>OY728140.1:1274914960-1284914960 GCA_963277665.1 Viscum album
TAAAATAAATAAAATAAATAAAATAAATAAAATAAATAAAATAAATAAAATAAATAAAATAAATAAAATAAATAAAATAAATAAAATAAATAAAATAAATAAAATAAATAAATATAATAAATATAATAAATAAAATAAATAAAATAAATAAAATAAATACCGTGAATAGTTTCCCGACGCACGACTTAGCGGCGGTTTTTGAAAACCGCCGCCAATCGATTTAGCGGCGGTTTAAACCGTCGCGAAACGAAAAAAAATAGCCGCTAAATGCCTTTTTTGCCGTAGTGTAAGATCTTTAGAAAACAACTATAATCATAGTTGAAACGATTTCAAAAACTAATAGTAACTTTCAAAACTCATCTGATACCAAATGTTGGTCGGAGTAGATGACTCAAGAGGGGGGGGGGTGAATTGAGTATCTATAGAAATTTCTGTTAAAAGTATTCTTTACAAAATAAAATCCCCCAATAAAAATAAACACAAAGTTAGTTTGTAGTGAATTTATAAATGTCTTGAAGGTTCAATTTGGTTCTCAGAAGATTGATTAGTTATCAGCTTTACCAATATAATGATTAGAAAAACTTTCGAAACAAACCTACTGATCCAAAACAGATGTAAACACTTGCTAAACTAACCATCAAAGATCAGTTTATCTTAATGCAGAAAATACATAACACAACAAAAATATAAGATAAATAGCACAACGGATAATACAAGAGGTTCAGTCTCAAGTAGAGACTTAGTCCTCTCCACTTGGTGATCACCTGCCACTGAGAAATTTATATTAATAAACTTTTAATCCACACCCAGGATCCAGGTTCACAATAGCATACAAACTGTCCAGGTCACAGTTGACCTCTACCATAATTATTCATGTGAAAAAAAAATAAACAAATCACATAGGATCTACTCCATAGTTCTACATGGGATACAAGTGTAGGAGAGAATTTAGAGTGAGGATTCTTGATATCCTCCAGTTATGCTCACGAGATAATGTGTGTGATACAAACAGATACACACACTACTCAAATAGAAAAATAAGAACACAACAGATCTATTTAAAATAAAAGAGTTTAGGAATATCTGTTTGTTGTACAATAAAGATCTGGACTCATTGAATGTTGAGAATATGGTATTTGAGTCCTCTTCTATAAATTGTCTTCAGAACAGAGTATCGTAGTTTGTGTAATCCATCTTCGAGGAGTGAAAAGGTTTAGCTCTTTAAGGTCTCGATGTACACTGATCTTTTGGAGAAATTTTCTTGTTACAATCTTATTGTATTCTCAATCACTTAGTTCATCTATTTTCATATTTTCACAATCTATGTCTCAACGTGTTCTTCACACTTTTTTGATCCAAAGAGAGAGCACGCATTTTACGTAAAGATTGTAGCAATTTTATACTTCGGGATCTACTAGGCATGAAGATCTTAGTATGTTCATGCTCCTCGTACTATCTACGGATTGTCAGTTATTTATAACAATCGGTGAGTCATCTTCGGTATGTTGTCTTCGGTTTGATGACATTGGTCTATTATCTTGGGTGTGTTGAATTCAGTGTTTCATCTTTGATCTGTCAACTTCGGTCTGTCAAGCTTCGGTCTATCAAACTTCAGTCTATCAAACTTCGGTCTGTCAAACATCGGTCCGTCAAACTTCGGTTTCAGTGTGTCGACTTCGGTTTCGGTGTGTCGACTTCGGTTTTGGTGTGTTGACTTCGGTTTCAATGTGTCGAATTCGGTTTCGGTGTGTCGAATTCAGTTTCGGTGTGTTGACATCAGTGTCAAGGAATCCAAAAAGGTTATGAAGAGTTTGTCTTTGCATATAACATTACAAGATGAATTTCTAATCAAAAGTACATGTAATTTTAAACATATTTATTCATGAATATAAGTTACTGACTTATGTAAGTATATGTTTTTGTATGACATAATTGATTTACAGAGAGATAATAAACTGGAATAAAAGAGTAGAATATGTATATTGACATTATTTGTGATTATGAAAAATACAATATCATGGAGGGTCCACTACAGTATCATGGAGGGTCCAACAATTTATAATTTCAATATTATCATAGTATATCTTTTTAAGATTTTTTCAAAAATAATGTATTTTCATGTAAATAATGATTAATACCATTTTTACCAAAAAGAGTTTTTTGATAGCAGTGGGGGTCTAAGTAATTTCCATGGGGTGACTATAGCCCCTATATTAGAGTGTTAATTAGTAAAACAAGTAACCATTTATCATACAAAACCAACAACATTAGGGTTTGAAATTAAATAAACATCCTAATATTATAATATGAGGTGTGGAAAACATATATATAATGACAAAATCATGATTTTATACTAGGAATATCACATTTATATAAAGAAATAAAAGGAAATAAATTAAAAACAAACAATATATTAGTTTACAAAATCATGATTTTCTAATAGGAATTTCAACTAGGGTCATTCATGTGATGTCTATTGGATCAACATGATACACATCACACAAAATAAATACCTTTAGCAGATTAGTTTTTTTATCCATAAAAATCATTGATGTTTCCTATATGATTACCAATAATTTTTATTAAATGTGTTTATGTTTAAAATTTATCTATTTATATATATATATTAAATATTTATATGTTTTAATATTTTCACCAATTATATTGTGATATCAGGTATTGAATGGATCATAATTGGATAAATTTACAAAGAACCACTAGTGAATATGAAAAAAGAGTTGATAATTTCTTGTAATTTTCTAAATGAAATCTTCAAAACATAGATTTTCTTTCTATATATGTGTGAAGTGTTTGAATATGAGAAAGTTAATCCATAGATAAATCAATGATCATCTCATTTTCTATGGTTTTAACCTTAATTTTACAATTTGAATCTGGTATGGTGAAAGAACTGAAAATTAAACATCTAATATTGATAAAAATATTTATAATAATGTAGAGAACCATATTGAAGAATTAATTCATGATTTTGGTGTTGAAACCATCAAAAAAATAGAAACTACTGAATGATTGTATGGATATTCTGAGAAACTATTATTCTTGGGATGTAGTAAATATACAATGCTATCAGTAGTTTTGAGATTTGTTAACTTGAAAGCAAGAAATGGGTGGAGTGATAAAAGTTTCTCTAACTTACTTGAGTTTTTAAATGAGCTACTTAAAGAAGGAAAAAAGCTTCCAGATTCCAATTACGTGGCAAAGAAAATATTATGTCCAATGGGATTGGGGTATAAAAAGATACATACTTTCCCCAATGATTGTATATTATATAGGAAAGAATATGAATATTTATTGAACTTTCCTACATGTGGGACATCACTCTATAGGATGGATGAAAAAGTCAACTCATATTCATTCTCAAGTACTAGAATCTAACCTCATGAAAAATAAAATTTTATACTTTTTAATAATTTCATCTAATAATTGCTTCATATAATTCCAATAATTCAACTGTGATTCACTCTCAGGTACTAGAATCAAATCTCATGCTAAATAAATTTGGTACCTTACAATAATTCCTTATATTAAGCATCTATTTGAAAATTCAATTGATGAAAAAAGGTTAAGATGACATTCATATGAGCACATATATGATGGTAACTTACATCACCCAGCTAATTCACCATAGTGGAAGAGATTTGATAAACAATTTTGTGATTTTGGAAGTGAAGTTAGAAATCACAAAATGGAATTGTGTAGTGATAAAATGAATCCATATCAGAGCCTATGTAGCCAACATAGTTCATGATCTATTTTTTTGGTAGTTTACAACTTTTCCCAACATATATGTATGAAGAAAAAATATTTTTTGATGATATTGAGGATTTCTGGAACAAAACAGCTGGGAAATGAAATTGATGTGTATATTTTACCATTGATTGATGATTTGAAACTATCACAGGATACAAGTGTTAAAGTTTTTGATGCATACAATAAAGAGTATTTTCTTCTTTATTCTATGATAATGTTCACTATAAATGAATTTCATGCATATGGAAACTTATATAGATATAATGTTAAGGGGAACAAAGCATCTATAACTTGTCAAGAAGAGACTTTATATTATCAATTGTAGGATGGAAGAAAGATAGTGTACATGGGACATCAGATATTTTTTTCAAATTGATCACCCTTATCATAGATTAAAAAAAGTATTTAATGATTTATAAGAATAAAATATTCCCCCATGACCATTATTAGTTTAATAATATTACAATAGGGTGAAAAATATTGATTCGACATTTGGAAAGAAAAGAAGTTCTGCTCTTCAAAAAAATATCTAGAAGAAACATACTATCTTTTTCAAACTACCTTATTGGAGGTTTTTAGTGATAAAACATAACATTGATGTTATGAATATTGAGAAAAAAATATGTGACAGTTTGATTGGATCTTTGTTATACATAAAAGGAAATATGAAAGATGGATTGCATACCATATTGGACTTGATATCAATAGGAATATGTTTAGATTTAGCTTCCACTATGAAAGGAAACATAACATATTTATATGTGTCTTGTCACACATTAATCAATATTGAGAAGATGATTTTTTGTCAGTGCCTTCATGGTATTAAAGTACCCAGTGGTTATTATTCAAATGTGAAGAATTTTGTTTCATTGAAGGATTATAAATTAATAGTTATTGAATCTCATTATAGTCATGTATTGATGCAACAACTTCTACCAATTGCACTACGTGGTATATTTACGACAACTGTTAGAAAGACTATCATCAGGTTATGTAAATTTTTCAAATATATTTGTAGCAAAGTCGTTGATCCAAATTTGTTATATGTGTTAGAGAATGAAGTTTATCTTATTCTTTTTCAATTAGAAATATATTCCCACATATGTTTTTTGATATAATAGTTCATCTGGTGATTCATTTGGTTCATGAGACTAGAATATGTGGGCATGTTTATTTATGATGGATGTATCCTTTTGAAATATATATGAAAATTTTGAAGGGATATGTTAAAAATACTTATCTATTAGAGGCCTCTATTGTTCAAAAATATGTATTGTAAGTGGTGATTGAGTTCTATACTGATTATTTGTATGAAGTGGAGCATATTAGTTTCCCTATATCTTGAAATATGACAGTTGATAGTGAAGGTAGAGGGATTCGAGGCTTAAAGGTTAAGTTCATTCCATGTGATGAAGTGATGCAGGCACATTAATACATTTTTAAAAACATATATGAGGTTCAATCATATATATTATCAAATATTACTGAATTAAAGGTGAGATATCCAAAAAGAAATGAAAAGTGGATGATGATTAATTATAAAAAGGCATTTGTTTCATGGTTTAATGAGAATGTCATCACAATATATCTGCATCAGAAACATTGAAATGGTTGGAAGGGGGACCATATATTAATGTGATCACATGGTCTAGTTTTGATATTAATGGGTACATATTTTACACAAAAAATTGATGACAAGAGCACCATTCAAAATAGTGGTGTAATGGTTGTCGCTGAAGAAATTCATTTTTCTAGTGCAAAAGATAAAAACCAAATTTCTACATCAATACCATATTTTTGGGTTATTGAAGACATATGAGAAATTGATTATATTGAATTTTGAGTCACTGTGTTTAAGTGTAATTGGATTGCAAGTAATAGTGGTGTGAAACATGATGAATATGTGTTTAAACTGGTTGGTTTGAAAAAATTTAGTTGTAATGAGGAACCATTTATCATGGATACAGATGAAAAAAAAACATTTTATGTCATTGATCTATCGAAATATTAGTGTTACATCATTTTGAAAGAGAAAAGAATCCATTTGGATGATGAGGACGATGATGATGTTATTGATTTATATGATCCTTCTTCATCTATTACACAATTTTTAGATAACACTGACTATAACGCAGACATAGTGCATGCAGTATGAAATGATCATGTTGAATGGATATAGGAAAATACTAAATTACTCTCCTAATTAATCTGGTAATTATTTACATTATATTTATTTTTTGAAATTTATATGTGTAAAAAATGTATTATTTAATAACTATTGGATATTTAATTATATATATTTGATTATTTATATGATTTTGTGTGTTAAATTTTGATATTATACTATTATGGTTAAACATTTTTTCATTGAAATACCCAACATACATTACTATATTTTTCTTGAAGTTACACATATGAGAACACTTTTTCAAAATTTGATATTTAAAATTTTAAATGTTTCTATCATTTTAGAAGTAATGTTTATATTTAATATTTTACCTTGAATATTTTTTCGTTAAGAATAAAAACATCATTATTTTTTTTAAACTTACACATGTGTGCCACTTTTTTTACTTATATATTTCTGTTTTCCTATTTTATAATTATTTACTTGTCTAATAATATGAAACTATATAAGAATTTCATTATATTTTCCTATTTCAATGATGAATATAGATACAGAGATAGAGGAACATGTACTGAGGTATTTTTATTTTTTTATATTATTAAATATTCAGTAATATAATTATTTATTGAAAAAAAATTTTAATTTACAAAAAATAATTGTAGGATTGCTGATGAGACTTCAACAGTGGAGTCTTCTTCTTTTACTATTAATAAATCAAGTTCTCAAATTGGTAAACATGGTATTACACGTTAAAAAAATATCACTTTATCATGGAGATAAGAAATTTCATATTAGTTTTAACGATAATAATAATGCAACTAGACCAAATTTAATGTAGTTTATCAACTATATCCCTATGAAGGGTCATTATAGGATTAGTATTTTATATCCTGATTGTAAGTTCATCAACAATACGGTGATAAATCAGCTTTGGGAGGCCATAACAATAAAATATTTTAATTGATTTATTTTATCTCATTTTTCTAATATGATATATTTTAAATGACTAATATTTATTTTATTCAATTACAAATGACATTAAATTTTTAAGAAACAAAAGTAATTCATAAAATATTTTTTTCTTAGAGGTCATTCTATGGAGAGATTTCAAAACAAAGTTGAAAAAAATTATGTTTTTGGAGAGAGAAAAAATAAAAACCCATGACTCAAGTGTGGATTTTTAGATGCAGAGACATGGAAGAAATTTGTTTCAAGCTAAAATGATGAATCCTTTATGGTATGATAATTATAATATATTGTAAAATTTCTTATATATGTATCGTATTACTTATTATTTTACTTTTTCTATAACATGCCTCCAAGAAATCCTATCAAGACATTCAGTTCCAGAATGTATACCCTCATACTTTATCACATAGAGGGTATCATTTATTGGAGAAAAAAAAATGATTGAGAAAAAGTTTGAAGCATCAAGTGCTAAGTATAATGGTGGTTCTAATGAGGTCCAGTTCAGTCCTCCATATACCCCACCTTCCATGAAAAATGGAAAAAAGTGAGAATAAGAAAAAATGAAAATTATCTTATAGGGAAAGCTAAGGAAGTAGCTGAAATAATTTTAAGTACATATTTTTTTCACAAATTTTTCTATTTTATAAATAACAAAACTAATATACCATTTTTATTTTTCATTTTAAGATAAAATTAAGGAGCAATTTCCATAGGTAAATTTTATCACTGAGGGTAGGATGGACATCCTAGCCACCGCTTTAGGAAATCCAAAACACCTTGGTCACATAAGAGGACATGAGGTGGGTGTTAATATTAAAAAAGTTTTTGGTCATCAAAGTGAGAAATCAAGAGATCCAGAAATAAAATCCTTAAAAGTTGAGCTAAAATATATGAAACAGTCTATGGGTGATCAAATTAAATCAACTGTTCTAGATATGTTAGAGAAATTGATGAGACAATCACTGTATCTATAACCTTCCTAGACTGTCCAAAATTTTCAGCCATCTACGCGGCATATGGAGCCCTCCTAGCTGGACCATTTATGCATAGTTCTTGTTCAAAATTTGGCCATAAAAAATTATGGTTTTATAGATCCAAAATTCATTTCAAAGGTTGTGCAATATTTGAAAACTGTTGATTGAGTTACATATATATGTGAGAGATTATCAAAGATAGAGATTGGGTGTTGGATTTTTCCATTTCTTGATGGGTTAGAAAACAAACATAATTATGAACCAATATTCATTATAATGTCATTAATTGTGATCTATTTTATTATAGGGGGAATTGGATGTTAGGCATATTCTGCCCAAGTGAATGCACATTATATTGGTTTTTCTCTTTATTAAGTGGTGTTCGTAAAAAAAATTACCACCTTGTTAGACAGGTAAGTTTTATTATTTTTTATAAGTTTATTATATTTAATTATTATTGTATATACATGTATTATTAGATAGTATATATGAAAATACATGTTATGGAAAAAATTTATCAAAGATCACTTGTCGATAATGACCCCAAATGAAATCCAATATGTGAAAGTAATGATAATTATTTTTTATATTAAATATTATTATGATTTTTGATATATATATATATATATATTGGTTTTTATTATCAAGTTAATGTTTTATAGCCACAATATCATCATCCAAAAAGATATTTTGAATGTGGTTTTTTTGTTCTACGATTCATGTATGAGATAATCACAACTGAGGTAACTACTGAATCTGATAAGGTTAATTATATTAATTATTTTATATTTTCTGTCATAGTATTCTATTTTTTAATCTTATATCATTCAATATTATTATAGAAATTCAATGATGCCAAGTATTATACAAAATATGAACTTACCCATCTTCTACCTTTGTTTTTGAACTATTTGTTAAGTATGATTACAATTTATGGTATGTATATTCTAATGTTTATGATTACTATTAAAATTTTCAAATAAAAAGTTTTTAAAAACTAATTATTTTTTTATAATAGGCGTTTGAACATAATGATCTCAAAATAATGTTTCAACATCAACTGATAATGATCATGTTGTAAATTTCTAGTGTGTGTTTTTTAATTATACTTTATAATAAAAATTTATAGATAATTTTTTAATTAACTTGTTAAAATAATGTTTGTTTTTATATATTTTTAGTTAATGATACATGATGTTTGAATGCTATATACTATTTTTTTCTATTACAGGGATTCTTATTATTTTGGGGTTGTAATATTAAAAAGTTTCTATTTTTTTAACTTTTAGAATCACTTTTCATAAAAATAGACGCTGAAAAATTAAAAAATTCACAAGGTTTTGGGAGACAATTTATTTAAGAAACCGATGCCAAAAAATAAAGCCAATTTTCATTTTCTGCATCAGTTTCTTATAGAAACCATTGCACAAAATGAAGCTGATTGTCATTTTTTGAATTGGTTTTCCAAAAACAAATGTCGAAAACCTTGTTTTTAACATCACCTTTATAGACATCGGTTAAAAAATGATGTTGAAATTGAAAAAAACCAATGTCAAATCATTATTTTTCACTAGAGCAAGGCTGATATTCCCTCAAGAAAAAGAGAAATATGAGATGATGAAAAAAATGGTCCAGAATCCACATGGGTATGGAAATATAATGTTGGACAACATGATAAGCATGGGTAAAAATATGTGTCTAAAAAATATACAAGTTTCCAATTTTTTTTGAAGACTAGAAAAATATTAATAATAATCTAAGTCATGAGATCAGGGGTCGAATCATGTTAGATATAAATCACATGCTCAAACAGTCCATGGGTACAAGTGGTATTCCACTGACCATGTTTCTATAGAAATTCAACAATTTTCATATAGGTTCAATAATGACATAAATGTTAGTTTTTTTTTTCAATTTTTTCATTTTTTGAGTTATTTATTTTACATGGTGCTTTTAGGAGGATAAAATATGATAGAAAATAAAAAACTTTCCTACATAAATACAGATAGAAGTAGAAAGGATGTATGTATCTGATGAAGCTCCAAAAGTTATTTACCTATAAAATCTATACATAGACCACACATACCCACATCATATCAAAGAAATAACACCAAAATAAAATTAAAATTTGGATGGTAAAAATATATATGATGAACTCAGCTCCAATGAAGTGCTAAAATAAAATATATTGTGGTAAATGCATTCCATTTTATTCCCTAAAAACTAAATGAAATGAGGCTAAATATAGTGCAAGGATAAAAACTAATGATGGGTTGCCTCCCATTGAGTGATAAGTTTACTTTGTCTTGAACCAAACATTGATGAAACTCCACCAGGATCGAGAAAGAATGTATACCATTCATCTAATTCATCATTAGTGGGAGTGTTTCATGCACTAATCGAGAATAAACTTATCTTGTAAGAATAACAACACCTCAATAGAAATTTATCAGAAAAATGAATGGGTGGTATGAAATGAAAATAGACCAACTCATAATAAAATGCATATACCTTATTTGAAGAAATACTCACTGAAAAATTAAAATTTATGCAAATGGAATCATCATGAAGATCAAAACATTAATTTTCAGAATTTTCCAAAAAAAAATAAATTCCCTTACTAGACTCTTTCAGTTTCCAGCTTATATTCATCATAGCCTTGAATACAATATTTGGGTTGATGATGTATCCTAATTAATTTTTATTTCCAATTACTATCACATGTAAATCCACTTGTTTCCAAATCAATTCATGCTCCATAGATTCATTGATTTTACTAAGGTCAAGAGTATTGCCGACATTTTTGGGTATTTCAAGTGAAGTGTTTTTAACCTTGATGCATAGAGAAAGTGGTGAAGGCTCAATTGGAGAAGATGACTCTATTTTTTCAAGAATGATATCTTATTTAATCTTTTCTTATATAATTCCCTCAATATATTTATTTATTGGTAGATATGTCACTAAAAACTGAGGATCCTCTAAGAAATCCCATTCTTCTATCATTTTTGGAAAATTATGAGTGTTATCCACCATAATCACTGACTAATTTTATTAACCTACAATGTTTTATATTTCTCCATTTTTTAAAATGTTTCAAACTCATAAAGATTTCAGAAATAGGTGATTTAATGTCATTTGAAATGGAATCCTCTTGTTTGTGGAAATTCATGTTGTCTTGGCTAAATTATGAATCTATGTCAATAAATAAGGGTCTTAGTTCAATGTCCTATTCACCCTCAAAAGTTGTAATTTAATATACATTAAATGTGTCCTTTTTCATTTTGGGATGTATGGGTTGTGAACTCAAATAATGAGAACATGGAATCACATTTTCTAAAGTCCCTTTATATTCGACAGGGTGGAAGACTAAGTAATAATATTCTTGAAATGTGATTAGATTAGAAGAATAAAATTGTGATGGATAGGAGTCATAAATGGTATTACAGGAAGAAGAATCAATCAAATTAGTCTCATTACCAGAATTAGAAACTAGATCTTGTTCAAATGGAATATCTACTACAATTTATTCAATATAATTATTCTGAATTAGATCATCAAGTGGTGGTGAGGTGATGAGTTGGACAAGATGAGTCATTTTATTTTCTAGATTATTCAGTTGATTTTCTAAATATTTCATTGAGGAAATAAATTTTTTATTACATTTATATTTAAGTTCAAACATTATATTTGTCTCAGTGATAGTAGAAAAAAACATGTAACAAATTATTGAATCATTTGTTTCACATGAATTATCAAGTTATAAATTTTCAAGAATGCTTTGAATTTTATAATTATTAAAATATTTATAATTAATTGTATCATAACATGGTGGATCATCCTCATATGGATAAAAATATAGATATGAATAAATATTATTAAAATAAACAAGATTACCCAAAGATCTCATGCATGGTGAATCATTATACTTGATATCATGAGCTATGGGTGCATTGGGTAGGTGTTTATTGTAGTTGTATGGTACTAAATATGCCATTCATAACTTCTAGGTATCTTTAAATTTCATGAAATTCCAAGAAAAACCAAGAGTAGTAAACTGAACCTTATTTTTTTTGAACCAAAATCAATCTATTTGAGGACTTCCTAATGATACTGTTATCCCTGTAAATGATGCTATAAATTTGAAACACACATAAAAATGTGTCAAATTTGAAAATTTATTAACCTACTAAAAACTATAGAAGTAGTGAGTATGGTCAAACCACAAAGTGAATGTGCAAAGACACTAGGAATATCCTCTTAGAGGAATTTTCAAGCAGATAATTTTTAAAAAGTGATTAACAAATAAAAATTCCAAAAACTAAAAAACTATTTAAAAATGAATATTTAAATTAACTAAAACTATCTAAGTGAAATAAATTAATCTATGGAAAAAACAAGATGAAATGGAAGTGTCATAGTTGTGACATCTATTCTGATGCATGAAATATCAATTATTATTTTTCCCACATCTGAATATTTATTTATTCAATTATTAGTAATTAAAATTTTAATAAAAATACCATCAGGTATTGTTCTATGATGTTATAAAATATTCTAATTTGCATACAAATCATCCATCATTTTTTCTCTAATTTGATGAATAATTTGAGCATCACTTTAGCATCAAATCACTTGGTGAAATGCAACGACCCGTTTCTCACAAGGTCAAAGTATATATCTATGATGGGTTCACTCACATGAGAATACTTGTTAGGTACCACTCATGAAAGTTTGAAGGGTAATTCACACAAAATATTTATTTTTCAATTAATATATTTATTTATTCGGAATTCGTTGACATATGATTTATGATTCTCTCACGCATGTGATCGAATTCTGGAAAAATAAATTCTCTAATGATATCATACCAATGATTACTTATTAGGTATCAAACAAACATGCAACGAATATTGAGTGTAGACTCCATAAAAATTAAATCATACAAAGATATAATTAAATAATTAACCATCCAAATAATATGAAATTATTGGAAATCAAATATGGAAACAAACTAAAGGCATATAATCACCACCATGTTCATCAAAACTCCGACACAAATAATATTAGCTATCCATCATGTATAAACAAAACATAAAATAATGGATAGAAGTCACTATGTTCATGCAGATGTAAGTATCAATGTAAGCTTCCATAAATTATTTCCCAATAATAATCATCACTTGTTGATCACCACAATGCTGATGCGAACCACTATGTACATTCATCAACATAAAAAAAAGACTAGATCCATATATTCTCTCATCATGAAGTTTCAATATAAGGAATAAAAGATAATCCACTATGCATTTCAATGTCATGAAAGACATGAAAATCATCAATAACTATGCACCCACTCATATCGAATCCCTTGTGCACAGTGAATTAATGGTGAAATAGTGTACATGATAAGGAAAGATGATGTGTGAAGAGTAACTTTTCATCAGTGGTACATAGTGGAGGAAAGCCACTCAGTCATGCAGTAAGGTGGAGGAGGGAAATGGGGTCTAACACTGCATGTGTCATGGGATGCCACAACAAGGGTGGTGGATTGATATGGATAGAGGAGGGTGAAATCCGGTTCACTAAAGTGCGTAGGGGGATAGTGGTGTAGGAGGGGTGTGGCTAGTGTACAGGGTGTTGGGCTACTATTGGTTGTGGGATAACGGAGGTTCTTATACTTATATTGATCTTGGAGGATGTGATCCACCTTCTGATGGTGCATAGGAGGTGTACTATTGATGTGCTATTGGTGTTATCAGAGGAGGCATGCAGGGGTGTGCAGGTGGTGATGGGTGGGCTATTAGGTTGGACTAAGGGAGGAGGTCGTCAGCTAGGGTTGCAGTGGAGTAGAGAGATGGGGAATTGACCATGATGGTGCTGATAAAGATAGAACCTATGTCTCCCCCGTGGTGATGGAGGTGCATCCTAGCTAGGGTTACCCCCAGTTGCGGAAGAGGTCGGACTCGTGAATGAGGGTGGTGTGGCCGTGGGTCATTGTAGTTGGGTCAGACTGAGGGAGGATATTGATAGTGGAGAGAGAGGAGGTTGATACTGGAGGTGAAGTGTAGAGAGGTGGAAACTATGGATGAGAGAAGAGGGTCCAACCCCCTCTATTAGGGTTTCGAGCTGCCCCTGTATATGAAGATGGAGAGCCCTCCCTCCACTGCACACCTCTCCTGAAAAAGAAAAAGAAAATCCAAATTCAATTTTTTTAAAAACTTTATTATCTAAATATAAAATGTTAAATAATAATAATAATAATAATAGTAATAAAAATAATTATAATTATATAAATATACATTATACTAATTAGGGAAATAAATAATTATTAGATAATGTTATATAGGTATATATATATGTTATTAAATATACTAAAAAATAAATATAATTAGAAATAAATATAAATAAATACATATATATAGACACTAAGAATAATACATAAAATATAATAATAGAAACATAAAATAATAATCTATACACATAATAATAATATCATAGTTAAATATTAATCTAATATAATAATAATACTAAACTAATAAAATTAATACTACTATTATTAAAAATACCGATATTTAAAATCATATACAATAATATATAAAACTAATATATAAAATTAATATAAATACTAATAAATATTAATAAATTAAACTAATAAAAAAACTAATATTAATGAAACTACTAAAAAAGTGTTAAATATTATATAAAAAATTAATATAAACTAATAATAATACTAAATTACTAATATTAATATATAATTAACTAAAAACTATAAAAATAATAAAACACTACAAAACTACAAAATAAGTCTAAAAACAATAAAATAGGTTAGAAAAATAATTAAAACTAAATTAGAAATTTATCAAAATGTTAGTGAAATCCATGAACATCATGCAATTGAGAGGCCAACCTATGGAAAGTATACCAAGTTCAGGAAATTGGCTAACCCGGGTGATTACAATGTATGAGATGGTTCCAAGGTAAACTGTTTCCCCACTTGAGTGTTTGATATATGAGATGGTTCTAGGGAGAGCTGCTATCCCCCCTTGAGTGTGCAATATGTGGTGATATTTGTGTGGGCCAATTATCCCATGATGAGTATGATATATGATATACATTATGGGGTGGTAATTAACCCCCCAATTATGATATATGATGGTATTATTTTGTGGGCGTTAGTCCCTTTGATTATGATATATAATGGTATCATAGGGTGGGATCTAATCCCCTCGATAATGATATGTGATGAGTATTATAGGGTGGGTGATAATCCCCCCAATTATGATATATGATTGTCTTACAAGGTGGACTCTAATCCCCATAATTATGATATATGATGGTATTATGAGGTGGGAAATAATCCCCCTGATGATGATATGATATGGGTATTATTGGGTGGACACCATTTCCACTGATTATGATAATCCCCTGATGATGGAATTATGGGGTGAGTGCTAATCCCCCTGATGATTATGATATATGATGGTATATCTAGGTGGGATTCCTATCCCCCGATGACACACACACACACACACAAATATATATATATGATGATATCTTGAGTTGGTCACTTATTCCCTTGAGGTTTATGATATACATAGATGGTGATTTGGGTAGGAACTTATTCGACCCTTGGTATGGTTATGTGATATGATTATATATATTAGGCACTAGACGATGTAAGTATGATCAACCTCAGGTGTTACATTATAACCCGAGGATTGATGATCATTTATTTACTACATTCTTAGTTATCTATTTGATTATTATGAGTATATCATATTGTGTATTAACTATATTCACTAGTTATGTTAGGGACACTATTGGTCATGGCCTATTGATTTATACTCACAACCTTCTCAGGAAACCCTAACACTTTGATATCGGATAAGACCTTATGATTTTAGTTATAGTTTGTGAAGAGGCCCATAATTGGTTGATTCAGCTGGATAACTTAGATAGAGTTAAGAGATGAGACTAGGTTGGTACTTAGGACCAGATTGTGGTTTTCTTTTTTATTTTGTATAATTTAGTCTAAGTTTTATATTATTTTCACACAGGAGATCTTTTTGATGCCTGCTTGACTTGTGTGGCATGTTTGATAACTCATTTTTGTTATAACATGAGTATTTTATTTATCTTTTATTGGCTTGGTCATGATGTTATTTTATTCAATTGGATATAGTGATGATTGGTTGTATATTATTTATGTTTCTCTCTCTCTACCATGACATGAGGGTATAGTTTCCCCACACCATCTCCTTAGATCCTCACTAATAGTCGACAACCTCTGGCATACATGGAGACACACGTGAGGTCATGTGGAAAACCAATACCATTACTATAGATTGAGTTGGGTTGGGATGTTATAAAGTGGTATCAGAGTATTTTTTTATTTTCCCTACTATTTAGGATATGGTAAAACAAAGATAGTTCTGGTGAAAACTTAGGATGAATGTTATATTATGTGTCTAACCAGCACCTGCATGACCCAAAGTCTAAATTTATTAGAATTTGGGATTGTTGTTATTGCTTTATGAAGTTAGAATTTGGATTATTATTTTCAAGTATAACATTTGATCTATTTTATTGATGGTTTTTTATCTTGGTCTGGGGTGGAAAGAGAGTGTGAGTTCATGTAACATATTAGGCATGTAGGTTTACATGACATGTTCATGCTTGTGTGTTATTATGACACTGGTTCTAGGGAATAAAAAATAAAAATAGGTTTTGGTTATTTAAATTGTCAACAATAACTTATTTAGTGTTTTCCCAAATAACTAATTGGTGAAATTATACTTAACTGAACCTTATGGTTATGATATTTCATTACAAAAATCATCATAGGATGATGTTATTATATATAGTTGTACACGATTTTGATCCTCTTGGTGGTATTCTTGCATGAAAATGTCTAATGAGGATTAGTCTCTCTCTGAGTGTATATATATAAGAATCCTAGAGTGGGTTTATTGACTTGTGAGTGCCATGTGATATCTAAGATGGGGGCATGGATATATCTTCACAAGTTGTGACCTATGTAGGGTATATTTATTGTATAGGTGGGAGATCCTAGTGATATTGAGATTTGACTTAGGATATTGGTGAGTTGGGTGTTATAATTAAATATTAATATTATTTACTATTATTTCCTAAGATTAATTATGATGTGTGAGGGTAACTTGAGAAAGGGGTTAGACCAGGCTTGTGAGTTCCTTAAGAGATAGGAAGCATGAGTATGCTTATGTTGTGATAAATTTGACATGAATGGTAGGAATGATTAGTTGGTTAATTAAGAAAGAGATCCCAGAATTGATGATATGAATACATGTGTTATTTTTTTTCTAGATATAGAATTAGGTGCATGAGCCTAGGACTGATGGGATATAACACATGATGGAATGAGTCTAGTAGTATGGAAGGGTAACATTGGTGTGTACTCCATCTTGGGTATGGATTGTTTTTGTTAGGTATAATCTATTTTTCTAATGGGAGTTACATTGGGATATGATCATGTGTGGTTTAACCAGTGGGAATAGGTGCACTGGGATATGAATGGTGTGTGAGACAAGGTCTCCATGATACGATAAAAGGATGACTGAGTGGTTATGAGAATTTTATATATGTCGAATGGTCAAATCATATGATAGATGATTTGTGACCTCATATGAAGTGTAAAATGAGGTGATATAACCATTGAGTCTTGTGAATTCTCAAGGTCCAGATGACTTAGTGTGGTGGATGATAAATCAGAAGAGTTCCTTAACTATGATGAGTTGGGAACTGACATAATTTTGAGATGATAACGAGAATAGACCTGGATCATAATCGGATGAAATACGAGAATCATATAGTAATGATAATGGCTATGAACCTTGAGTTTGATATATTAGTACTGGGTTTATGATGACAATTTATTAATTGTTTTGGAAAACAATTGTACAGAGTACTATGGTATAATTGGAATCTAGAATAGGGCTTAATATGCAGATCTATTTGAGAAATATGAGTGGGCATCATTAACATTAGTGTTCAGTTGATGGTGGGTATTGGGTAGGATCATGCTCATTGATTAGTGATAGGGAGATTCCTATGGTGGGGAGTACACCATAGATGATCTAAACATGAGACACTCATTTTGATTAGTTTTCAATAAACATTGGGATTTAAGTGTTAGTGGACCCAACCAAAGGAGGTTGTAGATTTGTGATGAAACTTGGATATATATGGCCATGTTTTGTGTAGTAAATATAAAATACCTATATATGGGTATTGATCAAGGATAATTGAATAAATTCAGCATGTTCAGTAACTAACAACTGCTAGATATAGGATGATAGATAAGTGTTATGATCGAGTGTGTGTTTCTCGAGATAGACTGGTGGAGTGACTGGATTTTTAGATTATCTGTACTCATGGAAAACATGCTTACATGGACTATGAGGAAGGACCTTGTATTGGGATATAGTTTTGGGAATGATGCTATGGATTCTGACAAGGATTCAATTTTATAATGAAGGTTGGACAATATCTAGTCTCTAGAAAGGAATTTATCATAGTCAACATATTTTTTGGGTGTTTCAGTGGTAATCATGGTGAAGAAGGAGAAAACTAAAAATATTTCAGAGGAAGCTGGGAATTAGGAAATTCTCTGACTACACAACGTTTTGTTCAGAATAAAACACACTATGTGTCTCATTAATGTGGAACTACTACTTTTCGATTGAGTTAAATATCACATGACTATGTGGCTAGGCCCACATACCATATAACCCTAGACGACCAACATAGTGTCTATAGAAGACACATACCCAGGAACCTGAGTAGTCTAAACACCTTGTGTGGATACACCACTCACTATGTTACCTTAAAGAAACATGAATCAAGAAATAAGGGAAAATATGAGTAATGAACTAAGACCCACATACCACATGACTTGACTCACATTCCATATAGTTGGTCTTTTCACACACCATGTGGAATGTTAGTACACAACCATGAAGTGAATTGGGGTAACACACCATGTACCCCCTGTGACACGCTGTATACTTTTCTTTTGCCTATAATTGGAACTTAGAGAGGTCCATTCTAAATAAAATTCCACGAGGAATGTGATAGTGGCCTTGATTTTAAAGAAAAAGATAGTAGCATAGATAAGTAATTATGATAAACCATATTAGTATCACATAGATTAGGCTTGGCCTTTATACAATCATGATGAATAATAACCGACCTTAATAAGAGATAGTTCACTAGGGCACAATATCCTCCTTCCATCCATAAGTAGGATAAAAAATCCCCCATGGGATTAGTGGGTGAGATCCTCTACCTATTGATCAGATAGGGTCGGTATCCCCCTACTACTACCAGGGGTGTGATCCTCTATCTATAAGATCAATATCTCCCTATCTAATGAGATCATATGGGGTGTGAGACCCTTTACTGAGGCTGGCTTACCCCTAAACTACTAAGCACATAGGATACTTAATTATAAGTATAGAGAGGTTATATGGGTTGAAATATCAGATATTTTGAAGACCTTGGAAGGTATTTAGAATACTTATGGGGCCTTTTGTGAGAATGTTGGGATTTATCTTTTACCCTCAAGTATTATGTGCTAAAATGATAGGTGATCATGATATAAGGTTGACTGGGATACCCCTCTTGGATTCTAGCAATGTCGTGACTACTGGAATCCTATCTAGTAAATAATTCTATGAGTCTTGAGATTCCTTGACACCCTAGGGGTATCCTTCAGGATGTGATGTTGCATATAACTATCTAATTTAAAATTTGGGACTCTTTAGTGTTCTGATCACCTCTGGATACTCTCGTGAGCTAGATTTGAGAATTAGAGTTATTATGAATATGAATTCTCAACATCCTTGAGTCTTCTAGTGACTAAAACCATATTTATTTTTCTTATTAATCCCCTTTATGATACTCCTTAGTACCAGGAACATTGATATGAGATGTTTCTTTATAATTATTTTTGATTTTTGGGGCATCTTACTAAGTATGTTTATACTCACACTTTAATGAGCCCTAGGCCCACACATGTTCTATCTGTGCAAATGACACATTGGTTGAAGATATTATTTTGGATAAGGAGTTGATGTAACTTGTTTAAAGCTAAAACTTGGATACCTTAAGTGATTCAATGTAGGAAAATCATGATGGTACTAGGATCTGGTGGTAGTAGGTGATGTTTATTTTTGGAACCAGCTCACAACAAGGGCCTCTCCATCTTAACTGGTTATCATTTTACCTTTTTGGTTGTTGGGAATGTATTTCCACCTTTATATATTATGTTAGTCATTACACTTATCTATGTGGATCTTAGTAGATGTACCATTCATGTGTTATATTTAGTTTAGTTGTTGTATTTATATATATTATACTGGTGTTTTTTCACACCTTATGCATAAGAGATATAAGATTATTAAAGTTTGATAAAATATAAGGCCTATCATGTGTGTGATATTACTAATTAGTGCTAGTCACCAACCATAGGACTATTATAGGAAGTATTGGGGTGGAACAATATAATTATCACCAGTCTAAATGGGACCTCATAGGGTTGGTTCATGTTAGAGTGGTATTTGAGTGGTCTGTCTTAGAGACATTGATTAGTGTTAGTAGTCATGTAAGGATTAGATCCGAAACTTGGGGAAATTATGTTAAAGGGGTATTAAGCCTATTTAACAGACCAGGTAAACCAATGTAGGTGAAGTGACTATCATATCCTTTTTCTAGGGCCTTTATAACCTTTTAGTTATCCCAAAACCCTGAATCATTGATTATGGGGAACGAGTAAGTCAGAACATGCATCATATAGTGGTAAATTATGATATTTCATATCCTTACTATGTAAAATCATCTAAATATAATCTAAAAATTTCAAATAAAACCTATTAATTATAGGTTTCTACCTAAAAATAACTATCTTGTGTATAGAGGCATGATAGTGATGAACCCATGCTTGTGTTTGGTCCTCTGACCACCGAATAGTGAGTGATGAGGCATTTTTTCCTGATACTCAGTTTAGAGAAGTACTCACCCTATGACCTAAGTTAGTCTCTATTCCCTTAATATTGATGTAAATATTTCTCATAGAGTGTATGGTAGTTACTACTAGGTTGGATGAGACTATTTGTATATTGGTTACGCTATATGCGTTTAATGATGAAGGAATTGGGAGTTTACGGGGGGAACCCAATCCTTGGGTGATAGAGGATTAGTTAAAGTTTGGGACTCATGTTTTCATTTAGTTCAAAAAATTTATATCCAAATAAAGGTTTATGTTTTGAGATTCCTATGTGGTGCTGTGATTTGATAGTGGAGGATGTTTTTCTCAAAATCATTTTGAGATTGCTCTACTGTGGTTGGAGTTTGAGATCTTATTAGAGATGGAATTTTTTGACGGAGAAAACTAAACCTTCCATAGGTCAACATGACCATGTTTAAGTAAATTTTGAGCATATAGGCTTTGTTAGGTGTGTACTGGGCATGTTTTTCAGTGTAATTATTTGAGCTTGATGAATCAGGAAGACTCTAGATGAAAGTATTTTCAAGATGTGGTAGAGCCTTCTTGCAATGTCACGTATTACAGATTCATTAGAGAGAGCCTTATAAGATTGAAAATATTAGCGAAGGCGCACCCTGCCTATGATTGAGGGTTGTATTTTCACCTAAAGACAACCATAGTAGGGTTTTGGATAGAATTCCACATTGTAGATAGTGAATATTGACAAATATTTATCTTAAAATTTTATATTTTATAGGATGTTATTTATATATAACTTATGGTGTGATAGCCTTTGGTTTTGAGGATATGTATGGGTTCTTTCTCATGATCACCACCCTTGGGTTGGATCCTATCTATCCTAGTGTTCTGATGACTTAATTTATGTGATGACACATGAAATGTATGCCTATTATTGGGATATAACTGATATAAACTGAAATATGACTTCTGATTGTTTCCCCATAGACCTCCATACTATTTTACATAGGAACATATTATTCACCAAGTGTTGTATATTTAGGATTTAGATATTATAGTTGAACTTAGGTTTAGATCCTAGTCATTCAAGTAGCTTCCATTGATGTTGAACGTTATCCACTCATCCTCTTGATGGAGTAATCTTACCTCTAGTGGTGGAAGAGGCCTTTTTAGAAATTCCTTCATGATCCAAGAGTGGTGTAAGGAAACCCACCTCAATTTAAATTAGTTATCCACTGTGGGTATCGTGAGGTATTTGAATTTATGTTGATGAGGCAGGTCATGTCTAAGGTAGTGAACAAGAACCCTCAAGCATGTTAAGTGAAGAAGACCATCTAGATATTAAGTTAGTTATTCATTAGTCGATAAGCATGTGTTCATTAATTTTTTTGTGTAGAGAATACTTTTCCTTCCTATGAATGTTGAGGAATACATGGATTCTTTATAAGGGTTACCTACAATTGAACCTTAGTGAAATGATGGTGTTTTCATTGACCTATATTCTGGGGATTATGAATGCCTTTGTGGAGTTATGATATATTAAACCAAATCTCTCCTTAAGATGATTCATGGTATATCCTATCAGGAATTTGGGTTCTTATAGTATGAAACATAAATTTATGGAGTGGCTTACATCTTCACAAGCTGATACCCTAGAGTTTGAGGAGATAAGAGTAGTGAAACCATTTCATGAATTTGATACATTCCTCACCTTTTTTCAATGATGGTATTCTCACACATTTATTTTATGGGAATGATATTGTAGGAATGATGTTGTATTAGTGAAATTATGGGTCCAAAATGTTATATTGAATGTGGGGAGAATGTCATCCATCCCATTAGGGAGATAATGGTTTTTAATTGGATCATGTTATGGGTGTTGTGATGGGAATCTTGATCGGATAACACTATAGTAAAACATGGTCCTTGGTATTTCTCACCCAATGGGTTTTCATGGGAGTACCCATCTCATGAAGAACATTGTTTGATTATGGAGGAGGAGGATATATCAAGATATAATGAATGTTTGTTACTTGGTTAAATTCTTTCTTGGGGTTTGGGGGCAAAAAAGTAGGGTTATCTGAATGTTCAGGACTATCTGCTTTAGATTATGGTGGATTAGGTCACCCAAAGAGTAGTGGTGTGGTGTTTATCAGTTGGTTGAGGTGGTTGTTATGACTAATGTGATCTAAGATAGATTTTGTAAATGACCAATGAGAACCCTATTTGGATATATTCCACTAAGGGTGTGAATATATTGAAGTTCATGAAAAATGAAAAACCTAGAGATATAGGTGTTGAGGTTTAGATGGAAACCCATGTTGTTCTTATGCTATAAACTGGAAAAGATGGATTCTATGTCTTATTGGTAGGTGATGGTAGATGTTGATGACATAAATTCTAAAAAGTATGTAGCCTTTCATCTTTTCTAGTATTAACCTGAAAGTTTCTTAATTTATCAATGAAGAGGTGTGGTATAGATGGATTTCTCTCTATTAAAACCATATGAAATTATTTTTGAAAAGAAGGTATTGGGGAAATCTCACCAGAGTTGTCCTTGTCGGTGGATATTCTAGGGGATATAGTGATAGGATTAAAAGATTTATCTCATTATGTGAGTTTAGATAATCTTTAATAGAGTTCACATGATGAATGAGATGTGCCAATGGAAAGTGCATGTTTTATTTTCATTCTTTCTTCAAGATATACTAGATCCTATATTTTCTTGGATGAGATAAAGTGTTCTCCTTTATAGATAGTGGTTTTTTGAATTATCTTAGTGATAACATCTATAAATATGAAGGGTTTTCATGTGAGGGTGTAGAATTTTTTGTGTGACATGTTTGAGAGATTTTTTTTATAGATCTAATTGTATCTTTTTTGAGGAAAAAATATTTAAAGTGTGGAGGATGTAATGACTTGGTTTTCACACATGTGAGTATTAGCTATATTTTAAAATTTTAAAGTCCTAATACCTTTCCAAGGGTAAAATAGTAGTTTTACCCTGGTCAAGGACCTTAAATTTTTTTTTGAATGCTTTGTTAGTTCCATAATTCAAGGTTTACCCCTGATTGATTCACCATGTAAAAACTAGTGCTCCTAAGCCTTGAAAATAATATAATAAATATATTATATTATTTTTATTCCATGTACACAAGTTTTGATGAAATTATTTTATATTTTAAATGGATCCTTAAATAGTAATTTGAGATCTTGGTTGGATCCAAAATGTGGGCTTTACCCAAAGCGTGACACAATCTCTGTTCGCATCGAACATCATAATGGTGCACCATTGTAGGATAATTTAATAATTAATTAATTAATTAATTAATTTTTTATTTTAATATTGAAAAACCCTAGGAACCTCTATATATAAGTCATTTTATTGATCCTCCCTATCGTTATCCATTATTGAAAACATAAACCCTAAAGATATGGAGAGTGGGAGGTGGAGCTGGATCAAGGAGACATTGATGAAATATTAAGGAGAAAGATTGAGTTCACAAGGACTTTGATGATTGGATTACACAAAAATTATGAATAGAACCATGTATATGAAAATGGATTGAAGCAGTAAACCTTGTTCTATGAGGTGCGATTTTTTATTGATAGATTTACCTCACATTTGATATTGTCTTAATCATGGATTAATTCTTCTAAATTTTTATCCAATATCAAACATCGTATGTCCCTAAAAATTTATAGATTTGGTTAATTTATTATTGTTGATTAATTAGACTTTAACCTATGTTCATTTTTATTTTTTTTGATTTCTTTGATTGGAAATGACGGATGAATGCACATGGCCATATTCATAACCCACTTTTATGTTTTATTGGGTCTGTCTTACCATTTTTCTTGTGTTTATCACTATTAAATCATTTAGATAGTTGTTTGACTATAACGTGAACATATTTTCATTGTGATCAAATACCAGGATCAAATTCATTGATTTTTGATTGATGTTTGGGATGGTAACACAAGGATGGAATATAGAGGATGATGAAACATGATGTAACGATGGGAAGAAGTTATTTATCATACAGTGGAGATGTGAAGAACTATGGGGATATGATAAGATATCATTGTTACAGTTATCACTGGTCTTAAATATTTTTCCAATGATAATGGATTCATGGTCAACAAATCTATTAGAGGGTTATTGATGGTGATGAAAATCTAGGTAAGGAATGAGGATGACCATCTCACGAGTTGGGATATGTGAATGACATGAAATACATTGAAGATTTTATTTTTCAAAAAAGGGTAACTGAAATATAATATATGGAAAGGTTTTGATCATGTTCAACACAATTTTTGGGCATCTCAATAGTAACCAAAACAAAGATGAATCAAATAGAGAAGCTTCAAGAGAATTCCAGGAATCTGGAAATTTTTGACTACATGATGTATAATTCCAAAGAACACACTCCATGTGTATATTTAATGCAACACTAGGGTTTTCATATTGAGTTAAATATCACATGACCATATGTCTAGACCTGTATACCATGTAACCCTAGATACCCAAATTAATGTGTATAAATGATATATTCCTAGGAACCTGGGTAGTCTAAACATGTCATTCGATGACACTATATACACTACTACCTTGGAGGAACATGACTCAGACAGCGAGGTACACTCCAGGTTCCAAGCATGGATCCAAATACCCTGTGACTTGACACAAACACCATATTGTTGGTCTTTTCACACTCTATGTGGAATGGAAATACATGACTATTCATAATATTTTAGGTAATATTCCATGTAACCCCTCTAACAAACCATATAATTTTATTTGGTCTAGTATTAGAACTTAGATAGGACAATTTTGAATATAATTTTATGAGTAATAAGATAGTGGAATTTATTTCAAATAAAAACATGGAAGTTTAATGAAGAAATATTTATTGACTACATTAGTACCACAAAGATAAATCTTGGCATTTAAAAAATCATGATGAACAACAACCCAATTTGATAGAGAGAATTCAGTCAAGTAAAGTATCCTCTTACCATCCCTATGTTGGTTCAACATTCCCTTCCATGAGATTGAGTCATGAGATCATCTATCTATAGATTTGATAGGTTTAGTACCCCCCCTACACAAGATCCTCTATCTTCATGTTTGGTACTCCCTATCTAATGAGATTGGATGGGGCATAGGATCCTCCACTAGGGTCGACATCCCCCTACACTACTTGGGGAATGATATAAACAATTATATGTATAGAGATGTTATGTGGCTTGAAGTATTAGATGTTTTAAAAACCTTTTAATGAATTCAAGATCCTTATGGGTCTTTTGTGATCTTTTCATGGTTTTTCTTTTACCCTGGGTTAGCACACGCTAACTTGGTAGGTAAGAATTCTCTAAAGTTGAGTGGGATCCCCCTCTTGGGTTTGGAAGTAATGTGGATATTAGAAGTTTTTGTAGTAAATAATTCTCTATGTTTTGAGATTCCTCATCATCCTAGAGTAACCTTTGAGATGTGATATTGCAACTAGATATCAACTTTAGAATTCATGGAACCTTCTGTGTTTTGAGCACCTAAAACTTCTTGTGAAAGGTGAATATGAGAATTATAGTTTTGATGACTAGGAATTATCAAGGTACCCGAGACTTCTATAGATTGATCATATCTATATTTTTCTTCTCAACCCCTTCTGGATACTCCTTAGTACCAAGATATTTGATATGACATGTTTCTTTGTGATTCTTTATGGTTTTTGATGTGTCCTACCAAGATGTTTATACTCACCTTTGCAAGGGACCTGATCCCACACATGTTGTTTCTCCGCAGATGATGCATAGGTCTGAGATTGGTTTGCGGATGAGGAATCATTATATATTTTTCAGAGCTAATACTTGGATACCTTGGGGGATTTGATGTAGAAAGAGATTCATAGTACTAAAATATTATGGTAGTAAGAAACATTCGAGTTTGGGGAAAACTTGTAGTGAGGGATTATTCATCTTATACGGTTTCCACTTTACCTTTTTAGCTATTGGGCATTTATTTTTCCCCCTTTATACATTTTGTTACTCATTCTAATTATCTATGAAGATCTCAGTAGATGTCTCATGCATGTGTTATATTCTGTTTAGTATATGAATTTATATACATCTTGCTAGTATTATTTCTTACCTTATGCATTAGATAAATTATATCATTATAGGTTAATATAGGATAAGTCCTCCCATGTGTGTGATATTCCTACTCAGGTCTAGTTAGTAATCCTTGACCTATTAGATTCAGGATTGATATGGCACCCTCAGCTTACTACGAGTCCAGGTGGGACCCCAGAGGGTTGGGTCATGTTAGTATCAACTCCTAATCTACCGTATCAAGATAAAACACCCAAGATAATTAATGAAAACAATTTATAATTATATTTTCAATTTAATCCCATAATCCATAACTTCCTAAAAACCAATCGAGATATATCGTTGCACTGAAACCAAAACCAACTGCACCTGGAAGGTCCATATTGTGATCCTGAAACCATTGCAAGAAAATACATATTAACTAATACTTGGTTAATATCCAATTTTATCCAATTTAACAAAAATACTCTATAAAAATACATAGCGTGATGTTCCTTCAATGAAATGATGATAAATGAAATGTGTTCATCATTATAGGACATCCTCTTGACAAGCCATCACATGAACCAACCAATTTTTTGTTTTGGTTGATTTTTTATTATTGTGTAATTTTTCTTGAACATATGATCATTCTAATTTTATTTGATTTTTATGATCGTAAATGATGGCCAAATGCATCTGGTCATTTTCTTAACTCACTTTTGGGTTTTTTTGTTCTCTCTCACCATTGTTCATGAATTAACCACTAGAAAATCATTTGGTTGGTGGTTCAACTATAATGTGAATTATATTGTGATAAAATAATAGGATCACATTCATCAATCTATGATTGATTTTGAAGATGATAACACAGGGATTGAATATTAAGGATGATGAAACATTATAGAAGGTAAATAATGATTTACTTATTACGAGGTGGAGATATGTAGAACAATGAGGATATGATGGAATATCATGATTCCTATGATAAATGATCAGAAATTGTTTTCCAATGATGAAAGATTCATAATAAATTCCTATATAAGAGTTTCATTTCTGGTGATGAAAATTTGAGGAAGGAATGGGTATGGTCATCACACGAGCTGGTATGTGGGGATAACACAGGAGACAAATAAAATTTTATTTTCTAATGAAGGTTGGACAAATCAAGTCTTTAGAAAGGCATTTATCATGGTCAACATAGTTTTTAGGTGTTTTGGTTGTAATAAGGTAAAGAAGGATTAAATTACAAATATTTGGGAGGAATTAGAGAATTTAGAAATTTTATGACCATAAAACATGTAGTTCAGAATAACACATGTCATGTGTATCATTAATGTGGAACTAGGGTTTTTAAACCATGTTAAATATCGCATGAATGTGTATCCATTCCTATATTCCATATAAACATTTGAAACCAACTCATCATATATAGAAGACACATGCATAGGAACCTGGGTAGTCTAAACATTCTGTGTAGAGGCACCACTCACCATATTTCCTTGGATAAACATGAATCATGAAATAAGGAATAAGATGAGTGTTGAACCTAGAACCACATTACATATGAATTGAATCATATAACATGTAGTTTTTCTTTTCACACACCATGTGGAATGATAGTACATATACCTTAAGTGAATTGGGGTAACATTCCATGTACTCATTGTGACATGCTGCATACTTCTTTTGTCCTAGAATTGGAACTTTGAGAGGTTAATTATGAATAAAATTCCACAAGGAATGAAATGGAGGCCTTTTTTCCAAATAAAAAATATGGAAGCATAGAAAATTAAGTGTTATCTAATGTATTAGTATCATGGAGATCAATATTGGATTTTAGAAAATCATGATGAACAATGATCCACCTTGATAAGAGAGATTTTATTAGGGCACAATATCCTCTCACCATCCCTAAGTAGGTTAAAAAATCTCCCCATGGGATTGGTGTGTGAGATCCTCTACATATGGATCAAATATATTAAATATCCCCCTTCTACTACAGGGTACGAAATCATATATTTGCAGTATTGTTATCCCCCCAATTTGATGAGCTTAGACGGGGTGTGAGATCCTCTACTAGGGTCATTTCTACACTACTAGGGTCACATGATCCTCAATTATAAGTAGAGAGATGTTATGTGGGTTGAAAAATAATATGTTTTGAAGAACATGGAAGGTATAAAAAATCCTTATGGGGCCTTTTGTAAGTATGTTGGTGTTTATCCTTTACCCTTAAGTAGCACATGCTACCTTCGTAGGTGAGCATGATCTAGGGATGATTAGGTTCTAGCTCTTGGATTTTGGAAGTGGAATGACTAATAAATGCCTATACAGTAAATAAATTTTTGAGTCTTGAGATTCCTTGACACCCTAGGGGTATCCTTCGAGATGCGATGTTGTAGCTGACTATCAACTTCAAACTTCATGATCTATTCAGTGTTCTGATCACCTATGGATTCTCTTGTGAGGTGGATTCAATAATTAGAGTTATGACGACATGGAATTATTAGTGTCCCTGAGTCTTCTAGTTATTTAGAATATCTATATTTTTATTCTTGTCCCCCTTTTGGATACTCTTTAGTATCTAGAAATTTTATTTGACATGTTGCTTTGTGCTTCTTTATGGTTTTTGGGGAATCTTACTGAGTATGTTATACTCACCCCAATATGGGCCCTGGGCCCACAAATATTCTATCTATGCATATGATGCATGAGTAGAAGATGGTATTGTGGATGAGGAGTTGATGTAGCTTGTTCTAAGTTGACACATGGATACCTTGGTGGATTTTATGTAGGAAAAGTATGATGATACTATGAGATGATGGTAGTAGGCGATGTTCATGTTTGGAATCACCTCACAATGAGGGACTCTTCATCTTGGTTGGTTATTAATTGACCTTTTTCACTACTGGGCATGCATTTTTACCCCTTTATACATTATGTTACACATTCTAGTTATCTATGTGGATCTCAGTATATATCTCATGCATGTTTTATATTCATTTTAGTTGATTCATTTATATGTATTCTTCTAGTATTTTTTCTTACCTTATGCATTGGATATATGTGACCATTTCAAGTTGATATAGCCTAAGGCATATCATGTGTGTGACATGCCTACTCTGTGCTTTTCATCAGCCACTGGCCTATTATAGGAACAATTGGGGTGGCATAATCTACTTATCACTACTATAAATGGGACCTCAGATTATTGATTAATGTCAGAGTGGTATCTGAGAAATCTGTCCAATTGACAGTGATTAGAGTTAATAGTCATGTGAAGATTGGATTTAAAACTTATGGAAATAATGTTAAAGGGGTCTTAAGTCTATTTAATAGACTAGGTAAACTAGTGTAGGTGTGGTGGCTAGAATATCCTCTCTCTAGGACTTTGATAGCCTTTAAGTCATCCCATAACCCCAAAGAATTGATTTTGGGATACAAGTAAGTCAGTACATGCATCATATAGTGGTTAGTTATGATCTTTCATGTCCTTGATGTGTCATATCATATAAATACACCCTAATAATTATTGATATTACCTATTGATAATAGGTTTCTAACTGAAGATAGACAACTTGTGTATAGAGGCAAGTTCATGATGAGGCCATGTATGTTCTTGGTCCTCTCACCATTGGATAGTGAGTGATGATACGTTGTTTCCTGATTCTCACTTCGAATAAGTAATAAACCTATGATATGTGGTAGTCTCTCTTCCCTTACACTTGATGTAAATATTTCTTATAGATTGGATTATAGTTATTGATGGGTTGGATAAGACTATTGGTTTACTAGTTATGTTGTATGCATTTGATGATGGTCTTAAGAGTTTGTGGGGAGTACCTGATCCTTGGTTGATAGAGGATCATTTAAAGTTTGGGACTCACATTTCTATCTAGTTTAAAAATTTTATATCTAGATGATGGTTTATGTATTTATATTTATATGTGGAACTAAGAGTTGATAGTGGATGATTTTTTTCACAAAATTACGATGGGACTTCTCTACCATGATTGGATTTTGAGATATTATTAGAGATTTTTTTTAATGGAGAACATTTAACCTTCTATAGGGTGGTCTAACCATTTTTTAGTACACTTCAAGCATGAGGGATTTTTTAAGTGTGCACTAGGCATGTTTTTTAGCATTATTATTTGAGCTTAGTGACTTGGGAAGACACTCGATGAAAGGATTTTAAGGATATTGTAGAGCCTTCTTGTAATGTCACATATGCCAGAGTCACCTGAGCAAGTCATAGAGGATTTAAAATCTTAGTAGAGGTTCACCCTGGCTATGAGGGTAGGTTGTAGTTTCATATAAATACATCCATAATAGTGTTTTGGATGTAATTACACATTTTATATGGTGAATCTAGGCATATCCTGGTCTTATAATTTGATGCTTATGAGGAAGTTATTTATGTAGAATTTTTTTTTCAAGATCATTTTTTGTTTGGGAGATGTATGAGTTATTTCCCATGATCACCACCCTTGGGATGGATCCTATCTAGCATAGAGTGCTGATGAATTGAGTTTTGGGATTATGCATGTAATGTATGCCTATGCTTGTGATATAACATATGCAAACTAGAATATGACTTGTGATTGTTTCCCCATAGACCCTCATGATTTTTTTCACATGCATTCATTATTCCCCAAGTACCATATGTTTAGGATTTTGAGATTCTAGTGGAACCTAGGGCTAGATCATAGTCATCTAGGAAGAGTCCATTGATTTTGAATGTTATCTACTCACCCTCTTAATGGAGTGAGCATACCTCTGGTGGGAGAAGAGGCCTATTTGAGAATTCCTTCATGATCGAGGGGAGGTGTGATGTAATACAAATTGATGTAAATTGGTTATCCACTGTGGGTATCCTAAGGTGTTGGAATTGATGTTGATGAGGTAGTCCCCTCAAGTGTGCTAAGTAGAGACAACCCTCTAGATGTTAAGTTAATTACCCATATATTGGTGAGTGTGGGTTACTACATTTTATTTGTGGAGAAAACTTTCCCTTCCTATGAATGTCAAGGAATGAATGGATTATTTAAAAGGGTGACCTACGGTTGAACCTTAGTGAAAAGGTTATTTTTTCCCTAACCTATATTCCAAGGATAATGAATATCTTTGTGGAGTTTTGATATTTTAAAACAAATATATCCTTGTGATGATTAATGGTGAATCCTACAAGGAATTCAGGCTCTTGTAATGTGAAACCTAAATTCATGGAGTGGCTTGGGTCTTCAAAAACGTAGATCATAGAGGCTGAGGAGATTATAGTAGTACAACCATGGCATAATGTTGATAAATTTCTCACCTTCATTTAATGATGGTGTCCTCACACTTTTATTTTATGGGAAAGATATTGTGGGAATGATGTTTTATTAGTGAACTTGTAGGTCCAAAAGGTTAACTTGAAGGTGGGGAAGATGTCATATACTCCCTTAAGCAGATAGTGGTTTTTACCTAGAGATCGTAATGAGTTTCATGATAGGAATACTAATCAGAGACTGGTCTAGTAAAATATGGTCCTTAGTATGCCTCAACTAATGGGTTTGTTTTGGATTACCCATATCATGGAAAACCATGTTCAATGATGAATGATGAGGATATCTCAAAATATCATGAATGCTTGTCTATTAGTTACATTATTTCTTAGGGTCTAGGGCTAATAGAAAAGGTTTATTTGAATGTTTTGAACCATCCACTTTAAATTGTGGTAGATTAGCTCATCCAAAAAAGCAATGTTGTGGTGTTGATCAGTTGGATGAGGTGGTTGTTTTGAATGATGTGATCGATGGTAGATTTTGTAAATGATCTATGAAAAACCTATTGGGATATCTTTGATTAAGGGTGTGAATATATAAAAGTTCATGACACAAATGGAAAGCCTTGAGATACTGGTGTTGAGGTTTGGATGGAATCCCATGTTTCTCTTGTGCTACAAGATAACAATAACAGAGATTATGCCTTGTCGATAGGTGGTGGAAGAGGTTGTAGACATGAATTCTGAAAAGCATGTCTCCTTGTAGGGTTTCTAGTATTAGAATGAATTTTTTTTATGTTCTCAGTGATGTGATGTGGTGTAGATGGGGTTCTCTCTATGAAAACAATATAGAATGATTTTTAAAAGGCAGGGAATGAGGAATTTTCATTATATTTGGCATTTTTAGTAGATCATTAGTTGGTTATTGCTAGAGTATTGTTGAATTTATCACATTTTATGAGTTTAGAGACTCTCGAACAAAGTGCAGGAGATGGATGAGATGTACTAAGGTGAATTTCATGTTTTTATTTCCTTATTTATTCAAGATGTACTAGATTATATATCTTTAAGGATGATAGAAAGTGTTCTACTTCATAGATAGGGATGTTTTTAATTTTGTTAGAGATCATATATCTAAAGATTAAGGGATTTCATTTGATTTCATGTAGTTTTCCATGTGGATATGTTCCTGATCTTTGTTGATTTTTAGATATAGTTATATCCTTTTCAAGAAAGAAAAGTTTCAAAGTGGGAAGGATGCAATGTCCCAGATTTTACACATGTGGGAATTTGATCAATTTTGAGAATTTTAAGTCCAAGGACCTTTCCAGGGTTAAAATAATAGTTTTACCCTAGTATAAGAGCTTATTTTGTTTGCGGGTTTTATCGGTTCCATAATACAGGGTTTACCCTTGGGATGATCCATCATGTAAAAAATGTTCCACTGAGCCTTGAAAGTGATATAAAAAATATTTATATTTATTTTATACACAACTGTCTTTATGGAATTGCTATATCTTTTGAATGGATCCTCATATGGGTAGTTTGAGATCATGGTTGGATACAGAATGTGGGCCTTACTGTAAGGGAGACATAATCTCTATTTGCATAGAGCGTTGCAATGATACAAAGTTTTGCGTGAATTTAATAAATGATTAATTAAATAAATAAATGACTAATTTATTATTTAATAATGGAAAACCCTAGGAACCTCTCTATATAAGTCATTTTATGGATCCTCTATAGGGTTATCCGTTATTTACAACATAAAACCTAGATAGAGTGAGAAAGGGTGGTGAAGTTGGATGGAGGTGGCATCGACAACAGATCAAGGTGTAGGATCGTGTCTGTGGAAACATTGATGTTTGGATTATGAAACAATGATGAATAGAACCATGATTGTGACAATGGATTTAATACAAAACCATTATTCCATGAGGTAGGGATTTATTATTTACGTATTTACCTCATATTTGATATTGCCTCAATCATGGATTAATTATTTTAAAATTTAATATGTAATTGAACATCACATGGAACTAATAATTTATATTTTTGGTTGATTTTTTATTTTTGAGTAATTATCCATGAAACTATGTTGTTTTTTATTTTCTTTTATTTCTGTGATCGTAGATGATGGTTGAATGCAGATGACCATCATTGTAACCCACTTTTGTGTTTTCTTTGTCCTATTTCACCATTCTTCTTTTTCTTATCACTTATAAATCATTTAGCTAGTTTTTTGAATATAACATGTACTAATTTTTATTATGATCAAATATAGAGATCATGTTCATCGATCGATGATTGATGTTGAGAATGGTATCATGATTATGGAATCTAGAGGATGGTGAAATATGATGGAATGATAATGATGAGTTATTTCTCATGTGGTGGAGACATGAAGAAATATGGGGCTATGTTGAAAGATCACAATCCTGGTGACCACTAATCAAAAATAATTTTCCAATAATGATGGGATCATGGTTGATTTATTTAGAAGAGGTTCATTGACAGTGTTGAAAATCTAGGGAAGGAACAAGGGTGACCATCTCACAAGCCGGGATATACAGATGACATGAGAGATGATGAGGATTTAACTTTTGGACAAAGGGTGAAAAAAATATAGTCCATAGAAAGGATTTTATCATGGTAAATAATGTTTGTGGGTGTATCAATATTAATCATATTAAATATTAATCAAAGAGAAAAGCTTTGATAAGAAGCTAGGAATTTTTAAATTTTATGACTACATGAAATATAGTTTGGAAGAACACACACCATGTGTCTCATTGATGAAACACTAGGGATTACAGACTGATTTAAATATCACATGGCCATGTGGTTAGGCTCGTACAGTGTTTGACCCTAGATTTATAACTCAATGTGTATAAAGGGTACATTCCCAAGAACTTGGGTAGTCTAAACATGTCATGTGGAGACACCAAATTCTATTATAACTTATAGAAACACTACTCGGGCAGTGAGGGACATGTTGAGTTTGAAACTAAAATCCACATGCCTTGTTACTTGACTCACATTACATATAGTTGGTCTTTTCACATTCCATGTGGAATATAAATACATGAATAGGTAGATTACTTGGGGTAACGCACCATGTAGACCTTGTGACACATTGTGCACTTTTTTTGGAACAAAATTGGAACTTTGAGAAGTCCATTCTAGATAAACTTTTATGAGAAACATGATGGTGACCTAGATTTCAAAGAAAAATATAGAAGAATAAAAAAGAAAACATGGTCAACTGCATTAGTATCATGAATAATATGCTCAACCTTCAGACAATCATGATGAATGAAAACCCAATTTGATAGGAGAGAGTCCTTCAAAGCACAATATACTCTTACCATCCCTAGGTAGGGTCCATAATACCTTCCATGGGATTGGGTCATGAGATCCTCTACCTATAAATCAGATAGGATTGGTATTCTCCCTACTACAATAGGGCATTAGATCCTCTATCTATTGGGTTGGTATCCCCCCTGTCTAATGAGCTTGGATGGGGCATGAGATCCTCCACTAAGTTCAGAACCCCCCTATACTACTAGGGTCACAATATCCTCTATTATATATATATATATATATTACATGGTTTGAATGACCTGATATTTAAAAAACCTTGGAATACATTCATAATACTTTTGGTTTTTTTGAGGTTTTCAAGGTTTATCTTTTACCCTCGGGTAGAACGTACTAACTTGGTAGGTAAACATTCTATAGGGTTGAGTAGGATCCCCCTTTTGGTTTCTGAAAGAAATGTGGATATGAGAAGCTTGTGTAGTAAATACCTATTCAAGTATTAAGATTCCTAAAAAACCTAGGAGTATCCTTCAAGATGGGATATTATAGCTGGTTATCAACATCAGAATTCAAGGACTCTTTAGTATTTTGATCCCCTCCAACTTCTCATGTGAGGTGAATCTAATAATTAGATCCATGATGACTAGGACTTCTTAGTGTCCCTTAGTCTTCCAGGGATTTATCATATATATATATATTTCTTCTTGACCCCTTCTTGACTACTCCTCAATACTGGGAGATTTGAGATAACATGATTATTTGTTATTCTTTTAAGTTTTTAGGTGTCCTACCAAGAATGTTTATATTCACCCCTGAATAGGACATGGGACCACACATGTTATGTCTTTGCATATGAAGCATAGGTCAGAGATGGTTTTATGGATGAGGAATTGATGTATCTTGTTAAGATATGATTCCTAGAGACCTTCGTGGATTCTATGTAGGACAAGATTGGTGGTAATAGAATATTCTGGTAGTAGGTGATGTTTGAGTTTGGGTCCAACTCATAATGAGGGCCTCTTAATCTTGGATGGTTGTCAGTTTACCTTTTTCGATGTTGGGGATGTATTTTCCCCCTTTATATATTATGTTACTTCTTTTAGTTATCTATATAGATCTCATTAGATATCTCATTCATGTGTTATATTTAGTTTAATTGATGCATTTATATAAATCCTTTCGATGTTGTTTCTTACCTTTTTTATTAGAGATATGATACCATTGTAGGTTGATATAGGATAAGGCCTCCCATGTGTGTGAAATTTCTACTCGGTTCTAGTTCATAATACTTGGTATTATGACCCCAACTTTTCATACATATATATTACATATTTTAGATGAATATTTATTACATTACACAAACAAATACCTAAGGATTATAAATGTTTTTGGAAACATGGAAACATAAACGAAAATTTCATATGTGAACTACATCATCTCCCACTATGTTCTTCAAAACTAAAACCCTTCTTTTACATATCATACATAATACATTTATTCATAACTTGAGGAAAGGAAACATAAGAAAGGGTGAGTTTAGATGCCCAGTAAGGGTAAACAAGGTAAATACATAAGAATAACATGAGCATAAAGGTATGGGAACATGAGCATAGAATATGAAAACTATACCCTACATATCAAAGTTAAAAATCTTGATTCATGTAATAAATATTGGTAATTAATAAGGAATGAATCATAAAGAAATAAAAAACATGATCCATGAGAGCGTAAAATTGACATAAGACCTGGAATTATGAAATACATATAAGCATAGAAAATCATTTCCATTGTATTCAAGGATATCTTCCAATTCTATCGTAGTGGAATGGGTTCACTCCCCAAACCATCATAGTAGTCAAGATTCACTTTCAAGACTATCATAGTGGACGAATTCCCCTACTGAACTAGGTTTACTCCCCGTCCCGGTTCTGTATATCTCATGTGATATTAATATTTACCTAATGCATTAAAGGGAGATATAGGTCCTACCCATCACATTATGAAATTCATATATATGTGTTCCATAAGATCATAAAACATTCATCATATCATAATGCATGAAATGAAATGGGTTTCATAAACATTTCATCATATCATAACCTATGGAAAAGATACATGTTTCATAATCATTTCATCATTTCATCATAACATAACCCATGAAGAGAAGTGGGTTTCATAGTAATTTAATCATGGTATACCACATAGTTGAGAAATGGGTTTTGTAAAAAATATTTTCATCCTAACATAAACCATCCAGATAAATGAAAAGACTAGTATCCTTGGATCATATACCAAGTAAATCATAAGTAGCATCAAAGGATGTCATCTTAGATGGAAAATAATTTCAAAAGATCACTTGGAATATTTATTGAGGAAAATAAATTTTCTTTGAAAATAAATTTTTAAAACTAAAAATTCTTAAAATATTTTTGAAATCGTTTTCTTTGAAAAATAACCTTTAAAAATTATAAAGGAAGCTTTAAAACACTAAGTGGTCATGATGGTGAAAAATAGCATTCATTCCGTGCACTTTAAAACAAAGATTCCTATTTTTTTTTTGTAAAAACTCAAACATAGATAAAAATTTATTTAATAAATCATTTTAATAATTATACAAAAAGTTTAAAACATTTTTAGAAAACATTATTTTGGAAGGAAAATGGGTTTTTGACTGAAGAGAGAATAAAGGCGATTTTTTTAAAAGATTATTTTGAACTCTTGAGTATATAAAGAGATGAAAATAAAGGGAAATGTGTATTATAATGAAATAACCATAGGATAAGAAAATTAATTATTTCCTTAATATACTGATCATAATATTTTATCATCATAAATATAATCATAAACAATCTCGATAAATGATGAGATTGTAACATAAAATCTTTACCAGTTTGGTAACTTTGAATTGAAGCCCCATAAAAGAATAACATTAAATAAAACTTAAAATATCATGATAAAAAATAAATTAATGATATTACATGTCAAAAGGTCTGTATATACACCTCATAAAATAGATAGGTGCATAACATAACATATGTCTCAAGGAATGACAATTGATACAAAAATACCTTACTGCTTTGGTAACTTTTGAACCATAAACCTCATTAAAGATATATCATAAAATGGATTTTTAAATACCCATAATTTTAGGTAAAATCATCATAAAATATATTCATTGATAGTATATAATCCACATAAAAGAAACACATGGTGAATATGGCTTCTGTCTCACAAAAAATAAAAGCGAGACAAAAATCCCTTACCTTAAGTCCCAACTTCATTTATATTTGTTAGAAACTAATGAATAATAAATATAAGTTTATTATAAATATATTAAATAAACATAATAATATTTATCATACCATATATTATTTACTTCTGACATTTTATTACCCATTTATCAACAATTCCTTATTAAAATCACATTTCGGGTAATAACTACTTTATTTTTCATGTATATTTTGATTTTTTATTTTGGGTAATATTAATTTTATCATGGTTTAATCATATCCATAATGTTAAACATGATATAAATATAATATATTATATATATATACATATATTTAGTTTAATCTATAAGATTCATAGATAGAAAATGAAATACACCATTTATGGAGATGGTAGGTCGTAAGTACACATGAATAATGTTTCCATTTTCTCGAATGATTGAAATAAAGAAAGGTAAATAATGTATTGAAATTATATAATCATTATTATTTAATATATATAATTTATATTCATTAAATTAATCCTCACTACCTTTCTTGTAAATTGTAAAATAAAATGAATCACATCGCTTCACGAAGCGGTAGTCTGCCGTACACATAAGCGATGACATTGTATCCCCCACAAAATGGAAATTAAGAATTTATATGTGATATAATAATTAAATAAGTACATTAATATAAAAAATATCATATAAATATGTTAAATTAATCATTATATCTATCCTTTAAATGTGTTTATGGAAAATGAACTACATCGGTTCGTAAGGCAGTAGTCCACCATACACACGATTGCCGGTTTCATTTTCCATTTGATGGAAGTGAGGAAGGATATAGGTTAATAATTTACATAATACATATCAGTATATAGGGGATACATTTTTTATTATATTTTAAGTGTTAATAAATAATTTATGGTAGAAAAATAAAAATTAAAAGAAGGATCTTAGTGAAGACAATTACCTTTTCTTTGATGCACCTCCTTTGGATCTCTTATTAAGGACCCTAGTGTTTGTCTTTTGAGAGGTCCAAGAGATATAGAAAATAGATATGTATGTTGGTAATGGTTTTTATAGTGTTTTTTAACTATATGTCTAGATAGTTGTGAATAAGTGAAGGGTGGTGGTGGCCTTTTATAAGTGGGGGAAGGAAACACACTTGGAAACTACATGGAAATTTATCAAAAGAATCCAAAATAATGAAGTAATTACTAAGAAAAAAGATTCCAAATGACCTTAGATTATAACTTGGTAAGTTTTATATTAAAATATGTCTATAAAATAGGAATTTTACAAGTGTTATAGTAATTTTAATCCTTATCTTATTAGTTTAACCCATGGTAAACCCATTTTTACCTTAACCACGGTAAATAATTTTTACTGTTTTTACTATTTGATCATGGTAAAAAATAGATTTGAACTTATTAGATAATTCAAATTATTCTTATTCCAAATATTTAATTTTTTTTTAAAATTCCAGTCACATAAGTGGAAAAAGTTAATTTAAAAATAAACCCACAGTTGCGACGGGAAAACGGTTTTCAAAAGAGAAAATATTCAAAAGTTTAAAAAATTTTATATTAAAATTAAATATGAAATTGATTATAATGACTCAAATTGTATTAAATAATATATAATTTAACTAATTTTACTTTTAAAACCATTTAAAAATAATTAACCTTATAAAAGTTTTAAATGAAAAGATAGTTTTTAATGAAAATATAGTATTTTTCACTATTCATCAAAAATTAATATTTTTAGAAAAATGCCATACAGTACCTTAATATAATTTTGAAATGATGATATAAAGAATAAATTTTATTTTTTTAAATTAAATTTCTAAAATATTCAAATTTTTATTTCATTATTTTTCACAAAAACAAATAAAAAACATTTTTTTGTGAAAATAATATTTTCAAAACATATAAATACTTTATAAAAAATTAATTAATTTTTAATTAATATGTTTTATTTATATAAAAAATTTATACATAATATTTAAAATTTGGTTTTTCATATTCATTCCACGAGGTTTAGAGACTAGGAAATAAATATCATGTTTAAATAATAATATTAACAGTTTACCACAATTCATTAAAATTCGGTGTTATGTGTAACGTAAGCCATCGAAAAAATTATATTTATTTGAAAAAAATTCATAAAAACTCATGGTTTTAAATTATAACCTCATTAAAATAAATTTCTCCCACAGAATTTATTACTCTGATACAAATAAATGAGGATACTTTTTCCACATCATTGCCTCAGGTTCACACACAACTTCTTCAAACTATTGGTTTCACCACAAAACTTTATCCAGGTGAGTGGTCTTGTTTCATAGAACTTTCTCTACACAATTCTAGAATATTCTCTAGATATTCGTAAAAATAAATATCCTTCTCCAGTAGTATTAAATATTTTTTTAAAACATGTGAAGGATTAGTTATCTACTTATTCATGAGAGATACATGGAACACATCATGAACTTGATAGAGGTTTGGTGGAAGTAACAATGAATAGATTACCATCTCGACATTATCAATAATTTCAAAGGGAATGATATAAATAGGGATTATTTATCCCTTATTTTCAAATCTCATTACCTTATTACATGGATAAATTCTAAGAAACACCTTGTCACTAACTTTAAATTCTAGATCATGCCGGCAATTTTCAGTGTAACTTTTTTGTCGTCTTTAAGCTTCCTTGATGTGTTTAGGAATAGATATAACCTGTTATACCATTTATTCAACTACATTAGGTACCGATATATTTATTTATATAACATTATTTCATTATAATGGATATCTACACTTATTTCCATAGAGAGCTTCATAAGGAGTTCCTTGAATGATCAAGTGAAAGCTATTGTTGTATGAAAACTCAACTGGTAGAAGGTGTTGATCCCAAACACCTTTGAAATCCATAAAACAGGATCAAAACACATCCTAAATGGTTTAAATTATTCTATCATATTTACCATCTATCTAATGATGACACATAATGCTAAAACTAAACTTTGTATCAAGAGTTTACTGAAGACTTTCCCAAAACATCAAGGTAAACCTCAAATCCTGATCACACACAATTGAATGTGGTTCTCCATGAAACCTTACCACTTACTTAATGCATATTATGGAAAAATATTCAAGAGAGGAGTATTATCTAATATAAATTAATTGTGATAACTTTTTAAGGTGATCAACTATGACCCACATAACATTACTCCCTTTAGATGTTTTGGGGAGTCTGAAAACAAAAAGTGTGGTGATGTTTTACCATTTCCATTATCGTATGGGTAATAGATATAACATCTCATTAGACCTTTGTATCTCAACATTAAATTTCTGACATAACAAGAATTTAGATACAAATTCTACGATATATCTCTTTATTCCATCCCACCAGAAATAATATTTCAAATCTCTATACATCTTCATACTTCTAGGATGAATAGATAATGAAGAACTACGAGCTTCCTCTAAAAACTCCTTCTTAAAATATAGTATGTATTGAACACATACACAGTTATTTAATCTTATTATTCCATCATGATCAAGGTTAAACTTATGAGAATTTATAACCTTCTTTTTTAGCTATACATATTTATTCCACACCTCTTTAATCTTTACTTGGATAGATGGTTGAAGATTCAATTAAGAAAGATAATATTTATCCCCTTATTTTAGGTTTTCTTGATATATCCCTTTAAAATCCAATAATATTGGATCTTTTGTGATCCTAATAATGGATAAGCTAGAATGATCTTTTTGAATCAAGGAATCATCCAACTTGTTTTCATTTCCAAGGATACAATTTATTGAGTAGTCATAATCTTTAATCAGCTCTAACAATATTCTCTAGTGCATATTCAACTCCTTTTATGTGAATATATACTTTAAAAATTTGTGATTAGTATATATGTCACAATTTTCCCTATAAAGATAATTCCTCCATATCTTTAACAAAAAAATCTCCATAGCTAACTCCAAATCATGAGTTGGGTAATTTTTCTGATGAAAATTCAATTTTTGTGAGTCATAAGATATAACCATGTCATTATACTTAAGAACAAATCTCAATAAATTCTTGTAAGAATAACTATATATTCATAGTTTTTATAGCTTGTATGGAATACTGTCTTGGGTATATCCTCATTCTTGAACCTAAATTGATGATATCCATAACAAAGGTAAATATTGGAAAAGTATTGAGATCTGCATAGTTAATCAAATAGGTCATCAATATAGGGTAAATAATACTTTTTCTTAACCTTGATCTTGTTCAGATCCCAATAATAATTGTAGAGTCGTATCGATCCATATTTTTTTTAACAAAAAGAACATGTGTACTCCAAGGTGACACACTTTCCTGAATGAACCTATTATCAAGATTCTCCTAGAGTTTCATTTTCAATTCTTGCAACTCAATTGAGTCCATTCTATAGGGAGTGTTTGAAATTAGTGTGGAACCAGGTATGATTTCTATTGAGAACTCAACTTCAAATTTTGGTGGAAGGATAGGAAACTCTTCTGGAAAGACATAAAAAAACTCCCACATAATAGGTGTTTCATGGATTTTGAGTTTATCCTTAACCATATAAGATAAAAACCCATATTAAATAGGAATCAAAACCCATACAATATATGTAATTTCAATTAGAAGTTTATATTTAGCACTGCCCTGATATATGATCATAGAATGGTTTGGAATATCAAATGTGACTTCTATTCCTTGAAAATTGAGGTGCAATTTATGTAGATAAAGATAATCCATGAATAAGATAACATTAAATTCAAATAGAGGAAGAATGAAAATATTTTTAGGAAGCACATTCTTACAAACTTCAACTAGAGAAGAATCATAGAATTGAGATGAGATCATCATACCATTAGGGGGTTTCACTACGGATTTTATATTTTATCATTTGTTTGGAATCTTGATACCCTTATAAAATTATTTATATATAAAATAATGGTTATATCTAGATTCAAATAAGGCATTATTATATCTACAATGAATGTTAAGTGTACCTTTCACCTTGTTGTTATCACACCCCTCATCAGAAATAGTGACCACATGATATTTCCCTTTTTATCTTGGATTAATAGATTAATAATGTCGATCATTGTCATTAACCTTAATATTTTGGAACTGGTTATTATAATTCCCATACTCCTTGATTTTGAAACACAAGAGTGCGGGTAGTGCATTATTTGGAGCATTTTCTCTATTTTCATCATTATATAACTTCTTCCCATCACTTTGGAATTTTATTTCCTGATGACATTACCTTCCCCACTTAGAAAATTTACAATGCCCCTTAAGAAAATTTCCTCTATGTTTCTTCTCACACTTTGATCATAAAGGAAAGCTCATCTTATTCTCTCCATGGTTTTTTGGATTTTCCTTTGAATTCAATTTTTCTATTCTTATCAAAACCATGAGATTGATAAGTAAATCCAACCTCAATTTACACCTTGATAGCACATAGAACAATATATTCATAGCTATTGAAGTATCTTATGGACAAAAATATTTGAATACTTTCTTTGAAGCCACTGAAGAATTGATCAACCTTACTTTCAAGTTATGTGATAATATTGGAATCATACAACATAAGTCTAGTAAAATTTGTCTTAACAGATTCATCATTATTTTAATTTACCTCAAGGAACTCCTTCTCTAACCTTGTTTGAAGAATACATGGAAAGTAATTATTGAAAAAGAAGTTCTTAAACTCATCCCAAACCATGGATTCAATTTCATCATGCAACCTTTTATTATTGATAAGAGTCCACCATTGATCCAAATTTTCTTCCAAACGATAGAATACCAAAATGACTTTTTCATGTTTAGAACACTGGAGAATGGAAAATATCTTTTTAGTTGTAATAATATATTTCTCAAAAACTAGTGGATCATTAGATCCACTAAAGGAAGGTGGAAGTTTCCTCATAAATGACTCAACATAATATTGTTTACCCCTTTTCTCATTTGGAAGTTCAGTATGATTCATGAAATAAAAAAGTTGTGCAAGCATATCAATGTGATTTTAAATTCCAAATCCCATAAAGTTTGTATACTTATAAGTAAAATCATTAAATTTTCTATCACACTCAACATTAACATGTTTTCTTTAGGTTCCATCCATCTAATAGAACCAAAAATTATAGTTTAAGCAACAATAATTATAGTGGAGAACTACATAATTATGAAAAAAACACTTAAAGGATGTATAAATCATGACAATTTTTTTAATATACAACACCTTAGGTTATTACTAGTCTATTAACAGTCATAATCTATTTAAATTCTTCATGATGTTTCATAAGGAGTTTGTGAATTTCCAAATAATATACCCCAAGAGTGTCAAACTAGGTGTACAACAAGGCCTGTTGTTGTGTACCAAGTGGTGATCAAGTTTAGCTCAATACACCCATATTTGGAGTTATTACCCCTAGGTACCTCTGATTCAGAGCCATGTCCACTTATAGTATCCATAAGAGGATGGATTTTTTTATAAACCACTCACTCTATCCATTACCAAAATTCTAGGACATTTTTCTACACTTTGACTCATCATTAGACTCATCCTTAGACCTATCCTCAGGGATCTCACAAAAGATTTCTCATCTTAGTTTCCAAATGTTAAACAAACCAACCCAATGATACAAAATATAGTGACCCCAACTTTTCATACATAGATATTACATATTTTAGATTAATATTCATTACATTACACAAACACGTGTCTCAAGATCATAAAGGTATAATTCCTATAGAAACATGGAAACATAAAAAACTAGTTCATATGTGAACTAAATCATCTCCCATTAAGTTTTTAATAACTATAACTATTATTATACATGTCATATATAATATATTTATTTATAACCATGGGAAATGAAACATAATAAAGGGTGTGCTCATATGCTCAGTAAGGGTAAACACAAGAGATAATTAAGAATAACTTGATAATAGGGGTATAAAAACACTAACATTGCATATAAACACCATACCCTACATATCAAAGATAAAAATATTTAGTCATGATAAATATTAGCAGTTCATAATACATGAATCATAAGGAAATCAAAGAACATGATCCATGAGAGAATAACATTGACACAAGATATGGAATTATAGCATACACATAAGCATAGAAAATCATTTCCATAGAAATCAAGGATCACTACCAAGGATATCATAGTGGAATTAGTTCACTTCCAAAACCATCATATAAGTCAAAGTTCACTCCCAAGACTATCATAGTAGAAAAAGCCCCTTATTGAATAAGGTTCACTCCTCATTCCAGTCATGTCTATCTCATGGGGTATAAATATTTACTTAATGCATTAGAAGGAGATATAGATCCCAACCATCACATAATGAAAATCATACAAATTTGTGCCACAATATCATAAAACATTCATCATATCATAACCCATTAAATGAAACGGGTTTCACAACAATTTCATCATATCATAACCTGTGGAAAAATATAGGTTGCACAATCATTTCTACATTTAATAATAGCATAAATCATGAAAATAAGTTGTTTTCATAAGTATTTTATAATGGTATAACCCATGGAAGATAAATGGGTTTTGTAAAAATGTTTTAATCATAAACATAAACCATATAGAGAAATAATAAGAATGATATCCTTGAAGACCATCCATACAGGAAGACAGAGCAGACCATTTAGACGCTGGAGGATATGTTGTGGGTATGTTTCTTAGACTTTAGCGAATCTTTGGTACGACACCTACCTTTGGTCAAATTTGAATAAAAAAAGATATGTCCCTCATATATTGGTATTTATCCATTTGATGAATTGTATGGGTTGTCGTTTTGTTCTCGATTGTGTTGGATAGAGGTTGGGGAGGTAGTTGTTCTTGGACCTCATGTGGAGAAGAGCACAATAGAGAAGGTTTAACTTGTTTGTTAGAGGTTTAAATCAGCATAGGACTAGTATAAGTCTTATACCTATTATAGGAGGAGGACCTTATAGTTTGAGGTTGGGGACCACATATTCTTGAAAGTTTCCCCTATATGTGGGAAGTAGAGGTTTGGTAGAGAGATTAAGATTTCTCCTAGGAATGTTGTGCCCTTTGAGGTATTAGGGTGATTTAGAACGGTGGTAGTAATTTGGCCATGCTTTTGGGGTGGTGAGGTGGTGGTTGTTTAACCATGATTTTGGGGTGGTGATGTGGTGGTTGTTTGGTCGAGCTTTTGGGGTAGTGTGGTGATGGTGTGATGGAGATGATGGGATACTTGTGATGCGGGGTTTCATTGTGCTAGATGCCCAGCTAGTGATGGAATAACTTGTTTAATAATGATTGAAATGGTTGGGGGTTTGGTTTGGTTAATAGGATAGAAGTGGTTAATGAAAAAATAAATGATGCGAGGGGTTTTTAAATGTGGTTTATGCTAAATAATGAAACAAATGAGATGGATGATGGAATTGGTTGGTGCTGTGAGTTGTGGGTCATAGATTTTGTGGTGTTATGCATTTAGAGGTGGTAGAAAAAGTGGGGATATTGTGAGTTAGTTATTGTTTGATTATGAACTTTTAGGTTGGGATTTTGTGTGGCTATATTTATATACTTGTATATTACTTATGATTTCTATAAGCACACCACACACATCAATCAATATGTTACAACAACCATATTTTTTAAATGGGGGTATTTTACCCTATATTTTGGTGATGAGCATGGATTCTTGGCCACCCACCCTTTCCCGCTCTCTCTTCTAGGTGAGTAGATATGCACAAGCCGTGATGACTGAAAGTTTGTTAGTGCAATAGGTGATGGACCAAGAGTTTTCCAGAAATATGTGATGTGAAAATTCTATGGTGCGGTGATTCATTATATTACATTTCAAATTGTTTGTATATACATCTCATAAAATAATATAGGTTCATAACATAAAATATGTATCAAGGAAGAATAATTGAGACAAAAATCCCTTACCGGTTTGGTAACTTTTGAACTGTAAACCCCATGAAAGAGAGATCCTAAAATGTATATTAAAATCCACATAATTTTAAGGATAATAATAATAAAATACATTAATGTTCAATATATACAAAACATAAAATAAATAAATGGTGAATATAAATCTAATCTCCTAGAAAATAAAAATGAGACAAAAAATCCCTTACCTTAATTCCCAAATTCCTTTGTAAAAATTCAAAACAACTGTATAATAAATATAAGTTTACTATAAATATATTAAATAACCATAATAATATTTATCATAACATATATTATTTATTTATGACCTTTTACTACCCATTTATCAACAATTAATTATTACAATCACATTTTTGTAATAACTGGTTTGTTTTTCATGTATGTTTTGATTTTTGATTTTATGTCATATTACTTTGATAATGGTTAAATAATATCTAGAATGTTAACCATGATATAAATATCATATATATTCAGTATTTGTGTTTTTAGAGTAATCCATAAAAGTTAGATATAGAAAATAAAATACAAAATTCATGGAGATGGTATGCCTTACATACGCATGAACACTGTTTTCATTTTCTCAATAGATTGAGATAAATAATGGTAAATAATATATTACCATTAAGGAATAATTATGATTTCATATATATAATTTATATTTATTAAATGTATCTTTATACCTTTCATTTAAATTTTAAGCAAAAATGAATCACATCACATTGCGAGGCGATAGTCCGTCATACACAGGAGCGACATTATCATGCCCCCCACAGAATGGAAAGTAAGAAGATATATATGATATCATAATTAAAGAGTATAGTAATGTAAAAAATATCATATAAATATTTTAAATCCATCATTATATCCATCCTTAAAATGTGGTTCTAAAAAATTAATTACATTAGTTCATGAGGCGGTAGTCCACCGTACACATTATCAGAGATTTCATTTTCCATTTGATGGGAGTGGAGATGCATATAGGTTATTACATTAACATAATAAAATATCAATCTATAGAAGATAATATTTCTATTATATTGGAATTTTTAAGATGTAATTTAATATGGAAAATTAAGAAATAAAAAGAAGGATCTTAGTGAAGATAATTACATTCACTTAGAAGCACCTCCTTTGGATCTCTTATTAAGGACCTAAGTGATGGTATTTTTGAAGGAAAAGAAGATCTATAACATGGATAAGGATTTTGGGGAGGTAATGTGTAAAGACCCTTAAATTTCAAGGAAATTTTTTTCTTAATTTCCATTGGAATTTTACAAGAACACAGTTTCTGACGGCACCCGATTCCGAGGCCCAGTGTGCCCGGAATCAATTTCCGAAGTTTAGCTCGGGTACGTTCAGTGAACGAATGAGCGGGTTTTTCTAACTTCTGAACCGGTGCTCGAAATCAAATTCCGAGGGCACCGATGAAATTGCAGCGCCGATATTTGCTTAGAAACGCCTTTTCCGGAGTTGCATTTGCTCGGGTGTGGTTTTTAATTTTTGGGGGTTAAGTGAAGAAAATAAAATAAAGTGGTGCGACAACTTTATTTTATTTCACTTAAAGCCGCTTAAAGCCACTTTAAGCAGCTTAAGCTGAGTTGAAGCGGATAGAGTGGAATTCAAAATATCCTACCCTCTTGTAGGATATTTTTGAGGTGGGGCCCGTATGAGCCCCACTGTTTCTTTTCCGCTAAGTAACACACCGGAGAAAACCTCCTCATTAATGAAAGTCAACCATGCGTTTTTCTGGTTAAGAAACGCCCCAATTAATTGGGCAGTTAAATTGTTACAATTAATTCAACAAATTAATTGTTCGTTACTTATATTTTGAATTTCAAAAGCTTAGGTCAATAATAAAATAAGGGTTGAACTTATTTTATTTAGTTGGACTTGTGGCGTGGAGAGAATTTGGGAGAAAAGCGTTCTTCTTCGACGAAGAACGCAAAGAACGCGAAGAACGCTCCGACCTCTGACGAGGAACGCCAAACCCTCGGAGATCGACAACGCGACGCCGTGTACCGTGACGTCAACGACGCTTCTTCCGCGATTCTCCCTCCATGACGCTTTTTCCACGACGATCCAACCCCGCGACAACCTTCGATTGACAACGACAAGGTAGGGGGTAGTGCTCCTTTTTAATTCTTTTGGTTTATAACATCAACATGGATTTAATTATTATAATTAAATCTGTATGTTCTCGATCCTCGGAGTTCGTCGACGCGACGCCGAGTACCGCACGACAGTGATGCCCTTCCGCGACGCGACGACCCTTTCTTCCGCAACGGTCGATCTCGCGTCCGACGACGAAGTTAAGGTAGGGGTTTAGTTTGTGAAATGAATTTATTTCCGTGGTTGTTTCCTCCTAAAAACAAAGAACCTGAATCAAGAGCAATTTTAATTTATTAAAATTGTATATTGTTTTGTTTTCCACGTGTGGATTATTTTTTTCTACCCGATTGTTATCACCTAACGCGAAGGGTGAGGACCAAACAAACACGGCCCGACAAACCTCCGCAGTTCTTCATTGATGTTCGGATTGGCGGGCGATGACAAAACATGCCGAAAAGGTGATTCGTTGTTTCCGCAGTGAAGTATGGGACCCGGGAGGAGCTACGACGCAGACGAAAACGAAATCGGACCACCGGAGCAACTCCAGTGGCCTGCGGAACCCACCAGCGGCGCCCCGGCGCGCCGTCAGACAGGGCCGCCGCGGCTTCAGTCGCGGCGGCGGCGGCCAGCGGACCCGCGACCGCGCGGGTCCGGCGCACACGGGACGCGGAAATGCAGCGTCCGCTGACCAAGGGCGGCCCCCGCAGTGGGGGGGGGGGGTGTTGACACGCGGGGGCAGCGCGCCCCCGCCCCAGACTCCGCCCGCTCGACCGAGCCGAGCCGGGCCGAGCCGAACCGCTGGCCGGGTCGCACCAAACCAGGTTGGACCCAGACCCGGGTCAGTCGACCCGGTTCGGGCCGACCCAGGGGGGGTTGGGCCGGGTCGGTCCGGACCCAGACCCTCCGTTCCCGGACCTTTTTGGTATTTTGCTTGTAACTGGAGCTACGAGCCTCCGAACGATGCGCCGTCAGCGCCGATGTGATCCTTGGATCGAGGCGGTCGTTTAGGTATATCTCACTCAAGGTTTTGGAATACTTTGGGTTCGGCCGGGTTGGTTCGTACACGAAACCAACTGGGCCCTTGGAGCGGAAACGCTCATATCTCGAGCTTCGGACGTCCGATTGACGTGCCGTCAACTTTGTTGGTTTCCTCTAAGTGAGGCGGATCTTTTGGCTTACTCTTCTCAAGGTTTGGATGTCGTCAGAGTGTGGTCGGGTTGGTTCGCTCATGAAACCAACCGGGCCCCTAGAACGAAAAAGTCAATAACTCACAGACCGGGCGTCCGATTGACGCGCCGTCTATCTCGTTGAATTCATCTTGATGAGACAGAACTATTGGAAAACTTCGCCCGAGTTTTGGTTGCTGTTGGATAGTGTCCGGGTTGGATTGTACCCGAAATCCAACCGGGCCCCTGGAATAGAAAAGCTGATATCTTTCAGACCGGACGTCTGTTTAACGAACCGTCAGCGGTGTTGGTGATGACGTTGAGAAACGGTCCCTTTGAGTATACCCTATGGGAGTTCTAGGTACAGTTGATATACGGCCGGGATGGTTCACACATGAAACCAACCGGGCCCCTGGGACCAAAAGGCTAGTAACTCACAGACCGAGCATCCTATTGACGCGCCGTATGTTGTGTTGAGACCCCTGTGACGAGGCGGTCCCTTGAGATACTTCTTTGTGGAACCTTGTGATACATGTAGTATCGACCAGCAGCTCGTGGAGCGGACCCTCCCGGAGATGAGCGTGCGGAATACGGAGACCGTGTAGCCGACTGAGACCTGACGACTGCTTGACCGATCGACTCGGTGTTTTTCGGATAGCCTAGTGGGGAGCGCTTGGTTGTAGCGGTAGACCCACGGCGGAGGAGTGCTTGGTTGTAGCGGTAGACCCACGGTACTAAATAGAAGGAGTACCTCTGGAGTCTATGAGGGGGAGCAATTGGTTGTAGCGGCAGACCCACGGTGGAGGAGCGCTTGATTGTAGCAGCAGACCCGCGGTACTCAACAGAAGGAGTACCTCTTGAGGCTATGAGGTGGAGCGCTTGGTTGTAGCGGCAGACCCATGGTGGGAAGCACTTGGTTGTAGCAGCAGACCCACAGTACTCGATAGGAGGAGTACCTCAGCAGTCTTAGGTTAGTGAGCAGTACCTCAGAGTCGTGACATGACCACTGTACACTCCAGAGACGGGGCTCTTCAACAGTTGCAGTTTCGATAATGAAAATCCTGGTTTGAGCTGAGTCTATGACCTTTGTGTTTCCTCATGATTGAGATTGGTTACTTGATAACTTAGGTATATGTATGGGCATATACCTGGGTAGTGGTTATCCGTTGATTTCATAACCCTTGTGTTTCCTCATGATTGAGATGGGTTACTTGATAACTTAGGTATATGAATGGGCATATACCTAAGTAGAGGTTATCTATTGAGATCTTCTTTGTGGTTATCCTTGTTGGTTTTAGTGAGACCTTGAGGGTCTCGGGGTCCCTACTGAGTATCGTTATACTCACCCCTGCACGGGCTATGCCCGCACCTCGTTGTGTTGGTTGCAGACGACGACAGTGCTGACGGAGGCCGAGTGTTCGAGGACTGAACGGTACCTGGAGGTGGACTACACGACGAGTCAGTACCCGGAGGTGGACTACACGACGAGTCAGTATCCGGAGGTGGACTTTGCGACGAGACTACACACAGAGGAGGTTGACGGGCGAGGGCGTTGTGGAGGCCATCTGTACCTACCCTTCGGGTAGGATCCGTGGTGGACGATCCGGGAGCTGCGCCATCTGTACCTACCCTTCAGGTAGGATCTGAGGAGGAATACCCAGGATCCGCTTCCATCCTTCCGGCTGTTGTCTTTTCTATTGTACTTGTTCAGTTGTAGTTGTACTTTCTTTTGGGTTTGTATTCTGGCCCATTTACCTTTCAGCACTTCTCTTTGTACTTAGTGTTTTACTTACGCTTGTACTCTGTGGTGTTTTGTTTACTTTTATAAAGGAAATGCCTTCCCAGATATCGGGATTTATGCCTTTGGTGCTAGTCGCCAGCCCCTGGCCTATGGAAGGTAGGCTTGGGGTAGTCACGGCACGGGCCCCGAGGATGGGTCGTGACAAATTGGTATCAGAGGAGTTCGGTTCTACCGCAGAACTTGGGACTTGATCTTTTTCTATGTGAAGCAATAATGTTTAGCGTATTGGGTGTGGTTATCAGTAAAGGGAGTCCAGTGTTGGTGAGGCGACCGACGTATCCATACACTAGGACCCTGACTTCTGATTTCCGACTTAATGCACGAAAACACTGATTGCGTGTGTGTTTCTAGAAGTTTTTAAATATCAGCTGAAACCAGGTCAGCTCACCAGGTATAATCGTTTGACAGTTTCACGTTGTTTCTTTCAGGATGCCTTTTCTCGGACGACCAGCTAGAGCCCAGGGGGATGTGCGTACTGACATCCTATCGAGCGACGAGGCTTCGGTACAGGGCCCTCTTGTAGTTGAGGCACCAGTGGAGGCACCAGCGGTACTACCATATGTTTGGCCACCGATCCCACCAGCCCCAGCAGTAGGCGATGCATGCCACTTGAACATGCTGCACGAGTTCTAGCGCCAGAGACCACCCAGGTTCCGGGGAGAGACGGACCCACAGGCAGCTAAGGATTGGCTGGAGGCTGCGGTGAGAGTCTTCAGGCTAGTGGGGATGCCGGCAGACTTCATGGTGATCTTTGCTGCCAACCTTCTTCAGGCAGCAGCAGGCAGGTGGTGGAGTCACTTGTTCCAGTTTTACGATGGGATGACCTTCACATGGGAAGACTTCGAGACCTTATTCAGGGTGGAGTTTGGGCAAGTAGCTCTACACCCCGAGCGTGTACAGGAGCTTCTGCCTTTGCCGCAGGGTTTTCGATCAGTAGCCGAGTCATCTGTGGGCAGTAGACAGATGATGCGGAGGTCCAAGAGGACTAGAGCCAGCTGTACGAGGAGTAGGAAGTGTTATGAATGCGGCAGGAAGGGTCACCTGGCACGTGACTATCCGACTCCTCGTACTGATGATCTGCAGGCTTTGGAGGAGCCACCGAGGTAGAAGCAGCGGCGGGTGCTTGAGCAACAGCCGAGCAGTGGGCAAGGCAGTAGAGCTCCGGGATCAGGTGGACAGGAGAGGAACTATTGGATACGTCCCTTGTACTTCTAGTTCCATGTTGCTGTTGTATTCGTGTCTTTGTACTATGAGCTGCAATAATAAAAAGACACTTATCTTTGTTTGCTTTCCTATCCTTTTGTTTGGTTGATACTGAGTGGTCTCGGTTAAGACTGTTGACTTGACCCTCACTTTTGAGATTTCTACTGGAGGAGACAGAGTGACCTCACACTGATGCTGACAGTGTGACTCGACCCTTGGAGGCGAGAGTGACAGTTGGATCTCTTAGTAGTTACGTCGAGGCCTTATGACATCATCCATGGCATAAATGCATCCTTCATGTTAGGATTGACTGTATTAGGAAATGGGCGTGGTTCATCCAGGGGATGAGACCAAGTTTCTCTTTTCAGCAAAGGATAAATTTTAGCAGCTCTTTCAGATCGTAGGAAAAGAAGGTGCAGATCATCGAAGAGCAGATGAAGACTGCACAGTGCGGTAAGAAACAGGAAAACGACACCATTCTTAGAGACTCGAGCGTGTTAAATGTTTAAAGAAGAGGAATCTTTAAGGAGAGATGAGTCTGCGAAGCAGCAGACATGGAGGTAGAGTTAGGAGAGTAACATGAGGTGGTGTACATCTTAACATGCTACAACCACCCGCCTTAGTTATCCCCGCCAGGCTCAGGGAGCTGGAGGGCGGAGGAAGAGTGCGGCTACATGCAGTCAAGGAGTGTGACCCAATGGCTCTAAGAATGATTCATGGGACAGTCTGTGTCCACTACTAGCTGCTGTAGTAATGGACGTTGATATGAATCATTCCTTGCTTTCATAAATCTTGTTCCAGACCTAGAGTTTCTGGAAATCCGTGGACTTGACCCCCACGTCTGGAGATACCTTGAGAGGAGACTCGATAATCACACTTACGCCGATGGTGTGGTCAGACCCTCAAGGTGAGAGTTTCAGTTGGAATCTCTTGGTGGCAGCGTGGAGGCCTTATGACGTTGGTTTGAGTATGGACTGGGAAATCACAGTTCATACACAAATTGACGGTATTAGGCAAAAAGGTTATGGTTTAACTACGACGTCGGGATGGGTTTTCCTTGGTCAGCGAAAAGGAAACCCCAGGAAGCACAAGATAAACTCATGCATAGGAGGGTGCGACCGATCACTCTTGATTCGGTCAACCTTACCCTTGTGGCAGCAGTCGTTTTGAGTTTTAACAGGAATTGGAGACCTCTAGAGTTCGAGGATGACGATCACGTCCTTATACGGGTCTCACCTCGACGAGGTTTACGGAGATGTGGCCAAGGCGGCAAGTTATCTCCGAGGTTCTATGGACCATTCTAGGTCCTTAGCTGGGTAGCCGGGGTGGTTTACCGCTTGACCCATCCATCTCAGTTGCACCAGGTGCACGACGATTTCCTCGTATCTCAACTGAGAAGATACGTGCTCGACCCTTCGCATATCCTCGACCATGAGGAGCTGGACGATGGCGATGAGGTGACTTCCACAGAGGTTCCTATGGGGATCGATGATCTACAGGAGCGGATCCTAGGAGGACGGTCGATTCCTCTTGTGCACTTTCTTTGGCAGCACGAGAACCTCCAGGTGAGCACATGGGAGCAGAAGGCTCAGACGCGTGCTCAGTACCGCTTTTGTAACCCTAGTTTGTGTTAAAGCTTTACGAGGACGTAAAGCCCTGAGGTGGGAGTGATGTAAAGACCCGTAAATTTCAAGGAAATTTTTTTCTTAATTTTCTTTGGAATTTTACAAGAACTTAGTTTCTAACGGCGCCCGATTCCGAGGCCCGGTGTGCCCGGAATCAATTTCTGAAGTTTAGCTCGAGTATGTTCAGTGAACGAACGAGCGAGTTTTTCTAACTTCTGAGCCGGTGCTCGGAATCAAATTCTGAGGGCAGTAATGAAATCGCAACGCCGATATTTGCTTTGAAACGCCTTTCCCGGAGTTGCATTTTCTCAGGTGTGGTTTTTAATTTTTTGGGGTTAAGTGAAGAAAATAAAATAAAGTGGTGCGACAACTTTATTTTATTTCACTTAAAGACGCTTAAAGCCACTTTAAGCAGCTTAAGCTGAGTTGAAGCGGATAGAGTGGAATTCAAAATATCCTACCCTCTTGTAGGATATTTGTGAGGTGGGGCCCGCATGAGCCCCACCATTTCTTTTCCACTAAGTAACGCACCTGCGAAAAACTCCTCATTAATTAAAGTCAACCGTGCGTTTTTCTGGTTAAGAAACGCCCCAATTAATTGGGCAGTTAAATCGTTACAATTAATTCAACAAATTAATTGTTCATTACTTATCTTTTGAATTTCAAAAGCTTAGGTCAATAATAAAATAAGGGTTGAACTTATTTTATTTAGTTGGACTTGTGGCGTGGAGAGAATTTGGGAGGAAAGCGTTCTTCTTCGACGAAGAACGTGAAGAACGCGAAGAACGCGAAGAACGCGAAGAACGCGAAGAACGCTCTGACCTCCGACGAGGAACGCCAAACCCTCGGAGATCGACGACGCAACGCCGTGTACCGCGACGTCAACGACGCTTCTTCCACGATTCTCTCTCCGCGACGCTTCTTCCACGATGATCCAACCCCGCAACAACCTTCGATCGACAACGACAAGGTAGGGGGTAGCACTCCTTTTTAATTCTTTTGGTTTATAACATCAACATGGATTTAATTATTATAATTAAATCTATATGTTCTCGATCCTCGGAGTTCGTCGACGTGACGCCGAGTACCGCACGACAGCGATGCCCTTCCGCGACGCGGCGACCCTTTCTTCCGCGACGGTCGATCTCACGTCCGACGACGAAGTTAAGGTAGGGGTTTTATTTGTGAAATGAATTTATTTCCGTGGTTTTTTCCTCCTAAAAACAAAGAACCTGAATCAAGAGAAATTTTAATTTATTAAAATTGTATATTGTTTAGTTTTCCATGTGTGGATTATTTTTTTCTTCCCGATTGTTATCACCTAACACGGAGGGTGCGGGCCAAACAAACACGGACCGACAACCCTCCGCAGTTCTTCATTGATGTGCGGATTGGCGGGCGATGAAAAAACATGCCGCAGAGGTGATTAGTTGTTTCCGCAGTGAAGTACGGGACCCGGGAGGAGCTACGACATAGACAGAAATGAAATCGGACCACCGGAGCAACTCCGGTGGCCCGCGGAACCCACCGTCGGCGGCGGCGGCGGCCGGAGGCGGCGGCGCCCCGGTGCGCCGTCAGACAGGGCCGCCGCAGCTGAAGCCGCGTTAGCGGCGGCCAGCGGACCCGCGGCCGTGTGGTTCCGGCGCACACGGGACGCAACAATGCCGCGTTCGCTGACCAAGGGCGGCCCCCGCAATGGGGGGGGGGGGGGTGTTGACACGCGGGGGCAGCGCGCCCCCGCCCCAGACTCTGCCCGCTTGGCCGAGACGAGCCGGGCCGACCCGACCCGCCGGCCGGGTCGCGCCAAACCGGGTCGGACCTGGACCCGGGTCAGTTGACCTGGTTCGGGCCGACCCAGGGGGGTCGGGCCGGGTCGGTCCGGGCACAGACCCTCCGTTCCCAGACCTTTTCGGTATTTTGCTTGTAACTGGAGCTACGGGCCTCCGGACGACGCGCTGTCAGCGGCAATGCGATTCTTGGATCGAGACGGTCATTTAGGTATATTGCACTCAAGGTTTCGGAATACTTTGGGTTCGGCCGGGTTGGTTCGTACACGAAACCAACCGGGCCCTTGGAGCGAAAACGCTCATATCATGAGCTTCGGATGTCCGATTGACGTGCCGTCGACTTTGTTGGTTTCCTCTAAATGAGACGGATCTTTTGGCTTACCCTGCTCGAGGTTTGGATGTCGTCGGAGTGCGGTCGGGTTGGTTTGCTCACGAAACCAACCGGGCCCCTGGAACGAAAAAGTCAATAACTCACAGACCGGGAGTCTGATTGACGCGCCGTCTGTCTCGTTGAATTCCTCTTGATGAGGCGGAACTTTTGGAATACTTCGCCCGAGTTTTGGTTGCTGTTGGATAGTGGCTGGGTTGGATTGTAACCGAAATCCAACCGGGCCCCTGGAACAGAAAAGCTGATATCTTTCAGACCGGACGTCCGTTTAACGAACCGTCAGCGGCGTTGGTGATGACGTTGAGAAACGGTCCCTTTGAGTATACCCTATGGGAGTTCGGGGTACAGTTGAGATACGGCCGGGTTGGTTCACACATGAAACCAACCGGGCCCCTGGGACGAAAAGGCTAGTAACTCACAGACCGTGCGTCCGATTGACGCACCGTCTGTTGTCTTGAGACCCCTATGACGAGGAGGTCCCTTGAGACACTTCTTCATGGAACCTTGTGATACTTGTAGTATCGACCAACAGCTCGTGGAGCGGACCCTCCCGGAGACAAGCGTGCGGAATACGGAGACCGTGTAGTCGACTGAGACCTGACGACTGCTTGACCGATCGACTCGGTGTGTTTCGGATAGCCCAGTGGGGAGCACTTGATTGTAGCGGCAGACCCACGGCGGAGGAGTGCTTGGTTGTAGCGGCAGACCCACGGTACTCAACAGAAGGAGTACCTCTGGAGGCTATGAAGGGGATCGCTTGGTTGTAGCGACAGACCCACGGCGGAGGTGCGCTTGGTTGTAGCGGCGGACCCGCGATACTCAACAGAAGGAGTACCTCTTGAGGCTATGAGGGGGAGTGCTTGGTTGTAGCGGAAGACCCATGGTGGGAAGCGCTTGGTTATAGCAGCAGGCCCACAATACTCGACAGGAGGAGTACCTCAGCAGTCTTAGGTTAGTGAGCAGTACCTCTGAGTCGTGACAGGACCACTATACACTCCAGAGACGGGGCTCTTCAACAGTTGCAGTTTCGATAATGAAAATCCTAGTTTGAGCTGAGTCTATGACCTTTGTGTTTCCTAATGATTGAGATGGGTTACTTGATAACTTAGGTATATGTATGGGCATATACCTGGGTAGTGGTTATTCGTTGATTTCATAACCCTTGTGTTTCCTCATGATTGAGATGGGTTACTTGATAACTTAGGTATACGAATGGGCATATACCTAAGTAGAGTTTATCTGTTGAGATCTTCTTTGTGGTTATCCTTGTTGGTTTTAGTGATACCTTGAGGGTCTCGGGGTCCCTACTGAGTATTGTTATACTCACCCCTGCACGGGCTATGCCCGCACCTCGTTGTGTTGGTTGCAGACGATGGCAGTGCTGACGGAGGCCAAGTTTTCGAGGACTGGACGGTACCCGGAGGTGGACTACATGACGAGTCAGTACCTGGAGGTGGAATACACGACAAGTCAGTATCCGGAGGTGGACTTCGCGATGAGACGACACACGGAGGAGGTTGACGGGCGAGAGCGTTATGGAGGCCATCTGTACCTACCCTTCGGGTAGGATCCATGGTGGACGATCCGGGAGCTGCGCCATCTGTACCTACCCTTCAGGTAGGATCCGAGGAGGACGACCCAGGAGCCGCTTCCGTCCTTCCAGCTGTTGTCTTTTCTGTTGTACTTGTTCAATTATAGTTGTACATTCTTTTGGGTTTGTATTCTGGCCCATTTACCTTTCAACACTTCTCTTTGTACTTAGTGTTTTACTTACGCTTGTACTCTGTGGTGGTTTGTTTACTTTTATAAAGGAAATGCCTTCCCAGATATCGGGATTTACGCCTTTGGTGCTAGTCGCCAGCCCCTGGCCTATGGAAGGCGGGCTTAGGGTAGTCACGGCACGGGCCCCGAGGACGGGTCGTGACATAATGTTTTAGGTTTTTTTATGAACTATATGTCTTTAGAGGTATGAATAAGTAAAGGGTGATGGTGGCCTTTTATAAGTGGGGGAAGGAAACCCACTTGGAAATTACATAGAAATTTATAAAAAGAATCCAAAATAATAAAATCATTACTAAGCAATAAAATTAAAAATTACCATATATTATAAATTTAGTAGGATAATATTTAAATATTTCCATCCAATAGGAATTTTACAATTTTTATAGTCATATTAACCCTTATCTTTTTAGTTTCACCCCCTGTAAACCCATTTATTTGAACTTATTTTATAATATAAATTATTATTATTATAAATATATAATCAAATTTTACAAATTCCATTCACAAAAGTATAAAAATTTAATTTAAAATTAAACTCATAGTCGCCATGAGAAAGAGGTTTTCCAAAGTGAAAATGTTTAAAAGTTTAAAAGATTTTATATCAAAAATAAATATGAAATTTATTAAAATGAATTAAATTGGATTAATAGATATATAATTTAACAAATTTTACTTTTAAATCCATTTAAAAAAAATTAACCTTATAAATTATTTAAACAAAATGGCAGTTTTTAATGAAAAACCTGTATTTTTCACTATTCATCAAAAAATTAATCTTTTCAAAAAAATCCAAAAAAATTCACCTTAAACTAATTTTAACATGATGATTTTAAAAATTAAGTTTACTTTATAAAATTTATTTTCTAAAAGAGTCTATATTTTGTTTTATTATTGTTCACAAAATGAAATAAAAAACATTTTCTGGAGAAAATAATATTTTCAAAACATATAAACATTTTATAAAAAATTAAGTACCTTTTTATCAATATGTTTTCTATATATAAAAAAATTATAATTAATATTTAAAATGTGGATATTCTTAGTCACACTATCAAGTTTAATGTCCATGTAATAATGATCATTTTTAAATAATAATATTAATATTTTATCATTGTTAGTCAAAACTTAGTGTTGCATGTAACACCAACTATTGAAGAAATTAAATTTATTGATTTTTTTCATAAAAACTAGGGTTTTTAAAATTTTCCTATTGTATGTGGGATTGTGGTGGCACAATTTTCCTACCACCGATCTAGGTGGGACTCTAAAGGGTTGGGTCATGTTATAATCAACTCTTGAGCTTCTATATCAAGACACAACAACCAAGATAAATAATAAAAATAATTCATTATTAATTATTCAATTTAATTAAATAAGTCACAAATTCTTAAAAACTCATATAGATATCTTTTTTTTCTGAAAACCAAAATGAATTGCGCCCGGAAGGCCCATAATGTTCTCCCGACACCATTTTGAGAAAAATTTCTATCTACTGAGACTCAGTTAATAACTAATTTTATATAGCACAACAAAAAACCATAGAAAATATAGGGTGATTTACCTCTAATAAAATAGTGGGAAATTAAATGAATTAATAATCATATAACATCCTCTAGATAATCCAAATAAAATCCCATTTGTATTAACCCAATTTCACCACGCTATAGTGGCATTAGTGCTAAAACCATACCCCAAATTCAAACCTAGTATATGTGTAGTAAAGCAAAGAAAATGAAAAATAGGAATAATAAACCTGAAATAACTATAAAATCACCCAATAAATCACCCATTTTCATAGAGAATCTAAGGAGTAATACAGAGAGAGGAGCCGACCAAAATAGATCTCCCCTGCACAGTTGTGTTGACCTTCATAGTTGATTTTGTTTTAATAATCACAAACACTCTAATTTTTTTTCTAACTAGTTTCAATGTGATTTAAGTGTTTTTATATAATTTTTTGAGTTTTTATGGTAGTAAGGAAACCAACCTAAAGATGAATTAAAAGTGATATTAAAGTACTTTTTCCAAGTCCCATGCAACAGTGACACTCCGATCATCCAATAGGAGTGCACCGACTGGCTAGTATAATAGCCAGTTGAACCCATCACCAACAACACTCTGCTAGATAGATGATAGAGGCTCACCAGGTAACCGGGGGAGGATCCATACATGTAAAAACTACTTCGTTTCATACACGTTAGCTGATGGCCTCAAGAATATAGCTATTGGTAGCTTTCCAAATCCTTCTGAGGTGAATTAATGATGGTCAAAATTGGTCATTCTAAAAAATTAAAGATGTGGTTTGACCTTGGATGACCGAATTTTCCTAGCACTACATCAAAATTCGCAATTTTTGGTAGTTTCCTAAACCTCTATTAAGTATTTATATATAGTTTCATGGCTATTTTTTAAAAACCACCACTAAAGATTTTAGATTTTTTTTAAACATGACACTTATTGCCCTCAAAACCCCCTCACCCCCTATAACCCAACACCCCCACCCCTGAACCCCCGAGCCCCTCGATCCCTGGCCCCTTGCCGCCGGTCTGATCCCAAGCTATCTGTACCCTTCCCCCACTAACACTGTATCCTGATCCCGAGACACTAAAACCTGCTTCCCTGCCAACATCCCCTTCCGAATCCCGAGCCACTGACACCCCCTCACATACACCACAAGCCCCCCAATACTAATCCTTATCAACTGAGCTCTCTCCCCCCAGAACCTTCGCTACCACTGATCCCCCTGGTCCTCACCCCACTGTTGTCCCCCCTCCTCCACTTACTGTTGTAGGATCCTTCTTACTCATTGGTTTTAGATCATCAACGTATTATTATACTAGTCTTGAGGTAGGTGTTTTTATGTAATTTATTATTATTTTGATTCATTCATTGATAGAATTATAATTTATTCCATTTGATATTGGTTAAGCCTAATTTATCAATTTTTAACAAAAAATGACCCATTTTTAAGAAAATTGTGTTTGGAATGGATGCATTCATATAGTGATTTAATACTTTTTTGAAATTATATCATTTTTTCACTAATCTTAGTGGATTTCATTATCAAAATATTAATTTTGCTTTTAATAAAATTATGTTTATTCACTAATGTTATTTCCACATGATTTAATGTGTGTGTTTCCTTTAAATTTGTATTAAAATGATTTAAATAAAAACATTCAATGAATTTTTTGATTAGTTTATTATATGGTATTTCAAAACATTGAAGGCGTTTCATAGTGTTTTCATATTATTTCCTAAAATTACATTTCAACATATAAAAATCATTTTTAAAGGAAACAAGTATGATTGGGTTTTATAAAATTAATGGTTGTATTAAATTTTTTATTTTGTTGATAAATGAATTTTTTACCAAAATGGTTTTCCATAAAGTACTATTTGGAAAATTTTAATGTAAATTATTTTATTTGATAAATTCTTCATGAATACTTTAATTATGATTTTCCTTGATGGATGGTTCTTGGTGAAAAAGATAACTGTTTCTGAAATAGGGGATTTAGTCTTTGAGGGATCTTGGGGGTGGGGAGATATGGGAATTTTGTATCCAATGGAATATTGATTGTTCTTGTTTATTCCATTGAGGATAATTATTGGGATCCCTATTTCTTGAAATATCACTCACCACATTGATTGGTGAAGGATAATCCATGGTAGAATGACAAGAAAGTGTAGATTTATTCTAGGATTTTACAAACTCACACCTCAACTATAATCTACCTACAAATTTTATTTTATTTTAGGGACATGAAATAAGGAAGAAGGTGTGATTTAAGTCTATAAGCTTTTTTATATAGTAGATAAAAAATTTGAATGTAGAAAGTCATTGTTATATTTTTCTTGTCTTCGATTTTATCACTAATATACCTAGGAAAAACCAATGATATATGACCTTGACACTTGGTTTTGGTAGTTTTTATGTATCTCTGATAACTTGATAGTTACTTGATAGAATAATTTTCACATTTGAACTCCATTATTATATATTTTTTATTATGATGAGGTATATTTTTTTACCAATGTATCTTTCTTGATATGATTTATTCCTCATAGTTACATGGTACATACTCGTAACTTCAATATAAATTTTGGACATTGGATTGTGACTCTATTTCAATGATTTCTTAAAAGAATATTTTTATTAAAAATGTATTTCAACATGTACTTTTCCTTTGGGTTTATTAATGATTTTTATGTAAAAAAAGTAACTCTTTTACACATGATTTTCCTCACAACTAGACTTTATGGATTTAAATTATCCTTTTTAAAATGCTACATTATTTACCATATGTATTTATAGGATCACATAGTACTATATATAGTTTTGGAATAGGATCACATATTAATATGTATAGTTTTTGAATATGAATACTCAATCATCCTAAAAATACAGTATCATTAAATAGACATTAGATATCATATTCCAAATTTTTTGTGTATGTTTAGGTCAATTCATTTGATCAGCTTGATAAATTATCGATAATATTTATTTAACATTATTTTCTATAAAATAGTATTGATATTTCATTTCCTCTTAGAGATGTTAATTAATGAAATTTAAAAAACTTATCGGTTTAGGCATTAATTTCTATAAGACATTTATATACATATTTCAATTTAATCATTGAACATACATTAATGATCTTGGACTAGTTATATTGATAGAAGTAATTTTTAGAGCATGAAATATAATCAAAGAATAATTTACTAAGTATTAAGTTATCATATTATGATAACTTCAACATTTAATAATACAAATTTAATAAAAATAACATCTAGTTAAATATATAGGTAATTTAAGTGATTTATTCATGAGGTCCTCCACCACTAGCAATGATAGTGAAGCATTATGTGACATCCCCTCTAGTACTTATATAACTCTTCTTATATGACTCTTATTATAACTACTTGGGTTTTTGTTTTTTAATTTACATTTATATATTTTCCTATTTAGTAATAGTTATATGTTTTAATTTTTTTAATAATGTGTATACACATTGTGATATATCTGGATAAATTTTGGATCACATTAATGAGGAACACACCTTAGTATGCTAAAGGTTTGGAGGAGTTATTATATTTTTCAATTTCCAATCGATCTGTTGATGGGAGAATAATATTTCCATGTCATAAATATAAATTTAGAAGATGGTGGAAGAGAGATAAAGTTTATGAACACTTGATATTGAAGAAATTCCCTGCTTAATATTTGTGTTGGATTTGGCACAAAGAATCGAACATTATAGAAACTTTGAGCACTAATGTAAATCGAAAAAATGAGACCTGAACTTCATCAAAATGGAAAATTAAATGAAAAACCTTATTAAATATGCATTTGGTGTTGTAATAAAACAACATAAACATCAAAACATATCAGATCAACCAATTGAGGGTGCTACAAATAGAAACATAATGACTGATTTTTTTGAGATTATAGTACAACCAGATTAAGATTGTAACATATCATTAGATCCTCCTCTTTATTCTGTGTATACTAATGTAAAATAAAAATTCATTGAGAAGATATATGCATTTCATGGTTTAGTTGACGATAAAAGTCAAGAGTTTTATAGTGGATGTATGAAATATTACAAACTTTCTTTTCTATTGAAGTTGTACCATATTAAATGCCTCTATGAAAATACAAATATAGAGACTTCCATGATATTGGAATTGTTTCATGATGAATTTCTTGAAGAAAAGATTCTTTATTTTTTTTATGATATGAAAAAAGTTTTTAACAAGCTTGGCTTGAATTATAAAAAAATACATGTGTGTCCCAATGATTGTATACTTTATTGAGGAGAGGATTCAAGAATAAATGATTGAAAAAATGTTCTTCTTCTAGATGATAGTCAATGAGTGGTGTTTTAAGTTTGAATAAACAACTAATATGACAAATAAGACAAGGAACACAACTGAAAAGGTTTTTCATTACATTCTTTTAAAGCCTCAATTGCAAAGATTATTCATGTCATAAAAAACTACAGAACACATGAAGTGGTATTATATAGAAAATAAAAATGATTGGTTAATGTGACATCCAAGAGATTAAAAATCATGGAATAAATTTTATTAATTATATCTAGATTTATCATCTAATCCTAGGAATATTTTATTGGGATTATCTACTGATGGATTCAATCCATTTGGGATTTTGATCACCAGTTATAGCATTTGGTCGATTGTTTTGATCCATTAAAAGTTTCCTCTGTGTGTGTGTATGAAACAAAAATATTTTATTATTTCAATGATTATTACTCAAAAAAAATTCCTTTAAATGAAATTTAAGTATACTTAAATCCTTTAATTAAATAATTACAGGAGTTATGGAGAAATGGTGTCAAGACATATGATGCATCTTATAGAACAATGTTCAAAATGCAAGCTGATCTAATGTGGACAATTAATTACTTCCCTGGACATGGTAATTTAGCTGGTTAGAACACTTACATAGGTTTGCCTTGTCCTATTTGTAACTTTTATTTTGATCCTGAACAGCTACGCCACAAAAAAAATGGTGCTTCTTGTGACATTGAATATTTCTCGATGCATCTCATAGATTTTAGTTGAAAATGTCAAAATTCAATGGTTCTATTGATCATATACCACCTCCAAATTTGTTTACAGGTTCTAAAATATTGGAATAACATGGAAATGTTGTAATAGAATTTGGGAAGTTTTATCATTTAAATGATCATGAGAAATGATTTCAAAGTACACCATCAAGTGAAATCGGAACATAACAATGGAATAAAAAAATTATATTCTTCAAACTTCTGAATTGGGAATTTAATTTTTGTAGAATAATCTTGATGTGATGCATATTGAGAAGAATTTTTGTGATAATTTTATCTTCAAATTAATTAATGAGAATGGTAAATATAAGGATCATCTCAATGCTCAAAAAGACTTACAAGTATTGAACATAAAGCATGATCTCTAGATAGAGGAGAATGTAAAGTATTCTTTGACAATTTTTGTCATGAAATATAGGTATAAAGATACATTAATTCAAATTTTAAAACATTTTAAGGTATATAAATGGTATTAAAGTAACATATCAAGGTGTGTTGACTTAAATCATCATAGGTTATATGGATTGAAAAGTCATGATTAACATATTTTGTTACAGTAGTTGCTAATATTGGCATTGCATACATTATTACCAGAAATGGTTACTGCTGTTTTACTCCAAATTTTCATATTATTGATGGATATATCCAATTAAGAGGTAATTTATTTATATATTTTTTCATTTATGTAATTTTTTTGACACTTAATTAAATACAAAATTATGTTTTTTTATTTTATTTCACAGATATATTGAGTATTTGAAATTATATATGAAAAATAAATCTCAACTTGAAGGATTTATTTCTAAACGCTATTTGGAAGAGGAGTGTCTTACCTTTTGTTCTAGATAATTTGATGACATTGAGACAAGATTCAATTGAGTTGTATGTGTTGATGACAAATCAAATAAATCTCAACTACATGGGAAATCAAAAATATTTCTGGATATTGTCCGATCAGTTGGGAAGATCTCAAATATTACACTAATAGAAATGGATTTATTATAGGCACATAGATATGTAATGCTAAATAGTGAAATTTAAAATCTATTTATTGAAGAGTTGAGGATACAAACAAAGATACGAATGAGAGGCTGAGCACAAAATGATAAATATATAACAAAAGCTGTTAATAAAGAGCTTGTAGAATGGTTTGCACGATGTGTAAGTGCTTAAATATTATAATCAATACAAATATTAGGTCGATAAATATATTTTTTAAATATAATAATATATATTACTTTTTTTATATCATGAATAATGATACTCGATATGAGTTGTCAGAATATGTAATGTTTCTTGCTTGAGGTCCTTTAAAACATGCTAGAAAGTTCGATGCTTACAATGTGAATAACTTTAAATATCATACAGTCAATCAAGAATAGGGTATGAAAACATAAAATAGTGGTATATTTACATTTTCCAAAGTTTGATACTATGGAAATATGACTTATATTATCAAATTAAACTACCATGAGCATTTTTCAGTTGTTTTATTCCAAATAAATTGGGTGGATTTTATTAGGGGCGTTAAAAGAGATTCCTTGCAATTTGCTTATGTGAACTTATCGCACATGATAGATTTTGGTAACTGTGAGTTACATGATCCATATATCTTATCATTATAATATAAAATGTTATATTATGTGGAAGATATCATAGATGAAGGGTGGAGTGTAATTTCTCATATAAAACAAAGAGACTTGTATACTATGGGTGAGGAAGTGGAAGATTTGACCTCTGACATTGAATCCCATCAATAATAAGAAGCGAACTTATTTTTCTACCACGATATTTAAAATATTAGTATTTCAAGGGTGGATTAAGTATATGAAGTAATTATGGAGTAGGAAAATAAAATGATTGAAGGAGAAAATGCCTGTATGTGTATTAATCCATTAATTTATCAACCACTTATTTCATTTGTGCAGTCATTCATTATTATAGTTATGTGTATTTTTTTTTTCAGTATTGTGAATTTGTTATCATTTCTAATTTTTTTTTCTGCATGAATGTTTTGAAATATATGTTCTGAATTTACTTTTATTTGATTAAATGACAAGAATTACAAGGAGGAAGAGTTATATTGATACCAATCAACCCTTAGCAGTGAGGCAATAGGCCACTCCTAGTTCTTCATGAGGATATTGGAGGGTTACTGTAATAGGTAATTTTTTTTAATATGAATAAAGTTATTTTAGTTTTTTATACTACTGATTTTTTTCATTAAAGATGTAAACAATGCTACTATGGAAAAAAATATGAAAAGTTCATATGGCTGGAATCTGGACAAACTAAAGATAGTTGTCCCATTTGACTACTATGGGGTCCCTACGGATGACTCCCCATGATTATTTAGCCATATTCTATGCTAGCTGGTAGTGCATCCAGTTACCCTTTAGATTACATATGATTATTGGAGACAAATGCCTGCATCTTGGAAAAATGAAGTTTTTGATTCACAAATAAATTCAATTTTAATAAATTATTTTGTAATTGAATGTCATTATATTACTAAATTCTATTATTTTCAAAATGAATCTCTTTGTACATATGTTTTTTCACTTTCCTGTTGCTAATTTTATAGCATGAAAGTTGACATTGAAAGAATTTGTTGATTTATATTAGAAGAAGACCAGATCTATACCTGATGATATTGCATCGATGATTGGTGGTGAGAAGGTAAATCACACAACTTTAAAATCATTTAGCTAAATTTTTTATTGGTTTTAATTTTGAATATAAATATACAACACTATTTAATTTTCAATATAATTATCTTATAGGTGTTGGTAGCTATAAGTATAGATAGAGATGAATATAGATATGGAGTTGGAGAGGGTGATAAGCAGAGTTCATCTAGAAGTGATTAGGGGTCTTTTTGATGTCTTGGACTAATATGGAATGAGAGGTTTGGTTGATGTATTATTTGTGACATAGACCCAAAACCATTTATGGTTGGATGTAAAATAATATAATTGCTTTGTCATGCCATATTTGTTATATATGTGTGATTTTTTTCTTATGATAGACATTATTTGTGTTACTGATAGGAGATACACTTGGTTGGAATTTTTTTCAGGGTATTTTTGGGGCTTCAAAATATGTAGCTAGATTTTTTTTGTAAATAAACATTTAGAGGTGGTTTAAATCAACGCTAAATATGGCATATTTTTATTCGCGGTGGTTAATACCACTTCTATAAGATGTATTTTTTTCAATGGTTAAAATCGCTACAAATTATGACACACTATTATTTAGAACCGGTTAAAACCACCACCAAATCCTCATTTCCCATACGGGAAACCACTGCGAAAATGAAAATAACCACCACTAAATATGATTTATATGATTCTTACCAGAAAATGCCTCTAAATAGAAGAAACCTCCACGTATTGGACGCCGATAGACGATTTACCAACGATTTTTTGAAACCATCACATAACCATGTGGCGGCGGTTTAAATCACCACCAAATAAAAAAAAACCACCACTACTCAACATTTTTCTTGTACTGTAGGAGGCTATAAAGGGAGGATATGTTAGGTATGGATATTCAACCAACTAAATTATTCATAAAATAAAATTCTCTTCATTCTCAAATGCTGATGGATTTTCCCCCCATCTTCAAAAAGATTCAAAGTTTCATTCATTATCATCTCATTCAAAATAATTTCAAAGTGAACATAATCTATTGGAATTTATATCTTCATGGGAACACAACCAAAGCTGGTGTAAGCTTTAATTAATTTCTTCAAGAACCATTAATCTTTATTGTTTCTATTCTTTCTTTGCACATTCTTATTATTTATCTCTCTTCTCTTAAGACCTTTTACCTTTCTTGTATAACCCCTTTTCACTCTCTCCATATCAATTATAATTTCTATATCTCTCACCTCTATTTATATTATTATATTTTAGTGAGAATAGATATGATGTTATAATGGGTTTTCCGAAAGGAAAACCATCACTTTTCTCCCTCATTCTCATTATTGGTTTCCTTTTTTTCATTCAAAAGCAAGGGTTCTTTTGGTTTCTTACTTATCTGTTCAAAATTTAGGAATTTTTTGTTTGGTTCATGGTTCCCATTAAAACAAATGGAATTTCCTTTTTTTGGTTTTTGGTTCCTATTAAGACCAAGGGGTTATATATCTTCTCAAGTCTTCTTAAGGGAAGGAGATGTAGGGGCACCTCATGTGCTATTTCTAAACTATGTTATTAAAGTGGGTTTTATCCATTTACTTTATACATTTAATTTTCCACTAATATTATGATTAATTATTTTATTTTAACTCCTACCATTCTTTACTTTGATTATTTTAAATGATTTCATGATATCATAATATCTTTTATATATTTATTTCAAAATTATTTTAATTTTAAATTTCTATTTTCATTTATCACTCTAATTTTTTACAAGGAAATTCACCCCCTCTGGCCATAATTTCTATTACCAAAAATTAGCATCAAAGGTGAGATTTGGGGTTTTCTAAAAATAAGTGTCTTTAGAAATTAATTTTTGATTTCAAAATCCTAACCAATTTCAAATATCTATTTTAAAATGTAATATACCTCTTATACTCATTCTTCTTTCTTTAATGGTTCAAATTATTCACATTGAAAAAATTTTATGTATATTTTAGTTAGAAGTATTTGATATACTATTTGTAAAATGGTTATGCATGGATATACCCCTATATCTAAACCTGAAGGTAAATAGACTCCTCAAGATATTTCTATTTTTGAATTAGATGATAAAGCTATGAATGCCTTACAATGTGGTTTTGATCAAAATGTATTCAATAGAATATCAACTTTCAAAATTTTTCTTGAAATTTTAAAACTATTAGAAATAACACAAGACAACATGGATAAAGTAAAAGAAACTTGATTGGAAATGTATCATCAAGATTTATAAGGTTTATCTATTCATCTTAATGAATCTATCACCAGCATGTTTACAATATTTACTAAAATTTTCAATGGTAGAGAATCTATCAATGAAAACTTATCCACAAAAATTATCACAAGAAAATACTATGGGTTTTACCTAATTTATTGGCTCCAAAAGTGATGGTGATCCAAGAAGGAAAAGATAAAAAAATATGGCAATCAAAGGTCTCATTAAATTAATCATAATGTATGAGATTACCATAGAATTCTAAGTGGTAAAAAAATATTTGGAAGTTAATAAAACCAATAATAAAATAAAATTTTAATCTTTCAAAGATGATGAATCTTCTAGTAGTGACATCGATGATATAGGAGAAATTTAATTTTTTTTTCAAAACTATGAAAGAAGTTGTGAAGAAGAATAAATCATATCAGCTTTCAAAAAAGAAAGAACAAATTAATACACTCTTTATAACATGATAAAAATGAAAAAAGGTTCATATATGTAACATCCCGGATCTGGGTGCCACACAATGGGTGCCCCAAACCCAGTTGGTCACATAACATCAAGCACATTTCCCGAAATGCCAGAGGCTACCGACTAGCAGTGAGGACCTAGGACTGATAGTGGGGAAACTATGCCCTCATTTGTCAAAGTGTAGTGCAGCAAAAAAATAATAATATAAATATAAAAAATCAGAAGTAGTAAATAGTATAGACCTGAAATGGACAATGGAACTAAAGTAAAAGATAACCAAAAATCATATATATGATGATGAAAAATGTCTCTAATTCTAAGAAAGCAGCCAAAATAGGATACACTACAATCTGATACAATAAAGTATAAGGTACAAAGTAGAAAAAAACCCAAAGTAGTGCAATAGGAACACAGAAGAATCTCAAGCCTAAGCTCAGTCCCATGCTCTCCTACTCTTATGCAACAATCATGTACTTATTTAGGGACTCTTGCCCTTATTGAAACCTATAGCAATATAATCTGTTTCAGCCCAAGACATGACCCAATCATGGTGTGAGAAATAAATCCCAGTAAGCAACCACCAAAGGCTCGTGCCTAACTTTCAGTGAAAATGTGCAACAACAGTGTGCAATAATGAAATACAGTAAACTCGGAAGTACTCAAAAGTAACCATTCCTACTAGTTACATTTCCATTTTAATAATTATTTTATAATTCAATATAATTGAATTCTGATTTTTCTGAGACTCGGCCTTGACCGATAATCTCATATACCAGAGCCACAACAGAAACCACAACATGTTATCTAACAAGTAAAAGATAATAATAATACCACGCTTGTGATTTAGATAAGCAGGTACAACTTAAGAAATCACCATAGTGAATATTCAAAGTAAACATTGTCCTCAGACATGCAAGTCCTTACCCTCAGAAAAGTAGAATCAGAACCCTCAGGTGACTGCCCTTAGGCATAATGAATATTTCCCTCAGGCATACGAGATATCACCCTCAGGCACGATAGCTACTGACCACAGGCATACAAAATGTTTCCCTTAGGCTAAAAAAACCTTTCCCTCAGGCTAAACAAAACATTTCCCTCAGGCTAAATAAAACACTTCCCTTAGGCGTTCCATAGGAAAAACAAGTAACCGGCCCGAGCCCAATGCATAATCAAGAAATTTATATATGTTTCCTCTCAAGAAAACTCAAAACATTCTATAATCACGGCATACCCACGGGTATCTTGGACAAATGACTAAATAAGGGAAATGCACCCTCGGGTGGCCCTAGATCAAAGTAACGATCTCAAATAGCAGTTTATACTTATTCATTAGATTACCTATGCAATTCTAGGTATCTAAACAGTCAAAGTCTCATCCATACGACACCCCGAACATGGGAGCGTGGCACAAAGGTACACAAAAACAACTCGACAGTTGGAATTAAACACAATACCACCTACCTCAATCTCCTCTAATAGATATACTTGAAAGGCACCTCCCGAAACAACCAATAACGACGTAGATCCGTGCGGTTCAAATGATACCAACGGCGGAAGAATCAGAGTCCCAGTGAGTGATCGAGAGCTCCTCCAAGTCTCTACCTCCTCTCCCACTACTCCTGGTCAGCCCTCTGCATCCTCTGCCGAATGAGGAGGCTACTTTCTATTTTTAACAAAAAAAAAATAACTACATGGTGTGTACTCTCAAGTACACGACGTGTACTTTCCTTTTAAACTGTTCCTCTGGCGGAAACTTTCCACCACCTCACTGTTCATATGATAACTGATTACATGGTGTGTATTACCAAGTACACTCCGTGTAGTTAGTTTTTACACCTTTAATCATCGACAAGCCTATATGCCATGTATTCTCATCCCACACATCCAAAGTACACGATGTGTGTACAAAAGTACACGACGTGTAGTTTGTTTTTACACCAAAGCCTACACGCCCTGTATTCTCATCCCACACATCCAAAGTACATGGAGTTTGTGCCAAAGTACATGGTGTGTACCTATAAATTTGGGGTTTTTCCCACATTTCCCTTGTTTTTTAAAAAACACTCAAGGAAAAGGAAAAGAAGAAACTCGTACCTCAAGAATAAGAACCGAGTTCTTACAAACTTACCCACTTAAAGAAATTCGTCCTAGAATTTCCCTTCTAAGGGTGGTGAAGATAAAGCTGGGAACAGTTTTGGACACTGAGCACGTATGTCGGTCTCCCGCTCCCAGGTTTCATCCTGCACTCAGCCATGATACCATAACACCCATATGAGAGGAACTGACCGATCTTAGAGAAACTTCGTGCTCCTATCAACAATATAAATCAGATGCTTATAAAAGGATGCATAAATTTGAAATTTAACCTCATCGGGCTGAAAAACGTGAGACATGTTTGAGTGATAATGGTGCAACTAAGATACATGGAAGACGTCATGTATGGCCCAATACCTCTGTGGTAACTACAACTGATAGGAAACCAACCCAAATCTCTCGAGAATCTCAAAGGGCCCTATATACCTCGGTGAAAGTTTACCTTGTCTTCTAATCTGCCTGTGTCCCAACCTCAGTGAAACATACAAGAAAACCTGATCCCCAACCACGAACTCCAAAGGTCATCTACGGTGATCAGCATAAGATTTCTGATGAGACTTTGCAGTAGCCATCCACTTCTAAATCAACTGGACCTGCTCTGAAGTCTCCTGCACGAGATGTGATCCTAGTAATGTTGCCTCACCTGCCTCCAACCAGCACAAGGGTGATCGGCATGACCTACTATTTAAAGCCTTGTAAGGTGACATCTCAATAGTTTCCTGGAAATTATTATTGTAGGCAAACTCGACCAGGGGTATGTGCTTCTCCCAAGAGCCCCCAAAGCCCAGGACGCATTCACACAACATGTACTTTAGCACCTGTATTGTACACTATTATTGGCCATCGGTCTGAGGGTAGTAAGATGTGCTCAGAATCACTTGTATACCCAGTTCCCTCTGAAAACTATGCAAAAAATGGAATGTAAAACAGTCATCCCTATCTGAAACGATAGAACTAGGGACCCCATGAAGACATAATACCTCTCAGATATACAACTTTATGAGCTCGTCAACACAAAAGGTCTCCTTGATCAACAAAAAGTGATCTACCTTCGTAAGTCTGTCCACAACAACCCATACGACATCATTGCCTCGAGGTGACCTCGACAACCTGATCACGAAGTCCATCATGACATCGTCCCATTTCCACTCCAGAATGGGTAACTGTTATAATAGCCCAGTTGATCACTGATGCTCTGCCTTCACCTGCTGATAGGTGTAACATCTCGTAACAAAACCAACTACATCTTTTTTCATACCTGCCCACCAATACTGAAGTCTCATGTCACGGTACATTTTGGTAACTCCAGGATGCACTGCCCAAGCTGAAGCATGAAATTCCCACATCAAATCCTCACATATATCCCCTAGAACCCACACTCATCCATGGATACACAATACCTCGTCCTCGCCTATTGTCCAACCAAGAGGAGGGTCCTCACTTGCCACCGACTCCCATAGAACTAGGCCTTCTAAATCTGATTGTTGTCTCATCCTCACTCTATCCAGGAGGGTAGAAGTCACAGATAAGGATGAAAGATAGGTTCACCCCTGACTATCATTCACCTCCAAATGCATCTCATAGAACAATTCCATAAGCTTCCACTCACCACTGGCCTCCTACACTGCCTATATCTGAGTCTTTCTACTCAGTGCATCAGCCACTACATTACCCTTACTAGGTGTAAGGGAAAGCTCAAAGTCGAAGAACTGAAGGTATTCAACCCACCTTTACTGTCTTAAATTCAAATCACACTAGATAAAGATGTATTTAAGACTTTTGTGGTCCGTAAACACCAAAAAATGTTCTCCCAAGAGATAATGTCTCCAACAACGTAATGAATGAACAACTACAACCAACTCAAGATCATGCGTTAGGTAACTCCTCTCATGTGGCCTCAACTTCTGAGACCCGTACACAACTACTCAATCGCCCTGCATCAACAATATTCCCAGACCAATACCTGATGCATCACAATAAACTGTATAGCTCTTCCCTTAATCTGAAAGCATCCAGACTGGTGCTGATGTCAACCTTCCCTTCAGCTTCTAAAAGGTTGTCTCGCAAGCTTCTGACCAAACGAACTTCATACCCTTCTTAGTCAAACCCATCAACGGCACTGCTAAGTGGGAGAATTCCTGTATAAAGCACCTGTAGTAACCAAAAAAACCCAAGAAACTCTATATTTCAAACAAATTCTTAGGATGCTCCTAGGAAACTACATAGAGTGCTAGCGATGATTCCATGGACTCATCCTACTCAAGTGACTTAAGTCCAAAATGACTTATGGTAAAAGTTAAGGTAAGTAGAAATTTAAATTATACATCTTCTACCACCTTTTATTTTTTATCTTTTTCACATCCTTTAAGCTACAAAGAACTTGAATATGCTTGTAATAAAATTAAAAATTGTTATAATAAACTTGGTTAATTATATAAATACCTTTAAAAGAAATATAAGTAAGTGGTTCAAGAGAAAAAATCAAGTTTTAAATGAAAATGATTATCTTTGAAAGAAAAAATGAGTTGATTTTAAAATTAAAAAACCAACTAGATGTTGATGTTTTTAAAACTGAAATCAAATATCCAAAAATAACTCTTCCAAAATTCACTCAAGGTGAAAAAAATATTAATAAATTCCTTGGCTCTCAATGTGTTAAAATAAATAATCATGTTTTTGGTTTTTAAAATAATAATGGTATTTCATAAAAAGATATTATTTTTTGAAAGGTATTTCTTAAAATAAATTTTTTTAAAATATTTTAAATGATTTGGTCATTTAATTTATGAATTTGATTTAAAAAATGATAAAAATAAATAAATTAAGTTTATACATATTTAATCTAATATAATTTCAAAAATCTAAAAAAGTTTGAGTTCATAAATATTTAATGCCCAATATTTGTGGACCTAAATTTGTTTCTATGAAAAAAGTTTTTTGTTCTAACACCATTGGACCCTAAAGGGTACCAAAAGGCACCCAATTTTTACTTTCCACCGAACCTTTTTAAACTATCATATGGTTAATTTTCAATAAAAGAAAAGTCCATGGAGTCAAAATTATTGTTAAATCTATGAACTATATTTCTTTTATGTTCCCTATTTTTTTATTTAGGGAGAGCTGTTTAAGGATCTATTCCCCTTTGTTCCATTATCTAAGAATTTTATTAATTATTTTATATCTTTTAGGCTAATCATGTAAAATACTTTGTTAAAATCATGTTTTAAATGTCTATGTATTAGCCTGAATATTCCTAATTATTTGTAAATATTTTATAATTATTTAAATATTTTTTATATGTTTTAAAAATCCTTGTTTTCAAAAATTTATTAAGGATTTTTCATGTCTTACCTTAAGTATGAGACTTATTGTTAAATGTTTCCATTGCTTATTTAGTTTTATTGTTTTTATCTCTTTGTATATGTTGAAGCATGATAGTTTGGAAATATTATCTCTTTAATATGTGTTAATTTTATTAAGGTGGATTTTGTAAACATTGTGCACATTTTATTATAAAATGTTTTTTTAAATCAACTTCAATTTTTATCATGTTTTCTTATTTCTCTAAACACCTTTCTTTGAAAATTCATTTTTGATAATCTCAATAGGGAGAAATTTTTGATGGAGGAAAAAAATAAAAGAATGTTGTATGGATTGAAAATTTTTTTATATAGGGGAGAAATTTGTTTCAAAGTATTAATGTGAGACATGGTTTCATGAATTTTTGGAAACTCCTTCCATTTTTTTTATCTTTTATCTCTTCCTTTTCTTAAATTTTGTATCAAGTGTTTTTGATTATAAAAAAGGGGGATATTTTTAACAATCATAGTTTGTTTTGTTTTAATTATAAAAATACTGAAATTTTATTCAAAATTGTTTCAATGTGTTTCATGTTTTTTTCTAGTGAATGTATTGGGTTTTTTTGTAAGAAGGCAACCAAAATAAAGATGAATCCTAAGTAGGATCAAAGAACCCTTTCCAAGTCCTGTGAAGTAGTGAATCACTGACCATTCAATAGTTTTTGATAGAGGAAAAAGATAAAAGAATGTTGTACAGATTAAAATGAAGTTTTATCATTAGGAGACTTTTTTCAAAGCATCAAAAAGGGGGATACATAGTTTCATGATTTTTTGGTAACTCCTTCATTTTTTATATTTCCCCTCTTCCCTATCATGATTTTTATATCAAGTGTTTATGATCATCCAAAAGGGGGAGATTGTTTAATCTTGGAGTTACTTTTGATTTAGTGATAAAAAAATTGCAATTCTTTTCTAACTTGTTTTAATGGGTTTCAAGTGCTTTTCTAGTGTTTATGTTATGTTTTAGTGGAAAGGAGGAAACTGAGCTAAATATGTAATCAAATTAGGATAAAAGGACTTTTTGAAAGTTCCATGTAGTAGTGAAGCACCAACCAACTGGTAGGAGTGCACCAACTAGTTGGTGGAGTGCTATTGTATATTAGTACTACTAGTTAGTGAAATAACTAGTAGCACTGATATATAATAGTACTCCACCAACTAACCAGTATAGGTTCACTGAGTAGTTAGTGGAGGATCCAGACTTGGAGCAGCTACGACCTTGCACACCATCTAGCCAGTGGCTTCAGGTGGTTATCCAATGGCTGTGTTCCAGATCCTTCCAAGGTACATTAATAATGGTGAACATTAGTCCTTGTCAGATCTTAAAGACATGTATCAACCTTGGATAACTCAGGTATCCTAGGAGGATAGAAAAGGATAACCAAGGTGGTATGTATCTTTATCCAATTTAAGTATACATCAAATGAAATTCTTACCAATCTCTAATTCTCAAATATTATTCATCCATGTTTAAAGAGATTCAAAGTATAATTCTTTATAATAATTTCTCAAATAAGTTCAAAGAGAACATCATCCATGGGAATCAATATCATAAAAGGCACACAACTAAATGTGGTACAAGATTCAACAACTTTCTTTAAGAACCATAAATATTCATTTTTTATTATTTCTTTATGACTTATTATACTTTCCCTATATTATATTAGGCATTCGTACCTTTATTTTATAACCCCTTGACTCTATATATCTTAATTGTATTCTCTCCCTCTCTCTCTCTCAACTCAATTCACATTATTGTCTTCTAGTGAGAGTATAGATGATATTATATTGGGTTTTCCAAATTTCAAAAAATATATTTTCTCCCTCCTTATCATTATTGTTTTCTTGATTTTTCCATTAAAAAAAGGGTTATCTTTGTTTCCTTATTATCCATTCAAAATAAAGGGATTATTTATTTGGTTTGTGTTTCCCAATAAAACCAAGGGACTTTCCTTTTTTTTGGTTCTTAGTTCCCATTAAAACCAAGGGGTTATATATCCTCACAATCCTTCTTGAGGTGAAGATACATATGATCACCTCGTGTTCAATTTCCAAACTCCATTATCAAAGAGTTTCATATCCATTTACTATTTTCATTTACTTTTTCACTACTCTTATCCCTAATTGTTTTATTTTAATTCCTACTATGCTTCACTTTGATTATTTTTAATTCTTTCATGATATCATAATATCTGTTACAGCTTTATTTTGAAACCATTTTAAAATTTTAATTAACATTATCTTCTATCACTTTAATTTTTTAAAAGAAAATTCACCCCCACACATTCCATAATTTCTCTAACCAACAAGCTATTCAACTATAAACTTAAGGAGGCCAACTGATAAATTAATAGTCTTCCCCTTCAAAAAAAGCCCAAGCATCAGTCACAACGTGAGTATAAGGGTTATGGTGTGACATCTCCTTTCTTTTATCTCCTAAAATATGGATTCCTAGGTTGCACCGCGACCACCTAGGTAGAGGGCTTGATCATTGACCTGACTCCATCAAAATGTGTCTGTCTTTGATCATGGAATGATGCCCCCTATGGAAGAACCATACCTATCATGAACTAACCCAAGTTGACCCTAAACTGGTAACCTAAGCTGGTCCGTGGAATGGCCTAAAGGGTGTTCCCAATCTCTACTGGTTGGAAAATAGTGCCAGGCATCAAAAAAAGAAATTGAGAATGATTTATCTTTGAAAAATAAAATACATATAAATAGAAATAAACCATAAAATACAGGTAAACACTAACTGCGAAAAATAAAATAAAGATAACCAGTTAGACATACCTCCAAGTGACCCCATGGTTCACCACCGAACATAGAAACACACTCACTCTAAGAGTGATCTACGACTAGAACCTAAAAATGAAAATTAAAGTAGGCGTGATAACTGAGATGCTAAGTAGGAAAGCCAAGGGATAACAACTCCTTATGGCCTTTACTTTAAAAAGAAACCCAATCATTATAGTATGAAAATAAGACATTAAAATAATGTTTTTAATTTATTTCAAAATCAAGTAACAAGTTTAAATTTTTAAGAAAAACATTTCGATTTAACTAAATTTTCAAAATAGAATCCAATAAATCATTAACATTCCAAAATGAAAGGAAACCAAATTTGATTAATATGTGGTTTTTATAAATGATACATCAAGTGAGAAACAACTGAAATTAAAACTCACATCAAAAGAAAAATGTCACAAATGAGTACCATGGGAAATCCTTATAAGTAACTAGCACATGTGGGACCCTAAAGAACTCTTACCTCAGTGAAACTTGGAATATTAACCACACCAAACATCATTCTCATGAATGAACCACTAGTAGAGAAAAAACCCATAAACTAGTGTTCTCCAATCCATCATCAATATTTAGTAAGTGTTGTCATCATCAATCTTCTTAGAAGAAACCTAGATGAACAACTTTTGTATCATCTAGTATACTAGTCCTAGTCATCCCACCTAGATACCTAGGGTTACCAATGTGATCTATTCCAATGGTGGCGAGTTTTATCAACAAGTAAACACACACACACACACACACGTCACATTATTTATCTAAAAACTTCTCAGTTTTCACCACCGACCTCCCCCCTTAAGCGCGTCCCCTGTTATTCAAAAACATATATCATTGCACAAGCCTCTTCACTAGGAACATATAACAATGTATACATTTAACACACACATCATTTTTTTAAAGTAATAGGGAAATCCTTAAGAGTTTATTTCCTTTTTTATAAATCATTCTTAAAGTTCCAAACGGGATTAATCACTTACAAGGAACACTTTTCATTTTAGAAACATAATCACCCAACATTTTTAATTTTCCAAAATAGTTTGAAATCTTAACTAATAACCAAGGTACTACATGTTTAATGATAGATTAAAACCACACTTAAATTAAATAAATCCTTTTAATAAAGTCAAACCACCCTTTTACCTTGAATTCACACCAAAACCCAATTTGGAAATCACTTTGGAACTTCTTTGAAAAAACAAACATGTCATTACACTTTTATAACAAACTGAACAAAAGACCACATGTCTTTGTAAATACCAAATTCACGTTTAAAACGTCTAAGAAACCACTTTTCAAGAACCAAAACCATTTATTAATAAGCACACACACACATATATATGTTTTATACACATTTCATATAAAGTCAGAAGATACACTTTTAAAATAATACCAAGTAGTAATGGAAATTCTAATTAAAGGTTAGGGCATAGGGAACCTACCTCAGGGTGGAACCAAACCGAATATTTGGCCCTTGGTGCTTTCTAACTAAGAGATGATACTCCCCCACTAAGCATATGTATCTTAACATACATATAAGTAAACCTATCCCCTATTCACACACCCCTATGTCTATGAACATGTGCAAGGGGATCCTTACATATATGATTATATGCATATACTAGTCGCCACTCACCTACGCATGCATTTTCATATACATACATGAGAAAAAATAGCCCCATACATGTATATTCACTACCATGGATGACTATACATGTAATGGGGGAACCCAAACATATATATATACTTACCTATGCACACGTAGTTGAGTCGCCTTAGACCTGGCGACTCGAAACCTCAAATTAGGGACCACACACTACACATATAATTTAATAAATCAATAAAAATTTACGAAACACTTTAAGGTTAACATCAGAAAAGTTTACTTCAAAAACACACACAAATTCTTCTATTGAAAATAAAAATCACACTAAAACCTTTTAAAAATACATTTCACACCACTTATATAACTCATAAAACCCATTTCACAATATTAAAAGAAAAACACATAATCAATTTAACTATTTCCAAAATCCAAGACCCTTTCAAATCCTCACATAAACCAATTTTAATTTAAACCAAAATTCTCATAATTTAAACACACACCAAAAATGTTTCATAAATACATTTTCCACCACCTGGAAAATTTATAAAACCCCTTTGTAAATTATCTCAAGAAAAAAACACACTTGATCCAACCATTTCCCATAGGCCACACCCCTTTCAAATCAACACATAAGACTAAATAATTTTTTTAAATATAGTCATCATCATTTAATCAAATTACAGGTCATATTTAAAGGTGCACAATAGAAACCAATATTCGAAAGTGTTACATTTTCCTTTAGGTTCATACTTCCAAAAACATTTTCACCTTTAGTTCCTTTGAAAACATGATTCACACCCATTAAACAACCAATTAACATTTCCACAAAACACCACAATAAAGAACACACAAAACATATCCATTTTCCCTTTATAAAATTAATTCCCATCACATAAGCATACCTATCATTTCTAAAACTCATTTTGAACCTCAAAAATAAAACATAGAACACATAAAAATTAACCAAACAAGCATATCAAATCATCTAATAATGATAAAACATGGATTCACCTACCACTTATGAAGGAAATATCGAAAAATGTGGCGAAACTGCAACCACACCTTAGCTTCACCTCTTAGAGGAAAGAACAAACCCTAATCAAGGAGATCGGGCCAACAAAGTCAAGATTGAACACCTAAAACAACAACCTACCAGCTGAAGAAACCAAAAAATCAAATAAAATGAGGATAGGCTTACACGGAGGGGTTGCACCGACAAGGAGGTTGCGCTGGAGGTAGCCTCACTGACATGGGGTCGCGCTAGGGGTGGACTTGATGGAAGGAGACGTTCTCTGGAAGGACGGGGGCACCGGTGGGTGGTTTTTCCATGCTATAAGAAGGGAGCAGGGGTTGGCCAGAGGGAAGCACACATGGGATGCAAATCGCACCAGAGAAGAGAAACACCGACAGGGTCCGACCAAGGGGGTGCTGTGCGATGGAGGTAGGAGGATGAGGTTAGCAGGGCACGACACATGTGGGAGAGGAGGTAGGGCGTGACAAGTGGGGGAGAGGAGGAAGGCGGGGGCGACGCATGAAGGGGGTGGGGGAGAAACCCTAAAAAATAAAAAATATAAAAATAAAAATAAAAATAAAAGAATAAATAACCCAATAATAATAATAATAATAATAATAATAATATAAAACTCTTAATAATAATCGAAACCAAGCGTTTCTTGTGTTTCTGATGTTTCCATGCCTCAAAAAACACATTTCCAGTAAAAAACTGAAAAACTTAAGCTAGGATTCAACCCGAACTACCAAATACCAAGAAAACTAATAAACTAAATAATTTAAAAATTAGTGGGAGCGATAATTCTCCCCACCATAATGTTTTCCACCCCTGGAAAGCCACAACAAGGCCTAACACTAACGTCGAAGTCGATGTGCCCTTCCCAGTTGAAGGAGATTCATAACGAAAAACCAAAAAGAAAAAATCAGAACACTATAAAAAAAGTAAGATACTTACAAAATAAACTTGGGAGACCCAAAATAGACTCCACAACCCTAAAAGTTGAGTCACCTCTAGTTGATGATCAAAAGATAGAAAATCTCACAATAAAACATTCAATATCCCAAGGAAAAACATCATTAACCCTCGAGAAACTCAAGAATTAGACATGAAATGAACAAAGAATCCTAATCACTAACACAGGGAGGCCTGAACAGACTCCCCACCATAAGAAACAACATACACCAAAGGGGAAACCAGGACACTAACATGGGGAGACCCAAAATGGCTTCCCACTACGAGGAATAGGCTGACACCATTTCATTTCGGTGGAACATTTAGCGAGACCCACAGTGGGTCTCCCCATGATAAAACTAAGCAGCTTAATCTACTAAAATACACCGATACAAAAACCCCACAAGGACCTAACAGACACTACCAGGGGACCGATGAAAAATACTATAAACCAAATGGAAAACTTTATGTGGTCCACCACTCTTTCAGGTTATCACCGTTCTTGGATGATCCCATATCAAAACTAAAATTGGAATGGACTTAAAAGGTTGTTCATACATAGAAAACCACACATAGATTCACACCCACAAGCATATAAGAACTAATTTTTAGTAAAATGAAACAACCCCACCTTTTTATAATTGAGGAGGGACTCTCCCAATTGCGTAGATCAAAAAATTGAGAAATAGGGTTCCCATGTCCCTCTTCACCACACAGGTCCACTTGAAATGAAATAGAAGGCGATTTGAACTGACTCTGTTTCCAACATTGATGATAAACTTAGATTGGGATCCTTTACACTTATTGGGATCTTGACTATGCATCAGCTTCAATCTGGGACCTATGGCTGGAGCTTTGGTGGTTGAAGCATCTTCTACCAAACAGTTAGGTGTTATAAACCACAAATAAAAATTCTTTTCTAGTACCATAAGAAACCACACCACATCCTAGATATAACCACTAGAAAGAAACACACCTTGGGTTCCACTTAATCTAACACCACACTTTTCCAAAACATGGCTTAGAAAATTCACACACACCACCCATTTTTTACTTTAAATAGGAAACATTAGGGGGGAGAACACTCGAAAGACACCCCTCTAAATTAGCGAAGTTCAGGATTTACTGAAGGAAACATTATTTTTATTATAGTTGAGGTTCTCATAAGGGTGAACAACCTTCACCACTGTTGTCGAGTGAGAACACGACACTGCAAAGTGTCACTAAACATGACCCTTGAAATTGAAAGAGACATTTCAAAGAGAGGGACCTTAAACTAAGTCCCTAATAGAATACGATTACTAAAATTGTCCATAACTACCTCTTATAAGTAGATTATCCACACGAGTGACTTACCAATATCACTTATATAGATGAAAGTAATGAAAGACCAAGAGGCCCTTTTAAATAGTAGCTAGAACCGATATCTATGGATTACTTCCACTTTTCCTCACTGGAATTTCTTTCACCACATCTAGATAGGACATAAAGACTTAATGATGATGAACTCTATAGTTAACAACTCAGGAAATCCAAGAGACCAATGTTTATACAATCTCCCCTCACATCCTCTCTCCCACTATGAGAGGGTCTACTAGACTGAAAAAAGAGAGGTGGATTCATATTATAATGTTCAAGAAGAATAATGTTATTACACTGATCAATTATAGGATCTTCCCATGGATAATCACTAGTGTCCACACTTCAACCATGCATTAACTCTTTATGGGGGCGTACACTAGATAAAGAGGAAAATCAAAGGTCAAACAAATCATTTTAGAATTCTCATTTCCAAGATACATCCATTTTTGAAAACAACTCATTACATTTTCAAACGAACGATGATTTTTACTTTGGAAATCCAATTTCAATAGACGAATCACCAATTTTAAAACCTAAGAAAAATAATTGAAAAACAACTAAAACTCACACCAAGAAAATCTTAAGGAAACCAATTCCCTCAATGAATCAAGATTCCAAAGTTTGAATAAAACAACTACTACACACGGCTTGGTCACACGGTTTGGAAGACCATGTACGAACTGGGTGAGAACATGGGAAGTCATTAGCGAAAATTGCATGGTCTGAACATGAATTTCCAGGCTATGTACAAAAACCATGAACCCCTCCAAAATGACCACCAAATTTCAATACCAACCAGAAACACCAAAAAAAAGACTAAGGACCTCAAAAACAACTAAGAGTCAAACACAGACATTGAGGCAAGATCATCCTGGTCCACCCTTGCAATTCAAGTGTAATTTTGAATAGGTGGTGATCAAGAAACTACCCACAATTGACCACTTGGATTCCAAAAATCCTAACTCCAAACTATCAAACATCCCCAAAGGACATGGTCTAAAATTCATTGATACCATTTTTTCATGAACCAACCCAGGTCGACCTTGAACCGTTCACCCAATCCGGTCCACAGCATGGCCCGAAGGATGTTTCTGATCCCCATGGGATTAAAACTAGTGTTGAGTATCAAAAAAAGCAGCTGGGAACAATTTATCCTAGAAAAATAAAATATAGATAAACATAAATAAAGTGGGTAAAATAGATAAACACTTACAATGAAAAATAAAATAAATATAACCAGCTAGACTTACCTTCAAGTGACCCCATGGGTCACCACCAAACATAGAACTATTATTGCTTCAAGAGAGATCCAAGACTAGAACCTAAAAATAAAAAGTAAAGTAGGCATGAGCACTGAGATGCTCAGTAGGAAAGCCAAGTGATAACAACGCCCTATGCCCTTGCCTTTAAAAAGAAAACCCAATCATGATAGTTTGAAAATAAGACATTAAAGTAATGTTTTTCATTCATTTAAAAATCAAGTAACAAGTATACATTTTTAAGAAAAACATTTCTCTTCCACTACATTTTCAAAATAGAATCCAAGAATGCATTAACATTCCAAAATTAAAGGAGACAAACTTAGATTAAGATGCGATTTTAAAAAATGAGACATCAAGTGAGAAACAACTAAAATGAAAACTCACATCAAAAGATACACATCAAAAATGAGCACCATGGGAAATCCATACAGGTAACTAGAACATGTGGGACCCTAAAGACCTCATACCTTAGTGAAACTTGGAATAGTTACCACACCGAACATCGTTCTCATGCAAGAGCCACTAGTAGGGAACACACCCATAACCTAATGATCACAAATACATCATCAATATTTAGTTAGTGTTTTAATCATCAATATTTCTTGAAGAAAAATGAACAAACCAATTCTGTATCATCTTGCGTACTATTCCCAGTCCTCCCGCCTAGATACCTGAGGTTACCAATGTGCTCTATTTCAATGGTGGTGAGTTTTATCAATAGGTAAAGACACACACATGTCACATTATTTATCTAAAAACTTTCCAGTTTTCACCACTAACCTCTCCCTTAAGCACGCCCATTTTTTTTTCAAAAAACACACATCATTGCACAAGACTCTTATAGCATCCCGCCTTTTTATAACATACACTTTTATTACATTACACAAAACTAAGGATCTTTAAGGTTTAGTGTCTTGGAAACCAGGAAAATAATACATGAAAACAATATAAAACATTCTTCTTAAACACTTGAAATACTTCTCCTTAAGTTCATCCTAGGTTCATTACTGAATCTAATAACCTGGGGACATACATGAAAGGAAAGGGTGAGCAGAAGGCCCAGTAAGGGAAACAAGGGAAACAATTAACATGTGAACTTGAGATACATCAACTATGTCATGAAAAAGAACTTTAAGGCATGAGAAAGAAATCATGATATATATCATAATAAAAATAAAATTTTTCATAAATTGAATATGTGGATACATTATTTAACATAGACAATCATGAACATATCACCAAGGTCCATCCCCAAGGTGTCATTTGAAAATTACCAAGGTTATTCACCAAGATATTGTAAAAATTGTAATCTCTAGTGGTTACATCATTACCCAATGCATTGGAGTGCTATCAGGGCGCACCCTTAAATTTGAATTTATTATCATGTGAGCCACATATATCATCATAAAAAATTTCATAAATAACCCATATAGCATAAAATAAATGGGTTTCATTTCATAATCATAACATTTTAAAAAAAACTGCTTTGAAGACATGATCTTTACGTCACTTTAAACCCATGGAAGGGGAGAGCGGGTCTCATGTATGTAAATAACAGAATTTAAAATAGAAAATTTTGATATATATGTGAATAAACCTGTAGAAAAAAGAGCTTTTAGTATTCACTTTATAACATAAAATAATTTTGAGAAAAGAGAGACATTTTGAGACGAAAATTCTGCAGCACAACGGCTATGTTACAGGGTTTTAGAAAACATTGAAAAGAGAGGGGACATTGGTAAAACATTCATAAATGACCCATAAAACAGTAGAGGGACATAATATAAGGGATTTAAGAACATGGTAATGAAATTTGAAAATATAACATATGAAATGAAGAACATGAAAGGAAGACAAAAATAAGATTTCTCTTATGAAAATTCGGCAGCCTAACGGCGTCACATAAAAAAAATGAATTGATGAGATCAAATAGGGTCTCTCATCACATGAACATAAAAGATCAGTATGATAGATATAGAGGTCATACCCCAACAAAATAAAAAGGAACTTGAAAGACTTGACATGAAAGTAGAACTTGAAAACGAGAAGGGTGAAAGAACCACTTAAAAATTCAGCAACCTAACGACGTCACTTAAAACTTCAAAATACTGAATTGAAGAGATCAAATGGGGTCTCTCATAATATTATCATAAAATATCAGTATGATAGATATAGATATCATACCCCAGCATAATAAAAAGAAACTTTAAAGAGTTGACATGAAAGTAGAACTTGAAAACGAGAAGGGTGAAAGAACCACTTAAAAATTCGGCAGCCTAACTGCGTCACTTAAAACTTCAAAATACTGAATTGAAGAGATAAAATGGGGTCTCTCATCATATGAACATAAGAGTTCAGTATGATAGATATAGAGATCATACCCCAACATAATAAAAATAAACTTTAAAGACTTGACATGAAAGTAGAACTTTGAAAAATGAGAAAGGTGAACGAATCCCTGAAAAATTCGGCAGCCTAACGGCGCCACTTAAAAATTATTAAAACAAATTGATGAGAGAAAGAGGGGGTATCTCATCATATGAACATGAAAAGGTCAGTAATATGAATATAAAAGAACATCCTCCAACATAAGAACATGGAGCATAAAAGAAATGACATAAAAGAGATTACTTGGAAAGGAAGAGAGAGGTCAGATCCCTTACCTTTAAACCTAAATATTAAAACTCAAAGGTTTGGACCTTGAGGGCTTGGGGGAACCTTGGGAGGCCTCTTTGGGAGGTAAGGATACTAGAAATTCGTTGAGAATGGTTTTGGAGTCTAAAGGATGAGAGGAGGGCTTGGTATTTATAGGGAAAGTGATGGGACAAGGAATTAATGGCCAAGGGACACCTCATTACTGGTTTTGGCAAAACCATGGGCTTGCCCATGGTATTTGCCCATGGTATTGGCCACTTGGGACACCTCATACAATAATTCATCCCCTTTAGTCTATCATCCCATAAAATATCTAATGACATCATCATGACACATTTATGATGTCATTTAACATACCAAAACCCTAAAACTGTATTTTAAATTTTTCGTTGAAAATTCAACTTTCTTAGAAAAAACCCAAAATTTTACCTTAACCAAATATCAATGCTCTGATTTCAAAAATGAACTCCATTTTATAAAAATAATTTTTAAATATTTTTAATTTAATTTTTAAATAAATACACTATTCACAGAAAATTCATTTTTTCAGAAAAATCCACAAAAATTACCTTAACATAATATCAATGCTCTGAGTTCAAAAAGGAAATTCATTTTACAAAAATGATTTTATAAATATTTTTAATTTAATTTTTAATTAAAAACACTATTCACCTGAAAAAACTAATACTTGAATAATAATTTATGAAACCGTTATTTAACCATTTTATTGAATCACATTACATAATCAAGGTGGCTAGATTATATTAATACTTTCTATAAGTGAAATTACTAATTAATTTGGTCACATTACTAATCCTAAGCATTAAATCACTATTCATAATTTACTATTCATCAAAAATTAAGTTGATCTTATTAGACTCTAAATTTCATACTGATCATAATTGTAGAAGACCATTTTTTGAAAATCATTACACATTTTTAATTATTTAAAGTTTACATAAACATTTTTTTAAAATATCATTTCTCTAAAATTCATCAAAAATATGCATACTATATTTATCCGTTCATTTTAAAATTCATAAAAATCATCATAAGAAGAAATCCCAATTTTTTATTTAAAACAAGGGATTACACAAGGCAGTTACGGTCTCCTTACATAGGCCCTTATCACACTAGCATAGGACCTAAGTGTAAGGTGCGCTAAGGTGAGAGAATCTGAGGGAGGCTCGGCCAACATCGCATGAGTTGTAATTTATATCAGTTTGAACTTCTCGCGAAGGTGATTCCGTTCTAGCTTCACACGACGAAGTTCGGCTTGGGTTTGGTCCAGAGCAAAGCCCAGTGGTGCTACCTCCTTCCCAAGTTCTGTTAGATGGGATTCGATCGGTCCAAGACTACTGGGTGAGGCCATCGAATCTTCTTTCTATAATAATTAACCAAGATTACTTATATTTAGAGACAATAATCGAAACGTTTAATTTACAGCGGTCATATTGACCAATGGTCATATAACAGTCAAAACCCAACGGTCTCATTTTAATTATACTCATGTTATCAAATGATTCATTTTGTTTGAGTATAAAAATAAAATAAAATAACACATAAAATTAGGAAACAAGATTTATTCAAAATTTTGGGTCGTTACAATCTTCCCCCCTTAAGAAATTGCGTCCTCGCAATTTTTAAAATTGGGTTTTGAAATTTTATTGAAAGTCCCACATCAGAAAAGGATTCAGTAAAACTATTACTTTAAAAGAAAGAAAGGGAAGTACAAAGGTCACCTGAGTTAACCCACACTAGGATTCCATGTAGGAAAACATGGACATGGAGGAGAAAACAAAGGGTCAAGTTCTGATGGAGAGTGATAGAAAACATGATTAGGAGAAAGTTAACCATAAGAAAATCACAAACTTATGATGTGTGTAAACGGTCTTTGATTACCTAGAAGGAAACTTAAACCAACAACGTTTTTGTTTTACGTTCCTTTTCATAATTTTGAGGAATTCATTTACTACATAGAACAAAAACATAAGAAAATATACCTACCTTCATGTAGAGTTTCATCCTTTAATAAGTTTCTACCAAAACTAATCTTTTCTCCAAACGATGAGCATTCAAAACTACTTGGTCTCATCAAAACACAAGAATCATCTTCTAGAGAATCACATAATCCACAAAATATTAACTATATATTTCTTATATCATTAAACATTATCCCAAAAACAGAAAGGGTAAGGTAAAACAACTCTTTAAAAAGAAATAATCCCATAGGAATGGAAACTACTTTTAAATCTTCAAAGTTCCATGGTACTACCCAAAGTTCATCATAGACCATTCCATAAATAACAATCCCTAAAATTCCTCAAAATAAACCAAACTAAGATTGAAACCCAAATACAAGAAGGATTTGATAACATAGTCTTCCAAAATAAACTTTATTTTTCATCTCCAAACAACATCAACCACTCCTAACATATTATAACAAAAGTAGCTAACCTAAACATATTTTACCCAAGATAGGTTAATCATTCCCATAAGTAACCTAAATTACTATAAGTCCACCATAAATTCATCGATTCTTGAAAATATAAGTCAACCTTACTCCTCAATGAAAATACCGTAGTAATCTATTTACCTCGATCATATAGGGTCCCCAAAATAGTGAACGTCTTCCAAAATAATAATCATCTTTTAATCCCCTAATCATCTCTGTCATATTAATACGGAAATCGTCACATTTCTTATCACATTGGTTTTTGGGACATGTTATTCCATTTCCAACCATTAACTAAGAAGAGAAATTATAATTAGGGGCTTAAATACTTGGCCAATAATAATGAAAAGGAACTTAAAGCATAGAAGGGTAATTTGTAAAGAAAAGTATACCCTAACTTGTGATCCCCTTGGTTCCAAAATAGGTTATCCATGATAATATATTCTTATGTGAATCTTTATTTTATTTTATCTTTGTTCCTTTAATAATGGTTCATACCAAGCTTATGAATTTACCAAAGCATATCCCCCGGGAGTGTCGTAACCAAGAGTGCAACAAGGCCCGTTGTCTTGTACCAGTTCCCGTTCGAGTCTAGCTCAAAGCGTTGTTTTCGGGTTTTACCCCTATGTACATCTGTGCCAGAGCCACCTCTACCTGCTCATATCCAGACAGGGATGTATTTTCTTGGCAACCCCTTACTCAATACTCACCAAAATACTGGGAAGATTTCCTATATTTAAACTTTTCTATAGGGTTCTTCCTAGAGTTTCTATATCCTAATTTCCATAAATAACTAAAACATCCTTTGATACCAACTATAGAATCCCGCCTTTTTATAACATAAACTTTCATTACATTACACAAAACTGAGGATCTTTAAGGTTTAGTGTCTTGGAAACCAGGAACATAATACATGAAAACAACATAAAACATTATTCTTAAACACTTGAAAGGCTTCTCCTTAAGTTCATACTAGGTTCATTACTACATCTCATAACCTGGGGACATACATCAAAATAAAGGGTGAGCAGAAGGCCCAGTAAGGGAAACAAGGGAAACAATTAACATGTGAACTTGAGATACATCAACTATGTCATGAAAAAGAACTTTAAGGCATGAGAAAGAAATCATGAGATATATCAAAATAAAAATAAAATTTTTCATAACTTGAAGATGTGGCTACATTATTTAACATAGACAATCATGAACATATCACCAAGGTCCATCCTCAAGGTGTCATTTGAAAATTACCAAGTTTATTCACTAAGATATCGTAAAAACTGTAATCTCTAGTGGTTACATCATTACCCAATGCATTGGAGTGCTATAAAGGCGCACCCTTAAATTTTACTTTATTATCATGAGAGCCACATATATCATCATAAAACATTTCATAAATAACCCATATAGCATAAAAAAATGGGTTTCATTTCATAATCATAACATTTTAAAAAAAACTGCTTTGAAGACATGATCTTTACGTCACTTTAAACCCACGCAAGGGGAGAGCGGGTCTCATGTATGTAAATAACAGAATTTAAAATATAAAATTCTGATATATATGTGAATACCCCTGTAGAAATAAGAGCTTTGAGTATTCACTTTATAACATAAAATAATTTTGAGAAAAGAGAGATACATTTTGAGACGAAAATTCTGCAGCATAACGGCTTTGTTATAGGGTTTTAGAAAACATTGAAAAGAGAGGGGACATGGGTCAAACATTCATAAATGACCCATAAAACAGTATAGGGACAGAATATAAGGGATTTAAGAACATGGTAATGAAATTTGAAAATATACCATTTGAAATGAAGAACATGAAAGGAAGACAAAAATAAGATTTCTCTTATGAAAATTCAGCAGCCTAACAGCGTCACATAAAAAAAATGAATTGATGAGATCAAATAGGGTCTCTCATAATATGAACATAAAAGATCAGTATGATAGATATAGATATCATACCCAAACATAATAAAAAGGAACTTTAAAGACTTGAAATGAAAGTAGAACTTGAAAACGAGAAGGGTGAAAGAACCACTTAAAAATTCGGCAACCTAACGGCTTCACATAAAACTTCAAAATACTGAATTGAAGAGATAAAATGGGGTCTCTCATAATATTATCATAAAATATCAGTATGATAGATATAGATATCATACCCCAAAATAATAAAAAGAAACTTGAAAGACTTGACATGAAAGTAGAACTTGAAAATGAGAAGGGTGAAAGAACCACTTAAAAATTCGGCAGCCTAACGACGTCACTTAAAACTTCAAAATACTGAATTGAAGAGATCAAATGGGGTCTCTCATCATATGAAAATAAGAGTTCAGTATGATATATATAGAGATCATACCCCAACATAATAAAAATAAACTTGAAAGACTTGACATGAAAGTAGAACTTTGAAAAATGAGAAAGGTGAACGAATCCCTTAAAAATTCGACAGCCTAACGGCGCCACTTAAACATTCTTAAAACAAATTGTTGAGAGAAAGATGGGGTCTCTAATCATATGAACATGAAAAGGGAAGTAATATGAATATAAAATAACATCCTCCAACATAATAACATGGAGCATAAAATAAATGACATAAAAGAGATTACTTGAAAAGGAAGAGAGAGGTCGGATCCCTTACCTTAAAACGTAACTCTTAAAACTCAAAGGTTTGGACCATGAGGGCTTGGGGGAACCTTGGGAGGACTCTCTGGGAGGTAAAGATACCCGAAATTCGTTGAGAATGGTTTTGGAGTCGAAATTATGAGATGAGGGCTTGGTATTTATTGGGAAAGTGAGGGGACAAGGCATTAATGGCCAAGGGACACCTCATTAGTGGTTCTGGAAAAACCTTGGGCTTGCCCATGGTATTTGCCCATGGTATTGGCCACTTGGGACACCTCATACAATAATTCATCCCCTTTAGTCGACCATCCCATAAAATATCTAATGACATCATCATGACACAATTATGATGTCATTTAACATACCGAAACCCTGAAACTGTATTTTTACTATTCGTTGAAAATTCAACTTTCTCAGAAAAAACCCTAAATTTCACCTTAAACAAATATCAATGCTCTAATTTCAAAAATGAACTCCATTTTATAAAAATAATTTTCTAAATATTTTTAATTTATTTTTTAAATAAATACACTATTCACCAAAAATTCATTTTTTCAGAAAAATCCACAAAAATTACCTTAACATAATATCGATGCTCTGAGTTCAAAAATGAAATTCATTTTATAAAAATGATTTTATAAATATTTTTAATTTGATTTTTAATTAAAAAACACTATTCACCTGAAAAAACTGATACTTGAATAATAATTTATGAAACCGTTATTTAACCATTTTATTGAATCACATTACTTAATCAAGGTGGCTAGATTATATTAATACTTTCTTTAAATGAAATTACTAATCCATTTGGTCACATTACTAATCCTAAGCATAAAATCACTATTCATAATTTACTATGCATCAAAAATTAAGTTGATCTTATTAGACTCCAAATTTCGTACTGATCATAATTGTAGAAGACCATTTTTTGAAAATCATTACACATTTTTAATTATTTAAGGTTTACATAAACATTTTTTTAAAATATCCTTTCTCTAAAATTCATCAAAAATATGCATACTATATTTATCCGGTCATTTGAAAATTCATAAACTTCAACATAAGAAGAAATCGCAATTTTTTATTTAAAACAAAGGATTACACAAGGTAGTTACAGTCTCCTTACATAGGCCCTTATCACACCAGCATAGGAACTAAGTGTAAGGTGCGCTAAGGTGAGAGAATCCGAGGGAGGCTCGACCAACATCGCACGAGTTGTAATTTCTATCAGTTTGAACTTCACGCGAAGGCGATTCCGTTCTAGCTTCACACGACGAAGTTCGGCTTGGGTTTGGTCCAGAGCAAAGCCCAGTGGTGCTACCTCCTTCCCAAGTTCTGTTAGATGGGCTTCGATCGGTCCAAGACTACTGGGTGAGGCCATCGAATCTTCTTTCTATAATAATTAACCAAGATTACTTTTATTTAGAGACAATAATCGAAACGTTTAATTTACAGCGGTCATATTGACCAATGGTCATATAATAGTAAAAACCCAATGGTCTCATTTTAATTATACTCATGTTATCAAATGATTCATTTTTGTTGAGTATAAAAATAAAATAAAATAACACATAAAATTAGGAAACAAGATTTATTCAAAATTTCAGGTCGTTACAATCTTCCCGCCTTAAGAAATTGCATCCTCGCAATTTTTAAAATTGGGGTTTTGAAATTTCATTGAAATTCCCACATCAGAAAAGGAGTCAGTAAAACTATTACTTTAAAATAAATAAAGGGAAGTACAAAGGTCACCCGAGTTAAACCACACTAGGATTCCATGTAGAAAAACATGGACATGGAGGAGAAAACAAAGGGTCAAGTTCTGAGGGAGAGTGATAGAAAACATGATTAGGAGAAAGTTAACCATACGAAAATCCCAAACTTATGATGTGTGTAAACGGTCTTTGATTACCTAGTAGGAAACTTAAACCAACAACGTTTTTGTTTTACGTTCCTTTTCATAATTTTGAGGAATTCATTTACTACATAGAACAAAAACATAAGAAAATATACCTACCTTCATGTAGAGTTTCATCCTTTAATATGTTTCTACCAAAACTAATCTTTTCTCCAAACGATGAGCATTCAAAACTACTTGGTCTCATCAAAACACAAGAATCATCTTCTAGAGAATCACATAATCCAGAAAAGATTAACTATCTATTTCTTCTATCATTAAACATTATCCCAAAAATAGAAAGGGTAAGGTAAAACAACTCTTCAAAAAGAAATAATCCCATAGGAATGGAAACTACTTTTAAATCTTCAAAGTTCCATGGTACTACCCAAAGTTCATCATAGACCATTCCATAAATAACAGTCCTTAAAATTCATCAAAATAAACCAAACTAAGATTGAAACCCAAATACAAGAAGGATTTGATAACATAGTCTTCCAAAATAAACTTCATTGTTCATCTCCAAACAACATCAACCACTCCTAACATATTATAACAAAAGTAGCTAACCTAAACATATTTTACCCGAGATAGGTTAATCATTCCCATAAGTAACCTAAATTACTATAAGTCCACCATAAATTCATCGATTATTCAAAATATAAGTCAAACTTACTCCTCAATGAAAATACCGTAGTAATCTATTTACCTCGATCATATAGGGTCCCCAAAATAGTGAACTTCTTCCAAAATAATAATAATCTTTTAATCCCCTAATCATCTCTGTCATATTAATACGACAATAATCACATTTCCCATCACATTGGTTTTTGGGACATGTTATTCCATTTACCACCATTAACTAAGAAGAGAACGTATAATTAGGGGCTTAAATACTTGGCCAATAATCATGAAAAGGAACTTAAAGCATAGAAGGATAACTTGTAAAGAAAAGTATACCCTAACTTGTGATCCCCTAGGTTCCAAAATAGGTTATCCATGATCATATATTCTTATGTGAATATTCATTTTATTTTATCTTTGTTCCTTTAATAATGGTTCATACCAAGCTTATGAATTTACCAAAGCATATCCCCCGGGAGTGTCGTAACCAAGAGTACAACAAGGCCCATTGTCGTGTTCCAGTTCCCGTTCGAGTCTATCTCAAAGCGGTGTTTTCAGGTTTTACCCCTATGTACATCTATGTCAGAGCCACCTCTACCTGCTCGTATCCAGACAGGGATGTATTTGCTTGGCAACCCCTTACTCAATACTCACCAAAATACCAGGAAGATTTCCTATATTTAAACTTTTATATAGGGTTCTTCCTAGAGTTTTTATATCCTAATTTCCATAAATATCTAAACCATCCTTTGATACCAACTATAGCATGTCACCTTTTTATAACATAAACTTTCATTACATTACACAAAACTGAGGATCTTTAAGGTTTAGTGTCTTGGAAACCAGGAACATAATACATGAAAACAACATAAAACATTCTTATTAAACACTTGAAAGGCTTCTCCTTAAGTTCATCCTAGGTTCATTACTGCATCTCATAACCTGGGGACATACATCAAAAGAAAGGGTGAGCAGAAGGCTCAGTAAGGGAAATAAGGGAAACAATTAACATGTGAACTTGAGATACATCAACTATGTCATGAAAAAGAACTTTAAGGCATGAGAAAGAAATCATGAGATATATCATAATAAAAATAACATTTTTTAAAACTTGAAGATGTGGCTACATTATTTAACATAGAAAATCATGAACATATCACCAAGGTCCATCCCCAAGGTGTCATTTGAAAATTACCAAGGTTATTCACCAAGATATCATAAAAACTGTAATCTCTAGTGGTTACATCATTACCCAATGCATTGGAGCGCTATCAGGGAGCACCATTAAATTTTCCTTTATTATAATGTTATCCACATATATAATCATCAAAAATTTCATAAATAACCCATATATCATAAAATAAATGGGTTTCATTTCATAATCATAACATTTTAAAAAAAACTGCTTTGAAGACATGATCTTTACGTCACTTTAAACCCACGGAAGGGGAGAGCGGGTCTCATGTTTGTAAATACCAGAATTTAAAATAGAAAATTTTTATATATATGTGAATACCCCTGTAGAAATAAGAGATTTGAGTATTCACTTTATAACATAAAATAATTTTGAGAAAAGAGAGAGACATTTTGAGATGAAAATTCTGCAGCATAATGGCTATGTTACAGGGTTTTAGAAAACATTGAAAAGAGAGGGGACATGGGTCAAACATTCAAAAATGACGCATAAAACAATAGAGGGACAAAATATAACGAATTTAAGAACATGGTAATGAAATTTGAAAATATACCATATGAAATGAAGAACATGAAAGGAAGACAAAAATTATATTTCTCTTATGAAAATCCGGCAGCCTAACGGCGTCACATAAAAAAAATGAATTGATGAGATCAAATAGGGTCTCTAATCATATGAACATAAAAGATCAATATGATAGATATAGAGATAATACCCCAACATAATAAAAAGGAAATTGAAATACTAGACATGAAAGTAGAACTTGAAAACGAGAGGGGTGAAAGAACCACTTAAAAATTCGGCAACCTAACGACGTCACTTAAAACTTCAAAATACTGAATTGAAAAGATCAAATGGGGTCTCTCATAATATTATCATAAAATGTCAGTATGATAGATATAGAGATAATACCCCAATATAATAAAAAGAAACTTGAAAGACTTGACATGAAAGTAGAACTTGAAAATGAGAAGGGTGAAAGAACCACTTAAAAATTCGGCAGCCTAACGACGTCACTTAAAACTTCAAAATAGCGAATTGAAGAGATCAAATGGTTTCTCTCATCATATGAACATAAGAGTTCAACATGATAGATATAGATATCATACCCCAACATAATAAAAATAAACTTGAAATACTTGACATGAATGTAGAACTTTGAAAAATGAGAAAGGTGAACGAATCCCTTTAAAAATTCGGCAGCCTAACGACGCCACTTAAACATTCTTAAAACGAATTGATGAGAGAAAGTGGGGGTCTCTCATCATATGAACATGAAAATGGAATTAAGATGAATATAAAATAACATCCTCTAACATAAGAACATGGAGCATAAAATAAATGACATAAAAGAGATTACTTGAAAAGGAAGAGAGAGGTCAGATCCCTTACCTTAAAACGTAACTCTTAAAACTCAAAGGTTTGGACCTTGAGGGATTGGGGGAACCTTGGGAGGACTCTTTGGGAGGTAAGGATACCAGAAATTCGTTTAGAATGGTTTTGGAGTCGAATGTATGAGAGGAGGGCTTCGTATTTATAGGGAAAGTGAGGGGACAAGGCATTAATGGCCAAGGGACACCTCATTAGTGGTTTTGGAAAAACCATGGGCTTGCCCATGGTATTTGCCCATGGTATTGGCCACTTGGGACACATAATACAATAATTCATCCCCTTTAGTCGTCCATCCCATAAAATATCTAATGACAACATCATGACATAGTTATGATGTCATTTAACATACCGAAACCCTAAAACTGTATTTTTACTATTCGCTGAAAATTCAACTTTCTCAGAAAAAACCCAAAATTTTACCTTAACCAAATATCAATTTTCTGATTTCAAAAATTAACTCCATTTTATAAAAATAATTTTCTAAATATTTTTAATTTATTTTTTAAATAAATACACTATTCACCGAAAATTCATTTTTTCAGAAAAATCCACAAAAATTACCTTAACATAATATCAATGCCCTGAGTTCAAAAATGAAATTCATTTCATAAAAATGATTTTCTAAATATTTTTAATTTAATTTTTAATTAAAAAACAATATTCACCTGAAAAAACTAATACTTGAATAATAATTTATGAAACTGTTATTTAACCATTTTATTGAATCACATTACTTAATCAAGGTGGTAAGATTATATTAATACTTTCTTTAAGTGAAATTACTAATCCATTTGGTCACATTACTAATCCTAAGCATAAAATCACTATTCATAATTTACTATTCATCAAAAATTAAGTTGATCTTATTAGACTCTAAATTTCTTACTGATCATAATTGTAGCAGGCCATTTTTTGAAAATCATTACACATTTTTAATTATTTAAGGTTTACATAAACATTTTTTAAAAATATCCTTTCTCTAAAATTCATCAAAAATATGCATACTATATTTATCCGGTCATTTGAAAATTCATAAACTTCATCATAAGAAGAAATCACAATTTTTTATTTAAAACAAGGGATTACACGAGGCAGTTACAGTCTCCTTACATAGGACCTTATCACACCAGCATTGGACCTAAGTGTAAGGTGCGCTAAGGTGAGAGAATCCGAGGGAGGCTCGGCCAACATCGCACGAGTTGTAATTTCTATCTGTTTGAACTTCTCACGAAGGCAATTCCGTTATAGCTTCACACGACGAAGTTCGGCTTGGGTTTGGTCCAGAGCAAAGCCCAGTGGTGCTACCTCCTTCCCAAGTTCTGTTAGATGGGATTTGATCGGTCCAAGACTACTGGGTGAGGCCATCGATTCTTCTTTCTATAATAATTAACCAAGATTACTTGTATTTAGAGACAATAATCGAAACGCTTAATTTACAGCGGTCATATTGACCAATGGTCATATAACAGTAAAAACCCAACGGTCTCATTTTAATTATACTCATGTTATCAAATGATTCATTTTTGTTGAGTATAAAAATAAAATAAAATAACACATAAAATTAGGAAACAAGATTTATTCAAAATATCGGGTCGTTACAATCTTCCCGCCTTAAGAAATTGCATCCTCGCAATTTTTAAAATTGGGGTTTTGAAATTTCATTGAAATTCCCACATCAGAAAAGGAGTCAGTAAAACTATTACTTTAAAAGAAATAAAGGGAAGTACAAAGGTCACCCGAGTTAAAGCACACTAGGATTCCATGTAGAAAAACATGGACATGGAGGAGAAAAAAAAGGGTCAAGTTCTGAGGGAGAGTGATAGAAAACATGATTAGGAGAAAGTTAACCATAAGAAAATCCCAAACTTATGATGTGTGTAAACGGTCTTTGATTACCTAGTAGGAAACTTAAACCAACAACGTTTTTGTTTTACGTTCCTTTTCATAATTTTGAGGAATTCATTTACTACATAGAACAAAAACATAAGAAAATATACCTACCTTCATGTATAGTTTCATCCTTTAATATGTTTCTACCAAAACTAATCTTTTCTCCTAACGATGAGCATTCAAAACTACTTGGTCTCATCAAAACACAAGAATCATCTTCTAGAGAATCACATAATCCACAAAAGATTAACTATCTATTTCTTCTATCATTAAACATTATCCCAAAAATAGAAAGGGTAAGGTAAAACAACTCTTCAAAAAGAAAGAATCCCATAGGAATGGAAATTACTTTTAAATCTTCAAAGTTCCATGGTACTAACCAAAGTTCATCATAGACCATTCCATAAATAACAGTCCTTAAAATTCATCAAAATAAACCAAACTAAGCTTGAAACCCAAATACAAGAAGGATTTGATAACATAGTCTTCCAAAATAAACTTCATTGTTCATCTCCAAACAACATAAACCACTCCTAACATATTATAAAAAAAGTAGCTAACCTAAACATATTTTACCCAAGATAGGTTAATCATTCCCATAAGTAACCTAAATTACTATATGTCCACCATAAATTCATCGATTCTTCAAAATATAAGTCAACCTTACTCCTCAATGAAAATACCGTAGTAATCTATTTACCTCGATCATATAGGGTCCCCAAAATAGTGAACGTCTTCCAAAATAATAATCATCTTTTAATCCTCTAATCATCTCTGTCATATTAATACGGAAATCATCACATTTCCTATCACATTGGTTTTTGGGACATGTTATTCCATTTCCCACCATTAACTAAGAAGAGAAAGTAGAATTAGGGGCTTAAATACTTGGCCAATAATCATGAAAAGGAACGTAAAGCATAGAAGGATAACTTTTAAAGAAAAGTATACCCTAAATTGTGATCCCCTAGGTTCCAAAATAGGTTATCCATGATCAAATATTCTTATGTGAATCTTTATTTTATTCTATCTTAGTTCCTTTAATAATGGTTCATACCAAGCTTATGAATTTACCAAATCATATCCCCCGGGAGTGTCATAACCAAGAGTGCAACAAGGCCCATTGTCGTGTACTAGTTCCCGTTCGAGTCTAGCTCAAAGCGATGTTTTTGGGTTTTACCCCTATGTACATCTATGCTAGAGCCACCTCTACCTGCTCGTATCCAGACATGGATGCATTTTCTTGGCAACCCCTTACTCAATACTCACCAAAATACCAGGAAGATTTCCTATATTTAAACTTTTCTATAGGGTTATTACTAGAGTTTTTATATCCTAATTTCCATAAATAACTAAACCATCCTTTGATACCAACTATAGCATCCCACCTTTTTATAACATAAACTTTCATTATATTACACAAAACTGAGGATCTTTAAGGTTTAGTGTCTTGGAAACTAGGAACATAATACATGAAAACAACATAAAACATTATTCTTAAACACTTGAAAGGATTCTCCTTAAGTTCATCCTAGGTTAATTAATGCATCTCATAACTTGGGGACATACATCAAAAGAAAGGGTGAGCAGAAGGCCCAGTAAGGGAAACAAGGGAAACAATTAACATGTGAACTTGAGATACATCAACTATGTCATGAAAAAGAACTTTAAGGAATGAGAAAGAAATCATGATATAGATCTTAATAAAAATAAAATTTTTCATAACTTGAAGATGTGTCTACATTATTTAACATATACAATCATGAACATATCACCAAGGTCCATCCCCAAGGTGTCATTTGAAAATTACCAAGGTTTTTCACCAAGATATCGTAAAAACTGTAATCTCTAGTGGTTACATCATTACCCAATGCATTAGAGCGCTATCAGGGTGCACCCTGAAATTTGCCTTTATTATAATGTGATCCACATATATCATCATCAAACATTTCATAAATAACCCATATAACATAAAATAAATGGGTTTCATTTCATAATCATAACATTTAAAAAAAACTTCTTTGAAAACATGATCTTTACGTCACTTTAAACTCACGGAAGGGGAGAGCGGGTCTCATGTTTGTAAATACCAGAATTTAAAATAGAACATTTTGATATATATGTGAATACCCCTGTAGAAATAAGATATTTGAGTATTCACTTTATAACATAAAATAATTTTGAGAAAAGAGAGAGACATTTTGAGACGAAAATTCTGCAGCATAACGGCTATGTTACAGGGTTTTACAAAACATTGAAAAGAGAGGGGACATGGGTCAAACATTCATAAATGACCCATAAAACAGTAGAGGGACATAATATAAGGGATTTAAGAAAATGGTAATGAAATTTGAAAATATACCATATGAAATGAAGAACATGAAAGGAAGACAAAAATAAGATTTCTCTTACGAAAATTCGGCAGCCTAACGTTGTCACATAAAAAAAATGAATTGATGAGATCAAATAGGGTCTCTCGTCATATGAGCATAAAAGATCAGTATGATAGATATAGAGATCATACCCCAACATAATAAAAAGTAACTTGATAGACTTGACATGAAAGTAGAACTTGAAAACGAGAAGGGTGAAAGAACCACTTAAAAATTCGGCAACCTAACGGCGTCACTTAAAACTTCAAAATACTGAATTGAAGAGATCAAATGGGGTATCTCATAATATTATCATAAAATATCAGTATGATAGATATAGAGATCATACCCCAACATAATAAAAAGAAACTTGAAAGACTTGAAATGAAAGTAGAAATTGAAAACGAGAAGGGTGAAAGAACCACTTAAAAATTCGGCAGCCTAACGACGTCACTTAAAACTTCAAAATACTGAATTGAAGATATAAAATGGGGTCTCTCATCATATGAACATAAGAGTTCAGTATGATATATATAGAGATAATCCCCAACATAATAAAAAGAAACTTGAAAGACTTGACATGAAAGTAGAACTTTGAAAAATGAGAAAGGTGAACGAATCCCTTAAAAATTCGGTAGCCTAACGACACCACTCAAACATTCTTAAAACGAATTGATGAGTGCAAGAGGGGGTCTATCATCATATGAAAATGAAAAGGGCAGTAAGATGAATATAAAATAACATCCTCTAACATAAGAACATGGAGCATAAAAGAAATGACATAAAAGAGATTACTTGAAAAGGAAGAGAGAGGTCAGATCCCTTACCTTAAAATGTAACTCTTAAAACTCAAAGATTTGGACCTTGAGGGCTTGGGGGCACCTTGGGATGACTCTTTCGGAGGTAAGGATACCAGAACGTCGTTGAGAATGGTTTTGGAGTCGAAAGGATGAGAGGAGGGCTTGGGATTTATAGGAAAGTGAGGGGACAAGGCATTAATGGCCAAGGGACACCTCATTAGTGATTTTGGAAAAACCATGGGCTTGCCCATGGTATTTGCCCATGGTATTGGCCACTTGGGACACCTCATACAATAATTCATCCCCTTTAGTAGACCATCCCATAAAATATCTAATGAAATCATCATGACACAGTTATGATGTCATTTAAATACCGAAACCCTAAAACTGTATTTTTACTATTCTCTGAAAATTCAACTTTCTCAGAAAAAACCCAAAATTTCACCTTAACCAAATATCAATGATCTGATTTCAAAAATGAACTCCATTTTATAAAAATAATTTTCTAAATATTTTTAATTTATTTTTTAAATAAATACACTATTCACCGAAAATTCATTTTTTCAGAAAAATCCACAAAAATTACCTTAACATAATATCGATGCTCTGAGTTCAAAAAATGAAATTCATTTTATAAGAATGATTTTCTAAATATTTTTAATTTAATTTTTAATTAAAAAACACTGTTCACCTGAAAAAACTAATACTTGAATAATAATTTATGAAACCGTTATTTAACCATTTTATTGAATCACATTTCCTAATCAAGGTGGCTAGATTATATTAATACTTTCTTTAAGTGAAATTACTAATCCATTTGGTCACATTACTAATCCTAAGCATAAAATCACTATTCATAATTTACTATTCATCAAAAATTAAGTTGATCTTATTAGACTCTAAATTTCGTACTCATCATAATTGTAGAAGACCATTTTTTGAAAATCATTACACATTTTTAATTATTTAAGGTTTACATAAACATTTTTTTTAAAATATCCTTTCTCTAAAATTCATCAAAAATATGCATACTATATTTATCCGGTAATTTAAAAATTCATAAACTTCATCATAAGAAGAAATCCCAATTTTTTATTTAAAACAAGGGATTACACAAGGCAGTTACGGTATCCTTACGTAGGCCCTTATCACACCAGCATAGGACTTAAGTGTAAGGGGCGCTAAGGTGAGAGAATACGGGGGAGGCTCGGCCGACATCGCACGAGTTGTAATTTCTATCAGTTTGAACTTCTCGCGAAGGCGATTCCGTTCTAGCTTCACACGATGAAGTTCGTCTTGGGTTTGGTCCAGAGCAAAGCCCAGTGGTGCTACCTCCTTCCCAAGTTCTGTTAGATGGGCTTCGATCGGTCCAAGACTACTGGGTGAGGCCATAGAATCTTCTTTCTATAATAATTAACCAAGATTACTTATATTTAGAGACAATGATCGAAAAATTTAATTTACAGCGGTCATATTGACCAATGGTCATATAACAGTCAAAACCCAACGGTCTCATTTTAATTATACTCATGTTATCAAATGATTCATTTTTGTTGAGTATAAAAATAAAATAAAATAACACATAAAATTAGGAAACAATATTTATTCAAAATTTCGGGTCGTTACAACTCTTCACTAGGCAAAAATAACAATTTGTACATTTAACATACACATAATTTTTATAAATTAATAGGGAAAGACTTAAGAGGGGTTTTCCTTTTTCATAAATCATTCTGAAAGTTCTAAACAGGATTAATCACTTACAAAGAACACTTTTAATTTTATAAACATAATCACCCAAAATGTTTAAGTTTCTAAAATAGTTTGAAATCTTAACTACAACCAAGGTACTACATGTTTAAAGTAAGATTAAAACCAAAACATAAAATGAAGCAATCCTTTTAAGAAAATACAACCACCCTTTTACCTTAAATTAACACCAAAACCCAATTTGGAAATCACATGGGAAATTATTTGGAAAAACAAACATGTAATTGCACTTTTATAACATACATACCAAAAGGCCACACATCTTTGGAAATACCCAATTCACATTTAAAATGTATAAAAAACCACTTTTCATGAACCAAAACCATTTATTCATAAACACACACACACACACACACATATATATATATTGAATATAAATTTTATATAAAGGCAGAAGATACACTTTTAAAATAATAACAAGCTGTAATGGAAATTCCAACTAAAGGTTAGGGCATAAGAAACCTACCTCAGGGTCGAACCAAACAAAAAATTTGTCCCCTAACACTTTCTAAGTAAGAGATGTTGCTCTCCCACTGAGCATATACATATTCACTTACATATAAAGACACTTAGCCCCTATGTACACACCTGTATGTCTATGAACATGTGCAAGGGGATCCTTACATATATGTTTATATGTATATACTAGTCACCACTCACCTATGTATGTATTTCATATATATATATATAAATGGGCACAGATAGAACCATACATGTATATTCACTACCATGGATGACTATACATGTAATAGGGGAACCCACACACACACACACACACACACATACTTATCTATGCACATACTAGAGAGTCTCCTTAGACCTGAAGACTTGAAACTACAAAGTAGGGACCACACCCTACACATATAATTTAAAAAATCAATAAAACAATAAAACAATTTATGAAACACTTCAAGGTTAGCACCGCAAAATTTTACATTAAAAAACACTTAAATTATTCTCTTTAAAATCAAACGCACACTAAAACCATTTTAAATTATATTTTACACCACTTACATAACTCATAAACCCCATTTGTCAATATTAATAGAAAAGAATATAATCAATTTAACCGTTTCCAAAATCCAAGCCCCTTTAAAATACTTACATAAACCAATTTCACTTTAAATCATGCTTCACATAATTTACATACACACCACAACTATTTTATAAATACATTTTCCACCAATTGGACAATTTAGAAAACCCCTTTTTAAATAATCACAATAAAAACAGACACTTGATCCAACCATTTCCCATGGGCCACGTTCCATTCAAATCAACACATAAAACTAAATAATTTTTTTATATATGATCTTCATCATTTAAATAGTTTACAGGTCATATTTAAAGGTTAATAAAAGAAAAAAATATTCCAAAGTGTTACATTTTCCTTTAAGTGCCTTCTTCCAAAATCATTTTCACCCTTAGTGCGTTTGAAAACATGATTCACACCCATCAAACAACACATAAACATTTCCACAAAATACCAGAATAAAGAACACACAAAACATAGGCATTTTTCCTATATAAAATCCATTTCCATCAAATAAGCATATAAAGCCCTTCTAAAACACATTTCACACCTCAAAAATAAAACATAGAACACATAAAAAGGAACTAAACAATAAAATAAAATCATCTAATAATGATAAAACACAGATTAACCTACCATTTATGAATAAAATGCCAGAAAATGTTGCAAAACTGCAACCACACCTCATCAACACCTCCGAGAGGCAAGATTGAACCCTAATAAATGATATCAGGCAAAAAACGTCAAGATTGAACCCCTAAAACAACACCCTACCTACTGGATAAACCAAAAAATCAAATAAAATGAAGAGAGACTTACGTGTAGGGGTCGCACCAACAAGGAGGTCTCTCTAGAGGTAGCCTCACCGGTAGGGGGTCGTGCTAGGGGTGGATTCACTGATAGGAGTGCTTTTCCGGAAGGAAGGGGTGACAGGGGGTGGCTATGTCGCGCTATAGGGAGAGGGGGGGGGGGTGGCTGAGGGATATGAACAGGGGAGGCACATTGCGCTGGAGAAGAGTAGTTCTAGTAGGGTCTGGCCAAGGTGGTGCAGCATGATGGAGGTAGGAGGAGAAGTGTATCGGGGCGTGCCACATGTGGCAGAGGAGGTAGGGCATGACGGGTGGGGGAGGAGAAAGGTGGGGGTGATACATGAGGGGGGGACCCTAAAAAATAAATAATAATAATAAAGGCGAAATAACCCTATAATAATAAAAATAATAATAATAATAGTAAAAATATAAAACTCTTAGAAATAATTGAAACCAACATTTACTTGTGCGTCCGATGTATCCATTCCTCCAAACATGCGTTTTTCAATAAAAAAAACACAAAATTTTAAGCTGGGATTCAACCCAAACTACCCGATGCCAAGAAAATTAATAAAATAAATAATTTAAAAAGTGGTGGGTGTGATAATACCCATTTAACCTCAATCCTCATGCATGAACTCCCCCCATCTCATGGCATGTAACCGTGTTCTCCCTTTCACGAAATGATGCTCCAACTTTGACACCTCTCACTATAGGTCTTCATGACATGAACTAAGGGTCAAAAAGTGACTGTCCACCTATAGATAAAAACAATAAATGGGAGGGGGTCACCCAACCCCTTCTCTAATGATTTCCTGATTAGTCAAATTACCTAATGGGGCTCGATCTATATCAAAAATCATCTTCTTAAGATTCTAAAACCCTCATAATTCCAATCCAAATCTCAATTCTCAAAACTCCCACTACTCTAGGAACAAAAATTCAAATTCCCTCTAAATTTCACAACCCATAAAGATATGAGTCTTTAAAACCTCTCCACCATATTAATTCTCACCCCAAAGAAGTCATAACAGTCTTTATCCATTAATCCCAAACTACCATGGTTGTTAATCCACAATCATGTCATAGAGTTCTATCCCAGAATGTCAAACAAGTTTCTGCTGCACAACTTCAAACATCCTAGTATACTATTCATCAACATCTAAGCTACTCACTCATCATCATCACTAACACCAAGATGGTTCCCAACCACACCCATCTATCTTGATACACCCAAGTGTCATCAACCAATACATTTTTAGTCCTATGGTGTTCCACACCATAAAAATCCACTAAAAAGGTAGATTACAAGCCATGGTACTCCCCACCATAGAAAATGCCTATCAAAAACCCATTTCTATTAGTATTCCTATATTACTGATGTAGTTTCCACCACACTACACCCAATTTCTACATGAAAAACTATTCAATCCTCCTTAGGATTACCTCTATTAAAAATGATCAGCCTCATATGCCAACATGCTATCTCAAATGATGATTATGATGCTTTAATCCCTTAAGAAATCCCAATATCTTGTAAGAACCCACACTAAATCTTGACCCTAATATTTTATGTAATTTAACATATGGGTCCTTGACCAACCGAATCCACCATTATAATCCACTCATGTGAACTAATACACCTTAGATCTAAGTCACTCTCAGATCACACATAATCTATGTCAATCTCGATGCACATATAAACTATAGTAAATACCACATGAAACTCCTAAATATGAGTTTTACTAAGAAAATAGGTAAAATCAGATCCACGTGCACACTGATATCCAAATTTCATCTCGACCATCCATCGACTGAACTCATCACACAGACATCCCTACCAACAAGAGATTCATACCTCAATGATCAATATGATGGTCCCCATATTATGATTTTTCTTATCATCACTTTATTGAAATAAAACACTTATCCATGTGGTCTATTCTCCATCTATTATTACATGTATTGACTAGACGTTACCACCACACTCATACCTGAGAATCAATGTAAAACAACACTCACTACACATTCTCATCTCACCCTGAACATCACTTTCTACATCCATTGAAATTATATTCACAATGAGCATTATGCCCTCCAAAATCAAATGGTACGCACCCCACCACATGGATTACCATACACCACTCCTCTAGCACAATGCCTGATAGGCTTTGGTATCACAAGAATATCACTCCTCCCATGCCACACTCATCTATCCTCTCAACCCCTATTAGAAACCATCCATGATATCATCATCTATCATAGAAGTGACACTTTAAACTCTCATCCAACACCCCTGGTCACCATTACCATATGTATTTCATTGAATCCATTAGTTCTCGAACCACACCTAACCAGTCATCAATCCACAACCTAAATAGATAACGTACATAACCGGTGAACACTTTACCTCACACATTAATAAATTTTCCTAAATCCATTCCAACCCTTACTCTCCTATCTTAAGGTAGGCTGATCATATAATAAACCTCTTCATAGGTTTTTACCCACTATCCATCTTGATCTCATTTGAACCCAATGGGTGTATTCTCCTATAACACTCAATCACACAACCCGAATCATGCTCCCTATGAGTCACACATCATCAAACCTAGGATCAAGAACATAAAAAATAACCATGCCCCCTCAAATGTCAATATATTCTAGATAGAATCACCTTGGTGATTTCTTTCTTATAGTTCAGACATCTCACTCATTCTAAGGCATACTGCATGATCACCCACTACTCGGGAATCATCCCAAAACTAGGATCATCTAACCATGATTTAACCATCATAAATCTAACCATCCAAGACATAAATCCACAATCTTACCAGGAATAGAACTCAAAATCAATAGATCTATACATCCATCTGATCCTTCCCTCTAAAATCAAACCTTGATACCACATTATGGCACTCCAAGTGCTTTACATCATAAAATCCCAAGTCATATCACATGCCTATCTATACCCTCATAAGGGTATCCACATATATGATAGGAATTACCATACATAAATCCCAACACAAATAATCTACCCATGCTTCCCCTCTCTAAGGGAACTCACAAGTCTTGGATAACCCCTTTCTCGGGTTACCCTCATGCCTCACAGCCCATCTTGAAAATAATAGGGAAAATTCCCTACCACTCCATCATAACACTGAACTCACAATACCCCGATCTATATATCACGAGAATTAGGATCTCCCATATAGCCCATAAAACATGTCTCAAGTAATTCTTATCCTATAATGAAATATACCTAATTCCATCCCAAATGCCTCAAGGAAAACCATGTGCTCACCCTCACTATAGGGTTCCCATACATACATCTCAAGAATCACATACTGAGTCAAATACCCACTCCTTGAGTTCCCATCCTCATTGGGAATCTACATACTAGGATAACCCTTGAGGATTAGGTCAAATATATGTTTCTATAATAGAATCATAATAATATGATTTTTACTATGTAAAATGATAATCATAGGGTCAGTTAAGTATAATGTCATCAAGAAGCTATAAAAGAAAATACCATAATTTTTTTTGTTGAAACTTTAAGAAATTCAACCTATTTCCTTGTATAGAAGTTGTATGAAGACATCCAATTACTCTACATACCCACCAAGGGACATTATACATCCATTGAATAGAGAAAATATATAGTCATTATTAGAAAACATCCTATGATGTGACCCACATGACCTATCTTTAAAAGAAAAATACCATGGTATAGTTGAGTATAATACCACCAAAAAGTTATATAGGAAAATTCCATATAAGTTTTTTTTGTAAATTTAAAAGTTTAACCCTCTATTATCAATGAAATAAATCACATACAGACATAAAAATTTAACGTTAATCTAATTTTCTATAAATTATGCTTGTACTTGGGCCTCTTACCAACATTCCAAGAGCCAAAAAACCATAATAATGATCTCAAATACACACATTATACTTGGATAAATATCCCAAACTTTATAAATAAAGCTACAAAAAACAATCCCAAATTCTTGTTAATATATAATTTCTACTGAAAAGGTGTTCACAACAGATAATTTCAAGGTTTATCACAAGACCTGACACATCCCTATTCCCTATCTACTATAATCTAAATAGTAATACAAGAAAAAGATGCTTCGATACCACATTTTAATTCCTTTACATCCATAAACCACTAAAAAAATCTATCTCGCGGGTGTCACCGGACCTCAGGTGCACCTCCCCATATGACAAAGACTATCGAATAACAACGAGGGTCTAAGGTGTTACTATGCTGAGACCATACCCTCATATCAGAGTAAAAATTAATGTAAAAATAACTAAAAAAATCCATAATAATAATTATAATATGTATAATGATAAAACTAAACCATTTTATATCAAATGAATATGCATCATATAGTCATACATCACCACTGATCGTACACTGGGCCGATCACATATACAAAATGAAAAGAATAATAAAAATATAAAGAGGATTTACCACCATATTTGAGCCTCATTAAATCTATGTATCCAAATACCCATTGAGATTCTTTATCTTGATCATGGAATATTGGTCCACTTACCTACCATAACCCAAAAACCTAAGGTCTAGTTGGGTACTAAAGTGTCATGGCCACATGATAAGGGTGTGGGTAAAACTCAGTAAGCTACCTCCAATGGATTCCCTAACATAACTGGTAAATAAAGTTTATGTGCATGTGATATGATCATAATAAATAAACAATTGATAAATCATAAATAAATAATCACTGTTTATCATTATGTTCTAAGGTGACACCTAGGATCGAAGAAACCTTCTTCAACCAGTTCCAAATGTCTCTAAGCATAAATTATACCAACAAGGGGGAAAAATATCCAAACTCATAACCATAAAAGTAACACCTAGGGGGAACTATGTCCTACCCCAGAACTATGAGAATGTTATACCCCTAAGGAATCCATGTACCACCCAGAACCTTTTATATATCCATCCACATGAGAGGATGCATCCCTTAATGATAACAAATATATCCATCTACCAGGGGTGTCACATCCCCTACCCAATACTAGTATATTATACACCTAGATGGATTCACACCCATGAATAGGAAGATACTACCCATGGGGATCTATTTCCACCCCCATAACCATGAAAATTATACCTAGGGGGTCCATGTCCACCCCTCTAACCATTGAAGTATACACTTGGGGGGGGGGCACATCCCCTACTCAAAACAAGTACCAAGTCTCCATTTCTTAGGGGATATATCCCTCCCCAATTATTAAAATTTAATTCACATTTTACATACATATATATATCATATAAACCTTGGGAACATCCTCCTCAAATACTCATGTCATACCTCATGAGTTGGACACTTGCCGGAACCCATCATGTGTCACCTAGGTTGACATATCAAGTGCACAACCCATCCCTATCACTATAGATATGATATTATATCACTATAAATCCTCATGTTCTAAGGCGACACTAAATATTTACAATGCGTACCTCCATGCACTTCCCCACTCTAGGGTTAACCTAATACTGAGGCACCCATCAAGTGTCTCCCAGGCCATATCATAGTCTAGATACTCTAAATGGGTTCCTTTATTTTGTTCCCTACTCTTGGGATAAATCCCATCACTTATACGGAATAAAAACTCTCAACATATCTATGAATGTATCATGGGATCATCATTATCATAGGTAATTCCATAACAACATTACACTAGAGGGATAGCCTAAAGCCCATATCCCTTCCCAAACCAAACAGGTTCAGTCCACTCGCACCCAACTATCCCATAAAAATACCCAAGGTATACCCACCTAGGAACTCCAATAATAATGCAAGAGAAACACTAATCCCCTTATATTATCAACTATCCTTAAGTTTATAAGGTATCTTAATGTTTTTATATGTCTTAACCATAGGATAATCATTCTAGTCCAACACTCACCCTTACTCAAAGGGAACTATGGGTGTCTAACTTAGTTCACTACATTCATTAATTATTTCATTTATACCCCTCCAGGGTCCCTGTATCACAAGTTATACTTATATAGTTAATATATTATCTATCAGTGACTGTTTCAACATACTAGTATCAAAGGTATATCCTATACAAATGCAATCTCATTCTATCCATGATTGTTCATGTAAAAAAATCATTTTAAATTGATGTTTCTATGACCACAGTGGTGAGACCACAAATCACATATGCATAAAAAAAATTCATAAACTATAGATATATTTCTAGGGACCACATAACTTATATAGAGTTACTACCTTTAATCTAATACCACCATTAATTAAGCTTTTACCAACCTCAACCAAGTTTGTATCAACTAATGAGATCTCATCTTCAACTAAAACATGAATGATAATTAATCTTTATAATTCACAATTAATTATTCAACTTAATTCAATATGGAATAATTTACTAAAAAATAATTGAGCTATCTCACTGTACTAAAAACATAACCAAATTCACCCAAAAGATCCATGGTATACTCCTATCACTATTTTAAGAAAAATACCAATCATCCATCATTCATTCAAGATCTAATTTTATCTAATTTAACAAAAAATCCAAGAAAAATCCATTATGTTATATACCTCTAATGAAATGGTGAGAAACAATGCATGTTCATAATTACAATATTTCTCATAGACAATGCAAATAAAATTACTTACCTATTAGCCTGATTACACCATACTTTAGTGGAATAAACACAAAATCATAGCCTTAATTATCACCAATTTAGTAGTTATTAAAGGAAAAAAATTAAGGAAGAAGAGTAACAACACACATGAAATCGCTATAAAATCTCTTAATAAATCACCCATTTATATGGGGAATTGAAGGAGGAAGGGTGATGGGGAGATTTTGAAAAAATTTCCCTCCCTCACATGGGTGTTTAATCATAAAACCAAGGGGGATTACTGGTAAATTACCAATCCACCCCTACTAAAAAAATCCAGGTGTCCGTCATGGAACAAACATAAAGGTGGTGGAATGAAACCTTCCTACCTAGATTGGACGTAGAGTGGCCCTCCCAGATCATGACACAACCACCTCAGGTAGAGTGATTAACCCTTGACCAACCCCTATCATGGTGTGAACCTCATGGATCATGTATTGATGTCCCCTATAACACTCATCCAAGCACTCTAATATCCTCCTAGGTCTAGATTCATATCTAAAAACATATTATTAAGATGATATTACTCCCATAATTCTAATACAAATCCCAATTCTTTAGACATCACATCCTTCAGAACCAAAAGATAAAATTCCCTCTAAATTTATCAACCCATAAAGACATGTTTATTTACAATGACTATCAATTAATCTTAAACCTTTTAATTTATTATCAATTGGGAGGGGGAGAAAGGGATTAATTCTAAGAATGTATTGACATAGATTTATCTAAGGTATTTAACGGTACTGGGTATTGGAAAAAAAACCCAGAGGGGAATATTGAAGAGCCTAATGGATTTTTATGATGATGATTTTATTTGTTATCAATAATTAAGACCAATAAGTATGACTATAAACACGTTTTGTGTGTTTATGAAGAACCCAATAAATGAAGAGATTTAAGAACTCCATGACTGATGAATTATTTCATGGAAAAATGGAGATTCAAGTGATCATATAAATGTTTTGGGTGATATTAAAGAACTAAATTAATTGAGAGTTTTTTCCTTGTGTTATCGGTATAAAGAATTATGCATGTAGTTGAAGCATCACTTGGATAATGATGATGAGTTAAGATAAAAATTATATACATGTTTCAGAAATATAATTATAGAAACAATATATCATTTTTAAACAAGTTAAGTTTGGATATACTTTTAGAAACTAACAAAATAATAGAAAAGAATCTTGATATATAAGGGCAATTTATAAGCACCAAGATGTGGATGTGTTGAAAGTATAAAATGTAATTTCATAGGAAAAAAGAAAATAGATATTGAGGATTATCTTGAACCATCATACTTTGGAATGTTAGTTTGGAATTAAAAGTAATAATATGACTAAAAATAAGTATATAAAAGTTGTTGGTGATGTTAATATTTTTAATTGATGTGAAATTCTAGAAGTATCTGAATATTAAAAGTATAAATGAATTTTTAGGTTCCATTGAAGACTAGAAGAAGAAGAATCATGGGTTATCATGGAAGGTTTTTTAGAAGATAAAATATAAAAGTCCATAAATTTAGAAGCATAAGTTGAGGAGACCATAACATACATTTCATCCCAGATACCATTATCCAGATTATAAATGTTTTGTTGATACTATTGAAGATTATATCAATAAGATCTTAGAGCTATGTAAGATTTTCTCAAAATATTTAAAGGCCAAATTAGAGTAATCTAAGGTTTTTAGAGGGTAAACAAAAATAAGAAAAATATTATTTTGTTTACTTAGAGATTTAATTATGACATTGTTGTGTTCTTCTTTATGAAGTAAATACCATGATTCTTAAGTCATGATCCAAACTGAAATTTAAGGAAGTGATAAAGAATATTGAATGGGAAGATTTATTGGATAGATTTTTTTTGGATAAGTTAAAGGAGGAAGACCAAGAATTTAATAAGAATATTTCCTGGTTAATTCATGTTTTAAAAGAGTAATAAAGAATATTGGACAAGTTTTGAACAAGAATATTGACTAATTTAGAAAGTAGAAAATTCAAATATTAGGTTGTGTTACCTATTTTCACGGAGGTTTCAATACTCAATGCAATGTATAAAAGGATGGGTACTAAGTTAATGATAAGATTAATGAAACTAAAGAGAGAATAATGATATAAATATAGATATACTTTCATCTACTAGAATATCATATGATTCAAATAATAATTGTTTATAACCAATATGTTTCGGGGGATCATTTGAGTCAAGGAAGAAAATGAGATAATAAAATTTAATCTTATGTATATCAGAGTGGTTCAAAAGTAGAGCTAATTCAGACATAGCACCAATTTGAAAGAAGATCCAATTTATTTATAGAGTGGTTTTAAAGTAGAGTTGATTTAATAGAAATAGTTGATTCCGAATATTCAGAGTTAAGTATGATGAAAACTTGGAGGTACTTTCTTATCATTTTGTTGATCATTATTAAGATTGAGATAACAAGGTAGACGTGCATGTTAATAAAGTTATTTATTCATTGATATTAAAAGTTATACTATTGAAGAAAAATATATTTTAAGATGATACAATGATATTATAGAGTAAAGAAAAAGATATCGTTCAAGAAGGGGAAGTTGGGAGCATCATTGTAAACTAGAGGGATCTAGTATAATCATAATTGGGAGAATATTATTAGGGAATATTTTTTTGGGGTTAAGGATGATAATTTTCCCATTTTTATACCTTAGTGGTTAAATATTATACTTTTCCCACATGCATTAGATTTATCATATTAGTCAAGAACTTATGTCTCAAAATCAACTTTGACATTGTAAGGACATAGTCACTCACATTAGGGAAAAAACTTGTAAAAATATTGTGTGTTTTCTCTCTTTACTATTTTTTCTTGAATAATATGTGTTTGTGTTTCATGATTGATACAAGATCCATTCATCCTAATAGGTGCATATGTTTGAATAGTTAAGGTAAAACTAATTCAATAAAACATAGATCATACATATTCACCCCCTCTCAACGTGATTGCACGATCACACTGGGGACTTAAAAGAGGAAAAATCTCATCTTAAAATGAACTAGAATAATGATCAATTACATACCCAACCAACCCTAACTAGCTCATCCTCATGTATGAAGTAAGAAAGGTATCAAATTATAAATGTTCACATGTAAGGTATCATTTCAACCTTAGGTAATGGGAATTCATATGACATATACACCCCTAATTATATCAATGACCACATGACATTACATATGATATACTTTAGTGTATTAGTTCATATAATAAATATATACTTATTAAACTACTATATAAATAACCTACTATCATGTTGCAAAACTTATTGATTCATTTTCCAAAAAATATATCTTTCAGATATATTGTTTTGATAAATCACAACACATTCTTTGTTTACTTGTACTTTATAGTTTTGTTACTTTCTATTTTATATAGATTTTAGATTCTTAATCACATGTTATATGGAGTTGATTTTAAATCATGTATTTTATGAAATAGCGTGAAGTCACCAGAACATTTCAATGGAAGATAGTGCTAAAATTCTAATTTTGTTAGAGGTGATGAACATACCCAAAGAAATTGATGTTTAATATTGGAGTGTTAATTACACCAATGATTATAAATTGAAAATGAGGATTCAAGGAATAAAAGATGATCATTAGATGATCTGAACGTTTAATTTCATTCAAGATCTATACTATCTCAGTTATTTTAGAGATTCCATTTATATTATTTTTAGTGAGTTCTTATAGATTTTTTGTGTATGTTTTTTTATTATAAAATTTTAGTTATACTCATTTTCTTTTGATCCTTTTTGATTGAAGATATTCTAGGGATATGAATCTATGCTTCCAAACATTCAGTTTGATGAAACCTAGGGATATGAATTATTGTCGATCATGTAGATCAAAGGGGATATCAGGGAAAAATATTGTTGATTATAACATCTATCAAGGAATTATAGGGATACTAATTTTATATTATGATCATATTGATCTATGGAGTTATAATGTATTAAAACTTGTATCCCTTGTATTTTGGTATTAATCCTCCTATTGGTTTGAATTAAAAGTGAAGAGTTCCTTTGACTATAACTATTTGGTATCTTTTATAATATCATTTAAATGAGTTTTTGGATTGTCATATTTAACTCCATGCATTGTTTCATTTGTACTATTCTTATTCCAATTTTTTTATTTAACTTAGATACTACATTACTTATGAGTTTTTTAAAAACTATTATAATTATTGTTTTTTGTTACTTTTATCAGTTCATAAATTTTAACTTATGAACTTATTTTTATCATGGATGGGAGAAAAGTATAATTTCATTTTCAAATTCAATTAATCCCCTCTTAAAGTTTCCATATTTAGGAAAACAAATTTATAAGAGAAAGTTTTTTATACTTATACAAACAAGTTGTAACAAAAATATTTTTTCCCTTATGGAAGGCCTACCTATCAAAACTTTAGATAATCCTAATCTAAGTCATCCACTTATTTTTGATGGTGTTTATTATGAGTATTAAAGAGATAAATTGAGGAATTTCATGATTAACATTAGTGTTGATCATTATTACATGATGGTAAAAAATTATAAATCCCATATAAATAAATTCATAAGTTGGAGTATTAAGAAAACTATATGGTATGAAATACATTTATTTGTTCCATGAATCAGAATATCTATAGTTAGACATTTTTCTATAAAATTGAGAATTTAATTTGGAGAAAACTAGATATTACTCATTTTATAACTTCTAAAGTTTTAGAGACAAGAATTTTCTTGATATAAAAATTATCAATCTTGTTATTTTATTTTAGTAGAATAGGTTACTAAGTTGAATCAATTTTTTATGATTGTGGTGAATGAAAATTAATCTCTTTGTAAGTGGGAGATCAAAAATGAATAAATTATGAATATTATCGTTGACAAAATTTTTAAGGAGTGAAAATCTTAGATAATGGTTATTGATGATAAAAAATATATTACTAGGCTAAGTCTTGATAATCGTATCATAACTTTGGTATAGTATGAGAACAGACTGAAGTGGGATGTTGAGAAGAAGAAATGGAATAATGGTGGAGTTACTTTTCTATAAACTTTTAGAGACATTGATTCTAAACCATGCACTTTAAAGAAAATTTCTAATCATTTTTCAGATAGTATTAATTTAGATTTTATTGAAGGGGAATTTTCTCAACTTTCAAGACACATGAATTGGATTACTAAAAAGAATAAATTTTTAAAGGATTATTAGAATGACTGAAGAGATATACGTGAGAATTCTAGGAGAAGATATGAAAATAATAATTCCAAAAAATTTATCTATTATGAGTGTAAAAAACCAGAACATATTATCATAGGGTGTCCTAGATCAAATTTTAAGGATAAAAAATCCAAATGATCATCAAAATTAAAAGTAAATACATTTTAAGAGATAATAATATCACTTTTATTTATAGTGAAAATTCATCTTCTGGAAGCAATGATGTGGAAAGTGATGAAAATTGGAAGATAACAAGTTTTTATTAAAAATTCCCTCATAATGATTCATAATTTATGGATATGGTAAGTGCTGATTCACTTAATAATTTTTATTTAGATTTTAGTTACCCTTATACTTTAGATGATGTAGATGATACTCCATCATTTGAAGAGATGGATAAATATGTAACTAGCATGGATAAAAGATATAATAAGTTAATAAAATAATAATATTTGGCTAAGGAAGATCTCATTAAGGATAACGATATTATTTATAAACTTACTTCTAATTTGGATGTTAAATCTTTTTTATTTCATCTTTTAATGATCAAAATAAAGTTTCAAAACTAAATTTCAAAGTTTAAAGTCTAAAGAAGTTACTTTATAATTTTACTTTTAGAAGGAACGGTTTTGATAAGATTATTATATATTTGAAACCATATAAAACATATTCTATAATTTGTAATACATATTATGAAACATCTCATTTTTAGACTAATTATTTTTGTTTTGAGGAGTTTACCCTTTTGTATTAAATGTTAAAGGGGAGGTCATTGGAGCAATTGTTTCTCCATGAATAAGTTTTAATCTTTCTAAACTTCCATGTATTATATTTTAAAAACCTAGATACTATTCAAAACCATAGGGTTAGAAAGATATGGGTTACTAATGTTTTATTTTCTAATATTTTTGAAACCTAGAAAGTTTGTGTACTAAATTTTTAGTTTTATTGATTTTAGAAGAAAAAAATGAGTACCAAAAGCTAGAATACTTGGTACAAGGAAAATAGTTATTCTTAAGAAAATATTGGAAATAAGTATAACTTTTGAAATATATAAAAAGTTCAGGGTGGACATGTGATATTTGTAGATAATGTAAAAAACTAGATTGACAGCATTTGCGATGTTTCTTTTCTTGGTGAGACTTTAATTTTAAATGTTCTTTATACTCTAGGAATTAAGCACAAAATTATTAACATAATTAAATTATTTGAAAAGGGTTACTTAGTAAAATTTGGAAATAAAAGATGTACCATAACATGTTTGGAAGTAGTTCATATAATATCCATTGATAAACAGGATAATGTTTACACTATCGACCTAGAGGAAATTACTTTTCATAAATTTTCTTATCCCTGTGTGATTGAGCATAAGTATTATATTTTTAATAGAAGTTTATGACACTATAATATTTATAACTAAACTAAAATTTATATTAAAGGACTTGTGAAGGATATTATATAACTTAATTTTAATTATTATAGATTTTGTGACCCTTTTTATTATATTAAGAAATTTAAGTTAATATTTAAACATATTGGTGAAGTCTCAAATTTCAAAATTTTATAGTTAGTGAACATAGATCTTTTTAGACCAATAAAAATATGGATTATTGGAAGTAAACACTATGTGTATGTCTTAGTTGATGATTACACTAGATATACATATGTTTATTTTCTTGATCTTAAATCAAAAGTACTTTCAGTTTTTAAAAGGGTTTCCACTCATATTTAAAATGATAAAGGACTTTATATTATTAATAATTCTAGTGATAATTGTAGAGAGTTATGAATTTTTTGTTTTGAAACTTTTTTTTGCGAAAAAGGAATTATACATATTTTTTTAGAACCAATAACTCCTTAATAAAATAGAGTAGTTAAAAAAGGTAATATAATACCATAAGAAATTTATTATCCTATATTGTTTGAATATTGTGTTTCTAATAATTTTGTGCTAAATCCATTAATTCTTCTTGTTACACTATAAAATTACTATTAATTAGTTAGGTTTAAAAAAATTCTTTTAAATTGGGGAATTAAAAGAAGCCAAAACTTAGTTACTTTAACATTTTTATATGAAAAGTGTTCATCTTTAATACTAAATATAATTTTTGTAAATTTGATATGAAAGTTGATGAATGTATTTTTCTTGATTACTCTATCACAATTAAGACTTATAATTTTTTCAACAATTGAACAGATTTTGTAAAAGAAATGGCACATGTCAATTTTGATTAAGACAATCCTTATACAAAGTAAAAAATTTTGGATTATGAAAATAATATAGATTATGTTTTTGAACCACCTTATAATTTCAATCCTAAAATTTGAACCAAATAAACCAATAGATATTGTTCTATAAGATAGTATAATTTAAAATAACAATCCATTTGATGAAGAAAAACCTTATTTTTTTACCCAAAAACCAAGTGATCTTAAGGGACTATCCTATTGATAATATCATCAGTGATGTAGATGAACTATTAAAAAAAAGTTCTTGGAAAAATGAATTTGAATTTTTTTTGTTATTATATAAATTTGAATCTAAAATAGCATATGATTCCTTAGGTAAAGATATTTATATAATTTATATATAATAAGAGAATTACCATATTCAAATAGAACAAGTTATAGACTTTAGTTGAATAACCTAATGATATTTTGGTTATGGAGTTAAATGGTTCTTTAGAAATAATTGTGATAAAAATGGATCCATAGTTTGGAATAAGGTAAAACTAATTTATAAGTTCTATAATCAGGAAGAGGTTATAGAATTTGAAGAAAAGTTTTCTTCAATAGCTAAATTTTAATCTATTCATATTCTATTAGACTTCACAATTCATCTGAAATCTAATAGAATTTCAAATGGATATAATGAGTGATTTACAAAAAGGTTATGTTTAAGAATAAGTTTATGTTGAAAAACCAATTAGTTTTAAAGATATTAATTTTTTAAACATGTCTTTATAATTATTAAGTCACTTTATTTTCTTAAACAAGACCTGATACCCTAATATGATAAATTATCTAGATTTTTTACTTAAATTTTTTTTAAAGAAAAAAAAGATCACACTATTTTTATCAATAAGTTTTTTTAATGATACCATAATCATATGAATAAATGTTTGTGACATTATTTTTAGTTCTCAAAAAAACAAACTTTCAGATAGTTTTTTAGAACTTAAGAAAAGTGAATTTTATATGGGTATGATGGGTGAACTTAACTACTTTATTTGTTTCCAAATAAGTTAGAAATTAAAAGGAATTATTTAACTCAGTATAATTATATTAGATATTTACTTGAATATATTGGTTTTGATAATTATTCTATTACAATTACTCTAGTAGGACCCTAATGAAACTTGATCTTGATAAATCATGGAAACTTGTAGATACAAAACTTTATAGAGGGATGATCATATGTTTAATTTACCTAAATACTAGTCAATTATACAGTATGTAATCTATGTTCTTGTGTTCTAGATCCGAAGACAATCCAAAAGATTCTAACCTTAAGGTAGTCAAAGAAATTTTCCATTACCTTAAAGTAACTTCAAAACATTGACTATTTTATTTATTCATATCTATTTTTTTCTTAAGAGTTATCCATATGATGATTTTAGAGGACATAGGATGAAGAGGAAGATAAATTACAAATTTTTTCATTTTGTTAGTGGATATTTAGTTTTTTATTCAAACAATATTCAATATTCAGTTTCAATTTCTACTACTAAAGTTGAATATGTAGTAGCTGGAATATGTTTCACTCAATTACTATTGATAAAATGAAATCTCATTGATTTCCAGTTGAGTTTTACTTAGATTCCAATTATTTGTGAAATTAGTCATGTTATTTCTTTATTTAAGAATCTGACACTTCATTTATAGGCTATGTACATAGATATAAGGAACTGTTTTCTTTGGGATCACACATAGAAATGATATATTATTCTTAGACTTATCAGAACTAAAAATTATCTTGCTGATATATTTTAAAAACCTCTACATTACAAAATATTTGAATATATTAAATATAAATTAGTTTTATAAATGTTAAGTGATCCTCTATCATTTCTTGTTAACTATTCTCTTGACATTGAAAAACTACTTGAGAAAGTGGGAGGACAATCTTTGTTTATATAAAACCATTATAACTCTTTTGGAAAGTACTTAATATAATATTGAAAAAATTTCAATGAAATTTATAAGATATGACTTGAATATATTTTAGAAATACACTTTATATAAGGTAATAAATTCTATAAGGTATAAATTACGTCATGTGTTTCTCTTACATATCTTCTAATGAGCCCCCCCTCACTATGGGATGTTTTATTATTATAAGAAATTTTATATTTCAAAATATTTCTTATACAATTAATATTATTTACGATCAATTCGTATATAACATTAATTTTATTATTTAACATTCTCTTTAAGTTTATCCTTATGCAATACATGTATATCATGTTTATTATTACATGTCATATCATTATTTCACTAAGATTTTTACACTTGTTATTACCTTTATTATTAATTCTACTTAAATTTATTGGTTTTATTTTACTGATTTTATTTTTGATTATCCCAAAGGTGGATATAATGTTAGATTATTTTAGATAATTTTAGGGTGAGAGAGTTTAGCAAATAAAAGGAGGATTTTTTTGAAGGGGGAGAATTTAATGAAGGAGGATAATGTTTTTCGTACATTTCATTGCATATCTACGGGGGAGTAAATTTTCTAAAAGGATAAGAAGTTTTCTAATTTAATTTATTTCCTATGAATTCTATTATTTTTTTATATTTTTTAATTATATAGGGGGGATACCCTTGAGTCATTTTCCTAAAATGAAATATTCCATATTTATTGTTTCCATAAATCACAACACACTCTTTATTTACTTGTACTTAATTTTTAGTTTTGGTAGTTATATTTTTATACAGATCATAACTTTTGAATCAAATGTTCTAGTGAGATAATTATAAACCATTTATGTTTTGGAACATTGTGAATTCACTATAATCATTTCAATAGAAGATGGATTTGAACCTCTGATTCTATTTGAGGTGATCATCATACTAGAAGAACTCTGATTTTACTATTAGAGAGTTTTTTATAACAGCACTTATAAATGGAGCCTATGGATTTGAGAAATATAAGATGATCAAGATTAGAGATATAAATTTTATTACATTTGATAGATACACCATCTCAATGATTTGTGATATTCCATTTATATTGTTTTTTAGTGTGTTCTTAAATCTTCCACATGTGTGGTTTTTTATTGTAAAGGGTCTAAAATTTTCTATTATCATTTGATTACAATCCTTCATGATCAATGATATTCCATTGATAGAAATATTTGATTATAAACTTTTAGTTTGATACAGTTTGGGGATATGATTATCTACCAATCATGCTGATTGAATAGAATATTGGGGACACAACTTGTTGATTGAAAAAATGTATCGAGGAAGTATGTGGATATGAATTGTATCTTATGATCATATAGATCGGAAAAATTCTTGGGTATCAAATCTTGTATCCCTTGGATATGGGTATTGATCCTTATAACTCTTTGTATTAAAATAAAATAGTTCCTTTAGATGAAATTATTTTATATCCATAATAATATATTTTAATGGAGTTTGCAGATTATTATATGGAACTCCATGCATTGTTGGATTTGTATTTATCTCATTCCAATTGGTTTGTTCAACTCAGATATTTTATAAATTCAGAGTATTTTAATTCTCAATGCATTTATTATTTGTGTTTACTCTGATCAGTTTGGAAATTTTTTCTAACTTATTATTATCTCAAGTGGGATAAAATTTTAAGTTGAATTTTTAATTCAATTACTAACCTCTTGAAGCTATCATATATAGTACAACCAAACCATGGAACTATGATATAGGACCATGATCTTTTCCTTTATCCATAATTCTCTAGACCATGGACTGTAATTTCATTATCATAGGGGTATTACCATGGTTTATATAGGATTGTGGATGTTTCAATCTATAGTCATGATCCTGACCATGACTATAGATTTTCTACAACCATAGATTATATAGAAATAATTTTAACCATAGCTATATATCTAAATAGAATTAAAAAAGGCTTCTACTACCTACAAAATATCCATTTTCAATAGAATAAACAATACACACAAAATAGTTTCATGATCAATAAAAAAAATACCTAATAAATATGTCAACACATATAGATATACTTTAAATAATGTTACTCATCATCACTACCATATAAACCCTCATCAATGACGTTATCCCTAGAAACAATATCAATAACATCAACTTTCTCACCACTGATATCACCACTAGAATCCCCACCATCATTAAAACCCTCATCCTCGAGATCATTAATAGAATCTACACAATCATTGTTACTATCATAAATTGAGTGAATATTCAATAAACAATCATCGACCATTACTACACTCTCTGGAATAAGTGAAGAACACATATATGATAGAGATTTGATTAAATTCTCATTCTAATTATTTTTATTCTATCGAGACTCTTTTCAAACATGATGTGTTTCTCTCTCTCGATGGTGGTATTTAATTATTATTATGTAGCTATACCTATAGTATTTTCAGAAGAATTAATACCCAAAGACTAATATCTGAACAATATGATTTTATTTACTAGTTTATAATGAACTATGTCATGATTCTCATCACCTAGGATTTAATATAAATGATATTACGAACCAAATCTATTTGAAACCTTCTCAAATAGATCTTTTAGAGAATTTTTTTAACAGGGTTCCATTACATTATAAAATATGATAAATAATATAAATCATGAATATAAAATATGAAATATAAGTAATCTAAATAATTTAAAGCGTTTTTATAATTTTTCTTTGGGTTTCCCAATTCAATACACTCCTATATTAATTTATTATTATAAAAAAACAAGGATGGTGTAGGAACACATCCATTAACATTCAATAAGTGTTTCTACTTAAAAAGATAACAAATCATAGGAAAAGTAAATATATATTTAAAATTCAAATGATATATTACTTATAACATTCTAAATCGACCCATTGTCTTGGGAAGGATTGTAATGCCAATAACTTTAGGTGATGTCCCCAGAGAACCAAAGGATTATAATAAATTTTAAGTGATTAAATAAATCATGGGGTATGATTTTCCCTTAAACAAACAACCTAGATGTATACCATAAATAAGAGACACAATATTATGCTTGATATAAAACAAGAAGAAACATCAATAGTATAACTAAATTATCATAAGAGTAAAAAAAAGAAAAAGAAAATAATTATATAATACTAAGACAAATAAAACTCAAGGAAAATAAGTCTCAAGTAAAATTAGACACAGGGAATCAAAGTGGCACCAATTTAGTTTTAAATAATCGACTACCTCCCTAATATCCAACTATATACATCCATGAGAACCACATCATTAAGCTCCACTAGTAAAATATGAAACCTTACCTTTAATATTATCATAACAAATAATGTTTTCATACACACCAAGGTGAATATATATGGGTGATTGTACAAACCATTAGGAAAACCCTGAGACTTCCAATAAATGTCACTAAAATAAGAAATAGGTTAGCTCACATTTTATTTTAAATATAATATAGGAAGAAAGAATGACAACTAGTGAAAAATATATAAACATAACTAAATGGAATTTAAATAACTCACACTAAAAAAATACCCATGGAACGATCCCAATCACATATGAAGAATACCCACCAATGAAACCACTACCCAAAGTCACCTCTTAAATATTCTATCCTAGGAGCGATATCCACTCCTCTAGTCCCAAGTCTCCACTCAGTAGTGTAATCCAATGTTCCACACGAATTGACACCATAACCATGTCTAACCCACATAGAACTTTCCATATAAATATGAACAACCACCCATAAATTTTATTCCCAGTTCTCACACCCAAAAAATTTATTTTAAAAAATAAATCATTAAATCATTTAATCAAACACATTGTGGGTGTCACTCACAATTATAGATTTTAAGACCAACCAAGCCAATATGATCTAAAGAGTGTTTTAAAACCTAAAGAAGAATCAATTTCTTTATAAAAAAATGATCATTCACATTATTGGATAAAGTAGAAAAAGAAAAGAATCCACCCGCGTCTAATAAATTCAACCTGAAGAATTGAATCATGACCACACAAACCTGGGATATCCTTTTTTAATCATTCAATGGATTACTAAGAAAATTTATCAAATATTACCCTAAACCAAATATTTGGGAATGGTAATCCTAATTTAAGGTTCATATTTAGAGAAAATGAGAGAATCAAGGAGAGAGAGAAAGAATGAGACTCTTATCTTCGATCTCCAATATCTAATGATCTTTGATCTATTGAAATTGATCACTAAAGGAATAAAATATTAAAAATATATAAGGGAAGGTTTCAGGGTTGAGATTCTATAAAAATAGAGGATGAATGAGGGTTTTTTGGGAGTCTTAACATAAAAAATATATATTTTTGAATTTAATTAATCTCAATACATGGTTAGGCTGTATGGTTTGGAAAACTGTGTGCCAACTGTATAGATTGCCTATGTCCTAAAAGTTACCAAGGCAGAAAGTATCCACATTGTTTGAAAAAACCGTGTGCCAACCAAAAACCTATATAAAGGACCCCTCCATATCTCACATGGTTACCTATAGAACACCAAACGGGTTCCCCTAACCATGATCAAACCACACACCTTCTAAAACCTACCCAAAACATCCCAAAATAATACAATATCTTCTAGAACTCAACCCGAAAATTATGTAACATAAAAATACATAATTAAATAAGGAAATACCTCAAACTATGGGTGTTACACTATCCCTAGAAAAGGGATTTATATCCTTAGGAATCTACAAGATGGCTATTCACTGGAAGAGTTTAATCTATCGATCCTTTATGACCTTCTTTAACTCATAAGTTTCCTCATGAATTAGACTATACTTCCATAATAGTTACACTAAAGATATCTGTATAACTCAAAAATTATTTTCTTACCTATCCATAATATGAATTGTGGAATGAATAAATGTGGTATTCAATTCAAGGGTGAAATGTTCTTAATGTATCACATGGATAGGATTAGGTTGATACTTATTTATTGGGGTAGATGAAAAACTTTATGGAAAACACTAATTATAAATGGTAAGGAAAAATGATACATAATGTCATGAATAGATTCTAAAATCTCAAATATCCTGATGTATTAAGGATCCAATTTTATTTTATTTCCCAAATGGTGGCATACCAGTTTCAGAGATACTTTTAAGAATACATGGTTACCTATGTCAAAAGATAAGGGTCTTCAATGATGATATAAATATGATTTATGACATTTTCAGTCATTTCCATCCATTTCTTAATCATATGAATGTTTTAGTAGAATCATGTACAATACATGGTTCAATCTATGAATTTTACATTATATCTATCTAATAAAGTGTATATTGATATGGATGATCATACAATGTCTTGAATAGTGGAATTTTTATCATGGCCTGATAAGTAATATTAAATGAAAACTGCACCTAAGTAAAATGATCTTCCAATGAACCATGAAAACCAATAACACATGATCGGATCATATCTTACCATATATATAACATAAGTTCTGACTGGATATCCATTTGTGGATGACATTCCACGCTCATTTTCAACTGAGTTCCAATGGATTATTTTAAGGATAAAAAAACCATGAACTGAATCTAGGACCTTGATTTAAGATAATAAATATCAATACTCTATGAAATTTTACCACTTACTTGATATAACCCTTTACCAACTTGTAAATAAAATTAGACTCTTGAATTGTAAATTCGATCCACAATCACTCAAATAATATCATGCTTCCAATGTTTCCATAGTATAATGGTGAAAAAGTTCATGGTGATCTATTCCCATTTCCATACGGTATAAGCATATATTGTAACATTCCTACTATTAATTGGTGTTCCAAATTTACCTATTGGTAGGTGAGATATATCATAACATTATCCAATTTTATCTTCATACCAAACCACAAAATTTGAGTCTTCATTACCCTGTACATTTTCTAAATACTCAAGGGAACCTCAATTTTTGAATGGTGATAAGTAGAAAGAATATATTCTTGGCATGATGAAGGAATTGAAATTAAATAATAAAGGATCAATAAAAAAAATTTATCCACTTTCTAGACCTTAATAGTCTCCCTATAATTGAGTTTTGAATTTATAGAAAGGTAGTATATGACTAATTACTGATCCTACATGATTAGAATCACTAAATCAGGAATAAGAGTTACATTAAAGAAAAATGAATCATAATTCTATTCCATGAAATATAAATGCATATAAAAAATTACTCCTTTAAGATGCCATTTGTAATAAGATTCTCTAATTACCTCATTATAAATTTTTTGACTCAATTCATTAGCCACTAAATTTTCTTTTCCTAGTGTATAAACCAAGTCCAAGTCAAACATCTGGAGACATTCCATCCATCGACATTTCCTTAGGTTGAAACCCCTTAATGAAAATATGTATTTCATGATTTTATGATACATAAACATGATTAAGTTTTCACTAAAGAGGTAGTGGTTACATGTTTTCAATGCATGGAGCACTGTCACTAATTCTGGGACATGCGTTGGATAATTATTTTCACATGTTTTCAACTGTCTCGAGCCATAAGCTATGACATGGTATCCTTGTATGAGAACCAAACCTAGTCCAGATCTAGATTCATCATAATATAACATATAGTCTTGTCTTATTTCTAGAAATATAAGGATATGTGATGAAGTGATCCAAGACTTAATCTCTTGAAATGATTTCTAACAATCCTCACTCCACCTGAATGGAATACCATTATTAATCAAAAAATTAATAGGGGAATAAAGTCTTGATAATTCATGAAAAAGGGATAATAATAGCCTAATAGTCCTATAAATCTCATTATCTTGAATATTTTCTCAATAAGTTTATAAGAAATCACTACTTTGATCTTTTTAGGATCAATCGATATATAAATTTCAGAGATTATATTACCAAGGAAATGAACCTCTTGTATCCATAAATCACATTTAAAGAACTTATCATAAATTTTGTGCTCAAAAAATGCACCCAATACAATATCTAAGTGATTATCATATTAATTTCTTATTATAGAGTACACCAAAATAATAAAAAAATACCATGAAAAAACAAGCATAGTTACTTATAAAATATATAATTTCTTAAGGCCATGAAAATTGTAGGTGATTTTTTAAGTACAAAGGGTTTTAATTCATATTCATAATAACCATAATGTATTATGTCTTTGGAATGTCCTCTTTCCTAACTTGGGGTTGGTGATACCTGAATCATAGATCAATTTTGTAGAACCATTCAAATCCCTTTAATTGATAAAAAATGTCATCAATTTGAGGAAGAGGGTACAGATTCTTGATTGTAACTTGATTCAATTTAAAAGAGTCAATACATAATCAATGTCAACCATATTACTTATTTAAAAAGAGGACCATAGTGACCCAAGGCAATGTTATTGTTCTAATAATCCCTTGATTTCTATTTCTTCCAGCTAGAACTTTAATTCCTAAAATTATATTAGTTTCCTTCTATATGAAGGAAGTGAAATAAGACTCATTTCTAGAAGTAGATCTATAGAAAAGTTGATTTCCAATTTAGGTGGTATCCTAGAGAAATCACGTGGAAAGAGATCAGGGTATCAGTCTACTATAGAAGGCGGACTCCTAGTCCCATTTTCTTCAATAACATCTAAATTCTTCACTGTCCTCTGAGAAGATATGGTTCCATATACTATCACTAATGGCCCTAATCTTCTATAATTAATATCCCAACCCCATTTTAATAAATAAATAGAACCATAAAAGGATATGAAGGTTAATTTTCAAGAATAAAAGTTGATATAATATTTTAATTACATAAACTAGTCCATTCCAAATATAAAATTAAAGATTTCCATTACCAAGTATAGAGACCCATGCCTTTTACATATATTATTACACGATTTCTAACATAAATATTTATTAATTACTACCCAAATATCCACATACCTAGTTTTTATGACAACACAAGTCTTTTACATATATTATTACATGATTCTTAAATATTAATATTCAATAATTATAACACAAGGATTTTAAAGACCTAGTGTCATTGGAAGACTAGATTATTAATACATAAAAGGAAAATTAAACATGGAATCATTATTTTATTCAATATAGTGAGATCCTAAATTACATTTGATCTCCTAAAATTTCCTCAAATAACTTAGAGAATACATAAAGCAAAGTTTTAGCTAAAAATCCTAATAAAATAACAAACATTATAAGGAAACATAACATGTGGTTAAAAGGTATAAAATGATATCATAAAAGAGAAGGCTCGTGAGTAACTACATGGAAGAATATCATAAAGAAAATAGTATCATATGGCCATGGAATCATAGTAAATTTGGTAAAAAAATATAACATGACCTAAAAATGACTCAAGGATAACTTCATAAAAAACATCACATTGTGGAAAAAGTCACATAATGGATTAGGTTTGCTCCCAAATCCCATACACGATACCTCGTGAGACTAAATCTTTACCCAACACATTGGAGTGAAATCCAGGTTCACTCATAATAAAATTTTCATGATATATGTGTGAAATATACAGGAATCAACCATAAGTCATAACATAATAATTACCAATGGAAAAAAATGGGTTGTATAATCTTTCTTCATATTATAAATAAATAAAATTTCATAATAAAGGAATTTGAGAAATGATTATAAGGAATGTATTAATCCATAAAAGGAAGTGATAATAATCTTGGTAAATATGTGAGAGACATATATATAGAATTTAGAATAATTATATCATATTAAGAGTGAGATAAAGTGAGTTAGAGAGAGAAATTTCCTAACCTTTAAGAAAGGGTGGTTTAGAGAGATCACTTACCTTGATCCCGATTCATCACGTACATTATTTATCTCAATGAATAATAAAAATAAGTTTATTATTTAATTTATTAATAATATTTTTCATTATAATTTTTAATTTTATTTTATTTATTACCATTTAATATTAAATTATTTAATCATTTTGGTTCATGTCAGATGTTTGGACGTTGTTTAGATCACAAGTCCAAAATCAATTTGGTAAGTTGAATAAGGTCAAAGAAATTATTAATTAATTATCTATAGAATGGTCATCATGAAATAATTATCATTTTTATAAAGAAATTATACTTTTTAAACCAACCATTAAATAAGGTTATGAAAAATGAACTACTTTACAATCATTAGGACTGTATGTCGTATGTACACATGAGTAGCGTTTCCATTTTTCAAATATCATGATGGAAAGAAGGTAAGTATTATTATATATTTTCAGAATGATAATTATATCATAAATATAATATTATTTACTTAAATACACTTACACAAACCATACATTTTATGTAGTAATAATAAAATAAAATAAAAAACAAATCACCTCGCATCGTGAGGTGGTAGTCCGCCGTACATATGAACAACATTATCATTTTTGATGGATGGTAAGGAAATAAAGTATATGATATATTAATTTTAAATAATGTTTAATATTTAATTATTATCATATCTAAACATTAAAATAATCCTTATTACTTTCCCTGTAAATTATAAATAAAAAATGAATCACTTCACTACGTGAGGCAGTAGTCCACTGTACACATAAGTGACGTTATTGTATTCTTTATGGAATGTAAAGTAAGAATTTATATATGATATTATATTTTAATAATTATAATTATATCATAAATATAATATATAAAATTTAAATACATAATTATATCCATCTATGATGAGAGGTGATATAAAATGAATTATGTCAGTTCACGAGGTAGTAATCCGCCGTGCACATGATCAACGAGCATGTTTCACATTTGAGAGACAAGGAGATGGTTCTAGGTCATGAACTTAACATAAGAAATTTAAGTATATTTAAAATAAAAAATTTTTTATATCAACATGGTTTAATAATATTTTAAGGTGGTGGAGGAATAGATAAAATAAAATGCTCGATCAAGGACGTTACCTCTTTGTCAGACAACTTCTTTTGGTTTGCACCAAAAGCATTCCTAGATTGGATTTATGACAAAAAAATGTTTCTATGATGATGGTATTGAAGTAATAAAGTTATTTGGGTAGTTATTGTCCAATCTAATGGGATTTGGAAGTGTGTAAAGGAGAGGAAAGGGGGTGACCTTTTATAAGTGGGGAAGTGGACACCCTTGAAATGTTTTGGAAAGAAAGAATTCCACCAAAATGTTTCTCATAAAAAGGATCCAAAATTGACCATTTTGAACCTTATAAGATATAGGGTCTAAATATGTATATAAAAAATAATTTAGGAATGTTTTGGATCATTTTAACCCTTATATCTTTATTTTAACTGCCTTGGTAAACCTATATTTACCTTAACTATGGTAAATAATTTTTACTATTTTCAATATTAATTATGGTAAAAAATTAAGTTTAACTTATAAATAAATAAATAAATAAATAAATATATTTTATTCCAAATATAGAATCCATTTTTACAAATTAAAATAACATAATTGAAAAAAGTTAATTAAAAATTAATCCCTGAGACTTTTCAAAAAAATGGTTTTCCAAAAGAAAAACTTTCAAAACATGAAAATGTTTTTATATAAAAATTCATTATAAAATCGACTCCAATAAAATAATTTGGATTAAATAATATATAATTTAATTATTTTTTTATTTAAAACCACATTAAATTTAAATAGTGATTGTAAATTCTTTAAACAAAAATATAGTTTTCAATAAAAATCAATATTTTTCAGTATTCATTAAAAAATGAAACCTTTGAGAAAAATTAAAAAAAAATTAACCCTAAGATTATTTTGAAATAAATTTTCTAAAATTAGTAAAAAATTATTTTAATCCTTGTGTACAAAGTGTGATTAAACCACCATTTAATTTTTTTTGGTTTTTTTAGAAAACATTTCTTTTTCTTTCAAATGGTTATTATTTTATTTTTAATTATTATATAAAGATTGAATTTATTTTATAAATGTCTAAACCATAAAAGTTTTATATTATGGTTAGTCCTATTCATACCTTTCAACTTAATATATAGTTTATAATGGTTATGTTTAAATAATAATATTTTAGTAGAGTATCACATTTATTTTAAACCTAATGTTGCGTGCATCATAAGCTATCAAAGATATTGAATATATTTGAAAATAAATATATCTTAAAGTCTCTATGTGTTAAATTCATTTTCCCTTAAATAACTTCACTCTCAAAATTTAATATTACAAACTAAAGAGAAAACCAGTGAGGGTACTTCTGATTCATTTCCTCTTCTAGTTCTCAAGTTGCTTCCTAAAACTTGGGGTTTTTCCATAGTACTTTGACTAAGTGAGTTTCCTTATTTCATAGAACTTTGTATCTATTATATTAGATCTTCACTAGATACTCCTCATATGAAATATCACTCTCCAATGGTACCACATCTAGATTCAGTACATGTGAGGGGTAATTCTTCAAGAGGGATACATAGAATACATCATGTACTTGAGATTGGTTAGGTGGGAGTGCTAGTTAGTAGGAAACTAATCTAATGTGATCAAGGATATCAAATGGGATGATGTGTCTTAGGTTTAGCTTTCCCTTCTTCCCAAACATAATGTCTTTATTCCACAGTGAAATATAGGGTAACACCTTATCTCTAACCTCAAGCTCCAGGTCTCATTGAAATTCATTTTCATAGAATTTATATCAACTTTGAATAAATTTTATTTGACACATAATGATTTGGAACTTCTCTGACATCTCTTGGGAAAGATTAGGTTTCATAAGTTTCTTCTCTACAACTTTATCCCAGCATGTTGGAGTTCGATACTGCTTCCCATACATAGCATTATAAGGTTCCATTTGAATGCTAGAATGTAAACTATTTTTATATGATAACTCTACCAGGGGAAGGTGATGATCCCCACATCCTTGGAAATCTATTGAACAATACCTCAGTATATCCTATAGAGTTTGGATGGTTATTTCATACTGAACATCCATTTTAGGGTGATAATCAGTACTAAAACTGAGTTATGTATCAAATTATTACTGAAGTATTATCCAAAACCTTTAAGTAAACCACAAATATCGATTAGATACAATAGAGAGTGGGATTCCATGAAATATTACCACTTACCTTATTTATAAATTAGCGAGTTGTTGAAGATAGAAATATTCTTTGATATCAATGAAATGTGCCAAATTTGTTAGATGATCAACTACCACCCAAATGGATTTATTTACTTTAGGTGACATGGGGAGTATTACAAAGAAATACATGGTTATGTTTTCCCATTTACATACTATTATAGGAAATGGATGAATCATACCATTAGAATATTTTTTTCCAGCCTTGACTTATTGGCATACCAAGCATTAAGATAGAAATTCTATAATCTCCCTCTTCATTTTATCGCACCAAAAGTTTTGATTTAGATCTCTATATATCTTAGTGCTTCCTGAATGAATAGAGAAGGAAAAGCTATGCACATCATCTAGAATATCCCTCTTCAGATATTGTTTTTATGGGAAACATATCTAGGTTCCAAATCTTATAAATCCATCTTCATCAAATTTGAACTCCTGAATATTCACTATATTTTTCTGTAGAACATCATTATATTTATGGGCCTCCTTTATCTTATCAAGAATGAATGATTGAGTAGTTGTTTGAGAAAGGTCAAATGAATAATATCTAACTATTACCAAATCTATCCTTTTAAAATCTAATAATATTGGATCCTTATCAATTCTAGTTATTGATAAAATCATAAGATTCTTACTTAGAGCATCTTCCACATTGTTTTCTTTTCCAGAATGCTAATGGATTAATATATCATGGTACCTAATCAGCTTTAACCATATTAAATGGAACATGCTATTATCCTTCCATGTGAATATATATTTTATGCTCTTGTGATATGTATATATTTCACACTTTTTCCCATAGAGATAATGTCCCTAGATTTTTAATGAAAAAACCACTACATCCAAATCAAGATCATGTTTTAGATAGTTCTACTCATGAAATTTAAACTAAATTGAGTCATAGGCTATAATTTTATCATTATGAATTAGTACATATCCCAAAACCTTATTTGAATCATCTTTATAAACATAAAAAAATTCCACTTGAGGGAAGCGTAAGTATTGGTGTAGTCATCAGTCTATTTTTCAACCCCTTAAAGATCTTTTTTCATTTACTTGTCCAATTTTTTAATACCTTTATTTTTATATTGGTTCGTGAGTTTAAAAATCATGATTTTTTTTTCAAAAATTATCAGCAATTCCCATCTAATATAAGGAAACTATGGATCTCTGTTATAGATGCTGGTCTAAGCCAATCCTTGATTGCCTTTATCTTAGAAGGGTCCATAGATATCCCTTTGCTGGTGATAATATGACCCAAGAATGAAAATTCCTTCATATAGAACTAAAATTTACTATATTTTTCATATATATTATCCTTTCTCAAATCCATTAGTATATTAATTAAGTTATCCTCATGCGCCTCCTTTCTTTTGAAGTAAATCAGAACATCATCTATAAATACTACCAGAAATTTGTTGAGGTAATCTATAAATAATATATTCACCAAGTCCATAAATATTTCTAGAGCATTTTTAAGTCCTAAATAAATCAATATGTACTCATAACATCCATAACTTTTTTTAAAGGTAGTTTTGGGAATTTCACCCTTCTCCACCCTTAATTGGTGATATCCCAACCAGAGGTCCAACTCAGAGAAATAATGAGCCCCACTTCATTGATCAAAAAATTCATTTATCCATGGTAGGGGATAATTATTCTTTATATTGATTTTTTTTGATTTCATGATAATTAATATAGAGGTGGATTGACCCATCCTTCTTGAAGAAGAGGACCGGTGTACCCCACAATGAAGCACTTGGGCGAATAAAACCCTTTTATAGATTCTATTGTAACTGCTTCTTCAAATATTACAACTCAATGGTGGATATCCTATAAGGACTCTTGGATATGGATAGAGATCCAATTATAAGTTTGATTGAGAAATCAAACTCTTGGTTAAGAGGAAGAACAAGAAATTATTTGAGGAATACATCAGTATAATCTCTCACAATGGGATTGTATTCAAGCATGATTCCCTCCTTTTTCTCTATCATTTTGGATAGATATGATTGCTCATAAGGAAATAATATCCCTTATTGAATAGAATATTACATGGGAGATTCATCTTCTTCCTTACACTTGTAAAGAATCAAAGTAAGGCTAGGGATGTGAAGAGTGATCTCCCTCTCTCGATAGTCAATGTTGGATTTATATAATGATATGCAATCCATGAACAAAGTAGAATCAAACTATACTAAATAAGGTAAGACAAGATTTTACAGAAGATTAAGTCTACAAAAATTTAATGGGGAGAAGTTATATACTTATGATAAAACCATCACTCCATTTACTATCCTCGTAGATAGATCAACCTCCATATTTTGATGTGGTGTTTTAATTTTTCTATTAAACTTGTAAGATATAAAATAATATATAAAACCCAAATAAAAAGGGACATTCTCTATTATTAATTGAATAAATAGAATACCAGTCACCACATCTTTGTTAATATACACATCATCCTGAGTGATATCATATTCCCTTTCTTGCTGCCTTGGAGGTTTTTATCGATGATTGTCTCCGACAACCCTTGGTTCAAGGAATTGAATTGCATAATTCCCTTGTTCCATATAGTTAAAACACCATATGGTTGGAATAATATTGATTTTATCCTTATTTTATTCTTCCTCATTAGTGGGATGCTTCATTTACATATTAAACTAATTATCCTGATACCCCTCTTTTCTACACTTATATCATCTTCTAGTTCCCCTAATATGGTTTATGGGATGATTACTCCCAAACTTTTGACAATCGGTATGTTGATTTTTATTTCCTATAAGGGATATATCTATTGATACCCCTAAAGAAAACCAAATTTTACATTTTTTATCCAGTACCATCAAACCAATGAGAGTCACCAATCTCCATCTCAAGGGAATAAAGAAAAACCTTTTTATAACTATCGAAGTCTCAAATCACCAAATCTTTTCATTGACTTGGATTTAACCCACTTAAGAAACAATTCACCTTACTTTTAGTCTTGATAACAAAGATGGAGGTCTACCATGAATGCCTTATGAAGTTTACCTCATGTACTGACATAATCTTCTTTCATTTTCTTGAGATTGAGGAACACCCTATCTTTTTTAAGATATAGATTTTAGGGAAATTTTTTTAAAAAAAATATTTTTTAATGACCTACTATTCCATGGAATTAATATCCTCTATTGACTTTTTATTCTTGATCAGTGTACACCACTGATTAGATTCTCCCTCAATATGATATACAACCAAAACAAATTTCTATTTCTTTGTGAATTAGAGGATATATAATATATTATCCAAATATTTAATTAATTTTTCAATGATGAGGGGATCAGAAGTCCCACTAAAGTTATGGGGACTTTGTTTCATAAACGATTCAACTGCAACTTGATCCTTCTTAGGAGTAGGTTGTTCTGCATGATTCATGTTATTATTCATAACTTGATCCATTTGATTTAGTAATTACTTTAATTTCTCAACTCCCACACCAATGAGATTATTAATATCATTATTTAAATAATAAAATTTCCTATCATGTTGTTTGTTAGCATAGTTTCTCTTATTTACCACTATTAAATAGATAAAATTCAGAAGAAAAATAATTTAAATAATAAGAATACATAAGTGAAACTTATAAACTTGGGAGTAATAACTTATAAATTTTATGTACATCCTAACTTATGAGTCTCTAGGTTTCAACCTAGGTTATCGATAGTAATTTCCCCATTAGGTTTTATAACCAAATAAATTATTCAAGTAATTCATAATGGTTTGTAAAGAGTTTTTTAATTTACCAAATATATCCTTTGAGAGCATAAAACTAGGTGTGAAACAAGGCCCATTGTTGCGCACAAGGTGATTATTGAGTCTAGATCAATACACCATTTTCAAGGTTATTACCGCTAAGTACCTCTATTACATATCCATATTTACTTATAGTATCTAGATAGGGATTTATTTTATTGGAAACTATTCACTCCATACTTCACTAAAATTCAATGATATTTTCCTATAATTATCCTTATACTTATCCTTAGACTTATCCTTAAGGTTCTCACTAATGTTTTCCCATTCTAGTTTCCAAAGGATTACTAAACCTTTCCTTTGATACTAATTATGAAAACCCATTCCTTTTACACATATTATTATATGATTATTAAACATAAATATCCAATAATTACAACACTAGAATCGTAAAGGCCTAGTGTATTTGTAATACAAGTTTCTTAATACATAAAAGGAAAAATAAACATTGAATATTTATTTTATTATATATAGTGATATTTTAAAATCCATTCATTCTCCTAAAACTACATGGGATAACCTGGGGAATACATAAATAAAGGTGTGATATAAAAGGTCCAACAAGGTATTAAACATAATTAGGAAACATAACTTGTGATTTAAAGGTATAACATGATATCATAAAATAGAAGGCTCATGAGTAACTTCATGTAAGAATAAAATAAAGAAAATTACATCATGAGATCATGGAATACTAGAAAATGTGGAACCAACATATAACATTTCATAAAAATAAGTCAAGGATTACTACCTAGACAATATCACATGGTGGAAAAATTCTTATAATAGATTAGGATTACTCCATAATCCCATACATGATGCCTTATGAGACCAAAGATTTACCTGATGCATTAGAGCGCTATCTGGGTATACCCATCATATCATGTTCATGATATATGTGTGCTGCATAAAGGAATAAACCATAATTAATGACATAAGAATTACCCATGGAAATATAGTTTTTTCATAATATTTTGTTATATAATAAACAAAAGAAATTTCAAAATATAGGCACCCAGAAAATGATCGTAAGGTGTGAATTACCTAGTAAAAGGAAGGTAAAACAAGCTAGTTAGATATGTGGGAGGAATATAAACATAATTTAGAATCATTCCATAACATTAAGAGGTATAAAAGGTGAGTTATATATAGAGAATGTTTATAACCCATAAGAAAGGGTGGTTTAGAGAGATTCCTTACATTGAGCCCGATTCATCACATGTGTTATTTATCTATCTGAATAATAAAAATAACTTAATTATTTAATTTATTAATAAGAATTCCAATATTATTATTATTTTTATTATATTCATTACTATTTTATATTAAATTACATAATCATTTAGGTTCATGTCATATGTTTTGACGTTGTCCAGCTGATATGTCCAAAATCACATTGGTATGTTGACTAAGGTCAAAAAGATTTTTAATTAATCATATAAAGAATGTTAATAATGAAATATTTATCATTTTTTATATATAAAATATAATCTTATAACTAACTATGAAATATGGTTATAAAAATGAAATACTTTACAATGACAGGGACGATAGGCCATACTTACACATGAGTAACATTTCCATTTTTCGAAGATCATGATGGACATAAGGTAAGTGTTATTTTATATTTATAGGATTATAATTATATCATAAATAACATACTATTTATTTAATTACCCTTATACATACCTTCTATATTATTTGATAATAATAATAAAAAAATGAATCACATTGCTTTGCGAGGAGGTAGTTCGCCATAAACATGAACACTGTTATCATTTTCAATGGATGATAAGGTAAGAAAGTATATAATTTATTAATTTTAATTTTTTTTTAATATTTTATTATTATAATATATGAAAATTAAATTATTCCTTATTACCTTCCATGTAATTCATAAGTGAAAAATGAATCACATCACTTCGTGAGGTGGTAGTTCTCCAGACACACGAGCGACGTTATTGTATTCTCTATGGAATGGAAAATAAGAAGGCATGTATGATATTATAATTAAATAAGAATAATTATATGATAAATATGATATATAAAAATTAAATAAATAATTATATCCATCCATTATAAGTGGTTATGGAAAACGAATTACATTGGTTCGTGAGGCTGTAGTCCACTGTACACACAATCAACGACTTAGTTTCCCATTTCTTGGGGGAGTAGATGGATTTAAATCTTAAATTAACATAAAAACATCTAAATATATGTGATATAATTATTTTATTTTATCATAATAGTTTAATAATATTTTAATTAGGTGGATTAAGAAATAAAATAAAATGCTTGGTTAAGGACATTACCTCTTCTTTAGACAACTTCTTTTGGTTTAAACCAAAAGCCTTCCTAGGTTGGATTTATGAAAATAAATATTATTTGATGAGGGGAGGGAATTAATAAAGTTATTTGGGAACTTATTGGATAAACCAATGGGGTTTGGATGTGTGAAAAGGAGAGTAAAGTGGATGGACTTTTATAAGTGGGGGAGAGGACACACTTGGATTTTTTGAAAAGAAATAATTCAGACCACATTTCTATCATGAAAAAGACTAAAAAATGGACAATTTTTTAACCTTATAAGATATAAGATCTAAATATTAATATAAAATAGGAATTAGACAAGTTTTTAATCATTTTTATCCCTTACATGTTGAGTTAAACCCCACAATAAACTCGTTTTTACCTTAACCATGATAAATAATTTTTATTGTTTTCACTATTAATTATGGTGAAAAATTAATTTTACCTTATTATATAATATAAATTTTTATTATTCCAATTATTTAAACAATTTTTAAAAATTAAAGTCATATAATTTTTATAATTTAATTTAAAATTAAACCCACAGATGTGTCCAAAAAATTGTTTTCCAAAAGAAAAACTTTCAAAAGATGAAAAGGTTTTTATATAAAAATTCAATATGAAATTAATTACAATGTCCTAATTTATATTAAATAATATATAATTTACCTAATATTATTTTTAACACAAAATTAAAAAAATGGGGATTTTAAATTCCTTAAATAAAAATATATTTTTAATAAAAATCGGTATTTTTCACAATTCATTGAAAAATGAATCTTTTCAGAAAAATCTAAAAAATTCAAGATAATTTAGTTTTGATATGAAAATTTCAAAAAGTAAATATATTTTTTGAAATTTATTTTCTAAAATTATTAAAAATTAATTTTAAATTATTCACACAAAATGTGACTAAACCACCATTTTGAAAAATACTTTTTTTTAGAAAACATTTATTTTTTCTTTCAAATTGTTATTATATTATTTTTAATCAGTAGATAAACACTGAATTTATTTCATACATATGTAAAAAATATAATTTTTATAATTTATTTATTTCTATTCATACCCTCCAACTTAATGGTTAGGTTATAAAGGTCATGTTTAAATAACAATATTTTATTAGTGTATCATGTTTATTTTAAACCTGGTGTTTCATGCATTGCAAGATATCAAAGAGGTTGAATTTATTTAAAAATAAATATAACATAAAGTCTCATGGAGTTATAATTTCTTTGGAATACTAGGTTCTTAATACATCAAAGTGACACTAAAATATTTTTTTTATTCTCCATAATAAGCTTCTAAATCCTTTCAAAGTTCTAAAACTACATGAAATAACCTAGGGAATACATAAAAAAGGGTTGAGATACAAATCCTAGTAAGGTAATAAACATAAAAAATAAACATAATGTGTGACTCAAAGGTATAACAAGATATCCTAAAAGAGAAGACTCAAGATTAATCACATGAGAGCATAACATAAAAAACATGGTATCTTAAGATCATGGAATCATAGAAAATGTGGAATTAATATATAACATGACATAAACCTGATTCAAGGATAACTTCTTAGAAAATATCATATGGTGGAAAAATTACCATAATGTATTATTTTTACTCCCTAATCCCATAAATGATGTCTCATGAGAATAATGATGTACTTAATGCATTAAAACACTATCTGGTTGCACCCATCATAACATGTTCGTGATTTACATGTTCTAAAAAAGAAAATAAATCATAAGGAATAAACATAAGAATTACCCATGGAGAGAAAATGGGTTTCATATTATTGTATCCTATCAGAAATAAAGGAAATTTCATAATAAAGGAATTTTAGAGATTAACATATGGCATGTATTACCCTATCAAAGTAAAGGAGAATAATCTAGGTATATATGTGAGACACACACACACACACACGCATATATAGAATTTATAAGTAATTTATAACATCAAAGGTTGTTTTAATTAATGAAAATGTATTTAAAATATTATATAGAATATTTCTTGAGGAAAATCCCATTTTCACTTTAAAAAAAATTCTTCAAAATCTAAAAAATTCTAAAATATTATAGTTTTTTTTTAAAAATTACCATGGAAACTTATAAAGGAATATTAAATGAATTTAGTGATCATGATTATTGGTAATTTCATACATTCTATATAAGTTAAAAAACATCCCTTTGACACCGCTATAAAAAAGGTTAAAAATTACCTCATTTGAAAAATCATAAGAATATTCCTTTCAAACCATATTTTAAAAATAAAAAAATGTTAAAAATATCTTTAATAAATCATTTGGATAATGTTAAAAAATTACTGAAAATATTTTTAGAAAAAATGGATATGGAAGAAAAAGGATATTCGATTGAAGATAAAGAGATTAATGATAAAGAGATTACTGAAGGAAGTAAATTAAAATGAAACTTTAAATATTATTATGATAAATATATTAATGATATAGCATTTAAATGGTAATTATATACACCACATAAAATAAATAAATGGTGAATATGATATAAGTCTCACAAATGTAAAAGTGGGACCAGAATTCCCTTACCTTGAGTCCAAAATTGTCATGTATGACCTTTATATTATATTTAATAAATAAATATAAATTATTTTATTTATTAATAAAATTTTATATTTTTAATACCTTATATTTAAAAAAATTTGTTCATCTATTTTAATTATATATTTAGTTAAGTCCGCATTGGGTGTTTTGAGGATGATCAGTTCATAAATTCAAAATGGCATCGGGGTGTTGATCGTGGTCAAAGGGGTCATTATTACATTATATATAGAATAATAATCATGAAATTATTATCATTTTTATACATTAATTATACTTTTAAAAATAATCATGAATTATAGTTATGAAAAATGAATTACGTTTCAATCATGGAGATGATAGGCCGTACGTATGCATGTGTAACATTTCCATTTTTCAATGATCATGATTTATAGAAGGTAAGTGTTATTTTATCTTTCCATAATGATACTTATATCATAAATATCATATTATTTATTTAAATACACTTACATATACTATCCATGTGATTTGTTAATAAAAAATCAAATCACATCGCATTGCGAGGCGGTAGTTTGTCGTACACATGAACGATGTTATCACTTATTAAAGGATGGTAATGTATAAAGGTATATGATATGATAATTTTCCATATTTATTGATATTTCATTAATATCATATATAAACATTAAATCCATTATAATTAATAGTTGCGAGAGGCGACGTTAGAAAATGAATTACAATAGTTTCTGAGGTGGTAGTCCTCCATACACATGAACGATGGTTTCATTACCCATTTATTGGAAGAGGAGATATATAATAACATATCAGTATATAGAAGATACTATAGTAATTATATTTTAATTTTATGACATAATTTAAGGTGTAAAATAAGAATTAAAAGGAAGGACCTTGGTGAAGACAATTACCTTTTCTTAAAAGACCCTACTTTGGATATCGTATTAAGGACCCTATGGTTAGTATTTTAGGAAGACTATAAGATCTAGAACGTGGATAATGATTTTTGGGATATATTTCTTTATGGGGTTTTCAATTATTTTTTAGAGGTTTGAATAATTTAGGGGGGGGGGGCATTTTATAATTGAATAGGAGTGACATTTTTTTAAATACCCAAAACTATTCAGTTATGGGAAGTCACTCTGAGACCAAGTGCCTCCAAAATTGATAAATAATGGAGTGTATGGGTGATATAGTCGAAGAAAACCTCCATAATTTAAAAAACATGTTCTAATCATGTTATTCCATTTACTTCTATGTTTAATCACTTTTTACCATTTTAATTTTGCACCATAGTAACTAGTTTTTTTATAGATTTTACTATTCATTATCGTCAAAATTTAAATTAAAATTATTACATGATATTAGTTATTATAATTATAAATATTTTATACATTTTATAAAATTAAAATCAAAATTTTTCCGGAATCCAATTTAAAATTAAACCTGTAAAGTGTGTCGAAAAATATTTTTTCCAGAAATATATTTTTCAAGAAATAGATGATCTTATATTAACTCTATGAATAGAAATAATAATTATATGAATTTAAATTAATATTTAATGATATATAATCTATGAATTTCATTTAAACCATTCCTCATTATGGGTTATTTTAACAAATTAAAATATATTAACATTATGTACTTTAAAAAAGTTTCCATAAAAATGTATTTTAAGACAAAATATAAATCTATACTAAAATACAGAATAAAGGTGATTTAAATGTAATTAATTTGATTATATATAAATAAATAACAATTATTTTCATTTGAAAATAAATTAAAATATTAATTATACTTTTAAATTACTTAACTTATCAAAATAAATGACAGTTTTACAAGAATCGATATTTTTCACAATTAACTAAAAAATAAATATTTCCTGAAAAATCCCAAAATTTCACCTTAAGTTAATATAAATATTTTTATTTAAATTTTTTGGTTAATTTTATAAAATAAAATTTATAAAATATTCATAAATGTATTATAATATTTTCGTATAAAAAGAAATAATGTTTTTGAAATGAAATGTTTTTTATTCAAAATTGGGTGCTTATTTACTAAGAATTTTTAAATACATTTATATTTATTTAAAATTTTTATATATTTTATAAATTAGTTAATAATATTCATACCTTCATATTTAATGGCTAAGTTATAATGGTCATATTTAAATAATTATATTTTAATAATATGCCTTTGTTCATTTAATCTCAGGGATGGGTGTTGTATACACCATAAAAAATAGTGTTATTTTAAAATATTGGGGGTGTTATATAAATATTGTAGAATCCCACCAATATGGAACCAAATTAATGGTAATGGGACATGATGGATGCTTAAATCATATACATTCCCACTATCCAAGAGGGATTTTTATACTCAAGACATGAGACATTATTTTCACATGAAACCCCAATTGATTTACCACAGAAGAAGAAATAAATAAGTGGGATGCACCAATATCAATCAATAATTTCATTTGAGTGGAAGAGAGAATAATGTAATCTCATACCATCGAGGGTACCCATTACTTTCCTTTGATTTTATTCTCATCTTCATATAATTACTGGTTAACTCCCACTAAGTAGTACTTACTTCCTTATTATAGTAGTGTCAACTGGATGACTAAGGTGTTCCTAGAATCAACTTGAGTTACTCGACTTTGAGGGTAATAATTTTTTTTGATAATACCTCCCTCTTTTATTTTGATAGATCTATGACTGATTCAATCTATATACACCCATTTAATTTTTGGCTCTCATATAATAACACTTAAGGTGTATTTTCCAACCACAATTGTGATAGCCTTGGGGAGGTGTTGTATATTACCTTTTCTCATGTCTGAACAAATCACATTAAAAACAACCTATTTTCATACTACAATGTGATGGAAAAGATACTAGTACGATGGTATGGTTCTCTATTACTATGCTTTCCTAGGTGTAGGCTCCCCCATCTCTAGTTTCTAGTATTTGAGTTTCCACCTATGTATGTAATGAAAAAAGTGTTTAATCCACTACAATTCTAATCTATGTATCTTTCTTCCTCTATTGCTTTATTGACCATGTATGTATAATCATTGAACAAGAACCAAACCACTATAAATTAATATCCATATTACCTTTAATATATGGGTCTTCAGATGTGTTGTAGCTTCCAACTTTGAAAAAAAACTAAGTTCATAAACTTAGCCGTGTGTTCTATCATGGGCACAATTCCTTGACTGAGACTAAATAAATCTATAATTTTGGTTACTTTGAAGTTATGAAGATAAAATGTTTTGTTTAATAATTATTCAAACTCTCCCATGTATTTCCCTGGTCAAGTTTCTTTTTGAATAGATAATTATTACCATTTTCACGTGATATCCTCTAGAATATATACAACTAGATTCACTATTATATCAGTCAAGTTTATAAGGAAATTAAAAATTCAATTAATCCCGTTAATCCTTGTTTTTACTTGCTCAGGTCCCAAAATCCCCAAAGGATTGGTGGATTCTGTTTCTATAATTACATGTTATGATCATTATGGATGGCTTCCCTAGTTTGATTCCATTTGTCTATATCTTGGAATTATTGAAAAAATATTCGAAAAAGTTTCTAGTTCACCAGCAGTTTAGGTGAAACCACATTCTTTACAGTCCCTTATTGATAGTTTCAAGGTCTTCTAAACGGTTCCATCATTCTTGAACCATAATTACAATCTATATTCAGTTATCACATGTTTTTTTGTCATAATTTATATAGTACATTAAAACACAATAAGTAAATCCATAATAACGTAATTTCAAAATCAAGAATTTTAAATAGAAAATGAATGATGAAATCCTAGTGGTGATTCTCTTTAATAATGTATATTACCAAATACTCATAAACTAAACCCACAATGATGAGTTGAAGACATGTATATAAGTGTCTAGAAAAAAATTTTATACCCAAAATACTTAGGTAACTTGAAGTTCAACATAAATAGGTTAGATACAAATTTTTCTACTATACATTTCAAGCCCTTACACATCTAATCTCCTTACTACCATCCCAAAAAATTGACTGTAACAAACTGATACCATTTGAAGAATCCATGCCCAAACTATCATCTGAAATTCAACTAATGTTATATCAAACCCCCTAGGCATTAAAGTATAATAATAAATATCAATGCATTTACTAAATAATGGTGAATGATTATACCTTAAATAACATCCTATGATCATACCATATATATTACACACATTATGATGCTTGATACATAATAAGAATAAACTCCAATAGTATAACCAAATGATCATCATAGTAATAGTAAAAGAGAAAAAAATAAAATTCTACAATTAGGAAACCTCTATTTCTGGTACACATATTCTCAGTTTGTACATAGATTTTTATCCCATTTTTAAGTGTTTAGAGGCTTACTAGAGGCTTTTGGGAGGTTAGAATTATGCTGAGGTAGGGTTGGGGGAATTAATGTAGATTTTAGAGCTATAAAAGTCCCACTAACTATCCATTAAGGTTCTTGGGTAGAATTTATTCTTCCTAGAAGCTACCGATCAAACTATGTTACTCTTGGGTAGAACCAGATCTTCCTAGTAGCCACTGAGTAGCAGGTGAAGGCCACTAGATTACTGGTTTTGTCTAACAGAGCCCAATAAGGCCCACTTATTTATCTGATATTTTTTAAAAACCCAACCTTCACTCATTTTTCTCTCATTATATATTTATATCTTTAATTCCTAGTGACCTAGGATCCCTATCATAGTGATTTTAGGCACTCCTCTTCCCTTCCAACCCCATGTTCAACACCCTAATAATGATTCTATCTCAGACTTCCAATTCTGTGAGTCATTCCTTATTCTAAATTGAACCCATTCTCTTATCCATGGTAAAAATGATTAGATCATAATTTATTTTGATCATATATATAATCTTTTTCATGGTCTAATGAGTTTTATATTGATCATTGATAGAATCAGTATCCAAATTTATGGAATTGGCATCAACACATCAATCAAAACAAGATCATTGTTGACATCAGATCTTCTCAGGTATGTTTGAGCTTTAACTACCTCAAGGGTGTGTTTTATTCTTGAAGTTGATTATATATTTCTAATTAATATTGAAATAGGATTGGATATAAGATTAAATGGTAATTTTAGACTTGAACCATAAACCTTTTCTTTGATCATTATTGCATCTAAGGTAGGAATCCATTTACTTTAGCATATGTTTTGTACTTGTTATTAGCATTATTGTTTGCTGTGCATGTATAGACCCATGAAAACCAATGTTTGATGTTTGATCACATATGGTTTGTTTATTGTCACTAATCTAGCTTTTTATGATGTGATGCTTGATCTTTAAACCCATATACATGTTTTTCATGCGTTGTTCTCTTTGTATTCAATAGTTGATGTAGGTCATTCCATATGAAATATCCCTTGTAAGAGGGATGAGTGAGAAATTTATCAACACATACATGGTCTATACCATATAGCAGGAAGTGTCAAAAATGTTTTGTAAACTATCTAGTCAAGGAAGGGGATGTGTCAGATTTGGCCAATTGGAATTTCCTCTAGCATGGTGTTGAAGCAGGTAGAGCTGGTCTCTAAGGACCCAACATTTATATTTTGTCTGTGTGATAAACTTTTTGATATTAGTATTCTATTTAGTTTCATGACATGTACTAGTATATCTTATGCACTTATTTTAAGGACCTTGTGTGGTATCCTACTAAGTCCTATACTCACACCGTACAGGACAATTTCAATGCACTTATAGATTTAATGGTTAGGGATCTGACGAAGGGAAAAGTCCCTATGGTGGATAGTTGAGTAGGTTATCAGGAGGATACATACATTGGTTGATGGATTCTAGAATAAATGTATGCTTATATTTTTTAAGTAGTTAAATTATAATTAGGATCCTTTTTTTAGTTTTTTTATGTATATAACATTATATATTGATGCTTCATGGGATAGATTTATTTTTATACACTACTACTTTGATGGTTATTTATTTATTCATTTTTTTGTTGATTATTATCATCGATTCTATTATTATACTATGATGTTTTCCTAATATATAGGTTATAGTATCCCTATAATTCTCCTTAGGACCATTCCACTAGACAGTAACCTCTTGTGTCTAAGGAGGTGCACATGAGGTCGTGTGGCATCTCATCTCGGACCTAGTGGTTTTGGTTGGGGTGTAATAAAATGGTATTAGAGCACCAAGTTCACTAACTTGTTTCTTTACTTTTCCTTGATTTGGGATATGTTAGATGACAGATGATATAGTTGGGACTCAGGTGGGGGAACTATGTTAGTGTATGGAAATCACTATATAATGGACCTTCAAGTTTCCATAATTTGGGAATTGATGTTCTTGTTGTTGATGTTACCTTTGATTTAAATTCATCAGGGGTGATTCACATGTTGTTGGTGTACTGATTTATGGGTTTTAGTGTGTATTCATGCATCATATTATGCACATAGGATCACATTACATATACATACTTCTTAGATTAGATAAAACCAAAATAATTAAATGCCTATTGAAATTATGATATGTGTTTTGGAGAATTATTTCTTACATTATTTTATTTGAGCCTGTTGTATTCTATGCTTGAGTGTATATATGTGGATATGACTAACGTGCATATACTGAAGTCTTAGATTAAGTTATGAATATTTCTTTATGTGATTCCTTGTTCTTATTGGCATCCTCTTACGTTGAACCTTATTACAAACCATTGGGTGCACCTTTTTCAGTTAAAATTATTCTTTTTTAAGCTATTGGATTTCTCTAAGGCTTATTATAGAATTTCAAGAAATCCAGCCCCATATATGTTTTGAGATACATGTTTCACCCCTTGTTATGAAGAAGTATGAAACTGGTCATGTTATCTAGGTTTTAATACCCCAAGGACTTGAAAATAAATTTAACATTGAATGCATGAAATACTGAGTCTATACAAAACACAAATTTTTTATAACATAGTGAGTAAACATAATTTTTCCACCTCTGTGATTTGAATTTTGAAAAACTGATATACATAGTTGCGTTCAGTAAGAAATTAAGAGTTTGATAAGACAAAATTAATTTTTGGTGAATAGTAACATACCCTTATGAATAGTAATATGAACCTTATTAATAGTAAACCATATAATAATTTACCATCTTAAGGTTATAATATAATGATATTTTGATTAATTTTTTAAGGTGATATGAAAGAAATTATAGTTTTAAAATTGTTATTTTTTGAATATATTATGATTTTATTTAAAAATTAAATTAATCATATTTAGAAAATTATTTTGATAAAAATGGAGTTCATTTTTTAATTATACACATCAAAAAATGTTTTGGGTGAATTTTTGGGATTTTTCTAAAATACTCAAATTTTTGATGAATAGTAAAATACGATAATTTTATTTATATAAACAATATCAGTTAAACTCACTATTCCTAGCATCATGGATGATGTAAGCACACTTGGTTCAAACTCACATGCACATATTAATATTCGTGGTCACATGAATCAATATTATAGGTTTTCTTGAGGTAAATAATTAAATAATGAATAAGATATTCAAAAATCACTCCTCTCCTCCACTATAAACCCCATATCACTCCCTCTTATCTTCACTCCTCTCAAGCCTTTTTCCTTGTCTAAATTTTTCTCAAATCTCTTTTTAATATTCTCCCCCACGTCAATCATCCCTTTGTCTCATAAAATACCAAAAACTATCCCCTAAATAGGCTCTTAAAGAAGATAACTTCAAGAGGTAAATTCCTCTTTTCATTTATTTTATTTCAAGTTCTTCCTTTTTTTCTTCCCTCACCTCCTTTCATCCAAATGTTTTGATAAATCCATTACCTTACATGTACTATAATTTTTTTATGATAATGGAATAATTCACCATCATCTATCCTTTCCACTTCTTTTATACTAGAAATGTAAACATCATCCGAGATGTGTTAATTTATCACATTCAAGGAAGATGTGTTTTCAACTTCTATTAACATATTCAATTCTGGTCATAAAACAATTTTTATGGTTTAAAAAATCTATAATATATTTATTATAACTTATTTAAAGTTCTGGAATCTTTTTTTACACATGATATTAATTTATAAATCAAAATGAGTTTATTGTGATAAAAAATAGCCAATTATCCAAAACAATTATCATTAAAGTTTTATATAAGGATTCATCTTCACTCCCAATAACCAAATTAATTTTATAGCCATGTAATATTATGAATGTTAAAAAATAAAATAAAACTTATATTCTGGAAAAAAATTCTCATCTTACATGTTTATCCTTACATTTATATAAGTAAAATGGTCATGAATACCAAGGAAGAAAATGCTCCCCAATAATAAAACTGAACCTGCTAAACCCATCAAGAAGGCCATTAATGAACTTATTATGGATATAATAAATAAATTAAATAAATAATAGGTTATAAAAATATTAATTAATCAATTTAATTTGGTTATCCAGGACATTAAGATCAATAAAAGAACACTGTCGGACTTGAGGTAAGGGTTTTCTACCTGAACCTCCATTTTAATTCGAGTTACTCTTATTTTATACTTACCTAAATTAAATCCTTATTTATTCATATATACTCCTCATAAATTTTGTGTTAATGTTCTATATATGTTTACCAACCAGAAAATTTCATTTATGGGGATTTATATGTTTTAAAAGGGTCTTTCAAAACTTCTTCCCGAAATACAAGTCCAATTCAAGGGAATTTCTCAAATTCTTACATATTTTCTAGGGCACTATGTAATCTATTTTTAGAAACCATTATCTTTCTAAAATCACTAATTTTATTATGAAAATACTATATTACTTCACTTCTAGTTTTATACAAATATTTTTCCAAAATAACTCATCTTTTCAAAGAAAAAGAGTATTTATCTCAAGAATTACTCGATGATTTTATAAGAGTATCTTTATCTATTTTTAGCACTCTTTTTAATTATTATATATTATTGGGATTAATATTTTATGATATAATCTACCATATTCAATTTAATTTATTATTATTATTTTTACTATGGTTGTTCTTTCTTAAAACCATTCACAAATTTACTCCAAATGGTTAGAGTTTATGGTTAATATTCAGGGAAAGTTATTTACATTTCATATATTAGTTTTAATATGAATGTATATATTATTTATGTTTATCCCCATTCATATGTGGAATTAATTGTTCTTAGTAAGTGATAGGTGGAGCCCACTATAGCCCCTCGATGCATCAATAGGTGTCATGAGACAAACTACGGTCTTAGCGCGAGGCCATGAAAAAATGGTTATTTATGGTCTTGGCATGAGGCCTTGATGGTATGGTTATGATGTCCTACATTATGAATTCACTCATTATGAAATTTATAATTTAAAGTTCATGTAGTTATTTGAATAGTAGAATACCCCTGATTATGATTTATTATGGCATTATTTATTCATCTCTTATTCCTACTATAATATGTTCAAGTTTATTTTTTAAAGGCATGTGTTTTTAGTTACTCACCATGACTAATGTTTATGTTTATGATATATTACACTGTATTTCTTACCCTTACTAAGTATTTGAGATGACCCATTTCTTATATTTTATTTTCCCAGGACATGAAGAGGTATATTATGAATGACATGTAGGGATAACCTTGGAGTTATAGATGTTATCAAAGGAAAATATATATTATTTTTCCTTTAAAGTTGAAATGTTTAACTTATGTATGTATCAGGTTTTACAAATCTACTAAACTATTCCTTCCTTTGAGGCATGACTTTCTTATAATCATACCAATGTAATGAATTAAGGCACCGACTTTGGGTAACTAGGATCAGATAATTTTTGTTGGTTTCAGAGGAATTTTAGTAGAAAACTTAGAAACTAGATTTAGAAAATATAGATTAGGGAACCAAACCCTAAGATAGACTTTGAGGATAAACATACAAGAATATCCTGGAATTTTGGTAAGGAATACATTATGTGGATCTTTCAAGCCTGAATGGCCCGAAGACCTTCATTATTTATTGATTTTTGATAACCCCCCTTTCAAGGGATGAGGGGGAACCCTTACAAGTCTCGTAGGCTCAGAGATTACATGGCTTGTAGGCTTAGGAGATTACATGACCGGAAGGTCTTAGGGAAATAAACCAGACTATCTACTAGGAATTTCCCCTCCCCAGCATCTACATCCTGATAGTAGCTCTCCACCTTTGCATGACTGTCTGGCTATGCCTCCCATGCAAGCATAGGCTGGTACTGATGGCATAGCCATACCCTCTCATTCTGACAATCCATTTGGCTCTACTCTGGTGAGTTCACTTGCTCTGAATCCTCATCTGGGGCTGATCCTTTTTTGTAGTGTGTCTGGGGCCTGCATTCATGTGTCCCGAAGGCCTTGGGGTGGGCCTAAGGCCTTAAGGTGGCCCGAAGGCCTTGAGAATCAACTAGCCCAAAGGCCTTGGGTGGCCCGAAAGCCTTGCAGGACTAGAGGACCAAACCGGTGGCCCGAAGGCCCAGATGGATGAATAGTTCTAGCTGCTACAATACCTAATAGTGCCTGCTATAGTGCATGCTATAGTACTACTAGTTCCTACTACAGTGCCTACTACAATACCGGAAAATATTCCTCAGCCCAGATTTGATCTCGGGTCTCTTTGATGCACCTAGAGATTCCTCACCAACTTGATACTATAAGTGGACTTGGTTCTAGTATAGATGTACCTAGGAGTAATAACTCTGACAAGGAGTTTCAGTCTTGAACCATTGTATCCTGGTACATGAAAACATGCCTTACTGCGCACCTGGTTTGGCACTTCTGGGGGATATGCTTAGGATAATTCACATTTTCTTTATAAGACATTATGAAGGATTTAAATGTAAATTTTTCCTCAAAGAAACCATGTTTATGATTATGAGATTAGCTATGTATAGGATTTCAATTTATACTAAGTATTTTTCTATGTTGATATTATACATTATGATTCATAACATAATCTAGTGAATTCCATTATTTAGAAATGAAGAGTAGTGGTAGTAATTGAAACCACATGAATGCGCGTATCCCATGTAGGGATTTCCCTATGATGAAATATAATGATGTTGGCTCTAGATTTACAATTGGTTCTAAGAAACCTATAAATATATTGGGATATCTGACTCCGGCTATGAATAATAACATTACCAGTATGGAGCTTCCGGATCCACCAAATGGTGGAGCTATGTTAGACCGCTTTATGTGACAACAACCTCCATCATTTAATGGGACTATAAACCCATTCATAGTAGAGTAATGGATAATTTAATTAGATAAGATATTTCTCACTTTGGGATGTAATGAAAGAGAGAAGGTTTTCATGGCGGTTTATCATCTATCGGTAGATGCAAATCAATGGTGGTCTTTTATTAAAAACACAAAGTAGGAGGAAGAAATAGAAGAAATTGAATGTAGAGATTTTAAGGAAATATTCTTAGAAAAATACTTCTCACATGAATAGTGATAATATATGAAAATGAAATTTATAAATCTCAGGAAAAAAGAGGATGAGAATGTTGTAAAGTATGAAGCTAACATCACAGTTTTAGAAAGACATGCTTGGGACTACATACATAATCTAAGGAGCATGATTGATCGATTCTTTGATGGTTTAAAATGATTCCTTTGAAGGGCTCTAGTCTTGTAAATACCTGTAAATTTCAAGGGAATTTTTTTTTCTTAATTTTCATTGGGATTTTACAAGTACGCAGTTTCTGACGGAACCTGATTCCGAGGCCCGGTGTGCCCGAAATCAATTTCCTAAGTTTAGCTTGGGTACATTCAGTGAACGAACAAGCAGGTTTTCCTAACTTTTGAACCGGTGCTCGGAATCAAATCTGAGGGCACCGATGAAACCGCAACACTAAATTTTTCTTAAGAACACCTTTTTATAGGTTGCGTTCACTTAGGAGGAGATGTTAAAAATGTGAGGAATAAAAATAAAAATTGTTTTAAAATTTTGTTTTTATTTCCTTACTATGGTTTAAGTGTTATGGGAGGGAAGATTTGAGGAAGTTGGGGTGGGGCCCGCACGAGCCCCCAAATCCTTAAAATTCCTAACACCCCATTAAACACCCCATTTATTTCCCCTCTAGTAATTATTTTTGTATCTCCTCCACTTTAAATTACAAGCCAATAAAATGCCCCAATTAATTTGACAAACGCACATTAATTAATTGGGTGAATTCATTTTGAATTTTGAAAAGGTTGGCATGAGTAATAAAATAAGGGATGCCTTATTTTATTATGGTTGAATTTTTGTGTGAGAAGGATTGGGGAGAAAATACATGAGCCTTGAAGAACTTCATCTTCTTCGCGAAGAACGCTGAGTCTACGACGAAGAACTCCGTCAATGCAAGGGGAGATCGCTGTACCGTCTCCTCTCCTCTCCGCAGCTGGTGAGAGACGCCTTCTTTGGAGAACGACGACGTGCCACATACTTCATCGGGTGAACACCTACGATGCTTATGGAGCCTCATTCCATGACGCCGTCTTCTGCGACGTCTTTGTCCTATGACGAACCTTGTTTGGCAACTCTTTGAGGTAGGGGTTTGAATTTGTTCATGAATAAATCTTTGTGTACGTCGTTGAATATTTGGGCCACCTGTTATCAATTTAATGGGAGGAGGTCAGACCGCCCGAACATGGCCGATCCTCCTCCCCCTTTGTGGTTGTATTCGTTGCGGCTCGAACGAAGACGGCGTGGTGCAACGACACCGTGAGGAAACAAGGAGGATTGCGGAGAAGAAGCGCGGCACCGTTGCGTGATGCCGTTGAGGCCAAAAGAGGCCAAGGACGGAGCGGGGCCGCGGTGGAAGGGTGCGGCGCCGTCGCACTGTGTCGGTCGGACCAAGGCCGTGACCTTTGTCCGCGGCGGAGCAGGGAGCGGGGACCGGAACCGCAGGCCGCCGGCGCTTGAAGGGCGAGACCAACCGGTCCCACGTGGTGTACTGGCCGTCCGTTACAGCCGGCCAGATCCCGAAAACCGGGGGTTTGACCCCCGGTCAACGCCGCTGGGCGGACCCCCCGCGGGTCTGCCATTCGGTCCGAAGGGGTAGCATCTCCCCCCTTCCGTGCTCACGCGGCGCGTGGCGCCCTCGCCGGGCCGGCCGGGCCAGGCTACGCCAGCTGGGCCGAGCCACACCCTAATGGGCTGGACCCAGACCTGGGTCGGGTCGACCCGGTTCGGGCCGACCCAAGGGGTCTCGGGCTGGGCCCCAAACCCCTAAAAACAAATAGGTTTGTTCAAATGACCGTAACATGGGATACAAACCTCCGATCGACGCACCATCAATTGCGATGCGATCCTTGGATCGAGATGGTCATTTTGATATATTACACTCAGGGTTTCGGAGAACTTTGGGTATGGCTGGGTTGGTTCGAACACGAAACCAACCGGGCCCTCGGAGCGGAAACAACTATAACTTGAGCTCCAGACGTCCGATTGAAATGTCGTCGACTTTGTTGTATTCCTCTTAGTGATACAGATCTTTTGGATTACTCCTCTCAAGGTTTGGACACAGTTGGAGTACGGTCGGGTTGGTTTTGACTTAAAAACCAACCGGGCCCCTGGGACGAAAAAGCCAATAACTCTCATACCGGACGTCCGATTGATGCGCCGTCTGTCGTGTTGAGTTCCTATCGACGAGATAGAACTTTGGGATACATCAACTACAGACTAAATGTCAGTTTATGTATCAACCCCTTGGCTCGTGGAACGAACCGTACCAGAAACGAGCATGCTGTGTGCGAGAACCCTAGAGCTGGCTGCGACTGCGACGAGGATGACGACTGTACTAGGATCCTCCGTGGGTTCGGCAGCGATGAAGACTGCACTGAAATCCTCCGTGGGTTTAGCAGCGATGACGACCGTACTGAAATCCTCCATGGGTTCGACGACGATGACTACTGTTCTTGTATCCTATGTGGGTCCGGCAGTACGTGACTACTGTTCTTGTATCCTACATGGGTCCGCAGTATTTGACTACTGTTCTTGTATCCTACTTGGGTCCGGCAGTATTTGACTATGTACTTGTATCCTACGTGGGTCCGAAAGAGTGGCTGGTCTAGTATCCTACGTGGGTCCAACAGCTTAGCTGGTCTAGTATCCTATGTGGGTCCCAACTAGATGAATCAGTGGCTACATCTGATCATCTCTATCACCTTATGAAGAAGTATACCTGTGTGAGCTGAGTCTTGACTATTCAATCATTATCTTTGATATGATTGACTTGCTTTCCTATGTGGATAGGGTTGTGTTATTCTGTGTGGATTGAGTTGTGTTATCTTGTGTGGATTGGGTTGTGTAATCCTATGTGGTTTGGGTTGTACTATCCTGTGTGGACGTGATCGAACTTGGTCTCGGATGTTGGAGTCGAACTGGAATTGATGACTTAGGTATATGTATGGGCATATACCTATGTAGAGTTGGTTGTTACATCGTGATTGTATCTTTCCTTTGTGGATTGTCCTTTGTGGATTTTGGGAGAACTTAGGGGGTCTCGAGGTCCCTACTGAGTAGCGTATACTCACCCCTGTACGGGCTATGACCGCACTATGTTGGGTTGGATGTAGACGACAGACAGCACTGATCGTGGTTGAGGCTTATGGAGCAAGTCGGTACCTGGAGGTGGACCACTGGGCGGGACGTACACGGAGCGGACGGCTGGACCCGAGGAGCTGAGGTGGAGGCTATCTGTACCCACCCTTCAGGTGGGATTTCCAGTGGATGGCTCGGCATTGCTTCGTTACTTTTTAGTTGCTGTACTTTTTTTTACTTGTACTTTACTTTCAGTTTGGGTTTGTATTCAGGCCCACTTACTTTTCCACACTTACTATTGTACTCAGTTTACTTAGTGTTTACTTCTTCTTGCGTACTCTGTGGTGTTTGTTTACTTTATAAAGGAAATTCCTTCCCCTTTTTGTTGGGATTTACGCCTTGGTGCTAGTCGCCAGCCCCTAGCCTATGGAAGGCAGGCTTGGGGTAGTCACAGCACGGGTCCCGAGCACGGGTCCTAACAAATTGGTATCAGAGGATTTTGGTTCTACCGCAGAACTCAGGAATCTGATCTTTCTTCTGTGTGAAGCAATAGTGTTAAGGGTATTGAGTGTGGTTATCAGTCCAGGGAGTCCAGTGTTGGTGCGGTGGCCGACGTATCCATACAGCAGGACCCTGACTTTTGATTTCCGACTCAGTGCACGAAAACATTGATTGCATGTGTGTTTCAAAAGTTTTTGTTGTGATTACTTTGTGTCAGCTCAACAGGTATACTGTTTTGACCGTGGCACACCTGTTTCTTTTCAAGATGGCCCCACGACGGCAGCCAGCTAGGGTTCTGAGCTTTGTGCGAGACGACAGCCCACCGAGCGACGAGGCCTCGTTGTAGGGACCTTTTTCAATAGAGGCATCGGCGATACCTCTACCCGCCGAGCCACTGATGCCACCAGCTCCAACCGTTAAGAGTGCATGTCGCCTTAGTACACTGCACAAGTTCTAGCATCAGAGACTGCCTAGGTTCCGTGGAGAGACAGACCCTCAGGCAGCCGAGGATTGGTTGGAGGCTGTAGTTCGAGTTTTCAGGTTAGTAGGGATACCAGCTGACCTCATGGTGATCCTTGCAGCGAGCCTCCTGCACGCGGTAGCAGGCAGATGGTGGAGCCTGATGCTCCAAGTTCACGACGAGGCATCTCTCATCTGGATGTACTTTGAGATCCTCTTTCGCTCAGATATCATCCCAGCCACCCTACGTGCGGTGCGCATTTAGGAGCTACTACAGCTGCGAAAGGGCATCATGACAGTAGCCCAGTACTCGGCGAGATTTACCGATCTCTCACACTATTCGACAGATATGGTACGGGACCCATTCTTCTAGGCCCAGACCTTCGAGCAGGGGTTGAGGAATAAGATCAGTGCATCGATGATCTCCCTCAGCATTCTGACGTAGGAAGAAGTACTGGAGCGAGCCCTACTCATAGAGATATTTATTGTTGAGCCTACACCAGCAGCGAGACCGACCGCCGGGCAGCACGTAGCAGAGTCTTCTGTAGCTGGCAGTCGACGGACGTCACAGGGGTCCAGGCAGACCAGACCAGCCAGCGGATGACCTAAGGGCACTGACTCAGAGGTGTGGGGTACACGACATAGATCCAACCTTCCAAGGAGCAGACAGTGCTACGCATGCGGCGGGCAGGGCCACATGGCTCGTGACTGCCCGACCCGTCATGCAGAGGAGCAACAGACGGTTGAGGGGCCACCCAGGCAGAGGTAGAGGATCCACCATGGTGGTCTGCAGAGAGTAGGCGGACGAGGTAGAGGATCTAGCCGAGCAGAAGGTGGTGGGTGACGCTTTGAGGCTTTACCACCACCACCACCAAAAGGTCCACCCTGACCACAGGGAGCTGGCGGGCAGAGACAGGCTCAGCTTCAGGCAGTGGAGGCCTACGACCACGGCACGCCAGAGATGATTCGAGGTACTATCTGTGTCTACTCCACCATTTCTCCAGTTCTTATATACACAAGAGCAAGTCATTCTTTTATTGTCTCCGCCCTTGTTCGGAGCTCAGAGATTCTGACGGAGCCGTTGGCTCAATCCTTACGGCTAGAGACTCCTATGGGAGAAGACTCGACGATTACGCACTGGTGCCGGTAGTGTGAACTTACTCTAGGAGGCGAGATCTCAGCTGGGATCTTCATGTAGCGGTGTCGAGGCCTTACGACGCCATCTTGGTCATGGATTGGTTATCTATAGTCCATGCTCAGATCGACTGTATTAGGCGCAAGGTGTGGTGTGTCTGCACCGATGGGAGCCGGTTCACCTTCACCGGCAAGAAGATAGCCTTAGCAGCACAAGATGGAATCACGCAGAGGAGAGGATAGCCAATCACTCACCAGTTGGCTAGCCTCATCCTAGGAGTAGTTGACGTGCGGAGTCTAAGTTTTCCTGTAGTGGTGGATCAGTATGAAGACGTTTTTACTGACGACGTTCCAGGACTATCTCCTCACATAGAAGTAGACTTCTATATTGACCTGTACCCCGGGACAGCCCCAATATCCACTCCAGCATATCGGATGGCTCCCACTGAGCTTCGAGAGCTACAGGTACATTTGGAGGACTTGCAGGGCAAGGGATTCATCTGACCCAGTGTTTCACCCCGGGCATCCCCGATTTTGTTCGCCAAGAAGGCGGACGGGAGCTTGCGACCATGTGTCGATTATCATTGCTTGAACTAGGTGACCATGAGGAACAAGTATCCACTACCTAGGATTGACGACCTCTTCGATCAGCTCAAGGGAGCATGGTGGTTCTCGAAGATAGACCTCAGGTCAGGCTATCATTAGCTCAGAGTTCGAGACGAGGACGTGTAGAAGATGGCCTTCAGATGTCGGTATGGCCACTATGAGTTCTTGGTTATGCCTTTCGGCATAACCAATGCGCCAGTAGTGTTCATGAGCCTCATGAACAGGATCTTTCAGCCTTACCTCGATTGATTTGTCGTGGTCTTCATCGATGAAATTTTGATATAATCGACTTCTGAAGAGGCGCACCCCTACCACTTGTGGGTTGTACTGGACACACTCCGAGAGGACCAGCTTTATGGTAAGCTCTCGAAGTTTCAGTTTTGGATACGTGAGTTCCACTTCTTGGGACACGTCATCTCTGAGGCGGGAGTTGTGGTGGATCCTAAGAAGATCGAGGCAGTGCTAGCTTGGGAGCCACCCAAGAGCATGATGGTGGTGTGGAGTTTCTTGGGTCTATATGGATACTACTAAAGGTTTTTTCCAGACTTCTACAGAGTTTCGGCACCACTTTCAGATTTGACGAAGAAAGAGAAACCCTTCGTGTGGTCAGAAAGATGTTAGCAGAGCTTCCAAGAGATGAGACAGAGATTGACTAGTGCACCCATCTTAAGGCTACTGGAGGAGGGAGTAGGGTACATAGTCTATTGCAACGCATCAGGGACCGGACTCGGGTGTTTCCTGATGCAGGAATGGGCAGTGATTGCCTATGGATCCTGATAGTTGAGGTAGCATGAGAAGAACTACGCTACCCATGACCTGGATTTAGCAGCAGTGGTCTTCGCTCTGAAGATGTGGCGACACTATCTAATGGGCGAGCGCTTCACAGTCTACTCTGACCACCAGAGTCTCAGGTACATCTTCTTGTAGAAGGACCTAAAACTGAGACAGCGACGATGGCTCGAGTTCCTCTAGGACTATGACTTTGAGATAGTCTATACTCCTAGAAAGGGGAATGTAGTTGCTGATGCACTCAGTAGGAGGACGAGCATTCAGCTACTTGGGGAGGCAACAGAGAAGCTTGCCTCTTTGCAGATATCCTTCGTAGATAGAGATGGAGAAACCTTTCTTTAGTCACTCACAGTCACTCCTCCACTATTGCCGCGGGTCAGTGAGGCACAACATGGGGACACTGACTGTGAGACGCGACATGCACATATTTCCACAGGATAGGAACCTGATGGTTTTTCTATAGGAGGAGAGCACATTATCCTTTTTAGAGGACGTACCATGGTACCAACTGCTTTACAAGATGAGGTTATAAGAGAGTTACACAACTCCCCTTTAGCAGTACATCCAGGAGTGGAAAAGATGTACCAGGATCTCAGACTGCAGCACTGGTGGCCGGGTATGAAGAAGGCTGTGGTAGAGTACATTTCTCGGTGACTCACCTGCCATCAGGTGAAGGCGAAGCACCAGGTACCAGTAGGCTTGGTACAACCCTTGGAGGTCCTGGAGTGGAAGTGGGACGAGATATCTATGGATTTTGTGACTGGACTTCCACATACTTACGGGGGTCACAACTCCATTTGGGTGATTGTTGAATGACTCACCAAGTCGGCCCACTTTCTACCTATCAGAGAGCATGGCTCAGTGGATAGCTTGGGACACCTCTAAATTCAGGAGATCATATGGCTTCATGGTGTGCCATCATCTATCATCTCCGATCGGGATGCTCTCTTTACTTCCTGGCTTTGGAAGGGGTTGTAGGAGGCATTCGGGATGCAGCTACGTCTGAGCACCGCCTTTCACCCTCAGAAGGATGGTCAGACGGAGAGGACCATTCAGACTCTCGAGGACATGCTCTGTGCATGTGTCCTCGACTTTGGTCATAGCTGGGAGGATCACCTACCCTTGGTGGAGTTTGCGTACAACAACAACTACCACTCCACCATAGGGATGACACCATACGAGGCATTGTACGTCCGACCTTACAGATCGCCTCTGTGCTGGACAGACCCTGGGGAGTCAGCACTTTTGGGACCAGAGATGGTCCAAGCCACGATAGAGAAGGTCCAGGTCATCTAGGAGTGGATGAGGACAGCTCAGAGCCGACAGAAGTCTTATGCTGACAGGAGGTAGAGACCACTAGAGTTCGAGGATGGCGACCACGTCTTATTGCAGGTCTCACCTCGACGTGGATTACGGAGATTTGGCCAGGGCGGCAAGTTATCTCCGCGCTTCATCGGACCATTCTAGGTTCTCAGCAGGATAGGTGAGGTGGCTTATCGCCTGGCTCTACCACCTCAGTTGCACAGGGTGCACGATGTCTTCCACGTATCTCAGATGAGGAGATACGTGCATGATCCGACACATATCATCGACCAAGGGGAGCTGGACATTGATGACGAGGTGACTTTTGCGGTGGTCCCGGTGGAGATCGAGGATCGACAGGAGCAGGTCCTACATGAGCGGTCGATTCCTCTAGTGTGCATCAGATGGAAGCACGAGAACCTCCATGAGATTACTTGGGAGCGTGAGGCTCAGATTCATGCTCAGTACCCTCATTTGTTCCCCTAGTTTGTAATGTATCTTTATGAGGACATAAAGCCCTGAGGTGGGAGTAATGTAAAAACCCGTAAATTTGAAGGGAACTTTTTTTCTTAGTTTTCTTTGGGATTTTACGTGTATGCAGTTTCTGATGGAACCTGATTCCGAGACCCGGTGTGCCTGGAATCAATTTCCGAAGATTAGCTCGGGTATGTTCAGTGAATGAACGAACAGGTTTTTCTAACTTTTGAACCGGTGCTCGGAATCGAAATCCAAGGGCACCGATAAAACCGCAGAGCCGACTATTGCTTAAGAGCACCTTTTTTGGGTTGCGTTCGCTCAGGAGGAGATGTTAAAAATGCGAAGAATATAAATAAAAATTGTTTTACAATTTTATTTTTATTTCTTTACTATGGTTTAAGTGTTATGGGAGGGAAGATGTGAGGAAGTTGGGGTGGGGACCGCACGATCCCCCACCTCCTTAAAATTCCTAACACTCCATTAAACACCCCATTTATTTCCCATCTAGCAATTATTTTTTTATCTCCTCCACTTTAAATTACATGCCAATAAAACGCCCCAATTAATTTGATAAACGCACGATAATTAATTGGGTGGATTCATCTTGAATTTTGAAAAGGTTGGCATGGGTAATAAAATAAGGGAAGCCTTATTTTATAATGGTTGAATTGTTGTGTGAGAAGGATTGAGGAGAAAATACATGAGCCTTGAAGAACTTCATCTTCTTCATGAAGAATGCCGAGTCTATGACGAAGAACTCCGTCACCGCACGGGGAGATCGTCGTACCGTCTCCTATCCTCTCCACAGCCGATGAGAGACACCTTCTTCGGAGAACGATAATGTGCCAAATCCTTCATCGGGTGAACACTGACGATGCTTACGGAGCCTCGTTCCGTGATGCCGTCTTCCGCGATGTCTTTGTCCCGCGACGACCCTTGTTCGGAAACTCTTTGAGGTAGGGGTTTGAATTTGTTCATGAATAAATATTTGCATTCCTCGTTGAATATTTGGGCCACCTGTTATCAATTTAACGGGAGGATGTCGGACTGCCCGAACACGGCTGATACTTCTCCCCCTTTTTGGTTGTATTCGTTACATCTCGAATGAAGGCGGCACGGTGCAACGACACCGCGTGGAAACAAGGAGGATTTCGGCAAAGAAGCACAGCGCCGTCGCGCCGTGCCATTGAGGTCGAAAGAGGCCGCGATCGGAGCGGGGCCACGGAGGAAGGGTGCGGCGCCGTCGCATCATGCCGGAAAACCATGGTGAGCCGCAGCTGGAGAGGGCCGCAGTGGAGGGGCTCGGCGCTGTCGCACCGTGCCGGTCGGACCAAGGTCGCGGCGGAGCAGGGAGTGGCACCCGGAACCACTGGCCGCCGACCCTTGGAGGGCGGGACCAACCAGTCCCGTGTGGTGCACTGGCTGGCCGTTACGGCCGACCAGATCTGGAAAACCGGGGGTTTGACCCCCGGTCCATGTGACAGGGCGGACCCCCCGTGGGTCCGCCGTTCGGTCCGAAGGGGTGGCGGCTCCTCCCTTCCGCGCTCACGTGGCGCGTGACGCCCTCACCGGGTCGCCCGCGCCAGGCCGGGCCACCCGCGCCGAGCCGTCTGGGCCAGGCTGCGCCATTTGGGCCGGGCCGACCCAGGGGGTCTCGGGCCAGGTCGGTCCGGGCCCAAAACCCCTAAAAACAGACAAGTTCGTTCAAACGCTCGTAACTTGGGCTATGAACCTCCGATTGACACACCATTAGTTGCGATGAAATCCTTAAATCGAGACGGTCGTTTTTCTATATTAAACTCATGATTTCGAAGAACTTTGGGTACGGCAGGGTTGGTTCGAACACGAAACCAACCAGGCCCTCGGAGTGGAAACACCTATAACTTGAGCTTCGGACATTCGATTGACGTGCCGTCAACTTTGTTGCATTACTCTTAGTGAGACAGACCTTTTGGATTACTCCGCTCGAGATTTGGACACTTTTGGAGTACTGTTGGGTTTGTTTTGACTTAAAAACCAGCCGGTCCCCTAGGACGAAAAAGCCAATAACTCTCAGACCGGGCGTCCGATTGACGCGCCGTCTGTTGTGTTGAGTTCCTATCGACGAGACGGAACTTTGGGATACATCAACTCTGGACTACATGTCAGTTGATGTATTGAACCCTTGGCTCGTGGAGCGAACCCTCCCGAAAATGAACATGCTGTGTGCGGGAACCCTAGAGCTGGCTGTGACTGTGACGACGATGATGACTGTACTAGGATCCTCCGTGGGTTCGGCAGCGATGACGACTGCACTGAAATCCTCCATGGGTTCGGCTGCGATGAAGACCATACTGAAATCCTCCGTGGGTTCGACGGTGATGACTACTGTTCTTGTATCCTATGTGGGTTCGACAGTACGTGTCTACTGTTCTTGTATCCTATGTGGGTCTGACAGTATTTGAGTACTGTTCTTGTATCCTACGTGGGTCTGGCAGTATTTGACTTTGTACTTGTATCCTACGCGAGTCTGATAGAGTGGCTGGTCCAGTATCCTACATGGGTCTGACAACTTATCTGGTCTAGTATCCTACGTGGGTCCCAGATAGATGAATCAGTGGCTACATCTGATCATCTATATCACCTTACGAAGAAGTATACCTGTGTGAGATGAGTCTTGACTATTCAATCATTATCTTTGATATGATTGACTTTCTTTCCTATGTGGATAGGGTTGTGTTATCATGTGTGGATTGGGTTGTGTTATCCTGTGTGGATAGGGTTGTGTTATCCTATATGGTTTGGGTTGTACTATCCTGTGTGGACGTGATCGAACTTGGGCTCGGATGTTGGAGCCGAATTGGAATTGATAACTTATGTATAAGTATGGGCATATACCTAAGTAGAGTTGGTTGTTACTTCGTGATTGTATCTTTCCTTTGTGGATTATACTTTGTGGATTCTGGGAGACCTTCAGGGGTCTCGGGGTCCCTACTGAGTAGCATATACTCACCCCTGCACTGGCTATGCCCGCACTACGTTGTGTTGGATGCAGATGACGGACAACGCTGATCGTGGTTGAGGCTTGTGCAGCAAGTCGGTACCTGGAGGCGGACCACTGGGCGGGACGTACATGGAGCGGACAGCTGGACCCGAGGAGATGAGGTGGAGGCTATCTATACCCACCATTCAGGTGGGATTTCCAGTGCACGGCTCGGTGTTGCTGCTTTACTTTTCAGTTGCTGTACATTCTTTTCAGTTGTACTTTACTTTCAGTTTGGGTTTGTATTCTGGCCCACTTACTTTTCTGCACTTACTGTTGTACTCAGTTTACTTAGTGTTTACTTCTACTTGCTTACTCTGTGGTGTTTTTTACTTTTTAAAGGCAATTCCTTCCCCTTTTTGTCGGGATTTACGCCTTGGTGCTAGTCATCAGCCCCTGGCCTATGGAAGGCAGGCTTGGGTTAGTCACGGCACGGGTCCCGAGGACGGGTCGTGACAAGTCTCCCCAAGTTTCTCATCATATGAAGATATAATATCATGTGCTATCAAGATGGAAATGGAATTCACCAAGTCTTATGATTTTAATGTAAAGCAAGAGAAGAAGATAGATTCTGAAAACTATGGAAAAGGAAATAAGAAAATGGGGAAGAAGGGAAGAGTTGAACTTCCACCCTGTGATAATTGTGGGAAGAGACACCCTCGTACTTTCATGAAGGGTATGGGTGTTTGTTACAAGTGTGGAGAAAAAGGCCACCTATCTCGAGATTGTAAGGGGAAGAAAGAAGATACCAATGTTCAATGCTACAATTGAAAGGATTTGGGACATTATGCAAATGATTTCCCTAGGCATCAAAGAAATATTCCCCAATGAAGGCCAAGGGAGCAAGGCCAAGCTTATGTGATCAAAACTACTGATATTAAAGTCCCTAATGATGTTGTAGAAGGTAATTTAATTGATTCCTAAAAAACCTTATCCAATGATTTATTTGATTCTCGATCATTTAATTCTTTCATATCTTCTCATTTTTCCAAGAAAACTATATATTTCCAATTTTATTTAATAAGGGTGCTGTTAATCAAAACTCTTAAGAGAAGTATCATTGCAACAAAGATGGGTCAGATAGTCCCCATTATGGTATATAAATGTGATTTATCTACTAATTTTATTATTATACCCATGATTGAATTTAATATAATCCTCATTATGGATTGGATTTCAAATCATGATGTGAAAATATATTGAAAGAATTAGGTGGTTACAATTTTGGAGAATGATGTAGAATTACTTATCTTTAAGGCCAAAAAATCACCATCTGATTCTCATCTAGATCCACCCTTAGTAGCTCTACTGAATTCAATTCATGGGGATTAATATAAAACAATAATTATGGGTGAGGAAATAAATATTCAAAATTGACAATGTACCTATTATGCAAGAATATATTGATGTTTTCTGGGGGATTTAACTGGAAATCTTCCAGAGCATGAAATTAAGTTTCTAATTAATTTAATTCCTAGTTTAAGACCTATATCAAATACACCTTATAGAATGACCACAATGGAATTAGAAGAACTGATGAAACAAGTAGAGTAATTGAGTGATAAATGATTTATTCTCCCTAGTGTTTCTCTATGGGGATCCCTTATTCTTTTTGTTAAAAAGAATGATGGATCTATGATGTTGTTCCTTGAATATAAGGAGATCAATGCTATTATGATAAAAAATAAGTATCCTATTCCTCACATTGATTATTTATTTGATCAACTTCATAAAGGACAATATTTTTCGAAGATTAACCTTTTATATGAATATCATCAGTTGTGTGTGAGGAAGGAAGATATTCCAAAGACAACATTTCGAACTCGGTATGGGAATTTTGAGTTTATAATTATGCCTTTTGGACTGACTAATAAACCCTCTATTTTCATAGATATAATGAAAAGAGTTTTCAAGGAATACCTTTATGACTTTATGGTGGTATTTATTGATGATATCTTAGTATACTCTAAAGTCTACGAAGATCACTAAAATCACTTATACACTATTCTGAAATCTCTTAGAAGAAATGAATTATATGGGAAGTTTATCAAGTGTTAATTTGGGATTAAACCAGTTTCCTTTCATGGACACATTGTCTCTAAGGATGAAATATATGTTGATCCTATGAAGATAAAGCCTGTTCAAGAATGGCCTACTCCAATGAACATAACTGGGGTATGTAGTTTTATTGGTTTAATAGGTTATTATTGATGATTTTTTTTCAGAAATTAGCCTGTTTATCTAAAAAAATGACCAATATTACACGTAAAGGGGTTAATTTAATATGAAAAAAATAATATGTGGAATATTTTGATGGACTGAAGAGGAGATTAGTGAATGCTCTAATCCTGACTCTTTTATCATGGAGTGATGGGTTTGTGATCTATAGTGATGCATCAAAGAAAAGAATTGGTTTTTTCCTCTTAAAGAATGATAGAGTTATTGATTATACATCAAGGTAGTTAAAAATTCATGAAAAAAACTATCCTACTCATGATCTTGAATTATCTTCTGTGATCTTTGCTCTAAAAATATGGAGACACTATTTCTATAGTGAGATATGTGAGATATATATAGATCACAAGAGTCTAAAATATATCTTCTCATAGAAAGAAATCAACATGACGAAAAGGCGATGGATCAAGCTACTCAATGATTATGACTTTTCCATACACTACTACACAAGAAAGGAAAATAAGGTAGATAATGCATTGAGAAGGAAGGATCATGGAGTTTTAAACAAAACGATGATTGAAAGGGATCCTGTATTCATGGATCTAGTAATGATAGACATGAGAATTATAAAATAAGGGAAAAAATCATTACTATTTTAATTGGTTTCACAAAAATATTTATTATAAAGTATTAAAATATCTCAGTCTGATGATGAGACCCTTCAAAAGAAAATTAGTGTTGTGAAAGATGGGAAGTTGGATGACTTCTTGTGTGAAGATGGAATTCTAAAATTTTAGAAGAGGCTATGTGTTCCCTCTATACCCGAGATGAAAATGGAGTTATTGGATTATGCCCATAGCTCAAATTTATCTATACACCCTCGTCTTACTAAAATGTATATAGATTTGAAGTAACATTTCTGGTGGGACAACATGAAGCAGGAAATTGCTGATTATGTATCAAGAAGTTTAGTCTATCAACAAGTGAAGGCTAAAAGACAACATCCTAGAGGAGTCAAGCAATCTCTACCTATTACTATATGGAAAGGGGATGAAATCAACCTGGAATTTTTCACTGGATTACCCAAAAATCCAAGAAATAATGATGTAATATAGGTAATTATAGATCAATTTACGAAATCTACACATTTCCTCACTATAAGGGAGGATTTCCTCACTATATCAATGAATTTTTGATACTTCATGAAGCACCTCTATCAATTGTGTCTGATCATGATCCACGATTCTCATCAAAATTCTAGAAAGGTATTCAAAAAGTTTTGGATACTCATCTTCAATTGAGTATGGATTATCACCCTCAAACTAATGGGAAATAAAAAAGGATGATCCAAACATTAGAAGACATATTGAGATCATGATCAATTGATTTTAAAGGTATGTGGGGTCAGTATTTACCTTTGGTGGAGTTTTCCTACAACAATAGTTTCCATTCAAGTATTCAAATGACACCACATGAAGTATTGTATGGAAATAGATGTTATACACCAATGTGTTGTGATGAAGTTTGTGAAAGGAAGTTTGTGGGCCCAGAGCTTGTGGATGAAAAACCAGCGAAGGTAAAGATTATTCAAACCCATATCAAAGAATATCAAAGAAGGAAAAATAGCTATGCTTATAATCGAAGGAATGATTTGGAATTTCAAGTTGGAGATCATGTTTTCTTGAAGGTATCTCCATGGAACGGTGTTATAAGATTTGGGAAGAAAGGGAAACTAAGAACTAAGTACATTGGACCTTTTAAAATCCTAGAGAGAATTGAAGCTATTGCATATCATTTGGCTATGCTGCCTTTCCCGTCTAAAGTTCACAATGTGTGTCATGTATCATTTTTTAGAAAGTCCATACTAGACCCAACACATGTCCTAACTTCTGAAGGTGATGAATTGGAACTTGGCTGATCTTACTATGAAGAGCCTATCCAAATTCTAGACACTAAGGAACAGGTGTTGAGGAATTAAATGGCATGACTGGTAAAGGTACTTTGAAAAAATCATATAAATGAATAAGCAACATGTGAGCCTAATGATCTTATGATGAAGTACTACCCAAATCTTTTTGAGAGTTTACATTCTGGTAAATTTGAGGACAAAATTTTTGTAAGGAGAAGAGAATATAATAACCAAATTATTTGAAAATAAATTTAATATTGAATGCATGAAACAATGAGTCTCTACAAAACAACACTTTTTTATAACCTAGTTAGTAAACATAATTTTCCACCTTTGTGATTTCAATTTTGAAAAACTGACATACACGGTTGCATTCAGTAAGATATTTAGGCTCTAATAAGACAAACTTATTTTTTGGTGAATAACAACATACCCTTATGAATAGTAATATGACTAGTAATATGACCCTTATGAATAGTAAATCATATTATTATTTTATTTTCTTAAGTTTAAAATATTATGATGTCTTGATTAATTTTTCAAGGTGATATAAAATGAATTATAGTTTTAAAATTGTTATTTTTTGAATAAATTTTGCTTTTATTTAAAAATTAAATTAATCATATTTATAAAATTATTTTGATAAAAATGGAGTTAATTTTTTAATTCAACACATTAAAAAATGGTTTGGTTTAATTTTTGGGATTTTTCTGAAATACTTGAATATTTGATGAATAGTAAAATATAGTAATTTACCATATATATACATTATCAGTTTAATTCACAATTCCTAGAATTATGGATAATGTAAGAACACTTGGTTCAAACTCACATGAACATATTGCTATTCTTGGTCACATGAATCAACACTATTGGTTGTCTTGAGTGAAATAATAAAATAATGAATAAGATATCCAAAAATCACTCATCTCCTCCACTATAAAAACACCCCTCACTCCCTCTTCTCTTCACTTCTCTTAAGACTTGTGCCTTTTCTAAGTTCTAATAAAATAACATCCCAAGATACCCCCATGTCTATCAGCCCTTGGTCACATAAAAAGTCTAAAACCTCTCCCCTAAATAGGCTCTCAAGGAAGATAACTTCAAGACGTAAATTCCTCTCTTCATTTATTTTATTTTGAGTTCCTTTCTTTTATTTTCCTTTACTCACATCCTTTCATCAAAGTATTATGATAAGTACATTACCTTACATATACTGGAATTTATTTTATGATAATTTAACAATTCATCATCATATCTCCTTTCCCATTATTTTATACTAGAAATCAAAACACCATCCGAGATGAGTTAATTTATCACATTCAAGGATGATAAGTTTTCAATTACTATTAACATATTCATTTATAGCGATGAAACCATTTTGATTGTTGAAAGAGACTATAATATATGAATTATAACTTATTTTAAGGTTATAAATCATTTTTTACAAATTATATTAATTTATAAATCAAAATGAGTTCGTTGTGAGCCGAAACCGCCAATTAACCCAAACAATTATCATTAATGTTTTATATAATGATTCATCTTAACTCCCAATAACCAAATGAATTTTATAACCATGTAATATTATGGATGTTAAAAAATAAAATAAAAATTATATTATGTAAACCATTCTCATTTTACATGTTTATCTTTACATATATATAAGTAAACTAGCCATGAATATAAAGGAAGAAAACACTCCCAAATAATAAAAGTGAACCACTTAAACCCATCAAGAAGGACATGAATGAAAATAATAAGGTTATAATAAATCAATTAAATAAATAATTGGTTCTAGAAATTTTAATTAATGAATTTAATTGGGTTATCTAGGACATTAAGATCAATCAATCAACACCACTAGACATAAGGTAAGGGTTATCTACCTGAACCTCCATTTTCATTCGAGTTACTATTATTCTCTAATTACATCAACTAAATCCTTATTCATATGAAATCCTCATAAATTATGGGTGAATGTTCTATATACAGGTACCAACAAGAATCCCACTTTAATTTATGGGGATTTATATGTTTTAAAAGGGTCTTTCAAAAATTCTTCTCGAAATACAAGCCTGATTCAAGGGAATTTTTCAAATTCTTACCTATTTTAAAGGGAACTCTATAATCTGTTTTAGAAACCATTATCTTTCTAAAATAAATCATTTTATTATTAAAATACTATCTTACTTCCCTTATGGGGTTTTTACAAAAAAAATCCAAAATAACTCTTCTTTTCAAAGTAAAAGAGTATTTATCTCAAGAATTACTCGATGATTTTATAAGAGTATCTTCATCTATTTCGACACTATTATTGATTATTATGTACTATTAGGATTAATATTATATGATATCATATAACATATTTAATTTAATGTTTTATTATTAGTTTTAATATGAATGTGATATCTTAAAACCATTCACCAATTTACTCTGAAAGGTTAGGGCTTATGATTAATGTTCGGGGAAAGTCATTTTCATTTCATATGTTAGTTTCAATATGAATATATAAGTTGTTTATGTTTTTCTCTATCCATATTTGGAATTTATTGGACTTATTAAATAATGTTTGGGTCCCACTATAGCCCCTCAAGGCATCGGTATGTCTAATGAGACTAACTACATTTTTGGCACGAGGCCTAGAAAAAATGGTTATTTATGGTCTTGGCATGAGGCCTTGACGGTATGGTTATGATGTTCGGGATTATGCATTCTTTCATTATGAAACTAGTAATTTAAAGTTCATGGGGTTATTCGACAAATAGAATACCCATAATTATGCTTTATTGTGGCATTATTTATTCAGATCTTATTCATATCATAATTTTTTCAAGTTTATTTTATAAAGGAATGTGTTTTTAGTTATTCTTCATCACTAATGTTTTTGTTTATGATATATTCTACTATATTTGTTACCCTTAATGAGAATTTGAGATCACCCTTTAATTTTTTTCATTTTCCCCGGAAATGAAGAGGTATATTATGAATTACATGTAGGGATAACCTATGAGTTATGGATGTTGTCAAAGGAATCTATATATTGTTTTCCATTGAAGTTGTAATGTTGAACTTATGTATGTATCCAGTTTTACAAATCTACTAACTATTCATTCCTTTAGGATAAAAATTTATTGTAATCATGATAATGTAATGAATTAAGAAACCAACTCTAGGAAATTAGGGTCAGGTTATTACATTGGTTGTTTTACTGGGTCAAGATATATAACTGATCCAGTAAAGACCCTTTTTAATGGTCCATATTCAAGGAAGATGAGACCATATGGGCTGACTGATGATGGTTGATTATGATAATGAATTCCATATATGGAATACCTTATCCATCCAGGGTACTGGAGGCCTACAGAACACAGAGGACTATATATGGGTCATTGAGAGGATATTTGACTTGGTAGATACCCACAAGGTTTAGAAAGTGAAGCTTGTGACCTTTATGCTTTAAGGGGAAACTGGATGATGGAGGGATGTCATGTTGCAAACTGGTAGACATGAAGGGATATCTTGGGTGATAATAAAAAGCCTTTTATTTAAGTTATTCTTACTTAATGAATTGAATATAGATCATGTTTAGAAGTTCATGGATCTCCAGTAGGTTATGATGAAAATTTCACCCAACTTAGCATGATTCACTATTGTGATCTTCTTTACTTATCTTATGGAAGGTAATGAGGCACATAAGAACAAAAAATTTGAGTTTGGTCTTCATCCAAAGCTGAAATAACATACCATGAACTTTGATCTGACAACATATGCTACAATACTTCATAAGGAACTAAAAATAAATAAATACATTAAGGAATATAACGAAATAAGTCTTCTTCTAGTTTTTAGTGGATCAACATGTACTTTATACAGTGTAGTCAAAGTTCCTTATTCTAGGAAAAGGAAGAGGAATTTGAATGATGGATTCCAGGGTGACATTTGATGCTCATAGAATAGAATAGATTCCTCAACTTCCTTTGTTTGGGATGATTCTTCTAAGTTATAAAACCGCGGGAGGAAGAGACACTTTCTCAAAGACTATACCCATTATCTCAATAATTATCACTGGCATGGGAGGATAAGTCATCTTAAGTAGTTTTGTGATAGGGATTAGAGGATGAGAACAATAAGGGTTGGCATAGGACCTTAGTAATAGGTATATAACTTGTAAGGGTTAGTAAATTATGTGACTTATGAGCCTCTGAGGAATCATGGAGTGGTGGATGGTAAGGATTATGTGTTGATCAAGCTTCAACATTTGGCAGATATGGACTTCAATAGTTTATGTTACATTTTGGGTTTCTTCTACACTATCTATTTTTATACAGGTGCATAACATTCATTCTTATCAGCCCAAGTAGTTACTGGGTAGGATTTACTGGTTAAATTATCTTATGATTTGTTGTCTATTGATGCACCCATTTGAATGAAATTAGATCATATTCATATCTATATAGACTTTCTGATTCCAGTTTCTCGCTTAGATCATGTTTGGAGCTTCAAAATTTTGGAGTGTATAGTTTTTGACATTATCCTTGGCATGGAATTGGAGATGAGTAACTTTCACGTTGCCTAATGTGTAGAAGTTCATGTTTACTAGTGAATGGGACATCAAGGAAGGTAGAGAGAGACTAGAACCTCATCAGAGAGAAGTTTTTTTAACATAATTGGTTAGTATAATCCTTGAAATGGATTAGGCAGTGACTCACACCACTTTTCCTCTAGTGGTATATTTGTACTGAGTTGTATTTTTAGAGGATTTTTGTGGTTTTTATCCATATAGAGAAGTTGAGTCTGAGATTGATCTTTTTCCTAGTGCACGACCCATATAAATTCTAATATATCACATGAATCTAGTAGAGTTGAAAGAACTAATGGTGAAATTGGATGATCTTTAGGCTGAAGGCTTCATCAGAATAAGAACTTCCCCTTGGGGTGACCCAATTTTGTTTTCTAAGAAGGTGGATATTTTTATTTGTTTTTGTGTGGACTAATAAAGATTAAATTAGATCACTATAAAGAATAGGTACCCATTAACAAGAATTGAAAACTCTTTTGATCAATTTAGGGGATCCCAATGGTTTTCCATGATCGATATATGTTCCAACTACCATCAACTTTGAGATACAGAGGAAGACATATAAAATATAGAGTTTAAGAGAAGGTATAGGATTTATGAGTATCTAATTATTACCTTTGGGACAAAAAATTCTTTGGTAGTGGTCACAACTCTCAGGAATAAGGTCTTCTACCAATACATGAACTCCAATATGTATTGATGAAATATTTATATATAACAAGATGTTAGAATCAAATTCTAGACACCTATATATCATATTGAATATTCTTTGATCACATCATCTTTTTGGCAAGTATTTGAAGTGACACTTTTGGATATAAGATGCACACTTCTTTGGGCACATAGTTTATCAAGTGGTAATATCAGTTGATCTAGATAATATTGATACAATAATGTTTTGGGAAAGACCAAGGAAGGTTTTCTAGATTTAGAGTTTTCTTAGGATGGTTGGGTACTATAGGAGGTTCATTTGGAACTTTAATCACCTAGAAATTACCATGACTGTACTAACTAAGAAGGGTGTTAAGTTTGAATGGATATAATAGTGTGGAAAAGTATTTTTAGAGATGTATAAGAGGTTGACATAGTATTTTATTCCGATTCATCCTGATCATGAAGTTGAGTATGAAGTATATTACAATTCACATGACACTGGAATATGAGTTATTCTGATGTAGGGAGATAATTTAGTTTCTTATGGGTTTCATCAGTTATGAACCCATGAGAGGAACTACCCTACCCATTACTCAGAGTTGGTATTTTTAGTCCATGCATTGAAATGTTGGGGATACTATAAAAACACTGATATTTATTTAATATTCAAAAATGATTATTTCATATATTTTCACTTATTATAGCTTATAATATCAAGAGGTCTAGTGTCTTGAGAAATTAGGAACATTACATAACAACTTAAAACATAAAATACAATATCTTTACTGAAAAATTATTTTACCTGACCACAAAATTCCTTCTTACTGAACACTGCATGGGATAAACTAAGGAATAACATATGAAAAGGGTGAGATATAAAGAAAAGTAAGGGTGTAAACATGGAATAAAATGTGGATAAAAATAAATTTTATATAAGGTATATCAACAAGGAATAAAGGAACATGAATATAAAGGCATGATATAACATGGTAATCATAACATGGAAATGTGGAAACAACTTAAAAAACTACATCATAAATGAAAAGGAATCAGTTAAACCCCTATCCCAACATGAAATATCATGATACTAAACATTACCAAATTCATTGTATCACTATAAGGGTGCACCCTTCATAATCATTTCAATATCATGCTTAAGTGTGACATATAGATCATATAACATGGATTCATTCAACATCATCATTTATTACATGATCAAGGAATATAGAATACATACATGTAAGTCCTCAATCAATAAGTATATGTGCATAAATGTTAATACCCTTTATAGAGTAATGGGTATGGTATTCACTATATGATGAATTTTTCATGAAAAAACATTGTGCAATTTCGGTAGCATAACGACATCATATGGAAATTCATAAAATGGATTGATGAGAGAGAAAAGGTTATCTAATCATTTATAAATTAAATAAACAGTAAGGGGATCATTGAAAATAATATCCCAACATATGAAATGGAATTTAATAGGCTTAATATAAAATAATTGCTTTAATGGGAATGTGGAGAGAGAAAACCCTTATGGAATTTCGTTATTGTAATAGGTGTCTATAAAGGATCATGAATGGATTAATAAGAGTGGAAGAAATATATAATTATTTATAAATAAAATTTAAAGTAATAAGAGTATGTAAGAACATATCCCCATATATTAAAATTGAAATTAAAAGGCATATCATAAAAAGAGTGCTTGATAAAAGAGGAGAGTGGAAAATCCCTTATGGAATTTCATTATAGTAACAGATAGGATTAAAGGATCGTAGGGGGATTAAGGGGAGCGAAATAAAGATCCCATAATTTATAAATCAAATGATCATTAAGTAGGTATGTAAGAACATATCCCAAATTATGAAAATGGAAATTAAAAGGCATGACATAAAATAGGTGCATGAAGAAAAAGGAGAGAGGGAGATCTCTTATTTAGATGTGTGACTCCAAAGGCATAGGAGGGGATTCTTGGGATCTTGGGGGAACCTTGGTAGGACTCTAGGTAGTAAGGGGAAGAGGTTGGTCGACATTAAAAGAGTTTGAGTGAATATAAATGGGATTTTGTGTGTGTTTATATAGGAAAGTAGGGGGATTTATTTATTATTTTGGTTTTGGAAACTACACAATAAAATATTCAAAACCACAAACCATCCAATGGTTTTCACCCTTGATTTTTGGAAAAGTTTAGTGGTATAAATTCTTTTATAATTATAAGGGTCTAATATATTATAGTATTTCCTTTCTTATGTGGAGGTGATTCATACCTTCAAGGAAATGAATTTAAAATCTTAAAATATATTATATGTTTTGGATGATTCCCTAAGGCTTTTAAAAATAAATCAAATAAACATAACATTAAATTATTTTAAATAAAAAAAATTAATTTTTCCAAATATACCTTTTATAGTATTTATTACATCATTATTGGACCATTATGATGTCATAAAACACATCGTATATTTATAAAATATTTAATTTTTACCTCAAAATTCGACTGTCTCAGAAAATTAAGAAAAATTCATTGTTGGATAATTTTGATGTCCTGATTCAAAAAATAATATTCATTTTATATAAATAATTTTCTAAATATTTGAATTTTCACTTTTAATAATAAAACCGACATTTATTAAAAATTGACGGGTTTTGACCAAAACAGTTTTCAAACCTTAATAAAAATTACATTTGACTTCATAAAAATTATATGATAATTTATATTTAATAAAATTAATTTAATAATAATATTTTATTATAATATTATTTATTTCAATAATACATTAATTAATCAAAATATATTTCTTAATTGAATTTTTAATATTAACCATAAATAATATTTGTGCTTTAAAAATTATTTACAAAGTAACAATAATAGAATGAAAGTATATTCATTATCATATAAAAGAAAAATAAGGTACATAATCATAATTCTGGGGACTTTTTACCTATCCCTTTATTACACCAGCATATTCCCTATGAGTATGGTGTGCGATGTTAGGGATTTCATGGAGCCATTCAATGAACATGGTTTAGGATGTGATCTCGATGAGCCTGAAATTCTCCCATAAAAATTTTCTCTCATGCTTAAGTTGTTGGATCTCATACTATGCTTGGTCTAGGGAAAATCCCAGAAATCTTATCTCCCCTGAAATCTCTGATAAATAGGACTCATAAGGAATGATCCTACTGGTTGAGGCTATCAATTCCTTTTTCTGTGCTAAAAGGATTTGTTAAAACTCTATATTTATACTAGTCATGTGATCACTATTCAATTACTATATTATAAACTATAATGATACTCATCATTCATTTAAATCCAAATGGATATAATAAAACAAAATAAGTTCATGTTTTTTCTATATCCATAAGATATTTAAAAGAAATATAATTTTATTCATAAATGTTCAGGTCATTATAATCTTCCATGATAAGAAATTTAACCTTTAGAATTTTCTTCTCCCACTCTAAAATAGATGAGGGTAAATTTTATTCATCACCACCCATGGTTCCCATGTTTCTTCTTCAAACCTGTTTTTTTTCCACAACATCTTAACGAGGTGCCATCATCTTATTTTGTAGAATTTCTTCTCTACAATCTAAGATCCTAATCAGATACTCCTCATAAGAAAGGTCATTCTCAAATGGTACCACTTCTAGATTGAGTACATGTGATGGGTCTAGTATGAACATTCTTAAGAGGATACAAGGAATACATTATGTACTTGAGATAGTTTCGGTGGGAGTTCTAGTCAATAAAACACTGCTCCAATGCAATCAAGGATCTCAAAAGGGATGATTTACCTTGGACTAAGCTTTCTCTTCTTCCCAAATATCATGAATCTCTTCCAAAGAGATATACGAACAAATACCATGTCTCCAACATCAAACTCTATGTCATGTCGATGATTTCTAATATAGCTCTTTTGTCGACTCTGAGTAGCTTTGATGTGCTACTAGATGGTATTAACCTTATCCACCATTTCTTTGACCATTTCCAGACCTAGAAGTTTTTGTTTCCCAACATCATCCCAGTATTCCAGTGTTCTACACTTCTTCCCATAAAGGTATTCATAGGGTGACTTTTGGATGATTGAGTGGAAACAGTTGTTGTAAGAGAACTCCACCAAAGGAGGATGTTGGTCTCCTCCACCATTGATGTCTATTGAAAATGCTCTCAACATTTCATCAAGTGTTTGGATAGTCCACTAAAATTGACAATCAGTTTGAGAGTGATGAGTTGTACTGAAATTCATCTCAATGTTTAGAGCATGTTGGAGGATTTTCCAAAACTTAGATGTGAAACTTGGATATCAATTAGACACAATCGATAGTGGTACTCCATGTAGACTTACCACTTATCTGATTCATATCTATTCTAGTTGAACTAGTAAGAAATCCAATCAAATCATAATGAAGTGTGCAGTCTTTTTAAGACGATCCACAATAACCCAGATATAATTTTTTCCATTGATGTCTTCGAAAATTTGGTGAAAAAGTCCATGGTGATGTTTTTCCACTTACACATTGGTATGGGTAATGGTTGCATCATCCCCTTATACTTATGCCTATCAGCCTTCACTTGATGACGTACTAAGAACTTTTATATATATTCAACGATCTCCTTATTCATGTTATCCCACCAATAGTGCTCCCAGATACCTCGATACATCTTTGTGTTTCCTGGGTGAATGGATAAATTTGAACTAGCATCATCCAAAATTTATTTATTTAACTCATGATATTTTGGAACATATATCCTCAACCCAAATCTCACAATTCATCCTTAATTAACACTAAAATCTAAGGATTTCCATTTTATGATAGTTTCCAATTTCTTCTGAATCCCCTCATAATCTTTTTGAGCATCCTTTTGTTGAGTCAACAAGGTTTTCCTTATGAATTTCCATTCCTTCATAATTGGGGAGATTTTTAAGTTAATAATGTTTCCTTATGACTTTATCATTACTTCTTGTTTTTAAAATCACAAACACCTTATCTCATGGAAAATTTCATTTACCCCGTGTTTTACTTCTATAAGGAAAATTTTCCTTCCCCAAGAGAATTTATCTTTACCATGTTTTTCATTGTTCATTATCTTGTATAAGTGTAAAATTCGGTTTCATATCTAAAAACTAGAAATCATATAATAATAAGTTATAGAACATTCTGTTTTCAGGATCCAAATTCAGGTTATGCGTTCTCTGAATTCAGACTCTAAACTCTTATGAGTTCTGACTACGAGTTCTCTAAATTTAGACTCTGAACTCTTATGAGTTCTGACTCTGAATTCTCATGAATTCTGACTCTGAAATTTTTAAGTACTGACTCTAAGTTCTCATGAACTCTGACTCTGAGCTTTGTAAGTTCAGGTTCCAAATTATTGTGAATCTAGATTCCAAATTTCCTTGAAATTTAGACACCAAAATTCTATAGAGTTCAGGTTCTAAATTCCTTAGAAAACAGAATCCAAATATCCTTGTATTATAGACTCTGAATTTGTTTTTGGTTAGACTCTGAACTTTTATTTTCTTACATTACAAATATTTTATTTTGGTTTTGTAACCATATTTTTTCTTACACTTGTTTTTGTAATAAAATGATGTCATTCTTTCAGTTACTAACTAACTATTATTTGACTGAAACCTGTACTGGTCCATCTTAAATTCAAGGGAAAATATGACCGTTCGAGGAGGGAGCTGACCATTGGTGTTGTGTCTATAAATAAAATCTCATTTGAAAGAGATTACAATATGTTGATCAATCTAGAGATTACATGCTGCTAAAGTGATTTCTAGAGAGAGAGACTTTATTGATTTGTGCATATGGAACTTCTTGTTCAGATTTTCTTTGTGAGACTCCAATTGTTGCTGTGTACAGTCGGGGGATTTTGGGGATAGGAAGATAGAGGTGCCGACAACCTTTAAGTTGAGGGCTTCCTTGCTAAGGAAGACAAATGTGCTGACTACCTTAAAGTTGAGGCCTATGGGGATAGCAAGATAGAATCTGATCTTTGTATCGAGGGATTACCCTTGTGTGGGTAAGACAGACTTTCTTGAAAGTATAAATCATGGTAACTTTATCTAAGGTTTTTGGATACCATTCTCTTTGGGTTAAAATATTTAATACTTGTTACTTGTTTTTTTACAAGTTTTCCACTGCAATTTTGATTGTTGAGGAAAGTATAACTATATTATAATTCCTTATACTTGTATAATCTGATTTAGTAAGATTATATACCCTTTAAGGTAGAATCTTTATCTTTTTAAACTTTTTTTAAGTTTCATTTTCCAAAACCATCTTTTCTGGAATCACTTTCCCGGAATCATATTTCCAGAATCTAGCAAGTGTGTAGAACTAGAGGTTTTGTGAATTATGTTGTTTAACCTTGTTAAACATAATTATCTTTCAAAGCTCTAAAGGAATTTTTAAAAAGTGTAAAATTCAACCCCACTTGTATATTGACCATCACACGATAATTCAATCAGTATCTACATTCATTATTTCAATCCTACAATTGGTATCAGAGGTTGGTGACTTCGTACTCTGAACTAATCCAACAATTGGTATCAGAGCAAGGTCTCTGAAATAATTATATTCACATTTAAGTTTTCCTTGCTCACATTTTCATTGTTCTATATTTTCCTTGCTTAAGAATATTCTCCTTGTTTACAAATTTTTGTTACTAAAAAATTTGTGAGGAAAGAGATTTTCTTTAAGATGGAATGAATCAATGTTGGTTCCATTGAAAACCTAAATCCAACAAGACCACCTATTTTTTATGGGAATGATTACGAATATTAGAGAGATTTCATGAATAATTTCATTATCAATACTGGATTGAACAATTTTGTTATGCTTATTAGAGGATATAAAATCCCTCACAAGGAAGTTAGTACTTTCACAAATCAAGAAAAGCATGAATATCAACTAAATTATAAGGTACGAAATACATTTCTTTGTTCTATGACTAGAAATATATATAGCCAAATTTCATCTTGTGAAGCAGCAAATTGTATCTGGAAGAAACATGAAGTTACACAATTTGGAACTTCAAGAGTCATTGAAACTAGAAAAGCCATGCTCAGAGCTGAATATCATGGTTTTTTCATTCCTTATAGAGAACCCATATGTAAGGTGCAACAAAGATTCATGACTATTGTTTATAGTTTACAATATATTGGTGAGAAAGGATTAGATGATGAAGCCCTTGTTGATAAGATCATAAACATCATACCCAATGAGTGGGAATCCAAGAGGACTGCTATTGATGAGAATATAAAGGTTACTCTGATTTCTCTTGATGAAATTTTTGGAAATCTTCTTTAACATGAGACTAGAATGAAGAGAGATGCTGATAATGTAAAGAAGAATAATGGAAATGGAAGTGTTTCTTTTACTACGACTTCAAATCTTACAAAATCCAAGACTCCTAAGAGAGTTACAAGATCCAAATCTAAGAAGGTTGTTATACAATCCGAATCTAGTGGAAGTGAATCTTTAGAAAATGAATTAGCCAATCTTGCTCGAAGGATGAACAAGATTGTTGGACATAGGAACTTCCAATACAGATACAAGAAGAAAGAAAGTAAAGATAAGAAATACTCAGAAGTCAATTGTTATGAATGCAAGAGAGCTAGACATATAAGGCCTGATTGTCCTATGCTTAAAAGAAAAGAAATAAAGGAAAAACATTCTAAGAGAAATAGAAATAAGTACTACAATGCTAAAGCTAATAAATTATTGAAAGCTGAGGACACCTGGAGTGCCAGTGGTGGTGAATTTTCAGATGAATCACCAGATTAGAAATCTTCTGGACAGAATAATCTTGGTCTAATAGCCAGACTACCTATTTAAAATCATTATATGATGGATAAGGTACACAATGTTGAATCTATGACCAATGTATCAATGAGTGCTAATTATAGTAATGATAAATATTATAACTCTTTGGATGAAGAATCTTCTTTCTGATGGAGATGATACTTTAACTTCCTATGAAGAAGTCTATAGGTTTGGTAAGCTTCTTGAGAATGAGAATTCTAAACTCAAAAAAATGCTTGATAAGGCAAATTATAGGATTTCTATTCTTAATAAGGAAATATCAGATATTTCTAATGATCTTGATAAGAAAACCCTTGATTTAGAAAGTATTTCAAAAAATCTTGAGGAAGTAAATTCTGAGAAGGATAAAATTTCTAAGGATCTAGAAAATGTAATTTCTAAGAAAAATGTTTTCGAGCCTAACTCTAGTTCCAAATCAAATGTTTTTAAAGATAAGAACATAGTTATCAGACTAAAATCCAAATTTTTTTCCTTGAGGAAGTTTTTGTCAAACTTTACCTTAGGTAATGAAAATTTTGATAAGATGTATTCTCAAATCTATCCTCTAAGGAATAATTCTGGATTTGGTTATACTAGTTCTAAACCAATTTTTAGTAACAATTATTTTTTACCTCAAAGTGCTTCTTTTTGCACTAAGTGTCAGTGTGGTGGACACTGGGAAAAATTCTTTTACCTAAACAAAACTCACTCTTTAGGATTTCATAAAGCCTATCTTTCTAAGAAAATGTGGGTGCCTAAGATTTTGCTTTCTGAAATTTCCAGATACAAGAAAGTTTGGGTTCTGAAAGTCCAACTCTTTTGTTTTTAGGAAAGTAGAGAGAATACCCAAAAAAATACATGGTACATGGATAGTGGATGTTCCCGAAATATAAATGGTAACAAAAACTACTTTGAAAAGATTATCAAGATGAATAGAATGAAATTAACTTTCAGAGATAATGCTTAGGGAGAAATTATTGGTATATGTAACATCATTCTTCTTGGAAAAACTTTTATTTCAAATGTTTTATTTGTTAAGGATCTTAAGAACAACCTCATTAGCATAATTCAATTATGTGATGAAGGTTACCTTGTGAATTTTAGGAATGAAAAACGCTTAGTACACAATTCCCAGGAGGAGTTTATTCTTTCTGCCCATAGGCAAGAGAATGTTTACACACTAAACATAGAAGACCTTAGGAGCCAAGACATACCTTGACTTAGTGCAATGGAAGATCATTCTTGGTTTTGTCCTTGAAGGTTAGGTTACTGGAACCTTAGAAACCTATGCAAACTCTCAAAGAAAAGATTAGTTAAGGATCTACCAGAGCTTAGATTTGTTTCTTCAAAAGTTTGCTATCCTTGTAAATATGGAAGGAAACATAAATAAAGATTTAAATCAGTTAGTGAAGTCTCAACTACTGATGCATTATAGGTAGTGCATATAGATCTTTTTTGGACCAACACAAACTGGAAGCATTGGAGGCAAGTATTATTTATTTGTCTTGGTTGATTATTACACTTGATTTATGTGGGTCTATTTTTTTAGCAAATAAGTATAAAGATTTTATTTATATAAAAAGTTTTAGAGCCCAAGTTAAAAATGAGAAAAACCTTCCTTTGATAACTATTCATAGTGATCATGGAGGAGAATTTCAAAATTTTTATTTTGAAACTTTTTGTAGTAGAAAAGGAATTACTCATAACTTCTCAGAACCTAGTACAGCTCAACAAAATGGTGTTGTTGAAAGAAGAAATAGAATTCTTCAAGAGATAATAAGAACTAAGTCGAGTGAGTATTCTATAGGTAAACACTTTTGGGCTGAAGCTATAAGTACTGCTTGTTATACTATAAATCGAGTTTTGATTAGACCTTTTCGTAAAAAAACTCTTTATGAGTTATGGAATGATAGAAAACCTAGACTTTCCTACTTCAACGTTTTTGGTTACAGAGTATTAATTCTGAATACTAAAGATAATACACAAAAAATTGCACTAAAATCTAATGAAGGAATTTTCTTAGGTTACTCCTTAACTTCTAAGGCTTAAAGAGTTTTCAATAAAAAAACTTGTACTGTTGATGAAACATTACATGTCAAATTTTTTGAAACCGATCTTTTTTTAAAAAAACCCCAACCTACATCTTCAGATGTGTTTTCAAAAACTGATTACCAACCCTTTATAAAAGATCCTTATGATAAGGAAAATGCCCAAGAAAATGTTTTTGAAGCATTTACCCCAGAAGAATTTCTACCTTATGTTGATGAACAGATTTTTCAAAACCCAAATCAGTTGTTTTTAAAGAATCATCCTAGTGATAGTATCATTAGTGATGTGAATCAACCTATAAGCACTAGAAGTTCCTTAATAAATGAAGTAGAATGTCTAGCATTTCTTTCCCAATTAGAACCAAAAAGCACTAATGATGATTTAGGTGATGATGATTGAATAAAAGCTATTCAAGATGAGCTAAATAAATTCTAAAGGAATAAAGTCTGGACCTTGGTTGAAAGACCTAAAGAAACTTCTATCATTGGTGTAAAATAGGTCTTCAGAAATAAGTGTGATGAAAATGGAATCATAGTAAGAAATAAAGCTATATTAGTTGCTAAAGGCTATAATTAACAAAAAGGAATAGACTATGAAGAAACCTATGATCCAGTATCTAGACTTGAATCTATTTGCATCTTACTTGCCTGTGCAACATTCTTCAATTTCAGGTTTTTTCAAATGGATGTGAAATGTGCTTTACTTAATGGTTATATTCAATAGGAAGTTTTTGTTGAACAAACACCTAGTGTTGAAGATACAAAACATGATAAACATGTTTATAAACTTACCAAAGCTTTTTATGGACTTAAGAAAGCCCCTCGAGCTTGGTATGATAGACTTATAAGATTTTTTCTTAAAAATAATTATGTTAAGGGAAATGCAGATCCAAACCTTTTTATAAAGAAAGATAATAAAATTGTTTTAATTATTCAAATATATGTTGATGACATTATATTTGGTTCAAATTAGCAATCTTTAACTGATTCCTTTGTGGATCTAATGAAATCTGAGTTTGAAATGAGTATGATGGGTGAGTTAACATTTTTACTTGGTTTTCAAATTTCACAAAAACCAGAAGGAATCTATATATACCAACATAAGTATATTAAAGATCTCCTTAAAAAGTATGGATATGACAACACTAAGAGTATTAGTACTCCCATTGGTACCTTAAACACACTTGATCTTGATGAAGCTGGGAAACCAGTAGATCAAATATCTTCTAGAGGTATGATAGGAAGTTTACATTACTTGACAGCTAGTCTTCTAGAAATAATGTTTTCTGTATTATTATGTGCAAAATATCAATCCAATCCTAAGGAATCTCATTTAAAGTCATTGGAAATAATTTTTGGCTACTTAAAGGGAACCATGGATTTAGGACTCTTTTATACTTTTGGGAATGATTTTGTTCTAAAAAGTTTTTCAGATACTGACTTTGGCGGATGTAGAATGGATAGAAAAATTACATCTAGAACTTATCATTTCTTAGGAGATTTCTCAGTTTCTTGGTCATGAAAGAAGCAACACTCAGTAGCTCTTTACACTGTTGAAGCTGAATATGTAGCAGCTGGAAGTTGTTGTGTTCAAGTGTTGTGGATGCAACACACACTCACAGACTATGGTATGAGTTTTACCAAAACACAAATTTTGTGTGATAATACTAGTGCCATTGCTTTAAGAAAAAACCCTGCGCATCACTCTCGTTCAAAACAAATAGATATTAGGCATCACTTTCTTAGGGATCACACACAAAAAGGAGATATCATTCTTTAATTTATCAGAACACAAGATCAACTTGCTGATATTTTCACCAAATATTTACCCTCTAATAGATTTGAATACATTAAATGGAATTTAGGAATGATAACCGTAAGGTAATCTTCCTTGTTAACTTTCTTTTGAAACCAATCTCCTTACAGTAAGAAACTCCTTTTCATAGGGGCAGTAAATTTTTTTGTTAGTTTTTTAAATTTTTCGTAATGAAGTTTTTCAAATTTTTTGTAATGAAGTTTTTCAAATATTTTGTAATTAAAATTTTAGTAGTCTAAAATTTTTGTACTCAAAATTTTCATAATGAAGATTTTTGTACTCAAAATTTTCATAATAAAGATATTTTACTCAAGATTTTCATAATAGAGTTTTTTCGTTTTCAAATTTTTTTTCCGTAATCAAATTTTTTCAGAATCTAAATTTCTTTGAGAAGAATTTTCTTCAATACGAATAATATTCCTAGCAATCTGAAAGGTATGTTTCTTTCTTAAGTTTTTTGTAATCGTCATTTTCTTGCTGGTAGTTTATTTTATTTTTTAAGTTTTTTTATTCAGATTCTCTTTTCCTAAAATCTGAATGTTTTTCTTAAAAAAACGCAAAAGATCGAATTCTATCATGTTTTCCATGCGACTATCATATCAACCCTCAGATCTGATCAGAAGGATTTTCAGCCATTGGATTGAGTTTGGAAGATGAATCATTGCTTCCAACACCTATATAAAGGACCCTCGAAGGGTTTTCCCACATCGATCTCAAGATCTTGCGTGCTGAAGTTATGACCCTCTACTTAATCCCGTTCCGAACTTCTCATAGTTTTCTAAATTTTGAATGTCTGCAGAAGAATCCTCTCAGAAAGATATATCTACTGTCAAACCAATTCCAGAGTGGCAGGTTAATAGAGAAAGGTTGCTACATCTGAACTTCTTTAACAAGTATGATTCTATCATTTCAAAGAACATCAAATTGAATGGATGGGAGAGTGTTTGCATATCGAAGCTAGGGGCTCAAGATTTTTTGTATCCAGATTTGATTATTGAGTTTTGTGCATCATTCAATTTATTTAAAGAAGAAAGCAGAGAAAATTTTTCCTTAAAAAGCTATGGAAAGACCTATGCTCTTTCATATACTAAGGCAACAAGCTTAGTTGGTATTCCATATGAAGGGGAAGATGAATTCTGTTCCCATAAGTTTCCAGATATAAAAGGAAGATTTGTAAAGGGGAAAGCTATAGAGTGCCTCAGTCATACTGATGTCAAGACTCCAAAGATTTCTCACCTCTTTACAAATAATCAGATCCTTGAATTATGGGTTCAAAGATTTATCATTCCGAGAAAAGGTGACAAGGACACCTTGAAGAAGAGTGATATGTATATTATAGATTTTTTTTGGTGAACCTGAGGAAGGTAAATTTGGTTAAGCATGTTCTGATTACGATCGAGAATATCAAGAATGGGAATCTGAAGGCTCAGATAATCATGTACCCGACCATTATTTCTAAGTTGATTATTCGGTGTCTAGAGTATTTCAAAATTCCTTGTAGTTCAAAGCCAAGGAATTGTAAAGTCATGCTGATTAGTGATGATACCTCGAAAAGGATAAAATTCGGTTTTTCGAAAGACTCCAGAGAGTTTTATGACCTACTAGGGGAGGAAGCTGAATTTGTTCCGAAGAAGCAAGAAGTGGTTAAACCATCTAAAAAGATATGAAACAAGATAAAGTTAAAAGTAGAAGAAGAAGAGAAAACCCCAAAAGCTAAGGAAGGTCAATCTGAACCTCCTAAACCTAAGAAGCAAAAATCATATTCGGATGAGGTTGTAGAAAAGTGGAGGGATGATAAGAAAAATCAGAAGGAAGGGGAGAAATAGTTTATCTTAGATCTTGCAGAAGAAAAGGCTTTGAAAGAGAAGATAACTGATGAGATTGAGAGACAATCTAAAGAAAAGAAGTTAAGAAAGAAGATGTCGGAAGCTGAGATAGTGTAATCCCTTTTGAGGGATACAGAAAAAGCATCTGAGATCATTCCAGTACGAGAATCTTTTTTGGTTGAGGATTTACCTGAAAATCCAGGTAATAAGTTTTTCACTTTGGAAAAAGCCAAATAAATAAAAGAAGAATTAGTAGAAAGAGTTGAAGAAGAAGTTGAAAGTAGTGGTGACACCGCAGATTCGATTAAGCAGGTGGAAGATTTCCATGAAAAAGAAAGTCCATCCGAGAAATTTTCAATCCAAACATCAGAAGAAGAATCTTCAAAGCTGGATAGACCTGGGAATGATGAGAAAGAGGAGGATAAGAAATATAAGGATGAGAAAGATTAAGATGAATTGAATAAGATCTATGATGAATAAAGTTTTAATCATCATTTCATACACCCAGACAATGCTGAGGCAGGATCTGAGAAGGAGAAAATAGACGAAGATAGAATTATTCAGCTATCTGATAGTCAACATGAATCTCCAGATGAGGAATCCATTCCAAAGGTTGATAATGGTAAAAAGGTGGTTGTTGATACATCTACTAAAGCAGTTGTGAAGAATAAGGAAACCAGTGGATCATCAAATTGGAAGCTTGTTGAGCTAGAGAAAGATCCCTCACCAAGCAAAGTTTCAGATTCTGAATCATCTTCTCTTGGAAATGATTTCATGGTCCAATGCTTGAAAAATCTTGTAGTGACCATTCTGATGTTTCCCAGTATTGACTCCAGATGTCAAATGCTTCAACACACACTAAATTAGAAAGTAGATTCAGTGTCCATGGTGATGGACAAGTGTGTCAAGTTGGAGGCAAACTTCAAATCTTTCCTTATCAACTAAGAAGCTCATAAAAGGTCATGCAAGAAGATGACTAGATGGTCAAGAAATACTATTTAAAAAATGTGGATTCTTGATGAGTTCCAAGATAGTGTCAAGGATGATTTTGAAACCAAAGATAGTAAATTTTCGGATCTTACTAAGTCTTTTAAGGAAAAGATTACTGTAGAATAGAATACCTAGATTCAATAAGTAAAAGATCTGAATGGGAAGTTGTATTATGTTGCTCAAATTTGGAAAAGAGAAAGAGATCTCAGGATAGAGATGGAAGAGAAGCTAGTGAAGAAGGAAGAAGCCTTGAAAGCCCAGGATGAAATTCTCAAGGCTCACCAAGATAAAATCAAAGCTCTAGAAAATAAAGCAGAAGATCAAGACCATATTCTTAGGCGAGTAGAGGAAGATCACAAAGATCACAAAAATTGGAAGACCATAGTCAAGAAGATGATGCCCAAGGAGAAGGAAGGCTGATCTTGTTTAAATCCAATCTTTTGTTGTACTTTTATTCCTTGTACAAATTCTTTCTAATCGTAATGAATTTTTTGGTCGCTTGTATTTTGGATGTGTTGTATTAATATTTAAGGTACTATAATTTCTTTTCGATTCCCTAAAACTCCTTTTGAAAATCAATAAGGGGGATAAAGGAAAAAGAATACTGAGTAAAGAAGAAATACCCCTAAGTAAAGGGGAGTTTATCTAAAGGGGAGTTTTCATTACAGATATTTCCATACTCAAGATAATGAAAAAATATCATTCCAAAAATCTAGAATATGATCTTTAGTGTTCCAAATCCTAAGAGAGAGTTAGTCATATTCATATTTTCCCATATGATAAGGGAGATAAGTTTTATTTTCAAAGTCTAGAAATATATTTTTTAGGTCCTTTTATTCTTTTTCGTAAGGATGTTTGTGCTTTCCAAAAATGGGGAGATTGTTGAGATAATAAGATTTTCCTTATGACTTTTACATTCTTTCATGATTGGGGATGTTGTTAAGTCAATAAGGTTTCCTTATGACTTTACCATTCCTTCTTGTTTTAAAAATCACAAACACCTTATCTCTAGAAAAGTTTCATTTTACCCTGTGTTTTACTTCTATATAGAAAAATTTACTTCCCTAAGGAAATTTATCCTTTACATGTTTTCATTGTTCAATATATTGTCTATGTGTAAAATTTGGTTTCATATATAAAACCTCAGAATCATATAACACTTATATATATAACATTCTATTTTCAGGATCTGAATTTAGGTTTCAAGTTCTCTGAATTCAAACTCCGAACTCTTATGAGTTATGACTCCGAGTTCTCTGAATTCAGACTCTGAACTCTTATGAGATTTATCTCTGAATTGTCATGAATTTTGACTTTGAAAATTTTAAGTACTGAGTCTGAATTCTCATGAACTCTGACTCTGAACTTTGTAAGTTCAGGTTCCAAATTCTTGGGAATCCAGATTATGAATTTCCTTGAAATTCAGACTCCGTAATTCTATAGAGTCCAGGTTCTGAATTATTTAGAAAAACAAATCTGAATATCCTTGTATTATAGACATCGATTATGTTTTTGGTTAGACCCTGAACTTTTATTTTCTTACATTCTGAATATTTTATTTTGGTTATATAACCATATTTTTTCTTACACTTGTTTTTTTATAAAACGATGTCATGCTTTCAGTTAATAACTAATCGTTGTTTGAGTGACATGTGTACATGTCCCTCTGAAATTCAAGAAACAATATGACCATTAGAGGAGGGAGCCAATTGTTGGTACTATGCCTATAAATATGAGCTCATTTGAAAGAGCTTACAATAAGTTGATCAATATAGAGATTACAAGCTGTTGAAGTTATTTATAGAGAGAGACTTTATTTATTTGTGTGTACTGAACTTCTTATTCATATTTGATTTATGAGACTCTGATTGTTGCTGTGTATAATCGAGGGATTCTGGGGATAGGAAGACAGAGGTACCGACTACCTTGAAGTTCAGGGATTCCTTACTGAGGAAGACAGAGGTTCCGACTACCTTAAAGTTGAGGGCTTGCGGGGATAGAAAGGCAGAATTCGATCTTTGTATAGAGGGATTACCTTGGTGTGGGTAAGATAGACTTTCTTGAAAGTATAAATCAAGGGACCTTTATCCAAGGTTGTTGGATACCCTTCTCTTTGGGTTAAAAGATTTACTACTGGTTACTTGTTTTGTTACAAGTTTGCTGCTGCAATTTTGATTGTTGAGGAAAGTATAACTATATTATACTTTTTTATACTTGTATACTTTGATTTAGTAAGATTATATACGCTTTAAGGTAACATCTTTATCTTTGTAAAATTTTGTTAAGTTTCATTTTCTGGAACCATATTTTCTGGAATCACTTTCTCAGAATCATTTTTCTAGAATCTAGCAAGTGTGTAGAACTAGAGGTTTTGTGAATTACCTTGTTTAACCTTGTTAAACATAATCATCTTTAAAAGTTCCAAAGGAATTTTTAAAAAGTGTACAATTCACCCCCTCTTGTATATTGAGCATCATACGATACTACAATCAGTATCTACATTAATTATTTCAATCCTACACCTTTAACCTTTCCAAAAGAGATACTTGAGTAATAATTTTTGAAAGGATTGATAATGTTACCTTCTTTATGATTCCCATGTCCATATTTATCAAATCTAAGAAGATTGGATCCTTTTAAATTCTCATAAATGATAGAATTGATGGGTCCTTTCTACTTAGTGCATCTTACACCTTGTTCACTTCCCCATGGTGGTAGTGGATTAAGAAGTTGTAATCCTTGTTGAGCTCTAACCATATTTGTTGGTTCATATTCAAATATTTCTGTGTGAATGTATATTTGAGACTTTTGTAATCCTTATATATTTCACAATTCTCCACAAAGAGGTAATGCTGCCAGATTTAAAACATAAATATCATAGCTACTAACTCCATGTCATATGTGAGATAATTTTTTCTCATGAACTTTAAAATACCTTTAGGTTTAGACAATGAATTTTTCATTTTTCATCAACACACATCCCAATCCCTTCTTTGAAGCAAAAATGAAGATTACGAAAAGCTCCCCACTTATGGGCAGTGTGAGCACAGGGGAAATGATAAGCCTTTTTTGAACTCCATGAAGCTTTATTCACATTCATCTTTCCAAGAAAACTTGACTCCCTTCCGAGTTTTCTTGGTAAGAGGGTATGAAAATTGTGAGAAATTTATCACAAATCAATGATAATATCTAGATAAACCAAGGAATCTTTGGATATCTGTTACAGATGTTGTCCTTAGCTATCCCTAAATTGCCTTTGTCTTGGAAGGATCCATAGATATCCCATTTCTCGTGATGATATTCCCTAGGAATGAGACTTCCTTAAACCAAAACTCACACTTGTTATTCTTTCATAGATCTTCTCCTTTCTCAAGGTCTTTAACACAATGCTCAGATACTACTCATACTTCTCCTTGGTTTTGGAGTATATTAGAATATTTTCTATAAAGACTACCAAATTTTTTTCAAGGTAATCTCTAAAGACTCTTTCCATAAAGTCCATGAAGATTCTTGAAGCATTAGTGAGTCCTAATGGAATCACTATGAACTCATAATGCCACACCTTGTATGAAAAACAGTCTTGGGGATATCCTCATTCTCCACCCTTACTTGGTAATATCCCAACTACAAATCAATCTTGGAGAAGTATTGTGCTCTACATAGATTATTGAAAAAGTCATCCATTAGTGTAAAATGATAATTTTTTATTTATCATGATTTTGTTGAGCTCATGATAATAAATGAAAAGGCACATTGGACCATACTTCTTCTTGAAAAAGGGGAATTATGCACCCCATGGTGAAGCACTTGGGAATATAAAACCTTTATCTAGATTCTCCTATAGTTGTTTCTTAAGTTCTTTAAGTTCCACAACATCCATTATATTTGGAGTCTTGTATATTTTCAATGCCCCATGTATAAGATAAATCGATAATTCAAAATCTCTTCTAGGAGAAAGACCATGCAATTCCTCAAGAAACACATCAAAAAATTCCTTCACAATAGGCATGTTTTGGAGGATGGTTCCTTCTTTAGACTCAATCATATGAAAAATATATGTGTTCTTATAGGGTAGTAATATCTATTCATTGTATGATGGTTCTGAGGAAGATTCATCATCCTCCTTGCACTTGTATAAAATCGAGGGTTGATTATCCATATGGAGAGTGATTTCCCTATTGTGGAAATTTATGTTGGCTCTATATAGGGAAATACAATCCATGCCCATAATTGCATCAAATTTCACCAAGGGGAGTATAAAAAGGTTCTCTGGGAATTTCAATCCACAAATGGTGATAGGGGAGGAGTTATATTCATGGGATGAAATAATATCCCCATTTTCCGTCTTCACCAACATCTCTACTTCCATTCTTTGTGGTGGTATTCGGATTGTTCTACTAAACTTATGGGATATAAAATAATGTTTAGAACTATGGATGGTAACCCTACCTTTCACTTTTTGATTTTGGTTCTACTCATTTACTTCATCCAAATAAGGGTATAGGGAAGATATTTTTTTCAACTCTAAAACACATAAAGGGGAATCTAATAACATTAAAGGGATAACCTATAAATCACATTTATCTCATTGACTTATGAGTTTCTAGGCTTTATTATATGTTATCCATGATATAATTCCTTACATATATTCTTATAGGATTTTTTTGTTCCCTTAATAATGCTTTGTAATGAGATTATTAATTAACCAAAGTATATCCCTGAGAGTGTCAAACTAGGAGTGAGGCAAGGCCGGTTTTCATACACAAGTTCCCATTTGTGTCCAGTTCAAAGCAGTTTTTTCAGGTTTTACCCCTAGATACATCTATGCCAGAGCCACATCCACTTATTGATATCTATACAAAGATGTATTTTCTTGATAAAACACTTATTATATACTCACCAAAATTTAGGGATGTTTTTCTAATAATTAGACTTATACATAAGGGTTTTCACTAGTATTTTCTAATATTAATCCCCAAAATAATTAAACCTATCCTATGATACCTACTATAAAAACCCTTCTCTTTATTTCATATATAAAAATTATTTATAACATAGAATTTCACAAATTATAACTCCAAATATCGATAGGTCTAGTGTCTTGTGAAATTAGGAACATTGCATTACAACTTAGAACATTAAATAGAACATCTTTATTGAAAACTTCTTTTACATGACCACAACATTCTTTCGCACTTAACACTGCATGAGATAAACTGAGGAAAACATAAGAAAAGAGTGATCTTTAAATCCCAGTAAGGCTGTAAACATGTAATAACATGAGGATAACAATACATGTTAGTCAAGGCATATCAACAAGGAATAAATGAACATGAATATAAAGGCATGATATAACATGATAATCATAACATGGAAATGTGGAAACAAATTAAAACACTACATCATTAAAAAAAGTAATCAAGTAAACTCCTCTCCCAACATGGTGAAAAAATTCCCAAAAAAGAATCAGGTAAACCCATATCCCAATATAATGTATCATGATAAAAAACATTACCCAATGCATTGGAGCTCTATCATGGTGCACCCTTCATAATAATTTCAATCTCATGGTTAAGTGTGCCACATAGATCATAAAACATGGATTCATTCAACATCATCATTTATTATATGATCAAATAATATAGAATACATACATGTAAATCCTCAATAAAAATTATATGTGGATAAAAATGAATAACCTTGATATAAAAATGGGCATGTTATTCACTACATCATTATTTTTGACATGAAAAAATATAGTGCCATTTCAGCAGCATAACGACATTATATGAAAATTTGTAAAATGGTCTGATGATAGAGAAAGGGTTATCTCATCATTTATACATAAAACGGAAAGTAAGTGGATCATTTAAAATAATATCCCAGTATATGAAATGGAATTTAAGATTCATAATATAAAATAAGTAGTTTAATGGGAATGAGGAGAGAGAAATACCTTACGAAATTTCAGTATGGTAATGAGTGTATATAAAGGATCATAAATGGATTAATTTGAGTATAAAGAAGATCTAAATTATTTATAAATAAAATGGAAATTAAGGTTAGTATGTAAGAACATATCCCAACATATGAAAATTTAAATTAAAAGGAATATCATAAAAGGAGTGCTTGATAAAAGAGGAGAGTGAAAAATCCCTTATGGAATTTTGGCATAGTAATGGGTGGGATTAAAGGATCATAGGGGGGATTAATGGGAGTGAAAGGAAGTTAAAATAATTTATAAATAAAATTTATAGTAAGGATGTATGGAATAACATATCTCAAATCAATAAAATGAAGATTAAAAGGCATGACATAAAAGAAGTGCTTGAAGAAAAAAGAGAGAGGAAGATCCCTTACATGGATGTGTGACTCCAAAGGCTTGGTATTGGATTCTTGAGAGATAGAGGGTACCTTGTGAGGAATCTAGGGAGTAAGGTTCAGAGTTTGGTAGAGATTATAAGAGTTTTAGTGAAGAGAAATGGAATCTTGGGTGGGTTTATATAGGAAAGGAGGGGGATTTCTTTATTATTTTGGTTTTGGACACTACACAATAAAATATTAAAAATCACAAACCATACAAGGGTTTTTGAATTTGTTTTATAAAAATGTGGAGTGGTATACACTATTTTAAAATGTTAAGGGCCGGATATATTAAAATATTTCCCTTGCTTATGTGGAGGTGAGTTGTACCTTCAAGGAAATGATTTTAAAATATTAAAATATATTATATGTTTTGGAGGCTTCCCTAAGGATTTGGAAAATAAATAAAATATTTTTTTAAAGGAAAAACAATTATATTTATGAATAAACCTTTTATAGAATTTATTAAATTATTATTGGGTCATTATGATTTCATAAAACACACTGTATATTTATACGGTATTTAATTTTTACCTAAACATTCGACTGTCTCAGAAAATTATGAAAAATTAACCATTGGATAATTTTTATATCCTAATTCCAAAAATAATATTCATTTTATCTAAATAATTTTCTAAATATATGAATTTCTACATTTAAAATAAAACTGACATTCATTGAAAATTGATGGGTTTTGACAAAAACAGTTTTCAAACCTTAATAAAAATTACATTTAACTCCATAAAAATTATATGATAATTTATATTTAATAAAAGTGATTTAATAATAATATTTTATTAGAATAATATTTATTTCAAAATTACATTAATTCATAAAAATAGATTTCTTAATTTAATTTGAATATTAATAAAAAATACTATTTGTGATTTAAAAAACATTTACAAAGTAATAATAATAGAATGAAAGTATATTAATTATTATATAAAAAATTATGTACATAATGATAATGATAGGTAATTGTTAAATATTAATTTATTACAATATCATACACTATAAGAGTAAGTTGTGTGACGGTGAGGCTTTCATGGGGCCGTTCAATGAACATGGTTTGAGCCGTGATCTTGATGAGCTTGAACTTCTCCTATAAACAGGTTATATCCTGCTTAAGTTGTTGGATCTCAGATTAGGATTGGTATTAAAAAAATACTATAAATTCTATCTCCATCGGAAGCTATGATAAATGGGATTCATTGGGAATTATACTACTGGTTGAGGCTATCACTTCCTTTGTCTATGCCAAAAGGATTTGTTAAAACCCAATATTTATACTAGTCATGTGATCACTATTAAATGACTATATTATGAACAATAATAATACTTAATGTTCATTTACATCCACCTAAATATAATGAAATAAAATAAGTGCATGTTTTTTCTTTGTACATAATATATTTAGAAGAAAGGAAATTTTATTCATAAATATTCATGTCATTATAGATACTACCTCTTCAGTGAGAGATTTTTCATGCATATAGACCACATGAGTATGTGGTATATCTTCGACCAATGTGACCTAAATATTTATTAGATTTATTTGGTTTATTATTTATAGATATTTGAATTTATGATAGAGTATTCTCCTGGTAAAGGTAATTTAGTTATAAATGCACTAAGTAGGAAGACACAATAAGTGGGAGAAAGGATTTCAGAATATGGATAGAATCCCATGGATATATTGGCATATTGGAAGGTGTAAATAATAGAGGATTAAGGGATAATGGATTGAAAACCATTAGGGATCACATACTCATTGGTAGAGTGAGTTAAAGAAAATGAAGGGCTTGATTCAAAGTGTGTTTCAATGTGTGATATATTGAAAACAAGTGGTTCCATTCCATGTTAGACTTTGTATAGAAATAAAGTGATTATAGTTTATAGAAGGGTGATGGTTCTATATTACATGAGATAGGAGCTGATGACAGCCTCTAATGCTTCATAGTGAGCAGTGCACCTTGGGTCAACCAAGATGTAACACAATGTCAAGAAATAGTTCTGGTGCCTGACATTAAAAGGGACATTGCAAACTTTTTTTTTGTATAACATGTTAGAGGATCAAGGTTAGGCATCAGAGACCAAGAGGGTTATAATATCCACTTCTAGTGCCTATGTGGAAGTGGGATAATGTGATGATAGAATTCATGAAAGGTTTAAATAAGACCCCAAGAGGATGAGACACCATTTGTGTTGTAGTTGATTGGTTTACCAAGGAAGAACAATTCATACTAATCCAAGAGAAAAACTTAGTGGATTAGCTAGGAAGGATATATGTTTGAGAGATTAAATGGTTTCATAGAGTGACTTCGAGCATGGTATCTGATAGAGATGCCCATTTTACCTCACAATTTTTGAAAGTCAAGTAAAAGGTGATCAATAATTAGTTGAAGCTAAGTATGACCTTTCATCCTTAGATTGACATATAGTTAGAGAGAATGATATAGAAGTTATATGATAATATTCTTTCATATATTCTAGATATAGTGGCATATTGGTATAATCACTTGTATTTAGTTGAGTTATCCTACAATAATATCTTTTAGTCCTCGATTCAGATGTCTCTATTTGAGGATATGTATGGGCGGCCATGTCGTTCGCCACTGTGCTGGCATGCGGCTGGTGAATCTTTATTCATTAGGATGAGTATAGTACAAGTAGCCTTAGAGTGGGTGAAATTGATTCTAAAATGGTTGTTTATAGCTTAGAAAATGTATAAATCATATGCTGACTGAAGGAGATGACCCATGAAATTTCTTGTGGGTGAAAATATTTTCTTCCAGGTGTACCCTTAGTTAGAGAATAGACATTTGAGGAGGCAAGTAAAGTTATATACATGGTTAATTAGACTGTTTGAGATCATAAAATGAATCAGGATTGTTGACTATCAGTTAGATCTTCCTCCTTGGTATTAATGTGTTCCAAATGTGTTTAACGTGCCTGATCTTTAGAAGTACAATCCCAATACTATGTATGTGATCGACTGTGAGGATGTTGAGATAGATTAGAATGAAAATTTTGTGGAGTGACCTATTTTTATGGTGTTCCAAATAAATAAAGTACTATGAGTAAATATCATTCCACTTTTTTGGGCTCTATAGAAGTATAGATGTTTTAAGGACGAGATGTGGGAGTGGAATGTTGACATTCGATTGGAATGGACTGAGTTGTTCGACTAGACCTATGGAATTACTTCTTGTGGGTGAGAAGTTATAATCATGGGAGAATTATGAAACTTATATTTTATATATTAATATTTTATATTTTTACATAGACTTTGAGATCATTCTTTAGTGTTTAGAGGAGTTCTAGAGGCATTCAAGAGGTTAGAATTAGGTTGAGGCCTGATTGGGGGACATGTTGTATATTTTGGAGCTATAAATGTCCCACTACCAAACTAGTGTTTGTCATGAGAAGATCAATAACTACCCAAAAACCACTGGGTAGTTGATGGAGTCCATTGGCTATCTAGAGGAATTTGACGGATCCCTATATGGCCTGCATCTTTACTTTGTTTTTTAAAACTAAACTTTTATCTTTTTTTTCTCTCATTCTCTCTTACACTCTTAGATTCATAGAATACTTGGATCCCACTTAGGTGTTTTTGGTCTCCCCTCTTCCCTTCCAGATCCTTCATTTTATTTCCAAACAATAATTCTATCATGAACTTCCAATCTAGTGAGTCCTTTATTTTTCTATAATGATTAACTTCTCTTATACTTGATCAAAGCTGATTAGATCATGTATGTTTTTATCAGATATAGATGTTTTTTAATTATTTAATGTGGGTTTTTTTGATCATTGATAAAATTGTAACATGTATTCACAAAATTAGCATTTTTTGCATCAGACTCATATAGTTATTGGCAGTAGATCTTATCGGGTATGTTTGACCTTGACCTACCACTAGGGTGTGGTTTATTATTAACCATAATCCTAGATTTTAAAATCATATTGAATCAGTATTAGTTCTAGGATTCAGTGGTTCTTTTAGAATTTAATGTTAAACCTTTCCTTCAATCTCTATTACACCTCAATTAGGAAGCCCTTTACTTTAGCAAATTTTATATATGGGTTCTTGGAATGATTTTTTATCATAAATGTGTAGCCTCATGAAAACCAATGTTTTATTTTTTTATTTCATATGGTTTGTGTATAGTTGTTATTATATATTGTTATAATGTGGTATTTTATATGTTATCCCTTGAATATATTTTATATGTTCTTTTCTCTCTGTCTTTTATAGTTGATATAGGTTGTGCCATAAGGACTATCCACCCATAAGAGGGATGTGTGGGATATTTATTGGAACATACATGGGTTATAACTTATAGTGGGATGTGTCAAACTTATTTTTTGAACTATCTCATTGAGGATGGATATATGTTAGAAATAGTCAGTTGTCATTTTCTCCAGCAAGGTGCTGAAGCAGGTAGATCTGGTCTCTGAGGACCCAAAATATATATTGATCATATGTGATATACTTGATACTATATGTACTATGTTTACTTTCATGACATACATCATCATATCTTATAAACTTTTGTTAAGGGATGTTGTCGATGTCCTAATAAGTCTTGTACTCACACCCTACTCAGGAATTTTGGTGTATTTATAGGTTTCATGGTCAGAGATCCAATGAAGGGAAAAGGACCTATGGTGGATGGTTGAGAATCTTAGTAGGAGGATGAAAACTTATTTGGATGAATTCTAGACTAGATTTCCACTGTTTCATTTTTTAGTGTATACATTATAGTTGGGATCCTTTTGTTTAGTTTTTTTATGTATCTGAAATTCCATATTAATAATGCATATTATGGTTTTATTTTCGTATGATACTACTTTGAGAATCATTTATTTATTCATTTTCTATTTATTATTTCTATCACTTATATTATTGTACTTTTATTTTTACATGGTACCATGGGAATAATCTCCTCATGATGTCCCGCATGCCCTCACTACTAGTCAACAACCTCTTATGTATGGGGTGATGTACATGAGGTTGTGTGGTATCCTAGATTTGACCTAGTTGTTCAGTTTGGGGTGTTATAACAATACTAACATAAATAAAACTCAAGGAAAACAATACAGAAGGAAAATTATACATAAGGAATCAAGGTGGAATCACTCCAGACTCTAAGAATCAACTGCCACCCCAAGATTCAACTCTAGACATCTATGGCCACAATATCACAAATCTATGCTAGTAAAATATGAAACCTTCCCCTTACTTATATCATGATAAGAAACATATGAAAACAAACTATGTTTCATATATAGGGGGTGAGTATAATACGTAGTAGGAAAACATTGATACTTTCCCTAAATACCACTAAAATAAGAAAATGTTTAGCTCACATTTTATTTTAAATATAATAAAAGAATAAACAATGAAAACCAGTGATCAATATATAGACACATCTGTAAGGAAATGAAATAACTCACCAAAAAAACACACCCATGGAATGAATTCACTCATACATGTAGAACACCCAATGATGAAACCACTACCCAAATGGCCTTCTTGAATAGTTAAAATAATTAGTGGTATTTGTCCCTCTAGTCCCAAGTCATCACTCATTAGTGTAATCTAATATGACAAAATATTTGGAACCGTAGCCATTTATAACCCACATATACCTTTCCATATGCATATAAACACACAATCACTAAGATTAATCCATGTTCTCACCTCCATAACCTTTATTTTAAAATCCAGATCCATTAAATCATTTAACTAAACAAATTGTTGGAATTAACCACAATTTAATATTTTAATACCAACAAATAAAATGGCATTTAAAATAGGGATTTAACAGGAGTTTTACAACCAAAAGTAGAGGAAATTTTTTTAGAAAACAATGAGACTTCACATTATTGGAGAAAGTGGAAAGGAGGAGAATCCACCTACCTCTAATTTATTCTATATGAAGAATCGACTCACAACCTCATATATTTAGGATATAATTTTTGATATATTAATTAAATACAAATAAAATTTATCAAAGATTTACCTAAACCATAAATTTAGGTATAATATCCCTGATCTATGGTTCCTCTTTTGAGAAATCAAAAAAATCAAGGAGAGGGAGGAAGAACGAGACTCTTACCTTTGATCTCCAAGATCTAATGCTCTATAATCCATTGTAATTGAGCATCAAATGGAATAAGATATTCAAGGGAAGGTCCAAGGGTCGATATTATATAAAAATTGAAGACAAATTAGGGTTTTAGGGGAGTCTTTAGGTAAAAAAATTATTTTTTGGATTTAATTAATCAAGATTCATGGTTAATACACATAGTTTGGAAAACAATAAACCAACTATAAATATATCCTTTATCCTAGAAATACCCATGTTTTATAGTTTCTGTATGTTTCATCAAAATCATTTTCATACTATATTACCACCCATATGACCCCTCCATCTCTCACACAACTACTTAGAGAACCCAATGCGGTTTCCCCTAACCATGATCAAACTGTGTGCCTCCTAAAACCTTCCCAAAACATCTTAAAAAACCCAAAATATTCAAAACATCAACCCAAAAATCATCTAATTTTAAAATACATAATAAAATAGTGAAATACCTAAAATAAATAGTGTAATATTACTTATTACTACTCATGATCTGACATTGAAGTGCACCCAAAAGTATGAATATATTTCATGGTGATCTTATCTTTTTATTTATTTTAGAAGAATCCTATAAGTAAATAAAATATATATTGCATAAAAAGGTCACAATGGATAAAATATTGTTTTTTCAAATTAACAATTAAATGTGTTATAGACATAAGTTAAACAAGTAGTTTTATCGAATACTATGAAACTAAACACACTCATAACCACCAAATTTAAATTAAATTTAAAAATTAACTAACTAATTAAAATATACTAAATTATAATATATTATCTTATAATAAATCTAATGAACAGTCATTACCAACCAAATAAAAAACAAAAATCATCTTTATTTTTTACCAACGTCAAACATGGTTTTTATAGATATTGGAAATCCATTTTATAAAACTAAATTATCTTCTTTATATAGTTATTTTAAGAAAAACATAACTATTTGGCATCAAATGATAAAAAAACGATCTCCATATGGAACAATATAAAAACTAATTTTTAGTCAATTTAATGACATAAAAAAGAAATATATATGGTAAAAATAGTCATCTAACAAATCTATTTCTCCCTCTCAAGAGAAAACACCTCTTAAATTTCATAAACAAGCAATAATCTCGGAGATAGATCAAAAAAATAGATGCACAATTCAGTAAAACACCTTAAAAGAATATTTATTCCAATATTAAATTATCTCTATGTATTATGTAACTATGCATTCATTGAAGATAATTATATTCTTAATATCAGCACCTCTTTGACTTTTCCATCTAATGTACAAGCCATGATTGTAATCACACAACAACTACCCCAATAACATTAAACTAGATATTTTTTCATGTTGACCATCTGATAATTTATATCTGAGTTGTCTATTAAGATAAAAACTGAAAATAATACTTTATATAGAATGTGAATATGAATTTCCAAAAAAATATATGACCCATATTTCCAACCAAGTATTGTCTTTTATCTGGTGCCCAACTTTTCTACATTGGATTGTCTAAACTAGAATGATATTTCTGTGTTTTGTGCATGTTCTTATGAAACTTTACATTTATTAATCAAATTTTCAACAATATTCATGTATTCATTATATCCAACCATTATTTTCATGTTCATATTCCAAACTTCATAAAATATAGTATAATCACCTCTATTAATAGAATAATTTTCTAAAGGGATAAATGCATATTTAGTATAAATAATAAATCTAATTAAAAAAATATTTTTCTTAATTACATGTTAAACATGTTATTGAAGTAGTGTTTGATGCCACTATATATTATACACTGTTTAGTGGTATGAAAAATGGATAGGTCTTCTGTGAAATATACTATGGATGCTGAAGGTTGGTTGAACGGTATAAATATTCTATAGGTATAAATGTTGGAGTAATATCATGTATATACAAAGGATGATAGAGATTAAAAGGATGAAGGATAATTGGAGAAGAATACCCTATATGATAGTACGTGGAAATAAATAAAATGATAAACCACTCATGTGTGGGTCTTGTATAAAATGTGAATCCATGATTGGAGGAAAATGTCCTAGTGGCTATAGAGGAGTAGTATTTGAGGAAACTTAATCATTTGGTGCACCGTATATAGGGGTATTCCTATACTAAATAATACCATGCATGTCCTATGTGAATGTATGTTTCCTACTCAATGATTCATGCTAATAGTAAATATGATTAGTTCAAAGTTTATTCATATTCAATAGAAAAATACGGTACTCATGTGAATAATCATATTTTCAAGATCTACCACTTTGAATAAATGATCCCTTTCTTACATTTACCTTCTACATATATCTCTATAAGACATAATAACCTAATAGTGTAAGAATTAATGTGAAACATTATAAAATTATCAGAAAATAAAAAATAACTACAAAAATGGAAATAAAATATCAAAAAAGGAAAGAATTAATGACATCACATTAAAAAATTCTTCAAATAATTTAATCCACCTTTAAAATTAAAAAAATAATAAACAAATATCAATTACATGAAAAAATTACTTCTTTACTTCAAATATGTTTATCTATTGCACAATATGAACTATATTTCAAATATATACAAAAAACCTCAAATTTTTTGATTAGATTCATCATATTTTTAAATTAAGGTTTTATTTATAATAATATTAATTAATTTAGGTTTAATATTAGATCAATGATGATAATAAAATTTAATTTTAACTAATTCATCGAATTAATAAAAAGACATATATCATACCCTGTAAAGGTTAGAAAATTAAAAAGAATAATTTTTTAACTTAATATAGGAAGCAAGAGAGACAATTTTTTTTTTAAAATCATTACATGAATCTAAAAACATATTTCAATAGAGGAAATAATCAATGAAATTAAAATAAAAGGATAAAGGTTAATACATGTTAAAGTTGGGTATTTTAATATTAAAAATCAATATATTGAAAATGTTAATTTAAAAAATAAGTAAATAATTAATTAACTTTCTTAAAAAAAATATTTTATGAAAAATAAATATATACCTTTTTTACATGCTATTAATTCTACAATACAATTTTAGGTTCACACTATATTCTAAAATTTTCGTTCCATGCCTCATCGTATGTGACATTTGAGTTAATTCCAGTTGGTTCATAAAAAATATCCTTGTCATTCATGCCTTTATAAAAAATATATATTGGAATGACCTTGAAAATGTCACTAAATTATGGTTTTGAAGGATTAGTGACAAAGAATACATAGTTTACTTGTAATTATAGAAAGTAAGGATCATCAGTATTAATTCGATGTTTCATATAAACCACCTTAAATCCATAATTATCAGTATGTATTCCCTATCATTTCATTGGTTCAATCCATTTTCATTTCATCATAATGACTCTACCATGTGTGTAGTAATCCAATATGTCTTTTCTCTAAAAGTCCCCACAATAATATATATTTTATGATGAAGGCATTTCTAATACACTATCATAACAAAAAAATATTTCACATAATGATACACCATTATGTTGTGTTGGCATATTTTCTATGTGACTTTTTATAATACATTTATAAACATTTAAGAACATTTATTTACACTCATGTATCACATTATTAAAAAAATTCACTTATATTTGGAGTTACATAATTTATTAGTAAAATTTTAACAAAAAATATGTTAATGTATTAGTATAATATTTAACATTTAATCAAGTCATCTAAAAACTAAACATATTACCTTTGACTTTAACTAACCATGAAACTCATTACTACGAAACTACCCAAATCTTTTAATATAAAAATAATGATGGATTCTTCTTATATATTACAAATTTTTTTCATTTTTTCAAAAAATAAGATGCGTGAAGATATATGATTTATTATATAAGGTACAAAAACATAAGATTAAATTTACATACATGATATAATTTTCAATCACACCCTAATTAATCAGTACCATGAGATTATCCATCTCCCAATATTCAGTTCTCAAAGTACACAATGAATACTATCCTTATATCTCCCCTAATTGAGGGTAGTGATATGCATATAGATTAAATGGGGGTATATTTCTCATATTTATTTATTATTGGTAAATTAATCCTTGTATAGACAATACCCATATATAGTGAGCAAAAATCTATTAATTCTTATGCTAAATAACCTTTCATAATTGTGCCTTCAAGGAGACAATTATTTCTCACACATTATTTCATCATAGGCATCATTATTTTAGTAGGATACATCCATATACATGAAACATGACCACCAAATAGAACATAAATGGGAATATTTATGGTCAAATGTAACATTCATGTGAAAAAAGAAGGTGGGTATTTTTTTAAGTTGTAAAGAATGAAAGGTTATTTTTTAATTTTATAACAACATCCCTACTCAACCTTTTAGAAAAAGTGTCTCTAAAAAAGTGAAATATGAAAATATGAAGAACCCTCAAATTATTTATGTGTAAATAAATAATTTCTATAGGAATTAACTCATGAAACAATACATGACAATCACGAGTTTTTATATATTTTAGTTTATCTTCTTTTATATTCACCCATTTGAAAATATTACTCAAATAAACTTTAGGTACCTTTTCATTATCTAAAACATATAGGTATTTTTTCTTCTCTATATTTTTCATTGAAAAATAAGAATAATAAACCTTCCATTGATTATAACCAATTAAATCTAGATGAAGTCTAACCATGATACACCAATCCATTAAATCATATTTAGAGTGAAAATCATCTTTTGTTTTTTCACTTTAAACTTTAAAAGAGTTGTATGTAAAATTTCTCACATGTTTGTCTCAATATTTATTATATTTATTAAATGATACAACAGATTTTATAACCAAAAAAGAGGTTAAAATAATATATTTTTATTTATGCAATTATAGTTGGAATTTGAAAGAATTTTCCATCTTTATTTTTAATTAACTTAATCCTTTTCAAGAACAAATTTCACACCTTCATGTTCATTAAGGATATCATACTCTAAGGAACATTACAGTGCATCTTATTTCAGTATAAAATTATTAATTGTTGGTGATTTTTTTATTATGGATGAACCATAGGTAGAAAAAACTGATTTCTTATAAATATGAAATCTTGTTTAAATTTTAATCTTCTAAAACATGTATTTTTTATGCAAATGGAATATGATAATTTCCCCTTATAATTCAACCAGACATCATTCCATACACAGGTAAATTGTTTATCAACCCTAAAAGCACCACACACATTATAAAATAACTTTTTTATATGTGTCTTAAGCTTTCACACTCACATTAAAAAAATATTTTAACTCATTTATTTAATCATTTTAAGTATATATCAATATCATTTACAAGATTAGTTGTTCCAGATTTCAATATAATCATAATAGTAAATATATTTTTTATACACATACTTAGAGGAATGTTATAAACATGTTTGAAAATATTCTATGTATCATGTGATGTGTGAATATGTTGAAATAGGTTGATTCCATCTCATGATAATCCCAATTGAAAATTAAATCCTTAAGCTATAAATCTATAACATGATAATCCTAATTGATCCTTAATAACTTCAGCAGTAAAAACATGATGTTTCCTATTAAATTTATACCATGCTAATCCATATCCAAGATACACTAATTCATAATTATCATTATTTTTTTTAACTCCATTTCACCTCATATTTGTTGTCATTTGTTCTGATATAAAATGTTTTTAAGTATCATAATTAAAGTAAAGTTCCAAATTACCTTTTATGGTATATGGAAGTGTGTTCTATATTTATTATCCTTCCTTCTTGATACACCACACTATTTTTACTAATTCATGTAATTATTTTCATTACAGAATAAACTGTAATCATTAGGGTATGCCTGGATATTAGCAGATAAAAATCTATGTCTAAAAATTATCTTTGATTCCATGCAATAATTTTCTATAATACTTGAATCATAAAGTATAAAATCCTTAAAAAATTTAAAGAGATAATCCATTCCAGTATTAGTAAATCCATCCATGGTTTTCCTGAGAAAAATTCTCATTAGAAATTCTAGTCTTGTTATTTTACAACATGCCTAATATGCTGGGGTTTTTATATCTTCCACAGAATTTTTAACTAGCCCAAAATCATCATCTTGGTCAGTATATGTAAAATGAATACCCATATTATTTTCATCTTGTGTTGGTATACATGTACATTTATCTTCAAACAAGAATGAAAGATGACCATGTATCAAAGCCTCTATTCCAATCCTTTCAGTTTATAAATTTCTATTATCCACTTGAAAATTATATGTGTTATGATACTATACATGACTTTTAGTTTGGAAACTTTTTTTTATATGGTTACTCACTTATTCAAATATTAAACATGGTTTTCCAACACAATCATATCAAGGGAACCAAATTAGTTTTCAATATGAATCATTTTTGTAAACAAAATGTAAAAATAATTATAGGTTGTTATGAAACTCATTTGAGATGTGATAATAATTATACATCCAATTTTTAAACATTATAATATAAAAAATTAAAGTGTTACTTCCAATACGATAAATTTATAAATTAAAAAAGAAAAAAATAATTTTTAATTTAATAGAATAAATTTTAAAATTAAAAAGTAACTATGTAATTTTACATCCATCTAAAAGGGAAGTGTCATTGGGCCTCATGGAACCATCTTGCTAGACCTATTGCAGGAGGGAGTATTAACTTGAAAATAATTTATAAAACCATAAACAGTCTTCATGCCAAGATTTATAGGAAAATTATATAGGGGAACTCTTTGTTGGGTAAGTATATGAAATTTACTTCTGTAAGTGAGGGATGTTTTTATAGAGATAAGCCCTCTAAGATCTAGAAGTTAGTTCAACCTTATATTTCAATACTTCAGCAACATTCCTGATGGTTGATTAAAAGGGGGGATATAAGTTTTTGGAACCACAACTTGTTAGGTGATATTATTGGTATCCTAAACTTTCCCACACTTGATATCAGATTCAGAGAGGCCACCAAGTATCCTAACATTATTAACACTACCTTGGATGATAATCAGAGGAGTATATTTGATAGCATTATGGTGTCTAATGAGATGAAAAACTGTGTCTTATTTGGTTTTATGGAAAGATATTTCAATATTAAAAACTTTAATAATATTTAAATAGTGAACACTCCTCAATATCAATGGGGAGAAACCTTAAGGTGTATGGAGGATCCTTCAGAGTTCTATTTTCTTGTTTGGAATGTCTAGAACAATGATCTTCCTTTTGAGGTGTGTGTCCAGTGATGAGGGATTAGTATCACTTCCAGGTGGTTCTACTATAGGGATCCGAGAATAGAATCAACGAAGCACCTATTTTATAGTAGTGAATCCGAGAAGGTGATATGGAGGTCATTTGGATAGTTTAATGGGTGGTCAAAATATTCTGTCTCATCAGAGCTATTTCTTCATATATGGTTTCGAGGAGCGGACATGCATAGAGCTAAATGAAAGGCATGGGATTTGATTTTATATGCATGTTTCTAGATACTTTTTTCCTCTAGAAATGATAGAAGGAATTAGTCTGATTTAGTGTCCATCACAGGTATTATTTTGAAGACTAGGAACTTAGTGTTGGATTTTTATAGGTTGTGTAAAAATCATGGGAGCACTTCATCCATTATGGATCTGGATCCTCCTAATCTCCACATCAATAATGAAACTATCCAAGGGAAATATATCAAATGGTCGCCTCCCTTATCGGGGATAAAGATAAACACTAATGGTTCCTACTATATGGGATTTATGAGTGGTGTTGGCATGGTCAAAGACTCCAATGGTGAAGTTGTGTTTGCTTTCTCAACTTGGTTTGGAAATGGTGATTCACATCAAGAGGAAACTCATGCGATTATCACCGGACCTGTAATGTGTAATCAAGGTACATCCCAATAAGAGAGTTAGATACTGATTCATTGGAAGTTTACAATGCATTATCAGGTAAGGGGCATGTTCCTTGTTCTATTGAATATTATATCAGAAGATGTAAGCATCTAATGAATGAGCACATGTTAATTCGTCACACTTGGTGTGAGGGTAATGCTGTAGAAAAATTTCTTTTTTCTAAAGATTCTCATAATAAAGGGGTCTTAATCTTTTCCAGCCTCATATCTTTTCTTCCTGAGGGTTTCATGTTTGTTTGTGATAATTCCCTGGGATTGTATTATTTTAAATCCCCGTAATTGTCTCCTACTAGAGATTCTTCCTTTTCCACATTTAATAAAATAAAAATTATCTTGTAAAAAAACTATGTAATTTTAAAACATAATGAAAGATACACTTGTAAGGATGAACAATTATTTTTATCTTAATTATGGTTTATATATACCTTACTAAATAGAAATAGCCATGGGTTAATATATTTTTTAATCTTGGACCCTTAATTTCATGCGAATTTTTTATAGTTTTGTTGAGGAAAATATTTATAAATATTGAAGTGCATATATTAAATTAATAAAATAAATAAATTATCTTTATTCCCTACCTTTTTATAAATTTAGAAGAATTTTTAATTTAGTAAAATATTAGTACAAGAATTATAAAATGCATGTAATGATCATATATGAAATGTATATTCAATTAAAAAAAGAGAAGCAACATCAATAAAATTATAATGTATCAATTATTTATTAGGTTATAATAATAAACTAAATAAAAATTTACCTATATTACACTTGTAAAAAAAAAGAAAAAAAGAAAATTTAAGGTGAAGAAATATATTAAACTTGAGAAAAATTCCTCATAAATCATCAAATACATTATTAAATTATATCAAACATCCTATTATAAATATATTTAATTTTAATAAAAACCAAAAAATGATCAATTATTATTTTTAATATTATCAACATAATCACATATAACATAAAAAATAATGATACACCTCTTGATAAATTAAAAAGTTCAATTATTTATTTATTTTTTATATCCCTTTTTTGAAAAGACATTTATAATATTTTTTATATATAATAGAACAATTTAATTTTAGTTTCAAAATGACACACACAAACAAAAATATACACATACATACACAAATACAAATATATATACATACATTTATATAATTTAAACTAAGCACATTTTTTTTTAAAAGGTTGGGGTTGAAGCCTCAATTTATTATTAAAGAAAAGACCTCTTTAGACTGTGTAGAGGGAGACCCATTACATAGCTCGAAGACCCAAGGCCAAGTGATCTGAATAAAAGGCATGAAAGCCCTTTTTTGGCCCAAAGGACCCCTCAGTGAATAGTACTTCTATAGTACCTGCACAGCTACAGTACCTACTACAGTACCGCCACTGCTACAGTACCAACTACAGTCCCTTTGTCACTACAATTCCACTGCTGCTACCATTCCACCACTGCTACAGTACATCTACATGACCTATTGCAGTATTGAAATAGTACCAGAAATTCACCTCTGCCGAATTTGATCCTGGGTCTTTTGGATGCTAAGCAGGAGCCTGTACCACTAGGGTACAGGCTCATTGGCAACTTAGCACATAAAAATTAATATTTATTTAAAATTAAATACATTTTAGTGGAAGATAATATTATATTTTTTTAAAAAAAGAGATGTAATTTATATATCATTTTAATAATATTTATATATAGAAATAATAATAACAAATAGGGAATAATTTTAATAAATAAATATGGTCATTTTTTTGAAGAATTCCCTTTAATGAATGAAAGGTGGAAAAATGAATTTTTTTAACAATTGATAGACAAATATATTCAAATATTAAATATTATTGAATGAAAATTTTCAATTTTTATATAATAAAAAAAATAATATTTGATTAAGTAAGAAATATACTTAGAGGAAAAGAATTTTATATTATGGATTATGTTGAAGGAATTATACTTACCTGTAGGGAGAATTGAATAAATCAATTGACATAAATTGGTAAAAAGAGACTTCATGAGGGGGAGTAACACTGTATGGTGTGGGTCTATAGAGGAGGGATCTAGGCTAGTCAATCATGTGAAGAGGAGAAACATTTAGGTCTGGTCATATTATGAGGGATATGGGAGTGGGGTGTATATATAATAAGATCCAATTCCACTCTTAATAAAAAATGTGGCTACTTTATTCCTTATTTTCATGGTTCATGAAGACCATGTAAATAACTTGGTAAATTTCCATGGTTTAGGTGGATCCTAGAAATACCCTATTTTCCTAAATCCCATTTCCATAGTCCACATGGATTGTGGAAATAAGGGTATGGTGATAAGTTTTTGTTGTTGTAGTGTTATATCATGAGTCTACTATATAAAATATAAAAGAATTTTCTAATGATGATCTAAAAATATCATCAAAACCCATAATAATCCATACTGATCATTGTATTTAATACCTCGATATTTTCTAAACCATTTATCCTATATCCATATATTATATGTATTTACTTTACCTTCTATGTCTAGTTTTCTCTTGAATGCTCATTTACACCCAATAATCATTACATCAACTAGTGGATTAATCAGAAACCAAACTTGGTTTTGATACATGGAATCCATATCATAATTCATATATTATTTCCATCTTTTACCTTCTGAGATCTCTACTACCTCCTTGTAGGTCATAAAATATTCTGTTTCAAAGAATAATGTGTCACCATCATGGATGACTAGAAAAACATATATCCCTAGTTATCTTACCTCTCTAGAACCCCTACATAGTACTTATGTTTAAAGAACTACTTATTATATATGTATCTATGGAATCTATCATTATACCAAATCTTGAGTATCTTAGGCACAAAATTCATCAAATTAAATCTTTCTCCCACTATCATCCTTGAGGATGTGCTCCCTCTCAATAAAGGTGGTCTATATTCCAATGGTTAATTTCTCATATAATGGGTTATATAGATAATATCTCCTTGTTTCCTTAGTACACCCTTTAAAGACACATTTCATTCCCTAGGTTTCTAGTTTATTGATTGATATATCCTTAACAAATGCCTCGTAAACTCATACATAAACATGTGACAAAATAATTTTCCTTCCACTCCATATGTTTAAGGGAATATTATTTTTTACTTTAGTTAGATCTTGATTTAGTAAGTATGGTTCCAATTGTAACGTATATACCCAAAAGGAAAATGGAATTTTTTCATATCAGCAAACTTACCTTGTCCACTAATGTGCTGTTCCTCCTTTAACTAACATTATTCCACTATGGTGTGTAAGGTGGAGTGAGTGGAGATAAAATCCCAAACTCCTGTAGAAAGTCATTAAAACATTGGTTAAGATATTTACCAACTTTATCCAATTGATTTTTATTTATCTTCTTAATAATATGATTCTAAAATTCATTATTTAACTCTTTTAATTTCTAAAAGGATTTAGACTTATACCTTATCAAGTAGATATAACCATATCTTCTCAAGTTGTCAGTAAAAGTAATAAAGTATGAGAATACACCTCTAGCTTCTACTAGAAAAGGTCTATATATATTAGTGTGCATCAATTATAGAAGTTATGTGGACCTTTTAGCTTGACCACCAAATGATGGTTTTTAATATTTCCTTATAAAAAACCATGACATATTTCAAGTCTTTTTAGCTGAAAATAGTATAATTAACCATATTGAGAGAGTTTTTTCAAATTCTTATCATTTACATGACCAAAGAAGTGATTCCATATCTGGGTGTTAAATGAGTCGCACATGTTTGTTTTATTATTGATTGACAATATTTGGTTTTCATAATTTAATGCATAAAGACTATTATTAAAATATCCCATACCATAACATATACTATCTTTATAAAAATAGTAGCTCTTATTTCCAAAACTAAAATTAAATCTATCCATGTCTAATAAAAAAATGATGCTCTTGGTAACACCAGACACAAAGATTTTTTTATACCAAAATCAACCCTATTGTAAAAGTGAGATGGTTGTATCCAATGACTAGCTACAAAAACCTCAATCCATTTTTAACACCCTGAGATTTTTTTTAGAATTAATTAAATATTTTTGATATTTTTCATTTCACGCAACACTGAAAATAGTTTATTTTATAAAAGAACAATGTTTGGCTTGAGTTATACACAAAACCAACTTAATCATGCACTAAACACAACATAAATTTTATATTTTTTACATGGAACATCTATTTGGTGTATGTTACAAGCAACATAAACTTTGCATATGTTACACGCAACAATGACTTGGTGTACGTTACACGCAACACTGAGTTTCTACAAAACATCATTTTATTGTTACAGTTATATAAACAAGATAATTATAACCTTGTTGTTAAACCTAGTAATATGAATTGAAATAACTAGTTTTAAAATATTTTTTATAATGGTTTTATATAAATAAAACATATTTATAATTAAAGATATAATTTTTTGTAAAGTCCTTATATGTTTAAAAACAATATTTTCCCAAATGAACTGCTTTTAATGTCATTCTTTGAAAAATAATAAAATTAATTTTAGACACATTTATAAATTTAATTTGATAAAATAAACTTAATTTTTTAATTTATATTGCTAAAATTATCTTAGGATGAATTTTTGGTATTTTTCTGAGAATCTTCAATTTTTGATGAACAATGAACAATACTGAATTTTAATTAAAAAGTGATTTTTTCATATAATTTATTAATAAAGTTAAATAATATTTTTATTTGGTTTCAAATTTTAATTAGATAATATTTTTATCAATCAACCCAATTTTGGTCATTGGAATCAATTTCAGTTTTAAATTTAATATAAAAACATAGATTTTTTGAAAATTTTTACGTCAAAAAACCCCGCATTGTAGACACGACTGCATGATTAAATTTAAGTTAATTTATACCACTTATATGATTTTAATTTAAAAATATGGATTCAATATTTGGAATCAGAATAATTTATAATGTCTAATAAGGTCAACTTATTTTTTTTTACAAAAAATATTATTGAAAGTGATTAAAATTAATTATGATGATTTAGAGACAAATTAACTTAACAAAGGACTAAACCTTAAATTTAAGACCCAAAAAGACCTATAAACTTTTCCAAAATCCACATTATGGCCATATATAAACCCTATAATCCCTTTTATCAACTTTGTTATTTTATTGGATCCACTTGTAGCATGAAAAATATGGGTGTAATTCTCTCTTCAAATATTTAAAGGAGGGATACTCCTCCTCTAATAAAAAAGGCCTCCTCTCCTCCCACATACTCACAACTCCCAAACCACTTAGGGTTGTAAAAGATCTACCCAATAGAATTCCTAACATCCCTACCTCCTTGAATCCTCACTTTGGATAGAATCCAATCCAAGGAATCCTTTTGGAATAAACCAAATGGTGTTACCCAATTAAGAGGTAACATCTTCTCTCTAGATCCTTTCTTTTATTTTTTTTCTCCACCCCTAAACTCTCTTTATTACATTATTGTATAAAAAATGATTATATTAAATATACTAGGATGTTTTATTCTACGGTTTAGATCTACACATACACACAAATCCATATAATGGGTAACAAATATATTGTTTACATATATGATGAACTACCGCCTCACGAAATGATGCTTGTTCATTTTTCATTTATCGCCTCTCATAGTGGTAATGATAATGGAAAATATGTTTATATATGTTATATATCATATTTATTATGTATTTAATCTTATTTATTCCTATAAAAAATATCTTTATACCTTCCACTTGGTATAAATACGATAATTTCATTTGAGGAAGTGTGGACTACCGCCCCCTCGAAGAGACGTGATTCGTTCACACACTATATGGAATGTATTAAGAATGAATTTAGTGAGATTATATGATATATATAAAATAATAATTATAAATTAATTATTATATATATATATATATATTTCATTTTATTTTTTTCTTTTAACATGACAACAAAAAACAGAAACAACGTTTATGCGTACGTATGACTTACCGCCTCCATGAACAGTGTATTACATTTCATAATTCTATATTATATCAATTAATATATTAAAATATACTGAATATACATGATATTTATATCATGGTGTACAATATATAAGTCATGATAGAGTTATAAGGTCCAAACATATAATAAATTAAGACACATGTGAAGAATAAAGTGAATATTACCCGAAGTGAAACCTTAACTTAGGATTGTTAACAACTAACTAATATAAGGTTATAATAAAACCATATATGGTACTAGATATATGAATATGGTTTTTTAAAATATTTACAATAAAAATATAATTGTTAGAGGTGTTTTATACAAGTATGAAGAGCGTCAATACACAAGGTAAGGGGATTTCATCTCACTTTTTATTTCCATGAGATACATGCTTTATTCACCACCCATTAATTTTGTGTGGTGTGTATAATGAACATGGATGAATTATATGATTATCATACTTAAATTAATTGGTATTTAAATATACATTTTATGATATTTTTTTATGTAATTCATGTTTCAAAATTTACCAAACCAGAAAATCAATTTTGTCTCAATTTTCCTTCTTTGAGACACACGTCATGTTATACACCTATATTTTTACATGAAGAGTATATAATATATTTTAAATGTTATATAATGAATCTACTTAATTTTAAGATATTTTAAGATTAATTTAATCTCATTTTCATATATGGGGATTATGGTCCAATGTTACTGAGTGGTAAAATTTTATTGAAACAATGTGATCACTTATCGAGATTGATTATGTTTATACTTCCGTTGATGGAATGTTAGGATAAATATCTCAAGAAAATTCATGAATTTTCTTATACTATGGATATTTATTATATATTAATATATTATTACCATTATTATACTCTTTGGGACATAATATATTTAATAATGTGTTTTTTATAAAGCCCGACATAACCCTTTCTTCGGTCGAAAATATATGTTCCTTCAAAACCATGCTTTCCAAAAAGGTTTTCCTAGAATATTATACTATTATAATATAATATTTAAAATAAATTTGTACTCTTTTTGGCTTTTACTAATGTTTTCAAAGGAATATTTTTTCCACATTAGAAACAAGGAATTTTTCTACCCTTTTTACCATGCAAAAAGAATTTTCTTTTTTTACCTCATACAACATATAGGGATTTACCTACCATCATTTATATGAAGCTTCATTTGTATGTTTAAAAGGTTATTTTTTATAAAGTTTTTTTAAAATTATTTTCAAGGAAATGTTTTTCAAAAATCTTTCAATATTATTTTATAAATTTTCATGGAAAATGGGTTTCAAAATGTTTTATAGATTTCTAAATACGTTTTCAATGTTATTTTCAAAGAAATAGTTTTTAAAAAAATTTCAATATTTCATTATAAAATTTCAAAGTGTTTTCAAAGAAAACCTTTTTAATTTTTTTATGTTTTCAATGAATTTTTTTTAAATGTATTAAATCTTATTTTATATGATTTCAAGGAAAATTATTTTTAAAATGTTTTCAATTTTATTTTATAAATTTTCAAGGAAAATGATTTTCAAAATAATTTTAAGTCTTATTTATAAGTTTCAAGGTATTTTCTATGAAAATTATTTTCAAATGGTTTTATTTATTAAAAATCTTTTTTCAAAGAAGAAATTATATTTTACTCAAGATACATTTTTGAAAGATATTTCTAAATTATTTTCCATATAAGATAACATCTGTTGATGTTACTCATGCATTTATAGGAAATGATCTGAAGGTTTCATTCATATTATTTCTATAAATGGGTTATGCTTGATGTCGTGGTCTTTATGAAATAATTTTCTCTTTCACAAGTTATATGTTTATGAAACCTATTTCTCTTTCACGTGTTATATGTTTATGAAACCCATTTCTATTTCATGGGTTATATGTTTATGAAATCCATTTCTCTTTCATAGGTTATGATTTCAATGAAATTACTATGAAGCCTATATCTTTTTCCAAAGGTTATGATATAATGACATGTTTATGACACCCATTTCATTTCATGGGTTATGATATGATTGTTTATTATTTTGTGTCACATGTATGTATGATTTAATTATGAGATGGATGAGACCTAAATCTCCCTCCAATGGATTGGTTAAAGATTTATATCTCATGAGATAGAGATGGAAATAATGAGAAACGAACTCAGTTTAGTATTACAGGGTAAGAATGAGGAATGAAATTGGTTCAGTATTACAGGATTGGAACGAGAAATGAACACGATTCAATATTATAGGACTGGAATGGGGAGTGAACTCGGTTCAGTAATATAGGTCTAGAACATGGTGTAAACATAGTTCAGTAAATTACTTTTCCACTAAGATATCCTTGATATAAATTCCTTGACTACTATGGAAATCATTATATATGCTTTTGTGTCTACCAAAATTCCGCATTTTATTCACATGTTTTGCTTTCAGGATTTATGTTCTTTATTTACTTATGATTAATGTCTTATGAAGTTCCAATATTTATGCCATGATTCATGTTTATGATCTTATTATATGCAGGTATGAACTTCTAATGTTATGATCACATTCTCCTACCCCTATGCTCATGAATATGATTACATATATCTATTTTTTACCCTTACTAAGATTTATGTATCACCCCCTTTTATGTTTCTTTCCCTAGGTTATGTAGATATGTATTAGGTATGATGTGTCTAAGAAGGGGTCTATTCATGAAAAACATAGTGAGAGATAATGTAGATCACTTTTTTACTAGTATTTATGATTCCATGTTTACTAAATCACTAGACTAATATGGTCTTTGGGATTCTATTGTTTAATTTTAAAATTATTCCACAAAATTTATGGAATGTTAATGTATGAAAATGGAGGGACACAATATTTGTTATTAGAGTAATGTTTTAGTTAACCTTTGGAGGTTATGATTAGAAAAACTTAGTGAGAACCCTAAGTAAATTTCTAGGGATTAGTATAAGGATAAGGAAAAGTATCAGAAAATGTCCTAGAATTTTGGTAAAGGATAGAGTGATTGGTTTCCTAGAAATACATACCTATTTGGATACTAGAAGTGGATGTGGCTCTGGAATGGATGTACATAGGGGTAATAACTTTGACAAGATGTTCTGAGCCTGACTCAGGGTAATGTAGTATACAACAACGATCCTTGCTGCACACATGGTTTGATACTCCAAGGGGATATTATTTGGGAATTGACAAACTATTAATGAACCATCCTGAAGGATTTAAGTATAAGTTGGATATAAATAACCTAGTATGAACTTACGGTGTCACAGATTAAGAAAGGTGTCATTATTTAAACATATTATAATTAATTCATTTCATGAATTTATGGTTTTCTTCAATGATAAGTAATTATAACACTATGATTCTAGTTTTAGTCAATGGAGGGAACCGGAAGGAACTGGATTAATATTGAATATGATGGACAATTTGCTGATGAGAAGTTAATTGGGATGATAATTGAAGTGAAATATGATGCGATCATTCCTAATCAATTTTTATGTAACATGATTAATAATGTATACCTTAACTAACTATCAAACTCACAAAGGAAAATAAGGAAGGAGTTAACTGAGAGGTTGGGTAGTAGAGACCATAGAGGAATGATGATTTGGTTTCCTTTGTGTGAACAATGTGGAAAGAATCACCTAAGTGAATGTCTTAGAGGGACAAAAATATTTTTTGAAATTAGAAAAAAAGGACACAAATTAAGTGACTGTAAGAGAAAAATGAAGAGTTTGGTTAATGAAACAGAGGAGAACATCAGTCACCCTAAGGAATCGTCAATATTTAAGTGTTTTATGCATGGAATAAGTGGTCACTATGCAAATTAATATCCCCAGAGAAAATATCCTAAATGGAATCATTAAGGTGGTGAAAGTAATGGTTATATTGATGATGATGATGATAATATAAATGAAATGTGAAAGGAAAGAGGTATTAAGTAATAGGATAAGGTAGCCTTCTTATGGATTATGGATGAAGTATAATAATCAAAGTTTTTATGTATTTGGGTTTCCTGAATTATGTCATATTAATGGTGAAATAAACAAGGATTTTCCAGTTTATGTTTTTTATAAGGATATAAAAGATTATGCTGAATGTTTCAAATAGACTAGAAAAGTGATTTAGTGACAAGGTAATATTTGTACTAAGGGAATATAACCCCTAATTTGTTAATTATGTTAATAATTTTTTTTGGATAAAGATATGTGGGATATGAATAAGTAAATTATAAGGTACTGATTACCTTGGAAATAATTAAGGACATGTTGACAAGTAGTTGATGTTATCATGGATAAATTTTACAACTTCTTGTATTTAAGGGATATATCCAGTAATCTTTGGAATAAGGAAGACTTAATATTTTCAATAAGGATTTATGGTAATATAGGTCATTACCCTATGTAAAGAGAATAATTTATGAAGGTATTCACATGTTTGGAATGTGACATCCATTTTGTACTTTGTGTTATATGGGGGATCAATGTTAAGTTTATTTTGTGACTTATTTCTAAAGTTTTGGATTTTCATCTTTTAGAAGGGTTATAAGGTTAACCATTTATGGAAATATTAAGTTAAACTTTGGATGAAGTTTTTAAGAGTAAAGTATTATATCACCACATGAGGATTAATGAATATTGGGTAACATGTTGATGATAAATTATGATAGATGGTATTACATATCATGGATCTCATGATCTGTTAGTGCTTCAGGAATACATGTATATCTTTTCATGAAAATTAGTCAACTTTAGGAAAAAGGATCTTGAAACCAAAAAAATTATGTTTGTACCTTTGTTTCCGATGGATCAGAAGGTCCTTTAGTTCGTCATAGATTTCTAGATTTGTGATTATAAACTTTATCCTAACCTTATTATCTATCACTCACCACCAAAACTCGATGGTTAGATTTCTCTTCCATGTCCATGTTTTTTCTTTACACCTATGTTCTCCCATGTTCAAATCCATTTATATATTTCTTTGGGTAACAATTATGTTTCTAATTTTCTTTTAAAAAAATAAGTTTTAGTATTAATTTTTACGATGTGTGTTTCTATGACTTAAAATTTGAAGTATTACAAAATTGATAACCTTGATGAATTTAGAGGGTGAAATTCATTGGGGGGGGGGTAGAATGTAACACCTTGAGATTTTGTGATTTTTTCAGAATTAATTTAATATTTTTGATATTTTTGATTTCACAGCACATGAGACTTAGCCCGATTGGTAATGACTCCCTAAGTGCATCCGGGAGACCCAGGATCAAATTCAGGCGGAGACATTATTTTCGGGGTACTGTAGTAGTACTATAGTAGAGACTGTAGCAGGAACTATATAGTACTGTATCAGGTAATGTAGCGGGAAGTGTAGCAGGTACTATTTGAAACTATAGAAAATGGGTATATGCTCCCGTTTGGGCCTTCAGGCCACTGATTTGGTCCTTGAGTCCTTTAAGGCCTTCGGGCCACCCACGACTTCGGGTTAGTAAGGCCTTCGGGCCACCTCAAGGCCTTCGGGCCACTTTAAGTGCAAATGCAAACTGGAAGACCTATGAGAAATAATCTCTATAATGAGGATGAGCAAGGAGATTTCACCACAACAAAAGATAAAAAGATTGCAAGAATGAGAGGGTATGTACCTGCCATCGGGATAAGACTGTGCATATAGGGGAATGCAAATCTGAAAAGCCATGCGAAGGTGGAGAGCTGATTTCACAATGAAGATGCTGGGGAGGAGCAGTTCGCAGTAGTTAGTCTGGGTTTGTTTGTAATGTTTGAAGCCTATGGGAAAAATGAATTCCTCTAAGGACTATGGGCCATGTAATAATTATTCCTACGGGCCTTGTAAGGGTTCCACCTCACCCCTTGAAAGGTGGATTATCAATATCAATAAAAAATTAAGGCCTTCAGGCCATTGGAGATATTTTTCATTTCACAAAACACTGAAAATAGTTTATTTTATAAAAGAACTATGTTTCGATTGAGTTATACAAAACACCAAGTTAATCATGCACTACATGCAAAATAAATTTTATCTTTTTTTACATGGAACATCGATTTGGTGTACGTTACGTGCAATATCAACTTGGCGTACGTTACATGCAACACTGAGTTTCTACAAAACAACATTTTATTATTATAATTATTTAAATGAGATAATTATAACCTAGCCATTAAACTTAGTAATATGAATAGTAATAACTGATTTTCAAATATTTTTATATTGGTTTTATATAAATAAAACATATTGATAATGAAATATATATATATTTTTTGTAAAGTCCCTATATGTTTAAAAATACTATTTTCTCAAATGAACTACTTTTGATGTCCTTTTGTGAAAATCATAAAATTAATTTTATACACATTAAAAAAATTAAATTTTATAAAATAAGATTCATTTTTAATTTTTAATTTCTAAATTTGCTTAGGTTTAATTTTTGGGGTTTTTCTAAGAAACTTCATTTTTGGATGAATAATGAAAAATGCAGAATTTTAATTCAAAAATTCATTTTCATATAATTTATTTATAAGGTTAAATTATATTTGAATTTAGTTTAAAAGTTTAATTATATAATATTTTTTTTCAATATACCCAATTTGGGTCATTGTAATTAATTTCACATTGTAATTGAATATAAAAACATAGAAAACTTTTGAACGTATTTACATTAAAAAACCTGCACTGTCGATCCGACTGCGTGATTAAATTTAATTTAATTTCTTCCACTTATATGATTTGAATTTAGAAAAAATGGATTCCATATTTTTAATCAGAGTAATTTTTAATTTATAATAAGTTAAACTTAGTTTTTACCAAAAATATTAGTGAAAGTTATTAAAACTAATTACGATGATTAAGAGAAAAATTAACTTACCAAGGGACTAAACCATAAATTTAAGACCCAAAAAAACGTATAAAATTGTACAAAATCTGTTGGTTGGACATATATCAACCATATAATCCATTTTATATACTTTTTTTAATTATTGGTTCCACTTGAAACATGAAAAATGGGGGTGGAATTCTCTCTTCAAATATTTACATGAGTACCACTCCTCCTCCCCTATAAAAACGTATCCTCTCCTCCCACTTCCTCACACCTATAAAACCTATTATGTTCGTCAAATATCTGAACAATAAACTTAAAAAAAATCCATAAATTACTAATCTAATCCTCCCCTTGGTAATAAATTAATCTAAGGAAGCCTTTTGGCACAAACCAAAAGGAGTTACCCGATTAAGTAGTAACGTCTTCTCTCAAGCTCCTTTATTTTATTTTATTTCTTACACCCTCCAATCATTTTATTAAATGATTTTATAAAATAAAAATTATCATAAATATAATAGGTTTTTTTATGATAAGGTGTTGACATACACTTAACCTCCATCTAATGGGTAATTTGCATACTATTTACATGTATGATGAACTACCACCTCACGAAATGATGATTATTTATTTTTTACTTTACCAAATCTCATGGTGGAAATTATGATGGAAAATATTTTTATATATGTTATATATTATATTTATTATGTATTTAATATTCTATAGTTATTTTAAAACAAATATCTTTATAATTTCCTCTTGGTGTAAATATGATAATATCATTTGAGGAAGTGTGGACTGCTGCCCCCTCAAAGCAATGTGATTCGTTCATACACTACATGGAATGTATTAATGATGAGTTTAGTGAATTTATATGATATATATAAAATAATAATTCTACTTTAATTATAATATATATATATATATATATTTCATTTTCTTTCTTTATTTTAATATGAAAATAAAAATGGAAACAATGTCCATGCATACGTACGACTTATTATCTCCATGAATGGTGTATTCCATTTCATACTTCAATATTATATTTATTATTATAATAAAAGTAAAGTGAATATAAATTAAATTTATATAATAGAATAAATTTATTAAATCAAGATATAACTATAAGGACTAAATATAAAACAAATTAAGACACATGTGAAGATTAATGGGAATATTATCCGAAGTGAAACTTTAGCAAAGGATTGTTAACCAGTGGGTAATATATGGTCATAACAAAACCATATATGGTATTATATATAAGAATAAGGTTATTTAATATATTTATAATAAATTAATATTTACTATACATGTGTTCTTTATGAGTACGAAGAGAGTAAATACACAAGGTATAAAGATTTCATCTCACTTTAGTTTTCCGTGAGATACATGCTTTATTCACCACCAATTTATTTTATGTAGTGTGTATAATTCCCATGGATGAATTACATGAGTATTATAATTATATTTATTGGTATTTACATATCCAATTTATGATATTTATTTCATGGGGTTCATATTTCAAAATTTCCCAAATATGTAATGTAATTTTGTCTCAATTTTTCCTCTTTGAGACACATGAATTTTATGCACCTATATTTTTTCATGATGTGTATATACTACCTTTGAAATGTTATTTCATAAATATAATTATTTTAATGATATTTAATATTCATTTAATATCATTTTATTACATGGGGAGTATGTTTCAAAGTTACCGAGTGGTAAGAGTTTATTGAAACAATCTCATCTCTTATCGAGATTGTTTATGTTTATGATTCATTTGATGAAATATTATGATCCATATCTCAAGAAAATTAATTAATTTTATTTTAATTTGTATATTAATGATATATTCACGTATTCTTACCATAATTCCACTCTTTAGGACATAGGATAGTTAAGAATGTGTTTTTAAGAAAGCCCGACTTTACCCTCTCTTCGATCAGAAATATATGTTACTTCATAATAATGTTTTATAAAAAGGGTTTCCAAATATTTCAAAGAAAATTTTACCCTTTTTTGGTTTTTACCAATATTTTCAAAGGAATCATCTTGTCTCTTTTTGAACAAGTCATTTTTATACCCTTTTTATCATGTAAAAGGAATGTTTTTTTACCTCATACAACATGTATAGATTTACACGCCCTCATTTCTATGAGGATTACTATATATTTTTAAAAGATTAATTATTCAAGAATTATTTTTAAAATTATTTTCAAAGAAATAGTTTTCAAAACTCATTCAAGATTATTTTATAAATTTTCAAGGGAAATGGTTTTCAAAATGTTTTCTAGCTTTATTTATAAGTTTTAAAAGTTATTTTTAAAGAAATGGTTTTCAATATGTTTTCAAGATTTAATTATAATTTTTAAAAGTGTTTTAAAAAAAATGGCTTGAAAATGTTTTGAATATTATTTTATAAGTTTTTAAATAAAAAGGTTTTTAAGATGTTTTAAATCTTATTTTATAAGTTTTTAAGGAATTTTTTTTCAAAATTTTTTCAAGATTATTTTATAAGTTTTCAAGGAAATGGTTTTTCATAATGATTTAAATTATGATTTATAAGTTTTCAAGGTATTTTCTAAGAAAATGATTTTAAAATGTTTTTATGTGTTAAAAATCCTTTTTCAAAGATGAAAGGATATTTAACTTAGGAAATTTTTTTAAAAGATATTTTAAAATCACTATCCATAAAAGATGACATCTGTTGAAGTTTCTCATTCCTTTTTCGGAAATTATCTAAAAATTTAATTTATATTATTTCTTTGAATGAGATATGCATGATGTTGTGGTCTTTGTGAAACCTGTTTCTCTTTCAGAGGTTATATTCTTATGAAACCTATTTCTCTTTAATGGGTTACATGTTTATAAAACCTAGTTTTTTTATAGGGTTATAAATTTATGAAATCCATTTATATTTAACAGGTTATGATTTTAATTAAATAATTATAAAACCTGTATCTTTTTCCAAAGGTTATGATACAATTACATGTTTATGATACCCATTTCATTTCATGGGTTATGATATGATTGTTTATGATTTTTTGGAACATGTATGAATGATTTCATTATGAGATGGGTGGGACCTAAATCTCCCTCCAATGCATTGAGTAAAGATTTATGTCTCATGAGATAAACATGGATAGAAAGATAAATGAACTTGTTTTAGTATTAAAAGGATGGAATAAGAAATGAAAACGGTTTAGTATTACAGGGATAAAACGAGAAATTAACTCAATTCAATATTACAAGGATGGAATGAGGAGTGAACTCAGTTCGGTAATAAAGGGCTAGAATGGGGTGTGAACTCAGTTCATTAAAGGACTTTTTCCATTTTGATGGACCCAATAGAAATTATTTAACTACTATAGAAATCATTATATTTGATTATATGTCTTCCATAATTCCATGTCTTATTCTTATATTATAATATTATGATTTAGGTCTTTATTTTTTTACGATTGATGTCTTATGAACTACAAAGATTTATGCCATGATTCATGTTTATAAACTTATGATATACAGGATATGATATTCCATTATTATGATCCCATTATCATACCCTTAGTCTCATTCTTATTATTACATATCACCCTTTTTTACCCTTATTGAGAATCTAAGCTCACCCATTTTTATTTTTCTTTACCCAGGTTATGATGATATGTATTAGGTATTATATCTCTAAGAAGGGCACTAGTCATGAAGAATATAGTGGGAGATAATGTATCTCACTTATTTACTGGTGTTTATGTTTCCATATTTATGAAGTCACTAAACTAATACAGTCTTTGGGCATCTGTTGTTTAATGTTTTAAGTATTCTGAAAAAGATATGAAATAGTAATGTATGAAAAGAGAGGGTAGATATACCATTGGAAGCCTGTAAATCCACCCCAGCTAGGGAAACCTTTACAGATCTACTTGGTTCATATATTTTTATATAAATGTGAGTGACATAGGTAATATATAATACCAAACATGAAGATATGGAAATATTACACTCGATAATGGACACACTTAAATCTTACCCTTTATTATTTATCTGGGTGAAATTCCTCTTCTAATGACCTTGATTTACACATTAAAAACATACCACATCATGTTCCTTTTCTTATCTCTAAATCTTATTTTTCCTGAAAGGATGATTCTCTAGAGCTTTAGAATTTGAAGAAGTCTTCAACCTCTTTTCCTTATTCTGAATATTATAATTAAACATATGGTCCAAAAAAATTTCACACCCCATATCTTTATCAACATATACAATAAGATTAAGAAGTTTTGATAGTCTCTTCTTACTATTTCTCATATTATAATTTTTAATAAAACTGGAGAAGTTTTTAAACAGTGAGGAAAGAATGAGATATGTTCGTAAATAATTAAGGATATTAAGCCCCAAGATGTATAAGCACTCAATATAACAAATCATATTGACTATATGTGGTCTAGATAGCATTGAATCTCTATGTTTTCACATGAACAATTCATTAGAGATCTAATACATCTCTGATCTTACCGTCTCTTTATAGAGATCCCGATGGTGAGAAATGATGCTATATGAATCCATGTATTCATATTTTTTTAGAATTTCATTAGATATTGAGGATAACATGAAACATTGGAAGTCTATGGAGTCATCCACATGCTTTAGATAGAGAAATATTTCTTCCTCACTATACTCTTTGGAAATAAACTCAAGATGTGGGGTTTCTAACACATATAATTTTTGTTCATGGCATAGTATAACGTGTAAGTACCTATACTATTCTTATGAATTCACACTGGTGAGAAGTTTACCCTTCTCTTGTATGGATCACAATGATATTTTTGAAGTTGATTGATTTTCTATTTATTTAAAATAAAAAAGATGATTAGTATTTCATTGATTACAACATAGATTAATAAATTTAATTTAAATTAAATTAAATTAATATCCCACTATTTTTTTGAAACCTTATAAACCTCACCATCATTTTTAACATATCTATTTTCTTTGATATTTTAGGGGAAAGGATCCATATTCCCTTTTTAATAACCCATACATGGTCTTGAAAAGTTATTTGAAGGGTTTTAGGTAGGCATAACTTTACAACTTCATTAACTAACAATTCCTTGATTCATTGGGTGGAATCCTCAATCCTAAAATCCCAAATAAATATTTAATCAACATTTTCTTCTTAGTTAAAGAAATTCCTTCTTGGGTAGTCAACCCTTAATATGAACCAAGTTATGTAAGACCAAAAATTAAATCCAAAATTTCTGTGATAATTCAATGCACCCTAACTTGGGTTGGCCAAGAACTTTGAAATGTGGTCATTTCTAACTAAAGCAGTGGAAGTCTATTCCAAATTAATATTTTAGTTGAAATATTTTTATCCCTTATGCATAAAATCCCATTTTATGTTTATCACATGACTTGTTAATATTTAAGTAGATTCTTAAATGATTATCCATTTCGGATAAAAATCTCACATAATCTAACTATATTTTATTCGATCATTCATGATTTTTAATTCATTAATTAGGTGATCGTGAAAAATTCATAGATATAAATAATTAACCCAGCAACTGATAGAAATAAAATATAAGTTTCATGATCATGATATGTCATGAACAGTCCCTCGGGGCCCTTGTAGTGACTACCCCAAGCCCGCCTTCCATAGGCCAGGGGCTGACGACTAGCACCAAAAGACATACTACCTAAAACAGGAAGACATTGCCTTTAATCCTGTACAAACACACGGTCCAAGAACACAACAAGAGGAAACTATGAAGTAAATTGCTGTAGTAAAAGAGTGATGCAATTAAAAGGGTACAGAATACAATCCCAACTATAAAGGTACAACTTAAAATACAATACAAATGAAAGAAAAAAAAAATAGGTACAGGGTCATCCTTCGAGGTTCCTACCTGAAGGGTAGGTATAGATCGCCTCCTCAGCACTCCACGTCCGTCTGTCTCCTCCACGTCACATCCCAACGAAAGGTCCACCTCCATGCACCATCCATTCCTATCTCCCTCAACCTCGATCAATGTTGTACATCGTATGCACAAGACACAACAAGGTGCGGGCGAAGCCTGTGCAGGGGTGAGTATAACAATACTCAGTAGAGACCCTAAGACCCTATAGGTCTCCTAAAGTTCCACAAAGGAGAACCAAAAATCAAGACATAAACTCTACTTAGGTGTATTCCCATACATACACCTAATTTATCAAGATATACACATCTCATACATGTGGGAAGAATACCACCAAGGTAAAAGTACCACACAGGTATCACCACAAAGATAGTACCATGAAGGTAAAATTACCACAAATGTATCACCAAAAAGATAGTACCACGAAGGTAAAAGTACCACAGAGGTATCACCACAAAGATAATACCACGAAGGTAAAATTATCACATAGGTATCACCACAAAGATAGTACCACGTAGGTGAAATTCTTAGTTCAAACAGAGTATCAGATCAAACTAGGTTTTCAGTGAAGTTTAGAACTTCAAATGATTAGTTACGAAGCTAGATCATTTTATTCTATCAAGAGGAACTACTTCTGATCATACGGAGTTTGACCCACACAAGATCGATAGGTACTAACCCCCGCAATGACCCACAAAGGATCTAACCCACATAGGATTGGTATGCACAGACCCACACAAGATTGTTGAGCGCTGACCCACACAGGATCTGAACCACACACGATCAGTATGCGTTGACCCACACAAGATCATTAAGCGCTGACCCACACAAAATCTGACCCGCACATGATTGGTATGAGTGCTGATAGCCAGCCACAGATTATCTAGGCATAGGAATAAGTAACATTCCTAGTCACAACATCGGACACCTCATATACTATAGAACTCCTCCTCTAACGAGTACAGTGGGCTTCCGCGTCACACAGAGGTGCTTCCCACTAATCTTGGATTGCTGAGGTACTCCTCCTGTCGGGTACCGTGGGTCTTCCATGTCACATAGAGGCACTCCCCACCATGGGTTTGCCGCATCACACAGAGGTGCTCCCCCTCATGGACTGCTAAGGTACTCCTCTTGTCGAGTTCCATGGTTCTACCACGTCACACAGAGGTGCTCCCCACTAGGCATGTCGAGTCACTTTGAGTCAAAATGGCCAGTAGTCGTCAAATCTCAACCAGTCACAGGGTTCCATACGTAGTGCGCTTGAGAGAAAAACTCCCCAAGACATCAGTCATACCTCAACTTCCCCGATGTCCCACTAAGAAGTATCCCAAAGGGTTTTCACATCATAAGGGACACAACGAAATAAACAACGCATCAATTGGAAGCCCGATCTGTAAGTTATTAGTGATTCTGCTCCGAGGGCCCGGTTGGATTTGGGGTTCGATCCAACGAGGCCATACTCCACCTTTATCCAAAAATCAATTTGTGTATACCAAAAAGAACCATATTGATACAAGTATTATGGTGTCGTAGATGGTTCGTCAAATGGAAAACAAGTTCTCAAGTTACGGCCAAAAAGGCGAAACAGGGTCCAGTTAGTCCCAGGTCCGGTCCGACCCATTCGGACCGACCTGACCTAACTCGGGTCCAGCCCAGATGGCCTGGGCCTTGGCGATCCTGGTCCGCTGGGCTGGGGTCTATCCCGACCTACGTAGGGGGCAGCCCGGCCCGACTCGCTGGGCTCAACCCTCTGAAACGGGCCTCTGGCGCGACCCAATGGCATGGCCCGCTGGGCACAACCCGGTGTTGCGGCCCACTGGGCGTGGCCTGGTAGCTCGGATTGGTGGCGCGGTCTACTGGTGCAGCCCAGTGGCATGGCCCAGTGGCGCGACCAGGTGGCATGACCCACTGGCACGACTTGCCCAAGCTAGCGCCGAAGGGGGAGCACCCCTTTCCATTCGGAATGCCAAAGGGTAGTGCCTTAGGGCCCTGCCACGTCCACCCGTGGGACCCAAGCGGGTCTTATCGATCCACCTCGGCCGGTCAAGTGATCCGGTTGGTCCTCCCCCCAGTGGTGCGGTCGCGTGCCACTGCTCTACCACGGCCGGCCGGGTGCCGGCCACTCTTCGGCCTCCGTCGCGGCCAAGCGGCCGTGGTCTCCTGGTCTTCTGGAGGCACAAACGCGTGCTACCCTACCTTCATGTCGCCGAACGATGTTCCAGCCCTCCTCTTCCATGAATCACAACATCTCCATTCTTATCCTGAAATATAAAATGATCACATATTCATGATCCTTGTGTCTAGGGCTCCACACCCATATATCGCGCTCAGCAAAACTCCGTGTTTCCAGCGTCATTAAATATTTAGCATTGAAGAACCCATGAAGAATGCGCGAAGAATAAAAAGAGAAGAGGCAAGGTATAAGTGCAGGATGATGGCCATGTTAGTTCGGCCATTATCATTATGAAACCAGAATATGAAGATTAGATAAATAGATTTAATTATACATTAAAATTAAAATAAAACCCCTACCTCAATTTTCTAATGGAGGTGGCACGAGGAAGAAGATGAAGTCATTGAAGATTGACGTCGGTGTTCGTCACTCCCGCAAGACGCTCCAAGGTCGGTTCCTCGTTCTTCGATTCCAGAAGTCATTCTTCATTGGAGGATCTCTTTTTTGGATTAAGATCTTACCAACTTAGCAAATCTCTTCCCTCTATTACCAATCCCTTTTCATGCGAGAGGTGTGGTTCCAAATTATATAAGGTTGAGAAATAATTTAATTAATGTTTTTACATTAATTAAATTCAGTTGGAACATTTAATTTGGAGAAAGCCAAGAGTTTAAAGTTGATTTATTAATTCTGAATTAACGAATCCTATTAATTAAGGTGGAATGTGGGTACACATTTTGTGTAACTAGGCATTTAATTCCCATCATTAAATTCCTGACCACCCTCGCGTGGTCCCCACATTCATGTTTCAAATGGGAGGTTTCGATTTCAAAAATAAAATAAAGCATGTTTATTTTATTTTCTCCAACGAAAAGTCCGAAAAATAATTTCCACCCTCGACCTACTACGGTTGAGGTGAAGGTCTCCTTAAGAGAATATCGGTGCTGCAAGTTCAATGGTGTCCTTAGATTTCAATTTTCAGAAATGGTTCAAAAGTTACAAAATGCCGCTCGTGCATTTAATGAAGATACCCAAAAAAAAGTTCAAAAAATTATTAACTATCACCCTCGACCTGTGCCGGTTCAGGTTAGGCTTTGCATAAGTGAAACACGCCCCAAAAAACCCAACAGTACTCTCAGATTTCCAATCTATGTTACCGTTTAAATGTTATGAATTTTACAATAAAAAACATGTTACTTAATTATTTTATTTTCAGCCAAAAAATAACTTTCTCTGGTGGCCTGTTCCAACCAAAATTAATTTCTTCCTAAAGGAAGAATACCCTCACAAGTTCAACAGTGGTCTCAAATTTTTAATCTGAGTTACCATTTGTGAGTTATAAGCATTTGAAAAATAAAATAACTTTGTTTAATTATTTTATTTACGGTTATACCATTTTTGGGTTTTCTCACCATAGGCTTGCACCGACTAAACTTAAGTCTCTCCTAGGGTAAAACCCGTCATCCTGAGCACAATGGTTCCCTTAGATTTCTGATCTAAGTTACATTTTAAGAGTTATTCCACTTTTTCAAGAAAACTACTTACTCGCACTAATTAAAGATTAACAAAACTTCGACGGATCATTTCATGCACTCCAGGCCTTAGAATCGCATTCCGTCAGATTTCATGGTCTCAAAATAATTCAATATAATTAAAAAAAATTATACAGAATTTCCGGGACATTACATGATATTATATAATGGTTAGTTTATCTAGTGGATGATAAACTAACCATCAACCCTAAGGGAATGTTGAACCGTAGCTTGGTTTATGTTGTAGCATTCCATATTAGTTCCTATATATCATTTTGATTTGTTTCACCTCGAATCCTAGACTTGGACCATTTCCTCTCACCTAGGATTGTTATCCTCACATAATATTTTACTCATATATAGGTGATAGGATTTAATGGATTGATGAAAAATGGGGTTAGATTAAATAAATTGTGTGTTTGCAGACCCTTACATAATAAAAAGGGGGGATAACATATAATCCATCAATTATAATTTTATTATAATAAATTAAAATAAACAAACCACTGACATAGGGATGATATAATATCATAATCATCCCCGTAACCTGAAATGAGCATACATTTGTAATCTTGTTATAAATTACTTTGATTTTTTTATTAATTAAGATAACATGTGAAAAATTAATCCAATTAATTAAATTTATCTTAATCCCATCTAAGAATCCTTAACTCCCTATCATCCATAATTTTAAACAAAATTTATTTCATTTAAAATTAATGAAGTACACAAATGTAGTTGAAGGAAATGATGTGTCCAAATTTTTAACTTAGAAATTAATTAAATATATAATTATTAATACCATGACATGACATGTACTATAAAATAAATGACACACATAACACATGTTAATAGGTTTAAGAAAACATTTTCTTTTTCTCTCTAAGTTAAATTAAGTACATTATCTACAAAAGACTACACAATGTGTAGTTAATTGAATAGTGTGTACTGTCTTCTTACTGTGTACCTAACACATGCCTAGGGATTCAACATTTTTTCCTACCATGGACGAGTTCAAGTTACATGTAATTTTTTTCATATTAAATGGAATGTGGTATTGAAGTTTCATGGTATTTCAGCCTCTGCATTATGTATCCAATACGTGACACTTTAGAACACCCTGTTTTCTCGACCAAAAGAAAATGAGGTTTACACATCATGTATAGTGGATACACGATGTGTAATTCTTCATTCCATGTCCCAATCTATCTAGATCTACATTCTGATCCAATTTATTCAGATATTATATCATATTTTGTTGGATATGAGTTGATATAGTGAGATACAAATGAGAAACACTATTACAAGAGATGTATTTCTGAATTAAATATAGTTTACTTCAGTTTTGTTTAGGTAGATCCTTTAGAACCTACAGATGGTGTTTTTCAGATGTTTCATATTTTTTTAATCTTAACTATTTACTAGTTATGTTATCGAGAATGAATTAGGGAATAGAAAATGATGTTTGATATTAAAATGAATTTGTATAAGTAAAAGAAAAGAAAAACTCATACAAACAATCAGTGAATAATAAATAATAATAAATTAAACATGTAACCCCTAAAATAACACTTGAGGGTTTTGGGAACGGAATATTTACCTTTATGGAATGAACAATTTGTATTTTATTATTAATTTAAAAATAATCATTTCTTTATATGAAAAATAAAATGATGTCCAATGAAAAATACAGATTAATTTACTAAAGAAAAATATAAAAACTAGAAGAGGATGATCTTCACATGTAATTTATAATTAATTTATGATAAAATATAGATTTAACTTAACATAAAATTCTATATTTTATGATGATTCAGTTGACTATTTTTCATCATACTATCATTCCACTACATTATCCAAGTGAAGAATCCCTCTAGCGGTGATCCACACTTGCACTACAATATCTGAATGTCTCTATAGAATATCTAGTTGTTAGTAATACTGATCTTGATCACTTGAATTGTTCATGAATGATCATAGTATAATTATTATTGAAGGAGGACGAAATCTTGATGTTTTCTCGATGGACTGATAGTGGAGGAAGATAGATCATGTTATAGATCTATAAATATATCTTTAGAGATTGAGAGAGTCTCTCTCTCTATAGGTTGTTAACAACCAAAGTCATTATAGAAAGTGATAGAATTATATTTTTATTATTCTAGGTTTAGGGTTGGAAACTTACACACAATGCCTTTCATAAACTTAAAATTATTAATTGACCTAATGTATAATAATAATAATATTTATAATATTAAATTTACATATACAAAAAGAATATAAAAATAAATATCAATTATACCATTTGTAATATGGGAATTAATCTTAATCTTCTTTCCTTCATTAATATTTAGCGATCCTTGAAAAATAATTATTTATTTAATAAATAAATATCACTACATTATTCATACATAAATATAATAAATAATCTATTCAAAAAAACTTGAAAATAAATATTTACTATTATTTAACTCACTTATTCTTTGGAATAAATTTTGATTAAATCTTGGACATCAACCAAACCTAAATAAATATTATTTATTCTAATTTGTTAAATTCAATAACTAAATTTAACTAGGATTATAGATACACTTTGTGTGTGACCCTATAGGCCCCTTTCTCAATGGAATTAGGCTGAACAAACTAAATTCCAAGGTTAGAATCTATAAATATACCAAAGAACCCATAAAAAAAGAATTTAATGTCAAAATGACATCAAACCTCCTATGAACACTTACCATGTCAGATAATCCCTTTATCGCGATATCTCAAATCATGAAGGTTTCATACTTGTGCTATCAACCTATACACTCAATGTCTATTTCTTTGATTTTTTAGAAATAAACTCACCCACTAAACACCATGGCCATATATTTATGTAGCAAATTTCATTCTCATCAAATGTTCTAAGATATCAACTTTCATCAAGTGACGTAAGCGATAAATTTTTTCTCACATTATCCATTAACGCAATATGACTTGTAATGCACCAAATGTATCCTACCTCACCACAAACATATGTTGTCATGGTTTTTGTCAATATATCAAAGTATGCAAGTCATGATATCCATTAATGACAAAAATAAAGTATAAGGATCAATACATACATATGCATATAGGAACACAAAATGAAACATAAAAATGTGGATTTCCTTTTAGTGGTTCTATTTTATTAACCACCTATCTAGTAGATTTCTAAGGGAGAAGACCATGATAAGGTGTATCAATGTCTTATGATCCGCATACCTCTAATAGATTATATTTTATATATCCCATTATACAATATCATTTGACCATAGAACCATATTTAAGAATAATATCATGTCATCTCCAGGTTCTCATCATAGTAGGGAACTTCCATAACCTTTCAACATGATATATATTTTAAGGAAATTATCATATACAAATGTGATGCAAAGGAAAAATCATGATATGAAAATGAACTTCATTAATAATATAAAAATATAATCACGTATTAAAGAAGTTGGTTCTAGGAATCCAACTCTAACATCAACCATGAAACAAGCTCTGTAAAGGAGACAGACTCAACTACATAGGCACTTCACCATTTCCCAAGCCATTTCAGCTAACTATGAAGCTAAATTTATCCCCCATTTTCACCCAAAAATCATGGAATGATTCTCAATATCACCTTAATACTCAAATATGACCAAAAAACATCAATACATATAAAAAACCATCAAAAATAGCTAAAAAAACTCAAAATCAAAATTTAGAACCCAAATTCCCTTGACATAGGTACCATTAGACCTAAAACCTGACCTGGCTGCCACATGGCATGAGGGTCACTTCCGATCACCATGGTCTAGGAAATAGTACTAAGGCATCAGAAGAATCCCTTTTCAAATGATTTCTCCAAATTATAGGTAAAATATAAGAGGAAATTAATATATAATAAACCAAAATAAATAAATAATCATGAAAATAGTTCAAAACCAACTAAATTTATCCAAACAAATTTCATAAATATAAACATCATCCATAAAAAAAATGATACAAACTTGAATAAAAAATACAAAACAAACTAAAAAACAACCACAAACCAACTCAAGATGATCCTGAAACTAGCTCCAGACAGCCTCTGATTACTCATCACCACCCAAATCACCCCATATCATCCTTAAGAACAAAACCCAAATCCAACTAGGAACATAGAACCTGAAATATATAGGAATGAGCTAAAAATAAAATAATGTTACCCAAACCTATCGAGACTGTATAATTTGTTTCATAAGGAAATTCAGAAATTTTATTTTGAAAATAAAATTGATAATTTTCTTTTCAAATAAAACTTATGAAGGACCAATTCAATTATATATTCAATTTTCAAAATATTATACTTTGTTTTATTAAAGTAGAAATGCATGATTTGAAAGAATTTTCTATAGCTTAATCCATTTTAAAAACTATACACCCACTTATATTTCTAAAAATAACTCATTGGTTGTATTAAAATGAATATGATCGCTTTATAAACATTTAACTATCCAAACCCTTCTTTAAACCAAAACACACATTTTGAAATCACTTTAAAAACCCGCAAAAGAGTATTTAAATTCAAAAAAGTCTTTAGAAATATCTTTGAAAACCCATTTCTCATGATAAATAACCCAAACACACATAGGTCAAACAAATCATGTATGCACCACATATCACAAGTCATATAACAAACATAAGCAGGATATGGATGGAAAAACAATACAAACAGGGTAAATGATACAGACAAGAATTATAACAAAATCCCCTATATCAATAACCAATCAAGAATTTGAATGTTTCTGTTATCTACCTAGGATCCCTAAAATGAGATACATCTCTCCATATAAGAGTATTCTCACTCACAAACTAGATAACATATTATAATGAAGTCCAAACAAAAATTCATCCAACCATCCCACACCAGAATCATTTTGATGACACCCCTTTCTAAACCTAATTCCTAACATGATTAGAGGTCCACTAGTTACATGTCAACCAATTAGTGTAATATAATTAGATTTACCACATAGTACCCAAGTTCCCATGACCCAAAAAGAAGTGAGGTGATAAATCATGAAATCCAAGATTAACATGAAAGACGAAAGAAATGATTGACCCTCGCCCCAACACCCAAATAATAAACATCTCTACGGATCCCATGAAACCACAACATATCCAAACAATTTCCCACACAAGGTGAGAAACATGGGTCACATAGTGATAAAAAACTCACAAAATGTGTAAAAAAGTCCAAAGGGGTAATCAAGGGGAGAATTTCACTTCAAACATTTAAAACCAATGTTCTAACTGGGAATTTAACACCAAACCATACTAAGTCATTTAAAATTTTATAAAAAAACATTCCAAATATTTTTTAGAAAATGATGGAAATCACTCACTCATGTAAAACATTTCGAAACCACCCTTAATCATGGGTATTCCTCTTTGAAATCTAAAAAAAGACCAAATACCTTCATTTCCATCAAACACAATTTAAAAGAACTATTAAGGCATTTATCACAAGGGTTAAACCACACATTACTTTCAAAAGAACACTTGAAATTCAATAAATAACCCATTTTAAAATCATTTTGAGGTCAACACCTATCTTAAAAAACCCCTATTTAAAACATAATTTTCACTTGTTTAAAACTAAACCTATTTGAAAATCACACTCACACACACCATTAAAACCATTTTAACAAGTATCATATGAATTTCATAAAATATTTGAATATAAAAACATTCCTCTTCAAGCATAAAAATAAGGAATTCATAAAAACCTTTCATTATAAGATCAAAACATAAAGAAATTTTTTAAATCATCCCAAAAATATCATGTGTATTCATACTTTTAAAAATAAATAATTTTGAAAGAACAAATATACTTTTAATTCCAAAGTGAAATAATTTCATTGGAATGCCTACTTGGAAGAAGTGAAAACCAAGACAAAATGTGCTGCCTTCAATAGTGACCAACAAAGAAAGAAATAATAATTCCACTATAAAACATAAGAGACTAAATCCATATATTAGATCCATACAAACCCGAATACCTAGATTTCATAGTGAACTGCAGTTCGGGGACAAAGATTAAACCTAGAAAACAAGAAGGAAAGAAGAGTATATGTGAAAGAGAGGAAAAAATACCTTTGAGTCACTTGAAAAAAACTAAATGCATGCCAAAAATATATGGAGGAAGGTGAAGATCCTCCTTAGGACCCCAAGTGACAGGCGATCTAAATGGGGGAAATAGGGGTTAAAATACCTTTTAACTTTATAATGTAATTTTTTGAAATTACCAAAATTTTAACACTTGTTCAAGTTTAATGGTTTGGACAAAATATTTTCCAAACCATGAACCAACCATGCACTAGCCACTTCTAGACACTGTTTATCCCATAAACACTTGCATATTTCCCCCTTGGCTTCCATATAGATGGATAAATCATGCTCCAACCATACCGTGCAGAACTATCAATGTGAAGATCCATTCCAAATTCCCATCACATGGTTTACCGAACCATGGAATAACATGTTCTATAGGCTATATTCACCTGAGGCCTCACATGGATTCTCCAAATTCTCAAATGTTTTGGACTTAACCATGTACCACCCATCCTAACAAAATATTCTCACAAAAAAATAAACTGAAAAAATGCATTGCATATGGGTAGCCACACTGTTTCCTATAATTCAGGTGCCTTAACCATGCACAATAGGAAAACCTCAAAATTTTCTATGACTTAGAATGAAACACTAGGGAAACATAAAAAAACCTCTAAGATAATAAAATAAAACAAAATAAACACCACAGTGACATGGCGGGTGTCACATTCACTCTTTAAATCTATGATTGAAATATTAATTTAATTTTCATGATTATAAAGGGAATTGTGTGCATGTTTGGGTGACAATTCACTATTTCAATTGGGATTTATGGAATCTTGAAATTATGTATGATATAGATTACTCTATTAGAAACCTAATTATTATGGATAATCCTACTAAATCGGTTAGATTTAGGCATTTTTAAGGTTTCTAGTCAAAGTTGATTTTGACTATACTCTAATCGATAGAGTTATTCTTTCCACTCCCTAAGATGAAGTTAATCTTAGGATTAAATATGAAATATTATTTCTATTCTATCCTTTATGTGGTATAACTAGACACTCGAAGTCTAAAGATAAGTATAATATTATTTTATTCAATTTTTTTCTTTAGAGGTCATGAATTGAATCAATGATAGAAAACAAGGGATTTGACTAGGAAGGGAATGTTTAGACCTCTCATAATCAACTTAATAATGCAACCGAAGATATTTTTGTGATGAATCCTAGATCTTCAAACCACTCAATAGATAAAGGCCAAGTTCATACTTCATATATGACCCAAAATGGTAAGTAGATAAACCCTGTTTCTATAATTCTCATTACATAACCTTCTATGGTAGTGAATCCGGGTAAAAAGTGAAGGTTCCCATTGTTCCTTTAGAGTTTAACGCCCCTGGAGGGTAGGGAAAACTGGTTTTGAATGATAACCCTATGAATTCAACTAAACATGATTTTAGTTAGGTATTAGGGTTTAAGGGATAATTTAGTTGATGAGGGATAGAAATCACTTTCAAGTGTTTCCCCTAAGGATGTTCTAGTTTGAGGTTTAGAAGAGGATAAAGAGTTTTAATCTAAGTATGGTTAAACTGATAGCGAGTTTGAGTCTTAGGTAGTTGTTGAACAATAGTTATGGAAAGAGAATAAATTGATAACTTCAAAGAAACATTAAGGGAATATAAATGTGATTTTTTCTTCTTATAAAAGATCCAAAACCAAAAATGGATTCCTTATAGCAGGTTCTATGATTTAGGGAAACAAAAATTTGGAGGGAATTTATGAATCCTTAACTTATTTAGTACAAAAAAATATTAAAGCCTCCAAGGGGAAAGATGATGATTTATCTCTGGTCAAGGATATTGGATATAATTTGGGAAATGACTTATGTTGTCATAGTAAGGCTGCTATTGCATCAAAAACTTAGCAAATTATGGATATTATTTCAGATTAATCTATTTATAGCGGGATGGATGATATCAAGGTTCATTAGGTAAAATATTATAGTGCTAGAAAAACATGCATCACTAAACTGAGAGCATATGAAATAGTTCATGGGAACATTTTGTGTTGTGTGGATTAGGTGACCTATCAAAATGGAGGAATGTTCCAATTTTTTCTATGAAATTTAATGCTAATCATAGTGCACTAAAAATTAGAATAGTGAAGATTTGGGTGCTCGAATTTAATTATTTTTCTATGCTTTAAGAATTATATGTGGCTATTGATAATGGAGTTAGGTATGTTGTGTCTTCTAATATAGTGGTTGGGACATTCAATATGGATAATGTATCTTTAGAGGTAGAATTTGATGATCAAGAAATTCAGTGACAATATATTAAAATTTGGAGGCATAAATTACATCCTTGTGGTTGAGGAGGTCAAGGGGGATAATCATAATACAAGTCTTCATCCTTGGGGTACATACTTGGGGACCCTCCTTCAATGACTCGTGAAGGGAGTTTGGATTATTTTAATTCTTTGGTCTCATAAGTTGTAGGATTTGTTTAGAGTTGGTTTTGAATCTATGAGTTTATTTATGTATTTTCATCTAATGTTTTTAGGCTTTTTGTATGAGGGTGGGTTTTGTTATATGATCCCACACCTTGGTGTTGTTTTTTCTATCTTTAATAATGCGTATTTGTCCCATTTTTTTATTAATTTTCAATTATAAATTCATATTGATTAACAATTAAGAATCATAAACATTTTCCAATAATTATTAATATAAATTTAATTATTATGATATAATAACTATAACTTATTAATTATTAATTATAAATTAATTTATAAATAAAAATGCTAAAAAATAGTTTAAAATATTTTTATTAATTATCAATTATTATCTATTACAATTTTAAAAAATAAAGTTATTTATTATTAACAAAAAAATAATTATTTAATAATTACAAATGGGTAATTATTAATAATTTAGGCCGTGTTTGTTAAGATAAAATAGTTATTATGGAAAGGGAATCATAAAAGGAATGATAAATTGAAAATAAATTGTATATTTAGTATGAAAGGAATTAAATTTTCATTGAATATTTGAAAGGGTAAAATGTATTTATCTTTCTCCTAGCTTCACTTTGTCACATTCTCCCCCACCCACCAAAACCACAATTCCTAGTCATAATATTCATCTGAGAACCATCACAAATTTCTTTTCATCACTCATATCCCATTGCTGGTGTAGATGTGGGGGTCACTAGGTATAGTGGTCAATGTGGATTAACTGCAACATTTGATTGAGGATTTCAGGGTGTAAAGTGTTGTAGGGAGACATCAAATTAGTTATTGCAAGAGACTATAATGGTGAGAGAAGAAGAAATGGAATTATGACAAATTTGGATGTTGTAGGGTGGGGAAGTAGAGTGATGCAGTAGGATAATAGTAGGGAATGGGTGGGAAATTACTATAGTGATGAGGAATAAAACAACTACACCATTAAGTATTACATCAGTGGGTAAGAAGGGAACTAAGTTTACATCAGGTGATGTAGTGGTGGGGAATGAGAGGGAAGGGGTTCAATGATAAGATCCAAAGATAAAGGATACATGCATCGTGGGAGTAGGAGAGAGGGGTTTTTGGGACTGAAAATGAATGGAATATCAGTGTGATGATAACTATGAGATAAATTAATTGAAAATAAAAATAAAATAAAATGTCACTAGATATAAAATGGAAAACCCCCATAATGAAGAGGGGTAAAAATACACGTGACAATAACATGATATCACTATGCTAAAATTAGATATACACCCACTTTGCGATTATAAGAATAATATACTCCTAATTTATCTCTCTTGAATATTTGGGGAATCCACCTCAAAAAATACCTCATAAATATAAATCAAGAGCTGATAAATTATTTAAGTTGATGAGAAAACTAGGTAAAGCTTTCACCTTTTATATGTAAGCCTCACCCATACTGCCTCCCCTTCTCTACTGGCAGTTGGAAGGGTTGGCCACCCACCCATCTTTGATTCCTCCCCCCCAAAACAAAAATAGTGGGGGGGTCTAACTTCAGAAAAGGGATGTTAAGAAATATACCACTTAGAGAATTTATTGAGAACCAATCACATCATCACACATCCTTTCTATCTTCCAAATATACTTATCATGTTTCTTCAAGGATGATCAAGGATCTACACCATATGAACATATTAGAGTCAATTATCTTTATTATGAAACCTAATATATTTTTTGTATGAATTTTACATATTTACACACTTTTTCCCTCTACCACATCTTGAACAAAGTGATACTGTACTGAAATTTTCTTTATCCTAGAATGGAAATATGAATTCCTTTCAATGTGCAAGGCACTCTGTCTATCAGAAAAAATAAAATCTACACATGTCCGTGCCAGAGCTTCTCCAACAAACTTTCAACCAAATTTCCTCTTTATAAGACTACATAGATACAATATACTATACCTCAATCATGGATAATGACACAACTGATTGTAACTTATAAATCCAACTCACAACTCCTCCTACATGAGTAAATACATAACTAGTAGTGGATTTCACCTAGTCATAATATCTTATAAAATCTAAATCATCATATCTTATGATAGTAAAATCCAAACCACCATAACATAATAAAACATCTGAGGTCTCCTTGATGTATCTCAAGATCCTATCCACTATTTACAATCATCTCATTCTTGATTCTCAATGTACTAACTAATTTATACCACTGCATGTGCAATGTTTGGTTTAGTACAAACCATAGTGAACATCAAACTCACCACTTCTAATGCATACAACACTCATAAAATCTCCATACTATTTTATTAAATACTAGGACTAATAAAAAAGGATAATTTAAAATCAATAGTAAGAAGGGTAGATATTGGCTTACAATATTTCACTTTTAAGAATTTCAATACTTTCCTCATGTAATTCTCATGCGATATCCAAATATTCCCATTATTTCTGTCTTGATAAATCTACATCCAAAGAATATTTTTTTTCCTAGTCCCAAGTCCTTTATATCAAATTCCTTATCCAAATACGCCTTTGTCTCTTGGATTTGATCATTGTTGTGTCCTATAACCGATATATAATCCACATAAAAAAATAATGATAAAATATTTTCCAATAGAACCCTTGAAATAAAAAGAAAGATATAAGTAAATTATATTTTATCAAAGTATCTTGATATAGGAATAAAATCTCTTGTACTAACACCTTGTGGCCTACTTGAGTCCATACAAATATTTTTTCAACATACAAACCAAGTTCAATTTTCCTTTTTTTGAAAAACCCTATAGTTGGAGAATATATATTTCTTCATCAAGATCCCCATATAGAAAATACATCTTCACATATAGTTTATCTATATGTAAACTACATGTAACACACATCACTAAGACTATAATAATAGTCATCAGTCTAACAACAAGAGAAAATATTTCATTGAAATCAATACCTTTTTTCTGAGTGTATCCTTTAACTACCGGTATCACACAATATCTTTCCACTCATTCCTTTCCATGTTGATTGATCTTAAAGACTAATTTGTTGTAAATAACTTTCTTTTTGAGAGGTAATGGAATAATATCCCAAGTCTTGTTCCGGTGAAGGGCTTCAAGTTCCTGCTGTAATGCTTCCATCTATAAAGATATGTATATACTATGAGTCACCTCAACAAAAGAAGTTAGATCTATATCCTTTATCAATAATAAATAAATAATATTTCTCTTAGTGACATAGTCTGAGTCCCATACAAGTTCTATTTTCTCCCAAGTTAACTATCACGGTCCATACTCAACTAGTATTGGACCACCATTCTCTGTTAATGCCTTAGAGGAAACTAGTTATTCATTGGATTCATCCTCCAACTATAATTTTGTAGTTTTATATTCAATTTATTCATTACTCTATCAATAATAATTTATAACTTATATTATATAAAAATTAAATCTTTACTAATGATAATTTTTTGGGTAGTGGGATCTCACAAATGATTCCCCTTAACACCATCAGCATATCCTAAGAAGATACATTTACTAGATCTCGAAGCCAATTTTGATCTTTCCTGGTCATTAAACACTAAATATACAAGACTTCCAAAAGTATGTAACCAAAAATAGTTATCAAGTTTACTGGTACAAATCTATACCAATGTATTCAAATTAATCACCATTTAAGAATATTAGTTTATCACATAACATGCAATATTCATTGTTTCAACTCAGATCATTTAGAAAACTTTTGCAGTATTTGACATCACCCTTATTCTATCCAAAATGGTTTTGTTCGTCTAATCTTCCTCTACATTCTTATAAAGAGTGTTCACAACCATAAATTTTAACTTGATTATTTATTATTAAAAAAATGTATCAAACTCCTCAGTTGTATATCCTCCACCATTTTCAGTCCTTAAATACTTGATCTAATTTCCATAATTAAGATTCTTTATTTATCTAAATGTTTTGAGGACTTTAATAACATATGATTTTATCTTGTTTGGGTACACCCAATATCTATTGGAATAATCATCAATAAATGATACAAAGTACCTTTCAATTTCTAGGGATATAACTGATGATTTATAAATGTTACAAAGGATCAAATCCGATATTTCTTTTCTCATCACCATTGAAATTTTGAACTTCAACTTATGTTGATTTCTCAAAACACAATGCTCACAAAATGAAAAGGATACATCTGTAATTTGAGGAAAAAACTTTTGATCAAAAATAACATTTATGCCTTGTTTGGAAATAAGATTAAGATTTTGATTCCATAATTCCATCAATGCTTCCATAAAGGTAGTTTGTGTGACATCTATCTTTACCTCTTGGTATGTTTCTACCATAAGAACATATAAGTTCTTTGGTATCTTATCTTCCATTATCACCACAAGTGCACCCTTCAAAATATTTATCACAAATTTCTTAGTGTGTGTATTTCATCTGATTTCATCAATGTATCCGAAATATAATATTCTCTTCTTTAATCCCTTTACATGGTGTACTCCTTGTATGGTTCAAACTATGTCATCGTGCATCTTTAGTGATGGTAAAAACTCCAACGATTCTCATGGTGTGAATATTACACATAAACACAAGTACATATAGGATAGGTTAATATTGATAAAAATATTACCATCAAGATGTTATGTTCCATGATTCCCTTGAGTTTATTATCCATGAATCATTGAGATGTTGTCAACCTATAGTAGTCATTGTTGCTTTACAGACTAGTGTACCTCTATTCCCAAAATTACTTTCTACATTTACAGGAGAGTTATTTCTACTAATATTACTATTACAATAATACTTCTTAATATTACCAGTTTTCCCGCAATTATAACTTGTGATATTTATCTTCCCACTCCTTGATTTGGACCTTCCATGATTTTGACTCCCACTAGAACCACCCCACATTGTCCTTCCAATTTCTATCGACAGAGCTTCTACTTGGTGAAATTTTTTCTGTCTATCCTTTTTGTAATTGTTCCAAATTTATTCTTCAATAAACATAGATACAATATAATTAAAAAGAAATATATCCATCTGAATATTTTTTTGAGGTTGATGATGAGCTGAACTTATGAATCTATCAAACTTTAGAGTATATTCTACACACATTTAGTATCCCCAATTTTGTATCCCAAAACTGTAAGATGAGTGAAAATTCTATTCAATATGTCAATGTGGTCCTTCACTGATGATCGATCTTCCATTGAAAAAGTTAATAATTTTACCTTCAATAATTTTTGTGTGTGTAGTGATTTGGCCCTGTACAGCTCCATCAAAGTATCCCAAATTTCCTTCACCCTCTTTTTCTCTATAATTATTGAAAAGACCCCATATAATAAAGCCAAATGTATATTGGAAATATAATTATCATCTATTTCATTTCATTTCTCATATATTACACCCAATTATCTTTTTCCAATTTTGATTAGAAAATTTAAATTCCACGACCCCACTTACATCTTTAATTTCTATAATGGAAAATTATTCCTATTGAACTTTTTGATCTTGAATTTTTTCTCCATATGAACATAATATTAGTCTAGAAACTTCTCTATTTCACATCAATGTATTTAATAATTTCAATAAATTTGTTTCTAATTTTAATGATTAAAAAAAATTGAAATCATAAAGCATGCTCAAATTTATAAAAATTATTAATACCTAAAAAAACTGAACAACTCTAAGAAAGAAACTGATTTTGATACTACTTTTTGGGACAAAAAATGATTTGACCATTAGTTCAATGATAATTACAATATAAAGAAAAGTGAAAAAATTTTATTAACAAAATGGCATTGGATTTAACATGGAAAACCACCAAAATAAATAGGGGTAAAAAAATCATAGAAAAATAAAAGGATATCACTATAATAAAAGTGGGTATATACTCGCTTGTTTTCATAAGGAGAACATCCTTGTAATTTATCTGTCTTGAATATATAGGGAAACCACCTCAAAAAATACAATACAAATATAAATCGGGCGATGATGAATAATTGAATCTAATGAGAAAAGTAGGGGTACACTCTACCTTTTATAGGCAAGCCTCACCCTTTACTGCCTCCTCTCCTCTACTAGTGCTGGGTGGGGTTATCCACCAACCCCTACTCGATGCCTCCCCCCTTCAAAAAAGAGGGGGGGGGGACTGTTGAACATGGAAAATGGATGTCGATAGGGATGACGATGACTATGACATCTGGAGCCTAGGTAGGGAAATGCCGAGACATAAGTTTCCATGAATGATGGAAACCAAAATTATTCTCAATTTAGGTGGAACCCAAATTCCTTTATTTGAAAGGAATAAGAATTTATATTTCAATTGTTCTTGTTGATTTTGCGTTTAGTTTCTCTTTACACAACTTTATTTCCTACATACCAAACATGGATTTATTGTAAATAATTTTTAATTAATAATTATTTATAGTTAAAAAAAGTTTAATTTTTAATTAATTAATAAAAACATAAAAAAATTATTAAATATTAAATATTATTGCTTAGTAACTATTATTAATTATCTATTATTATTTAGTATAACTAATTATTAAATATCAATTAATAGTAATTAATATTTTACACTTATTAATTATTAAGTATTACATATTTATTATAAATTATAAATAATTTTCTCAATACTAATATTAATAATTAAATATTAATTATCATTTTTGTCAATTAAAATTTTAAATTTTAATTTATTAGTTAATAATTAATAATTGATTATTATTTAAAATTATTAATTATTAATTTATGTTTTAAATTATTAATCATCAATTCTTAATGAATTCTAAATTGATAATTACTAATTATTAGTGAATTAATATTTAGTAATTAATTAATATTTAATAATATTATTAATTTTACAATAATTACCCATTATAATTTATTTATAATCATTAAATGTTTATAAATAAATTTGGGTTTTATAATTTTGTTTATTATTTATTTATATAATTTACTTTTTTATCAAATATGTTAAATAATATTTGTTGACATATTATTACAAGTGAATTCTTTTGATAAATTGGTTAGTATTTATAGAGTTAGGAAAGATTTTATTAAATTAGTTTGAGGATGAGTGTACTTATAGGAGAATGGTGTGTCATGCATAAAACAAAAAAAACAAGTAGAATAAATTATAATGAATATAAAATAAAATTGAAATATATTTTAATTATTTTTGTTAAAGATTTTCTATCTATCATAAATAAACTAGAATATTAATTTATATGAAGAAAATTATTATTATGTTAACACCTATGATAACATTTTTTAACCTTACGAAATATAATTCCACACGGTCTAATTATAGTGGAAGACCTGCTTCCATAGTAGAGAACTGTTACAATAGACACCTATGACCATAGTTTTTTCCGACTGCGGTCGTAGGCCTACTATAATGGCTATAGTTGTCATAGTCACAAAAACCATGGGAGTAGGCTGTTACCACAGTTTTAGGGTATATTGCCATGATTTTGGTCTATGATTATATGTCTTTTTTCTAATAGTGATTTTATATAAAAAATTGACTATTATTAAAAAAATAATAGTTTATAACTGTTTTAAAATAATTTTATTTTGAGATTATGCAATTTCAAACTCATTTTATATCTATTTATAAACTGAAAAAGTTATCTGTAAAGAATAAAAAATGTTACATGAAAGGTATGATAAAAAATCATTTAAAAAAAGGTTAAAATGTAACATTACAAGATTTTAGAATATATAAAAATTAATTGATATCTTGCAGTGAACACAACACTGAGCTTAAACGAACCACAATATACTATTAAACATTATTATTTTAACATGACCATTATAACATAGACATTAAATTATTGGGTGTGAATAGGAATGACCATATTATTAAATACATATGAAGTTCATATTCGATAATAGTTTATTTATTAATTCTTAGGAAATAAACACACATTTTTATTAAAGTCATTTTATTATTAAAATATTTGTTTTCTTTAAAAAGTGACTTTTATTGCTTTCCATGAGAAAATAAATATAAATAATTTTTTACACTTTTAGAAAATATATTTGATAAACAGAAGTATATTTTTGAAATTATCAAATCAAAATTATATTATGATGAATTTTTGGTATTTTTATAAAAATATTGAATTTTCTATTGAATATTGAGAAATACTATTTTTTATTGAAAATTATAATTTTATTTGAAGGATTTAAAAACTAATATTTTGTTTTAAAATAGTTGAAAAGAAAAATTAGCTATATTATATTATTAAAAATTAAATTAAATTCATTGTAACAAATTTTACTGTTGAATTTGGTATAGAAATATTATTATACTTAAAAAGATGTTTATCAAAAAAACTGTTTTTCATTGAGTTTTTCATTTTAATGTTAAATTAAAATTAAAATTTATTAAAATTGAATATTAAAAAATGGTTTCCATATTTGAAATTAGGAGTTTCATATTTAGTAAATAAGTTCATTTTATTTTTGTTCATTATGGATAGTAACTATGATAATTGTTTATTACCACGGTAAAAGGTAATTCAGGTAATTAAAGGATAAGAAATTATTATAAGGACCAAAAAATGACCACAAAACAAAAGAAATATTATTTATTATATAAAATAAACTTTAAATTTTCATTTATATGACCATTTATTCCCAATTTTATAATATCATGACTTTTATAATATTTTATTTAATGAAAAGTCAAAGATGTCACATTCATGTTTTTAATAACTATAATATTTTTAATATGGATTCATCCAGAGGATATGTTCAAATATAAATAGAATTTTTAAATATAAAATAATAATATTCATCCTGGTAATTTATTTTTGAATTTTAGTTATTAAATAATTAACTTAAATTCTTACACAACACTGATACAATACTCATTTCATTAGTGGAATAATAAAATGAATGATATTAAAAATATTAAAATTAATATAATTTGTATTAATTAAGGTGGATCACAAATTTTATAGATGAATATGAAATATTAGGGATGTATTAAATGTTTTTTCAGAGATATCTTATTATCTTGATATTCTTAAAGTCAAAGTAATGAGGAGTGTAAAAATTGACAATAATGATATTTGATGAATATAATATTTTATTAAATTATTTAAAAATCATAAAATAATTAAATGAGATTAAATATAATATGATATGGTTTAAAAATTCATTACAAGTTCATTTATGGGCTATTTGGAATCATTTTACTCATGAATAGTCTTATTATATTTTAATATATTGGGAAATTCCAAAAGTTCCATCAACTTCATTATAAAAGGACACCCCTCCTTCACTTATTACACCACTTTGATCTATATATCTTAACCATAACACATTAAAATTATCTCTAAAACATCCTTCTCCAGATTCTAGTGGTGTTTTTCTTCTCAAAAGACCAACAATAGAGGCCTTAAGAAGAGATCTTAATAGAGTCCACCAAAGAAGAGGTAATCATCTTTACCAAATCTTTCAAGTTTATTACTTCTTATAATTACTCTTCATGTGTTGTAATCATCCTAAAATAATAACCCCAATATCATAAATATAATTAAATTTTATTATGATTATAATACAACCATATTCCACATTTTATCGATCCTACGAAAAAACAAAATCACCACGTGTGTGTATGTACGACTTACCATCTCCACACATCAGTATAAATTGTTTTTCCTAACCAATTTAATTGGATGGTTATAAATAGGAAAATAATGAATATATATGATATATATGAAATAATTATTATTATTTAAAGTTTAATTATTCCTTATAATTATTTATTTCCATTAATTGAAAAATGGAAAGAATGTTCATGCGTGTACGCTCTACCATCTCTATGAACAATGTATTTCATTTTTTTTACCTCAATATTTATGGATGACTCTACATAACTATATATTTAATATATATGATATTTAATCCATAAATAATATTCTTTATATTATGTAATTATGATAAAATTGTAAGGTCTAGAACTACTGAATCAATACATACATGAAGAAAGAAACAATTACCACCAAAACAATGATTTTAACAATGGATTTATAATAAACAAGTGATAAAATTTATATGTAAATAATATATGGTATAATATATATTATTATGGTTCAAGAATATATTTATAATAAATATATATTTATTATGAACTATTTTCAAGCACGTACAAAGGAAATCAAACCTAAGGTAAGGGACTTGGTCTCAATTTTCTTTCATTGAGTCATAATTTGATGTTATGAACCTATATTATTTTATAAGGTGTATATAATACCCTTTTGACATGTTATATCATGAATTTATTTTTCAAAGTATTTTTAAGTGATATTAATTTATTTTTCATACTATTTAACTAATTATAAAGTTGTAAGGGTTTATTTTACAATATCATCATTATTCGGGGTTGTTTTCTTTTTATATCTCAGTTGAGGATATTTTTATTCCATTTCATTGTTTTATAAAATTTTTTTCAAAACTATTTTTACTATTATACAATGATTGTTTAAATTAATTTTTATCCCATTTTGAATTATTACAAATTTTTTTAAAAGGAACTTTCCCATTATTTTCCAAATAAAGATGTTTTTGGATTTTCTTATAAAAGCATGAAAAGAATATTTTTTTAACTTATATGACAATAATGAAATTTCCCATCATCATAAAAACTCAATGATTTGAATATTACTTTATAATTTTACATGCTTCTTTTAAAATAAAATTATTTCTTTATCGCATGCACAGTTTTTAGATTTTTAAAATTATTTTCAAATTAAAAATGGCATTTTCCTCAAGAAATAATCTAGTATTATATTAAAAGTATTTTCATCTATATAAAAATAGTTTTTTGATCCTATTTTGTCGATGTAATATAATGATACCATTCATTATATTTCTTTATATGGTTTATGATCAACTTTATTGGGGAAAGTGTTGATAATCTGTATGACTAGTTCTTCTAATATAAAAGATTATTGATTTTGTTAAGGTTTATTGATTCAGTTGTATTATTTATTCATATGAATAATTAATTAGACTTATTAAGTGACAGGTGAGGCCCACTATATACCCTCTATGCATAATTAGGTCTCATGAGACATACTAGATTGGGTTTTGTCTAAGGCCTTACCGATTTATTATATTCTTGGCATGAAGACTTGATGGTATTAGATTCTTGGCATGAAGCCTTGATGGTATTAGATTCTTGGAATAAATCCTTGTTAGTATTATATTATTGGTAAAAATCCTTACTGGTATTATATTCTTGGTATGGATCCTTGATGGTAAGTTTCAAATATCTGAAATTATGGATTCCATCATTATGAATTTAATTATTGATACTGTTTGTGATTATTAAATTAGTTAGAATATCCATGGTTAAGTTTCATGATCATGTAATTATTCATATAGAATCATAATTTATTCCACCCATATTATGCTAAAGTTATTGATTATGTGGAATTTTCTTTAGTTATTTACCTTGATATATTGATTATGCTTTATTTATTCATAGCTTTTGTAGTATGCTTACCCTTACTGAGCATCTGATCTCACCCCTTTATTAAGTTTTAGTTTCCATAAGATAGGAGGATGTGTTTTTTGATTAATATATAGGGATATACCATGGGTAATAATAGAAATATCAAATAAAATTATTTTTTACTTTATATTTTAAGATGTAATGTGAATTTCAAGTATGTATCTAGTTTACCAAGGCTACTAAACTATTTGGTCCTTCAGGATGAAATTATTTGTATCTTATAAAAATGGAATAAATTTGTGATTGATATGTAGGGATACACTAAGGGGAATAATTCAATTATAAATATATTTTTTTATATTTTATGTTTTAAAATGTATTTTTAATTTCAAGTATGTATCTAGTTTACTAAGACTAATAAACTATTTAGTCCTTTGAGATTTGATTCTTTATGTCTTCTTCAAATAAATAACCACTGAATCTAGGATAATAAAGTTAGAATATTTACATTTGGTGTCATATTAATTTTAGTAGAAGCCATAAGAACTAGATTTAGTAAAATATAGATTAATAACATTACTATATGATTGAATTTGAGGATATGTTTAAGTATATGATAATATCCTATATATTTGGTAATGATCACGAATAACATCAGTTAAACATAAGTATACATAGATTGATATGGTGTCATGATTTATACATATTATAAATGATTCTTTAGGTCTATGTGATATAACAATATAATTAGTTTTTCTCACTCTATAATTTTTAGTTTTAGACAAAGGATGGAACCATAAGAAACTGGGTTAATGATGAATGCGATAGAAAATGTGTTGATGAGAAACTAAATGGGGTAATGACGGAGGTGAAGAATATCATGATTAAGCATAATAAGTTATCTCTATATTTTATTAACAACTTCCACCTTAACAGACTCTTAAACACACCAAAGAAGATATGGATAGAGTTTACCAAGAGCTTGGGTAGTGGATACCATAGAGGAAAGAATATTTGGTTTTCTATATGTAAAGAATGTGAGAAGAATCACCCAAGTGTATGTATTATAGAAATGGGAAGATGTTTTGGGTGTAAAAATTAAGGACACAAATGAAGTAATTTATAATGAAAAATGAAAAGTTGGGTTAACATAATGGATAAGAATGATGGTCTCACTGATGTATTATCTATGGTTGAATGTTTTAAATGTGGAAATTATGAGAATTATGAAAATTGATATCCAAGGGGGAAGGCTCATTAAGAGAATAAGAAAGGTTTTATGAGTAATGGTTTTATTACTAATGAAGAAACTACAAATGACACATAAAAGGTAGGATATTATAAGGAATAAGATGAAGAATCATAGTTAATGGTCTAAGAATATTGTGGAATCATTAATGATCATGAGTTTGGATTCAAGAATTATGTTATTGTATTATTTTATCAATGAAATTATTGTTATAATAATTATGAAATGTATAAGGATTATACTGTAGTAATTTTTATTTAAGGACCTTAGAGAAAATGTTGAATAGTACCAATGACCAAAAAAATGATTTGGTGGCAAGTTGATCTTTTGGAAAACACATGATTGAGGTAAGTAACCCTTAATATATTCTTGATTTTGAGATAATAATAATAAAGAGATATTTATGGGATAGTATTGGTATCTATAAAATTGGTTAATGAATTGATGGTTTATGTTATCTTTGTTAGGGTTACTACATGTTTGGATTTAAGGAATATATTCAATAACTTGAGATTTTATTTTTTTAAGCATAAATGATTTCATTAAGGTTTTAAGGTGATCAAGGTAATCATATATTTGGTATATGATAATAATAGCTACATTATTCTATTTAGGGAATCTAATGTTAAGTTGATTTTGGAAATTTAGTGACCTTACTTCTGAATTTTTGGACTATGAATTTGGAAATTTGTATTTTGGATGAGTCTTAATGTTAACTACTTATAGAATGAATTATGTTGAACTTTGGATATTATTGTTTGAGGATAAAGTATGATTTATCATATTAATTACCCTATTTGAACCATTTTGGTGTTAATAAGTATTTATAGGATGACTAAATGAATTGTGGACCATATGATTCATTAAAAGTGCTTCAGGAATGAAAAATTTGTCTTGAATATCCATCTCCTAGTGTAAGAAATGAATTAGAAAAAGTTTGGAGCATATACAAGGGATGAAATTATGGATATGAAATGGAATTAAATTAGGTAAGTTTATTTTTAAATGTGTTTAATCTAGACAGTAAGAAGTCCCTCAACTCTTGGAAAATGTTTCTGGAAAAAAATTTATCCATTTAATTTTATTATTAAGAAATAAATGGCCTTTTGACTAATCACATATTTATGAGATTGTGATGGTTAACTTTTTCATGATCATGATCTCTATCAGTCCTTAATAGTTAGTTTTCTCTTTCATGTCCATTTTTTCACTTTCCAGTTACATTATCCTAAATGTATTCCTATTATGTGTTATTCCATACAAACTCCCTACTTCCCTTTATTTTTGTAAGTGGAAGTTTTATTGACCTTTTTTATGATGTGGGATTTCTACAAAGGAATTTTCAAATATCAACCCTTGATTTTCGAAGTTCATTTTAAAATTGAAAGGAAACAATTTATTGAAGGCATGAATAATATAAAATCCCAACATTTTATAATATATAAAATTTAATTGTTATATTTTTGTGCCCACAACACAGAGCTTAAAAAACCATGATAGACTATTAGATATTATTATTTTAACTATATCATTATAACCTCCCTATTAAATTGGTGGGTGTGAATATTAATAAATATACTATGAGCTATATATAAAGTTCATATTGAATAGAAATTTATTTATTAATTATTATGAAATAAACACAAAATTTTTAGTAAATTCATTTTATTCTTCAAATATATACTTTCTTCAAAAATAATTTTTATTGCTTTCTATGAGAAAAAAAAAATTTTTTTTTTACAATTTTGTAGAATTTATTTGACAAAATGATCTTCATTTTTGAAATTATAATATCAAAATTATCTTATGGTGCATTTTTTGTATTTTCCAGAAAAGAGTTATTTTCTAATAAATAGTAAAAATATTATTTATTATTTATTTTTTTATTTCAAGAATTTATAAATTAATATTTTATTTAAATTAGTGAAAAAGTAAAATTAGTTAAATTATGTTACTAAAAATTTAACTAATTTAATTTTAATCAATTTTATGGTTGAATTTGGTGTAGAAACATATTTATAATTAAAAGGCATTTTCTGGAAATTTGTTTTTCATTATATTTTTTATTTTAATATTAATTTAATTTATTCAACTTATTAAAATAAATTCTTAAAAAATATAATCCATATTTTGTCTTCGAAGTTCTATATTTATTAAATAGTTCCCTTTTATTTTTTATCATTATGAATAGTAACCATGATAATTTTTATTACCATGGTAAAGAGTAAATTATGTAATTAATGGTTAAAACAATATCAAAAGGACTAGAAAATGACCCTAAAAATTTCATAAATTTTATTAGATAATTTATTTTAATCAACAATCATTAAATGTTTTTTTATTTGACTATTTATGGCCGCCTCTGTAAAATTGAGACATTTATAATATTTTATTTAATGAAAAGTTAAATATGTTACATTCATATCTTTAATAACTATAATATTATTAATATAAGTTTATCTAAATTATATGTTAGAATATATATAGTATTTTAAAATATAAAATATTTATATTCATCATGGTAATTTATTTTTTATTTTTATTCAAGAAAATATTAACTTAGATTCTTACACAATGCTGATACAAGAATGATTTAATTAGTTGAATAATCAAATAATTGATATTATAAATATTATAATTTGAATTAATTAAGGTTATAAAATAATTTTATATATTGATATGACATATTAGGAATGTATTAAAAGTTTTGGTTCTAATATATCTTGTTATAATGATATTCGTAAAGTCAAAATAATGATGTGTGAAAATTGATAATAATGATAATTTACGAATATAATATCTTACTAAATTATTTAAAAATCATAATTTTTTTAAATATGGTCATATGGAATATTATATGGTCAAAAAGTCACTCTTTATGCATTTATGGGCTATTTTAAGCATTTTTTTCTAGAATAATCTTGTTATATTTTAATATTTTGAGAAATTCCAAATGTTCCCTCACCTCAATTAGAAATGGAAACCCCTTCCCTCACTTATTTAAACCACTATGATCCATATAGCTTGACCATACCCTGAAAACCTATCTCTTAAAAATCATTATACACATTATATAGGTGTTTTTATTCTAAAATTACCAACCTAGATGCCTTAAGAAGATATCTAAAGAGAGTCCATCAAATAAGAGGTAATTGTTATTACCAACTCTTTCATGTTTATTTCTTCTTATACCTCCTCTTCATGTGTAGTAATAATACTAACATAATAAATTAATTATAATTAATATATTAAGATATTATTATGATAATTATAAAACCATATTCTCTCTTTTATCCATCCTATAAAAAATCACCGCATGTGTGTGTGTACGACTTTCCATCTCTACGCAACGATGTAATTTGTTTTTCATCACCAATTTACATAGAAGGTTATAAATATCAAAAAAATTTATATATTATATATATATATATGACATAATAATGATTTTTTAATGGTTAATTATTCGTTACCATTCTTTCATTCTATCTATTGGAAAATAGAAAAATTTTCATGCGTACGTATAAATGACATAATTCATTTTTCTATCTCTATATTTAAGGATTAAAGTTAATATATATATTTAATATATATATATATATATCTATGTATTTAAAAAATAAATAATATTCTGTATATGATGGAACTACAATAAAATTATAAGGACCATAACTACTAGATCAAAATATCTATTAAAAAATAAGTAGTTACCAAAAAAATATCGATTTTAACAATTAATTGATAATAAATAGGTGATAAAATATTATAAGTAAATCATATATGGAATTATATATTTTAGTATAGTTCTTGAATATATTTATTATAAAATATTTTCAAACATGTACAAAGGAAATCAAACCTGAGGTAAGGGACTTCGTCTCAATTTGCTTTCATTAAGGAATTTTCGATGTTATGCACCTATATTATTTTATGAGGTGTATGTAATGCCCCTTTGACATGTTATATCATAAATTTATTTATTTAATGTTTTTTTAAATTTTATTCACTCACAAGATATATGATTCAACTAATTACAGAGTGTCCAAGGTTTATTTCATAATCTCATCATTATCTGAGATTGTTTATTTTTATATCTTAGTTTCGGATATTTCTCTTCCATGTACTTGTTTTATAAAAATTTTCAATTTTTTAATATTATCCAATGTTTTTTAAAATTATTTTTTTCCCCTTTTCAAATTTTTACAAAAGGTTTTAAAAGGAATCTTTATGTTGTTTTCCAAGTAAGGTAATTTTTAGACTTTCTTACAAAAGTGTAAAAAGATTGATTTTTTATCTTATATGGAATGAAAATAATTTACCACCGTTATAAATCCTAAATGATTTGAATCTTCTTTTACAATTTTACAAGGTTATTTTAAGGAAAATTACTTCTTTATTATCTTAGTTGTTTTTATATTTTAAAAATTATTTTCAAATAAAAGGGCATTTCTTTAAGAAATAATCCAAAAATCTCTTTAAAGTATTTCCATCTATGTTAACAACCTTTGCTGAATCCTATGTTTTGTATGTAATTTAATGATACCATTAATTATATTTATTTTTATTTTTTATGATTAGTTTGATTGGGGAAAGTATTGATAATCTGTATGACTAGTTCTTCTCAAACAGACTATTATTTATTATGTTAAGGAATATTGATTTAGTTGTAATATTTATTCATATGAAGAATGAATTGGGATTAGTAAGTGATGGAAGAGGCCTGATATAACACATAGACACATCGGTAGGTCTCAAGTGAAAAAATAGATTGGGTTTTGGACAAGGCCTTACCCATTTATTAGATTCTAAGCATTAAGTCATGATGGAATTAGATTCTTGGCACAAAGCCCTGATGATATTAGATTCTTCTAATGAAGCCTTAATGGTATTAGATTCTTTGAAATAATCATTAATGGTATTACATTATCAGAAAAAATCTTTGATGATAAGTTTTAGATGTCTGAAAATATTTATTCCATCATTATGAATTTCGTTATTGATATTCCATGTGATTATTCAATTAGTAAGAATATAACAGTCTTTCCTTATGAAGGCATTCTAATATCCAAATTTCAGATGTTGAATCTGATTCTACTATGATGATAAAGTTTCATCAAGATAACAGTGATGTTACCAAGGAGATGGTTTATATTGTTAGGTATTACAAGACTTATATCAACCACAATTTTCTCGCCAGACATACTTAGAGTGAATGGAATTGTGTGGCCGACATGTTATCTAGAAAAGACATATCTGATCAGATACAAATTCATTACACCAACTTTGGGTCCCTTCCTGATGATTACAAGCATATAATTAGTAATGATGCTCTTGGAATCCATTGTTTTTCCCTCCTTGACTATTTTTTATCTTGTTTGTTTATAGGATCTCTTGATTTTCTTAAATAAAAAGTTAATTTTCATTCAGTTATTTACCTTTTCATATTGATTATGCTTTATTTATTCATTTTTTTATATTCTTACCCTCACTGAGAATTTGATCTCACCCCTTTATTATTTTTTATTTTCCCTAGGATATGAGGAGGTTTTTTGTGATTGATGTGCAAAGAAACACTAAAGGGAATTATGAATTTATCAATGATTTTATGTGTGTGTTTTATGTCTTAAAATGTAATGTAAATTTTAAGTATGTATCTACTTTACCAATACTAGTAAACTATTCAGTCTTTTAGGATGCAGTTTCTTGTATTTTATGCCAATGTAATAAAGTAACCACCAACTCTGGGCTACTGGAGCTGTGGTCTTTACATAATATATGAAAATAATTTCAATCAGTAAAGTTTTTATTATAATTTAAATTTATTTAATCAACAATATAATATCAATTTCATATAAAAAATTAAAAAATATTATTTATTTTAAATTTTGTGTGGAAAAAATATATCTCAACTTTTAAACATGACAATTTTGGTTTGTTGATAAAATAAACTGTGGAATTAATATTAATTTAGTATTTTAAAATCAATTTTACATTCTTCTATAAAATTAAAATGCATCACACTGACTAGGTGGGATAAATTTAATATTAAAAAACTGAATTTATTTTTCAAATATATGAGATTTATCTAACTTTTCAAGAGAGATAAATCTGGTACAAAAAAGTTTAAAAAAGTATTTTTTGTATACTTGAAAATATTATCTCTCCAAACACATGTGATAAATTTAAGTTATTGATAAAGTGTAAGTATAAATATAATATTTCCTATTTATTTTTATATTTTTAAATTATTTATTAAAATTTATGTTCAAACCACTGACTAAATGAGATAAATTTTTCATAAAATAAAAAAAATAAATTTTTTTGACAATTGTAATTTATCTCACCTATGAGTGATATAAACTAAATACACAAAAAATAATAACTAAATATTGTTTTCAGTGTCATATTATTTTATATAAAATTTATCTCACCTATACTAGTAAAAATTATATTTATATAATGCCTTTAATTTCAATGTCCTTTATTTTATACAAGCAACGTTTTTGGAATTTTTTTATTATAATCAATGTTGAAAGTTATTATTCAATGTCACTTATTTAAATAAAAAATAAAAATATTTTAAAAAACCTAAACCTAGTGTCAGTTTTTTTCAATATGAAATCCGCTTTTTTTATTAGATGTTGGTTCACAATGTTATTCCCTCGCTCCATTACTCTGTCATTTATCCATCCATATTGCTATAATCACTCATAATTTTCCCCATTACCGACCACAATCCCATATCATCACTCAATGAAATTTTGGGTTATATCCTTATTTTTCCAACAAAAATACATATATATTTTTCAACCCTATACAACAAACCCTCGGCAACCTCCTCCGATACGGATGGCCTCCTCCCTCTTCTTTATATGTCATCTTTATCTGGTATGATTTTGTTTATTTTAGTTTATTTATCATGTAAATATGTATATATATATATATATGTTTTTTATGTTATTTTTTCATATAAACTCTATTAAAAGTTTATCACAATGTAAATTTTATTTTTTTTGGATTTACTATTTTTTCTAATTTGATTTGTGTTTATGTTGATATTTTTTCTTAATTGTATTAGTTTGTTTCTATATAATTTTAATTTATCTATCACACGCACTCACACATTCATGAATACATTCATTCACACACACAAAATAATATATACATGTTATATATATATATAAATTTTTGTATCAGTATATATGTATGTATGCATGTATGTATGTCGGTATTTTATGTTATAAAATACTTTTTTTATCAATAGTTTCATTCAAGTATAATCATTACTACCACTAATAATAATTTTAATAAATCTAATAGGTACTATAAATGTTACAAATAAAGGAATTAATATACACATGAAATGAGTCCAATATTGGATATGAAACACACCTATATCATTATATTAACTCATGCCCGACCTTTAACCCAACATCTGCTAGCCTCATCTCTTCATAATCACGTATCTGAATCAGTTTCCCATTTACCTAGACACTCACCCAATATGAATTTGAGAAAATGAATTATAAAGAAATAAAAAATAATTTAATTTACAATAGTTTTAATCTATGTTACAATAATTAGATTTGAAACAATGAAAAACAAAAAAATCCAATATCTCTAGAAGAAATATATTATTAGAATGAGAAATGAGTCAAAATTGATTCATGATATCAGTGTGGAAACCACTAACAAAACAGTAATAGTTGAGAAATTATATGACGATACTAATAACCATTGATACAAAATTGTTTTAAATTTATAGGTTTATCCATAGTATTGAAATGGGTTAACCTGAAAGAAATAAATATATAGAGTGATAAGAGTTTTATGAAATTTATTAAGAAATTTAAAGAGAGAATTCCAAGATGTTAACATATATTGTATTCAAATTATGATTCCAAAAAAATATTATGACTGGTGGGATTTGTGAATAAGAAGATACATGCATACCCTAATGACCAAGTGTTGTATCTAATGAATATGGATGTTTGTTAGAATTTCATTAATGAAAGACATTTCTATATAAAATGAAAGAAATATTTAATGTTGATTCATCTCTTATATTTAATAACATGCCTCATGCCAAGAAAATTTTGTATCATTATATAATTACAACATTGAATCATTTATTAATGAATACAAATGATTCAAAGGGGTAATATGACATTAAAATGATGAATATTTTATGTAAAACTATGTAAACTAGTGAATTACCAATAATGGATGTGAATTTATCAAGAAATTATTTCTTTTGGAAATTATTTTAGGAATATTATAATAATAATGTGAATAGATAAAATGAATTTGTATTGGAGTCTCGATAGACAACACTATTAATGGTCATTAATGATGGTAATTTACATATTCTTCCCACCTATTTATATGAAATAAAAGCATGTTATTATATGATTAGTGATTTTTAGATGAAAATAAAATGTGAATGATATTAATATTTACTTATCACTTTTGATTAATGATTTTATGTTCTTATAAGAGGAAAGAGTCAAATTATTTGGTTCATATAAAAATAATTCATTCAACTACAGATTATGAAATTTTTTTATTTTAAAATATTTCTTAGAATAAGAAAATTTGTCAAGTTACAATCATAGAAGAACATCATTTCAAATTAGTGAAAATGATAATTCATATCATAAAATAAAATATGATTAAAATACAATTTATATGGACCATAAAATATATATGTATATGGACCACCCTTATAAAAGATCAAAAAAATTAATAGCTTACAGGAGTATGATTTTTTACTAGATCCTTTATTAGTCTATCAAGATTTTGAGAAGGTAAAAACATTGAGGTCAAACCTGGTAAGACAAAAAGTTCAAGTATTAATATATATATATATATAAGAAACAATATATATTATTTGAAATTTTAATTGGATATATCTAGAGGTAAAATATAAAATTGATGTTATGTATATTGAGAAAAATATATCTGGAAATTTAATTGGAATATTATTAGATATAAAAGGTGATGCACTCGATTTTTGTATACATTTTCACATACTTTATTGGAAATAAGAACAATTTTTCACCAATTACCTTCTACTTAGTGGAAAAATACTTTAATTTTGGTGATCTTGTTCATTTTCAGAGGATTTTTGGCCAAATATACAAAACGGAGGAGAACTGAGAAAAAATTTAAAAACTACACAGCGTGTACTTATATACACATCGTGAACATCCAAACTCATACACAGAATGACAAGGAAAAGTACATGACCATGTAACCAGAAGCCGATACATGTTGTGTTCGCACTATACACGCCCTGTATACCCTTCTAGAAGCAGTTGGCGGATGAGAAGAAGTTTACACACCCATGTGGATGGATAAAGGGAACACATCGTGTTCAACTTATACATGCCATGTAGATCTTTCTAAATTGGTTGGTGGCCGAAAAAATGGGACTACACACCATGTATATTGGCGCTACACGCCGTGTATAGCTACCTACCAGGCAGCGCCATGTTCCAAGTCAAAGATGGCATATTAGGCCACCTACCAGTGGAGAAAACAAAGGAAAAAGCATGTTGACAAAAGTATATGCCATGTACTTTTTCCACACATTGTGTAGTTATATTTTTTATAAAATGAGGCCTTGGCCTCTGGTATAAGGGTGTGGTGTGTGGAGATAATGTGTGGAGAAAAGGTTGAAGGTCCGAAGGAGAGAGGATCTGATGCCGTACCTCCGCCATTCTACCATCTACCAAAGAATCATTCCCTCCTCTATATTCCAAGAATGATCACATTAGGTATCAAGAGGTTTGTGTTTATTATTTTCTATATGTGTAACTAAATACCCAGTGTGTTGGGTTTTTGGAAGATGATGAGTTGTAATTTAAATTAGTTTTTATGAATGTGTTCGTTCCTTTTAACCTCTTATTATTCTTCTTAAATCAATTTTTAATATCACTAAAAATTATGAACCATACCAAGGGGAGAATTTTTAGGGATTTAAAAGAAGAATAACGAAGAATAATTTCATGACAATTAGAAGTATTCGTCGAGTCAACATTGACTAAGGCAAATAAAGAACTTTGAAACACTGACTATTAGACCAAGGAGTTAGTTTCTTCATCTCTAAATACAAGTTTATCATACCAAAGAAATTTTATTACAAATTGAAACCCAGAGTGTTGGGTTATTATGAACAACAAAACATCATAAAAAATATGATTTAATAATCAACTTATCATAAATCCATAAACCCAACACATTATTCTCTTGATTTTCATCAAAACAAATTTTGTCATATTTTATTCAATCCATTAATTAATTTAATTAAGAAACTTAAAAAATTATTCTTTTTATCCACCACATCAAAAATAAACTTTAAATTCAGCAAAATTTATTAAAACAAAAATACAAACTAATTTAAACTATATAAAAATAACTTCTTTTTCCCTATGGATAGACCTCTTACTGGTGTTATACTTGTTAGGGTAAAAATAATTTGGGACGCCGATAATATACCTTCAGTGGAACAACTCGCCAAATTTTGGCACCATTTCCAGGGAAATAGAGAATAGTTACTTTTATTCTTATTATAATTCAGTTTGTATCAAATTTTAGTGAAAATAAAAAAAATCACAAAAATCGATTTTCTAATCTTATTTATGTTTATCTTTATTTTTCCTTGTTTAATCTTGGTTTGTTTTAGACTGTGCAGATCTTTAGGTATATGAGTGGCTACCTCAAACGTTCCAAGAATGCTGAGTTGCCAGGGTTTTTCCCAACTGACCCGGAGATCGACGGGCACTTTTGAGGTGCCAACATGCACTCATGGCCGAGCACAACCACAACAACCCCATGTCACAGAACAAGGAAGGAAATCAAGATATTGTTCAAGGAGCTGAACACAGTCAGTACCGAAAGAAAACCAGATCCAGTAAGCTCCACTTGCTCCAGGTTATAGTTCAAAACAACTTAAAAAATTCCATCCAGAGCGGATTCCATTTCTACTCTTGGGCCAGGGGACATACTACGCCCCTCAAGATCAATAATAAATGCCGGCTCCACTCCCTCACCAGCCACCTCCATGCCATACTCTCATAGAGTACGACCTTCCATCCATCCATGAAGCTAACGCAAGCTTCGCTCGTCCACTGGTGTAGGCCCAACACTTCGAGATCAAGCCTACTATCATGCAGCTGATGTAGAACACCGTTCAATTTGGCAGTCTGCAGAGTGAGGATCCCAATGCCCATCTGTCCAATTTTCTTATGGTTTGAGACACATTCCACTACCACAGAGTATCCATAGATTCCATTTGTATTCGCCTATTCCACTTCTCTCTAAGGGATAAGGAGAAATACTAGATTAAAGGTTTTCCACAATGATCTATCCTCACCGGGGAGGAGCGAGCCCTGACATTCTTGTCTCAATACTTCCCACCCTCAAAGATGGTGACTCTACGGAATGAAATCCATAACTTCCAGTAGCATGACGCTGAGTCATTATACAAATCATGGGATCACCTGAAGGAGATGCTGTGAAAATTCCCACACCACAGACTTCCACTTTTGATGCAGGTCCAAACCTTCTACAGAGGACTAACGAAAAATACAAAATCTGTGGTAGATACTACTATCAGAAGTACAATAATGAGGAAATCCCCCGAAGAGATTTTAGAACTATTGGAAGACATGTCTTCCAACAACTTCCGGTGGAATTCCGAGTGGGGAACCCAAAAACAAGGTATGCATAACATTGATGCAAATACTATACTTGTTTTCTAGTTGGACGTTGTGTCCAAAAAGATCGATGTGCTCAATCTGATGGGTACGTATCAGGTACATGCATAAAACCATCTGGCGTGTAGCGAATATGATGATAACCACATTATGGGAGAATTACTGGGTTTTGATGGAGGCCCTTCAACAAGTGAGGTAAGTTATGTTGCTCAAAACCGAGGGTTGAACTAGTACCAGCAGTACCAGAACCCAGAATGCCATGATCAACATAACAAAGGCTGGGGACAACAACAATTGATTCCTCCATCGTAGCGACTGCCCGACTACAACCATACTCTATATTAGAACCAGTACCTAAGGTAGAAATATCCCCAACATGGCTCTTATCATCAGCCAGGGAATCCAAACCCTCATCCACAGCAGCTATGGTAGCCACTGCCTCTAGCTGCTCAACAACCACCTCAGTTGGAGAACACCTCAAGGTTAAAGGATCTCATAACCAAATTTATATATACTACCAAAACTAGATTTTAGAATCAATAGGCTTCTATTTGAGGCCTGGAGAACCAGATTGGCTAGTTGGTAAACCAAATCTTGGGAAGGCAACCTTGTACACTACCGGGTAATACTGAGAAGAACCTGAGAGAGGAAGCCCATGCCATCATGCTACGATGTGGAAGAGAGATACCATAGTAGAAACCAGCATAGCCAAGTGTACCCACACCCCTTGTTGATAACAAAGTTACAAATACTAAACCCTACTCATCCAAAAGTCCACATAAGGAGGCTTCTCAGAATAAAAGAAAGAAGGTTGTCAAAACCTTTGTGCCTGCCTTACCCTTCCCAGAGAGATTGAAGCAAAGAAAGATGGACCACAAGTTTAAAAAATTCATGGATTTGTTTATGAATCTACACATAAATATACCTTTTGTAGAAGCACCGACGCGGATTCCCACTTAGGCCAAATTCATGTAGGAAATACTCTCCAACAAAAGAAAGTTGAAGGATCTGGGCACCATTTCCCTAACCAAGGAGTGTTATGCAGTCGTCCAATATTCCATTCCTCCCAAAATCTAGGATCCATGTAGCTTCACTATTCCATGTACTATTGGACTATGCGAGTTTGGGAAGGGTCTCTGTGACTTTAGGGCCAGTGTGAACCTTATTCCCCTCAGAGTTTTCAAAAATCTGGGGCTCAAAGATTTGAAGCCTACCTGAGTATCCCTTAAAATTTTTGACCAATCCATCAAATATCCAAATGTATTACTAGAGGATGTGCTGGTCAAGGTGGGTAGGCTGATCCTTCCTGTATATTTCATCATCCTTGACATGCAGGACAACCATGAGGAACCTGTCATCTTGGGAAGACCCTTCTTGGAAACTGGGAAGGTATTGATAGATGTGCACCTAGGGGAGCTAATTTTTTGGGTAGGAGAGGAGGGAGTCTCCTAAAATGTTCTCAAGGACATCAAGCATGCATCATTGTCTGAGCATGAGGGATTTTATTCAGTAACCACCATGGATGATCACTTGAGCACAACAGGGGATGATCTGGTATGCTCTTTTACCTTAGATAACTTTATCATTATAAACATTCCATTTGAAGAAGATCTTGAAGACATACAATTACTAGAAATCCAGTTCAGCCACTACTGGAAATGTGAATTTGTTCCTGATAGTCTGGAATGGGATAAGGTGTAACCACTTGTGCCTTAGATTTTAAAGGTGCCTAAACTAGAACAGAAGCCTCGTTCATCTTCTCTAATGTATGGGTATTTGGGAGACCATCAAACATTGCCTTTCATACATAACACAGAACTATCACAGGAACAGGAAGATGCACTTGTGTAGGTTCTAAAACAATGGAAGCACACTATTGGGTGGACAATCACTGATTTGAAGGGCATCAACCCTACCATTTTCACCCACAAAAGTGCTACTTGAAGAAGGTACCAAGCAATCTCAGCAACCACAATGGCGCCTGAATCCCCCCATTAAGGAAGTTGAAAAAAAGGAAGTGATTAAAATGTTCGATGCAACATCATCTATACCATATTGGATAGTTTGTGGGTGAGTCCCCTATATGTGGAACCCAAAAAGGGGGGTATCACTGTAATTTCAAATGAGAAGAACAAGCTCATCCCTACACGCACTGTCACGGGCTGGCGAGTCTATGTGGATTATAGGAAGCTAAATGATGCCACGATAAAAGATCATTTCCCCTAACTTTCATGGATCAAATTCTATAGAGACTAGCAGGGCACAACATCTATTTCTTCCTCGATGGCTATTCCGGATATAAATAGATTTTCATTGCTCTAGAGGATCAGGAGAAGAGCACATTCACTTTCCCCTATAGTACAATTGCTTACCAAAGGATGCCTTTTGGCATGTGCAATGCCCCCCACCAACTTCTAGTGATGTATGATGGCTATCTTCCACAACATGGAAGAACAGATCCTGGAAGTATTCATGGATGATTTTTCTATTTACGGAAAATCATTCACCACTTGTTTGCGGCACCTAGAACTAGTTTTGGAATGATGTGACAACACTAACCTAGTTTTGAACTGAGAAAAGTGTCATTTCATGGTGAAAAGTGGCATTGTACTTGGCCATAGAATCTCTGCAAAGGGGATAGAGGTGGACACGAAAAAGATAGAAGTCATTTCATGACTACCTATTCTGACTTCTGTCAGAAACATATGTAGATTCCTGGGGCATGCCGGTTTCTACAGGCGATTTGTCTGCGACTTCTCAAAAATAGCCCAACCCCTCACCAATATTATAACCAAGGATTCCATATTTGAGTTCAATGAGACATGAACCATAGATTTTGAACACCTGAAGAAATTCCTGGTGGAAGCTCCAGTGATGATTTCTCCCAACTGGGAGGAGTAATTTGAGGTGATGTGCGATTCGAGTGACTGCACAGTGGGAGCAGGCTTGGGCCAATGGCTTGATCGGAATTCCTAACCTATATATTATGCAAGAAGGATGCTCAAAAAGGAAAAAATCAACTACACCACCACAGAAAAGGAGATTCTTGCAGCGGTTTTCACGTTTGACAGGTTCCATTCTTACATAGTATTGTCAAAAGTTATTTTTTATACTGACCATGCTGCACTAAAATACTTATTGATCAAGAAAGATGTGAAGCCCCGATTGATCTTCTGGGTAATACTCTTACAAGAATTTGATCTAGAGATTCTAGATAAGAAGGGGAGTGAGAATGTTGTTGCTGACCATCTCTCTTGCCTCGAGCTGCCTCATTTAGAGAAGGAGGCAGATCAAGAGATCAGGGAGGATTTCCCTGATTAGCACCTCTTTTTAGTTAACTAAACTTCTAGACCGTGGTATGCTGATATTTCTAATTTTCTAGTTATAGGTGTTTTTCACCCCAACCTCTCCTTCCAGAAAAGGAAGATATTTTTCTCTGATTTGAAGAGGTACTTCTGGGAAGATCCTCTGCTATTCTGATCCAGTGGAGATGGTGTGATCCACCATTGCATCCTAGAGAATGAATTTCATGGCGTCCAGAAGTTCTGTCACGCCTCACAAGTTGAAGGACATCATGGACCTGACCGTATGATAGAAAAGATCATGCAATCTAGGTTTTTCTGTCCCACTATTCATAGAGATGCACGAGCCTTTGTCTCTAGTTGTGATCACTACCAGTGAATAGGTGATGTTGGGCATAGCGATGAGATTCCCTAGCACCCCATCTTGGAGGTCAATATCTTCGACGTATAGTGTATAGATTTCATGGGTCCATTTCCCCCATCTTTCGGAAATACTTACATCCTAGTCTGCATCAACTACGTCTCCATGTGTGTGGAATCCACTACTACAGCAAATGATACAACCAAGGTAGTAATGAGATTTTTAAAGAAACATATTTTTAGCAGGTTTGGAGTTCCCTGAGTACTTATCAGTGATAGAGGGACCCACTTCCACAACATACTGATGAGAGGTATACTTTCAAAGTATGGATTATAGCATTAAATGGGGACACCATATCATCCAATGTCTAGTGGACAAGTGGAGCTCTCCAACCCTAAGCTTAAAAAGATATTGGAGAAAACAGTGAACACTTTGAGGAAAGACTAGTCCAAGAAGGTTGATAATGCTCTGTGGGAATATCAGACTGCTTTCAAAACACAACTGGGAATGTCCCCATTCAGCATCATCTATGGAAATCCATGCCATATTCTAGTAGAGTTGGAACAAAAAGCCTACTGGGCCATTAAGGCCCTAAATTTTGATCTGAAGGTAGCTGAAGAGAAGTGAAAGTTCCAACGATCGGAACTTGATGAAATCAGATTAGAGGCATATGAGAACGCCAAAGTGTACAGGGAGAAGAAAAGATCAATTCACAACTAGATGATTTCACATAAATCTTTCCAACCTGGTGATAAGGTAATTATCTTTAACCCTCATCTTTGATTATTCCTAGGGAAGTTAAAGTCACGATGGTCGAGACCATTCCAAGTTATACGCATATTCCATAATGGAGCGGTGGAAATTTTTAGAGAGGATGATCAACCATTCAAGGTGAACGGAAATCGACTGAAGGCTTACCATCACATATATGAAATGGTAGGAACACTATCCACCATATAACTCAGGTAAATCATAGGTAAGTAGGTCGAGCCAATGACCTAAAACAAAGGCACTTCCTGGGAGGCAACCCAACAAATACACGCTCTGTACCACCTATATACTTGGTGTGTACTTTTTTCTTTTCATTTATTTTCTAAATATTATAAATATATAGTTTAACTAAGAAATAAATAGGGATGATGCCGGTGCCTATGGTAAGGTCACTGGAGTTTATCCGAGCCATCACCAGTTTGAATCCTCCCAACCTACCTTCAGCACATGGTTTCTCCTTTTTCACTTCGTATTTTCTTACACAGCGTGTGTAGTATTTTTTCATATATATATATATATATATATATTCTTATAAGAAAAACCATGGTGGGTATGGATTGGTTGGCCAAGATCGTAACCCGGCGCCAAAATACCTGGGTTTGAATCCTAACAACCACCCCATTTCCATCATTTGTGCTTTTAATAAAACCACACGGTGTGTCTTTTGATATATGTTGTGTACACCATGTTTTCCTTCTAAAACTGAAAATATTTTTCACATAAAGTAATTCATGCGGGTGAAGTTGTCAGATTGGCAGAGTCTCGGCCATGGATCCAAAAGACCTGGGTTCGAACATGGCTAATCTCTCTGCTTTATCCCTTTTTTTACAATTAAAAACCACTCGCCATGATTTTCATTCTTCCCATATAGTATAGGCCGTATACACAAAATATATATATAATAAATAAAATAAGTAGTACATCCTTTACTCCATTGGTTGAGGGCTTCCATTCGGAAAGGACGATTGCCAGTTCGAACCTTTCCCCAAGCATCAGACCAAATGTTGTACTTCTCTTTTTCCATTTTTTAAACACACGACATGTATTTCCTGATACATTACGTGTATAGTTTTATTTTTGAATTGTGTATATATATAAACTTTTACTATTTTAATTTTTAATATTAATTATTATATAGTTTACTATAATAATTATATATCTATCTATATATATTTAATATTTATTAAAAAAAATGGGATACACGACGTGTAGTCTATTATACACACCGTGCACCTAGGCTATAAAAGCCGCGGACCACCCGACTTCAACCTGTGTCACGCGACCCCCTCTCCTCTCCCCGTTTCTTACCTTGTACCCCACCCAACCTCCCCACTCCCAAATCCACTAATTTAGGGCGTTTCTGCTTTTGGTTTATCCTGTATTGTGATCCTCGGTCCAGGTACGCCCTTCTACACCCTCTATTTTAAGTTCTCATATGTGGTTAGGGTGATTTTTGGATAGGCCGACCATTCAGCTTCCATGATACACGAGCACGATTTGAATAACACATGTTGTGTAATTTTGTACATGACCACACATTGAATGCTTCACAATTTAAACATACACAATGTGTATGTTCGGTACACACCGTGTTCCATCCCCCATCATGTACGGGTATCTTTTTCACATGGCCTCACACACCATGTTCACATACATGATGTGTGTGTTCAGTACATTCCATGTATACCATTTATTTTGGCCAACCCATGTCTTGGCCTCAACATAGTCATGTTACCTCTGCTCTTGCACACACCGTGTTGGACTTGTACACTGTGTGTCCTATATTTTTAGAACTACTGACATGGTGGCCGTGTTATTTCCAATACATAACCAGGACCACTTTACATGTACATGGCATGTATGTTCGGTACACGTTGTGTAGCCTTCACTGGTGTATCCCCTACCCCCTCGGCGTGTCTATCCAGAGAACAAGGGAAACTAACCTTCTTTCATTACACAACATGTACTCTAGATATACACACCGTGTACTAATTATTTTTTAGTTTTCTCACATTTTCTCCATTTTGTTTTTCTTTTCTTTTTATTTTGTTTGGTTTTTCTATTCTATTTCAGGTTATGGTAGACATAGATCCTTCCCGTGGGAAGAATCCCACCTCTACTACTGAGGTCGAGAGGCCCATTTATCATCACATACAACTCCAGCCCGCGACGTCACCCGATCAGAACTCTCTGGTGTTCCAGCTCCCTCCCTTGGATATCTTTCCCCAACCCACTACCTCTGATGAGGCTTCCACTAGTAGCGCCACACCTCCACCATCTAACATCGATCCTCCGCGCACCACCCTTACTTCCCCACCAACAGCCACTCCACCTGCGCTCTCCACATCTGTATCTGGTCCCTCACCGACCGCCCCATCTAGCGACCCTCTGCCTACTGCAGCCGATCCACCCCCAGAGCCAGCTTCTATTGAACCTCCACCTAGGCTGGGACCTACAGGTGTTCCCTACCCTTTCATGGTGTTCCCAGTCACCAATTTGGCCCATGATAGATTTCAATGCTTTTCTCACCACCTAATTCCATTGAGAAGCCGCTATCTGGATAGCAGCATGCCAAAACAGTTGGGTATCTAGGGTGAGTTGGAGGATCTTCTAGGGAACACCCTATTACTCTCGATCTTCTAGGTCATCACTCCTATTTTTTGAGATTTATTTTTGGAGTTTACTGCTTCATTTGAGTAAAAAGAGGCCGAGTACCGGGAGACACCCGTTGATGTAGTACCAGTGGTTCGGTTCCTACAAGGTGGCTGGCACTTTTCCCTTACCATGACCGAGTTTAGCCAAGGGTGCAGTTTCTATCCCCATTCGGCCACCCCACCCTTTGTCACCTCCGTGACACGACACAATTGCTCTGACCTCATTGTCATGTGACGGGAGATTGCTAGGCCTGACCACCTCTATACCCCTACCTCCCAGAAAAGTACCCTTATAGATGACCCTATCCTTCACTTCACCCACCGATGCTTTAGAGCCATTATTTTTCCCCACCATGAGGATATGGGGGTCTCGATCGGTCGTGACATGGAGCTCCTTACTTGTGTCATCCGGCAGGACTACTCAGACCTCCATTACATTGCCGCCTACTATTTTCATGCCATGTTTACCAGCCGTTAGGGGAACCTGAACCGGGGGGGGGGGGGGTTACGCCACTTGCCTTGCACACCACCTCAGGGTTTTTGAGCCTTATCTTCCCCATAACAGGCTAGGTTCTCCCTAACGGATGGACTTTCTCATTTTTATTCGCATGGGATTGGTTCAGATGTAAGGGGTGCTTACGTCCTTGCCCAAACACCACCCCGCCCACCTTCTGACCCTCCTGCCCTAGCCGATGCACCTTCTCCTCCTTCCCCACCCCATCCCCATTATTCTAACCCCATATCTTCTGGCCTTTATTCTTCTATTACCCAACCTGCCCCACATACCCCTACACCATTGGTCAATCTTTCTTTTACCCTCCCCCTAGCCATGGTAGAGTAACACATGGTTCGTCTCAGTCTCCATCAGGACCATTTATAGCAGATGTTGGGGATTCTTCTTCCCCATCACGGTATTCCACTACCCCCGCTACCTGACTCTACCTTGGCTCCAGGCCCTTCCTCTACAACTCCATCGCCCTTCACTGCACTGACCATAGATTCAGTTCTCCTTTCTACTATGGGACCAGTTGCTGCTGCCACTACCACCACTGTTTCCAGTCCAGGGAGTGATGTCGTGCCTTCCCTTCTGAGTCCAACTCTTACGGCTCCTACTTCTATGGATTCTCTTCCAGGTGTAGATTCCGAGCCTCTAGTTTCCACGGCTCCTGATCCTTCTCTACCCGCTGTTTCCGTACCAAATGATGCCTCTTCTGAGGCGACCCCCGAACTGGTTTTTGGGCACATGATTTTTATTATTATATATATTTGTGATATCTTGTGCATGATTATGTTGTGTATTCTTGCATGGTTTTCTCTCCACCTCCATCAGAGGTACTCGGGCACATTTTGTGCTGTACTACTCCACCACCTCCCATCCTTATTCACCTAGACATGAGGGGAGTATTGTTTTTCCATGTTTTTCTTTTCTTTCTTGATTTACTTCTTTCCTTACTTCACATCATTCTGGTCCACTATTGTGTTCACACCATACCTTTTTCATCTTTCTGGGCACTTAGTGGACCATGTGTGCTATTAAGTATGGGGGTGGGGGGGCTTCTATTGACCATTTTAGTCTTTTTTCCCTTATCATCATTCTAGGAGACATCATTATTAGAAGATATATTTGAACATGTGAATCCATTTTGGTTAATCAGATTTATAAATAATATATATAAAAGTGGTAAATTTTTAAAAAAAATTTGCATGCTTATTTTGGTTCTTAATTATTTTAAAATGATTGTTGATATAGTTTAAATTACAAATTGTAATCCTTGGATAATTACATCGATTAGATTAATAAATTATTTGCAAGTCATGACCTGATTGTCTCTTTATTTATTTTCCCCACCCTTGAGAGGTATTCTAAACCCTTTGTCATATTATTTCTAATAAACTATTTCTTGATCGATTCTTAGAATATACATAACTAATTTTTTTTGAAAATTTTCTTTTTTGAAACATGAAGAATTTTTGAATTACATTAAAATGATAGAGGCATGAGATTGTTTAAACCCCTCTATCTTGAGACCTACCCTGCATCATATCTTCTTGAAGCCCCTAGAAACCATGAATAGCCTTTATATGAAGCCATATTATAAGCCTATTTCCCTTCCTAACTTAATTATTTTATGTTTTTTCATGATTATTAATTTGAACTCAAAAGAAGGGATTGACAACACATGGAATACTTTTGTGAATTGTCATGAAATTAAGTATGGGGGAGAGCCTCATGATCATTTGGGGAAAAAGGGTTCTAAACCTCTATTTGTGGAAATTTTTAAAGGATCCCTTTAAAAAAAATGATACAGAAAAAGGGACCTTATACTCACTTGTTGGTTTGTAAACCCTACCTACCCAACTAAAGGAGATAGTGGTGATGATATTATTTGATAAAGCTTGTTGAGGATTCTTTTACATTGAGAATAACCTTGAATATCATACACTGTTATTTAAAGAATTTAGCCTCTTTTTTCAAGCCTCAAAGTTATTTTTCACATCTTCACCAACCAACCTTTATCCACAGAAAAATCTGATCCTTGTTAAAAACCCCTCATGATTTCTGTAAATCAATTTTCTGAAGTAGAGAACTAGATTTCTTACAAACCTATGGATAGAGTGTATATATCTTTGATTGAGAAAAACTTTTATTTAAAATTTATTGAGTGTTGAGTATATAATTGGTGAGGTATATCATAAAGCAACTTGTTTATTTTTGAAAGGTTGAAACATGTGTTTAAAAGAGGATGATGAAATTTATTTGAATTATATATGAGGCATGATTAGAATATCTCCTGAATTGAAACTGTTTTGTAGTTTTTTTGAATTTTCTCCCATGACTTATTATTTACATTTAGGATTTATTTAATTAATTCCTTTTAAAATATAGACTCTTTTAATTAGATGTTGAGATTTTCTTGAGGGACATAAAATGACTAAGTATGGGAGAGTTTGATGCACCCGATTTGTGTATACATTTTCATATACATTATTGGAAATAAGAATGAGTTTTTAGAAATTACATACTAATTAATAGATAAATACTTTAATTTTGGTGATCTTGTTCATTTTAAGAAGACTTTTGGACAAATACACAAAACAGAGGAGAACTGAGCAAAAATTTAGAAACTACACGGCGTGTACATATATACACGCCGTGTACATCCAGACTCAGACACCGAATGACCAGGACAAGTATATTCCCAAGTAACCAGAAGCTGATACATGCCATGTTCACACTATACATGCCATGTATACCCTTCCAGAAGTAGTTGGAAGATGATAAGAAGTCTACACGCCCATGTGGCTGGCAGAAGGCAACACATCGTGTTCAACTTATACACGCCATGTAGACATTTCTAGAAGTGGTTGGTGGCCAAAAATGGGACTACATGCTGTGTATAGTAGCGCTACATTCCATGTGTAGCTACCTACCAAGAGGCTCCATGTTCCAAGTCAAAGACGGCATGTTTGGCCGCCTACTGGCGGAGAAAACAATGGAAAAACCACATTGACAAAAGTACATGTCGTGTACTTTTTCCACATGCCGTGTAGTTATATTTTCTATAAAATGAGGCCTTGGACTCCAGTTTAAGGGTGTGGTGTGTGGAAATAAAGTGTGGAGAAAAGGTTTAAGGTCCGAAGGAGAGAAGCTCTACTGTCGTACTACTGCCATTCTACCATCTACCAAAGAATCATTCCCTCCTTGAAGTTCTAAGCATGATCACATCAGGAATCAAGAGTTTTGTGTTTATTATTTTATATATGTGTAACTCAACACCTAGTGTTTTGGGGTTGTGAAAGATGATGACTTTTAATTTAAATTAGCTGTTATGAATGTGTTAGTTCCTTATAACCACTTCTTATTCTTCTTAAATCACTTTTTATTATCTCCAAAAATTCTGAACCAAACCAAGGACATAACATTTAGGGATTCAAAAGAAGAATAACCACGAATAATTTCATGACCTTTGAAAGTATTTGTTGACTCAACATAGACTAATCCAAATAAAGAACTATGAAACACTGACTACTGGACCGAGGAGTTAGTTTCTTCAGCTCTAAATACAAGTTTACTAGACCAAGGAAATTTACTTACAAATTGAAACCTAGAGTGTTGGGTTATTATAAACAACACAACCTCATAAGCAATTTGATTTAATAATAAACTTCTCATAAATCCATAAACCCAACACATTTCTCTCTAGATTTACATCAAAACCAATTTTATCATATTTTATTTTATTTATTAAGTAATTTATTTAAGAAACTTAAAACTAATTATTATTTTTATCCACCATGTCAAAAATCGACTTTATATTCATCAAACTTCATTAAAAAAATAAAAACCTAGTTAAACCAGATAAAAATAACTTCTTTTTCCCTGTAGATCGACCCCTCATTGGTGATATACTTGTTACGGTAAAAATAATTTGGGACACCGATAATATACCTTCGGTGAAACGACTTTCCAAAAGGAAAGTCTATGGATTTATTGAATGAATGATTGAACTTACCATCAATAAGAATATGTTTGGATTTATCTCCCAATCCTAAAGTAAAACCTATACACTTACTTTTAGATTGTCATATATTATAAAAGAAAGTAAAAATTTGGATTTTTCAATGATTACATGGTATTAATGTTCCCCAAGATTATTAAAAAAATTTGAATAAATTAATATCATTAAAATATTTGAAGTTAATAGGAATGAAATTACATGTATTTATTAAAATAAATACCTTAATTTTGAATGCGTATAGTACCAATAATCCATATCATAATGACTATCATCAAGGTGTATTAATTTTATAATTCTATTTATAAAACATTAATATATCCAAATTAATTAAATATATTATAGAGTGAATCTATTGATGTGGATAGTATCTCAGTACTCACAATAAACATATTTAAACCCGTGTAAAATGTAGTGAATAGTGGGATTCAGGTTGTCTTAAGAGTGGAGGGAGTTTTTAATGTGTTTCCATTATTATTTAGATGATTTTAGTGTGTGTTTTTGAGAATGAAAATTAAAATGACAGTTGAATTAAATTTTAAAATTATTGATAAAACCTCATATATTCCCTCACTTATATATTAAATCATTATTACTTTAACTAAACTGTCACTAAATGGTCTATTCCTCAAAAAATATCCTTATCTTAAGATTTTTGTTTTGAATAAGTATATGAATTGATTTATGCACTCCATAATCTCACCTAACAAAGTAATTGGATACTTTTAATTTATCTTAGGCTAAACCACCTCCCTCCCTCGTATGTGAATTGTGGAAAACCCAAGGTGGGATATGTGTGTAACCTGAGAAGAAGAGAAGAATAATTTAAATACAAAGAACATTGGAAACCTCTTATTGTCTAACAAAATAAATACTATAATAATATTGACTAAAAAATAATTAATCAATGAAGAAAAAAAATCATTAATAGGGATGGAGGAAATCTTCTAAGCTTGATGACTATGGTTATAGTGTTCCATCACTAGAGAAATATTATAGAAATGAAATGGAAAATAATTTCACTAGTTATATAACCTCAAGATTAACTGACTGAAATTTCATCTGTACAATGAGTCTCCTCCACTTTATAAAAAAAATATTGATTTATTTCCATTAAAAGATTCATTATATCCTTATCCAACATGAGAAACATAAACTTCTTTTTACTCCTTAACCGAGCATAGTTCCTTCAGAATCCTCCTTTACTTCATTTCTGAACTCACATTTTCTTTGATGTCTTACACATGTCTTGGTCGAGGGTTGATATTTATTTAGTGGGGATCATCTTGAATATTATAGTTTCACAATACCTCCCCTATATCATCGTATTATTCTTTAGTTTGTCAGATAATCACCACATGGAGCAATAGAGGAGAACTTGCTTTGGAAAGACCCGAAGAATGTGATTTTAAATCATGCCCTAAATCCTTTGGGAAATTATAATTTTTAAGTTTCAAAGGGAAAATTATTCAATCTTATATATTTATTATTAATGTATTGACATTTTCATTTACTTTAAGTGCTATAAATAAACTTTTTGTATGGGTGGAGATCCCCTAATTAAAAAGTAATGAACCTTACATATCAACACTGGTCATGGGGGTTGCCTTTATGTACCACCTTGGTTACCCTTATGCATGCCCACATGACTCTGAATGAATATTATATATTAGTATGGATAACTTTACATACTAGAAGGTCTATAGAAGTTACCATTATTCATTTCCTTTTTGAATCTATAGAGGTACCTTTATATATCACCTGATCGTAGTAGATGAATCTTACATGGTATTAAAATGACTCTTACATATTCACATAAGAGTATTTACTTGGAATATTCTGAAATTTTCATTCTTAGGGGAAAATCATATATGTCCTCCCAATAAGTCTTATGTTTCATATGTAAGAGTCATTCATTTGGATATTTTTCTTCCATATTCAAATTATTTTGAAAAATAAAATAAAAAAATTAATATAGGATTTTTCCAATTTAATTGCAAGATAATAATAAAAATTAGAAAGTAAAGATTCAAGATATTTAACTATTATATTCTAGATTAAAAAAATTAATATTGAGTCCATTTATAATAAATTACAAAAAATTAATAAATTCACTAAAAACATGATTTACATAATTTTAATATTGAAATCATTATTCAAACAACAAAAAAAACATATGTATTTAAACTATTATAAAATACTATTTATATTATTTAGAAAAACAATTATACTAAAAATAATGAAAAAATGTGGCTTCATCTCCCCCACACTTAAATGAGAACATTTCCTAAATTTCAAAAGGATTCCAATTCCTCTGAAGTATGAGTTGTAGTTATATGGTTGTAATCATAATAGAAATCAGTGAAATTAAGATTCTAGAAAGTCACACTTTCAAATCCAAATCTCCCATGATCCACATTCCAAAGTTCCATCTCACCTTTTAGATATGAAGTTCAGATATATAAACCACCCCTTATTTATCCAACTTTAGAAATAACTAAATAATATCATCTCCTTATCCAATTAGAACTTATTGAACTTTTTGCAATCAATTTTTTAAATACCTTATTAGATGATTATAAATAAACACCTAAACAAACTATCTCGAGGTAGTGGTTATCCCCTAATACTATTTTTTAAAAGTCACAAAATAAAAGAAACACTCAGGTAGTCAACTCTCTAACCACTCTAAATATAATTAAATCGATAACTCAAACATATATGTGATTTTTTGACTTAAAGTGACTTCAATATTAGTTATCATTTTCTTTTTTTACTCAACATAATATGAGCTATGCAAATTACATTTAGGGAGGATCCCTAGGGTTCTAATCAATCACAATAGGCTAGATTCCAATGTTAAATTTCAAAATTTTAGTTCCCATATGATATCATTTTGATTCCCCTTTATTATTTTTTATTACATTAATTTCCATATATATAATGAAAATGTTTCTATATTACATATTACAACTTGGTTAATTATTATTTTCAGTGGAGGGAATGAATTTCAAAAAACAAAATTTCATTTTCATTGTAATTTCTGGGCTATAAACAAACAAAAATAAAATAAACACTGGAATAGTTATTTATATAAAAATAAATTTGTCTTATCCCCCACACTCATTCTAGGAACAACTTCAATTAAATTTCAGTATGCTTGTCAAGGAATAATAAAATTAAAAATTTATAATATAGACTTGTGTATAAGAAAGATTCATCTAGGAAATACTTATTAATATTTAACAAGGAGGACTTTTGACTCCTATATTGGTTCCTTACAAAAATAATAATGTAACTAATTTCATTTTCTTCCATTAACTTGAAATAGTTTTTTTGATTCCACCACTTTGATCTTAAATACACCAAATGGAATTATGTTAGTCACTATAAAGGGTCCAGTCTATTTTTAATGAAGTTTACTGGGCATGTTTTTCATCATATAGGATAAAAAACACTTTTCCATCAATTTGAAAATATTTTATTTGAATGAGTCTATCATAGATATACATGGTCCATTCTTTGTAAACCAGGGGCTCTCATAAGCTTCCCTCTTTAGCCTCTTTAGTTTAATCATCAAGATATCTATCTGTTCACTAGCCTAAAACAATTTCAGATTTACATTATTCACAACCCAGTAGGATTTGTGTTACAATTCAACTGATAAGTGATAAAATTTATCATAAAATATTCTATAAGGGGACATACATAGGGGGATTTGAAGGTAGTTTTTTATTCATAGAGTATATCCTATAGAATTTGGATTCAATCATTTTTATTGGGTTGTATTTCCCTTATAATACCTTTTATTTCTATATTTAATACCCTAGGATTACCATTAGTCCATATGGTATCGGAATTTGAGGTATTATGTTACATTCCACATCTCTTCATTGGTGCTTCAGTGATCTAGTTATAGAAAATTTTCTATGATCACTAATGATTTCTCATGGAATTTCAAACCTACAAAAAATATGTGATCTTATAAACTTAATAACCACTATCAAATAATATGTTTTTTATTCTTGTGCTTTAAGCCATTTAGAAACATAATATACTAATAACAAGATATAAGTAAATTCATAATAAATAGTAAATGGACCCCTGAAATCTATACCCCATACATAAAAATTCAAGCACCAAATTTACCTCTTCTTCAAGTACACATATCATAATCACTTGATCACTACAAAATTTGACCAAATTAGGATCCTCCCAAATATACCATTTTGATTCATATTTTATCTTCAAAGTTTTATGATTATAAAAGGAGGATTCCTTTGTTGTGACCAAATAATTCACCATGTCAGCATACTAGGTCACTTTTTTGAGTTCATACAGTTTTTCACTAGGGAGATAATCATTCAGGGTTGTTTCTATGGATATTTTGGCTTTATTAGTATCGGGACATCAACTCATGTGATATGATACTAGGTTATTACAAACTTTCTTTCATTTTATCTCTATGTTATATTATAATTGATTTATCAAACACCTTACCAATATTGTATTTACATAATATTTCTTGATCATGTATTTGAGAGATGCATAATCAGAATAAATAGTTTCTTTGCTACCTAGAAAATATTGAATAATTTTTTCCAATACAACAACTATAGAAAAAAACTTATTCTCTATTGTTATATAATTTATCCAATTCATGTAAATTTTTAATAAGAATCAATCACATGGGAGTGTTTAATGATATTTTCCAGAAAAACTACTCCAACTACTTGATTGTAGGCATCACACAAAACCTTAAAGGGTAGGTCCCAGATTGGTTGGAAGATTATAGGGGATGTGGTGAGGAACTGCTTTTGTTTATTAAAACATATCATATATGATTATATTATGTATCCTTATCTCATGGTGTTTCCATGATCACAAAAAATCACCCAAGATTCTAACATTATCAATTTAAGTGAATTTGAGTGTTTACATTAAATATTAAGTAATGTAATTCAATGAAATTTTAATGTTCTTTTAAATACATGATGGAGGATTAGTAATATATCTTTCTATACTTAAAGACCTTTTAAATAAATAAATTGATCCAAATAAGGCTTTATTTGGAATTGGATGTTTCCACTCTTGAAGTGGAAGTAGTGCTGACTACATCGGCTGGCCGGTACAAGGCACTAGCCAGTCAGTTCCCTGGTGGATATAGGAGAACATCTCTATAACACTAAATGGATACCCGATGGCTCATACAATGTTGTCACCATTATTCTGTTATTTATGGATCCTTCATGGACCCTCTTGAGTATATAAATTTAATCCCTTTGCCTCTTGTAAGAGAAACCTTTATTTATAACAATGATCTTGATCAAAATTGATGGTAAACATATAGATTCTAAAACCTCTCAAATAGGATTCCAATGTTCTCAATATCTCAAGGCCCTCAACCATTATCTCATATATCTCATCCTCCATTATACTTTATCCATCCAAAAAAATTTGTGAGAATCATGTAATAGGTTTTTTTAAATAAAATCTCTCTCTTCTCAATCTCCATTCTCCAACGGTTCACACTTTGAAAAAGTATGTGATAGGTTCCTTGGATACTGGTGAAGAGAAAGTGGGTGATCAAAAAAAAAATATAAGGGACATGTTTCTTGACAACCACATTGTCTAAGGGATTAATAATATAAACTACTTGATTCTAGGGGTGGAGACGTAGGGGATCACATCGAGCTTTAGTAAAACTCCTTATCAATTTTTTTTTCTTCTATTTTTTTTTCTATATTGAATTAGTTAATATCAATTCACATACTAGAATAATTTCAGTTGGATTATTTCTATGCTTAAATTACTTTGATATTATCTTTATAAACTTGAATAAAATTTATCTACTATTTATTACGTGATTTATCTCTTTAATATTTTATTTTGATATAAATGTTTAAAAGGGATATTAAACCCCTTATTTACATATTTTTCCAATTAACAATTAGTACCAAATGAGTGTTTTATGTTTTTATAAAAAAATTACATTTTTCAAAAAAATTTATTTTCAAAAAAATATAAACATTTAATCAATTTCAAAGCTTGATTTTATTATAGTATGTAATTCCAATATGCATGATTCTATTTTTTATGGCACCAATTATTTCTATTGGAAAAATAATATGCAAAAATTTATTGATAGTATTTTCTATCCTATTTAGAAAATGTTAAATCATGAGTCTGTTTCCACTAAAGAAGCTAAAGATAAATATACTCCCAAATATATTAATTTATTTTAATTGAATAAAAATGCTATGGATGAATTACATTGTGGTGTTGATCATAATAAGTTTAATTTTGTTTCCACATGAAAACCTATTTATGAAATTTGGGTGTTATTATATGTTACCCGTGAAGAAACCAGTAAGGTTAAAGATAACAGATTAGATATATTTCATAAATATTTTGAAAGTTTCTACCTAAATCTTACCAAGTCTATTACAAGAATTATTATGAGATTTACTAACATATATAATGGTATAAAGTCCCTCAGTTATGAGTTACCTATATAAGCACTCAAAAAATAAAATAATTTTGGTTTTATATAGATCTTAGGATTCTAAATTCATTACCATTTAATAAGTGAAATATGTGAGAAAGATAGATATTGAGGAATTCACCAGTTCCTTGATGACATACGAAATAGTGATGAAATGAAAAATGGAAAACAAAGCCAATGAATCCAAAGAAGGTAAGAAAAACATCACCTTTAAATATAACAATGATGAGAAATATAAAGGTGAGGTTTTAGACCATGATGTTCTTTCCAAAAACATTCTAAACACCATCCAAAATAATAACTTCCAAAAGTGATCTAAAAAAGTCAATGTAAAGGTGGAACCAAAGTTAACATTATAAAAATGTAAAAATAAAGGCCACATTAAGCAGGAGTGCCCCATATAAAAGAAGAATATCAAAGAAAATAAATAAGGTAAAAGGGTTTTAAAATCCACAACGTGGAGTACTAGTGATGATTCCATGGATTCAACTTTCTAATCAAATTCAATGTGACTCAAGCCTCTAGTGTCTTATGAAACATGTTGATGAAAAAATTGAGGTTAGTACTCCTCATCCTATTTCCTCCTCTTATTATTCTCCTACTTCTTATCCTCTCTATTATTCATATCAATCCTATAGTCACATAAATTATGAAGACCTAAAATATACTCAAAGTCAACTTGATAATTGATATCATCAACTTTATTATTTATATAAAAATATCAAAAATAAATATAATCAAGTGTTTCAAGAAAAATAAAATTACCGAAAAGAAAAGTGCATTCACATCAAAGAGAAAGAAGATGTATCCATCAAAATAAAAAATCAATAGAATATCAATAATATTTAACCTACTATTAAATAACTATAAAATTATCTTTTCAAATTCACTCAAGTTCAATAAGATTTAAATAAGATTTTGTGTTCTCAAAAATCTAGATATAACCAGACAAACTTTTGTTTCTCCAATCATGCGAGCACCTCTAAAAACCCAAAGAAAACTACTTTTGTTAATGTTTTCTCATAAGAAAAATTCTATAATTATTGAAAAAGGATTGGTAATTTAATCTATGAATGTGAGTGAAAAAATTATTGAAATAGGATATTGATTTTAATCTATATTTCTTATAATTATTCTAAAATAAAACCTACTAAGAAAATTTTGATTTTCAAATCTTTATTGGCTAACATAATAGGACCCAAGTTTATATGGGTTAAAAAATATTCAAATATTTAATATTTTAGGAAATTTGTATTAAGAGAAAAAACCAATAAGTAATGTGGCAACTAGATAGTGTTTTATCAAGACACATGTGTGGTGACGAATCTAAATTTAATCAAATCAATAAATTAGAGTGTAGTCATGCCAAATTTGGAGATAACACTTGGGGTAAGATAATATATGAAGGTACCATAAGTTTTTTTAACTCAAATTTTATAAAAAATGTTTTATTCATCAAAGGATCATAACACAATTTTCTAAGCATTATTCAATTGTGTGATAGTGGTTTTAAAATATATTTCAAAACAGTTTTTGGAAAATATTTTGATTTAAAGGGAAAAATCTTATTTAACAATTCCTAATTTCAAAATGTTTACAAAATTAATTTGAAATAAATTTCTCACCAAAATTTGAAATTTTTGAATTCACATGTGAGTGAGTCATGAATTTGGAAGAGACTCCTCAGTTATTAATTACTCAATACCATGTCAAACGTAATTTATATCAACTAGTATGAGATATTCCCAAGTTACATTTCAAATGTGACATGGTTTTTTAATCATGATAATATGGTAAGAAAAAAAAATATTCTTTTAAATCTTAAAAAGTTTTCTATATTCAAAATATCTTGAATTGATTCATCTTGAGATTTTTAGTCATTCTAAAATTGAAATTCTAGTAGGAAAATCTTAGACTATTTTAATTTTTTATGACTTTACATGATTCATATAGGCTTATTCCTTATCTTATATAAGTTAATCTTGTAAATAATTCATCAAATTTTTAAAAAAAATGTTGAAAATAAAAAAATATTTAAAAATATTTCAATTTGTAGTGATCATGGTGGAGAATTAAATAATAAGGAATTTAATGATTTTTACTCTTCTAATGGCTATAATCATTGGTTTCTTCTCATAAAACCCATAAAAAAATAGGGTAGTAGAGATGAAAAATTAGATAATCCAAGAAATCAATCTAACTCTTTTAAATGAATCTCCTTTTCCAAAATATTGTTTTGGATAAGTCCATGAAAACTGCATACTATATCATTAATCATGTTATCATATGGTATTTTCTTAATAAAACTTGTTATGAACATTGGAATAATAAAAAAGCCTAAATTCAACATTTTTAAAGTTTTTGGTTGCAAATATTCTATTTTAAACACCAAAGACAATCTCAAAAAAATTTATTCAATGAAGGTATATTTATTGGGAACTCGAATAGAAGAAATACATAATTTATATTTAAAAAAATAACTAAAATGGTGGAAAAATCAATCAATTTATTATTTGATGCTTGTTTTCAAAAACCTATTCCTAGAAAAGTTATTGAAACTTATGTTTTAAATAAACCTTTTCAAACTAAATAAGTTTAATAAGAATAAGAATATCCCTCAAATTTTCTTCCTAATGGTTTCAAAAAAAAATACCATCCCCTTGAAAATTTCATTAGAGATTCACAATAATGAACCCATACTTATAGATCAGTCATTAATAAGGTTTAACACCTAGAATTTGTCTCTCACCTTGAACTCCAAAACCATAACAACACACTTAACAATAAAAAATATGTTCTTTACAAGATAAAGTAAATAAATTAATTGACCTAATTTGATTTATGAACTCTCTTGGAAAGACATAGTGATCATTCAGTTATTGGTTCTAAATGGGGTTTTGGAAATAATCTATATTAATATTATAATATCACTTCAAACAAATATCATTTAGTTTCAAAAGGTTATAACCAAAAGAAGGGACAAATTATGGTGAAACAAATTTATACAGTGCCCTATTAGAATCCATTAAAATCTTCTGGGAATTTTCCTCTCATCTAAATTTAAAATTATTTAAATGAATGTAAAAATAACTTTTCTAAATGTTTTTATTTACCAAAGTGTTTGTATGGGACAACCCTCTATTTTTGAGAAACCAATTTTTCAAAATTCCATTTTCAAACCTATCAAATATATTTATGGTTTAAAATAAATCCCTAGAGCTTGTTATGAATGTATTTAAACATATATACATTTAAATGGTTTTAAAATAAGATAATAATATTCAAGTATCTTTTTAAAACACTTATCAAATGATTTTTTACTCATTCAAATTTATTTTGATGATGTTATTTTCAGATCAAACTTTAAAAATACTTGTTTTGAACTTTAAAATTTAATGAAAAAATAATTTGAGATTATATTTATAGGTAAAATAAAATTATTTGTTAGTTTTCAAAATTTTCAAAGAAATGATGGTATATTTTTAAAGTAAGGATAATACACCAATGAACTTTTAAAATGATTCATAATGTATCAAGATAAGGAAATTACAATTCCCATGAGTACAACTTGTAAGTTAATGTTGGATAAAGACTATAAAATGGTTGATTTTTTATAGAGGTATGATTGGTAGTATCCTTTACCTTTCGATGACTTGTCCTAATATCCTATTTAGTGTTTTTCTCTATTATTATTTTCAATAAAATCCATAAGAATCTGATTTTAAATATATCAAAAGCACTTTTTTTTATTTTGAAGGTTCTAAAAATCTTGGGTTGTCTTTATCTTAAAAGAACCACTTTTGAATTAACTTATTTTTATAACTCTGATTTTTGTGGATATAAACTTTATAAGAAAATTAGTAGTGGATATTTCCATATACTAGGAAAATAACTCATATCTTGGACGATTAAATAGAAGAAATCAGTTTATCTTTCTATAACTAAAGAAAAATACGTAGTCATTCTGAGTTGTTATGCTCAAATTCTATAGATGGACCACTATCTCTTAGAATTTGGGATTATATTTGACTATATCCCTATCATGTGTGATAATAATAGTGCCATCAGTATCTCTAAAAATCATATTAAAAACTCTTACACTAAACACATTAACCCTAAACACCATTTTTAATAGATCCAAAATGGGGATATCTTATTGGATTTTATCAGAAATTAATATCAACTTGCAGATATTTGCACAATGTTTTTCCCTAAATCATTTTTAATCCATTAAAGGTAAATTAATAATGGTTAACTTGTGACAATATTCATTTGATCTATGAATATCTTGAGTAATATTTTTAAAATATTATTAATTTAAATTTTTTATTCTTCTTTACTAATGATCCCTTTATCTTGCCAGTGCTATCATGTTAGGGAAATCCTTATCTATTTTTTCTCTTTTAATTTTGAAATTTTCCTTAAGATAGATATTTTTGTTTTTAAAATTATTTAATTATTCATTTAAAAAAAATGTTTTCTCTTTTTAAAAATTATTTTTTCTAAAAACTAAGTACTTTTAATAAAATTGATATTATTTTTTTTAAAAAATTAATTCTTTTATTTAAAAATCTGTTCTAAATTTATTCTTCAAAACCCATAAAATTATTTTTTCAAAAATTATTGTTTTTATCTATATGAAATAATATTAATGAAGAGTAAATATTTATTCTATATTATTGTATGTATAACTATTTTCTTGAGTTTACTTTTATGAAAGAATGTTTTTTAAGTATCCATTTACATTCTAAGGAACTTTCTTCATCAAGATATCTTCAATGATGAAATCAATCATTGGAGGTAATATAACAAACCAATGTTTTTCAATAGAAATTACTTTCTTATGACTATGTCATATAATAACATAAAATTACAAAACAATGAACTAATAAGTACTATGTGACCTTTAAACTTAATTTTGAGACTTCTGTTTTTGGAATATCAAAAATCAGACATTCACGGGTGCGATCAGTAAAATGTTTGGAGTCTGAAAAGGAAAACTTAATTGTTGGTAAATAGTAACATACCATTATGAATATTAATGTTACCCTTAATAATAGTTATATAAACTAATGAATAGTAACCTTATCTATGATAGTATATAAATAAGATTCAAGTGAAAGTATGAGTAAAATTACCAAATTAATCCAAGCGTTTATAAGTAATGTTTTATATTATTATTCAACCACCCTCCAAGTAACCAAATTAAATTTTCAACCATGTAAACATCTGTATTTTTAACAATAAAATATAACTTCAATTATGGGAAACCACATTAATCATACATGTTTATCTGAATATGAATATATGTGAACAAATCATTAAAACCAAGTAAGAAAACGAACCTGAACAACAAAATTAAACCTCATAACCAATCAAAATGGTTATAAATGAACTAAAAAAGATTATACTAAAAATTATACATATAGAATAGGTTCTATAATTATTAATTAATGAACCTAATTTGACTATTCAGGTCCTTGGTATCAAGTGGAGAACACCATCATACTTAAGGTAAGGGATCATCTCTATTTCAATTTTATTCAAACTTTTCCTCTATGTTATGCACTTTTATGTGTAATTCCTAGTAATAGGGTATGATTCTAAACTTCCCACATACATTAATCATGATGTTTAAATGATGATAAACCCATTTCTATCTCATTAATCACTCTTAATTACGCACGATACCATGCCAATATTTCGTAAGTGATTCAACCAGAACCTCTTTTATTCCTTCAGGTTTCTTTATCTTTATTTTAACCAAAATGAGTTTATCTATTCTTATTATTTTAATCTTATAAATGATATGTGAATGATCCAATATTATGTATCAAGTTTCATTCGTCATTATATTTTTGGGATATACATGTTTTTAGAGATTCTCTCCCCAATACTTCCTGATAAGCAAACCTATTTTGAGGGAACTTCCCAAATTATTACCTGATTTCAAGTGCACTATATCTTACTTTTTAAGCCAACTTTGTCTTTTTTTAAAAAATATTTTTATTGTGAAAACCTTCCTGTTTCACGTCTGGTTTTCTATAAAGGATTTTTCCTTTTTCTATTTTAAAGGCTCTATAGTATTTTTCTTAAAACCGCTCAAAAATGTTTTTATCATAAAATTTCTTGAAAACTTTTCTTACATACGGTCACTTATACTTAACATCACTTACCATAACACATTACTATTTTCCCTTATGAATTTCTATGTATATTTCATTTCCTTTTTTTCATGGACACTTTTATGATACGACCATTTGTTATGCTTTATGACATGATTGTGGTACCCAATTTTTTCCATGGGTAACCCTTATATTTATGTAAGATTGATTATATATGATTATTTATACAGAAAACATATTCATGAAAAGTTAATATGGGTGAACCCAAATAGCACTCCAATGCATTGGGTAATGTTAAGTCTCATGAGATGTTATGTGCGACAGTCTTGGTGGTTAGCCTTGGCTTGTGCTACTATGTGAAATGATCTTAGAAATTATTCTTGACTCATACTAAAGTCATGTTTTATGTTGCAGATACATTTATATGACTCCATGTTTATATGATTTATTGTTTATATTTTAATGTTTCTTATGTTACATTCCTTTTTATCATCATGTCATGCCTTATATTACTTTTTCTAATGATTTGATCTTATGGTTATTCCCTTACTCAGATTTCTATCTCATTCGTTTGTTCATGTGATCTCTAGGGTACCCTATGTAGATGTAAGTGATCAATGGAAGTTAGGAGCTCAATTTGAATATTAAATAAATATATATTATTTTAGTCCCATGTTTTATGTTTTATGTACCAATTCATCAAAGACACTATACGTCACGATCTTTGGCTTGTACTATAATGTATAATTATGCTTAAAATCATGTAATGTTATGTAAAAGGTTAGGGTCACTATAGTTGGTATTAAAGGATGGTCTATTTATTTTTTGAGATTGGGAATAAAGAAATTTAGTAATAACCTTAAGAATGATATAAATTATAAGAAATCATCACTAGATATTGGAAAGTATAGAGTAAGTGGTTTATCAAGAAAATACATTTCTATTTGGATAAAAACATGTATAGGAGGCTCTAGCACAGATGTACCTAAGAGTAAAAACTCTGACAAAGAGTTTTGGGCCTGACCCGGGGTACCCTGGTACATGACTATGGGCCTTGATGCACTCTTGGTTTGACACTCCCGGGGGATATGCTTTGCTTAATTCATAATCTTGATACAAACCATTATTAAGGGAATGAAAAAAAATCTCATAAAAATATAAGTTATGAAATAGATCAAGGGTAACCTATATTTAAACCTAAGGGAATCACAAGTTAGGATATGCATCTCCATTATAATTTTATCATTTTATGTTAAAATTTTTCTTTTTATGCTCAACGCCTTAGTATTTAAGCCCTCTAATTGTATGTTATTTTTCTTAGTTAATGGATAGAAATAGAAGAAGATGTTCAAACAACTAATGTGATTGGAAATGTCAATATTAACCTAATGATATGCCTGATATGATGGGAACGGGTGATCAAAACTTCATGACAATACTTGCGCAACTTGATCAAGTTATGAATAATAACTTGAATCATGTGGAACGCCATCCTCCTCTAAGGAAAGATAATGTTTTCGTAGAATCCTTCATGTGGCAAAGGCCTACCATGTTTAGTGTATCTTCTAATCCTATCCTCACATAGTAGTGCATTAACTCCATTGAAAATATATTCTATGTCCTCTAGTGCCTGAAAGAAGAGAAATTTTTACTTTAGGTCAATCGTTTTGATGGGGAAGCTTATCAGTGGTGGACACTGATCAAGAATACAAAGTCCTAAGAGGAAATTAATTCCATGGATTGGGAGGAATTCAAGAGGATGTTTTTTAATAAATATTTTTCTAGAACACTCTATATCATGTTGGAAAGACAGTTCCTCAGACTCAAGTAGTAGGAATATGTGGCTATCAGGGCATATGAATCAAACTTTACCAGACTTTAAAGGTACACCTCTGGATTTTTCATGAACACTAAAAGAAAGGTGGATCGCTTCTTTAGCAGACTAAAGCTGAGTCTATGAAAAGCATTGGAGATTCGAGAATTTGACAGTTATGAGAAGATTGTCCATTGTTCCCTCAACGTTGAAATGGAGATTGGATAATTTTAGTGGTCTCATGGGACTAATGAAAAGAAGTGTAAAATGGAGAACAATATGGGTGGTTAAAGAAAATCCCATAAAGGAAAGAAGTGTGACTATCCCACTTGTAATATATATGGAAAGAAGCATCTTGGGAGATGTATAAAGGGAACCAAGAATTGATTCAAATGTGGAAATTTGGGGGACATATTTCTAAAAACTACCAAAGGGAAGTGGTGTAGTGTTACAACTACAAGGAACATGAGACTTATGAGAACAATTGATCTATGACAGGGGTTGTCAGAGGAAATCAACAACAACATCCAAGGAAACAAGGAAGGTCTTATACTTTCTCTACTTCGGAGGTGGATCCAGAAAATAGTGTGGTGACAGGTAAACTAGTTATTCATTCAATAACAGTGAACGTACTATTTGATTCCAGTTCTACACATTATTTCATATCTTTTAGGTTTAGTAGAACTATTCAAACACCACCTAAAAATTTGGAGGATAAGTTATCTGGGAGAAAAATGAAAGGGGAAATTATTTCATCAATGGTTTATAATTCTTTCCTGGTTAACATTTGTGGTCTGTACCTCCCAGTAAGTCTTCTCATACTTACTTTAGTGGAGTTTGATGCCATCTTGGGCATGGTTTGGATATCTTCATATAAATCCAACATCGATTGTTGGGAAAGGGATATCACTCTTCACATCCCAAAGCACCCTCCAATTCATTACAAGTGTAAGGGGGAAGATTAATCTCCTTTATAATTAGTGTCTCATGTGTGGATCTTAATTCATTATGATCATGCATATCTAGCTCAAATGATTGAGACAAAAGAGGGAATAATGATTGTTGACATGCCCATCATGAGGGATTACACTAATGTATTCCATGAAGAGTTGTATGGTCTTCATCCTGATCGAGAGGTTGAGTTCTAAATTGAACCTATTCCTAGATCTCTACCTATATCAAAGACACCTTATAGAATGTCCACCATAGAGAAAAAAGATCCTAAGAAGCAATAATAGGAGAATATGGAGAAGGGTTTTATACTCCCGAGTGCTTCACCGTGGGGAGCGACAATACTCTTCGTCTAGAATAAGGATTGTTCAATGTGTCTCTAAATTGATTATCGTGAGCTCGATAAAATCACAATGAAGAACAAGTATCCCCTACCTCAGATAGATGAATTTTTTGATCAACTTTGCGGGGCTTTAATTTCTCTAAAGTGGACCTTCGACCAGGATATCACCAATTAAAGGTGAGGAAGGATGATATTACCAAGACTTCCTTTCTAATGAGGTATGGACACTATGATTTCATAGATATTCCCCTCATACTCACTAATAATCCATAAATTTTCAGGGTTTTAATGAATAGATACTTTAGAGATTACCTCAAAAAATTTGTGGAATTATTTATCAATGATATTCTGATATACTCCAAGAGGAAGGAGGAACATGAAGAGCATTTCAATACTATGTTAAAGGCTTTGAAAAGGGGTACGTAGTATGAAAAGTATAGTAAATGTGAGTTCTATATTGAGGATGTATCATTATTGTGGAATGTTATCACCAGTAAAGGGATATCTGTGGACCCTTCCAAGACAAAGACAATTGAAGAGTGGCCCATGCCAACATCTGTAACGGAGATACACAAATTTCTTGGTCTAGTTGGGTATTATCGATGATATGTGAAGAACTTTTAATGATTTTCAAACCCAACAAACAAGCTGACATGGAAGGGTGTAAAGTTTTTCTGGACTCAAGAATATGAAGATAGTTTCAAGGGGTTGAGAAATAGGCTTATCATTTCACAGGTACTCACACTCCCAACAAGTATAGAACTATTTGTGGTGTACAATGATGATTCAAAGACAGGATTAGGTTGTGTGATGATGAAAAATGATAAATTGATAGCCTATGCCTTCAGTCAGCTGAAGATACTTGAGGAAAACTATCTTATGAATGATTTGGAGTTGGAATCATTAATCTTTGCATTAAAATCTAGTGGCATTATCTCTATAGGGAGAAGTGTGAGATATATACTGACCACAAGAGTCTCAAATATATAATCCCAAAAAAAGAGATTAATATGTTCCAGTGAAGATGGGTATAGCTCATTAAGGATTATGACTTCTCAATCCACTACCATTTCGGCAAGGAAAATAAGGTGGCTGATGCTCTAATTAGAATAGATCCTGCATCTTTATCAATGATGAGAATTGAAAAGGATCTGATCTTCTTAGATTTTCTGAGGATGAAAATGGGAATCATTAAGGGAGGAAAATCATCAATTCTTTCTCAAATGATAGCTCAACTATCCCTCAAGGAGAAAATAAAATATGCTCAAAGAAAAGATGTGGAAATTTAGAAAAGGGTGGAAGCTATCAGAAATGGGAAATCCTCTAATTTTAAAATTAACAAGGGTAAAGTTTTACGATTTGGATTGAGATTATGTTTACTATCCGACATAGAGATAAAGAAGGAGATTTTGAATGACTCAGAAACTTGGCCTTCTTTGTTCACCCAGGGAGCAAAAAGATGTATCAAGATCATTGAGAGAACTTTTAGCGGGACAGTATGAAGAAGGAGATTTATGAGTATACATCAAAGTTCCTAGTATGTCAACAAGTGAAGGATGATAGATAGAATTCTAAGGGGATGATGAAACCGCTACCCATACCAACATGGAAGTGGGAGAACATCACCATGGACATTTTCACCACACTTACAAGGACATCTTGAGGTAACAATGATATATGGGTCATTGTGGATAGTCTTATGAAGACATCTCACTTTATCACAATTAGAGAGGACTTCTCATTAGATCAACTTGCACCGATATACATCAAATAAGTGGTAAGGATGCATGGAGTAAAAATATCTATTGTATCTGATCATGATATGAGATTCCACTTGAAGTTATAGAAAAGTCTCCAATGGGATCTATGCACTAAACTAAACTTTAGTACGACCTATCATCCTCAAATTGATTTCCAATATGAGTGGACTTTTCAAACACTGTAAGATATGTTTATAGAATGTTCTATAGACTTAAATGGAGGATGGGACCAATATCTTCCACTGATTTAATTCTTCAAGAGTAACAGTTTCTAATCAAGTATCTGAATGGAACCATACAAATCCCTTTATGGGAAAAAGGTGCAGAACATCAGTGTGTAGGGATTAATCCAGTGACTGTAAGATGTTAGGACCTGAAATGGTCAATGAAATGGTGCAGAAGGAGAAAGTCAATCAGCAGCATATCAAGGTAGCCCAAAGATGATATAAGAGTTATGTAAACAATCGTCGATGTGAACTTGAGTTAAAATTTTGCGACATAGTATTTCTATGCATATCTCTATGGAATAAGGTCATGATATTTGTGATGAAAAGAAATCTAAGTCCCAGGTACATTGGCCCCTTTGAAATTCTTAATTATATCAGGGTTGTGGACTATCGACTAGAACTTCCACATACCATGTCTAAAGTACACGATGTATTTCATGTATCCCTTTTAAGGAAGTACATACCAGATCATTCAAATGTAATCTCTTCAAAGGTGGTAAAGTTAGAGGATGATATTTCTTATGAGAATCAACCAGTAAATAACTTGGATCATAGAAATAAAGTTCTAAGTAACAAGACTACTCACCTAGTGAATGTAATATGGTAGAAACATAAGTACTAAGAGGAAACATCAGAACTGGAGGAGGCAATGAAGGAAAAATATCTACACCTTTTTACGGCTTAAAATGTAAAAAAAAATTTCAAGTTCCAAATTTCATAAAAGGGGAAGAATGTAATGACCCAATGTTTTTAATTGGAAATAAATTTCTTACGATTATGTTATATAATCACATGAAATTTTAACACAATTAACTACTAAGTACTATGTGACCATTAATTTTTTTTAGAATTATTTGTTTGGAATTTTGAAAATCTAACATTCACTATTGTGGTCTGTAAAATGTTCAGAGTCTGATAAGAAAAACATAATTTTTGGTGAATAGTAACATACCCTTATATATATTAATGTTACCCTTATGAATATTTATATACCCTAATTAATAGTAACCTTACCTATGATAGTATATAAATAGTATTCAAGTGAATGTATGATGTACCTATATTTTGTAATAAGTAAATAAATGTTTTAAATATGGTTTCTTTAGAATAAATTTTTATTTTAATTAAATATTAAATTAATAATATCTAAATTTTATTTTTGAAAATGTATTTTATTTTTGGATTCTACATATAAAAAAATGGTGAGGGTGAATTTTTGGGATTTTTCTAAAATACTTGAATTTTTTTGAATACTAAAATACGATAATTCACAATAAATGCTAAAACCTGAATTTCTGCATCATGTTTGAGTCATGGATGATGTAAATGGAAATTGTTTCAAACTCAAAAGCACATATTACTGTTTTTGGTCACAATAATCATTAATATTGATTTTCTTATGGAAAATAATAAACTGATTATTAAAATATTTAGGAAAACCCTCCTCCCCTCCACTATAAAGACCACCCACAATCCCCTCTTCTCGTCACTCCTTTAAAGCCTTGTGCCTTACTTAAATTCTACCCAAATCTCTTAACAACATCCGTCCCCACTTCCAAAAAAGTTTCTTCTCCTCAAAAGACCAAAACCTATCTCCTTAAGAGGTTCTCAAAGCAGATAAACTCAAGAGGTAAATTCCTCTTTCCAATTATTTTATTTCCTTTCAAGTTATTTGATTTTATTTTTTTCTTTCCTAAAATCCCTTCACCCAAATGGTACGATAACTCCAGTAACATACATTTACTATAATATTGTTTTGTTAATGGGATAATTCATTATCATCTCTCCTTTTCGATTCTTTTATACAGAATAAATGAAAACACCATCTGAGATGTATCACATTCAAGGACGACAGTTTATCAATTTAAATTACCATTCTATATTTTAGTCCTGAATTTTTTTTATGGTTAATACAGACTATTAAATATGTATTTTATCTTATGTGTTGTTATGTAATACTATTTCACACTTTATGTAAAATAATAATTCAAAACAAGTTAATTATGAGCAAAATCGCCAAATTAATCCAAGCGTTTATCATTAATGTTTTATATAATCATTCAACCTCACTCCAATTAAAAAATTTAAATTTCAAAACATGTAACCTTATGTATTTTCAATAATAAAATATAACTTCAATTCTGGACAACCACCTTCATCATAAATGTTTATCCAAACATGAATATAAGTGAACCAATCTATAAAACCAAGCAATCAAACGTACCCAAAATATGAAATTGAACCTTATAACCAATAAAAATGGTTATAAATAAACTTAAAAAGATTATAATAAATATTATACATATATAATAGGTTCTGGAATTATTAATTAATGAACCTAATTTGACTATTCAGTTCCTTCATATCAATTGGATAACACCATCAGACTTGAGGTAAGGGATCCTCTCTATTTCACTTTTATTCAAGATTGTCCTCTATGTTATTACCTTTTATGTGTAATTCCTAGTGATGTGGTATGATAAAACACCTCCCCAATACTTTCATATTTATTTTTAAATGATTATAAACCCATTTCTCTCTCATTAAACCCTCTTAAGTACACACAATACCATGCAGATATTCTGTAAGGGATTCAACCTGAACCTCCTTTATTCTTTCAGGTTTCTTTATCTTTATTTTTACCCAAATGAGGTTATATATTATTATTATTTTCATACTCAATGATATTTTAATGATCCAATATTAATTATCATGATCCATTCATCATTCTCTTTTGTGGATATACATATTTTTATGTGATTCCCTCCTCAATACTTCCCGATAAGCAAACCTATTTTGAGGGAACTTCTCGAATTATTACTCAATTTTTAGTGCACTCTATATTATATTTTAAGCCACCATTGACTTTTTAAAAAAATTACTTTTATTGTAAAACAAATTACTGGTTCACTTATTGTTTTTTATAAAGGATTGTTCTCATTTCTATTTTAAAGACTCTAATATTTTCCTTAAAACAACTCAAAAATATTTTTCGTCTAAAATTTGTTGAATACCTTTCTTACATGTGGTAAATTATACATGACAAAAATTACCATGTTATATTCCTATTTTACCTTATTAATGTTAGGTATATTTTATTTCCTTTATTTTATGGACACTTTTATGATACAACCATTTTTTTCTTTATGACATGATTGTGGTACCCAATTCTTTCCATGGGTAACCCGTATGTTTATATAAGATTGATTATGTATGATTATTTATGTGGAAAAAATATTCATGAAAATTTAAGATGGGTGCACCTAGATATATCTCCAATGAATTGGATAATGTTAAGACTCATGAGATGTTATATGCGACGATCTTGGTAGTTAGCCTTGGCTTGTGAAACTATGTAAAACAATCTTGGTAGTTAGCCTTGAATTGTACTAAAGTCATGTTTTATGTTTCTTCCACATTTCTATGACTCCATATTTATATGATTCCATGTTTATATGTTAAGGATACATATGTTATATGCCTTTTTTTCATCATGTCATACATTCAATTCCTTATGTTAATGCTTTGTTCTTATGGTTATTCCCTTACTAGGCTTTTTGGTTAATCCCATTGTTCATGTGATCCCAGGGAACCCTATAAAGATGTAAGAAAAAAATGGAATTTAGGAGATAAATTTAATGACTAAATAAAGAATTGTTTTTTAGTCCCATGTTTTTTGTATTTTGTACCTAGTATTTGAAGACACTAGACTTCATGATCCTTATCTTGTACTCTGATGTATGATTATGCTTAAAATCATGTAATGTAATATGTAAAATGTTAGGGTCTCTATAGGTAAAATATTTCCTCAAGGAAAAGTGATACTATATGAAAGGTATGTATCTATTTTATTTTCCTTCTTCTATTTTTTTTCTCTTTTATTTTCTTCCCTATATATCTCTCTCTCCCCATTATCTTGAGTTTTTCATCAAAATATTTATTAAATTTATCCTTACTCTCCTTATTTTCCTCATTTTTATGTTCTTAATTTTTTATAATCACAAAGGGGTAGAAATTTCCTAAAAATAGATAAGTGTGAGTTTATTTTACAAAAGGGGATATTTTTTTCTGAAAAATATTTTCATAAAGGGGAATAAGTTATTAATTTTCTTATTATTTATTATTATTTTTTGTTATTAATTTTTTTCAAAGTGGTAGATTTTATAAATCTTATTTATTATTTTTTATAACATGCTTAATATGTTAACATCTTGAGATCATTGAATATATTGTTAAAATTTTAAATTACTTAACTTTCTATTTTTTCCATTACTATATAATTAATTTATCATTTTTAGGTTATGTTTTTTTGATGATAAAAATAGGGATATCTTTGTATATATCTATCTGATTATGTTTTTATGATAAAAAACACTCACCAATGTTTTTAACATTCTAAATTTAAGTGATTTTTAGTGTTTACTTTGAATATAAACTAATGTAATTCATTGGAGTTGTAATGTTTTTTTAAAAATTAATTGATTATGGCTTAGTCAAATCTCTTTCCAACCATTAAGATCTTGAAAATAACATAGAATATTCAAAGAAGGATTTTTTTAGAAGTGGAAGTGGACACTCTTGAAATATAAGCAGCGAATACTGCAATGACTAGCTAGTGCCGAGCACCGGCCAACTGGTTTCATAGTGCTAGTAGTAAAAATTCTCTGTAACTCCCACCGAACAGTCTATATAGGACCATTGACTAGATAGTGTCTCATATAGTATTTTTTGTATGTTTAAAATGCCACCAAAAAGCCATTAGCCACTGGTGGCTAGCCGGGGGTGGCTTTCCTGATTTCCCTGGTTTTATGTAGCCCACTGGCTACCCAATAATGGCTACTAGGTAACTAGTGGAATTTAGGTTTCTCCAATGAGGATTCAGTTATTATGAAAGAACCCATAATCTGGTATTCAATAGATTCACGACTCATGGTGATTTATAGATCCTTCTTGGCCCTTTGGTAGCCTATAAAAGGACTCCCTTGGCCTCTTGGAAGAGACACCTTTCTTTCCAACAACACTCTTGATGTGAATCGATGACAAAGTTCTAGTATTATCAAACCTATCAAAGGGCCTTTCAAATTTATAAATCTATTAAGGCTCCCAACTGTCCTCTCAAATATCTCATCCTATATTTTAATTCATCCATCAAAAGAGATTTGTGAGTGTATCATATTGGGGTTTCCTATAGAAACTCTATCTCTTCTCAACCCCCATTATCGAATGGTTCACCCTTCACAAAAATTCGGGATGGGTTACGTGACTATTAGAGAATCTCAAGAAGGTCATGAAATACCATAATTATGAGATATAGATTTCATGACCACCACAAATATCAAGGGTTTAATAATATATACTTATCTAGTTGAGGGGGGGGGGAGACGTAAGGGCTCACATCATGTTTTAGATAAAATCCTTATCAATTATGTTTTTAATCTATTTTTTTTCATTTCATCATTAAACATCACTCTGCATACTTACATAAATTTGGTTTGATCATTTACATGATTAAATTAAAATAATATTATCTTTATAAACATGAATAAAATTTATAAACTATTTCTTAATCAGTTTCTCAATATAATATTTTATTACACTTCAATATTTTAAAAATTAAATTCACCCCCTCTTCCCATATGTTTCTAACCAATAGAATCATCAAACAAAAATTTATTATCCTTCTAGAGGAAGTTGGTCATAAGAAAATAAAATTTTCTAAAATCTATAATAAATATTCTATAAAATCAATCATGTAAATTAATAATAAAATATATTTAATAGTGGTTGGATAATGAAGTGTGAAAATGATGTCAACCATGGTCTTGTCCACTTGAATTCCTTATAAATTATGTGGACTATGAAATTGCATTCTTACATCATGAAGTGATATTTTTCAAAATTTAAAACCATGTTCTTTTCAATTAATCTCTTTAAAAAATTTTCTATATTTTTAAGAAATATTTCAAAACATGTCCCATACACCATGAAGTCATTTATAAACACCTTCAAACAACTTTCAATCAGATCTGAAAAATAAACTTACCATCTTTGTGATGGAAATTACATGTGACATTTAATAATCCCAAAGACATCCTTCAGTGTGAAAATGTACCAAAGGGATAGGTTATTGTAGTTTTATCTTGATCTTTTAGTGCTATAAGAACTTGAAAATAACTATAAAATTGATAAAGAAATCAATAATGACCTTCCACGATCATTCTTTCTAATATTTGATCAACAAAAGGAATGGGGATGTTTCCCTATTTGGTAACACTATTCAATTTTATATAGTTAATTAAGAACCTATAACTAATTTTAATCATTGTAAGAACTAGTTCGTTATACTCATTTTATACAATGGAGATTTCGGGTTTTTAGTTATAATATAATTAGGACATACCCATTGGGAGTCTAAAATGGTGTATGTGATTGCAAATACTGAAAATCTTTCAATTTATTTTTTCACAACAACCATTATAGTTGTGTTTAAACATATTTCTGTATATCTTGTAGGTTTTGATTTATTTTCAATAATGATATGGTACATACAGATTATGGGAAAAATCCCATGAATTTATTCTGAGAACTATCCCATAGACTTAGTATTTTGTTTTAGAATGTATAATAATGGATTCTATTGATTATTTTACAAATCATTAGAGATTATAATAGTTGGTTTCTCATCATCTGTATAAAATAAATATTTTAAAATATATGGTATTAGCTTATGTTCCACTTTATGTGGGTGTTCAAGTGATGATTTTTACTTAACTTTTCCTAGGATTTCAACCTATATGTACAAAGTAGATGTATTGATAACAAATTTATGAAAATCATAAAAATATTATTCATATATATTCTTGAACTGATCACTACATATATCTAATGCTATATTTAATTCATTTTCAAAAAAAGATTCATCAGAGCAATTTGGCGGCCCTAGGGATGCTCGTAATTTGATTATTTCATCCATGATTTAAATTTTTTCCTCATAATAGAAGGGAATTTCAGAATAATTCAATATAAAAATGGTCTTTAATTATTGAAGGTATTTCATTGAATATAGACTATTAAAATTAATAATTTCTTCTTAAAATTACATTGAATATGTTCCTTCTTGAACACTTATTATAGTCATAATATTTTTCAAAAATTTCCCACATAAGATGACAAAGGAGTGAGTTATACCTCTATCTTCTTCCATGCCCAGGAAGTAAAAATAAATATGGAATAATAGTAATTTCATTATTACCAATACATCCTCTAAGGATTCTAATAGGTAGGAAGTAGATCAACCGGCCTGTCATAAAAAAACTCTAGATGTATGGAGTTATCTTATCTACATAGAAGAATAATATGAGTTAGGAATAACAATAATTAATTCTCTTAAATCACATAACACATTAGTAAAATTAAGTTATTTTTTAGTGAAAGGGATAGAAAAGGTACCTAGGTCTGTAAATTTTATTGGTAATTATGGAGTTATTAGTGTAGAAACATTTCTACCCAGACTTATATTTTAACCTCTTTATAGTTTCCCCTATTGGTTCATATCTCCTTGAGAAAGTTTTCATACCATATAATTTATTTGATGGAATCTAGTATTGTGATGTTGACTTACACATTCTTAAATGTTCTTAACATTTATTTTTGTAGGGTCTCTTCATTGGTTTTCTTGAGTGGGGTCATTCTTAATGGGAAGTGGGTTGGGGTTGAGGTATATCCTCCATCTTAACTTTTTCTTTATCCTTGTTCACCGATTTCATCTCCTCATGTGATTTTAATTCTATCACAATAGAGATAAGTTACTCTTCCACAAGATATCTATTTATAGATTTATGTTCCAGTGGTGGTCTTCTCTGCACTTGAATTTCTATCCTCTTATAAAAGAGATTGTACTTACATTTCCCTTAGGGTTATGAATTTAGTAGATATGGATATTATATGAGCCATGAGCTTCCAATTTATTCCAATTGGAAATGATCTGACCAAACTAAAATTTCAAATCCTTAAATTCAAATCCATGAGTTGTAAGAGTGGTTTTTTGTTATCTTGAAACTCCACAAGTTATCTTAGTAATGTATTTAATGGAGGGATCTTGGTATTATCCATATAGTTGGTATCTTTTAGTGGGTTGAGAATTATTTATCTAGAATATTGATGGCGAGTAAGGTTATTGAAAAGTATAATGAAAGCGAGGTCTTTTTGGATCATTCCATTATTAAGTTCAAAATCATATTTATTATTTTGTTGTAACAATATATTATTATTATTAAATTTTGGTGCATAAAATTCTCTAAGTGTTCTATTCTGGTGAGCTATATTATCTTATACGTTTTAAATTCCTAAAGTATATTTATATGTAGAAAAAATAATTGGATATAGAGCATACTAATGGGGTTGTGAGAAACATCATATCCACTTGTTCAATGATTCTAAGGGTTAAGACTCATTCTTGTAAAGTTATTTTAAACTTTGTATCAAATCCAAATAGGTGATAATAGTCATATTTGGTCATCTATTCAATAAATTTCAAACAAAAATATAACAAATAAAATAAAAACACAACAATGTACTACCTCCTAGTAAAAAAATTTATGTTATTGCAGTAGCTATCACGAGCCTCATAATAAACAAATTTGAACCCAAGTAAAATGTAGTGAATAGTGGTACTTAGGTTATCTTTGGAAAGGATGATGCTTTTAACGTGTTTCCCTTAATGTTTAAATGGCTATAATGTGCATGTTTGAGAATGAAAAATAAATTTATACTTGACTAAAATTTTAAAATTAGTGGTTTAACCTAAAATACTCCCTCTCTTACCTATTAAATTATTATTTCATCAACTGAACTCTCCCAATATCCCACTAATTTTCCAATACCTTAACCAATCTTATTCTTCTAGGATTTTTAGTTCGAATAGGGATGCGAAATGATCACAACACTCTTTTTCTCACATATACTAGTAATTAGAGAATTCTAATTACTCTTGGCCCAACCCACCTCTCTATAAAGTATTAGAAATATTGAATAACCTATGGGCCTATTTATGAAACCCTCTAAGAAGAGAAGATGAATTTGCATAAAAATAATAATGGAAACAACTTATTGTTTATAGAATAAAATAATCTAGAAATATTGAACAATAACAATTAATTAATTAATAATAGAATTCATTAACTAGGATGGGGGACATCTCCTTTGATCAACTAAAAAGGATCATGTGTTCCATAACTAGAGAAATATTTCATAAATGAATGTTGAAAATAAAATCTCCACCACTAGCTACTCATGATTCATTGACTGATCTGCCACTTGTATAACAAGTCTCTTCCCTTTAGAGAAGTAATAAAATGATCGTTCTTTTTTTTCAAGATTCATTGGACTCTTATCCCATGTTTATAACAAGGTATTATCATTATCACTTGATTGAGTTAAGTTACTTAATACCCCTATAATATTTTATTTCACAAATCTTACTTCCTCTGATGGTTTCCATGTGTCTCAACCGAGGGTTGAGAGTTATTTAAGTGGGATCATGTCAAATCTTATAGCTTTGCAATACCTTTACACTAACTTCATCTTATTATACAGTTCATCAATAGATCACTGGGTAGATCAATGGAGGAGAACTTATTAATTTTGGTAGACTCAAATAATGTGTTTTTTTGTTGATCCCTAAATCCTTGGGGAATTTTTTATTTAAAGGTTCATATGGAAAATTCTTTACCCTTATCTATTGATTATGCATAGATTAAAATTTAAATATCTATAATGTGATAAAAATTACCTTTTTATATGGGAAGATATCCACTAGTGTAGGAGTAATGAACCTTATGTATCAGTGGAATCCATGGGGTTATTTTTATGTACAACCCTTATGCTTGACCATGCGACTCCAGATGACTTTTACATATTAGTATAAATATATTTACATATCAAAGAATTTATATAAATGAAAATTATATGTTTCATTTTTTAATCTATAGTGGCATATTTATGGGTTACTTTATTAGCAAAGATAACTCTTATTCAATATTAAAATTTCTCTTATATATTTGTATAATATTTTTCACTTTTAAAATTTTGTAATGTGGTTTCTCAGGTGGGACTCTTATATATCCTCCTAATGAATATTGTGATTCATATATAAGAGACATTCACTTGGATATATTTATTCCATATTCCAATTGTTCCCAAAATTAAAAACAAAAAATCAATAAAGGATTTATCTAAACTAATTCAAAAATAATAAAAACAATTAGAAATTAAAGTTTCAAGCCACCTAAAAATTATATTCTATATATAAAACAAATTTAGGAATGGATTCATTTATAATAAAATCTAGATTATTAATAAATATAATTCAAATAATGATTTATAATATTTTCAAATTGAACTAATTATTCAAAAAAAAAAACAAAAACATATATATTTTCACTATTATAAAATATTATTTATATTATTTAGACCAAAAATTATACTAAAAACAATTTAAAAAATATGGATTCATCATCCATAAAAATAATTTTTAAACTTGAGATGTATTTTCCACCAATAATTTTTGATATCATGGTTTATTTAATGATAGATTTGGTGAAATATCTAATGTTTTTAAAAGGATAGTATGTCTGATAGAATATAGAACATGCAACACAATGTTTAAAAGAAAACATGAAATATTATTATTTAAATATAACCATTATAACCTAGATATTAAATTGGTGGGAATGAATAGTAATAACCATATTATAAAATATATTCTAAGTTAATATTCAATTAAAATTTATTTTTAGGAAATAAAAACATATTTTTTAGTAAATTTATTTTATTCTTCTAAAAAATATTTTCTTCAATGGCTTTTTGAATTAGTTTTTATGAGAAATTAAATATAATAAATTTTTTAATTTTTTTTGAAAATTTATTTAATAAACTTTAATTTATTTTTTAAATAATAATATAAAAATTATCTTCAGTCTAATTTTTTGTATTTTTCTTAAAAGATTTATTTTTTATTGAATAGGAAAAAATACGGCTTTTTAATGAAAACTATATTTTTACATCAAACATTTACAAAGTATTATTTTTTTCGAATGGTTTCAAAGTAAAATTAGTTATTTTTATTATTAAAAATATAATTATGTTCATTTGAATCATTTTTATAATTTAATTTATTGTTGAAAAAATTGTATAGTTAAATTTTTTTTTTTATGAAAAACTAATTTTCATTTTGTTCTGTGTTTTAATATTAAATTAATTTATGCCACATATTAAAATTGATTCTTGTAAAATTGATTAAATATTTGGAATCATTATTACCAAATTTAATAAATAGGTAACTTTCATTTTTATTCATTATGAATAGTAACCATATTAATTTTTATTACCATGGTAAATGGTAAAACGAGTAATTAAAGTTAAAAATAACATGTTAAAGAATAAATATTAACCATTATAGTTGAATGAATTTTAATTTATTAATATATTTCTTCCATAATCAACCAAATTTCAAAAATATGGTCTTTTTCCATTTTTTCATGATATTTACCATTATAATGTTTTATACAAATAAAAGTTAAAAATTTGATTTTCTTATTTTATTATCTATAAATTTTTGACATAATAAAAAATAGAGAATATGTTTGGGTATAAATATAAATTTTAAAGCTAAATGATTTATTTTCATCATGGTAATTTATTTATAATTTTTAGTGTTGACATAATCTCCTACATCATATCCCAAATCCAGAAATATCTTTTCGAGGGACCTGATCCATTGCTCAGCAACCACTAGATTCGTAGTCCCAAAAAAATATGGGGAAATATTCCACATAAAACAATCCAAAATATGTATATTTTCTTCTGGGTGATTTTGACTAATAATGGTTATTGATCTAGGATACTAGGGAGGAATATGAAATGAAACACATAGAATTCTGATATTTTAAAGAAACATTATTTGATAAATATTTCCACCACGAGAAATAAATGAAAATGAAGAGAATGTTCTTTAACTTAAAGAAAAAGGAATAAGAGAGTATTTAGGAGTATGATAAAACCTTTTCAATAATATCTAGGTATTGTACATATTATATATGTAATTTATAAATAAAGATTTATCCTTTCTTTAAAGGTATTAAGATGAGTCTCCAAAGGGCATTGGCTTCTCAAAATTTTTCATCATATGTTAAAATAGTATTATGTGACATCAAAATAGGGAATGAATTTTCTAGATCCTATATGTTCTAGGTAAACAACAAAAATAATATTTTGGATGAACAACATGGAAAAGGGAATACATAAAAGAATAATAATTAAATAAATAAATTTCCATCATGTGAAAACATCGGAAAGAATCATCCTAGAAAATTCTTGAAGGGAATAGGCATTTTTATAAGTGTGGAGATAAGGTTTATCGAGATAATGAGTTCAAGGGGAAGATATAAAACAATTAAATCAAGAGCTTAAACTATAAATAAATGGGGAATTATTCAAACCAATGTCCCAGGTGTCATGGGGAATTACCACAGAAGAGGCCAAGGTTAGAAGACAAAGATTATACAATCACTACTAGTGAGGTTGTTGTTTTTAATAATGTGGTGGAAGGTAATTTAATCAAATATTCAAATTTAGTTTATGATTTATTTGATTTTGGATCATCAAATTATTTTATATTTTCCATGTTTATAAGAAAATTAGATATTTACCTAGCACCTTAATGAGAGAATTTCCTATCAAAACTCCATGTGGGAATATCACCATAATAAGGATGTGTCAGGTAGTTCCCATTATAACACATAAACATGATCTATTTTATGAGTTTATTATCACAAATATGTATTAATTTTATATAATCCTTGGTATGGATTGGTTTTAAAAATATTATTCAAACATTTATTATAAAGATAAGGAAGTTACAATTCGTGATAAAGATATCGAATTCATCATCTTTAGAGTTGATACTTAATCACCTGATTCATGCCTAAACTCAACTGAGTAACACTTCTAAATGATATTAATGGGGAACAGGAGTAAAAAAAATCTGAATGAAAAAAGTTATATCCAAATTGAGGATGTATCAATTGTACATGAATACATTGATGTATTTCCTATGGAATCACCTGGACAACCAATAGAATCTGAATTGGTTTAATTAATCCTAGATATGAGACCTATATCGGAGACTACCTATAGAATTTACACTGTGTAATTAGTGTAGTTGACAAAAACTACAATATTTTTGTGATAATGGATTTATTCTCCCTAGTTTTTCACCTTAGGGAGCCCCTATTATTTCTGTCAAAAAGAAATATAGATCTATAAGGATCTGTATTTATTATAGGTATATCAATGAGATTATGATAAATAATAAGTATCAATCTTCTCACATTTATGACGTATTCAATCAACTTCATATATATAAATATTTTTCAAAGATGGACCTTTGTTTTGGATATCATCAACTGTGAGTAATGAAAGAAGATATTATGAAGGAAACATATCATATGAGGTTTTGAAATTACATGTTTATTGTAATTCCTTTTGGATTAACTAACCAAATCTCTATTTTTATAGATCTAATGAATATATTATTAAAGGAATATATTGAAATTTTTTTGTGGTGTGTATTAATTATATCTTAGTGTACTCTAAAATCTATGAGGATCATGAAAATAACTTTTGGTTTATTTTTAATACACTGAAAGAAAGATAATTATTTGGTAAATTTAGAAAGTGTGAATTCTGGCTACAAAAATTTTCTTTTCTTGGCTATATTGTCTCCAAGGATGGAATCTCAGTTGATCATGTGATGAAAAATTATTTTATTTAACCGAGTTCACTCCCCATTCTATCCATGTTTATCTCATGAGATATAAATCTTTAACCAATGCATTAGAGGGAGATATAGGTACCACCCACATCATAATTAAATCAAAAATATGTGTCCCACAAGATCATAAAAATCATATCACAACCCATGAAATAAAATTGGTATCATAAACATGTAATCATATCATAACCTATAGAAAAGATACAGGTTTCATAATCATTTCATCAAACCATAACTCATGAAAAGAAGTAGGTTTCATAAGTATACTATAAAAGAGAAATGAGTTTAATAAACATATAACACATGAAAGTGAAATTAATTTAATAAATACCATTTTATAAATACATTAACCATTTAGAGAAAGAATATGATTGTAACCTTTGGATTATTTCTCTATAAAGGTGTGAGTAGCACCAACATATGTTATCTTAGTTGGAAAATAATTTGGACAGATATTTTAAAAACATTTTATGAGAAAATTATCCTTTATTTTTTGAAGAATATTTTTTTTAAAAAATAAAGCATTTTGATAAAAATTTTATTGAAAATAAATTTGAAAACTTATAATGGAATCTTTGAAAAATATTTGAAAACATTTTTCTTTAGAAGCTTATAAAGAAATATTGAAATTGTTTTGAAAACTATTTTCCTTGAAAACTTATAAAAGATGTTTGAATTTTTTTTGAAAAACATTTCTTTAAAAATAATTTTAAAACTTATAAATAAATATTAAAAATATTTTGAAAACCTTTTAGTTTGAAAATACTTTTAAAACTTATAAATGGAGCTTGAAAACATTTTGAAGATCTTTTTATTTAAAAATACATTAAAAACTGATAAATAATGATTGAAAACATTTTGAAAACATTTTTCCATGAAAACTTATAAAAGAATATTGAAAATTTTTTGAAAACATTTTTATTTGAAATTAATTTTTCAAATTATAATTAATTTTTGAAAACATTTTGAAATCCTTTTTCATTAAAAAATTCTAAAAGAAGCTTGAAAACATTTTAAAAAACATTATTTTGAAAGAACAATGATTTCTGACTGAAGAGAGTGGTAACACCAAACTTTATTAATTATCTTATATAAAAAAGAGTAAAAAAATGGTACTAATACATTAAGATATCATGAATAACCATATTGTGGGAAAATTAATGAAATTTATTGCAATATGAATACTAATATTTCATTAATGAAAGCATAATCATAAATACTCTTGATAAATGATGAGATTATTTTAATAAACTCCTACCACTTGGTAACATTCAATTATAATCCCCATTTAAGAAAACTAAGTTACATGATGCTTAAAATATCATGAAAATAATTATCTTCATGATATAACATATCAAATGATAGTATATAAACCTTGTAAAATAATATTGGTTCATAACATGACATGTGTCTCAAAGAAGATGAATTGAGACAAAACTACTTTACTAATTTGGTAAATTTTGAAACATAAAAAACATGAAACAAATATCATAAAATAGATATGTACATACCAATAATTTTATTTATAATAATCATAAAATACATCCATAGTCTGTAAACACACCAAATTTAAGAAATAGGTGGTTCACATGGCTTGTGTCTCACAGAAAATAAAATTGAGACAAGAACACCCTTACCTTATGTATTGACTCTCATCGTACTCATAAAAACCTCATATATAATAAATATAAGTTTATTAAACATATATAACATATTATTATATCTAATACCATACATTATTTTATTATGATATTAAATTACCCTTTTATTAATAATTCAATGCTAATGTTACACTTTAGCTAATATCCTCTTTGTTTTTCGTACATGTTTTAACTTATTATTCTTGATCCTCTTACTAAGAACATTAATTAGTTATTTAAATAATTTAAAACATGATATAAATATAATATATATTTACTATATAAATATTTATAATAATCTATCAAATATAGATTTTTGAAATGGAATACACCGTTCATGGAGATAGTAGACCGTATGTATACAACAATGTTGTTTTCATTTTATTGTAATATTGAAAGAAAGAAAGTAAATGAAATATATGTGGGTATATATAATATAATTAAATTATAATTATTATTTCATATATATAATATAATCCTACTAAGACCATCCTTAATACAATCCATGTAAATTGTGAACGAATCACAACGCTTTAGGGAGGCAGTATTCCACACATCGACAAACAAAGTTATCATATTTACACAAAATGGAAAGAATAAAGTTATATTTTATATAATAATTAAAGAATTATAAAAACATAAAAATTATATATATAATATAAAAATAGATTTTACATCATAATTACTAACAATGATAGGTGGTAAAGGAAAAACGAACAATATAATTTTTATGAGGTGGTAGTTCGCTGTACCCAAGAATGATAAGTCTGTTACCTTTTAGATATAAGTACGTGTGTAAGTGTAGGTAAAATAATTAGAATAAAAAAATATATGTATATTTTTTATACTTAGTTTATTATATAATTAAGGAATAAGAATAATTCAGGCTGTGGAGAATCAAAATTAAACAAAAGATATTGTGGAAGGATGTCACCTCTTCTTTGAGTAACTCCTTTTGGTTTTCACCAAAGGTATTATTGGGATTGATTTATACCCAAATTTAGGACTCTAATTTTAGAGGATAGATGTTGGGATACTATTTTGTCAGATTTTGGATGAGCCAAAGTGGTTCTAGATGGGTGAGGAAAGGTAATATTGAAGGTCTTTTTATAATAGTGGGGGAGTGACATTCTTGTAAATACCAAAAGGTATACTCTATTGGGAGGTTGGCCTTACATAATGTGAATAAAAATTAGAAAAATAATGAATTAAATTGGAATTATTTTCTATAAAAACCTCTACCACACAAAAATAAGTAAATTTATATTATTGTATTCCTTAACTTCTATGTCTCCCCAATTTTATCATTTTTGTTTTTATTAAAGTAACTAGTATTCTAACCTATGTAGTTTAACCATTAAGACTAAATTAAAGTAGTATTTATTATAAAATATAGACCCAATTAATTATAAACATGATAACTAATTTACAAAATAGAATTATCATTTGTGTTGGATATTAATTTCAAAACAAGCGCATGTAATGCACAAAAACACTACTTTAACTCGTGTCGTGCTAACATTGTTTTTACTATATATGGGTCAATATGATAATTATAAATGATAAAATGGAACATTAATGGACCACATATATTTTTTATTTACACTTAAAATTTACTTGGTAGAAGATAATATTTTTATTAATTTAAATCATTTAATAAAATATCATTTATTGTAAAATCACATTAATGTCAATTTTGACATCATTTATTTAATTTTAGTTTAAAAATATAAAAACATTATTTTAATTAAAATATATTAATTTTAAAAATAATTAAAATATTATATTTACACAAAAAAATAGAACACAATAATTCATTAAATTTACTTTACTTTTAATGTTTTTAGCATCATTTATCTTATTTAATTATTAACTAAATAATACATGCATTAGTATTGATTATGAGTTAAATGTAATTATATCCCCTCTAAAAATTAATGTTAAATTAATATAAAAAATAAATTCATTAAATTTCTAAATAATTTTTATAATAGAAACTATGTATCTTCTTCTATACTTTAATGATTTATAAATGTTAAAGTTAAGGAAGATTTATTTTTTTGTTTTTTTTCTTTACTTAACTTATTATATGGGACACTTTCAAGAAAATTTGTCCCAATAGCTCATAAAATTTTAACCAAGGGGGTATATGGTCAAAATATTTTTAGAAATGGTATTTGGACAAGTTTTAAGGTAATTTTGGTCTTTGTAAAGACCCAGAAATTCCATGTAATTTTTTTTAATTATATGGGAATTTTACGAGTTCGTGAAAATTGACGACACATGATTCCGAGGTCTGGTGTTCCCAGAATGAATTTCTGAACTTTTTTTCAGGTACGTTCAGTAAACGTGCGAGCAGGTTTTTGTAACTTTTGAACCAGTGCTTGGAATTGAAATCTGAAGGCACCGTTGAACTTGCAGCACCGATATTCTCTTAAGGAGAACTTCACGTAGATTAGAGTGGGTTGAGAGTGAAAGATAATTTTGTACTTTTCATGAAATAATAAAATAAAATAAAAATTTCTAACATTTTTATTTCTAAAACCCCTCAACATGGGTAATGGTGGTGGGGACCACCAGTTTCAAAACCTCCCAATTTGAAATTAATGGTGGGGACCACCCGAACCCTCTTAATGGGGGAGAAAACACTCAACTACCCATTAATTATTTTCCTCTATTAATTTGAGCCAATTTAATTGATATAATTAAATATGACAACACCCTATTTAATTTATATATCCAACCAAAAATTAATGAAATGTGTCAGCATTTTTAATTGTGCCAAAATTATTAATCTACTTAATTTAAATTAATAAGTTGGTTATTTATCATTTAGGTGGAATTGGGGAAACTGTTGGCTAAGGGAGAAGCTTTGGAGAATCGTAACTCATACTCTAATAAAGAACGCTCTCACCAATGAGGAATGTTTTCAACTATGATGAACCAATTAATGAGCCTAGGATCAGAGGTGTGTGGTGGGCGCGATGAACGTCGACATCTTCGAATTCCTTCTCGCGCCAACATCAACGAACCTTCGAGGTTGGGTGGTTATTTAAATTTCTTCCCCTTACCCATTCCTCATATTTCATCATAAAATTAGAAAGAGATTATAGCCACTTTCTAATACTCTAATGTGGAGAGTGCGGGTCAAATAAACATTTCCTGACCTCTCCGAAAATCTTTTGTTTAATTTTTGTGTTCTTCGCGATGGAGGAGGACGACAACCAACCTCGGTGGGGCACAAGAATGGAAGACGACACCATCGTCGGCTGTGACGAAGGCGGCAGTGCAATGATGACGCCCCGTGGCCACTACGCTGCCCACGACCTCCACCGCCCGTGGCCTCCGCCACCCTGCGGACCCCACGGCCTTGCCACCCCGCGACCCACCTTGGCCCCCGCGGCCTTGCGGCCCTAGTGGCCATACTGTCGAGCGGCCCTCCGGGGCCCCCACGACCTCACGGCCCAACAACCCTCCATGGCTCCCATGGCCTTCGCCACCCCGCGGCCTCGTCGTCCTGCGGCCTCATGGCCTCGCTGCCTCACGACCCTTCGCGACCTCCGCGGCCTCACAACCCTCGTGGCCTCCGTGCCGCCCTCGCGGCCTCTACGCCACCCTCGTGGCCTCGTGCCGCTCCGCGGATCATGCATCACCCACTGCGGGCCGGGCCGAACCCAGTGTGGGTCGGGCCAGACCCAGCGGGCTGGGTCGGTCCGACCGGGTCGGACCGTACTCGGACCAGCTACGAGCTTTTCTCTCTATCGACCATAACTTTGGCACCAGGCGTCCGTTTGAAAAACTGTCAATGGTGCTATAAAATTGGAGTAATATGATCCCTTTGGTATACCTCACTTGAGATTTGAATAAAATTGGGATATGGTTGGGTTGGATCGAGCACGAATCCGACTGGGCCCTCCGGACTAAAAGGCTAATAACTTACCGACCGGGAATCCGATTGACACACCATCTATTGTGTTGAGACCCCTATGACATGGCAGTACTTTGGGATACTATTTCGTGGGACTTCTTGGAAGTTGGAGTATCGACTAGTGGCTTGAGAAGTGGACCCACTTAGAGACAAGAAACCTTAGTATGAGAACCCAATAGCTGGCTGTGACGTGTAGAATGAATAGAGATCCTGTGTGGGTCTGCACCAAGCGATCTTCTGTGGGTCACCACTGAGAAATAATGTATGGGTCAGCACCTAGTGATCCTATGTGGGTCAGTATCGAGGGATCCTGTGTGGGTCAGCATCGAGTGATCCTGTGTGGGTCAGCACCGAGCAATCCTGTGTGGGCCAGTAGCAGTGCCTCTTAATAGAGTAAGATGATTTAGTAGTTACATATAATCTTTTTTACTTCTGTACCTAAGTTAAACCTGGTGTGAGATGATTCAATACCTTTGTGGTAATTTTATGTGTTGCATACCTATGTGGTACTTACCTTCATGGTGTTCCTTCCTTTGTGGAAGAGTTGAGATTTGGGCTTTTGAGTTGGACTCTGTGTTTCCTAATTATTGATATGGGTATACTTGATAACTTAGGTTTATGTATGGGAATATACCTAAGTTGGGGTGTCACTGGTTTACATACATTGTGGTTTATCCTTTGTGGATTTTGCGAGACATTGAGGGTATCAGGGACTCTACTTAGTATCATTATACTCACCCCTACATGGGCTATGCCCGCACCTCATTTTGTTTGGTGTAGACGATGAACAACGCTGAATGATGATAAGAGTACTAGTACTGGAGGTAGATCATAGGTGGACCTTAGACGAGGCGTACCTTAGAGACAACCGTTCAAGAGTTGTACCTACCCTTCAGGTAGGATCCTTGGCAGGTGATCCCAGAAGTTGTTCCAGTTTATTTGTACTTTCAGTTTCTTGTACATTCTATTTGGTCTTGTATTCAAGCCCCTATTTCTTTCTGTAATCACTCTGTTTACTATTAATTTTAATTGAGTTCGTATCTTGTTGTGTGCTTGGTTGCATATGTTTACAGGTTATAAAGGCAATGCCTTCCCAGTTTTAGGGATTACGCCTTCAGTGCTATTTGCCAGCCCCTGGCCTATAGAAGGTGGGCTTGGGGTAGTCACGACAGGAGCTCCGGGGGATGAGTTGTGACAAATTGGTATCAAAGGAGTCAGTTCTACTGTAGAACATATGATTATGATATTTTTTTAATAGAAATAGTGTTAAGTGTAGTGAGTGTAGTGTGTGTGGCTTCTCTGGGCGTCATCGGATGGTGTCTCTCGACGGTGGTGTTCTTCTCTGTTCGATGGTGGCTTCTAGAATTGTTATGAGGTGGAGATAATTGTGTTATTGGGGGATGATAGGGTCAGCTCCAAAGATTCCAGTGGTGGTTCTCATTCGACCGGATATGGTTTTGGGTGACAATGATTTTCTTCAGTGGTGACATTGGATTCTGGGGTGCAGCTCTGCAGGCGGGGACGCATCGATGGTTTCCGTCGATCGTCGATAGTCTGGTGTAATGTTAGGACGTCGACGACGACAGTGGGATGGGACAATGTCGATGACTGTGGTGGTTCATAATGATGATGGGCAGGCGATGCGTCACTGACTGAGGCGAGTGAATCTCAGATTGTGATTTTCTCGGTTTCTGTTTTTACAATGTTTCTTTCTAAATTTTGAAATTAGAATAGGTCTTTTGTCTATGTATCCCACATGATTTATCCTATCCTGGTGTGATGGTTTGATGGTTACTGCTTAGCCATAAAGCAAGTTTTAAAAAAATAAAATAATAAATCTTTAGGTAGTGAGTGTGGTTATCAGTTTAGGGAATCTAGTGTTGGTGTGGTGGTCGACGTATCCATACACCAGAACCCTAACTTTCGATTTCCAACTCAGTGCACGAAAAAACTGATTACGTTTATGTTTTCAAAAGTTATCTTTGTGGTTTTTTGAGTCACCTCACTAGGTATAACTTATTGACCGGGGCACACCAGTTTCTTTTCAGGATGCTTCCACGTAGACAGCTTGCTAGACTTCTGAGAGTAGTACGCACTGATAGCCCACCGAGCGACGAAGCCTCGATGCAAGGCCCTCTTCCAGTAGAGGAACCAGTGGAGGAACCAACGGTACCATTACCTGTTGGGCCACCGATTCCACCATCCCCAGCAGTAGAGGGTCCACGCCACTTGAGTGTGTTGCACGAGTTACAGTGCCTGAGGCCACCCATGTTTAGGGGAGAGATGGACCCACATGCAGCTGAGTATTGACTGGAGGCCGTAGTGAGAGTCTTCCGACGGGTAGGGACACCAACTAATCTCATGGTGATCTTTACCACTATTCTATTATAGTAAGCAGTAGGAAGATGGTAGATCTTGATGCTCTAGGTTGAAGATGAGGTGACACTTCTCTAGGCAGACTTCGAGAGCCTGTTTCGGGCAGAGTTTGTTTCAGCGACTCTTCGCGCAGTGCACATACAAGAGCTTCTTCATCTGCAGTAGGGTAGTATGACTGTGGCTCAGTACTCAGCGAGGTTCACTGAACTCTCATGATACTCCACTGATATGGTGCTAGACCAATTCTTCAGGGCCTAGAATTTAGAGCAGGGACTCAAGAGAGAGATCAGGGCTTCAATGATTTCTCTTAGCATCTTGACGTAGGCGGGGGTATTAGAGAGAGCCCTTTTAGTGGAGAGTTTCCTTGCTGAGAAGTCACCAACTGCGATACCCACCACCAGTCATCACATAGTGGAGTCTTCTGTAGCTTCCAGTACACATATGTCGCAGAGATCCAAGAGGACCAAACCTACAGGTGGACAACCGCAGGATTCATGGTTGGTTGTGCAGGGCACCCGAGGTAGAGCCAGTTATGCCAGGAGAGAGTAGTGTTATGCATATGGAGAGCTGGGTCACATGGATCGTGACTATCCGACCCACCATACGGATGATCAGCAGATGGTCGAAAGAACACCCAGGCAGAGATAGAGGTTCGACTGAGGATGTCCATAGGGAGTAGGTGGACGTGGCAGAGGATATGGCTATGCAGCTAGCAGTGGGCGACGATTCGATATGTTACCGCCACCACCACTAGGTGGTCCACCTCGACCACAGGGAGAAGGTGGACAAGGGCCAGCTTAGGTGCAGGTAGCTGAGGCCTATGACCATGGAGCTTTAGAGATGATACGAGGTACAATATGTGTCTATTATACCTTAGTTGTAGTAATTAAAGACACAGTTTCTAGTCATTCTTTTATTTCCACTACCCTCATTTGGAGCTCGGAGATTCTGGTGGAACTGTTGGCTGGATTCTTATGGATAGAGAATCCTATGAGAGTGTATTCGACGATTAAAAAGTGGTGCCGGTAGGGTGAGTTTACTCTAGGAGGCGAGAGCTTCGGTTGGGATCTCCTAGTAGTGGCATCGAGGCCTTACGATGTCATCTTGGGTATGGACTGGTTATCTACAGTCCATGCTCAGATTGACTATATTAGGTGAAAAGTGTGGTGTGTCCTCATGGATGTAACCAAGGTTACCTTCACAAGTGAGAAAGGATCCTTTACAACACATGATGGACTTAAATAGAGGAGAGTGCAGCCAATCACTCATTAGTTGGCTAGCCTTACCCTCAGAGTAGTTGATGTGGAGAGTCCGAGTTATCCTGTAGTAGTGGACCAGTACGTGGATGTCTTCCCTGATGATGTTTCGAGTCTACCACCTCATAGAGAGGTGGAATTTTACATTGACTTGTACCCCGGGATGACATTGATATCTACACCAGCATATCATATGGCTCCCACGGAGCATCGTGAGTTGCGGGTACAGCTGAAGGACTTACAGGGGAAAGGGTTCATTCGGCCTAGTGTTTCTCCTTGGGCAACCCTGATTTTGTTCACCAAGAAGTCGTATGGGGGCATGAGACTTTGGGTTGACTATCGGAGCCTGAACCAGGTGACCATGATGAACAAGTACCTACTTCCGAGGATTGACGACCTCTTTGATCAGCCAAAGGGAGCACGGTGGTTCTCAAAGATAGACCTCAGATTAGGCTATCACTAGCTCAGAGTACGAGACGAGGATGTGTAGAAGATGCCTTTTAGATGACAGTTTGACCATTACGAGTTCTTGGTTCTTCTATTCGGTGTAACTAATGGGCCAGAAGTGTTCATGAGAATCATGAAGAGGATCTTTCAGCCATACCTTGATGTCTTTATTGTATTCTTCATCAATGACATTCTGATCTACTCGGCTACTGAGGAGGTGTATGCCTATCATTTGCAGATAGTACTGGACACACTTTGTGAGCACCAGATTTATGGTAAGATCACGAAGTTCTAGTTTTGGATCTAAGAGGTTTACTTTTTGGTATATGTCATATCAAAGGCTGGAGTTGTATTAGATCAAGCAAATATTGAGGCAGTACTTGCTCGGGAGCCACCCAAGAGTGTGACAGAGGTATGAAGTTTCCTGGGTTTGGCTGGATACTACAGGAGGATTGTGCTAAATTTATCCATATGTGCAGCACCTTTACCAGTATTGACGAAGAATGGGAAACCATTCGTTTGGTCGGAGAGATTCCAATGGAATTTTTAGGAGCTGAGGAAGAGGGTGACTAGTTCCCCCATCTTGAGGCTACAGGAGGAGGGCATAGGGTATTTAGTCTACTAAGATTCATTAGGGACTGGGATCGGATGTGACCTGATGCAGTAGCAAGCGATGATCACATATTGTTCTCTACAACTGAGACAACATGAGCAGAACTATGCTACCCATGACCTGGAGTTAGCAGTAGTGGTATTCCCCTTAAATATGTGGCAAAATTACTTCATGGGAGAGAATTTTAGAGTCTACTCTGATCACAAGAGTCTTAGGTATATCTTCTCTTAGAAGTACCTGAACTTGAGACAATGACGTTGGCTTGAGTTCCGACTTCGAGATAGTCTATATTCCTGGGAAGGGGAACGTTGCAGTAGATGCACTCAGTAGGAGGTCTGGTATACAACTACTAGGTGAGGCGACGAAGCTGATGGAAGCTTTGTAGATATCCTTTGTGGATCGGGATGGAGCATCTTTCCTTCAGTCTCTTACAGTCACTCCCCCACTTCTTCAGCGAGTTAAGGAGGCATAGCGTGGGGAAATTGATTGCGAGACTTGACGTGCTCAGATATCCACGGGACAAGCACCTGGTGGATTTTCTAAAGTTGGGGAGTATGTCATCCTCTTCAAAGGTCGTACCATGGTACCAATGTCACTTTGAGAGGAAGTTTTTAAGGGAGTTCCACATATCCCCTCTAGCGGTACATCTAGAAGTGGTGAAGATGTACTAGGATCTCCAACTATAAAACTGGTGGCCGGGAATGAAGAAATCAGTAGCAGAGTTTGTCTCTCAGTGACTCACTTGTCAACTAGTGAAGGCGGAGCATCAGATACTAGTAGGCTTGGTTCATCCTTTGGAGGTCCCATAGTGGAAGTGGAATGGGATATCCATGGACTTCAGGACAAAACATCCATGTACATCCTGGGATCATGACTTGATTTTGGTGATTGTTGACTGAATCACTATGTCAGCCCACTTCCTACTGATCAGAGAGAAGGGTTCAGTAGAGAGATTGGGATGCCTTTATGTGAAAAAGATTGTGTGGATACATGGAGTACACTCGATGATCGTTTCCGATTGTGATGCACGTTTTACTTCCCGACTATGGAAGGGGTTGAAGGAGGCTTTCAGGATGCAGCTTCATTTGAGCACCGCCTTCCATCCTCAGACGGATGGTCAGACTGAGCAGACCATTCAAACCCTCAAGTACATGCTACGTGCTTGCATCCTTGACTTTGGTCGCATCTGGGAGGATCACTTGCCTTTGGTGGAGTTTTCATACAACAACAGCTATCACTTGACCATTTGGATGGAACCTTTTGAGGCATTGTACGAGCGACCTTGCAGATTACCTTTGTACTAGAATGACCCAGGGTAGTCAACACTAGTGGTACTAGAGATAGTATGAGCTACCACAAAAAAGTGAAGATAATATAGGAGTAGATGAAGACTTCACAGAGTAGGTAGAAGTCTTATGCCGAAAGGAGATGGAGACCTATGGAGTTTGAGGATGGTGACCACGTCTTTCTACGGGTCTCACCCCGATGAGGTTTACAGAGATTTGGCCAAGGAGGCAAGTTATCTCTGAGGTTTATCAGACCTTTTTAGGTCCTCAACACAATTGGCAAGGTGGCTTACCGCTTAGCTCTTCCCCCTCAGTTTCACCAAGTGCACGACATCTTCCACATATCCTAGCTGAGGAGATACATCCATGACCCTTATCACATCATCGGCCATGGTGAGCTAGATGTTGATAATGGGGTGAATTTTACGGAGGTTCCAGTAGTGATTCAGGATCGACATGAGCAGGTTCTTCATGGGAGGCCGATACCTCTAGTACGCATTCGTTGGCAGCACAGAAACCCCCAGGAGAGCACATGGGACCGGGAGGCTCAGATACGTGCTCAGTACCCCCACTTGTTTTCCTAGTTTTGTGACGTGGCTTATGAGGAAACAAACCCCTGAGGTGGAGAGAATATAAAGACCCAGAAAATCCATGTAATATTTTTAATTATATGGAAATTTTACGAGTCTGCAAAAAGTGAGGGTGCATGATTCTGAGGCCCAGTTTGTCCGGAATTAATTTCTCAACTTTTTATTATGCATGTTCAGTAAACGTGAGAGTGGGTTTTTGTAAATTTTGAACCGGTGATCAGAATTGAAATCTGAGGTCACCATTGAACTCGCAACGCCGGTATTCGCTTAAGGAGACCTTCACCTCGATCGCAGCGGGTCGAGAGTGAAAGATAATTTTGTGCTTTTATCGAAAGAATAAAATAAAATAAAATTTTCTAACTTTTTTATTTCTAAAACCCCTCAACATGGGTGATGGTGGTGGGGACCACCCATTTTAAAACCTCCCAATTTGAAATTAATGCCGGGGACCACCCAAACCCTCTTAATGGGGGAGAAACCACTCAACTCCCCATTAATTCGTTTCCTCCATTAATTTGATCCAATTAAATTGATATACTTAACTATGACAAAACCCCATTTAATTGTTAGATCCAACCAAAAATTAATGAAATCCGTCAGCTTTTTTTATTGTGCTAACATTATTAATCTACTTAATTTAAATTAAAAAGTTGGTTATTCCTCATTTTGGAGGAATTTGGGAAACTGTTGAAAAAGGGAGATGCTTTGGAGAATCGTGGAGAAACCCATCCTCCAATGAAGAATGATCTCTCCAATGAGGAATGTCTTCAACTACGATGAAATGATGAACGATCCCAAGATCAGAGGTGTGTGGCGGGAACGATGAACATCGACATCTTCGAATTCTTTCTCGCACCATCATCAAAGAACCTTTTAGGTAGGGTGGTTGTTTGAATTTCTTCCCCTTACCCATTCTTGATATTTCATCATAAAATCAGGAAGAGATTATAGCTGCTTACTACCACTCTAATGCGGAGAGAGTGGGCCAAACAAACATGGCCTGACCTCTCCATAAATCTTGTGTTTAATTGTTGTATTCTTCGCGATGGAGGAGGTTTACAACCAACCTCGGTGGGGCACAAGAATGGCGGCCGACACTACCACCAGTTGCGACGAAGGTGACGACGCAACGGTGCCGCCTTGTGGCCACCGCACCCTCCGCGGTCTCCGCATCCCCACAGCCTCCGCCACCCCACGGTCTCTGCCACCCTACCGCCCCGTGGCCTCGTAGCCCCTACAGGATTCACCGCGTCGTGGCCCCCATGGCCTCGCCGGCCAGTGGCCCTCTACGGCCCCCGTGGCCTCTACACCTCACAGACCTCTGTGGCCCCTGCGACCTTCACCACCCCGCAGCCTCGCGGACCCCGTGGCCTCGCCGGCCAGCAGCCCTCCATGGACCCCGCTGCCTCGCCGCCCCATGCCCCTCCGCAACCCCTAAGGCCTTCGCTACCTTGTGGCCCACACATCCTTGCTGTCCCGTAGTCTTGTGGCCCTCCGGGCCTCACTGCCCCACGACCCTTCAGGGCCCCCGCGGCCTCGCCGCCCTCGCAGCCTCCGCACCGCCATCGCGGCCTCGCGCCGCTCTGCGGTGCCCATGCTGCCTAGTGTGGGTCGGACTAGGCTAGACCCAACGTGGGATAGGTCAGACCCAGTGGGATTGGTCATCCCAAACCAGGCCGGGTCGGTCCAGCCGAGTCAGACCGGACCGGGACCAACTACTAGCTTTTCGCTCTATCAGCAATAACTTTGGCACCAGGCATCCATTTGACAAATTGTCAACGACGCTGTAAACCTTGGAGTAAGACGGTCCATTTGTTATACCTCACTTGATATTTGGATAAAGTTGGGATTTGATTGGGTTGGATGGAGCATGAATCTGACCGGGCCCTCGGGACTAAAAGGATAATAACTTAGAGACTGAGCGTCCGATTATCACACTGTCTATTGCATTGTGACCCCTATGACGTGGCTGTACTTTGGGATACTTTTTCATGGTTTTTTGTGGCAATTGGAGTATTGACCAGGGGCTTGAGTAGTGGACCCTCACGGAGTCGATTATGCTTAGTGCGAGAACGCAAAAGCTGGCTATGACGTGAAGAATGAATAGTGATCCTGTGTGGGTCAGCACGGAGTGATTGTGTGGGGGTCAACACCAAGTGATCTTGTGTGGGTCAGCACCTAGTGATACTATGCGGGTCAACACTGAGCGATCCTGTGTGGGTGAGCACTGAGCGATCCTGTGTGGGTTAGCACTGAGCGATCCTGTGTGGGTCAGCACATAGAAATACTATGTGGGTCAACACTGAGTGATCCTATGTGGGTCAGTATCAAAGCCTCTTAATAGAGTAATATGATTCATTAGTTACATATAATCATTTGTACTTTTGTACCTAAGTTATACCTGGTGTGAGTTGAGTCATTACCTTTGTGGTAATCTTCTGTGTGGCGTACCAATATGGTACTTACCTTCATGGTGTTCCTTCCTTTGTGGAGCATTTGAGATTTGGGATTTTGAGTTGGACTCTGTGTTTCCTCATGATTGAGATAGATATACTTGATAACTTAGGTATATCTATGGGCATATACCTCAGTAGGGTTTTCACTGGTTTACATTCTTTGTGGTTTATCTTTTGTAGATTTTGTGAGACATTGTGGGTCTTGGTGTCCCTAATGAGTATCATTATACTCACCCCTGCATGGGATAGCCCAGTACCTCATTGTGTTTGGTTTAGATGAACAAAAACGCTGGCTGAGGACGAGAGTACCGGGACTGGGGGTAGCTCAGAGGTGGACCTTAGACGAGGCTTACCGCAAAGACGACCGTTCAAGAGCTATACCTACCCTTCAGGTAGGATCCTTGTCAGGTGATCACAGGAGCTGCTCCTGTTTATTTGTACTTTCATTTTCTTTTACTTTTCAGTTGGGCTTGTATTCTGGCCCATATTGATTTTTTTACTCACTCTGTTTACTATTCAGTTTACTTGAGTTCGTATCTTGTTGTGGGATTAGTTGTGTGTGTTTACAGGTTATAAAGGCAATGCCTTCCCAGTTTTAGGGAATATGCCTTCGGTGCTAGTCGCCAGCCCCTAGCCTATGGAAGGCGGGCTTCGGTTAGTAATAGTATGGGCCTCGGGGGATGGTTCGTGACATTCCATAAGTTTAAATTTTAACCATTAATTAATCTATTTTATACCATAATTTCTATAATTAATTTCAATTTTTTGACTAGTATTTCTTTTCAAAAATAAAGCTTAAATTATTATAAATTATAAATTAATATAATAGAAAACATGTAATCCATTTTTTAAAATCCTAATAATAGAATTGGAATAAATTAATTTAAAGTCAACCCCACAAATAGGATGAAAAATGAGGTTTTTAATGTAAAAATGTTCAAAAGTTTGCTAAGTTTTTATATATAAATTTAATGTGAGATTGTTTCAAATGAGGTAAATTGGTTTAAATGATATAATTTTTATTTAATTATTATTAAAAACCTATTAAAAACTATTTAACTATTTAGATAAATTATATGAAAAATAATATTTGAATTAAAATTTAGTATATTTCACTATTCATAAAAAAAATCTTCTCAAAAAAATACTAAAAAATAAACCAAAGTAAATTTAGATATTCCCATTCACAAAAATAAAGTTTATTTTGTCAAATTAAAATTTTAAAGTGTCAAAAATTATATTTAAAATTCGTTCTCCATTAAAAGGTGTAAACTTACCTTTTAGAAAAATATATATTTTCATTCATAAATTTGGATTCATTATTATCTTATACTTATAAAATATAGGATGAGTACCCAAAATATTTACTGAACATATAATATATAAATTTTATTGAAAAAATTAATTAAGAGTGGTTTTTTTAAATTATTTATATAAAATTATGTTTGTATATATAAAAATATTTTTCTTAGAAATGTAATTTCTTTATTTTCAAATAGTACTTTAATTCACTTATACTAATTGATAACCAAAGGATTCATTTTATATAAATGTGTAAATAATTACAAAGAGTGATAGAGATTATTGATCACTATAAAATGAATGATTAATGAAAATTTATGGCCTCAAAACCATAAATCTATAATGATTTATAAGACCATAGGTTCACAGAAACAATGGTATTAGGATAAATATCTTTCACTATCCTATTACTAGCATTTAGAAATTATTTTACTATCTAACAAGAAAAGGAAATATAATTACCTAATTTTATTCCTTTTCATATGCATAATCTCACCCTTTGGTTGAGCCTTGGTGGTCATGGTTCACTCTCATGATCATCTTAGAGGAAAATTTCCTTTACTAAATCAAGTTCACTCCCCGTTCTATCCATATCTATCTCATCAGATATAAATATTTACCAAATGCATTAGAGGGAGATATAGGTTCCAAAAATCTCATAATGAAATCATGAATATGTGTGCCACAAGATCGTAAACAATCATAACCCTTGAAATGAAATGGGTATCATAAACATGTAATCATATCATAACCTATGGAAAATATATAGGTTTCATAATCATTTCATCAAATAATAACCCATGAAAATAAGTAGGTTTCATAAGCATATAGCTTCTGAAAGAGAAAAAAGTTTCATAAACATAAAAACTATTAAAGAGAAATAGGTTTTATAAACATCATGCCATCAATTCATAAACCATTCAGAGAAAGAATATGAATGGAATCTTTGGATAATTTCCCTATAAATTAATGAGTAACACCAACACATGCCATCTTAGGTGGGAAATAATTTGGAAATATATTTTAAAAACATTTCATTATGAAATTATCCTTTCATATCTAGAAAATTATTTTTAAGACATGAAAACGTTGGAAAAAAATCTTGAAAATAAAATTTAAAACTTATAAAAGAATATTTTAATTTTTTTGAAAAACCTTTTCTTCAAAAACTTATAAATAATTATTGAAAAAGTTTTGAAAACTATTTTCCTTGAAAACTTATAAAATAAGATTTAAAATGTTTTGAAAACCATTTATTTGAAAATACTTTGAAAATTTATAAGGAAATATTGAAAACCTTTTGAAAACCTTTTTCTTTGAAAATTATTTGAAAGCATATAAATAATTCTTGAAAATATTTTGAAAACCATTTTATTTTAATATACTTTGAAAATATATAAAAGAATCTTGAAAATGTTTTGAAAACCATTTTCTTTGAAAATACTTCGAAAACTTATAAATAAATCTTGAAAAAAATTTGAAAAACTTTTTCATTGAAAAATTATAAAAGATTCTTGATTTTTTTTGAAAAACATGGTTTTAAAAAAACATGGATTTATGAATGAAGAGAGAGGTAAATTAGGAATTTATTAAAAATATTTTCTTAGTTATATTATTTATTAATGAGTGAAAAAATTATAAAAATGCATTAATATATCATGAATAAATATAGGATAATAAATTTCATGATAGTTCTTGAGAGATAGATCATAATATTTCATCAATGGTAGCTTAATCATAAACAATCTTGATAAATGATGAGATTGTTTAAATAAACTCATACCACTTGGAAAATTTGAATTATACTCCCCATATAAGAAAATGAAATTACATGAATATAAAAATATCAAGAAAAGAATGATTCTCATGATATAACATGTCAAATGTAATTATATACACTTCATAAAAGAATATAGTTTCATAACATGACATGTGTCTCGAAGAAGGCAAATTGAGACAAAATTACATTACCGATTTTGTAACTTTTGAAACATAAACAACATGAAAGAAAGATCATAAAGAGGATATGTAAATGACCATAAATTTAATTATAATAATAAAATAATACCTACATGGTCAGTAAAAACACAACATATAAGAAATAGGTGGGGAACATGGCCTGTGTCTCATGGGAAATAAAAGTTAGACGAGAAAACCCTTACCTTATGTTGTGAATCTCATCAAAATCATACACACCACATGTATAATAAATATAAGTTTATAATACATATATTAAATAACAATATTATTATATATAATACCATATATTATTTTATTGTGACATTATATTACCCATTTATTTACAATTCCATGTTAATGTTACGCTTCAGGTTATATTCAATTTGTTTTTCGTATATGTTTTGAGATATTATTCTTGATAATATTACTTAGATAATGAATTTATTATTTAAATAATGTAAAAAAATATATAAATATAATATATATTAATTATATATATATTTATTATAATCTATAAAATATTGCAATATGAAAGGGAATACACCGTTCATGGTGACGGTAGGCCATGCATATGCATGAATGATGTTTCTGTTTTATTGTCATATTAAAAAAAACAAAGTAAATAGAATATATGTATATATATATATAATATCATTAAATTATAATAATTATTTCATATATATATTATAATTTTACAAAACCCATCCTTAATACATTTCATGTAAAGTGTGAACGAATTACATCGCTTTGAGGAGGCGGTAGTCCACACGTCCACAAATGAAGTTATCGTATTTACAAAAAAATGGAAAGCATATAGGAATGTTTTATATAATAATTAAAAAATTATAAAGAAATCATAAATATTATAAATATCATATAAAAATATATTTTCCATCATAATTCCCAACCATGATAGGTGGTAAAGGAAAAATGAACAACATTGTTTTGTGAGGCGGTAGTTCTCCGTACAAAAGAACGAAATTTAGTTACCCATTTGATAGAAGTATGTGCATAAGTGTTGGTAGAAAAATTATAATAACAAAATCTCAGTATTTTTAGGATACTAATGTTATAATTTAATCATGGAATAATAATAATTTAGGTGGTGGAGAATGAAAATAAAACAAAAGAGCTTGTGGGAAGTTGTTACTTCTTTTTGGGTAACTCCTTCTGGTTTGCAGCAAAGGGATTCCTTGGATTGATTTTTGACCAAAGTGATGATTCTATATTGAGTTTAGGGTTGTTTGGTGACTATTTGGGTAGTGTTTAGATGATCCAAAGTGGCTAAAGAGGTGTGAGGAAGAGAAAGAGTGAATACCCTTTATAAGGGTTTTTTTATAAATGGTTTTTTTTTAATTTTTTATAAAAAGGGATAGGGTTACAAATATTTTTAAAAATGGGTATCAAGATGTGTGAACCCTGTTTACACATCTTTGGTTTAGAGATATGTATGAACGGGCTTCATGAATCTTATATAGACGTGATAAAATATGTGTGAACCTCGTTCACGTATCTTCCCTTGCTAGGATGCGTAAACAAGGTTCACACATCTGGCCTTGTTAGGATGAGAGAACAAGGTTCAAACATCCTGTATGAAGTTTTTAGAGGATGTATGAACCCTATTCACACATCCTACAGAATGGTTAAATAAAAAAAGTCATCAATTTACTAGATGCAAGTTTTTCATATGTATTTTATAAATTCAATTACAACCCCTTTCTAATAAGTTTATTTTTTTGTTAACAAAGGAAGAGAGATTTAGAAAAACATTATTCATTCAATAAAATTATATTCTTGAACATTCTACAATAATTAGGTTTGATTTTAATTGATCTAATAATTCGGGCAGTAATTTCATATTTCTTCATTTACCTCCCCCTCAAGGGAAACACTCATAAACATCAGTCTTGAAAACTTATATAACTTCACCAAGGATGATCTTATTCAATAATAATCCTTGTATATGATAACACATTATTAACCTTCGTAAGTATTTTTTCTTATTCTGGAAGAAGATGAAATCATCTTTTGTTATAATTTCCATAATTTTATCACATGATGGAGGTATTTTAACAGTAAAATCCTCTAGTGAAAATTGTGTACTTGTAGAACCTGTGTCCTTTTATAAAGTCTAAATATGTATCTTATAAAAATTGTCCAAATAAACTTATAATTCCATACATCTCATATTGTGGTTTTTATGATCTTCAATCATAATCATATACTCTTCAAAATTATCCATTATTCATTGAAATTCTTCTTTATGCATTTTTTTTAAATGAAGAATCATGTTCCATGATTTTTGGATTCAAATTTTTTTTATCAATAATTTTTTTTTTAAAATTTCTTGATGTTCATGGATCTTTTAATCCAGTGTATTAATATTTATTAATGAATGTCAAATAGAAATTATTAATTTTGGAAGATAATTTGATGGTTTTAAGAAACTTATTTAAAAAACATTAAATCTATAAATGATAATAGTAACGCAGATGAAAAATGTATTGTAAATCAAAAATCAACCTAATCTAGGCCTCTAGTGTGGATGCAACTCTTTACCACAACCAGGTGTATACCATACATGTCCACATCCTGTCCGTATATGTATGTGCTCTAGTGTACGATGCACATCATTATCAGCAGCCACCTCCAAATCCTCCTGTGTGACATATGGTGGACGTATAGTCTCATTGTCTATACCATGTCTTACATATAAGGATAGTGGAGGCTGGAAAGAACTCTCACCAACATGGAAAGAATATGTCTGTTGTGCTGTGGATGCCTGTAATAAAGAATCCAGATCTAACCAGTCAACATCGGTATCTACCTATGGTTGAGCCTGAGAAGATGGAGGAGCATATGAATGATCATGATGAACACCCTCCTCCTATGAAAAAGCAACATTTGACTAATCAAGCGGAAAAAACTTCTCCTGTGGAATAGCAAGATCCATAATAGGTTCGTCACCCCTGGTACATCTATATAAAGTTAAATAGGCTCTGAATCCTCCTTAGCATGTGGTGGATCAAAGAAAATTCCATGATAAATCTCATCCATAGAAGGAAGCCACTATTTCACAAGGCTATGAAAATATTCCAGGTCAAATATGGAGCTCTCTACTGGATCAAAAATGTGAAGTAGATGACATATACAAGCATCCTATTAAAATAAATTTTGTTGTTAAGTAATATGAATAAAAATTATGATGAACAGTTGAAGGAAAAATGTATCCCAACTCATGAAAACCTCGTCCATATCGTGTCAAAAATATGACTGGGGACCTGCTGTACTAGGATGCATAATCCATCTGACCCACCAAATGAAAACGTATTTTCCCCGCCCCTCATAATTGGGACTCATATCTTCTGTGCCATAAATAAATATATTTGGCATGGTATCTCCTCCAAAAAAAAAATCTTTTCCCTAACATCTTTAGGGAATTTAGTGTGTCTAACTAACTGGGTGGGTCCAGAACATGCTAAATGAATCTGAACTGCCTCATAACTCTATAAGTCTGATGGAACTAGACTATATGAAAATGACTAAATTTAACCCTTCAAGATCCGAAAGAAAACATCATCGTATAATATGATTGAAGACTCTGGATAACACCATCTGTATATGGAATCCATATAATCTGAAAGAAAAAATAAATAATAAATTAATAAATTAATACAAGTACATTAAATAATAAAGATTTAACAATATAATAATCACTTATATCGTGTAGTCGAATGTTGTACAACATATGTCTGTTGGCATGGACGTCCTGTCTGGGGGAATCAGAATGTCGATGTGCCTGGCTCCACCTATAGATAATATTGTTATATTGAAATTTCATAATAGAAAGTTATAAAATTAACTTAGACATTATAAAGAAGGAATAACACACCAACATCTATGCAGAGCCTCTACTATAATATCCGCTGGCAATGGTGCACGATCATGTTGATCCAAATGATGGATGTGCTCCCATACACACATCAGTAGATAAACCATGAATCCCATGATCTACATCTTATCGATGCAACATGCACTGTATAGTGCCCTATATGTATATGCTAGATAAGCAGACCCCCAGCTATACTGGCCTGACACTTCCAGAACCCCAAAAAAATGTAAATACGACAGATGTAAAAAAGTAGTGGAGTGATCAACAAAAAGCATGCCACTGATCATCCTCAAAATAGATTCATGTGAAAATTTTAGAATAATGATCTCATCAGCATCCTATGCTATATGTGTGAAGTGATGGTCTAACCGAGGCATGCGTAATCTACCACCAACAATGGTCATGCCATCATCAGGGACCTCTATACCTAGTAGTTTATGAACAAGATCTGGAAAATATACCCCAACTCGGCCTGTCGAAGCTGCACCATGGATGGGGAGGCCCAACATAATGGCCACATCCTGTAGGGTAATAGTCATCTTCCCCTCTCTAAAATGGAATGTTTCTGACTCTGGCCTCTATCTCTCTACAAGTGAAGTAATGAGATGGTGATCGAGAAATTTTATGTCGCACATCGCTGCACCACAGAATCCATCGTGAAAAAGATGAGGGATGATAGTGGGAGGTGGTGCAATATGATGGAAATGGTGAGATTGACGTACACTCAATGGAGACACAAGACATCCCTATAAAAGTAGACCTAATACATGAGTAGCATGGGATGTCAGGAATATAAAATCTTCCATCTTAACAAAGGAGATCATCATTACTTTTTTATAGTGAATTCAATAAAAAATTTAAACTTTTATTTAAAAAAAACAACAATAAAAAAATGAGAAATGATTGTGTTAAAACTTTTGATTTATACTTGATTTGTTGTGTGTGTATTAATGCCTTTTTTACATGTGGAAGCATGATATATAATTTTCATTCTATGTTTATTTTTTTACTAGTTTTAGTATCACAAAGAAATTTATTATAGAATCAAAAAACTAGACAAAAAAAAATTGAAGCATGTCAGAAATGGAGCAAGTCAGAAATAAAATGATTCAGTAATGAAATGTCTACATAAAAAATAAAATATACATATTCATGATACAATACACAGACTTGATCATGGCTAATGATATGTGGAGCTCTATCCTACCATTTGGGGACATCTCCTACGAGTATGCCCTTCTACGTGACAAATAATACATTGTATTCTCCCTCCTCGTGGCTGAGGCCAATCCATTTCATTTATGATTCAAGTTGAATTTGGTCTTCCATGGGGCCACAACCTAGTTTTATAAAGCCACTAATTTAAAAAATGATATAAATTGAAAAAATCATAAATGAAAACATAACCAAATTATGAAACCTGGAAATATCAGGGATTATGTTTAACTAATTAGTAGGAAATGAGATAAAATGAATGTCACCAAAAGGCATCCAAGCTGCACTATAATAGTTAACCAAAGTTCTCATGTGATACACCAAGTCAACATATGGATCCCATGAAATATTTACCAAAGCACAAGCTGCGATAACATGTGCACATGGATATCTAAATGCCTAAAAGATGTCACAATCATAATATCTATTATCTAACATTACCACAAACACTCGACCACTAGTTCTTGTAGCCTGGAAATAGAAATATCTTACATGAAAGCTCATTTTTCCATGTTAATGTATAGAACAATCCAACTTGAAGCCTCATTCAGTATCTGATAAATATCACTTTGGAAATGCTGAGTAAAACACATTATGTTTTTCATCATCTCATTAGCCTTTTGGGACTAGTCAACAAAGTAGTAAACACATCTATAAAATGACTACTTCACTGACCCTGTGATTGGGAGTTTGTGCACACCCTTAAGGACCACATTTATGCACTCCACTATATTAGTGGTTATATGGCCATATCTTCTTCCACCATCATATGCTAATGACCATTTTTCCTTAGAAATATGCATCATATATTCATATATATTATAATTATCAGTTCAAATCTCTTCAAATCATAGATCAAAACTTTGTTGTCAGGGATCATATGCTAAAACCATAAGAGAATAATGTATTAAAATGGAGATTAAATTTTGTTAAAAAAAATAAGTTTAGAAAAACAAACCCAACTTCAGGATAGCCTTCTTTATAGTGTCGTCTATGAAATGATTGTGAAAATTACTTGTAATATGGATAATGAAATAATGATGATAAACATTCGGCTCAGTCTATGAAACCCCATCACTATCCATGACTTCTATAATCACTTGATGACAATCAGAGATCAGACACATGCCCTTGTTTTGTGTGACAAGAATAAGTACACATGCCAAAAACTAGCTCCAACATTCAAAATTATCCTTTTCAAAAATAGAAAAAGCAAGTGGAAGAGGAGAAAAATTACCATCCTGTGTGTAAAAAATGAGTAGAACACATTTATACATTCCATATAGGAAAGTGACGTAGACCTGAATAAATTGTTTATAATAGGGAAAGGCAACTATGCATGGCCTGAATACCCAAAAAATACTATTGAACTTCAACATTTTCAATCAACTCAGTGATTGGGGGATATATACTCAACACTTTCCAACTAATAAACAATATTATTGATGAGAGACAACCATTCCATAAGTTGTGGAAATATAGTATAAGATTCTCCCAATCACCGACACTTTTACAATTGCCTTCTGTTTTTCATTATATGATTTGGTGTATGATATCTTATAGTTATACCAATGTTGAATTCTTTCCTAAACAAGAGAAATAGAAACATCCTGACATGTTCATATCATCTCATGAATAACATTTGATATAAACTCTGAATTAAGGGAAGAGTGATCCTACGACAAGCTTGGATGCACACAAGTGTGTGACCCTTCTAATTTTGTTCTCCTCCAACATGAAAAATATTTATCAAATATTTCCCTAAATCAAATATTACATTCTAGCCCATATTTTCCACAAAAAATGAGATATTTTTTCTTCTTTGAATCATCAACAAAAAATGTAAAATTTCTCTCAATGTGGTATTGGTTTATCACATTTTTCATGTCCAGTTTACTTTCAAACATCTGCTCGACATAGATGGTGTTATAATTTAATGATGACATATTCCCTATAATTCTAGAGAATTCATAAGATGGTGTAAGGAAATACCAATCCAAATTTTGTTCACGAGACATTCCTTTAACTAATAAACTCAATACTGAAGGATTATTCTTCTAACCGGTGGATTTCATGGATGCATGTCTCTCAAAGGACCCTCAAAAGGTTCATTTCACACTTCAACCTCACCCAAATCTCTCAAAGGAACCTCAGAAGGTTCATTCCCCACATCATCTCCTAATGGATCCCCAGATTCTTGTTCCTTGGATAAACTTTTATTCACTATATCAGCACACAAAGGGATTCCATCTACCTTTCTTTCCAAATTTTGATCATCTTCTTTATAATTTTCTTATATTAATGGAGTCATATGAGAAGAAGGAAATGAAAAAGAATGATGTGAAGGACCAACTTCTACAGAGCTCACAAAACATAATTCTGTGGTAGTCAGTTTCACCACATCTATATCAGAAATCACCGCATAAAACTCCATCAAACAATTAGCACACTACTATATAAATATGTAAGATGTGTCCATCCAATAATTATTATCAACCAAAGGGTAATCAGTGTGCTACAAATGTTCAGGATGTTGTAGATGTTGATATGTTATTGAATAAATAAATTGATCAACCCTCAGTTTAAACAGATTATTAATCTTATTGCGAACTACATCCAATGTCACACAACCATGAATATTTTTACCACTCTGACAGGTGGCACACTATAGCCAAATCCTTGCTCTGTATAAATGGTCTCACCATTGCAATATGTTTGGGAAGACATTATTACCTATAAAAAAATAATTTATACAATATTATATACTAAATCAATATTTTACATTAGTTAAATTGGTTTTAAATAATTGACTTTATCTAGGAACTTTTTTTATGTATTGATTTTTCACTATTGATGTAAAGTTATGGTGGTATTATTAGAAAAGAAAATTTAATATAATGTTATATATTTTAATTACTTATGAATAAATAGTTATGACTATATCTTCAGACTTACGATTAGTTTATCATTATTTGAGAAACTAACCAAAACCTATGGGTAGACTCTTGGTGTCTCTATTATCAAATATTTCAAGAACCATCAGTCTCTTTTCAAATGACAATTCCTCATATCGAACACTTGTAATCGAACACCACTTTGGGGACACCTCTTCAACAACACCTATTTGGGGACACCTTTTCAAGGATGCCTCTTATTGATTTCCTTTTAATTACAAATTTACTCACATTCATGTGAGGGGGTATAGGGGTATGAAAAAACATAACTTTTTTTAAGCGGACACATAGTTACTTACGTACTTTGTCAGAGATGACTCATAGGTCATCAATACAAAAAAATAAATGAAATTATTATAAATTAAATAACCACATTCACAAAATAAGACATGTGATTTCAGTTATGCATTAGTTGGTCATCTCAAGATCAGTCATCAAATAACTTACGATGTTTTTGGGTATACTTATTATATCTATTACTAGATGATATACATTTTAAATATCGACATATTTTATAAAAAAATTAATTTTCATAAACATTCAATATGAATTCATACAACATTTTAGACAAAACATAATTAATTTTCCTAAACATTCAATATGAATTCATATAACATACAAATCATTCAAAAGTTAAATCATACAAAAAAACTATACATATAAAATAAATAAACCATACACACAAACACTAATTTATACATATCACAAATAAAATAAATAAATCACACACAAGAAATAAATAAACACAATTAAACAATTTAAAATTTAAATAGAAATTTTAACTTCTTAAAAGTAGAAAAAATTTGTTGAGAAAGAAATTCTGTTGGGATTCGCAGAAAAATCCAAAGAAGAATGAATTTGGGGGGGGGGGGCTCTTTTATAGAATATCTCGATGAGATGCGTGAACAGGGTTCACGCATCCTCCATCCTATCTTCGAATGATGCATGAACCCCATTCACACATCTTCCGCCATGATAAAAATGGGTGAACCCCATTCATGCATCTTTGGCGTGGAGAGATGTGTGAATGGGGTTCACACATCTTTTATCATGTCTACGCAGAATGTGTGAACCTCATTCAAGCATCTCTCTATGCCAAAGATACGTGAATGGGGATCACGCATCTTAAGACCCATTTTTAAAAATATTGGTAAACTTATCAATTTTATATAAAAAAATTAAAAAAACCCATTTATAAAAAAACCCCCTTTATAAGGAAGGGGGAGTGGAATTATTATAAATACAAAAGGTATACACTATTAAGAGGTTTTATTTACCTCATGTGCCTAAAAATGGAAACATAATGAGTTAAAGGGGAATTATGGTCGAGAAAAACCTCAAACACACAAAAATAAGTGGATTTATATAATTTTGTTCTATAAATTATATGTTTCTCCAAGTTTATCATTTTGGTTTTTATTAAAGTAACTAGTTTTCTAACCTAAGTAATTTAACCACTAAGAATAAATTAAATTAGTATTTATTAGAAAATATATACCCACTAAATTATAAATATTATAACTATTTAATAAAATATAAATTACATATATGTTGGAAATTAATTTTAAAACAAGCGTATAAAACGAGAAAAACACTACTTTAACCCAGACCGTGATAAAAATATTTTTAAAATCTATGGATCAATATGTTAATTATTAAAGATCAATTGGACCATTAATGGAACATATTTAATTTTTATTAACACTTAAAATTAACTTGGAGGAATATAATATTTTTTTTATTTTTAAGTCATTTAATAAAATATCATATATTATAAAATAAAATTAATGCCAATTTTGACATTATTTAATTCATTTTAATTTAAAAATAACAAAAAATTAATGTAATTAAAATATATTAGTTTAAAATCTATTTAAAATGATCTATTTAACTAAAAATATAATGGAACATAATAACTCATTAAATTTACTTTTCTTTTAATGTTTTTAGAATCATTTATCTTATTTAATTATTAACTAAATAATCCATGCGTTAGCGTTTATTAAGTGTTTAATGTAATTATTTCATATCTACAAATTAAAGTTAAATTACTATGATAAAAAAATAATTTTCATTTCAAAATAATGTTTATAAATGAAACTTTGTAGCTTCTTCCACACTCTAAATATTTATAAAAGTTAATGGTGAGAAAGTTGTTTTTATCATTTTTCCATTATTAACTTATCATATGGGTCACTTTCATGAACATGTATCTCAATAAATCATAAAATTAAAAAAATGGGGTAAATAGTCTAACTATTGACAGCCAATGGATTTTGGAAAAGTGTCTAGGTCTTTTTGGCCATTAAGTTTAAATTTTAACCATTAAGTAATATTGTTTTTACCTTAATTGTTGTAATTAATATTAATTAATTTCACTAATATTTTTGTTCAAAAATTATGATTACATTATTAGAAATTAAAAATTATTATTATTACATATATTTAGTTCATTTTTCAAAAATATAATCACAAAAAGGGTAGAAATTAATTTAAATTTAACCCTGTAGACGGGACGACAAAGAGGGGTTTTAAAGTGAAAATGTTCAAATGATTGCTGTATTTTTATATCTAAATTTAATTTAAAATTGCTTCAAATGACCTAAATTATTTTAAATAATATATAATTTATCTAATTATACATAAAAAACTATTTAAAACTTTATTTAACTGTATAAATAAATTATATGAAAAAGTAGTTTTAAAGTAACATTTAGTTTTCTTCACTATTTATCAAAAAATGAAACTTCTCACAAAAATACCAAAAATTCACCCAAAGTAATATTTGAAATTATGATTAAAGAAATAATGTTTATTTTTTAAAATAAAAATAATTAATGTCTAAAAAATTAGATCTAAAATTGTTCCACCATTAAAAGGTAGTAAAATTACGTTTTAGAAAAATACATCTTTTTATTCATAAAATTGAATTTATTCTTAACTTATACCTATCAAATATATTGGATGAGTATCAAACATATTGATTAAATATATAATATAAAAATTTTATTTAAAAAATTATTCAAAAAGTGGCTTGTTTAATTTATTGAGATAAAATTTTGTTCATACATATAAAAATAGTTTTCTTAGAAAAGTAATTTCTTTATTTTCAAATAGTTATTTCATTAACTTATACTATTTAGTAACCAAAGGATTAATTTTAAATACATGTGTAAATAATATTTTTACAATTTATTTAATCTTATTGAAAACATCCATTCCAATAGATAGGTGGTAAATATAATATTATTTTAATAATAATATTAATAATGTATTGTAGTTTAGTAAAAACTAGGTCTTGCATGTAACATAATCTATCAAAGTGACTTGATATTTGCATGTAATACAGGCAAAAACTAGTGTTGTCTGCACTAAAAGCTAATCTAAGTGTTTTATTTAGTGTAATATTAACTTGGTTTTGCACATAACTCAATCCAAATTTAGTGATTTTATATAAAATTACAATATTTGGTGTTTTGTGAAAAGAAAAAAATATCAAAAAGTTTAAATTAATTCAAAAAATATATTTCCCAAAATCTCAAGGTATTACAAGGTGTTAAATAATGGCTTACACAAATGAACATAACTGAGGTATTTAGTTTAATTGGTTTGGTGGGTTACTATAAATGATTTGTTAAAATTTTAACCTGATAAGATAACTTGTTAACCCAGATTACACATAAAGAAGTTAAGTTCGTTTTAAAAAAGAAATGTGAATAATCCTTTGAATAATTGAAGATAAAATTGGTCAATGGTCCAATTTTGAATCCACTATTAGGAAATTATGGATTCATGATATATAGCGATGCATCGAAAAAGGTCTTGGTTACGTCCTTATGAAAAATTATAAAGTTATTGCATATTCATCAAGGTAGTTAAGGATTCATGAACAAAACTATCCAACCTATGATCTTATGTTGGTAGCCATAATCTTTACTTTGAAGATATGTAGAAATTATCTCTACGGTGAAATTTGTGAGATAAAAATTTATCATAAGAGACTAAAATATATATTTTTATATAAATAGCTCAATATGAGGCAAAGGTGATGGCTCCTGCTACTTAAGAATTATGATTATTCAATACACTACCACCCAGGGAAAGAAAATAAGGTAGCAAATGCATTGAGTAGATAAGATCAGGGAGTCCTGATAAAAAAAATTATTGATAGAGATCCTATGTTCATGAATTTAGTGAAGAGGAATGTTTCTAATAATTTTTTTGGGGCACACCACCTCACGTGTTGATGTGTGATGGAATAAAATTTATTTCCCTACATTACTACTTTCTAAAGGAAGGAAGATTTAATCACTTTCAATGATTATGTCCACTCGTTGATCAAAATAGGATGATGGGATATCAGTTCCTTATTCCAGGGATTCCTCCTTGGAACTCATAACCTTGTCCGAGTCTCCCTCATAGAGTCAATTCATTTTTGTGAAACTCATTTCTAGTGCCATATCTTTGTGGGCATTAGTTAATTATGATGCCTTTGTTTGGAAATTCCAATGGGTCTTGACTGGGTAGCAACCTTCAGTCAGGAGAGTAGTCACATCGGGCATCACTGACATGTTTAGACATTAGGAACATTGTTCACCTATATTCTTTCTCATAGGAGGGAATATCATGGAAGCATATTGGGTGTGGAACCCAAGGAATCCCGTGTTGACCATGAGGAATCTAAAGTTGAAGGCACATATATTATAAGGATTTCAACTTTGGCATCCCATGCTTAGCCTGAGTTAGATGATGCCATTGGCACATATCATCCAAGGATTTCACCTCAGTAATCCCATGTTTTTCATGAGGTATATGTTTGGGGTCCCAAGTGTATCGTCTTGTGGAGATATAGTTTATTGATCATAACTCCCCATGGATGTTGATCAGAAAGGTGTGTTTCTAGGAGGGATGATGTCACACCAAGAGGTTTACCGATGGATAGATCAGAACCCCCCATGGAAGAAGATCCAAGAGGTGTATCCAATAAAGGGAATATGTCACATCATGAAAGAGAATGGATCAGAACAAATATGTGAATAGATCCAGGAGTGTGTCCCATAAAGGGAAGATGTCACACCGTGAAGGCTGATGGATCAGAAAGCCATGTGGGATTGGATCCAGGAGGTGTGTCCCATAATAAGAATATGTCACACTATAAAGGTTGATCTGGACACCATTAGAGGCAGATCAAGTAGGTTTCCCCTAGAATGGGGAACATGGGTTTTATATTGGTCGGTATTTAACTTCAATGAGGTGTCATATGTACCATGTCTAAAAGGTAGGGATCAAAGCCCATGAAGTTTGATGTTGTATTTTATGGTAGTGTGACAGTACCAGTCCATGAAGTTTAGCGTCACACATTAAGGATGCTCGTGCTATGAATGGAGTGTTAACAAGGGATGGTATGAGTATTATGCATGTAATTCAACCCTTGTATGAGTATTTATATTTTATAGATGGTGGGGGGATTATGCATTGAGCTACCTAATGGACCTAGAAGAGATGTGGCCTCCTAGGAGAGTGAGATGATCTTATCGAGGATGTGGTCTGGAGAAGACTATGATGGATGAGAATTTTGGGTTTGGATCTCAGGGAGGAATCCTAAAAATACCATTTTGTTGGGAATCAAATCCAACATAGTTCAGAAAGGGATGGGTTTTATACCTAAGGAGGAATCCTAAGTAGCATGTGGTTGGGGTTTACGTATGGAAGCATCCCATTTAAGGGGATCTAATTAATGCATACACTCAAGAGGATTCCCATGTGAATGGTGGTTGGGGATTATAAATTCTGAGAAGGCTCATGGAATATGAGTGGAATATTTTAAGGTCACTACTAGACTATAATCCCATACGAGTCATGTTAGGTGTGATAAACAAGAGGAAGTATTAGACCTGGCATCCATGCCACGAAATAAACACCAATAATAGATGGTTGTGGGGATTATGCATGGAAGCTTCTTGAGGAGGATGTCATTCCATGTGAGTATGACCTCATTTCATGTGAGGGGATATTATTCCATGTGATTCATACACGGAGTATCCAATGATTATGGAACAGGGTGTGTGTGCCTCATGCAATTAACATAGAATCCTCCCATTTAGATAGACATTATCCCATAGGAGGGAGGAAGTGGAATCCAATGACAATAATACATGGAGAATCCTGTATTTATAACATAGGATAGGACTATTGTTTTACATCATGTGTTGAGGAATTTGGTGCTATTCAGTTTTACTTCATGCAACATGGACGCGTGGGACTCTATTTTTACCCCTTGGGCTTATATAACCACCACTAATGTGACTTTTGAAGAGGCATGTCTTTAGAAATTATATAGTGTAATGAAGTTGAGAAGTGGAAAATAATGAGTTCCACTTTAGTGTGCCAATGTTGAGAATAAAAATGTATTGTCATAACTTTTATTAGAAGTAAAAGGTATGGAAACACATTCAGTAGGGGTGTAAGTGTCATCTCCTGAGGGACCAAGAAATTGTTTCAAAAAATCTTGGAGGGATACACAAAAGAGGTGCATACAAGACATAGGGGTTTCATGAAAAAGGTTCCTAAACTTGGTGCTATAATATATGGTCTTCCCAAAGAGCTTTAAAGAGGGATTTCACACAATATTGGAGTTTTGAGTGAAAATTAGAGGTTTCAGATTGGAGGATATGTTGCACGCACCTAACATAGGTCTAAAGGGGTTGGGTGAGGGTTACAAAACTATGGTTCCACTCAAGGGAGGGTCCTCATGGAACCTATCATGAAATATATTATACCTTAAAGGTTCCATGCTTTCATGATGTCATGGAAGATTGGTCTTACACATAGTAGAGTGAAAGTTCGACTTCAATATGATATCATTGAACAATAGTGGTGAACATCTATTTATAGTTGAAATATTTTACCACGGGAATGATATACTTTGGTCATGGAAGGCATATTCCATTCATATATTTCCTTTTTCACAACAAATTATTGCACAATGGAATGTTTTACATCGTATCTAGGGTACAAGAGGGTTTTGACTGATTGGGTTTCTTGTAGGCAATGTCACTATCATGTATGCAATTAACTTGGTCATTAAAGAAACCTAAATGAAAGAGAAAAATTAACATTTTATCTTGGGTACAAGAGGGTTTATTCGGATTTGGATTCTTCCACACACTATCAAAAACTTTCAAGCAGTTGAATTGGCCATTCGAGGAATATTCTTGGAAGGAGCATGAAAAATCATCACATTTGGCATGCAAAGATCTGGTGAATTTTTTTGATATTTTGTTAACAACTTTAATCTTGTGTTCACCTTCCTTGGGATTATAAAAATTCTTTACTGATTCAGATGATGTCTTTGGTTTTCCCAAAATTGGTTGTATGCACCATCAGGTGAATTTTTGGCACCAACAATGGATATAAGAATTGTAAAAGAAGGGAAAGCATCAATCCTTTTTTCAAATTAGTACCAAACCATATTAAATTTAAAATATAAAGACTTCTATATCTTCTAATAACAATATTAAAAAGAAAAGTAAAGTTGGGAATGATGGAAAATTAACATAATTTGTATAAAAAGATGGTATTTTGAAATTGAGAAAGAGACTATGTGTTCCATCTATACCTTAGATGAAAATGGAATTTTTTATGATGCTCAAATATTGAATTTCAATATACACCCTATAATCACTAAGATATATAGGTATTTAAAGGAATATTTTTTTGGGATAACATAAAGTGGGAAATTACTAATTATGTATTAAGATATTTGGTTTTTCAACAAGCGAAGGTTGAGAGACAACATCCTATAGTATTTATGCAATATCTAGCCATTTCTATTTGGATGTGCGATTATATTACTATGTATTTCATCATTTTCTTACCAAAGAATCCCAAAAATAATGATGTAATATCGTTTATTTTTTAATGCCTTCCAAAATCTGCACATTTCTATTCTATAAGAGAATATTTTACCTCTTGAGCGCCTTGAATTGATCTATATTAATAAATTTTTAAGACTTCATAGAGCCCCTATTTCAATTGTGTATGATCATGATCCACAATTTACATCAAAATTATAGAAAAGTATTCAAAAGAATTTGGATACTAAGCTTCATTTGAGTACTTATTATCACCCTTAAACTGATGGATAATCTTAAAGAACTATTAAAACATTGGAAGTAATGTTGATATCATACTCACTTGACATTCAAGGTATGTGGGATCAGTAATTTCCTTATGTAGATTTCTCCTATAATAATAGCTTCCATTCAAGTATTAAAATGGTTCCATATGAAAATTATATATAAAGAGGTGTCATACAAAAAATTTTTTAGATGAAGTTGGTGAAAGGAAGCTTATAGGCCTAGAACTTACTAAGGGGACAACATCAAAGCTAAAGACTATTTAGACTCATATTAAATCTATTAAAAGATGGAAACAGAGTTATGCTGATAACCAGAGGAAAGATATGGAATTTCAAGTGGGAAATCGTGTTTTCTTTAATGTATCTCTATGGAATGATGTTTTCAGGTTTGGTAATAAAGGGAAACTGAATCCCAATTATATTGAAGCCTTATAAATCATGGAAATAATTAGGGTTGTGTCTTACCATTTTAAAATGCTGCCTAATCTCTCTAAAGTTCACAATATGTTCCATCAATTATTGTTATAAAATTACATTCCATATCCAAAACATATTCTCACATATGAAGAAATAGAATTGGAACATGATAAATCTTATTGTGAAAAGAATATCCATATTCTTGACACTATATAGAAAGTGTTGAGTAACTAAAATAATTAACTGGTAATGGTACTTTGGAGAAATCATAAAATGGAGGAACCAATATGGGAACCATATGATGCTATGAATAAAAATACCCTATTATATTTAAAAGATAATATTAATGAAAATTTATAGGGATAATATTTTTTAGGAGGGTACAATATAAAATAATTAGTTTCTAAAAGAATACTTTGTTCGATAGTGTATATAACACACAACCCCAAGTTTAAACACACCATAACTGTTTTATTTTAATATGTCTGTTATAACCTAACCATTGAATTTATGGATATGAATAGTGTCACGACCCGCCTTCACCAAGATGAGGGAAGGGACAACAGATTTTCCAGACCCTTCCTTCTTTAAGTTGAAGGAGAGATAATGACCCCCGAGAACCGCCTTCAATAGTCCCCAGATACCTCAATGTACTAGAACCAAAACAAGCCTCAAGATATAACCCCACATAGCTACAGGTTCCCAACCAACAACCATGCCATAACATAGGATCCCATCCTCATCCACGTCACTCCATAAGCATCGAGCAGAATAAATAGACATGCCACCAAGACTGAACAAGGAAGTTTCTAGACTCAAGTACATCATTCACTACGTTTTCTTCTTTCTGTTTGGTTAAATGGGGTGAATACACAAGGTTTGTTGTTCACTAGAAATTCATTTAATCGGACGAGTTTACGTGATTGACCAAATTCCTAATGTTAGAGTCATTTAATCATCACAGAAGACAAGGGTTCATTATAGCGCAAGGAAAGACCACAACGACCATGATTTTCAGTGAGCATAAGCCTATATAGTTCACAACATATAGCAATTAGAAAAGAGTACAATAGAATTTTCAAAGGCACCCCATCATGCTTTAACAGTCTGTTTATTATCTTTGTTAAGGTTTGGTTTCATCCATTGCCACAGAACTAGTGGCGTACCCACCCTGCATGATACACAGTAAGGAGAGACGAAGGAAGATCCATACTTGGTTGATCAAGGATCAAAGTTCTTCTCCACGCACCAAGAGCTGGGGATGGGTGACTTGTAGGGGAGGAACGTCGGGGACTCCAAGGATGAGTAGAAAGGCTCCGGAATAGGTGCACCACTTGCCTCAGGAAGGGGAACTCCAAGAGAACCAGGGAGAAGAAAGAAACTCAGCCAAGAATGGGAAAGAAGAAACTCTAGCGAGATATAAAGATGAGATTCTATTATTACGGGATAAGGAATTTTGAACGGCTTAAAAGTTGGATCGTGGTTTCCTTTTCTGTTGGGAGGTTACACATGATGGGATTAATTCTTATTTAATTATTCCCATCGGGGTGGTGGCATAACGGTTGTGCGTTGAACCATTTCTTTTAAATGGTGGAAAAACACGCAATGGGGGCGAAAATGGAAGTTACGGGGAAGGGCATGACACCGAGGAAAGCCACATGTTTTGGGAAGTTAAGGGTTGACCAACTCTTGGGGGATTTGAAATATTATTTATGGGCTTTAAATGGATTTGAAAGGGGCATTAAATCATCTTTACGTTAAAAGATATGATGTGGGAGCTGAAAAAGTCAGAAACTAGAAATAATGGGGATGAAGACCGCTCGGTGAGGACATGGTGCTGCCGTCACGGTGCCGCCGTCACGGTGCCGCTGTCACAGTGCCGTCCTCACGGTGCCGCCCTCACGGTGTCTCCGTCACGGTGCCTCCGTCACGATGCCGCCCTCACAGTGCCGCCGTCACGGTTCACCCATCACGGTGCCGCCGTCACGGTGTCATCGTCACGTTGCCACCGTGTTGTTCCATCGTTACGGTGCCACCGTGACTAGTGCCATTGTCATGGTGCCACTGTGACTGATGTGCGATCGTCACGGTGCCACCATGACCGGTGTGCGACCATCACGGTGCCACCGTCACGGTGCCACCATGACCATTGTGCAACCGTCACGGGGCCATCGTAACTGGTGCCCCCATGTTTTGGAAAAGTAATGGACTCGGTGGGTCCGAAAAATTACATCAGATACCTGTCAAACTATTATATCCCTTGAGAATCAAAACTAGACCCAAAGAAAAGAGGGGGTTCGAACAACCACCTCAAATGATACCTCTCAGGAGTGAACCTCATGGAAATCTAGGAACACCTCTCCCTCGAGAAACCAGGCGACATTCAAAGGTCAAACTGTCCAGTCATATGGGTTAGGGATCCATGTCAAGATACTATACACTTTGGGTGGCACTGAATCACCCGCATGGGTTTAATCGCATCCACCTTAATGCTTCTTGATTAGGGACCAGGTCCTCCCCACCCCATAGTCAGGACTCTTCACATAAATCCATAGAATAAGGAAAACTGCACGTTCCATAGTTAATAAGGTAAAGCATTCCATCACAACAAGTATAAACAAAACAGAACAAAACTCAAAACATCTCTGGGTACTGGGCGCACATCTGCATCTCCCATTTCTAGGTACTTTCCTCGAGCCCGTCATGCCTCCACAACACACGAACCAATGGAATGGTCCTTCCATGGAGCACCTTCTCCTCACGATCCTCGATCCTCACTAGTATTTCCACAAAAGTCACATCATCCTCGATATCCATCTTTCCCCAGTCGAGGACGTGTTAAACATCTTGTAGATACCGTCGGAGTTGTGACAAATGGAAGAAATCATTTATTCTTAGTAGCGGCGGTGGTAGTTCTAGCTGATAAGCCACTTCTCCGACCCGCTGTAACACTTTGAAGGGCCCAATGAACCTCGGAGAGAGCTTACTTCCCCTGCCAAACCTTCGTTTCCCACACTGAGGGGAGACATTCAAGAATACGTGGTCCCCAACCCCGATCTCCAAGGGTCTCCTCCTATTATCGGTATATGACTTCTTTCGGTCCAGAGATGCCTTCATCCTCTCCTATATAAGCTGAACATTCTCCATCTTGCTCTACACCACTTCCGGGCCAAGAACACTTGTTTCCCCAACCTCGGTCCAGCACACGGGTGAGCGACATGGCCTTCCGTACAAGGCTTCGAACGGAGCCATGCCGATGGTAGTGTGGTATATATTATTGTAGGAAAATTATACCAGAGGCTATTGTTGCACCCAAGATCCCCCAAAATCCAAAATACATGCCCATAGCATGTCATCCATTGTCTGGATGGTGCGCTCTGTCTGTCCATCTGTCTGGGGGTGGAAAGCAATACTAAGACATAGCTAGGTTCCAAAAGCATGCTGCAATCCCCTATAGACTCATGAGGTATACCATGCATCCCTATCCGTGACTATGGACCTCAGAACTCCATTCAACCGCACCACCTCATCCACATATCTCTGTGCTAAGGCATCCACTGCACCCAACTCCTTGATCGTCAGAAAGTGAGCCGATTTCGTCAACCAGTCCACCATTACCCAGATAGCATCACAGAATCCTTGAACCATTGGTAGCCCTGTGATGAAATCCATCGAGATGTCATCCCACTTCCACTCAGGGGCATCTAAAGGCTGAAACAAGACTCCTGGAACACGGTGTTCAGCCTTCACCTACTGACACACTAGGCACCTAACCACGAACTCTGCCCCTGCCTGCTTTACCCTGAGCCACCAGAACTGACCCCTCAAGCCCCGATACATTTTGGAAACATCCGGGTGCATTGCTAGGGGTGAGTTTTGGAACTCACCAAGAACCCTCTCGCGCATCGCCTCTAGAACAAACAACTTTCCTCGGAAAATAAAATGATTCTTACTATCCTCCGTCCACCCTTCTGGAGCATCGCCTTGGTTAACCCAATCCCTCATCACTTCACTCTCTATGTCTCCCCACTGAGACTCCTCCACCTGCCGTAGTAGAGAAGATTGCACTTTCATATGATACAAGAAACCTCTACCACCATCCATCCTTGCAGCCAGGTGTAGGGAAGCTAAGTCCTCCATCACCTTCCAAGCATCTGCCGACTCTCAAACCACATCCTTCTGCATCTTCCTGCTCAAGTCATCGACTACCACATTCCCTTTTCCCGAGGTGTAGGAAATATCGAAGTCATATTCCTGAAGGAACTCCATCCATATTCACTATCGTATGTTCAGGTCCCACATACATCAAGATTTTGTGATCCATGAAGACCACAAAGCACTCCCCGATGAGGTAATTCCACCACAACTTTAGTGCAAAAAATGACCGATGCAAGCTCCAGGTCGTGGGTGGAATAATTACACTCATGAGGATGTAACTATCTAGACCCATAAGAGATCACCCCTTATCATTGCATCAGCACACACCCGAGGCCTTATCATGAAGCATCACAAAACACCTCATACACTACCCCTTCTTCTTGCAACCTCATCACTGGGGCACTTACCAACTTCTCCTTCAGATAGCTGAAGGCTGCCTCACACTTCCCATTCCATACGAAATCCTGGTCCTTCTTTGTCAAAGTTGTCAAAGGTGCTGCAGCTCGAGAGAAGTTGGGTACGAGCCTCCGGTAGTAACCGGCTAGTCCAAGGAAACTACGAACCTCTTCCATGTTCTTGGGTGATTCCCAAGAAACAACCCCATCGACCTTCAATGGGCCCACCACTATTCCCTTCTCGGACACCACGTGCCCAAGGAAGTGCACTTCTCGCATCTAGAACTTGCACTTGGACAACTTCCCATAGAGTTGGTGGTGGTGGAGGACCTCTAAAATCGTTCTCAGGTGCTCAGCGTGATCCTCCTCTGATCTTGAGTAGATCAGGATGTCGTCAATAAACATGACTACGAATTGATCTAGGTATTCCAGGAAGATGGAGTTCATGATCCCCATGAACACAACTGGGGCGTTCATAACACCGAATGACATGACCACAAACTCAAAGTGTCCATATCAGCATCTGATGGCAGTCTTCGAGATATCACCCTCATTCACCCTCAGCTGGTGATATCCTGACTGTAGGTCGATCTTAGAGAACCAACCTAGTCCCCTCAGATGGTCAAAGAGATCGTCTATCCTCGGAAGAGGGTAGCGATTCTTGACCATCACCTGATTCAGTCTCCTATAGTCTATGCATAACCTGAGACCACCATCTGCCTTCTTTGCGAATAAGCCTAGAGCACCCCATAGAGACGCACTTGGTCGAACAAAACCCTTCTTCATCAGATCATCAATTTGAATCCGCAAATCCCACAACTCGGATGGTGCTATCCGGTAGGGAGCCATTGAAATTAGACAGGCGCCAGGTTTCACATCTATCCCGAACTCAACACCACATCAAGGGGGTAGATTTTCCACTTCCTCAGGGAAGATGTCCATAAAATCACTGACGACCCCTGGAACTTCCACTATTTCTGCATCCAATGACTCAACTGATAGTTTAGATAACAAGGAAAGGAGGGGCTCCTCCTTCCTGCTGCTTTTCTGGAAACCCTGCTCGCTGATGAAAGTTACACATCGGTCGCCCAAATCATAAAACACGACACTTACTCGGAAGCAGTCAATGACGGCACATACATAGAACAACCAGTCGATGCCTATGATGACATCATAAGGTTATATCTGCAACAGTAGAGATCCCTGATAGAACGATGTGGTCCTATCATCAGTTTACACCCTCAGCAATCATAAAACAAGTCGTTCCAACCTCCGACTGGTGTACTCAACACCAGGGGCACTGGAAGTCTCTCAGCATCTAGACCCAGAGCACGTGCCAGACTGGGCGCAACAAATGAGTGCGAATCTCCTATATCGAAAAAGGCATAGACAAGAGTACTAAACAAGCTGATCGTACCTTGAACGACTTCTGGCCCAACAAGAGCAGCTTCCTCCATGGCGTGTAACTACCCACGCCCAAATCCCCTACCCCCTAACTATAGGCCACCTCCCTCACCATGCCTTGGTCGAGGTCCCTAAGGAGCGCCCTGAGGCTGGCCTCCTCCTGTGATGTCTGCCCTCAGAAGAGCGAGAGCTCGCTTCCCCTACTGCTGCTACTGAAATGGTCTAGCTGGAAATTGCTGCTGCTGAGGTGGGTGTTGAACCTACCCACCACCGCCGTACTGCACTCTGTCTGGGCACTGATTCTGAAGGGGCCCATGACTTCCACAGATGAAGAATCTCGTCCCTAGCCCCAAAAGAAAAGGGCGAGGGCCAAGAGATCGGAACTGGAACTGCTGAGGCCTGCTTCCTGCTGGTTGAAACCTAGAGGGCCTTGATGCTAGAGGCATGCTGCTGAAGGCCTTCCCCTTTGACAAGCCCAACTGGATTCCCTCTTGCGATACACCTCCCAACATGTGCATCCTTTCCACCACTTTAGCCTTCTTCTGGACCTCCAAGTACGTTGGTAGGGTGAAGGGAGTAACAATATACGGGAGAGAAGGCCGAAGTGCCTCCTCCAAACGTCTCGCCCGAGACTCCTCATCCAAAAAAAGGTCCGCAGCGAAGTGGAGGAGATCCTTGAACTTGATCCCCAACTCTCTCACTGACATTCTCCCCTGCTGGAGGGAGAGTAACTCCTACCTCTTCTCAGCCTTCATCGAGGAGGAGAGAAATTCCGCCCAGGAATCCCTCTCGAAGTCAGACCACATCACCTTAGCCTCCCTCTTCTCCCCAAGATAAAGCGTCCACCACTGACGTGCTACTCCCCTCATCTGGATTACAACCAAAGGAACCCAGTACTCTGTCGTAGCCCGAATCAAGATGAAAGCTATTACCAGCTCCTCTAGCCAGCTCTCTATCTCCATGTCTGAGATGCCACCCTCGTACTTCCCAAGGGTCTGCCATTGAAAAGATCATAGCGTCTTCTGCCACTGATCGTCCTCCTCCTCTCATTCAGACCTCTTTCGACCAGCCAAGTCAAACTCATAGGCCTCGATTGCCCTCACTACTCATGGTCGTCTCCCAAGTTCCATAACTACAAGGTAAAAAGGGAATGCCTAAGCCTGATTAGTGTAGAATATTGTTCTTACATTTTATTAAAATTATTATTCATTTTAAATCCCCAAAATTCCCATGAAACATAAGAACACAAGTCATCATGATGCATGTACCTTCCCTAGGGTCTCTACCCTATAATTTGTGTAGCCTCACATGGTTTTTCGGTAAGTCCAGAGTCCTTGCATCGGATCACGAGGAGCTCTAAAATCCCATGTCCTAGCCGGTCTTCCCTGGCCTATTTCACACACCAAGATCACCCAACACTGTTTCCTTACCATTCCATGCCATACTCACAGTGCCTAACCCCAGACTTCATCCTATCTCTCAACCTCGCCTCTGATACCATTCTGTCATGACCCGCCTTCACCAAGATGAGGGAAGGGACAATAGATTTTCCAGACCCTTCCTTCTTCATGTTTAAGGAGAGATAATAACCCCCAAGACCCGCCTTCAATAGGCCCCAAAGTAGTGACAAGCACCAAGGGTATAGATCACACACAAGATGGAAGGCATTACCATTTTTCTTTTTTAAGATTGGGAGATAAGATAGTACATCCCAACAAAACCAAAACTGAGGGGGGGGGGGGTAAAAGTAAAGCCAAAGAAAACCATTACCATATGCATGTTACAAAGGTAAATGTCACAAAGTACAAAGAGACTACAAAGGTAAATTACCAAAGAAAAGAAAAACACCAACTGAAACTGTCCCAACGTCCGAGCTAGTACGGACCTGCATGATCCCTGCAGTCCTCCTAATAACTTGAAAGCAGTTTTATATACGTAGGGTGAGCATACGAGTATACTCAGTAGGGAAAACCAAGACTCTCATGCACAAGTTTCGAGGCATTCTAATGCCCTGCAAGAAAAGAGATAACCAAAGAACCTAGCAAAGAAAACTATCCACCCAAGCCTCACTAAGGCTCACTCCACAAATAACTCAAGTCATGTAATGTATAGTAATAGAACATAGATATTTGGGTACCCCGCGCCACTTTCCCACTTGTTATTGAAGACATCCTATGCATCAAACCAATCCCACCATTCTCACCGCAGTCCCACTACCACACCCCGCCCGCACACACCTGGGCCACAACCACACACCCCGCCCGAAAACACCTGGGCCATAATAACTATCCTGCCCACAAACACCTGGGCCACAATCACCATACATAACCACGACTACAAACACCTGGGCTAGAACAACTACTGCCATTCCTGAAGACACCAAGGCCTCATCCCTAAGATTCTTGGGAAACAACCTGCCCGCAACCACCTGGGCTAACCACCAAAACTACCCTGCCTGAAGAATCTTGGGATATAATGTACCTCAAGCTATCACAGCCTACCCGAAGAGTCTTGGGCTATTCGGGAAATGGAGAATAAAAGGAGATAATAACCAGCCACTCATAGGAGTGTTGGAAAAAACTCCCTCCCCCATGAAATGGGGGTGTTCGATACTAAGTTCTCAACTTGGGTGGAGCGCGAATAAGAAACATAAAACTACAATTATATGTATAGGTAACAAGCACTCCTCCCAACCTATGGTTTCCAAAGACATCCTAAGAACAAACACCCTTGTTACTATTCATTCATAAAAGAAAGGCACAACACTCACGACCAAGTCACAACTCATTCCCAAAACCAACTCCCCATTTAACTCATTCTTACTTTCATGTTCAAGTGATCCCATTTAGGTGAATTATACACTACTGGGCAACTAACAGGCATAAACACAAGCCAGATAAAGAGAAACACCCAAACAACAGTTTAAGCATTCACACCCGGTTCTCTTGTGAAGTCACAACAACAAAGGGATTAGTGAGATCCCTCAAAGTACTGGAAGCAAACCAAGACTCAAGATACAGCCCCACACAGCTTCAGATTCCCAACCAAAAACCATGCCAAAACATAGGATCCCATCCTCATCCACGTCACCCCATAAGCATCGACCAGAACAAACAGACATGCCAGCAAGACAGAAAAAGGAAGTGTGCAAACTCAAATACGTCATTCACTACTTTTTCTTCTTTCTGTTTGGTTAACTGGGGTGATTAAACAAGGTTTGTTGTTCACTGGACATTCATTTAATCAGTCGAGTTTACATGATTGACCAATTTACCAATGTTAGAGTAATTTAATCATCACAGAAGACAAGGGTTCATTAGTGTGCAAGGAAATACCAGCAACAACCATGATTTTTAGTGAGAATAAGCCCATACAGTTCACAACATATAGCAATTATAAAAGAGTACAACAGAATTTTCAAAGGCACCCCATCATTCTTTAACAGTTTGTTTAATATCTTTATTAAGGTTTGGTTTCATCCATTCCCCCAGAAATAGTGGCGTACCCACCCCACATGATATACAGTAAGGAGAGATGAAGGAAAATACCTACTTGGTTGATCAAGGATCAAATTTGTTCTCCATGCGTGAAGAACTAGGGATGTGCGACTTGCAAGGGAGGAACGTCAGGGACTCCAAGGGTGAGAAGAATGGCTCCGGCATAGGCACACCACTTGCCTCAGGAAGGGGAACTCCAAGCACACCAGGGAGAATAAATAATTCTATCCAAGAAGGGGAAGGAAGAAACTCTAGCATGATATAAAGACAAGATTCTATTGTTACAGGATAGAGAATTTTGAATGTCTAAAAAGTTGGATCGTGGTTTCCTTTGCGGTTGGGAGGTTACACATGATGGAATTAATTTTTATTTAATTATTCCCATCGGGGTGGTGGCATAATGGTTGTGCGTTGAACCGTTTCTTTTAAACGGAGTAAAAATGCGCAACGGGGGCGGAACTGGAAGGTACGGGGAAGGGCGTGACCATGAAGAAAACCACATGTTTTGGTAAGTTAATGGTTTCATGACTCTTGGGGGATTTTAAATATTATTTATGGAATTTAAATGGATTTGAAAGGGGCATTAAATCATCTTTATGTTAAATGATATGATGCAGGAGCGGAAAAAGTCAGAAACTGGAAAAAGGGGTAAGAAGACTGCTCGGTGAGGACATCGTTCCACCGCCACGGTGCCACCGTCACGGTGGCACCCTCACGGTGGCACCATCATGGTGTCACCCTCATAGTGACATCGTTATGGTTCCACCGTTACCGGTGCCACAGTCACGGTGCCATCGTACGGTGCCATCGCGACTGGTGTGTGACCGTCACGGTACCACCATGACCGGTGCCACTGTGACCGGTGTGCGACTGTCACGGTGTCGCCGTCACGGTGCCACCATAACCGATGTGCGACTATCACGCGACCACCATAACCGGTGCCCCCATGTTTTTTGTAAAGTAATGGACCAGGTGGGTCCGGGCCATTAAAAATAGGAATAATCATATTAAAAAATATATGTTAAGATAATATTCCATAAAAATATATTCTTAGGAAATTAATACTCAATTTTTAGTGACATCATTTTATTCTTCAAAAATATGTTTTTTTCAAAGATGATTTTTATTACTTTCAAAGTGAAAATAAATATAATTAATTATTGAATTTTTTTGAAAATTTATTTAATAAAATTGAATTCATTTTTTAAATAAAAATATAAATATTATCTTAGGGATAATTTTTTTTTTATTTTTTTGAAAATTTGATTTTATACTTAATAGTGAAAGATACTAATTTTTATTGAAAATTGTATTTTTGTTTTGAGAATTTACCAAGTAGTATTTTATTTTAAAAAGTTTTAACTGCATAATTAGTTATATAGTATTATGAAAAATATTATAATTTTAATTTTAATCATTTTTTATTTAATTTTGTATAAAACATATTTATAGGAAAAAAGGATTTTTTCTAAAAAACTAATTTCTATTTTATTTTGTGTTTTAATATAAAATTAATTTATATAATTTATTAGAATTAAATAAAAAATATGGATTCCATATTTTGAATAATGAGGTCCAAATTTAGTAAATATTTCCCTTTTATTTTTTTCCATTATGAATAATAACCATGGTAATTTTTAATACCATGGTAAAGGGTAAAACATGTAATTAAGGTTAAAAATAATACAATATGGACTATATATTGACCATAACACTTTAATTAATTTTATTTTATGAATGTATTTCATCTATAATAAAATATTTTCTTATATATATGGAATTTTTCTCTATTTTTACATGATATTTACCTTTATAACATTTTATATAAAGAAAAGTGAAAAAATGTCATTCTCTTTGTTTCATTATCTTTAAATTTTTTAAATAAGGAAAAAAGAAGATATTTTCAGTTATAATTATTAAATTTAAATCTAAATGATTTATTTTCATTATTTTAATTTATTTATAGTTTTTAGTGATGAAGTAATAACCTTGAATGATTATGAAACATTTATACAGTGCTTGTACGTGTAGTAAAAAATCAATAAAATGATTTTAAAAACACTAAAACTAATATTATTTGAGTGAGTATTAGTGTAAAATGTTTTTTATATAATGATGAAATATTATAGAGTTTATGAGGAATTTTATTAAAATTAAATTGTTTTATTTTAGTTTTAAAAGTTAAATTATATAAATAGTTCGTAAATTGACATTAATGTTGTTTTATAATAAATAATATTTTATTAAATGATTAAAAAATAATAAAAAACATAAATTTATAAAAATTAATGGTATAATATTTAAATCATCAAAATTAGTCCATTTAAGGGCCTTTTGTATTTTTATAGTATCATTATGGACCCTCAAATGATATAAAACTTTAATATTTCAATAATTATTAAAAGGGTTAACAGGTGGTTAAAAGAAGATAAGGGTTGAAACATCACATAAACATGTCAAAATTTTATTGTATAAGATTATTTATATCCATAATAATCCTATATTTTAAATAAATCATTTTACATCCATCTGAACATCAATATTAATTTATATTAATTTAATATTTAAAAAAATCCTAAAGATGCACCTCCCATCAATTATAAAGGAAGCCTCTTTCATCACTTATTTACAAAACATTGAGCCAGATATATTGACCAAATCCTACCCATTAATATTATAAACATCATTATCAAGGTTCTAGATTTTTTTTCTTTCTAAAAGAAAAATCCTAGATCCCTTAATAAGAGATCTAAAGGAAGTCCATAGAAAAATAGGTAATCATCTTTACAAACTCTTTCAAGATTATTTATTTTTATACTTATTATTCATGTATTTATTACATAATAAATTAATAAATATATTATAATACATATAATTATATGGTATATTTATTATTATGTAACCATATTTCACCTTTTATCCATCCTATGAAAAACGAAAGCACCGCACATGCGTTTGTATGATTTACCATATCTACATAATGGTGTCATCTTTTTTCATCACCACATTACTCACATGGTTATACTAATGAAAATAATGGATATATATGATACATATGACATGATATTTATTATTTAAAATAAATATACCATCCATTTTCTTACCCTTTCAACCATTTATAAATGATATCGTCGCTCATGCGTACATTCGACTTACCATCTCTGCGAAGCGATGTGATTAATTTTCTATGTCCTACCTTCAAGAATAAATTTTAAAAATGTATATAATGAATAAATATGATATCTATAAGTTTAATATAAATTTTAATATGATGAAAATATATCCTATTCACAAAAACTAACATGGTAAAACGCGCATGGGAAAATAAAGTATTTAACACTGAAACAAGGGTAATAATGAAAAACTATTAACAAATAGTTGATAAGATGATATAATATGATCATATATGATATTATAAATATTAATATAGTTCTATTATAAATTATAACATGTTTAAACCATTTTAAATATGGTTAGATCATGGTTAACTAAATAAAAGTGAGAGGTAAGAGATTTCGTCTTAATTTCCACTTCATTGAGACATATTTGGTATGATACACCTTTTTAATTTTAGGCGGTGTATATTATACCATTATGAGGTATTTAACATGAATATTTATTTATTATTATTATTATTGATGTAATTAAAGTTATATTTTAAGTATTAATGTTTAAAATAAAAAATCCTATCTTATTTCTATTTTGATCGGTTATATTTTCTGTCTATACCCATATTTTTCTATATAGTTTAAAAGAAGTCCATTTTAATTATTAAAATTATTTATTAAAGAAATTTTATATTACCCTTGAATTTTTAAAAGTTATGAAATGACTATTTATAATGTTTTACAAAAATATGTTTTTTAGCTCTATATAAAAAAATTCCAATGGAATTTTTTATTTTAATGTATATTATTTTAAAAGATACTCCCATAACTATAAATATTTCAAAAAATTTATATCATTCTAAAAAAAATTCATAATTTTAAAAAGAAAAATCTTTAAAAAATATTATTTTAATATTTCACTTCCATTTTCCAATAGAATTTATTTTACCAATAAAAATATAATTAAAATAAATTGAAAGTCATATTTCATTTATTTTGTGGCTATTTATTTTTTTAAATATAATTTCTATTTTTGTATCCATTTTTTATTGTTCAATAAATTTATCTTAAATACTGATACTCTATGTATAATTGATATGATTATTTCCTAAACATATTCAATTTTTACAAACAATGTTTTAGATTAGAGGTTATTTGATCGATTGGGGAATTATTGATAATCCATATTCTTTACACAATATGGTAATATATTGATAAGGCCTATTGTTTATAAATTAAATTAATCATAAAATATATGAGAAATGATTTGTACAAACAGTTACGAGTGGGAATCCATTATAGATATCCCCTCAGTGCATCGATAAATATCATGAGATAAATCAGTTGGCCAAATTATATGGTTCTATACCCATAGTTTTAAACTTTCTTGTGAAAGCTCATGATAGTAGATTTATCATTATGACTGAGATCATGAAATCCAATATTAAGCATTCCATTCATTGAGAATTAATTTATTTTTATTACCCATGATATTTTCACATTTATATTATATATAGAAAAATTTAATTCTCAAGTTATTGATTAAATGGAATGCATTTTTGGTTACTTACCTTACCGTATTGATTTTCAATTATTTATACATGATAATCTCCACTATACGTAACCCTTACTGAGTATTTGAGTTTACCCTTATTTTTTTCTTTTCCAAGGATATAAAGATTAAATCTTCAAATAAATTCAAGGATGAAAATCACTTCCATTTTTTATGTCCTATGTTTTATTACCGATGTAATAAGGAAACCATGTAGGTATCTAGATCTTCAAGACTACTACACTGATCAATCCTTGGTGATGTGATCCCTTGTATCTTATTCCAATGTAATGAAATAACTACTGATTCTAGGTTTCTAGAGTTTGTGCTGTTACATTTTTAAAAGAAATAATTTTATTTGGAACTATATATGTACATTGGATTCACCATTTTTAATGATTCATGAGTATTTTTAAGGGATACATTAAGAATCTACATCTAACAAAGGACTCAGTTATTGAATATTATATTTCTAGGGGGTGGTTACACTAGCATATAGATCTATATATGAGGAGGTTTTTGAGTTCTGTACAAACTATTTTTTTAAAGTTGATCTTGTTAATATTCCTATGTATCATCACATCGGATTCAGTATTAATGGTAATGAGATCCTTGGGTTAAAAGTAATGTTGACAACACATGATGAGATAATGCAGAAAAATTTATAAACGTTGATCAACACAGGTGAAGTAAAACCAAATATAACATCACATATTAATTCTTTAAAATCATTATATCTAATGAAAAAATATACGTGGGAGGTAAATGTACATAAAAACATTTATTTCATGGTTTAAGGATAATGTGATTGACGATATATTTGTTCCAAAAACATTGGGATGGTTAGATAAAAAACTATCTTTCAATGTGGTCATATGGACTACGCATGTATTTAGTGGATATACATTTCATATATAATATCAGGGAAACAAAATTACAAATAAAAATAATTGAGTAATGGGTTTCATTGAATCAATACATTTTTTTGAGTGAAAAATATACAAACCTAATATCTATATAAATTCCATATTTATGAGTTATTTAAGATATATAAGAGATTTATGACATTAAATTTTGAGCACTAGTGTTTATGCGTAACTAGGTTAATGGTAACTATAGTGTCAAAAATTAAAAATTCTGATTTACCCTTATATATTTTAGAAAATCGAGATACAAATATAACCCCTTTACAATTGAAACACATGAAAATGAATTTTTAATTTTATTGAACTAGAAAATTTCCAGGGTTATATCATTTTAAAAAGAAAGAAAATACATTTTATTAATGATAATATTGATGGTGTTGCCTACCTAGGTGATATTTCTCTACAAATGACATGACCACCATTGTATAATGATGATTAAAACAAAGAAACAGATCATTCTATATATAAATATCATGTAAAATGGATAATTAAAACAATCCTCCATTAATCTCCTAACTATTCAGGTAACTCATTAGTATTTCACTTTACCTTTAAAATTATGTTATCACTAAAATATAATATATTTTATTTAAACAATATTTTAGTTACTATTTTAATAATAATTAAAATTTTACCCCACTATTCTTGGAATTTTATTATAAATATATATATCTTTTAAAATTCAATTTTTTATCAAATTTAATTTCACATTTTTTAAATTTTTTAAAATCGATTTAATTTTTCTTATAATTTGTTGAATTTGATTATTTATAGATATTACATTTGAAATTCCATTATTACTAACATTAATTTCATTTATATTTTTTTCCTATTTTTATAACACATATTTTCTTTATAATCACTGAAATTTTTTCATATATCGATACTACTTTGATTTCACTAATATTTAAGAGCTAATTTTTTATTTAATTAATTTATGGAGACATGTTTGATTAGATTTCTGATTCTTCTTCTTCTGGATAGGAAAATATTTCTATAGTTGGTTAACATGGAAATACACATTTAATAAACTTTTCACTTATTCCTGGGAAGGACCAGAGGAAACTTGTTGAATGAAGTGATAATGGTTTTCTTATTGATCCAAATGCTAAAAAAGTTAAGAGTTTCATGGAACTATAAGGTCAATCCAAAAAAATAATATTATATTTGGATTATATGAGTGTTGACCAAATGACATGAGATTAGTTATGGGTGAGTATAATGGTAAAATATTCAATGAGAAATTTTCTATTTTTTGTCACAATTATTAACTAATTTATTTAAGAATTATTTTTTTCTATTATCTATCTAATATAACCATTATTCATTATTAGGTGGTATTGGTTTTCATTTATAGTAAAAATATAATGATATTTCAAATCTATATCAACATTAAATTATATATTTTTTTTGGAAAAAATGAAATAATTTCCAAATATAATGAATTTGAAGATGAAGATATAACAAAAAAGATTATTGGTAGTAAACAAATAGTTTCATTTTTAAAATTTTTATATTCTTAATATAAAATGAAACTTCATTTATATTAATTAAAAATTATAATAATTTATTCATTAATTCTTAATTAATAAGAAATAATGAGATCTCACCAAGAGATCCAAGAACATAATGCATGTCCCCATACTTTGTATCATACTTTGTCTCCTAGAGAATATGAATTATTGCATAAGAAAATGATTGCTAAAATGTTAGATCATTTAAGTTGAAAAATAGCTATATTTGAGGTATTTAGTCCTCCTTCTCCCACCACTTTTCATAAACAAAGAAATGGGTGAGAGTGATGAAAATAGAGAGACACCTTATCAATGAATCAGGGGTAGTAACAGTTAAGTGTATATGAAATTATTTATTTATTTTTAAAATTATATATTTTTTAAATTTCATAATACTAATATAAATTAAAATTTTTATTATAGTATTCCCTTTAGGAGAAATCTACATAGGGTACCTTCAAACTTGTGTGTATGAAGGACATCTTCATAAAGGCTTTAGGAAAGAATGAGCACATATTACATGTATAAGGATATGAGGTAGGTATAAGTTTTAAAAATATTTATGGTAATATTAGAAGTTATTTTAGATATGAATAACCCAAGTAAAAAATATATAGTTTTGAGACTTATATTTTTTATATGAATCATTCAAGGGAGACTTAAATTAATTTGATGAGGTGGTCAATGTTTTTCAAGATATGGTGATAATAACAGCTCACACATCCAAATCCTCCACATCTAACATTTTATTTGATCTACTATAATTTATTATTTGATTATCCCCAGTATCATATTGTAACATATAGCGAGGTTGATTATAATTTTAATACTAATATTATTACAATTTGTAATTTTATTCCACCATTACACCACTTATTTTAGCTTATTTTGGGTTATAATTTTACAACATAAAAATAAATTACATGTATTATTTTATTTATGCAACTAATAAAAAATACTTCTTAAAAGTGAATTTTCACCTGTTTTAATGTTTTCATTGTAGGTGTTGGTGATTTTGAAATCCCATGATGAAATTGGAGTAAACGAGCCCAATTTCACAAAATCCCAAACACAAAAGTTAAACAAAATTGATATTACAAGAATTATATTCATATAATAGAGTTAAAAATTTGTGGTTGTGTCACACCTGGGATTTTGATTTCACCCTTTATTCTAGTTCAAGTTCTATTCTTAGTAATATTCTCAGGAACCGGGTGTGATAAGTTTGAATTTTTGATGCCTTTAATTTTTTATTCATGGTCTAGTTCTAATCCATGAGTTTCCTCTTGAATTTTAAAGGAAAATATAAGTTCTTGGGTGGAAAGTGTGTAACACACAATTGGATCACAATTAGTAGAAACTGTGAGCCTGGTCGAGGAAACCATGTAGTAGGTTGGGGATTTCAACCATAAGATTCTAAATGGCTTTCACATGGTAATTCAGGCTATGCGGATTAACCATTTGGTAGGTTCCTGTTATGATAGATAGGTGTGCACGGTTGCCGCATGGTTTGAAAAACTGTGCAGACTTACCATGTGTCAAGTCCAGGTCATCAAAATGATGGGTTTTCATTTTCTCTCTCTATGTTTTTTAATCCCAAACACCCCCTTTTTCTCCTCCCACGTCCTCCCTAGCCTTATATGCACTTCCCTATCCTTTCCCCTCCTTTAAAGCTCCATTTTTTTGGAAGATTTTTTGTATAACCTCTAAGATCCTTCAATTAAGTGCCTTCTCTCCTTGAGTATTTCTCTTTTCTAGTGTTTCTCTCCTCTTTCTTTAGAGTTATTCTTCTCGAGTGGGTACGGTTTTGATTTTTGGGTTTGTTCTTTTCAAATATGGTTTGATCTTGTTGTTCTTGGTCAGATATTTTATTTCCAAGGTCTCGTGGTTGTGAGTATGGGATTTCAAATAGTTTTTTGGAAGTTCTTCACCCAAGGTAGGTGGTTCTATGCTTTACCATTTTTAGATGAATTTAATATGTTTTTTTTGAATTTATTAATATGTTATATTGTTTAATTGTGTGGTGAGAAAGGAATTTTTGAGTGGTTTTACATGATTATGTGATGGGAATGAATTTTATAAAGGAAAATGGCTAGGTTTTGTGTGTTTCTAATTTCATGGAAATGCTTTATGGGTTTTTGAAATGTATGAGTAATGTTTTCAAAGGATCTTAAAGTGAAAATGTGTTGAAAATTTTATTTTTAAAGGAAAATATATTACTTTGTAATGTTGACATTTTTTTAAACCTTTTAATTTGAATTTCTAATAGTTTAAATGATTATAATCATGTTTTAAAAATGATCTTATCTTGTGTATGATTTTACTAAGGGGCTTGACCCATGGCATTGGTCGATCAATAATGTTCTTTTATTTTGTTTTGTAAAAATAGAAATATATATTTTTTTTTGAGTGATGATAAATAAATTGAAAGGAGTTTTGGAGTGGGTAAAATGGAAGAATGGTTTGTTTTATGGAAAAGGGTGATTTCCTTGAAATACTTGGAAATTATTTGTGAAATTGGTATGTTGTGTGATACATGAACATGAATTGATCGTAAAGGGAATCTCAAGTATCTAGGTGGGAAGACTAGAACTAGTGTGCTAGAAATAAAGAAGTGTCTGGTACGGGTTTCATAGAGGTGGATTGATGATTACATCACTAACTAAACTATGATAATGATTGATAACCATTGGAATTTTGGATGTTTATCCTCTCTAGTGGCTCATGTATGAGGACACTGACGGTTGTGGTTACTATAAAATGTTTCACTGAGGTGCGAGGTTCTATTGACTCACTCGAGCTAAATTGACCCTAAGGATTCACCCATGATGCTCACTAGAGACTTATGTGATATGGTACTATCCATCTACATATGGTGGAAATTGAAATTATTTGTTTTAAAGAAAGTTTATGCCATAAAAATTTTCTTAAAGGGATTGATCTACTTAAATGGTTTTCTTTTAAATTGGGGTTTCTTAAAAAAATTCATTAAAATGTTTCATGGTTCCCTTTTATATAAATAAGCATGTTGGATTTTATTTTAATGTTAAAGAACAAAATATTTTCATTGGGGTGGCATCCTCCTGGGATTTGGATCAACCCTACAAACACATTTGGGTGTCGGTAGACCTATTTATATGTTTGATTCCGGTAAAGGTATATTGTATTGGGATGGTGTTTTGGGTCTATAATGGTCTTCTATTTTGGATCTTGGTGGCAGTGGATTAAGGATGTTTCTCCTCTTATTACACAGAGGTTTGGGATGGAGTTTTAGTTATTTTGTTGTAGTATTTTGGGTGTTTTTTTTCAAAGTTGTAAACTTTAAATTTGGAAGTTTGTTATGCCATGTTTGGTATTAATTTTTTGTTTTTTGACTTTTTGGATGTTTATATACATATATAATTGAGAAAAATCAATCTCAAATAATGTTATTGATAACCATGTAGTAGTTTCCAGCCCATGGGGATCAGGAACACCCTTTAGGCCATGCCACAAACTGGGTCGGGCAACAGGTCAGATGGCGACCTGGATTGGTTCATGGAAAAATGGTATTAGAGGAGGTAGTTTTTCTCTTTTGGTTCATGTTCCTTGGAGAAGAGTCTAGGTAGAATGGGGTTAAGATTTTTGGAACTTAATGTTCTTGTTGCGAGTAAGGTGCCTGGCCATCACACCTTGTGAGGGGACTCAATTTCTAGGGGAAGTCATGTTTTGTTTGGGTCATTTGGTTTTTGGGGTTGTCTATTGTTTGGTAAATTAAATGAGAGATGGACCAATGGTCTTAGTGAGCTCACAGGGCCTAGAAATCCATGTGGAGCAAGAAACATGGTCCTAGAACACTCTTTATGACTGTGGTGTGACAAGGGTATAACCTCCAAATATATATCTGAGTCACCCATAAACAATAGTTTCCTGTCAAATTATCTTGTCCATCCTTGTGTTTTAAAAATTATTTTGGAAAGCCCTTGTTTTGGAAGGATGGAAACTGTATTTTAAATTGGAAATGGTTTTGTTTTGGAAAGGCGAAAAATGAGTTTTTGGAATCATCCTAAAGTAAGGATTAGGAAATTGGATTTTCATAAAATGGTCCTTGTATAAAATGAGAATGATTTCAATTAGGTTTAATTTTTATAATCAAAACTCAAGGTTTATCAAAAAATAGTCATTTTAGAAATAGAATTTTTTCTTGAAAGGGTTTTGGAAACTTGTTTTAACTGAGAATAGACGAGTTTTTAATTACTTTTTTAATGATGAAATAGTGTTTTTTTGTAATTGAAATTGTTTTAAAATAGGATGAAGTGTTTGGAATTAATGTGTAGAGCTTAAAAATGGGATTTAATATAATGGGTGGTGTTTTTATGAAGTTGTTTTTTGAGATTTAAATTAGGCTTCGGGTTTTGGGGCAGGTGGTCTCTGAAAAAAGGAATCATAGGATTTAAAATGTTAGTGTGGGTTGAATGTCTATTTTGGAAATCTTATAGGATTTTGGTTTTAACATTTTGTATTCCAGTGAGAGATAACGTGAATTGGATACATATGTAAAGTGGAGATTTCCAGATTTGGAATGGAAAAAATGCATCTCTGAGACTCCATGGTATTCCATTGGTGAATGTGCAACCCACTAATCCTGTTTTATTCTCAAAAATAATTTTAAAATAAAATGTGGTGTGATGATAAACATTGATGGTGTGGTTTTTCCATTTTTATATTGGGAATGTTTTTTTCAAAATGTTTTAAGTTCGATAGTCCTTTGTGTTTGAAGGTTGTTTCCAAGTTTGTGTTTTTGTCGATGAGTTGGATTTGAAATAATGGTTAGTGGGTTCTTCTGATTTATTTTGGGAATCTGTTGGGTTGGTTCCCTCTATGTGTTCGTTGTTTGTTTGTGGTACGAATTTGCCTGTGGTATAGTTTGTTTGTATCCTTGGTTTCCCTTATTGTCTAGTGTACACCCCATTAATAATCGGTGCAAAATCAAAGTGCAGTTGTAGGTGATTTTTCATCGGTAGACCCTCTAGTTGACCAAAGAGGGGACTTTCTTCTTAAGAAAATGAAATTGAATCCAAATCCATTTTTGATAAGTGGATCCTATTTAAGTAGAAGAGTAGATGTGTAAGGAATTAAAGGTAAACTTAGTTTCTTGAGTTTCTTGAGTCATTAAAGGTGAAGTTTGAAACCTTCTTGCTGGAAGGTTCTTCCTAGAAGTGGTGAGGATAATTCTGTTGACGAAAGAAAAAAGTGGTCTATGTTGTTGGTGATGATCACTATCGTAAAGGGTCTCTTGATCTTTCATTGGTTTATTCTAAGAAAGGGATCATGCTAGGCCACCAGTGTGGAAAATCTGGTCATAAGAGGCTGTTATGTCTGCTTGCAGAAATCATGTGCTTCTTGAGACTCAGATTAAAGTCCCTCATCTTGTAAGGTTTATTTTTTGGTAATGGTAATATTATATGGAATATTTTAGTGATGTGTTCTCATTCAAATGAAAGGGTGAATGTTATGGAACCTGTTTAGAACATCTGTTTTTACATAAGCATGTTTTTTTCATGAATTCCATAATTACCTGTTTTAAGTAAAGGTGTATTCCATGGGGTTCCTTTCATTGTTTCTTGTTCATGGTGAAAGGCATTATGCTTGTGCATATTCCAATTCATCGTCTTAATGATGTGACATGTTAAGGAAATGTGGTTCTTGGGGTGTGTTTTGTTTTGTTGGTGCTGAATGGGTTTCCATGTGGCTTTTGTGGCATCGAAAACACGAGTTTTGATCGGGGGTCTTCAATGCCTGACTCTGAGGAAGGAGATGCCTCAAATATTAGGTCTCTAGCCATTGGCCTTAGAGTGAAGCTGGAATGTAGTTAGGAACCCCCATGGGTGTAAGGGATCTCAGTCTAACTTTTATTCTCAGTGTGGGTGATGGAGACATTTTAAGCCTCTTGTGTAGATGTTTCATTCCAAATGTTCCTGTTTGGTGTAAAGGGACATGGATACCCTATTACTTCATCGAAAACATTGTTGGAGTAAGAGTCCCTCCTTAGTTATAAAAGGCATGGTTGTCTCATTTTCTTTAGCTTCAGTAATTTTACACTTTTTGGTGAAACTCTCCATGTGGTTTTCCATGTATGAACAAACTTGTAAGTCCGTTTCGGTTTTGGTTTTGATTTGGGATCATATAAGGATGGTAATGCCCGTGGGAGAAGTGAATTGTGTAGTGTTGTTGTCTGGTTTATAGTTTCTTTTAACAAATCCCTTATGAAATATATTTGATCTGTTTCAGGTTTCTCATGTCAGTATATTCTAGTTGGATAAACTGGTTAGTTATTATGGTTAGGAGACCCACCATGGGTCTCGTAGAAATTTCTTTGGGGTAGTTCAGTGTTAGCCTATTCTTTATGGTGGGGAGTCTATTTGGGCCTCTATATACTGAGATTCCGATTGAGTTTTTGGTTTCATCTTTGTAGAGGATAGTCTCTCTTTGAGTTATCTAATTTCAAGTTCCCTCATAATGTAAATTTTGGGGTTTAAAATCACCTAGAAATATTGTTAAATTAGGGTTTTTCAAGTGTTAATCAAGGTGTAGGTTGGATTAATTTTTTAATTTTAGGTATGTGGCACGAGTTTCCTTTGGTAATTATTGGGGTGTTTTTACTCAAAGGGTTGGATTGTGTGTTGTGAGAGTTCCATTCCTTTGATTTATCAACTAGAGGTGTTTTATCTTCTGGGGGTGGGTGGATCAAAGTTGAGAGTCCATTTTGGTCTCCTGAGTTCAACTTGTAAACCTCTTTTCCCAGCCGTAGCGCTCTTTTATTCTTATCATTTGAATTTCATTTGGAAAATACTTGATCTCTGAAAGAGTATTAGTTTTTATTCTTCGATCAGTCCTTTATAAGACTTTATAGGGATGAAAATCGTTATGATGGGGAGAATTGTCACACCCGGGTTTTTGATTTCACCATTTATTCTAGTTTGGGTTCGGTTCTCAATTATTTTCTCAGGAACTGGGTGTGATGGTTTTGAATTTATGAGGAATTTTCTTTGTTTATTCTGGTTATAGTGCTCATTTAGGAGTTTGACCATGAATTTTCAAGGAAAATATAATTTTTTGGGTGGACAGTGTGTGGTGCATGGTTGGAGAACAATTAGTAGAAACTGTGTGCCCTGCCTAAGTAACCATGTGGTAGGTTGGGGGGTTTCAGCTAGAAGCTTCTACAAGGCTTTCACAAGATAAGTTAGGATGTGTGGATTAACCATATTTTAGGATCCTACTAAGAAAAATAGGTGTTCACGGTCATTTTATGGTTTGAAAAACCATACACACTAATCATGCGTCCAGTCCAGGTCATTAAAATTTTGGTTTTTTATTTTCTCTCTCGCCCAATTTTTAACCCCAAAAATCCCCATTCTCTCCACCATCAGCCTCCCCAGGCCTAGGATCACCTCCCTCTCCTTTACCTCACTTGGAGCTCCATTTTTGTGGAATATTTTGTGTATATCCACTTATATCCTTCAATTAAGTGCCTTCTCTCCTAGATTCCTTCTCTTTTCTAGGGTTTCTCCCCTCTTTCTTTGGGATTATTCTTATACAGTGGGTAGGGTGAAAATTTTAGGGTTTGTTCTTTTCACATAGGATTGATATTTTTTTTCTTGGCTAGATATTTCCTTGATAGGGTCTCATGGTGTAGCAGATGGTATTTCGTATCACTTTCAGGAAGTTCTTCAGCCAAGGTAGGTGGTTCCATTCTTTCAAATTTTTAGACAAATTAATAGGAATATTTGAATTTATAAAAATGTTCTATGGTTTAATTATGTGGTGAGAAAGGTATTTTTATGTGTTTTGACATGCTTATGTGGCGGTAATTAATTTTATAAAGGAAAATGGATAGGTTTTTTGTGTGTGGCGTTTTTTGGAAATGTTTGATACATTTTTAAAAGGTATGAATCATGTTTTCAATGGCTCTTAAGGTGATATTGTGTTGAAAATTAGATTTTAAAGGAAAATGTATTACTTTGGCATATTGATCTTGTTATGGACCTTTGAATTTGAATTTATATTTGTTTAAATGATGAGGATCAAGTTTTAAAAATGATCTTAGCTCACGTATGATTTTACATAGGGGTTTGGCCCATGGCATTGGTTGATCAATAGAGTTATTTTATTTTGTTTGGTAAAAATGGAAAAATATGATTTTTGTGAGTGATGATAAATGAATTGAAATGGGTTTTGGTGTGGTTAAAATGGAAGAATGGTTTGTTTTATGGAAAAAGGGAGGTTTCCTTGAAATACTTGGCAATGGTTTGTGAAATTGGTATGTTTTGTGATATGTGAACATGAATTGAGAACAAAGGGAATCTCGGGTATCTAGGTAGAAAGTCTAGAACTGGTGTTCTAGTGATATAGAAGTGGATTATCTAGGTTTCACTAAGTTATATTTACAATTAAAGAAATAACTAAACTTTGATGATGATTGATCACTGTTGGAAGTTTGGATGTTTATTTTCTCTAGTGGTTCATGCATGAGGATGTTGATAGTTTTGGTTACTATATCACATTTCATCGTGGCAGTGGGTTATAGTGACTCACTTGAGCTAGATTGACCCTAGGGTTTACCCATGGTGCTAACTAGAGACTTATGTGATATAGTACCATTCATCGGCATACGGTGGGCCTTGGGAGTTTTTTTAAGAAAGTTTATTCTATTAAATTTTAATTGAAGGGATGGTTCTCCTTATATGGTTTCCTTTGAAAGTGGTTTTCCTTAAAAAAAATTCCTTTAAATATTTCAAATTCCCCTTTTATATAAATGAGAATTTTGGATTGTCTTTTAATTTTAAATCATAGAATATTTTTATTTGGGTGGAATCGTTCTAGGTTTTAGATCACACCCTACATACAACTTTGGGTGTATGCAGACCTTATTTTATGTTTGATTTAGGTAAAATCATGGTATACCGGGATGGAGTATTGGGTATCTAGTGGTCTTCTCTTGTAGATCTTGGTGGCGGGGTCATGAGGATGTTTCTCCTCTTGTTAAATGGAGGTTTGGGATGGAGTTTTAGTTATTTTGTTGTAGTATTTTTAGGGTTTTGTTCAAAGTTTTAAACATTAAATTTGGAAGTATATTATGACATGTTTGGTTATATTTGTCAGTTTTGGTTTTTTGGACTTTTTGGTTATATATATATACATATACAAATGGGTAAAATCATTCCCAAAGCATGTTATTGATCCCATAGGACTAGTTTCCAACCCGTGGGGATCGAGAACGCCCTTCGGGCCATGCCACAGATTAGGTCGGGTACTGAATTAGATAGCGACCCGGCTTGGTTCATGACAGGTTGGATCCCTAAATATTTGTGATATAACTATATATAAGAAAATAAATCCCAATTAATCAACTAAAATGCCTAAATGGTTGAATTATTTGAGGTAATCTTGACTGCACTCAATCATAAGAACAATTTTAGAATTTAGATATGTCTCCTGATTGGAGTCACCAATTACCCAAAAATTGTATAGGATGATAACCAAGACATAGTTATATTACTTTTTAGTTTTAGATAAAGTGATATAAGACTTAATAATTTCCAAAAACCTTGATCCAATTGGTTTTAAAAATATTTTGTGCCAAAAACTCCTTCCACATTGGCTATAAATATGTACCATGGATACAAAATTTGTAAGTTTGGATAAGTGAGTGAAACCATACTATTTTGGATATTCTAAAGGTTCTTATCATCACCTTATACATTATAAAGTTATCTACACTCATATTTAAATCATGTATTAATATGGATATCCACTCAATATTCTTCTTCTTCTCAATGGTGAGCTAAACAGTGAGAAATTATTATGAGGTAGCTACATACTAAGAAAGGGAGTTATGAAACTTCATGGGACTATTGGTTTGGTGTATTTGAGTTTTTTTTAATATATTTATATATTTATAAATCCTTTATTGGAGTTCTGTGTTTCATAACTTTATTTTAATTTAATTTTTTCTCTAATTGACCAGCTTTTTGATTTTTGAGTAGGGAACTTGTGTTGTTCTAGTTAGATAGTTTAATAATACTTATATTTATTATATAAATAACATATTATTGTCTCTGTGAATCATATAAACTATAAATAAGGCCTAGATATTGGAGGACATATAATTACACTAAAGTTTGAATCTATATGCATATGTTCAAAGGATAAGAGAATAATCAAGATATTATTTAAACCTCAACCATGAAATACACTAAATATAATGATTTTAAATGAAAAAGGAACTTTTAATGATGTATACTAACCTTTTAATGATCAATTTTTCATACTATTATTGAATACCAAATTATTTTATAAAATTATTATGTTTAATTCATGTTTATTTTCATTGTTTTATGTTTTAATTTTTTCAAACCCTAGATTTTAGTCCCATTTTGTGTTATCTAAAATTTATACTATTACTATTTAACACTCCTTGGGATATTACCTAGGGACTTACCTACAGTAAACTTTTTCATTTAAAATAAATTAATTTGATACAACATAAAGATGTGATCAAATAATTTATATTATCAATAGATAGAGTTGGATCATATAAGTGTCAAGGTCCTCTGAGGATACACTAGGAGGGGGAAGGATGAATCAAGGTATCAAAGTTTCTCAAAACATATTATTTAAAAAATATCTCATTTCATAATTAGAATAAACATAAAAAATAATCATCTAGCACACAAATTTATAATAAAAAACATAAAACAAAAAATTAATCATAAATCCCCAAGTATACAACAAATTTACTTAGTTCACCAAGATGGGATACATCCAAGTGAATATAGTTAGGTGTCAGTGTACCAATTAAAAAACATTTCACTAATTTTGTGATTATAAAATTTTGGTTAGTTTACCCGAAGATAAGTATTTATACCTTCAAAATTTTGGACATTCTCAATTATTCTCAAAATCTAAGGCTTACTACCTTTTCAAATAGCATAAATATATATGGGAGATAGAATACTAATTAAAAAATCTCTAATTTATGTTGTGATTAAAAAATTATGGCTATGAATTACCAAAAACCTAACTCACTTTTCTTTATTAGTTTATTAATGTACTTATATTTATCTTTATTTCTTGATTATGGGTTGAATTATTTTAAATGGGGAGTAGTTGGGGTAAGTTGTGCATATCAAAAATTTTGTGGATGGTATGTTATAATCAAACTATCAAGCTATGTGAAGACTATAAACAATTTTAGAGGTGTGAACATGGTTAAAACACAATTTCTCCAAACCATATAGTGAAATCATGTTCCCCACTCAAGGTGATCTAGTGATTTCTAAATCGTAGGTGCACAATATCGTAAACCCTATGTCCAAACCATGTGGTCTACCCATTTCTTTAATTTTATGAAATTATTTCATTAACCCCATGTGTTTTGAAGAATATTAGGTTCTACTTCACCACTATTTATGTGAAACTACTAAATTGGATCACTTGATGCCTATTTTTTCCTCCCTAAACCCTTCAGGCCTCTTAAACCATGATTTATTAACGTTATGTCTCTTTTTCTTTTATTTTTATTCCATTACTCTTCTCATATTCTATATTATTATTTTTTCTCTTCATAGGGCCATATTGAATAAACCTTATGTGAGGATTTCCCTTAAATACTTTTGGGTTTTTATGGCTAAGGTGTGATAACGATTCCATTGATCATCCTATCTTAATATTTGAAGGTTTCAAACCATACATGCTTGATTGAGATAAGTTTTTTCATGTTATATAATTTTCCAAAACAAATCATTTTATTTTTTAGTTTTCTAAGTCCCATTTCGTTAAAATTGTGAATTGTTTTGATCTTGATTGAATATATGGAAATTTTTATTAAATTTCATTGATTTTATGGTTTAAAATTAATAGTAGTTTTATTATTTATAATTATATATTGAAGTAATTAAAAAATTATGGATGCTAGGTGTTTCTTAAAGTTCCTAAGCGGATTTTTTCAAAGTATTTACTATTTCAAATGATGTCTTAAACTTGAAAATTATTCACATGGGATTTTTTAATGGGTTTAAAGGGATTTTTATCTATTAAATCATTATTATTTGACATTGACACATTTCTTAGATGTGTTCTTATGTTTCTTATGGAAGATATATTCTTATGGAGTTTATTAGGTTATTTAGTGATATATAAATTATTTTAATATAATATATATTAGACGTGGTGGACATAAGGTGAAGTTTTCTATGTTTAAAAAATAGGTCTTCAAAATGAAACTTAGTTTCCAAAATGGTTTTCAAAGATGATTTTATGTATAATATTATTATCCTAAAACAAAAGGTTTTTTTGGAACCCTGTATAATGGGTTTTCCTAAAATATGCTAGACCCTTGGTTTAAGCCCAAAGAAACCATGTTATATATGAGATTATAGATCATATAAAATGATTGTTATTATTGTTTGATGTTGTGTGATATATAAAGAGGTATTTTACATAAAGAGTGAATGTATGTGGGAAAGGATATGATATTATAGTATTTTGATATTAAATTTTGGATTGAAATGTGTCTGATATGTGATTAATGTTTCCCCACATCCAATAGATAATTTAATAGTAACCCTAGGTATCTATGTGGGTGATTTAGAGATGGTTTCTATGCTAATTATGTTCTTATAATAACTAGTATATTTTGATACATGATATGTTCTAAATCTATGGAGTTCCAATGATGAGATTTTTAGAGAAATATTAGAGGTTATTATCTAGGAATGAATCAATAAACTAGAAGTTGGTTCTTCTTGAGTATGTTTAGGATCATCTAACTAGAGACAAAAGAGTTTCCCATGATTATGTACTTTAATTAAACATACATAATGTTTAACATGATTATATTTCTTCCTCATTTTACTTAATTATTCTATCATGATATTTGATATTTTTAATTTTTTATTTTATGGTTTGATTAAAATTTATTCTCCATTTTCGTATTAATCATTGATGTTTGTATTATTTTATAACTATTTTTGATCATGACCTACTTAGCTTCCCTTTTCAATATCTTAATGATTAGATGTATTTATTTATTTGATGTATTTATTTGGGTATTTTACCACTTTACATAGTATTTTATAAAATTGGTTTAGGAATATTTTTAGGAAATTATGTTTTCAATTGGGTTTTCCAATAAAAAGTTAAGTGTTTTGTTTAAATAATTGTTAGGGTTTTTAAAAACATTATATAAATTACTATAAGTATATTTTCTCTAAAGTGTTAAAAACCAACATATAGGTATCACATTTCAATATAGAATTTATAGATTTTTTTTGATAAAGGACATGCATGGACTCTTCTGTTGAATCCTATTGGTCTATTTAGATCACATCCTACTTATACAACACGATGTCAGTAGACTAGAGACTTTTATAGGTTAAGGTTCTAGAATGTTCCTCCTCATGGACTCTTCTCTTTGATCACTCGTGTAGCTAGTTTTAATGATGGTTTTAGATGGTGACCTTGAGTCACATTGAGATTTTTTATTTTCAAATTTTAGAAATTCTATTTCATTTTTACCTTGTACGTGTTAACTACTTTAACCTTCAATTTTTTCAGATCTTTCATTGTTTCATTATATTATTCCTTGAGTTGTTTAGAAAGTGTGTGATGTTTTTTTATTTTGAGTTACACCACATTTGTTTTTGTTTATTGTTTAAACTATTTGTTTTGTCATAGAAGTCCAATTTATAGACAAATATTGATGAATTTATAGTATTAATTACATTGTATATTATTTTACATTTATTAGGGAAACCATTTACAAGATTGTTTTCTTAAATCCCAAGAACTAGTTACTAGACCATAGGGATCAATAATCCCATTCAAGCCTTTCCATGGGTCGACTCAGATGTCATGTTAGGATAGCCTCAGTTGATTCATGACAAGCACTCTAATATAATTCATAATGCATATAAAATCCTAAACATTCACACTGATTCCCAAAGAGTCACTCCCTCAATTACTCTCTCTACACATTGTGTTAAAATGGAAAAAACAGATCGACTATTATTCTAAATAATGATCAATAAAAATTTTAAAATTCATACCAATATAAAACACGTGTTTTAAACATTATTAAAATAAAAAAATAACTTTATATTAATTATTATTTAGATTCTATAATTTAAAATATTAAAAAATATATAAACACTTATTTGTTCTATAAATTCTATTTTTAAGGAGTTAATATCTAATTATATTGTATATTTTTTTAAATATTTATAAATTTAATCTATATTAGAAATGTATTAGATTTTATTTTTAAAATACTACCATAGATATTAAAGTTTTGATCTCTCAATTTTTGAAAGCAATATTCTTATTTAAACTCAAATAAATATCATTTTATATCATATTTAAACTAGTAAAGATTTTTTACATTAATTTCTCATAAAAAACAATTAAGGAAGTATTCTAATAAATTACCATTGTTTTAAGAAATATCCACTTATATAGATTCAGGTTATTTTTGTATAGATCTAGATATCACATATGTGAGATTTTAATATGTTGATTTAGTCTCACACAATATCACATTCATGCCACCAACACTTAAACAAATATATGAAAACCCAAGTTTCACATACATTGTGATACTTACAATATTTACTACATCCATCTCAAAATTTAAATTTCACTTATGCTACTATTATCATACACACTTACTATTATAAAATTTTCTAATTTCTAAAGATTTACTAATGAAACATTAGAAATAATTTTTGACAAACTATTTATTTATGAATATTCACATACATAGTATAAAATATATTTCTCGTACATTAAACTATTCTTTTATAAAAAAACACTAAGTATATTTAAACACTTCAATAATTTTTAAAAGTAACATCATACCTCAAAAATCAATGTTGACTATCAAATATAAATGTTTAAAGTTAATACAACCATTGCGTCAACCATTGAATCACTAGTTCCAATGAATTAGTTAAGATTGATGGAACATTATATTATAGATTCATCAACTGAATTGTATTTCCTTACTGATGAGGTAACCAAAAATGGATGGATTACCTATTTTGTTACGATGGCTAACTAGACTCATACTATAGTTGATGAATGAGGTATGAGTTCTATATATATTTATTTATAATAAATGTTCAATTGATTTGAATATATTTTAGACATATCACTTTATAGGAACAAAAAAATGTGATGGGTCACTAAGACAAACAAAAACCTCTGTCTCCAACACTATCGAGTAACTCCTATCATGTATTTAAAAGACTATCTATATTATCAGTGAACACTTTAATGTTAGAGTATTATTATCAATTTCCAATTCCTATCAATTTTTCTAAATAATATTTTATAGTTACAAAAATAATAAATATATTATGGAGATTCTTACTATTGATATGATAAGTATTGAACTATTATAATTATTTTCCTTATAAGTTGATTTTTATATTTCATTCAATTATCATTTATTGAATTTAGGTTGTAACATACATATATTATTGATTAAATTAGTACGTTATCACTATTTGCATCCAAAATGACACAACCTTCATTTATCGAATCATGGACTCATATTTTGTTAGATATTCAACAACACAAGAAAATTTATTATATCTCTCAATGATTTATGAAACAACTTATATAGTGCAAAATGTTTCCACATCTTGAGAGGTATGAAAAAAAATTATACCAAAAACTTTCAATTATATTTTTATTCATGTTGGATTATTTTTATTTTAGTGGAAACTGGATTTTATTATTTATTATTTATTATTTATTATTTATCATTATTTATTATTTATTATTTATTATTTATTATTTATTATTGATTATTGATTATTGATTATTGATTATTGATTATTGATTATTGATTATTGATTATTGATTATTGATTATTGATTATTGATTATTGATTATTGATTATTATTTATTTATATTTATTTATAATTTATTATTTATATTTATTTATTATTTATTTTTTATTATTTATTATTTATTATTGATTATTGATTATTGATTATTGATTATTTATTATTTATTATTCCTTATTCCTTATTTATTAATGATTAATTATTAATTATTATTTATTATTTATTATTCCTTATTTATTATTTATTATTTATTATTTATTATTTATATTTATTTATTATTTATTATTTATTATTTATTATTGATTATTGATTATTGATTATTTAACTTTATTTATTATTTATTATTTATAATTTATAATTTATTATTTATTATTTATAATTTATAATTTATAATTTATAATTTATTATTTATTATTTATTATTATTTATTTATTATTATTTATTATTTATTATTTATATTTATTTATTATTTATTATTTATTATTTATTATTGATTATTGATTATTGATTTTTGATTATTGATTATTGATTATTGATTATTTATTATTCCTTATTCCTTATTTATTATTTATTATTCCTTATTTATTATTCCTTATTTATTATTTATTATTTATTATTATTGAGTTTATATCTATTATTTATGTATTATTTGTTTTTTCAATTAATATATATAAGTATATTAAATTATGTTTATTAACCATATGACGAGCTTGCTGGAGTGGTAATGTCTTTGGAAAATAAGCAAGAGGTTAGGGGTTCAAATCTCACCAAATGCAGATTTTCTTTATATTATATGGGCATACATGTGCAGGTGCATGTGCATGTGCAGGGGCATGGGCATGGGCATGGGCATGGGCATGTGCATGTGCATGTGCATGTGCATGGGCATGTGCATGAGCATGGGCATGGGCATGTGGATGGGCATGCATGGATAAATAAGGTAAATAAAATAATACGAAATAAATAAATAAATAAAATAAATACGAAATAAAATAAATAAAAAATAAATACAAAATAAAAAAAATAAATAATAAATACGAAATTAAATAAATAAAATAAATAAATAAAATAAATAAATATATAAAATAAATACGAATTAGAATAAATAAAATAAATAAAATAAATAAATAAATAAATATGAAAAATAAATAAAATAAATAAATAAAATAAATAAATAAAATAAAAAAATAAAATAAATAAATAAATAAATAAAATAAAATAAATAAATATATAAAATAAATATATAAAATAAATAGATAAAATAAATAGATAAAATATATAAAATAAATATATAAATAAATATATAAATAAATAAATATAGAAATATATAAATAAATATATAAATAAATATATAAATAAATATATAAATATATATATATATATATATATAAATATATATAAATTAAAAATTTTTTAAAAAAATAACAAAAATTAAAAAAAATAAAAAAATAAAAAAACCGCCGCTAAAAAACCACCGCGAAACGTTCTACGACGGTTTTGAAAACCGCTGCGAATAGTTTCCCGACGCACGATTTCACGGCAGTTTTTCAAAACCACCGCTAAATTCCTTTTTTGCCGTAGTGATACTTCAAGATTTTGTGATCCGTGAAGACCACAAAGCACTCCCTGATGAGGTAATGCCACCACAACTTTAGTGCAAAAACGACCGACGCAAGCTCCAAGTCGTGGGTGGAAGAATTACACTCATGAAGACGTAACTGTCTAGACCCATAAGAGATCACCCCTTATCATTGCATCAGCACACACCCGAGGCCTTATCATGAAGCATCACAAAACAACTCATATGCTGCCCCTTCTTCTTGCAACCTCATCACTGGGGCACTTACCAACTTCTCCTTCAGATAGCTGAAGGCTGCCTCGCACTTCCCATTCCATACGAAAGCCTGGTCCTTCTTTGTCAAAGTTGTCAAAGGTGCTGCAACTCGAGAGAATTTGGGTACGAGCCTCCGGTAGTAACCGGCTAGTCTAAGGAAACTACGAACCTCTGCCATGTTCTTGGTTGATTCCCAAGAAACGACCGCCTCGACCTTCGATGGGTCCACCACAATTCCCTGCTCGGACACCACGTGCCCAAGGAAGTGCACTTCTCGCATCTAGAACTTGCACTTGGACAACTTCCCATAGAGTTGGTGCTGGCGGAAGACCTCTAAAACCCTTCTCAGGTGCTCAGCGTGATCCTCCTCTGATCTTGAGTAGATCAGGATGTCGTCAATAAACACGACTACGAATTGATCTAGGTATTCTAGGATGATGGAGTTCATGATCCCCATGAACACAACTGAAGCGTTCGTAACACCGAACGACATGACCACAAACTCAAAGTGTCCATATCTTCATCTGAAGGGAGTCTTCAAGATATCACCCTCATTCACCCTCATCTGGTGATATCCTGACCGTAGGTCGATCTTAGAGAACCAACCTGGTCCCCTCAGATAGTCAAAGAGGTCGTCTATCCTCAGAAGAGGGTAGCGATTCTTGACCATCACCTGATTCAGTCTCCTGTAGTCTATTCATAACCTGAGACCACCATCTGCCTTCTTTGCAAATAAGACTAGAGCACCCCATAGAGACGCACTTGGTCAAACAAAACCCTTCTTCATCAGATCATCAATTTGAATCCGCAACTCCCGCAACTCGGAAGGTGCTATCCGGTAGGGAGCCATCGAAATTGGACAGGCGCCAGGTTTCACATCTATCCCGAACTCAACACCACGTCAAGGGGGTTGATTTTCCACCTCCTTAGGGAAGACGTCCATAAACTCACTGACGACCCCTGGAACTTCCACCATTTATGCATCCACCGACTCCACTGATATTTCAGATAACAAGGAAAAGAGGGGCTCCTCTTGCCTGCTGCTTTTCTGGCAACCCTGCTCGTTGATGAAAGTTACACATCGGCCGCCCAAATCATAAAACACTTTAATTACTCGGAAGCAGTCAATGATGACACATACATAGAACAACCAGTCAATGCCTATGATGACATTGTAAGGTCGTATCTGTAATAGTAGAGATCCCTGGTAGACTGATGTGGCCCTATCATCAGTTTACACCCTCAGCAATCATAAAACAAGTCATTCTAACCTCTGACTGGTGTACTCAACACCGGGGGCACTGTAAGTCTCTCCACATCTAGACCCAAGGAACGGGCCAGACTGGGTGCAACAAATGAGTGTGAATCTCCTATATCGAACAAGGAATATGAAAGAGTAATAAAAAAGCTGATCGTACCTTGAACAACTTCTGGCCCTACAAGATCTGCTTCCTCTGTGGCGTGTAACTGCCCACGCCTAGATCCCCTACCCCCCGACTGTAGGCCACCTCCCTGTCCATGCCTTGTTCGAGGTCCCTAAGGAGTTCCATGAGGTTGTCCTCCTCCTGTGATGTCTGCCCTCAAAAGAGCAAGAGCTCGCTGCCCCTACTGCTACTACTGAAAGGGTCTAGCTGGAAACTACTGCTGCTGAGGTGGGTGTTGAACCTACCCACCACTGCCGTACTACACTCTGTACGGGTACTAATTCTGAAGGTGCCCATGTCTTCCACAGATGAAGCATCTCGTCCCTAGGCCCAAAAGAAAAGGGAGAGGTCCAGTAGATCGGAACTGGAACTACTGAGGCCTACTTCCTACTGGTTGAAACCTAGGGGGCCCTGATGCTGGAGGCATGCTGCTGAAGGCCTTCCCCTTTGACGAGCCCAACTGGATTCCTTCTCGCGATACACCTCCCAGCATGTGCATTCTTTCCACCACTTTAGCCTTCTTCTGGACCTCCATGTACGTTGGTAGGGTGAAGGGAGTAACAATATACTGGAGAGAAGGCCAAAGTGCCTCCTCCAAACGTCTCGCCCGAGACTCCTCATCCAGAAAAAGGTCCGGAGCGAAGTGGAGGAGATCCTTGAACTTGATCCCCAACTCTCTCATTGACATTCTCCCCTGCTGGAGGGAGAGTAGCTCCTACCTCTTCTCAGCCTTCATCGAGGAGGGGAGAAATTCCGCCTAGGACTCCCTCTCGAAGTAAGCCCACATCACCTTAGCCTCCCTCTTCTCCCCAAGATAAAGCATCCACCACTGACGTGCTGCTCCCCTCATCTGGGTTACAACCAAAGAAACCCAGTACTCTGTCGGAGCCCGGATCAAGATGAAATCTATTACCAGCTCCTCTAGCCAGCTCTCTGTCTCCATGTCTGAGATGCCGCCCTAGTACTTCCCAAGGGTCTGCCACTGAAAAGATTGTAGTGTCTTCTGCCACTGATCATCCTCCTTCTCTCATTCAGCCCTCTGTCGACCAGCCAAGTCAACCTCCTAGGTCTCGATCGCCCGCACTACTCATGGTCGTCTCCGAGGTGCCATAACTACAAGGTAAACATGGAATGCCTAAACCAGAGTAGTGTAGAATATTGTTCTTATATTTTCTTACACTTATTATTCAATTTAAATCCCCAAAATTTCCATGAAACATAATAACACAAGTCATCATGATTCATGTACCTTCCCTAGGGTCTCTACCCTACAATTAGTGTAGCCTCACTTGGTTGTTCGGTAAGTCCAGAGTCTTTGCATCGGATCACGGGAAGCTCTAAAATCCCATGTCCTAGCTGGTCTTCCCTGGAATATTTCACACACCAAGATCACCCAACACTATTGCCCTACCATTCAATGCAATCCTCACTGTGCCTAACCCCAGACTTCATCCTATCTCTCAACCTCGCCTCTGATACCATTCTGTCATGACCCACCTTCACCAAGATGAAAGAAGGGACAATATATTTTCCAGACCCTTCCTTCTTTAAGTTTAAGGAGAGATAATGACCCCCAAGACCCGCCTTCAAAAGGCCCCAAAGTGGTGACAAGCACCAAGGGTATAGATCACACACAAGATGGAAGACATTACCCTTTTTCTTTATTAGGATTGGGAGATAAGATAGTACATCCCGACAACACAAAAACTGAGGGGGGGGGGGGTAAAAGTAAAGCCAAAGAAAACCATTCCCATATGCATGTTACAAAGGTAAATGTCACAAAGTACAAAGAGACTACAAAGGTAAAGTACCAAAGAAAAGAAAAAAACCAACTGCAACTGTCCCATCGTCCGACCTAGTACGGACCTGCATGATCCCTGAAGTCCTCCTAGAAACCTGAAAGCATTTTTATATACGTAGGGTGAGAATATGAGTATACTCAGTAGGGAAAACCAAAGAATCTCATGCACAAGTTGGGAGGCATTCTAATGCCCTGTGAGAAAATAGATAACCAAAGAACCTAGCAAGGAAAACTATCCACCCAAGCCTCACCAATGCACACTCCCCAAATAACTCAAGTCATGTAATGTATAGTAATAGAACATTGATATTTGGGTACCCCGCGCCACTTTCCCACTTGTTATTAAAGACATCCTATGAATCAAACCAATCCCACCATTATCACCGCAGTCCCACTACCACACCCCGCCCTCACACACCTAGGCCACAACCACACACCCCGCCCGAAAACACCTGGTCCATAATCACTATCCTACCCACAAACACCTGGGCCACAATCACCATACATAACCACAACTACAAAAACCTGGCCCAGAACAACTACTTCCATGCCCGAAGACACCAAGGCCTCATCCCGAAGATTCTTGGGAAATAACCTGCCCGCAACCACTTGGGCTAACCACCAAAACTGCCCTACCTGAAGAATCTTGGGATATAATGGACCTCAAGCTATCACAGCCTACCCGAAGAGTCTTGGGCTATTCGGGAAAGGGATAATAAAAGGAGATAATAACCAGACACTCATAGGAGTGTTGGAAAAAACTCCCTCCCCCATGAAATGGGGGTGTTCGACACTAAGTTCCCAACATGGGTGGAGTGCGAATAAGAAACATAAAACTACAATTATATGTATCGATAACAAACAATCATCCCAACCTATGGTTTCCAAAGCCAACCTAAGAACAAACACCCTTGTTACTATTCATTCATAAAAGAAAGGCACAACACTCACGACCATGTCACAACTCATTCCCAAAACCAAATCCCCATTTAACTCATACTTACTTTCATGTTAAAGTGATCCCATTTAGGTGAATTATACACTACTGGGAACTAACATGCATAACCAAAATCCAGAGAAATAAAAACACCCAAACAATAGTTTAAGCATTCACACCCGGTTCTCTTGTGAAGTCACAACAACAAAGGGATTAGTGAGATACCTCAAAGTACTAGAACCAAACCAAGACTCCAGATACAGCCCCACACAGCTTCAGATTCCCAACCAACAACCGTGCCACAACAGAGGATCCCATCCTCATCCACGTCACCCCATAATCATCGAGCAGAACAAACAGACATGCCCCCCCAAGATAGAACAAGGAAGTGTCCAGACTCAAATACGTCATTCACTACTTTTTCTTCTTTCTGTTTGGTTAACTGGGGTGATTACACAAGGTTTTTTGTTCACTGGACAATCATTTAATCAGCCGAGTTTACGTGATTGACAAAATTACCAATGTTAGAGTCATTTAATCATCACAGAAGACAATGGTTCATTAGTTTGCAAGGAAATACCACCAACAACTATTATTTTCAGTGAGAATAAGCCCATATAGTTCACAATAGATAGTAATTATAAAAGTGTACAACAGAATTTTCAAAGGCACCCCATCATTCTTTAACAGTCTGTTTAATATATTTATTATGGTTTGGTTTCATCCATTCCCCCAGAAATAGTGGTGTACCCACCCCACATGATACACAGTAAGGAGAGATGAAGGAAAATACCTACTTGGTTGATCAGGGATCAAAGTTCTTCTCCACGCGTGATGAACTAGGGATGTGCGACTTACAAGGGAGGAAAGTCAGGGACTCCAAGGGTGAGAAGAATGGCTCCGGCATAGGCACACCACTTGCCTCGGGAAGGGGAAATCCAAGCGCACCAGGGAGAAGAAATAAATCCAGCCAAGAAGGGGAAGGAAGAAACTCTAGCATGATATAAAGACGAGATTCTATTGTTACGGGATACAGAATTTTGAATGTCTAAAAAGTTGGATCGTGGTTTCCTTTGAGGTTGGGAGGTTACACATGATGGGATTAATTTTTATTTAATTATTCCCATCGGGCTGGTGGCATAATGGTTGTGCATTGAACCGTTTCTTTTAAACGGAGTAAAAATGCGCAACGGGGGCGGAACTGGAAGGTACGGGGAAGGGCATGACCTTGAGAAAAACCACACGTTTTGGTAAGTTAAGGGTTTCTTGAATCTTGGGGGATTTTAAATATTATTTATGGGATTTAAATGGATTTAAATGGGGCATTAAATCATCTTTATGTTAAAAGATATGATGCAGGAGCAGAAAAAGTCAGAAACTGGAAAAAGGGGTAAGAAGACTGCTCGGTGAGGACATGGTGCCACCACCACGGTGCCACCATCACGGTGCCACCCTCACGGTGGCACCATCATGGTGTCACCCTCATAGTGACATCGTTATGGTGCCACCGTTTCCGGTGCCAAAGTCACGGTGCCACCGTGACTGGTGTGCGACCGTCACGGTGCCACCATGACTGGTGCCACTGTGACCGGTGTGCGACTGTCATGGTGTCACTGTCACGGTGCAACCATGACCGGTGTGTGACTATCACGCGACCACCGTAACCGGTGCCCCCGTGTTTTTGTTAAGTAATGGACCAGGTGGGTCCGGGCCATTACAAATAGGAATAATCATATTATAAAATATATGTTAAGATAATATTCTATAAAAATATATTCTTAGGAAATTAATACCCATTTTTTAGTGACATCATTTTATTCTTCAAAAATATGTTTTTTTTCAAAGATGATTTTTATTACTTTCAAAGAGAAAATAAATATAATAAATTTTTGAAATTTTTGGAAAATTTGTTTAATAAAATTGAATTCATTTTTTAAATAAAAATATAAAAATTATCTTAGGGATAATATTTTGTGTTTTTTTGAAAATTTGATTTTCTACTTAATAGTGAAAGATTCTAATTTTTATTTAAAATTGTATTTTTGTTTAGAGAATTAACCAAGTAGTATTTTATTTTAAAAAGTTTTAAATGCATAATTAGTTATACAGTATTATGAAAAATATTATAATTTTAATTTTAATCATTTTTTTGATTTAATTTAGTATAAAACATATTTATAGGAAAAAAGGTATTTTTCTAAAAAACTAATTTATATTTTATTTTGTGTTTTAATATCAAATTAATTTCTACAATTTATTGGAATTAAATAAAAAATATGGATTCCATATTTTGAATAATGAGGTCCAAATTTAGTAAATATTTCCCTTTTTTCCATTATGAATAATAACCATGGTAATTTTTAATACCACGGTAAAGGGTAAAACATGTAATTAAGGTTAAAAATAATTCAATATGGACTATATATTGACCATAAAACTTTAATTAATTATATTTTATGAATGTATTTCATCTATAAAAAAATATTTTTTTATATATATGGAATTTTTCTCCATTTTTACATGATATTTACCTTTATAACATTTTATATAAAGAAAAGTGAAAAAATGTCATTCTCTTTGTTTCATTATCTTTCAATTTTTGAAATAAGGAAAAAAGAAGATATTTTCAGTTATAATTATTAAATTTAAATCTAAATGATTTATTTTTATTATTTTTATTTATTTATATTTTTTAGTGATGAAGTAATCACCTTAAATGATTATGAAACATTTATACAGTTCTTGTGCGTGTAGTAAAAAATCAATAAAATGATTTTAAAAACACTAAAACTAATATTATTTGAGTGAGTATTAGTGTAAAATGTTTTTTATATAATGATGAAATATTAAAGAGTTTATGAGGAATTTTATTACAATTAAATTGTTTTATTTTAGTTTTAAAAGATAAATTATATGACTAGTTCGTAAATTGACATTAATGTTGTTTTATAATAAATAATATTTTATTCAATGATTAAAAAATACTAAAAAACATAAATTTATAAAAATTAATGTTATAATATTTAAATCATTAAACTTAGTCCATTTAGGGGCCTTTTTTATTTTTATAGTATCATTATGGACCCTTAAATGATATAAAACTTTAATATTTCGGTAATTATTAAAAGGGATAACAGGTGGTTAAAAGAAGATAAGGGTAGAAACATCACCTAAACATGTCAAAATTTTATTGTATAAGATTATTTATATCCATAATAATCCTATATTTTAAATAAATCATTTTATATCCATCTGGACATCAATATTAATTTATATTAATTTAATATTTAAAAAAATCCTAAAGATGCACCTCCCCTCAATTATAAAGGAAGCCTCCTTCATCACTTATTTACAAAATATTGATCCATATATATTGACCAAAACCTACCCATTAATATTATAAACATCATTATCAAGGTTTTAGATTTTGTTTCTTTCCAAAACACAAATCCTAGATCCTTTAATAAGAGATCTAAAGGAAGTCCATAGAAAAATAGGTAATCATCATTACAAACTCTTTCAAGCTTATTTCTTTTTATACTTATTATTCATGTATTTATTATATAATAAATTAATAAATATATTATAATACATATAATTATATGTTATATTTATTATTATGTAACCATATTTCACCTTTTATCCGTCCTACGAAAAACGAAAGCACCACACATGCGTCTGTATGATTTACCATCTCTACACAATGGTGTTATATTTTTTCATCACCACATTACTCATATGGTTATACTAATGAAAATAATGGATATATATGATTCATATGACATGATATTTAATATTTAAAATAAATATACCATCCATTTCCTTACCCTTTCAACCATTTATAAATGATATTGTCGCTCATGCGTACATTCGACTTACCATCTCCGTGAAGTGATGTGATTAATTTTCTATGTCCTACCTTCAAGAATAATTTTAAAAATGTATATAATGATTAAATATGATATCTATAAGTTTAATATAAATTTTAATATGATGAAAATATATCCTATTCACAAAAACTAACATGGTAAAATGAGCATGGGAAAATGAAGTAGTTAACACCGAAACAAGGGTAATAATGAAAAACTATCAACAAACAGTTGATAAGATGATATAATATGATAACATATGATATTATAAATATTAATATAGTTATATTATAATTTATTAACATGTTTAAACCATTTTAAATATGGTTAGATCATGGTAAACTAATTAAAAGTGAGAGGTAAGATATTTCGTCTTAATTTCAACTTCATTGAGACATATTTGGTATGATACACCTATTTAATTTTAGGCGGTGTATATAATACCATTATGATGTATTTAACATGAATATTTATTATTATTATTATTATTGATGCAATTAAAGTTATATTTTCAGTATTAATGTTTAAAATAAAAAATCCTATCTTATTTCTATTTTGATCGGTTATATTTTATGTCTATACCCATATTTTTAAATATAGTTTAAATGAAGTCCATTTTAATTAGTAAAATCATTTATTAAAGAAATTTTATACTACCCTTGAATTTTTAAATGTTATGAAATTACTATTTATAATGTTTTACAAAAATATGTTTTTTAGCTCTTTATAAAAAAATTCCAATGGAATGTTTTATTTTAATGTATAATATGTTAAAAGATACTCCCATAACTATAAATATTTCAAAAAATTTATATCATTCTAAAAAAATTCATAATTTTAAAAAGAAAAATCTTTATAAAATATTATATTAATATTTCACTTCCATTTTCCAAAAGAATTTATTTTACCAATAAACCTATAATTAAAATATATTGAAAGTCATATTTCATATATTTTGTGGCTATTTATTTTTTTTAATATAATTTCTATTTTTGTATCCATTTTTTATTGTACAATAAATTTATCTTAAATATTGATACTCTATGTATAATTTATATGATTATTTCCAAAACATATTCAATTTTTACAAACAATGTTTTAGATTGGAGGTTATTTGATCGATTAGGGAATTATTGATAATCTATATTCTTTACTCAATATGGTAATATATTGATAAGGCCTATTGTTTATAAATTAAATTAATCATAAAATATATGAGAAATGATTTGTACAAACAGTTATGAGTGGGAATCCATTATAGATATCCCCTCAGTGCATCGATAAATATCATGAGATAAATCAGTTGGCCAAATTATATGGTTCTATACCCATAGTTTTAAACTTTCTTGTGAAAGGTCATGATAGTAGATTTATCATTATGACTGAGATCATGAAATGCAATATTAAGCATTCCATTCATTGAGAATTAATTTATTTTTATTACCCATGATATTTTCACATTTATATTATATATAGATGCATTTAATTCTCAAGTTATTGATTAAATGGAATTCATTTTTGGTTACTTACCTTACCGTATTGATTTTAAATTATTTATACATGATAATCTCTACTATACATAACCCTTACTGAGTATTTGAGTTCACCCTTAATTTTTTCTTTTCCAAGGATATAAAGATTAAATCTTCAAATAAATTCAAGGATGAAAATCACTTCTATTTTTTATGTTCTATGTTTTATTACCGATGTAATAAGGAAACCATGTAGGTATCTAGATCTTCAAGACTACTAAACTGATCAATCCTTGGTGATGTGAACCCTTGTATCTTATTCCAATGTAATAAAATAACTACTGATTCTAGGTTTCTAGAGTTTGTGTTGTTACATTTTTAAAAGAAATAATTTTATTTAGAACTATATATTTACATTGGATTCACCATTTTTAATGATTCATGAGTATTTTTAAGTGATACATTAAGAATCTACATCTAACAAAGGACTCAGTTATTGAAAATTATATATCTAGGGGGTGGTTAAACTAGTATATATATATATATAAGGAGGTTTTTGAGTTCTGTACAAACTATTTCTTTAAAGTTGATCTTGTTAATACCCCTAAGTATCATCACATCGGATTCAGTATTAATGGAAATGAGATCCTTGGGTTAAAAGTAAAGTTGACAACACATGATGAGATAATGCAGAAAAATTTATAAACATTGATCAACACAGGTGAAGTAAAACCAAATATAACATCACATATTAATTCTTTAAAATAATGATATCTAATGAAAAAATATATGTGGGTGGTAAATGTACATAAAAACATTTATTTCATGGTTTATGGATAATGTGATTGATGATATATTTGTTCCAAAAACATTGGGATGGTTAGATAAAAAACTATCTTTCAATGTGGTCATATGGACTACACATGTATTTAGTGGATATACATTTCATATATAATATCAGGGAAACAAAATTATAAATAAAAATAATTGAGTAATGGGTTTCATTGAATCAATACATTTTTTGAGTGAAAAATATACAAACCTAATATCTGTATAAATTCCATATTTAAGAGTTATTTAAGATATATAAGAGATTTATGACATTAAATTTTGAGCAGTAGTGTTTATGTGTAACTAGGTTAATGGAAACTATAGTGTTAAAAATTAGAAATTCCGATTTACCCATATATATTTTAAAAAATCGAGATACAAAGATAACCCCTTTACAATTGAAACACATGAAAATGAATTTTTAATGTTATTGAACTAGAAAATTTCCAGGGTTATATCATTTTAAAAACAAAGAAAATAAATTTTATTAATGATAATATTGATGGTGTTGCCTACCTAGGTGATATTTCTCTACAAATGACATGACAACCGTTGTATAATGATGATTAAAACAAAGGAACAAATCATGCTATATATAAATATCATGTAAAATGGATAATGAAAACAATCCTCCATTAATCTCCTAACTATTCAGGTAACTCATTAGTATTTCACTTTACCTTTAAAATTATGTTATCACTAAAATATAATATATTTTATTTAAACACTATTTTAGTTAATATTTTAATAAAAATTAAACTTTTACCACACTATTCTTGGAATTTTATTATAAATATATATATCTTTTAAAATTCAATTTTTTATCAAATTTAATTTCAAATTTTTTTAATTTTTTAAAATCGATTTAATTTGTCTTATAATTTTTTGAATTTGATTATTTATAGATATTACATTTGAAATTCCATTATTATTAACTTTAATTTCATTTATATTTATTTTTACTATTTTTATAACACATATTTGCTTTATAATCACTGAAATTTTTTCATATATCGATACTACTTTGATTTCACTAATATTTAAGAGCTAATTTTTTATTTAATTAATTTATAGAGACGTGTTTGATTAGATTTCTGATTCTTCTTCTTCTGGATAGGAAAATACTTCTATAGTTGGTAAACATGGAAATACACATTTAATAAACTTTTCACTTATTCCTGGGAAGGACCAGAGGAAACTTGTTGAATGAAGTGATAATGGTTGTCTTATTGATCCAAATGCTAAAAAAATTAATAGTTTCATGGAACTATAAGGTCAATCCAAAAAATTAATATTATATTTTGATTATATAAGTATTGACCAAATGACATGAGATTAGTTATGGGTGAGTATAATGGTAAAATATTCAATGAGAAATTTTCTATTTTTTGTCACAATTATTAACTATTTTATTTAACAATTTTTTTTATATTCTCTATATAATATTACCATTATTCATTATTAGGTGGTATTGGTTCTCATTTATAGTAAAAATATAATGATATTTCAAATCTATATCAACATTAAATTATATATTTTTTTGGAAAAGATGAAATAATTTCTAAATATAATGAATTTGAAGATGAAGATATAACGAAAAAGATTATCGGTAGTAAACATATAGTTTCATTTTTATAATTTTTATATTCTTAATATAAAATAAAACTTCGTTTATATTAATTAAAAATTATAATAATTTATTCATTAATTCTTAATTAATAATAAATAATGAGATCTCACCAAGAGATCCAAGAACAGAATGCATGTCCCCATACTTTGTATCATAATTTGTCTCATAGAAAATATGAATTATTGCATAAGAAAATGATTATTAAAATTTTTGATCATTTAAGTTGAAAAATAGCTATATTTGAGGTATTTAGTCCTCCCTCTCCCGCCACTTTTCATAAAAAAAGAAATGGGTGAGAGTGACGAAAATAGAGAGACACTTTATCAATGAATCAGGGGTAGTAACAATTAACTGTATATGAAATTATTTATTTATTTTTACAATTATATATTTTTTATATTTCAAAATACTAATACAAATTAATAATTTTATTATAGTATTCCCTTTAGGAGAAATCTACATAGGGTACCTTCAAAATTGTGTGTATGAAGGACATCTTCATGAAGGCTTTTGGAAAGAATGTGCACACATTCCATGTATAAGGATATGAGGTAGGTATAAGTTTTAAAAATATTTATGGTAATATTAGAAGTTATTTTAGGTATGAAGAACCCAAGTAAAAAATATATAGTTTTAAGACTTATATTTTTTAGATGAATCATTCAAGGGAGACTTAAATTAATTTGATGGTGTGGTCAATGTTTTTCAAGATATGGTGATAATACCAGCTCACACATCCAAATCCAACACATCTAACATTGTATTTTATCTACTATAATTTATTATTTGATTATCCCCAGTCTCATATTGTAACATACAGTGAGGTTGATTATATTTTGAATACTAATATTATTACAATTTTTAATTTTATTCCACCATTACACCACTTATTTTAACTTATTTTGGGTTATAATTTTACAACATAATAATAAATTAAATTTATATTTTATTTATGCAACTAATAAAAAATACTTCTTAAAAGTGAATTTTCACCTGTTTTAATGTTTTCATTGTAGGTGTTGGTGATTTTGAAATCCCATCATGAAATTGGATTAAACGAGCCAAATTTTACAAAATCCCAAACAAAAAAGTTAAACAAAATTGATATTACAAGAATTACATTCATATAATAGAGTTAAAAATTTGTGGTTGTGTCACACCTGGGTTTTTGATTTCACCCTTTATTCTAGTTCAAGTTCTGTTCTTAGTAATATTCTCAGGAACAGGGTGTGATAAGTTTGAATTTTTGAGGCCTTTACTTTTTTATTCATGGTATAGTTCTAATCCATGAGTTTCCTCGTGTATTTTAAAGGAAAATATAAGTTCTCGGGTGGAAAGGGTGTAACACACAATTGGATCACAATTAGTAGAAACTGTGAGCCTGGTCCAGGAAACCATGTGGTAGGTTTGGGATTTCGACCATAAGATTCTAAATATCTTTCACATGGTAATTTAGGCTATGCGGATTAACCATCTGGTAGGTTCCTGTTATGATAGATAGGTGTGTACAGTTGCCGCATGGTTTGAAAAACTGTACAGACTTACCATGTGTCAAGTCCAGGTCATCAAAATGATGGGTTTTAATTTTCTCTCTCTATGATTTTTAATCCCAAACACCCCCCTTTTCTCCTCTATTATCCTCCCTAGCCTTATATGCACTTCCCTATCCTTTCCCCTCCCTTAAAGCTCCATTTTTTGGAAGATTTTTTGTAGAACCTCTTAGATCCTTCAATTAAGTGCCTTCACTCCTTGAGTATTTCTCTTTTCTAGTGTTTCTCCCCTCTTTCTTTAGAGTTATTCTTCTCGAGTGGGTAGGGTTTTGATTTTAGGGTTTGTTCTTGTCAAATATGGTTTGATATTGTTGTTCTTGGTTAGATATTTTATTTCTAAGGTCTTGTGGTTGTGAGTATGGGATTTCAAATAGTTTTTTGTAAGTTCTTCACCCAAGGTAGGTGGTTCTATGCTTTACCATTTTTAAATGAATTTAATATGTTTTTTTTGAATTTATAAATATGTTATATTGTTTAATTGTGTGGCGAGAAAAGAATTTTTGAGTGGTTTTACATGATTATGTGATGGGAATGAATTTTATAAAGGAAAATGGCTAGGTTTTGTGTGTGTGTAATTTCATGGAAATGTTTTATGGGTTTTTGAAATGCACGAATAATGTTTTCAAAGGATCTTAAAGTGAAAATGTGTTGAAAATTTTATTTTTAAAGGAAAATATATTACTTTGGAATTTTGACATTTTTTAAACCTTTGAATTTTAATTTCTAATAGTTTAAATTATTATAATCATGTTTTAAAAAAGATCTTATCTTTTGTATGATTTTACAAAGGGGCTTGACCCATGGCATTGGTCGATCAATAGTGTGATTTTATTTTGTTTTGTAAAAATAGAAATCTATTATTTTTTTGAGTAATGATAAATGAATTGAAAGGAGTTTTGGAGTGGGTAAAATGGAATAATGGTTTGTTTTTTGGAAAAGGGTGGTTTCCTTGAAATACTTGGAAATTATTTTTGAATGTGGTATGTTGTGTGATACATGAACATTAATTGATCACAAAGGGAATCTCAAGTATCTAGGTGGGAAGACTAGAACTAGTGTGCTAGAAATAAAGAAGTGGCTTGTACGGGTTTCATATAGATGGATTGATGATTACATCACTAACTAAACTATGATAATGATTGATAACCATTGGAATTTTGGATGTTTATCCTCTCTAGTGGCTCGTGTTTGAGGACACTGACGGTTGTGGTTACTATAAAATGTTTCACTGAGGTGCGAGGTTTTATTGACTCACTCGAGCTAGATTGACCCTAGGTATTCACCCATGATGCTCACTAGAGACTTATGTGATATGGTACTATCCATCAACATATGGTAGAAATTGAAATTATTTGTTTTAAAGAAAGTTTATGCCATAAAAATTTTATTAAAGGGATGGATCTACTTAAATGGTTTTCTTTTAAATTGGGTTTTCTTAAAAAAAATTCCTTAAAATGTTTCATGGTTCCCTTTTATATAAATGAGCATGTTGGATTGTGTTTTAATGTTAAAGAACAGAATACTTTCATTTGGGTGGCATCCTCCTGGGATTTGGATCAACCCTACAAACACATTTGGGTGTGTTTAGACCTATTTATCTGTTTGATTCCAGTAAAGGTATAGTGTATTGGGATGGTGTTTTGGGTCTATAATGGTCTTCTATTTTGGATCATGGTGGCAGTGGCTTAAGGATGTTTATCCTCTTATTACACAGAGGTTTGGGATGGAGTTTTAGTTATTTTGTTTAGTATTTTTGGTGTTTTTTTTTCAAAGTTGTAAACTTTAAATTTGGAAGTTTGTTATGCCATGTTTGGTATTAATTTTTTGTTTTTTGACTTTTCGGAGGTTTATATATATATATATAATTGAGAAAAATCATTCTCAAATAATGTTATTGATAACCACGTAGTAGTTTCCAGCCCATGGGGATCAGGAACACCCTTTAGGCCATGCCACAACTGGGTCGGGCAACAGGTCAGATGGCGACTTGGATTGGTTCATGGAAAAATGGTATCAGAGGAGGTAGTTTTTCTCTTTTGGTTCATGTTCCTTGGAGAAGAGTCTAGGTAGAATGGGGTTAAGATTTTTGGAACATAATGTTCTTGTTGCGAGTAAGGTGCCTGGCCAGATTACCTTGTGAGGGGACTCAATTTCTAGGGTATGTCATGTTTTGTTTGGGTCATTTGGTTTTTGGGGTTGTCTATTGTTTGGTAAATTAAATGGGAGCTGGACCAATGGTCTTAGTGAGCTCGTAGGGCCTAGAAATCCATGTGGATCAAGGAACATGGTCCTAGAACACTCTTTATGAAGGTGGTGTGACAAGGGTATAGCCTCCAAACATATGTATGAGTCACCCATAAACAATAGTTTCCTCTCAAATTATCTTGTGCATCCTTGTGTTTTAAAAATTATTTTGGAAAGCCCTTGTTTTGGAAGGATGGAAACTGTATTTTAAATTGGAAATGGTTTTGTTTTGGAAAGGCAAAAAATGAGTTTTTGGAATCATCCTAAAAGAAGGATTAGGAAAATGGATTTTCATAAAATGGTCCTTGTATAAAATGAGAATTATTTCAATGAGGTTTAATTTTTATAATCAAAACTGAAGGTTTATCAAAAAATTGTCATTTTGGAAATAGAAGTTTTTCTTGAAACGGATTTGGAAACTTGTTTTAACTGAGAATAGACGAGTTTTTAATTAAATTTTTTATGATGAAATAATGTTTTTTTTGTAATTGAAATTGATTTAAAATAGGATTAAGTGTTTGTAATTAATTTTTAGAGCTTAAAAAGGGGATTTAATATAATGTTTGGTGTTTTTATGAAGATGTTTTTTGAGATTTAAATTAGGCTTCGGGTTTTGGGGAAGGTGGTCTCTGAAAAAAGGAATCATAGGATTTAAAATGTTAATGTGGGTTGAATGTCTATTTTGGAAATCTTATAGGATTTTGGTTTCAACATTTTGTATTCTAGTTAGAGATAACAATAATTGGATACATATGTAAAGTGGAGAGTTCCAGATTTGGAATGGAAAAAATGCATCTGTGAGACTCCATGGTATTCCATTGGTGAATGTGCAACCCACCAATCCGGTTTTATTCTCAAAAATAATTTTAAAATAAAATGTCGTGTGATGATAACCATTGATGGTGTGGTGTTTCCCTTTTTATATTGGGAATGTTTTTTTTGAAATTTTTTTAAGTTAGATAGTCCTTTGTGTTTGAAGGTTGTTTCCAAGTTTGTGTTTTTGTCGATGAGTTGGATTTGAAATAATGGTTAGTGGGTTCTTCTGATTTTTTTGGGAATCTGTTGGGTTGGTTCCCTCTATGTGTTCATTGTCTGTTTGTGGTACAAATTTTCCTATGGGATATTTTGTTTGGATCCTTGGTTTCTCTTATTGTCTAGTGCACACCCCATAAATAATCGGTGAAAAATCGAAGTGCGGTTGTAGGTGATTTTTCATCAGTAGACCCTCTAGTTGACCAAAGTGAGGACTTTCTTCTTAAGAAAAGGAAATTGAATCCAACTCTATTTTTTATAAGTGGATCCTATTTAAGTATAAGAGTAGATGCATAAGGAATTAAAAGTAAACTTAGTTTCTTGAGTTTCTTGAGTCATTAAAGGTGAAGTTTGAAACCTTCTTGCTGGAAGGTTCTTCCTAGAAGTGGTGAGGATAATTCTGATGACGCGAGAAAAAAGTGGTCTATGTTGTTAGTGATGATCACTGTCGTAAAGGGTCTCTAGATATTTCATTGGTTTATTCTAAGAAAGGGATCATGCTAGGCCACCAGTGTGGAAAATCTGGTCAAAAGAGTCTGTTATGTCTGCTTGCAGAAATCATGTGCTTCTTGAGACTCAGATTAATGTCCCTCATCTTGTAAGGTTTATTTTTTGGTAACGGTAATGTTCTATGGAATCTTTTAGTGATGTGTTCTCATTCAAATTAATGGGTGAATGTTATGGAACCTTTTTAGAAGATCTGTTTTTACATAAGCATGTTTTTTTCATGAATTCCATAATTACCTATTTTAAGCAAAGGTGTATTCCATGGGGGTCCTTTCATTGTTTCTTGTTTACGGTGAAAGGGATTATGCTTGTGCATATTCCAATTCACCATCTTAGTGAAGTGACATGTTAAGGTAATGCGGTTCTTGGGGTGTGTTTTGTTTTGTTGGTGCTGAATGGGTTTCCATGTGGCTTTTGTGGAATTGAAAACACGAGTTTTGATCGGGGGTGTTCAATGCCTGACTGTGAGGAAGGAGATGCCTCAAATATTAGGTCTCTAGCCATTGGCCTTAGAGTAAAGATGGAATGTAGTTAGGAACCCCCATGGGTGTAAGGGATCTCAGTCTAACTTTTATTCTCAGTGTGGGTGATAGAGACATTTTAAGCCTCTTGGGTAGATGTTTCATTCCAAATGTCCCTTTTGGTGGAAAGGGACATGGATACCCTATTACTTCATCGAAAACATTGTTGGTGGAAGAGCCCCTCCTTAGTTATAAAAAGGAATTGTTGTCTCATTTTCTTTAGCTTCAGTAATTTTACACTTTTTGGTGAAACTCTCCATGTGGTTTTCCATGTATGAACAACCATGTAAGTCCGTTTCGATTTTGGTTTTGATTTGGGATCATATAAGGATGGTAATGCCCATGGGAGAAGTGAATTATGTAGTTTTTTCTGTCTGGTTTAGAGTTTCTTTTAACAAACCCCTTACGACATATATTTGATCTTTTTCATGTTTCTCATGTCAGTATATTCTAGTTGGACAAACCGGTTAGTTATTATTGTTGGGAGACCCACCATGGGTCTCATAGAAATTTCTTTTGGGTTAGTTCAGTGTTAGCCTATTCTTTATGGTGGGGAGTCTGTTTGGGCCTCTACATACTGAGAATCCGATTGAGTTTTTGGTTTCATCTTTATAGTAGATAGTATCTATTTGAGTTATCTAATTTCAAGTTCCCTCATAATGTAAATTTTGGGGTTTAAAATCACCTAGGAATATTGTTGAATTAGGGTTTTGCAAGTGTTCATCAAGGTGTAAATTGGATTAATTTTTTAATTTTAGGTATGTGGCATGAGTTTCCTTTGGTAATTATTGGGGTGTTTTTACTCAAAGGGTTGGATTGTGTGTTGTGAGAGTTCCATTCCTTTAATTTATCAACCAGAGATGTTTTATCTTCTGGGGGTGGGTGGATCAAAGTTGAGAGTCCATTTTGGTCTCCTGATTCGAGCCTCCAATTACCCAAAAATTGTATAGGGTGATAACCAAGACATAGTTATATTACTTTTTAGTTTTAGATAAAGTTATATAAGACATAATAATTTCCAAAAACCTTGATCCAATCGGTTTTAAAAATATTTTGGGCCAAAAACTCCTTGCACGTTGGCTATAAATATGTACCATGGATACAAAATTTGGAAGTTTGGATAAGTGAGTGAAACCATACTATTTTGGATATTCTAAAGGTTCTTATCATCACCTTATACATTCTAAAGTTATCTACCCTCATATTTAAATCATGGATTAATATGGATATCCACTCAATATTCTTCTTCTTCTCAATGGTGAGCTAAACAGTGAGAAATTATTATGAGGTAGCTATATACTAAGAAAGGGAGTTATGAAACTTCATGGGACTATTGGTTTGGTGTATTTGAGTTTTTTTTAATATATTTATATATTTATAAATCCTTTATTGGAGTTCTGTGTTTCATTACTTTATTTTAATTTAATTTTTTCTCTAATTGACCAGCTTTTTGATTTTTGAGTAAGGAACTTGTGTTGTTCTAGTTAGATAGTTCAATAATACTTATATTTATTATATAAATAATATATTATTGTCTCTGTGAATCATATAAACTATAAATAAGGCCTAGATATTGGATGACATATAATTACACTAAAGTTTGAATCTATATGCATATGTTCAAAGGATAAGAGGATAATCAAGATATTATTTAAACCTCAACCATGAAATACACTAAATATAATGATTTTAAAAGAAAAAGGAACTTTTAATGATGCATAATAACCTTTTAATGATTAATTTTCCATACTATTATTGAATACCAAATTATTTTATAAAATTATTATGTTTAATTCAAGTTTCTTTTCATTGTTTCATGTTTTAATTTTTTCAAACCCTAGATTTTAGTCCTATTTTGTGTTATCTAAAATTTATACTATTTCTATTTAACACTCCTTGGTATATTACCCAGGGGCTTACCTACAATAAACTTTATCATTTAAAATAAATTAATTTGATACAACATGAATATGTGATCAAATACTTTATATCATCAATAGATAGAGTTGGATCATATATGTGTCAAGGTCCTCCGAGGATACCCAAGGAGGGGGAAGGATGAATCAAGGTATCAATGTTTCTCAAAACATATTCTTTAAAAAATATCTCATTTCATAATTAGAATAAACATAAAAAATAATCATCTAGCACACAAATTTATCATAAAAATCATAAAACATAAAATTAATCACAAATCCCCAAGTATACAACAAATTTACTTAGTTCACCAAGATGGGCTACATTCAAGTGAATATAGTTAGGTGTCAGTGTACCAATTAAAAAACATTTCACTAATTTTGTGATTATAAAATGTTGGTTAGTTCACCCGAAGATAAGTATTTATACCTTCAAAATTTTGGACTTTCTCAATTATTCTCAAAATCTAAGGCTTACTACCTTTTCAAATATCATAAATATAGATGGGAGATAGAATACTAATTTAAAAATATCTAATTTATGTTGTGAATAAAAAATTATGGCTATGAATTACAAAAAACCTAACTCACTTTTCTTTATTAGTTTATTCATTTACTTATTTTTATCTTTATTTCTTGATTATGGGTTGAATTATTTTAAATGGGGAGTAGTTGGGGTAAGTTGTCCATATCAAAAATTTTGTGGATTGTATGTTATAATAAAACTATCAAGCTATGTGTAGAATATAAACAATTTTAGAGGTGTGAACATGGTTAAAACACAATTTCTCAAAACCATATAGTGAAATCATGTTCCCCACTCAAGGTGATCTAGTGATTTCTAAATCGTAGGTGCATAGTATCGTAAACCCTATGGCCAAACCATGTGGTCTACCCATTTCTTTAATTTTATGAAATTAATTCATTACCCCCATGTGTTTTGAAGAATATTAGGTTCTACTTCACCACCATTTATGTGAAACTACTAAATGGAATCACTTGATGCCTATTTTTTTCCTCCCTAAATCCTTCAGGCCTCTTCAACATTGATTTATTAATGTTATGTCTCTTTTTCTTTTATTTTTATTTCATTACTCTTCTCATATTCTATATTATTCTTTTTTCTCTTCATAGGGCCATATTGAATAAACCTTAAGTGAGGATTTCCCTTAAATACTTTTGGGTTTTTATGGCTAACGTGTGATAACTATTCCATTGATCATCCTATCTTAATATTTGAAGGTTTCAAAACATACATTCTTGATTGAGATACGTTTTTTCATGTTATTTCTTTTTCCTTAACAAATCATGTTATTTTTTAGTTTTCTAAGTCCCATTTCGTTAAAATTGTGATTTTTTTGATCTTGATGGAATATATGGGAATTTTTATTAAATTTCATTGATTTAATGGTTTAAAATTAATAGTAGTTTTATTAATTTTAATTATATATTGAAGTAATTAAAAAATTATGGATACCAGGTGTTTCTTAAAGTTCCTAAGCGCATTTTTTCAAAGTATTTACTATTTCAAATGATGTCTTAAACATGAAAATTATTCACATGGGATTTTCTAATCGTTTTAAAGGGATTTTTATCTATTACATAATTATTATTTGACATTGACACATTTCATAGATGTGTTCTTATGTTTCTTATAGAAGATACATTCTTATGGTGTTTATTAGGTTATTTAATGATATATAAATTATTTTAATATAATATATATTAGACGTGGTGGACATAAGGTGAAGTTTTCTATGTTTAAAAAATAGTTCTTCAAAATGAAACTTAGTTTCCAAAATGGTTTTCAAAGATGATTTTATGTATAAGATTATTATCCTAAAACAAAAGGTTTTTTTTGGAACCCTGTATAATGGTTTTTCATAAAATATGCTACACCCTTGGTTGAAGCCCAAAGAAACCATGTTATATATGAGATTATAGATCATATAAAATGATTGTTATTATTGTTTGATGTTGTGTGATATATAAAGAGGGATTTTACATGAAGAGAGTATGTATGTGGGAAAGGATATGATATTATAATATTTTGATATTAAATTTTGGATTGAAATGCGTCTGATATGTGATTAATGTTTCCCCACATCCAATAGATAATTTAATAGTAACCCTAGGTATCTATGTGGGTGATTTAGAGATGGTTTCTATGATAATTATGTTCTTATACTAACTAGTATATTTTGGTATATGATATGTTCTAAATCTATGGAGTTCCAATGATGAGATATTTAGAGAAATATTGGAGGTTATTATCTAGTAATGAATCAATAAACTAGAAGTTGGTTCTTCTTGAGTATTTTTAGGATCATCTAACTAGAGCCAAAAGAGTTTCCCATGATTATGTACTTTAATTAAACATACACAATGTTTAACATGATTATATTTCTTCCTCATTTTACTTAATTATTCTATCATGATATTTGATATTTTTAATTTTCTATTTTATGGTTTGATTCAAATTTATTCTTTTTTTTAGTATTACTCATTGATGTTTGTATTATTTTATAACTATTTTTGATCATAACCTACTTAGATTCCCTTTTCAATATCTTAAGGATTAGATGTATTTATTCATTTGATGTATTTATTTGGGTATTTTACCACTTTATATAGTATTTTATAAAATTGGTTTAGGAATATTTTTAGGAAATTATGTTTTCAATTGGGTTTTCCAATAAAAAGTTAAGTGTTTTGTTTAAATAATTTTTAGGGTTTTTAAAAACATTATATAAATTACTATAAGTATATTTTCTTTAAAGTGTTAAAAACCAACATATAGGTATCACATTTCAATATAGAATTTATGGATTTTTTTTGATAAAGGGCATGCATGGACTCTTCTGTTGAATCCTATTGGTCTATTTAGATCACATCCTACTTATATAACACGATGTCAGTAGACTAAAGACTTTTGTAGGTTAAGGTTCTAGAAAGTTCCTCCTCATGGACTCTTCTCTTTGATCACTCGTGTAGCTAGTTTTGATGATGGTTTTATATGGTGACCTTGAGTCACATTGAGATTTTTTATTTTAAAATTTTAGAAATTATATTTTATTTTTACCATGTACGTGTTAACTACTTTAACCTTCAATTTTTTCAGATCTTTCACTGTTTCATTATATTATTCCTTGAGTTGTTTAGAAAGTGTGTGATGTTTGTTTATTTTGAGTTACACCACATTTGTTTTTGTTTATTGTTTAAACTATTTATTTTTATTTTCATGGAAGTCCAATTTATAGACAAACCTTGATGAATTTATAGTATTAATTACATTGCATGTTATTTTACATTTATTAGGGAAACCATTTACAAGAGTGTTTTCTTAAAGCCCAAGAACTAGTTACTAGACCATAGGGATCAAGAATCCTATTCAAGAATTTCCATGGGTCAACTCAGATGTCAAGTTAGGATAGCCTCAGTTGATTCATGACAAGCACTCTAATACAATTCATAATGCCTATAAAATCCTAAACATTCACACTGATTCCCAAAGAGTCACTCCATTAATTACTCTCTCTACACATTGTGTTAAAATGGAAAAAACAGATCGACTATTATTCTAAATAATGATCAATAAAAAATTTTAAAATGCATACCAATATAAAACACGTGTTTTAAACATTATTAAAATAAAAAATATCACTTTATATTAATTATTATTTAAATTCTATAATTTAAAATATTAAAAAATATATAAACACTTATTTTTTCAATAAATTCTATTTTTAAGGAGTTAATATCTAATTATATTATATTTTTTTTTAAATATTTAGAAATTTAATCAATATTAGAAATGTGTTAGATTTTATTTTTAAAATACTACCATAGATATTAATGTTTTGATCTATCAATTTTGGAAAACAATATTCTTATTTAAACTCAAATAAATATCATTTTATATCATATTTAAACTAGTAAAGATTTTTTACATTAATTTCTCATACAAAAAAATTCAGGAAGTATTCTAATAATTTACCATTGTTTTAAGAAATATCCACTTATATAGATTCAGGTTATTTTTGTACAGATCTAGATATCACATATGTGAGATTTTAATATGTTGATTTAGTCTCACACAATATCTCATTCATGCCACCAAAACAAATATATGAAAACCCAAGTTTCACATACATTATGATACTTACAATATTTACTACATCCATCTCAAAATTTTAATTTCACTTATGCTACTATTATCATACACACTTACTATTATAAAATTTTCTAATTTCTAAAGATTTACTAATGAAACATTAGAAATAATTTTTGAAAAACTATTTATTTATGAATATTCACATACATAGTATAAAATATATTTCTCATACATTAAACTATTCTTTTATAAAAAAACACTAAGCATATTTAAACACTTCCATACTTTTTAAAAGAACATCATACCTCAAAAATCAATGTTGACTATCAAATATAAATGTTTAAAGTTAATACAACCAGTGCGTCAACCATTTCATCTCTAGTTCCAATAGATTAGTTAAGATTCATGGAACATTATATTATAGATTCATCAACTAAAGTGTATTTCCTTACTGATGAGGTAACCAAAAATGGATAGATTACTTATTTTGTTACCATGGCTAACTAGACTCATACTATAGTTGATGAATGAGGTATGAGTTCTATATATATTTATTTATAATAAATGTTAAATTGATTTGAATATATTTTTGACATATCACATTATAGGAACAAAAAAATGTGATGGGTCACTAAGACAAACAAAAACCTCTGTCTCCAACACTATCGAATAACTCCTATCATGTATTTAAAAGACTATCTATATTATCAGTGAACACTTTAATGTTAGAGTATTATTATCAATTTCCAATTCCTATCAACAATTCCAAATAATATTTTATAGTTACTAAAATAATAAATATATTATAGAGATTATTACTATTGATATGATAAGTATTGAACTATTATAATTATTTTCCTTATAAGTTGATTTTTATATTTCATTCAATTTTAATTTATTGAATTTAGGTTGTAACATACATATATTATTGATTAAATTAGTACGTTATCACTATTTGCATCCAAAATGACACAAACTTCATTTATCAAATCATGGACTCATATTTTGTTAGATATTCAATAATACAAGAAACATTTATTATATCTCTCAATGATTTATGAAACAACTTATATAGTGCAAAATGTTTCCACATCTTGAGAGGTATGAAAAATAATTATACCAAAAACTTTCAATTATATAATTATTCATGTGGGAGTATTTTTATTTTAGTGGAAAATGTATTTTATGTTCTTTTTGTCCTAAAGAATTCACTACTTATTAGTTATATTCTATACTAAGAGTCCTACATAGAGAATTTAACATTATTTAGGATTATTAATGTTTTATTTTTTATATAAATAATTTTGTAAATAATTATTTTATTTACAATTTTGAAAATCAATTTCCAACATATTGTGGAAGGTTTTCCACCTGATACATTTATCATAAATGAACCACAAAAATTAAATATGTTTCCACAGAGGTATAAATTTTGTATTTTTAAAACAATTTCTTAGTAAATTATTAATTTTTTTTATTTTGTACTTATTATTTTAAAATCATAGAATCATCATCAACTTGGAGATATAGAATGTGGTTACTATGATCGGTGATTTCTATATGAAATAATAAAAGCTAGAATAAATACATTCTTTAAAAAGGATAATTTTATTAGAAGTACTGTATATTATTTTACATAATATATTATACTGTAAATGTTATAATTGTTTTATTAATATATGTAGATTTTTATGAAACTTTATTGTATTCTACGAATGAACTGAATCATATAAGTGGCGTTTGAGAAAATTAGTTTACTAGTATATTTTTTTATTTATATATAATTCGTAAAATTTATAAATGAAAACATTGATGTATTTTAGAATTTATTTTTAAATCATAATTAAATGTCCTTATTTTTTAGTTTTAAATGTTTTTAATTATTTTTATTATTTATAGAGATGGAATTAAAAACTATAATTAAAATAATTAACATGTTAAATTATTTTCAACATTTTTTTATAACTATTGTAAAAACACATATTTACTATGACTATTACAATGACATTGTTTATTAACCAATATAAAATAATAAAAATTGATTTCATACAAATTAAATTATACTAGTGCCACGAGATAAGTAAAAATGAATATGAAAAAATAAAAATATAACTGTTTTAAAAAATATTTCATTTAGTATATGTTATAATTTTAATTTTGTTGATAAAATATAAATATAAAAATAAAACAACTTCCCATTTTTTACATATGTTTCTCAATAATGTATAATTATAGTTTATCTCAAGTATCATGTATTTAATTTCATATATTAGATAAATTTTATTTTTTAATAAAAACATACATGTATTTTTAATTTATCACATCTCATATATGAAATAAATTTCAAATTTTAAAATATGTATAATTGAAAATGAAATTTAACTCCTATCACACTTGAAATGAATTTAAATTTTAAAAATATGTATTACTATGAATTAGATTTATCCAATATAGTGCATAAAAAATTATATTTTCTAAAAAAATATATCAGTGTATAAGAAATTTATCTCTTCTCATAACTGAGATAAATTTCATTCTATAAAAATGTATCATTGAAGATGAAAATGTTCACAAATATTATATAAAATACCTTTTATTTTTATATAAAAGTTATCTAATTTCATAAATGATAAAAATTACATTATTGTTTTGTATATAAAATTTATCCCATATAGTGCTTGAAATATTTTTAAAATATTTATCATTTCACATGAAATCTATTTCAAATTGTAAGATAGGTAAATTTCATTTTATAAAAGACACATAACTATACATGAAATTTATTTCTTATTATAGATAAAATGAATTTAATTTTTTATTATTATTATATCACAATACATGATATTTATCTCATCTCATACATTATATATATCTTATTTTTTTAAAAATATACAGCTTTATATTGAATTTATCTCATCTCATGCATGAGTTTTTTTAATTCATTATTTTATGTAAAAATTATCCCATCTCATACATGATATATTTTTTTTAAAATTTGTGTTATTTTATGTGAAATTAATTTGATGTCTTACAGGAAATAAATTTTAAATTTTAATTGATATATTAGTGTATATTAATTTAATCATGTTCCATATATTAAAAATATTTAATATATTAAAATACATATCAGTATGCTTGAAAATTATCTCATCTCATTAATTTTACCTTTTAAAAAGTGTATCAGTATAAATGAAATTTATTTAATAATTTAAATGTGATAAATTTCATTTTTAAAAGAGTTATCTTTATACCTATATTTACACATTGTACATGAGATGAATTTTTTTCATTAATTATTGTATCGTTGTATATAAAATTTATTATACTATATATATGAGATAAATTTCATTTGATGGTGAGATAGAAACATTAACCACAAAAATATTTTCACCCAAATGTAAATGTATAAATAACATTAATTTGATATTATTTATGAACTCTAAGTGTAAAAATAAAATTACATCTCTACTTTTTATCATTTATTTCACATTCACATAATCAATTTTATTTTATCTCATTAACCAAATGAGATAAATTTTCAAAAAAATAAATAAATATTTTAATATTTTATCATAGAATACATTCTCCTAAATTAAATTTATCAAATCCATTATGTGAGGTATATTTTAGGTAATAAACATAAAAATACTAGGATTTTATTTTAAAAAAACTAATATAATGAATTTGTATCACTAAGTAAATAGAATAAATTCTATTGTATTATAAAATGGATGTGTAAAAATATTTTTTTCCAATTATGGGTTAATTTTATATTATTATATAAAATTATTTTTTATCTCATTGCGTTTTAAGAAAATATACTCTATGGGGGATTTGGGTGTATCCCAAATTAAACTTTTACTTTAATCATTTTTTCCTTAGGATCATGTTACTATGATTGTAGAAACCATGTTTAACCTGTTACTCTTTATGTCTCTATCACAGAAATAAACAAAAATATACAGGAAATTAAATCAAGAATATAATATAAATGTTTTACTTGGTTCACCACAAAAGGATACATCCTAGTAGCACACACAGGCGATGTGTTGATGTGTCAAGATCCAGTATGATTCACAAGTTCTATAGATAAAATGTTTTAGACATGGTCACTCTATGTCAGGATCATTACCTTTACAAGATTTAGGGTTTAGTCAGTCCTCACCCAAGGGACACTCCTTATTCACCACCAAAAAATTATTTTATGAAGGTTATATTAATTTATAGACTTGAGGATCACATCAATAGACTATGGATATTATGGTTGGTATCTATTCAGTTCTAGACTTTTTTTGCACCATATCTCTCGTTTTGATGCTCTTTTCTACTTCATGTTGTTTCACTCATCCATTTTATTGCTGGATGAGATAAAATTTATAATGAGATAGTTGAGTCATAGTCTTCCATAATATCACTATAGACAATTTTATTCTTAAGATGATGATAATTATTCATTATAATTATCCGGTTGTGCTCTAACCTCTCCTATTGCCGGTTATCGTGATATAACTCCCACTTCTTCCTTTTATCATAGATAAAGATATAAAATTTTATTCTACTCAATTTTTAATACAGTTTTGTGGAACTACATCTTGAAAAAACCAGTTCATAGAATTTTATTCTTACAAATATAGTACATTTCATGGTTATCTCAACTTTTCTTCATGCACTTACATCTCACAAAGTCTTTTGTATTCTCTCTCTTCAATACTACTTCATGCAAATTTTTTTATGTGGTACTGCCATCATGAAAACATTCATTGCATGGACTTCTCAAACTCTACTTATCACAACTAATTCACACATTTATTCCTTCATGTTAAAAATAAACACAAAAGAATACTTCATATAAGAATTATCTCTCTTATAATACATTCATGAATAGAGATCTCAATCTCTTATGAATATAATTAATAGATATTCCCTCTTATTTTTCATTCTCTTAGTCTATTATAAATAAAAATTACATGAAAAGGGTATTTGTATGAATCCTTAATGTAGTTCTCACACCAAGATATTATGAAAAATATGGATGGACGTTCATTTTTTCAACTTGACTCTAAGCAATATAACACCATCATTTTCATTTTCCTAGCTTTCTTAAGTATATCTGTTTTCAAAAATCAATAGATTTAATTTTTTCTATCACATGGATCACTTTATACACATGATCTACCATGAAAACACATTACTAACATGATGCGGAAAATAATATGTCATCATTTCACTATTTTATCTATCTTTCAGTAATTCTCATAGAACATATCTTATGTATTTTTAAATTATTGGGAATATATTTTGTATGCATTGTTACTTTAGAATAATTCATTATCTTGTTAGTTTATCTTCATGTTATGAAAACCTCAACTACAATTAAAGATCATCATCTTCACTACTCTGAGCTTCTCATTCCATTGTAGAATATTTAGTATGGAATCGTATGGTGGAACATGATCTGTTCATGATATCAAATAGTTATCAGGATGAGTACTGCATGAACTATGTAATGACCCAAAGTTTTCATGGATTTTTTTTAAATACTTGGGGAATTTTATGAGTCTGCAAAAATTTACTGCACTTTATTCTGAGGCCCGGTGTGCTAAAAATCAATTTTTGATGTTTTGTTCAGGTACGTTCAGTAAACATAAAGCGAGATTTTCTAACTTTTGAACCGGTGCTCAGAACTGAAATTCGAGGTCACCGTTGAACTCGTTGTGTTAGTGATTTCTAAGTGAGATCTTCACTGGAGTAGCGTTCTAATGAGAATGAAAGTTAGTTTTTGGGGTTTTAAATTAAAATTGAACAAAAAATAAAGTGTTAGCTATATGTTTTATTTTTTTGGTGGTTGAAGCTCCAAGAGGAGGTTAGTAGTAGGGTCCACCACACTATAATCTCCCATGAAAGTCTATGGTGGTGGGTCCCACCTGCACATAACCTCCCGTGGGAGGATATCCTTGGTAGGGCCCACACGATATTTAAACCCCCCTTAACTCCCCATAAAGGAGGATGAAAGTCTTCACCTTCCCCCATTAATTATTTGAGCTAACAACACCCATTAATTAAATGAGTTGTCTCATTTAATTAAACTCAAGAATTTGAATGGTTGTGCCAACAAATAATAGACAACTTCATCTATTATTTATGGTTGACATCTTGGTGGAGCTTTGGGGAAAGAAAAAATTCACCCACAAAGAACACTTCCTCCGCCGATGAAGAACCTTCAACTAAGGGATGAAACTGTCACCCACGAAGAATGCCGACGACGTCATATTTGACTTCGACTACTCCGAACTCTCCTTCCACCGTCAACGAATGACAAATGAGGTAGGGGAATTGAGTAGAATTTATTCTTGTTCTTCTTTGTTCAATCCTTGGATTATGTTATGGCTATTGACATCAATGTAACAAAGAGGGCTCGGACTGCATGAACACGGCTTGTCCCTCCCCCTTTGATTACTCTTATTTGTTGATGATGGCGGTAGAGCAACGACACTGCCGGAAGAGAGGATCGCAACAGAGAAATGGGCCATGGCCAATAGGTTGTGGTAGTACATGCGGCGACCAGCAACGAGACGGCCGCGGAAGAAGCTGGTGGCGGAAGGGCCACCAGGCCACCAGATGGGCGTCGCGCTGCCGCACAGTGCAAAGAACCGGGTCGCGGCCAGGCGGGCCGTGATGGTGCCAGAGGGGCACGGTGCTGTTGCACCGTGCCGGAAGGAGTCGCGGTCACACAGGTCACGACATTTGAACGGGCTGGGCGCAGCACCGTCGTGCTGCACTGGAGGAGAACCGCGGCCATAGGCCGCGACGGACAGAGGAGGGTGGCCGGCTGAGCCGGCCGTTGGTGCACGCTACAGGTGGGACCCGAAGGGTCCACTGGTTACCAGGACCGACGCCACGCGCCGACCATTGCGGAAGACAGGGGGTGTAACCCCCCCCCCCCCCCCCCATGCATGGCCCACCGAGCCACACGGGCCGGCCAGCCACCCGACTAACTGGGCCGCCAGCCAGCCAGCCACGCGGGCCACTGGCCAGCCAGGCGGGCCGCCAGCTAGCTAGGCCATGTGGGCTGCCGGTCCAAGACGCCCAGTCGGTCCACCCCCTCAGGTCGGGCCGCCCAGTCTGGCCGGGCCGTCCCCTCGGGCGGGATGACCCTCGGGCAGGGCTACCCCCTCAGGCCGGGCTACCCCCTTAGGTCGGGCCGCCCCCACGGGACGGTTCGGAACCTAGGGTCGAGTCAGACCCGTAGACCGGGTCAGACCCCAGTCCGATAGCATTTATCCAAAACACACCTCTTCATCCATATATTGGGCTATGGGTGTCTGATTGACGAACCACCTATGGTGATGGAAAGAATAGAGCAAGATGGTTTATTTGGAATTCCCCACATGAGGTTTGGACACAGTTGGGGTATGGTCGGGTTGGTTTTAACCTAAAAACCAACTAGGCCCTCAGAGCGGAAACACCAATAACTCTCAGACCGGTCGTCCGATTGATGTTCTGTCAGTCGTGTTGGGTTCCTTATAAAGATATAGAACTACAAGATACATAAAAATGTGACTTAATGGTATTTGATGTATCAACACTTGGCTCGAGGAGTGGACCCTCTTGGAATCGAGCGTGCTGTGTGCGGGAACCCTATGTCTGGCTGCGACTAAGATGATAGTATCCTATGTGGACCTACTACTGTACCAGGATCCTCCGTGGATTTGACAGCGATGATACTATACTAGGATCCTTTGTGGGTTTGACAGCAACTATACTGGACCGGGATCCTCCATGGGTTTGACAGCGATGACTTCTGTACCGGGATCCTCTGTTGGTTAGATAGAGATGATATTGTTCCAGGATCCTACATGGGTTCGACAGAGGAGATGATTCAGTGGCTACATCTAATCATCTCTACCCCTCTACATGAGTTGTATACCTGTGTGAGTTGAGTCTTGACTTTCAGTTGTTATCATCGAGATGATTGACTTTACTTCCTTTGTGGAATGGGTTGTACTTGGGCTCGAGTGTTGGAGCCAGACGGTGATTGGTAACTTAGGTATATGTATGGGAATATACCTAATTAGGGATGGTTGATACTTCGTGATTGTATCTTACTACCGTGGTTTATCCTTAGTGGATTCTGGGAGACCATCAGGGGCCTCAGGGTCCATTACTGAGTATCGTTATTCTCACCCCTACACGGGCTCCGCCCGCACCTTGTTGTGTTCTGTTCAAGTGACAGTCAGCAGTGATCGAGGCTGAGGGAGATGGACATGAGGCTTCTCGGAGCTGGACTAGACGAGATGTATCTCAAGGATGAGTTATTTGATATTTGTACCTACCCTTCAGGTAGAGTTCCCTGGTAGATGATCTAGGATCTATTTTCCCTCTTTAATTGTACTTGTACCTGTTATTCAGTTGGGTTTGTATATTGGCCCACTTACTTTCAGCAAACTTTTCTATTCTATAATAGTACTTGTTTCTTCTACTTCTTGTGTTCAGACTGTGTTTGTTACAGTTTTAAAGGTAATTCCTTCCCTTTTTATTAGGGATTCATCTTTAGTGCTAGTCGCTAGCCTCTGGCCTATAGAGGGCGGGCTTCAGGTAGTCACGACATGGGCTCTAAGGACAGGTCATAGAAAATTGGTATCATAGGAGTCAGTTCTATAGAATTCCACCATTTTAATTCATAACTTTTCATTACAATTTACAAACAGATGATCTTTAAAGTCTAGTGTCTTGGAAATCAATGAAATAGAACATGAAAACAACATAAAAAATTCTTATAATCCACTTGTAAGGCTTCATCATATGTTAATCCTATGTACAAGTAATGAATCTCATATCTTGGAGACATACATCAAAGTAAATAGTGATCAGAAGGCCCAGTAAGGGTAAACATGGAATCAATTTACTTGTGATATCAATAAGAACTTGAATGAAAATATAAAGACATGATCAATGGATGTATAGGAATATCATAATGAATATAACTTGAAACATACTTGAATATGTGGATACAACATTTCATTTAGAAATTCATTAACATATCACCAAGGTACATCCCCAGGATGTCATAAAAATTACCAAGGTTATTCACCAAGGTATCATAAAAATTACTAAGGTTATTCACCAAGGTATCGTGAAACTTGTCATATCTAGAGATTAATTATTTACACAATGCATTAGAGCGCTATCAAGGCACACCCTTAATATGTCTTAACTTTCATGTTATCCACATAGATCATAATAAAAATTTCATAAATAACCCATATATAATAAAAGAGATGGGTTTCATTTCAAAATCATGGCGTTTTAAAAAGTACTTAAAAAATTAGATCATTATGTCATTTATAACCCACAGAAAAGGAGTAGGGTTATATGTATGTCAATTACAGAATAAAATATATATGTTCATGTATATTTATGAACACCCATATAAATGAAATATGGCTGGGTATTCACATAAATAAAACAAGACAATTTTTTGAGAGAAAGAGAGAGATTTTGAGACAGGATTTCGGCAGTATAACGACTATATAACTTGGTTTTAGAAAATGTTAAAAAGAGAGGGTACAAGGGTAACCCAATAATAAATAACTCATAATAAAGTTTAAATATATAATTAAATGGAGATAAGGACATTGTATTTATATTTGAATTCCATACCTCATGAAAAGGAAACATGAAAGAAAAGAGAAGATGCGATTTCTTTTACGAAAAATTTGGCAGCCTAACGGCGTCACTTAAAAATTCCAAAAATCAATTGATGAGAGTGGAAAGGGTTCTCTCTTCAATTGGACATGAAATTGAAAGTATAACTGATATATAAGACCAATCACCAAAATAATAAAATGGAACTATAAGACATAACATAAACGTAGTCATGGCTTAAAAGAGGAGGGTGAAAAGATCCCTTACCGGTATGGTAACTTTCGAAACGTACACCCTATGAAAGAAGATTCATATAATGAATATGTAAATAACTATAAATTAATGTATATTACAGAAATATTACAATCATGGCCAGTACATAAACCACACAAAAGGAAATAGGGTAAAATATACCATGAATATCACAGGAATAAGAAGTGAGATGAAAATCCCTTACCATGTTGTATTCAATCGAATCGTATGACCAAAAATTACTAACCACCAAAAGAATCACAAGATACCATGAATATAAATATAATAATGATAATATATATCCAATTTCAGTACCCAATACACCTCATTCTATAAATAAGTGGCAAACAATTGAAATCTCTCGGACTAGAAAGTGAGATAAGAATCCCTTACCACGTTTCCGACTTGACTCGATCGTATGTTCCTTATTCTTCCTGAAAGATAAACTTAAGTTAATTTATACTTAAGAGTATTTTAAAATTTTATTATCCTTTCTACATCTCTTATTATTTTTCTATAACAATTATTTAATTTTTTGAGCTTAATATAGACAATTTGTTGATGTTCAGAACATGAGTAAAAAAATGGACTTCTTATAATCACATGATGTTCATGTAGTCTAAATTTCATTAAATACAGAATTATATACATCATTTAGATGTAATATATATCATATATATCCATTATATATATGTACTTATAATAGTACATAACATTTGGAGATAATTAATGAAATGCACCATTCATGGAGACGGTAAGCCGTACGTACGCATGGACGCTACTTTCATTTCTATTTCATAATTTAATGAAATGAAAACAAAATGTTACATAGGTATATTATAATTACAGTATAATATATATGTTATATATGTTACATAAGTTCATAAATTGTATGCTTTATACGTTTCATGTATGGCATTAACGATTCAAATCATTTTGAGGGGGCAGTTGTCCGTACATCCTAAAATGAAATTATCGCGTTTACGTATTATGGAAACCATAAATGTATTCCATAAAAGAAAAATACAGAAGAATAAGGAAAACATAAACATAATATATATATCATATATAAATATAGTGACATATTAATGTCCACCATGAGAGGCGGTAGGAGATAATTGAACAATCATCGTTTCGTGAGGCAGTAGGTCGTCGTCCACAGAAACAATATGTTCTTCACCCATTAGATTAAGGTGTGTGTTAGTGTAGCTATAATACTTCTCATATAAACATCCTATTATATTTAATATACTGGTGTTGTTACAAAATAAAGTAATAAAAAGAGTTTAGGGGTTTGGAGAAGCAAAATAAAACAAAAGAACATAAGAGGGGACATTACCTTTAAATCGAATAACACCCCTTGGTTTGAACCAAAAGGGTTTCTTGAAGTGCTTTCTGCCTACGTTAAGGCTTCTAAGATGAATATAGGGATCTTGGGAGCTTATTTGAGTAGAGTTTGGACGAGCCAAAGGGGTTGAGAAGTGTAATAAAGTGGTAGGAAGTGGGGTCTTTTTATAAGGGAGAGGATGGGCTCTTTTGGAAAGCATTAAAATATTATTTTATTATATAATATTTTTAGGTTTCTAAAGGTCCAAAAATCATTAAATTATAATATAAGGTGTCCCATGTTTGAAATAAAATCATCCAATAAGTATTGTACAAGTTTTGGATATTATTTTAAGCTTTATATTCTTATTTATTTAAATCATTCATTAATGACATAAACACTAAATCATCATTGTGTCATAAATAATTTTGGTTATTTGATGTCTAAAAATTATAAAAAAACTACTATGATGTAGGAAATCTTTTTAGATTTCTAATGAATATTTATAGTCAAAAATATAACTTATATATCCCCATGTAAAAATTGTTTTAGTAATATAATACATGTTTGTGACATTTTTATTTTTACTTTAAATAAAAAGTTATTAATGTTATTATAATACCCAAGTGGCTCCATGGGGACCCAAAATTGACCCATTGATTTTATTGGTCTTCCATGACTCATTAAATAAGGTTAGAAACTGTTTCAAGGTATTTTTATATTTTTATAATATTATTTTTACCTTAAATTACCCTAATTTCCTTTAATCACGGTTAATAAAACTCAAAAGTTACTATTCAATTTTTTTCATCCCATTGAACAACATTTTACTTAATAATGACACAAATTTATGTCAGATTTTTAAAATTCAATTCACAGAAGCGGTAATATTTTATTTTAACGAAAAATTCAGTTTTTTAACTACTAATTAGCGGTTTCCCTATTAATCAAAAATTGATGTTTTTTTAGAAAAATACCAAAACTTTACTATAAGATATATTTGATATTACAAATTCAAAAATGAAATCCATTTTAACAAATTAAAAACATAGAAGTTTCATTAATTAATTTTATAATTAATTCCCATTGTCAAAACAAATAGCTTGTTTTTTAGAAACAATATCTATCAAAAGATTGACACTTGTTTATGTTCAATTTCAAAGTGAAATTAACTCCAATGACCAACATTGGATTAAATGTTAAAAATATATTCTAATTACACTTTAAAATCAATTAAAAAGATAATATAACCATATAAATAAATTATATTAAAATGAGGTTTTGAATTAAAATACGCCATTTTCACTATTCATTAAAAAATGAACTTTATTGGAAAAATAACAAAAATTTACACAAAGTAAATTTTAATGTCCCGATTATAAAGATGGATTTTATTTTTTCAAATATAATATATAAAAGTGACAGAAAGTAGATTTAAAAACGGTTCACCATTAAAAGGCAGTTAATCAACCTTTTAAAGAATATTAGAATATTTATGCCTAAAATTGGATTCATACATATTTTAAGCCTCTAAAATTTATTGGATAAATGTAAAAATATTTAACAAACACATATAATCATATTTTAGTTAGTTCTATTAATTCCCGCGAATACAATAACTAGGCGTTAACAACCATTTAAAATAATATTATTATATTATTATTGTGCAACGTAAGATTTCAAAGAAACCTCTTATTGTGTATTGGGTACGCTATCAAACATAGAAACCCCTTTAAAGTAATATTAATATTTAATTCAAAAATATTAATAAATAAGAAAATTTCATATTCTTTATTTATCAAGGATGTTACATTCTTCCCCCCTTTTGGATATTATGTCCTCGCAATTTTAAAATTGGGTTTGGTAACTTCATTGAAAGTCCCACATCGAAAAAAGAGTCAGTAAAACTATCACTTTAAAAGAAATAAAGGGAAGTACAAAGGTCACCCGAGTTAACCCATACTAGGATTCCATGTAACAAAACATGGTTATGGAAGAGAAAACAAACGGTCAAGTTCTGATGGAGAGTGATAGAAAACATGATTAGGAGAAATTTAACCACAAGAAAATCACAAACTTATAATGTGTGTAAATGGTATTTTATTACCTAGTAGGAAACATAAACCAAAAAAATTTTTATTTTATGTTCCTTTCCATAATTTTGAGGAATTAATTTACTATATAGAATAAAAACATAAGGAAATATTCTTACCTTAAAGTAGAGTTTCATCCTTTACTAAGTTTCTACCAAAACTAATCTTTTCTCCAATCGATGAGCATTCAAAAATACATGGTCACATCGAAATCAAAAGAATCATCTTCTATAGAATCACATAATCCAAAAAATGAGAACTATATATTTCCCTTGTATTTATACATCAACTAAAACCAAAATAGTTAGTACAAGATCACATAATCCCCAAAAAGGATAATCCTTTATAAAAAATACTACTATTAATCAACAAAATTCAACAAATAGTACCCAAAGTTCAAGAAAGACCATTGAATACACAATCATCCTTAAAAGTAATTAAAATACTCCAAACTAATATTGAAACCCAAAACTCAAAAGGATTTAATCACATAGTCTTCCAAAATAAATCTTAACATTTATCTCTAAATAACATTGACTACTCTTAAAGTCTCATACTAAAGTGTAATTAACCTAATCACATATTCTCTATGCTAGGTTAATCATTTTCCAGAAATAACCCAAATCACCATATATCCACAACAAATACATATATTCTAAAAAAATAAAAAATTTCAACCATTCCTCCACAAATCAAATCCTGTAGTATTTTATTTTCCTTAGGCATATAGTATTCCAAAATAGAAAACATCTTCCAAAATAACCTTTATCATTTAATCAACAAATCATTTTCTTATACCTAGGATATCCATTTGATAAAACATAAGTTCCCAAAATAAACTTATTCTTGATCCATAAAATCATTTAACTAAAAAGATTAAGTCATACAAACCAGGGACTTCACATAGGCCAGTGGTAGGTGATAAAACCCAATGGTACTTTGGTTGTAGGTTTGATTCCATAGCTTTGTCTGATGTGAAGGGTTGTCACATAGTCTGCGTGTTTTCCTTTTTATAAAAATAAAAAATAACCCTTACATGTTTTAACCTCAAAGGTTTTATTATACCTTTCATTTTCATCCTAAAACATTAAGATAGTTCTGCTCGTATCCAGGTAGGGATGTATTTTCTTGATAAACTACTTACTCCATACTCACCAAAATACCAAGAAGTTTTCCTATATTTAAACTTTTATATAGGTTTCTTCCTAAAGTTTTAATATCAAAATTTCCAAAAATAAATATACTATCATTTGATACTAACTATAGCATCCCGCCATTTTAATTTGTAACTTTTCATTACAATTTACAAATATAGGATCTTTAAAGTCTAGTTTCTTGGAAATCAGGGAAATAGAACATGAAAACAACATAAAAAATTCTTCTAATCTACTTTTAAGGCTTCATTATATGTTCATCCTATGTAAAAATACTGCATCTCATATCCTGGAGACATACATCAAAGTAAAGGGTGAGCAGAAGGCCCAGTAAGGGTAAACATGAAATCAATTTACTTGTGATATCAATAAGAACTTGAAAGAAAACATAAAGACATGAGCAATGGATGTATAAGAATATCATATTGAAAAGAAGATGAAACATAATTGAATATGTGGAAAGAAAATTTCATTTAGACATTCATGAACATATCACCAAGGTCCATCCCCAAGGTGTCATAAAAATTACCAAGGTTATTCACCAAGGTATCATAAAAATTACCAAGGTTATTCACCATGGTATCGTGAAACATGTCATCTCTAGAGATTAATTCTTCACCCAATGCATTGGATCACTATCAAGTTGAACCCTTAATATGTCTTAAATTTCATGTGATCCACATAGATCATAATCAACATTTAATAAATAACCCATAGATAATAAATGAAATGGGATTTATTTCAAAATCATGATGTTTTAAAAAGTACTTAAAAAATAAGATCATTATGTCATTTATAACACACAGAGTGGGAGTAGGGTTATATGTATGTGAATTAAAGAATAAAATATATATGTAATTTTATATTTATGAACACCCATAGAAATGAAATGGGTCTGAGTATTCACATAAATAAAAAAAGACAATTTCTTGAGAGAAAGAGAGAGATTTTGAGACGAGATTTCGGCAGTATAATGGCTATATAACTTGGTTTTAGAAAACGTTAAAAAGAGATGGTAGAAGGGTAAAATAATAATAAATAACTCATAATAAATTATAAAGATATAATGATATATAGATAATAACATGGTATGGATATTTGAATTCCATACCTAATGAAAAGGAAACCTGAAAGAAATGAGATGATGTGATTTCTTTTACTAAAAATTCGGCAGTCTAACGGCGTCACATAAAAATTCTGAAAATAAATTGATGAGAGTGGAAAGGGTTCTATCTTAATTAGGACATGAAATTTAATTTATAAAATATATAGCAGAACAATACCCCACATAATAAAATGGAACTATAAGACATAACATAAACAAAGTCATGACTTAAAAGAGAAGGGTGAAAGGATCCCTTACCGATTTTCTAACTTTCGATACGTACACCCTATGAAAGAAGAATCATATAATGAATATGTAAATAATAATAAATTAAATTATATTACACAAATAGTACAATCATCGGAAGTACATAAACCACACAAAAGTAAATAGTGGAAAATATACCATGAATCTCACAGGAATAAGAAGTGATATGAAAATCCCTTACCACGTTGTATTCAATCGAATCGTTTGACCAAAAATTACTAACCAAAAAAATAATCACAGGATACCATGAATATAAATAGAATACTTATAATATATATCCAATGGAAGTACACAATACACATCATTCTATAAATAAGTGTCAAACAATTGAAATCTCTCGGACTATAAAGTGAGATAAGAATCCCTTACCACGTTTCCAACTTGACTCACTCGTATGTTCCTTGTTCTTCATGAATGATAAATGTAAGTTAATTTATAATTTATTAAGATTATTTTTCAAGTTTATTATCCATTTTATATCACTTATTATCTTTATATGACAATTCTTTATTTTCTTTGAGTTAAATATGGACATTTTGTCGATGTTCGGAACTTCATTAAAAGAAATGGACTTCTTATAATCACATGATGTTCATGTGGTCTAAAGTTAATTTATTCCAGAATGATATTCATCATTTAAATGTAATATATATCATATATATCCATTATATATATGTACTTATAATAGTACATAACATTTGGAGATAAGAAATGAAATGCACCGTTCATGGAGATGGTAATCCGTACATACGCATGAACTGTACTTTCATTTCTATTTCATACTTTAATGGAATGAAAACGTAATGATACATAGGTATATTATAATTACTGTATAATATATATGTTATATATGTTACATATGTTCATAAATTCTATTCTTTATACATTCCACATATGGCATTAACGATTCAAATCATTTTGAGGGGGGCGGTAGTCCGCACTTCCTAAAATGAAATTATCGCGTTTACCTATTATGGAAACCATAATAAAATTATATAAAAGAAAAATACAGGTGCATAAGGAAAACATAAACATAATATATATATCATATATAAATACAATGACATCTTAATGTCCACCATGAGAGGCAGTAGGATATAATTGAACAATCATCATTTCATGAGGCAGTAATTCACCATCCACAGAAACAATATGTTCTTCACCCATTAGATTAATGTGTGTGTTATTGTAGCTCAAATAATTTTCATAAAAAATCCTATTATATTTAATATACTGGGTTTTGTACAAAATAAAGGAATAAAAAAAGTTTAGGGGTTTGGAGAAGTAAAATAAAACAAAAGAGCATAAGAGAAGACATTACCTTTAAATTGGATAACTCCCCTTGGTTTGAAACAAAAGGGTTTCTTGAAGTTCTCTATGCCTAAGGTAAGGCTTATAGGATGAATATATAGATCGTGAGAGATTATTTAAGTAGATTTTGGACGAGAAAAAGGTCTTGAGAAGTGTAATAAAGGGGTAGGAAGTGGGTTCTTTTTATAAGGGAGAGGAGGGGCTCTTTTGGAAAGCATGAAAATATTATTTTATTATATAATGATTTTCGGTTTCTAAAGGTCTAAAAATAATTAAAGTAAAAGATATGATGTCCCAAGAACGAAATAAAACCATCCAATAATAATTGGACAAGTTTTCGATATTATTTTAAACTTTATCTTCTTATTTATTTAAATCATTTATTAATGACGTTAACACTGTATCATCATTGTGTCATAAATAATTTTATTTATTTGATTTCTAAAAATTATTAAAAAATTACTATGATGAAGGATATCTATTTATATTTCTATTGAATATTTATAGTCAAAAAGATAACTTATATAACCTCATGTAAAAATTGTTTTAGTAAAAAAATACATGTTTGTGGCATTTTTATTTTTACTTTAAATAAAAAGTTATTAATGTCATTATCATACCCAAGGGGATCCATGGGGCCCCCAAATTGTCCCATGGATTGTATTGGTCGGCCATGAATCATAAAATAAGCTTAGGACATGTGTCAAGGTATTTTTATAATATTATATTTCCCTTAAATTACCCTAATTACCTTTAATCGTGGTTAATAAAACTGAAAAGTTACTATTCACAAAAAATTATTTTCATCCCATTGAACCAAATTTTACTTACTAATGACAAAAATTTATGTCGGATTTTTGAAATTAAATTCACAAAAGTGGTAATATTTCATTTAACTGAAAAATTCTTTTTTTAACTACTATATACTGGTTTCACTACTCATCAAAAGTTGATGTTTTTTAGAAAAATACCAAAAATTCACAGTAAGCTATATTTGATATTCCAAATTTAAAAATGATATCCATTTTACCAAATTCAAAACATAGAGGTTGAATTAATTAATTTTATCATTAAATCCCTCTGTGAAAACAAATAGCATGTTTTTATGAAACGATATATATCAAAAGATTGACACTTGTTTATGTTAACTTTCAAAGTGAAAGGAACTCCAATGACCACCATTGGATTAAATGGTAAAAAGATATTATAATTAAAATTTAAAACCTATTTAAAAGATAATATAACCATATAAATAAATTAGATTAAAAGGAGGTTTTGAATTAAAATACGCCATTTTCACTATTCATTAAAAAATGAACTTTATCAGAAAAATAACAAAAATTTACACAAAGTAAATTTTTATTTCCCGATTCCAGAGAAGGATTTTATTTTTTGAAATATAATATATAAAAGTGAAAAAAAGTAGATTTAAAAAGGACTTGGCATCAAGAGGCAGTTAATCAACATTTTAAAGAATATTAGAATATTTATGCTTAAAATTGAATTCATTCATATTTTAAGCCTCTAAAATTTATTGGATAAATGTAAAAATATTTAACAGAAATATATAATCATATTTTAGTTATTTATATTAATTCCCTCCAATAAAATGGCTAGGCATCAACTATCATTTAAAATAATATAATTATATTATTAGTGTGCAATGTAATATTTCAAAGAAACCCGTTGTTGTGTATCAGGTACACTATCAAACACAACAACCACTTTAAAGTAATATAAATATTAAATTCAAAAATATTAATTAATAAGAAAATTTCATATTCTTTATTTATCTGGGATGTTACAGGTTCTACTGTATAAAATAGACTCTGATTCTTTTAATGGAAATAGTGTTAAGTGTTTTTGGTGTGGTTATAAGTTTAGGGAAACCGGTGTTGGTGAAGCGGCTGACTTATCCGTACACCAGGACTCTGACTTCTGACTTCTGACTCAGTGCATGAAAACACTAATTGTGTGTGTGTTTCCTTTGAAATGTTTTCTTCGTGATTACTTTGTGTTAGCTCACATGGTATATTGTTTTGACCGTGGCACACATATTTCTTTTCCAGGTGGTCCAACGTAGGCAGCCAACCAGGGTTCCAAGTTTTGTACGAGATGGTAGCCCCCGAGAAACGAGGCCTTGGTGCAGGGCCCCATCACAGCGGAGGTACCAGTGGTACCACTGCCCACTGGGCCACCGATACCACCAGCACCAGCGGCAGAGAGTGCACACCATCTGAGTGCGTTGCATGAGTTCCAGCGCTAGAGGCCACCCAGTTTCAGGGGAGAGACATACCCACATGCAGCTAAGGATTGGTTGGACGCTGTTGTGAGAGTTTTCAATTTGGTAGGGACACCAGCCGACCTCATGTCGATCCTTGCCGCGAGTCTTCTGCTGGCAACAGTAGGTAGATGGTAGAGCCTGATGCTCCTGGTGCATGACGAGGAATCACTACTCTGAACAGACTTTTGGAGACTATTCTGGGCGGAGTTGGTATCATCCACCCTTTATGCGGTGCATATACAAGAGTTACTGCATCTACAGTAGTGTATCATGACGGTAGCTCAGTACTCGGAAAGGGTCACCAACCTCTCGCGCTACTCCATAGATATGGTACGAGACCCATTCTTTAGGTCCCGGACCTTCGAGTAGGGAATCAGGCATGAGATCAGGGCTTCGATGATCTCCCCCAGTATTCTGACGCAGGTGGGGGTGATGGAGCAAGCCCTTCTTGTGGAGAGTTTTCTTACTGAGAAGTCATCAGCAGAGAGACCCACCACAGGGCAACATGTAGTGGAGTCTTCTGTAGCCGGCAGTTGATAGATGTCACAGAGGTGCAAGAAGACCAGGCCATCAGGTGATACACCCTAGGATACATGTTCGGTTGTGCGGGGAACACGAGACAAATCCATCCACATGAGGATCAGGCAATGCTATGTGTGTGGCGAGTAGGGTCACATGGCTCGTGACTGCCCGACCCGCCATGAAAATGAGCAGCAGACAGTAGAGGGACCTCCCAGGTAGAGGAAGAGGTTCGAACGTGGTGGTCTGCAGGGAACAGGCGGATGTGGCAGAGGAGCTGGCCAAGAAGCAGGTGGTGGATGGCGTTTTATGGTCCTACCACCACCACCACCAGGAGGTCCACCCTGACCACAGGGAGCTGACTGACAGGGGCGAGCTCAGTTCCAGGCAGTCGAGGTCTATGACCACGGTACACCTGAGATGATTTGAGGTTCTATCTGCGTCTACTCCACCCTTGATGCAGTACTTATAGACATAGGTGTGAGTCATTCTTTTGTTGCCTCTACCCTCATTTGGAGCTAGGAGATTCTGACAGAGCCGTTGGCTAGATCCTTATGGATAGAGACTCCTACGGGAGCAGACTCAACGATTACACACCGGTACCGGCTATGTGATCTTACTATAGGAAGAGAGAGCTTTGGCTAGGATCTCCTCATAGCGGCGTCGAGGCCTTACAACGTCATCTTAGGTATGGACTTGTTATCCACAGTTCATGCTCATATTGACTGCATTAGGCGAAAAGTGCGGTGTGTCTGCGAGGATGGGATGAGGTTTACCTTCACCAGCAAGAAGGGAGCCTTTCCAGCATAGGATGGACTTACCCATAAGAGGGGGAAGCTGATCACACATCAATTGGATAGCCTCATTCTTAGAGCAGTTGATGTGCGGAGTCCGACTTTTCCTGTTGTGGTGGATCAGTATGCGGATATCTTCCCTGATGACGTTCCTAGACTGCCTCCTCACATAGAGGTAGACTTTTACATTGACTTGAACCCTGGGAGGAAACCGATATCCACTCTAGCATATCAGATGGCTCCCACGGAGCTTTGTGAGCTGCGGGTATAACTGGAGGACTTGTTGGGGAAGGGATTTATCTCACCTAGTGATTCACCCTAGGCATCCCCGATTTTGTTTTCCAAGAAGGCGAATGGGAGCTTGCGTCTGTGTGTTGATTATCGGTGCCTGAACCAGGTGAACGTGAAGAAACATTACCCTCTCTCGAGGATTAATGACCTCTTTGATCAACTGAATGGAGTATGTTGGTTCTCTAAGATAGATCTCCAGTCAGGCTATCACCAGCTTAGAGTACGGGATGGGGATGTTTAGAAAATGACCTTCAGATGCCAGTATGGCCACTACAAGTTCTTGGTTATGCCATTCAGTGTAACCAACATACCAGTAGTGTTCATGGGACACATGAACATGATCTTTCATCCGTACCTTGATCAATTTGTGGTAGTATTCATTGATGACATTCTGATCTACTCAACTACCAAGGAGGAGCACGCCTACCATTTGCGGGTAGTACTGGACACACTCTAAGAGCACTAGCTTTACGGTAATCTCTCTAAGTGGCTGTTCTGGATTCGAGAGGTACACTTTTTGGGACATGTCATCTCAGAGGCTAGAGTTACAGTAGATCCAGTGACGATCGAGGCCATACTTTCTTAGGAGCCACCCAAAAGTGTGACAGAGGTATGAAGTTTTCTATTACTGGCTGGGTACTATCAGATATTTGTTCCAGATTTCTTCAAAGTTGCAGCACCACTTTCAGCATTGAAGAAGAAGGGGCAACCCTTCGTGTGGTCAGAGAGATTCCAGCAGAGTTTCCAGGAGTTGAGGCAGAGGCTGACTAGTGTGCCCATCTTGAGGATACCAGAGGAGGGAATTGGGTACGTAGTCTATTGCGATGCATTAGAGACTGGGCTCGGATGCATCCTAATGCAATAGAGAGCAATGATAGCTTATGGTTCTCGTTAGCAAAGACAGCACGAGTAGAACTATGCTACCCATGACCTAGAGTTAGCAGCAGTGGTCTTCATCTTGAATATGTGGAAGCACTATCTGATGGGCGAGCGTTTTAGAGTGTACTTTGACCACAGGAGTCTCAGGAACATCTTCTCACAGAAAGACATGAACCTGAGACAGCAATGTTGGCTTGAGATCCTCCATGGATATGAATTCGGGATAGTTTGTACTCCTGGGAAGGGGAACGTTGTAGAACATGCTATCAGTAGGAGATCAGACATTCAGCTGCTAGGAGAGGTGATAGAGCAGCTGACCACATTGCAGTTATCCTTTGTGGATCAATATGGAGCAACTTTTCTACAGTCTCTTACAGTCACACCTCCACTTCATCAGAGAGTCAGGTAGGCGCAGCTTGGGGATGTTGAATGCGAGGCTCGACGAGCACAGATATCCACAAGGCAGGCACCTGATAGATTTTATGTAGGTTGGGAAAACATCATTCTCTTAAGAGGAAGAACTATGGTACCAGTATAACTTCAGAAAAAAGTGTTGAGGGAGTTCCACACATCTCCTCTAGTGGTACATCCAGGTGTGGCGAAGATGTATCAGGACCTCCTCCTACAACACTGGTGGCTAGGTATGAAGATAGAAGAAGTAGAGTTTGTCTCATGATGCCTCACTTGTCAACAAGTAAAGGAGGAGCACCAGGTTCTAGCAGGTTTAATTTAGCCCTTAGAGGTCCCAGAGTGGAAGTGGGACGGGATATCCATGGATTTTGTGATGGGACTTCCATGTACATCCATAGGTCATGACTCTATATGGGTGACCATTGACTGACTCACCAAGTCGGCCCACTTCCTACTGATCAGAGAGTAGGGCTCATTAGAGAGCTTGGGATTCCTCTATGTATGAGAGATCGTACGAATTCATGGTGTGCCATCGATGATCGTCTCCAATCAAGATGCTCGTTTCACTTCCTGGATATGGAAGGGGTTATAGGAGGCTTTCAGAATGTAGCTTCACTTGAGCACCACCTTCCATCCTCAGATGGATGGTCAGACTGAGAGAACTATTTAGACTCTTGAGGACATGCTCCGTGCATGCGTCCTAAACTTTGGTTGCAGCTGGGAGGATCACTTATCCTTGGTAGAGTTTTCATACAACAACAACTACAACTCCACCATCGGGATGAAAACATTCGAGGCACTGTACGACCAACCATGCAGATCACCTCTGTGCTGGACTGACCCAGGGGAGTCAGCACTCATGGGACCAGAGATGGTGCAGGCTATGACAGAGAAGGTGCAGATCATCCAGGAGCGGATGAAGACTGCACAGAGCAGGCAGAAGTCCTATGCTGATAGGAGACGGAGACCACTGGAGTTCGAGAATGGAAACCATGTCTTTCTATGAGTCTCACAATGATGAGGTCTATAGAGATTTGGCCAAGGTGACAAGTTATCTTCATGATTTATTGGACCTTTCTAGGTCCTCAGCAGAGTAGGTGAGGTGGATTACTACTTATCTCTTCCACCTCAGTTGCACCGGGTGCATGATGTCTTCCACGTATCTCAACTGAGGAGATACGTGCTTGACCCTTTCCACATCATCGACCACAGGGAGATAGACATCGATGATGGGTCAACATTAATGGAGGATCCAGTAGAGATTGAGGATCGACAAGAGTGGGTCCTATATGGATGGTCGATACCTCCAGTACACGTTCGTTGGTAGCACGAGATCCTCCAGGAGAGCACATGGGAGCAGGAGGCTCATATGCGAGCTCAGTACCCCCATTTGTTCCCTTAGTTCGAGTTATAGCTTATGGGGATGTAAAGTACCAAGGTGGGGAGAATTTAAAGACACAAAATTTCTGTAGAATGTTTTTTAAATACATGTAAATTTTATGAGACCGTGAAAATTTACAGTGCTTGATTCTGAGGCCTGGTGTGCTCGGAATCAGTTTTTGAAGTTTTGTTCCAGTACACTTAGTAAATGTATGAGTAGGATTTTATAACTTTTCAATCGATGCTTGAAAATGAAATCTGAGGTCACCGTTGAACTCACAGCGTTGGTGATTGCTTAGTGAGACCTTCACCATAGTTGCATTCTAATGAGAATGGAAGTTAGTTTTTGGGGTTTTAAAAGAAAATTGAATAAAAAATAAAGTCTTACCTTTATTTTTTATTTTTTTGGTGGTTAAATCTCCAAGAGGAGGTTAGTATTATAGGCCACCACACCATAACCTCCCATGAGAGGTTATGGTGGTGGGGCCCACCTGCACATTACCTCCCTTTGGAGGATATCCTTGGTGGGGCCCACACGAGCTTTAAACCCCCCTTAACTCCCCATAAAGGAGGATGAAACTCTTCACCATCCCCCATTAATTATTTGAGCTAACACCACCCATTAATTAAATGAGTTTTCTCATTTAATTAAACACAAGAATTCGAATGGGTTTCCCAAAAAATAATAGAAAACTTCATCTATTATTTTTTGTTGGCATCTTGGTGGAGGTTTGGGGAGAAAAAGAATTATCCCACGAAGAACGCTTCCTCCGCCAACGAAGAACCTTCGGTCGAGGGATGAAACTGTCGCCCATGAAGAACACCGACGACGTCGTCTTCGACTTCAACTACTCCAAACACTCCTTCCACCGTAAACGAATGACAAGCGAGGTAGGGTGATTGAGAAGAATTTATTCTTGTTCTTCGTCATTCAATCCTCTGATTATGTTATGCCGATTGATATCAATGTAACGTGGAGGGATCAGACCGCACAAACACGGCCTGACCCTCCCCCTTTGATTTTTCTCTTTTGTTGATGACGATGATGGCATAACAACACCGCCAGAAGAGAGGATCATAGTGGAGAAACCGGCCACGACCGACGGGCCATGGTAGTACATGCGGCAATCGAAAACGAGCCGGACGCGGAAGAAGCCAGCGGCACAAGGGCCGTCGGGCCACCAGAGGCACGCGGTGCCGTCGCGCCATGAAGAGAACTAGGTTGCTATAGTGCCGCAGGGGCATGATGCCGTCCACTGCACCGGAAGAAGGAGCCAAGGCCACACAGGCCGTGGTGGTTGGATGGGCTGTGCGCGGCGCAGTCACACTGCGTCAGAGGAGAACCTTGGTGATAGGCCGTGATGGAAATAGTAGGGTGGCCGACTGAGCCGGCTGCCGATGCGCGCTACAGGCAGGACCTGAAGGGTCCCATGGTTACCAGGGCCGGTGCTATGCGCTGGACATTGTAGAAGACAGGGGGTGTAACCCCCCCCCCCCCACGCGTGGCCTTCCAGGCCACACGGGCCAGCTTGCCAGCCGTCCACCCGGGCCGCCAGCCAGTCAGCCACGCTGGCTTCCAGCCAGCCGGCCATGCGGGCCGCCAGGCTGGGCTGCCCACTCGGACCGGGCCTTCCACTTGGGTCGGGGGCCCTCGGGCCGGGCCACCCCCTCGGGCTGGTCCGAACCCTCAGGCCGGGTCGGACCCGCGGACTGGGTCGGACCCCAGTCCGATACTGTTTGGCCCGAACACAACTCTGCGTCCATACCTTGGGCTACGGTTGTCCAATTGATGAACCACCTATGACGATGGAAAGCTTAGAGAGAGATGATACTTTTGGCATACCCGACGTGAGGTTTGGACACAGTTGGGGTATGGTCGGGTTGATTTTAACCTAAAAACCAACATGACCCTCAGAGCAGAAACACCAATAAATATCAGAATGGGCGTCCGATTGATGCGCCTTCTTTCACATTGGGTTCCTTATGATGAGATGGAACTACAAGATACATCAACTAAAGACTTCATGGTAATTTATGTATCGACACATGGCTCGAGGAGTGGACCCTACCGGAATCGAGCATGCTGTATGTGGGAACCCTATGGATGGATACGACTGAGATGATAGAATCCTACGTGGATCTACTACTGTACCGGGATCCTCCAAGGGTTAGATAGTGATGATACTATACCTGGATCCTGCATTGGTTCGACAACGACAGTACTAGACCCGGATCCTCCATGGGTTCGACAGTGATGACTTCTGTACTGGGATCCTCTGTGGGTTCCACAGAGATGACACTGTTGCATGATCTTATGTGGGTTCGGCATAGGAGATGATTCAGTGGCTACATCTAATCATCTCTACCCCTCTACATGAGTTGTATACCTATGTGAGTTGAGTATTGACTTTCAGTTGTTATCATCGAGATGATTGACTTTAATTTGTTGAATGGTTTGGGCTTGGGCTCGAGTGTTGGAGCCGGACTGTGATTGGTAACTTAGGTATATGTATGGGCATATACCGAAGTAGGGATGGTTGATACTTCATGATTGTATCTTACTACTGTGGTTTATCTTTAGTGGATTCTGGGAGACCTTCAGGGGTCTTGGGGTCCCTTATTGAGTATCGTTATACTCACCCCTGCACGGGCTCCACCCGCACCATGTTGTGTTCTGTGCATACGACAGTCATTAGGGATCGAGGCTGATGGAGACGAACAAGAGGCTTCTCAGAGCTGGACTAGATGGGACGTAACTCAGGGATGAGTTGTTCGAGATTTGTACCTACCCTTCATGTAGGATTCCCCGGTGGATGATACATGAGCTGTTTTCCCTCTTTACTTGTACTTGTACCTATTGTGCAGTTGGGTTTGTATACTGGCCCACTTACTTTCATCACATTTTTCTTTTCTATATTAGTACTTGTTGCTTCTACTGCTTGTGTTCAGACTATGTGTGTTAAAGGTTTAAAGGAAATTCAATCCTGTTTTATCAGGGATTCACCGTTGGTGCTAGTCACCAGCCCCTGGCCTATGGAAGGTGGGTTTGGGGTAGTCACGGCATGGGCCCTGAGGACAGTTCATGACACACTATGTAGAACCAAAAGTGCTACCAGAGATTCCCACATGTAAACCCTAGTACATGATAAGGTAAATGATGACCCAATATGGTTATATTTAAATGAAATATTATCACTTTTTAAATGATTAATAGTACACACTACTCATGTATCCCACTTCATTTTTAAGAATATTAGAGCACTTCTTTATTACCTCACATGACTCATAGCGTCAGATCTTAACTCTTACATCCAATTTAAGGATGGAATATTTTTTTAATATATTCAGAATATACTATTCCTTAACCAAAAATACATTCAAGATTTCTCCATCACTCTTTAAAACTAAAAACATAGAACATTTTCTTATTGTTTGAACATTTATTATTATTTTTCTTTTTTCAAAAATATCAACTCCAGCATATAATTCTATTAAATTAATACAAAAACTCTTTAATAAACTCATTGATTTCTCAATTATGTCCTTAGAAAACTCAAATATCTCATTTAATAACTAAATTATCATGGTGAGTTTTTCTTTCTACAATCTACTCACAACGTTCTAACTTCCTAAATCCACTACAAACAACTTCTCTAACTATTGTCAAAAAATTCAACACACAACCTAGCTTGGTTTCAATATTCACCCCTTTGAATTTTATTAAAAATACTTCATAAAATCCATATTATTCTCAAGACTCAAAATATACAAAATCAAAAATAGATTTTAGGTGCATTCTTATTTTCTCTCCCTTTATCAATAAAATGAAGGGGTCTTTTATATCCTGATTTTACCTTCAAGTTATCTACCCCATATAGTCTCTCTTGTTCAACCTATACTATAAATTTTGTACAATCCTTTATATCCCCTTTAAAATTACTAATTATCATCCACCATGCTTGGATCAATTAATTATTTGGATATTTATAGTCAAAAATATATTAGGGTGTCTTTTAAGTCCACCTGAATTTTTACAATCTTGGAAATATTTATCAATTATTAAAAAAAATAATTGCAAATTGAGCACCTTTCAATATTTAAGATAATTTAGCCTTCATGAATTCATTTTAATTTAGTGATATTCAACTACTTAATTTATAACTTGGCATTAATTTATTGATAAATCCTGTTATCCAACTAAGCCAGAGCTCAATATAGTTAATAAGAGTTTAAACCAATAAACTCAAGCTATCCATGTCACACACCATTTTCAATAAATTCTAACTCCTTAACATTTTATAATCTCCAACATATATTGTGATGTCAATCAAACTTACACCAAAACGTTAGTAGATAATGAATAAATAATAAATTTTTTAGGAAAACATCATGTTGTATCAATTTATACCAATTTATATTCATGATCTTATTTTTTTCAAAGGGCACCTTCATTTTTTATATAAGTCTATGTATACTTTGAGTTATCATCACAAACTCCACCTAAATGATTTATTCTATTGACCCAATATTTTGATATAATTCTTTAGTATGGGGAACTGGTTGTTAATAATTTTATTTTCTATTTAGTGAATACCACCCCTTGGATCATATCTCCCCCATAATAATTCACCAATTTCAACATAAATTCGAATCATTTAAATTCATGGTGAGAGGGGTTACTCCCAGGAACCCTCAAGTTAAGAGGAGTGGTTGGTATTGGTGGGACAAACCTCTAGTTCCTAATTTATTATAATACTTTATAGTGGTTATCCTTTAAAATCCACTTATACATAGTTCACTTTAGGTATGAGGATTACAATTCTCTGTCTTTATGGTTTGGTACTCATCTCAGTGGTGGGATAAAATCCAATTGTTCATGTTTCCTTCAATGATGAATTTTTCTTTTATCCTCCATCAAGTTTCCTCTACAATAAGATTAATATTTCACAGACCTTTATCTCTCCTCCTATAGTATGGGTTTTTAAACCAATAAGGTATGCCTTATTTATTTTCTCTTCTATCACCATTTGAATCACTTCAAAATTTTTTATTCTTAGTGTGTATTTCTGGACATGTTCATCCATATTTCTAAAAAATAGAAAAACTTCATTCTTTAACTTCTAGATTTTTCATACTTCTTTCCATGAAGGTTATTGTGTGTGAAACATCATTAATGAAAAATGAACCTTTTTTTGAGATTTTTTTTTCTCTTTAAAAAATTAAAATAATTTTTCAACTTAACTAATTTTATTTTGATAAAATTATTTTTAGGTTTTTCATTAGAATTGAGGTATTCCCAATGACACTATTAAATTTTTTTCTACTACAATGCCCTTCCATATTCCCATAGTTGGAACATATAAAACATCTCCCATTTAAAAAGTATCTATTATACTCATTTATTAGTTGACATATTGATGCAAAAAATTTTATTCCAACTTTGATCCCTTAATATTCCAGAAACACATTCATCGTGTGTCCCTTTCTTCAAAAGAAGTATCACTTTATAGATACCTTTCTTTATGGGCCTTTTCTTCTAGGTTTTTAATGAAACTTCATTTATTATAGTTTAGATAATTTTGATAACCCATTACTTTCACCACATATAATCAAATAAATAACTTATCCACAATAACATTCTATATTACTAGTCATTCCATAATAAAAGAAAGTCATGTTATGTTAATATCTTTGTATCCAATTGTTTTATTTAAATTATTTCTTCACCTTATGACTTAATTTTCGGGATTTATCATTGTAAAATCCTATCATATCATTTTTTAATTCATATTAGGCTTCTTATTTTCTTTGGATGATGTAGTATTAAGTCTTATACTATATTTTCCTTGGTATCTAGCTAGGAAATCTTGACTTCCATATAAGATTTCAATACTCCTCCCACTACTATTAATTTTTCTTCAAAAATATTTATTGATTATTCTCTTTCATCTCTATTCTTATAATCCTTTTACTATTCATGGAGGCATACCCCTTAAACTTAATTCTAAATGATATCCATTGAGAGTATTTTTATAAAATCATTAGACTCTATCTTCGATTCCCCACATATTCATTCCATTTATAAATCTCATTGTCACTACCTATTGTTGAAAAATTTACTCATTATTATTCATTAACATCTTCATCACATGTATCTGACTCAGCATTATTTATAAATTCTCTTTAACATTTTCTTTAAAATAAATCAAATTCCAAGAGAAATTGGAGTTCCACTATTTAAATGTAGAAAATTATTTCTTAAGTGATTTACTCTTCTCATTTAATTCTTCAAAAAAAGAACTCAAAATATTGATATTTGTGTAATATTCTTCTAGATTATAATTCAAATTTTCTTCTTCATGAATTTCATTATGATTCTAAACCACTTTTCCAAGCTGGGAATGTTTAGCCTCCACTTTCTCACCATACTCAAAGGACCGTTTCAACACTCCCCTAAAATTTCAATTTTTCTTTCTTTGAATATTTATTTCTTCAGGAGCCCCTTTAAGGTTTTATTCAATGTTATAAACTACATGTGGTTCATTTTTCTCTGGATCTATTATCCTTACCTTAATTATCTTGATCTTTCATTATTCCCTTTTGAGATGTATAATCCACAGCAAGAGATATCAAGTCTTAAATATTACTATAAAAAAATAGCATGTTAGACACCAAATCAAGACATTTTGGCTATGATAAAAGTTATTGTAATATGAGACTTCCTAGGAGTAGGTGGGTGAATCATGGAATTTACCAAATTAAACTTTCCATTCACTCATTTATTTTTATGTTATGATATTGTTCTCATGTTACCTTGAAATTTGTTCTACCTATAACTATTGATGGAACTATCACCGAAACAAATAATAATATACAAGATATAATCATGCATAAAATAAAAAGGTTTTACTTGTTTCACCATAAATATATATGTCCAAGGAGAACACACCAATTACCTGTTGATGTGAGAAGATCCATTATGCTTGACTAGTTATATGGATATAATTTTTTGGTCGTGGTCACTTCATGCCATGGTCAATTCCTTTATAAGATTTTGGATTCAGTCACTCCTCACCCAAGGGACAATTCCTATTTTTCACCTCCATGCACTGATTTGATGAATGTATGACTAATTTATAGGCTTCAGGTTCTCTTCAGTAGAATAGGTAAATTATGGGATTTATTTAATTTATCATGATTATCAAATTTAAATGTATCTATTTATTTGATGATTACTTATTCATTACATTAATATGATATTCCTTTTCTTTATTTTGGATGAGATCAACCCCACAATGTGAGAGTTGGGTCTTTGTCTACAAAAACATCACTACAAGAACTCTACTTCTTCAGATGAGGATAATTCCAAACTGTATTTAACTTGTTTCACAATAAAATATTATATTGATAAGTATAGTGATGGAACACCCTATTCTTTATTTTCTCATAAATACAGATATATAATTATGTTATTATGAATTTTTAGTATAACTTTTTACAATTACTTCTTGCAATTTTTAGTTCACATAACTATCTTTTTATGAACATAATATATTGAATATTTTTCTTATCATTGATTTACAATCTTACATTTCACAAATGATTATGGGTTCTCTATCTTTAGTAATGCTTCAAAAAACTTTCATTTTGCAAAACTCTTCTTTCAAACAATATAAACATGGAATTCTAAAACTATGCTTTGCATAACTACTTCATGTATGAATTCCTTTATGTAAATATTAGACACATGAGTTTAGTTTACATAGGAATTTTCTATTGTAAGTCTCACATAAACTGAGATATCAAAGCTTTCCCAAAATATTCAACAGATAATGCCTCTATTTCAAATTTATTTCTGTATGTATTTTTTATGTGAAATGATTTGGCAGGGTTATTTATAGGCATCCTTAATGTCGTGCTCACACCTAATGCTTCAAAGAATCACAACAAACCATTCATTTTTTCTAAACAATTATAAAAATATGGTACCTTAATTGTCATTTAATTAACTTGTATGGATCTCTATTTCACAAAATACATTGATTCACTCTTTTCAATCATCCAGAACACTTCATGCATGAGTTCTCCCGTGAAAACACCTTATTGTTATTTCATAGAAAATAATATGTTCTCATTACACTATATGGTATATATTTTAGTGATTATAAAATAAAATACCTTCAAAATTATTATATTATTGAGAATTAATTATACATGAATATGAAATCCCATATAATTAATCATACAATTATTTTATCTTTGTAACATGATAACCTCGATCTTGGTGCATTCTCATCATCTTCATCGCTCTAAGATTCTCATGAGATTGTATTAGTTGCGACATGGAATATGGTGGTGTGGTGAGAGATCATCATGATATCATAAGGATTTTGGGTATACTATTTCATGTTGTGAAACCTAGATATTTAAAAAAGATAAAACTATGTTTGATAGCATATACGATACGCAACACTGAGCCTAAATGAACCATGAAATATTACTATTTAAATATGATAGTTATAACCAAACTGTTAAATTGGATGGTATTAATAATATTAAAGACTTTATTAAATAAATATAAAGGTCTATATATATATAAATGTTATGATAAATTCCTATGAAATAGGCACTCAGGTTTTAATGAAGACATCTTATACTTGAAAAAAATATATTTTCTTTAAATTTTTTATTGATTTTTGATAGAAAATATCCCAATTAATTTCTTGAACTATTATAAATTTTAGTTAAAAAATTAAATCAATTTTTAAATCATAATATAATAATTAACATAGGTTTTTTTTTCTAAAATAATTAATTTTTTAGTGAATAGTAAAAATTAATGATTTGTCAACTACAGTCATTTTTTTGATTAAATCAAGTGATTTTAAGGCCCCATTATATTTTGGATTTATTATTAAAGTGAAATATGAACCAATTTATTTTTAAAAATATAATTAATTTAATTTTAATCAATAATTTATATGATTTCTGTATAACTTTGTTTTTATAATAAAAAATATGACATTTTATAAACTATTTGTAAGTGCATAATGTTTATAATTTTTATTTAATTAAAATAACACATAATAAAGAAATATTTAAATGATTTTTTATGTTATATATATATTTATTTTAATTATAAATTCATATAATTATTATTACTGATCGTATTGTTAATGTGATAATAACTTATGGTTGAAAATTGCATTTCTTGAAAAATAGTTTTCTGACCCGTTTTTTGGGATTATATTTTTTAATTATATTTTTCTACAACTGTGAGTTGAATTTAATAAAATTGATTCCATATTTTTAATAATAATAATTAATATCTGGTAATAAGTTCAACATAATTTTTTGGTCTTAAGGATCTATAAAACGTAATTACCACGGTTAAGGTTAAAACATGGTTTTGCGCGTTACATGCATTTGTGTTAAAATTAATTTTCCAAAAAAATATGATTTTTATTTGATAAATTATATTTAATTTTTGAAATTTTTAGTTCAATATTATCTAATAATTTTCATGTTATTTTTAGGATTAAAGGATAAATTAATTAGGTAATGAAACTAGTTACTGTGGTGAAAACCTAATTGGTAAAAGTGAGTATACTTAGATGAAATGGAATAAAATATTTAAAACAATATTTCTATTTTAATGATATAGGTTTTTAATGACCATATATTCACTAAAATACATTATTAATCATTTTAGGCACTTTTCATGAGAGTTAATTCCCATTATTGATAAGTTTTGGGTATTTATAAAAACACCACTACTTCTCACTTATGAAAGGGAACCTACAATCCTATTTTATTCAAACTTTAAAAGCCTTTTTATTTCAAAAATACCTATAAAAATAACTTCCCTAATTATATTTCCACTTCAAAGAGGCCATGGTTTTAATATAACACCCAATTAGGATATCTTTTTTTCCAAAACCAAATAGGGTGTCTAATGATGAGGTATAATTATCTAACCATGAATTTTTGTTTGATTTCTTCTTCCATATCTTTAAAATATTATTCAATCATGATGGTATAATAAAATAAGAATATAACTTATACTTAGATTTTATTATGTTAATTTAAAAACCTATATCCATAAATTCTTCAATGAAATGGGAAAAGAAACCATCATTCTTGTGTACGGTGGACTACCACTTTGTGAACTGATGTAATTTGGATTCCATCATCACCTCTAAGGGATTATTATAATGAGGGATATAATATATATATATATATATTTGGAATTAATTAAAATTTTATATTTCTTTAAAAATATTATATCATATATTTTATTAGCTTTCTATTCATTGAAAAATGATAGTGTCGTTTGCGCATACGTGTGAATTACCACTTCCACGAAGCGATGTGATCTATTTTTCATTACCGCATCACTTGAATGGTATATATAAGTGTATTTAAATAAATAATATTATAATTATGATATAATTATAATTATTTAAATTAAAAATAATATATACCTTATTTATGTCATGATTGTTGAATAATGTAAACGTTACTCATGCTTACGTATGACCCACCATCTCCATGACTGCAATGTTGTTCATTTTTCTTAATTGTATTTCATGTAATGTTTTAAAAGTATAATGGGTTTATAAAAATTATAATTATTCCATTAAATTTATTCAATATATTATTCAATAATTATTTATTTTACCATATTGAACCTACAAAAGTCCTTTTGTACATAAGAACCGAATATCATCAAAACGTCCAATATGAACTTAATTAATTAAGTAATTAAACATAGCATGGTAATAAATAAAATAAAAGAATAATAAACATAAAAAGGTTATTAATCATGTAATTAATTAATATATGTTCATTATTTATGAAGATAAATTGCGTATGTGACTAGTCGAACTCGAGGGAAGGGGTTTCTTTACTCAATTTCTAATTTATTGGATTATAATACTACTTCATTATATATGTTAATACATGATTATGTTTGATAAGAATAATCATTTCATTATTTTTTATTTCCAATTTTATTTTTGTGGGTTTAAATTTTATACACATAATCACTTAATTTATTAATTCTCATTTTAACATTAATACCATTGTAATATATTTCATCTTAATTTTCTTCTATTAAGGCATATTTTAATTTCATTCAACTAATTTAATTTATATTCTATATATTATTCACTTATTACATATTATATTACGAATCCTTCATACTTCAAGGTATTTTAAGTTATAATTAATTTTAATCTATCCAAGAGGATTCAATTCAAAAACTATCAAAACTTTAGAGGCTTAATGCTACAATATTCTTTCTTTTTGAGATTTTTTATCTTTAAGGTTAATTTGGGTGAAATTAGTTAAAATTATTTCATTGAACCACATATATTTCATTCACCTATGGTTGTGAATTTGGTTTACATTTTTTTTCCATTTCCTCCCTTCATGAAGAAATACATTTCAATAAAGTTGTTTATAAGTAGTACCGATCTTGTATCCTCTTTTAGATATAAAATATTTTTCTTACAGGGCTAAAATTTTCATAAAATATTTTAAATAATATATTTACTCTTATATATTGATTTATTAAATATATTTTTTACATATTTTTTTAAAAAAATTGTTTTGAAATTAATATTTCTATTGTTTTACTAACAAGGTACTTTTTGAGGTTTTTTCCAACTGTGTGAACGGAATGTTTTCTTTTAACTTACATGGAATAAAAATAATATTCAAACATCATTAACACTCAATTATTTGAAGGTTAATTTATAATTTTTCATGTTTCTTTTTAAATATTTTTTTCTATAATACCTTGTATGTTTTTAGATTTTAATGAATTTTTTCAAGGGGTAAAAGGTTTATTTTTTCAAGAGATATTCCATGTGATCTTATAAAGGAATTTTCATCAATAATGAAATCCTTTTTTGTTATGGATTACATATAGACTTTGTATATACGTTCCTTAAATATATATCTATATTATTATACCTTCATTTTACTGGGTAGTCTATGACTTATATTCATTTATCAAATTAATTATTTATGAAATTCCATTTGATTATAATAGGAGGAAAGATTATGCAGACCGTTTTCCATCATGGATAATTTTTATGATTACATATTATGATTGATTTCCTTTTCTACCAGAAATAATCATGAAAATTTTATGATGGGTGAACCTAGATAACACTAAAATTAATTGGGTAATGTTTTTGGTTTAATTAGATGTTATGTATGGGATTTGGGAGTAAGCCTAATCCATTATGAGACTTTGTCCACCATTTGATGTTTTCTTTGAAGTAATCATTAAATTATTATTTTTCAATGTTATATGTTTCTGCTACTTTCCTATGTTTCCATGATCTTATGATACCATATCTTTTATGTTATCACCCCATGTTATTATTCATGATCTTTATCTTTTATGATATCATGTTATTCCTAGTTATCATGTTTACTTCCTTACATGGATATATAGTTCACCCATTATTTGTTGTATTCACCAAGATATCCTATGTAGTTTTAGTATCTTAAAGATACTTATTATATCACTAAATAAAATAAAAATATATATGTAATGTTTTCATTTTTTTATATTTTATGTACTTAGTCTTCTAAAGAAAGTAGGCCTCACAATATTTGCGTTGTAATTAAAGGATGTATTTGTTAAAAATAATTTAATAATTTATGTAAAAGTATTGGTTTTATATAGTTTTTATTATATCAAGGGTAAGTTTTTATTTATTATCCCTATAATACTTTATTTAGAACCCTAGAGAGAAGTCAAATTATAAGAAAATATCTTAAAATTTTAGCGAAGGATATGGTGAGTGGTTTCCAAGAAATTGTATCCCTATCTAGTTTTCAAAAGTGAATTTGGATATTGCATAGTTGTACCTAGGGTAAAAAAAATAAAAATAGAATATTGGGATTTAACTTGATCATCACCTCATGCACCATAATGGGACTTGTTGCACACCTAGTTTGACACACCCAAGGGATACATTTCAGAAATTCCAAAACTCTTTACGAGCCATCACGAAGGATTAAAATAGATAATAAGCATGGATTAAATATGATAAAAATAAGGTTTAATATATTTAAAATAATTTTTCATGATTTAGAAATCCTATAAATTATTTTTCATTATTTTTATTATTGTTTCTCACACTATGAGTTTTGGTTTTAGTCAATGAATGGAACCAAGAGGAATGATGTTAACACTAAATTTCATAGATGGTGTGGTGATTTTGATTAACCAAATGGGTTTATAAATGAATAAAAAGATAATGTTATTATTGTTAATTAGTTATCATGATATATTATTAACAACCTATACCTCAACTAACTCTTGGACTCACTAAATAAGACAAGGACAATGTCCGCTAAGAGCACGAGTGGAGGAGACCATGGAGGAAAGAAGGTGGAATTTAATTCTTGTAAGAATTGTGAACAATGAATCCTATGTGAATGTCTAAAAGGAATATAAAAATTATTCATGTTTGGAAATTAATTTCATATAGCAACAAATTGTTGAGGAAAAAATGATGAGTTAAATGGAGATAAATAACTTTCACCCTAGAGATCCATTTATAGTTTCTTGTATTAAATATGGGGAACCTAAGAATTATCTGGTTCAATTATTCTTTTAAAGGATAACTTCTAGACCAATTAAGGACCAATTTTATACTAATTATTGAGGTGAAAGAATTAAATTATTTATTTGTTGGTATTTAAGAATTATATTGTAGGATTATTTTTGTCAGTTGTGTTTCAGTTATAAGAATCATGAAAAATTTAAGGATTGTGTTAAGTTTTGGAATCATATATGATTTCATTATGGATTTATGATGATTTATGTTTTTTATATAAATTATTATCAGATATTATTAGGGTATATACATTTTTGTATGAGACTTAAAGAGTGATTGATTTTATTTGGAGATAAATGTTAAATTTATTTTGGATGAGTATGCTATAAAATCATTCAAATCCTTGGTTTTTAACCTTATTTTGTTATATTTTTCAGAATTTTAAATTTATTTATTCATGAAATGGTATAATTTGAACTTTGGGTGATATCGTTGAGGCATTATAGATCAATTTTCAATTTCATAACATGATGTTTTAGTACTTTTTGGAATTATCTCAGCTTATCCCAATCATTTTGGTTTTAGTTAATGTCTAAATACAAGAAGAATAGATTATTATAATTTTGTGTAATTATGAGAATCATTAGAATTTTATTTTATTTATGTAGTCGTAATAAAAAAATCATCATGAATACTCAATTTTTGGATCAAGAGATTATATTTTGGTATAAATTGATTAAATAATGAAATTATAATTGTCTAGTAAGTATATTCATTCTGTTCTTTGTTTATATGGTAAATAAAATTTTCAAATATAGAAAAAGGATCCTATAAAAATTATCCTGTTAAAATCATTTATGATGAATTTATGATCTTATCACCCATTACAAATTTATGGTTTTTTGGTTAACTTTCTCATGATCATTCAATTTCTTATGTTCAATGACCTATATCACACTATATCATTCTTTAGCTATTATTATTTTCTTAAATTTCCATATTTTCACTTTAAACTAATTTTTTCCTACTTATAAACATATCTATGTGTTATTCTAGATGACCTTTGTACTTCCCTTTCTCTCTTATTAAGAATAAGTTTTATTAACCCTTTATATGATGTGGGATTTCAACAAAGGTATTTTTAGATGTAAAACATTTTATTACCAATATAAAGTGAAAATTTTGAGGAAAAAATATATTAAATGGGGGAATATTTTAACACCTTGATATTAAAAAAACCATGTTTAATAGCAAATACAACACGCAACACCAAACTAGAATAAACCAGAAAATATTACTATTTAAATATGACTGTTATAACCTGACCATTAAATTGGTGGGTATGAATAATATTAAACACTTTATTAAATATACATAAACGTCCTAATATATATTAATTTATTTATAAATTCTAATATAATATTCATTAAATTTTTAATGAAGGCATTTTATTCTTTAAAAAAATATGTTTTTTTTTTCAAAATTGATTTTTATTTTTATTTGAGAGAAAACATTACAATTAATTTATTTCAATTTTAGAAATTTTATTTTATAAAAATAAAATAATTTTTTAAATTATCATATCAAAATTTACATAGAGGTGAATTATAGAATTTTTATAAGATGATTGATTTTTTAGTAAATATTAGAAAGTATAGATTTTTCAACACCTATAATTTATTTTCATTAAATCAAGTAATTTTAAATTTTCATTATTTTTTTAATTTTTTATTAATGATAAATATGAAAAAATTTATTTATAATAATATATTTAATAAATTGGATCATAAATTTACATTATTTTGGTATAAGTTTATTTTTATGATTAAAAACACAGTTTTAATTAAACTGTTTCTAAGTGCATAAATTTTAACATTTTAATTAATTAAAATAAACCATAATAAATAAAATTATAAATCAAATTTATATATTATATATATATTTATGTGAATTTATATTCATATAATTTAGATTACTAGTCATATAGTTAATTTAATATTATCTTGTGTTCGGAAAATGAATTTCTTGAAAACCCATTTTTCAACACATTTTAGAGATTTATTTTTTAAATTATATTTTAACAGATATATGAATTGAATTTTATAAAATGGATTGAATATTTATAATAATAATAAATAATATTATGAAATATGTTTAACTTAATATTTTTGACCTAATGATTTGTAAACATTAATTACAACGGTTAAGTTTAAACCTAGATTCTGCACATTAATTGCCCTTGAGTTAAAATTAATTTTCCACACACATATGATTTTTATTTGACAAATTAGATTTTTTATTTAAAATAATTTGTTCCAAATTATAAAACACATATATTTTTTTAGGCTTAAATTATAAATTACCTAGGTAAGAAAACTAGTTACCATGGTGAAAAATAAAATAGTAAAAACAAGTTACCTTAGTGGTAAAGGGAATAACATGTTTCAAACATGTTTATTTTTTTTAATATTTCATGTTTTTTAATGATATGTTCTATCCAATATATTATTTATTATTTTTTGGGGAATTTTCATGAGATTGACTTCCCACTATTGAATGGTTTTGGGTAATTATAAAAATACAACTCTTTCTCACTTATAAAATGGAACCTTATATTCCTATTTACTCACAATTAAAAATACTTGTTTTTGAACAATAACTATCCAAAAACATTACTTAATTTATTTCCTACATCTTAGAGGAATTGGTTTTATTATAAAACCCTCCTAGGAAGGCTTTTGGTTATAACTAAATGAGGGTGTTTGAAGAAGAGTATAATTCCCAACCATACGTTTTTTTATTTCTTATGCCACCTAATTTAAATATTATTAAAACATGATGATATAATAAAAAAATTATATCAAATATAATTATGTTTTATTATTTTAATGGAATAACCTACATCCATATTCTCTTCTATCAAATGGGAAATGAAACCATCAATGGTGTGTACAAAAAACTACCACATCACGAACTGATAGAATTCATTTTCCATCATCGACTCTCACAACTATTTATGATGATAGATTTAATTTATGTATATTATATTAATAAAATATTTAACATTATATAAACTTTTTATATGATATATTTTGTTACCATTACATTTATATAGAAATGATAATGTCATACTTACGTACGTATGGATTACCACCTCATCGAAGCATTGTGATTCATTTTTCATTAATGAATCACATGGATTATATATAAGTATATTTATTGAAACAATAATAAATTAATGATATAGTTATAATTATTAAAAATTAAAAATAATACATTCCTTTTTTTCATAATGATCGTTTAAAAATGAAAATGTTACTCATGAATACACACGACCTACCATCTCCATGATTTAAACGTAGTTCATTTTTCATAAAATTATTCATGGTAAATTTTAAAATTAAAATAATTTCATAAAAATTATAATTATTTCGTGATTATTATTCTAAATATAATATAATAGTGACTTCTTTTACCATAGTCAACCTACTGATGTCATTTGGGACGTATCATCAAAGCGTCTAACGTGAACTTAATTGATTAAGTTAATAAATATAACATGACAATTAATAAAATAAAAGGAATAATAAAATTGGAAATTTTTCATTAGTAAATTAAATAAATAAAATTATTTCATTATTCAGTAAGATAAAGTATGTATGTGATGATTCAAATTCGATGTAAGGGGTTTCTTAACTAAATTTCCAATTGATTGGGTTATACTTACACTTCATTGTATATGTTAAGATATGATTATATATGATATTACATATAAATTTATCATATTTTATTTCCACTTTTCTTTATTAGGGTTTAAATTTAATTCATATAATAACTTCATTGACTAATTCTCACTTTAATGTTATGACCATTGTATTATATTTAGTCTCAATTTCCCTTTATATGTGCATATTTTAATGTTATGAACCTAATTTATTTTATATGGTGTATATAACGACCATTTTACATATTATATCATTAATACTTCCTAATTCATGGCATTTTAATTTACAATTCATTTTACTTTATGAAGGTGTATTTGATTTAAAAACTACTAAAGTGGTAAAGAATTTATGCTACTATCACCTTTATTTTTGAAATTGTTTATGTTAAAGGTTAATTTGGAAAAATCACATATAATTATTTCCCTGAGTCACATATATTTTATTATAAAATAATGCTGATTTTTTTACAGGTTTTGTTTCCATTTTTACCATTATTGAAAAATGAAATATCCAGAAAGTTGTTTGTAAGTAATGATAATCTTTTATCCCATTTTAAATTTGGAGTATTTATCCTCCTTGTCTAATTTTTTTATAAAATCTTTTAAAGAATATTTTTTGTATTCTAAAAACATTTATTAAAGACACATTTACCCATGTTTTACTTGTTTATAAAAAATATTCTAACTGGAATATTCCGACCCTTTTCTAAAAAAGGTACCTTTTGACCTTTTTTCAAATGTGTTCAAGGAATTTTGTCTTTTAAATTATAAAGATTTAATAGAATCTTAATACATCAAGTCTAATTAATGATTTTAATCTTCCTTTATAATTTCATTTGTCATTTTTCAATGAATTTTTTTCTATTAATACCATGGACTTTATTTAGATTTTAAAGAAGTGATTTCAAGGGGTAAAAATGTTATTTTAGTTAATAAATATTCCATGTGATCTTTTAATGACATTTTCATCAATTATGACAATATTTTATTTTTTTTATTTCCACTAAACTCAGTATGTATATCTATTACATATATACATATATAATTTCAACTTCTGTTAATGGGTTAATCCATTCATTCTATTCATTTTACAAATTCATTATTTATGAAATCTTCTTGGATTATTATAGGTGGAAAGATTATGCAAACCATTTCATTCCACAGGTAATTCGTATGATAATGCCTTATGATTGATATTCTTTTTTGGAACACATAATCATGAATATGTTATGATGGGTATTCCTAGATAGTTATCTAATGCACTGGGAAATGTTTTTGGTCTCATGAGACATTATGTATGGTATTAGGAAGTAAAACTAATCCATTATGGGGATTTGTACACCATGTGATGTTGTCTTGGTAGTTATCATTGACTTATAGTTTTTTCATGTAATATGTTGCTTCCAATTTCCAATATTTTCATGATATTATGATACCATGTCCTTTATGTTATAATACTATATGATTATTCATGATCCTTATATTTTATAATATCATGTTATATTTGATTATCATGTTTACTCTCTTACTATGATTTAGAAGTCATCCATTATTTTATGAATTCCCCAGGCAGTCCTATGTAGTTTTAGGAGCTCAAAGAGATTTAGGATCTCATTACAAAGAATAAAAATAAATATGTCAATTTTTAGTTTCTTTTGATGTTTTAGGTACCTAGTCATCTAAAGAAACTAGAAATCATGATGTTTTGGTTGAAATCAATGGGTGTTTGTGTTAATTTTTTTTAATAATATTTGTAAAAGGCACAGGTCACCATACATGCACTACATGGAACAAGAATTGATATAAGAGTTTCTCACATGCAAACCATAGTATGTAGAGTTGTAGATGATGACCCAAGATGGGTTTGTTTCAATTAAATCCAAACACTTATTAATTGATGAATAATATACTATACTCATATACCCAACATTGATTTTGATTATGGGTGGGTTATTCTTTATTACTCTACATTCACTAACATCGAGCGTTGAACTCCTGTGGTATCACCCCTTCCACAACCACTTATCTCCTTATCTTCTTAATGTCACCTTGATACAATTTCTCTAATCCTAATGCTACTAATTATAGAACCTCCATGAACTAGTTTTTCACTCATTATACTCCACCTAGGATGGATGTAGTTATACATGGCCACTACCACAAGATGGTGGATCCTATCTTCTACAGTTGGATTTAAGTTGGAATATTTTACCATATATTGAGAATATATTATGCTTTAAAAAATATTCCACACAATACTTCTTCATCACCCTCTAACACTCAAATATTAGTACATATATTTTTAATACATTGAATATTTATTATTTTTTTTTTACCAAAATATCAGCTATAACATAGAATACTTTAGATTAATTCAAATATTTTTTTAATCAAATCAGGGCCTTCACAATTACATTCCTAGATAGCTTAGTTATCTACATCAATAGACAACTTATCATGGTTAATGTTTCCTTCACTAATCTACTCACCAATATCTAATGTTTTCAAGTCAATATACAAAACCACTCTAACTATTATCATCGAATCCAAAAAAATATCTCTTGGTTACAGAACATCAACTAGGTGAAATAAATTTCATATAAAAATTAAAAATTTAATATTTTTTGTAAGATTATGTTATTATAGATAAAAATTTTATTTCCCACAATATGTGGTTAATATGTTATTAAAAATAAAAAAAAATTATGATTTTTTAATGATATATTATTAAAAATATAATTTATCATAGTTCAATAAAATAAATTTTATGATAATGATTTTTTTTAAATAATAAATAATATAAATAAAATTAATTTTATCTCTCATTTTTTTTAAAATATAAAATGTAGAAGTTATAATATATATATATATATTTATATATAATATAATGTTTTTGTATCAAAAAATTTTATATCTATTTTACACCTATAATAAAACCATATAACTATTTTACTATTGATATATAAGCACTCATTTTGACAAAAATATTCTCTAAATCATATATTTAGTGTTTTATGATATAAACTATATTACATTGTGTGATTTGCAAGACTTAAGCATGAAATAAGTGATATCATACTGCATGTGTGTATTTCATTCTTCCATTTATACTATCATTTTAGTAGTCCACCGCATTATTGATAATGTGTTTAAAGGAGTTATAATGTGTTGCATTAGTCATTGGAACTAATTAATGATTAAATGGAAGTGTGGATTTAAATATGATATCACTATAATAAGCTATAGTGTAAACTTTAAAGTGTCTAAATACTGGTCATTACTTTACAAAACACACCACCTAAAAAGTTCATACTTTATTTAATTAAATAGGTATATATAAGGATAATCAAGCATCATTTTAATACACTAGTTTTTTTACAATCAATAGTCAAATCCATCTCTCTCTATAAACACACACACACACACACACACACATTTTTACATTACCATGAGGAGGAGATAGAGTATTTTGGATTTAGGAGAGGTCCAATAATATTGTATTATAATTCAATCATTGGTGGATAAACCAAGGTGATATAAATAATTTGGTTATTATTAAGTGATCATCATCAAGCTCACTGTTAGATTAAATTTTACATAATAAGTAATACAAGTTCTTAAATATTATTTATAATATAATTCTTATAATATTATTCTTTATATTCTTGGATAATTTTTTTATTACATTTAAAAATATTAGATTTTTTTAAAAACCATTGATTGTATATAAGAAAATGTAGTGAAAAGTATTTTTTGGGTTGTTCTCTTTTCAATAATGAAAAGTTTAAAATGATGAGAGTATGTGGTGTCATTTGTTTTTTCTGATAATTTCACAACTTATGATCAAAATTTCGAATTTTTGTTAATTAAATTAGATTTATTAAATATTATATTTATTAAATTTTGTTTTTTGATTGTTTAATTGATTATACTGTGAAGTTTAAAAACATAAAAATTATTATTAGAATCCTTCACCCACTGAGGGTAAAAATTTTATTTTTTACTAAATGTTGTATCATATCACAAAATAGAAATTTCCATTGAAAATGATATCTAAATATTTTATGGTTGAAATTTATTAAAGATATGATATAATTAGTATTTTCAAATAATTATTTATATAATATTTAATTTAATTTAACTTAAATTATTATTAAATAAAACATAATATATATATTTTGATATAAAAATCCTAGTTTTCTTTGATTTTCTTTAAGGATATAACCAACATTTGAGGAGGATGTTTTTAGGGATTGAGTATAACCTAGAGAATTCATTATTAGGCATGGTTATTTGATTTCAAATTAATTATTTTCTTTAAAAATGTATTCATTATATTTTGTGTTCCAAATTATAGAAACATCTCTATAATTTGATCCCAAATATCTATCTTCTATAAATAGAAATATATTGATGAAATAATTCCATGGGTGTATGTGTTTCAAAAATAAAAAATATGATTATAAAGATATATTAGAGATAGATTTCACATTGTTTATACTAAAAATGTTCTAAAATTATCTATAGATAAAATCACAAGGTTAGGAATACAACAATTTTAAGGTATCTATGCGATGAATACAATGACACAAAGATTATGATGATATGTGTTATGTATTTAAAGTTATTTTAGAGATGAATTTAGCCAAATTAAAAAATAATTTATATAATTTAGAGACCTAAACATTTTATTAACATTTTAAATCCAATATTTTTGGAATCCTTTCCCTGATACAAGTTTTTCATTAAAATTTAGTGGGGATCAATAATATTTTTTTAGTTTTTAGGTCATGGATGACAATGAATACAAGGGGTGTGACAACTACTTAGTGGGGGTGTGACAACATTATCCTTGCCATTAAATATACTATCAAATGGATATAATGATAAAATTTTCAATATTTAAACATATATTTTATGTGATATTATTCACTCATAATTTAAAAATATAATTAATTATCCACATTTGTGTTTAATTTCTATTTATTTTAAATTAAATTTAATATTAAATTTGTTTTAGGGATTAAAGTATTTTTTTTAAATTTAATTGAATATCCTAAAAATTTATTATTATTAAATTTCTATTTGTGGGGTGATGATTAGAAATTATATGAGGTTTATAATTCATTGGAAAGGGTTCCAAATTTATATTTCACTAATGATCATTAAAAATGATAAAAGGATACTATATTTAGAAACAAGATCATGGGTGATGTTTTATAATCTATTTAATTTAACATAAACAGTGACATAAACTTTTTATTAGAAATATAAAAATAAAAAATAAACCAAAAAAATACATTAAGTGTCCACATTATGGTTTGGATTTGGTCATGGATCTTAATACGACATCATAGTGCTAATGTTTGAGTGATAAAGGATATCATTCAATCAATTCTATTACAATGATTATCATATTGTTTTGGCTTGTGATACTTTATATGATGGTGTATAGAGAGATTAATAATTTCTAAATAAGATTATTAATTGCATATATAAGTGGGGATTTATTGTAAGAGTTACAATAGTAGAGCCAAATAATTATTTATTTCATAGTATATGAAATATATGAATTCCAATAGGATCCTTAATTAATTGAAAGAATTTTATAAATAGATATTATGAACCTGTATTATTGATATTGTAGAATATTATGTGAAATCAAAATTTCTCTTTCTATTATGTTGTTTTTATTTTCCTTCAAGGAGGATATTCTAGCATACATTTTAAGGTTAATGGGTCTTACCAAAGTGCTCAGTGATTCTAATGGTCGGTGGATACCTTTTGAAAAAGGAACCCATTTTTTTATTGAGGGATCTCAATCAAACTAACTATTGTTGTGGATATTACATGTATCATAAGGTATGTTTATTTTATATTTTTATTTCATTTTATCGATTCTTCCTATGATAGATATTATACCTGATCTTTATGTTTTCTTTTGTTACTTATGGGTATAGATATGCCAAAAAAACCATTTGGTGTTATTAGAATATTTATCAATGAAGAATAAATGAATGGAGCTATAAATTTTATTTTTGTGAAGTTTTTATATAACCATGACAATGGTTATAAAACCACATTATGTTTTATTATTCTGTTAGAAAAAATGGATTTATTTAAAAAACAATTTTATGGTTTTTAGAAAATTTCTGAAAAATAATATGAATTTTTAAAAAAAATCATGGTTTTATTATCATAAAAAATAATAATTTTCAACATTTTCACATCATGTATTACTAACCAAAATGATCGTGGTTTATGTAAATAAAATTTCTACATGGAATAACTAAAATATAGAAATATTAACTAGTCATCTTTTATGGTATGTTTGTAGAAGAAATGAATTATAGTCATAAAATACATCATTCTCAACTGTGGTACCTTTGAAAAATTATTTTCCAAAATTGATTGGTAAGAGAAACCATGACATGGTTTTTAAAAAAATAATTTTTTTAAAAAAATTCTTTCAAAAGTCGTTTTTATTATTATAATTGTTTAAAGTTATTATATCTCATGTTTTTATTTTTGAATTGTTTATTTATTTACGAAATTTGTATTCATGTATATAAATTATTTATATTATTATTGTTTTATAAATTAGTTTAGATTGATTAAAATACTTATTATAATTATCATGCCTTCAATATTAGGGTTATATACTAGGTTTGAAATAAAAGAATTAGTTTTTATTTATCCAAGACTATGATTTTTTATTTATGTTTCAAATTAAATAATATGGGTTGATTATGATTTATACATATTATGTTATAGATTTATTTTAAACATAAATTCCATATTGTGTATTAATCTTTCGATAGTGGGACTTTGGGTCATACTTCTCACTATATTGATATATTATGCTTTGTTTTGATAGTAGGGATTAGTTACTCATCTCACTATACTTGCTCTTATAGGGATTTTGGTTTCATGTGACTTTAATCCTTTACATGAAAAGGTTTTTTAGACCTTATGTATGAGAAAGGATATAAAAAATATCACAAGCTTGGAATCAGAAGTCTATAATTGAATAAAGGGATTACCTATTGTATTTTGTTTACATGATCACACATTGTAAACACTTCACATAGAGAACATGAAGAAGGAGAGAGATTTTAGAGAGAGAATATAGGAATTATATCCAAATTCACATCCTCAGACAATTGGTTAGAGGTCCCCTTATATAGGCCAATAGATATATCCTTCCTAATAATTTTACGCATTATTTTACTATAAGACTCGACAAAACATATAAATCTTATAGAACACACTAAAAATAGAGAAAATGAAAAGGAAAAAAAGAAAAATATAGAGCTAGTGTTCACTATCCTAAGTGTTAGGTGCCCATAAATTATTTTTGTGATGCATGTAGGATGTGGATAACCATAAAATATAATCAAATATGTCCCATTGTAAGCATTATTTATATTGATCTGGTAAACTCTAAAGGTTAGGATATATGGGGAATATTGTTGAGTTCATCAGTATGATAGATTTGGGTCAAGAGTTATCCAATCAACTATACAAGAATCATATATTATATGATGGTTATGATGGCCTACCAAAATAGACATGTAATGGGATAAATATTAAAAGTCAAACTAATTCATAATTGAATATGGATCTTGTCATACTAAATGGATATGATGTATTTGTTCATCATTTTTTGTGGGATCACATTAAATAAAATTCCTTATTGAAATTATATAATTCCTGATACCGACCTAAGGATTTGTCATTTTTTACATAATAACATGAATCATGAACATAATTTTGAGATCTATTATAGGTTTTAACTATATTTAATCAATTAGTATCTAAAAGAGAGAATAATATTCAGTGTAAATCATTTAGAGTATATTGATGTGATGTATATTGAAATAAATTTCATTTATTTTGACTCATGGATATTAGATATTGGGTGTGCATTGCACATTTTTAATGATAAACACAAAACAAAAAATATATTATAATTTAGTAATGTATTAGTTTATATATGTTTTAAAAATGGTGAAAGACTTATTAAATTAGAAGTTGAAACTTATGATCTAAGTATACCAAGTGTTTTATTATAAGATTATAAAACTATTACCATATTCCATCCATAAATAAAGATTTTATTTAAATATCATATTTGGATGAGATGTTATTTTAATTATTGATTATAAAGAAGAGTTGTTCTATATACATGTATGTAATTTTTATAGAATTGGTAATATATTTAATGGTTTATAAATTATAAAAATGGATAATATAGTTTATAAAATTCAATATAATTAGCTCAAGGTTAATTCCATAACCACATACCACTAACATTTTCTCTTTGGGAATATAAGTGAGAAAAATATCCAAAGACTTTATATAGATGGATTTTTGGATTAATTAGATTATTAATCATCTGATAAATTTGAATATTGTTTTTTATAAAAAATTATCAAAGATCTTTTTAGAGAAAAAGTGAGAGGGATAATGAATTCTCAGATCATAGACATAGTTATTGTAGAGACCCTAAGCTTGACATACATGGACATTACAATACTATTGCGGAATACTTATTAAATAACAAAAACACACACACAAGGACCATAATAGTTTAGTGTCTTTGAAAACTCAGAATATAATCTTCTAATCATGGTAAAAGATCTTCAACATCTCCTATAAATATCTTCCTTTTTTTATACCTAATACCTTTATTTATATCCTGAGGAAAGGAAAACATAAAATGGTGATCTCAAATTCTCAGTAAGGGTAGAAAAAAGAAATATCAATCACATCATATTCATAATAACATAACATTTTGGAAATCTTATCCTGTAAAAGAGATCATAATATCATAACATGGGATAAATCTAGTAGTGAAATGTAATCCCAATAATCATAACATAAAACATGAAACTTTGTGGCATACACACATAATCATATATAATCATTTCTTATTAGTCAAGACTCATTGACAAGACTATCATAGTGGACAAAGTCCATTTCTGAACCGAGTTCACTCCTCGTTTCAGTCCTGTTTCACTGAACCGGTTTAACCTGTCATTCCAGCCATGTCTATCTCATGAGATATAAAATCTTTACCCAATGCTTTGGAGGGAGATATAGGTCCCACCCATCTCATAATGATACCATTCTTATATTTTCCACAAAATCATAAACCATACATCATAACATAACCCATGTAATAAAAATCGGAATCTTAAACATCGTGACATCATAAAACAATTCATATAAGATAAAGGAATTCATAAAAATAATTCCATCACAACATAATCAAATCAATGTAATAATATGTATAGAAACAGAACCCTTTATTATCTTATATGGAAAATAATTGTGATAAAACACTTGAACTCCATTCTTGAGGAAAATATCCTTTCTACTTCAAAAACACTTTTCCTTTCTTAACATGTCATACAATTCTATACTAAAAAAAGTTGATTAAAAATAAACTTGAAAACTTGTAAAGGAAGCTTCTTGGAAATAATGTTTTAAAAATACATTAATGCCGTATAAGATAAAAAAACATTCTTCTCGTACTTTTGTCAGAAAAGTCAAAAAGTACCTCGTACGAAAAAAACGAAAAAAGATTCCTTTCATATCTTTTACTAAAAACTCACCGAAGGGTAAAATTGGATTTAAACAATTGTAGTTGGATGGAAATAATATTACATATTATGGAAACATGGATGTGGATGATAAAATACACCCCAATAAATACCAAAGTATAAACAATCTCGGATAAAAATGAGATTGTGATATTTTCCCTTACCTTAGGTCCGAGTTGCTTCGTAAGTGTCCGAACCTCCTGTATAATGATTTAAATAATTTTATTGACTTAGTCCAGAATCATAATCATTGTTATGATATCATATATGGTTCACTTATGACTTTATTTTACCCGTTCTTTTGTAAATTCCATGTTAAAGAGCTTTTTGGGTAAAATTGTTTCATTTGTCGTTCATGTTTTGACTTGTAATTATTCATATGATTACATAGATCATGATTACTTAATTCCAGAATATAAAACATGATTTATATATAATATATATTCATAATATACACATATATAATAGATCGGTAAATGGAAAGAAATACACCGTTCATGGAGACGGTAGGTCGTACGTACGCATGAACGCTGTTTTCATTTCCTTATTGAGTTGAATAGAATTAAGTAGATGACATACATATATATACACATAAATAAAGTATCATTATTTTGTCATATATTTCATGATTACTTATTATATATACTTTATAATCATTCATGAATGGTTAATGTGGAGAATGAATCTCATCGCGTCGTGGAGACGGTAGTCCGTACGTACGCACGAGCGATGATATCGTTCTCATGATCGTGGAATTGTATTGGAGTGTATGTATGATATTTCCGAATCAATATCACTTTACAATAATCATATATAGTTATTATGTACACCATTATACCCATCCAAGTAAGGTGGTGGTGGAAAATAGATTACACCATGGCGTGGAGACGGTATTCCGTACGTACGTACGCGTGGTGATTTCGTTTTCCGTAGGATGGATAGATAGTGAAATAGGGTTGTTTCATACTTATAATAACATATCACTATATGAGTGATACTGATATTATTACTTCATAATGAAACAACCTAAGAAGAAGAAGTGGAAGAAGAAATGAAGTTGAAAGAATCGGTAACAGACATTACCTCTTCTTTGAAGCGCCTCTTTGTGTCCTCCACTTAGGGCACTAAAATTGGTCTTTGAAAAAAACCAAGACCTCTAAGATGTTTCTAGGGAAGTGGAGAAATTAATTTTTCAGGGGTTGGCCGAGAATGAAGTCTCAAAGTGGTGTGAGGAAGAGAGGGAGGAGGTGCCCTTTTGTAATGGAGGAGATGGGCTCATTTGGAAAAACTAAAAATATTATTTTATTATTAAGCCAAATTCGGTATTAAATAGCTCAAAATTGATTTATTTAGAATCTAAGGTGGTGACGGGTCGAAATACTCTCATCCAATAGAATTTAGACATGTTTAGGTCATTATATTAACCTTATCATTTAGTTTTAACTCTTAGTTAATTAGATTGACATTTACCATGTCACTTTGTATTTTTACATTATATAGTTAATAAACTTATGATATACATCCAAGCGAACCCCAATTGGTCCATTAATGATACACCTATCATGATATAAGTATCTTGGACGAACCTTAGATTTTTATGAATAAAATAACAATTAATAATATAATATTTGTTTTAAAAACTATTTTATGTCCATTTTGACACTATTTTGTAATTGATTTTTCTGAAAATCCTAAAAGAATGATTAGTTCAAAAAAAGTTAATTAAATCAATATTAACATGTCATATTAACCTATAAAATTAGTGTAATTCATAAAAAGTCTTAAATTACATTTATTTGGGTATTTATAACATCAATTATGTCAATATTTCATTAATAAGATAATTATTGCATCATCTTTGTGTCATAAATAAATTAACATATTTAATGTCTAAAAATTACAAATAAAATACCATTATGTATTAAATCTCATTAGCTTTATAATTAATATTTCTATTCGAATTTATCTTATGTATAACCCTATATTAAAAATGATATACTTATTAATCATTGATTTTAACTATTTTAACCCTTCTTTAAATAAATTAATAATAAATGTCCAAATCTAATCCAAGTGGGCCTAAATGGTCATATTTTATTCCTAAGATTGTTTTTGGTCGAATTAAACTTGTCCAATAGAATTAGGACATGTGTTAGGGTAATAATAATATCATTTTTACCCTTAATTACCCTATTTACTTTTAACCGTGGTAAATAAAAGTAAAAAGTTACTATTCACCAAAAATTATTTTCATCTCATTGAACCACATTTTACTTACTAAAATCAACCGTGTCTCTCAGATTTTTGAAATTCCACTCACCGAAGCGGTAAAATTATGTTTTTTGAAAAATTCATTTTTCTTAACTACAACTTAGTGGTTTTACTATTCATCAAAAAAATGAAAGTTTCCAGAAAAATACCAAAAATTAGGCCTAAGCTATATTTGATATTATGAACTCAAAAATGATGTCAATTTTACCAAATTAAAAACATATTAGTTGCATTAATTAATTTAAAAATTAATTCCCGTCGTCAAAACAAATAGCGTGTTCTTAAGAGATAATAACTATCAAAAGATTAACACTTGTTTATGTCTCGTTTAAATGTGAAATTACATCCAATGAACAAAATTTTATTAAATTGTAAAAATATATTCTAAATATACTTTAAAACCACTCAAATTAATAATTTATCACTATTAATTATTTCGATTAAAAAGGTTGTTTTTAATTAAAATTTAGTAATTTTCACTATTCATCAGAAAATGAAAGTTATCCGAAAAGTACCAAAATTTCACCTTAGGCTAAATTCGATACTACGAATCCAAAAATGAAGTCCATTTTGAGAGATAAAATTTCTATAATTTTAAAAGGTGGTTATTACTATTCATAATGGCTAGTTTTAATAATATTTTAATAGCATATCGTTGTTTAGTGAAACTCGGTATTGCGTACTACACACGCTATCGAGGAAGGTCACGATTGCGTGTAATGCAAGGCAAGTCAAGGATGCGTATTGTGCAAGCTCCTTTTGGTGTAGCGTACAACATTAGACATTAATGAAACTAAAAAGAATATTTTTCATATAATCTCGGGGTGTTACATTCTACCCCCCTTAAAATGAATATCGCCCTCGAAATTCATTAGGGTTATAAATGGTTTACTATTCGAAAGTTTCCTCAATAGAAACACACATCATAAAAAGGAATACCAAAACCAATCTTTAAAAACAAAAGTATGAAACATAATAGTTACCCAAATAAACTAATCATTGGGTTTCCACATAGGTGAAAATATGGATATGGAAGAGACACTACTACAAATATGGCCTTTATCAGCGCTAAAAATGGCCTTTATCAGTGTTAGAAAAAGCGCCGATAAAGCCAGTGAAGATAAAGGGGGGGGGGTCCCCTTTAACAGCGCTTCCTTTATCATCGCTTTTGTTTTAGCGCTGATAAATGACCATTTTATCAGCGCTTTTAAAAAAGCACTGATAAAAGTTAAAAAAATTAAAAAAATTTAAAAAAATTTAAAAAAAATAAAAAAAAAATTAAAAATACTGCGAATGGGGTGGGCTTTTATAGCGCTTGAGCCCCCCATTTTACAGTGCTTTTCTACCCCTGTAATGCACCCCACGCACCCCCTTCACCCTTTAACAACGCTTGCTGCTATATTCCCCCATGCACGCGCGCCCCTGCTTCACCCAAGATTTGAACTCGAGACCTCCCCCCCTGCGCGCCTAAGCCTTTACCACTACTCTATTTTGATTTGTCTTCTAATTCATGATATATATATATAGTTATATTTATTCGTATAGTAATGTATATTTATATTAATATATATATAGTTATATTATAATATATATATATATAGTTGTATTATAATATATATATATAGTTATATTATAATATATATATATATAGTTATATTATAATATATATATATATATAGTTATATTAATATATATAGTAATATTAATATATATATAGTGATATTAATATATATCTATATATATATATATATTTAGTTATATTTATTCGTATAGTAATATATATTTATATTAATATATATATATAGTTATATTAACATTTATATAGTTATATGAATATATTTATCTTTATATTAATATATATAGTGATATTAATATATATATTTATAGTGATATTAATATATATATTTATAGTAATACTAATATATATATGTAGTTATATTAATATATATATAGTTATTAGATTAATATATATATATATAGTTAGATTAATATATATATATATAGTTAGATTAATATATAGGTATATAAATATTCATATATTTGTATTTTAAATAAAATGGATGTTAGATATTTTTTAGATAAAGATAATATATTTTATATATAAATATATTTTATTATTTATATTTATAATTAAACTTTTAGGTGTGAATATATAAAAAATATGAACATATTGTTATATTTTTTATTATAAATAGCAGTGCATTATAAAAAAGGATGAAATTTCAAAGACATAATATCAATATGAATGTAATACCTTGGAATAAATTCAGACCCCTCCAAAAAATCCAATAATACGCCCTTAAACGAGGGTGAAAATCCACAAAATGTTTAAAAATCGGGGTACCCCGACCAAAAACTCAGTTTTGGAGGCCTTATGGGCCTCTTTTGACCTCGAAAATCCCTTGAACGGGGTCCCCCTTGATCATAGGGACGTAGAGCTCGTCGCATGCTTCGATTTGATATGTGGTAGAGCTCAAACGGACACCCGGATCAAAAGCTATGGCCGTTTGAAGTTTGAGTTGCGTTTTCAACAAATTTTGGATCTTTTTTTTTAATTTTTTTAATTTTTTTAGTCTTCATATTGTTATTAAATGACTATTACTCCATAATGATTATCAAATTATTAATTAAAAATATTTTTTTTAATTTTTTAAGAAGCCATTTTCACTAAATATCTTATATATTAAGTATAATAAGTGTAAATATACATTTATACTTATCTAAAATATATTTAAAAATTATATATTATATTTATATATCAATATAACTATATTTATATATTAATATATTAATATATTTTAATTTTTTTTTGAAGCCGACCCTTTATCAGCGCTACTAAACAAGCACTAATAAAGGGGGCCCTTTATCAGCGCTAAAAAAGCGCTGATAAAGGGGGGGGGGTGCTGCGAAAAACTGTTTTTGTGGTAGTGAGAAATCTAACCATCATGTTCTGATGGAGAGTGGTAGAGAACATGGCTATGGAAAAGGCAGCAATCACAAAGCCATAAATTTGTGACGATCTAAGGTACCATCTGATTCATCAGATATAAGAGCAATAGGACAACATTTTTGGTTTTCAAGATCATTTCCCTAAAGTTGATGAAATTGGAATTAGAAGAAATACTTTCGTGATTTTGGTATAGTCTCACCATTGTTCGTTCTTTGAAAAATTTCCATGTCATCTCTTAATGAAATGAAGTTGAATTTGTCATTCGTGATGTGTTAGCAGAACATGTGATAGAATGACGGGTCATTCCATCTGTCTCAAACAAAAGGTTAGCAAAAGTTATTAAATATACATAAGTCGATCTATAGTGAGATTAATCATATATGGTTCCTAAAATGGACTTATACTTATTATATCATAATAAAACTAGTTTCTACTAAACAGGGACTTCCTGTAGTCCAGTGGTAGGCGATAAAGGCCAGTCGCACTTTGGTTGTGGGTTCGATTCCCACAGCCTTGTCCGATGCGATGGGCTGTCTCCCATCCTGCAGGTTTTCCTTTTTATAAAACTAAATTACTATAACATCCCATAAATAATATCGAAAAAACTTCTATCCTTAAACAATACTAACTTATGTCAAAAATAATCCATCCCAATCTTTAGGCTTATCTAAAATACTTCGGTCCAAGCTCATAGTATAAAGAAAATGATTACTTGAAATGTCACATAACAATCACGTGAATGCCATAATTTATCCCCCATATATCATAAGATATATCTTGTTGGTCAAATTACAAACATGTGAATACCTTAATAATGTATTCTCTTGAAGAATGAATACCCATTGAACCTTAGTGAAAACATGAATGCAGTTAAAAGTTAACACTTTCCACAAACCAAAATCCCCAAAATTTTATATACTCCAACCATGATATCACTTAGTCCTTATATCAATCATGAGCTCATGAATACAATCAAACATCTTATTATCTTTTTATCCCTTCATTATGCGCATATCATCTGTTTACCAAAAATATCTCAATCACATTCCATGGTTATCGGTACCATAAAATTATTGAAAACCACAATAGAACAATAAATAAATATTCCAATATTCCACGATACTATATACAAAATTATTTTGGAATCCCATTACATAAACACTTAATCATTCCAACACATCGTTGTCATATTCAACATCGCAAATAGTGATCGCATGTGACTTCCCTTTGTCCTTTTCCTTAAGTGGTTGCTCATGTCGATCATCACTAACCCTTGGATTAGGGCATTTATTAGAATAATGCCTTATTTCCTTGCACTTGAAGCATTGAAGTGTTGGTGGTGCATTCTCTGCAGTCTTTTATTTATTCACATCATTAGAAACCCTTTTTCCATTACTTCTACACTCAGCTACTCGATGACCTTATTTTCCACACTTAAAACATTTTCAAGTCCCTTTAAGACAATCTCCATCATGCTTCTTTCCACACTTTGAGCATATGGAAACATTTATCTTCTTTTCACCATTATTCTGAGATTTCTCCTTGAACTCCATCTTTCGTTTCTTGTCAAAACAATGAGATGGATAAGTAACACCAACTTCCATTTCTACCTTGATAGAAAAACGCACAATTTCATCATAGCTACTGAAGTCTCTTATAGCTAATTCCCTTCGAAGATTTGGTTTTAAGCCACTGAATAATCGATCAACTTTACTTTCAGGTTGGATGATAAATCCAGATGCATACCTTGCAAGCCTTGTAAAATTCGTTTTGTATATACCAACAGATTCATCATCCTTTTGCTTTAGTTCAAGAAACTCCTTCTCCATCTTTGTTCGAAGAATATGAGGGAAGTACTTACTGAAAAATAAGTTCTTGAACTCGTCCCATTCCATGGACTCAATTTCATCTCTTGGCCTCGTATTCTTGATAAGATTCCACCATTGATCAGCATCACCTTCCAAACGATACACTGCTAAGATGACTTTATCATGTTCAGAACATTGTAGAACTGAAAATATCTTTTCAGTGGTACTGATCCATTGTTCAGAAACAAGTGGATCAGAAGACCCACTGAAAGAAGGTGGACATTGCATCATGAAAGAATCAATAGAATATTGTTCCCTTCTCTGCCCATTTGGATGTCCAGAATGATTCATAGCTTGTATAAGTATAGCAATAAGATTTTTCACTCCATCTCCCATAACATTTGTTTGTTCAAGAGGACAATCATTTCATTTTCCATTGCAATGATCAACACGGTTCCTTTGGGTTCCAGCCATCGTCTAAAACCCAAAAAGAATATTGTGAGAGGAAAACATCACGCTAGGGAAAACAACATAATAAAGGGGGAGTACCTTCAATATCTAACATATTAGGTTACCGTTATTCTAGTACTATAACCGATACTTATACTTAACCTTAGGGACATCCCTATACATACCTTAGAAATATCTATAGGGATCTCACTAAAGTTCTCACATCCTAGTTTCCAAAGGTTAACTAAACCTTTCCTCTGATACCAACTGTAGAGACCCTAAGCTTGACGTACATGGACATTACATTAATTTTGAGGAATACTTAGTACATAACAAAAACACACACACAAGGACCGTAATAGTTTAGTGTCTTTGGAAACTCGAAATATAATATTCTAATCGGGGTGAAAGATCTTCAACATCTCCCATAAAGATCTTCCTTTTTTTTACCTAATACCTTTCTTTATATCTTGGGGAAAAGAAAACATAAAAGGGTGAGCTCAAATGCTCAGTAAGGGTAAACAAAAGAAATATCAATCACATCATATTCATAAGAACATAACATTTTGGAAATCTTATCTTGCAAAAGAGATCATAATATCATAACATGGGATAAATCATAGTAGTGAAATTCAATCCCAATAATCATAACTTAAAACATGAAACTTTGTGTCATACACACATAATCATAGAGAATCATTTCTTATTAGTCAAGACTCATTGCCATGACTATCTTAGTAGACAAAGTCCATTTCTAAACCGAGTTCACTCCTCGTTTCAGTCATGTTTCACTGAAACGGTTTAACCTACCGTTCCAGCCATGTCTATCTCATGAGATATAAAATCTTTACCTAATTAATTGGTGGGAGATATAGGTCCCACCCATCTCATAATGATACCATTCTTATGTGTGCCACAAAATCATAAACCTTACATCATAGCATAACCCATGTAATAAATATGGGAATCTTAAACATCGTGCCATCATAAAACTATTCATATAAGATAAAGGAATTCATAAAAATAATTCCATCACAACATAATCAAATCAATGTAATAATAGGGATAGAAACAGAACCCTTTATTATCTTAGATGGAAAATAATTTTGATAAAACACTCGAACTCCATTCTTGAGGAAAATATCCTTTCTACTTCAAAAACACTTTTCCTTTCATAACATGTCATAAAATTCTAAACTAATAGAAGTTGATTAAAAATGAACTTGAAAACTTGTAAAGGAAGCTTCTTTGAAATAATCTTTTAAAAATCCATTCATGCCATATAAGTTAAAAAAAACATTCTTCTCGTACTTTTGTCGGGAAAGTCAAAAAGTACCTCGTACGAAAAAAATGACAAAGATTCCTTTAATATCTTTTACTAAAAACTCACCAAAGGGTAAAATTGGATTTAAACAATTGTAGGTGGATGGAAATAATATTACATATTAAGAAAACCTAGATGTGGATGATAAAATACACCCCAGTAAATTCCAATGTATAAACAATCTCGGATAAAAATGAGATTATGATATTTTCCCTTACCTTAGGTCCGAGTTGCTTTGTAAGTGTCCGAAACTCCTGTATAATGATTTAAATAATGTTATTGACTTATTACATAATCATAATCATTGTTATGATATCATATATTGTTCACTTATGACTTTATTTTACCCGTTCTTTTCTAAATTCCATGTTAAAGAGCGTTTTGGGTAAAATTGTTTCATTTGTCGTGCGTGTTTTGACTTGTAATTATTCATATGATTACATAGATCATGATTAATTAATTCCAAAATAAAAAACATGATTTATATATAATATATATTCAGAATATACATATATATAATAGATCGGTAAATGGAAAGAAATACACCGTTCATGGAGACGGTAGGTCGTACGTATGCATGAACACTGTTTTCGTTTCCTTATTGAGTTGAATGGAATGATGTAGATGACATACATATATATACAAATAAATCCAGTATCATTATTATGTCATATATTTCATTATTACTTATTATATATACTTTATAATCATTCATGAATGGTTAATGTGGAGAATGAATCTCATCGCGTCGTGGAGACAGTAGTCCGTACGTACGCACGACCGATGATATCGTTCTCATGATAGTGGAATTGTATTAAAGTGTATGTATACTATTTCAGAATCAATATAACTTTACAATAATCATATATAGTTATTATTTACACCATTATACCCATCCAAGTAAGGTGGTGGTGGAAAATAGATTACACCATGGCATGGAGACGGTATTCCGTACATACGCACGCGCGGTGATTTCGTTTTCCGTAGGATGGATAGATAGTGAAATAGGTTTGTTTAATACTTATAATAAGATATCACTATATGAGTGATACTGATGTTATTACTTCATAATAAAACAACCTAAGAAGAAGAAGTGGAAGAAGAAATGAAGTTGAAATAATCGGTAACGGACATTAACTATTCTTTGAATCGCCTCTTTGTGTCCTCCTATTAGGGCACTAAAATTGGTCTTTGAAGAATACCAGGACCTCTAGGATGTTTCTAGGGAAGTGGAGAAATGAATTTGGCAGGGTTTTTCTGAGCGTGAAGGCTCAAAGTGGTGTGAGGAAGAGAGGGAGGAGGTGCCCTTTTGTAAGGGAGGAGAGAGGCTCTTTTGGAAAAACTAAAAATATTATTTTATTATTAAGCCAAATTCGGTTTTAAATAGCTCCAAATTGATTTATTTTGAAGCTAAGGTGGGGATGGGTCAAAATCCTCTCATTCAATATAATTTAGACAAGTTTAGGTCATTATATTAACCTTATATTTTAGTTTTAACTCTTAGTTAATTAGATTGACATTTACCATGTCACTTTGTATTTTTATATTATATAGTTAATAAACTAACCATATACATCCAAGCGACCCCCAATTGGTCCATTAATGATACAACTATCATGATATAAGTATCTTGGCCGAACCATTGATTTTTAGGAATAAAATAACAATTAATAATATAATATTTTTTAAAAAAACAATTTTATGTCAATTTTGACACTATTTTGTAATTGATTTTTATGAAAATCATAACAGAATGATTAGTTCAAAAAAAGTTAATTAAAGCAATAATAACATGTCATATTAACCTATAAAATTAGTGGAATTCATAAAAAGTTTTAAATTATATTTATTTCGGTATTTATAACATCAATTATGTCAATATTTCATTAATAAGATAATTACTGCATCATATTTGTGTCATAAATAAATTAACTTATTTAATGTCTAAAAATTACAAATAAAATACCATTATGTAGGAACGCTTTTTAGATTTCTAATGAATATTTATAGTCTAATTTATCTTATGTATAACCCTATATTAAAAATGATATACTTATTAAACATTGATTTTAACTATTTTAACCCTTCTTTAAATAAATTAATAATAAATGTCCTAATCTAATCCAAGTGAGGCTAAATGGTCATATTTTATTCCTAAGGTTGTTTTTGATCGAATTAAACTTGTCCAATAGAATTAGGACATGTGTTAGGATAATAATAATATCATTCTTACCCTTAATTACCCTATTTACTTTTAACCGTGGTAAATAAAAGTAAAAAGTTACTATTCACCAAAAATTATTTTCATCTCATTGAACCACATTTTACTTACTAACATCAACCGTGTCTCTTGGATTTTGGAAATTCCACTCACAGAAGCGGTAAAATTATGTTTTATGAAAAAATCATTTTTCTTAACTACCACTTAGTGGTTTCACTATTCATCAAAAAATGAAAGTTTCCAGAAAAATACCAAAAATTAGGCCTAAGCTATATTTGATATTATGAACTCAAAAATGATGTCTATTTATCCAAATTCAAAACATATCAGTTGCATTAATTAATTTAAAAATTAATTCCCATCGTCAAAACAAATAGCGTATTCTTAAGAGATAATAACTATCAAAAGATTGACACTTGTTTATGTTTGGTTTAAATGTGAAATTACATCCAATGAACAAAATTTTATTAAATTGCATAAATATATTCTAAATATACTTTAAAACCACTCAAATTAATAATTTATCACTATTAATTATTTCGATTAAAAAGGGTTTTTTTAATTAAAATTTAGTAATTTTCACTATTCATTAGAAAATGAAAGTTATCCGAAAAGTACAAAAATTTCACCTTAGGCTAAATTCGATACTCCGAATCCAAAAATGAAGTCCATTTTGAGAGATAAAATTTCTAAAATTTTAAAAAGTGGTTATTACTATTCATAACGGCTAGTTTTAATAATATTTTAATAGCATATCGTTGTTTAGTGAAACTCGGTATTGCATACTACACACGTTATCGAGGAAGGTCACGATTGCGTGTAATGCAAGGCAAGTCAAGGAAGCGTGTTGTGAAAGCTCCTTTTGGTGTAGCATACAACACAAGACATTAATGAAATTAAAAAGAATATTTTTCATAAAATCTCGGGGTGTTACAGTGATGTATGTGGATCAATGAGCACTCAAAAAAGGGATGGGTATAGGTTCCTTGTAACTTTAATAACAATATCCATTGGTATGGTTATGTGTTTATTTTGAGATAAAAGTTTGAAATTTTTTATCATTCATTGAGTTTATATTCAAAGTATAGAATCAACTAGAAAAAATTATTAACATTATCTGATAAGATTGAGGTGGTAATACTTGATCTAGTAATTTAATGATCACTTGAGAGATTGAGGAGTTGTTCATAGTTGAATCCTTCTAGAACATCATAGTGGAATGGTGTGTTTGAGAAGAGGAATTATACATTTTTGGAAATAATTTGTGTAACATAACAAACCCAAACCACTAGATTGGGAAGAAGCAAGATTTCACTAACCTTATATCCATCCCCCATACACCAAAGGTTAATAATAAATTCCAAGAATATACTATATCTATGGTGGGTGATTTACTCTTCTATATAAAATGAATTGTAGAAGACAAATCCAACACAATATATAAAAAAAATTATTTATGAATATAATAATGCTAACTCTATTACATAACCTCAATAAAAAAATCAAATTCGTAGGTGAAATTAAAGCATTTAAATGAGATTATAAGACCAAAAGACCCCAAATTAACGACATAGTTCCCAAATAGTATCTATAATGATCCACCAGATAGTTTTATCAATTCTTTCAAATCCATCACCCAAGCCACAACATCAAAATTCAATTCCATAAAGGTAAAAGGTCCCCCTTACTTAGATCATGTATAATAAGGACTATATATGCACCAAGATGAAAATTTAAGGTGAAAGTATACAAAATTATTGGAAATCCCCCAAAGACTTTATGCACATGTCATTTAAACAAGAATAATTTATCTCAAATTTTCTATAAAATAGTGAATAAACAGAATAAAATAAATAATCGAAGGAAACCATATAGATAATAGACACTAAAACCCATATTTCCTTTGAAATATATTATTTCAGTGAAATAAACCACACCAAAAATCACCCAGACATTCCATGTATTCACAAACCCATTTAACACATCCACTACCATAGAAGAATCCCCTATACCCACTAACTTTTGAGTAGACCCATTCGCCAGAACCAAGTCATTACATGGTGGGTAAATTTCGTGAACCCTTATATTTAGCATATATAGGGAAGTATGAACTAAAAAGATGCAAACATGCAAGTCATGAATACATGCTGACCCTTTCCAAACCAATGTTACCCCAATTTTATCATAAAAAAACATGTCAAAAACAAAACACCCCACACAAGAATCAAGAAAACACACCAAATAATCCTATCCAAAACACTTTTCCAAATGTGCATTTAATTAAAAAATGAGTGCACACACACACTCAAACTGGATTAATAATTCCTTTTCTAAAAAAATAATTATACAAGAATATATTCACTCATGATTTGTTCAAAAGATTTACAATAGATTAAAAAAATATTTTAAATATGAAAACACCAAATATTCTAAGTTATTAACATAATTAAAAATAGTTAGAAACTATAAAATCCTAATATTTCAGTATATATATTTTCCTTTAAATAATACTAATTTCGATATATTTCTTCAAAAAAACAAAAAATATGGCCCAAATACATTATTAAATAAATATAATATTATTTAAAATATAATTATGATTACATGTAATATATGCATATATGATATAAAATATTAAAATTATATAAATTATAAAAATTATATGAAATAATATTAAAAAGATGTAATGTTTAATAATGCACTTTTAAATAAAAACAGTTGATATTTATATTTTGTTTTTTTTTCTATTAAAATTTAAATAAATAATTTATATAAATAGAATTAGATAGAAATAACTTTATTTCATAATTTATAACATCAAAATTTAATTAGTATTATTTTTTTATAATTTTATGAAAATATCATTTTTAGTCAAAAAATGTTGTTTTTATGAAATTTGAAATTTTTGTGACGCTATCAACAAATAAAAATGGTGAAGAATGTTATAAAACCATTTAAGTGATAAAATATGAAACTAAGGAATTACATTATGAATTTTGAAATATTATTTCAACTTTTAAAACTCATGCCTAACATTTTTAAAACTAAAATGTAAGGTTGATTTAATAAAGAAATATGTTTTATATATTTTCATTCAGTTAGTTAATATTTTGATAAAATCTGGTTATGGTTTGATTTTAATGTGAAAAAAATCATTTGTTTTATAATAAATCAATTAAAATCTTGAAAATAAGCAACAATTAAAAAATATTTTATAATTTTAATGTCTAAAAATGAACTTTTATTTTAAAAAAACATTATGTGTTATCTGTGTATAATATAAAACAATATTTTATCCTATTAATAAAATTAATTTGATTAAGTGGAGCCCAAATTAGGAATCAACATGTAAATTTTTTTAAGAAGGTTCTACTTATATTTTTAGTAATAAAAATAATTGAAATGGTTATAATTTAATTAAGAGTAATAAGTGTTTAAATGACTTATTTTTTTCAAAATTAACATGACCTTTAGACCTTATAGAAAACTATTGTTTTTTTAATATGTGATACATACATTTATTACCCAAATTAAATAATCTAAATCTCTTAAATTCCATGCCTTTTCATTATTACATGTTACATACCATTCTTTTCCATTGAAAAGTCCATCTTCCTCACTTATAAACGGGGATCACTTCCACCATTTCAATACTCCAATCCTATTTTGAAATATTCATGAACCCATACCAAAATTTCGTCTCCATTAGTTCCTTTACATTCCCAATTTCACTAATTAACCAAAAATTATCCTAATCTATAAAATCAAAGGCCTTTATTAGGAGAAAATTTTGGGCCTAAATGATTATAGAGTGCATCCGAATTAGTAGGGAAATATGGTAAGGGTTTCATCTCAAAAACTTACTTATTTAAGGAACATGATATTTTATGAATTTAATTTTCATTAAATTGTGTATATAATTACAATTGGATATTTAATATCATGTATTATTCTTATTAATAGAATTTTAACTTCAAATTCAAGATCTCATTCTTTCACAATTTTTCATTAGAATTTTCTTAATCCATAAGAGATTTTTATCTCAAGATCCTTTATTTGAGACACATTTTAATTTATGCACCAATTTAATTTATATGGTTTATATTATTGCAAATTTATATTTTATAATGAAATATATTATATTAATGGTATTTGAGGTTCATTTTTAATACCTTTATCATTCAGGGGTTTTGATTAAGATTTTACCCAAGTCATAATTATTTTCCCGAATCATGTTCTTTTTACAATGATTCATGAAATATCTTATTAATTTTGACCTTAAAAGTATTTATTCCACACTGTTATATTTTCAAATAGAATATTTAATTTTTATCTAAGGATATCACTTATCTTTAATAATATTCGTACCTTTTATGAAATTATTCCTAAAATAAAATCACAATGTTGAGAACAATAACTCATATACTTTCTAATGGATATTTTTCTTCCATATCCATGTTTTATATTTCAAACGTTAGATATATAACCCAAATATATTTCACCTTAAATGAAATTCAAGTTTTTCTCCACCTCTTTTCAAATTAAATTTTTATTATACTTTTTACAATGTGGGGTTCATAAAAACTTTTAAAGGAATTTTAACATTTTCTAGATGGATAATTTTCAAAAAGGAATTTCTTTTAAAATAATGTTATAAATATTTTAAAAATACTTTCATAATTTTTTTAATGTTATTTTAAACTACATTGGCTTTCTATAAATTATTTTTATAGGAATATATTTTTTAACATTTCCGACATGGGTTTAACAGAAGGAATCTCTTTTAATTTTTCCCATGTGAATGTATCTTTACAAAACCTTTTTCATATTATATGATACATCATATATTTGATTTCATGTTTATAAAAGGAAATTATTATTATCATTGTTTATTTATTTTAAAAATATCTTAAAAGCACAATGTAATGTCTTATTTATATATAAATTTTCCTAATTATTATAAGAGTGTCCTCTTATATTTCATATGTTTGGTCAAGGGTATTCTTTAAATTATGACACCAATAATATTTATCTAGGTGTCTTATAAAATTATATTTTGTATCCTTGGTATTATCCATTAATGATTTTTTCATAACTAATTATCCACTTGTATAATCATGATTTACTTCTAGTAAAGTTTCTCAATAAATGTCATATATTATAATATTTGATTGAAGGGTTTTCAACTAGATGTCTGATACATCGACTGATTGAGGAAATTATTATCTAAATCGCATATTAATTTTCTCTATGGTGTAAATTTCATATAAGTAATCAATTTTTTGAGTTTTAGTTTTGTATAATAATGTTTAAATTCATTATATTCCCATTTATTTTAGATGGGTTTTTCATATCATGTTTATTAATGAAATCATGAATTCTTCCTTAGGTTACCACTTGAAAAGGATATAAAACCCATTTTATTTCCTTTGGTTTTTACGATATGTTGATTGAAATAATGTGGAACACATATATATGATTTCCATTATGATGGGTGTACCCAAATAGCACTATAATGCATTGAGTAATACTAATTTCTCATGAAAAGTTATGTATGGGATTAGGGAGTAAACCGTATACATTTTGATGGCCTAGTGATTAATCCCTAGCATATGATAATTTCATAGTGAGTAATATTTGGAACAAGATAATCGACTAGGGAGTAAATTTTTTTAAAATGATTATGATTTAAAAGGTATTAATCCCTGGAATATACTTATGATATAATGTTTATATTGCTTACACATTCCCATGATTTCATTCTCTTATGTTATGATAATTGTTTAATGCATGTATTTATGATAAAATCTATTTATTCTATCATATAAATATTATGATCATTCAAATTATGATATAATGACATTACTCACATATATCATGTTGTGATTTGTTATTATGTTTACCCTTACTAAGAATTTGAGCTCATCCATTCCTTATGTTTCCATTTCTAGAGGATATGAAAGAAAGTATTAAGTATGTTAAGCATAAAAGAGTATCCTGTGTGGAAATTTTTTGGGAGAAATTAAAGACTCATTATGGATTTATTAGACTCATATATAGTAAAAAATAAACATTTTTTTAGATGACTAGATAATTAATAGTTTATTCTCTGTCTTAACTATCTAGAACTCTAAATGTAATTGTACATGGTTTTAAATATGGTAATGATATTGTAATCATAGATGTGTATTAATGAAAATGTTATATGTTATATATTTTCAGCACTCAATTTGGGAGCATGATTTTGGTGGTACTACAGTTGGTATTATGGGTATTTTTAGATAACTTTGGAGGTTAAGATGTTAATGGTTAAGGATGATTTAAGATTTAGGAATGAAATCTAGGGTTGATGAGTTAATTATAACATTAGTTTCAATGGTATATATAGACCATTAGGATTGAAGTGTTAAATGTTTTATGTTGTATGGGGATCCATATAATAGAGCATTAGTAGAATACCTAAGTATAAGTCTATGTATATGTGAATCCCATGATAATTTGTTAAAGAATAGACTATGTAGATTTCCTAGTAATTACATCCCTTTCTAGATACTGGCAATTAGAAATAGTTTTAGAACACATGTATCTAGGGGTAACAACCCCAAAAATAATTTTTCTGGTATATCTCAGTCATCCTTATAGTGCATGGTGAATGGGCCCTGAATGCATACATGGATGGAACCTCATAGGGGATATTATTAGGTAAATTCATATTCTCTTTAGAAACCATCATGAAGTATGAGAACATATTTATTTATGAAATTTAATAGGATTATAGAAACAAATATTAAAATGACCATGGATAATCTAGATTAAATCTAAAAAACTCATAAGTTAGGGTATGTACTTCATTTATGAATTATTTCTTATAATATCCTAGTTTCCCCTTTTTACATTTTACAAGTATTCTAATCCCTAAAATGCATTTTAATGTAATGGATGGTGAAAGGAGGAACCAAGAAAACATTGGATGCAATAGACAATGTAATTATTGTACCAACCTACAATCTATTGGGATAAGAACTAGGATTAGAAATATTGTTATTTTTCCAAATCACCTTTCATGAATTATGATTAATAAAGTGAATATAGTTGAATTTCTTATCATACCAAAGATGATAAGGTAAGAGTCCTATAAAAATTTGGGTGATGAAGATGTTGAAGGAAAAAAGATACAACATCCTTTATATAAAAAATATGGGAACAAACACGTTGGGGAATGTATCAATGGAACTATAAAATGTTTTATGTGTGGAAAAGTAGGACATAAAACATCTAGTTTCTAAGGGAAATTTATGAATTTAGTTAAATCGATAGAGGAAGAATATTTGTCTTTTATTTTTACCAATGATATTAATGTAGACATTTCATTTGAAATTTTATGTCAATCCATGCCTATATTTTTGAAATAATTAATTAATTTTTCGTAAAAAATTGTGAAGATAAAACTTATTTAAGTGGGATAAAATGTTAAATCCTTAGATTTTTGTATATATATTTTCCTTTAAATAATAATGTGTTTGATATCCTTCTTCACATGAACTAAAACAAATATTTTAATACATTATTAAATTATAATAAATTTATTTAAAATATTATTATGATAAAATATAATATATGTATGATATAAAATATTGAAATTCTTTAAATTAATAATTTTTTATAAAATAATATTAGAAAGACTTAATGTTTAAGAATGAATTTTTAAATAAAAATAATTAACCACTATAATTTTTATTTTTTACTGAAAATTTAAAAAATAATTTTTATAAATATAACTAGAAAAAATTAACTTTATTCTTTAAATTATAATATTAAAATTTACTTAGTAATTTTTTTTAGTATTATTTGAAAATATAAATTTTTTAGTGGAAAATGAGTTTTTTACAACAAAAATATTTTCATCAATTTATAAATATATTATAATGAATTAAAAGTTCACAAAACCATTAAGTGAATAAATATGAATCTAATTAAAAAAATTATGCCTTTTAAAATATTATTTGGACTTAGAAAAACATTCCAAACATTTTTAAAACTTAATTAAATTCTTAATTTAATAAATAATTATATATATATATATATATATATTATTTTAATTAATTTGTATTTTTTAAAAAATTTGGTTATAGATTTATTATAATGTCACTTAAACTTCATTTTATTTATAATAAATCAATTAATATCATGAAAATCAGTAACCATAAAAAAATTATCATATAAGTTTACTGTTTAAAAGCACATTTTTATTTAAAAAATGAGTGTTTATGTGTTATGTGTGTAATTTCAAATTAAATTTTATTTTTTTTATAAAATTAATTAGGTAAAATAGAGCCAAAATTTAGAATAATCATGAAAAAAGTTGTCAATAAATCTCAACTTACATTTTTAGTAATAAAATAATTGTCATAATTAATATTTAATTAAGAGTAATAAGTGTTTAAATGATTAATCTAAGGTGGATCAATTTTTCCAAAACTCACCTGAACTTTAGACATTCTAGAAAACATTTTTAGGTTATAAAGTCTTACTTTTATATATCACCAACCTTATCTCACCTAAATATCTTAACTTTCATACCTTTCCATTCTTATCCCTTACCATTCTTTTCTATGGTAAAGTACCCCTTCCCCACTTATAAAAGGGGGATAACTTTCACCCTTTCAATAATCCACTCCTATTTCAAAATTACCTTAAAACTATACACCAATTTACTCTCCTTGAATTAATTTATACTCTTTAATGACCCTGGTAACCACAAATTATCCTAGGACCCACAAAATATAAGGCATTCAATAAGAGGAAGTTCATGGGCTCAACAAGCATAGAATGCATCCAACTAAGCAGAGAATCAAGGAAAGGGTTTCATATCATGACTTCCTTATATGAGATACATGTTCTTTTATGTGCCTAATTTAATTTAAATTGTTTATATATTTCCAATTAGATACTTAATATTATGTTTTATCCTTATTCATGGTATTTGAACTTCAACTTCAAGCTCTACTTATTTTGAGGATTTTTATTAGAATGATATTAAGATGTAAGGTATTTTTGACTCAAATAATTTAATTGAGACATGTTTTAATTTATACACCAATTTAATTTTATATGGTGTATATTATTCCCAATTTATATGTTATAATTAAATATTTTTTATTCATGGTGTTTGAGGTTCATTTTCAAGCCTTTTCTCCATTAAGTGTCTTTATTAAAATGTCACTCAAGCCATAATTATTTTCTTGACTCATGTTATTTTTTCCCATGTGTCTTGAAATATCTTCTTTATTTTGACCTTTCAATTATCTCTTTCCTACCATTGTTTTTTCAAATAGTATATTTTATTTTTCTCTAACGATATTACTTCTCTTTATTAATATCCTCTTGTTTGATGAAATGCTTCCAAAAATAAAAGCAAGATGTTGATAAGAATAACTCTTATACCTTAAAATAGATATATTTATTCCATGTAAATATTTTAAATATCAAAAGTTTGATTTATAATGCAAATATGTTTTATGTAAAGTGACGTTCAAGCTTCCCTTCACCACTTTTCAAATGAAATTTTTATTATCTGTTTTATATTGTGGGTTTCAAAAAAAGGTTCTATAATGATTTTATAATTTCCCACAGAGTTAGTTTTCATAATCATTTTTCTTTTCATTTAATTTTATAAATATATTAAAAAGTATTGTATAATGAATTTTTAATGTTAATTTTTGATATATTGATTTTTTGTAAAAAAAATAAAGGAAGTATTTTTAACATTTTCCAAGTGGGTCATTTTCTATCAAAGGAATCTATTTTAAACTATTCCATGTGAACGTATATTTCCACTACCTTTTTCTTTTTCAATGAGACTTAGGATATATGATTTCATGTTTTCAAAAATGAAATTCTTGTTCTCATGGTTTAATTAAATCTCTCTATTAATATTTTTTCAAAGGAAAATGGAATTTATTATATGCAAATCAATTTTCCTAATGTTTTTAAGAGAGCTCCTCATATATGTAATATGGTTGATCAAAATTATTATTAAAATGATAAAATACACCTTCATTATCTAGATATGTCAAGAAATCAGATTTTATATCTATGGAATGATCCATAAATTGTTTTGTATTTCTTAATCATCCACTTGTATAGTCCTGATATACATCTAATACTATTCCTCTATGAATACCCTATATTCGACTACTTAACTGAAGGGTGTTCACCTAGATTCCCAATACATAAATTTATGAGGGAATTTTTTTAAAATATATATTTATTTCATATACAATGTAAATAAGATATAATTAATCATCATTTATAGTGGTATTTACCTAGAATGATGCTTAATGTATTATATACCCATTTATTTTTCATGGGCTTATCACATCATGTTTATTTATGAAATCATGAATGATTCCTTAGTGAACCAATTGAAAAGTATATAAAAAACATTTTATTTACTTGGGGTTTTATGAATTTTTTGATTTAAATCAAATGATACACATATATATTATTATTCATTATTTTGGGTGTGACTAGATAGTGCTCTAATACATTGGAAAATGTTAATGTATCATAAGAAGCTATGTATAAGATTATGGTGTAAACCTAATTCATTTTGATGAACTTGGGACAAATACTTGGCATGTTATAATGGTTTAGGGAGTAATCCTTGGAATATTATAATAGACTAGGGAGTAATCATTAGAATATGATGATAATGGTAGAGGGAGAAATCCTTATCATATGATTATGATATCATGTTTATATTATTTCGACATTCCCATGAATCCATGATCTATTTTTATGATCATTTATAAATCCATATATTTATGATATCATTTATTTATTACATGCTCTCAATATTATGATCATTCTCATTATGATATCATGTTACAAATCAAATCTATCATGTTATGATTTTTTAATATTTTTACCCTTATTAATAATTTGAGTTTACCCCTTCCTTAAGTTTCCATTTCCCTAAGTTATGAAATAAATTGATAAGTACACTACACCTTAAAAAGTATATCATGTAGAGAATTTATCAGATATTTTGAAGAATCATTATAGATTTATTAGATTTTTATATAGTTTATAATTTTACATTTTTTTATAAAACTTGAGAATTATTAGTTTATTATTTGACACAACTCTATAAAAATATAAATATAAATTTTTTTGGTTTTAAATGTTAGAAATATATTGTAATCATAGATTTATATAAAATCCAATGTTATAAGTTATGTGTTTTCAACATTGGATCTAGGAGCTTGAGTTAGAGGTAACTATAGAAACAACCTTCTTCTGTCACATGTATCTAGTAAAATCCAAGAGGAAGGGATATATAAGGGAAATATTCTACGAAAATCAAATATAGAAATCCTTGAATTTATATACCTAATGAGGATAAGAATAATGAATGATTTTTTGGATTTAATCTGTTAAAAAATCTAATTATGTATCATTTAAAATATATCACACTGTTTCCCATTTATGGCACATATCTACCCTTGAAACATAGTGGTCATTCTTAATATTAAAAATGGGTTTTACCACTACCATGAATTAGACCATGGTGCAATGGATCCTACTAATTTGTTTCACCCCCACCAAATAGAGGTCCAAGACATAGAATAATAAACCTATCCATTTTCTTCACACATGTGCAATATCCACCACTTACCGCAAAACACCACTATGACCACATACTCTCCATTTTTTTATCCCAATTTTATACAAGTTAAATTCCCTATGCACCATGCCCACTACCATGATAAGAGAACCTATGCTATCTATTTTAAACTCACCTACCTACTTTGACTTCCCCTGACATTAGACCACCACACCCAATAATATAGCATATTGGCCTCCCCGTTTCCCAAAGGAAGGCTCCCCCAATCACCACGTACACAATAATGGTTGGCTATATTCCATGAAGACATCCTATAGCATGGAAAAATCACCATGTTAGTACCTCCAACATGTGCAGGTCCACGACTAACACCATGTTTAATACTATACTATTGTGCAGCCTATAGATCCCCCAAATCTACCCCTAATAACCAAGAACCCACCCAAAACATCCAAAAAACAAAAAGAAACCACTACATGACATAAAACATCCTAAAAATATATATATTAACCCAAAATAAGGGTGTCAAATTATCCATACCATCAGGCTTTCTATCCTAAAAAAAGTGGAGTTTGGAAGTGTCTAGAATTCTTTACAAACCTAATTATACAACTACAACAAACACATCAAAGGTATGTTTCGACCAATAGAGAATTTTTTTTCAATACTTAGATATAATATATAAGAAAAACCCAATAAAACATCTATATCAAGAGAAAAATGATCCCAACCTATTATAAAAATTGTGACGAACTCATATTGAGGAGTTAATTGTCCTACCGTATGTTGATGAAAATTCCAAAATCTTGGGAATACCTAAATAATACATGATTTACCACTAGTAAAGATAATGTAAAATAATGAAAAATGAAATTGGAAAACTATATATCAACATAAATGATTAGTCAATGCTCTAGATTTTTCTTTATAAACCATGTTAAGACAATAAAATCTAAGGTCTCTATGATAAATGATGGAAATTAATATATCATGTGACTATAAAAATTACCAAATAGAAAATATATATATATTTTCTACAAAATTTATCCCCCTTGAATTGGAATGAAATACACCATCTCAATGAGTTAGTCAAGTACCACATAAATGAAATCATGCTTATTAATATATGTCAATTTCAAAGACCATGATAATTCAATCCCACTACACTGAAGGTATAGGTAACAGTCACAACATTCCCATTGGTCTGCTTTCAACATTCACTACATTGTGTACCATCCCAATATCTGAATGGATAACCTTCTTAAAACTATCCTAGTATAGGGAAAAACTATAATTTGATCCCAAAACACAAGAGATAATTTTTATTCTATTCCCACCCATCAATGGCTCCACACCCTTAAGATTTTACTTAATGTTATGGGTATCAAAATTCACCCATAAAACTTATTTATACATAGTCACCCAAATATATAATGAGTGATAGATATATAAAAACCATGAAATAACCCCAGTTTGTATGTCCTAAGTTCACGTTAGTGATTTATACCATAAATTATCAATGATTAAAACCTCCACTCAACCATCTCCTGATGACTTGTGAGTTAATACACCCACTACCAATTGATCACAAACTTCCCAACACAGTCATAGAATTCCTTAGTGAGACCAGATATGTGGAGACAGAAACTAGGAATTGGAAATAACCCGTTATGTATAAAAGGTATGATTCATTTAGGGTTTTAGAAATAATATTATTAGTCCATTATAATAAAAAATATTTCACATTTCCAAATCAAGGGATATGACCATATATTCCTGCACACCCTCATAAAATAATAGAGAGGTTACCTATCACAAAACTACCGTCGACCCACCACACATAACTATGAAATTCAGACCTGATGGTTCCCAACTCTACTAATTAAGACTATACTCCTCCCAGACTCTCATCCTATACCCATTGAAAAGATGAAAAACTGAATAAGAATATGCGAGAGTGTATCTCTAGGAATAAAAATTAATATGAAATTGAATTTTTGCAACCTATTTACACCATATCATAGAAAAAACACTACTAATATATTGAATTCCACAAAATTCGTATAATTTCAATGCTAATTGAGCATGAAGAGTGATTTTAGATTCCAAAATAACTCATTCCCAATAAGTAACTGATGTTCATCACATAATGCATAATTTTGACATGAAAACATTTTTTCCATTTCTATGTATCACATCAACCATAGAATAATACAAACCATCATAACCAGTTCAACATAGGTAAGAATCATGAAATCACAACAAGTATAACAATAAAATCAAGCATAATAAGATCATAAAATACAACCAACACATTATCCTCCTAGGTAAAATAAATCACTACTACCCATTCCAATAAGCCACCATAAGGTTTCCACCCATCAATTCACCATGTTACATATTTCTCGAGGAAACCACAATCTAAGTTCTCAAGTTACAAAAAACATTACAATGTTTTATTTAAAAAAATTTATTTTCCCAAACTTGTTTAGATAAACTCTTTTAATACTTTATAAAATTCAATTACCAGTATAAGTATTTATAAAATCCTTTTTCTAAAAACTCTTTAAAAATTAACATATAATAATATAAAATTTATAGAAAAACTTTATTGGGTAATTTATAAAAATTTAAAACATTTTTATCAACCAAACATGTCATTATAAACCAAATCATATTCACCTTTAAATAAAATAAAAAACACCCTTAAGAAAAATACGATTAATATGCATCCAATATTTCATACTAGTGATGAAGTTTCCAAATTCCTTGTTAAATATTGAAAAAAAGCCGGTATAATGAAAAAAATAATGATATTATGTTCTAAAAAATATAAATCATATTAATTTATTTTCAATTAGGAAGAAAACAGATTTTTATGACACACCTTCTATAGTTATTTTTAATTTCATAATGCTCCAACTTTAATATTTTACCGAATTCATTTTATTTCTAATTAATAATTCTAAATTAATAGAAAATTAAACAAATATAGTTAACATATAATATATTTCAAGATTATATCATGACTAGGAACCTAAAATAGTAATAATCACATAATATATTAAATATTGAAATAGGATATCCCTTTTAATATACAATAATTTTACTTTCATTACTACTCATTATGCTTAAACTACTTTAATAACTACATACAAAACATGAAATAAAAACATAACATTCCAAATTATGTCTTAAAATTAACCAAAAACGTTATCCCACTCATAGAATTATTTTTTTCTAATTACAGTCAACATTAACCAACATTTCAAAAAGTTAAATTTAAATGAACCCATGGCATGTAACAAAAATCTTAAAATGTAAGATTAAAAAAATAACTAAAAAATGAATAAAAGTTATCTATAGTATGGAAATGTAAAGAATAATTAATCTATAAGGATAATAATCATATAATAATTTTTTGAGTACTTCTTCAGATACTATTATCATTTTATTAAAATATCATGGATTCTAATTATAATTTACTCAATTAATTTAGTCTAAAGGCATTACCCATTTTCATTCCCATTAAACAATAGTGATACATTTATTTAAAAAATTAATACACTATGAATTCATAACAAAACCCAACACTAGAAATATTTAGAATATAATTCAAAGATAACCCATATGTACCTGGTTTTGGAAACCATTTATTTGAAACTCTTAGTTTTATCCAAAGAAAAACCAACCATTTCTAGAAAATAAATTCATAAAGCAATAATTTACCAATTCATAATAAATATATAGACATTTTAATAATTTAATACTAGTGGGAAGTATCTTTACCCAAGAATTATACATAATTTTTTCCCACTACACCCACAACGATGAGGTGATGGCCAACCTAGAAGTTCATAACAATTTTTTATACCATAACCACCCTGATAATTTGAAATTCAGTATAAAAAGGTTTTCTACTTAGACAACCCTATCTATAGTAACCCAAAGCGTATATTTAACTTATTATATTGGTATAAGATAAAAGAGATTTTATCCTAATGGATCGAGTAGTTTTTTAGTCTTAGGACACTAGAGATATAAATGATTTCTATATTAAAATGGAAAAACTAAACATAGCCTGAAAACGTTTCTTACATCCTTATAAATCATTAAAAAATTAATTATTCATATATAGGGGAAAATAAAACAAAATAAAGGATGAGATAAGATGCTCACTGAAGGAAATCATTCCATAGAATATATCATGAATACATGAGATATTAAAAATATGGAAGAGTAAAAAATTAATACATTTTCCATTCAATCAATAACTTGAGTTTCAAAATATATCCATGGAAAATATCAACAAAAAAATAGCATGGATAATAATAACTAAAATTTTACTTAAAGAAATTCATCAGGTTAAATTTTATTATCATGCTCTTAAGTACCTATATTATGACAACATGAACCTTACCGCCATGTACTTATGCCAAGACATTTTAACAAATGGGTAGGTATACCCTAAATACCCAACTAAATTGGTGAATTTGTTTCCCATAATACCCATTGACTCATTAAGGGGATATTTTTAATTGGGCACCTCACATTACTTACATGTTTCCAAATCATTCTTCATATATAGAATTTATAATATAATACAAAATAAATATTTTTTATTAATAAATATATATCTGTCTAGAAACAGGAATAAAAAAGTTTAATATTTCCATGGTTAATGAAATTAATTTCTTAATAATCTTCCTTAAACTAACATCATATATTGAAATTTTATATTATTAAAACAATATTGGAGTAGTATAAATAATACTAAATATATCAATGATATTGAAAATATTTACATAATTGAGAAATATAAAGTGTAAGGAATAATTTTGAGTGACATGGAACATGATCATAAGAAATAAAATGATCCAAAAAATAAGGTATAATCCATAAATTAGTAAATGATGATAGAAATCCATCATTTCATCGTGAATTTAGGTTTGAAGTAAAATAAATTCTTTTGGAAAATAGAGTTTAAAATGGAATAAAAATTTTAAAATAAATTTTCTTAAAACCACTATAAATTTACATAAAAAATAAAGTTACAAAATTTTTTAAATCTTTTTTTTAAAACTTTAAGATATTAGTTATTTTTTACCAAAAATACACAGAATAATTGAAAATGATTTTCTTTAAAAAAACATAGAATATTTTAGAGAAATAAGAATAGTTACTAATGGTCTTAGAGAAGGGAAAATTAATTTAAATTATATATATTAAAATATATTCCTTTCACACTTTTATTAAAAGTAAAAAAACATTCTATTTAGAAAATTTCAAAAATATGAATTTCAAACCTTTATAAAGAAATAAAATGGTAGTATAAAAATATATTTAACAATAATTTAATGGTAGATAAAAATGTTCATAATCTTTTTTAAGAACATGTATATGGAAGAGAAACATTCCTAACTAGAGAAGTGAAATAATGCTTATTTTATTTATAAAAAACTCTTTGTGTGTTTCAAGTGTAATAGAGAGGAAAATTTGGAAGAAAACATGGAAAACCAAGAAATAATCAGAGGAGAATAAAATTTATAGTGTTTAATAAATAAATAGAATATTATTCTTCCAATATAAATTTAAACATAAACAGTTCGAATAATATTGAGATTATAAATTAATCCCCTACAGTTTTGATAACTTTTGAATCAAAACCCCTTAAAATAAAAAACATGAATTAAAAAATCATATAAAATAAATAAATAGGAATTAATTAAATAATATCTTAAATGGAAATTATATACACTCTATAAAATAAATCAAGTTCATAATATATAATATATCCTAATGGAGAGGAATTGAGATGAAAACCCCTTAACTTAGATTATTGCATGGTTGAATACATTATATCATACAAAATAATTAATTAAAATTTATTAAATAATTTATTAAGAAGATTTTTCCTAAATATTCCATTATAATGTCCTTTTATAATCATTTTATATCCATTCATTGTATAGTTTTTTCTTATCTTTTCCACTTAAGGTTGTTCAATCAATTTATGAAAAACTACTTCGGTATATTAACCATGGTTAATGGTTATATGAAATTGTTCCATAATAATTAGAATGTTAATAATGATATTAATATCATTTTTATTAATTTTATACAATTTTTTAACCATCACAATGGTAATAGAAAAATGAAATATGTTGTTCATGGAGGCGTTAGTCCTCACATATGCATGATGGATTTTTTAATTTTCCTTATAAATGAAGAGGAATGAAATTATATAATGAACAATATTTAAAGAATAATATTTATATCATAAATATTATATATATTAATTAAATCTATCATCATCATTATCCATGTAAAGTTTAAAGGACAAATGAATCACAGCGCTTCACAGAGGTGGTAGTCCACACGTATACACGAGCGACATTATCATATTTCCAATACATGGTATCGTAGGATGATAAATATTATTTTCTATTCAAAGAATCATAATTATTTCGTAAATATCATATTTATTCACTGATTCCATAATTATAACTATCCATGTGATTTAGTGATGGAAAATGATACACATCACTTCGTAGATGTAGTAGTCCACACACATGCATGAGTAAACTCTTCATTTTCCAACAGATGGAGAAGAGGTAGATAATAAATATTACATAAAAATAATAAAATTTAAATTAATTTATAATAATAATTTAACTATATTAGTGTGAATAAGAAAACTTAATGAGTTAGAATAATAAATAAATTGAAAGGAGTTGGTCAAGGCGATTACCTCTTCTTTGGGAAACTGTTGTTATATTAAACCTTAATTCTTATTGAAGTGGTATACTTGGAATAATAAAACCTTTAGTATATTTATAAAGATATTGGAAGGAAATTTGGGTAGGAATAGGTGGAGATATGTGTCTCAAGAAGTGTGGTGAAGTGAGGGGATAAGGTTCCCTTTTATAAGTTAGGTGGGTGGAAAACTTGTAAATACTTGAAACTTTATTATATAATATATGTATTATGCAATTAAACTGGCTTGAAATAATAATATTATTTAATATGAGATGGTTATATTAAAAATATAACCAACCAATTAGATATAAGAATTTTTTTTTGTGTTATATTTAATCATTATCCCTTTATTTTAACCCTTTAAACCCATTATACCCTTAAATGTGTAGATAAATTTTTAGCATGGTTACTATTCATTATGACAAAAAATGAAATTAACCTTATATTTTTTTTGGACATGATGATTCTAATATGGAATTTTTTTATCATATTCAATTCCTAATATTTTTAGAGATTAATTTAAACATAAACAAACAAAACAAGACAGAAACAATTTTAAACAAAATGAATTTACAATCATAAAATTAATAAATTACTATACAACTCTAATAAAAAATAATATGAATTTTATAAATTTTAATTATATATATTATCAATAAATTTCATTAAATTATTTATTATTAGTGATTAATTTAATTTATTAATGTTATAAATACATTTAACCCATAAAAGTTATTTTCTAGAAAATACATCTTTTTTATCATCAAATGGTTTTAGATTTATTTCTAATAAATTGATAATCAATATATGAATTATTATAAATATTTTATCTTATTATTATAAGTGATATGAATTTAACTAAATTCAAATTTTTTATTATTCATAAAAATCCATTTTAAATAAAAATCTCCGAAAAACATTTTAATCTAATTCCAACATATTAAATCCCAAAGTGATGTTAATTTTTACTGATTTATACATTTTATGTATGAAATATTTAAATTTTTATTATAATATATTTTCTTTAGAATAAAATTTTTACTTAATATAATTATATATTGGGTGTTACATTCTACACCACCTTAAAAATTTCATCCTCCAAATTTGAAGAATTTCACCTCATAAATAAACATGGGTAATTTTTCATCACAAATTCCTTGTCTCCCTATATTGATTCCCCTATCTTATGATTTATACAATGTACCATTACCATCCAAGTCATGTAAATCTGAAACACTGATTCTCTAGTTTCAATAATCTTGATAGACACATCAAGATAACATAAATTTGGCTCAAATTCAATTTCTTCAGAGGTGGGTACATATGTTGGGTTTATAATATACTTCCTTAATAATGACATATGGAACCCATCGTGCACTTTAGAGAGGTTGGGAGGTATTTTCAAATTGCAATCGATAAGTCATATTCTTTCTAAAATCTCAAAAGGATCGATGTACCTGGGACATAGTTTAAATTTCTTACTAAATGTTTAAACACCCTGGCATATAGATACCTCCCAAAAAACATGATCCAATACTTAAAATTATAGATTATTCCTTCGGTTATTGGAATACATATTTTTCCTAATTTTAACTATCATAATATTACTCTAAATATTTATCACTTTAGTCATTGTCTCTTGAACATTTTCTTGGCCTAAAATCTTCCTTTCACCAACTCAATCCTTAAAAGTTGGTTTATGATTTTTTTCCCATACAATGCTTCATACGGTGCCAATTTAATTCTTTATTGGAATATATTATTATATGAAAATCCAAACAAAGTAAAATACTTATACCATATAACATGAATGTCATGTGATCACAACTTAATTATGTATTCTAATGTTTTAATATTCCTTTTATTATCCATATTTCTTAGTATGATAAGTAATGATCAAATATAGCCTAGTTTCAAGATCCATCTTAAGAATTCTTTTGGATTTCAATGTAAACCATGGGTTATGATTAGATACAATCAAAAAATTTACACCATAATGTCTCATAACATCATTGATATAGAGTTGTACCGAGCACTCAAGAGGTATATCCTTCTTTATATTTATTAAATATGAATGCTTGCTAAGTCAATAATAAATAACCCATATAAAATAATTTATTTTAGGAGTTTTTCGAAATCTAGTGAAAAATTACATAGTAATATCTTCCCACTTCAATAAAAGAATATGGAGAGATTGAAAGAATCATTTATAATGTTGTCTCTTAACCTTTACTTGCTAACAAACCAAGTATCTTGATACATAGCGAGTAATTTTCTACCTCATATTATCCCACAAAAAATATTCTCTTAAATCCATATAAATTTTTGTTATAATAGGGTGTATAGAGAAATTTGAGCTATGTGATTCATTAATTAATTTTTTCTTCAGATCAAGTATTAATGAAACACATATAATTTTTCTGAATTCCCTCACACTGTCTTCATAAACAAAGTCTTCCAAATTCCAATCATTCACGAAATTAATTTTTTTAAACTTTTATCATGAAGATGTGAATTTTTTATCTTCTCTGTTAAATATTTTTTGAAAATAATGTAGAAAAAGATTGATGTTTTTTATTCCTCAGTGATTCCTATATTTAAATTAATTAATTCAATGGATATAGGTTTTTTATAAATCCTCATTTTAATCCAAACTCCATGATATTTCTTACTTAATTCATTGACCACTTTATTTTCCTTCCCAGGTTGTTAGTGTATTGAGAAATATTAATCCTTTAGTAGCTCTAACCATCTCCTTTGTCACATGTTGGGATATTTTTATGAAAATATGTATTCTATTCTTTTTTTATATGTATATATATATCACATATTTTACCATACAAATAATTCTTCCATATATTTAAGTCAAATAATATGGATGATAACTCAATATCATTACTTGGATAATTATATTCATGGATATGTAACTATCATGATATATAAGAAACAAATATATCATTCTATATAAGGATTCATCCAATTCCTTTATTTCATGAATTATTATATATCTTAAAACTATCCCTTCTCGATGGTAATTTCGATATTGGTGCATTGATTAAACTCATATTTAATTCTTCAAGACATTATTTACATTATTCTATACATATGAACTTAACCCATTTATATATAAATTTGGTTAAAGGGTTACCTAATCGAGATTGTTTTTAGAAAAGTGTATATAATAACATGATAATCAAAGGAAAGTATGTATCTTGGTTATGCTCATTATTGTAGGCCATTCTTTAACTGTATTATTTAAAGTATAAACTGATACTATATCATTTGAGATAGTATTACTAAGAAAAGAAACTTCCTAAAGCCATAATTTGAACTTATTAAATTATCCATTAAAATCATTTACTTTGAGAGTTTCAAAGATGATTCTCAAATATATTTTATTCTCTTCATTGCTTTTATAGTGTACTATGAAATCATTAATAAATACCATAATGAACTTATCAAGATAATATTTGAATACTCTATTTATTAGATCCATAAAAATAGTGGGTTAATTAGTCAATCCAAAGGGAATTATTGTAAAATCATAATTTCCATACCTAATATGAAATGTTATTTTTTGAATGTATTCCTTCCTTAAAATTTATAAAAAACAAAATAAAAAAAATCTTTAAAAAATATGTATCTCTTTGAAGTTGATCAAACAAGTCTTCAATTTGAGGAATTAGATAAATTTTACTTATAGTAATTTTATTGATTTACCTGTAATATACACACAAATTCATAGACTGATCCTTATTCTTAACAAAATGAATAAGGGGTCTATTGGGTATGTATTGCCTCAAAAATAGTCAATAATTTCTTGTGATTTTGATGATAAAAAATACTCTTGTTTTTTTTACAATAAAGTTTTCTTAAGTCAGTTTTCAATAATTTATATGTAGGTTAACATAATTTAAAAATATAGGAATTACTCTAGAAACACTTTTTGAAACCTTATGTTCAGTATATGAACGTATGGTTCATTATCCCTACGTTATGCTAGAAAGTTAACAATTTTTAATCATATCAACACCATGTTATGAAAAATAGTTTACATCTGGATCAAAATCCTTACATTTGGTGAATCATCAAATGTTTGGATCACTAACCCTATGTTGGATGTTCATTTTACTATTAATCAACCTTATATTTAGAAATTTTAATGCATGGTTAATCAATGTTATGTTCGGGATATTATGATAAAAAGGTGAATGTATGGATTATCATCCTTATGATACTTTTTTCCCTACATTATGTGAAGATGAATGTATAGTTAAGGAACTATATCCGAAGTAACCCTATGCTATGCGATGGATCCCTACGTAATCAAAGAAACCCTATGCTACGTGAAGGAACCCTACATGACACATTTTAACCCTACATTGTGTTTATAAAGGTGAATTTTTAAGACATGTTTTCAATTTGAGATTGTTGCAATGGTTGAGTTAGAATTGAAGACTGGATCAAGGATTTTTATGATTGTTTCAAAGAATCCTATTCATCAGATAAAATCACTTCAATTTCTAAGGGAAGTTATGACTCCCTGGGTCAATTGGAATATGAATTTCTGCAATCAATCTGGCTATTATTTTGGATCTGGAATACTGAAGCAAGCTATCTGTTCAATATATTCTTTTAGAGCATCTCTTAAAAAATATATGTGGGAAAAGTGATTCATATATGAGAATGTATTATTGAAATTATCATTTATAGTGCTACTGAAATGAATGATTGATTCTAAAGGAAGCTACACTTTAGCGATATACATGTTCAATATTTAACTGCTACAAGATTACTACTTCTGTTTAAGTTTCTACCTTATCAAAGATCATTTTACAATAAGGATCACTTCAAAATATTTCATTATTGAAGATATTATTTTCCAAAGAAGAAGATCTATCAATTCTCAGGTTATCATTGCTATAACTGTGAAGATCAACTTGAACCTTTGAAATCAATCTTTTGATTTTTGGGAGTTTCAAATGCTCGTACATAATTATGGTGAAGTATCAACTTCTCGATCTAAGCTGTAGACATTCGGTTCCCTACTATAGAAATGAAAGGATTTGTTATTAGTCTTGTTGTAAAGGTATCAACTTCCTATACTCAGTTGTGAATTCATGTTCTTGTGATAAGAGAACCATTTTAGTAAAATTTACTAAGATCGTAGAGAGAGTGATTGGTAGAGTGGACTAGGGGATATTTTTACCCCAAACCACTATAAAAATTTGAGTTCTTTATTTCTTTTTATCCGTTGCATATTCTATTTACAGAATTAAACACTTAATATTCATATAAATCACAGTGTATGTCAGAAACTAGAATTTTTGAAGATTTTTGAAAAGAAACAATTTACCCCTCTCTTGTGCTACTTTGTATATTCTTACCTAACAATTGGTATCAAAGGAGAGATTTTGGAATAAAGAAATAAAAATCTAAAAGTATAAGGTCTATACAAAGATTTAAATGGGTGATCTGAGAGAAGGAATGTCAATGTTATGTGATCCATATTTTAATGGTGAAAATTATGGAAGCTGGAAATCTCAAACAATTTTTTATCTGAAAAATCTTGGTTTCAAAGTCTATTAAAAAATAATTAATTCTTATAGGATTCTTGAGAAACCAGAATCTTGGACAAATAAAACAGATGTTAAGTATGATACAAATTATAAAGAAATGAATGATATTATTTTTTGTCTTCAACCAGATGAATTCAATCATGTATGACAGTGTCCAACTACCTATGAGTTGTGGAAAACTATTACAGTTTCTTATGAATGAACAGATGCACATGAGCCTCAACATAGTTGGTGAGGAATGATTAAGTGCATCCAGGTGACCCGAGATCAAATCCAGGAAGGGGCATAATTTTTGGGGCTATAGCATTACTGTAGCAGGTACAGTTCAGCACTATAGCAGTTGGGAATATTCCCCCATTTGGGCCTCCGGATGACCAATTTGGTCCCTAAGTCCTTTAAAACCTTCGTTCCACCCAGACCTTTGGGTTAGTAAGGCCTTCGGGCCACCTCAAGTCCTTTGGGAAACCTTATGTCCTTCAGGCCACCTTAAGTGAAGATGCAAAGTAGACAACCTACAAGGAACAAGCTTCAGAATGAGGATGTGCAAGGAGCTTTCAACATAGTAGAAGATAAAAAAATTACAAGAATGAGAGGGAATGGAACCTTCCATTTGGAAAAACCTGTGCATGCATGGGAATGCCTAGCCAAACATCCATGCGAAGGTGGAGAGTTGATTTCACGATTAAGATGCTAGTGAAGAGTAGTTCTAAGTAGTTATTCTGGGTTATATGTAATGTTTGAAGCATATGGTAAATGAATTCCTCTATATCATATGGTCCATGTAATACTTATGCCTACAGGCCTTGTAAGGGTTCTACCTCACCCCTTGAAAGGCGGATTATCAAAAATCAATAAAAACTGAAGGCCTTCGGGCCATTAGAGGGTTAGGAATTAACAGAATATGTCAGACAAATGAGATATGCAACAAATAAGTTAAAATAAATCACATTTAGAATGTTTTATGGTGAAAGCATCACATAGATAAATAAAAGTAATACATAAATTGTCGGCAATATTACAACCATAGGTGAACACATAAAACAATACGATCATGCTTTGAAAGTACTAAGAGTACAACCCTTTAAATAGAATGAAATATCTGTTGTTATTCACCAATAATCCCCTATCAAGGATCTAGAAATGAAAGAACTAATTGAGAAAATAAAGATGTATAAAGAAGAAATGTAGGATGAATCTGAAGAGCATAAAATTATAGTAAAAAGGAAAATAATTCTATGATGGTGACATCTGAGAAGCATAATAAAATTACAAAGTAAGAAGTCAAAGAAGAGAAAAATTATGATACCTCATATTCTGAAATGGAACTAGCTCAGCTAGCTAGAAGGATCATAAAAATTTACAAGAAGAAAAGGGTATTCTAGAAATCCTTCAGGAAGGATGATAATGAACCAAGATAAGTTTGATGCTATGAATGCAAGAAATTGGGTCATATCAGACTTGATTTTCCTTAATTGAAAGATGAAATAAATAGGGTTGAAAAGAGATATCAGAAAAATAATTATTATCAATATAAATGTATAATATTAATGAAAGCTAGATTGAGTTTATATGAAGACTCCAATAGCCGTTCAATGTCTAATTTTGGTAAGGATATATCAAGTCTAAAAGTTAATATGAGCTTCATGGCTAAAGAAGAAAATTTAAAAACTGATTAATCGTATAATTTTGATTCTTGTAGTTTCTCAAATAATAAATTGGAAGCATAATAATGTTCTATGTTAGAAGAAACATATTACTCTTTCTTAAAGAAAAAAAATCATTGAAAAACAATTTTTAATGATGTTTTAGGTGAAAGAGATACCCTGCTAGAAAACATAAATAGTGTATTGGAAAATTCATGTCATCTACGACAAACTATGTTAATCAGGAAAAAGGGTGAAATAATTGCAGGATAAAGTAGAATCCCATAAAAATGATGATCTAGTTTTTACTGAAGGAGAAAATATATTAAATGAAATTCTTGGAAATAATTTCATTATAAGGGAAATATTTGGAATATGAAGTAAGAAGAAGAAATTAAAATTGTGTAAATATTATTTTGTGCTCAATTCTAAAAATGATACATATAATTATTGTGGAACAAAAGGAAATTTCACTAATAATTTTTATTTAAAAATCATAAAATTAGTTTTGACGACCCGTACTCCTGGGCCCATGCCATGACTACCCCAAGACCACCTTCCAAAGGCTAGGGGATGGCGACTAGCACCGAAAGGCGTATTCCCTAAAACAGGGAAGGTATTGACTTATAACCTATAGACACATGCAACCATGCACACAACAAGATATGAACACAAGTAAACTGTACATTAAAAAGAGTGTGTATAGTAAGAAAAAGGGGCCATAATACAAGCCCAACTTGAAAGTACAAGGAAACTGAAAGGTACAAGTAAACTGAAACAGCTCCTTTTAACTCCCACCAAGGACCCTACCTAAAGGGTAGGTACAGCTCTCGAACGGTCGTCTCTGTGGTACACCTCGTCTAATATCTAGCTCTGAGCTACCTCTAGTCCTTGTACTCTCGTCCTCAACCAGTGTTGTCCGTTGTCTGTACCAAACACAACAAGGTATGGGCGTAGCCCGTGCAGGGGTGAGTATAACGATACATAGTAGGGACCCCAATACCCTTGAAGGTCTCACAAAATCCACAAAGGATGAACCACAAATCATTAAAACATCTCACAACCCTACTTAGGTATATTCCCATACATATACCTAAGTTATCAAGTATACCCATCTCATTCATGAGGAAACACAAGGCCCAACTAAAAATCCAAAACAACTTTTGCACAAAGGAAGGAATACCACAAAGGTAACACTACAAAGACAAGTACCACAAAGGAAATTCCATATAGAATAATACCACAAAGGTATCACCACGAAGTTATGTACTATAAAGTTATGCCACACAGAAGAATACCACAAAGGTATCACCACGAAGGTAAGTACCACAAAGGTACACCACATATAAGAATACTGCAAAGGTATTCCAAAAAAGGTAAGGACTCAGTTAACACCATGTATAACTTAGGTACAGTAGTAAAGATGATTAGATGTAACTACTGAATATCTTACTCAATTAAGAGGCAGAAACACATAGGATCCTAAATCATCAGACCCACATAGAATCCTAAATCATCAGACCCATGTAGGATCCTAGAACAACAGAACCACGTTGGATCCTAGATTAGTCCCACATGGATTCCTAGAGCAGATCTAAGTAGAAATATCAAACACATACACACAAAGGATCCCAAATCACAGACCCACATATGATATCAAAGTAAAGAACCACATATGAACCCTTTCTCATGTTACAGCCAGCTACAGGGTTCCCACACTAAGCTCGCTTGATTTTGGTAGGATCTACTCCTCAAGCCACAAGTCTATGCTCGAACTACCATGAAGAAGTATACCTAAGGATCAATATATAAGAGGGGTCTCAATGCAATAGACAGTGCGTCAATTGGACGCACAGTCTGTATGTTATTGTCCTTTAAGTCATGAGGGCACAGTTGTATTCATGTTTGATCCAACCGAACCATACCCAAACCTTATCCAAAACTCTATTGGGGTATAATAAAAGGACCTTCATGATCTAAGGTTTCTGTTGCCATAGACAGTTCATCAAGCGGATGATCGAAGCTCAAGATATGGCCAAAAGAGTGGAAGGGGGTCAAAACTAGTCTGGGTCCGGTCCGACCCGACCCGACTCTGGTCTGACCTGGCCTGCAGGGGCCGACCCATCCCACTGGGTCCAGCCTGGCCTACCGGTGGAGACCCACCGCGGTGTGGCCTACGATGGAGGTCCGCGCTGGGCGGCCCACTCGGCTCTCCGGCTAGCCGGATGACCAGCCTGCACCATGCAGTGCAGCCATGCACCATGCCACCACCGGTGGCCGGCAGTGAGCCAGCAGCCTTGCCTTCACCGCCGTGGCCTTGTGCCACGGCTCTAGGCCGCCTAGCGGAGTTGCCGCGTGTCTCCACCTCTGCTTCACATGGCCATCCATGCACCAGCCGCCGCCTCTGCTCCACTACGGCCAATGGGCCACGACCCTTCCCCGGCGGTGCGGTCGCACCGCCGTCATCGTCCCGGCCTGCCGGAGTGTCAGTCGTTATTCCCATGCCCCACCAATGTCAGTCACCAGCACAGTCGCCAGTGACGTTCTTCGGGGCACCGGGATTGCCCCGGTGCCTCGTTCTTCATTCCGTAGACTCCCACACTCACCTCAGGATGTTGCCATCGATTCAAGACCATAAAAATCCTACAAAGATTGCTGAGGTTTCAAACAGTGTTTGTTTGGACTGCACCTTCTGCGTTAGGATGATAACAAGAGGCATAATTGTTCATAAAACATGATGAACATCCAGAATGGGGTAAGGGGTATACAAATAACAAACCATACCTAGATTTCTCATTAGAGGTGTCATGAGAAGAAGTGGGTGAAGGCGATGACGGTGCCAACAATCGTCGCTTCTGCAACACGCTTCTGAAGTCGGGCTCATGCATCATCCTCATTCTTGATTATGAAGAATGTTCTTTGTTAGAGAGGGTGCTATTTATTGGAGAAGGAATTTCTCCACAATTCTCCCCAAGCATCCCTTTAGCCAACAATTTCCCCAAGGAAATGAGGATCCAACCAATTGAGATAGGTTAATCAATTTAATTTACTTTGGCACAATTAAAGTTGGCACAATTAAAGTTGGCACAATTAATTATATTGTGTTGGCACAGTTAAATGGAAAAATTAATTGTATTTCATTGTCACAATTAAATGGGAATATTCAAAGGGACTTCCCCCCATTAAAGAGGTGTTCGGGTGGTCCCTACCAATAGAATTCAAAATGAGGGGTTTGAAAAGAAAAAGAAAATGTTAAATATTTTGTTTTTCTTCTTCCACAAAAAACTGAAAAACTATCCTCTACCCTCAACCTAATGCAGTTGAGGTGAATATCTCTTTAAGTGAATATCAACATTGTGAGTTGAACGGTTCATTTATATTTCAATTTCGAGAATCATTTCAAAAGTTACAAAAAACCGCTCCCACATTTACTAAACGTACCTAAAAAAATCAGAAATTCATTCCAAGCAAACCAGACCTCGGAATCATGTGCTGTTGATTTTTGCAGACTCGTTATATTCAATATAATTAAAAAATATTACATGGAATTTACAGGTCTTTACATTTCCCCACCTCAGGCCTTTGCATCCCTGAAATCCACATTACAAAACTAAGAAAACAAGTGGGGGTACATAGCACGAATCTGAGCCTCCCACTCCCAAGTGCTCTCCTAGAGTTCCCCGTGCTACCAACGTACACACACAAAATGTATCGATAGTCCATGAAGGACTCTCTCCTATAGATCCTCAATCTCCACTGTAACCTCTGTAAACGTCGCCCCACCCTTGATGTCCAGCTCGCCCAAGTCAATGATGTGTGAAGGGTCATGCACGTATCTCCTCAGCTATGACACATGGAAGATGTATTGCACTCAGTGCAGCTGAGGTGGAATATCTAAGTGGTAAGCCACCTCGACAACTCTGCTGAGGACCTGAAAGGATCCGATGAACCTTAGAGATAACTTGTCGCCCCAGCCAAATCTCTGCAAACCTCGTTGAGGTGAGACCTATAGAAAGACGTGGTCACCATCCTCGAACTCCAGAGGTCTTCGTATCCTATCAGAAAAATACTTCTGCCTGCTCTGTGCAGTCTTCATCTGCTCCTAGACGATCTAGACCTTCTCTATGGTAGACTGTACTATCTTTGGTCCCATAAGTGATGACTCTCCAGGGTCCATCCAGCACAATGGTGATCTGCAAGGTCGTCTATACAGAGTCTCGAAAGGTGCCATCCTGATAGTGGAGTGATAATTGATGTTTTATGTAAACTCCACCAAGGGAAAGTGATCCTCCCAGCTACGACCAAAGTTTAGGATGCAAGAACACTGCTTGTCCTTGAGGGTCTGAATGGTCCGCTCAGTCTAGCCATCTGTCTGAGGATGGAAGACGGTGCTCAAACGAAGCTGCATCCCAAAATACACCTATAACCCCATCCATAGATGGGAAGTGAAATTTGAATCATGATCAGAGACAATCGTCGAGGGTACTCCATGTAGCAACACAATATCCTACACATAGAGGGGTCTCAAGCTCTCTACTGAACCCTGCTATCTAATCGGTAGAAAGTGGGAAAACTTGGTGAGTCGATTAATGATCACCAAGATAGAATCATGAACCCTAGATGTATGTAGAAGTCCTGTCATGAATTACATGGATATCCCATCCCACTTCCACTCTGGGACCTCCAAAGGCTAAACTAAGCTTATTGGTACCTGATGCTCCACCTTCACTTGCTGACAAGTGAGGCACCGAGAGACAAACTCTACTACTTATTTCTTCATTCATGGCCCCTAGTTTTGTTATCGAAGATCCTGATACGTCTTTACCACTCTTGGATGTACCTCTTGAGGGGATGTGTGGAGCTCCCTCAAAACTTCCAACCGAAGTGACAATGGTACCATGGTACATCCTCTAAAGAGGATGACATGCTCCCCACCTTAAGAATATCCATCAGGTGTCAGCCCTGTGGATATCCGAAAACGTCGAGCCTTGTAGTTAGTGTCCCCACGATGTGCCTCCCTAACTCACTGAAGAAGCGGGGGAGTGACTGTAAGAGACTGAGGAAACGATACTCCATCTCGATCCACAAAGGATATCTGCAAAGAGGTCAGCTACTTCATTTCATCACCTAGAAGAAGTATAGCAGATCTCCTGCTGAGTTCATCTACTATAATGTTTCCCTTCTCAGGAGTATAGACTATCTTGAAGTCATAGTCTGGGAGGAACTCAAGCCAATTCAGCTTTCTCAGGTTCAGGTCATTTTGCGAGAAGATATACCTAAGGATCTTGTGATTAGAGTAGACTGTAAAACGTTCACCCATCAAGTTATAGCACCAAATATTCAAGGCGAAGACCACTGATTCAAAATCCAGGTCATGGGTAGTGTAGTTCTGCTCATGTTGTCTTAGTTGTCGAGAACCATATGCGATAACTGCTCGCTACTACATCAGGACATATCTGAGCTTGATCTCTGATGCGTCTCAGTAGACTACGTACACAAAACCCTCCTCTAGAAACCTCAAGATGGGGGCACTAGTCAGCCTCGACCTCAGCTCTTGAAAACTCCATTGGTATCTCTCTGACCAAACAAAGGGTTTCCCATTCTTCGTCAACACTAATAAAGGTGCTACAACTCTGGAGAAATATGGCACAAACCTCTAGTAGTATCCGACCAAACCCAAGACACTATGTACCTCCGTCACACTCCTGTGTGGCTCCCAAGAAAGTACCGCCTCAATCTTTGTTGGATCCAATGCAACTCCAGCCTCTAAGATGACATGTCCCAGAAGGTGAACCTTTCGGATCAAGAACTGGCACTTCGAGATTTTACCATAAAGCTAGTGTTCTTAGAGTGTGTCTGGAACTATCTTCAAATGATTGGCACACTCCTCCTCGGTAGTAGAGTAGATCAAAATGTCATTGATGAAGACTAATACAAAGCGATCAAGGTATGACTAGAAGATCCTTCTCATGAGTCTCATGAACACTGTTGGAGCATTGGTCACGTTGAACGGAATGAACAAAAAATCATAATGTCTATACCGACTGATGTGGACTTATTTTTACTCAGTTTTCCACATCTTTTTGTTAATTTTTATACAATTTATTTAATTAATTTAACAATTTTTAATAAATAAATGCATTTTTGTATTTTTATAATTAAATTTGTTAATTATACTTTTTTTATAATAATTTGTGTAATTTTAGTCTTTAAAATAATTAATTTATTCTAAATTTATTTTTAATATAACTATGTATCAATTATTATAATTAATTTTAATCTGTTCATTTAATATAAATTTTTCATTTTTTTAATTTGTTAAATAATTTACTTTTTAATTTAAAATTGTTCGCTATCAGTAACCAGGTTACCATTAGTCAGGTTACCGCTACCAATTTTGCGCTAACGGTGACCTTTGTCACTGTTACCCAATTACCTTAACGGTGACCTTTTCACCTCACTGATACAATTCTATCGGTGACCTTTGATGCTAACAGTGACCTTTGTCAGGTTACCGCTATATTGCTAACGGTGACCTTTGTCACTGTTACCCTTTTTGTCCTAACGGTAGCCTTTAAATTCTACCGGTGAGACTTTTAGAGGTGAGTTTTTATTTTGTTTATTTATAAATATGCTTAACTTTATAATAGTTAATATCTATTTAAACAATTATTTAATCAACATAATTCTAATTAATTAACTTAGACTTTATTTTATTAAGTAATCTTCTAATTAAGTTACATTAGAATAGGTTAATTTTATTATTTTATGTGTTTTGTATTCATGCTCGTCATATAAGTAAGTTATGTGTGCTTTTTAATTCAATTAAATGGTTCGCCCTTAATTATTTATGTGAAATTAGTTAATTAATTAATTAATTAAGAGTTATTAAGCATTAATTATAGTATTTTATGTATGCAGATTAATTATTAAGACACCAAATTTTGAATTTAGTCTACCGGTGAGGTAGATAAGAGGTTTTAGTGACTTATTGGGTTACCGATGTTTTTTATTTTCATCTGCTGGTACTCTTTAATTAATTTATATAGCAATTTCAATTTAATTCTTTTATTATTTTAGTTTATTAATTATTCAGTTCTTAGCTTAAGTGTTGCCAGTTAATAATCATAGGTGTGGTTTTAATATTTTAAGGATTAATTAAAAAACCTATTATAAATTTATGATACTAATATTTAATTAATTGTTTTCATTAATTATTCATATTTATATTTTTTAAGTTTTAATTTTTAGTACAAAATAATTTTTAAAAGGTCACTGTTAGTTATATATTTTTGTTCTAATGGTGACCCCCTTTGCAGCACCGGTGAGCTTTTATTTTTATTGCATAACTTTAGGCTTCTTTTTATTTACTAACGGAGACCTTCTACTTTTGAGTTTCGGTGACTTATATTTTATTTATACCGGAAGACCTTTCCCCATAGAACCTCACTGTTACCTTGCACTCTATCGGTGAGTTATACCTCACCGTTACCCACTTATTTTCCACCTCACCGTTATACTCCGTGCACCCCATTTTCACCTCACCGTTACCCATATTTCTAGCTCACCGATAGAATACTTTTTCTCTTCTCACCGATATACAACCCCCGCACTACATCTCTCCATCTCACCCCTCATCTGCGTTTTCCCATCCCAAGAACCACACTCGCCGCTGCAAGGGAGCCGTCGCCGCTGGGGGGAGTAGTCGCGCCGGTTAATGGCAGAGGGGAAGACATTGTTGTCCGCCATCGGGAGTTGCCGCGTGCACCGCTGCTATGGACTGTTGGAGATAAGGAGGTTGTGAGTAGGAGGTTTTTCCACCCATGAGAGCCGAAGCCGCTGCCACTGGGTTGCTGAAGGAGAGTCGCCGTGCCACCATGGGGAGCCGTGGGAAAGCTTCTCATCGAAGCTGCTTGCATAAGAACTTCGATCTGTGTGTTTGCGGAAGCCGAGCTTATTCTGCCAGAAGGAGCTCATCCGAGCTGATTTTGAGGAGATCGGGGCTGCTGCGATATCTCCCATGAAGAAGAGAAGAATAAACCATCCTCCCCTACTGTGCGCCGAATTGGGGGAGGAGTGGATTAATTGATTTAAAAATAAAAAGAAGAAACATAATATAATACAAAAAGAAATTAAAAAGTTAAATTTAACTTTATAAAAAGTAATTAATGAAAAGTTAAAGTTAATGTTTTAACTTTAAAGAATATAATAGAATTAATTAAAGTTCTAATTTAAAACAAATAAAATTTGTAACAAATAGATTAATTATAAATTAAAATATAAAACTAACTTAATAAAAAATGTTAAAAATAAATTAATTTACTGATTACAGTAAATATATAATTAATAATAATTATAAATAAACTATAAAATATACTTATTAATTTTTTAAAATAGTTTAACCTTAAGTAATAATTTTAATTACTAAATTAAAATTAACTAAATAATAAATTAATCAAGTAGTTTAACTTCTTTAATGGTAATAAATAATTTATTAATACAATCTTAAATATTAACTTACTTTTTATTTATTTATGTTCTGAATTTTTGATAACCTAGTTTAAAAGTGGAAAAAATAATAATAATAACTTAGTATTTATCAACCTAATTAAGGTAATAAATTTTTAATTAAAAAATGTTCTCGTCATAGTAATATTTAGTGGATAATTTTATAAATAATATAAAATTAAATAAATTATCAATAAATTATCAATTAATTATTAACAAGTAAAAATAACACTTGACATTTAAAAAATAACCATTTTTCATCCTTTATGTTTGTTTTTATTTATTTCTCTTTTCTAACTATGTAGGTTCATCTAAGGGGCATAAATGTGTCCAGGTTCATCCAACTAACACATCTGGAGTTAGTTATGTGAGAAATTCTAGCACGACGTGTCTGTCATGGGTTAAACGCACGTGTGCGGTGCGTGGGTGAAGAACTCTTGAAGTCGGTGGAAGATGTGGCAGTGTCATGCAATGGATGACATGAGTTACTTAAGCATAGAAAGAATCATTCTTTGGAGGGGGGATTCTGATTCGAACAACCAGTGATGAATTGAAGACTTGAGAGCTTCTCTCTCATCTAGAGTGCTGCAGTCCTGGAGTCGAAAGAGCAGAGGAGCATAGCATTTTTGGGGAGTCCTTTTCCCTCTTGATTTAATTTTTTTACTCTGTTCTTTTAAAATGTGCTTCTTTTCTATTACTGTAGTGATAATGAATAGTATAGTTAGCTAAGTCTTCTAGTTCGGGGAGAGTTCTAGCTCTACTGGAATCGTTTTCGTCCTTTTCACTTAACATTTTAATGTGTTTAGAATTGATCGGCGAGATCAGTTCTAAATACATACATCTGTTTTGTACCACAAGACTGAATTTCATGCACCTACAATCTTTTGGCGGTTTTGATTGTAGAAATTTTTTTCTAAAAACATTAAACTCAAACTGAAAACTTCAGTACTCACAACGAGTGTGTTCTGTCAACTTTTAAAATCATTATTATGATGTTGTACTTATTTGGAGTGGCGAACTAAAAGTTAGTACAATTTCCATGACTTAACTCCTGGAGAGGGAGCTAATTCACCTTTATTTAGTGGTACGATGAAGTACGTTTACATGAAAAGGAAAAACAATTTAAACCAGTAGACTAGAATGAACCCCAAGCGTTCTTTACTGTTGTTCTTATCAGTATTTTATTTTCTTTGATGCACCTTGTTTTCTAGCTACACTCTATTTTAGTATAGGTAGAACTAGTTTATAATAGATGTGTAGTTTCGATTTACCATACATGAAATCATAAAAAAATTAAATAATATAAAAATATAAAGAGTGAAAATTAGAAAAACCACTCCGCTACTGACAATAGTGGAGTTTTCCAAGTTTTTAGTTTAGTAGTGGCCAAATTTACCTTCCCTATGGGTTCGACCCTTATTGCCACATATACTGTAGTTAGTAGGAATATAAATATTAAACTTTGACCAGATTCAACGATGGTTTAGGTCACTGACATTTGAAATCCATCTTCTGCACATCCTCGTCTGGTACTATGAACTAGTGATAGCCTGATCTGAGGTCTATCTTTAAGAACCATCGTGATCCGTTCAGATGATCAAAGAGGTATTCAATCCTTGAAAGTGGGTACTTGTTCTTCACAATCACCTGGTTCAGGTGCCGATAGTCAACACAAAGTCTCATGCTCCCATCCTTCTTCTTGGTGAACAAAATCAGGGCTACCCAAGGAGAAACACTGGGCCAGATGAACACCTTCCCATGTAAGTCCTCCAACTATACCCGTAGCTTACGAAGCTCCGCGGGAGCCATCCGATACCCTGGTATAGATATTGGTGTTTTACCGAGGTAAAAGACAATCTAAAAGTACACCTCTCTATGAGGAGGTAGACCCGGAACATCATCAGGGAACACATCCACATACTAGTCCACCACTATAGGATAACTCAGACTCTCCACATCAACCACTCTGTGGGTAAGGAAAAACAACTGATGAGTGATCGGTTGAACCCTATTCCAGGTAAGTCCATCATTCACTGCAAAGGATCCCTTCTCGCCGGTGAAGGTAAACCTAGTCCCATCAGTGCGGACACACCGCACTTTGCCGCTAATACAGTCAATCTGAGCATGGACTCTAGAAAACCAGTACATAACCATGATTATGTTGTAAGGCCTTGACGCCGCTACAAGGAGATCCTAGCTAAAGCTCTCTCCTCCTAGAGTAATCTCACACAACCAGCACCAGTGTGTAATAATCTAATCCTCTCTCGTAGGAGTCTCTGGCTGTAAGGATTGAGCTAACAACTCCACCAGAATCTCCGAGCTCTGAACGAGGGTAGTGGAAATAAAAGAATGACTGGAACCTATGTCTATAAGTACTAAAGAAAAGGTGAAGTAGACACAGATCATAAATTGTATCATCTCCGGAGCACTATGGTCATAGGCCTCAGCTTCTTGGAGCTGAGCTCGACCCTGTCCACCTACTCCATGTGGTCAGGGTGGACCACCTGGTGGTAGTAGCGGCAACACCTTGAATCGTCACCCACTGCCAGCTACATAACCAGCTACTATGCCACGTCCTCCTGCTCCCTATCGACCTCATCAGTCGAACCTCTATCTCTGCCTGGGGTTTCCTTCGATCATCTGATGATCATATATACAACGGGTGGAGTAGTCACGAGCCATCTGACCCTACCCGCCGCATGTGTAACACTGCCTGCTCCTCACATGACAAGCTATGTCTCCAGTGCCCCGCACAGCTGACCCTGAATCCTGCGGTCATCCACCTATAGGTCTGGTCCTCTTGGACCTCTGTGACAGATGTCTAATGCCAGCTGTAGAAGAATCTTCAAGGTGATTCCCAGTGGTGGGTCTCGATGCTAGCGACTGCTCAGCAAGAAAAATCTCCATTAAAAGGGCTCTCTCTAACACCCCCGCCTACGTCAGGATGCTGAGAGAAATCATCAAAGAAATGATCTTCCACCTAAGTCCCTTCTCATAGGTCTGATCCCTAAAGAATGGGTCCCACACCATGTTAGTGGAGTAGCATGAGAGGTCAGTGAAGCTCACTGAGTATTGATCCATAGTCATGCTGGCCTACTAGAGATGAAGAAGCTCAGGTATGTGCACTGTGAGAAGGTTCACTGGGATAAACTCTGCATAGAACATGCTCTCAAAGTCTTCCCTGAGTAATGTCACATCATCGTGAACCTGAAGAATCATGCTCCACCATCTTCCTACTACTACCTATAGAATATTGGTGACAAGGATCACCATGAGATTAGCTGGTGTCTCTACCAGTCGGAAGACTCTCGCCAAGACCTCCAACCGATCCACAGCCTCCTGTGGGACCATCTCACCCCTGAACCAGGGTGACCACTGGCACTAGAAATCATGCAACACACTCAAGTGGTGTGCACCCTCTACTGCTGGGGTTGGTGGCATCGGTGGCCCAATGGGTAATGGTACTGCTGGTTCCCCTACTGATAAAGGGCCTTTCACTAAGGCCTCATCGCTGGGTGGGATATCCTCGCGAACTATATTCAAAACCCTAGCTGGATGTTTTCTTGGAGGCATCCTAAAAAGAAACAGGTGTTCCATGGTCAATAAGTTATACATAGTGAGATGACTCAAAGAGTTCACAAAGAAATTTTTTTCAAAACACACACACAACTAGTGTTTTCATGCACTGATTCAGAAATCAGAAGTCAGGGTCCTGGTGTATGGATACGTTGGCTACCATACCATCACTAGATTACCTAATCTGATAACCACACTCATAACAATTAACACTAATGTCTTTAAAAAAAATCAGATCCCAATGTTCTAAGGTAGAACCGACTCCGCTGATACCAATTCTTCATGACCCGTCCCCTGGGGCCCGTGCCATGACAACCCCAAGCCTGCCTTCCACAGGCCAGGGATTGGCGACTAGCACTGAAAGGTGCATTACCTAAAACCAGGAAGTCATTGACATTACAACCTATAGACACACACTACCATGAACACAGTAATATATGAACACAAGTAAACTGTATAATAAAAAGAGTGTGTACGGTAAGAAAAAGGGGCCAGAATACAAGCCCAACTGGAAAGTACAAGAAAACTAAAAAGTACAAGTAAACTGAAATAGCTAATGTGAACTCCCACCAAGGAACCTACCTGAAGGGTATGTACACCTCTTGAATGGTCATATCTGCGATATGACTCATCTAATGACTACCTCAGAGCTACCGCCAGTCCTAGTACTCTCATCCTCAGTCAGCACTGTCCGTTGTCTGCACCAAACACAACAAGGTGTGGGTGTAGCTCGTGCAAGGGTGAGTATAAAGATACTCAGTAGGGACCCTGAGACCCTCAAAGGTCTCACAAAACCCAAAAAGGATAAACCACAAATCATGAAAACATTTGACAACCCTACTTAGGTATATGCCCATACATATAACTAAGTTATCAAGTATACCCATCTCATTCACGAGGAAACACAAGGCCCAACTCAAAATCCCAAACAAAAATTCCACAAAGGAAGGAATACCATGATGGTAACACCGCAAAGACTAGTACCACAAAGGTAATGCCACATCGAAGAATACCACAAAGGTATCACCATGAAGGTAAGTACCACAAAGGTATGCCACACAGAAGAATACCACAAAGATATCACCACTAAGGTAAGTACCACAAAGGTATGCCACACAGAAGAAAACCATAAAGGTATTACCATAAAGGTATGGACTCAGATCACACCAGGTATAACTTAGGTATGGTAGTAAAGATTATTAGATGTAACTACTAAATCATGTTACTCTGTTAAGAGGTAGACCCACATAGGATCCTAAATCATTAGACCCATTTAGGATCCTAAATCATTAGACCCATGTAGGATCCTGGTACAGTAGACCCACGTAGGATCCTAGAGTAGTCCCACGTGGATTCCTTGAGTGGATCCAAGTGGAACCCTCGAACATAGAACCATGAAGTATCCTAAATCACATACGCACAAAGGATCTCAAAGTATCGACCCACATAGGATCCCTTTCTCATGAACATCCAACAACATGGTTCTCACACTAAACTCGCTTGATTCCAAGATGATCCTCTCCTCAAGCCACAGGTCGGTACTCCAACTGCAACGAAGTCCCATAAAGAAGTATCCCAAAGGACCTCCATGTAAAAGGGGTGTCAATGAAATAAATGATGCATCAATCAGATACCCAATCTGTATGTTATTGGTATTTTAGTCCCGAGGGCCCGATTGGATTTGTGTTCGATTCATCCCGACCATTACCAAACATTATCCAAAACTCAACTAGGGTATTCCTAAAGGACCGTGTTGATACGAAGTTTCTGGCATGACAAACGGTTCATCAAATGGATGCCCAAATCTCATGATATTGCAAAAATAGTGGAAAGGGGTCAAAACTGGTCCGAGTCCAGTCTGACCATGTTGGATAGACCCGACCCGGGCTGACCCGACCTGGGTCCGGCCCAGCCCGCTGAGTCTGACACAGCCCGCAGGAGAGACCCAACCTGCGATGGTGCCCCACTCATCTCCTTGGCTGGCTAGACGCCCAAACTCCTCCGCCCAGCGCGGTCACGTGCCGCGCCATCCCCGTCGGCTAGTAGTGAGCTGGCCGCCCTACCTTCACCACCAAGACCTTGTGCCGCAGCTCCTGCACACCCTATGGAACGGACACATCCCGCTGCCTCCCCTTAGTAGGGTCAGACGTGCACCGGCCGCCACCTCTTCTCCGTCGTGGCTGAGGGGTCGCGACCCTTCTCTGGCGGCGCGATCGCGTCACCACCACCGTCGCGGCCAAACGGAGTGCCAGTTACTATTCCATTGCCCCACTGGGGTCGATCACCATCACGATCGCCAGTGATGTTCTTCGGGTCATTGGGCACACACCGGCGGCTCGCTCTTCATTCCGTAGAATCCCTCACTCGCCTCAGGATGTCGCCGTGGATTCAAGACCATCAAAATGCCACCAAAATTGTAGATGGGTCGGGCCATGTTCGTTTGGACCACACCTTCTGTGTTAGGATGATAGCAAGAAGAATAATTGTTCTTAAAACATGATGATCACCAAGAATTGGGTAAGGGGTATACAAATAAAAACCCTACCTCGATTTCTCATTGGAGGTGTCGCAAGAAGAAGTCGGTGAAGGTGATGATGGTGCCAATGATCATCGCTTCTGCAACACGCTTTCGAAGTCAGGATCGAGCGTCATCCTCATTCTTGATTCCAAAGAATGTTCTTCATTGGAGATGGCGTTCTTCATTGGAGAGGGCATTTCTCCAATGTTCTCCCCAAGCCTCCCTTTCGCCAACAATTTCCCCAAGGAAATGAGGATCCAACCAATTAAATTATGTTTATCAATTTAATTTATATCGTCACAATTAAAGTTGGCACAATTAAAGTTGGCACAATTAATTGTATTGCGTTGGCACAATTAAATGGCACAATTAATTGTATTGCGTGGACATAAATAAATGGGAGGATTTCAAGGGACTTCCCCACATTAAAGAGGTGTTCGGGTGGTCCCCACCACTAGAATTCAAAAGGAGGGGTTTCAAAAGAGAAATAAAATGTTAAATAATTTATTTTTCTTCTTCAAAAAAAAACTAAAAGACTATATTCTACCCTCGACCTACTGCGGTTGAGGTAAAGGTCTCCTTAAGCAAATATCAGCACTGTGAGTTCAATGGTTCCCTTAAACTTCAATTCCAAGCATCGGTTAAAAAGTTACAAAAACCCGATCACACATTTACTGAACATAACTATAAAAGGTATAGAAATTCATTCCAAGAACACCGAGCCTCAGAATCACGCGCTGTCAATTTTCGCAGACTCATAATATTATATATAATTAAAAAAATTACATGGAATTTCCGAGTCTTTACATTAGTGGTATTAAAAGAGCCTTTATTTCTACAAGTTTTTCTGAAGCTAGTGATATAAATTATGGAAAAATAAATAAGATCTAGATACCAAGATCATTGTTGGCTAACACTACTACACCAAAGAAGATATGGGTACCAAAACAAACATTTGTTTAATTACTTTTCCAGGAAACAGACCACAAAAAAAAAAGAAAATACATATGGCATATAAATAGTGGATATTCCAAAAATATGCATGGAGACTAAATATAATTTCACACACATACTCAAATGTGTGGAGGACAAGTCAATTTTGGTGACAATGCCAAAGGAAAATTTTTTGTTGTTAGAACTATTGGATATCTGAAGACTATCTCAATCAACAAAGTATTGTATGCATAAAGGCTAAATCACAATATGATAAGTATCTCTCAACTCTGTGATGATGGGTTTTATGTTGACTTTTCTAAAAATCCATGCTCTGTCTTTAAAGATACCTTTCTGAAATTTAGAGAACATAAAAATTATAATGTTTATACCTTGGATTTGAATTCCTTATGTAAAAAAGTTAAATTTATAACTAGTAAGACAAATAAATCATGGATTTGGAATAAAAGACTTGGAAACTGTAATATATATTATTTACATAAATTATCTATGAAATAGTTAGTTCCTAATTTTCATAGTCTTAAGTTTGACAATAACTGATTCTGTGACGCATGCCAAATTGGAAAACAACACAAATATTCTTTGAAATCTATTAAGAAAATTTCTACATCTAAACCTTTAGAACTTATCCATATGGATTTTTTTGGACCATCACGAGTAGCATGTTTTATTGGTAAAGTATATTTCTATGTTTTTGTAGATGATTATTACAGATTTTCTTGGGTTTATTTTCTTAAACTCAAAAGTTAAGTATTCACTATTTTTGAAAGTTTTTGTAAAAAATTTTCAAATTAAAAAGGTTTAATTTTTTTATTAAGAAGTGATCATAGTGAAGATTATTATAATCAATAATTTAATTATTTTTCTCAAATATTTGTATTAAATACACCTTCTATGAACTAAGAACACCTCAAAGAATGGAAATGTTGAAAGTAGAAATAGAACTATTCAAGAAATGGAGAGGAATATGCTAAATGAATACATACTTTCTACCTTTCTTTTGTAAGAAGTTGTAAGAACAATCTGCTATATCATGAATAATGTTTTTATAAGTCCTATTTTCTAAAAGACACTCTATGAACATTGTAATAATATAAAACCAAAAGTAAATTAATATAGAGTAATTCTTGCAATAGTTTTATTATTGTTGGTGCAGAACAACAACAAAGGCTTATGACAGATGCACAAGGGGAGAAAAGAATGATTACTTTGGTTGTATCTATCAGAAAGAGACCTAATGAAGAGGCCTAATTTAGGTCATAAGAAAATCTTGTTCAGATAAGAATGATTAATGTTAAAATTCTAGACTTTCGATGAAGCACCAGGAGAAGATATGCATGAGGATCTAGTAGTTGAGCATGTTGTGCGTGAGGCTCACAGTCAAGAACATCAAAGGGAGGATATACCTGATCCTACAACTCAATCTCTTATTGTTATTGATTATGAATCTATTAGAAGATCTGCCTTAAGAGATAGATTTGTTGATAAAGAAGAACCAAGTTTTTCCTAAATAGATTTTCATAATAGGGAATAAATCCCTGACCCTGGAACTCAACCTCATTAATATTTTGATTCTAATGCTGATGTCTTATTTATAAAATTAAATTTTTTGGAGGCTCAAGACTAGTTTCATAGAGAACAATTGGAAGCTAAGAAAAATAATTTGGAATAGTTCAAAAGTACTTCTGTGCCAAGATCAAAGTTTAAGGCTCAGAAGCTCGATCTTAGGAAATTCAAAGACAATCTTATTTCTATTAGATAACTTCATGATTTAATTAGAAAAATGTATAGAGAATTCAATTTATTGTGAGATTAATATTTCAAGAAGTTATATTTTGATGAGTTCAAGATGATTATAGGAAGAGAATTACAATCGAGCATCAACCTCCTCTCAATAGACACCTCCAGACCAGAATAGATGGTTTAAAGCAATTACATCAGTGCTGGATTATTTCAATGATTGGTTACACACTCTTTAGTGTGACATTACCCCTTTACATGATCTTTTAGATAATCAAATTCATATGGTTAGTTATCTTAGTTCAAATTAATCCTAGTTGGTATTGGTGCTCAATCAAGTTAAGATATGTTGACTTCATTCATTCTATCAAAGGAAGATGTGAATGAGTTTATGAAGGTTAATTTGGTTGAGAATCTGAAGATTGGTCAAGATTTAAAGAAGCTTCTTCAACAGTGGTTATAAGTCATCAACAACCATTTCTAGAGATTGCAGCTGATGCTCATTAATATAAATGGTGTTGTCCAAGACATTCCTCATTCTGTTTCACCTTTTACATATAACGATTCTGATCGTAGTCCCTCATTTTGAAGACATATTTTCATTAGATATTGATTTTACACTATTTTCAAAATATTTTAATTGATTTTAAATTCTATTTTGTTCATTCTTATTTATGTTTATTCTCTTTTATTTATGTTTAATACTTAACTGTCAATCCTAAATGTATTTATCTTATCAATTTCAAAAACTATTAGTTTGTAGTTCAATGATACATTAACTATGGTTTATATCATTTATTGTTCCAAACCGTCTTTTCATTATCAAAGAAAGGGGGAGAATATTGAAGAAATAAGAGAATATTTTCAAATCACAACATTTTATTAGAAAAAATATTTAATATAAAAGTATCTATTTACCTTTGTCGAAATAATAATGTGAAATTGAAATATAAAAATATTTTCTATATCTATTTTTGTATGTTTAAAAATATTATATTTTATTTAAATTTTTTTATGGATTGTGTTATGGGGTTTGTGATCATCAAAAAGGGTATATTGTTGGGCATGTTTTCTCTAAACAATACCTAATAATTTATGATGATTTTCATGATCATAAATACCCTTGTTTTTTTTCTAATAAATATTTCTTTAGTGGGTTTTCAGGAATTTATATATGGGATAAAGTAATTTAACATTATGGGAATTAATATGGAAACAATATTTCAAACCCTACATTTGGTAGATGAACATATAGTTTATTATCAATACGTTACACTGGAATGTTAATGCTTGCGTATGGCATCAACTCTATGTTATGCTAAATAGTTTGTGTTTGGATTGACATTATTATTTTTGGATAATATTCAAATGTATAGATCTGAAACCCTACGTTGGAAGTTGGTTTTAATGTTCATCAACCCTACATTTGGGAATTTGAACGTATGGTTAATCGATGCTACATTCATAATATTATTATAAAAAGGTGAACATGTGAATTATCATCCCTATGCTACTTTTGTTCCCTCTATTTCATGAAGATGAAAGTATGTTTAAAGAACCACACACGAAGGAACCCTACGCTACATGAAGGAACCCTATGATACGTGAAGGAACCTTATGCTACATGAAGGAACCCTATGATATATAGTTCAACTCTACATTGTGTTTACAATGGCGATGTTTTTATGCTACGTTTTCAATCCAATATTACTACAACGATCAAGTTAGAATTGATGGGTGATTAGTGGATTGTTATGATTGTTTCAGAGAACCGTATTCATTAGATAAAATCCCTAATGTTCATAAGGGAAGATTGAACTCCATTGGTCAATTTGAATTTTAATATCCAGGATCAATTAGGCTATTATGTTGGATTTTGAATACTAAAGCAAGCTATCTGATCTATATATTACTTTATAGTATCTCTTAAAAAATATGTGTGTGATAAGATATTCACATATGTGAATTTATTATTGAAATTATCTTTTATAGTGCTTCTGAAACAAATGATCGATTCTGAAAGAAGCTACACTTTGGGGATATACATGTTCAACCTTTTACTTCAATAAGATTATTACCGCTGTTTGTGTTGCTACTTTATTGAAGAACATTTTTCAACAAGGACCACTTCATAATATTTCATTATTGAAAATATTCTTTTTTAAAGAAGAATATATATCAATTATCAGTTGTTTTCTGCCGTAACTGTGAAGATCAACTTGAACTTTTGAAATCTATCTGTTTTATTTATTAGAGTTTCAACTGCTCGTACTCAGATCTGGTGGAGTATCATCTTCTCAATCTAATCTATGGATATTCAGTTCTCTGTTACAGAACCAGAAGGCTTTTTTATTATTCTTGTTATAAAGAAATCAACATCTTGCACTCAATTGCGAATTCATGGTATTGTGATAAGAGGATAAGTCTAATAAAATTTACTAAGCTCATAGAGAGAGTGATTGGTAGAGTGTACTAGGGGATCTTTTTGCCCTGAACCACTAAAAAAAGTTTTGTTAAACTTTTATCCATTGTATATTAGTTTTACTGAAGCAATGAATGCTAATTTGTATAAATCATAGTGGGTGTCAAAATTCAGAGCTGTTGAAGATTTTTGAAGACACAATTCACCCCCTCTTTTGTTCATTTGTATATTATGACCTAATAGGCTCCACAAAAAGAAATTATTAGGTGAATGAATCTCTTATTTCCCAACTCCTATAGTTATTTATTTAGTTTCACTATTTTTACTATGGCCATTCTGTAGGGATTCTTAGATATTTGTTTTTATTCAAGGATGAGTTTAATGGAAAACTCAACTTCACACTCTGGTGTATTTTTTAAAACTCTCTAGGAAATAAATAAATGTATTCCTATATAATTGGTATATCTTCTAATCTAAGGTAACATTTCTCATCCATAGGTTGTTTATACTGTTATTGTAACAACCTGAGATTTTATAAGATACATTCTTTTTAATTTCATTCATATCTTCTATTTTACGACACACCAAGATTATCTTGCGCTATACGCAACACTGTATTAGCTTGCAGTATACGCAACAATTTTCTTGGCTCTTGTTACACACAATTTCAAGTTCCTTTGATAGAAGTTATTCTACGCAACATTGAGTGTGTATATATATATATATATATATTCAATGTATAAATAAAATATGGTTGGATTCTGTTATACGCAACAAAAAAAGGATTTGTGCACTACACGAAATCCGGACTTGGCTTGCATTACACGCAATCGCGACCTTCCTCGATAGCGTGTCTTGTACGCAATACCAGGTTTTACTAAACAATGATATATTATTATAATATTTTTATGAACTAGCTATTAAGAATAGTGTTAACTAAAATTTTAATTTTATAAAATTATTATTCATCTTACACATTTCTAGAACATGGTATAAGAACAAAATAAATTTTTCGGGTAAAATAAGTATTTTTCAAAAAATGCAGTTTTGCCGCCATTTGATGGCGCAACCACTTTAAATATAGTTTTTTGACATGTTTATATATTCAATTTGACAAAATAAAATTCTTCTTTTGAATCAGGATATAAAAATTTACATTAGATAAAGTTTTGATATTTTTCTGATAACTTTCATATTTTAATGAATAGTAAAAACACGCTATATTTTAATTAAAAACAACTTTTTTCATCGTAATATCTTATGTGGTTAAATTATAATATTGAATGGTTTTAATGTATAAATAGAATATATTTTTACAATTTAATATAATTTATGTCATTATCATTGATTTTACCTTGAAGTCGTAGGTTAAATCAATTCAATCTTTTGCAATGTTTTAAAGAAAAACCCATTTTCTTTCGACAACGGGATTAATTTTAATTTAATTTCTGCATCTTTTGTGTATTGAATTTGGAAAAATGGATTCCATATTTAAAATCAGTGGGTCCAAATTATGTTAATAAGCTACTTTTTATTTTTGGGCATTGTGAAGAGTAACTACGGTAAATTTTATTTACTATAGTTAAAGGTAAATCGGGTAATTAAGGGTAAATATAAGATTATAAAATTTCCTTAACACTTGCAAAAATCCTATTGGATGGATAAACGTAGACCCATATAACCTAAGGGTTGGATTAGATTCATTTTATGGACTTTGTTCCATGAAAATAATTTAATTATTATTAAAACCAAAGAATGTGACAACATGTCACTTTCTTAAATCTTATAAGTATAATAATTTTAATTTAGTGATAAACTTCATGAAACTTCGAACATGAATAGTATCCAGAAATATAATACAATTATCTACATCATAGGAATTTATGTAGAATTTTTAGGGATTAAATAATTATCATTTCTTATGACACAAAGATGATGGAGTAATTGTCTTATTAATGAAATATTGACATAATTGATGTTATAAATACCCAAATAAATGTAATTTAAGACTTTTTATGAATTAAAATAATTTTTTGGTTAATATGAAATGTTATTATTGATTTAAGTAACTTTTTTTGAACTAATCATTCTGTTATGATTTTCACAAAAATTAATTACTAAATAGTTTCAAAATTGACATAAAATAGTTTTTAAAACAAATATTATATTATTAATTGTTATTTTATTCCTAAAAATCTAAGGTTCGGCCAAATGACTTATATAAGGTTATATATATTAATAATAAACAACTTGGGGTTCTTTTGGATTGATATAGTATGTTTATTAACCATATAGTGTAAGAAAACAAAAAGACACGGTAAATGTTAAATTATTTAACTTAGAGTTAAATCTAATTTATAAGGTTAAAATAATAGCCTAAACTTGTCTAAATCCTATTGGATGAGAGGATTTCGACCCATCACCACTTTATCTTCGAAATAAGACCCTTTGGAACCATTATAAACCGAATTTGACCTTAATATAAAACAATATTTTGAGATTTTCCTAAGGTGCCCCTCTCCTCCCTTATAAAAGGGCACCTCCTCCCTCTCCTACTCACAAAAATTTGAGCTTTCAAGCTCTGCCAACCCCTACCAAAATCTATTCTCCACTTCCCTAGTATCATCCTAGAGGTCCTGGTCTTCTTCAAATACCATCCTTAGTTCATTAAGTGGAAGTTAAGTGAAGGCACGTCAAAAAGAGGTAATATCTATTACCGATCTTTTTCAATTTCTTTCTTCTTCAACTTATTCTTCATTAGTTTTTTCATGATAAATTAATAACATAAGTATTTCTTATATACTGATATGTTATTATAAATATGAAACAACTCTAATTAACCTTCTATTCATCCTATGGAAAAAGGAAATCACCGCGTGTGCGTACGTACGGAATACCGTCTTCACGCCGTGGTGTAATCTATTTTCCGCCACCACCTTACTTGGATGGGTATAATGGTGTAAATAATGACTATATATGACTATTATAAAGTGATACTAATTATGAAATAGTATACATACACTCTAATACAATTCCACGATCATAGGAAAGATATCATCACTCGTGCGTACGTACGGAATACCATCTCCACGATGTGATGCGACTCGTTCTACATGATCTTCATTTCATAATGATTATATAAATTAATTGAATGAATAAATATGATATATATTACACTAATAACATTCTTGAAATGAGGTATCTATAACCTAAAGAGAAGAATAAGAATTTATTCGACAACACACGCATAAGAACAAAAAGTTATAAACACCCGAATAACAAGTAGCAGTGAAATATTACTACTAAGAAGCTAAGAATATGACCATATATGATATCATAACAATAATTATGATTCCGTAATAAGTCAATAACATTATTTAAGTCATTATACAGGAGGTTCGGACACGTACAAATTATATCGGACCTAAGGTAAAGGAAATATCCCAATCTCATTTTATCCGAGATTATTTATACTTTGGTATTTACTGGGGTGCATTTTATCATCCACATTCATGTTTCCTAAATACGTAATATTATTTCCATCCACCTACAATTTTTTAAATCCAATTTTACCCTTCGGTGAGTTTTTAGTAAAGGATATGAAAGGAATCTTTTGTCGTTTTTCGTACGAGGTACTTTTTGACTTTTCAGACAAAAGTACGAAGAATGTTTTTTTAACTTATACGGCATGAATGGATTTTTAAAACATTATTTCCAAAAAGATTCATTTACAAGTTTTCAAGTTTATTTTTAATCAAATGCTTTTAGTTTAAAATTTTATGACATGTTAATAAAGGAAAAGTGTTTTTGAAGTAGAAAGGGTATTTTCCTCAAGAATGAAGTTCAAGTGTTTTATCAAAATTATTTTCCATATAAGATAATAAAGGGTTATTTTTTATCCCTATTATTACATTGATTTGATTATGTTGTGATGGAATTATTTTTATGAATTCCTTTATCGTATATGAATTGTTTTACGATGTCATGATGTTTGAGATTCCCATTTTTATTACATGGGTTATGAAATGATGTATGGTTTATGATTTTGTGGCACACATAAGAATGGTATCATTATGAGATTGGAGGGACCTATATCTCTCTCCAATGCATTGGGTAAAGATTTTATATCTCATGAGATAGACATGCCTAGAACGGTAGCTTATACCGGTTCAGTGAAACAGGACTGAAACGAGGGTGACTCGGTTCAAAAAAGGACTTTGTCCACTAAGATAGTCTTGGAAATGAGTCTTGACTAATAAGATATGATTCTCTATGATTATGTGTGTATGCCACAAAGTTTCATGTTTTATGTTATGATTATTGGGATTTCTTTTCACTACTATGATTTATCCCATGTTATGATATTATGATCTCTTTTGCAGGTTAAGATTTCCAAAATGTTATGTTCTTATGAATATGATGTGATTGATTTTTCTTTTGTTTACCCTTACTGAGCATTTGAGCTCACCCTTTTATGTTTTCTTTTCCCCAGGATATAAATAAAAGTTTTAGGTAAGAAAAAAAGGGAAGATCATTATGGGAGATGTTGAAGATCTTTCAACATGATTAGAAGATTATGTTCCGAGTTTCCAAAGACACTAAACTATTACAGTCCTTGTGTGTGTGTTTTTGTTATGTAATAAGTATTCCTCAAAAGTAATGTAATGTCCATGTACATCAGGATTCAGGTCTCTACAGTTGGTATCAGAGTAAAGGTTTAGTCAACCTTTGGAAACTAGGATGCGAAAACGTTAGTGAGATCCCTAGAGATATTACTAAGGTATGTCTAGGGATGTCCCTGAGGATAAGTATACGTAAAGGATATAGTCCTAGAACTACGGTAACGATCTTAGAATTTAACCTAAGATGTTAGATATTAATGTTACTCCCCCTTTACTATGTTGTTTTCCCTAGCATTATTTTTTTCACTCACACTATTCATTTTGGGTTTTTGACGATGGCTGGAACCCGAAGGAACCGTGTTGATCACTGTAATGGACAATGCAATGATTGTCCTCCTGAACAAACAAGTGTTATGGGAGATGGAGTGAAAAATATTATTGCTATACTTACACAATCTATGAATCATTCTGGACTTCCAAATGAGCAGAGAAGGGAATAGTATTCTATTGAGTCCTTCATGAGGCAAAGCCCACCTTCTTTCAGTGGGACTTCTGATCCACTTGTTGCTGAACAATGGATCAGTACCACGGAAAAGATATTTTCAGTTCTTCAATGTTCTAAACATGATAAAGTCATTTTAGTAGTATATCGTTTGGAAGGTGAAGCTTATCAATGGTGGAATCTTATCAAGAATACGAGGCCAAGAGATGAAATTGAGTCCATGGAATGGGAAGAGTTCAAGAACGTGTTTTTCAGTAAGTACTTCCCTCGTATTCTTCGAACAAAGATAGAAAATGAGTTTCTTGATCTGAAGCATAAGGATGATAAATCTGTTGGTATATACAAAGCGAATTTTACAAGACTTGCAAGGTATGCATCTGGCATTATCATCCAACCTGAAAGTAAAGTTGGTCGATTTTTCAGTGTCTTAAAACCAAGTCTTCGAAGGGCATTAGCTATAAGATACTTCATTAGCTATGAAGAAATTGTGTGTTGTGCTATCAAGGTAGAAATGGAAGTTGGTGTTACATATCCATCTCATGGTTTTGACAAGAAACGAAAGATGGAGTTCAAGGAGAAATCTCATAATAATGGTGAAAAGAAGATGAATGTTTCCTTATGCACAAAGTGTGGAGAGAAGCATGGTGGAGATTGTCTTAAAGGGACTAGAAAATGTTTTAAGTGTGGAAAAGAAGGTCATCGAGTAGCTGAGTGTCGAAGTAATGGAAAAAAGGGTTTCTAATGATGTGAATAAAGCAAACACTACAGAGAATGCACCACCAACACTTCAATGCTTCAAGTGCAAGGAAATGGGGCATTATGATAATAAATGCCCTAATCCAAGGGTTAGTGATGATCGACATGAGAAACCACTTAAGGAAAAGGACAAAGGAAAGTCACATGTGATCACCATTGGAGATGTTGAATATGACAACGATGTGGTGGAATGATTAAGTGTTTATGTAATGGGATTCCAAAATAATGTTGTATATAGTATCGTGGAATATTGGAATATTTATGTCTTGGTCTATTGTGGTTTTCAATAATTTTATGGCATCGGTAACCATGAAAAGTGATTGAAATATTTTTGGAAAGCAGATGATATGCACATAATGAAGGGATAAAGAGAATCTAATATGTTTGATAGTATTCATGAGCTCATGATTGATATAAGGACTAAGTGATATCGTGGTTTGAGTATATAGAATTTTGAGGATTTTGGTATGTGGAAAGTGTTAACTTTTAACTGCATTCAAGTTTTCATTATGGTTCAATGGGTATTCATTTTTTCAAGAGAATACATGATTAAGGTATTCACATGATTGGAATGTGACCAACAATATATATATATGGGGGATAAATGATGGTATTCACATGCTTAGTTTATGACATTTCAAGTAATCGTTTTCTTTATACTATGAGCTTGGACTGAAGTATTTTATATAAGCCTAAATATTGGAATGGATTATGTTGGTCATATGCTAAGTATTTTTTAAGGATAGAACTTTTTTCGATATTACTGATTGGATTTTATAGTAATGTAGTTTTAGAAAAAGGAAAACATGCAGGACGAGCGACAGCCCATCGTGTCGGACACGGCTGTGGGAATTGAACCCACAACCGAAGTGCGACTGGCCTTTTTCGCCTACCACTGGCCTACAAGAAGTCCCTGTTTAGTAGAAACTAGTTTTATTATATTAAGCAGTATAAGTCCATTTTAGGAACTATATAAGATTAATCTCACTATATATGGACTTATGTATTTTTTTTGATAATTTTTCTAACCTTTAGTTTGAGACAGATGGAATGACCCATCATTCTATCACATGATCTGCTAACACATCACGAATGACAAATTCAACTTCATTTCTTTAAGAGATGAAGTGGAAATTGTCCAATGAATGACAAACGGTAAGACTATACTAAAATCATGAAAGTATTTCTTCTAATTCCAATTTCATCATCTTTAGGGAAATGATCTGGAAAAAAACCAAAAATGTTGTCCTACTGCCCTTATATCTAATGAATCAGATGGTACCTTAGATCACCACAAATCAATAGCTTTGTGATTGTTGGCTTTTTCATAGCCATGTTCTATACGACTCTCCATCAGAACATGACGGTTAGATTTCTCTTCCATGTCCATATTTTCTCCTATATGGAAACCCAGTGATGAGTTCATTTGGGTAACCGTTATATTTCATACTTTAGTTTTTAACGTTTAGTTTTGGTATTTCTTTTTATGATGTGGGTTTTTATGAATAATAAATGATTTATAACCCCGACGAATTTTGAGGGCGAAATTCATTTTAAGGGGGGTAGAATGTAACAACCCGAGATTTTATAAGATACATTCTTTTTAATTTCATTTATATCTTCTATTGTACGACACACCAAGATTATCTTGCGCTATACACAAAACTGTATTAGCTTGCAGTATATGCAACACTTTTCTTGGCTCTTGTTACACACAATTTCATGTTCGTTTGATAGAAGTTATTCTACGCAACATTGAGTGTATATATATATATATTCAATGTATAAATAAAATATGGTTGGATTATATTATACGAAACAACAAAGGAGTTGTGCACTACACGCAACCCTAACTTGTCTTGCATTACACGCAATCGCGACCTTCCTCGATAGCGTGTCTTGTACGGAATACCAGGTTTTACTAAACAACGATATTTTATTATAATATTTTTATGAACTAGCCATTATGAATAGTGTTAAATAAATTTTGAATTTTATAAAATTATTATTCATCTTACACATTTCTAGAACATGGTATAAGAACAAAATAAATTTTTCGGGTAAAATAAGTATTTTTTAAAAAATGCAGTTTTGCCGACTTTTGATGGCGCACCTACTTTAAATATAGTTTTTTGACTTGTTTATATATTCAATTTGGCAAAATGAAATTCTTCTTTTGAATCGGGATATAAAAATTTACATTAGATAATGTTTTGATATTTTTCCGATAACTTTCATATTTTAATGAATAGTAAAAACACGCTATATTATAATTAAAAACAACATTTTTCATCGTAATACCTTATGTGGTTAAATTATAATATTGAATGGTTTTAAAGTATAAATAGAATATATTTTGACCATTTAATATAATTTATGTCATTAGCATTGATTTTACTTTGATTTCGTAGGTTAAATCAATTCAATCTTTTGCAATGTTTTAAAGAAAAACCCGTTTTCTTTCGACAGTGGGATTAATTTTAATTTAATTTCTGCATCTTTTGTGTATTGAATTTGGAAAAATGGATTCCATATTTGGAATCAGTGGGTCCAAATTATGTTAATAAGCTACTTTTTATTTTTGGGCATTGTGAATAGTAACTACGGTAAATTTTATTTACTATAGTTAAAGGTAAATCGGGTAATTAAGGGTAAATATAAGATTATAAAATTACCCTAACACTTGGAAAAATCCTATTGGATTGCTAAAAGTAGACCCATATAACCTAAGGGTCGGATTAGATTCATTTTATGGACTTTTTTCCATGAAAATAATTTAATTATTATTAAAACCAAAGAATGTGACAACATGTCACTTTCTTAAATCTTACAAGTATAATAATTTTAATTTAGTGATAAACTTCATGAAACTTCGAACATGAATAGTCTCCAGAAATAGAATACAATTATTTACATCATAAGAATTTATTTATAATTTTTGGGGTTTAAATAATTATCATTTATTATGACACAAAGATGATGCTGTAATTGTCTTGTTAATGAAACATTGACATAATTGATGTTATAAATACCCAAATAAATGTAATTTAAGACTTTTTATGAATTAAACTAATTTTATAGGTTAATATGACATGTCAGTATTGATTTAAGTAACTTTTTTCGAACTAATCATTCTGTTATGTTTTTCAAAAAAATCAATTACTAAATAGTGTCAAAATTGACATAAAATAGTTTTAAAAACAAATATTATATTATTAATTGTTATTTTATTCCTAAAAATCTATGGTTCGGCCAAATGACTTAGATAAGGTTATATATATGAATAATAAACAACTTGTGGTTCGTTTGGCTTGATATAGTAAGTTTATTAACCATATAGTGTAAGAAAACAAAAAGACATGGTAAAAGTTAAATTATTTAACTTAGAGTTAAATCTAATTGATAAGGTTAAAATAATAACCTAAACTTGTCTAAATCCTATTGGATGAGAGTATTGAGACCCATCCCAACTTTAGCTTCGAAATAAGACCCTTTGGAACCATTATAAACCGAATTTGACCTTAATATAAAATAATATTTTGAGATTTTCCTAAGGTGCCCCTCTCCTCCCTTATAAAAGGGCACCTCCTCCCTCTCCTCCTCACACCAATTTGAGCATTCAAGCTCGGCCAACCCCTGAAAAAATCTTTTCTCCACTTCCCTATTATCATCCTAGAGGTCCTGGTCTTCATCAAAGACCATCCTTAGTTCTTTAAGTGGAGGTTAAGTAAGGCGCGTAAAAAACAGGTAATATCCATTACCGATCTTTTTCAATTTCTTTCTTCTTAAACTTCTTCTTATTTAGTTGTTTCATGATAAATTAATAACATAAGTATTTATTATATACTGATATGTTATTATAAATATGAAACAACTCTAGTTAACCTTCTATTCATCCTACGGAAAAAGGAAATCACTGCGCGTGCGTACGTATGGAATACCGTCTTCACGCCGTGGTGTAATCTATTTTCCGACACCACCTTACTTGGATGGGTATAATGGTGTAAATAATGACTATATATTACAATTATAAAGTGATACTAATTCTGAAATAGTATACATACACTCCAATACAATTCCACGATCATAGGAATGATATCATCACTCGTGCGTACGTACGGAATACCGTCTCCACGATGTGATGCGACTCGTTCTACATGATCTTCATTTCATAATGATTATCTAAATTAATTTAATGAATGAATATGATATATATTACACTATTACCATTATTTAAATGAGTAATCTATAACCTAAAGAGAAGAATACGAATTTATTCGACAACACACGCATAAGAACAAAAAGTTATAAACACCCGAATAACAAGTAGCAATGAAATATTACTACTAAGAAGCTAAGAATATGACCATATATGATATCATAATAATAATTATGATTCTTTAATAAGTCAATAACATTATTTAAATCATTATACAGGAGGTTCGGACACGTACAAAGCATATTGGACCTAAAGTAAGAGAAATATCACAATCTCATTTTATCCGAGATTGTTTATACTTTGGTATTTACTGGGGTGTATTTTTTCATCCACATCCATGTTTCCTCAATATGTAATATTATTTCCATCCACCTACAATTTTTTAAATCCAATTTTACCGTTCGGTGAGTTTTTAGTAAAGGATATAAATGGATTCTTTTGTCGTTTTTCATACGAGGTACTTTTTGACTTTTCCTACAAAAGTACGAAGAATGTTTTTTTAACTTATACGGCATGAATGGATTTTTAAAACATTATTTCCAAAAATATTACTTTACAAGTTTTCATGTTTATTTTTAATCAACTTCTTTTAGTTTAAAATTGTATGACATGTTAAGAAAGGAAAAGTGTTTTTGAAGTAGAAAGGATATTTTCCTCAAGAATGAAGTTCAAGTGTTTTATCAAAATTATTTTCCATCTAAGATAATAAAGGGCTCTGTTTTTATCCCAATAATTACATTGATTTGATTATGTTGTGATGGAATTATTTTTATGAATTCCTTTATCGTATATGAATTGTTTTATGATATCATGATGTTTAAGATTCCCATTTTTATTACATGGGTTATGCAATGATGTATGGTTTATGATTTTGTGGCACACATAAGAATGGTATCATTATGAGATGGGTGGGACCTATATCTCCCTCAAATGAATTGGGTAAAGATTTTATATCTCATGAGATAGACATGGCTGGAACGGTAGGTTATACCGGTTCAGTGAAACAGGACTGATACGAGGGTGACTCGGTTCAGAAATGGACTTTGTCCACTAACATAGTCTTGGCAATGAGTCTTGACTAATAAGATATGATTCTCTATGATTATGTGTGTATTCCACAATGTTTCATGTTTTAAGTTATTATTATTGGGATTTCATTTCTCTACTATGATTTATCCCATGTTATGATATTATGATCTCTTTTGTATGTTAACATTTCTAAAATGTTATGTTCTTATGAATATGATGTGATTGATTTTTCTTTTGTTTACCCATACTGAGCATTTGAGCTCACCCTTTTATGTTTTCTTTTCCCCAGGATATAAAGAAAGGTTTTAGGTAAGAAAAAAAGGGAAGATCTTTATGGGAGATGTTGAAGATCTTTCACCATGATTAGAAGATTATGTTCCGAGTTTCCAAAGGCACTAAACTATTATGGTCCTTGTGTGTGTGTTTTTGTTATGTAATAAGTATTCCGCAAAAGTAATGTAATGTCCATGTACGTCAGGATTTGGGTCTCTACACTTATTATCCCACAATTTCATTAAGTTGATATACTAAAGGTGGATCCAAACATGATTGTGATGATAATGTCTCCCCTCTAATGAAAATGGATTCTATATCTCTTTCATAAATCATAATATCCACCTTTTGGAATTAAATTTTAATATTATACTTTAATATACAATATATACAAAGGATCTTATTGAATTCAACCATAGGTATAATAACCATGTTTATAAATAGGCCATGTTTTTGAATAATAATGGGGATTTATTGACATATCCTTATTTCCATAGGATTTCTAGTATTTGTATTAATTAAAAAATCCCTTATTTGGATGATAGGGGATGATTTAATGTTGTCAATAAATGGAAGATATAAAATAGTGTGAAGAACCAAAATCAAAATAATCAAAATATAATCTTGAGTTTATGATCAATGTGCCTACCAACACATCATTAGGGACTTAAAATTTACCTACACTAATCATATAAGCTTTCCCTTACCCCATGGTCTCTTATGTGGTAGGTTCCCTTAACACTTGGGGAATTTTTTTGAATAATAACCCATCTCTATACAGTTAAAGCGCTAGATAATAGTGGGTTCTTTATTTCCATTACTTTCATGATCTAGATAGCCCTTATCACTAAAATTATATAAAACTCTCATTCTATTTAATTATTTACTATGATTCTTTTCATTAATAATCACATTATAGAAATCCCAAATGTCAATTATTCTTCTTTGATACATTTTTTTCCTTTGTGCTAAGTTATTGTCTTATTTTTCTTGATTCCCATTGAAGATATAAGAACAATAAAATAATTTCTCTATATTTATGTCACATGATACTATATCATCATATAATTAAAATGTTTGGGAGAGTAGTACCCTTTGGGGGTTCAACTTATGAACAAGAAATAAATGGTAAATATCGATTTTCAGATTACGTATGTAGTCTATTACATTCCTTTCTTATCTTCTAATGCGATCATCATAGTAAAAAATAATACCCTCCTCCTTATTATTTAGTTTGAGGATATTTATTTCTATAAGCTAATTGATCTTGAAGAAAACATTTCTCAAAGAATATAATTTTAAAAGTTATATATTCTATACTTTTTATATCTTCATATTCCAGAGTATTATTGATGAATGAAAACCATTGATTTTTATCCCTCATCAAACAATATACTTATAGAATAACCCTTTCCCCTTCATTGGTTCTCAACAAGAGTGATATATTTTCAAGGGAATTGATCCATTTCTCAGCTACCAATGTATTAATAGTTCTATTAAATGATAATGATTTATATCATATAAATCAATCAAACATAGGTACAACATGTTGTTGAACAACACGTTTTTCCACATGAGAAAGGTTATTTGTCATAACTAGGGTCAGTTTCCTCAATATGGACATGATCTTCTTATCTCCAACACCTACTGTATTTTTTTCACTCAAAAGTCACTATTTATATTGAAAAAGTTAAGACAACAGATATTTAGGGAGGTCTGTAACAGTGAATCCCTAAAGCATCAACATTGACTATAATATTACATTCATGAGGGAGGGAACCTATATTATGATAAGTAATAAATCTGTCTTGAAGAATTTCTATACTATCTAGGTTTTTTGCAATGAAGTTCTCTTCCCTAAGGGTGTGGGAGATATCGAGATCAATATTCATAATATAACTTCACTTTCTAATAAAATAGATAAGATCCCACATGATTTTAGTGTTTTACTAAAAAAATCCCACAAGAAGTTTCGAATCAATTTCTGCAACTTCAACACTAAAGTTTTAGAGATTTCATAAGGAGAGGCCGATGAGAAGAGATCTGGTCTCCACCCTAATAGAGTTTCATGTACTATATAAATCACTAAATATAATATCCACCAAACCCATAGCATCATGAACCAGGGCTCCTCCTCTCATCATGCATTGACTGCAAGAGTCATCCACTTTAATTTTGAAACCATAACACATAAGGATCCATTTAATGCACCTCCCAAGCTAGGCAGTACTACCATAGAAGACACATTTATCACTAAAAATATTATTACAATTTCCAGCTTCGTCTCCATGAATCAAATGGCTGAGTTTTGACACTAGCGAGAAGGATCTGACCCTGAAATGCTAAAGAGGACATTTCTTACCTTCAAGATTTTTATTTCTTGAATCCTAGATCTCCCAGAAAAGTGATGAAAACACCATTCCACACCATTTAATAGAGACCGCTTGATCATCAGACCCCTAGTACTAGTTGTTGTAGAAATCCTGAATTCTTTCATCCTATACCAGAATTCCCATCCTCTATCCAACCAGAACACAGATAAAATGAGCCAATTTCCCCTCATAGAAAATGTTCCATACAGATTCAGAATTGGGATGATCATAACATGTACACTTTTACAATAGATTTATTCCCTTATTTTATACATTATCATCAATTGGGATAATATTGTTGCGTAAATTCCAAACCAGAAATTTCATCTTAGCATGGATGGATTCATACCACAACATAGTGTTCCACATGTTAGTCTGTTGTGAGGGATTCAATGACATATGGATATCCTGATATTCATAGACACCTATTGATGACTTCATAATGATTCATCTATCTAGATCATTAACAAAAATAATATCCTCATGCAACTATTTCTTGTCCTCATCGAGCGTGGCTGAGATAAAACTTGGAAACATGCTCACCTGGTTCAGTGTAATCTTTGAAACTAGACATCCCCGGAAAAAAAATAAGTTTCCCTGTCCAGTTTTCATTCCATAATCTAATGTCACAACACCTAAATAGTCATTGGGTTTTATCATCCATCCAGCCAAGATGCTTCCTCATGTTTCTATCTAGGCTTAACAACCTGTTTGAATGCTCATCCCAAAATATCCAATCATCCACATACATTCTCCACAAAAAATTGTCCTAAAATTATTTACCTTAAATAATATCCCAAACCAGCCTTACTTGAACGACTTTTATAGAGTTTGAGACATTCCACATATTAATCCCTCCCTAAGAAAGAGGTTTCAAAAGTCAATTCCAAGAATTCCAATGAAACTTCCCCTCATTTTTATAGTCCCAAATGAAATAATTAATAATTTTTTCCACCCTATTAATAGATCTTTTGGGGCCTAATAACGAAGAATAAATTCATGGGCATCATGTTTAAAAATTTGATGGCCAGGGTGATCCTACCTCCGAATGAGAGGAATTTTTTTCCAGTAAAAAATACAAGATATCAACGTGCTCACCAGCATATAAAAAAAGAGTTTTTCTAATCTTCTAATCTATAATGGTTTCACTATAGTAATCCATTGGGAAACTACCCTTTTGAATTCATAACATGTCTTGAATGATCTTGCATCTGTGAGTCGAGCAAGCCTTGGGAATATACACATTACTTTTTTGATAATTAATTGTTTTCCCACTTCAGCTTTTGTAAGTCTCCATCACATTTTTAAACCTCTCTAAAGACCTTGTTCCACCATTAATGAAGAACATCATATCATCTACATACATCAAATGAAAGATCAACTCTGTCCCATTTCTTTTTCTATAGGGATGAATGCCACCTCTATCCAATTCATTATGAAGGGTTTTTGATTGATAATCTTGAGTAAGAATAAAAAAACTAGGTGAGATAGGATCCCCCTGCCTCCGTCCTCAGACTGACTTAAATAACCTGTAGCATCTCCCCATTAGTGATACTGAGAGCCAAGGAGAGGCAAAGAACCTAGAGATAAGATCATGAGACCAAGTGTTGAAACTAATCTTCTCCAAATCCTTTAGAATAAAACTCCATTCCATGTGGTCATACACCTTTTATTCCCCTTCAGGAATCCCTATTGCATGTTAGAAATGATCCAAGGAAGCACTATATTGATACTTTAGTTGAGAATGGTGGTAAGAATTTTGTACAAAAAATTGCACAAGTAGATCGGTCTAAATTGATTCTATGTGGTTGGATACTTCACTTTAGGAATTAATAGCAATTTAAGGGCACTGATGGCTCTGGTAATAGCTTCTCCCCAGAAAAAATCCTAGATTGCTTCAATGACCTGGATTTTAATAATATCCCATAAAAACACATAAAACACACCCAAGAATCCATCAGGGTCTGGAGCACTTTCAGGGTTCAAAGCATGAATGACCTCTTTAATTTCTTTTTCATCTAGAATGACCTCCATATCATGATGGTTAACGACATTGTCCCATAAAATTATGATATTCTAGAAGTTCTCATCCATCCCATCCCTCCATCTCCTGGCATCACTCGACGGAGGGCCTCTGAGAAGATCTTTAAAGTGCTTCTCTGCTAGCTTGCTTTCCACCTCCAGATCACCCATAAATGAACCATCCTCTAGCTTGATATTAATATTTATGGAAGCCTTCTTATCCTTCAAATAAGAAAGAAAAAAATCATGCATTCCTATGACACTCCTTACGCCAGAGAGGCCTTGATTTTTCTATTGCTATTCATTCAATATCTGACAGCTTCTTTAGTAAAATATTTTTCTTGTCCACCGTGACTGAAAAAAAGTCATCATCAAATCTTTCCAGTAGAATCGCTTCAAGACTGTTGATATCATTCATCAGCTGATCTAGAAGACCATCACTATTAGGTCATTTGTTGTTCCACTCCAAAATAAGATATCTTAATCTCTTTACTATGTCAGTGAGGCTATTCCAACCATTACCTCAGGTCGACTGTTCCCACGAGTTTTTCACCATCTATGAAAATCCCTCATCCTGAAGTCAGCTCCTTGAGAAATGGAAGTGCATCAACCTCTTATCCACTTTTTTGTGATGAACGAGAAGAGGGGAATGGTAAAAAAGAACATGAGGTGGATGCATCACCTCAACTTGAGGGTAGGAGTCAACCCCTTGAATATTTCATAAACCGTGATCCAACCTTCTCCAAAGATGATATCTTCATTTCTTATTGTTACACCATGTGAATGGTTCACCGGATAATCCCATGTCCATTAATCCATTCTTATAAAGAAAATATTTGAAATCAAGAATTGAAGTAGAGGAGCATTCTAATCCCCCTTTATTTTTTGAAGGATCTGTAATGGTGTTATATTCTCCGCCAATGAACCAGGGGAGATTCATTGATTGAATATCAGACAATTATTTCCACATCATCAACCTCTTACACACATCAAACTTTGTATACACAAATGATAAAATGAAAGAGACCACTCTAGAGTCTACCCTAATAGAAACATGATTACCTGAGAAAATCATCATTTCAACAAAAACATTTTATTTCTCAAAAATATAGATATGACTATTACTGGGATTTCTATGCATTGAGTGTGTAAATCTAAGTTTTCATGTGAAACATCTAATATGATATTCTTTCTTCATGTGTTTAAAGAACGAAAGAATAGACACATGATGATTTCTAACATCATAAGAGATAAATCCCTTCTTTCCCTGGCCCCCTAATGCTCTATAATTCCATAAAATGATGAAAATAATTGGAATAGATAATATTTTTCTCCTGGCCCCGAGCCTCAGAATATGAGGTTTCTAGAATGGCCAAGTTAATTGATTCACTTGACTTCAAATGTGTAACCAGTCCTATTGTGATGGGATGAGAATGAAGCCTGAAATAATCATGTAGCCTCATCTACACAGTGAAACCCACCCAGAGAGTCACCCACCCTCTGAATAATAAAATTATTGAAGAAGGGGATAGGTAGATCTGGTAGTCTCACCTACACAACTGTCGTGCATGGATCCTTACCCATCGAGACATTTCAATTCCATCTGAGGAGTGCGAACCTCCATTCGCCACATTTCTAAGAATCCTGAGACCAAGAACAAATTAATTCCTCCCTGTAAGAGAAAAGAATGCCGAATGTGTACCGTGAAATAGAAGACTATTCCATTGGAAGAGAGAGGCCTCAGGATAATATAAAAGCTCTAAAATAAGCAATCAGTGGACGCTCACTCCCAAAATTTTCCACAAGGGTCCAACGATGAAAATATTCCACTTCGCCTAGCTCTATCGGAGAGAGATCCACATAAGAAAAACCATCTAACATCGACAAGAAACTAGGGGCGATGCCAATACCTGGGATGTAAGTAGGATGACATGTGGAATGTGAAGGAATCCTAGAAAGGATTTCCTTGAAGGAGCCAGATCCAGCAACACCTCCCACCTGAACCGCTGGTCTAAAAGAAGTCAAATTGCTCCTTGAGGGCCCGCCAATGATAATTGACTCTGGAGAGAGACAATCCACATAATAAATGGTGAGCTCAAATACTCTATATAGAAAAGTATGTTGTAGAAGATATCACATGTACATGAGCAATAAACAATATAGTTGAGTAAATAGTCAATATATATTCCATTTAGTAAATAACTTGAGCTTGAAAATATATATATTTAAAATATCAATAAAATAATCACATGGATAACAATAGATAAAATTTTAATATAGGAAATGAATAATTATAGATTTCATAATATTTCCATCAATAACTTAGTCCAAGAAATCATAATCCTCATAGTGAAGGCCTTATGAGAATACATTTAAATTAATGGGTAGGTATACATCGAATACCCAACTAAATTTTCTACTATTTGTCTTATGAGACCTGTCAATGAATCATGGTTCTATCAATAACCAAGCCCCATATGTGACATACTTATATCCAATGAAGTGATCATATATTGAGACTAAAATATATAATCAAAATTAATTATAAATAAATAAATATCCATATAAAATCAATAATATGAAATGCCAATATTTCCCTAGTCAATGAAATAACTTTACTAAAAATATTCCTTTAACAAACGTAATATATTGAAATGGTGTATGGTTAAGACAATATCAAAGTAGTATAAATGATATTGAATAAATCCAATATACTGAAAATATGGATATGAAAGATAAAAATAATGTGTAATGAATAATGTAGAGTGATATAAAACATGATCACAATAATGCGAATGATCTTAAAATAAGTTAGAGTCAATAAATTTGTAAATGATTATAAAAAAAATAAATTCTTCAGGAATAAAGGTTTGATGAAAAATAATTCCTTTTGGAAAATATAGAGGAAAATGTAATTGAATATTTTAAATGAAATATCTAAAAATCTATGTAACTTTTTATGAAATAATGTTATAAATTACTTTCAAAATTCTTTTCAACCTTTTAGAGATTTTTTTTAAATGTCATAGAATAATTTAAATTTATTCTCTTTGAAAACCACATATAATTTTAGAGGAATATAAAAAGATAATAATGGTGAAGGTTGTGGTAAAATTTCATTATGCCATATACATTAAAAACAACGTCACTTTCACACATTTAAAAATGACTTGTTGAAAAAAAATCTAATAATAATTTTTTATAATTAGGTAAATAAAGTAAAATGAAATATAAAATTCCATTATAAATCATTTAAATGTATAAAAAAACTTAAATAAATCAATTTTCAGAATATGAATATGGAAGAGAAAGATTCTTGATCAAGAAAGAGAAATAAGGTTGATTTTTCATTTATATAATCCTTCATTTTTTTTGAGTGTCAAAGAGAGGAACAATTTAAGGTAAACATAGAAACCCTCTATATAAATATATAAGAATAAAATATACTAGGCTTAATAAATAAATATCTTATAATTATTCCAATAAAAATTTAAACACGAACAATCCAAAAAAGAGTGAGATTGTTAAATAATCCCTTACAGTTTTAATAACTTTTGAATCAAAACCCCTTAAAGAAGAAAAATTGAATCAAAACATTAAATACCTTGAATAAAGATTAATTCATGATATAATATTTAATAGTAAAATTATTCACTCCATATAAATTAAATTAGGTGTAAAATAAAAAATATGTCTCAATGGAGTGGAATTGAGATGAAAAACCCTTACCTTGGATTCCTGGTTGGTCAAATGCATTATATCCTCCTAAAAAATAAATATAAATTTAATTATTAATTAATTAATAAATTTTTTAATATATATTAAAATTTTAAGGTCCTTTTATTCTCATTTTATTTCCATTCATTGTACAGTTCTTGCTTATGTCGACTACTTAATGTTGTTCCGTTAATTTCTCTTAAACTTCTTCGAAATGTTGACTGTTGTTAATGGGGTCATGAAATTGTTTCATCATAATTTTTTAATAATTCCATTAATATATATTTTATCCTCTATATAAAATTTTATAAACATCCATGTATGTCAGTAATAGAAAAAAATATGTTATTCATGGAGGTGGTCTCCCACTTGTATGCATGAAAACAGTTTCATTTTCCAAATTATTGGAAAGGAAATATATAATTTAATGATTAATACTTATATAATTATATTTATATCATAATTATAATATATATTCATTAAATATACCCTTATTAATAACTATATAAATTAGAAATGAAAAACTAATCACATCACTTTGTGGAAGTGGTAGTCCACACGTACGTATGATCAACATTATCATTTTCCAAAGAATGGTAGGTTAAGAAGATAAAAAATATTTTATCTTTAAAATTTTTAATTATTTCATAAATATCATATGTATTAATTAAATCCATCATTATAACCATCCATTTGAGGTGATGATGAAAAATGATGAGTATCACATTGTGAAGGCTGTTGTCCATAGGCACACATGAAAAAAGGTTTCATTTTCCATCAAATGGAGAAGAGGTTTATAATAATTGTTACATTAAAATAACAAAATTTTAGTATATTATTGACACTAAATTAATTTTATTAGTATGTATACAAAAAATTTAATGGATTTAGAAGAAAAAATTTTAATGGTGTCGGTTAAGCCGATTACCTCTTCTCTAGGAAACTTCATTTGGATTACACCTTAAGTATTTTTGAAGTGGTATTTTATAAAGTCCAAAACCACTAGGATTGGGATAAAGATATTGGAAAGATATTTTTTCAGGTTATTTTTGACCTATGTGGCTCTTGAAGTGTTCTGAATTGAGGGGTGGAGGTTTTCCTTTATAAGTTAGGATGGTGGAAAACTTGTAAATACTCACAAAATTAATATATAATATATGTCTTACTCAAGTCAAGTATGTCCAAATTATCATATGTTAAAATATTAGCAGTTTAAGGTTGAAATAAAACAATTTATTAAATTTAATGATTTTTTTGAGTTAACTTGAATCCTTGTCTCTTTATTTGAATACTTTTAAACTATTTACCCTTATCCATGGGGATAAAGTTTTACCATGGTTACTATTCATTATATAAAAAAAATAAAATTGACCATAGAAAGAAATTTGGAAATTATAAATCTAAATAAATAAATTATTTTATAAAAATCGGTTAATAAAATTGGAATAAATTAATTTTAATGCCAAATCACAAAAGACAGAAAAAATATTTTTTAGGAAAAAGGAATTTTCATTCATAAAATGAATTTATTCTTATAATTTACCTAAAAAACCATTAGATTAATTTTATGTTTATTGATTAGGTATATTATAAATAAATTTCTATACTCATTTATTATTATTTATTAATTTAATCTTTTAAATATATAAATACATTTAACCCCTGAAAGCAATTTTCTGAAAACAATTTCTTTTTTATCATCAAACGGGTTTTTTCTTCATTTATAACAAATTAATTATCAATATATAAATTATAATATTTATTTTAGAATATTATTATAAATGAGAGTAATTTAAATAAATTTTACATTTTCACTATTCCTAATAATTAATTTTTTATGAAAAATCTAAAAAAATCATCTTAGGATTATTCTGACATATTGAATCCAAAAGTGATGCTCATTTTTACAGAATTAGATATTTCATATGAAATATTCCAATGTGAATTATAATATAATATTTTTAGAATAATATGATTCGGTACTATAATTGGAGCTCTAATTGTTACAAATAATCTTATTTATACTCTACATGTCAAGTCCTAGTATGTCTAATTTATGCTCCCCCATTCCAACTAATGGACCGTACTAAGATGATACCATTATAACATCTCAACCCCAACTTATTGGATTGAGAAATAATGATAAGCCACTACCCTTAGGTTTATCTCCTAGACACTAAGGTTTTCAAATAAATTCCAATGTTATAATATAACAAAGGTGGATGATTTATCCTTATATACAAAATAACATAGAGCAGACAACTCCAGGAAAATTTATTTAAAATATGATACTTGAATATAATAAGACCAAGTACAATACATAACATCAATAAAAAATATGAGTCACAATATAAAATAATATTACTAAATGATAAAAAAGAAAAAAATACCCCAAATAAAATACATGTTTATCCTACAACACCTTCCCATGCTCCACTAAATAGTTTCTTCCAATCTCTTAACTGCATAACCCAAGACTAGAACATAAAAACAATCCTCTAAGAAGTTCTTATGTCCCCCTATTAAATATATAATGTGTTTATTATGATCAAAATAACTCAATGTGTTTCTAACCTTTTTGTTTTGAGTATTTCTTATGTATAGTGTTTAGATCTTATCTTACTAATCACTAGACCAAACAAAGACTTTAAAATTAGGATGTAGGGAATCATTGAAGACCTCGCCAGCCTGCACTCAGTAGCTACCCTGTATAAGTTCACCAGTCAGCCGATAGAAGTGAAAAAAATCTTGCAAGTTTGTCAAGATCACTATCTAGATTGTAGAGATCACTATATATCCAGTGGGATATGGATAGAAGTGAAAACCTACAAAAGTGTCCCTGGATTTCTAGTGGAATTGGGTGGCTAGCTGAAGGGTTCAATCTATCCGAAATTAGTTGCATTAATTTATGGGTTTAAGGCCTTGTCTTGGATGTTTAATGTTTTGAATTGATCCTAGAGACACCCATCTCATATAAAGGCTACAAATAGAGTCTTATGAAGGCTGGTATATAATTATGAATAATAAAAACTATGAATAATAAACTATGATGACTATTTTCTTCCGAATTGATCCTCAAAGTTCATTTATAGGATATTTCTATGCTTCTTAAAATTATCAAACTTTAAATGAAAAATAGGCTTCAATGACATAAATAAATTTTCTTCTTGACACTTTCTCTTTGATCTAATTACTCTATTGTTGTAATTTATTAAAGGATATTCCTTTTCTACCTTTTATCATTTAATATCTCTTTCATATTCTTCTAAATATTATAGAGAGAGAATTGAGTGCTTTATAAAGGGTTTGTAAAAAGAAAAATCTATCTTCTTCTTATACTTATTTAGGTTCTCATCACTGTTAAAGTGACGATTCTTTGTTCTTAGTTTCCATTAAAACCTAGTGTATTGTTTGGTTATTCGTTTTTGTTAAAATGAAGGTTCAATTTCTTCTTATTTAGTTCTTGGTATTCCATTCAAACTAAAGGATAAATATAATCTTCTCAAGCCCTCTTATGGGGAGGATATTTACTGTATCATTCTCAAGATATTTCTAAAATTAATTATCAATGTGCGCCATTTTAATTTCCACAATTTATTTTCCATTATTCTTAGTGTTTTAATTTCTACTACACTCAATTTCCTTTTTTTATTATATATACAAATCAATAACTTTATTGATGATTGATTTTATTTTATATAATAATTTTAAATTTTTTTAATGGAAATCCAACCCTCTTTCATTTTTATCTATGTTATTCATTCAATATCAAAGTATTTTTTTTCTCAAAATGCCCAAATTTTCAAATTAAATTAAATTTTTAAAATTTTAACTCATTTAAAATATTGGATTTTTAAATAGATATTTTTAAACACCATGGGTCATCCTAAAGTATAAGCTTTGGTTTGTGAACCATTATTTAATAGTTTATACTATACCTGTTGGAAAACTCACTTGTTCAATTTTCTTGGTAGTACATGATACCCTATTTGAAAAATTGTTTTTCATAAATTTACACCTTCTAAATAATTGGTAGAAAAATAGACTCTCTATGAAATAAAAACTTTTGAAATTAATAATAATGTGATGATGATTTACATTGTGGTTTAAATCATAATGATTTTAATCACATTTATACTTGTAAAACAAATCATAAAATCTGGAAATTTATAGAAGAAACTCATTAGTTAATGAATAGAATTAAATATATAAGATTGTATATATATATAAAAAAGATTTTCAAAAGTTTATTATGCATCCAAATACATCTATTATAGAAATGTTTATACAATTTATTTTAATTTTCAATGGTTAAAATTCTCTTCGTGATGATTTATCTATAGAAACTTGAGTGAAGATCCTTTCGGTCTTGAAAATTAATTGGGTACCTAAAGTGATGATAATATAGGAATAAAATGATAAAAAGAAATTTTTTTTGAGGAGATAATTAGATCTCTCGTGACCTATGAGATAATAGTGAAGTAACATGATGATATGAATTAAAAATAAGTTGAGGCTTAAAAGACAATTTCTTTCAAAGAAATTAATGATTACTCTTACAATGATGATGAAATGGTACATCTATCTAAGAATATGAAAAAATTCTTCAAAATTAATAAATATTTACAATATTCCAGAAAATGAGGATGATCAGAGTGAAGAATAAGTGATGAAATTGGATTGAAGAAAATATACATAAAAGTTTGTAATGCCTATTCATCAAAAAAAGAATAAAGAGAATAAAAAACAAGAAATCCTTTTAGGTTTCAACCTGGAGTGTAAGCAATTATTTTCTCTCCTCTACTGAGTCATGCGAAAAAAGTTATGAGTGTATCATGGCCCAAGTTGAGGTTAGTAATGATGTAAACTCAAACCCGTTTTCTTCATCCTCCAAAAATTATTCTTCCTCTTCATCAAATTATTATTCTTACAACCATCTATGTAATGATGATCTAAAATATTATCATGATCAACAGGATGAAGTATTTTCTAAACTAACATTGATATACCATGACCTTAAAAATAATTATAATAAATCACTTAAAGAAAAGGATGGACTCACAATAAAAATAATGAATTATTATAAAAATTTAATGATCAATAGAGTGTGCATTAATTAAAATATCATATAAATTATCTCAAAAAATCTCTTTAAAATTATTCCAAGGTGAAGAAAGCTTAAATAAAATTTTAGGTTCTCAAGGACCTGTAAAAAATTATTTTGGATTTAGTTTTTTAAAGTAATTTTATTTCTTCTAGAATGTAATTTTTTATAAAATGAATTTTTGAAAAAATGTTTTTTGATTATTCTCATAAAACCTGTCATATATTTCATAAATGTAATTGAAAAAATTATTTTTAAAGTACAACAAAATGTATCCATCTTTCATCCCATATATCATCTCAAAAAGTATTTTAAAACAAATTTGGGTACCAAAATGTCTATTACATAACATATATAGACCCAAAATATGGTTACTAAATGAATAATTTCTTAATTTTTTTGAAACATATAGAAAGAGTAAATATCTAAGAGAAATATGGTATATGGATTTTTTATGATCTTGAAACATGAATAGTGACCCCTCTAAATTTAATAAACTTTTAAATCTCAATAAAAGATATGTGAATTTCAATGAAAAATCAATAAGTAAAATCATCAGTATAGGTGCAACCAATTTTATCAAATGTACACTTAGAAAAGATATTTTATTCATTATTGGTTTTAAAAAAATTATAATAATCAGAAAATTGTGTGATGAAGTTATTAAAATATCTTTAAAATGATTTTTCATGCTTTTTAATCTCAATGAAAAACTTTTGTTTACTTCTTTTCATTTTAAAAATATTTATATTATCAATTTAAAATATATTTCCTTCAAAATTTTAAATGTTTATGCATTAAAGATAACAATTATTGTATTTAACATAGATGCATTGGTCAAACTAGAAATCACATACACTCATTAATCTCAACTAACATTAACTATTATGAAATTTACCAAAATTTAATTTTTATGATAATTTTTTTTCGAACCGTTTCATCAAAGTATGAAATAAAAACATATTTTAAACCTAAATAAGAAGTATCTACCTATAAATACACTGATTTTGTTCACATTTATATTTTTGGACCAACTTAATTAGAAATTATCGAAGAAAAATGATAATGTTTTTATTATTATCAATGAATATAACAAATTAAAATGGGTTCTTTTCTTATAATAGAAAAATGAGAGTTTTAAATTATTTGTAAGACTCACCAAGAAGGTAAAAAATTAAAGAGTTAAAAATAATAATTTCAATTATAATTGATAATGGGGTAGAGTTTAATAATAAACAATTTGATGATATTTTTTATTCCTAGGTTTATAATCATATATTTTACATTTTGAGAACACCTCGACAAAATGGGGTAGTCAAAAGAAAAAGTTGAACATTAAAAGAAATATCAAGATCACTCATGAATTATTTCAAACTCTAGTATTACATTTTAGATGATGTATTCAATACAACTTGTTATATCATAAACCATGTTCTCACAAGACCCTTCTGAAAAAATAATTCTTATGAACTTTGGACAAATAAAATACAGAAAGTTAGTTTTTTCAAAGTGTTTAGATGTAAAAGTTATATTTTTGACACTAAATACAAAATATAGAAATTTGGTCAAAAATTATAAATTGAAACATTTATTTGGTACTGTTTCCCTCAGAATCCGGGGATTGACTGCCTTTATGGGAGGTTCAAACATTCCGATCTTTTTCTAACAGGTTTGTTTGTAGAACCGGAAACATCCAATGATTCCACATTCATTTAGACCTACTTTCCTAAGGTAGGCACTCATTAGTTTGTAGACTGATGAGGCTTAGGAATTTGCAATGGTTGAGAGGATGGGAGGTCAGACTCATCACATCTTTTTGAGGGGAATTATTGTCTACTCCGGGACTCTCTTTATGTATTTAAGTTATGTTCGTGAATCCTTATTACAGTACCAAGTATAAAATGAGATTTCCTTCACATCTGACAATCAATGATTAAATATGTAGAAAATTTAGAGAATCGTTTATATGTATTTGAGGTTCTTCATCGATAGAGAATCATCTGTATTTATTAGAGATTCTTGGTCAATGGTACCCTTCGACACATTTATATAGAAGTCTTTTGGTAATTATGATGACCATGCTGGTTTTAAAGCCACTTAGTGGGGCACTTGAAGTTTATTGTCATTTAGAAGGACATGGATTATTTCAGAGTTGGGATCATACCCGAAGATCGGCTACCTACATATCCTTTGTTTAGAAAAGGAATCAGAACCCACGTAGTTCGAGTAAGGGAGTATGATGTTTATGATTGGTGGCTCAAAGAAGAATGTCATAATCACTTTTATACTCTAAGCTAACGTGAGTCATGCTCGATGTGAGAAACATGAGGTATTGGTAAAAATAAGACAATTGTGCCATAAAAGATGCAATCATAAGAAATAATGTGGGACTTATGTATGTATGACTTCCCAGATAAATGAAGATTAGGATTTACTTCAGGGAAGAAACCCAAGAACATGATCCATAAAGGTATATGTGCTTCATGGAGATTTGAATACTCTAATTTGGGTCTTACTTTTGAAAAGGAGGCCCAAATTAGGATAGAACTTATGATAGGGTTTTACTCCTGAGAAGGAATCCTAGATCAAAGGTAAATTAGGACTGGTTAAGAAGAATTAAGACTGGGGCTTACTCCTAAAAAAGGAGGCCTAGGTTAGAGGAATTAAGGTTTGGGGCTTACTCCTGAGGAGGTTGCCCATAATTTGGGGAGTTATGACTGGGGCTTACTCCTAAAATAGGAGGCCCAGGTCAGAGGACTTTGGGTTTACTCCTAAAGAGGATGCCCAGATTTGAGAATTTATGACTGGGGATTATTCCTGAAAAGGAGACCCAGGTTAAGGATTCTCTCATCTTAAAGGATGAGGTTGAATGAATGGAATCTCAATCTTTAGTTACATAATGATGTGTAAATCAGTAGGTTTTGAGAGATATTCAACATAATTCCTTTCAGATAAGGAAGTCAAATCAAGAAATCATGCCATAAATGGCTTTGAAGAGTGTCTTAAGACTGAATCTTGAATAAGAGAGGTGGAATGGCTTAATAGGGGTGAAATGGGCAAGAAGGGCACCCAAAAAGGCAGGGGCGCGCAAGTCCTGGAAGGCGCGTAGGTACTGCGTGGGCGCGCAAGTCCTGGTCGCGCAGGTATGCCTGCGCGACAAATGGGTACTTGCGCGACGGTTAACCAGCAGGGTAATACTTGAGCGACTCTGGATTAAAGCCTTTAGAATCCTCTTGAGGTTCTTCCAGAAGAGGGGCGTGCATGTTCTATTGAAGGAGTAAGGCGGCGGGCAAGTGTGGCCTTTTCCCTTAAGGGCTAGCCACTCAGGCGCGCAAGTGTTGATGAGTTTCAACACTTAGGCCTTCTTCCCCCTCTTTAGATCTTCTGTTCTAGCTAAGAAATTACCTTAGAAGTGTTTCAGAAGCTTTGAGAATATACTAGGGCGTCGGGAGCTCAAATATGAGTTTCTGGAAAAAAATCCTCCTCTAATGGGGGGCCCACATGGTCTATTTATAGGCATAAGAAGACCCCGGGCGGTTATCACTTAGGTCGCGTAAGTCACATACGTGTCCACTAGGCGGCACGCAAGGGGACTTGTGCGACAGTGATAGAACTTGCGCGACCTATGGGCAATGTTCACTTTGTTCATCGCTTTGTTGATTTTTGATGTTTTCTTCAAAGGATAAATCAATTTCTGCTAAGTCATTTCCCTTTACATTACTTTGGACTCTGTGACGAAAAAGGAGCATAAAAAAAAGTCCCCCCTCAGAGTTGGATCCAAAAGAAATGAGGATGTAACTCTGAGGAAAAAGAAGACATCCAAAGGAAAGGTGGCACACTAGTGTTCAGTGCGCAACACTTGGCGTGCAGGTTCGAGTCGCGCAGGGATGGAGCGCACTAGGTGTAGGCGCGCAGATAGGCTGCCTGGACTATAAATACACGGTCTTTGGCCACGCATAGCATATGATTCTGAATTTCTCGATCTCTCGTCGCGCAAGTCATCTTTGCCGTGAAAGTCTCTTCTTTCCCTGTTTTCTTGCCGCCGCGCTGCTGTCAAGGTAATAGGACTTGCGCGGTGACACATGCGTGACAAAAACTTGCGCGACACATTTAACACTTGCGCGACATATCCATACTTGCACACCTTAATTCCTTAGCCATTTTTTCGAATTTATTCACAAATTTTATGAAAAATAAATCTATTTAAGAGTTAATTTATTAAACTCTTGTGCAGAATCAATGGCTCTTAGACCTGGAATAGTTGATGAACTAGCTAGCAAGCGGATATATGATATGATAAACATCATTGGCCATGATTATTATACTGTCAAAGATAGAAATCTTCTAGATTTGGCTAAGTATCTGAAGAAATATCATCATGACTTCCCACAGAGCACTTATCTTCCATTGTATGGCTATGGTCATCTGCGAGAAGTCACCATTCCAGAAGCAAGGAACTATCTTCCATTTTCTTGGTTTCAGAATTACACCAACTTTTCTTCAACAAATATTGCAGGTGGGGGAGTATTTCTAAATGATGGAACAGTGGAGAAGTCCCAGATGATGCATCATAGCCCTTGCACACCAGATCTGAAAGATCATACACCTGAGCTGCAACCACATTGTCATCCTTCAATCTTCTGAAATGCTCAGATGGATCAATCCAAAGGCTGGAAGAAAATTTGGGACTTCTGTCCTGGGGGAGGTGTGAAGCCAACTTGGATGTGGGCATACTGGGTGGGACAAACCTGTGCATAATTTGTCGAGGATCTGAAGGGAGATGCAATATATGATGCTGTCTGGGTTGGGAAAACATATGATTACAAACATGATAACTTCGTGCCGGAGATACTCAGCCACTGGAGCCCAGTAACTAATTCTTTCCATCTGACTCATGGAGAAGTAAGCATCAGTCTGTGGGATGTCCACAAGATCTCAGTGGCTCCAATTATGGGCGATATGTATGATGAATTCATTCCTCCCAAGGTTACTTGGAATGATTCCGAGAAAACTCCTGCTTTAACTTGAGAATTATTTAAGATCTTCCACAAGATCAAGAGTTCAGAGACCTAATTAACTCATTCTAGAAAGTATATTCATTCGGAGAAATGGATGAATATATTTATTATTGAGATGAAAGAGAGGGATCCAAAGGATAAGGATCCTAAAGAAAAAGGATCGAAGAAAAATAAATCCAAGGATAAGAGGCCCAAACGTCCTACCACCTGCCCAAAACCTGAGAAGAGGGGTTCTCCTGGCACATTCTGGCCAACTCTAGAAGCAGGAGAGTTCGAGAAGTGGGGATATGAGGTGAATCAATGAATCCCAAAGAAAACTCGTCTGGTGGGCTTCTTGGCAATGTGGCATAGTGATTATCTCTTGCCAGTCAGGGATTCAAAGGGAGGTGTCAGGACAAGGTCCTTCATCATTGCGGTAAAGATGGATGAGGGAAAAATGGTTGGGTTGGATACCCCCATTTTAGAAAAAAATCATAGGAGTTTACTTCATGTCTTCATGGGTAAATATCCTTTAATAATAGTGGGACAATTCAATGTTTTATGGGGATGAATCACCACTCACTTCAGGACTTACAATGTACAAAATGGATTACAAATTCCTAGAAGTTCCTTCAGGCCATAAGTGCAAGCATTATGTGGAGTTTCTCCATTAGATATTAATGCCTATGACATGAAAGTGAGGATGAGAATGTTTAAGGAATTCAACTTCATTCCCTATGGAAGTCCGCCAACCAGGAAGTTTTTTGATGATGGAACAACCCATTTGGATTTGAGGGCATACATGCTAGCTTGCAGGGATGGTGTGCTAGATGCCAAGATTGACGAGGAAATCATATGCGAGGCCTATGCTCCATATAGATTTGCACGCCAATTCAAATGTCTGTAACAAATTATTGTATCTACTCCAGTGCATGTCAGGTTAGAGCAACATCCGATGGTAGCTCGACAACTATGGCTGCTGACATTAAGGGAGAAGACTGGGGCAGTATTTGATCTACCAGTTGAAAAAGCGGCACATAATTTGACTACATATTATGCCGAACACTGGATAGAATTATACCCTAAAGGGATATTGAATCACCCAGTTTATCAGGTGGGGAAAAGGAAGAGGACTGTAGAGAAAGAAACCCTTTCTAATGAAGGTGATTCTTCCCCACCTGAAGTTGACTCAACATATTCTTCCTCTAGAACTGATTCATCGGATTCCCATGATGGGGATGGTGAGGCACAACCAGTGGAAAAGCGGTTTCGTGCCCGATATAATCCTTCGGCCAGAATTAAAAGACCCACTCCATCAACTCCTGGTGAGTTACATCATTGTAGTAATTTATTCACTACTACTTTATAAAACAATTAGTCTTGCTTTCTTATTCTCTATCTGTAGTTACTGGAGATGGGATGAAATTAAAGCCAAAAATTGTAGGACCTTCCTCACAGCCTTCATATCTAAGACCTGAGGCTGTCCATCTATGACAGAGTTTATACTATGGTACTGAGACCGCCTGTCTGGATTTGTGTGAGGGCCTACAACTTCCTGGAAAAGAGAATCTTATGGCTTCTACAAATCTTCAATACGAGGATAACCCCAATGATGTGCGGGCTTACATCTGAGAGCTGGAAATGCTCATATATTCCACTGAGGAGTCTGTTCCTGTCACTAGGTGGGTGAAGGAAATGATTGATCGTGGCACCACTGAGGGGGCTGGTGGTTCCGGAGATGAGGAGTGGAATGAGTATGTGGCTCCTAAAGGAGTAAGTTTTCTTTCCTTATTTTCTTTGCAACTTTATTTCAGTCGAAGCTTTGTTACTTAAGGAAGTTATTTTCTTTATCTTGCAGCTTGCTAAGAAAGGAACTGGGGTTCCTTCTCCACAGTATAGCCCTGGTGGTACTGCCATCGGGGCTGCTACTGATTCTCCTTGTGAACCAGGTGAGATATCTCCAGGCCAGCAGGCCATGAATGTGTCGTTGGATATAGCCTTCCATTCGCCAATCCATGTGCCAATAAGGGAGACTACCGATACTCCCAAAAAACCAAAGAATCAAAGGCAACGAAGGAGGAAGTCCACAGCTAAATGCTTCATTAGCAGTGGTAAGTACTTCGGGTAATCATGTGTTTATACCCATGACCACATGGTTACTCATATTTCTGGGGATTGCTGGGGCTTTTTCAATTTCCCCCCTGAGGGAAAGTACTGATCCTCCTTCAAAGACAACGTAGGGTGCTGTGGAACAATCACAGATCCAAGATGACTTGGATGCTCTTGGAGAAGAGCTAGAATCTATTCCCAGTATCCCTCCTGCTGCCGTTGCAAGAAGAGAAGAACCTGTCTCTGGTAAGTCAACAATGGTTCATAAAAATGTTGAACGAAACACTGAATGACTTCCATTCTGTGATACTTCAGGTTCAAATATTTCATTAGAGCTTCTGGAAACTATTGCAACTGATGCAACTGATGCTGTGATTTTACCCAAAGATGTTGTCTAGGGTTAGGGACTATAGGACGTAAGTCGTCAAGAAGACACACCAAACGCTCCCACTGGTGAGACTAACCAGGATTCTGAAATTTCATTGGATGAAATGATGAATCATGGCATGTATTTAGAAGAATTTTATAATCATGCTAAGTTGTCATGTGATTTAGAAGACCTTGGGCGTGAGTGTTATCCTTCACCCAATAATTTTTTTTATAATTTACACTTCTAATCATGACTGAAAATGATATGCAGTTCCATCCATAGAAACTGCTGGACTGCCAATGCCTGAAGAGGGTGTGGACATTGATGTCAACCCTACCATTACAGAAACATTATCTCAAGTAGAGCTAAACCCAAAAAACCCTCTTGAGACCCATCTTGAAGATCCTTTTGAGACTGGGAAAGATGTGGAGGAGTCTTCTTAGGTTGCTGACCCACCGTCGGGTAAGGGATAACAATACTTGTGATTGTACTTAATTTGCAAGACAATCGATTATTTTGTTATCCTTTGAAGCTAACCACCTATTTTAATTAATCATGTAGGGCCATCAACTGCAGTGGCTAGATCTAGGGGTGAGGCCTCAGTATCTATCCAAATAGCAGTAGAAACAGAAGCAACCAGGGTCAGGGGGAAAGAAGCAGAACAAGGCACTTCCTTTAGTGCATTAATCCCGAATTAGATGCCCCCTATGATGATGATGTTAAATCAGACATGGAGGTTCTTAAAGAGCTCATCTTTTCATGATGTAAGGCATGGAATAATATATGGAAAATCATATCTGAGGTTCCTTTAGAAGAGATATCATCGAAGATCCCTCGATTGTCATCCCAATTCATCATGCTAGGTCATGGAGGTTTTGGATATCAAGAAATCCATACCGCGGTGAAAAAAGTCATCTTCAGGAGAGAGCAGGAGAAAAAGTGTCGTGGAGATCTGACCAGGGTGAAACTGTCAGTCAACATTGGAGAATTTGCAGTTTTTGTATCCCGAGCTGAGGCTGACTATGCTGCCAGGATGAAGGAGGTAAAGCATAAGATCAAATAAAAAGTCATCTAGAAGATGTACCTTCAAAAACAGTTGGATGCTGTTACTGGGGAACTTGACTAACTCAATAATTCACTAGAGGGAGTTCAAACGAATGGTATGAAGACCATTGCGGATGACAAGAAAGCACTCAATCAGGCTAAAAAGAGTGAAGTTGGTCGAGTTCATGAGCTTCAAGTAGCTGCTGATGAAGCTCGGGATGCGGTTCATCAATTGAAGACTTATGTTGATAGTCTTTTGTAATTCCTTGGAAAAGAGAAGAGACTCCAGTCTGTGGATGTCCTTCTAACTCTTGTGCATCAATGAAGAACACTTTCCCCATCAATCATTTGTACCCGCATTATTTTGCTATATGCTTTAGATTTTACCTAAGACAATGGGCCTAGCAAGCATAGTTTGATTTTTACTAGGATTAATGTAAATAACCCCACAAACTTGAACCTTTTAATTGCTCAATATTACCTAAATCATACAAAATGTATATTTAGTGAGATGGAAACTTGACTTTTACTCAGAGTTCCTTTGTCTTTTGTGGGAAGTTTAAAGTAATGCACGTCGGACATAAAAAGGCTAATGATTAAGGTCAAAATAGCTCTAACCGAATGAATTAGAATTGACTCAATTCTTTGAAAATTCATCTGAAAATATATTACCATACTCAATTATGAGGGAAAATATGTAAGCTATGACTTAAGAATATTTGAATTTGAGGAATGACATGAAAAAGAGATAAAAGGCATTAGAAGAAGTAGTTTCCAAGAATGATGTTACCATAATTTAACAAACCCATTAGGGGGTTGAATTATGCAGGGACACCTAAGGGAATTGGCTGCATAGTCAAATAAAATAGTATCTTTTCGCTAACAAGTCTGTTATGTAGACTGTTTATTCAAGGATGCCTATGGGCACTTGCTGCATAGTCAGGAAAAAGAACTCTCAGAAATTTACTTTCCTAGTGCTATAAGCCAGTGAAAGTTTATGGAGATTCAAAATTTTCAAAGTATAGAGTTTGTTGTATGGAAAGAGGTACTCGAATATGGAGAAGATATTTCCAAACAAGATTATCAAAGAACTGAATATATATCACTCCTACGAAGGTCTGACCCAAACATGGGGAAGGAGATTATAAACCATAGACTTGAATACTTTCAAATCAAGAAAAAGGATATGGGACAAATATATTAAGGATGGCTATTTTTTACGGATCCCTACATACTGTCATTTAATACAAATATGGACAAAAGAGGCATTCATCCCAAGAATGAATTTACCACTATCCGACAGACCCGTTAGGTGGTTGAATTATGCAGGGCCACTTAAGGGCATTGGCTGCATAGTCAAATAATAGTATCTTTTGGCTTACAAGTCTGTTATGTAGACTGTTTATGCAAGGCTTCCTATGGGCACGTGCTGTATAGTCAGGAAAAAGAACTCTCAGAAGTTTTACATTTTTGTGACTAGAAGTCATTAAAAGGGTTATGAAGATCTGAATATATTTAAGGTTAGGATTGTGACACATAAAACTGGGTATTATCCAATGTATACAGAGATACACATATCAATGCTAACAATAATCATGTTGTGGCTGGGTCCTGAATTGAAATGTTGGACTTCACTACGTATCTCATAAGGATGAGAATCATGCCATACGTAGTTCTTAAACTACTGTTTAACATCTTGTGGGACAAAAGGATTAGAGATCTTAGTTTAGGGTCACAGAGATTGAACCATTATAAGAAATACACAGTGTGTGTTTTCATGGGGACTTTTCAGCCAAGGGACTGAAAATGGAATTTGGGGTTAGACCCAAAGTCTTGGGGCTGAATTTGAGGGACACTCGAACATTCCTATGTATCCCATCAGAATGGGAATCAAGCCCAAATAGTTCTAGAAATACCCTTTGTACAAATTTGGTTCGTACATGTGAAGGGTGAAGGGGGAATTTAGTACAATGATGGTTTAACCCAAGATAAAAGGTTTAGGAATTTCCATGTATGTACGTAGTCTATGAAATGAAACATGATTGAAAAATCAATGTAATTAATGGTTCCCTCTCAGGTGAAGGTACCAAAGAATATTGTAGTTTATTGTCATACTGGACAAAAGTGTTGTATAGTTTAACGTCGTATAACAAGGACGAAAGTGAACTAATGTAAAGATATTGATTCTAGGGGCTGTTTCATGAATCAACATCGTATGAGATGGAGGTGAACCGATGTGAAGAGATTGGTTTTGGGCTTGAACCTTGGGAGGTTGCCTACATACCCAGCCTAGAAGTCAAGGATCAAAGTCCATGTAGTTCAATTAAAGGATGAAATAATGATCAAGTTGTTCTTGGGGACAATAACCTAAAAAATGATGTTGGTGGGACTTACAGATGTTTAGTGGACCAAAGACAGTGTTATGGTTGAGGTTTTCTCTAAGCACACGTGAGTCATACTCGGTGTGAGAAACAAGAGGTAGCAACAATCTTAACGATACACAGTTTAACGTCATGTAGGATGTATGAAGGGACTGTGCAGTTTAATGTCATGCAGTGAGGAAAATTTGTGCTACACAGTTTAATGTCATATAGCAGGTACAAAATACAGTTTAATGTCACGTAAGACGTATCAAGGAATTTCTGTACAGTTTAGCGTCATGTAGTTAACACGATGGGGACAATAGATTTTAACATCATGTTGTACGAAAGGGGGAATGTTCAGTTTAATGTCATGCAGTGAGGACAAAAGAGTAAACCATTTAACGTCTTGTTGGACACATTGAGGTTTTTTTCCACAGTTTAACATCATGTTGGACGAAAGTGTGAATAGTTTAAGGTCATATGCATGGACCATTGATGATATAGTTTAAGGTCATACAGGACCATTGATGATTATGTAGTTTAACGTCTTTCCGGACATAAGGGACTTCTATACAGTTTAGCGTCATGTAGTTAGGACATCACAGTTTAATGTCTTGCTGAACGTAAGGGACTTGAAAATAGTTTAGGGTCATATGCATGGACCGTTGATGATGTAGTTTAAGGTCATATTGGGCCAAGGTCCATTTTAAGGTCATACTGGACCAAGTTGCAGTTTAAGGTCATACTGAAACATTTAGGGAACTTTTTTCACTGTTTAACTTCATGTGGGACAAAATTAATACAAATAGTTTAAGGTCATATGTATGAACCATTGCTATATAGTTTAACGTCATATAGCAAGGACAAAAGAGGTTTTGTGTTTATAAAAAATACTTCTTCAAAAATCTAGCATTGGTTGGAGTAGTGATGAGTTTTCTATCCATCGAGATTAATGAATAAGCTCCATTGGAGTAGACCCTATGTATTGAATAAGGTCCTTCCCATTTTGGCTCAAGATTGGGAGGTTTCTTTCCTGGTATCATTGGAGTTCTTTGAACTAATACCAATTCTCCCTGAGTGAATAAATGAAGACAAAATTTTTTTGTTAAAAGCTCGTGTTGTTCGATTCTGATAGACATCCAAGTGGTGAAAAGTGCACAATCTTTTCTCATCTAACCGTTCCAATTCATTCAATTAATTTTGAGATTGTTCATCTGTGGATGATTGATTACAAATGGAAACTCTGAGCAAGGGTAGTTGAAATTCAATGGGAAAGACGACTTCCATTCCATATACCAATGAATATGGAGTTGACCGAGTTGTAGTGCAAGTGGTAGTCTGATAAGCCCATAAAGCATGAAAGAGTTTATCAGGCCATGAACTCTTGTCTTTATCCACCATATTTTGCAGTATATTTGAAAGAGTCTTGTAAAAGGATTATATCTGGCAGTTGGCCGCTGCATGACACCGAGATGAATGGTTGGATTTGATGTTTTATTCTTGATACAACTTCTTCACCTCGGATGAACAGAAGTTGGTGCCATTGTTCGTCAATATGGTATGAGGGACACTAAATCTGGTAATGATGTTAGACTTGATGAAGCTAACAACGCATTTAGAACTAACTTACTTGAGAGGTATTTCCTCTGCACATTTGGAAAATAAGTCAGTAGCAGTAAGAATGTAATGAAACTGCTTGGCCGTAGCTGAAGGATAAGGTCCCACCACATCCATTCCCCATGTGGCAAATGGCCATGAGTATTTAGCTGTATGAAGAAACTCTGGAGGTTGATGAATGAAGTTGGCATGTACTTGGCATGAATGACACTTCTTTGTGAAATCGACACAATCTTGTATCATTAAAGGCCAAAAGTATCCATGCCTTCGAATCTGATCAGACAATCTATTTCCAGAATGGTGGGCACCACAGACTCCTGCATGCACTTCTTTCATGACAGCCATTGTCTCTTCACCATAAATGCATCTGAAGAGAACTCCATCAAAACCACATTTGTAGAGAATTTTCTCTAGGTGATTTGGGTTATCATAAAGAGTAAAATTGACCACACCTCACCGGTTTTTTTCTTTCTCAGTTCTATCAGGTGGAAGTGTTCCATTTTGAAGGTGTTCCCTGATAGGCGACATCCATCCTGTAGTATGACCATACAGTTCAGGAATGGGACTAATTTCATTAATTTCCTATGTTCTAATTCGAACATAAGGTGAAATTGAAGACGGTGGGAAATACTGATGGTTTTCTCGTCCCGATTTGGATCTGCCAGAGTTGTAGCTATATTAGCCAGTGCATCAGCTTGAGCATTTTGTGATCTTGGGATATAAGAAAATGTCGATTCCGAAGGGAATTCCACCATTATCTCTCTGACGTAATCATACAAAGGGATTAGTTCTTCTTTTCTGATGGCATAATCCCCATTGACTTGTTTGATTACCAGGTCTGAATCACCTTTCACTTTTATGTGATTCACTTGTGCTTGAAGCGCTAATTCCAAGCCTGCGATGAGAGCTTGGTATTCAGCTTCATTATTGGTACCAACTTCCCACAATAAGAAGGAATAAGGTAACACTGCCTTTTCTGTATAAATGAGCACAATTCCTAAGACAACTTTGTTGAATTTAGGATTTTCCATTTTCCTCCCTGTTGGACTTCTGGAAGAACCATCAAAATACATTTCCCATGCTTGAGGAATTTCTTGAACAGAGAAGACTTCCTCATCAGGGAGTTCAATATCTGAAGATGTATCTCCCACTGAAGGGTGTTCAGCCAGGAAATCAGCCAGAGCTTGTCCCTTTATCACCTTTTGAGACACATACTGAATATCAAATTGCTGTAAAATAACTGCCCACCTTGCCAGACATCCTATAAGCATTGGACGATTAAGGATGAATTTGAGCGGGTTATTGTGAGATACCAATTGGACCTCGTGATGTTGCAGGTAGTGTCTCAACTTCTGAACTGCAAAGATTAATGCCAGGCAGCAATTCTCAATACTTGAATACCGGGTTTCTGCTTCAAGCATGGTTCGACTGAGATAGTAGAGGCTATTTTCATTCCCAACATCATTCTTTTGAGCAATAAAGGCACCCAATGATCGCTCTAGAGCTGTCACGTAGAGGATAAGTGGTCTTCCTTCAATAGGTGACATAAGTACCGGTGGACTCAAGAGGTATTTCTTGAGAATATTGAATGCTTCTTGACATTATTCAGTCCACTGGTACATGACTCCCTTCTTCATCAATTTGTTGAAGGGTAAACTTTTTCCTGCCAAATTGGCTATGAAACGCCAAATATAGGATAAGTGTCCTTGAAGTCCTCTTAATTCATTCAAATTTTGAGGAGGTGACATACCAAGGATTGACATGGTCTTCTCAGGATCGACTTCAATACCACAATGGAATATAACAAAGCCGAGGAATTTTCCTGAGGTTACCCCAAAAGCACATTTTAAGGGGTTCATCTTCAAATTATGTTGTCGAAGCTTGCAGAATATGACTTCCAAATCAGTCAAGTGATTAGAACGTTGTTTGGATTTAACTACCAAATTGTCTACATAGAATTCAAAAAACTTCCCAAAGAAGGGTTTGAAGATACGATGCATGGCACGTTGATACGTTGCACCTACATTCTTTAAGCCAAAGGGAATTACCCGGTAGCAAACCACACCCTGAGTGTAACACCCCGAGATTTTTCGAAAAATATTCTTTTTAATTTCATTAATGTCTTGTGTTGTACGCTACACCAAAAGGAGCTTGCACAACATGCATCCTTGACTTGCCTTGCACTACACGCAATAACGACCTTCCTCGATAGCGTGTGTAGTACGCAATACCGAGTTTCACTAAACAACGATATGCTATTAAAATATTATTAAAATTTGCCGTTATGAATAGTAATAACCACATTTTAAAATTATAGAAATTTTATCTCTCAAAATGGACTTCATTTTTGGATTCAGAGTATCGAATTTAGCCTAAGGTTAAATTTTGGTACTTTTCAGATAACTTTCATTTTCTGATGAATAGTGAAAATTACTAAATTTTAATTAAAAACACCCTTTTTAATAGAAATAATTAATAGTGATAAATTATTAATTTGAGTGGTTTTAAAGTATATTTAGAATATATTTTTACAATTTAAGAAATTTTTTTTCATTGGATGTAATTTTACATTTAAACAAGACATAAACAAGTGTCAATCTTTTGATAGTTATTATCTCTTAAGAACACACTATTTGTTTTGACGACGGGAATTAATTTTTAAATTAATTAATGCAACTGATATGTTTTGAATTTGGTAAAATAGACATCATTTTTGAGTTTATAATATCAAATATAGCTTAGGCCTAATTTTTGGTATTTTTCTGGAAACTTTCATTTTTTGATGAATAGTGAAACCACTAAGTGGTAGTTTAGAAAAATGAATTTTTCATAAAACATAATTTTACCACTTCTGTGAGTGGAATTTCAAAAATCCGAGAGACAAGGTTGATGTTAGTAAGTAAAATTTGGTTCAATGAGATGAAAATAATTTTTTTGTGAATAGTAACTTTTTACTTTTATTTACCACGGTTAAAAGTAAATAGGGTAATTAAGGGTAAAAATGATATTATTATTACCCTAACACATGTCCTAATTCTATTGGACAAGTTTAATTCGACCAAAGACAACCTTAGGAATAAATTATGACCATTTAGGCCCACTTGGATTAGATTAGGACATTTATTGTTAATTTATTTAAGGAAGGGTTAAAATAGTTAAAATGAAAGTTTAATAAGTATATCATTTTTAATATAGGTTTATACATAAGATAAATTCGACTATAAATATTCATTAGAAATATAAAAAGATTTCCTATAGAATGGTATTTTATTTGTAATTTTTAGACATTAAATAAGTTAATTTATTTATGACACAAAGATGATGCAGTAATTATCTTATTAATAAAATATTGACATAATTGATGTTATAAATACCCAAATAAATGTAATTTGAGACTTTTTATGAATTAAAATAATTTTCTAGGTTAATATGACATGTTATTATTTATTTAATTAACTTTTTTAGAACTAATAATTCTATTATGAGTTTCAAAAAAATCAATTACAAAATAGTGTCAAAATTGACATAAAATAGTTTTTAAAAAAAATATTATATTATTAATTGTTATTTTATTCCTAAAAATCTATGTTTCGGCCAAGATACTTTTATCATTATAGGTGTATCATTAATGGACCAATTGGGGGTCTCTTGGATATATATGGTAAGTTTATTAATTTTATAATATAAAAATACAAAGTGACATGGTAAATGTCAACCTTATTAACTAAGAGTTAAAACTAAAAGATAAGGTTAATATAATCAACTAAACTTGTCTAAATTATATTGTATGAGATTATTTAGACCCATAACTACCTTATCTTCTAAATAAATCAATTTGGAGCTATTTAAAACCGAATTTGTCTTAATAATAAAATAATATTTTTAGTTTTTCCAAAAGAGCCCCTCTCATCCCTTACAAAAGGGCACCTCCTCTCTCTCTTCCTCACACCACTTTGAGCCTTCAAGCTCGGCCAACCCATGACAAATTAATTTCTCCACTTCCCTAAAACATCCTAGAGGTCCTGGTCTTCTTCAATGACCAATGTTAGTTCCCTAAGAGGAGGAAACAAAGAGGCGCTTCAAAGAAGAGGTAATGTTCGTTACCGATTCTTTCGACTTCATTTCTTCTTCCACTTCATATTATTAGGTTGTTTAATTATTAAGTAATAACATAAGTATCACTCATATAGTGATATTTTATTATAAGTATGAAACAACCCTATTTCACTATCTATCCATCCTACAGAAAATGAAATCACCGCGCGTGCGTACGTACAGAATACCGTCTCCACGCCATGGTGTAATCTATTTTCCACCAACACCTTACTTGGATGGGTATAATGGTGGGAATAATAACTATATATGATTATTTTAAAGTGATATAGATTCTGAAATAGTATACATACACTCCAATACAATTACACGATCATGAGAATGATATCATCGCTCGTGCGTACATACGGACTACCGTCTCCACAACGCGATGAGATTCATTCTCCACATTAACCATTCATGAATGATTAAAACGTATATATAATAAGTAATCATGAAATATATGAAATAATAATGATATTGGATTTATGTGTATATATATGTATGTCATCTACTTAATTCCATTCAACTCAATAAGGAAACGAAAACAGCGTTCATGCGTACGTACGGCCTACCGTCTCAATGAACGGTGTATTTCTTTCCATTTACCGATCTATTATATATATGTATATTACGAATATATATTATATATAAATCATTTTTTATATTATTTAATTATGTAATAATTATCTATGTAATCATATGAATAATTACAAGTCAAAACACGGACGACAAATGAAACAATTTTACCCAAAACGCTCTTTAACATGGAATTTACAAAAGAAAGGGTAAAATAAAGTCATAAGTGAACCATATATGAAATCATAACAATTAGTATGATTCTGGAATAAGTCAATAACATTATTTAAATCACTATACAGGAGTTTCAGACAGTTACGAAGCAACTTAGACCTAAGGGAAGGGAAAATATCACAATCTCATTTTTATCAAAGATTGTTTATACTTTGGTATTCACTGGGGTGTATTTTATCATCCACATCCAAGTTTCCTTAATATGTAATATTATTTCAATCCACATAAAATTGTTCAAATCCAATTTTACCCTTCGGTGAGTTTTTAGTAAAAGATATGAAAGGAATCTTTTGACGTTTTTTTCGTACGAGGTACTTTTTGACTTTTCCGACAAAAGTATGAGAAGAATGTTTTTTTAACTGATATGACATGAATGGATTTTTAAAACATTATTTCCAAGAAGCTTCCTTTAAAAGTTTTCAAGTTTATTTTTAATAAACATCTTTTAGTTTAGAATTGTATGACATGTTAAGAAAGGAAAAGTGTTTTTGAAGTAGAAAGGATATTTTCCTCAAGAATGGATTTCAAGTGTTTTATCAAAATTATTTTACATCTAAGATAATAAATGGTTATGTTTCTATCCCTATTATTACATTGATTTGATTATGTTGTGATGGAATTATTTTTATGAAATCCTTTATCTTATATGAATTGTTTTATGATGTTACGATGTTTAAGATTCCCATTTTTATTACATGGGTTATGCTATGATGGATGGTTTATGATTTTGTGGCACACATAAGAATGGTATCATTATGATATGGGTGGGACCTATATCTCCCTCCAATAAATTGGGTAAAGATTTTATATCTCATGAGATAGACATGGCTGGAACGGTAGTTTAAACCAGTTCAGTGAAACAGGACTGAAACGAGGAGTGAACTCGGTTCAAAAATGGACTTTGTCCACTAAGATAGTCTTAGAAATGAGTGTTGACTAATAAGAAATGATTATCTATGATTATGTGTGTATGCCACAAAGTTTCATGTTTTAAGTTATGATTATTGGGATTACATTTCACTACTATGATTTATCCCATGTTATGATATTATGATCTCTTTTTCCGGATAAGATTTCCAAAATGTTATGTTCTTATAAATATGATGTGATTGATATTTCTTTTGTTTACCCTTACTGAGCATTTGAGCTCACCCTTTTATGTTTTCTTTTCCCCAGGATATAAAGAAATCTATTAGGTAAAAAAAGGAAGATCTTTATGGGAGATGTTGAAGATCTTTCACCACGATTAAAAGATTATATTTCGTGTTTCCAAAGACACTAAACTATTACGGTCCTTGTGTGTGTGTTTTTGTTATGTACTAAGTATTCTGAAAAAGTAATCTAATGTCCATGTACGTCAAGCTTAGGGTCTCTATAGTTGTTATCAGAGGAAAGTTTTAGTTAACCTTTGGAAACTAGGATGCGAGAACTTTAGTGAGATCCCTATAGATATTTATAATGTATGTATAGGGATGTCCCTAAGGTTAAGTATAAGTATCGGTTATAGTACTAGAATTACGGTAACCTAATATTTTAGATATTGAAGGTACTCCCCCTTTATTATGTTGTTTTCCCTAGCGTGATTTTTTCCTCTCAAACTATTCTTTTTGGGTTTTAGATGATGGATGAAACCCGAAAGAACCGTGTTGATCAATGCAATGGACAATGTTATGATTGTCCTCCTGAAAAAAAAATGTTATGGGAGATGAAGTGCAAAATCTTATTGCTATAATTACACAAGCTATGAATCATTCTGGACTTCCAAATGAGCAGATAGGGGAACAATATTCTATTGAGTCCTTCATGAGGCAACACCCACCTTCTTTCAGTGGGTCTTCTGATCCACTTATTGCTGAACAATGGATCAGTACTACTGAAAAGATATTTTCAGTTCTTTAATGTTCTGAACATGATAAAGTCATCTTAGCAGTGTATCGTTTGGAAGGTGATGCTGATGAATGGTGGAATCTTATCAAGAATATGAGTCCAAGAGATGAAATTGAGTCCATGTAATGGGACGAGTTCAAGAACTTATTTTTCAGTAAGTACTTCCCTCGTATTCTTCGAACAAAGATGGAGAAGGAGTTTCTTGAACTAAAGAAAAAGATGATGAATCTGTTGGTATATACGAAGCGAATTTTACAATTCTTGCATGGTATGCATCTGGATTTATCATCCAACCTGAAAGTAAATTTGATCGATTCTTCAGCGGCTTAAAACCAAATCTTCGAAGGAAATTAGCTATAAGAGACTTCAGTAGCTATGAAGAAATTGTGTGTTGTACTATCAAGGTAGAAATGGAAGTTGGTGTTACTTATCCATCTCATAGTTTTTACAAGAAACGAAAGATGGAGTTCAAGGAGAAATCTCAGAATAATGGTGAAAAGAAGAAGAATATTTCCTTAATGTCAAAGTGTGGAAAGAAGCATGGTGGAGATTGTCTTAAAGGGACAAGAAAATGTTTTAAGTGTGGAAAAGAAGGTCATCGAGCAGCTGAGTGTCGAAGTAATGGAAAAAGGGTTTCTAATGATGTGAATAAAGAAAAGACTACAGAGAACACACCACCAACACTTCAATGCTTCAAGTGTAAGGAAATGGGGAATTATGCTAATAAATGCCCTAATCCAAGGGTTAGTGATGATCGACATGAGCAACCACTCAAGGCAAAGGATAAAGGGAAGTCACATGCGATCACTATTGGCGATGTTGAATATGACAACGATGTGGTGGAATGATTAAGTGTTTATGTAATGGGATTCCAAAATAATGTTTTATATAGTATCCTGGAATATTGGAATATTTATGTATTGGTCTATTGTGGTTTTCAATAATTTTATGGTATCGATAACCATGGAAAGTGATTGAGATATTTTGGGTAAGCAGATGATATGTGCATAATGTAGGGATAAGAAGATAATGAGATGTTTGATTGTATTCATGAGCTCATGATTGATATAAGGACTAAGTGATATCATGGTTTGAGTATATATAATTTTGGGGATTTTGGTTTGTGGAAAGTGTTAACTTTTAACTGAATTCATGTTTTCAACAAGGTTCAATGGGTATTCATTCTTCAAGATAATACATGATTAAGGTATTCACATGTTTTTAATTTGACCAACAAGATATATCTTATGATATATGGGGGATAAATTATGGCATTCACGTGATTGTTATGTGACATTTAAAGTAATCATTTTCTTTATACTATGAGCATGGACCGAAGTATTTTAGATAAGCCTAAAGATTGGGATGGATTATGTTGGACATAAGTTAGTATTATTTAAGTATAGAAGTTTTTTGATATTATTTATGGGATGTTATAGTAATTTAGATTTAGAAAAAGGACAACCTGCAGGATGGGCGACAGCCCATCGTGTCGGACAAGGATGTGGGAATCGAACCCACAACCGAAGTGCGACTGGCCCTTATCGCCTACCACTGGCCTACAGGAAGTACCTGTTTAGTAGAAACTAGTTTTATTATGATATAATAAGTATAAGTCTATTTTAGGAACCATATATGATTAATCTCACAATAGATCGACTTATGTATATTTAATAACTTTTGCTAACCTTTTGTTTGAGACAGATGGAATGACCCGTCATTCTATCACATGATCTGCTAACACATCACAAATGAAAAATTCAACTTCATTTCTTTAATAGATGACGTGGAAATTCTCCAAAGAATGACCAATGGTGAGACTATACCAAAATCACGAAAGTATTTCTTCTAATTCCAATTTCGTCAACTTTAGAGAAATGATCTTGAAAACCAAAAATGTTGTCCTAGTGCTCTTATATCTGATGAATCATATGGTACCTTAGATCTTCACAAATTTATGGCTTTGTGATTGCTGGCTTTTCCATTTCCATGTTCTCTACCACTCTCCATCAGAACATGATGGTTAGATTTCTCTTCCATATCCATATTTTCACCTATGTGGAAACCCAGTGATTAGTTTATTTGGGTAACCGTTACATTTCATACTTTTGTTTTTAAAGATTAGTTTTGGTATTCCTTTTTACGATGTGGGTTTCTATTAAATAAACTTTCAAATAGTAAACCATTTATAACCCCGACGAATTTCGAGGGCGAAATTCATTTTAAGGGGGGTAGAATGTAACACCCCGAGATTTTATGAAAAATATTCTTTTTAATTTCATTAATGTCTTGTTTTGTACGCTACACCAAAAGGAGCTTTCACAACACGCATCCTTGACTTTCCTTGTATTACACGCAATCACGACCTTCCTCGATAGCGTGTGTAGTACGCAATATCGAGTTTCACTAAACAACGATATGCTATTAAAATATTATTAAAACTAACCGTTATGAATAGTAATAACCACCTTTTAAAATTTTAGAAATTTTATCTCTCAAAATGGACTTCATTTTTGGATTCGGAGTATCTAATTTAGCCTAAGGTGAAATTTTGGTACTTTTCAGATAACTTTCATTTTCTGATGAATAGTGAAAATTACTAAATTTTAATTAAAAACATCCTTTTTAATCGAAATAATTAATAGTGATAAATTATTAATTTTAGTGGTTTTAAAGTATATTTAGAATATATTTTTACAATTTAATAAAATGTTGTTCATTGGATGTAATTTTACATTTAAACCAGACATAAACAAGTGTCAATCTTGTGATAGTTATTATCTCTTAAGAACACGCTATTTGTTTTGACGACGGGAATTAATTTTTACATAAATTAATGCAACTGATATGTTTTGAATTTTTTAAAATAGACATCATTTTTGAGTTCATAATATCAAATATAGCTTAGGCCTAATTTTTGGTATTTTTCTGGAAACTTTCATTTTTTGATGAATAGTGAAACCACTAAGTGGTAGTTAAGAAAAATGAAATTTTCATAAAACTTAATTTTACCTCTTCTTTGAGTAGAATTTCAAAAATCTGAGAGACACAGTTGATGTTAGTAAGTAAAATGTTGTTCAATGAGATGAAAATAGTTTTTGGTGAATAGTAACTTTTTACTTTTATTTACCACGGTTAAAACTAAATAGGGTAATTAATGGTAAAAATGATATTATTATTATTACCCTAACACATGTCCTAATTCTATTGGACAAGTTTAATTCGACCAAAAACAACCTTAGGAATAAAATATGACCATTTAGGCCCACATGGATTAGATTAGGACATTTATTATTAATTTATTTAAAGAAGGGTTATAATAGTTAAAATCAATGTTTAATAAGTATATTATTTTTAATATAGGGTTATACATAAGATAAATTCCACTATAAATATTCATTAGAAATCCAAAACGACTTCCTACATAATGGTATTTTATTTGTAATTTTTAGACATTAAATAAGTTAATTTATTTATGACACAATGATGATGCAGTAATTATCTTATTAATGAAATATTGATATAATTGATGTTATAAATACCCAAATAAATGTAATTGGAGACTTTTTATAAATTCAACTAATTTTCTAGGTTAATATGACATTTTATTATTGATTTATTTAACTTTTTTTGAACTAATAATTCTGTTATAAGTTTCACAAAAATCAATTACAAAATAGTGTCAAAATTGGCATAAAATAGTTTTTAAAACAAATATTATATTATTAATTGTTATTGTATTCTTAAAAATCTAAGGTTCGGCCAAGATACTTATATCATGATATGGGGATAATTAATGGACCAATTGGGGGTCTCTTGGATGTATATGGTATGTTTATTAACTATATAATATAAAAATAAAAAGTAAGATGGTAAATGTCAATCTAATTAACTAATAGTTAAAACTAAAGGATTTGGTTAATATAATGCCCTAACTTGTCTAAATTCTATTGTATGATAGGATTTAGACCCATACCCACCTTAGATTCGAAATAAATCAATTTGGAGCTATTTAAAACCGAATTTGGCTTAATAATAAAATAATATTTTTGGTTTTTCCAAAAGAGCCCCTATCATCCCTTACAAAAGGGCACCTCCTCCCTCTCTTCCTCACACCAATTTGAGCCTTCAAGCTCGGCCAACCCCTGAAAAATTCATTTATCCACTTCCCTAGAAACATACTAGAGGTCCTGGTCTTCTTCAAAGACCGATTTTAGTGCCCTAAGAGGAGGACACAAAGAGGCGCTTCAAAGGAGAGGTAATGTCCGTTACCAATTCTTTCAACTTCATTTCTTCTTCCACTTATTCTTCTTAGGTTGTTTCATTATGAAGTAATAGCATAAGTATCACTCATATATTGATATGTTATTATAAGTATGAAACAACCCTATTTCACTATCTATCCATCCTACGGAAAACGAAATCAACGCGCGTGCGTACGTACGGAATACCGTCTCCACGCCATGGTGTAATCTATTTTCCACCACCACCTTACTTGGATGGGTATAATGGTGTAGATAATAACTATATTTGATTATTGTAAAGTGATATTTATTCTGAAATAGTATACATACACTCCAATACAATTCCACGATCATGAGAATGATATAATCGCTCGTGCGTACGTACGGACTACCGTCTCCACGACGCGATGAGATTCATTCTCCACATTAACCATTCATGAATGATTATAAAGTATATATAATAAGAAATCATGAAATATATGAAATAATAATGATACTGTATTTATGTGTATATATATGTATGTCATCTACTTAATTCCATTCAACTCAATAAGGAAACGAAAACAGCGTTCATGCGTACGTACGACCTACCGTCTCCATGAACGGTGTATTTCTTTCCATTTACTGATCTATTATATATATGTATATTCTGAATATATATTATATATAAATCATGTTTTATATTCTTGAATTAAGTATTCATGATCTATGTAATCATATGAATAATTACAAGTCAAAACACGGATGACAAATGAAACAATTTTACCCAAAACGCTCTTTAACATGGAATTTACAAAAGAACGGGTAAAATAAAGTCATAAGTGAAACATATATGATATCATAACAATGAGTATGATTATGGAATAAGTCAATAACATTATTTAAATCATTATACAGGAGGTTCAGACACTTACGAAGCAACTCGGACCTAAGGTAACGGAAAATATCACAATATCATTTTTATCCGAGATTGTTTATACTTTAGTATTTACTGGGGTGTATTTTATCATCCGCATCCAAGTTTCCTTAATATGTAATATTATTTCCATCCACCTACAATTGTTTAAATCAAATTTTACCCTTCGGTGAGTTTTTAGTAAAAGATATGAAAGGAATATTTTGTTATTTTTTTCGTACGAGGTACTTTATGAATTTTTCGAAAAAAGTACGAGAAGAATGTTTTTTTAACTTATACGACATGAATGGATTTTTAAAACATTATTTCCAAGAATCTTACTTTAAAAGTTTTCAAGTTTTTTTTAATCAACTTCTTTTAGTTTATAATTGTATGACATGTTAAGAAAGGAAAAGTGTTTTTGAAGTAGAAAGGATATTTTCCTCAAGAATGGAGTTCATGTGTTTTCTCAAAATTATTTTCCATCTAAAATAATAAATGGTTATGTTTCTATCCCTATCATTACATTGATTTGATTATGTTGTGATAGAATTACTTTTATGAATTCCTTTATCTTATATTAATTGTTTTATGATGTCACGATGTTTAAGATTCCCATTTTTATTACATGGGTTATGCTATGATGTATGGTTTATGATTTTGTGGCACACATAAGAATGGTATCCTTATGAGATGGGTGGGACCTATATCTCCCTCCAATGAATTGGGTAAAGATTTTATATCTCATGAGATAGACATGGCTGGAACGGCAGGTTAAACCGGTTTAGTGAAACAGGACTGAAACGAGGAGTGAACTCGGTTCAGAAATGGAATTTGTCCACTAAGATAGTCTTGGAAATGAGTATTGACTAATAAGAAATGATTCTCTATGATTATGTGTGTATGCCACAAAGTTTCATGTTTTATGTTATGATTATTGGGATTACATTTCAATACTATGATTTATCCCATGATATGATATTATGATCTCTTTTACAGGATAAGATTTTCCAAAATGTTATGTTCTTATGAATATGATGTGATTGATATTTCTTTTGTTTACCCTTACTGAGCATTCGAGCTCACCCTTTTATGTTTTCTTTTCCCCAGGATATAATTAAAGGTATTAGGTAAAAAAAGGAATATCTTTATGGGAGATGTTGAAGATCTTTCACCACGATTAAAAGATTATATTCCGAGTTTCCAAAGACACTAAACTATTATGGTCCCTGTGTGTGTGTTATTGTTATGTACTAAGTATTCCGCAAAAGTAAAGTAATGTCCATGTACGTCAAGATTAGGGTCTCTACACTGATGGGATCTGAAGGCTATGGATTCCTCGTCTTCTGGGGCAATTTAGATCTGATTATACCCGGAATATCCATTCATGAAGGAAAGTGATTCATATCCATCTATTGCATCAATTAGAAATTCTATAATCGGAACTGGGAAATCATCCTTAGGACAAGATCTCTGAAATCGATGAAAACTCAAATTTGTCCATTCTTCTTCTTTACAGGTACAATATTATCCAACCACTTGGGATATTGAACTTCTCTGATGAAGTTAGCGTTGATAAGCTTATCCACTTCAGCCTCAATTTTGGAAGCACATGTTGGGTGTGTTCTTCTCGTGGCTTGCTTAAATCCTCGATGTTCTTCTGGTAAACCCAAATGATGAGTAGAAACATCAGGATCAAGCCCAGGCATTTCTGTATAGTTCCGAGAAAATATATCTCTATTTTGATTTAGAAAAGAAATATACATCTCTTTCTCTTCAAGATTCATGGCCGCACTGATTAAAGTGGGGCGTGGATCTTCCATTGTACCCAGATTTATTTCTCTGAGTTTATCCACAGTGGTAGAGATACCCTCTTCAAATGCTAGAGGATAATCTCTGAGATCTTCCTCTTCTTCTTTATCATGTGTTATTTCTTCTGTTTCTACTTGAATAGTATATGATAAAGCAGAACTTTCATGATTAAAAGAGATATCACAATTTTCACATCTTGAAGAAAAAGCATCCATTTCTGACCCGATTGATGATGAAGGGTATTCTTTGGGTATTAAAGTGGAGATGATGGATTGAAAATCGACATCATTGTTCACCTATGATGTTTCAATATCTTCTTCTAGCCTAATTGGCGAAGTATATACTTGTTGGATTTCAGCAGATGAAATGAAGACGTCATCATTTGTGCTTTCATCACTGCTTGGTGGGTTACCAATTTCTCCCATGTTGTCTGGCTTAATTGTCATAATAGACATTATGGATCTTTCCATAATAGTATTTTGATTTGGGTCTATCTTGTCAATTTTAATGATAGGAAACACATAATTTGTACTCACATGCTTAAATGGATTTACTAGAATCTTCTCCAAACCATATAGAGCATTAACTTTGGTAATCTCATTTGTTATGGATTTCTCCCTTCCCATCATGTGATAGAATTCCGCCTCAATGTATTGAGACTCACATGTCTTGAATGGGTCCTTATCACCATACAATGTCCCAACTTGACCATCAAAACAATATTTGAGACATTGATGGTATGATGAAGGGAAAGCCGCATGCTGATGTAGCCAGGGTCTTCCAAGCCAGATGTTGAAAGATGAGTCTTGATCAATAACCATGAAATCTGAATTGGATACAAGATCTACAAACTGTGTTTTGAGTGTAACTTCGCCCAGTGTTTCTTGTTAATTTTTATCATATCCTTGTAACATCATAGGAGAATGAGATAAATCAGATTCTGTGAGGCCCAATCGATGAAGTGTACGAATGGGCATGAGGTTGACTCCTGAACCATTGTCAATGAAAGCTCTTCGAATATCTATGCCATTGACCTTGCCAGATAAGTACAATGGTCTAATATGTCCATGCACAACATCATTTTCATCTTTATCAGTAAAAGAAACTATTGCATGGAATTCTGTAGGATTATTCTCTATGTGATAGACTTCAGCTGAAACAATTTCAGTTTCAAACTCCTAAGGACTTGACAAAGCCTCGATGAGTGCTTCCCGAAGATCTTTTGACAGATTCAGAGCATCCAGAATTGATAACTTGGCTGGTAATTGGGCCAAGTGTTTCAATTTATCATACTTTTGATCCAAAGGTCTGCGTTTCCCAACAAGAATATGTGGTTTAGCAGGTACCTTGGAAGCAGATGCTTTGGAAGTTGATGCATCTTGGATTTGAATAGGAGTTGACAATATCCCTGATTTTGGAAGATTAGACCGATTGGATCCATTTACTTACTGAGAGGAAGAGGATGGAACCTTCAACCGGTCTTCCAAAATAACTGTGCCAGGACTGAATTTTCTATTGTTAGAAGAACTTTCTTGTTCTTTCTGAGCCCACTAAAGGGCTCTACCATGAGTTTCTGCTGCGTACACAGTTATAGAAGGGGTAGAATTAGAGTAGTGGCTTCTGAAAGATCCACGTCTTCCACTATATCCTGAGCCTCTGGAACTTCTTCTGATTCCCTTGTTTGATACAGGGAATTCAGGCTTATCAAATTTGAAACTGCAACTATCATATGGATCTATTAATTGAATCATATTAACAGAACCGAAGATTAACTCTTCGTCTGATGAAGACTCTGCCTGATTAGCCTGTTTAGGTTGTGCCATTTGGTGGGACGGTGCCCGTGGATTTGAAGTAGATGGCATGAAGTCCGCCAAAGTCAAAGACAACTTAGGCTTTGACACATACTCATCTTCTTCTGATTCTTTTTCTTTCTTTGAATCATGCCGTTTCTTTGAGGACTTTCCCTCTGACGAAGAGGGTTTTTCCGCAAATTCATGGAAGAAGACACAATTGGTTTCTTTAATTGTGTTCGCAAAATAGCATGAATTCAGTTAATTGTCTTTTTGACCATCCAATCATCATACTTCTATGCATTTTTTTCTTTTGACTTCTTTCCATTCACCATTCTCCTCTGGAACTATAGGAGTAACACATGCTACCTGAGCTGAAGAACCTTTCAATGTGACTTGTCCCGAGTCGACCATCTTTTACAGGAGGTCTTTGAAGACAAAACACTCCTGGATGGGATGCCCCAACATAAGATGGAAGGGGCAATAATTGGGATGGTCTGCATCTCCTTTCTTGTTTGGCCTCTTGGTCATTGGAAATTGAACCAAATTGTTTTCCAGAGCTGAAATGAAATAACTAGGAACTTGTTCATTTCAGAAAGAGTATTTTTTGCTCTTCAGATCCTCAAATTGTTTTCGTATTTGATCTCTTTGATCGTCTGGACGAAACAACCTTTGTTGTTGGCACTCAGAAGGTGGAGCCCTTCGAGAAGATGATGGTTTTGAGGTAGAAACAGGTATAGGTTGTTGTTTAAGAATAACTGTAGCAGTTTCTGCTTTACTCATTCTCCTTCCTGGAGCTGATGGAATTAAACGATATTTAGCCTTAGCCTGTATAAGGGAATATTTCATCTGCTGAGCGACTGAAGTAAGGTCTCGAAACCCTCCTGTATATTTCACAGGGATCAATGGCGTGCACAATTCGTCACACAGATTTTCCACACAGATTGGCAACAATTCCTCTTGAGGAAGTGCTAAACTTAGGGAATATGTTATACCTTCCAGCGAGCAATGAAATCTGAGACCATTTCATTCTCTCTTTGCTTACAGTTTGTATGATCGAAAACTGTTGTCTTTGGTAAAGTTGAGTTGAACTAAAAAAGGAATTTTTTGTGAAGGTCCTCACATCTGGTAATTGACGGGGATTGCAAGCTTGTATACCAGACAAAGGCTGGTCCTTTCAAGGTCCATACGAAGCATCTAAGTTTTACTGCTTCTTGCTGCTCGGGAGTTCCGATCATAGGATCACAACAAGACACATAATGCGTCAAATGCTGTTCAGGGTCGCCTGATACATTGAAAATAGGGAATACCGGGTTTCCAAAACTAGATGGAGGAGAGATTGAATCTACCCATTCAGGGTAAATTTTCTTTTCTGGTTGAACCTGTGCACGTTTCCCTTCCACAGTTTCTAACCGAGCTATTAATGACTCAATGGTAGTTATTAACTTTTGAGAAACATCTGGTTGAACTTGGACTTGGGTAGGTGCAATGACTGGTGCTTCGACAGATGTGGTGGCTGGTGCTGCAATTGATGGTAGCACTACCAACTGTTTTTGCACTTGACCCATAGGATTAGGCCTGTGAGGGTGTACTAATAGAGGAGGATATTCCGGATCCATCTCAGTAGCTGCAGCAAATTCCCTTGGCTAACTGACTCCAGCACGCTCACGAAGAAGACTACCCTGAAGTAGTTCTGCATTCAACCTTCTTAATTCCTTCATTTCTTCCTCCTGTTGTGCAAACCTTTGCTCTAGTGAGAGAGATTGACCTTCTCCAGAGGAAGGATATGTAACCTGATTCTTTCCCCTCCCTTTGTTGGATCCTTTTCAAAGAGGGGGAGGTGGGTTACTTGAAGGATTACATAGGTTCTGAGTAATCCTTTGATTTCGTGTATGCACACCTTCTTCATTTGTGTCGGTGCGTACATATTATTGACCAGGAACCTCTTTATCTGAGTCCCCTGAGTGAGCCTCATCTGGTGGATTAGTAACAATGGCATTGATGACATTAATTGATGCATAACTCATCACATCCCTTATATCAGCATTTCTGTGATATTGTTTTCTTCCATGTCTTTGATGAGACATTGCCTTTTGTTGATTTGATCCCTCAGGAACTTCTTGACGAACCGTAATTTGGAGGGAATATCCTAATAATTTGTCTCTTCGTTCCTCTTGAGTCTTCTTCCCCAATCGACAGAAAACCAATTTTCTCTGAGGAGGGGATTGATAATTTGAAAAAGTCCCCAGTCCGGTGGACTGGGGCTGTTCCTGCTATTCTCGCTCAACTCTTCTAATCCTATTTGTTGATTCTGAGGGTTGGTTTAAAAGAGTCCCTAATCTGGAAAGCTGGGGTGGCTCTTGACATGCTATGTCTGAGACATTCTTAAAAGCTCTCTTGATCTTGCAAACCTTAGATCGGAAATTAGATGGATGCATTAACCTGTATCCACTTTTATCACCTGGTTCAAAAGACCATTGGATAATTTCCGGCACTTCTGTCATTTGATGATGTGCTTGCTCCAAATGAGAGGACTGTTTAATATTCTCGTTTGCATGATGCCAGAGTAATTCAACAACTTGTTCACTGTATTATTGATTTTGAGAGGAACTAGTTGAATCCTGTTCTTGGGAAATCTTTTGATTATAAACGAAGCCCATTGACTGTGGCTGGCCATGGGCAATAACATTGCATGAGACCATTTTCGGCGGGCTTTGCTGACTGGAGAGAACCGTGAAGTGCAGTGCTCCATGAACACCCCATCCTATGACACAAATACCAGATGGGGCATTGGCAATTAACTAACGCAATCTTCTTAGTGCGCCAAGGCATGAACGTTGATGGGTTCTCTGTTGTTTTTCAGCCTTCGGATATCGAGAGACTGATAGAGATGCCAAATCGATTTGACATTGTAACCCTTCTATTATCTTAAGATGATTTTCATATTCATCATAAGATAATAATTTATTTTTCAACTGACAAAGAGTTTTCCATATTTTGAGACGAATATCATGAATTTCATCTTCCGTCAACATTTCTGGAATGTCATACTGTGAGTCAGCCAGAAGCCAAAACATGACTGTCACTTCACCTTTCGCCAGTTGTTTTCTCATGTTCAGCATTTCCTCTTTATCATTTGATGAAGATTCTTCTACCTGATTTGACCAGAGTTGGTGTTTTCTTGTTGCTTCATTAGATTCAACAGGATTGGTAGAGAAATCATTGATCAAACTATAATATGCATGACTTAGGGGTGGTTCATAGAATGACCTACAGCCTGGGATATCTTCTGATTGAGAAAGTATTTCACCTGCTAGCGATGAAGCTTCATACATGACTGGTTTCGTATTTGCAAGTGCCTCAAGATAAGAGGGCTTTCTCGGCACTACATTGTCCAATGGAGCATTTTCCAGGCAATGTGCATCACTACTGTGGAGAGGACTTTCGTAGCGAAATTCATCATCATGTGGAGGACCACCATAATGGGTTACAGCAAAAGATGAGATCTCTTGCTCCTTGGTCTTCTGACCACACAGAGGGTTCTTGTGGCTCTCATCTGAAGATGAAACTTCGAGATCGCCCGAATTGTCATGAAGCAAGCCTTCCTGAGGATGTGTCTGTTGAATACCTTCGGAATTAATGTTCCCACTATTGGGAACCGAGGGAGTCGAATCTTGAATTCCAATAGATAATTGCCTGAGGGCTTCCAGAACTCCATCATTAAGGAAGGCCTTGTTATATATTGGCTCTTGATCTCCTGACTGTGCTAGGCGGGTCTTTTTCTAAGACGCCTTCTTACTTGCCTTGGAAACCACTTGTTGACAAAAGTGGCTGCTCTGAGCAGGTTTATGTTCCTGATCAGGAAATATGGATAGGTTTGGTTGACGATCTCCTCTCAAATCAGGTGTATGTGCCTAACTTGGTTATCCGTATGATATGGGGGAGTATGCCCCACAACCCTCTCGGACTAGAATAGATGTGTGTGTCTATTCCGAAGTGAACTGTTGATGTGTCACTCCACTAGTAGGGATATATTTATGTGTCTTTCCTTGAGATGATGCTGAAGTTGTTATAATATCCTAGAAAGCATCCAGAATATGAGGAGAGATTTGCTTATTCTCTTTCACCATTGATAGAATTTGCTTGGTGACTTCAGCTGCCAGAATGGGGATATACACCCATTCCGTGCTTGGAGTAGGTGTATGTGCCTGCTTTTGTCCTCCTTTTCCTGTCAGTGAATCCTGACAGTACTCAAGTATGGGGGCAAAGAGTTGAGTCTGCCTCCTATTTGTCACCGGGGCTTTCCGACTGACTTCTCCGAATGCTATCAAGCGAGACTGTTGGTAGGCTTGATTAATACTAGCAGGTGTATGTGACTGCTGATTGCACTTCGCCGAACGTAGTTGACGAGATCTATCATATGTAGTCAGACGAGCCTGCCGACTAGCTGATGATGTATAAATAGGTGTATGTTCCTGCCTATAGTACTCCACCGGAATTGCCTGGCGGGATCAGCGTGATGCTGCCAGACAATTCTGCTGGATAGTGGAATTAAAATGGGCAGGTGTATGTTCCTGCTTGTTGTTTTCCACCATGTTAGGTTGGTGGACTTCTCCATAGATGGCAGAGATGAGAACCTGCTCACTGTTGAGCAGATTCCGCCTCTGGTGGTTCGTCTTGCCTACTCAGGTTCGAGGAACCTGAGTCGAACGCTTAGAGTCGGTACCCTCATCATGTTGAGGGCGCACTGCCGCACGAGTCTGGCGGCGATTGTTGGTGGGATCCCTTGGGAAGGACTCATGTCTACATGATTTAAGGCCCTGAGGGACCTGCTCATTCACCTCCTCAGAATAAGGGAGTGAATGGTGATTGCGTTCTGGGGATAATGACGTGAAACGGTTGGAGACAGTAGTCAGCACCGCCTTCTTCTTGATCACTGGTCGTCGTTGTTTTGACGACCGGTGTGAGTTGTTCACTTGGAGGGCATGTCGGGCAGCCTACAGAGTTGGGATGGTACCGTTTTGACGGTACTCCTTAACCAGCGCATTTGATACCCAGTGTTGAAGATTCTGAGTAGGTGATTTCATCCTCAGAACGGATGACAATCCAGTAGGAGTAGCAGCAATGGCATTTGCGGCTGCAATATTCACAGGTGTGAATTTGAGAGAAACCATTCTAGAAATGCAGAAGATCTTGGAAAAGAGTGCCTATTTGATATAATAGACGTAATCAAGATAAATTCAGCCACTAAATTTTTTGTATGAGTACATATGTCAATGATTGTTTTTGTTGGCCCTCTCCTAGAGTTTTAAATAGGGGCCTAAAAAATAGGTAAAACATTATTTTAACTTGGTTAATGATTCACATCAGATTCACCATTTTTTGTTTCCCTCGGAATCTGGGGATTAACCACCTTGATGGGAGGTTCAAACATTCCGATCGGTTTCTAACAGGTTTGTTTGTAGAACCGGAAACATCCAATGATTCCACATTCATTTAGACCTACTTTCCAAAGGCAGGCACTCATTAGTTTGTAGACTAATGAGGCTTAAGAAATTGCATTGGTTGAGTGGATAGGAGGTCGGACTCATCACATCTTTTTTAGGGGAATTATTGTCTACTCCGGGACTCTCTTTATAGATTTAAGTTATGTTTGTGAATCATTATTACATTACCATGTATAAAATGATCTTTCCTTCAGATATGACAATCAATGATTAAATATGTAGAAAATTTAGAGAATCTTTTATATGTATTCTAGGTTCTTCATCGATAGAGAATCATATATATTTATTAGAGATTGTTGGTCAATGGTACCCTTCGACACATTTATATTGAAGTCTCTTGGTCATTATGATGACCATGATGGTTTTAATGCCACTTAGTGGGACACTTGAAGTTTATTGTCATTCAGAAGGACGTGGATTATTTCAGAGTTGGGATCGAACCCGCAGATGGGTACCTACATATCCTTTGTTTAGAAAAGGAATCAGAACCCACATAGTTCGAGTAAGGGAGTATGATGTTTATGATTGGTGGCTCAAATAATAATGTCATAGTCACTTTTATAATCTAAGCTCACGTGAGTCATGCTCAGTGTGAGAAACAAGAGGTATTGGTAAAAATTAGACAATTGTGCCATAAAATATGCAATCATAAGAAATAATGTGGGAAGTATGTATGTATGAATGCCCAGATAAATGAATATTAGGATTTACTTCAGGGAAAAAACCCAAGAACAGGCTCCATAAAGGTATATGTGCTTCATGGAAAATTGAATACTCTAATTTGGGGCTTACTCCTGAAAAGGAGGCCCAAATTTGGATAGGACTTATGATTGGGTTTTACTCCTGAGAAGGAATCCCAGATCAAAGGTAAATTAGGACTGGTTAAGAAGAATTAAGACTGGGGCTTACTCCTGAAAAAGGAGGCCCATGTTAGAGGAATTAAGGTTTGGGGCTTACTCCTGAGGAGGATGCCCATAATTTGGGGAGATATGACTAGGGATTACTCCTAAAAAAGGAGGCCCAGATCAGAGGAATTGGGGATTACTCCAAAAGAGGATGCCCAGATTTGAGAATTTATGACTGGGGATTATTCCTGAAAAGGAGACCCAGGTTAAGGATTCTCTCATCTTAAAGTATGAGGTTGAATAAATGAAATCTCAATCTTTAGTGAAATGAAGTTGTGTAAATCACTAGGTTTTTAGAGATATTCCACAGAATTCCTTTCATATAAGGAAGTAAAATCAAGAAATCATGCCATAAATGGCTTTGAAGAGTATCTTGAAGACTGAATCTTGAATAGGAGAGGTGGAATGGCTTAAGAGGGGTGAAATGGGAAAGAAGGGCACCCAAAAAGGCAGGGGCGTGCAAGTCCTGGCAGGCACGCAGGTACTGCGTGGGTGCGCAAGTCCTGGTCGTGCAGGTATGCCTGCGCGACACATGTGTACTTGCGCGATGGTTAACCAGTAGGGTAATACTTGAGCAACTCTTGATTAAAGACTTTAGAATCCTCTTGAGGTTCTTCCAGAAGAGGGGTGCACAAGTTCTATTGAATGAGTAAGGCGGAACGCAAGTGTGGACTTTTCCCTTAAGGGCTGGCCACTCAGGCGCGCAAGTGTTGATGCGTTTCAACCCTTAGGCCTTCCTCCCCCTCTTTAGATATTCCGTTCTAGGTAATAAATTACCTTATAAGTGTTTTGAAATCATTGAGAGGAGACTAGGGCGCCGGGAGCTCAAATCTGAGTTTCTGGAAAAAATCCTCCTCCAATGGGGGGCCCACAGGGTCTATTTATAGGCAGGAGAAGACCCCGGGCGGTTATCACCTAGGTCGCACAAGTCACTTGCGCGTCCACTAGGTGGCGCACAAGGGGACTTGCGCGACAGTGATAGAACTTGCGCGACCTATGGGCAATGTTCTCTTTGTTCATCGCTTTGTAGATTTTTGATGTTTTCTTCAAAGGATGATTCAATTTTTGCTAAGTCATTTCCCTTTACATTACTTTGGACTCTATGACAAAAAAGGAGCATCAACAGGTACTTTATCTCAATTAAATCATATCTAGTTTTTAATAAAAGAACTAAAACCATTTAATAATGTGTTAATATCAAATTTGATGAAAATATTCCAAAACCTTCATTCTTGTTTGAAGATGTGGATATATTTTACCCTTTGACTTTGAATAATCCACTTTCTCCAAAATATACTATCATTTAAAATTCTTATAGTCCTTTATCAAAATCCTTAAAAAAAATCCAAAGATCGTCCATTGGAAAATAGTATCAGAAAATTTCACAATGGTACTCATAAAAGATTATACATCTTAAATAAAGTAGAGAATTATTTATTTTACTAATTTTTAGAACCTAAATACCATGATGATTCAATTGATGATGAAAATTTGGTTTTTTCTATATAATAATAAATAACCAATTCTAATGGAATAATGTTTCTAATCTTATTGAAAACCTAACGATCATCCCTTTATTGGTACAAAATTGGTTTTTATAAATAAATTAGATGAGTAGGGTAACATCATAGGTAATAAATCAAGACACATATCCAAAGGATAAAATGAAGAATAATTTATTTATTATAGTTTAAATTTAACCCTTATTTCATAGCTAGTATATATTAAAATCTTGTTGGAATTTTCCACCTATCTAAATTTAATAATTTTTTAAAAGGAAGTTAATTTTTTTAAATGGTTTTATTTTTAAAAAGGGTTTTATTGAGCAACCAATCTCTTTTGAAAATCTAAAATTTCAGAATTTTTTTTGCAAGTTTTCCAAATATTTATATGGGGTAAAATAATCCCTTGAGCTTTGTACGAAATGTTAACTACTTTAATTTTATTAAATGATTTAAAAATTGGAAAATCGAACTAAAATTATTTCTAAGAAATGTTTCAGATTTTATTTTAAATTGCCAAATCTATTTTGAAGAAGTAATTTTAGAATTAACAAATGAATCTATTTATAATGAATTTAACAATATTATGAGAAAAGAATTTGAAATGTTTCTTAGGAAGAGTTAAAATTCATTATTGGTTTTAGAATCTCTTAACATGATGATGAAACATTTCTAAGCTAAGGAAAATACACCAATAAAGTATAAAAGTTATTTATCATGGACTATAATAAGGAAATTAGCAAAACTGTGGCTATTTATTGTATAATAACATTGGATGAATCTAGTAAACTGATTAAAAAAAGACTTATAGAAGTATGATTAGGATTTGAATCTACCTTACTACGACTTATTCAGATTTTATGTTTACTGTTTTTTTGTACTCATTTTCAATCTAATCATAAATAATCACATTTAAATGCTCAAAAAAGAATTTTTTAACGGTATAAAAAATCATAGTTCATTTTATTCTAAATTAACCTCCTTTAATATTTATAGTTTTTCCTATATTGATATTGGTGGTTATAATCTAGATAAAAAAAGTAAAATTTGTACTTTTAACCTTCTTAGACATTCCATAATCTCTTTGAATAGTAAGGAGAATAATCCCGATTCTTTTTCTATAACCGAACCAGAATATATATCCCCATGGTGTTGTTTCACCAAAATTAAATGAATGAAAAAAACTATCTTAGGGGTTGGGATAAAATATTTTCATATACTTATTAAATGTGATAGTTATAGTTCCACAATAATCTATAGTAATTATATTCAACATAAATTCACTTAGTATATATGGTATTCGAAATAAAATTTTTATTAAACACTTTAAAAATTGAGGTATAATGTTAGAATATATTATAGATCTTAAATTGGAAGATATATTTACAAAACTAATTTCTTTAGAATGTTATAATATTATTAAAGGGTAATTAGTAATGTAATACTTATAATAATTTACATATTTATTTTTATGTATTTATTTTTCCAAAATCAGGATTGTTCTTGGAAATATTTTCTTAAAGAAAAATTTAGATTTTCAAACTCATGTTTTTACGATCACCTTTATTACATTTTGTTTATATCTTCTCTATCTAACCATATTTTTTTACTCATTCTAAAAGGGGAGTAGAGTTTATTGTTTTTAGTGGAGAAAAGTCTAATATAGGGGTATAATAGTTTTTCTTTGGAATGTTTCAATTTGGTAGAGATAAATTTTTAATGTCAAATGGAAGACAATCAAAAAAATTTCAAAAATATGGTAGATATCTAAAGTGAAAGATCGTGTTCTAAGAGGGAAAATTAAATTTATATGGTAACGTGTATTCCTAAATCTCTAACTTTTATCTTTTCCCTTCCTCTTTTCTCTTTCTTCTTCACCTTCTTCTTACCATTTATTAATTTATTTTAATATTTTATTTTAATATTAAATAAGTGTTTTTGATCTTCAAAAAGGAGGATATTTTTGAACCTCTCTTGTGTTTTTTGATCATATCAATTACGGTGTTTCTAAACATTATATTTTGAGTATTTTTTGTGTATATTGTTTAGATATAATCTTATGAATCAATGACCAAATAAAGGCATAAATAGAAGTATATAGGGAAACCATGAATACCTTGTTGGTCTTTACTCATAGGATACTTGGTAAAAGTGAACCAACTAACCAATTAATTTGGAATAACCTCCTGTAAGTCTATCTAGACCACTGGCTAGTTAGTATAGATCACTAACTACCTAATTAGATTTGTAAAATAGTGGAAACCTATAAGTGTGTCACTAAGTAGATGGTGGCATCAAGTGGCTAGCCGATGGACTTGATATATCCATATAAATATACATTAATTGATGGATTTACAAGGCATTTAATTGGATCTTTACATCATTGGATTAGCCCAAGAGACCCCCAGTTTCTATGAAGGCTATAAATAGATACATATAGAGGCTTGGATCAAAACTATGAATAGAAAAGAACATCAACAATTTTTACATAGATCCATATAGATTCCCAAAGTAATTTTTTAAAAGATATCTAAGATTATTCCAATTCATAGTATTCAAAGTCAAACATGGCTTCAATGACTTCAATCCATTTTATCTTTTCCTATTTCTATTTTTTCCAATTTTCCATTGTTGTAATTTATTAAAGGCAGTTTATCTTAAAAATAATATATTTCTCTTTCTATATTTCATATTATTCTAAATATTTGAGAGACGTAATTGATTTATTTTTAAAGGGATAATGAAAAAAAAAACATTTATCATATTATTTTTCTTATCTAGGCACTCACCACTATTAAAGTGTTGGTTCTTCATTCTTAGTTTCTATTAAAACCAAGGGTTTCTTTCTTCTTATTTTTTTCTTGGAGTTCTGTTGAAACTAAGGGAGAAATATAACCCTATCAATACTTCTTTAGGGGAGGATATATAGAGGCTAATTCTTGAGTTATTTCCAAACCCCATTATCAAAAAGATATTTTTAATTTCTAAAATTCATTTTCCACTACACATAATGTTTTAATTTCTGATATGCTCACTTGACTTCATTTATTTTATACTTAAATAGAACTCTTTCATGATTATTGATTTTATTTTATGGAATAAATTTAATATTGTTTTTAAATTAAATTCACCACCTATTTTCATTTTATCTCTGACCTACATCCCCTTACATACATCATGAAAAATATGAACTATATTTGAAAAAAACACACTTTTAGAGGGGTGAGAATATGAACCTAGAAAATAATACCCCAAATAATTCCCACACATGCCACTTAATCAATAAAAAGTTAGCTCAAATTTTATATAAAATAGAAATCAATCAGAGTATAATAAATAATAAAACAAAACCATATAGAAAACTCACACCAAAATCCTCATTTCCTTTTATATCCATTATTTCCATGAAATAAAACACAACCCAAATCACCCAAATATTTAATGTATTTACAAAACCATACAATGAACCCCAACCAAAATGGAACCCCCTAACTGGAAAAAATCTTGAGAATACCTATTCACTTGGACCAATTCATTATATAGTGGTGCAATTTCATGTGCCCCTAAATTCAACATGGACATCCATGTCTGAACTAAGAAGGACCCATACATGTAATTAATAAACACACATAAAACTACTCCAAACTAATTTTCCCCCAACTTCAACACTAATATCCAAGTCCAAACAAACGAGGTCTCATACATGCATCATGAACACAAATCAACCCATAATTTTCAAAACTATTTTCTAAATAATTATTTAATCAAGAAATGAGTGGACATAAACACACATAATCCAAATTCACCTTTATTTATTTAATTTTTTTTTACAAGAATTGATTCACCTATAAATTTTTTAAAAGCATTTATTAGATATTAAAACACAAATTTAAATCTAAAATTACCAAAGATTCCATGTTATTAACATAATTAGAGTGAGTGAGAATCCACCTCTATTATTTTATTGAAAAATACCAGAGGATGTTCTTTAGAAGGAAAATGGTTACAAAAAATTTCCTACAAAAATCCCGGAATTGAGAGCCCTCATGAGGATAAGAAGAGAATTTTTTTCCACAAATAAATCATGAAAATAATTTAATTATGAAACCCTTAAAATATTTCACACAATTTATCATTAATGGAACATATCATCCACACCCATGAAAATTATTTGTTATTTCTCCCATTTAAAATATGCTTTATCACCACCATAGCTTGGACCGTGACATTTTGGATCACCAAGTAATTTCACCCAACTACAATAAGGACTATAGAATAGAATAGTGTCCTTTATTATTTTATTATTTCTGATTAAGAAAGAGAACACTCATCTCATAACATCTCCATGACCACCAGCTCTAAATTTTTGATATCCCCATTTTAGACAGGTGAACCTCCCCATGCGCCACACCCACTTCCATTTCATAAAACAATCATTCTCATTATTTCCAACTCTCTATCCCAGCTCAACTTTACAAGAAATAGGGCCACCACACCCATCAACATGATGTGTTATCCTCCCAATTTTCCACATGTAGACTACCCTAATCAATACTCCCACCAAAATGGTAAGCTATATTACATGAAAACTTATTATAGAATGAATGAATCAACATTACTATAACACCAACATGAATGGGTTCATGACATATAATACAATCAATACCACACTATGGTATAACACATAGATCACCAAAGCTACCCCTTTAGACAAACAATCCCTTCAATTCTTCCTAAAAAAACCACCACATGATATATAGATATGTAACAAAACCCTTAATAACACAAATTTGTGGGACTTACAGTTCGATTGGTGATGAGTAAATGTAAACTTTCATCATAATTCTAGGGATATGATTTATAAGCAATATATTTCATATGAAACTATATCCTACACTAGGCAGTTATGAATAAATCTCATGAGTTACAGACTAGGTGGTGTTCTAATTTATATTTTATTAGGATTTTGGGGTTTGAATCATACATACAATGTTTGGGTTACTAAAAAATCTGTCCTGAATCAAATAATGGTTTTTAATAGTTAATGTAAATAAACAATGTGCTCTTATTTTTACAATCCTAGTAAAAAAAGTTTTGGTGGCTATATTTAGAATAATCATTTAGAATTAAAATAAAGATATAGGTGCTAGTGAGAGGAAAATTAAACATTGAGAAGTTCAAAACTAACATACACGAACATTTTCTATGTTTGAAAGTGAGTTGGTACCATAAAAGATTGTAGAAATATAATCGAATTATATTAAAAAATAACTTTAAAGTTATGGTAAAATTCACATGGAGACTAAGAGATACACATTTCTTATAAAAAACAATGAAAAATCCAAATTTTTAGATGATGTACCTACTAAAATATAATAGGAAATTGAGTGTTTTGATTCAAAAAATTGGTTAGAGATCATGATATTTAAGATAATCTTCATATACACTTACCATGTTAGGAAATTAATAGTTTCATCTTGATGGGTGATATTCACAGGGTACGAGTGGGTTTTTTAGTAATAAAATTCTAATTTCTATATATAAATCTCACTTTGTGGAAAATGTTTATAAAAAAATTCAAAATATTGTCTATGAAGAGGCCTTTTTATAGGTAGTGTTGATAAATTCCATTTCTATATTTCATGCCATAAAAAATCATTATTATTATGAGATATATAAAAGTGGAATCAAAATTTCCTTCTTTAATGGAAATTTTTCAATAGGAATGTATATGATATGAACATAAGTTTTTTATTCACCAAATCAAACTGCTAAGGTTTTCATGTTAAAATAGTATAATTATTGACTGATTTATTATTCTAAAATTTAAAATATAGAAATTAATAATGAAACCAAAGAGATCTTCTTTTTGAGAATAAAAAAGGCTCTTGTGTTAATAATTAGCTTAGTATGATTGTTGTGGTATTTTTGGTGTTGTTTGTAGGTGAAATAATAATCCACAAAAATGATATATAAAATTTATATTCTATAATGTTATGGTTGTAAAAGTGATTCTCAATGAAATACATATCAAAATAATCCTATGTTATGTTTATGAAATTGTATGAAAATAAATCTAAATATATTCTTGAAGTAACCTTTTAATGTTATTTTTTTTATTTTTAACATTGATTAAAAAGTGATGTGAATATAATAAATTTTAAAAAAACGTTTTAACATTGGTTTTTTTTAAAAAAATCATACAAATTTCTAAGATGGTTAATATAAAAAAGACATTGAAATTTCTAAAAAATATTCATATAAAGGTAATTTCAATGTTAGTTTATTATGAAAATTAACATTGAATGTCTTTTAACACTAGTTTTTATAAAAAACAAGCATTTTAAATTCAAGATAAATAAATAAATAAATTTATATGTAGAACTTTAAATTTGGTTATTATGAAAATTGATGTTAAAATTGACTTTTAATGCCAATTTTTATAATAACCAATGTTGGAATGAAAAATAAATATCAATATTGTGGGTATTCGTCATCGTTTTTTATCCTAACCAATGAAAAATCATAATTTTTTTTATAAAAATATAATTAAATAAAATTACTCATGATCTATAAAAAGAATTATTATAGAAAAAATAGAATAAAATAATAGAAAATAGTAGCAAATAACTAAAAAAAAGTCAATGAAAACTTTACTGCATCCTTATTTAACCAAAAAAATACACATATATAATACTTTTAAATACATATCTAAAAATTAATCAAACCTAAAAAATATTCTGAAAATAAACAATAAATATGGTTTAAGTATTTTTTTCAAATACATTGAAACATAAATAAAAACCTATGAAAAGAATAAATGTCATAAAATAAACAATAAAATATATTGTTTTAAATCATAAGATTTATAATGCAAATAACCTTTTGAAAACATGTTAGCATTATGGTCATGATAATATAAAAATTGAATCATAAAATAAAGTATCCACATTCAATAATTCCTCTTTAATGAGGGAATTTTGGTTATGGTGCAACACTTTAAAAACAAGAAACACTATATATGTAATAAAAAACAAGTATCAACTAATACAAATGTTATCTACCCTCACCTTCACATAATTAATTTTATTTTTCTTCTTTTTCGATAAGTGAACCTTGATAAAATCCTTTCATGAACTGTTGTATTTTCATATACTAATTACCAAAACATATTTAATTTGAAAAAATTAATATTAAATAACTAATAGATATGAATGAAATGTATGAATTTAAAAAATATAAATTTTTTTAAGATCTAATCCTAGTAATGAGCATAATGAATTCATGTGGGGAGAATACACATAACATCCAATTTCCACCAAAGTAAAAAAATTAAACATTAGTGAAATTATATTTAATAATACTTCATAATTATATAATCCTTCTTAACTATTAAATAATGAATGAAACAAACACTTAATCTCTATATTTGGCGATTTCTTGTATATATATAACTCTAGCATCCTAATTCATATATTACCATGATTCTAAAATTTATTTTGTATCTAAAAAACTATAAAGAGATGTTCTCTCATTTTCGATGGAAAAAGTATTGGAATAAATAATTAGATAAGTAATAAATAAAGTCAGTATATGGTATATTTACTTAATTAAATGAAAATATAAATTTACTTATATGGAAAAAACTATAACAGCTTTATGGAGAGCTCATCACTAATTTCAACATCCATTTTATCATTTATAAATATCCTTAATGGATAGTCTCTCCCACATATGTAAAAAGTAATTGGAAACTCATAAAAATCTATCAATACAAAACAATTAAATGTTACATTTATTATCCCATCATAAACTAGAGAAGAATATGAAGGTTCTGGTTCCTAAAAATTATGTTTCTTTTGTAACAATTCTTTAGATTTTAGATACTTATATATAAGGTAGATATAATAAAAAGTTACAAGTAATTTGAAATCCGAAGTAAGTAAAAATAAAAATAAAACAATAAATACCTCATAAGTGAGCTAATGAACATGAATAACTGTCTAGAATAAAAAATGACTCATACTCTCATCAACTCTGGCCACTTCTTTGGCATGAAATAACATTGGAGTAGTTGGATCAATAATATCATGTCCTGCTACTCTTAATTGATCCAAATGCATAACATAGTGATATATATAATCTCTAAAATAATATATTATTATGTACACTATAATATGTGAACGGGGATACCTTACATGAAACTCATAATACACAGTTGGGTCTGAGTGAAGAGGGTGGGGATCTAGGTAGAATGGTTTACAGGCAGTGTTTGTCTCACCGTTTATGAAAACATATCCTATATAGAATATTTAATTTGTTCATTTATCAACTGATTCATTGATCAAAAACTATATTTCAAGGAATCTATTCACCCTTGTATTCTTCCTCCCTTGATGTTGTACTAGGAAAACAATTTTTTTTAATACTAACACCCGCATCATATCCTCTTATGTTATCTTTGTAATCTGTAATTCACAAATTAGTTGAAAGAATACACATCCTATCTTTACAGATAAAGGCCCCTTGGGTAGATTTCTCATAATGTGAAACATAAATTGATATATGTAAAATTTATATTAGTCTGATGAAACTAAACAAATACAAATATTCAAGAAAATTAGAAATTTATTTCTTAAAATTTTATCTGCTACTTGTTTTGATGGATTAGTAATAAATTTCCCATTTTTTCATTCTCACCTATTCCATTGTTTTGGTGTGTGAGGTGAGATAGAGGGATGAACTAAACATATTCAAAGCTACTACTTGATTTACCTATTATTAATGAAACTTTTTAGCAATCATTTTATCTTATAGTCATGGATACCCTTCATGTGAAAATGTATTTGGGAATAAATCATCTGACTAGATCTCTTGGTGAAAAATTTTAGAGTCATATAACATAAAAATAATCGAATAAGTTATGAAGTACATAAAAAATAATTTTAATAATTGCTTTTATAAAAAATAATTATCATACATAGAATTATTCCTTCCACTAACTGGTGATAAACTTTTATTAAGTATATGTATCAAAAAACCCTCATATGAGGCATGGTTTTTCATTCTGTTTATTTCCAAAAATATAAAATAATTTCAATTTAGATTTAAAATCCCTAATCTAATTATCATAAAATATATACAATACTTCATAATTGATTTAATATCAGGAAATCTGAATTTAATTTATAATTAAATAGATTAAATATTAGTCATACAAAATATATAATAAAATAATAATTGAAAAAATAGACCAGTTGAGATATTTTACCACTAAAGAACCCCATTAATGATGTTTTGATGTCTCGTCAACGCTCCACCATCTAGGATATAAAATTTTAATCATATAAAAACATTTCATGGCTATAAAACTCTTAAAATGCTTTGAATATGGTCTATTTGGGTTGTTATAATCATTGCATTCAATTAGAAACCCCTAATCCCCATGAAAAAGTGAATGTTTTAGTAAGCATGTAATCACTATGCCAAAAATTCAATTTAGGAGTAGGTTTATGACTTATAGAGATGATTTTAACTTCCACTAAATGGTTTCATGGTGTTTTTTCAAAACTGATATGAAATGAAGCATCATGAATCATTTTGGGAAACTTTCTAAAAACTATTTTGAAATGATTTCACGTCACTTTTAAGAAACATAGCAAAATAGTTACCAATGCATTTTATTTTTTTCTTCTATTTTTTACATTTTTTTAAAATTTAAAATTTATTATTTATTATTACCACCATTACATGGCCTATGATGTCCCACCCTATAAAATTAATCATATATATGTGTATGGTGAGATTTGAACCTTTTACTTATTTATTATTATGTGAATCTTTTACCACTCCACAAAGCCCTTCATATGATGTCTAGGCAGACACTAATATACTTACACACACACACAAATAAATAAGTGTCTATATATATATATATATATCTATGTGTAACTATATTTATTCATAATTTATAGATACATAAATACATAAATAAAATTATATATAAATATTCATACACACAAACAAGAACATAATATATAAATTTATATAAATATACATTAATAGATATAACTATCTTTAAATAAATATAAATATAAATATAAATATAGATAAATAAATATAAATAAAGAAATATATAAAAATTTAAACAAATATATATAAAGACACACATATATAAATATAAATATATATAAACAGACACACATACATATCCACATAATATATATAAATATAAATATATATAGATATAAATTTATATAAATATAAATACATGTGAATACATATAAATAAATGAAAATATACATACATATAGATATAAATAAACATAGTTAAATATCTACAACTATCTGTAATTATAAATAAATAAATATACATTTATATAAGTATATATAAAAACACATATAAAGTTATATATACACACACACACACATACACACCAATACACACACACACTCCCATATAATATTTAATTGTACATTTATATATTTATTTATAAAGTTATATATATATATATATAACATCCTGAACCGAACCACCAGGTCCATGTCGAAAGCTACATGACCTTATTCGCACCTCCCCATACATAAGAGGCTACCAACTAGCATCAAGGGTCTAAGTTCGAAAGTGGGGATATTAGGCCCTCTGTATCATTTAATTAACTAGAATAAAAAATAATGACAACAATATATTATTAGAGTAAAAAAGAAGAAACTAAATAAGTGAAATATATAATAAGAGCTCCCAAGGTGGTAATCCTATCAAGATTATAAATAGAATATAATAAATGATAAGTAAATAAAAAAACTTATATGGTCCTCTGGATTCTATCCCGGTCTGCTCTAACTCTATGCTCTAATACTCAATCATCCACTATAGGGCCCTTTCCCTTCGCCAGATCTATGGTTATAAAATCTAAAATCACATTGATATGCTAGAGTACGGTGTGAGTACAAGACTTAGTAGGACACCACCAATGAATCCTTACCATAAGTTTAAAATATATATTTTAGTATTTATCATGACATAAGTAAATTCTCAATAAACACACAACATATGTCGAGTCATCATCCACTGACCAATCCACTAAAAACCCCATCCCCACCTACTTCGTCTCATTTCCAAAAATGATGTCAATGAAATCATGTACCTTCATCAAGACAACATAAATCACCCCAAACAGTCAATGGATGTCACATGAACGTCGTAAAATATACCATTCCATTAGCTCACCACACTTTGTAGGTGGTTTTTATCAAAACACCACACATTCCTTCAGGTCGATCCCTGACCATATTATCCTTTTAATCACCCACAACCTAATCCAATAGGAATATATGACCAGTATCTTCTATCTTGACACTATGTTTAACCTCTACAGGGATATACATGCCTTCCATTAAGAAAGTTAGGATTGCTTCAGGTTGGGTAACCATCCAAATATGTTTTTTCCCAATACAGGGATAACCACACTCACCATTATGTATATTAGAAACACATAACTCCCAACCTCAATGATGCAGCTAATTTTTTGATCCCCGATGCACAATTCCATAGTATATGCAACAAAAACACCATAAATGTTCTAAAAAGGTATGATAAGTCACACCAAGATCAAAATTAGGAGAAACACATAATCACAATGTCATAATCTTGAAAGTGCACAACCACTCACACACCCACATGAAAATCATCTCATGTATCCGTTATTCCAACATAAACATAACATCATGATTATCATCATATATACAATTCCCATAATGGTAAGGAACTTTCAACCTTAAGTTCATTGATGTTAACGATAAGATCGTCCAAGGTGTCGTCACTTGAACCACATTCACACACTAACCAGAATATGATCATACGCAAATGACACCTAGAACCAAAACCAACTATTTTATATCTAGAAAAAATAAAACATTACAATAAATGATACTTGCTATTTCCTATATTATTTATGAATTTTCATTTGAATCTAACACATGTGTTAACCGATTTCCCCTCAAGAATAATAATTTTTTGATAATTTCTAAGAAATTAAATTTAATAAAATTAAATTTTCATAATTAATTTTAAATTATCCTTTTAAAATAATGAAAAATATTGGATTAATAATACCACACTTAATTCAAAAGCTAAATAAGTATTATGATTTTTCTCATTGAGATGAACCCAATGACCCCGATAGTGCATCAATCCGATCCGTATTGTGAAATATAGAAGTTTGAAGAATAATAAAAGAAAATAAAAATAAAATAGATAGAGGTGGATAGGAGAGAGGGATAGAAGAGGCATGAGAGGTATGAGGACAACCTTACCTTAATGTTTTATAATCTTTTGTTATCATTATTTTTTCCTTTTTTCAATTAATTAATTATTTAATAAATATTTATCACTTATCTAAAATGCAATGTTCCACCCTCTAATTCTCATTACACATATTTTCTCTAAAAACCCATTAAAAATTATTTAATTAATCCATTAATAATATTTAAAAGGTTCATCCATATATAAATATATATTTATTGACATTATATATATATAAATTACATATATACACATTCGTATATACACTCACACATGTATATATATACAAATATATTTTTCCCCAATATATACATACACACAATTTTATTTTCCACAACCAAATATTGTTCTACCTATATAATAATAACAATAGTTATTATTCTTATCAAATATCTCACATCACCATTAAAAATTTAGATACAACTTCCATGAAAGTATAATAATAGTATATACATTTTTATTATCCACAAAAGAGAATTTATATGACACAAGTAATAATATCACTATTATTGCATATAATAAAAAATATTTAGACATGAAAAAACATATTAAATAAGTAAATAGAATTGAAAAATATTTAATTACCCATGTAATATCAAATTTTTTCTTCAAAACAAATAATAATAAAAATAATACAATTATTTTTACCTTTACATACATTGTAACAAATCATGCGATGTGCAAAAAGATTATATGACGACTTGGGTAAAACTATATTCCATACATAATGGTGATATAAAATTTAACATATGAAATATCGTTAATGGGATACTTCAACCTTTTGTAAATTATTTTAATAAAAATATTAAATAAATTACTCTCACAAAGGATGTTAACAAACACCTGACACGTACAAATGTTATGTCATGCCTAGGGTAAACCCAAATTTTTAGATTTAATGGTTGTATTATATTTTTCATTTAAGACACCATTTTGGAGATATTCCATTAATTTGAATAAAATCATCCACACATGATATCATTTATTTAATATTTTTATTTTACCAACACCGAAGATCAATTAGCCCCAAGATTATGAACTACCTCAGTGCCTAACTTCAAAAATATTCAATTGAATATTCCAATGTGATAATAAGGGTTTTACCATAATGTGAAGGCTTTAAATAAATTTTTATGTGATTTTTATTTAAAAATTACATTTTCACAAAAAAATAAAAATAAATTATTAATAAAGGGAATTTTTATTTTTAATAAAAATTGAGAATAATACAATTATCCCCCTCTAACGACTTCTCATCCCTAAGAAGTAACTATAATGGTCCTTTTCAAACAAATCATTCCATTGAACTCAAATATCAGACTCCCACTTTGACATCTTCATAATAAGAGGAATATTTTTTACATAAATAGATCATATCCTGTATATGAGACCACAAAATGTTATTAAAGGAGTATAAACAAAACCCAAGGTATACCCCTCCTAGCATTAAACCTGGTCTCCATCCTTACATGTTAGTCACAGTTATCATATATATACTAACAAAACAATATGTTTAGTTCAAATCATTAATATTAATAAAGATATATCATAACAGCATGAAAACACAGATATATCACACAATCAAGGAAACTACCCCGAATAGATAACACAAATCAAGGTTTTTAATTAAATAATTAATATGATTCAAAACCATAAGTATATACATGGAATGTGAACAAAATCTCTTTTTAATGATGTATGAGAACACCCAAAATGTCATAAATAACATATCAATAACATGTGCACCACTCAAGGTGAATTTAATTAGCAACAATAAAAAAATTATTTACCACTTTATGGAAACCCATAAGTACACTATACTGTGCTATCCAAGCATTGTCATAATTCTTCAAAATAAGACCCAACCATCCTAACTCTTATCCATCCTATCCAAATTCAAGGCAAGGGAAAAGATAAGTTAGTAAACCCAGTCTTCTGATATCAATTTGTAATGTATTGACCCAAACCACCAAGTATGAGTTGGGTGCTATGTGACCTCATGTACGCCAAGAGGTTTAAAACTAGTAGCGATGGTCTAATTATGATAGTGGGGACACCATACCTTATATAACATCTATCGAGTAGAATAATAAATAAGAAATAAAAACAAATAGTCAAAGTAAAAATGTGGAAAATGAATAAATGACATACATAATATGATATCCCAATATGGTAAGCCTATAAAAAGTATAAGAAGCTAATAATTAATTGAGAAGTAAATAAAAACCACATCAGGTCCTCTGTTGACATTCTTAGTCCTCTCCCGCTCTATGTTTAAATGCTAAACCATCCTCCATAGGACCCTTTCCCTTTTCTGGATCTTTGGTCATAAAATTTACAAGTGATATGAAATTTCTGAGTAGTGTGTGTGTATAAGACTCACTAAGTCACCATCAATGCATCGTTGCCATAAGTGTATATTATATATATAAGTGTATATCATTACGTAAATAAATTCTAAATAAACACACAACTTATTCTAAGTCATGATGCCCTAAACAAGATTACACAAACATCGACGCCACCTGGTTCAACTCATTTCATAAAAGTATATCAAAGAATTCATGTAAATTAATCAAAGTAACAGAGATCACCCCTTACAATTAGAAACTGTTGAAATAACACCTCACTCTCTACTATGGTATCACCTCACCCCACTCAGCCGGTGGTTGTCATCAAAACATTATACGTTCCTTTAGGTCGATCCCCATCCAACTCATCCTTCTAATAACCCATGAACCATGTCCGTAAGAAGTCATTAACAATATCTTACAGCTAGGCAATGTGATTTTCCCTCTATAAAGATCTACACATCAGCCATTAAGGATGTTAGGACTGTGTCAGGTTAGGTAACCAGCCACAAAAATTTTTTTTTGTATACAGGGATAACCACACCAAACTTTAAGGACATTAGTGCTACAAAACTCCCAACCTCAAAGATCCACCTAAATATATCATTATTGAAACATCATTCCATATGATATACAACAAACAACCCATACATGTAATATAAAGGAATGATATAACATACTAAGATCAAATTTAGGGGATGCACATAATCACAAGTTTATAATCAATAATTCCCATGAACACTCAAACACGCACAAGTAACTGATCTCAACAATGGGTTAGTTCAACAAAAATATCACATCATGATAAAAATAATTTATACATGGTTCATAATATAAAGAACCTCCTACCCCATATTATTTGAAATCAATATAATGTCCATAAAAGGATTTTTCACTCAAATCACATTCACATACCAACCATAATACTAACACACACCAAGGACTCCTAGGACCAAAACCAGTAATTTTATTTCCAAAATAAATAAAATATTAAACATTAAGATACATTCTATATCTTGGATAATCTACAAATTATTATTCTAGGGTAATCCTAGTGCTAGAAAATTTCCCCTTGAGAATAATTATATTTTTATAGTTTATTATAAATTTTCACTTTCCTAATTATCTTTTGATGGTTTATTTTAAGGTGTCCTTTTTAAGACAAACAAAGAAATCAAATAAAAATTAACTCACATACATAAAAAAAATTAGAATTTATTTTCTACTCAACATGTTAAACATAATGGCACGAAAAACACACCAATCTGATTAGTATTGGAGACGTTATTGAAGAGAGAGGTTTAAAAAATAATAAAATAAACCCAAAATAAAATAGGGAGAGGTGGAGAGGAGAGCGGGATTGAAGAGGTGTGAAATGTGAAAGACATGAAAGGTATGCACACACCCTTCCCTTTAAATTTTATAATATTTATTTATTAAATATTATTTCCTTTATTTTTTATAAATAATTAATCATTTATTACATATTTATCTATACTATTAAATACCATGTGGAAACCCCTTATTCTCATTACATGATTTTTTTATAAAAACCCCTTTAAAAAATATTTATATAATCTATTAATTGTATTTAAAACCATCATCCATATATATATATTTATATGTGTTGTATATATAAACATTATAAATATATACACATCGATATGTACTCTCGCACATGTATATATATACACACATATATTTATTCTATATATACACATACACAATCTAATTTTCCATAAACAAGTATTATTTTACAAATATAATAATAATAATAACAACAACAAAAATAATAATAATAATAATTAAATATATCAAATCACTATTAACAATTTAGATTAAAATTCCACGAAATGATGATAATAGTAGATACATTTTTTATTTTCCACATAATTATATTTATGTAACACAAGTAATAATATTACTATTATCACCTAATATTATAATAAATATACACACATGGAGAAATGTCTCTTATCAATTAATCAAATTGAAAATTATTTAATTTCACATGCAATTTCCATTTTTATCTTCAACACAAAAAATAATAATTCTATAATTATTAATAACTTTATGTGTGATGTAACCAATAACCCTATGTTCAAAAAGATTATGTCACATGTTGGAAAAAACCCATATTTATGACCTAATTACTATCTTATATTTCTCATACAAGACACCATTAAAGAGATACTTCATTTTTTACAAAAAATAATATATAATAAAAATATTAAATAAATTTCCCTCATGTGCAACATTACCAAACACCTGACACCCAAAAATATTATGTCACTCTATGTGTAAACCCAAAATTTTGGATTTAATAGAATTCTCAAATTTTTAAACCGAGACACCATTCAGGATATTTTCCATTATTTCAAAAAAACCCATATGTTCATGATATAATATATTTAGAATTTTTATTTTTATTATCATCGAGGCTCAGCAAGCCCCCAAAATCCCATGCTATATTAGCACATAACTCCGAAAATATTCCATATAATATTCCAATGTGATCACAAATTTTATGATATTATGGAAAACCTTTAAATAAATCATTAATTAATTTTTATTGAAAAATTAAATTTCACATAAAAATACACATAAATTATTTACAAAGTGGATTTTTATTATAAAAAAATGACGATATTACAATATATATATATACATCTAAAATAATATTATTTCACACTTGAAGGGTGGAGGTTATCAATTAATGGGAAATTACCTACACTCTTCGGATGGGTTCCAATTGGGATTATTCATATAAATAGAAACAACTAATGCTTCATGAATCCGTAAGGAACTACATACCTTCTTTACAATGGATGAATCTCATTAGGGTATCTAACCAATGAAACATAGTGACTTATATTATTCAATAGTATGGGAGGTTAGGCTCATTACACATTATTGGGGGGAATTATTTCCTACAGTGAGACTTTATTATAGATTGAAGAAATGTTTTTAAATCCTTCCCAAATTCCAATACAGTACCGATTACCCTCATATTTTCAGTCAATTATTAACATATATAGATGTAAAAATCTATATGCATCAGAGGTTCTCTATTAATGCTACCATATATATATATCAGAGGTTATCTATTTTCATTTTGTTTATTATTTTGTGATGGTGGTATTAACGCACATTGTTAGATTCTCTAGAATATATTTCCCTTTAGGGAGACATTTTTTGAATATTGTGATCAAGCCCACTATGTGGTTTCCTTATATATCATTATGATAGGATTCATAACCCACATAGTTTAATTCCACTTAATGGGCCACATTATACCTTTTAAGGACCTACGATAAGGACCAAACCATGCAGTTTAACATCATATGACATGGATATCTATGTGAAAGGGGTCCTAGAAATGGTTGGTATGGGGCTTACGCATGAGCGTCCTTCAATGGTTGATACCATATGGAATCAAACTTAGTGATATCTAGTTGATATTATATATTATATGGACTAATGATAATTACATTCACAGAGAATATGGTTTAACGAGGATGAAATGAAAGGATCCAGAAAGAATGTAGCATTTAGGGTGGGGGTATTATCTTACTGGTAATATAGACCAATAAAGGTTATAATGGATTGAATATGTGAGGTTTGATCCTCAAGGAGGAATCCCACATATCCCATCTAGAAAAGAAAAAAAATCCCACATAGTTTGGAGTGGCTAGTGATTAAACCTAACAAGGAGGAACAAAGAATATATTTAGATTATGATAGTGAAATGATCATAAATTATATATATTACAATTTTAGTCATGATCAGGGTGAGAAGTTAGAGATTGTAGTAGATCTGTCATTCCACAGAATTGTATTTGAATGGGACTTATAATTAAACTGAAAGCCTGAGGGTAAATCTTCATACATCATCCATTGGGGGATGCTAGATGGGATATGGAAGATAAGAGAAGTATGTTATCCTATAATAAAATATTTAGGCTTAATCTAAGAGTTATTCTAATGATAATTATCTCCTCATCTGTTAATAGATGAGGGAGATGTTGTGAAGGGGTAGTAAAGAAGAAATACTAGGGGATTACTCTTGAAGGGAGGCCCATTTTCATCTTCTTACTTATTTTGGAACCCTAAACTTCATCTAAAGTATCTATTTTTCAGAAAAAGGCACAAATACTACCTGTATCACTTCAAACTTTTAGTAGGAAGTTGGAGATGAATACCACTGCCTGAACTGAGAAGCTTCCCAATACTACCTCTAAGGCTATATTCCTTGTTTCCCAGGGGATTCATGATTGTGATCATCCTAAAGACCCCAGCTACCAAGGAGATTAATCGGGGGACATATTTTACTAGGGGAAATAATGATTGATAGGGGATACACTGGTGTGTCTGATACCTTGATCATACAGGTCTCGAGGCCTTATATGGGGTATTAATTTTTCCTTCATTGGGTTTTGGTGTTGGTTAGAGACATCCATTTTGATAATTCATAGAAGGAAATAGATTAATCCAAATTCTATAAGAAAGGATACTGATGTGAGTAGAGTGGTAAATACACTATGTATTTCTCATTTCACAAACTGGTGTAACTATGCAAAATGGGGATATCACAATGTGGGTTCTTCCATGAATGTGGTTCCATTGTGAAAGGCTTACTTCATGAATGGGTGAATCCCATTTTCTTATGACTAGGTAGGTCTCCCATTTTTCTAAGGGTGTCACCTTTTGGGTAAATTTTTTAACTGGAGGAATTATTTATGGGGGTTTCTATTTAATTTTTTATAAATGGATTTCCAACATTTTCCAGTAAGATTCTTGAAATGAAAACATATCATGCTCTAACTCTCTCCCATTTCCTACCAATTCACATATGTGTCCCAATGTGTATTTCTTAGGGGAAAACATCATGTATTTATATTTGGTTCTAGAATAACCACTTTCAAAAAATGGATGGCTGTATAGAAAATCGGATGCTATGTAGAGGGTGTTAATCCATGAATCATCCTCAAATGAAATTTATTAGTGAGGGAATATAACAAACACCTAGTGCCTAATTTTTTCATTTTTGGAGGGAATCGAGACATGAAATCTCACCACAAATGATTTTTCTCTATGGGAGGAATCAAACCTCCACCTTACACCTGAAATGATTTTTGTTTATGGGGTACTATTTGAGGGAGTGAGTTTTTCATATCATATGTTCTATACATAAAATAATGGTTTTTGTGGGTTTCATGTACTTTTCATAATTTACTCCCTTTCTCATTTTATTAGTCTGTTTACTAAATTTTAAAAGTATCTCAATAGATTTATTGGATTCTTTTCAAAATTTTCATTCTTAATAAGTATGAATGTTTTTTAAACACTATAAAATATAGTTTAATGTAATATTAGGAAGTAAATTCAGTCAACATAAAAAACAATTCAAGAATATATTCATAAAAGAAGTTGAAATTCCATCAAATGTCCAGAAATTAGGATATCACAATTAAAAAAATAGTTTTGGTGGTCTTATGGGAATTCTTTACCTAGAAAATATACAGAATGGGGTCCTCCAATATTATTTTTCATAGATCTTTTTACACAATTCGATTTGATAGCTCATTGAGCCCAAACAAACACTCATATCAGAAGTTATGGCCATTAAAAGTTCAAGTCCTATTTTAGCTTATCAAAAATATTTGACTAATTAATTAATTTTTTTATATCACTAAATTTTTATTAAATGTCTATTACTCAATGATAATTATATAATTTTTTGTAAATATTATTTTATAATTATTTTGTAAATAATTTTCTTTAAATCTAATATATATTTATTATAAATACACTTTTAGTAGTATATAAATCACATTAAAAGAATATATTAGATTTATATCAATATAAATATATTTATATACTAAAATATGATATTTAATAGAATATAAATTATAACACCCCATACCTCAATTAACCCATAATAATACGATTTATAACAAGAGTTTCACTATCTTATATTTTAAGTATATTTTCAGTTAAGAGATTTAGAGAATTAGGAAAAAATATTACCTATAAATTACTTATAAAACATATTGGGAACTTCCAGTCAATATCCATTTTCCAAAAAATATGATTCTTAAATTTAAACTCTTTTTTCTTTCAATAATAATTTTCTTATGTAAAGATGAATCCCTGTATAAGAATGATAGTACTTGATACAGTTCATACATATCCTTTGGAATTGTGGAATTTTTTTGAAAACATGGGATGATCACAAAAATATTATTATGGGATGAAAAAAATAAATAAACCAATTTCCATTTTGAAAATCATCAAATCACATAATAAATTTTACCCTTTTTACATAATAAACTTTGAGATCAAATATTTTTATTCTTATTCAAGAAATAAGATTCATATCTATAATATAATCATAAAATATCTCAAAATAAATATTAAATTTAAAATTATAATAAGGAGGGTTACTTATAAAAAATTAGTAACTATGAAAATGTTTTATAGAAAAATATATTTTCACCCTTAAATAGCGAATAATATTTCCTTTAAACCTAAACTCATCAGATTTACTTTTGAAAAAAAAAATAATTCCCTAAAAAATTATTAAAAAGAACATAATATTCAGGTAGGTAAATTGGTACATCCTCTTAATATCACTATTAAAATCACTCTTTCTATCACTCATTACAAGTAGAATAACCTACTTGGTTAATTCCAACATTTACTTTACAGGGAATGAAATCATTACTAAATGAATTAGAGAGATATATCGAGCTCACTCATTATCATAAATAATTTAAAAGGTACATACAATATATAAAAAATATTAAATCTTTTATTTATATCATAAAATGTCATAATCTATTCCATTTAACACATATATTGAAGCACTTTCAAGCCTTATGTAAAAAAAGGATAAAGATAATTTTATTTGAAAACTATTCAAAAAAATTACCATAAAAATGGGAAATTGAATTTTATTTAAAAAAACACTAATAGTTGTATAATAATCTTCTTAAAGGATAATAGTCACGACAGTGAGAAATTCCACTCAAGTCATAAATGATAAAAAATATTCCTTGATCACTTTTTTATAAATTTCAAAAATAACCTATTTGGAAAATATTTAAATATTTTATTTAAAAACCTTTATAAATAATGTAATACATGATTTAAAATTAATCTGAACATAAATTTAATGTTATTCATAACATAAGTAATATATCTTAATGAATATTGATATGGTGGAAAAAGAAAATAGAAAAATTTAAATCTTCTAGAATAATTTTTTAAATTAAAATCCCTTACCTTGAGTTTGAATCGCCATGAACCTAATTTAAATCCATTATAATAAAAATATATTAATTATTTACTTTATTAAGAACCTTTTTAATATAATTTTATAATTTATATCCCATTTTTATGTTTTTTGCAACATCTTATATAGTTATTAAACTTATTAAGTTAATGTTAGATGTTTTGAGGATGTTCGGTTCATAAAAAAAATGGTTTCTTAACCATGGTCAAAGGGGTAATTATTAAATAATATCTAAAATATTAATAATTAAATAATTATGTTAATAAATTAAATATAATTTTATAACTAGTCATTAAATCCATACATTAAATATGAATCACATCATTCTATGGAAGTAGCAATCTATACATACACACGAGCGATGTTATAAATTTACAATTGATGGATGTGTATAAAGGAAAGAAATATATTATCTTCATATAATAATAATTATTCTATAAATATCATATATAATCATCAAATACATCATAATAAGCATCCTTGGGAATTGATGATGAAAAACCGAACACGTCACTTTGTGGGGGTTGTAGTCCACACCTACATTCGAGCAATATTTGCATTTTCCATAAGATAGAAAAGGAGATAACAAGGTTATACCAGAATCATAATAAAATTTAATTATATTTAATATAATTTATTTATTATTTCATTAGGGTGAAATATTATTTTAAGTAATAGAAGAATAAATAAACAAGAAACACTCATTAAAGAATCATACCTCTTCTTAGGAAAACCTCCCTTAGCATACACCTTAAGTCTTATTAGGATAGAATTTTGGTAAAATAAGGACATATAAGAAATTATTATGGATGAAGGTAATGTATTTGGGAAGGTTTTGATCAATATAAATGGTTCAAAAGTTGTGAGTAATAGAGGAGATGAGGTTACCTTCTATTAGTGAAGGGAGTTAAACACTTGTAATTTTTCTATACTTTTAAATATTATAAATTTCTTACTTAGGGTCAAGTGGAACAAAAAATATATAATTTATAATATTAGGAGGAAATAGTTGAAATAAATCATCCAATAAAATTTAAGATGACATTTTGTGGCCTTATCCTAAAGTATTTATATTAATTATCCCAATTTACCCTTTATAGTAGTGACACTTTTTACCTTTTATACTATTCATAGCTTCCAAAAATAAAATTCAACCTATTAACAAATTATAAATTCCTAATAATAAAAATTGAATCATTTTAATGGATAAATTTTTTGTAGTAGAAGAAATTACATTTAATATAACTTCTTGAAACAGAATGAAAAATAGTTTTTAGAAAATTTTGTTTTAAACATAAAACTGTACTTATACCAAAATAAAATATAATGTTGATTCGAATAAAATTATTTAGATTTTATTTAATAAAATGGATAATATTTTATATTAAAAACAAACCTAAAATATAATTAAAATTTTAAATAACTTGATTCAAATAATAGAAATGATATCTTTTAAAAAATATGCAATTTTCACTATTAAATCAAAATACAATTATTTCAAAAAAATGATAAAAATTGAACCTAACTTATATATGATATGACATTTTAGAAAATGATATAATTTTTTTCAAATATTATTTCAACTATTTTTAGAAATTAATCATAATATCCACACAGAAAATATAATAAAAACCATTTTTAAAGAAAATATATTTACAAAGAATAAAATGAATTTATTATCATTAAATACCTAATAAAAAACTCAATTAATGTTAATTAATTAAATTGCTTATATAATTTAATTATTTTGTTAGAAAAATTTAATACTAGTGATTAATTTAATCTATTATGATAAAAAAACACATTACACTTAAAAAACAATTTACCAAAAATTTCTCTTTTATGATAAAAATATTTTATCTTCATTTACAACCAATTGATAATCTATATTTGATTGATTACTCATTTTATTAAGGATTTTTTTATTTATATATCTTATTAGGGTTATTCCTATTCATACGCACCAAACAAAAAACTACATTATAATAATTATATTTAAATAATAATATTTTTATAGTATAATGTGGTTTTTTAAAGATTGGTATTGCATATAACACACACTATCGAATATATTATTTAAAGAAAATAAATTCTAAAATATCAAGGTGTTACATAAAGTGTTTTTATAATGTATCAATGCTAAATATATATAAATATAAATCTATTTACATAAATATATATAAATATGCACGCACACACACACACTTATAATTAAATAGAATTATATAAAACTAGAATATATATATATATATGTCTATGTGTCTATATTTATTGGTAAATATGTAAATATATAAATAATTACTAATTAATAATTTATAATTAGTAAATAATTAATAATTAACTGTCATTGACTCAAAATTATTAATTTTTTTTAAATAATAATAATTTTAAATAATAAATAGTAAAAATTAATTAATAAATAGTATATTATTATTTTTTAAAAGTAATTTAAATTTTAATTAATTAATAATAATAATATTTAACTATTAATAATTTTGCAATGTTTTTAAAAAAACCACCATTAAAGAAATAAAAAATAAAATTTCAGATTTAACTGTGGTTTTAACAACTCCTGAAATTTCTACTCTTTTGTGTAATTGATTTAATAAACTTATTTCAATTATTGTTGATTTTATAAAACAGTTGCTAAAAAAACAGAAATAAAAAATCTAGTGTTGGTTTTGAAAACCACCGCTAAATATTTTTTTATTGTGTTTAATCCCATGTCTACCAACTCTGTGTAGCATGTTCTTTATAGAATAAGAAGACACTAATAGAGTTGGCTAACCAATAGTTCTATATATAATTTTGAAAAACAATAGTTTAATTTCATTGAATAATTAAATTATTTGAGATATGTTAATATGAAAATGTGCACATTCATCGATTAATGTTCATTTTCATTAGTGCATGTTATTTAAATAGATGAATGTAAAGAAATTTTATATAGGTATATTTGATTATAATTAAATGATGACAGAAGGGTTAAAAATATATTAGATTGTTCCAATATCTTCAGAATGTTAGAAGGGTGTATTGGCCTCTATCCCTTATTAAAAATGATGATCAGATTTTGGAAGATAGATAAGGCATTTCAAACCTTGTATTCTCTTACTACATGAATATCTTAAATGGTCCTACCACTTTTTTGGATTAGATAGAGGTCATTATTCCAAGATTGGTAAGTAATGAAGATAATATAATTCCCACAATAATCCCTTCATACTTTTAAAATAAAGGAGGTAGTATTTGGACTAAATTTTGGGAGATATCCTACACCAGAAGCTTTCACTAATAATTTCTTTTAAACATATTGGGATATTATTCAGCATGATGTGGTCAATTTGACTAAAATGTTTTCAATGGTGGATATTTAATGAAAAAACTAATTCTCAATTCCATGATCTAATCCCAAAGGTTAAAAATTATTATGATATTGTTTAGTTGAGTCCAATTACACTTGAAAAGACTATTCATAATGTAATGGGTAAAATTCTAGAAAACAGGCTTACCCAAGTCTCAGACAAAATAATCCCTTCTAATCAATTTGGATTTATTAAAGGGAAAAACACTCAAAAATGACTAATCACTTCCTATGAATGTGTTAATATCCTCAGGAAAACTACTAGGGGAGTTAATATCCTCAGGAATTATTTAATTTTATTTCTACCATATCATGCTGAAGTTCGAGTTTAAAAGGATTTTGTTTTAGTTATACATTGCCTTAAATGTTTATGCTTATTTATGAAAGTTTCTGCTATATTGTTATCCTTACTGGGCATTTGAGATCACCCCTTTCTTTGTTTTATTTTTCCCAGGATGTGAAGAAGTATTTTATGAATGACCTGTAGGGATAGTATAAGGGTATATGAGTGTGGAGACAAGATGTTGTTGTAGTTTTCACTTTATGATATAATGTAAACTTTACGAATATATCTAGTTATTACAAGGATACTAAACTAATCGGTATTTTGAGACTTGATCTTTTGTGATCATTTCAATCTTATGTAATAATGCACCGACTCTGGGTAATTGGGGTCAGGGCGTTACAGTTGGTATCAGAGGAAGTTTAGTACAAACCTTGGAAACTAGATTTAGATAAACTCTGATTAGAGAACATAGACCTAAGATGGACTTTGAGGATTAGTATAGAATAACTTCCTAGAATTTTGGTATTGTAGAGATTTTTTGAGTTTTCTGAGCAATACATCCCTGTCTGGATACAAGCAGGTAGAGGCAGCTCTGGAACAGATGTACCTAGGGGTAAAACCCGAAAACACCGCTTTGAGCTAGACTCAAACAGGAACTGGTGCACGACAATGGGTCTTGCTGCACTCTTGGTTACGACACTCCTAGGGGATATGCATAGGATAATTTCCATTTTCATTACAAACCATTACTAAGGGTTTATGAGTACATAATTCCTTAATAAAAGCAGCTTTACTATTATGGATTATATCCATAAACCATTCAATTTATGTTAGGTATTTTACAAGTTTGGAATTACTCATTGCAATTCATAAACTGACCTAGTTTATGCTATTGTATAGAAATGGCGCCGAGTAGAAGGAATGTGAACTCCAACAATATGTATGATCCAAATAGTAATAAAGATCATATATTTCATGGTATTAAGCCATCATTTAGAAGGGAAATAATCTCCCATGTATTCTCAATATATGATGAAATAGTATCATGTGTTAATAAGATAAGTAAAGAATTCTCCGAGTCCTAAGGCTTTGATGGGAAGCAAGAGAAGAAAAGGATGGAAGAGAGAAAGATGGATAGAAGGAAGGGGGAAAAGAAGAATTATCCCAAATATGATAATTGTGGGAAGAAACACCCTGGAACTTTCTTGAAGGGAATGGGAGTTTGTTATAAGTGTGTAGAAAAAGGACACCATGTACATGACTACAAGGGTAAGAAAAAGGTTTCAAATGTACAATACTTTATCTGCAAGGAGTTGGGACACTATGCGAACTGATGTCCAAATCATCAGAGTATTCACCAAATGATGCTATTGGATAATAATCAAGTTATGATACTACCATAGATGATGAGGAATGATTAGAATTCTTATGTTGTTATTAGATAATTATGTCATTTGAGTGTTGTATCAACAATGTACTGGTTATAATAATTATGAAGTATATAAGGATTGTACTGCAGTACTATTTCATTATGGACATGAGATTGTGCGGAACCAAGAAAAGTGACTGAATAGTAGGTTAAATTTTTGGAAAATATATGGATGAGAGAAAGATAAACTATAATATGGTTCTGATACTGAGGTAGCAATTTTGGAATAATACATGATTTATTTGGAGAAATTATATTGGATATTCTTAATTACCTTGAAACTGATTAATGATTTGTATATTCTATCAGTGTTGGAGTTTACAACATTTTTGGATAGAAGGATTATATCAAGTATTCTATAGGGAATAAGGGATCATGAATGTAATCAATAAGGTTTTATGGTAATTCAGGATGTTGCAGTGTTTTAAAAGAATACACGATGAATGTGTTCACATGTTATTATGCAGAAAAAAGTATCTTCATTGTGTTTAACTTCCTTATAAATTTTGGACTATGAGTTTGGAAAAAAGTATTTTGGATAACTCTAGTTTGAGATTATTTTTGGATTTCTATAAAAGAACAGCCCAGAGGTTGGGCGGCAACCCATTGCGTCCGGTAAGGCCATGAGACTTGAACCCACAACTGAAGGGCGACAAGGGTGTATCACCTACCACTGGCCCACATGATGTCCTGGATTGAATAATGTAGTATTTTTAAAAACAAATTATGGTATATGAATTATAAATTCATTTTTTTGAACCCTATACAAATAGGATAAATATAATATTATTTTTAAGTTCTACTATCTTTTAGAGTGAAAGATGAGTTTGCGGTAGAAATTAGTTAGTGGATGGGACTCTACTTGTCAATTATATATTTTTATTCTTCTCTTATTATATGAAGAAATTATTTGTTATACTTTATTGAAGGGGTCTTTAAAAAATGTGTTATCCTAATACCATATGTTTTGTTGAACCGATAGTATTTTAAATCATCATAGATTGATGAATTTAAGGCCCTCAATTTTATACTTGTTTGTGATTGATGACCTCAATAACTACCTATAAATATTTACATTTTTCCTCCAATTATATGTCTTTAATTTCCACCAATGTTCTCCTAATCGAAATCATAATTTGGTGGTGACCCTTTCATTTCCCTTTTCCTCTTATTAAGACTAAATTTTATTAACCTAATTTCCTATGTGGGTTTTTCTATAGGTATTTTCTATTTTCAACCATTTATTTTTGAAAAATAATTTCAAATTGTGAGGACACGATTTATTGAATGTGGGAAGAATGTAACACTCCAAGATTTCGTAGTACGTTATTTTCTCAAAGTAATTCAATAACTTGCACTACACGAAACACCGAGTTCTAGTGCACCATGACTTACCAAACAAGTTGTTCAAAAGTGGTTATGAATAGAATTAACTGAATATTGAAAATTATATAATCCTTATAATTTTAGAATCTATATTATGTGTTTCTTAGACATAATTTAAGAACAAATACTGTTTTTCAGATAAAAGAAGTTTTTTTCAAAAAATCCAATTTTACCGCCTTTTAATGGCAAGCCTTTTTAAATCCAATATATGAAACTTTTATATATTCAATTTGACGAAATAATAAATTTCTTTAAAATTGGGACATAAATATTTAGTATCAAGAATGTTTTGGTGTTTTTCTGATAACTTTCATATTTGGGTGAATAGTGAAAACTACTATATTTTAATTGAAAATAACTTTTAAAATAAAAATAATTTATATTTTTAAATTATAAGTTTTAATGGTTTGGAAGTTTAAATAGATTATATTTTTACCATTTAATCCCATGATAGTCATTGTAAGTAATTTCACTTTGAAATTGGACAAAACAAGTGTCAAACTTTTGGTAGTTATTATTTCTTAAAAATACGCCTTTTGGTTTTGACAACGGGAATTAATTTGAAATTAATTAATGCAACTTCAATGTTTTGAATTTGGTAAAATAGACTTTATTATTTAATTAGTAATATAAAAATTATCTTAGGGTAAATTTTTGGTATTTTTCTGAAAACTTTTAATTTTTAATGAATAGTGAAAAACACTAAGTTATTGTTTAAAATCGAATTTTTATTTAAATAATTATTTATTTATTTTTTAATTTATTTTATGTCAAAATGGATATGTAATACCAATATTATTTTAATGTAATTCATTGGAGTCATTTTATAATAATTTTAGATATATAAAAATTTAATTGAAATTTTCACCATCTTTTACCCACCTCCTAGGAGAATTTGCAAATTCACAAAAAACGTAATTTTACCACTTCTATGAGTGGAATTTTAAAAATATGAGAGAATATATTAATATCAAGGAGTAAAATGTGGTCTAATAAGATAAAAATAATTTTTAGTGAATAGTATCTTTTTACTTTTCTTTTCTATGGTTAAAAGTAAATAGGGTAATTAAGGGTAAAAATGATATTAATATTATGCTAAAAAATGTACTAATTCTATTAGATAAATATAATTCGACCAAAAACAACCTTAGTAATGAAATATGAACCTCTTTGGTCAACTTGGATTAGATTAGGACATTTATTATTATTTAATTCAAAGAAGAGTTAAAAGAGTTAAAATCAAGGTTTAATAACTAAAACATTTTTAATATAGGGTAATATATAAGATAAATTAGATTATAAATATTCATTAGAAATAGAAAAATATTTCCTACATAATGGTATTTTATTTATAATTTTTAGACATTAAATAATTTAATTTATATATGACACAATGGTGATGTCGTAATTACCTAATTAGTGAAATATTAATACAATTGATATTATAAATACCCAAATAAATATAATGTGAGACTTTTTATTAATTAAAATAATTTTATTGGTTAATATGACATATTATTATTGGATATATGACTTTTATTAGAAGTAATAATGCTGTTATGAATTTATCAAAAACAAAATACTCAATGGTGTCAAAATTGACATAAAAGAGTTTTTTTAAAAAAATATTATATTATTAATTGAAATAATATTAGTAAAAATATAAGGTTCGACCAAAGGACTTATATGATAATATGTATGTCATTAATGAACCACTTGGGGGTCACTTTTTAGTTTATAGTAAATTTATTAACCATATAATATGAAGATACAAAGAGATGTGGTAAATGTCAAACTATTTAAATAAGAGTTAAATCTAAAAGATAATGGTAAAATAGTGACCCAAACTTGTCTAAAACCTATTGGTTGAGTTTTTTAGACCCATAACCACCTTATAATTTGAATAATCCAGTTTGGAGACATTATAAACCGAATATGAATTTATTATAAAATAATACTTTAAGTTTTTCCTAAAGAGTCTGTCCACCCCCTTATAAAAGGACAGCACTTCTAACCAATTCCCCACACCTCTCAAGCCTTTTGGCTCGTCCAAACACTGCCCAATTAATCTCCCTACATCCCTATACTACTACTAGAAGCCTTAGTTTTGGAAGAAGGCACTTCAAGTGTTCTTTTTTGGTTCAAAACAAACGGAGTTACCCAAATTAAAGGTAACGATTTCTCTTAAATTCTCTTCATTTATTTTTCTTCTCCAACCCCTACACTGTTATTATTATATTATTTTGTAACAAAACCAGTATCCTCAATATAAAAGGGTGTTTTTATGAGAAGGATTCTAACTACACTTACATACACCTCCATCTAATGGGTTAAGAACATAATGTTTCTACGGATGTCAACCAAACGCCTCACGAAACGATGATTGTTCAATTATCTCCTACCGCCTCTAATGGTGGCCATTATGATGACAATATAATTAAATATGATAATAATTATATTTATTTTATACATAAGCTTCGGTAATTACATTTTATATCATACCATTATTCATTTCATGTTGTATATATATATGATAATTTCATTTGAGGAAGTGCGGACTACCGCCCCCTCAGAGTGATATGACTCGTTCATACCATACATGGAACATATAAAGTATGGTGTTAATGAACTTAAGGAACACATATAAGATATTATATTATACTATAATAATAATATACCAATGTATCATTTGTTTTTTTTCCTTTTAAAATGAAAAATGAAATGGAAGTAGCGTTCTTGCATACGTACGGACTACCGTCTCCACGAACGCGATGAGATTCATTCCCCATCGTATCCATTCAAGTATAATTCTCATTTTATGATTAAAAATAATGCTTATGGACATGATATAGTTCTGGATATGAATATGATACAACTTTTCCATAACAAACACGGCTTATGTAACAAAACATATAAAAGAAAACACATAAGTTAACACCTGAAACGACTATAATACTAAGATATTAATAACAAAGCAATGTTAAAAGATCATACATGATATCCTATTAATGTATATGATTCTTGTATAATTTAATATCAATAATTTAACAATTATATAGGAGGTTAAACTACCCTCTTCTAGGGAAAAGTACAAGGTAAGGGTTTATTTCACAATCTCTTCATTATCTGAGGTTGTTTATATGTAATTATCTACTGGGATCTCTTTATCATCCACATACATGTTTCTTAAAAATATATTTCAAAACATTCTTAATATTCAATAGAATATGGGTTAAAGTCATTTATACCCTTTTTTGACTTTTTATTAGAAGTTTATAAATGAATCTTTACGTCATTTTCCAAACAAGGTCGTTTTTAACCTTTTTGAAAAAATTAAGGCAAGAATGTATTTTTTTAACTTATATGGAGGGTGCGGCTATTTTCCACCATTGTAAAATCTTCAAAGATTAACTCAAAAGCTTATAAGTATATTTTCATAGTAACTATTTTCTTTTATAATTATACTACTTTTAAATGATTTTAAAAAAAGAGATATTTCTCTCAAATAGTTTTGATTTCATCTATGTCAACATATTTTCATGGATTTTAAGCTTATTTGAAGTTGATTTATTATGATACGAAACTTCCATATTGTATTTTGTTATATTTTTGAATATTGATGTGTTATTTTTATACCATTCATGGTTTATAGAGAAAGTATTTACATTTCGTATGCAAATTTTAATACGAATGTTTATGTTATGTTTAAACCTGTTCATATGAGAAATTCATTGGACTTAATAAGTGACGGGTGGAGATCGCTATAGCTCCTCGATGCATCGGTAGGTCTCATGAGACAAAATAGTGTCTTGGCATGAGTCCTTGACAAAATATTATTTTTAGTCTTGGCACGAGGCCTTGGCTACGTGGTTATGATAGTCTGACATTATGCATTCCATCATTATGAAAGTGGTTATCGATATTGCATGTGATTATTCAACTAGTTGAATATCCATGTGAATAAGTAAATGTAATTATTTCATTTTATTTCTTATACATCATGATGAAGTTCAAGTTTAAACGTATTTTGTTTTATTTATATATTTCCATAAATGTTTATGCTTATTTATGAAAGTGTCCAAGATATTTTTATCCTTACTAGGCATTTGAGCTCACCCCTTTCCATGTATTATTTTTCCCAGGATGTGAAGAAGTATTTTATGAATGACCTGCCTGGATATTATAAGGGGATATGAGTGTGCAAACAAGATGTTGTTTTATTTTACACTTTATGATGTAATGTAAACATTATGAATGTATCTAGTTATTCCAAGGCTACTAAAATAATCGGCCTTTCGAGACTTTATCTTTTGTGATCATGGCAATGTTATGTAATAATGCACCGACTCTGGGTAACTAGGGTTGGGGCAGTACAAGAAGAACTATTTATAGAAGGATCATTATGATTCCATGGAATCAATTTTGCATGCCACATGCTCTCAGAGATATTGGAATTCAAAACATTTCCCTCTAAAACCACTACATTCAAGATCATTTCATAAAGAGGATTGTTAATGATAAATGAAATAATCTAGAATTTCACAGATATATATTTATTTTTAGATTGAAATATAGGAAATCATGATATATTGGATCCTCTATATGGCATGTATTCAAATTTATTTTTAATATATTTTCTATGCAATCTCAATGATTAGCTAAAAAAACTCTTATCTGAGTTTTTGGTTTGACAACATGACATGCATTCCTCTTTTTAATATGCTTGAATCATTTGCTCCATTGGTGTACGAAAAAATACCATCAGTAATCCAATATCATGTATTCACCTCATTCCTATTGATATTTTATCAATTGTTAGAAATTTTTATTTTATTAATAGAGAATATATTCTAAATTGGGAAAAGGATATGCATGGTATTCTCAATGAAAAATTGTACTACAATAATGAAATATTATGATTGTATAACTAGATTGGGTCCCATAGAAATAAATGTGATCTTCCATCCAGGATCCCTATTTTATGGATGATTTAGTTCTTCAGGATTCCCACTGATTACAATTTTCAATTTATGGGTATATATCTATAATCGAGTTGTGATTTATTCGACTAGAACAAAGAGGAACTGAAACACATATTCTTTAACTGTCACACTACCATAACCCTCTGTAATTCTATGTTTTAAATCTTTTAGACAAGACCCCTAAATGTGGATTCCATAATCATCCACACCAAGGAGTGATTTTATCCCTTTATCTCCTAAAAACTTATGAATATTTTCAATTTTTTCAGGGAAGAACTCATCCATGTCATTCTGAATGGTTTGAATAAAATTCTATATGAGAAGAAATATTTTAGAATTGAAAATTACTTCACTAAAACCATTTTGATAGTGAATAATACAAACCATCTTCATTGAGGTCACTGTAATTATTTTTTCCATGATTTATCAATTTTGAGACGTCTCAAAATTCTAGGTAACTTTCATCCCCCATTAGATACATATGAAGTCATTTGGAACTAAACATTTGTTGGATGGATCAAATAATGTTCATATAGATCCTGGAGTGTAAGTCCATGCCCTATGAGTATTGGGGATGTTTATAGAGATCATAATGGTTATGTCATTGGTTTCATTTATGGCCATTATGAAATTGTATCTTCATTGGATTATGAAATTATTGGTCTGATTAAGACAATAGACCTGGAAAGTCCACAGAGATAGAAAAACCTATGGATTGAGTGTGACTCTTCCATGATTGTCCATGCTGGTTGAACTGGTAACATCCACCTCTCCTGGAAAATGAATGGTAAATGGTTCAAATGATTAGACACACTCTCCTTGAAAAACTACTATATTACACATGATTATAATGAAGATAATTCACTTGTTAATGGTCTTTCAAACAATTGGGTGGTGGTGATTATTTCAACTTCTCTAGTACCCTATCCAATGAGTTTTCTCCACTTTCCAAAGGGATAAATGTAAATTTCCATCCTTTAGACTATTGTAAAATTCATTTCATTATTGTCAGGAAGCTTTTCCTTTGGACATGAACTCATTTATGCTAAATATAAGAATGATAATTTTAGTATTTTCAAAAAAAATATGTTTAATTGAAGTTGATGAATATACAATTTAATTTAAATATAAAAAATAATTAACACCTATAGATACAAACATTCAAATAAAAAATATTTTTTTTTACATTTATCATTTTCGTAAAAATAAAAGAAAAAATTAATATTCACTAAACTAATTTGGAGATTAAGATAATGTTTTCCCATGTCACTTTCCTGTGATAATTTTATATAACATGAACCATTTATACATCATAGTAATATTTATGCTTTGGTAATCATTTAATAGATGAATAAATATCACATAATTCTACAACATCATCAATATAATCAATAGAATTATCACCCAACTGATTTTTTCCATAAAAAATGATAGAACACTAATAATTTGATGGGTTAATAAGATGACATATTTTCTTTTCATGATTACACATGATAAATGGTTCCTCTTTCTAAATAATCCATTTCAAATCAAGAAGTGTAAATTAATAATAATCATGCTCCACAATATTATTATTATTAACCCAGTAATACTTTAACACTAATACTCAATATTTAGTATAATAAATTTACAACATTTCCTAAAAATCTATAATTTTATGTGGATGCATAAATTAGATTTTTATCTTTTTCACTAAAAAAATCAGTTCTTCAGTGATGACCATTACTCCACTATTTTTAATGGTACACATTTTGTTTTAATTTTTTTGTGTAAACTATTCGACCATTAATATCAAAACATGAATATGTCATTAAATTAACATATGTACCCCCACATAAAACAATTTCAAGGATTTGTATGTAGATGAATCACTATTAAATTTATATTTAAACCATGAAACAAATGTATTTTTATTCTTATTCAACAACCAATTTTTATTTATTTTCAGATATCACACCTTCAGTCTAGAAATAGTGATGATATGCGTGGTTGAACCTCATCAATGTTCTTAAAAATTTATAAATCTACCTATATCTATATATCACATGAAATTTACTTTCTTTTAACCCATATATCACAATACCTTCAGTATTGACTGCCAAATATCGATATATAAGGAGATAAAATGGATCTACTTTATAAAAGTAGTCAGTGCATAAATCAACCATTAACCCCAATATATATTTTTTAACAAATGATGTTGGATTATGTATATTTTTAACATATCCATTAAAAATTTTCATATATCATTAATGTTGATATATCCAACATAAATATATAGTCCCACATATCCTTATCTATCACACTAAATCAATCACTAAAGAAAGATTTTTATAAAAAAATGGTGAAAAAATATATATCCAATTGATTAACTATAAGGTAATATTTATTCTACAATTAATTTAAAAAATTTATATATCTGAATTTATTACAAATTTAATTGAGAAATTTTCGTAACTTGATGATATGATTTTTAAGGGCATTGATAATATACCAAAAACTGAAATAGTAGTTTTTATTGCATAAATAAATTTATGTCTTTTTTATTAATATTAACATGAAATCCTTCAATGAATCCTAATTTTTTACATTTTTAGACTATCCACTAGGTATTTTAGTACCCTTAACACAATGAAATAAATTAAACTTTTTACTCTTTCTTGGTTAGGAGAAGACGAAGGAAAATATGTTCGTTTTTCCTCTTACACTAAGAGCTAACTCCAAACTTATCCACGTTGATATTACGTCCAATATTTTACGAGATCCAACTTTTGCATTTATTTTTATGTCTAAAATATTTCGGTTCAATAAATCATATATTTGTTTCTCAACATGAAAAAAATCAATTTTATATTTTACCTCTAAAAATATCTAATAAAGTAGATTGAATAAGATGGATAGTTTCTTACATGTATTTTTTTATGGAGAAAACTTTATATCTTTCATAATGTGACATAAATATTTTTCACATTTTTGAAATAATATTTGGTTGAAAAAGGCTGTGGGCGGAAATCAAACTATTGTAAACCATTAAATTCCTTTTTTAATCTTTGATAAGTGTGATCCATTAAAAAAATATATACTTAATTACATAAAATATATTTCTCAAAAAAAAACCTACATCTCCCATTCTTGAAAAATGGGACAATATTTATATTCCTTAACATTGTATCCAAATAAGTTTTCATATTCAATAAATTAATTTACATTTAACATTTTCATAACACAAAAATGAAAATACTTTTTATGTTATACATCAAACACTTAACATATGTATCCCATAAATATTTATAATCATCATTCAATGGTGATATATAGAAATCAATATAATTTGAAGGTTATTTTCTTCTATAAATAATCAATATCATCATAATATATTTTTTATTAATATATCTATGTGGGGATAGGTTGTAAGCTACCAACATAACATTCCATGGACAATTTTGAAAACAGAGGTTTTGATATATAATCATTCCATATCCGCACAATCCCATTCTATTATTTATAACTTAATTTAAAAAATTAATAAATAATTGAAAAAATATCATAAATTGTGGTGAGTAATCCTGGTGACATATGTTTCCATTGTAGATTCACTCGTCTATGTTCTATCTCTATATGTTTTTAATATTTGAGTTTGAAAATAAATTCTGTCAATGAGAAATTGTTTGATGATTCCAGATTTCTTTAGCAGGTGGTTTGGTTCTTGTCCTTTAAAATGAATCATAGTTTGATCTTGGATCCATTTTATGTTGTGATGTCTTGTATTTGGTCTATTTTGATAAACCATAATACTATTTCCTATAATACACATAGTCATTAGGACAAGCATGTATTTTCTTATATCCCACTTTCATTGGAAATAATATTTTTTTATCATAATTATAATATTTAAGCTCATTATCTCATAGAATTAACTATTTAAAAAGATCAATAAATTCATTAAAAATTTTGTTACACCAATAATTTATTACATTAACCAATATTAGTACTGCGGATAATGTTTTAAATTTAGTACATCCAGGAAACATTGGTTTTTCAAAATTACAATAAGATTATTTTAATATTTTCCATTTTTTCATTGGGTTCAATTCATATATCATGAATTAATTCATCAAGAAAATACTCCTTCTCATAGATAATATCTTCATCAAAATGTCTATGTTTTTAATATTTCATTTAGAGAATTCCACAAAAAAAACATCAACACCTTTCTATTATTCAACACTAGTTCATTGTGTATTTTTCTAATTACGATCCATTAAATACCTACCATAAAAATAAAAAAATTAAATATACTAAAATATATAAATATTTAAACATATAGATAAATATATAAATGTAAAAAATATTAACTGAAATAAATTTAAAACATATAGATTAAAAAAATATATAGGCATATAAAATAAAATATATGAACATATAAGTTATTAATATAATTTTTTTAGCAAATAAACTAATATAAATTTTACTTAAAAAAATTTATTACCGAAAAATATGTAACACAAAAAAATATTATAACCATGAAAAATGTATATAATTTATAAACATAAACAAATTCTAACAAAGAATCTATAACTAAAAGAAATATAACCAAAAATAATTTTAACCACAAACAATTTATAACCAAAAACAATTTATAAACAAAAAAAATACACATACAAAAAATTATAACCACAACTAAATTATAAACACAAAAAATTTATAATCGAAAAAAATTAAAACCACAAAATTTAAAATTGAAAAAGATGTACATATAAACAAATTAATAAATAAAGATAATTTAAAACTAAGAAGGATTAAATAATTCTTCTAAACAAAAAAAAAACATAATGTAAAATAATGTAGTGATGTAGGCAAATTATCTATGACCAAGAGAAAAAAAATGATAAATTCACTTTAGATTGTGAGAAAGGGGATTGTGGTTGAGGATTATAGAACACAACTCTGGTAGGTGGAATGTTCCCATGTTCTATGGAACAAGATAGAAATAGGTTTAACAAGGATATTTACAGTGGAAATGGTGAAAAAGGATAAAAATAAAATTTAATAATGAAGATAGAGCACCATCATGAATCATGGAGCCTAGGGTTTCCAAAATCATGGTTTGACAGAATGAGGCGAAAATATATACTCTTGCATTTTAATTTTTAGATAAATTATTATCATCATTTCTCACATAAATAATGTTAAAATTAATGATTTTATAGCCTTTTTATGATAATTGATGTTAAAAACCTAGTTCTGAGATCAATTATATTATAACTGACCTTGAAATTTTAATTTCAACCTCAAATATATCTATAGTCAATGTTTAAACCTAAGAATCACGGTTTTAACATTAGTTATATGATAACTAATTTTAAAACCTAATTTTTAAGAGTATATATATTAATAACCGATCATAAAATCCACTGTTTTGTGGTTTTAACATCATTTATTTATATAATAGACATGGCTAATATTTTTATTGTCGGTTATATAATAATGAAAGTTCAAAATTTGATACAAAGTCTATATTTTATACTAGTGTTATACTAGGATGTAACACTTATATAAGTAAATTGACAATTATGGTCAATATATAGAACTCCATGAAGGGATATTTACTGATGTTTTATGTCATGAGTATTATAAATATTCAATGCACTTCTAAAGAGATAGAAAAGATAAACATGGATAAGATTCATTATGCTTCCTCCATTAGACCTATAATTTATTCCATTTAATATAATTGGCTCAATTTTGGTAACTCCTTGAGTGTTTAAAAGAGAACCATGTTTAATAGTGTACAAGGTACAAAACACCAGGCTTAAACGAAGCGTGAAATATTATTATTTAAATATGATCATTACAACATAATCATTAAATTGGAAGGTATTAATTATATTAAAATATTTATTAAATACATATATTGGTCCCAATCAATAAAAAATTACTGATAAATTATTTTAAATAATCACTCAATTTATAGTAAATTTATTTTATTCTTTAAAAAATGGGGTTTCTTAAAAAAGTTATTATTAAATTTTGTGATTGAATATTATAATTAAGTTATGAAAAATTTTGAAATTTTATTTGATAAAAATTATATCCTTTTTTAAATTATCATATCAAAATTATCTTAGGGATTAATTTTTTAATTTTTTTTGAAAATAATAATTTTAAAATGAATAATGAAAAATACTAATTTTCAATGAAAACTAAATTTTTTTTCTATCTTTTATAAAGTTCCATTATTTAAAAATGGTTTTAAAGTCAAATTTGTAATCTTATATAATTAATAATCCATTTATATTCTTTTAAATTAATTTTATAGTTGAATTTATTATGAAAACATTTTTTACACAAAAGGCATCTTTTTTAAAAAACATATCTTTTCCCATGTTTTTAGGATTTAATTTTAAATTAAATTAAGCCACTTATATAAATTGAATATTGAAAAAATAATTATATATTTGGAATTAGGAATTCAAAATTATTTAAATATATTCCATATAATTTTTCTCATTATGAATAGTCACCATAGTAAATAATTGTCACCACGATTAAAGTAAATCATGTAATTAAGGATAAAAATAACATGATATGGACTAAAAAATGACATCAAAATTTTCCCTCATCCAGTTTTATTATTTTTTAGTAATATAAATCCATGTTTCTAAAATATATCATTTTTACCATTTATCCTGGATTTAAAATTTATATTATTTTTAAAATATATAAAGAAAAAAATGTTTCTCTCTTGCTTTTAATATCTATAACAGTTTGTGATTCAGATAAAATTACCTTAAGTTTTATTATAAATTATTATTTTAAATATAAAATATTTTTTATATTGGTAATTTTGTTATAATTTTTAATGATGAAATAATTATCTTAAATACTAATGCAACACCGATACAATATATATTCAATTAATAGAAAAATAAAATAAATAATTTTAAAAATGTTAGAAATATAATTTGAATAAATTATCATTTTCCATGAATAATTTATATTAAAATAACAAATTATAGACTTTTTAATGGATTATATTCTAATTTCATTATTTTCATGTGGTTTTCAAAGTCAAATTAAATGAATAGTTGAAAAATAACATTACTGTTATTTTATAATAAATGATATTTTACAAGATTAGTTAAAATTCATAAAAATCCTATATTCCAACAATGTATTTTTATATGGGTTAAAATATAAACTATCATCAATTTATGGGATAATTATCAATTTAACGTAACTATCTTTACCACTAAAGAGTAAAATCTTCATTATCATTTTAATTATCAAAAAGGGATAATGTGGGGTTAAACAAAGGAATAAGGGTAAATAAAAAATAAAAAATTGTTTAAATTTTATTGGATGATAAAATTTATACCAATAATAATTATATAATTTAATTATTCCAATTTAGAGCCTTATTTTTGTTAAAATTAATTTATATTAATTTCATATTTTTTTTAATTCCAAGAGTGTCCCTCTTGTCTCTTATAGAAGGAAACATCCACTAGTATTTTATTAACAATTAAAAATACTTTTATTTAATAAAATAAATCATAAAATAACTTCCTAAATAACATATATAATTTCTAAAGGCCTTATTTTTGGTAGAATACCATCTTTAATGGGTTTAAGGTAAAAATGAATGAATGTTGTCCAAAGAAGAGCTGTAACTTTTAACTAAATGTTTTTGTTTTATCAAATATTATACTAAATTAAAATATTACTTGACCATGATGATATAGTAACATATATTTAACCCATATATGGAGATTTAAGTATTTTTATGTCTCACCTATATCCATATACTACAGCATCAAATAGGAAACAAAATAATCATTTGTGTGAATGGAGAACAACCGCCTCTCAAAGCGATGCAATTCATTTTCCATCATCATCTCTCATGAATGGTTATAATGATATATTTAATGTTTATATATGATATTAATTAAAAATTTATCATTATAAAAAGATAATATATAATATACTTTCTAAAAGTTTCATTTATTAAAAAATGACAACGTTGTTTGAGCATACGTGTGGACTACCAACTCCATGAAGCGATGTGATTCATTTTCCATCCCAACATCATGTGGATAAAGGTAATTTTATTTAAAAAAATATCGTGGTATTTATTATATAATGATTATTTTGTAAATATAAAACAATATTTAACTTCTTTCCATCACGATCGAGGGAAAATGGAAACATTACTCATGCGTATATATGACTTACCGTCTCTATGATTGTAACAAAGATCATTTTTTATAACTATATTTGGTGGTTGGTTTTAAAAGTATTATTTATGTATAAAAATTATAAGTATTTAATTATTATTATTTAATAATTATCTCTTTGACCACATTCATCCTACTAAAGTAGTTTTGGGATTGTACACTGAACGTTCTCAAAAACATGACATAGAGTTACCTGAATAAGTAATTAAATAATTTATTATAATAAATAAAATAAATTGTTTATGGACAAGGGTTTAAAAATGGGAAATCCTCCTAATAAAACAAATTATTGGAAAAAGTTTATTATCTAGGAGATAAAGGATAAAAATGAAAAGTCTTGACTGAAGGTAAGGGGTTATTATCTCAAATTTTCTTATTTGGGATATATTTTATGTTATTCACCTATCTTTTTTTATGAGGTGTTTATACAATTTTTTATATTATACCATGAATATCCTTATGATTATAGTACTTTAAGTTTTCATTTGAAGTTATTATTTCATAGTGCTTATTATTAAAAAGTTATCAGTGGTATCAAGATTGTTTATGATTGAGGCATGTTGATGAAATATTGTGGTACACCTCTCAATAAACTTGTTAATTTTCTTATAATATGGTTATTTCTAGAAATTAAACATTTTCATATCATTTTATTATCTTTACAATCTCAATAAACTAAAATAATTTTTTAATTAAAACCAAATCTATTTCTCTCTTTGATTGAGAAATAATTTCTATTGAAATTCCATGTTTTATAATTTTTTTAATATTCTCCAATTATATTTTAAAATCATCTTAACCATATTTTACCTTATTAATTTTTTTTTAAAATAATTTCTTTTCATTTTGCGAACGAGGTACTTTTAAATTTTTATAAAAGTATGAAATGAATGTTTTATTTTAACTTATATGACATGAACATAATTTCAGTCCCATATGACCACTTCATGATTCGAAGATTAACTTACATGTTTCCAAGGATATTTTTAATGAAAAAATTTTCCTTAATATTTGTTTTTTTAGATTTTAAGTAAGGGATCTCTATGAACCACACTTTTTCATCGAGTTATGACCATTATCTATCTATACCTCTTTATCTCTACATTTTTGTCATGGATTTATTCTCAATTATATATATATGGATCTTAAATATATGCTTAGCTCATTATCCCTTCATTTAGGGAGGAAATACATACCATATGTCCATTTATAAAACTCATTATTTAAATACTATCCTGATTAAGGGGAACCATTCTATCCATTAATAATTTTATATAACACTATTTTAATTTTTTTATTCCCAAATTAACACCTTATTTTGAGACCTATGATTATGTAATCATATATTAACATCCATAATATTTAATTAATTCTTCGATTTTTAACATTTACAACATTTTTTTTGATTATGATTTGAAAAAAGATTATTTAACCCATTTATTTACATAATAAATCCATATGATTATTCCCTGTGATTGATATTATATTGTAGAACAGATAATAATAAAAAATTTATGATGGTATCTCTATGATAGTTATCAAATGTATTAGGTAAATTTTTTTCTCATGGGATGTTATGTATGGGATTAGGGAGAACTCCTAATCCAAAATGGGACATTGTCCACCATGTGATGTTGTCTTAGAAGTCTCCCATGATTATGATTATGACATGTTTTGTGTTGCTTCTATATTTTTGATGTTTCCATGATATTATGATACCATATTCTTTATTCTATTCTCCTATTTGATTACTCAGGATCCTTATCTTTTATGATATCATGTTATACTTTTGACTGACATGATATTTTTCCTTATCATGTTGATTCCCTTATTAGGCATTTGACCTCAACCTTTCTTATGTTTCCTTTCCCCATATTATTAAGAAAAGTTTTATGTATGTTATTCCCAAAAAGTTTACTTGATGAGAAGATCTTTTGGGAGCTGATGTAGAATTTAATGACCATTTGTTTTAGCAATTGTAAGAGTTTTCCAAATTATATAAAACTATAAAACTAAAATTCCCTTAAGTATTTAAGTGATATAATAATTCAGTTTTATGTTTTATTTTTTCAAGGGTAAATATCGGGTCACATTAATTGGTATTAAATCCATAAAGGAATTTTTTTTAATAATTGATCAGGAAGTGAAGGTTCTATTTTCAATCCTTATTTTTTAATGTGTATTTATGTTAAAAATCATGTAATAATATATATAAAAGTTTGTGTTTCTATAGTTGGTATTATAAGTTGATTTAGATAACTTTGTAGATTATAATGATTTTATGTGATGATTACTTAATATTGATGAATACCCTCATGTTTTTATAAGTATAATGTTTGTAATTAGTTTAAAGGAATCAAAACCATATTTTAGGTTTTAAGTGATGGGTTTTTAGGTGATTTTAAATTTTTATGGGTTTTATAAATAATAAACTATTTTGGTTTAAATATCCCTTTGGGGAAGTATGTGGTTTTATGTAAAGTTAATTGTTTTCTATTGGGTAGTGGGATATAGATAATCTTGATGGTTGAAACATGTTTCATTAACAAGGTGATATTTTTTATTACAATTATGGTCAAGATAAAGATTACCTTTTATATTAATATTTAAATTTTATTCATGATATTTTGGTAAATTTCACTACATTATAATATTATATAGTGATTTATCATAGTGATTAATGTCATTCTAGGAGATATTTATTTATATTGAGGTATATATAACACTAATGTTGAACATTTGATTGAACATGAAAGACTATTAGAGAATAATATAATTAAAATTTTGAATATGTATGATGAAGGGTATGATATTGGATTTACGGTTAAAATATTCTTTAATGTTGAGGTTATTTGGTATGTAGGGTTATTTATTTATGGAATTATTTAAGTTGAACTCAATCTTGGGAGATTGATATAAAGGTTTTTTCATTTTGTAATTATCTTACCATACAGTGACCCCTTTTTGGTTTTGGTTAAAAAATAAAGATAAGTGGAATACTTTCATATCTTTTTTTTGGAAGAATGTAATATGTTAGAAATTTATTTTAGAAATTTGGGCTTGAAAATCCATCTTGAATACTCATTTTTTGGGGCAATAGATGATATTTTGGTAGAATTTAATTAAAGCAAGAATTTTTACATTTCAAGAAATTATATTTCCTTCTGTTCAAAGACTATATGATAAATAAATTCCTTAACTCTTAGAAAGATATATAGGAATAACAATTTTGTCCTATTAAGATCATTTTTTATAAATTGATATATTTTTCATAGCTCGTTGATATATTTTTTTTGTGATTTCTAAATTTATCTCGATCATTCAATTTTTTTTGATTATTTTTATTTATCACTATGCATCACTATTTGGAAATTTATTTTCCCTATATGTCCATATTTTTTCTTCCCACTAATTTCTCTTATTTGGAAACCTAGTTATGTGTTATTCTAGATGACCTTCATATTTACCTTTTCCAATTTTCAAGAGGAAGTCTTATTAATAATTTTTACTATGTGGGGTTTTAAAAATGAATTTTCAAATATCAAACCCTTGATTATAGATAAAAAGTTAAAATTTCAAGGATATTATTTACTAGTGTGTGGTATATAACACCCTAATATTTTAAAGTAATACTATGTTCAATAGATTACAATATACACAACACCGAATTTAAACAAACCACAAAAATTATTATTTAAATATGAAATTTATAACATAGACATTAAATTTGTTGAGTATTAATAGAATTAAATACTTTATTAAATAAATATAATTTCCTAACTCAATATAAATGTATTGATAAATTCTTAGTAAATAATCACTCAAGTTTTTGTAAATTCTTTTATTTAAAAAACGTTTTCTTAAAAAATGGTATTTATATCCTTTTGTAAGTAAATATTTTAATCAATTTATGGAAATTTTAGAAATTTTATTTAATAAAAATGATATCATTTTATAAATTAGTGTATAAAAATTATTTTAGGGTGAATGTTTGGTATTTTTCTGAAAATATTGATTTTCCAGTGAATGGTGACAAATATTGATTTTGAATGAAAAATGTATTTGTGTTTCAATTATTTTCAAAGTTCCATTTTTTAAAAAATGGTTTAAAAGTAAAATAAGTTTTATTATATTAATAATAATATAATTATAGCCTTTGGAATAAATTTTTCACATTAATTCGGTATAAAAACATTTTTTTACTTAAAAATTCATTTTTTTTGAATAACTTATTTTCATCATGTTTTGATGGATTAATATAAAATTAAATTATATCGTTTCAAGAAATTTATTATTGAAAAATTTATTCCATATTTCAAATCAGGAAGTTCAAATTTGGTAAATAGGTAGCTTTTGTTGGTCATTATAAATAGTAACTATAGTAAATAATTGTCATCTCGGTAAGGGTAAATCAAGTAATTAATGTTAGAAATAATATGATAAGGTCTAAAAATGGCTCTAACACTTTCAATTATCCTATTTTTTCAGTTTATATTTTCTATTTCCATCAAATATTTGAAAATATGACCGTTTGTTTCCATTTATACTTGATTTTTACCTTTATATTATTTAAAGTAAATATAAAGTCAAAAATTTTACTCCCTTGATTTTAATATATATAATATTTTTTGATAGGGATAAAGAACAATTATGTCCAACTATAAAGAATTATTATAAATTTGAAATATATTTTTATCATTATAATTCATTTTTAATTTTTAGTGATGAAATAATTACCTTAAATGCTTACGCAATGCCGACACAATATTTATTCAGTTAATTGAAAAATAAAATAAATGATATAAAAATGATAAAAGTAAAATAATTTGAATAAATTATGGTTTTCCATGAATTAATAAGATAAAAATAATATATTATAGAGGTTTTAATTTATTATATTCTAAGTAAATTGTTGTAATGTTGTTTTCAATGTCAAATTAAGTGAATAGTTTCAAAAAAGAAATTATTGTTATTTAATAGTAAATAATATTTTATTGAATGATTTAAAATTCATTAAAATCCTATATTTGGAAACTTTATTTTGATATGGTTGAAAATATGATCCATTTTTGATTTATGGGAAAATTTTCCTTTTAAAGTAAATATATTTACCGCTAAAGAGTAAAACATTCATTATCACGGTAATTATCAAAAAGTGTTAATGAGGGTTAAAATAAATAGTTTAGGGTAAACAATGTCTTGAATGAATATTAATTTATGATAATATTTAGACCCATAGTAATCCAATATTATAATTATATCATTTTGGACCCTTTTATTCATGGATATTAATTTATATTAATTTAATATTTTATGTAATTTTAAGAGTTCCCCTCTCCTCACATATAAAAGGGAACCTCATATCATATTTTATTAACACTAAAAAGAATTTTAGTTTTTACAAGACCAAAATATTCCCCTTAATAATACCAGTATCCATATTATATTTAAATTAATTTTGGTAGAATACCGCCATTAGAGGATTTAATGCAAAATTAAAGGATGTTGTCTGAATAAGAGGTATAACTTTTAACCATGTAGAGACCCGAAGCCTAACGTACATAGACATTACATTACATTTGTGGAATACTTAGTACATAAAAAAAAACACACACAAGGATCGTAATAGTTTAGTGTCTTTGGAAACTCGGAACGTAATCTTCTAATTGTGGTGAAAGATCTCCAATATCTCCCATAAATATCTTCCCCTTTTTTTTACCTAAAACCTTTCTTTATATCCTGGGGAAAAGAAAACATAAAAGGGTGAGATCAAATTCTCAGTAAGGGTAAACAAAAGAAAAATCAATCACATCATATTCATAAGAACATAACTTTTGGAAATCTTAACCTGCAAAAGTGATCATAATTTCATAACATGGGATAAATCATGGCAGTGAAATGTAATCACAATAATCATAACTTAAAACATGAAACTTTGTGGCATACACACATAATCATAGAGAATCATTTCTTGTTAGTCAAGACTCATTTCCAATACTATCTTAGTGGACAAAGTCCCTTTCTGAACCGAGTCACCCTCGTTTCAGTCCTGTTTCACTGAACCGGTATAACCTACCATTACAGCCATGTCTATCTCATGAGATATAAAATCTTTACCCAATGAATTGGAGGGAGATATAGGTCCCACCCATCTCATAATGATACCATTCTTATGTGTGCCACAAAATCATAAATCATACATCATAGCAAAACCCATCAAATAAAATGGGATTCTTAAACATCATGCCATCATAACATAATCCATAAACAATTGATATCATTTCATCATAAGGAAATTGAATCCATTTAAATCATAGAGAAATTTTACTTGAAACATACACATATGAAATAATGTCATCCTAGATGTAAAATAGTTTTGACAAAACACTTGAAATGAATTATTGAAGAAAATATCCTTTCTTCTTTAAAATCATGTTCTTTTCACAAAATTCCATGCAATTTTAAAAGATAAGGGTTTTATTGAAAATAATAATGCAATATTGTATAGGAAGCTTCTTGAAAATGAGGCGTTATGAAACCGTAAAAATCCGTTCACGCCGTATAAGTTAAAAACAACATTCTCCTCGTACTTTTGTCGGAAAAGTCAAAAAGTACCTTATATGGTAACCAAATGAAAGATTCCATTCATACAATGTGGTAAAAAGTAAATAAAGGGTAAAAATGACTTTAAACATCCATGGAAGAATGGTAAACATTTTATGAAATAATTTTTAGAAATCATGGTCATGGATGATAAACGTAACCCTAGTAAATACTTACGTATAAGCAATCTCGGATAAAAATGAGATTGAAAATTTATCCCTTAACTTAGGTCCGATTTGCTTCGTAAGTATACAAACCTCCTGTATAATGATTTAAATAATGTATTTGACTTATTACAGAATCATATTCATTGTTATTATATCATATATGGTTCACTTATGACTTTATATTACCCGTTCTTTTGTAAATTCATGTTAAAGAAGCATTTTGGGTAAAATCGTCTCATTTGTCGTTCGTGTTTTAACTTGTAATTATTCATATGATTACTTAGTTAATTATTACTTAATTATATAATATAAAACAAGATTTATATATAATATATATTCAGAATATACATATATATAATGGATCGATAAATGGAAAGAAATACACCGTTCATGGAGACGGTAGGCCGTACGTACGCATGAACGCTGTTTTCTTTTCGTTATTGAATTGAGTGGAATTAAGTAGATGACATACATATATATACACATAAATCTAGTAGCTTTATAATGTCATATATTTCATTATTATTTCTTATATATACTTTATAATCATTCTTAAATGGTTAACATGGAGAATGAATCTCATCGCGTCGTGGAGACGGTAGTCCGTACGTACGCACGAGCGAAGATATCATTTACATAATTATTGAATTGAATTGGAGTGGATGATAAAATATATCAGAATCATTATGATGTTATAATAACTATGTATAGTTATTCTTTACACCATAATACCCATCCATGTAAGGTGTTGGTGAAAAAACAGATTACACCACGGCGTTGAGACGGTATTCCGTACGTACGCACGCGCGGTGATTTCGTTTTCCATAGGATAGGTAGATAGTGAATTAGGATTGTTTCATACTTATAATAACATATCAGTATATGAGTGATACTGATGTTATTACTTCATAATGAAACAACCTAAGAAGAAGAAGTGGAAGAAGAAATAAAGGTGAAAGAATCGGTAACGGAAATTACCTCTTCTTTGAAGCGCCTTTTTGAGACCTCCTCTTAGGGCACTAAAATTGGTCTTTGAGGAAGACCAAAACCTCTGGGATGTTGCTAGGGAAGTGGAGAAGAGAATTTTTCAGGGGTTGGCCGAGCATGAAGGCTCAAAGTTGTGTGAGGAAGAGAGGGAGGAGGTGCCCTTTTATAAGGGAGGAGAGGGGCACCTTTGGAATAACTAAAAATATTATTTTATTATAAAGTCATGTTCGGTATTAAATAGCTCCAAATTGATTTATTTCGAGGCTAAGGTGGGGATGGGTCAAAATCCTCTCATCCAATAGAATTTAGACAAGTTTAGGTTCCTATTTTAACCTTATCATTTAGATTTAACATTAAGTTAAATAATTTTACTTTTACCGTGTCTTCTTGTGTTCTTACACTATAAGGTTAATAAACTTACTATAAGAATCCAAACGAACCCAAAATTGTTTATTATTAATATATATAACCTTATCTAAGTCATTTGGCCGAACATTAGATTTTTAGGAATAAAATAACAATTAATAATATAATATTTGTTTTAAAAACTATTCTATGTCAATTTTGACACTATTTTGTAATTTATTTTTGTGAAAATCATAACAGAATTATAAGTTCGAAAAAAGTTAATAAAATCAATACTAACATGTCATATTAACCTAGAAAATTAGTTTAATTCATAAAAAGTCTCAAATTATATTTATTTGAGTATTTATAACATCAATTATGTCAATATTTCATTATTAAGATAATTACTGCATCATCGTTGTGTCATAAATAAATTAAATTATTTAATGTCTAAAAATTACAAATAAAATACCATTATGTAGGAAATCTTTTTAGATTTCTGATGAATATTTATAGTTGAATTTATCTTATGTAAAACCCTATATTAAAAATGTTTTATTAAATAAACTTTGATTTTAACTCTTTTAACTCTTCTTTGAATTAAATAATAATAAATGTCCTAATCTAATTCAAGTGGGCCTAAATGGTAATATTTTATTCCTAAGGTTGTTTTTGGTCGAATTACACTTATCCAATAGAATTAGGACATGTGTTAGGGTAATAATAATTTCATTTTTACCCTTAATTACCCAATTTATTTTTAACCGTGGTAAATAAAAGTAAAAAGTTACTATTCACCAAAAATTATTTTCATCTCATTGAACCACATTTTACTTGCTGACATCAACCGTGTCTCTCGGATTTTTGAAATTCCACTCACAGAAGCGGTAAAATTAAGTTTTATGAAAAATTCAGTTTTTTTAACTACCACTTAGTGGTTTCACTATTCATCAAAAATTGAAAGTTTTCAGAAAAATTCCAAAATTTCACCCTAAGCTATAATTGATATTCCGAATTCAAAAATGATTTCTATTTTACAAAATTCCCAACATATAAGTTGCATTAATTAATTTTATAATTAATTTCTGCTGTCATAACAAATAGCGTGTTTTTAAGAGATAATAACTATCAAAAGATTAACACTTGTTTATGTCTGGTGTAAATGTGAAATTACATCCAATGACCAACATTGTATTGAATTGTAAAAATATATTCTAAATATACTTTAAAACCACTCAAATTAATAATTTATCACTATTAATTATTTCGATTAAAAAAGTTGTTTTTAATTAAAATTTTGTAATTTTCACTATTCATCAGAATATGAAAGTTATCCGAAAAGTACCGAAATTTCACCTTAGGCTATATTCGATACTCCGAATCCAAAAATGAAGTCCATTTTGAGAGATAAAATTTCTAAAATTTTAAAAGGTGGTTATTACTATTCATAACGGCGAGTTTTAATAACATTTTAATAGCATATCGTTGTTTAGTGAAACTCGGTATTGCGTACTACACACGCTATCGAGGAAGGTCGCGATTGCGTGTAATACAAGTCAAGTCAAGGATGCGTGTTGTGCAAGATCCTTTTTGTGTAGCGTACAACACAAGACATTAGTGAAATTAAAAAGAACATTTTTCATAAAATTTCGGGGTGTTACATTCTTCCCCCCTTAAAATGAATTTCGCCCTCGAAATTCGTCGGGATTATAAATGGTTTACTATTCGAAAGTTTCTTTAATAGAAACCCACATCGTAAAAAGGAATACCAAAACCAATCATTAAAAACAAAGGTATGAAACATAACGGTTACCCAAATAATCTAATCACTGGGTTTCCACATAGGTGAAAATATGGATATGGAAGAGAAATCTAACCATCATGTTCTGATGGAGAGTGGTAGAGAACATGGCTATGGAAAATCCAGTAATCAAAAATCCATAGATTTGTGATGATATAAGGTACCATCTGATTCATCAGGTATAAGATCACTAGGACAACATTTTTGGTTTTCAAGATCATTTCCCTAAAGTTGAAAATTTGAATTAGAATAAATACTTACTTTATTTTGGTACAATCTCACTGTTGTTCGTGCCTTGAACAATTTCCACTTCATCTCTTAAATAAATGAAGTTTAATTTGTTATTCGTGAAATTTTAGCAGATCATGTGATAGAATGACGGGTCATTCCATCTGTCTCAAACAAAAGGTTAGCAAAAATTATTAAATATACATAAGTCATTCTATAGTGAGATTAATCATATATGGTTCCTAAAATGGACTTATACTTCATATATCATACTACTTAATATAATAAAACTAGTTTCTACTAAATAGGGACTTCTAGTAGGCCAGTGGTAGGCGATAAAGGCTAGTCGCACTTTGGTTGTGGGTTCGATTCCCACAACCTTGTCCGACGCGATGGGCTGTCGCCCGTCCTGCTGGTTGTCCTTTTTCTAAAACTATATTACTATAACATCCCATCAATAATATCGAAAAAACTTCTATCCTTAAACAATACTAACTTATGTCCAACATAATCCATTCCAATCTTTAGGTTTATCCATAATACTACAGTCCACTCTCATAACATACTGAAAACGATTACCAGAGATTTAACACCATCGTCAATCCCCATATATCATAAGATATGTTTTGTTGGTCACATTCCAAACATTCAAAGTCCTTAATCATGTATTCTCTTGAATAACTTAGTGAAAACATGAATGCAGTTAAAAGTTAACACCTTCCATATAGAAAAATCCTCAAAATTCTATATACTCAAACCATGATATCACTTAGTCCTTATATCAATCATGAGCTCATGAATACTGTCAAATATTTCATTTTCTCGTTTTCCCTTCATTATGCGCATATCATCCACTTTCCAAAAAAAAATATCTGAATAACCTTTCATTGTTACTCATACCATTCATCATAAACTTTCAAAACATAAGGAAAGACAACAGTGTAAAAATCCTTAGATGTCTTTTTATTCTATAGTACAACATTACACTTGATAAACATGTAATCATTCCACTACCTTCTTAAACCATTGACCGAACTTCAACAATTCTTTCATCTCACATATCATTTGTAGTATCTTCATCATCATCAACAAAAATACTACCCATATGACCATACCGATTCTCTTCATGAGACATTCCCTCAGGGCATTGGTTTGCATAATGCCCGTACATTCCACATTTAAAACATTTAACCATTGTTGATGTTGTAGCAATACCATTAACCTCATCCACCGTGTTAACTGAAACTTTTACATTGCACTTACTAGCTTTGTGTCCTTCTTTTCCACACCCAAAGCATCTTCCAGTTCCTTTGAAACATTCTCCTTGATGCCTCTTCCCACATGATTTACATAGGGGAAATTGAACTTTCTTTCCTCTATGATCATCATGAAACTCCATCTTTCTCTTATTAGACGAGTCAGGAAACTTACCAAATTTTACTTTATTGATCATATTATGAGATTGCTGATTCGGCATAATAATGATGTTTGGACTTCCAAATCCCATTTCATTTGATTTCTTATGAAGAATATCATTCTATTGTCCATCATATCATCCATTATCGTGAATCATCTTGTTTCCAGCCATTTTCAAAAACCCAAAAAGAATAGTGTGAGATGCAAAAAATCATAATCAAGGGGGAGTAACTTCAATATCTAACATCTTAGGTTAAATTCTAAGATCGTTACTGTAGTTCTAGGACTATATCCTATATGTATACTTATCCTTAGGGACATCCCTAGACATACCTTATAAATATCTCTTGGGATCTCACTAATGTTTTCACATCCTAGTTTCCAAAGGTTGACTAAACCTTTCCTCTGATACCAACTGTAGAGACCCGAAGCCTGACGTACATAGACATTAAATTACATTTTCGGAATACTTAGTACATAACAAAAAACACACACACAAGGATCGTAATAGTTTAGTGTCTTTGGAAACTCAGAACGTAATCTTCTAATCGTGGTGAAAGATCTCCAATATCTCCCATAAAGATCTTCCCCTTTTTTTTTACCTAAAACCTTTCTTTATATCCTGGGGAAAAGAAAACATAAAAGGGTGAGCTCAAATGCTCAGTAAGGGTCAACAAAAGAAAAATCAATCACATCATATTCATAAGAACATAACTTTTGGAAATCTTAACCTGCAAAAGAGATCATAATTTCATAACATGGGATAAATCATGGCAGTGAAATGTAATCACAATAATCATAACATAAAACATGAAACTTTGTGGAATACACACATAATCATATAGAATCATTTCTTGTTAGTCAATACTCATTGCAAAGACTATCTTAGTGGACAAAGTCCCTTTCTGAACCGAGTCACCCTCGTTTCAGTCCTGTTTCACTGAACCGGTATAACCTACCATTCCAGCCATGTCTATCTCATGAGATATAAAATCTTTACACAATGCATTGGAGGGAGATATAGGTCCCACCCATCTCATAATGATACCATTATTATGTGTGCCACAAAATCATAAATCATACATCATAGCATAACCCATGAAATAAAATGGGATTCTTAAACATCATGCCATCATAACATAATCCATAAACAATTGATATCATTTCATCATAAGAAAATTTAATCCATTTAAATCATAGAGAAATTCTACTTGAAACATACACATATGAAATAATGTCATCCTAGATGTAAAATAGTTTTGACAAAACACTTAAAATGAATTTTGAGGAAAATATCCTTTCTTCTTTAAAATCATGTTCTTTTCACAAAATTCCATGCAATTTTAAAAGATAAGGGTTTTATTGAAAATAATCATGCAATATTTTAGAGGAAGCTTCTTGAAAATGAGGTGTTATGATACCGTAAAAATACGTTCACGCCGTATAAGTTAAAAATAACATTCTCCTCGTACTTTTGTCGGAAAAGTCAAAAAGTACCTTATATGGTAACCAAACGAAAGATTCCATTCATACAATGTGGTAAAAAGTAAATAAAGGGTAAAAATGACTTTAAACATCCATGGAATAATGGTAAAAATTTTATGAAATCATTTTTAGAAATCATGGTCATGGATGATAAACGTAACCCCAGTAAATACTTACGTATAAGCAATCTCGGATAAAAATGAGATTGAAAATTTATCCCTTACCTTAGGTCCGATTTTCTTCGTAAGTGTCCAAACCTCCTGTATAATGATTTAAATAATGTCATTGACTTATTACAGAATCATATTCATTGTTATTTTATCATATATTGTTCACTTATGACTTTATATTACCCGTTCTTTTGTAAATTCATGTTAAAGTATCCTTTTGGGTAAAATCGTCTCATTTGTCATTCGTGTTTTAACTTGTAATTATTCATCTGATTACTTAGATAATTATTAAATAATTATAGAATATAAAACATGATTTATATATAATATATATTCAGAATATACATATATATAATGGATCGATAAATGGAAAGAAATACACCGTTCATGGAGATGGTAGGCCGTACGTACGCATGAACGTTGTTTTCTTTTCGTTATTGAATTGAGTGGAATTAAGTAGATGAAATACATATATATACACATAAATAAAGTAGCTTTATAATGTAATATATTTCATTATTATTGCTTATATATAATTTATAATCATTCTTAAATGGTTAACATGGAGAATGAATCTCATCGCGTCGTGGAGACGGTAGTCCGTACGTACGCACGAGCGATGATATCATTTACATAATTATTGAATTGAATTGGAGAGGATGATACAATATATCAGAATCATTATGATTTTATAATAACTATGTATAGTTATTCTTTACACCATAATACCCATCCATGTAAGGTGTTGGTGGAAAAACAGATTACACCACGGCATGGAGACGGTATTCCGTACGTACGCACGCGCGGTGATTTCGTTTTCCATAGGATGGGTAGATGGTAAATTAGGATTGTTTCATACTTATAATAATATCAGTATATTAGTGATACTGATGTTATTACTTCATAATGAAACAACCTAAGAAGAAGAAGTGGAAGAAGAAATAAAGGTGAAAGAATCGGTAACGGAAATTACCTCTTCTTTGAAGCGCCTTTTTGAGACCTCCTCTTAGGGCACTAAAATTGGTCTTTTAGGAAGACCAGAACCTCTGGGATGTTTCTAGGGAAGTGGAGAAGAGAATTTGGCAGGGGTTGGCCGAGCTTGAAGTCTCAAAGTTGTGTGAGGAAGAGAGGGAGGAGGTGCCCTTTTATAAGGGAGGAGAGGGGCACCTTTGGAATAACTAAAAATATTATTTTATTATAAAGCCATGTTCGGTTTTAAATAGCTCCAAATTGATTTATTTCGAGGCTAAGGTGGGGATGGGTCGAAATCTTCTCATCCAATAGAATTTAGACAAGTTTAGGTTCCTATTTTAACCTTATCATTTAGATTTAACATTAAGTTAAATAATTTTACTTTTACCGTGTCTTCTAGTGTTCTTACACTATAGGTTAATAAACCTACTATAAGAAGCCAAACGAACCCAAAATTGTTTATTATTAATATATATAACCTTATCTAAGTCATTTGGCCGAACCTTAGATTTTTAGGAATAAAATAACAATTAATAATATAATATTTTTTTTAAAAACTATTTTATGTCAATTTTGACACTATTTAGTAATTTATTTTTGTGAAAATCATAACAGAATTTTATGTTCTAAAAAAGTAAATTAAATCAATACTAACATGTCATATTAACCTATAAAATTAGTGGAATTCATAAAAAGTCTCAAATTATATTTATTTGAGTATTTATAACATCAATTATGTCAATATTTTATAATTAAGATAATTACTGCATCATTGTTGTGTCATAAATAAATTAAATTATTTAATGTCTAAAAATTACAAATAAAATACCATTATGTAGGAAATATTTTTAGCTTTCTAATGAATATTTATAGTCGAATTTATCTTATGTATAACCCTATATTAAAAATGTTATATTAAATAAACTTTGATTTTAACTCTTTTAACTCTTCTTTGAATTAAATAATAATAAATGTCCTAATCTAATTCAAGTGGGCCTAAATGGTCATATTTTATTCCTAAGGTCGTTTTTGGTCGAATTACAATTATCCAATAGAATTAGGACATGTTTTAGGGTAATAATAATATCATTTTTACCCTTAATTACCCTATTTACTTTTAACCGTGGTAAATAAAAGTAAAAAAGTTACTATTCACCAAAAATTATTTTCATCTCATTGAACCACATTTACTTACTGACATCAACCGTGTCTCTCGGATTTTTGAAATTCCACTCACAGAAGTGGTAAAAATAAGTTTTATGAAAAATTCTGATTTTTTAACTACCACTTAGTGGTTTCACTATTCATCAAAAAATGAAAGTTTTCAGAAAAATTCCAAAATTTCACCCTAAGCTATAATTGATATTACGAATTCAAAAATGATTTCTATTTTACAAAATTCGCAACATATAAGTTTCATTAATTAATTTTATAATTAATTTCCGCTGTCACAACAAATAGCGTGTTTTTAAGAGATAATAACTATCAAAAGATTAACACTTGTTTATGTCTGGTGTAAATGTGAAATTACATCCAATGACCAACACTGTATTAAATTGTAAAAATATATTCTAAATATACTTTAAAACCACTCAAATTAATAATTTATCACTATTAATTATTTCGATTAAAAAAGTTGTTTTTAATTAAAATTTAGTAATTTTCACTATTCATTAGAATATGAAAGTTATCCGAAAAGTACCAAAATTTCACCTTAGGCTAAATTCGATACTCCGAATCCAAAAATGAAGTCCATTTTGATAGATAAGATTTCTAAAATTTTAAAAGGTGGTTATTACTATTCATAATGGCTAGTTTTAATAATATTTTAATAGCATATCGTTGTTTAGTGAAACTCGGTATTGTGTACTACACACGCTATCGAGGAAGGTCGTGATTGTGTGTAATACAAGGCAAGTCAAGGATGCGTGTTGTGCAAGCTCCTTTTGGTGTAGTGTACAACACAAGACATTAGTGAAATTAAAAAGAATATTTTTCATAAAATTTCGGGGTGTTACAAACCAAGTGTTTTTGATTTATTTCATGTTATATCTCCTTAAATTTTTATTCAAACATGATGATATGATAACATCAGTATGAACCATATAATTATATATTATTATGTTAATGGAAACACCTACACCCATCTTCACTTACATTAAATGGGAAACGAAATTGTCGTTTTTGTATACGAGGAACCACCAGCTCACGAACCTATGTAATTCATTTTCCATTCTTGCATCTCACGGATGGTTATAATGATGAATATAATATTTAAATATGATATTCATGAAAAATTTATTATTCTGAAATGATAATATATCCACTAATTTCTTACTTTTTCATCTATTAAAAAATGATAACGTCGTTCATGCGTATATATAGACTACCACCTCCATAAAGTGATGTCATTCATTTCATATCACTATATCACATGAGTATATATATGTTTATTTAAAGAAATAATATTTTATTTATTATATAATGATAATTTTGTAAATTTAAAGTAATAATTACCTTCATTAAATCACGATCGTTGAAAAATAGAAATGTTACTCAGGCGTATATACAGCTTATCATCACCATGATTGGGACATAGTTAATTTTTCCTAACCATAAATCATGGTTGGTTTTTAATGGTTAATTATTTAAAAAAAATTAAAATTATTTCATGATTGTTATTTTTTTGTGATGAAGTAATTACCTATTTTATCACATTCATCCTACTAATGTTATTTTGGGATTGTGAACCAAACATCCTAAAAAAACTGGATATAGACTTAACTAAATAAGAAATTAAATATGTCAATAAAATAAATGAAATAAATGGTTTAAGGATAATTTATTAAACATTTAACAGGTTTTTAATAAATAAAATAATTGATAAAAGTTTATTATATAGGAGATAAAGGACATGCATGGAATGTATGGAATCAAGGTAAGGATTTATCATCTCAAATTTTCTTCTTTGGGATATATATTATGTTATAAAACTATATTATTTAATTAGGTATTTATATATCCCATTTTTCATGTTATATCATGAATAGAATTATTATTTTAATACCTAAGGTATCATTTAAAGTTATTCTTTCATGTGGGTTATGATTCAAAAGTGACCAAAGTGGTAAGGGTTTTATGTTTCAATCTCATTATTTATCAGAATTATTTTTGATTAATTTTTTTTGATGAAATATTATTTTATATCTCTTAATAACTCATAAATGTTCTTATAATATATTGTTTTTAGAAATTAATTGTTTTCCTATCATTTTCCTATATTTACAAACTCAAGAATCCAAAAGAATATTTTTAAGAAAAAACAAATGTATTTCTCTATTTGGTCAAGAAATCATTTCTCTTTTATATCAATGATTTATAAATAATATTTAAAGAACATTTTCACTATTATCCAATGATTTTTTGAAGTCATTTTTATTTTTTTACATTGTTCAAAACTGGTTTAGAAAAGAATCTTATTATCATTTTCTGAATGAGGTATTTATGACTTTTTATAAAAGTGTGAAAGGAATATTTTATATTAACTTATATGACCTAAATGAAATTTTCAGCCTTCATGACCACTAAATTATTTGGAGATTACTTTATATGTTTTTAAGGTTCTTTTTAAAGAAAAATTTTCATTATTATTTGGGATTTTTAAGATTTTAAGGGTTATATCTGAACCACCCTTTTTCTTCAAGTTATGACTATTTTATCTATAACCCACTTTCTCTCACAATTTGATGTTATGGATTTATTATAAATTATATATATACCTCTTGTACATATATACTTATCTCATTTTTTCTAGTTTTTATGGGGTAATACATTCCATAAGTTAATTTCTCAAATTCTGTTTTTGAAATCAAACCTGATTTAGGTTAACTTTTCTATTCTATAATCATTTTATGTAACAATAATTTAAAGTTTTTTTCCCAAATAAACACATTATTTTCTGTCCTATGATAATGTAATCATATATAAGCATCCATAATGTTTAACTCCTAATTCTCATTTGATTATTTATGAAATTTAATTTGACTATAACATGAGGTAAGAGTATGCAACCCATTTCTTTCCATGATAAATTCTTATAATTATTCCTTGGGATTGATTTTATTTTGTGCAACACATAATTATAAAATAGTTATTACGGGTTTTTCTAGATAGTGCTCCAATTAATTGGGTAAATATTTTTTTTCATGATATTTTATGTATGAGATTATGGACTAAAAATAATCCACAATGGGACTCTATCCACCGCGTGACATTGTCTTGGTAGTTAGCCTAAACATATGATTATGTTATATTTTGCGTTTCTACCCCATTTAATATGACTGCATGATATTAGGATACCATTATCTTTATGTTATTCTCCCATTTTATAACTCATGAGCCTTTTATTTTATGATATCACGTTATAATTTTGACTAACATGTTATTAATTATTATCTTGTTTATTCAATTATTGGGCATTGAGATCACCCATTATTATGTTTTACCCTATATTATGAATAAAATTTTACGTATGTTATGCCTAAGATGGTTACTATATGAGAATAAATTTTGAGAGATGATGCAGAATTTCATGGACGGGTTTTTTTGGTATTATATTCTTTATGCAATAGTTTTTTTATAAATCTCTAAAACTCTTAACCTAAATGGTCCTTCAACATGTAAGTTATCCAATAATTTAGTTTTATGTTATAAGTTTTGAAGGGTTAAAAATTAGCCACATTTATCGGTATCTCATACACCCCAAACCAAGTTTTCTTTTATTTCATTTAATTTTATTGATTTACTTATGTTGGATCGTTTTTTTGAGGTTCATGTTGATTTCCTTGTGATAATTTTTTAGATTTGAAGTTTCTAGTTTGGTTTGTATCCTATGAACGTTTAGTGTGTAGAATTTGTGATGAAACCATGCAGATAGTGAATTTATATTGTGATTTCAGTTTAATTTGTTCTTACACAGTTTTACTTGCACAATTTGTGCATGGTTTTTCCTAAACTGTGAGAGGAAAATTAAAAACCATGTGGATTGTTGGTGGTGTATTTTTCAAGTTAATGACTTACACGTGGTTAGAGGAAACCATACAAAAATTGTGTGAGAGGGTTTATATTTTTTGATTGAAGCAAATTTCAAACATAGTTCACAGTTTCTCAAACCATGCAGCAAGCTCACACGAGTGTCCATTCCTTCTATTAGGGTGTGCACAGTTGGTTAATGGTTTGGAAAACTATACATCCAAACTTTGTGACTTACCCAGATTAATTAAAACATGTAATTTCATCCTCTCCCCTATTATTTTTTAACCCTATTTCAGGTTTCTCTTTCCCTATTCAGCCAAGGAACATAGAGGGGGCTCCCAAACACCATTCCATTGCTGATCCATCCTCTAATGAATCTCCCTCAAGGTTCCTAGGTAAGTGTATCTTAATTTTTGGTCATTTTTCTTCTCTAATTTTTTTATTATCTTGGTTATTCAGTTATTCTTGACTGATTTCCATCTTAGAGAAACCATAGGGAAGAATTTTTCATATATGGTTTTATTCTTGTGATGTTAGGGTGAACAGTCTATCTCTCATGTTTGGTTCTTCCCTCTCTTTGATTTTTATTGAATTAAAACTCCATTAAGGTAGGTGTTTCCATCCATTTACTTTCCATATCCTGACAATTGATGCTTGATCCTTTATAATTTATTTCTAAATGTGTTTATCATGATTATTATGTGTTTGTATGATTTTTTGGTGCGTCTATAATGTAAAATTGGGGAAAATGGGGGTTTCAAAGGATTTACTTGGTTATACCTATTTGTATGCATGCATGGTGTTTGATAAAATTAAATTTTATCTTTTTAAGTAAATTTAAGTACTTTGGAGCTATGTTTTTCCTTTTTTGGGTTTTTAAATTTATTTTTTGTTAATTGAGCCTTGTGTGTGGTAGTTATACATTTATATGGTTTTACACTAATGCGAGGATCCAAAAATTTGGTTGTAACACCCATTGTGATTCTTTAATTGGAACCTTGGGAATTTTTATAGTCTTATATTTATGTTCTATTGGATGTGGGAGTATCCATATGTGAACATGGTTCACACATGGACCAGAAGACACACATATAATCAAATTTTCATCTTGAACCCCTATTTTCAAGTAACCCTTTCCTTGTTTCCTTTATATCCCCCAATCCACCTCTCGAACAATTTTCTCTAGAAACTCCAATGTATCCTAAATGGATACATAGTTTCCAAATAGCATCAAATGAGGTTTCTAAATATTTTATCTAAAACTTGGTACATTTGGAACATTGATACATGATTGGTAACCCCATGACTTTAAAATTCTCATTTGGAACCTTTCATGAATAAATAGTGTTTCCACTGTAGTTTAAGAAATTGTTCTGAAAAGATAGGTATTTTCAATGGAAAATTTTTTATATTTGCGAATGCAATGGCCTAGTAAGTGTTTTGTGATATTTTGGAAATTAGTTTTAAATCCATGTGACATGTTTTCCTAGTTAGACATTTTGAATGTCTTTATTTTTGATTGGAACCCCTATGTCAGTCCTTTTATTGTGAGGTTCTTCACATAGTTAGTGTCAGAGATTGGGAAAGGCATGCATTGTGGAAACTATGGGCTGCACAAAACATGTGATGACCTCATCAGTATCCTTTATTCTATTATCATGAAATTACTAGACATCATCTCGAGGGTCAAGTGTTGATTCTTTTTTAGCCCTGATTAGAAGGATTAGAACCCCCTGGAAAGAGGATATGCTAGGTGGGATTTTCCACTAGTGGGGATAGTTTAGATTAGATTATTTGGTTATTGAATATGGAGTTACACTATATGATAGCAGTTTGTTCCGAACTGAGTACAAAAATAGATTACTTCTACGTATATTTATAAAATTCACATAAATACAAACTTGTATTCTCTTTGATTATTTTCATCATTGTGGTTATTGTTTATTTATTATTTTCATTTTTACACTTCTACTTCTCTTTTGATTCTTGTTTTGTTTAATATTACCTGGAGATTCTCTTTATTTTATATTTTCCTTTCTTTTTAAAATTTTTTGAGTTATGAATTTACTTGGTTTATAGTCTTCAGGATGGATGTAAAAATGATTTTTTTTAAAAAAATGAAAATCCACGTTTTTATTAAAGTGATATTTCTGAAAAAATGGTGTTTATTATTTTAAAGGTAAAAATTATACAGTGTTAAATATATTTGAAACTAGAATATTTGGACTATTTTAGGAAAGGACATGTAGAGATTCTGTCATGCTTACCTACTGAGTTGTTTTATACTCACACCCTACTTGTGCCCTTAGACATTGGGATATTTGAGTGGTTTTGCAGGTTTAGTTCTTGTTCAGGTTTTATTATAGATCAATATAGTTCCATGGATGGTGGTAGATAATAGGTCACATGGAGAGAATATTGGTTTTAGGTTGGGTTCAATTCGGGTTTTTTTTCTTCTATTTTTTGGGCTGCATTTTAATCTGGGAATGTTTATGTATTTATTTTGATCTCAGGATATTTTGTATCCTCATTTTGGGATATAGGAACTTTTTGTTTTATTTACTGATTTATTATGGGATAAATCAATCCCAATGGTTTTATCGTTGATTCCTGACACTAGTTTCCATTATGAAAGGATTAGGATTGCCTCTCAGGCCATGTTGCAAGCAAACTAAGGAGCCTGGTGTAGGGTTGACCCGGGATGGTTTATGAAAAAATATTATCAGTGGATACCTTTGTTATTTTGGGAATCTAGTAGTTTGGTTAAATGCTTTTTAGGAATTTAGAGGAAGGTACATGAGGATCATTATGAAACCTTTCTCATCCCGAGTTTCATGTTATTAGTGGTAGTCTAGGACATGAGTCTTTTGTTCTAGTATTTGGGTTTATGAAGATTCTGATTATTTGGATTGTGTGTGGGGGATGATAATGGTAGTGAACCAATGTTACATGGTGATATTTCATTGATTAGAGACCCATGTGGATCTCAATTTCACAATTCAAGATAGTTGTAATTGGTTGGTTCTTTTTTGGGGAATGGACTGCTAAACCATGTGGTTCGGTTTTTCATGGCCACTAGTTCCCAACTTATGGATTGTTTCGTGAGTGATGTTTTGGATTGATTTTGGTTGGTGTGAGTAGATTTTAAATATAAAATGTTTTTTTATTCAAAAAATTGACATGAAGATGAAAAATAATTTGGGAACATGGTTATATTTTAAAAGTGGGACTTGATGTTTAATTTTTATATGGAAATGAGTTATGTTATTTTGGAAAATTTCTCTTGGAGGAAAATGGTTTTGAGTTTTTAATAGAAACTGTGATTTTTGAAAGATGATTTTGGATTGATTTGTGATGTTTGGTTTATGTGTTTGGTTAATTGGGTTGGAATATTCTTTTAGTAAAATTTTTGTTGGATGTTGATTTGGTTTTTTGCCTTAATGCTATCTAGATACATCCACCAAGAAAGATCCTAAGGGTTTCTAGTGAGTCTCTTCCAATCATTGGCCCTGACCAGAACCCTATTGGAGTGGAAGACCTGATTTTTCTTAGTTTCTGATGGTTTTACATAGATATAGAAGTATATTAGAGTCTACAGAGTGGATTGAAGAATCCAAAAGCGATTTCATGACTTTAGGAACTCCCAAAACCATGAGCGTGAGAGATATTCTGGGTTTATTTGAGGTTTCAGATTTTGATATGTGTAAGGAGACTATCCCATCATCATTTCAAGTTGAGATATACTAGGAAGTATTTAAGAACAATTCTATCTAATGGTTCATATCTCAATAGGTGAATTTGAGGAAAGAGGTAGAGATATTGGCATTCTGTAAGGCCAACAGACGGTGAAGGCCTATATTGACCACTTCATAGAGCTGGTCTCATTTTCTATGGATATTACATAAAAGAATCAATTGAATGGTACTCTATTCATATAGGGTCTTCATTAAGAGATTTTAGAGTTAGTTCTCTAATACAGGGATGTTCTATTTGGGAAGATGGTAGATGAGGAATTTCTAGCCAAGACGGTTCCCATATTACAGTTTATAACGGGTGGAAATATAGTTTCCCTTGGATTTTGTGAAGGCTCCCTATCTAGTGAAGAGTGTGCACTGAAAGAACCAATTTCTAAGAATTCATCTTTTCCAGTTCCTACCAGTTATTCGTATAATAGTTCATTAATGTGTTTATAGTGTGTCCAATTAAATCATTCCAAGTCGTTTTCCCATAATCCTTCAAAGGTGTGTCGATGATGTTCACATTTGGGTCATTTGGAGAAGTTTTTGAAGTAGTGTTTCTAGAATAGGGAGTTTAAGATAGAGGATTTCAGGTATTTAATTTTAGGAAATACATGATTCAAGACACCAGGTCTCTATCCATAAGACTCATAGTGATTCCCTTCCGGATATCCAAACTCATTCATTGATGTGGTAATTATTGGAAAGTATTAGTCCCCAGTGTCATAGTGGGGATGGTGTGGGTTCTCATTGTTGATGTTTCTTGATTTTTAGAAACTCTTCTCATTTTGATAACCTTGGTAGATTCGTATTTATGGAATTTCTATAGTGGTGAATTCTGGATTTGAATATTTGAATTGTTGTTTTTTTGGTCGATCAGTCTAAGTTTTGAGATTTCTCATTTGGGGGAATGTTTGTGTCTTGTGGGATTGATGAATTGTGTCTTGGTTCGGTGATTGGTTTGAGTTTTTGGTGTTGGATTTCTCTTTGTTCTAAGAGTTTCATAGTTGTTCCATGTTGATTGGTTATTTATAGTAGGAAGGAATCATTCATTTCTTTTCCCATGGTTCTTATTTTTGTGGTTTCCTCTAGTCAAGGTTAGGTTTTACTTTTATAGGTGAAATTTCACATCGAGGTTCATGGTTCTATTTTACCTCATTCGGTTTTGAGCTTGAGTTTTTTCCCCTATCAGTTGGGTGATTTTTTAAGGGTAGAATGTTTTTATGGTGGGGAGAATTATCACACATAACATCAAATTTCGTTATTTTATTTTATTATTATTTATTTATGGATGTTTGATATTTTAGTTGAGGTTAAAGTTGAGTTTCTGATGAGAATTTTTGAGTTTTGGTCTCTTTTTTGACCTTTGCATAGTTACTGTGCATGATTTGGGGAGAAATCATGTAATTGGTGAAGATAGATGTTGTTTTCAATTCAATTTTTTATTTTTTATTTTCCTTTCATGGTTTATACATGATTTTCCCTACAACATGTGAGGTAAATGAGTAATCATGAGGGCTATTGTTGGTGTATGTAGCAAGGCGTATGACTTAAACATAGTTATATGAAATCACTTAGAAATAATGAATGAGGATTTATAATTTTTGACAAAACAAAATTGCATCATTGGGGCATAGTTTCTCAAATTATTCTGCAAGCCTATGTGGTTTCACCTTCATTTAAATAGGGTGCGTATGATTTGGAAAACCATGAGGCTGAACTCTGATACTAACCTAGATTTACTAAAACATGTAATTCTATCCTTTATCTTCTTATGTTTTAACTATATTTTGGGTTTCTTCTTCCCTATCCAGCCGAGGCATAATAAGGGGGATGCCAAACCCATACCCCTTACTTCCCCATCCTCCAATGAAGATCCCTCAAGGTTCCTAGTTAAGTTTCTCTTAATTTTTGGTCGATTTTATTCTCCATTTCCATTATTATCTTTGTTACTAGGTTCTTCTTAGCTTAGTTACATCTTAGAAAAACCCTTTGCTGAGGATTGGATTATATGGGTTGATTATATTGATGTTAGGGTTTTCAGTTTATCTCTTAGGCTTGGTTCTAACCTTTCTTGGAGTTTCATCACATTCACACACCATTTAGGTTGGTGTTTCCATCCATTTACTTTCTAGAATATTCGAACTTATGATTTATCTTTTATAACTAATTTCAATAGTTGTTTATCTTGATTGTGATGTTTTTTTATGATTTTTAAGGTGCTTCTATGATGAAAATTTGGTGAGAAATGGGGTTTTGAAAGGATTTCCTTGGTTATACCAATATGTATGAATGTAAGGTGTTTGATAAAATTCCAATTGGACCTTTTAAGTGAGTTTGAGTACATTAGGGTATGGTTTGGCCTTGGTTGGGTCTTTATATCATGATTTACTTGTGAATTGATCCTTGTGTTTGATAGTAATGCCTTTTAATAGTTTGATGGTCATGTGTGGATCCTCATGTTTGGTTGTAGTTCCCATGGAAATTAATTAACTGGAACCTTTGGAATTTTTATGGTTTTTCATTTATATGTATTTGGATGGTCATATCCATATGTGCATGGTATGCACATAAGGAGAGATATACACACATATAAATGGATTTTCATAAAAATATCCATCTTGAACCCCTATTTTCAAAAAACCCTTTCCCTATTTCTTTTATATCATCTACTAAACCTCTAAATCATATTTCTATAAAAACCCCAATGCATCCTAAATGGATAATTGGGTTTTAGGTTTCTAAACATGTTATCTAAAAATTTTCCATTTGGAAATTTGAAATAAGATTGGCAACCCCTTGACTTTAAAATCCCTGTTTGGAACCATTAAATAAATAATAGAGTTTCAACCCGGGATTTTAAAATGGGTTTGAAAAAGATATGCATTTTCTTTGTAAATAGTTTAATATTTGTGAATGTAATGTCCCTGAAGGTATTTTGTGATGTTTTAAAAATTGGTCTTAAATCCAGATGACATACTAGGATAGATTGGAACTTTTAAATAAGTCTTTGTAATATAGGAACCCCTATGTTCATCCTTCCACTATGAGGGCCTTCACATAGTTGGTGTCAGTTGTAAGAACCCAGGATTTTAGAACGAGTCAAAATCCTGACCCTGTTTGAATTTTTTACTTGTTCTTGAGAAAACAGGGAAAATATAGGATGTTTTGGAAATTTCAGATAACGCACGATGTACCCTAATTTACACGCCGTGTAAGGGTTATGCAAGTATTGGTCATGTGCTCACCGAGTACATTCTAAGTGATGAATTTGTAGAAATTCTTTACTACACGACATTTAGTGTTGCTCGACACACCATTTATGCTCCCTTTTGTGTACCGGCTATGTTCAAGTCACGTGTCAACCCATGTGGTGTGTCCAAGCCATGTGGCTACCCCGCTTAAGTCGGAGTACGGAAAAGGCCACTACACAGAGTGTAGTCCTTAAATACACACCGTTTACTTTATTTTATTTGCATAAATGAATGGGTGTCATGTCTTATTTCAGAATTCATCTTCTTCTTCCCCGACTTCAAAACAGCTCAGTTCCGAAAACCCAAAGAACATACCTCTCCCTAGAATCTTCATCCGGAGTCCATTCTCCAATCCGTCAGTGGCTGGGGGGATCACAATAGTGATGATAATCCTGTGAACCCTATTCCGTTCTAATTTTCTTTGCCTCACGCGTCGCTGTTTCTATCAGAGTGGAATTTCAAGGATTTGATGGAAACATAGATCTATGAAGATTAGATTCAAATTGGATATCTATATTGGAAGTTCCCACGTCTACGAGTCTCAAGTAGGTAGTGCATAACTATTTTTGTGTTTTCGTATAATTTTAGGGGGCGCGACCTTTGGCGCATTTTTGGGTATTTCCAATGTGACCATATTTTATCTGCTATTACATATTGAGTTAATTGTTAGACCCATGGGATGCCATTGGGAATGCCCTATTGCCTATATTTCTTGAGCAAGGTTGGGAGAGAGGTCGATGCTCATTGGGACATTTTGTCTTGGGTTCCAAAATGGTTATAAATGGCCTTATCTGTTTAGAAATAATATGTTTAATCTGGTAAAGCATGATTATGTTATTTAGAGGAATTCAAGACATCAGTACTGATGTGTGGTAACCATTGGGATATTGCAAACTCAACTATTTAGATTTCATTTCCTGTTTATGTAATTTTTTTAGAGGTGTTATATATGTAATTTCTGAATTGCATATGCTGGAACCCTTTGAGTTGTGTTCTTCATGGCCCATATATTCTTGAGTGATGTTGATCACAGGTAGGGCTTTGGCACAGGTTATGTTGGGTGGTTCTAAATATGAGATTGGGCATCATAGAAGTCGGCTTGAGGTAGGGTGACTGTCAGGTTGGGCATGGAATGGGTTACTTGGATGACGAGGCTGTAGAACATGAGCGGCAAGGTTGCAGGGACAAGATGTGTCAGAGAAGTTGTGTCTTGGGAACTATTTTGGTGATTACCACTCACTCAGAACATTGAGTAGTGTGCACAAAGAGAGACTCAGTGATGAGGTGGTTTTGACCACTCGTGTGGGTAGAGGCCCCTGTAAGTTGTGGTTTAGGTATTATTGGTTTGGCGGTTCTTTCCCTATGAAGCCACCTGGAAGGTGAGGAGACTTCAGGGGATAGCATTGAGGCTATCGGGTTAGGGTCAGAGGCTCTACATTATTTTAGGGCAGTCATCGCTATCCCTCTAGTTGCATTATTTGAGGGCAGACATCGCTGTTCCTCTAGTTACTTTTTTGAGGGTAGACATTGTTTTCCTATCAGTTACTTATTTGAGGACAGAAATCATTTTTCCTCCGAGCTACTGTTTCTTGGGCATGCCTTTGGGACATAGGTACATGAGGCACCTGGTGTCAGGGGCACATGGTGCCGGGTTACATGACAAAAATTCTGGCATTGGCCGAAGCAGGTGACACTCTATGGCGGCTGCGGGGAACCAGTGGAGTTTGTGTTGTTCATGTGCATAGTATTGTTTACTATTTTCCTTACAACTACATGACTTCTTAAACACTTATATTAGGTATTGACCATTGTGTGGTATCCTACTAATATTCATCTGACACCCTACACGGGTCCTTCAGGACACATGTAGACTTTATGGATTGACGTGTAAGAAAAAGGCCAGCTTCAGGAGCTGGACTACATTAGCTATTGAATGGAGATGGTATGGACCTTGAGGTCTTTCCTAGCTTCAGATTATTATTTTTTCTTTCTTTTTGTAATAGCATGCGCACTTGTCTTGTAGCTACAGCTAGTTAGGCATTGGTTCCTTCACATATGGATATGTATGACCTTCTTTGGATGCATGTTTTTATGTTCAGTAGTAGTTACAGGTGATCAACATGCTATTCTGTTTACTTTCCATAGTTGTTGTTATATTTATTTCTTCCACTATTTATTGATATTGAATGTGCTTCTGCTCTGTGGGTCTGGTTCGAGTCTGCTGAGACATTTATTTTGCTGCATATTTATTAATATACTCAGACTAGTACTATTATTATCCTCTGAGAGGGTACATACTACCCACTATACCTATAATACCCTCTCTTCTAGTCAATATCCTTTGGCATTCGGGGAGGTGCGCCTAAAGTAGTAACACCTGACCCATTTAGCACTGTTCAGGTGGCTGCTCGAGCCCGAGTCGTTACAAATTGGTATCAGAGGAGTTCTTGACAGGGATTTAGTAAAAGTGTTTTTCTGGATACTAATGAGATCGAGGCTTCCCTTTCTTATTTCTATTTGTTTTACTATTTGGGATATGGTAGACTAGAGATAGGTTGTTACTAGAACTGGGTTTCTAGCTTGTTCTTGGGAGATTATAGCCCTAAGTACGAGGGATGAACCAATTTTCCATGGGTGTGAATTTCTTGTTGTTTCTGATCATATTATAGTTTATATGATTTCCCCTTTATGGATCACTTGGTCTGTGATGTTATTGATTGTGATGTAAAACCCTTGACCTGGTATGGTAAAGAAGAATTGGACCTTGGCTCGGTATGCCAAGGCTTGTTTGATTGGCTTTTGATAGGCACATTTTATGGTATTTCAATTTCATAACTGCATGTATGCTTTGTGATGGGATAATACCATGTGAAAAATGTCAATTTCCAAGACTTGTGTTCTCTTGAAATGTGAATAGGTGAAATTCCTTATAAAATTGCTTGTTTATTGCAATGTGTTATGCCACACTTTGTATATTTATAGAATTACAGGGTATTTTGGTCTGGATCTTATGAGAGTAGGAATGTACTATGGTTGAGGTGATTTTGATAACCAGGATTCAAAAAATTGGTCATCGGTTTGAGGAAACGTTGGTTGTCAGGATTGGCATGACTCGAGGTACTTTTGATACATGGATCTGTTAAGGGCGGGTAAAGAGGCCATGAGTCTAGGATGCCGTGGGCATGGGTTGCGGTGGGGGAGAGTAAGGGTAGCTGTTTTATGATTCCTATTTACTGATTTCCTTTTCTGAGTTGAATATATATATATATTGTTATATATATGAGTGTGTTGTCTAACCATTTATGTTATTCGGTAGCATTCTTTTACTCAACTAATATAGAGCGTCGGGCGACATATGGTATAGTGCCGCAAGAACAGGATCTGGTTTAGGATCTGGTGTAGGCAAAGCCTGAGCCACTGTATAGGCTCGGGGATAAGAACAGGCCCATGATCTAGTGTAGTCAAGGCAACATCCTGGTTTGGCAGCATTTAGACCATGGCTCGATGAATAGCTCTGAGCTAGCCTGGTACGTGTCTTGTAGTGGATCGATAGAGGTGCACTGGGTACAGATCCACCTATGGAATATCTGATGTGTGAGTTCTAGTCACAACACCCGCCACTTTTTCAGGGTGAGGGAGGACCACAGGCGGATAAGAACTTGATAGAGAGCATGAAGATGATCTTTGAGTAGGTTGAGACACCTCCAGGGTGGAGGGTCAAGCTGGCGACGTACATGTTGCGTGGACCAGCTAAGCATTGGTGGGATGTGTAGGTTGAAGCATGCAGGCACGATGGTCTAGCATAGAAAGACTTTGAGGACAGGTTCTTCGAGCATTTTTACCCAGAGACACTGAGGGTCAAGAGAGCTCAGGAGTTTTTGAGCCTTCAGTAGGGAGACATGTTCTTCACAGACTATGCAGCTATATTCACTGAGTTGTCTCACCTTGCACCTGGTTTGGTAAGTGATGACGCGACAAGGGTGTGGTGCTTTGTGGATGCATTGTGACACACCATTCAGATCCAGGTGAATATCTTCAAGTTGGGTTCATTCTCAGAGGTGGTGAATCAGGTGCTCATAGCAGAGGGAAACTAGAGGGATATGCGCTAGGTTATCTGGGGAATAGTTTCAGGTGACGTTTCAGACAATAGGAAGTGAGGATGGGACGAGTTCCAGTAGGGCAGCTAGGCTAAGGACTTAGCTAGACCACCTAGTAATAGTTCTTCAGTGGGTTTCTTTCAGTGTGGATAGCTAGGACATGTTTGGACTTAGTGATATAGGAATCTAAAAGAGTGCCGGACATGTGGATAGGTCGAATATATAGAGAGGTTCTATAGGTAGCCTTCTCAGACAGCTGGAAAGTAGGGACTTGGAAAAATGGTGGCATCTGTAGTTGGTTCAGGTTCGGTACCAGGTGATGGTTACCGAGGTTCAGCTGCATGCAGAGGATGTGATAGAGACAGTGGGATCAAGCTGAGGGGTCAGTGGCCAGTAGATGGAGTAGCACTGCAGGGAGGTCAGGCATTAGGCACTTGTACTTTTGACCAGGTGCATTCCATGGAGCTAAAAGAGGCTGAACAGGCTGGTGAGCCAGCGATGGTTAGAGGTACACCAAGGGTGTGGCCATGATTTCCATGTTTTCTTTTTGTCTTGACCTGTAGAGGCATGTCCGTTTTGAGTGCACGTGACACACATGACCTTTTTGGACTGACTAGATGCTGGTCAGTGGGACTGACACCATATCGGGTGCATTATATATTTTTATATATGTATGAGATGCGTATCATCAGGGGCATCGAGGATGCGGGTTACTTGAGGTGTCATGGGCATTAGGGCATCAAGGATACAGGTTACTTGAGGTGCTGGGTGCTGGGTTCATTTTGAGCATCCATGGGATACATGACCTCTTGGAGGTAGACACTAATGCAGTGTAAGATATGTTGGGGTGTTGGAAACGATGCAGGAGAGTGAAAGTGGCACAGGGGAGACGATGCATTACTTGAGGACCATGAGTCCAGAAATAGGATATAGAACCCTTGTTCTGCTGATTTTTTTTAGTTTGAGACTGATTTAGGAAACTCTTAAGGTGGGGTTCACCATTGAGGAATTTAGCCAGAACCATTGAGACTAGGGAAGTGTGGGTTACTTTGATTGGGGTGGTACATTCGATGCCATCTCTGGGTTTCGTTTCATAGTTTGGGGACGATCTATATTAAGGTAGGTAGATTTTAAGAACATGGGTTTTTATAATGGGTCAAAATCCTGACCCTATTTGATTTTTTGACTTGTTCCTGAGAAAACTAGGAAAATCTAGGAAGTTCTAGAAATTTCTAGACTACATGTCGTGTACTCTAAAGTACACACCGTTTAAGGGTTAAGAAAGTACTATCCATGTTCTCTCCAAGTACATGCTGTGTGATGACCGTGTAGAAATTTCCTACTACACGGGGTGTAGTGTTGCAAGACACATCGTGTATCCTCCTTTTTCTGTACCAGATGTGTTCAAGTCATGTGTCAACCCATGTGGCGCATTCAATCCATGTGGCTACACTACATAAGTAGGAGTATGAAAAATTCCACTACATGACATTTAGTCCTTAAATAAACACCTTGAACTTTTGTTATTCTCTTAAATGAAAGGGTGTCACGTCTTATTTTAGAATTCATCTTCTTCTTCCCCGACTTCAGAACAGCTCCGTTCCGAAAACCCATAGAACATAACTAGCCCTAGAATCTTCATCTGGAGTCCATTTTTCAATCCATCAGTGGATGGGTGATATAAACAGTGAGACTAAACCTGTGCATCCTGTTCCATTTCAGTTTCCTTGCCTCACGCATCACTGTTTATATCTGAGTAGAATTGCCGAGATTTCAGAGAAACCTAGATCTATGAAGATCGACTTTAATTTGGAGCTCAATATTGGGTGTGCCTGCATCTATGAGTCTCAGGTAGGCGGTTCTTACCTATTTTTGTGTTTTCTTAGACTTTTGGGTGGCATGGCCTTTGGCGCGTTTTTGGGTATTTTGTGTGTGACCCTGATTTATCTGTTATTACATATTGAGTTAATTTTTTGACCCATGGGATGCCTTTGGGCATGCCCTATTACCTATATTGCTTGAGCAAGGCTAGGAGAGAGGCCGACGCTCATTTGGACATTTTTTCTTCTGTTCCAAAATGTTTATAAATGGTCTTCTTGGTCTAGAACTGATATGTTTAATCTGGTAAAGCATGATTGCATTAAGAGGCATTCCAGACCTTAGTGCTGCTGTGTGATCACTATTGGGATAGTGCAAATTCAATTGTTTAGATTTATTTTCCAGCTTATGTTATTTTTTAGAAGTTTTATATATGTAGTTGGTAGATTTCATATGCTGGAACCCTTTAGGTTGTGTTGGGCATGGTCCAGATATTCTTGAGTGATACTGATCACATGTTGGGATTTGGGCTGGGTTACATTGGGTGGTTCCAACCACGGGATTGGGAATCATGGACGTCGACTTGCGGTAGGGTGGCTGTCAGGTTGGTCATGGCCAGTGTTACTTAGATGGGGAGGCCTTCGGACTTGAGCGGCATTATCTTAGGGACTCGAGGTGTCAGAGATGTTATGTCTTGGGTACTATTTTGGTTATTACCATTGACCCGAAATTTTGAGTAGTGGGCACATAGAGAGACTCCATGATGAGGTAGTTTATACCACTCGTGTGGGTAGAGGCCCCTGTTAGTTGCAGTTTAGGCACTATTTGTTTGGGGGTGATTGTAGTAGGAAGCCAGGTGGAAGTTGAGGAGATTTCAAGGGATTGCATTGAGGCTATCAGGTTGGGGGTAGAGGCCCACCATTATTTGAGGGAAAACATCGTTGTCCCTCCGGTTGCATTATTTCAGGGCATACATCGATGTCCCTCCTATTACTTTAGTTGAAATCATACATCACTATCCCTACGGTTACTTATTTTAGGACAGACATCATTGTTCCTCTGAACTACTATTTCTTGGGCGTTCCTTCAAGACATCGGTACTTGAGACATGCGGTTTCAGGGGGCACATGGTGTCGGGTTACATGACAGAGATGCCGGTGTTGGTCTAAGTAGGTGACACTCCATGGAGCCTGCTAAGGACTAGTGGAGTTTGTGTTGTTTGTGTGCATCTTATTGTTTACTGTTTTCATTATAATTGTATTCCCACTTAAAAAATTATATTAGGTACTCACTGTTGGGTGGTATCCTACTGAGATTCATCTCACACCCGGCACGGGCCCTTCGGGATGCATTTAGACTTTTTGGATTTATGTGTAGGAAAGAGGTCAGCTTCAGGAGGTGGAGTACATTAGTTATTGCATCGAGATGATATGGACCTTGAGGTCCTTCCTATATAGAGATTATTTTTTTTGATTTATTTCCAGTATTAGCATGCGTACTTGTCTTGTAGCTACAGTTGGTTATCAATTTGAGACTTTAAATATGGATATGTATGACCTACTTTTGATGCATGTTTTTTTGTTCAGTAGTAGTTATAAGTGATCAACATGCTGTTCTGTTTACTTTTTGCTACTTTGGTTATATTTTTTGCTTCCACTATTTATCGAAATTGAATGTGCGTCCGCTCTGCAGGTCAGGTTTGATTCTGCTGAGTTGTTTATTCCTCTGTATATTTACTAATATACTCAGAATAGTACCATTATTATCCTCCAAGAGGGTCTAGCCTCCCCATTATATTTATAGGTCTTTCTCTACTAGTCAGAAGCCTTTGGCATTTAGGGAGGTGTACCTAAGGTAGTAACACCCGACCCATTTAGCACCATTTGGGTGGTTTATCAGGTCCGGGTCGTTACATTAGTGATTGGGTAAGGCATGAAAAATGGTAACTATGGGTTACACCAAGTGCGTGATTACCTCCTGATTCTCCTTTATATTATTATCATGGTATTTTTGGATGTCATCTAGAGGGTTGAGTGGTGGTTAATTTTTAGACTTGATTATATGGATTGGAACCCTATGGATATAGGATTGGACAGCTGGGCATTGACATTGGTGAGGCTAACTTAGACCATCCCTATTAGTTATTGACTATATATTTTCACCATACTACATTAGGTGGGTTCGAACTAAGTACATCTTGGGATGGATTCTAGGTATGTTTATAAAATTCCCTTTATTAAACATTTATATTCTCTTGGTTTAATTTATAACTCTGTGGTTATTGTTTATTTTTCATTTCCCTACTTTCATGTATATTTCTCCTTTGTTTAGGGAATTTTTGGATAATCCCTACAACTCTTCCATGGTTCTGTTTTTTCCTTTATTTTATGTTTTGTATGAGTTATGCATATACTTGGTTTTTGGTCTTCAGACAGAGATTAAAAATGAGAAATTGTATTAAAAATGGAAAACCATGTTTTTTTTTCAATGTGGAATTTATAGAAAGTAGTGTTTGTTATTTTAGAGATAAAAACCCAAATTTATTAAATATTTGTCAAACTAGAATTTTTGGACTATTTATAGAAATGACATGTATGAATTCTATGGTGCTTACCTACTGAGATATTTTTTTCTCACACCCTACTTCTTCTCATGACATTACTAGAACCAAGATATTTTTAGGTTTAGTTCATATTCAGGTTTCCCTATAGATGAGGATGGTTCCATGGATGGTGGTGACCAAGAGGTCACCTAGAGATTGTGTCTGTTTTGGTTTGGGTTCAGTTTGGATTATTTATGTTTTATTTTTTGTTGAACTACAGTTGTATCTGGGTATGTTTATGTATTTATTTTGATCAGTGGATGTTTGGATCCCCCTTTTATCCTGCCACTCTATTTTGTTTTATTTATTGATTATTTATAGGCTAAATCATTCCCATTGGTTTTATATTTGATTTTCATCACATGTTTCCATCCTAGGAGGATTATAAATGCCTCTTGAGCCATAGTTGGGCCGAATTTGGTGATCGGATTGGGGTTGACCTGGGATGGTTCTTGAATAAATGGCATTATAGGACCCCATCACTCTTTGGGGTGTTAGGAAGTTTTGAGATATGATTATAGGGACATGATATGTAGGTATGGGAAGGGCTTCATGAACTCTGTATGGTCCCAAGCCATGAGTTACAAAGGGTATTCCAAAATTTGAGTCATTTGTTTTGGTTTTTGGGTTTATTCCATTGGTGCTTGTTTGGTTTGTATATTTGGGGAATTACAATGAAAGTAAATCAGTGTTACATGGGGGAATTTCATGGACTAGAGACCCATGTGGATCCCAATTTCACATTTTAAGATACATCCAATTTGTTAGTTCTTTCTTGGGGCATAGTTTTCTAAACCACATGGTTGGGTTATGTGTGGAAACTAGTTCCCTATTTGTGGAGTTTGGATGTGAGTTATGTTTTGGCTTGATTTTGGTTGGCGTGAGTATATTTTGAATGGATTTTTTTTGGAAAAATGGATTTCAAAATGGAAAATTATTTTTTAACATGGTTTTATTTTAAAAGTGGGATTTGGGTTTTAAATTATATTTTTAAATGAGTTTTAGTATTTTGGGGAAGTGTCATTGGAGTAAACTGTTTTTGATATTTAAATGGAAATGGTTATTTTTTAAATTCGATTTTAGCTTGATTTTTGATGTTTGGTTTAGGAGCTTCATGATTTTCCTTGGGATATTATTTTAGTTGAATTTTGGTTAGATTTTAATTCAGTTTTTTAATTTATTTTAGTTAGATAATACAACCTAGAAATATCTCAAGGGTTTCTAGTGAGTCTTTTCTCATATTTGGCCACACTCATACCCCTATTGGATCGACATTGTCAAGTTATTCTTCATTTCTTACAGTTTTATATAGTGATCAATTTCCATTTGAGGATGAAAAGTATATTGAGGAAGTATAAAGTGTTTTATTTAATTGGGAACTCATGAAACAATGAGAGTGTGAGCTATTATATGTTTTTCTGAGGGTTTGGGTTTGTATCGGTGGAAGATGAACATCCCATCACCATTGAAAGTCGAGACGTACTGGTAGGTTTTTACGACCACTTTTATCTGATGGTTCATGATAGAGGAGGTGAAGGTGAGAATAGTGTAAGAGCATTTGAGCATCCAACAAGGTTTTCATATGGTGAGGGCCTTTGTTGGAGACTTCAAAGAGATGGTTTCATTTTCTTTAGAGATACAATCAAAGGATCAGATGAAATATACTCCCTAGTCTGGGGTCTTCCTTCAAATATTAAAGCGTGAGTTCTCTCTTCTATGGATTTTATGTTTAGGAAGCTGGATGGTGAGACATTTATTGCCGAACAGGTTACCAAAGTGAAATCTGTAGCAGATGGAAAGCAATTTTTCTTTAACATTTAGTATGGTTACCTATATGGTGAGGAGTGTGCACTAGATGTACCTGTTTACGAGAAGTATCATTTTCTAGTTCATGCCCCGTGTTCATTGGACCATTCATGTATGTGTTTTTAGCATGGATATTTTGGGCATTCAAAGGCGTTTTTATGTAATTATCTAAAATAATGTTGAAAATGTGGTCATTTGTGTTATCTATATAAGGTTTTCAAGTAGTTTTTCAATAATAGGAATTCTAATCTGGAGGATTTCAGCTCATAACTATGTGGAGACAGAAGATTCAATACATTAGGGCTCCAACCATAAAACCTGGAGTGAGTCCCTTCACGTAGTCAGGAAGCACTCAATGTGGTGGGGGTTTCTAGACTTATTTTAGTCCGCAGTATCTGAGTGGGGAGGGTGTAGGTTCTTCTTGTTTTTTTTCTTTTTTTTTTGTAAATTATTATTATTTTGAGGATCTTGGGAACTTTGTGTTCAAGAAATTTTGATAGCCATTCTTTATTGATGAGAATATTTGATTGGTTTCCTTTTTGGTGTATTGGTCATAATTTTAGGTTGTGATAATTTAGGGGAATGTTTTGTTCTTGTGGAAATAAAGAATTTTGGTTTGGTTAAGTGTTTGGTTTGAGTTTCTCTCACTAGGTTTCTCTTTATGTTTGGAGTTCTAAAGTTAGTCCATGCTGGTTGGTTCTTGATGGTGGGTAGGACCCATTATTTTACATCAATATGGTTATACTTCTTGTGGTTTCCTATAGTGATGTCTAGGTGTGAATTGTAGAGTAGAAAGGTCACACTGAGGTTCGTGGTTCTGTTTTATCTCATTCAGTTTTGAGCGCATGTTTTGTTTCTCATTTGGCAGGGTGACATTCCGGGGGAAGAATTTTTTTGTGGTTGGGAGGATTGTCACATCCCAAACCTGGGGTTTTTTATTGATTTTATTTTTATATATTTCATGATTTTGGATATTTTGGTTGACGTTTAGGTTGAGTTCCTATTGATAATTTTTAAGATTTGTAGTTTTGGGCTAGTTTTTGGCCTGTGCATGGTAAATGTGCATGGTTTGGGAAGAAACCATGTAGCTGGTGAAGGTAGAGGGTGTTTTCAGTTCAATTTTTTCTTACACGTTTTAACTTGCATGTTTTATGCATGGTTTATCCCAAACCATTCCAGTCAAAGGAGTAATCATGCCACTATTTGGGGGTGTCTGTGGCAAGGCACACAACTTGTGTAGGGTTAGAAGAAACCATGTGGAAAGCGTGTGAGAAGGTCTATAGTTTTTGAAAGAAAACAAATTCACAGATAGTTCATGGATTCTCAAATACTATGGAAATCCTATGCAGGTACCCCTTCATTCTATTAGGGTGTGCACGATTCATGCATAATTTGGGAAATCATGATGCCAAACTATGTGAATTAACAAGATTCAATAAAAAATTGAAATAATTATTTTCCCCTATTATGTTTTAACCATATTTTGGGTTTATCCTACCCTATTTATCTGAGATGCACCTATGGGGATCCCATACCACTCTCCCTTTCTTCTAATTCTTCCATTAAATCTCCCTCAAGGTTGCTAGGTATGTTTCCCTTCATTATCAATAAGTTTTTACCTATTCTTACATTATTATATTGGTTACATGGTTATTCTTAGCTCGTTTCCTTCTTCTCTAAACCCAAGGGTGAGAATTGGCTTATATGGTTTGATTCTTTTTATGTTAGGGTGTGCGGTTGTCTCTTGGGCTCGGTTCTTCCCTCTCTTGAGTTTCATCACATTCAAACACTATAAAGGTAGGTGTTTCTATACATTTCCTTTTTATAGCATTATAATTGATGCATTCTCTTTTATAATTAATTTCTAAATGTTTTTTTTCATGATTCTGATGTTTTAAAATGATTTTTTGGTGCTTCTATGTTCATAATTGGTTAAAATTAGATTTTAAATAATTTCCTCAGTTATACCTATATGTACGCATGTATGAAGTTTGATAAAATGCCAATTAGTATTTTTATGTGAAATTGAGTACATTGGGATTGTGTTTGGACTTGGTTTGTTTTTTATAACATTATTTTCTTGTGATTTTCTCCTTGTTTGTGGTAGTGATGCCTTTTTTTAGTTTGATGCTCATGTGTGGATCCTAATGTTTTGTTATAATGCCCATTTTTATTCTTTAGTTGGAAACTTGGTCATTTCTATGGTTTTCCAATTATATTGAATTAGACATGGAAATATCGGAATGTAAAATGGGTGCACATATGGATTTGTACATACACACACACAAATTTATTTCCATAAAAATTCCCATCTTGAACCCCAGTTTTTAAAACACCATTTCTTCATTTCCTTCCACTCCTCCACTCTACCTCTCAAATGAGTTTCTCTAAAAACTCCATTGTATCCTAAATTCCAATTTGGTTTTCAAATAGATTTAAATTAATTTTCAAAATAGGTTATCTAAAACATAGTATATCTTTCACTTTTAAATGAGTTTGGTAAACCTATAAATTTAAAATGATTGGTTGGAACCTTTCAAACATAAATAGTGTTTCCACCTTAGTTTTGGAATGAAAGGTATTTTCAATGAAAATGGTTTCATATTTTTGAATGTAATTTCCTAGTTGGTACTTTGTGATGTTTTTATTTTTTTAAATACATATGATTTGTAGGACCAGTTAGAACTTTTTAATGTTTCTATGTATTAAGGGAACCCCTATAGTCATTCTTCCATTCGGGGGCCATCACATAGTTGGTGTTAGAGATTGGGAAAGGCATGCATGATGGAAACCCCAAGTTACACCGAGTGTATGATGTCCTCCCTATTATACATTATACTATTATCATGGGATTCTTGGATTTCATCTAGAGGGTTGATTGATGGTTACTTTCTAGAACATATTAGTCAAATTAGAACCCTCTGGATAGAGGACATTCCATGAGGGTTTTTCACTGGCGAGACCAGTTTAGAGAAGTCATGTTGGTTATTGTCTATGAAGTCTCCCCATACTCTAGTAGGTGATAATGAAATTAGTATATAAAAGGATTTCTTATAGGAATTTTTAGTAAATTCCCGTGATTACACATTTATATTCACCTAGATTACTTTCCAGCACCGTGGTTATTGTTTATTTAGTATTTTCCTTCCTACACTTGTACTGCTCCTTCGTTATCGGGTTTGATTGATTTTCCCTTTGGATTTTCCTTAGTTTGGTTTTTAATTTTTAGTATGCATTTTTTTGTTTTTCATAATCGATGTTTTTGGTCTTTATATTGGGTGTGAAAATGAGATATTGTTTTAAAAATGAAAAACCATGTTTTGTTTTCAATGTGAGATTTCTGAAAAACGATGTTGGTTGTTTTATAGATAAAAAACCCGAATTTATTATATTTATTTAAAACAAATGTTTTTTTGAAAATTTTGTGAAAGGAAATGTTTGGATTATGTGGTACTTAACTACTGAGCTATTTTATGCTCACACCACACTTGATCCCATAAACATTAGTATACCGAAGCTTATTTATAGGTTTAGTTCTTATTCTGGGTTTCATATGGAGTAGGATGGTTCCATGTATGGTGGTGGCCAAGAGGTCACACGGATATCATGCCAGTTATGGTTTGGGTTCAGTTTGTTTTTTCTAGTTTTCTATTTTGTTTCATTGTAGTCATATATAGGTATATTAATATATTTATTTTGATCAGTGTATTTTTGGATCTGCCTTTTATGATGCATACTCTGTTTTGTTTTATTTGTTAATTATTTATGGGATAAGTCATTCCAAATGGTTTTATCTTTGATGAAAGTCACTACTTTGCAACCAAGGAGGATCAAGAATGGGTCTCATACCTTTTTGTGGGCCGTATCGAGTGACGAGTTTGGTATTTACGCAACATGGTTCATGATAATATCATATTTAGAAATATAAAGATTATGTTTTTAACACAAAATCTGTGATTTCTGGTTCTGGGTTAGATCATTATTTTTTCATTTAATGTATATTTCCATTAAATACCATGTCAAAATATGTATAAAAGTCTTGGGTTTCTATAATGTATCATATTATTTATTCATTAAAATTTTATACCAATACAACAGTGAGCATTATTGAATTTTTGAAAGAAATATCCTTAAATACCTGAAAAAAAGTTATCATAAGTTCTTCACCTTTGGAGGTTAAGAATAACTTTTCATAATAGATTATACTAATGTTAATTAGAAAACCAACAATTATGATACTCGATCTAAATTTAGTTTTAATTTTTTCCTCAATATTAGGGATATCAATTATTATATTTCCAGACAAACCACTTTGTATGTTTCAACAATATAAGAAAAAAGCATCACTACATCAGATGCTGCAATGATATATATTTTTATCAATAAGTTCATAAATGAACATGAGGTCATTACTAATATTTTGAGAGTAATTGAGCTTTACTGTAACAAAAATAAAACTATTTCTAAATAAATGGAACCCCGATCTCACTAAAGGACTAATAATATCCTTCATAAATACCATATAATTCATGAAATTATTAAGAGATTTGATTTAAAGATCTTTGGACGGAAAAATATTAGAATGAAATGGATTCATTGAATAAGAAATTAATGTAGTAAAAACATGTGATAAATGTAAATTATATGGGTATTATATACATGATATACTATATGAAATAGTTTTCATCAATGTAAATATATCATGGTCTTATAATAGAGTAAATATTTATTTTTCATTTACTCATGAATTTTTTTTATTACACGAATAGTGGAATGATAAAACCCCTCAAAGTATAACATTGGGTTGTGATGTTATGTTGATATTATCATAAGTATATTCTTTTGTATGATATAGAATCAATATATAATAAGTGGAGAGTCATTATCAAGACCAACCCACCAAAGCATATCACATTGAATCTCCCCAAATAATGTAAACAATTAAAGGTGTATTCTTTGTATGAATCCCCATTACCTGAGGTTGAAAATGAATCTTAGCATGTGAAACATTATACATTGAAGCATTTCTTATACCAACACTTAGGTTGAGCTAACCAAGAGGTGGTTGGGTATGTTGGTCATTAGTTGAGTTTAACCAATATGATATTTTTCCTCTTGTGTTCCATGTATGAAATATACCCCCTCAATTGAATTATATCAAAAAAAAATTATGGAATTTCATAGTTAAGTGACATGTTCTTTTCTAAGATACTTGGTTGAATAACATGTGACATTTTCATTTAATTTTATTATCCATGTTCAAAGAATAATCAATGTATAAAATGTCCTATAATATATTAACATGTTCTATGTCTAGTGGTAACTTGATTTCTTAGAAAAAATGTTTAACATCCCTGACCTAGTTCTCCCTCAAGTGTCTAATTTAGGTAGTTATATGACCTCAAGGATTAATCCCTATATGTCAGGTGGTGATGACTAGTAGCGAAGGTGTGTGGAATATAGTGGGAGAGAATATACCCTCAGGAATAGAGTACCAATACCAATGGAAAAAAGATAAAAAAATCAAAAATTAACCCAAGAAGATAAACTAAAAATGATAAATAATCCAAATAAAATAGTTCATTCAAAGTCATACTAAATATCAAATAAAATTCCATGGTAAATGGTCATATAAGAAAATTAATAAAGCATACTATAAAATAAATACTCAAACAAAAACCCAGTCCTAAACCCCGTGATTGATCCCACATCCAAGATCTAATTCCATCTAGTATAATAAGAAAATCATGCTTAGGAACCCTTACTATTTTCCAATCTTTCATCTGTGAAATCATCTTAAGTACTAAATGGTGTCTCAATATGGTGTGAGTTTAAGTCAGTAGGCCAACACCCATGGTTTCTAATCATATCCTCCCCAAATAAATATTACATTAAATAGTACATTAAATAGAAGAATTGATTTATAAATTAATATCAAGCATTAAACAAACCTTCCAACCCCACAGCTCCACTTTGAAACTTAGGTTCAACAAATACCAACTTCGTCTGGATGCTACATGTCTCTATCCATTGGTGGATTATAATGGCTAGGATGAATCACCCATAATGAGTATCAAGTAACCAATATGAATTTCTATTATTGGATTATCCTCCCAAGGGTGAATCCCCCAAATCATGTTCCAAGTGTCCATCCATATCACACTTATACATTTATATGAGGATATATGCAAATTATAATGAAAGAGGCACTTACCTATTCTCACGGAACATTACTCATGCCAAGGGAGAAGTATCACATAGTTTTGCATCTAGAACTTCAGTGGTATGTTCCAATATATTTATCCCAACAGATATATGTACCCATGAGTATATCCCTCAAGAGGTATGTAACTATGAATCTATTCATTAATTGTTACATAACCATGCATATATACCTCAGGTGATATGTAACCATACAGCTAGCCCTTATGAAAATTTAATCAATGAGTCATAACAAGACCATATTCCAAGAAATCCATGTATAAAAACAAAAACCAAAAATTATAGTATGTTAACAATTTATTTAGGTTGTTTACATGGTGTATTGACTTGATCACACACATTTCACATAATAGAGAAACCAAAAAAGCCTTAGAATGATGACTTAGAAAACCTACCTCATGAACAGAAAATATGAAAACAAAGATCAAGTACTAGATAAATATGAAAGCCACGATCCCCTATTTTAAAATTATTGACATACACCATCAAGTATAGAAGAATAGGATCCCAGATAAAGGCCTGAGGAAGTTACCAATTCCAAGAAGAACTCATTATTTCAAGTTTTCCATACTGAAAAATTCATCAAAAGGATGATAATCAATATTAGAGAAATTGATGGTGCTATGTAGAACCGTAAAAACTCATAAATCATGAGTTAGGTCCGAATTAGGGGTGATTATGTGTTTAGAGGAGTTTTTCTGGGAAAAACTTTCCTCTTAATTTACTTGGTCTTGCCCAACACCACATGGTAGACGAGGGGAACGACCAACTAGCCTACAGTGTCTACTAGTGTACATGCATGTTTGGAGACCCCATCAGCTTAATGGTGGGTCTCGTATATAGTATCCATTCAAAAAACATACCAAAATATCTATGGTGGTATCACCAATGAACTAGTGGGGCTACTATAGCCTTACTAGGTGATTGGGTATCCCACCATCTGGTCAGTGGACTACACTTGCCTACCTGTGGCCCTCCTGTACCTCCAGTTCTATTGGGAACCTATATCCTTTTCATTACCCAACTTTTAAACACCCCTTAACACCTCTAAGACCTTTTATCATTCAAAAAATGGTCTCTGTCACCACTTTTTAAATGGTTTAACACAACTCAAAGTGAATAAAAAAATATAAAGATAAATGTACATAGAAAATGAAGGGATATTATAACCTCCCCACTGTATAACAAATCTTCCACAAGATGTGCTCCCATGAATCATTGTGGGGTATCATTGAATAACTCAAGAACTAAAACCCACATATCCAACTCCATCTCCCATTTCTCTTCCAAAATAATACCATTTTTCCACTACAATCACACTAAAAGCAAGATATTCCCTCATAGATTCATCTCACCATGACCCACAATATGAATTACTCCTGAATGGAAAAATATACATCAATATCTACATCATAAAAAAAACTATCACATGACAAGGGTCATGGTGATTTCTCTGAAGATGCAACACCTATTTTTTTTTCATGACACTGTATCACTATGGTGGATCGAATCTATTGGCACATATTTATCTGGTGTGTGTTTAAAACACTCTTATTTTAATGATCGTAAAACATGATTATTTTAGTATGGATGACCCACATGTTTTTTTATAGAATTTTATATGGTAAGAATTTTTTTTGGATAATTCTAATAAGTATTATGGAGAGTCACTGCCATCCTTGTCACTACCAGGACTTGTTACCCTCAGACAGGAGCTACTGCTAAGGCGAGTAATCAGTCTCCATGTCACCGCTAGAGAATGTTACTGCTAGAGGAACTTCTACAAGGATGATATAACATCAAGATTATTACCATAAGACTCTAAGAAATCTCTAGAATCTGAGTTACTATTCCGACTAGTTTGAGATACTTCTAAATGTTGAGTCATTGCCAACTTCTTAATACCATTTCTATCTATGAAATTTGGCTTGAATGGATCAATGACTATTTCTATTCAAGGATAATTTGACCATGTCTCCATGAAATAGTCAAAGACGATCGACAGATTGTAGATCTCTTCCAACTAATGTTGTTGTATATATGTTAAGGACAACTCTCTCTTTGTACATGGTATATGGTACATGACACATATGACAAATACAATGATTACTGACTTATAAAAAAGTGTACAATTGAATATGTGAATCCTAACAAGTTTTTTGATTCATGTTCTATGAAGATCAATGACACAAATGAAAAAAATCCTTACAAATATTGATTAAGACATTGACAGAGATAAATTAGAACATTCCTACAAATTCCTACGATCCTCTGTTTGGCTAAAATTTTTAGGAAATAAGCTCAAACTTCTCATTAAAAATGATATAATGACATTAATCATTCTAAGAATATCTTACTAAGAATCTATATATTATTTATTAATATTGATATTTATTTAATTATATTTTGGGTGGTGTGTTGTTACTATATTATCAAACACACATTGTCTCCTATACATAACTAAATAATACGTGTTATTATCTTCTTTATTTACATCTATTTTCCATGGAATTTGTGGAAGAGGTCCTTGTTTTTCATGTTCTATATTTACAACCACGTGAAACTATGGAAGTGGATCTTCATCCTGAACAACTTGTATATGTTTTTTGTTTACCTAATATTGGTTGTGGATTTATTTTATTATTATTATTATATACATGGTAGCTGGTGATTGCTAAGTGGATAGGATTAAGTCTCATCTTGGTACCGAATATCTTGTTTATTCCAATGTGTTATTGTGTTTTGTGTTTTTTTTTCAAAAATATATTGTTTATAATATATAAAAAAGGTTATATATATAATTAAACATAACTTGTTTTTATATTTTTTTTGTCATATTTAATTGATTTCAAATGATAAGATAATACAATTTTTTTAACTGAGACTTAATCACTCATTGAGAAATATTTTAAAAGTATAGATATTATATCGATGTTCTATTTTTAATAATTGGACATTTTTTATTAAGTGTATTTTATATTAGATTAATCTTTTATATAAATTTTTATTGGGAATGAAATTCTCCCCCCTCTTGATTTAATCACTCTAAACAACTTTTGGTATTAGATATTTTCTAAATTAAATTTTCAACTATGATTTTAGTTGTATTATAATGATCTCAAATTTCTATCAATTCTAAATTTTAGTTCTTTATGGATAATAGACAAGAAGGATATACTACCAACATACCTCTTTATTGTAATAGTACAAATTATGCTTAATGTAAAATAAAAATTAATTTAGAAAGTATGGGTTTTAACATTTGGATTGTAATTGAACTTTAATATGAAATACCAAAAACTATTGGAATTACCTAGAGTGATTCTTTAAAACATGCATAGAATAATAATTTTATAGCTATGAATTAATTGATTTCCAACTTGGGTGAAGATGAATATAATTGAATATATACTTGAAAATCTACTTTTGAAATATGGGATACCTTATCTGATTCACCTGAAGGGACATCAAATGTCAAAAAAATGAGACTAAACACATATACAATCTAGTATAATAATTTAAAATAAAATATGATGAACCTATTTATGATATGTATTTTCGGTTCAATGAAATAGTGAATACCATTCACTCCTTGGAAAACAAGTGATAGATGAAGATCAAGTGATGATATTTCTAAAATCCTTACCAGAGAGACGGAGAGGAACATCTATGCCAATTAGAGAATCTTATGATTTGAGTAAACAATATGTCAAGGAATTGATAAAACACATGATGATATATGAATAAGAGATTAAAGTTAACAAGGAGATCTAATAATTTGAACAAAAAAGTAAGTCCCTAGCCTACAAGACTAATACCTCCAAACAAAGAGAAAAGAAGCAAGCTAAAGATACTAGTGAAGAAGAATCTCATGATGACAGTGATGAAGAGATGGACCGTATGGCCAAAAGTTTCATGAAATTCAATAGAAAAAATAAGTTCATCAATAAATCTAATTTCAACAGAAATTATGAAAATAAATGAAAGTTGAAAATGGATTGAAAAAATGATGACACTCAAACAATGAAATCACTTTCTATGAATGTAAGATTAAAAGACACATTCAAGATAACTATCCAAAATTGAAATATAAAAATAAGTATGATGATAATGATAGAATATTAATGAGAGCCATGAAATAAACATCGAGTTCTTACTAAGATAGATAGATTGATTCAGAAACTAATCAAAAATATAATCCAAATAGGTAAAATATGTACTTTGTAAAAATAACATCAAACTTACAAAATATTCTTCATGCTTCTAATAATATTTTAAATATTTCTGAAAATAATGAAAATGATGATATTTAGGAAAAAATGACCAGTGAATATTTTTATGATTAATATAACATGTTGGAAGATACTTTTAATGAGAATAAAAATAAATATATGTCAATTAAAAAACATCATTCTTCGATCGTAAATATTGAAACTAACATTAATATTGAAAATATGAAAAAAATGATCAATTGATGAAAGAGAACAATGAATAAAAATTGTAAAATGATTATTTAACAAAACAAATAAAATGTTTTACCAATGTTAAAAACAATGTAACTAAATTACTTGAAAGAAAGTTTCTCCAATGTATCTAACTGGAATTGCTCATCAACTAGGATAGAGAAAAATTTCAAAAACCATATTTACATCCAGCACTAGTTCTGAAAAATTGTATACTACCAGTACGAACTAAAGTAGACCAAATAAATTATTTACTTCTATAATATTAAATTATTCTTATTAGAAAACCATTAAGAAATTATTGGTGCCAAAATATCTTATTACTAACATAACTGGACCCAAAAGGATTTGGGTACCGAAATCATTTTTAGCATAAACATTATTTTGTAGGAAAATTGTTTTAAAACCTCAAAAAAAGCCTATGGTATCTAGACAATGGATGTTTTAAACATATTTCCTTTGAGTATTCAAACGTCAAGAATTTTATCAAATTAGATGGTGGTCATGTCACTTTTGATGACAATTCTTATGGTAATATCATTCGCGTTAGCCAAATTGGTAATTCTAATTCAGTATTAATTTATAATGTTTTATATGTTGATGGTTTAAAATATAATATAATTAGCATTTAAAAATTATGTGATGATGGATTTTATGTAAAACTTGAAAATACCTCGTTCTATGTTTTTGATGATAAAAATGTTTTAATTTTATTACATTAAGAAATGATAATATTTATTATATTGATTTAAATTCTTTATCATTTAAAAATAATTCTTTCTTAAGTGAGATTCAAAATGAATCTTGTATTTGGAATAAGAAACTAGCTCATTGAAATATTCATTCACATAGAAAGCTAACACCAAAATGATTTGTTATAGATCCACCAAAACATAAATTCTTAAATGATAGAGTGTGTGATCCCTATAAATAAATGAAACTTTATATGATTTATTTAAAATCTAAGAAAGAAGTTTTAACTTATAAACCTCTAGAGTTAGTTCATATGGACATCTTTAGACCTTCTATAGTTTCTAGATTAAATGGAAAACACTATGTTTATGTCCTTGCAGATGAATTTTCTTGAAACACTTGGGTATTCTTTTTTATCTATTAAAATTGAAGCTTATACTTACTTTATTAAGTATTCCCAATCTATAGAAAATCTTAGCAGATGCAGGATTAAGACCTTAAGAAGTGATCATGGTCGAGAATTTTAAAATCATTAATTTTAATCATTTTGTTCTAAAAATGATTATAATCCCAACTTTTCTTCTCCTAAGACACCACAACAAAATTACATGATAGAAAGAAGAAATAGAACTCTTCAAGAGATATCTCGGACAATTCTAAATGATTATGAATAACCTGTCTACTCTTGGGAAGAGCCTGTGTATATATCATGTTATTCTATAATAATGTTTTAATTAGACCTATACAAAAAAGAACACCTTATCAATTATTTCTCAATAGAAATACGAATTTTAATTACATTAGATTTTTTAGTTACAATGTTTTATTCTAAATACAATGGAAAATATGGAAAAAATTTCTTTTAAGAGTGATGAAGGAATTATCCTTAGATATTTAACTTCCAATAATGATTATAGAGTGTTTCATATGAGAACAAAAATATGTAATAATCTGTTCAAATTAAATTTGATGAAACCAATCCCAATGAACCTAATACTATCTTTTTGAACCTTGAGGATGATCTTTAAACTCTAAATCTCAATTCTAAACCATCAAAAAGTTCAGTGAAACATGGAGAAAGTTCTCCTAGTAAAGTGATAGAACCCAAAAATGGAGAAGATCTTGAAACAACATTCCCATATTTTCAAAGACCTGCTAGGAATCATATAAACCTCCCTTTATATGATGTTATAAGAAACCAAGATATAGGTACTTAGACTAGATAATCCCTTAGGAATAAAATTGAACACAAAGAATTCTTCTCATAGCTTTAACCAAGGAACATTAATGACTCTATAAATGATGAATTTTGGGTAATATATTTTCAATAATAACTTAATAAATTTAGGAGAAAAAATGTATGGAAATTTATTGATAAAACTAAATACACCTTAACTATTGCAACTAAGTGTGTATTTATAAACAAGGTTGATGATTCAGGAACTATAATAAGAAACAAATCTACACTAGATGCACAAGGTTACAATATTGAAGAAGGTATTGATTATGAAGAAACTTTTTCAGCTATATAAAGACTTGAATCCATTAGGATTATTCATTCCAATATAAAACATTTAGACTTCAAACTATATTAAATGGATGTTAAAATAACATTCTTAAATATATTTATAATTTATTATTTTTAAACGCTCCCCTAGATTTCAAAATCCACATTTTCAAAATGCTGTTTTTAAGCTAAAAAATCATTATATGGTCTAAAATAAGTACCAAGATCTTGGTAGGATATGGCTACCTCTATTCTCATTTCAATTCTTTTTCAAAATATAAAGCTAATACAAATTTTATTTATAATTGTTTTTTCAAAAGATGTTTTAATAGTATAAATATATATAGATGATATTATTTTTGGATCTAATAAAGAATATCCACGCACTGATTTCTCAAAACTAATGCAAAATGAATTTGAAATGGGTTTAATGGGTCAACTTGAATTCTTTCTTGGATTTAAAAATTTCATAAATAAATACAAAATTATCTTAAATCTAATTTAAATATACTAAATTACTTTTAAAACATTTTGTCTTCGATAGCTCTAAATCTAGTGATATTCCCATGAGTATCACCAGTAAATTAGATCTTGATGAAGATAGAAAATATGTAGATCAAACAAGTTATAGAGGTATGATTGGAAGTATTTTATACTTAACTGCTATTCAGCCTAATATTATGTTTAGTGTCTGTATGTCTACTAAATTTCAAGAAAATACAAAAGAGTCGCACCTAAAATCCATCAAAAGAATTTTTAAACAACTCAAATATACAACCAATTTATGATTTTTCTATCCAAGAAGTTATGTTTTTGATTTAGTATATTTTTCTTATAATGATTTTGGTGGGATTAAGTTAGACAGAAAAATCACATCATTAAAATGTAATATTTTAGGCAAATCTCTAGTATCATGGCCTAGTAAGAAAAAAATTCAACTACACTATCCACTGTTGAAGCTGAGTACATAACTGTAGGTAGTTTCAGTGCAAGAATCTTGTATATGAAACATAAATTACTAGAATTTGGATACCAATTTAGACATGTGCCTATAATTTTTGATAAAAAAGTGTAATAAACATTTAAAAAGTCCAGTATCATATTCTAGAACAAATCACATTGATGTTAGACATCTCCTTTTCTGGGACCATTCTAAAAAAGGTGATATAACTTTAGAATTTATTATAACTTAACATCAGCATGTTGATATATTAAAAAAGAATTTGAATTATGAAATATTAGACTACATAAAACATGAATTAGGAATGATAAGTTTTTGATGACTGAATCACCATTGATGAGTCACCGTTGACAAGTCACTGTTGATGAGTAACCATTGATGGGTCACCATTGATGGGTCACCATTAGTGAGTCACTATTCCTTTTTACCATTGTTTTATTACTATTGATATTCTTTTTCTTGATTGAATTTTTATTTCTTTATATTTATTATAATTTAATGTTTGTAATTACTAAATGATAAATCTATCAAGAGAAATCAAATCGATTCACTACCTCTTAAACTCTTGAAATCTCAAACCTTTATCTTCCTCTCAAACCGATCATATTTCCTTCCTACCTTAAGCCTTCAATCGATCCCAATGGATTGGTTTGATTGAGTAGTAGAGTAAAATCTATAATAGATGAGGCAATCCATGAAATAAAAAGTATTTGTCATTCTTTTGGACATTTTTTCACAAAGCTTCCATATGGAAGAATGATTTGTTGAATAAGAAAAGGAAAATACATGCACAATAGATTCCATATTGTAATAAACTAGTATTGAATATTATAGAAGAAAAGAAATGGATGACCCAGTTCACATAAAATCATCATATTTTTTATCTAAGGTAATTCTTTGATTTATATCAGAAGGATGATTTTATTTTGGAAACGAAATTGGAATTGATAAAAAGTCACATTGATGGAGAAGAGATTTATTTCTCTCAAAAGTAAAGGTAAAATTTCTTAAAAATACCTCATAAAGGGGTATACAAGGATTTTAAAGGAATTATTCCAAGTGATAGTGAAATATTCAAATATAAAGAGGAAATTATATAGTTGATCGGAGATAGTACCCTAAGGAGACCTATAAATGCTAAAATCGATGGTGAATGTAAGTTTTTATTCAATTCTGTACAACATTTTTTGAATCCTCGGAAGGGTTATTCGATGCCATGTGATATCTTGATATTTACTTCTTGTTTACGAAGAAACATGGTAAAAGGATTAAAATATGTTTATTTTTTATGATTTATATATATGAGATGTGCATTAAGAGCTCATGATTAAACTACTTAATATATATAATGTTTACATCAGCCATCTTAGATACTAAGGGATTTTTCAAAGAAGGAGAATAAGATGAAGATAAATTTTATGGTTTTTTCTAATCAAAGAAATTTTTAAAAAGGGTTAAAGTGAGGTAAAATTCATGGAACAAATGTTGGGTAAGAGACAATGAAAAATTGTATGATAAATTCAACCCTTTTGATCATACAAAAAGACCTAAGGATGTGGTGGATCCTGATCTCAAACCTGAATAGTTATTTGATTACTCTAATTATTTTCATAGTGAAAAAGTTGAGAAAGTAACAGATGAAATAGAAGAAAAAGAGTATTTTTCATAGGAAGTGCTGAGTGGTTAAGAGATTACTAAATCACCTCCTAAAGTCTATGTTGGGTCTATCTGTCCACCGGGTTATATGCCTACATGAATATCTCTTTTAGATGATAATGATGATGAGGAAACTAAGGTATCTTGAGAATCCTAGTTTAAAACATCTTCCACTAAAACAATATGTGACTTGAATGATAATGGAAATGGTAGTGATGAAAATGATTCTAAAGAAGTAGATGGTTATCATGATCATGAAAAATCAAATGGAAATGAATGTAAAGATAAGGAGGATCATGATGATGGATATAATAATATGGATATGATCATGGAAATGCTCATAATGTTGAAATTAATATGAATGGAGATGATCCTATTGATCATGATCATGAGATCGTTCAAATACATCATTCCTCACTAGTGGTGTCAAGTTATAACAGAAATGAATATCAATCTAAAGACACTGTGATGACTAATTTAAAATGTTTTACTGAAGAATATGTGGATGCTTCTTGTGAGGGGGATAATACTGCCAATATTATTGATCAGTTAGAATGAATGTCTCGATTATAACTAGTAGATAATTTATAGACATCTCATACATAATATTCCCCTTATGTACCTGAATTTGGTCAATCTTATCATGTAATAAGAGAATATCCAATTAATAATTCAGATGAAGATCATGAAAATATCATCAGAGAATATCCGTGTTTTTTAGTCTTAGTTTGGATTATAATGATTCATATGAAGATCATGAAAATATCATCAAAGAATAAGGCTCTTTAGTGGATCAAATTAATCATGATGGGGAGTTGCAAACTTTTACTCTAATGGAGATAGATCAATAAAGGCTGAAGTGCCTCATGAGAAAAGAGTTCATATTTATGATCAATATGTTATGTCTCTTTATGGTGTGACACAAACTGATTTATAATATTTTTTAAGAAATTTAAATTATGATATGGAATCCCTAATACGGAATATAGTTTTATATTTTAAAAATGTATTCATATCTCAATATTCACTAGTTCCTAGACTCAGTGAAGAAAGCACTCACTCTTTAGTAGATTTGGTCATATAAAATTTACAACAAAGAGTTAGATTTTATATTCAAGATATGGAAGTGTAAAATAGATGATTTTCAATAGAAGTAAAATTTTTAAATGATAAATTGAGGTTCTGACATCCTATTTTTCTGAACATTTGAATTATATTTCTCATAAGTTTGAAAAAATGACTACTGATGCCTCTAAATCATCTGTACCTCCTCTGAATCCAGTGAAAATTGATATAGATATTCTCAGATAGGTTATTAGAGAAGAGATCAATAATTATTTGGTTGATATGACCACTCATGAGGAACAAATAAAGTAGATACATCATCATGTAGAGAACACGTATAAGATGATAAGGGAATATTCCACTGATCTCATGATTAATAAGGACATAATCAAGAAATCAATAAAGTATTATTTGTCGAAAATTTATAAAAATAATGAGATTTTTAATAACATAAATATTTAGGTAGAAAATTTGATATTTCCACCAATGAAAAGTGATTTCAAAGAAAAAGTGGGTCAACATACAATTCTCACACCATCTCTACAGAGATTTATGGAAGAGAAAAAATGATTTCATTAGTGCCATGGAATGGGGAGGTAATTTAATTATTGATTTTATCAATCTCATGAAACCATTATTACATGTTAATAGTATAAATTTTATTTCAAGAGAGTCCATTTATATGACAACAATTCTTTCAACTACAACCACAAAGCCTTTAAGATACTGTTCTACAGTGATTACTCATTACGATGGTCTTCTGCCACCACTATTTCAGCCTATGAGTTTATCACCAACTAATGCAATCAAACACCTTAGAATAAATTTATATGTGATCCACTTCCTCTTGACACAAAAATACCTTCCATTACCACCTATAATCTATCTTTCACTACTACTATCTTCTCTCAGGATAGAGACAAGGACAAAGGCAAAGAGAAAGTTGATTAGCCACCAACCTCTAACCGGGGAATCTAATTAGATGTATTCTTCTGATATGGATCATTTAATTTTACTTTTTATATTTATATTACTATAATAAAAATATATTAGTATTATATTAAATTAAATATTTAATTTTATTCTTTTTTACCATGTTTTTTAATTTTATTCTTCTTTTCTTTTTGATAATCTTAAAGGGGGAGATAAAATTGAAATTTATTTATATATAGGATTATTTTTATATTTTTTTATTTATGTTGTTTATATCACACACATATATTTTGAAATGATAAGAAAACATTCTTTTACATACATTAATTTATGATTATTTCTACTTACTTATTTAATACATGTATTATATAATCCCATGTTTTGTGATCATTAAAAGGGGAAGAATGCTAGCACCTCCTTATATGGAGTGTGTTTGACGCTCTCTTATTTTAATGATCAAAAACCATGATTATTTTTGTACTAATGATCCACATGTTGTATGATAGAATTTTATATGGTAATACTATTTTAATGATGATTCTGCTAAGTATTATGGCGAGTCACCGCTAGGCTTTTCATTGTTAGGACTTGTTACCATCTAAAAAGAGATACTGCTAAGGTGAGTCATCATCATCCTTGTCACTGTCGGTGATTTTTACCACTAGAGGAGCTACCACTAAGAAGAGATACTATTTAGATTGTTATCATGATACTTTGAGTCACCACCAGAATCTGACATTACATCACTTCGAGATACCTCCATATACCGAGTCACTTCCAGCTTCTTGTTACCATTTCTATATGATGACTTTATCATGAATATAAAAACAACTATTTCTATTCAAGGATAATTTTACCAAATCGTAATGACTAAAGAAAAATCTTATCTAGGGATTATGGATCTCCTCCAACTAATTTTGATATATATACATGAAGTATATATCAATATCTCTATACATTGTACATGGTATATGATACATGACACATATAAAAAATATTACGATTATTGACTTATGAAAAATTTTGAAATTGAATTTGTGAATCCTCACAAGATTACTAATTCATGTTATGTGATGTCCAACAACATAGAAGCCCAAATTCATTTAAAAATATTGATTGACACACTGATAGAGATCAACTATAACATTCCAAGAGATTTCTACGATCCTCTATTCTACTACAATTTTTAGGAATGAAGCTCAAATTTCTCACTAACGCTAATCTGAGGACATTGATCATTCTGATCATATCAGATTGAGAATCTCTATATTCTTTATTTCACTTTTTGTTTATTTGTTTCTCTTTTTAATAGTTTTTTGTTATGCTGTATGATGATACACAATTTCTCTTACACCTATCTGGAGAATACCTGTTATTCTATCTTAGCTTTACATCTATTTTCCCATGGGGTTTGTGGAAGAGTTCCTTGTGTGACTTGTGCTATCTTTACTCTCCATGTATAGATGTGGATGAGGATCTTTATCCTGGATATCTTATAACTATTTTTTTACCGAATCCCGATTATTAATTTGTTTGATTATTATGATAATCTTTTTGAAGGTAAGTGATTTACAAAAGGATGGGATTAAGTATCATCTTGAGACTTAACCTCTTATTTATTACACTATGTTACTGTGTTATTGTGTTTTTTTAATTTCAAAGCCTATATTTTTTTAATATATAAAAAAATATTACTTTGATAATTAATCATAACTAGTTTTTATATTTTTTTTTATATAAACTATTTTCAAAAGATAATGTAATCCTGAACATTTGTTTTAGCCGAGACATAATCACTATTTAAGAAATATTTTTAAATAACAGATCTTATATCGATATGCTATTTTGATTAATTGGAAATTTTGTTTTATTAAGGTTATTTTATTTTAAATTATTCCATAATAAAATTTATTGGGAACTCAATTCACCAACCTTCTTGAGTTACTCACTCTGGCCAACACAATCGATTTATCATTGAACCGATTCACTATATTACCTCAAATGGTTTGAAGAACCCAAGAAATATCTTTCCATGTATCTAGATATAAAATTTATAGAGCCAAGGAGACTCCACAAGAATGACCCAAATATTGAACTTTAACTCTAGAGGTCACCTATATCAGTTTCTATATGTTTTCTTCCTACTCTGTAAGATCACCAACTACTTCCTGATCAGCTAAACCAACTCAGATGTCTCTTGCATGAGACTAGATCCAATGAGAGCTGACTTTTCCACCTCTAACTAGGGAAAAAGATAATTCAACCAACTTCCATATAAATCTTGTAAAGGATAGATTTTTATCAATTACTTGAAGATGATATTATAAGTGAAATACATGATTTACAGATTATTTTACCAAGAACTACAAAAATTAAAAACACAAGATCGTAACACTTTCTTTAGAATATGAATATTTTGCTCAGATTGTCTATTAGTCTGAGGATGGTATGTTGTACTCTGAAGAACCTATAATCCCAAATACTTCTTAAGGTCCTTCTAGATCCATTATGCGAAACATGTATCTTGATCATAAATTATACTCCTCATAACACCATACAATAAAACTATCACCCACACATAGATATTACTTAGATTATCGACGTTGAAGGCCTACCTAATATGAAATAAGTGGGAAACCTTCATCTGTTGATCCATGATCACCCATAATACATCTTTATTCTAGGGTTTCTTGGATAATCCTATCATGAATTCCATGTTTAATCCATACCACTTCTATTCCAGTGTGGGAAGATGTTGTAGTAACCCTACAAGCTGTTGATGCTCTACCTTCACTTACTTATATGTGAAGCATCATGTCGTGAAAGCATATATCATCATCTCCATCCCTAGAAACCAATATTTAATATTAATACCATGAAACATAATTGTAATAACATGATTTAATGACCATTTAAAAGTATGAAATTTCATAATCTTATCACCATGAAGAACTGTAGATTCCCTGATGTGACCATGGAACATAAAAAACTCACCACTTCCAAGAGGCCACCATGATAGGGGCTCCCCACCATATATGATGTACCTTATATGTAAACACTCTAGATCAAATAAATATCTTATCTTGATCCAATTTATAATAAAAAACAATATATTTTGATGTTAGAGTCACTCTCCCATAGAACTCATGAAAATACTGATATATATCAGAAAAGAGTGTCATCTTCCACTACCCATCACTAGTCTTTTGCACAGCCTCTAACTATATATTCTCAATAAAAGAATCATCAATGAAATTTCCATTTCCTATAGTGTTTTCTTTATTGATTGCAAAGGACTGAAGATACCCGACCAACTTACTCTTCTGAAGGTTCTAGTTTTTCCCTTAAAATATGTACTTTAGGATCTTATGGTCTGTATACACCACAAACCATTTACCTAATAAATAATTGAACCAGAATATTAGGGAGTGTACCACTATTGGTAAATTCATACAATTCATATGATTATTACTCTCTTGAATCCTCCACTATTTGTATCCATAGTCAACCACTTCATATTTCTTCATCATAACTGCTATGAGGCTGACTCCTGATGTGTCATAGTAAACAATTTACTCTTTACCCTACTCATGTAAGGAAACAATCAGTGTTCTGGTCCAACAGACCATAAACTCTAAAAAATATGCCTTAAAAGAATATAACTAAAAAACCATCACCTGTTTCTTTAAAGCCCATACATCTTCACTACCATATTAGAGAAGTCATGAATAAAATGTCAGTAATAGCCCGAAAGATCCTTAAATATCTGAATCTCAAAGATATTCTTGGGACATTCCCAAGATACCATAACTCCCACCTTCATTGATTCCACTGAAACTCTATCCTATGAGATAACACGACATAATGAGGGAAATTTTTCAGTCTATATATAACCTTTAGATATATTGGTTTATAGCTGATTCTCTCTCAGCATACTCAGAGTGATGCCAAGATGTAGGGAATGATCATTTGTGGATTGGGACCACACGAAGATTTCATAAATAAATAACCACAAACTAATAATAAAATTAATGGAATATCTTATTCATCATGTCCTTTAACACTACAGTTTCATTCATCAAAAAAAAAACTATATCATCATTAACTCATACAATTCATACCTACTCCTAAAATAAGTTTATGGTTTGTTAGACGATCTCACACTCAAATGATTATACACTAAAATAAATTCTATATTGGAAAAGATATAAGATCCTATCAGTTAATAGAATATATTATAAATTCATTGAAGGGGATACAAGTTCTTGAATGTTATCTGGTTTAGTATCCAATAATCCACATATAATCATAAAGTCTCATCTTCTTTATTGGTTAAAATTTCAAGATAACCTCATTGTGAATAACCAAGACATATGAATCTATTTTCTTCTAGATCTTCTAACTATAATTTTAAATCATTATACTAATTTGGAACCATCTTGTAAGGTGGGATAGAAATTGGTTTTTCTCCTAACACTAACTCAAAAGTAAACTCAATCTACCACACATGTGGAAAGATAAAGAACTATTTCGGAAATAATTCATAAAAATGGTCCATTACTGGTGGACAAGTACTATTCTACATTCCCATATTATCCATAACAAAGATAGACATTTGATTTTTGATATATTACAATATGTGTGATATAATAAAATCTACATAGAATTGGTCCATCACAATTGACCTACAAATACTATTCACTAGGATGGTCATAAATTCACCCATATAGAGATAAAAAAGTCACTCTATTACAATAATAGTTGATAAGATCCTATTATAAAACAACCAATATAAAACTAGAATCAAATTTAATCTTTCTATTTCTAAAAAACTAGCTCCCAAAAGAAATTGAATCCATAAATTTTAAGAGAAAACACCTTAAAACTTCTAAAACCCTCTCATCACACCCGTAACTGTGTGTCAATGTTTATAAAACTATCCAATCTTTCTAAATAACAAACTAATATGTTGAAAAATTGAGTATGTATGAAGAAATTCAAGGATACAATATTAAAAAACACATAAAAGGGTAGATGAAACAATAATTGTACCACTAATAGTATAAGTTCCTATGTCTAAATTAGTTTGATTAGACTATATAACATGCATCTGACACAAACCTCTTCCCTGGGGTCTAGTCCAACTACATTGAGATTTTATTTCCTACATGTAATTATTCTCTTATATCGGGGTTCTACATTCCATAAACTAGGTTCAGTGACTTGTGAAACTATAACTACCTATACGCTGAGGGATAGTCAATCCCTTCCCATACTCTTATTATTCCATTAAGACACTTCAACCACTTGATTATTTAATTCTCTTGTGGAACCCCTGCAGATAACCTATCCTATCTCAAGTGCTACACTTCACTGTAGAGAAATAACATTAGAATCATATATGGATATCCCTAACCTACTAAAATTAATGCTGCTCATCATAGTCTTGAGTAGAATATCCATTCCTATGGATTAAATTATTTCTATTACCTTGGTTGTAATTATCATAATAGCGATTATTTATACATAATGAAGAGCTCTTATATCATCCTACTTAGACTTCCTACCTACCACTCAGGGCCTCCCTTAGGCCCCCTTTCATGATGAGAGATAGAATCATCACGTAAGAGAAGTTTATCTTGTAAAAGACATTCACATATGACTTAATCTCATAAAAAATCCCTTTCTAGAAGCACTTCTCCCAGACTATCACACCTAGTTCCAAGGACAAAGATAAAAAATGAAAGTCATTAAAACATCTATCATAGTCCATTACTAAGATGATTCTATGTGTCTAATTCATGAACTACTAAGCCCTATCATCCCTCTACATACCTAGATAAACATGACTGATGAAAATTTCCTAAAATTACTTCTAGGATAGCTCCTATTACTATTTAGATTTATCTAAGATTCATCACAAGTTCTTGGATGGTCCTCCTAGAATATTAGTAACAAGATTTAATCTCCTAATTTTAGTATTCTCATAGTTCATTAAGAACATATGGACTAACTAGATCCAGAACTCATCTTTCTAGGGGACTTTCTCCCTAATGAACTTGGGTGGATGCTGTAGATGAAACTCTATGGATAGATTAGACATCGAAGGCATAATGTGAGTAGTATCCCACTCTATGGAATGCATGAATTATAGGAAAATATCAAAAACTTGATCATCCATATAGTTCCTCAAATCCACAGGATGTTTTATCTCAAATATGTGAGCGGTGTGTTGATTACCACTTTCTTAACACTTAAGCAGAAGATAAAACATATGGATTTTCTCTTCAAAGGTCAACAAAATCATCAGATCAAAGGACACACAACAAGATCAAACATTGGAGTTCCTGATAATAATAGTGAATCACTAACAGAAGTTTACTTGAAAACATGTCTTAAAAATTGAATTAGAATGTCATAACAATTTCATTTATTAGTTTTTATCAAATATTCCAAGGGATTATGTTTCAAAACATAGATAATTATTTATATTAAAATGCATGTGAATATATTTCCCTTAATTCCCACAATAATATAGGTATAATAACCTCATTCTATACCAAACCATGAGTAAAATCTTATAAAATTGTAGTTTCACACAATAAGTGCATCACCCAAGGTGAAATAAAAGGACAAATTTAACAAGAAACATCAAGAAAAAAAATCTCACCCTGAGATCTTGGGATTTCCCCTACACATGGGTTATATAATCCAATGTATAAGCTCAATTAAAATATCTGAAAAATCCTAGTCCCCTACCTACCTTTCCCAAATAGTAAATAAACCGAATATACTAGGGATTTCATACCACTTTTTAACATCTGCTGGATCTCCCCCACATGGATGAGATGGGTAGTTATGTGATCTCAAGAGCACCTCCCTATATATTAGAGGATAACGACTAGTAGTGAAGGTTACAGGAATAATGGGAATATTATACCCTCTTCCACATAGTATAAATCATAATGGAAAAGAGAAAAATAATTCAAAAAAATAACCCTAAAAGATAAACTGATAATGTCAAATAAACCAAATACAATAAACCATGTGATGTCAAATTCAATGTCAAGATAAATTCCATGACAAAAGTACATATAGTAAAATTCTAAAGTTAGACATAAACATACTGACTGTAATGAAAACTTGGACCCACAAACCATGCTCAATACCACCTTTATTTTCTAATCCCATTCAACATAATAATCAAATTATGCACAAGGACTATTTACCTTTTATATTATTATATCTATAAAATCTACCCCAGGTACCAAATGACACTCAAATACAGTGTGAGTACAAGGTAGTATGATAACACCCAACATGTCTAATCATATTTATCCTGAATAAATATTGAATGAAACAATATGATAATTAGGGACATTAATTTAAAAATTAATAAATAACATCAAATAAACCTACCTATCCTTGAGCTTTTGGGTTGAAACATAGGGCATACCAAAACATGCTTCAGCTTAATACCAGATATCTCTATCTATTGGTGGATTCTCCTTCCAAGGATAGATTTACCATATTGTGTACCAAGTAACCATTAATAATTTTAATGCAAACCTTTCATGGGGTGTGGTCAAAAGTAATTATAATTTTTCCTAATACAGCATAACAGATGACCAGGGTTGTCTCACTTGAGGATCCTTTCAGTTTTTTCACTTATTCTGAATCACCTAATCTATATCCTTTAGTGGTTTTAATTAACTAATGAAAATAAAATATTTTTTGATTTTTGATTTATGGCATGGAAAATGGAAATTCTAATTTACACTACCATGTAAATCTAAACATAATGAGTTAATAAAAGAAAGCACTGGGTTTTGGGATTTTATTTAAGGTTTAATCATTATTTTTCTTTTTATGTTTGATTTCAATTTGATAATAAAAACATGAAATATTGTATTTGGAGTAATATTCTTTATTTATAAATTATGAAATATCATTGAGAGTTTAAGAAATTTTAATTCCACCTCTTTACTTAATCAAGGTTGATGTAAAAAACTGGTTTAGAGTGTTTTATATTCACTGACCTAGCTCAACCGATGTTATTTCATCCATTTATTCTCTCAACTCTTTCATATAAAGAGTTAACCAATAGAGGGAGGGAAAAGTTATTTAAATAAAATACTAAAAATAAATTGAGTTTTATTTCCTCATTTGGAAGTCACCAAATCAGGTACATTTACCTCACTATGTATGCTACTAAAATTTATTACAAACATAAAATAAACTTTATGAAAAATTCAAGAACCCCTTGACCTCCCTTGGGCCAAGCCTCATGGTATGCCTCTCATTTCTAAGAGTAAGAGATCACATATAGTGGAATGTATATAGAATAAAAAGAAATAAATAAAATTAAATGAAGGAAATAATATATTTAAAAAATAACGTGGTGAGAAATAGAATAATAAATTAAAAATAATGGGGGCGATAGAATAAAATAGTAAAATGTGAGTATAACTTTGACAAGATAGAAAAAAAATAAATTAAAAGAAGAAAAGAAAATAAAAGAAAATAAATTTATATAGAATATCAAGTTTTCTACAAAAATAATAATACTAATAACTATAATAATAATTATAATTAAAGGAATAATTTTTGAAAAATAAGAGGGAGAATGAAATGGATAATATAATTTTTAAATAAGAATATTATGATGATGATAATAATTTTTAATTATTATTATAACTATAATTAAATAAGAGGAATTAAAAAACAAAAGTCGAAGAAGAAAATGGTGGAAAAAAATTATAAAAAATTAATAAATTTCATTTAATTAAAACCAATTAAAATCAAAATTTAAAAAAACTGAAACAAAACTAAAGAAAAAAATAAATGAAAATTAAAAAAAAATGGGAGGGGAGAGAAATAAAGATGAGTTTCTTCTTGGGAAATCGACTTTGGGCCTCGACCGATGCCCTCCATATAAGAGAACATCATCATTTTATAAGAATAGGGGGATCATTGGACCTTCTCCACCCTTTATAGACCCCATTGAAAATGTGGATTTTCATTACATGAAAACACACACCCGTGATCTACGATTGTGATTTTACTATATTGAATGAATCCATGTGGTTGCTTGTATTACAACAAGGGGGTGCACAGAGCATGGTAGTTGGAGGTAATGCGGTAGGTGGTTGGAGAGAAACAAAGGTGGCCAGTGGGTGGTTCCCACATAAGCTGGAAGTGTGGGAGAAATTGTGTTGTCCAACCTCTCCTTCAAATGTGTCATCCATAGTGGTCAGATGAACTTGAGGTGCTCGATGAGGCACCCATGGTGGCTAAGAGGTGCATGAGTTGAGCTCACTTGAGTGGTTGGTGAAGATGTAGAGGCTTCATGCGTGAATTGGTGCACAATAGAAGAGATGGAGTTGTGGTGGTCCTTGGTTGATGTGGCGGTGGTTGGAGAGTGGAATATACCAGATCAACATGGGAATTTGATGAAGTGAAGGTGTGATGGAGTGGAGGTACAGGCAATCCAGTGGTGGTGCCCGGTGGGCTAGGTGAGGACGGGGGTGTCCGATGACATTGTGGGGCACAAGGGAAGTAGAGAGGTGAGGGAGCGGGGTAGACGTGGTGGGGGAAAGGGGGCCTATAGTGAAGATTCATAGGTGTGGTGGTGGAATATTATGGCGGTCTATAGTGGAGCTCCCGTCCCACATTGAAATGGTGGGATGGGGCACGAGGATTTATATACCTCCATGAGGGAGCAACCAAAATGCCTTCTCTGAGTTGGGATCCCAGTACACTTCCGCACACTCATGAGGGATGTGAGACACATGGCCCATTAAAGCCTTGGACTAAGGTATGCCGTTATAGGGTTGACTGCCCACAACCCACCTACACGGTGTCTAACCACCCGCGCACCTTGTCAACTCTGCTGGCCCTCCATGTGGGTTGTGTAACCATTTATCTAACTTGATCTAGTTTAGTGGAGTGCAAATATTGGATGAAGGATGGATTAATTTGGCTTAATTATTTACATAAACACCATTAAAATTAATATAAATAATTAAAGATAAAATGAAGATGTTCAATAAAATATCATAAATGAGATTCAAAAATTAAAATCGACTTTATTTTATCCATTTCAATCCATTTTCATTTCCATGTCCCAAATTACCCATAAATTACTAAAACATTGATAATAATGGGTTTTAACATTGAAATATATCAACAAATCCATGAAATATGACTAAAAATATGCACATTATTTTACTATTTCAAATACCTCCACACTTTAACTGTTATTTTTGTCAAGTATAAAATCTCAATAAGGATTTAAAGAGGGAACACATGTCATCAATATTCAAATTTTGATGCAATAAAATCAAACAATTATCAATGTGAAATAAAATTTTCAAATTTCACATAAAATGTCAATTCAATTTCTCATTTTAAATGAAACAATCAATTCATGTCGTATACTTTTTCCCTAAAAATTGATGAAACTTTTCTTCTCATTCATTCATGTTTCTCAATTCATATTTATTAAACATACCAAGTCATGATTTACCTCAACTAAATCTTTTGGATCATCTATCTTGATATAATTCAATTAGATTTATAATCATATCATGATAATATTATCATTATCCATAATATTGTAAATGAACTACTTTTTCCCCTTCAAAAAGAGTAAAAAAACATAAAATCATGGGGACTTTAAATTAAGGTTTAAATGTCTATGAGTCTTAAGGTTGGTTGGAATTGATGTTAAAAATTAATGCTCAATGAGGAGGTTTATCTCTTAATGAATAAATAATGATATAGAAAGTAAAAGTGTCACTAATTTCCCCTATAAAATTATAACAAATCCATACTTCTCCTAAAATCAAATAAAATATCATGATCAAATTAATCATAATCAATGATTTCTATACCCTCTGGATACTTTTTTCTATTTTATACACAATTTTTTTCAAAGATCCTTTTCACTTTTTTTCTTCTTCAAAAGTTATACATAGAATAAAACCCACATCCCCCACTTTACCACATATGATATACACCATAGGTATATTAATGGTGATTCTTGGTTTTCCCAAAACACAACCCATTTTCTCATTTTTTTTCTTTTTTAAATTTTCATTTTTTTAAAGAGAGAAAAAATAATAAAATATAATTAATGAATCAAAGACCATTTTTAACCCCAATAAATAGCACCCCACACCTTTTAGTTACAATGTATTTCATCCCATCCACTATTATTTCTTTTACCCCCACAGTTTAACTTTAAAATATCATAAAAATACCAAGAATAGGGTATGAATGTATAAAAATGGATTTAGAATGGCTCATCCCTATAAAGTTCATTCATTGTCTATATGGGATAAATAATTATTGATGAAAAGGTAGTATTTTAATGATAATTGGTTTCTAAAGAGATTCCTCAATCATTTTAAACATGTTTTTTCATAGTCATAGATTTGAAAAGTTCAAATGAAACTTAAGGTTAGTTAAATCTGCAAAGATCACTGAAGAATAAGCTCAAGAATAAATAGGAAGTAAATGGTCTTGAAATACACTCGGGAATGGGACATATTTTTTGGCACAATAAATCATGGCATGATTAATAATAATAAATCCATTCACATGAATTTCGTAAATTTAAAGAAAGAAAAATGGTTGGGAAATTTCATTTACATGAATCAATAAATTCTGTCAAATCATGAGTTCCCATTTTAATATCCACACTTTTCTTTAATCAATAAATTTTCCATTTCACTCATTCAATATTATTAACACTAAAATCTAAAACATGGAATCATAGGATTCCTAAGAAACTCATGTCTCTTAGATAAGTCAAGTAAAAAATGAATTCAAGTATGGGCATGAAATTTCATCTTTAAAGCTCAAAACTTGTTTTGGAACAAATTTAAGGAGTTTAAAAGATAAAATTAAAAATAGAATCCCTTTCCCACGAAGCTTGGTCCTTCTCCTTCACAGTACGAGGATGCCTTATACCAACAAAATACCTATAAAGGAAAATTACATAATTTAGCATAAGGATCATGTAATTTAATCTCAAAAATGTAAGTGGGAGTGAGATTCATTCATGAATAATTCCAATGAAATGAAATTGAAATCTAAATTTCTAGAAATCAAGTACAAAGGGAAAATCCTTGGAATGATCCCCCATGTGACCCCTTAATTTTTACTACCTCCAGAGTTCTGTTCTAGTTTTTATCTACATTCAGATGGCGGATTAAGATTATTTGATTTAAACCACCACATGTGTCTTTTTCAAGCTTGTGCTTCATCCTTCTGGGTGAGGAATTATCCATTGATAGATTACACCAAATCATACCCCTTCATAATGATGTATAACTTTTATGGTGGGGATATGATGATGTACGATTCATCCTTCTTTTTTTGTGCTACTTGTGAAAACTCTTCCTTTTCCAGTGATGTATTTATAGGGGATGCATTCATTGAATAATCAAAGGGGAAGTAAAAAGGTATTTCAACATGAATAAAATTTTAATTTTTAATAATAAATTTTTTCCCTTTAATATGACTATCCTTTTTTCTAATTTCTTAAGTCTCAACTACTTGGATATCTAGATGGGGCTCCTAAAATGAATGTTCATTGAAAAAAGGGATCTAAATGTTTTCCTAAATAGGTACAATTCCAATTTATTCATTCCACTTTATGGCATGCCAAATTTTTTATGAATATTTAAATTGCAAACAATAGGGACTTATGCACTATTCTATTTTAATAAAATTGGAAGAGATAGAGTATAATAAAATATTATCTCCCTAACTTTGTTTCAATTCACTAATTCCCTCAGTGATAAGTGCCTCTGGAACTAGATACTTAGTGGATAGATGTTGGTATCCAGACTCCTCCATCTTTACTTCAAATTACACCACTTGGAAGGTGTCTTACTTCACAGATGCTAGCTCTTATTCTTTATAGGGTTTGGGGACATCAAGATGTTCCACACATTCATTCAAGTGGTTATCCAATTATTATTGAAATCCCACATGTAGATCAGTAGGAAAGTGTTCCTACTTTTCCTCCTAAGGTAAGACAAGTGGATCATCATTTGGTTTTGCATTAGTCTCAGGTTCTGGTTCTTCTGATGATTCGTGGAAGTTTGCAGTAATCCAATCCATTTTCGCTTGTTATTTTTCACCTTTTTATCACAATTTTGAGTATGATACTTGAATTTGTGTATTTCTAATTTCTCTTGGAAATATTCTAGGGGTACTTCTTCAAAAGTTTTTAGATGAAATGAGGAGCACTCTTCTTGTGTCTCAGCAACTTCTTGATAGAATCCTTGGAATTACACCAAGAATTTAGTGAGCTCATTGGCCAATCCTTCAAACATTGATTTCTTGAGGGTATCTCTAAGATCTTAGATGAGGTTCTTTAATTCCTCATATTTTAAAATTTATCCCTATAATCCACTAGATCTATTTATCTCATAATGAAACACTATCTTTTGTAGACCATAGTGCTTCAGCTACTGGTACATTCACCCGAGAGTAATTGTTCCATGAATAAAAAAATGATATTCAGAAAAAATCATGGATGTATTTTTTTTCAAAATAATAAGTAACATATATCTAAAATGATAATATAGAAAAGAAAATTAGAATTATTATTAGATCCCCGGAGAAAATGCATGTATTTATTCATGCCATCCGTGGGGCATAGTCGAAAGAAATTATAATTTTTCCTAATACATCACAGTGGCTGACCCGAGTTGTCTTACATGAGGAGACTTTAATTTTGTTAACATAAATCCACTAAATCTAATTAGATATATATTTTCGTTTTTTTAATTATTTAATTAATAAAATAAAGATATTTTTGGGTTTTTGATTTATGACATGAAATTAGAAATTCTAATTTATATTTCCATGAGAATCTAAACAGAATGACTAAAGAAAGAAATAACATTGTTTTGTGGTTCTCTTTTAAGGTTCCATCATTATTTTCCTTTATATGTTTGATTTCAGTTTGATAATCCCAATATGAAATCTTAGGTTTGGACAATGAGTCAGTATTTATAAATTGTTTAATATCATTTAGAGACTAAGTAATCTTAATTCCACCTCCTCCTGTAATAAAGGTTTATGACACACCTTGGTCTAGGGTGTGGCATCTTCTAGGACTCAGCTCAATTGATGTTGTTTCATCCATTGATAAGCTCAACACCTTAGTATGAATAGTTAAGCAATAGAGATAGGGAAAAGTGATTTAAATAAAATAACAGGAATAAAGTGAGTTTTAAGACATTAGTGGGCAGTCACCATATCAGTTATATTTTCCTCACTATGAATTCTAATCAAATGTATTGCAAACATAAAATATAATTTAAGGAAAATTCAAGTACACCTAAACCTCCCCCAGACCCAAGCCTTGGGGTCAGCGTCACATTTCTAAGAGTAAGAGATCGCTAATGGTTAAAAGGGATGGAGAGTAAGAAAAAATAAATAAAACAAAATTAAGTAAAGAATAAATTTAAATAATAATGTGATAAGAAATAAAATAATAATTGAAAATATTGGGTTTGAGGGAATAAAAGAATAAAATATAAGTATAATTTTCATAAGAGAGAGACAGAAAGGAAAAAATAAAGTAAAATAAGAAATGGAATTAGATTAAATTAATATAGAATATAAACTATGTTAAAATAATAATAATAATAATAATAATAATAATAATAATAATAATATGCCCCATGCAGGCCGTTGTAGTGGAAATGAGGTTTGGGTTTGGGGGTGTCGGGCATAGGGTCATGTCCCGAGACCAGTTTGTTTCCTTGCGTGTGTTGTAATAGAAAAAATATATATATAAACTAATAATAATAATTATAATTGTGGGAATATTTTTTGAAAAAAATATGGTGAAAGAAAAGGATATAATAATTTTAAAATAAAAATGTTATAATAATAATAATAATAATAATTTTTATTTATAATAATTATTATAATAAATAACAAATAAGAGTTAAAAGAATAAAAAAAGAATAAATTGATGAAAAATTTTTTTAAAAAATTCACGAATATTATTTAATAAAAGTAAAATCAAAATTATAATAAAAATACAACTAAAAAAATAGAACAAATAAATAGAATAAAATAAGAAAAAGAAAATATAGGAGCGATATAACAATGAAACTAAGATCCTTTAGGGGGCTCTCCTTAAGGCCTCAGTAGATGCCATTAAAATGAGGCAGAGTCCTCATTTTATTTTTAGAGGTGGATTAGCGGCCCTCCACCTCCCTTCATGGAACACCCAAAAAATGGGGGTCTTCATTTCTTGAAACCACACCCCTATGATCGATGGGTGTGATTTTGTCATGTAAAATTAATCAACATGGTTCCTTGAGGTGTGAAAGGGGGTGTGTGATACATGGAAGCGGGAAGTGATAGGGAAGGTTTCTAGAGAGAAATAAAGGTGTCCTATGGGTGGTTCCCACATGAGTTGTCGGTGTGGGAGAGACTATGGTGGTCAAATCCTCCTACTCCTTTGACCTTTTCAGGGGTAGAGGATATCGAGATGCTATATGGGGAAACCATGGAAGTCGGGTGGTGCAGTAGTGGAGATTTCTCGAGTGGATAGTGTGGAGGGGGAGGTTACATGAATGAAGAAACACTCAATAGAGGAAATTATGTTGTGGTGGTCCTTGTTCAAGGATGTGGTGGTTGGAAAGTGGTATAGGAGAGCTCTTTAGGTGTAGCCTATGATGTGTGGGTGTTCTGGAGTAGAGGTGAAGGATATCTAGTGGTGTATCATGATGGCCTTTGTGAGGAAGGCGGTGTTCAGTGACATCGAGGGGAACAAGAGTGGTGGAGAGTCACAAAAGCAAGGTGGAAGTGGTGGTGGAAGGGGGCTTGGAGTGAAGGTAGATAGGTGTGTCAGCGGCAGAGTGTGGTGGTCTGTGGAAAAGCACGACGAAGCTCTTGTTCCACATCGAAAGGTAGGATGGGGCATGCGGATTTATAAGCCTCGACATAAGAGAATCCTAAATGCATGCATTGGGGTGGGCTCCCAGTAAACTTGTGCACACTCATGAGGTTCATGACACATATGGCTTGTGTGAGCCTATTCCCATGGTATTCCATTTTGGGGTTAACCACTTGTGGCCCACCAACATGGGGCGTAACCAACCACACACACTATCACCTTAAATTTCCCTACGTATGGGTTCTGTGACCGGCTAGCTCACTCGGGTGTCTTAGTGGAGCATTCCCATGGGTTGATGGCTGACTGGTTTTAGCCTAATTTTTAAAAAAATACCATTATAAGAGATAAAATGAATTAAATCTAAAACAACGAAATTCACCAAAATATCATAAATAAGATTCAGAAATAATAATCCACTTTTTTTATCCATTTCAATCCATTTTCATTTCTATGTCCCAAATTACCCAGAAATTACTAAAACATTGGTAGTCATGGATTTTAGTATTGAAATAAATCAACAAATCATTGAAATATGACTATAAATTTGCACATTATTTTGATCTATCAAATTTCCATTGGTATATTATCATACTGTGGATGAGTTACCCAAAACTTGTTTCAAGTTACCATCTATCATTCCCTCAGGCATCAATACTAGACTCTACAAATTTTCTTACTAAAACCACATACTTTATCCCATGGAACATGACTCATGCCAAGGGAGACATATCATGTAACCATGCATATAGAATAATGTTAGTATATACCCATGCATCTAGAACAATGTCGGTATATACCCATAAATCTATCCCTCAGGTGGTATATACCCATGCATCCAAACCTAAGGAATTTTATAACAATTCATTTTCCCCTAGGTGGTACATAACCATAAATCTATACATCAGGTGGTATGTAACCCTACACCTATCCCTCAGGAAGCGAATTTGATCAAAGAGTCATAAAAAGACCATATGATAAGCTATCCATGTATAAATCCAAACACCAAAAAATTAAAAACAAGTTATTATAAACTATACTGATTATTTTATGAAAATTGTTTATTATAAACTATTTATTCCATTATTATAAGTTACCAATTATCATTAATTTTTTAATATTTACATTTCACATTTAATATTGTCTATATCCCATCATGTTATCATGCCAAGAAAAATATATTACAAATAACCCCTTTAAGATAGTTGATTCTTATTCAAGCCGATTACCCTAATTACCAATTAATTCCAATTTATTCCAATTTTATTTCAATAAAAATAACACATTAATAATTTCCTATTCAATATTGGCTCAAGGGTAATCATGCTTGTTAGGTAGTTGTAAGTCGCATTCTTAATGACAATGGATACTATAGGATACAAGGTAGTTCAATGCATATGAATTCATCAATTATATTGGAAGATCAATTTATTTAGGTCTCATTCATGGTGTACTGGCATGATCACACACGTTTCACATAATAAAGAAAAAAACCATCCTTAAGATGAATTTGACTTCCTCCATCAAGAATTAAGAAGTTAAAAACAAATATAGAGCACTAGATAAATATCAAACACCATTATCACCAATTTTACTATGATTAAAATACACACTGAGGGTTGTAAAAATAGAATCCAAGAGAAATATATTATAAATTCTCCAATTCCAAGATGAACTCACCATTACATGTTTTTCAGAATAAAGAAAAAATCAAAATGTTAAGAAATGTTGTTGGAGAATTCACTAGATATTTATATAATCCTATAGAATTTTAAATCCTATATTGCAATTTAATTATGGGTGATTAGGTGTTTAAAATAGGTTTTAGAAGGGGGATACATTTTTTACCTTAATTTACACATGACAGCCCAACACCACTAGGTAACTAGGTGTCACCAATAGTTAGCCGATGGGGTTTTCCCGTGTACTTGCACTCCAAGAGACACCAACATCTGGTCGGTGGGTCTCTTGTATGAGATCCCTTTGGACATGTTTTCACCAGAGATCCGGTGGGGATGATGTGGCCTTACAGGGCTACTGGATTGACCAATAGCTAGCCAGTGGTACTTAACTGTCTAGCTATTCACTATGTATCACCTCCAGTTCTATGGAATAACTCTAAATATCTCTAACCCAACACCTTTATTCCCACAAACACATCTAATACATTTTTTTCATTCAAAAAAATGATCTCAATTAGCAAGGTTTAAATGGTTTAACAAAACTCAAAGAGGTCTAACCACAAAATTAAAGAGGAACGTACTTGAACAAAAGTGGGATCTTATAAAAATATTATATAATTATGTATTTGAAGTTTAATGATATATATTTTGGAATATATGTTTATATAAAGATATGGGTGTTCTAGATCATGATCATTCCAAACCCCATTATATCCTAAGTAAAAATGATTTTTTCTAAAGGATGATCTTTTCATAAAATTACGGATTAGGGAATTTAAAATTGTTTTCAGTGCTAAAGGGGACCATAGGGTCACACAATATTCCATAAAATAAAGATTAATTATGATATAAAGTATTTTTTCATAATTTTAGAAAATTTATATGATAATAATATCCAAAGGTGTTTTCATGGATTTATAGAGTTGTAAATATTTGTATAAATTCTTATGTCCTTTATTGAAAGTGGTATATTTTTATAAGAATTCACTAAAGAAAAAACCATGACATAGTGAAAGTCAACTTTCTATAGTATTGTTTGGGATAGGGTTATTGATTCCATGTTATATTGTTCATGTTTGAATGACATGGAATTTAATTTAGTCAATTATCATGCCATGATTATCATATTGTTTCATCTTATAATAAATTCTATGACAATTTATAGATGAATTATTTATTGTTAATGGAGTTTAAAAATAACATATATAAATATGGAGTTTTCATAAAATTTAAAATGGTATAGATAAAGAGTTATCTAATTTATAACATACGGAATATATAAATTCAAATAATAATATTAATTCAGTTAAGGAGTTCTAGAAATGAAATTTATGAGCATAATTTATTAATATATGGGAACATTCTCTTTATGTCAAAGGTATATTTATATTTTATCCTCTTTATTTTCTTTTTATAAGAATGTGTTAGCAAGATTTTGAATTAGAATGAGTCTAACCCAAGTGTTATATGATTTGATTTTCATGTGGATACCTTTAGAGGTAGTCACTTGTTTGGTTTCTAGTAAGGGATATTAATAAAACTCTCTATTTTGTTAGATAAAATATGAAAAATGATTTATATTTTTTTATATTTTTTCATTTTTTATCGATTGTCATTAAGAATAGTGAGTTATGATGTAAGTTCCAGGGAACCCTGAGGTGGGGGGGGGGGGGAAGAGGGTGGGGTGGGGGAGTGAATAATAGTGATGAAAAAATTAAAAATTTCTTCACTTTAACCCTATCCTATTGTTAGATAAACTTCCCTCTTTAGAAGAAACTCAATCAGTATTTCTATCCATAGATTAAACTATCATCGAATAATAATTTCATATATAAAAAATATAAAGTAAATGAATGTATGGATTTTATTAGTTCAGTTGTAATGGGATACATCCAAGGAGTATATATAATATAATGCATCCTTGTATCAAAATATTCTATCACAAACTGTTTAGTAGATAAATCATTTCATTCATGGTCACTCCATGCAAGGTGAACTACCTTTGGAATGATTTAGGGATGATACACCACATCACTAGGGCTACTCTATAATTTTCCACCCCCATGCACAAATTCAAGAATTTCTTTAAATTTTTATAGATTTGATGGTATCTCCAAGATAAAAATAGGAAATTGGATCACTATGAATCAAGAAATAAATAATTGACAATCTATTAAAATCAACTTCACTTCACTCATCTTATCGAAACCCAAATATAATCAATTTCTTGATGAGATAGTTGATTCTATGTCTTCCAAATGACCTTAAAAGTAGTGATTAATAAACAATTTCGATAATGATTAATTATTCACTAGAATTATCTTCTTGTGGTTTGATTTCTTCTCGACTAATCCAGATATAAACAACAAAACAATATAAACATCATTTCGTCCTTAAATCAACCATATCTATTAGTGAATATTATTTATTAAGCTCCCTTATTTCTCTCGAGAAAATTGATCCTTCAATATATTTATATTCTTTCATCACCCATCCAAAACCACTGTGATAGTTTTCATAATATTCCTCAATAACAAACCCTTCATTTAATAGTGTATATTTATTTTCATTCTCTCCATACTACAGGATCACTAATGTGTACCAAATGTTTTTATATGGATAAAAACATCCAAATAAACCTACTTAATCCATAAAAATATCAATCCATATATCATTAATTTAATTTCAAATTGAATCTTCAATTTGTTTTAATTCAAAATACATTAGTGTGACATATTACCAAAGAGTGTGGTGTTTTCCAAATATCACTATTCCATGGTGTGACATCCTTGATTAGGATAGGACATACTTTAACCACTAAATACTATAAAAATAATGGAGATATTTGAATTGAAATCCCAAATTCATGGGTTTGATCCATCATGATATTTCCATCCTAATATTATTACAGCATGACATAGATATTCGTGTCACATATCTCCATTATTGATAAATAAAAAATTTATTTCTTATCCTTCTTATAACTCAATATTTACTTTATCGTTTAATTCATGAAATTTATAAGTGATTCAAACATTTTATCTTTATAAAAATAAATTGTTACGGTGTGTTATAACCTCTTGAAGTGTTATCCTGAAATATTAAAAAATATCCAAGAACTATATTTTCTTGCATTATTCACTAAGGAGTGATACTTCCATTCAAGGTTAAATCCCATTATATTGTAGTGTAAAACCTACCTATTATCTTAACATCTCAAAGAATTTGTTATTACACATTCAATATGGTTTGATACAGATATTTCATGATGAAATCCTTTAACTCTCAACTAAAATCCTTACACTAAATAATCATGAAGTTATATTTAGTACATTGTGATATTATTCTCCAACATTCATTCTTAAGAACCTAGATAATATTCATGACATGATCTAATGTGGTGTGGTGTTTTTTTCTTCCTTCACTAAAAATATCTTATAAGATTTTCCAAATGATTCCATGAAGGTTAATAATTATTATAATTCTTTAATACATTATCTACTAGTCTCTAAATATATTTAATAGATTAAATGTACTCATTTATCAAACACACAACATTTTGGTTTCCATTTTCTACCTCATGGGATCTTGTTTCCATTATCAGTATAACCATATTGAATTCAACATTCTTTCACTATCAACTAATATTTCATTGATTATTACCACTTATTTTCAACATCATTGATCATCACCACTGATTGTCAATACCAATAATCATCAACAATAATTATCAATAAATCCAATAGATATCCTCTAGGTTACAATATTTTACCCAATTTATTTTTTTACAATTATTTCATAAATATATATTCACATCTCAACACCTTTATTCTATGAGAAATGTATAGATTCGTGGGATATTCTTATTACTTCCCCTTAATAAAAATACTCTCTTTACCATATCTTATTCCTCATTATTATATATTGTAAATGAAATGTACTTGGACTCTTTATCATATATTCTACCCATTTTCATTACTAAACATATATACATGTTTTCAATTAAAAAAATTTTCCACCATTTATAGAGAAAATTTGAACCTTGAACCATAAACTAGACGACAAAAAACAAGATTTGGAAGTTTTAAACTCCACCTTGGACATGGAAATTTTTACATGCTTTAACCAATTTTTTCCCCTTAAAAATTTAAGGATCTTTTAGCCACTTATAAATAATCTATACCTCTGTTAACCACTTTTAAATACTCTATCATTTTACTCCTAATATTTTATATACGATTAATACCCTAAATTGTTCTATCAAAAACACCATCACCAATTATTCAAAGTAATTCAATACTTTTTTTATGTTTAAAACCTTTTACAACTATAGATACAGTATTAATAATTTTTAGTGAGTGAAATTACATTTACAAAAGAATTATCAATAAATACTACAATCTTCCCGAGTTTTAACTTATTTTGGATAATTTCAGTATAAGGTAACAATTTCAATACTATCTATTTCACTCACATTTGTAAATACATACAATATGAGATTTCAATTCAGTTAAATATACTTTTATGATGTCAACCAAACACACACAATATTCTTTTAATGTTATCAATAAATCCAAAAGTGTGTGTCATATAAATTATTAAACAAATGGATAGAACTTATTGGACCAATTTATCCTCTTCTTCAAAGGCCTTATCCTCTTTCTAGCTGAGAATAATAATCCTTTGAGTCTTAATAGAAAACACCCTCAGAATTATTTGATCTCTTAGAACCATTATAGAATTCATATTTATACGAAGATATCCTTTAAATAAGTTTAAGTATCTTAAAAAATCCAGGAAATAAAAATTCCTTAGATCAAAAAAATAAAAATAAAATAAAACCTCCTCATTGAATGTAGCTACATTTACATCAAGTTTTCATCTTTTTAATAGTTTCTAAAAACACTTGGAATATTCTTGATAACATAATTTTTTTAATTATATTTTTTTGATTAAAAACATTTGATAATTCAAAATTCTATTGAAACTATATTATCTAAATCTCAAGATCGATACCATCTCAAAACCTTTATAACCACTTGTAATTATAGATTTAGAAAGTTAATGCTTGATTTTTTTAGATTGGAATTAGATACCAATTGGAATTTATCTTAAAAACACTAGTAATCTAAGATAATTCATTGATACTACTACTGATTTATTCAAAAATATTTCTTGTATTCACATTATTACAATGCACTCATCCTTTTTTAAAATTATTTCATGGAAAATCCATGTATTCGCCTCATTAAAATACTCTCACCCCATGAATCATGTCACCCTTTTAAACCAATATCAGTTCTACAATAGTTATAGAAATTAAGTATATGAGTATATAAGAACTTCCCAAAAATACTCATGTAGAGGAATATGGTTGATCATGATGAACCAACCCTTTACCTCAAATATTCTTTCAACCCTTCTTGGTGGTTATCATTTTAGTGAAACCACATATAAAAACATCATTCCAAATATTTTATTTAAAATCCTCTATATTCTTAGGATTGGTATTTAAATCAAATTTGATACTAATACCACTTGTGGTCATTTCTTCAATTGATTAATTTTTGTTAAATCCACTATCTATATTCCCCAACTATAATAGGACTCTTTTACTGATCATATCCTCTTACCTTATAGTGGTATTTGTGAGATTAATTTGGTATGATTTAGGACTTTCCTCTTCAAAATAAATTATAACCACCTAGGACTTATTGATTCATAGTGAATATTTCTTTAAATATTTATCCTCATTGTATGAAAAGGGGTAAATTTATTCTTTATCATGCACATTTTCTTCCATCTTCTCCATAATAGTTCTTGTGAATAATCTACTATTGGTTCTCAATGAACACTCTATTTAATTTCATCATAAATATCTTCTATTACCTTAAATATATTTTTCTATGAAATAGATTTTTGTTCTATTCCTTCATGTATATACCTTGACATAGGAATCTATGTTTCCTTCATGAAAACTACATCACATCACTTGCTGTAATACCTCACAATTTTTCCATAATGATCATAATGAGAATATATATTTGTAAAATCATACCGCAAATAGTCATTCCCCAATTTAGATGATGCAGTATATTTTGTTCCATTATTGAGAAATTTATATTGTAGACACAATTCTATTGTATTTACCATAAATCCATAAAAGTTTACTTCTTTGATACCTTTCCTTGAAGGCCATATCATCTTGATTTATCAAAAAAAATATATTTTCTCATTGTTTCTTGGTTTATTTCTTTACAAGATCCATTCATTGAGAAAAACATGGAAGAAATGTATATCTTAACCTTTCCTTTTAAGGACTTGAACATCATTTAAAAATTTATAATGTTCACATCATTCTTTAATAATTGGGATGTCATGTGATCCATCCATGAAAATGATTTCTTTCAATATTTAACCATATTTTCACGATTAATATTAAGAGGAATCAAGTTGGATTTATGTTTCTTTTATTTAGACATTTTTCCTAAACCTTGTCTACAATATCCTTAAGCAAATCACTTTTCTTCTTTATATTTGAACCCGTTCTGGAAAAAAACTCTATTAAGGCCTTCTGTTATTGATTCCACATTTTATTCTATGAAACTAATTTTTTTCTTAATTTCACGAAAACCCCCATTAATAAATTTCACCTGTTATCCCTTATCATTGAAGGATTGACATCTTTTTGATTCTTGCATGAGCGTCTACCAAATTGAAAACTATATATAATTGCACATTCTTTACTAGAATCATATCATATTTCTAAATAAATGGAGAAGTCTATATAGTATAATTTTTAATAATTTTATAAAAATAAATTAGTAATACATTTATCAAAAAAACCAATCACACAAACCTTTATGGGTGTTTCATTCTTCCCAGGAGTCTTATTCTTACTCTCTATTTTTTGCTTTTTTACATAAAACATTTTTCTACAAATTTTTCTATAAAAGACTCAAAATTTCCAAATTTTAAACCATCACTTGTAGATTGTACCACTATATCTTTTACTTTTCATATTTTTTGATATATTTTCTCTAATGTTCACCAAAGTGTTTTGTTATAGTATAATAACATTTATTAGAAGTTGTATAAGTAATTTAAAACCCCTATATGAGGATCCCTATACAATATAATTTGAAATTGTTTAAAATAATAAAATTATGAGAGCCATAAAACATGTCTATCAAACTCTATAGAATCCCTTGAAATGTATTCAACTATATATGTGTTTGATTAAAATCATATTAGTGTAAAAATATACCCACCTCTATGAAATATCCAGAGCCAATCTAAATCATCCAATTTTCATATAGGATCCATCTTATCTCTATAGTATGCTAGTACCTCAATATGAAAATAAGAAAGATGAAGAAAGATATGGGTATGAGGGAGTTTTAGAAAGGGTGAGGATCTTAATCCATCAACACACCCATTTACATCAAATGAAAATGGTTTATAAATTTGATATAAAAACCCTTGGTGTGTAGAATTTACTCATGTGTTAAAATTAATGTATAAATTTTATGTCTATTTCATGCATCATATGAATTTACTCTCAAAAATTTCATTAAATGAAAAAAATGGTAGTCATTTTGATGATCAAACAACCAAAAACTATCTATTATCACAGGTAGTATAAATGATATACCCATAATTCATGCAAACATAAAATTTCATGAAAGACAATACATTTCATATGTGTATTAATGTATCACATGTATATATTCATGTATTTAGGGAATATCCCGTTCAATCTCCCATTTTTACTAAAGCCTCATTTCATCTTATATAGTATCACATACAATACCTTTGAAAATATATCCAAAACACCTTTTGGATATCATCTAAAATTCTTTTGGAAAACTATCATTATCCCCACCTTGTATTACATCATATGAAATATCTTGTTAATACCCATCCAAACAAATTTTGGATTAACTATAAAACACTTTTTGAGTAGATATCTGAGTAAAATTCAATCCCAATTTAGTCAACCAGAATGTGTAACCCCAAGTTCTTATATAGCATTAAAAACAATTAATAATATATTGATCCATATGTGTAATAAAAGAGAGGACTATAGAAAAGGATCAATGTTACTCAAGCTGTAAAGGGATATAAAAAGACATTATTTAAACACATGTATCCATATACATTTATCCACTAGTTTGTATCATATTAAAGTGTTCATTTTCTTATTTTCCCTTTGTACAAGACATGGAGTAATTGTGGGACACAGAGCATGTCAATCCCATATAGCCAAATAATAAATTATTAATTCTATTATTGTAGACTGATCTAATAGATGAATACATCACACTTCATTCATCATTATGGATAAGTACATCACATGTACCATATCTATATAGATATATAATATCATTGTATTTTTTTACACTCCCACAATATAACTCAATCGAGGGCCCAAATTTCATACTCATCACACGAGATGAAAAATTCAATATTAGTTATTATCCAACCAATGACATGATCACTAACAAAAGAATCCACCCATGTATTAGCCAAGTCAATATGTAGACATATGTAACTAGTGTATTAATGTATTAAGCTTATCATGGTGGGTATCTCACCAACCGTAGGTTGTGGGGACTCAAATATGATCCATGTACCCCTTTTATTACCAAATATATATGTATTACACTCAATGTGGTATACTTGGTGGGTCATCCAGTGCACAAAAAGAAACATATTCTATTTAATATACCTAATGAGCATGTTCTATATCTTGATACAAGAATCCTACTCAATCTAACTTTAAAATTTCATCACAACTTATAATACTCCTTGAAAATCATTTGGTAGGGATAATGTCAATATTATACATTGAGTGGTCGATAATCATTACACTTCATAATATATATATATATATATAAATTCATTGTGAAGGAATGATAAAATTGCAGTTTCCATTAGTATGATACACTATAATATTCTTATACTCCTTAATAATAATATATAAAACAAACACAATCACCTGTTTATCATACCATTTATGATAAACTATGAGATCATATTTATGTTTGTTACACTTTCTAGGTTTTTTATTATATTACATCATATGTAATCCATGTAACATCACTATGTGACTATCTATTAAAACCCTCTCACAAAACTTTTTATCCCGAAACATCTACGAAGTATACCAGTTTGAATAATGGTGAGACTTAGGAATAATATTCCAAAATATTCAACTTCTTGAACAGATTTAAATATATTAAATTCACATCATTAAATGTTACAATTTCGACTTCTATGTATACTTATAACTCTTACTAAGTGCATCAAGACCATCCTTGTAACCCTATACCATAAAAGTTTTCCTTAATATAATGTAACTACATACATTATTGTTTAATAATACATCCAAAATCTCTTTGTATATTAATTAAAGTTCAATTTTAAATTAATTTTGTATAATTATTTATTTTTTTAAATTTGAACTTCTAAGGTCCAAAAATACTCCAACTGGCCTCTTAGACATTATACTTTTTTAGAATATCTTAATACTATACAAAAAACTTTTATGTTAGAAAATAAAATTTATTTAATATTTATTAGGAACAATTGTCAAATAAACTGTATCATATATAGTATTCTATGTGTTTGGATATTTTCTTTTTTGAAAATATAACTTCATTATAATATAATACAAATGGGTGGTGGGAATATATTAATTAATTTTTTAATAACTATTTTCATTAACATTTTATATTGGATAGACCCATTTATCTAACTATTATTCTCAAAACATGTTATAGAATATCTTTGAATCCTAAACCATGTGTAAATAATTAATCATCTCATACTTGTTCCTAAATACTCTTTATAATTTAACACCATCCCTTGCCATATAATTTAAATGAGATGAAGATTCACATATTTTACTTAGATTCAATTTTTTTAATATAATACTTTACACTAAAATACTCGATGTAGTAACTATTTACTATATATCATTAATATAAAAAATACTATCAACCAACTCTTCCTATGAATTTTTAGATCATGTATATTTACAAACTTCGTAAAATAAAAATTCAGTATCATATAACTTTAAAAATAGATGAATTAATTATTATAACTACATTATTTGATAAGGAAATTCCATGGAGTTTCACAAACTCCATTAGGTGTTCCCAATAATCCCAACATATGGAATTAATAATATTCCTTATTTAAACCCCAAGGTTTTAGTGAACATGATTGTCTTGATAAAGAATCTTTTTTGATATTTTTAACTAAATTTTATTTTTTTGGTTTGAATTTTTACCTACATGAATTTTCTATATAGTACATTCGAATCTGGACCTCCAATGCCTAGTTCATATATATTCCCAACACTTTGAGAATATCGATTAAAAATTATTTTATTTCAATCATATTTTTACCGAATTTCCATAGATTAGTATAGGAATATTTCCCCAACCAGAGCCAACCTTTTTATCTAATTCCTTTGAATCATTGAATGAATCACTCAATGCTTCCAGAAGAATCTGGATTCAATTATTGGAAAATTTCACTACTTGGTTATTGAGGAAGGTTTTATTTTTGAAACATAGAACTTTCCTTAATAACTTTTCCTAAATCACCGATCTTAATAACTGTTCTTAATTTTCCAATTTTAATATCTATTACATTAAGCTTTTCTTAATCAAGGATTAGTTACAAAGTTTATCTTGATGATGATGATAATGATATTATTTACAATAAAATATTTTATCAAATAAGTATCATGGACTATTAACCTTTTAATATGGGATTTTATAAAACGGTCACCCATTAAAATGATGATCCGTATTTAAATCCATCACATCTATTAGCATATTAAGAGCCATATTTCACCATGACTAACACTAGTTATAACATAAAGAATACATGAAAATATATTCTAGAAAATAATTCTCAATTATATCATATATTTCTCTTATATAGCTCTGTGGATAGCCCTTTTCCAATTTATCATATAGATAAACTCAGCGCTACTCTTCTGGTATCGTAAATGTTACTTCTTTCAAACTATTTTAGCATAAAAAATATTCTGAGAATAAGACAGTAAAGGAAAATCAAGGAATACCTATGCTGAGATCCATAATTCCCACAAAACAATCCAAGGTTACTTATAACTTTCTCATTTGAAACAATATAACATAGTTGTACTCATGATGAGCTCGATAATACCCATTTTAATGATCAAATTCTTAATAAGTGTCGTTTTGGAAGGAATATCACAATTATTAAATGAATGGGATTTTTATTCTCACTATCCTATCTCATGTTATTACCTTTTATGTATGCATGATTCTAATATTTTTTTGGATTCTTATTCCCTATATAAAACAAATATGTTCAAACCATATTGATGTTTAACCCTTTAGAAAACCCATATGTTTCTGTTACACACCCAAAAATATAATCTAAACATATTCGTATATGTTAAAATGAATCATATTCATATGATTTTTGAACACTTCATGTAAAAGAATATAATTCTATGAAATTGACAATTTAAACATGAGTAATCTTGAAGTGAAATATAACCAACCCCATTCGATTTCTATGGCAGGGAATAGGCCTCCATCTAAATAAGTAGTCTGACCCTATATCTCTCTACCAAGTGATACTTTACTCAAGATAAAATCCAATTTATAATATCTCTAATACCTAATATGAAAAATATATATTCCGTAACTAAATTCAAGTATATAAATTTAATTAAAAACTGTGGTAAAGGTAGATGAAAACTGAAACTCATTATCATACCAAGCATGTAATGCAAGGATCTATTTAGAAACAATTTAACAATTGACCTAAATCACACACCATTCATTATATATATAATTTATAAATATAAATAAAGAGGGAATAAAATTTTAAATAAATGAACAATTCAGATATTTAAACATGAGATAGATATTTATAAACCATTGATAAATAAAAGATAATTATAAAATTTTTATAATTGTAACTTTAAAATTACGGACATTCCATAATTTTGAACATAAACATTTTATTTTTTTTACATTTTAATTCCTTCATATTTATAATTTTATGGAATTTCTATATCAAATATTTTATATTTTATTATTATAAAAATTATTAAAGAAATTTCTATTTTGTAAAATATTTACATAATATAAATATCATATAAATTATTATTATTTAATACATAACCGTTTCAATCATCAAAACATTTTTGACATGGCTTAAATAATTTCAAAATAAGGCGCCTTTTTTATTTCGAACAATTGAAAATAATTAATTATGAATAATTAATAACATTTTATATTTTTACATTATTTCATAATTTATAACCCTTTATTAATTATCACTTATGATTTCTAAAAAAACAATTTTATTTCTTGATTATATGAAATGCTATACAATTTTGGAAAAAGGTATTTTAATTCTTAAATTTTAATATATTGGAATCAAATGTATCATAAAAATTTATTTTATTGATAATATTTTTTTAATTAATTAAATTTAAACATTTTATAAATTGAAATATCTCCAAATTCATTTTATAATTATTTATAAACATTTTATAAACCATATAATCATTTAAGAATTTAAAAAAAAATTAATTTTTTTTATATTTACCCTTATATAGTAACCCATTATTGCATAAGGATATCCTCCATTTACACTTACATAACCACTCAAAGTATGAGTATGTCTCACATAACCCTTACATTGAACTTCTAGAACGAATATATAATGGTAGGAAAACATTTTTCCTTTTCTCAGCTCTCAGAAATCTAGCTGCATAAGGGCATAACCTTTACATTACCAACTCACATAAGGGTATGTGACTAGTTACCTTTATGAAACATTAGGAACCACAGTGTATGGGTATTTAGGAAATAACTCTTATACAGAGTCCCATATATAGGTAATACATTTAAACATGACATTTGTGTAAAGGTAATATTTATTTTTCATTCACTGCATAAATGTTAATTTCAAGGACATTTATATAGCATATATTTTACCTATACAAATTAGGGTAAATAACCGAGTTACATTTACTTAATTTTTTTTAAAAATACAACTACCATTTTCAAACCCTAATTTCACATAAAGGTAGTTTGTGATGACCCTTACAAAAACCACTCTACGTAAGGGTAAACCATTGGTTACCCTTATGCATCTCAGATGCATAAGGGTAATGCCATTTTTACCTTTATATAGCCCCACCACATAATGGTAAATATTAGGTTACCTTTATGTATCCTATTATGTAAGGGTAACAACTTTTAAAGATTTTTGAAAGACCTGTTAAATGATTCTATGTTTTCTCATTTCATATTCATTTCCATATATGATTTCATAAAACATTTTCATGGTCCATACGATAGTACATAATGGGTTTTTAGACTCTAATATCATTTATCATAGGTAGTGGAAGTAATTAATTACCCTTGTCTAATGATCTCCATGTAAGATAATATGAAACTTTACAAAATTCTGAAATGAATAAAACTATAAAATATTCATACTATAATCTATAGAATCCATGACAACATATTCATCTCCATATGTGTTTGATGAAGATAAAATAAGTGGAAAATTCATCCCTTCTATGTGATGTATCCACAGGCTGATCTAACTCATTTCATATTCAGATAGCATCTATCTTCTCTCTATAGTATTCTAGTACCTCAATATGGAAGGAAAAAAGATGAAGTGAGAAACAAGTCTCAAGGATATTTTTAATTATGAGGATATCAATCTATCCACACACCCCTTTTTATAAATCCAAAATAAAACCCTTTAGGGTGTATCATTTACTCATGTGTTAAAATGCATGTATAAATTCCTTGGATGGTTCATGCATCATATGTATTTACTCCATAATGTCTCATTGAGTGAAACACAACATTAAATGATAGACATATGGATGATCAAACTATAAACAGATAAATATTATCACTAGTAGTATTAAAGATATACCAATAATTAAATAAAATACAAATTTAGATGAAAATGATATACCACATATATCATATATATATATATATATTCATGGATTTAGGGAAGATATCATTCATTTAAATCTAAAATTTAGTATCCCAATGACTAATATTCTTGTTTACTTATTTTTTTATTTCTTTATCCAGGATCTTTTCTATCACATTATCATTAAAACATTTACCATGAATTATGAAACCAGCATCATAATAAATGTACTCATTTCCATAATTACCACTAGCCTATTAATAATAAATCATCTATTTCTTTTAGTAATCAATATTATAATAATTAAAAATATGAGACCTCATCACTCTTTCCATTAATAAAATAAATAATGAAATAGACATGATAGATTAAAGATATAAATTATTATTTTGGGCTTAATACCATATTTTTAGACCACCAAAATATGTTGTAATTCATAAGGAACCTTGAGATGGGGTGGGTGTGAATCAGTGAATTGGAAAAAATTATTTGGGATCATAATCAATCATTATAAGGAACTAATTTATCCTATCTCTCCCTTAATTATGATCTTACTAAATAGAAATAGATGATATATAAATGTAAATAAAAATACAACCTCTATTTTATTTAGTTACCTAAAACAAGGATATATCCATGGATTATACACAAGATGATGTATTGGTTCACCAAGATCCCCTAGAAAAAACTATTTGATGGATATAATATTTCTATCATGGTCACTATGCGCGAAGTCTCATAACCATTACAATGATTTAGGGATAGTGAACTACATTACAAATGTCCCACGCTTATATTCCTCCTCCTTGAACTGATTTATGGAAGTCTTCTTTAGTTTATATATGTGATGTTCTATCCATGAAAAACATTTAAGAGTAAATTAATATGTTCAAATAACTCTATAATTGGAGATCTATCGAAATCCACTACACTGTGCTATATTTATCTCTAGATAGATATCATAAATATCTTGATGAGGGAGTTTATTTTATGCCTTCCAAATGATCTTCACAAATTTGATAAATAAATCCTCCAAATAAAGGGTAATTCCATGCTAGAATTATCTTATTTCACTAAACTTTATTCTCCACTAATCCATAAAAAATCAATAAAATCCCACGAGAATATATCCTCCCTTCAATAAACCATATTTAACAATGAATCATATTCAATAATATCATGATTTCATTTTCAAAATCTATATCTATAAATTTCTTTCTCTTCTCAAAAGACCCATATAGGGCTACTATGGAAATTTTCATAATACGCTTTAATATCTATCCCTTTATCTAATGATTTATATTGATTCCCTTTATCTTTATACCCTATGATCAATCCAATTTCACCACATATTTTCATATGGTTAAAAATATATACATAGACCAATTTAATCCTCTACAAATAAATCCCCATATCTTTATTTTAAATTTAAATTGAATATTCAAATTATTTAAATTTTTAACATCATGTCATGATAAAATACCATGTGAAATGATACCTATAAACCTTCAACATTTTTGGACTGAAATACTTGATTGTGGTTTGACACACTTGAAACATACACTCCTCTAAAAATCATAGTATTTTATGAATTCAAATGACGAAAATCATGAGTTCAATATTTCTTTATATTTCCATTTACCCATCATTAAATTATGACATAAATATTCACGAAATAATTCTCCATTAAAGAGAAACATAAATATTTCATATTTTCTCTTTAGGGGTCAATTTAAACATCATAGTACAATATATGGCCTTATAACTTGATACAAACTTCACATATCTTGACCTATATAGTGTTACAATAATTAATAGACTAATTTAGTGTGATCTAAAAACATTAAAAACCATATTAAACCAATTATTCATGGTTTATTCACTATGGAATTATAATTTTATTCATATTGAAGTATCATTCTCTTATGGTGTGAAATCATCTTATGATCCTCACTTCTATATGAATTTATTGCTATGAATTCGTCATTTCATGATATACATTATTAATAGTGTAAGCCTTTAATTACCACCAATGATACCCAAACTAAATAATAACATGTGATATGAAATGTTTTAGAATATAAATCTTTTAAATTTATTCATATAAAGTTTCAATTTATTCCTACACAACAATCATTATATTATCTAACATGTTGCATGTGGTTTTTATTCTCTCACCAAAAACAAATTTTATCCTTATCAAAATGATTATATGAGTAATCATAATTATTATAATTCATAAATTATTTTTATTTTATATCTGAATATAGTCAGTGGTAGAAAATTTATCTTTTCTGAAATGTACAACCATTGGGTTTCCATTTTATTTCCCTTTGGATTTAGTATAAATTATCACCATAATCATTTTGGTTGAAACAAAATGTCACTATAAACATCTCCATAATTAATTATTTTTACTGATTCTCAAAATCATTAACCATTACCATTGATTATCAACATCAACATTCCTCCCCTATAACATTCAATAAATCTAACAAATAAACTCTTAGTTGTAAAAATTTAACTTTTAGAGGATCTTATGCATGGGTTTTTTGTTTTATTGAAAAATTTATGGGAATAAGTATATCCCCATAAATGATTCAATTACCAATGGACAAACTAAATACTAAAATAAGCTACTGATAATGAAAATCAATGTTGAAAACTCTAACGCAACATAACCATAGATCACATTAAGTGACATGAGTAATTAATCAAAACATAATAAATCTTGAATATCATTGAAGCTAATTTACACAATATTAATATACAATACATCATGTGTATTAAAATATTTATTCTATTAGATGTGATAAGGGATAATTTTTTTATATTGATGAATCACGAAAATCAACTTGGGGTCGTCAATAATGATAAATAAATTTCCATATAAAATACTTGGATATCATATAAAATCCATTATAAACGCTAAATAAAGTTTTTATATCATAATCTAGGACATATGATATAATTGGATACGAATTAATCATTAACTATGATATAATCACATAAAAAACATCCCCTAAACGTATTTATTGGTTAAATAATTCACATATAGCATATTGTTTATTATTATTGAGGGAATGTATGGAAATAACAGGGTTAAGAGAGATGTAATGCCTTTATCACAAAAAAAAGATAAAATATAAGAGAGAAAATTATTGAATTTCAGTTAAACTAAACCAAATAAACTAAATAAATAAATTTTACATAAACTATTAAAATCCGGTTTAAATCAGCAATTCAATTAAAATTGTCTTGTCGATACTGTATAATTTTATATTTTAGTATTGTTTTGTTTTAGAGGATTAACCATTATTAATCAAAGTAATATAAATAAATGAAGTATATATATATCTTTATTAAAACTATTAGTGATGATTATTTTTCTTTGATTGGAGATGAATAAAATAAAAATATTTTCTATTTTTTATTATTATATAGCATGATAGATTTTATACATCTAAATATTTTCTAATAATTAATTATCATATAATAGAGGCATTCGTTTTAGATGAATGGGGAATAACATTTTCGAGAAATGATATTCTAGGATTGTTAGTGGAGGTATTGTACTTTGATTTCAACACTATACCCTAGTGTATTAAAATTCATTCTTTTTTTTCACGTTTAAATATTTTTATAAGGATTGATTTATAAAATCACACAAACACACACACATATAAAAAGTATTATCTTAATGATATGATTCTATAAAAATAAAATATTATAAAGATCTGAGTTATATATTGAGAAAAATCTCAGAGAGAAGTTTGTGCAATTTCTCTTCAGATTTTGGAGGCTGTAAGTTATGTTTAATTATTAATGAACCCCATTTTAGAATTTTTGAGATGAGAAAAACTTTTTAATAATATTTAGAGTAGATAGATAATGAATAACATCAGAAAAATATAATGAATGTTAGAGACATGATGGTTAATTCCATTCAAGGGTGAGTACTGGTTGTGGGTTCAAGTGAGGAAGGAAATGACTCTTTCCCCTATTTTATTACATATTAAAAAAATATTATCAATATTTAATTATTATATTATGATAAATAATGTGTAAATAAAATACTTATTTTTATATAATATATTATCATATCCATTAAAAGTTATAAACTCTTGGGATACTAATAGAGTATATATATCTATATAGAGGATACATGACTAAGTGTTTAAGTGAGGCAGAAAGGTGCGAGATCATGTGGGGTCACAAATATAGGTAGTGAAATGAGCGGGGGGGGGGGGGGGGCTAACCCAATTTGAGGGAGATAGAAAATAATAATAATAAAATTAGTATTGGGATATTCATATGGTTTTCAGTGTAATATTTTGATATTTTAGAATATATTTCATTTTAAATAAATTATAGAGTGCTCAATAGCTTGCTTGACATGCAACACTGAGGTTTAAAAAACAACAACATATTATAAAATATTAATTAAATCAATGGGTATGAATTGTATTAACCATATTATGATATATATATATATTTATAATTTTTTACTTAAATAAAATTTATTAGTTAATGTATAATAAATAAGTACACATTTTCTATTAAATTCAGTTTATGTTTCAAAAATATGTTTTCTTCAAAAATGTTTTAGGGACTTTTCTATTTTAATATTATAAATAATTTATAAAAAATTTAGAAATATAATTTGATATAAATTATATAATTTTTGAACTTCTAATATTAAAATTATATTAGGGTGAAATTTATTTATTTTTTTGAAAAGATAGATTTTTCTCGGACTAATAAAAATACTGATTTTTTAAAAGTATCATTTCTTTTAATTGAAAGGAACCATTATAATTTTAAATTTATTTCAATGTTACATAGTTCTAATTTAATTTTTTTAATATAATTAATTACAAAGTAATCATCATTAAACTTGATTTGGGTGTAAGTTCTTTTTTTGATTAAGAACACAATGTTTTCTAAAAATAGTTTTATGTGAGAAATGGGTTTTTATTTTAGTTAATTATATAAATAATTATTGATTAATTATGTTAATGAAATATATATATTATATATTGAATAAAATTATTTTTTATTCATTTTATTGTTTTTAATAGGTATGGAATAAGAATAAATCTAGTTTTATGCTGAAAATGAATTTTCTAAAAAAAGTTTTCATAGAATTTTGTGCGCTTATTTTTAGATGAACTTCTGAAACTTCAATTAATTGAATATTTAAAAATTAACTATATATATGAAATTATTAGGAGAAAATTTTCAAAATAGGACACTTATTTTTTGTCATTATGAATAGTAATAATGTTAAATATTTGTCACCAGGGTAAAGTTAAAATAGATAAAATAAGGTTAAAACTTTGGGGAAAGTATTTACAATTTCAATAAACTCTCATTTATCTAATTTTATGAGTATATTATGGAGATAATAATCCAATTTTCAAAAATATGAAAACATGGTTCTATTTTTATTTCATTATGACCCTAATATTAATTTATGAAAAAGAATAGTTGAAAATTCCACTCTCTTGAATTTTATAAATATAAATATTTATCACAAGGATAAAACAAGGATTTTTAGGATATAAATTCATAATTTTTAAATATTAATTAATTATTTTTATCATGGTAATTTATTTTTAAATTTTAATGATAGAATAATTACCTTAAATGTTCACACAATTTCGGCCTAGTAGTTATTCAATTAAAAAGAAAATAAAACAAATTATATTAAAAATGATAAAAGTAATAAAATTTTAAAGAATTATTGGGTTACATGATTTTTTTAGAAAAATATAACATGGTATTGATGTTTTATTGATTTATATTTGAATTATATAACTATGTTTGATGAAGTTAAATTCATGATAAATTAATAGCATCAAAAAATAAATTAATGATACTTTATAAAAAATAATATTTTATTATGTTAATTTTAAATCATAAAAAAATTAAAATAGAACAAATATAATTATAAATTTTTTAAAATTTCATCACTTGTTCATTTATGATCCAATTGTTACCATAAATTTAGAATTATATCCCTTTAAGACTAAAATTCATTGTCGTAATTATGGTTAAAATTAGTTAACAAAGGGGTTGAACCCAAATATAAGGTTCAAAATAACATCAAAACCTATATAAATTTCAATTTGTGATGATATCATTACCATATTCTACTTTTCTATTAATTCATGGCTATTTGGTAGTATTATACTTGAGAAATATAATAATTATATTTAAATGATTCAATAAATTCAAAGTGTGTCATTTATGTTGGATGTTTGTTGTTCTTTGATTATATTTTATGTTTTTAATATTACTATTCCTCATATTTTTTTATTTTATCATAATATATTTTTTCTTTAAATAATTTTTAATTTTCTTAATGTATTTTTATTACATCTTGAGTTATAGTGATTATAATTTTATAATTCTAATTTAATATGAAGGATAGTAAAATAATTTACATTTTATTCAACTACGAAAATGTATAATTGGGTCTCTAAGATGTTTGTAATTTTGGTCCAAACATGCTTCATCATTTTAGTTTTATATCTTTTTTTGTTTAAATTTTAGTTTAGGTATTCTCTTATAACATGAGTAATATATCTCAGATATTCACACAACTTGTTTCATTGGATATCGAATAGATTTATTTACATTTCATTTATAAAAGATAAAGTTTGTAATGATATTGAGTTTGTTCATATGAAAAATGTTAATATGAAAAATTAATTTAATAGTTTGAAATAAATACTTCTTAAATTTGTTTAGTTAAAGAAAAAATAAGATAAAATAATAGCTATGATGAAACCAAATAGACATAAGAATTGTTTTGGTTATAATACTTAGATTACTATTATGTAAAAGACCTATTTTATTAATATTTATATAAGGAATGTATCGATAAACAATCATTTCAAATTTCAATTTCAAAGAAATTTTGTTGATGAATGTTCCCTATGGTTCCCTCAATCTTCTAACATTAGTAGATTTTATATCTCTTAACATTCATCTTCTTATATGATTTACATTTTTTAAAATAACTTGGGTAATGAAATTATTTGTTAATAACATAATTAGATCAAAAATATAATGTGTACCAAAACATGTTGATGGTCGATTTCATAGGATTCATCCACATATTCTTTTGTGTCAATCAAGAAGTAATTTTTATGTAAATAGTGCTTCATTTAAATGTGAAATAGTTGTTCAATTCAAGAAGTATTTATGTTTTATTTTATAAATATTTTATACAAGTAGATATCATATTGTTAATTATAGTATAAATTCATGGTTATATTTACCTATTTATTTCAACTTTCATTAATATGCCTTTATTAAGGGGGAGTTTTTCTGATTCTTAACTATCATTATAAATTATATTTTTTTTAATGTTATTGTTTTTATAATATTGGTTTTATGAAAATCTCAAATAGGGGGATAAGTTTTTAAAATTTGGTTTTAGTTTTGTCATTTTAAAAACAGTGGAGCTTTTTGGGATATTTTTTTATTTGTTTATGTTTTATGTTTTTGAATATTCCATTACTAGAAAATGTTTTATTTATTTTATGTTAATCCTTTTTTCTATGAAATTAGTTTTTATGAGCTTAGTGTATTTTTTAATACCGTTAGTTATACTAATTAGAATATTATAATTACTATTTCATATGATATATAGTAATTTTATTTACATTTTATTCATCTATTACAAAGTCTAATTCAGTCTCTAAGACGATCTCACTTTTGGTTTAAACATGATACATGAGTTTATATTTATGTCAATTTCCAATTAAACGTTTTCTAAATTATTATATTCTAAAATGATTTATATAGCTTGTATCTTCTCACAAATTGTTTTTTTGGATATCAAATAGATATATTTATATTTCATTAAACTATTTGGAATTCTATTATCATTGTTTTTGGGCTCTAAAAAATTCACAAATGTATTTCTATAGTTATGGAAGTCTACAATTTGAAAAATTCAGTATCTTTTGTTTTTCAATGAAAAATCACACAATATACCTCACCGATTGTTGAATAATAAATACTACATATTTATCTACATTTAATTAAATTTCATTAAAGCATTATATTTAAATTTTGATACCTTAATAATAGACTTACGTTCTGTAAACATTCTAGTTATGTTTTCCCTAGTTTTACTATATATTTTTCACTATTTTTATCATATATTTTTCAATAGTTATCTGTTTGAATTGTTTTTTGAGGGATTATATATATATATATAAATTTAAGTAAACTAGTATATTAGATTATTTTTTTATATTTTTTTAAAAAATCAACAAATCTTTTTTTTGAAAACCTACCATGAAACACTTTATATTTCATACCTTTCATGAACCAATTTGTGGTATCTATCATGAAACACATTTCTAATCCTACCATGACCCATTGAATGAAAATGACACATGTTTAGTCAAACCATACCAGATTAACAGTTACTGCATGTGCATGTTATTCAAGTTACAATAGATTTCAAAAAATGGTAAAATAGTGGACGCCTTTATCTCTATTATAATTATGGTGTGTGCATATCATCCATTTTTTGAATAATTTAAACCAATTCATGCATAAAGATCTCATGAAGATGTCCTTCTATTACAAAGCATGAAAATATCACTATTCTCTTCTCCTTACTTGCTACAAAAAAACTTGGAGAACCCACTATACAACTCTCATGTGTGGGGTCTCAATATGCCATTGAGCTCAATTGGTGAACTCTAAAACACTCAACAACATGCATGAACTTACCATGCAATGATCGCATGTATACAGAAGTGACTATAAATGGCCTTATTTCAATAAAATATGAATTTATGGTTAGTAGAGTAACCACATGATAATATTTCTACTGACCATAAGTTATTTCATGTGACCATGCATTAACGGTTAGTATAGTGACCACATGATATATCAACCAACCACACAATATTTAATGAGACCGCAAACTATTCACATAGTCATTATTGTGACAACATGTTATTTCAAAGTGACCACATGTTATATTTTCATGGTCATTCAACTAACCACAAGTCAACTGACAACATGTTATAATAACACATTTAGTATACTAATCGAAACATCACTTAGCATACACAGTTTGTACAATACTTTATTTTTTATGTAAAATCTATAATTTTTTTCATGCCCTGCTTTTCTTCATTTTTGATACTATGATTAAAATAATTATTATTTTAATTGTTTTAATTATTTTATTAATTTATAAAAATCATATATATATTATATAAAATCCCTGCTTAGTGTTTTCAAAATATTTTAATTTGTTTTAAAATATGTTTTAATTTAATCTTTTCTTATGTACATTTATAAAATATATATTTTGAATATTTATGTTTTTATATTTTGAAATTATTTATTTATGATAATATTTTCTAATTTAATACTTAGTATCATTGACGTTTTTCAAACATTTTTTTGTAGGACCCCAGGACACCCTGAGAGGGGAGGGGTGAATCAGGGTGTCAACTTATTCTTTTAAAAACAAGGATCTTGTTCACATGTTGGTAGGAACTAGTTAAACCTGTATGATGGATATGATTAGTAATGAAACATTCACATGCAAAGAGGTGACACAACAATTTTTACTTGGTTCACTGATAAGGGCTACGTCCAAGGAGAAAATGCCTATAAGTTGTTGGTCATACCAAATTCCACTAATCTTAACTAGCTGTGGATTACAATGGTTCGGGAAGAGTCACTCTGTCCCAGGCTCACTACCTTTACAAAAGTTCAAGGATAGCTCACTGCGTCCCTCGGGTCACTCCTATTATAACGACTCATACTTTACATAAATTTTTATAACTTCAAAATTTAATCATACATATTACAACATATAACAAAACCATAATAGGACCATATATGTATAGTGTCTTTCGAAACTGGGAAACATAAACAACTTGTTCATAAATCATCTACATTTTCTCCCATTTATTTCATCATATCTAGAATCCCTTTCTAGCATATCCTACTTAATACCCTTCTTCCTGACCAGGGGAAAAGAAAACACACAAAAGGGTGAGATCAAATGCTCAGTAAGGGTAAAAAAAATAAATATCAATCACATCATATTCATAAGAACATAACATTTTGGAAATCCTAACCTGCAAAAGAGATCATAATTTCAAAACATGGGATAAATCATTGTAATTAAATGTGATCCCAATAATCATTACATGAAACTTTGTGGCATATACACATAATCGTAGATAATCATTTCTTAGTAGTCAAGACTCATTTCCAAGACTATCTTAGCGGACAAAGTCCATTTCTGAACAGAGTTCACTCCTCGTTTTAGTCTTGTATCACTAAACCAGATTAACCTGCCATTCAAGCAATGTCAATCTCATGAGATATAAATCATTACCAAATTCATTGGAGGGAGATATAGGTCCCACCCATCTCATATTGAATCCATTCTTATTTGTGCCACAAAATCTTAAATCATAGCATAACCCACATAATAAAAATGGGATTCTTAAACATCATGTCATCATAACATAATCCATAAAAGATAAAAAGACATCATAAAAATAATTCCATCATAACATAATCAAATCAATGTAAAAATGGGGATAGAAACAGAACCCCATATTATCTTATATGTAAGATAATTTTGATAAAACACTTGAACTTCATTCTTGAGGAAAATATCCTTTCTACTTCAAAAACATTTTTTTACTTTCTTAACATGTAATACAATTTTAAACTAAAAGAATTTGATTAAAAATAAACATGAAAACTTGTAAAGGAAGCTTCATGGAAATATTGTTCTAAAATTCAATTGATTCTGTATAAGTTGAAGAAAAACATTCTTCTCATACTTTGGCCGGAAAAGTCAAAAAGTACCTCGTACTAAAAATGACAAAATATTACTTTCATATCTTTTACTAAAAACTCACCAAAGGGTAAAATTGGATTTAAAAATTTGTAGGAGAATAGAAATAATTATACATATTGAGGAAACATGGATGTGGATGATAAATATTCCCCAGTAAATTTTGAAGTATAAACAATCTCATATAAAAATGAGATTGCGAGATTTTCCCTTACCTTAGGTCCGATTTTCTTCGTATGTATCTGAACCTCCTGTATAATGATTTAAATAATGTTATTGACTTAATCAGGAATCTTACTCATTGTTATGATATAATATATGGTCATATTCTTAGCTTCGTATTAGTAATATCTCATTGCTACTTGTTATTTGGGTGTTTATTGCTTTTTGTTCTTATGCGTGTTTTGTCGAATAAATTCTTAATCTTCTTTTTTAGGTTATAGACGCCTCATTTACAGAATTTTATTAGTGTAATATATATCATATTTATTCATTCAATTCATTTATATAATCATCATTCAATGAAGATCATGTAGAACAAGTCGTATCACATCGTGGAGATGGTAAGCCGTACGTACGCACGAGCAATGATATCGTTCCCATGATCGTGGAATTGTATTGAAGTGTATGTATACTATTTCAAAATCAATATCACTTTACAATAATCATATATAGTTATTCTTTACACCATTATATCCATCCAAGTAAGGTGGTGGTGGAAAATAGATAACACCATGGCGTGGAGACGGTATTTCGTACGTACGCACGCACAATGATTTCGTTTTATGTAGGGTGGATAGAACGTGAAATAAGGTTGTTTAATATTTATAATAACATATCAGTATATTAGTGATACTGATGTTATTACTTCATAATGAAACAACTAAAGAAGAATAAGTTGAAGAAGAAATAAAGTTAAAATAATCAGTAACGAACATTACATCTTCCTTGAAGCGCCTCTTCTTAACCTTCTCTTAGGGCACTAAAGATGGTCTTTGAAGATGACCAAGACATCTAGGATGTTTCTAGGTAAGTGGAGAAGAGAAATTGGCAGGGTTTTTCCAGGAATGAAGGCTCAAAGTTGTGTAAAGAATAGAGGGAGGAGGTTCCCTTTTATAAGGGAGGAGAGGGGCACCTTAGGAAAAACATAAAATATTATTTTATTATAAAGTCATATTCGGTTTTTAATAGCTCCAAATTGATTTTTTTGAAGCTAATGTGGGGATGGGTAGAAATAATTTCAACCAATGTATTTTAGACAAGTTTAGGTTACTATTTTAACCTTAACATTTAGATTTAACTCCAAGTTAAATAATTTAATTTTTATAGTGTCTTCTTGTTTTCGTACACAATATGATTAATAGACATACTATAAAAATCCAAATGAACCCCAAGCGGTTCATTATTAATATATATAACATTATCTATGTCATTTGGCTGAAACTTATATTATTACGAATAAAATAACAATTAATAATATAATATTTGTTTTAAAAACTATTTTATGTCAATTTTGACACTAGTTGGTAATTTATTTTTGTGAAAATCATAACAGCATGATTAGTTTGAAAAAAGTTAATTAAATAAATACTAATATGTAATATTAACCTATAAAATTAGTTTAACTCATTAAAAGTCTCATATTAAATTTATTTGGGTATTTATAATATCAATTATGTTAATATTTCTTTAATAAGGTAATTACTCCATCATTATTGTGTCATAAATAAATTAAATTATGTAATGTATAAAAATTATAAATAAAATATAATTATTTAGGAAATCATTTTAGATTTCTAATGAATATTTATAGCCTAATTTATCTTATTTATAACCCTATATTAAAAATTGTTTAGTTATTAAACTTTGATTTTAACTATTTTTACTCTTCTTTAAATAATATAATATTAAATGTCCTAATCTAATCCATGTGGACCTAAATGGTCATATTTTATTCCTAAGGTTGTTTTTGGTAGAATTAAACTTATCAAATAGAATTAGTACATGTGTTAGGGTAATAATAATATCATTTTTACCCCTAATTGCCTTATTTACTTTTAACCGTGTTAAATAAAAGCAAAAAGTTGCTATTCACAAAAAATTATTTTCATCTCATTGAACCACATTTTACTTACTGATATCAACCGTGTCTCTTGGATTTTTAAAATTCCTCTCATAGAAGCGTTAAAATTATGGTTTATGTAAATTTTTAAACTCTCCTAATAGGTGGGTAAAAGACGGTGAAAAGTTCAACAAATTTTTTATATATCTAAAATTATTATAAAATGACTCAAATGAACTACATTTAACATATATAGGTATTATGTATCAATTTTATCCTAAAGTAAATATATATTAAATAAATAATTATTTAAATAAAAAGTCAGTTTTTAAATAGTAACCCAGTGTTTTCACTATTCATCAAAAATTGAAAGTTTTCAGAAAAATACCAAAAATTCACCCGAGGCTAATTTCAATGTTCCGAATCCAAAAACGAAGTCCATTTTGAAAACTAAAATTTATAAAATTTCAAAAAGTGGGTATTACTATTCATAACCGATATTTTTAATAATATTGTAATAGCATATCATTGTTTAGTGAAACTCGGTATTGCGTACGATGCAAACTATCGAGGAAGGTCACGATTGCGTGTAAAGAAAGTAAAGATAGTTTTGTGTGTAGTGAAATATTCCTTTGATGATGTATAAAAACAAAACATTTCTCATAAAAATCTCAGGTGTTACATTCTACCCCCCTTAAAATGAATTTCACCCTCAAAATTCGTCGCTTTGTAACAAACAGATGAGGATTCCTCTCCCTAATCATATCCTCAAGCTCCCATGTAGCTTCATATAATTGGTGGTTCCTCCATTAAACATTCACCAAGAGAGTGGTCTTTTTCCTTAGGAATTTTTCGCTAAGATCCAGAATCTGTATCGGCTGTTCTTCATAAGAAAGATCTTGCTCCAGCGGTACAACATCTGAGCTGAGTACATGTGAAGGATCAGGTATTTACTTTCTCAGGAGAGATACATGGAAGACATCATGAACTTGAGAGAGATTCGGTGGAAACGCCAACCGGTAAGCTACCTTTCCAACACGATCCAGTATTTCGAAAGGACCGATATACCTAGGGCTCAACTTTTCCTTCTTTCCAAATCTCATTACTCTATTCCAAGGAGATATTCGTAAGAAACATTCATCTCCCACTTCAAACTCTAGGTATTTTTGTCAATTATTAGCATAAATTTTTTGTCGACTCTGAGCTGCTCTTATGTGTTGTTGAATAGATCAGACCTTTTCTGCCATCTCATCAAAAAGATCAGGTCAAAATAGATTTATTTCCCCAACTTCATCCCAGCAAGTTAGAGTCCTGCATTTATTTCCATAGAGAGCTTCATAAGGCGGCATATAAATACTAGACTGAAAGTTATTATTATAAGAAAATTACACCAAAGTTAGGTGTTGATCCCAACCACCTTTGAAATCCATAGAGCAAGCTCTTAACATATATTCTAGAGTTTGAATTGTTCTCTCAAATAGACCGTCTGTTTGAGGATGATAAGCAGTGCTTAAACTCAACTCTGTATCCAGAGTATGCTGAAGACTTCACCAAAACTTTGATGTAATCCTCGGATCCCGATCAGATATAATGGAAAGTGGTACTCCATGCAATCTTACCACTTCCTTTACATATATCCTGGAAAACTGATCTAGAGAGAAATCTTCTCTAATATTAATGAAGTGTGATAACTTTGTAAGATGATCAACTATGAGTCATATAGAATTATTGCCTTTGGATGTTTTAGGATGTCCGGTGAAAAAGTCGATAGTTATGTTTTCCCATTTCCATTCGGGTATGGGTAATGGTTGTAACATCACCTTAGACTTCTGTCTCTCATCTTTAACATGCTGACAAACCAAGCATCGCGAAACATATTCGTGCTTCCAGGATGAATAAAGAATGAAGAACCATGAGCCTCATCCAGCTGCTCCTTCTTTAATTCTGGGATAGGAGGAACACAAACCCAATTCTTGAACCTCATTATCTTATCACAATCAAGGTTGAATTCAAGAAAATTTCTCATATTCTTTTGTAACTCTACATCTTCTTTTTGTGACTCTTTAATCTTCACATGTATTGATGGTTGAACATTCATTTGAGAAATATAAGATTTCTCCCCTTCTATTATAATTCCATGATCCATCCTTTGTCAATCCATAAATATTGGATCTTTTGTGATCCTCATCATGGATAATCTAGCATGGTCTTATCGACTTAATGCATCTGCCACCTTGTTTTCTTTCCCATGGTGATAATGAATTGAGCGGTCGTAATCCTTAATCAGCTCCAACCATCTTCTTTGGCGCATATTCAGATCCTTTTGTGTGAAAATATACTTTAAACATTTATTATAAGTATAAATATCACACCTTTCACCATAAAGATAATGACTCCATATTTTTAATGCAAAGATTACCACAGCTAACTCCAAATCATGAGTTGGGTAATTTTTCTCATGGATTTTCATCTTTCATGAGGTATAAGCTATCACCATATCGTTTTTCATGAGAACACACCCCAATCCCTTCTTGGATACATCATTATAGATCACAAACATTTCTATTCAACAAGGCAGTCTGAGCACAGGTGCACTAGATAACCTTCTTTTTAACTCCTTGAAATTCTCTTCACACTCCTCTGTCCAAGTGAACATAACTCCTTTTCGATTCAACCTGGTGAGTGGATTAGATAATCATGAAAAATATTTCACAAAACTTCGATAATATCCAGCCAAACCAAGAAAACTTCGGATCTCAGTTACTGTTGTTGGTCTCGACCATCTTTCGATAACCTATGTTTTTTCTGGATCCACAGATATCCCCTATTTTGAGATTATGTGACCCCAAAATGAAACTTTTTGAAGCCAAAATTTACACTTGGTAAATTTGGCATAAAGATTCTTCATTCTCAGGGTCTTCAATACAATTCTCAAGTGATCTTCATGTTCTTCCTTGCTCTTTGAATAGACAAGAATATCATCTATAAAGACTACCACAAATTGATCAAGATAATCTCTAAAGACTCTATTCAATAGATCCATGAAGATAGAAGGGGAATTAATAAGACCAAATGGCATCACTATAAATTCATAGTGTCCATACCTTGTACAGAATGTCGTCTTTGGTATATCCTCCCTTTTGACCCTTAATTGATGATACCCTAAATGAAGATCAATCTTGGAAAAGTATTGAGCTCTACGTAGTTGGTCAAATAAGTCATCAATGCCTGGGAGAGGATATTTGTTCTTGATAGTGATCTTATTAAGTTCTCGATAATCAATGCAGAGTCTCATGTATCCATCTTTCTTCTTAAAAAAAGAACAGGTGCTCCCCAAGGTGATGCATTAGGGCTTATGAATCCCTTATCAAGATTCCCTTGGAGTTGCTTATTTAATTCATGCAACTCAATTATGTCCATTATATAAGGTGTCTTTGAAATAGGCATAGCACCCGGTATGAGTTCTATTGAAAACTCAACTTCATGATTTGGTGGAAGACCTGGCAATTCCTCCGGAAAGACATCATAAAACTCTTGTACAATGGGAATATTATTAATCATGAGTTTTTCTCCAACCATTTGAGATAAATAACCTTCATTTAGTGGAATCAAGACCCATAAGATGGAAGAAATTTCCACGGGATGGTTATGTTCATCCTTGCATCGATATACGATCGTATATTTATCTGGAATATGAAATGTGACTTCACTTCATTGGAAATTGATATCAGATCCATATAAATAAAGCCAATAAATGCCAAGAATCACATCAAATTCCACTATAGGAAGGATTACAAGATTTGCAGGAAGAACTTTCCTACAAACATCAATCGGATAAGAATTATAAACTTTTGATGCAACTGTTGTGCCATTAGGGGTTGTCACAGATAACTCAACATCTAATTGTTGAGGTAATATGATGATAACATTAAGAAATTTCTTCAGAAATAAAAGAGTGGGTGGATCCAGAATCAAATAAAACATTTTCTACTTTATAGTGGATGGTAAGTGTGACTTTCACCACTTCATTATCGTACTCCACATCGCTGATAGAAATTGCATGTGAATTTCCTTTGTCTTTAGCCTTAAGAGTTTGTTGGCGTCGATCATCATCAAAAACCGTTGGATTAGGGCATTAAATATCATAATGACAAATTTCCTTTCACTTGTAACATTGAAGCGTAGGAGGTGCACTCTATGTAGCCTTTTCTTTGTTCGCATCACTAGACATATTCTTCCCATCATTGCGGCATTCAAATGCCTGAGGAACTTCTTTTCCACATTTGAAACATTTACTTGTCCCTTTAAGACAACTCCCTCCATTTTTTTTTCCACACTTTGAGCATAAGGGAAAACTCATCTTTTTTTTAGTGTGGTCTTTATATTTCCCTTTTAATTCCATTTTCCTCTTCTTATCAAACGCATATGACTGATGGGTTACTCCAATCTCCATTTCAACCATAAGAGCACATCGAACGATTTCCTTGTAGCTATTGAAGTCCCTTATGGATAACGCCCTTCGAAGACTTGGTTTTAAGCCACTAAAGAATTGATCGAACTTACTCTCAGGTTGGATAATAATTCTGGAAGCATACCTTGCAAGTCTTGCAAAATTTTCTTCGTAGGTATGAACAGATTCATCATCCTTTTGCTTTAGTTCAAGAAACTCTTTCTCCATCTTTAATCAAAGAATACAAGGGAAATACTTATTGAAAATTAATTTCTTGAACTCATCCCATTCCATGGACTCAATTTCATCTCTTGGCATCATATTATTGATAAGTTTCCACCATTGATCAGCTTCACCTTCCAAATCATATACTGCTAGGATGACATTATCATGTTCAGAACATTGAAGAACCGAAAATATCTTTTCAGTGGTACAGATCCATTGTTTAGCCACTAATGGATCAGTAGACCCACTAAATGAAGGTGGACTCTACCTCATGAAGGATTCAATAGAATGTTTCCCCTTCATTTTCTCATTTGGAAGTCTTTCATGATTCATAGCTTGTGAAAGTTGTGTGATCACGGCTACACGATTTTACATTCCATCTCCCATAATGTTTGGTTGCTCAGGGGGACAATCATTGCATTTCCCATCGCATTCCGCATTAAAATGGTTCCTTCAAGTTCCAGCAATTGACAAAAACAAAGAAGAATAGTGTAACAAACACTAATTATAATAGGAAAACCACATAATCAAGAATAAAATTTCACACTTTAGTTCTTATCATAGGTTGTTCATGGCCATTTCTAAAACACTAAGATTGTGTTCTATGCTTAGATATATCCTTAGCGTTGTAACTAAGGCTTTCACATCCTAGTTTCCAAAGGTTGACTATAACCTTCCTCTGATACCAACTATAATGACCCATACTTTACATACATTGTTATTACTTCAAAATTGAATCATACTTATTACAACATATAACAAAACCACAATAGGACCGTATAGGTATAGTGTCTTTAGAAACTGGGAAACATAAACAACTAGTTCATAAATTATCTACATTGTCTCCCATTTATTTCATTATATCTAGAATACCTTTTTGGATTATCCTACTTAATACCCTTCTTCATAACCTGGGAAAAATAAAACATACAAAAGGGTTAGATCAAATTCTCAGTAAGGGTAAACAAAAGAAATATCAATCACATCATATTCATAAGAACATAACATTTTGGAAATCCTAACCTGCAAAAGAGGTCGTAATTTTACAACATGGGATAAATCATTCTAGTGAAATGTAATCCCAATAATAATAACATGAAACTTTGTGGCATACACACATAATCATTGACAATCATTTCTTAGTAGTCAAGACTCATTCCCAAGACTATCTTAGCGGAAAAAGTCCATTTCAGAACCGAGATCACTCCTCATTTGAGTCCTGTATCACTAAACCAGATTAACCTGCCATTCCAACCATGTCTATATCATGAGGGAGATATAGGTCCCACCCTTCTCATAATAAAACCATTCTTATGTGTTCCACAAAATCATAAATCATAGCATAACCCACGAAATAAAAATGGGATTCTTAAAAATCATGTCATCATAACATAATACATATAAGATAAAAGGACATCATAAGAATAATTCCATCATAACATATTCAAATCAATGTAAAAATAGGGATAGAAACAGAACCCTATATTATCTTAGATGGAAGATAATTTTGATAAAACACTTGAACTTTATTTTTTAGGAAAATATCCTTTCTACTTAAAAAACATTTTTTTCTCTTTCTTAACATGTCATAAAATTTTAAACTAAAAGAAGTTGATTGAAAAAACATGAAAACTTGTAAATGAATCTTCGTGGAAATAATGTTCTAAAAATCCATTCATGTCGTATAAGTTAAAGAAAAACATTCTTCTCGTACTTTGGCCGGAAAAGTCAAAAAAGTAGCTCGTACTAAAAACGAAAAAATATGCCTTTCATATCTTTTACTAAAGACACAACAAAGGGTAAAATTGGATTTAAAAAATTGTAGCAGAATAGAAATAATGTTAAATATTGAGGAAATATGGATGTGGATGATAAATATTCCCCAGTAAATTCTGAAGTGTAACGAATCTTAGATAAAAATGAGATTGCGAGATTTTCCACTACCTTAGGTCTGATTTGCTTCGTACGTGTCTGAAACTCCTGTATAATGATTTAAATAATGTTATTGACTTATTCCATAATCGCACTCATTTTTATGATATCATATATGGTCATATTCCTAGCTTCGTATTAGTAATATTTCATTGCTACTTGTCATTCGGGAATTTATTACTTTTTGTTCTTATGAGTGTTTTGTCGAATAAATTCTTCTTCTTCTTTTTAGGTTATAAGTACCTCATTTCCAGAATGTTATTAGTGTAACATATATCATATTTATTCATTCAATTAATTTATATAATCATTATTCAATGAAGATCATGTTGAACGAGTCACTTCACATCGTGGAGACGGTAGGCCGTACGTACGCACGAGTGAAGATATCGTTCCCATGATCGAGGAATTGTATTGAAGTGTATGTATACTATTTAATAATAAATATCACTTTACAATAATCATATATAGTTATTCTTTACCCCATTATACACATCCACGAAAGGTGGTGGTGGAGAATAGATTACACCACGGCGTGGAGACGGTATTTTGTACGTACGCACACGCAGTGATTTCATTTTCCGTAGGATGGATAGAAGGTGAAATACGGTAGTTTCATATTTATAGTAACATATCAGTATATGATTGAAACTGATGTTATTATTTCATAGTGAAACAACTAAAGTATAAGAAGTAGAAGAAGAAATAAATTTGAAAGAATCGGTAACAGACATTACCTCTTCTTTGAAGCACCTCTTCTTAACCTTCTCTTAGGTCACTAAAGATGGTCTTTGAAGAAGACCAGCACCTCTAAGATGGTTCTAGGGAAGTGGATAATAGAAATTGGCAGGTTTTTTCTGAGCTTTAAGGCTCAATGTTGTGAAAAGAGGAGAGGGAGGAGGTGCCCTTTTATAAGGGAGGAGAGGGGCATCTTAGAAAAAACATAAAATATTATTTTATTATAAAGTCATATTCAGTTATTAATAGCTCCAAATTGATTTATTTCGATGCTAAGGTGGGGATGGGTAGAAATAATCTCAACCAATAGATTTTAGACAATTTTAGGTTACTATTTTAACTTTATCATTTAGATTTAACTCTAAGTTAAATAATTTAACATTTACCGTGTCTTCTTGTTTTCTTAAACTATATGGTTAATAAACATACTATAACAAGCTAAACGAACCCCAAGTGGTTCATTATTAATATATTTAACCTTATCTAAGTCATTTTGACGAAACATAGATTTTTAGGAATAAAATAACAATTAATAATATAATATTTGTTTTAAAAACAATTTTATGTCAATTTTGACACTATTTGGTAATTGATTTTTGTGAAAATCATAACAGCATGATTAGTTCGAAAAAAGTTAATTAAATCAATAATGATATGTCATATTAACCTATAAAAATAGTGTAATTCATGAAGAGTCTCAAATTACATTTATTTGGGTATTTATAATATCAATTATGTTAATATTTCCTTAATAAGGTAATTACTCCATCATCATTGTGTCATAAATAAATTAAATTATTTACTGACTAAAAATTACAAATAAAATTCCATTATATAGGAAATATTTTTATATTTATAATTAATATTTATACTCTAAAATAACTTATTTATAACCCTATATTAAAAATATTTTAGTTATTATACTTTGATTTTAACTATTTTAACACTTCTTTAAATAAAATAATATTAAATGTCCTAATTTAATCCAAGTGGACCTAAATGATCATATTTTATTCCTAAGGTTGTTTTTGGTTGAATTAAACTTATCCAATAGAATTAGGACATGTGTTAGGGTAATAATAATATCATTTTTACCCTTAATTGCCCTATTTACTTTTAACCGTGGTAAATAAAAGTAAAAAATTACTATTCCCCAAAAATTATTTTCATCTCATTGAAGCACATTTTACTTACTGATATCAACCGTGTCTCTCGGATTTTTAAAATTCCACTCACAGAAGTGGTAAAATTATGTTTTATGTAAATTATTAAACTCTCCAAGGAGGTGGGTAAAAGACAGTGAAAAGTTCAATAAAATTTTTATGTATCTAAAATTATTATAAAATGACTCAAATAAATTAAATTGAACTTATATAGGTATCATGTATCAATTTTGACCTAAAATAAATCTTTATAAAATAAATAATTATTTAAATAAAAAGTCGGTTTTTAAATAGTAACCTAGGGTTTTCACTATTCATCAAAAATTGAATGTTTTCATAAAAATACCAAAAATTCACCTGAGGTTAATTTCGATGTTCCGAATCCAAAAATGAAGTCTATTTTGAACGATAAAATTTATAAAATTTCAAAAAGTTGGTATTACTATTCATAACGGCTAGTTTTAATAATATTTTTATACCATATCGTTGTTTAGTGAAACTTGGTATTGCGTAGAACTTAAGCTATCAAGGAAGGTCGTGATTGCGTATAAAGCAAGCCAAGATAGTGTTGTGTGTAGTGAAATATTCCTTTTATGATGTATAAAAACAAAATATTTCTCATAAAAATCTCGGTTGTTACATTCTACCCCCCTTAAAATGAATTTCTCCCTCCAAATTCGCTGCTTTCTAACAAAAAAATGAGGATAACTCTCCCTCATCATATCCTCAAGCTCCCATGTAGCTTATTCTAATTGGTGGTTCCTCCATAAAACATTCACTAAGCGAGTGGTCTTGTTCTGTAGGACTTTTTCTCTACGATCCAGAATCTCTATCTGCTGTTTTTCATAAGAAAGATCTTGCTCCAGCAGTACAACTTCTGAGCTGAGTACATGTGAAGGATCAGGTACGTAATTTCTCAGGATAGATACATGGAACACATCATGAACTTGAGAGAGATTTGGTGGAAGCGCCAATCAGTAAGATAACTTCCCAACACGATCCAGTATTTCGAATGGACCGATATACCTAGGGATCAACTTTCCCTTCTTTCCAAATCTCATTACTCTATTCCATAGAGATATTCATAAGAACACTTTATCACCCACTTCAAACTCTAGGTCTTTTCGTCGGTTATCGGCATAACTTTTTGTTGACTCTGAGCTGCTCTTATGTGTTGTTGAATAGATCTGACCTTTTCTTCCACCTCATTATCAAGATCAGGTCCTAACAGCTTTCTTTCCCCAACATCATCCCAACAAGTTGGAGTCCTACATTCCTTTCCATAGAGAGCTTCATAAGGAGCCATCTGAATACTGGAGTGAGAGATATTATTATAAGAAAATTCCACCAAACATAGGTGTTGATCCCGACCACCTTTGAAATCCATAGAGCAAGCTCTTAACATATCTTCTAGAGTTTGAATTGTTATCTTAGAGTGACTATCTGTCTGAGGATGATAAGCAGTGCTGAAACTCAACTCTGTATCCAGAGTATGCTGAAGACTTCGCCAAAACATCAAGGTAAACCTCGGATCCCGATCATATATAATGGAAATTGGTACTCCATGCAATCTTACCAGTTTCTTTACATATATCCTGGAAAGCTGATCCTAAGAGAAATAATCTCTAATATCAATGAAGTGTGCCGACTTTGTAAGACGATCTATAATGACCCAGTTAGCATTATTTCCTTTGGATGTTTTAGGAAGTCTGGTGAAAAAGTACATAGTGATGTTTTTCCATTTCCCTTCGGGTATGGGTAATGGTTGTAACATCCCCTTAGACTTCCGTCTCTCAACTTTAACTTGCTGTCAAACCAAGCATCGAGAAACATATTCAACAACATCTCTTTTCATGCCATCCCACCAGAACTACTCTTTCAGGTCTCTATACATCTTCATGTTTCCAGGATGAATAGAGAATGAAGAACTATGAGCCTCATCCAGCAGCTCCATATTATCCCATCACAATCAAGGTTGAATTCAGGAACATTTCTCACCTTCTTTTGTAACTCTACATCTTCTTTTGGTGCCTCTTTAATCTCCACATGTATAGATGGTTGAACATTCATTTAAGGAAGATAAGATTTCTCCCCTTCCATTATAATTCCAATATCCATCCTTTGTAAATCCATAAATATTCGATCTTTTGTGATCCTCATCATGGATAACATAGCATGGTCTTGTCGACTTAATGCATCTTCCACCTTGTTTTCTTTCCCAGGGTGATAATGAATCAAGCAGTTGTAATCCTTAATCAGCTCCAACCATCTTCTTTGGTTCATATTCAGATCCTTTTGTGTGAAAATATACATTGAACTTTAATGATCAGTATAAATATCACACCTTTCACCATAAAGATAATGCCTCCATATTTTTAATGCAAATATTATCACAGATAACTCCAAATCATGTGTTGGGTAATTTTTTTCATGGATTTTCAACAGTCGTGAGGCATAAGATTTCACTATATCATTTTGCATGAGAACACACCCCAATCCCTTCTTGGATGCATCACTATAGATCATAAAGCTTTCTCCACTACAAGGCAATGTGAGCACAGGTGCACTAGATAACCTTCTTTTTAACTCCATGAAATTCTATTCACACTCCTCTGTCCAAGAAAAATTAACTCCTTTTCAAGTCAACCTAGTGAGTGGATTAGATAATCGTGAAAAATCTTTCACAAAACGTAGATAATATCCAACCAAACCAAGAAAACATCGGATCTCAGTTACAGTTGTTGGTCTCGGCCATCTTTCAATAATCTTTATTTTTTCTGGATCCACATATATCCACTATTTTGAGATTATGTGGCCCAAAAATGCAAATTTTTAATCCAAAATTCACACTTGGAAAATTTGGCATGAAGCTTCTCCTTTCTCAGGGTCTTTAATACAATTCTCAAGTGATCTTCATGTTCTTCCTTGGTCTTTGAATAGACAAGAATATCATCTATAAAGACTACCAAAAATTGATCAAGATAATCTCTAAAGACTCTATTAATTAGATCCAGGAAGATATCAGGGGCATTAGTAAGACCAAATGGCATCACTATAAATTCATAGTGTCCATACCTTGTACGGAAAGACGTATTTGGTATATCCTCCATTTAGAACCTTAATTGATGATACCCTGAACAAATATCAATCTTGGAAAAGTATTGAGCTCTGCTTAGTTGGTCAAATAAGTCATCAATGCATGGGAGAGGATATTTTTTCTTGATAGTGATCTTGTTACGTTCTCGATAATCAATGTAGAGTCTCATTGATCCATCTTTATTCTTAACAAACAGAACGGGTGCTCCCCAAGGTGATGCACTAGGGTGTATGAATACCTTATCAAGATTCTCTTGGAGTTGCTTCTTCAATTCCTGCAACTCAATTGGGGCCATTATATAAGGTGTCTTTGAAATAGGCATAGCACCCGATATGAGTTCTATTGAAAACTCAACTTCCCGATTTGGTGGAAGAACTTGAAATTCCTCCAGAAAGACATCATAAAACTCTTGTACAGTGGGAATATTATTAATCATGAGTTTCTCTCCAACCATTTGAGATAAATAACCTTCATTTAGTGGAATCAAGACCCATAAGATGGATTAAATTTCCACTGGAAGGTTATGTTCATCCTTGCATCGATAGATGATCATAGATTGATCTGGAATATGAAATGTGACTTACCTTCTTTGGAAATTGATATGAGCTCCATATAAAGAAAGACAATACATGCCAAGAATCACATGAAATTCCACTATAGGATGGATCACAAGACTTGCAGGAAGCACTTTCCGATAAACATCAATCGGAGAAGAATTATAAACTTTTGATGCGACTGTTGTTCCATTAGGGGTTGTCACAAATAACTCAACATCTAATTGTTGGGGTAATACGACTATACCCTTAATAAATTTCTTAAAGAGTGGGTGGATCCAGAATCAAATAAAACATTTTCTACTTTATGGTGCATGGTATGTGTACCTTTCACCACTTTGTTATCATACTCCACATCGCTGATAGAAATTGCATGTGACTTTCCTTTTTCATTAGCCTTAAGAGTTTATTGATATCGATCATCATCAACAACCCTTGGATTAGGGAATTGATTAGCATAATGCCCCATTTACTTTCACTTCTAACATTGAAGCGTAGGAGGTGAAATTTGTGTAGCCCTTTCTTTTTTCGCATCAGTAGACATCTTCTTCCCATCATTGCGGCATTCAAATGCTTGATGAACTTGTTTTCCACCATTGAAACATTTACCTGTCCCTTTAAGACAAATCCCTCCATGTTTCTTTCCACACTTTTAGCATAAGGGAAAACTCATCTTCTTTTTATTATGGTCTTTAGATTTTCCTTTGAATTCCATTTCCCTCTTCTTATGAAATATATATGACTGATGGGTTACTCCAATCTCCAATTCAACCTTAAGAGCACATCGAATGATTTCTTCGTAGCTATTGAAGTCCCTTATGGCTAATGCCCTTTGAAGACTTGGTTTTAAGCCACTAAAGAATCGATCGATTTTACTCTCAGGTTGGATAAAAATTCTGGAAGCGTACCTTGCAAGTCTTGTAAAATTTTCTTCGTAGGTACCAATAGATTCATCATCCTTTTGCTTTAATTCAAGAAACTCTTTCTCCATCTTTGTTCGATGAATACGAGGGATGTAATTATTGAAAAATAAGTTCTTGAACTCATCCCATTACATGGACTCAATTTCATCTCTTGGACTTGTATTCTTGATAAGCTTCCACCATTGATCAACTTCAACTTCCAAATGATATAATACTAGGATTACTTTATCATGTTCAGAACATTGAAGAACTGAAAATATCTTTTCAGTGGTACTGATCCATTGTTCAGCCACTAATGGATCAGTAGACCCACTGAATGAAGGTGGACGCTGCCTCATGAAGGATTCAATAGAATGTTTCTCCTTCCTTCGCTCATTAAGAAGTCCTTCATGATTTATAGCTTGAGAATGTTGTGTGAGCATGATTACAATATTTTGCATTCCACCTCCCATAACATTTGGCTGCTTAGGGGGACAATCATTGCATTATCTGTCGCATTCCGCATTAACACGGTTCCCTCGGGTTCCATCCATTGACTAAAACCAAGAAGAATAGTGTGAGAAACACTAATTATAATAGGAAAACCCCAAAATCAAGAATAAAATTTCACGCTTAAGGTCTTATCATAGGTTGTTCATGGCCATTTCTAAAACACTAAGATTGTGTTCTATGCTGAGATATATCCTTAGGGTTCTTACAAAGGCTTTCACATCCTAGTTTTCAAAGGTTGATTATACCTTTACTCTAATACCAACTATAACAAGCCGTACTTTGAATACATTGTTATTACTTCAAAATTGAAGAATACTTATAACAACATATAACAAAACCACAATAGGACCGTATAGGTATAGTGTCTTTAGAAACTGGGAAAAATAAACAACTGGTTCGTAAATCATCTACATTGTCTCCCATTTATTTCATCATATCTAGAATCCATTTCTAACATATCCTACTTAATACCCTTCTTCCTGACCTGGGGAAAAGAAAACATACAAAAGGGTGAGCTCAAATGCTCAGTAAGTGTAAACAAAAGAAATATCAACCACATCATATTCATAAGAACATAACATTTTGGAAATCTTAACATGCAAAAGAGATCATAATTTCATAACATGGGATAAATCATTGTAGTGAAATTTTATCCCGATAATCATAACATGAAACTTTGTGGAATACACACATAATAATAGGGAATCATTTCCTAGTATTCAAGACTCATTACCAAGACTATCTTAGTGGACAAAGTCCATTTCTCAACCGAGTTCACTCCTCGTTTCAGTCCTCTATCACTGAACCAGATTAACCTGTCATTCCATCCATGTCTATCTAATGAGATATAAATCTTTACCCAATTCATTGGAGGGAGATATATGTCCCACCCATCTCATTATTAAACCATTCTTATGTGTGCCACAAAATCATAAATCATAGCATAACCCATGTAATAAAAATGGGATTCTTAAACATCATGTCATCAGAACATAATCCATATAAGATAAAAGGACATCATACAAATAATTCCATCATAACATAATCAAATCAATGTAAAAACAGGGATAGAACTAGAACCCTATATTATCTTATATGGAATATAATTTTAATAAAACACTTGAACTTCATTCTTGAGGAAAATATCCTTTCTACTTCAAAAACATTTTTTCCTTTCTTAACATTTATTACAATTTTAAACTAAAAGAAGTTGATTAAAAATAAACTTGAAAACTTTTAAATGAAGATTCATGGAAATAATGTTCTAAAAATCCATTCATGTCATATAAGTTAAAGAAAAACATTCTTCTCATACTTTGGCAAGAAAAGTCAAAAAAGTACCTCGTACTAAAAACTACACAAGATTCCTTTAATATCTTTTATTAAAAACTCACAAAAGGGTAAAATTTGATTTAACAAATTATATTAAAATAGAAATAATATTAAATATTGAGGAAACATGGATGTGGATGATAAATATTCCCCAGTAAATTCTGATGTATAAACAATCTCAGATAAAAATGAGATTGCGAGATTTTCCCTTAACTTAGGTCTGATTTGCTTCGTACGTGTCTGAACCTCCTGTATAATGATTTAAATAATGTTATTTACATATTCCAGAATTGTACTCATTGTTTTGATATCATATATAGTCATATTCTTAGCTTCGTATTAGTAATATTTCATTGCTACTTGTTATTTGGGTGTTTATTGCCTTTTGTTCTTATGCGTGTTTTGTCTAATAAATTCTTATTCTTCTTTTTAGGTTATAGATACCTCATTTACAGAATGGTATTATTGTAATATATATCATATTTATTAATTCAATTAATTTATATAATCATTATGCAATGAAGATCATGTAGAACGAGTCACATCACATTGTGGAGACGGTAAGCCGTACGTACGCACGAGCGATGATATCGTTCCCATTATCATGGAATTGTATTGAAGTGTCTGTACACTACATCAAAATCAATATAACCTTACAATAATCATATATATTTATTATTTACACCATTATACCCATCCATGTAAGATGGTGGTCAAAAAAAGATTACACCACGGCGTGGAGACGGTATTCTATACGTACGCACGCGCGGTGATTTCTTTTTCTGTTGGATGGATAGAAGGTGAAACAGGGTTGTTTCAAATTTATAATAACATATTAGTATATTAGTGATACTGATGTTATTACTTCATAATTAAACAACTAAAGAAGAAGAATTAGAAGAAGAAATAAAGTTGAAAGAATCGGAAATGGACATTACCTCTTCTTTGAAGCCCCTCCTGTTACCCTTATCTTAGGTCACTAAAGATGGTCTTGGAAGAAGACCAAGACTTCTAGGATGTTTCTAGGGAAGTGGAGAAGAGAAATTTTCAGGGTTTGGTATAGTTTTAAGGCTCAATGTTGTGTAAATAGGAGAGTGAGGAGGTGCCCTTTTATAAGGGAGGAGAGGGGAACCTTAGCAAAAACTAAAAATATTTTTTTTATTATAAAGTCATATTCAGTTTTTCATAGCTCTAAATTAATTTATTTCGAATCTATGGTGGGTATGGTTCTAAATAATCTCAACAAAAATATTTTAGACAAGTTTAGGTTAATATTTTAACCTTATCGTTTAGATTTAACTCTAAGTTAAATAATTTAATTTTTACCCTGTCTTCTTGTTTTCTTACACTATATGATTAATAAAAATACTATAACAAGACACAAGAACCCAAAGTGGTTCATTATTAATATATATAACCTTATCTATGTAATTTGGTGGAACCTTAGATTTTTAGAAATAAAATAACAATTAATAATATATTATTTGTTTTAAAAAATATTATATGTCAATTTTGACACTATTTGGTAATTCATTTTTGTGAAAATCATAATAGCATGATTAGTTCTAAAAAAGACAATTAAATCAATAATAATATGTCATATTAACCTATAAAATAATTTTAATTCATGAAAATTATCCAATTACATTTATTTGGGTATTTATAATATCAATTATGTTAATATTTCCTTAATAAGGTAATTACTGCATCATCTTTGTGTCATAAATAAATTAAATTATTTAATGTCTAAAAATTATAAATAAAAATCCATTATGTAGTAAATCTATTTGGGTTTCCAATGAATATTTATAGTCGAATTTATCTTATTTATAACCCTATATTAAAAATGTTTTAGTTATTAAACTTTTATTTTAACTATTTTAACTCTTCTTTAAATAAAATAATATTAAATCTACTAATCTAATCCAAGTAGACCTAAATGGTCATATTTTATTCCTAATGTTGTTTTTGGACGAATTAAACTTATCCAATAGAATTAGTAAATGTTTTAGGGTAATAATAATACCATTTTTACCCTTAATTTCCCTATTTACTTTTAATCGTGGTAAATAAAAGTAACAAGTTACTATTCAAAAAGAATTATTTTCATCTAATTGAATCACATTTTACATAATGATATCAACTGTGTCTCTAGGATTTTTAAAATTCCACTCACAGAATTAGTAAAATTAAGTTTTATGTAAATTTTCAAACTCTCTTAGGAGGTGAGTAAAAGACGGTGAAAAGTTCAACAAAATTTTTATATATCTAAAATTATTATAAAATGACTCAAATGAATTAAATTTAACTTATATAAGTATTATGTATCAATTTTGACATTATATAAATTTATATAAAATAAATAATTATTTAAATGAAAAGTTGGTTTTTAAATAGTAACCTAGTGTTTTAACTATTCATCAAAAATTGAATGTTTTCAGAAAAATACCAAAAATTCACCCGAGGATAATTTCGTTGTTACGAATCCAAAAATGAAGTCCATTTTGAAAGATAAAATTTATAAAATTTATAAAAGTGGGTATTACTATTCATAACTGCATGTTTTAATAATATTTTAATAGCATATCATTATTTAGTGAAACTCGGTATTGCGTACAACGCAAGCTATCGAGGAAGGTCGTGATTGCATGTAAAGAAAGCCAAGATAGTGTTGTGTGCAGTGAAAGATTCATTTGGTTATGTATAAAAATAAAATATTTCTCATAAAAATCTCAGGTGTGACATTCTACCCCCCTTAAAATGAATTTCACCCTCAAAATTCATCACTTTGTAACAAACAGATGAGGATACCTCTCCCTCATCATATCCTCAAGCTCCCATGTAGATTCTTCTAATTGGTGGTTCCTCCATAAAACATTCACCAAGTGAGTGTTCTTGTTCCGTAGGAATTTTTTGTTAGGATCTAGATTCCTTATCGGTTGTTCTTCATAAGAAAGATCTTTCTCCAGCGGTACAACTTCTGAGTTGAGTACATGTGAAGGATCGAGTATGTACTTTCTCAGAAGAGATACTTAGAATACATCATGAACTTGAGAGAGATTTGGCGGAAGCACCAATCCATAATATACCTTCCCAACAAGATCCAGTATTTCGAATGGACTAGTATACCTAGGGCTCAGCTTTCCATTCCTTCCAAATCTCATTACTATGTTCCATGGAGATATTCATAAGAACACTTTATCACCCACTTCAAACTCTATGTCTTTTTATCGGTTATCGGCATAACATTTTTTTCGACTCTGAGCTGCTCTTATGTGTTGTTGAATAGATCTGACCTTTTCTGCCATCTCATCAACAAGATCAGGTCCTAAAAGCTTTCTTTCCCCAACTTCATCCCAGCAAGTTGGAGTCCTACATTTATTTCCATAGAGAGATTCATAAGGAGCCATCTTAATACTGAATTGAAAGCTATTATTATAAAAAAACTCCACCAAACATAGGTGTTGATACCAACCACCTTTCAAATACATAGAGTAAGCACTTAATATATCTTCTAGAGTTTGAATTGTTCTCTCAGAGTGACCTTCTATCTAAGGATGATAAGCAGTGCTGAAACTCAAACTTGTATCCCGAGTATGCTGAAGACTTCGACAAGACTTTGAGGTAAATCTCAGATCCCGATCAGATATAATGGAAAGTGTTAATCCATGCAATCTTACCACTTCCTTTACATATATATTGGCAAGATGATCCCGAGAGAAATATTCTCTAATATCAATGAAGTGTGCTGACTTTGTAAGATGATCATCTATGACCCAGATAGAATTATTGCCTTTGGATGTTTTAGGATGTCTGGTGAAAAAGTCCATAGTGATGTTTTCCCATTTCCATTTGGGTATGGGTAATGGTTGTAGCATCCCCTTAGACTTCTGTCTCTCAGCTTTAACTTGTTGACAAACCAAGCATCGAGAAACATATTCAGCAACATCTCTTTTCATGTCATCCCACCAGAAGTACTCTTTCAGCTCTCTATACATCTTCATGCTTCTAGGATGAATAGATAATGAAGAACTATGAGCCTCATCTAGTAGCTCATTCTTTAATTCTGGGATGGGAGGAACACAAACATGATTCCTGACTCTTATTATCCCATCACAATCAAGGTTGAATTCAGGAACATTTATCACCTTCTTTTGTAACTCTACATCTTCTTTTTGTGCCTCATTAATCTTCACATGTATAGATGTTTGAACATTCATTTGAGAAAGATATGATTTCTCCCCTTCCATTATAATTCCAAGATCCATCCATTGTAAATCCATAAATATTGGATCTTTTGTGATCCTCATCATGGATAAGCTAGCATGGTCTTGTCGACTTAATGCATCTGCCACCTTGTTTGTTTTCCCAGGGTGATAATAAATTGACCAGTCGTAATCCTTAATCATCTCCAACCATCTTATTTGGAGCATATTCCACTACTTTTTTTGTGAAAATAAACTTTAAACTTTTATGATCAGTATAAATATCACACCTTTCACCATAAAGATAATGCCTCCATTTTTTAATGCAAATATTACCGCAGCTAACTCCAAATCATTGGTTGGGTAATTTTTCTCTTGTATTTTCAACTCTCGTGAGGAATAAGCTATCACCATATCGTTTTTCATGAGAACACACCCCAATCCCTTCTTGGATGCATTACTATAGATGAAAAACCTTTCTCCACTACAAGGCAGTGTGAGCAAAGGTGCACTGGATAACCTTCTTTTTAATGCCTTGAAATTCTCTTCACACACCTCTGTCCAAGCGAACTCATTTCCTTTTCGAGTCAACCTGGTGAGTGGATTAGATAATCGTGAAAGATATTTCACAAAACGTCTATAATATCCAGCCAAACCAAGAAAACATCGGATCTCAGTTACTGTTGTTTGTATCGACCATCTTTTGATAACTTCTATTTTTGCTGGATCCACAGATATCCCCTCTTTTGAGATTATGTGACCCAAAAATGCATCTTTTTAAGCCAAAATTCACATATTGTAAATTTGGCATAAAGCTTCTCCTTTCTCAGGGTCTTCAATAAAATTATCAAGTGATCTTCATGTTCTTCCATGATCTTTGAATAGACAAGAATACCGTCTATAAAGACTACCACAAATTGATCAAGATAGTCTCTAAGGACTCTATTCATTAGATCCATGAAGATATCAGGGGAATTAGTAAGACCAAATGACATCACTATAAATTCATAGTGTCCATGCATTGTATGGAAAGCCGTCTTTGGAATATCCTCCCTTTTGACCCTTAATTAATGATACCCTGAACGAAGATCAATCTCTGAAAAGTATTGAGCTCTGCATAGTTGGTCAAATAAGTCATATATGTGTGGGAGAAGATATTTGTTCTATATAGTGATCTTGTTACGTTCTCGATAATCAATGCAGAGTCTCATTGATCTATTTTTCTTATTAACAAAAAGAACAGCTGCTCCCCAAGGTGACACACTAGGGAATATGAATCCCTTATAAATATTTTCTTGGAGTTGCTTCTTCAATTCCTACAACTCAATTGGGGCCATTCTATAAGGTGTCTTTGAAATAAGCATAGCACCCGGTATGAGTTCTATTAAAAACTCAACATCATGATTTGGTGGAAGACCTAGAAATTCCTCCGGAAAGACCTAATCAAAGTCTCGTACAATGGAAATATTCTTAATTGTGAGTTTCTCTCCAACCATTTGAGATAAATAACCTTCATTTAGTGGAATCAAGACCCATAAGATGGATGAAATTTCCACCAGAAGGTTATGTTCATCCTTGCATCGATAGATGATCATAGATTGATTTGGATTATGAAATGTGACTTCCCATATTTTTAAATTGATATGACCTCCACATAAAGAATGACAATCCATGCCAAGAATCACATCGAATTCCACTATAGGAAGGATCACAGGATTTTTAGGAATCACTTTCCTACAAACTTCAATCAGAGAAGAATTATAAACTTTTTATGCGACTGTTGTACCATTAGGGTTCTCCACTGCTAACTCAATATCTAATTTTTGAGGTAACACGGCGATAACCTTAGAAAAGTCTTCATCAATAAAAGAGTGGTTGGATCCCAAATCAAATAATACATTTTCTACTTTAAAGTGGATGGTAAGTGTACCTTTCACCACTTCATTATCGTACTCCACATCGCTAAAAGAAATTTCATGTGACTTTCCTTTGTCTTTAGCCTTAAGAGTTTTTTTACATCGATCATCATCAACAACCCTTGGATTAGGGCATTGATTAGCATAATGCCCCATTTCCATGCACTTGTAACATTGAAGCGTAGGAGGTGCACTCTATGTAGCCTTTTCTTTGTTCGCATCACTAGACTTCTTCTTCCCATCATCGCGGCATTCGAATGACCGATGTCCTTCTTTTCCACATTTGAAACATTTAATCATCCCTTTAAGACAACTCCCTCCATGTTTCCTTCCACACTTTGAGAATAAGGGAAAACTCATATTCTTTTCAGTGTGGTCTTTAGATTTCCCTTTGAATTCCATTTTCCTCTTCTTATCAAATGCATATGACTGATGGGTTACTCCAATGTCCATTTCAACCTTAAGAGAACATTGAACGATTTCCTCGTAGCTATTGAAGTCCCTTATGGCTAACGCCATTCTAAGCCTTGGTTTTAAGCCACTAAATAATCAACCGATCTTACTCTCAGGTTGGATAATAATTTCGGAAGCGTACCTTGCATGTCTTGTAAAATTTTCTTCGTAGGTACCCATAGATTCATCATCATTTTTCTTCAGTTCAAGAAACTCATTCTCCATATTTGTTCAAAGAATATGAGGGAATTACTTATTGAAAAATAAGTTCGTGAACTCATCCCATTCCATGGACTCAATTTCATCTCATGGCCTTGTATTCTTGATAAGATTCCACCATTGATCAGCTTCAGCTTCCAAACGATATACTGATAGGATGACTTTATCATGTTTCAAACATTGAAGAACTGAAAATATCTTTTCAGTGGTACTAATCCATTGTCCAACCACTAATGGATTAGTAGACCCATTAAATGAAGGTGGACGTTGCCTCTTGAAGGATTAAACAGAATGTTGCTCCTTCCTTTTCTCATTTGGAAGTCCTTCAAGATTCATAGCTTGAGAAAGTTGTGTGAGCATGGCTACAATACATTGCATTCCAGCTCCCATAACGTATGGTTTCTCAGGGGGACAATCATTGCATTGCCCATCGCATTCCACATTAACACGGTTCCTTCGGGTTCTAGCCATTGACTAAAACCAAGAAGAATAGTGTGAGAAACACTAATTATAATAGGAAAACCACATAATAAAGAATAAAATTTCACACTTAAGGTCTTATCATAGGTTGTTCATGGCCATTTCTAAAACACTAAGATTGTGTTCTATGGTTAGATATATCCTTAGGGTTGTTACTAAGGCTTTCACATCCCAGTTTCCAAAGGTTGACTATACCTTTCCACTGATACCAACTATAATGACCCATAATTTACATACATTGTTATTACTTCAAAATTGAAGCATACTTATTACAACATATAACAAAACTATAATAGGACCGTATAGGTATAGTTTCTTTAGAAACTGCGAAACATAAACAATTAGTTCATAAATCATCTACATTATCTCCCATTTATTTAATCATTTCTAGAATCCCTTTCTGGAATATCCTACTTAATACCCTTATTCCTGACCTGGGGAAAAGAAAACATACAAAATGGTGAGCTAAAATTCTCAGCAAGGGTAAACAAAAGAAATATCAATCACAGAATATTCATAAGAACATAACATTTTGGAAATCTTAACCTGCAAAAGAGATTATAATTTCATAACATGGGATAAATCATTTTAGTGAAATGTAATCACAATAATCATAAAATGAAACTTTGTGGCATAAACACATAATCATAGAGAATCATTTCTTAGTAGTCAGGACTCATTGCCAAGACTATCTTAGTAGAAAAAGTCCATTTTTGAACCAAGTTCACTCCACATTTCATTCTTGTGTCACTAAACTGGATTAACCAGTCGTTCCAGCCATGTCTATCTCATGAGATATAAATCATTACCCAATTCATTTGAGGAAGATTTAGGTCCCACCCATCTCATAATGAAACCATTCTTATGTTTGACAAAAAATCATAAATCATATCATAACCCACGTAATTAAAATGGGATTCTAAAACATCATGTCATCATAACATAATCCATATAAGAAAAAAGGACATCAAAAAATAATTCCATCATAACATAATCAAATCAATGTAAAAATAGGGATAGAAATAGAACCCTATATTATCTTATATGGAAGATAATTTTGGTAAAACACTTGAACTTCATTCTTGAGGAAAATATCCTTTCTACTTCAAAAACATTTTTCCCTTTCTTAACATGTCATACAATTTTAAACTAAAATAAGTTGATTAAAAATAACCTTGAAAACATGTAAATTAAGCTTCATGGAAATAAATTTCTAAAAATCCATTCATGTCATATAAGTTAAAGAAAAACATTCTTCTCGTACTTTGGCTGGAAAAGTAAAAAAAGTACCTCATACTAAAAATGACAAAAGATTCGTTTCATATCTTTTACTAAAAACTCACGGAAAGGTAAAATTGGATTTAAAAAATTATAGGAGAATAGAAATAATATTACATATTTAGGAAACATGGATGTGGGTGATAAATATTCCCCAGTAAATTCTGAAGTATAAACAATCTCGGATAAAAATGAGATTACGAGATTTTCCCTTACCGTAGGTCCGATTTGCTTTGTATGTGTCTGAACCACCTATATAATGATTTAAATAATTTTATTGACTTATTCCAGAATTTTACTCATTGTTATGATATCATATATGGACATATTCGTAGCTTCGTATTTGTAATATTTCATTGCTACTTGTTATTCGGGTGTTTTTTGCTTTTTTGTTCTTATGCGTGTTTTGTCAAATAAATTATTATTCTTCTTTTTAGGTTATAGATACCTCATTTAAAGAATGGTATTAGTGAAATATATATTATATTTATTCATTATATTCATTTATATAATCATTATGAAATGAAGATCATGTAGAACGAGTCGCATCACATCGTGGAGACGGTAGGCCATACGTACGCACGAGCGATGATATTGTTCCCATTATCGTGGAACAGTATTTAAGTGTATGTATACTATTTAAGAATCAATATAAATTTATAATAATCATATATAGTTATTATTTACACCATTATACCCATCCAAATAAGGTGGTGGTGGAAAATAGATTACACCACGGCGTGGAGACGGTATTCCGTACGTACGCACGTGCGATGATTTCATTTTCCGTAGGATGGATAGAAGGTGAAATAGGGTTGTTTCATATTTATAATATCATATCAGTATATGAGTGATACTGATGTTTTTTACTTCATAATGAAACAACTAAATAATAATATGTAGAAGAAGAAATAAAGTTGAAAGAATCGGTAACGAACATTACCTCTTATTTGAAGCGCCTCTTCTTAACCTACTATTAGGGAACTAACAGTGGTCTTTGAAGAAGACCAGGACATCTAGGATGTTTCTAGGGAAGTGTAGAAGAGAAATTGGCAGGGTTTTTCCGAGCATGACGGCTCAAAGTTCTGTAAAGTGGAGAGGGAGGAGGTGCCCTTTAATAAGGGAGGAGAGGGGCACCATAGGAAAAACATACAATATTATTTTATAATAAAGTAATATTCAGTTTTTGATAGAACCAAATTGATTTATTTATAATCTAAGGTGGGGATGGGTTGACATACTCTCAAGAAATAGATTTTATAGAAGTTTAGGTTACTATTTTAACATTATCATTTAGATTTAACTCTAAGTTAAATAATTTTATTTTTACTGTGTCTTCTTGTTTTCTTACACTATATGGTTAATAAACATACTATAATAAGAAAAACAAACCCCAAGTGGTTCATTATTAATATATATAACCTTATCTAATTAATTTTTCCAAACCGTAGATTTATATGAAATAAAATAACAATTAATAATATACTATTTGTTTTAAAAACTATTTTATTTCAATTTTGACACTATTTGGTAATTGATTTTTGTGAAAATCATAACATCATGATTAGTTAGAACAAAATTAATTAAATAAATAATAATATGTCATATTAACCTATAAAATTAGTGTAATTCATGAAAAGTCTCAAATTACATTTATTTGGGTATTTATAATATCAATTATGTTAATATTTCCTTAATAAGGTAATTACTGCATCATCATTGTGTCATAAATAAATTAAATTATTTAAAGTCTAAAAATTATAAATAAAATACCATTATGTAAGAAATATTTTTATATTTATAATGAAAATTTATAGTTGAATTTATCTTATTTACAACTCTATATTTAATATGTTTCAGTTATTAAACTTTGATTTTAACTATTTTAACTCTTCTTTAAATAAAATAATATTAAATGTACTAATCTAATCCAAGTGGACCTAAATGGTCAAATTTTATTCCAAAGGTTGTTTTTGGTCTAATTAAACTTATCAAATAGAATTAGGACATGTGTTAGAGTAATAATAAAATCATTTTTACCCTTAATTCCCCTATTTACTTTTAACCGTGGTAAATAAAAGTAAAAAGTTACTATTCACTCATTGAAACATATTTTACTTAATGATATCTACTGTGTCTCTCGGATTTTTAAAATTCCACTCACATAAGTGGTAAAATTATATTTTATGTAAATTTTCAAACTCTCCTAGGAGGTGGGTAAAAGACGGTGAAAATTTTAATAAACATTTTATATATCTAAAATTATTATAAAATGACTCAAATGAATTACATTGAACTTATATTGGTATTATGTATCAATTTTGACCAAAACAAAATTTAAATAAAATAAATAATTATTTAAATAAAAATTCGTTTTTTAAATAGTAACCCAGTATTTTCACTATTCATCAAAAATAGAATGTTTTCATAAAAATACCAAAAATTCACCCAAGGCTAATTTTGATGTTCCAATTCAAAAATGAAGTCCATTTTGAAAGATAAAATTTATAAAATTTCAAAAAGTAGGTATTACTATCCATAAAGGCAAGTTTTAATAATATTTTAATAGCATATCATTGTTTAGTGAAACCCGATATTGCGTACAACGCAAGCTATCGAGGAAGGTCATGATTGCATGTAAAGAAAGCCAAGATAGTGTTGTGTGTTGTGAAACATTCATTTGATGATGTATAAAAACAAAATATTTCTCATAAAAATCTCTGGTGTTACACCTGTTGACTCGCCCTGGCTCACTACCTTTGGTGAAGTCCCACTTAGTTTATAGACGTGAAGGTCTCCTCAATAGATTTTCATTGAAGTATTTTCCTCTGCTTAGCACAAGACTCGGCTTGCATCGAAGACAAGTAATGATGCACTTGAATGCCTTGAACCACTAAACTGGATAATCAAAAAGTGGAAACTGGATACACAGATGATTTCGGGCAGCAACAACCCTTTGCACACAAGTTCACACTTTTCACCGAAGGTATCGGGAAATCTTCTAGATTTCATAAAGATCCCAAAAGACTAGAGGGATTCTGCAATACCTGGCACTCTTCCCCAAGCTCTCCACTCATGTCTCAAGATGGCGCGCAAGTCTCGGCGCACAAGTCCAATATGGTGCGCTAGTGTCACCAAACCACCTGCGCGACACTTCCTTCCCCAACTCCAAACCTATGCGACCCAATCCCTTTCTCGCTCAAAACACCTTGGACTCACAAATAACATCTGTTGCGCAACTTATACTTGCGCGTCCCACAACCACTTGCGTGACCAATACAACTGCGCGATGGGAGCTCGGATTTTCTCTAAGTGTTGAGCTCATTTTGAATGAGGAGGGGTCGACCTGTATTTATAGGCATTTAGACACCCTGCGTGACGGCGCACAAGTCTCCCCTCAGTGTGCATGTTTCAGAGCACATGTCCCTACCCCTTCAAGTCACATGCGCGACCGACTTCCAAACTTGGGCGCCCTTATCCCTTTGCCATATTTTCATTTTCTGATCTTGAAAACAACAGGAGCGCAAGTTCCCAAGCCTCTAAGTAATCGGCACGCAAGTCCATTTTCCCAAAACACTTTTTAAATAACTTGCACGACCAATTTCAATACTTGCACGACTCTCTTTCCTTTTCCATATGCTGAAGTTCTGATCTTGAAAACATATGGCACACAAGTCTCCTATCCTTCAACACAATGGAACATAAGTACCTTTTTCCGCGCTAGTCACTTGCGCAACCTAACCAAAAACTTGCACGACCCATATCCCTTTGCCATATTTTTATGTACTGATCTTGAAAAACATATGGTGCACATGTTTCCAAGCCTTCAAGTACATGGTGCACATGTCCCTTTTCCAAAAACCACTTTTCATCAATTGTCGATTTTCAGGCCCAAAAATTTGGGAAACAATAGAAAACGGTGCCACCTTGTATCTATTCTTTTCATACCACTTCCAGATCATCCATTCCTTTGTCGGGTTTCTTGAATAAAAAATGGATCATTAACCATAGGCCTTGAACTCTATGTGCCACCATGAAATCCCCTTTGTCATAAAATTTGTGTGTCATTGTTTTCTTTGTCAACAAGAATAATCACCTGAAAAAAACTTTTTTTCTGTGATTTTCCTTCCTCAGCAACTCTTCTTCTTTCATCCCAAACTCCACTATCGCGATATATATCCTTTGATAGATAAGATTTAGCATCATCATATTTTGATACAATGTGAAGTGCATGGACATCTCATAATTCCAATCCCTTGCACTTTGTCTTCTTCTTCAACCATCTTTCTCTACTTCATACAAATCATACGATCCTATTCTTCAAGAAGTCTATTACATGGTTCTCATGCAATCATGAAGAATTTCATAGTCTTCATCAAATCCTCATTCCTATTTAATCATCATCATATGGATTATACTCACCATTCTTCACTGTTATAAACAATGTCTCACCTTTGACACATTTTCTCTGAACTTATGATCAGTACAATAATCATCTGAATTTCCATTCCTCCATTCCATTTCATTGGTGTACTTATTTATCTCCATAATTTTGATCTTCATTGACAACTATTGACAACAAATAAAACCTTATACACAAAGTGGTACCAACATTTTTCACCATTTAATGTAGTATAATTATACTTTCTATATCTATGCATTCCATTAATTTAGAAAACAATTACCTGGAATCTGATAGTCAATCTATTTTACAATATTCAGGGAATTAATTTGAACTATTTATATAGACACAATTTTAATTTATTAATGGGTAATTAAAATTTATTTAATTTGGTATTTATGTTTTAAACTCAAGTGCTTTTTTTATGATTATTCAAAAATGATAATTTTCTACATCATGGACAAGTTTGTAGTCTAAATTTGAATTTCTTTACCCTTTTGGATATTGTATAATTAGTTTTTACAGATCATATTTAAAGGTTTCAGGATGTATTCCAAGGTTACACACATACTAATTATGAAGACCCAAAATTTCAAGAAAAAAATGAGATTTAATCTAAAAATTGAAATTTTGTACAAAGAAAGTCATGTGCGACCAATTCTTTTTACTATTTTATGATCCCTCAATGGATGAAAAAACATATATTAATTATTATTCTTCCTTAAAGATAAAACCAAACTAATCCAACTCAATAACCAATACAAATGTTTTATTCTTCTTTTATTTATTTTATTATAGTTATTAGGTATATAAACTTCTTCCCATCTATCACATGCTTTCAAATTCCCTTTAATATTTTACAAACTAAAGAATTTTTCCTTTATTAAAGGTGAGACTCTCAGATTCTAAATTTAGTATCTGAGGTTTGAGACTCATTTTATCTAATTTCAGTGTTGTATCAAGTTTCGAATCCTAGATTCTAAATTCAAGAATGTTTGGGTTGTGAATCCTATATTCTAAAGTTAGTATCGTAATTAGCTTGTGAATCTCCATACAAGATTTAGATGTCTTTTTTTATACTTCCACTAGAAAATTAGGTTGTAATTGGGTTATGAATCCCCTTTAAAAATCATTTAGTTCACAATATATATCTCTCAGATTACTGTGGTATAAGATTAAACAAGGCCCAATTTTGATCAAACTACTTTTAAAGACATCCTTTTATAATTTCATTTATTTTAGTTATACTTCATATTAACTCTCTTAATTAAAATTTATTATTAATTTAGATAATTAATATATTTATATTATAAATTTTAATATGGGGTATTCACCCCTTGGCGACCATCCATGATTACCCTTCCAGACATTTTAATTTCCATTCCTTATAAAAGAACACCCCTTAACTCTTTTATTTTCACCTCTTTGATACATATTGCTTCACCAAACCTTACCCATTTCCCTTCTCAACTATATTTTCCATGAATTATAGTTTTCTGTTTTCTTATTAAACTAATCCAGGGGTTCTTATGAAAAGATCTAAGGGAGGCCAATTTTTTTGTCAATATTTTGGGGCATGAAACTGTTTTTATTGTCGGACTACCATTTTCACCTTTTCTAGAAACTACCCATGGTTACCCTATTGGTATCTAGGCACATAACTTCTTTCTATAGTCCAGTGTTCATCTAGGTTTTTAGGCCCAATCACTCTTGGGGACTTTCATTGGTTGTGCAGATGGGAGGTCAGGCTCATCACACCCTTTTAGGGGGGAATTATTGCCCACTCTAGGACCCTCTTAAAGATTTAAGATATGTGTGTGGATCTCTATCTAATCTCAATATGGGACTGTTTACCCTGAAAAAAATTGGTTATCGATTAATTATATCTATAGACTAGGAAAGAGAGTCTCACAAATGGACCCATCTCTATGTAACCAAGGTTATTCATATATTTCCCTAGCATAGAATAGATTCTTTCTATGTTGTAACCGTATAACGAAATGCATAAAAATGTGATACCATGTAAGGAGGTGATTAATATTATAAAGAGGTGATTAATCCATTATAAGGCATCCTACCTATCTTGGATATTGTAGAAATAAAACCGACATAGTTTATTGATGCTCTTAGGGATGACCCCATGGTATATGCCCTTATATGAGGGGAATTAATTCATGATGCCTAATGAGGTTCTCTTTCATATATTACAAAGGCCATGTGGTATATTCTATGTGTGATAAATATAGAGAGTAGATGATCAGCCTCATGGTGTATACATATGGGACCTATATTATAGGACTGTCCTTGGGGTGTTTAGTATGAAGCTCAGTCTTTGAGAAGGCATCACATGAATCCTAAGTATGGAAATAATCAGAGTAATTGTAGTTTGGTTTATGTCCATGCTTACACATTGAGGCTTCCCTATACCATTGTGAATATTTATAGGGGAAATTAAATGATCATTGCAACTCCCTGTGCCAATGTGTTCCATTCTTATTTGTAGGAAAAAAAGTATATAACTAATCATTGTCATTTATTTGAACATGGGACTCATAAGTCAATCCCTCTATGGATGATCAATATGGAGCTCAAACCTCTGGGAGAGGTAGCCTATGTATTCTGAATATGGCAAGAATCAAAGTCATTATTGTCCCCTTTTATGTAAGGGCTTACACACTATGGTTTACCTTCTGATCGGGGATTACATGCCTAAGAAAGATGATTTTATTATGCCATAGGATGTCCTGATGATATGGACTTATTCTTTGGTGGGAGTCTCAAGACCCATTTGGCATGTACTGGGAGACATCACATGACATGGCTTGATAAAAATGTAGGGTTCCATAGGATCCAGTGTGACACATTTTGAAGGATGCTGAATATCTTGGCTGACACTTCTAAAAGACATTGCAAAACAAAGTCTTCATGTCTAGAGGGCATCATGAGTCTCAGCTGAATTGCCTCGAGTGTGTCACAAGAGCTTGGTCATTATGTCTATATTCTTTCACGAGACTCAGTTGACGTGATTAAATGTCATTATATGAGTCAGGTGATGTGTCCAAAGGATGTCACAAGTCCTAGATGATGAACCCTTGGTATTCACAAGATCAATGTGGTCTTTACTAGGGTACCGTGTGATTTTTTCTGATGTGTCTGGAGTATTTCTCATTTCCTAGATAACATATCGAAGGAGTTTCAAGACATTTGGGAAATGTGTCCCTGTGCTATCATGTGTATTTGAATGAAACATTCAAAGAACATGAGGGGTGGAGAGCTTTTCAATCTATTATTCCTTCTTCCTTTGACCATTGTTCTAACCCTTGTATTACGAATGCATTGGTTTTGTTCACTGTCAATTTTTCTTGAGTGTTGCATGATCTTTTAGGATTGTAGGATGTTCTTCGTATAACCTACGAGAGATCATTCACATGATCCATGAATGATCATATTAATTGATTCATGACCAAGGTATGACTACTCTGGCTACCTACATGTGTATTTTCTGATGAAATGTTGGCCAGTCATGTGATCATTTTCTTCGAGAAAGACTTTTTGATTCTTGGGACATTACTTATAAAGAGTTCCCTTAACTTAGTAGCTGGTCCTTTTTTTGGGGGTGGGGGAATTATAGACCTCACCTCTCTGGTTAATCATTTGTTTATATGGCGTATCTGGCGTGAATCCAAGATGGTGTCGACAAAGGGGCCCAATACCACATGGTTTTGTTAGTCTCTGTCATGGATCACTCTGAGCACGTCACCTGATTTGTAATGATCAAAAGTATATTTTTCCAGAGCTTCCTTTCTCAGATTATTATTGATTGTTGAAGACATTTTTGATCATCTTGACATGTCAAATGAATTATATATTTCTATGTTGACATGTCTGAGGGTCATCGCAAGTTCGAAGTGCCTATTAGGAGGCTCTCTTGAGACCTTAGGTGACTTGTCTAGGATCTTTCATGAAACTATGATTGTTTGTTTGGGGTTTTCATGGGACCATGATGTGAGAGTGTCCCATGCCCTTCAACGGCCATGAAAAACTCCCACATACACCCTATTTATCTCTTTTATTTTATGTGACAATGGTTGGGATTTGCGTGAGATTCAATGAGTGATGTATATGATATTTCTAATTTTTTGGTGATGCATCACAAGACTAATATGGTTCATATGGGCAGGCACAATAATTTCATTTTAAAAATACATTCATTCACCCTTAATTCTTTTCACAGTTTCTTTGACGTACTCGATGACTTCCATGCAGCGAGGCTGAAAATCCAAGGGGCTTTCGCGAGATGAGGCTGACATGTCGCTGAGGTCACATGGTGTCTCATAGATCACTAGGGGTGCATCAAATGTCATTTATCTACCTCAAAACCTTCTCTCCTCCTACCCTTTATCACCTTAATTTTATGTGACAAAGGTTAGGAGTTATTTTGTGTTTGGATAAAAAAATATATAGGATTTTTACTTGACCTTTAGATGATTTTCACGTGACCAATATGGGTCATATGGAGCGTACAAAATCTTGTAGTGTATAGGTCTATCAATCTATCCCTATAGTGCTAAAGGGGATGGATGGACATACTTGAGGACTTCTGTGTGGAGGGGTTGATGCCTAGGACTCATGGAACCTCACAGTTCTTCGAAGGTGTGTCTTTTGTCTATTAGTGACCGATAATCACTTTCGCCTCCTTCTATTTAACTCCTTCATTTTATCCCATAATGGATTAGGAGTCATGTGAGTTTTTCTAAATATCACCAAGGGATTTTATTCTTCCTGATGATTATATGGACCATGAGTTTTGCGACCACTAGGGATCTCCCTCACTGGAATGTCATTCCATTAATTTTTTAAGGATTTCATAGAGTTTTTTTCAGGAACTTGATAGTGACAAACAATGTGGACTAGGGTCGCTCATTCAGCTGTCATCATGTGGCCATTGATTTTATAGAGGGCCTTCATAAGAGTGGGAAGGTTTGTCAAGGGGGGATCTGCGGGACATGCCACCAGTTATGAACTATGCATGGAGAATTGGTGTGACCTTGAAATGGTCATTTGATCATGAGTTCTTTAGAGGCTCAAGAGATCCATGAGTCTTGTCCATCCTCTTCTTCCATTTATTTTTTAGGGAAAATAATAGCCATATTCATGTATTTCTTCCATTGTGAATTTGTTGATTCTTATATGTAGGCATCAATAAATTCCACCCCTTAATAGTTATGTTCAAGGGGACAAGGACTCATTTATAATGAAAACTAATGCCTACCATAATCCTTGATTGTGTCACGAACCAAAATTTCAGGTGACATTTGGTCTACATAGTAAAGTTTGGTATTCCAAGAAATGACCTATTTATAGGAGGGGGTGGAGGGCAATTCATTCCACTGACCACCTACTATCTAGAGTGCTCCCAATTTTTGATCCCATTGTAGGATCTTGCTACAAACCCAGATCTTGAACCGTATCTACAATACTTCTGTCACGACCCGTCCTCGGGGCCCGTTCCGTGAATACCCCAAGCCCGCCTTCCATAGGCCAGGGGCTGACGACTAGCACCAAGGCATAAATTCCGGTAACAAGGGAAGGCGTTGCCTTTGTAAAGTAAACAAACACCACAGAGCAAGAAAGCAATAAAAGTAAACAATAAGTAAAAACTGGGTACAACAGTAAGTGCGGAAAAGTTAGTGGGCCAGAATACAAAACCAAACTGAAAGTAAAGTACAACTCGAAAGGGAAAACAACAACTGAAAGTAAATCCGCAACGTCGAGATTCCCACTGGAAGTCCCACCTAAAGGGTGAGTACAGATAGACTCCATATCTCCTCGGGTCCAACCGTCCGCTCCGAGTATGTCCCGCCCAGTGGTCCACCTCCAGGTACCGTCTTGCTCTGCAAGCCTCAACCATGATCAGCGCTGTCCGTCGTCTGCAACCAACACAACGTAGTGTGGGCATATCCCGTGCAGGGGTGAGTATAATCTACTAAGTAGGGACTCTGAGACCCCCGAAGGTCTCCCAGAAGCCACAAAGGATAATCCACAAAGGTAAGATACAATCACGAAGTAACATCCGACACTACTTAGGTATATGACCATACATATACCTAAGTCACCAATTCTAGTTCGCTCCAACCTCTGAGCCCAAGCACAACCCAGTCCACATAGGAAATCACAACCCAGCCCACACAGGAAAGCAAAACAGGATTTCAGCTCACACAAGTATACATCTTCATATGACGATAGAGATGATCAGATATATCCACTAATTCATCTAAGTCGTCGGAACCACAAAGGATCGATAGGTACTAACCCCCGCAATGACCCACAAAGGATCTGACCCACACAGGATCGATAGGTAACTAACCCCCGTAATGACCCACACAGTATCAGACCCACATAGGATCTGTAGGCGCTGGCCCACACATGACCTCTCAGCGCTGACCCACATAGGATCGGACCCACACATGATCTGTAGCACTGATCCACGTAGGATCTTTGAGTGATGTAGTCGTCGCCATTGAATCCCCTGAGGATCTTTGTACAGTCGTCATCGTCGCACTCGCAGCCAGCTCTAGGGTTCCCGCATACAGTAAGCTCGTTCAGGAGGGTCTGCTCCACAAGCCGATAGGCTGATACATCAACTGAAATATAGTCCATATTTGATGTATCCAAAAGTTCCATATCGTCAAAGGAAACTCTACATCACAGACGGCGCGTCAATCGGACACCCGGTCTGAGAGTTATTGACTTTTTCATCCCAGGGGCCCGGATGGTTTTTTGAGTCAAACCCAACCTGACCGTACTCTACCGGCGCCCAAACCTCGATCGGAGTAAGCCAAAAGGTCCGTCTCACTTAGAGGAATCCAACAAAGTTGACGACACGTCGATCGGACGTCCGGAGCTCAAGTTATAAGTGTTTCCGCTCCGAGGGCCCGATTGGTTTTGTGTACGAACCAACCCAGTCGAACCCATGGTGCTCCGAAACCTTGTGTGAAATATACCGAAATGACCGTATCGATCCAAGGATCGCATCGCAACTGACAGTTTGTCGATCGGAGGCCCGTAGCTCAAGTGATAGGCATCGGACCGAAAAAGGTTCGGTAATAAGGGGTTCGGGCCCGGTCCGACCTGGCCCGATACCCCCAGGGTCGGCCCGAACCGGGTCGACCTGAACCGAGTCTGGGTCCGGCCCGCTTGGGCGTGGCCCGACCCAGCCTGGGCGCGGCCTGGTCTGGCGGACCGGCCAGGCATCCGGCCCTGCGTGCGGCGCGCTGGCCAGGGGCTTTGCTGAACGACCGAGCTGTTTCGGGAGTAGGGGGGGAACTGCCCCCGTGTGCAGCAACCACGACCCCATTATGGGGACGCTCCGTCCGATGCAGCCGGGGGTTTTCGAACCCCCGGTTCCTCCTTGGTCCGGCCGGCCCGCTCCAGCCGGCCGGCTTCTGCCGCCACGGGACCGGCAAGGCCGGTCCCCTTGCTCCGACGCCGGCGGCCCGGTACCGGCCACCGGTTCCCCTACATAACCGCGGCTCAGAACCGGCCGTGGCCTCGGTTTGTCCGACGCGGCCGACGGCGCCGTGCCCTTCCGCCGCGGCCCCGCTCCGGCCACGGTGCTTCTGAGGTCCTCCGGTGTGGCGCAACGGCACAACGTCCTTGTTCATATTCTACAGCGCGGCGTGACGGCGCCACAAATTTGTTGCTTCCAATGGCGCGGCGTGGCGGCGCCGCGCTCCTCCGCTCTCCCTTTTTACAATGTCCGCGCAATGATTCAGCACCGCGTAGCCTTGCTCGCCGCATCAAAAATCAAAAACCAAAAAAAGGGAGGAGTGTCGGCCGTGTTCGTGCGGTCCAACCTCCTCCCATTATCACGATAACAGGTGGTTCAAGGAAGGGAAGATAACGACGGAAGAAAACACAAAAGAGAAACGCATAAAACCCCTACCTCAACGATGTCGTCAAACGAGCGTTCGTCGCGGAATTAACCGCCGCGGAAGAAGAGGGTCGCCGCGGAAGAAGAGGATCACCATGGAAGAAGAGGATCACCATTGGTGTTAGGTGATCTCTGAGGAAGGAGTCTCTCGCCGACGGAGGTTGGCGTTCTTCGTTGGCGGTAGAGCATTCTTCACGTTCTTCGCCGAAGAACGAAGAATCCTCTATTTTTCTCCCTAAAGGTTAACACAACACAACCCAAGCAACTAAATAAAATATGTTCAAAACTTATTTTATTATCGACCTAAGCTTTTTAAATTAAAAAGATAAGAAACAAACAATTAATTCAATGAATTAATTGTAATGATTTAACTGCCCAATTTAATGGGGCGTTTCTTAACCAGAATAAACGTAAGGTTTGACTTTCATTAAAAGGGGGGTTGCAGATGCATTACTTAGGAGGGAAGAAATGGTGGGGCTCGTGCGGGCCCCACCTCACAAATATCCTACCAAGTGGGTAGGATATTGTGGGTTCCACCTCATCCACTTAACATAGCTTAAGCGGCTTTGAGTGAAATAAAATAAAATTGCCGCACCCCTTTTTATTTTATCTCTTAACTTAACCCCAAAAAAATTAAAAACCACACCCGAGCAAACGCAACTCCAGAAAAGGTGTTTCTAAGTAAATACTGGTGCTGTGATTCCATCGGTGCCCTCAGAATTCGATTCTGTGCACCAGTTCAAAAGTTAGAAAAACCCGCCCGTTCGTTCACTGAACGTACCCGAGCTAAACTTCGGAAAATGATTCCGGGCACACCAGGCCTCAGAATCAGGTGCCGTCAGAAACTACATTCCTGTAAAATTACAACGAAAATTAAGAAGAAAATTTCCTTGATTTTTACGGGCCTTTAAATTACTCCCACCTCAGGGTTTTACGTCCCCGTAAAGATACATCAAAAACTAGGGAAACAAAAGTGGGTACTGAGCACGCATCTGAGCCTCCCGCTCCCAAGTTCTCTCCTGGAGGTTCCCGTGCTTCCATCTGATGCGTAATAGAGGAATTGACCATCCACGTCGGACCTGGTCCTATCGATCTTCAATCTCCACCGGGACCTCCACAAAAGTCGGCTCATCATCAACGTCCAGCTCCCTATAGTCAATGATATGTGTCGGGTCGTGCACGTATCTCCTCAGCTGAGATACGTGGAAGATGTCGTGCACCCGGTGCAACTGTGGTGGCAGAGCCAGGCGATAAGCCACCTCACCAATCCTGCTGAGGATCTGGAAAGGTCTAATGAAGCGCGGAGATAACTTACCACCTCTGCAAAATCTCCGTAATCCACGTCGAGGTGAGACCCGCAAGAAGACGTGGTCGCCATCCTCGAACTCTAGTGGCCTCCGCCTCCTGTCAGCATAAGATTTCTACTGGTTCTGAGCTATTTTCATCTGCTCCTAGATGACTTGGACCTTCTCTGTCGTGCCCTGAACCATCTCTGGTCCCACAAGTGCTGACTCCCCAGGGTCTGTCCAGCACAGAGGAGATCTTCAAGGTCGACCGTACAATGCCTCTTATGGTGCCATCCCGATGGTGGAGTGGTAGCTGTTGTTGTTCACGAACTACACCAAGGGTAAGTGGTCCTCCCAACTGTGACCAAGGTTGAGGACACATGCGCGGAGCATGTCCTCGAGAGTCTGAATGGTTCTCACCATTTGACCATCCGTCTGAGGGTGAAAGGCGGTGCTCAGACATAGCTGTGTCCTGAACGCCTCCTACAACCCCTTCCATAGATGGGAAGTAAAGAGAGAATCTCGACCGGAGATGATAGATGATGGCACGCCATGAAGCCACAAAATCTCTTGAACGTAGAGACGTCCCAATCTCTCCACTGAGACCTGCTCTCTGATGGGTAAGAAGTGAGACGACTTGGTGAGCCAGTCGACAATCACCCAAATGGAGTCGTGACCTCTAGATGTGTGTGGAAGTCCAGTCACGAAGTCCATAGATATGCTGTCCCACTTCCACTCGGGGACCTCCAAGGGATGTACCAAGCCTGTTGGTACCTGGTGCTCTGCCTTCACCTGCTGGCAGGTGAGGCATCGAGAAACAAACTCTGCCACAACCTTCTTCTTGCCCGTCCACCAGGGCTGTTATCTGAGATCCTGGTACACATTTACCACTCCAGGATGTACCACCAAAGGAGAAGTGTGAAACTCTATCAGCAACTCCTCCCGAAAATCAACTGGTACCAAGGTACATCCTTTGAAAAGGATGTCCTGCTCTCCTCCTATGGAGAATCCATCAAGTGCATGTCCTAAGGATATCTGTGCATGCCGCGTCTCACAGTCAGCGTCCCCACGATGTGCCTCTCTGACCTGCTGCAATAGTGGAGGAGTGACTGTGAGTGACTGAAGGAAGGCTGCTCTATCTCTATCCACAAAGGATATCTGCAAAGTGGCTGGCTGCTCAGTCGCCTCCTCAGGTAGATGAAAGCCCGTCCTCCTGCTAAGAGCATCGGCTACCACATTCCCCTTTCCAGGAGTATAGACTATCTCAAAGTCATAGTCCTGGAGGAACTCGAGCCATCGCCATTGTCTCAGGTTCAGGTCCTTCTGAGAGAAGATGTACCTGAGGCTCTTATGGTCAGAATAGACTGTAAAGCGCTCTCCCATCAGATAGTTTCACCTTGTCTTCAGAGCGAAGACCACTTCTGCTAACTCCAGGTCATGGGTAGCGTAGTTCTGCTCGTGCGACCTCAACTGATGTGATCCATAGGCGATCACTGCCCGCTCCTGCATCAGGACACATCCGAGTCCAGTCCCTGATGCATCGTAGTAGACTACGTACCCTACTCCCTCATCCGGAAACCTCAAGATATGTGCTCTGGTCAATCTCTGTCTCAGTTCCTAAAAGCTCTGCTGACATCTGTCTGACCACACAAATGGTTTCCCCTTCTTCGTAAGAGCTGAGAGTGGTGTCGCAACTCTGGAGAAGTCTGGCACAATTCTCCGGTAGTATCTAGCTAGTCCCAAGAAACTCCGCACCTCCGTCACGCTCCTGGGTGGCTCCCAAGCTAGCACTGCCTCGATCTTCGCGGGATCCACTGCAACTCCCACCTCAGAGATGACGTGTCCCAAGAAGTGGACCTCACATATCCAGAACTGGAACTTCAAGATCTTACCATAAAGATGGTGCTCTCGGAGTTCATCCAGTACAACCCGCAAGTGGTAGGTGTGATCCTCCTCAGTCGTCGAGTAAATCAAAATGTTGTCGATGAGGACCACAAAAAATCGATCGAGGTATGGCTGAAAGATCCTGTTCATGAGGCCCATGAACACTGCGGGAGCATTGGTTAGGTCGAAGGGCATAAACAAGAACTCATAGTGGCCATACCGACATCTAAAGGTCGTCTTCTTCACGTCCTCGTCCCGAACTCTGAGCTGATGATATCCTGACCTGAGGTCTATCTTTGAGAACCACCGTGCTCCCTTGAGCTGATCGAAGAGGTCATCAATCCTCAATAGTGGATACTTGTTCCTCACTGTCACCTGGTTTAGGCGATGATAGTCGACACCGAGTCACAAGATCCCGTCCGCCTTCTGGGAAAACAATATCGGGGAAGCCCAGGGTGAAACACTGGGTCAGATGAATCCCTTGCCCTGCAAGTCCTCCCACTGTACCCGTAGCTCTCAAAGCTCAGCGGGGGCCATCCGATATGCTGGAGTGGATATCGGGGCTGTCCCGGGGTATAGGTCAATATAAAATTCTACCTCTCTGTGAGGAGGTTGTCCTGGAACGTCATTGGGAAAAACATCTGCATACTGATCCACCACTGCAAGAAAACTAGGACTCCGCATGTCAACTACTCCTAGGATGAGGCTAGCCAACTGATGAGTGATGGGCTTTCCTCTCCTCTACGAGAGTCCATCCTGTTCTGCGAAGGTCCCCTTCTCACTGGTGAAGGTGAAACTGCTCCTGTCGTTGCGTACACATCACACCTTGCGTCTAATACAGTAAATCTGAGCATGGACTGTAGATAACCAATCCATTCCCAAGATGACGTCGTAAGGCCTCGACGCCACTACAAGAAGATCTCAGCCGAAGGTCTTGCCTCCTAGAGTAATCTCACACGGCCGGAACCAGTGTGTAATCGTCGAGTCTGCTCCCGTAGAAGTCTCTAGCTGTAAAGATCGAGCCAACGGCTCTGTCGGAATATCTGAGCTCCAAACAAGGGCAGCGACTATGAAATAATGACTCTCTCTTGTGTATATAATAACTGCAGCAAGGGTGGAACATACACAGATAGTACCTCGAATCATCTCGGGCACGCCGTGGTCGTAGGCCTCCACTGCCTGGAGCTGTGCCTGTCTCTGCCCGCCAGCTCCCTGTGGTCGGGGTGGACCTCCTGGTGGTGGTGGTGGTAGAGCCTCAAAGCGTCGCCCACCACCTGCTGCTCGGCCAGCTCCTCTGCCTCGTCCGCCTGCTCCCTGCAGACTACCACGGTCAACCCTCTGCCTCTTCCCGGGTGGCCCCTCAACCGTCTTCTGCTCCTCGGCATGGCAGGTCGGGCAGTCACGAGCCATGTGGCCCTGCACGCTGCATGCGTAGCACTGTCTGCCTCTCATAAGACTGGCTCCACGTTGTGTGCCCCGCACTGCTGAGCCAGTGCCCTGAGGTCGTCTTCCAGAGGGTCTGGTCTGCCTGGACCCATGAGTCATACGTCGACTGCCTGCTGCAGAAGACTCTGCTACCTGCCGCCCTGCGGTAGATCTCGCTGCTGATGTAGACTCAGCAAGGAAGCTCTCGATCAAAAGGGCTCGCTCCAGTACTCATGATTGAGTCGGAATTATGAGGGAGATCAGCGATGCCTTGATCTCATGCCTCAATCCCTGCTCAAAGGTCCAGCCTAGAAGAATCGATCCCATACAATGTATGTCGAGTAGCGCGAGAGATCGGTAAATCTCGCCGAGTACTGGGCGACCATCAAGCTGCCCTGCCGCAGCTGAAGAAGCTCCTGGATGCGCACCGCATAGAGGGTGGCTGGGATGAACTCCGAGCGAAAGAGGCTCTGGAAGTCCGTCCAGAGGAGAGATGCCGCATCGTGCACCTGGAGCATCAAGCTCCACCATCTGCTTGCGGCCACGTCCAGGAGGCTCGCTGCGTGGATCACCATGAGGTCTGCTGGTGCCCTCACTAACCTGAAAACCCGAACAACTGCCTCCAGCCAATCCTCGGCTGCCTGGTGGTCCATCTCCCCGTGGAACCTAGGCGGTCGCTGGTGCTGAAACTCATGCAGTTCACTAAGGAGACATGCATCGTCAGTGGTTGGGGTTGGAAGCATCGGTGGCTCGGCGGGTAGAGGTACCGTCAGTGCCCCAGATGTCAAAGGGCCCTGTACTGAGGCCTCGTCGCTCGGTGGGCTGTCTTCACGAAAAAATCTCGGAACCCTAGCTGGCTGCCATCGTGGGGCCATCCTAAAATGAAACAGGTGCGCCACGGTCAGAACAATATACTTGGTGAGCTGAAACAATGTAATCACAAAGAAAACTTGAAACACACATGAAATCAATGTTTTAGTGCATTAAGTCGGAAATCAGAAGTCAGGGTCCTGGTGTACGGATACGTCGGCCACCGCACCAACACTAGACTCCCTGTACTGATAAACACACCCAATATGCTTAACATTATTGCTTCACATAGAAGAAAGATCAGTGTCCAAGGTTCTGCGATAGAACCGAACTCCTCTGATACCAATTTGTCACGACCCATCCTCGGGGCTCGTGCCATGACTACCCTAAGCCCGCCTTCCATAGGCCAGGGGCTGGTGACTAGCAGGAAGGCATAAATATCAGTAACAAGGGAAGGAATTGCCTTTGTAAAGTAAACAAACACCACAGAGCAAGAAAGCAGTAGAAGTAAACAATAAGTAAAAACTGGGTACAACAGTATGTTCGGAAAAGTAAGTGGGCCAGAATAAAAACCCAAACTGAAAGTAAAGTACAACTCGAAATAGAAAACAACAACTGAACGTAAAGCCGCAACGTCGATCTGCCCACTATAAGTCCCACCTGATGGGTGAGTACAGATAGCCTCCATAGCTCCTCAGGTCGAACCGTCCGCTCCGAGTACGTCCCGCCCAGTGGTCCAACTCCAGGTACTGTCTTGCTTCGCAAGCCTCAACCATGATCAGTTCTGTCCATCGTCTGTAACCAACACAACGTAGTGCGGGCATAGCCCGTGCAGGGGTGAGTATAAGCTACTCAGTAGGGACACCGAGACCCCCGAATGTCTCCCAGAATCCACAGAGGATAATCCACAAAGGGAAGATACAATCATGAAGTAACATCCAAAACTTCTTAGGAATATGCCCATACATATACCTAAGTCACCAATTCCAATTCCCTCAAACCTCTGAGCCCATGCACAACCCAGTCCACACAAGAAATCACAACCCAGTCCACACAGGAAATCAAAACAGGATTTCATCTCACACAGGTATACATCTTCATATGACGATAGTGATGATCAGATATAGCAACTGATTCATCTAAGTCGCCGGACCCTAAAAGGATCGATAGGTACTAACCCCCGCAATGACCCACAAGGTATCTAACCCACATAGGATCGATAGGTAACTAACCCCCGCAATGATCCACATAGGATCGGACCCACACAGGATCTGTAGGCGCTGGCCCACACATGACCGCTGAGCACTGACCCACACAGGATCAGACCCACACAGGATCTGTAGCACTGATCCACATAGGATCGCTGAGTGTTGTAGTCATCGTCGTTGAATCCACTGAGGATCTCTGTACAGTCGTCGTCGTCACAGTCGCAGCCAGCTCTAGGGTTCCCGCATACAGCAAGCTCGTTCGGGAGGGTCCGCTCCACGAGCCAAGAGGCTGATACAACAACTGACACATAGTCCAGAGTTGATGTATCCAAAAGTTCTGTATCGTCAATGGAAACTCAACATCACAGACGGTCCGTCAATCGGACTCCCGGTCTGAGAGTTATTGGCTTTTTCGTCCCAGGGGACCGTTTGTTTTTTGAGTCAAAACCAACCCGACCTGACTCCACCTATGCCCAAACCTTGATAGGAGTAAGAAAAAAGGTCCGTCTCACTTAGAGGAATCCAAAAAAGTCTACGACACGTCGATCGGACGTCCGGAGCTCAAGTTATAAGAGTTTCCGATCCGAGGGCCCGGTTGGTTTCGTGTACGAACCAACCCGGCCGAACCCAAGGTGCTTCGAAACCTTGAATGCGATATACCGAAACGACCGTCTCGATCCAAGGATCACATCGCAACTAAGAGTGCATCGATCGGAGGCTCGTAGCTCATGTTATGGGCAAGGGACCGAAAAAGGTTCTGTAATAAGGGGTTGGGGACCGATCTGACCCGACCCGATACCCCCAGGGTCGGCCCGAACCGGGTCCGGGCCAGGCCCGCTGGGGCCCGGCCCGACCCGGCTGGCGTGACCCGGCCTGGGCACGGCCTGGCCTGGGCGGGGCCCGGTCTGGCGGACCAGCCAGGCAGCCGGCCCGGCGTGCGGCGCACCGGGCGCGCTGGCCAGGGGCTCGGCTTAACGACCGAGCCGTTTCGGGAGCGGGGGGCGCTTCCCCCACATGCAGCAACCGCAACCCTATTATGGGGCCGCTCCGTCCAGCGCGACCGGGGGTTTTCGAACCCCCGGTTACTCCTTAGTCCAGCCGGCCCGCTCCGGCCGGCCGGCTTCTGCCGCCACGGGACCGGCAAGGCCGGTCCCCTTGCTCCGACACCGGCGGCCCGGTACCGACCACTGGTTCCCCTGCATCTCCGCGGACCGGAACCTGTAACGGCCTTGGTTCCTCCGGCATGGCCGACGGCGCCGCGCCCTTCCGCCGCAGCCCCACTCCGGCCGCGGTGCTTTTGAGGTCCTCCGGTGCGGCGCGACGGCGCCGCAGATTTATTGCTTCCAACAGTGTGGCGCGGCGGTGCCACGCTCCTCCGCTCTCTCTTTTTACAATGTCCGTGAGGTGCTTTGGCACCGCGTTGTCTTGTTCACCACATCAAAAATCAACATCCAAAAAAGTGGAGGAGTGTCGGCCGTGTTCGTTCGGTCCGACCTCCTCCCGTTATCATGATAACATGCGGTTCAAGGAAGGGAAGATAATGACGGAAGAAAACACAAAAGAGAAACGCATAACACCCCTACCTCAACGCTGTCGTCGAATGAGAGTTCATCGTGGAATTAACCATCGCGGAAGAAGAGGGTCACCGCGGAAGAAGAGGATCACCGTGGACGAAGAGGATCGTCATTGGCGTTAGGTGATCTCTGAGGAAGGCGTCTCTCACCGACGGAGGTTGGCGTTCTTCGTTGGCGGTAGAGTGTTCTTCGCATTCTTCACTGAAGAATGAAGAATACTATCTTTTTCTCCCCAAAGGTTAACAAAACACAACCCAACCAACTAAATAAAATATGTTCAACACTTATTTTATTATCGACCTAAGATTTTGAAATTCAAAAGATAAGAAACGAACAATTAATTCGATGAATTAATTGTAACGATTTAACTACCCAATTTAATGGGGTGTTTCTTAACCAGAATAAACGTAAGGTTTGACTTTCATTAAAAGGGGGGTTGCGGGTGCGTTACTTAGGAGGGAAGAAACGTTGGGGCTCGTGTGGGACCCAACTCACAAATATCCTACCATGTGGGTAGGATATTGTTGGTTCCACCTCATCCGTTTAAGTTAGCTTAAGCGTCTTTGAGTGAAATAAAATAAAATTGTTGCACCCCTTTTTATTTTATTTCATAACTTAACCCCAAAAAAATTAAAAACCACACCTGAGCAAAGGCAACTCCAGAAAAGGAGTTTCTAAGAAAATACTGGCACTGTGATTCCATTGGTGCCCTCGAAATTCAATTCCAAGCATCAGTTCAAAAGTTAGAAAAACCCGCTCGTTCGTTCACTGAATGTACCTGTGCTAAACATTAGAAAATGATTCCGGGAACACCGGGCCTCGGAATCAGGTACCCGTAAGAAACTACGTTCTTGTAAAATTGCAAATAAAATTAAGAAAAAAATTTCCTTTAATTTTACGGGCCTTTACAACTTCTCTGTAAGACTATTCTCCCAATGTTCATGCACAAGGCCATCTTCCACTCAGGAACTCATCTGCCTCAATTGTGAATATGATTTCGATATCACTTCAAACTTTTTGTATGATAGATATGGTTTTCTTGAAGGCTTCACAATTCTTAATATCCATATCATTTGATAATTTCTAATTCATGTGACCATGTTCAGGTCAGATGATCACAAGTCCCAAGTGGGGTGATCTGATTCACGTGTTACCTTGAGGGGGTTATGTGACCCACATATCCTTTGGGGGTCAGGCGATTCAAGAACTCTTTTTAGGACAGTGTGATATACCTAAGGCTGATCATTTTATATCATTCATTGAAAATGTTTATTTTATTCACCTAACATGTGCCACTTACTTATTTTTAGATGGCTTCCAGTTCCCACTATCCGATTGGAAATGTTTCGAAAAGGGAGTTAAGACCAGTAATTTCCCACCACAGTGCTATAGTAGAGAGTACAGATGCCTATTGTCATATTTCAGTTGGGCCGCATCAATAGAGTTCACTGAATTTGATTAGATTAAAATTATTAAACTATCCCTTCTCATAATTACTACCACTTTATGGTTTTGGTATCACCAATGATTATTACATCCCTCTACCAAAGTAATCATTCATACCCTCTTCTTGGATTTTAAGGGCCCATAACATTCCCCAAGCAAACATTTCCCTAGGAAGACACTTTATCTCCAATGTGGATCATGAGGATGGTCATATAATAACATTTATAATGAAATAATTTAATGGGGATGGTTGTGTATCTGAAAAGGACACCCATATGTATCACTCAATAATATGGCAGTCTGCCTCCGATAAAACATATATATGGGCTTCTAGCTGGGTCTTCCAATCCGGGAGAATCCACAGAACAGACTGAGGATGACCATTATTAGTTCAATATATTATTTCTAAAATTCATAGGGAGTTGAAGAAAATCATAATGTATGAGGCTGTCTTGATATCACAGACATCGACCTATTGCAAAGTGATTTGATGGTGGAGCTTTTTTGTTTTTGGTTTCCTGATACAAACTCTTTCCATATTACGCACATCAAAGTTGGGATCAGTCTTCGAGACGTGGAATAGATTTTCAGTGTACCTATACTCAGTAGAATTTATGATGAATTCTTTCCTCCTAAATCATCTTGGGATGATTTTACCAAGACTCCTACTTTAACTTAAGAGCTGATTAGGTTGACTGAGAAGACCCATTCAAAGGTGGTGCTTCCTGGGGCTGACATTCCTTTCAAACCATTGGTGTATTATTTCATTAAAAAGACTGTCTTGAGCTATATGCAAAAAAGATGAAGGATTGACACATGATGGATCCCTGTAGTTTTCTAGGAACTTATTGGACCATAGTTGACAGTAGGAAGTTCAGAGATTAGGGATGAGTGGTTGTCCCTGATGTCGATCGGTTGGTCCATTTGGAGAGCTTCCTTTCCATGTTCCTAAGTGGGTACATACGTCTGATGAAAGAGAAGGGGGAGTCAGATTCTCCACTCATACGATGGAAAATATGAAGGTAGGGGAGGAGTATGTTAGATTGTTGGTCCCTATTTTAATAGAGATCTGCTACATCTTGTACCATGTTTATAAAGGAAAAGAACCTTATAGTATCTTGATCCCTTTATATGTGCTATGATGTTGGATGGAAGATCACTTAGGTGGTTATGAGTACTTAAATATTTGGTAAATCCCTAAGACTATTTTGATATCGTACCTGTAATGTCTTAAAGAGGTGAGACCCACCATATCGAAGGATTGGGAAATCATGGATTCTATGAAACGTCATGAACATTTCTCTTTAAATACATATGGAACTGGGCCAACAAGAAAATTTGTTGAAAATAGAGAGGATATCCTTGAAGAACATTCTTATATGATGTCTCCTCATGAGGGAGTTCATTCTACCCATATTTATGGGGAACTCATTTGTGAGTGGTAAGTTCTGCGATGGTTTAGCCCTAATTTCTATGTGTCAAATTAAGGTTTCCTAGCTCTATCAATGTTAGGGATGAGGGAAACCCTATGGTAGCTCCCCAAAATTGGATTATGATTCCCATGGAATAAACATGTGTAGAAATAAAACTTCCTCCTCATTATGTAGCAATAGACTTAACCCAAGGCTATGCAGATGTTTGGATTCACTCATATGCTACTGGGAAATTATCCAATTTAGAAATTGAGGCATATCAATGCCCATTTATTGAATAGAATCCTAGGATTGGGAAGCAGTTGGCTTCAAAATGGTTGGAAACTATGGTAGAATCTTGTAAGGAAGTAAAACCTTATCACTACCAACATAGGAATCTACAACCACAACTACAAGGGTTGTGTGTGACCTGATGTTTCCCATAAAATCTCAATAATGGGAGATTTTGACAAAGAATCATTTATAAGGTATTCTCTAGGGAATATTGGAATTATTAGAGGTTATCTTGGAAGGTTTTTTTATATCTATTTTCCCCATGAAATTAATTTTCATGGACACCTAGAGGAATTGAGGTCCCACCTTGGTAGAATTGATGTTGTTTTGATGAGTCCCCATGGTCAGATATTTTATTAACTATGAGTTCATAAAATGGTCTTTCTGGGCATGCTATAGATTGTTGTGGATGGATAGGGTTACCCTATTACTAAGGAAGTGGTGAGTACAGGTCCACTGTGGCTCTTAAGCTGCTATAGTGCCTCTTTGATGGTATCAACATTTTTATATGTATGCTCGTAGGCAGATGTTGTTGAAGATCATCCATCCTTTGAATCCCCTAAATATACACCCCATGGTATGGTTGTGGGGGATGAATTTTTTGGTGAATAGGGAGATGATAATGAAGGGTCCCCATATTTATAAGCCCAGATAAGGGCATCGATTTCCACATTTGATGTAGTGACTCTAGATTTGACACCCTCTAGAGGAACATCTTTATAAGGGAGGAATAAAAAGAAAAGGATTAAATCTCCATTATCAGATCCCTCTCCTTCGGGAGCCCTGAGTAAGCAGGGTATTCAATTCCCACCATTATCATAGATTATTCTAGGAGTGTTTTCAAAATCTTTCAAGAACATGTAATTCCCTGTTGGGATTGTTTATAAGAGCACATATCTATTTCTGAGGATGTGGATGAGTATTTATTTTCATCATTAGATCCTCCGTTATAGGACCCAATTGAATAAGGAATATATATGGTCAAGTTTCCCATTCAATAGAATTCATTTCCTGCTGTACATGTTTTAGTGAGTGTGCCATCTGACCTGGCATAGATGGAATCATTTTCTGAGGGTGCTGATATAAGTAGTTATTACTCTACTGTATTGGCCGGTGTGGAGGTGAGTTTGGAAGAAGGTAAATATTTTTTTCATGGATGAACACTTTTGTTACCTTGTGTCAAACATCCTGATAACATCTTCTATTTCTGTAGTCCTTAACGGTGGAAATAAAATTAATTCTGCAAATGAGGGACCACAGGTACATCTAAACCACTCATCACAATATAGAGTTGTGTCTTCTCTTACAGATATAGTTGAGTTAGAGGATGATTCCAACGATGTGACTTAAAATGGTAAGTTTCTAACCTTATTCACACCTGATAATATTTGTTAGTACCATATGATTCATCCTATGATTGACATACTCTTTCACCTCTTACTATAACACCTTCACCCCAAATTTCATAGACATTGGTGGTTGCCCCTCCAAGATTTCTATCCACCGGGTATACCAATGTTGAAGTTATTTCTCTCCCCTCATCGTCGAAAACTATGGGCACATCGCAATCTCTGAGTGATATTTTCTAGAGTATGTTCCAATCCTTAAGTTAAACCTAGACCATGGTCCCGGGTCTGTAGTCCTATGTCAATCATTATGGCAACAAATGAGGATGGAGATATAGATTTTAGTGTTAGAAACCTGGTCGGATGAGATGAAAGATCGATTAGTTCATCTTCCACTCATGTTCCACACCCTCTGCTATGAAAATTTTTATTCTCTTCCCTTCATTCTTGGATAAAGGAGGTAATCTATGTACAAGAATAGAAGAAAACCCTGGAGTCATGTTTAATAGCTACTAAGGCTTGCTTTTTTGATGGAATAGAATCGGAGTGAAGCTCTAAATAAAGCTAACAAAAGTGTGATGGAGGATACTACTCACCATGATGCAATTAATGTGGGAAAGCCACATATTGATCATCTCTAGTATGAAATTGACCATCTTTATATTAAACTATCCCAATTTCATTTGGTTCTCTAGATACTGGAGAAGACCATGCTGGAGCTACAAGGACTCCTAGTCATAGAAAAGAAATCCATACTTGATGTCATTTCCAAAGAGAAGGAGATGAAATGTTATACGAAGGTAATGACTATCCCATTGATCAATTGTGCCGATCTGTGGCCTTATTGAAAAAAAGTATTTCTGATCTTAAAGACTCATCTGAGCAGATTTTATGATGATGGAAGAATATTTTGACCACAATTTGGTTCATAAATTTATAGAATAGGCTCTAGCATGTGGAGATACCTTATTTTAAATGTTTTCACAGAATATGTTTTCTGAACATTACACGACATTGTATTGTTTCTTATTATTGATCTGATATTTTGAGAATTTCTAACGATACCCATTACTTTCTTTATATTAAATGAAATTGAATATCTAGAATTGAATGTTGAAATTATAACATACTTCTCTAAGATATTCCTATGAATTCCCACTCATATGATATTCCTTATTTGCAATATATTCCAACCATCATGGGATCACCTAACGTGTAGAGGGACCAATGGGCAGAATATAGGGCTTGATAGGATAGTTCTATATCTTTGATGAAGTTGATAGGCATGGTGAGCATAACTCAATGATGATAGGGCCATATTTCATGCCTTACAAGCTCATGTGGACTGAATTATTGTTTTTTTAGTTTATGGTATTTTAGCTCGAAATTTATGTCACTTTAGTTTAAGGAATTTTAGCTCGAACCTTCTATCGCTTTAGTTCAGGGTCGTCTAGCTCATACATTCTATCACATTAGTCCAGGGTCCTTTTTTATCTGGACTTCTACCGCATTAGTTTAGGGTCATTTACCTCAAACCTTCCATCGATTTAGTTTAGGGTATTTTAGCTTAGACCAGATATTTCTTTAGTTTAAGGTCTTTATGAACAAAATTGATATTTCATTAGTTTAATTCCTTTTAGATCAGACCTAATATTACATTAGTTTAATTTATTTTAGCACAAACCTAATATTTATTTAGTTTAAGGTCCTTTATCTCGGACCTAATATCACATTATTTTAAGTAATTTTAGCTCAGACCTCATATCACCATAGTTTAAGGTATTTTAGCTTGGAACTTATATCACTTTAGTTTAGGGACTTTTAGCTCGAACCTTATATCACTTTAGTTTATGATATTTTTGCTTGGACCTGGTATTGGTTTAGTTTAAGGTCTTTTATCTCATACCTGATATCACTTATGTTCATGGTGTTTTAGTTCATACCGGATATTTATTTTTCTAAAGGTCTTTTATGTCAAACCTTTCATATGATCATGAGATATGGTGCAGACGTTTCAGGAGTGACGTAAAACACTCTGAGGTTCTAGGTGTTTCTAGGGTCTTGCTATGGTTCATGAGGATTATAATTCTCTTTTTTACAAAGTGACACATTTTTTTATGTCCATAGGTGAATAAGCTAGATCCATATGCATGTATTTATAGTCTAACAATGTGATGCATGAAGTCATGTTTCTTTTCCTGGAGCTATAGAGAATTTATGGAGCAAATATTAGTGGGGAAGAAATAATAGGGATACAAGGTCTGTCTGGATAGTTGGGGAATGGATGATGTAAATCAAAACCCAAAAGATCGATTATATGAATATGATATGGTGCTGACATGCTTAGTATGGCCCAAGGCATTCTAGGATGTCAGGTTCCACTGTGGGGTTTTTAGGGCACACATGGAATGAATCTCCTTTATAGTAAAGAGATGATGTATTTGGTTGGTGAGTTAAGGCCCATATACATTGATAGCATGCCAACTGAATGATGATCCCTCTTCTTTCTGATGGAAATGTAAGATTTGTGGTGACTCAAACACTTAGGTGATAAAGTTATGTATTGGAAGAAAACTATCCAGGAAGGGATTTTTCACACAAGCGAAATCAGTTATTACATCATAAAGCTCAAGACCTATGCTCTATGGTTTTGAACCAGAAAGTGTGGGATACCAATGGTTCAAGAATCATGTGCCACATTCCTGACATGAGAAGAGGTACAAAACACGGTGACACAATGTTGAGGATATGGAATCCACTTAGATAGTTTTATGTGGGGATTGTAAATCATGACCCGAAGTGCTCAAACCATGAGGACGACATGGTACAATAATATAGGGTGGAGTTTAGACACAATAAGGTTTTGAGAGCTGCTATGGTGATTTCACATCTCATGAGGATCAGAATATCCTTTTTCAGAGTGACACATTTTATTGATGGCTATATGCGCATTTGTAGGAGCAATATACATGCATGTATAGTGAAAAAAGTGTCTTTGAAGATGGATATCCTTTCCAACATCCATAAAATGTTATTGTGATTTGAGACACCCCAAATTAGGAGGTTCGATATGTGGAAGGTCTAAATTCCAAGGAGGGTTCAAGTACCCTAAATGGTGTGCCACCACCTAACAAACATATTCTTGCGAGAAGAAGATGTGACAAATCATTACTCTAATGTTTTCGTGGAACAGGTCGTCTAATGAGTATAGCCAATATTTTAATACGGATAGAGAGAATACCCTAGTATATTTATGCATTATTTATTTATTATCGTATTTTTTCCCCAAACTCTAGAGATGTTGAGTTTAACAGAAGAAGACTTGACCTTTTCTCAGTCTTCCATTTGTGGGTTTTCTTCCTGATAAGTTTTGTGTCTCTTTCACTATAAGTTTTAATTCTTATGATTTGGACCATCATTGACTTGAATTTAAGGTGATATTTCTTTTACCAAAATGTACGCAGTTTGAGGTCACGAATCCCTTGGACCTAATATGAAGGATGATATAGAAGAGCCTAATTAGGATATCCAGTGTCATAAGTACTCCAACATCCTTATGAGAGGGAGGTGGAAATGTTGTGAATAACTGATTAAGGTCCTTGTATCCTGATTGATGTTATTGGACAGTCACACTAGGAGTATTTCAGACACAATGAGGTGTTTATTACTATTGTAACAATGATGTTAGGGCTCAGTAGGATTAGGATTTCTCTTTCTAGACTGGAAAATTTGGTCGATGGCTATAAGAACATATGAAGGAGTCATATGCATGTATGAATAGTTGATAAAAGGTTTCTTGAAGTTGTAAATCCATTCCGAGGGCCATGGAATATTTTGGTGATCCAAGACACCCCAAGTATAAAGTGTGGATTATGGGATGGGGGAACTTTAGAAGTCATTTGAAGCACTTCATTCTCCATTCGACTGAGGTAAGGATCTTTTGGTCCTTTAATAAGGAGAGATGATGAATGATGGTTTCCCTAGGTTAGCATCATGTGGTAGGGATGTGCCACTTTACAGTTTAACACCCTGTATTATTGTAGCACTCCTATGGAGTTTATCATCATGCAGTGAGGATGTACTCCCATGCAGTTTAACATCATGTGGTAAGAATATGGGAGAATCAACATGAATATGGGAGGATGTTGTGGCTGGTACCAAAAATGGGGACTTGGGTGTAACTACATATCTCATGAGAATAATAATGAATGAACACATAGTTCTTGAAGATGAAATACCCTACGCATGTAACATCTATGTAAATAAAGAATATGACATTTTCATATTTGTTAATATTCTTGAATTAAATATTATTTTTCCATTAAAGGTGATACCATGTTTGATGGAATACCTGATACACAACAATGGGTTTCATTGAAATCTTATGTTACACACAATGTTAAGTTATACCGAAAAATAATATATTATTATTATTATTTTAAATGGTAGTTAATGCATAACCGTTGTTTTGGAGAGAATGAAAATTACTAACTGAAATATGATTATACATGTTTTTTATTTTTTTTTACATTTATTCAATAAAAGTTAGATTCTTAAAATGTTAATGAATCTGATTTTAAGCATAAATACTCTAATATTCATTAAAAGGTCGATTTACAAACTTTTGATGTAGAACCCACTTTAAATCTAGTTTTGGTCATTTTTATATGTTCTATTTAACAAAATAAAATTCTTCTTTCGAAATGGGACATCAAAATTTTCTTTGGGTAATTTTTTTGTTTTTTTCTTATAAAATCCATTTTTTTAATGAATAGTGAAAAAATAATGAATTTTAATTCAAAACTGCCTTCTAATGTAATTTTTTTATATGGATGGATTATTTTTTAATTGGTTTTAATGTTTAATTATATTATATTTTTATCAATTAATCCAATTATGGTCATTCGAAGTAATTTCACTTTGAAATTGGATATAATCAAGTGTTAATCTTTTGATAATTATTATTTCATAAAAACATTTTTTTTTGTTTTGACAACGATAATGAATTTTAAATTAATTAATGAAACTTATATGTTTTTAATTTTTTAAAATAGAAATCATTTTTGAATTTGGAATATCAAATATTTCGTAGGCTGATTTTTTGGTATTTTTATGAAAAACTTCAATTTCTGATGAATATTGAAAACACTCAGTGTAGGTAAAAACACTGACTTCTTCATTTAAATGAAATTTTACCTCTTCTGTGAATTGAATGTTGAAAATATGACATACATGGTTGTTATTAGTAGTAAAATTTGGTTCAATAAGATGAAAATAATTTTTGGTGAATATATACTTTTAACTTTTATTTACCGTGGTTAAAGATAAAAATGGTAATTCAAGGTAAAAATATGATTATAATAATATATAAATACCTTAACACTTGTCCTAACCTTATTGGATGAGTCATGTATGACCAGTAAAATCCTTGGGTGAGATTTATGGTCATTTAATTCTATTTGGGTAAGATAATGACATTAATAACATTTTATTTAAAGTAAAAATAGAAATATCATAAACATGTACTGTTTTGCTAAAACAATTTTTATGTGGGGTTATATAATTGATATATTTGGATATAAATATTCATTAAAAGGATAAAAATATTTCCAACATCATGTATTTTTTTATAATTTTTACAAATTAAATAAATAAAATTATTTATGACAAAATAATGATGTAGTGTTTACCTCATTAATGAATGATTTAAATAAATAAGATAATAAAAATTAAAACAATATCCAAAACCTATCCAATTATTATCAAAAGATTCTTTTTCAAACAGGAGTCATATTATATTATACTTTAATAAGATTTTGACCATTATAAATTGAAAATCAACATATAATAAATTAATATTTTCCAACATTCCTAAAGAGCCCATCTTCTCCCTTATAAAAACCTCTCACCTCTAACCCATTACTCACACATCTCAAGTCCCTTGGATCATCTAAAATCTGAAACAATAATCTCTTAAAATCCCTCTCTTCACCTATAAGCCTTACCATAGTCATAAGGCACTTCAAGAAACCATTTTGGTTAAAACCAAAGGGAGTTACCCAATTTAAAGGTAACATCTTCTCTTAAGTTTTATTCTTTTATTTTACTTCTACAACCCACTAAACTGTTTTTATTTATTTATTTTATAAAAACACTAGTATCCTCTATATAATAGGTTGTTTTTAGGAGATTTTTTTTACTAAACATACACACACCTCCATCTAATGTATTTGAATATACTGTTTCTATGGAGGGCGAACTACTGTCAAACGAAACGATGATTGTTCAATTATATCCTATCGCCTCTCATGGTGGCCATTATGATGGAACAGTAATTATATATGATATATATGATATTTATTTTATCTATATTATTATTTAATTATCTTTTAGAACATTCCTATATGGTTTTCATGTTGTATATATATTATAATTTCATTTGAGGAAGTGCGGGCTATGACCCCCTCAAAGTGATATGACTCATCTATACCCTACATAGAACATATAAAGTATAGTGTTAATGAAATTATATAACATATATAAAATATAATATTATACAAGAATTATAATATACTTATGTATCATTATGTTTTCATTTCATTAAAAATGTAAAAAATAAATGAAAGTAGTGTTCATGCGTACGTACGACTTATCGTCTCCATGAACGTTGCATTTAATTTCTTATGTCCAAATGTTATTAACTATTATAAATAAATATATACTGGATATATATGATATAAATTATTATTAAATAATGAATATAATTATGGAGATAATGTTCAATTTACCAAATGGACAAATTGTAATTATAACAAGTTCATTTTTAACTAAAATTCCGAAAATCGACAAAATGTCCGATATGAACTCAAATAATTAAATAATTGTTATTGCAATGTAATAAGTGATATAACAAGGAATAATAAAATTGAAAAATTTTCTTACGAAATTATAAATTAATAGATTTTTATTATTCATGAATAACAAGGAACAAACGAGTCAAGTCGGACACGATATAAGGGGTTTTCATCTCACTTTTATTCCCGTGAGATTCATGCTATATTTTCCATTATTTCCTTTTGTTTGGTGTGTATACTGACCATGATTGTATTATTTGTGTAATTTAATATAATTTATGGGTATTTACATCTTCATTTTATGATCCTTCATTCATGTGGTGTATGTTTCGTAAATTACCAAATCGGTAAGGAAACCATTCACCGTACACTTTTAGTCAAAGAATTATTTTATGTCATGTATTTTAATTTATTTTTTAATATGTTTGGACATTATATTATATATTACTATTTTAGTAAATTTTATATCTATGTGATGATAGACCCTTTTTTCTCTTATTAACTCATTTTCTAAATTTTAAAGCGACGTTGTTAGGCTATCTAATTTCTGTAAGATAACTTCTTAACCCAATTTCAATTCATTGGGATAAACTTCTACTTCTTGATTAAGTCATTCAATGAATATTTGTGAATGACCTCTGATTGTTTTACACTTAATTTCTACTTATATTTGGTGTATTATTATTTGTCACACATAATTATGTCATTGATTTGTCATTAATATAAGGATGTGATCTTTCGAATGATGTTTATCTCGATTTATATTCCTTTGAGAATTATTTGTTGTTACACACCAATCCAAGTTTATATGGTGTATATAATGACCTTTTACATATTATATCATGAATCAATTTATTTTCATTATATTATATTGTTTTGATAAATGTTATTTTTCAATTATTTGTATTCTAGTGACTCTCATTTATTTAGGAACTCTTTAACTAAAATATCATTTTAAATGATTTAAAGATTTAATCTTCTAAATCTTTCTCATTAATGTCCACATTTTAAAAATGGTTTTACGGATTTATTTATATGGACATTAATGTTTTTTAATTAAAATTTATTTCAAATACTTTAAAGTGGTATGAGACACTTTGATTCAATAATCTCCTTATTAAATGATTTAAATGGTTTTGAAAATGAATTGATAAAGCATTGATTATTTCAATATCTTGAAATGATATATTGTGATTGAAATATGGAAATGTTATCTTTCCTTTATTTTTGTTTTATGTGTTATGATTTTTTTATGGTTACAGAGAATTGTTTATGTATATGGGTGGTTCTGTGATAAACCTAGGGCAGGTGAGCCTGAGATAGCTCTCCAATGCGTTGGGTAACATGATGGAGGTAAACGTTAATGGTTCTCCTAAGAGATTTAGGTAATATACTATGATGAGTTTTCCAAATGTAAATCCTTATGTAGCTGTGATAGCTACAATGTAAGTATGTTATGGATTCCACAAGTTACCATTATGATTTAGTATTTCTATATGTTATTCATAAATCTTATGATTTAATAAGTTACATTATGATAAAAAATTATTGTTTCATTGATTTTCATTTATAGATGGGATAATGTATTCTTTCCTTATTTTATAACCCATACAATCTTTTTTTGCTAATACAATGTTTTGAAATGTTTTTCACAGGTCCTAATGATGAATAGGGTGAAAGATGAGATCATGGAAAAGTCACATTGTCTAAATCATTGAACTAGACGTGACTCATTTTTTAAGAGTTTTTATTTTATAAAAAAATGGAAACTGAGTAGAAGTGTCTACATTATAATGTTTGAGATGTAATGTAATTGTTATGGAATATTTCTCTAAATCTCTAAACCTGAAAATATCCTTAATGTGAATTATTAACTTAATATAAGATTATGTAATGTTTAAGGCCAGGTCATTACAGATGGTATCTAAGGTCGGTTTAGACAACTTTAGGGATTAGGATTTCCTGTTAGACACATGGTTGGTATCTGTGTCTATTCTTTAAGTTAAACCCTTATTTTGTAACTTTTTCAGATTAAGGAAGGTCTGTTACAAATGGGAGGAGGAGGATCTCAAATGAAATTCCTATCTCTTCCTAATGACTTGCTTGCAATAATTATTGCAAATTCATGTTGAGAAAACATTGAAACGTTTTATATCATATATCTCACTTTTAAGAACTTGTTTGAGATATCAAACACCTATTCTATACCTCAATACCATTGTGGATCATGTGTTGTATTTAATAAAATTATATATTTTTTCAATATTCTCATATATTCATGAAAGGTAAATGTTATTAAGGAATTTTTAAATATTTTACCTTATCACAAGATTATGAAGAGTATTATGATTTTAAAAAAGGTGATAAAGAAGAAAAACCCTGCACAACCTATTTATATTTACTTTTAAATTATAGTCTTTCAACACAAACTTATGGTATTTTAAAAGGAACATTAATTGAATGTTTCAAATCAAACTCAATCTGATTGTTTTATAAAAATAATGTTTTATAAGATGTTTTAAAATTATATGTCATTCATTATTTATTTCTAAAACTATTTTTGTATTATCAACCATATGACCCAAGTTGTACGAGGTGAATTTGGATAATGGATGTAGATGATTTTGAAGAATGACTAAATCATTGTTTCATTGCATGAACCATCTATATACGTGAATAAGATGATGATGAAACCAGGTGGACACAATGATCAAGGTACAATGTCCTTTCATTGGGAATAGTGTTATTCTATTAAGGTAAAAAAATTGTCAACATATATAAGACTTCATGAATTAAGATATTGAGGTCATTATGAGTTGGGATGAAAATGAGAGGCATAAGAAAACCATTAATGTTAGATCATGTTATGGTTATTTTTTAGGATTTTATCTCATTTTTGGGAATGTTATAAAATTTTATAGTTTTTGAAAATATACAATTGACATACCATGTGACAACCCGTCGCATCGGACAAAGCTGCGAGAATCAAACCCACAACCAAAGTGTGATTGGGATATATCACCTACCACTAGACTAAGTGAATTCCCTGGTTAGTATTACTTATACTTTTTAGTTAAATTATTTTATTGATCAATAATAAGTTGATTTGGGATCTTATGTTTTATCAAATGGATATCTCTAATACAGGAAAATGATTTGGGGATTATGTGATAGAGGTTATTTTGGAAGACATTTTCTCTATTTGGGAAACTATATGCCTAAGGAAAATAGAATAATTTTGGATTTCAATTGAGAAGTATTGGTGGAATTTTATTTTGGAGGAATATATGTTATTATTATGAAAATATGGCAATTTGGGTTATTTATGGAAATGATTAACCTATCACAGAGAATATGTGATTCTGTTAAATACACTTCAGTATGATACTTTAAGAGTAGTCGATGTTATTTGGAGATAAATGTTACGATTTACTAGGGAAGACAATGTGATTAAATCTTTCTGAGTTTTGGGTTACAATCTTAGTTTGGGTTGCATTGAATAATTTAAAGGAAATTGGTTTAATGAATGGTCTTTTCTGATCTTTCGGCATTGTTTTTCTAATTTTGGGGATTAAAAGTAGTATTTCTTTTTATAAAGTATTATCCTTTTTGTGGATTATCTGATCTTGTACTAACCGTTTTGGTTTTTGTTCATGTCTAAAGACAAGGTAAATATATTTTTCACATTTTCTAGATTATTTGATTCTATAGAAGTTGATTATATCACTTCAAGTTTGACCAATTCATCTTGAATACTTATCGTTTGGAGAAAATTTGATTTTTTGGTATAAACATACTAAAGGATGAAACTCTACTTGAAAAGTAAGTATATTTCCTTATCTACTTAGTCAATATCATAAATAAATTCTCCAATTGTATTAAATAAAACATTAAACATAAAAATTTTCCCCTTAATTTTCCTACTGGGAAACCAAAGGTCATTTAACCTATCACAACGTTGTGGTTTTCTGGTGGTTAACATTTTCCAAATCATGTTTTCTATCACTCTTCAGTAGAAATGGACATTTAGTTTCTCCTGCATATTCTTGTTTTCATGGAATCATAGTATGGGTTATCTTGTATGACCTTTTTACTTATCTTTATTTCTTTTAAAGTGATAGTTTTATAGACTATTTTTCCGATGTGGGACTTTTAATAAAGTTTCTGAGCCCAATTCTAAAATTGTGAGGACACAATTCCCAAAAGGGGGGAAGGATGTAACATCCCAGGTAAATAAAGAATATGAAAATTTCGTATTTATTAATATTTTTGAATTAAATATTAATTTTACTTTAAATGGGATTCCATGTTTGATGGAATACCTGATATGAAACAATGAGTTTCTTTGAAATCTTACATTACACACAATGTTAAGTTATACCGAAAAAAATATAGAAATATTATTATTTTAAATGGTAGTTGACGCATAAATGTTTTATTCGAGAGAATGAAAAGTGCTAAATAAAATATGATTATAAATTTTTATAAATGTTTTTACATTTATCTTATAAAAATTAGAAGCCTAAAATGTGAATAAATACAAATTTAAGCATAAATACTCTAATATTCATTAGATGGTCGATTTACCACCTTTTGATGGGAAAAACTCTTTAAATACAGTTGTGCTAACTTTAAAATGATCTATTTGACAAAATAAAATTATTATTTATAATTGGGACATCAAAATTTACTTTGGGTAAATTTTTGGTATTTTTCTGAAAAAAATCATTTTTTAATGAATAGTGAAAAATACTCTATTTTAATTCAAAACTGGATTTTAATATAATTTATTTATATGGTTATATTATCATTTTAATTTTTTTAAGTGTAATTAGATTATATTATTATCATTAAATCCAATTATGGTAATTGGAAGTAATCTTACTTTGAAATTTAACATAAATAAGTGTCAATCTTTCGATAGTTATTATTTCATACAAAAACGTTTTTTGTATTGAAAATGAGATATAATTTTAAATTAATTAATGAAACTTGAATTTTTTTAATTTGGTAAAATAGAAAACCTGTTTGAATTCTTAATATCAAATATATCTTAGGCTGAATTTTTGGTATTCTTCTGAAAAACATCATTTTTTGATGAATAGTGAAAACACTTAGTAGTTAAAAAACCGACTTCTTCATTTCAATGAAATTTTACCACTTCTGTGAATTGAATTTTGAAAATAAAACATACATGGTTCTTATTAGTAAGAAAAATTTGTTTTAATAAGATGAAAATAATTTTTGGTGACTAGTAACTGTTGACTTATTTACCGCGGTTAATGAAAAATAGGGTAATTGAAGGTAAAGATAATATTATAATAATATAAAATTACCTTAAAACTTGAATGAACTTTATTGAAATAAGTATTTTCCAACCAATACAATCCTTGGGTGGGATATTTGGCCTTTGAAAGCCATTTGGGTAAGATAATGACATTAATAACTTTTTATTTAAAGTAACAATAAAAATATCATAAACATGTATTATTTTGCTAAAACAATTTAAATGTGGGGTTATGTAATTGATATATTTGACTATTAATTTTCATTATAAAGATAAAATTATTTCTACATCATGGAATTTTATTTATAAATTTTATACATCAAATAAATGATATTATTTGTGACACAATAATGATGCAGTGTTTACCTCATTAATGAATGATTTAAATAAATAAGATTATAAAAATTAAATCAACATCCAAAACCTATCCAATTCTTATTTAATAATTTTATTTCGAACAACAGTCATCGTATCATATAATTTAATAAGTATTGGACCTTTATAAACAGAAAATCTCTACATAATAAAATAATATTTTCAAACATTCTTAAAGAGCCCCTCCTCTCCCTTACAAAAAGTCTTCACCTCTAACCCATTACTCACACCTCTCAAGCCCCTTGGATCATCCAAAATCAACCCAAATAATCTTTTAAGATCCCTATATTCCCTTTATAAGCATTACCTTAGTCATAAGTCCCTTCAATAAATTCTTTTGGTTCAAAACAAAGGGAGTTACCCTATTTAATGGTAACGTCTTCTCTTAGGTTCTTTTAATTTATTTTACTTCTCCAACCCCCGAAAATATTTTTATTCCATTATTTTATAACAACATAAGAATCCCCAATATAATAGGTTATTTTTATGAGAATTATTAGAACAAAACTTACACACACCTCCATCTAATGGATACAAACATAGTCTTTCTGTGGACGGTGAACTACTGCCACACGAAACAATGATTGTTCAATTATCTCCTACCACCTTTCATGGTAGACGTTATGATAGAAATGAAATTATATATTATATTTATGATATTTATTTTATCTCTATGATTCTGAAATTCAAGTTTATAAAATAAGGTTAGGACCAATATGGGCCTATATACCCTGAGAGCGGGGGGGGGGGGGTGAATCATGGTATGGATATTCTTTTTCAAAATTCATCCTTCCCCACTAGATCTTGACCTCTTTATTAAAAGGGTCAATTTGTTTGAACTTCTATGTTTATTATGACCACTTATTTTCTTGTTTATTTGATGATGATTCTTTAAATTCAATGTAGGGATGTAAGAAGTTAGACACAAAGATTTTTACTTGGTTCACCCTCACTGGGCTACGTCCAAGGAGCATAGAACGGTGATGTGCCACTGTACCAAATACACTAAAGAACACTGTTGTTTACAGGGTTTGGGATAGATCACTTCTATGGATAGGCTCACTTCCTTTAAAAGGTTTAGGGTCAGCTCACTACTTTCCCAAGGGTCACTCCCTATTTCTCTCTCTCTGGCACACTGTCGGTGGAGAGGATCACCTTTTTCCACTTCCTTTGATCACTGCTCCGGAAAGGATCCACTCACAGTTTATAGAAATGTAGGTCTCTTCATTGTCAGTAATTAATTCATCCTCTGTTGTATGTAGATTCTCTGTTGAAGTCCAACTTTCACCTGTAGATGAATCTCACTTTGCGCCAAAGGTATCAGGAAATCATCCAGCTTTCATGCAGCCCTAAATCACTACCACGAATCAACCTTACCTAGAACCCTTCTCTAAGCCGACGCATAAGTATTGGCACACATGTTATAACTGGTGCACAAGTCCACCTCAAACACTTGCATGACACAATCTTCGGCAACTCCAAACATGCGTGACTCACACCCTTTTATGCCCAAACCAATATTGGCATGAAACCATCAACTATCACAATTCTTCAAAACCTAGCGCACAAGTCCACCTTAACCACTTGCGCTACACCTACTTATTCAACTCTGAACTTTGGTTGAATCACTTCCTTACTCTCCCAAACCACCTTGGGCGTGAAACTCCTCCTTCCGTGACCCACCACCACTTGAGCGACCACCACACCTGCATGATAGGAGCTCTGATTTTCTCTATGTTTTGAACTCATACCAAATGAGAATGGGTTGACCTCTATTTATAGGCATTTGGACACCCTTCATAATGGTGCACAAGTCTTCCCTCAGCATGCAAGTCTCAGCGTGCAAGTCTCTGCCACGCATGTCACTTGTGCGACCAACACTAAAACTTGGGCTCCCCTTTTCCCTTTGCCATATTTTGATGTTCTAATCTTGAAAAACATATGGGGAACAAGTTACCTCTCCTTCAAGACAACGACACACAAGTCCCTTTTCCAAAACCACTTTTCTCTATTTGTCGATTTTCAGTCCCAAAAATTTGGCAAACATAGGAAAATGGTTCCACCTTGTATCTTCTCTTTTTGTACCGCCTATAGATCATCCATTCCATTTTCGACGTTCTTGAATCAACCATTGATCGTTAACCACAACTCTTGAACTCTAAATGCCACCATGAAATACCATTTTTCAAAAAAAAATATGTCATGGTTTGCTTTGTAAACAAACACAACATAGAGTCCCAATTTGTCAACAAACACAATCACCTATAAAATGATTCAATGATACCTTGAGAGATTTTTTCCCAACAATCTCCCCCTTTGGGTTTGTTGACAACACTTATATAAAAAGATACATCGTTAATTATTCATCCACCATTTGCCTATTGTGATTCCGATAGCGATCAAGGATTTACTCAACACATACATTAAGCCCACATGAGCAATGCTAAGTGTGAGAAACAAGAGTAAATGAAAAGTTCATCAATGAATCACTTTAACTCTAACACCGCTTATTGACACCAAACTGATACCAATTTTTGGAAATATTCTCACTGCATTCCAACACCACTCTTATGCTTTTATCACAATCCTCAGCTGTCGTGATACCTATTCTTTGATCGATCACTTCTAGCATCGTCAGATTTGAATGATCCACCTATCTCATTGCTCTCCCCCTATTTTGCTACTCCACCTGTTATCTTATCCCCATATCAATTATGATTTATCAAAATGACACACTCTCTCCCCCTTGAACAATCACTTTTTTATCCCCCTTTGTCAATGAACCCAAAGGTCACTCTTTTGCAGTCGGTAACCGAGTAGAGTACACATATCAACACATTAGGGAAAAACGCATCATACCACACGGAGAGGGGGTTCCACATCCACACTCTTTTAAGTGCGGGGAGTCGACTAAACTCCCAGATCTAGTCGATGCTTTTAAAACACTTCCTTGGGTAAGGCCTTTGTCAGAATATCTAAAACCTGTAGCTCTCTAGGCACATACTCCAACTTCACAAGCCCTTGCTTTACCTTCTCCATAATGAAATGATATTTGATATCAATTTTATTTATCCTTGGGTGATGAAATGGATTTTTTCTATGATTGATAGAACTGGAGTTATCACACTAGATTCCGATCAGATACTTCACTTCAATTCCCATATCTTCAAGCTGCTGCTTTATCCCCAATAACTGTGTGCATGCTTGAGTGGCCACAATATACTCATCTTCCGCGGTTCTCAATGAAATGAAATCTTGCTTCTTGGTTATCCAAGAAATACACAATCCACCAAGATAGAATGCACCACCTGACGTTGATTTTCTATCATCCGCTGAACTGTTCCATTCTGTATCAGTATATCCCAATAAATCTATCTGAGATTTGTCATTATCTGTCAAGCCGAAATCCACAGTGACCTTAATATATAGAAGTATTCTTTTCATAGAAATCATGTAGATTTCCTTGGGATTACTTTGATATCTCACTACTTGGCATGTGGAGAAAACAATATCATGCCTTGTTACGGTCAAGTATAGAAAACTTCCAATAATTTGCCTGTATTCTGTGATATTAACTGACTTTCCATCCTCATATTTGGATAATTTCATCCATGATGCAACCGAAGTGTTCATCTCCTTGGTATTTTCATTCTAAAACTTCTCAGAACCTGCTTGTCATATTTTTATTGAAAAATGAATGTGCCATTCATTACTTGTGTCACTTGTAGACCAAGGAAAAACGTTATCTCTCTAATCATTGACATTTCAAACTCCCTTTTTATGAGTTTAGAAAACTTCCAGCATTGAGCTTCATCTGATCCACCAAATATTATATCTTCAACATAAACTAGGACTATCATTCTTTGATTACTATTGTTTTTATAATAGAGATTTTAATCAACTCCCCCACTCTAGAAACCAAGGTTCATCAAGTACTGATCGAGCCTTGAGTACCATGCTCTGGGTGCCTGTTTTATCCCATAAAATTCCTTCTTCAGTCAACCCAACTTGTTCCCATCCTCATGAATGATAAAACCATATGAATTCTTGATATGCACTTCTTTATCCAGAACCCCTTTCAAGAATGCCTGATTTCACATCCATCTGGTAAACATAGAACATCTATCGCACTACAATGGCTAAGAAAAATCTGATTGTCTCTATCCTTGCAACCTGTGAAAGTGTATCATCAACATATATTCCCTCTATCTGGGAGTATCCTTTTCACACTAGTCATGCTTTGTTTCGAAGCATTGTTCCATATTCATTCATCTTGTTTTGATAGACCCATTTATTCCCAATGACATTTGTATCTGCTGGTCTCGAAACAATCTCACATGTCAGGTTCTTTTCAATCTGATCATCCTCTTCATTCATAGCCTGAACCTAGTTTTCATCTTCAGCTGCATCAGCAAATCATTTTAGCTCTACCTGAGATAAGAAATATGTCTGCTGCAGTGGCTTCATTCTTCTTGTCTGAAATGGAGCTGTCTACCAATTTCAACTCGACTCATTGGCTCCCTTGCAGACACAGACTTGAGACTTCCTTGTTCATCATCACTGTCTTCTTCTGAGTTCTCATCTGCCACTTCTAATCCCCCGGAGTCTCTTACCACATCCTTACTTTCAACAGAAAACTTGTCACTGTGTTATTGTTCAATTATGTCATTTCTTTCAATTAATTTTCTTATCTTCTTGTAAAAACATTGTCGATACTCTCTTGTAGCTTCTTGGTATCCTGAAAATAGTTCGCTCATACCACATTGATAGAAAAAATATATAACCATGAGATGCATGATTTTTTCTTCTTCTCCGACAATGTCTTATCTTGGTAAAAAATACATGAGCTAGGTCATCCAGTTATTTCTTTGATAGATCATGCATCTGATTATGATAATGAATTCTCTTCCAATGTTATGAAACACTTACTAGGATTAGGCCCACCTTTTAGACCCATAAACATATTTCTTGTACTTCATCATATATTCTCATATTCCACTCGGAATTGAGCCATTTACAAAATCTCTAAGCCTACTGAGTTAAAACACAGTGAAGGAAACAAGAGACAAAGTTAACAACACAAACACTTCATATTGTGCTCTGTTACTCACTTTCTTCTTCAGCTTTGGTACGTAATTTTAGTCAATCAAAACTCTGAAGCATATCAATTCTCCACTTTTCATATTTAGATGCAACTTCCCCTTGGATCGTATCTCACTAAAACCTGAAACATTTGAATCATCAGTTAATATAATTTATATACATAGTGATAGGGGTATTTTTGTAATCCTCTAGATGATGATGGTGGTTGATCCTGATGGGTCAACCCTTCAATTGTTTCTTGCAGAGCATCACACTCTTTCTTTGCTTCTTCTAGGTGCATAGCCATATTCAACTACTCTGGCCATATTACTAAGCATTCATTAATCACATGCTGAGCCTTTTTCTGATATGTAGATTCTGTGGGCATAGCTTTTCTCACCATTTGGGGTTTAAACCCACTAGTACCCATTTCCATCTTTGATGTTCCACCAAAATTCCATTTCCCATGATTCCTACTCTGGGTAGGAATATCTATACTTGTCATCTTCCCTTTCATCTTCCACCATTGTAGGGGTCTTTCTCTTTCCTCCACTTCTCGCTGCGGAACAGGACATGAAAATTTTTCAATGGATTCTTTATTCATATTTCTTTTATCAGATATCTGAGTCACCACACTTCTTTGCACTGGTGGTGAGTCCTCCACTGAACATACATTCTTATTATTCACAGTTGTAGTATTTCATCCCTTTTTCCTTCAGATTTATTCATGTTCTTTCTTAGAGATCGGTTTTGAGTATGACAGAGGAGGTGACCGATAAAATTTTCGTTCGGTTCCATGTGATTCCCCTGAGGATTTATGCCTATTCTTAAACTTACCACTTTGTCTCCCATTGTAGGATTTCTCATTATACACCCTTGGAGTTGAGAATCTCTTTTCAAGTCCCTTTTACTTTCCTACTTTCTTCTTGCTTCACTGTCTTTCCAAATTCCCATGAAGATAACATATAAAACATCTTCCATTAAAGGCATACCTCATTTCGTTATCTCTCAGCTGAGATGTTGATGCAGCTTGAGTTCTTCCTCAGATATAGAGCTCCTAATCTTCCAGACACATATGTATGGTGTGTCCCATTTTCCACAGTAATAGAATCTAATGAATTCTTTCCTCAGAGAGACTCTTCTTTCAGATTTCTCATAAAATTTCTTCTTATTCTCAGATTTAGTAGTGTCTCTATTTTCACAACCCAAAATTTATTCCTGAGCCTCTGAACAAAAGCTTGATGTGTGGCCATGAATCCTACAGAAATAGCTCATGTCATCACTATTTTTTTGTAACTGTCGTCTTATGATTATCTCCAGCACCTATAGGATTTTTTCACATTTGGAACTGTTCACATCTCTTTTTCTATCAAGCATAGGCGGTGATTCATCAAATCCAATACCAGTTTTTTCCAAACTGTATGGTCTTTGAGCTGAGAAATATGCTCTTGCCTCTTTTCAGAAATAGGAAAATTACTTTTCATTTCATCATCACTAGCCAAAAGATAATTAAATAGTAAGTTCATGGAGTCCTTCATTTTAGACTTTCCTTTGTTATTGGATTTCTACACTTCCTTCTTTACTGATTCTAACTCTTCTTCAAAATTTTTAATCTTCATATCCCTTGATTCAGGTTGGACATCAAGTTCTCTCTTGATAATCTTCCCTATACTCATCTCATCTTCCAATTCATGTGTCAGCTTATCCATCGTGTCACTCTGATCCTTTACTTTCAATTTTTTTCTTGAGAAATAGAATTAAAACAACATGCATTATCTTATTGTATCCTTTGATTCTTCAGAACTTGTTCACATAACTATGTATCTAGACTATCAATTCTGGCTTTTAGATTCTGAACCTTATATGACTTCTGATTCCATTCATACTCATCAACCTTTTGTGTTTCTTTCATTCTAGACATCTTTTTTAGTTCTTCACCTTGGGAATAATTATTCTCCCTTAGGTCAATAGCCACATCAATAAGCCTTTGATTTAAGCCTCTTAGCTTGTTGACCTCAATTTCCAATACTTGGATCTGTATATCTTTAGATTTAACTTATTCATCCAATTTTTGATCCAATTTCTTTGTCATGTTGACAACAACTAATGGTGACCTCCTTCTTAAAATTTCTTCATCATCAGTTGTTTTGGTATCCCATTTAAGTTCAAGTACTTCACTCATTCCTACATCATGATTGAGTGAATCAATCTTTTCCCTATCATATTCATCCAGGCCTTCCTTCAGTAATCTATTAGATTCTTTAAGTTGAATCACACTTTTTCCATAAAAACTTCCACAGTAAGGGATATCACCTAACTTATGAGTCTTCTTTGATGTTTTTCTCCTTTCCATGGCACACCAAGATAAGTGAAAACTTCCTTAACCACACAAATCAACTACACCAAGTTGGAGAAAACAAATATGATAAAAGCAACCTTCCCTTTGATACCAATTGTTAGGACCAATACTTCACATTATTATATTATTTGTGTAATATAATTTAATTAATGGTTATTTAAATCTTTATTTAATGATCCTTATTTCATGTGGTTTATGTTTCGTAAATTACCAAATCATTAAGAGAACCTTTCACCGTACTCTTTCAGTCAAAGACCTCTTTTTTTGTCATGCCTTTTAATTTCCTTTTTCTTATGTTGGGATATGTTCTTCTATATCCTTATTGATATACATTTTATGTCCTTGTGATTATAGACCCTTTTTCTCTCATCAATTCATTTTTTGAATTTTAAAGTGACGCCATTTGGCTGTCGAATTTATGTAAGAGAACATCTTAACCCAATTTAAATTTTTTGTGTTAAACATATACTTATTGATTAGGTTGTGCTATGCATACGTGTGAATGACCTCTGATGGATTTACAATTAATTTCCACTTATATTGGGTGTATTATAATTTTTCACACATAATTATGTAACTAGTTTGTCTTTAATATAAGGATATGATATTTTCAAGGGACTTTATCTCAATTTACATTCCATTGAGACATAATTGTTGTTATACACCAATTAAATTTTATATGGTGTATATACTACCCTTTTACATATTATATCATGAATCTCTTTATTTTCATGATATTATAACGTTTATATTAAATTTATTCCTCAATAGTTTGTATTCAAATGTCTCTAATTTGGTTTGGAAATCTTTAACCAAAATATCATTTAAAAAGTTTTAAGTATTTATTATTATAAATATTTTTCATTAATTTCCATGTTTTAAAAACGATTTAAAGGATTTATTTATATGGACAAGAATGTTTAGAAATTAAAATTTAGTTCAAATTATTCAATATTTTATGGGACAATTTGATTTGAAAATCTATTTATTAAATGTTTTAAATGGTTTTGAAAAGGTTTCATAAAGAATTGATTATGTAAATATCTTGAAATGATATATTGTGATTTCAATATGGAAATGTTATCTTTCCATTATGATTGTTTTTTGTGTTATGAATATGTTATGGTTACAGGGAATTGTTTACCTATATGGGTGGTTCCATGAGAAACCTAGGGCAGGGGAGCTAGATATAGCTCTCTAATGCATTGGGTAACGTGATGGAGGTAAACATTAATTGTTCTCCTATGAGATTTAGGGAATATACTGTGATGTGTATTCAAAATGTGACTCCCTATGTAGTTGTGATAGATACACCATAAGTATGTTATGGATTCCATAAGATTCCTTTATGATTTATGATTTCTATGTGTTATTCATAAATCTTATGATTTCATAAGGTATGCTATGATTGAAAATTATGGTTTCATTGATTTTTATTTACTTAAGGGATAATGTTTTGTTTCCTTATTTTATACCCCTTACTGAGATTTTTATGCTTGTCCCAAGTTTTGACATGTTTTTAAATGGACTTAATGATGAATATGGTCAAGGATGAGATCAAGGAAAAGTCATGCTATCTATAACATGGAACTAGACATGACTCTTTTTCAATAGTTTTTATTTTATGAAAAAAATGGAAACTAAGTAGAAGTGTATACTTTCTAATTTTTGAGATGTAATGTAATTGTTATAGACTATTTCTATAATGATGTAAACCTGAAAATATACATAATGTGAATTATTAAATTAATTCAATATTATGTAATGTTTATGGTTGGGTTCTTATAATGCATGTATGGACCATACGTAGAGGTGAGAATTAATTTTATTGACCGTTATAGCTAGGCCAAGGTTTTGAGATCTAGGGGTCACTATGTATCCCAAGATGTTAAGAATCATGCTACCCATAGTTCTCAAAGTTACACAATGTTTAAGGTGTTTTAGTGTGGATTAAGGTGGAATGACATGAATTGGTGGGAACATTTCAGTTTGGACCAAGGATAGAAGCCTGCGAATCACTATGTATCTCATGAGGAAATGATAATCAAACCATACATAGTTTGTGAAAAACCATATAGTTTAATTTCATGCAGTAAGGATGGGATCATTTTGTAGCTTATACACCTTGTTTAGGTCGATAATCCTTTGTCATGATTCCTAAGCCTATGTGAGATATGCTCGATGTGGGAAACAAGGAATAGTAAGGGCCCCATATATGAAATGGTTTATTATGAATCATGTAGTGGATGGAACAAGATATATGATCAAGGCATCCCTATGTATCTCATTATAAATTATAATCAAGCCTTAATTAGTTCTTAGAAGAAACGTGCAGTGTAACGTAATGTGGAAAGTATGTAGGTGATTCAATGTGAATGAAGATGGGTATCATAGATCTGTGGAGATTTATGTCATGCAGTAATTACATTGACTTTTTATTTTAATGTAATGTAGTGAGGACTCATGGTATACCTTTTATGGTATTTCATTCAACACCGTGATAGACTTGTTTCTTAAATATGTTCCTTACTTATGATAGTGCGTCCCTTCTGTGATTTCTATGCTCATGTGAGCTATTCACAGTGTGAGAAATAATGAATGACATAGGTTTCCCTACAATGGAGAGACATAAGAATGTACAATAAGGGAATTTTATGTCATGTATTGGTTGGACCAAGATATAAGATTGAGGTGTGCCTACATATCTAATGAGGATGGGAATCATGTCGTGTGTAGTTCTAGAAGAACGGTGCAGTTTAACGTCCTGTGGGAAGGAAAACGGTCATGCAGTTTAGTGTCACGCAGTGGGGAAGATAGATTATTCAACGTGAAGGGGAATTGTGGATCTATGTAGATTTATGTCTGGTGAGAAGAATGAATGGTTCCATGTAGTTTAATGCATTTTTTAGAGGTTAAACTCTGTACAATTTAATGTCATGTGGTCCGGATAGGATTTTACAATTTAATGTCATGTAGTGAGGATGATTGATGGTGATTACCCTCAAATGTATTTCCTTTTTCTAAAAACTATGCAAATTATTTATTAAGAATTCTATGTTTGGTGGGTTGTGTGACATGCTCCCCATATATGGTGGGAAGCTAATATGATCGATTATGATACACATTATGTATTACATAGGGTCTTTCCCACATGGGCTCCAACATCTGAGGATTCTTTCCTGGTATCATTGGGTTTCTAAGATGCCATCACCAGCTCTCCCTGAAAGAATGAGTGGATGGGAACCTTTTTATTAAAGGATCTTTCTATTTGATTCTGATGAACATCCAGATTGTGAAGTGTGCTCAACCTTTTCTCATATAGTCATTCCAACTCATCCAACCACTTTTGTGATTGTTCATTATCTGAGATCTATTTGAAAATTGATATTTGGAGTGAGGGAAAGAATACTTCAATGGGTAACACTGCCTCAGTCCCATACACTAGTTAATATGGCATTTCTTGTTTATAAGGATGTATGGTGGTATAATAGGCCCATAAATCCTAGAGGATTTTATTTTCCCAAGGATTCTTATGCTTATTCTCCACCTTCTGGAGTATATTTGATAAATTCTTATTGAAGGCCTCTATATATCCATTTTAGGTTTCATGATAGTGATTTGAGTGATTGGAATCGATGTTGTACTGAAGGTAAAGCTTCTTCAACTTTGTGAAACAAAAGTTGGTTCCGTTGTTTGTTATTATTGTGTGAGTGTCTTCGAATCTGGTGATGATATGTGACTTCATGAAGTTGATGATATTATTTATCTCATATTACTTGATGGGTATTGCATCATCCCATATTGAAAATAATTCGGTATTAGTATGGATGTAATTGAACTACTGGGCTGTGGCAAGGGGATATGGCCCCACAACATCCATCCCCAAACAAAAAATATCCAATAATATTTAACTATATGCAGAAATTCCTGGGGTATATGGATAATGTTTTCATGGATCTGGCATGCATAAAATTTCCTAATGAATTCCACATAGTCTTGTACCATGGTTTCCCAGTAATACTCCAACCTATTTATCTTGTGAGTGAGCCTAGTCCCATATTAAGGGGCACCACCAGAGCCTGTATGGACTTCCTCCATGAAGGTGAGATCTTCTCCTTTTACTATGGAACCAATGATAATTCCATCAAATACATGTTTATAGAGAACATTTTTTTTCATTTTGAATAACCTGTAGGGCGATTTTTACCACTTGACGCTGAATCTGTACCCTTCCGAAATTATCTATTGGGAGAGTCCCATCTCAAAGATAATTGATTATAGTCTTCATCCATTCAGAGGTGGTCACTAGTTCATCATGGTGTGGGGTGGTGATGAACTCATTGATCTCTTCCATATCACATATGAAAATCAGTGAAGCCATTCCTTGATGCATAATAATTATGGTTTCTTCCCCCTAATCAAGGTCGACCAGGACGCTGAATGCATTATCCAGTGCATTAGAATGAGCATTCTTTTACTGGGGAACATAATGTAGTGTGTGTTCAACGGGGAATTATTCCATCAATCCCCTGACATAGCCAATGAGGGGGCCGATTCCTCCCTTTTGATGGTATATTTTCCAATGACCTACTTTATCACTATATTTTAATCCTATTTAAGGTTCAAGTAGTATATTTTTAGCTGTAGTGGTAGATCTAATCCAATGATGATAGTTTGGTATTATGCCACATTCTTTGTGCATCATTTGGATAGTGAGAAGGAGTAGGTCATGATTTCATTGTCTGGGGAGACAAATACAATCCCTAGACCAACCCAGCTAAGATTTGGTTTCTCCATTATTGTGTCAATAGGGCTCTGGAAGGTTCCATCAAAGTTCATCTCCAATGTCGAGGGAGTGTCACATGCATACAATACCACTTCATCTAAGAGCTCAATGTCTTACAGTTTATTATCCAGGGTCGGATGTGCTTCCAAGAAATCATCTAGGGCTTTCCCTTTTACTGAATTTGGTGATATGAACTAGATGTCATATTTTTGATGAATGAAAACCCATCAGGCCAATATCCCATTCATCACCAGATGACCATGGATGTACTTCAGTCGATCAACTTAGGAGACTAACTGAAATTTATGATGCTATAAGTAATTCCTTAGCCTTTTTACTACAAATATGAGTGTGAGGCAGTTATTCTCGAGATTATAGTACCGAGTCTCAGTACCTAGAATCATCCAGCTAAGGTAATAATGACTATTCTTTATTCCCACATAATACTTTTTTATGAGGAGGGTTCCCAATGATCATTCCATAGTGGCCATATATAAGACGAGTGGCCCCTTTATACTAGGGGCATCAAGATCAGTGAGTGCAGCAAGTACTACTTGATAATTGTGAAGGATTTTTTACAATCATCATATTAATGGTAGGTGATTCCCTTCTTCATTAGCCTAGTAAAAAAGAGAAATTTTATAGCTAGGTTAGAAATGAACCGCCGAATGTAGGCGAGATTCTCTTGAAGTCCTTGTAGTTCTTTGAAATTTATGAGGGGTGACATTGCTATTATAACACTAATCATTTTGGGTAAACTCAATGTCATGATAGCATACCAAAAAGCTATGAAACCTTCCAGATGTTACTCCAATGGCGCATTTAAGAATATTCATCTTCATATTCTGCTATCATAGCTTGCCAATAAATTGTCTTAAGGACAGTGAAGTGATCACATCTCCATTGATATTAACCACCAGGTCGTTGATATAAAATTCAGTGGTCTTTAACAAAAATGGATTAACAATATGGTGTATTTCATGTTGATATGTGGTGTTAGAAATCATAAAACCAAAGGGCACATCCTGATAAAAAAATATATCTTGAGGTTCTCTAAAGGTAGTAACTTATTCATCCTTGGGGGCCATCATTATCTGATTGTACTCCGAGTACCCATCCACGAAATAAAGGGCTTAGAAGCTAGTAGTTGAATTGATGAGAAGTTTTTTGATCAAAAATGGGAAGCCATCCATTGGGAAATTTCTATCAAGGTCTCTAAAATCAATGTAGACCCTAATTTTCCTATTCTTATTCTAGATAGGGATGTTGTTGATAAGCCATTTTAGGTATTGCACCTCTCGTACAATGATGGATTCAATCAACATGTCAAATTACACCAATATATTGGTGGAATGATAGGGGTACATCCTTCTCGCTTCCTTCTTGAGTCCTCAATTCTCTTTTGGTATGCTGAGAGGGTGTATAGCCACATATGGATTTTTTTTGGTCATTTATATGTAGTTCCATGAAAAAACATATCAATGTTACTTTAGAAATGTGATGTACATATCATGCTCTTTGAGGGGCATGGAATCACTAATAATTATTGGTAGAAAATAATTCCCTATTCCTAGGTTTATCTGCCTGAGTTCATTAATGGTAGTGGAGCCACCATCCTTTAATGTTAGTGGACCTCTCTTGAAGTTTGCCTCATCTTTTTCCATCACAAAGCCTATGGAGTCATTCTCATGAGGAGATAGAAATATAGGGGCTTCACAATTACTATCAGGATGAGAGAGGCCATGAGATGAGACATTGTCATACCTTTTTGAATGTGTTGCTACAGATAGATGGCATGGCTAATGGTCTTCAATTCCATCACTAAGGAAAGGAAGGGTTTAGACCTCTGGGATTATACCCATGACCTCTACTAGATTTATGGGGAGTACCTAGTAATCGTCAAGCTTGTTCCGAGGATTCATAGGGATAATCCCTAGGCCATTGGTAGTGGAAACATATATATCATCATCTATTATTGGTTTTTTTACTCCCTTGTTATAAAACACTAATTCATCATATGTGGAACCACAAGTCTTAAAGGGATCACTATCACTGTATAGTATGTTGACCTTTCTATTAAGGGGATACTTTAGAAACTGATGTAATGTTAAATTTATTGCTAGGTGGATATGAAAATAGAGCCTTTTGAGTAGGAAATTATATTCATTGTCTTTCTAGATTACCTTAAACTCAACATCTGATGTAAGATCCCCAAAATGGGTTGTGAGATTGATTTTCCTAAGAGGTATTTTTCTCGCATTTATCATACCCTTGGATGGTCAGATTATTGAGAGATAGATCTCCTTCACCAAACTTCGTAGGCTTAATAATAAGATAAGATTGATCCCAGAACAAATATCATATAAGGCCATATGTAAACTAACATTATTGAGTCTTCTTGAGAAATTTCGGGGCCTGATGTTCCCCTAAGGATCCTCATCATTATCTTAATCAGTGAACAATATGGTGACATTACATTCTTGTGTCATGGTCTCAAACTGATAGGCATCAACTACAATCACATCAATCTCAAACTCTTGTGGGCTTTGGAGGGCTTCAACAAGTGCCTCCTGGGGTTGTTTTGAAATATGGAGTGCATCAAGGATTGAGATCTTTTCTGGGGAGAAAGCCAACTATTTTAGAACATTATACTTTAGTGAAAAAGGATGGCATTCCCTAATATGGGGATGCTCTTGGGCTTGTAGATGAGGATCAAAGGTTCTCGGGGAAGAAAAATTCGGTGCTTCTGTGGATATTGTGGAAGAATTTGTTGCCGGTGGCGTATATCATCCTAGCCTTCCCCCTTGTATGGGATAATCAGGATGAGATCCTATTGGGCAGTCATGCAAGACAGTCAGGTAATGTAGACTATTCGAGGGTTTTAAGACATCTACCTTCCCCTTTTGTGCTCACTAGAGCGCTTTCCCATGCGTCTCACCTGTATATGTATTTTCCATTGAGGTGTGATAAGAATATTGAGTATGTCCCCGTCCATTTTTTCATCTATATCCTCAACATTATCACATGAATCCACTTGTTCCCTAGCTATACATGGGAAACTCATGCTTTGGGAAAGAAATCATCATCTAAGAAGGTGTATGAAAAGTGTGTTGCATTGAAAAAACCAAATATTAGTTCTTCATTGGATAAAGATTCCATTGGGTTGGGCGGTTCCCATGCTGCAAATTTAGCGGGGGAAGAAAGAAACCAGAGTTAATGCCTGATTTGGAGGAGAATATGACTCTTCCCCTTCTGTTTTTCCTACATCTATTGGCCACACCTACATTTGGGAGGTACATCGAATGCATCTTCCTTAGGTTGTGGATCTACTGCTGGTTTGTGTAATTCTGCTCTTAGAGTGACATGGGCTCGATCAACTATATTTCGAACCGTCTAGTTCATGAATTTGCACACATGTATGTCTAGGAACTTCTTCTAATCACCCTATTTTTCAAGTTGGACCATGGTTATTCTAGACACCGGCTCTTGGGAATTATCTATAACCACTTGTTCGGAATCAATCATGTCATGGTGGATGTATTTGAAGACAATATAGTTCTGGTTATTATAACCCACCCTTATATAGAAATGGCAGTAGTCGGGAAAATTGGTGAGGTTGACCTCATCAAGCATTCTGGGTTACAGAAGTGTGAGTAGGTTATTATCCATGGCTATAAAAAAATAACTAGAGACATATTCATTCAGGAAGAATTACACCATACTAATCCATTCTTGAAATCCCAGATGGCCGTTATTTCTCTATGATTATAGCCAAGTGTAACTCAGTGGTTGTAGCCTCTTGATAGGAGGTGTTTTGTGGTCCAGTGCATGCATGGGAATTCATAAGGGTGTTCCCACTATCTTGAGAGTGATAGTTGTAGTTTCTATTCTGTATATCCTTTTTCCTTGTGCTTCGGGCATGAGTTGAGCTTTGGATCAGGTCAGCTGAATGGACTCATCCAGACATTGGTCTATTTTCACAAATTCATAGAATCCACAAATATATTTTATTAGAATCTGGGGATTTTGCAACTCATTGCTAAATTTTTTAGCATATAGTTACAATAGTTTCTCTTGAATGATAGGGATGCTGAGCGAGTAGGTCAAACACTTCCACCATTCTATGAAATTACAAACCCTCCCATTTTTGAATTATTCATAGTTTATAAGTCGATGATCATTGTCTTCCTCATTATAGAGCTGAATTTATAAAGGAATTAATGATAAAGGTCTACCCATCCTAACCTAGATCCTACTGGTAGATTGCTATACTAAGTGAATGGTTTCTCATTCAAGGTTTCTACAAAACTCCTCAACATGGTTTCATTCTGTTGATCTTGAGGGCCCATCATCAGTCCCCACCAGGACACGAAGTGTGTGAGATTCTATTCAAGGTTACTCACACCATCAATGTTAGAGAAGGTAGGGTTGTTGATATTGGGTGGAGGTGGGGTATCATCAACCCATTCTGGTTATAGATTTTTTTTTCAGTCTTCATAATATTGTGTCAATCTTCCATGGATTCCATTTTTGTATCCAAGTACTCGTTGATATTACAGAGCATTGGGGACACTAATTACCAAGCCATCTCCTTTATGTGGGGAGCTAGTGGGGGTTTATATGGTGTCCCCAATTTTATATCACTCTAATTTTAGATTTTTCCCAAGACTGAATGGTTATCATAGCTGGGGAGAGGCTGTTGCCACAATAGAGGGAATTCATGATCATTTCCTACTTTCTCATGTATATGGACTTGTTTCCTAGATCCAAATTCAATATGATATTCATAAGTCAACATAAATTGTTGGAGGGAAAACATTTGTCCCTAGTTAGAGATAATACCCTGTAGGAATATTTCCCTTGAGTATCTCCACATTAAGATGTTGTATATCTTGTATTTTTCTCTCATACAATGAAAATCAGTCCTCTGGGGAAGGAATGCCACTTCTCCATGGAGGTGATCAGGATGAGGTTGTACCTTTACCTTTAGAAGTATTTGATAGGGGATGTGGACACACAATATCTTTAGGTTTTGGAGCTATATCTAGTTCCTAGTGCATGCAGCCTCGTTCGGTGTATTCAAGTCACGCTCCCCTCGAGGCACATTTTCTATTCTGTGACCCTATGTATGTTCATTGTGATCAATAACTACAATGTCAAAAGTGAAAAAAAAATCAAAGGGGAGTACTAGGAAATGGTGGTCTTTCAATTTCTTTTGACGCAATAGGACGATCCCATGTTATCTTCAGTAGGGTTATTATTTGAACCCTTGGACATGTTGGGCCAATTTGGATTGTGACTTTGTTAGGGTCTGAATATCTTCACCATAAATTCTTCTTATTTTGTTCTATGAATAGTGACCCTTAGGGATTTTTCACTCAAGGTTACCGAATGAGCCCTGACCAATAGGGGTTTGTCTTGTGGGGAGAGGGGCTGAGGGAATGGAGGCGATTGATTGATTACTCTCAACATGGAGAATCATGATACCCTCTATGGTGGGGATTTTGATTAATATTCTCCTATCCCTATGTAGTGAGGGTTATTAAGGTATGTAGATGGCACTAATTGGTCAAATTGTTGAGGATCCAATTACTCTGATCGGGGATTTGATAACTCCCAGGATGGAAATGTAATGGAAAATTCCCACAGCCCAAAAGCGTGGGGTTTTACAATGATCATTGATGATGTATCTAGGGTCCTCTTAGGGGATGATAAACCTAGTAATGGTGATTGAGATATAAACTCCCCCATCCCAGTGGTATGGGGTTCGCTTGTAGCAGCTGCTAATGTGTCCAAAATCATCTTAGGAATTGACAATTCGATAGGTGGAGGCAGTGGTAGATATTCCCCCAGTACAGTGGGATGGGTATGCTCCTAGATGGATAACACTATAGATTAAATCATGGACTACTTTATGTGGCACAATGTTTCTCATGTATGAATTGGGTGTAATGGCGACCCGTGATGAGAACTATTTCCGATGAGAAGTTTCTGGAGTAATCACAGCTTCTGTCTTCTTGTTCAGAAGAACTTCATATTATTTTGATGGCCCCAATTTGAAGACATATTGGCTATCCTCACTCTCTTTCTGTAATTTTTGGGCTCTATTGGAGTGGATGCATTCTTTTGTGGTGATGAAATCGCCTGATCATTTCTCAGTCCCTTAATCTCACTAGAGGAAATTACATTGCAGGATGCCACACCTGAGGGGTTGTTCTATTCCAAGGTAGCAGCAAAGTGTAACAATCTATACATCCCCCATTCTCAAATATGAATGTATTAAGTGGATCTTGAGATCAAATACCAAAGAGTCTTGATGAAATGGATGCAATCATGTTGCAGACTTGCGCTATGCTTTTTCGGTTTCAGATTCTGGGCCATGGAGATAACAGCTAGATCTAGCTAACAATAGAGTATATTGATGATATGAAGGTTAAAATTATATATTGGATAAGGTATGTGTCAATCCTTCAGTCACTAATGAGTTGCCCCAATATTATAGCATCAATAAAGTATGCAATCCTTTTCTAGATCATTTGGGATCTTATAGTCAGTGGTTGCGAGGGTCCAAAACATGATGGGGAGGTAGTTTCTAGATAACTCTCTGAATATTTCAATGTTAGCCTTATCCTCATATGACATAAAAAACACCATCTAGTTAGACCATAGAATATGGTTCTGATGGTTTCCTACTGATGGGAGTGAGGTACTTCTAGTAGTTGATGGGGAACCACATACAGTTCACCCTGACGATTCGAGCACCTCTCTATATAAATGTGTCAGATCATGGAACACCTTTATATACAGAGGTGTCTCGGAAATGGGAGGACTACCTTGTACATGTATTATATCACCACAGGGAGGTTGACCATGATGGATTTTAGGATTAGAGTCCCTATGATCATTCTCCACACTTCCATGAGGAGTAATATCATGGTAATGAACACCTTCTACTACAGATTTGATAAAAGAGTTGAAAGACCCTTCTATTATTGAGAACGAGTCTTGAACAACCTCAAAGGAACTAGAATTGAGTATACGAGAAATATGTTCCACATTATGCATCATGTTCGGAATAGGTCACCCTATCTTTTGAAGTTGTGTAGGGTTATGTGCCTACTATGTTATGGTTTTCCAAACATGTATATAACCATATATAATTGTAGGGGTATGATCCGACTCATGATAAGCTGCTAGGATATGCTGATGAGAAATATCATTACTAGCAGGAATATGAGCCTATCCTGAGGCATGTGCCATTTTTACTTGGTGATCCTTAGTCAATATGGGAACCTAATCCTGATGCTGTGCATTGGGAATATGTCACCGGTCTTTCTTGGAAGGAATATGAGTCTTCCATGAGGTGTGTGCCACTCTGACTTGGTTGGAATTGTTTGGATTAGGAATATGGGTATGGTCCACATATGCATTATACAAACCCTCTCTTTTCAAACATTAATATTACATAACATCTGCAGAATACATAAACAATACACAAACATACACCCAAGGACCATAGTTGGTATAGTTCCTTTTGAAACATTGAAACATAAAAACTGGTACATATGTGAGATACATCATCTCCAACTAAGTTCTTCTTGAAAATCACCCTTCTTAAAAAATCAAATATTGTATATATCATCATAACCTAGGGGAAAGGAAACATATAATTGGTGATCTCAAATTCTATGCAAGGGTAAAAAAGGAGGTATGTAATCATAACCATGATCATAAGGGTATGAGAACGTGATCATTAAAATATAAGATCATACCCTACATATCAAAGATCATATTAATGAATCATGGAAAAAAAATTTAGTTCATAAGACATGAATCAAAAAGAAGTAAAGGAAATAAGCCATAGAATCATAACATAAGATTATGACATGGAATTGTGGTGACACATAATCATAAAATGATTTCCATGGTAGCCAAGACATCAATTACAAGACCATATTAATGGACAATGTCCTTACTAAACTGGGAAACCGTCGATAAAACCCTATATTACTAAACTGAGTGACCCTCATTCCAGCCCCGTATTACTGAACTGAGTAACCCTCATTCTAGTCCTGTATTACTGAACAAATTATCCATCATTCCATCCATGTAATACTAAAATGAGTAGCCCTCATTCTAAGACAGTATTACTAAACCGGTTAACCCTCATTATAGCCCTACTTTATCTCATGATATCTAAATCTTTACCCAATGCACTGGAGAGAGATATAGGACCCACCTATCAAAAAATGAAATCATACAAACATGTTCAACCAGATCATAAATATTCATATCATTTTTCATGAAATGAAATGTGTATCATAAACACTTAAACATTTCATAATCTACAGAAATATATAGGTTTCATAATCATTTTATCAAAAACATAACCTGTGAAAAGAAGTTGGTTTTAAAAGAATATAACTCATGAAAGAGAAACTGATTTCATAAAAATATTACCCATGAAGGAGAAATGAGTTTCATAATGACCATGGCAGTAATCATAAAACATTCATGGAAAGGATATGAATGAAACCTTTAGATCATTTCCTAGAAAGGAATGAGTAACACCAATATATGTCATCTTATACGGAAAATAATTTTGAAATATACTCTAAAAACTTTTGTGAAGAAAATATACATTTTATTTGAAAATAGATTTTTAATACATAAAAGCATTTGAAAATCATTTTCATAGAAAATACTTTGAAACAATATAAAGAGGAAATTAAATAATTTTGAAATCTGTTTTCCTTTAAAACTTTTAAAATAAGATTTAAAACATTTTAAAAGCATTTCTCTTTGAAAACACTTGAAAACTATTAAAAAAATCATGAAAATGTTTTGAAAACCATTTCTTTGAAAATAGTTTCAAAACTTATAAGTAATGCTTGAAAACATTTTGAAAGTCATTTTTGTTGAAAAATTATAAATTATGCGTGATTTATTTTTTGAAAATCAATTCTCTTAAAAACATATAAAATAAGCTTGAAATTTTTTTGAAAAAGAATTTCCATGAAAGCACTTTGAAAACATGTAAAAAATACTTGAAAAAATTTTGAAAAACGTTTTCCATAAAAACATATAAAATAAGTTTGAAACTATTTTTAAAAAAAATTTCCTTACAAAATTAATTTTTTTCAAAAAAATCTTATTGAATAACCTTTTTAACAATGCAAATGGATATTTGAAGAAATGGCGGTGGGTAAATCTGTACATGTTGTACAAGGTCAAAAGAACTTTCTTTTAAATTGTAAAAAGTATAGAGAAGTTCCTTGTTCGGAAAGTGAAAATATTATTCTCTTGAATAGATTTGTAAAATAAAAAAGATGGTAAAATGTCTTTTAAATATTATATGGGAATTTTATAATATTCTTGGAAACTTTTTTAGGAAATAGAGATTTCTGATCCAAGAGAGGGTAACGTCGAGCTTTCCTAAAAACACATTCTTAACAATCATATGTACCAACGAGTAGAAAATGGTAACAATAAATGATTATACCATGAAATTACATAGTATAAGGATAATCATGAATATTACTGACAGATAGATTACCAGATTTTATCAAAGGAAGCATAAACAAAAATAATTTTGAAAAGAAAGATATTATCTTAATAAACTATCATAACATGGTATCATGGGATAATGCTATCAATGTAAGGAAAGTAAATTCCATGAATCATATAATATCATGAAAATATATAGATTCATGATATGGAATGTAAAATGGATGTATATGCACCCAAAAAAAGATTTTAGGTACAAAACATAATATGAGTCTCAATGAAAGATAATTGTGACGAACAAATTGTTAACTTCTAAAACATAAACCCCATGAAATATGGATCATAAAATGGGAATTTTAATAATTATAAATTTAATTATAAGATACATTTAATACAATCAGGATAATTAAAAAAACAAACAAAGTAAATAGTAGCGAATATAGCTTGCATGTCAACGAAATTAAATGTGAGATGAAATCCCCCTACCTTGTGAAATGACTCTCTCCGTACTCATACAAGATTCATGTATAATAAATACAACTTTATTATAAATATTTAACATAATAATATTCTAATATTATTAACATACATGGTTTTATTATAACATTACATTACCTTCTTCTTAATTATCCTACGTTAAGGTTTCACTCCGTGTAACTATTCACTTTGTTTTTCTCATGTGTCTTAATTTTTTTATATCATTATTACTTATACTTATATCATGATTCCCGAAGGTATAAAATTACATAAATATTGAGTATATCCATTATATTTACATAATAATATTTTATATCATTATTAAGTATGAAATGGGATATACTGTTCACGGAGATGATAAGCTGTTAGTACACATGAATGTTCATTTCATTTTTATTAAATAATTGAATGAATGTACTTAAAGGACATATGTATATATATGTATTTATATATATAATTATTATAGTATTATGAATATATCATATAGGTTCTTTAAACCCATCCTTAATACATTCTATGAGGTGTGTGAATGAGTCCCATCGCATTGAGGGGGCGGTAATCCACACTTCCTCAAACGAGATTATCGTATTAACCACAAATGGAAGGTAAAAATATGTGTGTTAAAAGAAGAATAAAGAAGATTAAATACATGAAAAATATAATATATTCTATATATAAATATATTTTCCATAATAATGAACAATATTGTTGGTGGTAAAGGAGAAATGAACAATCATCGTTTCACGAGGTAGTAGTTCACTGTACACATAAACAATATGTTCAACATCCATTAGATGGAGGTGTGTGTATTAGTAGGTCATTACCTTTGCGTAAAAACATCCTAGAATATGTATGATACTGTTTTTGTCACAAAATAATGGAATAACGATAGCGGATGGGTGAATAAAGGAAATAAAGGAAAGAATCTTAAAAAAGTGGTTACCTCTAAATCGAGTAACTCATTTTGGTTTGTCCCCAAAAAGTTTTCATGAGAGTGTTTATGACCAAAGGGAGGCTTTAAGGTCAGAGTTAGGGTTTTGTGGAAGATACTTGGGTAGATAATGGATGAAATTAGAAGGTTTGAGAGGTGTGATTAATGGGTAAAGGTGGTGGACTTTTATAAGGAAGGAAAAGGACTAATATGAAATTTCTAGAAACAAAAATGGTGTGGACAAGTTATTACCTAAAAAAGTCATAACAGAATAAAAAAACTCAAAAATTTAATGTTTATGGACTAAATATGGATATAAAATGGGTTTTGTATAAGTTTCTATGTCATTTGGGCCCATAATTTTATGTTTTAGTCCCCAATTAAGCTTAATTTGGCTTTCACTACTTTGATTAATTTTAATCACTTTTACTAATAATTTTGATCAAAATTTAACACGGTTTCATTAGAATATTAATAATAGAATGAATACAATTTTTTATGTAGTATTTTTGAAATTCGAATCACAAAATCTAAAAAATTAAGATTATTTCCAATCCCATAGACGGGACGAAATAACAGGGTCTTAAGGTAGGATAAAGTTCAACAGTTTGTTAAGATTTTATATTCAGTTTTAAAGTGAAATTGATTCTATTGAATGAAATTGTATTGATAGATATAATTTTATTCTAATTTTACCTTAACAAATATTAATAATATCATTTAACATTATTAATTAATTAGAAAAAAGGTAGTTTTAAGCAAAAAGTAGTATTTTTCACTATTCATCAAAAAATAAAGTTTCTCAGAAAAATCCCAAAAATCCACCCTAAAATAATTTTGATTTTATAAAGACAATAAATAAAGATTAATTTATCAAATTAAATTTATAAATGTTTCTAAAATTAATTTCATTATTAGAATCAATTAATTTGAGAAAATGATGTTTTTAAACATAAAAAGGACAGTACCAAAAATCATATCTTTTATTATCAATATGTTTTATTTATATAAAACAATTATAAAAAATACTTGAAAAGTTTTTATTACTATTCATATTAATTATTTTAACCTCAAGGTTATAATTATCTTATTTAAAAAGTTAAAATAATAAAAATATATATTTCGTAGAGACTGAGTGTTGTTTTTATCATACGCTAACTCAGTGTTTCCTGTATCGCATGCCATGTCAATATTTCTTGTAGTGAAATCCATGTTGGTATTGTATGTAGTGCAAGAAATTTTGGTATTTTATGTGAAAAGATTGTTTGACTTAGTGTTTTAATATATATATATTATGAAGAACTATTTCAAGTGTCATGTGAAATAAAAAATATTGAAAAGTTAAATTAATTTGAAAAAAATAATTCTAAAAATCCAGGGGGTTTTCATGCATTCCCCATCAGAATATGCCGAATATTGTCTGGAATGGGAGAAAAATATGAACCTCCTCCAATATTTCCTTGGAATGATTCTATAATACTTATTCATTGGGAGAAGTAGGAATATGTGAATTTCTTCTCTGATCTACTGGAGTATGCTAGGAAGAGACGCTGACATGAATATAATCCTATCCCCAAACTGATTCCCTTATCAATTAGTTAGACTCGACCAGGATGGGGATATATGCTCAATACTAGGCCTTTAGAGTATGCTTCTAGACTTATTTGACATGCATGTTCCCCTACACCAAGGTGTGTGTCGCTCTCACCTGGTGGGACATGGTTGTAATAGGGATATGAGCCCGATCTGATGCCTCGACCTTCATTTTATTATACTGATAATCCTCTCGAGTGGGAGAAATAATGTTCACTTTCTACGGTAAAACCACTTGTTCACAATGAACATAGTGTTTCACTATCCAGGCTGTAGGGATTGGAGTATGTTCCTATCCCTTCATCTCCAACAATGTTGGAATATGATGGTGATTTTCTTTAACTGTTGCTAAAATATATCATCATTTTTGAAAAGTGTGTGTAGGGATCTGAGCCTGTAAATATTGTATCTCCATGATGAACTAGAATATGTCTTCTATTGACCTGAGGATATGCACCCACTGCTACCCTCCTTGTTCCACTGTAATATGCCGATGGGATTCATATATAGGGGAAGAAATACGATCCTCCTCTATTCTTGTTGTGGGAATATGCCTATAGACATGTTTTGAGAGAGTACTGATATGAGCATGATGGCTGGTTCTTTCCTGAGTATGTAGGCATTCATCGTTGAATAAAGTGGGATTATGCACACTCTTTAAAATATCAGACACGTTTCTCCTCCAGCGAGTCTTCCTTACATCCCATGCATGGAAATCAGAGGAGGTTGTGTCCTGGATGGTACCCTCAGCAAATGACTGAGGGGTACCGGTGGGATGGTTTTAGTGACAATGACTAATAGGAGCCCTCCTGGCAGTCTCCTAAAATTGATGGGAGTTGTTTCTGGCTTCATGGTCCACCTTCATCAGACATAGAAGGTGGTGGTTATCGTGCAGTGGGGATAAGCTCTTGAAGATATTGTTTATGGTGATGAGAGGGACATGTTTAGTAGCGACCTACCCCGAGTGATGTGGACTCTCCAATCATAATGTATAGAGAACTTCACTGTAACGACCCAAACTTTTTGAGTAGTATATTAACTTACTCTTAACGATTTAAAAGAGATGTTAATGGTTAATGCAGAAAGAGAAGTCGATGGATTCATCCAGTAGACTCGAACCTTATGAATCCCACATATCAAAGCTTGGGAAGGTGGTTGCATCTTTGGGCTTCACTTTGGACCAAGCCTAATCCAAACTACACCATGTCAAGCTTGAACGGAAACACCTGCTGGAGATGTTCAAGTTAGTAGAGATTACTATGAGGGAAATGTTATCTAAGCCTCCCTCAAATTCTCTCACCATATCACACATTATACTTAGGTCACATGCTGGTGTTATAATGGGCTATGTGACGAGACCGTAGCTTCTTTGTGTTATCCTTTGTGATGAATAAATTGAGATTTCTTCATTTAGTGATGTTTTTGAAATTTCAAATGTCCGGATAATTTTAGGATGTATTTTATTGATGAATTTTGAAAAAAGGATATTTTAAAATATTCATGTAAACCTTAAATAATTAATGATGTGTAATGATTTTCAAAAAAATAGTCTTCTGTAAAAGTGTTCAGTATGGAAATTGGAGTCTAATAAGATCAACTTAATTTTTGATGAATAGTAAATTATGAATAGTGATTTTATGCTTAGGATTAGTAATGTGACCAAATGGATTAGTAATCTCACATAAAGAAAGTTTTAATATAATTTAGACACCTTGATTAAGTAATGTGATTCAATAAAATGGGTAAATAACGGTTTCATAAATTATTAGTGCAGTATTAGTTTTTTCGGGTGAATAGTTTTTTTTAATTAAAAATAAAATTAAAAATATTTAAAAAATTATTTTTATAAAATGGATTTCATTTTTGAACTTAGAGCATCGATATTATGTTAAGGAAATTTTTGGGGATTTTTCTGAGAAAAATGAATTTTCAATGAATAGTGAAAATACAGTTTTAGGGTTTCAGTATGTTTAATAACATCATAATTGTGTCATGATGATGTCATGAGAAATTTTTAGGGTTGGCCAACCAAAGGTGATGAATTATTGTATGGGGGGACCCATGTGGCCAATACCATGGGAAAATACAATGGGCAAGCCCATGGTTTAGCCAAACCCACCAATGAGGTGTCCCTTGGCCATTAATGCCTTGTCCCCTCACATTACCTATAAATACCAAGCCATCCTCTCATCCATTAGACTCCCAACTCTCCCCCAACGAAGATCTGTTCTCATTACCTCCCAAGGAGTCCTCCCAAGGTTCCTTCAAGCCCTCAATCTCCAAACCTTTGAGTTTTAAGAGTTACGTTTTAAAGTAAGGGATCCTATCTCTCTCTCTTTCATTTCTAGTAATCTCTTTTATGTCATTTCTTTTATGCTCCATGATCTTATCATGGAAGATGTTCTTTTATATTCATATTACTTCCCTTTTCATGTTCATACGATGATAGACCCCCTCTTTCTCTCATCAATTCATTTTAATAATGTTTAAGTGGCGCCGTTGGGCTGCCGAATTTAAGGGATTCTTTCACCTTTCTCATTTTTCAAAGTTCTACTCTCATGTCAAGTCTTTAAGGTTCCTTTTTATTATTTTGGGGTATGATATCTATATATATCATACTGAAATTTTATGTTCATATGATGAGAGACCCTATTTGATCTCATCAATTAATTTTTGTTGAAGTTTAAGTGACGCCGTTAGGCTGCCGAATTTTCATAAGAGAAATCTAATTTTTGTCTTCCTTCCATGTTTTTCATTTAAAATGGTATGTCCTTAAAATTTCATTACCATGTTCATATATCCTTCATTTTCTGTCCCTCTACTGTTTTATGGGTAATTTATGAATTATTTACCCATGTCCCCTCTCTTTTCAATGTTTTCTAAAACCCCGAAACATTTCCGTTATGCTGCAGAATTTCCGTCTCAAAATGTCTTTCTCTTTTTCTAATGTTCTTTTATTTTATTAAGTGAATACTCAAAGCTCTATATTCTATAGGGGTATTCACATTTTTACCAATTTGTTATATTTTAAATTCTGGTATTTACATACATGAGACCCGCTTTCCCTTTCCGTGGGTTTAAAGTGACATTAAGATCATGTCTTTAAAGCAGTTTTTTTAAAACATTATAACTATGAAATGAAACCCATTTCTTTTAGGCTATATGGGTTGTTTATGAAATGATTGATGATGATATATTTATCTAACATGATGATAAATAAAAATATAAGGGTGCGCCCTGATATCGCTTCAATGCATTGGGTAAAGACTTAATCTCTAGAGATGACCATTTAAACTGATACCTTGGTGAATAACCTTGGTAATTTTTATTGACACCTTGGGGATGGACCTTGGTGAAACGAAAATGATTTTCTATGTAAAATGTTGTAGCCACATCTTCAAGTTATGAAAAATGTTATTTTTATTATGATATGCCTCATGATTTCTTTATCATGCCTTAAAGTTATTTTCATGACCTTATTGAAGTATCTCAAGTTCACATGTAAAATGTTTCTCTTCTTTCCCTTACTGGGACTTCTGCTCACCATTTCTTTTGATGTATGTCCCCAAGTTATGAGATGCAGTAATGAACCTAGGATGAACTTAAGGAGAATCCTTTCAAGTGTTTAAGAAGAACGTTTTATGTTGTTTTCATGTATTATTTTCCTGGTTTCCAAGACACTAAGCCTTAAAAATCCTCTATTTTGTTTAATGTAATGAAAGATTATGTTATAAAAAGGCTGGATGCCACAGTTGGTATCAAAGGATGGTTCAGTTATTTGTGGAAATTTGGATATAAAAACTTTAGGAAGAACCCTATATAAAAGCTAAAATATAGGAAAAATTCCAGGTATTTTTGTCACGACCCGTCCTCGGGGCCCGTGCCGTGACTACCCCAAGCCCGCCTTCCATAGGCCAGGGGCTGGCGACTAGCACCAAGGCGTAAAATCCCAGTAAACAGGGAAGGCATTGCCTTTATAAGTAACAACCACACAGAGTCAGCAAGCGGAAAGTAAAGTGCAGAAAAGTAAAGGGGGCCATAAATACAATCCCAACTGTAAAGTACAACTGAAAAGTAAAGTACAACAACTGAAGAAAAGACGGCGGCCTCGTGTCGTCCACTGGCAATCCCACCTGAAGGGTGGGTACAGATAGCCTCCAGGCTCCTCGGGTCCCACGTCCGCTCCGAGCACGTCCCGCCCAGTGGTCCACCTCCAGGTACCGTCCTGCTCCACGCCCCAACCGTGATCAGCGCTGTCCGTCGTCTGCAACCAACACAATAAGGTGCGGGCATAGCCCGTGCAGGGGTGAGTACAAGCTACTCAGTAAGGACCCCGAGACCCCCGAAGGTCTCCCGAAATCCACAAAGGATATAGCACAAAAGAAAGATGCAATAACGAAGTAACATCTGACTCGACTTAGGTATATGCCCATACATATACCTAAGTCCCCAATTCTAGCTCTGCTCACGAGCTCAAGAACAACTCAATCCACAAAGGAAAGCAAGACTCAAATCCACAAAGGAGAGTAAACAGTAAATCCACATAGGATAGTTCAACACAATCCACAAAGGAGAGTAACAGTAAATCCACATAGGATAGTTCAACACAATCCACAAAGGAAAGTAACATAAGATTCAGCTCAACCAGGATTTTCATTATCGAAACCGTAAGTGTTGAAGAGCCCCATCTCTGAAGTGTACAGTGGTCCTGTCACGACTCCGAGGTACTGCTCACTAACCTAGACTGCTGAAGTACTCCTCCTGTCGAGTACCGCGGGTCTGCTGCCAACTACCGGGCGCTCCGTCCGCTGAGGGTCTGCTGCCAAATACCGGGCGCTCACCCAGATAGCCTACTGAGGTACTCCTCCTGTCGAGTACCGCGGGTTTGCCGCCAACTACCAGGCGCTCCGTCCGCCGTGGGTCTGCTTCCAACTACTGGGCGCTCCATCCACTGGGCTAGTCGACTCACTCCAAGTCGAGTCGGTCAAGCAGTCGTCAGGTCTCAGTCATCTACATGGTCTCCGTACTCCGCACGCACGTCTCCACCATCGCGGGTCTGTCGCTACAACCAAGTGCACACACTCCGTAGAGTATCGCGGGTCCGCCGCTACAACCAAGCGCTCCACCGCCAAGGGTCTGCTGCTGCATCCAAGCGCACCACCACTGTCAAGTACCACGGGTCCGCCGCTACACCCAAGCGCTCCACCGCTCAAGGTAAAAAGAAGATTCAGCTCACACAGGTTCGGTAGCACTCTTCCACGTAGGATCGCTGAGTGCAGTAGTCGACGCAGTCGACTGAGGATCTCTGCACAGTCGTCGCCGCAGTCCACGAAGGATCTCTACTCTGCCGTCGTCGCAGTCCACGGAGGATCTCTGCTCTGTCGTCGTCGCAGTCCACGGAGGATCTCTGCTCTGTCGTCGAAGCCACAGCCAGCACTAGGGTTCCCGCACTTAGCGAGCTCGTTTAGGAGGGTCCGCTCCACGAGCCGAGAGGCTGATACATCAACTGACACTTAGTCCGAAGTTGATGTATCCAAAAGTTCCGTATCGACAACAGGATCTCAACGCAACAGACGGCGCGTCAATCGGACGCCCGGTCTGAGAGTTATTGGCATTTCTGTCCCAGGGGCCCGGTTGGTTTTTAGGGCAAAACCAACCCGACCGTACTCCGCCTGTATCCGATCCTCGGGCGGAGTATGCCAAAAGTTCCGTCTCACTTAGAGGAAACTACCACAGCTGACGGTACGTCGATCGGACGTCCGTAGCTCAAGTTATGAGCATTTCCGCTCCGAGGGCCCGGTTGGTTTCGTGTACGAACCAACCCGGCCGAACCCAAAGTCTCCCGAAACCTTGAGTATAATATACCGAAACGACCGTCTCGATCCAAGGATCGTGTATCCGCTGACGGTTCGTCAATCGAAGGTCCCAGGCCCAAGATATGGGCGAAAGACCGAAGAGGGCCCGAAACGGGGGTTCTGGGCCCGGGGCGACCCGGCCCGAACCCCCCCTTGGGTCGGCGGAACCGGGTCGGCCCGAACCGGGTCGGCCCGACCCGGCCCGACCCAGCTAGGCCGGGTCCGGTCCGGCCTGGGCGCGGCCCGGCCGACCGAACCGGCCCGCTCGGCTTCGGCCGAGCGGCCGAGGGAGCCGCCGCGGGTCAAACCCGCGGCTTTGGAGAAACGCGGCCCGCGCGGGCCGCGTGCTGTGTGGCCGGAACGCGGACGCGGTCCGGCGGTTCGCCGCCACCGCGGCTCGGCCGCGGCGGACTCCTCTGGCGGCGCGCCGGGTGCCGCCGCCTCCGGTCGCCGGCGCCGCCGCGCCGGCGACCCGCGCCGCCACCACCTTCCGCGGGCCGCCGGAGTTGCTCCGGTGGCCCGTTTTGCCTCCCGTCTGCGCCATTGTTCCTCCCGGGACGCGTCCTTCACTGCGGAATCAACAAATGGCCCTTGCGTCATGCTTTTGCCGTCGCCCGCCAAATCCGCACAAAAAGGAAGATCGACGGAGGGTTGCCGGGTCTTGTTCGTTAGACCCGCACCCTCCGCGTTAGTCATAAACAACGGGAGAAACAAGAAACGACCAATCAACAATTTTAAATAAATTTAAAATTGTTCCGTGATCGGTTCATTATTTTAAAAGAGATAAAATCACGGGAAAGGAAAAATATTTCAAATCAACCCTTACCTTGTCGTCGTCGTCGGACGAGAGGTCGTCGCGGAATCGCTCGTCGCGGATGAAGGAGATCGTCGCGTCGTCGCGGTATCCGGCGTCGCGTCGCTAATCTCCGGATCAAGAGAAAACGGATTTAATTAATTAAATCCGTTGTCATCGAATTAAAAAAAAAGAATTAGAAGGTTCGATTCTCACCTTTGTTGCCGAACGAGGATCGGCCGCGGAAGAAGAGGCGTCGCCGAAGAACGTCGCGGGTAAAGCTCGTCGACGTCGCAGATCTCGGCGTGCGTCATCGAATTCCGGTCACCGGCGTTCTTCGCATTCTTCGCGTTCTTCGCGTTCTTCGCGTTCTTCGCGGGGAGATGAAGAAACAAGATTCTCTCAAATCCTTTCAAAGGATTTTTAGGTTGGTCTTATTTTATAAACATGCCAACACACGAAACCGGTTAAGAAACGATCCATCAATTCGAAAGAAACGACCCATTTAATTCACGAAAGAAACAGCCCATTTAATTCACGAAATAAACCGCCCAATTAAATGGTCTGTTAAGAATTAAAGAAAACGCGTCGGTTGACTTTTCAGTTACTTTGACGGGTTTTCGCGGGTGCGTTACTTAGCGAAAGAAACGGCGGGGCTCGTGCGGGCCCCACCTCACAAATATCCTACCAAGGGGGTAGGATATTTCTGGATAGCATCCTATCCAGTTCAACTCAGCTCAAGCCGCCTTTAAGTGACTTCAAGTGGCTTCCAAGTAGCTTAAGTGAAATAAAATAAAGTTGTCGCACAAACTTTATTTTATTCTGACTTAAAGCCGCAAAATTTAAAAACCACGTCTGAGCAAACGCAACTCCGGAAGAGGCGTTTCTAAGAAAATACCGGCGCTGCGATTTCATCGGTGCCCTCAGAATTTGATTCCGGGCACCGGTTCAAAAGATAGAAAAACCCGCTCGTCCGTTCACTGAACGTACCCGAGCCAAACTTCGGAAAGTGATTCCGGGCACACCGGGCCTCGGAATCAGGTGCCGTCTGAAGCTGCGCTCTTGTAAAATTCCAAAGAAAATTAAGAAAAAAATTTCCTTGAAATTTGCGGGTCTTTACATTACTCCCACCTCAGGGCTTTACGTCCCCATAAAGATACATCAAAAACTAGGGGAACAAATGGGGGTACTGAGCACGCATCTGAGCCTCCCGCTCCCAAGTGCCCTCCTGGAGGTTCCCGTGCTGCCATCTGACGCGCACAAGAGGAATCGACCGCCCACGTAGGACCCGCTCCTGTCGATCCTCGATCTCCACTGGAACCTCCGCAAAAGTCACCCCATCGTCAACGTCAAGCTCCCCATGATCAATGATGTGCGTCGGGTCGTGCACGTATCTCCTCAGCTGAGACACGTGGAAGACGTCGTGAACCCGGTGCAACTGAGGTGGTAGAGCCAGGCGATAAGCCACCTCGCCAATCCTGCTAAGAAACTGGAAGGGTCCGATGAAGCGCGGAGATAACTTGCCGCCTCGGCTAAATCTCCGAATACCACGTCGAGGTGAGACCCGCAAGAAGACGTGGTCGCCATCCTAGAACTCCAGTGGCCTCCGCCTCCTGTCAGCATATGGTTTCTGTCGGCTCTAAGCTGTACTCATCCGCTCCTGGATGACCTGGACCTTCTTTGTCGTGGCCTGGACCATCACAGGTCCCACAAGAGCTGCAAGATTTCTTCTTTGCCGAAAAGAGAAATCTGGTCTCATCCCCTGGATGAACCACATTCTTTGCCTAAAACAGTAAATCCTAACATGGATGATACTAATCCATACCAAGGATGACGTCGTAAGGCCTCGACGCTACTACTAAGAGATTCAACTGTTACTCTCGCCTCCAAGGGTTGAGTCACACTGTCGGCATCAGTGTGTGGTAACTGGGTCTCCCCCAGTAGATGTCTCACAAGTGAGGGTCAAGTCAACAGCCAAAACTGGAATCTCCTAGTAACATCACGAAAGAGGACAGGAACGAAAAATATCACAAAGGTATGCATCTTTTATTATTGCAGCTCATATTACAAGACGCTACACAAAAGCAACAAGGAACCAGAAGTACAAAGGATGTATCCACTAGTTCTGCTCCTGTCCATCAGCTCCCAGGGCTCCATGATCGAAGGCCTCGACTGCCTGAAGCTGAGCTCTCCCCTGCGGTCGGGGTGGACCTCCTGGTGGTGGTGGTGGTAGAGCCTCAAAGCGTCGTCCACCACCTGCTGCTCGGCCAGCTCCTCTACCTCGTCCGTCTCCTCCCTGCAGACCGCCACGGTCGAACCTCTGCCTCTGCCTAGGTGGTTCCTCAACCGTCTGCTGCTCCCCCGCATGGCGGGTCGGGCAGTCACGAGCCATGTGACCAATTCCGCCACAGGAGTAGCACTGCCCACTCTCGGCACGCCTGGCTCTGACTCCACCCCGGCTTCCCCGCACAACTGAGCCTGAGTCGTGCAGTCGGCCACTGGTAGGTCTGGTCTGCCTGGAACCCTGAGTCATCTGTCGGCTACCTGCTACCGAAGACTCCGCTACGTGCCGCCCTACGGTGGGTCTCTGTGCTGGTGTAGACTCAGCAAGGAAGCTCTCGATCAGAAGGGCCCGCTCTAGTACTCCTGTCTGAGTCGGTATGCTGAGGGAGATCAGCGATGCCCTGATCTCGTGTCTCAAACCCTGCTCGAAGGTCCGGGCCCGGAAGAAGGGGTCCCGTACCATGTCTGTCGAGTACCGAGAAAGGTCGGTGAACCTCGCCGCGTACTGAGCGACCGTCATGCTGCCCTGCTGCAGCTGTAGAAGCTCCTGGATACGCACCGCACGAAGGGTGGCTGGGACGAACTCCGAGCGGAAGAGGCTCTCAAAGTCCGTCCAAAGAAGAGATGCCTCATCGTGCACCTGGAGCATCAAGCTCCACCATCGTCCTGCCGCCGCCTGCAGGAGGCTCGCCGCGAGAATCACCATGAGATTCGCTGGTGTCCTCACTAGCCTAAAGATCCGTACCACCGCCTCTAGCCAGTCCTCGGCGGCCTGGGGGTCCGTCTCACCGCGAAACCTGGGCGGTCGCTGGCTCTGAAACTCATGCAGTGCCCTGAGGCGACGTGCATCGTCAGCGTCTGGTACTGGCAGCATCGGTGGCTCGGCGGGTAAAGCTACCGCTGGTGCCACTGCTGGCAAAGGGCCCTGCACCGAGGCCTCGTCGCTCGGTGGGCTGCCGTCGCGCCCTACACTCGGAACCCTAGCTGGCTGTCGTCGCGGGGCCATCCTGAAAAGGAGAACAAGAGCACCACTGTCAGAACAGTACACCTGGTGAGCTGGCACAAGTAATCACAAGGAAAACTTGAGACTTTCATAAAGCAGATCAGTATACCCGGTGAGCTGACACAAGTAATCACAAAGAAAACTTGAAACACACACGCAATCAATGTTTTCATGCATTAAGTCGGAAATCAGGAGTCAGGGTCCTGGTGTACGGATACGTCGGCCGCCGCACCAACACTGGGCTCCCTGAACTGATAACCACACTCAATACACTAAACACTATTGCTTCACATAGAAAGAAATGACGATCAGAGCCTGCGGTAGAACCGACCACCTCTGATACCAATTTGTCACGACCCGTCCTCGGGGCCCGTGCCGTGACTACCCCAATCCCGCCTTCCATAGGCCAAGGGGCTGGCGACTAGCACCAAGGCGTAAAATCCCAGTAAACAGGGAAGGCATTGCCTTTATAAGTAACAACCACACAGAGTCAGCAAGCGGAAAGTAAAGTGCAGAAAAGTAAAGGGGGCCGGAAATACAAGCCCAACTGTAAAGTACAACTGAAAAGTAAAGTACAGCAACTGAAGAAAAGACGGTGGCCTCGTGTCGTCCACTGGCAATCCCACCTGAAGGGTGGGTACAGATAGCCTCCAGGCTCCTCGGGTCCCACGTCCGCTCCGAGCACGTCCCGCCCAGTGGTCCACCTCCAGGTACCGTCCTGCTCCACGCCCCAACCGTGATCAGCGCTGTCCGTCGTCTGCAACCAACACAACAAGGTGCGGGCATAGCCCGTGCAGGGGTGAGTACAAGCTACTCAGTAAGGACCCCGAGACCCCCTAAGGTCTCCCGAAATCCACAAAGGATATAGCACAAAAGAAAGATGCAATCACGAAGTAACATCTGACTCGACTTAGGTATATGCCCATACATATACCTAAGTCCCCAATTCTAGCTCTGCTCACGAGCTCAAGAACAACTCAATCCACAAAGGAAAGCAAGACTCAAATCCACAAAGGAGAGTAAACAGTAAATCCACATAGGATAGTTCAACCCAATCCACAAAGGAGAGTAACAGTAAATCCACATAGGATAGTTCAACACAATCCACAAAGGAAAGTAACATAATATTCAGCTCAACCAGGATTTTCATTATCGAAACCGTAAGTGTTGAAGAGCCCCATCTCTGAAGTGTACAGTGGTCCTGTCACGACTCCGAGGTACTGCTCACTAACCTAGACTGCTGAAGTACTCCTCCTGTCGAGTACCGCGGGTCTGCTGCCAACTACCGGGCGCTCCGTCCGCTGAGGGTCTGCTGCCAAATACCGGGCGCTCACCCAGATAGCCTACTGAGGTACTCCTCCTGTCGAGTACCGCGGGTTTTCCGCCAACTACCAGGCGCTCCATCCGCCGTGGGTCTGCTGCCAACTACTGGGCGCTCCGTCCACTGGGCTAGTCGACTCACTCCAAGTCGAGTCGGTCAAGCAGTCGTCAGGTCTCAGTCATCTACATCGTCTCCGTACTCCGCACGCACGTCTCCACCGTCGCGGGTCTGTCGCTACAACCAAGCGCACACACTCTGTAGAGTATCGCGGGTCCGCCGCTACAACCAAGCGCTCCACCGCCAAGGGTCTGCTGCTGCATCCAAGCGCACCACCACTGTCAAGTACCACGGGTCCGCCGCTACACCCAAGCGCTCCACCGCTCAAGGTAAAAAGAAGATTCAGCTCACACAGGTTCGGTAGCACTCTTCCACGTAGGATCGCTGAGTGCAGTAGTTGACGCAGTCCACTGAGGATCTCTGCACAGTCGTCGCCGCAGTCCACGAAGGATCTCTGCTCTGCCGTCGTCGCAGTCCACGGAGGATCTCTGCTCTGTCGTCGTCGTAGTCCACGGAGGATCTATACTCTGTCGTCGAAGCCACAGCCAGCACTAGGGTTCCCGCACTTAGCGAGCTCGTTTAGGAGGGTCCGCTCCACGAGCCGAGAGGCTGATACATCAACTGACACTTAGTCGGAAGTTGATGTATCCAAAAGTTCCGTATCGACAACAGGATCTCAACGCAACAGACGGCGCGTCAATCGGACGCCCGGTCTGAGAGTTATTGGCATTTCCGTTCCAGGGGCCCGGTTGGTTTTTAGGGAAAAACCAACCTGACCGTACTCCGCCTGTATCCGATCCTCGGGCGGAGTATGCCAAAAGTTCTGTCTCACTTAGAGGAAACTACCACAGCTGACGGTACGTCGATCGGACGTCCGTAGCTCAAGTTATGAGCGTTTCCGCTCCGAGGGCCCGGTTGGTTTCGTGTACGAACCAACCCGGACGAACCCAAAGTCTCCCGAAACCTTGAGTATAATATACCGAAACGACCATCTCGATCCAAGGATCGCGTAGCCGCTGACGGTTCGTCAATCGGAGGTCCCAGGCCCAAGATATGGGCGAAAGACCGAAGAGGGCCCGAAACGGGGGTTCTGGGCCCGGGGCGACCCGGCCCGAACCCCCCCTTGGGTCGGCCCGAACCGGGTCGGCCCGGCCGACCGGACCGGCCGGCTCGGCTTCGGCCGAGCGGCCGAGGGAGCCGCCGCGGGTCAAACCCGCGGATTTGGAGAAACGCGGCCCGCGCGGGCCGCGTGCTGTGTGGCCGGACCGCGGACGCGGTCCGGCGGTTCGCCGCCGCCGCGGCTCGGCCGCGGCGGACTCCTCCGGCGGCGCGCCGGGCGCCGCCGCCTCCGGTCGCCGGCGCCGCCGCGCCGGCGACCCGCGCCGCCACCTCCTTCCGCGGGCCGCCGGAGTTGCTCCGGTGGCCCGTTTTGCCTCCCGTCTGCGCCATTGTTCCTCCCGGGACGCGTCCTTCACTGCGGAATCAACAAATGGCCCTTGCGTCGTGCTTTTGCCGTCGCCCGCCAAATCCGCACAAAAAGGAAGATCGGCGGAGGGTTGCCGGGTCTTGTTCGTTAGACCCGCACCCTCCGCGTTAGTCATAAACAACGGGAGAAACAAGAAATGACCAATCAACAATTTTAAATAAATTTAAAATTGTTCCGTGATCGGTTCCTTATTTTAAAAGAGATAAAATCACGGGAAAGGAAAAATATTTCAAATCAACCCTTACCTTGTCGTCGTCGTCGGACGAGAGGTCGTCGCGGAATCGCTCGTCGCTGATGAAGGAGATCGTCGCGTCGTCGCGGTATCCGGCGTCGCGTCGCCAATATCCGGATCAAGAGCAAACGGATTTAATTAATTAAATCCGTTGTCATCGAATTAAAAAAAAGAATTAGAAGGTTCGATTCTCACCTTTGTTGCCGAACGAGGATCGGCCGTGGAAGAAGAGGCGTCGCCGAAGAACGTCGCGGGTAAAGCTCGTCGACGTCGCAGATCTCGGCGTGCGTCGTCGAATTCCGGTCTCCGGCGTTCTTCGCGTTCTTCGCGTTCTTCGCGTTCTTCGCGTTCTTCGCGGGGAGATGAAGAAACAAGATTCTCTCAAATCCTTTCAAAGGATTTTTAGGTTGGTCTTATTTTATAAACATGCCAACACACGAAACCGGTTAAGAAACGATCCATCAATTCGAAAGAAACGACCCATTTAATTCACGAAAGAAACAGCCCATTTAATTCATGAAATAAACCGCCCAATTAAATGGTCTGTTAAGAATTAAAGAAAACGCGTCGGTTGACTTTTCAGTTACTTTGACGGGTTTTCGCGGGTGCGTTACTTAGCGAAAGAAACGGCGGGGCTCGTGCGGGCCCCACCTCACAAATATCCTACCAAGGGGGTAGGATATTTCTGGATAGCATCCTATCCAGTTCAACTCAGCTCAAGCCGCCTTTAAGTGACTTCAAGTGGCTTCCAAGCAGCTTAAGTGAAATAAAATAAAGTTGTCGCACAAACTTTATTTTATTCTGACTTAAAGCCGCAAAATTTAAAAACCACGTCTGAGCAAACGCAACTCCGGAAGAGGCGTTTCTAAGCAAATACCGGCGCTGCGATTTCATCGGTGCCCTCAGAATTTGATTCCGGGCACCGGTTCAAAAGATAGAAAAACCCGCTCGTCCGTTCACTGAACGTACCCGAGCCAAACTTCGGAAATTGATTCCGGGCACACCGGGCCTCGGAATCAGGTGCCGTCTGAAGCTGCGCTCTTGTAAAATTCCAAAGATAATTAAGAAAAAAATTTCCTTGAAATTTGCGGGTCTTTACAATTTTGGTAAGTATTGAGTAAGTGGTTTATCAAAAAAATACATCCCTGTCTGGATACGAGCAGGTAGAGGTGGCTCTAGAACAGATATACATAGGGGTAACACCCGAAAACACCACTTTGAGCTAGACTCGAACGGGAACCGGTGCACAATAATGGGCCTTGCTGTACTCTTGGTTACAACACTCCCGGGGGATATGTTTGGTTAATCACAAGCTTTTTATGAATCATTATGAAGGAATTATAGAGAAATGTAATTGTCTAAGCATGAAGTCTTAGTTAAAAGATTCATAAATGATATAAGTTTCTCAATAAGGTTTTATTATTTTAGAAAATGGCAGGAAATAGGAGGAACCGTTCAGATGGTGACCGCAATGCACCATGTGCTGATGGACCTCTGATGGAATCCGTAATGGAAACATTCATGCGAACGATGAACCAACTGACTCAAGTTATGAGTAATAACATGAATCAAGATGAGAGGCCAATCTCACCACGAAGGGAACAACATTCTGTTGAGTCCTTCATGCATCAACAACCACCAACATTCAGTGGATCTACTGACCCATTGGTTGCAGAACAATGGATAAGCTCCATTGAAATGATAGTTTTTTGTACTTCATTGTTCGGAACAAGAAAAAGTCACCCTTACTATTTACCTCCTAGAGGGAAAAGTTGATCAGTGGTGGTCAATGATCAAAAACACTAAGCCATGAGGAGAGATGGAAGCTATGGAGTAGGAAGAGTTCTAGGGGATATTCTTTAATAAGTATTTCCCTCGTTCCATGAGAACGAGAATGGAGAAAGAGTGTCTCGAGCTGATGCAGAAGGAGAACGAATCTATCGAAATCTATGAGATGAACTTCACCAACTTTCATGATATACATCTAGCTTTGTCATCGATCCAAGTGGGAAGGTTGACAGAATTTGCAGTGGACTGAGACCTCATCTGTGGAAGAATAATGCCAAATGGGACTACGATAGCTATGAGGAGATCGTGCAGAGTGCAATGAAAGTCGAGCTAGAGATTGGTGAGACACAGTGGTCTCATAAATAAAATGACAAGAAGAGATCATTGGAGCCCATTCTGGGAAAGAATTTTGATCAGGGAAGAGGTGGAAAGAAAATGAAACTTACCACATGAAATAAATGTCAGAATAAGCATCCGGGGCACTGCTTGATCAGAAGTGGCAAGTTCTACAAGTGTGAAAGAGAAGGCTATATTGCTCGGAATTGTCATAGTGAGGTGAAGCCTCAACTTCCCATCACTAACGACAGTGGAAAGATGGTTCCGACCCTACCCGAAGTCAAATGCTTCAAGTGTGGACAGCTTGGGCACATTTCTAATCACTATCCAAATCCGAGGGTAGTGGAGGGGAATCACCATTAACCTCAGCCAAGGCCAAGGGAGCAAGGTCGTACTTTTGATATCACAACAACTGAAGTTGAAGTTCTGAACGACGTGGTAGCAGGTACTCTTGTTGTCCTCTCAAAACTAGCAAGTACTTTGTTTTATTCTGGTTCTACGCATTCTTTTATTTCCTCCAAGTTTGCAATGAATATAGAATAAATCCCCGAACTTCTTGAGGTAGAATTGTCATTCAAGACTCCAAGTGGGATTATCCATGCATCAACAGTGTTTAGAGACTCTAGTTTTTACTTCAGTGAGCACAATCTTATCGAAAATCTAGTAGTCATTCCCATGTTGGAATTCGACGTTATACTAGGGATGGACTAGCTCTAAAAATATAATGCTAAGATCAAATGCTGAAGTAAGGAAATATCAGTAGTCTTGAATGAACGACCTACAATTATCTTCCAAGGAGAGATATCCTGAAATGAACCCTATCTAGAAACACCTCCTATAGCTTTCTTTATGGAGTTAATTGGTGATGAAGAAGAAGGAAAAGGGAGTATAGAAATAAAAGATGTTCTGATTGATCAGGAATACATGAATGTATTTCTTGAGGAGTTATATGGACCTCCCCCAAAAAGAGAGGTAGACTTCTCCATTGAACTCGTACATGGATCTCAACCGATATCAAAGACCCCATATAGAATGGAAAATGTGGAGCTAGAAGAGTTAAAGAAACAACTCCAAGACTTGTTGGAGAATGGGTTTATCTGACCGAGTGTGTCTCCATGGGGAGCACCAGTTCTCTTTCTGAAGAAGAAGGATGGATCAATGTGGCTATGCATTGATTATAGAGAACTAAACGGGATCACAGTGAAGAATAGATACCCTCTTCCAAGAATTTATGATTTATTTGACCAACTTCGTGGAGCTCAATTGTTCTCGAAGATTGACCTTCGGTCTGGTTATCATCAACTGAGGGTGAAGAAGAAAGATATTCCAAAGACTGCCTTCTGATCAAGATATGGGCATTGTGAGTTTACTGTTATTCCCTTCGGCGTGACTAATTCTCCTGCTATTTTCAGGGATTTGATGAATTGAGTCTTTAAGAACTACCTTGATAACTTTGTGGTAGTTTTTATGGATGATATTTTGATATATTCAAAAAGTCATGAGGAGCATGAAGATCATCTGAGGGTTATTTTGAAAAATCTACGGAAGGAGAGGCTCTTTGGAATGTTTATTAAGTGTGAGTTTTGGTTACAACAAGTGGATTTCATGGGACACATCGTAACCAATGAAGGAATCTCAGTTGACCCTGTAAAGACAATGGTTGTGGAGGAGTGGCCTCAACCCACAACAGTAAATGAGATTCGTAGTTTCCTTGGTTTAACGGGATATTATAGGAGGTTTGTGAAAAACTTTTCTCGGCTTTCTAATCTACTATCCAAGTTGACTCAAAAAGGGGTTAAGTTCATCTAGAAAAAGGAATGTGAGGAATGTTTCCAAGAGCTAAAGAAGAGATTGGTTACTGCACCTGTGTTAACACTACCCTCTATCGGAGAAGGATTCGTTATTTTTAGCGATGCGTCTATGAATGGTCTTGGGTGCGTCCTCATGAAAAATGACAAGGTAATTTCTTATGCATCTCGACAGTTGAAGATTCATGAGCAGAATTATCTTACGCATGATATAGAGCTAGCAGTAGTTGTTTTTCTCTAAAGATATGGAGGCACTATCTTTATAGGGATAAATGTGATATATACACCGACCACCAAAGTTTAAAGTATATTTTCACACAGAAAGAACTGTACATGAGACAAAGGATATGGTTAGAGCTTATTAAAGACTATGATTGTTCAATTCATTATCACCCTGGAAGACCAAAAAAAGTTGTGAATGCATTAAGTAGGAAAGATCCTATTGTTCTGGCAACAATGAGGATCCTAGGAGATCTCTTGATTAAAGATCCAGTAAAACTAGACATGGGAATTGTAAGGGAAGGGACATCATCAAACTTATCCCAAATGATTTCTCAACCTTCACTACTAGAGAAGATCAAGAAGGCTCAAAAAGAAGATCCTTTGCTGCAGGAGAAGTTTTATGGGAAGTCCCATGATTTCAATATTGATCAAGAATGTGTATTAAAATTTCATACAAGACTATGTGTTCCATTTATTCTGGAGATAAAGAAAGAACTTATGGATGAAGCTCATAACTCTACTTTCTCTATACATACGGGAAGCACTAAAATGTATAGAGACCTTCGTGATCATTATTTGTGGGATAACATGAAGAGGGAGATTGCTGATTACACTACAAGGTGCCTGGTGTTTCAACAAGTAAAGACAGAACAACAACTTCCCAAGGGGGTATTACAATAGCTACCCATACTAGTATGGAAGTGGGATAATATCACTATGGACTTTGTAACAGGTCTCCTAAAAACATCTAATGGAAATAATGCGATCTGGGTTATTGTGGACCGTCTCACTAAGACCGCCCATTTTATCTCTATTTGAGAAGATTTATCTCTGGATCAACTTGCCATGATATATGTAAAGGATGTGGGAAGGCTACATGGGGTACCACTATCCATCGTGTTTGATCGTGATCCAAGATTCACATCAAAATACAGGAGAAGTCTTCAACATGCTCTGAATACTGAATTGAATTTAAGTATTACCTATCATCCTCAAACTGATTGCCAATCTCAAAAGACTATTTAGACACTCGAAGACATGCTGATATTATGATCAATGGAATTTAAAGGTGGATGGGGTCAACACCTCCCATTAGTTGAGTTCTCCTCTAACAATAGCTTCCATTCGAGTATTCAGATGGCACCCTATGAAGCTCCATATGGAAAGCGATGTAGAACTCCTACTTGTTGGGATGAAACTGGTGAGAGAAATCTTCTTGGGCCTGATCTTGTGCAAGAGATGACAGAACAGGTTCATGCCATCCAACAACACATAAAGGCTGCTCAGAGTCGGCAAAAGAGCTATGATGACAACCATCGAAGAGACTTGGAGTTTGGTGTTGGCGACAAAGTCTTCCTTCGAATTTCTCCATGGAAGAGAGTCATGTGGGTTGGGAAGAAAGGGAAGCTTAGCCCTAGGTACATTGGCCCCTATGAAATCCTTGATCGCATAGGCGTAGTGGCCTATCGTCTAGCACTTCCACCGAACCTAGCTCAATTTCACAATGTCTTCCATGCATCTCTCTTGAGGAAGTACATACCTGACCCTTCGCATGTACTGAACCCAAAGGTGGTACAACTGGAACATGACCTCTCTTATGAGGAGAAACTAGTGGAGATCTTAGACCGTAGAGACAAGGTTCAATGGAACAAGACTACCCACCTTGTGAAAGTGTTGTGGAGGAATCATAAGTATGAAGAAGCGACTTGGGAGCCTAAGGAAACAATGAAGCAAAAGTACCCTCACCTTTTCGACTAGGCCTCAAGTATAAAATTTCAGGGACGAAATTTCTTAAGGGGGGAAGAATGTAACGACCCAAACTTTTTGAATAGTATATTACCATACTCTTAACAATTTAATAGAGATGTTAATGGTTAATGCAGAAAGAGGAGTCAATGGCTTCATCCAGTAGACTCAAACCTTATGAACCCCACTTATCAGAGCTTGGGAAGGTGGTGGCATCTTTGGGCTTCGCTTTGGACCAAGCCCAAGCTGAACTCCAGTGTGTCAAGCTTGAATGGAAACGCTTGCGAAAGAAGTTCAAGTTAGTAGAGATTATTACGAGGGAAATGTTATCTGAGCCTCCCACATATTCTCTCACCATAGCACACCATACACTTACGTCATATGCTGGTGTTATAAGGGGCTATGTGACAAGACCGTAGATTCTTTTTGTAATCCTTTGGGATGAATAAATTGATATTTCTTCCTTTAGTGATGTTTGTGAAATTTAAAATGTCTGGATAATTTTAGGATATATTTTATTGGTGAATTTTGAAAAAAAATGATATTTTAAAATATTCGTGTAAACCTTAAATAATTAATGATATGTAATGATTTTCAAAAAATGGTCTTCTGCAAAAGTGTTCAGTATGGAAATTGGAGTCTAATAAGATCAACTTAATTTTTGATGAATAGTAAATTATGAATAGTGATTTTACGCTTAGGATTAGTAATGTGACCAAATGGATTAGTAATCTCACTTAAAGAAAGTTTTAATATAATTTAGACACCTTGATTAAGTAATGTGATTCAATAAAATGGGTAAATAACGGTTTCATAAATTATTAGTAATGTATTAGTTTTTTTGAGTGAATAGTATTTTTTAATTAAAAATTAAATTAAAAATATTTAGAAAATTATTTTTGTAAAATGGATTTCATTTTTGAACTCAGAGCATCGTTATTATATTAAGGTAATTTTTGGGGATTCTTTTTGAGAAAAATGAATTTTCGTTGAATAGTGAAAATACAATTTTAGGGTTTTGGTATGTTTAATAACATAATAACTGTGTCATGATGATGTCATAAGATATTTTAAGTGTTGGCCGACCAAAGGTGATGAATTATTCTATAGGGGGACCCATGTGGCCAATACCATGGGAAAATACCATGGGAAAGCCCATGGTTTTTCCAAAACCACCAATGAGGTGTCCCTTGGCCATTAATGCCTGTCCCCTCACTTTCCTTTTAAATACCAAGCCATCCTCTCATCCATTCGTCTCCAAACTCTCCCCCAACAAAGCTCTGGTCCCATTACCTCCCAAGGAGTCCTCCCAGGGTGCCCCCAATCCCTCAAGGTCCAAACCTTTGAGTTTTAATAGTTATGTTTTAAGGTTAGGGATCCTACCTCTCTCTTTCTTTTCAAGTAATCTCTTTTATGTCATTTATTTTTTTATCCATGATCTTATGTTGGAGGATGTTCTTTTATATTCATCTTACTTCCCTTTTCATTTTCATATGATGAGAGACCCCCTCTTGATCTCATCAATTCGTTTAAAAAATGTTTAAGTGGCGTCGTTAGGCTGCCAAATTTTTAAGGGATTCTTTCACCTTTCTCATTATTCAAAGTTCTACGTTCATGTCAAGTATTTCAAGTTCCTTTTGATTATGTTGGGGTATGATCTCTATATATATCATACTGAACTTTTATGTTCATATTATGAGAGATCCTATTTGATCTCGTCAATTCATTTTTGTTGAAGTTTAAGTGACGTCGTTAGGCTGCCGAATTTTCATAAGAGAAATCTAATTTTTGTCTTACTTCCATGTTTTTCATTTCAAATGGTATGCCCTTAAAATTTCATTACCATGTTCATATATACTTCATTTTATGTCCCTATTCTTTTTTATGGGTCATTTATGAATATTTGACACATGTCCCCTCTCTTTTCAATGTTTTCAAAAACCCCGAAACATAGTTGTTATGCTGCAGAATTTTCGTCTCAAAATGTCTCTATCTTTTTCTAAAGTTATTTTATTTTATTAAGTGAATAATAAAAGCTCTCTATTATATAGGGGTATTCACATATGTACCAATTTTTTCTATTTTAAATTCTGAGATTTACATACATGAGACCCGCTTTCCCTTTATGTGGGTTTAAAGTGACATTAAGATCATGTCTTTAAAGCAGTTTTTTAAAACGTTATGATTATGAAATGAAACCCATTTCTTTTATTCTATATGAGTTGTTTATGAAATTATTGATGATGATATATGTGGCTCAAATGATGATAATGAAAAATTTAAGGGTGCACCCTGATAGCGCTCCAATGCATTGGGTAAAGACTTAATCTCTAGAGATGACCATTTAGATTGATACCTTGGTGAATAACCTTGGTAATTATTATTGACTCCTTGGGGATGGAACTTGGTGAAAAAGAAATGATTTCCTTTGTAAAATTTTGTATCCACATCTTCATGTTATAAAAAATGATAATTTTTTATGATATGCCTCATGATTTCTTTCTCATGCCTTAAAGTTCTTTTCATGACCTTATTGAAGTATCTCAACTTCACATGTAAAATGTTTCTCTTATTTCCCTTACTGGGCCTTCTGCTCACCCGTTCTTTGGATGTATGTCCCCAGGTTATGAGATGTATTAATGAACCTAGGATGAACTTAAGGATAATCCTTTCAAGTGTTTAAGAAGAACGTTTTATGTTGTTTTTTTGTATTATGTTCCTGGTTTCCAAGACACTAAGCCTTAATGATCCCCATTTTTGTGTAATGTAATGAAGGTTTATGTTTTAAAAAGATAGTATGTCACATTCAAAAGCAACCTCCATGGTTGATATGGTACCATATCGGTCGTACTTCTGAACCATATTATTCCCCACCTACCATTGGAGTCTCTGTGTAGGTGAAATTGTTATGCAAGCTGTGGAAGTTGCTGTCGTGGACGATTTTCCAGAACGAATGATGGATGATGACGACATCGTCTCAAATTGGTTTGTTGAAACAGTATCTGTAATTACATAGACAACAATGAACAAGGTTAAAAATTATCACAATATTATAAGAATAATATTCTAAATCATATATGCATGGTTAAATAATTTTTTCGTTTATTCCCGATTTAGCCATACCGCTCATTCTGACTTATCAAAACGAGGATGGTCTTATAAGAACCCGAGTTACTATGGATAATTTGTAAGGTTATACTGGTCTTATTTCTTTATTTGTATTGGGTTTGAAAAATATAGTGGTCTGACGCATTATAACCCAATCGTTCTATCTTTATCAAGATTCATGTTGATTTTATCATTTTGTTTGCTTATTGGGGGAATCAAAATGGATCTCCGGGTAATAACCGATATTTTTTTTCATTTGAGAGATTCATGTCGGGTTAACCATTTTTTTCATTAGGATTTCATAGCATGAAATGGTTTTCTCTTCCGGCTACCATTTTCACTTTTCTCAGAAACTCCCTATTGTTCCCCTATATATAGCTAGGCACATACCTTCATTCCAAAGTCTGGTGGTCGTTTGGGTTTTCAATCCTAGTGACTCTTGGAGACTCTCATCGGTCATGAGGATGGGAGGTCAGACTCATTCCACCCTTTTGGGGGGAATTATTTCATAATATGGGACTCTATTATAAATTTTTGATATGTTCATAGATATCTTTCTAATCCCGACACAAGACCGGTTACCCTAAAAAAGGTTTATAGATTAATTCTCTTTGTAAATGAGGAAAGGGAGTCTAATTAATGGACCCATCTGTATGTATCTAATGTTATTCATCCCTTTACCTAGAGACGAATAGATACTTTATGTTTTTTAAATATATAACCATGTGCTTCAGAATGTGTTGCCATTGGAGGAGGTGGTCAATATTTCGTGGAGGGGACTAAGCCATTATAAGACATCCTATGTATCCTGAATACTTTAGGAATGAAAACCCTCATAGTTCATTGATTATCTTAGGGATGGACCCTAATGTATAAGCCCCTATATTAGGGGTATTCATTCATGAGGCCTAATGGGGCGTTTATTCACATCTTCTTAAGCCCACGTGAGCTATGATTGGTTTGAGAAACAAGGGGAATAGATGGTTAGCCTCATGGAATATATATATGAAACTTGGGTGCTAGGATATCCCTTGGGGTGTTTGGTATAATTTTTGAGAATTAAGAAGGAATCCTACATATCCTAAGTATGATAGGAATCAGAGTAATCATAGTTAAATTTATGTCAGGGCTTACACACTGAGGCTTCCATATACTATTTTGGAGGTTTATTGGGTAGACTATATGATCATTACAACTCCCTATACCCACATGATCCATGCTTGTTTGTGGAAAACAAGGTATATTAGGTAATAAATGTCATTTATTCAAATAAGGGAGTCATATGTTTGTCCCTCTATAGATGATAAATATGGATCTCGAACCTTAGGGAGATGTTTCCTACGTATCCTAAATATAGTAGGATTCAGATTCATCATAGTTACCTTTATGTCAGGGCTTACACACTAAGGTTTCCCTACTGATTAGGGATTTCACACTGAGGAAGGATGATGTTATCAAGCCCTGGGATTCCCTGATAATTTAGCATTCTTCTTTTTTGGGTGTTTTAAGACGTAGTTGGCATGTCCTGGTATCCATCGCATGAACTGGCTCGAAACATATATAGGTTTTCGCAAGAGCTAGTGTGACAGAGTTCAATGGATGTCATGTATCTTGGATGACACTTTTGGGATACATCACAAGACTAGGGCATCAAGTGTGGAGGGTGTCATGAGTCTCATATTACTTTCCCAGAGTATGTCACAAGAGCTTTTTCATTATGTACAGATGCTTTCACAAGACTCGGCTGACATGTGCGAACACCTCTATATGAGTCAGGTAATGTGTTCGGACGGCATTGAATGTCCTTGGTGATGGGCCCAAAAGGTTCACAAGATCAAAGTAGCATCCATTGGGGAACTGTGTGATTTGTTTTAATGGGTATGGAGTATTTTTGATGTCACAGATGACATGTTTGAGTGTCATGAGATCTAGGCAATGTGTCATCATGAAATTGTGTGTTTTTGAATAACACACATGAAGCGCATGATGGGAGGCGATAATATAATTCACTTAATCCTTCTGTCTTTGTTCTTGATTCTAACCCTTATATTGCGAATTCCTTGGTTTTATTCAGTGTTTGTTTTTCTTAAGTGTCATGTGATCTAGTAGTATTATGGGATGTCCTTCATATATCCTACCATATATTCTCCATGTGATCCATGAATGATCATCCGAAGTGCTTCATGCCAAAAACATGAATACTCCGGATAACCGCCGGTATATTACCTAAAAAAAGGCTGGACGATCACATGATCAGTTGCACAGAGAAAGCTGATTTAATTTATGGGACTTTTCCACTTGAGAGTTAGCTTAATGTAGTATATGGTCCATTTTTTGTGTTGGGGTGAGGGATTTATAGGCCTCTCCTCCCGGGATACACGCTGTTTTGTGCAGTATTTCTGGCGCGAGTCTAGGATGAAGACGATGAAGGGGCCTTGCACCCTACGAGTTTGTGAGTCTCCACTACAGACTGTTCGATTATGTTTCTTGATTTGCATTTATTTCGATTATCTTCCAAAAACACTTCCATTTTCAGATTATTGCCAATTATTGAAGACTTGTTTGATCATGCATACTTTTCAATGGACTTATGTGTTGTCATGGTGACATGTCTCAGGGTCACTGCATGTTCCATGTGCCTGTTGAGAGGCACTCAAGAGACCTTAGTTTAATTTTCTAGGATCATTCTTGAAACTTGGTTTGTTCCTCTAGGGGTGTCATGGGAACATGTTATGGGGCCCTCGCATTCCCTTCAGCGACTGCAAACTCCTATCGCCTCCTCCCTTTCTATTTCTTATGTTTTATGTGACAAAGGATGGGAGTCATGCGAGATTTCCTAGGTGATGTATAGTATATTTCTTCTATTTTTTAGAGATTCATTGCATGAACAATATGGGTCATATGGTGAGGTTCAATCATTTCCTTGGAAAAATCCATTTGTTCTTCCTTAGTGTGTAATAGAGTTTCTTGGACATACCCGATGACTTCCGTGTGGCGATGCTGACAAGACAAGGAGATTTCATGAGATGAAGAGGACATGTCACCGAGGTCTTATGGTGTCTCATGGTTCTATAGGGGTATATCCCATATCATTTAGTGACTAATAATCCTTCTCACCTCCTCCCCTTTATTGCCTGCATTTTACGTGACAAAGGTCTAGAGGTCTTACGAGTTTTAACAAGCAATATCTTGTATTTTTACTCAATTTTTGGATGGTGCCTCAATTGAAAAACATGGGTCGTATAAAGTTTACACAAGCATGTAGTGGAAATATATTTCCTCCTCTCCCTAGAGTAGAAAAGGGGATACCTGGATATACCTGAGGACTTTCATGCGGTGGGGCTGATGCCTAGGACTCACAATGCCTAGTGGGTCATCAAAGGTGCATATCATGTATGTATGTGATCATGAACCCTTTTTACCTCCTAATATTTATATTATTTTTTAACCACAAATGATTTGGGGGTCATTTTATTTTTACAAGATATCACCAAGGGATTTTATTCTTCTCAATGATGATTTGGTGGAAACCTTTCTGACCACAGGGTATCTCCATCTTTGGAATGTCGTTCTCTTTATTTTTGAAGGATTTCAAAGTGTTTTTCGGGAACATTCCAATGACAAACCATGTGGACTAGGGGTTCTCATTCAGTTTTCATCATGTGGATATGAAATTTATGGAGGCCCTTCACAATAATGGGAATTTTCATTAAAGGGGGATCCATGGGACATGTCGTGGGTTATGCACTATGCATAGAGACTTCGCGTGACCCTAAAATAGTCATGCGATCACAAGTCCTTTATAAGATCATTCGATCCACGAGTCTCATCCATCATCTAAGTCCTTTTATTTTGTGGTGAAAATAATACCCATATTCAATTATTTCCTCCATTTTGATTTTTTATGCTTTTTTTGGTGGGTGTTAACACTACTGAAGAAGAGGTAATCATCCTAGCTGACCTCTTTCAATTTATTTACTCTTCTACCTCCTATAATTCTGTGGTATAAATCATAAGAAAATAACTTCGCTATCATATAAATACTAAAATTTCATTATGATTATGTAATTACCATTATTCACTCTATTTTCCATCAAATGGAAAGTAAAAGTAACGTTGATTATACGTGTGGACTACCGCTGGCACATAGTGATACTAATCGTTTTACATCACCATATTTAATGGATAGTTATTATGATGGGTTTAATGTTCATACATGATATTTATTATATAATTATTATTTTTTAATTCTAATTCCATATCCTCCTTCTTTCCATTATATTTGTTGTAAAATGATATTGTTCCTCGTGTGCATGTGTGGACATCCACATCCACGAAACGTTGTGATTCATTTTTCATTTTCGCTGTACATGGATGTTAATAAGGATATATTTATTTAATATATATGACATATATGATATTTTAATGATTATATAATATCTAATTCTTAATATTTACTTTTCTTTCATTCAATCTATAAAAAATGAAAATATTTTTCATGCATACGTATGACCTACTATCGTCATAAACGATGTAATTCATTTTTTATAACTAACTTTTATTGATGAATATATATATATATATATAAAATTAATATATATGGTATTGATATCATGATTAAAGTTATGGAGGTTGTGGAACCATGATCAATGTACAAGTATAAGAACTACTAATTCGAAATTCTCAAGAAAAATGTAATGGTTAACACAAAAAAATCTTAATAGTAATAAAAAATTATTAATAAATGTTTTTTGAAATATTATATGTTATTAATATATAACTTTATAACTATTTAAATGATTCTGGTACAAAATTATAATAGATTTAAATTTATTATACCTGATTTTAGAGCACTTTTAATGAAACTTAAACCTGAGGTATGGGATTTTCATCTAACTTTTACTTCTATGCGACACATATTGTATTCTCCACTTGCTTATTTTACATGATGTATATACTACCTAGGAATATATTTTATAATCCTTCTCATGAAAAATAATGGGTATATCCTCTTCAATATAAGCTTCCCTCATTCATTAGGTTTTTATTTGAATGTTACCCAAGTGTTAATGGATTCATGATTCAATATCATTTTAATCAGGATTGTTTATACTTGAATTGCCATTTAATAAAATTATATAATAATTTGATGATAATAACACTTAAATTTTCTTATCCTATTATCATTTATAAAGAATTTTTTTCCTTTCATATTCCTTAATTTATGCACTCGAGAGTCTGCAAGATTTTTTTAAGGAAAAATTACTTTAATTATTTCTTTGCTCAGAAATATTTTTTCATCTATATTTATATTTTCCAAAATGTTTTCAATAATGTTCTGACTAATCAAAAATTATTTTTTAAATTAATTTTTACCCATATTTAACTTTCTATAAAAAAAATTCAATGTAATAGTCATGTCATTTTTTGATTGAGGTACTTTTTTATTTTTATTGATAATATGAAAGGAGTCATTGTTTTAAAGTATAAAGTATAAGTTCAATTTCCTAAAATCATTAAAACATAATGCACTGAAGATTCTTTTTAAAAATAACTATTATTATTTTCAAATAAAATGAATTACATAATATTTTAGAAATATTTATACTTTAAATAAGTGGATTCAAAAATAAAAAGGGAGTTTTTCTAAAGATATGATTGAAGTGATATTTAAAAGGAATTTTCATCTATGATGACATAATTTGATGCTAATTATGATTAAATGGGGATATAATTCTATAATACCACCCTTATTTGGTATATGTATGGTTATTGTCATGATGAATCAATGTTTATGAAACTAATTTTAATTTCACCATGTTATGTTATGATAAAATGTTAAATGTTCTCCTGGTGTTATGGAATACATATGAACAGATTATGATTTTATTCTTAGTGGTTCTTTTTTATCCCTATAATTTATTTGTTGAATTTTTAAGACTCATGAGATAAATATGTTATATTTGAACCTGATTTCATGTTCACAATTTTACACATGGACAAAGTTTTCATGTCAATAATATTATATATGGATATAGTTTTCATGTTCCTAAGTTTATACATGGACCTAGTTTTCATTTCCATAAGATTATATGTTGACATGATTTCTTGTCCCTAAGTCTATATAAGCATCTAATTTCATATCCTTAACTTTATAAGTAAACCCTTTTATATTTATATATTTTCGAAATTTTATAATATTTTTTTCGACATTATATGTATATATTATGCTCTCTTGGATAATGTTTTATTATTGATGATTCCACAATCTTATGAGTATAATCTATTATTATGGTAAATTTTTATTCCATGAATCATGTTTTTGATCTATGATAGATTGTGTATAATATTTTTATACTTCAATCATGATCTTTTACCCTTACTGTAATGACCCAAACATTCATTAATGTAAATCCCTCTTGATCTAATTAAATGTATCTTTATGTCAAATGTTTATATGAAATGTCAACTTTGTTGGTTTTATGTTATGAATTGTGACCGTTTCTAATATAGACATTGAACATGGATCGCATGATTAGTATAAATATAAGGCTTTAACAAATCCAATTTACTTGGACAAAGGAAGCGATGGACTCATCCAGTAGATGTGCCCCATATGAAGCCCATTTTTCAGAGCTAGGAAAGGAGGTGGCATCATTGGGCTTCTCTCTTGACCAATCCCAAGCCGATCTTGTATATGTTAATCCCAAGTGGGACCAACTACGAGAGAAATGAAAGTTGATAGAGATTACTACCTGAGCAATGTTATCTGAGCCACCCCAAGAGTTTGTCACCATCGCACACCTTACTCTTCAGTCTTATGCGGGTGTTATAAGGGGTTATGTAACAAGAACTTAGCACTATGGATATGTACATTATTTTTATATAAAATAATGAATATACTTTCATTTTATTATTTTTACCTTGTAAATAGTTTTTAAAGCTCAAATAGTATTTTTTAGTTAATGTTCAATTAAGAAATATATTTTTATGAATTAATGGATTTTTGAATTAAATAATAATTTAATAAAATATTAATATTAATATTAAAATTAATTTTTATTAAATATAAATGATCATATAATTTTATGAATACAATTGTAATATTTATTAAGGATTGAAACCCCTTTTTGTCAAAACCCGTGAATTTTTGATAAATGTCGATTTTTATTTTGAAAGTGAAAATTAACATATTTAGAAAATTATTTAGATAAAATAAATATTAATTATTGAATCAGGACATCAAAATTATCCAATGGAAATTTTTTCATAATTTTATGAGACAGTCAAATTTTTGGGTAAGAATTAAATACCATTTAAATATATAATGTGTTTTATGACATCATAATGACCAAATGGTGTGGTAATAAAATACAATAAGCTTTATGATCAGACAATATATGTTTTAACATTAAAATAATGTGATTTTGGGTTTTTGGACTTATTTTACAAAGCATTAACGGACCATTCAAGACTTATTAGACATCTTGTCTTTTAAAAATGTTTTCCTTGGGAGTGTGACTCACCTCCACATAAGCAACCCCATTATTTTTAGAAGTTCAAACTTTGGCCTTATAAAATATTGTCTTCCACATCCCTTTTCCAAAAACCATGGTCTGGATTGTGGTTTGAATTTGTTTAATGTGAGGTGTCTGAAACCTAAATAATAAAGAATTTTGTCACCTTTCCTAAATAAACCCAACAAAACTCCCACTTCCTCCTCACTCAAATCCATTTTAGTTCATCCAACCTCTGCAATAATCTCTCTATAATCCTCCCAAGGTTCCCCAAGCACCCAATAAGCCTCTCTCAAGCCTTGGGATGCACACTTCCAAGTAACGCTTTTTCTTCCTTTCTCATTTTTGTCCAATTTTATTAATGTTGTTATGCCCTTTAAATTTCAATTATAAATGTTGGGGTACGGTTTCAAACCTCCCCCATACTTCCCTCTTTATGTTTGAATGATGTGAGACACCGTTCTCTATCATTAAATGCCTCCCATGTACACCCGTTACTATGCTGAAATTCCAAAAGCAAATTCTCTCTCATCTTTTACATTCAAGAAATTATTTTGTATCATGACTCTAAATTCCATTAAAACTATTGGGACATGTATCTATATTACCCCCTTACAATCCATTTCATCTAAAAATGATATGACACACATTTTTCTCTCATCAACTATTATTAATAATTCTTACGTCAGGTCGTTACGCTGCAGAAATCACACCAATTTACCAAGAAAATGTCATTGTGTAGTGAATAACATGCCCATTTATCTATCAAGGGTATTAAACTTTATGCACATTTACTTATTGATTATAATGTTTCATGTATAAATTCCACATTCCTTTATCATGGAATAAATGACTATTTTTTATAAATCCCTATTATACGATCAATGTGGAACACTTATGCATGAAATGAAATGTTTATGAAGGGTGCGCCCTTATAGAGATCTAATGCATTGGGTAAAGTATAGTATCATGATAAATCATGTGCAATGGGTTTTTACTCATGCTAATTCAAATACAATGTGGTTTTACTCATGATTCATGTTAAATGAGGATTTACTCATGCTCCATGTTCAATGAGCCTTGGCTAATACTAATTCCATGTTAAGTGTTGTTGCCACATTTCCATGTTATGATTATCATTATTTATCATGCTTTATGTTTATGCTTCTCTTGTGATCTATTGATCTGCCTATTGTCTAACATGTACTATATTCCTCATGATATTCCATGATTATTCACTTACTGGGGTTTATAGCTCACCCTTTTCTTATACATGTCCTCAGGTTATCCGATGCAATACTAAGTACGATGGAATGTAGTGGTCATGTATAAAAAGTATTCAATAAAGATGTTGTATTTCATGGTTTATGTTGGTATGTAATGATCCTAATCCACAAGGACACTTTAACTCTCGATCTTCTTTATTGTATCAAGTGATGTTTATGTAATAAATTATGTTTAATTGTGTAATAAAAGATCAGGGTTTTCATTGTTGGTATCAGAGGATAGGATTAGTTATTTTTTGGATTAGGATTAGAAAACCCTAGTGAAGCCGTAGAGATAAGATTACGAATAATAAAAAACATCCCTATGTTTTGGTGAGTATTGAGTAATTGGTTTATCAAGCAAATAAATCTCTGTCTGGATACAAGCAGGTAGAGGCAGCTCTGGCACAGATGTATCCTAGAAGTAAAACCCGAAAACACCGCTTTGAGCTAGACTCGAACAGGAATTGGTGCACAACAACAGGACTTGTTGAACACTTGGTTAAGACACTCCCAGGGGATATGCTTTGATAAATTCATAATCATAGTAGGAACCATTATTAAGGGACAAAAAAATTCCATAATAATATATGTTAGAAAGTTCACCATGGAGAACATAGACTGAAGCCAATATATTCATATGTTAAATAAATAAAATTTATTTATAAGTCATTAATTTCGTCCTTGGATTACCCTTTATTTGTTACCCTAAACATTACTTTATTTCTAGCCAATAGAATATAATAGGAGGGCTCGGGATAACAACTGATGTGAAGATCAATGTGATGACTATACTAATGAGATGCCCAATACAATGGGAGCAGGAATCAGGAACTTTGTCACGCTTCTCTCTCAACTAACTCTAGATTTGAATAGAAACATGGGCCATGAGAGAAATTCAACCCCCCCCCCAAGATAGAACAATGAGCTATCGAGATCTTCATGAGACAAAGGCCTCCTACATTTAATGGATCATCTAGTCCCTCAATCGCTGAAAAATAGATCAACTACATTGAAAAGATCTTATCAAACCTTCAATGTTCTGAACAAGAGATGGTTCTCCTGGATGTTTATCGTATGAAGGGTGATGTTGATCAATAGTGGACATTGATAAAAAATATGAAGCCTGAGGAGGATATCGAGGCATTATACTGGAAGGATTTACGAAATCGTTTTTTGATAAATATGTTCAATGCACCCTCTAGCTTAATATGGAAAGGGAATTACTTTCCCTCAAGCAAAAAGATGATGAATCTTTCGAAGAGTTCAAAGAAAACTTCACAAGGCTTGCAAGATATGGTTCCGGCTTTGTCGTTACCCCTGAATTCACAGTTTACACTTCTTTGGTGGGATGAAACCTAGACTGAAGAAAGTAGTGGTGATCCGAGACTTTGACAGCTATGCTGAATTTGTCCAATGTGCCATCAAGGACGAAATGGAGATCATAGAATCTTATGGTTATCATGGGGATAAGAAGAGTAAGGTGGAATTCAATGATGACAGTCCAATGGATAAATCCAACGATACTAAGAAGATCCAGTACCCACTTACCAAAGGTGCAGAAAGAATCACCTTGAAAATTTCCTGAAGGGGATGAGGAAATAATTTAGGTGTGGAAGAGAAGGGAACCTTATTGTTAACTACCGATAAGAAATACCCACATCTGCAACAGAGGAGAGGAATTATCCATTTGAACCTCAATGCATTGTTCATTGCTACAATTTAAAAGAACCAGGGAATCTTCCAAATCACTGCCGTAAGACAAGGATTTTAGGGGGCAACCAACAACCTCCAAGGCAGCATGTGTGAGATTTTTCCATCACTACTGCCAATGTGAACCCTAACAATGAAGTGGTGACATGTACGCTTGTTCATTCAAGAATAGAGAAGATACTTTTTGATTCAGGTTCTATGCATTCTTTTATATCTCTAATGTTTAGTAGAACAATCCCATCACCACCACAAATCATAGAAGTGAAGATGTCAGTGAGTATGACAAATGGGGAAAAAATTGTATCCCATGAATATAACTCCTCCCCTATCATAATCTGTGGATTAAACTTCCTAAAAAAACTCTTCATACTCCATCTGGTGGAATTTGATGCGATTGTTGGCATGGATTGTCTTTTCTAATATAGATCCAACATAAATTTTCATGATAGGGAAATCACTCTCCATGTGAAGAATCGACCCCAGATTAATTACAAGTGAAAAGTGGAATATGAATCTTCTTTAGCTTCATCATCTCAATCATGGATATTACTACCCTATGAGAATGTGTATCTAGATCAGATGACCGAGTCTAAGGAGGAAACCATCTTAGAGGACATGCCAATTGTGAGGGAATTTGATGAAGTGTTTCCTAAAGAATTGTCCAGTCTTACTCATAGAAGAGATGTTGAATTCTCAATTGATCTTATACCAGTGGAATTGCCAATATCCAGGAATCTATATAGAATGGCTGTTGTAGATCTTGATGATCTGAAGAAACAACTACAGAAGAATCTGGGTAAAGGGTTTATATGCCCAAGTGCTTCATTGTGGGGTGCAACAGTCCTCTTCGTCAAGAAGAAATATGGGTCAATGAAACTTTTCATCAATTATCGTGAGCTTAACAAAATCATTATAAAGAACAAGTATCCTTTCCCATGAATAGATGACTTGTTCGATCAGCTGCATGGAGCACAATACTTTACCAAGGTGGATTTTCAGTCTGGATATTATCAAGTAAGGGTGAAGAAGGAAGATATCCCCAGGACTAATTTTCGTTAAAAATACGGGTACTATGAATTCATAGTAATGCCTTTTGGACTCACTTATTTTTCCATCAATCTTCATGGACTTGATGAATAGAGTCTTTAGAGAATACGTCAAAAAACTTGTTGTAGTATTTATAGATAATATTATAATATAATCCAAAACCAATGAGGAACATGAGGAGAACTTAAGAAATATACTAGAGACCTTGTGGAAGAAGAAGCTCTATGAAAAGTTAAAAAAGTGTGAGTTCTAGTTGAACGAGGTCTCATTCTTGGGCCATATCATCACAAGCAATGGGATATCTATGGATCCCTCCTAAACAGATGCAATTGAGGGATGATCGAGGCTAAAATCAGTAATAGATATCAGTAGATTCTTGGGGTTAGCTGGATATTATTGATAATTTGTGTGAAATTTATCATGATTTTCCAACCCTCTTACCAAGCTAACTCTAAAGGGAGTAAAGAATTCTTGGAGTGATGAATGCGAAGAATGATTCATGTAGTTGAAAAGGAGCCTTATCACCGCACCTGTACTGACTTACCCACAGGTGGAGAACTTTTTGAGGTATTAAGTGATGCTTCTAAGAAGGCCATGGGATGTGTGTTGATGCAAAATAAAAAAGTCATTGCTTATGATTCAAGGCAATTTAACGTTCATTAATAGAACTATCCAACACATGACCTCGAGTAGGATGCAGTGATCTTCACTTTGAAAATTTGGTGGAATTATCTCTTTGGGGAGATGTGTGAAATATATAAAGACCAAAAAAGCCTCAAGTATATATTCACACAAAAAGATTTGAACATGCGCCAATGAATATGGTTGGAGCTGATAAAATACTATGACTCCTCAATCCATTACCACCCTGGGAAAGCGAACAAGATGGCAGATGCCCTAATTAGAAAGGACCTGGCGATTCTATCATTGATGAGAATTGAAAAGGATCCAATCTTCTTAGATTTGATCATGATGGACATGTGAATCATAAAGAAGGTAACATCATCAATCCTTTCACAAATGATGGATCAACTGTCACTTTTGGAAAGTTGAAAATATGCTTAAAAAGATGATGTGGGAATTCTGGAAAAAGTGGAAGCTATTGAAAAATGGAAATTCTCGGAGTTTAATGTCAATGAAGAAGGAATTGTGAGATTTGAAAAATGACTATGTGTTCCATCATGTCTGGTGCTGAATAAAGAACTTTTGGATGATGCACATAGTTCAAATTTAACTATTCACCTAGGAAACCCAAAGATGTATCAAGATCTCCGAAAGCATTATTGGTGGGATAATATGAAGAAGGAGATTTCTGAATATACATAAATGTTCCTAGTGTGTCCACAAGTGAAGGTAGAGAGGTAGAATTATAAGGAGATGATGCAACCATTTCCCATACCAGAATGGAAATGGGAGAACACCACCATAGAATTTTTCAATGTACTTCTGAAGACATCCAAATGAAACAATGCAATCTGGGTTGTTGTGGATCGTCTTACAAAGGCTGCACACTTCATTGCTATTCGAGAGGATTTTTTATTGGATCAACTGGAATAGATATATATTCGGGAAGTGGTAAGGCTGCATAGAGTACAACTACCTGTTGTGTCTGATCGAGATCCAAGATTCACCTATATGTTTTGGAAGAGTCTTCAACATTCTCTAAATACTGAACTGAAATTCAGTACGGCCTATCATCCTCAAACTGATGGCCAATCCATGTGGACTATTCACACACTTCAGGACATGATGCGAGCATGTTCAATGAACTCTAAAGGAGGATGGGATCCACATCTTCATTTGGATGAGTTCTCTTATAATAACAGTTTCCACTCGAGTATCCAATTGGCACCATATGAAGCCCTTTCTGGGATAAGGTGAAGAACACCGATGTGTTGGGATGAGGTCAGTGAGCGTAAGCTGCTTGGACCGAAAATGGTCCAAGAAAAGGTGGAGAAGGTGAAAACCATTCAGCAGTATATCAAGGCAGCCTAGAGTCGACAATAGAGTTATGCAAATAACCATCGATGAGACCTTGAGTTTAGAGTTCAGACATGGAATTTCTACGCATATCTCTATTGAAGAATGTTATGAGGTTTGGAATGAAATGGAATTTTAGTCTAAGGAACATTGTCCCCTTCAAGATTCTTGATTGTGTCGGGGCTCTAGCCTATCGACTAGAACTTCCACCTACCATGTCCAAAGTACATGATGTCATTAATGTATCCCTCTTAAGGAAGTGCATACTGGACCCTTCACATGTACTCTCTTCAGATGTGGTAGAGTTAGAGGATGATATTTTTTATGAGGAGAAACCAGTGAAGATCTTATATCGTAGAGAAAAAGTTCTATGAAATAAGACAATTCCCCCCATCATGGTGTTGTGGCGAAACCACAAGTTTGAAGAAGAAATGTGGGAATTAGAGGACATGATGAGGTAGAGTTACCCAAATCTGTTTTAGAGTGGGAAAATAAAATTTTGAGGGTGAAATTTCTTAAGGGGGGAAGATTGTAACGACCCAAACATTCATTAATATAAATCCCTCTTGATCTAATTAAATGTCTCTTTAAATGTTTATATAAAATGTCAACTTATTTGGTTTTATGTTAATAATTGTGACCGTTGCTAATATAGTCATTGAATAGTGATCACATGATGAGTATAAATATAAGGTTTTAACAAATCCAATTTACTCATAAAAAGAAAGCAATGGCCTCATCTAGTAGATGAGCCCCATACGAATCCCATTTTTCAGAGCTCAGAAAGAAGGTGGTGTCATTGGGCTTCACAATTGACCAAGCCCATGCTGATCATGAAAATTTTTTAGATCAAACGAGACTACCTATGAGAGAAATGGAAGTTTACAGAGATTACCACCCGAGCAATGTTATCCAAGACACCCTAAGAGTCTGTATCCATTACACACCTTACTCTTTGGTCATATGCATTTTTTATAAGGGGTTATGTAACAAGACCTTAGCACTATTATTATGTACATTATTTTTGTATATAATAATGAATGTACTTTAATTTTATTATTTGTACCTTTTAAATAGTTTTTAAAGCCCAAAAAGTATTTTTTGTTAAAGTTCAACTAAGAAATATATTTTGATAAATTAATGGATTATTGAATTATATTATATTTTAATAACATAATATTATTATTATTACATTAATTATTATTAAATATAAATGATTGTATAATTTTATGAACGCAATTGTAAATTTTATTAAGGTTTGAATGCCATTTTTGTCAAAACCCGTGAATTTTTGATAAATGTCATTTTTTGTTTTAAAAGTGAAAATTAAAATATTTAGAAAACTCTTTGGATAAAATAAATATTATTTATGGATTCAGGACATCCAAATTATCCAATGGTTATTTTTTCATAATTTTCTGTGTCAGCCAAATTTTTTGGTTAAAATTAAATACCATTTAAATATATAATTTGATTTATGAAATCATAATGACCAAATAGTGTTGTAATGAAATACTATAAGATTTATGTTCGTCCAATATATGTTTTACCATTAAAATAATGGGATTTTGGGTTTTTTTGACTTATTTTACAAAGAATTAATGGACCCTTCAAGACTTATTAAACATCTTGTCTTTTTAAATTGTTTTCCTTGGGAGTGTGACTCACCTCCACATAAGCAACCCCATTATTTTAAGAAGTTAAGACTTTGGCCTTATAAATTATTGTTTTCCACTTCCCTTTTCCAAAAAACTTGGCAAAAAACCATGGGCTGGTTTGTGGTTTGGATTATTTTTATGTGAGGTGTCCCAAACCTAAATAATAAAGAATTCCCTCAACTTTCCTATATAAACCCACCCAAGCTCCCACTTCCTCCTCACTCAAAGACTTTGGAGTTCGTCCAAACTCTGAACTACTCTCTCTAGAATCCTCCCAAGCTGCCCCAAACTCCCATGATGCATCTCTCAAGCCTCTGTCAAGCCTTTGGATGTACACATCCATGTAAGGGTTTTTCTTCCTTTCTCATTTTGTCCAATTTTCTTAATTTGTTTATGCACCATTAATTTCAATTATAAATGTTGGGGTATAGTTTCTCACATCCCCCATACTTCCTTATTTATGTTTGAATTATGGGATACCCCTTTATCTCTCATTAAATTCCTCCCATATACACCCGTTACTATGCCAATATTCCGAATGTAATTTCTCTCTCCTCTTTTACATTGGAGCAATTATTTTGTATCATGAATCTAAATTCCATTAAAATTGCTGGTATAGGTATCTATATGACCCCCTTACTGTCCATTTAATTTATATATGATGAGACACACCTTTCTCTCTCATCAAACATTTTTATGAATTCTTACATCACGCCATTAAGCTGCCGAAATTGCACCGATTTTCCAAGCCAATGTCATTGTGTAGTGAATACCATGACCATTTATTGATCAAGGGAATTCACATTTATAAACATTTACTTATTTATTACAAAGTTTCATGTATTAATTACACATTCCTTTATCATGGAATAAATTAATATGTTTTATGAATCCCTATTATATGATCCATGTGGCACACTTATGAATGAAATGAAATGTTTAAGAAGGGTGTGCCCTTATAGCACGCCAATGCATTGGGTAAAGTATAGTATCATGATATGTCACGTGCAATGGGCGTTTACTCATGATAATTCAAGTGAAATGGGGTTCTACTCGTGCTTCATGTGCAATGAGGATTTACTCATTCTCCATGTGCAATGATCCTTGGCTCATGCTAATTCCATGTTAAGTGTTGTTGCCACATTTCCATGTTATGATTATCATGATTTATCTTGACTTTATGTTTATGATTCTATTTTGCTTTATTGATAAGCCTATTGTCTAACATGTATTGTATTCCTCATGTTATTCCATGATTATTCCCTTACTAGGCGTTATAGATCACCCTTTTCTTATGCATGTGCTCAGGTTCTCCCATGTAATGCTAAGTACAAGGGAATGTAGTGGTCATATAAAGAATGTTTTCAATAATGATGTTGTATTTCAGGTTTTAAGTTTTTGTGTAATGATCCTAATCCCCAAGGGCACTAGACCTATTGATCTTTTATATTGTATCAAGTGATGTTTTTTTAATAAATTATGTTTAATTGTGTAATCAAAGATCAGGGTTGTCATACTTATGATTATCTTATGCTCATGTATGATCATTGATTGATATCAGCAATGTTTACCCTTAATAAACAACTATGATCTATTTTTATTATATTCTTCCTTACCCAGATTATGAAAAAATGTTTTAAGTAGGGTATACCTAAGAAGTATTCTATATGGGAAACATCAAAGATCTTTCATAAAATTTGATTATTATATATCGTGTCTCCAAAAGCACTATAACATTATGGTTTTGGTGTTGATCTAATGTTATGTACCGAATATTTACCTAAAATTATGTAAAATTTTGGTTTGTAAATACTTGGACACTATAGTTGTTATCAAAGTAGGGTTCAGTCAAAATTTAGAGATTAATACTAGATAACTTTACTAAAAACCTTGATTATATGCCTAATCATAGGATTATATCTTCAGGTTTTTGAAAGATAGATATTATGTGATTTTCCTTCAGAACATCCATTTTTGGATAATGTAAGTTGATGTGGTTTTGTAATAGGTGAATCTAGGGATAATGGCCCAGAAAAGAGTGGTTGAGTATATTTTTAACATAATTATGTTTTACAGTGAGTGTGCCCTTACTATAGATGTAGTTTTACACTCTTGGAGATCTTTTATTAGGTTAAATCACATTTTCATTATAAGAAACTATGAAGGATTTGAATATATTATAACCAAGGATAAGCTAGCTTAAACATAATGTGTCATAGATTGAAAAAATGGTGTCATGATTTAGACATTATATGAATAATTTTTAATCATTATATGATTTCTAACAGTGAATATTATTTCTCACACTATACCTTTTTGTTTTATTCGATGGATCAAAATTAAAGGAATCATGTGAACAATGAATGTGATGACCAACTAAATGGACTTCCTCATGAGAAAAGAAATTTTTTAGGATCTAGGATGTAATATTTTATTACTATGATCACTCAACTATATCATGCTATGAGAAACATTATGAATCATTTTTGACTTTTAAATCCACTAATTAGGGATAAACATGCCACCGAATAATTTATGTGAAAACATCCACACTCATTTTATGGGTATTATGATACATTGGTTTCTGAGAAATGGATTAATATGAGGGAAAATATATTTTCTATTATTTAGTGATCAAACCATGAAAATGTTGACATATCCATTTATAATTTGGAAGGAAAATAAGATCAATGGTGGAATCTTATTAAGAATATCAGGTAAGAGAAAGAAATTGACACTATGGAAAGGGATGAGTTTAAGAGTATATTTTTCAATAAGTACTTACCTTATATTCAATATAAAAAATTGGATAATGAATTCAGTAAGATTAAACAAGAGGATGATGAATCCATTTGTACAAATGAGGAAAAAACTTAAGATAAAAAGGCATTAAACGGGTTTCATAATCAACCTTGGAAGTAAAATTGATTAATTATTTAGTTGTTTGAATCTAATTATTCAAAATGAAACATCTATAAGGAACTTTGAAATCTATGATGATATCATTCTATGTTAACTCAAAGTGGAAATGGAACCTGGAAACCCTCATGGAATTTTTTATAAGAAAAGGAAGATAGAGTTTCATAGAAGCTCAAGTGATATTTTATATCGAGGAAAGAAAAAGTTTCAACCGCCGACTTTCTAATAATGTAGGTAGGATAGCTTATGTAAATGTCTGAATGGAAAAAAGGATATTTCAAGTGTGTAAAGCCTTACTATTAATCAAAATAATTTATAAGTGATTTTTTGATTCCACTAAATAAAATGAATGTATATAAATTTTATTATAATACACTAATCACACTTCAGTGCTAAAAAAGCAAGGAGGATGGGAATTATGTGAATCAACGCCCTAATCAAATTGATATTGAGGATGGTAAGAAAAAAAACCTCTAAATCCAATGGAAAAAGGAAATATTATACACACAAAATAGGTAAAGACAATCATGATAGCTATGGAAAACTTATCATCCAATCATGATTTGGAGATTCTATGTTGATGTTTATATGATGAGTCCTATGAAAATTTTATTATTAATCCTTTAGATAAATTTTAGGCAATTTTGGGAATTTATTAGCTCTATCTACATATATTCTATATAAATTTCTAAAATACGAAAATCATATTTGATATTATGAATCAAATTTAGGTTTTCCATTGATGCAAGAATGAACTCAACCTTCTAATATAAATATTTTTGGCAAAGATATTATCTTTTTTAAGGAATAAAGGGTGAATTATATTTTAGAATCTTAAATGATTTTACTGTGACTTTATTTTGGGAAATTATTAGTTTATTTTGGAGAAAATATGATCATGGTAAATAAATTTTGGTATAAGGCTGTATGAGTGATTATAATTACATTAAGATAATTGTTAACATGATAATTAAAGGATATGATATCAAATATTTTTAATATTTGGGTTTCAATATTTTCCAGACATATTTTGTGGAATGCGTAAGGTCAAATATTTATGGAATGTATTATGTTGACCTTTGGGTGTTATTTTTTAGATTTTATAGATTAATGTATTACATTTATCCGTATTGGATAACTTATAATATCCATTTTGGTTTTGTTAAATATTCATAGAAATAATGAATGAATTATCATTATTTTATGGATCCTATGATCCCTTAAAAATTAAAATTACATCTTTAGGTATGACAAAAGCATCTAAAAAATTTATTTTTTTGGGAAAGATATAAACTAAAAAATTCATCGAGTCATAACCAAAGGATGAAATAATGATTATAAAATAGAAAGAATCACGTTAGTAAATTTTATCATTTTATATATGTTGATAGTAAAATTCTCAAAAAAATTCAAGAAAAGGATATTGAAATAAAAATATTATACATTTAGCTTTATTTAATTTGAATTTATGCCTTTTTTATACCTTACTGGTTTATTATTTTTTGGTCATTTAACTTCTCATGAACATGTTCTCTAGCACCCTCTATTATTACTCAGATATTAGTTTTTTTCCTCCATGTATACAATTTAACATACCACCATTTTTATCCTTATATTAGGACCTGATTGTGTGTTATTTTGGGTAATCTTTACATTTCCAACATCCCATTTTCAAAGTATGTTTTATTATCCCTTTGTATGATGTGATTTTTCAAAAAATTGTTTTTTGAATTTTGAGCCATTTTTTACCAAGATAAAAATTACAATGGGTGAATTTATTTATGTGGGGTATAATTTAACACCCTAGGATTTTAGAATATATTTTTCTTTAAAAAAAATTAATGATTTTGATAGCTTTCTTGACATGAAACAACATGATTAAAACAAACCACGATATATTATAACATAACCATTAAAAATATGTGTATGAATATTATTAATCACATTATGAACTATATATATATATATTATACATGACTAAAATTTATTTGTAAAAATATAATATTTACGAACTAATTCTAGTAAAGTCATTTTATGTTTCAACAATATGTTTTCTACAAAAATGGGGTTTATAGAATTTTTCTTTTGATTATTATAATTAATTGATATCACTTTTATATATATAATTTGATAAAAGGATTATGTTTTTAAATTCATTATATCAATATTATCTTATGGTGAATTTTTTGGATTTTTTTAAAAAGATTTATTTTTCTAAAAAGATTGATTTTTCAATGAATAGTGAAAATTCCAATTTTTTTAAAACATAAATTTATAATTGTGATTTGAATGTTTTGTTAAATTAAAATAGGTATCATATAATTTTATATAATAAAATTAATTAAATATTAATCATCATTAATCTTGATTTCGATATAAGTTCATTTTTGGGCTTAAAAACACATTTTATTAAAACGTTTTCTGTTGCCAATGTGTTTTTTATTAATTCAATAAAAAATAATGAATAATTTTTTTAATGATATTCATATATTATTTATTAAATAAAATTATTTTTCATTAATTTTATTGTTTTTACTTGGAATGAAATAAGAATAAATCATTTTTATTCTAAAAAACGTATTTTTCTAAAAATAGTTTCAATTGCATTTTGCATGCTTATATTAAAATGGAATTATAATACTTTAATAAATTGAACATTAAAAAAGAAATTACATATTTGGAATCTGTAGGTTCAAATTTGGGAAATGGTTCTCTTTTATTATTTTTCATTATGAATAGAAATCTTGGTAAATTTTTGTCACCTTAGTAAGGGTAAAAGGGAGAAAACATGGATAAAAATTAGGGTTAAGGATTTAAATTTCTTTAACACATGACTTTATCCTACTGGATGAGTTTAGGTCTTACACACTCATCCAAATGTAAAACTATCTATGCTTGGTGCCACTTTTTTTATTATCATCATTATATTAATTTAAGAAAGGGGTAAATACAGAAACTCACTCTTTGGAATTTTATAACTCTAAATTTTTATCATTAGGATAAAAAGAGGGTAATTTTGTGTTATAAATGTTTGTTTTAAAAATTAATTAATTTTTTTATCACGTTAATTTATTTTTAAATTTTAGTCATGGAATAATTACCTCAAATGATCACATAACACTTAAATAATATTGACTCAATTAATATATAAAAATATATGATTTTAAAAATATTAAAAGTAATACAATTGGGAATGAAAATTTTGTTCCCATACTTTTTTATATAAATTTTACCTATTGGTAATGTTTTAATTTTTTATATTATAAATCCATAACTATATTTATGACTTTATACTCAAAGTAAATGAATAGTGTTGAAAATGACATTAATGATACTTTAATAAAAATAAATTTTTATCAAATTAGTTAAAAATAATAAAAATATGGAAAAAGAAAATGTATGGTTATAAATGTTTTAGAATTTATTACCTTTTCAATTTTTATCCAAATTTTACCTTTTAAGTAAAATTATAAACCCTTAAGATTAAAACAACTGTTACCCTAGTTAAAGATAAAATTTATTAACAAAGCAGTTAAACCAAAAAAGAAGGTTTAAAATGGCATAAAACCCAATTTAATTTTCATTTTATGATGATATTTATAAAATATATCATTTTTAATTTCATTAATGGTTATTTGGAATCAATATACAAGAGAAGTTACTTAATTATATTTAATTGTTTTATGAAATTCCAAGTGTGTACTTTCCCTCCCTTAAATAAGGACACCCTTATCTATTTTCATTACCCCTATTTGATGCATATATCACAATTTAACACTAAAAAGTTCTGTTATAGACTCCCCTAATAATGAATTATAATTTTTTATGTACTTAAATAATTATTTCAAGGGTCCATAAGAAAGGATCTAAAGGAGGCCTATCGAAGAAGTGACTATTGACCAACCCAACCTCTTTCAATTTATCACTTATTATAACTACAATAATTATATGGTATTAGAAATAATATATTAAATTAATTATATTAAATATACTAAAATTTTATTATGATTATGTAACCACCATTATTCATCCTCTTTTCTATCAAATGGGAAGTGAAAGTATCCCTTGTGGATACGTGTGGACTACCACCACCATGTAGCGATACAATTCTTTTTCGATCACCATATTTAAGATATGGTTATTATGATGGATTTAATGTTCATATATATTATATATATATAATAATAATTATTCTACAATTATAATTCCAAATATCCCTTCTCACCTTTCCATCAGTTAGAAAATGATAACATCCCTTGTGCATGTGTGTGGACTACCACCTCCATGAAGCGATTTGATATCTATTTTATTTATGCTTTACTTGGATGGTAAAAAGTATATATTTAATGAATATATATGATATATATGCTATAAGAATGATACTATAAATATTAATTATTCTTTACCTTTTTTTATTTCCATTCCTTAAAAAGTGAAAACAGTGTTCATACGAACATACAACCCACCGTCTCCATGAAAAGTGTAATTTATTTTTCCATCTTTACCTTTTATTGAATATGTTTAATATATATATATATATAATGAATATATATTATATTTCTATCATTATTAACATTTTTTATATTATGGAACCACGAACAAAGTGTAATGATTAGAACTACCGAACCAAAATTATCATGAAAAATGAAATAGTTAACACTAATAAACAATTATTTCAACATTGAATTATTAACAAATGGGTGTTAAAATGTTATAATTAGATCATATATGATATTATAATTATTTAATTTATTCTAATATATAATAATAATAAATTTTAATTTATTATATAGGAAGATATATAATTTTCAAAGAAAGTCAAAATTGAGGTAAGTGATTTTCATCTCATTTTTACATCAATGAGACACATGACATATTCCCCAAATATTAATTTTATGTGGGTTATATACTATCCATTAATGAATTTTATGGTTATTATAATGAAATTTAAGGGGATATACATTTCAATATAATTTTATCTCATTCACGATGTTTTGATTCTAAATATACAAAAACTGTAATAGTTTAATGATTCAAACTCATTCCAAAAAGGATTTTTTTGGTTGAATTTGAATTAAATGAAATTATATGATATATTTCTAATAAAAAACATTAATTTTATTCTCATATATTAATTTTAGTATAATACATGTCTTCCATTTATTTTCCTCACTATAAGTACTCAAGAGAATGAGATAAGGTTTTTGATGAAAACCAATATTAATACTCTTTTTGGTTATAAATAGTTTTTCATACATACCCATGGATTTTAAAATATTTTTGAGAATGTTTTTTAATTAAATCAAATAACTTGTTAAACTAATTTTTATTTATGTATGACTTTCAATAAAAATGTTTCAAATGAATCTTCTCATCATTTTTTAATGAATCACTTTTTAATTTTACCAAAAATTGTGAAAGGGATATTTGATTTAATATATATGACATGAAGGAAATTTCTGACCATAATGACCACTCAATGTTTAGAATATTATTTTACAATTTTACATGGTTCATTTAAATGAAAATTTTTTCCTTAAATTTTTTGAAATAGTTTTATTTTAAATAAGTTTTTTCAAATTGAAAAGTGTTATTTCGTCAAGAAATATTCCAGCTGATAGTTTAATGGGAATTTAATCTATGATGACATAATTTGATGTTACTAATGTTTCATGGGAATATAATTCTATGATACCATTCTTATAATTTATCTAGATGAATTATTTTTATGATGATGAGACATTTATGAATCCCATTTTCTTTACCATGGGTCAAGTTATGATGATTTTCTAAATGTTTTAATGATCTTGTGGAAGACTTAAATTTTTTTATGATTATGTGATGTTTCAGTCTGTTATAACCCTCTAATTATTTAGGTAAATATGGATAACTCATGAGATAAATGTGTTATGCATGAACCTAATTTTATCGTTATAATTTTATATGTGGGCCTAGTTTTCATGACTATAAGATTATGTATGGACCTCATTTTTTGGTCAATAATATTATTAATGGACATGCCTTTCATGTTCATAATATTATGTGTAGAACTAGTTTCATTTTAATAAATTCAATAGCAGACTTGATTTCATGTCCTTAACTTAATGAGTGAACCTATTTTTATTTATGCATGTTTATAATTTTATAAGCTTATTTTTTTCCACATTCATATGTTTATGTTATGATTTTATGGATCATGATTGATTATTAATGATTTCTAACACTAATGAATATTGTTTATTATAATGATAAATATTGATTCAATCACTCATTATTAAGATCTTTGACATATTGGGTGTGGAATTTTTATTTTGTGATCATGATCTCATACCCTTTTGTTTATCTCATTCTCATGTATGATTATTGATTGATATCTTATATGTTTACCCCTACTGAGCATATGAGTTCACCCTTTATTTTGTTTTTCATTTCTAAAGTAATGAATATAGATTTTATATAATGGTTATAACATTGTACATAAATTAATACATGAGTTTAAGAGTAATTAACCATTTAATAAAAACCAAGGATAGTAATGTCTAGTGTCTTTAGAGGATTAGATACATAATTAGAAAGGATGAAACCAAAATAAAAACGTATTTTATTTAATATTTCTAATGAGATCCAAACAATCTTCTATCACTTATGTCTTCATAGGATAACATAAGGAATACATGAAAAAGGTGATGAGATAAAAATTACCGTAAGGGAATAAAAATAAGAATAAAGCATTGCACATGAGTTAGAAGGCATAACATAATGACATAAAAAGGCATGGAACATGAATAAACATATTGAAGAATAAAATATAAAACATGTTATCATATAATTATGTAATAATATTAATTTAGAGGAAATGTAAAACTTTAAATAAGAATTATTAAGGGATTATTCCACACGGAGGAGTATGAGTCTAGGCTAACCCCCAAAATCATTGCACATGGAGCATGAGTCAAGGAATACCACTAAGATTATTACACATGATGTATCATGAGAATGAACATTATCCAATTAATTAGAGATATATTTGTGCACACCCATCATAACATGTATATGAGTATGTGTTCCACATGAAGAATCACCCATAATAAATAAAATATAAACATAAGGGTTACCCAAGGAAAGAATTGGGCATCATAATCATGTGAAAAGGCATATCAAAAGGGAATGTCATAACGGTGTTGATGATATAATATATTTAAATAATACATGGAAATTAATAAGGTAAAATATTAATAGATCATGATATTATATGTTAAATTGAAGTGAGAATATGAAAAAAGAGTGTTTAAGAAACATTAGAAATAAAACATTTTAGTGAGGTTGAAGTAAAATATTAAAGATTATTTAAAATAGGAGAGGAATAATTGTTTTAATAATAGAATAAATTTAAAAAGTTATATTTTAATTTTAAAATTTGTGATTTTAGAAAAAAAATTTGATTAAAGAATATTGTGGAGTGCACTTCAAAATGGGTAAGAAATCACAAAGTTCCCTTTAATCGGGCTTGCTTATCAGTAATAGTTGAGAAGGGACCCTTTTTAAAACATGTATATCTATAAAATAGGATTAAGTGATCATGATACATTATTTTGGAACATATAAATTGAATTTAGAGGATGTTTATAAAAAATATATGAGTTACATTTTGGTAAAGAGAGATAATGGTTAACCTGAAAGAAAATTCGATGTTTGGAAAGAATCCCTTACCTGATGTCCAAAATTGTTCTTCACTTGATATTAATATTCTGGATAATCAAACTAAATACATTAATTAATTAATTAATAATATTTTATACATTTATTGGATTTTTTATAATTTTATTATGTTTATTTCTGTCATTTTTGTTGAGTTATAAGATACATTTTCATCGTTCAGGAGTGTTTGTTTCCTTTGATTTCATGATCGATTCATTTGTATACATGTATAAAAGATCGGGTAGAATTGTAATAGTTGTCAACAATTTAAATTATATGTTATTAATGAACATAAAATCAGTTTATTTTTACTTATATATCATTTTTATAATGTATTATGATGAATCATTAGGTAAAATTTTGATGATAATCATTTAGATTAATTTGGCGGTTTCTCGATATTGACAAACTAGTTTTATTCCATTATTTAATACTATGTATATATACTGGTTAGAGAACATTAAATAATATCTAATACACCTATTAAAATTTGGTTTAAGAATAAAAAATGATTAATGACCAACCGTGAAGGTGGTAAATGAAATTGAAAACTCGTCATCCTTGAATATAATAAGTCAACACATCACAAATGATGTTTTAATTTTTAGAACAAAATCAAAGCAGAAGAGAAATGTTGAAGGATTTTTTCATAAATAGAATTTAATTTAAGTATATAAAATATACTAGAGTTATCATGTCACTTGTATAAAGGTATGTGAGTATAGAATAAGTAAAGAAAAAAAATTGAAAAAACATTATAGGAAAATGAAAGAGGATTTTACCTATTGAACTTATCCTCCTTGAGAACCTCCTAAGGGAAAAGGGTTTGTTTATTTTTGAGACCAATGGATATTGGAAATGGGCGTGAGGATTGGTAATATTATTGGGTATAAATTTTACCACCAAAAAATCATGAAAGGTGTGATGGAAATTGGTGGCGAGGGGTGGTATTTATAGTGGAGGATATGGGCATTTTTTAATTATTTAATTCATTAGAATATTATTTTGGATCAAGAATATGAATAGTGTAGATTATTATGTCTAAATAAAGAAACTAATTCATGTGAGTTAAAACTAAGGGAATCTTACATCCTAAATGAATCAATATTTAATCAAATTTTTTTATTTACCTAATACAGTAAATTACAGTATTTCACTATTCATAAAAAATTCAACAATTTTAGAAAAATCCTAAAAATTATCCATAATAATTTTTTGATGTGTAAAATTAAAAAATGGACACCATTTTAGGAAAATTATTTTATAAGTATGATAAATTTAATTTATAATTAAAATATTAATTTACTCAAAATATATCGATTTTTAATTTTTAACTGATTTTATAACACCTTGGAAAAAAATTAAGGTATCAAAACATTATGTTATAATCATAAGAAGAAAAAATAATTTTATGAATCATTTTTTAAAAATTAAATTTTCTTTTTATATATTATATTAATTATAAAATTGAAAATTAACATTTAGGTTTTATAAAAATACCAACAGTTAATTTTTCATTTTCAAAAAAAATAATTTACTTATATCATGACATAATTATATCATATTTTCATTTATAATATTGAAGAAATTTTTTTATGCTTTAATAGGTGAGGTTACTATGCCATTGGATAAGTTACTATTCATAAGGGTCACATTACTATTTCATAGGTTATGTTATTATTTTATTGGGTTAGGTTCCTTAATTTCTATAAAAAGATATTATTTCATTCATTATTCAATTGAATAGTGTTCTATATGTGAATTTATGTGATTTATATTATATATAATTATTTTAAGATGGGGATTTTCATTGATAAAATTTTGGGTCGTTACATTCCTACCCCTTTGGAAATTTCACCCTCAAAATTTCATTTTACAAACTATTGGAAAAATAGGTGGGGTTACTTCTCTTTCATCACTTGATATGGTTCCCATGCTTCCTATTCATACATATGGTTCCACCATAGTACATTGACCAGGTGAGTGGTCTTCTTGTATAGTACTTTATCTATATGATCCAAGTTCTTCAGTATCTTCTCCTCATTAGAGATATCATTCTCTAATTGTACCACCTTTGTATTAAATACATGTGAATGATCTGGTAAGTATTTCATTAAGATGGATAGGTGGAATACATTGTGTACTGGAGACATGGTTAGTGGAAGTGCTATATGATAGGCCACAGGTCCAACATGATCCAGAATCATGAAGGGGACAATGCTACTGAGACATAACTTTCTTTTCATAGAAAATTAAATCAGCCTCTTCCATGAAGATATGTGGAGGAATACCATGTGTCCAACCTTAAACATTAGGTCTCATCGATGATTATCTTCATTTCCCTTCTGTCAGTTTTGGGCTGCCTTGATAGGTTGCTGAATGGTTTTCACTTTTTCTACCATTTCATTGACCATTTCCGTTCATATCAGCTTAAATTCACTAACTTCATCACAACATTCTGGTGTTATAATTATTTCACACAAAGTGATTCATATGGATATATTTGGATGATCGATTGGAGATTATTATTGTAATAAAACTTGTCCAAAGGCAAGTGTTGGTACCCTAATTCTTTGAAGCCCATAGAACAAGATCTCAACCTGTATTCCAGTGCCGAAATAGTCTAACGAAATCTTTCATCAGTTTGTGGATGATAGGATGTACTAAATTTGAGCTCAATGTTTATAGCATTTTGGAGACTTTTCCAGAACTTGGATGTGAATCTCGGATCTCGATCAGATTCAATGGATAGTGGTACTCCATGAATCCTTAAAACTTATATGATGTATATCTATTAAATTTGATCTAGGGGTAAGTCCTATCAAATTATGATAAAGTGAGATATCATTGCAAGATGATCCACAATAACCCGTATATCATTATTTCCTCTTTATATCTTTGGAAGTCTGATGAAAAATTTTATGGCGATGTTTTCCCATTTCTATATCGGTATGGGTAATCGTTCCATCATACCCTTATAATTTTACCTTTAAACATTTAATTTTTAACATACTATTCAATTTGATATATATTTAGTGATCTCTTTCTTCATATTGTCCCTCCAATAGTTTTATCAGAGATCTCGATACATCTTTGTGCTCCCTAGGCGAATAGGGAATATTGAGCTATGTGTGTAATTTAGAGGCTCTTTCTTTACCTCTGGATTGGATTCCACACATAGTCATATCCCAAATATCATAAATCATTCCTCAACAATTTATAAATATGATGATTTCAATATTTTTATAGCTTCCACCTTTTAATAAATTTCCACATCATTTCATTGAGCATCCTTTATTTTCACCACAAGGGATGATTGAGTAATCTTTTGATAAAGGATTGATGATGTTCATCCCTAAAATATTCCCATTTCCATAATTTTATGGTATAATAAGATTGGATACTTTTAAATTATCATTATTGATAAAAAGTTTGGATCCTTTCTACTTAGATAATCCACCACCTTATTTACATTAATTGGATAGTAGTAGTTCGAGCAGTCTTAATCCTTAATGAGATATGACAATATTAACTTGTTAATATTAAGGTTATTATGTGTGTATCTACATTTGAGGATATTATGATTAGTATATATCTCTAACTTCTCTCCATATAGATAATTTCCCCATATTCTCAGTGCAGATATCACAACCGCCAACTCCAGATCATGTGTGGGATAGTTTTTCTTATGAATTGTCATATGGCTTGAAGCATAGACTATCAATTTATCATTTTTCATCACTAAAAAAACATAATACCTTATTTGAAGAATATTTGTACAGAAAAAATATTTCACCAATTGTTAGTAGTTTTAGCACCAGTGTAGTGATAAACCTATTTTTTGACTCTTTGAAGAAGTCTTCACATTCACCAGTCTAGAAAAACTTTTATCCCTTTCAAGTCATCATGGTTAGTGGGTTTTATAATCATGATAATTCTTTCAAAAATCACCAGTAATACCCAACTAAACTGGGGAAACTATATATATCCATTACTAATGTTGGACTGGGACACTCTTTGATTTCCTTTTTCTTTTAAGGGTCCAAATATATCCCTTTACTGGTAATCACATGCCCCAAGAATGATACTTCCACCATCCAGAACTCACATTTACTACACTTTTCATAGTGTATATCCCTTCCCAAAGTCTTTATTAGGATATTCTAGTTATCTTCACGTTCCTCCCTACTATTGGATTATATTAGAATATTATCAATAAATACTACCACACATTTATTGAGGTAATAACTAAAGACTCTATTCATTAAATCCATGAATATTAATGGATCATCAGTGAGTCCTAAGGGAATTGCTATGAACTCATAGTGTTTATACCATGTTCAAAATGAAGTCCTAGGTATATCCTCTTTCTTCACCTTTAGTTGGTGATATCCCAAATGAAGTTCCACCTTAGAGAAATACTTGGCCCCACATAGTTGACTGAACAAGTCATCTATCCATGGAAGGGGATACTTATTTATTTATCATGATTTTATTAAGATCACAATAATCAATTAAGAGGTTCATTGATCCATCCTTATTCTCTATGAAGGGGATTGGTGCGCCCAATGGTGAATCACTCAGGCATATAAAACTATTTTCCAGATTCTCATGTAATTTCAGCTTGAGTTCTTCCATCTCAATGGGGGAAATTCTATAAGATATCATTGGTATAGGTAGAGATCTAGGAATAATTTCAATTGATAACTCAACCTCTTGAGCAAAATAAAGACCAGAAAACTCTTTGTGGAACACATTAGTGTAGTCCCCCACAATGGGAATGCCATTAATCATGATTCTCTCATTTGTTTCAACAATTTTATCCAGATATACATGCTTATAAGGAAATAATTTCCACAAATGAGATGATGATTCTGAAGGATATTCATCATTATACATACACTTGTATAGAATTGGAGGATGTCTCAAGATGTGAAGATTGATATCCCTTTCCTAAAAGTAAATTTTGGCTTTGTATAAAGGTAGCTAATGCATGCTCAATATAGCATCAAAATCCCCCAAAGGAAGTAAAACAAGATTTTATGGTAGGTTTAGTCTACAAATATTTACCGGGTAGGAGTTATATACTTTCTAACCAATAATTTTCCCTTTTTCTATTCCCACTAATAACTCAAACTCTAAATTTGGTAGAGGTGTTTCAATACTTCTACTAAACATGAATGATATGAAATATACATAGAACCAGACTCAAATAATATGTTCGCAATTTATGATTGAATAACTGGTGTACCTATCCCCACATCATTATTGGGATCCACCTAATTAGTAGTGATATTATATTCCCTTACCTACTTCCATGGAGGATTTTGTTATTGGTTTCATCATAAAAACCCTAGATCATGGAAATGGTTCTCATTATTCCCATTTTACTTGCAGTTGGAACACTGCACTATAGGCTAAGAATTGTTATGAACCTTCACTTCCTCTTCCATATCAGTGGGATATTTATATCCCATCAGTATTTATTAGACATATTCCCCATTCTTCCACATTTTAATAATTTATTAGTTCTCTTTAGATAGTTTCCAAGATTATTCTTCCCACAATTTTGACATGTGGGGTGTTGGGTTTTATTTTAATCAAAGGATTTAAATATTTATCCTACCATTTTAAAATACATTTTACATTTTTTCCCAAGTCATATGTGACCGCTGCGAGTCTCCAATCTCCATTTCAACCATATGGGTATAACAGAAAATCTCTCCAGAGTTATCAAAGTATCAAATCCCTAATAATTTTCATAGACTCGTCTTTAGTCCACTAAAGAAGCGATCTACCTTACTTTTAGTGTTCATCTAGAAGTTGAAGGTGTATCTTGGAAGCCTGGTAATGTTTATATTAGATGACTTGATACACTCATCTTCCTTCATCTTATTCTGTCTGAGGAACACCATTTTAATCTTAAGACGGCGGGTTCAGGGAAAATATTTATTGAATTTTTTTTCTCCAAATATTACAATTCTGTGGAGAAAATTTCCTCCTTGGACATTGTGGTCTTGTTCAGTGTCCACCACTTATCAGATTCCCCATCAAAATGATAAACTACCAACACAACTTTCTCTTCCTCTCAACACTGGAGGACATAGAATATATTCTCAATGTGTTTAATCCACTGTTTAGAAAAGAGGGTATCATATAGATCCACTAAAAATGTGAGGACTTTTCCATATAAAGGATTAAACAGAACTATGATCTTTCATAGGGGGAGGAAGTACTTCCACATGATTCCTGTTATTATTAATAACATGAGTTGGAAAAGCATGTACTTTGATGATGTTTTGAGAACCTGTTCACATCAAATTTGGTATATAATTAATTAAATCATCACATTGCTTATAAAATTGATTGTTTCCATGATTTATTCTATTTACATCCATTAACAAATAAACATAAACTAAAATTAGGGGGTATTGAATAATTAGGTTATAATCATAATAAAACAAAACATTGAACAAAGAATGATAACCTTTTAAAAGAAAAAGTATATCCTAACATGTGATTCCCAAGTTTTCATTCTAGGTTATCCATAATGATAGAATGACCCCTAGGGTTCTTACTATATTTCTCAAGTATTAATCTATAAAAAAGTAACTAGAACCTTATATGATTCCAACTATAATGACCCTAAACTTTTTCAGAAATTATTACATGATTTTAAGCTTAATTAAAAATTTAATACAAACTGATGATCATAGAGTTAAGTATCAAGGGAGGATTAGGTACATAATTAGATATCATTAAACCAAAATAAAAACAACTTCTATTTAATATTCATATTGATATCCTAACACATTTTTATCCCTTAAGTCATCATAGGATAATATGGGGAATATATTTATAAAGGGATGAGCTAAAAAGCCTAGTAAGGGAATAAACATAAGAATAAAGCACAGAACATGGGTTAAAAGGCATAACATGATGAAATAAAAAGTAAGGGACCATGAATAAACATATGGAAGAAAGAAAGATAGAACATGGGATTATTTAATCATGGAATCATAGTAATGTTACAACACCATATATCATGACTGAAGGCTCATTTCACATGGAGGATCACTAGTGATGACTAACCACCAAGATCATTACACATGGAGAACGAGTCATGGCTAACTACCAAGACCGTTGCACATGATCTCTCATGAGACTAACCATTACCCAATTAATTAGATAACTATATAGGAACACACATTATAAAATGTACATTAATACATGTTCCACATGATGAATCATACATTATAAATCAAACATAAACATATGGGTTACCCATGGAATGGATTGGGTATCATAATCATGTCAAAAGGAATATCAAAAGGGAATGTCATAATGGTGTCCATAAAAGAAAGTATTTAAATCATAAATGAAGTTTAATAAGGGAAAATATTTATTTATCATGATAAGTGATGTCAAAAATATGTGAAATAATGTAAAAATGTTTTTTATGAAGATTTTAAAATAAAACATTTTAGTGTTGTTTAAGAAAAATATTAATTTTTGTAAATAGAAAATGAATAATTGTTTGTATAAAACCAGAAATAAAAAATGATAGTTTTTCATATTAAAATGATTAATTTTAGAAAAAAATGGCGTCTTAAAACATATTACTAAGTTAACTTAAAAATGGGTAAGAAATTGGGAAGTTCTCTTTAATCGTACTTTCTTATCGAGAAGAATGGGGAAGGGAGCCTTTTTAAAACATGTATATCCCAAAAAAGAAGGTTCAAATGATTTGGATAAATTATTTTGGAGCATATAAATAGAATCCATAAGAATTATATGAAAAACTAAGAGTAATATCTGGGTAAAAATAGAGAAAGCATAACCCGATGGAAAAATGGAGGTTCCGAAAAAATCCCTTACCTTATATTCGAATGTGTTCTCAAGTTGATTGTATTATCCTAGATAATCATATAAAATAGATTAACTAAATAACTTGGAAAATTTTATACATTTTTTTTATTTATTATAATTTTATTAAGTTCATTTTTGTCCTCTTTGATGAGTTATGAGATATAATTCCGTCATTCATGAGTGTTCCTTTCCCTGGTTTTCATGATCGGTTCATTTGTATACATGTATGAAAGACCATATTGAATGAGAATGGTTATCCAGAATTGAAATTATATGTTATTAATGAATATACAATAGTTTATTTTTTCTTATATTTCACTTTTTATATGTTATGAGTATTAATAATTATATAAAACATTAATGATAATTGTTTAGATTAATTTGGCGGTTTCTCGATCATCAAGAACTACTTTTGTTCTATAATTTATTATTATGTATATATACTGGTTCCAAGACATTAAATAAGGTTTAATAAATATATAATAATTTTTTTGAACATAAAAATAGTTTTATGAATAGGTTAGACGGAAGAAAAGTAAATTGAATACTCTTTGTCTATGAATGTGATAAATCAACACATCACAAATAATGTTTTTAATATTTAAAACAAAAGGAGAGGGGAATAGAAATGATGATGTTTTTTTACATAAACATAAAAAAATTAAATTATATAAAATATAATATATTTATAATGTCACTTGGATAAGTTAATGTGAGGATAGAATAACAAAATAAAAGAAATTTGGAAAGAAATTAAAAAAATGAAAGATGATTTTACCTCTTGAATTTCTCCTGCTTGAGAACCTCATTAGAGGAAAGGGATTTGTCTTTTTTTAGACCAATGGATCATATACATGAGGGAGAGGCTTTGTGATAGTATTTGGCAGAATTTGGACAAGGATCAAAACTAAAAAATTGTGAGGGAAAAAGGTTGTGAGAAGTGGTATTTATAACGGAGGAGAGGGGTGTTTTTTGATTATTTAATTCATTTGTCTATTATTTTGTTTAAAGATTATGAATAGTATGGATTATTGAATAATAATAATAAATAATTCATGTTATTTTGAAACAATGTCCACTTATATCATCTATGACCTAATCATGAATTAAAAATTTATTTATTTACTTTATAATGTAAATTACCATATTTCAGAATTCACCAATAATTCAACTACTTTAGAAAAATAAAAAAATTTCACCCTCACCTTTATTTAACACATATAATTCAAAAATTGGCTCCATTTTATGAAAATAATTTTCCATATATGAGAAATTTATTTTTTAATTAAAATCATCATATACTTAAAATATACAGATTTTAAAATTATAACTAATTTTATAACACTTTGAAAAAATTATTAAGGTATCATAAAATTATGTTATAATAATTAGAAAAAAATATAAAAATATAAATCTATTATATGAAAATAAATTGTTGTTTAATTCATTATATAAATTATGAAATTGTAAATAAATGTTTATTTTTTCTAAAAATACAATTAGTTAAATTATAATTTTCAAAACATTTATTTATTTATAATTTGATATAATTATATCAAATTTTCATTTATCAGATGGATAAATTTTATTTACACCTTCATAGGTATGGTTACTATTCTATTTTACAGGGTATAAGTTTCAAGGGTTACATTAATATTCCATAGGACATGTTAATATTCCATTAATTTCTATAAATACTTTTTATTTTATTCATTAAGAATTCATAATGTTTTTATTGTTTTATATTTGTTATTTTATGTGATTTATAAAAAATAACATAATTAGAAGAAGGGAATTTCCATTGATAATATTTTGGGTCGTTACATTTTATGTGGGGTATACGTAAGAAGCATTCTACATGAGAAAAATTTAATATCATTCATGAAATAAGATTATTATGTATTAGGTCTCTAAAGAAACTGAAACCTTCTGATTTTGGCATGGATCACAATGTTAAGTATTGAATATTCATTTAAAATGATATAATATTTATGCTTTTAAATCTTAGGTCACTATAGTCAATGAAAGAAAAATATAACTATAGGGGGTGGTTTCACTTCCCCAAAATTATATATATAAATATAATATATATATTTTAAACAATCTATTTTTATTAAGTATATAATACATTATAAACACACACACTGGTCTGTGTATTTGATTATGAAAATATTTTTATATTTTCTTCATATGTCATTGAATGCGTGATCTATTAACGACATTATGATCCTAAAATAAAAAATAATAATTTTATACCAATATCATTTCAGTGAAATTAACTTATGGCATGATCCACATGCTTTCCAACTAACCCCATTGTTCAAAATTTTTTTAAAATGTGAATGATTCATATGATATCCTTTTGATACAAATTAATAGTCTATTGTAATGATTTTGATTAGATTTTAGTAGTTAGAATTTTTTAAGCCTTTTGATATTATTTAATTGAAATTTTAAATTTCCAAATTGTTGAAACTAATATTAATAGAGACATGTTTAAGAAAATTTTTGATAGAATTATTTTATTTTCTTTCTTATATTGGTAACAATTTCTACTAATGGGCTATTCAGAACACACTATAAGAAAATTTTATAAATTAATATTTTTAAAATATAAACATGAAAATATTTTATGATGATAATTTCATTGACCTTGATGCATGTGGCGGTTGTGGTGGTACATTGATTTTTTTATGACTATGATTACCCTTTGAGATATATGGTTTAACAAGAAATGTTTTTTTAAAAAATTATTTGCAATGATGTCCAATGGTGTATATTTGAATGGTTCATCAAGCTATGAACCTTTATTATAAATACTTGGTTTGAAATTCTTGGTTATAGACCTCTATATCTGATAAACTAGTTTTTTGAAATAATTAGCATTACAATACTTGTATTTGAATCATTTACTATATAATCCTATTTAGACTATATAATCATTTTAGTATTACTTCATCCTATGCACCCATGATAATTTGTAATCCTCCCTTAACTGACACATGATTTGGTTATTCTATTGCATCTATTTGGAAATTTCATTGAATGAGACTCTATGATAGTGTTTGAGTATTAATTTATTATATTTATATTTCATATAGTGTCTTCCCACATATATTTTGTGACATTAACTAATAGTTAAGGAATGGTAGTTTTTTCGATGATTTTTCTTCCTATATTTTCCAAAAATTCTATTAATAAGATGTTTCATTACAGTGAGTAATAAAGGAATTATATTACAAACAAATAGTAGTATTAAAATATAACATTGGTTGGTATATATTTTAGTTTAGGATTTTTGATATGGATGGTATTTGGTATTGACTATTTTAAAATTTATATTGAGAGTGTTCACATATTTACTAATTTTGTATGGGGATTGACCCGTTATCTATGATGAAAATCCAAAGTATTATTACTCACCCTTAATTATGTACTTGTTCATTAAAATAGCATATTCAAGAAAAAATATCAGGTCTAGCATAGGATTTGGTCATATATTAGTGGTTAGTGAAAAGATTTTTCGGAGTTAACATTGATTTTCATCAAGTAGACCACATTGGTATTTCTGAGGTGAAGAATTTATCTTTCTTATATATTTTATGAGATGTGATATTCATACATAGAGGAAGCATGGAATCAACTAAATTTTCTCAAGTTTTATTATGTAGGGGTATGCCATCTATTCATATTTATAGTCAGATTTTTTAGTTATACAATTTGAAATATGGTGGAGGATATTTCATTATCAGTAGGTTATAGGTTTAATTATAGTTCATGGATAAATTTTTTGGGTAGATACCTCAGCACTAGTTGCTAGTCCATTAAAAAATGGAACTGGGATTAGGTAGTTCACTTACTTGCACCACTTGTCTGCCTCGGTCCTCCATGATAGGTCTGTAAATGAATTTTTTTTATCACATCATTATGTTACAGTTTGGAGTTTGGAACATGAGAGACATTAGTTTAAGAAATTATAGAAATAATGTTAATCATGTTAGATTATATTTATTTAGGATTAAGAACACAATATTAGAAAATGAATGCATATATATTCATATAAAATAACTTTAATTATCTATGAACTAACATGGGTACTTATTTTTGGTTTTGCGAACAACAGAAGCATATGGTGGTGGGTGATGTATTGAAATTTAATTTAATTATCATTTCTAAAAACCATCATTAAGGATATTTCACATAAAATATTCAGTTAAATTTTTTAATATCTAAATAAATAAATATTTGGTCTTAGGAATTTTATTTGTTGATGAATGTTGATAATCCAAAAAGACCCTTTTGGGTTTCTTTCACTGTACCATGAGGATCTAAGGATATAATCCCTCTATTGGTGATCCACATGTGCTATAATTATCTCTCAGAGACACCACTCAATCATTGGGAGCTAGCGTGGGGAATCAAATGTTTTACATTGTTTGTTCTTTATCACACATTCTATGGTATTGAAGAAATATCTCCCCACTACTAAAAACCCATGTTTAACTATGTTGGTATTTATCAGCACTAAAAAATCACTAATAAATGACATCTTTATCAGCGTCAATAAATTTAACCTTTTTTAAATGTTTTATTTTAGCGCTGATAAATATTTATTTCATTAGCATTTATTTAGCACTGATAAAGGCCCGAATAAATAAAATGATATAATTAAATAAATATAAATAAAATATAACTTTATTATGAAAAATATTTCAAATTTTATAAATTAAATAATTATAGATAAAAATGAATAAATTGATTATACATTATTAAATATTAAACATTTTATTTATTAGATAATTATGATAATTAATTTTATTAAAATGTATATTATATATATATATATTTATATAAATTTGACTTATATATTAAAAACATATTTATGCAATTTACATTAGATATTCATTAATAATGATAAAAATATGTTTGTAAAAACTTATTTATAAATAAACATATTTATAAATGTTTATTTACTATATTTACATAGTTATATATTTATAATTATAAATAAGTAAATATTTTTTTAAAACTATTTATATAATTATAAATACATAATTATACATATTTAGAAAATTATTAAATCTATAATAAATTTACTTAAATAATTAATATATTTACTATATATATTTATCATATATATATACGTTTAATTATATAAATATACATAATGATATAAATGTTAATTTTTATTAAAAATTCATTAATTTTGAATAAATAATTATAAAGAAATAATTCTAAATTTATAATGAATATATTTTAAAAGGGATATATTTACTATATTTATATTTATATTTATTTATTTTGTTTATATAAATATTTACAATTTCTTAATTTATAATTATAATAATAAATTCTTTATCATCGCTTAAGTAATAAGTGATGATAAAAGAATCTCTATTAGCACTTTTTTAGTGCCGATAAAGATAAGGCTTTATCAACTCTAAACAAAGCACTGATAAAATAAATATTTATCAGTGATATAACTTTATTGCTGATAAAGATTGATTTTATCAGTGGATTCTTAGAGTTGATAAAGACAAGCCATTATCAGTGCTAAAAACCACTGATAAAGAGTCATTTTATCAACACCTATTACTTAAGTGCCTATAAAAGTACTATTTATCTGCACTTATTTGTATGAACTGCTAAAAGAGTCTCAATATGATTTATAAAACCCAACAATTTGTAAACCTATCATGATATCAGAAGCTTTCTGTGGATGCAACCTGCTTCCAGTGCTCCTCCTTATTGAATCGAAGCTGGTATCACACCACTTGACTACCCCCATTTGGTCAAACATCTCTTCTAATATCCAGTGTTCGATAGTTGTTAGGGTTTCCGAAGAGGGTCTCATATTTTCTTCAACCTAGCTAGGTAGGACTTCTGATTTTCGTTTTGTATTTTTGGTTTGGTTTTTGATTTCTTCTTCGATGATGCTATTATTTGTGGTTCGGTGATTCTATACTATTTTGATTTTAGATTATGAACAATACATTTTTTATGATCCACTGCTTGATTGAATACCAATGTATGGAACCTATCAATATATGGAGGTATTGTTTATATCTGAAACTGAACCATGGATTTATTCATTATTATTTTACTACTATGTTTTATATGTTCTTAAAAAATAGTTTTTTCATATATGTATATAAATGCATATATAGTTTTCTTGTATATTCATATTTATCGACTACTTATTTGAGGCACTTTCGTGGTTCCCTAATGATTATATATTTGCTGACACCTTTCATGGAAAGTTCACTGGAAATGCATCTGTAGATGTTATTTTTTAGGAACCTAGTTAGTGGAGTGATGTATGGTACTTTATTGGATTTGGGTATAATAGGATCCAGTTCCTATTATAATTCACTATGGTTCTTTTTATTCCTATGGAGCAGATTCAAAGGGGCCATCCCCAGATAATCATGTGAGGTTTTATCACATAAAACCTTCACTTTTTGAATCATTATGGTCCATTTAGTTCACATTACGTTTGAATATTAGGTTTCTATATATTTGATATTTCTTATAGACTATAAGTGAGTTTTTATATATGACATGTTTGTGTGTCTGTATAGATATTTCATCATTTATTTTCATATTTTTTTGTCTAACAGGTATTCCTATGTCTGGTAATAATGATTTTGGGTCTTCATGTCCATTAACCCCATGGATCATGCTGGTATTTTATTCGACCTCTGGTACTAATTGTTTCTATTGGGGGGGGACCACCTCCCATTTTTGGTTTTTTACACACAATGTTTAAACCATCATTTAGTGATTTTGAGGTGTGTTAATGGTCATATAATGATCTGACCTGGTGTTTGTGGGGTAATTCATCCAAGGGTTATTACACTATCCACCATTAAATTTTCACTTATAAAATTTAGTGATAAAATCATTTGTTATCTATATTTATCTCCCTATCATTATCATAATCATCTAGATGATTCAACATAGTGTATCCATCCATGTCCTTATCCTGTATCCTCAGATCAAAGACATAACTAATAACATGTTTCATTTGAAATAAGATTCATCCCTTATGTGCCATCAATATGCATCCATCTCACCACAACTCTCTCTACATGGTTGATAAATAAATATAAAGTATTTCAAAAAAACTAACTTATATTCTTGGTATAATATAATGTGTTATTTTCTAGACTACTTCTAGATGTTTTCAATGGATATGAGATTCTCTTTCTCCAATTTAGATCATAAGTAATGCGATGTAGTCAAGTAACATTCCATTATCTAAAAAATAAAATAATATTTATTATATTTTATTGATTACTGATTGCGATGTTATTAATCATTATATTATATCTCCCATTATTTTTTTCAAATCCCAATATCCCTTATTATTGGATTTTGAATATCTAGACACTTAGATTTTCATGTATAAATGATTCATATCTCCCTTCAACAATGTATTAAACCCCTCAAACCAAGATTTATTCCATTATTTCCAAATTCACCAAAATGCTATAATAAGAATGATTGTTCTATCCTTTCCTTCATTAGCATTATTCCTCAATATGTGGATCCAATGATCTAGTTGATTGAATGACTGTTTAATATTCTTATTTATCATATTTGAGTTTCTTATTACTCCTCAATGGATGATATTATATTTTCATTTGATTAAGGGAATTATGAATGATTTGATGTGGAGTAACTATTTTATTAAATTCAAATTTCAATTTTCTTAGACATATTGAAATTATTTGAAATGATAAAATGATGAGTTTCCCTTATTAGAATGGTCTATTACTTTCACTTTTTTATAATGAATATCTTATATCTATTTATTTATATATTATATAAAATTAAAATATTATGAACCTAATAGGATCGATATGAACCATAAATGGATGAACACTAATCACTTGATAAACGAATATGAAGATTGAGTTAAATATTTTAACAAGCTTGCAATATAGCAAGCAAAAAACCCTTCTAAAATCCCATGTTTGTGTTTACATAGTTGTTATTCAATAAAAATTAGTCTAGAATAGTTGTAAGAACATTTTATTTTTCACAGAATAGATCAAAGCTATAATTGTTGGACCTAACATGGGAAAAAAATGAATTTGGACATCAATTGGGATGATACCACAGTTTATGAATTATATGATATAAATACCTTTATAAATGATAATGGAGATCTCACGGATGAAATGAAAATGGAAATTGAAAATTAACTTCCTGAATGACAAAAGATGTTTGTGGAGATAAATAAATATTCAAAGAAACCATTATATACTAGTTATACTAATTACAAAAAATTGTCATCTATATTGAAGTCATAAAATTTGAAATCTATCTCCGGATGGAGTGACACTAGTATTACAAATATCACGGTATTCTGAAAGATATGCTATTAGAAAAAAATTAACAACTAGGCTGAGCATATGATAGTAATTTGTTTTTACATTCAATTGGAATGATCTCTAAAAAATACATTCGTGACCAAATTATTGTGTATTATTCTTAAAGGACTATGAATCACTCATAAAATACCCTAAGTGTGACACAGATTGATGAAAGAAAAATAAATCAATTCCTTTCAAATATATAGGGTAATTTCCTATCATTCCACAATTTAGAAGACAATATGGATGTTCGAAAACCAAAAGTCAATTAACATAGCAAGAAGATACAAGAATTAAATATGGGAAACTACATCATCCATCAGATTATCCTCTGTGGAAGTAAATTGATTATGAGTTTCCCAAATTTAGAGGTGATATGAGAAACCTTCATATTGCATTATCTACAGATGGAATAAATTATTTTAGTGTAGTACTAGCAGTACATGGCCCATCATGTTGGTAAATTATAACTTGCCTCCATGGTTATACATGAAGAGAAACTACATTATGTTTTCTGTGCATATATCTAGAACAAAGAAACCCAATAATGGTATTGATGTCTATTTGGATCCATTGATCAGATATCTGAAATTGATGTGGGATACAAATGTTATGATGTATGATTCTCATAGAAGTGAAGAATTAACATTGAGGTCCTTGTCATACAAAATTTATCAGGCTATAGAATTAAAGGAATGTTGGGGTGTCCCATTTGTGAAAAACACAAATACTTAGTTCATTTGAAATATTCCATGAAGACTATGTATTTAGGACATCATAAATTTTTACGTTGAAGAAATAAATATCGATCCTAGGTGACAACAATCAATGGGGAAATCAAACAAGTTACAACACTGTCTCCAGTAACGGGTGATCAACTTTGCAAAAAAGTAAGAAATATTGACACTATTTTTGGTAAACCATTTTCGAAAAACAATACAAAATTAGGTTAGAAGAAGAGATCAATTTTCATGGAATTATGGTATTGGAATTGTTTATATGTCAGAAATTTTATTGATTTGATGAATGTTGAAAAAAATGTATTAGATTGTGTTATTGGAATGTTACTAAATGTTCATGAAAAAATAAAATATGGAATCAAGGCTAGGTTGACTTGATTGAAATGGGGATAAGAGAAGAGTTATCACTGATGAAGGGTAAAAGGTGGAATTTTCTTCCTCCAGTAGATTACACTCTATCCAGACTAGAAAAATTGAATATTTTCCTTTTTCTTACTGGTGTAATAGTTCTATAGGGGTATTCCTCAAATATCAAGAGTGTCATGTCAATGAATAATTTGATGTTACAAGGACTAAAATAAAATGATTATCATTTTTATCTACAAGATTTTGAGCATGTTGATTTCCATTACATTGTTACTAAAAATGTATGACTACATTAACCAGGATCTAATTCTTTTTTAGATCCATATGCAGCAATGTTGTAGACCTGATGAATTTTCCCATCATGAATAAAGAGACTTCAGTCATATTATGTGAATTAGATATATTCTTGCCACCATAATTCTTCAATATAATGGTCCATCTAAATTTTCACTTGGATAGAGAGGTTCAATAATGTGGTTCAGTCCATTACAGGTAGATGTAACACATAGAATGGTATATGATGATTTTTAAAGGGTATGTTAAGAATAAAATTCAGCCAGAAGTTTCTACTACATAATGATATATTATTTATGATGGTATCGAATTCTATACCAATTACCTCTCATTTTATGAAATCATCACTCTCCTAATGTGTCTTCACAACAAATGCCTTATGGGGGAATGGATTTCTAGAAGAGATGATGTTGCAATTACCTTGGAAGAGAAAGGGAAATCACATATTTACATATTACAAATAGTGAAGATGTTCATCCATACATTGAATCCCACAAAGAATTTATTAGAGATTTGAATTCATAAAGAGATGAAGGATGGATAAAAAATACACATAATCAACAGTTTATAGGATATTTTTGAGATAAAATTAATAAGTATTCATCTGAAATTTTGAATTCAGTTGTCGAATTATTTCAATTGCTAACCAGAAGACCGATTAAAAATATCACATCTTACACTATTTTTGTAATCAATGATTATATGTTCTATAAACAAGAACAAAATGACTCAACTATGATGAAAAATAGTGGTGTTACACTTGTGGATGAAGCGATGTACATATCTGGTTCCAAGTATAAAAATCCAATTTATAGAAATATGTCATATTTTGGTTTTAACAAATAGATATACAAGTTGGATTATACAACATTTCAATTTCCTCTTTACTGTTTCAAATGGGTTGACAATACCAATATTGTCAAAGTTGAGGAAATGAGCTTATGAAGGAGAATTTCAGTGTGGAAGGGGAAAAGAAAAGCCATTCATAATGACATCACAAGAAATGCATGTATTTTATATCACTGATCCAAAAAATAATAATTGGTCTATTTTCCTACTAGAGACGAGAACAAATGTTGAGTCAGATGAAAATTCAATCAAGGACGACCCTTTCATTGGGATATCACAATTAGTTCATTCCAGTTTCAAAGTAAACAATGTATTGTATGTTAGAGGGGACCAGAAAGATGGGATTTTGATTCTCAATAGAGGAACCAAATAAATGAAACCTTTAAACAAAATAAAGAGGGTTCAATAAGAATGTAAAAGGGGTTTTTTATATATTCTGTTTTCCCTTATAATATTATATGTTCTCTACCACATTAACATAATCTAAATTAAATGTTTTTCTACACATGCAGACAATGACTTATGTACATGATGATATAACCAATCCCTTATAAGAACAAACTATAATGAATGAAATCCTTTGGAATGATGTAAAGGTAATGTTATGATATATTTTCTCTATTTTATTGAAATATTATATAATAAAATTTTGATTTAATTTTCATTATTCCCTGTAGATTTCATATATTTAAAAATATTTCTATCCATGTGTCATGCCTTTGAAATAAGAGCAACGATCCTATATTATCTCAATCACAAAGGTAATCTTGATTATTTCACAGTAAAATCATTTTAAAAAGAATAAATGAATGATTACATATTTATTTTTAATTTATTTCTTTTTTATATTACTCACATAATAATTGATTGATTATATAGGTGGATTATTTTGTTTTAGTTGGGGTGCTCTAGACAACGAGACTGTACCCGAGTGGTAAGGGCTCCTTCTTGCCATCTATGAGACCCGGGTTCAAAACTGGGTGGAGGAGAATTTCCAGTTTACTGTAGTAGTGACTATTCGGTACTATAGTAGCCGGAACTATTCACCAGATTTGGGCCTTCGGGCCACCAGTTTGGACCTACGTGTCTCTAGGGCCTTTGGGTCATCAAAGGACTTCGGGACACAGGGCCTTCGGGTCACGTAGACCATAGTGTAGCCCAATTTACATAGAACAGACCCCGGAAGAGGATCAGTGCAATAGGAGTAGCAGCCACCAGATGCAGAGCTAACCGGATTGGATGAATGAGAGGGTATGACAACCACCATCGGGACTAGGCACCGTGTAGCTTTGTATGGGGCAATGATAGCCAATCATCAATGTAAGGTGGGGAGATAAGGTGATCAATGATGCAAGACAGTTGGGAGGGGAATTTTTAGTGGGTTGGGCCTACGGGTCATGTAATGGGCATGGTATACCTCTTGGCCTTCGGGTCATGTATTGCGGGTCATGTCGGGCCTTGTGCCTTGGGCCTACGGGTCATGTACGGGTTCCCCTTCAACCCTTAAAAGGGGGATTATCTATAATAAAATAAAGAAGAAGGCCTTTGTAACATTCTAAGTTGGGGTGCTCTATATATATTTCATGCCTTTCTGCACCAAAACATCTATAGAATTATTCTCCCTCAAAACATTTACACCCATACAATTTTTCATTTATCACCATCTTTCATGTTATCTCCACTGCTGTTGTAAGAAGAGAAAAAATGCTACCTCTGATCAATTACTGAGTTAATAATATTGTTTTCATAGTAAAACCATTGTTCATATAATTAATGTATTGTTTCATATTTATGTCTAATTTATTTCTTTTTAGTATTACACAGATAATAATTGTTTTCTTATATAGGTGTAATATTTTTTTCAAGTTGGGGTGCTCTGTCCATCATTCATGACATTTTACACCAAAACATCCATAGAACTCTTCTTCCATTAAACCATTTCACTACTTCAGTGGTGAATTTATTACATTCATTAAAATTATCCTCACTGCCTTTGTAGTAAGAGCAAGGATGCTACCTCTGCTCAATTATAATGGTAATGTTGATGTTTTCAGATTAAAATAATTTTTCAGAGAATTAATGTATTGTTTTATATTTATGTTTAAATTATATCTTTTTAGTATTACTCACATAATAAATTTTTTTCTTATAATGGTGATTTTTTTGTCTGAGTTTGGGTGATCTACCTATATTTCATGCCTTTCTGCACAAAAAATTACACAGACCACTTCTCCCTCAAAACCATTTACCCCTGTAGTGTTTACATTTATCACTTTCCTTCACGTTCCCTCCACTGCTCAATAATAGTGTTAATACTTATATTTGTATAGTGAAATCATTTTACATATAATTAATTTATTATTTCAAATTTATGTTTAATATATTTATTTTTAGTATTACTCCAAATAATTATTTTCTTATACAAGTGGATTTTTTTTCGAGTTGATGTGGTCTGGTCGAATGTTCTCATGAAGTGTTGGATGTTTGAAGAATAAATTTCAGTGAAATTATTGTATCTTTGATATATGGGATTGTTTTTGTAGACATTGGGATGTGTAGGAATTTGACACACCTCAATCTGACACACGACGTAACCAGTATGAATCAAAGTAACTCTTTCTAATTAAAATGGACATTAATTTTATTAAAAAAGAAAAATAACATAATAAAAAATGAGAGAATATATTAATATTATTTTGATACATTAATATAATGATCCATAATCCATTTATGATGTGTAAGAATTATAATTATCTCAATCTAATACATGTTGTGCCCGATATGAATCAATGTGTTCGTTATCAGTTTAAAATAAACATTTGATTTTGAACAGTGAAACTCACTGAAAACTGGTAAAATGAACTTGTCTATTTTTGATAATTTATGGAATCCATTAAAAAAACATTTATGATGAATTGGAATCAGTCTCACATCAAACAAACAAACGATGTGATCCATATGAGTCAAAGGGAGTGTTTCTTGTTAAAAATGACATTTTAGTAAAAAATACAAGTGACATACTCAGAACTGAGAAAAAACATTCATTTGTTTCTATAATTTAATAAATTGATCCATAATTGATTTTAGATGTGCATGAATCATCCCACCTCAATCCAATGGATATTGCAATCAGTCTGACATTAAGTGCATGTTTTTATTTAAAATTGACATCAATTTTAGTAAAAAGGACAACTGACCTACACAAAACCTATAAAACAACATCACATTTTTTAAATACTTTATGAAAGTCATCTATATGTCAATTGTGATGTTTATGAGTCATAATCACCTCAATTTGATTCAAAATTTGACCAATATGAGACAAAGTGCATGTTTTAATTTTAAAATGAAATCTTAGTAAAAAAGACAAGTGACCCACTCCAAACTAAAAAAACATAGTCAAATTGTTTTGAAACATTAGTGAACTGATACATAAGTCATTTTGTATGTGTAGGAATTATCCTCACCTCAATCCGACATATGGTGTGACCAGTATGGCTCAAAGAGCATCTTTTTATTTAAAATTGTTATCAATTTTAGTAAAATGGACAATTGTCCTACTCAAAACCAAGAAAACACATTTGTATTGTTTTGGTCCATTATTACAACAATCCATAAGTAATTTTCGATGTTTATGAATCATCCATACCTAAATATGATACATGATGTTCTTGGTATTACTCAATGTGTCCTTTATCAGTTTAAAATCGACATTTTAGTTCAAAAAGTGTCGCTCACAAAAAACCAATCAAACACGCCCATATTTTATTGATAATTTTGTAAAATTATTCATAAGTAATTTGTGATGTGTAGAAATTATTTTAACATGAAATTGATACATGATGTGATCTGAATAAGTCGAAAGTGCATGTTTTCAGTTTAAAATGATGTTTTAGTAAAAAAAGACAATTGATGTACTCAAGACCAATAAAACACATTTATATTATTTTGATACTTTAGGAAAATCATCCACAAGTCATTTAAGACATGTTGGAATTAGGAAAACCTAAATCTGGGGGAAGGTGTGACTAGTATGACTCAAAGTGCATCTTTTTATTTAAAATTGACTCAATTGAAGTAAAATTTACAGTTTATGTTAATTTTTTTCTTTATATTATTACTAACATAATAATTATTTCCTTATAGAGGTGTGTTCTTTTTCTTGAGTAAGGGTGGTTTTTTTGGAAATTGCATGAGTTGGGCTAGGATTAAAAGATAAATTAATATTGATTTTTTTGAATGTATATATTAATTTTTATTTATGTAATTTTATAAACAAGTGTTTGAAATGTCTATAATATAGTTTTTTCTTGTGTTTGTGTGGTAATTTTAGTTTCTCAAAAATTTGGTTTTGGTAATTATTTATATTGATATCTTGTTTGTTTTTGGTGTTTTGGTGTGCCGTTACAGCATAGTGCAGTTGTACTGTAGTGTGCTATTACAACACACTTTAGTATGGACCTTTATCAGTGCTTTTAAAAGAACAGATAATGGTCTACTTTATCATAACTTCTAATAAGAATGGATAAAGGTGTACTTTATCAAAACATTTATAAGTGATGATATATAAATCTTTATCAGTGTATTTATTAACACTGAAAAATATTTCCTTTAGTGACACTAAATTAACGCACGGATAAAATACACCTTTTTCAACAACGTTTCAACACTGATAAAAGATGAGGGATTTTAACCTCACTCATGTAGTCAGTTCTTTTATTTCACTAATAAAGGCCATTTCTAGAACTATTAAAGTCTAGTTTTACCATAGTTTACATTTCTCGTTTTTTAGATGGAGAGAAAATGAGGATTCAATGGAGAATTTGTTGTGTGAAAAAATTCTCCATTCTCAATTTTGGGTGATATACACCATAGTCATAACCTTCTATTTATAGAGTAATTTTTTAGGTTAAATAATTATTTAATTTAATTCAAGAAATTAAATAACATTTTAAACCTTCAACAAACCCCATGTCACATGATAATAATAATAATAATATTTTGTGGTGCACTAAATTCCAAAAATTGATAAATAATAGTTACTTAGTTGTATATAATTATTTTATCACAAGACAAAGTCTTGGTCTTTTTTAACTCCATGGTATTTACTGAATACTCAAATAAGTATTTAATAAATAAATAAATATTTCATTCACATACTAAGGAATAAATATTTAATAAATATTCAATAAAATAAACAAATATGTTTTTATTCAAATACTAGAGAATAAATATTTATTTACTTTATGAAATCAATATAACGTGAATAAAATAATTCTTAATTATTGAGAATAATATTTCTTTCATTAATTAAATTAAATTTTAATTTAATCAAGACTAATGGAAACACATTGGGTGTGACTATCTAGGGTTATTTTTCATTAAAATAGGTGGGGTTGCCTAAAATCCATGACTACTATCTAGAAAATGGGTCAGGGAACCCAAGAGAAACAACTTAATTTCAAAACGGTGAAACCCACATATCAACACTCACTATTTAATATAATCACTTTGTTATAATATGTCATCAAGAAAGTCGTATGATAGAGTCATCAACCTTTTTTCCTGATAGGTATGTCTTTGACGATCTGAAATAGAAACGTCATTACACAATGGGAATGAAATTTAGGAAAATGTTATATTCCAATAAAAAGGATGATATATAAACTCCCATAAAGATAAAAGTGAAAGATCCTTCCTTGACTTATCTATTAATGACATGTCAATCGTGATACACCCAATGTATCCTACTTACTGCCAACAAATGGCATGAAAACTTTTCTCATTAAATATTTGTGAGTGAGTCATGAAATGTATTAATGATAATATTATAGTCTAAGGACCATTAAAAATTATATCAAATAAGATTATCCTTTGAAAAAAAACATGCTTAATTCCTACTACCAGATTTGATCTCACAATATCCCATTTTAGAGATTACCAAGTGATAAATTCTTGAGATAAAGCCACATCTACTTACGAGTACTTTCACCCGATGGTCTAAATACTATGTGTCCCACCATAGTCTGTTTTCCAACCACAAAACTATATTAAGATTTTTTGCATAGCACTTCAAGTTTATCATTAGAGAGAGGAACAATTACGGCCTTATCAGTGTGAACAATAGTATAGGAAAATATTACATTATGTCTATGTAGAAAATTATCAATATATAATTATATGTTTAATTAATATTCAATACATTGGATATAAATTTCATAAAAGTACAATTAGTTGGTCCTAGGAAACCAACTCAAACAAAATATCACATAGACTAGAGCCTACTACCTATGGCTTTTAGTTCCCTAGACTTGACATTATAATCGTGTTTCTGTTGAGTCAAGGCTTTAGTCAATGGTTATTCCACATTGTCTTCTAGAAAAATACTGTTTACTATAACCTCAACTCTTTGAGAAAAATCCCTCAAGATGTGATAATTTGAAAGTTTGTTCTTTTTTCCACTAATATGAACTTGGATGTTTTGCAAGAGCCACCAGTATTGTATTATCACAACAGATTCTGATAGGATCTTCAGTTATAGGTATCACATCAAGCTCGTGGATAATGTTTTTCATTCATTCTACTTGCTTATCCACCTTAGAAGCTGCAATATACAAAAAATCCAATGTAGAATCTATGACCGTATCTTAGTTTAAGCTCTTCATGATCCCATCACCTCTATTCAAACTATAGATGTATCATGTTTCTGATTGCATTTCATCTTGATTAGTATAGAAACTAGAATATGTATATCCTACGATGACTAGTTCCTCATATCCTTCATAGACTGAAAACATATCCTTAATACACCTTAGATAGTTAAGGAGATTTTTGACTGCCATCTAATGGTGGTCACCGATATCAACATGATATCATCCTATCACACTTAATGAATATGAAATATCTAGCCTAGTACATAGTATATTAGATATTACTGGCCCAATAAATGACATGTATGGAATCCTCACCATTCATTTTCTTCCCTCAGGTGTCTGAGGACACATTTTCATGGAAAAGATATATTCCATGTGATGATGGAAATAATACCCTCATGGATTATTCAATATTAAATCTCTTAAGTATCTTGTCAATATATATACTTTGACTTAGGTCGACAAACCTCTTGTATCTATCTGAAAGGATCCTCATCCCAATAATGTATGCTACCTCACCCTTGTATTTTATAGAGAAGAATATATTCAACCATTCCTTAATAGACTATTAGACCATTATTTGATTTTATATGAGTAATATATCATCAACATATACTGTTATGAAAATGACCACACATCCACTAAACCATTTATAGACACAGGGCTCACATTCATTCTTTATGAAACAAAATTCCATTATAACCTCATCAATATTAATGTTCCATTAAATGAATTATTTTATTAATACATAAATGGATATTTACTACATGAATATGTTGTTGGAATCCTTTAGAGTTGCAAACCCTTCAGGTTGTGTCGTATAGCCATCTTCCAAACAGTTCTCATTAAGGAAAGATATTTTGACATCCGTTTTCCAAATCTCACAATCATCGATGGTCTCAATTGAAATTAGAGTCCTAATGTATTTTATCATTGAAACTAGTGAAAAAGATTATTTTATTCTTTAATGACTTGATTCTATTTGAACCATTTTGAAACCAATCACACCTTATAGGTAATGTATTTTTTATCCATTTCTAGTTAATTCTTGAAAACCTATTTGTTACCAATATGATTTACATCTATTGGAGAGTCTACAAAAATCTGGACTTTGTATTAGTACATGTAATGCATTTCATAATTCATGGATTCATTCCACTTTGAAACATCTTTTACACTTACTTCTTGATTTTTGATTAGAAGAGCATTATTATCATTTAAAAGGAGTCACCATCCTCACTGACTATAAAACCATTACACTCTGATTTTATAACCTATGTGGTACTTCTATAAAGTACATATCACTGTAGAAAAATATCTTCTTCCTAGAGGAACTGTTGAATTTGTTCTTGTTCCATCTATTATTTTTCTTGGGCCTCAACTTCATCAGATCCTGTCTCGATCACACTATCTCTTTTATAGATGTTATCCCTCTCAAGGAATATGACATGTCTTTCCACTATAACTCTTTTTTATGAGGGGGAATATTTTTAATATACCCTTGTTTCCTTGGTGTATCTTATAAAGGGACACTTTATGCCTCAGAGTTTATGTTTGTTACATAAAGATCCGTTAAAAATAATTAACTTATGCAGACATGTGAATTTGATAATATGGTTTTATATCTACTTCAAAATTAATATGTTGTTACATTTATTAATTTAGTTAGTACTTAGATTAGTATATGTGTATTAATTTTTAATGTATATCCCTAAAAGGATAATGGAAGACTCACATGACTCATCATTGATATCACTAAGTCCAATAAGGTGCAGTTCCTCCATTCTCTTATAAAATTCCACTAAGATGGGTAAGGAGGAGGGATTTGGGATAGGATCCAAAGCTCCCAAAAGTATGAAATGAAGTCTTGATTTATATATTCTACACTACAACAATAATATAGTTTCTTAATATTCATATAAAACTGGTTCTGAACTTCATTAATCTATCCCTCTAATTTATCAAAAGAATATGTTATGCACCACATTAATGAGACATATCAATATCCACTAAAATTATCAGTAAAAACTACGAAGTATGAGTATAGTCTCCATGACTCAATAAGAAATGTTCCAAAAACATTAGAATGAACTAATTGGGGAATCTATTTATCCCTTTCACTTTCCCCACTAATTATGTATTTGGTCCTTTTTTCTTATAAACATGCATGATATGAAATAAGTGGTTTTAGTTAAAAATAATATAAATATCTGTCTTGATGTAATTTAGTCAAGTAATCTTCAACTATATGACTTACCATAGAAAATATATCTTTATAAAATAAGAATCATTTAATACCAAAAGTAAAAATAAATCCATCATTATCAGGTCTAGATACATAAATAATTTTTTTTGTAATAGAGGTCATATAATAAAAAACATTAAAAACCATGATTATTCTATCAATAAATGTGAAGAAGTAGTCCCTGATAGCTACAATAGAAATTTTGGCTCTATTAAATTCTCATAGATCTACCCCCTTAATCATCATTACAAATATACATGGTCTTTGTATTTGAATATGTATGAGTGCACAAAAATCTATATCTAATATACAATTTGTAGAAGAAAATAAATTCCAGTCAATAAAAAAATCCATGGAGCTTCCCCTTTCATCATTTTTTTGTGTCATTTTTCTTATAGTTGACCTTATTGGCACATGTTGATGGATATCATCATGCTCCCTTACGTTCCACATGATATTCATCTTTTTGGAAGGGCATGAAGAATCATTGGGCTTAAATCACTTCACATTCCATTTTTTGATTATTCACCATAAGGACGAATGATTTTTCATGATTCATAATCTTATCTACATAGTGAAGTTGAGTAAGATGATTTGGAAAATAATTCTCTATGTTTTTAATATTAAAATTAACAATAAAGTTGTATAAGTTATAAGGGGTGATGCTAGAATGAGATCAATGTCCAACTATTTGGGGAGTTTAAACCTTAGGACCTCTAAGTGATCTATGTATCCAATGAGATTGAGTAAGTGAGCCCCATCAGGGGAACCCTCTCCATGTTTTATGTGAAAATATTCATTGGAAAAATCAAATAATTCTTGGCTATTTCTCTAATGGTACAGATCTCAAAGGTGATCAAGCATGCAGCATGCATCCATGTTTTCATGAGACTTCATGATTTTAGTACAAATTGAAGAAATCATGAAACATTGACTAACGAACACATTTTTTATGTGTTTCTCATAGAATAGTAACTCCTCATCATTGTCCTCCTTGGTAGTTGGATTAGTAAATAATGACTCTACCATGTAAGATTTCTGTTCATGGTGAAGCACAACCCAAATGTGTCTACACCATTCCTGGAAGTTACAACTAGTTAATAGGGTTTCTTTATCCAATATTTATCATAGGTATAATGTGTTTGATGAGATTTCCATTTTATTCAATAATTAAAAGAGAATATTTTAAGTACATTTCTTAATTAAAAATTGGGTGAGATATAATAAATTAATTGATTTTGTTAAATCTCCCACTATTTTATCAAGTTCCAATAGACCCCACCACTGAACATGGAATTTCTAGTTTCTCTAATATTATATTGGTAAGAATCCATATTACCCTTCATATAATACCATCAAGGGTTCATCAACCAACATGAAGGTATTTAAGTAGACAGGTCTTTAAAATGCATGGGCTTGTAGCTCCATGATCTATTGAGTGGACTCCGCTATCCTGAAATACCGAATTATATTTTCTCAACACTTGCCTCCAAATTACACCATGTCTAGAAAGGTTTTCACGTATTGATGTAAAATGGTTAAGTTAACCCACAACATTCATAAAAACTCCCCTTATAAAAGAAAGATTCCCAAAAAGGGTTGGTCAAACACACAGTTCTGTTGAGTTTTATTCCCAATTAAGTAATGGAAGGAAATTTATGAATTTATATTTAATTAAGGGGGTTTTTATTTATTATGGATAAATTTTATATTTTTTTATCCTCTATATGTCTTTTTAATATTATGTTGATGTTAATTAATTAATTAACCATGTTTGATAAAATATTTATTCATAATTAATTGATTTAATTTCCATCATTTCATATTAATTCATTCATTTATCTGATCATGACCTTGCATCCATAAAAAATTAACATAATAAATAGAAATAATTATTTAATTAAATGAGTTATTAATGGGCTTTAGGTAATGGATTATTCAGTGAGCAGACAATAAATAAACCTTTGACCAAGGGGAAAATAACTACTATCACTGGTCTTGATATGAGTTACAATATTTCAATTGAACACATGTGTATCACCTAAGTTTGCATCATAATGGTTTCTTCATGAAATTCCTTTATGATGCATGGGAAACTTAACTAATTACATATATTTATGAATCACACTCTGGTGAGGGGAATAAAAGGATTGGTTAAAAGTGGATTACATAAATATCCTTAGACACATAGGACCTAAATAATAATGAAGGGTTGGATGACTCACAAACAATATTTTAATATTAAATTATTATAAACCCATTGAATGAATTAAATTGAAAATATCTTACACATACACATTTCTTGGTCAAGTTCATGAACATTTATATATGTAATGAATTTGAAAAATTAACATTCTAGAATTCATTTATTTATTTTTTCTACAATATTAAGATGAATGTTCTTGCATTAATTAATTACCTGTCATCCTAATTGTCATATGAATGTAATTAGAGATACCCATAAAATATGAAATTCATGGAGAACAATTGTCCAAACCAATAATTATATATTTATTGTAATAAATTAATTGTTAATTAAAAATTGAACAAACTATTATAAAATTTTCAAAATAAAAATTATTTTCTAAAAAATAAAACAAGGTTTTAATGATGAAATTTTCTAATTTAATTTAAATTTTAATTCACATCATTAATGGGGGACTACATGATGTTTATATCTAGTTACATTCCATTTATCATGGTTTAAGTGTATCTATGTCTCATTCCAGGGTCTGCAGCGTGTATTTTTGTCAGACCACATGATGTGTATAGACCATATATAGGATCTATTTTCTACTTTTTGTGTGTTAGATATATACACCTAGGCCTTTGGAATATGTCTAAATGGACAACATGGTGTGTAAAATACAACTACATGCTATGTATCTCTTCGAGCCTCATGTTTGTTTTTCTTAAAGAGTCTCTCGGTGTGTTTTTTGGATGGGAGAATTAGTGAACTACATGTTATGTACAAGACATAAACATTTTTAATATCATAAATAATCAAAGTTGTTAGTCCCTATGATTTTGATTATGTTTTATGACTATATAAACTATTTTATTTATGTCATTGACCTATGTAGACTACACGACATGTACAACGATACACGAAGGAATTTTGACAGCCCATGTGCCACCCTTCTCAGTCAACACATAGTGTAAAACATGTGTAATTTCTATGTGGTGAGATATGTATCCCTTGGAACATCCAAATTATGTTCACTAGGCTATATGACGTGTACTTCCAAGTACCTTCCATGTTACCCTACCTTACCAGCATAATATTTGTCACTTCCCGATGGAATCTCTGGTCTTTCATCATTTGTTCATAATCCTTTATGAAAAATGAAAACACATGAATGATTATGATTAATATGAAGAAGAAAATTAATTCAAATAATATTTAAATGAAGAATAAGAAGAAAGTAAAATCTAACCAGAATTGTACATAGATCAATAATCAAATAAATAATTATAAATTTAAATGTGACAACTCTGATACCTCTTGTTTGTTCTAGGCATAGTAGAAGAATGTGTTTAATTTATTTTTTTAATATCTGAATAAATAAATACATAAGACAAGGAACTTTAATCGATGATAAATGTTGATCATCTTAAAACAACCATTCTAATTACCTTCATTACACTGTGAAGATTCATGTTTATAATCCCACTAGTGTTGATCCATACATTCTCCAATGATCTACAAGAAACACACCTTGATCTATAGATGCTAGCATGGGAAATAAGATTTCCTGTTTTTTTCATTATTGAACACTCATTCATTGGTAATGATGAAATCTCTCTGGAACTTATCATTATTTTGTGGGAGAGAAAATCAGGATTCAAGAAGGAATTCATTTTGTATAATAATTCTCCATTATCAATTTTAGATGATATACACAATAGGCATGATCATCTATTTATAGAGTTATGGTTTAGGTTAAAATATAATTTCCGTGAATTTTTACCATTAAATAACATTTAAAACCTTTAGTAAACCCCATTCAATATAATAATTATATTTTTATTTTATGGTGCACCAACATGCACAAATTGATAAATAATATTTACCTAATTTTAAATAATTATTCTATTACTAGACATTGTTCGAGTCCATTTGAACTGCTAGTCATTTATTGAATTCCCAAATAAATATTTTATTCATAAATAAATATTTCATTCACATACTAAAATATAAATATTTATCAAATATTCAGAAAAATAAAAAAATATATTTTTATTCATATAACAGAGAATAAATACTTATTTAATTAATGTGATCCTTATAACATTCCTAAAATTATTCTTCACCCTTGAGAATAATATTTATTCCATTAATTAAATTCAAATAGAATTTAATATAGAAAAATGGAAACACTTAGTGTGTGAACCGCTTGGATTATTTTTCACTGGCATTATGTGGGCTTAGCTAAATTCAAAAATTATTATTTTGGAAGAAGTCAAGGTACCCAAGAGAATGAAATTGATTTCACAACGATGGATACAACATAAGAACGCTCACTATTTAATATAATCACGTTTTTACAATATATCATAATACAGGTTAGATGACAGTGCCATCAACATATTTTCTCGATAGGTATTTCTTCGGCTATGTGAAATAATCATGTCATTACAGCATGGCCATGTAATTTATGCAATGACTATATTCCATTCAACGGGTTGAGATATCAACTCCCATAAAGATGGAATAGAAAAATCCCTCATAGAATTATCAATAAATGACATGTCAATCATGATGTAGCCAACATACCATACTTCCTATCGATATATCGATTGACAGTTTCTATTAGTAAATATAGGTGCACGATTCATGAAATGTATTATTGATAATCTTAAAGGCTATGTACCATTACACATGCTCATAGATAAAAATATCTGATGAAGCCAAAATATAAAAAATTTCTAATAGAGGTTCTACTGTCATAAACTACCATCTTGGAGGTTACTAAGTGATAACATCATGAGAATAAGCCACATCCACTTATGAGTACTCACACCTAATAGTATAAATACCACATTTCCCATCATAGCACGTTATCTAACAACATAACTACATTAAGAATATTTTCATAACACTTCATGGTTTTCATCATACTAGGGAACCTATATGGCCATATTAATGTAGAAAATACTCTATGAAATTATTACATTAAAGGAATGTTGAACAATGAACAATATCTAATAATATATTCAATTAATATTCAATAAATCGAATATACATATAAATAAGTATAATCAGTCGGTCCAAGGAAAACAACTATAACACATATAAAATTATTTTCATGTTATAGCTATGTTGAAATATGAAACATATATATTTAAATCATAATTCTCTATATTTTACTGAATTTAAAAATAGTTTGGGTGGAAGATACTATTGTGTTTTGGTGACCATCCACATCATTTAGCATGAGATCATGTATTGATTTTACATAAATATTTTTAATGAGTTTTAGATGTTTTGTTTCATAAATAATAGATATATGGAATGTGAGACAGTTATATGTGGTTGAAATGGGGCTTAATGTGAGAGATAAATAATCTCTATTATGGTTACTGATAAGGACCTATTTTACAATTATGTATATTATCATGGAATTGATTTAATATTGTTGATTGATGTATAAGACATATTTCTTTGATCATTTTACCTTTTTTATTGTTATTTTATATATATTGTGGTATTAGTGTTTTCTAGGTTTTGGAATATCTATTGGGATGCGTGTTTATCTGATATAATGATCGGGTTTGATTTAAGGGTGATAAAATTCCTCGGGAATTGATTATGGGGGATCTATAACGTTATTCATACCGAGTATTTATCTCACTATTGAATATGGTATAGCATATGATGATGTGGTACTATGTGGTGTTTGGTGGTTGACACAACCTGAGTGATGGAATGAGTTTGAGTTTAGATGGTGAAGTATTAAAGGTGTGATATTTATTGGATTGTTCCTATGATAAGGATACATTCATTGATGATCCAATGTAAGAATTATTTATGTTTACTGCTCATTTTTTATAAATTTTGAGTAACCATATTGACCCTCTATCTTTACAGACAATGGTAGAAATTTCACTGCTCCACCAAGAAAGTCCTTGATCTTCCACAAACAAAGAATAAAAATGAAACCAAATATAGTGTAGAAATATGATCCATATTTAGTAATATGATGAATCATTCGAATATTGTAGCAAGATAGACTCCTAGATATTGTTATTGACTTAAAAAAAGTATAAAAATCCTCACTCTTCCTTTTCAAAAAAACCCAATTCATCCTTTTGTATAGAAATATAAATCTTCAATATTTAGAGAATCTCTAAGTTGGATACGATTAAAAGGGAGTTAACCAACACTAAGAGGGGGTTGGGTGAATTAGTGGTTGAAAAAAATACAAAATCTCAAACAATGATATTCAATTTTTGGTTAGTGAATATAGATCTATATGGTAATGATGTAATGATGATATATTGAGAAAGAAAGAGCACATAAACCCTAACAACACAATGGTGAATGTAATTTTCATTGACTCTTGTTATCATGTAGATAATCCTTGGTGAACAATGTCTATAATCTTGTTGTACACAATACTATTTTATTATCGTTAATAATAAGGAATGGATTATATAGTTGTCCATGAACTCTTTATAAAATACAAAATGATAAATTATAATAAGTTAAATGATATTTTCTTCTATGATTTCAAGTGAATTTAGAATTTGGATAATTTCAACACACGTATTCTTATAATCATTCCCAACCAAAAGCCTCATGAAATGGGTGATTAGTAAACATAGATTCTCCCATATTTCTTTCACAAGCAGTCACACTTTGGTTTGGGTGAATGTCCTTCTATTTATAGAGTTTAAAAGAATTTTAGTGTGATAATATGGTTTATAACATGATATGTAGATCTTATATATATTGAAAAAATATCATTAATTTTACACACACACACACAGACATATGTATTTGTTATCTCTATAGTGTTATTGTTCCTCATATTATGATTTGAAATACATATCAACTCATATATACCTATATCTATAGAATACCTATTCCGATTTGAGAATTTTATTTCATTGTGATCTACATTTCTCTTTTTACCCAGTGTTGTAAGAAATTTTCACAACCAGGAAAATACATTCTAAAAAAATTCTTTCTAGTAGAGCTACAATAATTTTAGCATAACCCCACTTGGCCCCCAAAATAACATACCATAAATTTTTCACAAGTTTTAATCCATGATTAAATCATATCCTCAAAATTTATTTAGGTACATTCTTCACAACACAGTTGAATATGTTAAACAATGATCCTTATTTGTAAGAGTAAAACTCTTATACACCACAACTTCTTTCTCATGAGGCTAGTGATACTATGAAATGAGTCTTTCATGAAAGAATTAAATCTTCAGTAGAAAAATCCATATCATAGTGAAACCATATCATTCATGATGTGATGTGTACCAACTATATATAAATTCATTCCTTTGAAACATCACTGAATAAAAAAGACCCTCTAACTCATCCCTAGGAATGTTTTTAATAAATACAAATAAAAAATCTACTTCCATACCTAATGAATGATTTGAATAAAAAACCTATTCATATGATGACTTTAATATAAAAATTATCTAGACACTAAATTATAGGAAAACTGTGTTCATTAGAGTACTCAAACTCTCAACGTAATATTAATACTATATTGTCCCTTTATTAATTGAGACTAATTAAAAAACAATGTTCAAATTATCTTCACGAGGGGATTAAACACAACTTGTATACTAACCCAATAATAATGGGGTATTTAGTATTCCTCCAAACACCAAGGGATCTATAATATTATCCTCATTATTTTTTTTGGAAAAACTGATTCAACACATGAGATATTCTTTAATCTTTAGAAATGAACTACCCAAGTACACCTTGATCAAAACCTATAAAAAACTAGAGGATCTACCCTTTTTAAGAAGATATCTATAATAAAATGAATCTGGTTGACCTACCACATCACTAGAACCATCCTACCACTATGCACAAAAGGTGTCCTTGATCCACAGGTGCTTGAAATTAGTTCCTAGATCTCAAGAATGGACATTTTAAAATAGTTTCACTCCTTTATAATAATACAAACCCAAACAAGAAACTAACATAAATTCGGTATGACTTATCCAAGCATTGGAAAGCCATAAATATTTAATAAATATAAATGATATAGTAAGATATTTAAATATGAAACATCGAATAAACACCTATGCAATGATAATAAACTAAAATAAACACATAGTGGAAACAAAAATAAACACCACTAACTGAATGGATGATACCAAATCCCAAATTAAAAACTGAAATATAATACCTTAATAGATCGAATATCACCATTAGTGACCCAATCACAAACCAAATCCCACCATCCAACCATGGACTAACACAAAGCACAATAATGAAACAAGAACTCAGAACATAAAATAGAAACATAAGACATGCATATGCACTCACGAACTGGTAAATATGTAGGGTGTGAGAAAAAAAATCCTAGTTGGATCTCACAATAGATTCTATGTAAATCCATTCATAATATAGTTCATTATGGTCTAGTATGAACATAAGATGTAAAAATTGGGTTTACATGATTTATAAGAAAAATAATATAACATAACACTTACACATTAATAAAAAACACCATTTTCATATTCTGTGGATGAATACACATTTAAAATATTTACTTCAATCCAAGGAAATGGGATCTTTAAAACTATATAAAATAAGGAAACTGAATATTTATTCCTTTTTCCTAAAATTTCATGAAAAAATGTATCTTTATAAAAATCACAACTGAAAACCATTTCTTAAATCATATTTAATAAAAAACAAAATCATTCCCCATAAAACAACAAATTATAATCTATTTTAAAATAAAATAATAAGAAATTAAACCAAAAATTTACATGTAATTGAAGTAAAAACCACATGCATATAGATATCTAAGAAGAATAATAAAATATAATGAAAAAAATGGATCCATGTAATCTAATAGTCTAGGTTAATGAAAAAATAAATAATGTCCACTATTTTTTTAGAAGGACCAAAGTTCCATGAGAAACAAACTAAGACTCTAAAGTCTTGTACTTGAACTATTAATGAGGAAACCAGGTTAACAATTACAAAACTTATCATATCCGAACAGTCATATAAAATTAACTAAGATCCATCATGATCTTTAATCTCCAAAATAACTCTAGGCCCTTAAAAATTATTCAAAACCTTGGAAACAAAGAAATTATACCATTTGATATAACCCAGAACCTTACTGTTTTCATTATCAACACCCACTCGGGATTTCAATGATATGGATCCCTAAAAGTCATCAAAAATTTCCTGACATGTCAAATAATAGATGTGGAAAATAATGTAATAATATATCATCACAAAAAAATAATTCGAAGAATTTAAAATTGAACCTTATCTAATATTCTACACTTTCACATGAAATAGACCCTATCACATTCATTTATAAAAATTTAATATAGATAAATCCATATAAATAATCCCTACATAGGGTCACTAGCCATTATAGGGATCACAATAATCACACAAACCTTATTTGATCATCTCAGATGTTTTTATAAATCAAATATTTAAATGTTCTCACCAGGTTTTTAAAAACAAAGATGACAAGATATTTCATACCATTTGTAAACTTATTTCAAACATTCATTGAAATTAAAAATTTTAAAAACACTTAAAACATCATTTTTAATCCTAATAATTTACACTAAATCATTTTAGAATAATTTAATTCATTTATTGAAAGATAATTTTTCTATGAACCCATTCTAAAAACTTCACATCTCTTTTTACGGTTATTAAAAACTCCCATGAGACCTAAGGGTCTCAAACAATACTTATAAATGACGTAAAACATCTTTAATTTTACAAAAAAAATCCCTTCAAAACATCACACATGACCCTTTGAAATGGATCTGGTGTGAAATAAGTATTCCGAAACATTTAAATTCCACAAAAAATGTCACGACCCATCCTCAGGGCCCATGCCTTGACTACCCCAAGCCCGACTTCCATATGCCAGGGGCTGGCGAATAGTACCAAAGGCATAAATCCCAATGAAAGGGAAGGCATTGCCTTTATAAAAGTAAACAAACAAAATAGAGTACACAAATAAAGTATGTACTAAGGAAACTAAGTACAAAAGTAGGTGCTGAAAAGTAAATGGTCTAGTATACAAACCCAACTAAAAGTATAGTAAAACTGAAAGAAAGTACAAAAACAGTAAAGTAAAATAGCAACCACCAAGTCATCCTCCGGATATCCCACTTGAAGGGTGGGTACCGATGGTCTCCTCAGCTCCCCGTGTCCAGCCATCCGCTCAGTGTACGTCCCGTCTAGTGGTCCACCCCCGGGTGCCGTCCCTCTCCACAAGCCTCCACCTCGACTAGTGTTGTCCTTCATCTACATCCAACAAAACGTAGTGTGGGAATAGCCCATGAAGAGGCGAGTATATGATACTAAGTAGGGACCCCGAGACCCCCGATGTTCTCCTAGAATCCACAAAGTATAAACCCTAATGGAAAGATACAATCATGATGTATCAACCGACTCTACTTAGGTATATGCCCATACAAATACCTAATTCATCAATTCCAGTTCGGCTCCAACTTCTGAGCCCATGCACAATCTAGTCCGCAAAGGAAAGAAGTCAATCAATCCAATGATAATGATTGAAGGACAAGACTCATCTCACACATGCATACTACTCACAAAGAGGGGTGGAGAAGAAAAGATGGAGACTCTGAATCATCTCCTCTGCTGAACCCACGTAGGATCCAAGTACAGAAGTCGTCACTGCCGAACCCACATAGGATCCATGTATAGTAACCATCGCTGTTGAACCGACATATGATCCAAGTATAGTCGTCATCACTGCAGATCCCATGGAGGATCCAAGTACAATCATTGTCGCTGCCGAACCCACGTCGGATCCAAGTACAGTCGTATTTGTCATCAAGCCCATGGAGGATCCCAGCACGGTAGTCGTCACAGTCGCAACCAGCTCTAGGGTTCCCGTACACAGTGTACATGATTCCGGAAGGGTCCGCTCCTCGAGTAAAGGGGTAGATATATATACTCTCACGATTTCTAGAGTTGATGTATCCCAAAGTTCTGTCTCGTCAAAAGGAACTCAACACGAGAGATGGCACGTCAATCGGATGCCCGATCTGATAGATAGTGGTCTTTTCATTCCAGGGGCCCAGTTGGAAATATGCACATTCCAAACCCGGCCATTTACAAAAGTTTTCCAAAACTCACTTAGAGTATCAAAAAAGTACCACCTCGTCAAAAGGGTCCCAGTGCCGTAAACTGCGCGTCAATCGAATGTGCTGTCTTTAATTTATTCACGTTTAAGTGAATAATGGGCCCGACCAGATAAGCCTAGTGGGCTGGCGGGTCAGGTCACCCAGTTTTGGTAGGGTCGTCCTGGTAGGGGTGTCAGATCGACCTGAAGGATCACACGGTCTGACCTGAGGGGCGCAGCCCGGCCTGAAGAGAGTGCGGCCTAGCCCAAAGCGGCGCGACGCGGCTGGCTGGGCCAGCTGGCCGAGGCGTCCAAGGGGGTGTGGCCCCCCGGCTGTCCGAACCGGCGACGCCTTATGGCACCACCCTCCCAAACCAGCCGGCTGGGCCGGACAACCTTCTACCACAAGAGGCCCGCACGGGCGGGCCGCGGGTTCTCCAGTGCGGCGTCCTCCTGGCATTGCGGCCTTGCTCCAGCCATCCAGTCCTTCCGCCGAAGCGGCCAAAAATGCGGGCTGCGGTTCCTGCTACATAGCCAGCGCGACGACGCCAGCTTCATCCGTTGCGTCCCCGGCATGGCATGACAGTGCCATGCTTCCTTCGCCACGGTCCGCTTGGCCGCGGATTTTCTTTGCATTTGCGATGGTGGTCCTTGCACCTCTGGTCTATTCTACATTCCACCTCGGATCGTCGATTCCATATAATTAAACAGGATCAAACAGAGGGTCGTTGGGCTCTGTTTGTTCGGCCCACGCCCTCCGCGTTAAGCGATAGCAATAGGCTGAGAAAAATCAAGGTTATACAACGATGAACCGAGGCACAATCTTAATCCATTAAAATTGAACTTAATCCCCTACTTTGATAATTGACATTGCACGTCAGGTGTTGTGGAAGATGACATTGAGAGAAAAGGATTTGTAGGCGACGTCGGAGTGCGTTCGAGGAGGAAGTAGCATCTCCTCAATTGTCGCGGAGAAGAGAATGGTTGGTGTGTCGTTGTTCTTCATGGAACAGAAGTTTTCATCAAAGAAGAAACCATTCTTCATCGAAGAATAAAACTATCCTCTCAAGATATCTCTCTTCCTTAACACAAAAAAAGCCCTCCCAAAATAAAATAATAAACTACCCTCATTATTTTATTAACATAATCCATTTAAAATTCAAACAATCGAACACTTAATTAATTAAATGAAGAGGTTCCATTCCTTAATTAAGGTATGTTGGCAAGAGTTAAAGAGAGGAAGATGGAGAGGAAAGGTCCTCATAAATTAAAGGAGTTTACAAGAATTAATGGGGTGAGGGAGGTGGAGGGTTTTGCAATTAAAGGTGTGTTTCCAATTTAATGAAGAGGGTTTAAGGTGTTTAGGGGAAAATGAAAGGGTGGGGCTCGTGTGAGCCCCACATATCAAACATCCATACTTGGGTAGTTAGGTGGTTGTGGGTCCCACCCTTAACTCTTCTTTGTAGGATATAACTACCATAGATATAAATAAAATTTTACACACCAATTTTATTTATTTTAAGCTAATTCCACAATTATTAACTTTCGACCCACATAAAACGAAACTGCGGTGAAGGTTCCCTTAAGAGAATATCGGCGCTTTGAGTTCATCAGTGCCCTCAGATTTCAATTTCGAGCATCATTTCAAAAGATAGAAAACCCGCTCGTTCGTTTACTAAACATACCCAAGCTAAACTTAGAAAATTTATTCCGGGCACACCGGGCCTCAGAATCAAGTGCCGTCAAAATCCACTGACTTGTAAAATTCCAAAGTATTTAAGAAAAAAATTTCATTGAAATTTTTGGGTCTTTTAATTACTCCCACCTCAGGGCTTTACATCCCCATAAAGCTACAACATAAACTAGGGAAACAAAAGAGGTTACTGAGCATGCATCTGAGCCTCCCACTCCCATGTGCTCTCCTGGAGGTTCCCGTGCTGCCAACGAATGTGCACCAGAGGAATAGACCATCCATGTAGGACCAGCTCCTGTCGATCCTCGATCTCCACCGGGACCTCTGCAAATGTCACCCTATCATCGATGTCCAGCTCCACATGATCAATGATGTGGGTCGGTTCATGCACGTATCTTCTCAGCTAAGATACGTGGAAGACATCGTGCACCCGGTGCAACTGAGCTGGAAGGTCTAAGTGGTAAGCCACCTCACCTGCCCTACTGAGGACCTGGAATGGTCCGATGAAGAGTAGATATAACTTTCCACCCCGACCAAATCTCCGTAATCCACGTCGAGGTGAGACCAGTAAGAAAACGTGGTCACTATCCTTGAACTCCAGTGGTCTTCGTCTCCTATCAGCATAAGACATCTGTCTATGCTGTGCAGTCCTATCCACTCCTGGATGATCTGAACCTTCTCCATCATAGACTAAACCATATCTGGTTCAACGAGTGCTGACTCCCCATGGTTAGTCCAGCACAAAGGTGATCGGAAAGGTCGGTCGTACAGTGCCTCGTATGGTGTCATCCTGATGGTGGAGTGGTAGTTGTTATTGTACGCAAACTCCACCAAGGGTAGGTGATCCTCCCAGCTGCGACCAAAGTCAAGGAAACATGCACAGAGAATGTCCTCATGTGTTTGAATGGTCCTCTCCATATGGCCATCCATCTAAGGATGAAAGGCAATGCTCGGGCATAGCTGCATCCCAAATGCCTCCTGCAACCCCTTCAAAAGCCAGGAAATAATGTGAGTATCTCGATCAGAGATGATAGAAGATGGAAAACCATGAATCCGTACGATCTCCTGAACGTAGAGGCATCCCAAGATCTCTACTGAGTCCTGCTCTCTGTTCGGAAGGAAGTGGGCCAACTTGGTGAGTCGGTCGATGATCACCCAGATAGAGTCATGTCCCCTAGAAGTACATTGAATCCCCATCATGAAATCCATGAATATCCCGTACCACATCCACTCTGAAACCTCTAAGGGTTGTACCAAGCCTGCTGGTACCTGGTGCTCCACCTTCACTTGCTGGAAATTGAGGGATCATGAATCGAACTCTACTACAACTTTCTTCATACCCGTCCACCAGTGTTGTTGTCTGAGGTCCTGGTACATCTTCGCCACTCCTGGATGCACTCCTAGAGGGGAAGTGTGAAAATCCATTAGCACTTCCTCCTGTAATGAAACTGGTACCATGGTACCTCTCCTAAAGATAATGATGTGCTCTCCTCCTTCAGAAAATCTGCCTGGTTCTTGTCCTGAGGATATCTGTGCATGTCGCGTCTCATAGTCAATGTCCCCACATTGCGTCTCTCTGACTCACTGGAGTAGTGGAGGAGTGATTGTGAGTGACTATAGAAAATCTTCCCCATCTGTATCCACGATGGATATCTGCAAAGCGGAAAACTTCTCTATCGCCTCTCCAAGTTGTTGAATGCCTGATCTCCTGCTAAGTGCATCAGCCACAACGTTCCATTTCCCAGGTGTATAGACTATCTCAATGTCATAGTCCTGGAGGAACTCAAGCCATCTCCGTTGTCTCAGGCTCAGTTCCTTCTGTGAGAAAATGTACCTGAGACTCTGGTGGTCAAAGTAGACTATAAAGTGCTCTCCCAAACGATAGTTTCGCTACATCTTCAAGGTGAAGACTACTGTTGCTAAATCCAGGTCATGGGTAGCATAGTTCTTCTCATGTTGTGTCAACTTACATGAAACATAGGAGATCACTTCCTGCTTCTACATCAGGACACACACGAGTCTAGTCCCTGATGGGTCACAGTAAACCACGTACCCAACACCCTCCTTCGGAAGCCTCAATATGGGCGCACTGGTCAATATCTGCCTCATATCCTGGAAGCTTTGCTGGCATCTCTCTCACCACATGAAGGGTTTCCCTTTCCTAGTCAATGCTGAAAGTGGCGCTGCAACTCCAGAGAAGTCTGGCACAAATCTTCGATAGTACCCAGCGAGACCTAGGAATCTTCGCACCTCCGTTACGCTCCTGGGTAGCTCCCAAGAATATACTCCCTCGGTCCTCGCAAGATCCACAACAGCTCCCACCTCCGAGATGACGGGTTCAAGAAGTGAACCTCTCAAATCCAGAACTAGAACTTTGAGAGATTACCATAATGCCGGTTCTCTCGAAGTGTGTACAGTACAACCCATAAGTGGTAGACGTGCTCCTCCTTAGTAGTCGAGTAAATCTGTATGTCGTCGATGAAGATTACGACAAAACGATCGATGTAAGGCTGGAAGATTCTATTCATGAGACTCATGAACATTACTAGTGCATTGGTCACACCGAAGTGCATAACAAAGAACTCATAATGGTCGTACCGACACCTGAAGGCCATCTTCTGCACATCCTCGTCTCGAACTCTGAGCTGGTGATAGCCTGACCTGAGGTATATCTTCGAGAACCATCATGCTACCTTGAGCTGATCAAAGAGGTCATCAATCATTGGGAGTGGGTACTTGTTCTTTATGGTCACCTGATTCAGGCGACGGTAGTCGACACATAGTCGTAAGCTCCCATCCTCCTTCTTGGTGAATAAAATCGGAGAAGCCCAGGGTGAAACACTGGGTCAGATGAATCCCTTTCCCTGCAAGTCCTCCAGCTGTACCCGCAACTCACAATGCTCGGCGGGAGCCATCCGATATGCTGGAGTAGATATCGGTGTTATCCCGGGGTATAGGTCAATGTAGAAATCTACCTCTCTGTGAGGAGGTAGTCCTAGAATGTTGTCCGGAAAAACGCCTTCATACTGATCCACCACAATAGGAAAACTCGGACTCCGCACATCAACCGCTCATAGGATGAGACTAGCAAACTGATGTGTGATCATTTTCCCTCTCATTTTCGTAATCCCATCCTGCGATGCAAAGGGTCCCTTCTCACCGGTGAAGGTGAACCCGATCCCATCCATGTGGACACACCACACTTTGCGCCTAATACAGTCGATCTGGGTGTGGACTTTAGATAACCAATCCATACCCAAGATGACTTTGTAAGGCCTCAAAGTCGCTACAAGAAGATTCCAGCCAAAGATCTCACCTCCTAGAGGAATCTCACACTGCCGGCACCAGTGCTTAATCATAGAGTTTTCTCCCGTAGGAGTCTCTAGCCGTAAAAATCGAGCCAATGGCTCCATCGGAAACTCCGAGCTCCAAACAAGGGCAACGACAATAAAAGAATAAGTCGGTCCTATATCTATAAAAACTGTAGCAAGGGTGGAGTAGACACAGATAGTACCTCAAATCATCTCAGGTGTGCCGTGGTCATAGGCCTTGACCACTTGGAGCTGAGCCTATCATTGTCTTCCAGCTCCCTGTGCTCGGGGTGGTCCTCCTCCTGGTGGTGGTGGTGGTAGAGCCTCGAAGTGTCGTCCACCACCCACTCCTCATCCATGTCCTCTGCCTCTCCCTAATTCTCCCTAAGGACCATCATGGTCGAACCTATGACTCTTCCTAGGAGGTCCCTCTAATCTTTGCTTCTCCGCCGCATGGTGCGTCAGGCAGTCACGAGCCATGTGGCCCTGCCCGCTGCATGTATAGAACTGCCTGCCCCTCGTATGGTTGGCTCTCCTCCCTGTGCACTGCACATCTAAAATAGTATCATGAGGTTTCCCACCTAATGGTCTGATCCACTTGGACCTCTACGACATCTGTCTACTTCCAGCTATAGAAGACTCCGTTACGTGTCACCTTGCAGTGGGTATCGTTGTTGGCGTCGACTCAGCAAGAAAGCTCTCCACAAGAAGGGCTCGCTCCAGTACTCCTACCTATGTCAAAATGCTGAGGGAGATCATCGAAGCCCTGATATCATGCCTCAGTCCCTGCTCAAAGGTTCGGGCCCGGAAGAATGTGCCTCATACCATGTCCGTGGAGTAGGGTGAGAGGTCAGTAAATCTCACTGAGTACTGGGCTATTGTCATGCTGCCCTGTCGCAGCTGTAGTAACTTCTGGATATGCACTGCACGGAGGGTGGCTGGAATAAACTCAGAGCGGAAGAGGCTCTCGAAGTCTGTCTAATTTAGAGATGCCTCATCGTGCACCTGGAACATCAAGCTCAGCCATCTACCTTCTTCTGCGTGTAGGAGACTCATGACAAGGATCCCCATAAGGTCTGCTAGTGTCCCTACCAATCTAAAGACTCTTACGATAGCCTCTATCCAATCCTCGGCTGTCTGAGGGTCTGTATCTCCATGGAACCTGGGCAGCCTCTATCGCTGAAACTCGTGCAATGCACTCAGGCAGCATGCACTCTCTACTGCTGGGGCTGGTGGCATCGGTGGCTCAGCGGGTAGTGGTACCGCTGGTGCCTCCCCTGTAATGGGGCCCTGCACCGAGGCCTTGTCGCTCAGTGGGCTGCCATCTCGTATGTAGCTCAGAACCCTCGCTAGATGGCTACATGGGGCCATCCTGAAATTCAATAGGTGTGCCATGGTTAATACACTATACCTAGTGAGCTGACATAAAGTAATCACAAATAAAACTCTAGAAACACATATGCAATCAATGTTTTCATGCACTAAGTCAGAAATCAGAAGTCAGGGTCCTGGTTTATGGATACATCGGTCCCCGCACCAACACTGGACTCCCTAGACAGAAATCCACACTCAATACTCTTAACACTATTTCTTCACAGAGAAGAAAGATCAGAGTCCTGAGTTCTGTGGTAGAACTGACTCCTTTGATACCAATTTTTCACGACCCGTCCTCGAGGCCCGTGTCGTGACTACCCCAAGCCCGCCTTCCATTGGCCATGGGATGGAGACTAGAACCATAGGCGTAAATCCCAATAAAAGGGAAAGCATTGCATTTATAAAAGTAAAAAAAACACAACAGAGTACACAACTGAAGTAAGAACCATGTAAACTGAGTACAACAGTAGGCGCTGAAATGTAAATTAGCCAGTATACAAACCCAACCGAAAGTACCATACAACTGAAAAAAGTACAACATCATCAAAGTAAAAAAGAAACCACCAAGTAGTCCTCCGGATATCCCAACTGAAGGTTGGGTACAGATGGTCTCCTTAGCTCCTCAGGTCTGGCCATCCGCTCAGTGTACTTCTCTTCTAGTGGTCCACCCCTGGGTACTGTCTAGCTCCACAAGCCTCCACCTCGATCAGTGCTGTCTGTCGTCTGCATCCAACACAACGTAGTGTGGGAATAGATCGTGCAGGGGTGAGTATACATTACTTGGTAGGGACCCCAAGACCCTAGAAGGTCTCTGATAATCCACAAAGTATAAACCACAAAGGAAATATAAAAACACAAAGTATCAACCGAATCTATTTAGTTATATGCCCATATATATACCTAAGTAATCAATTCCAGTTCGGCTCCAACTTCCAAGCCCAAGAACAATCCAGTCCACACAAGAAAGAATTCAATCATTCCAATGATAATGATTGAAAGAAAAGACTCAGCTCACATAGGTATACTACTCACGAAGAGGGGTGGATATGATTAGATGTAGCTTCTGAATCATCTCCTCTTCCGAACCCACATAGGATCCAAGTACAGAAGTCGTCGCTGCCAAACCCACGTAGGATCCAAGTATGGTAACCATCGCTTCCAAACCCATGTAGGATCCAAGTACAGTCGTCATCACTGCCAAACCCATGGAGGATCCAGGTACAGTCGTCCTCTCTGCCAAACCCATCTTGGATCCAAGTACAGTTGTATTCGTCATCGAACCCATGGAGGATCCCAGCATGGTAGTCATCGCAGTCACAACCAGCTCTAGGGTTCCCACACACATTGTACTCGATTTTGGGAGGGTTTTCTCCTTGAGTAAAGGGGTCGATACATCAATTGTCACGAAGTCCAGAGTTAATGTATCTTGATTTTCCATCTCTTCAAAAGGAACTCAACGCGATAGACGACACGTCAATCGAACGCCCTGTCTGAGAGATAATGGATTTTTCATTCCAGGGGCCCGGTTGTAAACCTGCTCATTCTAAACCCATCTGTTTACCAAAGTTGTCCAAAACTCACTTAGATTATTGAAAAAGGACCGGATCGTCGAAAGGGTCCCAGTGCCGAAGACGGCGTGTCGATCGGACGCGCGGTCATTAAGTTATTCAGGTTTAAGTGAATAACGGGTCCGATCTGATAAGCCTCGTGTGCTGGCGGGCCGAGTCACCCAGTTTTCGTAGGTCCGTCCCGGTAGGTGTGTCGGACCAACCCGAAGGTTCGCGCGGTCTAGCATGAGGGGCGCGGCCCGACCCGGCACAGCTCGGCCAGCTGGTCAAGTGGTCCGAGTGGGCGTGGGACCCCGGCTTTCCGAACCGGCAGCCCCTTATGGCGCCGCCCTCCCAAACCAGCCAGCTAGGCCGGCCGGACTTCTGGTGTAAGCGGACCGCATGGGCGGGCCGCGGGTTCTCCAGCATGGCCCCCTCCTGGCGCTGCGACCTTGTTCCTCCCGGCCAGCCGGTCCCTTAGCCGAAGCAGCCCACAACTGGTGTTGGCTTCCTCCGCTGCGTCCCCAGAACAGCGTGATGGCGCCGTGCTTCCTCCGCTACGGCCTGATTGGCCACTGCTTTTCTTTGTGTGTGTGACGGTGGTCCTTGCGCCACTGGTCTCTTCAGAGTTCTACCTTCGATCATCGATTCCATATAATTAGACAATATCAAACGGAGGGTCGTCGGGCCGTGTTCGTTTGGCCCGCGCCCTCCGCGTTAAGCGATAACAATAGGCCGAGAAAAATCAAGATTATACAATGATGAACCAAGGCATAATTTTAATCCATTAAAATTGAACTTAATATTCTACCTTGATAATTGACGTCGTACGTCGGGAGTTGCGGAAGGCGGCATCATGAGGAAAGGATTTGTAGGTGACGTCGGAGTGCGTCCAAGGAGGAAGTGGCGTCTCCTCACTTGTCGCGGAGAAGAGAATCATTGGTGCATCTTAATTCTTCATGGAACCGGTGTTCTTCATCGAAGAAGTCACCATTCTTCATCGGAGAAGAAAACTATACTCTCAAGAGCTCTCTCTTCCTTAACACAACGAAATTCCTCCCAAAATAGAAAAATAAACTACCCTCATTATTTTATTAACACAAGCCATTTAAAATTCAATCATTAAAACAATTAATTAATTAATTGAAGAGTTTCCATTCAGTAATGAAGGTATGTTTGCAACAGTTAAAGAGAGGAAGATGGAGAGGAAAGGTCCTCAAAAATTAAAGGAGTTGTCAAGAATTAATTGAGTGAGGGATGTGGAGAATTTTGCAATTAAAGGGGTGTTGCCAACTTAATTAATGGGGTTTAAGGAGTTTAGGGGAAAATGAAATGTTGGGGCTCGTGCGGGCCCCACCACTCAAACATCCACACTTTGGTAGTTAGGTGGTTTTGGGTCCCACCCTTAACTCCCTTTTGTAGGATATAACTACCTCAGATATAAATAAAATTGTACACACCAATTTTATTTTTTTAAGCTAATTCCCTAATTATTAACATTCGACCCGCATAAAACGCAACTGCATTGAAGGTACCCTTAAGTTAATACCGATGTCGTGAGTTCATCGGTGCCCTCATATTTCGATTCTGAGCATTAGTTCAAAAGATAGAAAAACCAGCTCGTTCATTTACTGAACATACCCGAGATAAACTTCAAAAATTGATTCTGGGCACACCAGGCCTCAGAATCAGGTGTTGTTAGAAGCCACATACACGTAAAATTCCAAAGTATTTAAAAAAAATTCATGAAATTTTCAGTTATTTACAAAAAAATCCACTTAAGAATTATGATGAACACATTTCATGTGGAATAAGTCCATGCCAAGTGTTTAAATAAATTGAAATCCATTTTAACCACTAAAATAGAATAGAATATTATCATAATTCCCTAAATTTTGTTAATAAAAAAAGTAATTCATAACATGTATTACAATACAATTCAAATAAACACCTATATCATTCATGTTTAATCCCAAAAAAACATGTTTTATTTATTATAGAACACATAACCAATCTATGATGCATCCTCATCAAACCTAAAAAACCCAATTATACATCTTATAATCATCCCAAACCATGATCCAAAAATGTTTAATGTTTAGGGTTCATGGATGAGAGGAAAATGGAAGGAGAGGGAATGATAAAAAGCGAGGAGAAAGAAATAAGAATAAAGGATGTCCTAACCACTTGAAATCCAATAATAAATACTCTCAAATTAATGTAAGAGGAAGGGATAAATCTGCCACATACACCACTGGTGTATCCACAAAAGATGAGAATAAAGAGAGTTCAAAGGCCCCAAATATGAAGTGAAAAAATATAATTTCACTATTTTAATGAATTTGGGGAATACTACACGATTTTCCAAATAGTAAGCCAACTATATGGATGGAAATTCCAAAAAAAATACCTTTCATGTTTGGCTACATCATTTAGAAGCTATACACCATCCATGAAAATAGCCATTGTAAAAAATATATACCTATTCATATAATAGTTACATTATTTCTAATAATAATACAAAAGATGTGAATCAGTACTCTAAGATGAAAAGGGACCAACATTGGTTCCCCTTGGATTCACATGGTCTGCACTGAACCATGTTCTACCCATACAAACCAAACATGAACTAAAAAAACATAAAGAAATCTCTATAAATTTCAACCACATGGTTTTTATAGACATTTGTGCATCAATAGAATAGAGAAGAAACAATTACATATCTTCCATGTTTTTAGTAGAAAACCCATAGAATTTTAAATTACCCCACATTAATATAAAATAATATAAAATATAATGTAACAGTGACATGTGGGTGTTAAAATCTTCACCAGAGTGACACTTGTTTCCAATAGAAAAGTCCTTCATAAAAATAAAGGTAATGGAGAAAGTGGTCAATCCATCACCCCATCCTATGAAGTTGAAGGGTCAAGGAAAAATCAAAAGTAAGTAAGACTGAGAAACCATTAATTATAAAAATATCTATAAAAATCTAGAGACAATATATGTAACCTCATGTAACTGCAAACCAAAACATCAAAATGGAAACATTAAATAATTGGAGATCGAAAGGGGGATTCAAAAAAATTTATAATTGATATAAATAGTAAAGGATTAATGTATCCTAAGATAATAAACACATTTATATCATTATTTTACATGAATAAACATTCTATATCATAAATGGACTAACAAAACAAAACAACATTATTATATTTTCTTGGAGGATTTTATATAAAAATAACACATTTTATAATTCTAATCAACATTTCTTCATAATTACACTATACTAGACCACCTTATAAACGCCTCATTAGTAAAAGTCATATACATATCTTCATAAGGAAACATAAGAAATGGGTGAGATTAAACTCTTAGTAAGATGAGAATAATAATTTCTTCAAGGATGAGTTCATAAGCATAATAAAAAGTCATTATCATAAGAGAAATATCATATCACTATAAGTGATGATAATTAAAAAAGAAGCAAGATTTAAAGGACATTTGATAATAACATAAATCCACAAGAATCAATAAAGATACATAATAGTCATAACATTGCTTAAAACATGAAAATTATAATTTCAATCATCATATCATATGATAAAAATACATAAAATCATTAAACTATGGAACATATATTAAAATATATAAATATTAATTTTATGAGTAATAAAATTTGACCCATGATTTTGAGACAACCAAATTGTACCTTATTATACATCACATTCATGAGTCACACATGTGAACCCATGCTTATGAAAAATTAATTTATTCCCATGTATATATATCTCATGAGATTTAAACTTTCAACCAACGTATTTTAGGGTGATATAGGAATCCACTCATTATCATCCATACTTATGAGTTCCACTTCAAAAATATTAACAAATCATATCAAAATAAACCCATTAAATAATTGTGTTTCATAAAATGTGTAAATTAAAATTATTCAATTTTCGTAAATAACCCATAAAATTAAAAATGGATTTCATAGAACATTTAATTATAAATCATTCACCATTAATAGAATAAATAACCTATATAAAAAAAGTGGGTTTCATATAATTTCAAAATAGTATAATTACATGAAATAATTCTATTGACATAAAAACATGATCCATGAAAAATAATCACATAATAATAGACGAATAGAAGGTGAAACATGAAACATAAATACAATGAATATTTTTATTTTTTAATATTTATATTAAAATTAAAACTAAATCACAGAATATCTTTTTTTATTAAATTTTGAATTCATCTATGTAGAAGGCATATTTTTGAGTCACATTTCAAAAATCCTAATTAGTTTTCTTGAAAACAATTAAAAAAAGCATCATGGAAGAGGATTTGAATGTAAATATTTTTACCAAGATATATAAGAAATAAAATCATTTAAAATAAAAAATCAATAAATTTTGTAAACATAAGGTATGTTAATTCAATAAAAATTACAAAAACTCAAAGAAATAATTTTGTGTTATCAAATCCCTTACCATTATTTATTTCTATAGAGGTGGTTTAATATCCTATCGTACAAAATTAAATATATTAATTAGATATTTTATAAAAATATTCATCTCAATACCCTTTTATAAAATTAATTTATAATTACACTCTACATTTATATTAGTTATTTCTTATCCGTTTTCAATTTTGGGTGTATGTAATCTTGATAGTTTTGAACAAGTTTCGTAATAATTAGGTAGAAATTTCTTTTCATATAAAATATCATCATTAATAAGTTATAAAAGATACTAGAATTAATTATTTTAAATTATTTTTTATTTTATAATTACATTCTATTTTGTTTTCTATTATAATTTTTGATGATAATGTAGTCAATGAACAAGTTTTTTTGATTTTTAATGAATGAGTAGTGGTATCTTAATTAATGAGTTCAATAATAGATTTTTAATTAAAAAATAAAATTAAAATATTTATTTGATTATTTATATCTTATATTGTCATTAAATAAATTCTCATATCCCTTCATAATATTATTTTATAGCGTTGTTCAAGTAGGTGGTCAGACCAATCAAACATGAACATACAATTATTCAATGGATAAGCATGATTATGGGTTAATTTGATTATAATATAATTATTATATAATTAAATGATATTATTTATATTTTACTTAGGTGTATTATTGGATTTAAAAAGTGTACTATAAGAAACAAAAATACTATATGAAAAAGAAGAAATGTTACTTTGTAGAGGTGGTAGTCTGCATGTAAAAATGATAAACTTGATATTTTCTCATCAAATGAGAGGGGTTAAAGGTAGATAATGAATATCCTTCATAGAATCTGAATTAAATTATATATATATATATAATATTTTTTTCATCATTCCCATTATTGAAATCATCTATTAGATATGGTGATGAAAGATGGTAAACGTCGCTTCATTGAGGCGGCAGTCCGCACAACACACAATCAATGTTATTTTTTAAGTGGATGGGAAGGAATGAATAGGGGTTGTTTAATTAATATAATAATATATTTTTATTTTAATTATAATTATTTCATTATATTAAGGTGGTTATAACAAGTTTGGAATATGAATATTGAGAAGAAAAGATAAAGAAGTGCGTAATACTTACATTGAGGGAATGAGTTTTTATTAGAAATATGATTTGAAGTGGATGGTTTAAGATAAATACTAGTGACCATAATATTAAGGAAATGGGATAGAGTTATAGGAGTGTCAAAATATAAAAGATATATAAATAAATTTGAATTTAAATGTGTAACATGAAGTGATGGATGAAACCCCTTCTATAACTAAAGAGGAGGTCAATATTGGAAGCACCATTTACTTTTTCAATAATGCAAAGTTACTATTCAAGTGTTAAAAGCACCAAAAGGTAATAAATACTAAGGGTAGGTTATTTTTGGTCATTTAAAACCTCAACCATCCCTTTTTTAACAATATTTTAACATGTGTTGGGTAATTTTCTCTTAGTAAATCAATTTTTACAATTGTTACTTCGATCGAAGTAATTAATTTTCATCGTTAGTAATTAATTTTAAGGGAAAAAATTAAAATAGATAATTTTAACTAATTTTAACTCTAATATTTTATTTCTAAAATAAATTTATAAATTTATTCCAATGGTGTCAAACATTAAATTTAAAATAAATGTATATTATGCATATAAATAATTTTTTATAAATGTGTGATTTTAATCATAAAATTTATATGATGGATTATATTATCAATGGTTTTTATTTTGAATATATAAATTATTTTATTATAAAAAATAAATTTTATGTGGCTTTAAATTAAATTCACAACTGAAATTTACAAAAAAATGTTTAATTAAATCAAAAGGACAAAAATAGTGTTTTTATTAGAATTAAAATATTACTTGTATTTTATAAGTTTAAATATAGGATTTTTAAACATTAAAAAATATATTTCAGATAAATAAATTTAAATATATTATAAATTAATATGTTTTATGAAATTATAATTCTTTCTTATATACTGATAAATTAATAAAATTCACTATTTCATTAAAAACTATATTTTTCAATATTAATCTAAAAAAATAATTATTTTTGAAAAGTAAAAAACATTTATATTAGTCTAATTTTGAATTTGAAAATTAATTACATTTTACAAAAATGTAATTTTATAATTTAAGACAAAAATATATAAATAAAAAATTCTTTTATTGAAAAATGACATGTTTAGGAATTACATGTTCTTAACCCTATTATGTATTTACAATGAATTACTATATTTTTATTTATTGTATTTATTATTATTATTATTATTATTATAATTTAATTATAAAATATTTTATAGATATTTGTTAATGTTTTGTGTGAAATAATTTATCAAACACTCTTTCTATTTAATGAGGAATATTTCAAAACAATCAAGGGTTGTTAAACTCTACTCACCTGAAAAAGAATTTCATCCATGAAATTTTTATTAATAAAATGGAAAATAGTAATGTTTATTTTTCATTATTACATCTTTGGGTTCCCACATTTCTTTTTTTGAAATTATGATTCCTCTATATAACATTTAATAAATGAGTGGTCTTCTTTTGGAACACCTTGTCTCTTTTATTGATAATTTCCACGGGTAGTTCCTCATATGAGATATCACATTCAAATTTCATAGATTATAATTTCACTGAATTTTATTGTTCTGTTATGTTGTAATAAACCAATATTTTATTTTATATTTTCATTTATAAAGAACACTACTTTCGATATCTAGACCACATGCAACACCGAGCTTATGAAAAATATGAAATAATATTATTTAAATATTGATATTATAACCTACCCAATGGGTAGGGGTTATGGATAGAAATATAAAAAGTATGAAAATATATATTCACATTCTTTATATAATTAAAACTTATTTATTAATTCATAATTAATAAGCATATAATTTTTAGTAATGTCATTTTCTACCTGAAATATATATTTTCTTCAAAAATGGTTTTTATTTCAATTTTTAAATATATTATATTTAATAAATACCTATTTAAGAAATTTTATATGAAAAAATGAAGAAATTTTTTAAGTAAATATTTAAGAATTGTCTTAGGAAATTTTTTTAATATGTTTATGAAAAGATTGATTTTTTAGTGATTAGTTAAAAATACAGATTTTTTAAAACCTAAAAAATATTTTTCTTAAATTAAGTAATTTTAAAGTACCATTATATTTTGAATTTTTGTAAATTAATATAAGATACATTTCATTTAAAAATAATATAAATAATTCCTTAGTAATCAACATTATATTTTATTTTGGTAGAATTTCATTTTTTTTAAAACAAATCAAAAAAATATTTTTCATTACATTTTACCCCTTCATATTAAAATTGATTTCGACCTCTTATATAAATTGAATAATGAAAAATGGATTCCATATTTTAAATCATGAGGTTGAAATAGGGTAAATATTCCCCTTTTTTTGGTCATAATTAATATTAACCTTGTTAAAAGTTTATCACCACGGTAAAGGGTAAAATGAGTTAATTATGGTTAAAACTATGGGACAAGGTATCAAAGTCAACCCAACAAATGGATTTATTTAATTGTATGAGTTTAATTAGAAAATATCCATCCTAAATTAAAATATATTTCATTTTGGTCCCATTTACCTTTGATAATGACATTTATATTATTTTAATTAATGAATAAATAAAAAATGACATTCCCTTTCTTTTAATTTGTCTAATATATTTGATTTTTTGTAAAAAAATTAAGTTCAGTTATAAATGGTTATCAATAAGATTAATAAATTATTTGTAATAAATTATTTTATTTTTTATTTTTATTGATGATGTAATTACCATAAATATTTTGCAATGATGATACAATGATTTTGGAAGAAGTAAATAATCATTGTAAATTATTTAAAAATGAAATAAAAAATATATTTTTCAGAAGAATTCTCATACGCCATGAATTTCATACGTATTTATAAATTATAATTAATATTAAATGATTTTATATTCAAAATATAATTCTGAAATTATGTCTTCAAAATAAATTTTCATGAATAGTCCTGAAAATGATGATAATGATATTTTATGATAAATTATATTTTATATAAGTAATAAATTATTAAATAATTAAAAAATAAAATAAAATATTGAAATAAGAGAAGTTTGGTGTTACATAGTTCAAAAATTGATCCATGGATCTTTTTTTATCGAATTTTTTACCTTAGAAGTAAAATAATGACCCTAAAAGGCTGAAGAATGTGTTACAATAGTTATGGTTCAAAAGAGTTATTGAGGGGTTAACCCAAAAGATATGATTTAAAATGAAACATAAAAATGTCTGAATATTATTTTATGAAGTTATTTAGATGTTATATAGTCATAAATTCTATATTATTTCCATTTGGTTCCACTTTATATTATTATGATATATATTATATTTAATTATTTTATGTAATTCCAAGTGTTTCCTTTCTCTCACTTATAAAAAAGAATCACTAGTTATATATTATTTACACCTATTTATGCACTTAGATAAAAGAAGCCATAAAAACTCCCTTATTTTCCTTCCTCACTATTACTTAGAGGCTCTATTCTCGTCTATGTACCAACCTAAATTTCCTATGGTGTAAGCCAAAGGCAATTTTTTGATGAGTAATTATAACTCTAATATGAGTGTTTTCATTTCATTTTATCACAAAACTCCCTCAAATATACAATACGAATGATCATATAAGAACATAAATATATTCCATGTGATGAAATAATAATATTCTAGATCCCAAACCCTTATTCACCTCCATTATGTCCTATAGAAAATGAAAACATTGCTTGTGCATACGTATGACCTACAATCTCCACGTAAAGATGGGATTTATTTTTCACCACCCATTTACATGTATGGTTATAAATTTGAAATTAATGAATATATAATATATATATATATATATATCATAATTATTTTTTTAAATAGTATATTTTCTACCTTCCTATTGTTCTATCCGTTGGAAAATGATAACATCACTCATGCATATGTTTGTACTACCACCTCTATGAAGCGATGTGATTTTTTTTCGATTATCAAAATGAGTGGGTAATTATAATACTATATATAATGAAAGAAATTTTTTTCATTAAATTATTAAAATTATGAAGATGATTTACTCATTTCCTAACTCCTTTAACCACGAACAATATATCAATGTAATTTTAGAGAAATTGATTAAACTAACTTAAATGGGCGACATAAGCAAGAAATATTCAATGGAAGAATTTATAATGACTTTAAAAAGTCCATAAGGAATGGAATAAATATGAAAAAGGTTATTAATAATGTATTTAATAAATTTAAATACATTATATTGGAGCATCAAACACGCGTGACTAAGTAGAGAGCCATATTAAGGGCAATTTTTTCTCATTTCCAAATCATTGAGACATGTTTATATTATAAAACTAATTTCATTTATATGGTTTAAATACCACATCATTTACATATTACATAATTAATTCTTATTTATTATTCAAATTTAAATTTTAAATTTAAATTTACCCTTTTAATGAGATTTGATTCAAATGTAATTAAATCTGTAAGAGAAATATCTTAAAATATCATTTCATTTTGGTATTGTTTATGTTTGAATATAATTTGGGAAGATTATATAATCCTAATATTTTAAAACCCATATATTATCTTTTTTGGGGTTATTTTGGGTTTTAAATGTATATTTGTTTTTATTTATTCTCATATTTTGATGTTTTTACTCCAACTATATTTCATCCATGTCCACATTTTCTTTCAAAGGTTTTCACAAATGGATTTACTATTGTATAATGATTTAATAATGTAATTTTTCTCAAGATTTACATTCATTAAAAAGTATTGAAAGAAAAACATTGTCATTTTTTGTATGAGGTACTTTTTACCAAAGTTATGAGTATAATATTTTTTAATCTTCACTACATGAACAATTTCTCTCACCATCCTGAATTATATTTTCTTTAAATTTTCCTTTAAAAGATTACTTGGTTTTTTTCAATAAAAATAATTTCATAAATATTTTAAAATTTTTATTTAAAATTTTATCAAAATAAATATATATTAATTTCATAATTTATTAAAAATATTTTTTGAAAATTTATTTATGACCCCATTCTTACACAAAGTTTGGAGTAAGTTATTTTTAATGTATTGCATCCATTTTATTTTTTAATGGCATTGTTTTACAACAAAACCTTAATTTTTAATGAGTGTATGGTATTATATCACCCTTTAGTAATAATGTATTATTACTTATTTTATAATCACTCACTTTTTGACAATCATTTTCTTAATAAATATCCATTATTTATTGGAAATTAATTTTCTTCTTTATGTCAATATTTTAAATATCCTAAATAAATTAAAAATAATTTCTATAAATTTGATGATATTTCAAAAATATTCTATTTCTATATATGGTATCATTTGAAGGAATGTTTTTATGTAATTTATTTCATTTATTGGGGAAATAATGATGTTCTCTATTATTTTTTCAGTATAAATAATTTATCATTTGTAAGATATTTTGAGAATGAATTTTATTGGTCATTAAAAATATGGGGAAGACATTGGAAGTGTAAGTATTGGGTTGGGCCCAGTTATAGATATTCCCTTGATGTATTGACCTGTTTCATGAGAAAAAATATGTGGCCATATTAGTTGGATTTATGGTAAACACTTACCCATATATTAAGAATTATGTCTTTGTTGAGAGGCCTTTCCCGTAATATTCACGATAACTTGGATGATGCCTTGATGACACATTCATGAATTTTTGAATTTATGTATTTCCTTTATTGAGAATTCAATTTTGATAATCTATATGATTTTATTGTTAATATTATCTATGTATATACTTTGATCCCAAGTAATTGATCGATTTTCATGTGTTCTAAATTTTCACTCTACCATATTGATTATGCCTTATTTACTCATGATAGTTTCTATCTTATGAGAACCTTACTATTTACCTGAGGTTACATTTTATTTTTTTCATTTCAATTAGATATGAAAGTGAAATATTTGAATGATTTTAAAGGACGTACGAAAGTTTATATATAATGTTTTTAATTTCTAATGTAATATCTAAATCATGGATGTATCTAGTTTTTTAATGCTAATAAAGTTATTAATCTTGAGTGGAACAATCCATTTTTTCTTATACCAATATTATAAGTAAATATCAACTCCAAGTAACTGGATATGGGCTGTTACATATATAATTACTCAAATGTGATACATATAATATATCATTTCCTTGAGGGAGGAATGGAGGGAGTTTAAAGTTATATGATGTTGCCCTGACATGATCAAGAATCTCAAAGTGATTGATATTCTTAGGGCTCAAATTTCCCTTATTCTCATATATCATTACCCATATTAATGTATATATACATAATAACACATTATAACTGACTTAAAACTCAATATCTCATTAATTATTATTTTGATATCTATTATATCAACTTTTTACTACTTTCGCATTCCAGGAAATAGTTTTAACCATCTCCATAATTTTCTGGAAATGTCCAAAAACTATTTTCTTCCTGCCTAGAAATTTATTACAACATGTTGAAATCCTACATATATTCCCATATAGATCTTTATATGGTTCCATTTGATTTTAAGAATGGAAAATTTCGTTTTATGAGATTTCTACCAGGGGAATCTATTGATCTAAACATCCTTGCAATTCCATAAAACAAGATTTTAGAAAATCCTATAGTGTTTATTGGTCCTACAGGAATGACAATCTGTCTAAGGGATATAGGTAGTTCCAAAACGCTACTATATATATAATTCTTTTGAAATATTTTTCCAAATCCTTGAGGAAAACCTGTAATACATATCAGTTATAATGGATAGTAATACTCCATAAAACCATACCACTTCCATTATGCACATCTCTATGAGTTAGTTAAGAAAGAAATGTTCTTTAATGGAAATAAAATGAACATATTTATTAAAACATTCAACTAAAAACCAAATTTCATTAGAGACCATTGAAATTTTGGGGAGTCCAATGATGAAATCCTTGGTAATGTCTTACCAGTTATATAATAGTATAGATAATGGTTGCAATATTCCCTTTGAAATTTTTCATTCAGCCTTAAATTTCGGGCATACCTAGCATTAAGATATGTATTATTCAATATCCCTCTTCATGTAATCCCCTTATAAGTTTTAATTTATATATCTATGCATCTTTATGAATCCTAGATGAATTATTAAGGACAATATATGTGTATCATTAAAAAGTCCCCTCTAAAGTTTTGGTTTTGATAAAACAACTATCTAGGTTTCAAACCATATAACTCTATCTTTATACAAGTGAAACTAAAGAATATTTGATACCATTTTTTTATCTCCACATCATATTTTTTGGATTATTTAATATTTACATAAATTAATGGTTGAGAAGTTAGATTGTAAAATGGGATTTATCTCCTCCAATTATGACTTAATGATTCATCCACTAAGAACCCTTATGTATTGGGAATTTTGCATTATTATAATTTATAGTGTAACATGTTTTTTCCAACTCAAAATAGCATTCACCATGTTTTCCTTCCTCTAGTGGTAATGTATTGAGTAGTCATAATCTGTTATTAAATCTAACTATCTCATTTGATGAATGTTTAAATCCTTCAGTGTGAATATGTATTTTAATAATTATTGTTAGTGTATATAGTATAATTTTAACCACAAAAGTATAGTGATATTTTTATGATTTTATTAAGGTGGTGGTTCATATTTTAAAGGAGTTTTATAAATAAGAAAAATACTTGTTGAAAAATGAAAAATGTCACTTCGTGGAGGCATTAGTTCGCCTGTACACACGGTAAACGTAATGATTCCCTGGAAAATGAGAGGGGATAAAGGTAGATAATAAATTTTATTATCATAATAACAATTAAATTATATATATATATATATAATATTTCACTATTATTACCATCACTAAAACCATACTTGAGCTACGATTATGAAAAACAAAAGATGTGACTTTGTGGAGGCTATAACCCATGCAATTCATGATTAATGATCTTTTTTATAAGTGGTTGGGTTGGAATAAATAGAGGTAGTTTAATTAATATAATAAAATATATGTATATTAATTTTACTTATCTCATTATATTAATATGGTTTGAATTTTTTTGGAAGAAAAATATTAATAAGAAAAGATTAAGAAAGGTGGTAATGCCTACGTTGAGATCTGGAGTTTTCACATAGAAATATCCTTGAAAATGGAGTATTAAAGTTAAATAATGTTAACCATAGTATTAATGATATTGGAGATGGGTTAATTGAGATATAATTTTATAGTTTTATAAATAAATTTGTAAGGAATGGTGTTACATGGAGCTGTGGAAGGATCCCCTTTTATAAGGGATGATACGAGCAATTTTGAAAACACCCTTTATGTTTTCAATAATGTAAAGTTACTATTAAATGTTAAAATTAAAACAATGTACAATATTCAAATTTTTATGGATTTTTGGTCAATACAAATCTAAAACATCCATTTTGAAGCATGATTTTTACATGTTTCTTTCAATTCCACTCAGTAAATCAATTTTGATTAATTTTAAATTTATTGGGTAATTAATTTTCAAACGTATTAGTATGTTTTATTGGAAAAAATTAAAATTGAACATTAATGTAATATTATACCCATTATTTAAAATTTCAAAATCATTTTATGAAATAAAATTTTTAATAGTTTGAAATGTTAATTTTAAAATAAATGTACATAATGTGTAAAAATAGTTTTTAGTAAAATTGTATTTTTAAGCTTGAAATTCATGTGTAAAATAAAATTATTAATGTTTTTGATTTTAAATAAATAAATAAAATTATTATAAAGCAAATAATTTTTTTTGGATTTCAAATAAATATTATAATTAATTTTTCTAGTATAATATTTTATTAAATGAGAAGACAAAAACCATTTTTTTTATTAGATAAAAAATATTACTTTTATTTAATGTGGTAAAATATAGGTCTAAAAAATTTTAATATATATTTAAAATGAAATAATATACATATTTTATCATTTAAAATGTTCTATAAAATTATAATCCTTATTTACATACTAATAAATTAATAAAGTTAACCATTTTTGGAAAAAAATATATTTTCCACTTTTCATCTAAAAATCAATAATTTTTTGAAAAATCCAAAAAATTCATATTATAGTAACTTTGAATTTTTAAATTCAAAAATGAATTATATTTAGAAAATTAAAATTATATAATTTAAAAATAAAATATATATATATATATAATGATTTTTTTGAATATGAATTATTCAAGCTTTAAGTGTTATTAACCCTATTATGAATTTATAATTGATTATAATATTTTTATTTATTATAGGTTTTATTATTATTAAAATTTCATCATCTAATTTTTTAGGGACCATTTTAGTGGTGTGGCATGTGGAAAAATCTCTCAAAAATAATATTTATTTATTGAGGAATACTTCACTAAAATTTTGGGTCATTACAAGTAACAAATGACCACTCCTACAATGATAGAATATAAGAAAACTATGATTCGAAAAATTGTTAATTACAAAAAATATTACACTAACTATAAAAATCCAATAAACCATTATAACTCTAAAAATGAAGCACAATCTATGAAACTTCCAAAAAACCCCAATGCCAAGGAAGATCCACATTCATAATATCGAGTCTCCAAGATAAACCATAACCATTACCTACATTACATAAAAAGGTCCCATGGAATGGTTAATAAAACTATCACCTCTTAAAACATCCAACAACCCAATGACTAAAGACATTACTCAATCAACAAAGTGACATGGGATCTGATCTTTAGTTATAAAACTAAAGAGGAGTGGATTCAGACCTCATATCTGAGTCACCCTCTCATAGTGAACCCAAAGAGATCTAAAAATCCCATCAAATGAACAATATATATTTTTTAATGACTATAATAGTAACCTAGAACACACGCTCAATGCCTTACCATGCCTAATTATAAAATAAAAAAAAAAACCCACGCATGGCCCTTACCCCAAGGCCATAATCACTAAAAGAATCCACACAATGTATATAAGAAAAATGAGACATAAACATTAAAAAAACTTCTAATCACCTAAGAGCTACCAAAAATGGGTTTCTAAAGATAATACGAAAGAAGCCTTCTAAATCCAATAAGGATATAAAATTCTGCACCTAAATCCATAAAAAAGGTTATTGCACAGAAATCTAATAATTGTGGAAGTCACTAATTTACACAACCAGCTAGCCAAGACTCACATAGCCTAGTATCCCAAATAATGATAGATAATTCACAACCATATAAATATAAGGGGGAAAACCCTCCATTCTATTTATAGTCTTTAAAAGATATAAATATAATAAAATAATATCATTCAATAGAAAAACCCTTAGATTACATAGAAACATTTTATAAGGAATAATTTATATACAAAAAAATGTTCGAAACCAATCATGTTTTCTAATAAAATCACTCACTCCAAACACCGATATGGGGATAAAATCCAAATAAATAAATCAAATAATGGAAACAATATTTCTCAAAATCCTAATATTTTAGAATCCACCACATTCCAAAAATAATGAAATTCCATTTTCCAAAATCACACATACTTTTAAATGAACCCATTTATTTGAATTTTCTCTTTAATTGAAAATCCCAATTCCACTAGGTAATTCTAAAATATTAAACGTATATAAAAAACACTAATTTCTTTGATATACATGTGCCTTTCTTGATATTCTCAAATTTAATTCTTTAAAAAATTTAGAAACACTAAAATCTATTTTAAAATCTTTCAAAACCATTTACCATGTCATTTTAATTAAGTTAAAAAAATTACTTTGAAAAATAAATCCCAATAAATTCAATACCCCTTTCACTGAAACCATTAAAAGAGTTTAAAATCCGTACTTTTTTTAGACTTCATAGTGAAATCCACCAATTTATAATAAAAAATTCCCCAATACTTCATTACAGAACCAATTCAATTTTATAAACAAGAATAATTTATTCATTTCCAATACAAAACATTTTCATGAAATCCAAAAATGTTTTATAATCGAGCCCTAAGGCTTTCACTTAAACCAAAAATCATTTCCCATAAACCATCATTCTTTAACACCAAAACCTAAATTTAAAAACAACCATACATAAGTAGGTATACCACGAAACTAATAAAAATACAATCAACATGTCAACATATCACAAGAATCCCTTGAATTTACCCCATAACTGAGTTACACAAAAGGGAAGTCTAAATATAAAAACCAAACAAGATGAAGAATCATGTTTGACTTCACGACAAGGTTTGAATTGACATTACAAGTCATACAATAATTCATGATATGTATATAGAGGTAGTGTTTGGACTATTATTTATTTATCAAGACGTGCAAACCAACCTCACACCACTAATCATATTTTTTAGTTCCACAACAAATTCCAAGCTGATCCCCAAAGAAAGTAAGACTATTATAATGAGGATCAACACATCATTAATATTAATCAAAATGGAGTTCCAAATTCAATATTCAAACCCCAATACCCATGGAAACAAGATTTTTGTCATGATATTTGGTGATGAAGAACCTAATGATGATGAACCTCTTGATAATTGATAACAATACTGACTAAAATCTACCGTGAAACCCAAAATAGCAAGAGAGTGATCTTTATAAGATAGGAAAACATTGGCTTTGATACGATTTAATATGAAGCACCCCAATCTAAAATGACATGTCAGTCAACCCAATAATCCACTTGGCCCAAAAGGAATTTTTGATCCACACGGGTAGGCAACTAGTGACAAGATATCAATTCACCAGTTGGGAATGGTTTTACCGTTGTATAATCAAATAATTCAACAATGGAAACTACCATGAATCAAATATATCCTATCTAGGTGTTAGACATCCATTCATATAAAATATTAAAAATTTATATGATAAGACATCTAACCATGGAATATGAAATAAATACCCATAAGACTATATCCTATAAAAATAAATACATTGCATAAGAAAATAAAAAAAATCCTACAAAGAATGGAAAATACAAAAACCCAAAGGAAAAAAGGAATGATGGAACCTAAAAATATCCATTATCACCACTGGTGTCCCCTGATCACTCACCACATCCCACTATCAAACCATGGATCTACTAAAACCATAAGAACGTTACCAAAACTAGGAGGCTCAAATAGATACCTGATATTTTTATATAGACATGGAAAAAAGTTCATATATTGAGTGAAATATAAAAATTCCCAACAGGATCTCACTAAGTAGTGTTTGTGAATCCATTAACAATTTAATTCTAAAAGTTTTATTTTGAAAATAATATATAAAAACTGGATTTTATCATGTTTTATAAGACAAATACAATAACATAAAACATATAACTTTATAAAAAAGAACCATTTATAAAATAATGATGAATAAATATTTACATAAATATTTCATATCAAATAAATATGGCAGTGAAAACTGTTAGAAACAATCCAAATCACAATTTATACATCTTTAAATAAAATACTAAGAAAATTAACATTAATAAACAACCCCACTGAAAATAATTTCTTAAATCATTTTTAATAAATAATCAAACTAATTTCTTTGAACCCACACTTTATGATCTATTTTAAATGATTTTTTTAAAATAAACGAAAACATTACCCACAATAGAAGTAAACAACACATGCACTATAATAGAAATAAATAATAAAAGAAAAATATCACTAATGGTACCATGTAATAAAATAATATTGGGAAATACATATGATCAAAGAAATTATATACCCTAAATGGTCTTGAAAAGGAAAAAATTATCATGGAAAATATATTAAGACTCAATTATCATGATCAAAAATTGATGACGAGGAACCTTGGTTAGCACAAATGAACCTATATATTTCTTGGTGGTTATACATAACTAAACATTCTCCATTATCATTAGGGATCTCAACATTAACCTTGTACTCTTCTAAAATATTTAGGACAATGGAAACCATATTGTTAGATCAATTGGTCTAACAAGGAACCTTAACTTAGTCAAAAATTAATATTAACTATGCATTTCACTTATCTATAACCCTACTATTCTCTCATAACTTGCATGTCTAGTCAAAAAATAGAGGTGATAAATAATGTAAAAATATATCTTAACATAATTTTTTTAAAGCAATCGAATTTAAACCTTATATCACCTCCTACACATTCATATGAAAAAATACATTTCAAATCCATGCATATGAATATAATAAAGAAACATAAATATAATAAACCCCCCCACGAGGTCAAATTCAACTAAATGAATAATAATAATCAAATAGATCTCAATAATCGATTATACATGTTTATCTAAATCTACTCATTAAAAGTGCCATCCGAACATTGAAAAAGAAGCTTGGTATGCCAAGCCATTTTATATAATTTGAAAACTTATTTAATATTTCCATTGAAATAATAATTTTTAATAACACTAAAAAAGTTATTTGGAAACCAAATTTTTTTTCCCAAATAACTTATGGAATAATTGAGATTATCAATTAAAAAGAAATTGATATTTCACATCCATTTTTAAAACTCTACTTACCTTTTAATAATTATTCTAATCCCATAAGAGACATAATAGACATAAAATAGATTTATAAATGAGGTGAAAACCCATAAATTTCATAAAACACCTATTTAAAATGATACAATACCCCATTTAAAATGAAACTTAGGTCAAAAACCCTTTAAATACTTTTAAATTATCTTAGAAAATCTACTCATGCATTTTATAGAAACACATAACAAGAGACATAATTTCATTACAAGTGCATAAATCATCTAAAATCCATTTAAAACCCCAAAATATATTTAATAGATATATAATTCCCTAATAAATTATTTTATAACCCAAAACTAATTAATAAAAATTTCAAAGAAACGCTTACATAATTCAAGTAAAATCACCACAAAAACAAGTTGGATATGGGAGTGAATGAACAACCGAGACAAGAAAAATCATAACTAACCATGAAAACCCAAATCCACATCCTTATACATATACTAAACTATAATCCCAACCCTAAAAATGTTTAGTTTTTTCAGAAGAGTGGAATATTGAAGGAGAAGGAAGGGAAGAGGAAAAGACAAGAAAATTAGAAAAAGGAAGGTTCACCCACATAGAATATGATAATAAACACACACAATTATATAGGAGAATAAGGGAGGAAGATCCCATTTCCACACATGGTTTGATTAAGAATGAAGATAATAATGAGAGGCCAAAAGCATAAATACCTAATAGAAAAATTATAATTTCACTATTTTAATAAAATATTGGACGATTATATTGTTCGAACACATAGTTTTCAAAAATGTTGTTCAAATATTTGGAATGAACTACCTATGAAAAAAAACCTCACAGGGTTTGTCTTTATAGATTAAAAACAACATGCCAACCATAAAAAAACACTATAAAAACTATAAACCTATTCTCATGCTTTTTTCACAGTTTCCTCTAACCATTCAAAAAATGTGTGGCAATATTACTAGTTCAAAAGGGAGTCATAAGGTTTCCCCTAGATTTTTTATGGTTCAAAACAATCAATGTAATACCTATTAATACTAATCATGAAATGAACAAATTAAACTAAAAGGATTCCCTATGAAGTTTAACCACATGATTTCTACTAAACCGTGAATAGAATGAAAATTTATAGATTTTCAAATTTTCAAGCTAAAATCTATTAGAAGTTTATCTAATGGAATACATAATTTGTTAGGGTATTCATAATGATATACAAAAATATATTCTTGGTTGAAATATATTCTGATGAAGGATCACCATACTTCGCCTTCACTATTATTTAGTGGTACCTGATGCCAATATGTTTTGAGCTTGAATTTTATACTAGATCTTTTCATTAGTTTATTGAAATTTGTTTATCAAAATCAATCATCAATGGGTACAAGATATTTACCCTAATTTTATTAAATTGTGACTTATTATGCATTATTTTTTTCATGTTTTGTGATGCCAAAAAAATTTAAAATTTTTTGTGCTCAATGTGGAGGAATATTTCTTCTTAGTGTGCTAAGAAAAGTATATTCCTTTGATATTGAATTATCTTCTAGTAGTATATTTCAAGTCTCCCACATATCCAACCAATTAGTATCAATATAAACATGAAATAGTTCGTTTTTATTATAAATAAACTGAAAAATAGAGTCCCCTTTTTGTAAAATAAGATTTTTTTCTCTACTAAAAGATACAACTCCTTAGTGTTTATTTAGAATCATTCAAATATTGTTACTATAAATATGATGTCTAGTATTTATTCCATAAAATACACTAGGTTAATGAGAAGACATTATAAATATATTTAATATCCACCCATTCCTTCTTCATAAATGGAAAAATTAAATGTAAGATTAATAAGAGTAGAGACCTATCTAGATTCTTCTATACCAAACATATTTAAAAGGCCACGAGCATACTTCTCTTCTGAGAGAAATATTGAACCTATTGTCTATGTGACTTGAAAATCCAAGTATAATTTAACATCATTAATAATAGACATCTCAAAGTGTTTCCTTATTTGGACAGTAGCACTCTTTAAATTTTCTTTTTATTTTTAATAAAATTTATGTTATGGACATATTAAACCACTATTAGTGAGTTTATGAAATATCCTTTAACATATAGATTGGAATCTACTTTTCATTTCAATAATTTTATACTATTTATTCTACAACCCAACTTTTAATAAAATTCCTACGATCAGTTTTGTTGCACAGATAAATCCTTCTTCAACCTAAAAAATCTATAACTATCACCGTCAATGTTAAAACCTTATATTGTTATAATTTATACATTTTCCTCAATTTTTCCTTTCAAAAACACAATATTGACATCCATTTGGGAAAAAATTTAATTCATTTTAGAAAAAATTACACAAAATATTTGAATCATTTCCATCATTGTTACTGGAGGAAATTTCTCATTGAAATTATTGACTTAAATTTGAGATTATTCATTATGTATAAGATGATTTTTTTTCATTGTACTTATACATTTTTATTTATTTTATTCCATAATAATTCCTTTATCATGGTCATATTATTTTCTTTTATACATGTAACAAATTCCCATGTGTTATTCTAGTTATATTGATTCAACTATTCTTCCACCACTACCATTTAATCCGCATATTATAATGCCAATTTAACACTCTTTTGATCAAATTTTGAGAGAGAGATGGTATGGTTGGAATTCATCAAATTCCTCTCAGTTTGACCACCCTTTATAATGTCTCTAGAAAGTTACATTATCTTCATATTCTTCCCAAGTCACATCCATACAGTTTCTCCATTCTGGAGGGAGTTCCTATCACTGGATATTTTAGAATACTTATGTGTGTTTTGAAAATATTCTTATGCTTAATAATTACTCTCATGTTGTCCAAAATCTTCTTTTAGGTATTCTTAAATGTCATCATCAATGGGAAATTATTTTTTATTTTTTATTCAAAACAATGACATAAAACTTGTCAAACATATTACATATATTCTTGTTTTAACACCAATAACTTATTCTATTGAGTGCCTATAAAATAAATATTCCTTTATTAGATATCTAAATTAAATTTTTTCAAATGTACACCAAATATTGATGTAACAATGGATGGTGAAATCATTCAGGATTCTCAAGCATATATTATTTACAAAACATAAATCATAATTAATATTGGTAGAATATATTTTTATTTTTAATCAATTGAGAATATATGAATTTATGATTGTGTCTTGCCTCCAAAATAATTTTGAAGCTACATACTCTGCTAATATGGTTCTCACCATTTCCACCAAACTCCATTTATTTTTATTAGAAACTCTATTTTTTGGGGTGTGTATGGAGAACAATATGCATGTATTATTCCATTATTATTAATATATTCCTAAAATTATTCATTTTTTATTCATATCTTTCATTGGACTAAAATATATTGAACCTCCCTTAATATTGTGATTTACTTAACATAAATTTGACATAAGTCATATGAGTGAAATCTTTATCAAAATAAAAGAAACTCATATCTCTATTATTTGAATTCAATCACATTGGTCTAGTTACATATAAGTGCATCAACATTATAGGATAATTTATCTTGATATTTCCATGATTACGGCTCTTTTTCCAAAACAATTATGACAACATGTATATAAAATAATGATCCTTCCATGATGTTGATTTAGTAGATTCCTTATAGCTTCTTGTTTGATAATATTATCCATATTATCTTTCATAAAATGAATAATTATTCCTTGATATAATTGATTTTCACCTTCATTATCTCGTAATAAGTATCTTCATCATTGAAACATTGAAAGGAAATTACACTTTATCACTATTCCTTCACCATGATTGTTCAATCCTTCAACCTATCAATGAAACTTATATCCTTGTAAAAGATCATCTCATTCTCATGGTCAAAAAACTGAGAAATACTCAAGATATTGTTCTTTAGTCCATAGATAAATGGAAAATCAATGGATTTAAGTTTCCCATCACCATTTCTGGTGATGTTGACTCCTTTGATATTGATTGATCCATCATTTTATAAAGGAAAATCTTATGTATCATACCTTTATATGTATTTCATGAGATTTTTTCTATATATAATGTGTGGTGACAAACCATTATTCATAATCCATGAATTTCATCAATTTTATCCTTTAATAGAAACCTAAAGTACTATTTCATACTTATGATAATTCCTGTACTAGAAAGATTTGGAATTATTATTTTTCTTCAATTTTTCTGGAATCATTCTGAGACACATTTTGGCGGTGTATTCAGGTTGATCATGCCTATAAAAAGTTTATTCAATAAAATTGATATAACAAATCAATTTTACCTTAACATTTTAATATTTTCTTGAAATATATTTAAAAACATTTTTCTAGATATCCCTTTATTCAAGGACTATATGCCATTATTAAAGTGAAAAATTATTCTATCAGTCACAAGCATTGTGACCAGATACTGCACAATAACATAATATTCTTTCAAAGAAACATTTTAATGGGTAATAAATAGATTCTTCAAAATATTCTTATTGGTGTGTCACCTCTATTTTCGTTTAAAATTATAATGATTTGATTCTTTATAATTCACCATGTCCTTTCCTTTAGGATTGAAATTACTTTTCTCTTATCCCACACCACATTTATTTTAAAATTTTAAAGCAATAACTCTATTTTTTGATGGGTTTTTTCTCCTTATTAGGCGATTCATGAACCATATTCCTTTTTTTGTTTCTATTTATACCACTTATGTTTCTTGATCGAGTGTAAAAAATAGTTTTGAGAACTATTGGATAATTACCATGATTATAATGACTTAGATTTTTTTCTCCAATTTATTTCAATAAATTTATTGGTAAAATATTGAGACCAAGAATTTAAATGATACAAGATTATGGGGCCCGATGTGCCCATAATAAATATGTGAATAAAGTTAAAATTTTAATTAAAACAACTTTGTATAATAACATTGAACCTTAATATCTTCTAAACAGCTGACCATATAAAAATGTGAGTGCACTGTTTTGTCCAAAATAGTGACTTTACCTTAGGCCAGGCCTAACATTGTTTGACACAGGTCAGAAGAAAAAGTTTGATTTTGGACGTAACTGTCATTAAAATAATTTAAATTAAAATATTTTTAAATGAAACAATGTTATTTACTTTTTAAAAAATCTTTGTTAGAGATCGACAGTTATCACCATAACCCTGGAGTTTCCCTAAGACAATGTGGAGAGTCTCCCTTGAGGACAAATTTTGTCAAATAAGGATCAGAGATTTGGATTGAGATCATCCATCAAAGGATTATCAATGACAATGAATCCATGACAATGAATGATCCAATCAAAGGTAGGGTGTGTTATTTTATTTGGTTACATTTTTTCTTCTATATTATTTTCCCTACAATGTATGTGAATCATTTAAAAAATGGATTGATTCATGGATCCTGAATAGATAGGGGTTGGGATTTATGTTGTGTGGTTTGAATCAAGGTTTTAATGTAATTAGAATTTATCCATGATAAGAATTGCTGATCTTTTTCCCATTTTCAATTATAACATGGAATGATCAATGATGAGATGAACAAGGCTCAGATCCATCCAAATTTGTGCATTCCTGTGTTACACCCCCTCTTTTCCAAAATAAATTATCATTCTTCCTGGGAACAATGATCCAGAGTGGGATCTGCGACTGTGATGGTGCATGGTGGTGGAAGAAAGAGGATGCGGTTAGAGGTTGATGCTACAAATTGTTTTGGTGAGTGTAGAGACATGAGGCTGCTAGCATGATGACCGGTAGTGGGAAACGTGTCCGATGTGTGGGAGAAGCGGCCAAGCAGGCCGTGACAGACAGCGGACGGCTGTGGAAGGTGGTTGGAGCTCACCGAAGTAATTTCGGATGCAGGAGCGTGAAGTGGAATCAACCATGGGTGGTGGTGAAAACTCGTGACAAGAGTCTGTGATGGTGTGGAGATGGGGCTCTCCGAGATACGATCGACAGAGGACCCATCACTATGAAGTGGGTGTTATCTAGTCTCACAGACTAGTCACAATGATCCGGGGCACGACTAGCCAGGCCGCATTGAATATTGGTGATATGGACCACATGCGGCGGGCTGGGCTGGGGATGGCGGTCCAAGTTGGCAGAATTGGCCAGGAAAAGCTGGGGTGGCCTGGGCCTAGTGGGTTGGGTAGGATCGGTCCGACCAGACTTGGACCCCATCAACCCCTTTTCATGATGAGACACATAAAATTCAAACCATAAGTCCATTTGACGAGCCGTTTGCAGCATTGGGACCCTCACAATGAGATGGTAATTTTTACATCTTTTACGGTTTTTAGTGAGGACCAGAATAGGTTCTAAGCTTCCCCTTAGTTCTTTTCTAGAGGGTTTGGTATGACATTGCATCCAAATCAATAGGTAGAAATACCCTTGAGAGGATAGAGTATCAGATAGAGTTGTGGCATCCAACTTAGGACTAGAGTCATAATCTATCACCCTTGGTTGTGTTTCTTAGGTAATGACATGACCTTTGAGAATATGTCATTAATCCTCTATATAGTGGGCTGCATCAGTAGTGTTCCTGGTATTCTCTAAGGAAAATCCCCAACATTATAAGCCACTTTGGTTGGGTTCATGGTATTATTTGGGGAGAATCCCCTAAATTGTGGGGTAATATAGATTGGGTTTGCAATATTATATAGATATAATAAACTATCTTTATATCATGATCTTTGACTAGTGTTTTCTTTTTGGGTTGGGTCCAAAGCAGCAACACCTCTTATACAATTCCCCGATGACATCAAGGCTCAAGGAGTGAGTTATTCTGGAACGAATGATCCACGAGAGGAATATTGTGGTTGATGATTGGCTATGTTTTATCCTATATTTATTTGTGTCTAGTTATGAGTATATCATGATATTCATGGTATACATAAGGGTGTATAACTTTAGAGGTCTTACTGTGCATTCTTTTGTGCTTTTTTGTTTTTGGTTTAAAGGTCTCCTACTGAGTATTGATTAACTCACCCCTACACGGTCTTTGTCCGCACATTTCATGTCTTGGGTAGATGACCAATTCTTTGATGAAGACCTTAATATACTAGGACCAGGACTAGTACCGAATGGTGCCTTGAGAGATCAGATGGGTAGAGGTGTTCCCAGTAGCTTCCTATAGTAGATTCAATACCTTTGTGCATAGGTCGGACCTTGTAGGGTATTCTGGCCCGGTTTACCTTACGGTACATTACTTTCCTAGGATACTATATGGTTGGTTATTAGTGCATTCATTCATGGTTGTTAGTGTTTTCTCTTTTTATATTTTTTGGTTTGGATGCATTTGCGTGTGTGCAGGTACATAAAAAAAGGCATCCCATTTGTGAGATATGCCTACGCGGTTCTAGTTTTCATCCCCTAGCCTATCATGGGCAGGCATAGAGTATTCATGACACGAGGCACACTAGGAAGAGTCATCAAGGATTATAATAAAAGGTAGGTTTGGTTCCACATTGGGACTGGGAGCCTTTGATATTGGTTTGGGGAAACAAAATTAAGTGTTTTGAGGTCAACTTTTTCGGCCAGGGAACCTAGTGTTGGTGTGGCGGATGACGTATTCATACACCAGGACTCTGGACACCTACTTTCATACTCGGTACATGAAAAAACCCTAGTTGTATAGAAATGAATTGTACTTTCATCATATAGTAATGGGTTGTGTTTTTTCAACTCCTCTTTGAATCACCACTCTAGATATACCCCATTGATTATGGTTCATCTTGATATGTTTTAGGATGCTTCCACATAGACCGCCATCCAGGATTCTGATGCATGATCACAAGGATGATCTTCTTAGTGATGAGGTGTCAGTATAGAGACTTATTCCAGACATGGAAGCTCCAAGTGGGTTTCCAGATGTATTTTCACTTATCGAGTAACACTTCTTTCCAGTGCTACTGGTAGAGGATTCATGTAGTTTGAGTGTATTTCATGATTTACAGAGGAAACAAATCATAGGTTTGGTGGTGATACTGACCCATAAGTAGTTGTGGATTGGCTATATGTGGTTACACATGTATTCCATCTCGTAAGGATACCTTCCAATCATATGGTAGTCTTCGCTAAAGGTCTTCTTCAGGGATCAGTAGGGAGGTGGTGGATCTTAGTGATCCAAAAACATAACTAAATGACTCTCTCTTGGGTTGACATTGATCACCTATTTAGGGAGGATTTATTTTTTCTAAATTTGTGCTCAGTATGCATACATGATCTCTTGCATCTACAGTAGGGAATCCAGACATTATAAAAGTACTCGACGTGGTTTACTGAGCTTTCTCAGTACTCCATGGATATGGTGCGAGACTCTTTCTTCAAGGATTGGGATTTTGAGTAGGGGATATGTTGGGAGAAAGGGAAACCATGGTATCTCTCCACACACATACTCAACCAGGGGCACTAGAGCAAGGTCTGCTCAGTGATAGATTTCTGGCGGAGGAGACGCCAGTAGTGGGACCTATTGGGAGGCATCTGGTAGCTGATTCTTCAGTGGTGTGTAGGAAATATAATTCATAGGGGGTTAGGAGGACTATTTACTTCAGGAGATATCCCCAATATACAAGATTAGCGGTGCAAGGATCCTAGAGAAGTGCAGGATAGCCAAATGATAGATTGTGTTTCACATGCGGTGGTCGGGGACACATAGCTCATGAGTTCCTAACTCTCTATACAGAAGATCAGAAGATGAGGAAACTGAGGTATAGGTAGATGTTCGAGAAGGTTGGTCCTCATAGGGGAATATGTGGAAGGGGGAAGTTAGAGCAACAGGTGGTGGGCATAGGTTGGAGGTACTACTACCACTACCTCAAGGTGGTCCACCACAGGCTCTAGGAGATAGTGGACATGGATGGTGCTAGCTTCAGGTGATGAAGGCCTACAACCCCAATTCTCTAGATATGATTAAGTGTATGATCTGTGTATTTTCCACCCCAATTGTAGTTCATATAGACACAGGTTTTAGTCACCCCATCTTTTCTACGAACCTTGCTCGGAGCTCAGAGATTTTAATGGTGACATTGGCTTGATCCTTACATTTAGAGACTCTTATAAGAGGGGATATGAAGATTACACACCAGTGAATGAAGTGTTATCTAAATATTGGAGGCAAGATATGTAGCAGTGATATTCTAGTAGCATCATTTAGGCCTTACACAGTCATTCTGGGTATGGACTAGTTATCCATAGTCCATGTTCAGATTTTCTATTTTAGGTGAAGAGTGCGTTGTGTTCGTGGAGATGAGACCCTGATTTCATTTACTAGTGAAAATGATGCACTTTAAGTACATGATATACTTTATTAGAGGTGGTTGTAGCCGATTACTCACCAGATGGATAGTCTTGCCCTGGGTTTCATAGATGATCGGAGTCCTCAATTTCCTGTAATGGTGGATGAGTATGAGGTCACATTTCCAGAGGATGTTCTGAGATTAAATCCCCATATGGAGGTTGACTTATGCATTAATATATACCTTAATATGACATTGATATCCACACCAACATATCAGATGGCTTCCATAGAGCTTCATGAGTTGAGGGTACAGTTGGAGGATTTTTAGAGGTAGGGCTTCATGAGGCCCAATGTTTCTCCATAGACAGCTCCAGTCATGATTTCCAAAAAGGTAGATGGGAGTTTGAGTCTGTACATAATATAATGACACCAGAATCAGGTGACCTTAAAGAAAAAGTATATATATTGACCAGAATTGACGACCTCTTCAATCAATTGAAGGGAGCGAGTGGCTCTTAAAGATAGACCTTAGGTCTGGATATAATTATCTTCATGTCCGAGGTAAGGATGTATCGAAGATATACTTCATTTTTCAGTATGACCACTAAGAGTACATGGTGATACCATTTTGTGTGAGAAATTCCCCAACAATGTTCATGGGACTCTTGAACATGATCATCCATCCTTACCTTGAAAGGTTCATCATTATCTTTATTGATGACATCCTGGTGTACTCAGTGTCTAAGGGGGAGCACATGACACAGTTGAGGATGGTCCTAGATACACTCCAAGAGAAACATCATTGTGGTAAGACCATTAAGTGTCAGATATGGATTTGGGAGGTCTACTTTTTGGGACATGTCATTTTAGAGGATGAAGTTACCGTGGATCAGGTGAAGATAGAGGCAACACATTCTTGGGAGCCACCCCTGAGCGTGACTGAGGTGCAGAGTTTCTTAGGTTTGGATTGATACTATAGGATGTTCATTCCCACTTTTCCATTTCAGAAAAGGCCTTATCATATTTGACATAGAAGGGAAAATCCTTCGTGAGGAAGGAGAAGTGCTAGCAGAGTTTCCAGGAGCTGAGGTAGAGGTTGATAATCACCCCCCATCCTGAGTCTGCTAGAAGAGGATTTTGGGTATGTAGTGTTCTGTGATGAATTAGGGACCAGACCAGGTTGTGTTAGGATGATTGTTCAAGTGGTGATTTAATATAGTTTGTGGTAGTTGAGGAAGTATGAGCATAACTATGTGACCCATGACCTTGAGCTACCAGTAGTTGTCTTCACACTGAAGAAGTGGAAGCACTACTTGATGGGTGAGTGGTTTGCCATCATCTTAAACCACAAAAGTCTCAAGTATATATTCTACCATAATGAACTAATCCTGAGAAATAGGTGGTGTCTCTAGTTCCTACAGGATTATGACATTGCGATTTTCTATACAGTTGGGAAGGGGAACATGGTGGCAGATGTGCTCTACAAGAGATCTGACTTGCTTGGGGTGAGTGAGGCATTGGAGCAGTTAGCCGCGATGCAAATATGCTTCATGAATGCTAATAGATAATCTTACCTTCATTCTTTGGTTGTCACTCCACAACTCTTATAGTGAGTTAGGGAGGTATATCTAGAGGATTTCAACTGTGAGTCCCAATGTTCTCAGTTATCCATATGGCATGCCCTTGATCGATATTAGATTGGTGGGTAGAACATTTTAATTTTCAAAGGGCACTCAATTGTACCTGACACATTGCGAGAGGAGGTTTTTATGGAGTTTCACAACTCCCATTTCTATGTAAATTTAGTTGTATAAAATATATTCCAAGATCTATAATGTCAGTTCTGGTGGCCAAGGATGATGAAGGTAGTGGAAAAGTTCATTTCTCAGTGCCTCACTTCTCAGCAAGTGAAGATAAGGAATCAGGTTCCAATAGGATTGACTTAGCTACATGAGGTTCTAGAGTGAAATTTGGATAGAATATCTATGGGCTTTGCTATGAGTTTACCACAAACATCCATGGAACACAATACCATCTGAGTGATCCTTGAATGACTCACCAAGTCAATCTAATTCCTTCCTATCCATAAGCAGAGTTCCATAGAGACCTTAGGATAGATCTACATTCATGAGATAGTTTTAATTCATGGTGTACCCTCAACAATCATTTCATAATGTGATGCTCGTTTCACTTCATAGCTATGGGAGAGTTGTCATGATGATTTTTTGACTTAGTTGTGGTTGAGAGAAACTTTTCATCCCCATAGGGATGATAAGATTGAGAGAACCATCTTGGTACTAGAAGACATTCCAAATTCCAACATCATGGGAATTGTTCATATTTGGTAGGACCACATAACACTACTGGAGATTGTATACAACAACAGCTACCACCTCACCATTGGTATGGCACTATTCGAGGTCTTGTATGGGTGAACAATAAGATCACCGTAATTATGGAATAACCAAGGGTATTCAACACTTATGGGCCCTGAGTTGGTCGAGGATACCACCAAGAAGGTGCATATAATCATGGAGAATACGAGGAAGGCACATAACTAGAAGAAATCATATACTGACTGGAGATAGAGGCCCTTGGAGTCTAAAGAGGAAGACATTGTTTTGATTCGGGTCTCACCTAGATAGGGGTTTTAGATATCTGGCCAGGGCGCCAAGTAATATCTTGGATTCATCGACCCATTTCAGATTCTGAGAAAAGTTGGGGAGGAGTCATACCACCTAGCTCTACACCCATAGTTGCACCGGGTTCATGATGTCTTTTACGTGTCGCAGTTGAGGAGGTATGTGCATAACCTATGACACACTATTGACTGGGGTGAGATGAACATTGACGATGGTGTGACATTTGAGGAGTACCAGGTGTAGATTGAGGATTGATATGATTAGACCCTTTGTGGGTGTTTGATCCCTCTAGTGTGCATTCACTGGTATCATGAGAACCTCCATGAGAGAACCTGGGAGCGGGAGACTCACATGCGTACTCAGCACCCTCGTCTTTTGGTTAAGTTGCCCTTAATTTGGATTTCAGGTGCATAAATCCCTAAGGATGGTAGAATGTAATGACATATATTTTTTTTGCCGATTTTTTTCCATATATTAATTAGGAAAATAATGTGACCAAGAGCTGAGACAGAAAGAGATTCTAGGGCCTAGTGTACCCAGAATAAATCATTGAATAATGTTCAGTTTTTAATTAAAAGTGCTTGGATGGATAACTTTGAACAATAATATCTTCTAAAAGAATTCCCATCTAAAAAATCTGTGGGAAAAATTGTGTCTGGAATAGAGACTTTATCTTATGTGAAGCCGAACTTCATTCAGTGCAGGTCAGATGAAAAAGTTATATTTTGAATGTAACCGTCATTAAAATATTTTCAATAAAAATAATTTTGACTCAACATTTCATTTTATTTTAAAAATCTTAGTCAAGGATCCAAGGTTATCACAAAAAATGTGGAGTTTCCCTAAGAAAAATAGAAGAGGATCCTGTGATAATAAATGATGGAAAATTAGGATCAGAGATGCGGATCAAGATCATTCTTCAACAGTTCTTCAATTACAACGAATCCACAACAAAAAACAATCCAATCCCAGGCAGGGCGGGTGATGTTATTTGATTTCATTCCATGTTCCCTATTATTTTCTATTTGAATAATGTGAATCAATTGACGAATGAAATACTTCACAGATTTTGTGTAATGTGGGGTTGGGAATTATATTGCGGGTTCTGAATTAGGGTTTGACCATGATTAGAATTGATCCATGTATAGAATTTTTGATCCTTTACCCGTTTTCAATTATAACATGGAAGGATGAAGGCTGAAATGAAAAAATACTCTAATTCATCCACATTTTGTGATCTTGTGTTACACCCCCTTTTCACCAAAGTCCCTTATCGATCATTTTGGGCACAATGATTGGGTGTAGGATCTCGGACCACGGTGGTGCGTTGTGGTGTCAACAAGTGGCAGCGGTCGGAGGTGGCAACTTCATCCTTTCTCAGCAAGGCATGTTGAGATGAATCCATTAGCTCAATGGTTGGAGGAGGGAGCCCATGGGGGTGGTAGGAACAGGTGGCATGCGGGAGCTGTGACCAAGCAGGTCATAGTGGATAAGGAACGACTGTGATAGGAGGCCGTGATGGAGAGACGCAGAATGCTGGAGCCGCATTAGACAAGGGAGCCTATTGCAGCATCAGCCACAGGTGGTGACGACAAGCCACGATAGGAGGTCACTGTGGGGGAGGGACACCACGCCCCGAGCTGCATCAGACAAATGACCCCTGGAAATGCTACTAGTGTGAGCTGATCACCCCGACCGGTTGTGTTGACCCAGGGCACGACCCTTTGGGCAGCATCCACTACTAGTGAACTGGCCCACATGTAGTGGTCAGGGATGGATATGGTAGGCTGGGATAGTAGTGGGCCAGGACAAAAGAATGGGCTGGTCCCAATAGGTCGGATCGGTCCAACTGGCTCGAACCAGACCTAGACCTAACCATCCCTTTTTCACTAAAAGACTCATAACTTTCAAACTATAAGTCCATTTAATGATCCGTTTGCAGTGTTTAGACCCTTACGATGAGATAGTCATTTTGAGTTGGATTTGTAGGTTTTTAGTGCGGAAAATTTTCAGTTAAATTCTTCCCCTTGTTTCTTTCATTGATGGTTTGGTATGGAATTGCATCCACATCACTGAACAGCAATCTTATCAAGAGGATAAAGTCCTAGATAGATTTTTGGCATCCTCTTTGGGACTGGAGTGATAATATATCACCCCTGATGAATTTTCATGGGTATTTACATGACATACTAGAATAGGGAATTAATCCACCGTTGTGTGGGTTGTATCAGTAGGGTTCTCAATATTATCTGAGGAGAATCCCCAACAATATGAGCCGCATCGGTAGTGTTTGTGTTATTCTATGAGAGGAATCCATTATGTTGTAGGGTAAAATAGATTGGGTTCATGGTATTCTATTAGACGAATTACCTATTTGTATATCTTGATATTTGACTAGCGTTTTCTCTTTGGGTGGGGCCCATAGTAGAAGCCCCTCTTTTAAGAATCCATGATGTCATCCAGGCTTGAGGAGTCAGTTCTCTCAGAATGAACATGTCTTGATCAGAATCCTATGGTTGATGATTGGATTTAATTTATCCTCTATTTCCTTATAGCTAGTTGTGAGTATATCTGGATATTCTTGTTGAATGTATGGGCGTATACCTATATAGAGATGACCAAGTAATAATTTTGTGGTTTTTTCTTTTGTGTTCTCGGGGTGTCCTACTGAGTATTATTTTAATCACCACTGCACAATCCTTTCACTCATGTGTTGTGTCTTGTGTAAATGACCGATGCATTGATAGAGGTTTTAGTGGAGCAGGTATAGGACCCAGACCAAATAGATCCACGTGAGATCAAATGGGCCAAGGTGTTCCTATAATCTTTTTAATATATCTTCAGTATGCTTGTTTGCAGATCATACATTTTAGTTGTATTTCTTTTGACGAGCTTGTATTCTGGATCGATTTACCTTCCTGTACTTTACATTACAGTTTTACTATGTGGTATATTATTAGTGTATGTATACATGGTGGTTGGTGTTATATCTTTTTATCTTTGTGGGCTTCGAGACACGTGCATGCATGAAGGTACTTAGCCAAAGGCCTCCCATTTTTGAGATATGGTTACTCGGTGCTAGTCTCCATCCTCTGGCCTATCGAAGGAAGGATTGGGGTAGTCACAACATGGGCCCCACTAAGAAGGGTCCTATAAAATAATATTAGTGGAATAAGAAACTTTATCCTCTATTTTATAACTTTCACTAATTTCATTGAAATATTATTGGAACATAAATTGAGTGATCATCAAGGAATTTTCCACATCAACACTCATGAATTCATTAATTTTTACTTATTCATTTTTAGTAGTGATATTCATGACGGAAATATCAAGAATCGTATTCCTATATTCAATTATTTCATTGAGATCACCATATTTTTTTTTGTGAATTATACCTATTTCTTATAAATGTCTTTTACTTTGGTTTTTTCAAGAGTTGTTCTCTATGAATGATTCAATGATTTCAAACCATTATTTTCCTTTTTGGGATTCTAGTTTTAATTCATGCAAAACAAAACCTTTATTCTTCAATGAAACTCCCTTATTGTTTCGTCATCACTGATTAATTCTTATTTACCACTCCATTTTTCTTCATCACTCAAGGGATATTTAGGGTAATTTGATTTACCTATAAAGGCCATTGTCCCTTCATCCTCTTATTTCTCTTTCTCACATTCACATTCCTAATCATAAGACAAGTCATCATTCTTTGAGAGAATGTTATGGTTATTTTTTTTGTGTCAGAATTTACCTTACCTTCGAAACACTTCCTCTAATTTAATGACTATCAACCATGTTTCTCCTCAGTAATAATATTTTTGATTTATCATCATCCTCATCTTCTTATTTTTTTTCTATAGAAAAATAGTAGAAACATATATAATATTTACATAATTGAAGTAATTTAATAAAATTTGTCCTTGTATTTGCATTTTCCACATTTCATACCATTCAAGAATAATGAAATAATGTCACTAAAATCCATGGCATAAGTATCTTTCTTAGAATATTTATATCAATAAAAATGTTTATAAGTTTTTTGGATTTAAAATATATCTCCATATTATTCCTAGATTTTGTAAAGTCTTACTATCCTCTCATCTCATAAAAAATAAAAATGTTTTTGAGTTCATCAATGGATTACTAATCCAAGTATTGATACTATAGGGAATAAATCAAAATATTAACTTTATCCAAGAGGATTATCTTTAATTTCTTCATAATAGTGGAGTCTTTATGAATTTATCCATAGATTTTAGTAAAGATTATAATTTTTTCTGTATTAATGAAGCAATCATCCGTAATTTTATCTTCTCTCATCTATATATCCTAAAATTATTCTCAATGGGTTTGTGATCCTGACCCCTTCACTTTAATATCTCCTTCATGGATACTATAGAGCGTTCTTTAGACTCTTTTCACAATTTTAAACCGATGAATAATGTCAAATTATTCCCCAAGATGTATGGAATTAACCTATTTAACTCTCCCATCATATTTGATATTCTTATTTAAAATAAATATATAGGATATTGAACATATGGGAAGATATGCACCATTCTCAATGATTTCAATAATTTCTATACCAAATGATATATGATTTGGAACAATACTCTCACTCTATAGATTGAATACCTTTCCATTAAGAATATAAGCTCATTTTGTAATTGTATTTGTTGATTTAATCCATAGATATTATTGATATGAGATATTCATAGTGAAAAATAATCTCAAATCCATGGAAATACCACTAACCGTTATAATAATTCTTTGATACCAACAAATAGGCTCATGATAGAGTAACCCCCCATTGATAGGGATAGGTGAATCAATGGTTGACCAAAATCAATAACTCAAAAAAATTATTTTTCCTTACCTATTAGTGTGTATGGTTCTATATAAATATGATGCAATGATGTGAGATAGACTAAAAAAGAATGCGTATGGAAATAGGGGGAATATACGGTCCACCAATTATTTTTATCTAGTGTCTAATCCTTAGTGAGAAATACTTTTGAACCTTCTACACACGTTTCAATTTTATTTTTAGTAAAAATAAGGAAATGGGAAAGGAGATGGATCTATACTCCCAATAGTGATGATGAATTAAAAGCATCAGAAATTTGAATGATCTTCACCACCGTATCCACAAGTGGCTTTGAGATTTGGATCACGTGTGCATCATTGTTCATCTCCTATGTACCATCCAAAATCTTCTTGGGATGGGCAATCAGTTATCTCATAGTTTCAACTATTTGGTTTTTATAATCACTAAAACATTGGATAATGTGAATTAAACTATATTTATATAGTCTGTATGCATTGTGGTGGAATGGTATTAATTTTATCGTGATTCAAAGATAAAATATAAATAAATAAAAGTTACCAATTATTTTATATTTCAATGTGGCCACCATTGTAGTATGGTTCCTTGTATTATAGTCATGAAAAATACCAAAGGATACCATGCCAAAACTCCGCGAACCCACCTTTAATTGGCCTGGCATGGGAAACTAGCACAGAGTAGGCATATCAATAACATGGGAGGCTTTAGTCTAAGTACAAGCACACAATCAAACATCTCCAATCCTATACAATGATGAATTGGGAAAAAATAAACAAACATGTTAGCATAAATCTAAATCCCACAACTAGAGTATGATGAGAAGTATAGGAATATAAACAAGGCCAAATACAATCCCACCACAATGCACCTGAAATCCAGATCAACCTTAAAGTAATAATGGGAACTCCGATCCAAAACCCCTAGGAACACGCCTTGGACTTTCTAGTCTCACTAAGAACCATTTGTTCCATGTCTACACATGACTATCAAAAGGTTGATCATCCACACAAGACATGACACTTCTAGGAAAATCCAATGCATGGTTGAGTATAACAATACCCACTAGGACATCCCTGATCTAAAATGAATACATCAAGGGAAGTATATTCATCTCTACCTAGATATATGTATACAGTACATATAATAAACATATCAAATAAAATAAAAAACACAGATAGTTTAAAGGTATGTAACAACCGTAATTTAATCCTAGGATTCAATCTCAACTATTCCACAAAGAACTCATTTGAGAGAACACACTCTGGAGTATGATTTCCAAAATGAAGTCTATTTTAGAGGAAATGCTCATTAGTTCTCACCATAGGAATTACATGATGAATGTTATAGGAGATAAGAAACACAAATTAGCATCACTCCATATGCCTTAGGGTATACCAAAACTCAATCTGGATGACACCTCTTAGTAGAGGATCATCACCAGCATAATGTTGGTCCTGAAGATACCAAGAACTCCACATAGGGCATGGAGATGAATAAAGGATCTCACTCTAAGATTCATAGAGGGAATCCGACAACTCTATCTAACAAGTCTTGCTGAAGGAGTCACTATCCTATGTTTTGGAGTAAATTCTATACTAACCCTCATGAATTGGATATGGGCAACACACCCTAACAAAACAAATATAGATAAAGAAGAAGAAGGATCAATGTCATGGTTTTATGAGTACATGGTGTGTAGTAGGGTTACACGATGTGTCCGTTGAACCTGGGTCCTACCTATGTAAATTTTCCATGTCCCATGTTCAAGTACATGTAATGGTACATGAATTTTTTTGATCATGTACTCTACCCATGTACCAGTGCATAGGCATGTACGTGTACACCAGGATAAACCATGTCCATGTGGGAGTAAATGAGTATCCATTCCTTTGTACTATATCTCATGTCTATGTACCCTCTAAGGTACACACTGAGCTACTAAAGGGGACCACATGAGGTGTGATAAGGTCCCATTCCATGTGATACTTATCTCCCTCTTGTATCCCTTGACACCACTGAGAAGGGCCCACACAAATTGTGGATTCCAGTTACACAACATGTAGTGTGGAAACATCCAGTATTATAGATCGGGAATCCATGTTCATTACCAAACCTTTTTCCTTCAATCTAGTGACCATATCACCAAGAAAATAAAGTAATTTCCTCATTTTATCTTCATATTTGAAAAACAATAGGTTCCTATCATCAAATCCATTCATAAATCACCATCAAACACTGTTCATTATTACAGACGAAAAAACAAGAAATTGGGTATCAAATATCATTGGATCCATCTATACATAAAACTTATAACCACCTTCACGTTCTGTCAATGCCAGAACAACAATATCAAATCATTCTACTAGGACACCAGTGCACAATGATTGATTTATCATGATATGTCAAACTACTTGACAAACAACGAATGACCATGATGAATGAATAATCGATAGATAAATGAAAAAGAAAACCAATAGAAATGAACCTTGATAAAAGTTAGTGTATAAATTTTTTCATTTGAATTATAATGTAAAAGAAAGAGATAAAAAATAATCTAGAAGAAATTATCCCAAAACTAGATTAGCCTAACTCATCCTGTTAGATTAGCAAAGAAAGGATCCTTTTGTTTGTTGATTGATCTGTGTTCATCATAAATATTATGAGCATTGAATGGAACATAATAAAAAAAGTGTCCATCCATGATTTGGATTTATCTATAATGAAAAACGGAGATACATCAGGATCATTGGTGAAATCTTATTATTCGGTCCCACACTATTTGTCGATCTTTGATTCAACCATCACCTATTAAAAGAATCTCATCTAATGGATCCAATGCCTCATATCAATTAATATGGCACTATATATGATCCTATTTCTTTTAAATCATGTATTTAATTAATGTAATTAGGTTTCTATGTCAACAAGAAAATGTAATAATTTATTTAATTACTTTATTCATTTAACATCCATGATAAATTTTTGACAAACAACCTATGCCAACCAATGAGATGTTGTACCAAAGGTAAAAAACATGTTCTAAAATCTATAGAGCCCTCATATATTATATATAGGCCTCCTTTTAGATTTTATTCCACTTTTTATTGAAAAATACATGCACGTTCTATTTAATATATTTCAAAACATTATTCTTGGAACACTAGGCCTCATAATCACACACCATCTCAGTGCCTAGTCTCAAAAATAATCCATATAATATCCAAAAATTATAAATCTAAAATACGAGTCATTAAATTCTCGCAAACATGGGAATTCATATCCCAAAAATCTAAAATAATTTATGTACAAAGTGATTTGGGTACTGAGTATAAATTTATGCCTCCTGCTCCCATGGGCTCGACAGGTGATTCCTATGCTACCACTAAACACACACCAACTTAATAACTCAGCCATGAAGGATCCTCCTTGGATGATCCTCAATGTTTATTGGGTAATCAGTAAAGGTATCTCCATCCTTGATTACTTGGAAAACCCAGTCGATAAGATGTGATGGGTCATGCATGTACCTCCTCAATTGTGAAACAAGAAAGACGTCGTGTACCCACTCTAAATGCAACAATTGAGAGATGAATTATGCCACACCACCAAATTTTCATAGTATCTATAATGGGCCAATGAATCGTAAAGATATCTTGTCTCCCAGACCCAATATTTGTAATCCACATCAAGGTGAAACCAATAGGAATACATGGACTCCCTATATAAACTATAAAATCCTCTATCTTTAATTCATATTAGACTGCTAAAGGCTCTGTGAAGTCTTCATCCATTCCTAGATGATATTCACCCTCTTGGTAGTTTCTCACACCAACTATGGGCCAATGAGTACTAACTCTCTTGGGTCATCCCAACTAAGTGGTGACCTACAAGGTCACCCGTATAGAGCCTAAAATTATTCCATACCAATGGTGAAACGGTAAATGTTATTGTATATAATATCTAATAGTGGAAGGTTATCCTGCAAACTAAAAAAATTCCCAAAATTAAATCTCCTAGGATGTCAATTAATACCTTAATGGTCCGCTATATGTGGTCATCAGTTTGGGGGTGCAATATTGTTATCAAGTATAAACGATTCCCAAACAACTCCTACAATCCCATCCACAATCATAATGTGAAGTTATTATAATGGCCAAAAATGATTATTGATGTGAATCCATGAATTTAGACTATCTTTTGCATGTAGAGGCATCCCATGCACATTATTGAACTCTACTCTCGAATAGCTAAGAAGTGGGCCGACATTGTGGGTAGATCTAAGCTCACCTAGATGGAATCATGTCCCCTAGATGTACATGATATTCCTATGAAAAATTCCATAGATATCCTATCCAAATTCCACTTTTAACCTCATGGGATTTAGCTTAAACCGCTATATATTGGTGCACAACCTTCACTTACTGGAAAGTAAGACATCGAGAGGGAAACTATACAACTCCATTATTCATCCTTGTCCACCAAAAAAGATATCAAAGGACTGGGAATAGGTTTTACACACCTGGATGTACTTTCAATGGAGACTCATGAAACTCTCTAAAATCATCCCACAGAATATAACTAGTACTATCATGCATACTCAAAAATTGACAACATCCTTCCCAACTCCATAAAATATATCAATTGAAGGTATAATAGATATATTACTATGTAGGGTTGAACAATCAGTATCCCCCATATGTGCCTCCCTAAATTGCTGCCGGATAAGAGGGGTGAAAACCATCAAATAGAGGTAATATTGTTATCCTCATATATAGAGGATAAATAAAATGATTCCAACTACTAAGAAACTTCATTCAATAACTATGAATATGTTCTCATGTCGAGAGAATCTACCACCACATTCCCCTTCCAAGGAGTATAGATAATATTGAAGTCATAGTCCTAGAGGAACTTTATCCATCATCACCATCTCACGTTAGGTTTCCTCTTAGAGAATATATACTTGATACTCTTATGATAATAATAGATGATAAAATGCTCAAAAATCAGGTAGTGTCTCCACATATTTAGTTTGAAGTCTAAAACTACTAACTCAAGATCGTGAATTTCATAGTTTTTCTTGTGTGGTATCAAATGATGTGAAATATAGCCAATACCTCCATGAATATACATAACAACACAACCAATACCTATTACATATGTTTTATAGAACACTAAATACTCAAAACCCTCCTATAAAAATCTAAATATGGGAGCGTTCGTCAATTCCTTCCTCAACTACTGATAATCCTAGTGGCACCTCTCAATTCACACGAAAGGATTCTTATTTCGGTCAAAGTGGTCATGGGTGATGATATTAGGGAAAAATCATGTACGAAACAAAAATAATAAACTTCTAACCAAAGGAATATATGATCCCCCATCATACTTTTGGGTGGATACCAAGGTAATACTACCTCAACCTTGGATGAGTCCACTGCCCCTCCATCTTCTAAGATAACATGTTTTAGAAAGTGGACTACCTGAATCTAAAACTGACACATCCAGTACTTACTATGAATATGGTGCTCCCATAGTATATACAGAACCATCCCCAAGTGTCCCACCTACTCCTTCTCAGATGATGAGTACACAAGGATATCTTCGATAAAGACTACCAACAACTAGTCTAAAAAAGGATGAAGGATCTGGTTTATGTGTCCTGTTAACACTGTTGGGGAAATATTCACCCCAAATGGAATTAAAATGTAATCACAATGACCATATCGACAACATAATTTCATATTTGGTATATCCTCATTCTTTAATTGTAAATAGTGACATCCTCATCTAAGGATAACCTTTGAGAACCATCACACCACTATCAAATGATCAAATAGGCCATCAATTCTCAGTAGTGGAAACTTGTTCTTAATGGTCACCTGGTTCAGGAAACGGTAGTCCACACATACCCCCATGATACCTTTTTCCTTCTTGGGGAACAAAAGTAGTGCTTCCCAAGGTAAAATACAGGGTTTACCAAAGTCTGTCCTTTAAAAGTCCCCCAACTACAACCTGACCTCGTGAAGCTCTGAGGAATCCATCCGATATAATGGAACATATATCAGTGTCTTATTAGAGTGTAGATCAATGTATATGTCTATCTCTTAGTTGGGAGGTAATCATACAACATCTTTTGGGAATACATAGTCATACATTACCACCACTTGAGGAAATTGGGAACTCATAACATCCACAATACCAAGGGTCATGCTAGACAACTTATGAGTAATCGGCTGCACCCTCATTTGCATGAGTCCATCCCATGGTGCATGAGTTTTCCATTAACTAAAAAAAGAGTACCAATTTCCTTTACTGCAGACACACTACATTATTTTCTGGAAAAATTTAATATGCGAATGAACAATAGATAATCATTCCATACCTAAAATGCTGTTGTAAGGCCTTATTTTGGCTAGAAATAGATTCGAACAAAAATTCTCTCCTCTTAGAGTCAGGACACACTATTTTCATAAGTGTGTGTTCACTGATTCATCTTCAATAGGAGTCTCCAAGCATAAGGGTCAAAAAAAGGGATCAACTAAAGTCTCTACGTCTTAGACAACATATGTGTAATAAAAGGAATGACTAGAACTTGTGTCTATAAGTACTAAATATATGGTATAAAATACATATATAATACCCTTTATCATTTTAGGAGCCTCTGGGTCATAAACCTTGACCACCTGTAGCTATCCTCATCCTTTTCCTTTAGTTCCCTGAATCTAGTGTGGACATCCTGGCCGTTGTGGTGGTAATAAGTCAAAGCCTCCACCACCTCCAGATGCTCTCTCAGCACCACTTCTACATATAACACCATACATACAAATCAATTCCTCTACCTTATAAAAACATCAACAGTTTCCCTATCAACCTTATAGTGGGCCAGAGAATCTCATGCAAGATTTCCCCTATTATAAAATGAGTAACACTACCTCTCAATAGGATGGTTGGACCTACCATATGAGTCCTAATCCATAGATCCAATTTCTTAGGGCCTCCTACATAAATTTATCACACGTCTTGATCCATAAGACTCATGATGGCTCCCTACTATAGAGGTCACTTCCACTGCTTTCCCACCCCCAGCAACAACTAGCTATATCAGCTCAGCTAAGAAACTCTCAACCACAAAAGAAATCTCTAGAATCCCAGCATAATTTGGAATGTATATAGGGATAACACTAGATCATACGTCTCTACACATCCCCTAGTAAAAATTTTGGGCCCTAAAAAACTGGATATGAACCATATTCACATATTACATGGAGAGGCTGTTAGGCCTCAATGAATACTCAGATATTATGGTGCTACCCTACATGAGTTGCAAGAGCTCTTGGATATACACAGACCTCATTGTATTTGGAGATAACTCCTCTTGGAAGAGATGCTCAAACTCCAACCATGGTAGAGTCATCTCATCATATGAATGGGTAAATAACCTTCACCATAGTCATACTGATCATTGGATAAGACTCGCCACTAGAACCACCATTTGATCTGCTTGTATCCTTACAAGATGAAATAGTTGGGTCACGATATTAAGAAATTCCTTATACACTTATGGTTTAGTCTCACACTAGAACCTATGGGGTCTCTATTACTGAAACTTGTGAGGTGCACATAGCATTCACACCTCATCTGTTAGTACTATGGGTACCATGTGATTCTCTACAACTAGTGGTACATATGGTGTAACACCTGTATGTAACATCTTAGGAACTAGTCCCTATATCATTGCCTCATCACTGAGGGGATCATCCTAATGATCCTAATACTAACTCATTGTAGGAATATTTCATAGAGGAATCATGAAATTTAACTAGATGCACCATGGTCAATGAGTATATCTATATGGATGTCAAAAGAAGGACCTGGAAACCATAACCCATTCATATATGATGCATGTACCATTTTCTCCCTGAAAAAAATGTTCTCATGTTCCGATTCAAAAGGTACATGATCAGAGTCCTGGTGAATGGATATGATGGCTACCAAACCGACAATGGATTCCCTGGTCTGATATCTTAACTATTAACACATAATGTTGTTTCCCCAAATCTATCTCATAGACTCTGGTCCTACATTAGAACCTACTAATCTTATAACACTCAATCAAGACCCGTCCTGGAGGGGGGATTTTCTGCGACTACTTAAGCCCGCATCCAATAGTCTAGGTGCTAGATAATAGCACTGAGTAGGCATATAACTAACATGGGAGGCCTTATCCTAAGTACCATTACACCCATACACACACATATATAATCCAATACAATTCTGAAATGTAAAAAACCTAACAACAACGCATGCATTCATCTAAATCCCACGACCAAAGTACATCATTACGTAAAGGAAATTAAATAGTTCCAAATAAAAGATCACCAAAAAGAGACAAAAAACAAGTCAAAACTAAATGTAATAATAGGGGATGCTATCAGAAATTTGGAGGATCACACCTCGGTTTTTCCAAACTCACTATGCACCGTCTATTCCTACTCCATCGGGAACTTTTTCAAAAGGTCAATCATCTTCCCAAGACATGAGTCATGGGGGAAATTCATGTATAAGGGTGAGTATAACAATACCCAATATGAATCCTAGAGACCCCATTTAATAGGACAAGGGAAGTATGGTCAGATCTAATTATGTATATGTTTATAGTACATATAAATGAAATATTAAAATATACTCTACATAGACATAGGGCCTATAAGTAAGTAAGAACCACAATACCAACCTAGGATTCCCGATTAAAGGTTCCATAAAATACTCATCCTGTAGAACACACTCATACATTTTATAACATTAATGAAATCCTTCTAAGAGGTAATTCTCATCAGGTTTCATCATAGAAAGTGCACACTGAAGGTACAAATAGATATGGTACACGTATGGGGATAAATTTGAATTCCATGGGGTATTCCAACAACTCAACCTAGATTAAACATCTATTTATAGGATTGATGCCTACTTAATGTTGGTCATGAAGATACTAATAACTATACCTAGTGAAAAAAGTTGAATAGAGGATCTCAATCTTGCCCTCAGGGAGAGATTCCAAAAACTATATCCAAGAAGTCCTACAGAAGGGATTGATGGCCTATGTGAAGGAGGTGATTACATTATAACCCTATGGTAATGAATATGGGGAATGAACCCTAACAAAAATTGTCCATGATATAGCGAGAAAGAGTTCCAATAAATGGATTCAAAGTACACAATATATAGTAGGGTTACATGCTATGTACCTTGACCTTGGGTTCTTCTTCTGTAAATGACCTATGTCCTATATCCATGTTTGTGTAACGCAACATGGCATGTTGGATGATAGTGAAATATTCCCATGTATGAGTACATGGGAATATGTGTGTACACCAGGAAAGGCCATGTCTGTGTGGGATTACACGGTGTGTTCACACCTGTATACTCCAACCCAAGTCTGTGTACCCTTTGAGGTAAACAACAAGACACCAAAAGGGACCCCAAGACATTTGACAAGGTCTCAAACCATGTGATACTTATCTCCCACTCGTAACCCGAGATTCTACTATGAAAGGACCACATGATGTATGGATCTGAGTTACATGATGTGTAGTAATAAAAATTGGAAGATCCCAGATCTAGAATCTGTGCTCATTCCCAAACATTCTTCCTTCGATCTAGTGACCTTTTCAATTTCATAATCAATGAACTGCCTCATATGAACCTCACTATTAACAAAAAACTGGTCCTAGTCATCAAATCCAATGATAATTCACTATCAAATTGCATTATTCATTTCACACCAGAGAACATGAAATCGTGTATCAAAGAACATTTGAACCATCACCGCTTCAACTGTCATGTCTTACTGATCTAATATCTAGAATATGAGATTATTTCACAATGAAATGAGTGAAAAATTATTATTCAATAGGATATGTCGTACCACAGGAAAAATAAATAATTCTCATGATGAAGGAAGAATAAAAAGAGAAATGAAAAAGAATAACCAAGTGGAAATAACCTTGTTTGATGTTTGTATCGACCTTAATTTATTTAATTTAGAATAAAAACAACGATATATCAATTATCCATGAATACATTCTCCCAAACCGTGATTAATCCAACCCATGCCACTATACGACTGAACATTGGATTGATCTGTGGGTTGATTGATCTATTTTCATCATATAAATTAATAATGAGGAAATAATACAAATAAAATGATTTCCTATATTGATTCAAATCGATTGATGATGGGGAATAGAGAAACATCATGATCATTAGAAAGATCCTCTAATTACATCCCATTCTAATCGTCAATATTTGATTCAGTCATTAGCTGCCATTGGAATCTCCTACAATGGCTATAATGACTCTGCTCAATTCATAGGGTTATGTGACTAACCCTGAAAATATTATTTAAGTGTGTATTTATTGAATGAAGTTATATCACTATGTCAAAAAACTAATAAAATAATTTACTTAATCATTTTTATCATTTTACACCAATAATGAGTTTTCCACAAACAACCCACGCCGACTAAGGTTACATTGAGCCTAGGGTAAAACCCACATTCTAAAAGCAATTATTCCCTTAGATTTCGGATATGTGATCCCATTTATAATTTATTTAATATTTTCAGGAAAAATGTGCATGTGTGTTATTGGTGATATTTAATATATTTTAATCATTTATTCAAGGAACACTAGGCCTTAGAATCCCACACCATCTCAGCTCCGAGTCTCGAAATTAATATACAAAATATAAAAAAATAATATATGAAAAATATGATTCATTATGGTATAAAATATATATCAAGTCATATATACCTATATCCATGCAAGAAATATTACAGAATGGGGATTGGTATTGTGGAATGATTCAAAATTTTCTTCTTAACTAATACAACACCAAATTTTCATGGTTAGATAATTACGATGTGAACCAATTATTTTTAGTGAATACATAATATTTGTAGCATAACCCCAATTGGAAAATAAAATAGAAAAATAGCTATTAATCATAGGATTCACTGAACGATACAATGATATCCTTAGAATTTTCTCTAGTATAGGATTTACGATGTAATTACATATGCTAGGGTGTTATCCACATACATAACAGAAAAACTCCCATTAACCTAAACTCATTTATGCCACACAAAATGCGATTCAAGTTTGGGGATTATATGAAATAATAATCAATTCACCAACAACTTCCCTAATATAGTTTACCCACATCCTTCATGCTTTGATGTGATTTAACTTAGCAGAACATTATTCCTTTACAACTTCACTCAGTTCCAATGAACGTCCAACTCATCCATGAGAATATTTTCAAAAAATACAACACGGACCTTCTTTTATAGATCATAAATTAATTTCATGAAGAAACTAGTCATATCGTACCTCTAATATAATGGTCTTTTAAAAACCACACCATAGGAAATATTGGTGTTTTTGATATTATCCCACTGTTTATGTAAGATCAATACCATATTGAACATTTCTCAATTTATATAAACCCAAAAATCCCATATTTTAATCCACATCATGATGGTATTCTATGATAATAAATAACATAAAAAATCATCATTGTATCTTCAACGACCCTTAATATTCAAAGGGATCTACAAGTTTTACCTTTTTAAATATATTTTATTCACCATAATTATTATGGGGATTTTTCAAAAAATCACCTTTAAAATGTAATCAAAACAGAATAAAATTTGATCTCATAAAATCCCTAAAATATATGATATTTGAAAACTAGCTAATTTTTTATCTCGAGATCATGAAAATGTGATAATAATCATTACGATATGAAGATTCCTTCTTCTAAGATTCACATCTCAAACTCTAACATTTATGATTTGATGATTTTTAGGAAACAGTATTTGACGGACTCATCATGGAGAAAACATATTTATATAAGATAATCCATCAACCTCATATAATTAGATTCACACTAAATTCCCATGATATTCTCTTCAAAATACAAAATTTATGCTAATGGAACAATCCATATTACTATGGATTTACATATACCCATGTTTCTTATAATATTAGATAGTGTAACATTAGATTTTCACAGGGTCTCTCCTATAGTGTGACTTATTCCCATGATACACACTCTCAAGAAAATATTAATCATATAATACTCCATAGAAAAGATCCCAATATCCTTTTTTGAGTAAGCATACATTTAAGAAAAATAGTCATTCACCAAAAAATCATATGGTATTTATTAGAATTTGTGTTGATTCTTCATGATGTATTAGACATCACTGTGGCATAATTTCCATCCTCCATGATAAAAACTCTTCTATATTTAACCAAACCACATGAGTGAAATTATCCATAATTATGTGAGTCATCTAAATGATTTCAACAACACTTTTTCAATAAAAAATTGAAAATGCATTAAAGACTTTTTTAAAATATCACATTTGGGTTAGTTAATAAACCTTCATCACATGATCAATAAAATATTTCATCATTAATCACCACTCCTCAAATTTAATATTTAATCTTCTAAGTGTGAAATCAATGATTTATCAATCATACACCCGAAGATCTCCTATGTCATGGTTATCTTGAGAGACAATAATAAAATGAAAATTTATTCATGCAACATTTAAAATATATTCATAAAATATCATTATCTATAGAACCAAATATTTTAAAAAATAATAATCCAATTTCCAGATACATCTATTTTAATATGGGTTCCAATACAAACTAACTTTAATCAACCTAACTGATTAAAATTTCAAGTACTTTATCCTAATAACTTCTTTTAAAAAAAATTTTCTCTTCCTTTTATAACATAGGAATAATCTATGTTTTCAACAAGAAAAGGTAAAAAATTATCTTAACACCACCAGATATATCTCCTTAAAACAATACTAAATAATACGACTCCTTATATTGGGTGAATTCTACGCATTTTTAATGAACCCAAAGATAACTTCTCAGAAATTTAACACTAGAGGATTAGAAACTCAAATGATTATTATATAAGAAATATTATACCTTTCCATGAAAAATTTATTGATGATACTATTTTTTGTGTAGAATAATGAAATTATAACCATATATTAGATAACACATTTTAGGAGTGAGGGAATTTACCCAAAATAACTACATGGATGGAGAAGGTTAAGATCCAAAAAAATCTATACTTATTAAATCGTTCTTTGGGTAATACCTTTATCATGCTATCCAAAAAAAATATTATAGACACATACTTTAACTAGATGAGAAATTTCCCAAAATGATATTTAATGAAGTGAGATTTTATCTAAATTTGTTTCTTCCTTGAGTGATTGAATTATTTTTTCTAAAACAATTTATGAAAAATTATTACATTATTTCATATAAAATAAGAAATTAAAATACCCATAGAACTACTAAGAAAAATTAACATTGATATTAATTACCAAGACATGTTAACCCCTAATAATGGGATTATAAAATTGGGGATCCAATGTAAATAGAAGGGTCTTTATGGAACACATTCTAGTGATTATAAAAAACGTCAAAAAAACCATATATTGTCCCATAATTTAACCCACCCATAGGCTCCCAATGGTTAAAAAAAACCTACACAGAGGACTATAATAGTTCCCAAAAAACTAACAACACGTGATCAAGATACACACTTTATTTCAAATAGATACTTCCCCTTAAATATAACATCCTCAAGTCATTACTTCATTAATAACAATTGATTTTTTGATTTAGTATCTATGATATATTCGACATCTATAATAATCAATAATATACAATCTTTCATTTTTTTATGCAACAAAATATATAAATATCCAAGATAAAATGAGTCTACTAATCTTAAATTCCTATCATATATTGAAACAAACAAATCTGAATTTTTAAATCCTAATAAATCATACTATGATATAGTATGAAAAACATATCAAAATCCCTCATGCCTCTTACATAACATAGTATTATTTTAATTTTTTCCTATGTTTTTTGGATAGTTATGGTATCTTGTAGCTTGATAAGTGTAAAAAAATTAATGTCTCACCATTATTAGGAATAATAGGATTACAATGAGTTACCTATATTCTACCACATTAACCTCCTTTTTATTATTTTCTCTTGACAATTTCATCCAGTCTACAATTTATGTTGTAACATACATGGAATAGTACGTTATGAAACTCAACAAAATTTTATTAACATATTTATATTTATAAATAAATGTCCCATTCATTTCTTGTACCACCTAAAAACGATTGAAAAATATCAACCCAATAGTTACTGAAATTTCAAACACATGCCTCGTGAATTCTACAAACTTCTTGAATTACTCCAAATATCATGTCATCAACCACAATAAAAACCATCATAATTTCATCATTATGTTTTTAATATTGAGATTACAAGTAACCCATCCACATTAGAATAAAATATTATTCATGTGTTGGTAAATCCATTATTATCGAAATCTTGGATGTTTCTTCATCCCATGCAATACCTTCATTAACTAGAAAACTTTTCATTCATTTTTTTAATAAGAAATACATCCATCTATTAAAAGTACACCTCCTTCTCAAGGAATCCATTAATAAATTCTTACATTACCCCCATTTATAAAACCATTAATTCTTTATACATAACTATGGATAATAATAAATGAATGGTTTCTAATATAGACATTAGAGTAAACATCCCATCTATATCATTTACTTTAATATAAGAATATCCATTTCACACTAGTTGTTAAATGATCTAAATGACCCTTCCTTCTTTATTTACGTAGATATATAAATCCAATTACGTTTTGAAAATGTTCCTATTATCCAACCTTAATGTAATTTGACATGTCTAATTATTCATGATTTTTTCACATTCTTCTAGAATTTCCTTTCCTAACTATTATTTTGGGAATCATTTTCAAAAAACATAGGCTTCTCTTAAGATAATACTGAATTTTTTTATAGGTTCAATATCCTTCTCATTTACATTTGAGTTTCCTAGTCACTAATGATATTCTCTTCATTGATTTTCGAACTACTTATTATTTTTCTCATGTTTTTTATCTTTCATACTTAAACTCATCATCAATATCTACTTTAAAATCATCCATAATCCAATGAGATCTTCAAGAGCTGCTCACTTTGGCAACACTACCCTATAAAATATTCTCACTATTTTGTTGAAAAACATTATAATTTTATACTACAGTAATTTATTTACATACCATAATATTTCTAAACCATTTATTGGAATATTTTTAAGAATTTATTTTTGTTTATTATCCTAGTCAAATACCTTCATCTTCATGATATTCAAGATTCAAATGAATCCTATCCTTATTGAGAATGAAACAATTATTTTCAAAGATCAAAAATTATTTCAAAGTATGAATATTCTGAAACCAAATCCTTTAGGGCGTATTTACTTTAACCAACCAAAATAAAACACAATTAGAGATATAGAATTATATTATGAACACGCCCTTCTAGTAATTCTTTGTCAACAACATTCAATCCATGTTGTTCATGATCTAGTTATCCCTCCTAACAACACCATTTTATAAAAACCTATATACCACTGAAACTTTGTTCATTCTCCCATAGTTTTCAACATAATATTCTACATTTCTATGGGTTAATTACATTCTATTTTTTGTCTATATTTTTTTTTGAATTTTTAGTTCAAAAATATTCTCTACCAATCTCTAATAATGAGTAATGAAATTGAATACTTTGGAATTGTGAGTAATCACCATCAATAATATAATACTTCTAAAATAATTGTAGAATAATGTATAATTAATCATTTTATGAATGGATCTTATAGATATAGGCCCATGAAGATTTATGTCCACCAACTCTACCAAATTTATTGAATTTTTTTCTTCAACTCAAAATTCTTATGAATGATTTCCCTTTTTATGTATTATAGATTTACATGTGATTACATGAATGCTTAGGGATATAATGAGCTCCCTAACTATTTATAATCTCATTAAAGGAATTTTGGATTAATTGGACATGACTTTTGGGACACATATTATTCTCATATTCCTTGTATAAAAAGAACAAAACTTATTCTCCTCTAAAGATTATGATATTTCCCTTTATAAATTTTAATGTTTAACAATTTCATAATATTTACCATTGATAATATCTTCTTATTTGGTGAAATTTTTAACTTTACATATGTCACACAACTTATTTAATCTACTAATATTTTGAGAAAGGCATTAAAATTATAATAAATTTATGAAACTCTTGTCTATCCCTCCTTAGAGCCAATGATTTTCATGCCTTCAATAGAGTGAAATTTAACTACAATATCCTTGTTATAAATAAGTCTCATGAAAATATACTTATTTACCATCATATGTGAATTAAAAACATTTTCCTAGATCCATAATTCTTCTCGATCTACTGATTTTAAATCAATATATAAACAATTTAACTTCTCGGAAAATTCTTTCTTGATCCACATCCACTGTTTCAACTCTTTTAGGGATGAATATGCCTATTTTTTCTCTATAACTAATGGATAAATTTCATCAAAAAATGTTTAAATATTAATTTTCATTTTCACACTACTTTATGAAGCCTTAAACTGATGATAAATTTCTTTATTAGTCTCTTTAGTAATACTCTTGTCTATCCTTGATAGAAATTCATTGGTTTATATATATATATAACCTTTATGAGAAAAATAGTAGTCTTCAAAACGTTTTTATGAATTTATGCTCATCTATTTTTATTTATGTTATTTATTAAAGTGACAATTTGTTAATGAACACATATATTATGTGTGTATCATCTCCCACAATTATAACAATTGATATATAGTCTATATATGCATGTATTTATTGATGGTTTCGAATTCTTTAGGGGATTTTGAGTGTAATTAAAATTTATTTTCATCAATGGTGTGGGTGATTGCGGCTCAAAATTGACTAAGACAATAATTTTCATTCAGTCATTCCCCAAACAATATTTTTCTTTATTATTGAGGAGTTTATTTTTTTGTAAATCATCCAACTACTATGTTGGATATACATGCTTTACTTTCAAATTCTTTGTAGCCCGCATGGTCAAATTTTCTTGTCTCACACATGTAGAAAATAACCTATATTTATCATCAATATTTATCTATATAATAATTATATAACCTTCAAAATAATCAATCCATTTTACTGGATATTTTAATATGGTAGTCAAATAATCGATAATTTGGGACTGTTCTTCAATTTTAAATTTGAGATCAACCACATTCTCTATGGTTTTATGTTTTATATATTTACTATTTTGAATTTACAACTTAAAATAATCTTTATCTTCTTCTTGCTTATATATACAATTATTTAAATCATGAACATACCATTGGATTTTCTCATTTTGTCTCTCTAAATATATATATATTTAACTAAATCTACCAACTTGACTTTGAGGTCAAATATTCCCAAAAATTTCACATCATCAAAATATCCTTCTCTCATTTATGTTTTGTCTATGATGGACACATAAAATTATTTATTTATATATTTTCAACCCTTAATTTATTAAATTTACATAACCTCAAAGATAACATCATTCTGTGAACGAAATTTATTCCTTTTGAAGAAATTATATTATGAGCTCCAATTTCTACTCACAACTTTTAATGATTAATCTTGGGAACACTATCGTCATCAAAATATTATAATTTCTCAGGTCACTTAATAATATTATGACTAACCTTTTCAAATGTAAATTCAAAAATTGAAATATTTCCTTTATGTTTTCATTTACCATTTTTCAAATTTTTGGAAAGGGATGACATTACACAATGAAAATTCTTTTCATTTGTATCATTCTCCATTCAGAACTTCTTCAATATGTTTAATATTACTTCTTAATATTTATCCATTTCCATAGATTCATTATTATTCTTCCAAATCTCATATATAATGAGAGTGTTATGAATAATATCTATTAAAACCTTCATTAGATACTTGTCTTTTGAATGTCTTGGCCTGGCTCAATCTAACTAGTAGCTAAAACATTTCACCAAATGACCTTAGGCATGCCTCCCCATATGTTAGAGGAACCTGACTAGATTTGATGGCCAAATAAGAATAATAGGGAGAGTATAAACTATCTATCAAAGTGGAATATACTGTAAATAATATTAAATGATCATAATAATAATAAATTACCACACATCTCATATCAAATAAAAAATATATGTATGAGAGTACAAGACATTGACATAAACATGTTGCGTACCATGGGTCCAAAGTAAACCCAAAAGAAAGTAAAAACTAAAAATACCCAAAATGGGTCTTAAAATAAAGAATGATCCATTAATTGATGCTCCATACCATTTAACAATTCATCCATCTATTATAGGACATTTTCCCTTATCTAAACCTCCATCCATGAATTCTTCTTAGGTAACAATGGCAGGCTATGCATGGTGTGATTCAAACTCTATGGGCCACCACTAATGGTGTCTACAGAAATATCCATTATATAATATAGTTTATACAGATTTATAAGAGAATAAAAGATAGTAAAGTAAATGAAAACATGTTTTTTAAATATAAATAATGGTCGATTAACCATCTTCTCCATCGGGTTACTAGGTGACACCCAAGAAAACCAAATCTACATCAACCCATGCGAGCCATTTAAGACATAAAACACAAGGGTTACATAATTTAAATGAAATAAAAAGGCATTATCAATTATTTAAAACTAGGTTTCAAGAATTATTAGTCCAAGAACCAAAAATATTTAAAAATAATTTATTTCAGGGAGAATTTATCCAACACCCCAAGCTATGGATAAAGAGTTCCATGACTAACATTTCGAATCAATGATGATGATCATCATGTATAACTAAAAAAATTCAAGGATATGGAGTTTCATGTCCAATTTAATTACCCATTGGTGTGAATTATCTTTCCAAACATCATTAACCATACAATCAACAAAACATTTCTAAGGTCCAACAAACATGACCATTTAGCACACCTTGTTAATAAGGACACACCCTTTCAACATTCATCATTCATAAAGGGTTATAATACTTAACATATTTACGTACAATGTAATCCATTTAATCCTTTATTCGTATGGAATAACCATTAAATGTTCTTTAAAACAATTTACCAACTTATACATTCCCCTTTAACAATTTAACATTTCTTCCATTTATCATGTCATAATACATTTAAGTCGCAAGTAAATCCAAACAACCCCTTGATTTATAAAAAAAATAAAATGAACATTATTATCTAGTTTAAACTCATATACCATATATTCCCAAATTTAAAACAAGATTATACCATTTCCAAGTAATTGAAAGACCTCATGGGTGGCCATAGGTCCAGTACCACAATCATCAATGGACCCAGTGCTATTTGTGAAGGGTCTAACACATAATTTAAAGCCACAAACTATTTCTTTTAATCAAATAAACCACCAAGAAACAAATTGGTTCCATAGTAAATACAATATACACATGGAAAAAATATAAAATATTTTGGAAATATCTTATAGATAACATTCCTTAAGATCATAGACAACCACTCATCCAACCTAGACCACTAATTCAAGTTAAAATGGATGAAACCAAAAATGTAGAGAAATCCTTAAAGATATGGGTTTATGAGACATAGAAGAATATAGAAAAATAAAAGGTGAATATATAGGATAATATAAGGAAAAGAAATTATAAACTTACTCGGGGCTTCAAATTCAATGAAATGGAACTTCAAATTCTCTTGAATCGAAGGAGATACACCAATGGAAGAAGAGGATAAGTTTTGGTTTCACCCTAGTCTATAGGGAGTGAAATAGAGGAGAAAATTAAGAGAGATGGATAATTTCTTAGGAGGGAAAAATAGAAAACAATTTATATTTAATGAGGTGCTAGTTTTGTCGACACATTATTCCAAACCATGTTCTAACTATGTGAAATCCTTTATCAATAGAAAACACATATCACATGATCTTCTAGGGAACTATATGGTTTTAAATACTTTCCAAAATCCATGTGAATAGATCTAGAATAAATTCACATGGTTTCTTAGACTCCTCATGTTTTTTTAAAACTATTATCCCCCTAATCATTTCTATATGTTCAGGGTTCATAGTAATCATTAACCATGCAATAATCTTGAACCATGTGTTGGAAGTCCCATTTTACCCGCTTTTCATGTCTCGAACCCCCCAAATTCCCTTAATACCCCTCATAATCTTGAATTTAATTTGATAAACTATTTTAAAATAGAGGGTATTATAAATTATAAACAAAAAAATTATTAAATGGTTGGGATCGTTCAACCTCACCACCATAAGATATCACATCATTGATTTGCACTCCTCGACACCAATAAGCCTTGAAGGTATGGTCAAGCCACTTGGACCACATACTAGATTACCTATACCATGTTTCCTCCTAAAATTATCCACGTTCCTTCTACAATTTAACGAATGTCATGGCCGTATCCCAAATATTTTTCCACTACAATCCACAATTCGAATCATATGCCCCTCAGAGGATGCAATGACCTTAATCACAACATCATCAACATGAATCACCTAAGAAGGGTCAAGCTGATACTGATAGTGTAATAAATCATTAATAAAACCAAAATTCTATGGATGACCCATTTGATATGCTTCCAAATCAATACACTATACAATATTCAGTTCCCAGACATACCAAGATGATAAATTACATGCTTTCTAAATCTTATTGTGACCTAATCTCATTATTACATGACGGAACACACTATCACCCATTAAAAAATCAATAGGTGAAAAGTTTCAATCAATTTATGACTTCTATATACTCTGGGATGTATCCATATACTTCTAGATTAACTTGGAATTATCCAATGTCTCTTATTAAAGACTCATCCCCAATAATAATTATCTACCCACTTTCATCTATCACAAAGGTGATCTATATGTCCTACTATACAATTACTCATATGGTACCATTAGAATAGATACATGATAACTATTTTTATAGGTGAAATCATTAATAGAGAGGTGCTTCTACCACGTTCTATCAAAATATATGATCCATTCTTTCAGCATGACCTCGAAAACCTTAATTGTTTACTTAGATTTTCCGTCTCTCTATAAGAGGTAGGCTTTACTAAAAAAAACCCGAGTACCTAGATCCGTCAAAAATACTTTCTATAAGTGGTACGTAATATAGGGATATCTATATTAAATAACACATATTGGGATGATGTAAAAGTGTACTACCTGTAGAAAATATAGGTTACCCACCTCATCAAAGATGATAGTCTCCTGGATTAGAAATAAATGAGCTAACTTTTTCAACTGATCAATAGTTACCTATATCATGACACTCATCCAAGGAGTACTTGTTAGTCCCACTCTGAAAACCATGGTAACAACATACCACTTCCATTCTAAACTGGGAAAGGACTATAATAGAAAATATGTCCCCTTATACTCTCTGTTCACTTTCAGACAAGTGTAGCATTGCGTCACAAAACCTATGATCTCCTTTTTATTCCTAGGTAACAGTACTATCTATGTAGATTAATGTTAATTTTAGTCAAAAAAGTATTCAATCCTCATTTAAGAGCATGGATGTAAAACATAAAATCTCCCTAATACTAATAAGAATGTAAAAATATCCATGAATGTGGATAATCTCATCTCCATTTATTGTTTAGTTAGGGGGTAACACCCAACATCAATGTTTTCCATCAATGAAAGGAACCCTAGATCATCCTAGTGCATCCTATTAATACAACATATAAGATAGGGTAAAATGGATAACTATTTTAGAATAATCAACTCCTTCTATTCCTAAACACCAATACACATCTCAAAAAACAAGGGCATCATCTTTCATTGAGAAACTGCCTCTTGATGTTCCTACGGTTGTGTCTTCAAACACCAAGAATCAATATCACTATATCCTTTTCCGAGAGTTTATGCTAGATGAAAATCAAAATATTCCATATAATCAACCCATATTGGATATTGAGGGTTGATCTCATGATAATAATAGAAATATTTAAGTATGTTATGATCATTAAAAATAGAAAACATTTTACCCAGGAGATAATGCTACAAAATTTTTTAGGTGTGAACTGACAAAACCAAATGATGATCATGTATAGGATAGTTCAATTCATGTGGCATTAACTATCGTGATCTGTAAACCATCAATAATTCTTTCTTTATCAACACATCCCCATGACTGATCCAAAATGTATCACAATTTAGAGTGTACTCCTTACCTAATATGACTAAGATCACAATCAGGGCTATGTTCAAATACCTCTTCAACTCCTAGAAAGAATAATAAGATGACCCAAACCAATCAAACTTCATGCGCTTCTTGGTCTTTCCCAAGAGTGGTATAGATTAGATAGAAAATTTCCTATTGAACCTTCAATAAAAACTCACTAAATGAAAAAATAATTGGATGTATAAAACATTATTGGCATACTCCAATGAAACAAAATATTGGACCTTCCTAGGTTCTACAAATACAATTTTTTTGAGGTGATGTGACCCGAGAAATGTACATTTTTTATATTGAAATGAAACATGGATATCTTGGTGTATAGATAATGTTATTTCAATGTACTCAGAATGATGTCAAGATATTGGTCATGATAATCTCTAGAATGAGAGTATAACAATATTTAATCGACTAATACTATTATGAAATGATATAAAAATTATTGAATGATTTGGTTTATCATGGACATGAACAAAATAAGATAATCTATCAGCCCAAAAAACATCACAATAAAATCATATATGAAAGATGTACTACTAAAATCAGTATGTGGTATATCAGATAGTCTCCCCCTCACCCGATGGTATGCATATCTCAAATCAATCTTGAAGAATTCACATGATGCCATCAACTAGTCAAAAAGGTCATAAATATACGAAATGATATATCAGTTATTAATTTACATTATGTTCAACTTTTAATTATTATCTCCTAAGCACAAAATTTGATCATCCTTAATTGAAGATAGAACCCGATAATCCGATGGAGACATACTTTCCCAAATCAACCCTTTAGACTCCAATTCCTCCTATCGATTCTTAATTTCTAAAAACTCCCCTAGTCTCATTATATAAAGGGTAATTTAAACTAGACCAGTCTCATGGATTAGATCAATAATAAAATCGATCTCTCTCCTAGGTTGTAACCATGATAATTTTTATAGAAACACGTCTTGAAACTGATTCACTACTGGAGGGAAGATATCATACTACTCTCCCCTATCACATATCATAATAATCATAGTCTGAAGTATAATCTCATCAAACTATTGGATAACTAGACTTGTATGACCTACCTAGATATCTCATTCCTCCCAATGAACAATTATTTCAACTTAAGGAGATGTGAATGTCAAACTTTTATTGCAAAAATTATTGTGATTTAGGTTTGTAAACAATTATTCCATCCCCAGTATCAAATTTATGACTAACATCTCAAGTATGATTAAATCCAAAGGGATATGGTACCCATTAATCTCAAGGGTGCACTTCTTAAAATGATGGATACCCTTTGACCACACCCCTAATGCTGTGTCGATTGAAATAATCCCATATAATAATTTGACCAACAAGAAATTACTGTTGAAAAATTGAGATGTTATAAAATAATGTGAAGATTCAGTATAAAATAAAGCACTAGAACACATTGAATCCATAAAGAATCATACCCGAAATAATTAATTGAAAAACCTAGCATCTGACAGGTGTATAATAAATTTCTTTCAACTATCATATCCCTATACGATGAGCTCATGACTATATTATACGTGTTATACTATTCTACTTATATGACAACTCATGTACTAGAGTACCTTATCTTTCAGATTGAAATGTAAATCTAGTAGAAATCCAACATCGAAAGTAAACAAATCTAGAAGACACCCTATAGGTTCACTTTATCAGTGTCGGTCCTTAATCAACATATATCTGTCAAGGGTTCCTATAGAACCTCTATAGGTTCCCCATGCTACCAAAATTTCAGCACTCCATAGTTTTTTAAAGAAACTAATCTCATATGTTAGTAGTATTTAAATACTGATAACATACCACTTTATCAATCCACTGAGAGTCTACTCCTCCCTGTTGATAGCTCTACCCACCATCACCTTGGTGAATGTTATCATAATGACACTACCTACTATCAATGGACTGAAAACTATATATCCTAGATGAAACTATATGTTCACCACTATAGACCTCCCCCAAGATACTCATAAAGATGTGAGATTTATTCATAACATCATCAAACTTATTTAAATGAAACTTGTTTAACTAGGACTTGATCTCGCATTTGATTCCGTCCTGAAAACACTTCATCCTAACTATAATGTAGCCTATAAATATTATAAAACATTTCTACAAGTTGGTGAAAAAACAACATAATCCATCATTGAAATGTTCCTCTAAGTCAAATGAATAAAATCCATTGATCTTTTGTATATCTTGGTCTTTAGGTAAAATTTTTCCATGAACTTCTCCTAGAAGAACTTTCCAGACATTTCCGATTTCTTATCATCCTATAAAAAATATCCAATTTGTTCTATAATGGTCCTTTCAATATATAATCAACTAATACAACCCTCATATCCAGAGGAGTCTATAAGTTATCTATAATCATTAATATATACTCAATCTAGAACTCAGTTATCTTATGTCCACCCTATTCGATGAAGGTTGGAGAATGATATAGATAGAAATATATAGTTTGATTATACATGCTAAATAAATACTATATTGGATATATCATTATAGACTAGTTAAAGGGATTTAAATTATCAAGGAACCAATATTAATCCCTATCACCCAGAACCAATGGGTTCTCTTGTCCCACAACTAATTGTTCATTCATAGAAATGTCCTCCAATCTCTCTACCAAAAAATGTTTTCATGGAGGCATCCCTCTATAATTGTAAATGTATATTTGAAGTAATATAAGAAATAATTACATAGTAACATAGAATAGGGTCACGACTAACAATAAACATGATACTCCACATATAATATCCCAAAGGTCATAACAGTAACAATGTCTCTTCATCCAACCATCCCCATCCAAGGCCATTGGCTAAATCAGGGCAAAGTAATAACTTATGTTATATTCTTAACATTTTAAAATATTTTAATAAAATAACTTATAATATTTATATTTAAAATATTTAAAAACTATTTATTTCATATTATTTATTTAAAACCAAAATAGAAAATAGAAAATAATTATATATCCCACAACCAAAATTTTCCACTTTAGAGAAACAAATCATAACTTTATTATTCATGTGTGCCTAATATGATGTATGTCATATAACCCTTAATTCATTAAAATTATGCTTGATGATAATACAACATGTAATAACATACCATGAGTAAAGTATCATAAATAATTCACATCTCATGAAAAGAGTATCATCAAAGGTTAAATAACATTTTTACTATAAAAAGTGAACCCTAAGAATAATAATCCCATCCCAAGAAACCTTTATTTTCTCCCAAACATGGGTTAGATACTCCCATGGAAGATCTAATTCAAAGACAATAAACCTCTTAATATTATTCCTACATTTAATAAAATTTTAATGTAACATGAAAGTGGTGATCCCCCATGATACCAATTCGTAACATCCTAGACCGACTAACATTTACTAGTCTCCAATCTGGTTCTCTGCATAACATTAGGTGGACCACCATATATGTCATAGGCTACTGAATAGTAGTTAGGGTTTACTAAGAATATTAGGGGGACTATACCCTCTTTATTAGAGTGAAAAAATAAAACTAACCATTATATATAGTAAGAATTAATAACCACCCATCACCTATAAAATCTCAAAATTGGGTTAGAGACCACTAGCTAATCAAGCAAACACCCCTTTTTATAATAGTCTCACGTGTCAAAAGTAAACTGAAAATAAAGACACAAATGGAATTCACTAAAACTATCCCAACATCATGATCGATCTCATTAAACATTCTACACAACCCATCCCAAATCATCTATATATCACATGAAAATTTCACTTATCTGTACCTACAACCATGAATTATTCTAGGGTATAAACAATGAATCGAGAAGGATGTGATGGAAACTCAGTAGAACACTGAAAATGATTTCTAAAGAAATAATTATTCTAAACAATAGTGTATGAATATGTGTAATATAATATTATAAAGGGAAATAAATGAAATCATGTTTTAAAAAATATATAGTTTTCAATTAACCACCCTGGACATTGGGTCCCCAAGTGACACTTAGGCCAATCAAACATACCTCAACCCATGTTGGCCACCCAAACAATGTTCCATAGGGTTTTCATACTGTAAAAAAAATATATGGTCTTAATCACTTATTTAAACAAGGTATCAGGGAACATCATTCCAAGTACATACACAATTTCAACATCCATTAGTTCCTAGAGCATCAAGTCAACACCTTAATCTAGGGATATCGAGTGCCATGCCTAATAATTCAAATAAAGGATGTAGAGTGTCGTGTTTGACTAATGTAATTCAAGTATATAAGGAATCTTGTCCGAAAACCTTACCCATGGATGTGGATAATCATTTTGAAAATCATTAACCATCTAATAAATAACCAATTTCCATGGTCCAAGACACTTTACCTTTTAACACACCAAGATAAAAAAGTTACACCCTTTCAATATTCATCATTCATTAAGAGTTATCATACTCAACATATTTAAATACAATTTCACAATGTAAACCATTTCAACATATATTAATATGTAATAACAATTAAATATGCTTCAAGACCATTTAATAACTTCAAAATTCCCATTTTACCATTTTCTATTTCTTCTCTTTATCATGTTATAAAACCACTAAGTCCCTAGTTTATCCAAACAACCACTTATTCTATTAAAAGAAGAGAAGAAATATTTTTTACAAGTTTAAACTCAAAAACCCCTTATTAAACAACTTAGAATTATATTATATCATTTTTAAGGATTGAGAACACATAATGGTTGGATGCAGGTTTGGTCTAAAAGAAATCAATGGATTGAACACCGTCCATGAAGGGTTGAAGACATCATTTAATGAATCCAATTGATTTTATTTATCAAATAAACCAATACATAGTACGTTGGTTCCATAACACATACCACATACATAAGAAAAAATACAAGAACTGTGGGAAATATCTTATAAACTACCTACCTTAGGATCATAGAAAACCACTCATCCAACCACGACCTTTGACTCAATATAAAACAACCTCAAACATAAAATAATATAATTCCATAGAGATATATCATATTATATATAGAATAATATGGATCACATGTATTGAATCTTCTAGATAATATAAGGACATAGACTTGTAGACTTACTTTGGTATTCAAATATAATGAAAAAAACTTTAAACACACAAGAATCTAAGGATATGTGCCTTTGGAATTAGATAAGAATTTTTCTTCATACACTAGGTTGTTGGGAGTGAAATGGAGGATAAAATTGGGGGTATGGATATAATATCAGAAAGTAAAAATATTAAAACTTTACTTTTAATGAGGCACATTATTTGACCACATATTTTTCTGAACCCTATACTAATCATGTTATTCATATCCTTATATTAAAAAAATATAAAATTATCTCAGACAAATTAAAAATATGCAAATATATAAAATAAAATTAATTTTTGAATTTATAATTTCTAAATTATCTTAGGGTTATTTTTTTGGTATATTTCTGAGATACATTATTTTTTGGATAAGTAGTGAAAAATAATGAATTTTAATTCGAAACTTCTTTATCATCTAAAATATTTATATAGTTAAATTATTATTTTATGTTTTTTTAATGAAGCAATAGAAAAACAATAAATATATTAACACAATTTAGGTAATTTGAATTTTTTATTTTTAAATTGGATATAAAATCATAACGAACTTTTGAACATTCTGATTTTAAAAACCCGCTTTCTCACAACATCTATGAGATTAGAATTAAATGTAATTTTTCCGCTTCTATGAATAGAATTTATAAAAAAATGAAATACATGGTCATATTAATTGTGATATATTTTTTCCTAACAAGATTATCTTAATTTTTTATCAAAAATATTAGTTAAAGCGACGATGATTAATTATAGTGATTAAGGTAAAATAAGATTAATAAGGGAATAAACCCTAAATAAAAGTCTAAATGACTTATCCAATTGTTAAAAACCAATTTTATGGACATAAATGAAACATAAACTTTTCAATTTTGAGTTTTTTAGTTTTCAATGACTTTTTTAGGTTGAAATGTGGTAAATCCTAACTTATTTTCGAAAATTCCAAGTCTGTCTCCCCCCTTACCTATAAAATTCCACCAAATATCCCATTATTCACACCACTAAAACCACCTAGGTTGAGACAACATCTTCCACAAAAACTTCCCAAAATCCCTCCCTTACTCTATGAAGCCTCCCTTTTGTGAATAAAATCATCCAAGGAATCCCTTTTGTGAAAACCAAAAAGAGTTACCCAAAGAAGAGGTAACACACTTCTTCAAGGTCCTTTATTTTATTTTATTTCTCCACAAAATCAATGATTCTTTTTACATAAACACATAATAGACTCAGTGTACTTAATATACTAAGGTGTAGTTTTGTTAAGGGTTCAACCTACACTTACACACACTTCCATCTAATGGGTAATGAATTTACCACTCTTGTGTATCCTGAACTACCGTTTCACAAGATGACATTCTTGGTAATTTATTTTACACATTTCATGGTTGGGTGTAATAATGGAAACAATGATTATATATTTTAGTTATTATTTAATTTTGATTCTTTAATTATTTTAAAACACATACATTTATTCTTTACATCTTATGTAAATACGATAACATTGTTTGCAGATGTGTGGACTACCACCTCCTCAAAATGATGTGATTCTTTTATACTCTACATGGAATGTATTAAGGTTAGGGTTAGTGAAATTACATGATATATATATATGATATAAAAATTCTTCTAGAATAAATATATATATACATATATTCATTTACTTTATTTCTTTCAATATAATAATAAAACGGAAACAATGTTCATGCATATGTAGAACCTACCGTCTCTATAAACGGTGTATTTCATTTAATAATTATCAATTATATAGATAACAATTATAAAAATATACTAAATATGATTGATATTATGGTTTATATTTTTTATATCATTTGATAATTATAATTACCAAAGATATAACAAATTAAGAAACATGTGAAAAACAAAGTAGATATTCCCCAAAGCGTATTCTTAACATTGAATTGTTAATAAGTGGTTAATATAAAGCTATAATAAAATCATATATGGTAGTTGATATATTAAAATTGTTTTTTAAATTATAAAATACATAAATTCATTATATAGAAATATTTTATGAGTATGAAATGATTCAATACATAAGGTAAGGAAATTTCATCCCACTTTTTATTTTCATGAGATACATGCCTTATAGACTACTAATTTCTTTTGTGCGGTATATATACCACCCATGAATGTATTATAGGACTCTTATTCTTAATTTAATGGGTATTTACCTATAAATTTTATTTTATTTCTCTCATGGGATTTATTTTTCAAAAGTTGCCAAATCGGTAAATTAATTTTGTCGATATTTTCATTCTTTGAGACACATGCTATGTTATGCACAAATATTTTTCTATTAGGTATGTATACTACCTTTGGAATTTAATATCATGAATACTAATAATTTATGTATATTTTTAAGCTCTATTTAATTTCATTTTCTTATATGGGTAGAATGATTGAGATTTACCATATTGTAAGAGTTTGTTGAAATAATGTCATTATTTATAGAGATTATTTATGATTATATATTAATTGATGAAATATTATGATAAATATCCCAATAAAAATATTTATTTTTATTTAAGTCTATTTATTCTTGTTATTTGAATGTTATGGTACTATTTATTTACTCTTTGGTATATAAGATGTTCAAAAAGTGTTTTTAAGAAAGTACAACTTAGCCTCTCTCTTCAGCCGAATATCTATGTCCCTTAAAAAACATTTTGTAAACGGTTTCCAAATATATTATAATATTACAATACAAAAATTAGAAGTCATTTTAACCCATATTTTACCTTTCCGAAAATGTGTTTTAAAAAGTAATATGATTTTCATTTTCTGGTCAAGGAACATTACGAAATGCTTTATGGTACAGAAGGAATTTTTTTCATGTACAGATTTACCTTCCGTAATGGTTGTCATTACTTTGGAGCTTCTTTTAAAAGATTAAATTGTTAATATTTTAAGGAATTTTTTTTCCTAATATTCTGGAAATTATTATTTTTTTAATTTTTTTCAATGAAAATGGTTTTTAAAATGTTTTCAAGCTAAATTTGTAGGTTTTCAAGGAAAAAAGGATTTCAATAATTATTTCCATATTTTCAATGTAATTTCTATGAAAATGGTTTTCTAAAGAAGTTTTTTAAAGATACTTTTTCAAATAAGAAAATATATTTTCCTCATGAAGTGTTCTTAAATGATATTTCAAATATTTTTTCCATCTAGGATGATATCCGTTGATGTTACTCACACCCTTCTATGAAATGATCCAATGATTCCAATAATATTCTCTATTAAATGGTTTATATTTTTGTTGAATGATTCTATAACTATTACATAACATATCATGAATTATACATTTCAGATGTTTTCATGTTTAGAGTTTTAGTGAATTAATCCATAACTATTACATAACATATCAAAATTACAAGGTAGACACTTCTATCCTATCCAAAAATTTAAAAATAATAAAACTAATTAAATAAAAGAAAATTTATTTTCTTGATATGAATCTTATTGAATACTTATTTTCTCTTACCCTTACTTATACCCTGTGAAAACTATTTCAAAAACATGGGATGAGCACAAAAAGCTCAGTAAGGGTTATAAAATAATGAAACAAAACATTAGTCAATCAAAACATAAAAAACATAATCTCTTTAACATACCTCATGAAATCATAATATTTATGATTATTACATAGTAATAAAAAACCATAAGGGTATTTTGTGTCATCCATATCATACATATATTGTAGCTTTCACAACTACATAGGGAGTTACGTTTGGAATACTCATCACAGTATATTTCTTGAATATATTAGGAGAAACATTAACATTTACCTCTTTCACATTAACTAATTAATTAGAGAGATATCAGGGTCTCACTTTCCCTTGGGTTATCAAGAAACCACCCATATATGTTAATAATTCCCAATAACCATAACATAATCATAACACATAACACAAGTATAGAGAGAAGATAAAATTTACACATTGAAATCACAATATATTAGCTCAATATATTGACATAATCAATTTGTTATCGAAACCATTTTCAACAAAAAAAATAATTAAAAAGGGTATATGGTATTTATTTTTCTTTTGAAAATAGTATAAATTGTTAAGGAAGCTGAATATTAATTCATGCTCACGGTGGCAGAAAGGTCGTTGTCACCATGTACGTTAAAAAGAAACATTACTTTATTCTTTTAGTAAAACAGTTCATATTAAAAAATATTTATTTTGAATTAAATTAAGATTCAAATAGTTCTATACACCATATAATCAAATTCATGTATAAATCAAAGTATGCCTCAATGAAAGTAAATTGAGACGAGTCCCTTACCTTGTAGTCGACTTGTGTTGTTCATTCTTTATCTCCATGAATAATAAACTTAAGTAAATTATTCCTTATTATGAAAATTATTCAAGTTTATTTTTCCTTTTTTATCACTTACTAACTTGATATAAAAATCATGTAATTATTCAAGTTCATATCATTCATTTTTTCGATGTTCAGTACTTGAGTCGAAAATGAAGTTGTTATAATTACAAATTGTCCATGTCATCAAAAGTACATTATCTCCAAAATTGTATTCATGATTGAAATATCATATATACCAGTATATATGTATTTATATCCATTATATACTTATTTATAATAGTTTATAACATTTGGATATAAGAAAATGAAATGCACCACTCATGTAGATGGTAAGTTGTACGTACACATGAACACTACTTTTATTTATTTTACATTTTTAAAGTAATGAAAAATAAATTATAAAATTGTATATGATAATTAAATTATATTATATATGTTATATATGTTACATAATTTAATTAATTCCATTCTATATATATTCTATGTATATCAAGAACGAGTCGCATCACTTTGAGGGGGTGGTAGTCTGCACTTCCTCAAATGAAATTGTCGTATTTATGCATTATGGAAAGCATAATGATTAGCTGTAAACAAAAAAAACAGAAGAAAATAGAAAATATAAATGTGATATATACCATATATAAATATAGTTCCATCATAATGGACACCATGACAGGTGGTAGGAGATAATTGAGGAATCATCGTTTCATGAGGCAATAGTTCTCCATCCAAAGAAACAGTATGTTCTAAATGCATTTGATGGAGGTGTGTGTTAGTGTAAATAAAGTCCTTGAAATAAAAAAAATACTTGTATATTTGATATACTGGTTTAAAAAAAATAATTTAATAAAGGGAGTTATGGGGTTGGATATGGGAAATAAATGAAAGAAGCTTGAGAGAAGGCATTACCTCAAATGAGGTCACTATTTTTTTATTTAAGATAAAAGGACTTCATGAATAGACTTATTCACAAGGTAAGGGTTCTAGGAGGAAAATAGTGATGTTGGGAGCTTATTTGGGAAGAGTATGGATGATCCAAGGGGGCTTGAGGGGTGTGAGTAAGGGTTAGAGGTGGTGGACTATTATAAGAGGGAGGAGGGGCACTTAAGGAATATCTTGAATGATTATTTTATTAAAAAATTCTATTTAGATTATAAATGAAAAAATGTAGTTACTTAGAAGACAAGATTAAAATAATTCAAAATAAAATCTTATAATAATACATAGACAGGGTTTTAATTTTTTTTCATTGTTATCTTTTTTATTTAAGTCTTTTTTACACTTACCATTTTATCAAGAATTTAACACTTTGAGAATCAAAATATTTACCAAAACATGACAAATATCTATTTAAATATTCAATTATAAAATTTTAGACTTATGATAACTATTTGGAATAATCTTATATTTTTCTTTGGAAATTTAGAACATTAAATGAAATAATTTATATTTTAAAGTATGAATTATGTCAATTTTGACACTTTTCATATCATGACTTCTTTTTAAAATCCATAGAAACATGATTTATAAAAAAAATAATTTATACAAATATAACATGTAACTATCAACCATAAAATTTATCGAAGACATCAATATAGACAAATTTCATTTATTTTATCATTTATAATATCATTTATTTGGATTCGTTATTAATGAAGCAATCACTGCATCATCATTGTCACGTAATTAATTTTTTTTTAATATCTAAACATTATAAATAAAATACCATGATGTAGGAAAACTTTTTATATTTTTAATTACTAATTATAGTTGAAGAGATAACTTATATAACCCCATATTAAATATTGTTTTTGTAAAAGATACATGTTTAGGTTATATTTTCCTGAACTTTAAATTAAAAGTAATTAAATGTCATTTTCACACACAAGTGGCTTCATGAAGTCCGAAAATTGACACAAGGATTCAAATAGTGAAAAATATCTCGTTAAATAGGGTTAAAAGATGTGTTATGGTTGTTTAATATTATTATAATATTATTCTTTACCCTTATTTTCCATATTTACCCTTTAACCATGGTAAATAAAATATTTATTGAAGTTACTATTCATAATGTCTAAAAATAAAAGTTACCTATTTACACAATTTAGACCTCCTGATTATAAATATGTAATCCATTTTTCAAAATTCAAAATACATAAATTTTATAAATTAATTTAAAATTAATTATCGTTGTTAAAACCAAAACTGTGTTTTTAATAAATAAAATCAACCAAAAGATTGACAAGTGTTTATGTCCAATTAAAAAGCGAAATAACTTCCAATGACCATAATTGGATTAAATTCTAGAAACATAATATAATTACACTTTAAAACTAATTAAAAATATAATATAACCATATAATTAAATTAGACGAGAAGAGAGTTTTGACTTGAAATGCTGTATTTTTAACTATTCATTAAAAAAATAAACATTATCAAAAAAATACCAATAATTTACCTACTGTAAATGTTTATGTCCCGATTCAAAATGGGAATTTTATTTTGTCAAATGGAATATATAAAATTGATAAAAACTAGATTTAAAAAGTGTCCCCCATCAAAAGGTGGTACAATGACATTTTAAAGAATATTAGAGTATTTCATGCTTAAAATAGGATACATTATTATCTTAAGCCAATAAAAATTATTGGATAAATGTAAATACATTTAACAATCATTTAAAATAATATTTTAGTTAGTTCAGTTCATTCTTGTTAAAAAAACAGCTAGGCCTTAACTAACATTTAATATAATAATAATGTTATATTATTATTCTGTATAACTCAACCTTATGTGAAACGTAAGCTATCAAAGAAATATACTATTGAGTGTTGAGTTCTCTATCAGATAAAGCATCCAATTTATAATAAAATTAATATTTAATTCACAAATATTAATAAATATGAAAATTTCATATTCTTTATTTACCTGGGATGTTACATCCTTCCCCCCTTTTTTGATTTCTGTCCCCACAATTCTATTCACTTATTAAATAAGTGTGGGTATTTATACCTCATATAATTTTCAGATTCCTACATTACCCCTTCAACCATATGGTTTTTCCACAAAACATTTACCTGATAAATTCAATTATTCTGCTACACTTTTTCTCTTCAGGTAAGAATCTAAAATGCTTGTTCCTCATAAGAATGATTGCCTTCCAACTGAACTACTTCTGAACTCAAAACATGAGATAGATTAGGAATATAATTTGTCAAAATTGAAACATGAAAAACATTTTTTACCTATGATAAAAATGGAGGTAAATCCACTATAAAGGCAACTTATCCAACTTTATCTAGGATTTCATAGGGTCCAATGAACCTCACAATCAAATTTCACTTATTACCAAAACACATCACACTTTTACATGGAGAAACGTTGAGAAAGATATGATCACCTAAATCAAAAGAATGATAATTCCCACAGTTATACACATGACATTTCTACCTACTCTAAGCCTCCTCATGTCTTTTTGTATCAATTGAACATTCTCTGCCATATCATCTACAAGTTTGGGTCCCATCAACTTCCTTTCACCTAATTCATACCAAAAAGACAGAGTTCGACACCGCTTTACATATAATGCCTAAAACAGTTCCAACTATATACTAGAATTAATATTGTTATTATATGATAAGTCAACCAAAGAATGATGTTGGTCCCAACATCAAAAAACAAAGCAGATATTACCCAGTGTGTAACCTTAACATGGAATTGTTAATAAGTGGGTAATATAAAGTCATAATAAAATCATATATGGTAGTGTATATAAGAATATTATTTTATTAAAATATTTAAAGTAAATTATTAGTTATTATATAGTATGCTTGTATGAGGCCAATGAGAGTTAAGACTAAAAATAAGGGAATTTCATCTCACTTTTTATTTATGTGAGATATATTCCTTATACACTACTCATTTATTTTATATGGTATATATACTAACCCGGAATGTGATATATAAATATTATACATAATGTTATGGGTATTAACATATCAATTCTATTATATTTTTCTCATGGGGTTTATGTTTCAAAATCTACCAAAACAGTAAAGCAATATAATCTCAATTTTCCTTCTTTAAGTCACATGCCATGTTATGTACCGATATTTTTCAATGTGGTTTACATAATTTCATTCACATATTATATATTCAATATTATTATTCTCATGATATTTATAACATCCATGTAAATTCATTTTCTTACATGGGGAGTATGTTTCAGAGTTAAAATATGCTAAGAGTTTGTTGAAATAATCTCATCATTTATCAAGATTGTTTATGATTATGTTTTCATTGATGAGGTCTAATTATCGATATCTCAATAAGTATCTTGATTTTTAGTAACCTATATTTATTCATTTCATATCATGGTAATGGTGAAATTTCTCCACTCATGGGTATATAAGATGATCATGAATGTTTTTCTTAAGAATATCTGACTTTACCTCTCTCTTCTGTCAGAAATCTATATTCAGTCAAAAACATTGTTCTTAAAATATTTCAAAAAATATTATAATTTTATCTTATGGCCTTTAAATGAAATTTTACCCATGATTTAGATTTTAAACAAAAGGGTCTTAAAAATTATTTTTATTATCTTTTTCTAGTTGAGGCACTTCTCTAAAGTTTTTACAGTGGAAAAGGAATGTTAGACATATACAAATTTCTGTGCCATTTTGACCTCCATTCCCTTGAACCTTATTCAATAAGGATAAAAAGTTTTATTAAGGAAATTTTTTTATAATATTATATAAATTCATTGTTTTAATGTGTTTTTCAAATAAAAATGTTCTAAATATAATTTCATCCTCCTTTAATAAGTTTCCAAGGAAAAAAGGTTTTCAAAATGATTTAATGAATTTTCTCTATTTTTCAATTCAATTTCTATGAAAGTGGTATTCGAAAGTTTATATGTTTAAAAGATAATTTTTCAAATAATAAATAATATTTTACTCAAGAAATGTTTTGAAAATATATTTAGAAACTATTTCCAATTTAAGATGACATCCATTGATATTACTCATGCTTTTTTGGGTGTGAACGGTTTATGTTTTGATAGAATAATTCTTATGACACCTATTTATATATATGTTTTTGAAAACCCATTATTTTGATGGTTTATGAAGTAACAAAATTATTTGGAAAACAATATATTTTCAATAGGTTATGATGTGATGAAATTATAATCATACTCATTTCATTTAATGTGTCATGATTTGATGTTTATAAAACCCATAACTTTTAATGGGTCACGATATGAGGAATGCTTAATTAAATTTGGTCAAATGTAGGAATTATTTTATTATGAGACGGGTGTGACCTATATTTCCCTCCAATGAATTTGTTAATGATTTATATATCATGAGATAGACTAAGATCGTTTTGCGAGTGAAACATGTATAATAAGATGGCTATGGGAGTAGACCATGACAACCAAGATGGTATGGGGAAGTGAACTCATATTACTAATATGGACATGGGAGCTAACCACGACAACCAATATACAATGGGAGGTGAAAATATACGATTAATATGGCCTTGGAATTAATGCCTCAACTACTATGGAAAAAATATTATATTCTTATGCATCTTCCACAATTCTATGTATTATTCTGGTTTTATGATTTCATGGACTATTTTATTTATAAAGTTATGATTTAATTCTTAGTAATATCCATGATTTATTCTACAATAAATTTTTATGATCTTATGATATGTAGGGTATGATATTCTAATGTTATGATCACATCATCATACCATATTCTTTTGTTTATATTGATATGCCCCCCTTTTTTACCTTTACAAAGCATCTAAGGTAACCTCTTTTTATGTTTCCTTCCCTAGGATATGAAGATATGTATTATGTAGGATGTGTCTAAGAGGGGTTATAGTTAAGAAGAACCTAGTGTCATATAATGTAGCTCATTTATGTACTAGTGTTTACGTTTCCATGATTACAAAGGCAATAGACTAACATGGTCTTTGGGCATATTTTTGTATAATGTATTATGTATTCCACAAAAAATATGTAATGTTGATGTATGAAAAGTGAGGGTTGATATAAAAATAATAAATCATTATGTTCATTTTGGTGCATCGTCGAATCCTTATACTTGTTACAAAGAACCTTCTATTTAGTTTTATTTACCTTTGAGTCATATAAATATATATGGAGAAAATTCCTTCATACATAATGTGATGATTTACATGACATCACTTTAATAAGGATTTACATAGATAAATATCTATCTAATTCATTTATTCCAGTGATGTTGAAAAATATATCATAATTATTATTTTTAAATAATTCCCTATTCTCTATATTCACCATAATTCAAGAAATGGATGTTTTATATAAATCATTTCATAATGAAGAAAAATTGTTTTGTATCTTATTCTTCAATAATTTAAAATTATTACCTTTTAAGATAATATTAAATTTTTATTACCATTTCTATAAATTATATAGAGGGAATAATCATTAAAATGATCTTTCCACTCTGATACCATTTTCTGGTCTTATATAATAAAGATACAATTAGCGATTTAGATCAGAGTATGTCGATCTCAAATGAACGTTACATTTAACTTCTATTATAGTTAACTAAAATACTACTCTCTCACTTATTATGAAATATTAAAGTGAAATAGAATGAAAATATAGACATATTAAATTCAACATATTTAACTTGTATTGTGATATATCAAAGGAAAATACAAAAAATGATGTACTAGTTTACAAAATTCAACAAGATCAAAACTTATTTATTAAAAATTATGAGATTCCACATAGACCCTTATGGTTTGTAATAATAATAATGATAGAAATATCACTAACCTCTTTCACATATAAATATAAGTCCTCCTCCAATAGATTAACTAAACATACACTAACCAAGAATAAAAATAACCCCAATAATGGTGTCAAAATATGCACATCCTTTATAAATGTGATGAATCTCCTAGATCTTCTATTGTTATAAAATCCTATATCTCTCTATTTCCTTTATGTAAATTTCTATAATTCCATACCCTATTCCTCTTAAAAATTGATCTTTTCCTCATTTCATAGAGAAATATAAAACTTCAATCATTGGATAACTTAATAATTTACCTTGTGATAATAATATAATCTTCATTGTTTATGATGGGAAATTTTTCTTAATAAAACATTTTAAATAATAGTCAAACATAATCAATTCAATTATTTAGACACCTTTAAATGGAAGACACATTGAAAACTATGTAATCTATGTGACTCGACTCTATAAAATCATGGTGATACTAATAAAAATGGAAATTATACATCCTTATATAATCACATCTTAGACTCTATCATTTAAATTGAATAAAATATTTAGGAAAATGTATTTTAATGACTTGTCATTGTGAAAATTATAACACCCCAACATTTTAAAACACCAATATCATATTTGATATCATGTATGACACAAACAAACAAGCATAGAAGGGAATATAAAATACTGATAAATTAAAATATAGTTAAAATTTAAATAAATTCAATCCATGATATATTGTTCAATGCATGAAACACTGAGTTAGTTTGTGTTACACACAACAATGACCTTCTTCGATAGTCTGCGTTACACGCTAGAGTGAGTTTTACTATATATTATTAATTATGTTATTTTAAATTAAAATCATATACGATAAAATATATTAGAGGTTATAAATAGGATTAAATAACTTATGAAAATATATGGTAGTATTTACTGGTTATTGATTGATTAAAAATGTGAATAAAAACAAATTGAATATAAAGGAATGGATTTTATAAAAAACTATTTTTATGTGTCTAAGGTGTTTTATCCTAATTAAGTAAATTAATTAAAATTGGTGAAATATATTAATTAATATTATATATTATATATTAAATAATTTTGTTACATCCATATAGTAGATTTTATAAGATTAATATTAGAAAAATTTCATTTTTACATGTAAAAAGCTACATTTTTTCAAACATAGTTTTTCCACATTTTGATGGAAAACTTGTTTTAAAACTAAATTTTTAAAAAATTATAAATTTTACATGAAAAAATAGTCCCAATTTTGGAAATTTTAATTTCAAAATTATCTGAAGGTTAATTTTTATTTTTCTTAAAAGATTAATTCTTTGATAAATAGTGAAAAATTCAAGATTTTAAGGGAAAAATACCTTTTCTTATAAATGATTTTGAATGCTAAATTATATTTTGAATTGGTTTTAAAGTTAAAATATGTCAATTATAATTATTTTAATAAAATTTAGGTCATTTTATTCAATTTTACATATAATTTAGATATAAAAACTTAGTAAACCTTTGAACATTTTCACTTTAAAAACCGGTTTTCTCATCCTGTCTGTAGGATTAATTTTAAATTAACTTAATCCACTTAAATAGATTTAATTTAGAAAATGGATTCCATATTTTTAATTATCCTAATTTATTGTTTATAATAATTTCAAATTAATATTTTACCGAATTTGTTAGTGGAATTAGTTAAATTTTATCAGAGTGATTAAGAGAAAAATGAGTTTACTATGGGACTAAAATTTAATTTTAGTGTTCAAAATGACATAAAAACTTATAAAAAAACCCATTAAATTGAAATATTTAGACCTTATATAATTTATTATTTAAAATATTTCATTATTGGAACCATGTGACCTGGAAAAAACAACGTTGTAATTCCCTCATTCATAAATTTACAAGTTTTCCACTCACCCCACTTATGAAAGGCCTCCCCATATCCCCCTTCTTCAAACCTCTAAAACCAAATTGATTAGGACTTTAATGGAAAAAATCAATTCCAAAATTCCATCCAATAATCCTAGAATAATAATATTGGGTATAAATACAACTTATTATGGTATTAGTGAAAACCTAAAGAGGAAATGTGAAGAAGAGGTAATGTTTTCTATAAGCATTTTTTTTGGTTTACTTCTCCAAATCCTTAAATTATTTTTACATAAATATTATATAATTAAATTCTTATAAAAAATATTTTTTAATATTTTTATGTTAGGGTTATGACCTAAAACCACACAAACTTCCATCAAATATAATACACAATAATCATTTGTGTATATGGAGAACTATCACCTCATGAACCGATGCCATTCATAGTTCCATTTAAACCTTCCAATGGATGAAATAATGATGTAAATAATGAATATTTATCATTTAAATTATATTTATGGTGAATTTACTTTTTTTTAATTATTATATAACACATACCTTCATGCCTTCAATTTTGTGTGAATACGATAACGTTGTTCGGGTTTATGGTGGACTACCTCCTCGTGAAGGGATTTGATTCATTCACACGTTAAATTAAATATATTAAGGATGAGTTTAAAAAACATATGTGATATATGTAAAAAAATACTATAATTTTATGATAATATATATATATATAGAAAATATTTTTTATTATTTTAAAATGACAAGAAAATTGAAGAAGTGTTCATGTGTACGTACATTGTACCATCTCTATGAACATTGAATTTCATTTCCTATCACTAAATATTAAGTATTAATCTAGATACATACATCATTAATATATATTATATTTAAATAATTATTTAAATTCTATAGTTGATTATACCATGATCGATATTAGGTGAAAAAAATAACAAGTCAAAACATACCTAGAAAAAAAAGAAATTATTAACTGAAATAAATAATATAACTAAAATATATTAATTAATGGGTAAAAATATCTTATAAAAGGATAATATATGATATTTTAAATATTAATAAGCTTATTAAATAAGTTAATAAAACATTTAAAACAATTTTAAATGATGTTAAATAATGTTCAACTAAAAGTAAGCATACGTTGGGGGGTTTCATCTCAATTTCTTTTCATTGAGGAATATTTTAGTGTTATGCACCTAATTAATGTTTATACCTTATATATTATCCATTAAAATGTAATATCATGAATAATTAATTTCTCATTTTATTTTAAAATTTTATTTATATTATTTAATTTAAGGGTATTTGAATTAAAATTTGCCAAGTGGTAATGAATTTCATAACCCAATTTCTTTGTTGGGTTATATTACTTTATCAATGTCATTAATATTATAAAATTTTTTGTGTAATTAATTTTGAATATATATTTTTATATTTCCACTTTTTTAATTGGATTTAGGGTTGATACACAAAATATATTTATTAGTTAATGCTCAGTTCAATGTTATGATTCTTGTAAGGGTTTACCTGACAATCTCATTTCCTTAGGTATTTCATACACCTAAATTTATATTGATGGAAATGGTTTGATCATTGATTAATAAAATAATTAATTATCTAATGATCTGATTATTCATGATAATTTTCAAGTTATACTACCATTTTATATTCTTTGGTACTTAATCTTATTGGGAAAACGTTTTAATAAAATACAACATTATTTTTCTCTTCACTTAAAAATACATTTTCTTAAAAAGACATGTTTTCTAAAACTATTTTAAAAAAGTATTCTTTATCCTTTTCAAAATTATTTACTGAAATAAAATGTTACTATTTTTTTTACAAAATGTTTACAAATGAGTCTTCTTATTGCTTTCTAAATATAGCAGTTTTATAACCCTTTTACCATTCAAAAGGGCTTTTCTTTTTTCCTTATATGGCATGTTGGGAGTTACCCGATGACATTTTTTACCCTTAATTTCCATGTTTATGAAGATCAATTTAATGTAAATGTTTTTAAAATTTAATATCAATGAAAAAATTATTTTCAAACTGTTTTTCCAATTGAAAAGGATAATTTACTAAAGAATGTTTTTAATAATCCTTTTATGGTATTTATATTGATCAATGTCAGAAAAAATTATTCTTACTTCAATGGGTATATATTGTATTGATACTATCTTTATAATTCCTATAGATGGATTAAGATTTCTTTGACCTTGGAAAGTATTTAATTTCACTTGATACATTATTGTATTCATTAACTTTCCATTGAATTATTCACTTTCCATTAGATAATATATTTCCCCTAAATATCCTTATTATTTATCATGTATGTGTTTATTTCCGAAACCAGATACCATTTTTACATAAGAACCATGACATGATATTTATGTTATTAACTAGGGAAATATTTATAAGTCCATATCTTTTACGTAATTCAAATAATTTATAAGAAATTTATTTATGTATTTAATCGATTATTAAATATTTGAGGAATGATTTGGATAGGTATGAAACTCTTTGTGGACTATATAAAGTAATACCCTACATGCATCGGTGCACCCATGAGATAAAATTATTAAGAAATAAACCCTCAAATTTTATAACCAAGCTATTTTGAACTGCTTGGAGGATAGATCTTGATAGTAGTGCCTCATGAAATGTATTGAACCAAATCATACGGTTTTTCCCAACATCATTTAAAATATATTTTGGATGGATCCTAGTGGTAAACATATCATGTTACTAATAAAAATTAAGGACAACAATTAAGCACTACCTTCATTCAGATTTATCTACTATTATCGATGAAATTTTCACTATGAAAAAATATATGGATGCATTTTATTGATTAAATAAAATCTGTTTTTCATTATTTACATTTCCATATTGATTCTTATTTATCAATTATTAATGTAATTTTATTTAAATGGAATGGTGTTCAATTAATTAACTTTCTATATTGATTATAACATATCTAATTATTTGAAACTCATATGTTTTGAGTTATTTACCTTTCCATTTTGATTATTCTATTTGATTCATTATGTCTTCTGTTTTACTTAAACCATACTTTGAATTTGAGATCTCCCTTATTTTTTTCCATTCCTTAGGATTCCATAAATTTTAATATGACTAATATATATGTATACTATCTATGGAATAAAGATATTTTCAAAAAAATATGTTGTAATTTTTATATTCCAAATTTATTGTAAGACTCATATTAGTGTCTAGTTTACCAAGGATACTAAACAGCTCAGTCCTTTGGGATTTTATTCATTGTAATCATGCTAATGTAATGGTAGAAGTCACCAGATCTGGCTAAATGGAGTTAAAGTTGATATAATTTGTATTAGATGACATTTTGTAGAAACCTTTGGAACTACATTTTGGAAATCCTAGATTAGAAAACATAACCCTAATTTAGATTTCGAGGATAATTATATAAGAACGTGATAATGTTTTGGTAAGATATAGATTAGGTGGGTTTTCTTTGAAATATATCCTTATCTAGATACTACAAGTCAACATGGTTTAGATTAGTTGTACCTATGGGTATTTACTCTGAAAAGGGTTCATATGGATTGAATCAATAATAACATGGTTCAAGGAACATGCCTTTCTAGGAACATAGTTTTATCCTCCTGGAGGATATTCTTTGGATAATTTCAATTTTCTTTACAAACTATTATGAAGGATTTGAGAAGATAATGATAATGAATAACCTATTTTTAACCCCATAATAAAGTATTAACTTTTTTTGAAATAAAATAGATGTTGTATTTATATGTTGGGAATTAATAAATAGATTGTTGAAGTATATTTCTAATGGTATAGATTATGTGGGTTTTACTTGAAATAAATCCCTGTATAGATACTAAAAGTGGACACGGTTTGACATAGATGTATATAGGGGTAGTAACTCATAAAAGGGAACATTGGGGTTGACTAAAGCATAACCTGGTACATGCCAATAGGCCTTACTATGAACCTAGTTTGACACTCTTAGGGGATATTCTAAGGAAACTTCACATTTTCTTTAGAAACCACTATGGATGATTTGAATAGAAAATGAAAATGAATAACCTCTGTCAAACCCTAGGCCATGGAAGGGTAAATGTGGAAATAAAATTGATGAAGTATTTATATATTGGTATTCAATAAATAGATTGTTGAAGTATTTTTACCCTTGGTATTTTGGTTAAAATAATCATGAATCATCTATAGATTTTATAAAATATTAAGAGAAATTTTTTATTCATTTAGTTAATATTTATTGATACCATTACAGGTTAATAATTCTAATACTGATCATGAATTCAAATTCAGAATCAATTCTTTGTATGTTTTATGTGATAAGAGTCTAACATTACTAAGGATATTTTTGGATATATTTAAGGTAAGTATATGTTTTAGAAGAAACCATATTTTAGGAATAATACCTTTACATTTTAGAGTCATTAGTTTAATTTCCTTGTTAACCATTAGGGTTAACAAAATCATTAAGAACATTGTAATAAAATTCAAATAATATTATTATAGTTTTTTAAAATAAATTTTATTGAAAAAAATTGAAAGAATATTACTTAATTATTAAATTTCAAGGATGTCTACCATATTTTTTCGGAATGGTGTAGGAATTATATTAAAATATATTAAAAAATGAAAAAATTTATTTCAGATGAAAAACTATAATGTCTATAAGGTTAGTTGGTCTTGAACCCATGATCGAAAGATGATAAGGGTTTCACACCTACGACTGGCCTGCATGTTGTCCTGGTTTATATGTCATTATTTTTCGGTAAACTATTTGGGAAATAAATATTAATGATTAACCAATGGTATTAATTTGGAGTCTTAGAAATTAATTTATTATCTATATTAGTCTATTAAAATTGTTAGAGAAATATCGAAATACTTTTCACTATTTTATGGATCTTACGACCCGTTAAAAGTGAATTTTAGTACTTCATTCCTAAAAAATTCATTACTGGATATTCATTTCTAAGAGTAAGATATAAATTGGAAATTTATCAATGAATAACCAAATTATTAAATAGTGTTTATGAAATAGTAATTTACCATGTATATAAATTTCCTTATACATATATATAGTAAAATAAATACTAATATTTAGGAAAATGATCTATAAAATGTTATCCTATTACATTCATATCTGATGAATCAAATGGCGATTTAGATCATCCCATATTTATGGATATGAGGCCCTCAAATTTTAATTGATAACTCACTTTATTGTGATCAATGACTTCAATCACTCTCTATAAATATTTACACTTTTCCGCCTTGTCCATATCTTTACTGGTCCCCGATGTTCCCCTGCTCAGAATCCATGTTGTGTGATTTTTCATGTTTCCTTTGTACTTCCCATTCAATCTTAATAAGAGAATATTTTATTAAAGAATATAATAATGTGGGATTTTCCAGAAAATTAATTTCCAATTTTCAAACACTTGATCACCAATATTTACATTAAAATGTGAGGATTCAATTTATTTAAGGTGAGGAGAATACAACACCGTGAAATTTTAAAATGTGAATATCATATTCTATAGTGTGTATGGCTTACAAAAACTAAAATATAAGGAAATATAATACAATGATATTTTAAGATATATTTAATATTTTAAATACATTCAATAATTGATATCTATATTAATGCACTCAACAATGAGATATCATGCATTACACACAATAAAAAGTTTCTTCAGTAGCTTGCGTTTCACGCAAGATCGAGTTTCAACGTTTATTATTAGTACGATTATTGAAAATTAAAATAATATCCTAGCCATAAATTGGTGGTAATTAATAGTATAAATTAAATTATGAATATATATTTTGGAATTCATTTTTCAAAAATTTATTATAAATAAAAATAAAAATCAATTTAATATAAATGAAATATTTTTATAAAAAAATATTTGTTTGCACCGAAAGATGATTTATCCTAATAAATTGAAATATTTAATATTACAAAATTTTATAAATTAAATTTATATATTATATATTCAATAATTTTTTTACATTCATCGAATTGATCTAAATGGAATAAGATAAAAATAAATCCAATTTTATGCATAAAAGCTGTATTTTTTTCTAATGGTTGTTTTGTCACCTTTTGATGACGCAGATGTTTTTAAACTAAATATTTATACTTTTAGAAATTTATTTAAAAATACATCATTTTTGGAAATTTTAATTTAAAAATAACTTATTTTGATTTTTTGGTATTTTGTTAACAAGTTTAATTTTTTAATGAATAGTAAAAAATAATAGATTTTAATTAAAACATCCATTTCATATAGATAATTTATATTTTTAATTATATTTTTAATTATTTTAAACTAAAAATAGATTGATAATAAATATATTTGTCCAAATTTGGTAATTGGAATCATTTTTATAATGAATTTACATATAAAAACATAGTAAACTTTTGAATATTATCACTTTAAAAACAAAATTTCTGTAGATTAATATTAAATTAATTAATTCCACTTATGTGTATTGAATTTGAAAAAATAGAGTATATATTTTAAATAATAATAATTGATAATTTATGATAACTTTAAATTAATTTTTTTACAAATTTTATTATTGAGTGTAGTAAAAATTAATCACAACGATTAAGAGAAAAATGAGTTTACTAAGGGACTAAATATTAAACTTAAAGGGCCAAATGACCTAGAATCATGTAAAAAACCAATTTTATAGAATTTTTTATATTATTTCTTCAATTATAGAAATTATTTCATTATTGGATTGAAGTGAAATGGAATAAACATGTCTTGAATTCCATTTTTCAACTATACACATGTTTTCCACTCACCCAACTTATAAAAGGCCTCCAACTCCCCCCCTTACTCCACATCTCAAACCACATTGTTTCAGAAATTAATATACTAAATCACTATCAAAATTATCTAAATTTATCCTAGAATCTTTATACTGGGAATAAAGACCACTTAGGAAGGAATTAGTAAAAACCTAACAAGGAAACCCAAAGAGGTGGTATTTTTTTTTCTAAAATAACTTTTATTTTATTTATTTCTCCACATCTCTTAATTATTTATATATAATGATTATATAATAACATAAGTATATTAATTATAACTATATCTTTTTATGTTATGGGTATTACCTACAAACACACACTTCCATCAAATGGTTTACATAATCCACGTTCATGCCTTTGGTAGACTACTACCTCGTGAACCGATGTCGTTCATTGTTCCATTAAAACATTCAAAAGATGAGAATAATGATATAAATATGGTTTATATATTATTTTAATGGTATTTATTAATCTTTTATGTTTATTAATTTATTATAAAACACCAACCTTTATTCTATTCATTTTGTGGGAATTCGATAACATTGTTTATGCGTACGATGGACTACCACCTCGAAAAGTGATGTGATTTGTTCACACATTAAATGAAACAATGTAAGGATTGGTTTAATAAAAATATGCTCTATATATATCTTAAATATTATTCACTAATGGTAATATAAAAATATATCAGTTTTTTTGTTAAAATATTAAAAGAAAATGGAAGCAACTTTCATGGGTACGTACGACCAACAATCTCATTGAACATTACATTTCATTCCATACCAATAAATTTTATATATTACTATAAATACATATATGGTAAATATATATGGTATTTAAATCATGTATTACCTATTTTATATGATGAAATAATTATCTACATAATAATAATAAAAAATTACAGGTCAAAACATTCTCAAAAAGCAAAGTAGAGATTACATGAAATGAAGAAAATAAAGAAAAATAGTTAACAATTGGGTAATAATAAGTTATAAAAGGATCATATATGATATTTTAAATATTAATTTCGTTATTTAATAAGTTAATAATATTATTAAAACTGTTAAACATGATGTTAAATCATGTTCAACCAAAAAGATGCATGAGTTAATGGATTCCGTCTCAATTTCATTTCATTGAGGCATATTATAATGTTATTCCCAAAATTAATTTTTATATTGTATTATATACCACTTAAATGAAATATCATGATTAATTCATTCATCGTGGTATTTTAACCTCTAATTTGAATTATTTTATTTATGGGTATTTTAAATCAAATCCACCGAGTAGGAAATAATTTCATAACCCAATTCCATTTGATTGGATTATATTACTTCATGATTGTTGTTAATATTATAATATTATATGTGTAACGTGTTTTGAAAATATATTATGGTATTTAAGATTTTCTTATGTGGATTTATAGTTGATACACAAAATAAATTCATTAGTTTATTATCACTATAATGTTATGATCATTTTAACAGTTTACCTCATAATCTCATTTCATTCCATATTTTTTACACTTGAATTTTAATTAAAGTAAAATATTAGATAATTAATTAATAAACCCTTAAATTTTATTATCCACTAGTTATTCATGATAATTTTTAACTGATATTACCTTTTTTTCACTTTATAGTACTTAAAATTAATGATTAAATGTTTTAAGAAAATACATCTTCATTTTTCTCTTCGGTTAGAAATATGTGTTCTTAAAAAACCATATTTTTAAAATTTTTATAAAAATGTTTTCTATATAATTTTCAAAATTATTTATTAAAATAAATATTTACCTATTTTTTATAAAAAATTTTCAATGTAATATTATCGTCTCATTGTAAATAATGCATTTCTATACATATTTTACTATCCAAAAGTAATTTTATTTTTTAACTTAGATTACATGTACATAATTACCCCCTATGATTTCTTCGAAGTATCCTTAAATGTTTAAAAAATTTATTTTAAGGAAAATGATTTTAAAAGTCATTTTCAAATAAAATGGATTTTCAAAATGTTTTTTTATTAAAAGTATATTTTATTAAAGAAAGTTTCTGATGATATTTGTATGGTATTTTAAATAATCAATGAAAAAATACCTCATTATTAATCAAACAGGTATATCTTGTATAGATACAACAACCATTCATCCAATTAAAGGTTTAAGTCATTTTATCACCGAAGAAAATATTGAAATTCACTTCCTTAATACATTCTTACAATCCTTAACAATCCCTTGAATTATCCAATTTCCATTGGAAAATGAATTTACCATAAATATCCATATTATTTATCATCGATACGTTAATTTCCTAGACCATATACCATTTGTAAATACAATATTTACTTTGGAAGTTATTTGATTAATTTATGAAATATATATAAGTTTGTAAGATTTATTCAGTACAAATATTTGAAAAGGAACATTGTATATAAATTAAAAAGATTATTCAATATATGAGGAATGATTTGTACTGTAATTACATGATATGGAGATTGTTAGAAGTAATACCCTCAATGAATCAATAGTCTAATCAGATGAAATCAGTTGGAAACAAACCCTTTATGTTTTTAACCAAGCAATTTTAAACAATATAGAGGATATATATGGACAGTAGTGGCTTGTGAAAGGTATTGAGAGAAATCATATAGATTTATATCCATTTTTAACTATGTTATGGATGGATCATGATGGTAAATATATCATGAGCACATGAAACATGATGTCCAAAAAATAAACATTTCATTCATTTTGATTTAGTTATTTTTATCCATGAAATTTTCACTATGAAATCAATTTATGGGAGTATTTTATTTTAATTTTATTGATTAAAATGAAAGTTTTTTTAGTTATTTACCTTTCCATATTTATTCTTCTTTATCAATTAATTCATTGATGTTATTTATATGACATTAATTTTCATTTATTTACATTACTATAATGAATATAACTTATCCAATTATTTGAATGTCATGTGTATTTAGTTATTTAACGTGACATATTGATTATTCTCGTTGATTCATTATTTATTCTAGTATACCTAACCCTTACTATGAATTTGAGTTCACCCTTATTTTTTCTCCATTCTCCAGGATTCCATGAAGTTTACTATGTCTTATATGTAGGGATACACTAGATGGAAGAAAGTTATTTTAAAAAAAATATTATGTTATAATTTTTACATTTTAAATATAATGTAATACTCATGTACATATCTAGTTAACCAATAATGATAAATTGATCGGTCCGTTGGGATTTGATTTATTGTAATTATACTAATGTAATGGTAACCAGAATCGAGTCCATGCCTATAGGGGCTGGGTCACTACAAAAATATATTTATACAACAAAATCACTCAACCTTAGCTAATTAAATTTGTAATAAATTCTTACAGGGTTCTCTTCATTATATATCTTTAGGAGAAATGTCTTTTCACTCACCTGATGATTCCAGTGCTCCCACTTCTTCCCCATCATCCTAGGGGTTTTATTGTACTATTCAAGAAAAGATGGAACTCATTTCTTCACTAGTCATTGATTTTACTCCCATACATTGTTTTCTCCTTTCCCCATTTTGAATAATACGGTTTTTTGGTGAATATACCATTCACCTTTCACTTCCCCTCTATATTCTTATCCTTTTCTATCAATCCTCTATTTTAGGTCTATTTTCTGGTTCTTTAGATGGTTTGGATTGGTATTTGTGGTGGAGTCCAATGTTATTATTCTACACCGACCTTTCTAGCTAACCCATTGTTCTTGAACCCATTTTGGTCAAGACTGATGAGTAGATCTAGACAACATGGGATAATGATGGAGGGGTCTTGGTAGCAGTCTAAGTTCTCATCCTTTGCTGGAATTGGAATCTTCATCTCTTATATTTTTTTCTTTTATTCTTCATATTATTTGGATATTTTCTCTGGAGATGTATTTTTGTTTTTTTGGGATTATTTTTAGATTCTATTGATTTTTAGATGAATTTTTATGTAAGATTATGTTAGGATTTTTTCGACTTGTTAACTATATTATTCTTGGAGAAGCTCATGACTCAATGTGAAGAACTTAGGCTACTGAAACTATACCCTAGCCTCATATCACATCACTCATCCCTAAGACGATATGGGGTGGTGGGTTTTAATGAAGCTTTATGATGTGATTTTGAAGTGGATTAATGGTGTTCCAGGAGGTGAGAACATCATTTGGAGGTGTGTTGTGATAGTTCTTGGTTGTTTTGATGAATTCTATTTGGATTTTGGTTTTTGATAGCGATGTCGATGACAATTAATTTTTTATATCAATGATAGAGACAATGTGATGTCTTGAAATGGGTGTAGATTTCATCAATAAAGACACGATGTTGAGAAGAGAGACCATTAATGGAGGTTCTATTTTGTTTTGTTTTTTTAAAGGTGATTGTCTTGTATGTTGGGATGTTGGTGTGGGAACATGACGACATCGATGGTGAAAATATGATGGTGATATTGTAGGTTTCTTCTACAATGGTAGTTTGATTCTTTGTCTATGTAATGTTAGTTTAAATGATTTTAAAGTTACCAGATGTAGATGTGATAGAGGGTTGATGGATATGGATGTGATCTCATGAGAATGATGGCAGGTAACATGACATTTTCTGATTCATGTGATTCAATGATCGAGATCCCCTCGGGTTCCATGTTCATTAATGTGTTTGTTTTTTGAATTTGGATTTTTTTTCATTATACTATTGAATTTTGATTCTCTCCCGGTGTTTTGGTTACCAATCAACCATAAAGAGACTATCTAGAAAATAAAAAAATTATTTTCAGTTGTATACACTAGTGGAAATACCAAATTTAATGTCGATGTAATGACATTTGTGTTTTCTAAACCGACGCCAATTGTAAGTTGGAGAATTTTTTGGTGTTGATTTTACATAAAACTGACACTAAAAACCTCCAAACATATGATAGATGGCATCTGTTTTTTAAAAACATGACGTGAAAAATAAATAAAATGAAGATTTTGGTTGGTTTTTACGAAACCTGACAACATTAATCATACATTCGGTATCTTTTGGCATCCATTTTTACAAAAACCGATGCCATATATTAAAAAAACATATTTAAAGTGTCAGTTTTTCAGAAAACTGACATTGTATATTAAAAAATAATATTCTCAGCATTGGTTTTTCCAAAAATCGATGATGAATTTTTTTTGGACTCTTCGGTGTAAGTTTTTTTAAAACCCATTGCCTATTATCTTTTAAAATTAGACGAGAATGAGAAAACCTCATGTTTTTTTATCTTCAAAAGCTAAACCATGTTGGCTCCTCTCATCTCGCAATGACTACGAAGGAATTTTTCTCATTCCTAACCACTGTTATTGTCGATTTTCATTTATTTTCCCAATATATGGTCTGATTTCTTTATTATCTCTTCATTTTTCATCATCTATGGGTTATGTTTTCTTCCAAAGCTTATTTTCGGCAACATTCAACCATATTTTCACTTTAGTTTGTTGTTCATCATTATTTTTTTTTGTTTTTACAAAAAATTTGTATAGATATTGCAGTGTTTAATCATCCAAATCATAATATAGATAAAAGTTTGTATTTGGATCTATTTTCTTGTTAAACATCAAATTTTGTTTTTTAAGATAATTTAGTTAATGATTAATTATGTTTTTTATTTTCATCAATTTTTAGTTTATATGTTATTATAAATTTGTAGAACATGGATAAAACATAATAGTTTCTCAACATCACATACACTTTTGGATGCACTCACTCACTATCCATGCTTCTCTCATGAAAACCCAATCACTCATAATTTATGTTGTGTAATGATCACTCATGTGTAACACTCACATAATAATTATGAATTCTTATTGTATACATATTTTTTTATGAATATTTGACACCGTATTTCACACGGTTTTACTTGTATGAGATTATGAAAATAATCATTAAATGATAATTCATTTATATATGCGTGATATTATCCACTTATTGATTTATACAGACCCTTGAACACATTATTCTATCATGCAAGACACAATGTAATTTTGTGTTATTCATTTACGTGATAGAATCTCACACTACCTCTTTGACTCACAGTATGTGAACATAATTAATACAATTTATCAGCACAAGAACATAGTCATCATTCTTTTTCCTATAATATAGTCACTATTAAAACCATTACACAAATATTTGATTCTATATTTTTAATGCTCATCATAATACATAACGAACATTTTCACTGATTTATTGATTCTAAAAATTCATCGTATAAACCAGCGAGTATTTATAAGAATATTGAATTTCTGAATTACTTAATGTAACTCTATTCATCGTGAAGCTAAACTTGTGTGATAAAAGCATATGTTTTTCTCGTTACAGTTTCTACTCCTTCTTGCCAAAAAACTTGTACAAAACACTAACTTTCGTGATCTAGAGAAGATCATGATGACTTAACATTAAAAAAAAATTCTAATATCTCAACCTAATAGTACCAAAAAACTGAACACGCTCTCTGATTTACCAATTTAGTTATGTATTTAACTTTAACTTTCATAATTTTGGGTTTATTATGATTGATTTCACTTATTATATGAACATTTACTCTAATTATTTTTTAATATTACTAATAATAAGTAATTTTTCATCCGTTAAATTAATACAATTTTCAATACTTTTGACACATGCAACATAGAAATAATGAAACAATTATGTAAAATGACCTAATAAATTTTACAATTATGATATTATAATTAAATTATAATATCAATAAAATAAATGTATATAATATGAAAATAAAAAGTTTACTATTTTTAAATATGTTTCATATATATTGTTTTCTATTTTATTATCAATAGTTTTTATTAAATGTGTTTATATTTACAATTTATCATTAATTGTAAATAAATATTTTAATGTATATATGTTTTAATATATTCACAAATTATATTTTGATATCAGGTATTGAATGGACCATAATTGTATACATTTACAAAGAAAAACTAGTGAATATGAAAAGGGAGTTGATAAATTGTTGGAATTTACAAAATGACTTATTAATAACATTGATTTGATTTTTTGACCATGGGTAAAGTGTTTGAATATGAGAAAGATAAACTCGAGATAAATCATGGATTATCTCATTTGTTATGGTTTTCGCCTTAATTATACATGTTGGATCAAGAATTGTGAGAGAACTGAATATATAACAAAGTTAATGAAAATATTCATAATTAGGCAGCGGATAGTATTGAAGAATTAATTCATGATTTAGGCATTAAAACCATAAAAAACAACTGTTGAATGCTTTTATAGAAATTCTGAGAAACCAGTATTCCTAGATTTTAGTAAATATATAGTGTTATCAGTAGTCTTGAGATTAGTTAACATAAATGCAATAAATAGTTGGAGTGATAAAAGTTTCTCCATATTACTTTGGATTTTCAAAGAGATACTTCTAGAAGGAAACGAGCTTCAGGATTTCAATTATGTGGTGAAGAAAATATTATTCCCAATGGGATTGGGGTATAAAAAGATACATGCTTGACCCAATGATTGTGTACTGTATAGGAAATAATATGAATATTTATCATGTTGTCTTACATGTGGGACTTCACACTAAAAGATAGATGATAAAGTAAACTCAGATTCATTTTTTGGAAATGTTATCTAAAGTTATGGAAAATCAATTTTGTACATTCTAATGATATCATTTCATATTTTTTGGATGCAATTATGATAATTCAACTGTGATTTTTTCTTAGGTACCCGAATAAAAAACCCTTGATAAAGAAACTTGGTACCTTCCAATAATTCCTCATTTGTATCATCTATTTTCAAATTCAATTGATGAAAAAAGGTTAATATGGCCTTCATATGAGCGGATCTATGATGGTAAATTATGTCACACTACTGATTCACCATAGTGTAAGATTTTTGATAAAAAATTTCATGATTTTTGAAGTGCTAAAAGAAATATTAGAATGGGATTTTGTATTGATGGAATGAATCCATATCAGAGCCTCAGTAGTCAACATATTTCATGGCTTATTTTTCTAGTAGTTTACCACCTTTCCCTATATCTATTTATGAAGAAAAAATAAGTTATGATGAGCTTGATGATATCTGGACCAAAAAAACTGGGAAATGATATTGATGTGTATCTTTTACAATTGGTTGATGATTTGAAATTGCTATGGGAGGAAGGGGTAAATATTTTTGACGCATAAAAGAAATATTATTTTCTCTTGCGTGTTATGATAATGTTCACTATAAATGACTTTCTTGCATATAGAAAATTATCTGGATATTGTGTTAAGTGACATAATGATCGTCCATTTTGTAAATCACATACTTCATATTATCAGTTGAAGAATGGAGTAAATTTAGTGTACATGGGTCATAGTTGATTTTTGAGAATTTATCATCCATATATTAGATTGAAAAACCAGTTAATGGTTAACAATAATACAAAGTACCCCCTCATCAATTGTTAGTTGAAGAATATTATAACAGAGTGAAAATAATTTATTAGACATTTGGAAAGAAAATTAGTTCTAGTATTCAATGAAATATCTAGAAGAAGTAGTCTATTTTTTGAACTACCTTATTAGAGATATTTAGAGATAAAACATATCATCGATGTTATGCATGTTGAGAAAAAAATATGTGACAGTTTTAGTGTAACTTTATTAGATATAAAAGGGAATACAAAAGATAGATTTCATTATATATTTGACTTGATATTAATGAGAATATGTTTGGAGTTAACTCACACTGTGAAATAAAACAGAACATTATTTCCTAGGGCTTATCACACATTAAGATAGATTGAAAAGATAATTATTTTTAGTGTGTTCATGGTATTAAAGTAACCAGTGGGTTTTCTTCACGTGTGAATAATTTGATTTCATTAAATGATTGTAAATTAATAGGCGTGAAATATCATGATTACCATGTATTGAAGTAATAAATTATTCAAGTAGTAGTGCATGGTATACTGCCAATAACTATTAGAAAGACTATCATCTGGTTATGTAATTTTTTCAAATCCATTTGTATCAAATTCCTTGATCAAAATTTGTGAAATGTGTTGGAGAATGATGAAACTATCATTATTTTTCAATAAGAAATCTATTTCCCACCTATGTTTTTTGATATAGTGGTTTATCTATCAATTCATTTGGTACATGAGATAAGAATATGTGGGCCTGTTTATTTCTGATAGATGTATCCTTTTGAAAGATATATGAAAAATTTGAAGGGATATATTTAAAATAATTATCGACTATAGGCCACTATTATTCAAAAATATGTATCAGAAGAGGTGATTGACTTATGTACTGATAATTTGTATGAGGTGGAGCATATTGGTCTCCCTATATCTCGATGAATGATAGTTGATAGTGAAGGTAGATGAGTTCAATGCTTAAAGGTAAAGGTCATTCCATGTGATAAAGTGATTCAAGCACATTTGTATATTTTAAACAATACATATGAGGTTCAATCATATATATCCTCACATATTTCTAAATAAGATTTATTATTTCAGAAAATAAATGAAATGAGGTTAATGATTGAGCATAAGAATACATTTGTATCATTGTTTAAGGAGAAAGTCACCACAGATATATCTTCATCTAAAATATTGATGTAGTTAGCAGAGGGACCATATATTAATGTGATCACATGGTGTAGTTTTGATATTAATGGTTACACATTTTACACAAGAAAATTTGGATGACAATAGTTCCCTTAAGAATAGTGGTGTGATGGTTTTCGCTGAAGCATTGATTTTTCTGAGTTCCAATGATAAAAAAACAATTTATACATCAATGCAATATTTTGGAATTCTAGAAGACATATGGAAAATTGGTTATATTAAAATTTAAGTCACTATTTTTACGTGTAATCGGGTTGGTAGTAAGAGTGGTGTGAAAAATGATGATTATGGGATTGAACTGGTTTATTTGAAAAGATTTAATTACAATGAGGAACCATTTTTTATGGAGAAACATGAAAAACAAGTATTATATGTCATTGAACCATTAAATGATCTGTGTTCCATCAGTTAGCAAGAAAAAAGATACCATTTCGATGATGAGGATGATGCTAATGATGTTATTTGTTTACATGATCATTATTTGACTATTACACAATTTACAGATGATTACAATGAGTATAGGATAGTTATAGTGTATAAAATATGTAGTGATTACGGTGAAGGAATGTGGGAAATAATTAAAATAGTTTATTAATTTTTCATGTAAAAATTTTTCTGTTGTTTCGTTTTTTGAAACTTACCAATGCATGCCTCTTTTTTTACTTATTTATTGTATTTCTTGTTTCTAAATATTCAGTTTTCTAATGATATAAAGGTACAAAAAATTTTATTACAATTTCTAGTAGCAATATTAGATATAGTTAGAGAGGATCAATTACCGAGGTATATCTACATTTTCATATTATTTAATGTTCAATAAAATACTTATTTAATGAAATAAAACTATTAATATACAATTGTTTTTGAAAGACTACTGATGCATCTTCAGCAGAAAATACTTCTTCTGATACAACTAAAAAAATAATGTTTTGAAGTTGGTAAATGTGGTATTACATGTTTACTAAAACCATCACTTCCTCATGACAATGACATATAAGACATCCATTTTTAGGATAATAATAATGAAACTGTCCCAAATGTAGATCAGTTTATCAGTTATATATCAATGAAGAGTCGTTGCCAGATTAGTATTTTATATCTTGATTGGAAATGAGTGGACAGTATGGCGAAACAACAACTTGGGGAGTCCATAATAGTAAAATATATTAATTGATTTCTTTTACCTCATTTTCCAAATATTTAGTATTTTAAATAACATAATTAATTGATTCAATTATAGATGAAATTTAATTTTTAAAAAACCAAAGAAATTAAGAAAAGACATATCACTTTAGCGGTGGTTCAATGGAGAGATTTTTAAACTAAACTGAGAAACAATTTTGTTTTTGCAAGGAGACGGTTTGAAATCCCATGCCTCATGTATCAACTTATTGAGGAAGATACATGGATGTGATTTTTTGACATTTGTTGTGAAGAAAAATGTCAGGAATGATAATTTAGTTATATAGTAAAACTTATTATATATTTTTCTAATTAATTAGTATTTTATTTTTATGTAACATGCCTCCAGGATATCTCATCAAGAGATTCTGTTTCTATATGTATACCCTGAAAAATTATCATGTGGAGGGTATCCCTATTTAGAGTAGAAAACGATAGAAGAAAAATTTGATGCATTAAGAGATCGATCTAGTTGTGGTTTAGAAGAGGTTCAAGATGGTCCTCCCTATACTCCAACTCTCCATGAAAAATGGAAACGATCTAGAAGAAAAAAATGAACAATATCTTATAATGGAATATAACCAAGTAACTGATAAAATTGAACGTAAATATTATCTATTTGTGATCAATTTTCTTATATTTTATAAATTTTATACATTAATATAACTATTTTATTTCATTTTTAGGATGAACCTCAGGAGTAAGAGACACAAGTCTCTTTTATACTTAAAGGTAGTATGAATATCATAGCCACTTCTTTTGGAATGGTATAACACCCCGGACGTGTTAGAGGATATCATGTAGGTATTATTATTTTGAAGGTTTCTGGCCAGAGTAAACAATCAAGAGGCCCGACAAAAGAATCGATAAAACCGAGCAAAAAAATATGAATCAGTACATGTGTGATCAAATTAAAGAAGTAAGGCATAATTATTTTTTAGAACACTTGTAAAGAGAGTCACAATATGAAAATTCTTCACAGGTATATTATTTAGTTTCATCAATTTTTATATTTTAAAAATCATAAACACTAATATAAATTTTTCATTTTTCAGCCTTCCCAGCCAGATCACCTGGACTACCCTACCCTATATTCCTACCCTACCCCGTATAAGAAGCCTTCCTAGGTATATTATTTATTTTTCATCAATTATTATATTTTATAAATTATAAACAAAAATATAACATTCTCACCTGGATTACCCAACCCTATCTGCCTACCCTACCTCGTATGAGCAGCCTTCTTTGGTATATTAATTAGTTTTCATAAAATTTTAAATTTTATGAATTATAAACACTAACATAACCTTTTTATTTGTCAACCTTCCCAGCCTACCCACCCAGACTACCCTGCCCCATCTACCTACTTCGATCCTCAACCTCCTCGATCAGACCATTCATTATATTATATATTTGTCATAAATTTTCCTATTTTATAAATTATAAACCCTAATAATTTTTTTTTCAATTTTCACCCTTCCCAGCCGTCTCACTCAAACTACTCTTCCCTATCATCTTACTTTGATCCTCCACCACATCGCTCGGACCAAATTGTATATTGTGAATTATTTGTTGGAGATCATAATATACATATTTTGGCATTAGGACTCCTTCATTTTTTTGGGATTCACTACGTCATCAGCCTTTGTAGATAGGTCAGGTTAAAGTATCAGTACTTGATATTATAGATTATAATGCAATACTACCATTTTCTATTGAGGAGATAACCAGTGTTGGGGATTGTGTGGCTCATTTTTTTTACTTTGGCTAGCTGGTTTGCTTCATTATATTTCATATGAAATATGTGTTTTCTAAATATTAATTAAAAATGATTCAAAATTACTTATAATGTTTTTTGATATTGAAATTTAATAGGATTATCTGAAAGCAAAAGAGGTTGCAGAAATGAAACAAAATGTTTAGGAAAAAACGACTGTGGAGACTATAGATATTTCTTATGGGATACAAAGATTATTTCCGGATTATTCTTTATTAAATTATATCTATGAATTTCTGATGAAAACCATTATATGTAGAATAGAATATCTATTTAGATTACTCAAAAAATATATCATACATCTATTTTATTTTGATGAGATTAGCCTGAATGTGGTACTGTTGATTTCCTTGTAAGTAAATGGAATTTAAAATTGGTATTTCATTAGTAAAATATGATTTTAAGTTGACTAAATATATTTCATTTTTAATTTAGTTATCTACACAAAATGTTTCTTCCAAATAAAAGTATATATATTTATGGATTTATATATCCAGAATTAATTGCCAAGGAAGTGAAACATGCAGAGAATCTTGATAGACTTTCATATATATTTAAGAGATTATCACGTACAAATTTTGAGTGCTGGATTCCACCATTTCTTGATAAGTAAGAACAAAAAAATAATTTTGAACTATTGATAATTATAATATCATTAATAATGAACATTTTGTATTGTAGGGGGAGTTTGATGTTAGGCGTATTGTTCCCATGTGAAAGAACATTATATTGGTTTGCCTCTTTATAATAAAATGTTCGTAAAATATTTTCCACCATATAAGAAAGGTAATTTTTTTGTATAAGCTCATTATGTTTAATTGTAATTGTTTTGACATGTATTATTAGTTTATATATAAATATATATAAATGAATTTCATGGAAAAAATAACAAGGAATACAAGTAAATAAAGACACCAAATAAAATCAAATATGTCCAAGTAATGGTAATTTGTTTTTATATAAGATTATAATATTATCTTTTATTATATATTGAATTTTATTATCATTTTAATGTTCTATAACTGTAGTGTCATTATCAAAAAGGATATGTTAAATGTGATAATTATATTCTATGATTCAGGTATGAGATAATCACAACTTAGAAAAATACTGAATTTAATAAAGTTAGATGTATTTTTTTATATTTTCTAGTATATTGTCCTATTTTTTTAATCCCATATCATTCAATGTTAATGTAGGCATTCAATGATTCCCAATATTATTGTCAATCCGATCTTACCCATATTCAATCTATTTTTGTGAACTATTTTTAATGTTTGATTAGGGTTTGAGGTATGTATATTATAATATTTATGAATAATATTACATATGAATTAAAAAAACAAACTATTTTGATATATTAGGTGTTTGAACATACTGATAATCAAATGAATACTCCAACAATAACCAAAAAATGATTTAAATTTCAGGTATGTGTCTTTTAATTCTACTTTATAATACAAATTTATAGATAGTTTTTGATTAACATGATAAAATCATGTATGTTCTATATTTTTAGTCAATTATAAATATTGTTCGATTACTGTATATTGTGTTTTTATTATCGGGGTTTTGATAGTTTTGGAAGCGTAATATTTTTAATTTTCTATTTTATTAAACTTTGGGCATCAGTTTTTATAAAACCGAGGCTGATTTTGTTTACAAAAAATATTTGGTTTTCGGCATCAGCATTCCCAAAACTGATGCTAAAACCCTTAACAATGATCATTTTCAGCGATTTTTTAAAAAAAGATGCCAAAAATGATATTTTTTATGTCACCTTTATAAACGTTGGTTAAAAGATAACATCAAAAATTAAAAAAACAGTGTTAAATCATATTTTTTAATAAGATATAACCTCAATATTCATCTTGTGGTTTGAATTTCTAGGGTGTAACCTCTATCAACAATCCTTACGTATTCTAATTGTGTAACCCTTGATTTTTATTGGGTCCCCACTATAGCAAGAATTCTATCTATTAACCCACTTTTAGAAAAAATATTAATCTTTTATAGTTATATTATGACATGGATTGAATAATTAATGGTGTAATAATCTATTCAACCTAAACTGTGATTCACCAAAAAATCCTGGGGTGTTTCTTGAGACCTGAGGTACTTCTTCATGGAATAGTTAAACACACTATAGTGTGAATTAAATTCTCACAGAAATAAAATTTTCAAAATTTCTCCAGACATGATAATAGAAATTATCTATAATTCCATGAGTCTCCTAGAGGATTTCCACATAATGTTGTTAAAAAACTCAACCAAAAAGTATAAAAGTATTTTTTTTCTAACTTGTTTTCTAGTTTACCCACTTTATAGTGGTGGTATAGATCCTTAAAAGACTGTTAAATATTTTTATACTGGTTTTTGGAGACAAGTATGTGATTGGTAGATAAATGACCTCCTAGTTAACCATTTCCATAGTATAGTGACAAAAAGATAACCCAATCCTTTTTTGGATATAAATTAAAACAAAATTTTTAAAGTCATCAGTATGAATTCATTATGTTTACAAATATTTATTAATGGGTAATTTGAAGGTGATTTCATATTTCAACTGGGTCAGTTAGATTATTATTAATGAAATTATGGGAGTAGTATTTATCCTTGATCACTTAGCTGATGACATTGATATGTAATCATGGATATTGATAATAAATGAATAGTTCGATCCAATAGAGTGTTACTTTTGTCACAGTCAATTTGTTAGTGATGTTCTTCCAATGGAGATGATGTTCAGAACTCTTTGTGATAGATTAAAAATTTTCCATTTTATAACTAGACTTTAGTAAAGTGAATGTTATCTAAAGTGAGGTTTAATATGATTTTATGTACTTGTATTGAGACACCTGACACCTACACTCCTTGGTCCATTGCTAAAAACACATTCATTACACCAAGGCTTTGATACCAGGTGATCTAACTCAATCTAAAAATAAGTATATGTACATAATATCATAAATAATTTCATATACCCAAAACTATAATTTTTTCATATATTTAGATATTAGCTACTCAAAAATTTATTTCACATAATTTTTTATCATTTCTCCACAATCAAACCATACAAGAAACTTTTTTAGACTTCAAATAATTTATAATGATATTTATAACCCAGGGAATGAAAACCTAAGAAAGGGGTGAACTCAAAAACACATTAATGGATAAACTTATCAATATGGAATCAATATATAGATCATAATTATATAATAAAACATAAGAATTTGAGAAATAACTTAAAAAAATCTTATATTTATAAGCATTATCCATAAAGACTAATAGAAGAACATTTACCTCTAATTATTAAACTTTTATCAGGGTATAAGAGAGACAAAGAATGAAATATTAAACATGACCCCTATAACATAGCAGATGAATATTACATAACATAGATATATGGATTATTTATAGTAAATCATAACATATTAACAAAAGAAAAAATATACTCATTTGTACACACAATATTGTAAACAAAACTATAACCAATCATGTCAATGCACTATTACATGATCAAATCAGTACCCAACCATGTCTATGTAAAATCATATGAAAAAAATATATGTGATCCTTCTTATGTAAAACCTTGTGAATAAAGCTACATATGATCATGCCCATGCACATATTTATGAACAAAGGAAAAGAAAAATTATGTCCACAAACTACATCATTATCTCATGTGGTATAAAAATTTAACCAGTGACTTGGAGAGGTATATAAGTGACAATAAATAATATATTGATAAAAAATACTTATTTCAATCACAAGATCATATGAAAATTAATAATTCCTCTATAGATTAGTTAACATATGGAAAAGGATTGGGTTCCATCATAGTGTACATAAAACATAATAATTTTAGAATCACATAATTTACACATGAAATGAAAAATATTTCATAAAAATTATATAAAATATTATCATAGTCTATCTAGAGAAATATGGTGGATGGTATCATAAAAAATATCCCTTATGGAACATAAAAATTATCAAAGGACGGTGACATATATAACATTTTTTTACCAAAGCAATAAAAGATTGTTTGAAATCCAAGAAGAAATTTCTCTTTATTTTTATAATGTTTAAAAACTTATAATCAAGAAAAAATGGAAAAAAATGTCTTTATAAACTATGTAATGTTTTAAGGACATTATTAGAGGAACATGTTTTTCATGTAGTTCATGTTAAAATAAACATTCTGTTTGAAATTTTGTAAAATGTAAAAAGTGATCCATAATGAATAAATTTAGATTTATTAATTCCCCTAAAATTTATAGAAACTCAAATTTTGTATAAAATAACATCAAAAAATAGTTATGTATATATGTAAAATTTCATAAAACAATTTGAATAACATGGACATGGAGGAGAAAGATTCCCATCCTAAAAGGATAAATATGGTCATTTTTATTAAAAATATTTATTCAATATTTCTAAGTATAAAGGAGGGGAAAGTAAAAAAATATTTTCAAAATTCATAAATAACTATATGAGACAAAATTATATGTGGTTTGTGAGATAAATAAAATATAATTTACTATAATGTAAATTGAATCACAAAGAATCTTGATAAAAATTGATACTGAAACATAAATCCTTATAACTTTGGAAACATTTGAATTAAAAAATAATTAAGGATAAAAACGTAAATATATTAGTAAATAAAAATTATTTATTTAAAATTATCATAAAATAAATTTATGGTAAGAATATACTTCACACAAAATAAATAAGGTGGTGAATATAGGATATATCTCAATAATGGGAAATTGAGATGAGGAAACCCTTACCTTAATTCTCATCTTCCATAAATGTGATTTAAACGCCTATATAAACATATATCTCAAAATTACTTATTAATAAACCTATTAAAATCTATGAACTATTATATTATTATATTATAATCATTTAATACACATGTATTTGTCAGTTGATGTTTATTTTCGTTATCTGATGTTAGTAATTTCAATTATTTCACAAATGTTTTGTAAAGGTGAAATAAAAACAAATCATTTGATAAAAATTTCAACATTAATCGTTTGTTTAAGGCACTAAAATAAATTTTAAGTGATTATTTATAATGTTCCAATATAATTTCATGAAATTTTTATTTGTGATTCATGAAGATTAAATAAGTGATGAGCATATTTCAAGTAATTTACAAATGTGAACTGATTACTTTAAAATATTTTTCTTTTTTATGTCATACTTTTATAACCATTTCAATGAAATATATTAATCCTTAACATTATATAAACTCATCAAAAATATTTTTTTTATAAAAATCAATGTACTTTAATGATTAAAAATGGAATACATATCTTCTTGGAGGTGGTATTCTGCATGTACACAGGAGTGGTGTTTTCCACTTCAATGGATATAGAAAAGGAAGGAAAATAATAATTAATCATTGTAGAGTCATAATTATGATATAAATGTCATATAAATATATTATATTTACGTATATAACCATACATGAGAGATAGTGATGTAAATTTAAATACATCACTTTATGGAGAGGGGAGTCTAGACATACACATGTGTGATGCTTCCATTTTCCATTGGATGAATAGTAAGTAGATAATGGTTATTTTATAAACATAATAAGATTTTAGTATATTTATTACAATTTATATATCAAATTATTATGGATATAATATATTCAAATGAGGTGGGAGAATAAATAATCTCGAAATAAATTGTTTAGTACAATTACCTCGTCATTAGGTATCCTCTTTTATCTTACACCTTAAGCCTTCTTAGGTTGATCTTTTAGTAATAAAAGATCCTATAGGATATGAGAATATTTTCCAAGTGTTTCGGTAGATAATAGTTTATATAAGGTTATAAAAGTGCGTGATTAAGTGATGATAGGAGGTTCCATTTTATAAGTGAGTGGAATGGAATCCTTGTAAAAATTTTGAACATTTAAATATAATAATTTTCATTTCAAGGATAGTGGATCCCAAATATATAGTTTTGAAAGATAATTTTAGTGATGGTATAAATACACACACAAAATACTATTATAAATTTTTTATGAGATTAAAATCCATATAATTTAGTTTTAACACTTTTTAACCCATTTTACCCTCTACTGTGGTGTATAAATTTTTACCCAGGAAATATATTTCTATAAACAAAATATGAGTTGAAATTATTGACTAATATGAATTATTATGATTAAAAAAATATAACCATTTTAAAATATTTAATTCCTAAATATGGTAAAAATTAATTTTAATATAATTATGAAAAATTCTACCAAAACAATTTTGATTGAAAGTTTTCTTTTTAATAATAAATAAACACAAAAAAAAATATATCAAATAGATTATCATTAAAATTATTTTTTAAAAAAAGAGAGTGTAATTTTACTTTAAAACCAATCCAAATCCAAATATAACCATGTAATTACCCAATGGATGAAAATGATCAAAACATGATATTTTATTAGAATAAAATACCACTTTTGTTTGAAAGTGTTAAACATCGTTTTATAAACTGAAATGATTTTTTTAAATAATTATTCTCATTTGAATACGTATTACTTAAATCAAAATTTTTTATAAACTTATAAGTAATTATTATATAATGATGATATCTCAAAAGGGAAGATATTTGTAGAACATTGTTTTTCACTATACACCTAAAATTCATAATTTTTAGAAAAATAAAAAAACATCATCCTAAATAATTTTAATATGATGAATTGAAAAATTATATTTAATTTTAAAAATTAAAATCCAATAATTTTGGAATATAAATTTAAATGGAGATATAAAAAATACTATAAAACTATTTTTATAGGAAAATAACTTTTTCAAATACTAACTATTCTAATTCATACTTCCGATCAATTACTAATTAATATTGTTTAAATCATGTATTTATATTAAAGATAAATGTTTTCATAATATAAAAATATTATTTTCTTAAAAGAAAATTCTATATCCCTAAATAAGGTACGTTTTAGGGAAATACATTTTATTAATAAAATGATATTATCAGTTCTTTAGATACACTTATCAAATTTTATAAATACATTCTTATGAAAAAAATATATGTTTCATTCTAAATAGATTTTAAAATTAATTTATCTATATTTATACCCTCTAATTCAAAGGATTTATAATTAACATCACATTTAATACAAATAATTTTATTATAAAATAGTGTATCATGGTTTATTTTAGTTTTCTTTTGAGTATAAATAAAGCTATAAAATCAATCATTTAATAAAAATAAAATAAATTCTAAAATCTTGGGGTGTTTCATTCTTCCACCATTTATAAATTTCATCATCTTGGTTTTAATTTCTCTAATTAATGATTATATTCATAATATTTTCATGACTTGAGATAAAATTTATAACAAAATCTCAACCTCAATAACTTGGGTTAGACTACGAATCTCATAAAATAATTGAGTATTAAGAACCATATAATGGAATTAATCTTGAAAAGGATCTTATAGTTAAATTTCATAGATATATGATCGTAGAATGATTTATAATATTAAATGTGACTTCCTTACTCAGATAATTGATACTGGATATATATTTTCAGTGTTAATTTTATTCCAAAATCAAATTCCACTAAAGGAAGTATAATAATACAAAAAAAGACACACAAAATTTTATTTAAGATTATTATAGAATTTGGGTTAAACCATCATGATGCTGTTATTCCTTGAAAATAATCCATAATCAATTAATTTATCAGAAATATTTCACGTTATATGGGAAAAAGTGAACAAAAATTCAATAAAATATTTTAAATTCTTGAGTGGATGATTGGTGTTCCTTACACCACTTTATTTTAATGACACACTTCACTATTACTGATTTCATAGGCCCATGTAATCCCCCACCCAGAATTTAATACATCACGTTCAAGGAGTTAAATCACTATAAAAATTAATTCCCCAAAACATATTCTCTTATTCCTTTTCATTAATCACAAAGGTGTTTCTCCCCACATTTTTGGGATGTAGATATGAATAAACATTAAATAACAATTAAATGCCTATTAAATTATTATATTGGAATAATATTAAAGGGAATAGATATGAATATGTTTATAAAGTAAGTCATTAGTTTATTGATTTTTCATAAGATATAAATGTGTTTTTATAGAACTAGAGAGTTAATGTAATTGTTTCTGTGTCCCAATTACCCATTATTGATATATGTTCTATATTTACCACATTAATTACTTTTTGGTGTATATACTTCCTGTGAATGCATTATGATAATTTTCTATAAAATTATGTGTATTCAATAATACACCTAATATTATCTCCTTTATGTGGTTTTAATTTATGTTTTACCAAATATGTAAGGGTTTATGTTACAATATCAATTTTTTATTTAGATTTTTTATATTTCAATTTACATTTGAAAAAATTGTTTATTCTTTTTCTATTATAACACATTAAAATTAATATTCTATGGTTTTTTAATGTTTTTCAAGTTCTCTACAAATTTTAACCTTTTTGGAAATTTAAAATAGTCAAAAAATGTTTTTATTAATAATAGATCTTATTTCTTTTTTTAGATAGGAATCCTCCACATCCATGTACGTGTAGTGAAAATTGTTTTATGAAAGTCTTTATCTATTAATAAATGTCTTCATAAGTGTATTTTATCAGATCATTTAGTTTCTTTAAAAATAACTATGTTTAATCATTATAAATTTTTTTCTGTATAAATCACTAATTATTTTTTTTCAAAAGTGTGAACAAAATATTTGGTTAATGTATATGGTGTGAAATTTTTTTCCCATCGTCATGTAATTTCTTCATTAAAAAACATACTTTACTATTTTACATGGTTTTACGTAGAAAATATATTTCCTAGTATTTATTTATTTTTATATTTTAAAATTTATTAAAAATTAAAATTGATAATAGATTTAAGACACATTCTTAAAATATAATGAACCATGATACATTTTATTTAGACAAAATTTATGTATTAAATATTACAATTTTAATATAGCTACATTATTAGAGTGTATAAATAAAAAATTATCACATTACAATAAATTTATTGAAAACATAAGGGTAAATTTTAATACCATTCCATTGATAAAATTTAAGTATTTTTAAAAAATAACATATAAGATTGTTTACGATTAAAATGTATTTTCTTAAAAATTTCCTTTTTTGGTAATTTTTATTTTTATTTTAAGAAACTAAATATATTATGGTTAATTGATGATATTTTTTTTGATATTAACATAATATTATTACTAATTTAATATGTAATTGATAGTAATTGAGAATAATAATATCAAATATTTGAAAAAAAGTCATTTTCCTATGAAAAGGTTTTTTTGGTATATTTTATGTTTTCATTTAAAAGTTAAATTAAAAAAATTTAGGATTTTTATTTGAAAAAATGAATTTTATTTTTGAATCTGGTATATAAAAATTAACTTATGGTGAGTTTTTTGGATTTTTCTAAACATGTTGATTTTTCTGTGAAGAGTGAAAAATACAGTTTTGCAAATACTCTCAATTTTCAGACATCAATATGATATAATAATGTCATAAAAGCTTATAAGAACAAATTTTTAAAAATATGTATTAAAAGGAGTAAAATAAAGTATATAAAAATATTATTTTGGATTCATAAATCCATGTTTAACACATAGGAACATATGTTGTAATTATTTATAATAAAATAGAATAATTTTTTATATTACTTTAATTCAGTATTTAAAATGTTACATTATATTTTTTATTAGGTTGAAATTCAAATAAATATAAATTATTTATTAATAAATCAAAAAATTTCTTGAGATTCAATTATATACTTGATTTTTTATAAACTCATTTTTATTCTCAAAAATACATTTAAAAAAACTATTTTTCTTTACATTTTTCCTAATTATTTTAGTATTAATATTTTTCACATCAAATATTTATATTTTTAAAAATTTATTCCATATTTGGAATAATAATTTTAATTTTTATGTAATAATTTCAACATAACATTTGGGAATAGAAATAATTTTCATGGGTGAAATTATAGTCACCCTAATTAAGGATAAAATGAGCTTAAATGGTTAAAAATTGAGGATAAGGATTTAAATATATCAAAATATTATGTCTAATATTATTGGATGAGTGTATTTAAACCCTAAACAACCTTATATTTTAAAATTGTTTGTTTTTTTCACTCACCTTGAGAATGATAGTTATTATATTTTAAAAGATCTTAATATTTATAAGGGTGTCACTACTCTCACTTATAAACAATTACCTCCTATCCTAAATCATTCACACACGTTGAGCACTATAGATCAACTAATATATACCAAAGTCACTTCTTAATTATCATCCCTGATTCATAGAGGTCATTTTCTGACTAAAAGACCATCCTTTTAAGGGTTAAGGAGCATGCAAAGGAGGATACATGAAGAGGTAATTATCCTAGCATAGTTTTTCAAAATTATTTTTTTGTACACCTCTTATAAATATATTATATCCATACTAATATGATTAAAATAACACAATAACTATATTGAATTTTTATTATTTTTTTTGAAATAGTCCTTTTTTACTTCTCATCTATCTAATAGAAAATTAAAGCATCACTCATGTGTATGTGCAGACTACCACCTCAATGAAGCAATGTATTAAATTCTTCATCACCATCTCTCCTGGCTGGTTATTATTTGTTCTAGAAATTGTGTAATTTCTAACATGGTGAATGGCTAACTCAAATGTTTTTAAATTCATTAGACCATCCACAATGTACACGATGACGAATACTAAGAAAAACACATTTTTTCAAAAGAATTTTGATAAAAACATTCACCTGATCCAAAAAAGGATCCTTTCATGTTATTTGATAATTAATTTAATGTATTAGAATAAATATTAATTTATTATAAAAGATATTTCTTTATTGAAGATGTTGATATTCTGAACACAGTCAGTATGTTGTCATTGCATCACAAAGACTCAATGCAGATCCCCTCTAGAGGTAATCCAAAAATGATCCCTTATTATCTGAACAATTCCAATGAAATAATAGGTGATATACTAGCTGATTAATAATCTATTTTGTTCACATTGACCACTTAACATTCTATTAGGCACAAAGAAATATCTCTTATTCTTCTAGATCTCGATATGAAGAGATCAAGAATAAATTGATAGAAATGTTGTTCACATTAATTAACCTTTTACAAAATAGGATAACAATATATTTATAGACCTAGGGATGGGTTTTAATATTTAATTTATTGAAAAAACTCCTTAAAATTATATTATATCCCAAATAAACCCCATTCAATGTAATAAAATAATAATCTTCTTTAATTTCATAGTGTGGACCAACAGGTGAAATAATAAATATTTATTTTACAATCAAGTAAAATACTACTCATCATAAGATAATATCTAGTGTTATTATACTCTTCAACATTTATTGAAATCTAAAACAATTATATTAAGATATATTATTCATTATATTAATAATGAAAAACTTTATTCATATTTTGGTGAATAAAATAATCTTTAATATTCACATTGTGAAATAAAGTATTTAATAATGAATAAATATTATTTACCAGGAAAGACCGGTAAAATGCAAAAACCTCTGACCATTTATTAAAGTGAATGATAATGTATAGTAGACAAGAAGAAGGATTAGTTCTTGTATCTTAACTACATCCAAAAGACAACTTGAGTCAAAAAATACAACTACATATCATAATAATCATACACCTCACCGCATCCATCATAAGGGTCTTTCCCCACAGTGAATGATTCCCCCTAAGAATTCGGTTTGTACTGCTTCATGATCTTGATTTACTACTTTCAAAGCATCAATTGTTACAATGAGGGCTGCTCCCTATAGGATTATTTGACAATAATATTTTTTTAAGAACAAGGGCATCGCTTCATTCCCTATTAGTGGAAGACCGGGTATTCATCGACTTCGATAGGTAAGAGTAGTTCTTCCTCAGCCTTCTCCTAGGTAGAGAAATCATAAATCCTTCACTCTCATATATCTTAGTCATTAAACCATGAAAAATATCTCTATAGGAATGTCTGGAAATGCCACTATAATTTTCTTTATCACTATAAAAAACATATCCCCCATTTTCAATGATATGCACAGATCCATAACTCTTGGATAATTTAATAAATCCTCGATAAATATTACTTATCTATCTTGAGAATAATATTTATTCCATCTATTGAATATAAATATTGTTTAACTAAGATTAATGAAAACACTTGGTGTGTGACCCTCTAGGATTATTCCTCAGTGGAATCAGGCGGGCATTCCTAAAGTCTGAGATTACTATCTTGTAATGGGTTAAAGAAACCATATAAGAATTTGATATTCCAAAACAAAAATAACAACATATTAATTCTCAATTTGTAATATATTCCCTTTGTCATGATATATCATCGAGCAAGTTGCACACTTGTGTCATCAACCTATATGTCAGAAACATATTTGCTGACCATTTTAAATGAACTTGTATATACACCATAAATATAGAATTTAATGTGATTGTTAGATTTAAATAAAATGGTAGAGATAACAACTTCCATTAAGATGGAAAGGAAAAATCTTTTCTTAACTTATTCTTTAGTAACATATCATTCTTAATGCATACAACATACTCAACATTACCATGATCATATGTCATCATGATTTATTGTAATACATCAAAGTGAATGAGTCCTGAAATATATTAATAATCACCATAAATTTTAAGGATCATTATACACACTCATAGAATAAAATATCCAATTAATAACACACATTTTTGTTTCCTACTATCTTGTTTATTCTCACAGTCCTATATCATGGAGATTATGTGAGGTGATTAATTAAATAGATAAAGTCACATCTTTTTATATGTACTCACTCATGGTATTTTACATCCTATGTGTCCCATTATAGAATGTTATCATTCCATAGAACAATATTTGAGAATATATTTATATAAAATAAAGATTATCATCATAATGGGGAACGCCTAGGTCATCATCAATGAAATAGATACTAAAAGGCATTATTATAGTAAATTCATGTAGAATAATGAACAACATATCATAAGATATTTTATTTTTATTAAATTCTTTGAATATACATTCAATATATATTACAAATAAGTTGTTTTATAACACTAACAAAAAAAGACTCTATCATCAACTAGATACACCTACAAACACCTTTTATTCCACTAGATCTCATGTGAGGATCACGTTTTTTTCAATTTAGGGATTTATTAAGGGGTTAATAGTGTTTTTTCCGTGGTAACTATTCTCCCTTTGAAGTCTCCTCTCTAAGAAAAATGCATCAAAAGATGATATTTTTAGAGTATGTTCTTCAACCACTTATGTGACCTTGGATCCATTAAAAGATACACCATTATAATTTTATCTCAATACAGTGTGATATGGTATTTATTTATGGGCACTATTTAAAATATATTTGATGATTTTATATATCCAAACAACTTCTCTAGCTTCTTTAGAAGACACAATATACTTATACTCTTTTTTAGAATCTGTGACCATGGATTCTTGGATATCTTCTAGATCACAACACCACTATTGAGAGTGAATATATATCCGGTTTAGGATTTTAAATCCTCTTGATTTTTTTTGAAAACTAGAATTTTCATATCCCCTAATGACTACAAAATCATCTCCCCCATTGATCATGAATATATCCGTAGTATGACTCAAATATATAAAGATATTATTGACTTTCATCCAATAGAGATCACCTTGGTCACTCAATATTGTACTACCATGATTAAGTCATAGGATATATCTATTCTAATATATGGCATAACATACAAGAATAACCCAATTTTTAAAATATATAAAATACTTATTAAAATTTTTATAATCTCATGTATTTGAGGACACATTTTAATGGAAATATGAATTCCACATAATAATAAAAACTATCCTTTATTTAATTGTTCTATACTAAATCTCTTCAATAACTTATCAATGTACATAATTTGAATTTTTCTAAGAAATAACATGTATAAATCATCATTGATCTTGATCCCAGGAATATATACATCTATACTTAATTACTTCATAGTTAAGTAGGTTTCTAACCAATCTGTAAAACACTACAATACGAGTATTTCATTACTAATAAAAAGTATGTAATCTATATAAACTAATAAAAAATGATTACATTCCAAGTAAAACACTTATAGAAATGATGGTAACATTAATTATATATGAAACCAAATTATTTTATGGCCTTATCAATCCAAATATTGAATGACATTAATTCTATCTTTATTCCATCATTGGATATCTATAACTTGTATACCTTGTTAGCATCTTTTGGGGTAAAAAACTCTTCAGGTTGTGCATTATGGACATCTTTATAATGGTTCGAATTAAGCAAAGATATTTTGACATTAATCTACCAAATCTATTCATCATGTAATTCCACTATGGAATGTAGAATTCCGGTTTATTTAGGCATATAAACTATCGAAATGGTTTCATCATAATTAGTAAGTTGATGTTGTTTAAACCATTTCACAACCAGTATAGACTTATAAGTATCGAATTAACCATAAATGTTTACTTTTTTCTTGAATACTCATTTACTACCAATGGTATTTACAAAATACAAATGATTTAACAAAATATATACATGATTTGGGTATATAAAATTCAATTTCTGATTCATGTATTTTTTCTATTTTGTATATTGTTTTCCACTTGTTTCTTCCTTACAGGTTACATGTTCATTATTAAAATATATCTATGATCCAACATCATAAATGGATGGAAACCCATATTATTATTATTCTATAACCTCTCTTGTTTTCCCATTTAGTACTTCTATCTCTATGACTTCATCTTCCATGATTATTTTAGGAATATAATACGATGCTAACACTTTTAAATCTTGATCTAGGATTTCTTCATAGTATATCTCACTCCCACCATATCCTTTAGATAAAATACCCTTTAATAAAATAATGGACATATATTAACAAAAACAATTATCCTATGAATGATCATATTGGTAATATTCTCCAGTTTCCTTTTGGTAGAATATAAAGATACACATAGTGACTCAGTGTTCATGTTTATTTATAAAAATATCCTTATCAAACACTTAAAAAACACAAACTCATAAATTTTTAAATATAGAAATATTCTTAACCAACACTTAAAAAACATAAAATCTTAAATTTGGAAATGAGGGTTTCTTTCCTTAGGAACATTTATATGGAATACAATTTTATACATTAGTTGGATCTAGGTTTAATATTTGTCCCACATTCTGTAATGTGTTTCCCCAAAATGATAATGGAATTATCAAATGGATCATCATTGATATCATTATGAATAAAACCATTTAATTTCTTCCTTCACAAACACCATTCCATTGTAGTGTATAATGAGGTGTGAGTTGAGATAAAATTCAAAAATCCTATAAGTAATCAACTAATTCTTGATTAAGATGTTCTATACTATAGTCTGAATATGCATTATTAAAATTATTACTAAGTGGGGTTTCAAATTCATTTTAATATTCCATGATTCTATCAAAGGAATATGATATTTAACTCATTTCGTTGATATAATCATATATACTAAATTTAGTAGTAAACATTATGAAGTATGAGTACCCACCCCTAGATTCAACTGGAAATGCTCTACACAAATCAGTATGGACTAACTCATGAAGAAATGTTCTGCTTTTATATTTTCCAATATATGGGGATTTTGTAATTTTTTATTATAAAAACATGTGACATACACCAAGGGATTTAAGATCAATTGAATCCAAGTATCAATCTGGGTGTAATTTAATTAAATTATATTCATTTAAATGACCTTGATTGTGATCCATAGTTAGTTGTGGTATGAGTCTTGTGAACTATTTTCATTTTTTATTTTAATTTCTAAATTTGTGTAATCCCAAATATAAATACCATAATCTGAATATTCCTTATCATAAAAAAATTATTTATTTGTAATAGAAGAAACACATATTCCAAAATCTTAGAATAAATCAATTTATATCAAATAAATGAATAAAATTAATGTTTTTGGTAATTGAATGTACATAATAACAATATTTCAAAACCACATTCTTATAGTCATCAACGTGAGGTAGTAATCTTTAATGGCCACATTAGAAAGACTTTATGTATTGGTTTCTCATAGATCCACCTCACTATGAGAATTTATCCAAAATTTACCTGGTTCCAATGTTTTGATACATATATGAGAACCACATCATATATTTATTACATAAATTTTTAAAATAGATATTTTAGACTCTATAAAAACACACTCAAAGATTCCCCTTTTTTATTTAACTAACTGATTTTTCCCAGTGGACCTTCTTTCCACATACGAAATAGATAGCATCATATTTTCTTTCATTCCCCTTGATCCTCTTCTCTATGGATGGGTGTTATGAAAAATATTTTCACATGGAGTTAGTCTTATATCTATTAACCAGACTATTACTCATGTTCACCATGAGGAAAAATCATTTCTAGGGTTCATATCCTTTTCAACTTGGTGAAGTAGAGTGAGATGATATTATATGGACTTCTCTAAATTGATTATTTTGAAATTAATATTAAAATAAAGAATTAATACGTAAGTGATGAAATAATGAGATAAATGTATAAAAAATAAATTAGATTAAACCCTAATACCTCTAATAACTCAATTTAGATATTTAATTTGATTACATGATGACCAAATGATCCACCTTCTTCTTGTATTCTAATGAATAGGGCCTTGTAGTTATCATACTATTCCAATTTAGAACTCTGATAATAAAGATCATTGAGATTTCATAGGAGTATATAGTTATCCATGTTCTAATAAAACTTCATGAAATTTATATACACGGATGGATTAATCAAACACTAAACATATAGTTTTTCATTTAAGTGTTTTTTATAGAAAACTAACTCCTCAACACTTGCCTCTTTAGCAGGCATATCCACGATTGAAGATTCTTACACATAAGACTCTGGTTCATGGAACAATAAAATCCAAAAATTTAGAACAATTCCTAGAAATTATATCCATTTATGAGATGGAAATTCTATATAATTGATCATTGAGAAAATGTGTTTGAAAAAACTTTCATTATATTATAACTATATTAATATAAAGTAGTATTACAATACTTGTTTAAAAATTATGTGATATAAAATAATTTTAACTTTATTATCTATACCACTATTTTATATGTCTCAATGAAGCTCACCATTGAACTCATAATTTACCATAACATGGGACTTTTTATTGGAAATGATCCCTATTTCCCTTACAATACTATGAAAAATTCCTTGAAAATTATTTTCTAGTTTTTACATAGGCATTTATGAAAAGTACTGGTATGCAAAACTTAGTTCCATTGAGTGGATTCCAAAATACAATAATCCTTACTTATAGTTCAATAATACTCTCCAACAAAATCTGTATTGAATAGATAAAGCTTGTTAAATATAATACATGTTTGGTTATGTTGACCCACTATATTTTTTTAGATTTCCTAATAATTAAATCTGTTCCCAGTAGAGGCTTAAACTGAAACTTTAACTATGGTTCTATCGTAATATTCATACTGGAATATGTAATGATCTATTATTATCATGATGGATTTTTTATTTTTAAATTCTGTTCTTTTATATTTTACATGTATTGTTAATATATTGTGTATTTTACTTATGTGATTAACCATGTGTTGATTAAATACTTATGTATAATATTTTTATTTTTATTCCATATTTTCATATTAACCCATTTATTTATATGATAATGGGATTATAAATGTAAAATATTCCATTCATTATACATGAATAAAATAATTAAATTTTGAATGATCATCATCTTTAACAAGAGGTTTATTTATTTAATAGACAATAGACAAACCATTAACCATTGGAGAAAAAACTCCATGATCTGGGTTGTGATAGAGTTATAGTTTTCCACCTATGTCTTTCTTATATCCTAGGTTAAGTTTCACCTCTTTCTCACCTATAAACAACTCCATTCATTTAGGATATCCATCCTTAAAATGCATTTAATTTACACATAGATGAATGGAATAAGAATGGGGGTTACCTAAAATAAATTATAGGCACACATGCCAATACATAATAAAGAGGGACATATGATTTGGAAGACATTAATTTAATTTAATAATAATAATTATTATAAATAATTTAATGAAACCAAAAACATAAATAGTTCATTCTAAACTCATGATCACCCACATGTGCAATGAAAACTTGTTTAAAATAACTTGATAGAATTCATTTCAATTTTTTATTTTTTAAGATAAAACATGCCTAAATTAATCAAATGAATTATTATATTAATCAATTAATTCATTTTATCTAAATATATATCCAATATATGTTATAAATAACCATCTGTTAGGATTTTAAATAAATTAAATAAATTATTTTTTTTGAAATTTTAATAAAATAAATACAGAAATTTTAGTTAGAAATGACTCGATGAGTACCAGTTTGAACCAATCAGCATGTTTTAAGATCAAATACTTCTAACTCATGTGGAATATAACATATATTTATTTTTATATAATTATATGGATTATATAAGTCAATAAATTACATACATAATATATGTTAATTAATGTAGTTTTTATTCTTTTAATGAATGTGATTTAGTTGATGTATTACAACAATAAAATGTATATAGTTCAGAATTGTACATAGAAATTAATTATGTATTTAATATCATATAAAACAAATTAAATGGAATGTACAAGTCAATAAATGACACAAAAACACATAATTTCATCTTTATTGAGTAATGAATTATCTTTTAATTTTCTATATTAACAAGTTAAGTACATGGCTTGTACATCTTGATACACACTGTGTATATTACTCATAATATGTCTGCAGTACAAACCTAAGTACTAGAAATGTATTTTTGCATGGGAATGTGTGATATATATTCTCTTTATAGTTGGTAAAGAATGTAACATCATTTTTACATGGCTGTCATTCCTTTTATGTAATGTAATTAATACCCAATGCATATTCGACTATACATTTTCAACACAAAACCCATGTAGATTACTGGTTGTGTAACCCATTTACATGGCATGTATTCAGACATTCCATGTAACAACCTGAGATTTTATAAGATACATTATTTTTAATTTCATTCATATCTTCTATTGTACGACACACCTTGATTATCTTGTGCTATACGCAACACTGTATTAGCTTGCAGTATACGCAATCGCGATCTTCCTCGATAGCGTGTCTTGTACGCAATACCGGGTTTTACTAAACAATGATATATTATTATAATATTGTTATGAACTAGCTGTTATGAATAGTTTTGACTAAATTTTGAATTTTATAACATTATTATACATCTTACATATTTCTAGAACATGGTATAAGATCAAAATAAATTTTTTGGGTAAAATAAGTATTTTTCAAAAAAATGCAGTCTTGCCACCTTTTGATGGCACACCCACTTTAAATCTAGTTTTTGAAATGTTTATAAGTTCAATTTGACAAAATAATATTCTTCTTTTGAATCAGGATATAAAAATTTACATTAGATAAAGTTTTGATATTTTTCCGATAACTTTCATATTTTAATGAATAGTAAAAACACGCTATATTTTAATTAAAAACAACTTTTTTCATCGTAATATCTTATGTGGTTAAATTATAATATTGAATGGTTTTAAAGTATAAATGGAAGATATTTTTACCATTTAATATAATGTATGTCCTTAGCATTGATTTTACCTTGAATTCGTAGGTTAAATCAATTCAATCTTTTGTATTGTTTTAAAGTAAAACCCGTTATCTTTCGACAATGGGATTAATTTTAATTTAATTTCAGAAACTTTTGTGTTTTGAATTTGGAAAAATGGATTCCATATTTGGAATGAGTGGATCCAAATTATGTTAATAAGCTACTTTTTATTTTTGTGCATTGTGAATAGTAACTACGGTAAATTTTATTTACTATAATTAAAGGTAAATCAGGTAATTAAGGGTAAATATAAGATTATAAAATTACCATAACACTTAGAAAAATCCTATTGGATGAATAAAAGTAGACCCATATAACCTAAGGGTCATATTAGATTCATTTTATGTACTTGTTTCCATGAAAATAATTTAATTATTATTAAAACCAAAGAATGTGACAACATGTCACTTTCTTAAATCTTATGAGTTTAATAATTTTAATTTAGTGATAAACTACATGAATCTTCGAACATGAATAGTATACAGAAATATAATACAATTATCTACATCTTAGGAATTTATTTAGAATTTTTAGGGATTAAATAAGTATCATTTATTATGACACAAAGACGATGCAGCAATTGTCTTATTAATGAAATATTGACATAATTGATGTTATAAATGCCCAAATAAATGTAATTTGAGACTTTTTATGACTTAAACAAATTTTCTAGGTTAATATGACATGTTATTGTTGATTTAAGTATCTTGGTACGAACTTATCATTCTGTTATGAATTTAATAAAAATCATGTACCAAATAGTGTCAAAATTGATATAAATTAGTTTTTAAAACAAATATTATATTATTAATTGTTATTTTACTCCTAAAAATCTATGGTTCGGCCAAATGACTTAGATAAGGTTATATATATTAATAATAAACATCTTGGGGTTCTGTTGGCATGATATAGTAAGTTTATTAACCATATAGTGTAAGAAAACAAAAAGACATGATAAAAGTTAAATTATTTAACTTAGAGTTAAATCTAATTGATAAGGTTAAAATAATAACCTAAACGTGTCTAAATCCTATTGGATGAGAGTATTGTGACCCATCCCCACTTTAGCTTTGAAATAAGACCCTTTGGAACCATTATAAACCGAATTTGACCTTAATATAATATAATATTTTGAGATTTTCCTAAGGTGCCCCTCTCCTCCCTTATAAAAGGGTACCTCCTCCCTCTCCTCCTCACACCAATTTTAGCATTCAAGCTCGGCCAACCCCTACCAAAATCTCTTCTCAACTTCCCTAGTATCATCCTAGAGGTCTTGGTCTTCTTCAAAGACCATCCTCAGTTCTTTAAGTGGAGGTTAAGAAGGCGCGTCAAAAAGAGGAGGTTCGGATACGTACAAAGCATATCGGACATAAGGTAAGGGAAATATCACAATCTCATTTTTATCTGAGATTGTTTATACTTTAGTATTTACTGGGGTGTATTTTATCATCCACATCCATGTTTCCTCAATATGTAATATTTATATCCTTATACAATAGTTTATATCCAATTTTACCCTTCAATGTTTTTTTAGTAAAAGATATGAAAGGAATCTTTTGTCGTTTTTCGTACGAGGTACTTTTTGACTTTTCCGACAAAAGTACGAAGAATGTTTTTTTAACTTATACGGCATGAATAGATTTTTAAAACCCTATTTCCAAAAAGATTCCTTTACAACTTTTCAAGTTTATTTTTAATCAACTTTGTTTAGTTTAAAATTTTATGACATTTTAAGAAAGGAAAAGTGTTTTTGAAGTAGAAAGGATATTTTCCTCAAGAATGAAGTTCAAGTGTTTTATCAAAATTATTTTCCATCTATGATAATAAAGTGTTCTGTTTTTATCCCTATTATTACATTGATTTGATTATGTTTTTATGGAATTATTTTTAATAATTCCTTTATCGTATATGAATTGTTTTATGATGTCATGATGTTTAAGATTTCCATTTTTATTACATGGGTTATGCAATGATGTATGGTTTATGATTTTGTGGCACGCATAAGAATGGTATCACTATGAGATGGGTGGGATGTATATCTCCCTCCAATGCATTGGTTAAAGATTTTATATCTCATGAGATAGACATGGCTGGAATGGTAGGTATACCAGTTGAGTGAAACAAGACTGAAACAAGGGTGACTCGGTTCAAAAAAGGACTTTTTCCACTAAGATAGTCTTGGCAATGAGTATTGACTAATACGATATGATTCTCTATGATTATGTTTGTATGCCACAAAGTTTCATGTTTTATGTTATGATTATTGGGATTACATTTCACTACTATGATTTATCCCATGTTATGAAATTATGCTCTCTTTTGCAGGTTAGGATTTCCAAAATGTTATGTTCTTATGAAAATGATGTGATTGATATTTCTTTTGTTTACCCTTACTGAGAATTTGAGCTCACCCTTTTATGTTTTCTTTTTCCCAGGATATAAAGAAAGGTTTTAGGTAAAAAAAGGGAAGATCTTTATGGGAGATGTTGAAGATCTTTCACCACGATTAGAAGATTATATTCCGAGTTTCCAAAGACTCTAAACTATTACGATCCTTGTGTGTGTGTTTTTGTTATGTACTAAGTATTCCACAAAAGTAATGTAATGTCCATGTACGTCAAGCTTCGGGTCTCTATAGTTGGTATCAGAGGAAAGGTTTAGTCAACCTTTGGAAACTAGTATGCGATAACTTTAGTGAGATCCCTAGAGATATTTCTAAGGTATGTCTAGGGATGTCCCTATGGTTAAGTATAAGTATATGTTATAGTCCTAGAATTGTGCTAATGATCTTAGAATTAAACCTAAGATGTTAGATATTGAGGGTACTCCCCCTTTTATTATGTTGTTTTCCCTAGAATGATTTTTTGCCTCTCACACTATTCTTTTTGGGTTTTAGACGATGGCTGGAACCCGAAGGAACCGTGTTGATCAATGGAATGGACAATGCAATGATTGTCCTCCTGAACAAACATGTGTTATGGGTGATGGAGTGAAAAATATTATTTCTATACTTACACAAGCTATGAATCATTATGGACTTCCAAATGAGCAGAGAAGGGAACAATATTCTATTGAGTCCTTCATGAGGCAACGCCCACCTTCTTTCAGTGGGTCTTCCAATCCACTTGTTGCTGAACAGTGGATCAGTAACACTGAAAAGATATTTTCAGTTTTTCAATGTTCTGAACATGATAAATTCATCTTAGCAGTATATCGTTTGGAAGGTGAAGCTGATCAATGGTGGAATCTTATCAAGAATACGAGGCCAAGAGATGAAATTGAGTCCATGGAATGGGACGAGTTCAAGAACTTGTTTTTCAGTAAGTACTTCCCTCGTATTATTCGAACAAAGATGGAAAAGGAGTTTCTTGAGCTGAAGCAGAAGGATGATGAATCTATTGGTATATACAAAGAGAATTTTACAAGACTTTCAAGGTATGCATCTGGCATTATCATCCAACCTGAAAGTAAAGTTGATCGATTTTTCAGTGGTTAAAACCATGTCTTCGAAGGGAATTAGCTATAAGATACTTCAGTAGCTATGAAGAAATTTTGCGTTGTGCTATCAAGGTAGAAATGGAAGTTGGTGTTACATATCTATCTCATGGTTTTGACAAGAAACGAATGATGGAGTTCAAGGAGAAATCTCAGAATAATGGTGAAAATAAGATGAATGTTTCCTTATTCACAATGTGTGGAAAGAAGTATGGTAGAGATTGTCTTAAAGGGACTAGAAAAGGTTTTAAGTGTGGAAAAGAAGGTCATCGAGCAGCTGAGTGTCGAAGTAATGGAAAAAGGGTTTCTAATGATGTGAATAAAGCAAGCACTGCAGAGAATGCACCACCAACACTTCAATGCTTCAAGTGCAAGGAAATGGGTCATTATGCTAATAAATGCCCTAATCCAAGGGTTAGTGATGATCGACATGAGCAACCACTTAAGGCAAAGGACAAAGGGAAGTCACATACGATCACCATTGGTGATTTTGAATATGAAAACGATGTGGTGGAATGATTAAGTGTTTACGTAATGGGATTCCAAAATAATGTTGTATATAGTATCATGGAATATTGGAATATTTATGTATTGGTCTATTGTGGTTTTCAATAATTTTATGGTACTGTTAACCATGGAAAGTGATTGAGATATTTTTGAAAAAAAAAGATGATATGCGCATAATGAAGGGAAAATGAGAAAATGAAATATTTGACAGTATTCATGAGCTCATGATTGATATAAGGACTAAGTGATATCATGGTTTGAGTATATAGAATTTTGAGGATTTTGGTATGTGGAAAGTGTTAACTTTTAACTACATTCATGTTTTCACTATGGTTTAATGGGTATTCAAGAGAATACATGATTAAGGCCTTTAAATGTTTGGAATGTGACCAACAAGACATATCTTATGATATATGGGGATCAACGATGGTATTAAATCTCTGGTAATCGTTTTCACTATATTATGAGAATGTACTGCAGTATTATGGATAATCCTAAAGATTGGAATGGATTATGTTAGACATAAGTTAGTATTGTTTAAGGATAAAAGTTTTTTTCGATATTATTGATGGGATGTTATAGTAATATAGCTTTAGAAAAAGGACAACCTGCAGGATGGGCGACATCCCATCACGTCAGACAAGGCTGTGGGAATCGAACCCACAACCGAAGTGCGACTGGCCTTTATCACCTACCACTGGCCTACAGGAAGTCCCTGTTTAGTAGAAACTAGTTTTATTTTATTATGTGGTATGATATACGAAGTATAAGTTCATTTTTGGAACCATATATGATTAATCTAACCATAATATGGACTTATAACTTTTGTTAACCTTTTGTTTGAAAGAGATGGAATGACCCATCATTCTATCATTTGATATGATAACACATCACGAATAACAAATTCAACTTCATTTCTTTAAGGGATGAAGTGTAAATTTTTCAATTCACGAACAACAATTAGATTTTACCAAAATCATGCAAGTATTTATTTTAATTCATCAAAATTAGGGAAATGATCTTGAAAACCAAAAATGTTGTCCTAGTTCCCTTATATCTAATAAATCAGATGGTACCTTAGATCGTCACAAATTTATGGCATTGTGATTGCTGGCTTTTCCATAGCCATTTTCTCTACCACTCTCTATCAGAACATGATTGTTAGATTTCTCTTCCATATCCATATTTTCAACTACGTGGAAACCCAGTGATTAGTTTATTTGGGTAACAATTACATTTCATACTTTTGTTTTTAATGATTGGTTTTGGTATTCCTTTTTACGATGTGGTTTTCTATTAAAGAAACTTTCGAATAGTAATCCATTTATAACCCCGACGAATTTCGAGGGCGAAATTCATTTTAAGGGGGGTAGAATGTAACCACCCGAGATTTTATAAGATAAATTCTTTTTAATTTCATTCATATATTCTATTGTATGACACACCAAGATTATCTTTCACTATACGCAACACTGTATTAGCTTGCAGTATACGCAATCACGACCTTCCTCGATAGCGTGTCTTGTACGCAATACCGGGTTTTACTATACAACGATATATTATTATAATATTGTTATGAAGTACCCGTTATGAATAGTGTTAACTAAATTTTGAATTTTATAACATTATTATTCATCTTACACATTTCTAGAACATGGTATAAGAACACAATAAATTGTTCGGGTAAAATAAGTATTTTTCAAAAAAATGCAGTTTTTCCACCTTTTGATGGCGCACCCACTTTAAATCTAGTTTTGACATGTTTATAAGTTCAATTTGACAAAATAAAATTCTTCTTTGGAATCAGGATATAAAAATTTACATTAGATAATGTTTTGATATTTTTACGATAACTTTCATATTTTAATGAATAGTAAAAACACGCTATATTTTAATTAAAAACAACTTTTTTCATCGAAATATCTTATGTGGTTAAATTATAATATTGAATGGTTATAAAGTATAAATAGAATATATTTTTACCATTTAATATAATTTATGTCATTAGCATTGATTTTACCTTGAATTCGTAGGTTAAATCAATTCAATCTTTTGCAATGTTTTAAAGAAAAACCCGTTTTCTTTCGACAACGGGATTAATTTTAATTTAATTTCTGCAACTTTTGTGTATTGAATTTGGAAAAATGGATTCCATATTTGGAATCAGTGGATCCAAATTATCTTAATAAGATACTTTTTATTTTTGGGCATTGTGAATAGTAACTACGGTAAATTTTATTTACTATAGTTAAAGGTAAATCGGGTAATTAAGGGTAAATATAAGATTATAAAGTTACCCTAACACTTGGAAAAATCCTATTGGATGGCTAAAAGTAGACCCATATAACCTAAGGGTCGGATTATATTCATTTTATGGACTTTTGTCCATGAAAATAATTTAATTATTATTAAAACCAAAGAATGTTACAACATGTCACTTTCTTAAATCGTATAAGTATAATAATTTTAATTTAGTGATAAACTTCATTAAACTTAGAACATGAATAGTATCCAGAAATCTAATACAATTATCTACATCATAGGAATTTATTTATAATTTTTAGGGATTAAATAATTATCATTTATTATGACACAAAGACGATGCAGCAATTGCCTTATTAATGAAATATTGACATAATTGATGTTATAAATGCCCAAATAAATGTAATTTGAGACTTTTTATGACTTACAAAAATTTTCTAGGTTAATATGACATGTTATTGTTTATTTAAGTAACTTGGTTCGAACTTATGATTCTGTTATGAATTTCATAAAAATCATGTACCAAATAGTGTCAAAATTGACATAAATTAGTTTTTAAAACAAATATTATATTAATAATTGTTATTTTATTCCTAAAAATCTAAGGTTAGGACAAATGACTTAGATAAGGTTATATATATTAATAATAAAAAACTTTAGGTTCTTTTGGCTTGATATAGTATGTTTATTTACCATATAGTTTCAGAAAACAAAAAGACACGGTAAAAGTTAAATTATTTAACTTAGAGTTAAATCTAATTGATAAGGTTAAAATAATAACTTAAACATGTCTAAATCCTATTGGATGAGAGGATTGCTCCCCTATCCCCACTTTAGCCTCGAAATAAGACCCTTTGGAACCATTATAAACCGAATTTGACCTTAATATAAAATAATATTTTGAGATTTTCTGAAGGTGCCCCTCTCCTCCCTTATAAAAGGGAACCTCCTCCCTCTCCTCCTCACACCAATTTGAGCATTCAAGCTTGGCCAACCCCTGCCAAAATCTCTTCTCCAATTCCCTAGTATCATCCTAGAGGTCCTGGTCTTCTTGAAAGAACATCCTTAGTTCTTTAAGTGGAGGTTAAGAAGGCACGTCAAAAAGAGGAGGTTCAGATAGGTACAAAGCATATCAGACATAAGGTAAGGGAAATATCACAATCTCATTTTTATCCGAGATTGTTTATAATTTGGTATTTAATGGGGTGTATTTTATCATCCACATCCATGTTTCCTCAATATGTAATTTTTATATCCTTATACAATAGTTTATATCCAATTTTACCCTTCGATGATTTTTTTAGTAAAAGATATGAAAGGAATCTTTTTTCGTTTTTCGTACGAGGTACTTTTTGAATTTTCCGACAAAAGAATGGAGAATGTTTTTTTAACTTATATGGCATGAATGGATTTTTAAAACATTATTTCCAATAAGATTCCTTTACAAGTTTTCATGTTTATTTTTAATCAAATTCTTTTAGTTTAAAATTTTATGACATGTTAAGAAAGGAAAAGTGTTTTTGAAGTAGAAAGGATATTTTCCACAAGAATGATGTTCAAGTGTTTTATCAAAATTATTTTACATCTAAGATAATAAAGGGTTCTATTTTTATCACTATTATTACATTGATTTGATTATGTTGTGATGGAATTATTTTTATGAATTCCTTTATCGTATATGAATTGTTTTATGATGTCATGATGTTTAAGATTTCCATTTTTATTACATGGGTTATGCAATGATGTATGGTTTATGATTTTGTGGCACACATAAGAATGGTATCATTATGAGATGGGTGGGACCTATATCTCCCTCCAATGCATTTGGTAAAGATTTTATATCTCATGAGATAGACATGGCTGGAACGATAGGTTATACCGGTTCAGTGAAACATGACTGAAATGAGGGTGACTCGGTTCAGAAATGGACTTTGTCCACTAAGATAGTCTTGGCAATGAGTCTTGACTAATAAGATATGATTCTCTATGATTATGTGTGTATGCTACAAAGTTTCATGTTTTATGTTATGATTATTGGGATTACATTTCACTACTAGGATTTATCCCATGTTATGAAATTATGCTCTCTTTTGCAGGTTAAGATTTCCAAAATTTTTTGTTCTTATGAAAATGATGTGATTGATATTTCTTTTGTTTACCCTTACTGAGCATTTGAGATCACCCTTTTATGTTTTCTTTTTACCAGGATATAAAGAAAGGTTTTAGGTAAAAAAAGGGAAGATCTTTATGGGATATGTTGAAGATCTTTCACCAGGATTAGAATATTATATTCCGAGTTTCCAAAGACACTAAACTATTACGATCCTTGTGTATGTGTTTTTGTTATGTACTAAGTATTCCGCAAAAGTAATGTAATGTCCATGTACATCAAGCTTTGTGTCATTACATTCCATGTGTAATCCCAGCTTGGATAATAATTAATTCACTTAATGCAATGAATATTTTTTTATTAAAAAACATGAAAAATTAATTTTCACCAAGTCCTTCGGTAATGAATTGGGATACATGAAGTTAACACCAACAAAACATTGCATAATCTCATGTTGTCTGACCAGATTTTTCAACACCTCCGGATGGGTTCTTTAGATGTTTCTCTATTTATTATTAACATGATTTAGGTTATATGAGAACAAAATAAGGGGTGAAAGAAAAAATATAGACAATAATATTAAAGAATGGATTACAAGGAATAGAAATTATCTTTTTAATATATAAATCAATCAACTGTCAATGGATAATTATAAACTGAATGTGGTCACTCTGATATAAAGATTTGGTTACCGAAGCATCAGAAACAATTATTAGGCCTATGGATTACTCAAATTGTTCAGATTCAATGGATCATCCAAAATATACATTGTAATATCCTCACTTGAACCAAAGGACTATGTTTGAATTGAATGTGACCTCATGTGTTCCATCCTAGACACAAGAGGTTTCAGACAAGCAACGAGTGTCTCAAGTATAACATTAGGGAGACAATATCCTATATCATGTCATTTGATTGATAATAAACAACAATAATATCAATAATTAGAGTAAATATGATGAAATGCATTGATGTAATACAATAAATACAATGAATAACTCCTAAAGTGGAAAGAAAACCCAGCGAAATAAAAATAGAAAATAAATAAATGAACTACAGGGTCCTCAGGTTCATGCCATGGACCACCCTAGCTCCATGATTGACCTGCTCAACCACCTACCATAGGGACCTTTACCTTCTCCAGATCTCTTATAAAATATACAAGTACATTGAAAAAATGACAAAGTAGGATGTGAGTACAATAATCAGTAGGACACCACCAAAACATCATCAACCTGATGTGATCAAGTATACAAGTGTATTCCATAATAAAATAACTCCTAAAAAAATAACGCACAATCAGACTCAAGCGATCATGTGCTGACCAAGATGCCATAACCCTCGACTGTACCTGCTTCCACTATATGCTAGATGGTAATCAATGTGTCAGATGAATCAAGGATTATCCATGAGACTATTAAACCATTATTCTTGGTGTCATTTCATCATGAAACAAAACATCAATGCTCATGAAGAAGATATTTTATTTTTATATGTAAGGTATCAAGATATAATCAACATCCACTATTAGTTGAGTGGAATACAATGTATCGAGATCTAATTATAATACCTTATCAATCAAAGCATATACTAGGGTTCGAGAGCTAGTCATCATTCATTTTCCATTGAGTAACATACTAGGGACCCAGATATAGTCAACATCCCAACACCATTGAGTGAATTATAAGAATATATAGTTAGTCAACATCCTTTAATCACTATGTGCATCACATGATATCCCCAAGGCATCGTTGTATGCCTACCTCAGCATCGGTCCCTCATCGTCACTATCACAAGTAACGAACACTCCCCCTCCAAGGGATAACAAGTCATGATGGTCCACCTATATAGGGATCTAAGAACAAAACCACAAGGTATACATATCATAGTAGGATATATGAGAAAGCATAACATTTCAACACAATTAATGTAGTACACACAATACATGTGATCAAACATAAAATATGAATAATACGTTAAAAGTACTCATAGTATCAATTATAACATAAGGGTTATAGGGATACACACACACCCACACCCACATGAGATAATAATCTATAGTGTCCATCTAAAAAGGTATACACAAAATCATTAATGAGAATTATTTATAAATGATCCCAAAAGGTTTAGGGACTTACTTCCTCAAAAGTTTTAAAAACCACTTCACTATTTTATTATCATAAAAGGTTATATGTCAATGTCACAAGCTGTTGGAACATTGATTCAGAAGGTATGTCAAGGATTTCATTCTTGTTGGGTGTGGAGGTCCGAACTGTGGAATTATACTCCCCCACCGGCAAAATGCTTTTCTTCATTGAAAGAACTAAATGTCTTCAACAATCCTTGAAGGAGGTGTGTCAAATTTGTTTGTAGGATTTTATGGAAGATCAATCGGTATTCAAAAATTTCCAAACATGTTTTAGGCAATTATTGAAATTTAAAATTAAACCTCTGTTTTAAACCGCTAGACACCAAACAAATAACTATGGATTTGTTTAATTACCCTAGATAAGGTGTTTTTAATTTTTATTGTGGTAAAATGACCTAATTTGGTTCTTTAAAAATACCCATGGGGTGTTAATGGCCCTTTGACCTTTTAGGAATTTGAAAATCACATTTTTATTAATTTATTTAATTAAATTAATTAGTTATTTATTATAACCACCAATTAAAATAATTAAATTTTCAGACTGGTCCAAATGCTCATTGCATATAATTTTACCCTATCTAGTGTTAACTAACCATTCTAGATCTAATAGTGGTCTCATATTTCTCATTTAGAATACCATTTCAGAGATATTAATTAATTAAATTTTAAAATATTGATAAAATAATTATTTAACAATAAATAGATTTTTTAATGTGTGAGGTATTCAAATGTCTGACACGTACAAATGTTATAAAACACCTAGGGTAAACACCATGTTTCAGACCTAATAGTTATATCATATTTCTTTTATGATGAACCATTTCATAATTATTCAATTATTTTCAAAAAAAATTTAATTAAAATTACTATATTAATTATTTTCACGGGTTAGGAATAAAAACATCTAATGAAAACAAATGTTATACCCCTCCTAGTGTTAACACCAAGCCCCAAATATAATAATGGTCTCATATTTATCATACAATGAACCGTTTTGGAGTTATTAAATTATTTTGTATAAATTTTCCTTTCTTAGTATAGTATATTTAATAATTTTATTTAGTCATAGTTGAGCCTTTACAGGCATAGGAATCATGCACCAATAAAGCGTATGACTAGGAAAATATTCGATTGAATATTCCAAAGTGTTAAATACGAATTTACCCTTATGTAATCCTTTAACATATATATTCCATTATATTAACTGATAAATGATTTGTTCAGATAAGAAACATATAATTTATCAAAAATAGGGGTTTTATTATATTTTTTTAAATCATGAAATTAAAATTCTCCCACTCTATCGACTTCCCATCCACAATATGGAAATAAAGTGGCCTTTCTCTAAAAACTCAGGACACTGATCTTGAACATTAGACTCACTCTCACATCGCTACCAGGATCCGACGATGATACCACATAATCTAGACTAGTGGTATTGTCTACCCTTGTAATTCCTTCTTTCATTGATCAATGATCCAAACTAGACAGTTCTTATAATATGCTCATGTATCCAGATCAGCATCCTCTCAATCAATAACATGTTTTGGATTGGGTATGTACCTTCGAAGTAGTGACACGTGGAACACATCGTGTATACATCAATAGTGAGAAGGGAGGTTGAGATGATACACCACTACACCTATATGATCATTGATATGAATGGGTCCAATAAAATGTGGTTGTATCATTCCATTCTTCCCTAGATGCCTATTCCCAAACTGAGGAGTCATCCTCAAGAAATCCCAATATCCCACAACTAATTCCATGGGTGTCCTCCTTTGGTCGACATGTGATGTATTTATTATTTGAGAAGTGATCAATCTATTTCATATCAATTTAACTCTCTCTAAGGTCTCCTAAACCATATTGAGGCCAATAACCATTGCCTCACCCACCTCATTACAATAAAGAGGTGAGCTATATGAACCACCATAAAGATCCTCATAAGGTTACATCTTAACCAAAGCATGATTAATATTTTTTTATGAAAATTAAATCAATGCTTGGTGATCATACAATGATCCACTAAGGTCCATCACAGAAGATAAAATAATATCCTCCAATATGTGTATGGTCTACATAGACTGTTCACCTGTCTGAGGATGGTACATCATGGTCAATATTAGCTGAGTACCTAGACATTTATATAATCCCTTCCCAAAGTGTGACATAAAACAATCATCTCTATGTACAACAATGATAAAAGAAATCCACAGAGGCGTATGATCCGGATAGATTCATTTTTATGGGTTCTACGTCAAGATAATTCTCAATCAATGATTTTGTTCGCCCGAGGATGGTTCTAATTAATGCAGACCCATGGGGGGGTGCTGTGGTGCAAGGAGGTCCCATCTAAATTTAATTTCCTATTGTGGAGAGTAAGACATAATGCTCTACCCATGGAGGATAGAATTCAAAGCATGGGGGTTAGTCTGGCTTCCAAATTCTACTGATGTCGGGATCCTAAAATGGAAACAGTGGGACAACTCTTGGTTGATAATGGCTGGGAAAGATGGGTGTGGCAGGCACACAGGGACTTAACTGGCTGGGTGAATCAAGGTGGAATGCTGGATGATTTCATTAGTTTTGGGTTGTAGGGGGTGGGTGATCGGGGTCCCGAGAGGAAAGGTCGGGCCCTTATTCTCATGGAGGGTTGCTGGATCATCTAGAAGGCTCGTAACAATGCTAATCACAATAGGAAAACATGTTCTCATACTAGCATCACTTTTAAAATGATGAATACACTGCTAGATCTGGCCATCTTGTCAACCAATTTCCAGGCTGCTCCGTTGGTAATGTCTTTTGTTCTAAATAATGTTGGATCTAACTAGGATAGCAGGTAGGGGCATGGTAATTGTGTCTAATGGCATTTCCCCATCTGCAATTTAAAACTGAATTCGGATGGTTCTCTTCTCAACAGAGAGATCCATGGTGGAGGCGTAAACTGGGATAGGGATGGGTCGATCATTTCTTCTTTCTCAGCTTGGTATTGGAGGGGTGATGTGGTGCAGGTTGGGGCCATGGCCATGATCACCAAGCTGGAGTTAGGAAAACAAATCCATATCAACCTTAAGGCAGTGTAGACGGACTCGATGATCCTCTATAATGCATTGTCTAGAACAAATATGTACCCTTGGAACCTTGCTTACATTATTTGGATGTGTAAATAGCTCATGGGAGTCCACAAAAAAATCACTCATACTTGGCAGGAAGGGAACATGGTCGTTGAATTCATGGACTCCGTAGCTCTGCCGAACAAAATTATATCCTACTTCCTTAATTTGGGATTTTGTCCCACCGAGGGAATAAAATTTATTGTTAATGATGCTTTGGGATTTCACTACTTTAGACCACCTTGATTCAACATTTCTGTTTCTTGCTTTAGACAAATCACTAAAAATTTTAGTATTCAGTCAGTAGACTTTTTTAAATGATCAACAATCAACCAAACTACATAATGCCTCATTGTTTTAAGGGGTATTCCCATTAGAAAGTCTATTGTGATGTATTCCCACTCCCAAAAATGTATCAGGAGTGTATGTAACAACCCACCAAGACACTGGTGCTCAACCTTCACCCTTTGATAGGTGAGGCATTTATAGAAAAAACCAGTAATGTCTCTCTTCATTTGTGGAAACTAAAACTGTCACCTAATGTCATGATATATATTGCTCACCCCAAGATGTCATTATTATCTAGATATATGGGAATACCTTATCAGATCATCCCTAATGGAAGAATGTACAACCACTCTCCCATGTACCAAGATCATGTCCTTGTCATCTATCGACCATTTGAGCAACAAGTTATCACTAGATAGTTTTTTCTTCATTGCAGTACACTTTGAGTCTAACTCCTATTCAACTTTAACCCATTCCACAATTGAGGATATGACTATAAAGGGAGAAAATGTCATAGAACCATGGTCCTCTAATCAATAAAACCTTTAACCATCCAATAAATTCATCAAATTCCACTACTCCTATGAGAACCTCTCGTTATGTTCATATATAGACAATTTTTTATGACTATAGAAATATTCTTTGACATTTTACTTTGTAAGTTCATATTCTATCTCAAAGTTGAATGTCTGTAGATACTCAACCAAGCCCATCTACCTCATATTCATCTCCCTCTATGTTAATATATAACAAATTCTCCCATGGTCTGTATAAATAATAAATCTCTCATCGAAGATATAGTGTATCCAGCACTACAGGGTGTGAAACACCACTGCCAAATCCAATTCATATGTAGGGTAGTTCTTCTCAGGGGGTCATATCTATGAGACCCATAGACAACTACCTACCATCCTTAATTCTACCCAACTCCCAGACAAACTTCTGAGGCATCACAGTACACTACATAACCAATCCCAGGCTCAGGAAGTATTAAGACTAGAGCTATTAACAATGGTTTATTCAGCTCAAGGAAAGCCTCTTCAAACTATTCAGACCAATGTAACCATACTACCTTAATTTTTAGTGTTGTTATTAGTTCATCTAGTCCGTAGATGTATTGGATAAAAGATAAGTAACATTATGCCAATTATAGAATTCTACTAATGTCAAACACATTTTAGGAATGTATCCAAGTCATGACTAACTCGAACTTCAATGGGTTTATTGATTTACCGGTCTCATAAACCACATGTCCTAGGAACTTCTCCTCATTATTCCAAAATTCACATTTTGGTAGCTTAGTGTATGTCATGTCTTCTCGAAGTGTAATTAAGAAAGTCTCTAGATACCTAGAATGCTTCTATGGTGTGAGTGAGTAGATTAGGATATCATCGATGAATATTATGATAAAAGAGTCCATGTATGGATATAATATTTTTTTCATGAATCCATAAACACCATTGTTGCATTCATTAGCCCAATAGAAATAACACCACCTAGGGTAAACACCATGTCTCGAACCTAATGCTGGTATTAGATTTCTCATTTGATGATTCATTTTGGATTTATACAGTTATTTTTAATAAATTGAGTGTTATTAATATAATATAATTAACAATTTTATTCCATATCTGTCGATGCTTTACATGCCTCAGAATCTTACACGACATAGCATAAAACTCCAAAAATAACGATTGATTTTTCCACGTTTTTAACTATGAATTCACTTGCATATGACTTTAACAAATTTATTTTGTTATATTCCTAGGTAAATTACTTGTTTCACATAGGAAACATATAATTTATCCAAAATGCGGGTTTTTATTATCTTTGTAAAAATCAAGATATTACATACATGATGATGAATACCATAAACATTTTTTATATATAATATTGAAAAATAATTTTTTTAAAAAAAAGTTAAGATCTGTTTAGATTAATTAATAATTAATTTAAAACATAAGAAAAACAGATTACCTTAGAATTGATATCTTACTTCATTAATAATATTGATATTCAAAACATGATGGGTTTATTTCCATTGTATTTTAAGGATCTAAAGTAGAGCCTCTCTACTAGTAATCCAAATGTGCTTCTCTGATCACTGAAATATGTTGATGGAATGAGGGTTGCTATTGTGGTCAATTTATTATGATGAATTGTTCAACTAGATCGCTTCACAATTCTTAAATCCTGAATAAATCTCATTTATTCTTCACGTTATTTAGAGCGAGAGGCGAAGAAGGGATAATTGAGGGGAATGTTGTGAAAAGAAATTAACACTTTCTGAAATGAGGTATCAATATATATATAGACTTAGTGTTATGGTTTAATATTTCAATAATTACATAAAGGTCCTCAATAATATATTAAACCCAAAATAACCCCATCCATGAAATAAAATAATGTCATTATTTTACTTTATAGCATGTGTTAACGCAGCCAATAATATATATATTTTTTAAAATCTAGTAAATTAATACTTATGACAAGAACTATTGTGGTCTACTCAATAAACTCAATATTTTTTTAAATCTTGTATAAATATTTAAATAATTATTTTTCTTTTAATTGATAAATAAATTTTGCAGTCACGCTTTGGTGAATAAATATTCATTTAATATTAAAAAAATGAAACAAATTATTTATTAATGAATATATAATTATTTATTATTTTACAAATAAATGTACTAAAAAATAATATATATTCATATTATTAAACAATTCCTTTATGAGTAAATAACTATTTAATAATTATGATAATTTAATAAATCCTTATTAAAATTTTACTTCTTAGTCTAGAGAATAATATTTATTGAAACGGTTAAATTTTGATAATATTTTACCGAGATCAACATAATAACTTTTTTCATGAAAGTATAGTCCTCTTCCTATGTGGTATTAGGTGGACTTTCATAAATTCCAATATTACCATCTAACAATGGTTTGAAGAAACCATAGAAGAAGAAGATATATTATAATGAAAACAACCACTTATGAATGCTCGATGTGTAATATATTCACTTTTTAATGATATACCATCAATTAGGTTACACACATGTCATCAATCTATATTATTGAGGTTTCTTTATTTGTATATATGGAATGAATTCATCTACACACCATGTACATGGAATTTATTCTAATGGTTCCATTTCATTCAATGCGTCATTATATCAACTTCCATTAAGTTGTATGAGACACATAGTTTTTTAATCTATTCATTAATAAGATATCATTTGTAAGGAACCCAACATATACGACACCACCACAATCATATATCACTACAATGTATGAAAATCAAATAAAGTGTACAAGTTATTACATGTATTGATAATATTTTAAATGTATATGAATTATCACACTCTCAAAGACATGAATATCCAATGGCACATAAACATGTGGTTTTCCGACTAGAAGGTTTGTGATCATAATATTCCATCGTAAATATTACTAATTTTTAACATCATTAGAATAATTATCATATTCATACTAATACTTGAACATGATAGTCAACATCTATGGTATCCCATCATTGAATATTATACGACTATAAAATAATACAAATAAATATCATTATTGAATTTCAAGCTTCTCATCATAGAAGGGAAAATTTAAAATCATTTTAATTGAAAAATATAACAAAAAAATTCATATTAAATTCAGAAAAAAACAATGAATAATATATAATGTGATATTTTATTCATATTCACTTCTTTGAATATACATTTAATCTAAAGTATAAACGGTTGGTTCTAGAAAACCAACTCCAATAGTGATGCAGATGGATCGAAAGAATATATATTATATTGATAACTAAAATATGATTCTAGAAATAATAATAATTATTTACCATTATTTATTTGTTTCCATTGAAAAATGAAATCACTTCCTATGTATATGTGCAGACTTCCGTCTACATGAAGTATTGTAATCTATTTTTAATATCTGACTTACGTGAATGATTTTAAAAATATATATTATTAATATATATGATATTAATAAGTAATCAATTTCATTAATATGGTTTTTAATGGATGATACAAAATTAATAATATTATAATGTAATCCATTGAAATCTTTAAATTACATGAAAAAAGATCATCCCCAGTTTCATTTTCATAAATAATAAATAGAACTATCATGAAATGATATTGAAACATTATAAATAATCATGGAAAATCTATTATATTACCTTAAATAAATTTTTAATGATTAAACTTTTATCAATGAATAGGGTTCAACAACACCTTTACAAAATCAACATGAAAGAATGGAAATTACTAACATATGATAATGAAAGTAAACATTTACAAACTAAAAAATGTGTAGTAAACAGATAAAATGGAATAATATAAATGGTATTAGACAATAATAATTTTTTAAATAATTTAATTACACAATTATTTATATTAAATAGGAATTTTCTTGGAATCCAAGGGTTAAGGTAATGGGTTATTCTTTTAAATATCCCTTCATTAGGTTATAATCAATATTCACCGCCTCCTTTACTTTTCATTTTGTATATACTACCTATGAATGTATTTTATAATAATGTTCATGAAAATTGTGAACATTTACTAATATATCTATCGTTATATCCTACATAAGGATTGATTTCAAATCTTATCTCAACTGTAATGGTTTATGTTACAACCTCACGTTTTATTAGGATGATTTATGGATCACTTTTGATTATGGGAAGTATATTTCATTATTCTCTTAAACCAGTTATAACTTCTTCTTCCCATATTATTTCTGGGGTTTTATTCTAGTATTGATATTCTCCCCTATTGAGTTCTCAAAAATAATAAAAGAATGATTTTAATATAGTCTATCATTGGTTCTCATTTTTAGGCTATGAATATTAATCCTCCACGTCCATGTTGTTCAAATTAATTTATGAGATTTTTTATCGAAAAATAATTTTTTTTAAAGGTTCTTCTATTAAATTTCAATTTTCTTAATAATGAGTAAAATTAATATCTCTTAAAATAATCATATATACCACCTTTAAATTATTACCAAAATTATGAAAATGTATTATTTTCAATGTATATGATATGAATGGATTTTTACACCAATTTTTTTTACTTATCATGAAGCTTCCATTAAAATTATCCATGATTTTATAAAGAATTTTTTTTTTATTTTCCATAATTTTTAGTTTTAAAATTATATAAAAAGAAAATGATATTTATTCTTTCTTTTTGAAGAATCATTCTATTGATTTTATAAATGAATTTTTCATATAGATCAACATACATTAATGATTATTATATTTCACTTAGGGTATATTCTAATGACACAATACACATTCACTTTATGGATGGACTGTTATAATATTTTATGGAATTGTTCAGGAAAAATATTACTTTTCATGAATTAATTAAGTGACATTGAAATTATGATGTTTTAAGGAAATTATTATGGAACGTGGTCCTTTTCTATGAGATAATTATGTTATGAAGTAATGATTAACAAACTTATGATCTTATGACATTAATAGTTATATTTTATCCATACGTGATGGGTGGGTTCTTATATATCCCTCCAAATCATTTGTTAATGTTTTATAACTAATAAGATAAAGATATATCACATGGAAATTATTTTCATGTAGATTTATTTTTATTGTTTTCATCGAAAATATTGTTTATAGATTTTTTCACATGAATGTTCAAGGAAATTACCGTGTATATATTTGTTCACAGAATTATTCATGGATATGATTATATAAATATTTTATCACATGATGGTGCATGGACATGATAGAATATATCATGGTCCACATTATTGTGCATGGACATGGTCACATTTTCTTTATTTACAATTTTATGATTTAATATACATATTCCACATTTATATTTTGTTCCCTAGGAAACTTTATTGTCCATGGGCCATGTTTTTTTACATAATTTTACACTCTTATTCCATGGTATATTTTTAATTATTATACATACATATTCTTCTATAAAACCTAATGGATAATTCTTATAAATATGTCTTCTTATTAATAAGATATTTAACCCTTTATAATGTGTTCACATATTATAATGATATAACCCTTGACGACATGTTGATAATTTTCCCCCTCTATGAAAATTTTATCTCATCCATTACTTAAGAATATATTCACTAGGTTATGAAAATGTGTATAACTTATGATAAATATATAAGAGAGTCTAGTTTGATATGATTATGGGGAAATGTTAAAAAAATATGTGAGATAATATTTTATGGCACATAATCGCCAAACAAAACCTATCTTAATGGTTTTTATTCTGCATAGGTAATTTTGAGATGTAATATTTAAATTATTTAAATATATGTATGTTTTCCTTGATTCATCGGAATTTATATAATATCATACGCGTAATGAATTTTTTTTAGCACTAAAACTAGGAGTGTGGGTCTAGGATATCTCTATTGGTATCATAGAATATTTTATTTATTTTGGAGGGATTATATTAAAAATCTATGTGAGAAAATTATTGTTAAGTCTAAATATAGAAATTATCCTAATGTTTTGGTAATATATAGAGTGTGTGGTTTCTTATAATTGAAATCCCTATCTGTATAAAAAAATGGATATAGGCTTCAAAACAGATTAACCTAGGGGTAATAACACAAAAAAGATGGTTGGCTATTAAATAGTTCTTTAATTAGTGAATGATAAATATTTATAACCTCAGAACTATTTTATCCCTCGTGGGGGATATAATTTAGTTATTCATTGGCTCTTTATAAACAATTATGATAGATTTATTTAGATTATATAACATAAAAGAAAATAACCATGGGTAACATTAATTTAATCTTATAGATTAATAATATGACTTAGTTACATCATTTTTGTGTAACTTATTAAATTTTTATACTTTAAATTTTTAAAATTATTATTTATCTCAGACCACACCTTTCCTTTATCTATTTAATAGATTTATCAAGGAGAAACTGAATTAATAATGGATGCGATGTGTGATTCAATGATTTTAAAAATGAGAAACCAGATTTTTTGAGAAATATGGTGTATAACCTCATGATAATTCTCACCCAACACCCTCAAGATATAAATAATAATGCAAAAAAATTGACCTCCCAAAAGTTTTGACGTAGGAAAATCATTATATAATTCTATTTATGAGATAACATCTACCTCCAATTAATGGGGCTTCCAACCCCCAAAATTTTAAGTTATGGTTTAATGTAATAGAGAGGATATTTTATATTCACCATTTATTAGACCATGATAAGGTTGTTTTATATATATATCAGGTGGAAATTAAGAAGAGTAATTGAGAGACCATAATTAATGATATGATTGAAAAAGGGAAATATTACTCTATAGAATGTGAGGAGTATATGAAAATATAATCTAGACACTTCTCTCAAATATGGAAAGGTAATTAACATTATTGAAACAAAAGGAGGATGGATCCATTATGTCCTATGCATTAAAATTTACTAGAATCACAAGGTACAACTCCATTTTTATTAATAACCCTTAAAGTAAGATATAATGATTATTTAGTTGATAATAAAATGTCTTTGAAAGGTATTAGATTCAAGACACATTGAAATGTATAAATTTTTTTAATGTTAATTAAGGTGGATATAGAGAATAATAACACTCATTACATTGAAATGACAAAAGTAAAATGGAGTTTCATGAAAATTCTAATAGTAAATCATATGGGGGAATGAAATTTTAATCCCCTATATGAAAAAATATGGGATAAAGCACCTAGTTAATTGATGAAAAGGAACATGAAAATTATTTATGTGTGGAAGGAATTGATATCATTATCATGATAGTCATAAAGGGATTAAGAAGCTCTTCATTGAAATATAGGAGCACAAGGTCACAACTAATACACCTCCCATACATCCATTCTTTAATTTTATATAGTTAATACACTATGTAAAATAATGACTCAATCTAAGAGATAATTAGGTAAAAAGACATGAGAAACTTCTAAGACAAAGGTAACAAGGTAATATGAAATTTTTACTAGTGATGTGGGTGATGAAAATTATGTTGTGTAAGGTACACCCATTATCCACTGAATAATTTCAAATATCCTAATAAATTCTTGTTCTACCCACTCTCATAAATCTAGAAAGATTTATAATAACATCAAGGATTTTTTATTATTTGTAAATAATCCTTGTTGTAGTATTGTTTTACCCAAATTTTAGGATATTATTTGATAGATGTCTTTATGTTCTTCTTAATATTATTATTATACCTTTAGTGGAATTTTATTTTCTAACAATGATTACCTTTGTCTACATAGAATCTATATAATTTTTTAGGGATGGAAAGTCATATTTGATATCCTGAATCAACCTATAAACATATATCCGTTAAAGGATAACTATGAACTCCTAACTAAGATTAATTACCGAATATATGAATTAATACAAAATTATTATATGATTTTATTGGTCTTAACCTAGTTAGAAAGGTTTAATTGTCATTAGAAATTATATTTTGAGTCATGACCACATTAAAAATGCCATCATCAGTGGGAGAAATCAGAACTCCAAGGGCACAATTTATTTAATGGGATAGAATGGAAAACCCCAATAATTTAGTATATATTTTCATTTGATAAATAATACGTCGAATATATTTCTCCATATATAACACCAAACAAAAATGACCCACAATAAATTTTATTAAGATAAAATTATAGGTATTAAATGCAACCATTACAATATAGACTTTGAATTGGTATGAATAAATAGAAATAAAATAATTTTAAAAATTATCTCTAAATAAGAATAAATATTATTTATAGTACCAATATATTGAGAATGTTTAATTAGTATAGGTAAATAACTGAAATGTTAATTTTATACTTCAAAATTGATTTTCATAAAAACATTATTTTTTATGTGGAATGTGTATTTATTTTGAGATACCCAAAATAAAATGGTAAAATGAAGATAAAATATATTATTTGTGTTAATAATATAGTAATAGTACTTTAATTATAAAATTATAGGAATTAAGAATAAGAATAGTAAATATTATGAAAAATAAATTTTTCTATAAATATATTTTTTAGTATATTTTAAGTTTTATTATAAATTTTAATTTCAAAAGATTATGAATTTAATTTGAAAAAATAAAATTCAGGATTAATTTATGTTATCAAAATTATATTAGGGTAATTGTTTAATATTTTTCTAAAAAAATTTATTTTTAGCAGAATGGTGAAAAACATAGTTCTTCAAATATTATCTTTTTTATGAAATCATCATGATATAATAATTTATTAAAATTCAATAAAACATTTTTTTTCGAAAAATTATGTATTAAAATGAGTTAATTAAATAATATTTAATTACTATTGTTGGATTTATAAATCTATGTTTAACACTTTGTAACATAGGTGGTCATTTATTCTAATAAAATTATTATTTTTAATCATTTTATTTAATTATTTATTTACAATGTTATATACAATTGGGGATTAGTTTTAATGTAAAATAACTCAATTTTTTTATTTATAAACCAATTGGATTCCTGGGAATAAATTAAATACATTATTTTAGTGTAGTTATATTTATACCTAAAATTATATTTTAACAAAAAAAATATTTTATTTTTTATACTTATATTAGAGTTAGTTTTAAAAACATATATGAATTTAAATAAGGCTATCATAACTCAGTTAATAGAAATAAGTTACCTAGGTAAAAATATAATCATCATGGTTAATCGTCAAATGAGTTAAAAGGGGAAAAACTATTGGATAATGCTTTTTTTATCTAGAAATATTATTTACAATATTAATACATGAGTATCTTTAGATCTTACCTAACATTATCTTTGAAAATTGGATGATTTTTATCCACTCTCCTTTAGAATTAAATTTATTAAATTTACAAGTTCATATATTTTAAAGAGTGCCACTCCTCTAACTTATAAATGGGTACCTCCTCTCCCAACTTATTAACTCACTATAATAACCTTATATTGACCAAGATATAAACAAATAACATCATATTTATTCCATAAATAGTCCAACATAAGAAGGCATAAGGTGTAAGCCAAAAGAGGATACCTAAATAAGAGGTAATTGTCCTAACTGAGTTATTTTGACATTATTTAATCTTAAACATCATGTGATTATGTTATATCCATATTGATGTCATATTAACCGAAAATATACTAAAATTAAATTAAATTTATGTAATATTAATTATATAATTCCCATCTATCTAATCGTAAATAAAATCTCCACTCATCCATTTGAGAAGACTACCACTTCCATAAAGCAATGAATCTCATTTTACATCATCATCTATCATGAATGGTTATATAAATGGATTTATTTAATATATTTTATATTTATAAAATATTTTTAATTATATAAATATAAATTATTATTTACCTTATTTTAGTTCATTCAATTGAAAAATTAAAACATCGCTTGTGTGTTTGTATAGACAACCACCTCCACAAAGTGATGTATTACATTTTTCATCACCACTCCAGATGGATGTATAACAATATATAGTTGAAGAATTTATATCATATTAAATATGAATATATTTCATGAATATTTTTATTAATGTATGTAATAAAAATTACTAATATTATACAATAATCTATAATTATCGGTAAATTTCCCAAAAAAATAACACCGCCAATTTATTTCTCATTAAAATTAAATATAAAACTCTTGGAATGATAATGGAAAATTATAAATAATCATGTAAATATCTAATATACTACCATAAATAAAGTTTTAATGGTGAATGTTTTAACAATTAATGGGTTTCACATCACATTTCAAAAATAGGCAACATATAATAAAAATTACTAACATATGATGATGGAAATAAGACTTAACTAATTAATACATTTATAATACCTGATTATAATGGAAGAATAGAAATTAATATAAATGTTAATAAGGTTTTTAAATAATTAATTAAGATATTAATTTTTAATATACAATATTTTAAGGATCTTTCACAGAAAATAAGAGTTTAGGTAAGGGTTTCCTCATCTCAATTTCACTTTATTAAGGTATAGTCTATATTCCAAAAATTATTTATATTGTGTGGTGTATATTCAAACCCTATATGTATTTTAAGTTATATTTGATGAAAATTATTTAAATTTAAAAATATTTCTAAGGTTATACCCTTTATGAGGATTTACTTCAAAGGTTTCAAAATTTGTAAGGGTTTATGTTATTATCCCTTTGTTTATCAAGATTGTTTAAGTTTCAATTCCCATTAAAGGAAATTGTAAATTATTTCAAAATTAATCTTCCTAAATTCTCTTATTCTTTGTTTATTTCTAGGTTTTCAATAATTATTTTATATTACACTATTTAGTAGTCAAAAATACTAAAAGATTTTTTTCTAGATTAATTGTTATTATTTCTCTTTTTAGGTTGAGAACCTTTCTCCTCGATGTCTATTTATTAAAATTTTACTCTGGATGTTACAATTTACACAAGTGTGAAGACATAGTGTTATCCCCTTATCAAAGGAAATTACCTTGAGGGGGGGGGGTGGTGAATCAGAGTCCAAAAAATTTAAAATACAACCAATTGATAAATGATATTTTACTTTCAATGTGAGGAACACCTCTTTCTATCCCTTGCATTATCTCTTTGATTGATGAAATAAATAAACTATATAATATAATTTTTACTTAGTTCATCATAATTTGGATGGTCTCTAGAGCATGAATAGGTTATTAGTAAATGATATTAATGCACTAATGTTAACTTATTTTATTTGTTTTATATAACAGATTAGTCACACATGCCCTTTGAAATCACTATTCAAATAAATGAGAGAATCTCACTATCTCCCATCACAAAAGGAACTGATTTATATATCTATGACAACCATTATCTTAATAATATACATATGAGAAAATACATCTAGTTTTTGGTGTATGTTCTTGAAAAAATGATGAATTTCAAGTGAGTTGAATTTCCTAGAATATCTGTCTTCTTTTCCATGTTTAATTTTTAAAAATCATTGGATTATATTCTTAAAACATTCTTTATGAATATCTTCTACATATTTCTGTTCAAATTAAATCTCTTTTTAGATCTACCTACCTTTTTTGTATAGTTGTGTAACATTAAAATACAATGATCTAATCCATGGTATATAATCATTAATTTCTACATATCATTTCTTAGGATTATCCCACAAGTCGTCTCTTACTAAATTTTGTGATTAAGGACCTTTAATTATAATTAAATACCACAAATCATGAGAACATATTCTTTAAAAAGAATCTACATTTCACTATAATTGTTTAGCTATGTCATTATCAAACATACTGTAATGTAGTGCATTTTTTCCAATTATTCTCCACGACATAGTTTTCAATTATAAAATATCAAATAATTCTTCAATCAAATTATGTGGCCATGGTTTTTTACTATATGTCATGAATTCCTAGGACCCGGTCTATTTTTTCATTAAAAGAATATCCTATATGTACTACCTAAGATCTTTCCATGATCTATTCAATCTTATTAGATCACAAAAATAGTATTATTGTCATTATTTACACAATGACATGAGGTCTTATGGGATTGCATGTAATCAAATCATCAGCACTACCAAATTCACACTCTCCATGATGTAAGAGATTGTTATGGCATGGAAATCCCATTCCCAATAAAGTTATAATGTATATTTTTATAAATTAATATAGAATCATGAATTATCTAATGGTATTGAAAATACCTTATGCACACCTTCCACATAGAAAGATGTTACTATGGTGTGGAATTTTCTACCTCAAACAACTACAACATAGCTTGTCATCTATGATGGAGTCATCCTCAAAACACTAGTGATGTTGGAAATCTCATTGTCATCCCTATGTAAATCCTTATAAAATGGGTATCCCTCAATACTATAGGAACCCTTGAAATTATAGTGAAATTTAAATTTTAATGAATCCTCTTATAGAAGAGAGTATTATATTTTTTGTATAATAGTTATGAAACAATCCATTATGATATCCCATAGCTCTATTAGGTAGAATCTATCTCTCCTATATATTTATCCTTCATATATAAGAATTATCTGTTGGAATAATCAATAATATTCCTTAAATAATAATGTATTCTCGAAAAACTGCTTCAAAATTTAATCTTAGATTTAATTGTGAATAATAAGAATGAAAACCAATCAACAGAGGGATTGGTTTCAACAATCACCCCTTTGGGTATTTGGCAATACAATAAGAATTACACCTCCATTAAACATAGAACATTGATGATTCAAATGTCAAAAACACTAAGCTCATATGAGACTAGATATCTTTTAGAAACAATATCTAGATAATTGGACAAACATTAAAACAAATTTTTTAAATTAATGTAAAAAAAATCCTCAACACTTTATAAATTTATCCCCGAAATTTACAAACAAATCATCCCCCCTATGTGGAACTTTCCCCTTTTTCAGTGAAGAAAAATAAAAATTACCTCCATATAGTTTTACCCAACTTGTGTAACTTCTCTACCTTTATAAAAAACCTAAATACATTTAATTAAATGGTCTCAATAAAGAGTTATAAACACATAAAATGAATTAAAGAATGAAATCATACATTTCTTAACCAAAACATTTCACTTTGAGTGGGTTATCCATCTATATAACCATATATAAAGTTGTGTTTCATTATTATTCTTAATAAAAATGATTCTATTCAAAATAAACCTTAGGCATAACCTCAGTTACAATGTTATTGACTTGATTTTGAGTCTGCATATACTCTAGTTTTACAATGATTTTCTTAAATGTTTCCTTCAGGAAATGGTATTTTATCTAAATGTCTTTAATTATTGAGTTTTTAATGGGATATTTTATAATGATTATAGTAAATGTTATTTTACACTTAACTAGAATAAAAGATAACAGATAAATAACTATTTCATAAAGCTATTATTGCATGCATATCAATTGAGTACAAGATTAAGTCACTGTAATACAGTATTCCTCTGAAGTTCTTAATGATATGATTTTTTTATATTTATAGAAAATGTGTGATCTTCCATGAAAAAACACACCTCTAAAATTATATTTTTAGTAATCAACCGAAGCTTCCCAATAAACATCTATATATCCAATTAGTTTCTACTATGAACTTCTATAATAATATATCTCAAATTCCACTATTCGATTTATATATCAAAGTATTCCTCTCATAGACTTTATATGAATTTATTTTAAAAAATACTAACAATGGTTGGATTTATAGGTTGAAAATGAAATTTTTGGTCGAGAATCTATCAATTAAAGTAAACTACTAATGATCTGATGGTAGAGAGTAAAATAAACCACCCTACCTTCACTGTCTTATGATAGTTTAGTCCGGGGCACTGTAATTGTAGACATTGGTATAGAAAAATCAATCTAAAACCACTTTACTTCCTATTTGGTGTGTTTATTCTAGGATATAATTTTTCTACCATTTTTTTAGTAACTTGGAGACCATGAAGAATATATGAATCACATATTAGAGACATATTGATTTCTCACCTTATAATACTTATTTTGTTGAATTTCGTTGTCATTAAAGAAAGTAAATATGATGTCATTAACACATATAAGATCAAACATTTACTACACTTACTCATTATCAAGGTATATGTTGTGATTAAACCCTGTTCTAAGATAACTAATATTCCATAGAAACTAATCTTTCTAATAGAATTGGTATCTTGGTTATTTTCTTCAGCCTTTTATTCAACTAATACATCATGATTTCATCTATAGTAATGTCAAATCCATATGGTTTCCAAATATATACTATTATTTATGTAGTCCATTACAGGATACAGATTTAACATTTATTTGAAACAATTTAAATTTCTATTTCTCAACCACATCCAAGAATAAATGAATAATCTTTAAATGAACCCCAAGTGAACATTTATCATCAAATTTGATGACTTCAATCAAGAAATATGCCATACAGACCAATTTTCCCTTATTCCATTCCACTAATCTATATTCGTTATGTTTTTTAGAAAACCCAACTTGGTTCCAATCATGTTCTTAATTGATGTTCTTCGGAAAACATCTAAATTATTATTTTTATTAATCAAGTAAAGTTAGTCATGCAGGTTTATGATCCAGAATTCATATATGGTATATTTATAAAATGAATTTGGATCGAACTAAGATAAAATTGAAGCATGATATTGTGTCTTCATTATTTTGGTTTGAACAAGGGATTTTTGGTCACTAATTATACCACTATCAATGATTTCATCTATACCGGGTCTTCTAATTTTACATATTTTCCATAAAATATTTTTCATATATCTAGTGTTCAATATATCCAATTTAACTCTTCATGATTCAGACACAAATTTATTACTTTACCCCTTAAAAAAATCAGCTGATTTGTTTTGGGAAACTATTCATTTTTAGATAAAATATGCTCATATACTGATATACAAACATCATGGTTTTCAATAAAATCACCAATAATTTTTCTAATGTATTTATATTCCTTAGTTTTGAAAAATACCCAAGAAGGATCCCTTCATCTCCACATGGGTCAATTTTTCTCTTCTTCTCATTGTTAAAAATAAAACACCATCTTTTAAACACTCAAAAATATTTAAGTGTATACTTTTTCATACACCATATATCATGTAGGATGTTATCCTCATTTTTGCACAATAATTAATATTTTAAGAAATAAACCATAGTTAAACAACTTATTTCTAATATATATTTGATAGATATTTTTCACTAATCCTAGTCTAAGACATATTTTTTTGAATTTGATGTTATATATCAAAAAATCCAATTTACCTAGTTGTTCTTACAGCTAATCGTTGATATTGAATACTATGTTTTCTAGATATTTTTCCACTTGTTTACATTTAAAATTTTAAAGAAAATTTGAGCTAAAATTATAAATTTCACACCAAGAATATTTCTGTGTTCACATTTCTATTACGTGATGCAATTTAATAACATTAACTTGTGAGTAATCACCATTAACCAAGCCATCCTACAAAATTATCATAAAGAAAACATAATAAATTTAATGATTAAATGATTTAGGAGTGATTGGTCCCCAAAAATCAATATGAATCATCTCTCTATGTATTCATGTTTGTCTATCATTCTTCTTATTAGTCTTCGAAATAATCATTAACTTTTTACAAGAATCAGATGTATGAGTATTGTGACATGTGATCTTGGGAAAATCAATTTCTTCATCATTACTCATTATATTTTTCAAATATTTTATAACTTCCCATGTATATTTTGGTAAATAATGTTTTCAGATTCGAGTGATAGTATACACCAATTTTATTCACTAATGAGGTAAATATTTCCCTTGTACTTTCATCCTTGTTGAAAAAAATGAAAAATCTCCAGATTTAAATTTTCAACACTTCTTAATAAATCGAACAAAATTCCCTGAATCACATTACTAGCACACAATTATTAGATTAACACTAAGGGAATCACTTGTGGGAAAATTTATTTATTTAGATCCCATCCACCAACCTTTGCCTTCATAGAGTCAATGATTGCGATTCCTTTATCATTATCAAGTCAAACAACTCCTCCTTTTTATTTTTTTATGTCTATGATAAGATATTTATTTCTAGTCATGTTCAAGGTAATCCCACAGTTTTGAAACTATAAACAAGATTTTTCTTTTTCACTCAAATCAATCGTAATAATTTTTTCTTTCTCATAAATTCATTTATTCACCCATCATCATTTAGTAAATTATCATAGTGATTGATATTTCTATTACTCCCAGTTTTAACACATTCATTTATATATTACAATATTATGAGTCTATTTTTTACCATGTTTTTTAGGTTCTGATATACTGATTAGAACTTTTTTTGTGACTCTAAAGACTCTTTATTTTGAAACCTGAAGCACAATTGATTTTCTTATTCCAAAAAATTCACACCAAAATAGATAACCATGAAAAGTAATGGAAAAATATGGATAACTACTTTATTGTTTCTGGTGTTGTTAATCATTATTTTTTAAATAGAGTACACATACTGAATGTGCCTCAATTTTTCACAATAATGACAATAAATTTTTTATGTGATCATTATATCCTTTACTAATTGAACAATATCCTTTTAAGATTCTCCCAAATCCACCTTCCTCTAGAGCCTTAATACTTGTGGTCTAGTGTGAGGCTTTCCAACTCCTCCTTATGATTATTTATCCTAAATGTTATCCAATTGTTTTTAAAATGAAACACTTTTTAATGGGAATATTCTATTCAGTAGTAACTATAGGGTCTTATATATCCCAAGATGGGGTTAGTGTCTTGAAATAACCCAATATAATAATGAGTTTAAAGATACTTCCTTAATCCTCAAACTTTATTTTCTAAACCATGACTTCTTCTTTGAGTTATTCATGTCTTTTATCCCTTTTTGTAACTACATCAGTAAAGAAATATATGATTCAAGAATGTTCCACCACATTGATGATGGGATCCATTTCCTTTTAAGGGTTACAAAAAACTATTTATTTTATTTTGTTAATTTCTTATTTTAAACCTAAATATTATTCCTCCTATTATTATATATAATGTTTTAAGGTATCAATACCTATATCATCCTTCTTGGTTTTAGAACTAAATTTTCATGTACTTCAACAGATGCCTTGATTTAAACCTAATGATTAACTATTCCATAAACTTAATAATTCTCTGCCATGATGTAATTGGATTGAGGTATTCCTATAGCATCTACTAATTCATCCTTATAAAGTTTCTTATTATCCTCAACCACTTCATCTTCAAACACATATGTGATTTAAACTTAATGAGATAATTGGTTTCTCCATTTAAATAATTTACATTATGGGTTTGTCCTATTTTTTTTACACATTAAGGGTTTCTTCATAGATTTTTCATCCTCATCATTTTATGAACTTTTAAAGAACTTATCCATGATATTTCATACAATACCATACTAGAATTAATAAAGTGTAATATTATGGTTGAATTGAAATTTCCCTTCTTAATATTTGAGGAAGACAAGTAAAGTAAATAAATAACTCTATAGACCTTATCTTTATCAAGATCTTCTTTAATAAATGTTTTTTCGTCCCTTGGAACAAAAACATCCTTAATTTATCCTTCACATTGGCTTTATTTTAATTATATAAATTTTATACATGAAAATTTTACTATGACAGTTGTCCAAAGATTAATTTTTTGATACTTTTTCTCAAGAATACATTTTTTCTCCTTAAATCATTGAAGTAATATTTGAAATATTAATTTCTCTATTTTTATATATTTTGTATTTTCACTAAGGTCTCACATATCTTCCATAATATAATTTACATGATAAAACATGCATCAATAAATTTAGTTGGGCCCATCCTAAAGTCTTAATTATTATTCCAAAATAATTGACCATAATAAATTTTAATGAGTTTTTTCTAAATAACATGATATGTAGTGAAATTCATTAACTTGGTGTAAATATAGTTGTCTAAAGATTCCATGAGGAGTTTATTTCGTTTATATTCACATCCAATTTCTTATGGTTACTTTGTGATAATGCCTTTTTCTCAATGTTTGCTGATATACCATGAATGGATTTTAATTAAACTAGTGTCCTTAATGACCTAAATTATTTATGTGTCCCATTATTCCATAGATGAAAATAATTTCCTTCAAAAATTAGTATTCCATTTTGATTAAAAATATACATTGCCTCCATGATTATGATAGAGATAATATGTCACTAATAAATCCATATATGACCCCAATTGTTATTCTATTATCAAAATGATTACCTTTATTGGGGGATGAATCTTGGAATAAATTATTTAAAACTCATCCCCTTGATAAATGACATTGTTCTATCAATGTGTGGGACACATTTTTCTCACTGTTACTTTCACTCTATAAGAGAGGAAGGAAACAAAATCACAATATATTTTTTCATGGTTCATACTAACTGGGATATTGTATTGAGAATGAAATAGTGATGTTCCAGTGATCCTAAAAAATAGGGAACATATATTCTATTTTTATTAAATTATAGAGAGTTCACAATAAACCATCAAACTAGTTGTTCACATAAATGAGAAAATCTCATTGCCTCTTATTACATGAGTAACTAAATACTATTTCCATGGGAATATTCTTTATCAGATGATATGTATATGGATGTACACATGCTTTGGTGTGTCTCTTGTTCATAACCTGATGATTTTCCATAGAGATAAATGTTCCTAGAAAATTCTCCTTCTTTTTTCCTGTTAATTTTCTAGAAATATTGGAATTCTCCTTTGAAAAAATTCTTTATGAGTCTTCTCACCAAATTTCCTTTGAATTTTGTCCCAGTATGCATCTAAAAAACTACTTTGTGAAGTTGTAAACTATTACACTTATTTTATCTGATCAATGTAATATAATTATGTAATTATTCTCATATCTTATTAGTATGAATTTATTTGTCATCCCCAAATGTTTATTATGATTAAATACTATGTTGTTTGGAGTAAACGCTCAAATATGGGAGTGAATTGAGTTCCAAACAAAATTATTTTTAAAATTCTTATTTAAAAATCCCCTAATTGAATGTCAATTACAGAGAATTTAACCAATGTATTATATTTATAAAATTTTAGATCTTTTGAATGATTTCTCAAAGATTGATTAGTTCTCAGTCAAAGAAATATGGATTATTATTTTATCTTTTTAAATAAATATACTAAACCAAATTATAGTATAAACACTATCTGAGATTAAAAATAAAAGTGATGTAATGTCTTCTGATTAAAAAAATTGAAAACAAATGTTTAAAAGACATAGAGGATTCAAAACAAGAGGTACAGTCTCATGATTAGACCTAATACTCCCCACTTGGTGATCACCTACCAAAAATAAATTTATATAAATAAATTTGATCCGCACCATGGATCACGGTAAACAACCGCATACACAACTGTCCGTGTCACCAGATCTCTACAACGATTCTCCTGGGAGGGAGTACTGTAACATGCCACATAGGGACCTCGTTCACTATTATCAATGGGAGTGTAAGGTGTAAAAGAAAAGTGTATGGATATATCAATGTATCTTCTAGTTTGTAACATGTGACATTATGGGTTTATAAAAAAGTGACACACACACTTATCGAAATGTAAATAATGTACTCATGCAAAGAAATATAATGAGAGTAAGGATTATAAGTCTCTTTGTGATGTGGTTTGCAACTTTAGAACTCCATAGAGATGGTAGAAGTGAAGATGGAGTCAATTTATATAAACAAATATCAAAATAGAGTGTTATTTTTTCTTTTGTAATCTATTCCTTAGTGAGGTAGATATTTAGATGAATTGTTCTACTACACCCATGGAATATTAAAATTTATGTTCTTAGATTATAATTCACAACAATCTTATTTCACATTTTCACTGTTGGTAGTTCTTATATAGTTCTAAGGTGAATAAACAAGTCAATATATTTTTTCACGTCACCCACCTTTTCATATTCATACAAATATGTCCTATATACAGTGAAGTAGAAAAGCATCATGTTCTCTAGTACCTCATACTATTCTCTAACATCAGTAAATGTAGTCTACAAAATAACTTCAATCTCATTCATATAATAATAATTGCTAAGATTCACAAATATGATTATTAGTATTAATTCTGACCGTAAGAGATAGATCATTAATGCCTCAGTCTGTTGATATCATATACGGTCTATAGGTCGGTCTGTCGGTAAATCATGCTGCCAGTAGGTAATGCGTCAGTGACTCAACTATCAATAGCTTATACATAGTGAAATTATGAGTATCTATCATTTTCTCTGTCAGTAGGTCGTGTGTTGGTAAGAGATGTGTTGGTAGGTTAGGCATTGGTTGGTCAAGCATCAGCAGGTCGGGCATCAGTAGGTCAAGCATCGATAGGTTTGACATTTGTAGGTTAGGCATAAGTAGGTCAAACTTAGCCAATTTTTTCTAATCAATAATATGTAGTAACACATGAATTGAATAGATCAAAGTTATGTGTAACCATATCTAAATATAATTTAATGTTATGAATCATGATAAAACAAGATAAAATAAGATTAAACATAATATAACTTGAATCAAAAATAAGAATGATTTATGAGAATGATTTACGTGTAAGATTTATGAGAATAATTTATGAGAAAGATTTGTGAGCATTAAAACATTATGAGGCCCAAAATCACCCACTCTTTTGATGATCACAAATAATGGAATTATATAGAACAATAGTACACATATAGTGATCCAATTACGGTCTTCTTAATATATTTTAAATATTAAGATAAACAAAAATATTATATAGATTACTTAATAAGAATTATTTTAATGGTAGGATCCCCCTAAGATATATAACACAGATACATTTCTCCCCCTTTTGTAATTATATGAAAGGAAACTGATAATTAAAATAAATAATAGATAATGAGATGAAAACATAGAATATATTTCATAAGACAATTAGTACAAGTGGTTACAAAGATATTACAAGAGATCCTTATCATAGAGTCATGAAATCACTTCTTCTCTGAAGTACAGTCCATCTCTTCTTCTCTATTATTAAATGATTTTATGGCAGAAGATGGATAAGAAGAAGTTGTGGTTGGAGTGTCAGTGCAGATACTGAGGGAAGGAAGAGGAACTGCTGTGAAAATATAAGGGACAAGGCTCAGGTGAGAAGAGGTAGGAGGTCATGCAAACTCGTGATTAATGATTGGTATAATTTGACTTAGATCTTGAGGTGGAGTCATATATAAATGTAAAAAAGTTAAAAAAGAAGAAGTAGAGAGGTGGAATACATACCGGATAAAAGAAGCTGATGGAGAATTAATGGTAGTACTATCAGGATGTTGGTAAAGTTTTGGTCGATTAATGAATTCCTTGATGACCTGCCACCATAATAAATATCCTTTTCAAAATCATCCTTATTCTCTATAACCATATCTAAGGTAGGATTGAAATCCTTAATCTTCATGACATGATCCTTAAAGGCTTGAGTAATAGGAGGGATCAAAAAAAATTTTACCAAGTATTTAAAGTGACTATCCAACTGATATTATGTATAGATTCTCTTAAAGTAGAAGTACACTTTCGCAGTTATTTCTTCCTAAGCATTAGTACCACCTTTGGTGTAAAATCTGACCATTCCATTGATGTGTTTAGAAATTTCGTTGATCTTAATGATGCTTTCCTGACCAGTTCCACCCATAATGTTTTGAAGTTCCTCTTTTATCACATTTCTAATCACATCACCATCAAGAGGATGAACAATAGGACCTGATGATGTTGAAGTACCTTGCATGATATCTCAGATATGTGATATTAATTGATTTAAATCAAGGATTGGAGGTGGGGGAGTAGCTGAACTTGAAGAATCATTCACTACATCTTTCAAAACTGACATAAAAGGCTTGATCAAGAGTTGGAGGAGGAGAATCATACTTAGATGACTCAGAAGATATTCTCAATACCTTTTATAACCATTTTCAAAGACTCTGTATATTCAATTTTCCTCTTGTTAATCACAGAGACTATAGAAACCAATTAACTACACATATTATGATTGTCTGATACAATTTCTTCTAATAGTGATATCATCTAACGTTAAACCTAAGAAAACACCCTCTCTGTGATTATAGCCACACCACTTTCATTAAGCATTGCCACTAGATCTGGTTGAGGTGGAGGGATAGATCTAACTAAAGATAACAATTATTCCTTAAAATCATTGAAATATTCCATATAAACATAGTCTTTAGGCACTAGTTGATCCACATATTCTAGAGTAGCTACATGAGAAGGAGAAGCTGTCCAATCCTTTGAAATAGATTACTCCAAACCTAGAGTCACATGCACAAATTTGACATCAAGAGGATAAAGTATATCAAAATTAACACTCTTTTATTACCTCTCCCCCTCAAAAAATACTTCCTCTTCAATAGGTACTTCTCTTTCAATAGGTGCTCTTTTTCTGACATAAACCAACTCTTGCACATGAGCCACTAAAACTTATCTTTCAGTATGAACTTCATCATGAATATAGACCTCAACATCCCTCTCCTCAAACACATATGATTCAAAAGCTTAATGGGATTGGTCAACTGATTCTAGTTCCGCTAAAATAGTATCATTATATTTTGTACCAAGACCTTGATCATCCCCAAGATGATCTAATTCACTATCAGATCCATCACTTCCTCCATCTTATCTTTTAATTCCATCTTCTCCACTAGATTCTTCATCATCTTAATCATTTTCCTATCCATATCTATCACTATATTCTTCTCCTTCTTCACTTCCACTTTCTCCTTCTTCACCATTTGATTCCTCCTTACCACTATATCTTCTTTCATACTCAACATCATCTGAATACTCTATCACATTATCATATTCTTTAGCTAGAAGTGGTTCCATTGAGGCTAGAGGCCTATGAGATCTAGTAAGACCGTAGGTCATCCCTTAAAAACATTTAATTATATCAAGGTCACTTCAATCATCAATTGGTGACACATATCCTCGATCTTCATCAGCAACATCTTCCTCATCTCAATACTCATTAGCTTCATTTTATCTAGACATGGATCAACCATGTTCAATGGCCTTGAAGGGTGATCAATACGATTAAAATCCTCCTACAATTTTTTATTTTCCTCAATTCACATATTATTGTACTGATTCCAATTTATTTTGTTCCACTTATAGATATCCTTGGTCAGGAAATACCTATCACATTCTAAAACTATTTCCTCCCCTTTGATTATTAAACCTTTATTTTTCAAAATAGAATAGATAATCTTTAGATAAAAGGATGAATTGGTATTCAAAAAGGGTTTTATCATCACCATTATATGCACCATCATATATCCAAATAGGTTAACCTTTTATCCCTTCTTAGGTAGTTAAAATAAATAGAAATATTGGTATTTGAGGGATGAAAATTACCATTTACTTAGACATAATTGGTGTTGAATGATCTTGAAAATTAGCCTGTACTCACCATTCCGCTTGGTTTCTAGAGGCCTTCTGTGATCTCTATTTAATGTAAGATCATCCAATTCTTCCTCAATTAATAAAAATTCAGTGGTTGATGGTGAACTTCCCTTATGATAATCACACAAAACCTTGTGAGGTACCATAAATAATTATACCAAATTATTGTATGGAAAAGAGATTCTTTATCCTTCTTATACAGATTTGATCCAAAATTCCTTTGACCCTTCATAAAGAAACTCTGTATATATGTAGAACATGTGAACCCACTACAAATAAAATTGTATTTCATTTTCGGAGAACCAATTCAACAAACCATGGGTTTGAAACAGATTTAACAAGAGATACTTAATTACTAATAGCCATTCTAAATTTACTTCTTTATTTGGAGTGACAATATGGTTCACATGTTCTGGATGAAAAGGTTGTATTTTCAGTTGACTATATTCACATCTCTGATTCTTATCTGGATGTGACTCATCCACAGATCTCTCTGTAACATGTTGGACTCGAGTCATTGGTTATACTTGAGAGTTATGAGTTGAGAGGATAATGGTAGCATGAGTTTGGAAGAGAATGGTTCAAAGGAAAGATTGTGAGAGAAAGAGTGTGAGAGTGAAAAAAAGTGTTGGATTGACCATTAATTTTATCAATTAGGGATTTAAAATCATAAAACACAAAATTCTTATTAAAATAAAATAAAATAATTAAAACAATATCATTATATATTCATGATAAAAAATACAAAGTATGAATTGGTAAGACACTTCTGCGAGGCCTATTGATAAGTCACCCTTGGTAAGTTCTATTTCTAAGCCATGTTAGCTTGACATCATTAGTGAGTCACATCGGAGAGACATCGTCAATGAGTCACTTCAATGAGATATCATCGATGAGTCACGTTGGTGAGACATCCTTGGTGAGTTACTCGATAGTTAGTTCTCACAGTTGATCATTCCTAACTCATGTCTGACATAACTGATTATCTCAGAATATAATGGATTTGTAAAAATAAAATCTTGATGATGTTCTATGCTAAAGAATTCAAGATCGATGTGACCCATTTGATAATGTTTTATCAAAAAGTGATGTATTACATCAATATTATTTTTTCTTGAATGAGAAACTAGATTCATATAAATAATAATAATGTAACACCCCAAACCCAGAATCCCATAGTTGGTGCATTATTTCAATAAATTGGCACGATTACAAGGAATCAAGTTCCGAATGACCGATTGGTTTAGCAGTCTTGGAAAATAGATTAAATACAATAACATTACATTACACTTTCCAACATACATCACGCACAAAATCCTTTAAGAATTCCATTGTTCCCTTAGCTTAACACTGCACCTTAAACATAAAATACTTATTCAGATCCTGGGAAAAAATAAAACAACAAAAGGGGTGAAATTTGATGCTTATTAAGGATAACAATATAGCAGAAACATTCATAAATATGCATAAACATTTAAGGCAATGTATAACACTAAAACAAAAGCCTTTTAACTTAAACATGAGCATAATATGGCAGATATACAATAAAATAATGCCATTTACTTATTCACGTGGATATTAAACTATTCGAATAATCACATGCAATATCAATATCTACTTTCATAAGGATGGAATGCATAATTCTAGACTTCATAACCACATAGTCAAGGCCTTGTGCCTAGACTATAAATAAGATTTTGTCAATGCCTTGTTCCAAGACACTAGTTTGTCTCATGAGACCTACTGATGCATCAAGGAGCTATAGATGGCTCCACCTATCCCTTACTAAGTCCAATTCATTCCTCATAGGAAAAGGATTAAACATAACATAAGCATTCATATTAAAACTAACATACGAAATGTCAAAACTTTATCCTTAAACCATGAATGGTATAAAAATAACACATCCACAGTCAAACACATAAAAAAACCTTCAATACAATATGGAATATTTCATCATAATAAATCAACCTTCATCTTGAATAATATCCCATAAAGGATATTGACATAGTTGAAAATCTTCAGTAAAAATCTTTGAGAAAAATATCAAATTTTTATGAAATCATTTAAAAGTCACATAATTTATAAAAGAAGTCATTTAAAAGATATTTTTCAATCAAAGTATACCATACTAATATGAAACATTTTTAAATGAATTAATATTTTAAAACATTCATGTACATACAAATAAATCCTTAAAACCATTTTGAAAACATAGACATTAATGAGAAATGTTTAGAAGAATACATATTTAAAACATTTTAAAATGATGTTTTAGTAAAAATATCCTTTTAAATATTCCCTTTGAAAACTGTTTTATGAAACATGGACATGGATAATAAAGATTTCCCAGTAGATACTTACGTAAAAACAATCTCGGATAATAAGGAGATTGTAAAATTAACCCTTAACGTGCACTTTCCTTTAGTTGAGGGTATGTTTAACCTCCAGTATGAAGATCATAGTATGTTATTAAATTATAAAATAACCATATTAATATTTGTGATATCATACATGATTCATTTATGACATTATATTACCCATTTAATAATAATTTCCATGTGAAATTGACATTTCAGGTAATAATCACTTTCTTTGTCGTACATGTTTTAATTTGTTACTCTTGATTGTATCACTTAGATAATGATTTAAATACTTCCAGAATATAATAAATGATATATATGTCATATATATTTAGAATATAAATATGTATAATAGACATATATATTAAATGGAAAACAACGTTTATGGAGACGGAAGTCTGTACGTACGCATAAACGTTGTTTCCATTTTCATATCGTATTGAACGGAACTAAGTGAATAACATATATATAAGTAAATATATATATATATATATATCTAGTGGAATTATTATGTCATATATTACATACTTATTAATGATATATATTTTATAATCATCATTTAATGGTGAATGTGGAAAGAAATCTCATCACATCGTGGAGACGGTAATCCTTATGTACGCACGAGCGACATTATCATTCTTTTGATATTAAAATAATATATAATTGGATGGTATATCATATATAAAGAATAATTATAATGATATATTTATTATTTACATCAATTTCACATAATTATTATACCCATCCAAAAAATAATGTATTGAATAACAATTAAACCACGACGTGGAGACGGTAAGCGGTACATACGCACGTATGGTGACATGTCATTCAAAGGATAGATAGAATAATGAATATGGTTGTACCATATTTATAATAGCATCAATTTATATATAATATACTGGAGTTATTATTTTATAATGGAAACAACAAAGAAAGAAGAAGTGGAAGAAGAAAGGAACTTGAAAGAGGTGATGAAATATTTACCTCTTCTTTGGCTTCTTCCTTTTGATTTGATCAAAAGAGCCCCTTAGGTAGGCTTTCTGACTATATGAAGGCCTCTAGGGTGAAGGTTGGATAGTTGAGACGGTATTTGGGAAGGGGTTGTCCAAGCCAAATGGATTTTGAGGTGTGAAATAAAGATATGGGGAAATGCCCTTTTATAAGAGAGGTGAGGGTCATTTAAGGAAATGCTTGAAATATTATTTTATAATAAAGTCATTTCCTTTTTCTAATGGCTCCAAAATGGTTTATTTATATAATAATGTGGGGATGGGTTGAAAACCTTTCAAAAAATAGGTTTTAGATAGGTCAAGTTCACCATATTCACTATAACGTTTAGATTTAACTCTTATTTAAATAGTTTGACATTTACCATGTCTCTTTTTATTTTTATTATATATGGTTAATAAACATACTATAAAATGCCAATAGAACCCCAATTGGTTTCCTAATTTCATATATATAATTATATAAGTATTTTGGCTAATACATATATTTTTAGGACTGTTATATTAATTAATAATATAATATTTTTTTAAAAAACTATTTTATGTCAATTTTGACACTATTTGGTATTTTTTTATAAAAAACACTAAAAGCATTATTAATTCGAAAAATATTGATTGAATCAACCCTAAAATTTCATAATAAACTATAAAATTATTTTAATTCATCAGAAGTCTCAAATTACATTTATTTGAGTATTTATAATATCTATTATTTTAATCTTTTATTAATAAAGTAATTACTACATCCTCATTGTGTCATAAATAAATTTAATTATTCAATGTCTAAAAATTATAAAAAAATAAAATTATATAGGAAATCATTTTAGATTACTAATGAAAATTTATAGTCTAATTTATCAAATGTATTAAATTATATTAAAAATGTTTTAGTAAGGAAAACATGAATTTAACACTTTTAACTCTTCTATAAATTTAATAATAATAAATGTCCTAATATAATCCAAGTGGACCTAAAGGATCATATTTTATTCCTAAGGTTGTTTTTTTTCAAATTAAAATTATCTAATAGAATTAGTTCATTCTTTATGATAATAATAATAAAATCCTTTTATCCTTTAATCACCATATTTACTTTTAGCCGTGGTAAATAAAAGTCAAAAGTTACTATTCACAAAAAAAATTTATTTATCTTATTGAACTACATTTTACGTACTAATATCAACTGTGTCTCTCCGATTTTTGAAATTCAATTTACAAAAAGTGGTAAAATTTAGTTTTATTCAAATTTGCAAATGCTCCTAGGAGGTGGGTAAAAGACGGTAAAAAGTTCAATAAAATTTTTATATATCTAAACATATTATAAAAGGACCCCAATCAATTAAATTGAACTTATAGAGGTATTATGCATCTTTTTTGAACTAAAATAAATTTGAATAAAATAAATAATTATTTAAATAAAGGGTCGGTTTTAAACACTAACTCAGTGTTTTTCACTATTAATCAAAAATTGAAAGTTTACTGAAAAATACCAAAATTTCACCGTAAGATAATTTTCATATTCTGAATTCAAAAAATAAGTATATTTTACCAAATTAAAAACATAGAAGTTGCATTTATTCATCTAAAATTAATTCCCGTTGTCAAAACCGAACAGTGTGTTTTTACGAAATAATAACTAACAAAAGATTGATACTTGTTTATGTTCAATTTCAAAGTGAAAATATTTCCAATGAAAAACATTGTATTAAATGGTAAAAATATAATCTATTTATACTTAAAAACTATTAAAATTTATAATTTAACACTTCAAATTTTTTTGATTAAAAAATTTATTTTCAATTAAAATATAGTATTTTTCATTATTCACCCAAATATGAAAGTTATCAGAAAAACACCAAAAATTTATTAAAAGTAAATTCTTATGTTCCTATTCTAAATAAGAAGTTCATTTTCTCAAATTGAATATATAAAAGTTTCAAATATTGGATTTGAAAAGCATTCGCCATTAAAAGGAAATAAATTGCATTTCTTAAAAAAATACTTTTTTATCTAAAAAATGAATTTTTTCTTTCATTATGTCTAAGAAACTCATAATATAGATTATAAAATTATAAGGATTATATAAAGTTCAATTTTTAGTTAATACTATTCATAACCTCTTTTGAATGGTTAGTTTGGTAAGTCGTGGCGCGCTTGAACTCGGTGTTGCGTGTAGTGAAAGTTATTGAATTACTTGGAAAGGTTAACATATTATGAAATCATGGGATGTTACAAATATAACTTGTGTTATAATAGTTTATAGGGTCATGTCTAAATTGATATAAATAATCTGATAATGAGTGTTTCATCCTCCATATCTAAGAACAAAAATTACCAGCAACTATGTATGAAACTTTGGATGAAGATAACGCAACACAATTTTTCTTTTTACCACACCATGAAACAAGATAATTTCGCCAAAAAGTGACACGTTCTAGAGGTTGTTTTTCTATCTAACATGAAACAAAAATAATCAGCCTCAGAAAAACAAAATAAGTCTAGCGGTTTTCTTCTATTGTATAAATTTTCGATGTTGTTAGTATACATGACATATTTGAAAATACTTTTAAAATATAGAAGATATGGATTTTTAGGATTTTTAGAAAAATGATAACAAATATACACACAAAACATAATATCATATAAACTATTAGTTTATTAGATAATACTTCCAAGCATACCTCCGAAATTGTTTTGATCAATAGACATTCTATTTCATCATGATCCTATTTACAGGTAGTACTCATTAGAGTATCACTACTTTTTATTCTATGAAAACCAAAGAATTTTAAAAGACCATTAGTGTATTTACATTGATTTCAAATAATAACTTATTTATTTTAAAAAAATTGAAATCGAAGAATTAATTTTCTTTCACCCATTAAACTCATCTCAAATTCATTTTTCGTCATTTTTGTAAAATCAATATATAATTAATTTTTAAAAGATCCAAATAAAATGTCATCAACATATATTTTAAAAACTAAAACATCTTTAGAAATTATTTTTATGAAAATATTAGGATAAAAAATTCCCTTTTTAAAACCTTTGTAGATAGGAGAAGTGATGATCCTATCAAACCAAGATCTTGGAGCATTTTTTAAACCATAGAAAGATTTTTTTCATTTTAAAAACATGATTTAATAAATGTGGATTTGTATAACATCGGGGTTGTTTAACAAAAAAATTATAAACTGTATACCCATTTAAGAATAAAATTTTGAAATACATTTGATAAAATTCAAAATTTAGACATTTTACATAATCTAGTAGTATTATAATGGATTCATGTTTGCAAAGTCATGAAAACGTTTCTTCATACTCAATTACATTTTTTTGACTATAACTTCACGTAACTAATATAGAATTATTTCTTACTATAGTGCCATCTTCATATACTTTATTTCTAAAAACCCACTTAGTTCCTTTTATCAAGGTGTCTTTGGGTCTATTAACATGGTTCAAAACATTTTTTCTTTCAAACTGATTGAATTCTTATTACATGTCCATCACCCAAAATTCATTATTGAATGAATCATTGATGTGCTTATTTCCAATAAATGACAAAAAGGCTTGATGATCAATCTGGATTCTAAGATAATATCTAGTATGTGTTCCCTTATCTAATTCTCCAACTATAATATCTTAGGGGTGGTTCTCAAAGGTTCTAATAGATCTGAGAAAATAAGGGCTTGTAATTTCACGTTCTTCTATAGCATCGGGTTCACTATGAGAATAATTATGATATTTTCTAGAACATGAACATTTTTCATTTTTCTTAATAGAAGATTAATAATGTTTAGAATTCAGGTTTCAAATTTACAAATCACCGTCAATATTTTCCAAGGAGATCATGGGTTTATGTCGATCTATTTCATCAAATTTAACATATAAAAATTCATCCATACACATGGTTATTTTATTGAAGGCTTTATGGGATTCTTTAGAGGTCTAATAGCCTATGAAAATTCTTTCATCCCTTTTAGAGGAAAACTTTTCAAGATTATCATTTTTATCTTGGATATAAATTTTTCAACCCTAAACAAAAAATAATTAACCCTAGACTTCATATTATTACATAACTTGATGGGAGTTTTATTGATTATAGGTCTAATTAAAACAATATTAAATATGTAACAGCTATATCCACATCTTATGACCTGAAATAAATTTTTAAATCATGTTAACTAAGCATAGTTCAGGCTATCTCTTATGGGGTTCTATTTCTTCTTTCTAGAACTTCATTCTACCGGGGTGTTATAGGAGAAAATAAGTAAGAAATATACAATTTTTTGGAGTAAAAATATTAAAAATATGTATTTTAAAACTATCAAACATGGTCATATCTTATGGTTTTGATCCTAAGGCCACATAAGTTTTCTAATGACCTATAATACATTGTGATATAAGAACATGCTTCACTTTTTTGAGCTATAAAGAAATTACAAGTATACCTAGAGAAGTCATATACTAGAACATAGACATAGTTCTTCCCATTTAAACTAGACACTCTATATTGTCCAAAAAAATCCACGTGAACCTACACATATGGTTGGGAATTTGAAATTTCTTTATTTAGTTTGAATGACATTTTATACATTTTCCCTTTGCATAAGGATTATAGACTTTATCATTTAGAAACCCAAGATTAGGTAGATCCATGACTATTCCTTTCATAGTTAGATTTCTAAGGTATTGAATATGAAAATGGAATAATATACTATGCCAGAGCAAAGAATCATTGGGAAAGGCACTCAAGAAAGAATCATATTGAGAAACTAAAGAATCCAAATTAACAGAAGAAACATTTTCATTTCTAAAAGCAGTGAATAATAAATCATGCATAGATTCTAAAGCATTAAATGAATAATTTTTGAATTAACATGAAAAACACCATCACATAATTTTTATATTCTAAGAAATTTATACTTAATACCATCAACAAAAAAAATTATAAATAAAAATTGAATTATTGTAACAAATATGGATAAGGAAAATAATTTTTTCTTTTTCATTGTCACCAAAGGTGACATGCCGACCATAAGTATTTATATGATTCATAAAGTAAGAGTAGTCCCCTATCATATTACTTCAACATTAAATTTCAAATTACCATAATCTCTTACAAGAACTCTTTAAAAAACATTTCCACATAAACAATACATCCATGGAAGGACATTTGTACCCAGACTTGCGTGGGTCCAGTAATATTATTAATTAAAGCTTTAGAAACCCACATTTTATTCATGTATTTCCTATAAGATGTTTGTAAGGTCTTCAAAAATTAAAATATATTGGGTCAAGAAAAACTAGAAGCTATAAATGATGTTCCCGTGATAGAAGTTGAAGCAGTTATTTCAAATTTGGACAATAAACTAAATTTTTCATATTTTGATAAAAAATTGATTTTAACAAAATTTCTTTTCTCAGGTTTACAACCAATACCAGAATTATTTTTTGGAGAAACTAGTTTTCCAATAATTTGAACTAATGTATCTTTAACATTTGTGAATTTATCAAGATCCTTATTTAATTAATCATTATATAGTTTAAGTTATATATTCTTATACAATAGTTTATCATTGTTTTTTCCTTATTAATATTATGTTCAGACTCAATAGAAACTAAAATAAATGATACTTCTTGAGAAATTTATACTTATCCTTTAATTCATTTCATGTATCATCAAGCATTCTATAATATTCAAATATCTCTTCAGTTGAAATTTTTCTAGAATCAGATTCATCTTCATATTAATAATAATTCTTTACAGGCGATTATAGGGTTACATCAAATGTGTTTGTAACGACACACATGTTTTCATTATCATCATTATAATCATGTGATGACTCTGATTCACTAGAGCTATCCTTAGAAGCAGTCAAGTTGACCTTCATTGCCTTTTAATATTTTCTATCTTTTTACTCATACTTCTTTTTATACATTAAATTAGGACAATCATCTTTTACTTGTCCTCCCCTATTTCACACATAGTAGAGTGTATCATTACTATTTTCATTTCTCTTTCAGTCTATTTTACAATTTCCATTATTTTCATAATTCCCTTTATAACTTGGATTTCTAAATATGTTATTCTTTCTATATAATATTCTAGATATTCTAGATAATTGGGCCATTTCCTCATCACTGTCACTTGACGACTCATCATTAATGGAAATTTTAGTAGGAACTTGAATTTTCGTAGTTTAATGGGATGTAGTGGTTTTGAAAGACACTGAAATTTTAGTTTGTTCATTATCTTTCTATTTGTTAACCTTCAATTCTTACTCATTCACCATTAGTTAACCTATAAGATCTTTTACAGGTACATTTTTTATGTCATATGATTCCCTTATTAACACTGAGATTCCTCTCCATATTTCAAGTAATCATCTGAGAATTCATATTACATATTCCTTGGATGTGGTTGTCTTTCCCTAAGAGACCATCATATTTACAATTTCATTAGAAATGAGATGCGTATGAGAGATAGGTTCATCACGATTCATTTTAATGTTGTCATATTTAATGGTATATGTATTAAATATCATATCATAGACACTAGTCGTTCTTTCATGTGAAACAACCAGAGTATCCCAAATTTCAAATTCTATTTTACATGCAGAAATCCTATTAAATTATTCATCCTATAAAGAGAAGTATAAGACATTTGTATCATTATAGTTATTATTGTAGGCTACCTTAGTGGAATAAACCCATGGGATCCAAGATCTAGTAGTAATCTTATATTCATCTACAATTTGTGACTAGATTTATAAGCCCATTCTTTCCAAATGAATTTTCATTTTAATTTTCCAATTGGAATAATTTGTTTCATTAATGTAATGAGGTATGTTGGTAGTGTAAACTTATTATTTATTGTCTATTTAAAAATATTTTAAACATTTTAAATAAATATAAATTTTGAATTGAAATCATTTAGGGATCTTCAAAATACAACTAAAATCATAGTTAAGAGAGTTAAAACAATTAAAATGTTAATATTAAGAAAAACCAATGATACCAAATTTTGGTCGAAGTAGGACACTCAAGAGAGGGGGTGATTTGATTTCCTATAAAAATTTCTATCCAAAATGATTATTTAAAAATCCCCCAATTTAAAATCTAATAATTCCCAGTTCTCCAATGTTGAATATTTATAAGAGGGTTGATCTTATGAATGATTTCCCAAATATTGATTAGTTATGAGTTAAAACAATATGGATTATTATTTTAGATTTTTAAATAAATCTACTAAAACAATTATAATATAAAAACTATATAAGATTAACTATTCAAGTGAAGTAATTTTTTTTGATTTAAATAAAATAGTGAAAATAAAACACTGAAATAAACAAAATATTTAAAACAAGGGGTTCAGTCTCAAGACGAGTCTTTATCGTATCCACATGGTTATCACATGTGATGAAGAAATTTATAAAAACATTTTACCCACACCATAGATCGGGGTAAAAAATAACATACACAATTGTCCAAGTCAGTAAACCTCTACCATAGTTATTATGGGAGTGAAATCAAAGACATTCCACACTAGGACATCTTCCACTATTATCCATGGGATTGTAAGGTGTGAAATAATTTTTTTGAAGATATCAATGAATCTTATTGTTTGGAACATGAGATAGTGTGTGTTTATATAATAGACACAAAAATTTCTTGAAATATTAATAATTTACACAGTTAGAGAAATATAATGAGTGTAAAGTTTATAAGGATAGTTCTGATGCACTTTGCAACTTCAGAACTCTGTAGAGATGGAAGAGGTGAAGCTAGAGTTGATTTGTAGAAATACAAAGAAAAATAGAGTATTGTTTTTTTATTCTATATTTTATTCTTTAGTGAGGTTAATATTTCTTCAATGGGTTCATCCCTAAGCATGGAATATTACTCAATATTTTCTTCAATTATAATTCACATCAATCTTATTTCACTTTTTCATAGGTGGTAGTTCTTGTGTAGCACTAAGTTGCATGAACATATCAAAATAAATTTTCAGGTCAGCTACATTTTTTGTTGATCTAGATATTCCATTTATATAGTGAAGTAGATAGAAAACATATTTTATGGGACCTCATACCTCGTACTAGTCTCTGACATCATTAAATGAAGTCTATAAATGATGGAATCTAAATAATACAATAAGAAGTAATAAGTTTCATAAATATGACCATTAGTAATACTTGTGATCTTAAGATACAGATCAGTAGTGTCTCAATCTTTTAGTATCTCATACTGTCGGTAGGTTGGACTATTTGTAGAATATTGTGTCTGTAGTTGATTTGTTGGTGACATAACTATCAATATATTATACTTAGAGAAATTATGTGTGTTGTTCAGTTGCTTTGTCAGTAGGTTGGGTGTTGATAGGTCAGATCTCGGTAGGTCATGAATCAGTAGGTAATGGGTCGATAGGTCTGAAATTTCTAGTTTAGGCATTGGTAGGTCAGGTAGTTGTAGGCCATTCATCAGTAGGTCACAATTAGTTAATTTTTTAACCTATCTTATGCATTAACATACTGACAGAATAGATTAAGGTTATCTGTTATCTTAATTAATGATTATTTACATTTATGAATCATGATAAAATAAGATAAAACCTGACTAAAAAATGTATCTTAAATAAAAAATAAAAATGATTTATTATTATGATTTACGAGTATAATTTATGAGCATGATTTATGGGAATGATTTGGAAGCATTAAAACTAAAGGAGGCCAACATACTATATAATTCAAATTAAAGTCCTGAATTGTTGAGCACATTCTCCCTAAAATAATCATTTTTAATATAACTTCTCATATATGACTTGCTCACATATTATATTACATATTCTCCTTATTAAAAATCATCCCCATGTTGTATTTTTATTCAATAAAATGAATAATTTTTTTTGATATAATTGTAAATTCATGGTAGACATCCATGAAGTGTGAATTTTACTGAAAAGTTCAATTATTTCTCATGTATAAATATCCTACATGAACAACCCATGATAACACCCTGATATATTCTAGCTTCTTGGATCACAAAATAAACCGTGACATGGCTATTAAAACTATGACAATAGAACCTATAGGATTTAAAGAAATAAAATCATTTCCATTGATTAATTCAAACACCCAAAATATATGAGCCAAAAATGGAATGGGAATCTCCTTCTCAATGTTTCTATGATGTTACCTTTTACTCACAATTTTGGAATAATTAATTTTCTTATAGTATTCAAAATCCCCTTTGCACACCTTTTACATCATAAGATGTTTTTACGGTGTTGGAGTTTATTCTTTAACAAACTGCAACATTGCATATCCTTCACAACATAGGCCTCCGAAAATAAACAATGATGTTTAAAATATTTTTTTATCCCTATATAGATTCCCTTGGAATAGTAATACCAAAATGGTACAGGCATTAATGAAATTATAGTGATATTAAAATTTAAATTTTTATTTCCTATGATGTATAGTATGCTCTCTGACGTAGAATTGTTACAAGACCTTCCATTATGGTGTATCAAATTTCTCTAAGACATATAATCCTTATATCCCATATATTTACCCTTCAACTAAAATACTTATGGATTTATAGAATCTATAATAATCCTCTAAGTATCCCCTATTCTCCATAACCAACTTCAACTTCACAACATATATGTAATTGTTGAAAAACAAGTCAATACCAAACACTAAAAGGATTTTTTCTAAATGGAATGTTATTTTTAACATATATCACATGAATGAATTTTTAATATAACATGTTTGTTATTTTTTTTAAAAGTTGGGACCGAAGCCTCATTTATTGTTAAAGAAAACAAAATACCTCTTTTAACTGGGTAGAGGGAGACCCATTACATAGCCTGAAGGCCCAGTGGGCATTCAACCCATTACATATCCTATAGGCCCATTTTTTTGGCCCAAACCCCATTCTGTGAATAGTACTGCAACAGTACCCACGCTACTAAAGTATTGCACAGTACCCACAATGGCTACATTGTAATGTTCGTTATTTATGATTAACTTTTTTATATTTTTTCTTAATTTTAGAAATAAAACCCTATTGTCAATTTTTCTTAATTTTTGAAAAGATATAAAAAGAAATGATTATATATTATTGTTTTTAGAAAAACATCATAATGATTTTATGAAAGTATTTTCAATCTATGTCGATATCCTTTGATGATTTTTATGTTTCATTTTCAATAAGTTGTAATGATACCATCCACTTTTTTGCATGGATGGAAAAATGATAATATTTTATAAGTATTCATGAAACCCATTTCTTTCCATAGGTTAATTAATAAAGGATGGAATTATGGGTTTTTATGTAAATTAAGATGGAACTAAATCCTTTTCTATGGGTTAATTAAGATACGAAATAATTATTAATTCTATTATGATCTTGTTGAAAAAATAAGTATATTTTATTTGTACGTGATGGATGTGGTCCTATATAGTTCTCCAATGTAATGATTGATGTATTATACCGCAAGATAAAAAAAAGTAGTACATGGACATGATTATTGTTTATATTGGTTCACAAATGTTTTTCATAGAAATGATCAAATATTACATTGTTCAAATGATTGTTCATGGAAACTATTACAAATATCACATTTCACATGATTTTCCTGGAACAATATCACATGTATCATTATGAAATAATGGCTGCTACAGGTGATCACATATATTTTTGTTAAAGATATTTTGTGTGGACATTATAACATTTATATTTATTCCTAATTTTATGATTTACTATACCTATTACAAGTCTATATGTTATCCAATATGTCTATGTTAGCTCCATGGATTATTTTTATTATGTCATGCTTAAACACAATTATTCCATGGTAGATGTTTAGTTATTAGAGTTATATGTTGCTAAATAAATGATTATGGGTAAATGTTATGAATCCATTATAATTTCCATAAGGTATTTCTCCTTTTCTCATGTTTTATCATATGTTTATAATCTAACTCTTGATGAAATAATGGTATTTTTTTTACCTTATTAGGCATATGAGATGCCCACTTTCTTATATTTCTATTCCTCAAGTTATGAAGATGACTATAACTTATGTGAAGTATATACGGGAGTTTAGAATTGTATAATTTTTTATAAATGTTCATATATAAAATAAGTAATATTTTTATAGAGATAATCTTCAAAGATACTAAATATTTAAACTTGTGGGTTTGTGTGAGTATTTTTGGGAGGTAATTTTTACATTATAGAATTATATATAGGTTTTTTTCATGAGTCATGTCACTTGGTATCAAATCCTATGTATAAATAATGTGTATTTAACACCATAACATATGTGACTTTATTACAGTTCATTTTTTTCACAAGGTCTCATAATAATTTTCTTAAAATTTTATAATTTCAAAAATAACTTAATTAAAGCCAGAAAATATATGTTCTTCATTAAAAATTCCATAAATGAATATCATAGGGTATTTATAGATATAAGGTGGATGGTTTCATTAGAACATAACCACAATGAAACATAGTAATCATCAATTAATGTTGACATAGATGGAAAATATTTTTATAATGGAACTAGACAGATACATTGAAAAATAAGAAGATATATCCTTTTATTTTTACATTTTAAAATCTCTAAATCCACATAAAATGGGTGTATAATATATGTGTAAATGTATGGAAAATCATAAAACAATCTTCATGAAAAATAAAACACATGATGACCAGAAAATCAGCTCATTATGTGTACATTAAAAAAAATTCCTCAAACTTTTATAAAAAGTCAAAAGTGAGTCATAAAAACATTTAGAATCATTACGTGTAAAAATTTGTAATTAAATTAAAAGGTAGTATAAAAGAACCTTATCATACCATATATATAAATAAAATATATTAATAATTGTTTTTGAAGAACAAGAACATGGATTGGAAATATTCTTTACCAAGAAAGAAAAAATAAGGCCAGTTTTTCTTTAAAATAATTTTTTCTGTATTTTCGAGTATCCCAGAGGGTAAAATAGAAATAATACATTAAAACTCATAAATAAACAAATAATAAAAAATTATATGGGGTTTGATATAAAAATAACATTAAATATCCAATAATGAAATTTGAAAGATAGACAATTTTGGTTAATAGTTGGGTTGGAACATAAAACACTATAGCTTTGGTAATCATAAAATTAAGACCTCATGATAGGGTAATCCTTAAATGTATTAGAAAATATAAATAAATTTCAGGAAATGTGTCATAAAATACATTAATTATATGTATATACAACAGCAAAAAATATTGAATGTGATGGATATTGAACATGCCTCAATGAAGGGAGTTTGAGATGAAGAAACCCCTCATCTTCCATGAGTGTGATTTAACCTCCTTTATAATAAAAAAATCATAATAACTTATTTTAAAACATTATTCATATATATTACCATTTATATTCTTCTATTATAAAAATTTACTTCACATGTATTATTTAGTTAATTTTTATTTTCATCATCAGATGTTCGTAATTTTGATTAATTCAGGTATGTTTTTTAAAGGTGACTTCAAAGAATACTCTTTGATAAAAGATTCAAAATTTCAAAATTATATAATGAAATCAAATATATGCTTCTTTAAGATTTATAATATTCTAATATTGTTCCATCAATGTTTTAATATAAAATTTCCTCTAATTAAAAAACATGTTGAATAGATTTCCTCACATGAAACATTGAACTAGAATGAACCACGATGTAGTTTTTTAAGATAAAATTATATTTATTAAAGGTGAAATTTATAATTTATCCATTTAATTATATGGTATAAATTGAAATAATAACATTTTAAAATCCTTATATAAATAAAAAAATGGTCATTTTTAATGAATTGATAAAATTTAATTACCATATCTAAATAAACAATAAGATAATTTTATGCATGAAAGTGAGTTTTAAAAAAATTCTTTTTAAGGTACTGTGGATTTTTATTTCAATAAACAAGATATATTTTATTTAATTTATAGTAAAATATATTTTCGATATAAATAATATATAAACACTACTATAATTTGAAATTTATAGGATGTAAGAATTAGAATAGTTAATATTTGGAAAAAAAAATTTATTATAAAAAAGTTTTTTAATATGGTATATATTTCCATTTAAAAGTAAGAATAATAAATTTCATGATTTTAATTTGAAAAAAATCACTTCCTTTTTAAATATATCGTATCAAAATTATCTTTTGGTGATTTTTTTCCTTTTTATAAAAATGTTTATTTTGAGGTGAATAATTAAAAATGCAAATATTCAAATACCATAACATTTATGATAACATCATCATATAAAAATTAATTAAAATTTTATTAAAATAATGTTGGAAGAAATATTTTTTCGATGTTGTGAAATTAATAATTTAAAAAATAATTGTTTTATAAATCTATGTTTAACACCATAATACACAAATAGTATTTTATTCTAATAAAAGATCTATTTTTTAAACTTGTTTTAATTAATTATTTTCAATGTTTCATTTAGTTTTATAGTAAAAAAATATCATTTATTTATTACTAAACCCATAAGTTTCAAGGGAATAAATTCTATATATTATTTCGTTGTAAAATCATCCTCAACAAAAAAGGAATTAGAAAAACTGTTTTTCATTGCATTTTTCATACTTTTATTTAAATTAATGTTTAAAAAAATATGAATTGATTCTTTGAAAAAATATTAAATATTTATAATAATGAAATTCAATATTATAAAATAATTTTAACTTTATTTTCATGCAGAAAAATATGTTACCTAGGTATAAACTTTTCCACAACCGTTAAGGGTATGAAAGGTTAAAAATAAAGGATTTGGCATTAAATATCTCAAAATATTATCTCTAATATTTATGGTTGAGTGGATTTGTATTATACCTCAAATTGTATTTAAAAATTTTCTACTTTTCATGCACTATAGTTGATAATGACATTTATTTTATATTTATTAATATTTACAAGGGAGACACTCCTCTAACATATAAAAGGGTACCTCCTCTCATCAATCCTTCACATACTTTATGCACCTCATATTAACCATGATCTATCCAAATAAATTATGTAATATCACCAACATTTCTTATAAGTCATTCTCTCTACAAAATAGAATCTTAATAACACTAAGGTAAAATCTAAAGGGGTATACCCATAGAAGAGGAAATTATCATAATAGAATTAATTTTAGTTTATTTCATCATCTAAATCCTCTAAACATATTATATAAATCATAATATTATTATATAAGTTTCATGAATATAATTAAATTTTATTATATTTTTTTTAATAATAATTGTATACTTATCATCCATCCAATGTAAATGAACGTGGTGCTCATACGTACCAGTGGACTACCTCATTCATAAAGGGATGTATATTATTTTTCATCAATGTTTCTTATGGATGGTTATATATTAATATTTAATTAATATATATGATATTTTTAAACTAATATTTATTTTTATGGAATATTTAGTATTTATCTTCCTTTATTTTATTTCATTTAAAAATAATAACATTTCTCGTGTGTACATATGGATTTTTGTTTCCCCGAAGCTATGTATACAATTTTTAATAGACTCTTTGCTTGAATGATTATGAAAATATATTGGATGAATTTATATAATATTAATGAGTTAAATATTTCATGAATATGGTTCTTAACGTATGAAAAAAACTAATATAACAATAAATTAATTTGTTTAAATTGGTAAATCATCCAAAACATGCTCGTCAGCGATTTATTATTCATTAATTCGAACTAAAATTATAAAGGATTGTTATTAGAACATTATAAAACATCAAATAAAATATATTCTAGTACCTTAAATAAAATTTTATTGATGATTTTTTTATTATAGAATGATGTTCGAAATTTCCTATAAAAGAATACTTGATGAAATCAAAATTAAAAAAAATGATGATGAAAATAAACAGTCTCAAACTAATACATGTGTAATAAATGATTACAATATAGTAATATAAAATGATACATATATGATTAATTTTTTTATATAATTTTTTAATACAATTATATTTATTATGAATAAGGTTTAAGAACATTTTTGGAAGCCGAGAGTTAATGTAATGGTTTCCTCATCTAATTTCCCTTCATTAAGATACATTCTATATCCACCATGTAATTTCATTCCTGAAGTATATATAGTACCAATGAATATATTATGTAATAATTTTCAAGAATATTATTCATATGTACTAATCCATCAAAGGATATCTCATTCATGATGTTTTAATTCAAAGGTTAATAAATTTATAACTGTTTATGATACAATCTAACCTTTTATCGATATTGTGCACATTTAAAATTACATTCTAGGAAATTTTATGTTATTTATCTATAAGAAAACAAAGAATTTTTATTATATGTTTTTATAGTGTATTTTATTACTATTTTTTCTCTCTTGTTTAGTACTCCAAAAGTCCAAAAGAATGTTTTTATGAAAAACTAACAATATTTATCTTTTTTAGGCTGAGAATAATTCTCTTTCATTTCCTTAAACATCAAACTATTTTATGAATGTTTTAATATATACATATATTTTTTATAAAATTCGTTTATAGTACCAATGAACTTAATTATAAATTTTTATAAGGAATATGCCTAAATTTTTTCTATATGGCCCAAATATCACTTTTAAAAAAGCATGGAAATTGGTTTTCAGCACAAAAGATATGAATGAATTTTCCCACCACCATGTCCTTTGTTCATAATGAATCCTACATTACATAATTGAAATTATTTACAATGAAAATAATAGTCCTATTTCGTTGGTGTTTTTTACTTTTAAAAATTTAGAAAATGAAAATGATTTTCCTTTTTGTTTGTCAATGTATCTTATTAATGTTATTATAGAAGTATGTTTCATCAATTTCAGCATCTATTGATTATTTTTATATTTCATTAGGGGTATTTTTCAATAAAACTGTCCACTTAATTTATTTTGATAGATTATGGTAATCTAATATATAATTGATAATAAAACTCATTTATTTTTTGTGTTTTAATTAAGAAATGTTAGAATAATAATGTTTGTTGCAAATTATGATAAAATATGGTAACTTTTATTTTGTTGATTAACATATAAAGGTTTTATTAATGATATTATGATAGTATGATATAAATAAATATTTTTTATCATTGTATGATGTGTGTGGTCATATATATCCCCCAAAGGTATTGGTTAAAGTTCTATACCTCATTAGATAAGGTTGAAGTTTGCAGACATGATTGTAGTTTAGAATGATCCCCAATATTATGCATAGATATGATCATGTGTATATTTATTCACCTGGTTTTTCATGGTATTGATTATTTATATATTTATTCACATGATTATTCATAAACATGAACAGATATAACTTTTTTTTCACAATATGGTTCATAGACATGATCATGTATTGATGATTTTCACAAGATTGTGTATGGACAAGATCATTTTTTTCTTTGTTCACGTTGTTATGAGTAATTATACTTATTACACATTTAAATGTAATGAAATATACCAATTTTATACTTAATGGGTCATATTTATTCTCTCAAGATCCATAAATCCTCTGACATGTTAATATTTAATCATTATATGTTCATGTTCTTCTATCAATCCATATAGATAAGTATTATAAAACCATATTATTTTTCATAATATATATATTCTATGCTCATGTTTTATCATAATATTATTATGTAACCCATGATGAAATGTTGACAAGTTTCTCCCTTACAATGAATTTGAGATCACCCATTATATTTTTATTCCCCAGGTTATGAGGTTGAGTATAACTTATGATAAGTCTTGACGAAAGTCTAGTATTGTAGGATTATGGAGAAATGATCATGAATATGTGAAATAAGAGTGTTATATAACTAATATTTTGAGAAAATTAAAATTTATGGTTCTAGGATTGAGTAATTAAGTGAGAGATATAATACCAAAATTATGGATATATATATATATTTTTGGATTGATTTAACTCTTTTTTATCAAAGCCTCTGTCTAAGTCATGTGAATTTAGCACCAAAACCATGAGTGTGGGTCTAGGATGTCTTAATTGGCTTCAAGAATGGTTTAATTATTTTTGGGGATTAAGATTATATAAATTAGTGAGAAACCAAGGTATAAGTATAAATATTGAAAATATCATAAAATATTTATAATTTCTTGAGTTTTTAGTTTCCAAGTATTGAAATCCCCATATAGATACAAATATGTGGATGCAAGCTATAGAACAGATGAACATATGAGTAATACCCATGAAAATGGCTTGTTGAGTATTAACTCAATATTCACTTGATGCCTGAAAATGTGGCCTAACTGTACTCGTTGTTGTACACTCTTAGGGTATATGCATTGGAAATTCACACCGTCTTTATAAACCACCATCATAAATTTATTTACAAAAGAAAACCTAATATGAAATGACCATGTATAAACAATATTAAAACTTATATATTCCTACCATGAGTTATTTAGGACATTTATGATATACTTATCTGATGTTTTTTATTTAATCTTATACATTTATTGATTATATCATACATAATATTTTATTTATTTATGTAACAGAAATTCCCCGAAGAATAAAAGTTAATAATGAATGTGATGGGTAAAGATGTGATTTCCCCAATGTTAAACTAAATGCAATGGGATCAAGGGTAAAAACATCAAGGCAATTCTTCCTCAACATCTTCAAGATTTTTATATTAATGAAAACCTTGTGGAGCTCACAAACACACCCATAAAAGATCAAATTCTGAAGGTACTAGGGTTTTCAGTGGATACCGATTGGCTAGAGATTTGTAACATTTCATCCTAGGGATGGCGTAACTTGGACAACATATGGATCCCGTGGTGGATCCCACCATGTCCAGAATAACTATTGAACCGAATAAAGAAAAATTCTTGAATACACTATTGTGTGAGACCCTATATGACAATATCTCAATAGCAGTGAATAAAATTAAGAAAACAATATCAAAGTCTAGAAACCCATCAAGGACCCAAAGGAGATAAAGATTATCATATTAGTAATAACCAACCTACGAAAACATATTGTGTACTATAATCTATTTGTCTTTTAATATCTCATAAATCTAGATGCACACTTGTTTCATATCCCATTGATTTCTTTTTTATATATTTATCTAATCGGAGGGTTTTATGTTTTGACTTCTTTGGCCATAGAGTTATGAAGGGAATAACATCTAGAAAAAACAGAGTTGAGAAATATTACATCATTAACTTGGAAGCGACAAACCCTTTTATGAACATTAAACCAATTCCATATCACCAATGAAATACCCAAAAAATATACCTCGCCACGATTTCATTATCATGGTTTTCTCCTTGCATAAAAGTGTGTCATCTAATGCCACACATTGAAAATGATATTATGTCAAGAGAACAATGCATATGTCTGTAGATATGAACATACAATGACACCCAAAACATACGGTGTTCCAATTGGTGGGTCTTTCTTCATGATATAACTACTAGATATCATCATGTGTGAACTTTTTGAGAAGAAGCCTCAATGTTTATGATCCCCCATCACCTGATAGTCAAAAATAAACTTTTTCCAGTTAGTATAATATATCTAAACCATATAATTCTTTTTAAGATTTATTTTATGGTATATATATATTCTTATTATAGATTGAGATCTTCTATAACATTTTGATAAAAATTAATCAACATAAATTACCACTAAATAGTGGATATATAAATATATACACTATAATGTTAACAATACATCATATATATCTAACTTTACACATGATATGGTAATCAAATGTATTGTTGATGTTGTGTCAATGGAACCCACATTTACAATTGTCTCACAGGGTCTAGACACATCTTGATAAAAAACCTTGTTAGATACTCTCATGATAAAGATCATGTTTCTACCGGTTAAGGGATTTATCTGGTGGGTTTACCACATTTCTACCACATGGGTATTCTACTATAAGCAACCCCAACTCCCTGAATAAAAATTCTCACGAGATTGTATCCCAAATTATATCCCTTTTTCCACTATTAAAGCATGACATCTCGGCTATTATAAGTAACAAAATTATAATTATGATTTATATTTACAAGGTAGGTGCGATTCAAGGATCTGGAACAAATAGTTTCATATCATAACATCATTTTAGCTACCTCAGAAGCTACAACATTTTCTGTTTTTTACGTACGAGTACCACTAGATTATATGAGAATGTATATATCATCACCTTATCCTAACTATGATATTAGATCGAGTTGATCTAAAGGAAATATATTTTATGTCCCCCCATAACTAGTTTCCCTTGTTCTCCACATATCAGGAACATAACATTTGTACTTGAACGAGTACATTAAGATAGTTCTGACTTATTTACTTGAAGTTCTCCACGAAATAAATGATATTTTACTACGATAATGTATATGATGTAAATATCATTTCTTATACATATCATGGAATATGTGATTTATCCATCCCTAAAACGTACATATCTCAACTCATCACCTAATCTCCTCCTATGAAATCACATGTCAACATGGATAGATTTATTCCATGTGACATGAGAAACAATTCATATCTTGAAATTTTACAGCTTTTATTTTTCAATAAAATTACAATATATTTACTATTGACTAGGTCCAAGAAACAAATAGATCTACCTTGACAGATCATATTCATAAGAACTTAGTTTTATACTTTAAGTCAATCTCTGGAGAATTACTTTCATCATTGTCTTAAAAACTGTAAGTCAAATATCTATTTACCATATGTTACCGAACATATTACTCATGGAAAACATTGTCACTACCACTATCCTCTAGTAGAAACTTGAAAATATTCATTCCAAATTAATGATCTAAGATCTTGTTGCTTACTTTAATAATGATCGAGATTTCAGTTACTTGCAACCCTTCTAGGCATCCAATTATTTCATCATCCCATTTTTGTTGTATCGCATAAAAAACATCAATGAATATTGATATTGATATCTAATGTCCTTCTAAATGATCAATGAAGTTAGTTTTGACATGTAAAATTCTAATGGATTTAGTAATGCTGACTTTGTATAACCAATCGAGCCATATTAGTACCATTCATGTACCAACTATGTATTAACGTACTAGAATACCTACCATATAATTAAATATAATAATCAACTTTTCACTTTGATACATGGAATCCAATATTTAATTTTAGTTTACCATGTCAATTTAATCATCATTCCATGTACTACCAAATTATAGAAATTATTATTCTCATTGAATAATGTATCACTGATCATGGTGTCAATACAGAAAAACGACCTTTTAGCGGCGGTTTCTAAACCGCCGTGAAATGCCTTAATTTTTTTAATTTTTTTATTCATTTTAAAAAAAATTTTGAGGATTAGTGGCAGGTTTTTAAAAAACCGCCCCGAAATAGCGGTAGTTTGGGTAAAACCGCCGTGAAAAGAAAAGAAAAAACATAAAAAACACGAGAAACCCCGAAATCACTAAAACAACCATAACTTTTGATCCGGGCGTTCATTGTAGAGCCACAACCAGTCAAATATAAGTTCATGAAGAGATCTAGAGGAACATTTAATCAAAACCATGAGACAGTCTAAGGTATGGAAAGATATGAGAGTTATAAGAAAGTTGAAAAAAGTTCTCCAAATTCAAACAACCATAACTTTCACTCCATGTGTCCGTTTGGGCTCTACAACATATAAAATAGAAGCCAGCGAAGAAAGCTACGAAACAATTTGACAGAAGTAAGCTAATATTATGTTTTTTGAAACCAAAAACCCCTCCAAAGGCCTCCAAAACCCCATTTCCATCACCAGTGTCCCGTCGAACTTGTCTTCAAACGGACCTAACTTATGATCCGCGTGTTAGTTCAGACTCCTCCACCTGCAAGGTTGTAACGCGTTCCATGAGCTTCAGTTTGACTAGTCGCGGTGCCCACATGCACTTCTGGATCAAAAGTTATGGCCTTTTTAGTGGGTATCAGGTTTGTTATGTTTTTCGATGCCACGTTTCTAGCACCAGTTCCCCGTCAGCTTTTTTTAAATGGTCGTATCTTCTGATTCGCCTGTCCATTCAGACACATTCACCTATAAGGTCGAAGATCGTTTCAGCATCTTTGATTTGAAAGGTCGCGTATCTGAAACAGACTCTCGGATCATACGTTATCTCTGTTAATGTGAGTCTAAGGATTTTGTCACTTTGTGACCGTTTTGACGGGTTTTAACTATTCCTCCATTTATTACTGTTTATTTGGGTTTACATGACTTGTTATCTTTATCAATGGTTTTTTGTGGGTTATTATGATGATTATGTTGAATTCTTAAGGGGTTTTCTAGAGTTTTCATGAGGTTTCATGTGTTCTCATTCTTTCTAAGGCCTCATTCTTCATGCTTCTCCATCCATTTTCATGCGTTTTCATGATTTTTCATCCCTTATCACGCCTTTTCATACTTTTTCATGTTTTTCATTTATTATTTATTATTTATTATTTATAATATACTTTAATTTTTTTATTATCTATTATTTGTTACTGGTTATTTATTATTTATTATTTATTTATTATTTATTATTTAGATTTATTTATTATTTATTATTTAAATTTATTTATTATTTATTATTTATATTTATATTTATTTATTATTTATATTTATTTAATATTTATTATATATTATATATTATTGTAGCGACTCGGGTTTTTGGCCCTGTCAGACTCCGGAATATTTCTATGAATAATTCCAGAGCTAGGCGCGAAGACGGCGTGCGATTCTGAGGCCCGGTGTGCCCGGAATTAATTTTATAAAAATATTAATTATTTTTATACTATGCACGTGGCGGGGGTGTGATATCTCCTAAACGGTAGCTTAGAACGGGAATCTGAGGGCACGGTTGCGTCCGGAACGTGCCGTTTACCCTAGGCGGGGTGTAAACTTTGCGGGCGCGGGCCAGCGGTGGGAAACGCCACCAGGGGCGTTTCCGTAAATAAGTGGCAAGTTTGTGTGCGAGCGTCGGCTCAATTAACATCTGAACGGAGTCTCGGATCGAAAATCTGAGACCGCCGTTGCGTTCAGAACGGCGCGTTTACCCTAGGGGTGACCTTACTTTTGTTCGCATCGGGCGTCGGGTCCGAGGCGGGTTTGGCGCCGGCGGGCCGCTGATATAAATATCAGCGCCCCCCCCCCCCCCCTTTTATCGTTCTTCGCCATTCTTCGTCGTTCTTCGCCGCCACTCTGCCGAATCGAGCAAACGGAGCGCCTACGAGCTCAGAATTCGACGGCGGACGTTCCAGGAGTGCGCAGCGAAAGCTCGGGAGCGCGGATTTGAGGCAGAACGTCGGCGTTTCTCCCGCGAGGTAGGCGGTTTGAGTTTTAATCCCCGATCCCGTTTTTGCTGCGTTTTTCTGCAAATTGAAGCCGTTGCAGTGTAGATCGGGTCCCGAGGGTCGCGTAGGCGCCTCCGGATCGCAAAACGGACCACCGGGGTGCCCCCGGCGGTCCGCGGAAGATCCGCCGGCGCGGCCCCGGCGCGGCGGCGCCGGCGCCGGCGGATTCCGGCGGCCCGCGGCGGAGCCGCGGCTGCCGGCGGCCCAGCGCGGCGGCGCGCGGCGGAGCCGCGGCTGCCGGCGGCCCAGCGCGGCGGCGCGCGGCGGCCGGTCCAGGCCGGCCGGACCGGCCGGTCCGGGCCGGTCCGGCCAGTTTTTCGTATACGGGGGTCTTTAAACCCCCGTATCTTGCACCTCGGGAGTCGGATTCGCGTGCCGTTTGCGGCGACGTGACCCAGACGACGAGGCGAACCCTCCGGTATGGGTTCTAGGGTTTAAAGGTTCGGGATCGTGGCCCGGGAGCGAGAAACGTCGTATAAAATAATATTATTTTATTATTTTACGACTTCGGGCCGTTGTAACTTCTACCCGGAGCGTCCGATTGATGTGCCGTCAGTGGCGTTGAGACCCTGATGGTACGACGGACTTTTTGAGATGGTTTCCGGGTGTTGGGTTTGCGAACTGGGTGTGGGCCCCACGAGGCCGGGTTTTGGCGTTTGCGGAGAAACGCAGCTTTTGCACCGGGAGTCCGATTTTGGCAGATGAATAGTCGATCCTGTGTGTTTTTCCGAGAGGATCGCAATGGTGCGATCCGTTCGTTGAGTTTCGGAATCCAGGCGTGGGCCCCACCCGAGCCGGCCTTCGGTGAATAGTACCTTTTTCACCGGGAGTCCGTTTTGGGCGAGTGAGTAGTCGATTCCGCCTGTTTTTCCGAGGGGATCATCGTGGTATGGTCCGCTCGATGGGTTTCGGGATCGTTGTGCGGGCCCCGCACGAGCTAGCTACGGTGAATAGTGCCTTTTTCACCGTTGCTCCGTTTCGGGCGAGTAAGCAGCCTATCCTGCGAGTTTTTCCGCGTGGAACGCGATGGTGGCTTCGGTTATGACCTAGGAGGTGCGCAGTGTGGCGTTGTGGCGGGTCGCTCGGGTTAGCGACGTTTGGACCAGCAGTGGTTGAGGGTTCTCCCTTGGTTCGTTCCCACGAGGGTTCGTGTGGCATCACAACCTTCGTGTGGGTTTGTGATCCTCTCGTTGGGATGTTTAAACTGTTAGAGTTGTGGTATCCCTCCGGTGGGCCCGAAGTGGATCCTCTAGCATCTTTACCCTAGATCGGGTTCTTGGTATCGCTGTGACCACCTATTTCACGGGCAGCGATCCCCTGTCTAGCAGATTAATCCCGTAGGGTTTGTGGCATCATCGGAAATATGATCCCCTACGTGGTGGGTCGTGCACAGTAGGGTTGTGGCATCGTTGGTTATACGATCCCCTACTCAGCGCTTGATGTCGGTAGGGTTGCGGTATCGTTGGTTATGCGATCCCCTACTCAGCGCGTGGTTTCGGTAGGGTTGCGGCATCGTTGGTTCGATCCCCTACATCGCGAGTTATACCAGATAGGGTTCTGGTATCGTCGTGACCATCTTTATATGGACGATGATCCTCTATCTGAGTGTGGAGCTTCTGCGGAGCGACAGATCGGGTTGTGGCATCCCCCAGCGGATCCTGGGTGTGATCCCCTATCTGTGAGAACTACGTATGCCAGATCGGGTCGTGGTATCCCCCAGCGGACCCTGGGAGTGATCCCCTATCTGTGAGCTACGTAAACCGGAGTGGGTCTTGGTATCCCCTAGCGGACCCTAGCGGCGATCCCCTATCCGTGGAGTTTGGCGGTTATGGTGTTCCGGTGATGTTTCCTCAGTGATGCTATCCAACGAGTGTGGTCTCTCGGGCGAGCGTCTGAGATGTTTGCGAGTATCCCGATGGAGTGTATCTCTCGGATGAGTGTCATCTGGTATGACAGTGTTCATGGTGTACTCTCCTTGTTGTGGACAGTTGCTGGTGACGAGGTCGGTACCTCTTGTGGCTTTGTGGCGTGATCTGTGTATATCTGGATTGTTCAAGGTGTATGTATGGGCATACACCTGAGATGAGCTGAGCTGACTTGTTGTGTTTAGCCGAGGATGGTCACGAGATGGAGTTTCTCTCTCGTATGGGTTTCCTCTGGCTGGGTTGAGCGGACTGTTGCCTTTCAGTTGCTCCCTTGGGTTTTGGGTTTTTGGGGTGCCTACTGAGTATGTTTATACTCACCCCTGCACGGGCTTTGCCCGCACATGTTTGTGTCTTGTGCAGACCACATGCCTTTTGACGGAGTCCCAGAAGGACCCGGAGCAGGCGGAGCTTAGTGAGCGGGTTGACCGGGGTGTTTACCGGAGCTGTGCCGAGGGAGTTTTCCGGCGGGTGTTTGTGGCAGTGTTCCCCTTCTTCGGAGCAGGTTGGACGCGCTTTGTAGTTTTCTTTTGGTGGGCCCTGTTTTTCCCTTGTACTTTTGCTGTTGCACTCTGGTTTGGGATAGATTGTATGCATGCATTTACCTTTCAGTTTCTATATCTCTGCACTGTTGCATGGAGGTGTTTGTGGGTGCGTGTGTACAGGTACCTTAGGCTAATGCCTCCCATGTGTGTGATAGCCTACTCGGTGCTGGTCGCCAGCCCCTGGCCTATTGGAGGCGGGCTTGGGGGAGTCGCGGCTCGAGCCCCGTTGGTTCGGGTCGTGACAGAGTGGTATCAGAGGAGGTTCCACCTTGGGATCTCAGAGTGTAGCTGGTCTAGTTGTGAGTTTGGTTTGGGTTGCATAGCGGCAGTGTTAGGGTGTTTCGAGTTCGGCTTTCAAGCCAGGGACTCCAGTGTTGGTGCGGCGACCGACGTATCCATACACCAGGACTCTGATAACATGCCTTTCGACTCGGGACATTCGTACACTGGTCGCGGGGACATCATGGTACATGCATCATATAGGACTGGGTTTTTGGTTTTTCCTTGTCCTTCTTGAGTCAGCTCTCTAGATATACTCTTTGACTGTGGTGTGTCTTGAATGTATTTCAGGATGCCTCCACGACGACAGCCAGCGAGGGTTCCGCAGCAGGATTGTGCTGATGACCCGCCCCGTGTAGTGGCTGTGGAGCAGGGCGCAGGTTCTGAGGTTGCACCTCCAGGTGGTCTGCCAGTGGAGCCACCACCTGTTGAGCAGCTGGTTGTGCCGGCGGTGCAGGACGAGGTTGCACGCAGGCTGAGTGCGTTGCACGAGTTCCAGAGGCAGCGACCTCTGAGGTTTCGGGGTGATCCAGACCCCCAGGCAGCTGATGACTGGATCGAGGCAGTTACTCGAGTTTTCCGCCTAGTGAGGACACCGCCTGATCATATGGTGGTCCTAGCGGCGAGCCTTCTGCATGGTTCGGCCGGGCGATGGTGGAATTTGGTGACGCAGTCCCATGACGAGGAGACACTCACGTGGGCAGAGTTTGAGCGGCTCTTCAGGGAGGAGTTCTATCCGGTGACGCTGAGGTCAGTGCGGATCCAGGAGCTTCTGTAGCTTCGTCAGGAGAGCATGACTGTGGCGGAGTACTCAGCGAGGTTCACAGACCTGTCGCGCTACTCCCTGGATATGGTTCGAGACCCGTTCTTTAGGGCTCGGACCTTCGAGCAGGGCTTACGCAGGGACATCCGAGCAGGTGTGGTTTCCTTGTGCCTGCCCACCTATGCTGGAGTGCTGGAGCGAGCGCTGGTGGTGGAGAGCTTTCTGGCTGAGCAGATCTCTCCTGTTGGTGCTGGGAACTCGAGAGCTGAGACTTCGTCGGTCGGATCGGCATCTGGTAGTCGACGACAGACTCAGGGGTCTGGACGTGGCCGACGTTTCAGGAGGCGACCCCAGGATGGAGGATCTGAGCCTCAGGGCTCACAGGGCTCGCAGGCCAGTTTTGGTCAGCCGCAGGAGAGGCGGTGTTACGCTTGCGATGGTCGGGGACATCTTGCTAGAGATTGTCCGACCCGACGTGCTGCTGAGAGGGAGCCGGTCGATGGACCGCCTTGGCAGAGGCAGCGTCTCGAGCATGGAGGTCCGCAGGGCGTCAGACGTGGCGTCGGAGCTGGTGCAGCAGGAGGTGGTGGTAGACAGTACCAGTTGCCACCACCCCCACCCCCAGGTGGTTCACGCCAAGCTCAGGGAGCTGGTGGCCGAGGGAGAGGGCAGTTGCATGCCCTGGAGGCAGTCGACCCAGAGGCACCACAGATGGATAGAGGTACACCTTGTGTCTTTTCTACTTACTGCAGTAGTTTGTCAGACACTGTTTAGCGGTACTCTTTCCTTTTGTTGCTTGCTCGAGTTTTGTTCAGGGCGTTGGTAAGACCCTGAGTGGTTGTTGTTTGTGAGCTCGCTGGTGTGTGAGACCCAGTTGAGAGTTCAGTCGCTTTCCTTGTACTTGGGGCTTTTCGGGGACGAAAAGTTCTAAGGGGGGGAGGATGTAGCGACTCGGGTTTTTGGCCCTGTCAGACTCCGTAATATTTCTATGAATAATTCCAGAGCTAGGCGCGAAGACGGCGTGCGATTCTGAGGCCCGGTGTGCCCGGAATTAATTTTATAAAAATATTTAGTATTTTTATACTATGCACATGGCGGGGGTGTGATATCTCCTAAACGGTAGCTCAGAACGGGAATCTGAGGGCACGGTTGCGTCCGGAACGTGCCGTTTACCCTAGGCGGGGTGTAAACTTTGCGGGCGCGGGCCAGCGGTGGGAAACGCCACCAGGGGCGTTTCCGTAAATAAGTGGCAAGTTTGTGTGCGAGCGTCGGCTCAATTAACTTCTGAACGGAGTCTCGGATCGAAAATCTGAGACCGCCGTTGCGTTCAGAACGGCGCGTTTACCCTAGGGGTGACCTTACTTTTGTTCGCATCGGGCGTCGGGTCCGAGGCGGGTTTGGCGCCGGCGGGCCGCTGATATAAATATCAGCGCCCCCCCCCCCTTTTATCGTTCTTCGCCGTTCTTCGTCGTTCTTCGCCGCCACTCTGCCGAATCGAGCAAACGGAGCGCCTACGAGCTCAGAATTCGACGACGGACGTTCCAGGAGTGCGCAGCGGAAGCTCGGGAGCGCGGATCTGAGGCAGAACGTCGGCGTTTCGCCCGCGAGGTAGGAGGTTTGAGTTTTAATCCCCGATCCCGTTTTTGCTGCGTTTTTCTGCAAATTGAAGCCGTTGCAGTGTAGATCGGGTCCCGAGGGTCGCGTAGGCGCCTCCGGATCGCAAAACGGACCACCGGGGTGCCCCCGGCGGTCCGCGGAAGATCCGCCGGCGCGGCGCCGGCGCCGGCGGATTCCGGCGGCCCGCGGCGGAGCCGCGGTGGCGCGCGGCGGAGCGCCGCCGGCCAGGGCGGGCCGGCGGCGGCGGCCGGACCGGCCGGTCCGGGCCGGTCCGGCCAGTTTTTCGTATACGGGGGTCTTTAAACCCCCGTATCTTGCACCTCGGGAGTCGGATTCGCGTGCCGTTTGCGGCGACGTGACCCAGACGACGAGGCGAACCCTCCGGTATGGGTTCGAGGGTTTAAAGGTTCGGGATCGTGGCCCGGGAGCGAGAAACGTCGTATAAAATAATATTATTTTATTATTTTACGACTTCGGGCCGTTGTAACTTCTACCCGGAGCGTCCGATTGACGTGCCGTCCGTGGCATTGAGACCCTGATGGTACGACGGACTTTTTGAGATGGTTTCCGAGTGTTGGGTTTGCGAACTGGGTGTGGGCCCCACGAGGCCGGGTTTTGGCGTTTGCGGAGAAACGCAGCCTTTGCACCGGGAGTCCGATTTTGGCAGATGAATAGTCGATCCTGTGTGTTTTTCCGAGAGGATCGCAATGGTGCGATCCGTTCGTTGAGTTTCGGAATCCAGGCGTGGGCCCCACCCGAGCCGGCCTTCGGTGAATAGTACCTATTTCACCGGGTGTCCGTTTTGGGCGAGTGAGTAGTCGATTCCGCCTTTTTTTCCGAGTGGATCATCGTGGTATGGTCCGCTCGATGGGTTTCAGGATCGTTGTGCGGGCCCCGCACGAGCTAGCTACGGTGAATAGTGCCTTTTTCACCGTTGCTCCGTTTCGGGCGAGTAAGCAGCCTATCCTGCGAGTTTTTCCGCGTGGAACGCGATGGTGGCTTCGGTTATGACCTAGGAGGTGCGCAGTGTGGCGTTGTGGCGGGTCGCTCGGGTTAGCGACGTTTGGACCAGCAGTGGTTGAGGGTTCTCCCTTGGTTCGTTCCCACGAGGGTTCGTGTGGCATCACAACCTTCGTGTGGGTTTGTGATCCTCTCGTTGGGATGTTTAAACTGTTAGAGTTGTGGTATCCCTCCGGTGGGCCCGAAGTGGATCCTCTAGCATCTTTACCCTAGATCGGGTTCTTGGTATCGCTGTGACCACCTATTTCACGGGCAGCGATCCCCTGTCTAGCAGATTAATCCCGTAGGGTTTGTGGAATCATCGGAAATATGATCCCCTACGTGGTGGGTCGTGCACAGTAGGGTTGTGGCATCGTTGGTTATACGATCCCCTACTCAGCGCTTGATGTCGGTAGGGTTGCGGTATCGTTGGTTATGCGATCCCCTACTCAGCGCGTGGTTTCGGTAGGGTTGCGGCATCGTTGGTTCGATCCCCTACATCGCGAGTTATACCAGATAGGGTTCCGGTATCGTCGTGACCATCTTTATATGGAAGATGATCCTCTATCTGAGTGTGGAGCTTCTGCGGAGCGACAGATCGGGTTGTGGCATCCCCCAGCGGATCCTGGGTGTGATCCCCTATCTGTGAGAACTACGTATGCCAGATCGGGTCGTGGTATCCCCCAGCGGACCCTGGGAGTGATCCCCTATCTGTGAGCTACGTAAACCGGAGTGGGTCTTGGTATCCCCTAGCGGACCCTAGCGGCGATCCCCTATCCGTGGAGTTTGGTGGTTATGGTGTTCCGGTGATGTTTCCTCAGTGATGCTATCCGACGAGCGTGGTCTCTCGGGCGAGCGTCTGAGATGTTTGCGAGTATCCCGATGGAGTGTATCTCTCGGATGAGTGTCATCTGGTATGACAGTGTTCGTGGTGTACTCTCCTTGTTGTGGACAGTTGCTGGTGACGAGGTCGGTACCTCTTGTGGTTTTGTGGCGTGAGCTGTGTATATCTGGATTGTTCAAGGTGTATGTATGGGAATACACCTGAGCTGAGCTGAGCTGACTTGTTGTGTTTAGCCGAGGATGGTCACGAGATGGAGTTTCTCTCTCGTATGGGTTCCCTCTGGCTGGGTTGAGCGGACTGTTGCCTTTCAGTTGCTCCCTTGGGTTTTGGGTTTTTGGGGTGCCTACTGAGTATGTTTATACTCACCCCTGCACGGGCTTTGCCCGCACATGTTTGTGTCTTGTGCAGACCACAGGCCTTTTGACGGAGTCCCAAAAGGACCCGGAGCAGGCGGAGCTTAGTGAGCGGGTTGACCGGGGTGTTTACCGAAGCTGTGCCGAGGGAGTTTTCCGGCGGGTGTTTGTGGCAGCGTTCCCCTTCTTCGGAGCAGGTTGGACGCGCTTTGTAGTTTTCTTTTGGTGGGCCCTGTTTTGCCCTTGTACTTTTGCTGTTGCACTCTGGTTTGGGATAGATTGTATGCATGCATTTACCTTTCAGTTTCTATATCTCTGCACTGTTGCATGGAGGTGTTTGTGGGTGCGTGTGTACAGGTACCTTAGGCTAATGCCTCCCATGTGTGTGATAGCCTACTCGGCGCTGGTCGCCAGCCCCTGGCCTATTGGAGGCGGGCTTGGGGGAGTCGCGGCTCGAGCCCCGTTGGGTCGGGTCGTGATAATTATTTACTATTTATTATTACTAATAATAAAATATTATTATTAATAATAATATTTGTTACTGGTTATTTATTATTTATATTTATTTATTATTTATTATTTATTAATTATTATTTATAAATTATAAATTATTATTTATTATTTATTATTTATTATTTATTATTTATTATTTATTATTTATTAGTTATTATTTTTTATTTTTTATTTTTTATTTATATTTATTTATTATTTATTATTTATTATTTATTATTTATTATTTATATTTATTTATTATTTATTATTTATTATTTATTATTTATTACTTATATTAATTTATTATTTATTATTTATTATTTATTATTTATTTATTATTTATTAATAATAATATTTTATTTATTATGTGTTATTTATTATGAAATATTTTTTTATTTCGTATTTATTATTTATTATTATTTATTATTAATTAATATATATTATTTATTATTTATTAGTTATTGTTTTTTGTTGTTTGTTTATTGTTTATTGTTTATTATTTATTATTTATTATTTATTATTTATTATTTGTTTATTATTATTTATTGTTTATTATTATGTATTGTTTATTATTATTTAATATTTAATATTATTTATTATTTATTATTTATTATTTATTTTTATTTATTTTTATTTATTTTTATTATTTATTCTTTATAATTATTTATTATTTATTGTTTATTATTTATTATTTATTATTTATTATTTTTTATTATTTATTATTTATTATTTATTATTTATTATTTAGTATTTAGTAATTATTATTTGTTTCTTATTATTTATTATTATTTATTATTATTTATAGTTTATTTTTTATGGTTTATTGTTTATTGTTTACTTTTTGTCGTTATTTATTTAATATATAATATTTAATACTTATTATTTATTATTTATTATTTATTTATTTATTATTATTTATTATTTATTTATTATTATTTATTAATTATTATATATTATTATTATTTATTTATTATTAATATTTATTTATTAATATTTATTATTTATTATCTATTATTTATTATCTATTATTTATTATCTGTTATTTATTATCTATTATTTATTATCTGTTATTTATTATTATTAATTATTTATTAATTATTAATTATTATTTATTATTTATTGTTTATTATTTATAGTTTATTTTTTATTATTTATTATTTATTATTTATTATTTATTATTTATTATATATTATTTATTATTTATTATTTATTATTTATTATATATTATATATTATATATTATATATTATATATTATATATTATATATTATATATTATTTATTATTTATATTTATTTATTATTTATTATTTATTATTTATTATTTATTATTTATTATTTATTATTTATTATTTATTATTTTTATTTATTTATTAATTATTATTTATTTATTTATTTATTTATAATTATTAATTATGTGTTATTTATTATTATTATTATATATTATATATTATTGAATTTATATCTAGGATTTTTGTATAATTTGTTTTCTCAATTAATATATATAAGTATATTAAATTCTGTTTATTAAACACATGACGAGCTTGCTGGATGGTAAATAAGTAACTAACTAAGTAAATATTTAACTAACTATGCAAATAAATAAGTAACTAAGTAAATAAGTAAATAACTTCGTAAATAAGTAACTAACTATGTAAATAAGTAACTAAATAACTATCTAAGTAAATAACTAAGTAACTAAGTAAATAACTATGTAAATAACTATATAAATAAATAACTAACCAAGTAAACAAGTAAATAAGTAAATAAGTAACTAACTATGTAACTAACTAATTAAATAAGTAACTCACTATGTAAATAAATAAGTAACTAAGTAACTAAGTAAATAAGTAAATAACTAAGTAAATAAGTAACTAAGTAAGTAAATAAGTAACTAAATAAGTAACTAAGTAAATAACTAAGTGACTAAGTAAATAACTATGTAAATAACTATGTAAGTAAATAAGTAAATATGTAAATAAGTAAATAAGTAAATAAGTAAATAAGTAAATATGTAAATAAGTAAATAAATAAATAACTAAGTAAATAAGTAAATAATTAAATAATTAAATAACTAAATAACTAAATAACTAAATAACTAAATAAATAAATAAATAACTAAATAAATAACTAAGTAACTAAATAACTAAATAAGTAAATCAATAAATAACCAAATAAGTAAATAAGTAAATAAGTAAATAAGTAAATAACTAATTATGTAAGTAAATAACAAAGTAAGTAAGTAAGTAAGTAAGTAAGTAAGTAAGTAGGTAAGTAAGTAAGTAAGTAACTAAGTAAGTAACTAAGTAAGTAACTAATTAAGTAAGTAACTAAGTAAATAAGTAACTAAGTAAGTAACTGAGTAAGTAAGTAAGTAAATAAATAAATAAATAACTTAATAAATAACTAAATAGATAAATAAATAAATAAATAAATAAATAACTAAATAAGTAAACATGTAAATAACTAACTAACTATGTAAATAATTAAATAACTAAGTAACTGAGTAAAAAACTATGTAACTGAGTAAATAAGTTAATAAATAAGTAACTAAGTAAATAAGTAACTAAGTAAATAAGTGATTAAATAAATAAGTAACTATGTAACTAAGTAACTAAGTAAATAATTAAGTAAATAAATAAGTAAGTAAATAAATAAGTAAGTAAATTAATAAGTAAGTAAATACGTAAATAACTAAGTAAATAACTAAGTAAATAAGTAAATAACTAAGTAAATAACTAAGTAAATAACTAAGTAAATAACTAAGTAAATAACTATGTAAATAAATAAGTAAATAACTATGTAAATAACTAAGTAAATAACTAAGTAAATAACTAAGTAAATAACTATGTAAATAACTATGTGAATAACTAAGTAAATAAGTAACTGACTAAGTAACCAAGTAAATAACTCACTAACTAAGTAAATGAGTATATAAGTAAATAACTAAGTAAATAAATAAATAAGTAAATAACTAAATAACTAAATAAGTAAATAAGTAAATAAGTAAATAAATAACTATGTAAATAAATAAATAAATAAATAAATATGTAAATAAGTAAATAAGTAAATTACTAAGTAAATTAGTAAATAAGTAAATAAGTAAATAACTATGTAAATATGTAAGTAAATAAGTAAGTAAATAAGTAAATAAGTAAATAAGTAAATAAGCAAATTAATAAATAAGTAAGTAAGTAAATAAATAAATAAATAAAATCAATAAAATCAATACATATCAAATAAATAAAATAAATATGAAATAAATAAAATAAATAGAGAATAAATAAAATAAATATGAAATAAATAAATAAATAAAGTAAATAAATAAATAAATAAATAAATAAATAAATTAAATAAATAAATAAAGTAAAGTAAATAAATAATAAATAAATAAATAAAATAAAATAAATGAAATAAATAAAATGAATACGAAATAAATAAACTAAATAAGAAATAAATAAACTAAATAAAATAAATAAATATATAAATAAATAAATAAATAAATTAAATAAATAAATAAATAAATAAAATAAATGAAATGAAATAAATAAATAAATAAATAAAATTAATAAAATTAATAAATAAAATAAATATGAAATAAATAAACTAATTAGAAAATAAATAAACTAAAGAAAATAAATAAATAAATAAATAAATAAATAAATAACTAAGTAACTATGTAAATAACTAAGTAACTAAGTAAATAAGTAGGTAACTAAGTAACTATGTAAATAAGTAACAAATTAAATAAGTAAAAAAATAAATAAGTAACTAAGTAACTAAGTAAATAAGTAACTAAGTAAATAAGTAAATAAATAAAAAAATATGCAAGTAAATAAATATTTATGTAAATAAATAAGTAAATTATTAAATAACTAAGTAAATAACTAAGTAAATAAGTAAATAAATAAGTAAATAACTAATTAAATAACTAAGTAAATAACTATGTAAATAACTAAGTAAATAACTAAGTAAATAACTATGTAAATAACTAGGTAAATAACTAAGTGAATAAATAAGTAAATAAGTAACTAAGTAAATAACTAACTAACTAAGTAAATAAGTAAATAACTAAGTAAATAACTAAATAAGAAAATAGCTAAATAACTATATAAGTAAATAAGTAAATAAGTAAATAAATAACTAAGTAAGTAAATAAATATATAAAAAAATAAGTAAATAAGTAAATAAGTAAATAACTAAGTAAATAACTAAATAACTAAATAAGTAAATAAGTAAAAAACTATGTAAATAAGTAAGTAAATAAGTAAGTAAATAAGTAAATAAGTAAATATGTAAATAAGTAAATAAGTAAATAAGTAAATAAATAAATAAATAAATAAAATCAATAAAATCAATAAAATCAATAAATACGAAATAAATAAAATAAATTTGAAATAAATAAAATAAATACGAAATAAATAAAATAAATACGAAATAAATAAAATAAATACGAAATAAATAAAATAAATACGAAATAAATAAAAAATAAAAATAAAAAAATAAAAAAATGAATAAATTAAATAAATAAATTAAATAAATAACTAAATAGTGTAAATAAATAAATAAAATAAAATAAAATAAATGAAATAAATAAATAAATAAATAAATAAAATAAAATAAATAAAATAAATAAATAAAATAAATAAAATAAATATGAAATAAATAAAATAAATACGAAATAAAGAAACTAAATACGAAATAAATAAACTAAATAAAATAAATAAATAAATAAATAAAATAAATAAATAAATAAAATAAATAAAATAAATAAATAAAATAAATAAAATAATTAAATAAAATAAAATAAATGAAATAAATAAATAAATAAATAAATAAAATCAATAAATAAAATAAATATGAAATAAATAAAATAAATATGAAATAAATAAACTAAATACGAAATAAATAAACTAAATAAAATAAAGAAATAAATAAATAAAATCAATAAATAAAATAAATAGGAAATAAATAAAATAAATACGAAATAAATAAACCAAATACGAAATAAATAAAGTAAATAAAATAAATAATAAAATGAATAAATAAATAAATAAATATATTAATAAAAAAATAAATAAAAAAATAATAAATAAATAAATAAATAAATAAATAAATAGTTAATTTAATAAATAAATAAATAAAAGTAAATAAGTAAATAACTGTTTCTAAGAGATTGGAGTTATGCAAACACTCTGTTATTGCTCGTATCTTCTTGTCAAAAGGTATGAAGCCCTGGAAAATTGCAGATGTAGTTACTCGCTTAGGTTGCATTTGGGGCTTTTCAGATTTCAAATGTATTTCTTTAGGCCGTGGTTTTTTCCACCTGTTATTTCCCTCTGTGGAAACAAAAGTGCAAGCATGGAGTGATGGGTCTATCAACCTCAATCCGGGTATCTTACAGCTCCATGAATGGAGTCTGAAACATAATCTTAATGAGTTTAGAGATACATGTGCGCATGTATGGATCAAAATTCATGTCCTTAACTGGGTCTTGTGGCACCCGGAGATTTTTTTTGACATAGCCTCGGCAATAGGCATACCAATTAGACTAGACAGTGCTACTGAATCAGTCTCTTTTGGTCACTATGCAAGAGTTCTAGTTGAAATTGATTTAAGTTGCACCCTGATAGATAGAGTGGTTCTCTCTATGCCACATGATGAGATCAACCTTCGCATTGAATTTGAGAAAGTCCCCATGTTTTGTGTTTCTTGTAAAACAACTGGGCATGACATTTCTACTTGCAGGAGACATTAAATTTGTACAAATTGTAATCTCAAAGGCCATGAGTCTCAGTTTTGTAGAATGAAGGTCAAGGATGACTCTAATGCTCCTCCCACTGGCCCCTCTTCTAAGCCTAATGTGAATTTTAATGATCCCAAAGGGCAGGATCCTCTGGATGTGATGAATGAAGCAATTTCACCTACTAAGGATGTCCAAATCTTACATCCTAATGATCCTTTGACAGAGAGCTTGGAGGTCCCTGTTAATACCCAATCATGGGCAGACCTTGTTAATGAACAACCAACTATGGCTAGAGTGTCTTTCAAAGAGGCTCTATCCAGAGGCATTGTTGATGATGTTCTTGATAATAATTCAGTAGATAGTCAAGATGCTGTTGAGTTAGAAGCTCAAGCGGTTGTTAAACATACTTTTTGGCAAGAGAAGCTCATGATTTTAAAAAATCGTAATGGAAATGCTATGGCTGACGTGGCCACCTCAGAAAAGTTTGGAGCAAGGAGGTCTCGCTTAGAGTAGTGAAGATCTGATTCTATTTGAAAGGCGGAAAGAATTGCAGGCACATTTGGGATGTCATCCAACAGTTGTGAGGCATTTATAGACTTGCAGCCTCTCTCTGCACTACATCCATATCCTGGATTCCGTTTAGAAGCTACTATCAATGAGCATGGGCAGACATCTCATGCTAAATTCCACCTAGGCACAACATCTTTTCCCACTGTAGGTGGCATTTATGAAGTGCCTGAAATGGGGCATGGATCGATGGGACAAACTATCCATGCTTTGGTTACACCAGCCTCCCCTGGTAGTTCTAAAGTGCCTCTCAAGGTGCATGCGCTGTCTTATCAGGCTGGATTAACCCATGTCGCTGCATCTCTTATAGCTGCTGGCTACAAGTCTGAAGCACCTGTTAAAGGGCGTGGACCATCCACTCAAGCTGGTGCTCCTTTGTCATTGGTTATGTCAGTCCCCTCCCTACCGAATGTGTTTAATGAGAAGGCTAGAATCCCCCCCCCCAAGGATCATAGTGGAATTGTTAATATAACAGGGGCAGTGAAATCTTTTGAACCAAGATGTGCTTCGATTCTGAGTAAGAATAAGGTATGTACTAGGAACGTGAGTACTCATAACTCCTTTGAATTACTTGCGTTTTCTAGCAGTGACGATGATAGAAAACTATATGGTGAACGAGCTGGATCTAAAATCGAGAAAGCTGTTGAAACCGATGAGCTCTCAAATGATGGCGGTGGACCTTGGACGCAGGCCAAGTCTTAGAGAAGAGGATGACATCCTCGTGGCAGGGGTGGTCATCTTTCACACCACAGCATGAAGACTCATTCTCAAGTGTGTTGATGTCCTTTTTTGTGGATTTTTGTTGTTTTATTCCTCATTTCTTTTGTGTTCAAAATTTTATATTCAATAAAGGGGCCTTGTTCCTCAACCTTTAAAAAAATTAAAAAAGTAAATAAACAAATAAAAGTAAATAAGTAAATAACTATGTAAATATGTAAATAACTATGTAAATAAGTAAATAACTAAGTAAATAACTAAGTAAATAAGTAAATAACTGTAGAGACCCGAAGCCTGACGTACACGGACATTACATTACTATTGCGGAATACTTATTACACAACAAAAACACACACATAAGGACCGTAATAGTTTAGTGTCTTTGGAAACTCGGGACGTAATCTTCTAATCATGGTGAAAGATCTTCAACATCTCCCATAAAGATCTTCCCCCTTTTTTTCATACATAAAACCTTTCTTTATATCATGGGGAAAATAAAACATAAAAAAGGGTGATCTCAAATGCTCAGTAAGGGTAAACAAAAGAAATATCAATCACATCATATACATAAGAACATAACTTCTGGAAATCTTAACCTGCAAAAGATATCATAATATCATAACATGGGATAAATCATAGAAGTGAAATGTAATCCCAATAATCATAACTTAAAACATGAAACTTTGTGGCATACACACATAATCATATAGAATCATTTCTTATTAGTCAAGACTCATTTCCAAGACTATCTTAGTGGACAAAGTCCATTTCTGAACCGAGTCACCCTCGTTTGAGTCCTGTTTCACTGAACTGGTATAACCTACCATTCCAGCCATGTCTATCTCATGAGATATAAAATCTTTACCCAATGCATTGGAGGGAGATATAGGTCCCACCCATCTCATAATGATACCATTCTTATGTGTGCCACAAAATCATAAATCATACATCATTGCATAACCCATGTAATAAAAATGGGATTTATAAACATCATGACATCATAAAACAATTCATATAAGATAAAGGAATTCATAAAAATAATTCCATCACAACATAATCAAATCAATGTAATAATAGGGACAGAAACAGAACCCTGTATTATCTTAGAAGGAAAATAATTTTGATAAAACAGTTGAACTCCATTCTTGAGGAAAATATCCTTTCTACTTCAATTTTTTTCCCTTTCATAACATGTCATACAATTTTAAACTAAAAGAAGTTGATTAAAAATAAACTTGAAAACTTGTAAAGGAAGCTTCTTGGAAATAATGTTTTAAAAATCCATTCATGCCGTATAAGTTAAAAAAACATTCTTCTCATACTTTTGTCGGAAAAGTAAAAAAGTACCTCGTACGAAAAATGACAAAAGATTCCTTTCATATCTTTTACTAAAAACTCACCGAAGGTTAAAATTGGATTTAAACAATAATATTACATATTGAGGAAACATGGATGTGGATGATAAAATACACCCCAGTAAATACCAAAGTATAAACAATCTCAGATAAAAATGAGATTGTGATATTTCCATTACCTTATGTCCGATATGCTTTGTACGTATCCGAACCTTCCGTATAATGATTTAAATAAGGTCATTAACTTATAAAAGAATCTTATTCATTGTTATTATATCATATATGGTTCGCTTATGACTTTATATTACCAATTATTTTTTAAATTCCATGTTAAAAAAGTGTTTTGGGTAAAATCGTTTTATTTATCGTAGGTGTTTGGACTTGTTGTTCTTGACATTATTATTACTTATATAATTATTTACTTACATACAGAATATAAAACATGATTTATATATCATATATATTCAGTATATATATATATAATAGATAGATAAATGAAATGAAACACATCGTTCATGGAGACGGTAGTCCGTACGTACGCATGAACGCTGCTTTCCTTTCCTTATTGTCTTGAATGGAAGTAAGTAAGTGACATACATATATATATATATACATAAATCCAGTAGATTTAACATGTCATATATTTCATTATTATTCATTATATATACTTTATAATCATTCATGAATGGTTAATGTGGAGAATGAATCTCATCGCGTCGTGGAGACGGTAGTCCATACGTACGCACGAGCGATGATATCGTTCCCATGGTCGTGGAATTGTGTTGAAGTGTATGTATAATATTTCAGTATCAATGTCACTTTATAATAATCATATATAGTTACTCATTACACCATTATACCCATCCAATTAAGGTGGTGGCGGAAAATAGATTACACCACGGCGTGGAGACGGTATTCCGTACGTACGCACGCGCGGTGATTTCCTTTTTCCGTAGGATGGATAAAAGGTTAATTAGAGTTCTTTAATATTTAAAATAACATATCAGTATATAAGAAATACTGATGTTATTACTTTACCATGAAACAACTAAAGAATAAGAAGTTGAAGAAGAAAGAAATTGAAAAAGATCGGTAATGGATATTACCTCTTTTTGACGCGTCTTTACTTAACCTCCACATAAAGAACTAAGGATGGTCTTTGAAGAAGACCAGGACCTATATGATGATACTAGGGAAGTGGAGAAGAGATTTTGGCAGGGTTTGTCCGAGCTTGAATGCTCAAATTGGTGTGAGGAGGAGAGGGAGGAGGTTCCCTTTTATAAGGGAGGAGAGGGGCACCTTAGGAAAATCTCAAAATATTATTTTATATTAAGGTCAAAATCGGTTTATAATGGTTCCAAAGGGTTTTATTTCGAAGCTAAAGTGGGGATGGGTCGAAATAATCTCATCTAATAGGATTTAAACATGTTTTGGTTATTATTTTAACCTTATCAATTAGATTTAACTCTAAGTTAAATAATTTAACTTTTACAGTGTCTTCTTGTTTTCTTACACTATATGTTTAATAAACTTACTATATCAAGCCAAAAGAACCCCAAGTTGTTTATTATTAATATATAAAACCTTATCTAAGTCATTTGGCCGATCCTTAGATTTTTAGGAATAAAATAACAATTAATAATATAATATTTGTTTTAAAAACTAATTTATGTCAATTTTGACAATATTTGGTACATGATTTTTATGAAATTCATAACAGAATGATAAGTTCAAAACAAGTGACTTAAATCAACAATAACATGTCATATTAACATAGAAAATTATTTTAAGTCATAAGAAGTCTCAAATTACATTTATTTAGGCATTTATAACATCAATTATGTCAATATTTCATTAATAAGACAATTACTGCATCATCTTTGTGTCATAATAAATGATAATTATTTAATCCCTAAAAATTCTAAATAAATTCCTATGATGTAGATAAGTTTATTATAGTTGTGGAGACTATTCATGTTCGATGTTTCATGAATGATTTCACTAAATTAAAATTATTATACTTATAAAATTTAAGAAAGTGACATGTTGTCACATTCTTTGGTTTTAATAATAATTAAATTATTTTCATGTATAAAAGTCCATTAAATGAATCTAATCCGACTCTTAGGTGATATGGGTCAACGTTTAGTCATCCAATAGGATTTTGACATGTGTTATGGTAATTTTATAATATTATATTTACCCTTAATTACCCGATTTATCTTTAACTATGGTAAATAAAAATTACCGTAGTTACTATTCATAAATCCCAAAAATAAAAAGTAGCTTATTAACATAATTTGGATCCACTGATTACAAATATGAAAGAAATTTTTTGAAATTCAATACACAAAATTTGCAGCAATTAAATTAAAATTAATCCTGTTGTCGAAAGAAAATGGGTTTTTCTTTAAAACATTGCAAAAGATTGAATTGATTTAACCTACGAATTCAAGGTAAAATCAATGCTAATGACATACATTATATTAAATGGTAAAAATATATTCTATTTATACTTTAAAACCATTCGATATTATAATTTAACCACATAAGATAGTACGATGAAAAAAGTTGTTTTTAATTAAAATATAGCATGTTTTTACTATTCATTAAAATATGAAAGTTATCGGAAAAATATCAAAACAATATCTAATGTAAATTTTTATATCCTAATTCAAAATAAGAATTTTATTTTGTCAAATTGAACTTATAAACATGTAAAAAACTAGATTTAGAGTGGGTGCCCCATCAAAAGGCGGCAAAACTGCATTTTTTTGAAAAATAATTATTTTACCCGAAAAAATATATTTTGTTCTTATAACATTTTCTAGAAAATGTGTAAGATGAATAATAATGTTATAAAATTCAAAATTTAGTTAACACTATTCATAACGGCTAGTTTATAACAATATTATAATAATATATCGTTGTTTAGTAAATCCCGGTACTGCGTACAACACACGCTATCGAGGAAGGTCACGATTGCGTGTAATGCAAGCCAAGTCAGGGTTGTGTGTAGTGCACGACTCCTTTTTTGTTGCATATATAGAATCCAACCATATTTTATTTATACATTGAATATATATATATATATATATACACACTCAACGTTGTGTAGAATAACTTCTATCAAACGAACTTGAAATTGTGTGTAACAAGAGCCAAGAAAAGTGTTGCATATACTGCAAGCTAATACGGTGTTGCGTATAGCGCAAGATAATATTAGTGCATCGTACAACAGAAGATATGAATGAAATTAAAAAGAATGTATCTTATAAAATCTCGGGTTGCTACATTCTACCCCCCTTAAAATGAATTTCGCCCTCGAAATTCGTCGGGGTTATAAATGGTTTACTATTTGAAAGTTTCTTTAATAGAAACCCACATCGTAAAAAGTAATACCAAAACTAAACTTTAAAAACAAAAGTATGAAATGTAACGGTTACCCAAATAAACTAATCACTGGGTTTCCACATAGGTGAAAATATGGATATGGAAGAGAAATCTAACCATCATGTTCTAATGGAGAGTGGTAGAGAACATGGCTATAAAAAATCCAAAAATCACAAGGCCATAGATTTTTGATTATCTAAGGTACCATATGATTCTTCGGATATAAGGGCAGTAGGACAACATTTTTGGTTTTTCAAGATCATTTCCCTAAAGTTGATGAAATTGGTATTAGATGAAATACTTTCGTGATTTTGGTATAGTCTCACCATTTGTCATTCTTTGGACAATTTCCACTTATTCTATTAATGAAATGAAGTTGAATTTGTCATTCGTGATGTATTAGCAGATCATGTGATAGAATGAAGGGTCATTCCATCTGTCTTAATCAAAAGGTTAGAAAAGTTATCAAAAAAATACATAAGTCCATCTATAGTGAGATTAATCTTATATAGTTCCTAAAATGGACTTATACTTCATATATCATACTCCTTAATATAATAAAACTAGTTTCTACTAAACAGGGTCTTCCTGTAGGCCAGTGGTAGGCGATAAAGGACAGTCGCACTTCTGTTGTGGGTTCGATTCCCACAGCCTTGTCCAACGCGATGGGCTGTCGCCCGTCCTGCAGGTTGTCCTTTATCTAAAACTACATTACTATAAAATCCCATCAGTAATATCAAAAAAATATCAATCCTTAAAGAATACTTAGCATATGTCCAACATAATCCATTCCAATATTTAGGGTTATCTAAAATACTTCGGTCCAAGCTCATAGTATAAAGAAAACAATTAATTGAAATTTCATCAACCAAGCATGTGAATACCATCATTTATCCCCTATATATATATATTTTTGGTCACATTCCAATCATGTGAATACCTTAATCATGTATTCTCTTGAAAAAAATAAATACCCATTGAACCATAGTAAAAACTTGAATGCAGTTAGAAGTTAACACTTTCCACATACCAAAATCCTCAAAATTCTATATACTCAAACCATGATATCACTTTGTCCTTATATCAATCATGAGCTCATGAATACTGTTAAACATTTCATTTTCTCATTTTCCCTTCATTATGCACATATCATCTTATTTCCAAAAATATCTCAATCACTTTGAATACCATATTAGACCAATACATAAATATTCTAATACTCCATGATACAAAATTATTTTGGAATCCCATTACATAAACACTTAATCATTCCACCACATCGTTGTCATATTCAACATCGCCAATAGTGATCGCATGTGACTTCCCTTTTTCCTTTTCCTTAAGCGGTTGCTCATGTCGATCATCACTAACCCTTGGATTAGGGCATTTATTAGCATAATTCCTCATTTCCTTTCACTTGAAGCATTGAAGTTTTGGTGGTGCGTTCTCTGCAGTTTTTGCTTTATTCACATCATTAGAAACCCTTTTTCCATTACTTCGACACTCAGCTGCTCGATGACCTTCTTTTCCACACTTAAAACATTTTCTATTCCCTTTAAGATAATCTCCACTATGCTTCTTTCCACACTTTGTGCATAAGGAAACATTCATCTTCTTTTCACCATTATTCTGAGATTTCTCCTTGAACTTTATCTTTTGTTTCTTGTCAAAACCATGAGATGGATATGTAACACCAACTTCCATTTCTACCTTGACAGCACATTGCACAATTTATTCATAGATACTGATGTCTCTTATAGCTAATGCCCTTCTAAGACTTGGTTTTAAGGCACTGAAAAATAGATCAGCTTTACTTTCAGGTTGGATGATAATGTCAGATGCATACCTTGCAAGTCTTGTAAAATTCGCTTCGTATATACCAACAGATTCATCATCCTTCTGCTTCATCTCAAGAAACTCCTTTTCCATCTTTGTTCGAAGAATACGATGGAAGTACTTTCTAAAAAAACATGTTCTTGAACTCGTCCCATTCCATGGACTCAATTTCATCTCTTGGCCTCGTATTCTTGATAAGATTCCACCATTGATCAGCTTCACCTTCCAAACGATATACTGCTAAGATGACTTTATCATGTTCAGAAAATTGACGAACTGATAATATCTTTTCAGTGTTACTGATCCATTGTTTAGCAAAAAGTGGATCGGAAGAACCACTGAAAGAAGGTGGAAGTTTCCTCATGAAGGACTCAATAGAATATTTTTCCCTTCATTGCTCATTTGGAAGTCCAGAATGATTCATAGCTTGTGTAAGTATAGCAACAAGATTTTGCACTCCATCTCCCATAACACTTGTTTGTTCAGGAGGAAAATCATTGCATTGTCCATTACAGTGATCAAAACGGTTCCTTCGGGTTCCACCCATCATCTAAAACCCAAAAAGAATAGTGTGAGAGGCAAAAATAATGCTAGGGAAAACAACATAGTAAAGGGGGAGTACCCTTAATATCTAACATCATAGGTTAAATTCTAAGATCGTTACCATAGTTCTAGGACTATATACTATACGTATACTTATCCTTAGGGACATCCCTAGACATACCTTAGTAATATCTCTAGAGATCTCACTAACGTTTTTGCATCCTAATTTTCAAAGTTTGACTAAACTTTTCCTCTGATACAAACTGTAGAGACCCGAAGCCTGACGTACACAGACATTACATTACGGTTGCGGAATACTTATTACATAACAAAAACACACACATAAGAACTGTAATAGTTTAGTGTCTTTGGAAACTCGGGACGTAATATTCTAATCATGGTGAAAGATCTTCAACATCTACCATAAAGATCTTCCCCTTTTTATCTTACCTAAAACCTTTCATTATATCCTGGGGAAAATAAAACATACAAAATGGTGAGCTCAAATGCTCAGTAAGGGTAAAAAGAAGAAATATCAATCACATCATATACATAAGAACATAACTTCTGGAAATCTTAACCTGCAAAAGAGATCATAATATCATAACATGAGATAAATCATAGAAGTGAAATGTAATCCCAATAATCATAACATAAAACATGAAACTTTGTGGAACACACAGATAATCATAGAGAATCATTTATTATTAGTCAAGAATCATTTCCAAGACTATCTTAGTGGACAAAGTCCATTTCTGAACCGAGTCACCCTCGTTTCAGTCCTGTTTCACTGAACCGGTATAACCTACCGTTCCAGCCATGTCTATCTCATGAGATATAAAATCTTTACCCAATTCATTGGAGGGAGATATAGGTCCCACCCATCTCATAATGATACCATTCTTATGTGTTCCACAAAATCATAAATCATACATAATTGCATAACCCATGTAATAAAAAAGGGATTCTTAAACATGATGACATCAGAAAACAATTCATATAAGATAAAGGAATTCATAAAAATAATTCCATCACAACATAATAAAATCAATGTAATAATAGGGATAGAAACAGAACCCTATATTATCTTAGAAGGAAAATAATTTTGATAAAACACTTGAACTCCATTCTTGAGGAAAATATCCTTTCTACTTCAAATTTTTTTTCCTTTCTTAACATGTCATAAAATTTTAAACTAAAAGAAGTTGATTAAAAATAAACTTGAAAACTTATAAAGGAAGATTCTTGGAAATAATGTTTTAAAAATCCATTCATGCCGTATAAGTTAAAAAACATTCTTCTCGTACTTTTTTCGGAAAAGTCAAAAAGTACCTCGTACGAAAAACGACAAAAGATTCCTTTCATATCTTTTACTAAAATCTCACCGAAGGTTAAAATTGGATTTAAACAATAATATTACATATTGAGGAAACATGGATGTGGATGATAAAATACACCCCATTAAATACCAATGTATAAACAATCTCAGATAAAAATGAGATTGTGATATTTCCCTTACATTATGTCTGATATGCTTTCTACGTATCCGAACCTCCTGTATAATGATTTAAATAATGTCATTAACTTATTACAGAATAATATTCATTGTTATTATATCATATATGGTTCACTTATGACTTTATATTACCCGTTCATTTGTAAATTCCATGTTAAAGATGTGTTTTGGGTAAAATCGTTTTATTTATCGTAGGTGTTTGGGCTTGTTGTTCTTGACATTATTATTACTTATATAATTATTTAATTACTTCGAGAATATAAAACATGATTTATATATCATATATATTCAGGATATATATATATATATATATAATATAGATAAATGAAATGAAACACACCGTTCATAGAGACGGTAGTCCGTACGTAGGCATGAACGCTGTTTTCCTTTCCTTATTGTCTTGAATGGAAGTAAGTAGATGACATTCATATATATATATACATAAATCCAGTAGATTTAACCTGTCATATATTTCATTATTATTCATTATATATACTTTATAATAATTAATGAATGGTTAATGTGGAGAATGAATCTCATCGCGTCGTGGAGACGGTAGTCCGTACGTACGCACGAGCAATGATATCGTTCCCATGGTCGTGGAATTGTGTTGAAGTGTATGTATTCTATTTCAGTATCAATATCACTTTATAATAATCATATATAGTTACTAATTACACCATTATACCCATCCAATTATGGTGGTGGCGGAAAATAGATTACACCACGGCGTGGAGACGGTATTCCGTACGTACGCATGCGCGGTGATTTCCTTTTTCTGTAGGATGGATAGAAGGTTAATTAGAGTTGTTTCATATTTATAATAACATATCACTATATAATAAATACTTATGTTATTACTTTATCATGAAAAAACTAATGAATAAGAAGTTGAAGAAGAAAGAAATTGAAAAAGATCGGTAATGGATATTACCTCTTTTTGACGCGCCTTCACTTAACCTCAACTTAAAGAAATAAGGATGGTCTTTGAAGACGAACAGGACCTCTAGGATGATACTAGGTAAGTGGAGAAGAGATTTTGGCAGGGGTTGTCCGAGCTTGAATGCTCAAATTGGTGTGAGGAGGAGAGGGAGGAGGTGCCCTTTTATAAGGGAGGAGAGGGGCACCTTAGGAAAGTCTCAAAATATTATTTTATATTAAGGGAAAATTCGGTTTATAATAGTTCCAAAGGGTCTTATTTCAAAGCTAAAGTTGGGATGGGTCTAAATCCTCTCATACAATAGGATTTAGACAAGTTTTGGTTATTATTTTAATCTTATCAATTAGATTTAACTCTATGTTAAATAATTTAACTTTTACAGTGTCTTTTTTTTCTTACACTATATGGTTAATAAACAAACTATATAAAGCCAAACGAACCCCAAGTTGTTTATTATTTATATATATAACCTTATCTAAGTTATTTGGCTGAAACTTATATTTTTAGGAATAAAATAACAATTAATAATATAATATTTGTTTTAAAACTAATTTATGACAATTTTCACACTATTTGGTACATGATTTTTATGAAATTCATAAAAGAATTATAAGTTCGAACCAAGTTACTTAAATCACCAATAACATGTTATATTAACCTATAAAATTAGTGTAAGTCATAAAAAGGCTCAAATTACATTTATTTGGGCATTTATAACATCAATTATGTCAATATTTCATTAGTAAGACAATTACTGCATCATCTTTGTGTCATAATAAATGTTAATTATTTAATCCATAAAAATTATAAATAAATTCCTATGATGTAGCTAATTGTATTAGATTTCTTGAGACTATTTATGTTCGAAGTTTCATGCAGTTTTTCACTAAATTAAAATTATTATACTTATAAGATTTAAGAAAGTGACATGTTGTCACATTCTTTGGTTTTAATAATAATTAAATTATTTTCATGGAAAAAAGTCCATTAAATGAATATAATCTGACCCTTAGGTGATATGGGTCTACTTTTAGTCATCCAATAGGATTTTGACATGTTTTAGGGTAATTTTATAATAGTATATTTACCCTTAATTACCCGATTTACCTTTAACTATGGTAAATAAAAATTACCGTAGTTACTATTCATAATTCCCAAAAATAAAAAGTAGCTTATTAACATAATTTGGATCCACTGATTCCAAATATGGAATCCATTTTCCCAAATTAAATACACAAAATTTGCAGAAATTAAATTAAAATTAATCCCGTTGTCGAAAGAAAACAGGGTTTTCTTTAAAACATTGCAAAAGATTGAATTGATTTAACCTATGAATTCAAGGTAAAATCAATGCTAATGACATAAATTATATTAAATGGTAAAAATATATTCTATTTATACTTTAAAACCATTCAATATTATAATTTAACCACATAAGATATTACGATGAAAAAAGTTGTTTTTAAATTAAAATATAGCGTGTTTTTACTATTCATTAAAATATGAAAGTTATAGGAAAAATATCAAAACTTTATCTAATGTAAATTTTTAAATCTTGATTCAAAAGAAGAATTTTATTTTGTCAAATTGAACTTATAAAAATGTCAAAAACTATATTTAATGTGGGTGCGCCATCAAAAGGTGGCAAAACTGCATTTATTTTGAAAAATACTTATTTTACCCGAAAAATTTATTTTGTTCTTATACCATGTTCTAGAAAATGTGTAAGATGAATAATAATGTAATAAAATTCAAAATTTAGTTAACACTATTCATAACGGCTAGTTCATAACAATATTATAATAATATATCGTTGTTTTGTAAATCCTGGTATTGCATACAACACATGCTATCGAGGAAGGTCACGATTGCGTGTAATGCAAGCCAAGTCAGGGTTACGTATAGTGAACGACTCCTTTGTTGTTGCGTATAATAGAATCCAACCATATTTTATTTATACATTGAATATATATATATATATATATACACTCAACGTTGCGTAGAATAACTTCTATCAAACGAACTTGAAATTGTGTGTAACAAGAGCCAAGAAAAGTGTTGCGTATACTGCAAGATAATACGGTGTTGCGTATAGCGCAAGATAATCTTGGTGTGTCGTAAAATAGAAGATATGAATGAAATTAAAAGGAATGTATCTTATAAAATCTAGGGTTGCTACAATAACTAAGAAACTAAGTAAATAACAAAGTAAATAAGTAAATAAGTAACTAACTAAGTAAATAAGTAAATAAATAAATAAATAAATAAGAAAATAATTAAATAAGTGAATACTAAATAAGTAAATAAATAAATAAATAAATAAGTAAGTAAATAAATAAATAAATAAAAGTAAATAAGTAAATAACTAAGTAAATAAATAAATAAGTAAATAACTAAGTAAATAACTAAGAAAATAAGTAACTAACTAAGTAAATAAGTAAATAAATAAATAAGTAAATTAGTAAATAAGTAAATATGTAAATAAATAAATAAATAAATAAGTATATAATAAATAAATAAATAAATAAGTAAATAAGTAAATAAATAAATAAATAAATAAATAAATAAATAAATAAGTCAATTAGTAAATATGTAAATAAGTAAATAAATAAGTATGTAAATAAGTAAATAAGTAAATAACTAAATTAGTAAATTAGTAAATAACTAAATAACTAAATAAATAAATAACTAAATAAGTAAATAAATAAATAAATAAATAAATAACTAAACAAATAAATAAATATATAAATATATATATAAATAAATAAATAAATAAATAAATAAATAAAATATAAATAAATAAATAAATAAATAAATAAATAAATTACTAAATAACTAAATAAGTAAATAAGTAAATAAGTAAATAAATAAATAGAAAGATAAATAAATAAATAACTAAATAAGTAAATAAGTAAATATGTAAATATGTAAATAAAGAAATAAGTAAATAAATATTTAAATAATTAATTAAATAATTAATTAATTAAATAAGTAAATAAGTAAGTAAATAACTAAGTAACTAAGTAATTAAGTAAATAAGTAAATAAGTAAATAACTAAATAAGTAAATAAGTAAATAAGTAAATAAGTAAATAAGTATATAAGTAAATATGTAAATAACTAAGTAAATAAGTAAATAAGTAAATATGTAAACAAGTAAATATATAAATAAATAAATAAGTTAATAAGTAAATAAGTAAATAAGTAAATAAGTAAATTAGTTGATAAGTAAATAAGTAAATAAATAAATAAATAAATAATTAAATAATTAATTAAATAAATGAATAAATAAGTAAATAACTAAATAAGTAAATAAGTAAATAAGTAAATAAGTAAATAAGTATATAAGTAAATAAGTAAGTAAATAAATAAATAAATAAATAAATAAATTCGTAAATAAGTAAATAAGAAAGTAAATAAATAAATAAATAAATAAATAAATAAGTAAATAAATAAATATGTAAATAAGTAAATAAATAAATAAGTAAATAAGTAAATAAATAAATAAATAAATAAATAAATAAATAACTAAATAAGTAAATAAGTAAATAAGTAAATAAGTAAATAAGTAAATATGTAAATATGTAAATAAGTAAATAAGTAAGTAAATAATTAAATAAATAAATAATTAATTAATTAAATAAGTAAATAAGTAAATAAGTAAATAAATAAATAAATAACTAAATAAGCAGATAACTAAATAAATAAGTAAATAAGTAAATAAATAAATAAGTAAATAACTGAATAAATATGTAAATAAGTAAATAAATAAATAAATAAATAAATTAGTAAATAAATAAATATATAAGTAAACTCTCTATAACGATGATGATAGCTATTCACATCAATGATATAAATTTTTATATGAAAATACATGAATGTAATTATTTGACCAAAAATTTAAATTTCCCCAGACATTGGAATTATAGGAATTATAATATCATCATATTATTGGATAAATTCATCATGTAATACCATAATAAAATGGATTCATTGTGAATTAAGAATGAAGTTGTTTCAAGAGAAACACTTATAGATTTTGAATTTTTTTCTTTAAAACCTGTGATATAAGAAATTTGAATAGAATATTGAAAATAATGATTTATAAATGATTAATTATTCAAAAATATTACATTCTAGTAGATAATCATTTTAAATAATTCATGGTGAATAATAAGATATATGTCTCAATGTGTTAAAATTGATACATCAAACACATAACTGTAATTTTGGTTTAGTTGACTAAAAAATAACCTCTTGTATAACATAAATATGTATCTTAATAACTTATTTAAAAAAAACATTCCCATAACATTTTATAATCATCATTTATAATTATTATCTAAATTTATATTAGTTTGTTATTATCTTTTTTTGATATGAGGATTGAGTACGATAGATTGTTTTGAACTAGTTTCATGATAGTGGTGTTGTTGTTCATTATTCTTATAAATTTAATCATTACAAAATCATATATGTTACACAAATTTATTTATTAGGATTATTTATAAAATATATTTTTATTTTATGATATTTTATGTTATGATTTCGGTAGATGAAATTTTTGAAAAACATGTTTTGGAGACTCTTAGAAAATGAATAGTTTTATCTTAATTGATGATTTAAAAGTTAATATTATCAGAATATAAAAATTCTTTAATTACATATTAATATCCAATATAATTTTCTTAATTTTATACATTATTGAAATTTACATCATTTTTCATGTTTTTGGTCAAACTATCCCCACATGAGTATGCCATAATCTATGTGCGAGCATAGCTATGTAAGATACACTTTTGTTATAAAATCATTAAAAAAATGCACAATGAAATTATTTTGATTTCTTATGTGGATGAATATGATTTGATATGATTTATAAGAATATTGTATTTGATTTTTTTTGTAATGTACGAATAAACCTCTTTTCCTATTGGTATATTCATTTTGGGTGGTTATTTTTACAATGGTCACATATAGTTAATATTACTTATAGTATTGATAATTTATATTTATAATAAATAAATAATATAATATTTAACATATCTATTAACTAAAACAATTTTTATACGAATATTTAAATTTAAGTGATGAAAAATGAATAATATCATTCATAGCGGTGATAGTCCACACATGCACATGAGAAACTTTTTTTTATTGAATGAGAGGGGGGATATATAGTGATTATATCATCAATTTAATAAAGTTTCAATATGTTATTTAAAACAATTTCATTAAATAAATATGATTATAATGGTTCGGAAGATGGTGTATAACAAGGATAAAATAATAATTTAAAGGGTAATAAATTCCTTCATTTGAGATTTGGATCTTCTCATGATGTGTCCTTTATAAAGGGACTTGAAGAACATTATTGTTATTAATGGATTATATATTTATATAGGGGATATAAAAGATTTAAATTGAGTATATCGTAATAACTCAAATGTTAAAAATGGTAAAAGAATAATTGTTATAACCCATGTGAACTAGGTTAAGTATTCTTTGCATGTTCCTACCTAATTAGAAATAGAAAGATAAAGAGGATTATCCTACTGTAATGATCAGGTTTGGTGACATCTATGAAATATTTTTATGTTATTTTTGAGTGAGGAATGGTACTCTATAAAAAACGTATCTTGGAATATGGGGATAATGGTTATTCTGTTTACCCATTCATGGATGTGGGTGGGATCGAGAGAGGTGACAAACATGATTTTGTAGAAACATGGGTGTTTGTGGGGCCCAATTGTTATATCATGGAGCCTATAATTCATAAATACTTTTTGTTTTCTATAATACATTTTATAATAAATCAATCCATGTTAACTACATAAGTTTTACCAACCATGTTATCTCCCTAATTTTTCTCCATTGAACACTAAATCATTACCAATGCAATAGAGAGTTATATTGGGATCACCCATCATCACGAGCTTTATCAGGCTCAAATTCTATCATATATAATGATCAAGTACCATATAATGAATAAAAATTGTCTATTATTGAAATTTTTCATCATAAAACCCTCGAAAAAGTCATTTTAACCCCTATCCATATATCTTTCAAAAAAATATTCATAAAAAAGTGACAATAAATAACTTTTCTTTTAAAAAAACCATTAAAAATAAAAAAACCAACAAATAATCGAAAATAGAATTTAATTAGTGAAACCATGATATTACAAATAGTAAAATCTATAATAAATAAAGAAAATGGTGGTGGGAAATTTCACTCATGTATTATATGTAAAAAAAGTATTTTTTCAGTTTTCTAAAAATAGTAAAAAGCGTCTCATAGGAAAAACATTAAAAACCCATTTTAAACCCTTGTAAATAATGTAAAAATTCGTTGAATATTAAATTTAAGAGACTTTTAAGTATAAATAAAAACATCCTTGAATAATTTAAAAGAAATTTGATATGTAGGATAAGTAGTTGTATGAATTTTTGAAAAAAAAATAAATGAAAATCATTTACCATGTGTCCCGACATGTTTTATTCATAGTCTATACTCATATTATTTTGTAACCCTAATTTTGATTAAACATTAACCCTCTATGTTTTGGAATTTTTATGATTTTAGGTACTATATCACACAGGGAGGTATTTTTTATATTGATTTCAGTATTTTTTCGTGATGTTAGGGTTTTTTGAGAAATAAAGGTCAAGAGTTTTACATTAAAAATGATGCATAGTGGTGTCCAAAAGGTTTTTATGAGGAGGTTGCAGTAAAATCATTCAAACGATCACACTGTTAATTTTTATTGTAAAATGTTTGAACTTTAGTATTTGACTAAAATTTCAAAAAAAAAAAATAAATATAAATAAATCTGGAATAAAATTCGAGAGAAGAAAAATAAATTTGAAAAAAATAAATAAATGGATTGAATCAGAATTGAAACAGTTGTTGTGGACAAGATTAAACCTTCCAGAAAATCCCTTATTCCTTTTTTAAAATTATTTCCCAATGGAATTTCATAATTCCCACACAAATATAAATATATTAAAATCCCAGTTTGAATGTATATCCTATCAAGACCTCAGTATGATTATTTTCCCTCTTGTAGAAATGATTCAATTACTTGAAGACCTCCATGAAAATAAACCTAATCAAAATCACTATTCTCAATAAAAAAATCACGTCGAAGAAATTTAAAATATAAAATTTAATATTTTACACCATATTATGAAACTCAATCTAAAAAATAGTTGAAAATATATTCATGAAAATAAATTAATTAAAAAAATACAAGATTAAGAAAAATTGAAAAATGATTCCACATTTAGATCAAAACATGGAGGGTAGTTTCATTCGATTACTAGTATACTCAAAAACATAGTTATTATCATCACATATATTTAGTAGTGTATTTATTCAATATTACTTATTTTCTAATTTGAATGTACAGAATTTTAAAAAGCATTCTATAATAACCCTCTCCTTCAACACAATAACAAACAAAAACCTTGATGATGTATGAATATAGAAACATATAGAAAAGGAAGGATGAAAATATGATGTCTAGTTTATGTATATATAAAGTTGGATTGATTTTATACTCTTTTATTTCCTAATCATGATAGGTGGTATTCTAAAAAGATGTTTAAAATTGAATTTTCTATAAAAAAATAAAACTTTCATGTCATTTTAACATGTTAAGAAATGTTAATGGTGCATTAATGAAGACCATACATATGTATGAAGAGAATATTCATCTTCATCAAGTTTCTCATGGAAACAAAATAATAATTACTATATTTTAATTCAAAATTTAATTGAGAGGTGTTATATATAATTATCTTTCCTTTCTTGTCATAATAAATTCACGTGGATACATTTATCCCTAGATTTTATTAATATTATAAATATGGGTCATCTCTTCCAGGAAAAAATATTTTCCAAACTGGATAATATATTTAGGGCTTATACAGTTATATCTAATAATGTTTCTAGTTTATTAAATTTAATCCCACATAAAAATTAATAATAAAAGCATTACTCAATTTGGGTCAATTTTTAAAAAGTTATGCTCCACATAAAGAATTCACAAAAAAATTGTTAAATTTGTAAAATTATGGAATTTTAAATTTTAAGATCAAAACAATCCTAAATTACTAAAATAATAAAATTCATATAAAATTTGTAATTTTTAGAAATTAAATCCCTGAAATACACATGATAAATAATGGAAATATTAGAATTATCAATTCCCCAACAATTAGAACTTTGACTCCTCGATAAGTAAGCATCAAAATCAAATCAATGAAATTTCAGACCATATACCAACTAGATCCACAAATATATCACCATTAAATAAAATATAACATGCCTCATCAAAATCTATCATTTTAGATTCTACGTTCAATAAATTTAAACCATTTCCCCTTCATTTCACGTCTCTTCACCAAAAACACTGAATTTATATATATTTTCTTTCAACAGAAAAATAAATATTACCAATACTAATTTTCTCACCAAAAACATGAAAGAAATATAATATTATGGATAATTTTCTAAATATCTAAAAGATTTGAATCAGATATATGAAATTTTCATAAGGATATTGTAGATATGTTATGTTGTTTTCATTTGATTATTTTTAGATGTCCAAAATTATATGGCCAAATAAAGAGGATTAATATCTCCTTGAAAAAAAATTCAATATTCTAATTTTCACTAAGGTTTCTCTCTTATTAATTTCACATTTCATAAAATAAGATCTAAAAACATTTAAAAATCATGAAAATACTAAACCATCAAAATTTTAGTATAAAAATAACATTTCTCTTCTTATTTTTTTAAAACAAAATATAGTCACATATTTATTTTTGGATAGAACAAGAAAGGCACATATTCGTATTCCATGAATGTTATATAATGTCACAACCAATATTATAATAACTCTTGTTTATTTTTTAGTAATAAAATATCATAATAATTTTTTTATCCAAAAAAAAAACCAAATGATTTATTCCACCAAAAGAAACATTCACAGACACATAAGTTAAACTAGGTCACTAATTTTCACATATAGAGCTTGTTGGATAAGGAAAATTCGATTGTAATATGGAAATACTAATAGGTTGATCAAAGATACTATGGTATAAAAGTGTTAAATGTTTAGGGAATTAAAAAATAAAATGATTCTATTGCAAATGGGACTTCAATATCCGAATAAATGACCCATTAATTGAAAATATAAGCACATCAAAGATCAAATTTTCTAAAAAATAAATCAAATAATAGTTAATATAATAATGGATTGGATCTCTGATTATATTTGGTTAATGTGATTAAATTATAAAAAAAATTATTTACTTCCCTCACTTTAAGGGGATATTAAAAATAACGGATGTGAAATATGGGTAGAGATTCAAAACTCATAGGGATTTTCATGAATTTATCATAGTATTGAACATAATGAAAATAAATATTCAACATTAATTTATGTTTGGTTTCTTGGGATATATTTTTTTACTCAATGAAATAGTTTTAAAAAAATAAAAAGAAAATAATTTGATCTCACAAGTATCAAAACACTCAAAAAATTGAAAACATGAAGAAAAGAAACACACTAAATTTTGAAAGAAATCTATGAAACAAATTTTATAAAATTAAACATAGAAAATCATAATATAACTATAATATTAGTCCCCCACATTATTTTTTTCAATTACCACATTGTGAATGTTTTATGTGAGAATTAAAAATAAAGAAGATAATACAAGAGAAAAACAGGTCGTATGGAATGAATCAACCAGGTTTTTATTGAGAAATAAAATTCTTAAACTGGCCATCTAAAAGCTGCAACATTGAAATCTATATATAAAATAAGAAAAAATGTTCATAATTTATTGAAATTTCAGAAATAAAAATTATAAAAATAAGCGGAATGATGCTTTTTCTTGACACCCATGTGGGTGATATAATTTTACTGGTCCATGTTAGGATGTTCTAGTTTGTTTACCCCTATAAAATATGGGTGTGGTTTCTTTACCTAGAACCCCAAAATTAATTTTTCATTAGTATTATTTAGATAAAAAGAATTTGATATCCCATTTACAAAATTTATTAGGTTACTCTCTATGAATTTATTATTCAAATGTTTTAGTGTAAGAGGGAACAAATATAAAAGAAACTTCTAAATACTTGATACTAAAAAAATATCCATTGGTTATTGAAATTTAAGGCCATGACATTGTTTGTCTTCAATTTCAATTTGAATTTTTTTTTTCATTGAAAAAACATATCATTACCACCATAGTCATGTAAACTAGTGTACTCACTAGAATTAAATTCCTATCTTTCTTAAATTTCATTAGTCACATACACATTATCTAGAAAATCATTCTAATCAAATGAAATGAGTACTAAATATACCCAGAGTGGAATATTTATCAATTTTTTATCAAAATAATCTAGAATAATTGGATAAAAATTTAAGACTTATCTACATGACTTATCATTTTTCCAGGGTTTTCATGGAGTGGAAAATTGTTTTATTAAATATAGGTAGTAGATCAAGTTCTTCCAAATTCTCTTCAAAAATAAATCACTCTAATATTTATTCCTCTTTGGCCAATTTTTTATACAAAGTTTCTAATATTTAATTTTCAAAGAAAATTATTTCACATGGAATTTAAATTTCAAAAAATTCATCCCAATAATTTTATAATGGCTTTTTATTTCCAAAGGACACATTAATTGGTAAATCATTAATAATTTATTCTATTAAATTTACAAAATGAGATTATATTTCATTTTTAAACTCACCCACAAAATTTTAATAAATATAAAAACTACTTGGAATAATATTTTACATATTATGGGTAGTTGTTTAACCTTTTAATTTTTTCCATTATATTAAAGAGGTGGCATGAATTTCAATTTTTTGCTTACTTCTTGAATCATAATGAAATTTTGTTGACATACCAAATTATTTTGTTGTATAATGGACAATTTTTCTTGGATTATGAAATATTCTTTTTAAGAATAAAATAATTGTTTCTACAATGGTTTTTCAATATATCTTTTTTATTAGACTCCCCAAATATTTAATAATCAAACTAAGTATATGAGTATTCACTATTAAAATACTTTTCTTTAACATAGTGAATTAGTGGTTAAAAATTATATAAATACAAAAATTTATTAGAAAAAACATTAGAATGCACATATGTCATGAAACAAGTTAATGTTCGGGTTTTTTTAGAAAACACCTTTCAATAATTTACCATTAAAAATAAATCACATTAGTGACCAATAGGCTGTCTCGCAAGGTGGTTTTAGTTTATGTTTTCAAAAAATCACAATGTTAGTTTATTTGTATTAAATGATAATATTTATGGATTTTATTAAAGTTTATTATATATTAAAATAAATAGAAACTATAGTGGAATAATACAAGCTAGATTTTGAGGGTATAATACTATGAAAACACACACACACACCCACAGGCAGAAGGATAGGTCATATCCCATTTAGGGATAACCCATACATAGAGCCACATTATTACATTTTTATTTTGGCCTAATGACCTAGTGGAAAAAAAGCAACTACATAGCCCAAGGGCAGATGTACTTGCCCAAAATCCCAATGCTACATCATGCATGGATCAACCTACCTACATCCTAAAAAATTCTAGCATTGTTTCCCACCTATTTTATTGTCTACATAACCACCTTCATAATTCTATAATAGTTTTTTCACCCATAAATAATTGAACTAAGGACCACTTATCTATTGAGGGTAGTGGATGGGAACCACTAATCCATATCACTGACCATATATAGTGGAATAATATTCAATTTAAAAACAAAAAACTGATAAAAATTAAATGGGATTGAAATCTGAATTGAAATAGTTTTGGTTGATAATTAGACCTTGTGGACTCTCCCATCTTCCCTATTTAGAAAGATTTCACAATTGAATTTATCAATTACCATACAAAGATATCTATATAAATAACCCTATTTTTCAAAGATATCATATCATGAAATCAACATGATTTATGTCCCTCCTATAGATGTGATTCAATTTATTGAAGACCTCTAAGAAATCAAACCTAATAAAAATCACTATTCCTAATGGAAATACCTCACTGAAAAAATATAAATAGTGAATCTAATTATTTTACACCATAGGGTTGAATTAAATGAAGAAAATTATATGAAGATGTTTTTAAAATATAAAAATACACTTTCATTCAAAAATATAAATTCAAGAGAGATTCAAAAGATATTACATGTAAAGATCAAAACTATGAATAAAGATTCCTTTGGTTGTCAACATCCTTGAAATTGGTTCATAGACTCACATCTCTAGAGAATCATCATTCTTATAAATTTCTTACGTACCAATGTGAGTGCTTAATATGTTAAAAAAAAATATCACATCTCTATCCTTTCTCTCACCAAGCAGCAACAACCATGAAATTGTAGAAATGTGGAAATATATAGAAGAGGAGAGGTGGTAATTTTTTGTCTGATCTATGTGCATCCATTTTTGGTTGAATTTAGTCCTCCGTCCAATCCATATATCCATTATAGGTCTTAAAAAATGTTGTTAACATTGAATTTTCTTTTGATACATATAATTTTAACTCATTTGGACACATTTATTAAAATATATATATGGTATTTTAATTCCCACTTTTTTAATCCAAAGAAACTCTTCAACTTCATAATGTTTCACAAGATCAATATCCATCATAATGAATGAATTTTAATTTGAGATATACTGGAGAGGTTTGTCTTCAAATTATATATCATTTAGAGTTATACTCAATGAATTTTAACACTTTTATCCTGATATATTACTCATTTAATGAGGAGGGTTAAATTCTATTAGCCAAAAATATTTTCTATATTGACTGATTTGTTTTAGCCATATAAAGATTGATTTATCACTGGGTCCAATTGAATAAATTGAATCCAAGGAACAAAAGACACAAAAAAATCAATTAATCAATGCGAATAAATTTTTAAAATTTTATGACCAAAATAAAAAAGTTGTAGAAAACAATTGAATTTCTAGAATTAAGCAATTTTTACATTAATGGTCAAAACATCCCTAAAATACAAAAATAATAAAATTATACTCAAATTAGTAAATTGTTAGAGGATTAATAAATTTAAATATAAATAATAAATTTTTTTAATAATATATTTATCACTTATCTAATCTATATTTCTCAAAAAGTTTGAGGAATAGAGGACAGGTGGTTCCCCTTTATAATTAAGGGAGTGACACAATTGTAATTTTTCAAAAAAAAAATATATCATAAATTTCTTATCCATCGTAAAGTGTTATAAGAAACTATCCAATATATATTATATGATGTTAAAGATTAAAATTTATTTACCAATAAGATTTAAGAGTATATTTTTTCACCTTATCACAACGTTTTACCTTAATTAACCAGATTTAGCATTTACTATGTTGAAAATTATTTATCATGGTTACAATTTATAATGGCCAAAAAAAGAATTTTACTAATTAATACATTTTTGAAAATTAATTTAGAATATTAAATAAATTCTATAATATTCAATTTTTATAATTAGTGTAACTTTCTTTCAACAAAAGTGCGTAAAATAGAATGAAAAATATTTTTCAGAAATTTTCATTTTTGGGTATTAAATGATCTCATGCCAAAATCAAATATTTTATTGATTCATTAAGAGTTATTTAATTTTTTCAAATAAATAATATATTATGTTACTTTAAAAAAATATCCAAAAAATGGGGCTTCTAAATAACATTATTTAGAGAAATAAAATGTTTCTTTTAAAAAAATAGGAAAATTTTCAATATCCATAGAAAATCATTCATTTCTGAAAAATCCAAAAAATATCATCTTATGAAAATTAAAATATGATTATTTCAAAAATGAGGTCAATTTTTTAAAATAAATTTCCTAAAATTGTTGGAAATTAGTTATAATTTCTATTTTCAAAAAGAAATAAACACATTTTTATGAAAATATATTTTTGAAGAAAACATTGACTATATTCTCATTTCTTTTAAAATAACCAATATTAAATGAAGGTTGAATAATTAAATTGGATATATAATATAATTATTTCATTATATTCAGTTATCAAGAGTGACTAATGTAATCTATTGAGATAAAAATACAATACTCACATATAGAAATAGTTTAAAGAAAAATATATCTTTTAACTTCAAAATAAATTTTCTTCATTTCCAACAAATTAATAATCAATTTATGACTAATTATTAATTTATTAATGAATATTTTATTTAATATTTTTCATAATATTTTTATTCCTATTCTTTCCCTTTAAACTAATGTCAGGTTTTAAATCTCATATTTAAAAAATAATATCTCTATACTATATCACATTTCACTTATTCTTGATATTGTATATACTACATAGTGTTGAATAAATTATTTATAGAAAATAAATTCTACATTCATGGGATGTTACATATTTTAATGAGATACTTGTCATGAATCGGGTATTACTATAATGAATCTTGTTTATTAGGAAATATGTTTTTGAAAAACATTGAATTTTACTTGTTATCAATCTTCCACATCGTACCTAATTCCTTTAATTATATTACAACAATTATTAAAAATTTAATTCATATTTTCAATTAAAATTGAGAAAATAGGATAGAGAGATTTTATATGACCGCATATCTATTGTTAATTCATTAATACAAGTTTAAATTACAATAAATAGACATTAAAATATTGAATTGATTATGGAAATCAATAACTAGAAATATATATATATATTGAAAATCAAGTAAATGAATGTGAATTTTATGTGCATGTATATTTAGTTGAAATTCAGGCAATGGTTCATCATATGAAATTTCCAATTCATTTTTTTGGAAGTAATAATAGCATGTGTGGGGTTTTCGATCGCATCAATACATGAATCAAAAGAAAATATATTATAATGAAAATAAAAAATTAGAAAAAATTTATAGAAACCATTATGAAAAAATTACTCCCTAGAAGAAAATAGGGTTGAATATTTAAAATAAATCTCTTTGTAAGAGAAAAACATATGTGTTCTATTTATGTTGGAATTAGGTGTTATAGACAAGGTTTATAACCCACCTGTTTTGTTGGTTCCTCACCCCCAACCTAACATCAACATTATTTTCATGGTCCTTAATGTTGTCTTCATATGATGTGAAACAAGAACCTCACATGATAAGAGTTTTATTATTTTAATTTTCCCCATGGATGTATATATATATATATCTAAACGTGTAATTTTGCTTCTCGAAGCCCTAGGCTCTACCCATGGGAATAAGTTACCCATATTTCCCTGTACGAATATTTTATATACAAAAAAGTAACCCAACATAAATATAGTTAAAACCGAATATCAATTATGATAACCAATACATTATAAATGTAATAAAATGTCAATATGGCCAGAAATTTATAAAAAACAGGATTAGTGAAACAAGAAATTTTAAAGGTAACCAGATATAAAAAATTATTCTTTGAATCATTATCTATATGGTCATAACATTACCTGCCACCACCAATACCCTACTTAACAACATGTTCACTGTCATTATCTATAACATTTTCTTCAACAACATCTTAATGGGTAGAATCATCATCACTGGAACAAAAAATTATTAGTAGGAGGAGAGGGGTCCTTATAAATAGACAATATCCTCATCATACAAGAATCAATTTTTGCATCACTCTATAATAGAAGTAATGATGAAAGAGAAGATGTATATTTCTCACTCTATTCATTGACCATATTTTTGCAGTCATCTACATGTCATGTTTTTTTTATTTTAGTATTTATATACTCCTCTATAATTATACCAAGTTTTTGTTTTTATAAAATTGATGTGAGAAAACAATTATTTATATGTTTCAATATTCTTCTCAAGAAGACAACACCCCGTACCTTGATTCCCATATACTAATTATAGCTAAAAAATATTCTCTAATTATAAATTCACATGTTATTTTTATTCTAATTCCTCCAAAGTAATTTTTTTAGAAATATATTACATTAAATAAAATGAATATGTATTTCATAGAATGAAATTTAATAATAATAATAAAAATAAAAATATATGTACATTTATTTCTTGGGTGATAATATGTATTATTCTAAAACAATTGTTTTTTTCTTGTAAAAATTTAGTTAGAGTGAGTAATATATCCATCAATGTTCAATTTCATCTTTTGGGAAAAAAATATAATGAAAAATCTGATAATTTGACATTAAAAAGAAAAAAAAAACTGAGTTTTGTGTCTCACGTTTTCATTTAAAATCAATGAAAAATATCATATAATTGATATAAATATATTAGAACAAGATAATAAATAACTAATAAAACAATATTAACTAAACAAATAATTTATATCAAAAAATAAATCCAATTAATGAAAAAATTGAAAGTAATAAAAATCATTATATATTTTAACCACAAACGACATTATAAATAAATTTTCATCCTATGAATAAAATATGTGGATATATGATTTACTGATTCTATAGAAGTGAAATTTCTACTTGTTTGGTTTTTGTATTCTTTTTTATTCATTTGAAGTGATATTTGTTCAGGGTGTACTTGTTTTATGTTAGTTTCCATTTTAGTTATTTCAGTTTTATTTTATTTTTTTGTGGTTTTTTCAAAAACAAATTATATTTTGGATCATTTATATATGAGTAATATTAAGTTTATTAAAATCATGTTAGTTCACATCATGTTGGGTTGGTTCTATTTTGTTATATTCCAGCCAATTTTCAGACTAATTAAAATTTTTTATTATTGATTTGATTATCTTTTTCAAATATTTTTATATTTATATATATAAATTATTTTATTTTTTTATTGTTGAATTAAATTTATTCAATTTTGGTTATTCTTTTTATGATTTTTTTTGTTTGATTCAATATAGTTCAAATCTATCTTATTAAATTTTGTTTGGTTTTTTTAAATTTTGTTCTATATATTTCGGTTAAAATTGGATTGGTTTAGTTTATTTTCATTTTTTTATTTGATTCACTTTAGTTTGGATATTTCATGTTTTTTTACGTTTATATTAGTTATTTTTATTTGATATTGTCTTTTTATTGAGTAATATAATTGGATTTTTTTAGATTCATTTGATTTTAGTTCATCAATGTTTACTTTTATTTTTTTTGGATTTGATAGATTCAATTTGGTTAGTTTAATTTTTTATTATATGGTTCATTTTTGTTTTTTTAATTGTTTTTTGTTGGGTTTGATTATGTTTTGGCTATTTAAGTTTCTAGTTTTTGGATTGATTATCATGTAATCATTTAAAATAAATTTTTATTTATTTTGATTATGTTTTTCATTGGTTTAGACATTTACTCATTCATTTAGAATATTAAAATTTTAATTTCTTATGTGTAATTTTATTCAAGTCTCATTTTATCTAAATCACTACACCATTATATTGACTTTAATGAAAAATGCAAAATTGGATTTCAGTGGAGACTATTTAGAAGAATTTAATAGACTCATGATGAAGTTAGACTCAATTCCAATCATAGATACAATATATTGGAGTTGAAATCAGGTGTGATGAAAGTTATTTTTTAGTATGATTTGTGTTTTGAAGATAAATCGGAAATAAAAACTCGTCATCTATTATGATACCATGTAACTAGAACATAAATGCAATTTCATTCTGATTATATTTGTTATTTAAAATATCATATATAGTTATTTAGCATTAATAGAAATGATGATGAATACAATTATCAACATTTATATAGAATTTATATTATGGTTACCATGGGTAAGATTCCATCAACACTCCCTTTTGATTAAATCTTTGCATAAATAGGTCTTGTATTTTCCAATTGTCAATGGATAGAAATGAGGTGTCATTGTCTTTTTTAGTTTCCATCAATAACATTGACCATATTTCGATGAATGTGTTACGGTGTCACCAATATCATGTAAGATATGCTAATCAATGTTTTCTAAATTATAGAATGTGGGTGTATTAAAGAAATGGTGATGTGGCTCATCCTATACTTAGATATATATTGTTTGATGCCTAAGATAATTATAGGAAAAATTTTCGTTTAATGAAAACATAATGATTTTTTTAATGATCATGATATTTTCAAGTGGTAAAATAAAATTTATATTAGTATTTAAATTATTATTATTTTTTATTTGGAGGTATCCTTTTGTTTTGAGGAATATATTTTAGAGTTTGGAATGATTCGGAAATTGAGAAGGGTGGTACCCTAGTACTGAGACTGCACTAGGTACACATTGGAATCCTAATGGTTGTAGATTCATTATAAAGGCGACAATGTTCCTTGTGGACTTTGAAAGGGTACCAAACTAAACAATTTTTAATTTTTATTTTTGGGGGAGAAATTATTTTTTCACCTCAAAATACAAATTTTTTAACATTCCAACTCAATATTGGTTTCTCATTTATCAAATATGATAACTCCTCTAGAGAGCTCTATCACCACCAAATAATTTCCATCAAACCATAATCCATTTATGATTTTATTTAAATATATTTATTAGTGAATTATTATCATTAGTGATCTAGAGTGATGGTTTCCTCAAATATATTATTCTAACTATTTAATTTATGGTAGTGATCTCACTCACATTTTTCTATAACTTAGTTATTATGAGATCATTAAAATAAATCATTTTCATTCTTGTCAAATTTCTAGTACAATATTATATAGGAGACTAATGTATATATAAAAATATTTTCTCGATTACATCACCTTATCATTATGGATATAATAAATCCTTTTTTTCTTCCTAGTTCTATTTTATACTACTGTTTTCTATAGTGGTATACCCTATACCACTATACCCAAAAGAGGCATTCCATATATTTCTTTTTTTGGTAAACCCCTCCCTCCAATATATATCTTTATTGGTAAATCTAATAATGGGTTATTATTTAGTGAATTAAATATAATTTTCATATTTTAAACTAATAAATAAATTTATGAATTATTTTTAAAATGGTTGGCATCTTATTCATCTAATTAATCAATATCTATCATTATTGAAAAATTGGAATATTTTTTAACTTACTTGTATAATTTTTTATTGTCTAATATAAGGCTTTTATTATTAATCATGTTATAGTACATGCCAACATGAGACATTTAACAAGTTTGGAAACAATTATTTTGGTATTATAGTGAAAAAGATCATTTGGTATATGATTCTTATTTGAATGAAAAGCCATGGATTTTTGGTAAGATAATGTGTAACTGAAGGAATCACAACATATTAAATCTTAATGATGAATTAAGGTATTATTATGGTATTATTTATAGACCATTGGATAGGTAAAAGTTCTAATGGGAATGTGATGATTGCTAAGGAGAACATCATATTTCAAGAAAAATAAATATTGATGTAAATAAGTATACAAATGTGTACTAGGATTAACATTTAATTATAGTGTTAAGTTATCTCTTTATAAATTACAATCATGGTACTCCGTATTATTTGTAGTAATACATTCATTTTACTATATTTTTTTAGGTGCCCATAACTATTCAGATAGTTCACAATGTCTATGTTATGAATTTGATTGGTCCACATTCCCAATCATGTACTCTTTGACAGTTGAGTTTATATGGACTTAGTGATGACTAGTGAAGTTCTAGTATGGGGCCAAATGAAGAGTGTGTTCTTTTTTTGTAGTTGTATTCTGATTTTGGGGTAATAAAATTTATTCATTAAGAATTTCTCACTAATTTAAACCCATATAAATACCCTTTCCCAAAAGTTTTATCCATTCATTTGGTTTGAGAGATTCAATATTTCATTTAAGGAGTTTAGGCATATATTGATGAGTGCTAATTCCCTACAATTTCTATATGAGGAAGAGACGTATATCCAACTCCCAAATTCCCCATGATCTACTTTTATATTTCTGTAGATATATATAATAGCATTGATTATTTATGGGCCTTGGAAGATGAGACCCTAGGAGAACAACTACCTGACCCATGATTTGGAGCTGGCAGTTATAGTGTTTTCCATCAAATATTAAGAGTCACTACATTCTTTTTTTGAGTTTCAACATTTATATGAACTATGAAAGCCTCAGGAAATTTATTTCTAAAAGATATTATAACCTAAGGCATAGGTTTTAGTTGGAGTAACTATTGGAAAATGACATAATATTGTCCATACTCTAGGAAATGGATGCACAGTGGTTGATGCCTATAATAGGATGTTTCTTTCATTATCTTTGGGAGAGGTATATTAGAAAATGTCCTAATTTTAACTATAATTTGTGGTGAGGGAGAAAATTATTATCTTTGTTTGATTATTATAGATCCTATATATTTTTTACACATGAATGAATCCTAGTTGAGAAAAATTGAATGGAGGATTATAAATGGATATCATTATGTAATTTGTCATATGGATACATAAAAGGTGGAAAAAATTTTATCCTCTTACATGAATGAATAGTTTTTATATTAATTATATGAAAAGTTAAGGTAAATGATTTCAATACTCCATCCATTGTAGTAAATATAGCGGTTAGAAAGATGTTCTAATACCTTAGGGAACAATTTTGTATTTAATGATATAAATATAATCTGGTTGAGTTTATCTCTTTATTCCTCATATATAAGTGGTTGAAGATGCACTGGTGGGTCAAAGAAGGTTTATTCCAAATATTTTTTATTCTACTGTTGAATTTATATGGTATCTCAATATATTTATTTATATGAATTCTATCATGACTGAGGATTAATGATTCTCTCTAGATTTATATGTCAACCAACTTATTTTCTATTTGGGTGTAGATTTTGATAGAGTTTCAGACAACTATACATTTAAGAGGTCTTCTAGATCCATGGGATAATCATAATGAAAATTTCTAACCATGACATGTGATTTATATCCTTGATGTAGAGAATATTGCATGATGAATACTAGAATCAGTTGTAGATGAGTACAAAGTTACACTATTAGACTAATCGATAAAAAGAGTGAAATTATTAGGTTTCAAACAATATTACTATGTCATTTGTGTTGACTTTTGGTTAGAGTAGAGATGATCTCTTGATATAGTTAATTCATATGTGGAAAATACTCACCAATCCTATATTTAAATTATTCTTTTCAAGACTCGATATTATATACCTTTTGTATTACACCTATCTAGGATGATGGTAAGAGAATCACTATTGATAGTTCTAGAAATTGTTCTGGTGATGATGGATAATGTTTACATTGTCGAGAAGTGGATAAGGACTATTAAAATACGTAATTATTTTTAGGAAACCCGATAATAAGATCATTTTGAGTTCCAGGATGGAGTTCATTTGTTTCTAATTTTTTTTCTATACATTAATTTTTTTATAAATTTAGTTATAGAGGATAGTTAATTGTGAGGTTCATTGGTACAATCTAAATCATAAGTATGGAGGTCGAGTATTATAAAAACTAGATGTTTCTCTAATTGTTAAAATTGGGGAATAATTACTTCCTCATGTCACATCTGAGGATGTTCATTCATGACCAATTTAAAATCATTAACTATGGTGAGAGAGACATTGAGGATGGTTAAACCTTTATTTAGTTCTCATTAAAGGACAAGGACAAACAAGATAGGACTCTTCATGGATGATATATTCCAATAGTTCACATCATTTAATAGAACAGTAACATTCTAGTTATATTTTGGCAACATGGGAATAAGATAATGGATTTGTACCCTCACATTTTCAAATATTTTATGCTTTTATTATTACATATCCATTAATATAGGGAGCATGCAGTGACCCTTTTTTCTATTTATACCTTTATAATATTTTAAATATTATTTTTAAAATCAAATTAAAAAAGGTTGTTCTGTTGTCATTTTCAAGGATTCTAAAATGTTATATTCTAGATTATATTCTATTTTTATTTCATGCATATGTTTTAAGGAAAATATTATTTTCTGCACTTATTGAAAATTGGATGTAGAAACTAACACTTTAGTTTTATTCATAATAGTTTGTTTACCCATTTAGTTTTTCTAATTGAATTTAACCGGGGTTTGACATAAACCCATATCAGAGTGCATAGAGATTAATTGGATTTGGGAGATTAAGGAGTTTTCATGATTGAGGTGCATGGAGGAATTGTTATTGACACCAAATGTTGATGAGATCATCATAAAAAAGAGCTATACACAAGGTAAAGATCATTACATTGAATTTCTTATCCCTTATATTTTAATTATGATATTTATATCAAATTCAATTCTATTAAAAAAATTAATCCTGTATTATGTAATTTTAATTAGTGTTCTAGAAGTATCTAGTTCTCATGCTCAAAATCTGTATGAGTAGAGGTTTTATTCAAAATATTGATTCCTTAACCTTAATTCTACTGTTTGATATGGATTTAGATATATTTTTATCCTCGACACCAATTTTTATTCTCCTCATGAATATAATCGATTAGTAATAACAACAAGGAGGGTTTTATTGTGACAATGTGATGTGACTTGTATAGTGTGTTGCACCATGATTGAGTAATCCAGTAAGGACAATGCAATAATTGAATAATGGAAGATTGGTGGATTCAGGAGAGGGAATCATGGAATGAAGGCACCCTATCATGGAAGTGGATAGTGTTTGTAACACCATAACCTGAATCACGGGGTATGAATTGAAGTTTCACAGAACTTATGGTGATTCTCCCCATACTCTAAAAGCTTTATAATTTTATTGATGCTCTAAATATATCCATGGGGTGACTATACACATAATTATAGTTCAAAATAATATATAAATAACCAAATATGTAATAAATTAAAATTATTGTATATAGGAAAGAATAAACTGACAATCAGTAATAAATGAATGTTGAAACAACATACTCGATTTGTAATATATTAATATTGTAAAATGATCTCACACATGGGAGAACACATACACATGATAAAAATAGATTAAAATAAAAAACGGGCTATACACCAAAATACATATCTTACCTCCTCCTATTTTTCAAACTCAAAGCATGTTATCCAACTTATTGATCAAACGTGGTACTCATCAAGACCAGTACCATTAACAAGTGGGAGATTTCAAGGTACCCGGGTATTATGACTACATGAGAAGCGTGTGAGAACAACCTGGTAGGGAAACACCAATGCAGTCTAGTACATAATTGTTAAATCTAGATTTCTTTCATGTGATAATATCAGAAAAATTTAAATTAGAAATATATAACCACACAAACATATCATATAATCACCAATTCTCAAGTAACAAATAAACAACAATATGTCAAATTATAATTCTATTATCTATACACCAAAAATAACTATTATAAATGCTCTGGATCTATACTTGAAATATAATCATATCATTATTCATGAACTATCATTTGACCATGATCTCACCATAGGTATCCCATAGTAACCAAATGGCTAATGAGTCACAATTCTGGCCATGAGTCCATCATGACCTACCTCAATCAAGGGTTAGGCCAAAAGTCCATTATGACCAAACACTCCCTTATGTTAGTCCACATTGTTTCTTGACTATAGAATTATTTCCTAGTTTATGTCACTATATAAAATCATGTCCCACTATTTCCACATGTTTCAGTTCACATAAGTCCCCCATGTTAGTCCATAAGGCCATCATGTCCCATAGTCCAATTCAAACTTGTCATCTTGTTACATACAATATTTGAGAATCCTCCCCTACTAGGGCCACCAAGCCATAAATAGTCCACTTTTAATTTTTGCACCATGAATTGAATAATAAAAAACATATAATATTCCATAAAATTCACAGGGAAACAATTTCATCGTATATATATATATATACATGCAAGGACTATCAATTATGAGTATCAATTTCAATATACACATACATGTTATCATACATCATATATGGTTTCATGGGATATACATGCATTTGATAAAACATTAAACATGGTCTCATGGGATGAAAAAGCACACACATGGGATGATGAGTCAAACATGGTCTCATGGGATACACATGCACACTAATGTGGTCAAGCATCATATATGCTCTCATCAGCTCCAGGACTCATGTAGAAGAACCGCACACACAAGGGGGTCCATGAATTCTAAGTCACTCATTAGTGATAAAGCCTCAACCATCAATGGTTGGAATCCAGCAAGTGTACGAGGTTCTATCATGGTTATTTCCATGTTGTTCAGTTACATTATATATGGTTCCTTTATTTATTTAAGACATGTTGATCATTAACTAATTTTTCATTCAAGTGGTTTATAACAAATATAAGAATTAAGAGACATTTTTATCAAGGTTTATAACATCATATCGCATACCAATAAACCATACATAATACCTTATATTACAATACTAGGCACCAATTTATTCAACATGGATCCAACTCCAATCCAAACAATGTTTAGACGTTTTTTCATGTTATCAATGTTAATTTCACATCCATTTATCACAAAATGGTTTTAAAACATGCTTGATAATTCAAAATTAATTAATTATAACTAGATAATATAAAATTAATGGTTTAAAAAAACTTATATCGAATGTAAATGGAATACTTGTTGAATTACTTGTTGAGAATCACTGTCTAGACGAAACCCTAACCAACCACCCCTTCAAGGTCCATATCTCCCATCCAACATCATTCTAGAAGAAATATCTAACACATGACAAAAGTTAAATGTAAAATCTAATATAAATAAATTGAAACCTTTTTAAAAAATCAACCAATCCATGTACGTTGGTTGTAACATCATCTAATGTAGTTTTCCACTCCTAGATCACTCTCGATTATATGGCATGAAAACCTGAAAATTAAATCCAATTATATAATAGTTCATTTATCAAAATTGAAAAAAAATCCATAGAAGAAAAATAAAGTTACATACCTTCAACAAATGTCCCAAAAAAACATTCATTATGACCATAAATCCTTTATTCATGTTTATCCAAAGCCTAAACATTTTATGAAATTTTATCATAATTCAGTAAGATTTTCATCCAATTATATTCGAAAGATATATCCAAATATAAAGAAATGATAAATATGAGAAAGAATAAGAGTATTATAATATAATTGAGACACAAATGGTTCTCAATGGTCAATACATAGTTATAGGAATTATCAACAATAAATGAAATAACAATCTGGTACCACATTAAGAAGAATGAGTCCAAGATCAAAGATGAATGGATTTTGTCACCTATATTCCCCAAAAGATTGCATATAGACTGAATATATTTCAAAGAGAACTCATTGAAGGAGGATCAATGATCTGAATGGATTACTGGAACAAACAAATTGAGAAAGGTAAATAAATCATGAGGCAGATCAGTGAAAAAATGACCCAAAAGTCCCCAAATTGAATATTGCTCAGTGTGCCCCCCCGACTGGCTGGTCAGGGTCCACCAGTTTTTTAGTGGGACACAGTCCATCTAGTGTAGGATCATAGGATGGTTAGTGAGTTTTTAATGGCTATAGGGATATTTATAACCCCACTAGCTATTTGGGGGATGTTGCACTATCCTTGGATACTCTAGTCCTCCTTTGCTCAAAACCTGAGTTTTGAGCCACCCATATAGATTCCATACAAGTTTAAAAACAACTCATTAGATATTAAAATTTATTGAACCTTTTTTCAGTTCCTGGTTATCAATGTAATCCATCTTCTTGACTAATTTTTAAAACATCACTCTAAATTCTTGACCCATAACAATATGGTTCAGTACAATCTCCCTTTTACAGTTCTTATCATCCTCAAGAATTTGTGGTATCATGTAATTCACCAATCTTGATCATCATAAATCATCATCCACAAGATGTTATCTATAGTCTATAAAATAATAAAAACACATCACCATAACAACGTTCCAATTCAAGAATTCCCATCACAATATCCAAACATTTCTCTAAGAATAAAACAATGGAATTTGGGCCAAAAGATCATTGTCAACCAACATCAAGACTTCGATCACCACATCTATCTGACTCAACACACCATTATTTATATTCCCAATTACACTCAAATAATCAAGGTGACCCTCAATAGAATAATTTTTATATATAATAATGTATTAAGAGTTCAATGACAAACTATGTGTGGTCCAATTCTATCACACTTGATTAGATGTAAAACATGGGTAAACACTTTATACCAACACCTCGTTCTATGTTCCAAGATAAACCAAAGATTCTGTACTATCCAAGGCAATATAAAAATTCCAACCATTCGTGAAATTAATCCTCTATTTGATAAACACATCTATCTTCTTTGATAAGATAATCTTGATTTGGTTCCACCCCACTACATTTAGTTTCACCTAGAAACAGCAATCAGTTCTGTACCAACTGACTTCCTAAAAGGGAACCTGGTCAAATGATTAACACTCTACTATTCTATCAATAATGATTTCTTAATCCAATAATTAACCATTAAAATAACCCTATATCCTTATCAATATTTAAATAAACATCATATGATGTTAATAAATTGATTCAACAACCTCATGTACTACCCAAAAATCTCTCAATCATGCACCAATACACAAATGATCTGAATCACTCAAGGATTTCATCAATATGGCTCTAAGTCTGATCCCTACATATTATATATACATATATATATATATATATATAATTTCCCATATTTAAAAAATATAAATCAATAAATATAGAACCATATTCTTTCATTTTCCCCACTCATTGGTCTATCAATGTCACCATGACCATCCAATGACCATTCATACATATGAGCACAACCGTTTTTTCAATAAATTTATTAAAACATGAAAAGATTGATGCTAATCACCATAAGAGTACCCTTATTATCTCATTACATTGAATACATGAGTTTACATATCTCGTGACTAGTTTATCCCTAAATTAAAGGATCGAAAATGATCTTTTATTCATACCCAATTTCTTAGAAAAACTGTAAAGAGTATAAAAACCTAGATTACCCACAACATACTTCACTACATTCAGTGATCCATTATTGAGGTGTGATATGACCCCCAAGAATCTTATGGGTGGTTTTTGACCTCAAACCCTAATAGGTCTAATCACCTCATGAAAACTACTAAGCTAAACCACATTATATCCTCTAACAACAAACTCAAGATGAATACAAAAAGGTATCCCAATCCATTTTTGTCTCTTCTTCCACTATAGAGACATATCTATACTCATCAAATTTTGCGCTACCAATCACATAAATCTTCATGAATGATATGGTCGTTACTAACTCTGAGGTTACCCTTAACAAAATTCATTAGTGGCCTACCTCTATAAGGTCTTTCAGGATCATCAATAGAACCTGAAACATTCTCAGTAGTCCTCTCACCATCTTATTTCTTGTGATTGAAACGACTTAGTGTATAAAGATGAACATTCACACTAAAACATTACAGAATTTCTATAAATTCAGGATATATCTAATCTTTTATTATCGTATAGTTATTTCATATGATTCATAGACCTCGAATAGAGAATCACAAAACTCTTTATCTATAAAAACAATACAAGGAACCATTTCCAATTAAATAAATCAAGCTCGGAGATTTTTTTAACATCGATCATCTAATTCATGAACTGAAATAACATGTGTTTTACATACAGTAAACAATATCTCTAGAACCACATGCATACAATTATTTTATAATTATTAATTTTATGTTACACCTGGAACTAATAGGGTCATGGGCATAAAACATCTTTCCTTTCAACACAATACTTGAATCATGAATACAATCAATCAAGGTGATCTATAAACATCAGGTTCAAGGAAAATATCTATGTATTTTTATGATCATTACTAATGTTATTCACATGTACAATAAATTTTCATTAGATAAATCTAACCCTCAAGCACTAACCATGACTATCCCATCACATTAAGATATTCTCACTGAGGTCACTCGTGAAAAGTATGAGGCACTGAATCACTTGTAACTATAGTCAAATATCCAAGGACACAATGGTTTTACACATAACCAATAACAAGATATATTTAATATTCACTACTCACATAACATTATATATGTATAAATCTATAGATATCTCTTTATGTATTCATCATAGACCATTCATGTTAAGGGTCTATAGACACTCGTTTCCATTAAACAGATTTTCATTGGGTTCGGTATGGGTATCATCAAATATGATATAGTTGGAGCCTTAATTAACCAAAACCATATAATATCCACTCTCACAATATTCTTAATGGAGTAAATAAAATCTTGAAAATGACCAAACAAGGTACACTACATATCCTGTGAATAGAGGGACTAAATTATTATCATCTCCATCATTATTGTATCATGGTTTCACCACACCATAGTATCACATGAACTCTTATTAGAAGTAGACATTTATAGGGTTTTATATAAATATGAAGTTTAAAATTACAGATATGTCAAAAAAAATTATTGACAGCAAAGTAGCCAACTCTTTTATCATTATTAAAGTCACAAAAAAGTTTCATATTTTTCTGTAAACCTACATGTAGAATATGATGCATGTGACACCTCATGCTGATACGGTCAGGAGTAAAATAGACATGAAATCATATACCTCAATATCCATGTGTGTCACATGAGGTAAAATAATATTACCATAACAACATAAACTAATAATTTAAATTCATTCCTTGGGTAACCAAGACCTTTATTGATAAATGAGTTTGTAATGCACAAAACAATATTTCATCATAATATATGACACATTCATATGTTTCATGTATACTGAATATCAAAATTAGAAGAAAAAAATAGCTTTGATTCCATTTTTTAAAACCCCAACCCAAATCATTAGGTTTGAGTTAGAGTTCCACATGTCCTCATGGGAGCCTCCCCCTATTCCAAAGAAATTTGAATAATAATTATGGTCTAAAGTGGATAATGGGAATACTATAAACTCAATCAGAGTGAAAAATATTATATAAATGACCATAAATGATGAAATTTACAATAAGAGTATATTTAAAAAATAATCAAAAATTCAATATATAATAAATATGTAAATAAAAAACTCAATGATTTATACCTAATTACAAGACATTAATCACCCATTGGGTTGATCACATATAGATGAAAGAGAAAAGAATAAAAGTAAAAATTGTCTCTATACCCAAATCTAATAGTCACATCCTTATATTATCATATTTGTAGAAAGTTATCCCTCAAAATGACCAATCCTGAGACTCATCCAAATATTTTCCTACAATAAGTGATAGAATCTCGGGTACCCCTGATTCAGGGATACCCAAGTAGGGTGTGTGTGAAACTAATTAGGAAACCACCAACCTGGTATAGTACCTAGACAATAAATGGATATTATGTTCATGTGATAAGATCAATAGAATGAATATAATAAATAAATAAGTATTATAACATATCACATAATCAACATTTCATAAGTAAACAAAAAACAAATATATCACATTTGGTCATTCACTTATAAAGATACCACAAACCCTTGGTTTTACATACTTCATTTCCTTGATATAAATATAAATATATTTTAATTAATGAATTATTGTTAACTAAAAATATAGCACAGGTATCCCAAAATAACCCCATGGATAACTAGTCTTAGATCATTCCACAAGGTAATTATGCTTTTCCATGGTTATGAGTCAGACCAGAAGGCTATATTTCTCAGATACTCTGTCTGGTCAAGTCACAAGGTCAATTTACCCTGACATTGTTTCTAAGGTCAAGTTAGTATATATCATCATTTTCCATCTCTATATCTTAGTTTAGGTTATATAAGATCATCATTCCTCTATGTCATGACCCAAGGCCATCATGCCCAATCCTCCAATTCAATCCTATCATCATGTAACATTTAGTGTTTGAACATGCTTCCCTCAGGGTCCACCAATACATTATGGGACCGCCTTTCACATTGGTACCATTAATATTATATTCAAAACATCTAATATACAATATAAATCCCATGTAATCCATTACATTAATCATATATTAAAGTAAAATACATTTCAAGCCTGAGAATCAATGTCTTGATACACACACACCTGATCAAACATCATACATGGTCTCATGGGATTCACACACACATGTGGTCAATACTCAAACATGTTCTCATGAGATAAACACACACATATTAATTTTAGTATGAATCAAAAATGGATTCGTGAGCTACACACTCACACCCATGTTTTTCATAATACAAAATGATCTTATGGTATCTAGGCCTCATGTAGAAAGTCCAAACATCCAACAAGGTCTTTGTAATATAAGGAACATATTTGTGATCAATAATTGATCATAAATGGATTCCATAAATCTAGTGAACAATATATATTTATGGCCCCTTACACATTGTTCAATTAAATTGGACATAGTTTTATTAAGTAGTTAATACCTGAAGTTCACTAACTAATAAAATTTTTTAGTGAATTTTAAAACATATATGAATTAAAGTCCATAGAAACATGGTAGAGAACAACATATAAAATTATAATGAACAATGTTTAATATATTATGGTAGAATTCACGGGACCACTGACCCCAAAACAAATCCAACACCCATGCAAGAAAAATAGCACTTCTTTCCCATTGTTATCCAAGTCTATTGGGCCTCCATTGATCATCCCAAGATTCTAACTCAGGACCAAACAATCATAAAAAATTATTTATAACTAGATTATAAATAATTAAATGTTTATAAGAATTCTTATAACCAATGAAAAATGTCCCACATTCCATAATACTTATCAGGTATCATCGCCTGTCCAGAAACACGACCAACAACTCATGTATGGTTGGTATCACCCTAACAAAATCATTGTAGGAGAAATCCATATTGTTCATCAAAAAAGACATGTATAATTTATTATATATAAATTTTAACAACAATATTAATTAAACCACGTATTTTACCTTAGCCACAACATCCCCTAATGGAGTTTTTCCTCTCCCGTCACACATCTAATTATATGGCATGTGAAATCCTCAATTCCAACTCTTGATCTGATAGTTAATTTAAATTAATTTAACCAAAAAATACGGAAACCTACAGGTAAATATATTCAATTAAATTCATGTGAACGACATGATTTCACCATCTTTGGACATCCTCTAGGCATGAAGATCCAAGCCATTATTATTCTAAATAAATTCCATCATGACTAGATTTAATTATCATATAATTCTTTACTCATGAGCTAAAAAAGATTAAAAAATAATAAATAAATTCAAGAATAATATGATATATGATAATTTAGACATCAAATATTTATATGAGTCATGATATACAAAGAGTAATTATCCATGTTGAATAACATAGTAATCCTCTAACACATGAAGAAGATCAAGCCTAAGATCTTATAGTAATGGAAGATGTTACCCAGATTCAACCACAATTTTCATCTATATCGACCTTTTATCAAGGGGAACACATGGAGGGAGGATAAAATAGGTCCATAGAATAATAGGACTCAAAAAATCATGTAATAGAGATAAATACTGATGGGTGTGAGTGTCCAAAAAAATAAAAAATATCCCCACATAAAAACTACACAACCAGCCACATCAACTGGCCTCTCAGAGTCCACATAGAGTTAGTATATCATACTAGGATTAAATATATTACTCACCCAACTGACTAGTTAGTGAATAAAGTAGCTACCATGGGTTATTTAGGTCTCATCCACGGAAAAATTGAGCTCTAAGACTCCCACCAAGATTCATTCCAACTATAAAACCCCTCACCAATATATTCAAATAAGTAAAATATATATTTATCCCTTATTTATATGAAGAATAAGATAAATAGATGAAAGATACAAATATCCTTTAAAATTTATAACATGTAATGGAATGTTTCATTATAGTTTTGGGGTGAATATGGATATTTGAATAGTGAAAAGACATTTTTAGTTGAAACATGACTAACAGTATCGAGATATAAAACTCTAGAGGATTCTGGCCATCAAAATTATCCACAACATGAGGTCAAGGTAATATCTACTTGGACATCATAGATTAAATACATTATTATGAAGGTCCCACTAGTTCATATTTATCTAGATCGACCCATGCCCATATAGTATGGTAGTGTAGTCTCTTAATCATAGGTATGAATCTTAGGTATTGTTATGCAATGTTAATCACCCCTGACCGGTGGGCCTGAAAACTTTGTTAGGTAAGGTAATGTCTAATTTACCTGGGTAAAAATTTATAACACATGTTTGTACCATAAAAATAAGTATCATAGTATACATGAGGTGAACATGCAATCCCGCACACCTTGTAAATCATGTGTTTCACGTGGGTTCTACCAGGTGCCTTAGATGTCACCTACATGGAGTATTTCTTGAATTTATCATAGTATATCAGTTTCATGTAATAAAATTTTTTATTGAGAATATTTTTATAAGTATATTGAAATAGACTGATCAGTTGGTTATCTGATGACATTAAAGAATCATGACACATAGATTTATTATTTTTCTCTATAAATCCAATTGACGGTATTGACCATGGTGGTCAGATATGTCAAATTCTTATTAAACATCATGAAGAATGTTTTTATCAGGGTGATATTCACTTTCATTATAAATAGGTTTTGGTACTATTTCACAAACATAAGGAATGTGTCTTCAAAGTATGGAGTATGTAATTCCAATATTAATGGATCATTATATTCGTGATTCCACTACTAGGGTTAGTTACTCCCTCAACCAATACATATTATTCAGGGAGACATGGGTCACCCACAATAGTTCTAGAGAGTTGATATGGTTTTCTTGATTTTCGTAGTTTAGATTCAAGGGGATAGTTTTGTATTATCAAATAGTTGGGCAGTAATGAAGGGGGTTATCTTTTATGTATTCGTTTCTTTCCCTTATAGATTATATTGGAATTTTATGGTTTATTTATTTCTTATTTATTCCTTATTTTTTAATAGATGTGTTTTTTTGGGTTTCCTTCATTCAAACATCGAATATTTCTCACACAAAAGACATACCTTATGTAGATCATAGATAGTTTTTCAGTTACTATAGTTGGAATAGTGTTGGATGAAATAGGGGTACCAAGAGTTTATATTAGATAGTAACATTAATGTTTGGAGCTAGTTGTAGTAAGGACATCTCTATATTTTTTATTTACATTTTTCACTTTTAGGTTATTGGGAATGAATCATTCCTTCTATCATTGTGTATTATATACTATTTCATTCTATGTGGACTATAATGTTTCTATCTTATATTTTCTACTTTAATACATCCCTAGTGACTAATTTTCCTTAATATGTCCTTTTTTATAGATATGTATTGTGTTTTGGTATATTAGGGTAATGGATATCGTTATAAGTAATATGTTTACTCAGAGTTAGTTAACATCCTTTGAAGTGAACAAGACTCAAAAATGTTTCATTTACAACATTTACATAATATAAACATTATATCTCACAAAATAATCTTCAAATACAAAAAACATAATGCATAGTGTCTCTAAAGACCAGTTACATAAGAAATTTATTTTAAAAAATTTATGAACATTTAACCCTAATTAGAACATACTAGACTCCCATATAGATTTCTCAAAATATATAATTATCTATATTACATAGGGAATGGAAACATAATATGTGGGTGAGAAAAAAATATCAATATGGGAAATAATATCAACATATCATTAAGGGTAGCATCATAAGATTATGATAACACTAGAATTGGGGAGAAATATCATTTTATAATTAAAATAGCACAATTAGAGTTGTATATAATTCAGGATAAAAGGGAATGTAATCTCCGATGAATAACATAAACAATGGAAAAATAGTTTGAAAAAATGATATAATAGACATATACTATGGTGAATAATATAAGAATATAACATATAATTATAGAATAGGTATATGAATGTGTACTTATAAAATAGAGAACATATATGTCCTCTCCAAGTTAAGGTTCATTCTTGTGAACATTGACAATTTGTATCACGTTCATGCTTAATTTTAATAAAATATCTCATCTACATCATTTTCACGCATATTAATATAAATATTGATAATCTCAATCTCTTTCATACTAATTTATTAACGTTCTTAATTTGCATTGTGTTAATGGTTTATATCATTACCTCATGAGTTAGAAAACCTTAACCAATGAATTATAGGGAGATATTGGACCCCACCCATAATAATACACATATATATTTATATATATTTGTGTGTGTCATTAGATAAATCATTCAATATATAAATATAACCCATGGAAAATAATGTTGGGTTCATTTATTGCATAATAAAAACAAATGTAAAAGAAAATAGGGTCTCACAACCCATCAAGACTGTACTATGGAAATTGACCATAAGAATGTAAATGATTGATACCCATCATTTAATCACCCCATATAATAATTTCATTGTAATATTTAAAAGGGGTTTAATCAAAAATAATTTCTATGAAATAAATCCTATAGAGATAAATAGTGAAATTTTGGTGATATTGTAAAATAGTTTTATTGAAAACGCTTTAATCATTAGTTAAAAAAAGATATGTTCATTTTGAGAAGTTAATTTATGTTAAAGGTGAACTAATAAATTTTCCAAACACAATTATTTTTAAGCATAAACATCCAAAATTGTATTCCTAAAAATATATATATATATGTATCATATCAGTGAAGCGAAACCACTTTGAAAAAAATTATATTTAAAAATATCTTAAAATACAGAGCTATGAAAATATATATTGGTTATCAAAAAAAACGTGGAGTGGAATATAAAACCATTTATTTACTGGTTATTCAAAAATCTATTGAAATTTCTGATATAACATTATTTAAAAAACACATCATAAGATGATTAAACAAAAAAAAAATTAAAAATTGTAGAAGATAAATATAAAGTTCATTAAAGGTAAAACATAATTAGGTTTCTAATAATAACAGAGAACATATATATAAAACCATAATTATAGTTTTATCCTTCCTACACAGTATGTGTCTCTGGAACATTCCATCTCCATAATAACTTGTGGAACCTTTTCCTATGAAAACTATTTGTGAATCCATTACATTCAATAAACCCAAGTCAATATTTGTACCACTAACACTAATAGAGGTGTGCACCCTTTTATAGAAACTAATTCTATCACTTTAATAACACTTTTCTATATTAAGAATTTATTTAATATCCTATGAATCCTTTAGGATAATTAAAAAGATTCAGAATGTGCTTAACATGATTGAAGTTTGTTTATATCCTAAAAAAATATTTTCATTTAAACATTTAAATTATGAAATAATGGGTTTCCATTATACTATGACTAGTATTATATCCATTATTCATTATAGTTGGAATATAGTTACGGTATATCTTTGTTATTTGTAATGAAATTCATGAAATATAATGGAATATTTTGTAAGTTGCAACATTGATACTACATACATAATAACTCCGATGTATAAAATGCGTATCTAAAAATTTATCCATGATAGATTTTTTTGACTAATGTTAACATGTAAAACATATCATCAAACCTCATTACTAACAAAAATATCATTATGTAGATAAGGTAATGTGTGTTTTGGAATTACTATATGCTAAATTATGTTGATCGATGGATGCTTGTTCAAGAGATTCAGTAGTATTCTGACCCAAAGGAACTCATATATTATGACCATGCATCTATCATAATTCACTTTATAATTTATTAATTAGATAAAGGATTTTTATGATGTATATATATATACCTTTTTCATACTCTTGGAATATATCACACTGTTTTACTGAACTAATTCCATAATCTTTGTGACATACTGTTATTTCTACATGTTTCTTTATCTAAACATAATTCATTAATAATACCAAAGGTATTTAATGATACCTTTTCAAAATAAAAAACTAGGGATATTTCTTGATTTCTAATTCTAGTTTTTCTTGAAAAAGAATTATCTTTCCATAATTGGGTAAATAAGTCTTACTTTTTCTATTCATCACTTATTCCCTATGATTCAATTATCATTGAATAATTTGATGAGTATGTGACACCAAAAACAACATTGATTCCAGAACATAGAATAATGTATCCTTATATCCAAAGGTAATGTGAGATTAATGTATTGGTAATAATAAATAATTTATTTACAGGAATCATTAAATAAGAAATAAGATGTCGTGTACTTCTCTCTGCAGACATATGAATCATCATTTCTCAACCACTTGGAGAAGATACCTTATATCTTATAATGTTTCTATTATATAACTGGTTAGTATATTTCAATTCACATAAATGAAAGGCATATTATATGTAATAACCAAGAAGCATGTTAGAAACATTAATATTCTGTTCATGAATATTCACAGAATAAGAAGTGGGTACTTTCTTATTCTATTTTGTTTTGGAATTCTAAACATCCATCAATTTATTTTAATTCATGCAATGAAAAAAAATTCTATTTTATATCCAACCTCATTTAATTGAATGATGTTGAAATCATGCCTTTGGAATTGATTTTTCCACTGGCCTTATCACCTTGTATTTAAACATAGTCACTATAAGAATTATAGATTGTGATATCTTTAATGCTCTTATTTACTTGGTGAGCCATACCAAAAGGTAATAAATCATATACTACTTCATGTTAATTGTTTTATATTAAATTAAATCGGAGTAATTAGGTGTAGGAATGATATTCAATGAAAGATCGGGATCCCTATTTCACTTTACACATAAGCCAATGTAAATATCATATTCATATTTTTCTTCAATTTCTTCTCATAAGCTCCTCATAGATGAGACTAAACATGTAATCATCTAAGTCCCTAGGTTTGAATCGTAAAAAATATCGGATGTTCGTGATAAAATTATGACATAGACGTCATATTCTATATTCATGAGTCTTATATATGCATTTTAACACCCACTCTTCCTGAGGCGGATTAACGGGTATAGGTGCATAAACACCTTCAAATTCTGATGTATTAGTAATGTGAACAAGTTATTATACTACACCACGAATTTCTTGCATGTTTTTATATTTTATTTTTCCAATATTATCATAGAGATTATTGTGGAATTTCATTCCATTTTCTAAAAATATAAAATTCTAGCAGATTGTAATTTTTCTTGATTACTGATTTATATATAATCGATTGATTAATTAAATCACTAAATGTCTCCAACTATTTTATCAAATTCTATGAACCTTATATACTATAATCATAATTATATTTCACTTGAGTATTCTAGTGGCGAGGATCCCTTAACCTCCCTTTATAGTATACAAGATATGGATACATCCATACTCAAAGGGTTTCAGGTAGGAATTTGATTGGAAAACCGCATTAACTCATGATTCCTTGATCTTTTTAGTGAAGTCACATTTTCTCATAACCATATCATTGATTCCCTCATCTCTTGACTCTAAAATGACTGAACATTATCTATGGATAATCCGTATGACCACATTAGTTAATTCATCCCACCAATATCATAAGAACTCCTCGATAGTAAGAGGAAGCCATACCTATGGAACAAAGAGCACTCCAAACACCTAGTTTTGTCTAAATTTGAAGGATGGGAGGAATTTAAAACTTAATATTTCATTGAGGGTTTTTATGTTTTCTCTTGTTAAATGTAGTCCATTACTATTAATCTAATTCAACTATGTTATCTGGATCAAAAGTTACATTATTAAAAAAACATCCACCTCTTTTTTACGTATTTTATATTTTATTATTTTATGTATTCTCCCACTGTAATAAATTGTATAAAATAATAAATCAATTCATTTAGAAAATCAACTACCCAACAGGTATTGAGCATCTGAAATGACCTAAAGGCATCATACCTATATCGTTGCTTGAATTGTGATGGATTTCATCCCCATCCAATATGTCTTCTTCTAGTTCAGAGTAATTCCTAAACTTGGTAGGGTCCACATCTTGCCTAGTGTACAACTTCATCCTGATGGGATCCACGTCATATATCATCTTCATCTATAGTAGAAATACACTGATTCACATACGGGGGGGGGGGACTAGGGGTGCAATGTATATTGGATAAATTGGACACACAAGACCTTATACATTTCAAATGAAAATAAAGATGATGCATAGACCACCATTTAATTAACTACAATCATCAAACACAATTAAAAAAATTAATTAAATAAATGAAGGCCTATATAGGTTGGGAATTTCTAAAGACCAGTGAAAGAGTAAAATTAAGTGTAGTAAAAATTAAATTATAACAAACTAAACAAGAGGGTGTAAAACTGAGTTATCTGATTTAATTAAATTCAAATTATTTAATTATATTCAGTCCCTTAATTAATTTAATATTAATTTCAAAAATTAAATTAATTTAATAAATTAATTTTAGACCATAATTAAATTAATTTATCTTAGTAATTAAAATAATTATTTTTCAAACCATAAATTAATATTTTAATTAATTCAATTCAATAATTAAAATAATGAATTATATTATTTGTGGTTAAATCAGCCCCTCAACACCAGACGTGCACAAAGTGGGTTGCTCTGGTCCCACACACACCTATTATGGGCCATGCAAAGCCTATGTTGGGATTTGTTAGACCAGACCGGTCCACCCACATCTTATCCAGGATGGGCAGACCCGCCCGAGCCATTATCGAGGAAAAATATATCCTAATAATTCCTAATTGAGGAAAATTAGGTGTTCTTTGTGGCCTAGTCTGACCACCACTCAGTCAGCCAGAGTCCTAGTGGTGGAGGTGGAGACACCAAGGCACCTAACAAAATACTGGAACCTATCATGCTAGATCTAGAAGGTGGACACTGGCATAGCTACCTCGGTCTGACAATGGTCATATCTGGGGAACCCATGGCAGTTCACAATCCATCTTGGAGGAGCCAGCATAAATCCAATGCTTGAATGTGAGAGGGTAGAAGGTGTTCAAAGATATCCGCAATGGTCAACGTTTGTGATCAGGGAGGATTCACAACATCCATCATCAAGGGAGGTCTAGAACAATATGGAGGTGTAATGTCCCAACACGACCTACCATCAAAATGATAGTCATACCAGTGGGTCACATGACCTAAAGCGCATCTACCCATATTCTAGAGGATTTAAACTAGCATCGTGTTTCTCAAGAAGTGATAGTGGGGAGAAAATACCCTCATATCAGATATTTCACAACGGTGTAAACATATATAAATAGAACATAACAATGGAAGTAGTAAATAAACAGATAACAGAATAGCATAAGAATAACATATTCAATTTAATAAATGTTTCCATTTCCAGTTTATAGAACAGATTAATGCCTAAAATGGTAATGATACATAATAAAAAGAGGAAAAATACAACATTCAATATAATACAAGACTCAAAAAAATAAATAAGATAGATCCCAAAGGTGATCTCCATAAACCTACTATGATTCAGCTTATACATTTTCTCCAAACTCCTCAGGTAAAAGGATACAAAAATCAAACCAGTTCCAAAAAATATAATAGCATACTCAAGTACTAAGGGTACCCAAGAAGGGTGTGCGATGAAATCTGAATAGGCCAGTACCCACGGTGTAATGATCTATCCAGACTGTGACGAATAATAAAAATATGTATAGGTATAGATAATTTAAAAAAATTAATTGTATAATAAATAAACACCTATCTATGATCCAAAGGGACACCTTATGGCTATACCAGCTGTAGCTCGATATTGGATTAATATTCTGATCATGCCAATATAAATATATATACCTACATTTATATATATATTATAGTAGATACACACACACACACACACATATATATATATATATATCATAAATGACATGGTATAAGAATGCCTCACACATGTAAATAGAAGATAACTGACATGGGGTGAGAATGCCACCGTCCCATAGATGTTTATATAGTACTGGAATGGGGTAATAATGCCTCCCATCAATAATCATTTATATAACTAGCATGGGGTTACAGTGCCTCCCATCAATAATCATTTATATAAAAAGCATGGGGTAAGAATGCCACTCGTCTATAATCATTCATAATATAGGCATGGGGAAAGAATTTCTCTCATTCATAGACATTCATAACACTAGAATGGGGTAAGAGTTCCTCTGATCCATAATCAATTATAAGACAATGCATAAAGAAAAAAACCACATGTGCATTTCAAATTAAATGATATCATATTCTTGGTTGTGTTTATATGAAATTCACCACATGTGGAATATAACTCTCATGAATAAAATTTATGAAACCCATAAAGGGGTGTTATCTCATTCACGAGAACCATCATTTACATTTATAATATAATTCATATGTCAATTCCTCTTATGTATATCAATATCCAAGTTATAATTCCATTCTAATGAGCTATTTCGTTTAAACCATTTGGTACGTGTAAACCAAATCATGATAACCTATACATTTAATCAAGGATTGTCATTTAGTGTGGTCCATCATACTCTAGGCCACACCACAAAATGGTATAAAACATGTTCAATTGATCTTTGGTACAAGTTTCAAGGTCATTTCATTTAAAGGATACCCTTAAATCTATTAATAATTCCTAATCCGGTCTATTTAATTTCCATCTCTCAAGGGAAATTAAATTTTAATGATTTATCCTAAATTATTTAGGTGTTTAGGGCATCATTTGTAAGACCATAAAAGGTAAAATTCTTTAAGAACAATCATAAGATCCATGTCCAAACCATCCTCCATACCAAACATGAAATTAAGGTATATGAGAAGAAAAAAAGGCAATAGAGAAGGAACACATAGAAGTCTACTTAATTCTTTTTATCATGAAGACAACACAACTCTGTTAGAGGAGTTTTCTTATGAAACCATGAATTTTCTTATCAAACACTCATTCATATTATTTATGAATTACTTTTATTTCACTAAAGAGAATCATTTATGAAAAACTACTATATAAGGAAAATCATTAATAAGAGTGCATGAATGAACAATTAATTAATTAATGCTTTTATAAATTAAAAGGGAAAGGAAAGGGTTCCTACCTCAGGGTGGATCCATGATGATCACTTCATCTCTCGATGATTTTTACAAGAATCTACTGCTACCCCACTTATCATGTGAACACTTTCATACATATAAGAACACCTATCACCTATACACACATCCTCATAGCCATGAACATGTGTACGGGGATCCATACATATATTCTTATATGTATATACTCATCTCCACTCACATATATATATATATATATTCATTTTCATGGATGAATATACCTTTAATGGGGGAACCTACAAATATATATATACTTTCCTATGAATACACAAGTGAGTCTCCTTAGACCCGATGGCTCAAAACCACACGGAAAGGTCCAATTCATGAAAAAATAATAACCAAGGACTCATAAACCCCTTGATATTCTCAAATAAAATGTACGAAACAAAATAGTGGATTTAAAATCTTACCCAAAATGATTGCGGTGAGCCAGATCGAACCCATCAGCCTCACCTTTAGTAGAAGATGCCAGAACACGAACCGAAGGGTCCCTTAGAAGTCTCATCACAACATAGAACCAAGGAAAAACAAAAAATTTGGTTGAACCCTACCCTTAGGGTTTCAGCCAAATAAAATGGGTGATGAGGACACCTAAAATCTCTAGAACTATCGGTGAGGAGTAAGAAACTAGCCTTACCATGATTATTTGGGGATAAATCACCATGAAATATGGATTAAAATTGATGATTTAAGGAGGCTAATGAATGGGGTTTCATGAGACCCATGGGAGAGAGGAGGCACAACTGCGTCATGAGAAAGAGAGGAGATGGTGGGGTTTCGTTTTAGGTTTTTTATTTTATATTAATTTAATTTAAATTAATTCAAAATTTAAATTTTTTCATCATGCATGGTTTGGGTTGAACTGTTTGGAAAATTGTGCGCCAACCGTGCACCCTACAATGGGAACCAGGAGCATCCCGCATGGGCTGGCCATATGGTTTGGAAACCATGTGCCATCTATGTAGTGAATAGTGCAAGACTACTGTCCAATGCCACAAAGCATGTGGGTTAGTCTCATGGTTTGTAAACTTGTGTGCAACCCATACGCACCACCACATGACACATAAATTGAGCTTCACGATTTTTGAAAATGGGTTGCATGGTTTCAAACAAATCGTGCATCCTCTACAACCTTTCAAAACTTTGTTTTTTAGGTTCGGTGCTCCTGACGTTCCTCGATTCACTTGAGAAAGTTAACAATAACTTTCCCAATTCCACAAAACATCATGTTGAATGTTTCCAAATCTTGGAATTGAATTCCGAAGTTTGGTTTTAGATTCAACACATACAACAAATGAAAGAATCGAAAAAACATTTCATTTAATTCCAGTTCAAAACATAGATTGTTACAGGAGGCACAACTCGCTTAGGGTCTGTTATCCATATCAAGAGGATGTGGTGGTGGTGCGGTGTGCTAAACTATAAGAGGGGTCCTTTATGAAGAGGAAACATAGCCCAAGCGGTGGAGCCCATTTTTTGTCTTGATGAGCATCTACTAATATGGAGTTGATATAGTGTCTCATCCAGTGAACTGCATGCAAGAAGCTGGTCCCGAGGGGGGAGGGGCATTTCATCAGCACTAGTGGGTCATAGGAGTCTAGTTGTATGGTTGTGGTGGTGGGTATCCACCTTGGAGGCTGTAGCAGCTGGTAGATATCCACTAGGGAGTCATGATAGGGAGGAAAAGTGGGTGGAGGGGCCTCTTGGGGCTGTCCACATGGTAGAGAAAGGGAAAAAATGTGGTCCATACAGACACAACTTTTCACAATTTTTTATGGTTGACTCAATTCTCCCCCAACTTAGACCCTATTTTTTAAAAGTTTGTCTAGTGTGGATAAATTTTCAGACCTTTAAAATTTTTTACCAAAGGATAAATATTATCCTTTTATTATAATATTATTATAATTATAAAATAATAATTATAATAATAATAAATTTATAATGAAAATTATACAAATTGTAAAATTATAATTTTCACATAATATGTCTTATTTTTGGTCAACTAAAACGGGTTGGGTCTTGAATGGATCTTCAAGACGATCAGAAATAATAAATGAAATTTTAAAAGTTAAGATCAAATGAAAAAATTGATACGTATAAAAAAATTTGTTTCACCATAAATTTTTTGTTCAAAATAGAATCAATGTGTAGTCTGAACCATTGTGACCCAATTCAAACCCTCAATCTAATTTAATGAAATTTTTTTTTTCTTTGGCTCAAAAAATCTACGCGGTCCCTATGATAACAAATATAGGTATCCGAGTGATTAGCAGAAGCCAGTGGGCCAGGGATTTAAAATTTTTCATCATCAGGATAATATAAGTATTCGTCACTGATGATATGATCCCCAGTTTAGTCTACGGATCTCACATAAATTAAAAGAGAACATAAATTATAAACTGAAAACATAAATGTTTAGATCTGAATATTTTCTCAATAGTAACTCATCACTGAAGAGCATTATTTGATGTTTCTAAAGAAGGATCCCTCTTGAGCATCCTCACATGCCTCAATAATCTATTGGAGCATTTTGAATGAATTTCGAGTGTGATCACGGAGATTTGATGATGGATTCAATGCCCCGATGATCGATGCATTGATATGCATTTGATTTGAAATGACCTGACCATAGTGGCCTGGAGCCGATGACATATTACACTATATTGGAATGATTACAATAATTTCGTATCTTGAAATAACAAATTGCTTAGTATATTTGGAAATCCGGGTACATACATAAGCTCGAAATTACAACTTGAAATGAAATTCAACATATATGTTTTATTGGGAACATCCAAAACTATATGTTAATCCCTACATGTCATTCATAATTAAATTCTTCATGTCCTGAGAAAAAGCAACAAAATAAATGGGTGAGCACAAATCCTTAGTCAGAATAAGAAATACAATAGAAGACATCATAAACATAAACATTAGACATGGTGAATAACTAAAATACTTGCCATTAAAAGAAACATGTGAACATACTATGGCATGAATAAGAGATGAATAAATAATTCCATAATAAAACATAATCGTGGGTATTATACTAGTGAAATAAACACATGAAATATCAAAAATCATTTAATAATGACGTGAATGCATATTCTGGACATTCTAAAACATACCATCAAGGTCTCAGCCAAAACAACTAAAAATGATTAAGGCCTCAACCAATACCACATATAAAAATGGAAAGGCATCAGCCAATTCCATATTTAATTGTCTTATTAGACCTACCGATGCATAGTGGGGCTATAGAGGGCCCCACCCATCACATAATAAGTCCAACACAATCTTCATATGAATTATGAGAAACATAAACAAAATATACATTCATCTTGAATCTAACATATGAAACATAAATAACATTCCCTGAACATTGACCTTAAACAAAAACCATTCAAATTATATTGTTGAATGGTTTTAAGATAGAACATCCATTTTCAAACAATCATATACCATTAAATTAAATGAAGTAGATTATATCATAATGATTAATCCCAATGTTAAAAAATAATAAATATGAGTGTCGAAGCAGTTGAGGATACTCTTGTAAAATCATCGAGTAATTCTTGAGATAAATACTTTTTTACCTTGAAAAGAAGAGTTACTTTCGAAAACTGTTAATATAAAACTTGAAATTAAGTAAGATATTATTTTTATAATAAAACATGTAATTTGAGAAAGATAATTTTTTTTGAACATAGGTTATAGAGTGCCCTAAAAAATAGGTAATAATTTGAGAAATTCCCTTGAGTTGGGCATGTATTTTGGAAAGAATTTTTGAATGATATTTTAAAAAAATAAAATTCCACATAATTTAAAATAGGATTCTGGTTTGTAAAAATATTATGAACATTAAAATAGAGTTTATGAGTATTATGTATCAATGAATAATAATTTATTTGAGGTATGTAGATAATAAAATTATTCTGAATTGAAATAGTGGTTTGGGTGAAAAACTTTTACCTTAAGCCCGAAGGTGTTCCTCACATGATCTTAATGACCTGAGAAAAAAAATTAGGCTCCTAATATAATGATTATAGAACATAATATACATTTAATTTATTTATTATATCATTATTAGGTTCATTAATGTCCCTTTTATGGGTGAATATAATAAATATCATTATTTGGTAGCATTTTCTTCCACGGTTTTCTTGATCAGTTTACTTATATTTATGTATGGATGAACATGTAGAATGATAATTTTTGTCCACAATAGAATTTTTATATTATTAGTGAACAAACATAAAATTATGTTTTTATAAAATTTGTTTCAATATTGGGAGTGAAGATGAATCTGTATATAAATCTTTATTGACAATTGTTAGAGTTAATTGGATGTTTTTTATCACAATGTACACATTTTGATTTATAAATTTATATCATGTGTAAAAAAGGATTACAACACCTTAAATAAAGTATAGTATATATATTATTTTCTGTTACAACCATAAAAATGATTTTATTACCATAATTTAAGAAAGTAATGAAAATTAAAAACCCTTCATCCTTGAATGAGAAAAATTAACAAATTTGAGATGATGTTTTCATTTCTAGTATAAAATAAGGAGAAATGAGAGATGATAAAGAATTATTATTTTATCACAAAAAAATAGATTACATATATGGTAATGGATTCATCAAAAAATTATAATGAAATTAGGTGAGGAAATAAAAAGAAAATAATTGAACTTGATATAAAAGAAATGAAAAGGGGAATTTACCTCTTGATGTAATATTCCTTGAGAGCCTCTATAGGGGATAGATTTTGGTCTTTTTATGAGACCAAGGACTTTTGGACGTGTTGCGGGATATTAGGAGGGTAGTGGAGCATAATTTGTACAAGGCACAATACTTGAGATGAGTGAAGAGAAGAGTGAGTGAGGGTTTGGTTGGGGGTTAAAATGGAGGAGGGGAGGGGTTTCCCATTTTTTACTCACTATTTCATTATTTTCCCTAAGTCAACAAATAGTATTGATTCTCATGACCAAGAATATTAATATGTGCATCTGAGTTCAAAACAATTATTCTTACATAATCTAGGATTTTAGGAATAGTGAATTTAATTGATAATGTATATATACGATAAATTTCCGTATATTACTATCATAAAAAATTCGGGTATTTTCAAAAAAACCCAAAAATTTCACATCACCATTTTTCGACATATAGAATTCCAAAAAGAACTTCTATTTTTGAAAATTATTTACTAATTATTATTAATTTAATTTTTAAATAAAATCCTAATTTATTCAAAAAATGACACTTTTAAAACTATAATTCATTTTATATCACCGTTAAAAATTAATTAAGAATTCATTATCTTATAACCATAAGACAATAAATAAATAATATAATTTCTTATTCATAAGGGTTATGTGACTATTCATTTTACTATTCATAATGGTATGTTACTATTCACAAAAAATTAAGTTTGTCTTATCAGAATCTAAATATCATTCTGAAAACAACAGTGTTTGTGAGTTTCTCAAAATTCTAATCACAGAGGTGGAAAAATTATGTTTAGTGGCTAGGTTATAAAAAAGTGTAATTTTTTAGAGGCTTTGTGTTTCATGCATTCAATATGAAATTTATTTTCAAAATCTTAGGGTGTTACATTATCCCCTCACAAAATTTTCATCCTCAAAATTACCAAAATTTTACCTCACAAAAAGACTTGGGTAGTTTTTCATCATAAGATCCCTAGGCTCTCATGTTGCATCTTTAATTTTATGATTTTCTGAAAGAATCTATAGCAGTCGAGCCATCAGATTCCTCAACACTTGTTCTTTATTGTCCAAGATCCAGATAGGCTCTTCATAGTAAGATTGGCTAGGATCCAATCCTATACCTTTAGAAGTGAGGACATGCGCTGGGTTTGGCATGTAATTTATTAGCAATGAGACATGGAAAACATTGTTTACTTTATACAACCTAGGTCACATAACCAAATGATATGAAGCAGTTCAAATTATCTCCAAAATTTCAAAAGGGCCTATGTACATAGGGCCTAGTTTCCCTTTCTTCCCAATACTTATGACACCCTTCCATGGAAATACATTAAAGAAAACATAATCTCCCACTTGAAACTGCAAATATATCATTCGATTATTAGCATAGATTTTTTGTATGTTTTGAGCTACACTGATATGGCCTTGAATAGTCTTTACCTTTGTTGTTCTTTCCTCCACAAGCTCTAGGTCCACTATCTTCCTTTCACCAACCTCATACCAAAAAGATGGTGCCTGACATCTCCTTCCATACAATGCTTAATACAGTTCAATTTGAATACTTGAATAGAAACTATTATTACAGGAAAACTCTTATAAAGGTAAATATTTTTCTCACAAACCCTGAAATTCATGTCAAGATGGTCCCAACATGTCTTCTAAGGTTCGGATTATCCTTTCTAATTTCCCACTAGTAAGTGGGTGATATGCAGTACTCAATCAAAGCTTAGTATCCAATTATTTATAAAGATTTTTCCATAATTTAGATGTAAAACATGGTTCACGATTAGAATAAATTGAGAGAGTTACTCCATGAAGTCTCATGTGTTCATTGTTATACAGTTTTTTTAGGAACTCATGTAGAAAATCCACCCTTATAGTGGGGAAATGTGAAGATTTTGTAAGTCGATAAACAATTACCCATATTTCTCCATTCTTTATAGATTTTTGCGGTTATCCTGTAATGAAATCCATTGTAATGTCATCCCATTATCATGTAAAAATAGGCAGAGGTTGCATAACTCCTCTAGGACGTTGTTGTTCAGCCTTCACTTTTTGATAGACTAAACATCTTGATACATAATAAGCAATTTACCTCTTCATGTTATCCCACCAAAAATTTTATTTCAAATATCTATAAATTTTAGTTCTTCTATGGTGTATAGATAAATTTGATCTATGAGCATCATAAAATAACTCCATTTTCAGCTCGAGTAGATAGGGAACACATATCCTCTTCCCAAATTTCAGAATTCCATCTTCCCTCATGAAGTCAGCCAACATCCCATCTTTCACAACATTAATTTTCTTTTGAAGATTGGCATCATCAGACTATAAAGACTTAATTATTTCCAAGAAATATGGTTTTGAAACCATTTGAAAAAGTAGTGATGTTTCACCTTCTTTGATAATTTCCATATCTATCCTCACTATATCCATGTAAAATTATCCTTGTCAATCCTCATTTTTTTGAGAACCCGATGATCCATCCTGCTCAATGCATCATCTACCTTATTTTCCTCTCTTAAGTGGTAGTGTATTGGAAAATAATAATCCTTTAGTAGTTTGATCCATCACCCTTCCCTTGGGTTGAGTTATTTATATGAGAAGATATATTTTATACTCTTATGATCCGTATATATCTCATATTTTTCACCATAGAGATAATTTCTCCATATGATCAGAGAAAATATTACCGATAATAACTCATGATAAAGAGTAGGATAGTTTTTTTCATGAATTTTTAACTACATTGATGCATATGCAATAAATCTATAATTATTCTAATGGAAAAAACCAAGTCCTTTCTTTGATACATCACTATATATCACAAACCCATCTTTCCCTGATGGTAGAGTTAGGATCAGATCATTCACTAATATCCTCTTCCATTCTTCGAAATAGTCCTCACATTATTTTTTCCATTTGAACTTAACCCCTTTAAATGTAAGCTTGGACATTGGGATAGATAAATGGGAGAAATTATGAATGAAATGCTGATAATAACATATTAAACCAATCAAACTACGTACCTCCATTATGTTCATTGGAGTCGGCCATTCTTGCATAGCCTTTTTTCTTCATAGGATCAACATATATTCCATCCTTATTGACAATGTGGACAAGAAGGGAAATTGATTCAATACAAAATTTTCACTTTCTAAAAATCCCTTATAATTCATTTCCCTAAGAGTCTTTAGAATTGTGCTCAAGCTATTTTCTTGATATTCATTGATTTTCAAGTATACTTAGATATAATCAATAAATAACACCACAAATTCATCAACATATTACTTGAAAATATATTCATTACATCCATGAAAAGAGAGGGTGTATTATTCAGTCCAAAAAGGTATTACTCTAAACTCATAATGCCCATACTTATTTCAAAATGATGTCTTTGAAATATCTTACTTCCTCACATGAAACTGATGATAACCCGATCAAAGATCTATCATAGAAAAATATTGGACTCCATGAAGTTTATCAAATAAATCATCAATGCAATGTAGGGGAAACTTGTTCATTATTAGTATAGAATTTATCTCCATATATTCAATGAAAATCCTAATATATCCATATTTCATCTTAATGAAATGAACATGGGCTCCCCATAGATAAAAACTAGGGTGAATAAATACTTTATCACTCAATTACCCATGTTTTTTATTTATTTACACTAATTTTTAAATGGCTATTCTACAAGGGGTCTTTGATATGAGCCTTTAATCTAGAACTAAGTCAGTGGAAAACTAAATTTTCTACTATGGAGGTTTTCGAGGTAAATCTTATAAAACACATCAATATATTCTAGAAAAAATGTACGTCCCCTATTTTGAAATTCCTTTCCTCACCCATTGTCATTGCATTCTCGTCCTCCCCAATAATTGAATTTAGTAGAACTACTGGGGGAGGATCTAGATGAGAATCATATGGTGATGTTTCTACTCTAATGATAAGGGATTCCACATCATCATCAAAAAGTGTATCCTCCTTCTAGAAATATTTTTTTGCATCATGGTCTGAAAACCAATCCATGCCAAGAATTATATCAATGTCAATCATGGTTATGACAATAAAATCATCAAATAAAGTACATTTATATTCCACAATGGGGTCTTCCTGAGATAACTTTGTTATAATGATACTTTCCTTTGGAGTTTTGACTAACTTGTCCCTTAATAAATCAAATTGTAAATATCAAATTTTCATAGAAAAATATGTGGTTTTGAAATAATGTGATGATCCAGAATCAAATAAATCATTGGCTATGTTTTGAGGAAATGATTAATGTACCTCCCACCGGGTCATTAGGAACTTCAATATCAGCAGTTCTGATCGCATAAGCATGTCCTTGCTCCATTGGCCTATTTCAAGGCATGTTTTCTTACTGTTTGGAAAATAATTATAATATTGTCCCATATACCTAAAATAATATAATTGAATATTAATATCCACTTTCATTCCCTTAAAAACTCCATCATGATATCCTTTTTCTCTACACTTGTAGCACAACAGTTTTCCTTTTATGTGGGCACTAGGGTGTTTCCTTCCACAATTATCAAAGTGTGGAAAGTCAACTCTTCCTTTATTCTCCATTTTATTATTTCATTTTCTAGATTTTTTATAAAAAACTATTCTTATGTTATTTTCCTTTAAATTCATAAGATTTAGAAAACTCCTTTTTCATCTTGATAGAACATGAGACTATATCTTCATATAATGAGAACGTTTGGTAGGCCAGTGCTTACTGGAGGAATGGATTTATCCCATCAATGAATTGATCAATCATTCTCCTTAAATTACATATATATTCCACAATATTTCATTATAAACTTGTGATTTTATCTTCAAACACTATAACATTATCATCTTCCTTTTGCATCGAATTCAGTAACTGCCTTTCCATATCCCCTCGTTGTTCATGAGGAAAGTATTTCTCTACGAAATGTTCATTAAATTCACTCCATTATATGTTTTATATATCGTTATCCTCCTTTGTGTTTTGAATTAGTGACCAAAATTGAGAAAATTCTAATGATATATGATAAACTTCCATGAAAACCTTCTATCTTTCATTACATCCCAAGGCGAAAAATATCTTATATACGGAACTTATCCATTGCTCTACTACGAATGGGTTTCTAGTCCCACTATATGATGAGGGTTGTTATCACATATTATGATCTAACATATAACTTCCACATTGTGATCTAGATGCTCCATATAGGTAAGTTTATTTTTCATAACATGTGTAAGTCTTCCCAATATAGTTATACATTTATCCACACTAGTCGCAGCTCCAGAGCCAATATAATTATCATGAATAGGAATGAAATCCATATATGGGATACGTTTGTTCGTAGAGTTTCCATTCCTTCCACTAGGTTCCATTTATAAATAATCACATACATTAAATTAGGTTATGAATCATAATTTATAATATCATATTTTCAAAATACTTATCATAAATTTAAATCTTATTCAAGGCTAATCCTATAATCATAAACATGGTTTCTTTGAGATGAAATATACATTTAAATACTTCAAATTTTCTTGTAATAAAATGTGAATTATCGTAAGAATATCCCTCGAGAGTGTCAAACCAGGTGCATAGTAAGGTCTGTTGTCGTGTACCAGGATACCCCATGCAATCCTGAAACTCCTTGTTTGAGTTTTCACTTCTATGTACATCTGGGCCAGAACAACATCCACTTGTATTATCCAGATTAGGATGTATTTTTTAAAATTATCCACATAATATATTTTTTACCAAAATAAATATATATATTTTTTATGTTTATCCTAAAAGATGATCTTAGGGGTTTCTTACCTAATACATGTTTTCTAAAACTAGTTTCTATGTTTTCTACTAAATGTCTTCTGATACCAACTGTAAAGACCTGACCCCAATTGACTAGAACCATTGCCCTATCAAATTATATTGGCATGATTACAAGAATGTCATATCCTGAAAGAGTCAACAGTTTAGTATATTTGGAAATCCATATACATAAATAAGTTCAACATTACAACTTGAAATGAAATACAACGGATAGGTTTTATTGGGAACATCCACAAAATTAAGATTATCTATTGGGGTATTTAATAATAAAATTCTTCATGTCCTAATAAAAATAAACATAATAAATGACTGATATCAAATGATCAGTAACAGTAAGAAATATAGTGGAAGATATCATAAAAATAAACATTAGACATTTTGAATAACTAAAATATTTTCCTTTATATGAAAAACGTGAAAATACAATGGCAGGATAAGATCAGAATAAATAATGACATAATAAAACATAATCATTTGTACTATAGTAGTCTAATGACCACATAAACTATCAAAACTAGTTTCCTAATGAGGAAAATACATATTCCTGACATTCTAAAACATATCGCGAAGGCCATGATGAGGACATCTAAAAAAGATTAAGGCCTCATCCAAAACCATATCTAAAAATGGGCAAGGCCTCAACCAAGTCCATATATATTTGTCTCATGATACCTACCAATGCATTGAGGGAATATAGAGGCCCCCACCCATCTCATAATAAGTCCAATTCATTCCTCATATAAATAGGGATAATAATAAACAACATATACATTTATATTTAACAAACATATGAAACATAAATAACTTTCCCGGAACATTAAGTTTAAACACTAACCATTCAGTGTAAATTGGTGAATAGTTTTGAGATAGCTCATCAAAAATTAAACTAATAAATAACAATTAATTAAATATTGTATATTATATCATAAATATTAATCCCAATAATACATAACAATAAATTGGTGTGTGGAAGTAGATGAGGATACTCTTATAAAATCATCGAGTAATTCTTGAGATCTATACTTTTTTACTTTGAGAAGAAGAGTTCATTTAGAAAATTGTTTGTATAAAAATAGAAATGAAGTAAGATTTTATATTCATAATAAAATGAGTGATTTTATAATGATAATAGTTTCTAAAAATATATAATAGAGTTCCTGTGAAAAGAGGTAAGAATTTATGAAAATCCCTTGAGTTAGGTAGATATTTTGGGAAGAATTTTTGAAAGACCCTTTTAAAACATATAATTCCCCAAAAATAAAAGTATGATTCATGTTAGTAAAAATATATAAAACATTCAAAAATAATTTATGAAGCATGAATATACATGAATAATAATTTAATTGAGTTAAGTAGATAATAAATATTACCCGAATGAAAATAGAGGTTCAGGAGGAAAACCCTTACCTTATGTATGAAGGTGTCCCTCACTTGATATTAAATATCCGAATAGTAAAATTTAGGTTCATAGATTAATGATTTTAGAAAATCCTCTATATATAATTGAATTATTATAACCTTTTTAGGTTCATTCTTGGCCTTTTTATGGTTTAATAGATTCAATTTCATTGTTTGGGAGCGTTTTCTTCATTTTTTTCCGGATCGATTTACTTATATTCATGTATGGATGAAAATGTAGAACGAGAATGGTTTTCCAGAATATAATTTTTATATTTTTAGAGAACAACCATAAGATTATAAGGTTATAATTTTTCTTTGATATTGGGAGTGAAGATGAATCATTATATAAAACATTAATGACAATTGTTTGGGTTAATTTGCAGTTTTTTTAAAATGAACACATTTTGATTTATAAATTTATATCATGCATAGAAAAGGATTATAGAATATTAAATAAGTTATAATATATTTATTATATTCTATTTCAATAATCATAATAATTTAATGACTAGAATAGAACATGGTAATAGTAATTGGAATCCTGTCGCCCTTGAATGTGATAAATTAACACATTTCAGATGGTGTTTTCATTTATAGTATAAAAAAGTGGAAAGGAGAGATGATGAATAATTATTTATTTGTAATAATAACATGAAAATTAATGTAAGGTATTGAATTAATTACAACATTTGGATAAAATGAGGTGTGTAAATAAAAAATAATAATTGAACTTGAAAAAAAAGAAATGAAAAGAGGAATTTACCTCTTGATGAAATCATCCTTGAGAGCCTCATTAGTGTTGCGTTTTTGGTCTTTTTATGAGACCAAGGGATGATAGATGTGATGGATGTTTTTTGGAGGATATTTGAGGATAGTTTATTCAAGCCACAAGGCTTGAGAGGAGTGAATAGAAGAGGGATTGCGGGGTGGTTATAGTGGAGGAGAGGTGGGTTTTCACAATATTTTACTCATTATTTTATTATTTTTCAAATAAAACCAATAGTATTGATAATTGGGACCACGAATTGTAATATGTGCATTTGAGTTTAAAAAAATTATTCTTACATCATCATTGACTCTGAGAATAGTGAATTTAACTAATAATGTATATATACGGTAAATTACTGTATTTTACTATTCTCAATTTTTTTTTGAGTATTTAAGAAAAATACCAAAAAAATCACCATAACCATTTTTTGTTGTGTAGAATTTGAAAATGAAATCCATTTTTTGAAAATAACTTTCTAATTTTTATTAATTTAATTTTTAAATAAAATCATAATTTATTCGAAAAATAACAATTTGAAAAATATAATTTGATGTATATCACCTTGAAAATTTAACCAATATCTCCTTATATAATAACCTTAACATAATAAAATAATAATATGATTTACAATTCATAAGTGTCATATTAATATTAATAAGGGTGTGTTACTATTCCCGAAAAATTAAGTTTGTTCTATCAGAATCAAAATATCTTACTAAACACAACTTTGTGTGTCAGTTTATCGAAATTCCAATCACAGTGGTGGAGAAATTATGTTTAATATCTTAGTTATAACAAATTGGTATTTTTTAGAGGCATACTATTTCTTGATTTCAATATTAAATTTATTTTTAAAATCATTGGGTATTATATGACCCCTAAGGGTGATCATGACCATAGCACCTTGATCAAGAGCCTCTCTCTCTTGATAGTGGCATTGGAGGGAGTGGATCTAGAATTCTCTCCATGAAATTGTCCATGGAAATATCCTCTATCCTCGTATATATAATGCATGTATAAAATACCATATTGGGTTTCATGACCCCCATTTATTTAACATCTATTACAAAAATAATTATGATGAACTAATACACCCAAATATTTTTTTTATCACATGTCTATAACTAATTTAAAAAATATGACCTGATAAACTTGTGTCATTTACATAACTCATAATTCTAGATTTATATTAAATGATCCTAGAAAATTAAAAATAATATCCCTTCGAATAATATTTCCTCATATTTATTTAACATGTAAATACTTTCAATAAATTCAATCCAATTATTCAGAACTTTCATAATAATGAATTTATTAATTTATTAGTGATCATTAACTTGGACAACACTCAGACCTCATGGTGGGGACCACCATGTCTAGAATACTTATTCAACTGAATATGGTGCATTCTTGAATATGTTACTTTGTATGAACCTCTTGGTATTTATCACAGTAGAAGTGAATATAATGGATAGACCAAGAGTAGAGTCTAGAAATATGTCAAGTTCCCTAAAGAGATAAGGATTGTCATAACAATGATAACCAACCTACAAACACAGTCTTTGTACTATAATCACTTTTTCGTTAAGTATATCATAAAGCTGGATGCACACTTTAGTCATCTCCCCTTTATTTCTTTATTATTTGTTGATCAAACTAGATGGTTTTACCTTACAACTACTTTGTCCAAAGATATATGAAGGTAGTACCATCAAGATTAACCAAGTTTGAGATATATTACTTCCTTAACTTAGAAGAAAAAAAAATCCTTTATTGACCATTTAACCAATACCATACCACCAATGACATACCAAAAACAAACAAAATATCCATGATTTCATTATCTTGGTTTTATCCTTGTATCAAATTTTGTGATAAAATGGAACACACTGATAATGATCTCAAGTCAAGAGAGCCATATAGATGCCTATATATTGGAACAACCAATGACACTAAAAAATGGTGTGTTAATATTTGTAGGACTATCCTCATGATGTCACTACTATAAATCACCAAGTGAAAACTTCCAAAGAGAAAGAATCAATGTGTATGAGAACCCTACACCAGATAGTAAAAAAATAATTATGTCTAGTTAGTATGAAATATCCAGACAATTGGAAATTTGTTTAATATCAATTCCAATTAATATCGAGGTTCTCATTATTGCAAGGATCTCCTATAACCTTTTTATATGATAATTAATCAGTGTAAATGTTAGGTAAATAGTGGATGCAGAAATATCAACACGATAATGGTAAGAATACATCATGAATATCTAACAGTAAACATGACATAGTAATAAAAAGTACTGTTCAAGTTGGGTTTAGGGAAACCACTCTTACAACAACTTGATATCGAGCCCTTTATGAGAAATAATACTTCATCCATTAGTGTGTCTTCCAACACACTGATATATAAGAAATGGATTAAAATAAAAGAGAAGATAATTTAAATTCTCCCATCATTGGATGACAAGAAGGTCATTTTAGTAATCTATTTCTTGGAAGGTGAGGTTGATCAATGTTATACCCACATCGAAAATAAAACAAACAATTTACAAGGTCTACTATATGGAATGGAATGATTTCAATGAATTTTTAACCAAATATTTTCTGTGAACCCTTTTCATGATTATGGAGAGATAATTTCAAATTTAAAAATAAATGGGTTGTAACATTAGGTCTTATAAAGAAATAATTATCATAGTCACAAGGTAAAGTTCTAGTTTTTCTGTAATCATGAAAGTATGCTGGAACAATTATTTAGATTCCTAAAACAAAGGCTTTAAAAGGAATTAACAATAATGGAATTTGATATATATAAATTAATTTTTCAAAGTTAACATATGGTGTAAATGGAAACAAGTAACGTTAATTTTTTATGAGATTTGAAAAATAAAATGGAATTCCATTTAAATTTGAATAATAGTTGAAGAAACTCCAACTATAATAAATCAGAGCCAATAATTACTTTATTACATTGGAAAAAGATACCATATATCTTACCATATATGATCAATCCGTTTAATTGGATTGGAAATCTGGAAACATACAATATTCCCATATTAAATTTGAAATATAAAATCATTGAAATGGAAATAATCATTGAACATCTATATCATTAATAATATCCTTCTTCAAATACTTGGTAAAGGAAAAAATAATGGGTGACGTCAGATTCCCAGAAAGGGTTACATATAGCATAATTCATCATGAGTAAATAAGATATAATAAACATGGTAGAGTGGATAATCAAAACACAAGTCAGTAAATAAAAATTTGTGTTTAATTAGTTCTTGTGGAAAATTGAAACATAGTAAACACAATGATCATGAAAAAAGAATTCATGATAATGGAAATGCATAGTTATGTAAATTAATGATCAGGGCATCTCAACCAAGATATCATGAATCTTACCGTCATGGCCTCAAAATAAAGTCATCATTCCTAATATATTGGTATGTTTAAACCAAATTCCTATCTAATATAGGATACTAAATATTTTATCTCATGTGACCTGTTGATGCATCAAGGGTCTATATATAACCAGGGCCCACCCTTCACCTACACATCCTATTCATTCCTTATATTTTGAATGATAAAAAAAAACACATTCTAAAATTAACTTATAATTCAAAAAAATTCCACATTGAATAAATTTTTTGAAACCACAATACTTCATCATCAAAGAACATCTTGAGAAATAATAATGATAGTGTTATTGGGTCATAACTCTAGTAACATTAATGGGTATTTTCATTGTTAAAAATACCTATAAAACATCACTAGAAAATTTCATGAGGAAATACCATTTTCACTATGAAATAACTTATTAAAATATAAAAATTTCATTTATATTAAATGAAACTTTTTATCTGGAAATAAATTTTTGAAAATTATAAAAGAAAATTCAAAGCATTTATTTTTCATAATTGCTAAAAATTTCCTTCATGTTGTGTTTTTTAAAACAAGTATTACTTTTATATTTTCCATACAAAATAAATAGTACCGGATTTTAAAAAATCTAAAATTATTATTATAAAAAAACATATAATAATTCAATCATGTTTCAAAATGATATTAAAATATCATAGGGGAGTATTAAAAACCTTCTTCAAATCATTTTATAAAAAGTGGGAATCAATTAAATATATTTCCAACTAAGGAAGAAAAATATATATATTTTTATAGAAAAATTATATGATATTTATAGGCAACAAAAAGATAAAAATGGTACTATTACATGAAAATTAAATGAATAACCATAGGAGAATAAAATGAAAAGTTTTTATTACAACGTTCTGGACAAGTATTCCACCCAGTAGTTCCCTAATCCCATTTGGCTATATGAATTCAAGAACATCCCCCAAATTTTTATGGTATTTAGCTATTATTGAGGGTATATGTGTGTCTATGGGGACAAAATTCCCTCATCAAAAATTTGTAGCAAAATAGAATATAAATAACATATAGATAGTGAAAGAAGTAGATCAAACAGAAAATATATACTCACTAAGAAAAGATAACAATGTTAAAGGAATCTCATATATAATGATGATGATGGTACATGTGTCTATAATTATTCCAAAATAGGTACACAATAGTACATTACAATACATTTATCAAAAGTAAAAAACATGAAAAAATTATCCCAACTTGCATCGTGGGAACCAACTGGGTCCCATGCTCCCCTTCTCCTATGTAGAAATCAAGAACATGTATGAGGTAACATTCCCTTGTCCTTATTATCAATCATATAGTATGTTTGGGTACCCAAGGTAGCCCAAACAAGGTGTGAGACATTATCTTAGTAGAAAACCACCCATAGTTAATTTCCTTCTAGTCATTGAATATATAATAATCATAGTGTGCAGGTAGTGATATATTAGGCAATGAAATATTATATGTAAATATAATATAGAATAAATGTTCTCATTTTTAAAAAAATTCATTTATTTACTCAATATCATTTAATTAATTACTCTCAACAGTCATCACATGGCCTGACATACCCTATGAAAATAAGTAACCAAAGGATGCATAAACAGACCATCCATAATGTATAATCAAATACCAAATCCAATCTTGTGATTTGGATTGATAGATGCATCATACAACTCATTTAATTTATTATTTATTTATGAACCAAAACCCATCCTCCAAATTCCTAATTTGTAATCTAGGTATTACTCCGTGTATATTATAAATCAACACCCTACAAGTATGTCCTTGGTGATCCCCAGTAGAACCCAGATATCAATCTAGGTGTTGTGTTATATTTCTTCTATTTGATCCCATCCTTAGTGATCCTCTAAGGTATCCCAAATATCAAATGTGGTATATATGATAAAATTACTAATGATTATGTCATTTTAAATCTGTATATAATACCATGTATCACTCTATATATAATATTTTTCAACTACGTGTCCATCCTTGTTTGTCTGTCAAAGGAGTCCAACTGTCACTCAATCATAATCATGTTAAAAGCCTATTGAGTCCATCCATGGAATTTTTAGATGAATCCCTATGTCACCTAAGGCATATAAAAATTTAATAAATTCAATAATTTTTAACCAATTTCATTTGAACTTGTCATGTCAATCACCATGATCATTTGAATAAAATCTCACCTCAAAAGGTGACTCACGTCATGGGATAATATTAGAAATCATACATCTGAACTAATCACACGGGCATTTCATTAAAACATGAATAACACTCTTAAAAATTCCATTAAAAGGAAATGGATATGATTAATGGTCATTTCACCCCTTCCCATTAATCAATTAAACTACACTTGATATCAAAATACAACTCCCATGTTAATCAATAATTCAATTTATAATTCACAACTCATGGAAAAGGGTTAAAGGCAAGCCCTAAGGTATCCAAGTTTATAAACCACCATAATGGTCCATTACATTAAACAAAAAACCATAAAGGGGTGTTTCCAATATCAGGGTTTTCAACCCATAACTTTTAATTGATGTTCCTCTTTAATTTTATAGGTCATGATTAACAATTCAACTGAATAATATAAATTCATTTCAAGGTGCAAAAATTAACCGACCAACATAATGGCTGTATATAAACACATAAATTTTAAAATTAAAAGAGTGATTCCACCCAACATAGGTATATAGTGGATAGATCATTGACTAACCGCTCCTAATTTTAATCATATCAGCATAAAAATTAATAATAGTTGAGAACCATGAAAATAGGTCAAATTATCTTGCAACTAGATAACACAGTTGATAATAAACTAAATGAGGAATGGAATGAAAATAATTGAGATCTTACTAACATGGATCCAATGAGATAAATGGTTCTTGATTCAAACACAAGTCATTGATAATCTCTTAATTTCATGGAAAATCTCCAAATAGGGCTTCAAGAAGTTCGGTTTGATGTGTGTTGGAGAAAGGGAAGAATACATTTAGAAATAGATTTAATTAAGTGTGGAATTATAAATTCACCCAATTTACTAGGTCACAGAGTTTGGTTGCATAGTTCTCAACACCATGTTCCAACCATGCACCCCTTTCTATAATAGAGGGACACATCCCATGGTTTGTTTCATTATTTAACTAATCATGTTCAAACCATGCAAGACTTGTCTGTAAAAATTGACGAAATTCTGGCATGACCGTACAACCCCAGATACATTGTTTTTCTAACCGTGTGAGATCCTACATATATCTTCCTAAGTCTCACATGGCCAGTTAGACTATTCATCCTTCCTAGAATAGTTTTTACTAATCATATACTTGGACTTTTTCTCCCAAAAAATGGGTTCCAAACTACGAAATGGCCTTAGACACCCTTGACATCTCTATGAACTCAACAATAATTTACATTAAGCCATATTTAAATATTTAAATTGAATATTTATGTATTTAATAAGATTCTTACCTCAAATAAGAACATGTTTCTTTAAAAAAATATCCCCTTAAAGCAATTCAGCCTCGAATTTCCTTCCTATGGGTGGTCAAGAATGTCTGATAGCAACTCCATCCACACTGATAGAACATTGAGATATTGCTCCCAGGTCTCCCCTAGTAAATGGTATTTCAACCATATAACCAATAATAGAGTAATTTACTAGCCTTGGAGAACTTTTTTGATACGATCCACAATACATAGAGGATGCTCCTCAAAGGATGCATCTATTTGTATCTCAACCAATTTGGTCTGAAAGTCATGTGACAAGTTTGAATTATAGCGATGTAAATGAGATTCATGGATGACGTTGTTCATGGACTAATACCTATAAGGTAACTAAAACTGATAGGGTACCATCCCAAATCTATTCAGAATCTCAAATGATCCAAAATAATGCGGTGAAAGCTTACCCTGTCTCCTAAGCGTCTCATTTATCAGCCATGGGGAATATCTTATGAATCCCAATCCCTAACCTTAAAATCTAGGATTCATATGTGGTCTTTAGTGTATAATTTATATTGGTATAATTTAGAAATCCATATTTTAATCAAATATGTCTACTCTGGGGCCTCCTGAACAATACGAGGTCTACAAATTGCTACTTATCTTACTACTATCCAATGTAGGGGTTATCAAGATGGCCTCCCATACAAATCCTTATAACGCTCCATCTATATAGTATCTTGAAAGCTATAGTTATAGTAAATTCAACCCTCGGTATATGCCTCCTCTATATCCCACAAAATCCAGGACATGTGCTCGCATCATGTCCTCAAGCTCTTAAATCATGCACTCTAACACGCATCTATCTGGGGGTGGTATGTCATGATTAGAAGAACCTATGTACCTAAACCCTTTTAATTCCATTACTAGAGTTTTGAAGTAAACCATAAATACCTATCTAAATTGAGAGTGTGTGGGAATCAATGAAGTCATACTATCTCACTGATATACAGTTTTCCACACTCATCTCCTGAAAAGGTCGCATTGATAGGTAAAAAATGTGACACCTTTGTGGTCCTACCAAAAAACCCCATAAAAAATCATCAGTGCATGGTACACTTGGAAAACTTGTCAAAAAATCCATTGTAATGTCAACCCACTTCCACCGAAGGATGCGTAAGTACTATAAAAGTCAGGTTGGTCACTGGTGTTCGGCCTTCACTTGCTGACTGGTAGAACACCTCATATAAAAACAAACTATACCTCTTTTCATACTCGACCACAATTATTCACAATTTAAATATTAATTCATATTGGTGAAACTAGGATTTACTATACATGATGAAGTCTGAATGTCCCGCATCAACTCCTCATACATGTCTTCTAAAACCCTAATGCTACCATATACATGGAGAATTTCATCCTCGCCTATGGTCCAACCCAGAGGAGGGTCCTAACCTTCCTTACTCTCCCATAAGACTAGGAATTCTGATTTCAATAGCTTTCATATCGTAACAGAATCTAGAATGGCAGTGGTAACAACTAATGATGATAAAAAAGTCTACCCTAGTCATTTGTGCAACTCCAAGTGCATCTCAGAGAATAAATCCATGAGATACCACTATCTATTGACTTGATAACCTTCTGGTGTCCGAGTCCTCCTGCTCGGTGAACCAACCACTGTATTTCCCTTACCAGGCACGTAAGCATGCTCGAAATCAAAATACTACAGGTATTTAACCCACCATCACTATACATGGTTCACATTACACTATTTAAATATGTACATGATGATATTTTGGTCCATGTAAACCCCAAAACACTCTCTTAGTAATTAATGTCACCAACAACGCAATGCGTGAACTATTAGAGCTAACTCAAGATATTGTGTTAGGTAATTCCTTCCATGTGGCCTCAAATACAAGAGACTTGTACACTAAGACTCTTTCTTTAACATCATAAAGACTACTCCTAGCTTGATTCCTTATGCACCATAGAAAATATTGTAACTCTTTCTTGGCCCTATAAAATTAGCAATTATGCTGATGTTTATATCCCATTCTTCTTCTGAAATGTCATCTCATGGGAATATGACCATAAATATTTAACCACCTTTTTAGTCAAGACCCTAAGCACCATATCTAGGCATTACAAGACCAGAATTAATTTTCTATAGTAATTGTCTACCCCCATAAAATTAGTACCAAAAGGATGTTATTGGGAAGCTCCCTAGAAACTATAACTCTCAACATCTCTAAGTTAAATGATTCTCTAGTTTCTTTTAAAATGTGACCCATTAAGTGAATGTGATCCATACAGAAGTGTCCCTTTGTGATATTAGCCTATAACTTATGTTCTATTAGTCTATCCAAAATGATCTCAATATATTTTTAATGGTTGTGTTGATTTTTAGAATACACCAAGATATCATAAATGAAAACCACAAAAAATAAATCCAGATATGGATGGAAGACTCAATTCATGAGTACCATGAAGATCACTGGTGCATTCCTGAGATTGAATGTCTTAACCAAATACTAATATAGTCTATACCTACACCCAAAATATTTGGGAGGTAGTGTTGATGGTGTATCAAACACCTGATGATAACTAGATCTGAAATTAATATTTGAGATAACCCATGATCCCTAGAGCATGCTAAAGAGGTCATATTTCCATGGGACAAGATATCATTTCATAACCTTCAGTTGGTTCATCTTTTGGAAATCCAAATATACCCTTGGAGTTCTATCTACCTTTTACGCAAAAAGGACTGGTGAACCCCAAATATAAGTGCACAGTTGCATAATCCCCTTTGCCTCTAAATCCTCTATCTTCATATTGATCTCTTTCATCTCAATATTATCCATAAAATAAGGAGGAATGAATACCAGTGAAATTCTTGTCACTTGTTTGATAGAAAACTCAACCTCTCTCACTAGAGGTAATCCTGAAAAGTATATTAAGAAAACATGCCTAAAAAAAATAACTATTATATGGAAATCTTTTTGATGTGTTCTGTTTTCATCCAGATGTAAACTCACAATTTGGGATGTTATACCACCAAACCCCAAATGCTAGGGTCCAAATCAACTCCCCTGGAAATCCCATTAGCCCTTGTGAAAAAGTTCTATGCCATGTGGTGATGTGAAGGTCACCCTGTGTGATATTAATCAACAAAATCATGAATGGAAACAACTAGTCTATCGTGGGAATGTTTTCAAAGCATATCATATTGAGTAAAAAGAGATCCCATGTAAAGTGAAACCTGCCAATATAAAGGGGAACTCCCTACACTAAAATACATCCTCCTCTATAATCCCTAATAGAGTGTAAATAATCAAGAATCTATCAAAATTATAAACACCGAGCCCTTGAATCTGCACAATGGGAACTGATATAAATCTATGTGAATCAGCAATATCAAAAATTGCAGAACCAAAAGTAATGGATACTTATATAGTACCTATCATATTAAATGTTATGAGATCCTACTCATCATGGGTATGTTTCACTGAATATATCTTCCTTATACCACATCCATGTGATAATGCCTAGATACACAGAATAGATCGACCCTTATATTTCTGTGAGACTGGGGTTTGAGAACCATAGCGATGAACACCTTCTTAGCCTAATAAGCCAGTTGTACTCCAATTCCCCACCTGAAGATAAACTGCTGACCTGACTCCTAAATTTCAATTCAGTGAAGACTCTCTCTCACTAGATGTTGGAGGAAAATCTCTGTAGAAGCATTGTAGAGGGACCATCTTCCATAAGATCAACACTCTATTAGATAAATTTTACACCGAGGCCTCATAAGTGTCAGTCTATTGCACTTGTAGCACAACACATGGAAACCATAGTATGTGATCTGACTACTAATATCACCACCTGGATACTCCAAAAAGTGCTACATGATACTGTTCAAGGTAGTACTAGATGTTTGTGCCAATCCGACCTGAATCTTACCAACAATCTCTCTCAGGTTACACTATATGAGAAGTTCCTGATTCACAATTATATAATGAGTAGTCATATTAAAGAAATCAATTGGATTTAATAATTGATACCATCCTTGAATAAACATTCTTTAGATAGATCATCACCCATCTAAATAGGTTGAAGTACTGCAGCTTAGTAAAATAGGTTGAAAATTCCATATCCAATTATAGGACCTACTCCAAGTTCATGAACTCCTAGGCTCTATCATCCCTCAATATCTTAGGATATAATTAGTCATAGGATTTCATATGTAAATCCCTCTAATCTATCTCTTAATGGTTATTCATATGAGTAATAACAACCCACCATCTATTTGAAGAATCATGAAGTATATACATACTGAGATTTAACCTCCTTTCTGTAGGTGTCTCAAGATTCTCAAATACTGATTGAATGGAATATATCAATGACTACACAATATATTGTTCTCTATCCCCTGAATGCATGGGTGTATGCTGATGCTGGAACTCATGCGTCAACTCTACCATAGTTGGGGTAGGTCGTGGTGCTCCTTGAATGGTATGTATAATGTACTAGAATCCATCACAATACTATGCCTCAACACATGTGTCCTGTAAAACTAATAGTTCCATAGATGGATCTAAATGAGGATCCACTATTATCACATACACCACCACCTATAGAGTGTGGTTGTTTCCACCTTCCAAGCATATGACTGAAGGATGTTACAATGAAATACCTCTATAAATTACAATCACACGTCTCATATGAATGTTATTATCAATTTTTAAATCTCAAAAATTAATATATATATATATATATATATAGGATACGTACAATCCTTACTATATTAGAACACAACCCTCTGAATGATCCTAGAGTCTAGTCAGAAAGGCGTACATATCACATATATGCATGAGATGCTACATACTTTCCACCACTAAATTTGGGTCTGAGTCAAGTTTTCTTCTTTAATAGTTTTAGTTTTCATTTTAAATATCACATGAATTAAAATATTCATTTTCATTAGAATTCATACATATTTCACATTAATTTTATAGCTTATTAAAAATTTGAATGAATGTTTTGAAAAAATTTTATCCTTGAGGGTCTATACTCCTTGGGAACAAAATTGTGGAATCTACCATATTCACACCACGTCCCACTCTAGAAATTCAATCATAACATCAGGTATAACTATCACAACACCTATAAAAATAGCATGCAACACATAATGAAACAAAAATGGAATAACATGATGCATGGTATGAAATTCATGTAAAGTGTTTAACATGATGAATGCGATATAATACCGTCACATCCTCAAGTTTAAAAAATAGAACCCATTATTATATCAATAATAATATCATAATTCAAGTTCAAGAAAGAATGGTGGAATCATATTAAATATAATATTCAGAAACCAGAAAATAGGAACTTTATTTGAGGGAATATTTCATTTTCTTATATGCGGGGTAGCTACTCCCAGACATAACTCATTACCAAACTCCTATTTTTTTATCCCTTTCAATTTTTATAGTTTTAATGAGAACCCAAAAATAATCCTTTGAAACTATTTGTAATATCTCAGACCTAGATGCCACTCAACAATTCCCCAATCTCTAAAGGTTACATGTCCTCATGTGCATCTCCCCAAATGGTAGAGGATTCCAACTAGCAGTGAGGGCCTTGGTGTGTGCATGGAGATATTATTCCCTAATATCAAGAGTGTAGCACAATGTAATATAATTAATAGATAGATAATAGATGTAATAAATCATACAGACCATAGATAATTAACAGGAATTGATAATAATACTAAATCAGACTCATATCCAATGATGATGATACATTTCTCTATAAAGAATCCAAAATAGGTATACAAGAGGACATGGAAATACATTTATCAAAAGTACATAATGTCTAAATATTATCCCATCTAGCATCATGAGCCTCATCTCAATCCCATTCTACCCCACAGCTAATGAGCGATCAAGAACCTATATCAGGGAGCTTTACATTATACATACCTATAATCATAATTTCTGTTCGGGTACCTAAGGTAGTCCAATGAGGGTGTGAGACATAATTCTATTAGGCTACCACCCATGGTCGTATTCCATCCATTCAGTGTATATATAATAATAACAGTTTCCAGGAGGTAATATGATATTCAAGAAATTATAAAAAGTATTCATCCTATAATTTCTAGGTTCTAATTTTCAAATAAGTTCATTTAATTATCTGATCTCGTTTAATTATGACGTCCCTACACTTGAAATGTGTACTGGAATTCCCTATGAATGTCGGAGACCAAATTATCTCAAAATAGTCCATTCATAAATTATAAACAATGAACAAATCCAAGCATGTTCTTTGATTGGGAAAAGGCATCATACTACTCACTTCATTTATTATTCAATTATGAATATAACCCTATCCTTATAATTCCTAATTTGGAATCCCTGTATCACTCTAGGTTTAATAGAAACCAACACCCTATAAACTCGTCCATGTTGATTTTCACAAGAACCCATGTATCTCTATAGTTGTGGTATAACATCTCTGACATTTGAGTCCATCCTTGGAGGTCCACTAAGGGTGACCTAGTATCATCCATGGAATAAATGGTCAATTTACCATTGGATTTATACTGGGAAGTCCCTATAGAATACCCAGTATTAATTGAAATATAATAGTTAGCCCATACGATTTCATCCTTGGTAGTTTATATAGGAGTCTTAGTTTCACTCAAGAATAATCAAGGAAAAATCCTATTTAGTCAATCCTTTGCATTCTTATATGAATCCATGTGTCCCCCAAAGAATAAAAGAATTTAATCAATTCAATACCATTTAACAAATTTCATTTTAAAATTTTATGGACTCCCCTGAGATAATGTCAATGAAATGTCCCCTCATAAGGTGACTCAAGTCATGGGATATGCATAGATGTTTTAACTCTCAACTACTCATGTGTGCATTTCATTATGACACGCATCAGATTCTTAGACAAGCCATTAAAAATCAAGGTCCAAGGGTAATGGTAATTTAAACCCATCCCATTAATTAAATCAATTATAATTGACATCACAATAAACCTCCCATGTTAATTCACAATTAATTTCCCATTTCACATCCTATGGAATATGGTTAAAAGGAAAACCGTAAAGAATCCAATTACATACACCATAATAATGGTCCATTAAATTTAAAAACACACCAAAAATGGGTGGTTACAATTTCATGGTTCTCAACCAATAACCATACATTATAAATCATATTTAATTATATAGGCCAAGGATTACATTTCAATTCAGGAATCTAAATTAATTTCAAGGTGTCATTCAAGAATTGTGCATGTTGGAAAATAGAAGAATATGAATACATTGACTTAAAAATTAACTTCATGAGACCATAGATTTTAGGAATGTGGAGGATAGATCATTGAGTATTAGCTCCTAATTTGACTCGGATAGATGAAAAAATAATGAACATATGGGAACCCTAAAAATAGGGGAAATTAGCTTGCACATAAATAGCACATCAAATACCAAAATTAAAAAGAAATTGAAGAAAATGAATTGAGTTATTACAAGTAGGGGTCTAAAGAGATAGACAATTCTTGAACCAAACTCCAATAAGATATGACCTTTCAATTCCATGAATATTCTCCAAAGGTAGATTCATGATGTTAGATTTATTGTTTGTTGGAGAAAATGAAGAATGTATTTAGAAATATAGTTAATTAGCGGTAGAATTATAAATTCAATCCAATTTACTAGGTCACACAGTTTGGCTACACAGTTGGCCAAACCGGGTTCCAACCCCACACTATTTTATGTAGGAAAGGGGCACATTGCATTGTTTTTTTCACAATTTGACAAACTGTGCACAAGTCATGAAAAACTTGTCTGTCAAAATTACATGCACTTTCATACAATTGTGAAACCCAAGTCACATAGTTTAACTGACCAAGGGATCTCCTCATACTCTCTTCTAATGTATCGGATTTTTTAGTCTGACGAAGCAGCTTTCTACGTAGGGTTCATACTAACCATGTATGATACCTTTTTATCCCCAAAATATTACTTTCTAACTCTCAAACAATGTCGTACATCACTAACATCTCCATGGAATCAACGAGAATTCACATTAGGGAATATTTAATCATTTATACTAAAAATTTACAAAATTAAAAGGATATAAATCTTAAATAAAAATTGGGTTATAACATTTATCATACACCTATCATATAATTACCTCCATGGAAATTCAAAAAAAATATAGGAATTAAATGAGAATATAAAATAAATACCTTACCTTAAGTTCGATTTTCTTCGTAAGTTATTTTGAACTCCTATATAAGAAATTTTGATTTATTATAATTATATAATAGATTATTTTATATACATATGATATCAAATATGATACAATTATATTATTTCAATAAATTATTTATTTTTAATATCATCATTTCTGGGTATTAAACGCTTTGTTTTTCATATGAAATTCAGTTCAGCAGTTCAGATCCTTGTAATTTGATCATGGTTACATATTCAATATAATTTTAATAATGACATAAATATGTTATATATTTATTGTATATATATAGTTATCTATATGAGGTATAGATAAAAAAATTAATTCCACATTTTATGGATACGGTAGGCCATACATACATATGAACATTATTTTCACTTTTCGATGAATTGATGGAATGGAAGGTTATTAGTAATTAACCATTCCAAAAATTATTATTATATAATATATATCATATATATTCTTGAAATATATCATTATTACCCTCTATGTGAATGAAAAATGAAAAATGAATAACATCACTTTGTGGAGTTGGTAGACAGCACATACAACGAGTGACTTTATCATTTTCCAGTGGATGGGAATGTTAAAATATAGATGTGATATTATAATTAAAAAAATATTATTATGTTATAAAAATAATATGTAAATATTAAACCCAATATAATAACCAATCCTGAAAATGGAGAAGGAAAATGAATAATATCACTATGCAGAGGTTGTAGTCCCCATGTACGCACAAGTGAATCTATCACATTCCATTTGTAGTGAAAGATGGTGAATAATGGTGGTTAAATAATCATAATAAAATTTAATTATATTTATGATACTTTTTTTTTATTAATACAGTTTATTTTGATATTCTAGAATAATAAATAAATTTAATGATTTCATATAGGATGATAACCTCTACTTCGGTAGATATCCTTTCTATCCCTTCTCAAAGAACTTTGGAATATTAATATAGGAATTAAAAAAGCTTATGAATCATGTATATATTATTTTAAAAGAAAATATTAAGGTTTTTTTATTTATATTTCTCAATTTTGTGTAATTAAATTAGAGAAGGAATGCCCTTTTATAAGTGAGTAGAGGGACACTATTATAAATTAATGAAATATTATAATATAATATCTGTCTAAATCATGTTAAATGGTTCTAAAATGACATGTATTTCAAGATAATGAGTATATGGTTATAATATAATCATAAATTCAAATTTATAAAGTTCTAGAAATCATTTTAAAACTTATCATTTGAATTAACCCCTTGATTAAACAATTCTAATATTAACTGTGTAAATAAATTTATCATTCATAAAAGAAAATAATATTAATTATTAGTTAAATAATTTATCAAAAGTGAAAAAGGGATGAAACTTTTCACCATATATTATCCCCATAATCCTAATTATGATATTTATTTTTTAAAAATAGTTTAATAAAACATTTTTTTCACAAAAAATCAATATTTTTATTTTTTAAAACCTTCATTTAATTTTAATTAAATATTTGAATATAGTAATGTATTCAATAATAAGATATTAAAAAATCCCTAATATATTTTATTTATCTATAAAATTCATGGAATATAATAATTCATCCAAATATTATTATTATTTTATTATTAAAATTATTATTTTCCTATTACCAAAACAAATATTGAGTGGGAATTTTGTAATAATTTAAGGTAAATATATAATTATTAATAAAAAACAAATTAACAACATAAAATTAATTAATTACGTTAAAAATAATAATGTATATTCATTAATAACATAATCTTGTCTTTATGTGGAAATAAAAATGAAATTAAAAGAATGAGAGTGACATTTTTGAATTATCTTTAAAATAATTTATATTTTATTATTGAGGTCAAATGGAACCAATTTTTATATATTTATATTTGGGATGTGTTTGAGAGAATTAATAACATAAAATTAAATAAATACAATTATTTGGTTGATTATGAGACCATATCCACTGGGTCTAACCCTATTTTACGCATCTTACCCTTACCGAGGTGACGAATATTTACCATGACTACAATTCAGAATGTCAAAAAATAAAAGGAACTTATTTAAAAAAAATTAAAATCATGATTAGAAATATGGTGTCAAATATTTAATATTCATTCAGTTGAATTTTTATAAATAAATTTTAATACTAATAAAAATATCATTGAAAAACATTTTTTAGATAAATGATTTCTATGCATAAAAATATGTTATTTCAAAATCATAAATATTTATAATTAAAATTAATTTATTTACATAAAATGTATCATATCTGAAGATGAAATCAAATTCAAAATATAATGAGACATTTAAATTACTTCATTTAAAGAAAATAACGGTGAGTATTTGAAAAAATATTATTTTTTACTACTCAATAATAAATCAATCAATTATGAAAATAAAAATAATTATCTAGAAGTTAATTTTTATTTCCAGATTTAAAAAATATTAAATTTTATTAAAAATTATATGCCTAAAACTGGAATAATTTAATTAAAATAATCACACACAAAATTTAATAAGAAATAATTTTGAAGAAAATATATTAGTAAAGTATAAAATAGATTTTCTAAAAATTGAGTTCTTATTTCATCAGAATTATTCAATAAAATTTCATTAAATAGTAAATATATATATGTATATATATATATCATAGAGTGGGTAATCCCATTCATACCCAACAATCTAATAACCGAGCTATAATTATAACATAATAATATTTTAATAATATGTTGTTTGGTTTAAACTCATTATTGTGTGTAAATAGAGCTATCAATGAAATTAAATTCATTTAAAGTGATATATATCATAAAATATTAGGGTGTAACATTATATACTCTAATAATAATTTCTCCCTTGAAATTATATCTCCCCAATTCAAAAAATAAGGATACTTTTTCCTCATTTCATCCTTGGGTTCCCATGTACCTTCATCAATTTTAAAATTTCACCACAAAACATTAACCATGTGAGTGGTCTTATTTTATAAAACATTTTCTTTGAAATAAATAATATCTACTGATTTTACATTATGAGATATATCTTTCTCTAGATGCATCAAATTTGAGTTCACATATTTTGAATTGTTAGGTATATAATTATTTAGGAGATATACATGAACCATATCACAAACATGAGAGAGATTCAGTGGATGTTTCAAATGATAATCTACCTTATCAATTTGATCAACAATTTTAAAGGGACCAATATATATTGGGATCATAATTCCTCTTTTTTAAAATAAAATAACCTTCATCCAATTATATATTTAATTGAATAACATATCACCAACTTTAAACTCAAGATCTTGTTGATGGTTGTTAGCATAATATTTTTGATTATCAGATACCCTTATGTTTTGTTGAGTAGATCTGCCTTGCCCTGCCATTTCTTCATATAGACCAGTACTCAATACCATTCTCAAACTCTTTATTTCACAAACTCTATCCAAACATTTTGTAGTTTTCCACTTTCTAACATAGAGGGCTTTATAAGGATCTATTTGAATGGTCGGTTGAAAGATATTGTTGTAGGAAAATTTCACCAAAGGATGGTTTTGACAATATAAAACTTTTAAATACATAGATAATTTTTTCAAAATGTCTTCAAATGTTTGGATGGTCCTCTTAGACTAACCATCCATCTATGGATTATAAGAGAAATTAAAACTCAACTATATATATAGAGCTTCTTGGATACTTTTCTAGAACACCAAAGTAATCCTTGGATCCGAATCAAGTATGATTTGGAGTTGTACTCCATTCAATATAATGTCTATCTTAATATATAAATAAGTGATATAACCAATGGATGAATCATTTATAATATCAATAAAATGTGCTGCTTTCATAAATTGATTGACTAAATCCAAAATAATATTATGTTCTTTATTCATTTCCTGATGTTTTATGATTAAATCCATTATAATGTATTCCTATTTATATTCTAGTGTAGGTAATGGTTGTAACATTGAATTTGATTTCTATTCCTTAAACATAATATTCTGACAAACTACTCATCGAGATACTTACTTGTTAATATCCCTTCTAATGTTATCCCACCATTAATAATCATTAAAATATATATGCATTATAAAACATATAGGATGAATAAATAAGACGAACTTTGAGCTTCATCCAACAACTCCTTCTTCAAGTCTAGTATACATAGAACACATAATTAGTTCTCAAACCATATCATTCTAGTATGATCATGGTTGAACTCAGGAATATTCCACACATTCATCTAAAATTCCAAATCTTACTTTTAAGCCTTCTTAATCCTCTCAAGAAGGGATAGTTAAAAATTCAAATGATAAAGATAATATATATCCACTTTTCTCATGATTTTAAGATCATACTTTTGAAAATCCATAAATACTGGATCTTTTTTAATCCTTGCCATGGAAGAAGTAGTTTGGTCTTCCCAAATTATAGAATTATCCACGTTTTCCCTCTCATAGGGTGGTAATTATTGAGGAGTTTTAATTTTTTGATCAACTTTAACCTTATTCATTAAATAATATTCAACTCTTTATATGTAAATATATACTTGAATATTTTTTAATCAGTATATATATCACACCATACCCTATATATATAATTCATCAATATCCTAAATGAAAAAAATACCCTCTACCTACTCCTAGTCATGATATGGGTAATTTTCATCATGAATTTTTAGCTTTTGAGAGACATAAGAGATCAACATACCACCCTATATGAGGATTCTTTTTAGTCCATTCTTTTCTTTATAACTACATATCACAAACCCTTATCCAGTAAAGGGTACCATATTCATGGGAACTCTAACCAATATCTCTTTATTTATTTAAAATTATTAACACATTCTTATGTCCACAAGAACATAACCCCCTTATGAGTCATTTTTGTGAGTTGATTAGATACTAATGAGAAATATCATAAAAAGCATCAGTAATATCTAGAAAACATAAGAAAACATTATATCTTAGTTATTGTATTTTTCCCTCTCCATTTCTAAATAAATTCTATCTTTTAATGATCCATCAAAATAACTTAAATTTTAAATTATATGTCCAAATTAAATTAGATTTTTTATAACATCACAGTTGGTAAAATTTTTATATATACTATCCTTCCTTAGGGTTATCAACGTAATCCCCAAATATTATTCATGATCATAATTTCTCTTCCAATATATAAGAATATCATCTCTGACACCTAAAAAAAATAAAGGTAATATAAAATAATATATTCATTAAATAAATGAATATAAATAGATAATTGGTAACTTCAAATGGAATTACTATAAATTTATAATGGTCATACCTCATATAGAAGAATTTATTAGGTATAGCTGGCTTCCAAAAACTAAGTGGATCATATCTAGATTGAAGAAAAATCATGGAAAAATATTTATCTCAACATAATTAATTAAAACAATATTCAGTACTATTTATATAAAACTTATTATTGATAAAGTTATTTATAAAGTTCCATATAATCCATGAAAAGATGCATTGACCCATATAATTTATTAAAAAAAAGAAATGTTGCACCCCATGGTGAGGCAATAGGATGAATTAATCCCTTGTCTAGATTTTACTAGAGTTTATAGTTCAATTTTTTTAATTTAATTAGGTCCAATATACATATATTCCATAAAATATGTATCCCACTAGGATGGAGGAATATTGAAAACCCCACATTGTGATTTAGGGGAAGACAAAAAAAATATTCTAGACAGACATAAAAGACACCCAAATAATAGCTATGACTTTAATGTTGAGTTTTTTCCCAACCATAAAATATAAATTTCCCTATTGAATAGGTAGTAAAACCCAAATGATAGAATTAATTTACACTGGGAGGTCAGGAACATCCTCGCACAAATAAATGATCAGAGGTTAATTTGGGATATCAAATGTTAATTCCCTTCCTTGAAAATTAATACAAGATCTATACTGAGTTATACAATACCTGAAAAATATTATATAAAATTAAATTAAAGAAATACTAATAATAATTTTATGAAGCACAATCCCATAAAATTATATCAAAGAGGAGATATAGACATGATATTCCATTATCTTACCATTAGAAGTTTTCAATTCCAACCAAAAAATTAATAGTTTAGGTGGTGACATGATACTAATGAAAACTTATTTAGATATAAATTATTTGATATAACATGAATAAAAAAATAATTTTCACTTTTGGATTGGATACTAAGTTTAATTTTCACCACATCATTAGGGACTCCGACTTTAGCTGCAGTAATTGCATAATCTTTCCCATCTTCCATTGTCTTATTCTGTGGTATGATCCCATGATTCATAGAGAATTGGATTGAAAATTTCCCCATCTCTTTATTTTTTATATACTAGGTAATAATGTTTTTTTCTTTACCTTTAATTAAATAGCCCCAAACTCTTTTATTTATAGTTGTAACAAAATCTTGTTTCAGTTAAGTAAATAACTGGGTATTTCGTACTATAATTATCACATATTGGGAATCTAATCCTACCTTTTATCTAATTTGAAATGATCCTTTTCACTATGTGTTCACATGACCTCTAATTTTCTTGATATCTCTTAAATATACAAGACCTAGAAAATTAATTCTCTAAAATTGTGGATCCTCAAAATTTATAAGATCATGATGAAAAAAATATAAGAATCTAGTACCATTCAGAGAATCAGTTTAATCTAATCAATGAAATATTAAATCATTATTTCCATATCACATATGTTTTATGCAACATTCTTGGACTATATTGTAAATTTATCCTAATACACTGTCAAAGCCTCTTTTTCCTTTTAAATTATTGTTAGAAACTTCATCTCTATTTTATCTCATTGTTCTTGGGGGAAGTATTTATTAAGAAATACAACATTATAATTTATCCATTATATGTTTTATATTTAATTAAACCCTCCTTTTAGTTGTTTTAGATCAATGATGACCATTGATCAACATATCCTTTCAAATAATACACTTTAAGAATAACCTATTCAATCTCATTACATCCCAAATCAGGGAATATCTTTTTGAATGAATTAATCCAATATTTAGCTACCAATGTATTAGTAGCTTCATTAAAATATAGAGTCTTCTATAACATGAAGTTATCAAACATATATATATCATTATATGGAATAAAATGATGTTCCATATGGTTAGGGTTATTCATCATAACCAGATTTAGGTGCCCTTATATGGTTATGAGATTCTCACTTACAACCCCAATTTTATTATCTTGTATATTAGGAAAACCCCTAAATTTTCTTAGGGTGTTGATTCCCATTACTCCATTAGTAACCTTAACTAAAAAATGGAACACACATAGTTATCTCATAATCACCATGAATATTAATCCATAAAATAAAAATCCAAATAATGGAAGAAGTTCTCAACTAGTATAATGTATTATCATCATTCTCATGTTATTTATATTCCATTAAATTCTACTTCCCATGGTCTAAACTAAAATATATCTGAATAAAATTTTAGAAATTATAACTCCAGTTACCCATAACTGGTGTTTACAATATTACATTGGTAAAAGATGCAATGAATCTCACCACGTAGGATCGATCAGTTTAGTAGTTATGAAAAAATTGATCCATACTTTATTTCCATATTAAACTGAAAATATAAAAACATCGAATATAGATACATTTTCATGCTTGATAGAATTCATAATATCCTTCCGAAAATCAAAGGTAATGGAAAATAAATAAATTCTGATCTCATATAATCAATAATATTTACATAAAAGGGAAGTTATCATGAGTAAATAAGTCACACACAACATGACATAGTTGATAATAAAAACACATCTCATTCAATAAAAAATTGAGTTAAACAAGTACCCAAGGCCAATAACATTTTTGAAAATACATAGAATAATAAAACCTAATTCATAAAAATGGATATGCATAATTCTGGACATTTATGATTAAGGCCTCTTAACCATGATATCATGAATCTTACCATCATGACCACTAAACCAATACATCATTATTAATAAATTTGAAAGTATAAATCATATGCCTATATAATATGGTATGCCATCTTTTTTTCTCATGAGAACTATCCAATCATCAAGGGGAAATATATAAACAATCTTCACCCATTAATTTCACATCCTATGAATTCCATTGATATTTAATGATTAAAACTATTAGTTCTTAACATTTTATATAAATCAATGGTTATCGGTATTGGATCAAGAATACAATACATCTATAATTCATCATTATAGTCCATCCATAGAAATAATAAATATGGTATCATTTTATTATATGCCTAGTAATATCAATCGGTTCTATCATATATTAAAATACCAATAATAGATTAATGGAATATTTATTGAACAAAATACACTTTGCACTTTGAAATCACATATTAAAATATAAAAATTCCCCAAATATTAAAGAAAAAAACATTTTAAAATAAATTTAAAAAAATTGAGAATATTTTTATGAATTTAGAGGTAATGGATATAAGAAATACCATCATTACCATGTATGTTAAAAAATATTCCTTTTATATATTTAGTAAAAAGTTAAAGTTACCTCATTATAAAAATTAAAAAAAAAGATTCCTTTTAATTTTTTTAATAAAAATTAAATATTGAGTAAAAATGAATTAAACAATATTATGTTATTTATAAAAAAATTATTTAAAACATTTTTAGAGAATACATACTTGGAATAAAAATAATTATCACTATTGAAGAAATAAATTCATATTTTATCAACAAATATTATAACCTCTTTACAAAGAAAAGATAAGAGAATTGTATTATTAATTAAAAATTCCCATAATAAATATATGAGAATAAAAATAAATGGTTTTATCATATATGTATCTTTTAATTTTCCACAAAATAAATTCAAATACAACCAATCCTAAAATAAAATAAGATTGTTTAAGAAATCCAATAGCTCAAGTTTACATGAATCATAATTTTTTTTACATAATGTATAGTAAATATAGATTTATTATTGTTCTATAACTTATTATTTTACATAATTATAATATCATATTTCATCCACATATAAAATTTCAATAATCTATTTATTATTTTATGATGGGTAAAATATCATTATATGAGTTATAAGAATAAATAAATGGAATGATTTTGGTTAAGAATATTCCCTCTTCTTGGGTAGACCTCCATTAAATCCTTTCTTTAGGACCCTTTGGAAGGATATTTTAAGAATTATAGTAATTATAATTCATGTATAAAGAATTTTAGAATATAATTTCGTCATTTTTAGTCAATCTAGATGGCTCAAAGTGGTGTAAATAAATGAAAAGGTGGTGTACTTTTATAAATGAGGGGTGGGGCACTTTTGGAAATTCAGGAAATTTTATAATATCATATGTTTATAACTCATATAAAAAGGTTATGAAATGCCATATATTCAAATATAACGAGTATATGGTATTAATATATTCATAAAATATAATTTATATAGTTTTATATATAATTTTAAATCTTATAATTTGTATTAACCCATTGATTATCCAATTTTAACATTAACTATGGGAATGAATTTTTCATTATTAAAGGGTTATAATTTTACATATAAGGTTAAAATTGGATCATAAATCACCATGGGATTAAATTTCATACCATATTTTATCATAATTTTAATAATTATATTTTTTTTATGATTTTAAAATAAATTAATAAAATATTCGTTTCAAAAAATACCATTTTTTTCATTTTTTCATTATTTATTAAATTTAAATTCAATGTCATGAATATAATGATGAAATTTTAATATAATCAGTTAAAACATAAATAATATGTTATATATATCTATAAATTTTATGGAACATGATTTGTTCAAATTGAATGAGTTTTAATATTTTTATAATTATTTAATTTATTTTTCTATTACCTGAAAAAATACTCTGTTTTCATTGCATAATCATTTTAGGTAGTTATACCACTAATAAAAATTAAAAAGAAATTACCATCTTAAAAAAATTAATTATGTTAAAACAAACTTCTATATTTATTCATGAGGTATTATTATCCCGCATTTCAAAAATAAAAGGAATTAAAAGAAAGGGAGCGTCATTTTGGAATTTTCATTACTTAAAATAATATAAATGTTATTATGTAGGTCAAATGGTCTTAAAATTAAATATATTCATATTCATATCTATGTTTTATAATTAATACAATAAAAATAAATAAAAATATGTTGAAGTATTATTTTGAGACATAATATTATGGTTTTAACCATGTTATACCGATTTTACCTATACCACGACAATAAATATTAACCATCATTACTATTCATAAAAACAAAAAAAGGGAACTCTTTACTAAATTTTAACATCCTAATTCAAAATTTTGAATTAATTTCTCAATATTCATTATCTAGAGGTGTTATATTTCAATTTTTAATATAAATTCTAAAAGAATAATAAAAAATAGTTTATAAAAAATGCTTTTAAACATAAATATTAACTTATATAAAATACAAGGAAATTTTTAATTCAAATATAATAAATTATATAAAATGGATAATATTTAAATTTAATGTCAAATTAATTATATTGTTGGTCTTGGAAATTTCTGGTTTTATTTAAAATAAATGGATGTATTTGAAAAATTGCAATTTTACAACATTCTGAAAATTCAATCATTTTGGAAAAATATATAAAATTTAACCTAAGTTAATTTAATTTGATTATTTCAAAAACTTTATCATTTTTATAATAATAAATTTCTAAAATTATAATAAATTAGTTATAATACGCATAGTAATTTAAAAAACACTTTTGAAGAAAACATATTATTGAAGCATAATGTAGATTTTAAAAAATTTAATACTTATATCCTAAGAATTAACACATAAATTTGTATTGATTAATATGTATATATATATGTTATATATTTTGGATAACCCTATTAACACCCTCTAATATAATGGTTAGGTTATAGATATCTTGTAATAATATTTCAATAGTGTGTTCTTGTTTATTTATGGAAAGCGTTAAATATAAAGAAAGATATCAAAGAAATAAAATTTATTTAAAAAAATATTTATCATAAAATATAAAGGTTCTATAATAAATTATATTGTGTCAAGAAAGTCTAATTCACTACATCCTTAAAATGTGGGAAGAACAATTCAAGTGATTTTAAAAGAGGAATAAGAGAATGTTTTGTGTGTGGATGGTTTGACGTTAAAGATCATGATTACTCTAAAGGGATATAGAGGTCAATCAATGAAGTAGAGGAGGATATGGTCCCAACTACTTCCCCATACAAACATCAATTCTTCAAATGAAATAGGATTAGAAATTAAGAAAATCAATTCTCTAATCCATGTGTTAATGAGGTTAATATGCAATAGAAACCTCCATGACCAAAAGAACTATAAATGTAATATGAAATTATCATTTGTGACATGATGAATGTTACACCCATTATCCACAATAGAATTTCAATTATCCCATTGAATTTTGGTTCTAGTCACTCCCATATACCTAATTTTTTTAATAAAAATAATGATTTTGGATTATTGGAAAAGACTCCTAGTAACATGATATGTTTACCCCAAGTATAAAATAATATTTTATTATATTTAGTATTTAATTATTAATATTATTATTAAATATTTTGTTAAATTTAATTTTAGACACTAATAAGCTCTATCAACATATACCACCTATCATTTTTTAGAGTAAAGAAGTCACATTTCATATATTAAATCAACATCAGATCATTTATCCATAAATGTACAACTATGAACTCCTTGTAAAAAAACATACATTATATTGATAGTAATAATCAATCATGTGATAAATTTTATAATCCTACTCATGTTAATTATGTGGATATTTCGTTATAAATTATATCACGAGTCATGACTACATTAATAATTCTATCATCGATGATAAAACAATAAGGATGGAATTTACTTAAAGGAATATAATTTAATGCCCCAATATTTTATAATATATTTTACATTAATTAAATTACTTTTTTATAGATTTCTACACATTATTTTTTGTAAAAAATGAACAATGATAAATTTTTATTAAGATAAATTTTTAATAATTAAATAGTACCATTATAATTTAGCCTTTTATTTGGAGCATATAAATAAAAATAAAATCAATTTTAAATTATTTCAGGAAGTAAAATAAAAGATATTTTTAAGAAGAATGTATTGATTTTATTGAATTAGTTTATCTAAATATCTAATATGATCATTTTATGGTTGAAAATATATTTTATTGGAAATTTACTTATTAGGTGATATGATATTTTTTTTTATAAAACTGAATACATTATGAGTTCATGATTATAAAATATATTTTTGATACAAATAATATATTAATAATATATTAATTATTAATTTATATTAATTTAAAATAATAATAGTTATTATTTGATAAAAATCAATTTAAAATAAACAAGGTTTTATGCATATTTTTTGTTTCAGTTTAGAAGATAAATTACAAAACTTTAGGATTTTAATTTGAAAAAATGAAATTATTTTTTGTATAAGGAAAATAAGAATTATCTTATGGTGAATTTTTGAGTTTTTTTAAAAGGTTGTTTTTAGTTAATAGTTAAAAATACGGTTCTATAAATTCCGCCACTTTTTATACTTCATCTTGATATAATAATGACAGATAAATTTATAAAAACTTTTAGAAGAAAAATTATGTATTCAAAGAAGTGAAATAAAGTATTTAAAATATTATTTTGGTTTTATAAATCTATTTTTAATATGTTAGAACATAGGTGGTATTGTATTCTAATCAAAGAACTATTTTTGATCCTTTTATTTAATTATGTATCTAAATAGTTACATATTGTTTTGATTTGGTTTTATAGTCACAAAACTCTATTTTTTATTCCAAAACCAATATGTTAATGGGAATAAATTAGAAAAATTAATTTTTTGTAAAACTATATTTATGATTATTAAGGATTTTTTAAAATCTGTTTTCATTGTGTTTTACATACTAAATTTAAAACTGATTTTGAAACCACTTGGAATGAAATCTTATAAATTATATTAAACTTTTTGAATAAAAATAGTTTATATTGGTTAATATGGTGAACTTATTTCTTGGACATAAAAATAAGTTACCTGTATAAAAATATATTCGCTATCACTATGGGTAAAATGGATTAAAAATAAATGATAAGGCTTTATATCTCTTGAATGTTTCTCTCTAATATTAGTTTTTTCGGTAATTTTAATAATAAATCACCATATACTTTGAAATTTTATATTTTGGACCTACTCCCTTAAAGAATGAAAATTATTATATTTAAAATATCATAAAATTTACAATGGTGCTACTCCTCTCACATATAATTGGGAACATTATCTACTCACTTTTTCCCACAATTGAAGTATGTTTGAACGAACTATATATACCCAAATCACATTATAACTCTCCTCCCCACATCACATAGGTTCTAGTATAACCAAAAGTCCAACCTATGGTGATATCGAAAAGTGGATTCCCAAATAAGAGGTAATTAACGTAACTAAGTTCATTCATGTTTATTTGTTCATCCACATCCTATGAATCTACTATATCTATACTAATGCGATGAAATAAATATAAGAAAATATAATTAACTGTTATTATGTTTTGATATAATAATAATCATATAGTTCCCTCTAATATAGTTTTAAATAAAAGCTTTGTTTTTCATACGTTCGGATTGTCGTCTCTAAGAAGTGATGTAAGTTATTTTTCATCCTCATATCTCATAGTTTGTTATATAGATAAATAAAATGAAGATATTTTATATTTCTAACATAATTATAACGATATAAATAAAATTTATTATTTATAATATTTTCTTTCCATCTATTTTAAAATAAAAATAACATTCATATGTACATGTGAACTACCACCTCCATGAAGTGATGTATTCAATTTTTCATCACTACCATATAGGGATAGATAAAAAAATAACATCGATGAATTCATATGATATTAAGGAGTAATATATGTAATTATACATTAAAAATTTTACATAGATCATAACAAATGCATGTGCCATAATATAGAATTTGGTCATCAATATACTAATTCATAACATCATGAACAAATAAAAATGTGACCATGTGCATCCACAATATTGTTCAAAAATAAATAAAACATCATATAAATTAACCATCATATGAAAAAGGATATAAAAAATCATTTCATGAAAATTCATATGAAAAATCAATATTGGATCTTGTCAATAAATAATTATGTGAAAAAATCTATATGTGATCATGTTCATGAACAACTATGTGAAAAAATCTATATGAAATAACTTTCATTCCAATATTTATGAATATAGTTAAATTTTTTCTTGACACACACAAATTATCGGTCTCATGAGGTATAACACTTTAACTAATGCATTGGAATATATATATGAACCCACCCATCACATATTAAAGAACCATATATATTTATGCCACAGGATCATAAAATAATTTATCAATCCTTTATATCTTAATTAGCATATAGAAAAGGATATGGATCTATCATATTTTCCAAATAAAATATAATTTTATTATGCTATAATTAATTAAATCATGTAATGAAATGGGTGTCATGAAAACATCTATAAAAATTTATCATATCTTATCTATTGAATAAAGGTGGTTTGTATCATTAGAACATGTCCCCAAGGAAAAATAATTTTCAATAAAGAATGATTAAATAAATGAGAAATAATTTTATACAAGAAATAGAATGATTATTTGAAATTTAATTCATAATACCCTTTTCTTTTTGTAAATTTTAAAAGAAAAATATACTAAGAATATTGGAATACGGTTTTCTTAGTAAATAAATGGATACCTGTAAAGACACTCCATAGAAAATAGATTACATGATAATATGAAAATATTATCATTTTTTACATGAAAAAACATTTTATTCATACATTTTTAGAAATTCAAAAGTGATTCAAAATTTGTTTTTATAAATATCCCTTTTAATTATTTATAAGGATATTAAGAGGTATTAAAAAATACCCTTGTCAAAAAAATTATATATAGATAAAAAATTCTATAAAAAAATTTGAAGAACATGGTCTGGGAGTAGAAATATTTGAATCCTAAAATGTGAAATAAATCATATTTTTTAAGAAAAATTTATTGTTATTTTTGAGTACCTAAGAGACAAAAATAGAAATAATACATGGAGACCCTAGAACTAACTAGAAAAGAATAAATTATCTTGGGTTTAAGTGGGAACAAAAAAATAACTTCCCAAAATTATAAATTAAACAGAAACAATACATAAAAACATTGAGATCGTAACATAATTATTATAAATTTCATATCATTTATATAAAAACATCATTAGGTCGATAACTTTTATGGGATTAGTAAATACCCTTAATTTTCATAAAAAGTGTTATAAAAAACATTCATGGGTACTATTTATATAACATATAAGAAATTATTTTGATATTATAAAACATATCTCAATAAATATAAATTGATATATAAAAAACTTACAACATTAGTTTCTCTTCAATTGAAATATTATGAAATATTGGGCTTATGATGGATTTGTTATAAAATCATCTTATAATTAAATAGTCATTTAAAAAAATAGTTTTCATTTCATTTTTTCTAATTATATTAAAAATTATTTTTTTACAAAAATAGAATTGAATATTACAAAAATATTCCCTATTTATAATCTACATAATCAGTATTGGTTAATATGTTCAACATATTTTTTGGTCTACTAAATCAGATTCTATGTTAAAATTTGGTCACCAAGGTAAAAGGTAAAACTGGTTGGGGGTTCCCCAAATATATTAGTCAATAATTATCTCAAACACATGTAATAATTTTATTTTTTGAGTGTATTGCGACCTAATCTTATCCTATCATCAAAAATTGGATGTTTTGGTGTATATTTCCCATGAAAATGACTTTATATGATATTAAATTTTACTGGTTTTCATCCCACTTATATTTCATTGAGATGTTTGGCATATTATCCACCATATTAGTCTTGTATTGTGTATATAATTCCTTATGGATGTTGTTTTCATAATTTTAGGGAAAAAATATATTTACAAATACATCTAAAAAAACACTTTTGGGGATTTTGATTCAAGAGATACAAATCTTGTAAGGGTTTCTTCATCTCAATTTATCATTATTTTTGATTTGTTTGATATTCATGACATTATTTCTATTGTGTGGTGTATATAATTCCCATGAATGTGTTTTATGATAATTTTCCAAAAATTATAAGGATTTACCAATATATATAAGGTTGTAAATTTTATGAGGTATTAATTCAAAGGCCACTAAATGCATCAATTCCCTAAAACAATATTACTTTTTTTCATTTTTATAAATCATTTTGGTGTTTCTTCCCACATTTTTGGAATTTAATTTATTAAAAATTCAACTAATGAACCACCCACACTTCCGTGCATAAAATGAAAGAAGTATCTAAATTATGATATTAAATTCCCCAATCTACCATTATATTTTTTTCCAGTCACAAGGGTGATTATTCACACATTTTAGGCATATATGTGATTAGTATTTATTTACCATAATTACAATTTAAATGAGAAGCAATATTTATTTTCTTATCTTGAAATAATGAGAGCCTCTAAATTCCCTTTCTGTCTTATGTACACATCAAACTATTAATTATTAATAATAAAAGTCACTTGTAGATAATTCCTTTTTAAGACATAGTTTTTGGAAACTACAAAATGGTAAAATCTTATTTTCAAGGTTAGTAATAAATAAAGAGGTGTAACTTGTGAGTATTTTTATGCCTTATTCATTGGACACAATAGATTCAACCACCATTTTAAATCAAGGAATTATCTCACGACATTCCTTAAAAGGGTTCAAGGAAAATATTTTGTGATGAAAAAATTCAAGAAATACTTTCATTACATAGAGTCATGTTTTCCACTTCCATCATATTTTTTATTTTGTTTCACCATTGATTAGACAAATATTACAAGAGATATATGGGTAAAACTACCTTATAATGTTTGGAGGACTACATAATGGAAAATATATTATCTAATTTATTAATCCATTTCTCAGTAATTACTGGGTTAAAACACCAACAAATGGAGGGAATAAATTGCTATGTAAAGGTCTTGATTATAATCTTCTCCTTTCATGGTTTATTAGGAGAACAACATGCTTCACATTATTATTCATATATTGATATATTTGGGTGATCATTTCTTGGAGTCCTCACACCCTATCTTGCATCCCATTTAGTTTCCCATAAGGAAAATACAAACTTTTCCACATCATCGATTATTAAATTTATTTCTCCATGTTCCAACAGTTACATAAATAATGGAATTTTGAGGTATGATATAATTAAAAAATGCATAGAAGCAAACTAAAAATTTAGAAGTAGCAACTCATAAATGATGTGCATAACATTTCTTTGGAATCTCTATATTTTAATCTATATTATCTAAGGTCATTTATTATTAGTTTCTATAATCTAAAAAAATCACTCATCATTGTTCATATGGGTAATCTGAATTATCAATGAATAACCCCTAAGAGTGTACAACTAGGTGTAGAGTTAGGCCTCTTTGTATTGCACTGAGTGAAGACTAATTTAATACCCAATCAAATATTTTCAGGTTTATTACCCAAAATTTCATCTCTACTAGGTCTTGAATCAATTTTTTTGTATTCTGATAGAAATTTAATTTCTAAGAAACCACACACTCTATAATTTACCAAAAAAAATTGTGTATTTACATTATATAGACTTATATATTGATTCACACTAAATTTATAATAATAATCCCAAAAACAACTAAAGTTTTCTCCGATACCAAAAAAGACTCCTTAGACCCACACTCTCATGTCCCATACTAAAAACACATTCATTACACATAGTATTTGATACCAAGTGAGATAAATAAAGCCAAAATTACTTATATTTCCAAAATTTAAACATTATATCTCACAAATACTCAGAAAAAACTTGAACAATAAAGCTTTAGTGTTCTTGTATATTAATAAAATAAAAGTATTAATTCACATATTTTGATTATTTATCTATAATCTCACCGTAATAGAGTCCCTTCTGTATCTCTCATATGTTATTGTCATATTCATAACCTATACAACAGAAAGATAATGAGTGAGATCACACACAATGTTTGTAAAATAGTTATCAATATGTAATCAAGGGTTATATAATAATAAAATAAGAAAATATGAGCATAGGAAAAATAATTTATTAAAAATATGACATATTCATAAGATTTATCCATAAATCATGATAGTAGATAATGTTATTATAATGATTAAACATATAAAAAGAAATAAAAGTCGGTATTAATTAGAAAATAAACATTATCTATTAAGAATAAAATAGGCATATGGAATAATATAGATATGCTAATATACATATATATATATATATATATATATTAAATCAAAACATTGTGAATAAATAAAATTGAGATCATGTCCACACACAATTTTATAAACAAATATATATGTGGTCATGACAAGGATCCATCATGTGAACAAATCTTAAAAAAACCAGTCCCACAAAAATTCATATGAAAAATTCTATATGAGATCATGTATATGAAATATCATATAGAAAAAGTTTTATGAATTAATTTTCACATAAATATTACTCAACAAAGATAAAAAATCATGTCCACACACAATATATTTATCTATAGAGAAAAATCAATTAAACAATGAATTAGAGGGCTAAATAAGATAAAATTTATTAATAAAATGATAGGCCATAAATATTTATTTCATAAGAACATAAGATAATTTTTCATTCTTTGAAACATAATTGATCATGGGAAAAGAAATGGGTTATATGATAATTTCTCTAAAACATCATAATTCCAACAATTTTTAATAAACCCATGAAATGAAATTAGTTTCATGAGTAATTTTATAAAATATTATCACTATCCATAAAAAGAAATAATTTAGATGGAATAATTATAACATATCCCAAATTAAATATTAAAATCCATAAAGGATGTTAAAATAGGTGTAAAATACTATTAAAAATTTGTAAGAAAAATTATATTAGTAATAAGAAGAAATATAATTTTCTTTTTGTAAATTTTTAAAACTAAAAATCACTAAATAATGGGAATATGACTTTCTTGATAAAACTATTGAATCTATATAGAAATATTTTTGATAAATAAAGGATATAACTATGAGAAAATCTATTCATGTTGTATACATTAAAAAATATTCTTTTTACAATTTTATAAAAGATACAAAGTGAGTCATAAGAAATAATTTTATAAAAATTACCTTCAATAAACTATAATTTATTTAAATGTTATTTTGAAATAACCATATAAATTTTTTTTTATTGATAATATATTTCATTAAATAATTTTATTTAGATGAATATAGATGAGAATAAATATTGAACTCAATGGGAAAATTATGTTGGGTTAAAAAACAATTTTTTTTATTTTAGAGTACCAAAGCAGATAATATAGATAGAAAATTGAAAAATACTAAAATAAGAATCTTAGGATGAATTATATGATGTTTAATATAAAATTAACATTTAATTTTCTATAATGATTATTGAAACATATACAATCTGGATAAAAAGTGAGATTGTAACATCGACCCTTACAGCTTTGGTAAAATTTGAACTAAAGCATTATAAAGAAGACAACAATACATGGATATGAATATACAAATTATTTTTTCTTAAAATTATCATAAAATAAATTCATGTGAAGAATATAAACCACAAAAAATCAATAATGTTGTAAATACTGAACATATCTCAAAGTGGATATATGGAGATGATGAACCCCTTACTATAACTCCTAGATTCCGTGAAATCTTTTTAAACCCCATTATAATAAACAAAAATATATTAGTTAATTATTTAATAAACTTATTCAAATTTATAACCATTTATATTATTATATTATAGTCATTTTTAACACAGGTATCATTTTGTTAATGTTTATTTTCATCCCCTCATGTTTGAAATTTCAATTGTTTACTGTATGTGTTGTAGAGGAGTTTTCCAACCCTATTATTTTATAAAAAATTAATCATTTAAAAATTATATAAATTATCTAAATAGATTTTCCTTTATGATTTATAATGTTACTATATTAGTCCATGAGATATTTATTAATTGTTTATGTTGATGAAATCAGATATGAGCTTGTTTCAGGTAATTTATTGTTATCAACATATTATTTTCCATATTGTAATTTTTCGTAATTTTCTTAAAAAACCATATTAATGATATAAATTAATCATTAATAATATATATATTAATAAAATATATTCTTAAAACATGATATGTAAGTATGTGAGGAAAAATGTAAAACATTTCCCCGTAGAGGTGGTAGTTCATACATATACATGGATAATGTTTTCATTTCTCATTAAATAGAAATAAAGAATGTTAAATAATATATTTTTTTCTTTATAAATAATTATTTTATAAACATTATTTATATTCCTGAAATCCATTTATATAACTAGCTATGAGATATGGTGATGAAAAAGGAAAAACATCGCTTTATGGAGGCAGTAGCATGCACATACGCATGAACGACACTTAATTTTACATTTGATGGATGGTAGTTGATAATGACTAGTTATTTAATATAATAAAATAATAGTATAATTATGATATGATTTCATCATATTAGTTATGATATAATATATTATAAGGATATGGAATAAGAAATAAACTCAAAAGAACCCTCTTAGAAACATTACATCTTATTTCATTATCCTCCTTTGGATGAAACCATAATCCTTCATACATTGGTATTTTGGTGTGATAAGATCCTCCAATACGTGGATATGAGTTTTGGGGAGTGATTTAGGTTTCGATTATTTTATATAAGGTTCTTTTTGTGTGTGAAAAAATTGATGAGAGGGGATACCCTTTTTTAAGTGAGAGGAGTGATACCTATATAAATATTTAAATATTTAAAAAATAAATTTCATTCTCATGTAGTTTTGATGATAAACATAAATTTACAAATAAACATATATTTATGGTTTAAATAAACCCATAAAATAATATTAGAGATTAAATTTTGACATATTTAATGCCTTATATATTTGTTTTAACCTGTTTTATTCAATTTCACTCTTAACTATGGTGCCTATATATTTACCTATGTAACTTATTTATATGACCAAATATTAAGATAAAATTATTTCAAAATAATTAATATTATGATTCCAATTACTGAATCCATTTCATAATATTATATTGTTAAATTTGGAAAAAATTAATGTTGACATAATTGTGTAAAATGAAACAAAAAACAATTTTGATAATGAATGTTTTTTTGGGAAATACTAATTCGCACCAGAATCATGAATCGAATTTATCACCATTAAAATTATTGGTTTATGAATAAAGATATAGAGTTATTTTAATTTAAAACCGATCCAAAACTGAGAATAACTTTGGAAATTGTTAATTAATGTAAATGATCAAAAATAGATCTTTTATTAGAATAAAATACCCTTTATATTCTAAATTGTTAAACATATTTTAAGAAATCCAATAAAGTATTTTTAAATACATTATTTATTTATTTATAATATATATTAGATTAATAAAGAGTATTTATTAACATTCATGTCACTATTATAGCATAGTGATGTCTTAAATGTGATGGTCTTTGTAGAGCTATATTTTTTACTATTGACCTAAAAATCAATCCTATTTTAAATATCTATATAATTAATGAAAAACTAATTTTTATATGATGAGTTAAAAAATTATTTTAATTTTTTAAACTAAATCTTAAAATATATGAATTTAACTTGTGAATGGATATATGAAATATACTCGAAAATTGTTTTTATGGGAAAATTATTTTTTTCTTCAAATATTAACAATTATTATTCACACCTTTTATTAATTAGTAATTATAGATGTGATAATTAAATATTTATTAAGAAAATAGTTTTTATAATCAAATCTTAATAATATTTTTAGTTTCATAAAATTGAAATTCTTATTTCGTAAAAAGTATATTTTTTGGAAAATTAAGGTTTAATTATAAAATGATCTTATAATTATTTAGCTAAATTAATTAAATTTCATAAATGTATTAGTATTAGAAATGAAATAAATTTTTCCTTTATACATGGATTTTAAAATTTGGTTATTTTTATTTATACATACCAATTCAATGACTATATTATAATAATCACATTTAATACTTGTAATTTTATGTTTATAAAATATGTTTCACTTCATTTTAGATTGTTCATGAATGAGGAAAATTATATTTAACATATTATTTTCTTAAAAAAATTTTAAAAGAAAATATAAATGTGTTACATATATAATTAACCATTATTATTTTCCTTAATGGTGGGGAATGAGGTTTCCCTAGGCGATGTATTACAATGTTATTCTAGAAGTGGGGAAAAGTGTTGAGAAAGTATTGTCATTTTTATTTAATATTCTCCCCATGGTAAAAATGTTATACCTAGAGTTTTATCAATTACATGGTCATTATGTGTGTAAGTGTAGCCACATTGGTAAAAAATTTCATACCAGTTATAAATTTATGTTTGAGATAAGTAGATTTTAATAATTTGTAATTCACACATTTATTGATTTTTGATGGGAATGAGATAAATCATTCACATTTAGTGACTGCTGATGAAGTTTCCTTAGTGATCATTGGTTAACCAAGATATTTTCACATTTTCAATTATTTAGGATACATTATAGATGTGATGTTTATTTAATGGTCATGCATAACAAATATTGAGTATTATTGAAGCAGTATTGATTGATTTTGAGCAATATGTTTTTTTGACCTCATGTGAGATAGATGTACTTAAGGCCTTAGGAAACATCCCTAATTTCATTATTGATATGTTGTTTCCATGTGTATAAATAGAAATTATGAGATATAGGGGTTATAAATAATGTATATTAAATTATCTTATCAAATTTTATGGGGTTTGGAATGACTTGTAGGAGTATTTTAGTTGTGGTTTAGGAAACCTCATTGATGTTAAAAAATTTCTAAGAGGGGTTTTATATCTTTTCCATTTGGAAAAATGTTATTAATGTAAGCTACTCATGTTTTTATAATCAAAATATATGAATTAATAATATGTCTTTTATATTGTAGCTCTGGATATTTATAGGTCAATGGATGCATCTTTAATAATAACCATAATATACTTGTAAAGGAATATGTATGTTATTTGATATTAAATTAAATAAAGGAAAAATGTGAGAAGGGCCTATAATAAGTGGGAATTTTCTTATATCATGGTTTATTCAAGGATTTATGGTTTTATTTCATGTTCACATGTGTATTAAATGAGTGAATGATATAAAAATGTCCTCTTTCCACTGAGTTTGTCGTTCTTTTCAACGATGAATAATTTTAAAAGTGGGGATATTTTTGTATGATGTGATTTCTAACAATGAAATAGATTATGATTAAGATTTATACAATTATTTAATTATTTTGTGGCCATATTTATTGAAAAATTTATTGATATGATTTAATTTAAAACCACAATATTTTTACAGAAGGATAAAGGTATTGAGCCTTGGGCACAATTAGAGGATGGTGTCCTGGATTTTGATTTGTGAATGTATTATCTTGAGATTGTCTTCCATAACTCATAATATAATTTATATTTTCTATCAACCCATGTTATTTAAAATAGATCCATTGATGGTTTGTAATTAAGTCATGTGATGCTTGGAAATGAAATAAAAAAATTAGATATCTGAATCCACTAAGGGAGTAAAAATATAAAATTTTCGAAAATAGATTGAAAAATTGGGAAACATAGTTCACTAATATGTATAATTAGAAAAAATTATATTTTTGAAATAAAATTTTCCATATATAATATATTCAATTTTTCTAGTGAATTTAATAAAAATATTAATTTACATTATATGTGTGTGTGTTTGTGTTCTATATTACATACCACTCTTTCACCTCTCATAAATAATCTCTCTCTAGTATGTATGGTGGTGGTATTACTAAAGGAAGTAGATTATATAGTATGGTGTGAGTCACATTGGGATCATTAGTGGTAATATGGTTCTTTGATTCTAATTTATACCCCCATATGTTTTTAAAATTAATTCATTTTATTTGATATTAAACATAATTTTCTATAGTTTGACTCATGAAATAATACAAAAACACACACACACATAAAAATGATCATATAGGTGATATGGATCCATATAAAAATATATTATGATTATAATATATATTAATATAAATATTACAGAGAAATTTATATGAATTTTAAATTTTCTTTATATTTATGAGGAACTATGTTTGGATTAAACATGTCCCGACCCACCGATACCCCACTTAAGGTGGTTGTAAAGAATGTGTGCGAAATTAAACATACCTCCAATAATATAAGGTTATCTTATTAGAACCAATTTATAAAAAAAATAAATAGGAGAAATTTTCCTATATTAACCTACCACAAATATGTCACCCAAATACGTATGATACATACAACAAAAAAATAATGATATATATTATACCTAAACTATATAATGAGTGGATGAATGGAAAAAATTTATCCAATACAACCACATAAAATAATATAATGTAATATGTATAATAGATAATATTTATAGTAAAATATGACATATGATATGGTAAATGCCTCTATGCTGCACGAATATCTAGGAAGTGAACTCTAGAAAAAACCAAATTTTCCAAATATCTATAAACCACCGCTATACATAAACTCAAATAGATATTATAGATAAAAAATTTGCACGAGATTTAATACCATAAAATGTAACATCATTCTATTATGTATCTCCATGTACACAACACATGTAAGAATAAGTCTTGTATAGAGGTGTGTATGAACACCCCCAACACGACGCCTCAATAACAAAATTAATAGATAAACAAATAGTAAACTCAAACCCAAGTCTTAGGGAAACCGATAGGTGAATCCCAAATAAAACCTTATATTCTATGATATGAATAAAAGGAAAGAAAGGAAAAGTATTAATCTTTGTCAATCATCCCTAGAAAGAGGCATATCATTCATGATCCTAGAAAAACCGTGTTTAGAAAAGGTCTCCTAAATACTTTTATTCAATAAACCAACTATATTTTACATTTAAAAGGATAAAAATCCTAGAAAATATACCATAATATCTTTACCATTTACACAACACATCTCAATACCTATCCAGACCTCAAAAATCTCATATTTTCACATCCAATGTAACCAGGGAATGCATCCTTCTAGAAAATGAGGGACAATAAAGGGTGTATTGAACCCTAATGATGAAAATAAACCCATAAAATATAAAAAAGGAAAAAAATAACCTCTATTGTTATAGGACTCACAACCTGGATCATTTATGCCATTAGGGAGTTACTGACAGTTCATGTAGTTGGGGGACCTACACCTTGTAAGACCCAAACATTTTTATCCCATTATCACATTTAGTACTTTTTTTTCACTTGAAACAACAACAAAAAATAAACCCAAAGGTATTTAATTGAGATTAAATAATACAATATAAGCTTAAAATTATTATAATATGAGAGTAAAATATGAAACATCGTTAAAAAAATTTCAAATGGAATAATTATATAAGTAAATAAAAAATAATGAACATTTAATCATTATCCTCATGGTTTTACTTGAAGATTATTCAACATATTATAAAAATGTAAATGAGGTAAAAATTAGAAATATAATTGATATTTTTAGAGGAATAAAATGAGATTAATGAATTTTAGATAAATTTATAAGTCTATATATATAAATGTTATTTGACAGTTATATATGTGTTCATTAGAGATAAATTTTTTCGATATATGGTTGTTGGTTATATGGTTGTTGGAAATGTGGATGCCAGTTATACATGTTTTAAATGTGTAAATTTTAATATATTATAGTTATAAATAAATTCCGTGTTACTCATAAAATATTTCACTTTTGGTTGACATAAATTATTTAGAATAAAATAAAAAAGTAATAATTCATTGAGGAAAATATCTATTATTTTAATGAATTTGTTTTTTGGATTATAATTTATTTTAAATTTATTTTTTTTATTTTAAATAATATTTTAAAAACTTTGTTTAAAACATTCATGGAATTATTAGTATAATAATTATATAACATATAATAAAAAATTAAGGAGTTATGAATAATAACAATTTAATTATTAATGGTTAATAAAAAAATTGATTATAAATTTTGTTTTTCTTCAATATTATATGTCTTCATTTAAAAGATAAATTCCTCATATTGGGATTATAAAGTTTAATGAAATTTCTTGTCCTTATATTCAAAAAATTAATCAACATTCATATAAAAATTATTACTTGCTATGGAATAAAAAAAATGTCACTTTTACACAAAAAAATATAATTTTAGATTTTTTATATTTATGTGATTTTGGTCTCTTATTCCAAATTAATATTAATAATTTTTAGTAATTAAATTTAATAAAATATATTTTATTTTGGTAATTAATGAATTTAAAATAAGTAATATGGTTAATTTAATAATTGAAAAAACATACTGAGGTGAATGTGATTTTCCATGATAAGGTGTAAAATAATGTAAATTATTGAATATAAAGAATAAATTCGTAAAATATCTCAAATAATTATATTTAAATGTTTTTATTATTTAATAATCTACTTTCCCTTAGCCAATTTCCATTATTGTTCCACATTCTATGATAAATTACATTCCGTACATATTGAGGAATGGGTATTTAAAAAATATCACTCAAGATCACCTATTAATAGACCCCTCCATTATCCACTTTAATCTAAAAATTCACTTTAGATTAATATTTAATATTTAAAAAAATTATCTCCATAAAATACTAGACCATTTCTTGGAACCGATAGTCACACAGAGTTCAAAATCTCATATTTCTAAGAGGCTCTCTGAGGGAATATTCTAGTATTCAAAATAAGTTATATCCTTTATTTAATGATTATTATTTATATTTTTTTCCCTGACTTCTTCAATATAAATAAGCACTTTAATAAAATGTTTTTTTTGAAATAATTAATATTCCGTAAAAGTGATATAATTTCTCTACAATAACACGTTCTTTCACAATCAATCATTATAACGTGTTTTTGTATGGGTTGGTTTTACAACATACCTAAACAATGTTATAATGTTTACATGTTTAGTGATTAATAAAACTTAATTAATGATAATATTTTGTTATAATAAATAATTTATCATTCTTATATAGTCATTAAATTTTAATATTCCAAATTATATTCACAAAAAATAATATCTTTTGTTACATTAGTAATAACATAGAAAACTATTCTTAATATTTCCCAGAAAACCATCATCGAATCTTCTATGAAATGTCCAAAAGAATCAATATATATATATATATATCTAATAAAACTTGCTAAAAATTCTATAGTTTCCAAGGACGTGATCAAGTAGAAAGTATTAGAACTGCTAAACTAAAGAATGCATGACAAACCAGAGTAATTAGCACATTAATATTAATGTTAATAATAAAAAATTATTATATGTATAATAAAGAATTATAAATGAATGTTATTATGTAAACGTAACATGAATAAGTTTCTTATACATATTGAATACAAAATTAAATAGATTATACAATATATTAGAGAAAGTTTGGCCTAGAAAAATTTCAAAACAAGGCCTATTTTCTAACATCAATTAGAAATCGAGATTGTTTGTGTAGAAATTTACATCCAGGAAAATTATATGATATTTATCTCTAGAGCCACATTTAATTTTATCAAAACATGAATTTTATTGTTTTTTATAATTCTCTTAACTGTTTTCCCTCCCATTGGATTATAATTCACCAAAAATGATACTTTTAGGTGGAACCAACCTCATCTCTTCTTTTAAGGTGGGATTTTCCTCCATGTACAAATGTTTTATCTTATTTTATGTATTTAAAAATTAATATTTATATTATTTATTAATTATATATTATATATAATTTTAAATTATCTTTTCATTGAAAATAATCGTTTCTATTTTTTCGTATAGTAACTTTCTCTAATCATTTTCTTTAGTTCTGTTTATAAATATTCCTTTTCGTGTTTTTAAAATTATTCAATGTAATGTTTCTTTTTTATCATTTTTATGGAACTATTTTTTAATAAATTATTCCCTTTTTGAATAAAAATTATCATTAATTAAAAGATATTTATTAATATTTTTAAAAAAATTCTCTTGTCATTTCAATGTATTTTTAATTTATGTATATAAACATTTAACGTTTATTATGTTTCACTATGTAGATGTTTTAATAAAATCATCCAGTTTCATTCTCTATAATATTTTTTTATACATCATGGAAATTTTCAACAAAGATTTTTCTTTATCACAGGTTGTTATTTTATGAACGATTTATTAATGTGATCATGTTCATCTGGCACACATAAGTACAATTTTTCATTAAGTGTCTATAGGGACTTGAATTATACATCTATATAATATATTCTATAAATCTTTATAACTAATGAGATAATATTTAAGGGATTGCGGGTGAACCCAATCTACTATGTTTATGGGGAATAAGGATCGAACCCAATCCACTATGTTATGAGACTATATTCACTATGTAATGGTGGTCTTGGTAGTGAGACTTGATATTTGAAATGATTTATATGCTTATGTTAGTTCCACATTAAATTTTTATGAAACATTATTATGTTATGTTATCTTGTATCATTATTATTTACGTATGTTTCTACACACCTATGTATATACTATGATGTACTGATAAATCCATTTGTTATGATTCCAGATTTATGATCCGTGTTTTATTGGGCATGATTTAAATATAAAATTTTTATGTACCCTCATTATTTTCCTATACCAACTTTTACATCTCATGACCACTTATAATCTTTAATTGATATCTCTTTTTTACACATATTGAGCATATGCACTCATCATTTTCATAAGTTTCCAATTAATTGGTAATGAATATGACTATTATGTGTAATATGTCTATAAGGATATCAAGTGTGAAAATTTTATGGAAGATGATGAAAATATATTAAAAAATAATAATTGAATGTACATAGTCTCCAAATTCACTATAATTATAGATTATGTGGTGTGAATTTTTTTAGATGTGTGATATTCAAGTAAAATAATGTATTATGGATATATGTTATGTCTGGGCTATCTGAGTTTGTATCAGAGTGTAGTTTAAATAGTATTGAGGATTACAAAATAAATAATATCAGGATTAAATAAAAATCAACCTTGGTTTAATTTGATGTAATGTAGGTTAAACAATGAGTGAGTGTCATTGGTTATTCTGAAAGTGTAATTGGATTAACTAATATTTTCATAATTTGAACTTATTATTTTATATATTTAAATGATGTTATCATAATTTAATATATCTCATGATTGTTTTTCATTATCATATGATTTTTTACTCTAGATATTAGTGTTTTAGTGTCAAACTAACTTATTTTTGTTTTATAAAATGGATATAACTAAGAGGATCCATATAAACAACTAGTGAAATGGAAAATGAAATGATTGTCCCAATGAGTGACCAGAAAGGGTGATTGCCAAAGTACAATTTCATATTGATATAATCACCCAACTCTCTGAAGTTATGAACAATAGAAGATTCTATGTTGAAATCCCGAAGATGCAAAGGAAGGAGTAACTCAACACTAAGTCATTCATGCACTAAAATCTACCATCAATTAGTTGGTATTCTGTTCGAAAATTGATACCATGAAAGCAATATCTAATAGACCATATAAAATCAAACCCCATCTACAACCTTCTCTTATAGATCAGATGTATTTTTTATATATACATAGGGCAATAATAATTGGTTTAATCAATAGGATCCTCCCTAAAACCTCTCATGAAAAAATATAATGAATGTAGGTTAAATCCTAGTGATCAAAAAGTGAAACAAACTCATCAGTGATACATGTAAACTATGTTCCCAACCTCACAATTAATACGTATCACAATGTAACATATAAAAGAGACCATATAATATAGTAATAAAATAAAGTATACACCTAACACTTGCATTATTTCTTACCGCTCTTCCCTAATGACGTTTTTCATGATCCATCTCATTCCAATCAAATCCAACCTAAAGACACACGAGACAAGGTATCTTCAAATGAAACTTGTGTATCACATTGTCTCATCATCCCATACCATATATCTATATTGAAACTGATTATTTCAAAATATACACCATAATACACATATCGTGTATTCTATATTGATTATTATACCTCAAGATATCATATCCAATACATTGCGTAATGTATGTTGTTTCATCACATCCCATACACATCATACCATTAATATTCATTATGATACTATATTTGAAGATACATGTCTCTGAAATATCCACAATCCAAAACAACCCTTTAAACACATATATGGTAAGGTTAAATTTTTTGAAACCGTTATATATATACTACACGGAAGAGAAAGCGAGGGTAGAGGGGTTATATAGCCATTTTTTTCTCACTAACCTTGATGTTTGTGAAAACACCCTCTCAGAGTACACTAGGTTATAACCACCTAATAGAAATGGTTGTGGTAGTGCATTAAATCATAAAACATATTAGATATAATATATATCACAACCAAACTATGGTAGGTAACATATTATTAGGGTCAACAGCTGTTATCATCTCTCAGAAATCCAACTACCACCACTGAGAATTATATATATAACACGAACAAAAACATTTAATTAGACATTCATTAATTTTCATTCACATATTTTCACTTTTATATTTTCATTTATTAATTTATTATCCATTAATTTATGTAATTCCACTCAAATTTTTTTATTCTCAATGTTAAGGCCATTCCCTTAAGAAATAATCTAACTAAGTCAACGATTACTCAAGATTAAGATATTTTTAGTATTCCAAAAAACACTAGACATGATGTTTAAAATATTTATTAAACATTATAATTCCGTAATTCTATGTACTCTATGAAATATACATTGTTTCCACAAAAGGGATATATAAGTATATCACTACTAGCTACCTCAATTAGTGGGGAAAGGAATGAATGTAAACAAGAGACATGGTCTTCCATCCCTTAAGAAGAACATCAATAAGAAAGAATATTGTCATTAAGAACAAAGACATGAAATCATAGCCTCAACCCATTAAATAAATCCCAGTTCCATCCTTCACAGCATCATGTATATCACCATGAATTTAAATATCATTAGCATTATCATTTTCTAGGAACATCAGGAATCCCGAACCATATCTCATCAACTAGTAGCCATCCCAAGTTCACATCACATCCCAAAGTAATGACCATATCCATAGAATTAATATAAGGCATCAAACAAAGAACAGAGCCAACATCGTATCAATGTCTAAAAAACAAGGAATCTCAATTTCACATGAAAAAGATATATTTCATCCCGAAAAATTAATCATTATCAAACAATGAATAACTCATTCATTTATTTCAAATTGAAACTATGAGTAACCGACAACACCAAATAATACAAGCAATAGATCATTTAAACATTCCCTCTAATATATATTTTAGTTTCAATAAAACTTGAGGAAAAATAATTCTCATTTTATATTACACTTTATTAATATTATAAAAAATAATTCCATATTCATTATCATTATCCATTTAAATTTATATAGGATTTTTTTAATTAAAAATGGATTAAGCATAATTTTATTTTCATTAAATCATAAGAATCAGCAGACTCCATAAACATGCATCTTAAATTCTTTTTCCAACCAATAATTACTTATTTTACATTTATTAACAATTTTTATCAAATTAATATATGAAACCCGAGAATAAAAAACATTGTCAACAAGCATAAACATAGATATCAAAATATATATAATAAAAGAGGTAACCTATTATCAAAGTGTAAAACCTATAATTGCTATAATCAAAATCCATTTCATTCATTAATATTTTTACTTAATTTATAAGGATAATTCCACCATCATATAAAGATGAAAAAATTTAGTGATTTATTTTTTTAAATAAAAATAAAATGGGAAATCAATGAATACCCTCCCTGAAGGCTTAAAAATTTGCCGAATAAGAATAGAATGATAACATAGATCCTGATCACCTCTTCAGCAAGAAGAAAACAACCCTCTAAGAAGAACACACCACATCCATGAAAAAATATTTAATGGAACTCCATGAGATCAATAGATTTAAAATTCCATAGCATTGAATGAATAATGGAATAAAACTAGACCATTCAGAGAATAAACCACAATAAATGTTAAAAAACTCACATCAAATCACCTGTAATTTAACAGAAGAATTTCAGTTTTAATAACAATCAAAAGGGTTCTAAAATAACATAACAAATACAATCTGTCCTCTTGGAGGGCGGGGAAAATATACATGATTCTATAGAAACTTAGGGAAATAGACGTTTTTTATTTGCTCGACAGGGAATGTATTCAGGACGTGAATTAGTCATTCACATCATAAATATTACGTCATAAAACATTCAGTAAAAATGTTTTTCCTAAAAACACTTGACCAGTAATTAATCCAAATCATGAATATCATGTTCACAATGTGAGTTTTCATTTTTAGATTCACGGGGTCTGAAACCCACTATATTAACATTAGGAGCACCATACATTCCATGAATGAAACCTCTTATCCAAACTCACAAAATCCATGAATTCCTTCCAGGACAGGAACTGAACACTTAGACAAGATTCTAATTTCACATTAATGATTTGAACAACCTTTTATATCATGAGATCCCCCTGCCTCTAGATTCCATCACCCAATCACTATATATCCTTTTCTAGGATTCATCAATTAACCACAACCTTCAAAACCAATCAAAAGGGATAAGGAAATAAAATATAGACACCTTACAATAGATGACTCTCAAACAAATTATTATCCTAGGGTATTTAAAATCAATCCAAGAAAGAAATAGGCAAAGTGGGTCATCTGAAAATCCAACCATGAGATACCTCTCAAAAAAGTTTAGGGCTATTAAAAAAACACAAAAGAAGATGTGATCATCCCATATATTAGATAAATGTCAACATCTAAAAACTATCATCACTTAAATAGAATAGTTAAGAATTAAACAATTAGCGATTTTTAATATTCCTCTATTACCTATTTTTCTAAGTAATATACTCTACACCATGGTGTAACCACAAGAAACAAAACCAGGGAATATAATGTACACCCAACATCCTCTCCTAGTATTATTGGATCTCCAAAGGCTTATCCTTGAACAACAAATCATCATTAAAGTTCATTTCTCTATAGTTAACGATGTGGGACTCCAAATAAAGATAACAGTGAATCTGTGAAACTTAGACGACATTATTATCTATATCATTTTTTTGGGGACGTATTATCTGATACCCTATGACTTCAATATCCTACACCAGCTCAAAAGGCCAAAAAATTAGGGAAAATCATACACCCATGATATAACAATTATTTCCCATGATAAAGAGCAACCTTTTGGAACACACGATCTCCAAAGTCAAAGTCTTGATGTCCCTTCCTTTTATTTACAAAGGTATTTTGATGATATTGCATAACCTTCATCCTATCATGAATCACCTAACCATAATTTTCAACTTCTATACTAGTTCTAGCACAAAATGGTTAACTATCTGACTCAATTTCAGTACAACAGAGAATATAATGTTCAACCATACGAATAATTAAATGGTTCTATACCAATGGTGGAGTAAACTCTATTATTGTATGCAAAATAGCCAAATAAGGGTTCCTCATACATTAAAATCCAAAATATATGATATAAGAATGAACCATGTCCCCAATATTTGAGATAATACCCTCTATGTAACCATCATTTTGGGGATGAAATGTAATTATAAGACATAACCAATTTCCAAATTCATGGTAGACCCCTCCCAAAACCCTACAGGTATAATAGGGATTATGATCAGAGATTATCATCCTCAGGACCCCATGAGTTTGTACCACATCCTCTAGGTAATACCTCAACAAATACCACACTGAACTGGAATCCTTGAATCTGATAAAAATGGATGTTTTCTTCAAATGATCCATCATCACCCATATATTCTCAAATAATCCCAAAGATCTAGGTAAATTGGTAACAAAGTCAATTGATATGTTATCACACTAACAATAAGGAACATCCAAGGGCTACAAAAAATTACTAAGAACATATTACTCACCCTTCATCTTTTGATTGACCAAACATTGTAATACAAACTCTAGAATTTCATGCATTAACCTAGACCGACAAAAATTATTCCTCAAAGGATAGTATATATTTTTATAACTAGGATGTACTATCAAAGCCAAGTTATGGAACTCAAAAATAATGATATAATATATTTACAAAATGATATAAAACCTCCCCTATAACAACACAGGGTATGTTTCATCCTCCAAATAACCATTAGGGGGATCAAAAAAGAAAACATGGTCTCTTCAGACCACTATGTCAGAATTACCTAGATGGGAATCCTATACTAATTTCACCATAAAAAACTGTACTATAATTTATAAATGAATTGATGTACTACAAAAAATTCCCACATCAAGATTAATCCATGAGATCCCTTCTATAACTCTCTAATAATCTTCAGATTCACACACAACTACACTGTGAAATGTATTTCTTAAAAAATCTTCTAAAATGTCACCCTTTCCAAATGTGTATGAAATCTGAAAGTAATAAAACTAAAATAATCCTATCCACCATCACTATAATATGTTAATATAATGGATGTAGAAGACATAATTGAAGCTCTCATGATTAGTGAAAACCAAATTAAGCACATAGATGAGGTAATGTTTCCCTAACATCAAGGAAAAGGCAACTGTGAATAAATTTGGATCATGGGTGGCATAATTACACTCCTTGGGTTGTAACTTCTAAAACCCATATGAAAAAAACAATTTGTGTTTAATCAGAACAAAAACCTATCCAAGACACAAATAATCATATACATACTCAAACTAACTCTATCTGTTATAAAATACTAAATGGAATCATTGAGATACTTCTCTATTAGGTAATTGAATGTAACCATAAAATAATCAGTCCACAAGAACACATAATACTATTAGGTCACGTATTTAAAATGAGTCAAAAACCCAAAAGAAATTTGTTAGAAACTGTCTATAATAGACTGAAAGGCATGAGAATCCCAATAAAACTTCATATTTCATAGGGATACATATAAAATTATTTAATTTATCATTGAAGTTTCAATGACTACTATCTAATGGGACAAAACATTCCCCAACAAATGAACTTCACGAGACTAGGACTCACAGTTTAAAAAATTCATGAACTACTATTAATAACGATGATCTATCAAAATGGTATGAATATGCTATGAATTATCTTACTCATATGAATAGTAAACAAGAATATCATTGATGAAAGCTACCATGAACCAATCGAGAAATTATCTAAACAATAATTTCATCAATGTCATGAAAATATATATAGTATTCATCATACCGGATGACATTACATTGAACTCATAATACCCAGATTGACATAAGAAAGGGGTATTTAGAATCAATATCTATTTTTCTTGGATATAATAATATCAATATTGTATATCGATATTCAACAACCAACTAGATCCTTTCATATGATCGAATAAATCATCAATCCATGAAAAGGGATAGATATCATTCAATATTTCCTGGTTCAAGAGATCATAATTGATAAACATATGTAATATACCATTTTACTTTTTTAAAAACAAAATTCAAGTACCCTTAGGTGAAACACATGGAAAAAATTATACAATAAAATTGTTATAGACTCATACTCACTACTCTATCAATTTAAAAGAAACCATCCTATATAGAGAAACTGAGATTAGAGAAACACCTAACTATATCTCTATCAAAAACTAGATCTCTCATAGATGGGGTACCATTTCAACATTATCAAGGAAAAAATCATGGTAATATTTTACAAACATAGGAAATATCATCAACTAAACCTTTGATGTACTTATCATAAGCTCAACCATTAATGAAGATAAATATTAAACTTGTCTTCAACCCATATAAGGTCCCTCATTCCATCAAACATTATAGAATATATGTCATCATCAGTGAAAATAATTTTTCTCCTAAAAAATTATACAATATCAATCATAGAATATATACAGTACATATTGCTGATGATATCATATAACTATATCCATAAACATAACAAGTAATCCAATGAGTTATGTTTCCCCACTACTAACTCAATATATATATATATATATACTTCATAATTGTAAGATGGACCTCCACATAGAGTAGTCAAAGCTAATGTTACTAGAATCTTCTCCAACACATGTCCTAAAGAATATACTATGTAAGGTGTCATGAGGAAGTGTGTCTCTCCTAAATCAAATAATACAATCACCAAAGTAGAAAATAATTATATGTTACCTCAAAATATATGGTTAACCCAAAATTGGAAATGCATGAGCATGCAATTAGACATGACATTCTCGATGATCTTTATAACCATGATGACAACCACCTTCTCAACAGAGATCTAATATCTGAGGGAAAGGAATCTCACTTGGCTATCCTATGACCTCTTCCTTTCCCCTTTGTTGATCCCTATATGAAGAATCATGATGCAACTACTATGGATGAAACTACCTAAATGGAGGAAACTAAAGTATAAAACATAGTGCACATTTCATATTAAGGATACTCAGACACTCTCATCATCTATTAAATTAAATTACAAAGAAAAAATAGGTTCCTAATACCTTGGAAAATGTGTGAGTTTTTTTCACCCCTAGTGAAACCTGATGATGGGAATTAAGACCTTCTCAGGACTTTCTAAAATATCTTATGTCTCAGAAAATGGGAACCTCAGACCATATCAATGGTTCATGGAGGGTGACGCACGCCTGTTGTAGGGCATGGAAAAAAAATTCTTATATATTCCCTAGTGTTGTATAATGATTAAACTAGGATGTCTCCCAAAGAGGAGTGCACACAAAATAGTTTGTCACTTTCAAACAAGGGTAATAATGGTGTGTTTTTAGAATAAATCGATAAGAAAATGATTGAAATGAAATTTCAAATTCAAAGGATTAAAAACTATGATATTAAAAGGGTGATTAGGTTGGGGCCAGTTTTAAAATTTTAATTCTATCCTTGATCAATTTATTTCAAATTTATTCTTATCAATTGATAAAGTGAGTTTCCACAACCTCTTCCTCCCACTTCCTTGGTGAAATTAGGATGGTAAGAGAAAACCATTCCATGATCCCAGTTAGGTCAACACTCCTTCCATGTAAGAAAGAGTTATACTGAATATCCTAAATTGACTTGGGAAATACATGAACTGGTCTTGTTTATTCCAAAAAATCATGAACATTTACTCCCCCATTTACAAATACTATCGTTCTTTGATTACTTCACAACTAATCCTTGGTCTATTCCAAAGTATATAAACCAGAAATCAGTGGAGAGAAATAATGATTATTTTACCAAGGAAAAAATATATTATGAAATGAAAATTAAATAAAAATTTTACTTGATAATAAAATACACTATATGAAATTGAAAACAACTTCGATGAAGAATGAAATTTCATTCAATTATGTCTACGAATTGGAGCATCACAAAATAGAGAACCAACCCTTCCCCAATCACTAAAAATGTTTACCCCACCATGGTAAGGGTAATTGTGATGAATGGGGAAGAATAATACATAGAAATATTTGAAAATAAATAAATAAAAGAGAAAAAACTAGAAAATTTGTCCTCCTTGGTGTTCTGGAAGGAATGGGATGGAATGAGATGCCTTGAGATAGAGGAGCTACACTCATTTTATATCCATAATATGTCCCCCAAAAGTAGATGAATTTTAGACCCATTAAATGGCCTATTCACATGTTTCCCCATTATTTAATGTTTTTCATAATTATCATGGTGGTTTCCCCTGAAAATATCAGCATATTTGGGAAAGTAATATGAGAGTTATGCTCGTTTTACTCTAACGATATATTCTGTTAGTTCAGACTATCCCAATCGTAAACTACTAGATTATAAGGGTTTAATGACCACTAAAACTATGAATTAATGCATACTTACATTAATGAATGACTTTTAAAAATATCTTGCACGTCCACATACTGATGTTCACATCAATTGGCCCCACAATGAATGAGTTATGGACCCCACCCCAAAAAACAACAGATCTGTAAACAATTTAAGGGTCAAACTTGTGACATTCTTTTGAGCTTCCATATGGTTGATTATTATTTTTGTCAAGAAGGATTAAATAAACCCATGGATGTTTAGAATATGAAAAACAAATTCAATTTTGATTATTGTAGAAAATGTTATGGCCAAAATACGTAAATAATTTAAAACATTTAAAAATCCGAAATAGGCCATTTTTACTATTAATCTCTAAATATCACCAACATCATAAAATGAAGAAATTTATCAAAAAGTAACACTTTGGTGGGATTTAATATTATGATATTCAATTTAAATTTAATTTAAAATATTTTCTCAATAAATTCCCCCACACATAGGACATATAATCCTAGACAAGTAAACATCAAAATCAAATCAAATAAATCCAAAACACATACCCAAGAGATCTAACAAATTAAATCCAAGAAAAAAAGTTATCATAACTCATAAAAAACAATTATTTCATGTTCTAAATTATATATTATTTAATATATTTCAATTCATTTTAAATATCATGCACACAAAAAACCTACCTCACATGAATTTTCTCTCATCTCACAAATGTATAAGTTCAACAATGCCGTTCTCATACAAACCCACAAAAGAGTCACTGTAGACTTGAAAAATTCATACTTATACACCCGTTGTGATTCAAGTACATGTGTTTCTCATGTGTAATTTTTAGGGTCATTTTATGGCTTCCAGTTGGTAGGATTTAGATGTTAAAAATTCAGGGGACGAAATAGGAGGGCTTGACTTTTTTGAACTAAAACTGCAAGATTCTAATTTCCCCTCAAGCATGGTCTCCTTCTCCCCCCCTTTGTAGAAAATTGGGTTCATCATCATGAGAAATCAAGGAGTATTCATTTTATTTAGAATTTTACGATGAGAAATTTCTTCTCAAACATAGATTTTGTAGAGAGCTCTAGATAGGCACAACTTTATTTTTACATTGGAAGCTCCAAAAAGGCACAAATTCTTTTATCCAAATGAAATATTCAATAGAAACATCATCTATTCAACATTTTAATTTCCACCCAAAGTATATCCAAATAATTTATTACACCACAATACATCTCCCCCACACTTGTGTTCAACTAGATCCTAAAATATCACTTCAAGAGCATGTTAGATAGTTAAAATTGGCATGTAATGTGTCTATCCTAACAGTCTGTTCATGGATTATAAATGCTAAAAGGTTTAACGTAAAATTTATGCCTATATAAAAAGGATTATTTTGAAATTGGGGATTAAAACCAAATAAATTCCTCAATCATTTAAAACATAAGTACCTCAAACACTTATGTTTTAATAGTAATAAATCAAATTCTAGTTAAAGAAAGCATGGATTGGTTCTCTGATGAAATGAGGTGAATGTAAAGAATATAAAAAAATGTTAAATAAGCCCCAAATGAAGGTGATTTAAAAAATTAATACAATGAGATTTAGCTTGGGATTTAAAAATTAGAGTACTGTTTATGAAGTTCCAAAAGATTTGAACATGAAACAAAGTCATTTCAGTATTTATATAAGTCCAGTTTCATGGAATTGATTGCTTTACTCATTGACATGGGTTTCAAAAATTTAAATGATAATTATTTACACTCAAAATTTATTACAACACACTAAATTTTATAAATAAACACCCAAATATCTAAATTTTTTAAAAAACCCGTTTTATGAAAATTGTAAACCAAACATCAAAAGAAAATCTTAAACTATATGGTTCCCTCCCCCACCCATAATTGATGTAGTGTCCAGTATGAATTCAAATAAATTTAACATGTAAGTACATTATTTATTGATTCAAAACAAACATGTAAGTATAAAGGAGATGTATAACCTGACTTATTCGTAGTGCAACATTGAGTTAAACTGTTAAGTGATGCACTCTGAAAACCTACAAAGAATATAACAAAAGAAAATATAAGATATTTATTGAAATAAATATAAAAAATAGGATGAGAATCTAAGGATATATCTTAGTTTAATCCCCCCAAGTGGGCCCAGGGGTTTGAGTGACTCCAAATGGGCAGTTCTAATCGGTTATCCAGAATCTGATTTTGGGTTTAGTATCTTTCTCATTAACCAATAAAAATTCTTCTTTCTAGCATGAACCTCTTATTTTTTTAACGACTCGATGTATATAGCACAAAAAATATACCCCCATGAGAGTTACATAATACTTGATTGTTGGGGGTAGGATAATGAATGATTCCTCTTACCTATTTAACACTTTCCCAACTTTATATTCATTCACTAGAAATTTCTCAAGGTATGCTTCTTTAATGGAATACTCAAAGGGATGTTTAGAGTATGATATTATTTCAAAAAAACTAAACAAAAAAATCAATATCAAATTCTTCCCTTTCAATGTAGGAATTTTTCCCATTTTCACCCTGAAAATCTACATTTATCTTCTCATTCACTCCCACCAATACCTGTTCAGCATGTTCATGGAGCTCCAACTGTTCTTATTTATGTGCATCATCTTTTTTATAATCATTTTCCAAGACCACACATGAGTTTGATGAATCCAAAAATTTCAAGAAAGGGGAGGCGGTACACAATTTATTTTTAATAAATGTAGAAGAAAATGTGTTCATGAAAACATCATCTTGCTGAGATTGTTCGGCTTCAATATCTTCTTCATTTGAAATCACCATTTGGAGTTGAGTAGTATAAGGAAAAGGCAGGTAGTCAGGCTCATCTAATTTTTTCACCTAATTCCTCCATATTAGTGGTTTCTCCCTTTAATGGTTCGAGATCATCTTTATTTGGGAGGCTAAGTTGTTCTTCACACTTATTCTAGAATTCATTAAAATCTTGTTGATCCCCACCATGTAGCTGAGGCTCTGATTTCTCTTGGGTAGAAATGAAATATTATGTTATCCTTCATATTGTACCCTTTAGTCCTTCTATTCCCTCTTTGAGTTCTTTATCTTGAGATTTGTTATACTCTAAAATAGATTTTTTGGTTGATGCAACTGTGAGTATTCATTTTGTACCTCAAAAATTTCTTGAAAAATTTCTAGAAAATAATATAGGTGTTCAATTAATTCTCTAGCTAAACTCTACAACACGGGGTATTGGAGGTTCCCTTTTTGGTTTTTAATTACTTACTTGATTTCATCCTCCTAGAAGATTTGGATTTGAGCTCCCCAAATCTACTTAGCCAAGAAAGAAAGACTATAATCTGTAGAACATGATGAGGTAGATATTTATTCTTTCAATTGTGGGAAAGTGTTCCATAAATTAAATAAATAATCATTTGAAAAAATATTGCAATGTTTTTTTTAATTTGAAAAGGGCTAGATATTTACAATTTTATTGTCGCACTACCTCCCCAGAAATGGCGCTAAGTTTGACCCCCTCCAGTCAGAGGGTGTGGAAAAATAATTTTAATATATTCCCATGTTTAGTCTAGTGATTAACCCTAGAAATTATTCAAAAGTTAAGTGTACACAAAATAGTTTGTCACTTTTAAACGAGGGTAAAAATGGTGTGTTTTTATAATAAATCTATAAGAAAATGATTGAAATGGAATTTTAAATTCATTGGATTAAATACTATGATATTAAAAGGGAAATTAGGTTAGAATCGGTTTCCCAATGGTAATGGTATCCTTATTTAATTTAATTCAAACTTTTCTTCTCAGTTGATTAATGTGAGTATCCACAATCATTTCCTCTCACTTCCTTAGTGAAATTATGTGGGTGAGACAAAACCTTACCAAGATCTCAGTTTGGCCAACTCCCCTTCCATGTGAAAAATAGTTGTAATGAATATCTTCAATCGACATAGGAAATTATTTATCTTTTCTTAATTATCCCAATAAATTCAAGAACATTCACAACCCCTTTTACACATACTGACGATAGTCGAGTACTTCACCACTAATCCCTAGTCTATTCCATTGTATATAAAACCAAAATATGTGGGGAGAGATAATTATTATTTTACCAAGGAAAAAATAAATAATAGAATTAAAATTATAAAATGATCTCACTTGATAATAATATATTCTATATGAAATTGAAAACCACATTTAAGAAGAAATAAATTTCATTCAATTATGTCCAAGAGCTCAGACATTACAAAATAGAAAACAAACCCTTCCCCTATAACTCAAAATGTTTACCCCACTATGTTAAGGGTAATAGAGATGAATGGGGAAGAAGAAGAAATAGAAAATAAATGAAAAAAATAAAACATAAAAAATCAGAAAAGTTGTCCTACTTGTGGTCCCAGAAGAAATGGGATGGAATGAGATTCCTTGAGAGGGAGAAGCTCCCCTCCTTTTATAAACATAATGTGTCCCCCGAAATTTGATGCGTTGTAGGCCCATAAAATGAACTCTTCATGCATTTCACCCTTCATGAATGTTTTTCATAAATATCATGTCTATTTCCCCTCAAACTATCATTATATTTGGACTAGTATTTCGACAGTTATACGTGTTTTACTTTGACAATTTTTTCTATACCTTCAGACTCTCAAAATCGCAAACGTCTGGATTAGGATGCTTTAATGTCCACTAAAATGGAAAATTCATGCATCCCCGCCTTAATGAAAGTTGTCTCAAAACGTCTTGCATGTCCTCCTACTGATTTTCACTACAATTGGGCCCAACATGAATGATTTATGGACCCACACAAAAAATCAACAAATCTATAAACAGTTTTAATGGTCCAACTTGTGATCTTCTTTGGAGATTCCACATGTTTGATTCATCTTTTCGTTAAGAAGGATTAAATAAATCATTGGATATGTGAAATATAAATGAAAAAAATAAATTTTCTATTTAGATTAGTGTATAAAATTTTATGGGAAAAATAAAAAAATTCATTATAATAGTTAAAAATACGTAATGGGCCATTTTTACTATTAGGCTCAAAATTTCACCAATATCATAAAATGAGGTAATTTATTATAAATTAACACATTGGTGGGACTTAAAAAATGATATTCAAAGTCAATTTAATTAAAAATATTCTCTCTATCAATTCTTCCATATTTATCACTTGGAATCCTAGACAAGTAAACATCAAAATCAAATCAAATCAAATCTAAACCACATACCCATGAGATATGCCAAATCCATTACATGAAATAAAAAGATATCATGCTTCATAAATTTTTTTAAGTTATCCATTTTACATTATTTAATATATTTCCACTTCTTTTATTATCCCATGCACACAAAACACCTTCCTTAGAAGAATATTCCCATACCTCACAAATGTCAATGTTCAACAAGGCTGTTCTTATCCAAACACAAACCTGAGTCACCATTGGTTTGATAAATTCCAAATTATTCACCTGATGTGATTTAAGGACATGTGTTTTTCATTCGGACTTTTCAGGGTTGTTATGTGGCGTCCGGTTAGTAGGATTTAGATGTTATCAATTCTAAGGCTGAAATAAGAGGGCAAGGCTCTTTTTGAAGAAAAATGAATTATTCTAATTTTTCTTTAAAAATCGTCTGATTGTCATCCCATTTTTATAAAATCAACTCCATCATCATGAGATCTCAAATAATTTTCATGCCATTTATAATTTTACCAACAAATATTTCATCACAAATGTAGTTCTTCTTGAAAGCATTAGATATTCACAACTTTCTTTTTACATTGGAAGCTCTAGAGAGGAAATACATCTTTTATCAAAATACAATTTTCAGTAGAAACATCAGCTCTTAAACATTTTAATTTCCACCCAACATATCCCAAAATTAGATATTACATCACAAGACATCATCCATCACACTTAAGATAATCTAGATTATGAAAGTTCACTTCAAGAGTAGGTTGGATAGGGAAAATTGACTTGTAATGTGGATAACCGAACAAGCTGTTCATAACTTCTTAGTGATACAACAATTAATGTATGAGGTAGGCCACAAGAAAAAAGAATATTTTGAAAAGGGTTCTTAAAACCAAATAAATGCCTCCATCATTTACAACATAAGTAACTCAAACCATCATGTTTTTACAGGAATAAATAAAATTATAATTAATTTAATCATGGTATGGTTCTGTCAAGAAATGGGGAGAATGTAAATATATGACAAAAATAGTAAAGAAGCCTCTCAGGAAAGTTATTTTAAAAAATAAAAACAGTGAGATGTAGCATGGGATTTAAAAATTAGAGTACTTTTTAAGAAATTCTAAAAGATTTTAACTTGAAACAATGTCATTTTCGCATTCATTTAAACTCAGTTTCATGGAATAGATTGTATCAATCATTGAAATGGGTTTCAAAAATAGAAATGATAAATAATTTCAGCTCAATAGTGTTGAAAACACACTAAATTTTGAAAATAAACTCAAAAATATATAAAAATAAAAAAATCATTTTTTTATGAAAACAGTAAACCAAACATCAAATGAAAATCCTGAACTACAAAGGTTACCTCCCCCACACTTAATTTGCACAGTGGGGAAGTGAATTCAAATGGATTTAAAATATAGGTATATTTTTTATTGATTCACAAAAAAAGTACGTATAAAGAAGAAGTACATCCAGACTTATTCGTAGTGAAAAATTGAGTTAATATCCTAAGTGAGGCACTATAAAAACCTACAAATAGATGAACAAAATAATACATACGTAATTTATTGAAAGAAACAAAAGTAGAAATAGGATGAGAATTGAAGGATTGATCTTTGTTTTATTCGCCATGTGGGCCCTGGGTTTTAACTACATCCAGATGGGCAGTTCTAATCGGTTATCCCCAATCTGATTGTGGGTTTAGTTTCTTTCTCATGAAGAAATAAATATTCTACTTTCCAGCATGAAGCTCTTCATTTTTTGTTGAGGACTCCAAGTATAAAGCACAGAAAAATACAACCCCAGGATAATTACATAATAATTGAAAGTTGAGGTAGGATAATGAATGATTCCTCTTTCTCGATTATCACTTTACCTACTTCTTCTTCATTCTCTAAATATTTCTCAACGTATGGATCATTAATGGAATAATCAAAAGGAATTTAAGTGTTTAATTTTATTTGGTACAACTAAACAACAAATAATCAATATCAAATTCGTCCCTTTCTATGTAAGTATATTTTTTCTCATTTTCCTCCAAAAAATCATCTTTTATCTTCTTATATACTCCATCCAATAATTGTTCAGCATGTTCAGGGATCTCCAACTATTCCTGTTTAAGTGAATATTATTTTTATAATAATCCTCAAAGGAAACACATAAGTTTGATGAATCTAAAAAGTTCACGAAAGGGAAGGAGATAAAAAATTCCTTTTAAATAAAAGTAGATGAAAATTAGTTCTAGAAAATATTATCTCCATGATTTTGTTCTACATCAATATATTCTTCATTTGAAATCACCTCCTGGAGTTGAGTAGTAGAAGATATAGGGAATAATCCATGATCATCTATTTATTCCGAAAATTCCACCACGTAAGTGGTTTCTCCATTTAATAGTTCAAGATATTATTTACATAGGAGGCCATATTGTTCTTCATACTCATTCTAGAACTCATTTAAATATTGGTGATCCCCCCCATGTATCTGAGGATCTGTTTTTTATTGGCTAGAAAGGATATATTCGGTTAGCCTACCTGTTTGGCCCTTTAGTCCTTCTATGGCCTCTTTGAGTTCCTTCACTTCATATTTGTTATACTATAAAACAAATCTTTCTTTATGTTGATGCACCTGTGAGTATTCATTTTTTACATCAACTATTTCTTGATAAAATTCTAGAAAATAATCTTTATGTTCAATTAAATATCTAGTCATACCCTCCAATAATTGGTATTCGTGGTTCCCATTAGGGTTTTGAATAAGATCCTTGAAGTCATCCTCCCTGATGATTTGGATTCGAGCTCCCTGAATCTGCTTATTCAAGAAATAAATACTATACTTTGTAGACCATGGTGACAAAAAAATTTGTTATTGCACTTGTGTGTAAGTTGTCTATTAATTAAAGAAATATTCATTTGAAAATGACATGGAAAGTTTTATTTATTTTTCATTAATATGAAAAAGGTCAAATATTTACAATTTGATTGTGACACTACCTCCCCAGTAACGGCGCCATGTTTGACATTTGACTACTGTAGGGTGTATAAAATTTTATTTAAATATTCCAAAGTTTAGTCTTATGATTAACCCTAAAAACTCTTCTGTGGAGGAATGCACAGAAAATATTTTTTCACTTCTAAATGAGGGTAAAAATGGAATGTTTTTAGAATAAATCAATATAAAAATGATTGAAATGAAATTTGAAATTCAAAAGATTAAAAATTATGATATTAAACAGTTTATTAGGTCAGGGTCGATTTTCCAATTGTAATGATATTTTTTTTTCAATTTAATTCAAACATAATCTTCTAAGTTGATTAAAGTGAGTTTCCACAATCATTTCCTCTCACTTCCTTTGTGAAATTATAATGGTGAGAGAAAATGTTACCAAGATCTCAATTTGGTCAACTCTCCATCCATGTGAAAAATGTTTTTAATGAATATCATCAATTAACAAGAGAAATATATGATTGGTTCTGGTGTATCCTATTAAAATCAAGAACATTCCCTACCCCATTGACACAACTAACTATAGTCGAGTACTTCACCACTAATCCTTGCTTTTTTCCATCATATATAAACCAGATATCAGTAGATAGAGAAAATGATTATTTTAAAAATGCAAAAATAAATAATGGAATTAAAATTCTAGAACAATTTCATTTGATAATAAAATCCACTATATGAAATTGAAAACAACTTTGAAGTAGAAAGAAATTTTATTTAATAATGTACAGGAACCGAAGCATTAAAAAATAGAAAACCATCCCTTCCCCAATCAATCAAAATGATTTTACTACCATTGTACGGGTAATAATGATGAATGAGTAATAAGAAGACATAAAAAATCAATGAAAAAAATAAAAGTGAAAAAAGAATAAAATTTTTCCTCCTAGGTGTCATGAATGGAATGGGATGGAATAAGATGCCTTGAGAGGGAGGAGCTCCCCTCCTTTTATTGCCAGCATTTGTCCCATCAAAATTGATGTGTTTTTTACAAATTAAATTACCTTTTTACACCATTAACTATTCTTGAATTGGTTTATAATTATAGTGTCCATCTCCTGTCAAAATAGTAACGTATTTTGACAAGTATTCCATGAGTTATTCCCATTTTACTCTGAAAATTTATTTTATCCAATCAAACGATCCAAATCACAATCCTCCATATTAGGATGCTGTAATGACCACAAAAAACAGACAATTCATTATTATTTACCTTAATTAAAGATGTTTATAATTGTTATTCACATCCACGTACCGAATTTCAAACAATTGTCCCCACCATGAATGTGTTATGGACCCCACATAAAAAATCGACAGATTTGTAAATAGTTTTAATGGTCCAGCATGTGAGCTTCTTTTGAACTTCCATATGGTCGAGTCAGATTTTCATAAAGAAGGATTAAATAAATATTAGGATGTGTAGAATATGGGAAAAATTATTTTTTAATTTTTATTTGTTTAAAAAATGTTATGGAAATACTACAGAAATAATTTAAAATAGTTAAAAAAATCTGAAATTGGCCATTTTTACTATTAATCTGAAAATATCACTAATATCATAAAACGTGGAAATTTATCAAAAAGTAAAAAAATTTGGGATCGAAAACAATGATATTCAATATAAATTTAATTGAAAATATTTTCTCTATCAATTCCCCCACATATATGACTTGGACTCCTGGACAAGTAAACATCAACATAAAATCAAATCAAATCCAAAACAAATTTTGATGAGATCTACCAAATCCATACCAACAAAGAAAAATAAATAATTCTTAATAAAAAATAATTATTTCAAGTTCTATATTTTAAATTATTTAATATATTTCCACTTCATTTCTTATCACATGCACACAAAACCCCTACCTCACACGAATTTGTTTCTCGTCTAAAATGTAAATGTTCAACATGTATTTTCTCATTCAGACTCACATAAGAGTCATAATAGGATGGATAAATTCAAACTTCTACACCCGATGTGAGTTATGGACACATGTTTCTCATGTTTACTTTTCAGGGTTGTTCTTTAGATTCGGGTTGGTAGGATTTAGATGTTAAAAATTTTGAGGCTGAAATAGGAGTGATTGGATCTTTTTGAAGAAAACTTGAAAGATTATAATTTTAACTCATGCATGATCTCCTTATCTTAACCTTTATAGAAAATCAACTCCATCATTCTGAGAACTCAAGAAATGTGCATTCCATTAATCATTTTTCCAGAAACAATTTCTTCTCAAATATTTTTTTTCTCAAAATCTCCTGATAGGAACGACTTTTTTTACATTGGAAGCTCCAAAAAGGCACAACTTATTTTATCTTAATGAAATATTAAGTTGAAACATCATCTCTTCTAAATTTTAATTTCCACCCAAAGTATCCCCAAATGAGGTAGAATAGTGCATGATATCTTCCCTCTAACATAAGTTCAACTAGATCATGCAATTACACTTCAAATAGACGGTTGGATAAAAAGAATCCACTGGTAATGTGGCTACCCTAACAGGATATTCGTGGATTCTAAGTGCTAAAAAGATTAATTTATAAGGTAGGCCGTAATAAAAAAGATTTTTTAGAAGATGGGGCTTAAAATCAAATAAATTCATCAATAATTTAAAACACAAGTACCTCAAACCATGATGTTTTGACAAGAATAAATATAATTCTTGTTAAAGAAAGCATGGTCTGGTTCTCTCATGAAATGAGGTGAATTTATAGAATATGAAAAAATGGTAAAGAATCCTGACAAGAATGTGATTAAAAAAATAAAGACAATGATATTTAGCATGAGATTTAAAAATCAGAGTACTTATCATGAAATTACTAAAGATTTGAACTTGGAACAATGTCATTTCAATATTCATTTAAGCTCAGTTTCATGGAATATATTGCTTCAATCACTAACATGGGTTTCAAAAATATATGTTATAATCATTTCAACTCAAAATTTGGTGGAAGACACTAAATTTTAAAAATAAACACACAAATATCTGAAAATTAAAAGAATCCATTTTTAAGAAAACAGTAAACCAAACATCAAATAAAAATCATAAACTAAAAAGGTTCCTACCCCCACACTTAATTGATGAAATGTCCTTAGTTAATTAAAAAGTATTTAATATTTACGTATATTTTTTATTGATTCACTACAAATAATGTATGTATAAAGGAGAGGTACATCCTATCTTATTTGTAGTACAATATTCAGTTAAGTTTCTAATTTTTGCACTCTAGAAACCTACAAAAAAAATTACAAAAAACATATAATATTTTTATTTAAAGAATAAAAAGTAGAAATTTGAAGAGAATAGAAGGATATATATTGGTTTAATCCCCCCAAGTGGGACATAGGTTTTGACTACCTCCAAATGGGAAGTTCAAATCAATTATCCATAATCTGATGGTGGGTTTCGTTTCTTTCTCCTGAAATAATAAAAATTTTACCTCCAGCATGTACTTATTCCTTTTTGATGACAAATCCAAGTATATAGCACAAAAAATCTACCCCCATGAGAATTACATAATATTTGAAATGTGGGGGTAGGACAATGAATGATTCCTCTTCATTGTTTAGCACTTTCCCATCCTCTTCTTCATTCTCTAGTTATTTCTCATAGTATGCTGCATGAATGGAATAATCAAAGGGAATTTAAAAGTGTAATCTTATTTAAAGAAAAAAAAACAAATAATCAATATCATATTCTTCTTCTCAATGTATGAAACTTTTCTCTCATTTGACTCTAGAAAATCCACTTTTATATTCTCATATACTCCCTCAAATAACTATTCAACATGTTTAAGGAGCTCCAATTATTCCAATTTATGTGAAACTTTTTATTTATATTGATCCTCCAAGGAAACACATGTGATTGATGAATCTAGAAATGTCATGCAAGGGGAGGTGATACACAATTAATTTTAAACAAAAATAGACGACAATGAGTTCAAGAAAATATTATCTCTATATGAATGGTTGACTTAAATATCTTCTTCATTTGAAATATAATCTTATATTTGAGTAGTTGAAGATTGAGGTAGGTAGTTAGGCTCAACTATTTGTTCTTCAAATTCCCCCACATTAGTGGTTTCACCCTTTAATGGTTCCATATCTTTTTCATTTGAGATGCCATTTTGTTCTTCAAACTGGTTCCATAATTCATTTAAATCTTGTTGATCCACACCATGTAGCTGAGGCACTAATTTCTATTGGGAAGAAAGTACATATCCAGTAAGCCTTATTATTTGACCCTTTAGTCCATCTATGTTCTATTTGACTTCTTTCACCTGATATTTATTATACTCTAAAACAACTTTTTCTTGTCTTTGATGTACCTTTGACTATTAATTTTGTACCTCAACTCATTCGTGATAAAATTCTAGAAAATAATCCATGTGTTCTATTAATACTCTGGCCAAACCCTCAAACACTAGGTATTCAAGGATCACTTTATATTTTTTAATTAGATCCTTGAATTCATCCTCCTTGATGATTTGGATTCGAGATCCCTGAATCATATTATCCATGAAGGAAATAATATAATCAGTAGACCATGGTGAGTTAGAAATTTGTCCTTGAAATTGTGGGTATGTGTTCCATGAATTAATGAAATAATTAGTTGAAAACAACATGGTAATTTTTCTAATTTTTTTTATTTTTAAAAGGAAAAATATTTAGAATTTGATTTTGGCACTATCATCCTTGAAACGTTTCCAAGATTGTTGGATGCCTATCATAGGGTGTTGAAAAATAATATTTATATTTTCCCTTGTGTCATCTAGTGATTATCCTTAGGATGTCTCCTGAAGAAGAGTGCACAAAAAATAGTTCGTCACTTATAAATGAGGGTAAAAATGGTGAATTTTTAGAATAAATCAACAAGAAAATGATTGAAATGAAATTTGAAATTCAATGGATTAAAAACTATGAAATTAAAAGGTTTATTAGGTCAGGGTGGGTTTCCTAATTGTAATTTTATCCTTGTTCAATTTAATTCAAACCTATTATTTTGAGTTGATTAAAGTTAGTTTCCACAATCGTTTAATCTCACATCCTTGGTGAAATTATGATGTTGAGAGAAAAACTTACCAAGATCTCAGTTTGGTCAACTCTCCCTCCATGTGAAAAATGGTTTTATTGAATATCCTCAATTGACTTGGGCAATAGTCAATCGAGTTTTGTTTATCCCAAAAAAATCATTAACATTCACTTCCCTGTTTACACGTACAAATGATCGGCAAGTACATCACCACTAATCTATAGTCGTTTCCATCTATATAAACCAAAAATCAATGTTGAGAGATAATAAATATTATTCCATGGAAAAAATCAATAACCGAATGAAAATTAATAAAAAATCACACCTAATAATAAAATCCAAAATATAAAATTGAAAAAAACTTTGAAGAAGGAAGGAATTTCATTGAATTATGTCCAGGAAATGAATCAATACAAAATAGAAAACCCACAATTCCCTAATCACTAAATGTTTTTACCCCACCATGGTAAGTGTAATAAAGATAATTGGGGAAGAAAAATACATAAAAAATCTGTGAAAAAAAATAAAAAAAATAGAAAAAAGCAGAAAAGTTTTCCTCCCTAGTTTCCCGGAAGGAATGGGATGGAATGAGATGCCTTCAGAGGGAGGATCTCACCTCCTCTTATAACTAGAATATATCCACCAAAAATTGACCCAATTTAGACCCATTAAATTATCTCTTCACACATTGTACCTTTCTTTAATGTTTTCATAATTATCGTTTCCATTTCCCCTCAAAACATCAGCGTATTTTGAAAAGTATTCTGAGAGTAATGCCAGTTTTACTCTGACAATTTATTCAGTCATGTCAGACTATCCAAATCATAAACCTTCAGATTAGGATTATTTAATTACCACTAAAACAACCAATTTATAGGTCATGTATTTAAGGAATTATTTTTAAAACTTCATGCACATCCACCTACTGATGTTTATAGCAATTGGGCCCACCACGAATGAGTTACAGACCCGACACAAAAAAATTGATAGATCTGAAAATAGATTTAATGGTCCAACTTGTGAGCTTCTTTTGAGCTTAAATATATTCAATTCATATTTCCATCATTCATGATTAAATTAATTCTTTGATGTTTATAATTTGGAAGAAAAATCATTTATCTATTTAGATTAGTGTAGAAAATTTTATGGCCAAAATACAGAAATAATTTAAAACAGTAAAAAATCTGAAATGGGCTATTTTTATTGTTATGCTCAAAATATCACCAATATCATAAAATGAGGCAATTTATCATAAAGTAAGAATTTGGTGGGATTTAAAATAATGATATTCAATATATATTTAATTGAAAATAATTTCTCTATGAATTCCCCCACACTTAGCATTGGGACTCCTGGACGAGTAAACATCAAAATCAAATCAAATCAAATCCAAAACACATACACATGAGATCTAGTAAATCCATAACAAGAAACTAAAAACTATCATGCCTCAAAAAAAATATTTCAAGTTATCTATTTTAGATTATTTAATATATTTTCACTTTATTTCTTATCTCATGCTCACAAAACACTTACCTTGAATGAATTTTCTCTCATATTACAAATTAAAATGTTTAACGAGGCTTTTGTCATCCAAACTCTCACAGGAGTCACCGTAGTCTTGATAAATTATTACTTACCCCCTGATGTGATTCAAGGACATGTGTTTTTCAAGAGGAATTTTCAGGGTTGTTTTGTGGCTTCCAGTTGGTAGGATTTAGATGTTAGAAATTCTAAAGCCGAAATAGGATGGCTTGGCTCTTATTGAAGAAAAATTCCAAGATTCCATTTTTCACTCTATCTTGGTCTCCTTCTCTTCCCCATTGTAGAGAATCGGCTACATCATCATGATAACTCAAGGATTGTTCATTCCATTTAGCATTATACCAGCAAAAATGTATTTTCTAACATAGTTATTCTTGAATTCTTTAGATATGCTCATCTTTCATTTTCTATTAGAAGCTCCAGAAATGCACAATGTATTTTATCAACATGAAATATTTAGTAGAAAATTATCTATTCAACATTTTTTATTTCCACCCTAAGTATCACCAAACGAGATAGTACACCGCAATACAGATTCCATCAAAATTGAGTTCAACTAGATCATCCAATTTTACTTCAAGAGCAGGTTAGATAGGTAAAATTGGATTGTACTATTGCTAAGAAAACAAGATGTTCATGGATTCTAAGGGATAAAAGGATTAATGTAAAAGGTGGACCATAATAAAATGGACTATTTTTTAAAGGACGCTAATAACCAAATAAATGACTCAATCATTTAAAACAAAAGTACCTAAAACACTCTTGTTTAGATAGGAATAATTCATATTCTAGTTAAAGTAAGTATGGTTTGGGTACCTAATGAAGTATGGTCAATGTAAATAATATGAAAAAAATGTTAAAGAGGCCTCATGTGAATGTGATTTCCAAAATAAAGATAGTGATATATAGCATGGGATATAAAAATCAGAGTACTTTGAATGAAATTCCAAAAGATTTGAACTTGAAACAACGTCATTTCATCATTCATTTAAGCCCTGTTTCATGGAATAGAATTATTCACTCATTGACCTGGGTTTCCAAAATAGAAATGATAATCATTTCTTCTCAATAGTTCGGACAACACACTAAATTTTAAAAATAAACACTCAAATATCTACAAATTTAAAAAAAATACTTTTTTTATGAATACATTAAACCAAACATCAAATGAAAATACTAAACAATAAAGGTCCCCCCCCCCACACTAAATTTATGCAGTGTACTCACTGAATTCAAATTGATTTAACATTTAATTAGATATTTTATTGATTCATAAAAAAATTAATTATAAAGGAGAGGTACAACCTGACATATTCATAGTTCAACATTGAGTTAAGCTCTTAAGTGTTGTACTCTGAAAACCTAAAAATAAAAGAACAAATGAAAACATAAGATATTTATTGAAATACATAAATTTATAAATTGGATGCGAATAGAATGATAGATCTTGGTTTAATCCCCCATGTGGGCCTTGGGTTTTGACTGCCTCCAGATGGCCAGTTCTAATCGGTTAACCCAATTTGATAGTGGGTTTAGATTGATTCTCATGAACCAATGAAAATTATTCTTTCCTGTAAGCACCTCTTCCTTTTTTTGAGAACTCCATGTATATAGAACAAAAAATCTTCTCCCATAATAATTACATAATACATGAAAGGTGGGGGTGGATAATGAATGATTCTTCTTCCTTGTTTAACACTTTCCCAAATTCATCTTCATTATCTTGTGATTTCTCATGGAATGCTGCATTAATGGAATAATAAAAGGGAATTTCAAAGTGTAATATTATCTAAAAAACAATGAATCAATATTTAATTCTTCCCTTTCAATGTAAGAAACATTTCTTTCATTTTCCTTCTAATAATTCCCTATTATCTTCTCATGTACACCCTATAATAACTGTTCAACATGTTCAGGGAGCTCCAATTATTCCTCTTTCAATGCATGTTATCTTTTCTAATCATCATCCAAGGCCACATACAAGTTTTATGAATAAAAAATTTTGAAGCAAGGGAAGTTTACACACAATTAATATTTAATAATGTAGACGACAATGAGTTAAAGAAAATATCATCTGCCTCGGTTTGTTTGAATTCTATCTATTCTTTATTTTAAATCACCTCTCATTGTTGAGTAGTTGAATATAGAGGCAGGTAGTTAGGATCATCTATTTATCCTTAAAATTCCATCACATTAGTGGTTTATCCCTTTAATGGTTCTAAGTCTTCTTCATTTGGGAGGAAAATTTGTTCTTCATACTCAATCTAGAATTCATTTAAATCTTGTTTATCTCCACCATGTAGATGAGGGACAGATTTCTCATGGTTATAAATGGCATATTATATTATCCTTCTTATTTGACCCTTTATTTATTCAATGGCCCCTTTGAATTATTTCACCTGAGATTTTTATACTCTAAAATAGATTTTCCTTGTTGTTGATGCACCTTTGAGTATTTATTTTGTACCTCAACTATTTCTTTATAATACTTTAGGAAAAAAATTTCCGTTCAATTAATTCTCTAGCCAAAACCTCTAACATTGGGTATTCGAAGTTCCCGGTATTGTTTGGAATGAGATCCTTGAATTCATACTCCTTGATGATTTGGATTCGAGATCCTCGAAGCTTCTTAGGAAAGATAGATATACTATACTGTGTAGACCATGGTGAGTTTGAAATTTGTTCTTGAACTTGTGCATAAATGTTCCAGTATTTAATGAAATAATCATTTGAAAACAATATGGGATTTTTTATTTTTTTTCAATTTGAAGAAGGTCAAATATTTATGATTTGATTGTGTCACTACCTCCCTAGAAACAACACTAAATTTGTTTCACGCCTATCATAGGGCATGAATGAACAGTTTTTTTATATTATCTAGTGTATTATAGTGATTAACCATAGGAATTCTCTTGAAGAATACTTCAAACAAAATAGTTTGTCACTTTTAGACGATGGTAAAATGGTGAATTTTTTGAATAAATTGATAAGAAAATTATTGAATGGAAATTTGAAATTAAAAGGATTTTGAAATGTGTTATTAAATGGGTGATTATATCCGGTTCAGTTTCTCAATTTTAATGATATAATTTTGAATTTTAATTCAAAAATATTATTCATAGTTGATAAATGTTAGTTTCCACAATTATTTCCTCTCACTACCTTGGTGAAATTATGATGGTGAGAGAAAAAACTTACAAAGATCTCAATTTGTCAACTCTACTTCCACGTGAAAAACTGTTGTAATGAATATCCTTAATTGAAATGGGTAATACCCGATCATGTCTTGTTTATCCCCAAAAATTCAATATCATTCCCTACCTCATTTACACGTACCGATGACCTTTGAGTACTTCACCACTTATCCCTAGTCTATTCCATCCTATATAAACTAGAAATCAATGTAGAGAGATAATGATTATTTGAAAAAGGGAAAAATCAATAATGAAATTAAAATTCAAGTATAGTCTTATTTAATAATAAAATCCACAATATGAAATTGAAAAAAACATTGAAGAAAAATGAAATTTCATTCGATTATGTCTAGGAACTCAAGAATTAAAAAATAGAAAACCAACACTTCCCCAATCACTCAAAAAGTTTACCCCACAATGGTAAGGGTAATTTTGTTGAATGGGGAAGAATGAGACATAGAAAATCTATGAAAAAAAATTATTAAAATAGAAAAAAGCTGAAAAATTATCCTCATTGATGTTGCAAAAGGAATGGGATAGAATGAGAAGCCTTGAGAAGGAGGAGGTCCCCTCCTTTTATAGCTAGAATTTGTCCCCCGAAAGATGATGCATTGTAGACCGATTAAATTACAATTTCATGCATTGAACCCTTCTTTAATGTTATTTAAAATTATCATGGTTGTTTCCCCTAAAAATACCCTCTTATTTGAATAAGTATTCTAAGCATTATGCCTATTTTACACTAACCATTTATTTGGTCCAGTTAGACGATTCAAATGGGACGCCTCCAGATTAGGATGCTTTAATGAACACTAAAACTAACAATTCATGTGTCCTAGCCTTAACGAAAGATGTTACAAAATGTCTTACACATCCACCTACCAAATTTCACTAAATATGGTATTACCATTAATGGGTTATGGTCCCCACACCAATATGAGATAGATATGTAAATAGTTTCCATGGTCCAACTAGTGAGATTCTTTTGAGCATCCATATGGTCGATTAAGCTTTTGGTCAAGATGGTTTAAATGAAAAATTGGATATATATAATATGTGAAAAGAATAATTTTGAAATATTTATTTTTTTTGAAAATTTTGTGGTCAAAATACAAAAATAACTTAAAATAGGTAAATATCCAAAATGTGCCAGTTCTAATATTATGATCAAAATGTCACCAATATCATAAAATGATGAAATTTATCATAAATATACACATTGGCGGGATTTAAAACAAGGATATTCAATATAAATTTAATTGAAAATATTTTCTATATCTGAGATTTTGGAAAACCCATTATCATAATGATATGGTTTTGTCCAGTTTCCTCTCAACAAAATCTACTCTCAACAAAACCTTGAGATACATCAGTACAATAAATGGGGTTACCTGGTGATAGATTTGAATACATGACCTACTTAAAATTTCTAAACCTCCTACTTAGATTGAAAAAATTTGTATGTATAACAGGGAAGGGTCTGTAAATATTTCCCAAACTCCAACACACTGGGACTCCCCTTTTGAATGGTAAATATCTCCTTGAGTATGGGAACCTTAACATTTGTTCCACATAGAACAAATCCCTAAACATATCCCATAAGACCTATGACTCCTCATATTCCCTGAGGAAGAATATACAACACTCTATTTATTCTCCATTTCTATATCATTACTTCCATTAAAACCCAATGATCCTTTCAAGAATGAATCAAACTGAATGTTTTTTAAACCTCCTATAACCAATAATTAATTATTGAGTCTGGAATAGATCCTTAATACATATATATAATCTATAAAAAAAATATTAGGTTTTCCTCCACAAATCATCATCATCGTCGACCACAAATTTATGGTGATCTACTGCCATGTTCTAAATATTCTAATTTGAAACTTGTTGGGGATGTTGATTTTGATCCATACCTACACAATAATAAATGATTTTTAAATCCAAAAACTAGAATATAGAATATTTAAGATTAATTAGTTAATAATTTTATTAATTTTTTATCCTAATCCAAAATATTACCATTTCATACACAGTCACAAAAAAGTATGGTGTTTTATCAAATCATAGGTATCTACCCCACAACTTGTATCACTTATCTTATTAGGATCAATAAAAATGAATTTTATTTTCATCATATCATAGGGGGCCCTAAATACCTATGTTTCAGCTAGTATTCCTTATTTAAATATCCTAATATACAAAAATCACATTTTTTTCCTTACCAAAAAATGCACTCTCACATATGTCTAACTCCAAACTTCATCATATCTTTCAAAAATAAACCATCATACCAATCGGTCTCAACCCCCAGCCCCCAAAGTCACCCCTCCTAGTGTAGGAATGAGAGAAGTGATATATTGATGACTCAATCCTACCTGAAATAGGACATGGGTTACTAACAAGAACTGTGGGTATATAGTACATAAAAATGGGATGTATTTATCTCTAAGATAATATGAGGAATGAGTGCTAAGAAAAGTACATCCAAAAAATTCTATCTCAAGATAATATAAAATAAAACTCTTGTACATGCATATAATTTAAAAAAAAATATCAATTTAAAATGAACTAAAAGTACCAAAATTTAAACTCAGTCGTGACCCTCAAACCCAAAAAACAAATGAACATCCATGAGCTATTAAAATCCCTGATAGGTAGGGTTATCATGATATTTATACTCACTAATATCCTCCTTGAAGTATTCCATTTAAAATATAAAGAATCCATGTTTAATCCTATTGAACAATAATTGAAACTCAATCATCACCTTAATAGGTATACAATGTTCCCAGCCTCACCACATATACCTCTCACCAAGAAATACATAAAAGAGATAAAAACTACAGTATCAAAAAAGGTACCCCACTACCACTTCCTTACTAGTTTTCCACTATTCCATAATATCATATATCCTAATCCATCTCTCACAAGAAGATGAATCCCAAAGACACCTGGGACAATGTATAATAACTTGCATCTATTTTATCACATCATCTTTTCATCTCATACCATATCTCTTGATAGAAACTGAGTAGTTTTTTGGAGCCACAACACCCCATCTGTTTGGTATTATGCATATAGTATTGTACCTCAATCCAACACAATCCATTCATTGAGTAATGTACCTTGAACCTTTGGAAAACATATATTTCATGTCTCTAATAGTTCATAGGATAATATATCCATAGATACATGTGTGCAAGGAAACCACAAGTCATTACATCCCTCTACAAGAATATATGGAAAATAAAAGCACAATGTATACAATCACATATATACTACAACAAGGAGAGATCCATCCCATACGTGGTAGTCTAAAATATGTTCCTCACCATCCTAGATGTTGGGGAAAACACCATCCCAGTTAACAGTGGGTGTTAGAAGACCTACTAAAATTGGTTGGGTAGTGTATAAAATCATAAAATATAAACGATATAATATATCTCAGAACCAAACTATTGGCATTAATTGAGTATTAGGATCAAATGTAGCTATCGTATCTCATCCATCCACCTTCCATCACTAAAAAATTGATATCATATAAGAACATAAGAAATTATAATGACTTTCATTAATTATCATTAATTTATTTTAACAATTATATTTTCATTAATTAATTAATTAGCCATTAATTTATGTTATTCCATTCATATATCAGTACCCTCAATGTGAAATGAATTCCCTCCATATCGAATATAACCGAGTCCACGGTTACACAAGAATAATAGCTTTTCTTCATAATGAAAATCTCCAACCCCGAGGGTAAAAACATTTATTAAACATTATCAATTCATAATTCTAGGTACACTGGTAAAAATTATAAGCTACCATAAAAGATTTTAATAACTAATAAAAACCATATTCTTCATGTAGTGCATGAATGGAATGTAATTAAAAAAATCAACCCATCCATATATCCCTTTAGTAGGACATTAACAACCAGGCATCACATCTTTAAGAACAAAAATGGAAAATCCTAGATTCAACCCATTACATCAATCTCAATACTATACCAACATCAAAAATGTATATTACCATGAATAATTACATCACATGAATAAATTGATTCAATGATCTCAATGCTTTGCCATCTATATCAGGCCAATCAATGACCATCCTACAATCAGATCACATCACAAACCAGTGATCACATTCAAAGAAAACACAAATGGAATCAAACCATAAATTTAGTCAACATGGCATATAAACCCTAAAATAAGGAGTCATTTCTTTAAATAAAAATGGGATCTCTTAAAAAACAATTATCTTTATAAATTAATCAATTATTTTTCCATCTTGATTTTACCAATTCATTTTTTATCATTTAAAACTACAAGTGGAAAAAGGAATCAACTAATACAAGATATAAATTATTTAATCATTCCCCTTATCATAAATTATATTTTAAAAAATATGGGAGGAATAATAATTTTCATTAAAAATGTAACATTATTAACATTACTAATAAGTACTCATGATTCATGTTATTCAGATATTTCCACTAATAGATAGAAAAAAATTTATTAAAAAAGAACTAAGAATCAATTTATTTCTATCAAATCATAAGAATCAACAAGTTCCTTAAAAGTACCTCTTTATTTATTTATCCACACAATCATTACCATCTTCATGTTATTTGTCATTTTTATCAAATTATCATGATAAAACCAAAAATAGAAAACATGATCAACATGAATAAACATAGATAACAAAATATTGTTGAAAACAAGAATATAACCCTTATAAAGGTGGAAGACATATTATTATTACAACCATAAACCATTTGTTTCATTAATTAGGTTATGTATATTTTATGTTTCATTATTTCATCACGAAAATAGATAAAACATAAATTCATAATGATTAAAAATAATATTAAGATGGAGATTCAATGAACCCCCCACCTCAATGCTTCAAATTCCATGAAAAAGAAAATTATGGATACAAAGATCATGATCACCTCTTCCACAAGAAGACTGATGACTTCCTGAAACTCCATGTCATAATCATGCCACATTAGTCAAAGGAAACTTATAAAAATAATGGAAATAAAATTCCGTAAAATTGAAATAAGAATAGGATGAAACTAGACTAATCCCAAAAGAAACAAAAATAAAATAGTAATAACTCACCATAGATCACCATAAACCGAACATAAGAATTCATGAATTAATCCCCATAAAAATTATTGCAAATAATCTTGAGATATAACCTATGGCTACATGGAGGTTAAAAAAATGAAAGGTATCCTAAAAACTAAAGGTACTTTCGGTTTTATAGGTGCACTTTTAGGAAGGGGTTCTTATCATAAATGGGTTATTCATATTGTAAATTGTCCCATATAAAACATCCTAAAAAACATCACCACCAAACAATCAACCTGTAATTATTTCTTGCCATGAATTTCATGATCACAATGTGAGTTTTCATGGTAAGATTCAATAGTAATGAGATCCAATCCATTAACATCATGAAAAAGACACTTTTCATGAATTAAACCTATAAACCAACCTCAAAAATCCATAAATTCCATATGGGATGTAAATTGAATTCTTAAATAAGCCAGGAATAGAACATTCATGATGTGAACTTCTTTTCACACCGTGAGACCCTCCAGCCTCTAGATTCCACAAACCAAGAACTACAGAACCTATTGTAACATTATTCTACGCACCAATGGCTTAGAAAACATGTAAAAGTGATAGGAAATGGTATTTGGGCCCTTACAACAGATGGATTAAATGACTATTAATGCATGAAAACTCTCCTAGAAATTAAAGAATCACCAAATTGAACTACTCTAGTCAACATTTTCTTCTTAGATGAATTTATTTTTAGGGGATCAACAATCACACGATGACTTCTTGATACATAATTGAGTATTCAATGAGATGAATGGGGAATCTATCGAGGGAGAATGAGTTGGAACCCAGTCTTTTGAATGAGTGAAATGACCCATAACTGAAAATAACTATCATAATATGCTAAGATAAAAGAAAATGAGGTGACAGTCAATATGATGTTGAAATATCAAGGTGGAATCATATTTCACTTCCTTGTTCTAGAATCATGGATTAACCCTTTATCAATGAAGGTTAGAGATCATAAAATATGGAAACAAGAGTAACACGATACTTTTATTTATAGTCAGAATCCAAAATAGAATGATAAATCAAGAAGAATATGATTTAAAATTTGGATTTTTTCCATGAAGGTGATCTTATGTACCTGAATACCCAAAAGAGAGTGATGAATCCTCCTATTATTTAGAAATTAAAAAGATGAAAATCAGTGACAATCCTAGATATCATTAATCTTTCATCTACATGGAATTCTTTGAGATTTTATTCATCATCACTGAGTGAAATCGAGTGACAAAATCTATATTCTACAAGATAAATTTGATCTCCCCCATGTGGTCCTCAAATTGGATAAAACTCTCTATGATTTCAACAATCACCATAATATTATAGAATCCTCAACTTTTAATTATTTATTCTATAATTTTTAGAGGACCCACACATTTTAATTTCCATTTGATATTGATTTGATTTTATAAAATTTGGATCCACATGCATTATAAATTTGGATATGCTGACCTTTATAAAACATTTAATTCACCCATTTATAGATCAAGTATAGCCTATGAAATCTTTTTTCTATACTCCTTTGAACCAATTATACCTTTCATTGACTATAAATCCACATCATATTCCATTAATTTTCTTCTTGAACACAACCCAAATGTAAATTATACCATAATTTTATATAATGTATACAACCTAGATTTTATTATGATCATCACTAGAAATCATAAACCAAAATAATAGTTCATAGCCTATAAATTTTAGTGCATCATTTGAAAACCTCTATATTTGAATTATCCACTCCTCAAGTCATCTTCAATGAATCTCAAGCACAATATAGATATTTTTTACTCTCTGTTAGTCATTACTAACATAGGATCATAATACTACTAAAATTTTAAATATAATAACAACATAGGAAATTCATGCAACAAAAAACATCAATCACCATGATGGTATACTATTTGGGGAATGCAGGATGTGAAGAATGTAAAAACATAAACCGAATTGAAAACCCATTGGAAATAAATTTCCTTCACTTCATAAAATCAAGAAAAGTTTAGGTGGATGTGGTGTGACCTAATATCTGTGAGGAAATCATTAATATTGATACAAGAAAATTTTAAAATTAAAACCCAAATGGGAAAAACCATGAGACCTAGGATAGAAAGATGGATCCACTAAAAATAAATATTATAAAGAAGATACTCCCCAAGATGAGTGGGATCTCAAAAATAACAATATGAACAAACAACTAAATTAAGGAATAAAGTAGATGCAGTTTGATGGTATCCTAAAATGATTAATGCTTCCTAAAAACGAAATCCAAATAGATATGACCAATAAATTCAGATATTCTCAATCCAAATAAAAAGTTGAGATGAAAAAATACCACAATTATATCAACGTGACTTGTAGATGAAATCCAATAAGACACATAGAATTTCACTATTTGTATATTTAAAAACTACTTCCCAAGACATAGTTTTGTCACTCGAATAAGTAGAGACCGCTATACACACCAAACTACCTATATATAAAATTTTCGTAAAAAGGAATGTAACACCTGAATTCATATATAATTTTTGTTTCATTTTTTTATTATAAGACATGTGATTTAGCATGTGAATGGGAACCAAACCCCCCCCCCCCCACTAACTCCTGTTTGGATTACTTTGAACCAAGAAATTAGTTTACTTGTCTCCAATTTTCATATGAATAAATTATTGGTAAATATTTCTGACCCATTACCATCTTTGTTAATCTTATCAATCTCCAATTGTCTTTAATAAAGTTTTCAAAAATCCATTGATAATGGACATAAGTATGTTTCAACATACCTGAAAATTTGTATTATTCCCCTCAAAAAATGAACTCTATCTATCGTGAAATAAGACATACCTATCCCAATAAATATTGATATCTCAAATAAAATTTAGCATCCATAATATTATTTGTATGGATTTGTAGCAACAATGAACTCAGAAAATGGGGTAGATAAAGAAATATTTATATGATATTATGATTTCCATGTTATAGCACCCCATGAATAAGTGATTAAATAACTTTAATTATCCTTCCTCATATTCATATTTATTCCCATATTAGAATCAGTAAAGATGAAAATCATCGGTTCCCAAATTTTCAAATGAAATGAAATATCAGATGTACCAAAAACGTTATGAAATATATACTTCACTACCCTCTAATTATCCCTAACTGAATTATATTGAAAATTAATAAGCACACCAATTTTATGGGCTATATTAGGTCCAATATATACTATCACATACATCAATCATTCAACAACAGATGAATAAGGTATGTTATGAATCCTCTCTATCTCTTCATTAGTATAAATCAAATAAATGGAAATGAGATTGAAATGTAAAGTAAGAGGAGTACTAACCACTTTCACTTTGTCCTTATAAATTAACTAAAGATCATTTTCATTATATATATCCTTTTATAAGAATAATTTAATGGTCCTACTATCTTGAATTATAAACATGCCAAGAATTTGTCATGCTGGCCCCAAATCATTCATCATAAAAGACCATACCCAATAATGAGCATATAATCAACATAAATAATGTACAATTAAATCAATTTCAACAAATACCTGAAAAAACACAATGATCAGAATATGTCTTCTTAAAATCAAAATAAAAAATGACTGATTCAAAATTATTAATCCACATCCTATGAGATTTATTAAAACCATAAAAACTCTTCTTTAACCTGTAGACATAATTAAATTTACAATTTAAAAAAACCCTTCAGGATGCTTCATATAAATCTCATACTCAAAATATCTATGGAGGAAAGATGTCTTCACATCCATCTGGTCAATATGCAGATACAAAATTGTAGGCAAACCAAGAAAAACATGAATAAAATTCATTATGACTATAGGAGACAAAATATCAACAAAATCAATTCCTTTTTTCTGACAGACTCCGTTAACAACTTAACATTCCTTGTATCATGGAAGAGAATTGGATTATTAATTTTTAATTTGAAGAATCCATCAATTTTTCAAAGCTCTCTTCCTTATAGGTAACATCATCAGCTCAAAATTGTGGTTGTCATGAAATGATATCATCTCATCCTCCATTACAATAACCCATATATCCCTATGATCAAATTTCATCACCTCATAAAAAGATTCTTGTTCTCCACCAATAGTGAGGGTCAAATACTCATCAGATAAATATTGATTAGATATAACATAATGAAAAGATGATCTATAGAGTGGATCTATAGGTTCATTAAATTCCCCAAGAACAGAATCATAAAAAAAGGTGCATCAGATACACCATGTCCAACTATTTCTACCAAAACATTAATATTCACATAAAAATGATAATCAAAATCAACAATCCGAGGCAAACATGAATCATAAACTGGCTCAAGACTGACAAAGCCATTAGAAAACGGAGAAGTAAAATTTCACCCCTTATCAATATCTATAATATAATGATCCTCCTTAAACAATGAATGATGAATTTTTAAAAGTTTCTTCAAAGTAAGATCATAGAAAATGTACCCAAACTCATTGATTGCATATCCAATCTTAATACAACATCATGACTTACAATCCATCTAGGATATCTCATCTATAGGAGCATGAAAAAATCCATTGAATCTAAAAACATGTAAACGATCATACATGATCTATTCTACATAACAAAAATTTTGGGGAGAGTCCATCTGTAAAGAAAAGATATGTCATAAATTGACAATATAAGTAGTAGTAAATAAATTTACATCCAAAAAATACATAGGAAAAATTTCATCCAAAATAAAAAAACATAATCATTCCAAAAAAGTTGTCTTCATCTACTCAGTTACTACATTTAGGTGAAGCTTATTAAGAGGTTTATTCTGATTCAAAATACCTTCCTCCCAGAAATAATGATAAAAAATACCATAATAATAACCCCAATTTTTTTTTTGAGAGAATTCATTTTGAATTATTATCAAACTCTTTCTTAGCTAAAACATAAAATTTATTAAAATAAATGAGTACCCAATATTAAAAATTTAGAACAGAAACCCAATTATTTTGTGAATAATCAATAATAAAATTCATAAAAAATTACAATAACTAAATTTCATAGAGTTGAAAGGAACAAAAACATAAGAATAAACATATTTAATAACCTGTGACTTTTTATATAAAAGATGGTTGATGAAACTCACCTTGTTCTATTTTCCAGCCATATAACTATCACATGTGTCATTTATTGACATTTTTAAATATATAAGTAGATTTATCATCCCAGAAAACTGATACATTTATCATTAATGTGGATGAACCTATTATTGAAAAATATTTATGACAAACTGGAATAAAAAATGTTAGATGTTTTACAAGAAATATAATCTACATTCTAGTAAAAACATATGAATTTCTTACCTCGATCCAAAATTATAGATCCCTAGGAAATATTACATTGGACATCACCAGAATTACTAATAAAACCATCAATATCAATAATACTTCTTGAAATAAAATTCAAAATAACCATTGGAGAATTTCAAAAATTCCTCAAAATAATATTACTTCATATTCTAGTCTCTAAACAAATATTCTAGATACCTACAACATCAACATTACTACAATTACCCATCATTAAAATATAAAAATTACCTAGACTGTAATATTTAATGAAATCCTTCCTCGATGTCACTAGAAAACATGTAACACTATTAAACACTTAATAAGAATTAATGAGATGATATATTAATTGATTCATACACAATAATAAAAATACCAACCGTATCAGCATCGAAATAATCACTAAAATCACCATAATATTCTACTAATTTTCCATTACTATGTTCTCTATTTTTAGTTGATGGAAAAAATTATATACTTATCATTTCTTAGAACAATCATGACATTCCAAATCTCTTTTATTTTAGTTGTTTTTTCTTCTATATTTTATCATACCGCGATTTCTCTTTTAGGGATTATTTTCCGAATATCTCCCTATATTATATTGGTCTAAAATCTTAGAAAATTTTTTCTCATGAGTAAATCAATGTACCTCTTCCTTAAAAACAATATACTTAATAAAAAAATTTCACAACAATCTTAAGAGTAATACTAGTTAGTGTAACATAAATATTGTCCCTACAATTAGGAAATGTAATTAGAAACAAATGTTCTAAAACCTCACATTGAAAAGTAAAACATATTCTTGAAAATTGATCCAAACATCATTGATTTTATCCTAAATAGATTGAAATAGTGTAACCCTCTTTGTACCTCAAATTCATCACTTGTTTTAGGAGAAAAATTTTATTGTTTCCTTTGTTGGAAGCATATGTAGAATAAATATTATCATAAAAATTATTTTCATGATAAAATTTTAAAATATGGTTCATCAAATTTTCTTCGACCCACTAGTTAATGAAACAAAAAACATCTCATACTCAAACTCTCATTCTTCACTAGAATGTTTTGTGGATTTTGAGAATTAAACATGAGAAGGTGAGTTCACTTGATAAAAATTATATCATTCATTTTTTATATCTAAATATGGTAGTTGTTACCATATAACAAAATCATCTGATAATAATTTTCTTCCACAAATTATTTGAACCAAAACCAAACCATCTAATACCAGGTGTTGGATAAATTTGGAAAGTGATGAATAATCTACCAAACACCAAAGATAACATATTATAGAAATAAATTTACTTCCACTCAAATATTCCTGAAAACTGAAATCGTATGTCCAACAAACAAATATATTTTCATAAAACATAAATGTTGACACTGGAAATTTTTATCATTGAAAACCCAAAAGGGAGAACCATGAGACTTAGTACAAAAATAAAGATACACTAAAAATCAATAGTATAATGAAATGAAACCCAATGGTGAATGAGGTTTAAAAAATACTACTTATATAAAATAATGGATCAAAGGTAGAAGGAAAATGTAGTCTGAAGGTAATTGAAGTGAAAACCAGAGAAGATAAAGAAATCCAAATAGACTTGATCATGAAAGGTGGATGCTCATTATTTGAATAAAAGGATCCATTAAAAAAACACAAAGATCATATCAAACAGAACTGTAGATGAAATTTAATTAAACCTATATAATTTCACCATTTGAAATTTAAAAATAGTTTACTAATCCCTATTTGTGTCTTGATTGGTAGTGGAAGGTTACACACCAAAAAAACTACCTCTCCAAAAACATGTCCATGAAAAGGTACATAACACCCAAATTCATATCTATTTTTTTATTTTTTTATTATAAGGAATGTGGGTCCCCATGTGAGAAGTATCCCAAAAACACCCTACATCTCAAGATTTGTTTACCACAAATCCTAAAATCAGTTGACAAGTCTCATATTTTCCACAAGATAAACTATTGGTAAACATGTGTGAACCATTATCATTTGTATGAATCTTCTTGAGCTCCGACTATCTCAAATAAAGGATATCATAGATCTAATGATACCCTACATCAGTATTTTTCAACCATCCCTGAGAAGTGAGATTATTCTCCAAGAAAATGAAACTGTTACAGTCATAAAATTACTCCTCCATGTCTTGATTAGTATTAGGATATAAAACCCAATGTCTCATCCACAAAAATTCTTCAAATGCCTCTGTAGATAAAATAAAATATGAATAATTCAATGATAAATCAAAAAATATCTAAAATCTAGACTACCATGATACAAGTCCTCTAACTAGAGGGATCAAATACTTTGAACTTTACTTCCTAGAATCCTATCTCCCACCATATCAAAATCTATAAAGGCATAAATCATAGATTCTCTATTTCCAAAACACAATATCATAACATAAGTACCACGAATTTGATGAAATATAAACATCACTACTATAAAATTACCTCTACATATATTAGATAGAAAAATAATGGCCACCCAAATTGCATGAGTTAAATTAAGTGTTGTATATATCATCAAATATATCAACAACAAAAAATAAAGTATGTGTCTTGTCTCCTATCTATGTTTATCAGTAGTAGGATAATAATACATAATGATATTAAAATTAAAATTAATATGAGTACTGAACACTTTTTCAATATCCATATAAAATGGATAAAGAGACTTATTAGTATATCTCTCCAGAGATAACTATATTTTTTTTTCTTTCTATCATGAGAAATTAATATGACATGAATCGGTCATTCATTCCTCAAATCATTCACTAAAAAACACTGACAAAGATCCTTCTTCCATCGGTCAATTTTAAAATTATTACAACCAACAATGTGAATATCATCAACATAATTAAATAGTATAATCAAATCATAACAAATAAATATCTATACAAAAAAAAATGATTATAAGATATCTTCATGAAGCCATAACTAATGATTTTAGAATTTGATTTCATATACCACTGTCTCATAGATTGATTCAAATAATATAAACTCTTCTTTACCGTAGAGACCAAATTCTTTATACATATTTTAATAAAACTGCATTGCTACACTATAGAAATATCATCCTCTAAATATCCATATAGGAATGTTATCTTCACATTCATCTTCCCAATCTGAAAATCCAAACTAGCATCCAAACCATAAAAAATCCAAATGGAATACAATATGAAAACTTGTGAGAAAATATCATCAAAATAAACAACATTATTTTGACATTAAACTATACCAACTAACCTTTCCATGAATCATCGAATTGAACTAGATTCATTATTTTGAATATGATAAATATATAGATTTTGGAAAGATTTATTACCGTTAGGTAATATCACCAACTCCAAAGTATGTTTTCCATGTAATGATATCATATTGGCAATGATTTTTTCATCCCATTTGTCCTTATGATCACCTTTCATTTCCTCATCAAAATATTTTGGTTCTCCCCCTTAGTTGAGGATCACACAATAATTAGGTGAATACTAAGTAGAAATTATATGATGTTGAGAAGATATAATGAATGGAACTATGGGTTTATTAAAAACAAATGGAATTAGATGACTAGAAAAAAAGGTGTATTAGAAACATTATCTCTGATCATTTCACCCTAAACATGATTCTTTATATCATCATGATCATGTGAATCAACAATATGTGGTAAATGTTAATTAGATACTAGCTCAATATTAAAAAATTTATCCGATGTTGGAGAAGTAAAATTTTCTCTCTATTCAGTATCTCTAGGGCTATGCCCTCGCAGGTTCGTATCCTACTGCTGACATTTTTTTTTGGTTTCACAGTTTCTCCAAAAAAGTGTCTCTTTAATAAAAATATTTATTTGGTGGAAATATCTTCAACAATAAGATCTTATTTAAAAATTATATCATATATTTTGATAAAATTCTTCAAACTAGCATCATAGAACCTGCTCACAAACTCACAGTGTCATTGTCCAATAACAATACATTTTTATGACATACCATTCAGTTTGGATCTATCATCTCTTGGCACAAGAATTAAATCCCCAAAATAGAAAACATGAAAATTATCATACTTTATATCATTTCCATACTAAAACATGTTGGGAGTGTTTTTTAAAGAATGTGTTGTTGATAAATTGATAAAATAAGTAGTAGTAAATAAATCCTCACACAAAAAATGTCTAGTAAACTTTTCATTCAAATAAAAAAAGAATAGTTTCCAACAAATACCTATTTATTCTCTCAGCTACACTATTTATTTGTATTATATTTGGATGTATATTTTTTTGCTGAATACCTTCATATACAAAATACAAATAAAAAATGTCAATAATTAGTAATATCTTCCTTGAAGTATTTAATTTAAAAGATAAATAAATAATGATAAATCCCAGTGAACAAAATTTTAATCCAACTCATCATCTAAATAGGTATACTAAGTTTCCAACCTCACCGTAGATACCTCTCACCAATAAACACATATAAAAGGAAATATAATATAGTAACAAAATATGGTACCCCTCGACCACTTCCACATTTTCTTTTCGCTCTTCCCCAATATCATACATCCTGAGGTATCTCTCACCGAATAAAATAGTCAAACACACAAAGGATAAAGTTTCATAACATGTATATCATACATAAAATTAGCATATAATTTAATGCCACATATCATGATAGAAATTGATTAGTTTTGGGGATCCACCATATCCCATATGTCATGAATTATACATCGTGTATTTCACCTCAATCCATCACTGAAAATTCACTATGCAATGTAACTCGAGCCATCACAACCCATACACATCATGAATCTAACAGTCTTTAGAATACTATATATGTAGATATATGTGTGTGAATAAACGATACGTAATTACATCCATCTATACAATTTTATTGAAAATATTACCATCTTGTATATCGGGACATATATACTTCAAGGAGGATAGATCAAGGACACAGGTGGTAATTTGATATCAGTTCCTCACTAACCTGGATTTTTGAGAAAGCACCCTCCCAAAGTCCACTATGTGTTAGTCAAGATACTAACATGGGTGGGGTAGTGTATGAAATCACAAAGCATCCAAGGTATAATATATCTCCTGACCACGCTATGTGAATTAATCAAGTAATAGAATCAACATTAGTTATCTTCTCTCAGACACCCAACTACAATCACCAAAAAGTATATATCATACAATCACAAAAGAATTTAAGAATACATTAATTAATTATCATTTATTTATTTTATAATTAATATTTTTATTAGTTAACTAATTTTTAATAATTTTATGTTATTTAATTCACTTTTCATTAACCTCGAAGAGAAGTCTATAACTTCTAGGCATTATCTAACAAAATCATGGGTAACTTATTATTATCCTCTTTTCATCATTATGAAAAAAAACTAACACCGAGGGATAAAAAATTATTAAATATTATAATTTCATAATTCTACATACTCTGGAAAACATCACAAGCTACCATAAAATAAATTTATAGCTCAGTACAATTGGCTTCATCAAGTAGTGGTAGAAAGGAATGTAGGTAAACAAGAATCCCAACCATCATTCCCTTTAGATTAAAATTAACAACCAGAAATCCCATAGTTAATAAAATAGTAGGAATACCCAACATCCAATAGTTCCATCAATCTCAATTCCATCCCCAACATGATAATGCATATAACCATACATCTTGTTTACATCGGTATCAACTGATTCCTTTAACTCATGACCAACCATCAATATCATATTAATAAATATTCATCCTTGGATTATATATCATCAAAAAGCAAGGATCACATCCAAAGAAAACAAAAAAGGAGTAAAAAACAAATAGATTCAACATGGTATCTAATCCCTAAACACAAGGAACCTTGCCTTTATATTCAAATTGGAAATCTCAAACCAAAAAGATTATCTGTATTAATCAACAAATATTTATTCCATGTTTATTTAATTGATTAATTTATTATTGGTTTCAATTATATGTTACTTAAGGCATTAATTAATACAAAAAATAAAATATTTAAACATTCTCTCTTGAATATATTACTTCTTCACTAAAACATGAGGAATAGTAAATATCATTTAATATGTATCTTTATTCAAATTTGAAAACAGCATTCCAAATTTATGTTATTTATCCATTTTCATTAATGTAAGGAAAAAAATTTAATTGAAGAGGCCTTAAAGATCGTTTTATTTATATCAAATTATAATAATCAATAGATTACTTTTACATTGATGTTTTATTAATTATCCAACCTATAATAACCAAATTTATGTTATTTAACCATTTTTTTATATTTAACATGATTAACCCATGAATAAAAAACGTGTTCAAAAATCATAAACATATATAACACATTATTTAACAAAATAAGAAATATCATGTTATCATGGTGGAAAACATATGATCACTAAATCCATAAAACATTTATTTCATTAATCTGGTTATTTCTATATTATGTATAATTCCACCATCACCCAGAGAGATAAAACATAATTTTTTTATGATTACACATAAAAAAATATATGAAATGAATCCCATACCTTAAGGATTCAATGATCCTTGAACAAGAACAGAATGACCATTCAGATCCCAATTAACTCTCACATAAGAATACTATAGCGCTCCAAAAACTCCATGCCACAATCATGAAAAAAAACATTAATATAACTCTATATTTTTTTAAAAAAATCAATAGCATGGAAATAATAATGGGATGAAACTAGAATGATCCCAGAAGAGACCACAATAAATGAAGAATAACTAAACTCAGATCACCATAGATTAGACATGGGATGCTGCTTGTTAATCCATATGTAATGAGTCCTAAGATACATTGAGAGATCACCTCTGGCTACCTAGTGGTTTGTAGAAAAAATGAATGTTTTGATAGAAACCAAGGGTGATGTAGATTATATTGATGCATTACTAGTAAAATATTCTTATTATGGATAGTATATTCCAACATGTATAGCAAATTCCCAAATAAACATCACCACAAAAAAATAAACCTACAATTAACCCACTTCATGAATTCCCTTATTAATATGGGATTTTTCATGATACGATTCACCAGTTATGAGATACACCCCATTAACATCATGAAAAACATACATTTCAATAATGAACCCTTTGAATCACCCTAATAAAGGCATCCAATTCCATTTGGGTTGTGAACTAAATTCTTAGACAAGCTATGAATGTCACATTCCCATTTTTAACTTCCTTTCACAACATGAGATCTTACTACATCCATATTCTACCCCCAATATGCAATCAAACCTATTATAAGCTTCCTACAAGAACCACTAGCATTGAAAACATGTAAAAAGGGATGGGAAAATTCTATCTAGAACCTTATAAAACATGTATATAATTACATTATATGCATGAAATATCTTCTAAAAGTGAATTAATCACCAAATTAAAGCAGTACTATAATGATTTTATTCCTAGTTGAAGTGATATTCATGGGATCAACAATGAAACTGCCTCATATAGATACTAAGTTGTGTGTTAAAAGTGAAGAATATGGAAAAGATCAAGGGAGTGAATAATAATCTTATCTTGTGAATGATTTTAATGACATATCACCCAATATCACTATCTCAATCAGTTTAGAGTAATTAAAATAAGGTGAAAATAAATATGATGCTCAAATATCATGGTAGAATAAAATTTCAATTCCTTGTTATCATCTCATATATTAACCCTTTCTAACTGAAGGTCATAGATCATAACATAGGGAAATAAGAGAAACATGAAACTTTTATTCACAATCAATTTTGAGAATAGAGAGAGAAACCAGGTTGAAGGAGATTCAGAATTACTTTCCATGTCTATGATGGTGATCACATATCTAGGAATACCCAAAATAGAGTGAGGAACACTCCTCTTATTTTGAAATTAAATAGATGAAAATTAGTGATAATTCTAGCTAGTTGGAAACTTTTATAACATAGCATTCTTGGAGAAGTTATTCATCATCTCCTAGTGAACTCCACTGATAATAACTAAACTCCCCATGAAAAATTTTATCACCCCATATTTGGTCTTGTATTTGGATCAAACTCTGGATAATTCTTATAATCACTATAATATTCTAGAATCCTCGACCTCAAATTCCTCATTTATGAATCTTTAGGGCACCCATGCATTTTAGTTCTTATTTTCTATTGATTTGATTATATAAGTTATGTATTGGAGTGAATATTTAATTTGGATATTTTTCACTTTATGAAATAACGAATTCACCCTTAAATAAATCATGTTTGTCCTTAGTCTCATTTATTCAGACTGATATGAATGATTTTTCCAATCACTGACATTCAAACTGCATCACCTTCCTTCTTGTTTCTTATTAATCTCAAAAAACTACGAAATATGGTCTAAAATTTATATAATGACTACGATCTAGTTTTTTGATGATGTTAATAAGGATAAATCATATGTAACAATATAATTAATTGCCTAGAAATATTTATAGAATCATGAGAACACCTCAATCTTACAATTATCTATGAATTAAGTCATTCAGTTTTATATATCCATATTAAAATTATCACTGATTTCATTTTTTCATTTTAAATTTTAAATTATCATGAATGACAAAAATACTTATATTTATTTTTATACACTCAATTTATATATTCTATTAGGATATATATTTTATTTTCATTGGGCCTTCTTTTAGGGGTTGCTTCCATCTAGTGTGGTCCTCTCAGTGTGGGACTTTTCCTTTTTCCAGCCCAACTGCCCGTACATATTAGTTTTTTCAGTGATTCTTGCAGGGTTGATCCCTTTCCATTGATCTATGTATCTAAAAACATTATTTTCACCTTAAACCTCATAGTTTCACTATTTATGAGACTAATATTCTATTTTTGTTGGGCTTCATAGCCTCACCATATGGGTTATACTGCTTTGAGGAATTATGGTATTAGGGGAGAGATGACCCCTATGTATAGTGTCACTTTAGAACATTGATAATTCATCATCTCCTCTTGGGTTTTACTATCTTTATTCTCTAGTGAAACCCTATCTCATTGTCCCTCTCTTACTTCAGTGGTGCTCCTTCTTAGCATGCCACTCTTCCCGACCACATCTTATTGTTTATAATTTAGTGGAAATGATTTCATTCCTTGTAGGAAGAATTGTGCCTCCTTCACAGTGATAGTTCCAAGACCATGGAATTAATAATAATGAAATTTGGATCCCAGTGTGTCATGCATTAGGTTTCCATCATGAAAAGATTAGGATCTCCAGAGTACTACCCACTAAAACACTATAAGTCTTCATATTCTGTTTTGTTTATTTCAATCCTTGTAAATATTGTTCAATTCCATTATTGTTATTCTAGTTCTTCATGATTTACATTGGTATATTTTTTTTAGATTAATATAAAACATTCATATGGGTGGTGTTATTTTCGTGCTCCTTGGCCCCAAGGGTACCAAATCATGTTAATTCGTTATATTCTTTTTTGATTAATTTCACTCTTTTATTATGCTTTTTTGGTTCTATAATTTTGAATTCTACATGAAAAGTTAATTTTTAGTACCTTATGGGGGTTTGGTTTCTATATGTGTTCAAGTCACTCCTTCCTCTCACAAAGTGTTATCATATCCTCACTAGTTTTATTTTGTTGTTAATTCATTTCCTATTTCTTATTTTGTTGTCCTATTTTCTATTTTGATTTGAAAATATTATTCTACTGTAAAATTATATATATATATACTAATTTTTTTAAATCCATAGTCCCATATATATTACATAGAATTTTGAATCCATTTCGATAATCAAATTTTAGCCTTCATATAAGTTGTTTTTAGGTGTTTATGCTTAACATTTTCCATAGGCACATAACATCGACTCTTTCTATAAACATGTTACAACTAGATTCCAAATCTATAAATTTTATAGAGATAATTACCTTAAGCTTTGGTGAATTATGATTAAGGACATGTTGGTCCAACATGTCTTAATTGATGCACTCTGTGTCCATAAGAAACATTTAATTAATGTACGTGGAACCCAGAAGACCACTACTGAATTCGAAGTTGTATCCCCTGATGTGTTAGTTAAGGAAAATAGCTCATTACTACTTTCATTATGGGTTAATGTTTTAAAATAATTTTCTTATCAATATAGTTATACTAGTATTTGTATTGAACTTGATAAATTATATATTACTTATTCATTGGTTGGGTGGATTTATAAAAAACACCACATGTTTACATTTAAAATGAAACATGGTAGTCTAATCAAATCATGTCTCGATGAATATAACTAGGAAATTTTATATATATCCAAAATTATTGTAATTGTTGATTATGTGGATTAGGTAATTATTATTCTAATATCTTTACATGATTTATAAAACAAACTAGTTGAAACTATCATTCATGGTCTATAATATATAACCCATGAAGACGTTAAGTCATCCCTTATATCTAAATAACTACACTTTACACCCAGAATCAAATGTAAGGAATGTAGTTTATATTCTAGGGAAGACCATAATTAAAGTGTAAAAAGAAATAGTTTATGTAAGATAAAATTAGGAAGAATACACACCCTAATAATTGATCTGTATCTATGAAAGAAATTCACTTAATTTCTTTGTGGAAAACTAGGTCACATTAAGACTAGATATAGGAGACTCAAACATGAGTTAGAATCCAAAATACCCCATTGATCAGTCCCTTCTTGTCGATTCAGGTTATGACATTACTGAATCTTTAAAAGTGTCCAACCATGCACTCAATCAATAGTGGGTCCTAGAATTATGCTATTAAATTCACATGTGTCCTGTTAGAGATTCATTACTATCATTAGTTGAAAGGGTGGAAGGATATTACCTCTATGGAAATAATAAGTGGTTAATGGTTGAGGGAAATGGTTTTGTTTTGTTAGAACTACATATTCATTCTATTACCACCTTACTTTACGTTAGGTGGGTTCCCAAAATTCATAAAAACCTAATTTTCATATGATTTCTAGATCAAAAGGTATTCAATTTTTGGCCTAAATATGGTTGTATAAAAATAGATAAAATATCATAAACCATGAATAAGGGGTATCTTATCAATGATATATAGGTATTGAATGGGATGATCAATTTAATGTAGTTAGAAATTGTCCCCAACACTGAAAATGATAATACTATGCTTTGGAATAGGATATTGGGGAATGTTAGCTCTAATGGCCTTGAAGAACTAAACAATGAAGTGTTGTTGAGTAACATCACATCAAGAAAGTTTCTGTTTTGCGATGACTGTGTAATGGTAAAAGAAAATAATATAACCTTTAACAGTAATTCCTTTAATGCTACAATCCCCCTTGAATATATTCATTCTGACCTATAAAGGCTAGATATGTCTCCCAACCTTGGTGTAAGATAATATTTTTTCACTTTTATATATTAATTTTCCTAAAAAGTCTACATTTATATTTTGAAAAATAAGTATAATATTTTCTAAACTTTTAAAACATGGAATACATTGGTTGAAAACCAAATCGAGAAGAAAGTTAAAAACATGAGAATATATAATGGACTATAATACCAATCCATAAAATTGATTAAATATTGTTATTTTTAATGTATTAAAAAGAATAAAACGATTAGGGGAAATCCGAAAGAAAAAATTTATAGTAGATAGGATGAATAGGGCTATATTAGTGAGATTCTGAAGTACGCTAGTATGATCGGGCCTTCTTACTTGTTTTTGAATAGAGGATTTTAGTACCAGGGTGGGATTTATTAATAGGTTCCCTTCTTCCTATCAATTTAAAACACATGATGAAATGGGTAATGGTAAGACTCTATCCATTGCATACTTAAGATTCTCCAATTATATAGCTTATGATCACATTAAAACAGATAAAATGAATCTAAAATCCCTCAAATTCATATTTATTAGTTTTTCTGAGGGTGTTAAGGGGTATAAGATCTACGTAGATAAATCTATTTGCAAAAAATAAATTGTAAGTAGGTATGTAGTGTTTCATTAATCATATTATCCTAAAACCATGTTTTCCATATATGGAAGCACTATTCCATCCCTTCAATAGACTGATGAAGATGATCCCCCACCTCATTTTGAGGTTGTTGAATAGACCCCTCCACCTTCACCTCATCTCACTATTTGGGCTGATTTTTTTCTATTTATAGTTCCGATTCTAAACAAAAATCTTATGCGAATGACAGGGACTACTAATTGACCCGGGATAGAGAATGGAATTTACGAAGTCCTCCTACTTGGTTCAACTAGTATAAAATGGTTTCTTATGCTTTCCATGTCGTTGAATATCTTATATACGATGTACCAAAAACACGTAGAAAATCATGAAATGATAGATACTAAAAACAATGGGTATTTTAAATGTATTAATAAATAAACATTTTAATAAAAACCAACACATGGAGTATTATTAACAAACCACCTAATGATAAGAAAATTTTTTCTAAGTGGATTTATAAAATAAAATAAGACAACACTCTAGGAAATAAATATAACACAAAAAAAGTAGTTGTTAAGTAATTGTAAATAATTCAAACTAAATCAAATATTCATGTTAAATAAATCATTGTATAGATTAAAATAAGCTTCTATATAATGGTATAAAAATTTGATTCCATTATGTTAGATAACCAATTTCTAGGGATATAATGTGATTTATTTTCCAATTTCAAATTAACTAAAAGATGTATTCTTTATCTAATTCTCTATGTTGCTAGAATTCTTATCATTTATACAAATATGAGTATTAACATTACTAAATAACCACAATTAAATGTAATGTTTGAAATGATATAATTATGTGTTGATAAGAAAATCTCAAGTGTTAAAATAATTATATAAAAACCAAAAAAACTGATTTACTTGAATAAGGATACATTTATTTTAAGTATTCTTAAGAAATGTATGTTTGAATATCTCAAACCAATTAATATACCTCTTGAAAACCACATTAAACTATATTTAACACTAGAACCCAAAACTAATGAATATGTATAGTTTATGTCCCAAACACCATACTCTATAATATTTTGAATTATCATATATATTATGATATGAAAAAAGATTGAAATATCTTATGAAATCTATACCCTTAGTAGATTTATGGCTACACCTGGGAATTATCATATTCATTACCCTAAATAGATTCATAGATACCTATGTTGTTGTTCTAATATGTATTTTTATCTTGAAAAAAATAGGGATACTGCAGAAATTATTACTAGATTTGTAGATACAGACTATGAAGAAAATATTGATACCTGAAAATCTATAACTACTTATGTGTTCATTTACAATGGTGGCCCCATTTCATAGATTTTCAATATAAAGTTCATGGTTTCTCTTTCATTAATTCAATATGAGTATATTTACTTGACCAATGTAGTAAAATAAGCTGTATAGAATAAAGTCTTGCATTCTGACCATTTTCATTACAATTCTAAAATAAATTTAAATTTTTAGAGTCAATATTATCTTCATTTAACAAAAAATATAGTCTTTCATAGTAAATCCAAGAACACATGGATTAGGGTACATTTTATTTGATATGTTTTAGGATCTAGAACTGTGTGTGTTAATAAGATACACGCTAATGATAACCTAGTTGATTGTATTACTTGAGATGTGGTATAATTCATATTCTGGTTTTGTTTAGATAGATTGAATTTGGTTCCCATTATATAACTATAATGACAAGAATATCACCAATTTCAAATGAAAATGGTGGAAATTTTTTAATTAAGGAATTTAGTTTTATCTTTTCATATTGAAATTATCCTTGATTTTATTCTACAATTTTAAATAGGCTATTCCCATGAATGAAAAAATATATGTAATTTTCTAAAATTATCAACTTATATATGTTGTTGGGATGCTTCTTTTATTGGCGCTGGGATTTTTTCCTAGGCTATATCATCCCACATTGGATACTTAGTGTGGGCCTTAGTGTTTGGTTGACCCTGCTACCAGTACGTGGCCATAGATTGGGTGATCCACATGAGGTCGATCCATAGCTATTGATCCATGTAACTTCCTACATTATCTACAACTTCCATATATTCATTTCACTTATTAATCAAATGTTGTCTTATTTCAGTTGTTCTTCGTGGCCTCCCATTATTTTTTGCTTTATTTTGAGAAACATTTGTTTCAGGGGAGTGATAATCCCTATTGCCAACGTCACTTTAGGATATATATCATTATGACTTTCCTATCAGTTTTGTCTCTTGGTTGCCTCTAGCAGAACCTCAGCTCATCATCACCATCATGCTTCATCGTATCTCAAAGCAGGCTTGTCGCTCACCCTAACCTTATCTCATTTCTATTTATTTGATGAAGACTACATCTTTTCTTAGAGGAATATGTGTGGGACTTTATTAGGAATACTTATACGAGTGAGGAGAGAAGAATAAGGAATTTTGGATCCATTTGGGTTATAAATCATGCTTCAAGTGTGAAGAGATCAAGACAGCTTGAGTGTTACCCACTCCATCAGATTAAGTATTTTCATCTAGTTTCATTTATTTTAAGACTTGTAATTATTGTCTTATTCTATTCCTATTATTCTGGATCATTTTATTTTACACATGTAGCATTAATTTAATATTATCTCATTAAAATGTGTGTGTATGGGTGGTGTTATTATCATTATTGTGGGTTCCCATGGGATAAACGCACCTCAAATCATTATGTTATTTACTTCTTTCTCTACAAATTGTATCCTTCTTGATTAGTTTTTTAATTTCGACTTCTAAATGAAAAGTTCCAGTACGGTGCTTCTGGGGTTTGATGTTCATTTTTTGTTCAGTTCACTCTTTTCCATCAAGTTATCCCATGCTCAAGTTGAATTCAATAATTCTTGAGAACAACATAAAAATTACGGAATCTCGGTTGGTCATTACTAGCACAGGTTCACACTACCCATGAAATTTGAAAGTATAAAAAAAACCATAACTTTTTTACCAGAAAAACATAAATCAACATTATTGGTTACTAACATTCAATAAAAACAAAAATAGTGGGAAATACCAAGGTCTCTTCATCTTCTATATAAATCAACTACACAGAGAAAATCCATTATTAAAAAATTATTCTTCGACTATGTGTGTGAATTGATTCCCTTGGATTCATCATCATTTCATCTCTACCTGAATAGCATCACATTTGGAAAATAGATTTCATTGATTAGGATTCTTCATCCTTTATTCTTAACTTGATCTTTAGTCTTAGTTTATCTACCTTTCACAGTACTCCTCTACTCAGTTAGAATCAATCAGACATATTATTCTTCTACAAGTCATGATTCAACATTCACATAGATCTATAAATGATAAATCCCGAATTCCGCTTTTAGTTTTGAAATGGTTTTCAATCTTGAAAACCAATCTTACAATTTTCGGGCGGATAACACACACTCAGTGAATGAACTGATTTGGGAGGTTCTTTCCCTTTCTTCCAAATAATAAACATGCCTACCTTCTCAAGAAGTTTGAAATTAGTTTTCATTAATTTTAGTGTATTTATGGTTTCGGTATCTCATTTTAATAATCAATTTAAATAAGAATACTCATTTAAGGTGATCTTCAACAACATTAATAGAGAAGTCCATCTACCTTTGTTTCGAATAATATTGAGAAGAGAAAAATCATGTCTTCAAACCCCTTTGATCTATTTACATCATATTTAATTATTCGTCTCATACATGGTTGGTTATTAAATTTTAGTCTCATGTTTTTCATTCTCAGTTGTCATTGGAGAATTAGATTTATGATTGGTCTTGTGGAAGTTGATCCCTTCACTTTTGGTAGGTTGATGATGACATAGTCCGTTGGAGGCTTATGGTAGCTTTAACTATGTTCTTGAGGTATGATTGGTTTAATGGAAGGTTGGATCTTACAAATTTAGTAGGTAAACCAAATGTGGTAGGTTGTGATGGTATCACAACATAAGTTACTCTTTTTATTTTAGAAGATTTGGGTATGTTAAATCATTATTCATGGATGGGTAGATAGTTATGGTGAGACTACATGGATATTAATAGTCATTTTTACTCACATTATGTTTTCCTTCAACATGAAATAGATTGAACACTTCCTTCTTTTTTTATATTCGCATGGTATCTTGTGCTTTTTTATGTGGTTGGTACTACCTTTTCTATTTTCCCCAGACATGGTCAACTAACATAGTATGTGATCTCTTCTTGCAGTTTCATTCGGCCTTTATATAATCACTCAGCTTCTTAACATGTAGATGATTAGTGTGGTTAATGAAAAAATGTTGAGGGTTCATGGTATCTTCATTAAAATACTTCCTGATAACATGACAGAAGCCATTTCATAGCCACCCCAATCACACGTAAAATAAAGCAATAATTTTTTTTAATTTTATATTAGAATTCACAACCACAACACATAGTTAAATTTAAAAAATTCTATTGTATAATGAATCCACATTGGTTGTTAATAATAGTTTCATGGAACTAAGAATGAATTAATTCAGGATATTAAAAATCATCAAAATCATCCAAAAACATACGTTTATTGAAGAATCATGAAAAAATATTGTATAGAATTATTAAAATTGACATAAATAAATTTTAATAATTAAATCATAAAAAAATCATATTTATTAAGATAAATAATTAATGTATATTTTAACAATTCATTACATAAAGGTTTATATTTTATACAGTTTTATCACATTTAATCATTAATTATTTCAAAAAAACTCTATAGAGATGGGAAAAATGCTTTCAAATACGTGAAACATCAAACTCCCTAATAATTAAGAATTATCATATCCTTAAAAAATATAGTGAATTTCATTTAATAAAACTATTTTTTTAAAATATTCATCCAACCTTATGTCGAATACACAACACATAAATTAAAAAAAGGAAAAATTTATCCATTGATTAAAATGGCATGCCATTTATATGAATGTCTCACATTGAATCAGTATATTTCATGTTCAAGATCCTATAATTGGAGTGAAACAAAGAGATTTCAATTAAATTAAATATTTAACAAGTATTAATTTCAATTATCACTCTCTCATAGGTCAATAAAACCCATAATCTAGGTTTAAATTTCTTGATACAACAGAAAATATTTTTTAAAAATTTAACTTCTACTTATTAATTTGGTTTAAATCACTACAGGTTAAAGGGAAAATAATGGTTGTTATTTATAGGTTTAGGGGGGGTATAATCCTCCCCTAAAGTGTTTAAGGATGGTTTTTTTGAAAATTCTATAAAATAGTTTGGCATTATAAATATAATGATGGTTTTACCCAGATGGTTTTTTATCAACTCACTAAATCTATATTTACTACTGGTTTTGGATAAATTATCATTACTATATTAAATTCCAAATTTAATAGTAGTTTCTTTAGTTATTAGTGATTATCATTGATAGAAAATTTTTTCAATCCTATTCTTACATAGAAAATTTATAGTAGTGGTTTTAACCTACACTATATATACTAACACACAATATTTAGTGTCATTTGAGACCACTAAAAAAATTTATCGGTGGTTAAAAAAACCATTAATTTAAAGATTTAGAAACAAAAAAACATCACTTCCTCCTCCTATACCAAAAATAATAGATAAAAAATATATACATAAAATATAAAAAATTATAGTTTACAAAACATCATTACATATTATATAACACCATTAAAATACATAAAATGTAACATTAAAATATGATACAATTAAAAAAATATCAATAAAAATATTAGTGATGAATCATTAACTTATAGGAATTTCCATCACCTTACATTGTTCAGTCATTCTATTTACAATAACCTCAATCCCACTTCCCATCATTGGTACATAGATTTAAGGTAGTTAATTTTACATCATTAATTAGAATATTCAATGAATAATAAATTAAGTACAATTAAAATGAAATATGATTCTCTATATACTGAATTTATGAAATGATACAATAATTAATAATATAGTTTTATTTCACATTAATTATTTTATCAAATCGATATGTACTATAAGATCATTTGGAATAATGGAAAATAATAGTGGAAAATTTCATTAAAATATACACTAATAAATAAATTCATTTTCTAAAAATCATCAAATTTCTCCTCATTTATCAAAACTACATCAATTCCATTCTATAAACGTTAAACTGTTTAACTAGTTCATGTTCAATGGTCAATTTTGAATTTGTACTTATCACCTTTAAAGATTCCTAAAATCTTCAATTTCTGTATCAACCCAATCATTTATCAATGAAAATCTATCTTGATAAAATTAAATGTCTTATTCTGTTGAAAGGTTATATTAAACATATTCAATTCGATGGTTTTATATTTTTGGATTTTAAAATACAGTTATGAATTGTTAACGTTTCTAATATAGTCATTGAAAAATGATCACAATTTTTGTATAAATATACGGATTTAACAAATATAATTTACATAGAAAAAAGATGATATAACCTCATCCATTAGAAATTATCCATACAAATCCCATTTTTCAGATCATGGAAAGGAGGTAGCATTACTGGGCTTCACTCATGACCAAGTATAAGCCGAGCTTCAACATGTTAAGCTTGAACGGAACCACCTATAAGAGAAGTTGAAGTTAATGGGGATTACCACTCAAGTGATGTTATCTGACCGACACCAAGAGTCTGTCACCACACCACACATTACCCTTTTGGTATTATGGGGGTGTTAAAAAGGGGTTATGTTACAAGACACTAGCACTATAATTATGTGAATTATTTTTTTCTTGAATAAAGAATGTACATTATTTTTTTATTGTTACTTTTTAAATGATTTTTAAAGAAAAATATTAATTTTAGTTGTTATTCAATTAAGAAATCTATTTTGATGAATTAATGAATTTTTGAATTAAATAATATTTTGATAAAAAAATCTTACTAAATTAATTTTTATTAAATTTAAATGATTGTATAAATTGTATCAATACAACTATAGTTTTTATTAAGGTTTGAATGCTGTTTTTGTCAAAAACCCGGAATTTTTGATAAATGATGTTTTTTAATTTAATAAATTCTCAAATTTAGAAAATTATTTTAATAATATGAATATTATTTTTTGAATCAGGACATCAAAATTATAACATGGTGAATTTTTAATAATTTTATAAGACAATCGAATTTTTAGGTAAAAATTAAATAACATTTAAATATATAATATTTTTTTATGAAGTCATAATGACCCAATAGTTATGTAATAAAATAATATACAATGTATATTCGGACAATATATGGTTTACCTTTACGATAATGTGATTTTATATTTGTTGGATTAATTTTATGGTGCCTTAGTGGACCCTCGAAAACATATAAAATATTTTAACTTTTTAAAATTATTTCCTTGAGAGTGACTCACATCCACATAAGAAAGCCTAATATTTTAATATGTTCGGACATTGTCATAATAAAATATTTTTCTCCACTCCACTTTGGAAAAACCCATTGGAAAAAACCATGGTATGGTTTGTGATTTTGATTAATTTAATGTGTAGTGTCCAAAACTAAAATAATAATGAATTCCCTCTCTTTTCTTATATAAACCCACTCAATATCCCATTCTTCTTCGCTAACCATTTTAAGATCAACCAACCCCTTACCTCATATCTCTAAAATCCTCCCAATGTATCCTATGATCCCAATAAGACTCTCCCATGCATCTCCCAAGCCTTTGGGATCACAATTCCATGTAAGGGATCCTAACTTTCCTTCCCTCTTTATTTATGTCCATGTTTAATTATATTGTTATGCCCTTTTATTTTCAATTAAAAATTTTGGGGTATGATTTCTCACCACCCCTATACTACCCTCCTATTTTTTATTTTTTATATACCCCTTTATCTCTCATTAATTCTTCTCATGTACACCCATTACCATGCCAAAATCTCGTAGGGGATTCTCACATCCCTCCATTCCGTATTTATGTCTCAGTTGATTTTATTGTTATGCCCTTTTATTTTCAATTAAAAATTTGGGGTGTGATTTTACATCTCCCTTATAATTCCCTCCTTCTATGTGAATAATGAGATACACATATCTATCTCATTAATGCCTCCCATGTACACTCATAATCAGTGAGAAATTCCGTAAAGGATCCTCACATCCATCCATTCCTTATTTATATCTAAGTTCCTTTTATTGTAATTCCCATTTATTTTATATTAATAATGTTAGGGTATGATTTCTCACCTCCCCTATTCTTCCCTATTTATTTCTGACTGATGATATATCCCCTTCTCTTTCATTGATGCCTCTCATGTACATCTGTTTCCATCCTAGAATTCTGAAATGGATTTTTCTATTCTCAAATACATTAAATAAATTATTTTATATTATGCATATAAATTCAATTACATGTTTTGATACTATGTCCCATGAACCCATAACAATCCATTTAATGTATAAATGATGAGAAACCCATTTCTCTCTCATCAACCAATATTTGTTTTTCTATTTTACGTCATATTCTACCAAAGATACATCGAAATTTCCATGCCAAAATCATTATGTATGTTAATACCACACCAATTAATTTATCAAGTGTATTCAACTTTATGCACATATATTTGTTTATTTACGACTTACATTTATGTATTAGACATCTGTTATTCATGGTATAAAATATTATTTTTAATGAATCCATGGGTTATGATCTCTGTAGCACACTTATGCATGAAATGAAATGTTTATAAAGGGTGTGCCTGGATAACGCTCCAATCCACTGTGTAAAGAATATTATTTTGATTTTCCATGTTAAAGGATGGTTTAATCATGTAAATTTAGTTTCAATTAGGGTCACTCATGCTAATTCATATACAATGAGGGTTTACTCATGCCCACTGTGCAATGAGCCTTGTATAATGCTAATAACATGTTAAATGTTGTGGCCACATTTCCATGTTATGATAATTATGATACATCATGCCTTTATGTTATTTTTTCTATTGTGATTGATTGATATGAATATTCCCTAAAATTTACAGTATTCTTCATGTTTTTCCTTGTTAAATCAGTTACTGGGCTTTATATCTCACCCTTTTCTTATGCATGTCCCCAGTTTATCCCATGCAACGCTAAGTACGGAGGAATGTTGGTTTCATCTAAAAGATGATTTCTATAATGATGATTTTTATTATCTAATATGTTATGTAGGGTTCCTAATTTCTCAACACACTATACCTCTCAATCCTTATATTTTTCTTAAGTGGATGTTTATGTAATAAATCACGTTTAAGTGTGTAATTAAGAGTAGGGTTGTTATAGGTCATATCAGAGGATAAGTTTAGTTATTTTTGGGATTTGGATAGGAAAACCTTTGTGAATAAATTAGGGATAAGATTAATAATAATAAAAACATCAATAATTTTTGGTGAGTATAGATTAAGTTCTTTATTAAGAAAATACATCTTTTTCTAGATAAAAACTACTAGAGGTGGCTATGAAACATATATATATATATAGGGGTAAAAACCAAAAACACTGCTTTATGCAAGACTAGAATGAGAAATGGTGCACGAAAATGGGACTTTTGGAACTCTTGGTTATGACACTCATAGGGGATATTCTTTGTTAAATTCATAATCTTAGTATGAACTATTGTTAAGGTAATTTAAAAATTCACTTAAGAATATATGTTCGGAAGTAGATCATGGAATTCATATATTGAAGCCTATAAATTTATAAGTTAAGGAAATAAATTTATAAATTATCCTTTTTATCATTGGATTCACCTTTATGTGTTACCCCTTACATTTCTTTTATTCCAACCAATTGCTAGTAATAGGAGGACTCAAGCTAACAAATAGTGCAAAGATCAATGTAATGACTATTTTAATGAGATTCATAATCCGATAAAAGTGTGAATCACAATCTATTCTATAATACTTTCTCATTTGGCATATGTTTTCAATAGAATCATGGGTAAAGAGTAACGCCCCCAAAGAAAGAACAATCCACAATCGAGAGCTTTAGGAGACAAAGGCCTCATACTTTCAAGGTAATATTCGATCACTCAATCACCAAAAAATTGATTAAATCCATTGAGAGGATATTCTCCATACGTCAATGTTCCTAAAAAGAGAATGTTCTTCTAGATAATTATTATATGGAGGGTGAAGCTGATCAATAGTGGACATTGATAAAAAAAATAGGAAGCCTGAGGAAGAGATCGAGGTGTTGTAATATAAGGATTTTGAAAAAAATGTTTTTTGATCAATATTTTCCTCACACCCTCTAACTTAATATGGAAATGGAATTATTTTCCCTCAATAAATAAGATAATTAATCTATCATAGTGTACAAGGAAAATGTCAAAAGTCTTGGATGATATACATTCGTCTTCGCCGTTAACCATGATTTCAAGGTTATCCGCTTCTTTAGTGGGATAAAACCTAACCTACGGAAAGCCATAGGGATCTGCGACATTGATAGCTATAAAGAATTTGTCTAATGTGCCATAAAAGTCGAGATAGAAATCAGAGAATCTTAGGGGTATCATGGGAATAAGAAGTAGAAAGTAGACTTTAATTTTGGTGGTCTGATGGATAAGTCCAACAGTGCTAAGAAATTTTAGCACCGCACTTGCCAAACGTGCAAATAGAAGCACTCTAGAAATTTCTTGGAGGGGACGAGGAAATGCTTTAGGTGTGGAAGGGAAGTGTACCTAGCCAATAACTGATGACAAGAAAAACACATTACCGCGACAGAGGATAAGAACTATCTATTCGACCCTCAACACATTTTTTATTTCTTCAACTACACCAAACCATGGCAGTTTTCAAATAATTACCCTATGATGAGGGTTTTTAGAGACATCCAACATCCTCCAAGGCAGAATGGGTGAGATTTTTCCATCACTACCACTTATGTGAATCTCGACAATGAAGTGATGACATGTATGCTTGTTATTCATTCATTAATACTGAACATACTATTTTATACTGGTTCTATGCATTCTTTTATAACCTGAATGTTTTGTAGAACAATCCCAAAACCATTAAAAATAATTGAAGTAGAGATGTTGGTGAGAATAAATAATGGGGGAATCATTTCATCCCATGAATATAACTCCTCTACTATCTTAATTTTTTGATTTGAAATCCCAGTGAACCTTATCATTCTTCCTCTGGTGGAATTTGATTCAATTCTTGGCATAGATTGGATTTCTCAATATAGGGCCTACATAAATTTCTGTAAGAGGGAAATCACTCTCCATATGGTGAATCGACCCCTGATTCAGTACAAGTTCAAGGAGGAGGATGAATATTAATTAGCACCATCATCTCAAGAATTGATATTACATCCATATGAGCACACATATCATAATCAGATGATTTATTATAAATAAGAAAAAATCCCTAAAGACATGACTATTATGATAGAATTCACTGAAGTGTTTCGAGAGGAATTTCTTAGTCTTCCTCGAAGAAGAGATGTTGAATTCTCAATTGATCTTAAACCTAGCGAATTACCAATATCCTAGACTATGTATAAAATGGATGTTGTGGAGGTTGAGGAGCTAAAGAATAAACATCAAGAGAGTCCAAAAAAGTGGTTATGTTCCCAAGTGCTTCTCCATGGGGTGCACCAATCCTCTTCATCAAGAAGAAGGATGGGTCAATGCGCCTTTGCATTGATTTCCGTGATCTCAACAAAATCATTATAATGAACAAGTATCTTATTCCATGAATTTATGAATTACTTAGTCAGATACGTGGGGAATAATAATTCTACAAGGTTTATTTGGAGTTGGGATATTACCAAGTATGGGAAAAAAGGAGAATGTCCGAATGAAAGCTTTTTTGTACAAGGTACGGGCATTATGAATTCATAGTAATGCATTTCAGAATCACCAATTCTCTAGAAATATTGATGGGATTGATTAATAGAGTCTTTTGAGAATAAATTGACAAATTTTTAGTTTTCTTTATAGCCTATATTCTAATATACTCAAAAACCAATGAAGAACATGAGGAGAACCTAATCACTGTACTAGAGACCTTGCGAAAGGAGAAGATCAATGCAATGTACAACAAGTGTGAGTTCTGGTTGAATGAAGTCTCATTCATGGTCATATCATCACATGAAATGGGATATATGGGGGTCCCTCCAAGACAAATACAATATAGGGATGTCTGAGGCAAACATATATGATATATATCTGTAGCTTCCTTAGTTATGTTGGATATTTGTCACTGATTTGTTTGAAATTTCCAGCAATTGTCAAACCATCCTTCCAAGATAGCTTGGAATGGAGTGAGTTTTGCATGGACTGATGAATGTGAATATAGTTTCATGGAGTTGAAAATGAATCTTATCACTGCGGTTGTGCACAAACTACCCACACATGGAGATCTTTTTGTGGTATTTAGTGATGCTTTGAAGAAGGGAATGGGATGTGTGTTGATGAAAAATGAAAAATTCATTTCCTATGCATCACGGAAATTGGAAGTTCATAAGAAAAACTATCTACCACATGGTCTGAAGTTGGCTATTGTAATCTCTGGTTTAAAAATTTGACGACATTACCTCTTATGGGAGAAGTGTGCAATATACCAGGATCACAAAATCCTCAAGTATATATTCACATATGGAGTGATGAAAATTCACCAATGAAGATGGTTATAGATGATCAAAGACAATGACTGCTCAATTCATTACCACCCTGGGAAAGCAAACAGGGTAGCAGATGCCCTAAGTTGAATGGAACCAGTGATTTTATCATTGATTAGAATTGAAAAGGATCCAATATTATTAGATTTGATGATGATGGGCATGGTAATCATAATAAGGGAACATAATCAATCCTCTCACAATTGATGACTCAGCCATCTCTTTTGGAAAGGATAAAGGAAGCTGTAAAGGATTATGTGGGAATTCAGAAGAAAGTGGATACGATTAGAAATTGGAAATCCTAGGAGTTAAATGTTAATGAATTATGAATTGCGAGATTTGGTACAAGACTATGTGTGTCATCAAATCTATTGTTAAAAAATGAAATTTTGGATGATGCACATAACTCTAATTTCTCCTTCCACCTAGGATACACAAATATGTATCGAGATATCTGATAGCATTGTTGGTGGCATAACATAATGAACGAGATCAATGGGTATTCATCAAAGTGATTGGTATGTAAACATCTTATGGTTGGGAGGCAGAAGTCTAATGTGATGATGCAACCATTACCCATACTAACATAGAAATGGGAGAACATCACTATGAAGTTTATCAACAGACATCCGAAGACGTATAAAGGACATAATGCTATCTGAGTTGTTGGGGATATTCTTTCAAAGACTGCAAACTTCATTATAATTCATGAGGATTTATCATTAGATCAACTGGAATGGATATATATTAGACACGTGGAAAAAATTCATATATTACAACTATCAATTATATCTGATCAAGATCCAATATTCAGTTATATGTTCTAGAGGAGACTCCAAAACACTCTAAATACTAAACTGAACTTCAATACAACTTATCCCCCTCAAACAGATATCCAATTTGAGCGGACTATCCAAACACTTAATGAAATGTTGAGAGAATTCTCAATAGGCTTAAAAGAAGCATGAGAAAAACATATTTATATTATTGAGTTCTCTTACAATATCAATTTACACTCAAGAATCCAAATGTCTCATTATGAAGCTCTATATGGGAATAGGTGCAGAACACCAACATGTTGGGATGATGTTGGGGAGAAAAAATTCCTAGGTCTAGAAAGCGTTGAACAAATTGTAGAGAAGTATTAGAATATCCACCAGCACATTAAAGATGCTCTAAGTTGAAAAAAGAGATATGCTAATAATCATCGAAGAGACCTAGATGTTGAGGCTATAGACATGGTATTCCTCTGTATTTCATCGTGGAAGAGGGTTATGAGATTTAGTAATAGGGGAAAACTTTTTCCCAGGTACATCGTCCCTTTTGAGTTCCTTGACCGCATTAGAGCAGTGGCCTATGAGCTAGCGCTCCCACCAAACCTGTCTCAAGTACATGATTTTTTCCATGTATCACTAATGAGGAAGTACATACCTGGACCATTTCATGTACTCAATCCGAAGGTGGTACCATTGGATAATGACCTCTCCTGAGAAGCTGATGAAGATCTTAGACCATAAGGAAAAAGTCTTACCTAATAAGACAATTCCCCTCATAAAGGTGTTGTGGTGAAACCACATGTTTGAAGAAGAAATGTGTGAATCAGAGGACGTTATGAAGAAGAGTTACCATGATCTATTTTACTGTGGGAAAAAGAAATTTAAAGGGGTAAATTTCTTAAGGGGGAAGTTTGTAATGACCAAAACATTTATTAATGAAAATTACTCTTGATCTAATTAAATGACTTACTAGGTAAAATAGTTATATAAAACATAGGAACTTCCTTGGTTTTATGTTTTTTTTAAAATACAATTAACAATTGATATAGATGCTAATATAGACATTGAACTGTGAAAAAATGATTTGAAAAAATATTGGGATTTATCAAATCCAATTTACTCACAAAAAGGAAGCAATGGCCTCATCTTGAAAAATTCTCCATACAGAGCCTATTTTTTAGAGATCAGAAAGGAGGAAGTTTCACTATATTTCTCTCTTGACCAAGCAAAAGATGAGATTCAACACGTTAAGCTTGAACAGAACCCCCTATGGGAGAAGTGGAAGTCAATAGAGATTACCACTCGAGTGATGACATCTTAGCCACCCCAAATGTTTGTCACCATGGCACACCTTACCCTTAGGTATTATACAGGTGTTATAAAGGGTTATGTAAGAACACCGTAGCACTATAATTATGTTCTTTAGATTTTAATATACCAAATAATATATATTGATTTTATTATTATTACTTTGTAAATGTATTTTAATTCACAAATATTATTTTTAGTTAATATTAAATTAACAAATATATTTTATTGAATTAATGGATATTTGAATTAAATAATATTTTGATAAAATATAATTACTAAGTTACATTTTTTTAAATATAAATTATCATATAATTTTTATGAATAAAATTGTAAATTTTATTATGTTTTGAAATCTGTTTTTGTAAGAAACCTCATGAATTTTTGATAAAATTCACATATTTAGAGAATTATTTAGATAAAATGAATATTATTTTTGGAATCAGGACATAGAAAATATCCAACGATAAAACTGTCATAATTTTCTAAGATAGTTAAATGTTTGGAAAAAATTAAATACTTTTTAAATATATAATGTGTTTTATGACATCATAATGACCAAATATTTATTTAATAAAATACTACAAAAGGGTTATTTTTCCTATATATGTTTTACTTTTAAAATTATGTGATTTTATTTTTTTTATTAATTTTATGGTGCCATAGTGGACACTACAAAACTTATAAAATGTTTTATCTTTTTAAAATGATTTCCTTGAGAGTGTGACTCACCTACACATAAGAAAGTCTTATATATTAATAAGTTAGTCCAATGGAATTATGAAATAATTTTTTAAACTACTATTTGGAAAAAATCATGGGAATAAACTATGGGATGGTTTGTGGTTTTGATTTTTTTAATGTGTAGTGTCCAAAACCTATATAATAAAGAATTCCCTCTCCTTTCCTATATTAACCCACTCAATATCCCATTTTTCTTCACTAAAACCATTTGGAGCTCAGCCAACCCATGGCCCACTCTCTCTATATTCCACCCAAGGTGCCCCAAGATCCCATGAATCATCTCTCAAGCCTCTCCTAAGCCTTTGGGATTACACTTTCATGTAAGGGATCCTCACTTTTCTTCCTTCCTTATTTATGTCCATGTTTCCTTATATTGTTATGCCCTTTTATTTTCAATTAAAAATGTTATGGTATGATTTCATAACTCCCCTATACTTACATAATTATTTTTTAATGATCATAAAACCCTTTATCTCACATTAATTCCTCCCATGTACACCAGTTACCATCCCGAAATTCCATAAGGGATCCTCACTTCCCTCCCTTCCTTCTTTATGTCTAAGTTCATAAAATTTTTACCCATTTTTTTCAATTAAAAATGATGGTGTATGATTTATAACCTCCCCTATAAAACCCTACTTCTGTTTTAATGATAAGAAACTACTATATCTTTCATTAATTCCTCCAATGTACATTCATTACAATGCTGAAATTTCATATGGGATCCTCACATCTCCCCCATCCTTATTTATGTCAATGTTACTTTTGTTGTTATGCCCTTTTATTTTCAATTACAAATATTGGGGTATGATTTAGAACCTACCCTATAGTTTCCTTCTTATTTTTGAATTATGAGATACCCCTTTATCTCCCATTAATTTTACACATGTATACCCATTACCATACCAAAATTCCGTAAGGGATTTCTATCTCCTTAGTTACATTCTAGAAATTATTTTATATTATGCATATAAATGACATTACATGTTTTTATATTATTTTCCATGAACCCCTCACTATCCATTTCATGTATAAATTATTATAGACCACTTTAACTCTCATAAAACCAATTTATGATTTCTATTTGATGTCATTATGCTGACAAAGTTACACCAAACTTTCCGTGCCAAAATCATCGTGTAAATGAGTACCACGCCCATTTCTCTATAAAGGTTGTTATACCTTATAAATGTGTACTTTTTGATTGATGAATTATAGTTATTTATTCCACATCTCTTACCCATGGAATAAATTATTATTTTTAATGAATCCATGTTGTATGATCTGTGTGGCACACTTATGCGTGAAATGAAATGTTTATAAATGGTGTTCCCTAATAGCACTCCAATGCATCAGGAAAAGAATAGTATCATGATACACCATGTAATGTGAGGGTTTAATCATGATAATTCAAGATCAATTAGGGTTTAATCATGCTAATTCATGTGCAATGAGGTTTTATTAATGATCCATGTGCAATTAGACTTGGCTCATCCTAATATCATGTTTAATGTTGTTGCCACATTTCCATGTTATGAAAATCATGCTATATCGTAGATTTATTTTCATATTTCTCATGTGCTACATTGATATGCATATTTACTAAAATGTACTATGGTCTTCATGTTATGCTTTATTTACACCCTTGTAGGGCTTTATAGATCACCCTTTTCTGATGAATTTCCCCAAATTATCCAATGCAATGCTAAGTACAAAGAAATGTTTTGGTCATGTAATATACATTTTCAGTAATGATGTTTTGTTTTATGTTCTAATTTGGTATATAATGTTCCTAATTTCATAATACACTAGACCACTCAATCCTCATTGTTGTCTTAATACCAATTTTATGTGATAAATCATGTTTATGTGTTTAATAAAGAGCAGTGTTATTATAATTTCATTCATAGTTTCTTATTTCATGTTTATATACTGGAAGGAAAAGGGAATGATTTGGTGTTGGTTTTTGTGTAATATGGTTGTGATATTGATGGGGGTATATGTGTTTTCTTGATTTTATATTTCTTTTATTGGTCATGGACTTCTGATCAACACTTTTTATACCTTAGTGTCTCCCAATATTTAGTGTATATTCGGTTGATATAAGGGATTCAAGAACATTAATTTTTTTTCATATAATGTGAAGGAAAAATAATTTTTTACTGTAGAGGTATGGTAAGTATTAACCTATTAAATATAATTAATAATTCTAAAAATAAATTACCAAGAAGGGGTGATTCGCATATTCCAACATTATTCATGATGTTGTCTGTCATTTTTGTCTCTTTATAATTATTTCATAAAATATTGATGTTGTTGTGATTTGTATAATATTTTCATTATTATTTGATGATGGATTCACTGTTAAAAAAATTATAATCATTTAAATAATGAAATTTATTAAATAGATGAACCATATAATTTACATGCCACTAATTAAAAGAGGGATGTCAAATTAATATTTCAATTCTTAAAAAGGTTGACTAATGATATTTTTTTGGAAATTAAATATTATTTATTAAAATTATTTTTTGTTGTTGTTTTAATTATGTTTTCCATATGGTGAGATTTTGGGGTTGCGGTTGATGCATTGATGTGTTGTATGTATGATGGTGGAACTGTTTGGTTGATGTTATATCTGTGTGGCAAGTTTTAGGGCGGTGGTATAGAATGTTTTGGGAAGTGATTTCTATAGTGGGAATGTCATGGATTTTATTGGGAGGTCTTCATAATTATACAAAAAAGTTGGTTGGAATATTATGAGTTGTAAAGGTGTTGTCTTTGGATATTTCTTAACAATCTCGACATAGGTAAATAAATTGAAGGATAAAACCACTAACTAAATCATTAATCAATGCTTCATCTCAAACCTACGATCGTTGAGACATTCATTAGTTAATAATTCATGTTTCAAATGACTATGATATAAAAAATAAAAATACATAAAATGAAACTTTTAATTTAATATTTAATTGTAAATTATCTTATAGCATATATTGTTCATGATAATGGAAATGAAATTTACCACCCATTCACCCTCGATGTGTGTTTTTATTTCATTTGGAATACATCTGGTCATCTTATGAAACACAATAGCCAACACACTCTCCAATTCCAAGACTCGATCATTTTTTGAATTAATAAGTGTTTCATTATCTTTAATGGTATTCTTCAATGCATAAATTTCATGTATTTCACCATGATCAGCCAAACTGAAATCCCCCCTCCTGCTGAGATCAATGATGAAGATATATTTACCATCCCAAACACCCTCAATGGTGACGGTGCACAACCTGACCCATGAAATGACTAGAATTCTCTTTGATTGGAACTCAAGACATGATGACCTTGGAGGATATTTAAATTGATAGGGATGGGTTGGGGTCCTATGCTTATTTGAGTTTATATTGTAAATTGAATCAAATTATATTATAATGCAATTTAGTAGCTCAAAAAATAATTAAAATAATTTACCCTTATTTATTCTATAGGTTCTTTTACACACCATCCATATTATTTTCTGTAAACATCTAACCATAATTATATCCTCCAAATAAAATAAACTACCGCCTTCATCTATTTTAATTTTAAAAAATATATAATATTTAGAAAAGATATGTTAGTTGAAGTGTTATATATTTAAATTTTAATAGATTGAACAAAATCTTTCCATTTCTTTAACCTGAAAAGCATTGATCCAACAGTGTGGGGAATAAATTACTTCTCTCATTTGAAAAAATTTCTCATAAAAATTATCTGATGAATTTATATGTTAAAAAAAATTTCAAATGTTATTAAAAAAAATTTATTAATATACTATAATTTATTGAAATACCTTATGATATTCTTCATGATGATGGTTAATTATTGTTTTAGATTGGTCCCTAGGAACACCTTTAGGGACCTTCTCATAGATTAGTGACAATGATAGAGATGTTTCATTAAATTCAACCCATAATATCTTAGTAAAAAATTCCAATTTTTTCCTAATTTTTTTAATGTTCATGGATATGAAATGAGACTAGGAACAACAAAATAGAACACAATCTACAAATAAATACATAAAAATGCATTAATTTATTTTAACATTATGTAAAAATATTTTATTTAATCATATATGAAAACATAATAATGATAGTAAATTAATTTAAGAAAAAAAAACATATTTTTACAAGATAATGGAGTGTGTCCCAAATATTCATTATAAATAGGGGGATACACTACTTCACATAATAAATACCCTAGGATCCGCCTAAACTTTCCTGCTGCATCATTAGTGGGTACTCTATATTTATCAACATGGACACCTAACATTACATTTGTAAAATTAAAAACATCTTGACTGTTTATATTTGTCTCTCATATATTATAATTTTCATCTATTTAACAAATAAAATAAACAATTAGTGTTAATTTTTAAGAATGAAATATTGTCACATTGATAGTTACCCTCCAAAAACCTCTCAATGGAAACTCATGGTTGTGTATATTGCTAGAAATATCCACTGTAGGTGTCCTGAATGATTCCTCAACATCATCAGAAGAAGTCACACCTATTTATTAAATCATATTAGGAATAGATGGCTTGGTTTAAAATAATATTATAAGGTATGTGAAATATTTTATCCAGTTCGATAGAGGGATTATTGGAACCATATGATGTAAAAAAGTACGGTCACTAAACATCTTCCGAAGAAACATACCTAAAAAATAAAACATTTTACATACTTGATTTTCTACACTATCAAATTCAAAATATATATATATTTCTATATATTAAAATTAAATATATTTAATTAAATAAATTGAATTTTTTTAATCCAGGATAAAAATAAAAAAGGCATATAATTTAGTTATTCAGATTTTATTTTATTTATTAATTAATATTTAAAAATAGAATGTGGAAAACAATTTAGAAGTTATATAAACAATTTAAAACCAAATAATTCATCAATGTACTAAAATACATGCATTAAATGAGAATTAATATATAAAAAATAAAAAATATAACTCTATGGAACCATTTTGTCGTAAAATAAACCAAAATATCAACTACCTATGATTGGAGACCGATTCAAAGTAAAATATCTATAAATCACTGTTAGGGTCCAATGGCATAGAGTGGGTGGGATCCAATGTTGATGGACATCAATGGGTAGGCTGAATGGGGGTCTAGTGATGAGAAAGATCATGGGGATGGTCATTAGGCATCCAACAATGAGATGTAGAGTGGAAGAGTATAGGACTGGACTGGAGTCCAGTGGTGATAATGGGGAGGCATCAAGTAGCGGTGGTAAGGGGGAATCACCAACATCGAGTGTTGGTGAGGGAATCCACATGGTATTTGTAGTTTTGTTTTGGTGGAGTGGGGGTGGGGGGGGGGGGTTCAACCCATGATCTGCTATAAAATATAGTGACAAGTTTACTAAAAAGAACCTATAAATTAATTTTAGAATAATTTAGCTGCTATTTTATAAATATTCGCCATTAAACACTGACACATAAAAAATTCCAAGTAAAAAGTTGTATGTTATATTTTTTTATTTTCAACAATTGTTTATTGAACCTCCAAAATTTACTATATTTACGATAATGATTATTCCTATCACCCAAACAATTCCATTTCTGATAACTAGGCCCTTAATTAATTTTTTCCAAGCATAGATGTTCACAACACTTATTGAATTGATAAATGGTTTTATTATATATATATTTTACTAACACATACAGTGCCTCATGTCTCATAGATTCTATGTGGGATTTAAATGTTCAATTTTACTCATATTTCAAAGGACTAATATATATTAATTTTTTTTTCAGTTGCCTATTTGGGGTGATTTGTTTCTCAATGATTAATTTACTAGGTTCATGTTCAAACATTTAGTTCCGTTAGTTTATAATTCTAATTCCATATAAATTTTCTAATCAGACTCCATTTCCTATTTGTAAAATATAATCTTAACAAAAGTAGTAGACACATGCAGTTAAAAAGCCTGAAATTCTAGTAGTAATATAAATAATAAAAATACCAAAAAATGAATACAATCATCACATGTTTGGACAACTGGGAAGTTTAATTCCCCCCTAAATACACACAAAAAAAAATAATTTAAAATATCCAGAAGTTATAGTTTCTATAATACTATATATAAAACATAAATGTTATTTATATTTATTTATTTATTTTTTAGGGGGATTTTGACATGAAAAACAATCAATTACCATTTAAAAAATTTAAAGACCCTCTACCTGACAAATAAAAACAATCATTATCACTATTATTGAATGTTAAGAGTATGGAATAATTAAAATAGTTGATTTAAGACAATTTTTTTCAATTTATATGTGAAAAATATGTTTGAAAATTTTTAACTTAATTTTAAAAATTATGTAACCCCAAAAAACATTATCAGACTAAAAGATGTCATGAACAAGATTTATAATGGCAACATCCTTTAATTTTTAGTGCAAAAAAAGTTTTCAGAAAAGATAAATACAATCAATTGAGTTATTTTTTCAAATGGTTATTGAAAAATATCTTCCAATTTCACTAATTCAGAACATAAAGGAAATTATATTTTAATATTTAATAATAGACTCAAATAGATGATTTTATTGTATATTTCATCACTTGCAAAAAATCTACCTTCGAAGTCATAAACGAACAATGACATTTTTAAATCAATATATCAATCATGTAAAAGTATTCAATTTGAAACAATTCTCGCCTAAATATAGAATATATGTGTATTTAAATATATCTAAAGGTATTCTTCCTTTATTCCATTGATAAATTCCTCTATTTACATAGTTGAATTCACTATAAATTAAAATTGATCAATATCATAGTTAAATAGTTATGTTCAAGGGAATATTTAAAACAAGGATTTAGTTAAATGAGGGTTTATCTAAATAGATCAATCTTGTATCTCCTCTAGGTCATGTAAACAACTGAATAATCATATTCAAGACAAGTTTTTTTCATATGGAGTGGCTTACGTGTTTTATTTATTTAAAATAAATAAAAATACCATGAATTAAATTTTTTAATGAAAAATTTAATACACGATGAAAGTAAGAGAAAATTTATTTAACACCATAAGGGATTCAATATTTCTACTCTCCATAGTTGGACATCCTTTGGACCAACCCCAATATGATGTGTGTTTTTATTTAATTCTTAGAAACCACAATATGTTCTTTGTTTCAATATTTTTAATGTTATAATGTTTTTGGACTTCTCTAAGGTGAGCTTCCTTCATGTCCCCCTCAATTTAATATTAACTCTCATGGAGAAGCAGAGAGGGGGAAAGGTAGAGGAAATTCCCTTATACAACATATTGAGGATTGGTGGGTACAAGTTATAGAAGATGAAATATTGGATAATGTTTTTCTTCCGGTTCACTCTGAATGAATAATCCTCCATTTATTACTAAATATCTATTAATATCCTCTTTTAAAATAGGTAATAGCTTGAAAAACTCCTCCCATTCATCAAATTCTCCCAAAAATTAATTTCCAATTAAATATTGGAGAACTAAATGTGTCTAATCTAGTGAATTATCATCCTTCTATATACAATCCAAAATATCATGTTGTTTAGCAGGCTCATAAGAACCCACAAAATTAGAGGCATGAAATTCACTATAGGAAGAATAAAATAATAAAAAATATTATTCTGTAAAGAGTATGAATCCCTAAATTTAGTCATATTTATATTGTTTATGAATATAAGGTGATCCCCAAAATATTTCTGGGTCCATAGTGTGGTATTATTCTTCCTAAAACCAATATTATAAATACATAAAATTCTGGTGCAGTTTTTTCTATGGAAAAAGAAATATTTTATTTCCCATGTTTTTCATATTAAATAAAGGAAACATCATTAGACATGTTTGAACAAAACAAATCATCAAAAATGTACTATAAATTAAATAAAAGTAAAAATTTTACCAATATTATTTAGGTTTGGATTGTATAACCTCCTATTATATCTCAAAATAGTTATTTATAAGTAGAATTTTTAGTTTCACATTTTTGTCAGTGGGAAATTCATCTTCAAATATGTTAATCTCTTTATATTCGTAGCTTAATTCTTCATAGTATTTTCCAAATATTTTCTACGGATCTACCCTATTCTAATAATCCTCTTAAGCTGAGTATTGATATCAAATAAAGTCCATCAATAACTCAATAACATGTATGTTCTTTATTGTATGTACTTTATCCATTTTCATTGATGTCAATTTCATCAACTCATTAATCCATTAATTATGTTCCCAAACATTATGTTTTTAATAGAGATAAATATTCATTAATTTTTTAATTACTACTTATCTAATTAATAATTAATGAAAAAGGGAATAATAACTATTAATATTTTATTCCCATATAAAAAGTGAAAATATATAAAATTCTACAAACATTAGATCTATCTGAGATATATTTATAATCTCCCTAAATATAGAAAAATAGATAATATTGGGTTTGATCTCAAGGAATTAGGGTATTTCATCCTTGGGATATTTTGAAAAACTTTTTGTATTTACGTATACATTAATGGTATGAATTTAAATATAAAGAAAATGTTATAGAAATGACATTGATAATGGATGAAATAATAATATCAGAAGCATTAATTCAATATTTGGAAACATGAAAAAATAAAATGAATATAAGGATGAATTTATGAAATAAAAGTAAACATGAAATATTCCAAATTCTAGTTTGATCAACTATAATCTAAAAATAATGGGCCTTATAAATGATTAAATCATCATCTCCCAATATCATTCACAAAATATTCTATTTCTAAAGACACACTAAGTCTCCCTCAACCCATGTTTTCGATTACATTGATAAAAACACTATATATAAACATTTAAATAATAATGTATTTGACATCAGGGAAAAGTGTAATGTCTCATGATTTTTTACAGCTATAATTTTAGAGGATTATGAAAATTTATTCCAACACTATCTCACTAATTTTTATTTAAATATAAATAATTCTAATACAACAACAAATAAAAGTTGAATAATATGTGCTATCTATTAAAATATATCCAATAACCCATACTCAGAAAAATATATAAATATTTGGTATTTAGGGGTATAATTACAAAAATAACACCCAGATTCCCATAAACGCACCATACACACACATCCTAAAAGAGTTGGTGTTGATGCTCCTTTTCATCACAGAATCTAAAGATCGGAAAAGGGAATATCTGAGCTCAAAGTGATTCAACCTTTGAAGAAAACATCAAAAATCGACAAAGGCATGAACAAAGGATCAACAACAACTGCACCGCGCAAGTTATCTCACTATCGCGCAAGTACACTTGTGCGACACCCTTGGTCGCGCAAGTGACTTGCGCGGCACCCTTGGTCGCGCAAGTGAGTTGCGCGACCTAAGTGGTAACCGCCCGGTAACTGCCCGGGGTCTTCTATTTCCTATAAATAGACCCTGTGGGCCCCCAATTCGAGAGGATCTTTTTCCAGAAACTCGGATTGAAGCTCCCGACGCCCAAGTCTCTTCTCAAAGCTTCCGGAACACTTCTAAGGTAATTTCTTACCTAGAACGGAAGATTTAAAAAGAAGAAGGAAGGCCTAAGTGTTGAAACTCATCAACACTTGCGCGCCGCCTTATTCCTTCAATATAACTTGTGCGTCCCTTTTTTGGAAGAACCTCAAGAGGATTCTAAAGAGATTTATAAAGAGTCTCTCAAATATTCTAATGATGTTTGAGAATCGCGGAAGTAACCCTCATGTCGCGCAAGTATACTTGCGCGACCAATACTTGCGCGCCGCCGCAATACTTGCGCGCCTTTCAAGACTTGCGCACCCCTACCTTTTTGGGTGCCTATCTTGCCCATTTTACCCCTCTTAAGCCATCACACCTTTCCTTTTCAAGATTCAGTCTTCAAGACACTCTTCAAAGCCATTTATGGAATGATTTCTTGATTTGACTTCCTTATCTTAAAGGAATTCTGTGGAATATCTCTCAAAGCCTAGTGATTTAAATATCCTTATGTCATTAAATATGGAGAGTTCATTCATTCAACCTCATCCTTTAATATGAGAGAATCCTTAACTTTGGTCTCTTTTTCAGGAATAATCCCCAGTTATAAATCTTTTAATCTGGGCATCCTCCTCAAGAGTAAGCCCCAAACCTTAATTCCTTAAACATGGGCATCCTCCTCAGGAGTAAGCCCCAATCATAATCCTTTAACTTGGGAATCCTCCTCAGGAGTAAGCCCCAATCTCAAATATGGGAATCCTTCTCAGGAGTAAGCCCCAAACCTTAATCCCTAACCTGGGTCTCTTTTTTAGGAATAAGACTCAGTCATAATCTTGGGCTTCCTTTTCAGGAGTAAGCCCCAAGTCCCCTAACCTGGGCCTCCTTTCCAGGAATAAGTCTCAGTCAGAATTTTGGGCATCCATCTTTGGAGTAAAACCCAATCATAAGTCCCCTCCTAATTTGGGCATCCTCATTAGGAGTAAGCCCCAAGATTAGAGTATTCAAATCTCCATAAAGCACATATACCTTTATGGACCCTGTTCCTAGATTTTCTCCCTAAAAGTAAATCCTAAACCTTCAGCTATTTGGGCAGTCATACGTACATAAGCCCCAAACAATTTCTTATGATTGTATCTTTCATGGAAGAATTGTCTAATTTTTACCAATACCTCTTGTTTCTCATACCGAGCATGACTCACGTGAGCATAGAGTGTAAAAGTAATTACGACATTCTTCTTTGAGCCATCAATCATAAACATCATACTCCATTACTAGAACTACGTGGGTTCTGATTCCTTTTCCAAAACAAAGGATACGTAGGTAGCCCATTTATGGGTTCGATCCCAACTTTGAAATAATCCATGTCCTTCTGAATGAAAATAAACATCAAGTGCCCCACTAAGTGGCTTTAAAACCAGCCTTGTCATCATAATGACCAAGAGACTTTTATATAAATGTTTTGAAGGATACCATTGACCAAGAATCTCTAAACAGATATAGATGATTCTCTATTGATGAAGAACCTCGAATACATATAAAAGATTCTCTAAATTTCTTGCATATTTAATCATTGATTGTTAAAACTTAAGGAATGCTCATTTTATACTTGGTAATGTAATAAGGATTCACGAACATAACTTAAATCTATAAAGAGAGTCCCGGAGTAGACAATAATTCCCCTCAAAAAGGTGTGATGAGTCCGACCTCCCATCCTCTCGACCAATGCAAATTCCTAAGCCTCATTAGTCCACAAACTAATGAGCGCCTACCTTTGGAAAGTAGGTCCAAACGGATGTGGAATCATTGGATGTTTCCCGTTCTACGAACAAACCCGTTAGAAACCGATCAGAACGTTTGAATCTCCCGTCCAGGAGGTCATCCCCGAAATCCGTGCGAAACAAAAAATGGTGAACCCGACGTGAATCCTTAACCAAGTTAAAGTTATGTTTTTCTTATTTGTTAGGCCCCTTGGGCCAACAAATCAATCATTGACAAGTGCTCATCCAAAAGATGCAGTGGCCGGATTCATCTTGATTATGTCCGTTATATGGAATAAGCACTCTTTTCTCAAGATCTTCTGCAAAATGGCTTTTCTTAAATTCACCCCTGTTAATACTGCTGATGTGAACACCTCTACTGTGAGGTCTGCTACTGTGAAAACCAATGCTTCTACTCCTGCTGGAATGTCGTCCGCTCTGAGGATGACATCACCAACTCAGCGTCTTCAATGCCGGGTTTCTAATGCACTGGTTAAGGAGTACCGTCGCAACGGTACTATCCCAACTCTGGAGGCCGCTCATCAAGCCCTCCACGTTAACAACTCTACCTGGTCGTCCGGACAATGGCGGCCAGCGATCAAGAAGAAGGCGGTGCTGACTACCGTCTCCAACTGTTTCGGGTCATTATCCCCGGAACGCAATTTCCATTCATTCCCTTACTCTGAGGAAGTGAATGAGCAAGTCCCGCAGGGCCTTAATTCAAAAAGACAGGAGTCCTTCTCGAGGGCTCCCATCAACAATCACCGCCAGACTCGTGCGGTAGTGCGCCCTCAACATGATGAGGGTACCGACTCCAGGCATTCAGCTCAGGTTCCTCGAACCCGAGCAGGCAAGATGAACTGCCAGAGACGGAATCCGGTTAACAATAGGCAGGTTGTCATCCCTGCCATCTCCGGAGAAGTCCACCAACCTAACTTGGTGGCAAATAACGAGCAGGCACACACACCTGCCCGTTTTAAATCCGCTGTCCAGCAAACTCATCTGGCAGGATCAAGCCAATCCCGTCAGGCAATTCCGGCGGAGTACTATAGGCAAGAACATGCACCTACTTATACATCACCAGTTAGTCAGCTGGCTCGTCTGACTACATATGATGGATCTCATCAACCGCATTTGGAGAAGTGTAATCAGCAGGCACATACACCTGCTAATACTAATCAAGCCTACCAACAGTCTCGCTTGGTAGCGCACGGTGAAGTCAGTCGGAAAGCCCCGACGACAAACAGGAGGCTGACTCAACTCTCTGCCTCCACACTTGAGTACTGTCAGGATTCACTGACAGGAAAAGGAGGACAGGAGCAGGCACATACACCTACTCCAAGCCCGGAATGGACGTATATCCCCGTTCCGGCGGCTGAAGTCACCAAACATATTTTGTCAATGGTGAAAGAGCAGAAGCAAATTCCTGCTCATATTCTGGATGCTTTCCAGGATATCATAACAGCTTCAGCATCATCACAGGGACAGACACATAAATCTATCCCTAGCAGTGGAGTGACACATCAACGATTCACTCCGGAATAGACACACACATCTGTTCCAGTCCAAGAGGGTTATGGGGCATACTCCCCCATATCATACAGACAACCAAGTCAGGCACATACACCTGATTTGAGTGGAGATCGTCAGCCTAACCTGACCGTCTTTCCTGATCAGGCACATACACCTGCTCAGAGTAATAACTTTCATCATCAAGTGGTTTCTAAAGCGAGTAAGAAGGCATCTAAGAAAAAGATCCGCCCAGCACAGTCAGGAGATCAAAGGCCAATCTGTAACCAAGCCTTGCTCAATGCTAAAGTTCTTGAAGCCCTCAGACATTTATCTATCGGAATTCAAGGTTCTACTCCCTCAGTTCCCAATAACGGGAACATTAATTCTGAAGGTCTTCAACAGACACTTCCTCATGAAGACTTGCTTCATGAAAGTTCGGTCAATCTTGAAGTTTCTTCTTCAGATGAGAGCCACAGGAACCCTCTGTGTGGTCAGAAGACCATGGAGCAAGAGATTTCATCTTTTGCTATAACCCCTCATGACCGTCCTCCTCATGGTGATGAACTTCGCTGCGAAAGTCCTCTCCGCAGTAGTGATTCACGTTGTCTCGAAAAATCTTCAGAAGGCAATGTAGTGCCGAGAAAGCCCTCATATCTTGAGGCACTTGCAAACATGAAGCCAGCCATGTCTGATGCTTTACTATCGGCAGGTGAAACTCTTTCTCCATCAGAGGATAGCCTGGGGTTCCGGTTATTCTCCGAACCATCCCCAGGTCATTCATCTTCCAGCATGAATAGCGGACTCTCTACCAGTCTTGTTGAATCCGATGAAGCAACAAGGAAACACCAACTCTGGTCCAAACAGGTAGAAGAATCTTCATTTAATGATAAAGAAGAAATGCTGAACATGAGGAAAAAACTGGCAAAATGTGAAGTACCAGTCATGTTTTGGCCTTTGGCTGACTCCCAGTACGACATTCCAAAGATGTTGACGGATGATGGAATCCATGATATTCGTCTAAACATATGGAAAACTCTTTGTCAATTAAAGAAGAAGGTATTATCTTATGATGAATATGAAAATCATCTTAAGATAATAGAAGGGCTACAATGTCAGATTGATTTGGCATCTCTATCAGTCTCTCAGTATCCGAAGGATGAAAAGCAACAGAGAACCCTTCAACGTTCATGCCTTGGCACACTATGAAAATTGCGTCAGTTAATTGCCAATGCTTCATCTGATGTTCATATCAGAGTATGGGGTGTTCACGGAGCACTACATTTCACAGTGCTTTCCAGTCAGTAAAGCCCACCGAAAATGGTCTCATACACTGTTATTGCCCATGGCCGGCCACAGTCAATGGGCTTAGTTCATAGTCAAAATCTTGCTCAAGAACATGCTTCAACTAGTTCCTCTCAAAATCAAGTATATAGAGAAAAAGTTTTTGAATTTCTCTTACATCAAGAAGGAAAGAATATTGCACAAGCCTCTCATCTGGAGCAAAAACGTCATCAAATGACAGAAGTTTCGGAAATCATCCAACGGTCTGTTGAACCAGGTGATAAAAGTGGATACAGGTTAATGCATCCAGCTAATTTCTGAACTAAGATTCGCAAGATCAAGAGAGATTTTAAGAAAATCTCAGACATAGCATGTCAAGAGACCCCCCCAGCTTGTCAGACTGGGGACTTCTCTAACCCAACCCTCAGAGTCAACAAATGGGATTCGAGGAGTTGAGCGGAAGCAGCAGGAACATCCCCAGTCCACTGGACTGGGGACTTTTTCAAATCCTCAATCCCTCCCTCAGAGAAAGTCAATATTCTCTCGATTTGGGAATAAGCCTCAAGAGGAACGAAGAGCCAAGCTATCAGGAGATTCTCTCCATGTGACGGTTCTCCAAGAAGTTCCTGAGGGATCAAGTCAATGGAATTCCATGTCTCATCATGGACATGGAAGAAGACAATATCACAGAAATGATGATAGAATGGATTCCATGCAATATGCATCCATTAATGTCATCAATTCCGTTGCTGCTGATTCACCAGATGAAGCTCAATCAGAGGTATCAGACGAAGAGGTTCCTACTCAAGAAGTTGCGCACACAGACCTAAATGAAGAAGGTGTGCGTACACGTAATCAAAGGCTTACCCAAAATCTGGGTATTCCTTCAAGTAACCCACTTCCCCCTCTCCGAAAAGGATCCTATAAGGGGAAAGGAAAGAATCAGGTTACTTCTCATCCTTCCTCTGAAGGAGGTCAATCGCTCTCATTAGAGCAAAGGTTTGCACAACAGGAGGAAGAAATGAAAGAATTAAGAAGGTTGAATGCAGAACTACTTCAGAGTAGTCTTCTTCTTAAGAATGCTGAAGTCCGACAGCCGAAGGAATTTGTTGTAACTACTGAGATGGATCAGGAATATCCTCCTTTATCAGTACACCCTCAGAGGTCTAATCCTATGGGTCAAACGCAACAACGGTTTGCAGAACTACCATCAGTTGCAGCACCAACCACCACATCTGTCCAAGCTCCATTCATTGCACCTACCCAAAACCAAGTTCAACCTGATGTTTCTCAAAAGTTAATAACTACTATTGAGTCATTAATAGCTCGATTAGAAACTATGGAAGGGAAACGGGCGCAAGTTCAACCTGAAATGAAAGTTTACCCTGAATGGGTAGATTCAATTTCTCCTCCATCCAGTTTTGGAAACCCTGTTTTCCCTACTTTCAATGGATCAGGCGACCCTGAACAACATTTGATGCATTACGTGTCTTGTTGTGATCCTATGATGGGAACTCCAGAGCAGCAAGAAGCATTGAAACTCAGATGCTTCGTGTGAACCTTGCAAGGACCAGCTTTTGTCTGGTATACAAGCTTGCAATCCCGGTCAGTCATCGTATGGGAGGATCTTCGTCAAAAATTTCTTCTTCAGTTTAGCTCAACTTTCCCAAAAACGACAGTTTTTTATCTTACAAACTGCAAGCAAAGGGAGAATGAAAGAGTCTCTGATTTCATTTCTCGTTGGAAGGGATTAACGTATTCCCTGAGTTTCGCACTCCCTCAGAAGGAATTGTTGCCAATCTGTGTGTAAAATTTGAGTGACGAATTATGCACGCCATTGATCCTTGTGAAATACACAGGAGGGTTTCGAGACCTTACTTCAATCACTCAGCAGATTGAAGATTCCCTTATACAGGCTAAGGTTAAATCTCGTGTAATTCCATTAGCTCCAGGAAGAAGAATGGGTAAAGCAGAAACTGCTACAGTTATGCTTAAACAAGCACCTGTACCTATATCTACTTCAAAACCTTCATCTTCTCGAAGGACTCCACCTCCTGAACGCCAACAACAAAGGCCGTTTCGTCCAAATGATCAAAGTGATCAACGACGAAAAAAATTTGAGGATATGAAGAGTAAAACATACTCTTTCCGAAATGAGCAAGTTCCTGGTTACTTCATTTCAGCTCTGGAAAATAATTTGGTTCAATTACCAGTGCCCAAGAGGCCAAAAAAGGAAGAAGATGAAGACCGTCCCAATTATTGTCCCTTTCATCAAATGTTGGGGCATCCCATCCAGGAGTGTTTTGTCTTTAAAGACCTCCTGCAAAAGATGGTCGACTTGGGACAAGTCAAATTGAAGGGTTCTTAAGCTCATGTAGCGTGTATTACCGCTACAGATCCAGAGGAAGGAGGCGAGTGGCAGGAAGTCAAAAGTAAAACTGCGAAAAAATATGATGATTGGATGGTTTGAAAGACAATCAATCAGACCCATTCCATTTTGCGAACACAATTGAAGAATCCAATTGTGTCTCCTACAAAAGCTGCAGTAAAGCCTCCATCAAAAGACAAATCCTCAAAAGGGCAGCGCAATTCAAAGAAGAAAGAGGAATCAGGAGAAGATGAGTATGTATCAAAGCCTAAATTGTCTTTGACTCTGGAAGATTTCATGCCATCTACTTCAAAGCCACAGGCACCGTCCCATCAAACGGCACAGCCTAAACAGGCTAACCAGGCAGAGTCTTTATCAGACGAAGAGTTAATCTTTGGTTCTGTTAATATGATTCAATTAACAGATCCATATTCCAGTCTTGATAAGCCTGAATTCCCTGTATCAAATAAGGGAATCCGAGGAAGTTCTAGAGATTCAGGATATAGGGGAAGATGTGGATCTTTCCGAAGCCACTACTCTAATTTTACCCCTGCCAGCACTGTATATGTAGCATGAACTCGTGGTAGAGCCCTTCAGCGAGCTCAAAAAGAACAAGCAAGTTCTTCTGCCAATGGCCAACTCAGTTTTGGCACAGTTATTTTGGAAGACCGATTAAAGGTTCCATCTTCTTTATCTCAGCAAGTAAATGGATCTAATCAGTCTAATCTTCCAAAACCAAGGATGTTTCCAACTTCAATACAAGATGCATCAGCTTCCAAAGCATCTGCTTCCAAGGTACCCGCTAAACCGCATATTCCTATTGGGAAACGCAGACCTCTAGATCAAAAGTATGATATATTGAAACACTTGGCTCAAGTACCATCCAAGTTATCAATTTTGTATTCTTTGAATCTGTCAAAGGATCTTCGGGAATCACTCATCGAAGCTTTGTCGAGTCCTCAGGAGTTTGAAGCTGAAATTGCTGCAGCTGAAATCTATCACATAGAGAATAATCCTACAGAATGCCATGTAGTGATATCTTTTACTGATAAAGATGAAGATGATGTTGTGCATGGGCACATAAAACCTTTGTACTTATCTGGCAATGTCAATGGTATAGATGTTCGAAGAGCTTTCATTGACAATGGTTCAGGAGTCAACCTCATGCCCATTCGTACACTTCGTCGATTGGGCCTCACGGAATCTGATTTATCTCCTTCTACCATGATGTTACAAGGATATGATAAAAATGAACAAGAACCACTGGGAGAAGTTACACTCAGAACTCAGTTTGGAGATCTTGTTTCCAATTCGGATTTCATGATTGTTGATCAAGACTCAGCTTTCAATATCTTGCTTGAAAGACCCTGGCTACATCAGCATGCAGCTATTCCGTCATCATACCATCAATGTCTCAAATACTATTTCGATGGTCAAGTTGGAACATTGTATGGTGATAAGGCCCCGTTCAAGACATGTGAGTCTCAATACATTGAGGCGGAATTTTATCACATGAAGGGAAGAGAAAAATCTACAATGAAAGAAATTACCAAAGTTAATGCTCCATATGGTTTGGAGAAAATTCCAATAAATCCATTTTCACATGTGAGTACAGATTGTGTGTTACCTATCAGTCAAATTGACAAAATAGGCCCAAATCAAAATACTCTTATGGAAAGATCCATAATGTCAATTACGGCAATCGAGCCAGACAACATGGGAGAAATTGGTAACTTACCAAGCAGTGATGAAAGCATAAGTGGTGACGTTTTCATTTTGGCTGCTGAAGTCCAACAAGTCTATACTTCGCTAATCAGGCCAGAAGAAGTTATAGCAACACCAGAGGTGAAAAATGATGTCGATTCTCAATCCATAATCTCCTCTTTATTTCCCAAAGAAGACCCTTTATCATCAATAGGGTCGGAAATGGAAGCTTCTTCTTCAAAATGTGAAAATATTGACATCTCTTATGATCATGAGAATTTCGTTTTTCATCTAATTTTCAGGTAGAAATGGAAGAAATAACACATGATGAAGAGGAAGAGGAAGATCTTAGAGATGCTCCTCCAGCATTTGAAGAGGGTATCTCTACCACTGTGGATGAACTCATAGATGTAAATCTGGGTACAGAGAAAGATCCACGCCCCACTTTAATTAGTGCGGCCATGACCCTTGAAGAGCAAAAGATGTATATTTCCTTTCTAAAGAAAAAAAAAGATATTTTTTCTTGGAATTATACAGAAATTCCTGGGCTTGATCCTGATGTTCTACTCATCATTTGGGTTTACCAAAAGAACATCGAGGATTCAAGCAAGCCGCAAGAAGAACACACCGAACCTATGCTTCCAAAATTGAGGCTGAAGTGGATAAGATTATCAAAGCTAACATCGTCAGAGAAGTTCAATATCACAAGTGGTTGGCTAATATTTTCCATGTAAAGAAGAAGAACGGACAAATTAGGGTTTGCATCAATTTCAGAGATCTTAATCGGTATTGTCCTAAAGATGATTTCCCAGTTCCGATTACAGAACACTTAATTGATGCGACAGCTGGCTATGAAGTACTTTCTTTCATGGATGGATATTCTGGATATAATCAGATCCGAATGGCCCCAGAAGATGAGGAATATACATCCTTCAGAGCTCCTCAAGGTGTGTTTTGTTACCGGGTGATGCCCTTTGGTTTAAAGAATGCAGGTGCAACATATCAACGCGCCATGCATCGTATCTTCAAACCTCTTTTAGGGAAGTTTGTTGAATTCTATGTAGATTATTTGGTGGTTAAATCCAAACAACGTTCTAATCACTTGGCTGATTTGAAAGTCATATTCCACAAGCTTCGACAACATAATTTGAAGATGAACCCCTTAAAATGTGCTTTTGGGGTAACCTCAGGAAAATTCCTCGGCTTTGTTGTACGCCATCGTGGTATTGAAGTCGATCCTGAGAAGACCAAATCAATCCTTGGTATGTCACCTCCTCGGAATTTGAAAGAATTAAGAGGACTTCAAGGACACTTAGCCTATATTCGGCGTTTCATCGCCAATTTGGCAGGAAAAAGTTTACCTTTTACCAAATTATTGAAGAAAGGAGTCACTTACCATTGGACTGAAGAATGTCATGAAGCATTTGATGTTCTCAAGAAATACCTCTTGAGTCCACCAATACTCATGCCACCTGTTGAGGGTAGACCTCTTATCCTCTATGTGACAGCTTTAGAGCGATCATTGGGTGCCTTTCTCGCTCAAAAGAATGATGCTGGGAATGAAAATAGTCTCTACTATCTCAGTAGAACTATGCTTGAAGTAGAAACTCGGTATTCAAGTATTGAAAAGTGCTGCCTAGCATTAATATTTGCAGTTCAGAAACTGAGACACTACCTGCAACATCATGAGGTCCAATTGGTATCTCGTAATAATCCGCTCAAATTCATCCTTAGTTGTCCAATGCTTACAGGACGTCTGGAAAGGTGGGCGGTTATTCTACAGCAGTTCGACATTCAGTATGTGTCTCAAAAGGCAATTAAGGGCCAAGCTCTGGATAATTTCCTGGCTGAACATCCTTCAGTGGAAGACACGTATTCAGATATCGAACTCCCTGATGAGGAAGTTTTCTCTATTCAAGAGAGTCCTCAAACATGGGAAATGTATTTTGATAGTGCTTCTAGAAGTCCAACAGGGAAGAAAATGGAAAATCCTAAATTCAACAAAGTTGGTTTAGAAATTGTTTTCATTTCTCCAGATAAGGCAGTGTTACCTTATTCCTTTTTGTTGTGGGATGGTGGTACCAATAATGAAGCTGAATACCAAGCTCTCATTACAGGCTTGGAATTAGCGCTTCAAGCACAAGTGAATCACTTAAAGGTGAAAGGTGATTCAGACCTGGTAATCAAACAAGTCAATGGGGATTATGCCATCAGAAAAGAAGAATTAATCCCTTTGTATGATTACATCAGAGAGTTAATGTCGGAATTCACTTCATAACTGACATTTTCTTATCTCCCAAGATCACAAAATGCTCAAGCTGATGCATTGGCTAATATAGCCACAGCTTTAGCAGATCCAAATCGGGACGAGACAACCATCTGTATTGCCCACCGTCGTGCAATTTCACCTTATGTTCAAGTCAGAACAGAGGAAATTAATGAAATTAGTCCCATTCCTGAACCATATGGTCATACTATAGGATGGATGTCACCTATCAGGGAATACCTTCAAAATGGAACACTTCCACCTGATAGAGACGAGAAAGAACAAATCCGGCGACGTGTGGTCAATTTTACTCTTTATGATAGCCCAAACCACCTCGAGAAAATTCTCTACAAACGTGGTTTTGATGGAGTTCTCTTCAGATGTATTGATGGTGAAGAGACAATGGCTGTCATAAAACAAGTGCATGCAGGAGTCTGTGGTGCCCACAAGTCTGGACATAGACTGTCTGATCAAATTCGAAGGCTTGGATACTTTTGGCCTTCAATGATACAAGATTGTGTTAATTTCACAAAGAAGTGTCATTCATGCCAAGTATATGCCAACTTCATTAATCAACCTCCAGAGTTGCTTCATATAGCTAAATACTCATGGCCATTTTCCACATGGGGAATGGATGTGGTGGGACCTTACCCTTCAGCTACAGCCAAGCAGTTTAAGTACATTCTTACTACTACTGATTTCTTTTCCAAATGGGCAGAGGCAGTACCTCTCAAAGAAGTCAGTTCTAAATGCATTGTTAACTTCATCAAGTCTAACATCATTACTAGATTTGGTGTCCCTCATACCATATTGACGGACAACGACACCAACTTCTGTTCTTCTGAGGTAAAGAAATTGTATCAAGTAAACAACATTAGGTCCAACCATTCATCTCGATATCATGCAGCGGCTAATGGCCAGATAGAAGCCTTCAACAAGACTCTTTCAAATATACTGAAAAAGATGGTGGATAAAGATAAGAGGTCATGGCCTGATAAACTCTTTCATGATTTATGGGCTTATCGGACTACCACTCGCAATGCAACGTGGTCAACTCCATATTCGTTGGTATATGGAACAGAAGCAGTCTTGCCAATTGAAGTTCAATTGCCCTCACTCAGAATAGCCATTTGTGATCAGTTATCTATAGATGAGCAATCCCAAAGCGGTTGAATGAATTGGAACAGTTAGATGAGAAAAGATTGTGCACTTTGCACCACATGGAAATCTATTAGAATCGAATAGCACGAGCTTTTAACAAAAAGGTTCGTCTTCGTTCATTCATTCAGGGAGAATTGGTATTGGTTCTCAGAGCACCAATGATACCAGGAAAGAAGCCTCCCAAGCTTGAACCAAAATGGGAAGGACCTTATTCAATACATAAGGTCTACTCCAATGGAGCGTATTCTCTAATCTCAATGGATGGAGAACACATCACGACTCCAACTAATGCCAGATTTCTGAAGAAGTATTTTGTATAAACACAAAATATTGTTCCCAGATCCAAAACAATCACATTGGTTCATGATATTATGTCCTACATGACACTAAACTGTATTATATCCTATATACATGAAATTAAATTGTACAGAAGTTCCTTATTTGTCCGAGATGACATTAAACTATATTTTGTCCGAGATGACATTAAACTATATTGTGTCCTAGCAACATGACATTAAACTGTGTGGCACTTTTATCGTCCAACATGACGTTAAACTGTCACATTGGTTACTATTATGTCCTACATGACACTAAACTGTATTATGTCCTATCTACATGACATTAAACTGTACAGAAGTTCCTTATTTTTCCGAGATGACATTAAACTATATTTTTTCCGAGATGACATTAAACTATATTGTGTCCTAGCAACATGACATTAAACTGTGTGGCACTTCCAACGTCCAGCATGATGATAAACTGTAAAAAGTCCCCAAAACTGATATCCTCGTATTGGTTCACCTTAGTCCTAGCTACATGACTTTAAACTGTACAACACCAGTTCGTCCTTGCTATATGATGTTAAACTATACAGCAATGGTCCAGTATGACTTTAAACTGCAACTTCGTCCCACATGACATTAAACTGTGAAAAATCTCCATAAACCGTCCAGCATGACCTTAAACCGCATCATCCCTGGTCCATGTATATGACCATAAACTATTTGAAAATCCCTTATGTCCAGCAAGACGTTAAACTGTGACGTCCTAAATACATGACGCTAAACTGTATAAAAGTCCCTCACGTATGAAAAGATGTTAAACTATATAATCATCAAAGGTCCAGCATGACATTAAACTGCACCATCCACGGTCCATGAATATGACCTTAAACTATTCGCACTTTCGTCCAATATGACGTTAAACTGTATTGTCCCCATCATCCTAACTACATGACGCTAAACTGTACAGAAAGTCCTTGATATGTCCTACATGACATTAAACTATTATTTTGTCCCTGCTACATGACACTAAACTGTGCAGAACCAATTGTCCTAACTGCAAGACTTTAAACTGCATAGTCCCTTTTTTATGTCCTACATGACATTAAACTGTGCATCGTTAAAGTTGTTATTACCTCTTGTTTCTCACACCGAGTATGACTCACGTGAGCATAGAGCGAACATAAACCATAACACTCCCTATGGGCCGCTAACCATGTGTAAGTCCCAACAACAATTTAATTAGATCGTTGTACACAAGAACAACTTGATCATTAATTCATTCTTTAATTGAACTACACGGACTTTGATCCTTGCCCTCCAGGCTGGGTATGTAGGCATCCTCCCAAGGTTCAAGCCCAAAAACAATCCCTTCACATCGGTTCACCACCATCTCATATGATATTGATTCGTGAAACCGCCCCTGTAATCAATATCTTTACATTGATTCACTTTCGTCCTTGTTATATGACGTTAAACTATACAACACTTTTGTCTGGTACGACAATAAACTACAATATTCTTTGATTTCCTCATTTGAGAGAGAACTATTATTGACATTTATTTTTCAATCATGGTTTTTATTTTCAAAAAGACTACGTGCATACATGGTAATGCCTAAACTTTTTTATCTTAGGTTAAACCATCATTTCACTAAAGTCCCCTTTCACCCTTCACATGTACGAACCAAATTTGTACAGAGGGTAGTTCTAGAACTACGTGGACTTGATTCCGATCCTTATGGGATACGTAGGAACATTCGAGTATCCCTCGAATCCAGTCCCAAGTCTTTTGGGCCTAACCCCAAATTTCACTTTCAGTCCCTTGGCTGAAAAGTCCTCATGAAAACACACACTGTGTATTCATTATTTTGGTCCAAATTATATGACCCTAAACTAAGATCACTCATACTTTCGTCCTGCACGACGTTAAACTGCATTTCAAGAACTACGTATAGCTTATTCTCATTCTTATGAGATACGTAGTGAAGTCCAAGTTTCAATTCAGGACCCAGCCACGACATGATTATGGTTATCATTGACCTATGTATCTCTATATACATTGGACAATACCCATCTTTATGTGTTATAATCCTAACCTAAAATATTTTCAGATCTTCATAACCCTTTTCATGACTTCTAATCACAAAAATTTCAAACTTCTGAGAATTCTTTTGCCTGACTATGCAGCACGTGCCCATAGGTGGTCTTGCATAAACAGTCCACATAACAGTCTTTTCAGCCAAAAGATGCTATTTATTTGACCATGCAGCCAAGGCCCTTAGGTGGCCCTGCATATTTCAACCCCCTAACGGGTTTTGTTAAATAATAGTAACTTCATTCTTGGGAAGAATGCCTCTTTTGTCCTTATTTGTCTTAAACGACAGTATGTAGGGATCCGCAAAAAATAGCCATCCTTAACATATTTTTCCCATATCCTTTTTCATGATCTGAAAGTATTCAAGTCTATGGTTTATTCTTCTTCCCTACGTTTGGGTCAGACCTTCGTAGGAGTGATGTTCATCCTGTTCTTCGATATTCTTGTTCGGAAATATCTTCTCCATATTCAAGTACCTCTTTCCATACAAAAAACTCTATACTTTAGAAAATTTGAATCTCCATAAACTTTCACTGGCTTTTAGCACTAGGAAAGTAAATTTCTGGGAGTTCTTTTGCCTGACTATGCAGCACGTGCCCATAGGTGGCCTTGCATAAACAGTCCGCATAACAGACTTGTCAGCCGAAAGATGCTATTTATTTAGCCATGCAGCCGACGCCCTTAGGTGGCCCTGCATATTTCAACCCCCTAACGGGTTTTGTTAAATAATAGTAACTTCATTCGTGGAAACTACTTCTTATAATGCCTTTTAGCTCTTTTTCATATCATTCCTCAGATTCAAATATTCTTAAGCCATAGTTTACATTTTTTTTCTCATACTTGAGTATGGTAATATGTTTTCAGATAAATTGTCAAAGAATTGAATCAATTTTAATCCATTTTGGTCAAAGGTATTTCGACCTTAAACATTATCCCCTTTATGTCCGGCGTGCATGACTTTAAACTGCCCACAAAAGACAAAGGAACTCTGAATAGAAGTCAAGTTCCAGCTCACTAAATATACATTTTTGTATGATTTAGGTAATATTGAGCAATTAAAAGGTTCAAAGTTTGTCAGATTATTAGTAATAATCCTAGTAAAAATCAAACTATGCTTACTAGGTCCATTGGCTTAAGTAAATTTGAAGCAGGTAATGAAAGAATGCAGGTACAATTGATTGAAGACGAAAGTGTTTTTCATTGATACACAGGAGATAGAAAGACATCCACAGACTGAAGTCTCTTCTCTTTTTCAAGAATTACAGAAGATTGTCAACATAAGTCTTCATTTGATATATAGCATCCTGAGCCTTATCAGCAGTTACTTGAAGCTCGTGCACTTTACCAGCTTCACTCTTTTCAGCTTGCTGAAGTGCCTTCTTAGCATCTGTGATGGATTTCATGCCATTCATATGAGTTTCATCCAATGATTTATTAAGCTGATCAAGTTCCCCAGTAACAACATCTAACTGTTGCTGGAGTTTCACCTGCTGGACGACCTTTTCTTTGATTTTTTGCTTCAGATCCTTCATCTTGGCAGCATAATCAGCTTCAGCTTGGGATATCGCAGCCTCAAATTCACCTATGTTGACTGAAAATTTCACTCTGGTCAAATCTTCGCGACTTGTCTGAACTTGCTCCCTCCTGAAAATGATCTGGTTCACCGCAGCATGGATCTTTTCATACCCAAAACCACCAAGTCCCAGTATAACAAATTGGGATGACAATCGAGAAATTTTTTATGGTACCTCTTCTAAAGGAACCCCAGATATGATGTTCCATATGTTGTTCCATGCCTTACGTCATGAAAAGCTAAATGCTTTAAGCATCTCTGGATCTGATTCAATATCATCGTCAGAAGGGGGTATGTAATCTGGAATTAGCGCGCTTAAGGAAGTGCCTTGTCCTTCTCTTTCCCCCCTGACTTGTGCTTCTTCACTTTCAATTCCTGTTGGGGCAGAGGCTGAGGCCTCACCTCCGGATCTAGTCATTGCAGTTGATGGTCCTGCATGATTAATTGAATGGTTTAGTCAGCTTCAAAGGATAACAAAAGAATAGATTGTCTTGCGAATAAAGTACAATCACAAATATTGTTATCCCTTACCCAAGGATGGTTCAACAACCTGAGAAGACTTTTCCCCATCTTTCCCGGTTTCAACAGGATTTTCAAGATGGGTCTCAGGAGGGTTTATTGGATTTAGCTCTACTTGAGCTAATGTTTCTGCAATGATAGGGTTGACATCAGTGTCCACACCCTCTTCGGGCATTGGCAGTTCAGCGGCTTCTACGGAAGAAACTGCATATTATTTTCCATCATGGTTAGAAGTATATTTTTTTAAAAAAAATTGGGCGAAGGGTAGCACTCACGCCCAAGGTCTTCTAAATCACATGACAACTTAGCATGATCATAAAATTCTTCAAAAGTCATTCCTTGATTCATCATTTCATCCAATGATACTTTAGAATCTTGATTAGTCTCACCAGTGGGAGTATTTGCTACATCTTCTTGCCGACTTATGTCCTGCAACCCATGACCCTGGACAACATCTTCAATAGTAGGAGGGATACTGGGAATGGATGCTAGCTCTTCTCCTGGAGCAACCAAGTCATCTTGGGTCTGTGATTGTTCTACAGCACCCTCCAAGGCCTTTGAAGAAGGATCAGTCCCTTCCCTCAAGGGGGAAATTGAAGAAGCCCCTGCAATCCTTAGAAATACGAGTAACCATATGATTATGGGTATAAACTCATGATTGTTCGTAGGACTTACCGCTTATAATGAAACGTTTAGCTATGGATTTCCTCCTTCGTTGCCTTTGATTCTTTTGTTTTTTTGGAGTATCAGTGGTCTCTCTTATAGGCACTTGGATTGGCGAATGGAAGGCTGTGTCCAGTGCCTCATTCATGGCCTGCTGGCCTGGAGATATCTCGCCTGGTTCGCGAGGAGAATCAGCAAGAGCCCCGATAGCAGTACCACCAGGGCTATATTGTGGCGAAGGAACCCCAGTTCCTTTCTTTGCAAGCTGCAAGATGAAGAAAATAACTTCCTTAAGTAACAAAGCTTCAACTGAAATTAAGTTGCAAAGAAAATCAGGAAAGAAAACTTACATCTTTAGGAGCCACGTACTCTTGCCATTCCTCATCTCCAGAACCACCAGCCCCCTCAGTAGCGCCACGATCAATCATTTCCTTCACCCACCTGGTGATAGGAACTGAGTCATCAGTGGCATATATGAGCATTTCTAGCTCTCTGTTGTAAGCTCGCACTTCATTGGGGTTATCTCCGTATTGAATATTTTTAGAAGCTACAAGATTTCCTATTCTAGGAAGTTGTAGGCCCTCACAAAAATCCAGCCAGGCGGTCTCAGTACCACAGTATAAGCTCTTCCATAGCTGAACAGCCTCTGGTCTTAGATATAAAGGTTGTGAGGAAGGTCCTAAAATTTTTGATTTTAATTTCTTCCCAGCTCCTGCAACTACAGATAGAGAATAAGAATGTAAGACTTATTACTTTATAAAGTAGCAGTGATTGAAATTACTACAATGAAATAACTCACCAGGAGTTGATGGAGTGGGTCTTTTAATTCTGGCCGGAGGATTATATCAGGCACGAAACCGCTTTGCTGCCGGTTGTGCCTCATCATCCCCATCATGATAATCAGATGAATCAGTTCTAGAAGAGGAGTCTGTTGAACCTATTTCAGGTGGAGAAGCGTCACCTTCATGAGGAAGGGTTTCTTTCTCTACAGTCCTCTTCCTCTTTCCCACTTGATATAATGGGTGATTCAATATCCCTTTGGGGTATGATGCTATCCAGTGTTCGGCATAAAATGTAGTCAGATTATGTGCCGCTTTTTCAACTGGTAGATCAAATACCGCCCCAGTCTTCTCTCTTGATGTCAGCAACCATAGTTGTCGAGCAACCATCGGATGTTGCTCTAACCTGACATGTACCGGAGGGGATACAACAATTTTTTGCAAACATTTGACTTGGAATACAAATATATATGGAGCATAGGCCACACATATGATTTCTCTATCAATCCTGGCTACTAACACGCCATCCCTGCAAGCAAGCATGTATGCCCTCAAATCCAAATGGGTTGTCCCATCATCAAAAAACCGCCCGGATGGCGGACTTCCATAGGGAAAAAAGTTGAATTCCTTAAACATTCTCATCCTTACATTCATGTCATAACCATTAACATCTAAGGGAGAAATTACAAAGAATGCTTGCACTGACGTTCTGAATGAGCTTCCATGAATTTGTAATCCATTCTGTACATTATAAGTCCTGAAGTGAGTGGCGATCCATCCCCACAAAACCTGGAATGGTCCCATTATTCATAAAGGAGATTTAACTTGGAAGACGTGAAGTAAACTCCTGTGAATCTTTTCTAAAATGGGGGTAGCTAACCCAACCATTTTTCCCTCAGCCAACTTTTCCGCAATAACGAAGGTCCCTGGCCTAACGCCTCCCTTCGAATCCCTGACCGGCAAGAGATAAACACTGAGCCACATTGCCAAGAAACCCGCCAGACGAGTTTTCTTTGGAATTCTTTTATTCACTTCATATCCCCACTTTTCAAACTCTCCTGCTTCTAGAGTTGGCCAGAATGTGCCAGGAGCTCCTCTCTTCTCAGGTTTTGGACAAGTGGTAGGACGTCTGGGCCTGGTATCCTTTGATTTCTTTTTCTTGGATCCTTTTTATTTTGGCTCCATCCTTTTCTTCTCAGTAAGAAACACATTCATCCATTCTTCCGGATGAATATCTTTTCTAAAATGAGTTAATGAGGTCTCTGAACTCTTGAGCCTGTGAAAGATTTTAAATAGTTCTCGAGCTAAAGCAGGAGTCTTCTCTGAATCATTCCAAGTCACCTTGGGAGGAATGAATTCATCATACATATCGCCCATGATTGGAGCTCCTGAAATCTTGTGGACATCCCACAAACTGATACCTACTTCTCCATGAGTCAAATGGAAAGAATTAGTTGCTGGGCTCCAGTGGCTGAGTATCTCTGGCACGAAGTTATCATGTCTGTAAACATATGTTTGCCCAACCCAAACAGCCTCATATATTATAGCTCTCTTCAGGTCCTCGATAAACTCTGCGCAAGTCTGTCGCACACAGTATTCCCACATCCAAGTTGGATTCACACCTCCCCCAGGACGGAAATCCCAACTTTTCTTCCAGCCTTTGGATTGATCCATCTGATCATTTCGAAAGATTGAAGGATGACAATGTGGTTGAAGATCAGGTGTATGTTTTTTCAGATCTGGTGTGCAAGGGCTATGATGCATCACAGAAGCCTTCTCCACTGTTCCAGCTGTTAGAAATACTCCTCCACCTGAGATATTTGCTGAAGCAAAATTGGTATAATTCTGAAACCACGAAAATGGAAGATAATTCTTTACTTCTGGAATAATGACTTCTTGTAGATGACCATAGCCATACAAAGGTAGATAAGTGTAGTGAGGAAAGTTGCGATCATATTTCTTCAGATACTTAACCAAATCTAGAAGAGTACTATCTTTGATAGTATAGTAATCGGGGCCAATGATGTTCATCATATCATCTATCCGCTTGCTAGCCAGTTCATCAATTAATCCAGGTCTAAGAGCCATTGAATCTGCACAGGAGTTGAATAAATTAAACTCTTAAATGGGTTTATTTTTCAAAAAATTTGTGAAAGAATTTGGAAAAAATGGCTAAGGCATTAAGGCGCGCAAGTATGGAGCTGTCGCGCAAGTGTTACATGTGCCGCACAAGTTTCTGTCGCGCATGTATCACCGCACAAGCCCTATTACCTTGAGAGTAGCGCGACAGCGAGGAAACAGTGGAAAAAGAGACTTGCACAGCGAGGAAGACTTGCACGGCGAGAGCTCGAGAAATTCGGGATCAGATGTTATCCACGGCCAAAAGCGGTGTATTTATAGGCCGGGAAGCCTATCTGCGCGCCGTACCCAGAGCGCTTAAAGCCTGTGCGATGCAAACTTCCGCGCCGCCATCTATGCACGGAAGACTTGCGCGCCACCCTTTTCCTTTGGATGGATTCGATTTCCTCAGAGTCAAATCATCATTTCTCTCCGGATCCAACTCTGAGGGGGGACTTTTGTTAATTCTTCTTTTCGTCACAGAATCTAAAGATCAGAAAAGGGAATATCTGAGCTCAAAGTGATTCAACCTTTGAAGAAAACATCAAAAATCGACAAAGGCATGAACAAAGGATCAACAGCAACTGCACCGCGCAAGTTATCTCACTGTCGCGCAAGTACACTTGTGCGGCACCCTTGGCCGCGCAAGTGACTTGCGCGGCACCCTTGGTCGCGCATGTCACTTGCGCGACCTAAGTGGTAACCGCCCGGTAACTGCCCAGGGTCTTCTTTTGCCTATAAATAGACCCTGTGGGCCCCCCATTCGAGAGGATCTTTTTCCAGAAACTCGGATTGAAGCTCCTGATGCCCAAGTCTCTTCTCAATGCTTCTGAAACACTTCTAAGGTAATTTCTTACCTAGAACGGAAGATTTAAAGAGAAGAAGGAAGGCCTAAGTGTTGAAACTCATCAACACTTGCGCGCCGCCTTATTCCTTCAATAGAACTTACGCGTCCCTTTTTTGGAAGAACCTCAAGAGGATTCTAAAGAGATTTATAAAGAGTCGCTCAAATATTCTAATGATGTTTGAGAATCGCGCAAGTAACCCTCATGTCGCGCAAGTATACTTGCGTGACCAATACTTGCGCGCCGCCGTAATACTTGCGCGCCTTTCAAGACTTGCGCGCCCCTACCTTTTTGGGTGCCTATCTTGCCCATTTTACCCCTCTTAAGCCATCGCACCTTTCCTTTTCAAGATTCAGTCTTCAAGACACTCTTCAAAGCCATTTATGGCATGATTTCTTGATTTGACTTCCTTATCTGAAAGGAATTCTGTGGAATATCTCTCAAAGCCTAGTGATTTAAATATCCTTATGTCAATAAATATGGAGAGTTAATTCATTCAACCTCATCCTTTAAGATGAGAGAATCCTTAACTTGGGTCTCTTTTTCAGGAATAATCCCCAGTTATAAATCCTTTAATCTGGGCATCCTCCTCAGGAGTAAGCCCCAAACCTTAATTCCTTAAACATGGGCATCCTCCTCAGGAGTAAGCCCCAATCATAATCCTTTAACTTGGGCATCCTCCTCAGGAGTAAGCCCCAATCTCAAATATGGGCATCCTTCTCAGGAGTAAGCCCCAAACCTTAATCCCTAACCTGGGTCTCTTTTTCAGGAATACGACTCAGTCATTATCTTGGGCTTCCTTTTAAGGAGTAATCCCCAAGTCCCCTAACCTGGGCCTCCTTTTCCGGAATAAGTCTCAGTCATAATTTTGGGCATCCTTCTTAGGAGTAAAACCCAATCATAAGAACCCTCCTAATTTGGGCATCCTCCTTAGGAGTAAGCCCCAATATTAGAGTATTCAAATCTCCATAAAGCACATATACCTTTATGGACCTTGTTCCTGTATTTTCTCCCTAAAAGTAAATCCTAAACCTTCATCTATTTGGGCAGTCATACGTACATAAGCCCCAAACAATTTCTTATGATTGTATCTTTCATGGAACAATTGTCTAATTTTTACCAATACGTCTTGTTTCTCACACCGAGCATGACTCACATGAGCTTAGAGTGTAAAAGTAATTATGACATTCTTCTTTGAGCCATCAATCATAAACATCATACTCCATTACTCGAACTACGTGGGTTCTGATTCCTTTTCCAAAACAAAGGATACGTAGGTAGCCCATTTATGGGTTCGATCTCAACTTTGAAATAATCCATGTCCTTCTGAATGACAATAAACTTCAAGTGCCCCACTAAGTGGCTTTAAAACCAGCCTGGTCATCATAATGACCAATAGACTTTTATATAATTGTTTTGAAGGATACCATTGACCAAGAATCTCTAAACAGATATAGATGATTCTTTATTGATGAAGAACCTCGAATACATATAAAAGATTCTCTAAATTTCTTGAATATTTAATCATTGATTGTTAAAACTTATGGAAAGCTCATTTTATACTTGGTAAAGTAATAAGGATTCACGAACATAACTTAAATCTATAAAGAGAGTCCCGGAGTAGACAATAATTCCCCTCAAAAAGGTGTGATGAGTCCGACCTCCCATCCTCTCGACCAATGCAAATTCCTAAGCCTCATTAGTCCACAAACTAATGAGCGCCTACCTTTGGAAAGTAGGTCCAAATGGATGTGGAATCATTGGATGTTTCTGGTTCTACGAACTAACCCGTTAGAAATCGATCGGAACGTTTGAATCTCCCGTCCAGGAGGTCATCCCCGAAATCCGTGCGATACAGTAGGTCACATCCCCCTCAAGGGGTAACACACCCATCAAAGCTTTTTAATTATATAATATTATTCCCTAGAAACAAATTATAGTGGTTAAAAGACCCATTGGAAAGTATCCCATAATACCACTTCTCCATAGCCCAAAGGCATGTATTGACTAGCCCATAAGGCCTCGAAGTACGACACTGGCCCGCTCGTGGATCAGGTCATCACCTTCTTGGACCCTTGTCGCCTATGACAGTCATATTACATCAATGCCTCTTCTTCCACCAACTTGGTTGTTTCCCATTCACCCATAATCATCCAACCATGTGCACCACCACTATTCAGAGGGGGTCAATCTATTTTCCATCTAACTACCACCATCTCACCACTATCGTAGATTGGTCCACCCCTTAATGTCAAGCCAACACCATCTATCATGCAAGCCAAAATCCCCTATGAGATCAAACTGGCCCCTGATACAGCCCCTGAAACTGATTCAGAAAAAATATGATTGAACTATGATAAGGACTACTATGTAATTCCTTTTCTTCATCGTCATACCAACCATTAGTGGGGCATCAAACTGTTCTACCAACAACTCGTCACTATCCATCCACATTCACATCTCCAGAATGTCAACGGGGTAATATGTTCCATTACATAACACCCACCCTAAATAAACACCCATGAATGAGTAAGCGCATTGGATTTGATCACATTACTATAGATATTTTAAAAGAACAGATCCTACCAATCTGTAAAAAACATTTTAAAATTTGGGTTGATTAAATATCTCAATGGGGGAGAGGGGTTTAAAACAATTGCTTCCATTTTTCAAAAATTATAAAAAAAGTTCTTTGGAATTGATTGCTTCATAAAATGAAAACTATTATTCAAATAAAACTATTTAATTATATAAAACTCACTATTCTATAATAATCGATAACGGTTTTCTCAAACGTAATATAATTTTTAACATAAATTTTCATTAAAACAATTTTAAATAGTAAAATTAATTTTTTTAAAATAATAAATCCAAGAATAAAATGAATAATATATTATAATTAATGGATTTTTAAATATTAGATTACATGGAAATAATTTATTATTAAGTAATGTAGATATGTTTCTAGAAAAACACTTCACAGTTTTGGAAAAAAATACTTAAGGCGTTTTGGAATAGTCAATATTGTATAGGGCCTTCACGCCTTGGTATAAAACATCCCTATAGGTTTAAGATCAGCCATTATCCTTTATCATGTTTACAAAGACCATAGGAAAATTATTAATAAAACATCTTGATCATTCAATTTTCATGTTTATTTTTCAATCATATTTTTAAAACTATGTTGAAGGAAATATACACACACAAATTTAATTGTATATTTATATATGTATATTTATAAGTATTTTGTCAAAAATAAACCAAAAATCCATGATAATAAAACTCTTCTCTGGAATAATGTAAAAAATACATGGAATGACCAAGTCATAATAAATAAATAATCGAAATACAATAATCTAGACATAATAAATATATATGAAAATTATATATAATTTCAAAAACCAAAAATATTAAAATAAAAACACATTGGAAGATAGAATATATTTTTAAATGATAACCCCTTAAGAGGGCCTTTTGTTTTCTATAAAATATAAATTTGTTTACATGAAATGATAACATTGAAAGTGATTCACTATCATAAAGAGGGTTTTGAAATAAATTTATCAATTGATCATTATTTTAAAACTAATATGGGTTTTTTATTTTTTTTTTACAATATATTTTAAAAAATATTTTTCCGTTTACCTAAACTATGGTACAATCGTATTGATGTTATCCATCTTGAAATCAAACCCCTAGTACATGATCACATTCACTCACTCCACCTATCTAAAATAACAATACACTTATGTTTTTTTGATGAATCTTAGCAGAGCCCCATTAGTGAACAATCAAAGAGGAGGGTCTTCTTTAAAACCCAACCATATTATTATTATTTTCATTATTATTTTTATCCATATTATTTTTGGTTTGTTATTGGGTTTTATTAATATTTTTAAAAAATTATTTTGGAATTATTTTAAATATTGGTGGGTCTATCAATAGACTTTTTTACCCATTAAGAATGTTTATATTTTGTTTTTATTAAATTTTAAACAGTTTTGTTTAGTTTTTTTCAATCATTAACTCTTATGCCACTATATATATTTATTATATATAAACAAACACTACTGTTAACGTTTATTGATGTTTCTTAACCACTAAAACACTTTCATACTTGACTTATACATATTTCTCGATTTTTTAACATATTCCTATGCCATATATATATATATATATATATATATATTTAAATTATATAATTTTTATTCTATGTTTTTTTTGTTAAGACTCACTGTTATATATATTTATATATATATATTACATTTTAATTTTTGACTAATGGTACATTCACACACAACCACACATTATTTAAATGTTTTTTTCTCAATGTTTTCCTTTTTTTATTGAAGAAATTTTATACACACACACACACACAACAATTATAAGTGTGTATATATAAATAGACATATATAATAAGATAATATATATCTGTTAAATATTATTTTATAACCCAATTTTTATTATCATAATTTTAAATTTTATTATCAATTATGTATAATTATACACACACACACACACACACACACACATATATATATATATCTTTAATCTTTTTGTTTACTATATATATATATATACATTAATTAACATATATATATATAAAACTGAAATCACATTTAAAATTTATATATCTTATCTTATGTGAGAATTTTCATATACTTTACTAATTATATCACTTTTCTAAAATAAATCATTTAAGAAATTTAATTCATTATTGTACAATATATGTACTCTAAATCATATATGTAATTCTATATTCATTATAAATCAATAATTATTACGATTTTATTAAAATAATCTATAATTTTTTGTCATAATATTTATATATTAATATTAATAATCTTTATGTTATAATATATTCATTTCAAATTACTATTTTATATTCCCAGGTTAATATTAAATATATTTACCATAATAATAATTTTTATTTCTCAAATAATATTGAGAACACACACACATATAAATGTATTAATAAATTAATTATAATGATAAATAAAATACTAATTACAATATTTTCTAATAAAATATTTTTTTACATATAATTATATTATTTCTTAAATAATAAAAAATAATATATATATTATAAAAACTGGTACATTACATTCTCCCCCTTAAATAAATTATGTCCTCATAAATTTAAATATCTAAGATATATTTATATTCTTTTACTTCCTAATTAAATACAACAAAAATTTATTTTTTATACAATATATTACATAGGATTTGAATACAAGATAATAATAATAATAATAATAATAATAAATTTTATATAAAATTAAATAAAATTAAAAATGGAAATTTTTTTCCTTTAAGAAAAACTCTTTATTGATTATTAACTCTAAGATTAAAAAAACATTGAATGTCCATGCAATTCAATAATAAGATCACAGGGTTTATCTATGATATATAACCCTATTTTTAATATTATCTTTTAAATATAATTTAAAAACATCAAAAAAATTTCTAAATATTAAATTATCCTCAATATCCTAATAATAAATGTTGTCTAAACCTTCTCATTGATACTAACTAAGACATCCTATACCTATGCTTGCTAGTCTAGTTCTAAAATCAAAATATATTTGTTTTTTGATAAAATATTGTATAACACTATACAATATGCATTATTTGTATCATTTAGATGTTGGGTTTTGGAAGATTAGGAACATTTAAAAAAATACATATCACTCATATATATATTAAATATAAATAATTTTAATATAACATTATATCTACTTTATATAATCCATACAATTGATACCCGTCTCTTACTAACTATTCCTCAACTAAATACCGTATGGAAAAAAATTTTAAAACATGGTGTGAGTGAATTACTTAGTAAAGGGTTTATAAAACCACATTACCTATTTTTAAAAATTCCACAAAACATTATTTTAAACTGATTCCTTAAAAAATTTAAAACCTTTATTGATAGAATAAATTTTCAAGACATAAAATTCACTTTTCCTAAAAAAATACATAAATATTTTTCCAAAAGAAATATACAATTTAAGAATTTTTTTAAAATAAATTTAAAATAATAAATACATTGCTTAAATTAAACACTCCTTAAATAAAAACAATATTATCTAACAATTAAAAAATCAATAATTAATGGAAAACATGGAAATTATTTATTTCTAAAATTAATCTTGTAATTTTTTAGAAAACCCAATTTGTATGATTCGAAAATAAACCGTGATACAGCTTAGAAAATTAAAGGATGTATCGGCCATTCATCTCTGTGAACAATATACCTTGAGGTTTGGGTTCAATCATCATTCCTCATAATTTTTTGAAAGTCTAAGCATTGAATATTAATAAAACCTTTTGAGATTGCAATTTTCCACTCAAATTTTCAATCATATTATTAAAACATTTTGAATTGAGATATATATATATATATAACTATAAATATATATATATATATATTCTTGACATTAATTTATCAAGAAACCAAAAAATCATGGTAATAATAGTATGGATTGAGATAATTAATAACGTTCAAGGAGAAACTGAATCTGAAAAAATAATTCATGAATACATAATAATTTATATATATAATATATCTATGAATAATAGATATAATGTTAAACATATAAAATGAAAAATGAAAAACACATTGAAAAATATAATATTTTTAATACAATAACCCTTTAATAGGAAATTTTATTTGATACGATGATAAAAATAATTTCATATGAAATGATAAATCTAAATGTGTTTCCTCAATCTCAAGGGGTTTTTAAATATATTAAACAATTGATATTTTTTTTAAATGAGGATTTATTAAAAGTGTGAAACATCAACTATAGAGAAATATTTTTCCCTAATTCAAACCACAATAGAAAAATAATATAGTTCTCCTTCTTAAAATAGAGGCTACATGACTTGATCTATACACTCACTATACCTCTCTAAAACTAAAAATTTGAATATTTACTAATGAATTATGGTGGAACTCAATTAGTAAAACAATCAATGAGGATGTTATTCTTCACAACCAAACCACATTTTGTAAATCAATTATTATAATTAATATGAAAAAACTATTTAGGATGATTTTAAAATATGCGTCTCTTTGTCCACACACTCTCTTTACCCTTTGAGAAATTTGATATTTTGCTTTTATTCAATTTTTTACATTTATTATTAGTTTTATTTCTTTTATCCATTAAGTTCTAATCCATCATATATATTTATCATATATAAAGATGTAATTTTTTAAACTTTTTTTATGTTCTTTTCCCACTATGCCACCTTCATATATAATATATACATTTTCTGCATTTTTTATATATTCTTATGACACATATATATTTACATTATATATATATATAAATTTTATTCACTTTTTTATTTTTTACACCATACCCTAATATATATATGTATTATTGTTTTTAAATTTTTACCAATATTACACACACATAGAAATATATCATGTCAATTTTTTTTTGATTTTCATTTCTATTTTTTAATCAAGAGATTTATTATACATATTTATTTACAAATTATAAGTATATATATTCATATATACTGAACATATATATATATATATGTTAAATATAATTTTATGACCCATTTTTTATAAACATAATAATTAATCTTATTATCAATTATGTATACATAAACACACACACACACATATATAAAAATCATATATATTTAAATATCTATATACACTTAAAAGTATATTCCATTTCACACGCATACATAGATATATATATATATATATATATATATATCAAATCATATTTTAAATTTTATATATATCTTATCTTATGTTAGTATTTTTTATATTCCATACTATGTATATCACATTGAAAAACTAAATAATTTGTTCCACCTAAATATATATCATACACTATATATTTGATGTCATGTATATAATTATGCTTTCATAATATATCAAAAATTATAATGATTTCATTAAAACTACCTATCAATTTTATCATAAGATTTATATATTTATATTAATATTTTATATATAAAATTATATTTATTTAAAATTACTATTTCATATTTCCATAAAAATCTCAAAAATTATTTCTTCAATAAAATATTTTTATTTCTCAAATTATATTATAAACCCATAGGCACATTTATATTCATACATAAATTAACATGATAAATAAAATTTTAATTTTTAGTACAATCTTATAATATATAGTTTTATTGATAAATATATTATTTCTCTAATAGCTCTAAATATATACGTTAGAAAACATTGGTCTATAGACTAACACCTTTATCACAAAAAAAGGACAAACATGCATAGAATGACTTCTTAGGAATGAGAGTACTTCCAAATGTGAAATAGTCCCCCAATTTCGCCACTCTAATCATGAGTTTATTCTTGGATAGAGTGTTTTTAATGGAATAAAAAATCATACCACCACCCCTAGATAGTAATTTGAGTAGTAAAAGAGAATGAGGGAGGGCATGGTCATGGGAGATAGTGTATCAAGATGATACTATTAATTTGAACACTACCTCATCACCTAAAATGGCCATCTAAATCAATTAAGATGATGGAAAATAGGTGTTGATCAACATGATTTTCACATATCTAGGAAGATTAAAATTTAACACTATAGTTTTGGACACATATATTGGCCTTCCGTCACTGAATATTTGAGGTCACCACAAAATGAATGATGAACTACAAGACACTTTTATTTAACATATTATCCAGAATATAGAGAGAAATGGAGAAGTTATTAATTTTGAATTAGTTATCATGTTAATGATTATGGTATTATAACTAGGAATACATAATATAGAATGAATAATCCTCCAAAAAATCAAACATTAAATAGAATAAAATCGGTGACTAGAAACTAATATGAAGCTTTCACAGATGTGTTTTACATTAAAACGATCTTTATCATATCAGAGCGAACCCTAGTTATTATGCCCCTGACGAGATGGTTCATTGATGGGGGGTGGGGGTGGGGGGGTAATTTTTTTTTCATTTCTCAATTCTTCATCTTTTAAACTGAACCTCTCAAACCAGTTATATTCTCAATCAACTCAATACAAAATATCACAACCTCACCACATATAAAGTAATAGTCTAAAAAAAATCATCAGATGTTATTTACAGCATTAGGTTCAAAAGACCAAACCATTACATGTTTGTTATTAACTCAATATGGATTCTGTACTATAATATTTTAATCTATAACAATGGTCTCTAGAGTTTTTATGAGGGTGATTTATTATAACCCCAATTACCTTCTCATTCTCAACTGGTTATACTTGTAGTTGTAAGTTCTTTCTCTATCTATGTTTTTCTAGTAATAAAAAGGCCACCTTATTCTTTAGAGTTATCATTATTTATTATTCTATAGGATCTTTTTTACTTGCATACTCCCATAATAAAATTAATATTATAGATGTTCTTGGGTACACATCATGGTTTGGTGTGATATGGATTGTTATCAACTTATTTAAACACTCAGGTCTATCTCTTTTGAATACTTCTAGATCTGGGCCACATTTTCTTCTTCTCGATATTGGATATATTGGGATCTTATATGATCTAGTAATGTGCACAAGATTTCTCAGTTCTCTATATTTTTCTCTGATACCCGCAACATATGTATATACACTAAATCACCATAAATATCATTCGTAAAAAATATCATAGCCAATATATTCATATCTAATTTATAAAAACCCTATGTTCATTGCATGTATGATAATATCATTATATTTTTCCAATATTTTCTCAAATAACTCATCTTTTAAAATATTTATATTTCCATTTAAAAAATATATTTAAATCTTCTAAGGACTCATGTTTCATATTTCATGTGATATAAATATATCTATACACTCACCTTCTTATTTGAAATTATAAAATACATAGTTCTTCTTTCCTACCGTGATGTTACAAATTTACAAACTCTTAACATCCACAAAATTTTCTTCATTAAACTCACTTGATATCTCCATGGAATCATGAAACTCTAGTTTTTTATTTATTATTACAGATTCTAAAAATATCACTCATAACATTGGGTTATAATTCCTTGTGTTTTTCTCAAATGAATAAGTGAAACCCATATATGGATTTAATTATCCTACATGTCTCAATTCAGTTACTTCATAAAAATAATATATATGCCTCACATCATCTTTATGATTCAAATTATCTATGCTACAGAAATTGGATATGGGCTTCACATACACTATGTGATTAACATTGGCTATACCACAATAATCAGATAAATGGCTCACATCACATATGTTCACATTAGCTGTGTGGTTCTATCCAGAATTTATATATAGTATACATTCTTGTGTGATTCTGGGTATGTCTCATAACCATCAATGTGGATTCTTAACATGATCAAAATACTTACATGAATCTCGGAAATTCTATATTTCACTCAAACACAACAATATCTTCATAAACCAACATTCATGACATCATAACCAGTTTAACAATGCTCTATAATATTGTAGATAGTGATCCTTCATCCAAAAAAAACATTCCTTTTAAATCCATTGATGATAAAATTATGAATCAACATAATTAATTAATATCACTTTTTCATGAATCTATTCAGTATTTCATCATGCAATAAGCCTCAAAATACCTTATATATTGAACATAGAATATTATTAATCATTTTATGTACTTATATGGATTCATTATTAAGAATGAAATCCAAATAATTTACATGAGTCTATTAAAATATTCCATGAATCAATATCAACTCCACTAAACACATATTAAACGATTAATAATAAATAAAATACTTTCATTAGCCCAAAATGCCATCGTTTGATCTTATTATAAATAAAATACTCAATATTAATATGTTTCCATGGATGGATTATCAATTTCTCCCAATATTGATAATGAAATTAAAAGATTCAATATGAGGAAATTATCATCACCTCTTTTTCCTTTGAAGGCACTCTCATTCAAATGCCCATTTTCTAATGAGAAAGATGATACCACATATTTCTCTTAGAATAGATCCTTTAATGGGTAAACACTAAGTCTACGTGGGAAAAACCAATGTATAAAAAAGAGATATATAACTAATGATGCCCATGATATACATACACCATTTGTTCATGTGATATCATGCACAATATTTCTTACTTATTAAATACGGGTTGAATAAAATTATATTCTTTTAAAAAACTTATAGCCCACATAATTCACAACAAACCAACAAAGTAGTTCATTTATAATTCATGTTACCCCCTCTCATTTTTTGTAATCATAATCACCATAATAAGGGTCATTAATATAATAATAATAAAGGGCTTTAAAAGTGGCTCTCATACATCATTTTTTAGGTTTTAAAAGCTATCCAAAAATTATAACTTTACTTGAAACAATTGATTCGATGTAATCACCTCATTTTACCCCCCAAAGGTATTCACTATATTTTTTCCATTTCATTGTAGTTATTAGACTCCATAAAGAACAGTCTCTTTATGCTTCACAATAGTGACTGCCTCCAGCCTCTCCTTTTTTTTATAGTGTACACAATAGTCAAAATAATCCTTCAATTCCATACATTTGAGATCATAAATAAAAAATATTTGAGAAGGACACAACCCACCATCCTCAAGGTGAGGGGACAAACAACAATGTTCCATGCCCTTCCATCTTCAAGAGGAAAGAGGGATAATGACCACTTATTCCCGCCTTCAACAGGATCCAATGTGTTGACAAACACCAAGGGTATAGAATCTCACACAAAATGGAAAGAACTACATTTTTAATGAAAATATGATCAGGAGATATGATGGTAAAAAAAATCCCAAACAATAACAAACATTTCTATAATGTCACCCAAAATTAAATCCATTCATGATATAAACATTAACTGCCACAAAATTACAACCAAATATCCATAATAATTTAAAAAAAAGAAAGAGTCTATGCAGCAATACAACAACTACCCCAACGCCTGAGCATGTAGAGTCTAGAATGGTCCTCAAAGTCCTCAATGAAACCTGAAAATAGTTTTCTAACATTGGGTGAGCATTCAAGTATACTCAGTATGGATGCGAAATTCACCCATAATAAAGTTGGAGAAGCATACTAATTTCCTTGTGAAAACAGCAGAAACCAACCACACCTACCAATGAAAAATACTAACCATACTATCTTCACTATGGAACGCTGATCAAATTATGCTATTTATGTAAGGTAATAATATAATCACATTAATGATTTGGCTAACCTATACCACTTTTCCCATCAGTTATCTACTCATTCCTAAGGGATAATGTCTTCATGCTACTAACTTTATGAAAATGTAGTCCCAATGTAAAACTTACTGCACACACCTAGGCCACAAACCACACATATCCCGCCTAGAGACACCTATGCCACAACAACATACCCACCACTAGAAAACACCTAGGTCTCACTCTGAAGACACATGCAAAAAAAACCTGGCACCCAGACACCTAGGCCCCTCATACACAACACAACCTGCCCAAAGGTTCTCCGAATATAGTATACCACATGCCATTACAGCCTTCCCAGATACGCTTGAGATGTAAGAACCCAGAAGGGGGTATGATGAAAGTAACCAGCCATCCATCCTTCTACTAGGATATTTATAAATACACCCTCCCCAATGAAATGTGGTGTTTGAAATGTAGTTATCATAATGGGTGGGGTGCATAATGGAAATCTCAAGGAACATAAATTTATACATACATGAAAACTATAACTCAACCGAACCTATGGGTTTAAAATAAACAAACGACCCACACAAAACCACCTTTATAGATACCCCAATATAAAAAACCACTCAACAGCCAAAAACAAGAATAAACTCAACCACCTTTTCATTTAATCAGTGGTTATTATTTATTAAGGACTTCACTATAGTTTATTCAAGCACTATTAAGGAAACCACAATATCAACAATTCTGAACAATATATGATGGTCAAGCTACATTCCCACTGCTAAAAACACACATAAAGACTCTACAGTTCCATTCCACAAACATGTCGTACCCCAAAAACAAATCCATTCCCTCTATCCTCCCTCATACCTATGAAAAGGCTACCAACAACAACTTAACACAACCCCCATGAATTAAACAACCCAACCAAACACAGCAGACAACCATACCATTATGCTAAACATATTAAGATTTAGAAAGAGGGATTATTTATTTCCACCTCAACTAACAGGGGTGATCACAGAATAGGTTTGACCATGGGGATTCCATTTAAATAAACATGTGTACATGATTTAATGGATTGATATTTGAGACTATTCATAGAGTATCAATAGCAAGAATAAGAACATCACAAGTACACATGAAAGGGCCACCAATGAAAATGATTTTCAAAAGGCCTTAATGCCACAAAAAAATTAATAATAGGAAAACAAGGATAATAAAATAAATCTACAGTAAGCATTAATTCATTTAAATCCCCAACTTGTTGTCACAATAGGTCATGTTATCTCTTTATCATCACCTCCAACCTCATTTAATACTCATGTTAAAGAATGAACTCAACCATTCTATCCCAATAAGAATTAGTACACCCACCCCACATGATACAATATTAAAGAGAGACAAAGGAAAATACCTACCTGGAATAACATGCGACCAGAACTCCTCCTTTCACCAAATAGGGGGTCGCGTGAGTACTAGGAAACTACAAGAAAATTTGCATTTGAAAGGGCTCTAGCATTGGCGTACGACACGTCTGGGGAAAAAACTCTCTCAGTTCACCAAGAGAAATGTGAATAGAGGACATCATCTTTAGAAAATCAAGATCCTATATCATCATAATAGTTAGCGGTTTCGAGGGCCATTAAAGTCCAATCATGGTTTAAATTACACTTCATAAAAATTTCAATGTTCTAAGAGCATTAAGATATTAATGATGTAATTAATTTCCATTGAAACTCCTTTAGAATTTTTTGAAAAAATCCTTTAAAATCAATTTATATCAAATTAAAATAAGAGAGGAATAAATGGAATGGCTGGGGAAAATAAGAAAAATGACACCAATGCTAACGTCGACGTTGATGTTGATGCTGATGTATAGGTGGATACTAACACAGACGTTGATGACGAAACCGAAGATGATGCTGGCTCCAATGCCGATACCATCGCTAATGCTTATGACAACATCGACAATGATGCTAATACTGACGCCAACATCGATAGTATAAAATTACTCACCGACAATGATAGTACAAAATGACACACTCACACTGACAGTTCAATATTACACATAGACAATGATAGATCAAAATGAAAGTCTAACATTGAATGTTCAGAATGACATGCCGACACTAACAGTTCAAAATGACACGCCAACACTGACAGTTCAAAATGATATGCTGACATCGATAGTTCAAAATGACACGTTGAAACCATGATTTCAAAACAACATGCCAACATTGACATTTCAAGATTACATTCTATCACTGATAGTTAAAAATGACATGTCGACACTGATTTTTCAAAATGGTAGGCCGACAATGATAGTTTAAAATGACACACTCACAATGAATGTTTAAAATGGCATGCTGAAACCGACATTTAAATATGGAATGACAACACCGGGTGTTCAAAATAACTCACAGACACTGACAGTTCAAAATGACAACCCGACACCAATAATTCAAAATGACATGCCGATACTGAAAGTTTAAAATGAAACATTGACACTGAAAGTTCAAAATGACTTGCAGACACTGATAGTTCAAAATGACACATTGATAGAAAAATTGTACTTTTAGGGTAAACATCTCGGAATGAGTCACTGATAGCCCCCATAACACCCCAAACACAGGATTTTCAGAAAGGAATGGAATGGAGAGGTCTAGGTTATTTAATCAGATACCTCTCAAACAATTCTCACCCTCAAGAATTCTAAACTAAACCAGAGGAAAGAGGGGTCTGAACAACCACCACGAAAGATACCTCTCAAGAACAAACAACACTATGTTGTTCCAAAACTCGAGTGAAAAACTCTACATCCAAGAACACCTCATCAATAGCTACCACTCCAAAAAACCATGAAAACCTCAAGTATTACACTATCCAGAAACATGGATTAGGGAGATCGTTCCACCATGTCAAGATACTATCTGCTTTGGGGGGTATTGAATCACCCACATGGGTTTAATCACATCCTTTTTAATCCATATTGATTCTGCATTTTCCCTTCCCCTCACCGTTTTCAGGACTTCACACACATCAGGGAAAAGTAAATAACTCATTTCATCGCAACAAGGTCAACAATTATAACATTATAAAATTATAACGAAAAAAATCAGAGAAAAAATCCTAATTGCTCTGGGAACTAGAAATTCATCTATGCCCCCTTCTCTTAATTACTCTCCTTGATGCCACTATGCCTCCACAATGCATGAATCAAATGAATGGTCCATCCATGAAGCACCTTCTCCCGTTGTTCTGGGATCTCCATCAACTACTCCACAAATGTCTCATCATCCTAGATATACAACTCTCCCCAGTAAATGACATGGGAGTCATCGTGTAGATACTGACTAAGCTAAGAGACATTGAAGAAGTTGCGGACCCAGTCCCACCACAGTGGCAATGCCATCTGATATTCCACCACACCAAATCATCCCAACACTTCGAAGGTCTTGATGAACCTAGGAGAAATCATGCTCCCCTTACCAAAATTCCACATACCATGTCGAGGGGAAACTATTAAGGACCCAAGGTACCCATCCTCGATCTCTAAGGGAATCCTCCTATGATCAACATACGAATTAGGCTGGTCCTGAGCCATCTTTATCCTCTCAATCACAAGATGAACCTTATACATCGTTCTCTTCACTGCCTCTAGTACGAGAAGGGCTGCATGCCCAACCATTATCAAAGACAAGGGTTAATGACATGACCTACTATACACAGCCTCAATTGGTTCCATGTTAATTGTAGAGTGATAGCTATTATTTTAAGATAATTATACCGAAGGAAAATGTAATATGCATGATCCCCCAAAGTCTATAACACATAATTATATCATATCCTCCAAATCTAGGATAGTCCACTCTATCTTCCCATCCTTATGAGGGTGGAAGGCAGTGCTAATGTGTAGTTGGGTTCCAAATTCATATTGTAGTCCCATATAAACTTGTGGTATAAACCATGTATCCCAATCCGAGATGATGGATATTGGAACCCCATGCAGAAGAACCACCTTGTCGACATACCTCATTTCTAATGAATCCACTATGCTCGACTCAATGATCGTATGGAACCGAGCCAATTTCATCAGTCTATCCACCACTACCCATATAGAATCATAGACTCCCGAAAAAACTAGGTAGTCCTATAACAATATCTATTGAGTTGTCATCCCATTTATAGTAGGGTAAATCTAAGGGATGCAACAGACCTTCGAGAACACATTGCATATCCTTCACTTGCTGACACACTATAGACTTTTCAACATGTTCTTTCACCTCCCGCTTCACCTTGGGCCAACAAAAATGTTCCCTTAGGCATTGTAACATATTAGATACTACAGGGTGTACCACTAGGGGTGAGCTATGGAACTCATAGAGAAATCCATAATGCATCTCCACTAGAACAAAAAGCTTCCCATGGAAGATAATCCAATTCTTACCATCCTCTAACCATCCTTCTAGAATATCCCCATGGTCAACATGACCCTGAATCACTACATTCTCTATTTATCCCCACTATGACTTCCCCACCTAAGACATCATGGAATATTGTACTATTATCTAAAATATATAGCCTCTACCACTACCCACCCCTGAATCTAGGTGAAAAGTGGACAAATCCTCTATTTCTTTCCATGAGTCTACGGATTCCCGAACAACATCCTTCTGCGAGTTCCTACTCAAGGCATTAGCCACCATGTTCCCCATTCTTGTGGTGTAAGAGATCACAATGTCATAGTCCTGAAGAAAATCTGTCCATCTGCTCTGTCGCTAGTTTAGGTCTCATTGGGAGAATATATACCTCGAGATCTTATGATCCATGAATACCACAAAGCATACCCTAATAAGGTAATTATGCCACAACCTCAACGTAAACATGACCAAGACAAGGTCTAGATCATCGGTGGAATAGTTATGTTCATGGGAATGTAACTTCCTAGACCCATAATAGATCATTTCTCACTACTACATCATCACACACCCCAAACCTAAGACGGCGGGGTCACAGAACACATCGAACATCACCCCTTCCTCTGAAAACCATATCACAGGAGCACTAACCAATTTCCCCTTAAGATAGATGAAGGCTGCATGAAATTGATTTCTCTACACAAAGGGTTGAATTTTTTGGTCAATGATATCAATGAAGACACAACTCATGAGATTCCGGGTATGAACATCAAGTAATAGCCCTCCGGGTCGAGGAAGATATGAACCTCCACCAAATTCATGGGTGCATCCCAAGAAACAACAACTTCGACCATTTATCGATCCACTAAAATCCCCTACCGTGACACGACATGTCCAAGGAAGTGCACCTCTCGCATCAAGAAAATGCACTTGGTCATCTTTTCATAGAGACAGTGGTGTTAGAGTACCTCTAAGATAGTACTCAAATGCCCGGCATGATCCTACTCTAATCTTGAGTAGATCCAGATGTCGTCAATTTACACTATGAAAAACCAGTCATGGAATTCACGGAAAATAGAGTTCATGAGACCCTTGAACCTGGTTTGGTAATTTGTAACACCGAACAACATGACCATAATCTTGAAGTGCCCTTACCTACACCTGAAATCTGACTTTGTGATGTCACCCTCATTCACCCTCAACTGGTGATATCCCAACCACATATAGATCTTTTAGAACCAACCACCTCCATTTAACAAGTTGAAAAGATCATTGATCGTCGAGAGGCGGTAACATTCCTTGACCATCACCTGATTATGTCTCTGGTATTTTATGCACAGTCATAGAAAACCATATTCTTTCTTCAGAAACAAGACTGGAGCACCCAATGATGACACACTCGTCCGGTTAAATACTTTCTTCATGAGGACATTAATCTAAATCTTCCACTCCTAAATCATAGAAGGTGTCATTTGATAGAGAGGAATAAAAATTTGATGGGTATTGAGTTTCAAGTATATTCCGTACTCAACATCCCGTCATGTGGGTAGACCCACAGAATCCTCCAAGAAGACATCCTGGAACACTCTAACAACCCCTGGAACCCACACTATCTCTATATCTTGCTGATTCCAACTACAACATAGCCTATATAGACCAAAGAGTCTCCACACACCGACTACTCACCTGACATCTCTTCTCACAAATGAATGTTATACATTGGATTTCCATATCTGAGAACATGACTTCTTTCCGAAATAAGTCGATAACAACATGCATAGAGAACAACCAATAGATTCCTAAGATGAAATCGTATGGTACATATATAAGAGTAGTAGATCCCCACTAGACTGACGTGGCCCCAACATCAGTTTACATCCCTGGAAAACATCAAACCAAGTGGTCAGACATCCAACTGGCGTGTTCAAAACCAGAAACATGGAATGTGTCTCTACATATAGTCCCAAATAATGGGATAGACTAGGTGAAAAAAAGGATTTAGAAGAACAAGAATCAAACAAATCACAAGAAAGAGTGCCAAATAGACTGCCCGTACCTCAAATAACCTCCTGCCCCACTGAAACTGCTGCCTTAGTGGTGTGAAACTACTCATTCCCATCTTTTCATCCCACTAATATTGGCCACCTCCACACCCACACCCTATTCTAGGTCCTTGAGGATAACCCTGTGGTAGGCCTCCTCATGCACCGTCTTCCCTCGGTGGTCCCAGAGCCTTCTTTCCAACATGCTGAAAAGGTATGGCAGACAACTGTTGCTGGGGTGGGTGATGAACCTACCCACCTTCACCATACTGACCTCGAACTGGCCAATAGCTTCGAAGATGTCCATGAACTCCACATAAAAGAAACCTCGATCCCCAGACCATGGGGAATGGGTGATGACTAGGATATCAAAACCGAAATTTATTATGCCTACTTCTAGATGGTCGAAACATTGAAGGCCCTAGAGCTGGAGACTTGCTACTGACTGCCTTCCCCTTTTTCAAACTATGTGGGATCCCCTATCATGGCATGCCTCCCTATGAGTGCATCATTCCAATACCTAATCCTTCTTATGAACTTTTATGTATGTCAGTAGGGTAAAGGGAGTGATGACATACTAAAGGGAAGGTTAGAGTGCTTCACCCAATCATCTCTCCCATGACTCATCATCTAGAAATTGATCCAGAGAAAAGTATAAGAGATATTTGACCATGATCCAATGTTCCTTCACTAACAGACTCCCCTATAGGAGGGGGATATGCTCATACCTCTTCTTAGCCTTTATCATCTAGGAAAAAAACTCTATATGAAACTCCTTCTCAAAATCAACCAGTGAGACATCGATCTCATTCCACTCCCCGAGATAAAGCATCCACCACTAATGCACCACTCCTCGCATATGGATCACTTCTAGAGGAACCTATAACTCCCTAGGAGCATGAATCAAGGTAAAGGTGATCGCCAAACCCTCAATCCAACCCTCCATATCTATGTTTGAAATTCTACCTTCGTATTTCCCCAAGGTTTGCTGCTAGAATGCACAAAGGGTCTTATGGAACAAGTTATCTTCCTCCTCTCGATGTTCCCTTCACTGATTTTCCATGCCAGCGTACTAGGCCTCAACATCTCGAGCCGCTCATAGGTATCGTCCGAGTTCCCTATATGAAAATGTAAATAAGGAATTCCTATGCCCATGTAGTACAAAATGACCATTTAGATTCAATTTTTCTCATTATTTATTTTAATATTCAGAAATTTTCAACTGAAACAAGAACCCAAGTCATTAAGATGTATATACCATTCATAGGGTCTCTACCCCACAGTCAGTGTATCCTTGCATAGTAATTCATTAGGTCTAGAGTCCTTGCATCAAATTATAGGGGCCCTATAATCCCACATCCTAGCTGGTCTTCCTAGGCCCGGGTCATGTGCCAATATCACCTAACTATGTTGCCCTACCATTCAATTTAACCTTTATTTTTCCAAACTCCTAACTCCATATTATCTATCAACCATTCAATTTGATTCCATTCTATCACAAACCACCATCCTCATGGTGAGGGGAGAAAAAATGTGACATTCGCTTATTCTTTAATAGGAAAGAGAGATAATGATCCCCAAGTCCTGCATTCAATAGGACCAAGAGTGGTGACTAGCAGTAAGGGTATAGAACCTCAAAGATAATAGAATACATTACCCTTTTTAATGAAAACAATATAGAGAGATAAGATGGTAAAAAAATCCAACACAACACCAAAACATTACATAAAGGATACCAAAATCCAACCTAAGCATGATTCAAACATAAACATCCACAAAAGTACAACCAAATATCCAATGAAAATTATCAAAAAAAGATTCCTGGTAGCATCAGAACTGTTATCCCAATGGTCGATCTAGTAAAGTCCAGCAAGGTCCTCAAATTCCTCGTAGAAACCTAAAAGTACTTTTAAAACATAAGGTGTGCTTACAAGTATACTTAGTAGGGAAACCAATGTCACTCATGCACAAGTGGGTGAATCATACTAATTATTCTATTAAAACAATAGAAACCAACCACACCTACCAAAAAAAAATACTAACCAACCAAATCTCACCATGGAATACTCACTAAATAATGCAAGTCATGTAAGGTAATATTATAATCAAATCGTTGATTTTGGTACCCCACACTAATTTTACCATTGATTACCCACTCATTCCCAATAGATAATGTCTTGATGCGATGATTCTTCCCCAAATGAAGTCCCACTACACAACTACGCACACACACATAGGCCAAAGACCACACATATCCCGCCTGAAGAAACCTAGGTCACAAAAAACATACCTCTCGATCGAAAAAACCTAGGACTCATCCTGAAGACAAATGAAAAAATACATAGCCCGCAGACACCTGTGCCCCTCATCCACAACAAAACTTGCCCAAAGGATCTTGGACTATAGTAAACCGCATGCCACTATAGACTTCCCATATAAATTAAGGCGGAAACATCCCGAAATGTGGAGTGAGGATGAAATTCAGTAACCAGTAATCCATCATTATACTGGGATATTGGGAATGACACCCTCAGCCATGAAATGGGGTGTTTGGAATGTATTTCTCAATAAGTGTGGGATGAACTTTGAAAATAAAATGGAAGTAAAATTTATACATATAGGTATACAACCAATCATCCCAACATATGGGTTACATACAGACAACTGCCCCACACAAAACCTTCTTTGTTGCTACACCTATACACACAACCAAAAAACAACCACAAAAGCATAAACCTAATCCAATTTTTATTTAGTCACTGGTCATTCATTATTAATTACGTAACTATAATTAATTACAGCACAACCAATAAAATCACTATCCGCAACCATTATCAACACAACAAGAAAGTCAAGTTGTAGTCCCACTACACTAATAGTACAAAATCACATTGGATTCCCCTCAAACAAACATGGTATACCCCAAAAATAAAGTCATTCCATCTTTCCACCACTATACCCGTAACAAGGATACCAAAAATAACTTCAAACAACCCCAACAAATGTACCAAACACAACCAAACACACCGCATAACCACACCATTAAGACATGAATATTCAGATTTAGTAATAGGTGTTCATTAATACCACTTTCTATTGCAGGGGTGATCATAGAACATGTTTGATCCTTGGGAATAAATTTATTTTAAAAAAATTACATGATTAAATGGATTGATATTTGCAATTATTCACAGTGCATCAATAGAGAGAACAATAACATCACCCGTTGTCAAGAAAAGGCTACAAAGAGCCTTGAATTCAGAAGGCCTTACAACCACTATAATTTATAGTAGGAAAAAACGATAATAAAATAAAACGGTTCTCAACATTCATTAATTTAAAACCCCTGCCTATTATTATAACAGGTCTAGTTATATTTTTATCATCCCTTACCCCCTTTATTTATTACTCTTGTTTAATAATTAATCCAGTCGTTCTCTCCAATGAATCATTACGATACCCACCCCTCATAAAACACAATTAATGAGAGATGAAGGAAAATCCCTAACTAGTGTAATAGGTGACTAGAACTTCTCTTTGTGCCAGATAGGGGGCCACATGAGTAATAGGAATCACCATGAAAAAATTTATAAGAAATGTCTCTAGCACAGGCACATGACTCGTCTAGGGTAAGATAACTTCTCAGTAAACCAAAAATAAAGGAGAAGATAAGACCTTGCCTTTAGGAAATGGTTTTAAGGGACATTAAATTCGAATCATTGTTAAAATTATGTGACTTGACAATTTACAAGTCCTGAGAGAGTTAAGATGTTTATTATCTAATTAATATCCTCTGAAAAACATTTATAAATTCTCACAAAAGAATTAAAACTCAATTTACGTCAATGAAAACATAAGAGGGGTGAAGCTAGAAAAACTGGGAAAACTAGAAAAATGATGTTGGTGTCAACATAGACACTGAAACTAATGCAAGAAACGTTGCGGACACCAACATTAATATAGACTCCAACACTGATAGTAAATAATTAATCATCAACAATTATACTAAAAAATGATAAGTGAACAATAATAGATCAATATGATACACCGACACCGAATGTTCCAAATAACAAGCTGGCACTGAAAGATCAAAATGACAAGCCAACACCAACAATTCAAACTGACACACAGATACTGATAGTTCAAAATGACATACCAATATAGATAGTTCATAATGAAACACTGAAAATAATAGTTTAATGAAATGCAGACACCGTCAATTCGAAATGACAGGACAAAACCAATAGTTCCAAATAACAGACTCGAACAGACAATTCAAATTGACAGACTGACAGTGATAGTTCAAAATGTCACACTTACACTGACAGTTCAAAATGAAACATTGAAACTGATAGATCAAAATGACTGGCTGACACAAAACGTTCAAAATGACATGCTGACAACAACAATTCAAATGGAAAATCCGACACCGATTGTTAAAAATGAAACATCAGCACTGAAAATTCAAAATGATATGCTGACACCGAATGTTCAAAATGACATGATGAAACTGATAGTTCAAAATGAAATGTCAACACTGATAGTTTAAAATGACACACCAATAGATAAAATAAAAATTCTTTGGGTAAACATTTCATAATGAGTCACCAATAACCCCCATAACCCCATATAAAAAAGGATTTTTACTATGAAATGGCTTAGAGAGGTCCAGGTCATTCCATAGAAAAAATAGGTACCTCTTGTTTTTCGTAGATAAATATTTATGGCTAAGAGATTCCACTCCACATGGGTTATTCATTTTTTCCTATCTTAGTATGACAATTATTGTTTGGATTAGTCCCTTTATCTTCCTCTTTATATGGAATACCCCTTTCCACATCAGTCATTTGAATCTTCATGTTTATATTTATTTATTACATCTTATCAAATTTAACCTCATCATTTGAATACACTTTATTTATTTTATCCTCAATTTATTTAAATTCTTCTAATTATTTTACAAATTTCAATGTACGTTGCCAACGAACTAGACACTCTTTTTGTAAATTCAAAGACACCCAAGAATATTCAAGTGAATTTACATTTTTTTCCATTGAAACCTATTGTATTTAACCAAATTAAGAAAATCCCTTTATAACCTTCTTATGCATACATAAAAAGTAGAATGTTCCAAATTCCATAAACCAAAAAAATATTCTAGATTATGATGATTTTTTTATATAGATAGTTTTTGGGAAGATATGGTCATATGTTCTCTCCTATGATATTTTTTCTTCAAATTCTCACTAACCCCCAGTTGTTATTGTCTCATTACTGCTAAATACATATTAAAACAACAAGAATCTGATTCATATTCTTTCTTACCACAAAATTTGAAAAATCCTTAAATAATTCTTCTTGTTGATTTGTCCTTGATCTTCCCATATTTTTGTTACTCATGTCTTGTTTCAAACTAATCCTCAATTTTTTTATGGGTTTGTGACCTCCATAGAATACTCTTTCCTTCCTTTGATGTGAATGATAACCTCTTAATTTTTATAGCCCTTCCTTATATAGTTTTTAGGCTCCCACTACCAGTTATAAAAGATATATCTTGAGAATTAAAGTCGCCATATTTTACATGATATTTAGAGCTCATTATATTACCTTCTCAATAATATTCTATATTAAAGTAAACTAATTTATTAAAGTATTCCTTTGACTTATTTATACATTTTTAACTGTGACACATATGACTTGTTTTTTAAAAAAATCTTCTTCTTTTCATCCATGTTTCCTTTAAGATAAGTCATTATATTTTCCAAAATTATATAATTAAATTTATACTACATGATAAAGTTAATATAGTTTACATAACTCGTGATTAATTCTTAATTCTTATTAGCCAACATTTTATGTTATTTCACAATATTCTTATTTTACTTCACGAGGTATTATATTTTTCCTATATAGACAATATATTTTGGTTTCAAATTCCACTCATGTTTTATCCATTAATATCCATCATCACTGATAATTAATGAACCAGAACATTTCTTTATATGAGAATACCAAACAAACATCATCATTCGAATAAAAACATGATGATGAATCCTACATTTTATTTCTCATTAAAACCCTAATCTTTCCACTAGAGTTATTTTTTTTGTATTCCCATCATCATCCTATGATATGGATTTGTCAACCTACTTATTTGGAAAATATTTTGAAATATGGCCAAAATTAATAAAATTATAACATCTATATAGATTATTAATTTTTTCTTTTCTATTTATCATCCTTGGATCTCTCTTGTAAAAGGGAAACGCTATGGTTGAAATATTGTTCATCCTATAAATATGAGTCCTAAGAGTAACTCACCTCACATTCTCTATTGTTTAATTTTATGACTGATTCAAAATTCAATACATATATTTCATTATTTTTAACATAGAATAATTTCATATTTTATTAGATATGAGAATATTTTGTAGCTCATCTTTTGTCAAGTCTTATATTTTTCCAAGGATTATAAGATTGAATCAAACATATATATAAAATTACTCATTAGTTTTTTTTGAAATTGATGGAATCCTTTAGCTTGTCACCAAATCTATAGATTTTGTTCACAATTTACTTTACCCTAGTAATGTAGTCACTAATAGTCACATCATTAGACATATTTATATCTTTAAATTTGATCTCTTATACATTTTATTTTATTCTTTAACATTGAAATTGCCATCATATATGAATCTAAATCATGACCATATTTCTTATGCAGTTTGAGGTCCCATGAGATTGGAATATACCTTCATTGATGAATAAATTAATATTTAATTTTGGGTTTTTTCCATCTAACTCTATATTCAAATTATCTTCATGTGTCAAAAACACTCTATTGACAATGGGTTCAATGTCAATGATTATGAAATATCTCACTTACAAACTAAGTAATATGAGGTATTTTAGATTCCTATTCATCTAATTTTGATAATTCATTCCATAGAATGCTGGAACACATCATCCATGAAACCCCTAGTACATCCCATTTACACTATATGTATCTAAGCACTCCAAAAATCAACCATGTATCACAGTCACTAGAACCTGAGGTGCTCTATACTCACGGGATTCTAGGAAAATTAAAATACCATATCTTAAACCTTCCATAGTCCCTAAAAGAAATAAATTTTCCATCAATGTAAACCAGACATATGGAATTAAAAATGACTATTCTTTCATATGGAATATCGTCACTCATGTTACCTTTATGTAGAATAAGACACATTCCCATTATTACCCACAGTCAATTTTCTAAGGCCATGTGGTCGGGTATAAAAACTGGCACCAGGTTTCACTATGGGTCAAAAATCATATAACATAATATAGGAACATCAAAAAATACATTCCATAACAAATTCAAACTTAGACTAACAATTTCATGAACCAAGGATGCATGGTTTAGTTAAATAGAATGAAACTAGGTAATAGATTGATACATCCACATATATCAAATTCATCAAATCAATAAACTGGACCCATCTAAAGGCTACTGACATAAGGTTATTACTAAGGCATTAACACCCTACTATGACCTAAAAGGGAATCAATACACCACCTAAACATATATTAATCACATTATCATCACCATCATTATCATTATAATTTCCCAGGTACACTACACTACAGTGTCACAAGTCCTACTATAATAAGTATACACAAATTGGAGTTGGTAAAAGAAATTGAATATAGTATATATGTCATGTGAAACCAACGTGATGAATAAGATTTATGAAAAACATCTTGTTGATATAGGAATGAGTCAAATCCATATTAAACAAAAACCAAAAAATCAATATACATCACATATGGTAAAAATATATGATCATAAGAGAAAAAACCATGAACATCAATCCCATAACCTCGTTACATAGAATTCATTTTAAAAGGATATTTGTTATGAACCATAATAAGTTTCATCAAAGGATCTAACATATTCAAATGATGGACATCTACAAACTCCCAAAATAAGGAAAATTAAACAACATATGATCTAATACCAGTTATTAACATCACAACTTGAATCAATGGGTCTGATATAGAATAATACATGAATTTAGGTATTCCCCTATAATCTAGAGGTTACCAACATGCAATGAGGGTATATGATGGAACCACGGGGAGACTATACTGTTAATTATAGAACACAATAACAATAAATAAAAAAATATAACAATGAAAAATCCATGTAATGAAAACCAATAACATACCAATTGTATGAATGAAGGTTGAAAATATATACCTTTTAAATTCATTCATGATTTTGAGAACACCAATCCCCTACTGTTCAAATATCATATATAAAAAAATAAATTCCAAAAGTAAAAGGATCCCCATATACTTGTTGCCACATCTCATCCCAATATCTAGACTCATAGTGAGATATCCCATTATATGATAAAACAAAAACCTCATATTAACTAGTACCTATAACCAGTGAGGGATTCTCTAGTCCCCAAGTATAATGGATTCCTAAGTAGGGTTGTCAGTATAACTCAGTAGGATACAACCAACATGGTATAGTACCCAACCGATAATATGATGTGTATTTGCATGTTTGAATATCATAATAAAGTAAACTAAAAATGCATAAATGTGTTAAATAACATATAATCACCACAAAAAAATAAAAGAACAACTGCATACCAAGAGGTTATGCACTAACCAATACTCCAAGAAGCCCAAGATATACCTGCTTCAGTTAAATGCGGGTATAGATATGTACATGGTGGTAAATGTGAATCAATACATTTCTTGAGATGTATCAAAATTTATATCATCATTTGGAATCCCATGATAGTTATTACAAGTTCTATCTTTAATGAAACACCATAGGAACCTGCTTGAAGGTGGATGTTATCCGGAACACAACACACCCCACACTGATGGTCATAATTATTGGGAACACCGGACACCCCACCCTATTGGTGGTCATTATCAAGAACTCTATATGGACCCCCCTAGATAGTAGGAGTTATCCTCGAATCATTGTATATCCCACCCACCATACTTAATGTAATTTGATATTAACATCAACTCTGTATGAAATTTGCTCAATTCGGCTTATATCTTATAAATTCTCAACCCCTACTTGGAACACTACCATGTCAACAACATATCCATGGTCAGAACCACACTATCAAATAATCTATATTCTATATCATCAGTAATGTCATCAAACTCCCCCTCTAAGGGATTATATAAAAACAATGAGCAACCATATCATCCAAATACTTGAAGAATGATTCCATAGGATATTCAATACCATAATAAATACATGTTAATGTGAGGTATAATAATTTATATCATTAAATTTTATTATGAGGCTATAAAGACCCCCATATGTGATCTTTATCAATCATGGTCAAACAAAATATTCCAATAATGTAACTTATCAAGGATAAAAGGTTCCACATATCATAGGATTGTAATATATCATCCTGAGAATAGTAGAAAAACCTTGTACATGTGATCTTCATCATCATAGGAAAAAACTAAAAAAACATACTCATGAAAAAATTCCTATAAAGGTTCTCATTACTACAAAGGAAAATACATGTGTCCAACCCATCAAAAATTGTCCCATAGGCTCTAGATCTCATTTATTAAAACAAAATCTCAATGAGGATACATGAAATCTATGGTTCCTATTGGTGATCGAGTCTTGAATACTGGAGGCTGAATTTAAGGTAGTGAATTAGGGACCATCACAACCCTTGGTAAATTTTTTAGTTACATTATGAATGATTACATAAATTAATTAAGAATCAATGACCATTAATAGATCAAGCATTACTTTTTCATTCATAAAAAATTTGAATTAAATGTAATTAATCCAATGCGTAAAACCTCATATCAAATTCTAATAAACATGTATAAAACCATTGTGTAGATTACATGAGACCAGAAACCCCAAATTGAGGGAACTCTATACCAAGACAATCCTGATAACATCATCTGATTTGATCCAACTCAATTTGGCCTCTAATTTTCTCCGTAATATTTTTATCATGCTCAATATTTATAATTAATATTTTTCAATAAATTATAATAAATTATAATTTTATTATAACTCACATTCATGGAAAAAATAGCACTATCCAAAAGAATTACTATATATTACCACCTTGTTAGAACCATGACCAAACATTCATTGACGGTTCATCACATACATATGATATCATTCTCGTAAAAACCCATTGTGAAACAAAAGGAAAATATTGAAATTTAATATTATTAAATTTGAACCCTTAGGAGAAAAAAATCATTCAACATACCTTCCCCACTACATCGTTTAATGACATTTGGTCCATTCCATGCACACTCTAGACTATAATATGAGAAAATGTTCTAATTCAATTCCATGTTTCATTTCAAATTAAATATAAATTTACTAAAAACCAAAGAAGTAATTATCATGGGACATAACTTCTTAAAACTTCTATCAATAGATTGAATTAATCGATGTATGACATTTCCATCCTCACAAATCCAAATATCCATCAATATCATAAATTTCATTAATATATAATGAAATTATATTTTAATTATCAGTTTTCATACCAGACAATGATAACTTGAGATGTAATATGATTTAGGGGAATAAATTATGAAGGGAATAGTGGCATCGATAGATCATAAGGGAATAACAATATTGAGAGGATCATTCATGAAAAATGAAACCTAGATCTACCACTATAAGAGAAAGAAATAGGCTACGATTGATGAATATTAAAGGATATTGCTCGGATTCACCAAAAGGATTTCATTGAGTTCACAACGAAAGAATATGAGGTCTTATTGGGAGGAATATAGGAGAAAACATCTGAAATGGTCTTAAAAACATGATCTATGTGTGATAAAACCATGGGGTTTCTCATGGGTAAAAGGAAAAAACCCTTCGTTGAATGTTTTCCAGCATGCCATTTTATTTACCCAATCATGGTCGACTTACTGTCTAGTACATGTTCATCAACATCCCGGTGTGACCTTTATGGTAGCTGGGGTTCTGCCTAGCCCCCCAACTATCCAGTGAGTCCTATATGATAGATGGGCTACGACGCACCCCACCATTAAGCCAGTGGTTACCATAGTATCCCAATTTTCATGAACTATCTTTTATCTCTAATTTGAGTCTTGAGTATCCCCATTTTACTCCTATCATGTCCAAAAAATCTATTAATGGTGTTCAAACTAGAAGCAAAATTTATTGACACCTAGTTCTTCAAACAAGTAATACACTAGATGAAAATTTATAATTCCATCATAAATTAACCTGAAAATAGTCTGTTCCATTACACATTTCACAAGATAAATATATATAATAGATTATTTTTTCCAATATAGAAAGTGAAAATTAAAGGTAAAAAATAACAATACAGACCCTAATGTAAACTCCATAGGATTGAATTCTCCAATGAATATTTATCCTATTATAAAAAGTGTAAATATAAATATAAATTTTTTGAATATAAAGCAATTATTAATGGAAATGTAGATTCTTTATAAGAGAAATTATTAATATTGATTACTGGTCAATATGACCATTGGTGAATATAGTTGTCGTCCAATATGAACAATGCGAATTATGACTATTGGAAATAATATTAAAATTATAATTAATGTATATAAAATGTAATAATAGTATATAATAAGTGCATATGGGAAAAACTATGGGCTTATCCAATAGAATAGTTCATTTTAATTTCCATTTATTAGAACATATGTGGGAGGTAGTATCACTATGGTTTTTCCTTGACCAAGACCACACAAAACATATAAAATTAAGGTTTTAGAAGAAGAAACTACGAGTTATGTTTAATTTAGTGAAGGTAACCACTAGGTTAGTGTTAATTGGGCACACCATTAAAATACCACCAGCACAGACCATACTCATTGGGAATATCATGATGTAATAAGGATTTCCTATCTAGATCATAGTATTATAAAGGTGTAATTTTATTTTCAGAAATGAAATATTGGTTTCATCAATACAATTTTAATTAATGTTTTATTTAATAAAAAACATTTAAATGTATGAAGAACATGATAAAAATATTTTAGGATTCAGAGAAAACATAATTTAATTTGTATAAAATAGATACACTTTTATTATAACTTCAGTTATTATAAATAAAATAATATTTCATTAAATATTCTAATAAAATACTATTCAATTATATATCAATGATAATATATTTATATAATTTCCCTTATTTTTTCTATAAGTGTTTGGATGATGATTCATCCACAAAAATTAATATCTTTAATAAATAAATATTTTTATTTAAAACTTATGATGTTCAAATTTAGGGAATTATTTTGATAAAATAAACATTATATTTTAAATCAGTACTTCTGAATTAGATTGTGGAGATGTTTTTCATATTTCTTTAAAATTAAATGATTTTTTACTGAATTGTAAAAATAGATTTTTGTTTTTGTGTATATTTCACGACTCCTTAAATATTTAATAATGTTGTAATAAATAATAAAACATTACCCATAGAAAAAAATAAATTATTTTATTAATATATTATATTTTGATGAATTATTATTATTTTTAAAACCTATAATTATCTTTCCAAATTCTAAAATGGAAATTATGGTTTTAAAAACAATATTTGGTGATAAATAATTTTCACATTTCAGAAGTAATATAAAATATTGATTAATGGTTCTATTTTTTTAAAAACACTTTATTTATATCATAAACTATGAATGAAAACTATTGGTAACACAATGGTTTTCAATTTTCTAGAACCTTGATTTCATAGGCCTATATTTTCAAATTAATGAAAAATCCTCCCAAATTTCCAATAACATACCACCACTCTACTGCCAATCCATTAAGCCTAATGTTCCCTTGTTTTACCTATCTAGAGACTTTCAAATGTGTTTTTATGGATCCAAGGAACTCACTTTATGATTTAAGATGTTATCTTTCAAGTTAGGGAATCCCTTCCTCTCCATTTTTATACAAGTAATTCCTTTATAATTATTCATATAATTAAATATTTATTATATTCTCATGCACTTATGATCATTATATAAATATCCAAATGTTGTTATATTAATTAGAGAATCCCATTCTATCTCAGTAATCCTAATCTATAAACTAATTTGTATACATGTTATGCTTTTAAAGTCACTATTTTATTTTTTATGACTCCCTATTTATATTTTGAATACCGGAAACTATTTTCCTTCCATGGTATTCATATAGATATGGTTATACTTAATTTATTGGGGATCTACATGTATGATGAAAAAATACTCATTCATTTGGTTAATAATGATGAAATTTTCAAGACATTAAACACTAATGTACTCAATGATCTAACATAGAATCTTTTATTTCTCATATGATGGTTATTTATGAAATAATTTTTTATTATCCATGCATCGCACATTAATTTAGATACATGAAGGGTGATCCCTATAATATCTTCAATGTATTGACTGAATAATTAATCTCAATATATTACATGTTTATGATACTGTTGTTAATACCCTTAGTAATATGTTTTATGACACCTTGGTGATGAACCATGGTGATATATTAATACATGTCTAATTTTTATAATGGAGCCAAATTTCCCTATTATTTATCATATATGCATGATTATACACTCATGTTATTCCCATTGATTTTTCTATAATGATAGAAAATGTTCCACATCCTTTACTTATCCCATCTAGGATTATATTCACCATTTTCTTTTGATGTATTTCTCTAAGAAATTAAATATAGTGAGATAAAATATGATCCAATAATAAAGGAGTCTTTCAATATAATTAAATAATGTTTACATTTTCCTTATGTGCTTCGTGTATTATATACATTGTTTCCAAGACACTAAACCTAAATAGGACCTTCAACGTTATTAATGTAAAATTTCTTAAAGAATTATTAAAAAAAAGTATTAAAATGGTGTATTTTCAAATACCTTATAGGTATTTATGGGTACATGGTGTATTGGACTTATTACACGGTCTAGGTTTGTATCAACCTTATATAGAGTCTTTCCAATTTTTATATACATGATGTGTGGCTAGACTACACAAAACATATTGAGTTATAAGATTAAAAACAATATACTCAAAGTACATGACATTTTTTCTATCCATTATACATGACATTTATCTGGGTCCACATGGCATATAGCTAGGATCACTCATGTAATTGGTTAGTTGGTGTGTACAATAGATATACCAAAAAGCTATGCATCATAGAGAACAATACATTGAACCATTTGTTATAGGAAATGAAATATTTATGGGACATAAATACTCAATTCTCTAAGAAATACAACAATATATCATTTTATCTTGGGAGTACACACCATGTAATTGGAACAAATGACTAGATTTATCTTCTACATAACTTGATGTTATTCTATATAGATCCCTATGATATAAATGATTAAACTTCTCGTAGTGCACCACTGATGTATCTCCCTCCCTCTAATACACTATCTATTTGTCTAGTAACCCTAAAAATGACTTAAATTCTCACATAACTAACTTTTTATGTCATCTCGTTCACTGGAATCCTTTTTTTTAATGGTATACATTAATTCCTTCGACCATCCATTACATTATCAAACCGCTATAGGCCACAAGTCTGTATTTTTTTGTTCCAAACCCTTAAAAAATTTAATATGTTATCCATATCATTCTACATTGAGAATGTGTCTTTCATCTCCAAACCAAAATGGGATGAAATTAGAAGCAATCATTATAGATTTAATGATGAATTGTGGTTGATAGAATCTCTGACCACCCAATAAGTATACATTGCAATGATTCTTAATGAATTATGAATATTGAAAGATGAAAAATAATTTGAATGATACTTTTTTCGGAGGAAATAGGTTCAAAAATCATTAAATTAAAAAAATTCCTGACAAATAAAAATTATAATTATAATCATAATATTATCCCTTCAACATTAGCAATTAAATAATTGGTTTTATATTCAGTTAATTAAAATTTGAATGACAAAATAATACAATTTTGGATGTTAAAATCAATTCTTTTGGTGACTATAAATTTATTTCCCATGATAAAAATGATGTTTGAATAGTTTATTAGACATCATATAGATTAATTCAATTACTAAAAACTCTTTTTTGATCAATTTACTGATAATTTTTTTAAGAAGAATATTTTTTCATGAATAGTCAATATTTTTCTTGTCATCATAATGAAAAAGAGAGTCAGCAAACTGATAAATGAGGATTGAAGTAACAATAATTTCCTACCATGATGTAATAACTTACATTTCATCAATGATTTTGTGGTGTTACATTATTAATTCCTCATCACCTTGCACAATCAACATTGAATCCTCCTTAAATAACCACTACACATAATTCGCCTCAAATACACTAGGGTTCACTCCGTATGTAGTGAAAAACTCTTGATAAATACATAGAACAAGGTATTTATAATGAATTATTATTTCAATGGAAAAATACTTTGTATTTTTAATTATAAACAAAAAATGAATTATTGTATAGATCAATTTCTAATTAAATAGTGTATACTATGCTTAAGGTAAACACTATATTCCCAAAACAATTATGGTGTCATAAATTCCAGTTAAACTTCTATTTCTGATTTATTATAATTCCTTATCCAATGATATTAAGTTAATTATTTAAAAAATACTAAATATTCATCAATGATAAAATAATTCATAACATTATAAAAAATATTTTCAATGGTAAATAATATTTTTCTAGATAAATTAAATCATTAATTTTTTATAAATATTATTTATATGAAAAAATTCCCATTCTACACTTTTAGGGGACCTAGAACTTATTGACTCAAAAGTGAGCTCATTCAAATTCCTAAAAAAAATTCATTACGTATAATTACCACCATTAACCCATTTTATCTTAAAAAATTTAACAACTTGAACTTCTATACATTAATGCTCACGAACTCACTAATATAAAAAAACAAACCATCCCCACACATGATCTATCAACTTTTAGTGGTCTATGTTCTATGAAAATTCACAAAAGATCCAGTATATAGGATATACTATATCTAGAAAAATATTTTAGGAAATAATATTGGGAATAATTCTCTCAATGTTTGTACATCCATTTGGTATGAAATGAATCCACGAATCATCACCCTCGACCTATTGTAGGTATTCACCAAGGGAATCACTGACATAATGATACACTGCAATTTATTTTAATAATCCTTGATACTTCCAAATTGAAACCATTTAACAACATCATACAATGTTATGTGTGTTTCATTGAAAGATTACACATAAAATTTTTATGTTCTCCTGAAATTATACCCATCAAGGTTTTCTTCAATTCCATGTCACGACCAAAAAGTGTACACATTGCAGTGATTTAAATGCCAATATTCAAGTCATCATCAACCTTACGATTTATCATTATTATACCATCACTTATAAATTCACCAATGATATACCAATTCCAACAAGACCACACCCAACACTGATACTTACTTGATTAGATTATAGTCTCTATTTATATAAGATAATGACGAGAATATAAACAAATAAAAACAATTATCCTTAAATTAATAAGATGGAAATGATAATAAATTCTACATATCATAATTATTTTAATAAGATGGTGTTGATATAGATAGAAGACCTTGCTGTGTCATCTCTAAAACCCTTGATAACACATTCCAACTCGAGTGACTAAACCATAATCCCAAGAGAAACATCATTCATTAAATAGATCGAGAGTATATTTGATCAAAATTAATGCTTGATAAAACCAACAAAATCAAGGTTTTATACTATCCTAGATGACATTTTCTCAAGACATGCTCACCAAAACACAAAAGGTGATATCTATAGAAACAACACCATCTAACCCATATGAGTGATGACATTGTGACAATAGTAATATTTTTAATAAAATATAATATATATAGTTTATTAATATTTATGATTATAAATTTAAAAATATGATTTAAAAATATATATAGTAATATAATTTTTCAAAATATATTATATAATAAATTAGATATTAATTACACAATTAAATTATTATTTTTTTACATTGTGATATAAAATTAATTTTAGATATTTATTATCGATCCAAACATTTATGTTTTCATTAAATATGTTATAAATGGATTTTTATGATAATTATATGGGTTCATAGTAATTTTTCTGTCTTATACGTAGTTTTATTAAGGTACAAAATAATAATATGATTGTTTAATTGAGAATGGATTTGCTTTTATTTTAAATGTATTGTTTTTCCATGTATAATATGGATTTATTTAAAAGTTAGACTTCTAAATTTATAAATGTAATTATTCAAAAACGACAGAATTTTTTATAACTTTTAAATTATCTTAGAATGGATTGTTCAATTTTCTCTAAAATGGTTTATTATTAGTTTAATAGTGAAAATAACTTTTTACAAATACCCTATATTTTTTTAGCATCATTATGATATTAGAATGAATTAAAAATATATAGAACATATTTCCCAAACAAACCTAAAATTATGGTGTAAAATAATACATTTCATATAATATATTTAATTTAAAAACATATACATTATTTTTTGAAACTAAGTTATATTTTATTCTAATAAAAAGAATTTTAGTGTTTCACCTTCAATTAACTACTCATAACTATATATTTACTTTTGGATTGATTTTAATTTTAAAAAAAATCAATTTTTTATCAATAAACAATGAAATATCCTAGAAATATATAATATATGTGATTTTGCAGTAAATTTACTTTTATTCATTCAAATTATTTTTTTCAAAATGGGTTTTATTTTATTAAGTATACATTAATTAAATTGAATTTTATACACATATAGAAATGGAAAATTATAAAATTGTTTTCTAATTTCGAATTATAATTGAAAAAATCGATAATAAGCCTATTTTCATATTTTGTGATAAAAAATTACTATTATAAAAGTTTGTCACCCTGATAAATTCGTAAATAACATAAAATACATTAATCAAGGGTTAAAGATTTAAAATATCATAAAACTATATCCATAAATCAGTGAATAGAGGTTTTATTTATCTACCTCCTATATCTTATCAATTTTTATCAATTTTTTTTTCAATTTTCTTCAAGTATAACATTTCATTTATATTAAAAAATTAATATTTAAAAAATTGCAATAAATTATCCCTTAATGTCTTAAATAAGTTTTTATGATAAAGATAAGAATAAAAATACATTATAAAAGGTTATATATAAAAATATTTAAATTTCATTAAATATATTTTATTTTATTATTTTATTATTAATTTTATTAAATAGTATATTTATCCACTAGGATTATGTAGCATCAACACAATACTTGTGCAAAAAATTGAAAAGTGAATATATGTTGTTTTAAAAATATTAAAATTGATAAGATTTAGATAAGATGGGTTTTTAATGAATTGTAGGTATTAACATTATATATAAAATGATATATAAATGATTAATTTTTAATTATTCTTTTATATAGTCATTTTAATGATTTTTCAGACAAATAAACCTAAAAAAATTTAAAGGTTATTTAATGTTAAAAAATAATTATAAATCAGCTATCATTTTAAAAATATTTATGAATAATAAATTTTAGATGTATTTTGTGTAAAATATGATCTATTTTCTTTTTATGAACCACTTTCCTTTTTAAAATTTAATTCATAACCCTTAAAGGCTTCGTAATTTTGAAAACACTATAAAAATATTTATTTTAAAGAGGACTCATTACAAAACATTGAAAACAAATCAAAAGTTCAGTTTTATCTCTATATTATACAAAAATATCTCTATAAAAATACCCTTCCAAATATATAAGCATCCTTAATTTCCAAAAATCCTTTCTCTAAATTTTTTATACTGAACAAAAAATAGGTGATATTAAGAGAAAGGTAAGCGTTTCTGAGAAACTTTTATATTACTCATTTATGATTGTTTCACTTTAAATATTGTTCAATATTATCTTATTTTTATATCATGATTTGATTCCCATGGTGTTGGAATAATTTATATCCATAAAATATGAAATATGGTATATTATCCTTCACATATCTCTTTTCATAAGATGTTATTATGTCAAAATATAGGTTTTTATAAAAATGTTTTGTTTCATTTAAAATATTCCCTTAAATTTTTCCAAAATATTTGTATTATTTGAAAGTAAAAAAACTATTTTAATTATAATTTTTTTTACAAAACTAAATTATTTATTTGGTTTTCATTCTTTTAAACTCTTGATAAATAAACATCGCTAAATATTGTGGCTTTATCTTACTGATGTGAATGATGATGCATTCATCTGCTTATGTCTTCCTTGTATATTGTCTAAAATAGTTTTTATGATTGAATATAACATTATTATTCAAATATTTTGATAATTATGTTTCTAAATGGTTATATATCAATAATAGATTTTGAATTAAAAGGAATATATCATGGTTTGTTGAATAAAAAAAATTTATCTAGGAAGATTCTCAAAAAATAACTATTTCATGAAATTTTGAACTCCATCGGTTTAAAAATATTATTGACATAATACCAGAAATTTTTTCTTCGTAGTTTTCAATTTTAAAAGGATCATTTTACATTATAAAAATACTAAATCTGTATGCATATTAAATTCTGAATAATTCAATCACGATCAATGTTGATTCAGTAAATAAATGTGGAACAATAACTAATGAAATATAATGAATAATAATAAAGAATGTATCATAATTTTTTTAAAAAGCTATAAAAATAGTATAATTTTATTATTTTTGAGGCTAGAAGTTATATAAGGTTACTAAGGACCTGAGGTCATTGGTTTTTTATTTAAACCACTACTTTACAAGTTCTAAATTCATTCTCATAAAACTTTCTTCCACATCCATATTATTTACTCTATTTCAAGAATGCTCTTCTATATATTTCAATAATTTATCAAGATTATTTTGATATGTCTTTTTCATTATTTATAATTTATTTATAACAATTCTTTTAATAGCTTTACTTATGGGTCATTTATGACATTACATTTAGTGGTTTGAAAAGAATTATTTTATAAAATTTACAACTTGAAAGCCTTTTCATTCCATCTTACCTTTTATTTATTATCAATATTAATTTTTATGTTTTAATTGTTTTACAAATAAAACCTAATTATAATGGTTCAGTGTTTTTTTAAATAATTTTTAAATACAAGGATAATTATTTATATTTTCCAGGGATAACAATATGTTCTTATACTTCTGGGTTAAAATGAATTTTTTATGAGTTTTATTATGAAATTCAATGACCATATATGTATTATATTGAGTCAATGACCCACTTTTATTCTTATTTTTTGAAATAAAAAAAACATATTATTTAATGAAGATAATACCTAAATTTTATCTTGATTTTTTATAATTTGGAAGAATGATGTTCTTGTAACTGAAATACTAGATTTTGAAAATTTTTTAGGAAAAAATGATTATTTGATGTTTCATTATATATTACATAGACTAGTTTTAGAAGTAATATAGTGGTGTTAATAATACTTATTTGGATAAGAATAAGCTTTTTTGGTCCATTATTAAATAAAGAATATGTTTCTCATTCCTTTTTAACTGACTTTGTTTTTTACAGAATTTGACCACTGTTGTTTGTTAAAAATATAATTATAAATAGAGCAAAATTTTAAGAATTATGTGACTAAAAATATTTATCCTTATTTATAAATTATCCTGTTAATTTGAATGTTTTAAAATTTATTTTTTCAATGAGTACATTTGATCGGTTTAATGTTTTTATTTTTTAGTGCTTCTTTTAAGGGATACAATTGTACGATTGATATTTAATGCTCATAACAATTTACAATGTAATTGTTATTATTTTATCCTATTTTATTGGGGGATTGTAGTTATTATCGGATAGATGAATTTACAATTATCTTGATCAAGATCCTCTATGACTAGGAATATAGAGATCAATTAATTATAATGTGTGGATTTGATATACTATTGATAGGTTTATTTAAAAAAAATTGCGGGTAGAATGAAAAAATTATTGGAAGGAATAAAATTGAGTATACCTTAAAATAGGTTAAAATTATTGGATACCATGGATCCATTATTTTTACCCACCTTAATCTTTGTTTTAAATTTTTTCTTTAATAATATCATTTTAATGGAGTATTTGGTATTCTAACCACTAATCCTTTTTTTAAATTTCAATCAAATTAATTTTTTAATAACTTTAATATTAACTAATTTATTGATTATCATAATATCAATAGCTTAATGTTTAACTAAATTAACACTTTTATCAGTATTCTTTTAATTTTTATTATTTTATTTTCATTTTCTTTACATTATTTCATTTAGTTTAAAATTACTATATTTGGATTTTTTATAATTTTTTTATTTTTATTTTATTATAATACATGAAAATTATCAACATAAAACTTATAGAAGAGTAAAGTTGTATTTTTATAGTAAAACTAGAATTCACCCCTTTGGTATTTTATTATAAATCATATATCTGATAACATATTCTTCAAGTTATGGATCATGGAAATTATGTATAATGATGGGTCAGTCTAATATATCCTTCCAATGAATTAGCTAATTATTTAATCTCTAGTTATTTGATTTTCGAATTTACTGGTTAAATTATTCTTTTTATATTTTGTGATTTTGGAATTGGATTTTTATTTTATTACATTGTTGGTGAATATAGTCAATGAATATAATTTCCCAATATACCTGTATTAATTTTTTGTTCTTACTTTTATTTTCAATGGTAGTCTTTTTATTTCAAGAGATAATAAATTTTCATGATCTTCTAATGGAGAAATGTTTCCCTAGAAAATATTTTCTATAGTTTCTCACTTGTTTATAAATTTCCTTCATGATTAATAAATTATTCATGATTTTTAAAGATATTGTTGAATGTATATTTTAAAAAAAACATGATTTTAGGTATTTAGATTATGTTATTGTTCCATTAAAAACTCAATGTTCTTTGGTTAATGAAATTAATTTTCAATAGTTTTCATGTATTTATATAGAAAAAATAAAATTAATTCCTTTTACATTATTATGTTTTATTCTCATCCCATATTACCAAAAAAAATCAATGGGCTTAAAATGAGTTTAAATGATTATGAATTATATTATTGAATAAGAGATTTGATCTTAAAAAATAAATTTTATCATTTATATATTTTTTTATTAAATATTTTTCTCAGAAACAATAATTCTAAATATTTTATAATTGTTATTTTTTAATTCTTTAAAACATAAAATCTAAATGGCCATGTGAATGTTAATAGTGAAATTATTTCTATATATGTAATGGAAATGGGATAGTAATGTATGAGCTGTTATAATTGGTATGAAATCCAATATATAAAAAATATTTTTTTAGCACTAGATTTAGTTGTTTACTTCTTGGGTGTCTCAATTGTTATTAGAGAAGGGTTCATATAATGTCATAGGTTATGATATTATTAACTAAGGATACATTAAGGGTTGAAGATATCATCACATGATAGTAAGTTTATAGGCAAACATATACATAGGTATATATATATATATAAGATTTTATGTGATTGAAATTTTGTGGTGATCTATAATATTTTTGGACATGTTTAATTAATTTTTTGAACAATAAATCATATTTTAGGACATGTTTAATGAATTTTATGAAAAATAAATCTTGATATTATATTTAATCTTGTGTTTTAATGTGTTATTTACTATAATGGTTATTTGGGAAGAATATTATTATAAATTTAGGGATATAAGACGAAATGTATGGATAAAAATGTATGTTAGTATATGGTTTTTTGATGAGGGAATTATAGAAAAATGTTATTTGATTTTATAAATTTGAGTGGACTGTTATAGATGATTTTGGGGATTGAAAATTAATTTGGTAAAATGGTGACTAATAATATTCTAGTTGAAAATTACTATATTTTTGGAACATACATGATTAAGGTAAATATTGGAAATTAGTAACTAGTATGTGATTTTTTATTTATGTTATCAATGTTATAAATATAGAGTTACTTTTATTAACGTTTCATGTATTAGAAATTCATCTTAGTTTGAGAAATGATGTAAATATTTTGGCTTTTATAAATGGCAAGGAATATTTTATCTGGTTATATGGGTTCAATAATATAGGGATAAAAGTTAATATAATTTTTGAATAATATGTGATCTGGTTTTTCCTTTTTGGTTATCTAATTTGGTTATGCATTTCTTTAAGGGATTTAGGGTATAACTATTTATAGAATTATTTATGTTTATGATGGGTGGATATTGTTTATATTAATGTTTTGTGGATTATAGTATTACTACTTCATATTATAATTTATACATATTTTACTAGATATTATATATACTCATGCTAACCATTTGGGTTTTTTTATTATTTTTTCAAAACAGGAGGAAAAAACATCTTTAAAATTCCATAATAAAATGAGGAACATTATATTTTTGTGAATCTCAAGATCCATTAGGAGTACATTTTCAAACATTAATAATAATATTTATCTTTTATATTCGTTATTTATAAATTGATATGAAATAGAGTTGGAGGATGATTAATGTACACAGAAAGGATTATATTATGTTGATAGAAAATGAATTAAACCAAGTAATTATATATTATAATATTTTATAACATGATGGTAAATTAATTCATAAAACTCGATGAAGTTGAAAATAAATATATAATGTAATCAATGTAAAACAACACTTGACTATCATGGTATTCCATAAAAATCATAAGTAAAAAACATACAAAATTATAAGAATGGTTTGAAAAAAGAAATTCATAAGTTTCATTATCATTATATAGGAATTGATTTCAGTAATATTTAGGATCTATAATGTATATCCTTATTATTTTCATTAATTATTTTTCTATACCAAATATTCTTTAATTTGACTCAAATAAATGTCCATTAAATGATAATAATACACCTGTAAAATAATATGAGATGAATTTATGGTAAATTTTTCCCTTTTATAAACTCAAAGTTCAAACACCATGTTAGGAATATGAATTTTTTCATTCAACATCCCTTCATTGATACACGTGATCTATTATTTTAAATGTTTATCATAATATTGGTTACTCTAAACAATTTTTGTTATATATTTTTATTAATCTTCCTTTTCTAAAAAATAACATTTTGTAATCATAACTTGTGGGGGGTTTCATCCCAATTTTCATTTTATGAGGCATTTTATGTATTAAGAACCTATTTTATTTAATATAATTCATATAATTCCTATTTTAAATATTATATCATGATTCTATATTTATTCATAACATTTATAATTCCCCTTTACACTGGCATTTGATTCATTCATTACCAACATCATAAGTGTTGTTCTTAATTAAATATTTTTTTTATTGAGTCATAATATTTCATCGTAGAAAATTTTATTTTATGATTGATATAATCTAACAATAATTTTCTAACATGGTATTATATATTCATTTCTAGTGAAATAATATTTTTTTATAATGTTCTTATTCTTTGATTAATTTTTAAGATTATAGAATTGATGTTGTGAAGAATAATTTTCCTTCCCTATATTAACTATTTTATCCACTAGGTATATGTTTTTTTTCAAAAATAATAAATTTAATTGTTTTTAGGAATAATATTAATTATATAAATAATAATTCATATTTTCTAAAATTTATTTCTTTTCACTTATATATATTTTTATCTTCAACTCTTTATTTATTATCTTAATATTCATTTCTTTCAATAGTTTCAATATTTGAAATTATTTAAAAATTATTATTTTAGAGCCAAATTTTAATGTTTGAAATAAATTTATAAATTATTTAAAATTATATATAAATATTGTAAATCCTTAATCATCAAAATTGAGATAAAAATAAAAGGATTTATTATTTATGTTGGATAATGTGATAACCTCAGTAACTTTTATAAGATGTAAATTTTATTGTTTATTAATATTCATGATTATGAATTTATATGTATTTTTTAAAAACTTAAATATTTTAATATCAGGTCTCAAAATAATATATATATATCGAATTATATAAAAAATTAGTCATTTGAATTATTTTGTTTAAATTGTTATATAAATGGTTATTTATATATTTTTCATAACAACATTTGTAATTTTCTATCTATCTAAAAAATAATTGTATTGATAGATATTATATAAATCTATATTTGTGTTAATTATATGAAATCATATTAATTATTATTATATTAGAAAATATTTTTATGTTATGAGACATGAATATAATTTTTCATTTTCTAAAAGAATAATTTTTATGTTAAATAATTTTTTTCATGTCCTATATTATTGTATTTAAAAGTTTTTTTTCTATATTTTAGAAAAACTAACTTCATAAAATGGAATTTATTTTTGTTTTAAAAAATTATTAAAAATATCATAGGTTGAATATTAAGGAATTTTTTTGAAAATGGTTAATTTTATTATTATTAATGAATATACCTTTTTAACAAATAAGATAAATTTTATGAAATCATTATGATATAAGAAAATGATCAAAATATATATAATATATTTCCCAAAAAAACAAAATTTATGGATTAAAATATTTCATTTAAAATTAGAAAATCCATTTTCTAAATCTATGTTTAAATTTTTTGAATCCTATATTATATTTTATTTAAATAAAAAACTATTTTGGTCCATTTTTTTATTTAAGTATTTAAAATTATCCAGTTTTATTATTTTAATATAAAAAATATATTTTTTAATCCATAAACCAGTAAATGGAAATAAATAAATATTTTACAAGATTTTGAGGTAAATTCATTTTATGGTTAAAAAAAATTTCTATATATAATTTCTTTGAGATTTAAACACACTTTTGTTAATTCCATTTCCCATATATAGAAATTTAATATTATAAATTCATTTGTAAAATGTGAAAAAAAATTTCTAAATTATTTAAAATATCTTATTTTATTTTTAATCATAAAAATAAGATACCATAGGAAAATTTTATCCCCACAGTAATGCTAAAATAGGGTGGAAATATTAAATAATGGTTGGAGAATTTAAAATTTCATATAACCCTGTCATTAATAGTGTGTATAGGGAATTTTTATACAGTTATATTTGTTTTTCTTAAATTTTATCCATATGGATTTTCTTGATTGGAATATGAAATTTCATTAATATTAGAAAAATTAATATTTAGAAAAATGTCACCCTCTCTCACATAATGTATTAGATATGTTATTAAAATAAGGATAAGAATAAAGATATATTATATGTGGTATTGGGTAATAATATATTTATTTGAGAAAATTTAATTATATCTTATGTTTAATTTTAATTTTTAATTGCAGTATAATTATCCAAAATGCATACACAACATCAATACAACCATAGTTAAAACGGTAGAAAATTCAAGTCAAATAGTTCTTAAAGTATAAAACATTATTTGATTTAGATTAATTGGATAATTTCATTACTTTCTCGGATAAAAATGATAGACAATAATTGAGCTAAATGTTTAATTTCTAATTCCATATTTATATAGGCATTTTTCATATTTTAAATAATGCGAATGAGTATAAAACTGATTTTAAAGGGTATTTAAAGTTAAATATTATTTATAAATCAATAAAAATTAAAAATATATATATAATGAGTAAATATTGGATTTTAATGGTTGAAAATATGAGGAATTTCCCATTACTGAACCACATTCCTTTTTTAGAAGTAACTCTTGACCCTTAAATTCATGATATTTTTGAAAACATCATTAAACAATTTCCTATACAAGGTGACCCATTGTAACTGTTTAAAAAAATATATCAAGTTAATTTTTTCTCACAATATTATACCGAAATAACTCTCTAAAGATCCTATTCCACTTTTGATAATCATATTTCCTTTTTGAAAAACCATTCTAAAAATACCTTAAACTGAATTTAAAGGAGGAGATTCAGAGAGGGTAAAAGTTTCCAAGACTATTTCTCTTTAATTATTTATAATTATTTATCTTATAAAACTTTTTAAAAGTTCTCAATTTTTTCAGAAATAATTCTATTTTAATGGAATTGAAATCATGTTTATCCTGAAATAAGGAAATTTAATCCACTACTCCTCTGCATGCTATTTTCCTAAAATTTTAATATATCAAAATATGGGTTTTTCTAAAACCATGTCCATTCATTTCAATAATTCCACTAATATTTTAAAACACCTAAATAATCTTTTAAATTAATCCTAAAAACAAGTCCAAATATTATATAATGTCTTTAATAAACTGTTTTTTATTCATTTAAATAATTTAAAAAAAATCATTCACCATGGTGGATTTACGCCACCTAAGGGAATAATGATATTTTTATAAGTATATGTCTTCAAAGGATATTATAAATAAATGATTTTATAACTGAATATAATGATATTATTCATGAAATGTGACCATTATGGCCTTTGCATATTGAAATAACCATCCTAATAATTGAATTAAAAGGGAACAATGATGGTTATTTTTAACCTTAAAAATATATTATAAAGGAAGATTCTAGGAGAGGTAACTATTTAATAAAATATTGAAAACCAATTCTTATTAATGTATCGAGACAAAATACCTTCACCATTTTATAAATCATGCAACCATTTTCAAGGATTAATTACCATTACAAAAATAGTGGTACTATTTTAGAGATTATGAACCTAACTACACCATAATGACCAAAAAAAATTTTATAAATAAATGAAACATTATAAAAATGAGAAATTGGAATGAAAACCATTGAATTAACATTAATATGGATTAAAAAAATTTACTTGATTCATATAATTTTATTATTTAGAATGTTAGGCGATGTATGAGGTCAGTCAGGAATTGTGGTATGGGGTACTTATTTTAAACCATTACATTAAATGTTTTTATGTCATTCTATGAGCAATTTATATTCCATGGAAAAATTCTTCATGTTTTTTAAAGAATATTATTATAAATATTATAAATATTTATCATCCTAATTTTGAACTATACATGAATTTCATTATAATAATTTTTAAAGGATTATTTTTAACAGTTTTGACATAAGTTATTTTTTAATTTCATTATAATGTTGTATAATGTTTTTAATAATTTACATATTTACTAAAGATTCCCTCCATCATTTTCATTCTTCTATATTACGGTTCATTTTTATGTTTTCATGGATTTCTAATTTAAATTATATTTCCCTTAATTTATTAATTTTTTTAATGAGTTGTCAATGAAAATGGTATTTCAACTTATTTTTATTGTATAATTATAAATGTGTATGATTATGGGTTCAAATGAATGGTTTATGAGTTTTTTATGAGAGTTAAAGCCCCGATGTGACTTCTTCATGTTATGTGTTTGAAAATTATATATTATAATGAGTTGGATAGATATATATCTTAATTTTTTTGAGTAATGTTTTTTATATGGAGATATAATGTTGGAATTAACTTGTTAATTAATTACATTATGTTTTCATGATGTTGGAATTAACTGGTTATGTTATTCCAATACGTGTGAATACCAGATAAGTAAATAAATTTATAAAATAATTATAAGGGTTTTCTATTATTTCTATGAGTTATAATAGAAATATTTTTATTTAAAGATATAAAAATAATAATTTATTTTAATGGTGAAAAGATAGTTTTCTACGAATTTGTTTTCATAGGTTCTTATTTTTTTTCATGCAACCTTCACGATTATTCAATTTTTCTTTTTTATGATATTTTTAATGAAATCTTCTAATTAAATAATTTTATTGAATTTAATTAATATATGTTTAATTTTTTCTAATAAATAAATTTATTATTTTTTAAGGATGTATTTATCAGGGGTTTTTAGATATTTTAGGGGCCAAACATGTTTTATCATTCTTTTATACCCCATTATGAGTTTTATATAATATCTTTTTTGAAAAAAAAATTTTCATAGAGATTGTAGATGGGTAATAATGACTATGAATTATAGCTCTGAATATTAGATGGTGGAATTTTATAAAGAAATTTTATCATTTAAAGTATTTATTTTATTAAAACAATGTCCATATGTATACTGATTTTATGTTTTCTGTAAGGGATTTCATAATTATGTGAAACTCTAAACCTAAAAGGTCAGGGGTATATAAGAAATGTAATATTTTTTTATAAATTTTCTAATAATGGTAAGGTTATATAAGGGCTATTATAATATGTATCAAAGAATATATATAAATAAAATGTTTTTAGCTCCAGATCTATGGGAAGATCATATACACTCACCACCTTTAGTAGAATATTCCATGGACACTACTGAGGTGTATATGTCCAAAAAATTCAATAAATAGTGATACTAAGTAAGAAATCCTACTTTTTCTATAGAGTGGACAAATAACCAAAATCCATTATTATTATGCTACCAACCATTCCAAGGCTATATTCATAGATATCTTCTATATCAATTGAGAAAGAAAATATTTACATGGAATTATTCAACACTCAAATTCTATTTTAATATGATTTTATAGGACACTGTGACTCTGATTTCCAAGGAAACAAATCATTACACATCCATAAAGGGATAAAATTTTCAAATCTAACCCATACTTAGAGATTTTATATTAATGGAGGTTTTCTTGAATAAATCCTAAAAAAATGTGAAAATTTGGTAAAACCTCCCTCAAATTAATATTTATCACATATTTCAATAATGAAGACTATCTTCAATGTTCCACTGGTTTCACAACTAATTAGGGTGTTATATTATACTAAAAATATCACTAAGATTCTAAAAAAACTATTGGAATCCCCAAATTATATTTACTAAACAAAATACAGATTATATCAATGAAGAGACTAAACAAACCTGGGCATGACCATGAACCAACTTCTACTTTTAGATGGTTGAAGGGGTTTCACTAGGATTTATGAAAGCCTCCTAGTAAAATGTTTCTTAACTACTCAATCAGCCCCATTATCTTGTCCAATCAATATAACAAAAGATATAAGTTATAATTATATTTATGAAACAAAATTATATGAGAACGAAGAACTTTATAAGGGAAACATAGGAATTCCCTCATGAATAATGTTCATTATTTATTCCACCTTTATGAGTACCTCTAGTATATTACATCCATTATATAGTAATATACTACTAAACTTTTGGATAAGTAAAAATAGTATCCTATGGGACAACCTACTAATAAATCACAAGGGATTGATTCACTATTCTGGTAAGATGTTATTTCGATTTCAAAAACTATGAACTATCATTAAAAAACTAATGACTAGGTGACCATTCAAAGAATTAAATCATTAGGATTCAATCCTATAGGTTAAGATCCCACACATCCTTTATATCATTTTTTGGAAACATCATTCCTTCCACTACAGAGGGAATAATATTGACCACCACTAGTAAGAGTCCCTAGCTATGCTGGTTTGACCAAGACTTGTAATAGAATATATATTTCATAATGAAGTTCATAAATGGGAATGAATAAATCATAAAATAAATTAATTAATTTGAGTGTATGTAGAGAAGAAAAAAATAATTCCTAGATTCACTACACGTTACTATCTTATCATAGAATTCAATTTCCTATAACCATATATAACCCTCAAGGCCAGTACCCTATATCACAATAAATCTTATAGACGAAAACTATTCTGACCATAAGAATGTTTATGATCGATAACACATTAATTAATGAATGTATATATATAACTACTCTATCTATGTTCAAGTATAAACAAACCTATTTTCAAACTAGGGCGTTCCATTTCCATAAAATCCTTGACCTGCTAATTCTTAGACAAAGATTAATCATTTCTTGGTAATGTACAATGTCATTATAGAGGGGTTTTTTCATATTTTTGAGCTCAAAATAGTCTTATATATATATATATATATATCAATTATAGATCACCTCATCTATAAAGTTCATTAAGAACTCATCCATGAACCTACCACACTGAAGAGGGCTCAATCTCCCTGATTCAAACCAACCTCAAAATTCCAAGATAAAATTTGTAAACAAAATTGTTATCTATAAACATGTTATTTTGAACTATTTTGATATTGAATAATTATCTTTTAATCAATAATTATTATATAAATAATACTCTATGAGAGATCAACCATCTAATATATAGGATTTAGAGAAAAAATGTAATTTGAATCAAAGACTTTAACCAGTCCTCTATCATCCTAGAATCTGGACCACTCAAAATTATAGAAAATTATTTGGATATAATATGCACAATATTAATAAACAATACTTAGTCTCATTAATGATGGATGTTGTTTGTTCTATAATATTTTCTACTCAATGAAAAAATATTGTGAATCATCCCTCTATATGTAGGATAAATATATCACCCTTTCATATCACTAAATCATTTATTTTTCTCTCATCTCATTATTGGATAAAGGATTTACCACTAGTATAGACACATCATAATATGTTCCCTAATCCTAAGATGAATATTATTGAGTAATACACTATCTTAGATAAGATGAACACATGGTCCTTAGAGCACATCAAGGTGAGTTAGAATAGAAATGACTAGAATGATATTGACTGAACACTGTATCATGTATGTACCATCATAGTTGTACCATCTAAATGATTTTAATGGGTTTTAGGCTTATGAAAATGTTATAAAATTACAAATTAAATGACATGTTTATTGTTACACCTATGGTGGTATCCTTTGTTTGATAACCAAATTCAGGAACCCCTTAGAATTTATATACTGAAACCCAACTAAATCCTTACAAGATGAATAAATACAATATCAATCCCTATGAATAATATATATTTGATACAATTGATGAAAACCCCAACCCATTAAGATCCCACCTAGTCCTATGGTAGGAAATGTGTACCACCACAATCATGCCTCCTATTTTCCATGGGTTGATGAATAACACCAAGATATCATATACATACATTGGAGTCCATATCCCATATAAACAGACAATATATATGAATACTAAATACAAAATTCAAATGAAACAACAAATAATTATATATAGAATCGCTAAATTATATAATAAATTCATGATTATAAAAAATACAATCCAATACATCAATAAAAGAAAATCTTATGACAAGTGGATAGTATATAATATCATCAATTTTTTTTGAAATATGATTGATTACAAAATATCCATGCTACATAAAAGATAGGGATGTGAAATAAAATAGAAAGATACTCTTAAAAGATATTTCAAGCACCACTCTACATCAAATTGAGTAACTCCTTTAACTCTAATAAATTCAGTAAATCTAAAGAGATTAAAAGAAACATCAGATGATGAAATTATTTCATAGACATAACACATTATTGAGTAATTCAGGTGCATTTTTTAGTTTTAAAGAACTCAGTAACACCCCATAAATATTTGATGAATAGTTAAAAAATACATAATCTCCATCCCATTTTTGAGGGAAATAAACTGTTGAATCCAAAAGAGAACCAAATATTCTCCAAGAAAAAAATATATATGAAAATGTAATAAGCCTCAATTATCTCACTACAACCCCATAATGATTGATATCCTTTGTACACCTAGATATTCTTTGTCTAAAAAGGGTCTCATATATACCTATACATGAAAACCAAATTTTATACCATACCATGTGTCTCTAGAGGTTCTTGTTATACAAAACAATCTACATCATGTGTGTAATTCATTTCTATAACGAGTAATACCTCAAAAATCCCATGTTACCTCATTACCCATGATAGTTTACTCACTCAATTATGTGTAATTTTTGATCGTAATGGGGGAAACATAACACAAGGAAGGATAAGAAACAATAAACTTTCCTGAATGGAAACCATTAAAATTTATAGGTAGAGGACTAACAACATGGATATAGTATTTCATTAGGGGGTTACCAACTCTTCCTGTAGTATTAGAGACGATCACCATGACAAGATCAAAATGGGTACCATCCCTATAATTAAATAGAGTACACACACTTTTAGGTTAGAAATTCTACACCCTATGATTGAATAATTTACCACCTCTATATAAACTATTTTCTCATATTGATCTATGTTTTTTTAACAAAAATGATATTTTTCTTTATTATTGAGGAATAATATGTATTATAAGAAATATAATACAAATTTTCTTATTTTTATTTCCTTAAAAAAATGTATATTTTTTAACTCTATATTTCTTATCTTTAACATCATTTCATCATATGGTATCAATATATGAAATTATTTCAAAATAATTATTTCGATGTCCAATTTTATTGATTTCAAGAAATTTTTAATTGTTTTATTTTTTTTAAATTTTATAAATCCTTATTCATCAAAAACCAGATGAAAATATGAGGATTTAATTTCATTAAGTTGGATAATGTTACAACCTCAATATCTTTAATAAGATGTAACTTTTATGGTTTATTAATAATCATGATTATGAATTTATATATATTCTTAAAACATATATATATGTTTATTTTATGTATCAAAATATAATATATATATATATATTCAATTATATAAAAAATATACATTTTAATTTTTTTGGTTTACTTTGTTATATAAAATGTCATTTATATATTTTTCATAACAAGATTTATAATTTCTTATCTATCTAAAAAAATAATTTTATTTGTAGATATTATATAAATATATATTTATGTTAATTAAATTAATTAATATTTATTATTTTTATATTATAAAATATTTTAAGTTATGAGACATGGATAGAATTTTTCATTATCAAAAAGAACATTTTTTTATTTAAATAATATTTTACATGTATGATATTATTGTATTGAATAGTTAAATTTTTATATTTTAGAAAACATAGTTTTTGAAAATGGAACTTATTTTTGTTTTCAAAATTTAAAAAAATATCTTAGGATGAATATTTAGGATTTTTCTGAAGTGGTTAATTTTGAGGTGAATAGTTAATATAAATTTACTACAAATAAGATAACATTTTTAAATTTATTATGATAAAGAAAATGTTAAAAATATATATAACCTCTTTACCGAACAAATCTAAATTTAACGATTAAAATATTTCTTTAAAAATATGAAATTTTAATTTATAAATCTATGTTTTTAATTTTTGTAACCTAAGATATATTTTATCCATATAAAAACCTATTTTGGTCTTTTCCATTTAATTATGTATTCAAAATTATCCAATTGGTTTTGTTTTGACTTGAATGTAAAAAAATATAATTTTTTATTCATAAAAAAATAGACGGTATAGAAATCAATATTATACATGATTTGGAAGTAAATTCATTTTTGTGGTTAAAAAATAATTTTTTATATATCAGTTGTTACTACGCTGAACTAACATTTACTAATTTTTTCCATGTCTAGAAATTAAATATTATAAAATTACATTTAATTTTTGAAATAATGTGTCTAAATTATTTGGTATATTTTGTTTTTTTAATCATAAAAATTATTCAATATATTGAAATTTAGTGACCACCATAATGTTAAAAGATGGTGGAAATGCTAAATTAAGTCTTAGTAATTTAAAATATCATAAAAACCGATCATTAAAAGAGTGTATAGGGGATTATATAACATAATAGTGTTTTTCAAAAAAATTATCCATTTTTTATTTATGTGGTTTTAATATGAAATTTCATTTATATTAGAAAAATTAATATTTACATAAATACAACCCCCTCTAACTTAATGTATTTAATATGTTATTATAATAAAGATAAGAATAAAAATATAGTATGAGTGGTTACGGATAATAAAATTTATATTTGACTAAATATATTTAAATATAATATTTATTTTTAATTTTTAATAGTAGTATAATTTTCCAAAACACAAACACATAATCGATAAAACCCCAATGCAAACTGTAGAAATGTCAAATTATATAAGTTTTAAAGTGTCAAAAGTAATATGATTTAGATTAACTGGATGATTTCATGATATTCAAGGAAATGAATGATAGATAATTATTGTGATAAATGTTAATTTCTGATTCCATATTTATATCGGAATTTTTCAAATGTAAAATTATCCAAATGAACCTAAAACTGATTTTAGAGGGTATTTATGGTTAAATATTATTTATAAATTAATAAAAATTAATAAATAATTTACAACAAGTAAATATTATATTTTAATGGTTGGAAATATGAGCTATTTTCGATTCTTGAACCACATTCCTTTTAACAAAGTCAGTCTTGACCCTTAAATTTATGATATTTATGAAAACAAAAATAAATTTTTTCTATATAAGGTGACTCGTTTTAGTCATTTAAAAACATATATCGAGTTATTTTTTCTCAAATAAATCAACATAATTACCTCTTTAAATAGAATATTTCACTTTTGATAATCCTATTTAGTATTTGAAAATCTATACTAAAACTTCTTTAGAGGGAATATGAAGTTAGAGATTCAATGGAGGTCAGAGTTTCTATTATTATTTCTCTTTTATTATTTATGATTAGTTATCTTAAAACTAATTAATATTTATTTTTTCCTGAAATAATTATATTCCATTATTATTTAAATCATTTTTATCATAAAATAATGAAATTTTATCCACTACCCCTCTCAAAGCTCTTTTCTAAAACTTTTAGAACACCAAAATATGGGTTTCTGTAAAACGATGTCATTTCGTTTCACCACTTCCCTTAATATTTTAAAAAAATTAGATAATATTTAAAATTAATCCTAAAAACTAGTTTGAATATAATATAATGTTTTTACTAAAATTATTATTTTTATTTTATTCTTCTAAATAAATTGGAAAAAAATCATTCACCATGGAGGATTAACACCACTTATGTGAATAATGATATTTTCATAAGTATATTTCTTATAATGATATTATAAATAAATGATCTTATGATTAAATATAACATTAATTTTTTATAAATTATATTATTATGGTCTTTGAATATGGAAATAACAATTATAATAATGGAATTAAAAGGAAATTATTAGAAGTATTTTTAACCTTAAAAAACAATATTATCTGGGAATATTCTAGGAAGATTAACTATTTAATAAAAAAAATAAACAGCCCTTATAATGATAGGATATGGACTTAATACCTTTCCCTTTTTAGATATTATGGAACCATTTTAAAGGATTAATTATCCTTACAAAAAATAGTGGTAATATTTTAGAAATTATGAACCGAACGACCCTATAATGACCAACACTAACTTTGAAAATAAATTAACCATTATAAAAATGGAAAAATGGAATAAAAATTATGAAATTAACATTAATCAGGTCTTAAATCATTTATTTAATTAATATAATTGAATTATTTAGATGTTTAGGAAATGTACGTGGTCAGTTTGGACTTGACGTATAGGGTATTTATTTTATATAACTAATTTACATGTTTTTATGTCATTCTCTCAAAACTTTCACTTCTATTCCAATAATAATTATTTTTTTCAAGAATATTCTCATAAATATTTCAATTATTTATAAAATTAATTTGAAACCATTCTTTAATTTCTTTACAATGATTTTTAAAGGAATATTTTTAATGTTTTTTACATAATTTATTTTTTATTTAATTATAAAGGTGTGTAATTTTTTTTAACAATTACAGAGTGATTAAATATTCCCTCCATCATTTTTCTTCTTCTATATTAAGGTTATTTTTTATGTTTTCATGTATTTATAATTTAGATTCAATTTCCATTAATCTATGAATTTATTTAGTGAGTTATCAATTAAAATTGTATTTCACTTTTTTTTATTGTATAATTAAAAATGCATATGGTTATGGAATTAAATTAATGTTTTAGGAGTTTTATGATTAGAGTGAAAGCCATTGTGTGACATCTTCATGTTATGGTTTATGAAAATTATATTTTTTAATGTGTGGGATAGTTATATCCCTCAAGTTTTTTGAGTAATTATTTATTCAATGGATATAAAATGTTGAAATTAACTTTTTAATTATTTACATTATGATTTTATGATTCTGGAATTAACTAGATATTTTATTCCAATACGAGTGAATATGAATAATGGAAAAATTTAACAAAATACTCACAAGGGTTTTCTATGATTTCTACATGTTTCTTATTTAAAGAGAAAAAATTGTTTAATTTATTTTAATTGTGAAATGTGTGTTAACAAGAAATGAATTTTCAAAGGTTCTGATTTTTTTCATGTAACTTTAATGATTAATCAACTTTTCGTTGTTTTTATGAGATTTTTAATGAATATTTTTAATAAATAAACTTTATTTCAGGTTTTTCATATATTTTTAGGTTTTTATAAAAACAGAATGATTTATTTTTTTTAATGAAAGTATTTATCTAGGGGGTTTTAGTTATTTTAGTGTCCTAACAAGTTTTATCATTATTTTATATGACATTCTTTGTTTTACCTAATACCATTTTTGGAAAAAGTTTTTCATAGGTCTTATAGAAAAGTAATAATAACTATTAATTATAGATCTGAATATTAGATGGTGGTATTTTATGATGAAATTGTATCATTTAAAGAGTATATATTTTTTGAAACAATTTCCATAATCATGAAGATTTTATGTTTTGTTTTGCAAGGGATTTTATAATTCAGTAAAACTCTATACCTAAAACGTCATTGGAATATAAGTAATGTAATATTTTATATAAATATTAAATTATGGTGAGGTTGTAACTGATCTATTAAAATTTATATGTAAGGAAATATGTATATAATATGTTTTTAGCTTCCATATCTAGATGTATGGGGTTAGAGAATCTCATATACACTCACCGCCTTTAGAATAATATTCCTGGGACACTACCTTGGTGTATATGTCTAAACAAAAACCAAAAATAATGCAACCATGTAGGAAATCATGATCTTTCTAGAGGGTGGGGAAATAACCAAAATCCATTAATTGAATGTTACCAACCATACAAACGCTAGATTCACAGATATATTCTCTATCCATTGAGTAAGAAAATATTTTCAAGGAATTATTCATCCTACCAATTCTATTCAAATATGATTTCATAGAACACTATGACTATGATTTCCTAGGAAACTGATCATTACACACTAATAAAGGGTTATACTTATCATATCTAACCAATATATAGAGAGTTTATATTGATTTTGGTTTTCATGAATAATTACTAAAAAATACCAACATTTGGGAAAACCACCCTAAAATTAATATTTATCATGGAATTCATTAATGAAGTATATATTCAATGTTCCAATAGTTTCAAAACTAATTAGGGGGTTATTTTCTCTTAAAAACATCACTAGGATTCTAAAAAGTCTATAGGAATTCCAAAAGTCTACTTTCTAAACAAAATACAAACGACATCAATGATGAGACTAAACAAACCTAAGCATGACCATGAACTATATACACCTTTAAGTTCGTTTAAGGGTTTTCACAGATATTAATGAAGTCCTCCCTCTAAAAAGATTCCCAAATACTCTACCGTCTCTCTAATCTTATCCAAACTATCTAAAAAATATATATAAGTTTTAAGTATATTTCTGAAACCAAATGAAATGGGAACCAAGAACATTATAAGGAAAAAATTGGAACTCCCACCTGAACACTGGTCATGATTTATTCCACTTTTAATAGTACCTCTCCTATAAAACGTCAATTCTATAGTAAGAAACTTCTCAAATTTTGGATAATTAAATATAGTATCCTAAGGGCCATCCTAATCATAAATCCCAAGGGTTTGATTCACTGTTATGTGAATATATTATTTCAATTTCAAAAACTATGAATTTACTTTAAAAACATATAGATTATCTGACCATTCAATGGATTAAATCAGTAGGCATCATCTCTATAGTCCTAGATCCCACAGATCGTCTCTATTATTTGTTGGAAATATAATACCTTCCACTACCAATTGAATAAAACTGACCACCACTAGTAGGAGTCCCTAGACAAAATTTTTTGACCAAGACCTACACTGGAATATCCATTTCATGAAAAATATCTTAAATGGGAAGGATTGAATCCTAAAAAATAAATGAATTATAGTGTATGTAGAGAAGAAAAAAATAAATCCATGATTCACTACATGATACTATATTATCATACCATTCAATTTCTTATAACCATCTACAACCCAAAATTCTACTACCCTATATCCTAATAAACCTTATTGAAGGATACTATTAAAACCATAGGAAGGTTTATGCTATATTACACTTTCATTCATGAATTTATTTACATATAACTACTCTAGTAATGTTCAATTACAAAGTAATCAATTCCCAAAATAGGGTATTCCAATTCCATGAAATCCTTAACCTATCAATTCTAACACAAAGCTTAATAATTGATTGTTAATGTACCACGTAATAAAAACTATAAGAATACATATCTAGATGATTTTCTCATATTTTTGAGCTTAAAAAATTCCCTAAATAATTCAATTATAGATCACCTCATTTATAAAGTTCATCAAGAACTCAGTCATGAACATATAACACTATATAGAGATCAATATCTCCCAGATTCAAACCAACCTCAAAATTATGAGATATATTTTTCAAAACAAAAAACTATAATATAACATTTTATAGTATAACTATTTTGCGATTGAATTGTATTCATTCAATGAATCACAATTATAGGAATCATAATCTATAGGAGATCCATCATCTAGTATATTGGTTTTTGAGAAAAAATAAATCTCATTCAGAGACTCTAACCAATCCTCTATCATCCTAGAATTAGGAGCACTTGAAAGTATTGAAAAATATATCGATAAAATACATACATTATTAATAAACAATATTTAGTTTCATAAATGAGGTATGTTGTTTTCTCTACATTATTTTATGATCAATGAATAATTATGTTGAATAATCCCTCTTCAAGTAGGATAGAGATATCCCCCCAATCATATCCCTAAATCCTTTCTTTATCTCTAAACTCATTATTTGATAAAGGATTGACCACTGGTATAGCCCCATATTAATATGTTCCATAAGTCTAAGATGGATATTAGAGAGTAATACCTTATCTTAGATAGAATGAACCCATGTTTACTAGAGCACATCAGGGTGAGTTAGCAAAGAAAAGACTAGAATGATCATGAATGAACACTGTATCTTGTATGTACCAACATAGTTTTACCCAATAAATGTTTTCTAAGAGTTCCAGGTTTATAAAAAAGTTATAAAAATGAAAATTAAATGATATGTTTATTATTACACCTATTGTAGGATCCTTTTTTTGATAACCAAATTATGGAAACCCTTATAATTTGTATACTGAAATCCAAGACAATTACCAAAAGATGAATAACTAAAATATCAATCCCAAAGAATCAAAAACATTTGATACAACTATGGAAAAAACTAACCCATTAGGATCCCACCTGGTATTATGGTAGGAAATGTGTACCACCCCAATCCTGCCTCTAATTGTCCATGGGATTTGGAAAAGAACCAAGATATCATAAACACACATGAGAGGCTTTATCCCATGTCAACTTATAATAGATATGAAAAACAAATTCAAAATACATATCAAACAAACAAAAAGTATATATAGAATTACTAAACTATAAAAGAAAATAATGATTGTAAAAAAATATTATCAAATACGTCAACTCAATATAATCCAATGACAATTTAAAAATATATAATATCACCACAAATTTTTGAAATACGATTGATTACAAAATACCAATTCTACAAAAACGTTAGGTAAGTGAAATATAATTGAAACAAACTCATCCAAGATATATCAACCACCACTATACATAAAATTGAGTAGCTCTTTTACCTCTAAGAACTTCACTAACTCTATGAATATTAAAGGAAAAATTATGTCGTGAAAATATTTCATTGACATAACACATTTGGGAACAAGGAATGTGAATTTTTTAGTTTGAAAGGACTTAATAAGAAACTAAAAAAATATAAGGAATAATTAAAAAATAGATTTTTCTCCAACCCAAGTGTGAGGGAAAAACCATTGAATACAAAAGAGAACTAGATAATATCCAAGAAAAAAATATATAAAAAAGGAATAAGTGATATTATTTCGTGAAAACCCCATAATGATTGATATCCACTGTACACCTAGAGATACCTAGTGTAAAAATCAATCATAAATACCTATATCTGAAAACCCGATTTTATGTCACACTATGAAGTATCCAGAGGTTGTTGTTATACAGAAAGATCTAAATCTTGTATGTAACACATTTCCATACATTGTAATACCTCTAAAATAACATGTTATATCATTACCAATGATAGGTTACCCACTCCATGATGCCTAATTTTTGATAGTCATTGGAGAAACATAACTAAAGGAAGGATAAACTACCATAAACTATCTTGAATGAAAACCATCAAAATTTATAGGTAGAGGACCCACACCTTGGATCTGGTATTTAATTAGAGAATACTAAATCTTCCTATAGTATAATAGACCTGCACCATTACAGGACTAAATGGGTACCAACCCTAAGAGTGAATGGAGTACCCACAACATTAGGTTAGAAATTCTACACCATTTGATTGAATAATTTCCCTCCTCTATATTATGTATTTTTTCAAATAGGTCTATGTTTTTTGACAAAAAATGATATCATTCATTATTTTTGATGAATAATAAGTATTATATGAAAAGTAATTCATTTTTCCTAAAATGCATTTCTTTAAAATTATGAATATTTTATTTTCAACATTATATTTCTTATCTTTAACTACATTTCTATCTATGGTTTCAATATTTGAAATAATTTAAAATATATTATTTCAATGTCCAATTTTAAAATTTGAAATAAATTATTAAAAAGTTTTAATTTATTTCTAAATGTTTTAAATCCTTACTCATCAAACATGAAATGAAAATGTAAGGATTTAATTTCTTTATGTGATATAAAGTAAAAACCTCAATATCTTTAACAAGATGTAACTCTTATGGTTTATTAATATTCATGATTATAAATTTATATATACAAATATATGTTTATATCATGTGTCAAAATAATAATATATATATATATATATAATTATATTAAAATAATATATTTGAATTATTATTTTTAATTTTTTATATAAAAGGTTATTTATATATTTTTCATAATCGGATTTGTAATTTTCTATCTATCTATAAAATAATTTTATTGCTAGATATAATATAAATCAATATTTATGTTAATTATATAAAATCTCCTTAATTATTATTATATTATAATTTTTTTTGTTATGAGACATTAATATAATTTTTCATATTCTAAAAGAATAAATTTTATTTTAAATAAATTTTTTTTCAGGTATGATATTATTATACTGAAAAGTTAAATTTCTATATTTTAGAAAAATTAATTTTAGAATATTGAATTTTTTTAAAAAAATATAAAAAAATATATTAGGATGAATTTTAGGATTTTTAAGAAATGGTTTATTTTTAGCTAAATAGTGAATAAGCTTTTTTTACAAACAAGATCTCATTTTTAAAATTATTATGTTATATGAAAATGTTAAAATATATATAACCTCATTCCCAAAAGAAACTAAATTTATGGACTCTAATATTTCATTAAAAATTATAAATTTCAATTTATAATTATAGGCATTAAATATTTGCAACCTAAGTTATATTTTATTCAAATAAAAATCAATATTGGTTCTTTTCATTTAATTAAGTAATCAAAATTATACATTTTATTTAGATTTTTTTAATGTGAAAAATATTTTTTTATCCATAAACCAATAAATAGAATGGAAATCAATATTATACATTATTTTGATGTAAATTCATTTTTATGGATAAAAAATAATTTTTTTATTTATCAGTTGTTACTGCGTTAAACTCTATTTTATTAATTTTTTTTGCCATATCAATAAATTAAATATTATAAAATTATTATTAAAATTTGAAACAATGTGTCTATATTATTTAACAAGTTTTATTTTACTTTTAATCAAAAAATAAGTTATTATAGTAAAATTTAGTCACAATATTAATGCTAAAATATAGTGGAAATTTTAAATCAAGGGTTGAGAATTTAAAATATAAAAAAATCATATCATTAAATGATTATATTGGGTATTTTTATACCATAATATTTTTTTGAATTTTTTATTTATTTTTATTTACCATTTTTGAATATGAAATTTCGTTTATGTTAGAAAAAATAATATTTAAAAAAGTCACCCTCCCCCACGTAATGTATTTAATATGTTATCATAATAAGGATAAGAATAAGAATATATTCTTAGTGGTTATGGATAATAATATTTATATTTGATAATATTTATTTATATATTCTATTTATTTTTAATTTTTAATAGTAGTATAATTATCTAACATGAATACACAACATCGATACAAGCCTTATAAAAATAGTAGAAAAGTTAAATTAATTAGTTTTTAAAGTGAAAAAAGGAATATGATTTAGATTAACTAGATGATTTCACAAAATTGAAGGATAAAAATGATAGATTTTAATTGATCTAAATGTTTAATTTCTAATTATGTATTTATATAGGCATTTTTCAAATGTTAAATTATGCAAATGGCCCTAAAAGTGATTTTGAAGGGTATTTAATTTTAAATTTTATTTGTAAATCATTTAAAATTCATTAAAATATATAATGAGTAAATATTTGATATTAATGGTCGAAAATATGAGCTATTTTCCATTTTTAACCACATTCAATTCTAAAAAGTTAGTCATGATCCTTAAATTCATGATATTTTTAAAAAACCGATTGAATTTTGCCTATAAAAGGTGACACATTTTAACCCTTTATCATGTACCTTTTTTGTCACAATATTCAACCTAAATAACTCTCTAAACATCGTATTCCACATTTGATTATCCTATTTCCTTTTTGAAAGTCCTTTCTAAAAATTCTTTAGACTAAATTTAATCATCGCGATTCAAAGAGGGTATAAGTTTCTAAGACTATTTGTCCTTTATTATTTATGATTAATTGTCATATTATTATTTTTAAAAGTTCTCTATTTTTCATGAAATAATTCTATTCCATTGGTATTTAAATCATTTTATTAATACATAATAAAATTGTATCCATTAGTCCTCTCCAAACTGTTTTCTTAATCTTTTACTATATCAAAATATAGGTTTTTTCTAAAACTATGTCTTTTGATTTGAACAATAAGATTAATATTTAAAAAAACAAGATTTATTTTTATAATTAATCCTAATAAATAGTTTGAATATATTATAATGTTTTTAATTGAAGGAATTTTTTTATTCTTTTAAAAAATTTGGAAAAAATTTGTTCACCATGGTGAATTTACGCAACCTGTGTGGATAATGATATTTTCATAAGTTTATGGCTTCCAAAGATATTATAAATAAATTATTTTATGATTGAATATAACATTAATATTAATAAAATTTTATGATTTTGGAATTTGAATATTGAAATAACCATCATAATAATGGAATTAATAGGTAACAATGACGGTTACTTTTAACATTAAAAAGAAATATTATCAAGGGAGATTCTAGGAAAAGTAACAATTTAATTAAAAATTGAACACCCCTTTTTATGAAAGGATACATACATCACACCTCTACCTTATAATATATTATGTAACCATTTTCAAGGATTAATTACCATTAGAAAAATAGTTGTACTATTTTAGATATTGTGAACTGAACGACCGCATAATGACCAACACTAATTTTTTAAATAATTGAAACATTTAAAAAATGAAAAAAATGAATGAAAATATTGTAATTGACACTAATAAAGTTTTACATAATTTATTTAATAAAAATAATTATATTATTTAGAAGTTTTGGTGATGTATGTGGTCAGTCATGACTTATGGTATGAGGTATTTATTTTAATCCATTACTTTACATGTTTTTATGTCATTCTCTCAACACTTTATCTTTAATTTCAATATTTATTATTTTGTTTCAAGAATATTATTTTAAATATTTAAATTATTTCTCAAGAAAATTTTAAACTATACTTTATTTTCTTTATAATGATTTTCAAAGGAATATTTTAATGGTTTTAACAGAAGTTATTTTTTTAATTTATTTATAAAGGTGTGTGGAAATATTTTTTAAACATTTATAGAGTCCTTAATGTTTTCAGGGATTTATAAATTAAATTAAATATCCATTAATCTATGATTTTTAAATGAGTTATCAATGAAATTTTTTTGACATATTTTTATTGGATAATTAAAAATAAGTATTCTTATGCCTTCAAATTAATGTTTTATGAGTTTTATGATGACGGTTAAAGACCCTATGTGAATTATTCATGTTATGGTTTTTTGAAATTATATATTATAATGGGAGAGATAGATATATCCCTCAAATTTGTTTGAGTAATGATTTATTCTATGGATATATAATGTCGGAATTAACTTTTAAATTAATTACATTATTTTTTCATGATGCTGGAATTAGCGGGTTATGTTATTCAAATATGAGTGAATACGAGTGGCAAAAAAAATTTATATAATAATTATAAGGGATTTCTATGATTTCTAGGATTTTATATGGAAGTACTTTAATTTAATGTGAAAAAATGTTTAATTTATTTTAATAGTGAATTGTTTTCTAGAAAATTCTTTTTCATAGGTTATGATTTTTTTTCATGTAACCTTCATGATTATTCAATTTTTCTTTGTTTTTTATGAGATTTTATAATAATTTTTTTAATAAAATAACATTATTCTATGTCTTTAATATATGTTTATTTTTTTAAAAACACTATGTTTTATTATTTAAAGGATGTATTTATCTTGGGTTTTAGTTATTTCAGTAGACTTACTTGTTTTATCATTCTTTTGTGCCCCATTCGGTGTTTTATCTTATACCATTATTGAAAAAAATGATTTTTAAAGGGCTCATTGATGAGTAATAATGTATATTAATTATAACTATAAGTATTAGATGGTTGTATTTTATTAAGAAAGTGTATCATTTAAAGAGATTATTTTCGTGAAAACATTTCTATAAATTGGAAAAAAAAATTGTAATGGATTTCATAATTATATAAAACTATAAAACTAAAAGTAAAAAGGGATATAATTAATGTATTATTTTCTATAAATTTAATAATTATGGTATGGTTATATGTGGAATATTATAATTGGTATCAAAGAAAATATGAAAATAATGAGTTTTTAGCTCCAGATCCAGATGTATGGGTTTAGGGAATCTCATATAAACTCACCAACTTATAATATTATAGGGACACTACCAAAGTGTATATGTCGAAAAAAATCAGAAATTATTGGTACCAAGTAGGATATCTTGTACTTTATAGAGAGTTGGAAAATATCCCAAATCCATTATTAGTGTGCTTCCAACCATACCAAGGCTAGATTTATAGATATATTCTTTATCCATTGACAAGAAAATAATTTCAAGGAATTATTAATCATGCCAATTCAATTCTAATATGATTTAGTAGGACACTATGGCTCTGATTTCCAAGGAAACCAATCATTACACACCCATAAATGGATAAACTTTTCAAATATAACTGGTACTTAGAGTATTTATTGTAACATAGAGTTTCTTGAATAAGTCCTAAAAAATCCAAACATTTTGGAAAATCTCCCCCAATTTAATATTTATGAAGGATTACATTATTGAAGACTATCTTCAATGTACAACTAGTTTTACAACTAATTATGGGTTTTTATCCTAAAAACATCACTAGATTCCAAAAAGTATATTAGAATTCCCAAATTCTACTAACTGAACAAAATAATTTCAACATCGATGATGAGACTAAAAAAATCTAAGCATGAACATGAAACATATACTCATTTCTATTGGTTGAATTGGTTTCACTGAGATTATTAAAGGACTCCCTCTAAAAATTTTCCTACCTACTTGATCAACTCTATAATCTTATCCAAACTATCTGATAAATTATATAATTTATAAAAATATTTTTGAAACAAAATGATTTGAGAACGAACATCTTTTTAAGGGAATCCTAGGAACTCTTTCATCAACAATGTTTAGGATTTATTCCACATTTATGAGTACCTCTCCTATGAAGCATACATTCTATAGTAGGATACTACTCAACTTGTGGTTAATTAACTGTTGTATCAAAAGAGCCAACCTACTCATAAATTCCAAGGGTTTGAATCATTACATTGTGAAGATATTATTTTGATTTCAAAAAATATGAAATTAATTTATGAAACTATATATTATCTGACCATTCAGAGGATAAAATCATTAATCTTAATCCTTATAGGCTAAGAATGCACACAACCTCTCTATCATTTTTGGGAAACATCATAACTTCCACTACCAAGAGAATAATATTGACCACCATGAGTAGGAGGCCCAGGATGGGTTGGTTTGACCTTGAACTCCACTAGAATATCTATTTCATGAAAAATATCATAAATAGGAATTAATAAATCATAAAAAACATATGAATTAAAGTGTGTATAGAGAATTATTAAATCATACCTAGATCCCCCACATGATACTATCTTATTATAGAATTCAATTTCTTATAAGAATCTACAACCCTGAATGGTAGTACCATATATCACAATAATCCTTATAGAAGGATACTATTCCAACCATAGAATGTTCTGTGCTCAATAACACCTTCATTCATGAATGTATCTACATAAAAACACTCTCGTTATTTCCATGTTGAAACCAACATTTTCACAATCTAGGGAGATCCAATTCTATGAAATTATTGACCTTCCAATTCCCAAAAAAGCATAATCAATGTAGGGTAACATACCAAGTCATAACCCCAATAAAAATCTTTATATAGAGGTTTTTCTCATATTTTTTAGATCTAAAAATCTACTATATATATCAATTAAAGATCACATTATCATTAATGTTCATCAAGAACTCATTCATGAACACACTACATCAAAGAGGGTTCAATATCTCCCATATTCTAACCAACCTCAAAATTACAAGATATAATTTTCATAACTAATATCTAAAATATAAATATTTTATAATGTAATTATTTGCAGTTTGATTAGTCATCATTAAATGAATCACTATTCAATAAATCATACCCGATGAGGTCTACAATCTACTATATAGGTTTTTTAGAAAAGAGAATGTGGGTCAAAGACAATAACTGATCCTCTATTATTCTAGAATTGGTACCACTCAAATTTTTTGTAAAATCTATGGATAAATACACACAATATTAATAAACATTATTTAATATCAAAAATGGGGAATTTTGGTTATTCAATTGGAATTTCTGCCCAATGAATAATTATGGAAAATCATCACTCTCCCTATAGGATAGATATTTCACCCAATAATATACCTAAATAATTTCTTTATATCTCAACTCATTATTGGATAATGTATTAGCCACTATTATACCAACATAATAATATTTTCATTATGTCCAAGAAGGATATCATTGAGTAATACCCTATCTTAGATAGGATGTACCCATGTTTACTAGAGCACAACTGGGTGAATTAGAATGGAAAAGACTATAATGATATTGACTAAATATTGTATCATATATGTACCGACATATTTTTACCCTATAAATTATTTATAATATTTCAAAGTTTATGATAATGTTATCGAATTCCAAATTAAATGATATCTTTATTGTTACAATTATAGTAGTATCCCATGTTTGACAACCAAATACAGTAACCCCATATAATTTGAATAAAAAAGACCCATCCCAATCCTAAAAAGATTAATAACTAAAATATCAATCTCTATTAAAAAAATATATTTGATACAATTGTGAAAAAACACAACCCGTTATGATCCCACCTGGTCCTTTGGTACAAAATATTTTCCACCCCATTCCTGCTTCCAATTTGAAATGGGTAGAAGAATACCACCATGATATCGTATACATACATGGGATGACATAACCCAAATCCAAAAATAATATATATGAAATCCAAATACAAAACACATATTCATAAACCATCAATGATATATTTAATAACAAACTATATAAGAAATATATGATTGTCAAAAAAATATTATCCAATACATCAACATAAGATAATATAATGATAAGTGCATTGTATATAATATCACCATGAATTTTTGAAAAAATATTGATTATAAAATATACATTGAACATAAACCTTAGGGAAGTGAAATAAAAAAGTATACATACTCTTCCATGATATATCAACCACCACTCTATAACAAATTTAGTAGCTCCTTTACCACTAATAACATCACTAGCTCTAATAAGATTAAAGGAAATATCAGACTATAAAATTATTTCATAGAAATAATTTTTTTTTAAAAAATTCATGTTCATTGTTTAGTTTGAAATAACATAATATGAAACAAAAAAAAATGAATAATTAAACAATAGATTTTATCCAACCATAGATCGAACAAAATAAACTGTTGAATAAAAAATAGAACCACATGTTATCCAAGAAATTTTTTTTAAAAAAATGAATAAGTCTCAAATATTTCACTACAAGCCCATAATGATTGTTAAATTGGTACACATAGAGATACATATTTTATAAAAGGTCTCAAAAATACCTATAGCTGAAAACACGATTTTATGTCACACCATGAAGTGTCCAGAGGATCTTGTTATATAGAAGGATATAAATCATGTGTATAATTCACTTCCAAACCTAGTAATACATCTCAAATCCCATGTAATCTCATTAACTATGATATGTGACCAACTCTATAATGTGCAATGTTTGGTATTCATGGGATAAACATAACCTAATGAAGGATAAAAAACCATAAACTATATTGAATGAAAATGATTAAAATCTATAGGTAGCGGACCCACACCTTGGATCTGATATTTCATTAGGGGGTTACCAACTCTTCATGTTGTATGAGAGACACGCAACAAAACATGATCAAATAAATACAAACCCTATTATTTAATGGATTACCCAAACCTTTAGTTTAGAAATTCTATACCCTAATCTTTTGACATGGTTACTATCCCTAGCTATATTAGGATTTTCTATTGACTCGTTTTTGTTGTGAGTATTCAATGAGTTTTATAATATAATACCTTTATCAAATTTTTTTTTAATGTTTTATTGACTTATTTAGTGGCTATTATCTTTCAATGTGTTATGTATTAATTTAATTTTTATTATTTATGTTTTTAGAACATTCCACCTAGAAGGACATTTAAGATTCAGAGAGAGGAAGCTATGAATAATAGTCTACCAATAATTCATCTTATAAATTCCCAGCTAGTTTAATCAGTATTCATGCACTTTTAGTCCCTTTTCCAATACTAAAAACCAAGGAATGATTCCCTAATAAATCATTCTATTAATCTCAAAATGAATAATTTACCAATATTATAGGGTAACATGAGGCCCACAAACCTGAAGAGTGGTTGGAAACAATTGACTAATCTTTGTATTCCTTTAAACCCCTTATATGTAGAAATTTTGATTATATATATATATATATGATATATAATACAATGTAAAAGTTGTGGTACTAAGTTATAATTTCTAAGAATCATGAGAGTCTTCTCTAGACAAATTTCAAGAAGTTGATTGACGTAAAATTCTATCTAGTGATTATTTGAGTAGAAATTGTCGAAGATTTCAAGAACATAAAGTCTTGGGACTGATCAGTCACTGAGAATTCCTCATAGCTTGTAATATTTATTTACCTTTCAACTGAATTCATAGAAATCAACTACATGATGGATTTAATCTTTTATATACAATTGAATCTGATGACTAGGTCCAATATTTTTATCTTTTCCCTAACAATCTATGATTAAGAGGGTGATACCAAAACTATGAGATATGCCAATATGGTCAGACTAAACTGTATGAACCATGATCTGATGACCATAGGTGGAATTTATAGTAACTCTTCTAGGATAAAGTAGAAGCATGATGAAATATTGTGTCGTAGTAGTATAAGTTTATAACTTCTATTAGATCATATTTCTTCAGTTCCCTTGGGGAAAATACCGCATACATTATGTCAATGTCGAAAGGAAGGGGATTCAAAGTAGTGTTTTTAAGAAGATATAAAATAATTTCATGGGTGTGGAAACTTGGGAGACATTAATCACTTTTACATGTACTTACCTATGAGAAGTGAAGTACGATTCACATATAAGAAGGGTTCCGAGCTGAGATAAGATGAATATAATGTGGTGGGGTATCATTCCCAATTGAAAGGCAACACTTCTAACACAAAGATGACTCAGAGTAAGCCTGAATATGGGTGATTACATAAAGTAGAGCATGAACCAAAAAAGTTATAGGAGGGGATGATGAACATCATATGTATGATTTTCATTTCATTATCTACTAATATATATTTTTTTAGTATAAGTGAATCCAATTTTTTAATATTTCATAAGCTCAATGAGTCTATTGGACTATGATCTATGTTTATACAATATTTTATGGATCTATCCACACCATTGGGGAATAAGAGACAAAAAATGGATGAAATTCACTAATATATGTGTGATCATGGATGATTAAAAAGTTATTTGTGATTTACTTGTTCAAGAACTAGGAATATTTTACCTTATTTCTAGCATGGATTGGATTGTGGGAGCCAAAGATCAGTTGTATTATTACCACTAGAAATCTACTTTCTTCTATAATAATAGAGACACCCGTGTAGTCTAGGTTATGTGGAACTCTAGGTTTGGTAAAAAAAATTTGATTATTCCAATGGTGGGTTATAACTCATGTCTATTCACAGAGAAATGTCTTAATGGCATTGAATGGGTTTTAGTACACCAGATCCTATGGGTAGTGGAAAGTTACCCCCAAGTTGTTACGTATTGATTTTTATGTTTTCCACCTCTTTAAGAAGTAGATTTCACAATCAAACTATTACCCAAGATGATTCATATATACTTTCTATCTTATAGGATGGCCCAATAGAATTAAGGGAGATAACTGTATATTTAGAGGACCTCAATAGTAATGTTTTCATACACATGAGTTTTTCACTATGGGCATCTCTAATGCTAGTTGAAAAAAATAGAGGGAGGAATTTATATTTGCACAAAAAATATAATGATAAATGATGTGGATGTCCAAAATAAGTATTGGTTGTCTCAAATCGATGACTAGTTTGACCATCCCATGTGAGATTGATAGTTCATAGAGATCAAACTTTAGTTAGGATACCATCATTTGAGGGTGATGGAAGATGATATTCCCAAGACCTCATTATAGATATAATATAAGTATTTTGTGGATCTGGTTATACCAATAAATCCCCCCAATTTTCCAATATAATTTATAGTTCTAATGGACCATATTTTTCACACGTACCATGATTCCTTCATGGTGGTATTCATTGATGATATATATTCATACTCTAAGATGAAGGAGGAGCATTATGTTCATTTAACATTTTATTAGGAACAAGAAAGGACAACCATTTTTATGAAAATATATTTAAATTATAATTATAGTTATATTAGGTAATTTTCCTAAGTCATTTTTTATTTTAATAGAGAATATTAGTTGAATAAAATAAGATTCTTACAATGATATTTTGGGAGTGGCCCAAAAATTAGTTCAAGATCTAGAAATACTTTTCCCTGCAAGGATATTACAAGTACATTGTGTGATACTTCTAGAGAAAATATATCTATTCGATACATTGAACATAAAAGGAATATAATTTGAATAAAGTAAGAAGCGGTAGGAGTTGTTTGAGGTGAAAATCCTGAGAATAATTTTATTCTCAGTTTTGATTATCTCATTACCATCCTGAGGTTATACATTTTATTATGACACCCGCTATATGAGGAATGGGTGCATTTTGACATTTCAAGATCACATGGAATACCATGGATAATTTAATTTTCATTTAATGAAATAAACCACCATAATCATGATTTTTAAATAGTTGTGGTGATTCATTTTCTGAAAATATTGATCCCCATCCTTTTTAAGGAGAAGTTAACTATATACTCAATTCATTTATGCCTAAACTTAATCATTTCCCAAAAATATATGAATACTAGGTAGAGGCATCAAATAGATTTTAGATCTACTAGAATTATTCTCCCAAATATGCTGCAAAAACCTATAACATACAACATTTGATTTGATAGGAATATATGATTACAATAGATTTCACACATTTACAATCCGAGGACCATTTAGTTTAGTGTTTTAGATAATTAGGAAAACTAAAAAAATTATAAATCTCATGTCCTCTAATCAAATAGTTTCTTTTAAACTATGTAATATTCTAATAAATGTTTAATGAGTATTTTTTATCACCCATAAATTCTACCCATAATATACTATTTAATGGTTAGTATACTTAATACTTTTTTCATAGCCTAAGGAAACAAAATTAGAAGAATGGGTAAGCTCAAACGATCAGTCCAGGTAAACATAACAATAAATTAAAATACGAGAGATGTGAAACATTACATGATATCATAAAGAGGATTTTCATTAGCATAGATTCATGTAATTAATGTATTATATCATATGAACATTGATCAATCAATGATTATATAATAATAGTATAAAATCATAGGAATGTAGAGACAACATGAACATGAATCATGAGAATGATTCAATGAACATTTCCCTATTAACATAACAAAGTTGCATGTGCTACTTCCCATGCACCATAGATAGCTAGGCTCTCTGGCCACACATTATGATATATAATGATATGTAAATATTATCCAATTAATTAGAGGGATATATAATTTTAGGCTCAATCATAATATAATAAAAATCCTAGATATGTGTGCCACATGGTTTTAATCAACATATAAAAAATCCCATAGGAAATAAGATAGTTTTTAAATCCTTTTAAAGTATTTCACTATGGATGAATCATAATATCATCAATAAACAAGACATGATTAACCTTTAGAAAATTAATTTCTATGCAATGACTAAATGTATCATTCTGCACAAATACCACTCAACATACACGATTACCCATGTGGTATTTACACAATATATAAAATTAGTGTATTTTTTAGAATATAATTTCCAAAATCAATTTATATATTGGAAATTTATGAGAACAACCTTCAATCATGTTATGGAATATTGGTCATTCATATAGTAAAATCATTAAAATTAAATTATACCTATATAATTGAATGATTAGGTATGAAAAATTTATTAATGGATCATACCATAAATATAATTGATAATTTAATAATATTTATAGATAAATAAATTGGATGATTTCATTAGAATAATAAGCTTTATAATGTAAATTATGTAGATGATGAATACTCATATAATCATTAAGGATTTGTTTAAATAAAAAATTCCCTTATCCTTTGGAAACATTCTAAAATGAATAATTTATTAAACCATGATAATAAGAATTAGTTTTTTTAAAACATTTATGTTTATAGACTAAGAATTTTCAAAAGTGAATATGGTGTATAAAAGAGAATTTTATATTGAAACATGTAAATGAGATTCATTCCACTGAAAACAACCCATGTATAAAATATTTGCACTATTTACTATAAAAACATATTTAAAAAGCCAATTTTGTTGAATATACATTTAAAATAATATTTAGGGAAAGAATTTGAAAATACTTATAAAATTACTGGAAATAAAAACATTTTTTTAAAAATTATCAACATAGAAAACATTAAAAATAAATTTAAACCAATTTTTATTAAACATTCATCACAAAAGGATAATGAATATTTAAGTATATGAATTATTTTATGAAAATTATCATTTTATTGGAGGAAGTGTTACATTAAATGTTATGATATTAATGAAGATATGTTGTATCACTAGAGAAAAAAATATATCATTTGAAATGATAATGTCTTGAAGAAGTGATATAGGAGATCATGATTAATAATAAATTTCACGAATCACTGGGAAAAGTACATGCCTCATGAAAAAAAATTGGACTTCAGTAAAATTTTAAGAAAATACATTGAAGTATAATAACACATAAAAAAACATAAATTACCATAAATAAAATTTAATTATTAATAATATAATAATCAGGTAGCATATTTATCCTGTAAAAGTAAAATGGTGAATAAATTAAAACATGTCTCGTGAAAGGGGGTTTGTGACATAAATTTCTTACCATAGTTCCCTGCTTTGTTGAAAACACTGAAACATAATTTAAAACAACCATATATTTATTAATAAAATATTTTATAACATTATCAATATCTATAACCCATTTAGATACATCATTTAGAATTTTTTTATGAATAATGTTGATCATTATAGATTATTTTTTACATCAAATGTTGAAAAATTTAATTGTCTTTCGAATTCATTGAAATTTTAATGTTAATCCATGATATTTCATAAAACGTTTATTATTAATATATTACCAATTTTTATTTAATATATAAAAAATTATTTTTTAAATGTTCAACCTTCATCCCATGTGAGTTCTAATAATGACTCTTAAAGATGAACCGAGGACACAGTTTGTTCAATGGGTTTTAATGAATGAAGATGATATATTATAAACTTGTTTAGATAATAATAAAATAACTATACATAATTTAATACATTTTTCAAAAAATATTATTAAATTTCATTAATTATATGTAAAACTCCATAATCAGTCACTATATAAATATGATAATGTTTCTTAAGTATGAGGTAAACTAACCACAAGAAAATAATTCTACAATGATCGATTGAGTAAGAATGTGATATTACATAATGTCTATAAAACATTAAAATAATTTTATAAACATAATATATATCATATATCATCATCAAATCCATTATTATAACCATTAATCGTTGGTTGTGTTAACAAATTAAATTAATTATTTGTGGAGGAAGTAGTCCACCCATGTAGATATTAATAAACCCATTTAAAAATGGATGGAAAATGTTAATGTATATGAACATTTATCATTTATGAAATATAATAATGTCAAAATTTTAATATTAGTTCTTTAATTGTAGTTTTTGGTCGAAGAATTTTATTTGGTTAAGAGAAACAATACACGTCATTCCTAGAGGCTATAGTATAAACATATGCATGATTAATGATCTCAATCCCTTACAAATGACCAGAATAAAGGTAAACGTCAATGGTGATCATTTTGGAATTATAAAATTGACATAAAAAATATTTATTTGTAAACCCATCTTTTATTCTAGTACTAATAGGTAGTGATGAAAAAACCGATTCATGTTATAATGGAAGTAGTCCACACGTACGCATGATCAATGTATTTATTTTTCTTAATGGATGAAAAGGAATGGTTTAATTATTGATTTTACATAAATATTATAAAATTTAATTATATATATGACACTAAATTAATTATATTAATAATTTTATTGAATATTATGAAGTGAAAAATAATTAAGAACGACTAAGATGAGAGTAATACTCACATCCCAAATATTGATTTTATCTAGATGTGTCTTTATAAATAAGGAGATTTTGATAATTATGTATGAACATAGTTCATGTTTCGTGGAATAAGTTTATAAGATGAATAAATGGGAATATTTTCACTAATTAATTTCAATGGTTGGTTGTGTAAATTAGGCATAAAAGTGATACACTTTATTCATGGAGTGATGTAACATTTCCAAGGTAAATAATGTTATGGAAAGGGTAATAATTGAATAAAATTAAATTTAGATGAGTAAGGTGAAGGATGGTTGAAAATAAATTTAGTAGAGACAATAAAACCTAAAATCATTTTTTATAATGTATACAAGTCAACATAATTTAATAAAATTAGATCTACCATTGATTAAACTTTTAAACACTAATAAATATTAAATAAATATTAATCAGGTTAATTATGTTATTATTGAAAATATAAGAAGACCTTTATTACCAAATTTCAAAAAAGTGATTCAGAATTTAGGATCATGTTTACTTAATTAATATCATATTTTTTAGAAATAATTATTTTAATCTAAAAACACATAGCACAAATTTTTTAAATAAAAGGATGTTTTTAAAACTTAAAATTATGATTATGATAAATTTTGGAGGGTTAATAATTTTCATGATAGAAATTTATTTATTAAAAAAATTAAATGGAATGTTGATATAAAATAAATATAAAACCAAATTTTTCATTGCATTTTTTTAATTAAATGACATAAAATATAAAAATATTTATATTATAATGAAATGATTCTTAAATCCTACAATATCAAAAATTGAATTTATAAGTTCCAAATAAAATTTTATATATAATAAATATACCCTTAATATATATATATTTTTTAATTAAAATATTGTATAAAATATTATTCATTTACCATATAATAATAATGTGATAAATGTAACCATTAAGAAAACTACATTTTTCATTATTAACCTAAAATAAATTATTTTATAAAAATATCAAAAATAAATCGTAAGCTAATTTTATTGTGAGGAATTAATTTTTTAGGTTATCAAATTTAAATTTCTAATTTTCTTAAAATTGTTCTTTTTTAATAAAATATAAAGAATAAAACATTTATTGAAAATAACCGTTTAAATTTTAAATTTTATTAATTATTTACCTTATATAGGTAATTAAAATTAATGGTTTACCATATTAGTGTTTATTATATATTTAATAATAATTTATTCTTAATATTTTTTGATTTTTTTTTCTTAGTGCATGATATATGTTATAAAAAATAGTATTTTAATGGATCCAAAATTGTGGGTTGTTATATTCACCCCCTAAAAAAATCATCACCATAAAATTTTTTACAAACACATTAATTACGGATGATAAAATTATAGAAACAAATAATGATAAAATATAAAAATAAATGTTTTCATTAATATCTTATGTAAAACTAGAATGGAAATCTTATTCATCTATCAATTTAAATGAATGCAATATTTTCCCCTGGATTTTTGATTAGTCAATTCCACCCTTTACACATAAATAATTTTACCATTAATTTAAGGCATTACACAATGTGTTTTATCCCACACTTTTTACGTGAAGAAATTTATATCCTTTTTCCATTATCATCTTCATCACCTTAATTTTCATGAGACTCCATCCTTATCGTATTTGGCGTATTTTAGAATTTGAATATGTTCACATTTTGAATCATATATTTTTGAAATTTTATTTTAAATAATTATATGATTTATAACTAGAATTCTTATCCCAGTAGATTATAATTGAAGACAACTGCCACATTTTCCATTGCATCCATTGTTATATATGTTACTTAATGCTCTAACTATTACATTTAAAAAATTATGGTTAAAATTACTTATATTAGTAAATGTATAAAGGGAAAAATATTTTATTAGACGAAATAACTCATAAATTATATGTATGTTCTAACATATGAATGTTTTTCATCAATATAGTTTATTTACATTAGGTTTTTTAATAAATATAACATTCATAATAGTGTAGGTTTTGGGCGTAGTGGAAGAGTGTTGGTGGGTTTGTCCAACTTTAATTTTAACGTTAAACAACATTCAATCCAAGATCCGTCAAGATTTAAAACGCCGAATCTTTGGAATAGATGGAAGAATGAAAAATAAAATAAGGGTCCCGGAACCCTTGAGATATGATCAACATATATTGGTTATAATTAATTTAATTAATTCGTAAGAATTACCTCAATGTAATTCTTTCTTCTTTGGAGTCTTCGGTCCTGATCTTGTGATCTGTCGTTGCGTTGTAGAATCTAAGTACAGGATTCCTCTAGTGGTGATCCACACATGTTCCACGTATCTCTAGATGTCATCGAAGGGATCTATGGTTGCTAGCATGGAAGAACCTTCTCTTGCGATGTCCGCCTTCAACCGCCTTGATCCTGTAGAGGATCTCGCTCTCGTAACATCAAAGCGTTCTTGGTGGAAAAGGAATTCTCTCTTGGCATGAGAGTATTTTCCAAATCCGTTGTGCACAACAATGGCTCTCCTTTAATGAGAATAATGTAATTTGGGATTATAATACATAGAATAATAAAATGACTTAATTTCTCGAAAGAATTTAATCATTTCATTTAATTCTTAGTAATACCCTATTCCTTAATAATGACATTTGACCATCATTATTACTTGACATGTGCCCAAAATATTACATTTAATATCATTTAATTAAATAAACAATATTTTCTCATGAATCCCAAAAAAACAAACTACACGGCGTGTATATAAATATACACGGCGTGTAGTTTCATTTTTCCATTTTATTTATTTCCTCCACCATATTTATTAGACCTTGAGTAATGGCTATTTATTTCTTAAATAAATGTAACTGCATTACTCGCTAATAAATATATATATTATTTCACCCACAATATATTCTCTCAAATAACTAGTGTCGAAATAAATGGGATCAGGCATCCTTAAATAATTATTCAACCATAGTTGGGAATAATATTTATTTAACTTGTTAAATTAATATTTAACTGAGATACATGGACACACTTAGTGTGTGACCCTCTAGGCCTCTTTCTCAGTGGAATTAGGTGGAGTCTGCCTAAAGTCCAAGTTTAGCATCTAGAAACAGGCCAAGGCACCCATAGAGAAATAAGATAACGCCGTAATGATGTGTCACCTCCTACGAACGCTTACCATGTAATATAATCCCTTTGTCTCGATATCTCCAATCAAGTGGGTTGCATGCTTATTCCATCAACCCCTGTGCTCGATTATTCTTTCTTTGACTTCCCGGAATTGAACTCGCCCATACCTTACCATGGCCATGGATTTATTTAGGCTATATCAATTCCATCAAAGGTCCTGAGATATCCACTTCCGTTATGGAACAGAAGGGACAAATCCTTTCTCGAATTATCTATTAATGCAGTATTACTCATGACGCATCCAACGTATCCTACCTCAATTAGAATAGTGTGTCTTCATAGTTTTAGACAATAAATCTAATTGTGTTAGTTGTAATACCCATTAATAATAATCTTAAAGTCTAAGAACCAATACACACGTCCGCAGATAGGAACATCCAATGACACTATGAAATGTGGATTTTCTACTGGCGGGTCTCATTCTCATAATATCCTCTTGTATATTACCATGGGCGCACACCATGATAAGGTGACTCAAATTTTTATGAGTCCTCACCCCTAATGACCTGTGTTATTTGTGTCCATCAAATAACATCATCTATCCATAGAACAAATATTCAAGAGCAGTTTTATGGAACTTTCGGGTTCTCAGCATAACAGGGATATGTTATGATCCATTAATGCAACCGCTGTCCTTAGGACATTATCACATGAATTATCATTCAAAAGAACAATCAAAATGTGATAAGGAATTTATTAATGAATAAAGTAAAAAGTAGTTGGTTCTAGGCCACAAACTCCAACAGACTCCATCTTGGACTAGATCCAACTGCTAACAACCTTTAACCTGCTAGCTCTCACATGATATTCATGATTCTGCTAAGATAGGCCTCTAGTCATGGGGTCTGCCACATTCTCTTCCATGGACACTCTGCTCACTTCAACATCACCCCTTTGATAGAAATCCCTCAAGAGGTGATACTTTCGGAGTGTGTGCTTTGTCCATTGATGTGACATTGGTTCTTTTGCAAGAGACACCGATGTAGTATTATCACAATACAATGTAATAGGATCTTTACTGCTAGGCACCACATCAAGCTCTTGGACAAGTTCCGAATCCAGACGGCTTCCTTGGCTGCATCAGAAGCCGCTATATACTCAGACTCCGCTGTAGAATTGGTGACAATTGGATTCTTTGAACTCTTCCAGCTCATAGGTCCTCTATTGAGATAGAAAACATATCCAGATTGCGACTTCAGATCATTCTGATATGTCTGAAAACCAGCATCAGCATACCCTCTGATGACAAGCTCCTCGTCTCCTCCATACACCAGGAACATATCCTTAGTTCTTCTCTTAAGGATAATCTTAACAGCAGTCTAATGATGTTCTCCTGGATCTGCTTGATATCTGGCTACTATGCTTAGTACATAGGCAACATCATGCCTGGTACATAACATGACATACATGATGGATCCTATAGTTGAAGTGTATGCGATCATACTCATCCTATCATTCTCCTGTTGTGTTTGGGGACACATTTTCTTAGAAATATGTAAGCCATGTGACATTGGAACCAATCCCCTCTTTGATTTTTCCATACTAAATCTCTTTAGTATCTGGTCAATGTATGTACCCTGACTTAGTCCAAGCAGCCTCTTGGATCCATCACGAATGATCTTGATCCCTAAAATGTAGGCTTCTTCTCCTAAGTCCTTCATGGAGAAACACTTGTTCAACAAGTCCTTAACTGACTGTATGGCTGGTACGTCATTTCTAATAAGCAATATGTCATCAACATATACCACTAGGATGATGACCGCATTCCCATTAAATCGCTTATAAACACATGGCTCACATTCGTTCTTAATGAAAGCAAATTCTTATATGGCTTCATCAAATTGAATGTTCCATGACCTGGATGCTTTCTTCAATCCATAAATGGATTTCTGTAACTTGCAAACCTGTTTGGCTTCACCTGCTGTCATAAAATCTTCTGGTTGTGTCATATAGACATCTTCCTGAAGGTTCCTGTTAAGGAATGTTGTTTTGACATCCATCTACCAAATCTCGTAGTCATGGTAAGCTGCTATGGCAAGTATGATTCATATGGATTTAAACATGGCAACTGGTGAGAAGGTTTCATCGTAGTCAATTCCTTGACGCTGTCTGAATCCTTTTGCCACTAGCCTTGCTTTATAGGTGCAAACTTGACCTTCCATATCCATCTTTCTTTTGAATGCCCATTTGCATCCAACAGGCTTTACATCAACTGTTTTATCAACCAGAACCAAAACTTGGTTCTGATACATAGAATCCATCTCAGAATTCATAGCTTCTAGCCATCTTGAATCTTCTGAGCTTTCTACTGCTTCCTTGTAGGATATAGATTAATCATTGTCCAACAATAATGATTCACCATCATCGGTGACTATGAAACCAAATCAATATGGTTCCCTTACCTCTCTAGAGCTCCTACGTAGTACTTGTGTTTCTGTAACCTCTTCCACAGGGACCCTTGGAACTTGTTCCTGTACCAACTCATGTGTATCTTGAGAATCAACTTCATCTAAGTCAATCTTTCACCAACTATCCTTCTTGAGGATGTGCTCCCTCTAAAGAAAGACGGCTTGTCTGGCGACATTCACATTCTAGTCTTGAGGGTTATATAGGTAATATACTTTCGTTTCCTTGGGATATTCTATAAAGATACACTTTGTGCCCTGGGGTGATATTTTGTTGCCTGAGAAGGCCTTAACAAACGTCTTGCATCCCCATACACATGTGTGTGACAAAGTGGGTTTCCTTCCATTCCATAACTCGGATGGAATTCCATTTTCTACCTTAGTTGGTACTCGGTTTAATGTGTATGATGCAGTTTGTAATGCATATCCCCAAAAAGATAATGGAAGATCTGCATGACTCATCATCGACCTCAGCATGTCCAACAAGGTGCAGTTACACCTTTCAATAACATCATTCCACTGTGGTGTATAAGGAGGAGTGAGCTGAGATAGAATCCCAGACTCCCGTAGAAGATCGATGAACTCTTGGTTCATATATTCTCCACCTCGATCTGATCGAAGTTTCTTTATCTTCTTACCAAGCTGATTCTCTACTTCATTCTTGAATTCCTTAAATTTCTATAAGGCTTCTAACTTATACCTCATTAAGTAGACAAATATGTATCTACTCAAATCATCAATAAGATTAATGAAGTAAGAATATCCACCTCTAGCTTCTACTGGATGTGGTCCATACACATCTATGTGTACCAATCCTAGAAGCTCTGTGGCCCTTTCACCTAGTCCACCAAAAGGCAGCTTGGTCATTTTTCCTTGTAAATAAGTGTGACATCTATCAAGTGGTTTTAGCTCAGTAGAGTCCAAATAGACATCTTGGAAGAGCATTGTCAAGCGCTTCTCGTTCACTTGACCAAGGCGGTGAGTCCATAAGTGGGTGATGTATGAGTCATGTGAGTTTGTTTCGTTATTGATTTCCAACACTTGGTTTTCATAATTTAACAAATACAAACCATTATTCAATTGTGTCATACCATAACATACGTTGTTCTTTTAAAAGAGACAACCCTTATTTCCAAACATGAAAATAAATCAAACCATATCCAAACAAGATATAGAAATTATGTTCTTGGTAACACTAGGAACAAAATAACAGTTTTGTAAAACCAAAATTATGCTAGTTGGCAATGAGAGGTGATAGTCGCCAATAGCCAACACAGCCAGCCTTGCGCCATTTGCAGCTCGAAGATCCACCTCGCCTCTAGCACCTTTCTAAATCTACTTGGTTCCTGAATTTTAATACAGATGTGAGCCCCACAAGCTGTATCTAATACACAATGTGTAGAAATAGAAATATTGCACTCGATAAAGAACACACCTTTAGCATCCCCACACTTCTGGGTGCAGTTCCTCTTCCAGTAGCCATGCTTGCCACATGAAAAACACACTGCCTCTCGTTCCTTTCCCTGCCTCTGGATCTTCCCCTTCTTGGAGGGACGGTGCTCGGGGGCTTCAGACGGTTTATAAGACTTTGGCCCCTTTTCCTTGTCCTTCCTTTTCTTGTTCACCATAAAGACCGAGGGTTTTTCACGCCCCATGTCCTTGTCATCCTGGAAAATCAAGGTCAGAAGTTCCGACAGAATCTCATCATTGCCACTCATGTTATAGTTGACAATAATGCTAGAGAAGGTCTTGGGAAGTGATGATAGGATGAGATCTGTATGTAGCTCATATGGGAATTTAATCCCTAAGATGTATAGGTATTCAATATAGCCAATAAGCTTGACTATATGGGGCCCAACTCCCGCAGACTCTCTGAGCTTCTTGGTAAACAAAGCATTGGAGATCTCATACCTCTCTTGTCTCGTCTTCTCTTGGTAGAGATCCTTAAGGTGATACATCATGCTATACGTGTCCATGTTTTCATGTTTCTTCAAGAGCACATTAGACATGGACGATAGCAAGAAACACTGGACATATGTGGTATCATCCATGTGTTTCAGGTAGAGAGATAATTCCTCATCACTATCCTCTTTTCCAGGCACAACTGGAGTTGGCTCTTCCAGCACATACAATTTTCTTTTCATGGCGAAGGACGACACATAAGTTCCTCTACCACTCATGGAAATTGTTGCTAGTGAGAAGGTTTTCTTTTTTGAGTATTGTGCACAATGATATGTTTGACATCATTTTCTTTCCGTTTCTACAAATTAAGATGAGCAAAGGTTTAGTACATCATTACAAATTAAGACAAATATATAAATTAATACTTTTTAGTATTCCACTATTTTATCGAAATCCAATATCCCTCACCATTGACTTCAGAATATTCTGTTACGTGGATATTCTGGTGGAAAGGATCCGTATTTCCCTTCACATTACCCCAACTAGGGTTAGTTAAGAAACTTGAAGGGTTATAGGTAGGCATTCCAAATTCCAACTGCATTAACTCGCAGCTCCTTGATCCGCTGAGTGGACTCCCCAATCCTGAAATCCTTTTATTTTGGATTTCCTCGACCTTTGCCTCTTGGTCACACCAAGTCCAACTATGGCAGTCAACCCTTGATGCGAACCATGTCAGGTCAACCCAAAAAATTTAATTATAATTCCCCTATAATTAAAAGCAACCCAACTAAAGTTGGTCAAGCACTTTGAACTATGGTTCGATTCAATCCAAGATTATGGATGGCTATACCGACTTATTATTTCTTTTGAGGGATTTTATCTTTATACGTAAATTTCCATTTTATTATCTTTGATTACATGATTTTTAAAATTAAGTGGGATATACTTAAGTGATTATGCATGTCTAAGATAATATTTACGTATAAGCCAGTTTTATTTTAGTTCCATCTTGCATACTCGTTTAATTCATTAATTGTGTGATCGTGAAAACACACCCACAGTAAATAAACCATGCAACTAACAGAAATAAAATAAATGGTATGATCATCAGCATTTCTATTGGTTAGTTTATCTAGCAGTTGATAAACTAACCCAAGACCTAGGGGAGAAACACCTTAAACCTTTTGGGTTCGTGTTTACAGCTTTCCACATGTACACCTTTGTATCTCCTTGGATTGGTTTCACCATGGCTCCTGACTTGAGCTGCCTCCACTAGCTTGGGAGCTCCATCCATTACATATGCATTTATCTCACATGCAGGTGAGGGGTAAAAGGGGTTTTTACATAAAAGAATCCTTGGGTGCGCAAGGCCTACATATTAATGGGGTGATGGCTCGCAGGCCAATAAATTTAGTTTAAATAAATTAATTAAGAGAAACCATTCACATACAAAGGTCTCGGTCTAGCTCATGATCATCCATACATTCAATGATATTTACGCATAAATAAAACTAGCATTCAATTATTTAATCATTCTTGTTTAAGATATTTGATGCTCAAATCAATTAATTATCCTTAATTAATCAATCCTTTAATATTAAATCCCTTTTCTAAATTTACTTGAGATTCTCATCCATCATAATTTTAAACAAATAAATTCATTTAAAAATATCCTTGTACGTAACTTGTACATTGGAGGAAACCCGGTGAATTGCCATTTATTACGCAGATGTTAAATTAAACACATATATATAAAACACCAATCACGTGTTGTGACTCAGCTTTACGCCTGCACAGTGGTACACGTCACAAGGGTTTGTATCATATAATAATAAATTTTAATAAATATGCGTAATTTGGGTGAGTACACGCCGTGTAGTTCCGACTACATGGACTGTAATTTTCTTCACCGTCCATCCGAAGTACACGCCCGGGGACATGGCGTGTTTATGTACTTCAAAAAAAATTCAGAGTATAGGGCATGTTGTGGGACACACGCCATGTAGTTTCCGCGTTACACAGTTTCCAGCTGGGAAAGCCGTGTACAGGGTACATGGGCCAACCCTAACCTAAAGGTACTACACTCCGTGTTCATTGGACCACACGGCGTGTAATTTGGACACCGTGTGCCGGCTATTTCTGGTCAACACACGATGTCTTAAATTCTTATAAATAATCCAATACACAACCTGATTTGGAGGATCAGTCAATGCATTGAACCTAGACTACACGACGTGTACTTCCAAATACACGCCATGTACTCTGGTGTTGTATGGCCAGAAACGTTTGGCTCCTCCAGATGAGTTCCTCTATTTTATTTTAATCAAAATTAAAAGAAAAATTCATTTCTGTAAGGTGAACGAGAAACGAGGGAGGAGGAACAGATCTCATTATTCAGATTTCCAGAATAATTAAACTTGAATTGAAATAAATAAATTATTAAATGCGTAAATTACCAACGAAAAACTAAATAATTATAATCAACGATATGATCCCTCGGATACCAATGTTAGGTTCCAGGCGCAGAAGAAGTGCATTGGTGGGTTTTCCCAACATTAATTTTAACGTTAAACAATGTTCAATATGAGATCCATCATGATTTAAAAGGCCGAATCTTTGGAATAGAATGAAGAAAGAAAAAGAAAAGAAGAGTCCCGGAACCCTGGAGATAGGTTCATCATATTTTGGTTATAATTAATTTAATTAATTCATAAGAATTGCCTCTATGTAATTCTTTCTTCATTAGAGTCTCTGGTCATGATCTTGTGATCTGTTGTTGCATTGTAGAATCCAAGTACATGATTCCTCTAGGAGTGATCCACACAAGTGCTCCACGTATCTCTGGACATCGCCGAAGGGATCTCCGGGTGCTAGCACAGAAGAACCTTCGCTTGCGATGTCCGCCTTCAACCGCCTTGATCCAGTGGAGGATCTCTCTCTCGTAACTTGAAAGTGTTCTTGGTGGAAAAGGAATTATCTCTTATCTTGAGAGTATTTTCCAAATCCGTTGTGCATAAAAGTGGCTCTTCTTTAATGAGAATACTGTAATTTGGGATTATAATACTTAGAATAATAAAATGAATTAATTTCCTGAAAGCATTTAATCATTTCATTTAATTCTTATTAATACCCCATGTCTTAATAATGATTGTTCACCATAATTATTACTTAACATGCACCCAACATATTACATTTAATATCATTTAATTAGATAAACAATATTTTCTCACGAATCCTGAAAAAACAAACTACACTACCTGTATATAAATATACATGGCATGTACTTTTATTTTTCCATTTTATTTATTTTTTCCACCATATTTATTAGACCTTGAGTAATGACTATTTATTTCTTTAATAAATGTAACTGCATTACTCACTAATAAATATATATATTATTTCGCCCACAATATATTCTATCGAATAAATAGTGTCGATATAAATGCGATCATGCATCCTTAAATAATTATTAAACCACAGTTTGGAATAATATTTATTTAACTTGTTAAATTAATATTTAACTGAGATACATGGACACACATAGTGTGTGACCCTCTAGGCCTCTTTCTCAGTGGAATTAGGCGGAGTCTGCCTAAAGTCCAAGGTTAGCGTCTAGCAACACACCAAGGAACCCATAGAGAATGAAGTTAACGCCGCAATGATGTGTCACCTCCTACGAACGATTACCGTGTAATATAATCCCTTTGTATTGATATCTCCAATCAAGCGGGTTGCATTCTAGTGCCATCAACCTACGTGCTCGATTATTCTTTCTTGGACTTCTCGAAATTGAACTCGCCCATACCTTACCATGGCCATGGATTTATTTAGGCTATATCAATTCCATACAAGGGCCTGATATATCCACTTCCATTATGGAATAGAAGGGACAAATCCTTTATCGCATTATCTATTAATGTAGTATTACTCGTGACACACCCAATGTATCCACCCTCGCCACGAACAGTGTGTCGTCACAGTTTTTGTAAATACATATATGTGTACGAGTTGTAATACCCATTAATAATAATCTTAACGTCTAAGGATCAATACAATTGTCTGCTGATAGGAACATCCAATGACACTAATAAATGTGGATTTGCTACTGGCGGGTCTCGTTCTCATAATATCCTCCAGGATATTACCAAGGGTGCACACCATGAGAAAGTGCCTCAATGTTTTATGAGTCCTCACCCCTAATGACCTGTATTATTTGAGTCCCTCAAATAACATAATCCGATCATAGAACAAATATTCAAGAACAGTGTTATGGCACTTCCGGGTTGCCATCATAGTAGGGATCCATTATGACCCATTAATGCAACAGCTGTCCTTAGGACATTATCACATGCATTGTCACGCAGAAGAACAATCAAGATGTGATAAGGAATTTATTAATGAATAAAGTACAATTTAGTTAGTTATATGCCACCAACTCCATCAAATAGATCATGTTCTAATCATGCTATATGGTTTGTAAAGAGATTTCGAATTAACCGAAGCATATCCCCTGGGAGTTTTTGAACATTATATAGTTAGGGCCCATTCATAAGGCATTATAATGATGAATGTGATATACCATACACAATATTTTTGTGGTTATTTACCGTATAGTCATCTGTTTCAAAAACTTATCCACTCACTAGTTTCAAGGCATGGATTTAATTACTAGGAAAACCACACAACAATAACTTTTACAAAATTTCAGGAGGTTCTCTTATACATAGTATTATACATTTGATTTTTAAAAAAGGTTTATCATCATAATTCACAAAAAATATAAGATATTCGACCCACAAACCTAATGGTTTATCTATAAAATTGAAAGTAATATCATCCTTGACTCATAAAACCCTGATTTCATTTCTTCATATTAAATAATCTTCAACAAATATCTTCGGAAACTATAATGTTATCTAAAAACTACTGTAACACGAAATTTTGAAGCCCATTGACCCACACTCCTAGATCCATGTCAAAAAACACATACCATACAATAGTAGCATTGATACACATCTATGATTATAATATACTTCAAAAATTTAATATCCAAGAACCTTTTAGTTTAGTGTTATATATAGTCAAAACAAATTACTATTAAACATATTCCAAGAATTGTCATAAAATGAAACTTTTTTCACTACAAAAGAAGATAATAACTCATTAATTAGTTTTCAATGTCACAAATATATTCTTATCACAAGATAATCTTATAGGATTAGAATAATTAATTTTTTCTTCCATACCCTGAGGAAAGGAAAACATATGAATGGGTGAGCCCAAATTCTATATAAGGGTAAACAAAATAATAAAGCATAAGATGGGTGAAATGATTCATAACATGATATAACAAAATGTATGATCATAATAATGGATGAATGGAACAAAACGATGATATCATATATACAAAAATTAACCAATTATCATACTGTGAGAGAATATAGTAATAAAAACGTCGTGACAACATAAATTTGATGTAAAAAGAATAAAAAAAGATCCCTACCATGTTAATATAACATACTTGGATAGGATAACTCCCTACACACCACAGTTCTATAGTCTCACTGACCACACATCATGACATTTATTTAGATATAACATTACCCAATGGATTGGAGGGATATATAATTTTGAACCCACCTATTACAAATGAAAATCATACATATGTGTGAAAAATCATTTATAACTACACATAATTAGAACCTAGGGAAATAAAATGTGTTTTATCCCATTTTATAGTTGTTTTTAAAGGATTCATTATTGATTTAATCAATAAATATGACATAATAAACCCATGGAAAATAAATGTGTATCAACTGAATTTAAGCATCATTCTTGGAAAATATAACTCATCAAAGATGACTATACATATTCTATTTACAATATAGTAAATAGATAAATGACTTTGACAAAAAATATCCATAATAAATATTTTTATTGATAATATATGCGAATATCCTTCAATAAATTAATAGAATACATGTAATCCATTGAGGAAAATCATAGGAAGTAAATCATTCCATATAAATGGATCATTGGGAATGAAAGAAGTAGTGATGGTTCAAACTAAAAATGTAAAAGATAATTTTATAATCCATCTAGATAAAGAAAGTGGATGGTATAATTTTAAGAATTAACTTGATCAACGATACAACATAGTTGATGATCAATAATATGATCTTTTGGAAAATTTATTTTAAAATAAGAATTCCCCTTTTCCTTTAGAATAATTTTAAAAGGATTACTTTCTTATACCATCAGAATAATAATATATTTTGATAACATTAATGAATGGGGAGAGAGTCTATAAAAAATGATAAAAGTGGAAGAAACATACATTCACATGGAAATATTTAAAACAGATTCCTTCCCTGAAAAACAACCCTTGTGGAAAATGTTAAAATTGTTTTCTTTTAAAACATTTTTTAAAAAAAATCATTTGCAGATTAAAAAAAAGTAAAAATTTATTTTTTGGAATTTTTTGAAAACATTTATAACATTTCATGAAAGTTAAAAAAAATTCAAATGAATACATGTGAAAAAAAACTAGAAACCCTTTAAAAATTATTTTATGAAACTCACATCATAAAATGAGTAAAATAATGTTATAGGTAACATTTATTATTGTCAACATCATGATATTATTTGATGAAGTGTTTATTTAAAGAGGAGGATATTAATAAATTTAATTAATATCAAAAATGAAAAATAGAATATTCTATTTTAAAATATAATATTAGGAAATAAAAACTAAAATACAAAAATAAAGAAGGATTTAATGACTCACTAGAAAACTGGACTCGAGACATGAAAACAATTTATACTTGTGTAGATTTTTAATCAGAAACCCTGATAGATAAATGAAAATTGTCTTAAAATACCATGAATCAAAGATAATTCATGATAATATAAAAATTATTTAATATATTCATCATATGCATGTCAATTTAAGTAAAAAAGTAAAATCCATCTAAATGAAGGGAGTTTGAGACAAAAATCCCATATCTTATTTACTCGATATTTTGATCACACACTAAATTACTATAAAACAACCATAATTATCTTAATAATTAATTTAGAGTTATTTATTATGAATATAATGGTTCATTATATCTTATTTTTAAAACAGTGTATAAATATATTTAATTGTTTTTCCCATGCTTTGTAATGTTAATGTGGGAACCTAATCATTGATACACAATTCATAATTACATGATTAAATTTGGTCATACAATATATATATCATGATTATTTATAATTATACACTTTCATCCCATGATATTTTTAATTACTACTATTAAAGATGAAGATAGAGGTAAACGTTTTTCAAAAAAATTTAAGGAACGTATATGATATATTATTAAAATGTTTAGATTTTAATATTATAATTCTAGAAACATTTAAATTATCTATAATACCTTATTATTATATATAATTAATAGTATATACAATTTGATAATTATTCACTATATAAATATTACAACATCACTTAAGAAGGATGTAAAATGACAAAAAGAAAAGTGTATCGTAATCATTGAACGAGTCAGAATAATGTATTATATAATGTCAATATAAAATTTATAGAATCTTAAAAATGTAATATATATCATATATATTAATAACATATATAATTATACCAATTAATTATTGGTGGTATTGAGGAATGAATAATTTTATTCATAGAGGCAGTAGTCTAAACATATTCATGATTAACAAACACATTCTATTAAGGACAAAAGAGGTCGTGATATAGGAATTTTTTTTCATTACATAATTATAATAACATTACAAAAATAATATTTGTTAATGAGTTATATTTTTTATTTATCCACGTTAGATGGTTATGTAAAAGAAAGCACGCCATTCATAGAGGCGTTAGTCCGCATATATATATGCTCAGTGAACTTATTCCTTAACGAATTGATGAAATGAGAGAAAATATATAAAGAGACCATTTAAGAATATTATATGTGACATAAAAGAGTAATTATCCATTAAACACAAAATTTATACCATCACTATGAGGAAGCAAAGAAAAATGAATCACAATGTTTCATAGAGGTGGTAGTCAACATGAATGTTGGATCAATAAATTTGTTTTTCTTAGAGGATACTGTGAAATTACTATATAATTGATTTGAAATTAATGTAATGAAATTTTTGTATATAGATGATGCTGAATTATTTATATTATCAATATTATAGAATATTAAGAAGTGGAAAATTAATAAGAAAGACAAAGAGGAGAGTGAAACTAATGGTTATAATTTTGACTCCCCCTATAAATATCTCAAGAAATGAAGATATTAAGAGAATTGTAAAGACTTGGAAATATTATGGAAATTTCTTTCTTAAATACATGGGAATTTTACGAGTCAGTAGTATCTGATAGTGATTGATTCTGTGAACCGGTGTACCTGGAATAAATTTCTGAATTATTTTTTGGGTACGTTCAGTATACATAAATGCGGGTTATTATATCTTTTGAACCATTGCTCAGAATTGAAATATGAGGGCACTGTTGAACTCACAGCACCGGTATTCACTTAAGGAGACCTTTACCATTTTTCTTTTTATCGTGATTGGGTGTTAATTTCATGGGACTCTAATTTAAATTAAATAAAAATGGGTGTAACACATTTTTATTTAAATGGAAGTTAAATCCACCAAGGAGAAGTTGTAGCTGGGTCCCACCCCCACATATCCTCCCATGGGAGGATATTATGTTGTGGGGACCACATGAGCATCAAACCCCTCAACTACTCTTAAACCCCCCTTTAACTCTTGAGCTCCCAAATTAATGGTGGAGCCTTTCTACCTTCCCTCTTAATGTGAAAACTCACTCTCTCAATTAATTAACTAAACATGCAATTAATTTATTGGATCCTCTATTTTGGACTAATTTGAATTCATTATGTGAGCATAATAATATGTGTTATATTATTATGGTTTTGGTTGGCATATTTTTTTTCTTTTGATGGGAGAATTATTGGAGCTTTGGTAGAACTCATGGAGGAACGATATCCTCTCGACGAAGAATGCTCATCTCCCCTGAAGATCGACGTGTTGTCTCCTTCCTTTCCAAGAGGGGAAAGAAAGGGAAGATTCCACCAGTGAAGAACGTCCCCAACGACAATTTCATCCCCTCCCGAAGTCAATGGAATGACGTTGTCTTTTCGTGACACATTCAAGTGATCACCGATTGTGAGGTAGGGGGTTTTGATTATTTTAATGTATAAATTGTACTCACTTTCCTCATTGTATGTTTGAGATTGATGATGGCTACTTGTTATCGCCAAAGGCGGAGGGTGTGGTCTGAACCCATACAGCCCGACACCCCTCCGTTGGTTTTTGTGGTTTGACGTTGGAGGCGAAGCTGAAAGGGAGCGGTGTCGTCCCACCGAGCCGGAGAAGAACCGCAGGACGAAAGAGGTGGTGGCGTCAGCGATGGCTGCGTGTCGGCCATGTAAAGGGAGACTGGAAGCCGCTCGGGCTGCTCGGACCGCTGGAAAATTGGCTGGCCGTTCTAGTCGGTCTGAGTGTAGAAGCCGCGACGCACAAAGGCACCGCATGGACAGAGACTGTGGCCCACAACTGTGGGCCGCTCAGCTAGATGAACCGGCCTGCTGCATGCCGGCCGGGCTGCAGAACTACGGCGCATGCCGGCGCCATTTAGAGGAGTATGTGGCCCTAATTCATGGGCCACTTGGATGGTCGAACCGGTCGGACGCCTACCAGCCAGGCTGGAGAACCTCGGAGCTCGTAGGCGCCGCATGGGGAGAACTGTAGCCCCAAACGCTGGCCGCATGCATTGAGCCGAATCAGCCAGCTACGGCCGTCCGGGCAGAGGAGGAGGCAGCACCGCTTGGCACTGCTGAGCGAACCGGACTGGCCCATAGCATGGGCTGGGTCCGTGTGTGGGCCGCACCCCTCCGGGCCAGGCTGACCCCCAGCCGGGTTAGACCCGCGAGCCGGGTCGGGCTGACCAGGCAGCCCACTGGGCTTGACGGGTCGGGCCCATCTTCTCTTAAATGCAAATAACTCCTAGACTACGCGTCTGATCGACATGCCGTATGCAGCACTAGGACACTCGGAATGAGGCAGTCCTTTTGTCATACTCTATGTGAGTTTTGAACAAATTTGGAAAATGGTTGGGTTTGGATCGATTGTAAATCCAACCGGGCCCCTAGAACAGAATTGCAAATAACTCTCAGACCGGGCTTTCGATTGGCGCACCGTCTATCTTGTTGAGTTCCTTATGATTAGATGGAACTAAGAGATACATCAAATCAGAACATTGTGATAGTTTATGTATCGACACTTGGCTCGAGGAGTGGACCCTCCCGAAATCGAGCGTGTTGTGTGCGTGAACCCATGGGCTGGCTGCGGCGACTAATGTACCAAAATCCTCTGTGGGTTCGATAGTGATGACTACTATACTGGTATCCTCCATGGGTTAGATAGCGATGACTACTGAATCGGGATCCTATATGGGTCCTACAGTTCTGACTTATGTACCTATATCTTGTGTGGGTCTGACAGAATAGCTGGTCATGTATCCCGTGTGGGTCTGACAACTTAGCTGGTCCTCTATCCTGTGTGGGTCCTACAGCTTAGATGAATCTATGACTAAATCTGATCATCCTTATCACTCTATGAAATATGTATACCTATGTGATCTGAGTCTTGAATTTTAATCAATTATCTTTGAGGTGATTGACCTTATATCCTGTGTAGACTGGGTTGTGCTTGGGCTCAAGAGTTGGAGCCAAACTATGATTGATAACTTAGGTATATGTATGGGTATATACCTAAGTAGGGTTGGTTGATACTTCATGATTGTATCTTTCTTCTATGGTTTATCCTTTGTGGATTCTGGGAGACCTTCGGGGGTATCGGGGTCCCTACTATGTATCTCTATACTCACACCTACATGGGCTATGCCTGCACTTTTTTGTGTGGGTTATAGACGAAGGACATCACTGATCGAGTTAGAGAGTTGTAGAGTTGGATGATAAGCAAAGGTGGACCACTTGGAAAGACGTACATGGAGAAGACAGACGGACCTGGGGTGAGGAGGAGGCCATTTGTATCTACCATTACACTAGGATGCCAGGAGGATGACTCAGTAGTAGCTGTTTTATCATTCTGCAGTTGTACTAGTTTTTCTATTGTTTGTACTTTATTGTTGGGATTATATTTCAATCCCCTTCCTTTCAACACATTCTTTTGTATACAGTTTTACTTAGTGTTTACCTCCAGTTGTGTACTCTGTTATTTTTTACTTATTAAAGTCAATTTTTTCATTTTTATCGGGATTACACCTCTGGTGCTAGTCGCCCACCCCTGGCCTATGGAATGCGGGCTTAGGGTAGTCACGACATGGGCCATGAGGATGGGTTGTGAGAAATTGGTATCAGAGGAGTTGGTTCTACTGCAGAACATGGACTCTGATTCTTTTAACAACAATAGTGTTAAGTGTTTTGGGTATGTTTATCAGTTTAGGGAAATCGGTGTTGGTGTGGTGATTGACCTATCCATACACTAGGACTCTAACTTCTGATCTCCGAATCAGTGCACGAAAACACTGATTGCATGTGTGTTTCCTTTGAAAAGGTTTTCTTCATGATGACCCTGTGTCATCTAACCAGTTATAATTTTTTTACCAGGGCGCACCTGTTTCTTTTTAGGATGGCCCCACAAAGGCAGCCAGCTACGGTTCCAAGTCACGTATGAGATGGTAGCCCACTGGGCGACCAGGCCTCAGTGCAGGGCCCCATCATAACAGAGGTACCAGTGGTACTACTACCTGCTGGGCCACCGATACCACTAGCTCCAGCAGTATAAAGTGCACGCTGCCAAACTGCATTGCACGGATTCCAGCACTAGAGTCCTCCCAGGTTCTGGGGAGATACGGACCCACAGGCAGCTGAGGATTTGCTGGAGTCTATTGTGAGGGTTTTCAGAATGGTAGGGACACCGGCCGACCTCATGGTGATACTTGACGCGAGTCTCCTGCTTGCTGCAGAAGGAAGACGGTGGAGCCTGATGCTCCAGGTTCATGACGAGGCATCATTACTCTGGACAGATTTCGAGAGTCTCTTCCACTCAGAGTTTGTTCCAGCCACCCTTCGTGCAATGTAGATTTAAGAGTTACTTTATCTACAACAGGGCAGTAAGATAGTAGCTCAGTACTCCGCGAGTTTCACCAACCTCTCACACTACTGCATGGATATGGTACGAGACTCGTTCTTTAGGTCCCAGACCTTTCTTTAGGTACTCATTCATGAGATCCGGGCTTCGACGATTCCCCTCAGCTTTCCGACACAGGCAGGGGTGTTGGAGCGAGCCCTTCTAGTTGTGAGTTTCCTTGTTGAGCAGACACCAATAGTGATACCCACCACAGGGTGACACGTAGCAGAGTCTTCTCCAGCCGGAAGTAGATAGATGATGTAGAGGTCCAATCGGACTAGGACATCAGGTGGGCGATCTCAGGATATAGGTTTGGTTGTGCAGGGCACACGAGATAGAGCCAGCTATACAAGGAGTAGGTCGTGCCATGCATACGGTAGGCATGACCACATGACTTGGGACTGCCCGACCCGCCATGCAGATGAGCAACATATAGTAGAAGGACCTCATAGGTAGAGGTAGAGGTTCGGTCGTGGTGGTCTTCCCAGAGTAGGTGGATGTGGTAGGGGATTTGGCCGAGCAGTGGGTGGAGGACGATGTTTTGAGGCTCTACCACCACCACCACCATGAGGTCCACCAAGACCAAAGGGAGATGGAGGACAGAGGCAGGCTTTTCTCCAGGCGGTCAAGGCCTATGACAATGGAATACCTAAGATGATTTGAGGTACTATCTGTGTCTACTCCACCCTTTCTGGAGTACTTATAGACACAGGTGAAATTCATTCATTTATTGCCAGTACCCTCGTTCGGAGCTCAGAGATTCCGACAGAGCTATTGGCTCGATCCTTATGGCTAAAGACTCATATGGGAGAAGAGATGACAATTACACACTGGTGCCGACAATGTGAGCTTACTCTAGGAGGTGAGAGATTTGGTTGGGATCTTCTGGTATCGGCATCGAGGCCTTACGATGTCAGCTCATGTATGGACTGGTTATCCACAGTTCATGCCCATATTGAATGTATTAGGTGCAAAGTGCGGTGTATCCACACTGATGGGACTAGGTTCACCTTCACTGGTGATAAATGATCCTTTGCAGCATAGGATGGACTTACGCAGACGAAGGGGCAGCCGATCACACATCAGTTGTCTAGTATCATCCTCGAAGCGGTTGATGTGTGGAGTATGAGTTTTCTTGTTGTGGTGGATCAGTACACGGATGTTTTCCCTGACGATGTTCCATGAATACCTCCTCCCAGAGTGGTAGACTTCTACATTGACCTGTACCCCAGAACGACACTGATATCTACTCCAGCATATCGGATGGCACCCGCCGAGCTTCGTGAGCTATGGGTACAGCTAGAGGACTTACAGGGGAAGGTATTTATCAGACCCAGTGTTTCACCCTAGGCATCTCCGATTTTGTTTTCCAAAAAGGTGGATGGGAGCTTGCGACTGTGTGTCGACTACCGTCTCCTGAATCATGTGACCGTGATGAACAATTACCCACTTCCGAGGATATACAACCTCTTTGATCAGCTTAAGAGAGCATGATGGTTCTTGAAGATAGACATCAGGTCAGACTATCCCTAGCTCATAGATCGAGATGAGGATGTGGAGAAGAGGACCATCAGGTGTCGGTATGGTCACTACATGTTATTTCTTATGCCCTTTGGCGGAACCAATGCTCTAGAAGTGTTCATGAGTCTCAAAAACATGATCTTACAGGTTCAGGTCCTTCTACGAGAACTATCACGGGATATCCATGGATTTTTTAATGGGACTTCCAAGTAAATCCAAAGGACACGGCACTATCTGGGTGATTGTCGACTGACTCACCAGGTCGGCCCACTTCCTACTGATCAGAGAGAAGGGCACAGTAGAGATATTAGGATGCCTCAAAGTGTAGGATATCATATGGATTCATGGTGTTCTATCAACAATCGTCTCTGATAGGGACGCTCGTTTCAATTCCTGGAAATGGAAGGGGTTGCAGGAGGCTTTTGGGATGCAGCTTTGCTTGAGCACCGCCTTCCATCCTAAGACGGATGGCCAGACTGAGAGGACCATTCAGAATGTTGGGGACATGCTCTGTGCATGCTTCCTCGACTTTGTTCATAGCTGGGATGATCACTTGCCCTTGTTCGAGTTTTCATATAACAAAAGCTACCACTCTACCATCGGGATGACACCTTACGTGTTATTGTATGTACGACCTCACAGATCACCTCTATGCTGGACTGACCCAGGGGAGTCAGCACTTGTAGGACCTGAGATAGTGCAGGCTATGACAGAGAAGGTGCAGATCATCTAGGAGTGGATGAAGACTGCAAAGAGTAGGATGAAGTCCTATGCTGATAAGAGACGGAGACCACTGGAGTTTAAGGATGGAGACCATGTCTTCCTATGGGTCTTGCCTTGATGAGTTATATGGAGATTTGGCCAAGGTGACAATTTATCTCCAAGATTCATCGGACCATTCCAGGTCCTCAGTAGAGTAGGCGAGGTGGCTTACCACAAGGCTCTTCGACCACAGTTTCACCGGGTGCATGTCGTTTTCCACATATCTAAGCTGAGGAGATATGTGCACGACCCGTCCAACATCATCGACCACGTGGAGCTATACATCGATGATGGGGCGACTTTCATGGAGTTTCCAAAGGAGATTTAGGATCAATATGATTGGGTCCTATGTGGATGGTTAATTCCTCTAGTGCGCGTTCGCTGGCAACATGGGAACCTCTAGGAGAGCACATGGGAGCGGGAAGCTCAGATGCGTGCTCAGTGCCCCCATTTGTTCCTTTAGTGTACGTTGTAGCTTACGGGGACGTAAAGCTCTGAGGTGCGGAGAATGTAAAGACCCGGAAATCCAGTGTAAATTTTTTTCTTAAATACATGGGAATTTAACGAGTCTACAGTTTCTGACCGCGCTTGATTCTGAGACCTTTTGTGCCCAGAATCAATTTCTATAGTTTTTTGGGTGCGTTTATTAAACATATGTGCTAGTTTTTATATCTATTGAACAAGTGATCGTAATTGAAATTTGAGGGCACCATTGAACTTGAAATGCCCATATTTTCTTAAGGATACCATTACGACAATTGAATTTTATCGTGATTGGGAGTTAATTTCTTGGGATTTTAATTTAATTTAAATAAAAATGGGTGTAACACATTTTTATTTGAATGTAAGTTAAATCCTCCAAGGGGAAGTTGGAGGTGGGGACTACCCCTACCTAACCTCCCATGGGATGATATTACGTTGAAGGGCCCACATAAGAATCAAACCCCTCAACTCCCCTTGATCTCCACTTTAACACTTGAGCTCCCAAATTAATGGTGGAGCCTTTCCACCTTCCCTCTTAATGTGCCAACTCACCCTCTCAATTAATTAAATAAACTTTCAATTAATTAATTATATCCTATATTTTGAATTAATTTGAATTCATTATGTGAGCATCATAATATGTGTTATATTATTATGGTTGGGGTTGGCATATGTTTTCCTTTTGTGGGGATAATTAGTAGAGCTTTGGGAGAACTCTTGAAGGAATGATATCCTCTCAATGAAGATTTCTCATATCCACCAAAGATAAACTTGCTGTCTCCTTCCTTTCCTAGTGGGGAAATAAAGGGAAGACACCACCGGCGAAGAACGTCTCCAATGACAACGTCATCCCCTCCCGATGTAAATGGAAAAACGCCGTCTTTCCGCAACACCGTAAAGCGATCAGCGATTGCGAGGTAAGGGGTTTTGATTATTTTAATGTATAAAGTGTACCCTCATTCCCCATTTTATGTTTGGGATCGATGATGGATACTTTTTATTGCCTTATGCAGAGGGTGCAGGCCAAACCAACACGGAACGACGCCCCTCCGTTGGTTTTTGTTGATTGAAGTCGGAGGCAAAGCAGAAAGGGTGCGGTGTTGTCGCACCACATCGGAGAAGAACCGCGGGACGGAAGAGGCAGTGGTGGTCGTGCACCGGCCTCGTGGAGGGAGACCGAAGACCACTCGGGCCACCCAGACCGTGGGACAACCGGCCGGCCAATCCGGCTTGTCCGCGTGTAAGAGTCACGATGCACGAAGGCGTCGCATGGAGGGAGACTGTGGTCTGCAACCGCGGGACGCTCGGCTGGAAGAACTGGCCGGACGCCTACCGGCCAAGATGGAGAACTGCGGCACCCATAGTGGTCAAATGGAAGAGGACACGAATAGCATCCGTGGGCCGCTTGGCATGGAGAACCGTCCGGCCGACTGCTGGCTACGCTGGAGAACCACGGCACCCGCAGGCGCCACGTGGGGAGAACCGCAGCCCATAAAGCGGGCCGCGTGGCGCCGCCGGGCGAACCGGACCAGCATATAGTGCAAGATCAGTCCGCAGGTGGGCCACACCTCATCGGGCTAGCCCGACCCCCAGCTGGGTCGGACCTACCGGGCTAGGTCACGCCGACCCCCCAGCCCATTGGGCTTGACGTGCCGAGCCCGTCTTCTCTTAAATGCGAATAACTCCTAGACCACATGTCCGATTGACGCAACGTCTGCGGCACTAGGACACTCACAAAGAGGTTGTCCTTTTTAGATACTATAAGTTAGTTTTGGAAAAATTTGGAAAATGGCTGGGTTTGGATCGAATGCAAATCTGAGCATGACCCTAGAATGAAAATGTCAATAACTCTCAGACCGAGAACCTGATTAACGCATCGTCTATCGCGTTCGGTTCCTTATGATGAGGCAGAAATACAAGATACATAAACTCAGAACATCATGATTGTTTATGTATTGACACTTGCCTTGAGGAGAGGACCCTCCCGGAATCGAGCGTGCTGTGTGCGGGAACCCTAGGGCGGGCTGTGACGACTACTGTACCAGAATCCTCTATGTGTTAGACAACAATTACTATTGTACCAGAATCCTATGTGGGTTCGACAGTGATACCTATTGAATCAAGATCCTCTGTGGGTCCGAAGGTTCTAACTTATGTACCCATATCCTGTGTGGGACCGACAGAATAGCTGGTCCTATATCTTGTGTGGGCCTGACAGCTTAGCTGGTCATGCATCCTGTGTGTGACCGATAGCTTAGATTAATTATTGACTACATCTAATCATCCATATCACTCTACGAAATATGTACACATGTGTGATATGAGTATTGACTTTCAATAATTTATCTTCGAGGTGATTGACTTTACTCTCTGTGTGAACTGGGTTATGCTTGGGCTCGAAGGTTGCAGCCAAACTGTGATTGATAACTTAGGAATATGTTTGGGAATATACCTAAGTAGGGTTGGTTGATACTTGTGATTGTATCTTTTTTTTTGGTTTATCCTTCATGGATTCTGGGAGACCATCGGGGGTCTCGGGGGACATACTGAGTATCATTATACTCACCCCTTCACGGGATATTCCCGCCCTTCCTTGTGTTGGTTAAATACGATGTACATCACTGATCGAGGTAGAGAGTTGTAGAGCTAGACAGTAATAAGAGGTGGACCACATGGTGAGACGTACACGGAGTAGACAAGCGGACCTAGGGTGATGAGGAGGCCATCTGTACCCACCCTTCAGTTGGGATTCCCAGAGGATGACTCAGTAGTTGATGTTTTACCATTTTGTAGTTGTACTAGTTTTTCATTTGTTTGTACTTTACTATTGTGCTTGTATTTCCGGCCACTTCCTTTCAACACTTTCTTTTGTATACAATTTTACTTAGTGTTTACTTCCTATAGTGTACTCTGTTGTTTTTGTTTACTTATTAAATACAATGACTTCCCTTTTTGTTAGGATTACTCCTTTTTCGATAGTCACCATCCCCTGGCCTATGGTAGGCGGGCTTCAGGTAGTCACGACACGGGCCCCGAGGATAGGTCGTTACAAAAATTATGGTATAAGAATATCATGTTTTATTAGAGAGGGTTATAGGATGATTTTTCTTCTAAGATACAACATGTGATTCTAATGGAATGGTGTGTAAAGAATGTGTGTAATATGGACCTTTTTTATCTGAATGAATGAAACCTTTCCCTAGAAAATAATGTTAAGTCAGGGGTAAGAATGGAGTAACACAAAAGTTAGCTGAAGGAATTTTTGTAAGACATGTTTATTATAATTTAATACCTGGAAATTTATTTCTAGATGGTCTTAAAGAAATGTATAATTTAATAAAATTATTAGAAATATAGATTTGACATTTAAACACTTTAATCCTTATTAAATTTTAATCATCTAAATTATTTTATTAATAAATATATAAGTAATCCTTTGAACCGAATATAGACATTTCTATTCAAAATATTCACTCAATTTATCAAAATTAATTTCTCATATATGGGAAAGGATTATTTTCAATTAAACACATAACAGAAAATAAATTTTAAAATTAAAGAGTGTTTCTAAACATTAAAATTACTTATAAGATAAATATTTTATTGTTACTAATTTGTGTGATAGTAATTGATTTATTAGAAAATAAATAGAAAATATTTCAGATTTAAAATAAAAAAATTAACAATGAAAATCACTAATTAAAATATAAAAATAAAAACATTTCATCAATTCTAATAAAATATTTATTATGTTTTAAAATATTAACAATTGAATTTATAACTGCCAATAAATTTATTAGCTCTCATAATTATACCCTTAAAATATTCATTCGAACAAATGAAAAATTTTATTTAATTATAGACTTTTCACATATATTGAAAATGTGATCAAATTTATCATTTTGGAAAAAACAACATTTTTAACATTTCAAATGAAAATAAATTACTTTAGAAAAATCTCAAAAATACATCATAAGATAATTTTGTATGTTGAATTGACAAAATGAATATTACTTTATCAATATTAAATTCTAATATTTATAAACATACATTTTTTATAAAAAATATCAAGAAAATAAATTTTTTGAAGATAAACATTTAAATATTTACTCATAATATTTATTTACATTATAAATGCCCAAACCATTAATGGTATAAAATATTAGTGTTTATTATATAATTGTTAATAATATCTTCTAAATTTTTTGTGTTTTTTTGTTGTTTTATAGTGTGACACATGTTATATAATATAGTATGTATTTTAAAGGATCCAAGAATATCGAGTGTTACATTTCCCGCTTAAATAAATTTCTATGGACCATATTTTTAGAAAATACAATAATTTTGTATGTCAAAATTATAGATAGGAATTTATATATAATATCAAATTAAATGACTAAATTAATATCTAAATTAAGACATGAAGATAATTTTTTTTCCTCTATTGAGTTAATTTATGTCCTTATTTTTCATTGGAATCTAGATTCTATATGTAACACCCTCTTACTATATTAATGTATTCATATGCCCCACTTTTCACCGATATTTATTTGGGTTTTGTTTGAGATTTTTTCTAGTTCAAAGTTTAATATTATTGGAAATTATGGTCTAGTTTACGATGTGTATATTGTTTCCCAAACCTTGCACCCTCTCAAGAAAAAACATAAAAACCCATGGAAAGGGTTTTTCCATGATTATTGTATGGTTTTTAGGATTTTGAAAACTATTAGAAGAAATTATGTGTCCTATTCAAAGTTCCACACAACCTAGATGCATGATTTGTTCTAACTGTGTGTATCTGCCTACTAAACCATGCATGAGTCTTAGGTAATCCAAAATCTAATTTTAGTAACATGAAAACCTCCCTTTAGGTTCTAAATAGACCTCGCAAGACACCGATCATTTTGTTATTCTTTGAGATCACACAAGATTAGTTATTGACCCTTGGAACCCTCCCAGAAGTGATTCAATGCTTGAAAAACATCATTAGATCTCTTACTAGTTAGTTTCCCCACCGCATTCTATCCACCACAATTTCTCTTCTCCCCTAAGGGTTTTTTGGATCCTTGTATCTCTTTGTGGATCTAATTCCCTCTTTTTTTGGGATATTAATACTAGTTTTGATCCTTTTTTCCTGAATTTATTGATCGTCGTTAATCATGGATGAATTATGATTAGGGTTTACTGAATCGATATTCGTCGTTCCTGGGGTAGGTGGTTTCGTCATGATGCCAATTTTTTGTTAACCCATTTTTTATATAATTTCAATTGTTTGATTTAAAAAAATCTTGATTATAATAAAACGGATTTCAATTTGTTTTTAGAAAAAACCACATTCCATTGAATTAGGGTTTTAAAATGGGATCTTGGAATAAAACAGGGAAAACCCCCAATTCCATTGAAATGATGTGTGTTTATAATAATTGGTGAAATTTAAATTGGGTAATGGGTTTGATGTATTTTTTTAAAAAACCCCACTTCTATTGAATTGTGGGTATGTTGTAAAATTTATAGAAATTAATTATATTTATATATTTTTAATTTAAATTGTGATTGTGAATGTAAATTGTGAACTAATTTTATATTTTTATTTTGAAAAATGGCTTAATATTATTTTGATAGAAACCTTTGAAATTTATCATAAAAAATGGAATCACTTTTATTGAAGACCCATTTTAGTTTTTAAATAGAATATTTGAATATTTGAAATAGAGAATGGGTTGAATTTTATTTTAAGGTTGGTTAAAGTAAGTTTCCAATTGTTTATTTTTTATTTGAGAATATGAAGCTCTTAGGTGGTTTGTGAGTTATTGTACAACACTATAAAATTTATAATATTCGAAAACATAAATTTAGTAATTCACGTCCCTAATAGGAAGTTTATGATGTCACCTTTTGCCATACCAAATGGGAACATGTATACACATGTTACTATGTCACCTTGAGTGTGTGGAGTAACTTAACAAGGAAATATCATACCTTATAAGGAATATGAACATGTTTCTCAACTGTTTGTATTTGAAATTAAAATATTCCATTGTTGTAAACTACTTACATGCCTTGTGAATTTAATTAAACTGTTTTAAATAAACATTCTTATTTAATGCATTTGGTTAAAGAACCATTTTTTATTTTATTTCCATCATTTGAAATTTATTTCCATTACATGATATGTAAATTATGATCTTTTTAAATATTCACCTAAAATAAAATTCAAATATATTTGAAAATTGAATGCACTTTATTTGGTTAATGAAATATTTAAATCTTATTAAGGAATCATTCGTGAGACCCTACTAGGATTTTAGCTCCCACCCTACCAATGCCTTCAGGTGTTTTTATATTATCTCATTATTGGTTTGATTATGGGTATATCAACACATTGATGTGGTTATAGCTATTGATCTGTAGACTTGGAGAGTTGCGTTCATTGGGAATTGGGTATTTTGTCTTCTTATTTTTCTAATTCTTTGTTATAGTACTTTGGGTTGACTATACCTGTTTTAATTATTGTAAACATCTCTAAGTAGTGTTTCTTTTTTACTCATATAGATATTTTTCTTTATTTCACAATGCTTGTGGAAAATTCATTCCAAATTACTTCTTATAGGATTTCAGGTGCTAGTCTCAAACCCATGCGGACCAGGAATGCCCTTAGGGATATGTTAGTACCATATCGATTATCCGTTTACCTGGGTACCCCGGCTAGTTTATGTCCATGTGGTATCATAACACTAGGATGAGCTTATTATCTTGAAATAAGAATTATTTGTGTAATATTATCAAGCCATATGTGTTAATTGTGTTTGAATGGATGGATAGAACAAAACTCAATGAACCTTATGTCACTAGGGTTGGATAGGGAAACACATCTTAAGGATTTTTTCTAGTCTTTTCCCTTCTTTTTATCCATATAATGTGAAATAAAAAATCTTTTTTTACATTTTGGAGTACTTTTCCATTTTTTCTATTTTAGTTTTAATTTAATGTCTTCCTTGATGACTGATGATGTAGTGTAGCATCATGCCTCCGAGAATATATGTAAAACAAATCTAATAGGAATATACTACTAATCCAAAGTGAGAAAATCCTCTTTTGGACCCAAATATAGCTGAGGTGATTGTGTAATCTACCCTTGCTTTGGGATAGGCACCACCACCAGTTCCCATTGAGGATCCATCCATGGATCCTTAGTGTGATGATTTTTGGGATCATTCTCAAGAATTCCTTCATCATAATAAGACACTGTTCAAAATCTCAAATGATCATCAAGAGGCCACGAAATGGGTGAGTTTGATGGAGAATTTTTTTAGATTCTTGGATAAAGTAGGTGAAATCAAGGCAAACTGCACCACCTTTGTGTTAAAAGGACTAAGAAAGAGATGGTTGGACACTATGTTGACAGTGCAGAAGAATGAGGGGTTAGAGTGGAGAGACATAAAAGTTATTTTTTCCATCTAGTTAATTATAGATTCAATGTTTTTGGTTAAAGATATTGTGTTTTTAAAACTTGAGAAGGCTTATAGGACATTGAAATAGTATAAAAACGTTTTTGTTAAGCTGAGGAATTTTGTACCCGAGATAGTATCAAATTAAAAGATGAATTCCTTGAGGTTTTATTTGGCAATTTGATTAAATATTATTTATTAGTTTTTTTCTAAAGTTGAATTCTTATGTTGATGTGATTGATAGAGCATTTATGGTTGAAATGGGCATGGCTGTCAAGTTAGGGTTATTTGGTGTTTCTTTCTCTCCCAGTCACATTGTGGGTTCCTTTAATGAAAAGCCAAAGGTGGATGATTCCCATGGTGGTAACCAATACCAGGGTCATTTTAGACCTCTAGAGGTAGTAGGAAGATGCCCAAATATCTACTATATGTGTGGAAGGATAAGGAATTCAAATTTGGTATACACTGAGGCACCAAAGGTATGTTGTTCTTATGGATGATCAGGACACATATACAAATTCTTCCAAGTTTCTTACACTCTAAGTAGTGGTACATCATCATCATATACTTCTAATACCATGGGGAAATCAATTGAAACAAGGATAAAAGGGTTCTAGATCTATTCCTTGGGAACAAAGCTACATCACGCAGTGGAAGAGTATTAAGAGGAAACAGATCTTGGTATAGCGACTGTGATAGGTAACATGACTATAGTTTATCCACTAGTGAGTGTATTATTTTATATTTGTTCATCTCATCAAAATGTATTTTTAATATACACAATCTTAATACGATGATTTTTCCTTAGGTCATGGATATTACTACAACCCTTAGTATGAAGAGAGAGAAGGGTCTCCATTGTACCTCTTGGTTTTCCCCTCTATCATACGTCAAGCTCTATTTTAGATCTCTGGATCTCCATATGAAATAACTAGATACCATTTTTGGGATGAATTTTCTAATTTCAAAAAAACCCTAGTTTGATTTCTATCTTAGACATCTCTCTATTACTACACCTAGGGGTGTGTACCATTCCTTCCAAGGATAATGAAACCCAAGGTCCAACAACACCATATATTCTTATCATGATTTGGGGAAGGTTATATGTGTTAATGATTTTGATCTAGAGTGTGAATCATTTAGTGGATACCTCCCTCTCATTTTTGTTGATTTTTCCAACATGTTTTCTTATGAATTCAGTTGTTTTCCACTGTTAATTGAAAATAATTTTCTATTGATTTATTTCCTGGTACCTAACCAGTTTTTATTCATTCTTATCACTTGTAAATAACAAAAATAAAATAGATAAACACTCAGTTGGATGATATTGTTGTGAAAGAATTTATATTTCTGAGTGTATCACCCTGGGCAGCACTGGTTCTTTATTTAAAAAAAGGTTGATGGTTCACTGAGACTTTGTATTGAATACTAAAAACTCAATAGATTGATGTTAAAGAAATAAATATAATTACCATGGTTTGATGATCAGTTTGATCTATTGAATGGGAAAAAGCAGTTCTTAATGATTGATATTTAATCTGGTGACCATTAGTTAAGGACAATAGAATATAACGTTCAGAAAACCTTATTTTGGAGTAGGTATAACCATCATGAGTATCTTGTAGTGCCATTTGTTCTAACCAAAAATAATAACATATTTATGGAAATAATATAAATTCTTTCCATGAGTATCTTGATATTTACATGGTATCATTTATGGACGAAATCATTGTCTACTATATGTCGGATTAAAATCATGTTCTTTATCTTAGAGAAATTTTCGAATTATTGAGAAATCACTTACTTTATTCCATGATTTCAAGATGTGATTTTTAGATTTAAGAAGTTATATTACTGATACATGTGGTTTCAAAATATGGTATTTTAGTTATTCATGAAATGGTAAAATATATTATGTCTTTGGAACAACCAAGAAATGTTTTTGAGATTCAGAAATTATTGTGTCTAGTTGGATATTATAAGAAGTTCTCTAAGGAATCATTAATTTTGGCTTCTTTAAATGCTACTATAACTTGGAATGGAGTAATGTATTAATGGGAAGAATGAAATTAGGGTTATTTTATTGAGATGAATATCTTTAAATAATTCTCTGTTGTTTGTTGTGGATAAGAAAGGCTACACGGACTTCGGTGATGCATTAAGGTAATTCTTGGGCTAAATTATTAGGTAGGGTGATCATGTTGTTACTTAGAGATATTTTAAGCATAGGCCACATGAGAAGAATTATCCAAACAATGATATTGAAGTTTAATATATGATGAAAATGCCTAAGAGATAATGGAATTGCATTTAGGGAGAAAGGTTCCCCATGTTTTCAGACCAAAAGAGCTTCAGATATATATTCTCTAAAAAGGTTTTGAATCTTTTCCCAAGGTATTGAGTGGAATACATGAAATATTTCAACATTTAAATTTCATATAACATTGGGAATGAGAATGTCATTGCATATGCCTTTGGCCATAAAATTCTGACCTAGGCCATAAAAGAATTTTGGGAAGAGTGAACGCGATGGATCACTTTTCCCAATTGCATATTGGAGTCCAGAAATTAGGGATTGAGTTTTTTAGACATTGTTTAGTTTAAATCCTCTCTTCTGGTGTTTATTGTTTAGGAACAATTGCTTTATGATTAGTTTTGTAGCATTAGAGACTCTATTAATGGTGGGGAGACCAATGAGGATCAGTTATTGAAGTTCCTGGTGTAGGGGAAACGCATGGGTGGATGTGCCCACTTGGATTTTTGTCATTAAAAATGATCAATCTAGGATCAATAAGACGATAAAAACCAGTCTCCATAGATCAAATCACAGAAATTGACAAAGCAAAGGAAAGTATCAGAACCACAAAGTAGGATCATTATAGGTTTATTGTAATTAACTTAATCCATTGAAAAGAAATACCTTTTGGGTGTTCTTTCTTTTTTGATGTTCTTGATCACGTTTCGATATGATTCATTGTTGTGTCGTAGAAGCCATGTGTAGATTCCTCTAGCAGTGATCCACAGTTGTACCTCGTATCTCGGGATGTCGCCAAAGGAGTCTTGAGGTGCTAGTGTGGTGAAACCTTTGATTCTGTTGTACACCTTAGATCGTATTGATTTGATGGAAGAGGATCTCTCTCGGCCTTGAGAGAATTCTTGGAAGAAGAGGTTCTTTCGGCCTTGAAATAATTCTCCAAAATTGTTGTGCACAAAGATTCTCTTGTGTGAGGAAAATAGTTGGGTTGTGAGGATATTTATAATTGGGTTTGAGGTTTTAGAGTTATGACAATAAGTAAACACATTGCATGTTTTATTTAATTCATTAAATCCCTTTTGACAACCCTATATTGAGTCATTAATTCCTTGACATGCACCCACCCTGATTATAATAAATATAATTTAATAAAATGTTATTTCCTCAAAATACCAACTGGAAAAACTACAGGGCATGTACTTGTTTTTCATTGAAAACTACACGAAGTGTTCATTCAATGTACACAGCGTGTATGTCTTGTTTTTAAATATTCATTACCTTTCCAAAATGAAAACTACACGTCATGTACATTTAATATTACATGGCGTGTACTTATTTTCAAAATAAAACTACATGACATGTAATCATTGATACACGGCGTGTACTTGTATAATTTTATTCTTCCTCCAACATTAAAACGGTTTAGGCTTCCTTGAATAATTATTAATCCATTTATGGTAATAATCATTATTCTACTTGAGATACTTGAATACACTTAGTGTGTGACCCTCTAGGCCTCTTTCTCATTGGCATTAGGCGGTCTTGCCTAAAGTCCAAGATTACTGTCTAGCAACGGGTCACGGAACCCAAGAGAAAGAAGTTGATGCCACATTTACTTATCACCTCATACAAACTCCTACTATGTAAATTAATCCCTTTGTCTCCATATCTCATCAAGCAGGTTTCATGGCAGTGTCATAAACCTATATGCTTCATCCGTCATTCTTTGACTACCTGAAATAAACTCATTGTTTAAACCATGGCCATGGAATTTAATATGAAATTTCTATTTCAATCAAAGGGTCAAGATATAAACTTCCATAAATGGAGGGGAAAAATCCTTCCTTGACTTATCCATTAATAACATGTCACTCATGACGCACCCAACATACCCTACTTCCAGCCAACTATGTGCGTGACAGGTTTCGTCAGTAAATATAAGTGCGCGAGTCATGACATGAGTTAATGATAATCTTCCAGTCTAAGGACCATTACACAGGCTCGTAGATAGAAATGTCCGATGAAACCAAGACATTCAAAATTTCTACTAGCAGGTATGTTCTCATAATAATCCATCTTAGAGAATACCATGTACGAACTCCATGAGAGAGGGTCTCATTTTCTTACGAGTACTCGCACATGATGGTCTGTATACTATATGTCCTATCATAGTATGTCATCCAACCGTAGAAAATTATTTTAGAATATTTTTATATCATTTCAATGTTCTCATAATAGTGGGGATCTTCCATGACCTTATCAATGAAAAAAATATTTTAGGACATTATTATATTATAGTAATGAAGAACAATGAACAATATATAATAAGTGAAGATTCATGTAATCAAAGTACAAAATAGTTGGCTCTGAAGACACCAACCCTTACAAACTCCCACATGGACTAGAGCCAACTGCCTACGACATCTAGTGCACTAGACCTCACATGATGATCATGTTTCTATTGAATCAAGGCATTAGTCAAGGGGTCTTCCATGTTTTATTTCGTGGAAATACTACTCACTGCAACTTCACCTCTCTAAGGAAAGTCCCTCAAGAGATGATACTTCTTAAGTGTGTGTTTTGTTCACTGATGTGACCTTGGCTCTTTTGTAAGTGCCACTGCTACATTATTATCATAATAGAGTGTTATAGGATCATTACTTCTCTATACTACATCAAGCTCTTCGATGAATCATCGCATCCATACTGATTCTTTAGCTGCCTCAGAAGCAGCGATATACTCAGTCTCCTCTATAGAGTATGCCACCACACTTTTCTTTGAGCTCTTCCAGCTCACTACACCTCCATTAAAACAGAAGCTGTATCCATTATGCGACTTCATGTCATCTTGATAAGTCTAGAAACTAGAATATACATGTCCTCTAATGAATAGTTCCTCATCTCCTCCATAAACCAAGAACATATCCTTAGTACGCCTTAGATACTTATGGATAGTATTGACTGCCATCCAATGGAAGTCTCCTGGATCAGCTCGATATATGCTTACCACAATTAATGCGTAAGAAACATCTATCATCGAACATAGTATAGCATACATGACTGACCCAATCGCATATGTGTAAGGGATACTTTCCATTCTCTTTCTTTCCTCATGTGTCTGAGGACACATTTTCTAGGAAATATGAATGCCATGTGACACTGGAAACAATCCCCTCTTGGAATATTCCGTACTGAATCGCTTCAGTATCTTGTCAGTGTATGTACTTTGACGCAGGCCTAGTATTCTCTTGGATCTATCATGATGGATCTTGATCCCAAGAATATATGTTGCCTCACCAAAGTCTTTCCTGGAGAAGCATTTATGCAACCATGACTTAACTAACTGTAAGATAGGTACTTCGTTTCCAATTAGTAATATGTCAAAAACATATACTATTAGGAAAACGATTAAACTTCCCCTAAACCTCTTGTATACACAAGGCTCACATTCGTTCTTAACAAATCCAAATTCCAGTATAGCTTCATCAAAACGAATGTTCCATGACCTTGATGCTTTCTTTAATCCATTAATGGATTTTGTAACTTGCATACCATGTTGGCATCCTTTGGAGTCAGAAACCCTTGAGGTTGTGTCATGTAGACATCTTCCTGGAGGTTCCTGTTAAGGAATGATATTTTGACATCAATTAACCAAATTTCCAAGTTATGGTAAGTGGAAATGGCCAATAGGATTTTTATGGATTTCAGTATCACAACCGGTGAAAAGGTTTCATCATCTTCAATTCCTTGATGTTGTCTAAAACCTTTTGCAACCAGTCGTGCCTTATGGGTGCTGACTTGCCCCTCCATGTCCAGATTCTTCTCAAATACCCATTTATTACTAATATTCTTTACATCAACTGGATGATCTACCCAAATATAGAATTATTTTTTGTACATGGAATCCATTTCAGAATTGTTGGATTTTTTTCCACTTGGAAATGCTTGTGCCTTCAACTACTTCCTTGTAGTTAATAGGATCATCATTATCAACCAATAATGAGTCACCATCATCGGTGATAAGAAAATAATATCGTTCTGGTTCTATCACCTCTCTCGTGCTCCTACATAGTTCTTGTGTCTCTGGAACAAATTGTTCTTCAACAGGGCTTTGTGGAATATGTTCTTATGCCAACACTTGTGGATCTTGAGCCTCCACTTCATCAAATTCTATCTCGCTCCCACTATGTCTTTTGGAGATGTGCTCCCTCTCAAGGAATATGACATGTTTGGCCACTGTAATATTTATTTATGAGGGGTTGTATAGGTAATATCCCCTTGTTTCCTTGGGATAGCCTATAAAGATACACTTTGTGCCTCATGGTGCAAGTTTGTTACCTGAAGAGGCCTTAACAAATTCTTCTCTACCCCACACATGTAAATTCGATAACATGGCTTTGCGTCCACTCCATAACTCGTATGGAATACCATTTATTGATTTCGTTGGTACTTGGTTTATTCTGTGTGCTACTATTTGTAATGCATATCCCCAAAAGGATAATGGAATACTAACATTTTTCATCATTGATTTCACCATGTCCAACTGGGTGTGGTTCCTCCTTTCACTTACACCATTCCACTGAGGTGTGTAAGGAGGAGTGAGTTGAGATAGAATCCCAAACTCCTGTAAAAAATAAATGAAGTCCTGATTAATATATTCTCCTCCTCTTTCTGAGTGGAGTTTCTTAATCTTCTTACCAATCTGGTTCTCAAATTAATTCTTTTATTCTTTGAACCGATCAAAAGAATTTGACTTATACCTTATTAAGAAAATATATCTATATATACTAAAATCATCCTTCAAAGTTATGAAGTACGAGAACCCACCCCTTTATTCAACTGGAAATGGTCCACACACATATGTGTGATCTAATTCTAGATGCTCTTTATCCCTTTCACCTTTCCCACTAAATGGGGCTTTGTTCATTTTTCCTTGCAGACACGAATGAAATACACCATGTGGTTTCAGTTTGAAAGAATCTAAATACCCATATTGATGTAATTTTGTCAAACGTTTCTCATTGACATGACCTAGATAGTGATTCCAAAGATGAGTGTGGTATGATTCATATGAATTAACTTTTTCATCGATTTCCATTACTTGGTTTGTGTAGTCTAATACATAAAGGTCATTATATAAATGTGCCCTACCAAAAAAATGCTATCTTTATAAAAGTAGCAACATCCACTTCCAAACATGAAGATTAATCTATTAGTATCTAATCTGGATACTGAAATAATGTTTTTGGTTAAAGAGGGTACATAATAACATCCTATCAAAACCAAGACCATCATAGTAGGAAATGTGAGATGGTAGTCTCCTACAGCTACAACAGCAAGTCTGGCTCCAATGGATCCTCGTAGATCCACCTCACCTTGGTCAATCTTTCTAAATCTACATGGTTCATGTATTTGGATAAATATGTGAGCACCACAATCATTATCTAATACCAAATTAGTAGAAAGAGATAGATTATATTCGATAACAAAAGCACCTGAAGCTTCCCCTTGCTTCCTTGGCTGGGTGCAGTTTTTCTTCCAGTGGCCCTTCTTGCCACATGTGAAACAAACCACATCATGTTCCCTTGCCTCACCTTTGGTCTTACATTACTTGGAAGGCCTTGAAGATGCTTTGGGTATAAATCTCTTCACCTTCCCTTTCCTTTTATTCACCATTAGGATAGAAGGCTTTTCACGCTTCATGTAATTATCCACTTGGCGAATGAGGATAAGAAGATTAGATAGAGACTTCTCAATGTTGTTCATGTTGAGGTTCACAACAAAGATAGATAAGCTATGGGGGAGTGATGCAAGAATAATATTAGTACCAAGTTCTCCAGGGAGTTTAAACCATAAACCCTCCAAGTTCTCAATATAGAAAATGAGATTGACTACATGATGCCCAATTGAGGCACCCTCTCCAAGCTTACTCTAAAATAAATCCTTGGAGGTATCAAACCTTTCCTGTCTTTATCTCTCCTCGTATAGACAACAATGGTGCTAAAGCATGCTGTAGGAATCCATGTCTTCATGAGAATTCATGAGCTCACTAGACATTGATGAAATCATCAGACATTAAACGTCAAGTGCATCGATAAAATGTTGATTATAGGCCATGAAATCTTCATCACTCGCCCCTTGTGCAGGCGGATCAGGAATTGAGGACTCCAGCACATAAAACTTTAGTTCATGGCGTAGGATAACCCTATGGAACCTAAACAATTCCTGAAAGTTACTGCCGGTGAGGATATTGTCTTTATCTAGAATTTATCACATTGAAAATGTGGTTGACGAGTTTTTCATTTTGATTCTACAAATTAAAAAAGCATATTTATCATTACATTCATGATTACATTTTTATGAGAAATAATAAATGAATTTATTAATTCTCCAACTATTTTATCAAGTCCCAATGGCCCTCACCATTGATCTTTGAATGTCCAGTAGCTTTGACATTCTAGTGGAAGGGATCCATATTCCCCTTCGCATAACCCTATCTAGGGTTGGTCAAGCTATTTGAAGGTATTTAGGTAGGAAGGTTGTTGCCAACTGTGAGCATATAATTCCTTGATCTGTTGAGTGGACTCCCCAATCCTGAAATCCTGACAAGGATTTCCTCAACTATTGCCTCCAATATTACATCAAGTCTATAAAGGGCTACTCCTCTTGATTTAATATGGTTATGTCAACCCGAAACCTTTCATAAGGTATTCCTTTATTGAAGTAAGTGTCCAAACAAGGGTTGGTCAAACACATAGTTTAATTGAGTCTCCCCCTTAATAAAGTAATAGAAGGCTTGGTCTGACTTAATATGATATTGATGGATTTTAATCCTTCATGCATAGTTTCACATTATCACATGCTTGTTAATATTAAGTGATGCTTTATTAAGTGATTAACCATGTTATGATAATGTTTATGCATAGTCCGTTTTTTATTTTATTACATCATTGTGTGCTTTTCCATTTTATTAACTATGTGATCACGATAACACATACAAAATAAATAAACCATGCAACAAGGCAGAAATAAAATAAGATGGCATGATCATGAGCTTTTATTGGTTAACTTATCTAGTGCATTGAAAAGCTAACCCTGACCTAGGAAAAAACACCTTGAACTGATGGTTCATGTTTTGCAGATCAAACCTGTCCACCTTTGTATCTTATTGGGTTGGTTTCGCCTCATCTTCGGGTTTCAAACCGTCTCCTCTGGCATGGGAGATCCTCCATTGCATGGGGTTTACATTAATGAAACCATTGGCACGCATGCCCTACATTTTATTGGGAGATGGCTCATAGGCCAATGAATTTAATCAAAATTAAATGAAACCATACACACATACAAATGGTCTTTGGTCTAGCTCATGATCATACATAGCATGCAACGACATTTACGCATATTTAGAATTAAAATTATTTTAATTGTTTAATTATTCATGATAAGTTGCGCTTGAATTCAATTAATTATGATCTTATAATTAATCAATTATTTATCTTATATTCCTTTCTAAATTTCCTTGAGATTATTCCCATCCATATCCCTTGTAATGGTCTTTTTACTTTTGTAGGAAACCTGGTAAAATTTCTGGAAAGTAAGCGGCGTGTAGTTTATATTTACACAGTGTGTAATTCTTTTCCCATTTTATCCAAAGTACACTCTGGGGGATTTGGCGTCTTCTCTGTACTTTGGAAATTTTGGAGTACATGGCATGTAGATAAATAATACACATCGTGTACTTCCTTGTTACGTGGTAACTATCCTGGCAATACTGAGTACATGGTACGTGACTTCTCCATTGTACACAGTTTCACTTAGGACAGATCGGACTATACGTCGTGTCGCTCCAACTTACATGTAGTGTCTTCTGGTTCCCATGCACCATTTAATTCTAGTCAACACGGGGTGTTAAAAGCGTAGGTCTAATCAATTCACACGGAATGGTTTGGCAGACCAGTACCGGTTCGTTAAACCTAAGCACACAGCCTATAGTTTTCATTACACACCGTGTATTCACGTGTTGTACAAATAGAAAGAGCGGCTCCTATGGATGAGATCCTTGTTTTTATTTTAATAAAAATTAAAATCAAAAATCTATTTCTATGATATGAATTGAGAAACAAAGGAGGATGAACATATCTCGTTTATTTAGATTTATAGAATGATCTATTTCCAATTCAATCAAATATAAATGCATAAATTATCAATGAAAATTAAATAACAATAATAAATGTTGTAACCTCGCTCTGATACCATTTGAAAGTTCTGAGCACAGCGGAAGCGCGTGGGTGGATGTTCCCACTTGGTTTTTTGTCATTAACAAAGATCAATCCGGGATCAATACGATGATAAATGCTAGTCTCGACAGATTGAATCATAGAAATGGAAAAAGAAAAGGAATTTCCTATAACCACAAAGTATGATCATTACAGGTAGATTATAATTAATTTAATCACTTGAAAATAAATACCTTTTGGGTGTTTTTTCTTTGTTGATGTTCTTGATCAGGTTCTGATCTTATTCATCGTTGTGTTTCATAATCCAAGTGTAGACTTCCCCTAGAGATGATCCAAATGTGTACCTCGTATCTTGGGACATCACCAAAGGAGTCTCCGGGTGCTATCATGGAGAAACTGTTGCTTGCGTTGTCCACCTTATATCATCCTGATCTAATGGAAGAGGATCTCTCTCGGTCTTGAGAGCGTCTTGGAGGAAGAGGTTCTTTCGGCCTTGAAAGAATTCTAAAAAGTTGTTATGCACAATGATTCACTTGTGTAAGGAAAAGTGTTGGGTAGTGAGGATATTTATAATCAGGTTTGAGGTTGTAGAGTTATGAAAATAAATAAACGCGTTATGCATTTTATTTATTTCACTAACCTCCTTTTGAAAACCACATGTCGAGTAATTAATTCCTTGACATGCGCCCTCACTGATTTTAATAAATATCATTTAATAAAAATATATTTCCTCAAAATACCGACTGGAAAAACTACATGACGTGTATTAATAAACACATGGCGTGTACTTGGTTTTCATTGAAAACTTCATAGTGTGTACAATCAATGTAGACAGCGTGTATATCTTTTTTTCATTTATTCAGTTCCTTTCCAAAATGAAAACTACACAGCGTGTACATTTAATAATACATGTCATGTACTTGTTTTCAAATATTCATTTCCTTTCCAAATGAAAAGTACACAACGTGTACATTTAATAATACACGGCATGTACTTGTTTTCAAAACAAAACTACACGGTGTGTAGTAATTGATACACGGTGTGTACTTGTTTTATTTTATTCTTCCTCCAACATTCAAACGATTTAGTCTTCCTTGAATAATTATTAAACCACGTATGGGAATAATCATAATTCTACTTGAGATACTTGAATACACTTAGTGTGTGACCCTCTAGGCCTCTTTCTCGTAGGCATTACGAAGGCTTGGCTAAATTCCATGATTACTATCTACCAATGGGTCAAGGCACCCACAGGAAAGAAGTTGATGCCGCATTGACGTATCACCTCATACGAATGATTATTGTGTAATTCAATCCCTTTTTCACGATATCTCATCAATAAGGTTTCATGGCAGTGTCATAAACCTATATTCTTGATTTATCATTCTTTGACTACCTGAAATAAACTCATCCTTTACACCATGTCCATGGAATTTAATGTGAATGTTCAATTTAAATTAAAGGTCTGAGATATCAACTTCCATAAATCTATGGGACAAATACTTTATCGACTTATCCATTAACAACATGTCACTTGTTACGCACCGAACGTACCCTACTTCCCGCCAACTGTCTGCGTGATGGTTTTCGTCAGTAAATATAAGTGCGCGAGTCATGACATGAGTTAATGATAATCTTATAGTATAAGGACCATTACACATGCTTGTAGATAGCAATGTACAATGACACCAAGACATACATAATTGTAACTGGCGGGTCTGTTCTCATAATCTCCCACCTTAGAGATTACCAAGTGCGAAGTCCAGGAGAGATAGTCTCATCTTTTTACGAGTACTCGCACATGACGGTTTGTATACAATGTGTCCTATCATAGTATGTCATCCAACCGTAGATCTTTATTTAATAATATTATTATTGAATTTCAATGTTCCCATCATAGCGAGGATCTTCCATGGCCTTATCAATGAAACAATTATTCCAGGACATTATTATATTATAGTCCTGAAGAACAATGAAAAATATATAATAATTGAACATTCATGTAATCAATGTACAAAACAGTTGGTTTTCATGACACCAACTCTTACATTCATTCTCTAAAGAGGCCATTCTATGATATCATAATCACTTTTGTGGTGATGATAATGTTAAGGAATGATGTTATGGGTTGTTTCCTTAATTCCCAATGGGATGTGTGTCCAATAATCCATAATATGCTCTTTGAAATGCTACACATATTTTTGTGGACATGTATGAGGCGAGGAATTTCTATGTTTGTCTGTTGTTGTTATACGTGAAAAAATATCAAGGACAAGAACCAGAAACATTAGAGTTTTCTTTAGCCACTTCAAGTTGACACTTTAAAGTGGGGTGATATCTCTATGGACATTGTTATTGGGTTTGAAAATACCCAGATAAAGATGAATCTGGCATGGTTTGTGATTGATCAGATGATGATATCAGATCCCGTTTTACCCATTCATGATGCAACCAATGATTAAGAGTTGGGAAATCTCTATGTGAAGGAAATTATCGATTTAACAGAGTTCCATCTTCTATAGTCTCTAATAGAGATCCTCCGTTGACTTATCATTTTTTGGAGAGGCCATTCGAGTGCACTAATATATCACGTCCATTTGAGTATGGGTTATCATCCATAGATGGAAGAACAAACATATATATCTATACAGATTCATGAGGATATGTTTCATGGTTGTGTTCTTGACTGTTTTGGGTCTTGGGATAATCATTTGGGGATTATGAGTTTACATATGATAGTAGTTACTAGTCCATAATCATAATGGATCCTTTGGAGTCCTTGTATGGATTTCCATGCGTATATCTATTGTGTTGGTCAAAGACTGGTGAGAGTTATTTGGATGGACCAAGTGTAGTTTATGAAATGATAAAAAAGATTCAATTTATTCATCAAGGAATTTTATAGCATATATACAATATATGTAATATTATGACCATTATCATAGATCATTGGAGTTTTTATTTAGTGACCTAGTGTTCTTAAAGGTTTCTACATGGTTGGTATATCGATGTCTTGGGAGGCAATGAAATCTTACTCCTCATTTTGTGCGACATTTCAAGTTTTTTTAACTAGTGAGAAAAGTCTCTTACCATTTATCACTTCCAATATAGTTGATGTAGATATATAACATGTTCTATGTATCTTATCAGTGAAAGTATCTATCTTATCCATATTATGTTCTGGGTTGGCATGATCTTGAGGTTAAACCAGATTTATCTACGACTAAACGTCCATTTAGGGCAGTTGATTATAAAAAAAAGTAACTTCATGAAAAGATGATAAATTTGGTTCATGTTCTATATAAGCACAGTTCTGATAATATTCAGATTTGGGAGAGGAAGACAATGATAACAAAGTAGTGGGCTTAACTTTTTTTCATAGAAACTTTTAACATGGCTTTCTAGGGACAAAAACATTATATGGTGGGTAGGTTGTAACATCCAATTTCTCTTTTTAGGTAATACTAAACCTTTATTTTTACTATTATTTTGTTTGGTTTCATTAGGTTATGTTTTAGGTTGAAATTTTATAAATTTTGAAAATTCAGGGCTACTGCAAGGTTAGTGAAAGGTTTTACCAAACCACATTACCTCTCCGGTAAAATAATGGAACCACAGGTATTGGGGGTTGTAACATTTTTCACATGTTTTTTCAAGCCATGAAAACTCTTAGGAAAAAAAATATGTCTTATTTAATATGTCCCTCAACGGGGCATCGTGAGTTGTTCTAACCATCCAGATATTCTTAGAAAAATAGGTATGTGTTTTATGTAATCCAAAATTTTAATTTAAAAATACCAAAACTCTCATTTTTGTTGATGGATAGTCCTAGAAATACCCCATACATTTTCTTCTTCCTTTTAATCACCCAAGATAAGTTCTTGGCCCCTCATGACCCTCAAAAATGTGATTCGATGCTTGATAAATAATTTTCGATGTCTTTCCAGTTAGTTTCCCCACCACATTCTCTCTCTCCCACTATATCACTTCTCCTCACTAGGGTTACATGGATCCACATGTTTCTTTATGGATCTAATACACAATATATGGGGATATTAAACATATGTTTGATCATTTTTCACATATTATGTGATCATCATTTTTCATTGACGAATCCCAATTAGTGTTTTGTGAATCAAAATCCATGGACCCCAAGGTAGTTGTATCCATCATGATGCCCAAATTTTGTTAACCCTAAATTTATTTTTTTAATAACAATTTATTGAATTAAATTAAATATCATTATTTCAATTAAATTTGTTTCAATTGGTTTGCTAGAACAAAATCCAATTCCATTAAATTGGGGTTTGCAAATGGGATTTTAGAAAGAAATTTGGAAAACTATCCATTCCATTGAATTGGGGTTTTTTATTGAAATTGGTGAAATATAAATTTTATAATTTAAATTGTGGAATGGGCTTGATGGAAAATTATTGAACACCCCAAATTCCATTTAATTCGGGGTTTATTGTGAAATTAATATAAATTTGTTGAATTTAAATTATTGAATTTAACATGTGAAAGTGAATTATTAATTAATTTTAAATCCTTGTCTATGACAAAATGATTAAAATGGGTTCTATAGAAAATTTCAATTTTATCTTATAAAAGGGAATGTCATTGATTAAAAAACTAATGTCGATTTTCAATAAAAAATTTGCATATTTGAAATGAGAAATGATATGAATTGTATTTTAAGATTCCTTATAGTAAATTTATCATCATTGATTTTTTTTCAGAGTACGTGGAATCATTAAGTAGTTAGTGAGTTAAGACAATCCACTCAATAATTTAAAACATTATAAAATATAGACACAACACACAATATCATTGATAGGATGTTGATGGAGTATCCTTTTCCCGCGCCAAAGGGATTTGTGTATACACTTAATTTCAGGTCACCTTGGGTGTGTGGAGTCCCTTAGCCTAGAAATATCATACCTTATTAGTCATATGAACGTGTTTCTCACATTATTGTATTTGAAATGAATATATTCCATTGCAATAAAATATTTTTCATTCCATGAGAATCAATATTAACAAGTTTATATAAATGTGTTTATTTAAGCCATTTATGTATATCATAATTGGTTTAAAATTATATCCATTATTTGAAATGTACCTTATACCTTTAAAATTTAAATATTGATTTCATTATATATGATCTTAAATTAAAAACATGTTTATTTGAAAATTTAAATTACTTTATTTGGTAAATTTAATATTGGAATAATATTATGGAATCCTTGGTGAGAACCTTCTAGGATATTTTATCACACCCTACCTGTTCCTTCTGGTGATTTTAGATTATCTCTTTGCCAGTTCGAGCAGGGGTAAAGCACCACTTGGAGGTGGTTATAGATATTGATCTTTAGACATGGAGAGTTACGTCCATTGGGACATGTGTAGTTTGTCTTCATAATTTATTAGTAATTTTCTTTAGTACTTTTGGTTGTCTATACCTATATGAAATACGGTGCACATATCCTAGTAGTGTTTCATATGTATGAATACTAATTTGTTTTCATAAATCATCAAATTTTGTGAAAAATTTATTCACACTTCCACCAAATATGAAGCTAGGTTTTAGTCCCCAACTTTGGGGACTAGGAATTCCCTTTAGGATATGTTAGTGTCGACTTAGTTATTGAGTTACTATGGTACCCATGCCAGTTCAGGGAACTTTATGTCCTCCTTTTCTACAAATAAATCATTTCCTAGTTCTTTAGAAACATATCATAGTGTTTTTCTTCCAAAATATTTTATTTAATAGAAATTTTATATTATTTACTTTACTAGTTTCATCACCTAAATTTTCACGATACTCTAACCATGTATTTTCTATATATTTTGGATACACATTATGTTTACATTGTTAATATTATTCCGTTTTACAAGATTTTTCATAAAAAAAGTATTTCTAACCCCATGTTTTGTCAAAATATATTGTAGGTTGGGGACATGATTTCATTTTATATTTCATTCATTGTTATATTGGTTTATTAATTTTGAATCCATTACATTAAAATATTTGTTATTGATTGGAATACTAAAATTATTAAATCTATAAATCTAAAACCATGATATTAAAGAAATAATTAATAATCAAATTTCTTATGCTATGTGATAAATTTCAAAATTCAATCTTGGTTATCAGTGATCATTATAATATTAATTTTTATAATCTAGATAACTTCTATTAAATAATTTATAAACAAAATTTTAAATTGTTTTTTACGAGAAGTGAATTAACGAAAGAATATTACACATTAATGTATGGATAAGTGAACAATTTGGGAACATTATATATGAACTAAAATGGTGCCTTAGATATACCCAACCAACTCTTTTGGGGGTTGTCTCCCCTATGTGAATCTATGCAAAAACTGTATCCATATACTAGTATCTAGAAATGTATTTATTTGTTAGGAAAACAACAGAATCTATACATTACCAAAATTTCAAGTTGTTCTCCTATATCTAGTCTTATACCAAGGGGTTATATTTATGTTTTTCATTTACCAATACATAAAAGAAATATTATATTAATCATTTACAATATGATGGTTTATCTATACCATTAAAAAAAGATCATTCTAAACTCATCAAACATTTATTTAATTCCTAAATATTAAATCATCCTCAACCAATATTATCCTAAATTACAATGTTATCAAATAACTTCTCTGATACAAATTTTAGATCTCTCATACCCACTCTTTTGGATCAATTTTTGAAAATATAGAACATAAAAGTCTAGAGGTGATAAAAATTATTGATTATAATATATTTCACACATTTCCTATCTAAGGACCATTTGTTTTAGAGTTTTAGAGAATTAAGAAAAATCACTAATTAATATATCTTAATTATTCTCATCACATGGAAATTTTTATAACTATATTAGAAGTTAATAAACCCATAATAAGTCTTCTACATGGCCCATAAACTCTCCACCCATGATACTCTTCTTGGATAAGCTTGTTTTATACATTCAGTCATAACTTTGGAAAAGGGAATCAAAAGAATGGGTGAGCTAAAATTATCAGTAAGGGTAAACCTGATAATAAATAAAAACATGGCATAATTTTTGCATGTAATGAAATCATAATGAGTATGGTCATAAGCAAGGAAGTACATAATAATGAAGTGATATTATATGTTCATGGATTAAACAATTATTACAACACAAGATAATAACATCATAGAAATGTTCAGAAAACAAAAACACTATATCATAAGAAAAATTCAAGGATCACTACCTTACTAATGCAACATAGTTGTTCTGGCTAAAATAACACATACCAAAATTGGCTATGCATACTTCCAATGCACCATGATATCACATGAGATAGAAAACATGTCTAATGACATGGAGGGATATATAATTTGTACCCCACCTATTATGTAATGGAAATAATAAATATGTGTACCACATGGTTTCAACAAATATATCATAAAATCCCAAGTAAATAATTCGGTGTGCTTATCCTTTTCCAGAGGATCACTAAGAAAGAATTCATGATGTCATCAATAAACATGAAATGATATACCCATGGGAAATAAATGTATATTTAATGACTTTAATCATGATTCAAGGTAAGTACCACACAAAAAATATGTCTTTTAATAAGGTATTTACGCCATATAGAAAATTTATATATGGGTTAGATACGAATTTTCCAATTCAATCGATATATTTGGAATCTAGTTGTACACCATTTAATCATTTAATGTAATATAGGTTATTCACAAAGGAAAAATAGTTTATGGAAATGTAATGGCCCATAATTTTTTAAGTATATTATTTGTAGAATTTTTTTGTTATATTATATTAACAAGAACCAAAATTCATGTCTTTAAAAATGAATTTGAAATTATCATGTATAAAGGGAAATTTAACCATCAGTATTTGACCATTATATGACAGCTGGTTAAATATGACCATTGTAAACTCTACTCTTGGTAATAAATTTGACTTGTTTATAAGTTGTAATGACAAAGGATAATTCATTCAGAAAGTAGAAGTGAAAGACACAACCAGTATAGTCATGTTTTATGAAGCCTATTTTAGAGAAATTTTTTATGATGTATAATTAATGGGGTTTTCCCTTGAACAAGGTAAATCTTAGCTTTAACATGTGAGTCAATAAATAAATTATCTCTGTGATAAAATCACATTCGGTTAAATTACTACTCGGTCAATGATAGCCATGATTCCCCATGAATCTATCACTATCACACACCTTAACCTTCAATTATATACAATTTTTTAAGGGTTATGTGTCCAATCCTTAGTTACATAATGTATAATGACATTGAATAAATAAAAATTTTATTCCATAATTTTCATTTTAATAATAGTTATGATTAAATAATTATTGGTTTATCTGAGATTTAATTTTATCAGCTTATTTTTCAGACACAAATTTTACCTTTCAGAAAAGATATTAATTTTTATAAAAAATTTATGTATCATGAATAATATTTATTTTAACGAAACGGTATATTAAAAACACTCTTATTTAAATATAAATAATTAAATAATTTTATTATATCCTTGAAAATTTTTATATGTTAAAATTTTGACTATACATTATAAAACCACACATTTTTTAATTTATGTATTTATATTTTATATTTTAAATTATCATAATTAGAGAATTAATATTATTAAATAAAACAAAATTTTAAATTCAGAATTTTGAGATTTTGTTAGGGTAAATATATGAGATTTTTTCTAAAATAAAATTTTTATGTGAGTAGTCAAAATATAGTCTGAGGTTATTGGTCTGTTAAATTGCTTCAAAATTATGTCATAATGATGTAATATTTAATTAAATACATCCTATGACATAAAATATTTTTTTTAAAACTATTAATCATTTTTCTGAATTTTAATTAATTTCCAAATAAAAAAGATACTTTCCCACATCTACAATGGAATCTGTCTTTAAAAACATTTTTTTGTTTATAATTTACTTTCCCAAGTCAAAATAAGTAATAAACAAATGAAGCTCGGTTCTTGTGGGTTAAAATAAATTAACATTGGTCTGAAATTTACAAAAACAAGTGAAAAAACCATGGGTAATCCCATAGTTTTTTATTTTCCAGAACCATGATTTCCAAGGCCTATATTTGGAAGTTATAAAACAAATCGTCACTTTTTCTATAAATACCCACCAAATTATCCATTTTCATTCACTCCGAATCAATTCTCTACGAATTTATGGTTGTGTTACATAGTGATGAATTTCCACAAGGTTTTATCAATCCCCCAAGGTTCCAATCCTCAAAATCAATGAATATCTCTTCATGGTAAGGGAATTAACCTTCTTTTCTCTTCAATGCAGTAACCTATTTTAGTATATGTATTGTAAATTTTATGGTTACATTCTTATATTACCCTTTTTATCATTCCCTTACAATGATGTTATGTTTAATCCATGTTATACCATTTTTTCCTATCATTCTACCAATTTCCAATACTATATTTTATACATGTAATACAGTTGAATTTACTTATCAAAACATTCCTATTCTCCTTATGAAATTATTTTATACTTTGTCTGAATAAAAAACCCCTTCATATTCTAGGCGTATTATCTTATATGTAAAAATAATTTATTTTTTGATGTATTTACACCTAATAATCCCAATTTCACATTTCATGGGTTAAAATGTCATAATAATCAAGAATTTAATTTCTTTTATACCATTATTTAAATAAGAAAACCATTATTTATTCTCTATTGGTTATTAATTAAATGATTTGTTATGGTCTATTTGGAACATAGGAAGTTATGACAAAATAAGGGTTTTCTCAGATATCACTCAAACTAATTGTGTAGAGAATTTAATCTCTATAGATGACATGTTTTATAATACCACAGTGAATAAACATAGATTTTTTCATTCATGACACCATAGTGATTAACCTCAGTTATATGATCATGAATATTTAAATTGAATGTTGCATATACATTTTAGTGTTATTATTAATGTTCCTTTTATTACAATAAGCCTTATTTTCCAATTTTCATGCGTTAATGACATTCTTTAGGTTTATAGTAACATTCCTCATGATCACATGTAATATGATTTCCCTTTCTAGGCCTTATGCTCACCCACTTCCTTTAATGTTTTTCACTTGGATATGAGATCTAGTAAATTTAGTTAGGAGTATCACATGAAGATTTCTTCAAGTATATTTAGAATATTTTTTTATGTTTTCACGTATTATGAACCTTATTTATAAGAAACGAAACATTATAATAACCTTTATTTGTACCATGATAATGAAAAGATTATCTAATAAAAGTCATGATTCCAAAGTTGGTATTAATAGATGGCCTAGTTATTTGTAAAAATTTGGATTTTAAAACATTATTACTAACCCACGAGAAAATTTTAAATATAGAAAAACATCCTGGAATTTTTGGTAAGTAGTAATTTAGTTGTTTCCAAACAAATAAATTCATATCTGGATATGAACAAGTGGATTTTGCATTTGAACAAATGTATGTAAGGGTAACACATGAAAATATCATGTTGATATAGACTCTAATGGGAACTAGTGCATGACAACAAGACTTGATGCAATCCTAGTTTGACACTCTTTAAGGACATGTTTTATTAATCGAATGATTTTGTTGAATCATTAAAAAGTATTTATAGAAAATTTATTTGTCTCTAAATAATAACATATGTAAGCATGATGTTTTAAGAAATAATTTTTTTTGAATTATAAGTATCTTAATATAAACAAATTTCTCTCTAAGGATTCCTTCTTTTTGAAAATTCAAGAATATATGAGGGACTACGTAAATGAAGAGCATAACGGACCACGTGCTGATTACTCCTTGATAGAATCTGAAATGAAAAACATCATGAGAATGATGAATCAAATAACTCTAGTTATGAACAATAACATGATTCACGTCGAGATTCCAAATTCATCATGAAGGGAAACACATTCCATTATGTCATTTATGATTCGACAATCTCTTTCATTCAGTTGATCTACCAACCCATTGATTTCTAAACAATAGATAAGGTCTATAGGGAAGATCTTTTCTGTGATCCACTATTTGAAAGAAGAGAAAGCCACCCTAGATATTTACTATATAGAGGATGTAGCTGATCACTATTGAAAAGAGATTAAAAAAAGGAATCCAAGAATTCATGTTGATGCTATAGAGTTGGAAGAGTCCATGTAATCCCTTTTTCAATAAATATTTTCCTTGATCAATGTAATCAAAAATGGAGAAGGAATTTCTAGAACTAAAGTAGAAGGAAAATGAATCTGTGGGAATATATGATACGTACATTATAATATATTCTAGTTACCCATATAGCTATGTTTTGGATTATAATGGAAAGGGTTATTGACTATTCAGTGGACTAATATCCCATCAATGGAAGAATCTATCCAATCGAGACTATATCATCTATGAGGAGATTGTGCGGAGTTCCATGAATGGTCAACTAAGCTTGTAGTTATGTAGTAGTCAGTGAAATCAAATGAAAAGAATAGTTATTTGGATCTAAATAAGGGCGGTAAGTTGATCTTGAAATATGTGGAAAGAAAGTGAAAAATTCCATATAGATTTAATGTTGGAATAAGTATTTTGGGATTTTCTTTATAGGGAGTGAAAAATGATACAAGTGTAGATGATATTCTTATATAGATCAGAACTATAATGGTGATGTGATGCTTTAACATCTCAACACTAATGGAAAAGCGAAGATCAGTCATGCTCATCCATAATTCCAATGCATCAATTATGGACAACATGGGATATTTTGTAATCATTGCCCAATTATAAGATAATGGAGGGAAATCAACATCAACCTCAGCACAATCCAAGGGAAAATGATTGGGAATTTCATATCATAATGGATGAACTAGAAGATCCAAATTATGTCGTGGAAGTTACTCTTATTATTATTTCAATGATATAACGTACTTTGTTTGATTATGGTTCTAATAATTCCTTTATTTCCCCATGTTTTCAATAAATATTGAATCAATCCCTTAGCTCCTAGAAGTATAGATATCACTCAAGACTCATGGAGGGATTATCTACGCATCAAAAAAATTTGAAACTCTAGTATTGAATTTGGAGGGAATAATATCATCTCAAATAAAGTAGTCATTTCTATGGTAGAAGATTATATTATACTAGCAATGGACTGGATCTCAATGAATAATTCTAAGATAAACATCGAAAGAAAATACTCTTAGCAGTCAAGAATGTAAAACCTATTGGTTTTTTCAAAGGAGTGATAACATGACATGAGATTTGTATATAATCACAACTCGTAACCTTCAATATAGAGATTATAAGTGAAGGGGAAGAATAAATAAATGTATAAAAATAGAAAATATATCCATGATTTAAGAATATAGTAATTTATTTCCTAAAGAGTTACATGGACCTCCCATAGAAATAGATGTAGAGTTAAACATTGAACTCATACCAAGATCTTTACCTATATCAGAGACCCCATATAGAGTGGAAAATATGGAGTTTTAGGAATTAAAGAATCTACATCAATATCATTTGGAGAAGGCCCTGATCCAACCAAGTGTATCACCATGTGGTGAAAATGCTCTCTTTTTTAAAGAAGAAGGATCGATCAATACATCTCTACATTGATTATAAATAAATTAACATGATAACATTGAATAACAAGTACCCTCTCATAAGGATTGGTGATTTTTTTGAAAAACTTTGTGGGGACCAATTCATATATAAGATTTATATTTTATCTGGTTAACATCAATTGAGGGTGACGAAATAATATATTCTAAAAACATCATTTTGTTCAAAATATAGTCATTATGAGTCAGTTGTTATTCCCTTTGTCTTGACTAATGCTCCTTCCATATTTATAGATATTAGGAATATAGTTTTTAAATTCTACCTTGATAAATTTTTGGTAGGTTTTTTGATTATATTATAACAAATTTCATGGTATTCGAGGAGAATGGGGATCATTTGAGGGTTATACAGAATGCTCTGACGAATGAGAGGCTATTTGGAAAATTAAAAAATGCGAATTTTGGCTACAAAAAGTTAAAATTTTATGGAAAACTATATCCAATGAAGGAAGATCATTTGAGAATTCTAATACAATGGTTGCAAAGGAGTGTAATATTCACAAAAAATGTAACTAAGATTCATAGTTTCCTTGGTTTAATAGGATATTATAGGAGATATTTGAAAAACTTTTCACAACATTCTTATACACTCACCATGTTAAATTGAAAATGGGATATTTTTATCTGGGAAAAAAGTTTGTAGAAAGATTATAAGAACTGAAGAAGAGATTAGTTACTACACCTATGTTAAATCTACCTTATACCATAAAATGATTCATTAATTTTTTTGATTCATATCTAAAAGGGATTGGGTGTATTCTCATGAAACATGATAAGGTGATTACTTATGAATATTGACAGTTAAACCCTCAAGAGCAGAATTATGCTACACTTGACCCATAACTAGCTGTGGTTATTTTTTCTCTAAAAATATGTAAACACGATATTTTCTGGGAGAAATTTGATATATACATATGCAACCAATGTTGGATGTATACATTCATGAATAATTAATTGAACATGAGACAAAAGAGATGGTTTAAACTTCATAAAGATTATTCTTTCATAATTCATTATCATATCAGAAGATAAAATAGAGTCACTAATGCATTATGTTCGAAATATGTTGTTGATTTGAAAATGATGTGGATTTAAGAAGATCCTTTGATTGAAGACCTTATAAATCTAGACATGTAATTCATAAGTAAAGGAACACTATCAACCCTATCCCAAATTATTTTTCACCCATAATTTCTATAGAGGATAAAAAATATCTTATATAATATCAATTTTTACAGGATAATATAGAGGTTATGATGAATGTGAAGCATCCTATGTTCAATATTGATCAAGAAGGTGAACTAAAATTTTGAATAAATCTAGGTGTTCCATATATTTTTGAGATAAAGAAATAACAGATTGATGAAGGTCATATCTCTATATTATCTACAAAACCCAGAATCCTGAAAATGTATTGTGAAATTCATTTTCATAATTGATGGGATTATATAAGAAAGGATACTACTGACTACAATGCATTGTGTTTGGTATGTCATTAAGAGTATGTGGAGTGAAAACCTTCTAAATGGGTATTGAATCCACTACCCATACCAACATGGAAGTGGGAAAATATCACTATCGACATTGTATCAGTTCTCCCAAGATCATATAAATGAAACAATGTGATATGGGTTATAGTGGAACAAATAACAAAGACTACCCATTTCATTCACTATTCAAGATGATTTTTCTCTTGACCAAGTAGTCAAGATTTATGTAAAATATGTTGCGAGGCTTCATGGGGTGCCAATTTTTAATATTTAGGATCATTATAAAAGGTTCACATATTATTTTATGATAAGTCTTCAATATGATCTGAATAATTAATTGAATTTTAGTATAGTTTATCACCCCCAAACTAATGGACAATCTGAAGGTATAATTCAGAAACATGAAGATATACTACGAAAAATATAAATAAAATTTTATAGTTGATGGTATCAACACCTCCCATTAGTTTATTTATCATAAAAAAATTCCGCATCATCTTTGAAATGGAACACTATGAAACACTATATTGGAAGTGATGTAGAACACATATATGTTTGGATGAAGATGGTGTGAGAAGGATTGATGGGATTGGTTTTATGTGAGAGATAATAGGAAATTTTCATGCTATCAAATAAAACATTATGGATGAAAAGAGTCCACATAAGAGCTATGCTATAAACCATCAAAGGGACCTAAATTTTTAATTTTGTGATAAAAATTCCTTTTGAATATCACGATAAAAGAGAGTGATGTGGTTTGGGAAGAAAGGTAATCTTAAAAATAGGTACATTGGTCCATCTAAAATCCTTGATAACGTAGGATGAGTGGCCTATCGGCTTTTACTTCCATCAAATATAGCTCATGTTCGTGGTGTTATCCACATATAACCTTTGAGAAAGTACATACCTAATACCTTACATGTACTAAAACCTAAGGTGATAGACTTGGACAATGACATATCGTATAAGAGGAAGTGGGTGGAGATCTTTGACTACAGAGAGAAGGTTTTGCAAAATAAAACTAACCACCTTATCAAAGTGTTGTGGAGGAATTATAAAAATTAACAAGTGTTGTGGGAACCATAAGAAACAATGTGATAAAAGTATCCACAAATTTTATCAATAGGGAAAATTGTAGAAATTTCTTGGGTAACAAATCTTCACGGGGAAATAATTTAATAACCCTATCCATTTAAATGATATTTTTTCTAGAGAAAATTAGCATTATATTATAGTAAATACAACAAAACTATATATCTTTAATAATAAAGTTGTATTGGTCTAGTATAATGCAAAATGTGGACATTTGGATTCAATTTTTATTTGACCATGGGTCCAATATAGACAATGGAAAATATGATCATTTGAAACTATACTCTAGGTATCAAATTTAATGTTTTTATAAATATTAATGAGTGTCGATAAATAATTTAGAAATGAGAAGAGATGTAATCAACCGGTAGATTAATTACTTATGAATCACCTTTTATAAAAAATGGGATAGAGGTAGTATCAATGGGGTTCGAACATGAAAAAGTCCAAGATGATCTTCAATAAGTGAAGCTAAAAAGAAATCACAAATGGGAGAAGATGAAGTTATTGGAAATTAGCACTCAGTCGATGTTTTCCAAGCAGCCCCATGAATCTATCACCATCACAAACTGTGCCATTTGGTTGTATGTGGGTGTTATAAGGGGTTATGTGTCCGATACATAGTAAGATAAAAGTGTAATTCTATTTTATAAACAAAACTTATATTCCATCAATTAAATATTTATAATATTTTTTCTTAATAAAATGTAGGTTTAATTAAGATGAAATTTGGTTAGTTGATGTTTAGAAAAAATGTACTTTTTGGAAATTATATAAATTTTTATATTAAACTAATTTATTATGAATAATATTTATTTTTATTAAATATTATGTTAAAAACTCATTTTAAAAAATTATAAAATATTTTTATTATATCCTTGAATTTTTTTAAGTGTCATAAATTTGACTATGAATTATGAACATATTATTTTTTTAAAATAAAAAAGGTTTTTAATATTTAGAAGTTTAAATTATCATACATATAAAACTATAATAATAAAATTTAGGTCATTTTCTAAATCATCACATCAAAATTAGGTTAGGTTGAATAAATGATAATTTTTTAATGTACTTTTTTCTTATGTATAGTAAAAATATAGTTTAAGGTTTTCAATATGTTCAATGACATCATAATTATTTTATAATGATGTAATAATAAATTAAATACAATAAACTACCTAAAATATTCTATTTTATTAATATCAATTAATCTAATTTATTCTAATCAATTTCAAAAACTATAAGTTACTTTCCAAAGTCAAATATGGAGACTTTGTCTTTAAAAACAATATTTTTTGAAATATTTACTTTCTCATTCTCAAATAAGCTGTCAAAATTGTGGATATGTAATTTATGGTTTAAATAAAATATTATATACCCAAAACATCCAAAAAAGTTGGATAAATCCATGGTCAAGCACATGGCTTTTAGTTTTCCACAACCTATTTTTCCAAGTCCTATATTTGTAAGTTACTAAACAAATCATCCAGTTTTTCTATAAATAGCTACCAACTTATGTAGTTCTATTCACTACCAATCCATAATCCACAATTTTAAGTTGTTTTTACAATCTATATATTCCCGCAAAAGGTGTTATCAATCCCCCAATTTTCTATTCATGATGATCTAAGAGAAAATCTTCAAGATTAAAGAATTATCCTTATTTTCTCTTTAATTCAAGAAACTTTTTTCATATTTGTCTTCTAAATATTATGGTTAATTTCATATATTACAATTTTATCACACCATTACAAAAAAAATTATTTTTTATTAATGGTATAACCTTTTACCTCTATAATTTTAACCATTTCTAAAACCAGCACTTATCATTGTCATACTGCCAAATTTACTTCTCAAATTTCATTCTTCTCCTTAATTTCTTTTTCTATATTTTATTTTTTCGAATAACCAAAAACATTATTTGAAAGGGTTATTAACCAAGGTGTAAACATTTTTTACTTTTCTTGTGTATTTAAACATAATAAACCACTTTTTCATTTTTTGGGTAAAATATTACGTAATGATAACTTCCTTAAGAACTTTTAGGGCACAGTTTTGATAAGAAAGTCGTTCATTATTCACCATGGGTTATTAATGATATGATTAATTATTAACAGTGTAGATAAAATCATATTACGTAACATTAATTATTTTCTCTTTTGGATCTCCAAATCAATAGGTTTAGAATTTAATCTCTAGAGATGACATGTTTTATGATATGTTAGAGAATAACCTTGGTAATATTCATTTTCAACACCTTGGAAATTAACCATGGTGATATTGCTCTAAAAGTTTAAGTTGAATATTGTAGCCACATTTACAAGTTATGATTTGTCTTATTTTTATTATTATAAGCATAATTTTCCATTTCTGATGCATTGATGACATTCCTCCTGTTCTTATTGATATTCCACATGATCACATGTAAACTATTTTCCCTTACTAGGCCTCATGCTCACCCCTTTAGTTTCATTTATATCCCTTGGATATAAGATGATGTAAATATACTTGGGATGTAACCTTGAGTATGTATTAAAGGGTATATAAAATAATGTTTTATGATTTCATTTATTATATGACATATTTCAAAGAAACTATATATTAAAATTTTGTATGTTAGAACCATATAAATAAAAAATTTTGCAATGAAAGGAAGTATTACACATTAAATCTTTCCTATACAGGTGGATGGTAAGGAAACAAAAATATAGTGAAGAATCATACAATAGATATGAAACATAATTTCATTATACATAGAGATAAATATAGTGGATGATATCATTTAAAGCATACCATTGACCAATATTATTACATTTATAGAGAAAAATATCATAAGCATTTGTAAAGATTCATTGATTATAATATTATCTCTTTTCTTTTGAAAACAATTTAAATGTTAGATTTTGTTGAACCATGATAATATTAATTTAATTTCTTAAAAATTTAAATCATAAGAAGAATGTCTCTTATGAATTGAAAATGTTGGAAAAATTATTCATCCACCCATGAATATTTAAAATAGATTCATTTAATTAAAAACAACTGATATTGAAAACATTAAAACATTTCTATTTCAAAACATTTTAAAATAATATCAATGTAGTTATAAAGAACAATAAAAAATTACTTATGGAATAATTTAAAAAAAATATATTATTAATTGAAAGGAAAATATTTTTTATAAAACTATCATATTGGAAAATGTTGGTATTCTTTAAAAATACATTTTTATGAATCCCACATCATAAAATGGATAATAAAAAATTATGTACATGTGTTATTATTATCAAAATCATGATTTTAATTCAGTATGTTTCTAATAAAAGGGTAGGATATTAATTAATATAAGTAATATACTAAGGAAAAAAATTAAATATTTAATTTGACAGATTAATTGTAGGAAAAAGATACATGGATGAAAAAAATAAAGAAGTGAATTCAAAACTCATTAGAAAAAGTACATGAGAAGTGAAAAATTTTAAAACATGAGTAACATTTTCATAAAAAACCATGAATGATAAATTAAATAAACTGAACATAAAGTAAAATTTTTAAAATTCAATTAAAGATAATAAAACAATTTGTATGTATATTAAGCATATAAATATAAAATGGTGCATAAAGTAAAATGTGTCTCAATGAAAGGGGTTTTAGAAAATATTCCATTACCTTATCTCCCAAAATAGTTGATGACATGGTAAATTCCAATAAGAAATACCATAATTGTATTAATAATATATTTGAGATCCTTATTCCTATCAATAAACAATTTATGTACATCATTTATAATTATTTACTATCAATAAAGTTGTTTTTTATAGCTTATTTTCATCAATGGGCATCAGCCCTTTTAATTTCCTTGTACATGATTTGAAATGTTAATGTTGATACTTGATATTTTATAACATGTTAGTAATTTAACGATAACATTTGGTTCAATAGTATATATCCAATTATTATTTATATTATTAAACATTCATATAGTTAGATTTTTAATTATTACACTTGACCTAGAGAAAAACCTGTTTCAATATTTTTTAATGAACAATGATGATATATTATTATCAAGTTTAAATTTTGTTATTATAACTCCACAAACTAAAAAAATTAATATGTTATTGTTAAATTTCATTAATAGTATATAAAATTCCTTAATCATTCACATTATAAATATTACAATATCTTTTAAGTAGATGGTAACCAAACAAAAAAATGTGTCATAATGATGAAATGAGTAAGAAAGTTAAAATAAATAATTATAGTAGTACATGTTCAGTAGTTTATACATGTAATATATTAATATATATTCATAAAATTAATTTGTAGAACCGTTAATTATGCATGGTGTTGACATATGAAGATTTTCATTAATATAGGTAGTAGTTCGCATGTTTTTATGGCTAATGAACCCATTTTTCAAAGGATGAATAGAGAAAAAATGTATGGAAATTCATTATTATTTTTTATAATAATGTTTTAAAAAATATTAGTTCATTAATTATAATTTTATGTCCATAAAAGTTAGGTGGTTAAGATAAAAATATGTGTTGTTCAGGGAGCCAGTAGTTTGCATATACACATTATTGATGACCTCACTAATTATAGAATGAAAGGAATGCATGTAAATATAAAATTTGATCATTTAATAATTTTTTTAAGTTAAATAAACAATATAATTAATATGAAAAAAAATAATTGATACCATAAAAATGTGGTAGTGATGAGAAAAGAACATAATCTTGTTGTGTAGGTGGTAGTCCTCACATATGAAGGATTTATGAGTTTATTTTCATAGAAGATGCTACACAATGGATTAAAAAATTATGTTACATTAATATAATGAAATTTAAGTATACATATGACACTTAATTACTTATATTAAAAATTTTAGAGAATAATATGAAGAGTAAAATTAATAATAATGACTAAGTGTAGAGTAATTATAATGTGAGTAACTTTAAATTTTCTTTGAATTATCATAAGAAATGAAATAATGAGGATAATTAAGGGTGAAAAAATGGGAATGGTTTGTGGGATAGGGTTCTAGGATAAAAATTGTTCAGGTTTTTCACCCATTAATTTTAATTTATGGGTGTGTAATAAAGGGATGTATGTAGTCCCTTTTATATGTGATTTTAAGGGACTTTTCTAAGGAATGGAATGCAATATAAGGGATCAGAATGGAATGATATGATGATTTAGTGATTTAGGTGAGTTAATTGAATTTATTTTGGTAATACTTTTAAGCAATACATTATAAGCTATCAAATTATTTCAATAAAGTCGTTAGTTCATGTTTATTTATGAAAATTTTAACCACATTATATTAATCATTTAATCACTTGTTACTCTTAATTAAATATTTATAATGGTGGTCATTTTATTACTAAAACTACGTGTGCAACCATATTACCAAATTTCAACATGAAGATTTCTTATTTTCGCTCCATTTAAAGAAATTAATTTAAAATTTTGATAAATATTATTTTAAATTTAACAAATAAAACACATAATAATTTTTTTAGATTTAAACTTATGTGAAAGATAAATTTTGTATGGTAAATAATTTTCATCATATTAAATGATTTATTTTTGAAAAAAATAAATTTTATACGACATTAAAAGTAATAAAAAATATAATTTCACTATGAATAGTCTTAATTAAAAGAAATAAATGAAATCATTTTATAAGTTTTTATAAAATTTTACTTTTTAAAATATTACCAATAAAATTTATGTTATAAAATTAATATTTTATATTTGATAATTATAACCATGAAATATATATTTAATAAATTATGAGAATTTATAAAAAAAATCCTTGAAAATATATTGTTAATGTGATAAAAATCTCCAATTTGGAAAAAAAATATTTTCCCCCATTCACCTAAAAATACATTATTTTATAAAATCGAATAAATACAACCTATGCATTTTTTTCTTGAAAAATTCAAAAATTAATTTTTATTTATCAATTTTAAATTATAAATGTTTTTAACATATAGTTTTTAGTAAATATATAAATAAAATGGATTTTATTAAAATAAACATTTTCAATATTAACTAATAGATATTATTTACCATACAAATGTAAAAAATGTTATTGGTTTACCAAATTTGTGATTATAATAGTTTTGTAAATAATTTCCTCTAAATATGTTTGTTTTTTTATTTTCGGTGAAATTTTTGACCCCTGTTCTAGAACATAGTATATATTTTAATGGGTCCAAAATATAAATTATTTAGGTAAGTTACCATTGAACCTTTGATTTTGTTTTGGTATAAATTATTATAATGTTGAATGAGGTGGATGAAACACATAGCATAAAATTATTGGTGCTGCAGGTGAATGAGTTATAAAAATATTGTGGTATGATGAGATTGTTCCCTAAGGTTCTTTTGGATGTGGAAGAAGTGGGTGACCAGGTAGTCTTGGATAGTACCCGATCACAAAACCTATATATTACTAAACTCCACTATAGTAAGATTAGGATCTTGATTGGCAATTGAAAAACAAGGATTTTTAGAGGAGATATATAAAGTGATTTGTATACATTTTTCGATGGTACAAAACTTATTAGAATGTAGTTGGTAGTCAAACTTAAATTGAGGTAGGATGTAATGAATATTGGTATCCACTATATCTAGGACATTCCCCAAGGAGAAACCAATATGTTCTATGATCAAATAATTATAACATTGGTATCCTAGGGTAAAAAGAGATGCGGTGTAATTCATTTCTCATTGTATGATTGTTAGTGAATTGAAGTTGAGAACTATAAGCTGAATAATATAATTCCAATTATTATGATCCCAATGTAAAAATGGGATAATATATCCAAGGGTTCCTTGATTAGGTTTTAATAGACTCTTTATAAGAGGGTTTCATTTTGGGTATACATTGAAAGAATAATAAAACCTTCTCATTTCATCATTATCAGAGAATTGAAAAAATTAAAAGACCTTAGATGCCTTTATGTCCTAAAATTTATTCAGCTATATGATATTCCATCTATAATAATTTCAGTCTCAGACCCATGTTTCAAAACCTATTTATATAAGGGTGTTTAAGACGATTTGGGATTTCAGATGAAAATGTGCACAACCTACCATCCACAGATTGATGGCGAGACAAAGAAGGATATCCAAATCATGTACGATATACGAAATCCTTTGAAAATATATTTTCAATTTATATGTTTTTAAAACCAAAATATTTAAAATTATTTTTTTGTTTAATACCTAACAAATTTTACAGTATGTGAAACATGAAACATTGAGCCACAAAAACTAGTGAATCAATATATAACTATAAAAATGTTTAAAATAATTGTAGGGTAAATTAATGTCACATAATTATTAAATATATGTTCAAATCCTAAAAATTCCCTTATTTCATATAAATTAATTGATAAATTAAATTTGAATATTAAAATAACTAATATGAATTATTTAATATTTAAAATGCGACCTTTATAAAAAAAATCATGTTCTTCTAATGAAACTAAATAATTTATGGAAATTTATATTATTTATATGATTAATATATTAATACAAATTTTATTATTAATTGATAGGAAATAATAACAGAAATATTTAACCTTTTCATAAAAGTTATTTTCCTAGGAAAATTTTTTCATTTTGTTTTTATGTATTTATATAAAAGTTAAAATATAAACATTTATAATTTTAATTTCGAAAAATAAATATCCTTTTTATACTAATCCTGTCGAAATTATCTTAATGTGAATTTCCTATATTTTCTAAAATATATGATTTTTAGGTGAATAGTGAAAAATATAGTTTTTACAAAAAATAGTAACTTTTTTAAATATATCATTATATATCAAAGACATAAAAGTTGATTAAAACATTTAATTGAAAAATATTTATTATACATTAAATTTAAACATTTTTTAATACTATTCTCAATTTATGTATCTATATTTAACATTTATGAACAAAAGTAAAATTTTCCATTAAAAGAAACGTGTTCTGGTAATTTCCATTAATAAAATATAATTTGGTAATATAAAAATTTTTCTTGATAAAAAATCCACATCAATTTTATTTGTTTCATAATAAACCAGTTTATATCATGAAAATCAAATATGAAGTTAATTTTAGCATATATTGTAATTTTATTTGAAAAAATACACCTTTTCTAAAAAATGGGTTTTACATATTACATGAACTAATCTTAAAAGTGATTTTTCATACACATAAAACTTTTACTTTATAAAATAGATTTCATATTTTATTAATAATTATGTAAAAATTATTCATAATGGTCTATTTTATTTTTATGCCTAAATAATATTTTACTTTGTTAAAAACCAGTTTCCATGGTGAAATCGAAAAATGAGAATGTATAAATTCTAAGTGTCAAGGGATTAAATACGTTTTTAAAACTAGAATTTAAAATAATTTTTGAGGTATTTTTAACCTTATATCATAAAATAATCCATTATTTTTCATTTTGAGTCTTATTTACATGTGAAAAATATTATCTCTCTATATTAAGGTAAAATATTTTAAAAACTATATTCTCACCAATAATAAATAAGTCTTCTCAATTCCCCTTCATTAAAACTGAAAAATTAGGTCTCCTCCATAAAATATTCCCCTATAAATTACCATTTCATAAACTTTTACCCTCTTATGACTCAGGTCATAGGATATTAGCATAAGATATCCCTTTCCTTGGAGTCCTACAAGGGAAAGGCCAAGTCCTCAACGTGTGTACTAATTTTCATTATGTTATCGTATCTTCAATATTAATCATAAATAAATATTTCCCTAATTAATATATAATAAAATAAGTATTATTATAATCACCTTTATCATGTTAAGGTAATAACTATTAATGACCGTCCCCTTTTATATTAAGGAAAACAGAAACCACACTCGTGCATGTGCGTTGAATACCACCCCCACAAAGTGTCATGTTTCATTCTCTATAATAACATTAAAAGGATGGTAATATGGATTAATTTCAATAACACGTAATAAATTTATAACATATTTTTTATTATGAAATTATAAAAAAACTATACATTTTTATCATTCTATAGAAAATGAAATCATCAACAATGTGTATGTGCGGACTACCACCACTATGGAATGAATTATTCCTATTAATCTTATTTTGACCTCCAAATATATTTAATGGTAATGATAATTGATTTAGTGGGTAAATATAATTTTTAATGGATTATTATGTTAATTTAAGTCAAATTGGGAAACTAACTAACAATATAAGGAATAAACAACAGTGGTAAATTCAGCCGTCCAAAATTTCATTCTAAGAGAAAATTTGATTTCGTTTTACTATTTATTAACATAATATAAGTTATATTCTTATTATTATTATCTAAAAAATATTATAAAACATTAATAAAAACTTAAAAAGTTCATTATTGTTATTTTATAATGGTGTTACAACTAAATAACATCATAATCATCCATTAATTATGGTATGTTTTTGTTTGGGTCAGTTTGACTACCTAATTGATAAATTTAATAAAATAATCATGGAATACTATAGGTATTAAATTAATTTCAATATATTAATAAATTAAGTAAATAATTATCTTATTTAAGATATAAAATAGTAACATTATATGTAAACTCAATAGTTAAGATAAAGATGTATATTCGTGAAAAATCACTGAAACATGTCATCGCCGATTTATTATTCAAGTATCATATCTAAAACTACCATATAATGATATTATAACATTAAAAATAATTATAAAAAAATTAAATAAGCTTACATGATCATGTGATTATTATATTTTTGATAATAATGATTAACAACATAGTTATTATGAAACCAATTCAAAATGATCAATATTACTCACACCAGATACCAAAAATAGATAATAGATTACAAATATAAATTTCAATAATAAAAATAAATTATGTTCATAAAATATTTTTATTATTGAAATATATTCTAAAATAAGTTAATAGGATATTTATTTTTGTTATACCGGAGGATGGAGCTTGTTTTTACTATGCATGAATTAATATAACAGTTTGTGATAACTCAATTTTATTTCATAGAGCTACAAGCATACTTATTGAAACTCTATTATTCTGAAAATTACATATTATATAAAATGAATAATTTGTATCTAATTTTCTTCTTTTCTATGGTTTTACAATTCATCCTTATAACCACATTATGAAATGATTTTTACCACAATGATTACGTTACTTATATGGGGTTCTTTGTCTCAAATTTAAATTCATTGAGATATGATTATGTTATACAATATTTTTTATATTTTATAGTGTAATTATGTCACATTTAAAAAATTTTATCATTATTATCCCATTATTTATGTTATTCAAAGATCCATTTTAAATTCTATATTTCAAGTAGTTTTGTTTCCAATTTCTCTAAATTTCTAAGAGTCATTTTCCCCTTTTTAAATTCCATGTGGCATGTTTCATATGACACACTTTATTTAAATTATATTTTAAATATAAATACCTATTTAATTCATGTAAAATGAATATATTTTAATTTTTTGTGTATTCCTCTCATGTTGTTTTCAATCCTTTACTAGCATTACCTTAATATTTTTTATATCTCAATTTTACTTCATTGGGATATGATTGTACTCACCACTTGTTTTAATTTTTGTGGTGTATATATTGGTCAATTATTACCATATAAATCCTACCTTAATATTTTCTTTTGTGGGATTAAATTAATATAATTCCATCTCTACCTTTGTCTTCTAAAATCATCCTTTATTACAGACATATTTTTTCTTCCAATGCATTTCTTTTGTGAACACTCTACATTTACATTGTTTGATTGGAGGGTGTACCCCTAGATTCCACAAGTTACTTGATTATGGAGATTATTTTATTTACCATTTTATTATTACTACATATAGTGTCAGTTTTATGGATTCATTGATAGTAAACTCTTCTATTTTTTTATGGGGAAATTATTGACTTAATCTTATACCCCATATTCTAAAAAGTTTTTGTTAGAGGGATGATTACATAAGAAATTAGTTTATTTATTTATTGGGTAAATTATTGACTTATCCATGTATATATTACTCTATATAGTTTCAATTTGATGGATTATTAAATAGATAATTATTCAATTTATTTATTGGATAACTATTGAAAATTCATACACTCATTATTCTAATACAGTTGATTATTGAATAATAAGGAATGTTGGTTATCTAGTGAATAGATTATTCATTAATTAATATGATAAATACCATAGAAATAATTTTTGATGGTTGTTTCTTGATATAGATAGACCCTTGACGAATTTATTGGGCTCATGAGACAAAAAAGAATTGGTATTTTTGAATATTCCTGCACATTAGAGAATTTTTCCCCAATATATGGCCCTGATGATAATATATTGATTCCTAAGATCATGAATTCTTTCAATGGGGAATATATTTAGGTTAACAAAATTATGCATTTGATCTATAAAGAACCATTAATTATTATCCATGTGATTCGTTTCATTTAAAATTATATCATGGGATTGTTGTGCTTTTAGTTTCATTATATTATTGAATTATCTTTGGTGATATATTCCTCCAATATTATATATGCACATATTATACTAACTAATAATCTATTATTATTATCACTTATCATTACCTATATAGATAGATTTATCACACCATTATTATATTTCCAAGTCCCTAAGTTATAATGAAATATACTAAAACTGATATGTCTTGAAAATTAGCATGTGTGGAAAATTTTATGATAGATTCTAAAGACATATTACAATTTATAAAAGTTATTATATTTTAGAAGATATTTCCATTTTATGAAGAAAACTAATGATTTTATTGTTAATATTTGTACACAATTTTAGAACATGAAATCTAAATTTTCATCCGAATGTATGTGTATCATTTTTTTGTTATGTTGTTATTATTAATGGTTAAAATTGGTATTACATGGTTAATTTCTTATATAGTATGTAAATTTTTTCTTTATTATAACGAAATCCCCTATGTGATGACAGTGGATTCCATATTAATATCTAATAAGATATATATATTTGGCCTAAAAAAAGATAACAAAATATAATGATCCGTATGGATTGCTATATTGATCCCCTCTATGAGGCTCTGATTTACATGAGAATTCATCTTTTGGATTTCATATCCTTCTAGAGATGACATGAAACATTCAAATGATATATAAAAGTTCATGGATAAATCAATGACATCAGAAATCCCACACTGACTATCATCACTACCCACTAGAGTTTGATGTATGTGACCTAGTGATCAAGAAAATTCCTCCTTAGTTAGGATATCATCCTTTAGGGAAACATCATAATATGGAACTATGTTATTTTATACCATTAAAGATCATAGATCATTTTAGGAATGTGGAATACCACTTATACTTAGTATATCAAGTGAACATGGTTCATAATGTGTTGCAAATTTAAGATCTAAATACACACCATAAAAAATACTCTTATGTCATGGCCTAGAAGAGATTGTATTTAGGACCTGACACTAAAAATATTTATTGTACCATGTATATTATAGATCACCATGAAAATATGTTGTGAGATAAATTTATCTTTTATGTTCATGTTATTTGGAAACATTATTGAGATAACCATGATTCATCAATATATAAGGCCTTAGAGAGAGATAAATGACCACGAATTTTTATAGAAACCCAAATATATGTACTTTTTAAGGGAATAAAGTGGAACTGTGGGGAGAATTTTGACACCCTATAAGTCATTGGGTTATATTTTTATAAATATTCATTACAATTAATGTTTTTTGTTTGATTTTATGGGGATTCAATATTGAAAAAAAATAAAATTAAGTAGTTAACATATTCAATTCATAGTGTGGTTCAACTTTGTGCCTAACTATGTGAATGGGGCAATGGGATGAAAATCCCATTTTATGGTTTTCACACTATTTCTCAAACTATGTTGGACCTTTAGGGAACCATGTGATTTATGGAAATGGAATGAGTTTACCAACTAAATTATTTCTTGGTTTAGAAAACTATGTGTCCTAGTCATATGACTTTCTCCTAATTTTTAAGAATTTAGTTTTAACCAAATTTTTCATTGTGGGTTTAACTGTCAACCGCCCATTTCTTCTCCCCCACACATGAAGAAACCACTTATCTTTTTTGGGAGTATTTTTATCCTCCACCATCAGTATTCTACTTGATTAATTGTTGATTTTTATTAGGTATGCCTTGATTTCATATGATTTTCTCTTCTTTTCCCATAATGTTACCTTATTATTGGATTTCATTATAGTTTAAACAACCCTCGAGATAATGGTGACATTAAATATAGGGTTATTAATTTAATTTTAGAGAAAATTATTTTTCGATTATGATATTTATGAACCAAACATCCCATCTATAATATTTTTTGGTTTAGGAGAAAATTTTATATCACTTTTTAGTTAGATTTCTCTACACACATTGACTATTTCTATGGATTACCTTTTCTCTTAGGTTTTACTTTTTTTATTAATGGTTTATAATGTTTGTTTTGATTTTGAGGTATTTATTGCATTATCTATCATTAGGAATGGAATATGTCTAAAATAATTAGATTTTCATAGTTCTTTCTTTGAAATAAATTATGAATTTAAGATTTTTGATAAAATGATTTTATGAAAACTCTTGTTTTGAAATGGACATATAGTGTGAATTTAAAGTAGAATATATTAAAAACCCATGTATCCTATCTATGGGAATATTTTATGTTATAAATATGATCGTGGGTACACATGTGTAACCTTGGCTATGTGAGTATTAGGGTGGTGATTCAATAATTTAAAAATTAATATAGATAGGATATGTTTATAGTATCCTCTAGAGGCCCTTATTCTAATATTTGATAGGTGTTCATTTTGGATAGCTGAGTGAAAATTTAGTTAGTTTGAAACATGTAGATCTCATAGGTCAAAGCTCCCATATGTCATAATAATTCATAAAATTATTTATATATTAATTTTATATGATTACAATGTGATGATTTATTATTTGAATATAGGTTAATAATTTAGGCATCATATATATATGTGATTGTTTTTTAAAAAAAAAAGAATTATGAAATGTTTTCCAAAAAAATGTTTTGGAGCTATTTTTCGACAACCCTACTTTTATTACAAACTTAAACATGATTTATTACAAAAAACATCACTTGATACAACAAAGAAGATTGAGAGGTTTAGTGTCTTTGGGGATTAGGATCATTACATAAAATCTTGAAACATGAAATAGATCAACTTTATTGAAAACGTCATTTACATGACCATTACATTCCCTCGTACTTAGCATTGCATGGGATATCCTGAGGACATGCATAAGAAAAGGGTGAGCTATAAAGCCCAGTAATGGAATACACATTTAATAACATGAGGAGTAAAATACATGTTATACATTAGGTATATCAATAGAGAACAAGAGAAACATGAACATAAAGGCATGATAAAGCATGATAATCTTAACATGGAAATGTAGCAACAACACTCAACATGGAATTAGCATGAGCCAAGGCTCATTGCACATGAAGAATGTGTAAATCCTCATTGCGCATGAAGAAAGAGTAAACCCTCATTGAAATTAAATTAGCATGAGTCAAAAATCATTGCACATGATGTATCATGATACTATACTTTACCGAATGTATTGGAGCGCTATAAGGGTGCACCCTTCTTAAACATTTCATTTCATGCATAAGTGTGACACATGGATCATAAAACATGGATTCATAAAACATAATCATTTATTACACAATAAAAGAAAGTGGAATTAATACATGAATCTTTAAAATCAATAAAAAAATGTGCATAAAGGTGAATACCCTTGATAGAGAAATGGGCATGGTCTTCACTACACAATGACATTGTCTTAAAAAATCGGTGTGATTTCGGCAGTGTAACGGCGTGACATAAGAATTCATAAAAATGGGTGATGAGAGTGAAATGGGTTCATAATAATATTTACATGTAATGGACAGTAAAGAGTTCATATAGATAAATTTCCCAACAATTGTAATGGAATTTAGATTAATGATACAAAAGTATTTCTTGAATGTAAAAGAGAAGAGAGAAGTTCCTTTCGAAATTTCAGCAAAGTAACGGGTGTACGTGGGAGGAATTTAATGAGATAGAAAGGGGACTCCCATCATTAAAACATAAATAGGCAGTATAATGGAGGTGTGAAACCATACCCCAACATTCATAATTGAAAATAAGAGGTAAAACAACTTTAAAAAATTGGACAAAAATGAGAAAGGAAGAAAAAACCCTTACTTGGAAGTGTGAATCCAATGGCTTGAGAGAGGCTTGAGAGAGGCTTCATGGGAGCTTGGGGAAACTCGAGAGGAGTCTAGAGAGAGTAGGGAAGTGGTTGGACTAACTCCAAAGGCTTTGAGTGAGGAGGAAGTGGGAGCTTGTGTGGGTTTATATAGGAAAGGTGTGGGAATTCTTTATTATTTAGGTTTGGGTCCCCTTACAATAAATTAATCCAAAACACAAATCATACTATGGTTTTTGCCCATGGGTTTTTGAAAAGGAAATAGGAAAATAATATTTTATAAGTCCAAAGTCCGAAATTATTAATATAATAGGGTTCTTTATGTAGAGGTGAGTCATACTCCCATAGAAATTAATCTAAAAAGACAAGGTGTTTAATAAGTCTTGAGGGGTCAATTAATGCTTTGAAAAGTAAGTAAAACAAACCCAAAATCACAATATTTTAATGGTAAAACATATATTTTCCTAAAATAAAGATTATAGTATTTTATTACATCACTATTGGGTCATTATGATGTCATAAAACACATTATATATTTAAACGGTATTCAATTTTTACCCAAAAATTTGACTATCTCATAAAATTATGAAAAATTCACCATTGGATAATCATGACATCTTGATTCCAAAAATAACATTTGTTTTATCTAAAAAAATTTCTAAATCTATTAATTTTCACTTTTAAAATAAAAACTGACATTTATCGAAAATTCATGGATTTTGACAAAAATGGCTTTCAAAACTTAATAAAAATTATAATTGCATTCATAAAATTATAAGATCATTTATATTTAATAAAAATTAATTTAATAATAATAATATTTTATTAAAATACTATTTAATTCAAAAAAACCATTAATTTAGTAAAATATAACGCTTAATTAAATAATAACTAAAAACACTATTTTTACTTTAAAAACTATTTACAATGTGTCAAAAATGACAAGGATGTATATTAATTATTATATAAAAAAAATAATATAACTGAACATAGTACTTGCGATATGTTACATCACCCCTTAAAATAGCCGCATAAGACCTAAGGGTAAGGTGTGCGATGATGACCGACTCTTTGGGTGGCTCAGATAACATCGCTTGAGTGTTAATTTCTATCAACTTCCACTTCTCCCATAGACAGTCTCGTTAGATCTTGACATGATGAAGCTTATCTTGGACTTGGTCAAGAGCGAAGCCCAAGGATGCCACCTCTTTTTCAAGCTCATACAAATGGGCTTCGTATGGAGCAATTCTACTGGATGAGGTCATTACCTATTTTTTCTGAGTAATCGGATTTATTGAAGCCCTATATTTATATTAATCATGTGATCACTATTCTACTGCTATATTAACAACGATAAAAATTCATAACATAAAACCATAGAAGATGACATTTTATATAAACATATAGAGACATTTAATTAGAACAATAGGTATTTCCATTAATGAATCTTTGGGTCGTTACAATATTCTCCCCTTAAGAAATTTCTCCCTCGAAATTTTCCTTTTCCCACACTAAAACAGATGTGGGAAACATAACTTCATCATTTCCTCTGATTCCCAAGTCCCTTCTTCAAACTTGTGGTTTCTCCACAACACCTTGATGAGGGGAATTGTCTTATATCATAGAAATTTTTCTTTATGATCTAAGATCTTCACTGGTTGTTCCTCATAAGAATGATCATCGTCAAATTGAAACACCTCAAAAGAGAGTACATGTGAAGGGTCCGTTATGTACTTCCTAAAGAGGGACACATGAAAGACATCATGTGCTTTGGCCATGGTAGGTGGAAGTGCTAGTCGATATGCCACAGCCCTGACACGATCAAGAATCTTGAAGGGGCCGATGTACCTTGGAGTTATCTTCCCTTTCTTTCCAAACCTCATGACCTTCTTCCATGGAGATATGGGTAGAAAAACCAGGTCTCCATCTTTAAACTCAAGGTCTCATCGACGGTTATCTTCATAACTCTTCTGTCGACTTTGGGCTTCCTTGATATGTTGTTGAATGTTTTTCACCTTATCCACCATGTCTTCGACCATTTCTGGTCCAAATATCTTACGTTCATCGACCTCATACCAACATGCAGGTGTTCTGCACCTTTTCCCATACAGGGCTTCATATGGTTCCATTTTGATGCTCGAGTGGAAACTGTTATTATAAGAGAACTCAACAAGAGATAGATGTTGATCCCATCCTCCTTTAGAGTCCATTGAGCATGCTCTCAACATTTCCTCACGTTTGTGGTTAGTCCGCTCGGATTGGCCATCAGTTTGAGGATGATAGGTCGTACTGAAGTTCAATTTAGTATTCAGAGCATGTTCAAGACTCTTCCAAAACATAGAGGTGAATCTTGGATCACGGTTAGACATAATAGATAGTGGTACTCTATGAAACCTTACCACTTCCCTGATATATATCCGTGACATTTGTTCTAAAGAGAAATCCTCCCGAATAGAAATGAAGTGCGCAGTCTTTGTAAGACGATCCACAACAACCCAGATTGCATTGTTGGCTTTGGATGTCCTCAGGAGTCTGGTGACAAAGTCCATGGTGATGTTATCCCATTTCCCTTCTAGTATGGGTAATGGTTGAATCATACCCTTATACTTATGCCTCTCTGCCATCACTTGATGGCATGCCAAGCACTTTGATGTATATTTAGTGATCTCCTTCTTCATATTATCCCACCAAAAGTTTTCTTGGAGATATCGATACATCTTTGTGCTCCCTGGGTGAATAGAGAAATTTGAACTATGTGCATCCTCCAAAAGATCCTTCTTCATCTCCGTACTTGATGGAACGCATAGGCTTTTCCCAAACCACACAATCCCTTCTTCATTAACATTAAACTCCGAGGATTTCCTGTTTTTGACAGATTCCACCTTTTCCGGATTTCCCACATCATACTTTTGGGCATCCTTTAACCTTTCCAAAAGAGACGGTTGAGCAATCATTTGTGAAAGGATTGATGATGTTCCATTATTTATGATTCCAATGTCCGTCTTCATCAAGTCTAAGAAGATTGGATCCTTATCAATTCTCATCATTGATAGAATCACTGGGTACTTTCTACTTAGGGCATCTGCCACCCTGTTTGCTTTCCCAGGGTGGTAATGTATTGAATAGTCATAATCCTTGATGAGATCTATCCATCTTCTCTGACTCATATTAAGCTATTTCTTTGTGAATATATATTTAAGACTCTTTTAGTCTGTATATATCTCACATTTCTCCCCATATAGATAATACCACTATATTTTCAAGGCAAAGATCACCGTCGCAAACTCCAGATCATATGTTGGATAGTTTCGCTCATGGATTTTCAACTACCTTCAAGCATAGGATATCACTAAATCATTCTGCATCAGCACATATCCTAAGCCCTTTTTTGAAGCAACACTGAATACCACAAAAAGATCCCCACTTGTGGGTAAAGTGAGAACAGGTACAGTGATAAGCCTACTTTTCAACTCCTTAATGATTTCTTCACATTCATCACTCCAAGAAAACATTAATCCCTTTCGAGTTATTTTTGTAAGAGGGTTGGAAAATCGTGAGAAATTCCTCAAAAATTGTCGATAATTTCTAGCTAACCCCAAGATGCTACAGATATCTATTACTGATGTTGGACTTGGTAATCCATCAATTGCTTTTGTTTTGGAGGGAACCAAAGATATCCCATTTTTGTGATGATATGGCCCAAGAATGAGACCCCCTTCAACCAGAACTCACACTTTCTGTATATTTCATAGAGATTCTCCTTGAGAAAAGTCTCTAGTGCAGTTCTTAAATTCTCCTCATGATCCTCCTTGGTTTTGGAGTATATTTGAATATTATCTATAAAGACTACCAAAAATTTGTCGAGGTAATATCTAAATACTCTATTCATTAAGTCCATGAAGATTTATGGATCATTGGTGAGTCCTAAAGGCATTACTATGAATTCATAGTACCCATATCCTGTACTAAAAGCATTCATGGGGACATCTTCCTTCTTCACCCTCACTTGATAATATCCCGACCGAAAATCTACCTTGGGGAAATATTGTTCTCCACACAGCTGATCAAACAAGTCATCGATTCATGGGAGAGGATACTTGTTCTTTATCGTGATTTTGTTGAGCTCACAATAATTGATGAAAAGGCGCATTGACCCGTCCTTCTTCTTGACAAAGAGGACTGATGAACCCCATGGTGATGCACTTGGGCATATAAACCCTTTATCCAAATTCTCTTGTAGATATTTCTTCAGCTCTTCAAGCTCTACAACAGAAATTCTATATGGAGTCTTGGATATTGTCAATTACCCGAGTATAAGTTCAATTGAGAATTCAACATCTCTTCTAGGAGGAAGGCCAAGCAGTTCCTCGGGAAACACTTTTGTGAATTCCCTCACAATAGGTATTTCTTCAAGGGTGGTTTCTTCCCTGGAATCAATCATCTAAGCCAGATACGCATGTTCATATGGCAGTAATATCCATTCTTGAGATGATGGAGCTAAATGAGATTAATCTTCCTCCTTACACTTGTAAAGAATCGGGGGTCGATTCTCCATATAGAGTGTGATTTACCTCTCCCGAGAAATTAAGTTGGCTCTATATAAGGAAAGCCAATCAATGCCAAGAATTGCATCAAATTCCACCAGAGGGAGTATGATGAGGTTCACTGTGAAATTCAATCCATAGATTAAAACAGGGGAGGACTTATATTAATGGGATGCAAGGATTTCCCCATTTTCTGTACTCACTTACATCTTCACTTCCATGATTTGTGGTGGTGCTGGGATTGTTCTACTAAACTTTTGAGATAAAAAAGAATGCGTAGAACATGAATCAAAAAGTACATTCACTATTCTTGAATGAATAACTAGAATACCTGTCACCACTTCATTGTTGGGGTTCACTTTGGTAGAAGTGATGTCAAAAGATCCTCCTTTCTAACTTGGAGGTTGTTGTTTTCCTCCGAAAACCCTTAGATTAGGGCACTAATTCGAAAAATTACCTGATTATTGGAGTTTGTAGCATTGAACAACACGTTGAGGTTCAAACAGAGTGTTACTCTCCTCTGGCGCAATTGCGGGTATTTCATTCCAACAGTTAACAGCTAGGTGCCCTTCTCTTCCACACTTGAAGTATTTCCTCATCCCCTTAAGGCAATTTTCAGGGTGCTTCTTTCCGCACTTTTGGAAAGTGGGGTGTTGGATCTTCTTAGCACTGTTGGATTTATCCATCGAACGACCAGCATTTATGTCTACCTTATGCTTATTATCCCCATGATACCCCTGTGATTCTCTAATCTGCATTTTGACCTTGACGGAACATCGGACAAATTACTCATAGCTGTCGAAGTCACGGATTGCTAATGCTTTCCATAGTCTAGGCTTCAACCCACCAAAGAAGCAGTCAAGTTTTCACTCTAGGGTAACGACAAAGCCAGAAGCGTATTGTGAAAGCCTTGTAAAGTTTTCCTTATATGTTCCAACAAATTATTCATCATTTTTCTTTATTGAAAGGAAGTCCCTTTCTATCCTAATCCGGAGGGTGCGTGGAAAATATTTATCAAAAAACATCTTCTAGAAATCCTTCCATTCCAATGCCTCGATATCCTCCTCAGGCTACCTATTTTTGATCAATGTCCACCATTGATCAGCTTCACCCTCCATATGATAAGCTGTTAGGAGAACCTTCTCTTTTTCAGAACATTGAAGGATGGAGAAGATCTTTTCAATGGAGTTAATCCATTGTTCAGCGATCATGGGATCAGATGATCCACTAAAATTATGAGTTCTTTGTCTCATGAAGCTCTCAATAGCGACATGTTCTTTCTTAGGGGGGTTGAATGTTCCTCTTGACCCATGTTTCTATAAAAAACATGAGTTAGCTGAGAGAGAAGCGTGACAAAGTTCATGATTCCCGCTCCCATTGGATTGGGCATCTCATTATTACAGTCATCACATTGATCTTCACAACGGTTGTTAGCACGAGTCCTCCTATTACCAGACATTGGCTGGAATAAAAGGAAATTTAGCGGTAACACATAAAGGGTAATCCAAATTCAAAAGTTGATGACTTATAAATAAACTTTTATTTCCTTAACTCATGAGCCTATAGGCTTTAATCTAGGATTTTCATGATCTACTTTCTAACATATATTCTTAGGGGCATTTTTTTAATTCCCTTAATAAGGGTCCATACTATGCTTGTGAATTTTACAAAACATATCCCATAGGAGTGTCGAAACCAAGAGTGCAGCGAGGCCCATTGACGTGCACCAGTTCCCATTCGAGTCTAGCTCAATGTGGCGTTTTCAGGTTTTACCCTTAGGATACATCTGTGGTAGAGCCACCTCTACCTACTCGTATCTAGATAGGGATGTATTTTCTTGGTAAACCACTTACTCAGTACTTACCAAAAGTTAGGTATGTTTTTATTATACTAATTCTTGTCTCTAATACTTTACTAGGATTTTCTAATCCTAATCCCAAAAATAACTAAACCTATCCTCTGATACCAACTATGACAACCCCGATTTTATTACAAACTTAAACATGATTTATTACATAAAACATCATTTGATACAACAAAAAAGATCGAGAGGTTTAGTGTATTTGGGTCTTAGGATTATTACATGAAAACATGAAACATGAAATACAACATCTTTATTGAGAACGTCCCTTACATGACCACTACATTCCCTCGTACTTTGCATTGCGTGGGATAACCTGAGAACATGCATAAGGAAAGGGTGAGCTATAAATCCCAGTATGAGAATACACATGGAATCACATGAGGAGTAAAATACATGTTAGACATTATGAATATCAACAGAGCACAAGAGAAATATGAACATAAAGGCATGATAAAGCATGATAATCATAAAATTGAAATGTGGCAACAACACTTAACCTGGAATTAGCATGAGCCAAGGCTCATTGCACATGGAGCATGAGTAAATCCTCATTGCACATGAAGCATGGGTAAACCCTCATTTCACTTTAATTAGAATGAGCCAACACTCATTGCACATGACGTATCATGATACTATACTTTACCCAATGCATTGAAGCGCTAAAAGGGCGCACCCTTCTTAAACATTTCATTTCATGCATAAGTGTGCTACATGGATCATAAAACATGGATTCATAAAACATAATAATTTCTTCCATGATAAAGGTATATGGAATTTATAAATGAAACTTTTTAATAAATATGTAAATGTGCATAAAGGTGAATACCCTTGATGGAGAAATGGGCATGGTATTCAATACATAATGACATTGTCTTAGAACATCGATGCGATTTCGGCAGCATAACGGTGTGAGATAAGAATTAATAAAAATGGTTGATGAGAGATAAAGGGGTTCATAATAATATTTACATGTAATGGATAGTAAGGTGGTCATATAGATACATGTCCCAACAATTGTAACGAAATTTAGATTCATGATACAAAATTATTGCTTGAATGTAAAAAAAGGAGAGAGAAGTTCCTTTCGTAATTTCGTCAGAGTAACGGGTGTACATGGGAGGAATTTAATGAGAGAGAAATGTGTCTCCCATCATTAAAACATAATGTGGAAAGTATAAGGGAGGTGAAAAAGCAAACCCCAAAATTCATAATTGAAATTAAAATGGCAAAACATCTTAATGAAAATTGGACAAAAACGAGAAAGGAAGAAAAAACCCTTACTTGGAAGTGTGCTTCCAGAGGCTTGAGAGAGGCCTGAGAGAGGATTCTTGGGTGCTTGGGGCACCTTTAGAGGATTCTATAGAGAGTAGGGAAGAGGTTGGACGAACTCAATTTTCTTTGAGTGAGGATGAAGTGGGAGCTTGGGTGGGTTTATATAGGAAAGGTGAGGGAATTCTTTATTATTTAGGTTTGGGTCCCCTTACATTAAATTAATCCAATCCACAAACCATCCCATGGTTTTCTCCCATGGTTTTTGGAAAAGGGAAGAGGAAAATAATATTTTATAAGGCCAAAGTCTTAACTTCTTAAAATAATAGGGTTTCTTATGTGGAGGTGATTCACACTCCCATAGAAATTAATTTAAAAATAAAAGGTGTTTAATAAGTCTTGACGGGTCCATTAATGCTTTTAAAAGTAAGTCAAACAGACCCAAAATCACATTATTGTAATGGTAAAACATATATTGGCCGAACATAAAGATTATAGTATTTTATTACATCACTATTGGGTTATTATTATGTCATAAAACATATTATATATTTAAACGCTATTTAATTTTTACCCAAAAATTTGACTGTCTCAGAAAATTATGAAAAATTCACCATTTGATAATTTCGCCATCCTGATTCTAGAAATAAAATTTATTTTATCTAAATAATTTTATAAATTTGTTAATTTTCATGTTTAAAATAAAAGACGACATTTATCGAAAATTCACGGGTTTTGACAAAAATGGCTTTCAAAACATAATAAAAATTATAATTGAATTCATAAAATTATAAGATCATTTATATTTAATAAAAATTAATTTAATAATAATAATAATATTTTATTAAAATATTATTTAATTAAAAAAATACCTTAATTTAAAAAAATATAATTCTAAATTAAATAATAACTAAAAACATTATTTGTACATTAAAAACTATTTACAATGTATAAAAAATGACAAGGATGTATATCCATTCTTATATAAAAAATAATATACATGATCATAGTACGAGCGATTTGTTACATGACCCCTAAAAACAGTGGCATAAGACCTAAGGGTAAGGTGTGTGATGTTGATGGACTCTTGTGGTGGCTCGGATGACATCGCTCAAGTGGTAATTTCTATCAACTTCCACTTCTCCCATAGTCGGTCCCATTCAAGCTTGACATGATGAAGCTCATCTTATGCTTGGTCAGGAGCGAATCCCAAGTACGCCACCTCTTTTCCATGCTCCAACAAATGGGCTTCGTATAGAGCAATTCTACTGGATGAGGCCATCACTTCTTTTGTTTGAGTAAATTGGATTTGTTAAAGCCCTATATTTATACTAATCATGTGATCACTATTCAACTGCTATATTAGAAATGGTAAAAATTCTTAACATAAAACCAAAGAAGTGGACATTTTATATAAACTAATAGAGACATTTATTTAGATCAAGAGGTATTTCCATTAATGAATATTTGGGTCGTTACATATTTTTTAAAAAATTCAGCCATATGGTTTCCATTCTGAAAGGTGGAAAGTATATTCAGGGTGTTACCTTATTAAGATTTTCCTCACACCCTTTACATTCCAGTAGGCATCTAAGACTTAGTTATTAATGATGCATTGAATGGAAATGGATTTTCTTTTCACAGTAGGGAATCTTGATGCACATATTGACTTTAGGGATTAAGTTTGGTGGTCACCAAATCCAAAATGTGGTTAGTGTGGTTTTGAATCATAGTACACTTTTAATTTGGGTACTTTTTTTTATTTATGAAACAACCACATAATATTAAGATGTTTGATGATGAAAATGTTTATTTATGATATTTTTAGACTCCTTATATAAATTATATTTTTATTTATATTATTATACCTATGACTGTAGTCTTTTTGGTAATATTTTTATGAATTATCCTTGTTTATTTTATGGTATGGGAATCTGAACTCTAGAACAGTCATCCAAGATATTTTAGGGTGAAACCATTTCCACATTGTGAGAATGGGTTCCCTTGTTCTAGTAACTAGTCTGGGGTGACTGAGAACTCACCTTGATCCCAATAGTGGGATAACCCAGGTAAAATGGTAGGTTTCCCTGTTGTTTTTCATTAAACCTGTCCTATATTAACATTATTCAAGGGGTTACCAACCCCATGTCTCCCCCATGGTCTCACAACCATATAAATATATTTACCAAAAATATAAGGGGCATAATATATGATAAATTAATTATGGATAATATTAATTTGTAATGTGATAGTCACTATCATGTTCTATGCAAAAATACTAATATTATACTATTCTTATGCACTATTCTGACATTTGATTGAGTAAATACAGAAAATACAAAAAATTGAATCCTACTAGACATCTACTTCATCAGTAGATGACTTTTAGTTTCCTAACACTATCTATAACATATGTAGTGGACCAATATAGTGTGCTAAGATGTTACATAGTTTGTGGGACTTAGTAAATATTATGGTCTTGTATCAATTGATTAAAAAGTCATGCCATTATTGATATTCATGGAATTCGGTTAGGTTATACACAACATATAGAGATACTTGGTTAACTGGTGTGTAGTCCGAGAAAGAACCACTGTACTCTAGAAATTATACATGGCATTTACCTAGGCCCACTTGATGTGTAGTTGGGTTCACATAGCTAGTCGGTTATTTGTATTGTATAGCTAGTACAAAGACAAAGCATGGGTCCTAGAGTAAATGGTGTATGACTATAAGTCACACAAAATTTGATATTTATAAAACATATAAGTATATGTTTAGGTGGTAGTGAATAACAAGTAATGTCAATATTTATATATATATCGTATAGCCATGATAAATTACCAGATTCATCTTATTCTTTACTGGATGTGTTTCTGGATAGACCTCTATTATTTATATTTGAACTTTTAACAAGGTGCACAACTAAATCATCTCATGATCCTAAATACACCATTGTTTGTCCTTGTTCCTCCCATAAATTCTTATAGTCTTTATTAATTTTTATTTTTATTTTTACATATTTAATATCAAACTTATTACATAGAATCTTCATATAAACTTCACTAAATGTCTATGCAGTCATAGGCCAGCTTCCGCCCAACCATCACTGTTGTTCGATACCACACCTCATCATCAATCATTTTATTCCAATCCAATATATATGATTTTCTCTTCAAACTAAAATTAGATAAAATTAGAAGTAAATGTGATTGGATTAATGAATAATGATGGACTTTGGAATATTTGACAACCTAATAAGGGCATATAGTCATTCTTGTTAAAGAATATAGTATACGTGAAAATATGGAATTTGTAAATGGGTAAATAACCACATCAAATTTGTTAAAAAAACATTTAATTAATTAAATAATATCTAACAATAAAGAACAAATTTGATTAAAATCATATTATTCTCTCTTAAAAACATAAAAAGCAGAAAAATACTGTTAGTTAAATTTGTTTTCCTTTCAATATAATAATTAAATGAATTTAGAAATATAAATTAATACCATTATAATTATAAATTTAACTCCCACTTGAAAAATAATGTTTGAATATTTGATTTTATATCCAATATTAGAGTTCATTTTCATAAGTCATCATTTAATTAAATTTCAAGATAATTATTCGAGAAAAATAGTTTTTTATGAATTCCACCATGTTTTTTGTTGACATGAAGAATGTGAGACTCAAGAACAAGATGAATAATTCCATAATAAATAACAATATCTTACATTAATAATGTAAATTACATAACTACATTTATACAGTGATTCCATGTTATTAGTTCTACATTACTACACACAATCTCAATTGATTCCTCCTTAAACAACCGCTACCCAACTAGCACCTCATACCCTCCATGTTTTATGAAATTATTAATAACTAGTCCATAAAAAATGATGAAACTGCATTTTTATAATGATACATTAGGTCAATATAAAAATACAATTGTTTTTTTATTATAAACGAAAAATTATTTTTTAGTGCCTAGTAACCAATTACACAACTGCAAAACCCTTTTTTCATTGGCTTTGTAATGTATGTTTTGACTATTCTTGAGTGAGGTTTTGATCCATGTGATGGTTAAAATATAAATTTGGTTAGTGTTAGAGGATTCTAAAAGTATAAAAGATGGGTTTGATGTTTTTTTTCAAAACATCCAGCACCATTCCCCTGTTCAAGACATTTTTTATCATATGTTCTTTGATGAGAAACATTAAATTGGTAAATATGCTTATCCAAGCCATAGTTTTAATGGTTGGATACTAACATACATGTTCTATGTGACACCACCACACCAATTTTAGATTGTTTGGGGAAGGTAATATCTCTTAGGTTTGGGAATCACACAATAGGGATGGCTGTTTTAGGTAGGAGTGTTCATGATCACCATGATCCTGGCAATGCCATGGTGGAGGTCATTTTAATAGTCTAGATATATTTCAAATGACTAAAATCTACACTTTTATACCAATATCCTAAATTAATCAAAGGGAAAAAATAATGAGACTTTAAGGAGGGTATTAAATTCATTTTAGACTTATTTTATTCCCATATTAATCTATCGGTCCATTCATCTTGATGATTTAATGATATTATATAGAATTTAAAAATGATCTAGAGAACTTTGGTAGAAAATATTTGTAACCTTTTAATGAGATAAAATATTAGAGGTCATCAACCTATTCTCCTTGTTTGAAACTTATAGGATCCATGACCCACTTCATCCATGTTCTTCATTTGATGTTTGGTGAATATCCGCATTCTCATAACAGACTCAGAATATACCATTATCAGTATTTAACATCAGTTATTTATTAAATCTATCCCTTGTATTAAACCCCATCTTGAAACTCATTCTGGAACCATTGTGATGCCTTTTTGGAACTATTTATATGATTTTCAATTTTAATGATTCTTATAAATGGTGTGAAAACAATGTTTAGGTGTCACCACCCTTAGAGAACCTAAATACATACAATTTTATTTTTGGGGTAGGATAACTTAACATTAGAGAATATTTTATATTGGTCTTTGGAATTATTGTTAGCATGAGTGTGTAACCCCATGAGACTATATTTCATTTTTCATCACATGATGTGTTTATGGGAAGCTTTTGAGCCATGTTATTGTATTAAATGTATACCGATTATGAATAATATGATTCTATAGTAATACAATTGGATTTTGATCTATCATTGGTATCAATGATCATATGAATTTTTAATTTTTTTTCTACATTTGATAATACTATTTGAGCTTATTGGAATATCCCCTAAGAGGGATGTTTCAAACATTGGTCAGAATATAATTAGGTTATCCCAACCGGAAGGATGTGTTACACATTTTCTTGGACTATCCAACTGAGTGGGTATGTTTTGTGGATGGTCTATGTATCACCAGACATAGAGCTGACGAAGTTATAACCAGTGTTTGAAAAGATGATATATATATTGTGAATAAGTTATATACAATAGTTATTATTAATATGTTTATATTTATAGAATGAAATTTCATTGAGGGATGTTTGTGGTGTCCTACTATGTCTTACACTGACACCATTTTTTGGAATTTCTGTTCACTTATACCTTTCATGATCTGGGGTACAATGACGGGAAAGGTCATTATGGTGGATGGTTCGGAAGTTTTAGTTAGAGGATATTAACATTGGTGGATGTAATTTAGGATGGATGTGTTCTTATATATTTTTAGCCAATATTACTAGTATATTGGATCCTTTTATTTAGTTTTGTTTACACATCTAGAATACGATACTGACACTATATGGGTTTGTATTTTTTTATTTGTTTCTACTCTAAGAGTCATTGTTTTATCAATTATTTGTTTGGTACTACTCTAAGTGTTATTTTATTATTATTGTCATTGAATCCTTTTTGAGTTATTATGTTTACTTAATATATAGGCAATAGTATTTTTATATTTCTTCTTAAGATATTGCTTTATTGAAATAACCTCTTGTGTTTGGGAATGTGCACATGAGGTTAGGTGGCATCCAAGATCGCAACCAATGATTTAGTTCGGGTTTTAAATTTTTATATCAAATTAGTAGGTTCAGTAACTTATTCTTCTCATTTTCTTAATCTGTGATAGGGTATAAAATAAATAGGTTAGTTAGGGATCAGGGTTATAAATTATTTCTGTACTAAAACCATCACTAGGTTGTGGTCCTCCGAGTTTCTATGAAGTGGGATTTCATGTTCTTTATATTTTATTATATAATTGTTTAAATTCATCTTAGGTGATACACATGATGTTTCTATACTGTTTTTTTGGATTTTGCGTGTCTTTATGCATTATGACGATGCATATCTGATCACATTCCATATACTAATTTATTATATTAGTAGATTATAAATAACTAATGCATGTTGAAATAGTGATATGTTCTTATGGGTCATTATATGATACATTATTTTATTTGATGGTATTGTATTCTATGATATAGTTTATATATGTGGATGCGAGTAGCATATATATACTTGAGTCTTGTCATGGGATATAGGTAGTGCATATGGAGTTAGAATTGTTCTGTGTGTAGCCTCTATGGTTGAACCTTTTTACAAACCATTGTTTTTTCATGTGTTCTATAAATTTCCTTTTTATTAAGATGATCCCTTCTCCTAAATTTAGTTCTTGTATTTTAGGATATTATGCCCCATAAATGGCTTGTATAGCCTATTTCACTACCTATTTTACCATAGAATGTAATCAAGCATTCTCCTTTGTTTTCTCTAATGTGTCAAAAATAGAACTCATCAATCTAGGACACTTATGGTTTGTCCATGTCCTGGGTGGCGGAACCCACAATGGTGGTCCAATAATTATAAATTATACTAAATAATTATAGATCCATCACTAATATACTTTTAGAATAGTGGATGCTGTTAGGATTTGAAATACCAGATATGTTCATTGTGAGGATTTTGACATGTTAGAGACCCTAAAGGACCAAAAGGTAATGTTGGAAAAATTTATGATTTGAGGAGTAACTAGACAGTGGTGGAATATTATGCAACATGACAGTAGATGTGAATGGATTAATTAGGTAACCTTCAAGAACAACTTCTTTATTGAGGTATATCACAATTCACTCGAGATAGACCATACATAAGAGTTCAAGAAGCTCCAATTATGAATGATGAATGTTTTCTCTATTCATCATGATTCTTTGATTTGATTACATTTTCACATCATTAGGTGATGAATGAAAATCATAAGTCTAGGAATTTTGGGAATGGTATTCATCTAAAAAAACATCATATTAGGAACATTGAATAGAAAACCTATGCTATAGTGCTTCATAAGGGGCAAATAATCAAGAAAGTGGTTGAGGAAGAGAAATTTGGTGGTCTTATTCTAGCTATTAGTGGATTGATAGTTACTTTATTTGGTGAAGTTCTAGTTGTTTATTTTAGGAATAATAAGATGAGGTAATTGGTAGGATTCTAGGGTGGAATTAATTATTTAGTGTAGAGAAAAGGTTCCTCGACTCTCTCTGTAGGGACTTACTCTACTTGGTGATACAACTATGGGATGAAGGGACACCTTCTCATTTATTGTGCCAATTGTCTCAACATATGTTACTATTGTGGAAGGACATAGAATTTGAAGTAGTTAAGGGATTCATATTTAAGGATTAACATATAATGGGTTGGAACATGACTTCAACCTCAAGTTTATAACCAATAAGGGTTTGTGAATTAGATGAATAATGAGCCATAGGGGTATCATGGATTTATTGCTAGCTGGTCCTATGCGATTGACCGAGATTTCAAGGATGGTGGAGAGGGGCCTTACACAATTTGAGGTATGGTCCTGAATCCTTCTATACTATCTGTTGTTGTTTTTTGACATATGTTATTATCATTCATTAATTTCTTATCATTTAGTTTTTAGGATGTATTTACAAATGAATTTTTCTTATGATATATTTTCTATTAATAAAACCCTATAAAACAAAGTGGATCAATGTTATATCTCTCCTGACAGTCCAATAGTGGTTTCCATATATGAACATGTGCAGATGTTCCTAATTCTTAATATTTCAGGATTCGGTGTAAATCTTGGTATTAACTAGTTACTAGATACCTTTCACTCATGGATTGGTATTGGAGATGAGTAAGTATCAAATATTCTAATGGGGAGAAGTTTGTGTCAATTTTTGAGTGGGATATTGAGGCAGTAAAATTGGTATTGCATTCTATTCATAGAGAAATATTATTAGTATAAGAATATTTTATGATATGTATATTGGATCAAGTAGTGGTTTCATCTACATTCCCTTTAATGGCGGGCCTATACCAATATTAATTTCTGGTGGATTTCTCAGGGTTGCCTCAACATAGGTGATTTTAGTTTGAGATTGAGATTATGCTCAGTGCGTCAACCATATATATTCAACAATTTCATATGTAACCATATGGGTTGAATGTAATCATGGTGTAATTGGATGATATGTTGGATAAAGGATCCATAAAGCTAGGAACATCCCTTCGGGGTTCTCTAGTGTTGTTATCATGAAGGGGTTGTAGTCTTCCCATTTTTGTGGACTACTAAATGTTAAATGAAATCATTATGAATAATCGGTACATGTTTCCACGAATTGATAACTTCTTTGATAAATTTATGGGAGTAAATTGGTTTTCTAATTTTGATATACATTTTGGATAACATAAAATTTGTTTTGATATGAAGATATTTTGATTACTACTTTTAGGGTAAGGTACGTGTTATATGAGTATCTTTTCATCACCTCTAGATTAATGGGTTCTCTAAAATTTGTGTTGAACCCCCAGAACAAATTCTTCAACCCATACATCAAATGATTTATCATAGTATTCATTAATGATATCCTAGTATATTCAAATACCTAAGAATCACATGATAGAAACCTGGATATCTTTTTGAGTATGCTTCGAGAACAATGGATTTACACTAAGTATTTTATGTGTCACTATTAGAAATAAGAGTTGAATTTCCCTTGGGACATGGTTTCAATTTTGAGAATATTTTTTGATCTAAAGAATGAGGATTAAGTAATGTCTTGTAAATAATAAAGGAATGTGTTTGATATTTATATTTTTATCAGGTTCATAGAGAACTACTGTAGGTCGATTCATGATTTATCTAACATAAAAGAACCTATAACCGGGATTTCTAAGATGGGGGTAAATTTTGAAATGAAAAAACATGAAGAAGTATTCAAAGAGATGATGAAGAGTTTGACCTCAGCTATAATACTTGTTCTTTTACAGCCTAGAGTCGGGTATGAAATATAACACACCAAACTTTTATGGTACATTTCTCTAAAATAAGTTCTATTCAAAAGGATGCATATTTTTATAATTCACTATGTTTCTTTGAAACAACAATTGGTTATTTAATAGATAGTCATAACCTGGACTTTATAAAAAAAATTCCACTTCTATTTTCTGAATATTGAAAAATGATCATCTAGTGTTGTGACCAATAAGTCATTTAGAGTCTGATTAAACAAACATTATTTTTGATAAATAGTAAAATGACCTTATGAATAGTAATATGAATAGTAATATGACTTTTATGAACTGTAAATAATGATAATATTTTATTCTCCTAAGGTTATAATATAATAAGATCTTAATTAAATTTTCAATGTGATATAAAATTAATTATACCTTTAAAATTTGTAATTTTTAAATTAATTATGATTTTAAATAAATATTGTAACACCCCAAGATTTCATAGTATGTTTTTTTTCAAAGTAATTTAATAACTTGCACTACACGCAACACCGAGTTCTAGCGCACCATGACTTACCAAACAAGCCGCTCAAAATCGGTTATGAATAGTATTAACTGAATTTTAAACTTTATATAATCCTTATAATTTTGGAATACATATTATGAGTTTCTTAGACATAATGTATGAACAAATACATTTTTTCAGATAAAAGAAGTATTTTTCAAAAAATACAATTTTCCCCCTTTTAATGGAGAATCCTTTTTAAATCCAATATTTGAGACTTTTATATATTCAATTTTACAAAATAAACTTCTTCATTAGAATCATGGAATAAGAATTTAGTTTCGATAATGTATTTGTGTTTTTCTGAAAACTTTCATATTTGGGTGAATAGTGAAAACTGCTATATTTTAACTAAAAACAACTTTTTAAATAAAAATAATTTATATGGCTGAATTATACATTTTAATGGTTTGGATGTATAAATAGATTATATTCTTACCATTTTATACAATGATGGTCATTGTAAGTAATCTCACTTTGAAATTGGACATAAACAAGTGTCAAACATTTGGTAGTTATTATGACATAAAAATATGCCTTTTGGTTTTGACAGTAGAAATTAATTTTAAATTAATATATGCAACTTATATGTTTTGAATTTGGAAAAAATAATCTTCATTATTGAATTCGGAATATCAAAATTAGATTAGGGTGAAATTTTGGTATTTTTATGAAAACATTCAATTTTTGATGAATAGTGAAAAACACTGAGTTATAGTTTAAAACTGAATTTTTAGTTAAATAATAATTTATATTATTTAAATTTATTTTATGTCAAAATAGATATATAATACCTATATAATTTCAATGTAATTCATTGGAGTCAGTTTATAATAATTTCAGATATAAAAATTTTTTATTGAACTTTTCACCGTCTTTTACCCATCTTCTAAGAGAATTTGCAAATTCACATAAAACATAACTCTACCACTTTAGTGAGTGGAATTTAGAAAATCTGAGAGATGTGGTTAATATCAAGGAGTAAAATTTGGTTCAATTAGATAAAAATACATTTTGGTGAATAGTTACTTTTTACATTTATTTACTACGGTAAAAAGTAAATAGGGTAATTAAGGATGAAAATGATATTATTATTACCCTAACACATGTCCTAATTCTACCAGCTAAGTATAATTCGACCAAAAAACCTTAGGAATAAAATATGAACATCTTTGGTCCACATGAATTAGATTAGGACATTTATTATTATTTAATTCAACGAAGAGTTAAAAGAGTTAAAATCAATGTTCAATAACTAAAACATTTTTAATATAGGGTCACACATAAGATAAATTCCATTATAAATATTTCATAGAAATATAAAAAGATTTCCTACATAATGGTATTTTATTTATAATTTTTAGAAATTGAATAATTAAATTTATTTATGACACAATAATGATGAAATATTTTCCTTATTAATGAAAGAATCAAATAATTGTTATTATAAATATTAAAATAAAAACAATTTGAAAGTTTTTATGCCATCAAATAATTTTATTGATTAATATGACATGTTAGTATTACTTAAGTGAATTTTGTTTTCTAATTAATAATGTTTTTAATACTTTAAAAAAATAAATTATTAAATAGTGTAAAAATTGACATAAATGAGTTTTAAAAACAAATATTATATTATTAATTGATATTATATTTCTAAAAATCTATGGTTCGACCAAAGGACTTATATAAAGATAGTTTTATCATTAATGGACCACTTGTGGGGTCTTTTTGAAGTATATAGTATTTTTATTAACAATATAATATAAAAATACAAAGTGACATGGTAAATGTCAAACTACTTAACTAAGAGTTAAATATAAATGATAAGGCTAATATAGTGAACCAAACCATTCTAAAATCTATTGGATGAAAGGATTTAGACCCATCCCCACCTTAGACTTTTAATAATCCACTTTAGAGCCATTAGAAACCGAATATGAATTTATTATAAATTAATACTTTATGTTTTTCCTAAAAAGCCACTCCTCCCCCTTATAAATGGACACCACTTCTAACCAATTCTCCATACCTTCAATTCCTTTTGGTTAGGCCAACCCCTGACAAAATATCCTCTAAACTTTCCTAAATTAATCTTAAAGGACTTCATTTCATCATCAATTCAACTTAAAGGGGCCCTTTTGATCAAATCAAAAGAAAGAACCCGAAGAAGAGGTAATAATTTCACCACCCTCTTTCAAGTTCCTTTCGTCTTCAACTTCTTATTTCGTTGTTATTTCCATTATAAAAAAATAACTCCAGTATCTTCTATATAATGTGATGTTATTATAAATATGGTAAAACCATATACAGTATTCTATCCATCCTTTGAATGACATGTCACCAAATGTGTGTACGTATGGCTTACCATCTCCATGTCGTGGTGTAATTGTTATTCAAAACATTATTATTTGTAAGGGTATGATATTGATGTGTAATTGAAGTAAATAATAAATATAACATTATAATTATTCTTTATATATTATATTCCATCCAATTATATATTATTTTAGTATCAAAAGAATGATATTGTCGATCGGGCGTACGTACGGACTACCGTCTCCACGAACGCGATGAGATTCATTCCCCATCGTATCCATTCAAGTCTAATTCTCATTTTATGAATAAAAATAATGTCTAAGGGCTTGATATCAATATGGATACTAATAAGATACATATTATCCATAACAAACATGGCTTATGTAACAAAACATATAAAAGAAAACGAGTAAGTTAACACCCAAAACGACAATAATACTAAGATATTATTAACAAAGCAATGTTAAAAGATCATATATGATATCATATTAATGTATATGATTCTTTTATAATTTAATAACAATTATTTCACCATTATATAGGAGGTTAACCTACCCTCAACCAACTAAAATTACAAGGTAAGGGTTTATTTCACAATCTCTTCATTATCCGAGGTTGTATATACGTAATTATCTATTGGGACCTCTTTAACATCCACATCCATGTTTCTTAAAAATGTATTCCAAAACATTTTTACTGTTTACTAGACTATGGGTTAAATTCATTTATACATTTGTTTGACTTTTTATAAAAAGGTTTGAAAGAAATCTTTCCGTCATTTTCCAAACAATGTCCTTTTTAACCTTTTCGACAAAATTAAGGTAAGAATGTCTTTTTAACATATACGGCCGGTGCGGCTATTTTCGGCCATTATGAAATCTTTAAAGATTCCCTTACAAGTTTATAATAATATATTCAAAGTAAATGTTTTCTTTTATAATTATGTGACTTTTAGATTATTTAAAAAAAGTGATATTTCTCTCAAATAGTTTTGATTTCATTTATGTCAACATAATTTGATAGATGTTAAGCTTATTATAATTTTATTTATTATGATACATATCTTCCATATTGTATTGAAGGTTTTGTGATATACTTGACTGTGGATGTGTTATTTCTATACCATTCATGGTTTATGGAGAAATTATTGACATTTCGTATTCTAGTTTTAATACGAACGTTTTTGTTATGTTTAAACCTGTTCATATGAGGAATGCATTGGACTTAATAAGTGACGGGTGGAGCCCGCTATAGCTCTTCGATGCATCGGTATGTCTCATGGGAAAATTTACTATCTTGGCACAAGGCCTTGACAAAATCTTATTTGTAGTCTTGGCACAAGGCCTTGACTATGTGGTTATAATAGTATGGCATTATGCATCCCATCATTATGAAAGTTGTTATTTATATTGCATGTGATTATTTGACTAGTATAATATTCATGTGAATAAGTAAATAGAATTATTTAAATTTATCTTTTCCATATTATGATGAAGTTCATGTTTAAAAGGATTTTTTTTAGTTATACATTGCCTTAAATGTTTATGATTATTTATGAATGTTTCTGCTATATTGTTATCCTTATTGGGTATTTGAGATCACCCCTTTCTATGTTTTATTTTTCCCAGGATCTGAAAAAGTATTTTAAGAATGAACTTTAGGGATAGTATAATGGAATATGAGTGTGGAGTCAAGATTTTGTTTTAGTTTTAACTTTATGATGTAATGTAAACATTATGAATGTAACTAGTGTTTCCAAGGCTACTAAACTAATTGGTCTTTTGAGATTTGATCTTTTGTGATCATGTCAATGTTATGTAATAGTGCACCGACTCTGGGTAACTAAGGTCAGGGCATTAAAAATATTCAATAAAAAATAAGTTTAAATTTATTTTCAAAAAATGGAGTTTATTTTTGAATTCTACAAATCAAAAGTTTTTAAGGAAGGTTTTTTGGGATTTTTTAAAAATAATTAAATTTTTAATGAATAGTAAAAATAAAGTTTTGAGTTTTCAGTAGTTTAATGACATCATAATGATGTAATAATAAAATATAAAAGTCTAGTTGACATTTTTATAGTACCAAATGGAATGAGGTGTCTCATGTGGCTAATACCAAGGGTAAAAACTATGGGAATTCCCATGGTTTTGCAAAAACCACTAATGAGGTCAGCCTTTTAATTAATAAAAAACTCCCTCTGATTTACTAAAAATACCCACTCACACCCTTCATTTTGATTCATTAAAAAATTATTATCCTCGAATCTCTTGTAGTATTACCTCCATAGGAGTCCTCCCTAGGTGTCCTCAAACCCCCAAGGTCCCATCCTTCTTGTTTTTGGAGTTACTCTAAATGGTAAGAGAATCTACCAACCTTCTCTTTTCTTAAAGATTTACTTTTATGTTTTATTTTTTTCCTATTGGATTATGTTGGGATATGATATTACCTATTCCTCATTATGTACAAATTATATAATAGTGATGACAGTCCCCCTTCATCTCATTAATCTATTTTATGAAATTTTATGTGACGTCGTTAGGCTGCTAAATTTTCGTGAGAGATATCTCAATTTTTCTTCTCTTTTGAGTTCCTTTCATTTATAATTCTTTCCTCATATACCCTAATACAAATACTATTATAATTATAGTAACTTACATGAAATTTAATTATATTATTCCAATGTAATAATTCATCATCAACTCTCTTTCCTCCTCCGCTTATAGGAAAAATGACAGCACCATCCAAGATGTTATAAGTTATCACAGTAAAGGAAAACATGTTCTTAATTTTAATTAACATGTTCAATTTAGGTCATGAAACCATTTTTATGATTGAAATAGAACTGAATTCATTTATATCATCTCATCAATTTTCTATAATCCTTACACACTCATAATATAAAATAATAATACAAAAAAAGTTCATTATGAACAAAACCGCCAAGTTAATCCAAACATTTGTAATTAACTTTTAACTAGTGAATCATGATAATGGTATATTAACCAAAGTAATTATATAATAATTTATATATATATAATTAAATTAATATGATATATTAATAATTCTGGATGTTTTAACGCATTTCAAATAAACTACCATTCATTAATACAAGTAAACGAATCATGAAAACCAAGGGAAAAAATGCTTCCAACACAGTAACACTGATCCTCTTAACCCCAAAAAAATTTCAATGAATGAACCTAATAAGGTTATACTAAATAAATTACATGTATATTAGGTTCTGAAATTATTAATTAATGAAGATACATTTTATTATTCATGTCATTAGAACTATCGAAGAACACACTCGAGCATAAGGTAAGGGGTTTCTCATCTCACTTTTAATTCAGTGAGATTTACATTATTCGCCAATTATATCTTGCATGTGGTGTATTTAATACTGTATTTTGATATATATTATCAATATTATCCTTATATTCATGTAAGTTTGTGATTCATTTGGTGGTTATTAGTTTTGGTCATATGATTCGACTGATTACATTTTGGTAAGGGACTCTGTCTCAACTTCCATTTTGTTGTGACTAACTTTTTATTGTGCACTTAATAATCATTATGTGGTGTACTCATGCCCATTTTAGATCAATTATCATTTGAAACTAAATTTCTACTAAATATATTTATTCTCATATAATTTATATGTTTATTGTCTAAACCATACACCATTTTCCATACGGTGTTTATTTGGAATATTGTTTTAACAGTAGAAATATTGATGAATCTGTATCCTATAATCAATAAGGATACTGAAAAGGCATATTGAAATTATATTAAATAAATATATAAATAATAATTTTGAAATTAATCATCTGGTGGGGGCCACTATAGACCCTCGATGCATTGACATGTCTAATGAGACAATCTGTTTGGTGACAAAACCTTCAAGTTTGTTTCCAAAAATCTGACGGGTTTCTACCCACAGAACAAGACCATTTTAAGGGTATTACGGTATCAGGTGCCATATTCATGATGTCCAATTAATAATAATTCTCTTTTTTCATTATGTGTTATTACTCTCCAAGATGTTTTCACTATGACAAAATCTTTGGTTGCAGTTTCATTCTCAGTTTGTTAATGGCGTGAGTTATTCAATTATTCACTATGCAATATTGATTATGCCAAATTGTTTATGATTCACTTATTAATGAATTCATACATCCCCTATTTGTAACCATTTCTGAGCATTTGATATCTCCCATTTCCATTTTTTTTACCTTTAATACGTTTTGAAGAGGAGATCATTTATTGGGTTTCCGTGGAGGCAGTTTTTAGTTTTTGTTATGTATTGTAACTGATTACCATTCCCATTGTAATTTGAGTTATATATATGTATATAGTTTGTTCAAAACTACTAAACTTACTTATCCTTCAAGATTTCATTCTTTCTTAACCATTCCAATATAACAAGTAATCACTGGCTCCGGTCTAGAGGGGTCGGGGTGTTAGAGTTGGTATAAGAGGAAGTTTAGTAGAAAGAAAGGATAATAGATTTAAAAAATATTGATTAGGGAACAAATCACTAAGGTATTATTTGAGGATAAACATACATGAACATCCCGGTATTTTGGTAAAGAATAGATTATGTGGATATTTATAGCAAATAAATCCCTGTCTAGATACAAATTGGTAGAGGTGGATGAGGCACAAATGTACGTAAGAGTGAAAACTCCAATAAAGAGTTTTGGGCTTGACCTAGGGTATCCTAGTACATGACAATTGGAGTTTTTGCATATTTGGTATTGAAACTCCTGGGGGATATGCTTAATAAAATTTACATTTTCTATACAAGCCATTATGATGGATTTTAATGTAAATTTTACCTCAGAGAAACCAAATTTATGTGATTAGTTATGCACAGACATTAAATCTATGATAAGTTATTTTATATTTGAGATTCATAACCAAATTTAGTGTATTCAATTATTTGGAAATGGCACCTAATGGAATAAGGTTAATCAATGATCATGGGAAATGTAAGTATCTCCCAACAGAGCATGTAAACATAGTCAATGTGGGAGGAGAACAAATCCTAACCACATTGGGACAACTAACTCAGGTTGGGATGAATAACCATGACACACCTCTGTTTGATCATTTCATACAACATAAGCCCTCATCATTCAATGGAACTACTAATCCAGTGGTTGTAGAGAAGTGGATCAAGTCCCTTAATATTAAATTCATGGCATTAAAGTTAAATGAAAATGAAAATGTGGTACTGGAGGTATATTGTCTCAAGGGAGACATCGATCAGTGGTGGTCCTTGATCCAGAATAACACAGAGGAAGAATGAATATAAGATATATAATGGATGAATTTTAAGGAAATATTCATCGAAAAATATTTCCCTCATGAACAACAAACTTAAAGGAAGAGGAATTCCTTAGATTAATGAAAAAGGAAGAAGATAGTGTTGTAGAGTATGTGGCTACCTTTACAAGACTATTCAGGTATTCCATAGAGTATGTATGAGACTCGAAAGACAAGAGTGATCATTTCATTGAAGTTCTTAAGAAAAGTATTCGAAGGGAACTAAATTCTAAAACATTTTCATCATATGATAAAATTTTATCAAGTCCCATCATAACAAAGAGAATTTTCTATAACAAGTTTCATAAAGGGAAACTAAAATAAGATACGGTACTCTAATAACTAAGGAAAAGGTGAAGCACCAAAGAAGAACAAGGGAATGGAGAAATTACCATTATGTGAGAACTATGGAAAAACCATCCCGGTAAATGCTTGAAAGGCATGGGTGTCTACTATAAGTGTTGATAATAGGGTATTCAATCAAAAAAATTAATGGTGATGAAGCAATTTGATGATGTTCAATGATATAATTATAGAGTGATGGGACACTATGCAAATATGGTCATATGCCCTAGGGAAACGTTCCTCAGAAAAAGCCATGAGAGAAAGGGAATGAATATATGATTACAACTGCGGAGGTTGACGTTTTTAATGATGTGGACGAATGAACATTAATTATTTTCTAAAACTTATCCAATACTTTTTTTTATTATGGATCATCACATTAATTTATATCTTCCCAATTTTCCAAGAAAATTAGACATTTCCAATTTCATTTAATAAAGGAGTTGTCATTAAAAACTCCTAAGGGATGTAATATTGCAACAAAGGTATGTCAATTAGTCTTCCCCATGACACATATAGGTGAATTAGTTTCTAACCTTATCACCCTAACAATGACTGAATTTCATATAATTCTCTTTATGAATTGGCTGTCAAACTATGATGTGAATATTTACTATAAGAATAAGGAAGTTACAATATTTGAATATGTTGTAGAATCCCTATTTTTTAATGTAGATACCACACAGTATAATTCTCATATATTTCCACCCCCAGTAGCTCTACTAAATTCAATTATTATAATGGAAGATAATCCTATATCATTCGGAGTGGAATGAAATATTCAAATTGAATATCTGCGTGTAGTACAAGAATATGTTGATGTATATCCAGAGGATTTACCTATGAATCCTCCCGAGTGGGAAAATGAGTTTTCAATTAACTTAATTCCTGGTTCATGGCCCATATCAAAGTCCTATTATTGAATTTCCACTATTGATTTATTGGAGGTAATGAAACAATTAGAGTAATTGAGTGATAACATATTTGTTATCCCTGGTGTTTCTCTATGGGGAGCCCCTATTCTTTTCGTTAAGAATAAAGATGGATCTATGAGTTTGTGCATTTATTATGTGGAAATCAATGCTATTGAAATAATGAATAGATAACCTCGGCCATGAATTGATGATTTATTTGATAAATTAATGGAGAAAAATATTTTTCAATGATTGATATTTTATTTGGATTCATCAGTTGTTGTGAGGAAGGAAGAAATTCCAAAAACATCATTTCCAACCAGTTTTGGGCATTATGAGTTCACAATAATGCATTTTGGACTGACTAATGCATCATCTATTTTCATGGATCTGATTAGTAGAGTTTTTAAGTAATATATTGATGACATTGTATTGGTGTTTATTGATGATATCTTAGTATACTCTAAAATCATTGAATATCATGAAAATCACTTGTGCACTATTCTGAAGACTCTTATAAGAAATAAATTATATGGGAAATTTAGCAAGTGTGATTTTTAACTCTATTAAATTTCTTTTCGGGGACACATTATCTTTAAGGATGGAATATTTTTAGATCCTACGAAGACAAAGGCTGTGCAAGAATGTCCTACTCTAATGACCATAACTAAGGTATGTAGTTTTATTGCTTTATCAGGTTGTTATCGGCATCCCATTTAGAACTTCACCTGTTTATCCAACCCAATAACCAAGCTCACACGAAAAGGTGTTGATTTTGTGTGGAAAAAGGAATATGAAGAATATTTTGAAGAATTGAAGTGATTTATAGTGAATGTTCCAGTCATGAATCTACCATCATGGAATGATGGATTTGTAAAATATATGGATGAATCAAAGAAAGGAATTGGTTGTGTCCTTATGAATAATGATAGAGTGCTTTTCTATGCATCTATGCAGCTAAAAATTCATGAACAAAACAATCCAACCCATGATCTTGAGTTGGAAGCTATAATATTTTCTTTGAATATATGGAGACACTATCTCTATGGTTAACAATGTGAGATATAAACCCATCACCATATTTTGAAGTATATTTTTTCATAGAAATTACTCAGCATGAGGCAATGACGATGGCGTGAACTAATCAAGGATTACGATTGCACTATACACTACCACCCGAGGAAGGAAATTAAGTGGTATGATGCTTTGAGTATAAAGGGTCATGGAGTTATGAACAAGATATATGTTTATATGGATCCTACGTTCATGGATCTAGTAAATATGGATTTGTGAATAATCATGGAAGGTGAATCATTGATACTTTTCTAAATGGATTCCAAACCATCTTTATAGGAAAGGATAAAATGTTCTCATATTGGTGATGAAAAGTTTCAAAAGAAAATTAATGATCTGAACAATGGGATATTGATGGAATTCATATATGAAGATGGAATTTTGAAATTTGGGAGGAGGATTTGTGTTCCGGATATACCTAATCTAAAATAGGAATTTTTGGATGATACTTATACTCTAATTTCCCTATACACCATGGTAGCACTAATATGTATAAATATTTGAATAAATATTTATAGTGGAAAAACAAGAAGTGGTAGATTGATGATTATGTGTCTAGATTTTTTGTTTTTCAATAGGTGAAGGATGGAAGAAAACATCCTTGAGGATTCATGCAACCACTTCCTATTACTATGTGGAAACAAGTTGATATTACGATGGAATTTTTTGGGGGACTACCAAAGACTCCAAGAAGGAATGATGTGATATGGTTCATTGTTGACCTTCTTACAAAATCAACTCATTTTCATTCTATAAGGGATGATTAACCACTTTAATGTTTAGAAATACTATATATTAATGATGTTGTAAGACTCCATTGTGTGCCCTTATCAATTGTTTCTGATCATGATCCTCTTTTTACATCAACAATCTGGAAAATTCTCCATAATGCATTGAATAATGAGTTTTTTATGAGTATTTCTTATCACCCACAAACTGATGGACTATCTAAAATGACTATTAAATGTACAAAAGACATGTTGAGATCATTCTCTCTTGACTTTCAAGGTATGTGGGATCAATACTTGCCATTGATGGAATTTTCCTACAAAAATAGTTTCCATTCTAGTATTCAATTTGCTCCATATGAAGAATTATATGGAAAGAGTTTTCAAACTCCAAATTTTTTGGATGATGATTATGAGAAAATATTATGGGAACAAAACTTATTAAAAAGACCAAGACAAATGTGAAGACAATTCAAGCCTATATTAAAGAACCACAATGTAGGTAGAAGAGCTATGTTGACAACCAAAGAAATGATTTGGAATTCGAAGTCAGAGATCATCTTTTTATGAATGATTCTATATGGAAGGATGTATTAATGTTCGGTAAGAAAGGAAAACGGAGCCCTATGTACATCAGACCATTTGAAATTCTGGAAAGAATCGGAGCTCTCTCTTACCATTTAGCAATGCCTCCATGTCTCTCCAAATTTCATGATGTATTCCATGTTTCATTGATGAAGAAATACATGCCTACCACAATTCATGTAATCACCTATTAAAAAGTATAATTGGAACCTGATTTTTCGTACTATGGAGAGCCTATTGGGATTCAGGACACAAGGGAGAAGGCATTGAGAAATCGAACAAATTTTCTAGTAAAGGTTTTTTAGAGGAACCCAAATATGAAGGAAGAAACATGGGAACCTGAGGACTTTATGAAGAAGAACCACCCATAGATTTTTTTTGTAGGATTTATACATAAAATTTTTAGGGCGAAATTTCCAAAGGAGGGAAAAATATAACACCCCAAATATTTTATGGTTCATTTCTCTTAAATACATTCTATTTATTAAGTAACGTATTTTCATAAGGCACTGAGTTTCCTTGAAACAACACTTGTTTATTCAAAAGATTGTCATTACCTAGCCTTTATACATAAATTTTCACCTTCTATGTTTTGAATTTCAAAAAATGGTCATCAATATTTCTGACGTGTATGTCATTTGGAGTCTGATAGAACCAACATGATTTTTGATAAATAGTAATATACCGTTATAAATAATAATATGAACAGTAATATGACCCTTATGAATAGTTAATAATAATAACATTTTATTTTATTAAGGTAATAAGATAATGTCTTTGTTAATTTATCAATGTGATATAAAACTAATTATACATTTAATATTGTTAATTTTCAAATTAATTATGATTATATTAAAAAAATTAAAAAAATAGGAAAATTATAATAAAAAACGGATTTCATTTTTTATTATACATGTAAAAAATGGTTAGGATGATATTTTGGGATTTTTATAGAATAGTTAAATTTTTCTTGAATAGTAAAAATATAGTTTTGAGTTTTTTGTAGTTTAATGATAACATAATGATGTAATAATTAAATATAAAATGCTGGTAGACTTTTGTACAGTAAAATATGGCATTATTTGTCTGAAGTGGCTAAAAACATGGGTAGAAACCATGGTCAAGCCCATGGTTTTGAAAAAACTACTAATGAGGTGTCACCTTAAATTAATAAAATACACTCTCTCATTTACTATAAATACCCAGTCACCCCTTCAATTTATTTCATTCCAAACTCATTTTCCTCTAATATATGGTAATATTACATCCCTATGAGTCCTCCCAAGGCCTCTTCAAATCCCTAAGGTCCCAACCATCATGTTTTGGGAGTTACTCTATAAGGTAAGAGGATATACCACCCATCTCTTTTCTTAAAGATATCATTTTATGTTTATAATTTTATTTTCAATTGGATTAAATTGGGATATGTCATTCCAGATTCCCCATTAATTATATATTATGTAAGAGTTAGAGTTATGTGATACCCCTCTTATCTCATCAAACTATTTTTTTAAATTTTAAGTGACACCGTGAGGATGCCAAATTTTCGTGAGAGATTTCTCAAATTTTATTCAATTTTGAGTTCCTTTATTTTATAATCCCTCATTATCTCCCCTCATCCAAATAATATGATAATTACATTACCTTACATGGATTGTAATTATATTATAATAACAGAATATTTCATCATCATCTATTTTCCCCCATCATCTTATACAAAGAATGAAAACACCATCCGAGATGTGTTAATTTATCAAATTCAAGGACGACAGGTTCTAAATTTTCATTACCATGTTCAATTATGGTAATGAAAAATTTTATATTTTTGAACCAGATAATAATCTATATATTTAGTTTCATTAATTTTATGGAATTCTAACACATTCTTAATATAAAATAATAACACAAAACTAGTTCATTAAGATCAAAACCACCAAGTTAATCCAAACAATGTAATGAATTTTTAACTAATGAATCATCATCATTGTATACAACCCCAAATAATTATAAGATCATTTATATATCTTTAATTCTATTAGTAAGATATATTAACAATTCTGGATGTTTAACAACATTTCAAATGAACTTCCATTCATGAATACAAGTAAACATATCATGAAAACAATGGAAGAAAATGATTTCCAAACCATAAAATTGATAATCTTAAACCATAAAAGGTTCCATGAATGAACCTAATAAGGTTATATGAAATAAATTAACTATATAAGAGGTTCAATAATTATTAATTAATGAATATATATTTTATTATTCAAGTCATTGACACAAATGATGAACACACTCGAGCATAAGGTAAGGGGTTTCTCATCTCATTTTTAATTCGATGAGATTTCCATTGTTTGCCACAAATTTCATGCATGTGGTTTATTTTATGCTGAATTTTTCTATATTATATCACGATTATAATTATATTCATGGTATTTTTTGATTCATTTGGTGTTTATTAGTTTTCATTATATGATTCTACTGAATACATTGTGGTAAAGGACTTAGTCTCAACTTCCATTTTGTTGTGACTAATTTTGTATTGTGCACCTAATAATCCTTATGTGGTGTACATACTGACAAAAAGAGATCAATTTTCATTCAAAATTATAATTCTAATAAATATATATATTCTCATATAATAGTTTTGTTTATTGTCTACACCATACACCATATTACATAGGGTGTTTATTTGGAATACTGCTTTAACTGTGGAAATATTGATGAATCGGTATCCTCTACTCTATACAGAAATTGAAAAGGAATATTGATATTTTATTAAATCAATGTATAAATAATTATTTTGACCTGAATCGGTGGTTGGGGATTGCTATATCCCCTAGATGCCTCGACAGGTCTCATGATACAATCTGTTTGGTGATAATCCCTTCGAGTTTTTTTCAAAAAATCTTATGGGTCTCTTCCTAGAGAACAAAACCGTGTTAATAGAATTATGGTATCGTGTTCTAGATAAATGACGTCCAATTAATAATCATTGAATTTATTCATTATCAGTTATTATTATCCATGAGGTTTTCACTATGACAAAATTTATGGATGCAGTTTCAATCACTATTTGTAAATGGCACATGTTTTTTATTTATTTACTATGCCATATTTATTATATCATCTTGTTTGGGATCCACTTATTATTGAATTCATAATTCCTCTATTTATAATCTTTACTAGGCATTTGATCTCACCCATTTCCATTTGTTTACCATCAACGGGTTTTGAAGAGGAGATCATTTATTGAGTTTCCATGGATTTTGTTTTTAGTTTTTGTTATGTATTGTATCTTGTTACCTTTACCAATGTAATTTGAGTTACATTAATGTGTCAATTTTCTTTAATACTACTAAACTGATCATTCATTCTGGATTTCATTCCCTCTAACCATACCTATATAATAAGTAATGCACCGGCTCTGTTCTAGAGGGGTCAGAGTGTTACATTTAGTATATTGTGATGTATCAACTATTGGTTTGGGAGCTATTTTGACATGGATTGATAAGGTAATATTTTATGGGTACTGTTTATTATTAACCCTTTAGTGGAACTTTTCAAATCATGAAATCGAGAGTTTGGGAGTGGTTCATGTGTTTAAATTTTTTCTATATCCATCGGGAAAGATATTTTTTTCATAAATACTAACTACAAGAGACTATAGAATATTTTATACTAGTGTGACATGAATATTAATTTGAGGTGTTGGGTAGAGTACTTCTAGCCAGTTGACATTGAGATAGAGTATGTTCTTAAAAAATAAAATGTAGTTTCACATGTGTTCAGAAGTAATTAGTACTATGTTAGGGAAAAAGGATACGATTCTAAGTGGAATCTCCTAGATTTATTTATTGAATGGTAAGTGGTAATAGATGAGTATTGATGGATAGTGTATTCACACTTATTAATAAAATACTTGTTGGTGGATCAGGGGAAATACAGTGCCACGTTTGATCTAAAGTATGAAATGATTAGTGAGGGATTATCAAAAATTGGTTTTTTTCCAATTGGTCTTTATAGAGATGTATTCTTATTCATTGTCTTGGAAATGTGATGGTTCCTCCCTCCATGATAGAGGATATCATGAGAGCCACTCATTCATAAAATTGGTATCTAAACCCACTTTTAAAAAAGACATTTCATGATGGTAGATGATAGTTATGGTGTCTTGATTGAAATAATGAAAACATAGTATTTTTCACCCATTATCTAACATTTCAAAGGATCAATGATGAGCATCAAGGAATTAGAGGGTTTCAATAGCCACTTCCAATTCCAATGATAAAGTGAGATGACGTGATTAAAATATCATGATAGGGTTACCCATGAATCTGAGAGGTCAAGGAACCATTTTGGTGGTAGTGGATTAGCTTACCATGATTTCTCACCTTATACAGGCAAAAGATACTAACTCTATGTGTGTGCTAACCAAGATCAACATTTGAGAGATCATGCGGCTTCATGAAGGTCCTCTGAGCATCGTATCTGAATGAGATTCTCAACTCGCGTCATGTGTTTTTAATGGTTTATAGTGGGATATAAGAACTTATTTTAATCTATGGATGACCTTTTATCCTCATACATACATGAAATCACAAATAATGATCTATAATTTAGGGGATATTATCCAAGCATGTGTGATGGATTTTAGAGTTTCTTTGAAATACCAAAGATATCAGGTATATTTTTCATAAAAAAAATTATTTAATCCCATGATTCATAAGGATATGTATTAGAATCAATTTCATTCACCCCTTTTCTATTATAGGAATAGTGAATCTTCATAGGTGGAGATATGTATGGTATATGAGACCTCAAATAAGGTGAAGTTGATTCAGAAATGGCTGGTTACCACTCCTAATAAGAGAGGTATTATACTGAACAAAGGATATGACCCATGGTGATCCCTATAAGAAATATGGTTTTCTTGTTGGTGTCCCCTCAGTTAGAGAATAATTTCTTATAGATCCATGTAATGTTGGGTTCATGGTACTTTGGGCCGGTCAATATTGTCGAACACATATGAACATTGTCCTATCATTTTGATCTTCCTCTATAGTACTAGGGACTGCATAATACGTTCTATATATCTTAGAACCATAGGTATTAAACAAGTCCAATGAATGTGCTTGATTGTGGGGATTTTGAACCAGGACAAGGTATATCTTTTATAGAGTTACCCATTTGGATTTTGGACTTCGGAGACAATGTTGTATTAGGGAATATTATTCGTCTAATTCAGGTTCAATGGTAGTACAAGCATATCCAAAATAAATCATAGGAGTAAGAGATAGATATTTAGTATTGATATCCTAAATTATTTGAGAGGACCTTGGATGAAATGTTATGGGGATGAGAATTCCATAGGGGTTGAAAATTGGATCACCATATTTTCAGTAGTTTTGTAATGTTAGTTCTGGGATGTATTAAGTAATGTTTTCAGTATTGTGTGGGTTTAATCATGGGTATAATTAGTTTTGGAGGTGTTTAAAATCTTATAAGTGGAATTTTATGGGTTTTATTTCAAAATAGATAACAACACACCCTGATACAATCCTTTTTGGCCCTGATATTTTGTAGTGAATAAAAATAAAAAAGAGGGAAAATAGCTTATCCATGTCATGCTGCTCAGTTTTGGGTGCAATCTGCCACAATCTGGATGACCCCACCATTCCAGATTTGGTGGGTGTGGTAAAGAAAAAACAACATAGGTTTAGGTAGTATTATATAGGGATAATAATTTTATATTGAAAGATAAGGAACACGATTTCTAGGGCAAGCGCGTGGGGGAGGTCATTTTGGTTGTCAAGCTAGATTTCAAATGCGTCAAATATGAACTATTCTCCTAGGATCTTGAATATTTATTAGGGGAAACTCTTTTTTCAATAACGAGGGGTTTAAATAAATTTTAAATAGATTATATTCCTATATTAATCCAGTATTTCATCTTCATTGATGATTCCCCAATATTATGATGAAATTATATATGATTATATGAACCATGGTTCAGATTTTGTGAGACCTTACTGCGAGATAAAATTATCGAGGTTTGGGATCTATTCTCATTTTTCAGACACACAAGAGATTATATAATATTCTTTCATGTTTATTATATCTTTTTCAATCAATATCCCCCATCCCAATATGGAATTAGAATCTTAAATAGTCGGTGTTGAACATCAGGTATCTATTAGATCTATTTATTTTCTTATCCCACTTCTTGAGTCTCATTCTAGAATATTTATGATTCCATTGTTGAATCTATTATTTGAGTTCTTGAAATGATATCAGGTTCTAGTTTTGATATAGATTTTTTTTGGTTGTCAATAGTATTTGGAAAATAGTACGTTGCAAATGATACTCTAGAGATAAGAATCCCTTTACTTTTGAACATGTATTTTATGGGTTCTTGGCATGATTGTATGTGTGTGTGTGTGAAAAAATGGGACCAATAATGGATCATTGATGACATGAGGTGTTTTAATCCTTTGATAATTATTCTTTTATTTCTTTCATGTGGATTTTGGTGATTATGATTATTTCCTGTTACGGTATGATTTTAACCTATCAATGGTATCTTTCATCGTTTTTCCTCTGATTTATTATGTATAGAAAATAATACTAGTTGAGCATATTGGACTATCCCCTAAGAGGGATGTATCATAAATTAATAATAATTTACTTTGAATATCCCATATAGTAGTATTTTCTCATATATTATTAGACTATCCCATCGAGGGGGACATTTCCGAAGGATGGTTGATGTCTTTTCCCACAAAAGCTAAAGCTGCTAGAACCAGACTTTCTAGGAATTATATTATTATTATTGTATGATATAATTTATATTCATGGTAATATTTTAAATTTTATATCATGGACCAATATATATTGTGAATATGAATTAATTTCTATTATTGGTGTCATACTATGTCTTGTACTCACAGACAACTTTAGAAATTCAGTGTGCTCATTGATTTCATGATTAGAAATCCTATTAAGGAAAATAGCCTTATTGTGGATGGTTGAGAATGTTTAATAGGATGACACATGCTTCCCTAGATAAAATATGGTCTGGATGTTTATTACTATTTTTCTAGCTTTACCTCATATATTGGATACATTTATTTATTATTGGTTTATGAATATGATATTCCATAATAATACTAAATGAGTTGGTATTATTTTTATATAATACTATACTGATTGTTTTTTATATATTCATTATTTATTAATTATGGTTATAAAAATCATTTTTTACACTGATTTTTACCCGGTACAGAGGAAATACTCTCCCCACATTTCTTCATGTGACCTTATCACAAGTCAGTATACTATTACATATGGTGAGTTAGGCATGAGGCTGTTTTGTATCTCAACTCAGACCCAGGGGTTTGGGTTAAGGTGTTAGAATATTTTATACCCATACTATAGTAAACACCCTATTCCGAACGTAATATATGTGTTGAAATTTCCTTATGAGCATCTGTTTAAGAGATATTAACATTCATTCTCAAGGAATAACTATTTAATTTTTTAATAAATATTAAATATCAATCCAAACCCAACAATCTCAAAACATTTAAAATATTAATTCAAAGGGTAAACACAATATTCTAAGATCAATGGAATCATTAAAATATGTTTAGGGTAGTTTTATATAAAAAAATAATAGTTTTAACCTTTTTAAGGACCTAATAAATATTATCTCATAAATATTCTATGTTAAATATAATAAAAATTTAGACTGCTACATGATTTATGATTCAAACCCATAGTTTTGTAATCCTCTAGGTGATACACACCTATAAATAAATGTTGAATATTATTGGGGTTGGATAATTTCAGTCAGCAAGGTTAATGGTTGAGGCACAATGGTCAATGTAGGGAAACGATAGGATCTACTGTTGGGTGTGTGTGAGGAAGAAGATGTCCACTATCTTGATCCCAATTTTAATTAATAATGACATATAGATATATTATTTAAATATAATTACAAATAATTAAAAACTATATTTTTATTTTTTTATTTTTATTATATTTTATTCTATTATGTTATTATATCCAAAAAAATGAAGACTTTGGTGAAAATTATATAACATAAAATAAAAAATTTAATATAAATTAATAAATAAAATATTTATTGGATTCTTGAATAAGTTTCTATGTAAGGAATTTCAATCTGAAGTACAAAAATTCAAAAAATGATTACTATATGATCAACCATGATAAAAAAATTAAATTATAAAATTAAGTGGTGTACTACCAACACTTTATATATAAATAACAATCACATACAATTAATATATATATATATATATGTTATTTGTATAATATATTATATATTAAATACATAATATAATTTAATCATATATAGTTGATTTTGAAAATCATTATATATATTCTACATATAACATAATATCTTTTATATATTTATGTTATTGTGATCATTACATCAAGAATAATAATTAATAAATAATATCTAAAATGTGAATCAGATCCTTAACATAGTCTACATTTTCTTCACATTACCCCTTTGTTGAAAATTTCATTAAATATAGAATTATTAAAAAATATTATTTTAAGACAAACATATATTACATCAGAATCATATTTTGATCATATCATTATGGTGAAAATTTCATGTCCATTCAATATTATTCAAATATATTTTTTGGAATTTTAAATATTTGTGCATTGAGATTGATAATGACACATTGGTGAAAAATTCCAGAGATTAATTTTACACATTTTTTTTATATAATGAAATATTTATCTGATTATTCATTAGTGAATCCTATAAATATTAATTTGGTAAGTTATGATTTTGAACATGGACTTATGTAAACATAGTAAGATAATAATTCCTTAACAAAGACACTTATTAAGCTTCTGGGGGGTGTTATATATCTTGTAAGACTATAATTATTCTCTGAGATGGATGATTCAATATGATAATATTTATTGATAAAATAGTTTATAGTGGTGGTCATCAATGAATAGAGGGTGGGTTTATATATTTATAAACATTAATTGGGTCCTATGAGATTAACATTTTAGTTTATAAGTATCCATGTATGAAAAAATAGTTTTATAAAAATGTAAATAATAAAGTACTTCTATCTGAATTGTGTATACTAATTAAATGATTCATGTTCATGATTCGATGTGTTAAATTTCAAGATTAATGGTTGATATAAGTCAATGTTATAAAATTATCTTGTTAATGTTTTGAGTCTACAATGATGATATAAAATTATAAATATAATTTTACAAACATATTGGGAATGTGATGTTAACTTTCTATATGACATTATATTTTTTTGAGAAATGTGGACTTTGGAAGATTGGTTTATCTACTACATAGGGATTAGGGATTACTAGATATGAGGATGTTTCTATAGAAATAAAAATCATATTTATTATCATGGAATTATTTTTAATACTAATATGATGTGAAATTTCATATGTTTCTTGATATTTCAGTTTTTTCATTTTACTTCACCACCATATTGAATTATTATTAGTGAGACCCCAAAATTAGAATGATAAATCCTATGGCCATCCGTAGGTATTAGATTACTATGGGGAGTTTTTATTCATTTTAAAATAAATTTTTGTTTCACTGTCTAGTATTTTATAATATAGCTAGTAGAGTGTGGTATTGTTTCTTTCAAAATAACCCAGATGATGGTATGTTGATCACTACCTAACACATGTGGTCAGATATTAATTTTCATCCTTTAATAATTTTATGAACATGGGGTTCTAATATTATTTTTTTAGATTTATATACGATTTATCATGACATGTTATGTATTTTTTAATATTCCCAAGTGAAGTAGGGTGCAATGCTTTAGGATTTGATTTAGTTTTTTTTAAATTTTGAAATATTTTGTATTGATAAAATTTTTGTGATTAAAATTGATAAAATAATTAGATATGGGGAAAAAATTTGTATGATATGTTAATGATTTTTAGTTTTATATTTGATTTTGGGATTTTTTTTGATTAAAATTTTCATCCACTAGTTTTATTTTTATATTTCTATCACACACATATTCTCTAATATTTCATAGGGATTGGCTCATTATGTTGTATTAACAAAATAAGTTTTATTTTCCCCCACTATATGTAAAATTTTTCATTTTGATATTGTGTTAATGAAAATAAATAATTATTTCTAGGGGATGAGTTTGTCCATTAGTTTCTTGTGAGGTTCTTTTATTTTACTGACTTTTTTTATCATTAGGGTAATGATATTGGTATTGATCTTGTCATGTTTTTAGTTTCCTTACATAATGCATGGAACGAGATTTTCATACTTGGGGAAAACTTTATTTGGATATATTATATAATGTTTTATATAAGTGATATATGTCATTGATGAATATTTACATTATTAGTGGTCAGTTAGTTCGTTGGATGTACGGTGGTTGAGATTTCATAATAATAAGGTGAAAGGTTTTATTAGAGGTAATTCCTCCCACTAGGTTCATAGATACTACATAACTAGTCACAATCCATTGACCAAATGGACATCAACAAGAGGAGTTAACTTACTGGACCCTTTACATTTCTCTAGGGGACCCAACACATAGATTATACGAGAATTAATATTAGGTTATTAGATTAGAGTATGGAGTTGGGAACATGTTAGATAACGATTCATGAAATTACAGAACATTGTTAATGTTATTAATGTTAAGATTGATTTTCTAGGGAGCCCAATAATATAGAAATGGAGTGTAATGATTCATGTTAAATGTCTAATAAAAGTACCTATAACATTATTTAAAGGGTTAAATTCTATTGAATCATGAATAAAGTATATTTAGTTCATAATTCTCTACATGTTATTAACATTGAAAATAATTTTCAGCAGTAATAATGACGTGTTTTGATAACTATTCACAAAATATACCATGATACTGAGCATTGCACACACAAACATTTATTGAATTTTTATAAAAGTATTGTGTTCATCGATGGATGTCTTCAACAGTTTTGAGATATATAGATGTTATCTAAATGGGTCACAATGCATGAGATGGAACCTATTTATTGTCGTTTCTAGTAACAACTTCTTTTCTTATCATTTAGGTTGTCATCGAATATATGTTAAATTAATTTTTTATCGTCCTATCATTTAATAACTTTTTTTAGTTTTTATTTTACATAATTTATTGTTATATTGTGATGAGTGATTGGTTGATAATGGAATGGAATATCAGTTTTGTGTTGGTTTAAAATACATTGTGGGTCTAATTTTTGGGTGATAAAAGATGCATATTGGTTTAAGTATGGGGGATTATATCTAAAACAATATCAGGATAAATGAGATCACTATACAGGATGAGACAACTAAATATGATGTGATACAATATATATTTCAAGGATTTATACTACTCATGTGATTGGATGAGTTTCACTATAACAAGTGATGTTTTGTATTCCATATATTGGTAAGATGTTTTCCATGATTAGGAGAATTATTTATTTGTGATTTTTTATTGATGAATATATTGTTTCTAATTTGTATTTCTGGTAGTTTGATATGATCATATTTCTTGTATGTAATCAGATGTGATTTCTAGAATATTATTTTCCATACCTTTAGGGTAAACTACTATGGGAAATATGTGTATTTTTTTGAAATTTCTTAATAGGTGAGGAACATGTACTTTTTCATATAAATTTTGGGTAATGGTTCTTTTATTTTATGGTTGGAAAATGGAGTGCTTCTTAATGTCAACATTATCCAATATTTTGATATAATAGTCCAAAACAGAAATTCCACCTAATGTTTTATAAATTTTTTGATTTGTATCATGTAATTCTTGGAAGAGTGATAAATAATTTTCTATAATGAAATAATGAGATATTGTGCTCATCGTATTGGAATCCAGGTGATGTGTTTTGGTTATCATAATTATTTGAGAGTTATGAACATTTTTTATCATGATTATAATCAATCTTTATTAGGTAAGTGTTATCAGGGTATTTGGAGACAATTGATCATGGAATTCTACTCATAGTTTGGACCGTCCACAATAGATGTGCCAACATGTATCCCTAAAAGGTTGTTCAACATTTTATATGTTTTATATAGGTCAAGGGTATGTGGTTGAGAGATAAAGAGCCTCCACAAAAACCACTTATATAACAGAGAGATAATTATATATCCAAATCAATTTATTTCTATTAATGAAATAAATAATAGATTATATTAGGGATATGAATTCTTTGAGTTGGAAGAGTCTTGGGAATGGGTAATGTAGAAGTGATTTTACTTGATATCATGGTTTATGAGATATTTCTTAGTGGAATAAGGGGATTCAAGTATATAATTTGAAATTTAACCAATATTGTTGATATGTCACCATGGATGGTGATGAGAAATATGTGGTATGACCCATTAAAATGTTATTTTTTTGATATTGATGCATTAAGGATGTCTTACAAAATGATGACGGAGTTCAAAAAAATGTGTGATTGATAAAAATTCTTCTTATTTTATTCATTTTTTAATGAATAATTGAAGGATATTGATGGTGAGGTGTAACATGATTCTATCTACATGTTTGGTTTATATTGGGGTTATTTCTTAAAGGTGGGGAGTGATGTGTTATTCCTAAGATATGAAAGATAAATTCAGTCTAGAAGTGTGGGAAACATGTAGATATTGTATCATGATTTCTTATTTATATTCTCCCCAAGGATATAAGGTTGTGACTAGAATATTGGTTCTGACATTATCATTCAGTGTGTATTCAGTTTCATGCTAGTAGAATAGTTTCTTACCAATCAAAAAATGATGGTTGAGTTTGAAGGATTTGAATAAATTTCATGTTATACTTTTATTACTCATGTGATATAGTATAATTTTTTGGTAGGTAATTGATGTATAATTTTAGATAGACCATGTTTATTTTAACGGTTTTGGGCTATTAAATGTGTTAGCGAAGGACAAGAGTCATTATTTTATGAGTTAGTTTTGAGTTTGTGTTGAAATTATGATATAGGTAGAAGGTTATGATACAAAGTATGAAATTCCAATGGGTAAAGTTGATACATGAGATTATGTTTTTGGATGACAGGTAATTCCGTAGAAACACATGAATTTCATCACGAAGGGTGTCAAAGGATGGATCAATCATATCAAAATAGTTGTTGGATACTCGTGAAAGAATATATACTGGGATGGTGTTACACCATGATGGGTAGGTTCATACCATAATGTAACGATGGGTAGGGGGATTCAAGTTCTTTGGTTTGAATTTGATGAGGTCTATTCAATTGTGATGAGGTGGATCATGTTGTAAGAATAGGCTATAGTGTTTGGTTTCTTTATATAAATGGATTATTACACCATTAAAAGCATTTTTCAGACCACCGTGTAACCTAGGGACATGGAATTCAATCATCTCTAGTTTTTTCATGTTTTAATTTTCTTTATAGGTATTTTTTTTTGAAATTTGAAATTTTTTTATGTTAATGGAGGGGTTATTCATTTCTGGTTGGCCTAGTCACTCATCATTACTTCCCCAAATTTCCCATTTCGTACCCTCTTTAATGGGATTTAGTACATTTTTTTAAAATAACATTTAGCTTTTTGTTCCTATGTATCATCACAGGTATATATAAAATTCCTTCATCATATATTTTTTATGATTATCTCACTACCTAATCATTTTTTCCAATTATGCTCTAAAATGTGGAATTATTTGGATTTCATATTTCTTTAATCAAAGTTGAATTAGCTATAGATACTTGATATAAATGCTGTTATGAGTGTTAGGTAGGAGGAATCTAAATTTCTTGCACCCATATATGCATGTTTACATGATGTAATATTGATGGGGGTAGTTAGATAGGTTGTATAATGTAGATATAGAATAAAAAACAGTTTCCATTAATCATGAGGTGTCCCAAGGATCTATATAACATGAGAGTGGTCATTATATCATGATGTAAAATATCAAGGGTTACCAATAGTGATTTTTATAAGTTAATGTGTGGGTAAGAAATAGAAATCGAACTCTATGATGTTTATCACGAAGGAGTGAAAGATAATAATTTTGGGTTTTTTTTATTGGTGGACGGTATGAGTTGATCATAACAATTTAATGGCTGTTTCAGCCCTAGGGTGTAATTAAATTGGATGTTGAAGTTGGTAATGGGTGGTAATTGGATATAAAATGGGTAGATGAGATGATTAGGGGTTACCAAGGTGGTGAAAGTTAATCAATTGAATCTAAAACTATTTTTTGTGAGTTTTCATATAAATGTGGGTAGGGATGTAGTGTAATATAATTTCTAGTGTGGGTTTACATGATTAATTTTCTATTTACTATATGTGTCATGGTCTAAGTTTTCATTCCTTGGTAAAGTTATTTTGATTGGATTCTAGTGGCGGCGACAAAGAGACCTCCAGGGATTAAAGGATGTGATTATGTGATAATGGGGAGACTCATTCACTAGATATGGATTAAATAATATTATCAATAGATACTTATGGTGGTGATATAATTTACAAGTATGGTATGCCAGTTTTATGTCATTCATTGATGGTGGTGGCGACTGTAGCATACTATTTTTATTACCACAATATGTTGACTGTTCTGTAAACCATAGGGAATGAGGCTATTGAAATTGTCTGTGCATTTAGGGTAGGTATTTACCTATATATTATTTCCAAGATCCCTTGTTGATGTGTAGTTTAGGGTGACAATATTAATAATCTTACTGTGGGAGGGTTCAATTGGAGATGTCGACCATTGATTAGGGTGCTATTAAGACATCAGATGACATGGGGAAAATGGGTTATTTATAAGAAGGGGTGATACCCCATTTTTGGGGAAATATTATCCACTTGATTTATATGGTGAATTTGATATTAGTAGACTAGTAATGTTATATTTGGTAGACATGGGGGTGATAGGGGGATACTGGTGTTGTGACAAGTTATAATGTAGGTCCATGTGCATCTATGGGTGTGTTAAACTATGGGAGGATCATCACACTCTAGAAATAGTTATTTTAGGTAGGGTGATTCATTAGGGTGAAAGTATAGTAACCCATGAATTGAGATAACAATTATGGATTATTTCTTGTCGGAATATCATGTTTTCATGTACCTATATTTTGTGGGAGCATTTTAGTGGAACACTAGTGGTGGCCAACTATGTTTCATTATCACACCCAATAGAGGTTGATTAATTCTTACATAATATCATGTTTTATATTTTAGGATAGGGGAAGGCCATAATTATAATGATGGAGTAGGTAAGTGATGGGTAGTGGTATAGGTTGGTTTCATGGATGTTGTTTGAGATAGAACTCTTCTGATCCTTGGTGAAAAAATTTATTATCTCTATTTTTTTGATGGTCTAATGTTTTATGTTTTCCAATATAGGGTAATTTTTTATATATGAATTCTATATACCTATAACATATTTTTTAGTATTACTCATGTTTTTTAAATTTTGTTTATTTCATTTTGTGTGTCATGGTACTAAATTATTTCATGATAAAACTCGATTTATTTCTAAATGAGCGTATAATTTTCCCTTGATTACACTTTTAACCCCCCCCCCCCACTATTTAGTAGCATATAGTGTATGGGGAGGCATGAATATTATCATGTGTTGAATTGATCTTGGATCCATTTTTGTTATACAATGTAGGGAGTGGTATATTTTTTTATATGAATAAGGAAATCCATTATAAATTTCTAAATGATGATGGCATTGCATATAGGATCATTATTTGATCAATCAGTTTACTCATTTATAAATTTTTGTGAGATGGGATCTATTGATTTTTTATTTTGTGGTCATTAATATGTATGATTATGTAGTTTTGGAGTGATATTAATGTTATTTTCAATGGTATGTGTTCTTTTGCCCCTCTTTTGAAAGATATTTTCATGAAAGATTCGTGGAATTATACGAGTAGGCATAAAAATAAATATTTATATTATTTTATGTTTTACATCACTAGAGGTCCTATGTGAGAGGGGATTCTAGTATTTTATACTTTTTTAGGATTTATTTGAATAAATATGGTGGTGTTCTATTGAAATGTGAGTATTAAATACATTCATGAATTAATTTTTATTCTACTTCTTTTGAGGGTATTATTATTTTTATGGATTGAAAGTTGTAATGATTGGGAGATTGTAGTGTTTTAGGATTTCCAAAGAATACCTTATACCATGATCATTATATTCCATTTTTTGGTTATATTTTATTTTTGCTGGACATGTTTATTAAATATTTCTATGATATGATTTAATGTATAACTATAAGAAATTTGTAATGGGTAATTTCATCGATCCTCAGGTCTAATAAGTGGATGATGCCTTAAAAATAAATTTAAGAATGCCTTGTCATGAAATACTTATTTAGAATCCATTTAATCATTATATATGTTGAAAAACATGTTTTTTACATGGGACCCCATTGATGGATTGGTTTGATGGGGTGTGATGTTGGGAAAGGAAATAAAAATGTGGAAATATGAGCCTACTATGGATATATGAACATAATAAATCCAAAATTATAGTATTATATTATAAGACATTTGTTTTCATTGAGATTTTGATGGATATATTTTATTTGTGTATGAATATTGTATCAATTAGAGACTGTGAAATATATATATAATCATTTCAGGACATGACACTCTTTTTCCCACAGTAAATTTTATCGCTCCCAAAAGGATGGTGGAATCCATAATTGATGAAGGAGAACATTGGGAATAATTTGATGTAGATTAGGATCATTAGTGGAGGATGATTTCATTGATTTATTCATTTACGCCTTTGAGTATGAAAAAATCAATCATTTATGTTTGGGTTTAAATATAATTTTTGTAGGTATGTTTTAAGTCATACACAAACACAAAATAGATATATATAGATATAAATATATATATATATATACATATCAAAATTACCATATCGAGGAGATGAATAAATAAGAACAATTACTATGATGACCTAAATCATAGATTGAGATTATTCCTAGAAAAACTTTGGTGAGAATTTCAACATATCTCTAGAATTTATTGGAGCTAAGTTAAGATTAATAATTTTAAAACTAGGGTTTTGAAACCCTTTTGTTGATATGAAATTACTAGTAAAAATTGAATATGATACGTGTTGATCAATATCGGCCAATTCATGTGAATGTTAGACATGCATCAGTTAGTGATGATTGCATGTGGGGAAGGAGACGACCCCTTTCTATATTTTAATTTTTTAAAGAATAGAAATTATATTACAATACATAAATAAATAACTTATATAGAATATTATTATTTACATAATATAATATATTATTTTACTTTTAAAAATCGGTATACATTGAGGGGAATATTATAGTATGACAAATTAAAAAATATATAAATTTGATTTCCAACTATGTTTTTGGGTGAGGAATAAGGGATCTAGATTGTATAGGGCCAATGATGTCGATAGTCGAATTGGGGGGGGGTCAAAATATGATTGAGAAAAAAAGTGTAAATAATATATTCCAAAAATGGAAGACCATATGGACTTCCATGATAGAAATAAATTTTTAAGGGATTATACCACCCACATGTTATATATATATATATAACATAGAACACCATATAATGTTTTTATAATATATCATATATCAAAATATATTTTATCTTATAATCTAAAAAATATTTAATTATTTAATTTATTAGTTATAAAATTAATATTACATCAAAATCATGACATATCGTGATACTACGACAAAAACATCAAGATGAGTATTTCAAAACCAGTATCAATTAGGTTTTTTTGACATGTGGTGTAGTACCCAAGCCCTAAACATGACTCTTTTCGTTAAATTTTTTTATAAAATTATTAATTATAATATGATAACAATTTGGGAGAAATAAATAATCTATTCGAAATATTTTTTTTTGTAAAATTAAATGGTATATTTTTGTGGTCTTTTTCATATAGTTGGAAGGATGTTTTTAGAGTTTTAATTTTTTGGACACTAATATTGATTTATCATCATCTTGGAATATATTTATTAAATTGTTTTTTCTTATATAGAAAGAAATGATATATTATGTTTGGTCATTTAGTAATGCTGAGATGAAACTTTTTCTAAATTTCCATTTATAATTTCTACATGATCAAACCTAGTCTGATGAAAATTAATATATAACAATCAACATGGATATTCTAATAGGAACTCTGATCTTGGGTAAAATTGTGATTACCCTTTGAGATAAATTGTTCAATATATAATGGATTTGTATAAACATACTTTTCGGTGATGGTCAATGAATAATACCAGATGGTTTCCCTAATATATAAGCTTTAGTGAGTCTTCTAGGTTTCAAAGTAATGATTAATTTTTTTTTTGTTTTCTAAAGTCGTTAAACTGTTACTATAAAACCACACCGGGGGGGGGGGGGTGTAATCAATATGATCATTTTTATTAATTTAAACCAAATTCACTTTTTCATAGAATGTATGAATTTTATTGAATTGTAGGTTTTATTTTCCAAATTATTATGTACAAATGAAATGATATATGAGAAAGAAAAAAAGGATTAAAAAATTTTATGCGTTTAAATAAAAATTGGTGAGATAGTCTTAAGTGTATAGTTGATGTTATCTAATGAATTATCAAGAGTCAAATAAGGGAAAGGTGATGACTGTAAACCCTTTATCTTGGTCCCAACAAGGTTACACCAAGAAAAAACTCACTATTCTTCATAGGTATGATAACTAACTTGTCATGATATTCTCAATACTAGATTTGGTTTGATCCTATTAAAGTATTAATTTTTTTTGACTTTCATCACTTATATACTGTATTAATACATTATACTTCATCAATCTTTTAGAAATATTTTTGGCTTATACATTTGGAAAATATCAATAAGTTCATAGCACTCATCATTGGTCCTTGAAATATATATTAATTGTTGTCAGATATTCTGAATACTATTTCATACTTCATATGTTCAATAGGAGTAGAACCAACTCACTCAATATTATCTTAATCTACAATTCTCATGTGTGGTCTTATAACAATAGTTTTGGAATCTATATCTTTATTTTATTCTCCTTCCATGATAAAAGTATTTATTAATAAAAAAATTTATGATCACTATATTTTGTCATTATCAATGTTGCATATATATATAATAGGAATATAAATATCTATTCCATCATGTGAATATTACTTCCATAGTTCCAATACATAATCCACTTTAATCATTATATTATGTTCCCCTCATTCAAAAATACATATTTATTGGTCATAAATTTTTTCTCATAAGAGATAAATTTATCCAATATTAAATGATTTCAAGGCATACTTGAGATACTTCCTTGAATTATTCCTTTTGTAGATATCGTTTTAATTATTCAATCACATCCATAGAATAATATAAAATATATCCTTCCTTGAAAAAAACCACCATATTTGACTTCCTATAACTATCATAATCAAGTCATAGTCTTCTTAATTTAATTATTTAAGAATATTTACGCATTTATTTTCGAAATTATTCATCATTCATTTTGATACAAACTAAAAATATATATTGATACATTATTATCCCCATGTATTTTTGTATAAAAGAATAAATTTCATGTTTAATTATTTTTCATAGTGAAATATTATCATCCATATCAAGAAATAATATAGAGTTCAATCATAATTTATCTAATTATTATAATGTTTATATCTTGAAGAAAAAATTTAACCTTATCTTAAAATTTATAATCCTTATGAATTTTTCTTATTAAAATATCCTATTTTTTAAATAGATAATTCTTACAAAACATTAGACTACATTTTATGTTTGATTTAGAAACTATAACTCAATATTTCATTTTCATTATAAAATATTACATATCACATTGAAGACAGCACAAATAATCTTAATGATCCTAAAAATACCTTTAAGTATTTATGTAAATCATATATATGCTTAGAATCATCTTATACATCATCTAGATAATAAAAATTTCTTTTACAAATGCAATAAAAAATCATACATTCCATGAAATAGATGTTATATATCATTGTAAAATCCTTTACTATATCTTAGTACATTGATAAAAATTTTGTATCAGTATATAAAACATACATAACATGTGTTGTATATTACATATCATAGTGAAGAAACTCTCAAAAAATTGACAATTCTTATTTTGGAAAAACATATGTTTGAAACAATTCACTATTTTTCTGAAAATTAAGATCTCTATTATTTTCCAAAATTATTATCCAGAATTTTATCTTAATTTCTAAAAATTTGATACAAATTGAAATACTATTACATAAATTTAAAATACATCAGCAATTTATCAAAATGTCATTAGTTTTGTCATAAAATTTTTAAATTCATTTAAGAACATGTATAAGATGTATAAAACGTAAAAATTTCTCAAAAATTATTTTCAATAAATGTATAAAAAAATTTAATCTTTAATATTGTTTTATAATAAAAAAATACTCCATGTTAAACATTAATATTAATAGTAATCTTAATGCCTGATAATCATTGGAAAAGATGATCATTTCTAGATTCTTCAATATTTACAGATAGCATCTCATCAACTCAATAAATCATAAAACTCCTTCTCACTATATATTTATTCATATTCATAGAGACAAATCCGGTATCAATATCTATAATAGATGATAATTTCCCTCTTTTTTAGTTAACTCAAAACAAATAAATAAATTCTATATATAAAACATTAGGTAGAATCAAATTAGACACCCAATAATATTTTCTAAAAAATCCCCTATGAAAAATCTTCTTGTATAATGAGTATCAGAAACATCTAAAACCTCTTAGTTAGAATAATCTAAATGATGATAATATCCTATATCCTCCCTCTTAACTGAGAGGAGAAGTCTCCCAGTAATCTTTTATCATAAATTGGTTTAAACCTGGGTGATATTGAATATTCATTAGACTATAACAATACAATAAAACTAAAGATAATACTATATAGGGGTGGAGTATCAATTGTATTATTCTGAAAAAATGATCTTAAATGTAATTAATAAGGGACTTCATCTTATATAGCTTCTGATATATCAAAATATTGGTCCTCTGATCTAGTATTGAAGATTATTCATTCCAATGGAGTAATAAGGTAGTTTGAGGGAGGACCCCTACAGTATATACAGATATAGGGTGACCACAAACATTGAGGAAACCAAAAAATAAAAATTCATGGTTATGGATGATCCATGTAGGAAACATGATGGAATAAAGAGTTTATGTTGTTTTCAACCTATTTTTTAAGGCCTTCAGGTCATGTATTAGAGTATTTGGGCCTTTGGTTCATTAGGATATGTAATATATGATTTTTTCAGGGTAAGGGTTCCCTTTAAAACTAGTTCAAAAGCGGTAATGTCTAGAAATAAAATAAATATATAATTGGATGATAATTTTAACATTATGGTACTTTAAAAATATATGATTCAAGATATTGTTCAATCATCATAAATTTGAAAAAAACTAAACATATGATGAAATTATTTTTTGGAACATCAATATTCATGTATTATATTGTATTACAAACTCATTCAAAACATCTCTTCCCAATACATATTAAGATTATGAATTATATAAAAAAACATGATAGAGGTTGGTTCAATAGACCCCCCTTTTAGTTTTTGTCAATATTTTCAAAAAAATTGAATGTCAATATGTATTCTTCAATTTTATATCTTTACAATATTTAACACATATAAAAAGGATGATACTAAAATATTATGTCATAAATTAATGAACTCTATTTCTACATGATCTTTCCTCCCTATAAAAAATAGGAGTGACTAATCAACATTTGAACACTTGTAATTCATTACCATGTATTTCCAAAAATCTCAATACTTATTAAGTCAATGACCAAGATGACTTATTAACATTAAAATTATTATTGATTTTTACAATGTTAGGATGAGATAATGGAATAATGATACATTTTCAACCTGATTTTCAACACATCCCTAAAAATTCAAAATTCATATATAATGATATCTTATGGTAGCCTACTCAACATTTACCCATATCAATGGGTACACAATGTTTTTTTTCATTTTTGATCAATACATCGAATAAGAGTTAATATACTATTTGTTTGGATCACATACAACATATAATCTTATTCTAGAATGTAAAATTTTATAACATTATTTTATTTCCTTCTCTCTATCACACTTCACCATTAATTACCTACATTGAAAAGAAATACAATATAATTTATAATAACGAGTTTCTTCAAAAACAAAATGAGTGAGAGACCATGGGATGTTATGTATTTTTTTAAATAACAAATATTTATTTTTAAAACATGATTTGATAGGTCTCTTAAGTATATCTTTCTTAGTATTCAAAATAATAATCTTTTTTTGTTGTATCATATTTTTTATTTGATCAATTCCCTTATGTATGATTCCATTATTTACTTTATAAAATAAGACATGTATATTACATGGTTCCAGATTTACTAATTTTAATATTTTTCCTTGATATTATTTTATTTTGAAAAACTATTTTTGAAATGTTTAAATCTTTCTTTTTCTTTTAACATGCCTTCTCAAGAAAACTTGGGATATAAATTTTTAAAAACAACTCCTAAAATTCCATTTTTGTGTTTGTAGAATTTATTTTTTTCCAAAAACAATTTAATTATATTATTATTCATTTATATTTTTTCTAATGTATAATTTAGATATCTAAATAATCATGCATTCATTAAGAACATGCCTATATTTCCTGAATTATACATATATTTATGAGGAATATTTTTTTCCATTTTATATAATGTTCTGGTCATATTTATATTCTTATATATAGATATCTCCTAAAACACTATCCTCTTGTTTATTTTAAGGATTGATTCACTTAATTTTCCTTTTTCATTCCTTTATAATAACCAACATCCATGGATTTATGACTATATTACATGGTGTAAAATGTTCTCCAACAATATAAACAATATCTTTTTCATGGTGTAAAATTCATCTTGTCATTTTTGTTAATGTTTTGATAAATTATTTTATTTTAATTTTTTCCCAAGGAAAAATCCCCATGCTTATCTTGATTTATCTTCACCTATGTTGGTATTACTTCTTCAAAATATTTTGTCACATACATTTTTTGTATGATATTTAATTTTTCTCTAATAAGGCCATTTAGATTATTATTTTCAAAAAAATCCCATCCCTTCAAACCCATTTTAAAAAATAATGTCTTATAATTATTTGGTGTAATTTGAATCAACTCATTAGTTAATACCATTCGTATAGGATTTATTTTTCATAAATGGAATGGTATATTAGAACAAAATTGAATATTAGTAGTAAAAAAATAGTGTAACATTAATGTTAAAGTAGAATCTAACCAATTATGCCCCTAGTTTATTTTTTTCTTATTTAATCATCTAGCTTGGAACCTTTTTATTGGGAAGCTTTTTATATACATTATTTTATTGTCCTATTATTGAGTATCGGTATTCACACTATTTTTAACAACCAATACATTTATATTTTTTATTATAACCTATACTATTCATACAAATATTTGTAGTGAAAATTTTATTTTGTAAATAAAATGTTACCCTTATCTTAGAGTTTTCTTTAAGTATATCTTTAGATTATACAAATAACTTCAATCCACAATATAGATATTTTTGAACACTATAATTCCCTTATAAATTACGCATGTAAAAAATATTATCATTTATTTTAATGAAGTCTCATCTTGTTCCTTTTCATGATATGTCAATTTTACTTGAAACTCAACACACTTCATATTCACAGTGTTCCTCTATTCTTCTCTAGGATTTAGTATTTATTTACACTCTATTTTTATCTTCTAATTATTATTTCTATTTTATTATTGAAAATATTTTATGGAATTATTAGCAATTAAACAAATAAGTTAAAAAATATAAAAACCATAAAAACATTTAACACCAAGCAATTGAAACTAAAACATATAATCATAAAATAAATAATGTGTACCTTATTCAATGTATTCCACTACTGTTTCCTTCATTTACTAATTGATAAATTCCACTAATGAATAATATAAAGGATCTTCCCTCTAAGGTGTATCTATGGGATTCATTGATTCACCCAAACGGTTGAGGAATAATATTTTAAACATCCTAGATAGGCTAGTATTTAATAGTGCTGAGGTGGATGGAAGAAGAGAACATCTGGTTTGATGATTTTTAGACAACATATTAAACAAGGACCAAAAATCCTTATCTTACTCCTATCTGCTAGACTTATTTGTATATTTTATTGGTAAACTCCCAATGTCTAGGAATTTTATCTTACATTCCACAAAATTTATGGGTAATTCCAATGTTTACATCTCGTGTGACCCTTGACCATAAACTCTCCCATGAATTTCAATGATATATGACACATATGATATTCAAACATTTGTTAATTAATGTTTTGATGGATAAATGTGTCCTGAATGTTCTAAATTAATCAAAATATTCAATTCACTAAACTAAAACTCAAATCTAGCATTTAATATGATATTATTACGTAGCCAACATATGATATGCCAATATTATTAAATATGGTATACCCGTAGGTTTATATATGTTCCTTTTTCTATATTTATACTATAATTTACAACACATCATATCATATTTTATGATATCTCATGGCTCTATAGAATATTCCTTATAATTTCCAACATTCCCTAAAGATGAAATGATATTCATTCTAATTCTTATTATATAGTATCATATAAAATAACGTGTTAATTTAGATCCAAAAAAAATCTTGGATATCATCCGAATCCTTTTTAGAAATCTATTATTATTTTCACCATGTATCACATTATATGAATAACATTTTTAATACCCCCTCAAATGGAAAAAACTGTAAAACACATTTTGAGTTTCATGTTGAGTCAAAATCAATCCCTATTTTATCTTCATTATACACATGTATATCTACACCTATGTCCACCAGTTTCATCATATGTAAGAATATATGATCATATTATCCCTTTTTCCTAGACATCATGATAACAAAGGAAACAAATTATGCCAATATTATATCATATCCTCATACATTATTGCATCTCCAAGTATAGATTTACCATGTTTATGAACACATCACATTTTATTCATCTTTATGGATGATAAAATACCATATTCCTTGTAACATCCCCAAATGATAAAGGGTTAAATGACTAAATGATACGACTCATGTCAATAAGGTGCACCATCCTTTTCGGAAGCCTACCTGGTTAGAACTCTACAGTTAAGCGTGCTTGGCCTGGAGTAGTGATCAGGATGGGTGACCTTCTGGGAAGTCTCCCAGAGTGTGTGTGAGTGAAGACAAAGCACACTGGAAAGGACATGTGTTGTCCTGTGGGGAGTATCATTAGTCAGATGACCCTTTCAGGCACGTTGGTGGACCCTGGGGTGGGCCCCACGTGTCTGCGGGGCAACTGGTGGTACCTGGTGGGCCAGGGCCTGACGACCATGTTAAGGCGGGGTGGCTGTGCTGTCACCGGGACCTGGTTGTCACATTTGGTATCAGAGGAGGAACCCAGCATTAAGTGCGCGGTGCACTGCCTGGGTTGAGATGTAGGGCCCACAACGAGGGCGTTGTGCTCTAAAGGGGGGGGGGGTGAGTGTAACATCCCCAAATGATAAAGGGTTAAATGACTAAATTATATGACTCATGTCAACAAGGTGCACCTTCCTTTTCGGAAGCCTACCTGGTTAGAACTCCACAGTTAAGCGTGCTTGGCCTGGAATAGTGATCAGGATGGGTGACCTTCTGGGAAGTCTCCCAGAGTGTGTGTGAGTGAGGACAAAGCACACTGGAAAGGACATGTGTTGGCCTGTGGGGAGTATCATTAGTCAGATGACCCTTTCAGGCACGTTAGTGGACCCTGGAGTGGGCCCCCCGTGTCTGCGGGGCAACTGGTCGTACCTGGTGGGCCAGGGCCCGACAGCCATGTTAAGGCGGGGTGGTTGTGCTGTCACCGGGACCTAGTTGTCACATTCCTCACCTAAGTTGATTAGAAAATCATACACACTATCTATGTATATCCATTAAATTTATCATTCAATCATAATAAAGGTCCCTTATTGTATACACATCATCCAAGTGGGAAAATCCCTACTTTTTTTAAATAGATTAATTGATAAACAACATACTCAATCATCTTTTAATTAGATAATCTACATGTATTGTGTGAGAAAGGTATCGAATTAGGAAGGTTATCATGCTAGTAGCCTCACTAACCTTAGGTAAGAGGATTATATATGAAATATTTACCTCAATTAAATCAATGATATAGTGGATAACACTATATGTGGTATACCTCGTGTGGGTATCCAGTGCACAGATACTATTTTTTACCTCATGAGCATATTTCATATTCCGATACAAGAATCATACTCACTATTAGCCTAAAATCTCATTATGACATATATTATTTTAAGATAAAAATATGTAGGGTTAACTCAATGTCATACATTATATGGTAAATTATCATTACACTTCATTAAATATAAAAATAAATGTATACATATTTGAAACTAATTTGAAAGAATTATAATGATTATATTTCCATTTGTATTTCATAATACATTTTATATTGATAAATCCCTTTAATAATATTTTAAGAAAATATCATATAAATTGTTATATAATACATCATATATGATATAATTGTACATAAGCCTTATGATTTCTTTATTTTTAAATGTTTTTTGAACTCCTAATATCTCTATTTTATTACAATCAAGTCACTATATGACTATAATATAAAATTATATCAATAAATTATTTTCTAAGTAAAACCTATTAAAAAATATGGTTGGGATAATGGTGAGTCATAGGATTATAATTCATTTTTTTGAATCATTGAACATATTAAAACTCTTTAACTCTGTTACATCCAATATCACAAGGTTAATAATATTTATTTTCCACATAAAAAACATATATGTTCATCATCATCATTCTTTTTATGATGATATATTATTTATTTTTTTAAAAAATATAACAATTTGAATTAATGCCTAACTAGAATACCTGAAAATCATTAGTATAAAAAATAAATATATTATTTTCAATTAAATAAATGTTTTTTAATAATTTTCTTTGTTTACATTACATAAAACACTTTAAGATATAATGTAGAGGTCATTTTAACAGTAATATTATATTATTTTTCAATTTTGAACTAATAAAATTTTAAAACAAAGTCCCACTACCTTCCTAGTACCAATCTTCTTTTTAGTACATCACACTATGAGATAACATTTTTATGTCTTGTAACATCTCGACCTAGATCCCACTAAATGGTTCCCTATGCCACTAGGTCACATGGACTTAGGAACTCCTCCACATACACTAGAGGATTATAACATGTAGTGAGGGCCTATGGCGTGATAGTGGGGATATTATTATCTCATATTATAATGTATTAAAACTAAAGTAAACATGTAGAGAAATAGAAAAATACAGTTATAAGTCAATTGATAAAAGTTAATCATCAAGGATAAGAATAAATAAACAATTCTATATTTATTATCATATAAAAAATTATACGTTGTTTCATGTCCCTATAGAATAGAAGAACATGTATGAAATAATACATCACAATACGCGTTTCAAAATACTAAAATCACCAAAAAGAACAATCCCATCTTGCACCATGATAGATGCATAGTCCAATGATCCCATACTCATAAGAAATAAGAAATATAATGAATCATAAAATGTGTTCTTTCCATAGTACTTATATGAATCCAAGAAGTGTAATTTTGTTCATATTGTAGGGCCAAACATGGTTCAAGATAGCACTCATCCGGACACCACTAATGATTTGTTAAAAAATAATGTTAGTGTGACAAAAAAAAGATGTGTGCAACATATCACGAACACAAAAGTTTTCAATGTAAATTTATTATTGGATAAGTAATACTATCTATCCATATAAGGCTCTTTTCAAAAAATAGTCATCAACCCTTAAACAAGGGAATCAATAAAGTATAAATAAACAAGTGATACTATCTTGTCTACCCACTCGAGTAAAATACCCGTGTATGAGTTATCTACAAGAATAGAAAAATTTCCACCATGGAATAAAGGTACAACCATGTGTAGACCACGACCACAACCACGTCATATAATAATGACTTTAATATTTATCATGGTTGAACCCTATAATCAATTCATCCATTATGGCCTTGCCATGTAATCAAAAGTGGTAGATCACGAAGAGCCAAAACAAAGGTATATAATACCAAGGAATATAAATTAAGTCCTAGGAAAATCATGATGGGATATCTATAAAGTATTAAGTTGATTTCACGGAGCATTCCAGATGCACAAGTCTAATGCAAATCAATCTAATCCATATCCAAGGGTTGTAAGGCCTACGTCATCATACGAAATCAAAAAAAAGGAGGAAATAGGTCCAAGGTGTCTAAAAATATAAATAAGATCAATGGGAGAAAATTTTATTGAATATAATGGAATTAGGAATCAAGATATTCAATATAATAAATCCCCTACCATTTCATCTAATGATCTCATTTCATTCAAACTTCATAATTAGTCACATTCCATGAGTTTATCCAACATATATAACAAATTCCATTTAAATAATTAACTGAATTCTCATCATGTAAACACATGATAAAGAAGTTATCAACATATCTTAATAAATCTATGTCAATTATAAAATGGATACCTCTAACTAGGGGATCTCACTCACACCCCACAGGTGGTATATCAAAAGGGAAGATAAAAAGGTTCACCTCATGGGTAGCCTAGGTTTGGATAACAACCTATAATTAAGCTCAAAGGAACTAGTGGTCATATCTTATTGGTTCTAATTCATCAAATTGAGTAATAAAATTAATTAATATAGAACCTCTAGAAAATCCAACGTGTGGAACAATGATAACTATGATTATAAAACACTAAATGTTGAGGGAATGATATAGAACACATAATGTAGGTTCGAAGTAGAGAACTTGTCCAGTATTAGCTTTTAAATCATTCCATATATTATGAAAAAGATATAAAATATGAAAGTAGTTTATATTATATTTCACTTAAATAAATCTATCAATATGAAGTCATATAAAGAATGAAACAAGACGATCAAAGAGTTTAACTACGTGAATCTAACAAGACCTATGATGTTTGCTTTATAATTCGGATGGAGAATGAAAACTAAAGACTACCTTTTGATTTTAAAAGAGCTCCCAAGGTTGTGATTTTATCCAACAGTTAATAGGATAAATAGGTTTATGTTCAAAAATATTTTACGGTTAAAATAATAATTCCCACATTTTTTTGGGTCACATGGATTGGCCACCTGGTTTTCCAAAATTTGAACCTATTATAGGCCTTTACTGTGTTAAGTTGAATCTAAAATGGTATCATACACACATTTTTACTAACCATGAATAATCCATGAAACACACTATCCTAAAAAATTAAAATTTCCTCACATTATAATAAACTTTGTTTTATAAGTTTTCATTAAATCGTGCGCCTCTTGAATAAGGCATGGACCTCCTCGCACAGTTATAATTAACTGTGAAACCTTCCCCACATGATTTCTTCTAAATGTATGAGCTACCTTTCTTCCAAAATAATCTAGGTCTTAGGCTCTAAAAAATCCCTATAAACATCCATTACATTAATGATCACACTAGTTATATACATTAGGCCATAGAAAATCACTCAATAGGAAAAATGATATGTACCTCATTGGAAAACCTCGGGTCATACAGGTTTCATGGAATGAAATATATTTCATTTAGTGATAATAATTAACAAATAAACAATAATATATGTTATTATTTGTGTATTGATTGATTTATTGGAAACAAAACATTATTAAACATACCACTTCTTGTGGTGGTATATTATCCCTATCTTCTTAAACAATATATTGAAAAACTTTTTTATAGTGAATAAAACATTTTCATACTATTTTTATTTTCATAACATGTTATATAATTCAATGAATCATAAACCATATTCATCAATACCCTAACCTCAGATTAATTATAAATATTTTTTAATAAAAAATATCTTATCTTATAAATGACTATACACATCCTTTATTACGGTCTATGTATTATTGATAAATTTCGTTTACAATTAAATATTTAATATAAAAACAATATTCTTCATAAATACAATAACAGCTAAAATCACTATTAATTATTCCATTTTTTGAACTCATATATATTTATAACATTTATAAAGTGTACAAATGGTATTATGTACCATTCACAACTAAGAATTGATTTATATAAAACTGATTCATGGCATAAACATTCCATTGAGGTTTTAAAACACCATAATATATCTTGGAAGAGTCTATCTCTCCTCTTTCATGGTAACTCTAGGTTTCAAATGACAATAAATTGATACCAAATGAAACATGATTGGACCCTCTAATTAATTTTTCTTTACGTGATTCTAATGATTACCAACTTTTACTATTGAAAAAAAACCAGAGCATGTACATCGTCAAGCTATTTTATATATTATCTCCACATATTGAATAGAGGGAATTTATTTCCTAAATTTAATAATCTCATGAAACAATTTCTATTATTGTAAATTGATTGAATTGTATAATTTTAAAAATACATAAGGAAACCTTTAATATCTTTAAGTCATTATTATACTTAAAATTGAGTATATGAGGGGAGATGAAAATTTATTTGGTCATCATATATCTAATTACTTTAGAACATAATTGAATCCTTATATGCTCACATAGTATTCTATATCTGTCTTTCGAATTAATTTTACTCATGGTTACTTTAGAAGGTTTTGTCTTAAAAATATAATACATATTACTTAATAACTTTTTTTAAGTTACTAATTATATATTTTCTCATAATAATCATCATTAATGATTTATTTTAATAGTTTTTTATGATGTTTATTCTATTATAAAAAAATAATCATTCATCAGATGAAATTAATTATTTATAATAATTTAATAATTAATGTAATTAAATTTTATCCAAATAAAATAATGACTTGTTTTAAATTCATCATATATAGTAGTGCGCCATGATCCATATTTCACTAAGTAATTTTTCTTATTTAGAATTTTTTTAAAAAAATAAATATTAATTAAGAGAAAAATCCCACTCATATTATATATGATTCTTGGTTTGTTGAGGAGAAAAATCATTATTCATTGCATCATATGAATAAATTAAACTCTATTCTTCCAGTAACCAAATACTATGAGTGTCCCACAACTATGTGTAACCTAATGAAAATTAAATTAATGAGGAATTAATCCTATTAGGGTCACCCATTACTTGTGTTGCTTTTAAAATATAATCTCTGGGCACCATGTATTGTTATGATTTACTCGTTGGATGTTCGAAGACATGACAAGATCCTATTTGGGAGAAATCATATACTTTATATTTTGAAAGGGAATCAATTTGACCATCTCATCATATGTTATTCCCTATCTGTATGAATAGTTCTAGTCATTTAGTTTAGAATCACATTCCTTACACAAAATCAACATTTTCCTTCCATATTTATGGGTAACTCATTATACAACATAATGTTAGTGTTTCCTACAATTGAATATAAATAAATATACACATATCCTAATGCATCATATGTATAAGGTACATGGATTTTTTTTGTGGTTTATAATTATATGAAATTGGCAATTCCTACATCAGTATTTATGGAGAAATAAATAGTAAACCCTAACATTTATAAGATATGGAATAATCCTCCAAGTCAGTGGGATGTCTAATAATAATTCCCTATATTGAGGAATATTTTTTCTTATCTAGTGTGTGATAAAGATCACCATTTATTGATTGATTATATCATCACTTTATAGGTGTATCCTAAGGTTGTTCTGAATAACCCTAAATGTTTGGGAATGAACATTAATAACATTATGTCTTGCTTATATATCCGGGTGCAAATGAGGATAAAATAAAAGTGCTTCAGATAGGAAGGTTTTCAATTTGTTTCTTACAGAAGGATCACACATCCATATCCTAGACCCATGAAATAGACTACGTTTTATTGTATACATTGATTCTACCCAATATAATGAATTTAATATTAAGTTTCATAAATATATTCATAATACCATTGGTCATTTTTCATGTAATAGTTTAACATTTACACTTTTATTGATTTCAATGATACAAATAATGTAAGATATTCAAAAATTAACTCAATTAAATTAAATAGATAAATGAATAATGTAAATTACAAATTAACTAAATAATTTTATTTATGAAACTACAATTCAACCATATAATAAAAAATGATATTTTTAAGTAGCTAGTATTCAATATCTTTATATCATATAATATTACATATCCACAATCTTAGATATAATTCTTTTTCCCAATGTAGGTCATACTATAAAACACAAAATATCATATTAAACGACATCATTTAAATTTAAGTTATATTTCTCTCACCTAATGTTTATTTTTCATGTATTGCACTAAATTTTCAAGATATGTTATCTTACTGTCTTTGATTTATAATTGAGAAGTATTGACATTAAAGATTTTTGTATTTTTTATTCTATGAATATTACTTATTCTTACACCATGTGATGTCTTATACATTAACTTGATATTCATTGAGATACATACTATTACTTATTGGAACACATTATTGTAAGAATAATAAATATTCATTAAATTTGTTTTATAATTTTTATTATTCTCAATATCACAAAATATATATTTTTTTGATATTTTAAAAGTGTTTTTAATATGATTTTTAATGTAAATGAATAGTTTTGTATGGTTCTAGTTTTATTTATTGTTATTATGGACATATTTATTGAGGACTAGAGTTTCAAGAAATAAAAATAATAATTTTTCCTTTCTTGAAGATATTTTAAATTTACATAGGTTGTTTCATCTACATGGTTGAGATTCTATTAAAAATCAATAATATTTTACACACATAAAAGATTTAGGAAAATGGGGGAGAAAATTAATCATTATAGAGCTAAATTATCTAACATGTAAGATAATTAATCAATGTGGAATAGATTTTCAAATTAAAATAAACTTTCAAAAAAATAAAAGCAAATTACTGTATGTGAAAGAGGCTTGATCCCCTCATATGATTATATAGAAACACATATGATGTTAGTGAGAATCGTGGAAAAAATGATCTATGAATAGGACATTTGATCCAGTAATGAATGTTTTAAAAGATTATAAATTAATTTTAACTACTTACAAGAGATTTGATTTCTTGTATGATACTAAACTTATCCGTATGATATTTTTGGTATATGTATGATAATTCATTACTTTTATAATATTCAAATTTAGAGAAATTTTATGAAAATGACAAATAATAAATGTGATGATTTTTTTCACTCCTTATTTCTAAAATATCATGAGCTCATTCAAATACATAATATAATATGAGAATCATAAGAGTTTCAATGAGATTAATTTAGAAGGACCTTGGATTATTTCCTTGGGATATCAAAATATATATTTTACATTATCAATCACATCTTTGAATTTTTTTTGTAATACATTGAATTTGTTCTTTATTAAAACCCTAAAATATGGGGGTCTCCATTAATTATTATTGAAATATTATTCCTATATTATTTTGAATATGTAAGGAAATAATAAATAACAAAATGGTGTTGTATAATTATAGAGATAAAATCGACAATATGCTACATTAAAGAATAATTTTTCTAATAGTAAGAAGAAGAAGGAGAAGGACATAACATATGCTATATCTAATATTATTTATTGGTTTTGGAGAGTAATTTATAAACTATAATATATGGATATTTCTAATGAGGATGAAATATATCATTCTCAAGCCAGATGTGACATTCCATAAGAGTTTTGGGGTGAAGTCGATCTGCAAGTTGCTTTATTGATAACATTCTAGAAGTTAAAGTATTAAAAGAAAAACGTTATATTTTTTTATGATGATGTATTTGGAATCATTATTAAGATAAAAGAAATATTCAAGAGTGAGAATGATTTCATAAATAAATGGTGTTATTATTTTAAATAAATCCATTAATTATTGTAGTGATAAGTGGATGATACATATCCATAATGATAAAGGGTTAATCTACACATGATCTTGGTGTATAAACTTTAGGAATTTGTAATCACTTCAGTTTTATAGTCATAATATTAACCATGTACTCAAAAAAGGTCGATCATAGAAATATGTAAACTCTCTCATCATTTCTAGACACTATAAAAATATATAATGTGCTACATTTCTTTCATATTCTATCATATAAGCATGAACAAGATTATAGTCAATAAATCAAGACATTAATTCATCACATGGGATTGGTTAAAAATAAAGAATTTGTAAAAAAACATACTATCGATTCAAAAATCCTCTCAATAGTACTCTAACTTATTTGGATCTATATGTAGTATGATACCTTACTAGGCTCATTGATAATCTAATCATTTGATGTTTATTATGTAGAATAATAATTTTGTGAATAGTAGATGTGTACCCACTTTCATAGATAATAATTTTTATTAGAGGAATAATCGAATGATTCCATATCTATAATCACAATAAAAAAGGTAGGTGATTTTCTCACCATGGGATATACAAAAATTATAAGAGATGTTGCTATTAATTGTTTTATAAATGTAGATCCTATTATTTTTGAGAATAAAATAAATTATATACTATCCTCTCTGTATAATACAGTGTATAAAAATGTGGTGGCGGATATAGAAATCAATGGAAATATAGGATACTCTTGAGAATATGTATAAAGGAACCATCAATATAAGAGTTGAAAAATTAATGTCCTAGAGGAAATAATTTGAAGATATAAGAATTGCCGAAGATGAAAATTTTGATGATTATTTCAAAAGGTTAAATAATATATTTAGTGGTATCTATGGATTTTGAGATAATATGGATGGTACAACTATGGTAAAAATTATAATAAGTATTTTTATTGATATATATTAAAAAAATATCTCAATATCATAATAAATTGTTGACATATCTCTTGAAGAGCTTCATAATAGACTCCTAAATTAAGAATTTGGAAAGTATGATGTTTTATTGAAAAGGAAAAAATAATAAATGTATTTGAAATCTCTTAACAAGATTTTGGATCAAATAGAAGTAAATATTTTATCCCCAATAGATTCATATGTTTATGAATGAGAGTTATGAGATTCACAAGAAAATTATGCTTCTCGTTTCTAAAAATATGAAAAGAAATAACATTAAATATAAAAAATAGATCCCACACAAATGTTTTAAATGTGTATGAACTGGAAATGTTCGTTTATATAATCCTAATTAGAATAAAGATATGGATTTATATAAAGATTCTGAAGATGGAAAACAATAATGTAAGTCAAATGTAAAATCTACTGAATTATATAAGAAATTTGATGAATTAAAAAAAGATATTTTATAGGAAAAATAGAATCAGATTGTGAAAATATAAAGAATAAAGTTTATAATAATGTAGTTATTAAGAGGGTTAGTATACTATAAAATAAACAAAATTAATGGAATATGTTATAAGTATTGAAGATAACTCCAACTATTGATAAGAAGAAGGGGAAAAAGATTGAATGATTCACATATTGCGATATAACATGAACTGTTTCATGAAAGAAATACTAGGTTCTAAAATAAAGTTAAATATCTGAAGAGGGAAGCTTTTAAGAAGAAGGAAATCGAAGATGAATATGAAAAAAAGGATACGGACTATATTGAGGAGATCATATTTCTCAATGTGAATGTGGTCGCATAAGAAAGAGTTATAAAAGAATCAAATAAGATTAAGGAAACTCAATAATAAGAAATTAGGAAGTCATAATTACATATTCTTAATGCTAATAGTACCATAGTAAATAATAATACTGAATTGGAAAAGGCTGTTTAATTAAAGAGAAAATAATCCCATAATGCATTAAATTTCTTTATGGATAATCAGGTAATTTATGGCCTTATAAATATGAAAATATAAATTCTATACATCTTAAAAATGTGGGGTCAAAGAAAAATTATTTTAAACTGCATGTAAAGATAAATTTTTGGAAGAAGTACATTATATTTAAGGTGGAAATGAGTGAATATAAGAATAATGGTTCTTGAAAACCTATGAAAATAAATCTTTATTTTAAACTAAGAAGACAGAATATTTAAAAAGGAGGAAAAAAATTATTATATAATATCCATTTTATATGGATTATTATTGTGTTGTGGAAGTTAGGGAAAAAATATTATTTTTAAAATTAAATCATTCCTCTCCCATGGAATCAGAGAAGGAAAAAATTTTATGGAAGATTCTAAAATAATTACAGAATTGAACATATGAGTGAACAAATAGACAATGAAAACTCATATTTGATAGTTATATAAATTAGGTTTAAAGTGCTTTGGAATATTTTTGGAATTTGTTACTAGAATGGTCACTATGTTGAGTAGTGTTTTTCCATGAATTCATGTTAAGGAAAGAAATCATAAAATTGTAAAGCATTAAAGGTAAGCAAGACTGAAAATTCACTAATTTTGTAGGTTTATTTGAAGGCTAGTAAGGGAAGAAGATGATGTATTATTGGTATTTTATAATCATGAAATATTTTAATAGATAAAAAAAATTGAAAAATATTTAGAGTCATGATGGTGGATCTATGAATTTTGGGATTTAAATTTCTGAGAAAATTAACAAAATTTGGCATGATAAAATTGAGCAAGAGAACCTGAATTCTAAAAAAAATTGATTGTTGATGTATGTAAGAATAATATATTGACTGTCAGTTAGTTATGAGAGGGGTTTAATGAGATAATTTAAAATTCATTTCTTATTAAAAGATACCATTTGGAGTTTTTTTGTTTTGAGATCCAACCAATTCTTACATAGTTTCAAATAGGAAAACAATCAATGTAATAGATGGGTTATACATATTTCCCAAAAGAATTTATTTATTATCTTTAATGAAATTTATTATGGGATCTCCCCTAGTGTATTTGATATAATTATCAAGTATGTATAACGAATCAAATAGGGAAAATGGTCCAAGGGAAGAAAAATTGCGGGATAACCCAATAAAAAGTCCTATCAAAATGATTCACTCATATATGTACTGAAAATTGAGAAATCAATCTATAAAATGCGAATTTTTATTTTATCACATTCATTTATTATCTCAAAAGAATGGAATGTGTTTTATTATTGAATCAGAAGCTATAGGATGGTGATGTGTTCAAGATCTATTGATAAGAAGTTGAAAGAGAGCTTGGAATTTGCATCAAAAAAATTAAGAGCTTGTAAGTGAAAGGAGTAAACTAGAATTTATTTTGAATCATATCTAAAAAATTATTACATATGATATAAATATAACACTTCTTATACACCACATAAAAATGCGTTTAGTAAAGGAACGGGTAGAAGTACTATGGAAAGGGGTAGAAAAATTCTTTTCTATGTTTAGATGATAAGTATTTTTTTAATGGTAAGTAGTGTGTACCATTTTGAAAATTAAAAATAAATTCATTTTTAGTAAAATTAAAATCATAATTCCATTGATAATTTTTATTATATTAAACATGTATTGAACTAAATTATAGTCTCTATAAATGAGTGAATCATCAAAATAAAAGACACAAATCTATGAAATGTTTGATGAGAAAGCCAAGGAAATTGTCTCTATTAGATAACATTATAGTTTGAAAGGCTAATGATGCTGTAAAAAGAGACTTAATATGTTGTATGTCTGTTATGATGTAACAATTATTGGAAACCGACTAATAAATCATGATCTATTTTAATTTTTTTTGTGATAAAATGAAAATAATAAGAAAATGTCTGGGTAGTTCTATGAAAAAAATCCTGAAGCTAAACCCAATAAATATGGGTTGAATCATATTTGTATCTAATTAATATTAGGATACTCTTAGGGAAAAATATCAATTTTTAGGATGCATGTGGAGGCATATAATATTATTTCTAATATGTAAGAACCAATTCAGACCAAAAAAAGGATGTAGGTTAGATATTCAATAACATTAATCTCTTATGTTAAATCACATACAGTGGGTTAATCCATTAAAACAAGTGTATTGAATCCATTTAAATGAATTTATATTAAACTGAGAATAATTCAACTTTTGATCTTCTTTAATGACCTATTGATTAAAATTTCATCATAACGGTGTTTGTATTCAGAAAAAAAATAAATGGTCATGTTAGAGTGGTAAAAAATATTTCTGGACATTTATAGAAAGGTTAATTTCATGTTCAATGTGTTGATTTTGAAGATAAATGTACACCAATATCATGATATGTGGCCATTAAAATTAATATTTCTATAATAGCGTATAAATAATAATAAAAATTTCCAAATGAATGCCGTTTCATGAATTTTAAATAAAGATATTAAAAAAGAATTATATATGGAGAAACGAGAATGTTTTTAGTCAATGATAACAATATAAAGGTATAAAAATTTAATATGGTTATATATATCTTAAAATAATCTCCAATGAAGAGGTATTCCATTCTAGAAATCTTCCTTTGGAAGTTTAAATTATTAAAAGGGAACGGTGGAAAAATAATCTACATGTCAAAGATAATACAATAATAAACTCATTCTTATTTTATATATTGATGAAATAATTATTTCATATATTAGAAGAGTTCTTATAAATAATATTCCACACAAATGAAGAAACCCTTTGAAATTTCTTATGATGCTAAACCTAGAATGTTTTTTTGGGATACATGTAATGTATTGAGAAAAAATTATTTTCTAATCTAATGAAAAGTACTCTAGAGTGTTACAGAAGAAATTTTAGACTAAGGAGTCAAATTTATTATATATACCCATTCAAGGGGGACTATAATTTTCTAAGTATGATAATTTGGAGTGTTTAAATAAAAAATAGTTAATAAGACTAATCAGAATTCTAATTTAGATCACATATTCTTGGCTAGATATTGCATAAATTATGAGTCATTATGATAGATATTTGGGTGGCCCAATGAAGTCACATAAAATAGATTCCGAAATCGTTATTATATACATCAAAGAGGTTATGATATGTGGGATTATTTAAGAGAGATAAAGAAATGTGAATCTATTTGGGTTCTAAAATCATAATTGGGTAGGTGATTATTATTATAGAAGTTCCACTTTAGGTAGAACATTTCTCTTCAGTAACAACTATATGTGTTGGCATAGTCTGAATCCTAACATATTCACATTAAAAACAATAGTGGCTGTGTATGTGGCTCCCACTATTTCATGTACTCAAATTATTTTTCTTAAATAAAAATTCTGTGATTTAATCGTAAAGTTATAAAAACAATTCTCAATTAATCATTAAATTTAAAATGATACATTCTTATATAATGATATTATAAAATACTAAACATACAATCATATTTATATTAGATATAATTTCATTAATGAGAAGGTAAAAACTAGATAAATAAATAAAAAAATATTTCCAAATTAAGTCTAGTTGAAAATTATTATTTAAAAAATAGGTTCCTAAGGAGAAATTTGAGTTCTCTAGGATAAAGATGAATGTTCATACCCTCCCACATCATTTATGACCCTTGGGAAGATTCCTCCACTAATCCATTGGTTATATTGTCATAGGGGCAGAAGTAAGTGCACAATATTTTTCATAAAATCTAGAATGGGATAATTTCTATCCTTATAATTCATTGGAAATGTTTATTATGAAATGGAAAATTTTCATTGATGTAGAGAGTCCATTGATTTCAAGGATAGAACATTATCCCTATGCCAAAAAATTTATTTGTTACAAATTTGGTATTTTATCAAAACACTACATTAACCTATAGTGTAGTGTCATTCTATTTTTATATTTACAAAATTCACGACTTCATGTTTATTATTTGATATTTTTTGTTTTGAGATAAAGTTCATAAATAAATTAATAGGATGAAAAAATAATCCATATAGGGAGATTGAAGATCCATTGAATTTCTTAAATAATTTTTTTAATTCATAATCATATATAGAATAGATATTTTTATGTTTTAGAATTATTTTTATGATTTGTAATAGATTGAATGGTTTTTGAAGGATCTAGTTTTAATTGATGTTATTCTAAAATTACTATTTGGTAACCAATTATTAGATAAATGATTAAGGTATTTGGAATATGAACAATATATTTTAGTAGTGCATATGACATTTTATTTATTAGGATGATATTCTTGAAAATGCATATGATATATGAATCAAGATAGACATTTATGAAAAATAGAAAAGACAATTCATATATAAAGAATTATATAGTCCAATGAGTAAGTGAATTTATCTATATGGAATATATTTTTAATGAATAATAAATATTATAATAATATAAAAGTCAGTTGATTGATAATCTTCATCTGAGAATGAGAATATGTGACACACTTTGCTTCGAAGGATTATTTCATTTGCGCATGGGTCAGAGCACCTCGTAGATGCAATGGATGCTGGTTCATTCTTCTCTGATAGTTGTTTGACCTTTGTATGAATCAGGACTCACCATCCATCATGACCTGGGTAAGTCGTCCTCACCTACCATTTCCGTTTAAAAATCCAGCAGTAATTCGTTTGTTAGTAATTTTGGTGGGTCATTTCCTTTGTTCGGTTGACCACACTGATTCTTTGAGTCATACAGTTAACATGAGCTTTTGTGTTGAGTTGGATTCTTCTAAGTCACTAGTTGAATGGATATGGATTACAGATAATGAAGAATTTCGATAGAGGTAAGATGTTGTATTTGAGTCATGATTTGATCATTGCCCGACCAACCATCATTTGGGCCACCTAGCTGATATGTACCACAGTATAGCCAAGAACTATTCTCCGGTGATGAGTATTAGTATGGTCTCCACCTGAGAATATAAATCCATTGATGTTGGGATGTCTTGAAATAGATTGGTTGATTTTACCTTGGAAAAACAGGCATGGGTACCTTCTAATTTGTTAGCTACTGAGGTGTCTGATAGGTTGAAGAAAGGCCTTGTTGTTGGAGCTGGTGTAAATCATGCTTGTAACGTCCCGTCCAGGATTACCATAGAACCGGTGGCCGGACCAGTAGTTCACATCGCATCAAGCACATCTCCCCATATGCCAAAGGCTACCGACTAGCAGCGAGGTTCTCTGGAGGTGATAGTGGGTATACTATACCCTCATGTTAGAGTAACACATCAGTATTATCATGGTAAATGACATTCAATAACGGATGTAATAAACAATTGAAAGGTAGAAGAAAAAGACAGGTAATAATCAATTTATAAAAGGAGGAAAACGCCAGTTTACACGATACAGGGATGATGAATGACACAATACGAAAACAGGAACCAATACAACATGCTTATAATACAATGCAAAAGAATAAAGAAAATACAGCAAGGCCCAACGGGTGATCTCCTGAGTATCCCAAGCTCCCTCTTGGTCCTCTTCTCCTAACTCCTCTCATACAAAAATCACAACACACAGCCTCAGTCTTGCACGCAAGAAGGCCTACTCGGGTACCCCAGTGCAATGGTGGCCCGAGTAGGGTGTGAGATATAAATCTCAGTAGGCCGGAACCACTGGTGTTAAACCCAATCCAGAGGGTTTATAATAATTAAACAGTGAGCAGGTAAGGAGAAATAAGTAAGCAGAATTATTTAAGTAAATGACACCCGTCCGGGTTCCCAAGGGACACCTGACGGTTATTCCAACTTCGGCTCGTTTTTGGTGAAGTAACCTGATCATGTCAATATATATATATATATATATATGCATTTAGATCAAATATGGAGTAGGGTAATAATTCATCCCACCCATTAATCCAGATTAGCGGGCACGAGGTAAGAATGCTTCCCGTCTCTATAGGTCAACTAGAAAGGGGTAAGAATGCCTCCCTTCCATCACATTCATTCAACCGACATGGGGTATATCTAATTTCTATCCATCAAATTCATAATACTGGAATGGGGTATAACTAATTTCCATCCAAACATGTAATTATCAACATAAGTCAACATGCAAGGGGTAAGAATGCCTCCCTTCTAGACCAATAATCACATTGGAATGGGGTATAACTTCCTCCCATCCAAACAAAAAATCATCACAAGGTGGCATTAGCATGTGTGCACTCACATTGCAATCATGTTGATATTATACTACTTATGGCATTACCTCATAATCATTCAAAAGTCATATCACAATCACAGACAATCATATAGCCCACATCCATGTAAATGGTTGTAATCACTTCCATACAAATATACCTAAGTGAAACCATCTCACATTTTATTATCACATTTATACTTAAGGCCACTACTCTTAATTATCCATTTCAAGACAATAACATAATCATCACATTTATATAAGATACATGAGGTAATCCGCTCATGTACGATATTGGCTAACCCCTAATTCATTCTTTATTCCTCTTATATCATTTCAAAGACATATAGGTATTTAAAAAGCATAAATAGGTGTTATGAGCTACCCCTCCTAGGTAAGTCCCATTCACTAGATCCATTCCATTAACATAAGTTATGCTTATTCCATTATCATAAGGAATGGTCTTACCACCCTAAACCATTTCATCAGAAGGGAACAACTATTATGCTTTAACCATATGGTACAATTCTGAGGAAACATGACAACATCAATTATCACCGAATCACAACAAGAATTTAGTAGGAAAGCATAAGAATATACTTCCAACTTTTATCTTGAAGACAGCTCACCTCTGACCAAGGGGTTTTGTTATTAAATTGTTAGTCTAGTGACCAAGAAACCATTTTAATCTTGTCCCTGCAATTCAACTATTTACACAGAAGCATTCAATTGAAAATAAACACGCATAATTAACATACTAATGATGTACAAAAATAACTCATTAACACATGACTTTATATTAATGGAAATGAAAGGGATCCTACCTCAAGGTGGATCCATCCGTCCACTCAGGCTCTTGATGCTTTCTAACTAAGAGCCGCTGCTACTCCCCCACAAGGCATATGTGATTTCACATATGACCTATGCCTCAGAATCAAACTGGCAGATTGAAATCACCGCAATCCATCTCGCCTACTGTAGCGACCCGAAGCTTGACGTACATGGACAATACATTACTTTTGCGGAATACTTAGTACATAACAAAAACACACCCACACAAGTATCATAATAGTTTAGTGTCTTTGGAAACTCTGAATATAATCTTCTAATCGTGGTGAATATTCTTATACATCTCCCATAAAGATCTTACTTTTTTTACCTAAAACCTTTCTTTATATCCTGGGGAAAAGAAAACATAAAAGGGTGATCTCAATTTCTCAGTAAGGGTAAACAAAAGAAATATTAATCACATCATATTCATAAGAACAAAACATTTTGGAAATCTTAACCTGCAAAGGAAAGCATAATTTCATAACATGGGATAAATCATAGTAGTGAAATGAAATCCCAATAATCATAATTTAAAACATGAAACTTTGTGACATACACACATAATCATAGAGAATCATTTCTTATTAGTCAAGACTCATTTCCAAGACTATCTTAGTGTACAAAGTCCCTTTCTGAACCGAGTCACCCTCGTTGCAGTCCTGTTTCACTGAACTGGTATAACCTACTGTTCCAGCCATGCCTATCTCATGAGATATAAAATCTTTACCCAATGCATTGGAGGGAGATACAGTTCCACCCCCTCATAATTATACCATTCTTATGTGTGCCACAACATCATAAAACATACATCATAGCATAACCCATGAAATAAAAATGGGAATCTTAAACATCATGACATCATAGAAAAAGTCCTATAAGATAAAGGAATTAATAAAAATAATTCCATCACAACATAATCAAATCAACGTAATTATAGGGATAGAAACAGAACCCATTATTATCTTAGATGGAAAATAATTTTGATAAAACACTTGAACTCCATTCTTGAGGAAAATATCCTTTCTACTTCAAAAACACATTCCTTTATTTAACATGTCATACAATTTTAATCTAAAATAAGTTGATTAAAAATAAACTTGAAATCTTGTAAAGGATGCTTCTTGGAAATAATGTTTTAAAAATCCATTCATGCCTTATAAGTTAAAAAAACATTCTTCTCGTACTTTTTTCGGAAAAGTAAAAAATACCTCGTACGAAAAATGAAATAAGATTCCTTTCATATCTTTTATTAAAAACTCACCGAAGGGTAAAATTGGATATAAACTATTGTAGAAGGGTATAAATATTAAATATTGGGGAAACATGGATGTGGATGATAAAATACACCCTAGTAAATACCAAAGTATAAACAATCTAGGATAAAAGTGAGATTGTGATATTTCCCTTACCTTAGGTCCGTTTTGCTTCGTAAGTGTCTGAACCTCCTATATAATGATTTAAATAATGTTATTGACTTATTCTAGAATCATAAGTATTTTTATGATATCATATATGGTCATTTTCTTAGCTTCTTAGTAGTAATATTTCATTGCTACTTGTTATTCGGGTGTTTATAACTTTTTGTTCTTATGCGTGTTTTGTCGAATAAATTCTTATTCTTATCTTTAGGTTATATATACCTCATTTACAGAATGGTATTACTGTAATATACATCATATTAATTCATTCAATTCATTTATATAATCATTATGTAATTAAGATCATGTAGAACGAGTCGCATCACATCGTGGAGACGGTATTCTGTACGTACGCACGAGTGATGATATCGTTCCAATGGTCATGGAATTGTGTTGAAGTGTATGTATACTATTTAAGTATCAATATCACTTTATAATAATCATTTATATTTACTCATTACACCATTCTACCCATCCAATTAAGGTGGTGGCGGAAAATAGATTACACCACGGCGTGGAGACGGTATTCCGTACGTACGCACGCGCGGTGATTTCCTTTTTCCATAGGATGGATAGAAGGTTAATTAGAGTTCTTTCATATTTATAATAACATATCAGTAGATAATAAATACTGATGTTATTACTTTATCATGAAACAACTAAATAAGAAGATTTTTAAGAAGAAATAAATTGAAAAAGATCGGTAATGGATATTACCTCTTTTTGACGCGCCTTCACTTAACCTCCACTTAAAGAACTAAGGATGGTCTTTGAAGAAGACCAGGACCTCTAGGATGATACTAGGGAAGTGTAGAAGAGATTTTGTCAAGGGATGGCCGAGCTTGAATGCTCAATGCTGTGTGAGGAAGAGTGGGAGGAGGTTCCCTTTTATAAGGGAGGAGAGGGGCACCTTAGGAAAATCTCAAAATATTATTTTATATTAAGGTCAAATTCGGTTTATAATGCTTCCAAAGGGTCTTATTTCGAAGATAAAGTGGGTATGGGTAGAAAATCTCTCATCAAATAGGATTTAGACTTGTTTAGGTTATTATTTTAACCTTATCAATTAGATTTACCTCTAAGTTAAATAATTTAACTTTTACCGTGTCTTTTTGTTTTCTTACACTATATGGTTAATAAACATACCATAACAAGCCAAAAGAACCCCAAGTTGTTTATTATTAATATATATATCTTTATCTAAGTCATTTGGCCGAACCTTAGATTTTTAGAAATTAAATAACAATTAATAATATAATATTTGGTTTAAAAACTAATTTATGTCAATTTTGACACTATCTGGTACATGATTTTTATGAAATTTATAACAGAATGATAAGTTCGAACCAAGTTACTTATATCAACAATAACATGTCATATTAACCAAGAAAATTAATTTAAGTCATGAAAAGTCTCAAATTACATTTATTTGGGCATTTATAACATCAATTATGTCAATATTTCATTAATAAGAAAATTACTGCATCATCATTGTGTCAAATTAAATGACAATTATTTAATCCCTAAAAATTCTAAATAAATTCCTATGAAGTATATAATTGCATTATATTTTTGGAGACTATTCATGTTTGAAGTTTCATGAAGTTTATCACTAAATTAAAATTATTATACTTATAAGATTTAAGAAAGTGACATGTTGTCATATTCTTTGATTTTATTAATAATTAAATTATTTTCATGGAAAAAAGTCCATAAAATGAATCTAATCTGACCCTTAGGTTATATGGGTATACTTGTAGCCATAAAATAGGATTTTTCCAAGTGTTAGGGTAATTTTATAATCTTATATTTACCCTTAATTACCCGATTTACCTTTAACTATAGTAAATAAAATTTATCGTAGTTACTATTCATAATTCCCAAAAATAAAAAGTATATTATTAACATAATTTGGACCCACTGATTCCAAATATGTAATCCATTTCTTCAAATTCAATACAAAAAATATGCAGAAATTAAATTAAAATTAATCCCGTTGTCGAAAGAAAATGGGTTTTTCTTTAAAACATTGCAAAAGATTGAATTGATTTAACCTACGAATTGAAAGTAAAATCAATGCTAATGACATACATTATATTAAATGGTAAAAATATATTATATTTATACTTTAAAACCATTCAATATTATAATTTAACCACATAAGATATTATGATGAAAAAAGTTGTTTTTAATTAAAATATAGCGTGTTTTTACTATTCATTAAAATATGAATGTTATCGGAAAAATATCAAAACATTATCTAAAGTAAATTCTTATATCCTGATTCAAAATAAGAATTTTATTTTTTCAAATTGAAGTTATAAACATGTCAAAAACTAGATTCAATGTGGGTGTGCCATCAAAAGGCAGCAAAACTGCATTTATTTAAAAATACTTATTTTACCTGAAAATTTTATTTTGTTCTTATACAATGTTTTAGAAAATGTGTAAGATGAATAATAATGTTATAAGATTCAAAATTTAGTTAATACTATTCATAACATCTAGTTCATAATAGTATTATAATAATATATCGTTGTTTAGTAAAACCAGGTATTGCGTACAACACACGCTATCGAGGAAGGTCGCGATTGCCTGTAATGCAAGCCAAGTCAGGGTTGCTTGCTGTGTAGGAATCCTTTTTTGTTTCTTATATCATAATCCAACCATATTTCATTTATACATTGAATATATATATATATATACTCAATGTTGCGTAGAATAACTATTATCAAAATTGTGTGTAACACGATCCAAGAATAGTGTTGCGTATACTGCAAGCTAATAAGGTGTTGCGTATAGTGCAAGGTAATCTTGGTGTAGCATAAAACATAAGACATTAATGAAATTAAAAGAATATTTTTCATAAAATATCGGGGTGTTACATTCTACCCCCCTTAAAATGAATTTCGCCCTCGAAATTCGTCAGGGTTATAAATGGTTTACTACTTGAATGTTTGTTTAATAGAAACCCACATCGTATAAAGGAATACCAAAACATGGCTTTTAAAAACTAAAGTATGAAATGTAATGGTTACCCAAATTAACTCATCACGGGGTTTCCACGTAGGAGAACATAGGTGAAAATATGGATATGGGAGAAAAATCTAACCATCAAGTTCTGATGGAGAGTGGTAGAGAACATGGCTATGAAAAATCCAACAATCACAAAGCTATTGATTTGTGATGATGTAAGGTACCATATGATTCATCAGATATAAGGGAACTAGGACAACATTTTTGGTTTTCAAGATCATTTCCCTAAAGTTGATGAATTAAAAAAAATACTTGCATGATTTTGGTACAATCTCACTGTTGTTCGTGAATTGAAAAATTTCCACTTCATCCCTTAAATAAATGAAGTTGAATTTGTTATTCGTGATGTGTTAGTAGATCATGTGATAGAATGATGGGTCATTCCATCGCTTTCAAACAAATGGTTAGCAAAGTTATCAAAAAATACATAAGTCCATCTATAGTGAGATTAATCATATATGGTTCCTAAAATGTACTTATACTTCATATATCATACCGCTTAATAAAATAAAACTAGTTTCTACTAACCAGGGACTTTCTGTAGGCCAGTGGTACACGATAAAGGCAAGTCGCACTTCGGTTGTGGGTTCGATTCCTACGACCTTGTCCGACGCGATGGGCTGTCGCCCCTCCTGCAGGTTGTCCTTTTTCTAAAACTATATTACTATAACATCCCATTAATAATATCGAAAAAAATATTCTATCCTTAAACAACACTAACTTATGTCCAACATAATCCATTCCAATCTTTAGGATTATCCATAATATTGCAGTCCATTCTCATAATATAGTGAAAACGATTACCAGAGATTTAATACCATCGTTGATCCCCATATATCATAAGATATGTCTTGTTGGTCACATTCCAAACATTCAAAGGCCTTAATCATGTATTCTCTTGAATAACCATTGAAACTTAGTGAAAACATGAATGTAGTTCAAAGTTAACACTTTACACATACCAAAATCCTCAAAATTCTATATACTCAAACCATGATATCACTTAGTACTTATATCAATCATGAGCTCATGAATACTATCAAACATATTAGATTCTCGTTATCCCATCATTATGTGCATATAATCTGCTTTCCAAATATATTTCTATCACTTTTCATGGTTACCGATGCCATAAAATTTTTGAAAACCACAATAGAATAACACATAAATATTCCAATATTCCATGATACTATATACAACATTATTTTGGAATCCCATTACATAAACACTTAATCATTCCACCACATCATTATCATATTCAACATCACTAATGGTGATCGCATGTGACTTACCTTTGTCCTTTTACTTATGTGGTTGCTCATGTTGATCATCACTAACCCTTGTATTAGGGCATTTATTAGCATAATGCCCCATTTCCTTGAACTTGAAGCATTGAAGTGTTGGTGGTGCGTTCTCTGCAGTGTTTTCTTTATTCACATCATTAGAACCCCTTTCTCCATTACTTCGACACTCAGCTGCTCGATGACCTTCTTTTCCACACTTAAAACATTTTCTAGTCCCTTTAAGACAATCTCCACCATGCTTCTTTCCACACTTTGTTCATAAGGAAACATTCATCTTCTTTTCACCATTATTCTGAGATTTCTCCTTGAACTCCATCTTTCGTTTCTTGTCAAAACTATGAGATGGATAAGTAACACAAACTTCCATTTCTACCTTGATAGCACAACGCACAATTTCTTCATAGCTACTGAAGTATCTTATAGATAATGCCTTTCGAACATTTGGTTTTTAGCCACTGAAGAATTGATCAACTTTACTTTCAGGATGGATGATAAATCCAGATGCATACCTTGCAAGCCTTGTAAAATTCGCTTCGTATATACCAACAGATTCATCATCCTTCTGCTTCAGCTCAAGAAACTACTTTTCCATCTTTTTTCAAAGAATACGAGGGAAGTACTTACTGAAAAACAAGTTCTTGAACTCGTCCCATTCCATGGACTCAATTTCATCTTTTGGACTCGTATTCTTGATAAGATTCCACCATTGATCAGCTTCACCTTCCAAATGATATACTGCTAAGATGACTTTCTCATGTTCAAAACATTGAAGAACTGAAAATATCTTTTCAGTGGTACTGATCCATTGTCCAGCAACAAGTGGATCAGAAGACCCACTGAAAGAAGGTGGACGTTGCCTCATGAAGGACTCAATAGAATATTGTTCCCTTCTCTGCTCATTTGGAAGTCCAGAATGATTCATAGCTTGTGTAAGTATAGCAATACGATTTTTCACTCCATCTACCATAAAAAATGTTTGTTCAGGAGTACAATCATTGCATTTTCCTTTGCATTGATCAACACGGTTCCTTCAGGTTCCAGCCATCATCTAAAACCCAAAAATAATTGTGTGAGAGGCAAAAATCATGATTGGGAAAACAACATAATAAAGGGGGAGTACCTTCAATATCTAACATCTTAGGTATAATTCTATGATCGTTAGTGTAATTCTAAAACTATAACCTATACGTATACATAACCTTAGGGACATCCCTAGACATACCTTAGAAATATCTCTACGGATCTCATAAACATTTTCGCATCCTAGTTTCCAAAGGTTGACTAAACCTTTCCTCTAATACCAACTGTAGAGACCCGAAGCTTGACGAACATGGACATTACATTACTTTTGCGGAATACTTAGTACATAACAAAAACACACACACAAGGATCGTAATAGTTTAGTGTCTTTGGAAACTCGGAATATAATCTTCTAATCGTGGTGAAAGATATTCAACATCTCCCATAAAGATCTTCCTTTTTTTACATAACCTTTCTTTATATCCTGGGGAAAAGAAAACATAAAAGGGTGAGCTCAAATGATCAGTATGGGTAAACAAAAGAAATATCAATCACATCATATTCATAAGAACATAACATTTTGGAAATCTTAACCTGCAAAAGAATGCATAGTTTCATAACATGGGATAAATCATAGTAGTGAAATGAAATACCAATAATCATAATTTAAAACATGAAACTTTGTGGCATACACACATAATCATAGAGAATCATTTCTTATTAGTCAAGACTCATTGCCAAGACTATCATAGTGGACAAAGTCCTTTTCTAAACCGAGTCACCCTCGTTTCAGTCCTGCTTCACTGAACCGGTATAACCTACCATTCCAGCCATGTCTATCTCTTGAGATATAAAATCATTACCCAATGAATTGGAGGGAGATACAGGTCCCACCCATCTCATAATTATACCATTCTTATGTGTGCCACAAAATCATAAACCATACATCATAGCATAACCCATGAAATAAAAATGGGAATCTTAAACATCATGACATCATAGAACAATTCATATAAGATAAAAGAATTCATAAAAATAATTCCATCACAACATAATCAAATCAATGTAATAATAGGGATAGAAACAGAACCCTTTATTATCTTAGATGGAAAATAAATTTGATAAAACACTTGAACTCCATTCTTGAGGAAAATATCCTTTCTACTTCAAAAACACTTTCCTTTATTAAACATGTCATACAATTTTAAACTAAAAGAAGTTGAATAAAAATAAACTTGAAATCTTGTAAAGGATTCTTCTTGGAAATAATTTTTTAAAAATCCATTCATGCCGTATAAGTTAAAAAAACATTCTTCTCGTACGTTTGTCGGAAAAGTAAAAAAGTACCTCATACGAAAAACAAAAAAAATATTCCTTTCATATCATTTACTAAAAACTCACTGAAGGGTAAAATTGGATATAAACTATTTTAGAAGTATATAAATATTATATATTGAGGAAACATGGATTTGGATTATAAAATACACCCCAGTAAATACCAAAGTATAAACAATCTCGGATAAAAATGAGATTGTGATATTTCCCTTACCTTAGGTCTGTTTTGCTTCGTAAGTGTCCGAACCTCCTGTATAATGATTTAAATAATGTTATTTACTTATTCCAGAATCATACTTATTTTTATGATATCATATATGGTCATTTTCTTAGCTTCTTAGTATTAATATTTCATTGCTACTTGTTATTCGGGTGTTTATAACTTTTTGTTCTTATGCGTGTTTTGTCGAATAAATTATTATTCTTATCTTTAGGTTATATATACCTCATTTCCAGAATGGTATTAGTGTAATATATATCATATTCATTCATTCAATTCATTTATATAATCATTATGAAATGAAGATCATGTAGAACGAGTCGCATCACATCGTGGAGACGGTATTCCGTACGTACGCACGAGTGATGATATCATTCCCATGGTTGTGGAATTGTGTTAAAGTGTATGTATACTATTTCAGTATTAATATCACATTACAATAATCATATATATTTACTCATTACACCATTATACCCATCTAATTAAGGTGGTGGCCGAAAATAGTTTACACCACGGCGTGGAGACGGTATTCCGTACGTACGCACGCGCGGTGATTTCCTTTTTCCGTAGGATGGATAGAAGGTTAATTAGAGTTGTTTCATATTTATAATAACATATCAGTATATAAGAAATACTGATGTTATTACTCTATCATGAAACAACTAAAGAAGAATAAGTTGAAGAAGAAAGAAATTGAAAAACAACGGTAATGGATATTACCTCTTTTTGACGCGCCTTCACTTAACCTCCACTTAAAGAACTAAGGATGGTCTTTGAAGAAGACCAGGACCTCTAGGATGATACTAGGGAAGTGGAGAAGATATTTTTTTAGGGGCTGGCCGAGCTTGAAGGCTCAAAGTTGTGTGAGGATGAGAGGGAGGAGGTGCCCTTTTATATGGGAGGAGAGGGGCACCTTAGGAAAATCTCGAATATTATTTTATATTAAAGTCAAATTCGGTTAATAATGGTTCCAAAGGGTATTATTTCGAAGACAAAGTGGGGATGGGTCGAAATCCTCTCATCCATTAGGATTTAGACAAGTTAAGGTTATTATTTTAACCTTATCAATTAGATTTAACTCTAAGTTAAATAAATTAACTTTTACCTTGTCTTTTTGTTTTCTTACACTATATGGTTAATAAACTTACCATAACAAGCCAAAAGAACCCCAAGTTGTTTATTATTAATATATCTATCCTTATCTAAGTTATTTGTCCGAACCATAGATTTATAGGAATTAAATAACAATTAATAATATAATCTTTGTTTTAAAACTAATATTTGTCAATTTTGACACTATTTGGTACATGATTTTTATGAAATTTATAAAAGAATGATAAGTTCGAACCAAGTTACTTATATCAACAATAACATTTCATAGTAACCTATAAAATTAATGTAAGTAATAAAAAGTCTCAAATTACATTTATTTGGGTATTTATAACATCAATTATGTCAACATTTCATTAATAAGACAATTACTGCATCATCTTTGTGTCATAATAAATGACAATTATTTAATCCCTAAAAATTCTAAATAAATTCCTATAATGTCGATAATTGTATTATATTTCTGGAGACTATTCATGTTCGAAGTTTCATGAACTGTATCACTAAATTAAAATTATTATACTTATAAGATTTAAGAAAGTGACATGTTGTCACATTCTTTGGTTTTAATATTAATTAAATTATTTTCATGGAAAAAAGTACATAAAATGAATATAATACGACCCTTAGGTTATATGGTTCTACTTTTAGCCATAAAATAGGATTTTTCCAAGTGTTAGGGTAATTTTATAATCGTATATTTACCCTTAATTACCCGATTTACCTTTAACTATAGTAAATAAAATTTACCGTAGTTACTATTCATAATTCCCAAAAATAAAAAGTAGCTTATTAACATAATTTGGACCCACTGATTCCAAATATGGAATCCATTTTTCCAAATTCAATACACAAAAGATTAAGAAATTAAATTAAAATTAATCCTGTTGTCGAAATAAAACAGGTTTTTCTTTAAAACATTGCAAAAGATTGAATTGATTTAACCAACGAATTCAAGGTAAAATCAATGATAATGACATACATTATATTAAATGGTAAAAATATATTCTATTTATACTTTAAAACCATTCAATATTATAATTTAACCACATAAGATATTACGATGAAAAAAGTTTTTTTTAATTAAAATATAGCGTGTTTTTACTATTCCTTAAAATATGAAAGTTATCGGAAAAATATCAAAACGTTATCTAATGTAAATTTTTATATCCTGATTCAAAAGAAGAATTTTATTTTGTCAAATTGAACTTATAAACATGTCAAAAACTATATTTAATGTGGGTGCGCCATCAAAAGGCGGCAAAACTGCATTTTTTGAAAAATACTTATTTTACCCGAAAATTTTATTTTGTTCTTATTCCATGTTTTAGAAAATGTGTAAGATGAATAATAATGTTATAAGATTCAAAATTTATTTAATACTATTCATAATGTCTAGTTCATAATAATATTATAATAATATATCGTTGTTTAGTAAAACCAGGTATTGCGTACAACACACGCTATCGAGGAAGGTCGCGATTGCGTGTAATGCAAGCCAAGTCAGGGTTGCGTGCTATGAAAGAATCCTTCATTGTTTCATATATCATAATCCAACCATATTTCATTTATACATTGAATATATATATATATATATACTCAATGTTGCGTAGAATAACTATTATCAAAATTGTGTGTAACACGATCCAAGAATAGTGTTGCGTATACTGCAAGCTAATACGGTGTTGCGTATAGTGCAAGGTAATATTGGTGTAGCATAAAACATAAGACATTAATGAAATTAAAAGAATATTTTTCATAAAATCTTGGGGTGTTACACCTACAGCAGCAGATGTCGTACACACACGAACAAAGTCCCGGGGGACCTTTCGCACAACCCAGGAACAAGCGGAACAAGAAAGAAACCGAAATCAACCAAACCCAAAACATAGGGGGTGCTTGGCCAAACAAAATTAGGGCAACGAGGAGCCCTGAAATCGGCCAAGAAGGGACGAGGAAGGAGGAAATCGGCTTACCGCGGAGATTCGAAGGAGTAATCGCCAATAACAGGGGGAGGAAGGAGGTGTGACCGAGGGGGCTTGCGCGTGATGCCAGTGACTCCAATGGGGAGGGGTTTGTGCGGGTTCAATGAGGATGTGGGGAGAGGCTTAGTTAATTAGGTTTTTGTTTTTATTTTTCATTTAATTTTAAAACCATTTATAATATCCCAAAAACCCAAACAGGAGGGCTGCACACGGTTTGACCCGCACGGTTTTCCACACCGTGCGTAAGCCGTGCGGACTCTTCTGGATACCCCAGGTACCCCGCACGGGCTAGTTGCAAGGTTTGGGAAACTGTTCGCAGGCTGTACAGACTCTTCTGCCTCCTTATTTTACACCGCACGGTTTGGGCCGCACGGTTTGGAAAACCGTGTGCTAACCGTGGGCCTTATTTTGTTCTTTAACAACCAGCCACCTTCAGGTTTGACGCACCCGAAACACCTCGAGACACTTGGGAAATATCTTGGGCCTTTGCCCAACCACAAAAACATTAAAACGAACAGGTAAAACCTTAACAACCTCATTCCGAATCCTGATTCCAAAAAAAGCCAGTTCAGTAATTGAAAATGTTCAATTTCCCCCACTTTTTATCCCGATTCAAAACGTAGGACATCACAACCTTCCTACCATAGTACTTCTCATCCCCAAGAAGCCATCAGGAACAACACACACCTCACTCGACCTACAAGGGTCATGAAGCATCGTTCAAACAATCATGTTACGTTTCCAAACGTCCCACACACCAATGAACATCCACTTAAGCACACAACACTTAACTCGTCAACACCCGAGCTAATGCTCGGTTTCCTACTGAAAAACCCAGACGACTCTTTCCCAAGCCTGTCAACTGAAAGAAATGATCACATCATTGTATTGACAAGAAACCAATCAAAGGTACTTACCACCTTAGATTTTTAATGTTACACGATCAAGACTGAAACCACAACTTCACCTTTTTTACTTGTCTTTCAAATGAACGCTCTCAGCTTTCCAACAATACAGCAAGCGTGATTTTGAAAAGATCAATCGGTAGATTTCCTTATCGACCCCAAAACCCATGTCGATCCGGTTGTTCATGAACAAACCCAACTGACTCCATGAAAGGAAAGTGTCAAGCCACCCTGGCTGACTATTTAAGAAGACGCCCGACATAAATGGTTGATGCCTTATAAGCTGATCAATGATGCCTCCTCCCAAGGAATCTCACACTCACTATGAGAAAATTCACCGAAGCTCACACCCGACTCCCGGTGACGTCTCTAAGATCAATCCACTAGAGAAACCATGCATCCCGTGTGACACGCTGAAAGAGAACAACCAAATGAGCTCAATAACATTCAAAAATAGTAGCACGACGTAAGGTTGATGGTCTCTTAGCGCATCCAGGACGAAAACAAGATAATGGACATGCTCGTCACATAACAGAGTACACTAAGAGGATTTTAAAAGGATTCTGGTTAGTCATACCCCAAAACTGGAAAGGAAAATATTTAAACCACCCCTGGGTGACTCTAAAAGAGAAACTCAACTTCACCTGCAGACACACACATATCTCAAACCGATCACAATGCCTTATTCATGCACAAGGAATTTCGTGATTGTTCAGGACATACCATCGAAGTCCTCCAGGACCAACAGTGTTCCTAAAAAAGGGGTTGCATACACCGCTAACTAGATCAAGTCGTGATGTCGATCAAGAATCAACGCATAACGACACATGCAAGCCTCATATGCATTCAAACAAATGTGACCATTCCCAAATGGTCTTTCTTGACGTGTTCCTTCTACCCGGAGGAACACAATCCACTAAACTGACACCACTCTTCCCACATTAGAAGCATTGGTGTCCGAAAAATAAGAAAAGACTAGCTTACCTTATGCGAAGTAGTTCTTAACGATTAAACGGAAGTGTGTCGCTCCTCCGAGCCACGATCACCGCGTTGAAACGCCGAAGAAAACCAAAGCAACACGACCGGCATGTCAACCAACCGAGCCTTCCGAACATCATCATGAGCATTGGGATGACTACATTCTCAAATGCTCAGGTCACTTTACCACAGAGATGACCCAAGACCATACACAACAGCATAAGAGATTTAACCGAACATCATATCACCTTATACGACGATTCACATGGACGACGACTTACCAATCATCCATTACTTAAGGAATCAAACACCCAACAAGCAACCAACCATTCTAGAGGCATGTCTAACCAACCAATACAATGTATTACCCAAATGTCACACCCACCACAAGTTCATGAGTAACATGACCACCCATCTAAATAAGGGCATCATTGGAACTGAATTTCCTATAAGAGAAAATGGCACCCAAAAGATACCAAACGTCTGAAATCTCACCACACAAGAAATGAAATGAAACACTAAGGGTTCAACATACAATAGGATAACCCCTCATGTAAGATATGAATTGACCCAATAACTTGGTCACTCCCAACAAAATTCATCAGTTCAAGATAAAAATACAATTCATTTTCCAAAAGAAAACAAATGCCCATGGAAAACACCTACGGTTCCATCTCAAGGCACTCACGAGAAAGACATAACTTACCCTCACACAGTTTTTCAACAGAGGACACCACTACATGTTCCTTTTCCAAGCCATTTATATTTAATCACGTTCATTATTTTAATCAATTTAAAATATTCAATTCAAAACTTCAAGTAACCCTTTCAAAACCAAAAATCACTAGGCACTTTATTATTTTTTTAACAAACATCTCAAAGAAAAGCAGGAAAGTCTAAACAAAATCCCTTTTAACCATTAAAAACTTTACAGGCATCCCTTCTTATTTCAGCAATATATCATAATAAAATCATTTTAAATAATTCAAGAAACCTATGAGGCTACCAACAAGCCAATTCACATCAAATCAAAAGAAGACATCCTTTACACAACTAAGCATTTCACAAAGCATGCTGCCATTACATTCTTTATGGGTAGCCATTTTCTATCTCATGAAGCGCCCATACACACCATGGGTTAAAATTTGGCTTCTATTCGGTGAAAAAAATTACATTCCAGAATCAAGAATTCTCGAAAAAACGATCCAATCATACGGGTGGCCACCTACCAATCTGTAAAGCGCCCATACACTTTACAATTTGGAATTTTGCTCCCTTTATTCAAAACCAATTTAATTTTACAATTTAGACTTTATCAGCCCTTTTTTGTAAATCTGATTACACGGATTACCCTTTCCCAGCCATAAGGCTCCTATACGCCTTACGACTGAAAATTGGCTCCCGTTGTAATTGCACTCATTTAATTTTGGTCAAAGAAACCTATGCCATACTAACTAAACCAAGTATGTTATCGAAAGCAGTAACACTAAAACATGTTGTATCATAGAAGCATGGACTAACTACCACAACACCTATCACAATAGCAGGCATCAACTAATACATCCCAGATGGCATGGCATAATGCATGGTATGCAATTTCTTACAAGGTGCCTATATGATGCATGAAATTACATACCCTCGTATCATCGGGTTGCAATAGAAAAGGAACCCTCAATTGCATCAACAATATTTACAAAAATCATGTGTGTCACCCAACTGTAAAATCAAATCAACCATAATAATCAAAATCATTTAAATGTCAATTCCATTTGAGGAAATTTGGATTTTTCATCTACATGGGGTGGCCAATACCAGACACAGGTTATTACCAAATTCCAGTTTCTTCTTATCCCTTTCAATCTTCGCCAAATAGTAAAGCAAACTAGAAAAAAGAAACCCCTCTGATACCACTTTGTAATGGACTAGCTCAGCTTACCATCGAACCGGTGGCCAGACCGGTAGGTCAGATAGCCTCAAGCGCGTCCCCATGTATGCCATAGGATACTGACTAGCAGCGAGGGTCTAGTGAGGTGATAGTGGGGAGACTATACCCTCTTTTAAGAGTAACACAATGGTATTATCATAGTAAATGACATTAAATAACAAAAGCAGTAAACAATTGAAAGGCAGAAGAAAAGGACGCGTAATAAACAATTTATAAAAGGAGGAAAATGCAAGTTTACACAATACAAGGATGATGAATGACACAATGTGAAAACAAGAAAGAATACATAATGCTTATAATACTATGCAATAGAATAAAGAAAAGATAGCACGACCCGACGTGTGATCTCCTGAGCATCCCATGCTCCCACTTGGTCCTTTGATCCTAACTCCTGAGGTACAAATAGCACAACACACAGCCTAGGTTCTGCAAACAAGAAGGTCTACTCTGGTACCCTAGTGAAATGGCGGCATGAGTAGGGTGTGAGATATAAATCTCAGTAGGCTGGCACCACCGGTGTCAAATCCAATCCAAATAGTGTATAATAATTAAATAGTGAGCAGGTATGGAGAAATAATTAAGCAGAAGTATATAAGTAAATGACATCCATCCAGGTTCCCAAGGGACACCTGACAGTTATACGAGCTACGACCCATTGCCGGTGAAGTAACCTGATCATGTCACCATATATATATATAAATGAATTTATATCATAGATGGAGTGGGGTAAGAATGCCTCCCACCCATTAATAGATATTATCGGGCACAAGGTAAGAATGCTTCTTATCCCTATAGGTCAACTGGAAGGTGTAAGAATGCCTCTCTTCCATCACATTCATTCAACTAGCATGGGGTATAACTGCTTCCCATCTGTCACATACATAATACTTGCATGGGGTATAACTACTTCCCATCCAGACATGTAATCATCAACATAAGTTAACTTTCAAGGGGTAAGAATGCCTCCCTTTCAGACATGTAATCACACTGGCATGGTGTATAACTACTTCCCATCCAACCATGTATCTGTCACACTCATCACTCTGGCATGCGGTATAACTGCCTCCCATCCTGACATGCAATCATCACCAAGTGGAATTTGCATGTGCACACACACATTACAACCATGTTTATATTATAATACTTATAGAATTACCTCATAAGCATTCAAAAGTCATATCACGATCACAAACAATCATAAAACCCACATCCACGTAAATGGTTATAATCACGTCCATACAAATATAACTAAGGAAAACCATCTCAAGTATCATTATCAAATTTATAATTAATGCCACTCCTCTTAAGTATCCATTTCAAGGCAATAACATAATCATCAAATTTATATAAGACACATGAGGCAACCCTCTCATGTATGGTATTGGCTAACCCCCAATTCATTATTCATTCCTCTTATATCATTTCAAACACATATAAGGATTTACAAAGCATAAAGAGGTGCAATGGACTACCCCTTATAGGTAAGTCCCATTCACTAGATCCATTCCATTAACATAAGCTATACTTATTCCATTATTCTAAGGCAAGGTCTTACCACCATAAACCATTTCATCAAAAGTGAACAACTATCATGATTTAACCATTTGGTACAATTCAGAGGAAACATTAAATCATCAATTATCACCAAAGCACAACAAGTATTTAGCAGGAAAGCATAAGAATCTACTTCCTACTTTTATCTTGAATACATCACACCTCTGATTGAGGGGTTTTGTTATTAAATCATTAGTTTAGTGACCAAGAAACCATTTTAATATTGTCCCTGCAATTCACCCTAATTACATAGAAGAATTCAATTGTAACTAAACATGCATATTAACATACTAAAGCAGTACATATATAACTCATTAACACTTCACTTTAAATTAATGGCAAGGAGAGGGATCTTACCTCAAGGTCGATCCATCCGTCCACTCCGGCTCTGGATGCTTTCTAACTAAGAGCCTATGCTACTCCCGCACAAGGTATATGTGATTTCACATACGACCTATGCCTCGAAATCAAACTGGTGGTTTGAAATCACCACAATCCTCCTCCCCTTTGGTAGCAGATGTCGTACGCACACTAAAAAGGTCCTAGGGGACCTTCCGCACATCCCTGGAACAAGCAGAACAAGAAAGAAACTGAAATAAACCAAAACCTAAACCTAGGGGTGCATGGAAGAATGACATTAGGGTAAGGAGAAGCCCTAAAATCGGCGAAAAAGGGAGGATGAAGGAGGAAGGAGGCTTACCATGGAGATTCGAATGAGGAATTGCCAAGAACAAAGGAGGAAAGAGGTGTGGCCGAGGGGGATTGCGCGCAAGGCCGACATCTCCGAGGGGGAGGGGTTCATGTGTGTTTTGCGAGGAAGAGGGGAGAGGATTAGTTAATTATATTTTTGTTTTCATTTTTCTTTTAATTTTAAAACCATTTAAAATATCCCAAAAAACTAAATAGGAGTGCCGCACATGGTTTGACCTGCACAGTTTTCCACACTTTGCGCAAGCCGGGCGGCCTCTACTGGATACCGCATGCACCCCACGGTGGATAGTTGCATGGTTTGGGAAACTGTTCATAGACCATGCAGACTCATCTGCCTCCTTCTATTAAGCCGCACGATTTGGGTGGCATAGTTTGGGAAATTTTGCCCCAACCGTGGACCTTCTGTTGTTCTTTAAAAACCAGCCTCCTTCAGTTACAATGCTCCCGAAACACATCGAGACACTCGATAAACATCTCAAAACTTCACCCAACCCCAAAAACATTAATGAGAAGGTTTCAAACATTCCAAACCTCATTCTGACGCCCAATTCCAAAAACAACCGGTTCAGTAATTTTAAAAGTTCAATTTCCCCCCTTTTTAACCCAGTTCAAAACGCAAGTCATTACAATGCATCTATGGATAAAGATGATCTTGGAGGCCATTTTGGATATAGAGATAGTAATGGAGTGGCGGTTTTTGCAGGTAAATCACCATACTATGGGGGAAGTGGACCGGTGCAGTGTTTTTCTAGCAGAGAAGATGTTAGATTGGTCAAAAATGTTGTTGCTGAGCCAAAGGAAGGTGAGATGCTGTTGAACGCAGAATGTGATGGGAAGTCAATGTTGAAGCTGTTCCATGTATGGATTTCAAGGAGCCTACATTACAGTTCCAACCTGAGGGTGGATTGGAGATTTCAGTTGCTACTTGTAACTGATTCAATGAGTTGGAGCATGAAGTGATTCCCCATGGGGAGGAGAGTTCTAAAATGGATAATGGTAAAAATATGTAGCTTGTTTTAGGAGATAAAATGTGGGATTAGAATGGGCCTCCCTTTTAGGAGTATGTAATGGGATTAAGTGTTCTGTAGTAGGGGATACTGGATGGTCATGAAGTTGTGGAACAACCAAAGTGTCTAGCAATAATTGAAAATAATAGTTAAATTTATATAAGATGAGGAGATAAATATAGAAATCATGAGGTTTATATCCTAGGTAAAATCTATGGATTATTATGATATTGACAAGGAGAATTATGGTGGATTAATCAGGCATTCATACAGTGACATTGTGCAGAGTGGGATAAAGAAGATGAGTGGGAATAAAGACGTTATGATTGTTCCACCACGAAGAAGGCTGAGAAAGGACTACTCTTTTACAAATCATCTGTCTACTAGGTCTTATTCTTGAAACATAGAGTTTTTATCATTGGAGTGGATGAATCTGATAAACAAGTATGCTAAGGTCTTAATGCATTATGAAATCTCGTAATGGGGATCACTAAAAGTAGGGGATGCTTTTTAACTGGGACAAGGGGAAGGGTATTATTTTTACGATATATAGTTTTCTATATTGGTTTGTGGTTCTTTTTACTGTCCTTTTCTTTTATTATAATAAATGGTCAGGGGGCTATCCTATGACTGATATTTTATGGTATATTCACATTCATCGAAATTTTATGAAAAATATAGGTGATTAATCTAAAAATGATTTTGCACTAATTATATTTAAAATAACCTAATATCAGTCGAATACATAATTTTATTTGAGATTGTTTTTATTTTTAATGATATTAAATTGTAATTTTCATTGGTGATTTCTTTGGGATTTCAAATTCAATATATGAAATTATTTATCATCATAAATGACATTATTTTCTAAGAAGACATTAACCAATCATTTTGGTAAAAATAAACATAAGGAGGTTTAAAAAAAGAATTATGAAAAAATCATTCATGATACATGTGAATATAAAAAGAAAAAATAAAGAATAAAATAATGTTACAATAATATAGTAAAGAATATGATACTCTACTGCATTAAAGATTTATTATGTCAAATGGAAAAGAAGATGAAGAAGAACATGACAAACACACCATCGAATATTTTAAATAGGTTCAAGTGATATTTTTAAAAACTATATGTTCTTTGTATTACTATTGATGAGGAATGATATCCTTCCCAATTATCAATGATCTCATATATTAAGAGATCAACATGAATAATTGTGAGGTTGATCTGATGTCTACTCTTCTATGTTGATAAAACATAGAAATCGAATAATTAACTCTAAGAAAATATTATATTGATGCTAATGACTTAACAAGAATTCTAAAATATTTAATCTCATTCATGAATAAGGGGGATTTCTTAACAAATTGGAATCACCAATATAGAATATACAATTCATTATTGTCATGAGAAGTGGATGATACATTCCCATGAAAAGACGTGGTTAATCACTTCTCGAACCATGTGTCTCAATTTTAGTCCCTTTTAATAACTAAAATTGTATAGTGATATGAAAATCTATACACTAATGGTCAATCATGGATTGATGTTGGATATTACATTGAGGAACAACCCTATAAAAATCTCATGTATGGTACTTGTCCTTAATAATCATGAATATGGGTGAAGAAATATTATAAAGAGTGGTTTGTGTCTTTAATGAGCCTCAATGGGTTTGATTGAATTGAAATAATTTTTAATATTATAATTTAGGTAGTATGATTTCAACCCCACTCAGTAATACCATAACTAGTTGATTTTATACACACTAGATTCAAATTACATATGAAATAAACTTATTTGTTGAGATTAATACATTACAATATATTTTAATATAGATGTTCCTCTATTATGAATGATTTTTAATTAATTTGGGGGTCTTTTTCCTGCCGTACATTACAATATTCACAAATAAAAGTTACTATATCATGGAGAAATTTCGATAGGGTTCATATTAAATAATCCCAAGAATCATTCTATAATTTCATTAAAGAAATATTTTTCCCACTTATACTCGGTTTCTCTATATGAATTTAATAGATATAAATTTTCGTTACCTCATCAATAGGAATATGCTCTGAATCACCTGAGATATATTTGTTTTCTATCTTATCAAACATTAATTTTTCTTTTTAGTATTATCCATTCATGATAGATATAATTTTTACGTGATTAAAACAAGTGGATATTAAAATTTATTTCTCTTTACACAATAAAGAATCCTTGTTATTTTTTTATCCTTGTTCTTTTCATTATTTAGATTAGAAGAAGAGATAAATTTTAGAAAATAAGATTATATAACTTCTCAAAGTCTAAAATTTATAATGAATAAAAGAAAATAAACTTAGTCCCACATATATTCAACTTATTGAGAATTAAAATAGTGTTAAAAAATATTGCGCTGAAATAAATTGTTGATTTATTTGGATTAGTTTAACTTTATTTAGAGGTTTATTGAAGTGAAATAATATATTCTAAATTTTCCAATTTAATCTTCTTTTTATTTACCTTTTCACCGATTTGGGTAAATGAATCCCACTCTATCTTTTATCACCTAGTCCCCATGCATTAAATGATATGAAATAAATAAAACAAATAGGAACAAAATGATTGATGAGGTTTACACATAATATGTGATCTATTCCTTAGTGTATATTAGTCCTTACAAATTTTATTAATCTTTTATTATCAAAAATCTATTGGGGACCAGAGATTATCTTGAATCCTTTTTTCTTAGCACTGAATAGTTTATAAAAAGAACCCCCTCAGTATTATTAGTTGTTTCTATCACCAAATGGTCCTACTAAATTCTAAACCGTATTTAGATTTCTCCTTTGGAATTATGATCAATACTATAGGATCACATACCTTTTGGATTGTATGAATATGATCTCCTTCCATAAAAATGAAATAATATTTTAGGCTTACACTTGTACACATCAATCACAATGGCTAGGTCACTCTTATTCAATAGACACAATATTGGGGAATCATATGCGGATCTTCTCAATATTCTACTATTCTTGAGATGTTATGTTAAATTAATGTTGGGTAACTAAATCCTATATTATTCTTTTATTCTCAATAATAGAATTTTCAAAGAAACGTTATGACCTCTCTTTCTCTCTCTCTTTTATTTCTATCCAATAATAATGGGATATATTAATAAAACATCATCAAATAAAAAATATCTTATTATTAGTATATATATATATATATGTGTGTGTGTGTGTGTGTGTGTATAACCATAGAATCCTTCTTAGTTAAATCATTGGAATATTATTTCCATAATCTGAATATATAAATCCCATCAATATCAACACTATGATTTCTTCTTTCAAAACTCCATAACTATCGATCTTAAATTACAAAATATCAAGGTTAACTTTATCCAAGATTAATTTCATATAATACCAACTCGAGATAAGTCCACAACGTGTTCCTTGATAGATCACATTTTAAATATTGAATAATAGAAGTAAGATAATAAATAATACCACTTTATTTGAAAAAAGTTCTACATTTAACATTCAATAATCATCAATTTTAAGTTATCTTATCCCTCATTTCATTATTTATAAGTATGTAATAATTTATTTGTTCAAAATGTTATTTTTGGTAAATAAATCCTCAAATAACCTGAGGTATTTTTTTCTATATTAATTTTTACATGCATGAATCCATTACAGTTTGAAGCCTTATTCTGGTCATAATCATCTGATCCATATAAAAAATAATATTAACTATCATAAAAATTAATTTGAATTATATATATATATATATATATATCATGAAGAAAATACTCTGTTTCATTTTTATTTTGTTTCTCCTTTCGAATTCATCCTAGGAAAATATCCCTTTTTAAAATAGAAAAAACATACTTAACTTCATTGTGTATCATTTGTATTCTTTGAAAACATTATAAAAAATTCTATTTTTTAAAAAATATAATGTTTCACTTTGATGATGTTATATATCATATCAAGGATAGTATACATCCTTTTAATTATTTAGGTATATCATATGAAAGCTCAGTAGCATATCATGTATCATCTTGTTATTCAAAATATTTCTTACTTCGATACTCAAAAATCAAACATGCCATCAAACAAATGTTATGTACCATAATGAAATAATTTTTTATTAAAAATATTAGTAATATTTGAGATATTATTTAGAAAAAATTTATCCTATTATTCCACATTTTGGATATTAAAAATCATATAGAAAAAACACCCATTACATTTTCAATTGTTATTCTGAAACAATATATGTAAAAAATACTTTGGATTGTTTTAAATATAAAACCCTATTAATTTCATCAATTACTAAATATCATTTTCAAATAATTTCCAAACATTATCATACATTTAATTTATCTCATGTAATATCAAATTAATTAAAAACATATTTTCTAACCATAATACCTCTTATAAGTTAAATTTCCAATGCACTTGGAATGTATATAATCTCATTAAAACACAAAACCCCGTCAAAACTAATTTCAAATAAATGTCATAGAAATTTAAACATTAATTTAGTTTACTTATAAAAAAAATCATGAGACAATTTAAAATATAAAATCAATATTTCATCCTGAAAATAATAAGGGTGTATCTTCACAAGAAAATTCATTAATATCCACAAACATCTTCTCATCAACTCAATTACTCATCAAACTCTTTATCATCCGATCATTCTTATTATTCATAGTGATAGATAATATATAAATATCCATACTCCATGTAACATTTCATATTTTATTACACTTACTCAAACATTTTAAATATATTTTATATATAAAACATCAAGAATCTACATTCTTGGTCTTTAACTAGCATTTGCAATTAATACTAAATGAAGAATATCCTAATATAATAATTATTGTATGTAACTCAAATAACCTCATTTTGAATACAAAAATTATAATATTAGATCATCTCTTAATATTTATTAATATTTTATCTTTATCAGGATAATCATTATTGACTGGTTCCTTAACACTTAATTATTTATTTATTGATAATTATAAATAATAATTTTAATTAGATTTAAAATTATTATTAATTTACAAAATCAATATTTTATTCCCTATAACTAGAGTCAATAATTTTTTTGAATTATTTATTACTAATAGTAGAAAATAATGTCTTGAATTTTATTTTATATTTATTTTTCTTTTTTTATTTATCATTTATTTATTCTTATTATTATTTAGTTGGTTATTTTATTATTTTATTTATGAAATTTATTATCTAATGTTCTTAAAGAATTCTATAAATTATTAATATATTATGAAATGATGGTTGATGTCTTAAAAAACCAATTCTTTTTAATGTTCAAATAATATGGTTTTTATAAATTTATAAAGTTGGGTTTTAAAATCATTTGTCTTTGGTTAATCTTATGAAATTTCAAAGTCCAATGAAATTAAAAAGTTCATATGAAATATTAAGTCTTATGATATTTTTATATCGTAAAAAAAACAAAGTCTTATAATTTATTTATATTATATGTTCCAATTGAGTCTTATGAAATTTAATTATTAAAAAATAAATGTCTTCTGATAATTTTTGAATTATTATGATAATTTTTTGTCTTAAAGCATATATGCATCTCATAAAATTTGTAATCATATAAAAATTCTTCATAAGATGTTTCTATTATCTAATGAAAGAATTTAAAGAAGAATATATTTTACAAATATGTATTATTTTAAGATATTGAATATTATGAAAAACTAAACCTTATCAATTTTTTTTATCCATATTGTATTTAGTTATTATTTATTAATGATTTTAATTTATTTTTTCAGAATATATTTCAAATTTTGAATTTTCTAAAAGTAAAATAAAATGAATGATTTTAAGGAGTAATAAAATTATTTTTAATGATAATTCAAGGTTTATTTTTATGGAATATATTCAATGTTATTTTAAAATTTTCAATGAATCTAATGTATTTCAATATTTTTTGGATGATATTAGGAACTATTGAATATATATTATCAATTCATATTCTAGGGATATAATTGTGGAAAAAACTATGGTGTGATTATAAATATTATATATAAATATTTTAACTGTTATAGACAATTATATATCAATAACATATTATTTTAAATGTGTTTAAGATTATAAGAAAAAGATGAGATACCCATATAAATGTGATACAAAAATTATACATGTGAAATTAATACTTTGTTAGTATTATGTTTAATGTTGTGTGAATAATTTTTAAAACTGATGGATGAATTGTAAAGTCTTGGTTCCAAAAGCCACCCAGAGGTGCCCCACACCTGGTTGGTCACATGGCCTCAAGCACATTTCCCTGCACTGTACAGGCTGCCGACTACTAGTGAGGGATTGGGTATGATACTGGAGAAACTATTCCCTCATAGGCAGATTACATAGTATAAGTAAACAAACACACAATAGCAGAAGTAGAAAATATCCCACAATAGTTAAAAATGGAAGACTGAAATAATAATCAACTAGAGCACATATGTATATAAAATAATGTATGATACATATGTCTAGGAAACCATCCAAACAAGTCACAATGCTGAAAATACAACAAGTGCTAAACCAATGTACAAATTAAAAGGGAAAACAGATCCACAGAATCACAAGCCTAAGCTTGGTCCCATGCTCTCCGGCTCCACAGCAAGTCAAGTAGATGAAGTAGAAGGGTGATTGGCCTTATCTATGCCTGCAACAATATAATCTGTTTGGTCCAAAAAGCATGGCCCAAATAGGCTATGAGACTAAATATTATTAGGTAACCACCCATATATCTGTTCCTAACAATCAGTGAATGTGTGGCAGGTAAAAGTACAGGAAGTAGTAAACAAAAAAGTACTCAGTTGTAAATAATCCACAATTTCAATATCAAGCAACAACAACAAACAACTAAACATAAATAGGTAACCCTTTGTTAAGTACTCACAACCATCCCCTCTTGTCCTAGCTATGAATTACAAGAAAGCCTCTGGGAAATTCACTCGGCCTAACCCCTCTGGTTCAGTCATATAATTCATAATGAATCTCTAAGGAAGAACTCACATTCAATTCCTCTTATAGTCTAAGGTAGTCAGGAACACTCTGAGGAATCTCACATACTCCTTTCCTCTTATAGACCCAAGGTCAGGGACACTCTAAGCAACCTCACTCGGTCAATTCCCCTTACATCCCATGTTGTTCAATGTAACTCAAAGACTCTCTGAGGAAGCTGACTCGGTTAATTCCGCTTATAGTATAGAGTAATCAAGGTAATTCAAAGTAAAACAAAGAATCTCTGAGGAAGCTCGCACAGTCAATTCCCCTTGTAGTCTAAAGCAGTCAAGGACTCTCTGTGAAAACTCACTCAGTCAATTCCACTTATAGCCCTAAGTGATCATATGCTCTCTGAGGAAGCTCACTCAGTTTATCCCCATTATAGCCTGAAGTTCTCAATGACACTCTAAGGATGCTCACTCGGTCAATTCCCATTATAGACTACTACTCAAGGTTCTCACAGTCCTATGTAGGTCAACGAGCATAGAAAAGCAATATGGACAAAGTAAACCTACAAAACTACTTGGATAATAAATCTACAACATATCACGCATGTCAGAGTAAAAATATTCCACCCAACAACTCTTTCCATGGAAAAGAGGTAAGGTGTCCATACAGGCTAAACATGACCAAACGTTGTGAAACAGAGCATGTAAGGGAAAAACATCCAAAGCATAGAAAATCAATTATATTCACATCCATTTAACCTCTACACATGTATACAAGCATGGTAGGCAATCAATCGGGGTAAAACAGTAAACACACAATACCCCGTTCAATGGTATTGGTGGAATTTTTACATTATATTTATGTCATTGAACAAAAAGGAACAAACCACCTACCATGGTGTTAGGAGATCGATATAAGTGAAACTCAAAGCTTCAATATTATTAGAATGACGAAGATCGATGTGATTCCAACGTAACAGACGGAGTTCGATTCGGAGGACGGATGCACGATCGGGGGTTCGTGGAAGATTCACAGCCTTACAGAGCTCTTGGTCAAATGAGACATAAAAGAAGATCATTCTGGAGAGAAGACATGACCCCGATGAGTTTAATGAAAAAAAATAATGTTCATGGCATGTACTTTTGATGTACATGATGTGTACCCATTGTTTCCGTAATCTTCTTTAAGCGGCCTCTAAGTCACTCCCACACGGCCGGGTGTGTGCCTACTACACGGCCAGCACATGGCCTCTAGCGGCAAGGTAGTACATGGAACGTACTCATAAAGTACCAAGCATGTACTTAGAAAATTTCTAGTATTTACTCTATTTCTCAAAAACGACCAGAAAGGAAAAACATACCTGAAAAGAAAATATGTGTTCTTACAAACATCCCACCTTAACGAAATTTGTCCCCAAATTTCCCTAGAGCGGCATAGAAGAGGAAAAGCCGAGGAGCTTTGGCCATTGTGCACGCACATCAGCCTCCCTCTCCCAAGTCTCATCATGTACTCACTCGTGCTGCCATAACACTCGTACCTGAGGAACGGACCAACCATAGAGAAGCGTTGTACTGTGATCGAAAATCTATATAGGATGCTCCTCAAAGGATGCATCGACTTCCAACTCATCCACCTTAGGTTGGAAAACATGAGACGGGTCAGAAAAGTAATGTCGAAGCTGTTAAACGTGGAAGACTTCGTGCATATCCCTGTACCTCTGAGGTAATTTTCACCGATAGGAAACCAACCCAACTCACTCCAACACCTCAAACGGTCCTACGTACCTCATCGAAAGCTTACCCTATCTCCTGATCCTTTTGTTCCCCAACCACAGCATGACATGTAGAAAAACCTGATCCCTGAACTAGAACTCTAGAGGTCATCTCTGCTGATTAGTATAAGACTTCTGTCGAGTCTATGTTGTACTTATCCTCTTTGGAATCATCTCTATCTACTATGTGGTCTCCTGAACAAGACGAGGTCCCAGCAAAGCTACCTCTTTTACCTCCAACCAACGTAAGGGTGATCGTTATAGCCTACTGTACAGAGCCTCACAAGGTTCCATCTAAATAGTTTCTTGAAAACTATTATTGTAGGCAAACTCTACAAGAGTTATATGCTTATACCAAGAAACTCTAAAACTCAGAATGCATGCTCAGAGCATATCCACATGCATTTGAATCGTATGTTTGTACTAGCCATCTGGCTGAGGGTGGTAGGATGTACTGAAAAGTTTCTATGTACCCAATTCCTTCTAAAGCCCATGCCAGAACCAAAAAGTAAAATGCGCATCCATGTCTGAAAAGATGGAGTGTGGAACTCCATGAAGACGTATAATCTCTCGGATGTACAACTGTCCCAGCTCATTAACAATGAATGTCTCATTAGTAGGAAAAAGTGAGAATCCATCGTAAGGCTATCAATGACAACCCAGAATGCATCATTCCATTGAGGAAACCTTAGAAAACAAGTCACAAAGTCCATCCCGACGTCATTCCCCTTCCACTCTATAATAGGTAACTGCTGTAGAATCCCTGCTTGTCACTAATGCTCCACCTTCACCTATTGACAAGTGGAACTCCTAATGAAGAAACCATAAACATCCCTCTTCATACCAAGACACCAATACTGATGATGTAGAACACGATACATCTTGGTGACGCCAGGATGATATCCCAAACTGAGGAATGAATGTTCCACATCAGCTCCTCACATATGTATGTTGGCACCCATACACACCCCTAGAAACTCAATATCTCATCATTGCCAATGGTCCATCCAATAATAGGGTCCTCTCCTGACACACTCTCCCTTATGACTAGGCCTTGAGAATATTATAGCTTCCTCATTCAAGCACGATCATGAAGAGTAGAGGTAACAGCTATAGAAGATAGAAAAGTCTTCCCCTGTCTGTCATGCACATCTAAATTAATCTTAGAGAAAAATAAAATTAGTTGCCTCTCAGTACTGGCCTCTTAAACTGTCTTTATTTGAGTCCTCCTGCTCAACAAATCAACCACCACGTTTCCCTTCCTATGTCTGTAGGAAATCTCAAAGTCAAAAAAATATAGGTACTCGACCCACTTACATTGCCTTAAATTTAGATCACGGTGAGTGAAGATGTACATGAAAATTTTTTGGTTGGTGAAAACATCAAAATGATCTCCCAAGAGAAAATGTCTCTAACAGCGTAGGGCATGAACAACACCTACCAACTATAGATCATGCTTCAGGTAATTCCTCTTATGTGGCCTCAACTGCCGAGACCCGTACACAACGACTATATCTCCCTGCATAAGAACATCTCCCAGCCTGATATAGATGCATCACACCAAACATTATATCTCATGCCTGAACTTGGAAATACTAGTATCGGTGCTGAAGTAAACCTCCCTTGAAGCTCCTAAAAGGCTGACACACAAGAATCTGACCATAAAAAAATTGCAACATTCTTAGTCCAACCTATCATTTGTGCTGCTAAGCGTGAGAAGTTTTGCATGAAACACCTGGAGAATTGAGCCGGCCCTAGAAACATATGCACCTCAAAGCCGTTCCTTGTATTCTCCCAAGAAACTATGGCTCTCAGTTTCACTAGTTCTACTGATACTCTTTCCTCTGAGATAATATGATCCTAAAAGTGAATCTGATACATCCAAATGTGGCACTTTTAGAGATTAGCATATAATTTTTGCTCCCTTAGTATACTCAAAACAATATCATGATGGGTAGAATGTTCATATCAAGTGTGAGAGTACACCAAGATATCTTCCATGAAAACCACCATGAAGGAATCCAAGTAGAGATGGAACACTCGGTTCGTTAGTGCCATGAAAACTACATGCACGTTCATGAGACTTAATATCATAACCATATACTCGTATAGACAATACCTACTCTAGAAGTCTGTAAGAGATATATCAGATGGTCTAACACGCAATTGATGACAACCATATCTCATGTCAATCTTTCAGAACAGGTGGGCTCCTTGAAGCTGATCAATGCGATTATCGATCCAAGGATAGGGATATCAGTTCTTGACTTTCAACCAGATCAACATTTGATAGTCCACACAAAGCCAGAGGGTTCCATCTACCTTCTTCGCAAACAGGATAAGAAAACCCCAAGGAGAAGTACTGGGTTAGATGAAACCCATTTCCTACAACTCCATCTACTATTTCTTGAGCACCTACATCTCTGGTGTAGCCATCCTATACAAAGGAATAGACATTGGTGTTACTCCTGGAATAAGCTAAATAAAAAATTCTACATTACACTCAAGAGGAAAACCTGAAAATTTCTCTAGAAAGACATCTATGAAACGATACACCACTAGAGGAATGTAAAACTACAAAGTCCTCTGGTCATCCAGATATAGACTAGCAATCTGAGCTATAACTCATCCCAACCCATGATGCTCCGAACCTGCTCTGCTCACCCGGACATCCCATTTTCCCCTATGAAGAAAGGATCCACCCCCTGGTGATACGAAACTCACCCTACGATGATAAAAATTTACGACTATCTGAAATGGAACTAACTAGTCCATCCCAAGAATGAAATAATAGTCTGTCATCTCTAGGAAATAGAGGTCCCATAAATAGTGACATCCTCCAACCTTTAGTGGGAACTCCTTTCACTAGCATAAACTTATCGTCTAGTCCCCAACGGTGTGTCTAGCATTAAAATATCGGTAGAGGAATAGGTGTAGAGTCCAAGGATATCTACAATAGAAATGAATATAAAGCTATAGGAAGCTTCTGTATTTGAAAGAGAAGATGCTAAAACTGAGGCTATTAAGATCGTACCTCGAACTGTAGAGGGTCCGGGATCCTACTCCTGATGGGTCTACTCCACTGCAAAAGTCTGGCCTAAGCCGCAGCCCTAAGACCCTGCCTGACTGCTCTGAGCTGATCCACCCTGTTGTTGCTGAAGAACCGCTGACTGGTTACCACGTCCACAACCTCGAGCTCAGCCAGAATGGCCAGAAGAACTCCAGTTCCCGAATGGGTGAGAAACCGGCGGTGCTACTCCCCAACATGGAGTCATAGAATAACCCTTGTCAGCAGCTGTTGTTGAGAATATATAACATAAGTGCTGAAGATGACCCCTCTTCCCACTCTAGTAACACACCTCTTGGCTACGAGAAGATGCATCCCGCCTACTCTAATCTCCTCTTAAAAACTCCCTGATGCCCTTCCCCCTATCAGGAAGAGGAATACAAACTCTGGATGCCAAAACGCCCTAGCTCAGCACTCTACAATCCCTCAGATTGCACTTTGTGATCATCTCCTGGTTCACGATAGAAGATATTGAATCAACATGAAGATATTCACCTTCGATCAGATGTTGTGCCTTATACCATCCACAAACATCTTTGAATGGAATGAATCATCACCTCCTGGAATAGGCGTGAAACCCTACAGCTCTGTGAAGTGAGATGAATACTTCATAACAGATAGAGTACCCTACTCCAGACTCAAAAACTCTCGGGATCGATCGGCCCTCATGGTTTTTGGATAGAAGTAATCATAGAGGATACGCTGAAACTCATCCCAAGTCATATTTTTTTGGTGTCCCATATGTGAGATCACATCGTACCACCTCTTGGCAGAATATAAAATAATTTAGGTAGTGAGCTTCACCATCTTTTTTGGAGGTATCTCCAGATGCTCGAAAATCATCAGCGTGACTTCTAGCCATGACTCTACATCCTAAGGTCCTCCATCCGCTGAGAAAGTAGGAGGATGCTACTGCTATATGACCCGCATAAATTCATCCATTGCCGTGGAAGGGGATGGTACTCCCTGAAGGGTCTGCGTCATCCTCAAAATCCTTCCTGAAACTGTGCATCAACACATATATCAAGTACAATGGCTGGTACCAAGGCTTTCACAACTGGAGGATCTGCAGGTAGTCCCTGATCAGCCATGTCTGGTGTCTTATCACTGCCTAGCAGTTGGCATATAACTGGTGGATGTCTTGGTGGCAGGTCTCTGTATGGTCAAGCACAAACCTTAGATCAAGATTATCAAGGTCTGAAAATTAGAATCTTAATAGGGAAACAAGAGAAAGAAATCATTCATGTTTTACAAAACATGACTACATGGCATGTTCAATTCCAACACGGAGTGTTCCCATAAGTCATTTATATGGGCGTGTACTCCTGCCTAAACTTGTTGTGTAACACCCCAAACACATGGCATGTTTTACTAACACACGGTGTGTACTTGAAACCCATTCCTCTTCCTGGGTCGTTCTACATGGTTAATCCATACGAATCTCTTATGAAAAGACTACACAGCATGTTGAAGATAGGCATGACATGTACTAGGCATGATTCAACTGGCCCATGTTGTTAGTTACACAGCAGCTTACACGGCTGACACTACACGGGGTGTTCCAAGCGGACAAGGCATGTACATGTAAGGATAACACCGACCCGTGTTATTAGTGACACGTGTGGGTACCTTGGTTAGAATACATGGCTTGTTCAAGGCTGACCGGACATGTATATCTTCAGACTTATCCTTCTGTGTTGTCAGTTACACGGGCAGATACCTGTTTAACACCACACGACATGTATAGAGGGTACACAGTGTGTCCCCGCAATAAAATCCTTATCCCATGTATCTTCCCACATGACTTATGATAGGGTTAGAGATTACATGGAGTGTACATAATGTACATATATTGTACTTAAGAAAACTTGTTTCTTACCGAACATAAGAACCCATGGTGTGTAGTCAAAACTACACAACGTGTATTATGGGTTTTCCTGGATAATAAGTCTCATAAACTACTCTGGAACCCAGAAAAACACTGAAATGAACATTGAATGTGCCAAGTTGATAGTGAAGAATGGTTGGTGGTCTCAATGTTTTATGGACATTATCAGGTTTTAGTTCAGCTTTCATTTTTTAATCAAATCTGTATAACATCGTCAAGGACATGACTCAAGTTAATATAGAAGAATGTTTGGGAAGGCATTGGATTCCCTTCATGAAATGAATTTATAGAAGCCCGCAGGATAGTGTAGTCCTTGTATATCATGGAATAGTTGATTGTATGTTTTTCTGATCATTTTTTGGATTCTCAAGATGTTACTAGCTTTCCCTGAGTGTTTTTTGTTTGATAATTCTCTCAATCCATGCTAGTGTAAGTTCAGTACAACTCATGTTTGTACTACCACTTTTTATTTTAATAATTACCATTGTGGAACGAATTGGGTTACAAATGCATGTCATAAAATTTATTTAAAAAAACATACATGATATTATATTCATCATCCTTGAGTGAAGAAGAATCAATCTTGAGAAATAAAAGGGGTGTTTTTAACGAAGTGTTCTTTTAGAAAATATTTTTTTGTCATAAAATATAGTAAAAAATGTATATCAATTAAAAGGTATGATATTGATGAATAAATGATATTTATATAATATCCATATTGAAAATGTGGTGAAAGAGAGAAAACCCAATGAAATAGAGCTGGGTTCGAAAATTCCCCATACATAGTGTGTAGAAGCCTCCTTCATGTTAATATCCAGTATAATCACATTAGATTCATTAATTAAAAATATATTTCCTTTTATAAATTAATTTAATTAGTTGTTGTTTTATTAATTTTATTTTGGGCTTTTCAATGAGTTATACAATTTAATTTCATTGGTTGGGAGTGCTCGTTTTCTTAGTTTTCATGATCAGTTCACTTGTATACATGAAGGGAAGTTCATGTAAAATATGGATAAATATCAAGATTTGTTATTATATTGTATTAATGATATTCCAAATTTTTAAATGATCTTATAAATTAAATTTTCACATGGTATCATGATGACTCATTAGACAAAAGTTAATGATGATCGTTTTAGGATTATTTGGTGGTTGTTCAATCACAATGAATTCATTATGTTTTATCATTTAGTATGATGTATTAATGTTAGTTCCAGAACATAGATATGGTAGTAACATACATTTTAAATTATTTTTCAACCATTATTATAGTTTTATAATAATCCTTGAAGGGATTAAATAAAATTAAAGTGTATCACCCACAATGTCGGGAAATTGACACACCACAGGTGATGATTTCATTGTTAGAATAAAAGTGAGAGAGAAAAGACATTGATGGTATCTCATATATTAAAATGATGTAATTACATTATATCAAACATATTGGATAATGTGGGGATATGATAAAAAACAAATGAAGTAGAAAGGAAAATAAAAGAAAAAGGTAGAGGATATTGCCTCTTAAATTTCCCCTCTATAAGAACCCCCTTTGGGAAAATGTTTTGGTATTATTATTAGAAAAATAATTATAGACATTGTAGAGTGGCTTGGTATGAATTTGGAAAAGGCTCAAATATTGAGATGTATAATGAGAAGATGGGTTGATGGGTGTTGTTTATAGTGGAGGGGGGGGGGTGTTTTTGTATTATTATATTCATTAGTTTTTTATTTTGGATCAATAATAAGAATATTTTGAGAATTATCATTAAATAAATTAAAATAATTAACAAGTATTTGAGATTTTTTTCTTACATCATCCTTACAACATATATGAATCCATTATTCCTGTGTTTAACTCTTATTTAAAAATTCATATTTTATTATTCCTCAAAATTTACAGAATTAATGAAAAATACTAAAAATAAATCCTGTCCATTTAATGACGTGTAGAATCAAAAAATTAACTCAATTTTAAAGAAATAATTTTCTAAATATGAGTAATTAAATTTTAAATTTGAATTATCATTTACATGGAAATTTAATATTTTTAAATAAATATTGAATTTATAACACTCGAAAAAATTACTTAAAGTCTCATAAAATTATCTTAAAATAAAAATCCATAAAAATAATAATTTATGAATACATATTAAAATTTTACATTTCCTTTTAAATTATTAAATTAATCATAAAACATTAATTAAATATTTACGACTTACAAAAATACCAACACTTAATTAATAATTTTGAAAACATTAATTTACAAACACTATGATACAATAATGCCATAATTTCATTAATAAGATGCTGATATTTTATTATACATTCAAGGGTGAGGTTACTATTCATATAAATGGTTTATTATTCATTAGGGTCATATTATTATTTCTATAGTCAATTTACTATTTAATCAGTATCAGATCCTTAAATTCTTGAAATACTTCTTAATTCATTAATTCCTCATTTCAAAAGTTATTAATATATTATATAAGTGATTTTATTCTATTTATGATATATTAAATTACTACAAGAAGGAAGAAATTCCATTAATACATTTTTTGTCATTACACCCAAATTTGATGAGGAGGTCCATGGAGTTGACTTCTTACTTGAGGAGTATCCACACCTGACCATCTAAAGAATCAAATAAAAACATGCCATAATGTTCTAGAGGGTGATGGAGGGGAATAATGTTCTAATATAAATATTAAAGTTGATGAAGTTCTAGATAAATATTGGAGTGATTTGGATGATAGTGAAATATAACATGATATTCCTTATATCAAGGTTGATAAATCATAACATATATACTAGTTTCTATCCATGGGAGAAGACCCCACTTGTGTGGTTGAATTTGAATATTGTATTGAGTATCCGATTTAACAACCTATATCTGTGATATCCAACTCTAGGAGGCATATAACATAGAAGGTTATATTGAAGATGAACGAACTAGGGGGTTTATTTTATCTTATAATCTTGCTCATTTATTTTATTCAAAACAATAATAGTATTATCTCTATTCATTTAATATTTTGATTCATATATATCTTTTTTTCTCTTAGATTATTATGTATAAGATGATCAGAGACTCACTTATGAACATAAGGAGGTCCTATCACTTATTGAACATACATGAGAGGAAGTCCCTAATAAAATACAGGTTACCTTGCTAGGGGAAGACAAGATATAAGATGATATCATTGAAACAGGTGATTTTCATCTTAATATTTAATGTTTACAATATATTTAAGTTAAATTGCATTCTTAATCACCCTTTTACAATAAAATTCATGAATACCAAATTTATGAAGCACTGTAAAAATTAGAGGAAGTTTCACATGTAGCCACCATAAAGGGGGAAAATCTAGACTTCACCCTACCCATGCCATGGGATTGATACATTATTGTGATTTGGATGTGTTTAGTGTACTCTATCCAAGGAACTATCATAACCATCAATGAAGAATTACATATCGAAAAAAACCACATGTGGTTATTCAAATCAGAGATTCTTCACCGATGCACAATTTATGGATAATTTTTTTTCTTCCCCTCTAGAGGTAGTAAAAATATAGCACCCATTGGGGTATCATACTAATACTTATCCACTTAAATGATCTCTCAAACTAAAAATTTTACTGTTATGATTATTTTATGATTAATCCTAAATCCTTATTCTTTTTTAAATTTAATGGAATGATCCTTGAGTTTTATTGACAGATAAACTTTTATAATAACATGATGGTATAATTCATCCCATAGACCTCCATGGTGATGAGTTCAATAAATTTTTTTTTGGAAAATGTAGATTATTCATTAATTATTTATTTTCAAACTCCATGTATATTTCCATTATTTTTTTTCAATTATAAATTACAATAATTGTGCAAAAATAGAAATTTGCTTCACCTGTTTTGAATTTATTCTTTACATGACTTATCTATGAGACAACATTTTCTTAGAAACAATTTCATTCCATGTTTTATATTATATTGATAATGATATTAAATAGGTATGAAAGAGAATATAATTATTAGAGTGAATCATATACATTAACATGATGACTCATGATTTTAGGGAATTAGTTTATTCATGTAATTTTAATTTACCTACCAATTTTCATATATTAAATTATGAAATTAACATACACAAATTTGTTATTATTATTCCTAACATGATTTATTTTCAATTAATATATTCCCTAATATTGGGAATATTTATATCCTAAATAATTTCTATTATATATTGAGAATATTTCATTGGTGATCTTGAGGCAGACCACATACGAGAACATGTATTGGAAATTTTCAAAAACATTTGTGTTAAAAAAACATTTAATATGACTGAAAATTTTTATTGATAAGACCATATACTTGATTCTACATTTTACATTAATCCTTGAGTATAACATAAAGACCCTGAATTATCTTATTAGGAACGATCCACATTTCAAATCATTTACATGAATTCCTACACTACTCTTAACACTTGAAAGATATTTTAATGTTGATGTGTGGGGTAAGAGAAGTCAATGTAAATGGAGTGAACTACATTATAAGGAAAAAATTGTGTAGGTGCAACTTTGACTCTTCATAAAGGTTTTAAATTCATTATTTATACCTTTATTATTTCCCTTCAAGAAAATATAAAAAACTGAATGGGTTGTGACATGGGGAAATAAAAAATATACATTAATTGACCCTATTATTTTTATCAAATAGTAATACATGGTGGATTTAATGTTTTTCCCAAACACTAATTTTAGGAAAAATGAAAAAAAAGTGTTTTAAAAAAATAATTAAAACAAAATGAAAAAAATAATAAAAATTATAGAAGGTCCAATTCATTCATTTTTATATTATTAATAATAACCATACATTGATTCTTGGGAAGTGGGAGTTGTAAATATTAATGGAAGATATTCATTAAAATTATCATTTGATATCATGCTTCTATACATTAGAGTTTACCTCCCTATTGAGGATTAGTATTTTTTCACATCAATTACAATAGATCTGAATCCTTATATTAAATAAAATTTTAATTCAAAATTCCATGTAATTTTACATTTACATAGTTCAGAAAGAAGTTCCTTCACAGTAATATGAATATGAATTATTTTTTCATGGTAAGAGGATAACTCTTATTGAAATTGAATCATGATTGATGAGAATAAATATTTCAAGAGTGCGATAGATGACGACTTTAATTGTTTAATAATAATAAATTAAAATGTTTGAATTAATACATAGATATGTTCCCATATTTTATAAATAGAAAAAAGTGAAATGATTAGAATTATATTTATATAAAAAATGACTAGTTAAATTGATGTATTATATAGAACATGAATATTTAGTCTAAAGTTGATAAATATTTAATTTTACTACTCTTGGATTTTAATATTGATAAATTTGGTTCCCTCTTATGTCAATGTTGAGATTTAATTTTTGAGGACAAACATAGTTTATGTTTGATGGTAATTAATATACAAATATTTTCTTAAAAACATTCAAATAATGTATTAATATTTTTAATGGATATTAATGAATATTTCTATATAATTCCATGTTATTTTAAAAAGTGTTAAATTGAAATTTGAAAATTAATATGAGTCAAAATAGTGGAAAATGTTTAATTATAAATTATTAATTTTACTTATGTTTTTCTATATTTAATTTTATGAACTATTTTATATACTTTGTAGGTAAAAATATTATGGAAAACTAGGACAAACCTCAAAAAGGGTACCTCCAAGCCACATATCTAGACCGCATGGGGATAGTCAGCAAAGAAATCCCACTGAATGTACTGACCTAAAGGTAGGAAGGGACGTGCGCCACATGGGGAGGAACTTGATTAGTGTTTGGGAAATGGTCCTTTGTGGTCCATGCATATAGGAATGAACCATGTGTGTCTGTAACACCCCAAAATTTTATTTTCTCACATAATGATACTTTTATACTATTCTTTTAGTTTAAGATGTCTTTCAACCAATAACCAATGTAAATGATAAACATAAGGCTTTTATTTAAACATTACACCAAATTTTTTACAATGTGACAAGATCACAAGGAACCATCCTACCCAAAAAAATGCCTAATAAAACCTTATCAGACCCACACGAAGCCCCCCTAGAAAGACAATAAGACATGGTAAATAATGGAGATCATTCAGGTCAGTGAAAATGATGAACAACACCACCATGATCATGTAAACTGTGTAGAGCCCCAACTGTATTACAAGCACCATATATTATCTTTCCTAAGTTTATAACACTCTATTGAATGGTTTTATACGGATTTAACTCGGCCATTACCTTGGGTGAATGTTGGAAATCCAATGACTATAATTATAGTCATTGGCCTTGTGGTGATTTAATTTAAAAGAAATAAATACAACTTAGTTTTCCAAAAAACTACGTTTTGAATTAGAAATTATATGATAACCGCTAACTGTGATATAATGGTTTGAATTTTTCTTATGTTTTGAAATATAATATGGAATTCAAAACACCTTGAAAATATTTCACTTAAATTGTAATTATTTTCATTTCTTAAATAATGTTTCAAAATATGTTTAATTTCTTCAAATTAAATTATATTATGTATTAAAATATGTGTTCTATAATACCAGTATTATAATTATCATGTATGTTTATTAAATCTCAATTTGTATGTTTAAGGTTTATTATTTTTAAACAATTTGAGCTAGGAGAAAATATAATTGGTATTCTTTATCCTCTCATTGTTTAAGTTAATGTCATGTCTAAAAAGATAAATTTTATATGGTTTTAATATATATATTTTTCTTAAGACTTGATGATTTTTTTATGTTAGAATTTATAAAAAAAATTGGCCAGCTTGGGCAAGCCCTTTATGGCCTGGCTAAGGGAGGTAGCTCTTTTGTAGTGGCTTAGCCTAGCCCTCAGCCCATGCCTAGGCTGACCCAATCTTGGGAATAGGTTCCCCTAAGGGCTTGCAGGAGCACACGGGGGTTTGGAGATCGCTCCATGGGCACAAGGCCATGACACAGTATTGGGTAGGCCGAGGCATGCGGGGCGAGGGCCAGTGTATAAGACACCCTATGTCTATGTCAAATATTATTCGGAGCTGCTATTCAGAGTCTTAGTTTTATAAAAAACAATTGAAACCCTTGAGGATTCGATGTGGGACAAGGATTTTCCGGTTAAACGAGATCTAGGTTGTCTGATCGCGCTGCGTACGATATGGGTCGTCGATATCGACCCCACACTCAACCCTCATCAACCACGTTTCTCTCCATGTTTTTCGTGGACCCTTCGATACTAAACGATCTAATAGTGAACATTTAAGGTTTTTAAAACACCGCATCGACCCATGACCATCCGTTCAAACTCATATTTAATCTGAGTCACCCATTCCTTTTTAAAATCATGGATGTGCTCTAGCCATAAGATCATGGTCATACATGATCCTGACTATCCATTTTTCTCTTGGATTCATCCCATTGTCTCATCAACTTCCCAGTGGCATGCACTACACCAGAAATTGACACCCCTATGCACCATTGTTTTTCTTCTACAAAGACAGCAGTGTTGACCTTCCTCATTCTCCCTTTTCCATAAGTCTTTCCTGGCCAATTAATGAACCGGGCAGACTCGGTTTTCTCAGAGGTTGTATTATATTATTTTTTGTATTTTTTTTAGTTTATATGTTAACTAGTTGCAGAAAAGGAACCCTTAGTTCTTTTCCTCGCTCAAACCCCCAGCAAGTTCTAGCCACCCCCAAGTTCTCTTCCTTCTCGAACCATCGTAAGGGTTTTAATTCTTCTTTGAATCATTTCTATGATAGTATATATATACGTATATTCGAAAAAAACTATATTTATAACTTTTCGGTATTGTTTAAAGGTTCATCTATGCGGAAACTGAGTCTTCTGGTTTTGAAGATCAAATGGTATAAAGGATGTAAGGGAAATTATTATTTTTACCTTTGCTTGTCTTTATTGCTTGAGGATATGTGTACATACACATATAAACATAAATATATATATATATATAGTCCTACGGTTCATGTAAACCTCTTCCTTAAACCATATCTGTGTCATCTGTTTGAGTCCAAGAGATTGAACAAACATAGGAGAGTGTTTTAATACAAGAAAACCTTTAATTATATAATATAAATGTGCATGCGTTTGTTGTAATTTTTAATTTATAAATGTATAAATGCATGTTTATCCATATGAATTGGGTGGAGATCCTCAAATACTAGATCATATGACCTTCAATTTTCAGTGTATGCAAACTTGAATAAATTAGTCCTCTCCTCATGCAATATATATATATGTGTGTATGTGTGTGTGTGTGTGTTTTTGTCTGTGTGTGTGTGAATACCATTTATAATTATATGTGTATATATGATAACATATGATACAAGCTAACGTGGTTTTTTTTAATAATGGTGTAATAAATATGTTTTAAGTACCTATTATGAGTGAAAAATTATTAATCTTTGGAAAATCATATTTTACATAGTACATATAAGAGGTTATTGTTTGTAATAATATACTTTTATGAATGGATTATTAGAACCTAATTAAATAAGTGATTTAATTAATACTAGTAAGACATTAATTAATATCAGTCTCTACGTAAGCCAAACCAATAATTATTCATGTAAAAGTGTATGTCCTAATCCATAATGTATGTCAAACTTGTCTTAGTTAAATAAAATTTTGAGCCTTATTATAATTTCATCATTCGAAGGTTTTATGTGTTTGACCTTGTTGTGTTTCATGATTATAAGGAAGATAAACTTATGACCATAATATAGAAAAGGGTAAAAGGGTGTGTTAAACCATGTGATCATGTTAAGCCCACCTAATGTTTGTCAACTCTGGTTGTTGTTGTTGTTAGTTGATTCATGAAGTTATTTAATTGTTCTATCATTAATAATTATTAGTAGCATGTTAAATAACATGTATTCTCATTCATGGAAGAAGTATTTTAAATTAAATAGTTATCATTTTGACATCTCTAAAGGAAAACCCCTTCTCACCCTCTACGAGATGTGCTTTAGTAATTGTGCCTTGTGCAAAGAAAGTGTAATGAACCATGTGTGCCTTTGAAAAACTCTTGCTGTCATATTTTTAATGTTATATGTAATACTATCCATTTATAGATTAAATGGTTTTATTTTCTAATTTTATTTATAGTTTCACTCAATAATACATACATATAGAATATCGTAATAATGAGACAAGAAATTTAATTACTTAATCTGGTATGGGAAACCATGAGTAGAATTAAATATTATTTAATTACTCATAGTTGTATGGGACACCTTGAGTAATATGAAATAAAATGTAAAAACTTAAAGTGGTATGCGACACATTGAGTAATATGAAATAAAATGTAATTATTCAAAGTTGTATGGGACACCATGAATAATATGAAATGTGTAAGTAATTATTCATGTGGTATATGAATTTTGAAATATACATCCTGATTTGGAATATAAGGAATATATTGGACTAGTATGTTCTGGGTTGGGGACCAGAAAAAGGAAGCCCTCTAGGTAGGGGACTGGTAAAAGTAAGCCCTCCGGTATTGAGTCTGGTTACAGATACTCTCCATGTTGGAGTCCGGTTATAGATACTCTCTGGTATGGGGTCCAGTTATAGTTATACCCTAGGACTGGGCATGAATCCCTAACACATATGTCTAGCATTATATATTCACTTTTTATGAATATGATAATTAATTAACCAAATTGTAGAATATCCATGGTTAAGAGCTAGTACTTATGAGTATCAGAAAAGTAAAATATTATGGAATGAATTGTGTTTAGTATCCAGTTAATTAGTATTCAATACATAACATTTAAGTTATTACATTTATTCACATCTATGATTATTCATTTTAATTGGTCCTTAAACATTTATAGGTCATACATGTTTATAATGTCTTTTATTTATTACTCAAAATAAGAATGCCTATAATTGAATCATTTATTCTTGTAATCATGTTACCATGTTCATTTGATTGAACACTTTTATGTTAAGTTACATGTGTTACAACCCTTCTTTAAGAAAAATGTTTTATGGAATGATTTAAAGAATGGTTTCAAAAGTTATATAGGTTTATTTTAAAACCCCCTAATTGGGAATTCATGATATCACCCTATGTTTTTAAAATAATTTTTTAGGTATCAGCTCTTAGTAGAGTATAATTCTAGGAGTAGTTGGTTTCCCAAAACCCGAACCGAATTTGATCCTCTTAATGGGACATGATGTGTAATTTACCAGTACACGCTTTTGTTAATAGTCACACATCATGTTCTAAAGTCACCACCTCTGAGCTTTCTATGGTCGGGTCCTAACAGTTGGTATCAGAGGATTAGGTTTAGATAACTATGGAAAACCATAACTAAAACAAATAGAAATATACATAGGTATTAATAAATATCAATATTTTCCTAAATTTTAGAAGGAAGGAAAGACTCACATTTTATCACTCCCTACCGAGATACTAGAGACCATCTTGGTCAAAACATATGAGGAAGAGTACCTACCTTTCAGAAACATATGAAAAACGTGCAATCAACTTTACGAAGTGTCAAACAGCCCGAAAATTCTCCATTACTATCAAGATAATGCCTACAGTTACCATCGTATAACTAATGATCAATGTGATGAGTATAGAATAAAGGGAATTTAACATGAAGGTCTTTTCTGATGTTTCACCCAATCTCAAAACGTCATGGCCTGGATGAGGTTTCAAGATGTTGCTTTGTAAGGGGACCTACGCACAACGTACATGTAATAGATCTTGAGCATCAGTATGTATTACCACGTTGATGTCTTTAACATTTTCATACAGGAGTCTACCTGACGAGTTCCTAGAGAAATTGTCCATTCAGACATTTCTGAAATCTTCACCTTTCGAGCCTCCCATTGGAAGCCTGACTGCACACGAAATGAGTTTAACCCGTACTGTCTAAAGTGTATTTGGGCCAGAGGAATAGAAGATTTGAACACCAACATGGGTATTTATCTAGCCTTACTTGAGGATCCTCCATGATGGAGGATCTGGTGAAGTTGTAAGGGTGTTTTTTAGGGAGGTTATTTGAAAGGAATTGTGAGGACACAATTCATTTATGGGGGAGATAATGTAAGATCTTAAAAACATATATCTTACATAATGATAATTTTATGCCTTTATTTTTGTATAAAATGTCTTTGAACCAAAAAAAATGTAAAAGATATACATAATGATTTTATTTAAACTTTACACTGATGTGTTTACAATATTTCAAGATCACAAGGAACCATCCTACCCCAAAAACCCTAATGAAAACCCTATCAGAACTACATGAATTCCCCCTACAAAGACAAAAATACACAGTAAATAAAGGAGGTCCATCAGGTCCGTGAAAACAAATAACAACACCACTATGATCATGTAAACTATGTTGAGCATCAATGGGTTGACAAGAAACATCTCTTATCATTCCTGAGTTTAGGAGACCCTAAGTCATGGTTTTATAAGGCTTCAACTTGACGGTAACATTGGTCGACTATTGGAAATCCAAAGGCTATAATTATAGTTGTTGGCCTTGTGTTGATTTATATAAAAACAATTAAGCACAACTTTGTTTTCCAAAAATTCTACATTATGAATTGGGAATTATAAGATAACCCCTAACTAAAGTATAATGCTTTTAATTACACTTATGTTTTTTAATATAATAAGGAATTCAAAACACCTTGCAAATATTTCAATTATATTGTAAAATTTTTCATTTCTAAAACAATGTTTCAAATTATATTTAATTTCTTCAAATTAAATTATGTTTTTGATTAAACTATGTTTTCTATTTTACTGGTATATGAATTCTCATGTTGGTTTATTAAATATCAATTTTTATGTTAAAGGTTTAGTGTTTGTAAATAATTGGAGCTAAAACAAAATATAATTTTTATTCTTTATCCTCCTATTGTTTAACTAAAATTCATGTCTACAAAGATAACTTTTATATTGTTTAAATAAATATATTTTTCTTAAGACATGATGATTTTTGTATGTTATTTTTTATAAAAAATTGGCCAGCTAGGGCTAGCCATTTATGTCTTGGCCACAGGAGGCAGCTCACATGTAGTGGCAGAGCCTAGCCCTCATCCCAAGCCAAGGCTAACCCATGATTGGGTATACATTCCCTAAAAGGCTTGCAGGAGTGCACGAGGGTTTGGAGAGCACACTGTGGCCACAAGGCTGTGGCACAGTAGTGAGTAGGCCGAGGCCTATGGGGCGGTAGCCCATGTAAATGACTCCCCATGTGTGTGTCATGATATGTTATTATCTACTGTTCAGAGGCTACGTCTTATAAAGATCCGTGGAAACCCTTTCCGATTCGATGTGGGATAAAGATTTTTGGGCAAAACGAGATCTGGGTCGTTGGATGGCGTCGTGCACGATCGGGGCTGTCGATATTGACCCCACACTCAACCCTTAGCAACTATGTTTCTCTCTATGTTTTTCATGGACCGTTCGAGGTTTTTAAAATGCTGCATCAACCCAGGACCAGCCGATAAAACTCAGATTTAATTTTACCCACCCATTCCTTTTTAAAACCAAAGATGCGCCCCAGCCATCGGATCAAAGTTGGACTGGATCCTGACCATCTGGTTTTCTCCCTGATTCATCCCGCTATGTTGTATTCTTATTCCTTGCGGTGTGCCCTACACCAGAACCCTACATCCCTTTGCACCATTTTTTTTCTTCAACCAAGATAGTCGGGTGGACCCTCCTTGTTCTCCCTGTTCCAGAAGTCTTCCTTGGCCAATTAATGAAGCGGCTAGACTAGGTTTTCTAAACAGTTGTATGAAATGATTTTTTATATTTTATTTAGCTTATAAGCTAACCTGTTGTACCTAAGGAAGCCTCGGTTATTCTTCCTTCTGAAACCCCCAGCAAGTTCCACCCACCCTCCCTCATGTTCTCATCCTTCTCGAACCAACTTAAAGGTTTTAATTCTTCTTTGTCTCATATCCTTGAGAGTATATATATACATATATGTGGACAAAAATATATTTATAACATTGTGGTATAGTTTAATGGTTCTTCTGTGCCGAAACTGGGTGTTTAGGATTTCGAGCTCAAATGGTATGAAGGATGTAAGGGATATTTTCTTACCTTGCCTTGTCTTTATTGCTTGAAGATATGTGTACATACATGTATACACATAAATATATATATATAGTCCTATGGTCCTAGTAAAACCCTTACTTAAACAGAATTTAAGTCATCTGTTAGAGTCCACGAGATTGAAAAAACATAGAATAATGTTTTAATACCCGTAAAACATAATTATGTACTATATATATGAGCATGAGTTTGTTGTAGATTTTTTTTATAAATGTATGAACGTATTTTTAGCCATATAAATTGGGTGGAAGTCCTCAAATACCCGATCCTCGGACCTTTTGATCCACAGTGTATGGAAACATGAAGAAATAATACCTCTCCTCATGTAATATATATATATGAATACCTTTAATAATTATATATGTATATATGGTCACATATGATAAAACCTAACATGGTTTGGTTCTAATAATGGTGTTATAAATATGTTTTCAGTATCTATTATGAGTGAGAAAATATTAAACTTTGGAAAATAATATTTATTCTTCATATATATACGGTTATAGTTTCCAATACCCTAATTTTTTGAATGGATAATTAGAACTTAATTAAATAATTGATATAATTAAAAATTGTAAGACATTAATTAATATCAGTTTCTATGAAATCCAAACCAAGAAGTATTCACATAAAAGTGTATGTCCTAATCCAAAACGTATGTCAAACTTGACTTAGTTGAAGTACTTTTTAATCCATATTATAATTTCATGTTTCAAGGGTATTATGTGTTTGACCTTGTTGTATTTCATGATTATAAAGAAGATAAACTTATTACCAAAATATAGTAAAGGATAAAAGGTTGTGTTAAACCATGCGATCGTGTTAAGCTCACCTAATATTTGTCAACTGTAGTGGATATTTTTAGTTGAGTCATGATGTAATTTAATTGTTTGATCACTGACACTTCTTAGCACCATGTGAAAAAACATTGTATTCTCATTCATGAAATAAGAGTTTTAAATTAAATAGTTATCATTTTGACCTCTCGTATCTAAAACCCCTTCTCACCCACTAATTTATGTGATTTAGTAATTGTCTCTTGTGCAAAGAATGTTTATTGAAACATGTGTGCCTTCTATAAACTCTTATTTCCATATTTTTAATGTTATATGTCATATTATGCATTTATAGATTAAATGGTTTCATTTTCTCATTTTATTTATATTTACACTCAATAATGCATACATATGGCATATCATAATAATGTGACAAAAATTTAATTACTAAAAGTAGTATGGGAAACCTTTGGAAAAATGAAATATAATTTAATTACTCAAAGTGGTATAGGACACCTTCAGTATTATGAAATAAAATGTAATTACTCAATGTGGTATTGGACATCGTGAGTTATATGAAATGAAATGTAATTATTCAACGTGGTATAGGACAACTTGAATAATATGAAATGTGTAAGTAATTATTCAAGGGAATTTGACTTTTGAAATATACATCCTGATTTGGAATATGAGGAATTTATTGGACTAGTATGTTTCAGGTTGGGGACTGTTGAAAGTAAGCCCTCTGGGATGGGGATAGGTAAAAGTAAGCCCTCCAGGATGGAGTTCAGTTACAGATACTCTCTCAGTTGGAGTCCGGTTACAGATACTCTCTGGGTTGGGGTTTGGTTACAGTTATCCCCAAGAACATGGCATGAAGCCCTGACACAAAAGTCCGACATTATACATTCCCTCATTATGCTTATGAAAATTAATTAACCGGATAGTAGTATATCCATGGTTATGAGCCAGTACTTATGAGTATCAGAAAAGTAAAATCTTATTTAATGACTTGTGTTTAGTATCTAGTGAATTAGTATTCAGTACATGAAATTGAAGTTATTACCATTATGTTCAACTCTTATTATTCATTTTAATTAGTGCTTACATATTTATATGTCATACATTTTTAGAATGTCTTTTATTTTTTACTCCAACTATGAATGCCTATAATTTAATCGGGTATCCTTGTAATCCTCTTATCATGTTCTTTTGATTGAAAACTTTTATGTTATGTTACATGTGTTATAGCCATTCATTAAGAAAAAATTTTATGCAAATATTTAATGAATATTATAAAAGTTATATTGGATTATTTTAAAACCCCCTTACTAGGCATTTGTGTGCTCACCTTATGTTTTTGAAATAAATTTTCAGGTATCAGCTTTTTGTAGAAGAAGCATTCCCAGAGTAGCTAGTTTTCCAGAGCCCAAAATGAATTTGATCCTCTCAACTGGACATGATGTGTAATTTATCAGAATATATTTTTCTTAAAATTCACACATCATGTTCTGAAGGCACCATCATTGGGCTTTCTGGGGTCAGGTCCTCAATGTGTGTGTAGTGTATCAGGATTCCTTCCCCACAATAGTATTTTGGTCCAAAAATTCTATGAGTTATCTTATATGCAAGCATACATAAAAAATCAGATTATATGGGGGATAGAAAACAATGTACTATTCACAATTTAAAGAAAATGATGTCAAAACACTTCAGTGATAATACCCTCACACTCATTAATGTTCATCAACATGACAACTTCCCCTCGATATTGAGCATCGTGGTCTGCAACTACTGGAGAATGCCATATCTAGAATTGGAAAGCTAAAATATCAGACGAAATTCAGTTTTTGAGGCTTGAGATCATGAAGGATGATCCGTAGTTCCCTATAAATCTCTGATTAATTCAATTTTATGTTTCATAATATCATGCATGATACAAATTATTCTCATTTAGCCACTGTGAAGTCTATATGGAAGGAGGGTAATCATTTATTATTTCTACCACTAGTGTACTGTAAAAATGTGAAATAAATAGACAATATGAGGTTGAAATGAGGATAAAAATGGCTAAAACATATCCCATGAGGAAAAAATATAAAAAATTATATGATGTAGTCATGGTTGCATAAATGGATATGTAGAGAAATGAGTATTTGGATATTTGTAATTTTACATGAAAACAACTATATGGAGGCATGATGGATTTAGATATTTGAGCCAAGATGAAACTGAATATTTGAAACCAACAACTAAATTTAGCTACCTGAACCATACATGGATTCAGCTATAAGAGATTTTTATGAAATGACTACATCAAATGAGGCTGTTGGAATGACATTTGGAGATACAGAAATTTGATATAATTAAGAAATGTAAATCCAGAATGAAAATACATACATTTGAAAATTTGGTTAACCAAATTCCAGTTATGATAATATTGGGTGTTAAATTCACTAACATATGTATATAGATATCCTTGTTAAAATTTAACAAATCATTCGAACCATAAAGAAACTATTCCACACCACTATGTGAGTCCTTAAAAAAATTTATAAACTCAATAGCATCATCAACCATGATCAATAAAAATAAATGAAAATTTTTAATTGACAAAAAAAAAAATTTGGATCTAAAATATATTCACCAGAGTAAGTGGGGACCCCTCCCCTTATAAATAAGTGGGTGCATGCTGAAGAAAATAAGATCAGAGGATTATCCAGGAAGGCTTCTGTCTACTCTATTTATGCTATTTTATTCTATTTTTCTATTATAGTTTAGAAATTTTGTGTAAAAAATTATGTTTTATTAAACATTATTCCTCTATTTTCTTTCATTATCTCTCTATATCTCTCTATTTTCATCTCCATCACTCCAATTTTCTTCTTATCACATTATTCCACCATGACCTATTTCATAAAAAATTTGAGTGAATAACAAGAGGCTTCACCTTAGGGGAGGATAGGTGCTTCCTAAATTATGTGCTTAAATTATTTCATGATCTTAATCAATTTTGGGTGTATCGGGGTGATGTGTATATTTATAGTGATTTTCCACCATACCATGAATATCAACTTCACTTATATTCATTTATTTAAAATCATTACCTTATTTCCATTTCACACAATATTCTCACCTGATTGTGTTATGATGTTAAAAAGATGAAACAACATACAATGGAGCCATGTCCAGGAATATTCCACACTCTCAATTGAGGCTCGTCATCTATAATATTTAAGGAGTTGTAGTTTGGTTTTCAAATGATCTTATCATAGGAATTCAAAATTTCACCATCAATAAATTAAATAATATAATTCAAAGAATTTTATTTCACCATTAAACCATAAACATAATTTTTAAAAAATAATGATGTATAATTAAAGAAACTAAAACCAAACCTCAAGGATAAGTTCTTTCTTATTGAACCACCATTTACTTTTCACTGAATGTTACATTAGAATATCCATTATTTTTAAAAATAATAATAACCTAAAAACATGTAACTCTATGTGATTTAGAATAAGTAAATGAATAAAATGTAAATCCCCTCAAGTGTGACCCCATTCAGCTATTATTCTCTATTAAAAAGTATAAATAATAGGTTTGGCCACACATGGGGATATGTGTTAGTTAGATTACTAATTATTGTTAAAAATATTAACTATTTCTATTTCTATGAACCCTTTAGAATATTAAACAAGTAAATATATTGTTTTAGATTTAAATTTAGTAGAGATGATGTTAATAACGGTGATATGTTTTAATTTTTTTTCAAATGATATTTAGTTGGCTAACATATTTACAAAACCCTTCGATTAAAATAATACATAAAATATTAAATATGAACTTGGTATGATATAATATATGTTATGTATTATATTTTTAAATATGTTTGAAAATTTTTCAATGAGTAAGTATTCATGGTTTTATGATTTTTTTACTAAAATGAGAATTGATTTTTTATTAATTTTTATTCATTATATTTTTTTATATGTCCCTAAAAATATTTACTTATTTGATGTATCACTTAATTTTTTATTGTATTATACATGAGAGTTATTAATTATTTTTTTGAGAGTGGAGTGATTATAAGGGGGATGATTTGAGCATATAATAAAATATTCTATTTAAAATATCCTTAAAATAACATCATCAAATTAAAATTTATCAAATTTAACTACAATTATTGGTATATGTAATTTTATATATTTTATAACATTTTTTATGGCCATGATTAAAACCTAGTAAAATTAATTTTAAAATAATAAAGAAATTTTAAAAAAACAATTCCTCACCCAAAACAGAATATAAATATCTATAATAAAAGTTAACAATAATGTTTTTTTATAAAATCAATGTGTAGATAATTTATTATATTTTAATTGTTAATTGATTTTTTTATATAAACCATAATTTTAGATAGTGTAATAAATAAACAAAACACAAAATATTAAATACAAGTGGTTTAGTTCCAAGTTACAACCCAATCCTCTCAACAAGATATTAACCCTCTACAATGAGCTTTTAATATATAAAAAAAACTTCTCAAAAACTTTGATTAGGTTATATATAGAAACTGTACAAAATTTAGTCTTGGATATCACTACCCTATTCAATAATTATTCATGTTATAAAATAAAAAATTAATGAGTGTTGGAGGACACCTATTTATAATGAATGAGAATTTCATAGTAAATAAAAAAAGAAACATAAGCGTAAATTGAATTTAAAGAAGAACATTGAGTTTAAAATTTTCAATATGCATTGTTTTATATACCTCAATATTTTAACATATTCTATTGAAAAATTGTTGTTAAATATGTCTTTAAATATAGATAAAACGATTCAATGATTCCTCTCAAATGTGGAAGTAATGTTAATGAAAAAAGATTTTCATGAGTAGTATATTAAAAAATATCCAGGTATATTTTTTTAGAGGTTCCATTTCTATATATCATGTGCACATGATGTTTTATTAAATTTTATCTCAACTACACTCCAATTATCAATTAAGCAATAATAATAATTAATTCCTCATACCTATCATCATTTCAGATATCTTTAATACTATGGCACACATTCAATGTTTATAAACTAATCATTATAATAAATAATATTTTATTGTCAGATAGACATGGACGTAGAAGTTCCATACTTTGGAATAGAGGTAATGGCCTCACAGATTCAAAAAAATCTAGGTTGCACATTTCCATTAAAGGAGTGGCATAAAAGATCGATCAGATAAGGTATGGTAGAATGTGAATTCACCTTGAATAATATACAATTTTCAGGTACGATATGATTCTTTATTAAAAAATAATCGGTTGCATCATGTGGATGATAATTCGTTCACATAGATAATATTTTATTTAAAGTGATGATCTCTCCTTTACAAGAGAAAACATTCCATCACATGTTCAATCCTTTCACAGCACATATGATCTTTCCTTTACACAAATGCATAGTTCATAGGCAATTTTTTTTCGTGACATAGTTGACTAGGAACAAATTATGATAAATTTTTTTATAAAATAATGAATACATATCACTAAATATCAATCAATATGAATGATAGGTTTACTTCAACATAAGGGTGATACATTTTTTGAACAAATTTGAGTCTACAACACACATTAGATGAGGAAATCATGTAATTGTTTCATTTTAATGCATAGTCAATTATGATAACCCATTGTTGATAGAATTCCTTTTCATATAGTGTATACCAATCTTTTAAATTTGATATTTCCTTCAAAGAAGCAGGTCTGCTGAAGCAATTATCTTTATGGATGATCTTTCACAAAATATTTGTACTCACAATCACAATGAAATTTCTTTTATAAAGATTTACACATAGATGAATAATTTTCAATATAGAATAAATAATTACTCTAAATAAAAAAGCCATTTCTCATAAATAATATTCATATATAGAATATTTTAAAAAAATTCCTATAAATATACTTTGTTATAAAAAAATATAGAAATCATTAGTAATAAATTAATCTTTATTTGGGATCATTAAAACAAGTCATTGCTAAAACAATACATAAATATTCCCCTCTTAGATGATTGAATATCAGGAAATAAAAATTATAATTCTTAATTAAATTTAAAATATATTATTCCATATTATTTCATATATTATACATGTTGTATCATAACTAAAAAATAATTAATTAATTCAATAAATTTTACCAGAAAAATATAAACATTCAAACAATTTTCTCCCACATTTAGATTATTAAAAAATGGGTTAATAGAAATATAAAATATTGAAATTGATGAAATCCAAAAATGGTAAAAATGATAGCAATGAGGAGAGAAAATTAAATTTATTCAAAAATTGTGATGGATTATAAGAGAGAAAGAACATAATCCATATAAATTACTCTAATCTGAATCAGATTTATCTTCATGGGGGGCTGGTGGATCCACAAGTTACATGAGCTTGGAGATAGATGTTTAATATTAAAGGGGAGGTACAAGAGTAAGAGGTTTAGAATATTACAATTTGAAAATAGTTGGGGATGATTAATAGTCAGGGTTTTGTTAAGTCTAAAAGGACCAATTTTACCTGAAGAGGTATATGTTGGGATATCGGTCACATGTCGAGCGAGAGGGTCTAATAGAATGGAATATTTATTATAAGTACATCTATCCAAATCTATGTAATTTCACTAACTACACATGATATATGATCCATATTCATTAAGAATTCATCTTTCTTCTTCAAAAAGTTATATAGTAGAGGTTTTAACAAATTCAACTTTTGTATTTTAACATTATTTCTCAAGATAAGAATAATAATTAAAAAAACTCTATGATACTATAAATGTCACACCCTGACTCTGAAAATCCTTTTATTTTATTCTTTTCTTGATCTTTGATCATTGGTTTGAAGATAATTCGTGTGCAGGTAAATATTTTCTATTTTTAGAAGTTTCAGGTGTCTTTTGTCTTGCGCATGGTTTGGTAAACCATGCGACCTAACCCAGGTAACCATGTTACATTTCCTAGAGTTGTAAAGTAGCTACCACACAGTTTGAGAATGGTAAGTCAAACCATGTGAGCCTTTTGTGTGTTCGATCTCCTATTTGATAGTCTCTACCACGTTATTGTCACACAATTCATTAAACTGTGAGGCTAAAGCATGCGAGCAGACTAGTCATTTAAAATATTTAAATGACCTATTTTGTCCTCAGTTATTTTAACCAAAAATCAAGCTTCGCCTCCCTCCTACAACCTATATTCTCAAGGGGGCCTCTCTAAACCTCTCTCACTTCCTCTCCTTCCACTATTAAAGGCCAATTATGGTTACTATGGTATGTTCTTTTGGATCCTGGTCATTTTCTCGCATCCTTCATCTTTCTATCTCATGTTCTTAGGGTTTCATTGTGTGGTTTCCTACCTGGTTGAACCCTAGGTGTTAGGTTTTTCATGTGATTTTATTTTTATGATTTTTAGGGTGTGCGAAATGGTCTTCATTATGCATTATCCCTTATCTAAGAGTTCAATCACATCCACTCCCTGTTGAGGTTGGGGTCTCCATACTTTTCCCTTTCTGATGCATTTTATTTATTCTATGTTATTTCAATAAATTTATAAATATATTTTTCATTCTTGTGATGTATTTGGTTAATTTATTATGATGCCTTCATGTTGTTAATTTTTTAAAAAAATAGTATTTTATGATATTTATTCATTATTATTGTAAATAAGTTGGAAAAATGTGATCGAAGAAATGCCAATTGATTTTGAAAGGGGTTTCCTTGAACATATCATTATGTAAATGCATGTATGGTGTTCGATAATATACCATTTGAACTTTAATATTTCAAAATTTTTATTTTTAATTGATTTTTATTTTGGTTATATTCTATTGGCAATGTTTTTTTTTGAAATTAGAAGTTGTGTGTTTTAAGTGGTAACATCATGGTATGGTGTTTATGTGTGGCTTGTTGTGAATAGTTGATTTTAAAAATATGTTTACTGCATTCTATGATGGATTTTCATTGAAAAGTGAATAGATGTTATGTTAAAAAATGGATTTGGTTATTCGAAAGTGGCCTCCAAGTAAGGAAGTTTTGAAATTAAAATTAAATATTGATTTTGAAAGGGGTTTTTTATTGTGCATATATGTGTTTGGATTATGAGATTGATTTATTACGGGGGATGTTATTTATAATTGTGTGCTATAATGATGATGATTTTGTATTTCAATTTATTATTTTATTTAGAATATGGAACCTAGAAAGATCCCCAATGAATCTAGTGAGTCATGCCCACCTTCTGTCCCCTCTCATGTGTTTCGTGTTTATCATGATAATCGAGGTCCGTTAGCGGTAGTGGAGTGGATTGGGGATGTTGAGCGTGTATTCAGATTGTAGGGAACTCCTGAAGCTGTTATAGTTGGAGCTATCCTTAGTTTGTTTGAGGGTCTAGATGTGTATCAGTAGAAGATGTGTGTTCCATCACCGATGCAAGATGGGATGACATGGGAAGTGTTTAGGTATGTCTTTATCCAATGGCTTATACCTGAGTGGGTGAAGATGAAGAAATTTGAAGAGCTCATGAATATTCAGAAGATATAATAGACGGTGAAGGTTTATGTTATACATTTCAAGGAGATAGATTCCATTTATATAGAGTTATTGTCATAGGATATGCTAAAGTTTTCTATTTCTAGTTTATTATACTATTTGGGTGTATGTCACGAGTTTGGATAATTTTTCATTCAATGTTTTCTTGTTGAAGTTATCTAAATACATTCCTTCATTAGGGCTATCTAGGTCATTTTGAAAAGTTATGAATGATGCATCACCTAATTAAGATGTGGTGATCAGATAATGCCAGTGTTGGACTATGAGGCAAGAGATGCTTCAAAATTAGGGATCTTCCTATATGCCTCAGAGTGAAGCTTAAATGCAGTTAAGAACCACCAGGGGTGTGTGGGAAACCATAGCCTAGTTCCATCTCCAGTGATGGAGTGGAGAAAATTTCAGCCACTTGTTAAAAATTTCCTTCCTATTGTGAATTAAGTTTATCTATATAAGAAACTCAGTTATTCATTTTTCTTATAATTCTATGCTTACACCATTAAAATGTGAGTCTTGAATTGGATTATGTTTGTTGTGAATTCCTAACCCTTGTTTGGGTTTCTTTGTATTTTAGTCTTCTGTTGGGATTTTTTGGAGGTGCTTGAGTTTTATCAAATTAATATGTTGTGGTTTCAGTTCATGTCTATATAAAGATTATTTCACATTTTTCCCTTGTGTTGGGAGGTTGGTTCATGTGGGAAGTTACTAGTTATGGTTTTGGTGTTGTTTTACCCATGGTAAAGACGATTTATTAGTTCATATTGGGAGTTACCTATTTGTTTGTGCTAGTTTTCCATGATTCCTTTTAGTGGATTAATAATTTAGTTGTCATTATATTGTAGGTTTATATGTTGGTTATGTTAGTAGATTTATTATAGTTGATTGAAACATCGTGTGTTCTCATGTTTCTTTTAATTTAGTTTTCATTTAGAAAGGATCAGGTGTTTATTATGGAGTAAATGGTCACCCCAAGGTTTGTGGATTCTTACAGTTGTTGTCAGGAATGGATTTTAGTTTTTGTTAAAGTTCGAATGAGAGAATTTATGGGGGCATAAAATGTTTATGGTGGGGATAATTTTCAAACACTGACCTTGAAAATCCTTTTATTTTATTCTTTTTATTGATTTTATTTTTGGTTTTAGGTCTAGGTTGATTCCGAGATAAATTTATTATTTTGATTTTATTTATATTTTAGGTGGATTTTTGGCTTGCCTGTAGTATGGGCACGTGATTTCGTAAACCATGCAGCACATCCTAAGTAACTGTGCAACATGTCTTAGAATTGGATAGTAGCTACCATATCATTTGAACACAAAAAGTTAAATGGAAATTATTAGTCATGAGGTCGATGTCCTCATGGAGAGTAGCTACCACACAGTTGGTGCATGACTTGGAAAACCATGCGGGTAAATTATACGAGCTACCCAGTCATTTAAAATAATGAAATTAGATTTTTAACCCTGAATTATCTAAACCCAAAATCAGGTTTCTCCTCCCTCCTCTGACCCAGGAACACTCGAGGGCTTCTCCAAACCACTATCCCATTATCTCCTTTTACAATTGAATTTCTCTGATGTTTCCTTATATAGGTTCCTTCAATTCTGGGTCATTTCCCCTCATCCCTCTATATCCCCTCTCATGAGTTATGGGTTTCCTGGTGTGGTTTCCCTCTTGGATGAACCCTATGGGTTATGATTTATATGTGATTAAATTCTATTGATGTTTAGGGTGTGAATATTGATATAGAGGGTGTTATCTACAATATTTAAGAGTTTCATCCCATCTACACCCCATTAAGATAGGTGTGTCCATACTTTTCCTATCCGATGGATTCTTTTGATTCATGGATGATTTAAATAAAAAATTTAATATATTTAATGTTATTGTGATGCATTTGGATAATTTATTATGATGTTTTCATGTTGGTAAAATTTAGTAAAAAAGGAATTTGAAGATCTTCTTTCATTATTCATGTAAATAAGTCCACATAATGTGATGGATGAAATTTCAATTGATTGTTAATGGGTTTTTCTTGAATATACAATTATGTATATGAATGTAATGTGTTTCATAAAATTACATTTGGAATTTAAAAGTAAAATTTTGGTATTTTTAATTTAGATTTGTTTTGGTTAAGTTATAGTGGAATAGTTTATTGTGAAATTAGATATTGTGTGTTATACGTGGTTACTTCATGGCCTGAGGTTTATGTGTGTGTTATTGTGAATGGTGGAATTTCAAAAACAGTTATTTAGGATATTTTGGTTTTTAGTGAATTTCCATTGCATGTGGGCACATCCATATGAACATGGGGTGCACATATGGTTGGGTATAGTAAGGTAAAAGTCTTTATAAAAACATGACGGACTTATGAACATGGATTTTATGAATTTATTTCTCTTCCCTCGTTCATCAAACTTCTCATTTATATATGAATCATTCTAGAACTTGGTGGTTATCTAAATCTTCCTTGGTTTCAAAATTAAAAGAAAATGGTTCTAAAAAGAAACATTATGTTACGACACATATGGAATTATTGTGGAGTGACATGATTTCTAAAAATTTTAACAAACCATATGGAATTGAAAACAAGAATGTGGTACTGTATAACATTTTTGTAAATGGTTTACAGATTTTCTATAATATATTTGGATTGATAGTGTTGGTGGTCCAATTTTATATTTAGGTTATCTTGGAAATGAATTGTGGTTTTGAAATAAAAAATTCCTGCTTGGCATCTATGCGTGTTTTTGAGAAATTTTTTAATAGACTATTTATTGTGATGACCTATTTGGAACTTATGAAAGAATTTTATTATACTAGTCAAACTTATACATGATTTCACAATATGGGTTATTTTTTAGGTGGTGTTAGTGTTTGGGGTTGGGAAGTGCAATGACAATAAGTAAAGTGGGTCACATGTGTGAGGGCCTCCTACTTAAACAATATACTATTAATATGGGTTTCCTAAGATCCTTTTAGAGGGTGAAGTGATGGTGGCTTATCAACCCCGATTAGATGAGTTGGTACCCCCCTTGACTTGACAGGTCTTGGTGGGATATTCCATTGGATTGTTCATTTTATGTCAACCAGTTGGTTATAGACTATAGTGCTTCACTGAATGATGACAGGTCAGTCTGACTTGATTACGTACAAGGATCACTCTAGGGATTTTTTTGGAAATTCCAATGGCTTCTCCCTACATTTGATTATAAATTTTTGTGATCCATTTTTTTAATATTCTTTAAAATTTATCTAGTTTAATTGGTTTCCTTTAATCCCTACACAACTTTATTTTGGTTACATGGGGGGATTTAGAGGTTGGGGTTGTTTGTAAAGGAAATGGGGTTGTGGGAAGTGAAACTAAATTATTTAGAGGAACAGTGAGTGTATTATTTTAAAATGGAAACTCAGGGGAATTTGTTTTTCATTTCATAAAATAAACAAAACAAATATTTTATATATGAATTTAGAAAATAGTATTGGTGGACTATTTTAAAGAAATGAAATTCAAGGATTTTATGGTGGTTTCTAACAGATATATTAAGATCACACCCTACTTGTACTACTCGGGGTCATTAGACCTAATCTATTTTGAAGGTGTAGTTTTCTGGTTCATGTGATCAGTGTTGGGGTCATCCTGTCTTGTGGTTGGTGGTGACTAGGGGTCACATGGATATCATGGTAGCTTGATTCATTCTCAAGATTTTATTTAGTTTCTATTTTCTTCACCTGTTGTAATAGAACAAGTTATATAAATTTCTTCAAGATTTTGTTTTTATTGGTTCTTCTACATGTTCATTTTATTTATTTTAATCTATTTTATTGGGCTAAATTGTTTTCACAGTGATTTATTTGATGTCCAAAACTAGTTTACAACTCGTGGGGATTGGGAAGGTCCTTCAAGCCATGCCTCAAATCGGAATATATGTTGGGTTGGATGGAACTTTGATCTAGTTTGTGATAATAAAATCAATCTGGCATCTAGATCATAAAACCATAGAGGTACAATATGAGAACAAAGAGCATAAAAAACTCTGGAATATTATGATTAGTTTACAAGATAGGAAAACTAATAAAATGTGCAAGGATCAGTTTGAGCTTAGTGAAATACCATTTCTTATAAATCTCAAGAAATAACTCCAAAAATTAATCTTAAATTTATTTCCTTACTCATAAGATCAAATTTTAGAATAATATAGGGTTGAAGTTGAGTAACAATATATTGTATAGTACGAGGTCTTTCTTCATCTTTGGTAGGATCACAAAAATCTTATATGTTCAAGAATATTTCTATAAAACATATATTAGATCACATTTATATCCAATTATGTCTTTAATTTTAAAAAATAGGAAGAAGGATGATGGGTTTCTGCATAAGGTATATGTGAATAATTAAAACCTCTATATTCATTATCAAGAAGGATTTGGAATGATCTAAATGATATAAAATCATATCTCATAGACCTTTTCGAATATCAATTTTCAAAAAGTTTTGATAGAGAGGATGTAAAAAGTTGTGGTTCATCATTACCAACTGAATCCTCAATAACTATAGTAATTATGGAATGAGTGATAAAAATTATTTTTTAAAGATCAATGTTCGCGTCTAAGGGTCATTTATAATATCCAAGAATATATTTAACGAATGTTCCATCATTACTAGGTGAACTGACCCTTTGGAGTTATCATTATAGCCAATACGTTTAGTACTAGAATAATGTATTCAAAAAAAATTATATTCTGGAGACTTTTACACCTGATACAATTATCATTTGTCCTTAGAACCATTTTCATCTTTCTTGGTGTTAGATTCATCTTAAAAATCAAAAATTTAACGTGCATTATCAATAAAATCATCTAAATGTATATCTATTTAATAAGATAAAATAAATTATATATTTTTATGATATCCAAAAGATACATTTTTTTCTTGACATACTCTCCAAGAAATAGAGGTGAAATACTCTTTTCATTTACACAATCCCTCACGTATTATTTAATAGGTTCATTTTATTCACATTCAAATGATCTTCTTGACTATTCATCTTGATCAACTAGATCATCTTCAGTTCTAGAATATAAATACTCATTATAATATTTCACTGAAATGTTATCTAGTTATCGACTTGGGTTATATTTATCTTTTAACCATATAAATTTTATAAGAGGGTCAATATTTCCATTATACATCTCACTTCCTATAACCAAACATTCTACTATGGGTTCCAACACTCATTCTTCTTTCGATATGTTTATTTCATTAAAAAACCTCTATATGAGGTTTATAATTTTTCTATAATATAATTCTTCAAAATTCCTCATGATAAATCTAACCAATCTAATTTTTTCCATTCATTAGATGATAAAGGAAAAAATAGATCATGATGCCATATAATTCAATAAAACACTTTTTTATGATAGATTATGAGTTGTATGAACATAACTAACTACCTCTATCCACTATCCAACATCATATAATTTTTCCTCTTCATGATTTGATTACTCATGTGTTCCTGAAGTGTTGTTTTCAAATCAAACATGAATTTATTATTATATAGGAGGCTTGGTAGTACTAAAATTATAATTTATGAGTAACCACTAATAATTGAGCCCAATAGTTTGAGGAAAAAACTAGTTCTTATATAGTAAAAAATGTTCACTTAAAATCATTCTTCTCATCCTTTTCAAAATCAGCATTCAAATATACTTCATCAACTATCCATAGATAGAAGGGTTGATCATTTTTGATGAACCACTTTATCCATCCATGTTCTTGAATAACTATTAACACTAAATAACTATGCGTCAAAACCCATTAATCATCCTTTTTATTCTCATGTATAACTTTTCAAGTCAGAAAATGTTGGATTTGATGCTTGATAAGAAAAATGAGAAAATATTTGGATTTATTATGAGGCCATGATACATTGGGAGGAGAATACTAGGACTGAATCAATATTCACACCATTTCAAAAAATATCTATGAGGAAAAACTAAAAATATTTGGTCAAAAGGGAGGAATGGGTTAGTTGAGGAGTCATAGAAGGATTAAGGTATTTAAAGGGTATGATTCAAATTATAGACCGAGAGGCTTTAAAATAATTTAATATGAATAAAAAAATATATCGATAAAAATATTTGAATAATGAACTAATAAAAGCGGTCATATGATAATATAATCTCCAGAGTTATTCAATGTTCATGGAGGAAAATCATCATAGATGTTAGTTCACGTAAGTGTAATCCATGGATGAAATTTCCATAGAAAATAGTGGAATAACAATAGATCATTACATAGATATTTTTAGTGTCCATGGAAGCTTTAAAACTAAATAAATAGATTGAAACAACTTAATTATATATCATTTTTAGACTAAAATTCAAATTAAATAATTATAGAACAAAATAAAATAATAGATTTAATCATTATATAATATAAATATAGTTTCCTTAATAATAATATAAATCAAGGATAATTTATCATTCCAAATTCATGTATGATATAATTTTATATTTTAATATTCAAATCCATTTTCAAAATATTAACATGATAATGTTCTATTCCAATGAATTCAATAGTTAGATCACCTTTTTGAAAATGATCCATAAAAAATTGATGTATTTTATCCATATAAATTTTCATAGACTCTGAAATAAGAATTTTTTAATATTATTAGTACTTTTAATGTTATATATTATTGGTAAATGTTTGAATTAATATCTATAACTTAGTAGAGTCTGATTCAACCACAAAATATATGCATAAAAAAGTGTGGCATCTATATATTATACGTTAACATTATATATAGTAGAATAATTATAATTTTTACTACACCATGAATCATTTTAATTTCTTAAATGTTAACATAGACTAAAGGTTCCTTTTTTTCTACCTTATATGAATTTTTTTTGTCTAAATTACTAATCAATTATAAAACAATCCATATAGAGTAAATATATCTATAAATGGATTTACATTCAAGGCATTTTAAAATTATTTTAACATTATTACAATGTAATTTACTAATATTTTTTTGAAGATGAAAACATATACATACCTTTAACATTATCCAAGACTATATGGTAGTCAAATATAATGAAATCCAAATATTACTCCTGTAAATTGTTTTGTTGAATGGTTTCCTTGTTTCATCCAAATCTATTTTATTAGTGGTAATCAATGGAGTATAATTTAAATTTTTTTTATATTTGATAAAAAAATTTAAATATCTTTTTTATAATTTTATTAAATAAAATTTGAGAATTATATTGATAAACTTGAAAACTAAGGATGAATTTTATTTCTCTAAAAAAACTCATTTAAAATTAAATTTGATTTTTTTTATAATTCATTACAATGATATATTTTAATGAACAATAATTATTTCAGCATAATCTATTTGAGAAACCAAAAAATTATTTGATATTTTTTAATAAAAATATTATGGGTAACTCTTCAATTAGAAAAACCATTTTTAATTTTTTTAAAAATAAACCCTATCATACAAAGCTATAGAAAGTTTTTTTGAACCATAAATAGATTCTAGAATTTTGAAAACATTACTCGGAATATTATGGTTTGAAAATATAAATCGTTTGTTTAATAAAAATAACATTAACAATATGATTGTATACAAAATGTCTCTTGATATCCATATTATATTGTTTACAATTTAGATGAGTTTTATTTTGTAGACATATTTTTATGGATTAAATTCAAGATATTATTGAAATTAACCCCACATAAATAAAACATTTCTCTTATAAATATCACTTTTTTACTAGAATATATATATTTCTAACAACTATGCAGGATTCATCAACCTCATTTCTATATATCTATTTAATTATAATATTCTTGTCGTATTGTTGTTTGTCAACTAGTTGCCAGACATTCATTATTTAAAATTAATTTAACTCATCTTGCATATATATTTACCAATTTTTGTCATCAATTAATTCATAGATGTTCTTATGTTTAGAATAAGACAGGAGGACTGATTTTTCAACCTTGTTTCTAAATAAATCTGATGTATGATTTCCTTTTTCCGGTCCTCCCACAACATCTTCTAAATGGAGATATTTATGGTTTTAAATTAGTTCTGGGAAATGAAGTACACGGTACTTCCAAGTCAACATCAGGGATAGTTTACTCAGATTGTCCTAAACTAGATCATTTTGAGGTAAATCAACAATGTGATATTAGTATTGAAACTATTCTTGAAATTAAAAGTATGAATATCATCCTAAATATTTTATATGGAATCTTTGGGTTTGTGTGGATTTGATTTATCAAAAGTGAAATAAATATATTCTTCTAACAAATTAGTTTTTTATTGAAAGATATGTTATTTACAAGATGCTTAGTAACCATGGAATATTCCTTTATCATACCTGGGTGAATTTTTTTCATGATACACTTTTTTTTCAGAATAAATGTTTTTCGCTTGAAAGCTCTAAAGTAATCCCATTATATATTCTTCCAATCCATAATTAATTATTATTTTTCTATAAAATAAGTTTATCAAGACTATTAATAAAATTAAAATCTATATTTATATCCTAAAACCAAAAATATATTGTATGATCTTATTCATTAAGATTTTCCCAAGCTACATCTTTCATGATCTTATTTATTCTTTCAACCATTAATTTTTTGATGAGTTTTATATGAATTAAGGTTTTGATATTCCCATGATATAAGAATAATGATTTTGAAATTTGGAATTTTAAACTCACTAACATGACTAATTCTCCAATTTTTATATCTAAATCTATTAAAGTTCTCAAAAAATTATAGGTAATTTGTAAAACATTTACAAGATATAATTTTACAAACCAAAAAATATACCCAGGGGAATATTAAATATTCATTAATAAATATTTCAAAATAATAATTTTTGGAAAAAATAGAAACTATTTATATTCTAAATAAATCCATATGAAACAACTAGAGGGGATGATTGGTAGAAACCTTTTCCCAATGATTAAAAGACATTTTGCGACTCTACCCCTTTTTAAATGGATGCATGCATTTTATTTTAAGAATTATATCTAGGGTAGATCCTTGACTTATGATTTTATAAATATATTCTTAAGTAATTATATGTTATAGTTTCTTAATCTCCTATGTTTCAATAAGGATTCTTTCTGAAATTCGCTTAAAAAAGAGTAATTTTGTGAAAATAAGGAATTTAAATAAATAGAATAGACATTATTATTTATTAATGAATTAAAAACGAAATTATATTTATATTGATAAATATTACATGAATTACTTTCAAAAAAGACACATAAATCAACATCTAAAAATTTATAAATTCTAATAATAGTATATATTAAACTTTCAATTAATACACCTTTGGATATAATAACTAATTTATAGTTACACATTTAAACAAGTAAAATTATTATTACCTTTAAATTGTCCACAAAGGTGGCATTCCCATAATCTAGAATTATTAAAATTTCAATGATTGAAAAGTATCCAAACATTTATATGGAACATACACTTTCCCCATAAAAAATCATTGAGTATATCTATTTATGAATGAGACCTATATTTAATTAAGAAATTAATGAGGTAGGTACCAATATATTATTAGGTCCCAAATAGTTATAAAATAAATATTTTATAATACCAATTTATTTTAATGGTTTGTTGAATTATTTATTATCATATATAATATAATTAGATAAATAATACTTTTAGGTACAAAACAATTATTTGTTGAAATATATTTTAATACATTATAAGATCTTTTAAAATATAACAAAGGGAGATAAATAATTAAAACGTTTTTGTAGATAATGCTTTAGAAATATTGAAGAAAAAGTATAATGTTATATATTATAAAAAAAAGTGGGAGAACTAAAAAATGAATCAAATATAGGGAGACAAGAATCATAATATAAATATATTATAGGGAAGTTGTATAACACATGGGTATTAAGTTTTTCTCTTTAATATTTTCCCAATTAAAAGTTATTCTTTATCCTTTTCAAGAAGGGGGAGATATTTGAGTCCACACATCTTTAAAAACATTCTAACCTGTTATTGAAAGTCACAATACATTTACATAAAGTATATGTTTCACTATATTTTAAAAATCCATAGTTTGAATAATGTTTTTATGTGAAATATATTTTATCAGGCAAAAGAATAAAAATTTATTAGACAAAATTAATTACTATGTTATGATGAAATCGTGCTAAAGCTTAGATATATGATCTTATATATTTCTATACAAAGAGTGACACAAATTTCTTATTTCAAATATAACTAGTTCAAAACTAACAAATATATATATACATATATACATTCAGATTAAAATTTTCCATATGGACTTAGAAATTTTTATTCAGATGAAATATTAAATAAATCTTCGTCATTGATATATAATTTTTTTGAGATGAAAATTTTCATTTTACTTGACAATATATTATTACACTATGATTGAGTATAAATTAAATAGAATAGGAAAAACTATATGATATATCATGAAGTATTTTTTTCGAGGACATTGTAACCGCCTTAATTATTCAATGAATATAACTACTAAAGCATTTGTATAAATATGAGAGGTGATAATGAAAGAGGAAGATATTGTATCACTCAATATGAAGAGTTGTTGAAAAGATTTTTCATCATTCTATTATATAGATATCACATTACTGTAATATTTTAAGCATATTTTTCTAAAGGAATCCATGACATAATTATTGGTAAATTTCCTTAAGGTATTTTATTTATAATTTTCATTCCCATCTAGGTTGATCAATGGATTCCATGATTAGGAAGAAATGATTTTTTCTTGCCTTACAAGTGTACCAATGGATTGAAAAACAAATTTCATCCAATATAAGTATCAAGGGATTCCTTGATTATGGAAAAGATGTTGTTATAGTTTGATAAAAAATTATATACCTAATTTCTAGGTTATACAAATCCTTAAAGCTAAATGTTATAGATAATATCTTTTTTACTAATGATTTGTATGTTTTTATTTAAAAAAATTTAAATGATTATGTTACTTGTTTTTATGAGATATTTTTTCCATTGTGTGATTGTATAGAAAATTTTTATATTTTATTTCATTTTCTAGACATTGAAATTATGATGAAATACTTTTCTAACTAAAAAACTATGATGTTTTGATTACCTATGTTATCATGTTGTGGTACATGTTTGTTGGTGTAGTAATCTAAACATGGGGGGAGGGGGTCCTAAGTTGGGATTCACAACAATTTGTGATATTTTAAGGGGGACCTTCATACATGGGAGTCCTACAGACTGTCCCATTGTTTCGACCTTGATAACTTGATTGTTGAAATTGAACAGGTTATGAGGAATCAATAATCTCACTAGGATGAAGAACTATTTAATTATTTTATTAGAATTAAAATTCATTTATATATACTATATATTTAACAGTAATGAAAAGAAAGAGAGAAGTCTAGAGTTACCTAGCTCATGGAGGGTGATAAGAACACTATTTTTTAGTCATGCATTTTGGATATGAAGAACTATATTTCTCAAAACATTCTCCTTGAGGATGGTTCCTTCAGAAATCATCCTCAATTGGTTGGATGTATGGTCATTTCATTTTTCAGTTCCATAGATGTGGATGTTAACCAAAGCATATATGAAATATATCCAAGAGGTCACTCAGATATTTTCGAAATTATTCTTACACGTGTTTCTACTGATTAAAATGTTTTCTTTGGGAGTATAACGGATGGGGGATGATATAAGAGGCCTCTTCATCCATAAAATTTAAAAATTCCCCTAGTCTTGAAGGCTTCCCTAGAACCTTCTTTACTATCTCTTGGGATACCATCAACAAGGACCTTGTGGATGTCATACAAGACTATTCACAGGTTGGGAGTTTTCTTAGGCTGGCTCATTACACCACCTTGGTCCTCATTCAATAGGTCACAAATCCATATTCTCTCAAAAATTACAGACCTATTAAAACTTGAAACTACCCCATTAAATTCCTTGATGCAGTTATCAATAAAAGGATATTAGGTCATCATCATAAATGGATCTCCAAAGAACATAAAGGCTTTATACAAAGTTGATCCACCCTAGATTCCATTTCCATTTCTCATGAAATTATAAGAGATATCAATAAGAAGATACCAGGGTCTAACATTACTATTAATTTTTATATGGATAATGAATATTATATAGTGTTGTGGTGTTTCCTCATAAAATCCATGCACAGTATAGGATTCTCTGAGTATGTTATCAATCTATTCTTTAATTGCGTTACATCCCCTTGTTTTTTCTATTTATTACATGGGGAGAAGAAACCATTTATTCAATTTAGCATATGGAATTTTTCTATGGGATATGTTATCCCCTAGTGTCTTTATTTTTTTCCATGACTCTCTGAACAAGTACATTAACAAAATAATCTATGACATGAGAATGGGTCTAATGTAGTGAATTATTAATTTCAATGGTTCCTACCATATTTTATTTATAGACGATATGCACCTCTTGATGAAATATAATTACAGGTATTTTCAGAAGCTTGATTATATTATCATGTTTTATAAAAAATGGAGTGTTCGGTCCATCTTGTTGGCTATGAGTTGTGTCTACCGTTCAAATCCATGCACAAATTGAAGGGGGGGGGGGTTTGAAATGTCAGGGGTATAGAAAATGTACTTCACCATGGAGTATATGGGGGCCCTATTCGCCCATGGACACATAAAAATACACCACTTTGATGGTCTTGATTATAACATTCCAACCATATTCTTAATTGGAATAACTTATTCCTATCTTTTGGTGGATGCATTACATTATTCAATAATGTTCTCTACCCTATTCTCAGGTATTTATTATCAACCATCATTATTCCCAAAGTGGTATTATGGAATATTTAGCAAATGTTTTCTACATTCATCTAGGATGTGAATGTGGAAGGTATGTACCATTGGTAATGAAAAACTCTATTGCCTCAAGAACCTGCCCATGGAGGTATTTTTATATGTAGTGTAAATGAAACCTTGAATAGTATTAAAGAAATAATATCATGGGATTTTATGGATATTTAATCACTATGGAAAAAATTAATTACCAAAAAGTATGGGGATAGTTTTGATGGAATAGGGAGCAGGATTTTTATCTTATGGGACTTGATTTGATGAAACCTACCTTTCATAAAAAATAATCAGGATGGAGAGTGGGGTGTGGGTTAATAAACTACAGGAGTAAGAATTGTTTGGGAAGTGTGATGGTGTTTCGGGGGTTCCCGATGATAGAATTTTCCTTTTCATAGGTGATTATCCACCGATATCATATTATTACAACCCTCATCCTAAAAAAAGGTTTGTAAAAACATGTTCATTAACTCGGGCCCAGATAGACTGGTGTTCACTATCTCCTTGGCCCGATGTTTTCAATAAAATCATATTTCAAGGTGTTTCATGGGGGACATGGGTATGAAAAATGGGGTGATACTATGTGGTGTATTGATATTCTTTCTAAGATAATATTTCTTATGTGGAATATCCATAACTATGATTTACCTACACATAAGGATGTGTGAAGAAGGGGTGTCTCCATTGTCTTCTGGTGCAACTCCTACAGTAGCCGGAAGGAGGAATCATATGATCACTTTTCTCTAAGGGAGAGTGGAAGACCTCCATGTGTTATGGACTTACTTTTCGGTATGGAGAAGATGGTAATGTATTATCCAATCACAACTTCCTAAAACCCTGGTTTTATGGGTTGGATACCAATAAACATGAAAACAAGGCCCATGTTATCTTCTTTGTAGAAAGCTGTTGAAGTATTTATAATGTTTGTAATAGGGTTCAACATGATGGGAATCTGATTTGGTTCTTGGGGTGTTAGTTAGGGCATGATATTTGGTGGTTGAGCTAGCACCCCTTTTCATGTAGTGGGATGTCTTGCCATCTTTGTAAATATTCATGGCTAACAGTTCATTTTCCACGATTCAAATAGGTATTTCCCATGTCATGTGGGTTTTCAGGATCTCTTCAATAAAATAATTCATGGAAAATTATGTTGAGTTGTGTATCTATGGTAATGCTAGTGGTGGATGGGTTTTTTTAACCTGAATGGGCCTGCCATTTTTTCATTCAGTTCTCTGTTTAGCTAGGGGGATTCACTTATTACTGAAGAAACTACAATCATCAAGGTGATAGAAATATGTCTCTCACTCAATTTATCATTGGATGGGGTGGAAAAAGATTCATTGATTCTTCATAGGTCCATCAAATTATAGATTCCTTCCCTGTATACTATCACATATTTGGTGTAGGATTGAAATATGAATTTAGATGATCAATTAAATGAGTTGGTGGGTGGGGTTGTAAGTATAAAAACATTTTTTTTAAACCTTATGGAAAACTATGTTTAAAAAATTTAAACAATATAAATTCATAAGACCACTTTTAATTCTACTAAACAACCTTTCTAGGTTATGATAATATGGTTTCAGAAATGAAACTTAAGGAAATTATACAAGGAAAATATTCTACCTCAAATCATATAGAATCTTACTTATCAGGGTATACAAAAGTATAAGAAAGTATAGAAATGTTATAATTTATTCCATTATAAATATTCAGTAGAAATAAACATGAAACAAAACTAGTATCAAGTGTGATGTATTTTAACCCAATAAGAAGTGTATCCAACAACTTTGGATAAAGGTCCCATGATTTAAAATTTCAAGAAAGTTTGTCTTACCCACCCTAGGGTATGCCCTTGTTAAGAAAATCGGAATCTATCTTGTTATTCCTACAATCCCTCGATCTTTATGGTAATCGACACCTCTTTTTTTCGATCCCCAAAAGTCCTTGAACATTAAGGTAGTATACACCTCTGTATTTCTATCCCCATAATTCCTCAAACACTAAGGTAGTCGACACCTCAATATTTCTATCCCTCTAAGCCTTCGATTGTACACAACAACAATAGGAGTTTCACGAAATAATCTAAACAAGATGTTCAGAACCATAGTAATCATGAGTGTCTATCTCTCTAGAAATCACTTCAACAACATTTAATCTCTAGAGGTATGGAACTGTATTAGGATCATTCAAATGTGCTCTTATTTATATGCACTTCTCCAATGGTCATCTTCTTCCTCCAACGGTCAGATTTTTTCTTAACATCGGAGGGACTTATACATGTGTCAATCAAAAAATGGTTAGTTAGAAACATATTGTATGACATCGTTTCCTAAAAACTGTAAAGAAAATGAAATTACTTAATCAAATATATTTTTTGGAGTCTATATAAAAATAGAATTCTGAGTCAAACCAAATAAACATTCAGTGTCTGTAGTACATAAATATTCAGATTCTATTTTACAAAGAATTCTTAATCTGGATTTTATGGATTTGGGAGTCTGAATTCTAATGCATTTAGAAAAATAATCCTAGGGAATTCGGAGTCCGAAATCTGAGGAATTTAGAGTCTGATTTATAATGAATTCAGAGTCTAGATTCTAAGGAATTTGGGGTCTGAATTCTTATGAATTCTGAAACTGAATTCTACGGAATTCACAGTCTTTATTTTGAGGAATTCATAGTCCAAATTATGAGGAATTATGTGAAATTCCGAGTTTGAATTAAAGATAATTCAGAGTCTGAATTTTATTGAATTCAGAGTTTGAATTTTAGAGAATTTGAAATCTGAATTGTAGTGAATTCAGAATCTGAACAAAAAATAAAATATATCCAAGGATTTATAGGATTCTAAGATTTTTTATGGGAATCCAATTTTTAGACATAGGAATAAAATCTGATACATTTAGAGAAATTATGATGTGAATAGTGAAAAAAAATATAATGATTAAAAATTCTTTAGAGAATTGAAATTTTCTTTATGAAAATAATCCTTGGGGAAAAAAATTTCCTTAAGATAAATTTTTTGTGATTATAAAAACAAATAATAATGGAAAAGTTATAATTAAACCTTATTGACTCAACAATCTACCCCTTTTGGAATGAAAAAACATCTTTACGAAAAATAATATAAGGACTTTGAATTTTTTTTATGAAGATAAATGAGAAAAGTATTTCCCTTTACTTGTGAATCTTGATGAATATAACTAAATACCCCTTAGGTTTTGAACTACCTAATGATTATATTCATGAATTATATAATGATATTTTTCTTTTTCTCACATAAGGATATCATCTTTGATAAAACTCCCCCTTAGATAGACTCCTCCTTACTTAGGTTATTCTCTTCCATAGATTATATTCTTTTTATCATTCCCTTCTCCCTGTTTGTGATTTTCAAAAAGGAATAAAGGGACTGAAAGAAATTGTTACCTAAAATATTAGTACTATACAACATGACATACAAAGAACAACAAAAATTTTCATTACAATTGAAAATATTTGTACAAGGAAGGTAATACAACAAAATATTGGAGTTAAGGAAAAAAATAAACCATATTTTTCATTCGGCATACAATTTTTATCAATGGTCTTAACCTTTTTAAGCTCCTTATGATCCTCTTCAAAATGATTGAGCAGCTGATCCTAACCTTCATTTTTCTTCTCTAGAGCTCTCATTTATTGTTCCTGAGCCTTAATTTTTTTTCCTTTGTCTGAAAAAGATATTCTTTCTTACTTATATTTTATTCAAACTCTATTCTGATATCTCTTTCCATCTTCATATTCAACAAAACGGAATTATGTTTCCCCATCAAGTCCTTGTCATCTTACTTTCGAGATTTTTTTTATGATTGAGTAACTAATTGAAACATTATGTAAGATCATTGATATTGATATCTTTAGTATCAAAAGCATCTTTCTCATTATCTTGAAAGTCATAAAATATTCTGGTCTCTTCCATTGTATCCTTTTAATACTTAGTTATTTCCATGCACAACCTCCTATGACCATCATACCTGATGTAGAACGATTTAAAATCAGTCTGTAGCCTGATGAATTTTTCCATAAGAATGGTAACCGAATCTGATTTCTGATTAAATGAATACTGAGGAATTTGAGACCTCGATTAAATACACAGAAATAATGGAATTGTAACAACAAATTTCTTTAGGGATTATACAAAAAAATCATGTCCTAAAGAAGAAAATTTTGAATCAGATTCTCTGGTGTGTGAGGATTTTCACTCTACATCAACATCATTTCTTTTAGATGACCCACCATCATATTTTATTGCCACCTCGGCCTTCTTAGGTGTATCAGCTAACGCCTATTTTCTATTATCACCTATTAAAATGATCTTAGCCTCCTTTGGTGACTCATGTTCACTATCTGATAGTTGGATTATCATATCATTCTAATCATTTTCCTTTTCAGCATCTATCACAAGGTCATCTGAATGAAAAAAATAATGGTTGATACTCTCTTCATTTGATGGTTTGTTTACTTCTTCTTGACCTTCTTACTCTTTTCATAGGGAAGCGTTTTTGGAAGATTTACCCTAGGAGGTTTGGATCGAAAATTTCTCATAAGGTATTTCCTTCATAGGATATTCATCAACATACCTTATCATATCATCAGTGTCATCACTTCATTCCCTATTTTCTTCTTCCACTTCCTCTTCCTGCACAATATATTCCTCTTCATTAGGTTTTGTAATGACAATTTTATTTCATGAATTCACTGGATATGATTCTTTTAAAAATAATTCTCATACCTAGATCTTCTCAGAATCTTTCTCAGTAGCCTTGAGAAGAGATTGAACAATTTTGACTTCAGACATTTTCTCCTTTTTTCTTCTTCTCTTTTTCTTGCTTCTCACCCACCTCAGTAGCCGTAATATTTAATGCCTTTTCCTCGGTAGGATCAAAGACAATTCTCGGTTCTCTTTATTTCATTTCCTTTTTTATCTTCTCTCTACTTACAAATAGCTTCATCTTGATATTTCATTTTCTTCATAGATTTTGGGGGTGCTGATTCGGTTTTTAGAAATGCATCAGTTTTTCCCTTAGCTTCCAGTTATTTCTCCTTTCTCTTCCTTAAACCCTTATTGTAATCTCAATCACATATTGATTCATGGATAAGGCATGGATTTCACTATCAGATAAATCATAAAACTCTTTGGACATGTTGTTAAAACAAACCTCCATCCTTCTGAGTGTATCATCACTCAGCAACATAACCAAGAAATTTATTGGCCCAGAACAACTTGGGATATTGAACAAATGTAGATAAAAAGACTATGATCTTGGAAATAATAACCAGATATATAATGATATGAGATTTTAGAGTCTCATACATGATATTCATAATTCTATCCAATACATACTTCACGAGATTAATCTTTTTGAGATTCACCTAAAAATACAGAATATAGATATCCCTCTTCTTCATGATATCATTTTCACCTATTCCCAGAATGAGAAATCATTGAACACATAATTCTACGATCATAAGGTTCTTAGAGGGATGTTTGATATTTTTTGTCTTTACTTCTGATAAACCAAGGAACTCTATTGCCTTCCCCTTATCAAAATTTCCTGATATATCCTATCACTTTTGGGTGCACAATTCAGCTTCCCCCTCAAACAAAATTCTTACAATGCTTACAGCCATGAAAAAGGAAAGGGAATAAGTTTTACAATGACTCTTATAAGAAAACATTTCTTCCCATCTTGACTGAAAAAACACACTATCTCATAAAATTATATGAGAAACTCTGGATACACCGGATCATGTGCCTTTAGTTTGGATACACACAAACTCTCCAAGCCATTTAACTTGATGTTCATTGAAATAAGAGAATCATACATACGAATACATCTGGATCTACTAAACTCTCTATATAGATATTTCATTCCAAAATTTCCATAAATAATGAAATTTTATTCTATGGGGATTCTTCACACAACATTCAGATTTGAGAAAACAATAAAATTTAGAACAATAATTAAGTAGAAAGGCAGAGCTTCAGCATGTAAGAGCTTGAAAACAGATGTGGGAAAACAACAAGTAAAACATTGATTACAAAAACTTATGTAAGGAAAAGTACTTTACGAATTTCAAGGAACATATTTTGTAAAGAAAACTATTAATCCTAAGAAATTTTAGATTCCATAAATTTTATTTGAGGAATGGAACATAAATTTTGATTTCTGGATTTTGTATGGAAAGTATTTGATTCTGAATTTTGGAATACAATTTTTTTTTTGATTTTGGATTTTTCAATACAAATTTTTTTTATTTTAAATTTCTTAATTTGAAAAAATATGATTACGAAAATAAATTTGATTACGGAAATTTTTATTGCATAAATTTTGATTACTAAAAATTTGAATACGAAAAAAATTTGATTAACAAGGAAATGTACTCTCCCTATGAAAATAAGGTACATAATATAAGGATATAGGTTTCCAAAAAAGTTTATATAGAATATTACATTATGGTTATCATTCATAACTTTTGTTTAATGTTTTCAAATCTATCGAAACGTAAATATTTTTTAAAAATATGAGTATGTTGATCTTACATTATGAAAAATTGAATAATGATATCTCATTATATTATGTGATCCCTAAGAATGTGATGCCTAGTATCTATGTGTTTTACATGGGAGTGATGTGCATGGGTTCTTCTTAGGGAAACAACACTAGTATTATCACACAATATTATTGTTTTGGTAAAACTCATACCATAGACTGTGAGTGTGTGTTACATCAACAATGCTTGATCACATCATCTTTGAGCTGCAATATATTTAACTTTAGCTTTTGAAAGTTCTACTGATTGTTAATTTTTTCCAGAAAAAGAAATTAATGATTATCCAAAGAAATGAAATGTTCCTAATGTACATTTCCTTAAAATTATACATCCACAAAAATCAGAATCCAAAAAACTTTTTAAAACCATATCATTTCTAGATGCATAAACGAAACCTAAATCCATGGTTTCTTTTCAATCGAGAAAATTACCTTTCACTATGTTTAAATGAGATTTCATGGGATTGGATTGATATCTTTCACATAATCATAGTAAAAACATTAATTCTAGATGACATGATGTGAAGTATAGTAAACATCTTATCATACCTCTAAATGATGTTTGATCTACTGGTTTCCAAACAACATCAAGATCAAGATAATTTCAGGTATCAATTGGAGTACTTATACATTTATTGTTTCAAATACATATTTTTTTTGAAGATCCCAGATATTCTTATATTGAGATATGTATGTTCCTTCTAGTTTTTTAGAAATTTGAAAACCCAGGAAAAATGTAAACTCACCCATCATACTCATTTCAATCTCAGATTTCATTAGATTCACAAATTAATCAGTTAAATATTACTGAGTTGAACTAAATACAATGGCATCAACATAAATTTGAACAATAAAAACATCTTTGTTATCATTATTTAAAAAAAGAGTGAGATCAGTAGTTCCTTTAATGTAATTGTTTTGTAACAAAAATCATGTAAGTCTATCATTCCAGGATCTATGGGATTTTTAACTCCATATAATGCTTTTTATGTTTGAAAACATGTTCAGGATGTTTTGTGTCTTCAAAACCAAGAGGTTGATCAACAAAAACATCCTTGTAAACATATCCGTTAAAGGGAATACAAATTTACATCTCTTGGAAAATGAATAAAATTAAAGAATGCTTCAAAGGAAAGTAAAATACAAACAGATTCATGTCTAGCTACAAGAGCATATGTTTCTTCATAATCTATTCCATCTTGTTGATTATAGCCTTTAGTAACTAATATAGATTTATTTATTACAATGATTATATTTTCATCACACTTATTTCTAAATACCCATTTTACTCCGACAATGGAAGTTTTCATAGGTCATTCTACCAAGGTCTAGAATTTATTCATTTTTAATACATTTGGCTCATCTTTCATATATTTTATCCAAAAATTATAACCTAATGCTTCATCAATGCTTTTTTCTTCTAATTTGGAATGAAATGCTAGAGGTTATACATAATTTATTAATGAAATTTATATTCCTTACAGGTTTATTTACATCACTAATGATACTATCACTGAGATTATTCTTAAGAAACAACAGATTAAGGTTTTGTAAAACTTGTTTGTCAATATATGGTTAGAAATATTCTAGGGTAAATGCTTCAGAAATAGTTTCCTGAATATTTTCTTTATTAAAATTTTCAACTGTTGAAAATTAATTTTTGAAAACACATCCAAAGATATAGGTTGGGGTTGTCTAAAAACAAATGGTTTGGTATCATCAAATATAACATTTAATAATTTTTTTAACAGTCCAAGTATTTTTATTAAAAACTCTACAAGCCTTTGAAGTTGTGGAGTAGCCTAGGAAAATTATTAATCAGATTATGGTGAATATTTATGTAAATTATCTTTAGTATTTATTATGAATACTTTTCAACCAAATACCTTGTAGTAGGAAAGTATAGGTTTTCTAAAATTCCACAACTTTTAATGGGGTTTTTTATAAAAAGGTCTAACACATACATGATTTATAGTATAAGAAGATGTACTTATAGCATCAAACAAAAAGTTTTTAGCAATAGAATATTCACTCAACATGGTTTTAGTTATCTCTTGAAGAATTCAATTTTTTCTTTCAGCAATGCCGTTCTGTTGAGGTGTTATTGGAGAAGAGATGTTATGAGTAATGCCTTTTATACTATAGAAAGTTTCAAAATCAGAATATTGAAAATTTTCTCCATGATCTCTATGAATAGTTATCATTGGAAGGTTTTTCTAATTTTTAATTGGTTCTCCAAAAAAATTTGAAATAAGAAAAATCTTCAGACTTCTTTTCTAGAAAATAGACCCACGTAAATCTAGTGTAATAATAAACTAAGAAAAATACATAATATTTTCGGCCTATACTTCCAGTTTGTGTTTGACTAAAAATATCCCTATGTAGTAACTATAGTGTGTCACATGTTGTGACTTCAGTGATTTATTTAAAACTTGATTTCTATTGCTTTCCATATTTACAAGGATCACAAACTTTTGAAGAATCAAATCTACACTCTAGTAGAATCTTAACAAGTCATATCATCAAGATTTTTCATAGGTTCCCAAGGTTATAGTGTCTAAACATTATTTTACATAACAAATATTGATCTTCCATTTCACTACGGAAAGGTTTATAGTGGCTCCTAAGATCTTTTAATTTTAGTGTGTACACATTATATTTCCTATGGGAAAAATGATTAAACTCTTACTTGAAATTGTTTACTAAGAACTTATCATTTATACAATTCACAAGGAAACATTAAACGCAAAATTTAATTATTCTAATAACATTTTTCCTAATAACCATAACAAATAAAATTTTTTAAATTAATATTTTTTCAAGAAGAACAATGTAACCTATAACAACAATTTCTCCCATGGCATTGTCTCTGAAAGTTACTTTTCCTCCTTTTGTCTTGAAAATATTTACAATGATTTTTTTTGTTACCAAACATATGTCTGGAACATCCACTATCTAGGTACCATTATTTTGGTTAGTACTATCATCATTTTCCTGAAAATAAAATAGATATAATTTCATAATCCAAATTTTCATGGAATGAGAAATTTCCTAATGTAAGATTTTAGGAATCTACATTTTCTTAGAAAGATATGATTTATGAAAACCTAAATATTGAAATTTGTTTAAAGAACAAGTTTTCTCCCAATGTCCACCACACTAACATTTAGTGACAAATGGAGAACTTTAGGGATAAAATTGTTATTACTAAAAATAGGATTTGAGATGGTATAACCAAATCTAGAATGATTTATCAATGGTCGTATTTGGGAAAAGATCTTGTCAAATTTTTTTTTACCAGAGGTAAATTTTGATAGACATTTTCTTAAAGAAAATATTCCTAGCTTTATTTTGATAACCTTGTTTTTACCCTCAAAATCATCAGTTTTAGAACTAGAGTTAACCTCCAAAATATTTTTCATAGAATTATCATTTTCAAGATCCTTAGAATGTTTATCCTTCTCAAAATTAACTCCCTCAAGATTTTTTGAAATATTTTAAAAATAATTTTTTTAATAAAGATATTTAGAATGATTTGATACTTATTTGATTAAAATCGAAGATCTTTAATTTCCATTGTCAAGTATTTTCTAGAGATTTGAATTTTCATTTTCAATCTGTTTTGAAAACCAAGACACTTCTTCATAAGAAGGTAATGTCTTGTCTTCTGATGAGTAGGACTCATCATTTGAAGATTCATAATATTTTCCATGAGTATATATTGCATTAAAATTTTTTTTGATAGATTCAGAATTGTGTACCTTGTATATTAGACAATGAGTTTAAATGGGTAGTTTGGCTAGAAGACCATTATTCTTATGATTATAAGATTTGTAATCTGAGGATACTTATGAAGTGTTACAAACACTAGAACTCCATTTATCATTATCCTTCAAGAATTTATTTTCCTTAGTCTTGGAATTCTTCTTTCTATTTCTCTCTAAATGATTTTCCTGCCAGTATTTTCTATTAAGCATTCGACAATCAGGACTTATATGCCCCACTCTTTTGCATTCATATAAGGTGAATTCCATGCATTTCTTGTCTTTTTTTCTTAAATCTATAATGAAATCCATTCTTTTCAACTATATTGTTCATCCTTCGAGAAAGAATAGATAGATCATTCTCAGAATATTTACATTTATTAGATTCAGATGAAACATTGACTTTCTTAGACTTGGATCTTGTAACCCTTTCTAGAGTCTTGGATTTAGTAGTAGTAAATGATAAACTACCATTCCCATTATTATTCTTATTTATATCATCTTCTCTTTTCATTTTGGTATCATGTTGAATAAGATTTGCAAAAATCTCATCAATATTAATTTGATACACTTTCTTATTCTCATCAATATTTATTCTCTTAGATTCCCACATATTAGGAATAATATCAATAATTTTTTCCACAATGTATTCATCATCAAGACATATCTCTCCAATAGATTGTAAACTTCTGATAATTGTTATAAATATTTGTTTCACCTTACATACTAGTTCTCCATATGGAAATTGAAATCCATGATATTCTTCTTTAATTATAGATCTTATAGTCTCTATCATTTTGGATGTACCCAAATGTGTAACTTCTAATTTATTCTAGATGTAGTTAGTTGAATCACAAGAAGAAATTTGACTATATATATTCCTGTTCATAGAACACAACAAATTATTTTTTACCTTGTAATTTTGTTTATATTCTGAATTTTCTTTGTTGGTGAAAGTTTTAACTTCTTTATTATGAATTTTGTAATCTCTAGTAAGCAGGAAAAAGTTTTCTACTCTAGTGTTAATAATAGAAGTATTCATTCTATCTCTCCAATACTCATTCATTACCATAAAAAACAGGTGGTCTAGTAAGATTAATATTTTCAATAGAACCGGTATTCATTCCTTCCATTCTATTTGAAAATATCTAACCACAAAAGCAATTTAATAATAAATTTTTTAAACAGAGATAAAAATCTCAGACAAAATATATGTAGAAAAAATTAAGCAAGAAAATTTAGAATAATGAAAACATGATAAAGATAACATATATGTGAATATATTTATTTTAGAGACCTCCTATGATACCAATTGTATTATTAAAATATGAATGTAGAATGTCTATTATTATAGTGGGGATTGTATGTTTAAAAACATTCGTTTTTAACCTTAATGAAATCTATGATTAACAAACATCAGCAAGGTAAACTTACAATAACTCTTTTATTTCAACTAAACAAACATTATAGGTTCCAAAAATATTGTTTCGGAAATAAAACATCATGAAAGTTTAGAAGGAAAAGATTCAACCTTGATGCGTATAAAATCCTACATGTCAGAGTATTCAAAAGTACATGAAATTATAAAAATGTTATACGTTCATCCTTTATCAAAATGCAGTGAATATAAAATTGAAACAAAAAAATTAATAAGCATGAAATATTTTAACCAAAATAGAAGGGTATCCAACCCCCTTGGATAAAGTTACCTTGATTTATACATTCAAGAAAATATGTCTTACCCACACACGGGTAAGCCGTCAATAAGAATATTGGACTCTATCTTTCTATCCCTGCAAGCCCTCTTTCATTAAGGTAGTCAGAACCTTTATCTTTCTATCCTTGTAATTTCTCAAAAATTAAGGAAGTCAACACCATTGTCTTCCTATCCCCAGAATTCCTTGAACATTAATGTAGTAGGCAACTTTATCTTCTAATCCCTTTTATCCATCGATTGTTCACAACAACAATCTGAGTCGCACGAAGCAATCATAACAAGATGTTCAAAACGAAACTAATAATGAGAGTCTATATATCTAGAAATCACTTCACTCTCATGTAATCTTTAGAGTGATGGAACTTTATTGAGCTCATTAAAAAGAGATCCTATTTTTTGTCACTTCTCCAATAGGCAGATCCCTCCTCTAATGGTCATATTTCTCCTTGAATATCGGAGGGACCTATACATGTGCTACTCAAATAGTGGTTAGTTAGAATTAGATAGTATTAAAAAAATTCATAACAAGTGTATGGAAAATGAAATTGTTTAATAAAATATATTTTTCCGAGTGTAAGGAAAAATATAATTTGTATTCTAACCAAATAAACATTTAGTGCCTATAATACATGGATATTCAGATTCTGTTTTACAAAGAATTCAGAATCCGAATTCTATGGATTCTAGAGTCGAAAATCCAAATAATTAAGAATCTGAATTCTGTGGAATTCAGAGTCGTAATTTTGAAGAATTCGGTGTCTGAATTGTGAGAAATACCAAGTCTTAATTATAAAGAATTTGGAATCGGAATTCAAATGAATTTGGAGTCTAAATTTTGAGGAATTAAAAATCTATATTCTGAGGAATTCAGGGTCTGAATTCTGAGGAAATCAGATTCTAAATCCTTAAGAATTTGGATTCAATATTCTGAGGAATTTTGAGTATGAATTTTGAGGAATTCAGCGTCATAATTTCATAGAATTCGGAGTTCGAATTTTAGAGAATTTAAAGTCTGAATTTCAGATAATTCCGAATCCGAATTTCTAAGAATTCGAAATCTAAAAACCAAATACTATAAATCCAATTATTTATAGAATTATGGGATTTTATATGTGAAACTAATTTTTAGATATAGGAATAAAATGTGTTACATTTAGGGAGATTATGAAATGATCAATGAAAACATGTATAAGGATTAAAATTTTCTTTGAGAAAGGACATTTTCCTTATGAAAATAATCCATTGGGAAAAGCAATTTGCATTATATAAAGTGTTTGTTGTTTTCAAAAAATAGAGAAATGGAAATTTCATAAGGAAACCATATTGAATCATCATTTGATACACAGATGAAACATTTTCTTCACCAATCACATGGATATTACTCTCACATGGTGGTAATGAAATGTCATTGTGGATTTCCTGGACTCATGTGCCACTCTTAAAAGACCATACAACACTTCCACTATCACAATTTCCCTCCCCTTAGGGTGCATTATTCTTATTAGGAATAATGAACATGGGATACATTGTATTATAACCTTGTGAATTTTTTGATGCATTCCCCATTATCAATAAAAAATTATTAATGTTGGATGGATATACCATCATGGGACACAACAAGAGTGTCCCAAATTTGATATCCAATATCACAAGTAGATACTCTATTGAATTAATGTTCTACTAAGGAAAAATAAAATGCATTAGTAGATTTATAGTTATAATTATAGGCACCCATTTTAACATCACCCTTATTATATCAATGAAATTTTGGTTTTCATATTTATCTTCAATAACAGTCCAAATATCAATACATATTCTCTCAAGATGTATTTTGTTTTAAATTTTCCATTGAGAATATTTCTAGAAAATAAATTATGGCGGTCTATTAGTTTCAGTCCATTTTAGTATAGTTGTATCCATAACTAAAATATATTTAACAAAATAGAAACAATGATAATTTTTTTCTGAATTGATCAAAGTCAAGTAAAGAATAGAGGGTAAGTAAGAGTAGAAAAAGACTATAAATAACAAAATAATCTAATACAAACTATTCATATGAGTTGAGAACTAAAGAAGGGGAGGGGTGAATTGAGAATCCAATAATAATTTCTATTGATAATATCATTATATAAATATTTCCAAATTTTAAAATATCCTAGTCAAATAATACAATCTATATATAGAGTGTATTATTTTTAAGCATTTTCTGAAAGGAATGATCGAAACCAACATAAAATCCTATGACATCTCAATAAATTGTGAAAAATAATTACTTATGCCAAGTAAAATACATTTATTTATAAAAGAAAATAAATATAAAAGTATTATATTTCTAAAAAATTTATGATACATGATAAATGTAATCATTTTACAATAGAATATTAAATGATTTATTATTTTATAAGGTTTCAGATAAGGAACACCAAATAGATTAAAAAAATAAGAGGTTCGGTTACAAGATACAATCTATTCCTCTCTACATGAGAGTAACCCACATCAAAGAACACTTATTATAGAAATAAAATAATTCACAATTGGGATCAAGTTTTAAATACAAAAAATACACAGATGGAAGTCTCATATATGAATATGCCAATCTATAGTTATTACTTGTATTATTGATTTAAAACTAATTAGTATCTAAGTACACATCTTTAGATTACAATGTTAATGATCAGTAAGTACATATTGAACAAATTCATAACATGAAAATATATAATAAAAAAGAGTTCACAAATAGTGAATAAAGAGTTTTTGATGAAGCTCAATAATTCAATAAGTTCATTAATATGATTTTCAATAAATCAATCCATGAATGAAGAAGAAATAACCCTTTAAATCATCTTATTATATGTTGTACTAATGTTCGAGAAAATATAGAACTATGAGTAGTATATCATAGAGTATCATTATATATTTTCAAAACATATGTATATATATATCTTGTGTATGTTAGGATTACATGAATTTAAATTAATATTCCCATTAATTATTCATTAAGAAATAATCATAATTAATTTTTTATGTGGATAATCCATTCAAAATGTATTAAATTCTTTGACATTAATTTAATTTTCAGAATCTAGATATTAGAATAAATAACATTTTATTCATGGATCGACTTGGATAGAAAAATTATAGATAAATGAATAACTTGAATTATATAATGAATTCACTAAAGCACAATTGTGTAATGGAAAAAAAGGAGTGGCAGAAAATATCAATTAGAAAAGTTATAAAAGAACATGAACTTACATAGAATCACCCATACGTATCACAAAATATATAATTATTTATTATCAAAGAACTGGTTACTTTTCATGGTTGATATTTACTTCACATGACTGGTCTTTCCATCAAACAGATGATCCTATATTTTCACAGATGATATTTCCATCATAGAGGTGATATTTACTTTTCATAGATAATCATTCCTTAAAATGGTTATCTAATACCAAGCCAAATTTTTTTCATCCCACAGACGTGTAGGAATGAAATAATAAAACTAAATCTTATTGAAAAAGAAATCATTCTCATGGATGATCTGTTAAAACACATGATCACATGTATTTATATTATAGTGGATCCATGTCCGGAAAAAAATTGAGTCTTCCATGAATGGTCAATCATGACTTTATATAGTCTCATAGATTGAATTCCCAATCGATTAATATAACAAAAATTTAATAGAATTACTTTTCATTGAAGATATAATAGTTAGAAAAATATGATATTTTCTTCACTAATGATGGCATGAACAAATGCATGTTAGTGAAAATAATCATTCATGGAAAATATCCACTCATTGTTTAAGGAATCATTTCTTTATTGAAGTGAATTAATCACAAAAAAAAATTATTTGGATTTCAATGAAAAGAGTATCATTGAATGGAATAATAATCAGTCTTACAAAAGATTCATACATATTATATTTTTAGGAATTTTTATTAAATATAATTTTACATCAAAGAACATTGAATTCATTAGCAAAAAAGCATGACATGGGAACATTAAAATAATGAGTTGGCAGACATATCCAACCTAATGTTTTACAACTGAATTTTTAATCTTCTCAAAATGAGTTTTTTTTGTTTTATACAAATAAAGTTGAATTTTTATGGAATATTTATTATTTAAGTTAATTTTTATTTCATTAAATTTTTTTTAATGTCAAAATTTTGGGAGAAAATAAATTTAGTAAAAATATTCATCAATTAAATATATTAACAATACACTTAAAAAAGTATTATCTATTTTGTAATCTTTTTAAACAATAAGTATATTCAATAATATATGATTAAAGATAATGTATAGAATTTTAGATAGCATAAAAATGAATCGTTTGTTGATTTGAATATTTTAAAACATAAAATTTAATAATAAAATATATTTTTATTTTAAGGGTAGCTGTTTAAAAAAACTAAAAATTATTTGAATAATTATAAAATGGGTATAATTTGTAATTATTTATTTGGTTTTATAATTATCAAAGTGGATATTGTTCTGTGAAGTATTGTTTATTTCCTTTTTATAGATAATTACAACATCCTCAATTAATTAAATATATAAATTCATTTTTATTTACATACTATTTACATTATTCACCCTAACATGAGTTGTGAATGTTTTTCAATCCTTCCATTTCTAGTAGATAAACACAATGATTTTGTTTTTTATTATTAGTGTATTGTTTTCATAATTATTTATTATTTATTATTTATTATTATTATTTTTTTTTTGATTATTATTTTTTTATTTTAAATTGATTTCATTTAATTTATTTATGATTTATAAAAATATACAATTCCATATAAAATTATATCTAATTTTATACAAAAACAATTTTTTTAAAAATTTTAATACCTATAGTGTTCAAAAAATTCATTCACATGTTTTTTTAATTCTTATAGTTTTTATAAGTCTCATAAAATGTCAATTAATAGTAAAATTATTAAATTTAAAGGGAGTGTAATGAAATTTTATTTTTTAACATGAGAATTGATGAATTGTGATTTTTTAATATCTCATGACCATATCGAGTCATTCACAATCTATGTATTAATAAATAATTTAATGTGAGTACCTTGGAAGTCTTGTAACATCCCAAGTAAGTAATGAATAATATATATTTTTATCTATGTCTATTAATGGATTAGATAGTGTTTGAGAGTCTTAAAATGAAAATAAATCCAATCTTAAGCATGGAATACACTAATATTTTTAAAAGATTGTTTTACTGCCTTATGATGGAAAACCCTTTTTAAATCTATCTTTTGACAATTGTATAAACTAGTTTTGTCAAAATAAACATATTCTTTATGATTGGGACATCAAAATTTACTTTGTGTGAATTTTTGGTATTTTTCTGACAATGTTCATTTTTTAATGAATAGTGAAAAATACTGCATTTTACATCAAAACTGCTTTTTAATCTAATTTATTTACATGATTATATTATATTTTGAATTGGTTTTGAAGTGAAATTAGAATATATTTTTACCATTTAATCCAATGGTGGTTATTGGAATAAATTTCACTTTGAAATTGGACTTAAACTGGTGTCAATCTTTTGATACTTATTGTTTCATAAAAACACACTATTTGCTCTGACAGCGGGAATTAATTATTAAATTAATTAATGTGACTTATATGTTTTGAATTTTTTAAAATAGACTTCATTTTTGAATTCAGAATATCAAATATAGCTTAGTGTGAAGTTTTGGTATTTTTCTGAAAAACTCCAATTTTTCATTAATAGTGAAACCACTAAGTGGTAATCAAGCAAACTGATTTTTCAGTTAAATGAAATATTACCAGTAATGTGTATTGAATTTTAAAAATCTGACATACATGGTTGTCATTAGTATGTAAAATGTGGTTCAATGGGATGAAAATAATTTTTTGGTGAATAGTAACTTTTTTTCATTAATCGTGATTAGAGGTAATTAGTGTAGTTTATGGTAAAAATAATGCTTTAATAAAATGAGATGAGCTTGACACATGTCCTAACCCTATTGGTTGTGTCATGGCCGACCACGACAACCCATGGGTCTATTTAGGGGACCCCATGGAGCCACTTGGGTGAGATAATGACTTTAATGCCTTTTTTTAAATAAAGGTGAAAATGACACTAACATAAATTGTTTTACTAAAACAATTTTTATAAGAGTTTATACTAATCATATTTTTGTCTATAAATATTCATTAGAAAGATAAAAATATTTCCTAAATCATATTATTATTTTTTTATAATTTTTAGACATTAAATAAATTAAATTATTTATGACATCATGATGATGCAGCGATGACCTCATTATTTAACGATTAAAATCAAATGGAAAGATAATGTAATATCTAAGACCTACAATTGTCCAAAACCTATTGGATGGGAATATTTCGAAGACTTATCATCTTATCTTCGAAATATATCAATGCTGGGCCTTAGAAATTCGAAACACTTTTGAAAATAAAATAATAGTTTCATGATTTCCAAAAGTGTCCCTCCTCTCCTCTATAAAAGGCCCCCACCTCTACCTCATTTCACACACTCCTCAAGCCTTTGCCTCAGCCAACCCCTGCCCATTTACTCTCTCCACATCCCTCTCCTCATCCTAGAGGATTCCCTTTGGGAAGAATGCTTTCAAAGAAAGCCTTTAGGCTCAAATCAAAAGGAGTTACACTTTTAAAGGTAATTCATTCTCTCTTGTTCATTTGTTTTATTTTTCTTCTCCAACCCCCTAAACTCTTTTTATTTACTTATTTTGTAACAACACCATTATATTAAATATACTAGGATTTTGTTATAAGATTTATTCGAGATACACTCTCACACAACTACATCAAATGGTTAAAGAACATATGGTTTCCGTGGATGGCGAAATTCTGCCTCCCGAAACGATGATTGTTCAATACTCATTTAACACCTTAAAAGGTGGCCATCATGATGTCACTATTTTTATATATGATATATAATATGTTTATGTTTTCCTTAAGCTTCTGTTTTTTTCATTTTGGGCATGCCTTTATGGTTTCCATTATGGGTAAACACGATATCTTCATTTAAGGAAGTGCGGACTACCGCCCCCTCAAAGTGATTTGATTCGTTAAATACCATATGTGGGACGTATAAAGGATGGAACTATGATATTATATATTATATTATAATTGAATTATAATATACTCTTATATCATTATGATTCCATTCCAGAAAATACAAAATAGAAATGGAAGTAGCGTTCGTGCGTACGTACGGCTTACCGTCTCCATGAACGGTGCATTTCATTTCTTACCTCTATATGATTATATAATATTATAAATGCATGCATGTAATGGATATATATGAATTATATAATATCTACCTCATGAATACCATTCTCGATATAATGGATACATGAACAACTTGTAATTATAAAGGGCTTGTTTTTTACTCAAGTACCAATGATCGTTAAAACGACCGTTATTAACTTAAATAATTACATAGTGTTCATGACATGGAAATAAGTGATATAAAAGGAATAATGAACTTGAAAAGGGTTCGTAAACAAGTAGAAATTAACTCAAGTTTATTATTCAGGACATTAAAGAATTGTCGGGTTAAGTCGGATACGAGGTATGGGACTTCATCTCAATCTCCTTTCATTGAGGCATATTTTGTTTTATACACAACCTTCTTTTATACGGTGTATAAACCCCTTTGACTTTTACGTTTATTCAAAAGGAATATTTTTATACGAAGCATTTACTAAACGACAAAAGGGAATGTTTTTGTCGTACGTATGCGGCGACAACGACTTCTCCGCCGTCGTGACCGTTATTTGAGTTTTGGCTTCCTCTACAAGCCATACCTTCTTTTTAAAAGAAAAATAAATACCATGTTTTAATTTTCTTTATTTTGGTATTGATAATGGTTTTCATAATATTTTTATATCAATGTGTTGTATTGATATCTTGTGATTGAAAGGTGGAAATTTTATGTTTCCTTTATACATGTTTTATGTGATACGATTATGTTGAGGTTCTTGGGCATTATTATGAAGACGGGTGTTTCCATGATAAACAAAGGGCGGATGAGCCCGATATAACTCTCCAATGCATTGGGTAACGCGAAGGAGTGAAACGTTAAGGTTTCTCCGAAGAGATTTTAGGGAATATAATGTGATGGGTATTCCAAACTTAACCAAGAGGGTTACTCCCTACGTAAGAATGTTATAAATGCCTCAAGTTACCTTTATGTCTTATGATTTCTATGATTTGTTCATGATTTGATGAGATATGTTAAAGTGCTTATGTTTTATGGGTAAAGTATGATCTCATCCTTATGTATATATGTACCCATGTTTCCTTTCCATATTTTTATATCCCTTACTGAGATTTTTATGCTCATCCCATGTTTTTTTGAAATGTTTTTCACAGGTCAAGGGAAAGGTACATGATATGATGATAGTGTCAAGGAAGTGTCAAGAAAGAATCCATGTTTATTTTAAATATGTTTCCATTGATGGGAATGAAGAATACTATCTTTATGTAACCACTTTGTTTATATGTGGAATGTAATGCAAGTTTTATGATTTAATTCTCTAAAACTCTAAACCCGAAAAGATCCTCAATGTGTAATCTTGTAATAACTCAAGATTAAGTAAGGTTTAAGGCTGGGGCCTTATAGTTGGTATCAAAGGTCGGTTTAGATAACTTTAGGAGTTATAATTCTATTAAATGATTATCCAAAAATATTTTTTTATGGTCAAATTGAAGTGATATAGCAATTGAATATTACCATGTTGCTTCATCTAAGAAATGTTTGTTCAGAATGGTTTTTCGTAGAGGAAACAAGGAAGCAGTGCTAGGAAGGCATACAGAAGGAAATAACCTTCTGAATCAGCATCCTGAGATGGTCAGAATTGGAACTGAACAGTTTGTTGCAGTAATGGCACAGTTGACTCAGGCTATAAATGGTGGTGGTATACATGCATGAGATCAGCCAGATAAACCGTAGAGGAACATGTCAGTGGTGGAACATTTCATGAGGCAACATCCCCCAGCATTCAGAGGATCATCTAACCCTGTGTTAGCTGAAGGGTGGATTAAAGAACTTGAGAAGATTTTTGATGTCAGGGGGTGTTCAGATATTCAAAAGGTTAGTCTTGCTATTTACCATTTGGAGGGTGAAGCAGATCAGTGGTGGTCGATGGTTAAAAATATCAGGGACGCTGATGAGATTGATGCTCTTGACTGGGATGAATTCAAAGGTATGTTTCTTGAGAAGTATTCTCCTAAGTCTGTTTGACTAAGGATTGAAAAACAATTCATGGAATTGAGGCAAGAGGAAGACTCAGTGGCTACCTATGAATAAAGGTTCACTAGATTGGCAAGGTATGCTCCAAATTTTATCTGAGACCTTGATAGTAAAATCAATAATTTTTACTCAGGTTTAAAGCCAATATATCGAAGGGAATTAGCTTCTCGTGAGTTTAAAAGTTATGAAAATCTTGTTCGATGTGCTGAGAAGGTGGAAATGGAGTTTGCCGATGATCAAGTGTTCTATAACAACCAACAGAAGAAGAGACCGAGGTGGTGGGAGAAAGGTAAGAATTCTTCAAAAAAGTCTGATGGTAAGAAAACTAAGTTTCCAGTTTGTGATAAATGTGGCAAGAGGCATGCTGGGGAATGACTTCTGAATTCTGGAAAGTGCTACCGATGTGGTAAGATGGGACATAAGGATCGTGATTGCACTGAAAAGGATCAAGGTGAAGGTAAGGCCAAATTTGATTTACAATTAGTGAAATTTTTTAAGTGAAATGAGATGGGTCACTATGCAAATGAGTGTCCGACAAAGAGCTTGAGTGATGGGAAGTAGTTAGACTACAAGCAGAATGGGGTGGTGAAATCATTTTCAACTACTTCAGCAGATGTCGGGCCATCAAATGAAGTTGTATCAGGTACTTTGTTTGTTTTCAAGAGTTAAAAAGAATGTTGGTGAATGCTCCAGTTTTGGCACTACCTTCAAGGAATGGTGAGTTTGTTATATACAGTGATGCTTCATTGAAAGGACTTGGTTGTGTCCTAATGCAGAATGATCAGGTAATTGCTTATGCTTCACGACAGTTTAAAACTCATGAGATAAATTACCCTACACATGATTTGGAATTAGCTGGTGTTGTTTTCGCTTTGAAAATTTGGAGGCATCATTTTTATTGAGTAAAGTGTGAAAAATATACCGATCACAAAAGTTTAAAGTATATATTCACTCATAAAGAGTTAAACATGAGACAAAGTAAATGGATAGAATTAATCAAGGGTTATGATTGTACAATTCATTACCATCCGGGAAAAGAAAATAAAGTGGCTGATGCTTTGAGTCAAAAATATAATGCTTCATTAGAAATGTTGCGTTTGGAACGCGATCCTTTGGTTAAGGATTTGATGAACTTTGGCATAGAAGTTGTTGGTGCAGGAAGTTATTTTGTTTTTTTTAAGGTATCAGTGAAATCATCTCTAACAGATAGAATCAAGCAAGCACAGAAGCAAGACAGTGAGTTGCAGAAAAAGGTAGAGCTACTTCAGATAGGTAAGTTGCCTGAATTCAACATTGATAATGATTGCGTTTTGAGATTTGGGAAGAGATTGTGTGTGCCTTGTGATTAACAGTTGAAGAGAGAGTTGTTATGTGAAGCTCATAGTTCTCCATTTTCAGTTCATCCTGGCAGTACTAAGATGTATAGAGATCTGCGATAGTATTACTGGTGGGATGGAATGAAAATAGATATTGCTGATTTTACTGTGAAGTGTTTGACATGACAACAGGTTAAAGCAGAGTGGTAGTTACCGAAAGGGATGCTTCAGCCTTTACCAGTGCCAGAGTGGAAATGGGAGAATATATCCATGGACTTTGTTGTGGGATTACCGAAGATATATCGAGGTAATAATGCAATCTGGGTTATTGTTGATCTCTTGACTAAATCTGCTCATTTCCTTGCTATACGAGATACTTTTTCCCTAGATCAACTTTCCCGTTTGTATGTTAAAGAGATAGTCATGCTACATGGAGTTCCTCTCTCCATTGTATCTGATCGTGATCCCAGGTTCACTTCTAACTTTTGGAAGGGCCTTCAGAAGTCGTTGGGTACTGAATTAAATTTTAGTACAACATTTCATCCTCAATCAGATGGGTAGTCAGAACGAATAATTAAGACCTTGGAGGATATGCTATGATCTTGTTCGATGGATTATCAGGGAAGTTGGGACCAACATCTTTCTTTGGTTTAATTTTCATATAATAACATTTTTCATTCCTGTATACATATGGCACCATTTCAGGCATTATATGGGAAGCGGTGTCGAACTCCAGCTTTCTGGGATGAAGTGGGTGAAAGGAAGTTGATGGGACCAGAATTGGTAGAAGAGATGGCAGAAAAAGTTCAGCTGATTCAGAAACACATGAGAACAGCTCAGAGCAGGCAGAAGAGTTATGTGGATAACTGGAGGAAGGATCTATCTTTCAAGGTAGGTGATCATGTTTTTTTCAAAGTCTCACCATGGAAAAGTATGATGCGATTTGGTAAGAAATGAAAGCTAAGTCCAAGGTTCATTGGACCATATGAAATTATGGATAGAGTTGGATCAGTTGCTTACTGAGTGGCTTTACCTCCGAGTTTATCTCAGGTACACAATGTTTTTCACGTTTCGATGTTGAGAAAGTATATGCCAGATCCATCTCATGTTCTGAGTCCAGTGGTAGTTCAGCTGGAAGAGAACCTATCTTATGAGGAACAACCGGTCTAGATTCTTGAACATAGGTAGCAAGTGTTACGGAATAAGGTGATTAAGCAGGTAATGGTTTTGTGGAAAAACCACATGATGGAAGAGGCAACATGGGAATCTGAAAATGCAATGAGGGATAAGTACCCTCATTTATTCGATAAGTAAATAAATTGCGGGGACGCAATTTTCAAAAGGGGGGAAGGATGTAACATCCCAAGTAAGTAATGAATAATTGATATTTTTATCTATGTCTATTAATTAATTAGATAGTGTTTTAGAGGCTAAAAATGAAAATAAATCCAATCTTAAGCATGGAATACACTAATATTCTCAAAAGATTGTTTTACTACCTTATGATGGAAAACCCTTTTTAAATATATCTTTTGACAATTTAATAAACTATGCTTGTTAAAATAAACTTATTCTTAATGATTGGGACATCAAAATTTACTTTGTGTGAATTTTTGGTATTTTTCTGACAATGTTCATTTTTTAATGAATAGTGAAAAATACTGCATTTTACATCAAAACTACTTTTTAATCTAATTTATTTATATGATTAGATTATCTTTTGAATTGGTTTTGAAGTGAAATTAGAATATATTTTTACCATTTAATCCAATGGTGGTCATTGAATCAATTTCACTTTGAAATTGGACTTAAACTGGTGTCAATCTTTTGATACTTATTGTTTCATAAAAACACGCTATTTGCTCTGACAGTGGGAATTAATTATTAAATTAGTTAATGTGACTTATATGTTTTGAATTTTGTAAAATAGACTTCATTTTTGAATTCAGAATATCAAATATAGCTTAGGGTGATGTTTTGGTATTTTTCTGAAAAACTCCAATTTTTTGATGAATAGTGAAACCACTAAGTGGTAATCAAGCAAACTGATTTTTCAGTTAAATGAATGTTTACCATTAATGTGTATTGAATTTTGAAAATCCAACATACATGGTTGTCATTAGTATGTAAAATGTGGTTCAATGGGATGAAAATAATTTTTTGGTGAATAGTAACTTTTTTTTCATTAATTGCGATTAGAGGTAATTAGTGTAGTTTAAGGTAAAAATAATGCTTTAATAAAATGAGATGAGCTTGAAACATGTCCTAACCCTATTGGTTGTGTCATGGCCGACCAAGACAACCCATGGGTCGATTTAGGGGACCCCATGGAGCCACTTGGGTGAGATAATGACTTTAATGCCTTTTTTTAAATAAAGGTGAAAATGACACTAACATAAATTGTTTTAATAAAAAATTGTTATAAGGGGTTATACTAATCATATTTTTGTCTATAAATATTCATTAGAAAGATAAAAAGCTTTCCTACATCATAGTATTTTTTTATAATTTTGAGACATTAAATAAATTAAACTATTTATGACATCATGATGATGCAGCGATGACCTCATTATTTAACGATTAAAATAAAATGGAAAGATAATGTAATATCTAAGACCTAAACTTGTCCAAAAACTATTGGATGAGAATATTTAGAATAATTATCATCTTATCTTAGAAAGATATCAATGTTGGGCCTTAGAAATTCGAAACACTTTTGAAAATAAAATAATAGTTTCATGATTTCCAAAAGTGCCCCTCCTCTCCTCTTATAAAAGCCCCCCACCTCTACCACATTTCACACACTCCTAAAGCTTTTTCCACATCCAACCCCTACCCATTTACTCTCTCCACATCCCTCTCCTCATCCTAGAGTATTTCCGTTGGGTAGAATCCTTTCAAAGGAAGCTTTTAGGCTCAAATCAAAAGGAGTTACACTTTTAATGGTAATTCATTCTCTCTTGTTCATTTGTTTTATTTTGCTTCTCCAACCCCATAAAATCTTTTTATTTACTTCTTTTGTAACAAAAACAGTATATTAAATATACTAGGATTTTGTTATAAGATTTATTCGAGCTACACTCTCACACAACTACATCAAATGGTTAAAGAACATACGGTTTCCGTGGATGGTGAAATTCTGCATCCCGAAACGATGATTGTTCAATACTCATTTAACACCTTCAAAGGTGGCCATAATGATGTCTATATTTTTATATATGATATATAATATGTTTATTTTTTCCTTAATCTTCTGTTTTTTTTTCATTTTGGGCATACCTTTATGGTTTCCATTTTGCGTAAACGCGATATCTTCATTTAAGGAAGTGCGGACTACCGCCCCCTCAAAGTGATTTGATTCGTTAAATACGATATGTGGGACGTATAAAGGATGGAACTATGATATTATATATGATATTATACTTGAATTATAATATACTCTTATATAATTATGATTCCATTCCATAAAATACAAAATAGAAATGGAAGTAGCGTTCGTGCGTACGTACGGCTTACCGTCTCCATGAACGGTGCATTTCATTTCTTACCTCTAAATGATTATGTAATATTATAAATGCATGCATGTACTGGATATATATGAATTATATAATATCTACATCATGAATACCATTCTGGATATAATGGATACATGAACAACTTGTAATTATAAAGGTCTTCTTTTTGACTCAAGTACCAATGATCGTTAAAACGACCGTTATTAACTTAAATAATTACATAGTGTTCATGACATGGAAATAAGTGATATAAAAGGAATAATGAACTTGAAAAAGGTTCGTAAACAAGTATAAATTAACTCATGTTTATTATTCAGGACATTAAAGAATGGTCGGGTCAAGTCAGATACGAGGTATGGGACTTCGTCTCAATCTCCTTTCATTGAGGCATATTTTGTTTTATACACAACCTTCTTTTATATGGTGTATAAACCCCTTTGACTTTTACGTTTATTCAAAAGGAATCTTTTTATACTAAGCATTTACTAAACGAAAAAAGGGAATGTTTTTGTCGTACGTATACGGCGACAACGACTTCTCCACCGTCGTGACCGTTATTTGAGTTCCGGCTTCCTCTACAAGCCATACCTTCTTTTTAAAAGAAAAATAAATACCATGTTATACTTTTCTTTATTTTGGAATTGAAAATGGTTTTCATAATATTTTTATATCAATGTGTTGTATTGATATCTTTTGATTGAAAGGTGGAAAAGTTATGTTTCCTTTATACATGTTTTATGTGATACGATTATGTTGAGGTTCTTGGGCATTATTATGAAGACGGGTGGTTCCGTGATAAACTAAGGGCGGGTGAGCCCGATATAGCTCTCCAATGCATTGGGTAACGCGAAGGAGTGAAAAGTTAAGGTTTCTCCGAAGAGATTTTAGGGAATATACTGTGATGGGTATTCAAAACGTAACCAAGAGGGTTACTCCCTATGTAAGAATGTTATGAATGCCTCAAGTTACCTTTATGTCTTATGATTTCTATGATTTGTTCATGATTTGATGAGGTATGTTAAAGTGCTTATGTTTTATGGGTAATGTATGATCTCATCCTTATGTATATATGTACCCATGTTTCCTTTCCATATTTTTATATCCCTTACTGAGCTTTTTATGCTCATCCCATGTTTTTTTAAATGTTTTTCACAGGTCAAGGGAAAGGTAAATGACATGATGATAGTGTCAAAGAAGTGTCAAGAAAGAATCCATGTTTATTTTAAATATGTTTCCATTGATGGGAATGAAGAATACTATCTTTATGTAACCACTTTGTTTATATGTGGAATTTAATGCATGTTTTATGATCTAATTCTATAAAACTCTAAACCTGAAAAGATCCTCAATGTGTAATCTTGTAATAACTCAAGATTAAGTAAGGTTTAAGGCTGGGGCCTTACAAGTCTTATAAGATTTTTATAACTTATGAAATATATATATCTTATAGAAGGTATATTCTTATGAAATATTTTCTTTTGATTTTTGTATATTAGGAAGATTTAATCATATAAAAAATGTATATTATGAAGATAGATCTTATGAAAATATTGAACATTAAAAATACTATATCTCAAATGTTTGTAATTTTAAACTTTTTACCTTTTATTTTATATACATTGACTATTTTTTATTTCCCATCATGAATGATTTTAGAGAATAATTAAAATTTGAAATTTATGAAATAAAACAAAAAATTGTTATTGATGGAATTTTTCAAATTAGTCTGAATGAAAATGAAAGGTTGATTTTTATATAGGTTGTTCAATATTATTTCAAAATATTTGAAACTCTGCTATAATTTATTTATCAATGTTTATTTTAAGTAAATCATGACTGAGTATTCTATGTTTATTTTCAGCATCTATAATTATGGTATCTCTATTCTTATTATTTTGAATTATTATATCCACTATTTAAAATAGTATAGTAGTTTCATATTCTATATAATGGAGACAATACATCAAATAATTAAATGATATTCTTACAATAATGTGATATAAAAATTACAGATATGAACAAACAAATTTCATATTCATACATGTGACCCAATGTGATTCTTTTTGGAAACAAATCCATGAATTTCATTGATGAACTTGAACTATAAGGCCCCAACCTTAAACCTTACTTAATCTTGAGTTAATAAAAGATTACACATTGAGGATCTTTTCAGGTTTAGATTTTTATAGAATTAGATCATAAAACTTGCATTACATTCCACATTTAATCAAAGTGGTTACATAAAGACAGGATTCATTCTTCCCATTAACGGAAACATATTTAAAATAAAACCTTGATTCTTTCTTGACACATCCTTCACACTATCATCACATCACGTACCTTTCCCTTGACCTGTGAAAAACATTTCAAAAACTTGGGATGAGCATAAAAAGCTCAGTAAGTGATATAAAAATATGGAAAGGAAACATGAGTTCATATATACATAAGAATGAAATCATACTTTACCCATAAAACATAGGCACTTTAACATACCTCATCAAATCATGAATAAATCATAGAAATCATAAGACATAAAAGGTAACTTGAGGCATTCATAACATTCTTACGTAGGGAGTAACCCTCTTGGTTACATTTTGGAATACCCATAACAGTATATTCCCTAAATCTCTTTGGAGAAACCTTAACGTTTCACTCCTTCGCGTTACCCAATGCATTGGAGAGCTATATCGGGCTCACCCGCCCTTAGTCTATCACGGAACCACCCGTCTTCATAATAATGCCCAAGAACCTCAACATATTCGTATCAAATAAAATATGCATAAAGGAAACATAACATTTCCACCATTCAATCACAAGATATCAATACCACACATTGATATAAAAATATTATGAAAAATTATTTTCAATACCAAAATAAAATAAAAGTAAAACATGGTATTTATTTTTCTTTAAAAAAAAGGTATGGCTTGTAGAGGAAGTCGAAACTCAAATAATGGTCATGGCGGTAGAGGAGTCATTGTCGCCGCATACGTACGACAAAAACATTACCTTTTGTCGTTTAGTAAACGCTTCATATAAAAAAGATTCCTTTTGAATAAACATAAAAGTCAATGGGGTTTATACACCGTATAAAAGAAGGTTGTGTATAAAACAAAATATGCCTCAACGAAAGGAGATTGAGACGAAGTCCCTTACAAAGACGGTATCCTTGGTTTAAGGATAAATCAATTACATAATTATGGGTGACAAATGAATACACCAAATATAAGTGGATATTATGTGTAAAATAATCAATGTTCATTCACACATATTCAAAGGATGACATATTCAATAACTACATGTTGAACCCAAAGAAATCGAAATTGGGTTAAGAAGTTCCCTTTACAGCCTAATGGCGTCACATCAAAATTAGTTGATGAGAGATAAAAAAAGGGTATCTCATCACTTGAACATAAAATTTACATCATTAAGGATATATGAGAACATATCCCAACATAACAATATGTAAATTAAAAGACCCAAAAAAAAGTCTTTTAAAAAGAGGAGGGTGAAAGGTTCCCTTACCGACATGGGTATCTTTCGAAACATACACCTCGTGAAAGAAGGACAATACAACATTGATGTAAATACTCATAAAAAAATGTATATTGCAAAATGAGTAAAATAATGGGCAGTACATACACCACTCAAAGGAAATTGTGGAAATGTAGCATAAATCTCACGGGAATAAAAGTGAGATGAAAAATCACTTACGAAAACTCAGCAGCCTAACGACGCCACTTAAAACATCCAAAAATGGATTGATGAGATAAAAAAGGGTATCTCATCATATTAACATAAAGTTTAAAGAAAGAGGAATATAAAATAACATCCTCCAACATAACAAATAGGAGCTTACAAGAAGTGACATAAAGGAGAGGACTTAAAAGGAAAGAGAGGGGTTAGATCTCTTACGGAAATTCGGCAGCCTAACGACGCCACTCAAAACTTCTAAAATGGATTGATGAGAGGAAATAGGGTCTGTCATCATATAAAGATAATAAGCATAGTAGGATTAATATAAAATAACATCCCAATCATAAGAAATATGATCTTAAAAGGAATGACATAAAAGAGTGTACTTAAAAAGAAAGAGAGGTGTAGGATCCCTTACCTCATGTCCAACTTGTCTTGTTCGTTTCTTTATATTCCTGAATAATAAACTTTGGTCAATTTATAATTGATTAAAGACCTCTTATAAAGATTATTATTCAGTTCATATCACATATTTTAATGTTATAATAATTGGTTAATAATATGAGTTCATATCGGACGTTTTTGTCGATGTTTGGTACATGAGTCAAAAATTGAACTTGTTGGAAAATAATTTTCCATGTAGTTATAGGTACATCATATCCAGAATAGTATTGATGTTTTAAATATCATATATATCCAGTATATATTCATTTTATACTATTCTTTATAATTTGGAGATAAAAATTAAAAGCACCGTTCATGGAGATGGTAGGCCGTACGTACGCATGAACGCTACTTTCATTTTTTTGTCATATTAATGGAATTAAAACAAAATGAGAGAGATATATATATATATATATGTTGTAATTCCATAATGTTATCCATAATTTAGATGTAATATATTACATATATATCCATTATATATATGTACTTATAATAGTACATAACATTTTGAGATAAGAAATGAAATGTACCGTTCATGGAGACGGTAAGCCGTACGTACGCATGAAAGCTACTTTCATTTATATCTCATACATTAATGAAAATAAAAATAATGATATATAGGTATATTATAATTCCAGTATTACATCATATATAATAACATTAAATCCATCCTTTATACGTCCCACATATGGAATTAACGAATCACATCACTTTGAGGGGGCGGTAGTCCGCGCTTCCTTAAATGAAGATATCGCGTTTACCCATAATGGAAACCATAAAGGTATGCTCAAAATGAAAAATACAGAAGATTAAGGAAAAAATAAACATATTATATATCATATATAAATATAGTGTCATCTTAATGGCCACCTTTGAAGGTGTTAAAAGAATGTTGAACAATCATCATTTGGGGAGGCCGAAATTTGCCATCCACGGAAACAGTATGTTTTTTAACCATTAGATGTAGGTGTGTGTAAGTGTAGCTCTAATACTTATTATAAAAACAACCCAGTATATTTAAGATACTGGATTTGTTACAAAATAAATTAATAAAAATACTTTATGGGGTTGGAGAAGAAAAATAGAACAAAAGGACACAAGTGAATACATTACCTTAAAATCGGGTAACTCCTTTTGGTTTGAGCTCAAAGGCTTCCTTGGGAAGACTTATACCCAATGTGAGGATTAAAGGAGTTAGAGAGGGCTGTGGAGATACAAAATGGGCAGGGTTTGGCCGAGCCAAAGGATTTGGAAGTGTGGCTAAAGAGGTAGAGGTGGGGGCATTTTATAAGAGGAGAGGAGGGGCACTCCTGGAAAGTAAGAAAATGTTACTTTATTTGAAAATGAGTTTCGGTTTTAAATGGTCCCACATTGATATAATTCATGTATAAGGTGATAAGGGTTCTAAATACACTCATCCAATAGGTTTTGGACATGTGTAGGTCTTAGATATTACATTATCCTTCCATTTTATTTAAATCGTTAAATAATGAGGTCATCGTTGCATCATCATGATGTCATAAATAATTTAATTTATTTAATGTATAAAAATTATAAACAAATAATATGATGTAGAAAATATTTTTATCTTTCCAATGAATATTTATAGTCAAAATCTGATTTTTATATCCCCATGTAAAAATTGTTTTAGTAAAACAATTCATGTTTGTCTCATTTTTACTTTAACTTTAAATAAAAAGATATTAATGTCATTTTGCAACCAAAGTGGCTTCATGGGGTCCCAAAGTTGACCCATGGGTTTTCTAGGTCAGACATGACACATCCAATGAGGTTAGGACATGTGTAAAGTTCATTTCATATTATTAAAACATTATTTTTACCTTAAACTAAACTAATTACCTCTAATCGCGATTAAGAACTTAAATGTTACTATTCACCAAAAAAATTATTTTAATCTCATTGAACCACATTATACTTCTTAATGAAAACCATGTATGTTGGATTTTTGAAATTTAAAACACAGAAGTGGTAAAATTTCATTTAAACGAAAAATTAGTTTTTATAAGTACCACTTAGTGGTTTCACTATTCATCAAAAATTGAAAATTTTCAGAAAAATCCCAAATATTCACCCTAAGATATATTTGATATTCAGAATTCAAAAATGAAGTCTATTTTAAAAAAATCAAAACATATAAGTCATGTTAATTAATTTAATAATTAATTCCCGCTGTCAGAGCAAATAGCGTGTTTTTATGAAACAATAAGTAACAAAAGATTGACACTAGTTTAAGTATGATTTCAAAGTGAAATTAATTCCAACGACCACTATTGGATTTAATGGTAAACATATATTATAATTTCACTTTAAAACAAATTCATAGGAAAATCTAATCATATAAATAAATTAGATTAAAAAGAGGTTTTGAATTAAAATACAATATTTTACACTATTCATTAAAAATGAACATTATCGGAAAGATACCAAAAATTTACACAATGTAAATTTTGATGTCCCGATTCTAAAGAAGAGTTTTATTTGGTCCAATAGAATGTATAAGATTGAAACAAACTATATTTAAGGACAGTTTTCCATCAAAAGGTGATAAGTGAACCTTTAGTGAAAACTAGGGCATATACGCCTAACATTGAATTCTTTCCGTATTTTAAGCCTTTATATTTTATTGGATAAATGTAAAAACACTTAAAAACATATATAATCATATTTTAGTTATTTCTATCCATTCCCACCAATACAATAGCTACATGTTAACTACCATTTAAAATAACATTATTTTATTATTAGAGTGCAACGTAAGATTCCCAAGAAACTCGTTATTGCGTGTTGGGTACGCCATCGATCATAGCGTCCCCTTTAAAGACATATTAATATTTTATTCACAAATATGGATAAATATGAAAATTTCATATTCTTTATTTACCTGGGGTGTTACATCCTTCCCCCCTTTTGGGAATTGCGACCTCACAATGTTTAAAATTGGGCTTGGAAACATCCTTGAAAGTCCCACATCGGAACAAGAGTCGGTAAAACAATCACTTTAAAATAAAGAAAGATAAGTACAAATGTCACCCAAGTTAACCCATACTAGGAATACAAGTAAGAAAATATGGACATGGAGGAAAAAACAAAGGGTCATGTTCTGATGGAGAGTGATAGTAAACATGTCTAGGAGAAAGTTAACTATAAGAAAATCCCAAACTTGTGTTGGGTTAAACGGTATTCGATTCCCCAATAAGAAAAGTTAATAGGAAACATTTTTTTAAGTTACTTTTTATTGAGGAATTTATTCATAAGGAAACATAATCACTTATCATGTTGACTTTCAACTTTTACTAGATTCCTTAATCAAACTCATATATTCTCCAAAAGACGAGTATTTAGGAAGACTTGTTCGCATTAAGAGTACTATAATCAATTTCTAGAGAATCACCTAATCCACAATAGAGAACTATATCCTTCCCATGTCTTTAGACTCTAACCAAAACCAAAACCAAAAAGGTTAGTACATGATCAGATAATCCAGAAAAGGATAACCCTTTATAAAAAGAAAATCTATTCTTAATCTCCAAAATTTGTCCAACAAAACCCAAAGTTCAACGAGGACCATTCAATAAACTATTTGTCCATAAAATTATTCAAAGTAAACCAAACTAAGATTGAAACCCAAATATTTTGAAGGATTTAGTCACATAGTCTACCAAGTTAAATGGTATCATTTATCTCCAAACCACATCAGTTGCTCTTAATGTCTCGTATTGGAAAGTAATTAATCCTAATCACTTATCCTCCATGATGGTTTAATAAATTTACATAAATAATGAAAAATAAACTTACTCTTAATTAATAAAATCATCTAACTAAAAAAGAATCAGTCAAACTAACCAGGGACTTCACGTAGTCCAGTGGTAGGCGATAAATACCAGTCACACTTTGGTTGTGGGTTCGATTCCCGCAGCTTTGTCCGACGCGACGAGTTGTCACACGGTCTGCGTGTTGTCCTTTTTCCAAAACTATATAATTCTCAAAACATTTCCAAAAACGAGATAAAATCTTCAAAAATAAACATAACATATTTTAACCTCAAGATTATCTCATGCCTTTCATTTTACATCATAACATATAATAACCCATAATTACCTCAAAAGTAAGGATCATATAAACCCTAATGGTTACCTTTTTAATTATTACCTGATCTTCCACATTGATTGGTCATCTCGTACATGATGCATTATAGAACATACCAAGGATCAAGTGGTTGATCATGACTCCTTGATAGTTGGTTTAAAACAACCATGAGTTTCCTCATTGAATACCCCATTTCATCCAGTCTCTTAATATGAGAACCACCATAGTTTCCTTCAAACCAACTGTCACTTTGGTGCCTGCTAGATCCCGCCATTTACTAAAACCAAAAAGGTCAGTGTGAGTATATCAACATAACCATCATGTACTAATGAGGAAGATAAACACTAAGATATACTTACTCATTCAATTTATCTAAAACCAGGACTCTTTCTGAAATCCTAACCATTATGGTAATGTCACTTATGGTGAAAGAATAGCCTAACCTCTAAAGTTATCTAAACTGACCTTCGATACCAACTATAAGGCCCCAGCCTTAAACCTTACTTAATCTTGAGTTAATACAAGATTACACATTGAAGATCATTTCAGGTTTAGAGTTTTAGAGAATTAGATCATAAAACTTTCATTACATTCCACATTTAAACAAAGTGGTTACATAAAAGACATGATTCATTCTTCCCATCAACGGAAACATATTTAAAATAAAACTTGGATTCTTTCTTGACACATCCTTAACACTATCATCACATCACGTACCTTTTCTGTGACCTGTGAAAAACATTTCAAAAACTTGGGATGAGCATAAAAAGCTCAGTAAGGGATATAAAAATATGGAAAGGAAACATGAGTTCATATATACATAAGAATGAAATCATACTTTACCCATAAAACATAGGCACTTTAACATACCTCATCAAATCATAAATAAATCATAGAAATCATAAGACATAAAAGGTTACTTGAGGCATTCATAACATTCTTACGTATGGAGTAACCCTCTTGGTTACGTTTTGGAATACCCATCACAGTATATTCCCTAAATTTCTTCAGAGAAACCTTAACGGTTCACTCCTTCACGTTACCCAATGCATTGGAGAGCTATATCGGGCTCTCCCGCCCTTAGTCTATCACGGAACCACCCGTCTTCATAATAATGCCCAAGAACCTCAACATAATCGTATCACATAAAACATGCATAAAGGAAACATAACATTTCCACCATTCAATCACAAGATATCAATACCACACATTGATATAAAAATATTATGAAAACCATTTTCAATACCAATATAAAATAAAAGTAAAACATGGTATTTATTTTTCTCTTAAAAAAGATATGGATTGTAGAGGAAGTCGAAACTCAAATAATGGTCATGGCGGCGGAGGAGTCATTGTCGCCACATATGTACGAAAAAAACATTCCCTTTTGTCATTTAGTAAATGCTTCGTATAAAAAATATTCCTTTTGAATAAACTTAAAAGTCAATGGGGTTTATACACCGTATAAAAGAAGGTTGTGTATAAAACAAAATATGCCTCAACGAAAGGAGATTGAGACGAAGTCCCTTACAAAGACGGTATCCTTGGTTTAAGGATAAATCAATTACATAATTATGGGTGACAAACGAATACACCAAATATAAGTGGATATTAAGTGTAAAATAATCAAAGGTCATTCACACATACTCAAAGGATGACATATTAAATAACTACATGTTGAACCCAAAGAAATCGAAATTGGTTTAAGAAGATCCCCTGACAGCCTAACAGCGTCACATCAAAATGAGTTTATGAGAGATTAAAAAAAGGGTATATCATCACTTGGACATAAAACTTACATCAATAAGTATATATGAGAACATATCCTAACATAACAATATGTAAATTAAAAGACCCAACAAAATAAGTCTTTTAAAAAGAGGAGGGTGAAAGGTTCCCTTACCGACATGGGTATCTTTCGAAACATACACCTTGTGAAAGAAGGACAATACAACATTGATGTAAATACTCATAAAAGAAAGAGAGGTGTAAGATCCCTTACCTCAAGTCCAACTTGTCTTGTTCGTTTCTTTATATTCATGAATAATAAACTTTGGTCAATTTATAATTGATTAAAGACATCCTATAAAGATTATTATTCAGTTCATATCACATATTTTAATGTTATAATAATTGGTTAATAATATGAGTTCATATTAGACATTTTTTTCGATGTTTGGTACATGAGTCAAAAATTGAACTTGTTGGCAAATAATATTCCATGTAGTTATAGGTAAATCATATCCAGAAAAGTATTTATGTTTTAAATATCATATATATCCAGTATATATTCATTTTATACTATTCCTTAGAATTTGGAGATAAAAATTAAAAGCACCGTTCATGGAGACGGTAGGCCGTACGTACGCATGAACTCTACTTTCATTTTTTTTGTCATATTAATGGAATTAAAACAAAATGAGAGATATATATATATATATGTTGTAATTCCATAATGTTATCCATAATTTAGATGTAATATATTACATATATATCCATTATATATATGTACTTATAATAGTACATAACATTTTGAGATAAGAAATGAAATGTACCGTTCATGGAGACGGTAAGCCGTACGTACGCATGAACGCTACTTTCATTTATATCTCATACATTAATGAAAATAAAAATAATGATATATAGGTATATTATAATTCCAGTATTACATCATATATAATAACATTAAATCCATCCTTTATAATCCCACATATGGAATTAACGAATCACATCACTTTGAGGGGGCGGTAGTCCGCGCTTCCTTAAATGAAGATATCGCGTTTACCCATAATGGAAACCATAAAGGTATGCTCAAAATGAAAAATACAGAAGATTAAGGAAAAAATAAACATATTATATATCATATATAAATATAGTGTCATCTTAATGGCCACCTTTGAAGGTGTTAAAAGAATGTTGAACAATCATCATTTGGGGAGGCCGAAATTTGCCATCCACGGAAACAGTATGTTTTTTAACCATTAGATGTAGGTGTGTGTAAGTGTAGCTCTAATACTTCTTATAAAAACAACCCAGTATATTTAAGATACTGGATTTGTTACAAAATAAATTAATAAAAAGACTTTATGGGGTTGGAGAAGAAAAATAAAACAAAAGGACACAAGTGAAGACATTACCTTAAAATCTGGTAACTCCCTTTGGTTTGAGCTCAAAGGCTTTCTTGGGAAGACTTCTGCCCAAAGTAAGTCATCAAGGAGTTAGAGAGGGATGTGGAGAGACAAAATGGATAGGGGTTGGCCGAGCCAAAGGCTTTTTAAGTGTGGGTAAAGAGGTAGAGGTGGGGGCCTTTTATAAGAGGAGAGGAGGGGCACTCTTGGAAAGTAAGCAAATGATACTTTATTTTAAGATGAGTTTCGGTTTTAAAACGTCCCAAATTGATATAATTAGTGTATACGGTGATAAGGGTTCGAAATCCACTCATACAATAGTGTTTGGACATGTGTAGGTATTAGATATTACATTATCTTTCCATTTTATTTAAATTGTTAAATAATGAGGTCATTGCTGCATCATCATGATGTCATAAATAATTTAATTTATATAATGTGTAAAAATTATAAAAAAACTATTATGATGTAGGAAATATTGTTATCTTTCCAATGAATATTTATAGTCAAAAATATGATTTTTATAACCCCATGTATAAATTTATTTAGTAAAACATTTCAGGTTTGTCTCATTTTTACTATAACTTTAAATAAAAAGATATTAATGTCATTTTCTAACCAAAGTTGCTTCATGGGGTCCCCAAGTTGACCCATGGGTTGTCTTGGTCGGCCATGACATATCAAATGAGGTTAGGACATGTGTCATGTTCATTTCATATTATTAAAACATTATTTTTACCTTAAACTACACTAATTACCTCTAATCGCGATTAAGAACTTAAAAGTTACTATTCACCAAAAAAATTATTTTAATCTCATTGAACCACATTTTACTTCTTAATTACAACCATGTATGTCGGATTTTTGAAATTCAAAACACAGAAGTGGTAAAATTTCATTTAAACGAAAAATCAGTTATTATAAGTACCACTTAGTGGTTTCACTATTCATCAAAATTGAAGTTTTTCAGAAAAATCCTAAAAATTCACCCTAATCTATATTTGATATTACGAATTCAAAAATGAAGTCTATTTTACAAAATTCAAAACATATAAGTCACATTAATTAATTTAATAATTAATTACTACTGTCAGAGAAAATAGCGTGTTTTTATAAAACAATAAGTATCAAAAGATTGACACTAGTTTAAGTATGATTTCAAAGTGAAATTAATTCCAACGACCAATATTGAATTTAATGGTAAAATATATTCTAATTTCACTTTAAAACAAATTCAAAAGATAATCTAATCATATAAATAAATTATATTAAAAAGAGGTTTTGAATTAAAATACAATATTTTACACTATTCATTAAAAAATGAACTTTATCGGAAAGATACCAAAAATTTACACAAAGTAAATTTTGATGTCCCGATTCTAAAGAAGAGTGTTATTTGGTCCAATATAATTTATAAGAGTGAACAAAACTATATTTAATGACGGTTTTCCATCAAAAGGCGATAAGTGAACCTTTAGTGAAAACTAGGGCATATACGCCTAAAATTGAATTCTTTCCATATTTTAAGCCTTTATATTTTATTGGATAAATGTAAAAACATTTAAAAACATATATAATCATATTTTAGTTATTTATATCCATTCCCGCCAATACAACGGCTACACGTTAACTAGCATTTAAAATAATATATTTTTATTATTAGAGTGCAACGTAAGATTCCCAAAAACTCGTTGTTGCGTGTTGGGTACTCCATCGATCATAGCGTCCCCTTTAAAGCCATATTAATATTTTATTCACAAATATGGATAAATATGAAAACATCATATTCTATATTTACCTGGGGTGTTACATCCTTCCCCCCTTTTGAGAATTGCGTCCTCACAATTTTCAAAATTGGGCTTGGAAACATCCTTGAAAGTCCCACATCGGAACAAGAGTCGGTAAAACAATCACATTAAAATAAAGAAAGATAAGTACAAAGGTCACCCGAGTTAACCCATACTAGGATTCCAAGTATGAAAATATGGACATGGAGGAAAAAACAAAGGGCCATGTTATGATGGAGAGTGATAGTAAACATGTCTAGGAGAAAGTTAACCATAAGAAAATCACAAACTTGTGATGGGTTAAACAGTATTCGATTCCCCAGTAGGAAAAGTTAATAGACAACATTTTTGTTTAAGTTACTTTTTATTGAGGAATTTATTCATAAGGAAACATAATCACTTATCATGTTGACTTTCAACTTTTACTAGATTCCTTAATCAAACTCATATTTTCTCCAAAAGACGTGTATTTAGGAAGACTTGTTCGCATTAGGAGTACTATAATAATTTTCTAGAGGATCACCTAATCCACAATAGAGAACTATATAGATCACATGTGTTTAGACTCTAACCAAAACCAAAACCAAAAAGGTTAGTACATGATCAGATAATCCAGAAAAGGATAACCCTTTATAAAAAGAAAATCTATTCTTAATCTCCAAAATTTGTCCAACAAAACCCAAAGTTCAACGAGGACCATTCGATAAAACATTTTTCCATAAAATTCTTCAAAGTAATCCAAACTAATATTGAAACCCAAATATTTTGAAAGATTTAGTCACATAGTCTACCAAGTTAAATCGTATCATTTATCTCCAAACCACATCATTTGCTCTTAATGTCTCGTATTGAAAAGTAATTAATCCTAATCACTCATCCTCCATGATAGGTTAATAAATTTACATAGATAACCCAAAATTAACTTATTATTAATTAATAAAATCATCTAATTAAAAAAGAATCAGTCAAACTAATCAGGGACTTTACGTAGTCCAGTGGTAGGTGATAAATACCAGTCGCATTTTGGTTGTGGGTTTGATTCCCACAGCTTTGTCCGACGCGATGGGTTGTCACACGGTCTGCGTGTTGTCCTTTTTCCAAAACTATATAATTCTCAAAACATTTCCCAAAACGAGATAAAATCTTAAAAAAATAAACATAACATATTTTAACCTCAAGTTTATCTCATGCCATTCATTTTCCATCATAACATATAATAACCCATAATTACCTCAAAAGTAAGGATCATATAAACCCTAATGGTTATATTTTTAATTATTACCTGAACTTCCACATCGATTGGTCATCTCGTACATGATGCATTATAGAACATACCAAGATTCAAGTGGTTTATCATGACTCCTTGATAGTTGGTTTATAACTACCACGAGTTTACTCATTGAATACCCCATTTCATCCAGTCTCTTAATCAGAGAACCACCACAGTTTCCTTCAAACCAATTGTTACTTTGGTGCCTGCTAGATCCAGCCATTTACTAAAACCAAAAAGGTCAGAGTGAGTATATCAACATAACCATCATGTACTAATGGGGAAGATAAACACTAAGATATACTTACTCATTCACTTTATCTAAAACCAGGACTCTTTCTGAAATCCTAACCATTATGGTAATGTCACTTATGCTTAAAGAATACCCTAACCTCTAAAGTTATCTAAACCGACCTACGATACCAACTATAAGGCCCCAGCCTTAAACCTTACTTAATCTTGAGTTAATACAAGATTACACATTGAGGATCTTTTCAGGTTTAGATTTTTAGAGAATTAGATCATAAAACATGCATTACATTCCACATTTAAACAAAGTGGTTACATAAAAGACATGATTCATTCTTCCCATCAACGGAAAAATATTTAAAATAAAACTGGTATTCTTTCATGACACATCCTTGACACTATCATCACATCACGTACCTTTCCCTTGACCTGTGAAAAATATTTCAAAAACTTGGGATGAGCATAAAAAGCTCAGTAAGGGATATAAAAATATGGAAAGGAAACATGAGTTCATATATACATAAGAATGAAATCATACTTTACCCATAAAACATAGGTACTTTAATATACCTCATCAAATCATGAATAAATCATAGAAATCATAAGAAATAAAAGGTAACTTGAGGAATTCATAACATTCTTACATAGGGAGTAACCTTCTTGGTTATGTTTTGGAATACCCATCACAGTATATTCCCTAAATATCTTCAGAGAAACCTTAACGTTTCACTCCTTCGCGTTACCCAATGCATTGGAGAGCTATATCGGGCTCACCCACCCTTAGTCTATCACGGAACCACCCGTCTTCATAATAATTCCCAAGAACCTCACATAATCGTATCACATAAAACAAGCATAAAAGAAACATAACATTTCCACCATTCAATCACAAGATATCAATACCACACATTGATATAAAAATATTATGAAAACCATTTTCTATACCAAAATAAAATAAAAGTAAAACATGGTATTTATTTTTCGTTAAAAAAAGGTATGGCTTGTAGAGGAAGTCGAAACTCAAATAATGGTCATGGCGGCGGAGGAGTCATTGTCGCCGCATACGTACGAAAAAAACATTCCGTTTTGTCATTTAGTAAATGCTTCGTATAAAAAATATTACTTTTGAATAAACTTAATAGTCAAAGGGGTTTATACACCGTATAAAAGAAGTTTGTGTATTAAACAAAATATGCCTCAGTGAAAATAGATTGAGACGAAGTCCCTTACAAAGACGGTATCCTTGGTTTAAGGATAAATCAATTACATAATTATGGGTGAAAAACGAATACACCAAATATAAGTGGATATTAAGTGTAAAATAATCAAAGGTAATTCAAACATATTCAAAGGATGGCATATTCAATAACTACATGTTGAACCCAAAGAAATCGAAATTTGGTTAAGAAGTTCCCTTGACAGCCTAACGTCGTCACATCAAAATGAGTTGATGAGAGATAAAAAAAAGGGTATCTCATCACTTGGACATAAAATTTAAATCAATTAGGATATATGAGAACATTTCCCAACATAAAAAAAGACCCAAAAAAAAGAAGTATTTTAAAACGAGGAGGGTGAAAGGTTCCCTTACCAACATGGGTATCTTTCAAAACATACACCTCGTGAAAGAAGGACAATACAACATTGATGTAAATACTCATAAAAGAAATTATATTACACAATGAGTAAAATAATGGGCAGTACATATAGCACTCAAATGAAATTGTGGCAAATGTAGCATAAATCTCACGGGAATAAAAGTGAGATGAAAAACCCCTTACGAAAACTCGGCAGCCTAACGACGCCACTTAAAACATCCAAAAATGGATTGATGAGATCAAATAGGGTCCCTCATAGTATTAACATAATGTTTACAGAAAGAGGAATATAAAAGAACATCCTACAACATAACAAATAGGATCTTAAAAGAAGTGACATAAAGGAGAGGACTTAAAAGGAAAGAGAGGGGTTAGATCTCTTACGAAAATTCGGCAGCCTAATGGCGCCACTCAAAACATCCAAAATGGATTGATGAGAGGATATAGGGTCTTTCATCATATAAACATAATAAGTACAGTAGGATTAATATAAAATAACATCCCAATCATAAGAAATATGAGCTTAAATGGAATGACATAAAAGAGTGTACTTAAAAAGAAAGAGAGGTGTAGGATCCCTTACCTCAAGTCCAACTTGTCTTGTTCGTTTCATTATATTTCTGAATAATAAACTTTGGTCAACTTATAATTCATTAAAGACCTCCTATAAAGATTATTATTCAGTTAATATCACATATTTTAATGTTATAATAATTGGTTAATAATATGAGTTCATATCAGACGATTTTGTCGATGTTTGGTACATGAGTCAAAAATTGAACTTGTTGGAAAATAATTTTTCATGTAGTTATAGGTACATCATATCAAGAATAGTATTGATGTTTTAAATATAATATATATCTAGTATATATTGATTTTATTCTACTCCTTAGAATTTGGAGATAAAAATTAAAAGCACCGTTCATGGAGATGGTAGGCCATACGTACGCATTAACGCTACTTTCATTTTTTTCTCATATTAATGGAATTAAAACAAAATGAGATATATATATATATGTTATAATTACAGAATTTTATCCATAACTTAGATGTAATATATTACATATATATCCATTATATATATGTACTTATCATAGTACATAACATTTTGAGATAAGAAATGAAATTTACCGTTCATGGAGATGGTATGTCATACGTACGCATGAACGCTACTTTCATTTCTATCTCATGCTTTAATGGAAATAAAAATAATGATATAGAGTTATATTATAATTCCAGTATAACATAATATATAATAACATTAAATCCATCCTTTATACATCCCACGCATGGCATTAACAAATCACATCACTTTGAGGGGGCGGTAGTCCGCACTTCCTTAAATGAAGATATCGCGTTTACCGATAATGGAAACCATAATGGTATGCCCAAAATGAAAAATACATAAGCTTAAGGAAAACATAAAAATATTATATATCATATATAAATATAGTGTCATATTAATGGCCACCTTTGAAGGTGTTAAAAGAATGTTGAACAATCATCGTTTCGGGAGGCAGAAATTCACCATCCACGGAAATAGTATGTTCTTTAACCATTAGATGTAGGTGTGTGTAAGTGTAGCTATATTACTTATTATAACAACATCCCTGTATATTGAAGATACTTTATTTGTTACAAAATTAATTAATAAAAAGAGTTTAGGGGGTTGGAGAAGAAAAATAAAACAAAAGGACACAAGTGAAGACATTACCTTAAAATCGGGTAACTCCCTTTGGTTTGAGCTCAAAGGCTTCCTTGGGAAGACTTATGCCCAAATTGAGGCTTCAAGGAGTTATAGAGGGATGTGGAGAAAAACAACGGGCAGGGTTTGGCCAAGCCAAAGGCTTTGGAAGTGTGGGTAAAGAGGTAGAGGTGGGGGCCTTTTATAAGAGGAGAGTAGGGGCACTCTTGGAAAGTAAGAAAATGTTACTTTAATTGAAAATGAGTTTCGGTTTTAAAAGGTCCCACATTGATATAATTCGTTTATAATGTGATAAGGGTTCTAAATCCACTCATCCAATAGGTTTTGTACATGTTTAGGTCTTAGATATTACATTATCTTTCCATTTTATTTAAATCGTTAAATAATGAGGTCATCGCTGCATCATCATGATGTCATAAATAATATAATTTATTTAATGTGTAAAAATTATAAAAAAATTCTATGATGTAGGAAATATTTTTATATTTCCAATGAATATTTATATTCAAACATATGATTTGCATAACCCCATGTAAAAATTGTTTTAGTAAAACATTTCATGTTTGTCTCATTTTTACTTTAACTTTAAATAAAAAGATATTAATGTCATTTTCCAACCAGAGTGGCTTCATGGGGTCCCCAAGTTGACCCATGGGTTGTATTTGTCGGCCATGAAACATCCAATGATGTTAGGACATATTTCAAGTTCATTTCATATTATTAAAACATTATTTTTACCTTAAACTACACTAATTACCTCTAATCACGATTAAGAACTTAAAAGTTACTATTCACCAAAAAATTAATTTAATCTCATTGAACCACATTTTAATTCTTAATGACAACCATGTATGTACTATTTTTTAAATTCAAAACACAGAAGTGGTAAATTTTCATTTAAACGAAAAATCAGTTTTTATAAGTACCACTTAGTGGTTTCACTATTCATCAAAAATTGAAGTTTTACAGAAAAATCCCAAAAAATCACCCTAAGCTATATTTGATATTCCAAATTCAAAAATGAAGTCTATTTTAAAAAATTCAAAACATATAAGTCACATTAATTAATTTAATAATTAATTCCCGTTGTCAGAGAAAATAGCGTGTTTTTATGAAACAATAAGTATCAAAAGATTGACACTAGTTTAAGTATGATTTCAAAGTGAAATAAATTCCAATGACCACTATTGGATTTAATAGTAAAAATATATTCTAATTTCACTTTAAAACAAATTCAAAAGTTAATCTAATCATATAAATAAATTATACTAAAAAGAGGTTTTGAATTAAAATACAATATTTTACACTATACATTAAAAAAATGAACTTTATCGGAAAGATACCAAAAATTTACACAAAGTAAATTTTGATATACCGATTCTAAAGAAGAGTTTTATTTGGTCTAATAGAATGTATAAGAGTGAACAAAACTATATTTAATGATGGTTTTCCATCAATAGGCGATAAGTGAACCTTTAGTGAAAACTAGGGCATATACGGCTAAAATTGAATTCTTTCCATATTTTAAGCCTTTATCTTTTGTTGGATAAATGTAAAAACATTTAAAAACATATATAATCATATTTCAGTTATTTATATCCATTCCCGCCAATACAACGGCTACATGTTAACTACCATTTAAAATAATAATATTTTATTATTATAGTGCAACGTAAGATTCCCAAGAAACTTGTTGTTACGTGTTGAGTACGCCATCGATCATAGTGTCCCCTTTAAAGTCATATTAATATTTTATTCACAAATATGGTTAAATATGAAAATGTCATATTCTTTATTTACCTGGGGTGTTACATGAACCATATTATATTTAACAAAATTCAGAGAAAACTAATCCATTTATCAAGAACTAGTTACCATAATTCGGTTACACTACATCAACTACTAACATTCAGTTATATGATATTTTTCTAAATTTTCTCTATCAATCCATCTGTTCCTAATTTTTTTAATTTATTCCTTACCCATCTAAAGAAATGTTATTTTTATTTTGTTTAACCTAGATAAAAACTTTATTGTTGTATTATAAAATAGTTGAAATGGTATATTTTTCTTGTTAATTTGGGATATGAAGTTACTAATGTAAAGAGTTGTGAATCCCTTTATAACGGAATAGTTGTTGTGTTGGTTTTCCATCTACTAGAAATGGTAAATTTTATTAGGTTATGACTACCATTAAAAATTAATGTTTTAGTTTATACCATTTCTCGTACTATATAATGATAATTGAATACTGGATGTATGATCAAATTGATCCAAATAACAATGAAATTAATTTCTATTAATTTTTATTTCCATTGGTCATGCATGTTCAAGTTACCATTGATTTAATTTATCTAGTTATTTTAAACAGGTATGTTCACCCATAAAATACCATCTACCATATTTGATAGGACATATCAATCACATCTTGTGGGAACTTTAGAACATTGATCCTTCATATGTTCTTCAATCTTCATCCAATATGCATAACCCAATATACAATGACATGCTTGCATGGTAACATCACACTTCACATTTGATTATGTACATCACATTAATTTTAAGCTTATCATTTAAGAAACATTGATATTATAAATTATGTACGACCAATAAAACACAAAAACAATGGATTAAAAAAATAAAATAGTTTTATATAATATTTTACATTATTGTATTTTTATTTGACATTTTAACCCAAGTGGATTGATCGGGTGCTCAAATTGACATGTCAAAGTGTGATATTCATTATTGATATAAGGTAATGATATTTATGGGCATTATTAATTATTTGAGTGTATAATGATGATTTGAACATATTTTTTGATGACATAGACTTATAAATGTTATGGTATTGAATTGAAATAGGATGTTATCTATATGGTGTGATGTGGGTGCATGAACTCAAAAATTAGTTATCCATTTTTATCCACTTCTGAGGGATAAAAATTTATTATATATAGAAATACCAAATTATAAATAGACTAATGGCTATTCTCTTTGAATTATTTTGTTGTTGAACTAATATGAAATTTTTGATGTTTCTTATTATTTTAGACATTTTAAAACAATGTACCACTACCTAAATTTTTTATTAGAGTGGATCTAAGGATGGAATGATATTTTTAGTGTTTATAAATTAATACTAATTAGCATTGGGTTTTGGGTTTTCTTTTTCGTATCAGTATCCATTATATTTTGTGATCCAATATAGACATTAAAATATATTTTAGTAGTCTATTATTTGGAATACTAATAATGAAACATGGCCCTCCATCGATAGACTCTTGAATTTTGGTATTGCTTTACTACAATTAAAGAATTTTTATAATGTGACTACTCTTGATGATGTTTGAGAATATTCTAATTATATTTATTTAAGACACTAATTGATTCTCCTTATATTTTATATAATTATTTGAAGGATAATGGTTTGGTGTTTTTTGATAGGATTTATCCTGTGTGTCTCTATAATATTTTATATTTATTATTTTTTTGGGATATATTATGTAATTTGATATGAAAAAAATATTTTTCATGAGAATCTAATTTTTGGTATTATTGATATTTCATATTTAGATTTTCAATACCGTTGTAATTTTATATTTACTATTTTAAAATATATATTGGGATAACACCAATATTTAATATCATTTCATAGGGGTAGACATATTTTCTAGGATGGCTAGAATGAGTATTATTTCTCACCAATTCTTATTCACTTTCATGTTTTTATTTTTAGAATGTATACTAGTAGGTATAGTTTTGGATTGGTGTTAGACATCAGTTACTGACAAGGAGAATTGGTGGCAGTGAACATGATATTTATTAGGGGGAAAATTGTTATCACTCATGTCATGTTTTTTTTCATGTATACTGTGCAGGATGGGTATTCATACTCGAGAAAGATTTTATACATGATATCTTATCTCTTGATCAATTGTGGTCATTTTTGAAATATATGTATATTTATATTCAAATTGGTTCTTTATTAAATGAATATATGGTGGATTAAAGTGTACCACTAACATGTAAAATATTTTATTAGAGGTAAGGCATCCCATTAAGAGTGGGGATAAATTAACACTAGTTTTTATCCCCTAGACTTGTGGCAGTGGTGATGGGGAGTTCAATGATCATCACCATTGGTTCACATAGGGTCCCCTGTGGGGTTGGGAAAAAATATCATTGATAGTAAATTTATATTACAATAATCAATCAAGTAAATGTATGAAATAAATTACCATGTTGGTCTATTTAATCAATTTAAATCATTAATTTAAATTTTTTATTATATTATAAGAAATAAATTAATGTAAGTCTTATTTAGTTTGTGATTGGGAACTTTATTTAATATTTGTTTACATTTTTACACATTTTCCATTTTAATTATTAATTATTATATGATCTTTGATTTCATTTTATTTTAAGATAAATGGTTTTTTATTATTTTTATTATTGGACATAATTATATATATTTTTGGAATATATGTATTTAATAATTTGAAATATATATATATATATTATTCAAATAAGGATGTACTATGAAATAAATATTTAAAAAATATTTCTTTCATTCCTAATTAAAGGTAACTAAAACTGATATAAACTAACCCATTTAGTGGAATTCAGTTTTGAGATGACCATTAGTTATTTTTTATCTTTTGATAGTGAATTAATAAATATTAAATTCAAATTAGTGTCTTATATTGGTTAATATTAATAGTGAACACACATAATATCATTTATTATTGGATAATTCAGGTAAAAAATGTGACACACTGAGATTTTAAAAATATCACAATGATTGATAGTGTATACAACTTTCATTTATGAGTTTAATCAAATAATAAAATATTATTATTTTAATATAACCGTTATAACATAACAATTAAATTTTACGGTTTGAATAAAATTAACCAAATTATAATATTTATATGTCTATATATATATAAATGGCATACTCAATTAAAATTTATTGATTAATTCATTGTAAATAATTTTTAGAACAATGGTCTTTTATGCATGAATTGGAGTATGGTTTGTGTTTGTTGTCAATCCTCAGTGGAAGTTCAGAATATGTACTAGAAAAGTGATCATACCGTTCAAGCAGACAATTGGAATATGGTTTGTGTTTGGGCCTAAAAATCGACAAATGGAGAAAAGTCTTTTTGGAAAAGAGACTTGGGCGCCGTGAACTTGAAGGAGAGGAAACTTGTGTGCCATATTTTTTTCAAGATCATAACAAAGAAAACTGTTAATGGGATAAGGGCCACATAAGATTTGGGATGGTCGCGCAAGTGACCTGTTCGCCGTGAAAAGACTTGCACGTCGATGCCTAGGAGGTTTGGAAACAAGCGCGCCGATGTTTCTTCATGATCAAAAATTCAAAATATGGGAAAGGAATGTAGGATCCGCAAGTATTGGTGTGTTCACGCAAGTGAGTAGTGCGACAGAGGCTAGGGTGGTTGGAACTATACGTCGGGACTTGCGCTCCATGAGGACAGCCGCGCGCCACCGCGAAGAGGGTCCAGTTTGCATATAAATAGAAGACCACCACTCCTCATTTTTAACGAAGTTCAAGACTTAGAGTTTTTTCGATCTCTCGTTAGGAAAGTGTTTATAAGGCCCCAGCCTTAAACCTTACTTAATATTGAATTAAATGAATAATTCACATTGAGGATCTTTTCAGGTTTATAGTTTTAGAGAATTAGAACATAACTATTACATCTTAAAAGATTACAAAGTAGACACTTCTACTAAGTCTCCATAAAATAAAAACTCTTAAAAAGAAAGATGTCTAGATTCCATGTTTTAAATAGCATGAAATTCCCTTGATCCCATCCTTGACCTTATTCCACTATAAGTCCTGTGAAAAACATTTCGAAAAACTTGGGGTGAGCATAAAAAGCTCAGTAAGGGATACAAAAAAGAATGAAAACTGTTAGTTTTTCAAACATCAAGTAAACCATGTATACTATATCAATGTAATACCTTCACCTTCATGAAGTAGTAAAAAAAAATTCTTCACTGAATAAAGTATCATTACATACCTTTTTGTAACCAAAAGATTACCATAAAACCCATATAAAGAACACATAGAATATATAAAGGTAACTTGGGACATAAACATACTTAAGTGGAATAACCACACGGTTGACTTCCACACATATCACTTAATGGAATAGCCATACGGCCAATTTCCATACATACATAATGGAATAGCCATACGGTCGACTTCCATACCCAATGCATTGGAGGTTATAACGTAACCACCCGTCCCGGTATTCACGGCACAACCCGTCATATGGTTTATAACGTAACCACCCATTAAAATGTCCAAGTACCAATATAAAATCATAAAACATAAAACCAATATAAAGGAATGATATCATTTCAACATTTCAATCACAATATATCATAAATATATTTTCATAATAGAATCCTTTCTCAAAACCATTTTCAATACCAAAATACATAAAAGAGTATATGGTATTTATTTTATTCTAAAAACATTACAGCTTGTTGAGAAAGCCAAAGATAAAATAATATTCACGGTGGCGGAAAAAGGTCGTTGTCACCGCGTACGTTAAAAATAAACATTCCTTTTTGTCGTTTAGTAAAACGCTTCGTAGAAAAAGATTCCTTTTGTATAAAAGTAAAAGTCAAAGGAGTTTATACACCGTATAAAAGAAAGTTGTGTATAAAACGAAATATGCCTCAATGAAAGGAGATTGAGACGAAGTCCCTTACAAAGATCATTTTTAAAATAAAATAGATCTATTATGTGTATTCACTATAAGTACGCATAATGAAAGTACAAATACAAGACAGGACATAATAATGACATAATTTGAAAGTAGGAGATTAACCCAAAGAATGGTAATTGGGTTAAGAAGTTCCCTTACCTCGGGTCCGACTTGACTCGATCGTTCTTTAACGTCCTGAATAATAAACTTGAGTTAATTTATACTTGATTAAGAACCTTTTTAAAGTTCATTATTCCTTTTATATCACTTATTTCCATGTTATAAACATTATGGAACCATTTAAGTTAATAATGTTTGTTTTGTCAATATTTGGTTCTTAAGTCGAAAGTTGACTTCTTACAATTACATGTTGTTCGTGTGGTCAAAAGTTCTTTATATACAGAATGAAATTCCCGATTTGGATATAATATGTATCATATATATCCAGCATATACATGTATTTATAATATTACATAATCATTTAGAGGTAAGAAATGAAATGCACCGTTCATGGAGACGGTAAGCCGTACGTACGCATGAACGCTACATTCATTTCTTTGTCATATTAGTGGAATTAAAACTAAATGAGAGGTATGTATATTTTAATTCCAGAATTATATTCATCATTTAGATATATCATTCATTATATATATACATTATATACATGTAATTTTAATAGTACATTACATTTGGGGATAAGAAATGAAATGCACCGTTCATGGAGACGGTAAGCCGTATGTACGCATGAACGCTACTTTCATTTCTATCTCATACATTAATGGAGGGAAATAATAATGATATAGAGGTATATTATAATTCCAGTATAACATCATATATAATAACTTTAAATCCATCCTTTACACGTCCCACATATGGCATTAACAGATCACATCACTTTTAGGGGGCGGTAGTCCGCACATCCTTAAATGAAGATATCGTGTTTACCCATAATGGAAACTATAAAGGTATAAACAAAATGAAAAATAAAGAATCTTAAAGAAAAAAAACATATTATATATCTTATATAAAAATAGTGACATCATAATGGCCACCTTTGAAGGTGTTAAATAAGTATTGAACAATCATCGTTTCGGGAGGCAGAATTTCGCCATCCACAGAAACCGTATGTTCTTTAACCATTTGATGTAGTTGTGTGAGAGTGTAGCTTGAATAAATCTTATAACAACATCCTAGTATATTGTAGATACTGGTGTGGTTAAAAAAGAAGTAAATAAAAAGAGTTTAGGGGGTTGGAGAAGCAAAATAAAACAAATGAACAAGAGAGAATGAATTACCTTTAAAAGTGTAACTCCTTTTGATTTGAGCCTAAAGGCTTCCTTTGAAAGGATTATGCCCAAAGGGAATCCTCTAGGATGCGTAGAGGGATGTGGAGAGAGTAATTGTTCAGGGTTTGGCCGAGCCAAAGGCTTGAGGAGTGTGTGAAATGAGGTAGAGGTGGGGGCCTTTTATAAGAGGAGAGGATGGGAACTTTTGGAAAGTAAAGAAATATTACTTTATTTGAAACTGTGTTTCGGTTTTAAAAGGTCCCACATTAGTAGAATTAGAGGATAAGGTGATAAGGGTTCGAAATCCACTCATCCAATTGGTTTTGGCCATGTGTAGGTTTTAGATTTTTCATTATCTTTCCATTTTATTTAAATCGTCAAATAATGATGTCATCGCTGCATCATTATTATGTCATATATAATTTAATTTATTTAATGTCTAAAAATTATAAAAAAATACTATGATGTAGGAAATCGTTTTAGCTTTCCAATGACTATTTATAATCAAAATTCAGACTTGTATAACCCCACTCAAAAATTATTTTAGTAAAACAATTTATGTTAGTGTCACTTTCACTTTGACATTAAATAAAAATATATTAATGTCATTTTCCAACTAATGTGGCTCCATGGGGTCCCCAAGTTGGCCCATGGCTTGTCTTGGTCGGCCATGACTCACCCAATAGGTGTATGATAAGTGTCATGGTGTTTTCACATTCTTATAATACCATTTTTACCTTAAACTACACTAATTACCTCTAATCGGGATTAATGAAAAAAAATTACTATTCACCAAAAAATTATTTTAATCTCATTGAACCACATTTTACTTCTTAATGACAACCATGTATGTCGGATTTTTAAAATTCAATACACATTAGTGGTAAACTTTCATTTAACTGAAAAATCAGTTTGCTTGATTACCACTTAGTGGTTTCACTATTCATCAAAAATTGATGTTTTTCAGAAAATTACCAAAAATTCACCCTAAGCTATATTTGATATTCCGAATTCAAAAATGAAGTCAATTTTACAAAATTCAAAAAATATAAGTCAAATTAATTAATTTAATAATTAATTCCCGTTGTCATGACAAATAGCGTGTTTTTGTGAAACAATAAGTATCAAAAGATTGACACCAGTTTAAGTCCAATTTCAAAGTGAAATTGATTCCAATGACCACCATTGGTTTAACTGGTAAAAATATATTCTAATTTCACTTCAAAACGAATTCAAAAGATAATATAATCATATAGATAAATTATATTAAAAAGAGGTTTTGAATTAAAATACAACATTTTACACTATTCATAAAAAAAAACTTTATCAGAAAGGTACCAAAAATTTACACAAAGTAAATTTTGATGTCCCGATTGTAAAGAAGAGTTATATTTGGTCCAATAGAATTTATAAGATCGATCAAAACTATATTTAATGACGGTTCACCATTAAAAGGTGATAAGTGAACCTTTAGTTAAAATTAGAGTATATATGCCCTAAAATTGAACTCTTTCCGTATTTTAAGCCTTTATCTTTTATTGGGTAAGTGTATAAACATTTAAAAACATATCTAATCATATTTTAGTTATTTCTATCCATTCCCGCCAGTACAACGGCTACTTGTTAACTAACATTTAAAATAATATTATTTTATTACTAGTGTGCTACGTAAGTTTCAAAGAAACTCATCGTTGCGTATCGGGTACGCTATCGAACATAGCAACCCCTTTAAAATAAACTTACTATTTAATTCGTAAATAGTAATAAATATGAAAATTATTTATTCTTTATTTACCGGGGATGTTACATCCTTCCCCCCTTTTGGAAATTGCATCCTCGAAATTTTATTCACTTATCAAAATAAGTGGGGGTATTTATCCCTCATAGCATTTTCAGATTCCCACGTTGCCTCTTAAATCACATGGGTTTTCCAAAAAACCTTTACCTGATGAATCACCTTATTCCGTAACACTTGCTCCCTGTGGTCAAGAATCTGGACCGGTTGTTCCTCATAAGATAGGTTCTCTTCCAGCTGAACTACCTCTGGGCTCAAAACATGAGATGGATCTGGCATATACTTCCTCATCATTGAAACATGAAAAACATTGTGTACCTGAGATAAACTTGGAGGTAAAGCCACCCGGTATGAAACTGATCCAACTCTCTCCAAAATTTCATATGGTCCTATAAACCATGGACTCAGCTTTCCTTTCTTACCAAATCTCATCACACTTTTCCAAGGAGAAACCTTGAGAAAAACATGATCACCTACCTCTAAAGATAGATCCTTCCTCCGGTTATCCGCATAACTCTTCTGCCTGCTCTGAGCTGTTCTCATGTGATTCTGAATCAGCTGAACTTTTTCTGTCATCTCTTCTACCAATTCTGGTCCCATCAACTTCCTTTCACCCACTTCATCCCAGAAAGCTGGAGTTCGACACCGCTTCCCATATAATGCCTCAAATGGTGCCATCTGTATACTGGAATGAAAACTGTTATTATAAGAAAACTCAACCAAAGAAAGATGTTGGTCCCAACTTCCCTAATAATCCATCGAAAAACCTCGTAGCATATCCTCCAATGTCTGAATTGTTCGTTCTGACTGCCCATCTGATTGAGGATAAAAAGCTGGGATCACGATCCGATACAATGGAGAGAAGAACTCCATGTAACCTGACTATCTCTTTAAGATACAAACGGGAAAGTTGATCAAGAGAGAATGTATCTCGTATAGCAAGGAAATGAGCAGATTTGGTCAAGCGATCAACAATAACCCAGATTGCATTATTACCTCTATATGTACTCGGTAATCCCACAACAAATTCCATGGATATGTTTTCCCATTTCCACTCTGGCACTGGTAAAGGCTGAAGCATCCATTTCAGTAACTGCTGCTCTACTTTAACCTGTTGACATGTCAAACACTTCATTGTAAAATCAGCAATGTCTCTTTTCATTCCATCCCACCAGTAATACTCCCGCAGACCTCTGTACATCTTAGTACTGCAAGGATGAACTGAAAACGGGGAACTATGATCCTCACATAACAACTCATTCTTAAACTGTGAATCACAAGGCACACATAACCTCTTCCCAAACCTCAAAACACAAACACAAACTTATCCAAGAACTCATGGAAAATTTTATTCATAAGGTCCATGAATACAGCAGGTGCATTGGTTAACCCAAAAGGCATAACTAAAAATTCATAATGGCCATATCTAGTACGGAACGCAGTCTTCGGAACGTCTGCTTCTTTTACTTTCAACTGATGGTACCCCGAACTCAAGTCAATCTTCAAAAAATACTGAGCTCCCTGGAGCTGATACCACTTCATTCGATGGCCCAACATCTGCTGAAGTTGTTGCAAAGGATTTCGCCACTCCTTTCTGCTTGTAGTCTGGCTGCATTCCCCCAGTTTAGTTCTTCGTTGGACACTCGTTTGCATAATGACCCATTTCATTACACTTAAAACATCTTACCATTGGCTTTTCATTTCCTGCTTGATCATCTTCCTTACAGTTACGAGCAATATGACCAGACTTACCACACCGAAAGCACTTACCAGACTTGGATAAACATTCTCCAGGATGCATTTTACCACACTTCTCACAAGATGGATATTTGGTTTTCTTACCACCTTGCTTCTTTGATGAATTCTTCCCCTTTTCCTGCCAACTAGACCTCTTATTCTGTTGTTTGTCATAGAACACCTGATCATCGGCAAACTCCATTTCCTCCTTCTCCGCACATCGAACAAGTTTTTCATAACTTTTGAACTCACGAGAAGCTAAAGCCCTTCGATACTTTGGCTTTAACCCTGAGTAAAAACGGTTTATTTTACTATCAAGATCTCGTATGAAGTTTGGAGCATACCTTTCCAATCGAGTGAACTTTTCTTCATAAGCAGCCACTGAATCATCCTCCTGCCTCAATTCTAGGAACTGTTTTTCCATCCTAAGACGAACCACCTTAGGAAAATATTTTTCAAGAAACATACCTTTGAATTCGTCCCAGTGAAGATCCTCAATCTCATCACTATCCCTTATATTTTTCACCATCGACCACCACTGATCAGCTTCACCTTCAAAACGGTAAACAGCAAGACTAACCTTTTGATGTTCTGAACACCCCATGACATAAAAAATCTTCTCCAGTGCTTTAATCCACCCTTCAGCTTGCACAGGATCAGATGATCCTATGAATGATGGGGGATGTTGCCTCATGAAATGTTCCACCACTGACATGTTCCTCTGCGGTTGATCTGGATGATCTCGTGCATGGATACCATCACCATTTATAGCCTGAGTCAACTGTTCCATCACTGCAACAAACTGTTCAGTTCCGATTCCGACCATCTCAGGTTGCTGATTTGGAAGGTTATCTTCCTCCTGATGTCGTCCCAACAAAGCTGCTTTGTTTCCTCTGCGGAAAACCATTCTGAACACAGAAATATCTTAGGCGAAGCAACATGGTAATCCGTAAATGCTATATCATTTCAATCATATTATAATTTAACACTTTTCTAACTCCTAAAGTTGTCTAAACCGACCTCTGATACCAACTATAAGGCCCCAGCCTTAAACCTTACTTAATATTGAATTAAATGAATAATTCACATTGAGGATCTTTTCAGGTTTAGAGTTTTAGAGAATTAGAACATAACTATTACATCTTAAAAGATTACAAAGTAGACAATTCTACTAAGTCTCCATAAAATAAAAACTCTTAAAAAGAAAGATGTCTAGATTCCATGTTTTAGATAGCATGAAATTCCCTTGATCCCATCCTTGACCTTATTCCACTATAAGTCCTGTGAAAAACATTTCGAAAAACATGGGGTGAGCATAAAAAGCTCAGTAAGGGATACAAAAAAGAATGAAAACTTTTAGTTTTTCAAACATCAAGTAAACCATGTATACTATATCAAAGTAATACCTTCACCTTCATGAAGTAGTAAAAAAAAATCTTCACTGAATAAAGTATCATTACTTACCTTTTTGTAACCAAAAGATTACCATAAAACCCATATGAAGAACACATAGAATATATAAAGGTAACTTGGGACATAAACAAACTTAAGTGGAATAACCATACGGTTGACTTCCACTAATATCACTTAATGGAATAGCCATACGGCCAATTTCCATACATACTTAATGGAATAGCCATACGGCCGTCTTCCATACCCAATGCATTGGAGGTTATAACATAACCACCCGTCCTGGTATTCACGACACCACCCGTCATATGGTTTATAACGTAACCACCCGTTAAAATGTCCAAGTACCAATATAAAATCATAAAACATAAAACCAATATAAAGGAATGATAACATTTCCACATTTCAATCACAATATATCATAAATATATTGTCATAATAGAATCCTTTCTCAAAACCATTTTCAATACCAAAATACATTAAAGAGTATATGGTATTTATTTTATTGTAAAAACATTACGGCTTGTTGAGAAAGCCAAAGATCAAATAATACTCGCGGTGGCGGAAAAAGGTCGTTGTCACCACGTACGTTAAAAATAAACATTCCTTTTTTTCGTTTAGTAAAACGCTTCGTAGAAAAAGATTCCTTTTGTATAAAAGTAAAAGTCAATGGAGTTTATACACCGTATAAAAGAAAGTTGTGTATAAAACGAAATATGACTCAATGAAAGGAGATTGAGACGAAGTCCCTTACAAAGATCATTTTTAAAATAAAATAGATCTATTATGTGTATTTACTATAAGTACGCATAAAGAAAGTACAAATACAAGATAGGACATAATAATGACATAATTTGAAAGTAGGAGATTAACCCAAAGAATGGTAATTGGGTTAAGAAGTTCCCTTACCTTGGGTCCGACTTGACTCGATCGTTCTTTAACGTCCTGAATAATAAACTTGAGTTAATTTATACTTGATTAAGAACCTTTTTAAAGTTCATTATTCCTTTTATATCACTTATTTCCATGTTATAAACATTACGTAACCATTTAAGTTAATAATGTTTGTTTTGTCAATATTTGGTTCTTAAGTCGAAAGTTGACTTCTTACAATTACATGTTGTTCGTGTGGTTAAAAGTTCTTTATATCCAGAATGAAATTCCCGATTTGGATATAATATGTATCATATATATCCAGCATATACATGTATATATAATATTACATAATCATTTAGAGGTAAGAAATGAAATGCACTGTTCATGGAGACAGTAAGCCGTACGTACGCATGAACGCTACTTTCATTTCTTTGTCATATTAGTGGAATTAAAACTAAATGAGAGGTATTTATATTTTAATTACAGAATTATATTCATCATTTAGATATATCATTAATTATATATATACATTATATACATGTAATTTTAATAGTACATTACATTTGGGGATAAGAAATGAAATGCACCGTTCATGGAGACGGTAAGCCGTACGTACGCATGAACGCTACTTTCATTTCTATCTCATACTTTAATGGAGAGAAATAATAATTATATAGAGGTATATTATAATTCCAGTATAACATCATATATAATAACTTTAAATCCATCCTTTATACGTCCCACATATGGCATTAACGGATCACATCACTTTTTGGGGGCGGTAGTCCACACTTCCTTAAATGAAGATATCGTGTTTACCCATAATGGAAACCATAAAGGTATGAACAAAATGAAAAATACAGAATCTTTAAGAAAAAAAACATATTATATATCTTATATAAAAATAGTGACATCATAATGGCCACCTTTGAACGTGTTAAATAAGTATTGAACAATCATCGTTTCGGGAGGCAGAATTTCGCCATCCACAGAAACCGTATGTTCTTTAACCATTTGATGTAGTTGTGTGAGAGTGTAGCTCGAATAAATCTTATAACAACATCCTAGTATATTGAAGATACTGGTTTTGTTACAAAATAAGTAAATAAAAAGAGTTTAGGGGGTTGGAGAAGCAAAATAAAACAAATGAACAAGAGAGAATGAATTACCTTTAAAAGTGTAACTCCTTTTGATTTGAGCCTAAAGGCTTCCTTTGAAAGGGTTATGCCCAAAGGGAATCCTCTAGGATGAGGAGAGGGACGTGGAGAGAGTAATTGGGCAGGGGTTGGCCGAGCCAAAGGCTTGAGGAGTGTGTGAAATGATGTAGAGGTGGGGGCCTTTTATAAGAGGAGAGGAGGGGCACTTTTGGAAAGTAAAGAAATATTACTTTATTTGAAAATGTGTTTCGGTTTTAAAAGGTCCCACATTGGTAGAATTCGTGGATAAGGTGATGAGGGTTCTAAATCCACTCATCAAATTGGTTTTGTCCATGTGTCGGTTTTAGATTTTCCATTATCTTTCCATTTTATTTAAGTCGTCAAATAATGATGTCATTGTTGCATCATTATTATGTCATATATAATTTAATTTATTTAATGTCTAAAAATTATAAAAAAACTACTATGATGTAGGAAATCTTTTTATCTTTTCAATTACTATTTATAATCAAAATTTGGACTTTTATAACCCCACTCAAAAATTATTTTAGTAAAACAATTTATGTTAGTGTCATTTTCACTTTAACATTAAATAAAAATATATTAATGTCATTTTCCAACTAAAGTGGCTCCATGGGGTCCCCAAGTTGGCCCATGGCTTGTCTTGGTCGGCCATGACTCACCCAATAGGTGTAGGACAAGTGTCATGGTGTTTTCACATTCTTATAATACCATTTTTACCTTAAACTACACTAATTACCTCTAATCGCGATTAATGAAAAAAAATTACTATTCACCAAAAAATTATTTTAATCTCATTGAACCACATTTTACTTTTAATGACAACCATGTATGTCGGATTTTCAAAATTCAATAAACATTAGTGGTAAACTTTCATTTAACTGAAAAATCAGTTTGCTTGATTACCACTTACTGGTTTCACTATTCATCAAAAATTGATGTTTTTCACAAAATTACCAAAAATTCACCATAAGCTATATTTGATATTCCGAATTCAAAAATGAAGTCCATTTTACAAAATTAAAAACATATAAGTCAAATTAATTAATTTAATAATTAATTCCCGCTGTCATGACAAATAGCGTGTTTTTGTGAAACAATAAGTATCAAAAGATTGACACCAGTTTAAGTCCAATTTCAAAGTGAAATTGATTCCAATGACCACCATTGGATTAAATGGTAAAAATATATTCTAATTTCACTTCAAAACCAATTCAAAAGATAATCTAATCATATAGATAAATTAGATTAAAAAGAGGTTTTGAATTAAAATACAACATTTTACACTATTCATTAAAAAAAGAACTTTATCAGAAAGGTACCAAAAATTTACACAAAGTAAATTTTGATGTCCCGATTCTAAAGAAGAGTTATATTTGGTCCAATAGAATTTATAAGATCAATCAAAACTATATTTAATGACGGTTCACCATTAAAAGGTGATAAGTGAACCTTTAGTGAAAATTAGAGTATATATGCCCTAAAATTGAACTCTTTCCGTATTTTAAGCCTTTATCTTTTATTGGGTAAGTGTATAAACATTTAAAAACATATCTAATCATATTTTAGTTATTTCTATCCATTCCCGCCAGTACAACGGCTACTTGTTAACTAAAATTTATAATAATATTATTTTATTACTAGTGTGCTACGTAAGTTTCAAAGAAACTCATCGTTGCGTATCAGGTACGCTATCGAACATAGCAACCCCTTTAAAATAAACTTACTATTTAATTCGTAAATATTAACAAATATGAAAATTATTTATTCTTTATTTACCTGGGATTTTACAGTGTTTGTGTCACACAAGTGGTTGTTGGGTTGTGCAATTAGAGGTTGCGTGCCAGTTGGTGGTTGCATGACTAAGGCAGTTTGGGAGTTAAAGGTGCAACGTCGTGCAAGTTTGTAGTTGAAAGAGGCAGTGTCGCGCAAGTGGGTTGGTGTCACCTACACGCTGAATTTGTACCGCACAATTAACTTGCATTCCGGTCTTGAAACTTGCACGCCGTTCTTCTAGAAGCGTTCCTGGTGAGGTTTTCGTAAGCCGGTTCTTTTGGAGCTGCACAAAATCTAGAAGATTGACCGATAACTTTGGTGCAAAGTGGGATTAGTATATGAGTGAAAGTTGGACTTCAATAGAGCATCTATATTCAATATAGGATGAAGTCTTTTGCAATGATGAAGAGACCTTCATGTCTATAAACTGAGTGTGACTTCACCAAGGGCAGTGAGCTAGGGGGAGTCTACGGGAGTGAACTGAGGGACGTTGTGAGCTATCCCCGAACGTTTCCAATGGCAGTGATCCTGGAATAGAGTGATTGTGCCGAACATTTGTAATCCAAAACTAGTGAAGATTAGTGGAATTTGGTATGACCAAAAACTTCTCGGCGTATGCACCTTGGACTTAGCCCTTAGTGGTGAACCAAGTAAAAAGTGGTGTGTCTTCTCTGTGTATGTGGACGTTTTCTTTCTGATCATATTCATCATACAAGTTCAACAAGTTACTACAAATGTGGGAACAAGATCCATCACATTAAATTAATAATTTGTCACCCAGATTCACCTCTCCCTGCTCAGGGTGTCTCGCGGTCCTTGAATAAGTGCTCAATTTTGTTGTAATGAAATTTTGTTATTCAAAATACGTTTTATTAAAAAATTATTTTTATATATTTTTGTTATAAAAAATATTTATTAATTTCGATAAAATTATTAAATTTCATTTGATAACAAGGAATTCATTTTTTAATCATAATTTAAAATTTTCCTTACAGATAATTTCTACGATTCTTCTAAAAAGGTTGATTTTCTAGTGAATAGTGAAAATAATGTACTTATTTAAAATTTTATTTGGGATTCAAGAGTTTACAAAGTTGCATTTTTTAATAAAATAGTTACAATGTAAAATTATTTCTCAAAAAATTATAATAATCAAATTAAATTAAATTCAATCACTTTTATTTTTGAATTTAGTATAAACACATTTATGTACTTAAAATGGTTTTTTTCAGAAAAAAACTTTTTTGTCACATGTTGAATAATTATCGTAACATAATTTATGAGAATAATAGAAATTAAATATTGAAAAATGGATTCTATATTTGGATTCAAGTGATTAAAATTTGGTAAATACGTTCCTTTTATTTTTTGTCAAAATGAATAGCAACTTCGGTAAATTTCAATCACCTCAGTAAGGGTAGAACTGCTAAAATATGGTTAATAATTTTCTTTAACACTTTCTTGTATTCTATTTTATGGGTGGATTTCATAAATAATCATCCAATTTCTAAATATACAACTATTTGTTTCCTTAATTATTTAATTATATACTTTCACTTAATTTATGAAAAGAATAAATACAAAATCTCACACTATCGACATTAATAACACTTAATTTTTCTTATTAGTATATAAAAAGAGAAATTTATTTTTTAAATGTTTATTTTAAAGAATAAATATTTTTTTCAAAATGTTACTTTATTTATAATTTTTGGTTATTATATAATTAAATTAAATTCTTATGAAACACCAATATAATAATTATTCAATAAATAAAAATATGAAATAAATTATTAAAAAGCACTAAAGGAAATATATTTTTATTAATTTTCAGTGATAAAAAATTTCTTAGAAATATATGATATTTTATATGTTTGATAAAATTATATATTTAGAATTAAATATTTATCTTGAGATCTTCAAAGTCTAATTAAACAAATACTATCAAAATGGAATTATTGATATTTTACTAAATATTATATATTATTTAATAAATTAAAAATCATAAAAAAAAACTAGATGTAAATTTGAATAATATTGGGTTTGAAATGACATAAATGGAAAATTTATGTGGAAATTGTTACATAATATTTATAATTATAACGATTTAAGAGTGAAAATGTGTTACTGTGGTTATGGAAACAATTGGTTGACTAAGGGTTAAACATAAAGATATGGTTTAAAGTACCACTTAAATATATCCATTATTTATTTATTATATTACAACCATATAATGTATTATATTTTAATATATGACCATTTCTAAGCTTATTTATTTATAAATACCTTATTATATTTTTACTCGTTTAAGAAATTCCAAATGTTCCCATCCCTTCACATATTAAAGGACACCCCTTACATTAATTAATTACACCACTGCTATCAACTTATCTTATCCAATCTCTAAAAATATCCCATATAAAAATCTTTATGAACATTTTTCTAGTTTTTTTCTTCATAGAAGACTAATAAAGTGGTATTTTAGAAGAAATCTAAAGGACTCCTTCCAAATAAGAGGTAATCGGCTTTATTGATTATGTTCTTTTTTACCCATTATTTTACCTAAAATAAATATGTGATATTTATAATAAAATTAATTCTTCACTATTCTAAATATACTAAAATTTTATCATGATTATGAAACCACTATTATCCAACCATTTCTTAATCATATGGGAATTGAAAGTATCTCCTATGCATATGTACAACTTACAATCTCTATGAAGAGATATAATTCCGTTTTCATCATCATATTCGTAAGGTGGCTATTATAATGTTTTTAAAATTTATATATGATAATTATGAAATAACTATTATTCAATAATTATAAGAACATATTTACCTTTTGACACTCTAATTCGTTGGAAAATGATAATGTCAATATTGTGTAGATGTAGACTACCACCTCCAATAAGTGGTTTGATTAATTTTTTTACTGTATTATAAGGATATTAATATGAATATATTTAATGAATATTAATGTTTTATATGATATTAAGATGATACTTTAAAGGTTGATTATCATTTACCATGTTTTATTACATTCATTGAAAAGTGAAAACATTGTTAATACGTACATAAGACCTAAGGTGTCCAGGAATGATGTAATTTATTTTCATACATCTACCTTTTAGGATTGATTCTACATATATATAATGATTATATATAATATTTATATAATTATTAGGGGATATATATTATGAAACCATGATCAAAGAAAAAGTTCCAAAACTGTCGAACCAAAAAAAAAAGAAAAATAATGAAGCTATAACATGGAATAAATATTTTATTGAAGAGTTATTTACAAATTAGTGTTATATGTTTGTAATTTAGTCATATATGGTATTATATAAATCATTAGGTTTTGGTAATTGATTTAAAAATAAAAATACAATTATTATATTTAATGTTCAAACATATACAAAAGAATTCATACATGAGGTAAGGGTTTATTTCACAATCTCATCATTATTCATAATTATTTATGTTAAAGTATCCTTTCTGGATATTATGTTATATTTATATATAAAACCAAATAAATATTATTCTAATAATTTTTTTTCTATAAATTACTTTTTTAATTTCATTTTTTTTTACTATATTAGTACTTAAGAAAATGAAATAAAATTTTTAAAGAAAAATGAAATTTTTTTCTACTGACATTAGAATAATTTTATTCCATATAGATATTTTCTTTAAATTGTATTAATATTTTTTACTATTATCAAATTATTTACTATAAATGTTTAACCATTTCTATTATTTATGAAATTATTTAAAAAAAATCAACCTTTCATTTTTTGAATGAGGTACTTGTTTACATTTCTTATTAAAGAGTGAATGAGATTTTTTTTCATCTTATTAAGCATGGATGGAATTTCATGCCATCATGGTAAGTTAATTTTTTTTAACATTCCTTTTCATTATTTTAGGTTTCATTAAAATAAATTATTCCCATAAAATAATTGGAATTGTTTTATTTTAAATAACTAATTTCAATTTGAAAAGGCATATTTCCCTCAATTGTTTTCATATTGATCTTTTTAAAGTATATCCATATATATAAACATAAATCATTGAAAATTATGAGTTTCTATTGATATAATATAATGATAAAATCCAAGATATTTTAATGGATGGTTTATGTTCATCATTATTGGGGATTATAATTACATTCTGTATTCTAGATCATACAAATAGGAACAACTACATATTTTAAATTAATATTGGTTATATTGATTTATTTATTCCTTTGATGAATGTATTATAATTATTAAGTGATTTGTGGGGCCAAACATGAAATAGCCCATTGATGCATTGATAGGTCTCATGAGACAAACTAGCTGGATATCCTTATTAAATTGGGATTTGGTGTATAAATACCATTTTTTAAACTATATTCGTTAAAGGTCTCAAAAGTAGGTTTCAAATGTATGGACTTATTACATCCATAATTATGAAATATGTTATTAATGTATGTGAAATCAATTTTTATAATATCCATTTAAGAGATCCAATATCATATGACTATCTATATGTAATCATTTGATCTTCATTTACAAATAAAAAATTACTCTTCAAGAATATTTTATTGATTAAATAGAATGTGTTTTGAATTATTTTCATTTCTATATTGATTATACCTTATTTACTAATGATATATTACACTATATATAACTCTTAATAAGAATATTTTATTACCTTTATTTTTCTTATTTTCCCCAGGATACGAAGAAGGGGTCCTTAAATGAGTTTATAGATATAGAATATTTAATTTCACTATGAGTTTTAAATTTATGTTTTAAAATTTAATATGATATTCAATTATATATCTTGTTTACCAACACTACTAACCTATTTGTTCGACCACAATATGATTAATAGAATCTAGTGCCAATTTAATGAATTAACCACCCTCTATAGATAACTATAGATATAATTGTTATGAAAAAAATATGAAGTGAAATAAGTCTATCATAACATATAATAAAAAGTATCATAAATTGTGATAAGGTCATGAATATTGACATGTCGATATTAAATGAAATTATTGATGATAAATTTCATGTTAAATATTATTATATAAGGTATCAAAACTAATAATATATAATAACATATAATGACATGGTTATAAGAAATAACGTGACAAATGAGAAAAAATCACAGTATATGTCTTGGTTATATCATCATGTATAAATTTTCATGTGAAATATATAAATCCATATCATTTAGTTTTCATGAAAACATAGGAAAATCATGACTCAATAATAAAAATAAAATCTAAATATTGAAATTCTATATATGACATTCTAGTGTATTCCATTATTTTCAATCATAATTATTCTAGGAGAATAATATTGGATATATTCCTTAGTTAAACTTCATATATGGATATGAATAGTGGACATATGTTTAACATGATATTTAGAAAATATTCTTCATGTATTATGTTTAAATTATTTTATGAGGCTTTAATAGTTTTGGAATGTTTATGTTGAGGAAAGTGTGAGAGAAAATTAATGATATCATGGTTTAGGTTAAATATTATAATTTCAATAAGGCATTAAAGGTTCACTTGGAAACATAATCCATGATAACCTGGTTGATTAGTCCCAAATTAGAATAATACTACTTCAGAAGGATGTTTCTTTGTATAAAATGACGAAGTATTCTGAGAGGATGGGGATAAATATTTATAGTATTCTATGGATTTAATTTCCTATTGAATTTTATAAATATTATTAATGGGAAGATAAAAAATTAAGTGTCTGATATGAGTGAGAAGAAATAAATATGATTTTGAGTCTTTTTTCTTATTCCTTGTTCTTAATTATTATTCTTAATGTGATTTTTATAGTATTTGAATGAAAAGAAGTGTATAGTTATTATTGACTTATTTGTTACTTAATACGTGTTTCTTCATGAATTTATTTTTCATTATTGTTTTCATCACTTTATATATTTTTATGACATGGAGTTTAATTCATCAAGGTATAAGTTATTTGAGGTCGTATTACTATTTTCTAAGATTAATTAATCGATATTTAACTATAAAATCCATACTTATCATGGTTAAGATTTGATTTAATTAGATCGATTTTTAAGTGTCATAATATTATAAATTCCTTATAAAAATTTATCTACCTATTAAAATAGAAGACACAAGGGTCAGTTTATTTCTTTTATTGTGTAATGATACACAACATTTTACTCAATGAACATCGATAAATATGTGATCTTATGATTTATTAACTGATAGTGAATATAAAAAAATAAAATCACTAATTGAAGTGGATATATTTTTTTTAGAAAATATTATAATGTATCAAATATTATTTCTCACATTATAACATATTTATTTATTTATATAAGTTACTATTTTTATCATATAATACATAAAAATCATATTGTATCAGTTTTTTTAGTCGAGGTTTCTTAAACCATTTATAGAAAATTTACAAAATCTAGATGTAGTTTCTAAATAACCATGGATAAATATTTTATATTTACTAACAAGTCATCTTCCCCGGTCCCCCCTTAATACCACCCCCTATTTTCCCACCCCCTCCCCAACCCCCTAAACCCAATGCCTCTTCGTAGGTATTCTCCCATGATCTATCATCCCTATAAACCTTATCCTCCTCCTCCCTTGAATCCAACCCCTGATTATCGTCCCCCCATCTCAGTTATCCCCCTATGTGCCTAATCCTGAGATACCATCTTCTCTCTCCCATAAATCTTTATCATCGCTACACCCCCTCATCACCACCCTACCACATCCCCCCCATCACCACCCCTTCCCCATTGCATCCACACCTTCCCCTAGATCTGGAATCGTGAACCCATGAACATATCTATCCACTTCCTCCATCAACCCAGATCTCATATCATATTATATGTTTTTTCTATTTTTCACCTCTCACTAAAAACCTTGAAATAGATAAAAATATATAACCCTCGTCTCAAATGGAAGTGAAATGCTTCCAATTTATATCTCCCTAATAAAGTGGGAATTCACCCTCCACTTATTGTGACGTCAAAACACCAACAACCTATATCTATCAATAATCTCTTCTCAGAATGGTATATTTAAAAAAATCCAATAATGTTTAGTTTTTCATTTCTCATTTATGTTAATATAATTTTTTATATTTCTTTAATTCTTCACACATCACTATAACGCATTGATAGTATCATTGTTTTTTTGTTTTTTATAATATGGCTTGATTAATAATTTCATATTCATTTTTTTTCAATATATAATTGTTTGATACATATAAAAAAATATTGTTTTACTATTAGGCTAAGGGAGGTTGCCTATTGTTTGAGGATCTATTGTATGCCTTGTTTGGTTGTGGGTGAAAAAATATTGAAGACTTGAAATGCTTCTCATGAATTTCTAATGGTTCTAGTTAACAGAGGTTTCATGTTGAAAACATTATCACGTATTACTTCCCAAGGAATGAATAAAACACTATAAAAAGAGTCTTTCTAAGTGTTTTAAAATTTTATTAAATGTTTTGTTAACTTTTTTAGGGAATACTATGAATCTTGTAGGTTTCACTACTCATTGAACTCATCCAAATGCAAAAATGATTTTGGTTGTTCCATTTTTTGATACTTGTGGTCTATGGATTGTGATCCTTGATTGAGGAAAATCATTGATATGATAATTAATTTTAATGAATTTACATTAATTACATTTTGTTTGTTCATTCATCCATTATGGATTGATTTTAATAATGTTTTCCAGATTTTTAAGACCCGCTTTGATCTATTGGATGTCTTGTATCATTTTATGATGGGACATTTCTATGATATTCAAACACAATATTTTTTAGTAAAGTGGACCTTTTTTGGTCCATAAATTTTAGAATGTTTCTTGATTGTTTTTTAATCCTTCATTTGACTATCAAATTAAATATTTATGATTATAAGGTATTTGATATAGAAATCATGTTTCACTAAATATCCACATTAGTTAGATAATTTTTTAAAAGGTAGAGGGTCAAGTCATCTTTATTGAATGAAAAATATTATAAAGAACCCCTTTTTATAGGAATGGTTGTAGAGGGAACACAACACATGGTAGTAAAAATGATATAATAAAAATGAACTGAAAGTGTAAACAATGTCTCAAATGTCTAATGGGAAGAAAATGCCATGGAATGAATCAGATAAATACTTATCTCCCCCTACGAACAGATATAAAAGAGGAAATAAGGGAGATGAAGTGTCACCCCTTCTAAGAAGATGCGTCTTAAAAATCTCAATGGTGTAGCCGAGAACTGCATCATAGAGCCAAGTCACATCAGAGAATCCAAAAAGTACTCCAAAGCTTCAAATCAAACTGAAGCAGTAAAAAAGTAAATCATGAATATAAATCAAATTGGGGAATCCATGAAGAACATCATGACTCTAAATCGTGTTTAAACAGAAAATAAGCGCATCACAAAGCCTCGTTAGAGAAAAAAATGGAAGATCACCCATACCACAAACAAATATGTGGAGGGATATCTGATGGAAGGTTCCAGTACACCTACCACTCTTTAGAGCCACACACATGACATTGCAGAAATGATCTTCCCATTGCGAACATGATGCAACACAACATCCGAGGAAAAAAATGTTTAAAATGACATTGAAGGGTTCTTATCTTTCAATGAAATAAATTATAGCTAAAAGATGAGTATCCGCACACTCATACCTCTATTGGGGATGACCACCTAGAGACACCTACACGAAGCATCATCGTACCAAATAAAACAAACTAAAAATAATGACATCCAAGTATGACACCGCATAATGAATGAAATAGTTCTAGAAATAAAGGTAGAATCCAAAAAATTACACTCTGAAATAAGAAAACTGGAAACATCCTCTATCTGCTCTACCATCCATCTACTAGGCCAAGACCATCACAAGGGAAAACAACCCCACCATCCAACTCGAACCAGCCGCATTTTCTAGAGTTGGAAGAAACCAAGAATCCAAAGATATAAAAAAAGATATAAAGAAAAAACACTACATGTAATCCAAGATTCATCACTAAAAGGATACCGATAATTCTCGGAAACCTTCACCTCTGTAATAAGAACACCAAAAAAGATGACTTATAAAACCATCCACCATTTAGAAAATGAACCACTGATGCAAAAATAAAAGAAGATGTATTTTGGTGATTCCTAGATATGAAGCAAGATATGAGGGTAGGTGAATCAAAACCAACCTACACTCGATCGACAAGATACTATCACCAACATTGTTCTATATAGATACCAAGAGAATCCACAATATTCAAAACCTATTGATGATTCTATATCTGATTATGTCTAAGAATGAACAACACATCAGCTCCAAAAATCTCACCATGTTAGAAGGGATGAATTAAGGAGGATAAAATTTAAGACGAATTCGTAATGAGTTAGATGTGATTAAAACCCTAAAACTCGCTTGTTGAAAATAAAACCACATAGCTTGAATGTATTGTAGACACCCAAAAATCATTATTTAAAAACGTAAATGTTTTGATAGAGGTTTCAGTTTTAAATGTAATATTATATTCAGTTGTAAAAATGTTTAATAAAAGTACATTTCTTTAAAATATATTTTGAGATATATATAGATCGATATATATCATGGTTATATATATATACCTAAGTATACATATATATTTCTATTTATACAATTTCACTTGAGCAAATGTGATTTTTTGGAAAGGGATATATGTTTATACCTAGATGAGTAAATGAATATGGATATAATAATAAATATAATGGCTTTTAATCTTAATTTTGATTCTCTATTTTGTTTATAAAATGACTATATTTATTGAAAATAGGATTGTTCATTTAATTATTTATGATTTATTGTTATTTGTTGTTCTTGTTTGGTAAACCTTATGAGAAAGATAGGTTACTTGGGTTTGATAAAATAGATAGAAAGATTTACTCCACCAATAGAAATTCTAGTGAAGTATTATGTGACCCCAATATAAATATATATATTTTATAACTCTAAATCCATATCTATGGTGTTATAAAATTACTAGGTTCACCTAGACATAATGTTCCTATGGTGTTTCCCCCATGATTCTTGTTTTAAATTAATGATTGTATAGATTTTATCGTAAATATATTATACATAATATATCTTTGATTGATATATATTTTTTTAATTTTTATCATTTTTATAATTATATGAATATTCTTATAACAACATGGGTTTTTTGACATCCATTGAACTCTATTTGTAATTTATAATACTTATGTGTTTCAATTTTTAACAACATGTAGTAAACTTGTGATATATATGGATAAATTGTGGACCACATTAACAAGGAACACACATTAGTATGCTAAGGGTATGGAAGAGTTTTTTTATTTTTCAATTTCCAATTGATTTATTGATGGAACATTAAGATGTCAATGTCTTAAATGAAAATATAAAAATTGTTGAATAGAAATGAAGTTTGTGAACACTTTATATTAAAAAAATTAAATATAAATATTTGTATTAGATTTGAAATGAATATTTTAATGATATAGAATGTTTGAGAATTAATGTCAATCAACACTATGATCTCACAGCTTCATTGAAAATGGTAAATGAAATAAAAAAACATATAAATGATACTTTCAACATTACAAGACAAAAATATCAAATTCAAAACATATAAAAAAATAGCCGAGGGTGATACAAATAGAAATATGAAATATCAAGTTTTGTGGACTATAAGAAAACATGATCAAGACAATTATATATCAAATGATCATTCTGTTGATTACATGGAGACTAATATAAGAGAGAAATTAATTGAGAAGAAAAAACTGTTTCATGAATTATAGATGAAAGAAATCATGAGATGTATGGTAGATATATGAAATATTCAATACATTCTGTTATGTTGAAGTTGTACCATATCAAATTCCAATTTATAATTACAAATATGGAGATATCCATGATATTAGAATTTTTTTGATATATTTCATGAATATAATATCCCTAAGTGTTTTTATAATATGAAATAGTTTTTATCAATAATATTATGAATTATAAAAATATCCATTCTTTTATTGATGATTTATTGATTTATGGAGGAGAGGATACACGTAGACATGATTGAAAAAAAAATGTTCTTCTTCTAGATTGCATCTAATGGGAGGTGTTGTAAGTCTAAATCAAAAAACTACTATAATGAATAATAAAAAGAACACACCAGAAAAGGATGTGTGTTACATACCATTAAAAACTAGATTGCAATTGTTACTCATTTTATCCAAAACCATTGAGCACATGAAGTATAATTATATTGATACTAACAATGATGTGTTAATATAACATCCAAATGAATCAGAATCATCGAAGATATTTGATTCCTTACATCCAAATTTATCATCTGGTAAATAGAATGTGTGACTAGGATTGGCTGTCAATAGATTCAACCCATTTGGTAATTTGAGAACCTTTTATAAAATTTGTCTTTTTTCTTTGATCCCTTGTAACCTACCTACATAGATATGTATGAAACAAAACAAAACTTCATCATTTTGATTATTATAGAAAGAAAAAAATTCTGGAATGGATATTAATATATCATTATAGCTTTCAATTGATGAATTATTGGAGTTATGGAGAAATGGTATTGAGACATAAGATGCATATTCTATAAAAATGATTAAAATACAAAATTCTCTATTATGGTCTATTAGTAACCTACAAGGCCTTCCGAAATTATTCAATTTGAACTCTTAAATTTGTTTGGATTTTCCTAACTGCAACTTTGATTTAAGGCCCGAATGACTCCCTTAATGTAAAACTTGGTGCCTCTTTTGTCATAAAATATTTATGGATGCACCTAAAAGATATAGGATTGACAAGTAAAAATTTAATTATTCTATTGAGCATTGACCAACTCTAAATTTTTTTAATGGTTTAAAAATATTGGTTGGACGTTGAAATGTTGAAATATAATATGGGAAGTTATATCATTTGAATTATAGTTGTAAATGAGTTATAAGTGAATCTTCATGTTAAAATTGAACAAAAAAATGTAAGGAAAACAAGTATATTATTTGAACATCAATATTGGAAGTTTAATTTGATGTATAATAATATTCATGTAATGAAAATTGGGAAGAATGTTCGTGACAATTTGAGCATCACATTACTTAATGATCATGGGAAATAAAAGTACAATCACAACACTCTGAAGGACTCACAAAAAATGAACATAATGTATGATTTCAGGCCAGATGATAATGGAAAGTATAATCTAAGATAAATTTTAATGAAATATTGGGTTAAATATAGATTAGATAAATTTTAAAAAATTTGAAGATATCTAATGGGTATTAATGTAACATATCATTGTGTGTCCAGTGAAATCATTATAGGGGAGATAGATCAGAATGTCAGGATTCACATATTTTGTTATAAAAGTTTTTACCATTTACATTACCAACATTATTACCATAAATTGATAATAATGTAGTCATAAATTTTTTCACATTCTTCGTAAAAATATGTGAGAAAACTCTACTACTATATGAGTATGAAAATAAATATGAAATATTATTATTGAAACTTTGTGCAATAGATATGATCATTCCTCCATAATTTTTTACTATTATGCTGCAGTTAACATTGAATTTGTTATATGAAACTAAATTAAGAGGCCCCAAACATTATCGATGGATGTATCCAATTAAGGGTTAATTTATTGACATGTTTTTAATATTATTTAAATTATTATTTTCGAATAATTATATAAAAAAATATGTTTTATTAATTTTATTTCATAGATATATTGGTCATTTTAAATCATACATAAAAAATAAATCTCAACCAAAAAGCTCTATTTCTAAAGTCTGTTTAGTTGAGGAGTGTATAAATTTTATGCTAGATATGTTGATCATATTGACTCAAGATCCATTCATGTTGGAGGTGTCGATGACACATTGAAAAATATCAACTACATGGAAGTGAATAAATCATTCTAACTATTGGTCTATTAGTTCGGTGGATATGAACATTTATAATAATAGAAATGGAATTATTATAAGGACGTAGATGTGTGCTACTAAATAGTGAAATTTAAGATTTTTTTATTGAATATATTAGGATACGAACAAGATATGAATGAGAATATAAACACACACTGAGATATATATAACAAATAAAGTTACTAAGGTTCTTGTAGAATTATTGGAATTTCATGTATGTTCATAAATATTGTAATTAATACATATATTATTTTAACACATATAATATGTAAATATCATAATGTATATCACTTTTTTTAGATCATTAATACTGATAATAATTCGGATTTGTCAGAATATTTGACATTTTTAGCTCGAGGTACTCTAAAACAGGCTAGAATGTTTGATGTGTACAATGAGAATGGATTTAAATTTCATACAGTTGATTGTGAATAGGATTTTAAAACATAGAATAGTGGTATATTTATCATTTCTTAATTGGGATAATATATAATTTTGACCGATATTATAACATTAAATCACCATGGTCTTTTTTTTATTTTATTCAAATACAAGTTGGTAAATATTACAAGGGGTACTAAAATTGATTCCTAGAAATTTACATCAATGAACTTCTCTAACTTGATGGATGTTAATGACCATGACTGAAATAGTCTAATATCTTAATATCTTTAAAAAATGGTAAATTATATGGAATATTTCATGGATGAACGGTGGAGTATAATTGATCACATAAAAGAAAGTGACCTATATGAAATGGGTGATGAAGTGAAAGACCTGACCTCTAACATTGAATCTCATTAGTTGCAAGAAAAAAACATATTTTTCAATCATAATAATAAAAATATTAGTCTTGTAAGGGTGGATAACGTAGATGAAATATTGATGGAGACTTACAATGAAATAATTAAAGGAAAATTGATTATATGTGTAGTCAACTAATAATTTCCAACAACATATATTATTTTTTTTTTCATTCATTATTATAGCTATGTATATTTTTTTGTTGGTACTATGTATCTTTTATCATTTCTATTTTTTCGTAATAAATATTTTGAAATATTTTTTTTGAAGATAATTTTATTTTATTAAATGATATGAATTCCCATGAATAATTATCTCACTAATCCCCATCGACTCCCCAGTGATGTTCCCTTGACTACAGATAAAGCTAATAATCCATGGTTATCCCTTCCTATAGTATATATGAGACCCTCTATCTTCCCTTATTAGCATTTATCACACCCTCCTCTATTCTGAGAGTGTCTGGAACCCCATCCTTTTCCAACACATTAACATATAAGACATTGCATCAACATTTACAAGGTTCATCATTTAGTGATAAATTCTTCAGTACTATTTCTTTATGAGGATATTAAGGGGTCACATTTATAGGTATAAATTTTAATGTGTAAAATGTTCATATACTTTTTTATACTACTAACTATTTTTTCCATACAATATGAAAAAATTACTACTAAGATTAATATGATGTGTTATTTTGTATAGAATCTAAACATATTTATGATAGTTTTCCCTTTTGATTTTTATGGGTTTTACAAAGATGATATTGCATGATTATGTGGTTCAATTCTAGGCCATTTGGTGGTAAATCAAGTTACCCATCCAACTTCTTCTTTTGATTGGAGGTATTTGCCTTAATCATGGTATAATTTTGTCTTTGATTCCAAGATAAATAGCATGTTAATACATTATGTTGTAATTTAATGTCATTGTATAATTAAATTCTAAATGTTTAAAATTTAATCTCTTTGTATAGATTTTATTCAACTTTACCATTGCTGATCTTATCACATGAGTGTGGGAGTAGAAAATTTTGGGTAGTAAATGGAAATATTTTAAATAGAGATTATTGGATAAATTAAATGATACAAAATTTACCACCCAACATTATTATGATAATGTACTGAAAGGGGTGCCTAAAGGATAGTAGAAGCTGATTTTTGATATCCATAATCATGAGAAGCATGTGGTATTGAAATATCTATTCTAATATTGATCTCATTATATATATAAATATATATATTCATATTAAAAGTTGGTGTCATTTAATACATTACTATTAAATTACATGTAAATTATATTAGGATTTTTCTCAAAAAAATGCATCATGTCGAGCAGAACAAATCATCTCCCATGCTACTGGGTCAAAGTGTTTTTCTAGAAAGAGACGGAATCATTTAATATTTTATTTAGTTTAAAAAAATCTAAGATAAAATTATCTTTTTCATATATTAAATTGTTGGTTTATATTTTTTAATGTAGTCAAAGAATTTAGGGCACCATGTCTCTCAAACAGACCATTGGTTGGATGTTCATATGAAATATGATTGTATTTATGTGAGGGATTATACCAAATATGATGGGGTATCATTTCATTATTTATTATACTATCTTATTTTTATTTTTCACTATGTTAATATGTATTACTTAAAATAAAAATAATATTATATATATATGTAATAAATAAATGAAAAATGTGATTCCAATCATACATAGTCATCTTAGATTTTTCATGATAATCTAGTTAGTCAAGTCCTTGGGATGTATCATACTACTCTCTTGTGTAGGATGGGTTTGGGACCATTACAATCTAAGGTCATTAGAAGGCCATTAGGGATTATAAAAGCATCTTCTCTTGGTTTTCATTACTCTATATCTCGAGAATCTTTGATAATATTTGTTTCTATACAAATCACAATCCATGAATATGAGGCTCATTTAATGTTGAAAGATGAAAAGGTAATTTAGGTACACAAATGATTGTTAGAATTATTTCAGAAGTCAACTGGATGTTTCCCTAGTGATATTTCATTGATTGATATATTGAGTGTGCTTCTAAATCTGAAAACTTCTTAATCATTTAGTACACAAACTTTTATTGGTTATAAATATAAATTTAGATATATATAAAAATTTAATTTCCAAGAATTTTCTGATACATGTGCTGGTAGTAGGGAGTGTAGAAATAGATAAAGTTGGTTTCAATCAAATATCATCAGACATTGACTAGAGTTCAGTTTTGATTAATGATGATGTTTAAAAAAATTATGATAAAGTAACACTAATATCGTTATTGATAAACCATGTTGTGTTTTCTAGTTGGTAATATTTATATTTCCCTTACATCGCATCAATGTCTTTATTCCTTGTTCATTATATATATTTTATTCTGAATTTTTTCTTTATATTCACCATTCTTAAGCTGTTTATGATTTGTTTTGATTCAGTACTCGTTGAAATTTAACTTCATATTTTTTTTTTGAAATTTGTAGTTTCCTTCAAGGATTTTTGATCTTTTTCTTATTCTAACTATTGATTACTACCTTGATAAATATTATTGTTGGTTAGATTTCATCAAGACATCGAACTTGTAATTTCATAGGAGAATGTATTTTGGGGGGTTTTATATACACTTTAAAATTTTATCAACCAATAAATTTTATTGAGTTGAATTATATTTGTAATATTTTTTTACCTTATCAAATAAGTATGTTGGTGAATGTATTCATGGACTTTATTTCTCCTTTTCAATTTTTACATCACATTCCCTATAATATTATAATCCTTATAGATTAAGGAATTGGTATTTTAAAAAATTCAAGTCATTCTAATCTATAAAATGGGTATTATTCTACAGTTTGAAAGACACACCTCATATTTTCTAGTTTAGAAATGAATATTTGATATTCCATCCATAAATATTACATATCATGTTTGGAATCTTCTTATTATAAGAAGAAACTGTATGTCCGCTAAATAATGAATGCTTATATGTGGGGACACAAAGTTCTTATATATAAGTAGTAATTAATTTACCTTTATTTCTTTTATGTTAACATAATTTTTCATACAACATATTATTTAGCTCATATATAACATCTAAATAAAATAATTATACTAACATAATAATGATATCATAATAAAATCACATCATATGAATTCACATCCACTATAAATGTGCATGCTGATATGACTTGATATTTGATTGGTTGGTAAGATTTCCCTATAGTAATCATATATCCCAGTCTATCACAATGATCATATCTATGGCTGGAAGAAATTTGAGAACCAAGACACATAATATGATTGATAACATCTCCCATTACCATGGTTGACATGAACACAAAACCCACATTTCCATCAAAACTCCTAATATCATTGCAATGATCATCTTAACCAATCAACATAAAAATTCATTAAAATCATATTTTGATGGTTTTAATTCTCATCCAACACATGTAACAAGGAACCCATAAAAATCCAATCATAGATAATCATAAGACACAAATAATAAATCATTATTCAATATTATAATATTATTTATTCTATGAAAAAACCAAAAATGAAAAGGGTTATCACACATTAGAAAAACAAACAATACTAAATTATACACAATCTTGGGTATCTATAATCATAATCCAAACAAATTTCAAATTACCAATAATTTATAATGATAACACCACTTTTTTCAAACCTTAAAATTCTATAATTTATCGAGGATGGATCCAAAGTTTATTACAGAGTTATATAGTCTATGAAATGCATGGAAAGACCCCACATAGGTTCCTTTATTCCATTTATGTAGCTTGAGAGTCAAATGAATGGAAATATTTTTCCATGAAACCAAAATAAAATGAAGAGGAACATTAAATAAAATTAATCATGTTAATTAATTGTAGGATATTGTTCTTGTTATATTAAAAAAAAATTTGTATAAATTGAACTTTACATGTTCTAATTTTTTTATATTGGAATTGTATGTTCCCTATTTTTATAATTTAATTTCTATTTTTTTCCTGTACTGGGCGGCAGCATATGTAGTTTTATTTTTTCTATCAAAGATATATAGTTATGGGTTAAAACACTGATATATATTCTTAATTATTGTTTGGAATATGTTTAAACTACTTCTATATAAGGCTTGGAGTTTTTTATCAGTAGTTTTTCATTTTTAGTAGTGTTTTAAATTTCCTATATCCCCTTGGTATTTTTGGCGTATGGAAACCACCCCTAAATAAAAAACACTGCTGCTAAACAAACATTTCACGAGTTCCCTAATAACTCAGCTAAATGGATGGAAGCAAAGAGAGTTTTATGTGGACCCAAACATTAGGATGAATTTTTGGGAACCACATGGATACCATATAGTATCAGTTTAAACCACTACCAAATAAAAAAATAATTGATAATAGTAGTCAATTGTTTTGTAGGTAAAAAAATTAAACCTAAAATAATGATTTACATTTCCTTAAATATGAAAAAATATATAAAATAGTTATATAAAAGATAATTGAATATTGGTAAAACTCATTGATAGATAACATTGTGTATCCAAAATACTTCATTCCATATTTGTTAGATTTTTTTTTGAAAGTATATCTACATGAATCTACAAAAAATAGGGCACAATAATTAGAGATTATAGATTTGTATATGAAGTTTTATTTATTTTTATCTATGTAAACAAGTCATTCCATTTTTCCTTATTTCATTTATTTTTTATATTTTTATTTTATTTAAAATTAATAATTATATTCACACGTGAATAGATTTTAAAATGATGGATTATTTTATTTAAATCTAGTGATTTAAATAATATTTACAACATGGTGATGACATTGGTAGTCCACAAAACATTAATAATGTGATTTTTTACAATTTCCATTTTTGATACTTGTGAAAACATTTGAATAAAAAATTATCAACAAAATAATGAAAACATGGCCATGAATATTGAAAATGTCGATCATAATGTAAGGGATATTTTTTCACCAAAAATTATTTATCAAAATAATCAAGTATATTACCCTATATTATAAGATGAAATTGAAAAGAAACATTATATTAATAAAAATATACAAAATATCGATAATCATTAAAGAAAATATGTCAATAATATATTTATAGAGTTCACTATAATTAATAACACACCGATGCTAAGTGGTATTTTAAATGATAATGTTAAATGGAGATTGTTACCATTTTCAATGGATAAAACATTCACGAAATGGTTATTATGTTTACAACCACGAGATGTTATAAGATGTAAATAACTTCAATGGATTTTACCTTAAAAATTATTTCATACATTCCGATAAGTACCATATATAATGAAATATAAAAAATTTTACAACCCAATAGAGAGACTTTGTATAATACATGAGAGAGTTTTATGAAAATTTATATCAGATTCCTACATAAAAAAATTATGGAATACATGTTCTTAGTATTATTCTACAATGTGTTAGTTCATAGATATAGAAAGGCATCATATGAATTTTCATAACATTTACTTATTAACAACATATTTATATAGGTTCATCGTAATGATAGACTAGATTTCATAAAACTCAAAACAAAATTGTGCAAGGATCATATTATCCAAATGTGTACATTACATATAGCTCTAGACACTCAGTTGCTTGAAAGCATTCCTGAAAATATTACCATCATAGTAAAACATATGGATACCATCTAAATGATAATACAAACAATACCAACCCAAAATTATGGGGTATTTATTTTATAAGTTCATCTCACTAATTTTTTTTCTATAATTACAAGAACTAGGGAGTTGTGAGAGATTTTTTCAAAGAAATCCATTTCAATAAGCAGAGTGTAACCATGTTTAAAGAAACAAAAAACATCTATGTATGGATTTTTTTTAAAAAATAATAACAAATGTACTAAATACCACCATTACATCAAGGATATGAACCATAACCATTCCAAAAAATAGAGGTAAAAAAACCATTAAAAAAGTTATCAAACATAATGAAAAGATCATTAAAAGGTATAAACTAGTACTATTTAATTATTAGTGTTTTTATGCACTAAAATTGATAATAATTATCTGTGGAAATTATCTAAACCCGTTGAAAAATAAAAATGGATATATTTTAAAACATTAATTGAATTTGTGAACTATAAATAAGGAAAAATCTATTTCAATCTAACCTACATGTAAATGTGAACGTAAGTGTGAATTATTTCAGAAGTGGAAATAAGAAAAAAAATATTTACATATCCTCATATAGTTATGAAACTCTTCAAATGACAAATATTCCTCAATACAACTCAAAATGAGAAATTTGTAGCTTTAAGATCCCATTTATAAAAAATAATATAATAAATAATGATTTCGTAATGGAAAAAAATCATCAAACAATTATATTATACATCATTTTACATGATTTTACATAAAAAACCCAATAAAAAAACATTCAGACAAATCAAATATTTAATATCATTTTTTATTAGCAGCATATTATATACAGTTACAAAAAATAGTGTACATTTTATTAATCAAATTTTTTAAAGATGTTTTCCTTCAAGTTATATCATAAAAAATATTATTCATAAATAATTGTTGAGATGATAAATATAATAAAAAGTTGATATTTGATGCTTAGTAATGGGGAAAACATATGAGATATCTATAGGATTAATATAGGTGATAAAAATATAAATTATGAAGGTGTAAGAATAAAATGAATATATATATATGATAAAATAATCAATGTACTTAAAAATAACTTAATGAAATCATAACACATTGAAGGTAGACCATCGATACATAAAAAGATATCATAACAAAAGTATTATGAATGAAATAGATTTGTGAAAAATACGTAATCATAGGATATCATAGTTATATTTTATGGATAATATCCAAGGATATCATAACATATTGGAATAGGCTAATAACCTATATCCCATAAAAAGTTATATCATGAGACATAAATATTTATAAAAGAAATTAAATAGACACATAATTTTGATAATGTAAATGCATGATTCTTTAAAACTCTGTCCCTAGTAAAGCATACATATACTTTTCATTACAACCAAAAAGGCTATTATCAAATATAAAAATGCTTTAGAAGAAGATAAATAAATTTGAATTATATTTTCCATTTTAAAATTCTTTTATAAATAAATAAAATTTAATTATTAGATTAAAAATAAAGTTTAAAGGAAATAATAAATATTTTAAGGAAATGAGAATAATAAATTGTCTAAATGAGTCTAAATAAAGGAATGTGATAAAGAGACCAAGAAAAAAAATATAAATTGAGTGAAAAAGGATCTCTCCCTACCATTAAAGGTATGTTAGGATGAATGGAAATAAACTTTATCAAATATTATAAATAGTGGAAAAGATATATAATATATCCATGAAATAAAACAAAGCACATGGTTATGGAAGTGAAATATCTTAATGAAATGAAAGTTAATGAACATTAATTTTACATTTAAATTCAAATTTCAGGAAAGACTTTTAAATAACTATATAATAAAATTAGAATACATTATAATATGTTATCATAAAATATTTTTATTTAATAATTTGTATATCATTTATTTATATTCATTAATTATATATGTATTAATCAGGGATGGCTTATCTTGATCACTATTTGTTAATATTTAAATAATTAATTGTGTATTTCTGTGTAGTGGAATCAGAAAAAAAATTTATCATAATACAATAAAATATATAATTTTAATGGAAATAATTTAACAATGTTATAATTATTTAAAATTTCCCATTTTCATTCCATGGATGTTTTAGTTAGGACTCACAATGGTGAAATCCACAACGTTATCTTTTTTGGTAATGATACAAATAATAAAGAGTTACTTTATATTTAAAATTCATTTGAGTGTTACAAATAAAAATAAAAATATTAAATAAAAATATAATTATAAGTCATAAATATTTATTATTTATCCTTTTATCCTTTTATAATTCTAATTTTTAAAACAGTGTTGCATCATTCTTATATGCAATTGAATAGACCCAAATATGAGCAACCTATAGAGAAGGGATTATTAAAAAACCATCTATATAGATTTATTAAAACATTATTATAGAATTAAATATATTTTATTTTATGTTTATTAATTTTTTAAATTATATTAATGAATAGGAAGATGAAAAAGATAATGTAAATAAATAAATAAGAAATGAAACTTATGTTGAAGAGTTAAATATTCCATTGATAACCATCTCAGAAATGAGGGATTTAAGACTCTTTATTGTGAATGAAAGATACAAAATTTAATATAACACTTTAAATTAGGATATTTGTGTAGATATTATATAGGATAAAAAATAATACTTGAGTATTGGAATTGGTATCGGAGGGGTCCTTCTATAGTAGTGTTTGACTTGTATATTTTCAAATAGCCATTCTTTAATGGCTATAGAATTACACTTTTAGTTAGAAAGTGGTTCAAAATAGATAAAATAAAGGTTGGTTAGGATTATATAGATTAATAATAATAATAATATTTTTTTGAATGTTTATATGTAATTTTAATCATACATGACAATATACTAATTTTACTATTACGCTATATATTTCACTATACTTTATAGTAATGTTTTCCCTAAATATAAATTGACTCTCTAGCCATATATATGAATCCTAGTTTCTAATATTAACTCCATTTTAATGAATTCATACTCAAAATATATTAAAATTATCCCTTAAATAAAATACAAAATAGTTTAAAAAATAGTATAAATAATTTCATAGATATTGTTTTATTATAGTTTTATTTATTATTATTTCTTAATTATATAATATATGGTAATTATTTATTATGCAGATTAAATATATTATATCCAATACATTAGTTAGTTATAAAAATTGTTCTATTCTAGTAATAATAATTTAAATTTACCTATTAGTTAAATGTATAACTAACAACCTTTTATATACCCATAAACAATTTATATATTTATATCTTATTACCATTTTCCATTACCATATATAACCATTGATAATTATATTAAAATAATTCATCAAATATATTGATTTCTTCCTCAATAATTTTTTTCACATTTCTAATGTTTTCATTTCTTTCTACAATCATTTTTAATGATATTATTTTCAAAGAATACCATGAGGAAAAATTATCTATGAATGCAATATTTTAATTTACATGTACTTATTATCCTGTTATAATTTTAGAAATTATGTTCATCTTATATTTACTATAATATAAATTCTCATTTTATTTTATATTTAGATATTTATGCTTTATGAAATAATTAATCATTCATTTTTTTCTTAGTATTATATGTGGGATAAGTAATTTGAAAAATGATATTTGTTAGTTGAAGATTAATAATAAAATATTGTGTGTTACCCCCCCCCTAATTTCACGCATAAAATTTTATTACCTACATAAAAATACAAGAGGGTTATTTCTTTCAAAAAACATATTTATGTCTCCATGTAAATTACATAAAATTAATAAATCATTATATAAATTTAATAGTGTGGGCATTATTATTCTGTAGTATTTTATCATGATATACCAAGATCATTAATAATTATTCCCCATAAGAGGGATCATAATTTATTTTATTATTCTTTGATTTTAGTACATGTGATTGATATGGTATGTATTTCAGCAAAAGTGATACAAGGAGAATTTTATTTACTTATGAGTGGTTCAACGGAAGAAATATTCAATAATATACAATCATTGCATGTTCTAGAATCTTTAAGGGGATGATATATGTTGGGATTAACTTTCCATTACTCTTAAATCTTATAACCCTCTTCTATGGTGATATCTGAAGTAATAAAAAATGAATAACAGAAATCTCTATATAACTCTAATAATTATCAGTATAGTTTTTATATCGTATTTATTGTACATTAATATATCACGGATTAGTTTGAATATTCTCATTAATTTCTTGAAGAATATATGTTTATAATATTTTTCCCCTTTAATTTATCCATGTATGTTTGATTTATATATCTTTTCTCATAAATTTCATATAATGGATCCATTTGAATTCTTGAGTGGATCGTTTTGGAAGAATTTAATCTCGTCCTCAGTTATTTCAGATTCATTTTTTGATAAATCAAAATAAACACTACAAATTACTTTTATTTACTTGATGTTTTTGTAAGATTTATTTAATTTTTTGCACAATATTTAGATGATTCATATAATATATATGAGATAACTCTAAAAAAAATTTCCAAAAAAAATCATGAATCCATTTGAAATACACTGAACATAAGATAATGTTTTAGATTCAAATTTTATTTCAGGTGACATTTATAGTTGGTGATCATAGAGACATCCATTTTATTTTATTACACCACTACCCTATAAATTTAATAATGAGTGTTAATAAAAAATATGTTGGATCATTTTGATGTGATATATTTATAGGGTGTTAAATACTTATGTTTCATGATCTTATAGTTATTTAATTTTTAGTGGTATTTTAGAGTATTTATTTATTTAGGTTCCGTGTAGAATATACATGTTTCCATTTTTATTTTTTATTTTTAATCAAGTTATTATTGATGTGTTTTGAAGATAGAAAATAATAATTTTGAAATTTTATGTTTGAATAAGTCATTGAAATAATTATATGATGTTGATTATTTAATAGATTAGGATATCTGTTGTAAGATCTTTTTATTTTCAACATAAATTGAATAATTCTATGTAAAGAATCCCTGATTTCAATCTTTATGAACTAGGATATTATCGAATTTGGAACATGATTCCTATAGATCTAGTTAATGATTATCCCATTTGGTTCTATTAAAAATTAATAGAAATTTTATTTAGAATAGTGAAATTTTAAAATAATATATTTTTAGAGGTATAGATAATTTTATTTAAAGACTCACTATATAAATTTATTTTGTTTTCTTCTTATTTTGTTTAAATTTATATTGAATTAAGTATTAGCTTATAAATATTTTCATTCCCACTATGTCTGTAATTTATTTTACTATGATTAGTAATGATCATAAAACTTCTGAATAATATATTTCCTAGAGTTTTAGAAATTTTTATTTTTTTTGAATTCAATTCAAACCATCATGAAACTTCCATATTAAATTTTCTTCGAAGATACCAAATTTTCCGTGGGGAAAAGATTTTATGTGGTAAGTTCTCACCTAGTTGGATATTTAGATAACCTAAATCCTATACACCAGTCTTCAATGATGGTGACAATTATATGTACTAGGGATACATTATTAATGAAATTTTTATTTATACTGTATTCCATAACTATCATATATTGATTGAAAATTATATGATTCTAGGGAATAATATTATAAAATTTACTCATGATGAATGATCTAAATATATTTCTAATAAAAATGAATGAAATAGAATGTTTTTTCTGTTTTTAAATATATACATTCAGATATATTCTTTTGATATGCCTAACTTTATGATATTGTATGTTAATCTTTTCAAAACTTCTACAGTAGAATATACTAGATGTGTTACGTTGTATACAAATTATCACACTTTTAATTTTATTCTGAGTGAATCAATGGCGAAGATGATTCCAATATTTCTGACTATCATAAATAACATTCAACATCATGTTGTGAAATAAAATTTTTATGATTAGTTTGATAAAAATATAATTGATATACTTTTTACGGAGTGGTAATAATGAAGAATAACTATTTATAACCCAAAAAGACTTATAAATCTAGGAATATATATTTTCATCAAAACATTATTATAATATGAGAGTCATTTTATGAATGAAATAGAGATTTTTAAACAGAAAAATAGAGTATAATTTTCTAATATAAAATTCAAAAAAAAAACATCGAAGAGTTTTACATCAATTCAATCTTCAAAGAATAATCATTCAGATGATTAGAAAAGGTAACTTATGGAAGGTTAACTTTCTAGCTAACATGATTTATAGAAAATATATTTTTGATAAAAAATTTAAAGAATGATTTTTTGAATTCTAGAAATTGTAGTTTTTGAAGGTGGGAGAGAGGAAAAATCCTTTGAATGCTATCTCTTATGACTGTAAGGAGCAAATACAAATTAGAAAAAAGTTGATTAAGTTTAACCAAGAATGATTAAAAATCTATAATATCCTATAACCATATATGATAGATGGTTATGAAGTCAATGGATTCCCAGATTGTTAATGAGGACCCATTTTCAAATGGTTCATTGGAAAGTGATGATAATGGGAAGGTAACTAGTTATTATGCCAACATACCTCAAAATGAATAGTGATCTACAGCTTAGGAAATTGTTGAAGATATAATTAATATATATTTACATTCTAACATTATTTTTTATTTATGCTCTAGTTATTATAATCTTTCATTTGTGGAGATGATAAAATATGTTAATAAATTGGAGAAATCATATAATAAGTTCTCGAAAAACTATAATCATGTATACATCAAAGTAGAATATTAAATGTATTTTCATTATTACTTATACTAATGAGAATGATGTTTTAAATCTAATGTCCAAAGTAAAATTTATTAAGAAGTTTATTTAAAATTTTATTTTTTATGTGGAAGGATTTTGATATGATTATAGGATAGTTGAAATCATTTAGTTTATCTTCCAAAACTTGGTAAACATCATTTGATAAGATAATTTTTAATCAAACTATTTTATTCTAGAGATTTTACACTTTTGTACTATGTGTCAAAAGGGATTTCACTAAAAAAATAAATATCCCCCAGAAATGATTAAATAATTCTTCTCTTTTAAGAAATATATTTCTATATAAATTTCAACAAAATATAATTAAAATTTTAGATATATGTGAGATAAAAAATACTTTTTTTAAAAATATTAGACCTGAGAATGTTTTGGCACCAACATTAAGTTCAATTATTTTTATAACAAATGTATGAGTACCATAATACAAAACAAATGGTATAAAGATATAAATTTTCCTCTTCACATGATATAAAATGATTTTAACTTTAAAAAGATACAAATATGTGATGGCTAGAAATGTAACATTTGGAGACAATAGAGAAAGTAATTTATTTGAAATTAGTGATGTACCATTTCATAGTGAGAATTTAATTTCAAAATGTTCAACATTTTATTGAACATAATAACTAATATATTAGTTTAAATTAACTATGTTATTGGGGATACTTAAAGTAGATTTTTGAAAAAATGATTTACCATTTTTATTATTAATGGATTTCACATATTATTTTCTGATAATATTGATAATGTTTACACTATTTACCTAGAAGAATTTACATTCTATAAATTCCAATACCTTAGTAAAATATAGGATATGTCATTTCATTGGAATAGATTTTTAGGACACTATAATGTCCATACCTAATTGAAACATTCCAAGAAATTTATTGTGAAGATCATCCCAAATATATGTTTAGTCATTTAAAATTTTGTGATTCATGCTGACATTTTAAGAAACATATATCTAAATTTATACCTATTAGTGATGTATCATCTATTTTTACTTTACTATTTGTGAACAAGGACTTGTTTGTAACTACAAAAACTATGAGTATAAAATTTAAAACACTAGGATTAAATTTTAGTTTATGAATTAACCAATTATAATTGATTTTAAATTCAGGGTCTAAAATCAAGAATCATTAAATATTTTCTTAATTTCTTACCATGATTAAAATGATAAATACCTTCCCAACGTCACTACATGTATAGTTAAGGGTTCCCTATTAACTAATTATAATTTTTAATCCTTTCATAATCAAAATATAACTACACATAAAATTTCAAAACCATAAACTCTACATGATAAAAAGTTAATAGAAATGAGGAATAGAAAAATACAAGGAATTATCAGGTCTATTTTGTTTGAATATTTTGTCTCTATGAATTTTTGTGATGAAAATGTTATTACATCATGATACACTATAAATAAGATTTTAATTGGCACAATTTCTATGAAAATAGTTTAAAAATTGTGGAATAGAAGCAAAAAACAACATGGTTACTTTAAACTTTTTGGATGAAATGTATTCCTATTGAATACAAAATATAATAATTATATGTTTTTCTAAATGTCAGTGATATAATTTTTCTTCAATAATATGCACAAGAATGGTACGTTGTGTTTTTAACATATGGACACATTCAATTAATGAAATGGTACAATTTATGTTTTATGTTTTCAATACTAATATAAAGTAAAAATTTTTATTTTTTAAAAGTAATATAGATTATGATTTTAAAACACCTTCTAATTTTCTTATTTTAGGTAAACCACATTCTTCAATAACAATCATTATGTAACCCATTATTACAAAATATAATCATCTAGATGTTGTGGAGAAACCTAAACCTTTTCCTTGAAATGATTTATTGATATAGAGTCATCTTAGAGATGATATCATTTTTGATGTTGATTTACTGGTTATAACCCAAACTTCATTATGGAATAAGTGTGAGAACATTGTGTTATTATATAATTTTGAAACTAAAATGAAATATGGTTCTTGGTGTGATGAATGTTTTATAATTTTAATTAAAAAAATAGAATATTCAATTTGATCAATATAAGGTTTGGAAACAAGTTTACTGTCCTAGACAACTTTTGGTAAAAGGATTTAAATAGGTATTTCAAAATATGTGCTATTAAAATGGAACAATTGTTTATAATAAGGCATGAAATGTTTCTAAGGGTTATAATAAAAGAGTGAACAAAAAATTATTAAACTATTTCATTAGTATGAAGAAACAAATCTATTGGTATTCTACTATCCATTTATATTCAGATCATTTCTACTCTATATAAAATCACTCTAAATAGTTATATAAATAATGGATAAGTTTTTGAAGGGTTTTACATTGTAAACCCACATGTTTTTCAAAATTTCTTTTTCAAATAACTTTAAATAATTACAAATTATATTTATGGAATCAAGATATCTCTAAGATCCTTCTATGATAAAATATAAAGGTTCTTTCTTCAAAATAAAATTATCAATAGAAAGACTGACCCAAATAATTTTATCATGATTTTTTTATGAAAAAATATTATAAATATATTTCAATGAAATTATTTTCAAAACAATCCAAAAAACAATTATAATTTATTTTGGAACTTATATAAAGTGAATTTAAAATGGGAAGGATGGATGAAATTAATTTCCATCATGGATTCCAAGTTTCCAAGAGACTGGAGGGAACTATTTTCACTCCACATAACTATATCATTGATCTACTTAAATGATGCTCATAAAACTACTCTAGTTGGAAACTCTTGTTTATAATACCTTGAGTAAAGTATGAAAATAGTATATCAAAAACAATATAGAGGTATGATCATAAGTTTACATTACATAACCTCTAATGGACTATGTATTATATAATCCATATGCTAGTTTTCAATATTTCAATTCAACCCAATAGTGTTTTATAATTAGGAATTTTAAAAATATAATCAGTTACCTTTAAGCAAAATAAATTTCTTGTTATTTTATTCCTCATGATCTATATTTATTTTATTGAGTTATTGTTTTTAATATTTTAGATATTTTTTAATGGATATGAATTATACTATAGAATATTTTCATTTCCAAAACAAATATTTAGTTTTGTGGTCTAACAATAAAAAATATTGTGTTGCACTTTCCCTTATTGAGACTTAATATACTGAATTTGGATATTCTTTCACCAAAATATAGGGAATTTTACCAACACTAATTGATTTTGGTATGCGGTTACTCAAACATTGGTTCCAAAAGATAGTGTAGGTCTAATTTATTTATCTATGAATCTAGAACATCACTCTTGAAGAATAAAGACAAATATAAGACACCACTTCCTTCAAGACAACTAAAAAGGACATATTTTTATAATGTTTATCAGATTAGAGAATCATCATCATGATATATTTACAAAACCTTTACATTTTAAATTATATTAATATATTTAATAGATAATAGCTATTATCACAAATAAGTGTTCATCTTCAATTTCTTGTTAGTCTTTTAACTTATTTAAAAAAAATTAAAAATTAGTGTGCAAATATCTTATTTATATCAAATAGTGTTAATTATTTATATAGGTACAACCTATATTATAAAACTTGTTTAATTTTTTTACTGTGGATAAAATGTGTCTTCCAAAATCACAAATTTCAGATAAATATTACTCTTTCAATAAGTCATGTGTTGTCTTATGGAAGATTCTTCTTATCTAAATATTCTATCATATAGAGTTACTTAAAAGAATAATAACTATGATTGAATTTATTCTTATGTATATGTGATTTTAATCATATATGTATCCTTCTCTTCTGGTTATTGTAATTTTTATTTATTTCCCATGGACCATCTTTATTATTATATTACTCATTAATAGTCTTAAGTTATTTTTAATATTCCTAGTTCCACTTCATACATCCATTTTCCTAATTGTCGTATTTTCTTTTTTGGTATTCCCAAAGGGGGAGAAGTATTATTTGGATTATTTTCATTACAAAGGCTGAAAAAAGTGCATTAAAGAAGGGGATGTTATTTTAATGGAGGATATAATAGTAAGGAGTTTTCAAAAGGAATATAATTTTTCATTATTGTATTATTTTTACAAAAGGAGTATGATTAACTAAAGAACATAATGCGTTTTAATTTACTTTATCTTATTAAATTTTACTTATTTTTTGTGTTTTTGATTATCCAAAGTGTAGATACTATTAAATCATTTTCCTTAAATGATTTCATCTAGAAATTTTTGTTTAAAAAATCATAATACACTCAAAAAATTTATTATGTTTACATGAAGTGTTTATTAGTTATATTTTTTTGGTAGATTTCCACATCTGAATTACATGTTCAGAAAGCACTAATTCTAAACCTTATAATTAGTAGAAAATCAATAATTCAATTGAACTCTTTTTAAATTAAGATCATGTTAATGACTTTGATTTTGTTCTAAGTGATTAATATATTAATTGAACATAGATTTTATAGTTGTTATTTTTTTACATATCACCTTTATAAATTGGAGATTGATTCATCTAGGAACATATGATGACTCATTCTAAAGTACTAAATTTTGAGAGAGTTTACTACCTCAAAAATATTACCTTTTAATTATTTTATTTTATATCGAGATCTTATTGATTCTTTTTTTTAATGATTTTTTAAATTCTCTTTGTTTCCTATTGTATTTTTTTATTAGGTTAAAAATAACGAGTCGCATACATAGCAAAAAGTTAGGACATATCCTTTTTTATTAAAAAGAAATGAAAAAATGGGGATGAACGAGGTCATACAAGCTACATTACCTCATGAAAAGAAAAATAAAAACATTAAAAATCATATCTATATTAGGTAGCATCATAATCATCATCAAAATCAGACGCACAATCAAAAGGACCATGGGACCGAGTAACCATAGTTGGCTTCAAATGCGAATAGTCTTTCCATGGTCATTCTTTCTTAGGAGGAAAAGGTAGGAACCCTTCATCATTCATAATCACTTTTCCTTTGGATAATGTCAAGCTATAAGTTAACTTTATTGTGGAATCATCCTCAACATCATACCACTTCCCGTGGATTCCCTCTGTCTCCATTAATTTAATAATTTGCTCCTGAAACTTTGAAACGCTACTTGTATTATGTTTCCCCTCAAGTGCAGGACAAAAGTCATGCAACTCAATTCTCATGATACCCATAATACCCTTCTTAGTAAACAACACCAGGGCCAAACCTGACTCAGATCCAGTCATGTTAGTCTTATATTCCTCTGCATGTGTAGGAATGCTTGATTTAGCCTCATGAAACACCTGTAACCCTTGTTCCAATTCACAAGGAATATCTTCCACCGCTTGTGGAACACCAACATCAGTAAAGCTTTGGTCATTACCAGAACCACTATTCAACATTATATTCTTCTTCACCTTCTTCTTACAAGAGGTCTCATGGTTCCCTTAGTGAGAAAAAAGATCATATAATGTTTCTACAACACTTATATTTGTCTTATGCTTCTAATATTTTAGATTGAGGATGTTATATAGTTTAAGAACATAGTTCTTTTAAATTAGGGGATTAAACTTTATTTCATATTAGATTAAAAGATATTATGTTCATTAATTTAAACAATAAAATCTTATAGCACTATATTTTTATAGTTATATGGACTATTATTTAGAACCCTTTTACATCATTTAATTTTGTGTTGTTATTATTCTGTCTAAATTTTTATTTTAAGTCATATATTTTGAATTGATTATTTTTAAATATATATATTTTTTATCTAATTATTTAAAATGGGTTAACCTATAAACTATACATTAGTGTAAGAAACTGTAATTTTTAATTTATAACTTCAATTAACCCTCTCATGATGCATACAAATTTGGAAAACACGATCCACCTTTTAAAAAACACCAATAAGATCAAACCATATATTTTTATTTCCAAATGTTCATTTCAGATTGAAAATAATTTTGAGGATGATAAGTCATGATAGAATTATTTTTTTCTACTTAATTATTGTTGACTACTCTTCCAAAACATTGATTCGGTCCATCTATACCGACCAAATAAAATAATTTTTTAAATTCATGAATAATTACAATATCATTTATATAAATCCTTTAAAGATGATTGAGTGATAAATCCTCCCAAATAATAATTACGTGAGTAATATTTATAAGTAAATAAAATACAACCTATATAGAATTATGTATAAATACTACTTATGTGATTCAAAATTACACAAAAATCAACCATAAATCAGATGGGATTATTTCCATTACATTTCATTAGAATACATATGAAGAAATTCATTATGAAATACTTTAACATTTATATGGTTATGTATAATGGTTAAATCATCCCCTTTGACTTAGGAAATTATAACTTTACATGTTAGGAGACCATGAATGTAACACCCCAGGTAAATAAAGAAAATGATATTTTAAAATTTATCCATATTTGTGAATAAAATATTAATATTACATAAAAGGGGACGCTATGCTCGATGGATTACCCAAATACGCAACAACGAGTTTCTTGGAAATCCTACGTTGCACTCTAATAATAAAATAATATGATTTTAAATGGTAGTTAACGCCAAGCCGTTGTAATGGTGGGAATGAATAGAACTAACTACAAAATGATTATATATTTTTGGAAAATATTTTTACACTTTACAATAAATTTTAGAGGATTAAAAATGCGAATGAATCCAATTTTAAGCGTAAACATTCTAATATTCTTTAAAAAGTCGATCAACTACCTTTTGATAGTGAACCTCTTTTAAATCCACATTTTGAAAATTTTATGTGTTATATTTGACAAAGTAAAATTCTTCTTTAGAATCGGGACATCAAAATTTACTTTGTGTAAATTTTTGGTATTTTTCCGATAAAGTTCATTTTTTTAATGAATAGTGAAAAATGTTGTATTTTAATTCAAAACAACTTTTTAATATAATTTATTTATATGATTAAGTTATCTTTTGAATTGGTTTTAAAGTGAAATTAGAATATATATTTACTATTTAATCTAATAGTAGTCGTTGGAATTAATTTCACTTTGAAATTGGACTTAAACTAGTGACAATCTTTTAATAGATATTGTTTCTAAAAAACACATTATTTGTTTTGACAGTGGGAATTAATTATAAAATTAAATAATGAAAATTATATTTTTTGAATTTTTTAAAATAGACATCATTTTTGAGTTTGGAATATCAAATATAGCTTAGGGTGAATATTTGGTATTTTTCTGAAAAACATCAATTTTTGATGAATAGTGAAACCACTAAGTGGTAGTTAATGAAACTGTTTTTTTCGGTTAAATATAACTTTTCCACCTCTGTGTTTTTAATTTAAAAAATCCAACATACATGGTTGTAATTAGGAAGTAAAATTTTGTTCAATGGGACTAAAATAATTTTTTGGTGAATAGTAACATTTATGTTTATTAATCACGATTAGAGGTAATTAGTGTAGTTTAAGGTAAAAGTAATGTTTTAATAATATGAAATGAACTTGAAACATGTCCTAACCACATTTTATGTGTCATGGACGACCAATAAAATCCATGGGTCAACTTGAGGATCCCATGGAGCCACTTTGGATGGAAAATGACATAAATATCTTTTTATTTAAAGTTAAAATTAAAATGTCACAAACATGAGTTGTTTTACTAAAACAATTTTTAAATGGGGTTATACAAGTCATATTTTTGACTATAAATATTAATTAGAAAGCTAAAAAGATTTCCTACATCATTATAGTTTCTGTATTATTTTTATACATTAAATAAATTAAATTATTTTTGACATCATGATGATGCAGCAATTACCTCATTAATAAGGGATTTAAATAAAATGAAAAGATAATGTTAAAACTATACATTAAACTTGTCACAAACCTATTGTATGGGTGTATTTTGAAACCTTATCACTTTAGCCTCTAAATATATCCTTTTGTGACCTTTTAAATCCGAAAATAAGTTTATAATAAAGTAATATTTTATAACTTTCCAAGAGTGCCCGTCCTCTCCTCTTATAAAAGGCCCCCACCTCTACCACCTTACGCACACCTCTCAAGCATTTGGCTCGGCCAAACCCTGACCATTCCATTTCTACACAACCCTCTATTCATCAGTGAAGCCTCACATTGGGAAGAATCCTTTCCAAGGAAGCCTTTGAGCTCAAATCAAATAGAGTTACCTGATTTTAAGGTAATGTATTCCCTTGTGTTATTTTGTTTTATTTTGCCTATCCAACCCCCTAACTCTTTTTATTATTTTATTTTGTAACAAAAACAGTATCTTAATTATACTAGGATTTTGGTATGTGAAGGATTCGAGCTACACTTATACACACCTTTGTCTAATGGTTAAAGAACATACTGTTTCTGTGGATGGCGAATTACTGCCTCACAAAACGATGATTGTTCAATATTCTTTTAACACCTTCAAAGGTGGACATTAAGATGTCACTATATTTATATATGATATATAATATGTTTTTGTTTTCCATAAGCTTCTGTATTTTTCATTTATGGCATACCTTTATGGTTTCCATTATGGGTAAACGCGATATGTTCATTTTAGGAAGTGCGGACTACCGCCCCCTCAAAGTGATTTGATTAGTTAATGCCATATGTGGGAAGTAGAAAGGATGGAATTAATGTTATTAAATATTTTATCCTACTGTAATTATAATATACCTTTATATCATTATTATTTCATTACATTGAATGCAAAAAAAAGAAATGAAAGTAGCGTTCAGGCGTACGTATGGCTTACCGTCTCCATGAAAGGTACATTTCATTTCTTATCTCCAAATGTTATGTACTATTATAAGTACATATATATAATGGATATATATATGTAATATATTACATCTAAATGATTTATATAATTCTGGAATTATAATATATATATCTCTCATTTTGTTTTAATTCCATTAATATGAAAAAAATGAAAGTAGCGTTCATGCGTACGTACGGCCTATCATCTCCATGAACGGTGCTTTTAATTTTTTATCTCCAAATGCTATGTAATAGTATAAAATGAATATATACTGGATATATATGATATTTAAAACATCAATACTATTCTGGAGATGATTTACCTATAAGTACATGGAAAATTCTTTTCCAACAAGTTCAATTTTTACTCATGTACTGAACATCGACAAAAACATCTGATATGAACTCACTTTATTAACCAATTATTATAACATTATAATATGTGATATGAACTGAATAATAATATTTTAAGTAGGTCCTTAAGAAATTATAAATTGACCAAGTTTTATTATTCCGGAGATTAAAGAACGATCGAGTCAAGTCGGACATGAGGTAAGGGAATCCTACCTCTCTCTTTCTTTGCAAGTAATCTCTTTTATGTCATTTCTTTTATGCTCCATGTTCTTATGTTATAGGATATTATTTTATATTAATATTTATGTAATATTTATGTTCATGTGATGAGAGATCCTATTTGATCTCATCAATCCATTTTTAGAAGTTTTATGTGGCGCCATTAGGCTGCTGAATTTTCATAAGGGGATTTTCATCTCACTTTTTGTTCTCCTGAGATTCATGATACATTGGCCACTATTTCCTTTTTGTGTGGTGTATGTACTGCCCATTATTTTACTATTAGTATAATATAATATCATTTATGGGTAGTTAAATCTTCATTGTATGACCCTTCTTTCATGGTGTGTACGTTTTGAAAGTTGCCCAAATCGATAAGGGAACCTTTCACACTCCTCTTTTAAAAAGAATTATTTTGTTATGTCTTTTAATTTACATCTTTTTATGTTGGGATATGTTCTTTTATATACTCATTGATGTAAAATTTATGTCTAGCTGATGAGATACCATCTTCTCTCTCATCAACTAATTTTATGAATTTTAAAGTGACGCCGTTAGGCTGTCGAATTTTACCAAGGGAACTTCTTAACCCAATTTCGATTTCCTTGGGTTAACATGTAGTTATTCAATATGTTATCCTTTGAATATGTTTTAATGACCATTGATTGTTTTACACTGAATATCCACTTATATTGGGTGTATTTATGTTTGTCACACATAATTATGTGATTGATTCATCCTTAATTTAAGGATACCTTCTTTATAAGGGATTTTATCTCATTTTACATTTCTATTGAGAATTCATTGTTGTTATACACCAATTCACTCTTATATGGTGTATATACTATCATTTGGAATATTATATCACGAATCCATTTATTCTGATGATATTATAATGTTTTTGATTAAATGTTATTCCTCAATTATTGTATTCAGGTGTCTCTAATTTTGTTAAAAACCATTTAACTAAAATATCATTTTAAATGTTTTAATGATTTATTATTATAAATATTTCTCATTAATATCCATGTTTTCAAAATGGTTTTAAGGATTTATTTATGTGGATATTAATGGTTTAAAATGTTAAAATCTGCAATGTGGTATGGGACACTTTGATTTAAAAATCTCTTTATTAAATGTTTTAAATGGTTTTTAAAATGGTTTTTAGAATGGATTCATTATTTCGATATCTTAAAATGTTATATTGTTATTGAAATGTGGGAATGTTATCATTCCTTTATGGTTAAGTTATGTGGTATGATTATGGTTCTTGGGCATTTTTATTATGAAGGGTGGTTCCATGCTAATCTAAGGGCGGGTGATCCCGATATAGCTCTCCAATGCATTGGGTAACATGAAGGAGTTAAACGTTAAGGATTCTCTGAAGAGATTTTGGGAATATACTGTGATGGGTATTCCATACGTAACCAAGAGGGTTACTCCCTATGTAATATTGTTATGAATGCCTCAAGTTACCTTTATGTCTTATGATTTCTATGATTTATTCATGATTTTATGAGGTATGTTAAAGGGATTATGCATTATGGGTAAAGTATGATTTAATTCTTATGTATATATGTACTCATGTTTCCTTTCCATACTTTTTATAACCCTTACTGAGCTTTTTATGATCAATCCAAGTTTTTGAAATGTTTTTCATAGGCCAAGGTAAAGGTACATGATGTGATGCTAGTGTCAAGGAAATGTCAAGAAAAAATCCATGTTTTATTTTAAATATGTTTCCGTTGATGGGAAGAATGAATACTGTATTTTATGTAACAACTTTGTTTAAATGTGGAATGTAATGCAAGTTTCAAGATCTAATTCTCTAAAACTCTAAACCTGAAAAGATCATCAATGTGTAATCTTGTAATAACTCAAGATTAAGTAAGGTTTATGGCTGGGGCCTTATAGTTGGTATCAAAGGTCGGTTTAGATAAATTTAGAGGATAGGGTATTATTTAAGAATAAGTGACATTACCATAATGGTTAGGATTTTACAAAGAGTCGTAGTTTTTAGATAAAGTGAATGAGTAAGTATATATGCCCCATTAGTACATGATAGTTTTTTTGATATAATCACACCGCCATTTCTATTTTTAGTGAATGGATGGATCTAGCAGGCACCAAAGTGACAATAGGTTTGATGGAAACTATGGTGGTTCTCTGATTAAGAGACTGGATGAAATGGGGGATTCAATGAGGAAACTCGTGGTTGTTCTAAACCAACTAGCAAGGAGTCATGATCAACCACTTTAACCTTTGTATGTTCCTTAATGCATCATGTATGAGATGACCAATCAATGTGGAAGTGCAGGTAATAATTATAAAGGTTACAATTAGAGTTTATATGATCCTTACTTTTGAGGTAATTATGGGTTATTATATGTTATGATGGAAAATAAAAGGCATGAGATAAACTTGAGGTTAAAATATGTTATGATTATTTTTGAATATTTTATCTCATTTTGGGGAATTTTTTAAGAATTATATAGTTTTTGAAAAAGGACAACATGTCGACCATATGAAAACCCATCACGTCGGACAAAGTTATGAGAATCGAACCCCCAACCAAAGTGCGACTGGTATTTTTATCGCCTACCACTGGACTACGTGAATTCCCTAGTTATTTTGACTAATTATTTTTAGTTAGATGATTTTAGGAATCAAGAGTAAGTTTATTTTGGGTTATCTATGGAAATGATTAACCTATCATGGAGGATAAGTGATTAGGTTAATTACTTTTCAATATGATAATTTAAGAGTAACTGGTGTTATTTGGAGATAAAAGTTAATTTATACCTTGGAAGACTGTGATTAAATCCCTCAAATATTTGGGTTTCAATATTATTTTGGTTTACTTTGAATAATTTAATGGACAAATGTTTATCGAATGGTCTTCATTGAACATTGGGTTTTTTGGACAAATTTTGGAGATTAAGAATAGATTTTCTTTTTATAAAGGATTATACTTTTGTGGATTATCTGACCTCATACTAAAAATTTTGGTTTTGGATTTTGTCTAAAGACATGGGAGATATATAGTTATCTTTTGTGGAATAGGTGATTCTCAAGAAGTTGGTTATAGTACTCTTAATGCGAACAAGTCTTCCTAAATACTCGTCTTTTGGAGAAAATATGAGTTTGATTAAGGAATCTAGTAAAAGTTGAAATTCTACGTGACAAGTAAGTATGTTTCATTATGATTTAGTTAAGCTCAAAGATAAATCCCTCAATGAAGAGTAACATAAAGCAAAAATGTTGTCGGTTAACTTTTCCTACTGGGGAATCGAATACCATTTAACCCATCACAAGTTTGTGATTTTCTTATGGTTAACTTTCTCCTAGACATGTTTACTATCACTCTCCATCAGAACATGAACCTTTGTTTTCTCCTCCATATGCATATTTTCCTACATGGAATCCTAGTATGGGTTAACTCAGGTGACCTTTTTACATCTCTTTCTTTATTTTAAAGTGATTGTTTTACTGACTCTTGTTCTGATGTGGGATTTTCAATGAAGTTTCCAAGCCCAATTTTAAAATTGCGAGGATGAAATTCCAAAAAGGGGGGAAGGATGTAACACCCCAGGTAAATAAGAAATATGACATTTTCACATTTATCTATATTTGTGAATAAAATATTAATATTACTTTAAAGGGGACTCTATGCTCGATGGCATACCCAAATACGCAACAACGGGTTTCTTGGGAATCTTACGTTGTAGTCTAATAATAAAATAATATTATTTTAAATGGTAGTTAATGCCTAGCTGTTGTAATGGCAGGAATGAAAAGAATTAACTACAAAATGATTATATATGTTTGTCAAATATTTTTCCTCTTTACAATAAATTTTAGAGGATTAAAAATGCGAATGAATCCAATTTTAAGCGTAAACATTCTAATATTCTTTAAAAGGTCGATTAACCGCCTTTTGATGGAGAACCTCTTTTAAATACACTTTTAGACAATTTTATGTGTTATATTTGAGAAAGTAAAATTCTTCTTTAGAATCGGGACATGAAAATTTACTTTGTGTAAATTTTTGGTATTTTTCCGATAAATTTCATTTTTTAATGAATAGTGAGAAATGTTATATTTTAATTCAAAACCACTTTTTAATCTAATTTATTTATATGATTATATTATCTTTTTAATTGGTTTTAAAGTTAAATTAGAATATATTTTTACCATTTAATCCAATAGTGGTCGTTGGAATTAATTTCACTTTGAAATTGGACTTAAACTAGTGTCAATCTTTTAGTTGATATTATTTCTTAAAAACACGCTATTTGTTTTGACAACGGGAATTAATTATTAAATTAATTATTGAAACTTATATGTTTTGAATTTTGTAAAATAGACATCATTTTTGAGTTCGGAATATCAAATATAGCTTAGGGTGAATTTTTGGTAAATTTCTAAAAAACTTAAATTTTTTATGAATAGTGAAACCACAAAGTGGTAGTTAAAGAAACTGATTTTTTCATTTAAATAAAAATTTTCCACCTCTGTGTTTTGAATTTCAAAAATCCGACATACATGGTTGTAATTATAAAGTAAAATTTGGTTCAATGTGATTAAAATAATTTTTTGGTGAATAGTACCTTTTATGTTTATTAATCGCGATTAGAGGTAATTAGAGTAGTTTAAGGTAAAAGTAATGTTTTAATAATATGAAATGAACTTAAAACATGTCATACCCTCATTGGATGTGTCATTACTGACCAAGACAATCCATGGGTCAACTTGGGGACCCCATGGAGCCACTTTGGTTGGTAAATGACATAAATACCTTATTATTTAAAGTTAAAATTAAAATGTCACAAACATGAGTTGTTTTACTGAAACAATTTTTAAATGGGGTTATACAAGTAATATTTTTGACTATAAATATTCATTAGAAATATAAAAATATTTCCTACATCATGATATTTTTTTATAATTTTTAGACATTAAATAAATTAAATTATATATGACATCATGATGATGCCGCAATTACCTCATTAATAAGGGATTTAAATAAAATGAAACAATAATGGTAAACCTATAACATAAACTTTTACCAAACCTATTGGATGGGTGGATTTAGAAACCTTATCACCTTATCCTCGAAATATATCCTTTTGGGACCTTTTAAATCCAAAAATCATTTTATAATAAGGTAATATTTTATAACATTCCAAGAGTGCCCCTCCTCTCCTCTTATAAAAGGCCCCCACTCTACCACCTTACACACACCTCTCAAGCCTTTGTCTCGGCCAACCCCTTCCCATTTCATCTATCCACATCCCTCTCTTAATTATTGTAGCCTCACGTTGGGCAGAATCGTTTCCAAGGAAGCCTTTGATCTCAAATCAAATAGAGTTACTCGATTTAAACGTAATATCTTCCCTTGTGTTCTTTTGTTTTATTTTGCTTCTCCAACCCCATAAACTCTTTTTATTATTTTATTTTGTAACAACACCAGAATCTTAAATATACTAGGATGTTGTTATGTTATGTATTAGAGCTACACATACACACACCTTCGTCTAATGGTTAAAGAACATACTGTTTCTATGGACGGTGAATTACTGCCTCACGAAACGATGATTGTTCAATATTCTTTTAACACCTAAAAAGGTGGCCATTAAGATGTCACTATATTTATATATGATATATAATATGTTTATTTTTTTCTTTAAGCTTCTGTATTTTTCATTTATTGCATACTTTTATGGTTTCCATTATGGGTAAACGCAATATTTTCATTTTAGGAAGTGCGGACTACCGCCCCCTCAAAGTGATTTGATTTGTTAATGCCATATGTGGGACGTATAAAGGATGGAATTAATGGTATTACATATTTTATCCTAATTTAATTATAATATACCTTTATATAATTATTATTTCATTCTATTTAATACAAAAAAAAAAAGAAATGACAGTAGCGTTCATGCGTACGTACGACTTACCGTCTCCATGAACGGTACATTTAATTTCTTATCTCCAAATGTTATGTACTATTATAAGTACATATATATAATGGATATATATGTAATATATTACATAAAAATGATGTATATCATTCTGGAATTATAATATATATATCTCTCATTTTGTTTTAATTCCATTAATATGACAAAAATGAAAGTAGCGTTCATGCATACGTACGGCCTACCGTCTCCATGAACGGTGCTTTTAATTTTTTTCTCCAAATGCTATGGAATAGTATAAAATGAATATATACTGGATATATATGATATTTAAAACATCAACACTATTCTGGAGATGATGTACCTATAACTACATGGAAAATTCTTTTCCAACAAGTTCAATTTTTACTCATGTAATGAACATTGACAAAAACGTCTGATATGAACTCACTTTATTAAACAATTATTATAACATTATAATATGTGATATTAACTGAATAATAATATTTTAAGGAGGTCCTTAAGAAATTATAAATTGACCAAATGTTATTATTCAGGAGATTAATGAAGGATCGAGTCATGTCGGACATGAGGTAAGGGAATCCTACCTCTCTCTTTCTTTGCAAGTACTCTCTTTTATGTAATTTCTTTTATTCTCCATGTTATTATGTTAGAGGATGTTATTTTATATTACTCTTTCTATAATTTTTATGTTCATTTGATGATAGATCCTATTTTATCTCATCAATCCATTTTTGGATGTTTTATGTGGCGCCATTAGGCTGCTGAATTTTCATAAGGGGATTTTCATCTCACATTTTGTTCCAGTGAGATTCATGCTACATTGGCCACTATTTCCTTTTTGTGTGGTGTATTTAATGCACATTATTTTACTATTAGTATAATATACTCTCATTTATGGGTAGTTACATCTTCATTGTATGACCCTTCTTTCATGGGGTGTACGTTTTGAATGTTTCCCAAATCGGTAATGGAACCATTCACACTCCTCTTTTAAAAAGACTTATTTTGTTATGTCTTTTAATTTAAATATTTTTATGTTGGGATATGTTCTTCTATATCCTTAATGATGTATAATTTATGTCCAAGTGATGAGATACCATCTTCTTTCTCATCAACTAATTTTATGAATGTTAAAGTGACGTCGTTAGGCTGTCGAATTTTACCAAGGGAACTTCTTAACCCAATTTCGATTTCCTTGGGTTCAACATGTAGTTATTGAATATGTTTTCCTTTGAATATGTGTGAATGACCTGTGATTTTTTTACACTTAATATCCACTTATATTGGGTGTATTTATGTTTTTCGCACATAATTATGAGATTGAATAATCCTTAATTTAAGGATACCTTCTTTATAAGGGATTTTATCTCATTTTACATTTCTATTGAGACTTCATTATTATTATGCACCAATTCACTCTTATATGGTGTATATACTGTCCTTTGGAATATTATATCATGTATCCATTTATTTTCATGATATTATAACGTTTTGATTAATTGTTATTCCTCAATTATTGTATTCATGGGTCTCTCATTTTGTTAAAAACCCTTTAACTAAAATATCGTTTTAAATGTTTTAATGATTTATTATTATAAATATTTCTCATTAATATACATGTTTTCAAAATGGTTTTAAGGATTTATTTATATGTATATTAATGTTTTAAAATGTTAAAATCTTCAATGTGGTATGGGACACTTTGATTTTAAAATCTCTTTATTAAATGTTTTAAATGGTTTTGAAAATGGTTTTTAGAATGGATTAATTATTTCAATATCTTAAAATGTTATATTGTTATTGCAATGTGGGAATGTTATCCTTCCTTTATGATTTTTTATGTGCTATGATTATGGTTCTTGGACATTGTTATGAAGACGGGTGGTTCTGTGATAAACTAAGGGCGGGTGAGTCCGATATAGCTCTCCAATGCATTGGGTAACGTGAAAGAGTTAAATGTTAAGGTTTCTCCGAAGCGATTTAGGGAATATACAATGATGGGTATACCAAACGTAACAAATAGGGTTACTCCCTATGTAAGATTGTTATGAATGTCTCAAGTTACCTTTATGTATTATGATTTCTATTATTGATTCATGATTTTATGAGGTATGTTAAAGTTCTTATGCTTTATGGGTAAAGTATGATTTCATTCTTATGTATATATGTACTCATGATTCCTTTCCATACTTTTTATAACCCTTACTGGGATTTTTATGCTCATCCCAAGTTTTTGAAATGTTTTTCACAGGTCAAGGGAAAGGTACATGATGTGATGATAGTGTCAAGGAAGTGTCAAGAAAGAATCCATGTTTTATTTTAAATATGTTTCTGTTGATGAGAAGAATGAATACTGTCTTTTATGTAACCACTTTGTTTAAATGTTGAATGTAATGCAAGTTTCATGATTTAATTCTCTAAAACTCTAAACTTGAAAATATCCTCAATGTGTAATCTTGTAATAACTCAAGATTAAGTAAGGTTTAAGGCCAGGGCATTATAATGCAATATGATGTACACTCTAAAATATTAGTATTTATTCTATTCCCAAATAACATTCTCTATATGATCTCTATACATATTTGTGCTTCATAAGTGAACATTGAATGATGAGCTATATGCATAATCAAAAAACTACTTTAATTAAATTATTTTGGAGAGATATACTTTTTTCCCACATCATATAACAATTTATTTTTTTAAATGATTAAATCTAAAATAATTTTTACCTTCTTTTATAGTTCCAAAACATTGTTTCATGCCTCCATGATCATTACGTGGATAGACGGTTGAGAAAGAATTTATAAATAAAATATATTATTTTATCCATACCCTTTTGATTTATATGAGAATTATTCACATATAAATAATGTTAGGGTCTCATGAATCTTACATTATTGATAAGGTTGCATGATTCTTTCTATTAATAGAACCAACCACTATATTTTCCTTCCCTGGGTTCTAATATGTTGAACAATAATAATATTTGATCAATTAGAGAGTCTTTATGATCTTTGAGGATTTATTCACATTATTTTAACTAAAAAACACAACTCCCCTCTAGGTTAACCTTATTAACGGAATTGAAAATCCTGATAAATTTCTAAAAAATTATTGATCCTATATAGTTAATTTATATAAAATATGGATTCTTATTATATTAGTATATTTAGACCATCCTATAGTTACATACATAATTTTGGGATCCGATAATATACATTTTATTGAAATTACATAACACAATAATTATACATTAGCAACAATAATTCATTATTTTTGAAATTTTTCTTGAATATATTGTTTATTACAATATTTTCTAAAATCCTAAAATTCACATAAAGGTCACCCATCCTATTAAAATATATACTGATGTCACCTACAATGTGTTCAAAAATTTTATAAATGCGATCTTTAATGAATCTATTTATCAACTCCATGAAGATATATGAGGAATTAAATATTTTAAAGGAATCATAATGAATTCATAACATGTATATTAAGTATGGATGGTTTCCTTAGGTATATCCTTAGTTTTTATCCTAATTTAATGATATCTATTTAAAAGATGCACCTTTGATATATTATGTTACCCAAAAACATGATCATTAAAGTCATTAATAAAAAGTAGGGGATATGTGTTCTTGATAAGCATTCTTTTAATACCATTATAATTGTTGTAAAGACTCATTGAATCATCCTTATTATTAATAAATGGGGAAGGTACACCAACTATTGAAGAAAATGGGTGAATAAAACACTTGTCCAATTTCAGTTGTAGTTTCTTCTTTACTTCTACAAGCTCAATAGATGTTATTCTACAATTTATATTAAACAAACGCATGACACTTGTTATGTGGATTTTTAAAAAATTAACATCAGGAATATGCTGAATACTCAGGATTTTTTCATGAAAAAAAACATTATATTTAGAAATTTTTTCCAATTGTTAAATGTTGATCGTTTTCACAACATATTGAGCCAAATATACATCATGATTGGGTAATAAGACTCATATTAAAGATTTTTTTTCATAAGAATTTCATATTTAACCTTAGATAAATATTTGATCATGATGTTATTTGAGATAACAAAATTATATTTTTATATCCTAAAAATTGGTATGTGATAAATTTTGAGAGATTTAGTCCATATATAATATTTTATCAAATTGTAACAATGTAATAATAAGTAAATTTTAGGAAATATATTTCTAAAAACATATTTGGATAATATTTATAGACCACATATGTAATCATCACACCAATAGTGTTTTAAATGAATAATTTACTATCCAATATTTGAGTTGGTGAATTAATAGACTTAGAAATATGTAAGTTATGAAGTTATTCATTGAAAAAGTATAAATTAAGTCATTCATAGAAATTGAGTTGATGATAGTGTTACCATTCAGTACTAAATTCTAATTATATATTTTAGCACTATTTATTTAATAATATATACTTTTCTCTATTTTTTTTAGAGGTTTATAACAACATGTTCCCTCATTATACCTTGGATTGGTGAATTTGATTCTCAAATTCATTAAAAAATATATTTTAACCATTGAACTATGGGTGGGGTGTTAGGTTGTCAAATATTCCCCTCTAATGTGTTAACCAATTACTACATACCTCTTTGGTGATGTTACGTATGTTGGATTATTTTGTATACATAATATATTTTTTAGTTCCATAGTTGAAATTTAGACATCATTTTTTCACACATTCCTATCAAGTAGGAAGTTCAATATTCTTTCATCCATGTGATATATTTTTCAATATTCCATGAGTGGTTATTATCCACTTATTATACCAAAATTAAAGAGTAAATTGATAGTATAACATTTAAATTTCTTCCTTAAGATCACATTGAACAGTCTATTCTTACCATAAAAGGTCTATTGTAACTAATTGTTATTATACATATGGTTTTAAGTATCAAAATAAATATATGTTCTCTTAATCCATGACTTATTTTTTTAATCAACTTCATACAAATTATACTTTGTAAAGATACACTAAAGGATATTGGTTATTGTCACATAAAGAACTCAATATCGAGTTATTCCATTATTGGTGAACTTTGGAGTTCTATATATTTCATTTTATCAATCATAACCTGGTATATGTGGTTAGGATTAGACCTCATATTTTTCACACCATCCCCATTCATGTTTTTTATTCATTGGGATATTTTTTACATTGTCCATCACTTTTTTATTTACTAATTCCCTCTCAGTTATAACTATTAAATAAAAAGGCTATTATGAGTAGTAAAAAACAATATATAATAAAAAGATTTGAAAATCATATGATTAATAAAATAAATCTAAATATTTCATATTCTATTATTCATTAGGGAAAAAATTGATTTCCTTTATTTTATTGAGTTATTATTCTTGAAATTATTCTAAAAATTAACCAAATTCCACTTTGATACCAAATGAGACAACCCATACATAATAAACAGATATATTATTTTATTTTATGGTATTTGAGATTATACATTTTAATTAAAATAAATTTTTCTAACATAAATTATATGTATCTTAGGATACTATATAAAACGTATTTCACATCACAATAAATAATTTACATTTTATTTATGAAATTTTTACGCTTGATTTCAATCTAAAAAAATTCATAACTTCTTAACCATATGTTCATAATGTCCAACAAAGAGGACATGTCAGTATACATAAAGTGTTTTTTATTCAATAAAAATGTTCTAAATTATTTGTGTTCTCTCAAATAAGTTACCCAAACAATTTTCACTCAAATAAAATATGTAAGGGTTATGGATAAATCCTTATAAAATTCAGCATACCCCATTCATATAATGGATATAATATACATTTTTAGAAATTAAATTAGAAACCATGTGGGAATCCTAAAATCTAGTATTTAAAATATGATTTTCTTATAGGATGAAACATACATAAAATAGAGTCATAATAGAAAAAAAATAATTATTAGGCATCAATAATGAAAATAGTTAACCTCTGGGATGATACATATATATCAAAAATAAAGTTAAAATTATATGTTTTCAGTATAAACTCAATTGTTTGGATCATTCCAAATATTTCACCTCTCATACAATTCTCATCATATATAATACATCCAATTTATTAATAAATACATATACCTAAGAATAATCATGAATGTTTATAAATATAATAATATACCATTCCTTATATAAAAACAGGGGGAGTATAAAGATCCTATAGGATCCCCTATTATGAATCTATGAGAACTTTTGATCAAGTTGATATATTTGAAATTCTATTGTGATTGTAGCTCACATTACTAGAAATACAACCCAACCAAGAATAGGAAATTGCATACCTATATTCATGCATGTTGAAGTAGAAACACACACCTCCATGTCTCGTATTGGATATACTAGGCATATGATAAATATCATCTACCAATAATCTATGGATCATATACCATTATATCCAAATTAGGTATTATACAAAGATTATCTTTTCGGATTTGATGCTATAATTTAGACATATCATGATATCCACAAAGACTTACTCTTCAAAATCCTATGTGTCCCATTAAAAACAAAAATAATAATAATCCAAGAACAACAATTAAAGAAAAAACTACTAAAATATAACAAAATCCCATAAGGCATTAAATGAAGGTCCATATTAAAAAAATACTATACAAATAGTAATCATATGGTAAAATAAATAAGAAAACAATAATCCTTATTAGTTATATCAGTTAGACTACCCATATAACACCTCTAGCTCTATCCAAAATATTATAAGTTATTATAATGTATGGATCCCAATTCACGTTAATAAAATTGTCTTCAAATATAGGTATGCCTTGGATTATACAACAACATAATCATTAAAATATAAATGATAATAACATGGTCTCTCCATAATTAGATCATTAGAGGAATCAGGGTTGCATAATAGCATAATGCTAGATACACCTCCCAAAATTTTCCACATTCTCACGTAGATCCTCAATTGATACGTATCTATTAATTAATACCCAAGTTAAATATTTTAAAAATGGAGTGTATCGATATAAGGGTTAAATTATGCAATTTACAAACACCATATAAAAGTAATCATGCTCCTTGATATTAAATCTGAACTTTATGTCATATTCACCATCACCCACATAGAGTGATATGCCAACTAATAGGTTCATATTGTGACAAAATTACATTATAGTTTAAATTAATTGTTTATTAAACATATACTATTCTAAGAAAATAACACTCAAGATGAAGCCCACTCTCTTATTATCAAAAACCCCATGGAAGAGACTAGCTCACTTATTAATCCCATATCTGTATCCATGAAGAGGATCATCATAAACCATGTACATCTTACAATCAATACTACCTTATAAATCAATTGAAAAATTATAGGAACCTTATACCTAATCCATATATTAAATGAGAAATTACAGAACTACAATATTAAAAATGGAGTCCTACCACCCTCCAATAATTTTAGCTAATACAAGAAGGATTATAGTTAATGCCTTCACCCATCAGTTGATAAATATTAGTTTCTTACACCATCGGGGTCACCCCAAATCTAGATCACACCCAATGTTTGATCTGTCTATAAAATACCCATTCATCATAATTATTAACTCCAAAAACTCATGGGTAATAATAATTTTTATATATATTATAAATTCTTATAGGGTACCTCCCAAGGATTGATTCACTAATAACATTCATGAATCACCATCTATACACCCAAACATGTGTAACCAAGCTATAAACATTGGTAGGTTTTCACATATGGTTCCTATGGTTTCCTAAAGAATATTATAACATGATATAACATATTATTAATCCATAAATATTGGGTCCTCACATAAGAATACTTTCTTTAGAAAAAAAATACTCACCATCATGATGATAATAAAACCCAAACATTTATCGAAATAGTCCATTGTTACATTCCCTTAAAATATAAATTCAAATACTTTTGTTAAAATAATTTAAAATGGTATAATGTTCTATTTTTACACACATAAGGCCATTTTCCAAAATCATGGTGTAAATCCACTTTAGATTACCAAACATTCTTATTATTATAATATAATTGGAAATCAATCATTTAAACCATATTTTAAATCCAAATTTCTATTTCATTCAAAAAATAAATTATAATTAACCTTTATATGGTATCTCAATAATGATATTTTGTGTTCTATTTTATGAAAATAATCAGTGATGATAAATAAGAATAGGTTTGAAATAAATAAAATCAAGAGATTTTATGTCAGAGAATATGAATTTAAACATAGTGAGGGGTGGATTTTAATAGAGGATAAAATAATACCTTGATATGTCCATATTTCAGATATATATAATGCTCACATTTTTTTATCATGGTTTGGATCGATTCTATAAGTAGATTCTTTTATGAATTATAGTTTATCAAGGTTTTTAAAGGATTATTATAATGGGAATATTATTTCAAGAAGGACGGAGAGAATTTTGGTGATTTATTAATGGTTGTACCATGAAGAATATAACCACAATATAAATAACTTTTGATTAAATGAAATCACATCTATATAATATTATTTTGATTTTTTGAAAGTATATTTATGAGAAACTTTAGGATTGAATAGACTATATATGATTAAAAGTATTTCTAAGAAGAAGTGTGATATTAATCTATATTTTTTAAAGGGTATGTAATATGGAATCATATATAATGTTAAATTAAATTATCATTATTCAAAAATGGATAAATTTAGTTTTCATAAAGTTAAATATGGAGGAACTAAATTTCATGTGGTTGGCCCATTCTAATATTCATTTTTCATATGAATAAATTGTTTGTGAAACTAGAATAATAATGGTGAAATGGGATGTTATGAATTTATATATTGGATTAAGCAATCATGGTCCTTGTATATGAATAATTTTTTTGGATATAGTATCATGAAATATATAAAAAATAGGGTTTTTTTAAAATATAATAATTGGGATCTCTTGGGTGATGACTAAAAGTGAAATAGGGAGTTATCCATAGTCATGATTAGAATGGAAATCATGGTCCAAATAATTATTTATAAAACATGAATGCCACCTTAGTTATATTGAAAAAGGATCCATAGTGATTTGAAAATATTCATAAAAGATACAATGATTCCATTATATGTGTAATTCATTTTTTAGGACTCACATATGATTAACTAAAATAGGGATTTGGAGTTATATATACTACAAAAAAGGAATTTTTTATATATGTTTTTGATTGAATAAAATTGAAACATAAATCATACCAAGGATGATGATGTACTATAATCAATTTAATTTAGAGGAACATCACCCCTTCAATTGGAGAATCCTATAACAAGGTGGTTCAAACCATTTTGATTATTAATATTCAAAGTTTTTTATTTTATTGTGATATAGAGATGTTGGAAGGTGTTTTATGAAGATTCATGGAAGAGGTATACCTATTTACACTATTTTGAAAATACGTTTATATCATGGTGACTAAATAACTATATAAATAAACATCTTAACTGAAATTAAAATCTACATGATACAACATGAGTCTTCCATATTCAAATTGAACATTATCAAATAAATTGACCATATTTATATATGTTGTACACATATAATGTTTTATGAATAAGAGATGAAGGAGAAGTTATCATAGACATTAAATGAGGGCCTTGGAGTTTTAAGAACTCAGAAATTTTTTTATGGTGGTCCTATAGAATATGATAGAGGAAATAATTAAGATGGCACTGATATATTTAGTTTTAAAAAAATGGGGAGATAATAGAATAATGGAGAATATAAATATTTGGTATACATCGATAAAAGATACACAAGAAGAACAAAATATATAGAAGAGTATTTCCATATATAGAGTTATATAAAGAGGAGTTTCTTTTCAATATACATATATTTTTTTTATATTTCATTAAAATAGTTAAATTTTAAGGTTCACAATATATTTTTTAAGTACTATTCATTTCTTAATTGAAGAATATTATAAACTCTTGGATCAATAATTCATGCACAATATCTCAAAGATGTGAGTGGAGAGATAAGAATAGGTATAAACCCTTTTTTGGATAATGATTCTTTACAAAATTGTAATCAATTGTAATTCATGGTGATTTCGGAACATCAACAAATCATCAATATATTATCCTTTAATGTATCCTTTAGAGATAGACCACATAAAACATGTATTTAAATTAATTTTCTTTTTAGTGTTTAGATGATTTTGTTGTGTGGTTGATTGTGATAGTTTCCATGTGTTCTTATAAATATTGGAATCATATTTTATGGAATTTTGATGTGAAAAAAATATTCAGATTATAATTCACCCTTTATCATAAGGTGTGTTTGGAATATTTTTGTTTCAATAAATTAATAAATCATTTTCAATTTAGGAAACTAAATGAAAATCAACACAAAAAATATAAATCCTTAATATAATACCAACACTTATTAATTAAATGTAAAAATATTAATAAAAAACCATATAATCACCATTATTTAAGGGTAAAACTAACCTTCCTCAATTAAGTATCCATGTAATAAAAAAAACTACTATAGTGGTATTTGACCTTTTTATCACCCATTTCAACATGAATAAAAATGACTAGAAAATTTATTTTTATAAGAATGATAAATGATTTTAAAATCATATAAAAGTGATAAAAGACCCTAAAAAATAATGTTCAGACAAATTCCACCATTAATATGATCTACGACACATGAAATACTTAATTTATAAACCAAAATTGATGGTTAATTTAATTTAATTTATCTAAAATCCCAATGTATAATCACTAAGAGACAAACATCAACCAAAATTTCATGAAATATTGTAGAGACATTATTTCAGTCCTCCTTTGGGAACCATAAATGAAAACCCATAAATAAAAATATGATTCCACTCTCATTTATAGAAATTAAAATCCAAATATGTAACAAATTTTATCCAAATCAAAAAATGAGAAATGAATAAATGAAGTTTATATTGATATAAATATATTACATGGAATCAATGATAAATTGTATCCAAAATATCATTGTATCAAGGGGAATAAAGAAACCCAAAACATAGAATGGAAGGGGATTGAATATCCAATAATTAGCTCTCATAAAATATATGTTTCTTAAGATTCAATGTGTTTAACCATCAATTGGTAGTTCCACCTCCAATAAAAAAACTATGATGGTCACTACTAGGTATCCAGTGTACCCCACTAGATACATTATAGTCAACTGAGCGCACAGTTTAAGGCTATTAGGTACCATATGGAAAATCATATAACGCACCATATATGAAAAGGTATTGAATTATTTTCTATTTTACCAAAACATTTATGGTTTAATGATTTTTAGCAATTAGATGATATGGGGAAGTTTTACATATCGATATTTTGGGGACTTGTCCTAGGAATTTGTTGAAACATTTTTTTATAAAAATGGTTATACAGTTATTGTGGCATAGATAGTAGATAAATATGATTAAAAATTTGGATTATGTGGTTTTAAATAGTTTAAATGAAGAATTGGGATATGAAATCTTACTTATGATTTTAATGTTTCTTTTTGAACCACCAACATATTCCCTAGTTTTTGGTAGTTATTTTTCATCTTGTTTCCTTGAATGAAGTAATCTGTTGTGATGAAGAAGATCATGACACACTATGACTCTAGGTAGTGGTGTTGTGGATTTATTGTTCTTCCCTAGATTGAGGAATTTCTCCATGAGGAACATGGATATCCCAAAACTAGTGGCATGGGTTCTTTAGGTCTCCTAGTGGTCGGATATTTCATTATAACACATGGAATCAAACCACCATGTTCACTCATATGGTTTTTGGGAAATCCTACGAATGGTAATTGCACTATGAGAAATGTGGACACACCACAATATTCTTTTATTAATTTATTTATTATGACGTAAGGTTTAATTTTATAAAAACATTGAAATTGGGGCCCATTTTTCTATGAAAGAGTGGGGAGAAAATACCTCTTATTCTGCCCCCCCCCCCCCATTTCATTGATCCGTGGACGTTTTGTGAATGATGATTTTATAATAGAGGTATAATATTACATATTATTATTTTCATTCATTATATTTTCATGACATCAAATTTTAATAGTTCAGATGTACTATTTGGGTTCCATCTCTACCTAAGCATGGTGGAATCATTTCAAAATTAAGGGTCTTTTATTTGGTATAAATATAGAAGGAATTATGTCTATGAACAGATGTTGTTTTTTTTGTTTTTCTCAGTGTGATATACTACTTGAATCATTCATTGTTTTTATTGTGTTGATTTTAAAATAGTATTTAATTACTAAATATTTTTTTGTGATTCTATTTGAATTGTACTTTAGGTGTGATATTAGTGAAATATACCATATTGATTGAGATATTAACTTCATTATGATATATTGTGAGATATAAATCAATTTTTTATAATGTAATTATTATATATCATTTAGATAAATTAATTATATGTTTTTCATAATTAATTCATAGGCCACTTCAATGATTTCAAGGATCAAGGTCAATGATAATCAATGGTTATTTATTGGTAAAGTATGAAATATGATTGGTTTAAGGGTATTACACCATGATTGGGGTAAGTGGTTACTAATATTTATGCTCTATATGTGTTTTCACATATTATGTCTTTTTTTATCATCGGAAAGTTAGTTGTAGGTACTTGAATGGGAACCATGAGGGGATTCCCATTTATGAGACATGACTAAGGGGTTCAGTGGGACTATTAATAGGACATGGATGTTATGGAGTTTTTATTGAGCCACTAATGGTTAATTGGACTATGTCTGATGGTTAATTATAGGGAGATAAAAACATGATATTTTTTCATTCCTTATAATATAACTCTGATGAACTAGGATGGCTGAGTAGATGTATTTTTTTCTCACCTCAATTGGTGACTGGGTGTGAATCTATATGATTCTTATAGAAATAACTATATGGGATATATGCTTGAGATACTATATAAAAAATCATGGATGGAAGAAATGTTGATTCCTTGACTATTTAGGGATGAGATGGGATACCAAGATCACGATAGTTCCTCCAAATCGTGTGTGTTGAACACATGGATACCATTGGAAATCATACATTGGGAAGTGGTATGAAACTTATATATTGAATCTATTTGGGGTTTTCTAGTCCCTAGATTATGTTATGATCCTTGTGAAACAATATTGAGTTTTCCTTAATAATACCTCACCTATGTTTTTTAATATAATTAGGGGGTTTATATTTTTTATAATAACTTTATATTATTAGTGTACCTATTGTTTTGAAATTGGGAGAAGGGAGAGTAAATTGTATCCTAATGCTTCTCAAGGATGTTTGATATTGACATGTTTGTGTGTGGTGTGAAGTGATATGGCCCTGGGTAGCCAAATGTGTGGAATAGGTTCTGATGAACTAATTCATAGGTGATAAACTTGTAAACATTATCACAGTTATGTATATTGATGTTTACAAATTAGTGTGTTGATAACCATACTAGTGTATGTTTATTATGTGGCTGTAAAAAATTAAAACACTTTTATTTTTCATTAATAAATGACATATGACTAGTCTTCTAATGATGAATTATGAGATGTGTTTGATATGATATGAAAACTCTTCATTGGATTGAGTTTTCACCAATAATGGTATATGGTAGGGTCTAATGATGACTAAGAGTTATGTGTGATGTGTGGATGTGTGGGTACATATTTTGGAATAATGAAAATTTTGAGTTATGTTTGAAAAGTGATTTAGTGTAACCATTACCATGTGTTATTTTTTATATGTGATTGGGTGTAATGAAAATGGAGTGTTATGATTGACTGATGGTTTACTGTAATTCCAACTAAGGGTTATGTTATGTATTAAATTGGGTGAAATTCATATTAAGAGTTATGACTGAAATATTATTTCATATAATCACAATCATGGGGCACATTAGGTATGTGGTAGTGTATAATAGTAGCATGGGGGATTTTTTTATCAGGTGGTAAGGTTAAATTCCAACTTAGTAGATCCTTGTGATATAGGTTATATGTGATACCTGTAGAGACAATGGTTTTATGGGTTAGATGTGATTCTCATTATTTGATTGAGTATGTCATGTGGGATGTATTACCCAATTATTTTTTAAAATCTATATATGTTTTATGAACAAAGACTCAAATAATAAGTTTGGTAACCTAATACAGATATTTTCCTCAGTACTGACAATACCTCAAATGAAATTTAAAATATAATTATTCGATGTATCTATAATTAGACCATCAAGGTGGATTCATGAGTACCATGTGGTGTGAAATGGGTATCTATGTGATATTCATAGATTATATTTCATTCATTAAATACAAGTATATATATGTGTATATTTATTTATTTATTAGAGACATCATTTGGGGTAGAAAACTGAGATTAATGTTCACACCCTTTATGGGAACATTGTTGGATAGGAAGACCTTTTGGTTGACATTCATGTTTTGAAGATGGAATAAATAACTATGGATGAACGTGAGGATATCAATTTAGATTTGGAGATTGTTCGAAGGTGGTTCTATGGATTTATTTTGTGTAACAACATTAAATTATGAAATAAGAACATTGTATTTGATAAAACATATGAAATGAAATAATAATATTAGTGGAAAATATAACAACAAAATAATTTATGATATATTTTAAAATAAATTCAATATATTATATATCATTCATTATACACAACTATGAGTTTCTTGGAAATCTTGCATTACACCCAAGAATGATCTTTCCTAAATAAAAATTTGCTATTAACATTATTATATAATATATCAACTAGACTATAGAATAGTGGGTATGAATATGATTAAATAAATTATGGAAATATATTATTTACATGCATTATTTTGTAATATAAGGAATATTAGTAAAATAGTATTCATTTGAGAAACTAAAATAATTTTTGAAAACTGTATTCTTTCTAAAGGATAGATCAGCCACACATTACACACATTGTTTTATATAGTTGTTTCAAAAATTCAATAAAATTTATTTTATTAAATTAACATAATTTTTTAAATCATAAAATAAATATTGTATTATTTTTGGGATTTTTCTGGGAACATTAATATTTTGATGAATAGTGAAAAATAATAATTATTAAATGAAAACTACCTTTTCTTATAAATAATTTATACTGTAAAATAATATTTTGAATTGTTTTAATATAAATTTAGTTTGAATATAAATAAATTAATAAAATTGATGTCATTGGAGCCATTTTAAAATGTAATTTTTGAATAAAAATATTGTAAACATTTAAACATTTTCTATTGGAAACCCAACATTCTCATCGCGACTGTGGGATTAATTTGAAATTTGACTACTTATGTTAATTGAATTTGTAAAAATATATTAAATATTCGAAATCATAATATAATCTAATTACTAATAATTTCAACACAAATTTAAAAAAAATTAATTTTGAACATAGTTAAAATTAATTATAGTGGTTAATGTAACAATGGATTTACCGAGTGTTTAACTAAGAATATAAGGGTTAATAGTGAACTAAAATATTTTTCAACACCCATTTTATTGACATATATATCCCTAATCTAACCTAGATTCAATAAAATCTCAATATTTAGGCTTGTGGCATGACAAAAATGTGGTTATGATTAAATATTTTAAAACAATTACAAGTGTGCCTCTCACCTCCCTTAAAAAGTCCATCCCCTCTCCTATCATCAAAACACCTTCTCAGCTTTTGGTTCAGAAAATCCATAACAAAATCACTTTCAAAATTAACTCTTATAAACCTAGAATACATAGATTTTTATAAATCTAACAGAGAAATTAGTTGGTGTAAACCTAGATGGGATACCCGAAGAAGATACAACCTTATTCAATAATATGTTTTATTTAATTTCTTCCACAAACTCCATAATGTATTATTTAATCATGAAGATATAATATCAACAATATCTTATATATACACTAATTTTTTATAATAATGTAATGACCGACAAAAATATCCACATCCATCAAATGGGTTATGAAATCATCATTCATGTGTATATCGAACTACAGCATTGAGAACCGATGTTATTCGTTATTCTGTTACCATCCTTGATGGATGAGCATGAAGATGGATATAATGTATATATGTATTTAAATTATATACGTATATTTAGTATTTATAACATAATTATACATTTGAAGTCCCTAATATATATATATATATATATATATATATTCACTTTTCATTATATAAGAGATAAAATAATGTCGCTCATGTCTAAATCGAACTACCACCCCACAAATAGATTTGATTCCTCTTTTAATAACTCTTTATATGAAATGTGATAGTGAAAAACATAACGATTATTTGTGATATATTTTTAATAATTTATATACACATGAAATATTTATCATTCTTAAAATATAATATTTATCATTTTATTTTGTTCCTTTTCATTCATTGAATGATAATAACATAATTTGTGTATGTGATGAATGTTTCCTTTGGAAACATTGTGACTATCATTTCATCTCCGCACCAAATGAATGATATAGATAAGTATATTTAATAAATAATATCGTATATATTATATTATGATAATTTTTTTAATGACAACATATTACTTTAATTTATTCATAATGATCATTGTAAAACCATAACGTTACTCAAGCATACGTATCACCTATCATCTCCATCATCTTAATATACAGTATTTACGAAAACCATATTTATGATATATATTAAAAACATAATTATTGTATAAAAAATATAATTATGTGATGATTATTATTCTTGATATTATGAAACTATGTAATATGTTCAAGAACTTGGTCTTAAATGATAAAACATTCATGAGAAAACAAGGCAATTAATACCTAAAAAATTGAAAATAATAAGAGATTATTAATGAAAAGTTGTTAATATTTTATAAAAGGAAAATATATGACATAATAAATATTAAAATGTTTTTTTTAATTTTATACCAATTTTAGAACATATATACATAATCTTACAAAAAAATCAATCAAAAGTAAGCATGAGGTTATTGATTTTGTCTCAATTTATATTCTATTGAGACCTATTTGTTATTATTCACCGAATCAATTTTATGAGTAGTATAAACATCCGCATTGAAATTAAATATCATGATTTATTTATATTTCATGCTATTTTAATAATAAATTTGAATCATTTCATCCAAGGTGGTTTCACATGAAATATTCAATGTGGTAAAAGTTATATTACAATCTCAATCTCTTTTTTGTTTTTTAAATTTATCTCAAAAAAACCATTTATGTTATCATTTTTTTAAAATTAAATTTATATTTAATTTCCATAAAATTAGATGATTTATATGATCATTTCTTAAACTATATACCAGTTTTACATGTGGTGTTTACATTGAAATTTTTTTTTATCCAGGGAAATATTGATAAATAAGTATCATTTATTCAATATAGATATTTCATGTTAAGAAAATTATTCATGAATTAAATGAATTATTCGATATATGAGGAATTATTTGGACATGAAAAATAGGTTGGGTATATTATATATATCACTTTGATGTAATGATAAGTTTAATGAGGAAAATTAGTTTGTGTAACCTGGGGGGTTTTCTACCATTAGTTTTAAACATTATTGTTAATGGTCTTGGCAGTACAAGCATAGTTTTGAAAAATAGAATAGTTTTTACCATTTAGTTCAAAAATTCTTTGAAGATGGATCTTGATGAAATAGATTTTCATGTTCTTGAGGCATTATATCTAATAATTAATCATTTTGTTAATTAAAAATTAATTTATCATTATTATCCAAGAGATTTTTTTTATAATATTATTTATAGATACATTTTATTCACATTTTTTTATTAAACTTCAGGTGTTTTTTGTTATTTACCTCCCATATTTATTACAAATTATCTCATTGTGATAGTAAAGTTATTAAAATGGTGTGGGTTTTTAGTTATTCACCTTTCTCTGTTGATTATTATTATTAATTCATGTTTTCATCTGCTTTACCTAACCCATACATAGAACTTTATCTCCCTTTTATTCTTTTTTTCACCATCATTCTATGAGGTGTACCATGTCTGACTTGTAATGGGATTCTAGAAAGATTAATTTAATTCTTAAAAAATATTTTATTTGTGTTTTCAAAAGTAATATAAGGCTCATTTATTTATACACATTATGAAAATTTATAAACTATTTGGTCCATATAGAAGCGATCCCTTTTGTCTTATGCCAATGTAAAAATTTAGATATAGGTCTGGGCTTCTGGGGTCATGGTCACAATATTTTGTGGATCCTTTTATTTTTTTTAGTTGAACTGTTTTATTTTATATAATCATCAACACAGAAATCCAACATTGATGTTTAGCCATATGGAATACCTAGTCTCAATATATTATTGTACAATAATGTATTTATTTACTATGTTATTTATATTATAAATCCATTTGATATATTTTATATTGATTTTTTGAATATTCTTTATTTTTGTGTTTTTTTGATGATATTAGAGGTTATAGTCTCTCTTAATGGTATTATCAAAACCCATTCAACAGCTTCTTGCATTTGGGGATGTGTTTATGAGGTTACATGGAGCCATTGGTTTAGTTATTATTTGGGTTAGATGAATAGGGATGTTACAAAGTGTTATCAAGGATTTTTCCCCTTTATCTCACTATTTGTATTGTGGTAGACAAAGACCAGATTGTAATGAACATTGAATAAAAGATATTTTCTTATCTAGGAAACACAAGTATGGGTTGATGTCATAATCTATTGTGAGTTTTGATGGGTTTTCAGGGATTTATAAATATTTTTAAGTCGTTATCATTGTTCCAAGTATGATATAGGGGATTTATATATTGAATATTTTTTCTCTTTCATTAGGGAGGATTGAGACATTTTTTCAAACATCATATTGAAATCGTAGGTTTACATGAAATGTGCATGCTTTATTATTATTGGAATAGGGGTAAAAGTGTTTTTTTATTTCAATCAAAAAAATAACATATTTATAATTTTCCCAAATAACATATTTTTGGAATTCTATGTAACTGAATGTGGTGGTTATGTTTTCCATGCTATGATTCATTATAGGGTGATGTCATCGACATGCATATGGATGTCACATTGATCTTTGAGGTGTATTATTCCATATGGATCACTAAAGATGATTGGTTTTAGGGTTTGAGACTTTTTTGTATTGGAAATGGGGTCAAATTATGTATATAATATACATTAGATTGGTGATGGAATATAATTTTCCATATATTATTTGTGGAAAATTCATTTATTTTGTTTTACAGTTTATATCCAATAGGGTTTCTTGGTCAATAGGCACGGTGGATGGTATTAAATCCTACTAGATTATAAAATAAATTGGGGGGGGGGGGGTTAATTGACATTATTTTAAAATGTCCATAGTATAAAATAGTTTCCCTAATTTATTAAATAAATAATAAAATAATTCAAACATTAAAAATGAAATATAGTCTATGATTAATGAAATAGTAATAAAAAGTTAAAAATAACACAATAATTTGCATAGTAGTTCAAATAAAAATATATCATATCTAATATCCAAAAAAATATCCAATATATTGGAACTTGTGGAGCACACTATAATTTATTCATTTATAATGGAAAAAACCCTTTAATCTTTTTGATTAGCTTCATAGTTAAACTATCATATTGCATACGATAGACCAAACCCAGCCTACTTTTTAGCAACATGATGCACACCCTATATGTTCTTTATTTTTTAACCAGGTTTTCATAACCCCAAAACTACCATTTATGTGGAGGTATAATAATGTGTGAATTGTGTTAGTAAAAATTTGGATTTTATTTCATAAAATAATATTACACAATGAATATATGAAAAATTTATTTAAATAATGATATTGAAAGGATTTTGTTTGTAGAATAATAATCATTTTTCATTTAGTATTAATGCTGAACAACTAATCTTTTGGAGTTCCCATAGTTCCTTTATAATAATAACGAATTATATATATCTTTAATACAATAATAAATTTATTGAACAAGATAATAATGACTTATTCCTTATGTTTTATTAAAATTATATTTATTGAAAAATTAGCAATGTCTAATTCAGTTTATGAAATCTCCATGATCTTGTCTACGGTAGTATTTATTAAATTATCTTCTTATATTATAATAATATAGATAGATATATGATAAATATGGAAATAATAACATTAACTAAAGGATATGTTTAAAAAATATTCAAAAATAAATATCCTCTATTATTCATATGTTAAAAACTTTGATACCACTTTTCATATATATATATATTAGAAATTATAACTAATTTATAAATTAATATATAGACTACAAAAAATAGTAAATAAAAATATATCTAGAATATGTATTTGTTTAAATATATAAATGTTTATGAATTTGAACTTCATATGATATAAAAATCAAAAAAGGAATTTATTGAAAATTTAAAAGATATTACATATATCCTACATGATATGTGTTGATTTTTAAAGGAAGGAGAATTATCTATGTAAACTTTATAATAATATTATATAATAGTTTATCCCTACTTTTACATTTAAAAATTATTTCAAATATATTATAAGGGTTTAATTTCACATTAAAAAAATAATCCAAACATTTAGAATAGTACTTAGAAGAGAAATATAAAATTTTGAAAAGATAATAGCATGACTTCTTAAAAGTAAATAGTTTATTATAAACCTAACGTCTTTGATCATTTTAATGACGTAAATTATTCTAAAACAATGCGAACTAAAAATACATAAAAATTTATTGACAAAAAATATTAAATATTAAAATCATGAACATTAATGGAATAAACAGTGAATGAAAAACACGATTAATATTAAATATCAAAAAATAATGAAATTTAATTTTTTTCAAATAACCACTCTGATAATCTCCCACTTTATGATATTTTATGAAACTGAAAAATAATTATAAACCTCTAATCATTTTTTATATTTTTAAAATATAAGTAAAATACATTATCATTTAAAATACAAATACAAATTTTTAGGTGTTCTCATTTAATGTATGGTTTAAACCAGAAATAATTAAACCACTAGAATGATAGAAAACTAGACTAAAAAAATCATGGAAACATCTTAATAAAGGGATAATTTCATTAAAATATAAAAACCCCCATCATATTAATATATATATATATAATTACTATGATTTTTAATTATAAAAATTTATAAAATAGATTCAAATTATAAATATTTAAAATAAAAAAAATCACCAGACTTAAACAAACTAAGATTCAAATCCTGAACAAAAAATTCAATATAACTAAACAAACCAAAAAAATCATTCCAAAACAGGCATTCTCCCCGATTCAAAAAATTAACTATTAAACATGTAAAAAAATTTATTCCCCATAACATTCTCAAATTTTGATACAAATCATAGAAGAATACCAAACAAAAGAACAAATATATTTTAAAAAATATACATCAGAATGTAAAAATAAGTTCAATAAACTTGAACACTCCCTTTATTCTAAAATTTTTTAATCATAACGTAAATTCAGTATGTAAAGGAAAATATAAAAATCATTAAAAGTGAATAAAGAAGACAATTTTTTAAATAAAGAAAACATCCCTTTAAAAATAATTATTTCCAAAAGTATAAACTACTTTACCTAAGTTAACAATTAATAAACAGATAATTAAATTAACATTCATTAATGGTATAGAAAAATATTACTAAATTTGATTAAAGTTAATAAATCAAAATATATCATCTTAAAAATATTTCATTATAAAAATAGATATATTAACTAACCCATAAGTAAAATAATAATAGATTATGAATACAAAAAGTGAATATCCCATGAACTAGTCATGGATAAGAAATAAATAAAACACTATAATCCATGAAAACATGTTAAATAATATTGAAAAATATAGTAGAATGATTTAAAAATAACTAATGTGCCTTAAATTTAATTTTTATTACTGTAAACCCTAATATAAATGATAAAAAATTGATCCCAAACTAAAATCATTTTTTAGATTTAAAATCATGACAGTGTTGTATATGAAAAGAAAAAAATGGGTATGTGTTCTAGCCATGTGAAAAATAATTACAAGATAATGTAGAGAAACTTTGTTCCAGTAGGATATGAGCAAGATTTTTCAAGTATAAACAATGAAAAAATTATTCTTTTTTATACTAAAATAATTATAGAAATAAATTTATATCCATGGGATTGAACTTATTGTAATGACCAATTTTATGTATACTGACCAAATTCACCACACCAAAAACTAGTAACAAAAGAAATAAAATAATGTTTTCCTTTATCAGATTTATAATTTTAAATATAGATAATTCTCTCATAAAAAAACTCATATAGTTTTTATTTTTCATATTTCATGTAATTTTTTCAATATCTTAAATTCAACTAGATATTTAATCATAGTAGTGAAATTTGAAAATTCTTCATTTAAAAATCTATCCTCAACTTTATGTTATTTATTTTCCTTTTGTAGAGCCTAAAATTACACATAATTTTTTTCATTAGTACATGAAAAAATTCAATCCATTATTCTCATTATCTATGTTTGAAATATTATCCTTCATAACCTATAATTTTGTTAATTATCAAACATAGAAATGACTTTTATAAATTATCATTTTTTAAAATCAAACTCTTATTTATTTTTTCCTTTTTTATAGTCATTAATCGCCTCCTTAAAATTTTTATAATGTTTTCCAATTTCCTCATTGTATTTATCATAGTAGTTGTTAAACTTTATAATTAAAGATTTATCATAATAAAAATTAGTATAATAAATAATAGAATTAAAACCATCACTATATTTCTTCCATTTAATATCCAAAACATGGAATAATTTTATTTCCAAAACATTTATAAAATAATAATATAACCTCATAATATGTTCCCATCAATATAATTTCACAAATTTATATACCACTTATTGAATATTCATTAGAATAAAAAATTTCTATGAAACCCTATTCAAAAATCATTTGTCAATTTTCCTCCATCATATTCTACTTATATTCACTTATGTTCATTAGCATTATGCAGTCTAAATTAATGTTTCTATTTTTTATGAACTTATAAAAAGTCAATTATAAAAATCATTGTAATTACTTTTAGTCCCTATAATTATGAATTTTTTTACTTATTTTTATATACTCCCATTTTAATTTTTCTCTTCTTTTTGATTACATTAATGCTTTTTTTATCATTTTCAATTCATTAACCTTTTAGGAATAAAATAAACCTACACTATCAATTGAAGAATTAGAAGAAAAATATATAGTTGATATAAAATCCACTGTATTATTTTTATCATTTTTTATGCTATCATAATTTATAAACTACAAATCTTATATAAGTACAGATCCGATGAGTTAAATCTTGATATACTGAATGAAATATTTAATTTCATAAAACTTTACATTCATAGATTTTTATCATTTAAGTGATTAATAACATATTTTTCATTTAGAAATTTAATCATTATCATTTATCCATGAGTATGGTTGCTGCTCCGGATCTTGGGGGTTCCACTTCTCCGGCTACTGTTGCTCTGGTTCTCGGCGACACCATTCCCCTATCTGCTGCTCCCCCAGATTCGGGTGTTGGCCCTTCTATACCAGAGTCCACTAATCCCTTGAAGGATTCCATTGCTGGGACTGGTGCTGGAGGGTTCCCGAAGATTTCCTTTAAAAATGGTTATTTTGATCTCCATTTGCTGGATCATCTAGGAGGCATGAAACGAGGTGCGTTTTGGAACTTCTCCCTCCCCGTGGTCCCTGTAGGTTCGGATACGATCTATTATCATTGACCTTTAATCGCTCATCAAAGGTGGACTTGCGTCGGCGACAGTTTGCAATCTCATCAATCGGTCATGCATGCAGATCAGGTAAAGTGGCTCCTAGGTTAAGTGGCCGCCACTGAGACATGGCATGAAACTGAATATTGACGGCTCCTACAGGGAAGGGATCATGAGAGGTGGTGTTTTTATTAGGGACTATTGGGGATCTGTCCTGGATGCCTTTAGTGCCTTCTACGGTACATGTTATTATTTAGGTTTTGAGGTCCGGGCCCTTCATTCTGGACTCAAGGTTTGTAGAAGGAAAGGGCTGCAGATCACCGAGGTGAAGTCTGATTCAGAGGTGCTCGTCAAGGCACTTCATGGATGTCATGGAATACCATGGGAGCTGGTCTACCTCATCCAGAGATTCAAGGCTGAGACCAACCAAGGGAGGATCATTCACCATAGCTGGAGGGAAACCAACTTTGCGGCCGACATGATTTCTTGGTTAGGTAGGTAGGAGGAAATGCATATGATCTTTAATATCCTACACTCATTACCCCTAGATTGTGTCAGTGTGGTGCAAGGGGATGCCCTGGGCCTGCATTTCTTTCGGCCTCCTTTAAGTCTTGCTTCCCTTGTTTTTCTTTCACACAAATTAATAAAAATAATAACTTTCATACATGAGTGGTCATTTTTATTTAATCATTGAGAACATATAATAATTATCATAGGTTCATTCATAATAAGGAATTATAAATTCAAAAAAATTATCCCTACTATTACCACGAATTATTTAATATAGTCTTTCAGTTGAATATTGATTGACTTTTAAATTCCTCCAAATTTTAGGAACAACTTTTCAAGATGAAATTTTTATAAGAATAATTAAAATAAATAAAAATAATATAAATTAATAACTCTATAATATATGACATGGATAGTAGTATCAACACTGACCAATGAATCAATATCTCCATCAAGTGATTTATATGGATTGAAAATAATAGTACAACATTAAATACTAATATTATTAATAAATAAATAAATTTTTTCCTCCCAATATCTAGATTCAATTGTGTTGAAATTTGGATGTTTAAAATTATTTTTTAAAATTTTAATTTTCCAAAATTTTGAGTTCAGTGGATTAATATTAATAATATTTTAACATAAAAATAAAATGAATCATGTGAATAAAGAAAAAATTAAAAAATATGAAAAAATAATTTATATAGTATCATGGATAAAAGGATCCTACAAATTCACTTCATAAACTCACTAAATCATTAAGAGTTTTTGAACACACTAAAATTTAGTATTTTATAAAGGATTAGAGCCAACCTATAATATTTTTCTTTAGGCTTATATTTAACATGGTCTATTAAATAGGGAATACCCAACATATCCATGTCTTTTACCTAATTTTAACATAACATATGTGTTACTTCTTGTTAATATGATTATCATTAATAATATTATACCTTTTATATGGGGGTAAATCATTCATCAGTTGGGATATATCTCTATAAATACATTACACAAAAAAAAATTCAATGAATATAAAAAATAATATAATGGTAGACTAATATATAGTGGAATTATGATTTATATAAATTCATATTCGATCATTAGTGTTTAAAAAATAATAATTCATTCATTATACCTATATCTAATAATTTTAAACCACTGCAAATAGCTTTTTTTAATTATAATAAATTCAAAAATTAATGTAAATACTCTTAAAATTGTTAAAAAACAATAATATTCAAATAAAAAACCACAATGATATGTGTCTGAAAATATATATTAATATATTATATGATAAAAGATATAATATATAAAAATTGAAACAACAAATTTAGTGAAAATTGAAATGTGGTTATTTATATACTATATTAAATGTTTCTATTTTGTGAGGCTAGAGAAGTATCCATGAAAAAATCAGAATATTAATATATAAATTTTTATATGAGTATCTTATCTGGGTTGGAAATATATTTTAAATAAATTTTAATAGTATAATTCAACTTTAAAAAAGTACATAAATTGTTTGGAAGTGCACATTAAAAGTGTAATATAATAGTTTGTACGGATAACGTTATCACCTCGAAATAGTAAAAAGTTTTTAAAAGTCATAAAGTATTAAAATAATTCATAAAAATGAATTATTCTTAAATAGTTTTAACTTTAAATACAGTATGGGTAATTATTAATGAAATATTTATTAATATATAAATAAATATTAACATTAGAATAAACAATGAACAAAAAAGTAATGTTTTTTTAATATCAAAACATTAAGAAAGTGTTTGAAGGAGTTTCTCGAACTAATACACTAGTGATGATGGGATATAAATCAGGTTTTTGGTTATTTGACTACAATTTAAGGTTTGTGAGGGTTATTTTTGTAATATTTCACTATTTGGGTTATAATATAATGAGGGTATCTACAGAATGGTTCATATCTCAGATTGTGTATGCCTTATGAATAATAAGAATGAGTAGATCCTTAACAATATTGGAATGCGAAGATAATATTTTTAAGCATGTTTTTATTTTGGTATGATGTTTTTATTAAGTATAGGTAGTTTGGGAAGCATTAATGGTGATTTATTCTATAGTTAATTGACATGATTAAGTTAATGGTTAGCTAGTGACATAGCCTGTTAGCCTCGAACTAATGGTACTCGAATATTGGTAGTTTGGGTCATGTTGTATGATATGGTATAACCAGGTGTTCTTTCATTCCCATAGTTGATATTTTGATAAAAAAAATATTTCCTTTATGAATAGTTTTATGAGTAATCCAATGGTCTCCATCTTTTAATGAAAACCATGGAGTGAATATTGATAATATACCTAGGACATGTTGGATCCTGTGATTTATGCAAATCCATGGATGGAAATCTTAGTGATTGGGTATTATTAATTTCCATCTTATTGTATGTGGGACATGGTGACAAAAGAGAATTTGAATAAATATATAATGTAGTGAGATTTGGTATTAAAGTCCCTTGAATTAGAATGATATGAGATTATGATGGTTTTTGACATATGATACATTCATGAGAGCCTTAATTTTATTAATTGTTGTACAAAATGGGATATCTGTTCGATCACTGAAGACCCATATGTGTTGTAGGGATTTAAGATGTTTTTATGTATTATGAAGGTGTCCCTAATTCCTTATTTCTATGATTAGTTTTGGGATATGTCATGAGATATTAATTAAGTTCAGTGAAAAATAAAACTTCTTTGTGGTCATGTATATTGAAATTGTAGAATGTTGGGATAAACCTTTTCTTTATTAAAAATATTGAAAACTTTTTATCACATGATTCCATATCATGTGTCAGTTGGACCGATGGTTTATCTTGTAATGGTGATGTGTGATTGAATAGTAAAAAATGGTGAATGGAGGCAAAATGTTCTTGTTTTAAACTAATTAAATTGTGAGTTTCCAGTGGAAAAATGTGTCAATAATTTGTTGGTATGCAATTATTACGTGGTTCTGGGTGAGATCATGGACCATAATCTATATTAACCAAGGATGAGGATCATGGAAAAAATTGATTATGAGATGTGAGAAATAGTGGAATGGATCACTATGACAATGTTAGTCCCTAAAGTGTGTCTCATGGGAAGATCTATTAGGAAAATCTATGTTGATATCATCTGTGTCATCTTTTAGTTGATAGTGGGTGATGACAAGGATCATTCATATTAATCAAGAATGTGGTGAATCCAATGTTTTGGAGAGCAACCTATATGTTCTGGGTTTATAGTAATTGTTTAAAATAGTTTTTGGAAAACACATAGAGTGGTGTATTTGTATATGAAGTTAAAGGGAAAATAATATATTTTTTATTGAAACATGCATGAAAAAAACTTGGTTATACTTATAAAGGTAAATACTTATATGTAAGTACTAATTTGGATACAGTATAATCTGTGCACTTAATAAACAAGGGAAATGATTTTTTAGGTTAGAGTTCAATAGGGTGACTAGGGTGTGGATTAGTGGTGCTCATGGGATCTTTCATGTCATGTTTGATTATTATATTCATCATTTATTGAGCATGGTATTGGTGTGAGAATGTAGATTTTTACTTGAACAGATGGGAGATTATCAAGTTTTGAGTCAAGCGGATGATTTCCTAATGTATAGAAATTATTTTGAATATGGGGTTGTGACTTTGAAAAATATGAAGTTCAGTAACACCACAAGAATTAGGGCATCTACAGGGAGTTATTAGAGTTAGTTTGTGTTGTGATGCATGACGCATTAAGTTTACAGAGATAGTAATTAAAAAATAGTTTTTACTACTACATTACACATGTGATAAAGAATGAGAGAAAAAAAGGATTATTGGAAATCCTTTTATGGACGAATAGAGAGTTCAATGAGTTAAATTAAGAGGTGAATTGTTTTTATTATATTTTAGGGAATTAGTGCACTATGGGAATGATTATGACTAGTAGGATATTAAAAATTCATGTATTCATTAGGTATGAGGGAATAGTTTCTTTCACTAGCGATGAATTTGAGATGATAAGAGTTATAGTAGGGAGAATGTAATACAACATATATTTTTAGGAATAAAATATTTTAAAATTATACTCAACTGTGCATGTTTTGAAGATTTTCAATTTTTATAGGAGATGATGAAGTATGGGGGAATGGAATACTGGGGATTGGACCTAGTTTGTTGTAAAAAAAATTATGTCATGTTGATGTTTGAACCAAAACATTAGGCATTGAAGCATGGAAAGGGAATGTGTACGGTTAAAATTTCAGAGAGGGTCGTTGGTCACACCGAAACCCATTAGTTAATCTATGATAGCCTATTTGATGGATTGATATTTTTCTATGAATAAACTAACCATTATATAGGTAGTGGTGAATATATTTCTTTGTGCATACTTAAAAGGGGGAATTACACATGATAAAGTGGGTTACATAAAAATGTGACACTTGTTTGGTATGCCTAAGGTTTTTTTATTCTTCCTAGGAACGAAACATTTCACCATGAGGAATATGTATAGGACATAACAAAAAGCATGGGTTTATTAGGTTAATAATTGATATGGAATTTTTTCACACTGTGAAAGGTCATGACACAATCCACCCTTGTGTAGTTATCGAGTGACCACAGAGAGGATCACTACAATGTGACACATGTGGTGATGTTGTAACAGTCCCCATATTTATTTTTTTAGTAGGGAGTGTTTAATTTGAGAATAACATATGATTTATTTTTCATCTATATTAGAAGAAGGGGTCCGTTTTTACTCTTGTTCACTTATTCTCCCTATCCCATTTCTTTGTTCTGCGGAGGTTTTTTATATGTATGTTCACTGAGAGAGGTGATATCTTATACCATTATCTCCATGTTCATTATTATATTTATCCTTTTTGTATTAATTCCTTTTGATTTGGTGTTCTTGTGTTAGTCCCTCCAATGCATGGTGGAATTGTGCTAGAGTCTATATTTATTTTATCAAATTGGATATACGAGTCTCTATAAGGATTAACAGACATTTCTACATTTCTATTCACCCAAGGTAATCCGCTACTATAATCATTCATTTGTTTTATTCCAAATTGAAATTAATTTGATATTTAATTTATGATGGTTTTTAGTAATTTTATTGGTAGTGGAGTTATTGGTTGTTGAGAGTTAAATAGGCCTTCTTGGTTGTGTTATTGGTGTTTCTATACAATCCGATGATTTATCTACCATCAATGAAAAATTGAATAATTTGTTATAAGTTGGGTAAATTAATTTTATGTTGTTTATAACTAATATATATGACTATGTGATGAATTAGGGGCTAAAAAATGATTATATAACATGGTGATTTCTTTGATAATGATAGAGTAAGCTTGTATTTAGGTGATAATTCTTTTCTTTAACTAGGTGGATCCTAATAATACCACATTATATGAATTTTAAACATTTTATATATTTTATGTGTAGGTAAGGGTGTGTGAGGGACCCAAATGAGAACCATAATGGGTTACTTTTTGTTAGCTGTGTCCAGGAGGCTTTTATTGCACTTGGAGGAAGCCTTTAATGTTATAAAATTATGAGTTCAACTACAATGTATATTGAGACTTTATAGGAGGAATGATTATGGGGAGATAAAGTATAAAGGATTACAATTCCTTGATCTATTCATCACAACACTTAAAATGGTTATGTAGGGGTATGTGGTGCTCACATAAAGAAGTGTTCAGGGGTTAGTGTAATTTATTTATATAGAATTATTGTGTATATAATATAGGTATTATCATATATGTTAGAATAACATATGATAATGACAATTTTGTTCCCCTGTCTCTTTAGTAATGAGTTTAGATACCTAAATCATGGTAGGTCCCTATAACCTTTCATATTGAGCACATGTCCATCAATCAAATAGAGGCCTTGAGAAGTGGTGAAATACATAGGTTATAAAACTATGTGGTTTTTTCTATTCCATACAAAATGTTTTCAGTCATGTATAAAATTCATAAGTGATTCAGGGAAATGGAAACACAGTCATTCATTAGGTAAGTGACAATATTTAATTTTTTATAGAAACTTAGTATGAAATTATCCACTATTTCATGGCCATTTTGAGAGGGTAGAGTGAATGGGATCATAATACATTCCAAATAAGTCAGGGTGTGACGTGTGGATGCTAGATGTTAAACACAATTGGAGTGGGTTTCCTTGTGAATTTAATGGGTTTGAATGGACTAATTCATTGGGTGATCAACCATTCACTGTGACCACTATTATGCATGGTGATATTATATGATGACTGTTTAGATAACTAACCTAGTGTATTCATATTATGGACTTTAATGAAATTCCAACCATGTTTGAATCATTGTGTTAAAGATATATAAATATGATTCTAGATGATTTAAAATGATTATGTGTTTGAAAAGATATGAATACTATGTATGGGGGTATGTGATCCCAAGGGTTGGTATGAAAATAGGTGAAATCCTAATCAAGAGTTATTTTTTAAACAATTTTGTGGTATAAATTGGTTTTTTGTTTGTTGTAATTCCAATAAGGAGTTACTTTTATAATTATATAAGGATTAATATAAATTGGGACATATGTTTGATACACAATTAGGTGAAATGCAAATATGGTGTTATGGTTGGTATAGAGTTCGGTGTAATGATAACCTATATTTATATTTAAAATATAGTTGGGTGTAACACCATCTATAGGGATTATTAATGGTGTATAGTTTGATGTGATAAAAATTTGGTGGATTTTTTTATCATGTGGTTTGGTGTAGTTCCAACTTATGGGATCTATTTGATCCAGGTTGGATGTGTTGCTTCTCTAGATGATGGTTTTATGGTTCAAACAAGACTAATCCTGATATGATTGAGTATTACAAGATATATTTACTACCTCTTAAGTGAGTTTATGTTTTTTATGCATTTCCACTCACCTAAAGAGATGAGTTAGTCATAGTAAAAAAATATCCTCTATTGTAGTTGTACTATAGAAAAACCACAATACATCACTTCTTGAAGTAGGTTTGAGCCAATAATTGTAAATTCGTAATGAGTACCCAGTTGTGTAACATGGAATGGACACATTAAGATAACTAACGGTATTTTAATTTAAAATATGATAAAATAGGAGAAAAATTGAAAATTAAGATGAATAATAAGAATATAGAATTTATGTGGTTCATGAATAATCCCAACATCAATATATATATATAATGTTTATATTTTCTAGGAGAAGAATTTTAGGGACACAATAAGAGTATAGATGCCCTATATTGTAATGTGAACATAAATAAAGGCATTATTATAGTTACCCTCATAGTTATAGTACTTAATCTACGTAGTTGGTCCATTATACTATAGTAATGATTCTATAATGTCTATGGATAAAAAACTCATCCATGTAAATTCCATGATGATATAATACCCTATTGATAAGGTCTCAATTTCAATTTTTTGGCTATTGGTTTTTCCAGTCATCTTGGATATAGTTGGTCAAAATCAGTGATAGTCAATTATAGAGGAATAGTAAAAGGGAAAAAAATAAGGAAGAATAAAAAATGATTTTAGTTATTTGGTAATAATACCTAAGTTCATCGAGAAAAATAATAATTTCACTATATTTATGATATATTTTCCAGACACAAACATAGATTATAGAAACCATAGTTTAAAATAATGTCATATAGTAAAGTGGTGGTATAATATTCCATTTTTATGTAGTTCTAAATCTACAAAAATACTACACTAGGATAAAATAATGATGGTAATAACTTTCATAGAGTTAAAAGACTAATTTCATTATTGTCCACGCTGCTATAGTACAATATCAAAGTCCACACTTCTATTGTACTTATTTTTGGTTTTTTGGGGAAGCTCTCTTATACTTGGTCATATCTGCTACAATGAAAATATCTTACAATTTTCCAATAATTATTATAAGGACCAATATCCAATATTCCAACACAATAATTGCATACATTTCACCTTTATAGGTTATTTTACAATAAATATATGCATAAATATATAATAGGGACATCATTAATGGTGGACTATTGATTTTTATAATAACATTCTACACAAAACATTTGGTGTGCATGAAAACCTTGTTGTTAGAATACATGTTAGGATGATTTCACCTATACTGGTAAATGATCTTTAACAGACCATTGTGGTTGTGGATATGGGTTTTTGGTGGTTTCTAGGATTCTATTTGGGTATTATTATATTTTATTTAGATTATTTATCTCCCATATATAACAGATCATTGGATGATACCACATTGACTTATGACTTTACGACCAACATGGGTTCACAGTTCTCCATCATGGAGATTTTATTTATTTATGCAATGATTTAAAATATAAATCCTTTTTATATTGCCTAAAATGGTTAGTATTTTATTTGTTTAGTTATTGATGTATATTGTTTAAATGGAGATAGAGGGTATAAACTTTCCACATGGTATTATCAAACCTTCACTGCCAGTGGGAAAATAATTCATACGAGGACGTGTGACTATAGTCCCATAGAAACATCTTTTTGGTATCTATTTATGTTTCCATGAATAGGACGTTTTTTAAAAAGGGTAACCCTATTAGTCACTCTACAAGGTACAAGATTTGATTTCAATAAGTACACGATTTGTGTTGATTGATACATATAAAATTATTTATTTTAGAAAACATTTAAGAACACACTATGGGAATTTTATACCCACTTATCCACCTATGAACCATCCATTTCCATATTATAAACTTGTCTGGGAACCGTTTCCTAGAGTAAATTTATTAAATAAAATTTCATTTCTACACTAAATTAACTATAGTATGGCAGTTATCTAGTTTCACTGACATGTGTTTGGGTGCGTTATTAAAAACACACAACTATAATGATTTTAATAATAAAAAATAATGAATTTAATTTTAATATGTATTTAACCCTATAATTGTTATTAATTCATTATTTATTAACCAATTTCTATATTGGAACAACCAATATGATATGGTTTAGCAACTCTAACCACTGATATACAATTCAATGAAATCCACATGACCCTATAAACATGATTCCCACCAATTCCTTCATTATTTTATCTCAATATTGAATACATTTTTGTCTATATTCCCTACCAATGTTTTAGTGGTATGATTCCATTCACATAAGATCCATATTTTCATCCACCATAATAACACCATGATGGTGAACTACCAAACTTCTATATCCCAAAAAAAAAATAACCATTCAATTCATTATTTTATAGAGTTACCTAACATAGATAATAAAAATTGAAAATTATGTGTCCTATGAATTTGTGACTATGTTTTTATTTAGGTTGAAAAAAACATCATAAAGTCTGTGTAGTAAATATAATGAACTAAAATTGATTCAAGTTATGAATTTGTTATGATGTAATGGAATTTTGACTCGTCCTGTAAAGGGTTCTCTTTCATAGTTTGGGAAACTCTAGTATATTTAAAAATTGTTCTAAATTCCTTCCTAATAACAATACTAGTTACCCTTATCATAAAATCAATCCATTGAAACAAATAAACACAGTGAAATTATATATGTATCAAATGTTCTATATCTATATATATTATAGGTTCTTTAGGATTCTCTTCATTGATTTATTATGCTATGGTATAATGTCACGTAGTTGGAAACTCTTGAATTTTTTTTTTATTTATGGAGATGGTTGTTGTTGACATTTGGGGACTACACCTATTAAAAGGGTTAAAATGTATCATTATGATAGGAACAAAAACCCACATTTCAAAATTCAATTTATTGAGGACCATCATACTTATTAACATTACATGAAAAGCTCTATCATCTTAAATTTTATTTTTATTCATCCATGACCAAATATGTGGAATTTAGTGGAATGTTTCTAGAACAAATGATTTTATTTTTAAGGATATTAATCTGGGATTATCACATCTTATAGTTCATGCTAATAAGTATATTACTAGTTTGATGTAGTTTAAATCTATATGGAATAGAAGACAAGGTGAAATGTATCTAGAAATTTAGGTTTTGGGACATGCATAAGATAAAACCTTTCTATTTTATAATGACATATGAGTTACATGAAGGTATAATGGTGTTTACACCATGTTGGATCCATGTTACAGTATCAAATCATTACTTATACATAAGGGAGGTCGATAAAAATATTAGTCAGGTATCAAACGAAAATGGTTCTGATTAAAAATAGTCAAGTCAGCTGAGTCGAGGGTTGACCAAAAATTAGAATAGTTGTGGATCATTGACTGGAAATTTGGATGTTGATCGGATGCTTGAATGTTATGGATTTTCGCACACATTTGTTATGATGCATTATGTAGGTCATTAGAGATGGTACTTTATGTCTAAAGACATCATCCGTCATTATTAATGGGATAGAAAACATTTAATACTTTGAGGGACCTATTAGTTAGGGAGTAAAATTTGCTACATCTATAATAATATACTCAATTCCCATTACCAATGGAATAATAAATAAATGGTAAGAAAAAAAACATTCATGGTGAGTATACTATGTATATTGTGTAATTAGATGATTCCACGGGTAGAGCATGATTTTAAGGGTTTTAAACCTTTCAAAAAGAGACAAAATAATCTTTTAGCTAAACAATATGGTTTTGATGACCATTGAAGGAATATTTTGTAGAACGGGAAACACTAGGGTAAATTTTATAAGGGATTTTTCCATAAGAAATTGTATAACATATTCCATTAGAAACACATGGGCCTCATATGATTTAGGCTCCCATGTAGGTGTTTTGGATCTAAAAATTGAATTAATAGCTTTGATTCATATAAGAGCTACATTGACAAACCTCCATGAGGAAACTAAAAGAGGGTATATAAATGGGTTCTAATGAATTTTTTTCCTGGAACATACCATATTAACATAATTAGTGCAATGAACGGCCCCATAAATATTATAATGGATGCCATTATCCCATTATACAACTGTTATAAATATCCATAAGAATATTTGTCTCCAAATAACTCATTATGAATGATATTTTCCTAAAAGATGTGATTCATCAAACTCCATATCTCAAAAAAATAATTCATTGGCACATTTTTTATCGGTTTGTGTATTAATTAAAAAATTTAATAACCATTTTTTCAAAGATGATCAGAACCACATGACATTAATATATATGTTTTTTATTTAACGATCATTCCTTAACGCAAAAATGATGCAGAAATGAAGAAGAATCACCTTGGATTTTTAAAATATGACTCTTCTAATAGAAAGATGTTTCATATTCAAAAATAAATAATTTCCTGGATGTCTCAAATAATTACATCATGAAATGTATGTCATGTTTTAGAAATAGAGTTCCACATGGAAAAAATTGAAATCTGATCCATTTCTCTTGAAAATAACCATACTGGAATCATAGATACACCAACACATAAATTTTGGGAAAACGAAACTTTTATTCTGTCTAATTATTTATTTACTGTGTGATATATTCCTTCTAATTTTTCCACTAAATTTACCATAAAATTTATCAATATTATTTTCAAATAGTAAAAAACAACCCATAGATTTTATTTGATCATAATTAAGAGGATAAAATTACAATTCAAACAAGGTGTTTCACATATTTTCACATACTGTTACCTTCTTTTATATATTTATTATCTCTCTTTTAGATTCCATTTTTGTGTTTTTTTTAATTCAATCATTTTGAGAAGGAAGATCTTTTATTGGGGAAAATGACCAAATGCTTGGGATTTTTTTTGAAATAATGTTTTCTAGGTACAAATGCTTAAATTTATTTAAATGGAACTCATTAGTTTTGAAACTATTCGGATATGGTTCATGTTTGTTTTATAGATTCAAGATTTTGAACTACATGATGCGCATATTAATTCATAAACATGATTCATGACATGAATATATTATTGGTAAGGTTCTTGGAATTGGTTTATAGAATAAATGTTTTACAATATATGAAAATTGTTCACAACATGAAATGGTCGATCAAAGTTAATTTTAATTTGAGGATACACCTTTTTTAGTATATCATGTAAATCATTAAAATTTTGTCATGAAAGGGGTTCATATAATGAATGGTTTAGGGCCATCAGTTTCAACCAAGATGCACATAGTATTATCATTCCATTCTATATTCAGTCTTCCCTCTAGAAACCTAGGATCTCTCTGAGGATGTTTTTGAGACGAACTCTCCATTATGATTATTTAATTTGGTGATTGATATTCCTAGTGGATTCACTACATCTCATCATATATGTGATCCTTCTATTTCATATTTTCTATTGGTCAAAATAGAAAAATTTCACTATGATTTAAGATCCATTAATATTTTGTTGATGTTCTTCTTGATCTGTTCTATATTTGTTGTCTTGTCCACTTTTGGGCCCTTGTTCTTTTTTAGTTGTGTTTTGGTGGGTGTGATTTCATTTATGTATTTCTGACCTAATCTTTCTTCTAACCTCAGTTATTATTGAATACAATTTTGAGGTGTGAAAATCATTGGTAGGGCATATATTTGTAGTTATTTATTCATTATGGTGGGTTTAGATCCATTTTTGGTCATTGGTGACCTAATTTTATTGTAGGTGGTTCAATCTATATCCTATTTTTTTATTAACATGGATTTCTCTAGTTTATAAAAATTGATTGATAATTAAAATAGCATGATTGATTGATTGATTTGAGAGTTTGAATAGGGGTTTTAGAAAATAAGGTTTATATTTTTGAATGTAAATGAAAAAGAAATCATCAAAGAATTGTGAGAGGGATTTATAAAATGGGTTTAAAAAAATGGTTTTGATTTAATTGTGTGGAAAATATAGTAAATAGGAAACAATCAGGCACATAGTTGGAAGGAATAGTGATAGGCCTTGTCTGTTGATACTCTGGGGGGTCACTCAAAGTATAATCATATTCTTCCTATGACTATTACTCATCTTATTTTCTAACACAATTGGGAGGTTCACATTCAAGGGTGCTCCTTATCTCTCTAAATTAGACGAGTTTGTCAAGAGACTTGATCTGTGTGATTGTCTCTGTCTAGGTATAGGTGTTCTAGATAGAATGACATGTACTGATTCTTGTAATTATGTTACCTCTAATTTTTAGTTATACTACCTATATTTGATAACCAAATTTGATATATGTGATATTTATTGAAATTATTTCATCGATATTATTTGAAAAATTGGAAAAAGTGTAATTCTTTAGCATTAATATGATATAAAAAAATATTTAATTTATTATGATGTCTTGATTTATTTAAATTTAAACCCCTTTGAATTTTTTTCTAGAGACTTCTTTTTAAAACACATATGGGATCTTACTAATCCTGTTAGCTAACACCCAATGACCCCTTTAGTAGTTCATATAACATATTAAACATTTTGATATAGGGAATGACAATGTGATATATTGAGGTGCTGAGGTTTCTATTGACTGAGTTGTGAAGCTGGTTGTGAGATAGTAGATATTGTGTACTTATCTCATGTTGTTGTGGTTTCTCTTTTTGGGGTTTTTTTCCCTTCTAGTAAGAATGATACCATGGGGTTTTTATCGACATTTAGGTTTTATAACTAATGATGTGTCTTTAGTTATGGAGTATGTTTGCATTTTTCTTTTACTATTTCTTCCTTTTATGTGTATATATATTAAATATTGTCTGTGTCATTTTTTGGGAAGTCATTCAATCTAGTTGTTTTTTTATTCTTGGGTGTTACTCGCTAGACTGTGGTAATGGGAAAATACCTTTATATATGTGAAGGGTAAGTATGGGATCCAGTTCTTACAGGTGTCTGGATCAGTTCAGTATAGTTTTATAAGATATGTATGTTAGTGATCAATTTTTGGATGTTCCTATACGTTAGATAAGATATTCCAGACTTGAGGGGTAGGTTTTGGTGAGTACCGTACCAGATCATTCTATGAATAGTCTCAATATTCCACAGGATGTTATGATGATTGTATTCTATTTTGAGTTATTAATCATAAAATATAATTTTGTTTATGGTTATTTTTGTCTGGACTAAAATTTTACAATCATTTGATCACTTATTTTACTTTTAATGAGTAGTTTTTTGCCTCTCAGATGCCTCCAATGGGTTCCATAGGAGGGTTCAGTGCATTATTCTTAATGGAATCAACATTTGGAATAGAAATTCTTTGAGACTATCATGCATCCTGTTAGCACCATGGAAAAAATTGAACTTCATGTCCACAAATGTGTTATTGGGGTAAATCATGTAGTTTTAGGAGAAAGGGATCGACCATTAGAATATTTATTTGAGAAAGCGCCATCCATTAGATGTACGAATGAACCTCACAAGAAAAAGGATGGAATGGAAAATATTAATCTGATGTTAGACATCCTAGATTCACATAATAATATAAAAATTGAGTGTGGGAAATTTAGAATCAATGATCCCAACATGTGATGGTGGGATTCCATGGTGTAGGTGGATAGACATGTGGGACTACACTAGAGGTGTTTGATTAATCTATTCTTCTAGTAGTTATATATAAAGTCTCTAATAATGGGGAAGTATCTAGAGTTATTTTCATATGAGTAATGTGATCGTTGGGTGTCACCATACACCAATCAGTTCATAGTGGTAGTTTTATGTTTTCCATCGTTAGTAAAGAATGATCAGCTAAAGGTTTAAAATAAACTAAAGAGTTTGTGAATAAATATCTGATCATAAGTATTTATTCTATATTATTCTACCTCCATAGATATATTACACCTGTATATGATGGTAAATAATGATATAGAAGGAATGGTTGGTCATCCCACTCCTTCTCTTATATCAAGTAGATGTTACAGTGGAATGTAGGGAAGGATGATGAAGTAGCATAACAATCCCATGGGTGGTAGAGGTAGTTCTCAGAAACGGGAATACCCTGAATCATCATTAACAACCTTTAGTGATCCCATGAATTTCTATAAATGTTTCATAGTCAATTACAATGGAACTTATTTTCCTTCAGCAGAGAAGATGTATAGAAATTATAACAGGTAAAACCATCAATATATTTCTCTTAGGCCATGTCTATGCCTTGTTATGGATAGAGATCATATTCTCTTATAGATTTTATGGTATTTTCCAATGATTTATGAAGTATAGTGCTCAAACCATGGGAAAGAAGATTGAATCACCTTCATGCAACATATGAGTTTCTGTTTGAGGCTGACATGGGCCTACTAATGGAGAGAGGTACCATATTTATTGCATCTTTTATAGAGGATGGTTTTTAATGTTTGAAGCTAATAATCATTTATATTTCCAAAATTATTGAAAATTTTCAACCTCCATTAGAGATCATATATTTTTTTGTAATTTTTGAATGATATTGCATAGAGGACATTGAAGGGTTTTTAGTGTCCTTGTTCTTTGTTGATTACTGATGTAGAGTTAGTATGTAATTTGCTCATTCTAAATCTAGTATTATTCAATTAAATCATCAATTTGGGATAGAATATTTCTCACCAAAATGATTTTTATGTAAACATAGTTGTTCTTAGTTTGTTTTTTGTGATGGGGACTCTCGGGTGTTTTAGGTAGAGTGAGATCTGAGGTCTTTTTGTGAAGGTACTTCACACTCAGAGTAGATGAGTTTGTTCTATAATAATAGAACTGAGCTTGATAAATTTTATTATATATTTTATCATCACATTATTATTGAGGAATTTCATGAGGTTCTCCCAAAAAACATCGTTGGTCTTCCTTTAGAAAGGGAGGTAGAGTTTACGATTGATCTGGTGCTAGGTACACAGCTAGCTTCAACACCCTCATATTGTATGGAACTAACATATTTGATAGAGTTAAATATTATGTTTGATGATCTAATGTTGAATGTATTCATTCTCCCTAGTGTTTCTCCTTGGGTCCCACATTTTTACATTACAATGAATAAATATGGTTCACTCCAATTTCAAATGATGTATCATGATTTGAGTCAGTTTATGGTTAACAATAAGTATCATTTTCCCTCCATAAATTATTAGTTTGACACACTAAGGGGTAAAATGTTGTTTATAATGATTTATATTTGGTCGGGTTATCATTATATGAGTTCTCAAGAGTCTTATGGAATAATGATGGATTTCTAAAATAGCTATGGCCATTAAAAATATATTCTGATGCAATTTGGTCTAACTAACGCTTCTTAGGTTTTATGTATTTAATGAAAGTTAAATTACATCACTATATAGAAACTATTATGGTTTTTTTCATGGATGATATTTTGGTTTATTCGAGATCAAAACATAACAAGGTTCATTATTTGAGTACGGTTATGGAAATCCTGAGGAGTCCCCACTTATATGGAATGATTTTAAAATTTTCTTTCATGATTCAATAAGTATTGTTATTATGGAATTTTATTTCTAATCATGGATTATCAGATGATCCTAATAATGGAAATTTTGTCTTGTTATGGGAGGTTCTATTGAACATTTTTGAGATTCAAAGCATCCATGGTATTTCTTGATTCTATCGATGATTCAACTGTGTGTTTTCAAAGATGGTGTCACCATTGACCACTATTACTATGAACTAGGTGAAATTCATATGAGATAAAAAGTTTCACACTTCTTAAATGAGTTGAAATGACTTCTAATACGATTACCTATCTTGAGATTACATGATCCCGATAATGGGTTTGTGTTGTACTATAATGCTTTTAGTTCTTCTATGGGTTGTACGATTATATAGGGTGATTATGTTGCGTATCTTATATATTGTAATATTTTTCCTCATGAAAGGAATCAACCCACTCATGATTTAGAGATTTCTTTGATTATGCATTAACATAAGTAGTGGAGGAACTACTATTTATGGAACAAATTAGAGTCTTTTATAATCATATGTTTTTGGGATATATATTTTCATATATTAAATATAATATAATATAGATATGGTGGATGGAATAACATTAAATATTTGAACTTGGTATATTATACACCCCGAGAAAGGTTAATATCATTGTTTATGATCCCTGTAAGAATGTACGATTGTGGTTTATTATGGAATCAATGGTGGTGTGGAACCTTATGGGTCTCCTCATTCAGTTTCATCTAGGCACCCAAGAAGATATTTTAGGAATGGTTTTGACCACATTCGAGTTTTCATTATTTCTCCTTAGTCTACTACATAGGGTCAACAGCAAGATGATTATTTTGAATAATTTCAAGATACCCATTATGTTAGGAAGTTCATTTATAGTTTATCTACCACTTTCGATGGTATTTTCTATTTTGTGTATTTTTCCTCCCAATATCCATGTGGAGACCATTTTTAGATGACTATTATATTTATTAATAGTCTATTCATCTAGAAACTATGAAAATTTATTATGACATGATATAATGATTCTGGTGGCTGATTATGAAGGATATAATTTTAGACTATGTATCAAACTATTGCACCAACCAACAGATAATGACATAGAAAGTGAAACATTCTTGTTTTCTACAAACTAGTTTGGTACCATTTGGAAATGGGAAGAGGTGTCAATGGGAATTTCTACAGGATTACCACAAAAACTCTAATAGAAGAATTATACATAGATAGTGATAGATAAATTTGATGAAATTGGTTCATTATATTCAAGTCGGGGAAAAATCTAAAGTTGAACCCCTGGATAATATGTATATATAAATGATTGTGAAGTTTCATGGGGCTCCTTCTTCCATCATTTCAGTCAAGGATCCTTGGTTCACCTCACCATTTTGGGAGTGTCTTCATAAGTGTAAGGCGACAAAGGTCAGGTTGAGTAAAACATATCATCCATAAAAAGATTGTAATTCGGAGAATTAAATTTTGATCTGAGAGGATATGTTCTATGTTGCATATTGGATATTGGTGGATCATTGGATATCCATCATGTACTAGTTGAGTTTTCTTATAACAACATTTATCAGACTTTGATTAGTATAGAACCCTTGATGTATTTATATAGCCACTAATAAATATTACATATTTGTTGGGATGAGATGGGAAAGTCCACTTTTATAGGACAATGTCTCATTTAGGAGACATTGATGAGTATTCAATATATACATTGGTGTTTAGTTGGATATTAGTGTCTGTAAAAATTTTATGTGGATTGTTGATATCATTCTTTAGAGTTTTTAATGGTAATTGTGTTTTCATGAAAATTTATCCATGGTTAGTGAATCATTAGTTTTGAAAATAGCGGATGTTAGATAAGAGATATGTTGGGATATTTTAAGTCACAGAGAAACATGAGAATGTTTATTATCGGTTGGAATTTCTTGTTCTGTTGATAGGTATGCATTATATTTTCTATATATATTTGCTCAGGAAATATAACCATGGTACCTCTTAGGTTATCAGTTTTTAATTGATTGAGATAAAGCCCAATGTTTCTATTATATAGTAGCCAATGGAGTTAGTTAACTCTCAGGTGAAGTCTTACATCAGAAATATATATTGTTAGTCAGGGTTTTATGGATACATATAGTTCATTCTTGTGAGACTCGGGATAATGAATCTTTAGTGATGTAGTAGTAAAATCATATATTTCCAAAGTTCTAGTCTTCCACCTGACATCATGGGAAAGTAAATTCTAATTGTAGGGAGTATGTAACATCTTGTTACCTTATTTCATGTATTTCTCATCTCTTTTTTCATTCCCTATTTGTTTGGGTGAGTTTAGGGCCTTTCAATGATGGGGAACTATTTTGTGGGAAAGTAACTAATATTGGGGAATATATGTTTGTTTTAATTAACTGATTTTGAGTATAGATGTGTTAAATTATTTCTAGGGTTTTATATATGTTTAGAAGGCTTCAGAGGTGATTTAGGTTTTTTATTGAATCTTTATTTTGAACTATATTCTAGGAACATTAACATAGTAAAATTGTTAAATGATGTGAATTTTTTGAGGAAGATTCCATGAATTGTTCCAGTGTGTAAAAATTCTACAGTAAATGAAACTAATTCACATCATGAAAGGGTCAATTAAAGTAACATTCAATCCTAGGTGACAACTTTTTTCACCATATCTTGTAAATCATGAAATTAATATCATAAATGGGATTAATTTCGTAAAAAGTTCAGGTCCATGGATTTTATCTTCCAAGAACATATGATTTTCATTTCATTTTACATGTAGGATTCTCTCTAAAAACCTAGAATATCTCCCAAGTGATTTTGGTGACCTCATCACCATTTAGATCATTTTTTTGGTGATTGATATTCATGGTGGATTCATTGAATCTCTTAGGGTACGTGAAATTTCTACTTCTTCATTTTAATTGGTCAAAAAAGATATATTTTAATATGTTTTTTTATCCTTTGATCTTGTAGTGATGTTTTTTTCGATCCTTTCATGCAGTGGTGTGTGATCTTATTCTGAGGGTTGGTCCTTTGTTGGTAGGGGTATTAAGCATTCAATTTATCTATGGTATATTTGATCTGACCTCCCTTCCACATTTGTAATTATGGAATAAAATTATGATTTTTGGGAATCATAATTATGTTTATTATATTTTGTTATGTTTTCTTTTCAATGGTTATGGAAATAGTTATATATAGGTATGGCATGGGATTGAGGCATGAGGTTTCATATGTAGCTTCTTTTTTGGAACCATGATTGAGCTAGTTTTTTATTAATTGATTTATGATATATATTTTCTCAACTAATGATTGGTTTTTGTGTTTAAATGGGTTTTCAAGAAATTATTTGTTTCCCCTTATTTTGGTAAAATAAATTGAATTTTCTTAGAATTGTGAAATAATGTTTTGAAATGGTCTTCAAAACAGGATTTTGATGAAGAATTTTGGAAACAATAGAACATGGGAAGCCTTGGGTACTTACCTGGAAGGTGTAGTGACATGCCACATCTATTGATATTGATATGGGGTTCACTCATGAGATGTTCTTATACTGCCTAGACCTATTTTTATAAGGACCTATAGACACTATTAGAAGCTTCAATTTTTATTATGTTCCTATTCCCTAAATGTTTTATTCATATGGATAGAGACATGATACACATGATTGTATATGTATGGGTATGATTGTTCTAGATATCCTAACCTATAGTTATCCTTATATGATGTTACATATAGTTTTCAGTTATACTATTTGGGTTTGATTACAAGCATTTATATATGTGATACTCTTTGAAAATATTTTACCAAGATAATTTGAAACTGTAGAAAAATGAGTAATGTTTTACAATGATTTAGATAAAAATATTTAAATATATTATCATGCTTTTTTCATAAATGTTGGAAACGGGTGGAATTTTGTAAATGACCTTCTTATGGAACACTTAGGTAGGATCCTATTGATCCTTTTACCATACAAATTTTGACCACTACAGTTGTGAGAATACCTTGTTATGTATTTTCATATAGGGTAAGTAAAGGGTCCTTAGTGAAGTGGAATGGTTTCTATTTTCTGAGTTGGGTATTCGTTGGTGAGATAATGTGATATTTTCAATATATCAGAAGGATTATATGTTTCTTGTTTTTGGGTTTTTCCAAAAAAAAATTACACAATCCTTAGGGAATTTTTATTCCATGTTGGGTTGTATAACGTATATAGTTTCCTTTAGTTATGGAGTATGTTTCTTGTTTTCTCATCCACCATTTATTCCTCATATGTATGTATATATATATTTCTTGTTTTCTAATTTTGGTTGGGTGGAATCATTCCCCATTGTTATTGTTGATGCTCGGGTGCTAGTCACCAGCACATATGGGGATTTGGAACACCCTTTGAGTATGTGATTTTTGATGCTCCTTTCCATCACATAGTCTAAATGAATGAAAAGGGAAATACCTTGATCCCAAAGGGATTGATCCTTTTAAGAAAAATCAATAATTAACAAAGGCATGATCAATGATTCATTTGCACTTGGGTCGTGAAAGTTCCACCAAGGTCACGCAATTATACTTGTGCGCCTCCCAATGGTCACGCAGGTGACTTGCGCACCCTCTTTGATTTTTCGCCCAAGGTCTTCCCTGGACTATAAATACCACTTGTGGGCCCCCCATTTCCGGACGGAAAAATTCCAAAACTCATATTCGAGCTCTGGTCGGCCAAGTCTCTTCTGGAAGTCTTCTGAACACTTCTATGGTAATTTCTTAACTAGAATGGAAGGTATAAACAAAGGAAACATGGCCTAAGTGTTGAAACTCATCAACACTTGCGCTCCTAAGTGGCTAGCCCTTAAGTGAAATGTCCACACTTGTGCGAGGCCTTATGCCTTCAACAGAACATGCACGCCACTCTTCTAGAAGCCTCTAGGGATAATACTAAATGCTTGAGCCAAGTCTCACCCATGTATTTCCTTAATAGTTGACCATCCCGCAACTACCTATGTGTTGCGCAGGTACACCTGCGCGACCAGGACTTGCACACCCACTCAGGACTTGTGTGCCCCTCTTTTTTTGGGTACCTCTCCTGTATATTTCACCTCTCTTATGCCTATCCACCACTCCTATTCAAGATCCAGCATTCAAAACCCTCTTTAAAACCATTTCTTTTGGCATGGATTCCTTGTTGTGCTCCTTATCTGAACGGAATTCCGTGGAATATCTCTCAAAACTTAGTGATTTACTTATCTTCATGTCACTAAGGTGAGAGAATTCATTCATTAAACCTCTTCCTTTAAATATGAGAGGTTCTTAATTCTGGGACTCCTTTTTCGGACTAATCCCCAGTCATAATTCCTCTAATATGTCCATCATCCTCAGGAATAATCCCCACTCATAAATTCCATTTAACATAGGCTTCTTTCTCAGGAATAAGTCCTAAGTCTCAAGTCTCTTAACCTAAGGCATTATATTCAGGAGTAAGACCCAGTCAAAATTCCCATTAACCTGGGCCTTCTTTTCAGGAGTAATCCCCAGTCATAATTTCTCTAAATTGGGCCTCCTTTTCAGGAGTAAGCCACAGTCATAATTCCCTTTAACCTAGGCCTACTTTTTAAAGAATAAGCCCCAAATATTAATTTCTCTTAACCAGTCTTAATTTAGTTTTGAATTGGGATTCCTTCTCATGAGTGAAACCCAATCATAAGTCCCCTCCTAATTTGGGAATCCTCCTCAGGAATAAGCCCCATGTTAGAGTATCCAAATCTCCATAAAGCACATATACTTTTATGGACCTTGTTCCCAGGTTTCTTCTCTGACTTAAATCCTAATCATCTTGTATCTGGGCAGTCATACATATATAATCCCCACGTCATTTCTTATAATTTCATCTTTCGTGAAACAATTGTCTGGTTTTACCAATACCTCTTGTTTTTCACACCATGTATGACTCAAGTGAGATTAGAGTGTAAAATTAATTATGACATCTTTCTTTGATCCATCAATCATGCATATACCTCATACTTATTTACTCGAACTATGTGTGTTATGATTCCTTTTATGAAACAAATGATACATATGTAGCCCATCTGCGAGTGCAATCCCAACTCTGAAATAATCTATGTCCTTCTGAATGACAATAAACATCAAGTGACCCACTTGGTGGCTTTAAAACCAGTATGGTTATCATAATGACCAAGTGATTTCTATATAATGTGTCGAAGGATATCATTGACCAAGAATCTCTAACAAATACAGATGCTTCTCTATCGATGAAGAACCTTGAATACATATAAAGATTCTCTAAATCTCATACATATTGATCATTGATTGTTAGATTTAAAGGAAATATCATTTTCATACATGGTAATGTAATAAGGATTCACGAACATAACTTAAATATATAAAGAGAGTCCCGGAGTAGACAATAATTCCCCCCAAAATGGTGTGATGAGTCTGACCTCCCATCCTCTAGACCAATGAAAATTCATAAGCCTCATCATTTCATAACTAGTGAGCACCTACCTTTGGAATGTAGGTCCAAATGAATATAGAATCATTAGATGCTTCTGGTTCTACAAACAAACCCATTAGAAACCGATTGGAATGTTTGAACCTTAAATCAATGAGGTCATCCCTATTTCCAAAGGAAACAAAAAATGGTGAACCCAACGTGAATCATTAACCAAGTCAAAATGATATATTACTTATTTTGTTAGGCCCCTATTTAAACTCAATGAGAGGGCCAACAGAATAATCAGTAACATATGTGCTCATTCAAAAGATGTAGTAGCCGAACTTATCTTGATATTTTTTGTTATATCAAATAGGCACACTTTTCCAAGATCTTCTGCATTACAAGAATAGATTCTCTTAAATTCACGTATGTGAATGCCTTTGCTATGAAAGCCTCTGCTGTGAATGTATCTGCTGCTACTCCTGCTGGATCGTCGTCCGCTCTGAGGATGACATCACCTACTCAGTGTCTTCAATACTGGGTATCAAATGCGCTGGTTAAGGAGTACCTTAAAATGGTACTATTATGACTCTGGAGGCCTCTAGACAAGACCTTAAAGTCAATAATTCACCCTGGTCGTCCGGACAGCGATGAGCAGCAATCAAGAAATAGGTGGTGCCAGCCACCATTTCCAACCGTTTCGGGTCGTTATCCCCGGAACACAATCACCAGTCCCTCCCATATTCTGGGGAAGTGAATGAGAATGTCCCTCAGGACATTAATTCAGATGGATAGGATTCTTTCTCGAGGACTCGCATCAACAATCATTTCCAGACTCGTGATATAGTGCGCCCTCAACATGAAGTGGGTGTCATCTCCAAGAATTCGGCTCACATTACTCGAACCCGAGCAGGCATGATGAACCACCCGAGGTGAAAACCAGTAATCAATGAGCAGGTTATTATCTCTTCCATTTCTAGAGAAGTCCACCAACCTAACTTGGTGGAAAGAAACGAGTAGGAACACACACCAGTCCATTTTAATTCCACTATCCATCATACTCATCTGGCAGCAACACGTCAATCCCGCCAGGCAATTCCAGTGGAGTACTAGAGACAGGAACACACACCTGTTTATAAGTCATCAGCTAGTCAGTAGGCTCATATGACTACATAAGATGAATCCCGCCAACCCAATGCGTTGACAACTGGAAAACATGAACATACACATGCTTACACTCATCAATCCTACCCGTAGCCTCATCTGTCATTATTGAAGGAAGATCATCAACCACGTTCAGAGGAGTGAATTAGCAGGCACGTACACCTGCTAGTATTGATCAATCCTACCAATAGTCTCATTTGGTAGGACCCGGAGACGTCATTCAGAATGCTCCGATGACAAATAGGAGGAAGACTCGACTCTCTGCCCCCACACTTGAGTACGGTCAGAATTCACTGACAGTAAAAGGAGGATAGGAGCATGAACACACACCTACACAAAGCACGGAATGGACGTATATTCCATTTCCAGCAGCTGATGTCACCAAGTATATTATGTCAATTCTGAAAGAGTAGAAGAAAATCCCTGCTCATATTCTGGATGCCTCCCAGGATATTATAATAGCTTCAGCAGCATCATAGGGGAAGAAATGAAAATCTATCCCTACCAGTGGAGTGACACATCAATAGATCACTCCGGAACAGACACACACCTTTGTTCCAGTCTAAGTGGGTTATGGGGCGAACTCCCCTATATCATACGGACAACCAAGTCAGGCACATACACCTGATTTGAGTGGAGATAATCAGCCTAACCTGATCCTTTCTTCTAAGCAGGCACATACACCTACCCACAATAACCACTTTTGTCAACAAGTGGTTCCTAAAGTGAGTAAGAAGGTGTCTAAAAAGAAGACCCATCCAACACAGTAATGAAATCAAGGGCCAATCTCTAACAAGGCTTTACTCGATGCTGGAGTTCTTGATGCACTTAGAAAATTATCTGTTGCGACTCAAGATACTACTCTCTCAGTTCCCAATAGTCGGTACATTAATTCTGAAGGTTTGTATTAGATACTTCCTCATGAAGGCTTGCTTCATGATAATTCGGTCGATCTGGAAGATTCATCTTCAGATGAGAGCCACAAGAATCCTCTCTGTGGCCAGAAGATCAAGGGGAAAGATGTTTGATCTTTTTCTGTAACCCACCCTGGTGGTCCTCCCCATGATGATGAATTTAGCTGATAAATTCCTCTCCGCTGTAATAATGCACATTGCCTGGAAGGTGATCCAATAGACAATGTAGTGACGAGAAGTCCCTTTTATCTTGAGGCACATGAAAATGTGAAGCCATTCATGTATGATGATTTACCAATAGTAGGTGAAATGCATTCTCAATTAGAAGATAGCCCGGGGTGTAGGTCATTCTCCGAACCACCCCTAAGTCATGCATCTTCTAGTTTCATGGGTGAATTCTCTACCGATCTTGTTGAATCTGATGAAGCAATAAAGAAGCACCCACTTTGGCCTAAACAAGTAGAATAATCTTCATTGATTGATAAAGAGGAAGTACTAAATATGAGAAAACAACTCACAAAAGGTGAAGTGCCAGTTATGTTTTGTCCTTTGGATGACTCTCAGTATGACATTCCAGAGATGTTGAGGGAAGATGGAATTCATGATATTCATCTCAACATGTGGAAAATTTTTTTTCAGTTAAAAAAGAAATTGTTATATTATGATGAATATGAAAATCATTTCAAGATAATAGAAGGGTTACAACGCCAAATTGACTTGGCATCTCTCTTAGTTTCTCGATATCTGAAGGCTGAAAAGCCACAGAGAGCCCTTCAGTGTTTATGCCTTGGCGCACTAAGAAGGTTGTGCCGGTTAATTTCCAATGCCCCATCTGGAATTCATATCAGGGAATGGGGTGTACAAGAAGCACTAAATTTTATTTTACTCTCTAGTTAGAAAATCCCACCGAAAATGGTCTCATGCAATGTTATTGGCCTGGCCGGCCACAGCCAATTGGCTTTGTTTGTAATCAAAGGCTCACTCAAGAAAAGGCCTAAACTAGTTCTTATAAAAATCCAGCATACTGAGAAAAGATGTTGAGTTACTATTGCATCAAGAAAATGAGAATATTTAAAAGTATCTCCTTTGGATCAAGAACATCATCATGTGACAGAAGTGTTAGAAATCATCCAACGAGATTTTGAGCTGGGTGATAAGAGTGGATGCAGGTTAATGCTTCCAGCCAATTTCCGGACTAAAGTCTGTAAGATCAGGAGACCTATTAAGAAGGTCTCAGATATAGCAACTCATGAGCCACCCCAGCTTGCTAGACTAGGGTTTCTTTTAACCCCACCCTCAGAATCATCAAATAGGATTCGAGGAGTTGAGAAAAAATAGCAGGAACAGTCCCAGTCCACAGGATTGGGGACTTTTTCAAATCCTAAATCTCTCCCTCAGAGAAAGTATGTCTTCTCTCAATTAGAGAAGAATCCCCAAGAGTAACGAAGAGCCAAATTATAAGGAGGTTCCCTCCACATTACAGTTCATCAAGAAGTTCCTGAGGGATTAAATCAATAAAAGGCAGTGTCTTAATAAGGAAATGGAAGAATGCAATATCACAGAAATGCCGATAAAAGAGATGCAATGCGTTATACATAAATCAATGTGATCAATGCCATTGTTTCTGATCCCCAAGATGAGGCTCACTCAGAGGGATCAGATGAGGACACTCCTGCTCAAGAGGTTGTACGAACAGACACAAATGAATAAGGTGTGTGTACAAGAAATCAAAGGATTACCCAGAATCTAGGTAATCCTTCAAGTAACCCACTTCCCCCTCTCCTTAAGGTGTCTAATAATGGGAGAGGAAAGAATCAGGCTACATACCCTTCTTCTGGAGAAGGCCAAACACTCTCATTAGAGAAAATATTCACAAAAAAAGAGGAAGAGGTGATGGAATTAAGGAAGTTGATTGCAGAGCTACTTTAGAGTAGTCTTTCTCCTAAGCATGATGGAGTCAGTCAGGAAAGGTAATTTGTTGTGATTACTGAGATGGATCAATAATATCCTCCTTTACCAGTACACCCTCAGAGGACCAATCATATGGGTTATACGCAACAACAACCGGCAATACTACCCTCAGTGGAAGTCCCGGTTGCCACACCTATCCAAGCTTAAGTTATTGCACCTGCATAGGTCCAAGATCAACCTGATGTTTCAAAAAAGTTTGTGACTATCATTAAGTCACTAATAGCTCGGTTAGAAGCTACCGAGGGAAAGCATGAACCGGTTCAACCAGAGAAGAGATCTTACCCTGAATGGGTAGAGGCAATTCCTCCCCCATCAAATTTTGCAAGTACCACGTTCCCAATCTATAATGGTTCGGGAGACCCAGAGTAACACTTAACACTTTTTTTTCTCGTTGTGATCCAATGATAGGAACCCCTCATCAAAAAGAAGCAGTTAATCTCAGGTGTTTTGTACCATCATTGCAAGGGCCTGCTTTTCTTTGGTATACAGTCATGCAATCCCGGTCAATTACTGGGTGGGAGGATCTTCATCAACAATTCCTTCATCAATTCAGCTCAACATTTACAAATAAAACTGTTTTTTATCATACAAATTGTATGAAAAGGGAGAATGAAAGGGTTTTAGATTTCATTGCTCACTGGTTGGGATTAACATATTCTCTATTCTTAGCACTCCCTCAAAAATAATTGTTTCCAATCTATGCAGAAAATATGCATGATGAGTTGAGCACACCATTGATCCCTGTGAAATACACAGGAGGGTTTCAAGACCTTCTTTGATCGCTAAGCAGATTAAAGTCTCTATTATGAAGACTAAGGATAAAGAAAATGTAATTCCATTAGCTCCATGAAGTGGAATGGTTAATTTAGAGACTGTTATAGTTATGCTTAAACAAGCACATGTACCTGCTTCTACTTCAAGGCCTTCATATTCTCGAAGGGCTCCACCTCCTGAGCATCAACTGCAGAGGGCGTTTCATCAAGACGATCAATGAAATCAAAGACGAAAACAATTTGAGGATATGAAGAGCAAAATTTACTCATTCCTAAATGAACAATTTCTTGGTTACTTCATTTCAGCTCTGGAAAATAATTTGGTTCAATTTCCAAGTCCCAAGAGGCCAACTAAGGAAGGAGATAAAGATCGTCCCAAATTATTACCCATTTCATCAGATGTTGGGGAATCCCATTCAGGAGTGTTTAGTCTTCAAAAACCTCGAAAAAATGGTGGACTCAGGACAAATCAAGTTGAAAGGTTCTTCAATTTAGGTAGCATATGTTGCTGCTACAAATCCAGAGGAAGAAGGAAAGTGGAAAGAAGTCAAGAACAAAAATGCGCAAAAATATGATGATTGGATGGTCAGAAAAATGATCAACCGAACTAATTCCATTTTTCGAACGCAATTGATGAAACCAATTGTGTCTTCAGCAATGAATGCCACAGAAAAACACTCTTCATTAGAGGGAAAATCCTTGATGAAACATCATAATTAAAAGAAAGAGGAACAATCAGAGGAAGATTAGATAGTGTTAAAGCCCAAATTGTCTTTGACTCTGGCATATTTTATGCCATCTACTTCGAAGCAACGGGAACCGCCCCGCCAAACGGCAAAGCCTAAATTGGATAATCAGGCAGAGTCTTCATTGGATGAAGTGTTGATTTTTGGTTCAGTTAATATGATTCATTTAACAGATCCTTATGCGAGTCGCAGTTTTGATTTTGTTGAGCCTGAATTCCATGTATCAAACAGAAGAATTAGAGAGAGTTCTAGAGGTATGGGATACAGAGGAATAAATGGATATCCCAGAAGCCACTATTTCAATTCTACCCTTGCTAGAACTATGTATGCAGCAGAAAATCATGGCAGAGCCCTTCAACGGGCTCAACAAGAATAAGAAAATTCTTCCACAAATAGCAGACCCAGTCCTGGCACAATTATTCTGGAGGATCGGTTAGAGGTACCATCTTCTTCCTCTCAGCAAGTAAATAGACCTATTCGGTCTAATATTCCAAATCCAGAAGTATTTCCAACTTATGAACTGATACAAGATGCATCTACTTCCAAAGAATCAAATTCTAAGGTACCTACGAAACCACATGTTCTTGTTGGGAAATGCAGACCTTTGGATCAACAGTATGATGTATTGAAACAGATGGCATAGCTACGGGCCAAGTTATCAATTTTGAATGCCTTGAAACTATCCAATGATCTTTGGGAGGCACTCATTAAGGCTTTGTCATGTCCTCAAGAGTTCAAAACTGAAATTGTTCCCGATGAAGTATATCATGTAGAGAATAATCCTGCAGAATGTCATGTAGTGATATCTTTAATAGATGAAGATGAACATGATGTCGTGCATGGACATATCAGACCTTTATACTTATCTGGAAAGGTCAATGGAGTGGACGTCCGGAGAGCTTTCATTGATAATGGCTCAGGAGTCATCCTCAACCCCATTCGTACACTTCATCGATTGGGCCTCATGAAATCTGATTTATATCCTTGTACTATGATGTTGCAAGGATATGATAAAAATGAAAAATAACCACTGGGAGAGATTATACTAAGAACTCATTTTGGAGATTTTTTATCCAATTCATATTTCATGGTTTTTGATCATGACACAACCTTCATTGTTTTTCTTGAAAGACCCTGGCTACATCAACTTACGGCTATCCCTTCATCATACCATCAATGTCTCAAATATTATTTTGATGGTCAAATTGGGACATTGTATGTTGATAAATTCCCCTTCAAAACATTTGAATCTCAATACATTGAGGCGGAATTATATCACATGAAGGGTAAGGAGAAATCCATGACAAGGGACGTTACCAAGGTGAATGCTCTATTTGGTTTGGAAATGATTCCAGTAAATCCATTTATTCATGTGAGTGCAGATTATGTGGTGCCTATTAGTAAAATTTACAGGATATACCCAAATCAAAATACTCTTATGGAAACCTCCATAATTTCAATTATGGCAATCAAGCCAGACAGTATGTGAGAAATTGGTGATTTACCAAGCAATGATGAAAGCTCAAATGGAGATGTCTTCATTTCATCTTTTGAATTCCAGAGAGTCTATACTTCACCAACCAGGAAAGAAGAAGTTATAGAAATGTCAGAGGTAAATGATGATGTTGATTCTCAATCCACCATATCCTCTTTATTACCCAAGGAAGACCCTTCATCGTCAATTGGGTTGGAAATGGAAGCTTCTTCTTCAAGATGTTAAAATTTTAACATCTCTTCTGATCATGGAAATTATATTTCATCGTCTACTATGTAAGTAGAAAAATAAGAAATAACACATGTTGAAGAAGAAGAGGAAGATCTCAGGGATTCTCCCCCAGCATTTGTAGAGGGTATTCCACCACTGTAGATGAACTCAGAGAAAGAAATCTGTGTACAAAAATAGATCCATGCCCTACTTTAATTAGTTCATCCATGACTCTTAAAGAGAAAGCGATGTATGTTTCATTTTTAAAGAAAAATTGAGATATATTTTCTTGGAACTATATAGAGATTCCAGGGCTTGATCCTGATGTTTCCACTCATTGTTTGGGTTTTCTAGAAGAACGTTGTGGATTCAAATAAGCCACTAGAAGAACAAACCCAACCTATGCTTCCAAAATTTATGTTGAAGTGGATAAGCTTATAGAAGATAATTTTTTCAGAGATGTTCAATATCCCATGTGGTTGGCTAATATTGTCCTAGTGAAAAAGATGAATGGAAAAATTAGTGTTTGCATTGATTTCAAAGACTTAATCGACATTGTGCTAAGGATGATTTTCCAGTTCCGATTACAGAACTCTTGATTGAAGCAACAACTGGCTATGAAGCAATTTCCTTCATGGATGGATATTCAGTATATAATCAAATCCGAATGGCTCCAGAAGATGAGGAATCTATAGCGTTCAGAGCCCCTCAGGGTGTGTTTTTCTATCGGGTAATGCCCTTTGGCCTAACGAATGTAGGCCCAACATATCAGTGTGCCATGCATCATATCTTCAAAACATTTTTATGAAATTTTGCTTAATGTTATGTGGAAGATTTGGTGGTTATATCCAAACAGCGTTCTAATCACCTGGATGATTTTGAAGTCATATTCAAGAAACTTCGGCAACATAATCTGAAGATGAACCCCTTAAAATGTGATGTTGGGGTAACCTCAAGAAAATTTCTCAGCATTGTTGTATTCCATCATGGTATTGAAGTCGATCCTGAGAAGACAAAGTCAATCCTTGGTATGTCACCTCCTCAGAATTTGAAATAATTGAGAGGACATCACGGACACCTAGCATATATTCGGCATTTCATCTCCAATTTGGCAGGCAAAAGTTTAGCCTTCACCAAATTGATGAAGAAGGGAGTTGCTTAAAAGTGGACTGAAGAATGTCAAGAAACTTTTAATATTCTCAAGAAGAATCTCTTGAGGCCACCGATGTTAATGAAACCTATTGAAGTAAGACCACTTATCCTCTATGTAACAGCTTTAGAGCGATCATTGGGTTCCTTTCTTGCTCAGAGGAATGATGTTGGGAATGAAAACAGCCTCTACTATCTCAGTCGGACTATGCTTGAAGCAGAAACCTAGTATTCAAATATTGAGAAGTGTTTCCTAGCGTTAATCATTGCAATTCAGATGTTGAGACACTATCTACAACATCACGAGGTCCTATTAGTATCTCACAATAACACGCTCAAAATCAACCTTAGTCTTCCAATACTTACAGGACGTCTAGCAAGGTGGGAAGTTATTTTGCAGCAATTTGATATCCAGTACGTGTCTCAAAAGGCAATAAAGGGCCATGATCTAGCTGATTTCCTTACTAAACATCCCATGGCAGAAGATACATCTTTATATATTGATCTTCCTGATGATGAAGTCTTTTCTATTCATGATAATCTTCAATCATGGGAAATGTAGTTTGATGGTGCTTCCAGGAGTCCAATAGGGAAGAAAATGGAATATTTTAAATTCAATGATGTTGGGTTATGAATTGTACTAATTTCCCTGAAAAAGGATGTGATATCTTATTCCTTCTCATTGTTAGGGGCGGTACAAAAAATAATTCAGAATACCAAGCTCTTATTGCAGGATTGGAGTTGGCACTTCAAGCACAAGTGAATCACTTAATGATGAAAGGTGATTCAGACCTAGTAATCAAACAAGTCAATGGGTATTATGCAATCAGAAATGAAGAACCAATCCCTTTGTATGATTACTTCAGAGAGTTAATGGTGGAATTTCCTTCAAAACTGATAATTTCTTATGTCTTGCGGTCACAAAATGCTCAAGCTGATGCACTAGGTAAAATATCCATGACTCTGGCATATGCAAATCGGGATGAGAAAATCATCAATATTTCCCACCTTCATACCATTTCACCTTGTGATCAAATCAAAATAGAGGAAATCAATGAAATTAGTCCCATTACTGAACCATATTGTCATACTATAATATGGATGACACCTATCAGGGAATACCTTCAAAATGGAACACTTCCACCTGATAGAGTCAGGAAAGAACAAATATGGTGACATGTGGTCAATTTTACTCTTTATGATAGCTTAGATCACCTAGAGAAAATTATCTACAAAATTGGTTTTGATGGAATTATCTTTAGATGCATTGTTGGTGAAGAGACTATGGCTGTCATGAAAGAAGTACATGCTGGAGTCTGTGGTCCCCATCAGTCTGAAACTAGACTATCTGATCAAATTCAAAGGCTTGGATACTTTTGGAATTCAATGATACAAGATTTTGTTGATTTCATAATGATGTTTCATTCTTTCCAAGTACATTCCTACTTCATTCATCAACCCCGAGATTTTCTTCATACAGCTAAATACTCGTTTCCATTTGCCACATGGGGAATGGATATAGTAGGACCTTATCCTTCGGCTACAGCCAAGAAGTTTAAGTATATTCTTACCGCTAATGACTTCTTTTCCAAATGGGGAAAGGCAATACATCTAAAATAAGTCAGTTCTAAGTTCATTGTTAGCTTCATCAAGTCTAGCATCATTAACATATTTGGTGTCCCTCATACCATATTGATTAAAAATGGCACAAAATTCTGTTCATCTGAGGTGAGGAAGTTGTATCAAGAATACAACATCAAATCCAATCATTCATCTCGGTATCATTCAGCGGCTAATGGCCAGATAGAAGCATTCAACAAGACACATTCAAAAATACTGCAAGAGATGGTGGATATAGATAAGAAATCATGGCCTGAAAAACTCTTTCATTCTTTATGGGATTATCGATCCACCACACGCACTGCAACGTGGTCAACTCCATATTCATTGGTATATGGAACTGAAGCAGTCTTCCCTATTTAAGTTCAATTACCCTTGCTCAGAGTATCCATTTGTGATCAATAATCTACAGACGAACAATCTAAAAAAAGATTGGATGAATTGAAACAGTTAGATGAGAACAGATTATGCACCTTGCACCACATGGAAGTCTATCAAAATCGAACAGCATGAGATTTCAAGAAAAAGGTTCATCTTCGTTCATTTATTCCAGGAGAATTGGTATTGGTTCTCAGAACTCCAATGATACCCGGAGAGAAATCTCCCAAGATGGAACCAAAATGGGAAGGACCTTATTCAATACATAAAGTCTACTCCAATGGAGCTTATTATTTAATCTCAATGGATGGAGAAATCATCACTACTCCAACCAATGCTATATTTCTGATGAAGTATTTTGTGTAAGAAAAATACTTAATCATCCAGAAAGACGTTAAACTACACCATCCACTGTCCATGCATATGAATTTAAACTATTTGCATCCATATATTCCAACATGACGCTAAACTGTGTCATCATAACTACATGATGCTAAACTGTACAGAAGTCCCTTACATTCAGCAAGACGTTAAACTGCATAATCTCTGGTCCATGCATATGACCTTAAACTGTTCGCACCATCATCTAACATGATGTTAAACTGTGAAAAAATCCCTAATACTTCCAACATGACATTAAACTGTGTCCTCTTTTTTCCTCACTACATGACATTAAACTGCACAGTCCCCTTTTCATCCAACATGATATTAAACTGTATTGTCCCCATCATCTTAGCTATAGGACGCTAAACTGTACATCTCCTTTATTGTCCAATATGATGCTAAACTATGTTCACATATAACATGATGTTAAACTGTGTCCCTATATTTGTCCTACATGCTGTAAAACTGAATAAAGTCCCTTTATATGTCCTACAAGATGTTAAACTGTATTTTGTCCCTGTTACATGACACTAAACTGTGTAGAACCAATAGTCCTCACTGCAAGACATTAAACAACATTGTCCCTTCATATGTCCAACATGACATTACACTATGCATTGTTAAGGTTGTGTTACCTCTTGTTTCTCACACTGAGTATGAATCACGTGATCTTAGAGTAAACTTCAACCGTAACACCCTCTCTGGGCCACTAACCATGCGTAAGTCCCAACACCATTTTTTAGGTCGTTGTCCCCAAGAACAACTTTGTCACTAATTCATTCTTTAATTTGACTATGCGGACTTTGATCCCTGACTTCAAGGATGGGTACGTAGGCAACCTTCTGAGGTTCAAGCCGAAATGCAATCTCTTCACATTGGTTCACCTCCATCTCATACGATGTTTATTCATAAAGCCACCCCCAGAATCAATCTCTTCACATTCTTTCAACTTTGTCTTTACTATATGACGTTAAACTATACATCACTTTTGTCCTGTATGACAACAAACTAAAACATTATTTTTCACTCTCAACTCAGAGTGAATCATTATTTACATTGATCTTCGATCATGTTATCTTCTAAAGACTACACGCATACATGGAAATACCTGAACCTTTTATCATGGGTCAGATCATCATTGCACTAAAGTACCCTTTTCAACCTTCATATATAAAAACCAAATCTGTATAGAGGGTATTTCAAAAACTACGCGTAGCTTGATTCCCATCCTTATGGGATACATAGGAACATTCAAGAATCCCTAGAATACAGCCCCAAGTCTTTGGTCCTAACCCAAAATTCCACTTTTAGTCCCCTGGACGAAAAGTCCCTGTGAAAACACACACAATGCATTCATTAGTATGTTCTGAGAATTATGACACTAAACTAAGATTTCATATACACTTATCCCAGATGATGTTAAAATGTATTTCAAGAACTACGTATGGCTTGATTCCTATCCTTATGTGATACGTAGTGAAGTCCAACATTTCAATTCAGGACCTAGCCACAACATGATTATGGTTAGCATTGGTCTGTGCATCTCTACATGCATTAAATAAATGCCAATTTTATGTGTCATACTCCTAACCATGAATACTTCCATATCTCTATAACACTTTTCTTGACTTCTGGTCACATAATGTACAATTTCTGAGAGTTCTTTTTCCTGACCATGCAGCACGTGCCCTTAGGCGGCCTTGCATAAGCAGTCTACATAACAGACGTGTCAACCAAAAGATGATATTATTTGACTATGAAAGAAATTCCCTTAGGCATCCCTGCATAATTCAACCCCCTAATGGGTTTTTCAAATAGTGATAACTTCATTCTTGGGATGAAAATCTCTTTTGTCTTTAGTTGTCTTAATGAAAAAATGTAGGGATCCGCAAAAATGGCCATCCTTAACATATCTGTCCAATACTCATTTTTTTCATGATCTAAATGTATTCAAGTCTATGGTTTATATTTTTCTTTCCTACGTTTGGGTAAGACCTTCGTAGGAGTATCATTCATCCAGTTCTTAGAAAATCTTGTCTGGAAATATCTTTTCGATATTCAAGTACCTCTCTCCTTAAAGGAAACTCTATGCTTTGGAAAATTTCAATCCCCGTAAACTTCCACTGGCTTTTTAGCAGTATAAAGGTAAATTTCTGAGAGTTCTTTTTCCTGACTATGCAGCACATGCCCTTAGGCGGCCATGCATAAACAGTCTACATAACAGACCTGTCAGCCAAAAGATGCTATTATTTGACTATGCAACCAATGCCCTATGGTGGCCCTACATAATTCAACCCCATAACGGGTTTTTTAAATAGTGGTATCTTTATTCTTGGGAACTACTTCTTCTAATGTCTTTTTAGCCATTTTTCAAATCATTCCTCAGAATCAAAATTTCTTCAGTCATCATTTACATATTTTCCTTCATAATGTAACATGGTAATATGTTTTCAGATAAATTATCGAGGAATTGAGTCAATGATAATCCATTTGGTAAAAGATATTTTGACCTTAAACATTATCCTTTTTATGTCCAATGTGCATGAATTTAAACTGCTCATAAAAGACAAGGGAACTCTGAACAAAAGTCAAGTTCCATCTCACTAAACATACATATTGTACGATTTTAGGTAATATTGAGCAATAAAAAGATTCAATGTTTATAGGGTTATTTATAATAATCCTAGAAAAAAAAATCAAACTATACTTACTAGGCCCATTGGCTTAGGTAAAATTTTAAGCATGTAGCAAAAGAATGCATGCACAAAAGATCAAAGATGAAAGTATTTTTAATTTGATACAAAAGAATTAGAAGGACATTCACATATTAGAGTCTCTTCTCTTTTCCAAGAATTACAAAATTCTGTCACCATAAGTCTTCATTTGGTTTACAGCATCCAGAGCTTCATCAGGAGACACTTTATGTTCATGCGCACGACCAACTTCATTCTTTTCAGCCTGATAGAGTGCTTTATTGGCATCTCAATGGCTTTCATAACATTCATTTGAACTCCATCCAATGAATTGTTAAGCTGGTCAAGTTCCCCAGTAACTGTATCTAACTGTTGCTAAAGGTGCATCTGCTGGACGACATTCTATTTGATATTATGCTTTAGCTCCTTCAACTTGGCAGCATGATCAGCCTCAGCTCAGGACACCGCAACCTCAAATTCGTTGATGTTTATTGCAAACCTCACCCGGGTCAAATATTGATGCACTTTTTCTCATGCTCCCTCCTTAAGATGACTTGTTTCACTGCGGCATGGATCTCTTGATATCCAAATCCACCAAGTCCCAGCATGATAAACAATGATGACAGTCGCAGGATCTTTGAGGACAGCTCTTCTAAAGGCACTTCGGATATGATCTTCCATATCTTTTGTCATGCCTTGCTTCATGAAAATGGGAGTTCCTTTTGTACTTCCGGGTCTGGCTCAGCATCACTGTCACAGGGGGGAATATAATCTGGGATTAAGGCACTTAGGGAAGTGCCCTATTCTGCTCCTTCCCCCTGAACCATGTTTCTTCACTCTCTATTCTCGTTGGGGCAGAGGCTAAGGATTCACCTCCAGATCTAGCCACCAAAATTGATGGCCCTACATAATCAATTGAAATCATTGGTTAGTTTCAAATGATACCAGAAGTTGATTGGATATTTTTCAAATTAAGTACAGTCACAAGAAAATTGTTATCTCTTACCCAACGATTGATCAGTAACTTAAGAAGGCTACTCCCCGTCCTTCGTAGCTTCAACAAGATTTTCAAGGCGAGTTTCAAGAATATCTTCCAAGTTAAGTTCCACTTGAGCTAATGTCCCTACAATAGTATGGTTTTCTGTACCCCGTTTAGGCATTGGAAGTTCAGCAGCTTGCTCAGATAGAACTGCACATTTCAACCGATCATGAATAAAGATGTAATAATATGATATTTTTAATAGGAAGAATGATAAAACTCACGACCATAATCTTCTAAATTACATGGTAATTTAACATGATCTAAAACATCTTCAAAATATGAGCCAAGTTCCATCATTTCATCCAATGTAATCTTTGAATCCTAGTTAATCTCAACAGTGGGATAATTGGATATGTCTTCTTGACGACCTTCATTTTGCATCCTTTGACCCTGGATAGCTTCTTCAAATAAAGTAGTGGCATCAGTTGCAATGGCTTCCAAGAGATCTAGTGCAGGGGTTGAACCTAAAGTATCAAAGAATGGGAATTAGTTTATGTTTCATTCATCATTTTTTATGATGCATTGTAAGCTTAACAGAAGCATGATTTTCTCTACATGAAATTGTATCAGGAGGGATACTGGGAACATATATTGGATCATCTTCATGAGTAGGCAAGTTAGCCTGAAATTGTGATTGTTCACCAGCACCCTCCGTTGTTCTTAGAGGAAGTTCAATCCTCTCCCTCAAAGAGGAAATTGATGAAACCCATGCAATCATAACAAATTATGGTTAACCTTTTCATGGTTTAAGACTCATGATTATCTGAAGGACTTACCACTACTGATGAAGCGTTTAGTTATGGACTTCTTCCTTCGATGTCTCTATCACTTTGGTTTTTTGGGAGTTTCATCATTCTCCTTTACAGGTATATGAATTTGAGAGAAAAAAATCCATGTCCAACTCCTCATCCATGGCTTGCTGGCCTGGAGATATTTTACCCTTCTCATGAGGAGATTCATCAGCCATGATGGAAATACCACCAGGGCTATACTATGGTGAAGGAACCTCAGAAGTTCTTTTCTTTGCAAGCTACAGGATAAATAAAATAATTTCCTTGAGGAACAAAGATTTGACTGAAATCAAGTTGCAAAGCAAATATGGAAAGTGACTTACATCTTTAGGATCCATGTAATAGTTCTAATCCCCATCTTCGGAACCACCCTCAGTGGTGCCACGATCTATCATTTCCATTACCTGCTTGGTGATAGGAATGGAATAATCAATGGCATATATAATCATTTCAAGCTCTCTGATGTAAGGCCACACTTCATCGGGGTTATCCTTATAACAGAAATCTGTAAAATCCAATATTTCCCTATTCTAGGGAGGTGTAGCCCCTCGCACAAATCTAGCAAAGCAGTTTCAGTACCACAGTATAAACTTTGTAATGTTTGGACAGCCTCTAGTCATAGAGATTCCGTATGTGTACCAGAAGGCTGTGAGGAAGGTCCTACAATCTTGGACTTTAGCTTCTTACCAGCTCCTAGAAATACAGATAGAGAATAAGAAAATAAGACTTATTGCTCAATAAAATAATTATGATTAATGTTTCCAAATGAAGTAACTCACTAGGAGTTGATGGAGTTGGTATCTTGATTCTGATAAGGGGGTTATATCTAGCACGAGGAAAATTTTCTGCATGTGGTGCCTCATCATCCCTATCCAGGGAATCCGACGAATCAGCTTCAGTTGGTGTAGATGAATCACCTTCCAGATGAAGGGTTACTTTTTCTACAGTTCTTTTCCTTTTCCCCACCTAGTAAACTGGGTTATTCAATACCACTCCAGGGTATGATGCTCTCCTGTTCTCGGCATACCCTGTAGTCATGTTATTTTCCACTTTATAAACTGGTAGATCAAATACTACCCTGGTCTTCTCTCTAGATGTCAGCAACCATAGTTTCCGGGAAACCATCGGATGTTTCTATGACCTGACATGAACTGGGGGAGATACAATGGTCTTCTTCAAACACATAAATTGATTTGCAAATCGATATGGAGAATAGGCCTCGCATAAAATCTCTCTATCAATCCGGGTGACCAGCACACCATCTCTGCATGCCAGCATGTATGCCCTTAATTCTAGGCTGGCTATTCCATCATGGTTGGCATATTTCCATGTCATAAGAATTGATAGCTGGTGGAGAAATTCTAGAGAATGCATGCACTGATGGCCTGAAAGAACTTCTAGGAATCTGTACTCAGTTCTGTACATTATAAGTCCTGATGTGAGTGGCGATCCATCCCCACAAAACTTGGAATGGTCCCACTATTCTCAAAGGAGACTTACCCATGAAGACATGGAGTAAGCTCTTGTGAATCTTGGATAAAATGGGGGTAGTCAACCCGACCATTTTCCCCTCATCCAACTTGGCCACGATAAAGAAGGTCCCTGGCCTGACACCTCCCTTCGAGTCCCTGACTGGAAAAAGATAAACACTGAGCCACAGGGCCAAGAAGCCTTCCTAACAAGTCTTCATTAGGATTTTCTGATTCACATCATATACCCACTTCTCAAATTATTTTTCTTCCATGGTCGGCCAGAATCTTCCAGGAGCACCCCTCTTCTCTGTTTTGGGGAAGGTGGTAGGACGAGTGGGCCCCTTCTCCTTGGGCCCCTTCCCCATCGATCCCTTCTCCTTCAATCCCTTGCCCTTCGGCTCCTTATCATTCTTCTTGGTAAGAATCATATTAATCCACTCCTCTAGATGAATGTCCTTTTTAGAATGAGTTAAGGAGGTCTCTGAACTCTTGATCTTGTGAAAGATTGTCAATAATTCTCGAGCCAAAGCTGGGGTCTTCTCCGAATCATTCTATGTCACCTTGGGAGGGATGAATTCATAATAAATATTTCCCAAAATTGGAGCCCCTGAGATCTTGTGGACACCCCATAGAATGATACCTACTTCTCCATGAGTCATATAGAAAGAATTGGTTTTTTGGCTCCAATGGCTGAGTATCTCCGGCACAACGTCAGCATTACTATAAACATATGTTTTCCCAGCCCAGACGGCTTCATATAGTGCAACTACTTTCAAATCCTCGACAAACTCTGTGCAGTTTTCTCACACCTAGTATTCCCACATCCATGTTGGATTCACACCTCCTCCAGGACGAAAGTCCCAACTCTTTTTATAGCCTTTGGATTGATCCATCTGGGAGATTCGGAAGATTGAGGGATAACAATGTGGTTGCAGCTTTGGATTGTGAGGTTTCAGATCTGAGGTACATGGGCTATGATGCATTATGTAGGCCTTCTCCACTGTTCTATCATTTTCAAATGCTCCTCCACTTGAGATATTTGCTGAAGCAAAATTGGTGTAATTCTGAAACCAAGACTTTGGGAGATTATTATTTGCCTCTCGAATGGTGACTTCTCACAGATGACCATAGCCATACAAATGTAGATAAATACTCTATGGGAAGTCAAGATGATACATCTTTAGGAAGTTGGACAAATATGAAAGAGTGATATCGCAGACAGTATAATAATCATGGCCAATACTACTAATCATATCATCAACGCGCTTGCTAGCCAGTTCATCAGCCGTTCTGATTCTCTTGGGAGCTATTTAATCTGCACAGAATTTTAATAATTAACTCTTAAGTAAGTTTATTTTTCATAAATTTTGTGAGTAAAAGTGAAAAAATGGATAAGGCATTAGGGTGCGCATGTCCCAAAGATGGCGCACAACTATCAACATGTCGCGCAATTTTTGGCGTGTAGGTATCACTGCGCAAGTTCAAATACCTCTACAGCAGCGCAACAATAAAGAAACAGTAGAAAACAGAGAAACCTGCGCGGCGAAGGCAACTTGCGTGGCGAGAGCTCTAAAATCTGAAATTTGGTGCTTTGCGTGAGGAATGACTACATATATATAGGTCATCCCTCAACCCTACGCTCCTAAAACCAGCGCGCGTAGGCCTGCGCACCGACGCCTACGTGACTCTCACTTGCGTTACTCCATCTGCGCATTCACCACTTGTGTGCCACATGTTCCTTGGTATTCTTCATTACCTCAAGTCACATCCTTATTTATTTCGAATGCAACTCTAATGGGGGACTTTTATTTATGCTCCTTTCCATCACAGAGTCTAAACGAATGAAAAGGGAAATACCTTGAACCTAAAGGGATTCATCCTTTGAAGAAACATCAAAAACTAACAAAGTCATGATCAATGATTCATTTTCACTTGGGTCACGTCTGTTCCACCAAGGTCGCACAAGTATACTTGCGCACCACCCAATGGTCGCACAATTGACTTGTGAGCCCTATTTGATTTTTCATCCAGGGTCTTCCCAAGCCTATAAATACCCTTAGTGGGCCCCCATTTCAGGACGGAAAAATTCCAAAACTCATATTCGAGCTCTGGTCACCCAAGACTCTTCTGGAAGTCTTCCGAACACTTTTGAGGTAATTTATTACCTATAATGGAAGGTCTAAACAAGGGAAACAAGGCCTATGTGTTGAAACTCATCAACAATTGTGCGCCTAAGTGGCCATCCCTTAAGGGAAATGGCCACACTTTCTCGCCGCCTTACCCCTTCAACATAACTTTCACGCCACTCTTATGGAAGCCTCTAGGGATAATATTAAAGGATTGAGCTAAGTCTCTTCCAATTATTACCTTAAGGGTTGACTGTTGTGCAAGTACCTATGTGTCGCGCAGGTACACCTGTGCAACCAAGACATGCAAACCCACGCAGGACTTGCGCGCCTCTCTCTTTTGGGGTGCCTCTCCTACCTATTTCACCTCTCCTATTCCTATCCAGCCCTCTTGTTCAAGATAAAGCCTTCAAAACCCTCTTTAAAGACATTTATTTTGGCATGGATTCCTTATTGGATTCCTTATCTAAAATAAATTTTGTGGAATATTTCTCAAAACATAGTGATTTACATATCTTCATGTCACTAAGGTGAGAGAATTATTTCATTCAAACTCATCCTTTAAAGATGAGATGTTCTTAATTCTGGGCATCCTTTTTGGGACTAAGCCCCAGTCATAATTTCACTAATATGGGCATCCTCCTCGAGAATAATGCCCACTCATAAATTCCATTTAACTTAGGCTTCCTTCTCTGGAATAAGTCCTAAGTCTCAGGTCCCTTCACCGTGGGCCTCCTTTTTAGGAGTAAGCCCCAGTTATAATTCCCTTTAACCTAGGACTTCTTTTTAGGAGTAATCCCCAGTGATAATTTCTCTAAATTGGGCCACCTTTTTATAAGTAATCCCCAGTCATAATTTACTTTATCCTAGGCCTCGTTTTTAAAGAATAATCCCCAGTCATAATTTCTCTTAACCAGTCTTAATTTACATTTGAATTAGGATTCCTTCTCAGGAGTAAAACCCAATCATAAGTCCCCTCTGAATTTGGGAATCCTCCCCAGGAATAAGCCCCATTAGAGTGTCCAAATCTCCATAAAGCACATATACCTTTATGGACCTTGTTCCCAGGTTTCATCCCTGAAGTAAATTCTAATCTTCATCTATCTGGGTAGTCATACATACATAAGCCCCACGTCATTTCATATAATTGCATATTTCGTGGAACAATTGTCTGGTTTTACCAATACCTCTTGTTTCACACACCGAGTATGACTCATGTGAGCTTAGAGTGTAAAAGTTATTATGACATATTTCTTTGAGACATTAATCATGTATAAGCCTCATAATTAATTACTCAAACTATATGGGTTCTAATTACCTTTCTAAAACAATGGATACGTAGGTAGCCCATCTTCGGGTTCGATCCCAACTCTAAAATAATCTATTTTCTTCTGAATGTTAATAAACCTCAAGTGCCCCACTGAGTGGCTTTAAAACTAGTATGGTTATCATAATGACCAAGAGATTTCTATATAATGTGTCGAAGGATACCATTGACCAATAATCTCTAACAAATACAGATGACTCTCTATCGATGAATAACCTCGAATACATATAAAAGATTCTCTAAATCTTATACATAATGATCATTGATTGTCCAATTTAAGGGAAATATCATTTTCATACTTGGTATTGTAATAAGGATTCATGAACACAACTTAAATCTATAAAGAGAGTCCCGGAGTAGAAAATAATTCCCCCCAAAAGGTTGTGATGAGTCCGACCTCCCATCCTCTCGACCAATGAAAATTCTTAAGCCTCATCAGTTCATAACTATGGAGAACCTACCTTTGAAAAGTAGGTCCAAATGGATATAGAATCTTTAGATGTTTCTGGTTCAACCAACAAACCCGTTAGAAACCTCTTGGAATGTTAGAACCTTAAATCACTGTGTTCATCCCTATTTCCAGAGGAAACAGTGATGTGTTAGGTCGAGTATTGGTTTTCATGGGTTTCTAGGTTGTTTAATTGCAGTAATTTTCTAAGTGTCTTTTATACGAATGAAGGTTTATTATTCACCTTTAACAGTAAAAATAGGGTAAAAGGGTAGACCCATTCAATAATTTGTGATCATGTTAGATTCAATTTTATGCTTCTCTATCCAATGTAGAAATTCCTTTGTGGATCCAACATACAATATCTTCCAAAAAATATTAGACTATTAACAAATTAAGAAGTTCTCCATATATAATATATAATAAGTCCCCCTTCTCAATTTCTTGTTCAGGGAATCATTAGGTTGTAATAACAATTAATATATCATCTTAATGTGATTAAAATCAATATTTAGGATTTGCTTTGAATAAAATATGAAATTTGTGAAAAATATAGAAATAAAGAAAAAATAAAAATGAATATTATTCATCTATGAAGCCTATGAAACCCTTATGATATTTCTCTAATGTGTTTAATGATGATAAACAATTTAAAATATGGTAGCCTCCCCCCACAATACATATTTATGAGTCGAGTATATTTTTTTTATGGAAAATATCCTCATTTATTAATTTTTTTGATCTAACCTCCAAATTATAAATATAGAGAACAAGGGAGATTTAGGTTCAAGTGATTTTAAAACATGCATCATACGATCAGTACATCAATTTCCATCTCATGGTAGTGGATTCATACAACCCTGAGATCTATTATCAGATATTTCTTACATTAACTCATGTGTTAAAATTCATGAGTTAATCCCTCAACCAATTCATTCATTACATGTATGAACAAAACCAAAAATTCATTTTATCTAATGAAAAGTTTCCTTAAATGATATCTATATGGAAAATTTTAACTATACAATTCATTGAGTCACACCACAAATAAATTTCACACACATTATGTTGTCACACATAATGCAGAGGTTTTGAATTTCTGGTAAATTCACACCTTCAATATCTTACACACACTAAAAACTAAGATAATTTGTGTCATGTTAAATTATATTGTGTCATATACAATACCAAAAATAATTATATCCAAAAATAATTTTTTTTATCATTCTAAAATGATTTTTAAATCTATAAAAAACATTATCTTGTAAAACATCATATGTAATACATTGTTAATTCCCTCCCAAAACATCGTTTTGGATTTACTTTAAAATGATTTTAGAGCCACTCATAGAGTAAAACACAATACATATTCATTCAAACAAAAAGTGTTCCCCCAAATGCCTTTATATCATTTAAAAACAAAACATATCTTGATTCATAAATGTTTGAAAATAACAGTCTCTGGAAAACAATCAACACCAGTCAATCAATAATTTGACCTCAGATGATCTCCATCAAACACGTGCATCTATATTGTTGTGTCAAAAATTTTATATAATATGTAAACAGGAATTATAAATTTTTTCCCATTGTCCATGGCATCATGCGAACATGGGATACATATTATGCTAATCCAAAATAGCTAACTCGTCTATTCTAGATTCTCATAGTATAGAATGAGGTTTTTAGTGAATAAATCACTTGTTACTCGCCCTTATAGATATGTACATCACATATAAAAAATTAAAATAGATATATAACTTCTCAGATCATGCACATACATTCAAAATCAGTCTCAATTGATTTCCCAAATTTCATTCTAATCATAAAAAAAGAGAGAAATCTCATCTTGATTGAGCTCTAACCAATGACACGATCCTCAACATTGCGATACAACCCTTAATTAACTATGTAAATATATAAACATTCGTATGTAGGGTATAAAATATTAAAGATTATGATGAAAGGTATGTCACCAAAATTTGGTAGTGGGGATCAAATAATATCCTTGCTCCCCTAGTAAACGAAACAAATTAAAATGATACTTCATGTGGTATACTTACTGGGTCATCTGGAATACATATGAAATATTATTCATTATTTTGTGCCTCATTACAACATTATATATCTATATACTAGAACCATACTCACATTAACCTTATCATTTCTTTGTAACCTATAATACTCCATGATGAACATCTGTTAGGGATAACTTAAATTCATACATTGAGTGGATAATTATTACTATAGTTCATGAAATTTATGTATATATATATATATTTGTTTTAATTAGAAAATAAAAAAAAATGATAAAGTGGATTTTGGATTTTATATATGATACATTTTATAGTCTTAATAAATTCCAATAATAATTAAGAAATTAAAGATAATCACTTATATATCATATCATATATAATAAACTACCATATCTGCCTTATGCTTGCTTTACATTCTAGGGTTTTGATAACTCATTACATCATATGTAATTCCACCCATATCCCTAGGTGGGAATCAGAATTAATTCTCCAACGAGATCTTAAGAGAGTGACATCTATAAATAATGTTTTTTTGAATAATATTTAGTTTTATTAATGATATTCATAGTTGTTTAACTCTTTGAGCCTATTCAAACTTAATAACTTCACAACATAATTTTCAGTAATTTAAAAACCCAATTCCCTGCATATAACTCTTTCTATTAGTGTCATAATAATCCTTGGAACCTAATTATATCAATATTTTTTCAATTAATTTTCTAACTACTTATGATATTATTTACTAGTACATCATAAACTATTTTAGGATAAATTGTCATTTACTTTGTTATGGTTACTGATGTAAATATTTACATTTTTCTTTTCTATCACATTCTAAATTTTTTTATAATGATGGGTAATGTATTTTATAATATTTATTATCATAAACATCATGGAAATAGTAATATTCTATTTTTAATGGTATAAAAATGTAACACTATTCATTTTTATTTACAATCACATATCCTAAACCTATTTTAAGACATTAAGTAAAAAATAAATCCTCTTTTGATTGTGATAATACTTTTGAAAATAATTATGTTTATATATTCATGATAAAAATTTGTAACAATTTAAATTTATCTTTATCATCACATATCCTATACACCTTAGGATATCAAGTGAAAAAAAATTAATATTAGACTCATATAATACTTTCAGAAATAATGATATTAATTTTCTATATTGTAACTAAATATATATCTTTAAATTTCTCATTACTATCACCTATCTTAAACCATTATTAGTAATAATTAGAAATCACTTTTACTTTGTATTTTTTTAATTATTTATTTTTTAACATGGAACTTATTGAAATTTAAACATACTATCTCCATCCAAATTTTTATAATTTTTTTAGAATATATTGCTAAGATTGACCAATTACAACTTGTTATGGAAATAAAATTTATTTCCACATTATTATATTATTAAATAATTATTATATTGATATCATATAATATATATAAATCTTTTTTTCGAAGTTTTTTTATTTAAAATAATATAATTAGGAGACATATTCCATTTAAGATAGATGGAATCACATTCTGTCCTATTTTAACACATATCATGATAACCACTATATATTTGATAAAAATTATTTTCAATATCATCACATTTAAACATGTTAAAAATAAAATTAATAATAAGCCATATTTTTCCCCAAACCTCTGTATGGTGTTCCTAACAACTCTTTGTTATATAACAACTTATCTTATCATACAAGAGAAAAAATTATGATACAATCCATTACATAGTGTTAGAAGAGAATGTGTCATTCCTTTTTATTAAAATTATTGATTTAGTGGTTTTTGTTTAATCACATGAATAAAAACCAAAATATTTATCAATTATTCATTTTCATTTTCAGCTCATGTATATAAACAGTACATTGTAGAACATATATTTGAAATTATTGTCCATTAAAGATTTATGAATTAGCTTCTAGAACCCATATACTAAACATGTAAACTACATGTTGTTTCCAAAACTCATTCTTGTATTCAAAATAATCCCATCATATAGAATTTTTACTCTTCCTTTATAATAATCCTTGCTTTCAATGACCTTGAATAACTCCCAAATGAAACAATACTAACCATTTAAAAAAAATTCTTCTTTTTTTGATATTTTACCCACTAGTACTATTCATAAATTACTTGATTCTAGATAACATTTTCCCAATTCATCTATTTTCATTATTTTAATAACATCAACTAAACTACACTTGAATTCATTCATGTTGTTAGAACATTTAGAAAAATAAAAATATGATGAATTATTTATCTAAAATATTCCATTATATTCCCCCTTAAATATTGTTATAAAATAAAAAACAAATAAAATAATATCATTAAATAAACTATCCCATTCTATTGAACAACAATTTTTCACATTCTATTATGAAGAGAAAAAATAAATAATACACAGATAATGACAATTTAACCAAAACATGAAACATCCACCTTTTCAATGTAATAAATCATTTTCTCTATCACATTAAACAATAATATTCAATTCTACTATCTTTTTAACTATTAGTATATTTATAATTTTTTGAAAAATATATTCAAAATTTTATATTTGTCAGAATAATGGAATTGAATTGAATAAAAAATAATGATTTATGGAAAAAATTAATATCACAATTCATTATTATATTAAATCATACTAGATATCATTTTTCATATCCAATAATATATTTTTTTCACAAAAATTCCTTAAATTATTGACTGACCCAATAATATTGATTATAATCATAGAAAATAATATTATATTTTTAATTTACATAAAAATATTTTGAATTTTTGTGTGGGTTATTCTATTTTTACATAAGCATATAGATTCTTATTTTTATTAACATAAACAATTAACTAATCTAGAATATGTACTTCTATAACATATATAATATTAGCTCTAATTTAATATTTTCGAGAGTTACAAGTCTATGTTATGAATTTTTATCAACATAGATGTCTTAGTAGTAAATTGAATTATTATTATCTTTCTAAGGAAAAATTTTATATTTTCTTTAATAATGATGATTCTATTTTTAAATAAAAAAATATTTTATGTGATTAGTATCATGTTCTATTACCATATAATATGGAATTTTATTAAATGGGTTGGAACTAAAATAGAGACCCCTTTTGTAATTGATAATACACATTAGTATTTAAAGATCAATATTTCATTATAAAATGGGGACTTTTAGTATTTCATCTCCCCCATATCTATTTATGTTGTGAATCATCCAAACCAAATAATATATATCTAATGGATAGTTGATCTGACAAAACTATATTCAATCCATCATACAGATAAACCCAATTATATCCCTCTAGTATCATTCCTAAGGGTTTCCCTATTATGTGTAACAAAATTAAAATACTAATATAAGTCCAAAAAAATATAGGGGAACACATATATAGAATAATGTAACAAATGTTGATCCTGTGTCACTCATAACTTTTATACATTACATATGATAATTAAGGGGAACCCTCTGTTTGAAGAACCTACCCAATTGTAAGATCAAGGTATTGAAAAAATCCTCTTTTTATGGAATAAAAAACATTATAATCTATCTGGATTTAATATCACAATATTACCTTGAATTACTCCATTTTTATATACTTGCTTCTAGTGATTTAGGTTGCAATATTATTCCCTCCAATTAATCAATTTTTTTAACTAATTATTGATGTGTAAATCTATCTTGAACCCATAATTTTGTCTTACACACCCAAACATAGATATCAAGTATATGAATAATGATATTAATGCATCATATTTATAGGATACATTCAATTATCATTTAATTTGAAAGAGTTATATAAGATTGAAAATATACAAATGAGTAATCTCAGAGACATATATAACCAAACTAATTTTACATTCTTGATATATTCTTTAATGTTAATTGGAAGTCTCACAGAAGACACTATAACTAGGGATAGTTACTCAAGATACAATTAGATTCATCATAACTCTAAAACATAATATGAAAAAACAATATTTAATATCAAAATCATGTTCATATCATCAATTTATAACTAAATTCAAGGTTGATGGAAAACTAAATTTACTATGAAGTCATTTATAGAATGTAAAAGCAAGGCCCTATATTGGATGAAATTTATAGAGACTCATGTTTTCAATTTATTACTTTTAAATACTTTCGTATATAATTCCAGATCTAGGAACTGAGATGACATCTGATTATGATGCTGGATGTTCCAAATATTAATTCTATAAAAAAATATTGAATATATTTTATATTTCACACACACATCTACTTAATTAAAATGAAATTACTCTTAAAAGAGATACCATATCAGAAATAAGAAGCCACTATTGAGTTTGGAATATGGTATTTATACTAGTAAAAATATAAAATGGGTTGGTACATGACATTTGGGTTCCTCGGCCCTTGGCAATTCATTCAGTTAAATAATTAATTAAATATTTCATTAATTATTTTATTTTTTCTGTGATGATTATTCTATAAGAATAATTCCATGGTAAATTATCCAAAGATAGCCTCATAATCCTATAAATTCCCAATATGATCTATTTCATCCATCTATTTGTGGATCTCATCAGATGATGAGGAAACATCGGATCATAACTGATCAGGATGCAACAAATGAAAATATCCATCTTCCTCATCATGTAGTGTTTTATTCATCAAAGAATGTTCAAAAATATAGGAAGGACATTTAAATTGGTTATTGACACACTTTTATTAAATTTTTTGAGTAAATATATCATTTTTCAGGGATCTGCTAAAATTTTTCCCAATTGTATATGTCTAAGTATTGAAATCATAATTTATTTTGTTGGTTTTTAACTTCAGATCACTATATATGATTATTTTCCACAAAATATTCTAAAAACTCATTTAAAACTTTTGTATAGTTCTTTTCTCCCATTTCTTATTCTTTTTCATCTAGTAGGACCCCATGATCCATGTTTGAAATTTTCATGCAGTAACAAGCCCAATCAGACCCCATGAACTAAAAAAAATCAAGAAACAAAATCACTTATCAATGAAGTATAGCTCGATATCGGATGATAGAAAAGAATTTCATATAGTTTTGCAACTTAAGTAAAAATACATGGTGGTTTATTGCTTGGTGGTGTGCAGTTCATGCAATGAACCTCTGATAGATGAACAACAGTCCATTTCCAATAATGAACAATAGGAATCCAAGATCCACAGACAGATATGGCAGTTTTTGATGGAGATAGAGCTGGATAAGTAGTGATTCTTGGATCAATGAATTTGAAGGTCATATAAATATTAGGGAACCATGGTGAAACTTAGATTATACATCATGTAAAGGGATGAACAGACAATGTGTAGCCCCAAAATAATGACAACAAGGATTTTAGAAATGTTAAGGATCACACGATGTGTTGTCCTCTTACACCCAATGTACCCCATCAGTGATTTGAAACCCCACAAGGAGGATTACACATTCATGAAAACATGTGGAAGTACAAATCCAGGTACATGGCCCTGTATCCAAGTACATGGAGATGGGGTTTGTTACTTGGTCAAGAGGTTTGGTATATGACATGGCCAATAGGACGCATCCTGATCTCGGTTAGCCTAAACACACTATATAATCCACCAACCTGGAATGTAATGCTTCAAGGGATTTTATCTATGTGACATCCAAGGACACGGTCATGTGGTGGAGTGGGACTACATTTCATCTGGGTCCCCTCACATGTTATGTTTACCTTGATATCTTTTGAGTAAACTTTATGGTTATGTATATCCTTTAATTGAAATTATATTTTTTCTCAGAGGTTTCATATTCTAAGTGTTTTTTACATAGAACACAATAGTTCCGTAAATTGTGATTGTAGAGATATGATGTGAAATGTTCGAGGAACAGAATTAGTTGTGGTGATGTCGAACATCAGTGGTGATATCGAAGAATATATATAGTGTATCGAGTTTTACCATCTACTGGAGTTGGGAAGTAGAGTCCTTGAACATTTAAGTTGAACACCCCATCTTCATGGGTGCGAGTCATCTACAGTTACTTCTGAGTGGAACCCCCCTAATAGGTAGTGTGTGGGTCCTTGATGACTAGAGTGGAACCCCCCTATTGCACTCGAGCATGATTCCTCAACATCTGAGTCGAACCACCCATTTTATAGGATGTGGGTCATTGATGATTAGAGTGTAATACTTCATTATCATGAATCTGTGTCCTCTACCTTCAATGTGGAACCCCCTATTGGATAGGGTGTACGTCCCCATGACCAATAGAGTGGAACCCCCATCAACATGGGCACGGGTCCTCTACATATACTATCAGGGTTTTAACCCCTGACATACTTTGGAACAAGTCCTTTACTTTGAATCTATGGCCCCTTGAATATGAAACATAGTGAATCTGTAAGTCCAGACATGGATGGCTACTTTTGATCAGACACATTCGATATTGGGCATCATTGCGGGACTTCTAGAATTATTGGTTACTCCTCTTCTAGGGGTGAGTTATGAGATGGGAATACCCATACACTCTCATTTGGGCTCATTTTAAAGGATCACACATATATATATATATATAATGTATCCACTTCTATAAATACGGCTTTTATTAGCTCTAAAAATGGTATTTAACAGCGCTTGAAAAGCGCTCTTAATGTCGGCGAAGAGAAGGGGGGTCCCCTTTATCAAAGAAACAAAAAGCACTGATAAAAGTCCCATTTTTAGTTCTTAATTTATCAGCACTTTCATTTTAGTACTGATAAAAGGTAATAAAATTAAATAAAATAAATTTTTTTTAATTAAAATACTGCCAATCGGGGGGGGCTTTTATAGCGCTTGAGCCCCCCCCCCCCATATAACACTTTTCCTCCCCCAACAGTTCTCCACACACACCCTCCACTCTTTAACAATGCTTACTCTCATATTCCCCCATGCGCGCGCGCCCCTGCCACTACCAGGATTTGAACTCGAGACCTCCCCCCTGCGCGCCTAGGCCCTTACCACTCCTCTATTTTGATTTGTTTTCCAATTAATGATATCTATATATATATATATTTATATATTTAGTTATATTTACTCATATAGTAATATATATTTATATTAATATATATATATAGTTATAGTATAATATATATATAGTTATATTAATATATATATATAGTTATATTTATTCGTATAGTAATATATATTTATATTAATATATATATATATATATAGTTATATTTATTCGGATAGTAATATATATTTATATTAATATATATATATATATAGTTATATTAATATATATATATAGTTATATTAATATATATATATAGTTATATTAATATATATATAGTTATATTAACATATATATTTATAGTGATATTAATATATATATTTAGAGTGATATTAATATATATATTTATAGTAATATTAATATATATATGTGGTTATATTAATATATATATAATTAGATTAATATATATATACATAGTTAGATTAATATATAGTTATATAAATATTCAAATATTTGTATTTTAAATAAAATAGATATTAGTTATTATTTAGATAAATCTAAAATAGTTTATATGTAAATATATTTTATTATTTATATATATAATTAAATTTTTATGTGTGAATATATAAAAAATATGTATATAATGGTATATATTTGATTATAAATAGTAGTTCATTATAAAAAACAATGAAATTTTAGAGAAATAATATCAATAAGAATGTAATACCTTGGAATAAATTCCGTCCGCACCAAAAAAAGCCAATAATACACCCTTAAACGAGGCTGAAAATCCACAAAATGTTAAAAAATCGGGGTACCCCGACTAAAAACTCAATTTTTGAGGCCTTTTGGGCCTATTTGGCCTCAAAATATCCATGACTAGGGTCTTGAGATGTTAGAACGATGTAGATCTCGTCACATGCTTCTATTTGATATATGGTAGAGCTCAAATGGGCACCCGGATCAAAAGTTATGTCTGTTTGAAGTTCGAGTTGCGTTTTCTCCATATTTGGGATTTTTTTTATTTTTTACTATTCAATTTATTATTAAATGACTATTACTCCATAATAATTAGCAAATTATTAATTAAACATATATTTTTAATTTTTTTATAATCCATTTTGACTAAATATATTATATATTAAGTATATTAAGATAAAATGTATATTTATACTTATCTAAAATATATTTAAAAAATATATATTATATTTAAATCAATATAACTATATTTATATATTTATATATTTATATATTATTTTTAAATAAGTTTTTTTGAAGTTGACCCTTTAGCAGTGCTTTTTAAAAGAGCTGATAAAGGCCCCCATTTATCAATACTATCAAAAAAGCGCGGATAAAGGGGGTCCCTTTATCAGCGCTATTTCGTTAGCGCTGATAAAGGTTGGCTAGGAAAATCTTTTTTTGTGGAACTGATCCAAACCATGAATTTGGTTACCCTCCTTCCAGGGGAGGTGTATAGATGTTTTTTATTCCACATTTTTTTATGTTTATCTTCTCAAGGATTGATGAGTCTACTCTCCAATTATGGGTGGAAATGTCATGACGAGTAGTTCATCTAATCACTGTTTTGGAATCCTTGCATTTCTAGGATATTACGTTCACTCTTGGTTTTGTTGAGCTATTCCATTTGATTGTATATTTCATATACTATATTTATGTTTTTTTAGAATCCCATACTAATCCGCCTCAATGTTTTGGGGTGTCCTACTAGGTATGTATTTACTCACCCCTACAAGGGATTTTACCACACATTTTGTGTCTTCTGAATATGATGGATAGGATGAAAATGAATTCATAACTGGTTAAGGATTCTAGGTTTATTGGACCATGTATGGTGGCCAAAGTAAGGGATTCATGAATTAGGCTCTCTCAGTAGATTACATTTATAATTTTATTAGGTTGGGACATTTTTCTGGTGGGGCATGTATTTTCACCCTATAATTTTCATTTTCTACTATCACACTCTTATACACCCTAGAGGTTATGCATGTTTGGATTAATTTATTGTTGTGTTCTATATTTTACTCCTTCCCTCTACACATATGTATTAATATGGATGTGTGTGTGTTCATTCATGTACTTGGGAAAAGGAATCCCCTTGTTATTTATTCCATTAGGACTCGTCTCCAGCCCTGGCTTATGGATGTGGGCGTGGGGTAGTTTCGGCTCGAGCCTCAACATGGTTTAGGTCATGAAAAATCGGTATCAATGGTGTTTTGATGTTTGGGACATTTTTTTGACTAGTCCTCTTAAAATGATTTTGGTTGGGTTTAGTGAAATCGTGTCAGAGTGTCTTGGGTATGGATCTTAGCCTAGGGAGTTGAGGGATGGAGTTGGAGGCCAATATATCCATTCAGTAGGAACCTAACTACTATATTGTCAACTCATCATCCTAGGACGATTATTTCATCGATCAATGGTACATGAATCCTATAGGATTGAGTATTTTAGTTCCCTTATGTAGTTATCCTCCCATCGTTGTCAATATATATATATACATATATTCTCTTATGATTGTGATACAAATTGATTAATATTAGGATGCATCCACCATTAAATCCAATAGAGATACTAGTTCTAAATTTGGTTGACAACCCAATGAGAAATGAGGCCTCAGTTCAAGGACCATTTCACAATCCCCTTTCCCCAGTGGATAGGTAGCACGAACTCAACTATTTTAGTAGAGGATCATTCTTATAGAGATTGATAAGTATACACACATGCTTGACACACACTATGAGTTCTACTGATAGAGGCCATTGAGGTTCCTCAATTAGAAAAATCATCATGAAGAAGAGGATTGGCTAGAGTTGGTGGTCCCTGTCTTTTGGCCTATTTAGACACTAACATATTAAGTGTTTCCATATGCATCTTGCCTCTTCCGCATAGTAGGGAGGTGTTGGTGGAGCCTTGTTATGTAGATGCAAGATAGGTTAAACATCTCATGAACAAACATCAAGATACTATTATATGATGATTACTACCCCTCCTTATTTCCATTAGTCCATATCTAGAAGTATCTAGAGATACAATACTGAGGGATGATGGTGGCATAGAATATGGAAAGGTTTACATACCTTACGTGGTATTACCTTAATATGATCCAGGATAGCTGCTTCTAGTAATGGAAGTTTGAGTAGGGAATCCATTGAGAGATCTAAGCCATGGTTATTCCCTTGTGAATTTGCATCCATGTGGGGTGCTGGAGTGGGAACTAGTGAAAGATATATTTCAATGAGAGGGATTATAGATATCTAGAGATGGTAGTGGGTGTCACATGGGTGAGTTGTCCTTTGAATCTAGAATATTCATGATGCCGGGATCTTGACACAATATACCTCCCAATGATCACTCTAAAAACATATTCATAAGATGTGTAGAGAACCATAGTAGACTAGGGAGGAGTGGTGATTTAATTTTGATGAGTGATGTCATATAATGCAATACTAACCAAACAAATGTGTTGAGATGCAAAGGTAGATAGATATTCAATCGTTAATACAAAGGTAGAATCGTGATCAGGGATCTATCAAGAGATTACATGGTGGTCCATAGAGAGGCGGATCCCATATAGGATCTGAAGGATATATGGGTGGTTGATGACGTTATGATATCATTCCACCACCACCTCTAGGTGGCCCATGTCAGGCTCATGGATTTGGATGTTATGTAGTAGAAAACTAAAGGATTTGAATGAATCTGATCCCATAGAGAAAGACATGATTAGATGTACAATCTGTGTTTATTCTACACTTTCATCATTATTGTTATATATAGGTGAAATTCATTCCTTTATCTCTATACTCCTGGTCTGAGATCTAGAGCTCCATGTTCAGGTGTGAGCCCAGTGAAATAATCCTAAGGTTCTTACTGTGAAATCATCTTCTGTATCTCTTATCTGATGGTAGTGAGAGATATTTTTTGGTGAAGAGTTGTTCACGTGGTATGTTTTTTTCATATTGATTGAACTATATGATGTAATATTGGGAATCTATTTATTTTCCGAGGTCCAATTCAAAATTGACAATAACTATATATAAGTTACATGCCTACACACTAATGGGATGTGATTATCCGTTTCTGGCAAGAGAGATCTCAAGGCAGGGAAAGTGGGCTTTATAAATAGGTGGCTATAGACCATCATCCATTATTTAGATAGTGTATTCATTGATGTAGTAGGCTCTCCAGTCTTATATATTTCTTCATTTTTAGGATTATATGAAAATATTCTCTGAGAATGTTTCAGGACTACATATAAGGTGGGAGATGGGACTTTTCATTCAATTGCATCTTGGGAAGACTCTAATATTATTTTTTCACAAATTAGAAGGCCCCTACTAGGCTTTAGAATCATAGTATATAGTTGGAGGACCTTTATGTGGAAGGTTATATTGGACCTCGTGTGTCCCCCTGTGGAGCTCCTATATTGTTTCTGAAAAAGATGGATGAGATATTATAGATTTTTGTGGATTATAATTGCCTAAAATAGGACACAAAAAAGAACAAGTACCGCATTCCAAAGACTAACAATATTTTTTTTCTAGTTTTGATGAATGAGATGGTTCTAGATTATTGATCAGAGGTCGATCTACCCCACATAACAGTTTACAAGGCTCATATTCTAAATTTGGAATTATTATGTTTCTACAGACACTATGGGATCTTAATGATGCCCTTCAATGTTACAAATTCCAAGATGTGTTTATGGATTTGAGGAACCAGGTATTCCTTCAATACATGGACCAATTTTTTTTATTTTTTGATGACATTCTCATCAACTCTATATTAAAGGAGGCACATGAAGAGAAATTGAGGATGCTTCTAGGTTTTATTCCAGATAAATAGATTTATCAAAACCCATTGAATTTCTAATTCAGGATTAATGAGTTTCACTATCTGGGGCATGTAATTTCTGAAGATGTTGTATTCATGGACCCAGTGATGATTGATGCAAGGATTTCTTGGGATCCACCTAAGATAATGTCATAGGTGTGAAGCTTTCATAGTATTGGGGGGGGGTACTACATGATTTTTTTGGCAGAACACTATAGAGTTACATATCCTTTGTATACCCTAACACATAAAGTATAGTTTTTTACATGGTCTGAGCAGTGTTAGAGGTATTTTGAGGAGTTGAGGATAAGGCTGATGATTTATCTTAAATTCAAAATTCTATTGGATTGTGTGATGTACATAGTGTATTGTGATGCCTCAGGAGACATGCTCGGTTGTATTTTGATGTAATAGAAGGTAGTTATCACATATAGATTGAAGAAGTTGATAACTCAGAAGTATAACTAAGCAGGTCGTGAGGTAGAGATAGAAATAGCATTCTTTTCATTGAGGATGTGTCAAAACTACCTTTTAGGGATAACTTTGTCATTAACTCAAACCATCAGAGTCTGAGGCATGTCTTCACAAAAAGAGACTTGAACCAGATATATTGAATCTGGTTGGATTTTCTTGGAGGACTATGACTTCATTATAGTTTTTACTCTAGTTAAGGGCTACGATTTAGAAAATTCTCATTGCAGGATATCCTAGGCTCGCTTAGTGTATGAGGATTCAGAGTAGTTGACCTCATAGCAGCTGACCATGGTGGAGCTGGAGGGTACATCTTTTTGGCAGTTGATGGTGTTAATTCCTCCACTTCATGTTTGTTTGAGAGAGTACTAGATATGAGACATCGATTGTGTTGTCTTACATAATAATATATCCATATTTGGCTCACTGTAATGATATAATAAAGGAGATAATAACACCATCCTTTTCCAGGTATGTGTGACGGTTGTGGGAGGAAGTGATGTGAGGGTTCCACAAATCTCTCCTAGATGTATATCCAATGTTGGGAAAGACGTATAAATACCTTAAAAATCAGTTTCTCTGTACTAGAATTTCATGGAGCGTAGTTGTGTTCATCTCTTGGTGCCTCACTTTTTTATAGGTGAATGTTTGGAACTGAGTTCTAGAAGGTTTGTTCTGTCCACATGAAATCACAGAGTAGAAATGGGACACCATATTCGTGGACATTGTGACAACGATTCCACTCATGGTTATGGTTCATGATGTTATATGGGCGATCTTTGACCGAATGATGATGTTTGACCACATCATTATCATTAGGGAGCAGAGATCCATAGAGTGTTTGTAAATGTTGTAGGTACCTGATATTGTTGGCATTTATTGGGTTCTTTAGATGATTGTCTCTAATCATGGAACACAGTTTACATAACAATTGTGAAGAGTCCTACATGAGGCATTTAGGACCCAAATGAGGAAGAGTTCATCATTTCACTCCTAGTCTAATGGGCAGGCTGAGTGTACATTCTAGGTGTTATCATATATGATAGGTATAAGGACCATATTTTGTACACATTAACATTATATAAAATTTTAAAAATAATTAAAATATTATAAAAATATATAACCAATGATGGAATTAGTGTAGTGCCTTTGGAAACATGGAAACATAAACACTGGTATATAAGTGAGATACATTATCTTTCACTAGGTTCTTATTGACTAAAACTTTTCTTAGACACATCAAACATAATACATATCTTTATAAAATGGGGAAGGAAACATAAAAGGGGTGATCATAGATGCTCATTAAGGGCCATAAAGGGATACATGTGTGCATAAACATGATTTTAGTTGTACGAGAAATTTATCATAACAATAAAATACCATTGCATGCATGTTGTATTATCAAAAACATGAATCATAGAGTAATGTTTGGATGTTTATAGGACGCGAATCATAATGTTATAGTGAACATAATCCTAGAAATCATAACATTGGAATAATAAATATAATTTTTGTAGACATATAATCATATGATATAACTACCATAATAGTTGAGGCATTACTTCCAAGGACATATTAGTAATATGGGTTCACTCCCAATGTCATCTTGGAAGTCATGGGTCACTCCCCCTACCATTTATGTAATATGAGTTCACTCACATACCATCTTGGTAGTCATGGTTTACTCCCATGGCCATCATAGTAGTCAAGATTAACTCCCATGACCATCTTAGTCTATCTCAAGAGATATAATCTATAAAATCCAATGTAAAAAAATAATATCATATTTTCATATTTATTAATATTTGTGAATTAAATATTAATATTATTGTAATTTGGATGCTATGTTTGATGGCGTACCATAAACACAACAATGGGTTTCTCTGAAATATAATGTTGCACCCAATGTTGTGTTATACTGAAAAAAATATACTAATATAATATTATTTCAAAGGGTAGTTATAATTACATAGCCTTAAACATTACATAATCCTGAATTATGTCCAGAATGCACATTGACAATATTTTCAGGTTTAGAGTTTTATAGAATAAGACCATAACTATTACACAACAACTTGAATATTATATGTATACACTACTACCCAATATCCATTTTTCATAAAATAAAAACTCTTGAAAAATAGAGACATGATTAATTCAATGCTTTATAGAGAATTTCTTTACTTTGATCTCATCCTTGACATTATTCATCTTTATGTCATGTGAAAAAAATATCAAACCTTGGGATGAGCATAAGAAGCTCAATAATGGTTATAAAACAATTGAATGAAACATTATCCCATTAATAAATACAAATCTATGAAACCATACTTTTCAATGACAACATACCTCATGAAATCATAAGATTTATGAATAACATATAGAAATCATAAAATATAAAGGTTACTTATGGAATTCATAATATACTTACATTGCAGCTATCACAACAACATAGGGAGTCACATTTGGAATACCCATCACAGTATACTCCCAAAATCTCATAGGAGAAACATAAATGTTTACCTCTGTCACGTTACTAAATGCATTGGATAGCTATCTCGGGCTCACCAGCCCTAGGTTTTTCACAGAACCATCTGTATATGTAAACAATGCCCAATAATCATATCACGTAACAGATGAATAAAGGATATATAACATTTTCACATTACAATCAAAATATATCAATTCAAGATATTTAAATAGACCATAATTTATCAAAACCATTTTCAAAACCATTTAAAACATTTAATAAAAATATTTCTGGAATCAATATGTCCCATGCTAATTTGAATATTTTAAATGAATTATCCTTTGAGAACAATAATGTATATATAAATAAATACTAATTTTTTTTTGAAAACAAGGACATTAATGAGAAATATTTAGAAGAATAAATCTTTAAATCATATAAAATAATATCTTAGATAAAGTGTTTTTAACATAATGAGAGACGCTTGAATACAAATAATTGAGGAATAACATTTAATCATAACATTATAATATCATGAGAAAAAAGAGATTCAGGATATAATATTCCAAAGGATAGCATATACACCACATAAGAGTGAATTGGTGCATAACAACAATGAATTCTCAATTGAATGTAAATTGAGACGAAATCCCTTATAAAAATCGTATCCTTAAATTAAGGATAAATCAATTACATAATAATTTGTGAAAAATAACAATACACTCAATAAAGGTGGATATTAAGTGTGAATAAATAATAGGTTATTCACATATATTCATAGCATGACATAATCAATAAGTATAAGTTTAACCCAATGAATTTAAATAGGGTGAAGAAGTGCCCTTATAGAAATTTGACTACATAACAACGTCCCATTAAAATTCTGAAAATGAATTGATGAGAGAGAAAAGGTTATCTAATAACATGGACCTAAAATTTATATCAATAAGGATATCTAATAAAATATCACAACCTAATAATATGTAAATAAAAAAGACATAACAAAATGAAGTCTTTTAAAAAGAGGAGGGTAAAAGGTTCCCTTACCGATTTGGTAACTTACGAAACATACACACCATGAAAGAAGAATCATACAATGAAGATTTAAATACCCATAAATTTAAGTATATTACATTATAAATGCAATAAAGAGATGTACATAAACCACAAAAAAGTAAAATGGTTTCAATATAGCATGAATCTCATGGGGAAAAAAGTGAGATGAAAACCCCTTCCCACGTTGTAATCAATCGTGTGGTAAGAGCAAATGTTAATTACCACCAAATGAATCACAAAATAACATGAATATTAAGATAATCATGATAATTTATATAAAATATAAGTACAAAATATAATACATGCATTAGATAAGTGGCGAACAATGGAAATCTCAAACAATTAAAAGTGAGATAAGAAACCCCTTACCTCGTGTCCAACTTGACTTGTTTGTTCCTTGTTCTTACTGAATAATAAAATTAAGTTAATATATACTTGATTAAGAACCTTTTTTCATGTTTATTATTCCTTTTACTTAACTTATCGCCATTTTATAAAAATATGTAATCATTTAAGTTAATAATGGTCATTTTGTCGATATTTGGTAATTGAGTCAAAAATAAACAACTTATAATTACAAGTTGTCCATGTGGTCAATATTCTATTATCTCCAGATTAATATTAATGATTTAGATATCATATATATCATATATATCCATTATAAATATATTTATATATATTTATAATAGTACATAACATTTGGAGATAAGAAATGAAATTCACTATTCATGGAGATGGTAAGTTGTACGTACGTATGAACGCTAATTTAATTTCAATTTAATATTTTAATTGAACAAAAAAATTATTATACATAGTTATATTATAATTTCATTTTGATAAAATATATAAATTTAATAAACACATCCTTTAAATGTCCCACAAATGGCATGAATGAGTCTTATCACTTTGAGGGGGCGGTTGTTCGCACATCCTCAAATGAAATTTTCGCGTTTACTCATAATGGAAACCATACAGGTATGATATAAATTAAAAATTCCGAAAAATAAATAAAAAGTAAACATAATATATATATTATATAAATACAGATTAATCATAATGGGCACCATAAGATGTAGAAGGAAATAATTGAACAATCATCGTTTCGTGAGGCGTTAGTTTGCCATCCACAAAAACAGCATTTCATTTACCCATTAGATTAAGGTATGTGTAAGTGTAGTTCGAATAATTCTAATAAAAACATACTAGTATATTAAGGATACCTGTTTTGTTATAAAAGAAAGTAATGAAAAGAGTTTTGGGGTTGGAGAAGTAAAATAAAAGGAAACAATTTAAGAGAAATTGTAACCTTTAATTTGGGTAACACCTTTTGGATTGAACCAAAAGGACTTCTTGAAGTGACTTCTGCCTATCTTAAGGCATCTAGGAGGTAGAGAGAGATATTAAGAGCTTATTTGGGAGGTTTTGGACGATCTAATGGTCTTTATATGTGTGAGTAATGGGGTAGAAGTTAGGGCATTTTATAAGAGGGAGGAGGGGTTCTTTAGGAAAGTGTGAAAATATTATTTTGTTATATAATTATTTGTGGTTTCTAAAGGTCCAAGACTCATTAAGGTCAAAGATTAAATTTATCATAGAAGAAATAAATTCATCCAATATGAATAGGACAGGTTTTTTATGTTATGTTAATATTTATAATCTTATTTATTTATATCATTTAATAATTAGGTAAATACTGCATCATTTTTGTGTCATAAATAATATTATTTATTTGATGTCTAAAAATAATTAAAAAATACTATGAAGTAGGAAATATTTTTATCATTCCCATGAACATTTATAGTATAAAACATCTTTTATATAATCTCATGTAAAAATTAATTTACTAAAAGATATTTGTTTTTCATTTTTGTCTTTACTTTAAATTAATTAATCTAAAGTGTTATTATCACTCCCATGTGGCTCCTTGGGGTCCCAAAATCAATCCAAAAATGACCATGGTCGTCCATGACTCATCCAATAAGGTTAGAACAAGTGTTAAGGTAATTTTGTATTATTATTATATTCATTTTACCTTGAATTTACCTATTTACCTTTAACCGAAGTAAATAAAAGTCAAAAGTTATTATTCACCAAAAAATTATTTTCAACATATTTAACCACATTTTACTTACTAATATAAACCATGTATGTCGGATTTTTGAAATAAAATTTACATAAGAGATAAAATTTCATTTAAATGAAAAAGTCAGTTTTTTAACTATTACTTAGTGGTTTCACTATTCATCAAAAATTGATGTTTTTCAAAAGAATACCAAAAATTCACCCTACGCTATATTTGATATTCCGAATTAAAAAATGATGTCAATTTAAAAAAATTCAAAACATAGATGTTTCATTTATTAATTTTAAATTAATTCTAGTTTTCAAAATAAATAGCGTGTTTTTAAGAAACAATATCTATCAAAAGATTGACACTTGTTTATGCAGAATTTCAATCTAAAATTAAATATGAAGACCAACATTCGATTAAATGGTAAAAATATAATATAATTAAACTTTAAAACAAATTAAAAAGATAATCTATCCACATAAATAAATTATATTAAATGACAGTTTTCAAATAAGATACAGTATTTTCACTATTTATCAAAAAATTTAATTTTATCAGAAATATACCAAAAATTTACCCAAAGTAAATTTTGATGTCCTGATTTTAAAGAAGAATATTATTTTGTCGAATAGAACATATAAAAGTGAAAAAAACTAGATTTAAAGAGGGTTCGCCATCAAAAGGCTGTAAATAGACCTTTAATGAATATTAGTGTATTTATGCTTAAAATCAGATTCTTTCATATTTTAAGCCTCTAAAATTTATGGGATAAATTTAAAAACATTGAAAAAAAATTTATTTTAATATTTTAGTTATTTCTTTCTATTCTATCAAAAATAATGACTAGACGTTAACTACCATTTAAAACAATATTATATTATTATTTTTCAGTATATCTCAACGTTGTGCCCAGCGTAAGATTTCAAAGAAACCTGTTGTTGTGTATCACATACACCATAGAACAAAGAATCCCCTTTAAAGTTAAATTAATAATTAATTTAAAAATATTATTAAATATGATAATGCCATATTCTTTATTTACTTGGGATGTAACATCTTTCCCCCTTTTGGGAATTGCATCCACAAAATTTTAAAATTGGGATTAGAAAAAATCATTGAAATTCCCACATCAAAAAAAGAGTCAATAAAATTATATCTTTAAAATAAATAAAGAGAAGTATCAAGGTCACCCAAGACAAAATTTACTAGGATTTCCTGAAAAAATGGATATGGAGGGGGAAACAAACCATCATGTTATGATGGAGAGTGATAGAAAACATGGTTAGGAGAATGTTTACCACCAGAAATCACAAAAATGTGACGGGTTAAACACTCTTTGATTCCCCAGTAGGAAAAGATAACCGAAAAAGTTTGGATATATGTAACTTTTCAGAATGCTTCGGAATTTGATTATGTGATTAAATAAAACATAATGAAACATACTTACTTGCACATAAACATTCATCCATTACTAAATTCTTACAACAAACACATTTTTTTTCAAATGATGAGTATTCAATATGAATTTTTCACATTGAAAGCCCTATAATCAACATTTAGATAATCACATAACCCACAAAAGATGAACTATTTTTTCAGGTTGTTTGACATTAACCAAAACAAAAATGGTTAGTGCAAGAACATATAACACCCAAAAAGGATAATCTTTTATAAAAAGAAAAACTAATCTTAATCTCCAATATTTTTCAAAAAACCCAAAGTTCAACAATGACCATTCAATAAATAGTTGTCTATTAAATTCTTTAAAATAATTCAAACTATGATTGAAACCTAAATCTAAGAAGGACTTAATCACATAGTCTTCCAAGATAAATCTTAACATTTATCTCCAAACAACATCCATTACGCTTATAGGCACATATTGAAAAGTAATTATCCTAATCCCTTATTATCTATGATAGGCTAATCATTAACATATATAACAAAAAATCTACTTATTCTTGATTAATAACATCATATAACTTAAAATAATTAGTCATACTTACCAGGGACTTCACGTAGTCCAGTGGTTGGCAGTAAATCCATGTTACACTTTGGTTTTATGTTCGATTGTTGCAGCTTTGTCTGATGCGACGGGTTGTCACGCGATCTGCGTGTTTTTCTTTTTCAAAAACTATATAAATTTATAACATTCCCATTAATTGATTCATTCACCAAAAATAATCATACCATATTTTAACTACATAAGTTATCCAATAACTTTCATTTTTAATCCCAAAATGTATTATCCTATAATTGCCTCAAATTCAAGGATCATATAAACTGAAATGGTTTTTATAACTGTATCCCCAAAACAAAAGATAATTATTCCTTGATTAAAATTTTTATATATAAAACTTCAGGTTTCAACAAAATATAAATAGTTTTCTAATGAAATCCCATCATCAAAAAAGCCTTAATACTTGTAAGCTTTTTTCTATCCTAAAATCTACCATAACTCTAGAATCCCTTATATTCTAACTTCTTAATCGTTCAAAATTCTTCAAGATCCCTTAATGATTCTATTTTAATATATTCTGAAATACTTCTTTCCTAAAAAAAATCATTAATCATATCTTAATATTCCAAAATGTCTAAACATCAGTTAAGAAATAATCCATACCTTTCATAGGTCATTGTATGTTTCCTCATCCTCCATTGGAATTGAATTTGGTATTGGTAAACATATATTTTTATGATATTTGTGACCCCATTTTTCAACCTTATTCATAGGACATATGTTTGTATAATGACCACGGATACAACATTTAAAACATTGAATTGACCCCTCAGAAAGAACATCATTCCCTTTCATAGTGTCAACTGGAAGCTTTCTTTTTCCATGGTAGGTTCTTCCTTTATGAACATCACTTACACATCTTTAGCATCTTCCCATCATTTTGAAACATTTTCATATCTATTCCATTACACATCCTTGACACATATGTTTTGTAATATATTCACCATTATGATTATTACCTGAACTTCTGTGGGGATTTGTTTCTTGCATATACAATTTTGTATAAAAATTACAAAGGTTCTGGTGGTCAATCATGACTTTGGATAGTTGGTTTAGAATAACCACAAGAGTTCTCATTGTAGCTCATATTTCCTTAAATTGCACATTCAGAAATCCATCAATGTTTTCTTCACATCCACTATTACTATGGTGCTTCCTAGATCCATCCATTTACTAAAACCAAAAAGGTATGTGTGAGTATATCAGTAAAATTATCATATAATATCTTATGAGGAGGATAAATAATAAGATATAATTATTCATGTTATCTTAAACTCATTCACTTTATCTTAAATAACATTGAATCTTTCTAAAATCGGAACCATTATTGAAATGTCACTTAGGCTAAAAGAACACCCTAACCTCTAAAGTTCCCTAAACAGACCTTGGATACCAACTATAAGGAACAGACCATAAACGTTATATAATCTCGAATTATTTCAAGAATTCACATTTAAGATCTTTTCAGGTTAAGAGTTTTAGAGAATTAGGTCATAACTATTACATTACAACTTGAATATTACATGTTGACAGTACTACCCAGTGTCCATTTTTCATAAAATAAAAACTCTTGAAAAATAGAGACATGTCTAGTTCCATATTTGAGAAAACATTACTATTCTTTGATCTCATCCTTGACAGTATTCATCATTAGTTCCTGCGAAAATCATTTCAAAACATGGGATGAGCATAAAAATATATGTAAGGGTTATAATATAATGAAATGAAAAATTATCTCATAAAAAATACAAATCTCTCAAACCATAGTTTTCAATCAAAACATACCTCATGAAATCATAAGATTTATGAAAAACAAACAAAAATCATAAATCTTAAAGGTAACTTATGAATTTCATAACATACTTAAATTGTAGCTATCACAACTACATTGGGAGTCATATTTGGAATACCTGTCACAGTATATTTCAAAAATCTATAAGAAAAAACATTAACATTTACCTCAGTCCCTTTACCCAATGAATAGGAGATATATCTCGGTCTCACCCGCCCTAGGTTTATCATGGAACCACATGTATATGCAAACAATTCCTAATAATCATAACACATAACACAAGGATAAAGGAAAGATAACATTTCCACATTACAATCACAATATATCAATTCAAGATATTTAAAGAAACAATGCTTTATCAAAAGGATTTTCAAAACCGTTTAAATCATTTAAGAAAGTGATTTTGGGAATCCATGTGTCCCATACCACTTTGAAGCATTTAAATGAATTATCCTTTGAAAAAATTTATGTTTATATAAATAAATCATAAAACCCATTTTGAAAACATGGACATTAATCAGAAATATTTAGAAGAATAAATCATTAAAAAATTTAAAATAATGTTTTAGTTAAAGAGTTTTTAACAAATTGAGAGACGCTTGAATACAAATAATTGAGTACTAACAATTAATTTGAACATTATAATATCATGAGAACAAATGTATTCATGATATAATATGCCAAAGGATAGTATATACACCACATAAGAGTGAATTGGTGCATAAAAACAATGTAGTTTTAATGGAATGTAAATTGAGACGAAATCCCTTATAAAAATTGTATCCTTAGAATAAGGTTAAATAATTTACATAATAATGTGTGAAAAATTATAATACAATCAATAAATTTGTATATTAAGTAGGAAAAAATCAGTGGTTATTCACTCATATTCATAGTATGACAAAATCAAGAAGTAGAAGTTTAACCCAAAGAATTGAAATTGGGTGAAGTAGTTCCCTTATTGAAATTTGACTTCCCAACAGCGTCACTTTAAAATTAAGAAAATGAATTGATGAGAAATAAAAGGGTATCTCATCAGATGGAAATAAAATTTACAGCAATAAGGATATCAAAGAACACATCCCAATAAAATAAGATTTTAATTAAAAGTCATAACAAAAAGTAGTCTTTTAAATAGAGGTGGGTGAAAGTTTCCCTTACCGATTTGGTAACCTAGGAAACATACACACCATGAAATAAGAATCATAGAATGAAGATATAAATACCCATAAATTTAAGTATATAATATAATTAATTCAATCAAGGGCAGTACAGAATCCACAAAAAAGAAAAATAGTGGCAGTATAGCAAGAATCTCACTGGACTAAAAAGTGAGATGAAAACCCCTTACCACGTTGTACTCAATCGAGTCGAATGACCAAAAGTTAATTAAAACAAAATGAATCACAAAATTCCAGGAATATAAAGATAATCATGATAAAAAAATCAATTGAATGTACACAATACACAACATTCAATAGATAAGTGGCGAACAATGAAAATCGCATTGAATTAAAAGTGAGATAAGAAACCCCTTACCTCGTGTCCGGCTTGACTTGTTTGTTCCTTATTCTTCCTAAATAATAAACATAAGTTAATTTATATCTGATTAATAACCCTTTACCTAGTTTATTATTCCTTTTATATCACTTATTACAATTTTATAAACAATATATAATCATTTATGTTAATAATTGGCTTTTTGTCGATATTAGGTTCTTGAGGAAAAAATGAACACCTTATAATTACAAGTTGTCCATGTGGTCAATAGTAAATTATCTATATGGTGATATTAATGATTTAGATATCATATATATCATATGTATCTAGTATATATATATACTTATAACAGTACATAACATTTTGAGATATGAAATGAAAGGCATCGTTCATGGAGACGGTAAGTCGTACGTACACATGAACACTACATTCATTTCTATTTCGTATTTTTATTGAATAAAAAATAATGATACATAGTTATATTATAATTACAGTATAATATCATATATAATTTCAATAACTCCATCTATTATATTTCATACATATGGTATGAACGAGTCATATCACATTGAGGGGGTGGTAGTCCACACTTCCTCAAATGAAGTTATCGCGGTTACTCATATTGGAAACCATAAAAGTAGGACAAAAATTAAAAATAAAGATGCATAAATAAAACCTAAAAATAATATATATCATATATAAATATAGTTTCATCATAATGGCCACCATAAGGGGTGTTAGGAGAGAATGGAACAATCATCGTTTCGTGAGGAGTTAGTTTTCCATGCACATAAACAATATATTCTTTATCCATTTGAAGGAAGTGTGTGTAAGTGTAGTTAAAATAATTTTCATAACAAAATACTATTATATTAGGGATACTATTATTGTTTTAAAAGAAAGTAATGAAAAGATTTTAGGGATTGTTGAAGGAAAAGAAAAGAAGAGAATTTATGAGAAATTGTTACCTTTAATTCAGGTAACTCCCTCTGGTTTGAACAAATAGGACTTCTTGAAGTGCCATATACCAATGGAAATAATTATAAGAGGAAGAGATGGATATTTAGAGCTTATTTGGGCTGGGGTTGGATGATCCAAGTGGATCAAGAGGTGTGAGGAATGGGTTATATGTGAGGGATTTTGATAAGGGGGAGGAACAGTTCTTTAAGAAAGTGTGAAAATATAATTTTATTATATAATGATTTTCAGTTTCTAAAGGTCAAAAACTCATTTAAGTCAATGATAAGATGTATCTTGGTATAAATAAATTCATTAAATAAGAATTAGACATGTTTGAGATGTTATTTTAATATTTAAAATCTTATTTATTTAAAACATTTATTAATTAGGTAAATATTGCATCCTTTTGTGGTCATAAATAACATTAAATATATGATGTATAAAAATTAAAAAAAAATACTATGATGTAGGAAATCGTTTTTTCTTTATAATTAATATTTATACTCAAAAAATAAACTTATATAACCTCATGTAAAAATTAATTTACTGAAAGATATTTGTTTGTGTCATTTTTGTATTTACATTAAATAAATTAATCTAAAGTGTCATTATCACTCTCAAGTGGCTCCATAGGGTCCCAAGATCAACCCAAGGATGCCCATGGTCATCCATGACTCATAAAATAAGGTTAATACATGTGTTAAGGTAATTTTGTAATATTATAATATTCTTTTTACATTGAATTACAATATTTATGTTTAACTATTTTAAATAAAAGTAAAAATTACTATTGAAGAAAACATTATTTTCATCTTATTGAATAAAATTTTACATAAAAATAACAACCATGTATGTCATATTTTAAAAATTCAATTCACAGAAGCGGAAAAAATAATTTAAATGAAAAAGTATGTTTTTTAATTACTACTTAGCAGTTTCATTTTTCATAAAAAATTGATGTTTTTCCGTAAAATACCAAAAATTTAGCCGAATATATATTTGAAATTATGAATTCAAAAATAATGATTATTTTAAAATTTTAAAAACAGTGACTTTTCATTAATTAATTTAAAATTAATTACCATTTTCAAAACAAATAGCATGTTTTAAAGAAACAATATCTATCAAAATATTGACACTTATTTATGCCAAATATTATTGTGAAATTAATTTCAATGGCCAAAAATGGATTAAATGTTAAAAATATAATCTAATTACATGTTAAAACCATTTAAAAATATATTCTAAACATATAAATAAATTATATTAAAGGACTGTTTGGAATTAAAATACAGTATTTTTCACTATTCATCAAAAAATGAATTTTATCAGGAAAATACAAAAAATTTACCGAAAGAAAATTTTGATGTCCTGATTTTAAAGTAGAATTTTATTTTTTTCAAATAGAAAATAGAAAAGTGACCAAAACTAGATTTAAATTGGGTTCACCATCAAAAGGCTGTAAATCGACCTTTCAATTCATATTATAGTATTTATACTTAAAATCAGATTCATTCTTATTTTAAGCCTCTAAATTATATTGGGTAAATGTAAGAACTTTTAGAAAAAATGTACATTAATATTTTTTTTAGTTTTTTCTATTCCGGAAAATACATCAAATAGGTATTAACTACCATTTAAAATAATATTATGTTATTATTTTTCAGTATAACTCAATGTTGTGTGCAACGTAAGATTTAAAAGAAACCCATTGTTGTGTATCAGGTACATCAATGAACATAAAATACCCTTTAAATTATAATTAAAACTTAATTTAAAAATATTCATAATTATGAAAATTCAATATTATTTATTTTCCTGGGATGTTACATCCTTCACCCCTTTTGAGAATAGCATCCTCACAATTTTAGAAGTGGGCTCAGAAACATCATTAAAAGTCCCACATCAGAAAAATAGTCAATAAAACTATCACATTAAAATAAATGAAGAGAATTAAAAAGGTCACCCGTGACAAAAAATTCTATTATTCCATGAAAAAATTAATATAGAAAAGAAAAAAAACCATAATGTTCTAAGGAAGAGTGATAAAAACATGATTTGGAGAAAGTTAACCACTAGAAAATCACAAACATGTGGTGGGTTAAACGGTCTTGGATTCCTCAATAGGAAAAGTTAACGAAAAATGATTTATTATGTTACATTTCTTAATGTTTAAATTTATTTATGAGATTAACTAAAAACAAAAGAAAAAATATTTACTTTTCATGTAGACATTCATCCATTACTAAATTCATACCAAAAAAAATTTTTTTTCTTCAAATGATGAGTATTCAATATTACTTGTTCACATTGAAAGCACTATAATCAACTAATAGAGAATCAAATAATCAACAAAAGATGAACTATATTTTTTCCATATCATTAGAAATTAACAAAAACCAAAATGGTTAGTGAGAGAACATATAATACCCAAAAAGGATAATCTTTTATAAAAAGAAAAACTAATATTAATCTCTTACATTTTTCAAACAAAACCCCAAGTTCCACAAACACTATTCAATAAATAGTTGTCCATAAATTTCATCAAAGTAATCCAAACAATGAATGAAACCCAAATCTCAGAAATATTTTATCACATAGTCATCCACGATAAATCATAATATTTATCTCCAAATAACACTAGTTACTCATAAAGTCTCATATTAAAAATTAATTAACCTAATCACATATTCTCCATGAAAGGTTAATAATTTCCATATATAACCAAAAATAAACTTATTATTGATTCATAAAATCATCTAACTAAAAATAAGTAGTCATATTTACATGGGACTTCATGTAGTTCAGTGGTAGGCGATAAATCCCAGTCTCACTTTGGTTGTGGGCTCGATTCCTGTAGCTTTGTCCGACACGACGGGTTGTCATGAAGTCTACCTGTTGTCCATTTTAAAAAACCATATAATTTTATAACATTACCAACAATAGATAAATTCATAAAAAATAATCATATCATATTTTAACCACAAATGTTATCTAATAACATTCATTTTTCATCCAAAAATGTATTAACCTATAATTGCCTCAAATTAAATGATCATTTAAGCCCAAATAGATCTTTATAACAATATAAACAAAAGAAAAGATAATTTTTCCTCTAATAAAATTTTCATATATCGAACTTCAGGGTTTTATATACTATAAAAATCCTTTTAATGTAATCCCATCATCAAAAGAGACTTAATACTTTTAAGAATTTCACCATCCTAAAATCTACCATAACTCATGAATCCCTTATATATTGACTTCTTTCTCATTAAACATTATTCATGATCCATTAACCATTCCTTTCCAACTTATTATGAAATAATTATTTCCTACCAACAAAATCATGAATCATATACTAAGATTCAAAAATATGTAAACATCAGTTAGGAAATAATCCAAACGTTTTACTAGTCATTGTTAGTTTCCTCACCCTCAATTGGAATGGAATTAGGTATTGGTATACATATATTTGTATGATATTTGTGATCCCATTCCTGAACCTTCATTGTAGTACATATATTTGTAAAATGACCAAGCATACCACATTTAAAACATTTAATTGATCCCTCATAAAGAAATTCTTTCCCATTCCTAGAGTCAATTGGAATCTTTATTTTTTCCATGGTAGGTTCCTGCTTTATGACCTTCACTTCCACATCTTTAACATCATCCCATTCTTTTGAAACATTTTCCTATTTTTTTCATTACACATCCTTGACACATAGGCTTTTTAATATACTAACCATTAATATTTTTACATAAACGATTGTGGGGATTTGTTTCTTATATATATGAAGCCATATAAAAATCACCCTGTCTTAGGTGTTTAATAATGAATCCAGATATTTGGTTGATAATAACCAAAAGAGTTCTCATTGGAGTTCCCATTTAGTTTAGTTTTGTCATTCAGAAAACCATCACAGTTTTCTTCACACCCACTATTACTTTGGTGTCCACTAAATCAAGCCATTTACTAACACAAAAAAGGTAAGTGTGAGTATATCAGTAAAATAATCATATAATATCTTATAAAGGGGGTATATACTAACATATACTTATTCATGTTATCATAAAAACATTCACTTTATCAAAAATAACTATGACTATTTCTAAAATCCTATCCATTATGGTATTGTCAGTAATGCTTAAAGAACACCCTAACATCTAAAGTTATCTAAACCAACCTCTAATACAACAAATAATGACCCAACTTTAAACATTACATAGTCATGAATTATGTCATGAATTCACATTTAGGATCTATTCAGGTTTATAATTTTAGAGAATTAGGCCATAACTATTCAATAACAACTTTAATATTAAATTTATACATTACTCCCTAGTGTCCATTTTTATAAAATAAAAACTCTTGAAAAATAAAGACATGTCTAGTTCCATGTTTTAGATAACATGACTTCTCCTTCATCTCATATTTGACCCTATTCATATTTATGTCTAGTGAAAAACATTTCAAAACATTGGATGATAATAAAAATCTCAGAATGCATTATAAAATAATGAAAATAAACATTAACCCATAAATAAATACAAATCTATGAAACAATACTTTTCAATCATTACATGCCTCATGAAATCATAAGATTTATGAATAACATATAGAAATAATAAATCATAAAGGTAACTTATATAATTCATAAAATAAATACATTGTAGCTATAACAACTACATAGAGAGTCAAATTTGGAATACCCATCATAGTTTATTCCCAAAATCTCTTAGGTGAAACATTAACGTTTACCTCCATCACGAACCCAATGCATTGGAGAGTTATCTCAGGCTCACCCACCCTATGTTTTTCATCGAACCACATATATACATAAACAATGAAAAATAATCATAACACATAACACAAGCATAAAGGAATGATAACATTTCAACATTATAATCACAATATATCATTTCAAGTTATTGAAATGGACAATGCTTCATAAAAACCATTTTAAAACCATTTAAAACATTTTATAAAATGTTCTTTTGAATCAATGTGTTCCATACAACTTTTATACTTTTAAATGAATTATCTATTGATAAAATTAATGATCATATAAATAAATCATAAAAACCATTTTGAAAACATTGACATTAATGAAAAATATTTATAAGAATAAATCATTAAAACATTAAAAACAATATTTTTGTTAATGTGTTTTTAACAAAATGAAAGACACTTGAATTCAAATATTTGAGGAATAATATTTAATCAAAACATTATAATATCATTAGAATAAAGGGATTCATGATATAACATTACAAAGGACATTATATACCCCACATAAGAGTGAATTGGTGCATAACAATAATTAATTCTCAATGGAATGTAAATCGAGTTGAAATCCCTTATAAAAATTGTATCCTTAGATTAAGGATAAATCAATTACAAAATAATGTGTGAAAAATAATAATACACTTAATATAAATGGATATTAAGTGTGAAATAATCATTTGTTATTCATACATATTCATACCATTACATAATCAAGAATTATAAGTTTAACCCATAGAATTGAAATTGGGTGAAGAAGTTCCCTTACAGAAATTTGACAGCCTAACGGCGTCACATTGATATTCAGAAAATGAATTGACAAGAGAGAAAAGGTTATCTCATAACATGAACATAAAATTTGAAGTAATAAGAATATCAAAAAACATATCCCAACTTAATAAGATGTAAATTAAAATACATGAAAAAACAATTCTTTTAAAAAGATAAGGGGGAAAGGTTCCTTTACCAACATGGTAACATATGAAACATACACACCATGAAAGACGAATCATATGTAGAAAATTTAAATACCCATAAATTTATGTATATTACATAATTAATGAAATAATTGGTATTACATTGACCACCCCAAAGGAAAATATTGGAAATATTGCATGAATCTGAAGTGAACTAAAAGTGAGATGAAAACTCATTACCACATTGTAATCAATTGAGTCGTATGACCAAAAGTTAATAACCACCAAATGAATCATTGAATTCAATGAATATAAAGAGAATCAGGACAATATATATCAAATGGTAGTACCCAATAAACTATATGCAATAGATAAGTGGCGAATAATGGAATGCTCACAAAAAAAAGTGAGATAAGAAACCCCTTATGTTGTGTCCGACATGACTTGCTTGTTCCTTGTTATTTATGAATAATAAACATAAGTTATTTTATACATGATTATTAACCCTTTTTCAGGTTAATTATTCCTTTTATGTCACTTAATACAATGTCCTAAACAATATTTAATCATTTATGTTTATAATGGTTATTTTGTCGATATTTGGTACTTGAGTAAAAAATGAACAACTTATAATTATTTGTTGTCCATGTGGTCAGGAGTAAATTATATGTGGAATTATATTAATGATTTAGATGTCATATATATCATATAAATCCAGTATATATATGTATTTATAATAGTACATAACATTTTGAAATGAAATGAAACGTTAATGGATACGGTAAGCCGGACGTATGCATGAGCGCTACTTTAATTTCTATTTATTATTTTAATTGAATGAAAACATAATGATATATATTTATTATATAATTCAGTAATAATATAATATATAATTTCTATAAATACATGCTTTATATGTCCCACATATGGTATGAATGAGTGATATCACTTTGAGTGTGCGGTTGTCCACATTTCCTCAAATGAAATTATAACGTTTACTCAAGATGGAAACCATAAAGCTATGCTATAAATTAAAAATTCAGAAACATAAAGATAATATAAAGATAATTTATATCATATATAAAAATAGTGTCTTCACAATGGACACCATAATATGTGGTTGGAGATAATTGAACAATCACCGTCTCATGATGTGTTAGTTTGCCATCCACAGAAAAAACATGTCATTAACCCATTAGATTGAGGTGTGTGTAAGTGTAATTCGAATCCTTATCATAAATAAATACTATTATATTTCGTATAATAGTGTTTTTATTAAAAAAATGAATTAAATGAGTTTAGGGGTTAGAGAAGTAAAATAAATGAAAAGAATTTATGATGAACGGTTACCTTTAATTTGGGTAACTCCCTTTGTTTTGAACCAAAAGAACTTTTTGAAGTGCCTTCAGCCTAAGGTAAGGCTTATAGGAGGAATACAAGGACATTGAGAGCTTCTACTAGTGTGGTTTGGATGATCCAAGGGGATTGAGAGGTGTGAGGAATGGGTTATAGGTGTGAGTATTTTATAAGGGGGGGAGGGGTTCTTTAGGAAAGTGTGAAAATATTATTTTATTATATAATTATATTCGGTTTCTAAAGGTCAAAAACTTATTATGGTCAACGATAAGATGGACCATGGTAAAAATAAATTCATAAAATAATAATTGGATAGGTTTCGGATGTTATTTTAATATTTATAGTCTTATTTATTTAAATGATTTATTAATGAGGTAAATACTGCATCATTTTTTGTCATAAATTATATTATTTATTTGATGTCTAAAAATTATAAAAAAATACCATGATTTAGGAAATAAATTTTCCTTTCCACTTAATATTTATATTCGAAAAGATAATTTATATAATCCCATATAAAAATTAATTTACTAAAAGATATTTTTTGTGTCATTTTTTGCATTTACTTTAAATTAATTAATCTAAAGTGTCATTATCACTCCAAAATGGCTCCATGGGATCCCCAAATCGTCCCAAGGATGCCCATGGTCGGCCATGACTAATAAAATAAGGTTATAACAAGTGTTTAGATAATTGTTCTATTATTATAATACTCTTTTTACCTTGAATTAGCTTATTTACCTTTAACCATGGTAAATAAAAGTCAAAAGTCATTATTCCCCCAAAATTTATTTTCACTTTATTGTATCAAATATTACTTACTAATAAAAAAAAATTATTTAGGATTTTTAAAATTGAATTCATAGAATCGGTAAAATTTAATTTAAATGAAAAACTAGTTTTCAACATCTAATTAGTGGTTTCACAATTCACCAAAACTTGTTGTTTTTCAAAAAAATACAAAAACTTTAGCCCAAGCTATATTTAATTTTCCGAATTCATAAATGATATCTATTTTATAAAATTCAAAACATATAATTTGCATTAAATAATTTAAATTTAATTTATCGTTGTCAAAACAAATTGTGTGTTTTTAAGAAATAATATCTTTCAAATCATTGATACTTATTTATACCAAATTTCAAAGTAAAATTAATACCAATTACCAACATTGGATTAAATGAAAAAAATGATAATCTAACTAAACTCAAAAAACAATTAAAAAGTAAATATATCCTTATAAATTAATTATATTAAAAGTCAATTTTGAATTAAAATACAACATTTTTCACTATTCATCAAAAAATGAATTTTATCCGAATAAATACCAAAAATTTACACAAAGTAAATTTTTATTTCCCATTTCTAAATAAAATTTTTATTTTTTCAAATAGAAAATACAAAAGTGACCAAAATAAGATTTAAAGAGGGTTCTCCATTAAAAGCCGGTAAATTATCCTTTTATTGAATATTATTGTATTTATGCTTAAAATGAGATTCATTCTTATTTTATGCCTCTAAAATATATGGGATAAATGTAAAGACACTTAACAAACATTAATATTGCAATTTTAGTTATTTCTATTCATTCCGGCCAATACAACGGCTTGGCATTAACTTCCATTTAAAATATTATTATTTTATTAATTTTTAGTATAACTCAATGTTGTGTGCAACGTAAGATTTAAAAGAAACCCATTTTTGTGTATTTGGTACGACATCGAACATAGAAAAACATTTAAATTATAATTAATAATTAATTTACAACTACTAATAAATATGAAAATGCCATATTCTTTATTTACCAGAGATGTTACAGTAGTTAATGCATAGCCGTTGTATTGGCAGAAATGAACAAAAATTACTATATTATGATTATAAATTATTTATAAATGTTTTTAAATTTATCCAATAAAAGTTATAGGCTTAATAAGTGAATGAATAGAATTTTAATCATAAATAATCTAATATTCTTTAAAAGGACGATTTACAGCCTTTTGATGGAGAACCCTTTTTAAATATATTTTTTTCACTCTTATATGTTATATTTGAAAAAATAAAATTCTTCTTTATAATCAGACATAAAAATTTAATTTGAAGAAATTTTGGTATTTTTTGGATAAAGTTCATTTTTAATGAATAGTGAAAAATATTATATTTTATTTCAAAACTACCTTTATATCTTATTTATTTATATAGTTATATTATATTTATAATTGTTTTTAAAGTGTAATTAGATTATACTTTTACCATTTAATCCAATTTTGGTCATTGGGAGTAATTTTACTTTGAAATTAGCATCAACAAATGCCAATATATTGATAGTTATTGTTTCTTAAAAACATGCTTCTTGGTTGTGACAAGTGGAATTAATTTTAAATTAATTTCTGCAACTTTTGTATTTTGTATTTGAAAAAATGGATTCCATATTTGGAATTAGGAGGACCAAATTTTCTAAATAGGTATCATTTATTTTAAGACATTATGTATTGTATCATCAGTAAATATTTTATTTACCATGGTTAAATGGTAAATCTAGTAAAAAAGTGTAAAAAAATATTATAATGTTATTAAGTTTCCCTAACATGTGTCTTAAACCAATTATATGATACATTTCTAACTGTGGACATCTATGGGTCAATTATGGGACCCCATGGATCCACTTGTAACTGAAAATGACACTTTATAAAAAATAATTTAAAGGTAAGGAAAATATAACATAAACATATATCTCTTAGTAAATGATATTTTATAATGGGTTATATAAGTGATATTTTAGACTATAAATATTCATGAGAAATATAAAAATATTTAATACATCATGGTATTTTAGTTATAATTTTTAGACATTATATAAGAAATTTATTTATGACACTATGATGATGTAATGAATACATCATTAATGGGTGTTTTATATAAATGAAATTATAAATATTAAAATTAATTTATTTTGAAAGTTTTTATGTCATCCATAAATTTTATGGATTAGTATAACTTTTTATCGTATAATTAATGCAGTTTTTTTGAAAGAATCAAGTTTTTATAGATTTTCTTGAAATTCTTGATTTGAGTAGTTCATAAACTAACAAAAATAGGTTTATAATTAAATCAATATTTTATTGTATGATAAAATAGTCCTAAATATATATGTTTCAAGAAAAGGACAAATATAATGTTACTAATGTCATTAATGATCCATTTATTTTTCTATGGGCATTTTATTGTAAATATATTAACCACATAGTATGAATATACAAGAGGATATTGTAAAAGTTAAATTAGTTAACTAAAGTTAATGCTAAAATATAAAGGTTAATTTTATACATTAAACTTATCTAAAACCCATTAGCTGAGAGGATCTCATACAAAAATAATATTATCTTCAAATAAAATGAGTTAGGAACCTTTTTAAATTGAAATATTTTTTATAATAAAATAATATTTTCAATCATTCTTAAAGAGTCCAACCCCCTTTACAAAAAGCCATAAACTCTACCCCTTACTCACACCTCTCAAGCACCCTTGCCTCATCCAACCTCAGCACAAATAACTTCCCAACATCTCTCTCTTCTAATAATAAGCCTTAACATAGGAATATGTCACTTCAAGAAAGCCTTTTAGTTTAAACTAAAGGGTGTTACCCTATTTAAAGGTAACATCTTCTCTCAAGTTCCATTCTTTTATTTTACTTCTCTAACCACATAAATGTTTTTTACCATTATTTTATAATAACAAAACTATCCCCAATATACTAGGATGTTTTTATGAGATTTATTCTAACTAAACTTCTACAAACCTCTATCAAATGGTTATGAACAAGCTGTTTCTGTGGACGGTGAACTACTGCCACACGAAGCGATGATTGTTAAATTATCTTCTACCGCCTCTTATGCTGGCCATTAACATGAAAATATATTTATATGTGATATAAATTATATTTATATTTTATTTTATGGTTCAGAATTTTTCATTTATAGAATAATATTAAGGTTTCCATAATTGGTAAATATTATAATTTCATTTGAGGGAGTGCAGACTACCTCCCCTTTAATGTGATGTGACTCATTCATTCTATACGTGGAACATATAAAGGATGTTGTTAATTAAATTATATAAGATATTATAGTGGAATTATAATATAACTATATATCAATATGTTTTTATTAAATTTATAGAACTGAAAGTAGCGTTCATGCATACCTACAGCTTACCGTCTCTAGGAAAGGTTCATTTAATTTCTTATCTCCAAATGATATGTATTGTTTTAAATATAAATATATATATGTTTACTAGATATATAATATATATATGATATCTAAATAATGAATATCATTCTTTATATAATGGATCTTTTACCATATGGAAATTTGGTAAATATAGTAAGTTCATTTTTGACTCAAGTACCAAATATCAACAAAACGACGGATATTAACATAAATAATTATGTAATGTTTATAAAAAGGTAATAAGTTATAAAAAAGAAAAAATAAACTTGAAAAAGGTTATTAAACATGTAAAAATTAACTTTAGTTTATTTTTCAAGAGATTATAGAACGAACGAGTCATATCAGACATGAGGTAAGGGAACTTCATAACCTAATTTCCATTCTTTGGGTTAATCTTCTAATTTTAATTATGTCATCCTATGAATATGTAAGAAATATATTTTTATGTTTTTATTGTATATATAAATTACCTATGTGTACATATATTGAATACACATTATCCAGTCTATTTTATTTACAAAATGATCTTTGTAATGGACTTCATCTCAATCTCTTTTCATTGAGGCATATTTTGATTTTTATACGACTTGCTTTAATATGGTGTATATACCCCTTGGACCTTTAATTTAATTAAAAGGGAATCTTTTTCTGTGTATTGTATTACTAAATAAAAAATGGAATGATTCTTTTTAATGTACTTGGTGATAACGACCTCTTCGCTGATACAAGAATTATTTCATATTTGGATTCCTGAACTAGCCGATATTTGTTTAAAAGGAAAAATAAATACCATATAATCTTTACATATATATGTAGTTAATATGGTTTTAAGAAGACAATGATTATTTAAATATATTTAAATTTTTTATTGTGATTAAAATTTCAAAATCATATCTTTCTTTTTTGCTTATTCATGTGTTATGATTATGTTACAGTTCTTGGCCATTATTTACGCAAACAGGTGTTTCCATGATAAACCTAGGGCGGGTGAGCCCAATATAGATCTCTAATGCATTGGGTAACATGAATGAGGTAAACGTTAATGTTTATTCTAAGATATTTAGGGAATATAATATGAAGTGTATTCCAAATATTACTCCTTACGTAGTTTTGATAGATACAGCCTATGTATGCTATGGATGGAACAAGTTACCTTTATTATTTATGATTTCTCTATGTTATTCATAAATCTTATGATTTCACGATGTTTGTTAAAGAGCTTATGTATTGTATATATTGATGGGATAATGTTTTCTTTTTTTTTATAACCATTACTATGATTTTTATGTTCAAACCAAGTCTTTAAAATGTTTTTCATAGGGTATAAGGAAGGGTAATAAAAATAATGAATTCAAGAAGATTTATATGAAGAAAAAAATTATTGTCTTCTTTTAAGAGGTTTTATTTTAGAAAAAATTGATAATCTATAGAAGTGTCTACATGTAATATTGATGATGTAATGTTATATTTATTGCCAAATTCTATAAAATTCTAATCTTGAAAAGATCCTCAATGTGAATTCTTTACTTCACTCAAGAATATGTAATATTTATGGGTGGGGCATTATTGTTGGTATCAGAGGTCTATTTAGTAAAATTTAAGTGTTATAGTATTGTATAATTAATATCTATAAATTAATTTATGGTACGATTGAAATGATATATCATTTATAGATTTCCATGTTGCTTCTCCAAAGATATTTTTTGTGTTCAGAATGGTTTTCCATAGAGGAAACATGGTAGATTTGATGGGACACAATCTAGAGGAAGACAACATTCCAATTCATCAACCCAAGATGGTCGGAATCAGAACTGAATTGATTGTTACAGTGATGGTATAGTTGACTGAGGCTATAAATTTTGGTGATATTTATGCACGAGGTCAGCCAGATCAACCATAGAAGAATATGTCAATAGTGGAGCATTTCATGATGCAACATCCCCCACCATTCAGAGGATCATCTGACCATGCTCTTATTTAGGATGTATTTAAGAATTGGTGATGTTTTTTGGATTTCATGGGGTGTTTAGAACATCCAATGGTTAGTCATGTTGTTTACTGTTTTGAAGGTGAAGCTGATCAGTGATGGTTGATGGTTTAAAGTATCATGGATTATAATGAATTTTTTTCTCTTTATTGGAATGAATTAAAAAGTGTTGTTCCTTGAGAAATATTTTCCTAAGGTGTTTCATCTTATGATATAAAAACAATTCCTGGAAATAATGTAGGAGGATGACCCAGTGGCTACTTATAAAGAAAAATTCACACAACTTACAAGGTATGCTCCAAATTTCATACAAGACCTTGATCATAAAATCAACCATTTTCACTTCGAATTAAATACATTTTATTGAAGGCCTTTAGCTTCTCATGAGTAAAAATTTTCTAAGAACTTGTTCGATGTGCAGAGAAGGTGGAAATTAATTTTTACCAATGATAAGCAGTTATTTGAAAAAATAAGAGAATAAGAGGACGTGTTAGCAGAATAAAGGTAATAACTCTTCAAAGAAAATTTATTTTATTAAACATAAGTTTACATTTTGTGAAAATTGTGGAAAAAGAATACTATAAAATTCCTTTTGAATTCTGGTAAGTGCTACCAATGTGGTAAAATGGGAAATAAGGCTCGTAATTACACTGAAAAATATCTAGGTAATGGAAAGAAAAAATATGAATTATAGTTAGTAAATTTTTTTAAGTACAAAGAAATGTGACATTATGAAAATGAGTGTGTAATGAAGAACTCAACTGAGGGAAAGTAGCAGGACTAAAAGAAAAAAAGGGGTGGTGAAATCCTTGGAATCTACTTCAGCAGATGTGGGTCCATCGAATAAAGTATTATTTGGTTACCTATTTGTTTATTCGGATTATAGGAATGTGTTATTTGGTTCCAATTCAACACATTATTTCATTTCAGAGAAATTTTCTAGTAAATTGGGAATTCCATGTCAAGATATGAATCCTGGAATTTTAATAAAATCACCAGGAGGAAATTTTGAGATACAAAAAAAATATAAGAACCTTCAAGTCCATCTATGCAGAAGTAATCTTCCTGTAAACCTTATTGTTTCCCCCTAGTAGTGGTTTATGTTATTTTGGGTATGGATTGGATTTCCATTTATTATACTAAGATTGACTATAGACCCAAATAGGTTTATTTTTAAAAAGAATTTCATTTTGTGTATAATAATGAACCCTTACTTTTGATAACATAGCAAGAAGATGTGAAACTAGTAAATGATGGAAGTGAATGTTACCTTACACATATTGTTTTAAATAAAGGAACTATTTAGATTAATGATGTCCCTATGGTAAATGAGTAAATTAAAACTTTTTATGATGAGTTTCCTATTAAAATTCCTGATCTAGAAGTTGAATTTACTATTGACTTAGTTCTGGATGCTAAGACATTTTCTAAACCCCCTTATCAAAAGGCTCAAATTGAACTATTAGAGTTAAAGAAGAAATTGTATGAGTTGTCAGATAAAGGTTTCACTCAACCTAGCATATCACCCTAGGGTGCTCTTGTATTGTTTGTTAAAAATAATGAGGGCTCAGTGAGACTTTTAATTGATTATAGTGCATTGAATAACATCAATGTTGAGAACAAGTATACATTTCCTCAATCGATGATTTGTTTGGTTATCTCTAGAGAGATCAATATTTTTCGAAGACTGACTTGAGGTTGGGGTACAATCAGTTGAAAAGAAAGGAATCTGATATTCCAAACACCATGTTTCATACTAGATATAACCATTGTGAATTTGTAGTTATGTCTTTTGGGTTAACCAATGCAGCTGTTGTCTTTATGGATCTTGTGAATAAATTTTTTAATGAGTTCTTGAATGAGTTTATGGTTGTGTTTATTGATGATATATTGGTTTATTCTAAAAGTAAATATGAACACAAAAGTCATTTATGGGTTCTCATTCAAACTTTAAAAGAAAATAAATTTTAATTGAAATTAGGCATGTGTGAGAATTGGTTACAACGAATTTTATTCATTGGACACATTTTTAAATAAATGGAATAAATTTTGATCCTAAAAAAACAAAAGTAGTTGAAGAATGGAAAAGACCCCTAAAATATAACTGAGATCTATAGTTTTCTTTGTTTAGTAGGTTTTTACTAGTGGTTTGTCAAAAAAAATTCATGCTTATCTAGCCTATTGACTATGTTAACTCAAAATGGTGTTACGTTCATTTGGATGAAATAATGTGATGATGTTTTTTCGGAATTAAAAAAGAAGATTGGTGAATGATCCAGTTTTGGAACTGCCTTTCAGAGATGGTGAGTTTGTCATCTATAGTGATGCTTTGTTGAAAGGACTTTTTTGTGTTCTAATACAGAATGATTAGGCAATACCTTATGCTTCTTGTATGTTGAAACCTCAAGTGTTAAATTACCCTAAACGTGATTTTGAATTAGATGCTGTTGTTTTTTTTTCTTTAAAAATTTCAAAGCATCATCAGTATGAAGTAAAATGTGAAATATATAGTGACCACAAAAGTTTGAAGTATATATTCACTCATAAATAATGGAACATGAGATAGAGGAGATGGATAGAATTAATCAAGGATTATGATTACATTATTCATTACCATACTGGAATGGAAAATAATGTTTCTGATGCATTGAGTTGAAATAATAATGCTATAATAACCATGTTACATTTGAAAAAAGATACTTTGATTAAAGATTTAATGAACTTTTCAATAGATGATGTTAGTGCAAGTGATTCCTCTATTTTTTTCCAGTTTCAGTGAAATCATCTCAATCAAATAGAATTAAGAAAACACAGATGGAAGACAGTGAGTTGCAAAAAAGGTTGAGTTGGTTCAGATGTGTAAGTAACCTGAATTTAACAATGATAAAGATTTTTTTTAAAGTTTGGAAAGATATTATGTGTGCATTTTGATTCACTGTTGAAGAATGAGTTGTTATGTTATGCTCATATTTCCCCATTTTCAGTTTATCTTGGAAGTAATAAGATGTATATAGATCTTTAACAGTATTACTGGTGGGATGGAATAAAAATAGATATTGCTGACATTATTGTGAAGTGATTGACTTGTCAACAGGTTAAAGTAGAGTGGCAATTATTGAAAGGGATGTTTCATCCTTTACCGGTGCTAGAGTGGAAATGGGAAAATATATCCATGGACTTAGTTGTGGGATTACCATAGACATCTCATGGTAATAAATAAATCTGGGTTATAGTTGATAGATTGAGTGAATCTGTTCATTTCCTTCCTTTTTGAGATACTCTATCTCAGGATCAACTTTCTCGATCGTATGTTCAATAGACTTTCATGTATCATGGAGATCCCCTCACCATTTTATCTGATCGGGATCCCAAGTTTACTTCTATCTTTTGGAAAGGCCTTAGAATTCATTGGGTACTAAATTAAATTTTAGAACTGTATTTCTTCCATAATCCAAAGGGCAGTCAGAAAGAACAATACAGACATTGGAAGATATGTTATGTGCTTTCCCAATGGATTACCAGGGAAGTTGAGACCAACATATTTTATTAGATGATTTTTTTATATAATAATAGGATTCATTCTAGTATACCGATGGCGCCATTTGAGTCATTATTTGGAAAGCAGTGTCGAACTCTAGCCTTTTGGGATGAAGTAGGTGAAAGGAATCTAATGGGACCCGAATTGGAAGAAGAGATAGAACAAAAAGATCCATTGATTCAGAAGCACCTAAGAACATCTCAAAGTAGGTAGAAAATTTATTTTGATAATCGAAGGAAGGATCTTTCTTTTGAGGTAGGCGATCATGTATTTTTCAACGTTTCTCCATGGAAAAGTGTAATACATTTTGGCAAGAAGGGAAAGATGAGTCTGAGGTTCATTGGACCCTATGAGATCCTAGAGAAAGTTGGATCAGTTTCCTTCAAAATGGATTTACCTCCATGTTTATCATCGGTACATATTTTTTTCATGTTTCAATGTCGAGAATGTATATGCCTGATCCATATCTTATTTTGATTCCAGAGGTAGTTCAGTTGGAAGAGAATCTTTCTTATGAGCAGAAACCAGTCAAGATTCATGACCGTACAGATCAAGTGTTTCAAAATAAGGTGATCCCTTAGGAAATGTTTTTATGAAAAAACCATATGGTTTAATAGTAAATGTGGGAATATGAGATTACTATGAGGGATAAATTCCTACATTTATTTTATAATTGAATAAAATTTTGACGAAGTAATTTCCAAAAGCAGGGAAGGATGTAAAATCCCATGTCACAAATGAATATAATATTTTCATATTTATTAATATTTTTTAATTAAATATTAATTTTACCATAAATGGGATGCAATGTTCAAAGGCATACCCAACACAAAACAATGGGTTTCTCTAAAATCTTATGTTTCACACAATGCTGAGTTATATTGAAAAAATATAAAAATATAATATTATATTAAATGGTAGTTAATTCATAGTCTTTTATGGTAGAGAATGAACCAAACTAACTACAATATGGTTACACATGTTTGTTAATTATCTATAAATTTATCCAATAAAATTTAGTGTCTTAATATTTGAATTAATCCAATTTTATGCATTAATACTCTAATATTATTTAAAAGGTCGATTTACCTCCTTTTGATGGAGAAACCTTTTTAAATCTAGTTTTTTAAATTTGTATATATTATATTTGTGAAAATTATATTTGTTATTATAATAGGGACATCAAAATTTACTTATGATGAAATTTTGTTATTTTTCTAATAATGTTCATTTTTAATGAATAGTGAAAAATACAGCATTTTAATTCAAAATTTCCTTTTAATCTAAATTTTTATATGGTTAGATTATATTTTTAGTTGGATTTAAAGATTAATTAGACTATATATTTACCATTTAATCAAATTTTGGTCATTTTAATTAATTTCACTTCAAAATTGATCATAAACAAGTGTCAATCTTTTGATAGCTATGATTTCTTAAAAAAATGCTTTTTGGTTTTGACTACGAGATTTAATTTTAAATTAATTTCTGAAACTTATATGTTTTGATTTTTGAAAAATGGATACCATATTTGAAATCACATTCTCTAAATTGTGATAATAGGTAACTTTTATTTTTAGACATTATGAATAGTAACTTTAGTAAAAAAAATTAGTTACCATGGTTAAAGGGTGAATCTGCAAATATGGGTAAAAAATAATATTATAACAATATTAAATTTACCTAACATGTGTTCAAACATTATTTTATGCTACACGTCCAACCATGGGTATCTTTGGGTTGATTTGGGGTCCTCATGGAGCCACTTGTAAGTGAAAATGACACTTTATAAAAAATAATGAAATGTTTTGGAAAATATAACATAAACATATATCTCTTAGTAAAACTCTTTGTATAATGGGTTATATAAGAGATATTTTCACCAATATATAATAATTTTAATTATTTAATGATTTAATACACCGTGGTATTTTATTTATAATTTTTAGGCATCATATATATAAATGTATTTATGACATAATGATGATGTAATGATTACCTCATTATTGATTGTTTTAAATAAATGAGATTATCAATATTAATATAAATTTATTTTGAAACTTTTAAGGCCATCCAAGAATTTAACAGATTATTATAAAATTTCATCTTCAAATTAATGAAGTTTTTCAAATGAATCAAGTTGTTATAGATTTATTAATAGTCTTCAAATGAATAGTTTATAAATTGACATAAATGAGATTTGAAATCAATCAATATTTAATTAAATTAAAAAAATAGTCCTAAAAATATATGTTTCATTTAAATTACATATATGATGTTACTAATCTCATTAATGATCCATTTTTCAGTCTCTTGTAATTTTATAGTAAATATATTAACCATATAGTATGAGTATACAAGTGGATATGGAAAAGGTTAAATTAGTTAACTAAAGGTTATAACTAAAAGATAAGGTTGTGCTTGTGCCCTAAAAATGTCTAAATCACATGTTATGAGAGGATTTGGAACAATTTTAATGGTATATTCTAATTAAATGAATTTTGGTCCTTTTAAAATCGAAATTAAATTTATAATAAAATAATATTTTTAATCATTCTTAAAGAGCCCCTCCTTCCCCTTATAAAAAGCCATCACTTCTAACCCTTACTCACACCTCTCCAGCCACCTTGGCTCGTCTAAGCACTACCCAAATAAACTAACAAAATCCATATCTACCACTTATTATCCTTAAATTTGGCATAAGAAAACTCTACAAAGCTTTTTCGTTCAAACCAAAGGGATTTGCCCAATTTAAAGGTAACATTTTCTCTCAAGTTCTTTATTTTATTTACATTCTCCAACCCCATAAACTCTCTTTATTCGATTATTTTATAACAACACCACTATCCAAAATATTCCAGGTTGTTGTTATGAGAAATATTATAACAACACTTCCACAAACATCAATCTAATGGATAAAAACATTCTGTTTCTGTGGATGGTGAACTACTACCTCACGAAATGATGATTTTTCAATTATCTTCTACTGCCTCTTATTGTAGGCATAATGATGGAACTATATTTATATGTGATATATATTATATTTATATTTTATCCATGCTTCTATATTTAACATTTATAGCGTGCCTTTATAGTTTCTATAATGGGTAAATACGATAATTTCATTTGAGAAAGTGTGGACTATCACCCCTGAAAGTTATATGACTTGTTCGTGACAAACATAGAACATATAATGGATAGAGTTAATTAAATTATATATGATATTCTACAGGAATTATAATATAACTATTTATTATTTTGTTTTCATCTCATTAATAGAAATGAATGTAGCGTTCATGCGTATGTACAGCTTACCGTCTCCATTAACGATGCATTTCATTTCTTAACTCTAAATGTTATGTACTGTTATAAACACATATTTATACGGTATATATACATGACATATATGATATCTAAAACATTAATATAATTTTGGAGTTAAAGGAATTTTTACCACATGTATAATTTTTAATGATAAGAAGTTTATTTTTGACTCAAATAAAAAATATCAACAAAACAACTTATATTAATGAAAATAATTATGTAATGATTATAACAAGGTAGTAAGTGATATAAAAGGTAAAATAAGCATTAAAATTGTTCTTAATAAAGTATAAATTAGCATTATATTATTATTCAGGAGATTAAATAAGGAACGAGTCAAGATGGACAAGAGGTATGGAAACTTCTTAACCCAAATTTCCATTCATTAGGTTAATCGTCTACTTTAATTTTTTTAATGCTATGATCATGTAAGAAGTAAATTTTTTTTTAATTTAGTTTGTATATAAATTAAATATGTGTACATATGTTTAATACAAAAAATCAATTTATTTTATCTATAAAATGATCTTTTTAAGGGACTTCTTCTCAATCTTCTTTCATTGAGGAAAATTTTAATTTATATATGACATGCTTTTATATGGTGTATAACCACCTTTGAATACTAATTTAATTTAAATTTAATATATTTCTAAGTATAATTTTACTAAATGACAAAGGGAATGATTCTCTTTAATGTACGCGATGATAACTACCTTGCTACTGCCATAAGCAATATTTTATATTTGGCTTCCTTAACAAGCCAAAATGTTTTAAAATAAAAAATAAATAAAAAATACTCTTTTTATTTATTATTGTATTGAAAATGATTTTTAGAAGAAATTAAATATTTCAATATATTGAAATGTTATATTGTGATTAGAATTTAGAAATTATATATTTACTTTATTCTTGTTCATGTGTTATGATTATGTTATACTTATTGGGCATTGATTACACATACATGTGGTTCTATGATAAACCCAAGATGGGTGAGCCCAAGACAGATCTCTAATGCACTGGGTAACGTGACATAGTTAAACAATAATGTTTTTCTTAAAAGATTTATTGAATCAGCTGTAATGGGTATTCCAAACATTAATCCTTACATAGTTGTGAAAGATACAATGTAAGTATTTTATGGATACCCTATGATACATTTATGATTTATGCTTTCTATGTGATTTTCATAAATAATATGATTTCATGATGTATGTTAAAGAGATTATGTTTTGTATGTATTGATGGACTAATGTTTTTATTCTTTATTTTATAACCCTTACTAAGTTTTTAATTCTTATCCCGTGCCTTTGAAATGATTTTCATATGGAATAAGGAAGGGTAAGATAAATTTATAAATCCAGAAGATATATATATCATTAAAAGAACTCATGTTTTCTTTTAATAGTTTTTATTTTATAATTAAAATGGATACTGAGTATAAATGTCTACATGTAATATTAATGATGTTATGTAATAATTAGGGCTTAATTATCTAAAAATATAAACCTAAAAATATCCTCAATGTGAATTATTGACTTCACTCAAGATTATGTAATGTTTAAGGCTAAAGACTTATATAATCTTTACCCAATGCATTGGAGGCAGATATTGGTCCCACCCATCTCATAATGAAATCATGCGTACTTGTGCCATAAGATCATAGACACTCTTATCTTATCTTGTGAAAGGAAAGAGGTATCATAAAAATTAAATAAGATCATAAACTATGTAAAAAAATTATCTTTCCAAATAAATTCATCAAAATAATATCTAGTGAAAAGAAATGGGGTTTATAAGTATATAACTCATGAATGAGAAATGGGTTTCATAAACAACATGAAATGAAAATACTAACCATTCAGAGAAATAATATGAATGAAAACATTATATAATTTTCCCCTTATAGTCATGAGTAACACCAAAGTATGTAATCTTATATGGGAAATAATTTAGAAAGATACGATTAAACCATTTCTTGCTGAAAATCTCATTTCTGAATTAAAACTATTTTTTAAAACTGTAGAAATTTTGGAAATGTTTTTTCTTGGAAAAAAGTGCTAAAACATAAAAAGGATCATTGGAAAACAATAGAAAAATTAATATAAATTTTCCTTTAAAATTATATTCATGGATCATTTTAAAAAATTATTTTTTAAATAAAATATAATTCTTACTCAAGAGAATGATATAGTTATATTTTTCATAAAATCATTTACTTAATCATCTTATGTAACAATGAGTGGAATATTTTTTCTAATACATCGATATATCTTGTATAAATAAAGGAGAATAAAATTCTTGAGCGTTCTTGAGAGATGGATCATAATATTCCATTAATGTAATAATAATCGTAAACATTCTCGATAAACATTGAAATTATTTCAATAATCTATTACCACATGTTAATTTGTGGTCATACTATCCATGTCAAAAAATTTAATTAAATGAAGATTAAAATATCATTAAAATAAGTATAATAATGATATAATTTTGGAATAGAAGTATATAGTCATTGAAAAATAATGTAGTTTCATAAAAAACATGTGTCTCAAAGAAGGAATACCTAGACAAAACTATCTTATCAATTTGGTAGATTTTAAAACATATACCAAATGAAATAATTATCATAGAATTTATATAAAAAGAACTATAAATTTATAAATAATAATCATAAAATACATTCATGGGAATTTTATAAAACACATAAAATTAAAAAACTTGTGAACATGCCTGTATCTGACACATATAAAAAGTGAGATGAAATTCCATTACCTTATGTATTGACTCTCATTATACTCGTAATATATTATTGTATAATAAATTTAGGTTCGTTATAAATATATTATTGTAACATATTATTATATCCACTACTATATATTATATTATAATTTTTTTAATCCCCACTCATTAACAATTCCATATTAAGGTTATGCTTTAACTAATATATTCTTTGTTAATCTCATTTGTCTTAATTTGTTATATTTTTTGTCATTATACTAATATAATGATTTACAAAATGTAAACCATGATATTAATATCATTTATATTTTTTATATTTGTATTTAAATAATCAATATAATATATATTTATGAAATGTAATACACTATTCCTGGAGATGGTAGTTCATACGTACGCGTGAACACTATTTCTGTTTTATTGTCATTCTGAAATAAAGAAATTAAATGAAATATATATATATAATTGCATATATATCATTATTCTCGTAGAAGTTTTATATCATATATATATATATCATATATGTTTACCAAACCCTGCCTTAATATATTATATTTATTGTGTGAACGAATCACATCGCTTTTATGAGGCAGTTGTCCAGACTTCCACAAAAAAAGTTTTTGTATTTACATAAACTATAACCCCTGACGTTTGGATTTATATAATAAATAATGAATTATAAATACATCAAAAATATGATTAATATAATATATAAATTCAGTTTCATCATAATTCTCAACCACAAGAGGTGGTATTGGTAATACAAACAACATTGTCTCATGATGTAGTAGTTTATCATACACAAGAATGGTATGTTAATTACCAAGTAGATATGAGAGTATGTGGTTGTAGTTTGAATACATAACACAAAAAATATGAGTATATTAAATATATTTTCTTTAATATGTGTGAATTTAATAATAAAAATTTTGGTGGAGAAAGATAATAATAGAAATGATCTAGAGGAATGATGTTACCTCTTCTTGGGGAAACTCCTTCTGGTTTTCACAAAGGGGATTCCATGGATGGAAATATGCCAAAATTTATGCATCAATGTTTATAGGATGGATTTTCAGAAATTTAATGGTTATATAATGTCTGAAAAGATGTTGTTATAGAGGTGTAATTTAGGGGAAGAGGTGGTGTACTTTTATAGTTTAGGGAGGGGACAAACGGGGAATTTTAAAACACAAGTTAGGTGTTCCTACATTTTTACCTTAAAAAGTCATCAAAAAAACAAAAAAAACTAAATAGATGAAGGAATATTAATGAAGTATATAATACAAATGGGTGTTGAAAATGTGACTAGGCCATTTGTACACTTAATATTAGGGTTTATTCCATTTTTAAGCTTCATTTAACCTTAACTGATGTAATTACTCTTAATCAATTTCAATACTATTTTTGGTAAAAAATAAACATGATAATATAAGACTCCAAATTTAATATTTATTAAAATAGTGAATTTACATTTTTTCAATGTTGAATTCATAGAAGCAGAAAAATATGTAGAATTCTAATTTCACAAACGTGGAGAGAAAGATAGTTTCTTAAAGTGACAATGTTGAAAAGAGCATTAATATTTTGTATCTAAATTCAATATAAAACTTGTACAATGAAATAAATTTGATTATTAGATGTATAATTGAGAAGCTTTGACTATAAAACTAATAAAAAATATAATTTAAATATATAATTAAATTCGATGAAAAAGTTGTTTCGACTTAAAATTCTATATTTTTAAATATTCAACCAAAATAAATTTCTTTAAAAATTCCAAATAATTATCCCTAAGATAATGTAGACAATTTTCATTAAAAAAATTATTTTATTTTCTCATATTTAACATCTAAAATTGTCTAAAATTGATTTTATTTTTTTTTCACAGAAGGACATAAAAAGTAGTTATTTATGAAAATGGTAGTTTTAAACATATAATGACATTACTAAAAATTATTTATAGTACTATAAATATTAAATTTATAGATACAACCATTATAAATAGTTTTTAATAATTGTTTATTAATATTAATATTATTATGTTTAATAACTATGTTATATCATTTCTTTTAAGTAATTATAACAATAAAAATGATATTTCATAGAAAATCAATGATCTGTATAGTGTATTCCATGTCAGTGTTGTGTGTAGAACAAACTAATATAAGTATTTTTTTGTAATTTATTAAAAAATTGTAGTGAATTAATAACAGAACTATATCCATTGTTTTATGAAATAATAAATATTAAAAAAAGTAAATTAATTTGAAAAAAAATATTTCCAAAAAAAACATTTGGCGTAACATTATCTCCCACATTAAAATGAATTTCACCCTCAAAATTCATATTGGTTATTAATGGTTTAATAATTTCATGTTACATAAATTGAAGCTCCCTTAATAAATATAAAAAATAATAATTCCTTTAAAAAGGGAAATTAGGAACCATATTGGTGAGCCAAAGTAACTCATAGTAGGGTTTTCCATGAAGGAGATCATAGGTGGAAAGTGAAAACATAGACGAGGAGGATAAACAAAAATATCATTTTATAGAAGATACAGATATAGAACATGGTTTGGGGAAAGATAATAATCCCAAATCCATAAATATGTGATTATATAAGGGACTATTTGATTTATTAGAGAAGAAGGTACTACAATAATTATTTCTGTTTCATGATCCTTTTCCTAGAGTTGATGAATTTTCCTGAGAAGATATTCTTACTCAATTTCATTTACATTCATAAGTGAAATTTCAAAATTTGGTCATTTATATACCAATCTAATCTTCACCACATTCACCTTAAATAATGGTTAATTATTAATTTCTGGATCACTAACCAATCATGAGATCTATGAAAACTCATCCAATCTAACTTCAGTTACAATCAATATAGTGTAGTAATGGAAGGATATACAATATGCACAAATCTGCATGTTGTGAGATAATACATTGTTTTTATAAACTTCATCTAAATATTAACATAAAAATACTATAAGTTTTTATCCTTATAAACCATCTCCGAGATGAAAATCCAAAACATTAGAAAGAAGGTCATGAAATTTTCTGAGCATTTACCCCCAATATATCACAAACTAGATCTTCGTTGTCACATTCCAAACTTGTGAATACACACATTAAATATTATCTTAAAACATGGTAATAACCTGAATTTCTATAGATACTTTTATAAAACATTCATGTTTTCTTATTCTAAATATTACTGGATATATTCCATAAATACAAGAAGATTTAACATATATAGGAAACTTTTTGGAAAATTCTTTTATCAGTTTTGGGGTAATAATACCATCTAATTTACTTTTTCATAACCAAAATATCATTATCCAGGAATCATTATCTCCACATTAGGAATAAATTAAGAGTTACATTCCCATAATCAAAATATCACCATTCACGAAATCACTTGATTAGTATGTCAGAACAATTTAACCAATATATGTAAATCCTTAGAAAAAACCTAAACTGAACAATCCTTTTAAAGTTTTATATTCATAATTACTGAAACCATGTACACAAATACATCAATCCTTCCACTTTAATGATTTTCATAGAATATGACATTGATTTTTTTAGAATTAAATTTGTAGGTCAGGGCATTGTGTTGGGTAATTACCATGACTTTCTTAGATACTACATTGTAGTCCATGAAAATTCATAATTCTATGGCCCTTTTTCCACTTTTATGACATCTTCACTTCCATTTTTGGTATTCCTCGATATTCTTATTCTCTTATTCTTGTCATGAAGGAAGATGAATCTTCTTTACCATATATTACATACCATGTGAACTGTAATACATTTCAATAGCCCTATTATTAAGTGTCTTAGGACTATCACCAAATATAAAATTGTAAATCATATATCTAGATAGCTGATATTTCATAATCAAAATATATTTCTCTCAAGTGATCGTCACATTTTATGGCTCATTAGAAAATTTTCCATCACATTAAATGTTAAACTAGTTTCTTTTAATTAATTACATTAACTAAACCCATAAATCGTAATGTAAGTAACACATATTATAGTAGAAATACATAGAATCATGAAAAATAACATGTAGGATGTCTAAATCATGAAAATTAATTCTTTATTCTATGAAAACATACATTCAACCTATGTTATTTATATTCATATTCAATTTAAATCCATTGTTATGTTTTGAGAGGATTTTGTTAGTTCCCAATGAATATCCACCAAAGAGTGCCAAACAAGGTCTGTATCAAGGCTTATTCTCATATACCAAGATACGCCGAGTCTGGCCAGACACACCTTGTTATATTTGTTACCCCTTGTACTACTACAAATATGGCCTTTATCAGCACTAAAAATGGAATTTATCAGTGCTAGAAAAAGCGCTGATAAAGCCGGCAAAGATAAAGGGGGGGGGTCATCTTTATCAATGCTCCAAAAAGTGCTGATAAAGACCGCTTTTATCAGCGCTAAAAAAAGCGCTGATAAAAGGGGTCTTTTATCAGCGCTAAAACAAAGCGCTGATGAAAGGGTCCTTTATCAGCGCTTTGTTTTAGCGCTCAAAAAAGCCACCTATATTAGCGCTTCCTTTATCAGCGATTTCCTTTTAGCGCTGATAAAGGACCCATATTATCAGCACTTTTTTTAAAAGCGCTGATAAAAGTAAAAAAAACTAAAAAAAAATTAAAAAATTTTAAAAGAAATATTTTTTTTTAAGAAAATTTTTTTTAAAAAAAATACTACCAATCGGGGGGGCTTTTATAGCACATGACCCCCCCTTTTTATAGTGCTTTTCTGCCCCTATATAGCACCCCATGCACCCCCTTAACACTTTAATAGCACTTGCTTCTATATTCCCCCATGCGCGCGCGCCCCTACCTCCACCAGGATTTGAACTCGAGACCTCCCCCCTGCGTGCCTAAGCCTTTACCACTACTCTATTTTGATTTGTCTTCCAATTCATGATATCTCTCTCTATATATATATGTATATTTAGTTATATTTATTCATATAGTAATATATATTTATATTAATATATATATAGTTATATTATAATATATATAAAGTTATATTATAATATATATATAGTTATATTAATATATATATATATAGTTATATTAATATATATATATAGTTATATTAATATATATATAGTTATATCAACATATATATAGTTATGTTAATATATATATATAGTTATATTAATATATATATAGTTATATTAATATATATATAGTGATATTAATATATATATATGTAGTTATATTAATATATATATAGTTATTAGATTAATATATATATAGTTAGATTAATATATATATATATAGCTAGATAAATATATATATAGTTAGATTAATATATAGTTATATAAATATTCATATATTTGTGTTTTAAATAAAATGGATGTTAGTTATTATTTAGATAAAGCTAATATATTTTATATGTAAATATATTTTATTATTTATATATATTATTATATTTTTATATGTGAATATATAAAAAATATGTACATATAGTTATATATTTGATTATAAATAGCAGTGCATTATAAAAAATGATGAAATTTGAAAGACATAATTTCAATATGAATGAAATACCTTGGAATAAATTCAGACCCCACCAAAATAAAGCCAATAACACACCCTTAAACGAGGCTGAAAATCGACAAAATGTTAAAAAATCAGGGTACCCTGACTAAAAACTCAGTTTTGGAGGCCGTCTGGGCCTCTTTTGGCCTTGAAAATCCCTTGACCTAGGTTTCCCTAGCTCACAGCGATGTAGAGTTCGTCGCAGGCTTCGATTTGGTATGTGGTTGAGCTCAAACGGACACCCAAATCAAAAGTTATGGCCTTTTGAAGTTTGAGTTGCGTTTTCAACATATTTTGGATCTTTTTTTAAATTTTTTTTAATTTTTTTAGTCTTCAAATTGTAACTAAATGACTATTACTCTATAATAATTAGAAAATTATTAATTAAAACTATTTTTTTAATTTTTTAAGAAGCCATTTTCACTAAATATATTATATATTAAGTATATTAAGTGTAAATGTAAATTTATACTGATCTAAAATATATTTAAAAATTATATATTATATTTATATATCAATATAACTATTTTTATATATTAATATGTTAATATATTTTTAATTTTTTTTAAATTCGAACCTTTATCAATGCTTTTAAAAAAAGCGCAGATAAAGCCCCCCCCCCCCCCCTTATCAGCGCTATTAAACAAGCGCTAATAAAGGGGGGCACTGTGAAAAACTATTTTTGTGGTAGTGTTGGGACATATGTTTCAAATCCACATCCACATTTAATATCGAGATAAAGATGTATTTCTATGAAACAAATCACTATATCATTCAACAAAATTCTGAGACATTTTCCTATACTGTTACTCCCCAATAAACATATCTTTAGAGGCATCCCTAGACATATCCTTATAAATTTTTGATGGGACCTTAGTATATATTTATCATTCTGGTTTCCAATGGTTACCTAAACCTTTTATCTGATGCCAACTATAGATACACTCACATTTTATACATTAACATTACATAAATTTTATATAATACATAAAACATTATACAAATAGACACACATATACCATATTAGTCTAGTGGCTTTAGAAATATGGAAACATAAACTGGTATATAAGTGAGCTACATTATCTCTAACTAGGTTATTCATGAAAAATAACCCTTCTTTGAAACATAAAACATAATTCATTTCCTCATAACCTTTGGAAGAGAGAATAAAAAGTTATGAAATTAGATGATTAGTTAGGGTAAAAAAGGGAAACATGTTAGCATAAACTAGAACATTGGGTTTTTATAACATGATCATAGAATAAGAATATCATTCCCTATATACCATAGGAACATAAACATGAATCCTGGCATAACGTATTGTAGTTTATTAGAGATGTATCATAATAAAATAGACAAAATAATCCAGGAAATCAAAACATAGGAATAATAAATGGAATTTTGTCGAACATATAATCATATAATATGATTTCCCAAATATCCCATATATCACTACCAATTCCATATTAATAGTATAGGTTCACTGTACATACCATCTGGGTAGACATGGTTCACTCCCATTACAATATTATTAGTATGAGTATACTTCTCTTATCATTCTGGTAGTCATGCTTCCATTGAATGGCCATCTTAGTTTCCTAGGTACACTCTCAATACCATCTTATTATATCCCATGATATATAAATCCGTTCCCAATGCATTGGAGCGAAGTATTGGTCCCACCCATCTCATAATTAAAGTATACATACATCTTCCACAAGATCACAAACAATCATATAATAACCTATGAAATAAAATTGGAATCATATACATCCAATCATATCATAACCAATAGTAAAAGTTAAAGGTTTCATTATAATTTCATCAAAATAAAAATCTATGAAAATATGTTGGTTTCAAAATAATATATCTCATGAAATAGAAACTAGCTTCATAAGCATCAAGACATTAAAATAGAAACCATTTAGAGAAATAATATGAATGGAAAAATTGAATCATTTCCCCATTAAGGAATGAGAAACACCAATATATGTCATATTAGAAGGGAAATAAATTTTAATGAACATTTAAAAACATTTCTTGAGGAAAATATCATTTTTTCATTAAAAAAATATATGTAAAACATTAGACATTTTTTAAAATGTTTTTCTTTGAAAATATCTTTGAAAACCTATAATTGAAGATCTAAAAACTAAAATAAATTTTTTTTAACACTTTAATAATTTAAATTAAATTAAAATATCATTCTCTCTCATTTTTGAAAACATTTTTTAAAACATGGTTTTTAAAACAAAATGGATGTCTGACCGAAGAGAGATATACAACCATATTTCTTTTGAAAAAAATATACATAAATATATTAAGTCCCAATGAAGGGAAAAATTGTAATAGTACTTGGATATGTATTTAATAAATAATGTAAAGGAAAACTCATGGGTGTTCTTGAGATATGGATATCATATTCCATCAATGGAAGGGTTAACATTAATAACCCCGATTAATGATGATATTGTTTCAATAAACTATTCATACATGGTAACATTGGATCATATTAAAGATATATGAAAATATAATTTCATGAGTATTAAAATTTAATTAAAATAATTAGAATTAATAAATATAATGTCAAATGTAAGTATATACACCTTGAAAAAAGAATGTAGCTACATTACAAAACAAGTGTCCTAAAAAGGCCAACTGAGACAAAACAATCTTACTGAATTAAAATCTTTTCAAAAGTGATCCCCATGAAATAAATATCATAGAATAGATATATAAATATACATAAATTTATGAAAATTAATGATATAATAAATTAAAGGTTTGTATATACACCATCTAAAAGAAAAGAGTGGTGAATATGGAATGTATCTCACATATATAAAAATTGAGATGAAATTACCTTACCTAATGTCTTGACTATCATCATACTCTTACAAGACTACTATATAACGAATGAAACAATATTATAAATATTTCAGATAGGTATATTCTTATACCCACTAACATATATTTTTTGACTATTACTTAATGTTACCCTTTTATTAACAATTACCTATTAAGAACATGCTACAGAAGTTGCCCGCTTTATTTTTCACATGTGTCTTAATTTGTTATATCATTGGTACGTATACATATAAAACGATTTCCAAAATGTAAATAATTATATTAATATAATTAATATTAATTAAATATGTATTATAATAATCAATATTTTATAGAATTATGAAATTGAATTCACCGTACATTGAGACGGTAGTCCGTACGTATGCATGAACATTGTTTCTGTTTTATTGTTGTATAGAAAGAAAAAATGTAAATGAAAAGATATTTATATATATTTATTTATTTCATATCATGATTATATCATATATATATATATCCTATAATTTCCCAGAACCCAACCTTAAAACATTCAATGCAGGGTTTGAACAAATCATATCACTTTGAGGAGGAGGTAGTCCACACTTTGACAAACAAAGTTATTAAATTTATATAAAATATAAATAACACATTAATAATTATTATAATAAATAAATAATTATAAATAAATCATTAATATCATATTTATAACAGAAAAATATACTTTACATCATAATTCCTAACCATAAGTGCTTGTAATGATAAACAAACAACAACATTTCATGAGGTAGTAGTTTTCCGTACACAAGAATGGTATGTTAGTTTCCAATTATACGGGGGTGTGTTAAATTACATGTTGAAAACATATCAAAAAATAAATATTATTACAGTCAGGATATTTAGTCTATTATGAGTTCATGTAATTTGAATAATTTTTGTGGTTGAGAAAAAGAAATAATGTTGCTTGAGGAAGGATGATACCTCTTCTTTGGGAAACTTCTTTTGGTTTAAACCAAAGGGCTTCTGTAGATGGATTTATTCCCAAAAAGAGTATCCATGGTTTAGGTTAGGGTTTTTGGGAAGTGTATTGGGTATATCGTGGATAAAAATACATGGTTTGGGAGGTGTGATGATGAAGAAAATTTGGTGTCCTTTTATAGGGAAGGGATGGGACACACTTGGAATTTTTAAAAACAAGATTGGTGTTCCCATGTTTTACCTAAAAGAAGTCATCAAAAAAAAAAGAAAAACTAGGAATTGTATGTTTTATAGCTATGATATGGATATAAAATGGGTTTTGGGAAATTTTATAGCTCAATTGGACCCTTAAGATTAAGTATTATTCCCTTATAATGATAAATTTTACCATAATAAGGGTAATTAATCATTCTCACATTCACTGATATTTTTGGTAAAAATTATATTTTAAATTATTAGACGATAAATATCATACTATTTTTTACTTTTTATGTATTTTTTCTAAATTCATTTCAAATAAATGACAAAACTAAGTTTAATGCTAATGTCATAGATGTGGTGAGAGAGTCGATTTTTAATATGAGAATGTTCAAAAGTTCATTAAAAGGTTATATGAAAATTCAATAAAAAAGATTCCAATGAAATATATTTGGCTAAAATATTTATTATTGATCTAGCATGACTTCAACTACAGCTTCAAATATAGTTTATCCATATAAAAAAATTAGATGAATAGTTGTTTTGTGTTATATTTAGAGATTTTCACTATTAATCTTATAATGATGTTACTTAGAAAAATCTGAAAAACAAACCATAAGATAATTTAAAAATTAAATATTAAAAAATAATACTTATTTTATCAAATTCAATTTCAAAATGTTTCTAAAATTATTTTTTTTAATTTTAATTTAATGAAATAAAAAATAGGTTTTTTAAGAAAATTGTATTTTCAATAATATAACGACTTTAATAAAAAATTTGGTCATATTGTCAATATGTTTTATTTATATAAAACTAAAATAAATAATATTTAATAAAATGTTATTACTCTTCATATTATTACGTTTAACAGCAATGTTATAACTATTTTGTTTAAATTATTATAATAATAAAATGATGTTTTATAGAAACTTAGTATTCTATGTAATGCACGCCAAGCCAGTATTTCTGGTAGTACAAGATAATCTAATTATTTCATGTATTGTATAAAAAAACATAGTGATTTAATAAAAATTTATATTCAGTTTTCTATTAAATGGAAAATATCAAAAAGATTAAATTAAATTGAAAAAAAATATTTTACAAAATATCACAGTTTTGCACTGAGGGATTGCATGTTAAATATCTACCAAAGATTAGAGGATCCACTAACCTTGTTATATATTTCACACAACAATAACTATCACTCCACCATTATCATGAAAATTATTGGTGACCCATACGGGAGACCCTACAGGACACCATTGGGCTGGAAAGTGATCGGTGAGACATATCATGTGGGCCCAAATATAGTGAAAGTGATAATGGGGAAATTCTATGTCATATGTCAGATGATGAGGATGGCCTGAAGATGAAATAAATATTACAAAAATCACCATTGTAGGCCATTGTAGTTCATTTAGGCATAAAATTTCTACCCAAGAGTCTCCCTATAATTAGTATTATAAATGATTGTACAGGAATAGAAAGTTATCCCTAAGGTTTATTTGGTTGTTTGAGATTGTAGAGAGGGTTAGAAAGTTTTATGGCATATTATAAATGTCATAGATGAGGAGATACATGCATGGACCCACACATGTTATTGACTGTGTGTGGATGGAAATTGAGGATTTATCCATCATTGCAGAGAACCCAACAAAAATCAACAATTGATCTGAGAGAACCCTCCCTGTAAAAGCTATCCCATTATTCCACATGTTTTTGAAGAATATATGTGTTTGGGGGAGTTCCAAGTAGCGTGATAGCCAAGTAAGAGCTGACTATAAGTATTTGTTTGTTTATTTTTTCCTTTTTAGAGAAGTAATGTGTGTATGAAGAAATGAGGTTGAGAAATGGTTTTTTTTCTTATAAGACATTGAAATATTTCTATATATATTTCTAGAGTTAGGTGCTGAAACAACGTGATATTATGATACCTGTTGTTGTGTTTGGATTAATTTTGTATAAAATATTAAATATTTTTTATATTTCATGAATATATTCTAATTAAAATATGGTAACACTTAAGAATGAGCTCAAATAATAAATATGAGGATATAGTTGATTTCTAAACATAGTTTTTACCAAAGACATGACATAAAATGTGTTGGCGCAGGGCGTTCCGAATCCGTGCTCGTTAGGCGTATGTTTAGTGAAATAATAAATAAATAATAAAATAAATTGATACATATTGACAGAGAGGATTATTTTATAAGATTTTGTATAGGGTAAATTAGCTAGGGTTACCCTCTTAATCCTATAAGCACAAACAATTCTCTCCATCATCCATCCATTTTTGGATCTAATAGGATGACAACAAAAAACTGGATCAGATTAGATGAGGTTAAATAAAAAACTATATGTTATCCACTTTGGAGAGCATGCAATTCATCAATTAATGATCAAAAATCTAGACAGGACTATTCAGTTGGTGATTTACACCATTTTATAAAATTTTCTTAGTGTATCTATCCTTATTCATAGATCTACACCAATTATGGCCTATTTCATGTTCCAGAGTGTTGAAATATTAATTAATTTAAATGGTTCTATTATGAAATCATCGTTCTTGATCATGTTCCATGAAAAATTTGTAAAAGAACATTTATACCTTTTATGATACATTTATTACATTTATTTCTTGAATTCATTACTAGTTAGACCCCACTATCCTGGTTCGAAATTGTTGGTCAGTACTAAGCCCAATAAGTCCCCAAGCTCTATGAAATATCATGAAACAATGCATGGATTTATTATGTATGGTTGGATATAAAATTTTTGAGAGGCCTATGAGATATTTTTGATGATAGAATTATGAATCGATGGTTGTGGAAGGTATGGTGGCATGCAGTTCATGTGAGAACCCCTGGCATATGAATGAATGTAGATTTCTGGTGAAAAAATAGTCAGAATCACAGATCCATAACCTAATCCACATGATTCATATGAATATAGATCCAAATAAAAATATGTGAGTCTTGATTTGAGGTGTTGGAAGGGGATATAAAGACCGGGAAAATCTGGGGAAAACCAGACTACACATTGTGTACATGGCTGGACACACAATGTGTAGTCCCTCCACAATGGAAACCACAATTTTAGAAAATTTAAGGATGAAATGATGTGTAGTCCCCCTAAAAACGTTTTACCCCTTACTCAATTGGAAAACCCAAATAAATGATCCTAAATGTGAGAAAATATATGGATGTACAAGCCCAGGTACATGGTCATGTACCTGAGGATAGAGACATGGGTTCTGCTACATAGACACAATGTTTGGTACAACAAAATGTGGTCTGGTGCATGAAAACGACTAACATGAGATGACATGTCTCTGTTAGCTATGAAACACCATGTTGTGCATCTACAAAACATTTTCTATTATAAGGGATAAGATCCATGTGTCGATTAGGGACACGTTCAAGTGGAATAATGGGACCACATATCAAGTTGGTCCCCTCGTACAATGTGCACCTCTTGAACAATTTTTTAGAAACATCAAGGTTTCGTATCTCATTCATGTGAATCTAGATTTTGACCCACAAGTAGTATGTCCCAATATTTTTTCCATGTAGAGTGTGATGTTTCCCTCCATTATGACTTTTGAATCAATGTGAGATATTTCGGGCACAATTCTTCTGGAGGCGATTCCCAAAACCAATAGTGATCAGGCAAAATCACCAGACACTACTGAGTTGTACCCTCTATTATAGATGGTTTTTGGATTAATAGAACTTTAGAGTAGAAACTCCATCAGTATAGGCATAGTTCATATATAGCTACTTCTGAGTGTACCCCCAACTAGTTAGGTTACAGATCCTCTATGATTATAGTGTAACCCCATGTTTTACTTGGGTTTGAGTCCTTAACATCCGAATAAAACCTCCAATCAGATATCGAATAAGTCTTCTATGACTAGAGTGGAACCCCACATCATCAAGGTAATGAGTCCTTAACCATTCGAGTGTAACCCTCATACAAAATATGGTGTGGGTCCTCATAACCACTAGAGTGAAACCCCCATCATCATGGATATGGGTCCTCTATAGATACTATCATAGTGAAACCCCCCAAATGTACTAGGGTACAGGTCCTATTCTTCGAGTTTTTGGCCCCTTGACTATGATAAATAGGGAAAAGGCATAGATTTATTTGGGAAAATAATTCTTGGAAGAAACATTAGATTCTAGGAATCATGGTTAAATTATTGTACCAATTGTCTACTCTTCTTCGTGGGATGAGTTGTGAGATTGAGAACCCCATACTCTCTAATTTGATATTCTTTTGACTAAGCATATAAATATATTTTTTTTGTACGAACACCTCAGATTTTGTTAATCTACTAGTATTGTGGAAGACATGTAGGGAATGCCAAATTCTTTCGATTTTTAGCTTCTCTTGGTTAGATGAATGTACTATACTGATATAGTTGGTGAAGAATCGAGGAGAAGTACATATACTCATCATGTTGAGCCCCTTGTGTCTGGACGAGATTACATTTACTCTTGGGTTGGTTGAGCTATTATTATTGACTATATATTGCATCTATTATATTTATATTCCTATTTTTCACTTAATACTCCCCTTTAAGTTTTAGTTCTTCATACTAGGAATGTATATACTCACCCCTACATGTGATTTTCCCAAACGGTTCATGTCATATACAGTTGATGAATAGGTTGTTGGTGACTTCAGAGGACCTTAGGGATACTACATTCTTAGGACCATGTATGGTGGTCATAGAATGGGATTCAAGAATTGGGATTTCATAATAGAATACTTTTCTATTTTTTTAGGTTGGGACTTATTTCTAATTATACTTGTATTTTACCTATTAAATTTCCATTTTAACTCTCATGCTCTTGTACACCCAAGAGGTTATGCATGATAAGTTTTCATTATAGTTATGTTGCATATTTTAATTTTCGCCTATGAAATTTTGTATTGAGATGAACGTGTGTGTGCATACATGTATTTATGAAATGGAATCCTCTTATCATATAGGCCTTTAGTTATTGTCTCCAGCCCCATGCCTATGGTGCATGAATGGGGTAGTTGTGGCTCAATCCTAGCTTGGGTCGAATAATGAAAAAATTATCATTTAAATTTTTTCATTCATATATAATAAATATAAAGAATTTATAATAATGGAAAAAGTGGAGAATAACCAATAATTATATCTCAAATTCAAATATTTATACATGATATATCCTTTTATGAATAATTCATTAATAAAGAGTGAAATATAAAACAATTAAAATTTTATGTTTACAATAAGGACATTCAATTATTATGAGTATAACTCTTTATTGTCATTCAAAATGATGATTTCATAATCCACAATATGTGGAATAATTTTTTAAATATATCATATTATATTGACTAATAAATAATTATATATTCCATTTCTATTATATAAACATTTTTAAATAATCTAAATACCATATATTTAACCATTATTTAATCATTGATCAAATAAATTACCAAAATTTTTTATTATTTAAATAATATCATAAATAAGGATTCATTTAATTTGAATAATTAAAATTGAATTATCATAACAAATTTATAAAAAAAAATTAATCATCTTTATTAATTTTCCCTAATTATTTTTTAATAAACACAAATTTTTTAGATAAAAAAATATATCATATAAATCATTTAAAATGTATTATAATATTTAAATATTATAATTGGAATATAAGGGTAATGTGTTTATTACCATTATGTATCCCCACCTTGTAAAGGTGTGGTCTTTGTTACCAATATTTATCCCTTCTAAATAATGGAAACACCTAGATTACATTTTTGTGTCCTAAATTTATAAAAGAGAACAATTTTATATGGAATATATATAAATTATAAAATTAATATATATTCTTCATGTTTTCTTTATTTTATGAATGAATTTACAGATCTAAACACGAGGGATCAATCAAAAATAAGTGCAGGGTTTTATTAGGGTCAAATAAAAAATATTAAATTGATATTATGTGATTAAAATCCATTTTATAAGATTTCCCAAGCTTGAAATATGAAATATAAATAAAAATGGAAATGATGAAATTATAAAATTGCATACCATTCACTGAAAAATACTTCAAATCCATCTTGATCATCTTCTAAAGAGGTTATCGATGATCTTTAATATAGAAGATGGAATTCACTACTGAATTTAATCTAAATAGTTTTTATATATTAATTAATTGGATTATTTCATCTACTACATTTGTGATTATAATAAAACACTTCAAAAAAGATCAAGAAGGTTACTGAGACTACATTAGTGAATAGAACACAATTTTAGATTTTAATCCTTTCTAGAATTTTTATAAATTTCATATTTTATACATAGGAGTGCCCTGAGAAGTTATTTTAATAACTTCACCACAATCTAATAAAATTTATTAGACCCTAATGAATCCATTCTATGGTATCAAACCAATACCTTGCAATTAGCTTTGTGAAATAATTCATTGATTGAAGAAAATGTAAACAATAGATTATCATTTAATTTTTTTGGAAATTTTGTATTACAATGTTTACCTTTATGTCGGTAGTATATTTAAAGGTAACAATAGTGTTAAATTTAAATAAAAAGTTTATTAAATGGTAAACTAGATGTTAAAATTACATAATAGGTATGGGTAAAGATAATCATCATGTTACCCTTAAAAATCCAGGCTGTATTAAGGTAATTTTAGTACTTAAATTTACATAGTTAGGTTACATATATGTATGTTATGTGTTTACTTTTTTTAATTAGGATACATAAAGGAAATTGATGCATTACTTTTGAAAAAAATATTACATAAAGGAAACTATAGTGTTACAATTACATAGGTTCCTTGTATGACGTTAAATAATTTTACCTCTAAGCATATCTCTCGTGATAGATAAGCATAAAAAACAAATAAAATATTTTATTATGTTTTCTGATGTTTTTAATTTTTTTATAAATCATATGTTGAAATAGTTTTATAATAGTACATTCTTCATATAGCAACCATGAAAAAATTGGGACATTTTTTTTTAAATTCCACTTTCATTTTATCCCTAATTTTTTACCAACTGAAATCATCATTCCTTGTCATTTATTCCTTGATAGAAGTGATTCTGTACCAAGATGATCGGGATATTAATACTTCAAATGCAAAGATAATAATAATTATTAATTCCATTCAGTATCGATTCATCCATATATGTCACTTACATCTCTCAATGATGATGGTATCCGGTCTCTGAAACTACCAATAACAATTGTGGTTTTTTATTTGTGGTTTTGGGATATTAACTAAAATACCCATCCCAAAACTCCAGTATAGTCGCAACTAATTGGTACACTGGAACTAAATTCACTATGATATCACCTAAGAAAATACATTTTCAACCATACACTATTTCAAGGGGATAATTAGATATAAATGTATGTCCTTGGAAAAACCACACTTTCCAAAAATGAATGACCATATATTCATGAACAATAGGTCCATTGTAACTCATCAGTACAATAGAGAGACACCACCCACTATAAACTAGCGTATTCATCTGGTTGTGACCATTTCCCTATAATTATCTCTAATATGAACTGAGGGTCTCCCTACTAGGCATTTTGTATCCATAGAGAGTCTAAATAAGGAGTTAGGGTAGTTCGATGATATAAATTATTTTTGGTATCTCAATAATTATCCCATCATAATAAGAAAATCATCCAATATTTGATTATTTTGTAGAGCATAGAAATAAATTCATACCATGTGATACATGAAGAGGTTGGTATAATCGTTTGATATGTGTATACGATCAATGGATCCTCGATATAGGGGGTTATATATGATGAGATTATTTATCTAGTCTCTACATTATAAGGTATAGGTAAAAAACTTATACTTGCAAGGAGGAAATTAAAATAGAAAAGAAATGTCATGGAATAAGATATTTGAAAAAAAAATTAAAGTTCCCTCTTGTAAGTGGGTTGATCTTTATATCATTTCAACTGGATGGGACCCCATAATATGGAGGATATAATGATTTCCAATTAACATGGCTCATGATATTGTAAGAACTTACTAACCAAAGTTATATGATGGAAAATATAATGAGTGGGGTTGGGAGACCATCCCTAGGACCAATAAGTTAATCTTCTTAACTGAACTTTTAGAAATTTTTATATGTTGGTACCTCCCATAGATGTTTAATTGACACAAAAAGGTAATAATTTAAATATTTTTTATGGTGTACTAACGAGAGAGTTCAAAATGAATAAAAATAGTTGTGCTAATGTCAACCAGAATATATCAATAGTTAAATTATATATATATATAAGGAAGACTACATTGAAGCTCAGAAGACTTTTACAAGTTCTTGGATCATGGGATTTTTATCACTTATGATTTTATGAATTATAAAATGACAAATAAATTCCATGTACCTGGTTCTAGATATATCATTACTGTGTTTTGGGATTAAACAACACAACATTAGAGACATACATTTAGCTAATATATTGATCTTAATCAATTGATTCCTCTAAAAAATATTCAACCATATAATATTAATTAATAATTATTATATTGGAAATAAATAATATTGTGGATTCCAAATTCCACTAAAATATGGTGTTTTGGAAGCTGAAATTTATGGGGAGAATATTTATGAGGTGTACGAGCCTTACATATTCATAAAACAATTCATTTAGTATATAATAAATCTCCAAATTAACCGTGAAAAATCATGGTTGAGAAATATCAAAATATTTCAAAATAGTTAATTTTTATTATCACATGTGATAAAAAATGTATATAAGTCACATTATTAATGGATAATTCCATCATTGAGCCATTGATATAATATACCAAAACCCATATTAGGTGATAACATGAAGTCTTTTTGGTAGAATTGGTTCACAAATTCCATGTTATAAAAACCAGTAAAGGGAAATACAAGTAGGAGAATTAAAAAATAAATGGTTACTCTATTAGAGGATCGTATAAAAAATCCTCTTGCCAGTCATATACCTAAGAAATGTTTCCGGCACCATGATTATAATAACTAAAACTTTTATAAATAAAATTTACCTTATGATTATATGAATGAATCATATTTAGTGATGTAGTAATATATATATCACATTAACCAGATGATAGGACCAAAAGATTTTTATATTATCAATAATATTACATTTTGAGAAGAAATATAGGAATAATAATTGCATGTAGTACAGCTTGAAAATGAATACACCGAAAATCTGAAAATTTAGATCACTCGGATTCCCTTGAATGATCAAACTCATGAAAAACAACTTTGAAATGAAAACATATTTGTTATTAAATATTAATGATATATATATATATCATTGAAAAACAATTGAATTCAATGAAGATTGAATGATATATGAGGTATTTATAATAGTTAGGGAACCCATATGACCATTAAAAATCATGCCTTTGGACTAGTAATCTGACCTTTAAGAATTGTAATCCAACCTTGAGAATAGTTACCTAACCTATTTGTTTTTAAAATTATATTTATTTTTTTATAAAATTAAAATATTGTAAATTTATATTATGATATAAACAAATAAACGTTTAAAAGAGATATAATAATTGTCTGCAATTTTATATAACATATAGTTTTTATTTATATTATTATGATAAATATAAAAATATTAAATAATTTTATTTTCATAAAATTATTTTATAAAAATATTTTATTTTGTATAATAATGATAATTTAACATTATAAGACCATAAATTAGTTTCTGATGGGTCATAAAGTAAATCATAATAATAAAATTGTTAATTTGTATAAATCAATAATGATATTATTTAATAAACGTAACATCCCACGTAATTAAAGAATAAAGAATTTTCATATTTATTAATATTTATGCATTAAATATTAATTTTAATTAAAAGGGGTTTCTACGTTCGATAGTGTACTCGATACGCAACGATGAGTTTCTTTGAAAACTTACGTTGCACACAAGTAATAAAATAATATTATTTTAAATGGTAGTTAACATGTAGCCGTTGTACTGGAGGGAATGGATAGAAATAACTAAAATATGATTATATATGTTTTTAAATGTTTTTATATTTACCCAATAAAAGATAAAGGCTTAAAATACGGAAAGAATTCAATTTTAGGCATTTATACCCTAATTTTCACTAAGGGTTCACTTATCACCTTTTGACGGCGAACCGTCATTAAATATAGTTTTGATCAATCTTATAAATTCTATTGGACCAAATATAACTCTTCTTTAGAATCGGGACATCAAAATTTACCTTGTGTAAATTTTTGGTACCTTTCCGATAAAGTTCATTTTTTTAATGAATAGTGTAAAATGTTGTATTTTTATTCAAAACCTCTTTTTGATCTAATTTATTTATATTATTAGATTATTATTTGAATTTGTTTTAAAGTTAAATTAGAAAATATTCTTACCATTAAATCCAATAGTGGTCGTTTGAATTAATTTCACATTGAAATCGGACTTAAACTAGTGTCAATCTTTTGATACTTATTATTTCACAAAAACACGCTATTTTTCATGATAGCGGGAATTAATTATTAAATTAATTAATTTGACTTATATGTTTCGAATTTTGTAAAATGGACTTCATTTTTGAAGTCGGAATATCAAATATAGCTTAGGGTGAATTTTTGGAATTTTTCTGAAAAACTTCAATTTTTGATGAATAGTGAAATCACTTAGTGGTACTTATAAAAACTGATTTTCCATTTAAATGAAATTTTGCCACCTTTGTGTATTGAATTTCAAAAATCCGACATACATGGTTGTCATTAAGAAGTAAAATGTTGTTCAATGAGATTAAAATAATTTTTTGGTGAATAGTAACTTATTAAGTTTTTAATCGCGATTAGTGGTAATTAGTGTAGTTTTAGGTAAAAATAATGTTTTAATAATATAAGATGACCTAGACACATGTTCTACCCTCATTGGATGTGTCATGGCCGACAAAGACAAGCCATGGGTCAACTTGGGGACCCCATGGAGCCACTTTGGTTGGAAAATGACATAAATACATTTATTTAATGTTAATGTAAAAAATGGCACAAACATGATATGTTTTACTAAAACAATATTTTAATGGGGTTATACAAGTCTTATTTTTTATTATAAATAGTCATTGGAAAGATAAAAATATTTCCTACATCATAGTAATTTTTTTATAATTTTTAGACATTATATAAATTATATTATTTATGACATAATAATGATGCACTAATGACATCATTATTTGACGATTTAAATAAAATGGAAAGATAATGTAAAATCTATGAACTACACATGTCCAAAACTAATTGGATTTGTGTATGTCGAACCCTTATCACTTTATCCACTAATTATATCAATGTGGGACCTTTTAAAACCGAAACACATTTTCAAATAAAGTAATATTTCTTTACTTTCCAAAAGTACCCCTCCTCTCCTCTTATAAAAGGCCCCCACCTCTACCTTCTTTCACACACTCCTCAAGCCTTTGGCTCGGCCAAACCCTGCCCATTTACTCTCTCCAAATCCCTCTCCTCATCGTAGAGGATTCCCTTTGGGCATAATCCTTTCAAAGGAAGCCTTTAGGCTCAAATCAAAAAGAGTTACACTTTTAAAGGTAATTCATTCTCTCTTGTTCATTTGTTTTATTTTGCTTCTCCAACCCCCTAAACTCTTATTATATACTTCTTTTGTAACAACAACAGTATCGTCAATATACTAGGATGTTGTTATAAGATTTATTCGAACTACACTCTCACACAACTACATCAAATGGTTAAAGAACATACGGTTTCCGTGGATGGAGAAATTCTGCCTCTCGAAACGATGATTGTTCAATACCCATTTAACACCTTCAAAGGTGTCCATTAAGATGTAACTATATTTATATATGATATATAATATGTTTATGTTTTTTTAAGCCTCTTTATTTTTCATTTTGGGCATACCTTTATGGTTTCCATTATGGGTAAACAAGATATCTTCATTTAAGGAAGTGCGGACTACCGCCCCCTCAAAGTGATGTGATTCGTTAATGCCATATGTGGGACGTGTAAAGGATGGATTTAAAGTTATTATATATGATGTTATACTGGAATTATAATATAACTCTATATCATTATTACTTCTTTCCATTAAATTATGAGATAGAAATGAAAGTAGTGTTCATGCGTACGTACGGCTTACCGTCTCCATGAACGGTGCATTTCATTTCTTATCCCCAAATGTAATGTACTATTAAAAGTACATGTATATAATGGATATATATAATGAATGATATATCTAAATGATGAATATAAATCTGGAATTAAAATAGACACACCTCTCATTTAGTTTTAATTCCATTAAAATGACAAAGAAATGAAAGTAGCGTTCATGCGTACGTACGGCTTACCGTCTCCATGAACAGTGCATTTCATTTCTTACCTCTAAATGATTATTTAATATTATAAATAAATGTATATTCTGGATATATGTGATATATATGATATACAAATCATGAATATCATTCTGGATATAATGAACCATTGACCACACGAACAACATGTAATTATTAGAAGTTCACTTTCGACTTAAGAACCAAATATCGACAAAACAAACATTATTAACCTAAATGGTTACATAATGTTTATAACATGGAAATAAGTGATATAAAAAGAATAATGAACTCTAAAAAGTTTCTTAATCAAGTATAAATTAACTCAAGTTTATTATTCAGGACGTTAAAGAACGATCGAGTCAACTCGGACCCAAGGTAAAGGACTTTGTCTCAATCTCCTTTCATTGAGGCATATTTCGTTTTATACGCAAAATTCTTTTATAAGGTGTATAAAACCCTTTGAATTTTACTTTTATACAAAAGGAATCTTTTTCTACGAAGCGTTTTACTAAACGAAAAGAAGGAATGTTTTTTTAACGTATGCGGTGACAATGACCTTTTCCGCCGCCGTGAGTATTATTTGGTCTTTGGCTTCCTCAACAAGCCGTAATGTTTTTGAAATAAAATAAATACCATATACTCTTTAATGTATTTTGGTATTGAAAATGGTTTTGATAAAGGATTCTATTATGATATATTTTTATTTAAATGTGGAAATTTTATCATTCATTTATTTTGGTTTTATGTTTTATGATTTTATATTGGTACTTGGACATTTGACGGGTGGTTACGTGATAAACCATATGACGGGTGGTGCCGTGAATACCAGGACGGGTGGTTACGTTATAACCTCCAATTCATTGGGTATGGAAGTCGGCTGTATGGATTTTCCATTAAGTATGTATGGAAATTGGCCATATGGCTATTCCATTTAAGTGATATGTGTGGAAGTCGACCGTATGGTTATTCCACTTAAGTATGTTTATGTCCCATGTTACCTTTATATATGTTATGTGTTCTTTATATGGGTTTTATGGTAATCCTTTGGTTACAAAAAGGTAAGTAATGATACTTTATTCAGTGAAGAGTTTTTACTACTTCATGGAGGTGAAGTTATTACTTTGATAGAGTATACATGGTTTACTTGATGTTTGAAAAACTAATAGTTTTCATTCTTTGTGTATCCCTTACTATGCTTTTTATGCTCACCCCAGGTTTTTTTGAAATGTTTTTCACAGGACTTAATGTGGAATAAGGTCAAGGATGGGATCAAGGGAATGTCATGCTATATAAAACATGGAACTAGACATGTTTCTTTTACGAGTTATTTTTATGGAAACTTAGTAGAAGTGACTAATTTGTAATCTTTGGAGATGTAAAAGTTATGTTCTAAATCTCTAAAACTCTAAACCTGAAAAGATCCTCAATGTGAATTATTCATTTAATTCAATATTAAGTAAGGTTTAAGGCTGGGGCCTTATATTTGGTATCAAAGGCCGGTTTAGACAACTTTAGGAATTAGAAAATTGTTAAATTATAAGTTAATTTATTATATGATTGAAAAGATATAGCATTTACAGATTACCATGTTGCCTCGCCTAAGATATTTCTGTGTTCAGAATGGCTTTCTGCAGAGGAAACAAAGCAGCTATGTTGGAACCAAATCAGGAGGAAGACAACCTTCCAAATTAGCAACCTGAGATGGTCGGAATAGGAACTGAACAGTTTTTTGTAGTGATGGCATAGTTGACTTAGGCTATAAATGGTGGTGGTATCCATGCACGAGATCAGCCAAATCAACCGCAGAGGAACATGTTAGTGGTGGAAAATTTCATGAGGCAACATCCCCTATCATTTTGAGGATCATCTAACCCTGTGCAAGCTGAAGGGTGGATTAAAGCACTGGAGAAGATTTTTGATGTCATGGGGTGTTCATAACATCAAAAGGTTAGTCTTGTTGTTTACCGTTTTGAAGGTGATGCGGATCAGTGGTGGTCGATGGTGAAAAATGTCAGGGATAGTGATGAGATTGAGGATCTTCACTGGGACGAATTCAAAGGTATGTTTCTTGAAAAATATTTTCCTAAGGTGGTTCATCTTAGGATGGAAAAACAGTTCCTAGAATTGAGGCAGGAGGATGATTCAGTGGCTGCTTATGAAGCAAAGTTCACTTGATTGGCAAGGTATTCTCCGAACTTCATACGAGATCTTGATAGTAAAATAAATCATTTTTACTCAGGGTTAAATCCAAAGTATCGAAGGGCTTTAACTTCTCGTGAGTTCAAAAGTTATGAAAAACTTGTTCGATGTGTGGAGAAGGTGGAAATGGAGTTTGCCGATGATCAGGTGTTCTATAACAAACAACAGAATAAGAGGTCTAGTTGGCAGGCAAAGGGGAAGAATTCATCAAAGAAGCAAGGAGGTAAGAAAACCAAATATCCATCCTGTGAGAAGTGTGGTAAAATGCATCCTAGAGAATGTTTATCCAAGTCTGGTATGTGCTTTCGGTGTGGTAAGTCTGGTCATATAGCTCGTAACTGTAAGGAAGATGATAAAGCATGCAATGAAAAGCCAACGGTAAGATGTTTTAAGTGTAATGAAATGGGTCATTATGCAAACGAGTGTCCAACGAAGAACTCAACTGGGGGAATGCAGCCAGAATACAAGCAGAAAGGGGTGGTAAAATCCATTGCAACAACTTCAGCAGATGTTGGGCCATCGAATGAAGTGGTATCAGCTTCAGGGAGCTTAGTATTTTTCAAAGATTGACTTGAGGTCGGGGTACCATCAGTTGAAAGTAAAAGAAGCAGATGTTCCGAAGACTGCATTCCGTACTAGATATGGCCATTATGAATTTGTAGTTATGCCTTTTGGGTTAACCAATGCACCTGCTGTATTCATGGACCTTATGAATAGAATTTTCCATGAGTTCTTGGATAAGTTTGTGTTTGTGTTTTGAGGTTTGGGAAGAGATTATGTGTGCCTTGTGATTCACTGTTGAAGAATGAGTTGTTATGTGAGGCTCATAGTTCTCCGTTTTCAGTTCATCCTGGCAGTACTAAGATGTACAGAGATCTGCGGGAGTATTACTGGTGGGATGGAATGAAAAGAGATATTGCTGATTTTACTGTGAAGTGTTTGAGTTGTCAGCAGGTTAAAGCAGAGCGGCAGTTACCTAAAGGGATGCTTCAGCCTTTACCAGTGCCAGAGTGGAAATGGGAAAACATATCCATGGACTTTGTTGTGGGATTACCAAGGACATCTCAAGGTAATAATGCAATCTGGGTTATTGTTGATCGCTTGACCAAATCTTCTCATTTATTTGCTATACGAGATACTTTCTCTCTAGATAAACTTTCCCGTTTGTATCTTAAAGAGATAGTCAAGTTATATGGAGTTCCTCTCTCCATTGTATCTGACCGTGATCCTAGGTTCACTTATAACTTTTGGAAAGGCCTTCAGAAGTCGTTGGGTACTGAATTAAATTTTAGTATAGCTTTTCAGCCTCAATCAGATGGGCAGTCAGAACGAACAATAAAAACCTTGGAGGATATGCTACGAGCTTGTTCTATGGACTATCAGGGAAGTTGGGACCAACATCTTTCTTTGGTTGAGTTTTCTTATAATAACAGTTTTCATTCCAGTATACAGATGGCACTATTTGAGGCATTATATGGGAAGTGGTGTCGAACTCCAGCATTTGGGGATGAAGTGGGTGAAAGGAAGATGATGGGACTAGAATTGGTAGAAGAGATGGCAGAAAACGTTCAGTTGATTCAGAAGCACATGAGAACAGCTCAGAGCAGGAAGAAGAGTTATGCAGATAACTGGAGGAAGGATCTATGTTTCGAGGTAGGTGATCATGTTTTTCTCAAGGTTTCTCCTTGGAAAAGTGTGATGCGATTTGGTAAGAAAAGAAAGTTGAGTCCAAGGTTTATTGGACCATATGAAATTCTAGAGAGAGTTGCATCAGTTTCATACCGGGTGGATTTTTCTCCGAGTTTATCTCAGGTACATAATGTTTTTCACGTTTTGATGTTGAGAAAGTATATTCCAGATTCATCTCATGTTTTGAGTCCAGAGGTAGTTCAGCTGGAAGAGAACCTATCTTATGAGGAACAACCGGTCCAGATTCTTGACCACAGGGAGCAATTGTTACTAAATAAGGTAATTAATCAGGTAATGGTTTTTTGGAAAAACCAATGATGGAAGAGGCAACATGGGAATCTGAAAATGCTATGAGGGATAAATACCCCCACTTATTTTGATAAATGAATAAAATTGCGAGGACGCAATTCCCAAAAGGGGGGAAGGATGTAACATCCCAGGTAATTAAAGAATAAGGAATTTTCATATTTATTAATATTTACGAATTAAATATTAATTTTAATTAAAAGGGGTTTCTACGTTCGATAGCATACTCGATACGCAATGATGAGTTTCTTTGAAAACTTATGTTGCACACAAGTAATAAAATAATATTATTTTAAATGGTAGTTAACATGTAGCCATTGTACTGGAAGGAATGGATAGAAATAACTAAAATATGATTATATATGTTTTTAAATGTTTTTATATTTACCCAATAAAAGATAAAGGCTTAAAATACGGAAAGAATTAAATTTTAGGCATTTATACCCTAATTTTCACTAAGGGTTCACTTATCACCTTTTGACGGAGAACCGTCATTAAATATAGTTTTGATCAATCTTATAAATTCTATTGGACCAAATATAACTCTTCTTTAGAATCGAGACATCAAAATTTACCTTGTGTAAATTTTTGGTACCTTTCCGATAAATTTCATTTTTTTTAATGAATAGTGTAAAATGTTGTATTTTAATTCAAAACCTCTTTTTGATCTAATTTATTTATATGATTAGATTATTATTTGAATTGGTTTTAAAGTGAAATTAGAAAATATTTTTAACATTAAATCCAATAGTGGTCGTTGGAATTAATTTCACTTTGAAATCGGACTTAAACTAGTGTCAATCTTTTGATACTTATTGTTTCACAAAAACACGCTATTTGTCATGACAGCGGGAATTAATTATTAAATTAATTAATTTGACTTATATGTTTTGAATTTTGTAAAATGGAATTCATTTTTGATGTCGGAATATCAAATATAGCTTAGGGTGAATTTTTGGAATTTTTCTGAGAAACTTTAATTTTTGATGAATAGTGAAATCACTAAGTGGTACTTATAAAAACTGATTTTCCATTTAAATGAAATTTTTCCAACTTTGTATATTGAATTTCAAAAATCTGACATACATGGTTGTCATTAAGAAGTAAAATGTGGTTCAATGAGATTAAAATAATTTTTTGGTGAATAGTAACTTATTAAGTTTTTAATCGCGATTAGTGGTAATTAGTGTAGTTTAAGGTAAAAATAATGTTTTAATAATATAAGATGACCTAGACACGTGTTCTACCCTCATTGGATGTGTCATGGCCGACCAAGAAAAGCCATGGGTCAACTTGGGGACCCCATGGAGCCACATTGGTTGGAAAATGACATAAATACCTTTTATTTAATGTTAATGTAAAAAATGGCACAAACATGATATGTTTTAATAAAACAATTTTTTAATGGGGTTATACAAGTCAGATTTTTTATTATAAATAGTAATTGTAAAGATAATAATATTTCATACATCATAGTAGTTTTTTTATAATTTTTAGACATTAAATAAATTAAATTATTTATGACATAATAATGATGCAGCGATGACATCATTATTTGACGATTTAAATAAAATGGAAAGATAATGTAAAATCTAAGAACTACACATGTACAAAACTTATTGTATGGGTGGATTTCGAACCCTTATCACCTTATCCACGGATTATATCAATGTGGGACCTTTTAAAACTAAAACACATTTTCAAATAAAGTAATATTTCTTTACATTCCAAAAGTGCCCCTCCTCTCCTCTTATAAAAGGCCCCCACCTCTACCTCATTTCACACACTCCTCAAGCCTTTGGCTCGGCCAAACCCTACCCATTTACTCTCTACATATCCCTCTCCTAATCCTAGAGGATTTATTTTGGGCAGAATTGTTTCAAAGTAATCCTTTAGGCTCAAATCAAAAGGAGTTACACTTTTAAAGGTAATTCATTCTCTCTTGTTCATTTGTTTTATTTTGCTTCTCCAACCCACTAAAATATTTTTATTTACTTATTTTGTGACAACAAAATTATCTTCAATATACTAGGATGTTGTTATAAGATTTATTCAAGCTACACTCTCACACAACTACATAAAATGGTTAAAGAACATACGGTTTCCGTGGATGGCGAAATTCTGCCTCCCGAAACGATGATTGTTCAATACTCATTTAACACCTTCAAAGGTGGCCATTAAGATGTCACTATATTTATATATGATATATAACATGTTTATGTTTTCTTTAAGCCTCTGTATTTATCATTTTGGGCATACCTTTATGGTTTCCATTATGGGTAAACACGATATCTTCATTTAAGGAAGTGCGGACTACCGCCCCCTCAAAGTGATGTGATTCGTTAATGCCATATGTTGGATGTTTAAAGGATGGATTTAAAGTTATTATATATGATATTATACTGGAATTATAATATACCTCTATATCATTATTATTTCTTTCCATTAAAGTATGAGATAGAAATGAAAGTAGCGTTCATGCGTACGTACGGCTTACCGTCTCCATGAACGGTGCATTTCATTTCTTATCCCCAAATGTAATGTACTATTAAAAGTACATGTATATAATGGATATATATAATGAATGATATATCTAAATGATGAATATAATTCTGGAATTAAAATATACATACCTCTCATTTAGTTTTAATTCCATTAATATGAAAAAGAAATGAAAGTAGCGTTCATGCGTACGTATGGCTTACCGTCTCCATGAACGGTGCATTTCATTTCTTACCTCTAAATGATTATGTAATATTATAAATAAATGTATATGCTAGATATATATGATATATATTATATACAAATCATGAATATCATTCTGGATATAATGAACCATTGACCACACGAACAACATGTAATTGTAAGAAGTTCACTTTCGACTTAAGAACCAAATATCGACAAAACAAACATTATTAACTTAAATGGTTACATAATGTTTATAACATGGAAATAAGTGATATAAAAGGAATAATGAACTCTAAAAAGGTTCTTAATCAAGTATAAATTAACTCAAGTTTATTATTCAGGACGTTAAAGAACGATCGAGTCAAGTCGGACCCAAGGTAAGGGACATTGTCTCAATCTCCTTTCATTGAGGCATATTTCGTTTTATACACAACATTATTTTATACGGTGTATAAAACCCTTTGACATTTACTTTTATACAAAAGGAATCTTTTTCTACGAAGTTTTTTACTAAACGAAAAGAAGGAATTTTTTTTTAACGTACGCGGTGACAATGACCTTTTCCGCCGCCACGAGTATTATTTGGGCTTTGGCTTCCTCAACAAGCCGTAATGTTTTTGAAATAAAATAAATATCATATACTCTTTTATGTATTTTGGTATTGAAAATGGTTTTGATAAAGGATTCTATTATGATATGTTGTGATTGAAATGTGGAAATTTTATCATTCATTTATATTGGTTTTATGTTTTATGATTTTATATTGGTACTTGGACATTTGACGGGTGGTTACGTGATAAACTATATGACGGGTGGTGCCGTGAATACCAGGACGGGTGGTTACGTTATAACCTCCAATGCATAGGGTATGGAATTCGACCGTATGGCTATTTCATTAAGAATGTATGGAAATTGGCCGTATGGCTATTCCATTTAAGTGATATGTGTGGAAGTTGACCGTATGGTTATTCCACTTAAGTACGTTTATGTCCCATGTTACCTTTATATATGTTATGTGTTCTTTATATGGGTTTTATGGTAATCCTTTGGTTGCAAAAGGTAAGTAATGATACTTTATTCAGTGAATATTTTTTACTACTTCATGAAGGTGAATGTATTACTTTGATAGAGTATACATGGTTTAGTTGATGTTTGAAAAACGAACAGTTTTCATTCTTTGTGTATCCCTTAATGATCTTTTTATGCTCACCCCAAGTTTTTTTGAAATGTTTTTCACAGGACTTAATGTGGAATAAGGTCAAGGATAGGATCAAGGTAATGTCATGCTATATAAAACATGGAACTAGACATGTTTCTTTTAAGAGTTTTTTTTATGGAAACTTAGTAGAAGTGACTACTTTGTAATCTTTTGAGATGTAATAGTTATGTTCTAATTCTCTAAAACTCTAAATCTGAAAAGATCCTCAACGTGAATTATTCATTTAATTCAAAATTAAGTAAGGTTTAAGGCCGGGGCCTTATAATAAATAATTTTACAATATTTAGAAAATAAATTTTAAAAAATTTATTTAATATTTGTAGTCTAAATGATGAAAAATGGTTAGTGTGAATTTTTTATATTTTTTAAAAATAGTTAATTTTTAAGTCAATAGTAAAATAAAAAATATTGTATTTTACATTATAAGTTAAATACACGATAAATATTATAATGTGTGATATGAGGTACAATTATCTAAACCCCACACGCACCAACTGATTGATTTATTTACAATAATAATGAAAATTTATAGTCATTAGATAAAATAGAAATAATTGTTCGTTATATTCAAAATCACCCTCTCCTCCCCTTATAAATACCACCCCTCTCTTCACCATTCTCCTCACATATTATAACATTATTACCTAACCAATAATAAATCATATTATATTCTGATATCTCACCCATGGCTCTATAGGCTTCAGTATAATTAAAAAAACAATCCAAGGGGCCCTAAGGGGATGTTTAGGAGAGGACATCCGAAGAGATAATTTTCTTCACCAATAAATCATGAATTTTTTTATTATTATACGTTATAAAATATCATTCTTCCTTGATAGTATGAAAAAATAAAATTATTAAATATAATTAATTTTTATTTTATTTCTAAAATAACCCTTACCCAATATCCCCTCTCTTTTAATTTTATGATTATGAAAAAACATTCTGTATTATTAAAGGTTCGCCACCTCCAAGGATGATTGATTCCATTTCCCAAACACCTTCATGGATGGTTATTAAACACTAATAATGGTTAAAATGACCAAAAAAATAATGTTTTTTATTTTATTGTTTTTTATTTAACATATATCCATAGTATTAAATAAAATTCAATAAGATCATTGTGTTTGAAAACATGCCTAAATGAACAGAGAGTTTAATGATTGTGCTCTATAAATTTTCTTTTATATTATTAATATTAGATTGTAAAATAAATTAACTTTTATAAATTAGTTAACTACATATAGATATAAATATGATGTTATAAAGAAATATTTCATAAAGAACTCCCATAATCATCCAAAACTAATGTGACTTTGGATGATTGAAACGAACAATCTTGGGACCAAATAAACAGCACCATACCACAATTATAAGACTCTAAACCAGAAAAATGATATATAATAAATAAACTATATTGTAATAAGGTTCTTAATCATTATTTTAATTGATATAATTTTATTACTCAGGTGGTTATGTGAATATGAAGAATGAATCTAGACATGGGGTAAGGGATCTCACTAGACCACACTCTATTCTCTATGTTATGATTCCTCTATCATAACCACAACATATATATATATTCTTCTTAATTATTTCTTAAATATTTTTTATATATTTCTCAAACTTATATACATAGTTCAATTAAACATTAATTGATAGAGATACACATGTTTTAAAGGTTACATTCTTAATTTCATTAGTTATGTAGGGTTGATTAATGGAACTTCTTAGTTTTTTAGATCAAATTAAGTACCACTCAAAGAGTTTTGGAAACTTCAATGATCTCTAAAAATCCCAAATTATATATGGAAACTAATTTTGGTTTATTCATAGTATTATGAAAATTATTATACTCTTACACTCTTTAAAGACTCATTACCATTTTTCTTAAAACCGTTGACTTGAAGTCAACTACAAAAAACTATTTCATTACTATATTTATGTATTCAAATAACATGTAATTTATTATAATGAAATAAAAATCTTCTATCTCAATAGAACATCCAAAAAAGTAATCAATTCCATTAATTCAATATTTGTAACATCATGAGATTTCAGTTTTTATATTTTTCTTGTAAACAATACTAAGATCGATATCATTCCTCACCAACCCAAAAAACAAGGGAATGATACATTATTAAATTAAAAAATTATTATTTAAAATATCATTATGACAAAATAAAATTTTACTTTATATGATATAAAATATTTAAAAATTTAAAAATAATTTTTTTTTGAAATAATAATCAAAAAACATAATGTGTATAAAGGCATTTTTAAATAAAATAAGTTGATCTTTGTATTTTGTATTGTATATTAAAATTAAAATAAATAATTTTTGAAAATATAATTAGATAAAATTTACGTTATTATTTAATTTATAATATCAATATTTATATAGTATGATTTTTAAGAAATTTTTGAAAATATCTATTTTTTGATGGAAATATTGGTTTTTTAATTAGAATTTTGATGAAATTAACAATATATAAGAATAAAATAAAACATTATAAAAAGTTTTAATCTATTTTATACGAAATTAGGGGAAATATTTTAAATTTTAAAATATATTTTGAAATTATAAAACTCATGCCCAACATTTTTAAAACAAAATAAAAAGGTTACATTAATAAATATAAAGTTTTTATATCATTTAATTTAATTATTAATATATATTTTTTAAATAATTAATTATTTTTTAGTGTAAAATAATAAAAATTTTGTTTATTAATAAATCAATAACTATCTTTGAAATAAGTATTCGATAGAAAATTTATATTGTATACATGTTTATTGTTTAAAAACATTATTTTTTAAAATTAATTTTTATATGCTATGTTTGTGTAATTTGAAAATGTATGTTCTCATATTTTTTAAATTAATTCGGTTAAATGGAGTAAAAAATTGGAATCATCATTTTTAGAGATGGTAATAAGGGTCTATTATAATTTTAGTAATAAAATTAATGATATGAATAAAATTTAATTAAGAGTCATAAGTGTTTAAATGATTAAAATATGGTGGATCAGTTTTTTAATAAATTAACAAGGCATTCAAACCTTCTAGGGAGTATTTTTTCAGTTTTTTAATTCATTATTACATGTATTAAATACCTTCCCCATCCTAAATAACATAACATTAAATCCTTACCAGTATTTCTCCGAACATACCTTTCTTTTCTATGGAAAATTCTGCCTTCCTCACTTATAAATGGAGGCCCAATTAGACCCTTTAAAAACTCCATGAATATTTCAAAATTAACTTGAAACACACCCAAAATTTCATATACTTTAATTAAATTACATTACATAATGCTCTATTTACCCATAAATTTTCTTATGTCCTTAAATTCTAAGACCTTTACTGTGATAAAATTCATGGTCCCAACATATGTATCATTTATTTCTTAACATTAATTTTCTATTACTTCATTCATAAACATAGAATAACCATATTATTATAATTAATTTATCATTATTAGGGAATTGATATTTTATTATAATAATGTTTACAGGCATTATAATTTTTTCCCATTTATTATAATTAATAAGTGTTGTTGTAACTCTATAGGTGTTGGCGTGCAGATTAGTTAAATCATGAATGGGTGATTTTAATTCTTCTTCACCACCCATCATGTTTTGTATTAATGATGGAATTGATGGATAAATACTATTTATATAACTTATTTATGATTCCTAAATGAGTACATACTTTCCACATTCCCCCTATCATTCATTGGGTAACAAAAACATTAATCGTCCGTTGTGCGGAAGAACACCTCCATGAAGAATAATTTATTTTTTTTTCTACTAATTGTTTTTTATTTAAGAAAAATAAAATAATTTTCCCCATAATAGAAAAATTAAAATAATTTGATTGTTGATATATTATAATGATAATATTTCAAAAATAACAAACCACTTCAACCAAACTCACAGATTGATTTAATGCATGTGTAGGTTTGGGTATGTTTGATGAACTACATTAACAATGATATGAAATTAAGACATTAATGATTATGAAAAACTAATTCCTCATATAATATGACTTAAATACATTAAAAAATATTTCCTCATAATTCTAGAAATGAGAAAATAATATTTAACTCATTAATTAATAAAACACCTTTCATAGGTTGAAAATCATTGCAACATGATCACGGTTGATTGAAACTTCTAGAATATAGATTAAAGTAATCCTTGAAGGAAATTAAAAGATTATAAAAAATTATAAATAATAAATTATTTTATCTTTTAGTTATCATTGAATAATTAAATTATTATAAGGAAAAATTTTGAAATAACTCTTTCCAAAATATTATAAACTATCAATACTATAGATGCCTATTGTTAGAATATAACAAAAAACTAACTAACATAAAAGTAGATAATGGATAAAAATGAAACATTAAAAATAGTTTTATATTTTAATAGAGTTTATAAAATATTTATTATTATATTTATAATTTTTAATCAATAGTTTGTAGTGCATCAGACAATGTAGGTAAACGTTGTAAGGGTTTCACCTCAAAACTGTATTCTTTGAGACACATGTATAATAATGTACCTAATTTTTTTTAAATGGTTTATATAATACCAATTGGATATTTAATATCACATATATTCCTTATTCATGTCATCTTAAATTATATTTCACAATTTCCTTCATTCAAGTGGTTTTATTAGAATTTTCATAATTTGTAAGTGATTTATTTCTCTAACCACCTTTATTATGACACATTTTACACTATACATAATTTTAAATTTATAAGGTGTTTATCCTTACCAATTGATATATTATCAAGAAATAAATTTTAATAATGTTATTTTGTGTTCATTTTTTACCCCTTTATCATTAAAGGGTTTCGATTAAAATGTTAGTCAAGTCATAATTGTTTTCATGACTTATGTAATTTATCTTAGGAGACGTTAATTCTTTTATTTATTTTTTTATTCCATGTATCTCTTCAGTACAATTATATTTTCAAAATTATATTTTCATTTCCTATTTGAATATTAATTTTCTTTATTAATATCCTCCCCTTTGATGAAACAATTCCTCATATGAAATCAAAAGGTTTAGTAGCATAACTCTTATACATTCCAATGGATATTTTTCATTATTTTTTATAATTAATTTATCAAAATAATGATATATAACTCAGATAAATGTCATAATTTTAGACAAAAAGTTTTACCTTTTCCTCTTTTCAAATTAATATTTTATTAACATTTTTAATTATGGGTTTCATAAAATTTTTTTAATGGTTTTTCAATTATATCTGCATGATTAGTTTTAAAAAATATTCTATTCTAAAGTAATGTTTAAAATACCCCAAAATAATTAATTTTAAAAGGAAATATAATATGAAATTTAAAATAAGATCAAATTATTGAAAAAAATTATAAAATTAAATATTTTAAATTATTCAATATGGGTCAATGACATCCCAAATTAACTTCTTTTATACAATTCTATGGGAAGGTATCATTCCACTAACATCATTGTGGTATTAGAGACTTCCCGACTATGTGTTCCATGTTTTAATATTTAAATTCTTATTCTCATGGTTTAATATAATTTCCCTCCTAAAATATTTTCATAAGAAAATATGAATTCTAATTTTTAAATCAATTTATATAATTATCCAATGTGTTTTGTTTGTATGTGTCATTTTCTTGATCAGGTATAGTCCTCCAATGATACCATCAACCACCATTTATGGGATGGCATGTGAAAAGCTATTATAAATATTTGGTATGATCAATCCCTAATTTTTTCATATATAATCATCTAATATTATAGTCATGATTTACTTCCAATTTTTTCTTTGGTTAATACATTTCATTCCATTAATTAATTGAATGGTGTTAAACAAGATCTCCAATAAATTTATTTATTTGGAAAATTATTATCTAAACAGTATGTTAATTTCCTATATTGTGTAAATTCTATTTTTCTAGTCACATATTTATAGAAGTTTGTATACAGAAAATGTTTTTTTAACTCATTATATACCCTTTTATATTTGAAGGATTTATCATGTCATGTTTATTAATGAAATTATCTATGATTCCATAGGAAACCACATGATATGTATATATAAATATTTTAAATTGATTTTGTTTTTAACATATTCCAATTGAAATCATATTACCCATATATGTTTCTTTTTTTATTATCATGGGTATTCCATGAATTTGTTATAATGATTTGGGTAATGTTGATGTCTCATGAGTATCTATGTAAGGGATTGGAGAGTTAATATAATACTTTTTGATAGTTTAGGGAGTAATCCATTACATATAATAAGGATATTTTAAAAAATAATTTCAATATGATGTTGATTTTATATTGATAGGTCTTTGGGGTATTTTTATAATATCATATTTTGATTGATTCCAAATTTTGATAATTTTATAATCATATATTATAATAGTGGTTTAATTCAAGTCTTTATGATATCATCTCTTCATTTCATGATCTAGATAATATTTTAATTCTCATTTTGATATCCTATTATGCCTCACATCTATCATGTTATGATTTATTATCATGTTTTCCCTTATTGTGCCTTTGATTTCACCTCATATTTGGTTTCCTTTACCCCAGATTATGATTGAATGTGTTTTGTATGGAAAGATTAGAAGAGAAAATTTGAGGAAAATATACAAGAATTAATGGATACTACTTATGGATTAATTCTATTCTTGATATTTGAAAAAATTCCCATTTATTTGGAAGATATTCAATTTAGATGTTTCAAATATGTCTTAAATTTCTAAAATATACACTTAATGGTCCTTGAATTATAAATGTAAGAATGATTTAGTAATAATATATGAGTAAAATAGTTAGTGTTGCAAGTAATTTCTTCATCAATAAACATGGGATCAGGGGTTCGGTGGAGAAACAGTTGATATTAAAGTATTTTTAGATAAATTTAGTTGTTATGATGTAATAATTTGAGGATGATTTAAGATTTATAAATGAAACAAAGAGTTTATAGGTTAAGGAAGGTTTGGGTTTCAATAATATTGATAAATGATTAGGTTTGTAGTATTAAATATATTATTTTGTTTTCAAATTATGATAAGAGAAAATTAATGGAATGTATTTGTATAAGTCTAATTGTATGATAAACACATTGAATTTTGTTATAGTAGATATTTTTTTGGTATTTATAGATATTAAGTGATTGTTTATATAATAAATATTTGATGTGGTTTTGGAACAAATTTATCTTGGGTTAATAAACTTGAAAAGATTTTGTTGGGTACATATAGGTCTTTATTCATGTGTATGATGAGTGGGTGCTAACTACACAGTAATCTAGATACTCCTAATGAATATGATTGGGTAAATTTACAATCCCTTTGTAGACCATTATAATGGATTATAACACCTTATTTTATAAATGTTAACTAGATTCGGGAACCTAATAGTGAAATTACCATGGATATCCAATGTTGAATGTAAAGACTCATATATTAGGGAATATTCATAATATAAAAATTATTTCTTCTAATATCATAGTCATAAATTTTTTCAATTTTTTTTATTATTCAGGTCTTTAAAAATTATATTTAGTAATAGATGGAGGAAAAAGGAACAAAGATAACAATGGATAAAATGGATAATTCTATGATTTTCCTGACCAATAATCTCTTGGAACATGAAAATATAATATAAATGTTATAATTATGCTAAATAAACTATAATGAAATATGAATAAAAATGTGATCATAGTTGATTACTTATCACAACAATAAGGGGAATGTTGTTGTATCATGAAAATTGGGTTGATGAATATTATTCACAAAAATGAAACAATTTACATGATTTCAAAAATATGGGAAGAAACTTCTTGGGAATGTCTCAATTGAACAAGAATATTTTTTATTTTTTGAAAATAAGGGCATGCATCATCTTGTAGACAAGGTAAAATAAAGTATTTAGTTTACTTGATAGAGGATGTGAATTAGTCTTCTAGTTTTAATAAATATATTATTGTAGAAATTTAATTTGAAATTATATCTAAAATCATGGGCACATTTTTGATATCAATAATTATTTTTTTTTGGAAAAAAATCAATGATTCATTTTATTTAAGGTGGAGAGAATGTAACAACCTAACATTACAATATATATATTTTAATCTAAATAATAATGACTTTGATATCTTTCTTTATATGTAATAAGATGAATGTCATGATACATAAATAAATTAAAACAACCATCTTTGAAATATCATTTTTAAAATAATATATTATATATATTTGAAATAAAATATTAAAATTATTAAAATTATAAAATTTTTATGAAATAATACTGAAAATATTAAATGATTAAGAAGGTCCTTTAAAAAAATATGTTGATCATTATATTAAATTTTTTTATCAAAAGGTAAATAAATAATATTTAGAAATATAATTAGAAAAAATTAACTCTATTATTGAATTTATAAAATCAAAATATACATGAAATTTATTTTTAATCAATTTATGAATATATCATTTTTATGCAAAAGTATGATATTTAGAAAAAATATATAATTTTCACCACATTATCAGCATTTAAGAATGACATATAAGGCTCAAAAACCATATAAGTGATAAAATATGAATCTATGAAATAATATTATTCTTTTTAAAATATTAATTGAACATAAAAAACCCATGCCTGACATTTTTAGTACAAATTGAATGGTTAATTTAGCAAATAAAAATGTTTAAATTATTTTATTTTCATTATTTATTTCTGAATAATTTTGTTACGGATTTTATTAATGTCCCAAAAATAATTTTTTTATAACAAACATAATTATTATCATAAAATAATTAACTATATAATATATCCTATATATATGATTAATGTTAATGAAACTATTTTATTTAAAAAACATTTTATGTGTTATGTGTGTGTAATTTAAAATCATGTTTCCATTTATATATGAAACTAATTAGGTTATATGGTATGAAAATTTATAATCTTACATTAAGAATATGTTAATATGTTATACTAATATTTTTCATAAAAAACAATTCTAATTATTTGTATTTAATTAAGTGTAATAAGAATTTAACAAAAAACTATTAGGTGGATATATTTTTATAAAAATTTACCTGACCATTATGCCTTCTAAAAAATATATTTTAGGTAGAGATGTCTTACATACATTTGTTACCAACATAACCTCTCCAAACTCACCTAATTTTATTCCATCTCATTCTTACCACATAGTAACCATTATTTTCAATGGAAAGTTCCCAATTCATCCCTTATAAAATGGGAATCAGATCATATATTACAAAAATTCACCCTTATTAAAAAATTTCCTTGATAGACTAGCTAAATTTACAAAACTTGATGCCCTTCAAATGCCCTAATTTTCATTTTTACCAAAAATAGGTGTATGTCCTTGAAATATATGGCCTTAATCAAGAAGTTATAGTTCACAAAATTGGTATCACATATTTTTTTACATTATATTCATATTCCTTCCATTCTAAACCTACTATATCCAATGAAAAATAATTATATAATAATCATTAGTGTGCTGATATTTTATATTAATAAGGGTGCGACCATTATTGTTTTATTCTATATCTTAAGAAACCAAGAATAATTGTTAGTGCATGTGTGCATATTACTATATATATGAAGTGATAGTTTTGATTACTCTTTACCACCATAGATACCCTATAACACCCCAATACATTATGATATATTTTTATATATACAAATTTAGTCTCTTAGATATATTGCGAATCATGAAATAGTAGGTTTTATCAAAACACGACACTCTATTGAAGTGTTATTATTTAATCCTAACAATTATGACATATCTATTACATTAGTGGGTATTAATAGGCCTAAATAAAATATTATGATCATTTTTACAGATGTATAAAATGTATAATATGTTTATTATTTTATTATAAATAAAATTATAACCATTTGAAAGATAATAAAATGTTTTATGAATTTTTTTCCCCGAAAGTCATATTAGTGACGTTATGTGCACATAATATAAAATTGATTTTTAAAAACTAAAAAAATATTTTTACAAGTTTAATTAATTTTAAAAATTATAATATAAAAATTATATTAGTTTAAAATTTTGGTTTTTTATGAATAGTTTCATTTTCAATGAATAGTGTAAAATAAAAATTTTATTCAAAAATTATTTCTTGTTTAATGATTTTAAAATATATATTTCATTTTAATGGGGTTTTAAAAGTAAAATTAGTTTAACTATATATTAATTAATTAACCTTAAGTCATTGGAATCAATTTCATATTGATTTTAGATATAAAATCTTTTTCGTCATATGGAATTTTTTTCTTTTGGAAAACCATTTTTTGATAACTTTGTGGGTTTAATTATAAATTAAAATATTTCAATTATGTGAGTAAAAATTGAAACAATGATATATTTATATGGAATCAGAATGATATATTTTTTTAAAAGGTAAAATTAATATTTAACACAAATTTTTACAGAAAATAGTAAAAAGTATTTAACATGTCTAAGGAAAAAACTGGTTTACTGAGGGGAAAAACCAAATATATTAAGGTTAGAAATGTCCAAAATCTTTTATAATTATTATTTTATAATCATATTTTGACTTTATTTCTTATAATTTTTTATATTGGTTCATTTTGAATCATTATTTCATGAGAATCAATCTGGTGGAAATCTTTATTTTCATAAATTTCATGCGTGTCCACCCCCAACTCATTAACGGTCACCCCTATCTACTAAATTAGAAATGTAAAAAAAATTGGAAAATACAAACAAAAATAACTAACCTAAATCCCTCCACTCATCCTATCATATTTGTTTCCCAAACGAAATCCTTTGAGAGAATTTGGTTTAAACCAAAAAAGTATCCAAAGAAGATGAAACGTCCTAAACCGATATTTTTATTTTATTTATTCTTCCAAATAATTAAAATATTATGATTCCGTTATGATTTTATAACCTTATTATTATTTATATAATTAATTTTTAAGTAATTTTCATGACCTAAGACCATATCTTATTCCCTCATATAGGAAACAAAACAGTTGATCCTGTGTGTGGCTGACTACCACACTGTGAACCGATGTAATTCATTTTTCATTACTACTTACCAAATATATATTTAATGAGGTATGTAATGTTTATATATTATATTTATTATATTATTATAATTTTTAACAATATTATAATATATACCTTCTTTATTTCCATTACGTAGAAAATATGATAGCATCCATCGTGTGTACATCAGACTACCACCTCACGGAGGGACATGATTCATTTTTCACATTCACATTATCTAGAAGGTAATAAGGGATAGTATTATTTTTATATATGATATTCATGAATTATTAAAAATTATTCAATGTAATATATCATATAATTTCTTACCATATAATCAATTTAATAAATGATAACTTCGTTTGTGTTTACGGTGGACAACCACCTCGGGAAGGTTTGCGATTAGTTTTTGTTACCACATCACAATTATAGTTTGGGTAGGTGTATTTAATGAAATAATATGACATTTATTATTTAATTATCATAGTATAAATATAAAATAATTCTAACATTTCTTCCATCATGATCTTCAAAAAATGAAAATGTTACTCATATGAACATATGACCTACCATCTTCTTGATTGTAACAATGTTCAGTTTTTATAACCATATTGTATGGTTGGTATAAAAAGTACAACTTATGAATTTATATTATAACTATATCGGGGATACCATTTTTATCATGGTTAATTAATAATCAATTTGACTTTATTTAAATTTCAAAAGTAATTTTGGATAATTGACTTTTTTTTAATTAAAATATCTGATGTGAAATTAATTAGTTATATAATATAATATGACATGGAAAAATTAAAAAAAAAATCAAAAAGTTATTTTCTAATGTAAAAAATTACACACTTGTATTAATCAGTATGATAAATAAAATACATGAAAACACAAGCTCTAGATATGGGGTTTCATTAAAACATCATTTCCTTCAGTTTATGGACTTTATCTATATAAATCTTATTATCTATCAATTTAATGAAATGAAATTATTCGAATTTTTTTTATATGTCCCACAATTATATTCCTATCTTATATACCTTTAACTTATTAGGTAATACATTCATTATGAAGTTTTTTTAGAAGTACTCATTAAGAAACATTTTTTGATTATGTAACGAGGAAAGATTGTGGAACCTATTTTATTTTAATTGGTAATTACTATTTTATGACTTATGATTTACTTAAACTTTGTGAAACACATATATCTGGAAAATGTTCTGGTGGATTTTTCTAGATATTGGCCTAATTAATTGGATATTCTTTAAATCTCTTTATGTGTCATGTATGGTAGTAGGGAGTAAACCTAATATATTGTTAGACTTTATCCACCATGTAATATTTTTAAGGTAGTTATACTTGGCACATTTTTATGTCCTGTTATATTTTTTTAACATTTCCAAGGATGTTAGGATTTTATGAAACCATGTTCATTACTGTATTCATCCATGAACTTATTCATGATCATTCTATTTGATAATATCATGTTATACATTCATCTCAGATGTTGTGTTTTATTATAAGTTTTATTCCCTTACAGTGTATTTTAGATCTCCTATTTTTTTCTATATTCTATATGTTATCTAAGGATGTTTTATGATCTGAAATAGATTTTATCATAACACTATGAAAAGTAAAATAATGATTCTATGTTTTATCTTCCTCTTTATGTAATTTGAAACGAGTTTTCCAAAGACAATATATATTTACGATCCATGTATTATTGTAATGGATATTTATATTTAAGAATAATGTAATAATATTTGTAAAAGAATTAGGACACCAAAGTTAGTAGCTATGGAAATGGTTATTTAAAATTTGGAACAATGACGATAAAACATTAGTGAGTACCCCGGGGAAATTTATAAGGGGAAATCTAATAAAAATTATATATATAATTAAATATACATTTATCTTAGTGAAGTATAGATAGATTGGTTATGAAGAAAATAAATCAATGTGTGGATAATAAAAGTGGATGTTTCTCCAGAAAAGTGTTACCAAGGGTAATATACCCAAAAGGGTGCTTTGACATTAACTCAATCATCAATTGGTGTACAATAATGATAAATGGTCCCCTCTTAGTTTTCCACTCCAAGGGGATATGATTTTGAAATTGACAAACTCTTTACAATACATTATAAAGAAAATAATGAAATTACAATGTTATAAAACCTCATTATAAACATTACCAATGATAAAATAGATTGAATCCCATATTCCAATAAGTTAGGATATACTTTTAATTTAGGAGATACTCCTATTATATTTATAAGTTTACATTTCGAATGTTAACGTATGATCATTTAGTGTTTTTATGTATTTTTTTTAATTACAGGAAATATGATAAACTATTACAAAAACCAACATGATAGGTAATGTGATGATTTCCTCGAGGATAGGCATAACCTTATGGGATTTAAAGCTAATAGCATCAAGGAATTATGAGACCAACCAACTCATATAATGAATAATAACATGAATCATGTGGAATTCCATTCTCCTTCTAATGAGGATTATATTACAGTAGATTCTTTAATATAACAAAATCCCTATAGCATTAGTTGATCTTCTAATATGCTTTTTTTTGACAATGTATTAGCTCCATTGAGAATATATTATCTATCCTATAATTCCCAATTTAAGAGAAACTTGTGTTGGACATATATCTCAATATGGGAGAGGCTGATCATTAGTAAAAATAGATCAAGACCAAAATTCCAATGTGAATATTGATTCCATGGAATTTGAAGGATTCAGATGATTTATTTCGATAAATATTTTACCCAAACACTCCATATTTAAATGAATATGTTGTCCCTTAGATTAATGACAAATGATAAATAATTTATTGGGGAATATAAATGAAAAATTCTGAAGGATTTAACAATATACCTCCTTCATTGTTATCATCAAGGAAAATAAAACACATCATTTCTTTATTGGGATAAGGTTGAGTCAATGAAAATATTTTGATATTGGATAATTTTATTTTTGTAAGGATATTTTCAATTTTTTCCTATAATTTGAGATGGATATCAGTGAAAATCAATGGTATTGTGGGAATAGATACAAAATGTAAAATTTAGTTTATTTCAGGATCATCTATAGATATATCTAATGAATGAAATAAAATCCAATATCCGACATGAAAAAATTGAGGGTGGAAGAATGATCAAAATTTTCTAAGGAGTGTTTAAAGGTTATTCATCTGTGAAAACATTCTTCATCAGTCTAATCAGTTTCATAGGTAAATGAAGAAAACCACTAATGGGTAGTAATAATATAAGGCTAAGATGAAAAATATTCATATATTTATATGTTTTAAATATATATTAATGGGAATAATCTAGAATATATACCTATAAAAGGTTTGTCATTGATAAACATTGAATAAAACCTCTAAGGTACAATGAAATGGAATATGATATCACTTAGGATTATATAGATGCCAAAAAAATATATGGAGATAGGTATGGTATTTATACATTTAAGAGTTGTTAATGTACTTTTTGATCTTAATTATTTATATTATTTATTATCATTTAAATTATGTATATGTTTTCAAACAACACCTATAAACATGGAAGATGATAAATTTTTTAGAAAAAAATAGTGCAATGGTTGTGTTCCATGTTTATAAATCCTCCTCAATCAATTTTATTTAGACTTAATATTCATGAAAATATCAACATACTTTATTTAGTGGAGTTTTATGATCCCTTGGGAATTTATTGGCTACCTTATATAAATACAAAACCAAATATTGGGGTTGGTAGATAAATATTCATACTCCATGTCATCCCTTGATTCTGTATATGTTTAAGGGGGGAGGATGAATCTACCCAAGAATATTTTCCTCAAACATGGATACTATTTAACTATTAGAAATATTACCTAGAAAAAATGACTAATTCAAGGGATAAAATTATGCTTGAAGACATTCCCATTGTGATGGATTATATTGATGTATTCTCAGAAGAGTTTCCTGATCATCCTCTTAACTGAGAGGTTGAGTTCTCAATATAACTTATACCATGATCTATAAACATATTCAAGACTCCCTATATAATTTACACCATTGATTTGATAGATGTACAGAAAAAATTATAAGAGAATCTATGAAAGCATTTTATATTCTTGAGTGTTTCAAAATGAGGTGTTCCAGTCCTCTTCATCAAGAAGAAAGATGGGTCAATTTCCTCAGTGTGGATTATTTTGAACTCAAAAAAAATCATGACAATGAAAATACATCCCCTTCAATGGATAAATTCCATGTTAAATCATCTATGTAAAGAAAAATACTTCTCTAACATATAAAATTATTCAATATTTCACCAATTATTTGTGATAACTGAAGATATTTCAAAAACCATATTATAAACAATGTATGGAAACTATGATTTAATAGTTCTGCATTTTAGACGCACTAATACTCTATTAATATTTATGAACGTAAGGAATATATATTTTGGGATTATATAAAAAAATTTGTGGTAGTCCATATAGAGGATATTTTGATATATACCAATAGAAAGAAGGATCATAAAGAGAATTTGAATATTGTCCTAAGGGCATTGAGAAAAGAAAATATATTTTCAATGTATATTAAATAGGAAATGTAGATTAAGGAATTATAATTCTTGGGGAATATTATCACCAGTAATGGAAAATATGTGGACCCTAATTGTAACATCCCAAGTAAGTAATGAATAATAGATATTTTTATCTATGTCTATTAAGGATTAAGATAGTGTTTTAGAGGCTTAAAATGAAAATAAATATAATCTTATGCATGGAATACACTAATATTCTTAAAAGATTGTTTAACTGCCTTTTGATGGCAAACCCTTTTTAAATAAAACTTTTGACAATTTTATAATCTATATTTGTCAAAATAAACATATTTATTATGATTTGGACATTGAAATTTACATAGGATACATTTTTTGTATTTTTCAGACAATGTTCATTTTTTAATGAATAGTGAAAAATGCTGCATTTTACATCAAAACTGCTTTTTCATTTAATTTAATTATATGGTTATATTATCCTTTTAATTGGTATGAAAGTGTAATCTGAATTTATTTTTACCATTTAATCCAATGGTGGTCATTAGGATTAATTTCACTTTGTAATTGGTCATAAACTAATGCCAAACTTTTCATAGATATTCTTTCAAAAAAACCCGCTATTTGTTTTGACAACGGGAATTATTTTTAAATCAATTATTTCAATTTATGTGTCTGTAATTTTGTAAAACGGATTACATATTTGGAATCAGAAGGTCCAAATTATGTAATTAATACTCTTTTATTTTTATACATTATGAATAGTAATGATGGTAATTATCTTTAATTATCTTGATTAATGAGTAATCATGTAGTTAAAGATAATAAAATTATATCATAATAATACAAAAAGACCACAACATGTGTCCTAAGGCTACTGGATGTCTCATGTACGACCATGGGATTCCTTGTGCCAAACATGGGGGCCCCATGGAATCTCTTTTGTGAGGAAGTGACTTTTTATCATTTTATTTTTAAAGAATGTTAAATGTGACAAAGAATGTATCACCTAAGTAAAATATTTTTAATTTTGTCTACATAAATGATATATTGGACTATAAATATTAATTATAAGTATAAAAATATTTCCTACATCCTGATATTTTTTTTATAATTTTTAGACATTAAATTTATTAAATTATTTATGACATCATGATGATGCAGCGATTACCTCATTAATAACGGATTTAAATAAAATGGAAAGATAATGTAAAATATAAGACCTAAACATGTCCAAAACCTATTGGATGGGTGGATTTAGAACCCTTATCACCTTAACTTCGAAAAACATTAATTTGGGACCATTAAAATCCGAAACTCATTTGAAAATAATGTTTCATTTTATACCTTTCTAAGAGTGCCCCTCCTCTCCTCTTATAAAAGGCCCCCAGCTCTACCTCTTTACCCACACATAAAAAGCCTTTGGCTCGGCAAACCTCTGCCCATTTTGTTTCTCCAATTACCTCTCTTACTCCTTAAACCCTCACTTTGGGCAGAAGTGTTCCCAAGGAAGCCTTTGAGCTCAAACCAAAGGGAGTTACCCGATTCTAAGGTAATGTCTTCACTTGCGTCCTTTTGTTTTATTTTGCTTCTCCAACCCCCTAAACTCTTTTTATTAATTTCTTTTGTAACAACTCCAATATCATAAATATACTAGGACTTTTTTATAATAATGATTCTAGATACACTTACACACACCTACATCTAATGGTTAAAGAACATACTATTTAGGTGGATGGTGAATTTCAGCCTCCCGAAACGATGATTGTTCAACATTATTTTAACACCTTCAAAGGTGGCCATTAAGATGACACTATATTTATATATGATATATAATATGTTTATGTTTTCCTTAATATTCTGTATTTTTCATTTTGGGAATACCTTTATGGTTTCCATTATGGGTAAATGCGATATCTTCATTTAAGGAAGTGCGGACTACCGCCCCCTCAAAGTGATGTGATTCGTTAATGCCATATGAGGGACGTATAAAGGATGGATTTAAAATTATTTTATATTATTTTATACTAGAATTATAATATACCCCTATATAATTATTACTTCTTTCCATTAATGTTTGAGATAGAAATTAAAGTAGCGTTCATGCGTACGTACGGCTTACCGTCTCAATGAACGGTGCATTTTATTTCTTATCCCCAAATGTAATGTACTATTAAAAGTACATGTATATAATGGATATATATGATGAATGATACATTTAAATGATGAATATAATTTTGGAATTAAAATATACAAACCTCTCATTTAGTTTTAATTCCATTAATATGACAAAGAAATGAAAGTAGCGTTCATGCGTACGTACGGCTTACCGTCTCCATGAACGGTGCATTTCATTTCTTACCTATAAATGATTATGTAATATTATAAATACATGTATATTCTGGATATATATGTTATATATGATATCCAAATCAGGAATGTCATTCTGGATATAAAGAACCTTTGACCACACGAACAACATGTAATTGTAAGAAGTCCACTTCCGACTTAAGAACCAAATATCGACAAAACAAACATTATTAACTAAAATGATTACATAATGTTTATAACATGGTAATAAGTGATATAAAAGTAATAATGAACTTGAAAAATGTTCTTAAGAAAGTATAAATTAACTCAGGTTTATTATTCAGTACGTTAAAGAACGATCGAGTCAAGTCGGACCCGAGGTAAGGGACTTCGTCTCAATCTACTATCATTGAGGCATATTTCGTTTTATACAAAACTTTCTTTTATATGGTATATAAACCCCTTTCAATTTTACTTTTATTCCAAAGGAATCTTTTTCTATGAATCGTTTTACAAAATGACAAAAAGGAATGTTTCTTTTAACGTACGCGGTGACAACGACCTTTTCCGCTGCCGCGAGTATTATTTGGTCTTTGTCTTCCTGAACAAGACGTAATGTTTTTTTTAAATGAAATAAATACCATATACTCTTTTATGTATTTTGGTATTGAAAATGGTTTTTATAATGGGTTTGTTATGTCAATATATTTATGTGATATATTGTGATCAAATTGTGGAAATGTTTTCTTTCCATTATATTTGTTTTATGTCTTATAATTTTTAAAATGGTACTTGGACATTTGACGGGTGGTTACGTGATAAACCATATGACGGGTGGTGCCGTGAATACCAGGATGGGTGGTTACGTTATAACCTCCAATGCATTGGGTATGGAAGTCGGCCGTATGGCTATTCCATTAAGTGATATGTGTGGAAGTCGACTGTATGGTTATTCTACTAAATTATGTTTATGTCCCAAGTTACCTTTATATGTTATGTGATATTTTTATGGGTTTTTTGGTAATCTTTTGGTTACAATAGGGTAATTAATGATATTTTATTTAGTGAAGCGTTTTTACTACTTCATATAGGTGAAAAGTATTACTTTGATAAAGTATACATGGATTACTTGTTGTTTTGATAAACTAACAGTTTTCATTCTTTGCGTATCCCTTACTGAGATCTTTATGCTCACCCCAAGTTTTTTTGAAATGTTTTTCACAGGACCTAATGTGGAATAGGGTCAAGGATGGGATCAAGGGAAAGTCATGCTATATAAAACTTGGAACTAGACATGTTTCTTTTTAAGAGTTTTTTTATTCTATGGAAACATAGTAGAAGTGTCTACTTTGTAATCTTTTGAGATGTAGTAGTTATGTTATAATTCTCTAAAACTCTAAACCTGAAAAGATCCTCAATGTGAATTATTCATTTAATTCAATATTAATATATGATTAAGGTCGGGGCCTTATAGTTGGTATCAGAGGTCGGTTTAGACAACTTTAGGAGTCATAAAATTGTTAAATTATAAGTTAATTTATGGTATAACTGAAATGATATAGAATTTAAATATTACCATGCTGCTTCACCTAAGATATTTCTGTGTTCAGAATGGTTTTCTGCAGAGGAAACAAAGCACCTATGTTGGGATGACATCAGGAGGAAGACAACCTTCCAAATCAGCAACCTGAGATGGTCGGAATCGGAACTGAACAGTTTTTTGCAGTGATGGCACAGTTGACTCAGGCTATAAATGGGGGTGGTATCCATGCATGAGATCATCAAGATCAACCGCATAGGAACATGTCAGTGGTGGAACATTTCATGAGGCAACATCCCCCATCATTTAGAGGATTATCTAACCCCGTACAAGCTGAAAGGTGGATTAAAGCACTGGAGAAGATTTTTGATGTCATGGGGTGTTCAGAACATCAAAAGGTTAGTCTTGCTGTTTACCATTTTGAAGGCGAAGCTGATCAGTGGTGGTCGATTGTGAAAAATATCAGCGATAGTGATGAGATTGAGGATCTTCACTGGGACGAATTCAAAGGTATGTTACTTGAGAAATATTTTCCTAAGGTGGTTCGTCTTAGGATGGAAAAACAGTTCCTAGAATTGAGGCAGGAGGATGATTCAGTGGCTTCTTATGAAGCAAAGTTCACTCGATTGGCAAGGTATGCTCCAAACTTCATACGAGATCTTGATAGTAAAATAAACCGTTTTTACTCAGGGTTAAATCCAAAGTATAGAAGGGATTTAGCTTCTCATGAGTTCAAAAGTTATGAAAAAATTGTTCAATGTGCGGAGAAGGTGGAAATGGAGTTTGCTGATGATCAGGTGTTCTATGACAAACAACAGAATAAGAGGTCTAGTTGGCAGGCAAAGAGGAAGAATTCATCAAAGAAGCAAGGAGGTAAGAAAACCAAATATCCATCCTGTGAGAAGTGTGGTAAAATGCATCCTAGAGAATGTTTATCCATGTCTGGTAACTGCTTTCGGTGTGGTAAGTATGGTCATATTGCTCGTAACTGTAAGGAAGATGATCAAGCAGGCAATGAAAAGCCAACAGTAAGATGTTTTAAGTGTAATGAAATGGGTCATTATGCAAACGAGTGTACAACTAAGAACTCAACTGGGGGAATGCATCCATACTACAAGCAGAAAGGGGTGGTGAAATCCTTTGCAACAACTTCAGCAGATGTTGGGCCATCGAATGATGTAGTATCAGGTACACTGTTTGTTTGTTCAGATTATGCCAATGTGTTGTTTGATTCAGGGTCTAGACATTCATTCATTTCTAAGAAGTTTTCTAGTAAATTGGAAATTCCATCTCAAGATATGAACCCTGAACTTATGGTAAAAACACCCGGAGGGAACGTTGAGACAAAAAGGAATTATAAGAACCTTCATATCCTTGTGTGTGGAAATAATCTACCCGCAAACCTTATTGTTTTGCCTCTAGTAGAGTTTGATGTTATTTTGGGCATGGATTGTCTTTCTGTTTATCATGCTAAGATTGACTGCAATGCTAAAATGGTTTCTTTTCAAAAGGATTTTCAGTTTGTGTACAAGAATGAACCCTTGATTTTGATAACATATCAGGAAGTTGAGAAACTAGTAAAAGATGGAAATGAATGTTACCTTGCACATATTGTTGAAAATAAAGGAACTGTTCAGATTAATGATGTGCCATTGGTAAATGAGTATCTTTATGTTTTTCCTGATGAGTTGCCTGGTATTATTCATGATCGGGAAGTTGAATTTACTATTGACTTATTTTCTGATTCTAAGCCAATTTCAAAACCCCCATAAATAATGGCTCAAGTTGAACTTTTAGAGTTAAAGAAACATTTGCAAGAGTTATTAGATAAAGGTTTCATTCGACCTAGCACATCACCATGGGGTGATCCTGTCTTGTTTGTTAAAAAGAAATATGGATCAATGAGACTTTTCATTGATTATAGGGCCTTGAATAATATTACTGTTAAGAACAAGTATCCTTTGCCTCATATCGATGATTTGTTTGATTAGCTCCAAGGAGATCCGTATTTTTCGAAGATTGACTTGAGGTCGTGGTACCATCAGTTGAAAGTAAAAGAAGCAGACGTTCCGAAGACTGCATTCCGTACTAGATATGGCCATTATGAATTTTTAGTTATGCCTTTTGGGTTAACCAATGCACCTGCTGTATTCATGGACCTTATGAATATAATTTTCCATGAGTTGTTGGATAAGTTTGTGGTTGTTTTCATTGATGATATTTTGGTGTTTTCTAAAAGTAAAGAGGAGCATGAAAGTCATTTAAGGGTTATCTTGCAAACCATAAAAGAAAAGAAACTATATGGAAAATTCAGCAAGTGTGAGTTTTGGTTACAACAAATTTCTTTCCTGGGTCACATTGTTTCAAAAGATGGCATAACTGTTGATCCTACTAAAACAAAAGTTGTTGAAGAATGGCCAAGACCCAAAAATGTAACCGAGATCCGTAGTAATCTTGGTTTGGCAGGTTACTATCGAAGGTTTGTTGAAATTTTTTCATGGTTATCTAGTCCATTGACTAAGCTAACTCGTAAGGGTGTTAAGTTCATCTGGACAAAATAATGTGATGATTGTTTTTAGGAGTTGAAAAGAAGATTGTTGAATGCTCCAGTTTTGGCACTTCCTTCTAGGAATGGTGAGTTTGTTATATACAGTGATGCTTTGCTGAAGGGACTTGGATGTGTCCTTATGCAGAATAATCAGGTAATTTTTTATGCTTCATGTCAGTTGAAATCTCATGAGGTAAATTACCCTACACATGATTTGTAATTAGCTGCTGTTGTTTTTGCATTAAAAATGTGGAGGCATCATTTGTATGGAGTAAAGTGTGAAATATATTCTGATCACAAAATTTTAAAGTATATATTCACTCAAAAAGAATTGAACATGAGACAGATGATATGGCTGGAATTAATCAAGGATTATGATTGTACAATTCATTACCACCCAGGAAAAGAAAATAAAGTGGTTGATGCTTTGATTCGAAAAAGTAATGCTTCATTAACCATGATATGTTTGGAATGAGATCCTTTGGTTTTTGATTTGATGAACATTGGCATATATGTTTTTGGTGTAGGAAGTTCTTCTGTTTGGTTTCAGGTATCAGTGAGATCATCCTTATCAAACAGAATCAAGCATGCACAGAAGCAAGACAGTGAGTTGTAGAAAAAGGTAGAGCTGGTTCAAAAGGGTAAGTTTCCTGAATTCAACATTGATAATGATTGTGTTTTGAGGTTTGGGAAGAGATTATGTGTCCCTGGTGATTCACAGTTGAATAATGAGTTGTTATGTGAGGCTCATAGTTCCCCATTTTCAGTTCATCCGGGCAGTACTAAGATGTACAGGGATCTGTGGGAGTATTACTGGTGGGATGGAATGAAAAGAGATATTGCTGATTTTACTATGAAGTGTTTGACTTATCAGCAGGTTAAAGCAGAGCGACAGTTTCCAAAAGGGATGCTTCAGCCTTTACCAGTTCCAGAGTGGAAATGGGAAAATATATCCATGGATTTTTTCATGGGATTACCGAAGACATCTAGAGGTAATAATGCAATCTGGGTTATTGTTGATCGATTGACTAAATCGGCTCATTTCCTTGCTATACGAGATACTTTTTCCCTAGATTAATATTCCAGTTTGTATCTTAAAGAGATAGTAAGGTTACATGGATTTCCTCTCTCCATTGTGTCCGATCGTTATCCCAGGTTTACTTCTAACTTTTGGAAAGGCCTTCAGAAGTCGTTGGGTACTGAATTAAATTTTAGTACATCTTTTCATCCGCAATCAGATGGGCAGTCAGAACGAACAATTCAGACCTTGGAGGATATGCTATGAGTTTGTTCAATGGATTATCAGGGAAGTTGGGACCAACATCTTTCTTTGGTTGAGTTTTCTTATAATAACAGTTTTCATTCCAGTATACAGATGGCGCCATTTGAGGCATTATATGGGAAGCGGTGTCGAACTCCAGCATTTTGGGATGAAGTGGGTGAAAGGAAGCTGATGGGACCAGAATTGGTAGAAGAGATGGCAGAAAAAGTTTAGTTGATTCAGAATCACATGAGAATAGCTTAGATCAGGCAGAAGAGTTATGCGGATAACCGGAGGAAGGATCTCTCTTTCGAGGTAGGTGATCATGTTTTTCTCATGGTTTCTCCTTGGGAAAGTGTGATGAGATTTGGTAAGAAAGTAAAGCTGATTCCAAGGTTTATTAGACCATATAAAATTCTGGAGAAAGTTGGATCAGTTGCTTACCGAGTGGCTTTACCTCCGAGTTTATCTCAGGTACACAATGTTTTTCATGTTTCGATGTTAAGGAATTATATGCCAGATCCATCTCATGTTTTGAGTCCAGAGGTAGTTCAGCTGGAAGAGAACCTATCTTGTGAGGAACAACCGGTCTAGATTATTGACCACAGGGAGCAAGTGTTATGGAATAAGGTGATTAATCAGGTAAAGGTTTTGTGGAAAGACCACATGATGGAAGAGGCAACATGGGAATCTGAAAATGCAATGAGGGATAAGTACCCCCATTTATTCGATAAGTAAATAAATTACGGGGATGCAATTTTCTAAAGGGGGGAAGGATATAACATACCAATTAAGTAATGAATAATAGATATTTTTATCTATGTCTATTAATGATTACGATAGTGTTTTAGAGGATTAAAATGAAAATAAATACAATCTTATGCATGGAATGCACTAATATTCTTAAAAGATTGTTTTATTGCCTTTTGATGGAAACCCCTTTTTTAAATCAAACTTTTGACAATTTTATAATCTATATTTTTCAAAATAAACATATTAATTATGATTGGGACATTGAAATTTACATTGGAAAATTTTTTGGTATTTTTCTGACAATGTTCATTTTTTAATGAATAGTGAAAAATACTGCATTTTACATCAAAACTACTTTTTCATATAATTTAATTATATGGTTATATTATCCTTTTACTTTGTCTTAAAGTGTAATGAGAATATATTTTTACCATTTAATCCAATGGTGGTCATTAAGATTAATTTCACTTTGGAATTGGTATAAACTAATGCCAAACTTTTCAAAGATATTGTTTCAAAAAAATCCGCTATTTATTATGACAACGGGAATTATTTTTAAATAAATTATTGAAATTTATGTGTTTGGAATTTGGTAAAATGGATTACATATTTTGAATCAGAAGGTCCAAATTATGTAATTAAGACTCTTTTATTTTTAGACATTATGAATAATAACGATGGTAATTATCTTTAATTATCTTGATTAATGAGTAATCAGGTAGTTAAAGATAATAAAATGATATCATAATAATACAAAAAGACCACAACATGTGTCCTAAGTCTACTGGTTGTCTCATGTCCGACCATGGGATGCCTTGTTCCAAACTTGGGGGCCCCATGGAATCACTTTTGTGAGAAAGTGACTTTTTATCTTTTTATTTTTAAAGAATGTTAAATGTGACAAAGAATGTGTCACCTAAGTAAAATATTTTTAATTTTCTCTAAAGAAATGATCTTTTGGACTATAAATATTCATTAGAAATCTAAATAGATTTCCTAACTGATGATATTTTTTTTATAGTTATTAGACATTAAATTTATTAAATTATTTATGACATCATGATGATGTAGTGATTACCTCATTAATATAGGATTTAAATAAAATGGAATGATAATGTAAAATCTAAGACCTAAACATGTCCAAAACCTATTGGATGGTTGGATTTCAAACCCTTATCACCTTAACCTCGAAAAACATCAATTTGGGACCATTAAAATCTGACACTCATTTGAAAATAAAGTTGCATTTTATACCATTCCAAGAGTGCCCCTCCTCTCCTCTTATAAAAGGCCCCCACCTCTACCTCTTTACCCACACTTCCAAAGCTTTTTTCTCGGAAAAACCCAGCCCATTTTGTCTCTCCAATTCCCTCTCTTACTCCTTAAATCCTCCCTTTGGGCAGAAGTCTTCCCAAGGAAGCCTTTGAGCTCAAACCAAAGGGAGTTACCCGATTTAAAGGTAATGTCTTCACTTGAGTCCTTTTGTTTTATTTTGCTTCTCCAACCCCCTAAACTCTTTTTATTCATTTCTTTTGTAACAAATCCAGTATCATAAATATACTATGATGTTGTTTTAAGAAGGATTCGAGCTACACTTACACACACCTACATCTAATGGCTAAAGAACATACTGTTTCCGTGGATGGCAAATTTCGGCCTCCCGAAACGAAGATTGTTCAACATTATTTTAACACCTTCAAAGGTGTCCATTAAGATGACACTATATTTATATATGATATATAATATGTTTATGTATTTCTTAAGCTTCTGTATTTTTCATTTTGGGCATACCTTTATGGTTTCCATTATGGGTAAACGTGGTATCTTCATTTAAGGAAGTGCGGACTACCGCCCCCTCAAAGTGATGTGATTCGTTAATGCCATATGTGGGACGTATAAAGGATGGATTTAAAGTTATTATATATGATGTTATACTGGAATTATAATATACCTCTATATCATTATTATTTCATTCCATTAAATTATGAGATAGAAATGAAAGTAGCGTTCATGCGTACGTACGGCTTACCGTCTCCATGAACGGTGCATTTCATTTCTTATCCCCAAATGTAATGTACTATTAAAGGTACATGTATATAATGGATATATATGATGAATGATACATAAAAATGATGAATATAATTCTGGAATTAAAATATACATACCTCCCATTTAGTTTTATTTCCATTAATGTGACAAAGAAATGAAAGTAGCATTCATGCGTACATACGGCTTACCGTCTCCATGAACGGTGCATTTCATTTCTTACATCTAAATGATTATGTAATATTATAAATACATGTATATGCTGGATATATATGATATATATGATATCCAAATTAGTAATGTCATTCTGGATATAAAGAACCATTGACCACACGAACAACATGTAATTGTAAGAAGTCCACTTTCGACTTAAGAACCAAATATCCACAAAACAAACATTATTAACTTAAATGATTACATAATTTTTATAACATGGTATTAAGTGATATAAAAGTAATAATGAACTTGAAAGAAGTTCTTAACCAAGTATAAATTAACTTAGGTTTATTATTCAGGACGTTAAAGAACGATCGAGTCAAGTCGGACCCGAGGTAAGGGACTTCGTCTCAATCTCCTTTCATTGAGGCGTATTTCGTTTTATACACAACTTTCTTTTATACAGTGTACAAACCCCTTTGACTTTTACTTTTATACAAGAGGAATCTTTTTCTATGAAGTATTTTACAAAATGACAAAAAGGAATGTTTCTTTTAACGTACGCGGTGACAATGACCTTTTCCGCTGCCGCGAGTATTATTTGGTCTTTGGCTTCATGAACAAGCCATAATGTTTTTTTAAATGAAATAAATACCATATACTCTTTTATGTATTTTGGTATTGAAAATGGTTTTTATAATGGATTTGTTATGTCAATATATTTAAGTGATATATTGTGATCAATGTGTGGAAATGTTTTCTTTCCATTATATTTGTTTTCTGTCTTATGATTTTTATAATGGTACTTGGACATTTGACGGGTGGTTACGTGATACAACTTATGATGGGTGGTGACGTGAATACCAGGATGGGTGGTTACGTTATAACCTCCAATGCATTGGGTATGGAAGTCGGTCGTATGGCTATTCCATTAAGTGATATGTGTGGAAGTAGACTGTATGGTTATTCCACTTAAGTATGTTTATGTCCCATGTTACCTTTATATGTTATGTGATCTTTTTATGGGTTTTATGGTAATCTTTTGGTTACAACAGGGTAAGTAATGATCTTTTATTCAGTGAAGAGTTTTTACTACTTCATAAAGGTGAAAAGTATTACTTTGATAAAGTATACATGGTTTACTTGTTGTTTTGATAAACTAACAGTTTTCATTCTTTGCGTATCCCTTACTGATCTCTTTATGCTCACCCCAAGTTTTTTTGAAATGTTTTTCAGAGGACCTAATGTGGAATAGGGTCAAGGATGGGATCAAGGGAAATTCATGCTATATAAAACATTGAACTAGACATGTTTCTTTTTAAGAGTTTTTTTTATTCTATGGAAACTTAGTAGAAGTGTATACTTTGTAATCTTTTGAGATGTAGTAGTTATGGTCTAATTATCTAAAACTCTAAACCTGAAAAGATCCTCAATGTGAATTATTCATTTAATTCAATATTAATAGATGTTTAAGGTCGGGGCTTTATACTAATAGGACAATGTAAAAAAAGGACTATCATAGACCAATATCTGTAATAGAGATTTGTAGTTTTATTGTATTATATTGGTATTACCGATGATTTGTTAAAAAATATTCATGATTTCCAAACTGACTGAATCATTTATAATAGAAGGAAGTAAAAAATTTCTCAACAAATGAATGTGAAGAGAGATTTAAGGAGTTGGAAAAGAGGGTCATCGATACATTTTTACTTATTCTACCCACATGTGTTGAAATATTAATGGTATATAATTACTCATAAAATATGGTTGTGGGTTGTGCACTAATATAAAATGATATTTTGATATACCATGCATCATGGTGGCTGATGTTTCATGAGAAGAACTATCCCACACAAGTCCTAGAGTTGGTTGCAATGTTTTTTTCATTGAATATATAGTGACATTATATTTATGGGGAGAAGTTGAAAATATATATAGATCATAATATAATAATATAAATATTCACAAATAAGGATGATGTATAATCAATACATTTCATTTTTTGGAAAGAAATGAATGTGCCATATTTTCTACCTAGAATGTTTGTAAAATTTTAATCAATGATGAGAAATAATAATGATCCAATATTATTAGATTTGAAAAGTATGGATATGGTAATAATCAAAGGATATTCATCTTAACTTTATCAACTAACGGCTAAAAAATCAATTATTGAGAGGATCAAGGAGGTCTAGAATAATGATGAGGTGCTACTGAGAAAGTTACAAATATTATGGAGTTCAACATTCCTGAAGATGAAGTTATATGTTTTAGAACCTAGATACAAATCTCATAAATATGAGAGATGAAGAAGCATCTTTTTGATTATATGCAAAAAATTTCTATCTCTATTCATCTAGGATGTACAATAACATATAGATATCAGAAGAAAAACTTCTAGTGGGATTACATGAAAATGGATACTATAAAAAAAATTTCTTGATGCATGGTGTGCCAAAAATTTAATGATGAATGAAATGAGTCTAAGGGTTTTAAACAACCACTTTATATACCAATATATAAGTGGGATACCATAACCATGGATTTAATTGTAGAAATCTCCAGGACACCTAAAGGTAATAACACTATATAGGTTGTAGTCGATTTCAATTAAAAGATGACACATTTAATTTCTATCTAGGAAGATTTCTATTTTTACCAACTCACAATTTTATGCATAACGTAATTATAAAAATTAAATTTATTCCCACACTCTATTTTATTTGATTAATATTTTAGTTTTAACTAAAGTTTCTAATGAATCCCTTTTAATATGAGTTGGTTATAGATCTTAATTTCATGATAACTTTCCACTAATATATGGATGATTATTCTGAGTGAACAATACATACTCCAAAGGATATGATGATTTATTGTTTTATAGATCACCAAGTATGTTGGGATATTCAACTATACCTTTTATATTTATCATATGAAAAAAGATTTTATTCTACCATTCAAATGGAAACATATGAGGCTCTCTATGGGAATCAGTGTCAAACTACAATATACATTGAATATACATGAGAGTGAAGTATTATGTGACCAGACCATTCCCAAGAAATTATAGAGAATTTATAATCCATTAAACATCACATAATATCTACACTAAATCTACAAAATATTGATGAATAAAATCGTTGACAAGACATGCAGATTAAGGTTACAAATTAGGTGTTTGTCCCTATTTAACCATGGAAGATATTCATTAGCTTTAAAAATAATGGAAAACATATTCATACATATTTCATCCTCTTTTAGAATGTATATCGCATTATAGTGGTGTTCAATTGACTGTAAATACCACCTAATGTATCTCACGTACTTGATTTGTTACTTGTATCCCACTTGAGGATGTATATACTAAACCCCTCACATGTAATGAATCCAATAATGGTACTATTGGATAAATAAACATTATAAAAGGATAATTTGTTGAAGATATTCTCTCTAAGAGACATATTAATAGAAAATATGACCACTCACTTGGTCAAAGTGTTACAATGAAACCACTATTTTGAGGAAGTAACATGGGAACAAGAAGATGTGGTGATGTGAAAACGCAGTCTCATATTTTTTCGTTATTATGGAATTTGAATTTTTTACGGTGAATTTATTTAATGGTGGAAGAATGTAAAACCTTGAGACTTTATGATATATTAATTTTTTTTAAAAATAAATCTCTTTGATATATTGTAATGCATATAACACTGAGATTAAATGAAACATGATACTCTATTAAAATATTACTATTTAAACATGATCATTATAAATAAGCTTTTAATTTGATATTTAGGAATATGAATAAATAAGTTCTAAAAATTATTTTTTACACATGAATGATGAAGATTAAATGGTTTTCTATAAATTATAAATAAAATAAGACAAATTTTATATGAAGATAAATGTTTTATGAAAACATAACTTTCTTTTTTTAAAGGAGGATTATTCCTGCATTCATCACAAAATTTATATATTATGTCCTCTTATAGAATATTTATATTACAAAATGAACATTATTTTTGAAATTACCATATCAAAAATACTCTAGGAAATATTTTTTATATTTTTCTAAATAAAATTGTTTCTCCATGAATAGTAAAAAATACTTATTTTTATTAAAACCTGCATTTTAATTTAATGAATATTGAAGCCCAATTTTTTTAAATGTAACTTCAAAAGATAAATTCATCTAATTAAATATTAATTAATATATATCAGTTCATTGGAATTAAATTAAATTTTAATTTTTATATAAAACATTCCCAAATTCTGAATATTTTTTTGGAAACCCATTTTTTTCCACACATATATTGGCTTAATATTAAATAAAAATATTTCATTTATGTGAGATAAATTTAAATTAATGTATTTAATATTTAGAATAATATTAATTTATATTATATTATAAATTAAAATTAATTTTTTACCACAAAAAATATTGAATAAAAAAAATATTTTTTATGGTTAAGGTAAAAATAGGTTTATTATGTGGTTAAACTAAATAAGATAAGTGTTAAACATTTCCCAAAACATTTACAATTCCAATTTAATGGTTATATTTATAGATTATATATTATAGGGTTCTAAATTGTAACATTTTTATCCCTATTTCATTAGAATAATGTGGCTATAATTCATTCTTTTATAAAATTCCAAGGCTGTCATTTTCCACACATATAGAAGGCCAGCCCATATCCCATCCATCCCACACTTCAGAAGACATTTTTTTCAAGAAATACATCAAAAATAACTAACATACTACCCACCCATAATCATAGAATCCTTTTTTGGACATAAATAAAACCAAGAAAATATTTTGGTTGGAACCAAAAGAAATTACATGAAGAAGAGGTAAAAACCATAACCAAGTGTTTTATTTAACTTTGTTCCACCACCATAAAATTTTAATAAACCATGACGATATAATAAAAAAGTATATTCCATATAATTATATTTTTTATATTTATTTAATGACCTAAACCCATCTCTTCTTTCAAATGGTCAACACTACCATTGATCTTGTGTATGGCTAGCAACTGGCTCACGAGCCGACGTAATTCATTTTCTATCCCCACTTCACATGGATGGATTTATAATAATGTCTATAACTTTTATATATTATTTTTATCATATAATTTACATATAGAATTATAATATTATATATACCTTTTTTCTTTTTAATTTAATATAGAATATGAAAACATCGCTCGTGTATACATAGGGCTATCACCTCACGAAGTGATGTGATTTATTTTCCACTTAATGTTTATATGGAAGGAAATAAAGAATAATTTGGAATTTATGTATGATATTAATGACATATTAACTATTTAGTAAATGTAATTCATAATATAATTTATTACCTTATCATACATTAAATTAATGATAACATTATTCATTTGTATGGTGAACTACCTCCATAAGAAGCGATGAGATTCATTTTTATTACAAAATCACATGGACTGTATATAAAACGATATTTAAATAAATAATATAATAATTTTGATATAATTATAAACCATTAAATTTAAAATAACACCTACCTTCTATACATCATGATATTCAATAAGTAGAAATGTTACTCATGCACATGTATGACCCACCATCTCCATGATTGTAATACTATTCGTTTTAAACACCACATTTAAATTTTGTTTTTAAAAGTATAGTTTAAGTATAAAAAAATTATTTGATTTTGTACATTATTTTGGATAATAATTAATAACTTAATATACCTTATTCCACATACCAATGTGATTTTATTGATATATGAGCCATTTTTTTAAAATTTTTGATATAAAATTAATTAATTATGAAATTGAATATGACATGATAAAAATAAAAATAAATGAAATAAGAAATAAGAAACATTTTATTAAGAATGAAAATAATTAATATAACTTTATTGTTTAGTAATATAAATAAATCACGTGACAAATCATGCCCCAGTTAAGGTATCTCTCTAAACATCCACTTCCTTCAGGTTGTCAACATTCTATATCTAAATGACTTTATATATATCTTAAATATTTTTGAATGTTTCTGAATCAAGTTTATATTTTAATCACATATATACCAAGATTTTCATCACTTCTGTTTATGTGTTAATAAATTCCTTATAACAATTTCTCTAATGAGTTCATTATGAAATATACTTTGATTATGACATGAAGTGAGATTAAGAAACACATTTTATTTCGGGGGATAATTATTATATTGTAGCTTATAGTTTATTTACATTATATACAACACATATGTAATTATGATTTTATGATTATTGAACCTAGATAGCACTCCAATTAATGGGGTAATGTTTTCTTCATATGAGGATTCATGTATGGGATTAGGTAGTAAAAATACTCCATTATGGGGATTGGTCCACCATATGATTTTTTTTAGATAGTTAGCCTTGACTCAGGTTTATGTCAAGTTATATGATGTTTCAACATTTCTTATGATGAAAAAATATTATGAAACTATTTTACCTTTGGTATTATTCCATATAATTACTCAGGATACTTATCTTTTATTATATCATGTTTTACCTCTCACACTCACGTTATGTTCCCTTATCTTGTTTATTACATTACTGGGATTTTTATCTCACCCATTTATTTATGTGCTACTTAGGTTATACTATAAAATTTTAGGATACAAAATTTATATTTGGATCTCACTATGGAGAATAAAATATTTTTTCAATTTTATGTTCTTTTTCATATAATAAGAACCAAATTTTAGGAATACACTAGGAATATACTAGCCTTGTGTTTTATTAATGGATATTTATGATTAAATATCATTTAATAATTTGGGTAAAATACATGTGTATCCATATGAATTATATTAATTATAGTATTTATTAATACATATTATTTAAATATTTTTTTATTCTTTATTTATAACTTACTATCCACCTTCTACCATCTCATTCATTGAGTTAAAAAATGATAATGATGCATTTTGATGAATACCGCCTACATGAAGATTTTTTTGTTTGTTATGTTTTTAATTATTTATCCAAAAAACATGAGATATGGGTAAAAATTATATAATAATCACTAATAATATAATTTTGATTATGTTATGGTTATATTATATCAAAATAAAGACCTCCTTAATGATACTCTCCAATTTTGTTAAATCATGTTCATGTTTTGGTAAATTTGACCACCTAATTGAACAATGCTAAGAAATGATGTCTTAAATGATTAGAAAGACATAATTAATGGTATAGTAGTATATAAATATATAAATATTTTTTTCCTATCTTTTTATATACTACAACAATATTTAATCTTTTAATTAAGAAAGCACTCTTCATATGTTCGAAATTGCTGGAAAAATGTACGCAGTTGATTTCATCTTATTGGTTAAAGACTAAATTACACATTAAATTAAATTTAAACAATATCAAAAAAATTTAGTAATAAATTGTATTAAATTTATTTATCTTTTAATTATGAATTTTATAAGAGGAACATATACATACAATACTCATACAAAACAACTAGAAATGGTATATCCTATAAAACCCTAGTGTTAGAAAATATGGAAGAAACTAACTAATATACCTAGAGATAATGATTATTCATGGAAATTATATATATTTTTAGGTATTAATATGGTTATTAATTTATAAAATTATATATTTTTGTTTGTTATATAGAAGGATACAGTGTGTTAGACTTCATATAGAATCATGGTCATGGTTACATCTCCTATCATACTTATTTGTAACACATTTCATTTTATGCACATTATTCGTTTTATAAAGTATGTAATACCAATTAGATATTTAATATAATTTTTTACCATTATTGATGGTATTTTTACTTTATCATCGAGCTATCCATATTTCAAGGGGTTTTTATTATAATGATATTATGTCATAATGAATTTTTGTCTTGAAATCCTTCTATTAATAATCATTTAACATTGTAAACTAATTTACATTTATAATGTGTATGTGTTTACCAATTGTTATGTTTTCATGAAATATATTTTAATAAATATATTTGAGGATCATTTCCTAGAAATATATTCCCCATGGGTTTTGATTAATATTTGACTCAAGTCATAATTATTTTTGTGACGCATGTTATTATTTTGTGATTTATAAAATCTCTTCTTGATTATGATCTAACAATTATATCTTACTAAAAAAATTTATATGGTATAATTTATTTTTATTTGATGATATTACATCAATTTAGTAATATTACACCCTTTTATGAAATAATTCCTCAAATAATATCATTATGCTGATAAGACTTAGTCATATACTTTCCAATGGATATTTTTCTTCCATGACCTTATCTTATCTATCCATCATATGTTCTATAACCCAAATATGTTTCATCTCAAGTGTGGTTAATGTTATAAAAAACTTCTAATAAAATTAGTTAATTATTATACTTTTTTTTATGTGGGTACTACTAAATGGTTTTAACCAATTTTTAAAATTTTTCACAAGGCAGTTTTTAAAAAATGTTCTCTTCAAATTTAATTTGATAAAATCATCCAAAATGACTTCTTTAAAATTGTTTTATTAATGTAATTATAAACTAATTTAAATTTTTGAATTTTTTAATGGAAGGATATTAAATTTTTTTATATGGGGGGTTTTAACCAAATTTAATCTCATCCAAATATTTGTGTGTGAATGAATCTCTACGCCAAATTTTTCATTTTATAAGATATTTACTCTATACTATTTCATGTTTTTAAAAAATAAATTCTCATTTTCGTTGTTAATAAAATAAAACCTTTTAAATTTTTTCAATGGAAATGTTATATGAAAATTTTCAAATAAACTTTCATATTACTTCTAAGAATTTTTTTCATATAGTTTATATAATTGATCAGTAGTATTCACCAAATGATACCATCCACCGGCTTTACTATAGACAAAATATAATGTTCTCATTTACGGTTGTGGTTCTTCATGAATTTAATTTTCTAAAAAATCTATTTTTAAAAAAATTATTTACATCCAATTCCATACTATGTAAATTCCCTATATTCCCTTACGTCTATGATGGCTGGCCACCTTGATTTCCAATACATCAATTGATTAGAGAAATTGTTATTTACACTATATATACACTTCAAATATGTTGTAAATACTATAATAACAATTATAATTTTTCATTGTATGTACCTAAAATTATTAATAATGTCATTTGATACCTATTTGTTCCACTATTTTATTATAACATGTTTACGTATGAAATCATGAATGCTTCTATAGACAAACACTTGAAACTGACATAAAACAAATTTTATTTCCTTGTATTTCTATTTTTTGTTGATTTAAATCATTTGGAACATATATTAACGACTTTTAATTAAGATGGGTGTTCCTAGATTTTTCTCCAATATATTCACTAATGTTAATATCTCATGAGATGATATGTGTGTGATGAGAGATTAATAATAATCTTTTTTAATGGAATAGGAAGTAATTATTAGAGTATGATAACGTACTAGAGAGATATACATTTAATATTTTAATGATGGAATTTATTTTAATCTGTGGGATATATTTATTATATCATGTTTATGTTTTTTCCATATTCCTATTATGCTCTCCTCTTATGTTATGATCATTGTTGAATGTAATTATTTATGATTTCAATTATTTGTTACATTATCTCAATATTGTGATCATTCACATCATGATATCATGTTACGACTAACATATCTCACGATATGATTTATTATCATGTTTAACTTTAAAAATTTATTTATCCATCCTATAATTATGTCTACTTTTCCTGAGGTAATGAAATAAAGAATATTGTATTCTAATAGTATAAGAGTATCTTCTGTGAAGATTTTATGGATGATCAGGAGTACTAATTATAGATTAATTATATTCTTATAAAGTGGAAAATTTTCATTTTTCTATGAATAATTTAGATGTAGTAGTTAACGATTTTTAATAACTCTCTAAAACCCTAAACATAATGGTCCTATGATTATAAATGTGAGAATGATTTTGAAATCATATATATATATATATCAAATTTACGTTTGTAAGTTACATATTTTTAGTTCTATAATTAAGATAAAGAGTTTGGGGGTGCCAAAATCTATATAAAATTACATTTTTATGATCCAAGTTATGATTATTTAACCCACTGCATTTTTCAGGGGGTTTTCTATACACTTAATCCATATAAATTCTTTTATTTTATTGCACACATATACATATACATGTTAAAATGGGTAAACCCAAAATAGAGTTCCAATTAATTGGTTAATGTTAACATCCCATGAGATGGTATTTATGGGATTTGGGAGTAATAGTAATCTGTGATAGGACTCTATCAACCATTTTGTGTTTTCATGACTATGAGCCTTGACTTATGATTATGTCATATTTTATATTGTTTCAACATTCCTTTTATGTATTGGTCTTATGATTCTATATTATTTATGTCATAATTCAATATGATTGTTCAAGATGCCTATATATTATGATATAATGTTATTACATTTGGGACATTTTGTATAATACTAATACTTTATGAAATATTTGTTTTTAACAAATTTAATTTCTTCAATAGTTTGCGTTACACAAACCACTGATTTTTAACAACCCACAATATACTATTAAAATTATTATTTAAAAATTATATTTATAAAATATATATTAATATTTTTAGTATAAATATGAATAAAAATATTATAAAAATTAATTATAAATCTATTATATAAAAATAATAATACATAATTTTTATAAATGCCCTTATATGAGTCAAATATGCGTTTTCTCAAAAACAACTATTGATGTTTTTGTGAATAATAAATAACATATGTTATTAAAAATTTATAAAATTTATTGGATAAAATTATAATCCTTTTTTTAATCAACATATACATGTTATCTTAATTAAAATAATTGGGAGTTTCTAAAAAGTATATTTTTCATTGAATAGTGAAAAATAACAATTTTTATTGAAAACAACCTATCCATTTACATCATCGAACACATTATATTTTTTATAAAAATTACTTAAAAGTAAAATAATTAAAATTATGTTATTAATATTCCAATTTAGTTCAATATAATCCTTTTTATATTGAATTTTAATATCAAAACTTTTGATACTTATGAAAATTTTTTCTATGGAAAGACGTTTTTTTATCATGTCAGCGGGTTGAATTTTAAAATAAATTATACTAGTTATGTGAATTGAATTTGGTAAATGGATTAAATTTTTTTAATAAGAATAAATAATATTATTTAATAAGTTAAAATTATTTTTTTCATAATTAATAGAAAAATTAGTAAAACATTATTACCAAATTTAATGTAGAAACACGTTTAGTAGGTGTTAAACCAAAAGATAAGGGTATTCATACCTATAAAACATGTATAAATATTAATTTATTTGTTTATGTAAATAATATAAAATAAAAATTCGAATAAATCATCATTTAAAATCATTTTTATTGGGATTGACTATCATTTTGGATTCTTTTTTGGAAATTTCCATCTTGTTTCCAAGTGGGATCCTCTCCCAACTTATAAAAAATAACTCACATATTCTCCTAAACATACTAAAATATCATTTTGGTTAATCCAATCCAAGACTAAATACAAAACTTACTTATCTCTCTACATAATAGATACCTTATTTTTATTAGTAAACCATCCAAATAAGGAATTAATCATAAACCTAAATAGGATCTCATGAGAAGATGTACAGATCCAAACCATGTGTTATTATTTTATTTATTCAACCACCAACATAAAATATTATTAAAATAATATGATATAATCATATTATTACCTAAAATATAGTTATATATTTTTATGATAGTGTTAGAACCAACATCCATCTCCTATAATATTAAATGAGAAATGAAACCATTAATTGTGTGTATGAAGTTATACAGTCTCACAAACGGATGTAATTCGTTTTCCACAACCTCATCTCATGATTTGATATATTGATTGATTTAAAATATGTATTTTATATTACTGAATTAATAATTCTTCTGGAATTATAATATCACATATACCTTCATACCCTCAAATATATTAGAAAAGTATAATATCTCTCGTGTGTATGTGTGGACAACCGCCACTGTAATGAGATGTGATTTTTATTTCATTTTATTTCAGAATTTATGGTAATAAGGATTAATATAATGAATATATATTATATATAAGGAATGAAATATATTTTTTAATTTTCATGTATTGTTCACCTTTCGTTGATCCGATCAAAAAGAAAATGTAAATAACATTCATGTGAATGTATGGCCTACCTTCTCCTTGAATAGTGTTGTTAATTTTCTATCTTTAAATATTATGGATAAATATAAATACAAATATAATGAATATATATTATATTTATATTATTTTTAATATTCTGAGCATTGTTTACCCATGGTAAATGTAAAATAATTAAAAATACTAGACCAAAACATACAGGAAAAAATGAAGCAATTAATTCATAAAATTGAATTTTAACAAGAAATTTATGATAAAAACATAATAAAAGGTCATGCAAAATATTATATTGTATGGCATATATAAGTGTGGTTATATAATATATTTATATTAATCCTATATTTATTATATATAAGGGTTGAATGTGTGTAAATAATGTTGATACTTGGGGTAAGGGATTTTTTTTTAATTGTCCTTCTTTGAGAAATATGTGATGTTTTCCACCTATATTCAATTATGAAGTGTGTGTAAATCCCATTTCACATGTTATATCATAAATTTATTTATTCTATTTTTATTTAATTCTTTATATTGATTAATTATTTTATATTTCTTATGAATCCAGGTTGGCAAAGTGGTACACGTTTTATATTACATTCTCGTTATTTACCATGAGTGTTTATGATTACGATTATGATTATAAAATTTTATGATATAATTCTCATGAAACTAATTAATTTTATTATTATGTTATTATTATATTATAATACATGTTTTCCTTTCATTTTTCATGATTTTTTTACTTAAGACTCCAAAAATATTTTTAAGCAAAATTGAATTTATTACTGTTTTTGGTTGAAAATCCTTTTATTTCATGTCTATGTTTTTTAAAAATAATTTAATTAATTTTTATACTATTTTAAAAAAATTAATTATATTGAAAACATAATTTACTATTTATAAAATGGTTTTATGGAAATATTCTATTCATTTTTTGAACAAAGTACTTTTGAATTTTTACTAAAAATATGAAATTAATATTTGTTTTAACATAAACCAAATGAAAAACTATTCCTTCTCTAATGAAATCTTAATGATTTAGAGATTACCTTATAATTTTACACGGTTATTTTAAAAGATTAAAATTTCATCAATATTGGTTAATTTTTTACATTTTATGTAAGTCATTTCAAAATGGAAAAGATACGTTCCTAAAAAATGTGTTAATGATAATTGTTTGGTTTTTCTAATGCATTCATTGGTGTGCGCATCTATCCATTATTCTGACGAGGATGCGTAGATATCGCCCCTTATTCCAACTTTCCAAGGAGGGTGGCATCCATGGATTATTGAAGGATGTTTGCTCCTTGATTGAAATGGGATGATGGGATATCGATTTCTCCTTCTGAGGATTCATCCTCAGATCTTATTACCTAGTCCATGTCTCCCTTAGAGACTTAAGACTTTGTTTGTGAAACTCTTTCCAGTGCCATGTCTTCATAAGAGCTAGTTAATTATGCTTCTTCTGTCAGGACATTCCATGGGGTCCATCCAGGGCAGCAACCTTTGATTGGGGGAGTAGTCACCTTAGACATCGCTGGCATGTCTGGATGCTGGAACATTGGTGTGTCTGGGTTTCTTCTCCTTATGATATTGCTTCTCAAGGTTGTGGAAGCCCATGTAAACCCATGGAGAGTTTAGGGAACTATATTCCATTGGCATGTCTCTATGGTTTTCCTTAGCTTACCATGTTTAACATTGGGTATGCTGCGAGTTTAACGTCTTATGGATACTGATCAGACTGATCAGAACACTAACGGGTGTGGATCAGATGGGTGCAACCTCTGAAGGGATTACTGATGTTGGGGCTAACATGTGGTTTGTTACCCAGCTACTGCTATGAGTAGTGAGAAATTAGGCACATGATCTTACCGAGATGTGGTAGCCTAGGTAAGAATCCTGATGGATGATTGAGAGTTGAATGAAGTGGTTGGAGAATGGGACGGATCCGACCATAGGACAATAGTGATGTTGGTATTGATCCTCAATGAAATTTCCTACGTATCCATGTGTTAGATAATCAATATTCGCGTTATTCGTTGGGTTAATCAGAAACCTAGGGAGGAAACCCATGAGAATTGATGCATGTGTGGGACCCAGAGGAAGTGTAACATCGGTGTTTCGACATGACCTTACCGATACACATAGGGTCGAGGGAAAGATTTGGATAATACATGGGTGATGGGATTGAAACTCATGGTGTCTTCATACGTATCACTGTGGAAGGGAATCAAAGTCCACATAGTTCAAGAGGAGGGTATAGAATTCCGGTGTGCGTATAGGACACCGACCCGACAATATTCTGGGGCCTACGTGAGGTTAGTAGCCCGAGGTTGGTCTGATTCCACTAGGAAAACCCGAGATATGGGTCCCAATAAAGGGGACTACAATGGCTTGATATTAGATAGGTAACACAACTGCTTACAATCATATAGGTAACATAAGAGATTACTGTCAGATGGGACACAACTTCTTATTGCTGATTGGGGTTCAACGAATTACCGCTAATTAGGGTATAACAGTTTACTGCCGATTTCGGTAAAACAACTTAGGGCTGATTGGGGTATAATGGATTACCGTTGATTGGGGTACAATTAATTAACCATGATGGGGGTACAACATATTTCTATTGATTGGCGTACTGTGGATTACCCCTGATTGGGGTATAACTACTTACCACTGATTTGGGGTCAATGGGTTATTGCTGATTGTTATACAATGGCTTATCGCTGATTAGGGTATAACGGATTACCGCTGATTGGGATTGAACATCAGGATGGATTCCTACATACCCTACATTGTAGATATGGATCAAACCCATGTAGTTCTAACGTACCCAGTTTAGTGTCATGATGGATGAAAAGGGGGTGTGCATTTTAACATCATGTAGGACGAGGGTGGACCGACAAGGAGTGGTTGGAACTGATGGGGGTGGGGCTTGAACCTTAGGGAGGCTTTCAACTTACCTTTATTTAGAAAGGATCAAAGTCCATGTAGTTTAGAGTAGTTTGGTGAACCGACCTGAAGGGGTCAGGACATGTAAGAGTTCGACTTCAACCTTAGGGAGACTTCCGACATACCTTACCTTGGAAAGGATTGTAGCCCATGTATTTAGGAAAAGTTATTGGGGATTAGATAGTAAGGCGGCCTAGAGAGGATGTCATGGTCGGTTCTTACTCTAGGCCCACGTGAGTCATGATATGAGTGAGAAAAATGTGGTAGCAAATATATGACGATCATGTCGTGAAAGGTGCATCCATGGGATATGAAATGTGGATTACAAGTGGTTAGTTTTCCTAATAATAAATATAGTCTTATGCGTGGTTAGTAGCCCAGGGTGATGGAGATTGGGGCACACTCCAGGATAGAGGCCCATTGGAGACAAATCCTAGAGGGAGATAGATGGGATGACGAAGGCCCTTGTGCCCCTCTTGCCTCTCGTCTTTGGAACATAAGAATATAGGAGGATAATGGACGATTCCTCCTACAAGAAAGGCTAGGGGCTTACACGAATATAGTTTCCCTTCCCCATAGATAGGAACCACTCTTGTAAAGAGTATCTCATTCCGTGTAAGGAATATTTCACTCTCGTGGAGACCAGTGGGCATATAGAATGTATGAGGTGGGGCACCCCATGTGTGATGCATGGGGTGAGACCATAGTTTAATGTCATCTGATGAGGATTATGGTTCATGGAAGTTTAAGGTCCTATAGCTCGGATGAGGCATGTTCACTATGTACCCCTGGGAGATGCATAAATGGAACTCTATAACCCTTAGTGAATGGAAGGCACCGATAATGCCATCGTGAGGCAGTGTCATGGAGTGATCCACTGAGGGGCCCATGTTAGCATGGAAATGTGATAAAGAAATATCCATCAGTTATCCTATGCGAAGAAGTGAAATTCTAAGCAATGCAATGTAAAGCACTGTCCAAGGGACATTGAAATCACTTCGTATAGACTTGGAGGGTCATATGGGAAAAGGGTTTGTGGAGAAAAGGGGTTTATAGGAAGAGGATTAGTGAATCTATGGTGCTCTGCATATTTCAGTGGCTTTGTGAAGGGGTATTCTTTGCGATGTGGTGTGGCCTAGCATAGGAATAGGGAATAGGTGGACATGGAGGGTGCTTTGTGAAGAATAAATACACTTGCAGAGTAGGGAATTGTGAAGCAAGGGTGACATGAAAAGCATGGTACTATAAATAAGTGTACCATGTGAAGCACAGTGACACTTCCTTAGCTTCTGGTTCACATGTTTTGGGATGGTACATCTAAAAGAATGAGTGCTTCTCTAAGACCCGAGTCCCTTTAGGGATAAAGATCTATTGCGAAGGCCCGTGGGCTTCGTGAAGGGAATCCCTGCTTTATGTGGGGTTGTGTTTAAGCCAAAGGGAAGTTGAATCATGATTCAAAAGTAACTTTATGGGATAATTTTCTGTAGAGCAGAAGGTGCTTTGTGATTTGAGATATGTGAAGTAGAAAGGTCAGAGTATCCATCCATTGGGCTTGAAGGAAGCCCTATGTTTATTGGAAAGAGGCAGTGCAAAGCATAGATCACTCTACGTGAATCCACGTGGCTCTTTGTCGTAATCACAGATCACCCCACCTATTTTCTTCACTAAAGCTTCTCAAACATCATTCGCATCACGGAGACTCCCGAATCTTTGCTTAGTGACGGCTTTGCAAACATCTTTCGAATCGCAGAGCCTCCCACCTCTTTGATTCGCGTGGGATTTGAAAATGTATTTCGGATCACAGAGCCTCCCACCTCCTTGATTTGCACTGGCTACACAAAGGAGAAGGCTTGACACTAGCCATGGTGCTGCAGCGTCTCCACGAATGGCATAGTGTTCAAGAAATCTGTGAATAGGATTTGTGAGGAAGCCTCTTGAGAGTTGATTTCTTCATTGCGATGGATTCATCTTCACATTTGTTTGGGCCAACAAATTCCCCCACCCCTTCAGACATGAATCAGAGGTGGAAACGAGGGTCTACTTATGAGGTTCAATCGCCAAGAAATTTATGGTCGTTAAAAAATAAGGCTCGTGGAGGAGGTTAATGATGTGGAGAGGTGACACACATGATGAGAGTGTCGCGAAGATCGTAGCGGCCAGTTGCGCCATAAAGAACAAGGGGTCATTGCCTATAAATGTTGTAGGCAGACCACTCTTTTGTCCATTATCAAATCTCTATTCTATAGATACTGAAATTGATTCGTGAAACTCTATGCACTCTGTGATTGCTCTCAGTGAATCAGGCTTTATGGTTCATGGTGCATAGAGTATCCTTTGACTCTATGAGGGTGTGCTTTGTGGCTTGTGTCTACTAGGTCGGGGGAAGGGCTCCATGATTTCTGGCTGGGTCCGAGCTCTACAAATGAGCTCCATGGATGAGCTTATGGAACGAGCTTTGTAAACAAACATAGAGAGGGTCAAAATTATGAAAACTGAATGGCTCACCTGAATGCTACTAGGGTGTCCATACGGATTCTGCTTAAAGGGAAGAGATGGCGAATAGATTAGTTATCATGGAATTTATTTGAAGCCATTCAGATCAAGATTCGCTGGTAGAGCTACTGTCAGAGAGCTAGAAGAACAACCCACTCGGAAAAAGGAAGCCTCTGTACGACTTTGTTATTAGGGATGAGGTCTTCATTTCAGAGGAAAATAGGGATGAGCTGACTTGCTGGTGCAAGAGCACGTCATGCTAGCGCCAGTGGTTCAGGGTGTCCGACGACCATATTTGGGAGGACTTTACACCTGTTACTATAGATTTCCGATACAACCATGTGAATTTCATTGACGAGAAGGAACTAAAGCCAGAGATATCTCCCCCATTGTACCAACCATCTTGATAGTTTCCTTATTGAACCTAGAGAAGGGGTGGACTGATGAGTGGGATCTATGCCAGGGCATCAATTTCATGGATGATTGGGCCTAGGCCTACTAGGTATGTGCCTTTTGTGAGGAGTTTGGGGATGATTTGAGGTGAGTGGGCCTTTACGAGGCAGCTTGGGATTCCCAATTCCATATCTACCAGCCGAAGTAGTTGATGCCCGAGCTGCTAAGAACATGGTCACTGAGGATCAACTCTTTTCATTTTCACCATGGAGAGGTTGGAATCAGCCTGTGAGACCTACACCAGATCTCAGGGGTCCCGATAATGGTGGAAATGTATGATGATTTCATTCCCGTTGTGAATTCAAGGGAGGACTCGGAGAAAATTCCTCCATTGGTAAAGTAATTGATCAACTCGATTCATGGGAAGGACAAAATTTGGGGAGAGACATCCATTTAAAAAGGTGGTTCAAGAAATTCCATAATTTTTTGGAATATGGGAAGTTCCCTGTGAGGCCTCTAGCCTACCCGAAGGGGGTTCAACGGGGAAAAGAGCATTCATACAAGTATCTCTTGGAGGATAGCTAGTGGAAAACCTAGGGGTTCAGCATCAGTGTGGAGCAGCAACTGGTTGTTAGGGTAGCTGTGTTCATTGCGACACTTATCTATGGTTGGATTCATCCAGTAAGGGAGACTAACATGGGTGTGTGACCAAGCATGTACCATATGAAGACAATGCTGGTGATAGGGGGACGAGTCAGCCTCAGGATCCTGATGATCACCAAGATGTATAATATAATGTAGCATAAAAGCGAGGGGAAGAAGCCACAAAGGATATTTCGGTCATTTAACCTTCTGTATGGGGGGATAGAGGCACTTATTAGGGGTATCCACAAATATCTGAACCTCATTTACCCTCTAGGATCGAATTTTCACCAATCCATTCTGAATGTCATGGGAAGCTTTTTGATCAAGCTGACCCACAGTTGGTGTCGAACCAGGTCTGGCAGGTGGATGATTTCAACTCCCCCCCCCCATTATTGTTTCCAATAGGTGTGTTCACTAATGAAGTCTAGAGAATGGAAGAGAATCAGTCATATTTCTTAGCCTTTCAGGGTGGAGTCCTGGTGGCACGAGTTGACCATAAGTCCCTCTGTGAGCCGTACACCCTACACCGTTTTACGAGGAAGTTTTAGTGTATGCAACGTCTGACCAGACGAGTCTACTTGGTGGTGTGTGATGAGGATCAATTTTGTGTGATGAGGTAGCTGTGACTCAGGTTCATTTGGGAGGATGGGACGATGCGGAATGAGCCGCCTCTACCCATAGCTATCTTCGGGCCAGTAATGGGGTATGGCAAGAGCTGGGAGGTGGATACCCGGTGGAACACCGGTGGTCGTGGAAGAAGATGTTTGAACTTACCAAGCTACAATGCTTTCGATCAATGGTGGGACTATTATTATGATAGATCCTGAGATCATTGAGGTGGGATCCGACAACGAGGATCAACCGGAAAACATGGGTCCTGATGTACCCGATCAGACACCAGATGCCAATCTTGCTGAAAATCCTTAAGGATTTCCCCACATCTTAGCCTGTCGATCCCACATACCAAGATGAGACGTCCTCTAACAAAGAAGTAGAAATATTTACCATCATCTTTCATGGAAGTTGATCAAGTGATTCATCAGTTATACTACTCAAGTGCAATGGATAGACCAGATGGGGAGGCTTTCTTCCCAAATTCACGAGCAATGTGATGGGGGAATAGATTCCCAGCATCCCCATATGCTCATTCCAGACTTCATAGAAGAGATGATTCATGAGCATGATCATAGCCTCGGTGTGGGAAGGTAAGAGAGGAAATTAGTGAACAACATGAGGCTTCAGAAGGCTGAAAGGGAGGTTCAACAGTTGTAGGTAGAAGTGAACAAGCACTCCTCTTTCCTTATCGCACTATCAGAGATAATGTCTTGAATGATTTCCCAACTGGCAGTGGCCAAAGTATGAATAAATAAATCTTCTGAGGAGATTGTTGTTATTCGAATGGATGAAGAGCGGGTACGGGTTATGGCTAATGAATTACACCCCATTGTTGCTAAGGAGGAGGACGAAGTAAATAGGTGATAACAGATAATGCATGCCATAAGCAAGAAATTGGTGGAGCTAGAACACACTATTGAAGAGGTCAACCAATTTATGGGAGGGTTCGATCCTTGGGAATCATAATACTTATCTACCCTAAAATTTACATTCATGCTTTATTTTTTTATAATGGATGCATCCATGAGTTCTGTTATTTGTTTCAGCCTACTACGTGTCTATTGATTTCATGAAACATTCAGTGATCAATCCCTATGCTCACGTGCATTGGGCCTGATGTGTGAAAAAAGGTATGACCACCTCACTTTTCAATGCGAATATGAGAGTGTTGACCATGCTTCAACAATCTATTGTTTAAACAACCAATTCAAATATCTGAGAAAAAAGGTAGAGGCCTAACTAGAGGATGAAGTACTCAGACCAGTCAGAGTTCCATTTTCCCAACGTGTTGTAGTGAACGAGTGGGGTATGGCCACAACCTTTCGAATTAATTCAAACATAGGGCAGTGGAATGTGTGAGTCATGAAACCGAAAATTCGAAACACTATTGGAGGTCATGACAATGAATGATTATTGTTTCCCATGATTGAAGCACATTATCCTTATTGTGTTACCCTAAAATAGAGATAAAAATTAGGGCCGACCACTGACCATGTTCAAAACATGGGGCCAGACTCAAAATTTCATCCATTAGTTTTTTGAAACGTTGGCCGAGAATAGTAGGCAAGCCATGGGCCAAGAATCCATAATGTTAGGGGGTTCCATTTGACATGAAAGAGGATGAGGATCCAAAAATATAATACACAAAGCATGGAGGGTGGAGTGATGGGTGGTTATAATGGAGTCCAACACTCTTGAAATTACTCCACCAAGAGGAAAACACATTAGGTTGGTGCATTGGTCTGATCAAGAATCAAGCTTACTTCCAAATAGGATCTCAAAGGTGAGGACCTATAATTCCCTGTAGTTGTACGTCCTGCTATGTAAGATGATAAACACATAGTTTTAATGAAATATAGTGGGGATGGTGCTTATACTTTTAAGGTCGTACTTCTTGTAACATGTATATTAGATTAAAGTCAACTTTCATGGATTGTAGGCTCCTAGTTTAAGGTCATAGAGATTGGACCATGATCGGGGCTAAGGGGCTAGAAAGGCAATTGACCGTGGGGCTGGTCCCAAGGAGAAATGCCTAGGAATCGCTATGTATCCCACAAGGATGAGAATCATGCAAAAGGTAGCTCTCGAGAGTAGGGAAGTTAGAGGCCAGTGATGGTACGGGGACTCCTCTCTAGCGAGAAACATTAATGCATTCCATAACAATCATGGGTAATCCTGAACTTGTTCAGGGTAGGGGACACATTTTAAAGTCATGTGCCATGGAAAATGCTACCCAGAAAGCGAATGTGTGGTGCGGTATATACCCAGATGTGAATGAGGATCAAAAGTGTCCATGCCATACCACAGGCTCTATGAATGATCCTTAGGTCAGGGGAGAGAACGTACAAACTGGGTTGGGCCCATGATGGGTTGTCTGGGAATTCCTGTGTATCACAAGAGAACGGTATTTAAGACACGCGTAGTTTTAAATGTTCGGTTCAACATCATGCAGGACGAAAAGGCATGTGTGGTGTGGCTTCTCCAGTACATGTCCTACCAAAAAAACTAAACCCATGTGATTCTTGCTCGATGTGGGAAAAAAGGAGTAGTGGTGGGACATTCCTGGCATAGGGATCCACACATTAGAGGAAATGGAACATTAGTTTAATGATGCCCCAAAAGTATTGACCCACCTTCTTAACGCACATAGATGCATGGAGGTGTAAAACCAAGTGTGTTGGATTTCCACTTAAACATAAGGGAGTTGAAAAATATGAATCATGATGCAGGAGATAATGATCAAAATGATAAAGGCATGTTGATAGAGGATAACTACTGACCATGTTCAAAACCATGTATCTGTTTTGCATTAGCATAAAATGGGGATAGGAAAATGAGGGTTTACCACTATCTATGTTAGAACCACAAGACCTGTCAAAAATGTCATTCGATGTCTTCAGGGGCGTTGGACCATGATAGTAGGTGGGCTGATGTGGCATGAGACCAGGTCATAAAGGGGGTCCCTTTTAGACATATAATTGGTTGAGGATCCAAATAATGGGCTCATGAAGCATGGACCTGTAATGAGGTAATGTTCATATGAGAATTCCAAACCTTGGGATCTTTGTCACGGTGCATCTGAGTATGAAAATAAGTCATATCTGATATAGGTAGTCGAGTCCCTTTCCAAAGAAAATGGTCCTAGGGTCTTACTCTTTCATATTAAGGTTGTTAAATAGACCATTAATGGGGGAATTGATTTAATAATGTACTCACAGGGTGGAAAAGTAGTCGAAACTAGTTCGTAGTTCCCTTAAGTAGATCTTCTATTAGAGCTGTAGAACTTAGACTAGGATAGGAAGAGACAAGCGAGGTATATGGTATGGTTGTTGAAAAATGTGACTCAATGAGAGACCAAAAGGTTCTCCCCATACCACATGATTATAAATGTGTTTGGGCTAAGGGGCAGAATATGGGGCAAGATTTATGATTCTATGGGCTGGTCCAACGAATGGGACGTGTGGGCATTCCAATGTATCCCATAAGGATGGTAATCCATCCATACGTTGTTCGGGAGGATGTTAAATATTATAGTGTCTGGTGACCATGATGGTAGGATATTTTTTTAAATTTCTTAGTGCTCGGACCATAGAAATATTTCTAGGGCTAGACCCACAGAAGGGACATCTAGGCTTTCCTACGTATCCCATGAATATGGGAATCAATACAGACATAGTTTTGGTGGATGCATTTTAGTTTAGTGTCATGTGACCAAGTTGACTGGATCGTAGTTTAGAACTCTTAGTGATAGGATAGTAAATGGAAAATGGGGGAGGGAGACACGTGGTGTAGAAATTGAAAAAACGTGATGTGAATGAGGACATGTGCCCACATAATACCATGTTCTTCCTTAGGAAATTTTAGGTTGAGGGACCAAAAAGTATAGTTTTTCTAGTCTTAATTCCATGTGTCTAGGTGTTCCGACATAGGTCATTATGATGGGGATCAAGGCACACATAGTTCCAGAAGTAGCGTGTTAGGGTACTAGTGTATGGGACAATACTGTCATGCGGGTCTGGCCCATGCACCAAAAAATTTGACATTTGAAAGATATTGTCTGTTCATTAATATATATGTGTTTTTTTATGATGTGATAAACCTAGGATGGAGAACCCAGGTGTCACTACAGGAATCAAGCCACATGTAGGAATCAAAAAATGGTATAGTGGAGGACCGATAACCAACATGTTGTCCCTCGAGTGAGAATACCACAATGCAGTTCCATTTTTTTTTCATGTGTCCAGTACGAGAATGTTATATTTTATAGTCCTATGATATGACCTTCCAATGCATTTTTAACATCGTGTAATAAAAAAGAAATAGTTTATAGTCATGTTGGACTAGGAAGCCCAATTTAAGGTCACATGGCTTGGACATATACACAAGAGATGAGTTTGGGGGGGGGGTTCGCATGACGTGATGAAGCATACTTGACGTGAGTGAGGATGAAATACTCACCACACCACACATAGTTATAGGTAAGGATCACCAGTTCAAGGGGGCATCAAAGTTAAATAGTTATGGGGATGGACCTGTGGACGAAACATCCTGGTGTTCCAACATATCCCATGAGGATGGAAATCAAGCCATACTTAGTTCTGAGGGTGCACTTTAATGCCTAGCATGATTATGGGAATGAGAGGCTATCTCCAATAAGGGAAGTATGTGGTGAAGCTATTGAAAACACAACGTGAATGATGAAGTAATCGCTACACCACACCAAACAATTCTTTGAAATACAGGTCCATAAGGCCAAACAGAAGTGGTAGTTAGCAGAACCGGAGATGGACCAGAAGACGGGATGACTTGGCAGTCCTATGTATCCCATGAGCATAGAAATCAAGCTATAAATAGTTATATAATAACGATTCCTAAAACATACAAAAAGGATACAGAAAGAGATCTTATTTTATGGTCCAAGAGATCAGACCCTACAGAAATGAAACACTTCCAAGAGAGTTCAAACCTCGATATGATCTGTAATCCCATGTGAGCTATGCTCGATGTGAGAAACAAGGGCAGAAAAGGTATTTTCAATGTGTGGAATACATAAAAGGTGAAATTGGTGCGGGCCACGAATGAGTCCTTAATGTGGAATTGTCCTCCTAACTTGGAAATATGCACCGAGGGATAGTACATATAGTGTCCAAATGGAACATAGACACGATTGAGTGGAAAAAGGTGTGAATCATGAAACTGACATTTAGGGATTGATGGAGTCGGCATGACGATGGAGGATAATTGTTCACCATGTTCACAACACAACATCCATATCATGTGACCTAAAATAGGAAAAGAAAATGAGAGTTGATCGCTGACCATATTCGCAATGCGGGAGTTTTATCTATTTGTTGATTGAAATCCTTGAGGACGTTGGCTTCGAATGGCTGGAGAGACCTTTGGCAAAGTATCTGTATTTTTTTGGGGTCCTTTTGGATGTTAATGATTATTAAATCAAAAATGAAGGGGAAGACAAATCCTAGAAAAGGGATGAGAGAATTTCTAGGAAGAATCTGACACTCTACATCAAATTGAATTAATTGGAATAATATTCCCCTTCGTGTAACCTTATTGTAGTGTAATATTTATCCTTAGAGGCTAGTATGGTATGATTGTATCTAGAATACCCATATTTGAATTAATTGGACTAATAAATCATTTTTACATCAATTAGAAAATCATTATTTGGAATTAAAAAAACATACATTATACAATGGTGATTAAAATACATAAATTCAACGAAAACTATTATTTTCTCATTCTTCTTCTTCATAAGAGAAATGTTAGTAATAAAATTATGATTTTTTGCCTCTTGGATGAAATTAACCTTTATTATATTATTAAACCCATCTTCCATAGTAGTTTCATGGGTCTACATAATCATCATTACAATCTTTTTATAACCACAATGGTTTTATAGTAAACCCAAATGATGAGTAGTACCATAGGATTCTAACACATGTATTATTATATAGTTCCCCTAAAAACATCGTAATTCTACTTGAGAATGTATTTTTATTCTTCTTAGGTATAGTGGGGACTTATCCCCGCTGATTATTATTGTTCGTTGGGTATATCGAGTAACTGAATTCACCTATCATAGTTCATTGATTATTGTACAGACACCAACCTCAAAATATGTTGATATATATGTTATTCATTATCCAATTATTCATTATTTGGAACAGAGTAAGAAATATTCTCATATGATTAAAGAGGTGATTAAGGAGTGGTGTTTCTCCACTTAAGATCACACATATCTAGTAAATGTGAGTATTAATCAGGATTTTCTTTCACTATGTGGAGGGAAGCAAAGGGGGCCTAAATAGTTTGTTCTCTTTTGAGGGACGAAATATATAACAAAAAATAACTTTTATTATGTTTAATATATATCAATAAATCCCACATTTAAGGATAGTATCTCAAGGATAATATTGGTCTTTTCAATCTATATGATAGTATCCTCTTCTATTGATAGCAGTCTTTTAATGTAATAATTTTCCAGACCATCACTGTAGATGAATGTTATGGGAGGGTTCATATAATTTTATAATATAACATGATGACTCCATAGAGATTTATTTTCTCTTTCATATAGATAATGGTAAAAGAGGAGTTTTTATAAATTAAAATCCATAGATTGATTAGATCGGATTCCAATCCATCGAGATTGATAGTCAAGATGGAGTTTTTTACTTGTTGTTGTTCCCCTCCCTCTTGTAGAATCTTTGATAGTTATACATGGTTACACATGACTCAAAAGGGGGTATATTTTCAAAGTGTACACCAAACACAGAATAAATAGAGTATTTATAACATTGATGATGTGAATAGGGTGTTGTAGTGTGTTGAATTAATAAAAACTTCTCAAAAAGCCATTGAAAGACATGTTTTGGGGGACAAATATAAATTCAAATTAAAAAATGAGATCTCCAAATTGGGTACTAGAAATGATTTTAAAAAGTATCCATTACTCATTTGTGTCTTATCCACTGATCATCTGATCTTATGAACATAAATTTGATTCAGTGGAGGCAAATTAATAGAAAGATAAAATTATGATGTGATTGATTTAGATGCCATTGAAAACTAATTCTTGGTGAATATCAAAACAATTGTGACAGTTAAAATCCTATAAGGAATCGAAATGTACTATTATTGTATTTAATTTAATTTTAATATAAAATGATAATATAAAAATCAATAGATACACTTTACCAAGATATATCTCAGATGGATACATTTCAATAATAAATACTTTAGGGTTTAAAAGGGTCCCAAAATGGGAATATCTAAGATCTGGGAGAGATAGAGGATGTGTAGAATTGATATACTATTATGTATGAAATATATTTTCATCAAAACATTCTAATTTTATCTAAATTCCATTGTTTCATGCAAAGTAGTTGATTATATGCTTTGGGCATTGGGGCTAGAGATGATATTGATGATGGAACCTTTCTTTGATTAGAAATAGATGTATAATTTTACTCAATGGTTGGGATGAGTTGTACTTCCCTCATCCTAAGGATGGATAACTGAATATTTTTCCCAATCAGTCTACCTGTACGATTGGATACGAATAAGTCGTAGAATGATTAATATCTATCAATTACTTCTTTTAATCTCATTGGAGTGAATGTCCTCATGTTTTGGATTCATGTATGATTCTATATGGATTGACACCCAAACTACACATACCACCACTTCCTCACATATCTCAACCTCTATATCCTCCACAATAATTACTGTCGGAAAATTCAACATTATATGAAACCTCTTCATCAATTAATTGCTCATTTAATTGACCATCATTGAAAAAACTATATCATGGATCTTTTTTAGATGAAAATTACTTTATTATGTGTGGTTTAAATCCTCTCAATGATAGGGATGGGAATTAAAATTGGTTCTGGATAGATTTGGGTACACATGGGTAACCATCATCCTATCAGTTTTATATCAATATTAATGACACTAACCATTAGAAAATTACTTATATGAAGGTGTCACCATAGGTATTTTTGGAGAAATTCAGATCATGACTAGATAATTTAGTCCTTCCATGATGATGGAATGTACACATTTGAATAATTTTCAGGTCATGTAATCATGGTATTTATACGAATTTTATTGAAATAAATCCTTATACTCTCTTATTTATTTCAATGGGTAAATAGATACATGGGTTACCTTATCTAGGGGATGATTTGACTTTATATTCTTGATGTATATAATCTTCTTTAGAAATTATTTATGGAAAATATATTCAATACATTATTCCTTAACATCTATTGATAAGTGATGTAACCAATATGATCATTAAGACCAAAATAATTTATTATTTTTGAAATTTGGATGTGTATCCATATTATTTTCCAAGGTTGAATCAAAATTCCCTAGGACATATTATTTCTTGATGAAATAGATCATCTTCTTACATTCATTGATATTCTAATTTTTTATTCTCTTTCTAATAAAGAGTTTTTATCCACTATTTTTGATGTCGCGATAATGTATAATAGTAAGAAGGTTTAGGATTTATGGATGTCACTTGTCTTTATTTGAGATTGAAAATCAAAAATTATATCTTTTGAGATTTATTACCATTTGATAAAGATGATAACTATGACATTCCTTTATAACACTGAAAGGATTATTCAAATAGTTTGACATATATGGAAAATTATTGAATTCCTCAAACATAATTTGATGGGATAACCAGTATTTATAGGTCTTCTCAGATTTATTCTATAAATATTTCCAAAAACATCTCTTGTCAGATCTATATACTCATAGAATATGTTAAACCATTACATATAGAAATAAATTCTGAATCCCATCCGTTTTCACACTGCCTATAGTTTTAGGGGTCATGAATGGGTTTCCTCTTTATTGTTGATTTGAAACAATAGAGGGACTATAATTGAATATATTTTCAATCGAAAAAGTATTTAGATTTTATATTACAATATTAAATTAATTTAAGTCCATCCAAATTCTAGATCAAATATTAAAGATTCCCTACTCCCTATTTCTTTGATGTTAGAAACATCAGACCATAATGATATATATAATACATATGATATTGTTTTGAGACTATTATTCTACTAAATTTCAAGAATATGTAGCTCCCAAAGGTTGGTGGAGGATGAGTAAAATCCATTCACATGAGTTATGGATTCATTTCATGTTCTACTGGTTCTCACTAGGCTTCCATGATTTCTATTCGAGTAGTAGGAGTTTTGATGAAATCAAGGATATACTGTAGTGTTACTCATATATTTTGTGTTTGAATGTTAATTTTTACTGAATTTTTCTATATAAAACCTTTTTAAAATATTTTTTCATAGATTTATTACGTTTTCCTATGTTATGTCATATGAATCGATGGTGGTTATTATTCTATTATGGTAAACTTATGATACTGACACAGTGTTGGGGTAAAGTAGAATAGTTATTTTGATCTTGGGTTAATTGGAATACTCAAATATAACATTTATGGTTGATAAATAAACTCACATTTGAGGCGTTATCCATATGAGACATGATGACTTTGACCTGAGAGTTTCACTCAATAGTCAAATTTCACTTGATTTATTTATTCTTAAGGTCCATCTTATTTTGTAGTTAAACATTATGTTGAATGATATTTTCCTTATTAAAAGTTTTCATAGATTTTTTATGTGGTATGTTGGATATAGATTAACCTACATATTTCCCTTATTGATTGATTTAATTCTGTGAAGTGGGAGAAAATATGATGTTTAATAGAGATCCCTAATCCTGATTCTAAATTTGATGTAATTTTATGATACACAATTCTTATACCTTGATGTCGACTACATTCTAAAACATTTCCTCTACATCATGTCATCCTATAAATATTAAATTATTTTCATTGTTTATTGAGTTTGTGTCAAAAAAAAATTAATGATTTAAATCATGTAATAAGAATTAGCTCCACATCCAAATCATAGTAACATAGAATGATTTCAGTGTTTCAGTAATCCATAGGGGATATGTCATAACCTTACTTTGACTAGGTCCTATAAGATTTTTTCTTATGGGTTTCATCATGGATTCAATTATCTTCCATGTCAATGATATAGAGATGAAGAATTAAATTATTCATTAATGATGATCCTGGTAAAATATCTCATAGTTTTCAATAAATGTGATCTCGATTGAAGTGATGGACCAAGAAACACCAGAAGAGTCCACTTTTGAGGTTCTTATTCTAGTGGCGCTCCCAATATGTAAAAGGTTGAAATCTATAGAGGAGGGTGAGAAAAATATTACCATATCCTTATAGTATTGGGTGGATCTTATTAATCCATGGTCACAACCTCACCATATTATACATTTTATTATTTCAGAGGAGGTAGTGGAAATAAAAATTCCTCATCCCTATGGATTGAGGATGCTGATGTGATACATAATGATATTTTTTATTATCTATTTACTATGTAAGATCATACTCTTTCATGATATAGGTTTAGTATACATTCAATATTTTATATATGAGATTTATACTCCATTAAGTGAGAATTAACATAAATGGAATTATATTTATATAAATTATTTTTTTATCCTTTGAGGTGAACTAATGTAATATATTATAATTAGAACTCTCCCATTGAGTATTTGTTTTCCAAACATTAGGGATATAGAGATTCTATCAGACTCACCAACTATAATAAGTAGACACACATTCTATGAAAATACCTTAGGTAATGACATTGCGGGATGGCATTCCTAAAGAATTTTTTTGAAATATATGTGAAATAAATTATAAGCATCTATTATTTACCTATATTATTAGTTCATGTCAATTGAAACATCATAAATCATCTAAAATTTTGTATTAAATCCATTGTTAGAGAATTTTTGGATTCACCCACTCTATTTTCCTGATAATGATTCTAGGCCACTGAATGAGTGATTATATCAATAGGATAAAAATACTCATCTAGTTCCTTAAGAATTTGAATGTAAATCTCATATGGAATATACTAATATCAGATATTTTGGAGACACCATTATAGGTATAGATTAAGATAATGTATAACATAAAATTTTGGGGAATTATGAACATCATGGATAAATGTGTTTGTGGTCCAACACATGATCTATAACCTATCTTCAACCATTTCATTCCACATGATTCAATAATTTTTTATTTATCAATGAATAATTTCAAAACCAACTCTGACTGTAAAGTTCATTATCCTCTCATTTCATCGATAACTATTGGACTGTGTTAAATATTTTAAATTATAAACCATTATGTATGGTCATGGGGAGATAATAATGAGGATAAATTCCTTAGATCACGAATTAATTAGGATATAAAAATAATAGTTGTTGGGCGAGTTCTTGGAAAATTTCAGTTTAGATTTTCCAATACGATTTTGATTCTGTGTATATATCAAACTGTTGTGACATAATGAGATCCTTAATTCAATGGTGAGATGATGTTATGAGGATTTCCTTGATAAAATTATCATTGGGTAAGACCTCAGTGTTTATTGATATCAGATTATCTATCATAGGGATGACCTCCAACTCATGCACTTATATGAATACAATGTGGGGATACAACATGGTCATGGATTTAATTTTTTACATTTTAGGTACGAACTCCTTTTTTATGAAATTTCCTATCACATTTTGGAATTTTATAAAATAAACGATTATTAATGTCTTAGACTTGGTTCACTCATAGGTATCCCAACATGGTTGGAACATGGCCACAAATGCACCACCACATATACCAGAGGATGTTAACTAGCTATGAGGGTCTATGATTGTATCGTTTGGACACTATATAATTATAATTACAATAAGACAGTGCTATAATAAATGAAAAAATTGTAAATTCAATATAATATTAATGTTGTAATGTTGGTAAATTATCCATACAATAATAATCAACTAATAATAATGTTGTACCAAATACAAAATGATGACTATGTAATGGGGGAATAAAATATTAAAGGCATAAATTATAGAAGGAATACATACATGCATAAGAAAATAATAAAAATGGAAAAAATTAAAATCTCCATTATTAATGTGAGTTATGTCTCGGTCTTATACTCCCATTCTCTGACTATATGATCATTCGAGAATCCCTGATCAGTTTCATTCCCATTTACCTACATGAATCCATCATGTATGTCTAAGAATATAATGGAATCCATAACATGGTGTGATAGAAATGTAGTAGTCCACCACCAATGATGTCTATAAAAATTATATAATGTTTATAACAACTATAACCACATATAGGTAAAACATGTAAGGATTTTAAATGAATGAGTTATAAAAAATATCAAAAAATAAATGCTCTGAATAAGAGAATGATATTGAAGAGGTGTGTTAGTATGTAATAGTGGAATATTCATGAATCTACAAGAATTTGACTATTCCATATAAATATTACATGTTAGAACTCTATAGACTAGGTCTTAGGGGTAGTAACCCAGGATACCTCCTCATAACCATTGAACTCATCCCATGTAAGTCAGAATAGTGTTGAACAATATTGTCCAGAAACATAGGGACAATGTTTAGGGAATTAAAATATCTAAATATATAAAAATATAGTGGTCATAGGTTCCACACCTTGATCCTTGTTCTCAGTTCCATACTGGAAATTAATTCATTTCCATAATGATATTCAATGTCAGTGATATACTAAATTACCTAACAAACATGACATACTACTATGTAAAATATCAATAAATTTAAATAAAAGTTGAAGTGACATTTTTAGTGTCCATTCCCATATCCCACCAACCATAATCGAAGGAATAATTCTAGAAATCATATGTCCCTTTATAATTCACTTATTTATACCATGAATTTAATCACTTGGTTCACATTTTATGTTATATTCAAGTGTTAATCAACCCTTCAATATCTTATTTAATTTTGAAATTAATTCTGGTAATACGAGTAAAGATCACACACACCCTAGGGGTGGCTCTATTTTAGGGGTAGATGAAGGAACCCACCACGTTGGTTGTTTGGGTTGAGGATGAAAACATCCAAACATGTCAGGGTGATACAAGTGACTCCAAATCAAGTACAACAATTGGTTTATCAAATCAATCAATTTAAGGGGAACATTTGGATGTTTCGGTGTGGGTAAAAATGGAGAATAATTATTAAATGACATTTTTTAGGGATACAGGTATATACCAACTACTACATGGTGTTTGATAGACAATCATCCAGTATTGTATTGTGATTTGAAATAGAATGAATGAAATAATCAAAATAGTATTATACCCTAAAAATAGTGAATAATATCATGAAAAAAAAATAAACAAATTGGATAGATAAAATGAGAAATAATGGTTAAAGATTTAATAATTAAGCATTCTCTATGTAATAAGGTGATTAACAATATGATCTAAGTCTATATTAGGGAGAATATTCATTTCCTAGGTGAAACCATGGGACAAAGCACAAATGGTGGGCTTGATATGAAATGATATTCGAGAAAATGAGGTCGAGTGTTAATAATAATTGATGGATGAAATTTAAATTTAACCCGTATTCAATTTATCACAAGGGCTAGCCACTTGATTTTCAACGATGTGTGCCAAACAATCCTGAACATTTTCTAAGCGAGTCTCCCCTTGGAAGGATAGGAACACAATTATCATAAATGTTTGAAACCCGTGAAAACCCCTCTAAAAATTATACAAATTTTCCACATGGACATAAACCATGATTTTCACATTTTCATAAACTACAAAACACCTTCTAGGGCCCCATAGTTTATGTACATGGTTATCAGTAGTTGTGTACTAAATGTGGGCCTCATCTGTTCTCTACAAAAAATAATGATATGAACACTAAAAAAGAAATAGATTCTCAAAAAATCATCCTCATGTCCATTGGAATTTAAATAAACATAGATAAAAAATTTTCAATATAAATTTAAATGTATTTTACCTTATAGAGGAACCGAGGTGTTACAACCTACCCCATATGAGAATATTTTTCGTCGAGTTTCCCATCCGACGGTAATAAAACATTGTTTGGGAATAATTATTACCACTAAGCACATATATTGTCCACTTACTCCTTAACCTAGTATTGAAGATGGACATTCTTCCATTGGACCCAGACAAAAGGAGACAAACATCCTTGGAGAGCCTCCTTACTTTGATCAATTAAATGTATAGTATTCCCCTCAAAGGACACATTTACCAGAAACACATCATTATCAACCAAATGAATATGTTATGGGTTGGAATGATGATGTTGTAATTGATAAATGTGAAAGATTCCATTCATAAATATTTATCTCTGAGTATGTCCTATTAAATAATCCACTGATCTCCCCTCTAAAAATTTACAAAAGGTCAAACAAAGTACATTGAAAACTTCACTTTCCACATAAACCATTGAAACCCTATTTTATATGAATCACAAAAGAATACTCGATCCCTAAAATTGAAATATATATATGGAACTAGTGGTTGTCAACATAATATTTTTGTGTTGAATGGTCCATGTCCATTCACTTGTATAACATATGGACCAACTCTAAAGTCACATAAATGATACAAAGCCCAAGTTGCAATTCCTCCCCTTCCTCTAACCAATACATAGGTGATAGGAATGTATTTCCATATAAATCCTCATAGGGAGACATCTGAATAGTCACAAGAAGTCATTTATTGTAAGATAATTTAGCAAGAGATATATGTTTCAACCCTGAACCTTCAATGTTGAGGATAAATGATCTTTCCATATCCTCCAGTACATGTATAGTGTGGTCAGAATTCATATTGGTCTATGGTTAATAGACTGTACTTATGTGTACAAGTGAACCCAATTCTAACTGTAATCCCTTCAAAAACCATGATGTGAACTATGAATCTCTATCTGATATGGTATTATGGAGAATCCTATTAAGGTGTATAATCGTCAAACAATATACCCTTCCAATACAATCGACTAAAATATATCCTTAATAGGTAAAAGATGAGTGACCGATGATAGTCTATCGACGATCACCAATACTGCATCACAGACTCGATGGAGATCTCTGAAAATGTATTCCCAAAATCCATGGTGATTTCATCACATTTTCACACTAGAATTAGAGATTACTACAAAATCCCTAGAGGTAATTGGACATTTTCCTTCACATTCTGGATGACAGAACACTGAGTAACAAGGAAAACTATCTATCATTTCATACCTGGTCTCTAATACCAATATCGTAAGTCCTGATACATTATCGTAAGCCTAGGGTTTGGTGAACAATAAGAATAATAGGATTATCACATCAATTCCTCTCAAATGTATCCAAGAACATAAAATTTCCATGAATGTGCAATATCTTATCCTCATAAATTAACTATCTTTGTAGTATGTCCTCACTAGAAGCACTCTCCAATAATACTAAGACCTCATGGTATGAAATTACTCTCATATTCCCTCTATATAGAAGTGAAAGTAAAGTGATAAATATGTAAGGATATGATTTTCATGTTTCTTTTGGACCTCTATATGTTTATCAGAAAATAAGGACATCAAATTCCATTCAGTAATGGCCTACTAATTTTCATGTGTCTGATTCCTCTAGATCAGATCACAAGCTACAACATTTCCATTTCCTAGAATATAGGGACCATCAATGTAAAATTACTATGGGTATTCAACCCACATCCTCTTACTAGGATTTAATTAAATTATTTCTTGGTTTATTTGAGTATTTTTTGATATATGTACACTAAAAAATATTCTCCTACCAAGTAGTTCCTATAAAAACATGAGGCATGAATTACAACTAGTAGCTTGAGATTTGATGCCTTTTAATTCCCCTCATCTAGCCTCAACTGATGAGACCCGTACTCCATTACTCACTCTTCCTATATCAGAAAAACACCCAATCCAATGCATGATTCATCACAACAGACTATATAGCATATTCTTGAATCGTGAATAATCATAACTAGTGATAATTTTAGTCACATTTTTTTCTATTTAATGGATTTCTCACATGCATTAGATCATTTAAAAGTTGAAACCTTATTGGTTAATCATGTGAATGGTGTTCCAAGATGGGATAAGTCCCGAATTATGTGCTAGTAATATCTAGCCATCCCTAAAAAACAATGAATGTAAATGACCTTCTTGGGATATTTCTATGTGTTGATATCTCTCACCTTCTCTAGGTCAACATATATTACCGCATATGAGATAATATGACCTACGAACTGTACCTTATTCATCCAAAAATGAAATTTGGTGAGATTATAAAACAAAAGGAGATCACTAAGTGTATTCATTATGATCTAAATATATTTTACATGATCATTTTGATTAAAATAATAAAATAATACATTATCCACATATATTACAAAAAATGAATCCAGAAACAGGTATAAAATCTGAATCATCCAATCTATAAAACAATATGGTGTGTAAATGAGATTGAATAACATAACAATATACTCATAGATACCATAACTTCTACGAAACGTTTTATGAGGTATGTACAAATTTCTAACATGAACATAAGGTTATCCTAAACTCAAGTCACTCATAGAGATTACTAGATATCATGGAGTTGATTAATATTTTCGTCTATGTGGGGGAGAAGAAACTAGTTATAAAAAATAATCTGATTCAATATATTGAAATCTTGAAAAAAACATAAGGGCCCCTTCCTCCTTCTGAGGAAAAAAATCAGGGGTGAACCATAGGGTGAAATATGAGGACTTATAAAACCCATATATTACAAATCTCCATGTAACCTCTTATGATCATGAAACTCAGTAGTAGAAACCCATTATGGAGGAAGGGATACTAGTGTTTGTCAGATCCCAATCAAAATGATAAAATCTTCCAATAATTTAGGAGGCAGTCAATAAAAATCCACTTGTAAGACATCTTTAAAACAATATAATACTAGACCAAAGTTGGTTGAAAACAATCCATTATAATATATATTACGACTAGAAATGTGGTATATCACTACAACCAACCCATGATTCCTTAGTTTAGATCTACTTGCCCGAACATCCTGTTTACCCTTATGAATGCATCTACCATCATCTAGTGATGTCAAAGATACCCTCCAATGATAGTATTTACCATAATAATATTAAGGAAAATTCCAATACATTTGGAAAATGATTTGAAAACATCCCATCTGGAGGATGAATTGGTTCTGTAAATAAATATACCCTCCTATCATAGGTAGAACTTATTTCACTACAACAAAATTTCTATTCGTATACCCAACCATGTTTTGAGGTTCATCAAACATGTAATGTCCCAGACCTCTCTGGTCCATTCCATTGCTGAAATTTGGTGATTGAGGTATTCCTGGAGGTAAAGGTGACTCATCCATAACCCCTTTTCAAATTTCTAGTTCTATGAACCATGTTTCATTTTTTGTGAACAGTGTCATTGTGTCACAGTCACAGTGTCACAAAAATGGTATGATAGAAATGGTGTCACATAAATGGTGTCACAGTCACAGTGTCATAGAAACGATGTGATAGAACTGGTGTGATTGAAATGGTGTCACAGTAACAGTGTCATAGTCACGCTATCACCGAAATGGTGTGACAGTCACAGTGTCACAGAAATGGTGTGATAGAAATGATGTCACTGTCACGGTGTCACAGAAACAGTGTGACAGAAATGGGGTGATAGATTTAGTGTCAGAGTCATGGTCTCACAGAAACGGTGTGACAGAAACGGTGTCACGGAAATCGTGTCACATAAACGATTTCACAGACATGGTGTTATTGAAATGGTGTAACAACACATGAACCGAGTTTCCAGAACTGTTTCATATATCCTTTTCCAAATTTCTAGATTCTTCCAGTTTCACTGATTTAACACTTTCATTAACATAAAACAAATTCAAGGCCTTATTTTAAGGGATTTAATGTTGATTCTAAGCCCATAACTCCTATATTAATATTCCTAATTCTCAAGAAGATTTTATTTGTAAAACCACATGGTTTAATGAGGTCCTCATTTAATGGAAAATAAAGTGTATCTTAAACCGCTGCTCCATTAAATCTTCTGAAGGGATGGGGGATCTTCCCCCTTTTCTTCCTCCTTATTCATTGGTGAAAGATACTCGAACCTTTCCTTCCTATCCATAATAACCATGATATCAAACATTTCCCAATGGATTGGTTTCCATCGACGTTCTTCTTGCTTCTAGTGCACCCCCTATTTTTGTGCAGTCAAGTAGTATCCATCAATATTTGATATAATGTATGATTTATAGTCATTATTTTGGGTTCATCTTCTCATATTTATCCTTTCCATATTATGGAATGTGATATCCATGTTCCAAATAGAAATTTCTTGGGTGTTTACTGGTGTGGTGGTGTATCTGCATCCTTGAGTTGATACAGTTGTCACGAGAGGAAGTGATCATGATCCTTTGAGGGAATTGTTCTCGTATAAAAAATGTTAAGAACATTTGAAGGTTGGGGATTTGTTTTTTCTCTTTTATTTTAGGTGAAATTGTATAGTTTACATGTTTTATCCCACTGGATCAAAATGGAATTGACATAATAAATATTTGATGTGGATAAATAAATTAATATCGTTTTTCTGTTATTTCCTCTTGTTTTTCTAGATAGTGTTATATCTATGCATTCTTTTTTTAGATTTACATTCTTGATGGAAATTAGTTAAGAGCGTAAAGTAGAAATTAATTGACATTTTCTTGGTAAAGATAATGAAGCATGTGAATGAATCTGATAGTTGTTGTTGTAATTTTATGATAATCAAATTGATGTAGTAGGCATGTTTAATCAATTTGGGAAAGCTTACTATTTATGATTCCTGTAGTTGGATCCTGTAAATAATAAATCGGTTAATTCAAGATGGATTAATGAACTAGTTTTCTGATAAAAGATAATTCATTGTACGGTTTTGAGTTACCCTATTGCTTCTTTAAGGTCCAAGATCCCAATAGATATGATGTTTGTTTTCCTATTGTTTGTGTTGTGATGTGAGCCTGGATGGTGGTTGTTATATGTGGGGGCATGGAGGCCTATTGTTCGTGGTATCATTTCATGCCTATTGTGGAGAGATGTATCGGTTTATGAATGTTGGTGTCGGGGAGGGCATTGGGGATGATGAAATATGTTTGATGTGAAATTTTTGATGCATGATGATTATTGGTGGTTTTTTTTCCTCTTTACATTACCCACTTCTAATGGGAACTGGGTTTCATGCCCTACTTCCAATATGGGTAGTGAAACACAGGGTATGCCACATGCTTTCTATGTTTATAATCTTGAGGGAGGATGGGGCTATGCTCTTATTATAGGTGGAAAAAACATGACAGGTAGTTCATATACTCACCGAGTTGGGCCATTGTGTTAAGTAGATTAGAATTTTTTTTGAGAATACCTGCGAATATGGGAAAGTAATAATGTTGTTAATAAATGATTTAATAAAAGAAGATAACCCAAGGGTTTGAAGCTTGCTGGAACGCTATGCTGATGATACAATTTAAAGGGACAATGTACATTGTTTGTGATGCTAATGAAATATAATGTGGAATTGGTAATGGTTAATTAAGGATTAATGAATTAATTAACATAAGGTGAAAATGATAAAAATGGAATGAAGTAATGTGATAAATCTCTTTAAATGGATGTCTGTTTATAGGATGCCTAGTTTTAGAAGTGGTAGCTAGGAGTCTGAGAGATGTTAGATGCAGGTGAGTGTAAGGCTTGGTTATAATTATAGTGTGGTTGTGAGCTAGTGTATATTTTGTACTCTTCGTGTTTCTATATGCTAATCCACGCCATCAGTTGGGTAACTAACACGCTAGGTATTTTGATCCCTAAGGGGTGTTTTCCCCAATATTCCAGTGGGAGGATGGATGGATGACTACCCCTTTGTCCTCTACTCTCTTCCCCTGGAAGATACATGTGTTGTTAGGGACACCATTTAATTTTCCACATATATTTGTTTAGAGGGATGTAATGTCTTGTTATTATTCACACATATAGATTCTAGATATAGCTTGATACGGACTAATGTAGGTGTAACGTGTATAGGCTGTGATGGATTGATTGTCCTTACATGGTGTATGGGATTTAAAGGCGTGAGGTATAATACCCAAGGTATGATAAATGTTATGCGAGCTGTGGTGGCTCCTGAAATCTACCTAGTTACTTTTCATACATGGGAATGGTGGTTTGGTAGAACAAGGTGCATGTTGTGGTGCTTCGCCCAGGTTTCTGCGGGGAAGCCTTTTTGGAGAGTGAAGGCTTAGGACATACAACATTGGGGAAAAGTAGAAAATGAGTGGGGAAGTAGAAGCAGGGTACCCTTGACATTCTATATTATATTATATACTATTGTATATGATACATTGTCAGAGTAGACATGGTGAGGCTGGAAAATTAGTATGCATGTTTAGGTGACGAGCTAATTTTACTTGTTTTTCACTATGCTTTATCATGCATTTTTTACTTTTGCAAGAGAGGCTCCGGGGGGGGATCAAACTGAGTATAATTTTATACTCACACTATGTATATGTAAATTGTTTAAAGGAAACTTAGAGAAGGGTTGAGATCAAGCTCGTTACTACTAGCTTGGGGTTGTAGGAGCTGTATAGGGACCGTGGTCACAATTGCTTTTACTTTCTATTGGGTACTTGCAGTTTTCCCCTTTCAGCTGTAGTAGTTTTTGCATGAAATGACATATGTGTACTTGTGTTTTATTTTATATTATTGTTTGAGTTGTAGTTGGATGGTGTCTATCTTATCACTCTCTTTTTCATATGTTCTCTTAGAGGGTAATGCCTCCCATTTGTGTGTTTACTATACCCTTAGTGTTAGTCACCAACCCGGAGCCTACTAAAGGTAGGACTCAGTTGTCATTATCTCCCTTCTCACATTTCCATCCTAGGAGGGGTACACCTTGAGGGAAGAGGGTCCTAAAAAATTGGTATAAAAGAGAGGTTGAGGGATAGGATGGAATTTGGTGATAGGAACTGGTGAGGTTTCATTGGTTGGTTGGGAAATGGTGTCAGTCATGTTTAGAAAGCGATGTAAACACTGGATATATGCTGAGACATAGAAAATTAGGGCCCCTAAGATCTAATGCACAAACCATTAATTTTACAATGTATACTAAACAATGAGATACTAGTTGAAGGGTAGAGATCTTGGAAAGAATCAGGAATCATTCTTCGTTGTGCCTGTGTTTGAGTGGGTAAAACATGGGATATGTTAACCTAAAATTAATAAAATGAAAAAATTAATTAATTTATTTTGAGTCGTCAATACCCTAGGTTTAGGAGCTCTAACTATTTGTTATTTTGCATCTATGGGTATGGGATGACATCTTCATCAAGAACACATAGAATATGTCCAGCAGGTTGTGCTAGGAGATCACCACATGGTGGAGGTTGATGACAATGACACATGGAGGAGGAAACATTGTGAGTTTCAGTGAAAGATTCTATAAAACTATGAGGGCTCTGTTTTAGATGTAATCATAGATGAATTGTTTAAGGAGGTTGAATTAGGCTTCAATTTTATCCATGCTTAGAATGAGAAATAGGTGTCCTTGACAGTGATGATGTTGCATGGAGCAGCGAGGTAGTGGTGGTTCTTGTTCGTTTGGTATCACGAGGTGTTGTCAATCTCATGGGAGGAGTTACGAAACATGTTTAGATTCAAGATTCATTCTTTGACCATTAAGGAATATTGTCGTCATGAGCTTCTTACACTTAAATATGTGTCTCTATTGTGAGAGTGTTTGGAATCCATTTCAAGAATCTTTTATGGTATGATTCAGACCTGTTGCTAGATAAGGAAGTCAAGGAGAGGCATTTCGAGGAGGATTCACATCTAGAGATTTAGCTTCAGGTCCCCCATTTATGCTAGAGACATATCTTGAGGTTCTATAGAGGGAAGAGGTTTTCAAGAGGACATTTTCCAAAACATGATCATCTTAAGAGGGGAGTCATCATGATTCCTCAAAAAGTCGAGTTGTGGTCCAAGGTTCCCAGTTTTTCGGGGAGAAGAGTTTTCGTTCAGTCAGAGGTAGGCCCCAGCCCTCATCATCTCGTTTCTCTAGGGACAGCAGCTCTCGGACCTATGCCAAGGGATTAGTCACTTGTTTTTCTTATGGATGGAGAGGTCATGAGCAGCGAGACTGCCTGAGCATTCAGATCAGTCATCTTGTACCAGATGTTCCGCTCTAGGTTCCTTTGTTAAGGCAGTTCCTGCTGAGGCAGAAACAATAGGTTTCACCAGCTTTGGATCTGCATATGGTAGATGGTGCAGGAAGAGGAAAACCTTGTGATGATCTCTGTCCTTAGAGATCATAGCATGGCTTTTGTGGTGGTAATCATGAGGGTCAGAGAGGTTATGGAGGAGGTCACGATTAGCTTCATGCATCAGCATTGCCACCTCAAGGTTATACAACTATCGTTTGAGGTACCATTTTCATGTTTTCTATCTTATTGTATGCTTTCTTTGATTCATGAGTGGCACACTCCATTATATCACCAACCCTTTTCCATGATTTGGTACTTGAGGTTGAAAGGATTCCAGTTCCCTTGGCGTTGACTATTCCAGTTGGAGGTTTAGCTAACTTGTTTGAACATTGTAGAGACGATTAGCTAGTGCAGGGGCAACACCACTCTTTGGAGGATTTCATATGTTCATAGATACTACCATATTATGTCATCCTTGGCACTAAATGATTGTATTCGGTGCAGGCTATCGTGGATTGCTGCAGGGGGCAGGTTGTGTTCATTGATGATGTTTGATAACCAAGGGAGTTTGTTAGAGAGAGAGAACTTCAGATGGGCCAGATGAATGATTCATCCTTATCATCCATGATGGATGAGCTGATTCTGAGTTCCTCAGTGGATCAACAGTTGAATTTTCATAGTGTCATAGAAGTGTACCTTGATGTCTTTCCAGAAGTGGTTATAGCATTACACCCTCAACAAGAGATCGAGTTTGGGATTGAGCTACAACCATGAGAGTCTCCTATATCTATGTATCCATATAGGATGACCACTTATGATTTATGAGAGCTATGTATACATCTTGATGGTCAGTTCCAGTGTGGTTTTGTTCGGCCGAGTGTTCCACCATGGGGTGTGCTGGTTTTGTTCGTGAAGAAGGATGATGGTAGTTTGCGGTTGTGTATCAATTAGTGTCACATAAACAATTTGACAAGGAAGAATCTCTATCCCCTTCCGTGGATTGAAGATTTATTCGATGAACTGAAGGGTGCAAGTTGGTTCTAAAAGATTTACATGATGTTTGGATATCATCAGATGTGTGTGAAGGATGATAATATCCCAATACTTCTTTTCATTGTCATCATGGGCTTCATGAGTTCATTTTAATACCATTTTATGTGTCAAATTATCCATCTATATTCATGGGACTAATGAAAATTTTGTTCTGCGACATCCTGGATAAGTTCGTGGTGGTTTTCATCGACGACATCCTTGGGTACTCCAGGTTCGAGAAGGAACATGTAGAGCACCTTCACGCCATTTTTTGGAGTTATTTTTCCACAACATCTATTTGGTAAGTTTTTTAAGTGTGTGTTTTGGGATCAAGATGTCCATTTCATGGGGCATGTTCTGTCCAAGTCGGGATTTGTTATGGATTCATAAATGATAGTAGTCATTGAGTCTTGGGAAGTCCCAAAGATAGTGCCATAGGTGTGAAGTTAACTTTGTCTTGCAGGCAACTACATGAGGTTCACAACCAATTTCTATTAGGTTGTGACTCCTTTGATGGTATTAACCAAGAATTATCAGGGATTCATGTGGACTAATCAGTTAGTATCTGATGGAGAAGTTATTAGGTTCTCTAGTTATTTTTCTTCTAGCATATGGAGTTCAGTTTTATGTTTTCGACATTGCTTCGCACCTGCTGTTAGGCTATCTTCTGATGCAGTAGAGATGAATTGCTTCTTATGGGCCTTGGCAGTTCTGTCCTAATGAAAATAACTATTCCAACCTAGATCTTGTGTTGAAAGCTGTGGTGTTTACTCAGAATGTGTGGAGAAATTACCTCATTGGAGAGCGCTTTGTGGTTTTCATTGATCATAAAAGAATGAGGTGTGCTTTCTCCCATCGTGACATAAACTTTTGATAGTTTCAGTCGATGGAGTTATTACAGGAATACAACTTCAAAATATCATATACCCCTGGAAAGCGGAATTTTGAAGCTGATGCGTTGATATGGAAGTCATGTAGTGATGCGGTATGTGAATCAGGTGATTCATAGAGAGAAATGGAAGAATATTATGTATTACATATTGATATGTGAGAAGTTGGGTGTAGAGGTTGTCTTTTCCAAATGACACAATAGTCATATATGGTGCTGAAGGTGGAAGAGTCTCAGTTGGGGGATCTTGAGGTGGAGATCTGGAGAGACTATGTTGTTTATGGTGAGGCCCATGATGGTTGGTCTGAGGATGAACAACACCGAGTGTTGTATCATGGAAGACTTTTTTTTCCTTCAGTGATGCATGAGATGGTTCTAAGAGAGATCCATTGTTCACAATTAGTGGTACATACTAGCATGAAAAAGATGTACCAAGCCTTGGGGAGTTAGTTTTGGTGTCCTCGGTTGAAGTGTACAATTGTAGAGTTTGTGCCTTGATGATTGGTTTTCCCGAAGGTGAATCCTGAACACCAGGTTCATGGTGGTATACTCTATCCATGAGATGTTCCCCAGTTGACGTGGGGGGACATATAAAGGGTTTTTGTTTCTATTTTACCTCATGCTCAGGGAGGACATGACACTATTTGGGTGGTAGTGGATAGTTTAACGAAATCAGCCCAATTCATAGAGATCAAGGAGTCAATCTCAGTAGAGGTTTTGTCGAGGAAGTATCTGGGGAATGTGGTGAGAGTTCATGGAGTCCCAAGGATGATAATTTGGGATCGAGATCCTCATTTTACCTCTAGTGGGTGGAGAGTTCTCCATCATGATTTTGGTTCTCAAATATGCCTTAACACTACTCTTCATCCGAAAATGGATGGTCAAACAGAGAAGGCTATCCAGACACTTGAAGACATGTTACGCACTAGTGTCCTTGATTTTAGTGGTTAGTGGATGAGGCACTTACCCATGGTGGAGTTTTCATACAACAATAGTTTTCACTCCACCATTGGTATGGAATCATTTGAAGCCTTGTATATCTAACCTTTTTGTTCTCCATTGTGCTGGACTGGGGTCAGAGAGTTAGCTATTCACAGACTAGAAATAGTTTAGAGTTTGATAGAGATTGTTCAGCTGATTCGTGAAAGAATGAATATAGCACGAGATCATCGGAAATCCAATGGTGATAAAAGGTAGAGACCTTTGGAGTGTGATTTTGGGGATCATGTGTTTATGATGGTCACTCCCCATCACGTGAATTGAAGGTTTGTTAATGGGAGTAATCTTACTCCCCTGTCTGTTAGGAATTTCGAGGTGTTGGCTCGTGTTGGGGCTATGGCGTATCACGTTGCACTTCCCCCATAGATGATCCAAATACATGATGTTTTTTATGTGTCACATCATTTTCATTATTGTCATGATTATTTTCACGTCATTTTATGGGGAGTGATTGATGTTGACGATGATGAAACCTTCGAGGAGCGACTTGTGGAGATCTGAGACCTCAAAGAGAAGGTGTTGAGCTATCATTCTATCCCCTTGGTTTATTTCTTATGGAGACAAGGTGGCATGAGAGTACTTGGAAAAGGTGAGTCACAAATACATATTCATTACAAAGAGTTGTTTTATGTTTAACTTTTTTAATGTAATGATGTTCCCTTTGTGGTTATAGACTTTTCTTGTTTAGAAGATAGATTTTTTTTGTTGCTTCTTATGGCTTGCTCTATTTTGATAGGTATCTCGAGGAGTGGTTGTTCAGACCGCATTTATATTTTATTTTTGGTTGGATTTGGATTCTCAAGGACGAAAATATTTTGATAGGTATCCTATGTAACGGATCGGACCTTTCTGGTCCATTTCGTTGCTAAAATCTTTTGTTTGAGGTGTTTTGGGCAGTCAAAGTGAATCATCCCAAACACATTTCCAAATTTCCAGTTCTGTGAACAGTGTATCCAATTTTAAGAATAGTGTCACAGTGTCATAGAAATGGTGTCACAGTCACGATGTCAAAGAATTGGTGTGACCGAAACAGTGTCACAGTCAAGGTGTCACAGAAACGGTGTGAGAAAAATGGTGTCAAAGAAATCGTATCACATACACGATGTCACAGAAATGATGTCATAGTCACGGTGTCACAGTCACAGTGTCCCATTCATGGTGTCAAAGAAACATTGGCACAGAAATGGTGTCACAACTCATAAATAATGTTTCCAGAAATATTTTATATTTCCTTTACCAAATTTCTAGATTTTTCCAGTTTCACTGAATTACCATTTTCTTTGACAGAAAAATAATTAAAAGCCTTGTTTTAAGGGATTAAATTCTGACTCAAATCCCATAACTCCAATATTAATTTTCTTAAGGCTTGGAATTCTTTTACATGGTCAAACAGTGTTGTTTAATTCGATCCACATTTAATTGAAAATCTTGGATATCTTAAACCGATTCTATGTTAAAACTTCTAAAGAGACGAGATATCTTCCTCCCTTTTTCTTCCTCCCTCTTCTCTGGTGTGAGATGCTTGAACCTTCTAGTCCATTCTGTAGGAATTGTGAGATCAATATTTTCCCTATGTATTAGATTCCATCAACATGCTTCTTTCTACAAGTTCACCCCCTTATTTGGTGCAACTAAGAAGTATACATCAATATCCGATATAAGGTATGATTTAATGTCATTCTTTTGGGTCATATTATTTTGTTTCTCCATTCCATATTATGGAATGTGATCTCCATGTACCTAATTGATTTTTCTTGGGTTTTGACTGGTGTGGTGGTTTCTGTACATCCTTGGGTGGATATAGTTGTCATGGGAGGAGGCGACCGTGATCCATTGTGAGGATCATTCTCATATAAATAATGTTGAGAACCTTTTGAGGTATGGTATTTGTTGAATCAATTTTATTTTATATGCAACTGTAGAGTTAGCATGTTTTACCCCACTGGATCACAATGGAAATGACATAATAAATATTTAAACTTGATAAATAAATTAATATTGATATTATGTTATTACCTCTTGTTTTGATAGATAGTGTAAAATATATGCATGCATTGTTTATATTTTCATTCTTGATGGAAATTGGAAATGAACGTAAATCCAGAATTAATTGATAATTTTTTTGTGTAAAGATAATGTAGCATGTGAATAAATTTGATTGTTTATGTTGAAATTTTTTCTAATCAAATTGATGTTGTAGGAATGTTTAATCAATTTGTGATAGCTTACTATTTAGGTTTCCCATAGTTAGAACCTACGAATAATAAATTGGTTAATTCAATACGGATTTAAGTATTAGTTGTTTGATAAAAGAAAATTATTTTTACAGTTCTGAGTTACCCTCTTGCTTGTTTAATGGTCAAGATCCCAATTGATATGATTCTGGTTTTCCTGCGGCTTGTGTTGTGATGTGAGCCTGTATGGCTGTTGTGATGTGTTGGGGGATGTATTCCTATTGGTTGTGGCTGCATTTGATGCCTATAGTAGTGAGACAGATTGGTTTATGCATGTAGGTGTTAGGGAGGACACCATGGATGATGAAACGGGTTGGATGTCAATGTTTGGATGCTTTCTGAATCTTGTTGGTTGTTTATAATATTTACTTTCCCCACTTCTCATGGTAGCTGGTTCGCTTACCCTCCTTCGAAAAGGGGAGAAGACACGTGGGGTATGCCACATGATTTCTGAGTTTAGCTTCTTGAGGGAGGATGGGTCTATTCTCTTTTTATAGGTGGAAAAGACATGACGGGTAGTTCATCTACACATCGAGTTGGACCACTTTTGTTTAGAAGCAAGGAATGTTTTCTATAATACCTAGGAATATGGGAAAGTAATAATTTTTTTAATAAATGATTGAATATATAATGTTAACCCAAGGGGTTTTAGCATGCTGGGACATAATGTTATGGATACAATTTAAAGGGATAGAGGACTTTGTGTGTGATGGTAATGAAATATAATGTGTAATTATCGATGGCTAATAAAATTTTAAAGAATTAATTAATGTAATGTGTAACTAATCAAAATGGAATAAAGTAATGTAATAAAGCTATTTAAAGGGTTCTGTGTTTATATGATACCTAGTTTTTGAAGTGGTAGATGAGTGTCTGATAAATGTAAGATGTAGTTGAGTCTAATACTAGGTTATTCTGATAGTGTGGTTGTGAGATATAATATATTCTGTTCATTTTGTGTTTTTATACACTAATCCCCCTATCAGTTAGTTAAACTGACTCTCTAAGGATTCTGAGATTTAGGGGTGTTTCCCCAAAATTTTGGTGGGATAATGGATGGCTGACAACCCCTATTGGCCTCACTCTATTCTCTTGGTAGTTCCATATGTTTGTAGGAACATCGATTAGTTTTACCCATATATGTGTATAAAGGGCTATAAATTCTTGTGTTTACTCACAGACACATATTCTAGACATAGTTTCCTGTAGACTACTATAGGTGTAACGTGTATAGGATATTATGGCTTGAGGATCCTTTCTCGGTGTATGGGATGCAATGGCTTGAGGTATAATGCCCGATGTATGATACATATTATACAAGCTGTGGTGGATCCTAGAAACTACTTGGTTACATTGCTTACATGGATGTGGTGGTTTTTTTTCACAAGGTGCATGTTTTGGTGCTTCTCCCAAGTGTCTAAAACCAACCATTTTTGGCCTGAGATGGTTTTGGATGTTTGACATTAGGGAAATGTGGAAAAACCAGTGGGGAAGTAGTAGCAGGGAACCCGAGATATTCTTTATTTTATTATTTACTATATTATACGATACTGGGTGAGAGTATCCATGGCGAGGATGTGAACATAGTATACCTATTTAGGTGATGAGTTAGTTTCACTTGCTGTTCAGTGTGCTTTAGCATGCTTTCTTTACTTTTGAACGAGAGACTCTAGGGAGGATCTAACTGAATATACTTTTATACTCACCCTAAGTAGATATAAACTATTTTCAGGTATCTTAGAGCAGGTTGGTGATCAGGCTGGTTAATACTTGCATGGGGTTGCTGGAGCTGTTCAGGCATCGTGGTCGCTGCTGTTTTTTAATCTCTTTTGGGTACTTACAATTTTCCACTTTCAGTTGTAGTAGTTTTTGCATGACATTACATATGTGTACTTGGGTTTTCTTTTATATTTCTTTTTGAGTTGTAATTTTTTGGTGTCTATCTTATCTCTCTCTTTAGCATGTGATCTCATAGAGGGTAATTTATCCCATCTGTATGTTTATTATACCCTCTATGCAAGCCGCCAACCCAGGGCCTACTAGAGGTGGGACTCGTGGGGGCATTATCACCATTCTCACAGTGCCAGTCCAGGAGGGTACACCTTGTGGGTAGGGGGCCCTGAAAAAACTAAAAAATACTCTATATCAAGGATATGAATCTCGATGGTAATCATAGATATAATGGAGCGAGAAGCACCAGTATCCAAAACAGATGAAACAAGAGTAGAGGAAACTAAGATTGTACCTATAATCATAGTTGGATTGAAGCTTTGTTCCACAGGGATCGATTGTAATGAATATTTCAAACATGATATATGGCCATGAGATATAGTATGACATCACTGGGTAGGCTCACTCTATTGGGGATATAAATCCAATGATTGGATCTCTCTATTAGGACCACCCATCAGGATATAAAATTGATAGTCCTCCAGCTCCCTAGATGATGTGGACCTATTGATTGTACTCCTAAAGGAATAGCTCGTACATACCCCCTTCCTCTTTCTATTGGTATAATTGTATTAATAAATCTCTACACAGGTCCCATCCTACCGCATTATCTTCAATTAACTAGGGATATATCACATTGGGTTTTTATAAGGAAATCATCCAATGTAGAATCCAAATAGTGTCGACCAACATGGTCTGGGAACCTAGGTCCCCTGGTTGACAAGTCCTAATATACAAAGATATATAAATATTGGGGTCATAGGTTCCATACCTTGAACCTCCTTAATTCCATACCATTAATCAAGCTAGATTCATACCACTAATGAAATTCAGTTTGATATATAATTAACCATCCATGGTCCCATACCGTGACGTAAAATATCATGAAAGAAATGTAAATTGTCAAAAGGAAATGATAGTGTTCATGTACAAGTCCATCTAACCATAATAAAAGGTATAACACTAGAGTTCATCTATCTAATTTAAATTTGCAAATTTAAATCATTATTTTAATAAATTAATTTACATTTTATGTTACAGTAAAGAGTTAATAATCCCTTTACTATCTCGTTTAATTTGAAATGGAATTCTAATGAGGAAATATCACACACACCCATGGGGCGGTTTCTGTTTTTGGGTAATGAACAAACCCACCATAATGATTATTTTGGTTGATTTTGTCAACCTACAATCATGTCAAGGTTATAAAAGTTTCTCAAATTCATTTTCAAAAAATAATTCAAGACATAACACAATTTAATGGAAACATTATGAAGTTAAAGTGTTCAACACAATAGATTATTGTTATTAAACAACTTGACATTTAATGAAATAGTTATAGAACACCTACCATAGGTGTGAGATGAACACTCATCCAATATTATATTTTTAGATGAACAACAATTTATGAATCTAGAAAAATTGGAAAATACCATAAAAATAGTGAATATTAGATTACATTGAAATTTCATCGATGATGGTGAGATAAACTACGAATGGTAGTTAAAAAATTGAATCTATGAATATTTTCTAAGCATTATGATGAACGGTGTTCCGATCAATCTCTAGTTGAGGGATAATCCTCAATATTGAGAAGAAGGTATGTTAGTTATATTTCATGGTAGGGTTATTGTTCATTGAGAAGGCAAACAACTAGGGTCAATGTTAATAATAAATGAGGGGAAAATGGAATTTCACATAATTAGAATTATCATCATGGTTTATCTATACCATTTTAAAAAAGTGAAAAAAACCTTATTCCAAAATAATCTAGGGGAGTCAAATCCTCTAGTTGATAGGCACATGGTTATCTAACCATGAAACTCCCCCCCAAACAAATTTATAACAATTTTTAATTCTCCACATGGTTGTGTTCTATGGGGTGCATGGATTGAAAATATGTTTGACACCTTTCAGCATATGCATGGATGATGGGGACAATTATCAATAATCATGGATGAACAAAGAATAGAATATATTATCTTTAATCCCCAAGGATTTAAGATCTAAAAAAGCCCAAAAAATTATTGAATCCTTCCTTTATCTATTTACAATTTCCATAATAATAAAACAAAATAATAAAATAGAAATTCAAAGGTTCTATACCTTAGAGATAAAATGGAATGTTACAGCTTGGGGATGACCTCAATAGTTTTTTGATTAACACCACAGGGGAAAAGTTCATGGTTGTTTATTTTCTTGTTTCCAACATGGGTAATACCTCTATTTTAAATTTTTACTTCATTAGTACAACAAGGGGGAATTTTTTGGATTTATACTATTTCATGACTGTAATGGAAAGAATCTATTTACCAATTTATATATTTATTATGAGGGGAACAACAAAAACATGAATTATTGGTAGGGACTCCATTATTATTGGAAGATATTTCACCATAGGTATGACTTTTATTGATGGTTTTTATATTGATAGTCATAATCTAAAATATTTTGAGATATTCATATATTTTAGTCATGTGAATGAGTGTGTGACACCAAACAAATTGTAATTTTTTAACATCCCAATCTTATTTGGTAATTTTATTAATTTCATATATCCATGGTAATATAATATTGATGTTCAGACTGCTAATGATGCATGTATTATAGGATTATAGATTTTATTGGAGGATTCTATTGACTCTAGACACAAGGATATTAAAATTCAATATTGTGGTCTCAAAATGAATATCTTGTATAATATTTATAAGATGGGTGCAATGCACTCGATATGTATTCATCATATTCATATAATAAACCATCACTAGTTGTTTATATAGAAAATAGAATATGTAGATACAATTTTTTTGACCAATAGGTGTTCTAGAAATCACAAAGAGTTAGATTTAAATATATTTTATATGATACAAATAACTAATCATATAATGAGAGGTATTTATATAATCTATGATTTTTTATTCAATTATCATGTAATTATTTTTTTTATTTAGGGAAGGGAATCCCCAATTAGTGTAAGAAATGCCTATTATTTTTGGGTTACTTATTTTGAAAAACTAATATATCTATATCCCCTTTTTCAAAAGACAATCATATCTTTTTATTAAATTCTTGAAAGGTAGTTCTCCTATCCACTATTCCACATCATCCCTATATCATGACTTCAAGAGGATTATTATTTTTTATGTGAGGATCACCTATATATGTAATGGAGAAAATAGGTTAGTGGACCTAATAAACCTAAAAGAGACCCCTCAGATCCTTTACTTCTATTTAGCAATCCTGAATTCCTTCCAATGAATTATAACAAAAATGTTTATAAGAATTCCTTTAGAAAAAATCAATTTTATCCTCTTGGATATAAGGTTATGAAATTTTGAATTTGTTAAAAATATTAGTTTTATCTAATGATGAATATTTAGATGACGTATAGGGTTTCCCAAATTTTATTAAACATGGGGAGGACACACATGGTTGGTGACATCTACTAGATGATCCCTATAAGGATAACTTATGTGATAATTGTTTCAATTATTATGGGGACTAATATAATTATTGGTGCATTGGGGAGAACCAATAGATCTGTTGATGGAAATATCAACACAAAGAATACCTTTAGAGTTGTTGTTATCTATCATCATTAGTGAGGTGATTTCTAAACCAACCATCTATAACTTCCTCGATATAGTATATTTCTTCTTTAAAATGGTGACTCGGAATCATCCATGAGTCACCATATCAATATATTGATGGGTGACTGAAATATTAGTGGATATGGTAATACGAGCATGTTCTTAAGATATGATAGTGGTTTAAAAATTCTTTTCTCTTAACCTTATTGGAAGAGTACAAATAACTATATTTACAAAAAAACAGAACAACATCCTTTATGGCCTACTATGAAATTAGTGCTAAGTGAAGGTTCTACATAAAATTTTCAATGGGTTCTATATTATATGAATATAAGTAAGACATCATGTTATAATAAATTTGCTTCTCCAACTCATTATTAAAAAATGGAATGGGTTTCTTCACTTTGGGGTGACACATCAGAAGAGGTTTGAGTTCTTGATTGGCGACACTCATCTCCTCTAGCTTGTCATTATTAGGTTGATTAGTAAATATTCAACACTTGAGGTATTTTATGAGATATATATTGTGTTAGTATGGAATCCTTTAACTTTTACTAATGAATAAGTGAATTCACCACTTGGAATTCAAGATGTCAAGTTGGAAACAAAAGAAATAAGGTTAAAAGAGCCACAATATTATTACAGCTGAGGAATATGTATTGGTACTAAACATTTTGTGATCCATGAGCACCTAGGATAATCTTTCATTTCCCATATTCTGTATGGAGTTTTCAATTCTTGATGGGTCATTGAAAGATGATGCCACTCGGATTTTATGGGATAGAGTTGAGGGGAAGGGAAAAAACATGTATAAAAAAATGAATGATCAATTGTTTTATTTTATTGCTAAATGATTCCATTGTAGGTTAAATATTTTTATCCACATATGTATTTAAACCAATTCTTTTCTTGTCAACATAACCACATTATAGTGGTAGGTAGTCATTAAAAAATGAATGATGCTTCAAACTGCTTGTCAAGGATGAGAGGAAGGGCTATCTAGTTATCCAATTAAGGGTTTTATTTTCTAGTGTTCAAGTATATTATAGTTTTAAATATATTAAAAAAATCTTTTCGAATAACAACACTTGTTACCCTTATTATTAAATCAGTCGATAAATTCTGTACATCGATACAGACAACCATATATATTAGAGGATAATGTTATATATGTCTTATAGTTTCTCCATCTTACCAACTGTTGATTGATTCTAATATGAAATAAATCCACAAAGTTGGGAAATCTGTAATCTTCAATCATCCAAATGGATCATAGGTTTTGTGAGACTGAAATTACACCCATACAATATTAATAACTATGTATCACTATCAATGAAATCAATAGCCATGAATTTTTGTTCCATTTAATAATACATGACATACATTTTATGGTTTTTTGGGATGGGCCATTACGATAAATCTTGATGCCATGCATTCATTAATAATGATGTTCTATTTATGGTCATGAATATTGGACAAATTTTTCTAGGGTCATTCATCTAGTAAAACTATGTCTTGAAGTTTATGATCATATGACTAGGATAGGTTCCATTAATATTTATTTCATGTGGAATGGTCTACTGGGTAAAAGGAATGAAGAAATTGTTGTTGTGTAAATTTTACATGAGTGGAACTTTTTCTTATTAATTTTAAAAATGCATTAGGTTACTAGAAGTTGGGACTTACAGTGTGTTTGAGGTATATTTATATATTTAGTTAAAAAATCAGATACATGTGAGGACAATAAAAATATTAGATGATTGTTTGATAGATATAGTTTCATTTTAAACCAAAAATTCTCTGTGATCAATGAGGGATAATACCAAAGAAGAAGGTTAGTGGCTCATTTATTTGAAAAAATAATGTTTAAAATATTATTCATAACCATGAAGTCTTGTAAACATTGGTTAAGATAAATGCCTTCTCCATGGAGGTAATAAACTACTTGTCTAAGGTAAATGGTCCTCATTATCAATGGAATGCACTATTTTTATAAATCTAAGCACCCAATTAGTTAGGGAGGGAAAATATAAGAAATTTGAAACAAGATAAATGATTTACATTTTCAAAGTAATGCATGATTAAAGAATATATTTCAAGGATACATGGTGTTTTAATAATGTATGTTTATTGTATTTGGAGAATTAATTGATGGGAAATGGTTTTTTTATTTTGAACTTTGATAAAGGAGGTCAACAAGGACTATTAAATTAAAAAAGTGTTTTTAATTCCTATGGAAGAAATATATAATTAATGGGGAAACCCTAGGAAAAATATTATGTGGGGAAATTCCTTTAGATATATAGTCACATATACTATAGATATTATCGGACCATGTATGATTTGGGATCACATATAAGAATCTGGGATGTTAAAACAAGATTAAAATGAATCTTACAAACAATATAATAATTGTGTGTACAAAACTCCATAAGTACTACATGGGGGTATATGAAGGGGTTACTTTTATGTATTTATACATACAAACCTATAATAAAACTTTATTAGTGAGCAATGTATGACTTAATATTTCACAACCATCCACAATTCCCATAAAAATTATGTTTAAAGTGTACCTGATGGGATTCATATATAAATAAATTATCATGATTCATTTTCGTACAATATATGTGATTTATTTAATTTCATGACATAGGAAATTGATTAATCTTGAAATGCATGTTAGGGGTGTGTATTTATATGAAACCCATGTAACAATCTAACCCAAGATGAGAAAAACTACTTCTATATAGAAATTAATTTTCTAAAACTTATAAATACACCCAATTTATTTCTAATAATGATAAATTCTCCATAATGAATTACCTTATGTTATTAGAAAATTATTCATCCCCCATAAGGATGTTACACAAATATAAAGAATAAACAGCTCGAATATAACAAATGAATAATTATCTAAAATGATGTTATACAATCAAAGATGATTTTTTATTGGGTATATTAAATGATATCTTATCCATTTTCATTGAATGTAATTTCAATGTATAACCATTTAAAAACTATATAAATCTAGAAACTATACAAGATTTATTTGTTTTAATAATTTCTTCAGAGAGATTCATATCCTTTCCGAAAATTCCATTAAATTTTATTCAAAAATAATAAATTTATTTTTAATGAGTAAATAAACTATATTAAACTAATGGTTTTCAAAAAATAGAAAATTATGTTAAATTTCATGACTAAGAAGATAAAATTATAAAACTTTCTAGTTTTTATATAATTATACATGATCATATCTATAAATATTAAATTATTTTTCCTAAAACACATTCAACAGTTTGAAAATTCAATCCAAAATATCATCCATGAAATCCAAAATACATCATACAATCCTACGAAAGTTGTATAATTTATTTAACTCATTCATACACTAATTGGTATCATATTTTATAAAAGTTTATATATCTATTTTCACAAACTAAAAATCCATTATGTTTTCTGAAATCCACCTAGATATTCATGGCTTATCCACAAAACAAAAAATCCCAAAATCTTCTACTTTTCTAGCCTTTTACATTGAATTAAATTTTTATTTTCAATAAAATTTCAATAATAAATTTCCAAAAATCATTTTCATAAAATTTATAAAATTTTTAAAAATCACAAACCACATAGCCATAAATTTTATTTTCTAAAACAAAACCCATAAAATCTTTTTACACATGATATAAAATCACATAAGAAATTTTTTTATTATGAATTTTCCATTATAATAAAAATATTTTTTTGAAATATTTCAATATATATAATATTTTTCAGTCTTAAATGACATGTAAAATATTTTTACACACTCTACATTCAATTGAGAGTTTTTATTTTGAAATCTCCTATTGGTCAGAAAATATGGTAAATTCTAAATAAATTTCCCTACGAATGCTAAAAAATCACAATCCACAAATAAAACATATCATTGATAAATAATTTTATAATCACACATTATAATATATTTAAGAAAATATATTATAAATTATTTTTTTATTCAATTAATAATACATCCTATTGAGGTAGTATATCCAGCAACATCCCCAATAAGAACCTATGTTTTTATTCAATCGCTTCATTATAATGGTACATAAATTAAATAAATACTTCTTGATTGATCTTAGAAACATATAACAATACCCAGAAATCTATTATTTCCAAAACCATAGCCTAGACCAACTAATATTTTTTATTGTCATCACTGGAAATCACCTAGAATCATTGGATTAAACCATATCTATCAATTTCATAAATGCCTGTGTTTTACATCCCAACCTCTAATAACTTATATCTATATATAAATAACTCTATAAAAACTAATAAAAATCTCTAATAACCATATTTAATATCCTTACCTATCATACCTAAATGATACTTGACCTCATGTGATAGTGAAATTCATGCATGCCACCATATATGAAAGACATTTCTTACTAGCGGTGAGGGATATAATTAGTCATGGGGGGACCATGAACTCAAATAAATTTTATAAGGATATTCATTTAAAATAATATAAAATAAACAAAACCTATCCATATGAAATATATTCCAATAATCATTAGGCACAAAATACAAAACCAGGAGGGTATCCTAAATACTTTTTATAAACAATAAATATTCTATATGGTACAGATACATAGAACACAGTCACAAAAAAATTTGAACTACATTAAAGGATTTAATAAAACAAAATAGTTATCATCATGTATGTTTCATATTAAGTATATTAGAAAATAAAAAATTAAAATTCTCTACATCAACACACTTTCCAACACTCTATAAAATCACTGACCTCTAACAATCATTTTATCATAATCCACGTGACATTCACCATACAAAATTCTTATACATGAAATTAAACATGATAGTATACATTTATAAATCAAAAAAATTTATGGACACGATTTGGTGGTATGTTTAGAATCATCAAAGGATTTCCCCACACTCCTCAACTAACTACATGTTATAGATCAAGTGGATTCATTTGAATGTTTTTTAGAGCAATAAAAGCAACATATAATCACAACTAATGCATGAAAATGGAATTATATAACTATATTCCATCACTGAAAATATAATACATGATCCCTAAGAAAAAATTATAGTGTTACCCTACATAGGAGAAGTCCCAACTTCCTATTATTTATAACTCATATACCATATTGTATCAATAATTTATAACAACTTTCCACTCTCTACACATAGGACACTATCATAAAAAATTCCCACCATTCCAAGAAAGTATATCTTATCAAAGTTCCTCATGACCCATCAACCTTATCATCACTTCCTTGTTAACAAAATACAAAATCTCAATAACAATAATAATCATATTAGTAATCTAGGTATGGAAAATTCTAGAGGTCATAACCCTGGTTGGAAAACATCAACGAAGAAAAAATTAAAGAATTATATTTAGCGTTGGACCATGTTTTTGAGATAATTTTATAATCCAACATACTCTCATATACATTATCATTTCATTCTCATAAGTACCCCAATTTCTGTGACATATTTCATATATATTGAGTAGATTCAGGATAATTATTTAACTATTTATATTCATATATATAATTTTTATTCTAAAATAATTGTTTTATGTCTATCGTATTCTATAGAAACATTAGAATAAATTTACAATGTTTAGTACATATGAAGAAGAACAATACTCTTACGTATTATGTTGATGATAATCTGATGAGTCGTAAAACAATCTATATGATATAAATCGTACGTATGATAACTTGTAAATTAATCCAAGTATAGAACTACAACAATTTATTTGTATATATACATTTATATTCTAATCAATTTGATAAGTATTAAAAATTCTATAGAACATAGAAGGTTGTTTTCCATTTACCGTCTGAGGTAATTAGTCAATCATATCATGATATTTATGTCACACCATAATAAGACATAGATATATCTCTATTTCTATATTTATTTTGTGATTACAATGATATTCAATAAATTCACATTATAATAGGATGATAGATCAATAATATGTGGAACTTATTAATACAGTGATAAAATGTCTCACCATAAATAAAAGAATCATGTCATAATGATAATGTCATTAAGATTAAATCAGTGTTGAAAATCATTGTATTTTAGATTCTTTGAAACATTAATAAAGATAATATTGTAAATAAATATCTTATTACATTATGAAATTTTTAGTTTAGGAATAAACCAACATATCATGCTAATATCTGGGACGTCATATTATGAATAACACTTTGTTGAAAAGTCCCATTAAATAATTAATAAATATGAATAACCTATACATATGATGGATTATTTGGATTCTATGGAATATGAAATAACCAATTATTATATAGTGGATGATGGAAGTAATCATTTATTCATTATAAAAATTTTGGAACCTTTACATAATTAGAAATGATTGACATAAACATATTGAAATTTTGGAAAATTGTTTAAATAATGAAATGAGATTAATCTTATGCATTTTACTGATTTTTTTGAATGTTATGGAATTTTTCTAATGAAAAAATAATATGTGGGATTTTACTCTTATGTTTGGTTAAATTGGAGTATAATTGTTTTGGGTGATTTTTTTTGGTATATGAACTCCAAAATAGAATTATTTAACCTTGTTTATGATATATTATCAATAATAATCTTTGAATGATACTATAGAAACATGAATTATTTTCAAATTAAAATAATCATAATTTTATTGGCTCTGTATAATATAAATGCACAGATTATACAATGACTAAATTTCAATTAACATTGAGAAACTAAATTTAGTTTTAAAAATAAATATTTTAACAGGAAATTAAAGGATATGGATTCATGAAGATTTAAATGAATATTATTAATAATAACAGTATCTTGAATATTTACAATCTCCAATGACTACTAAGATCATTAAGAGTGATTACTCATCTATATGTAGTTAATTATGCAGGGGTATTTACAACTATTATTTCCTAAAGAAATATTGTAATAACAGTATTCTATTTTTATAGTGAGGATCATGAATTATTTTGATGAAATTTATTTCTGGATATAATATATACAAATTTTATCATTTAAAGGAAGAATTTGAAGTGATTTATTAAAAAAAATTGTAAATTATGATTTTAATAATTCAGTTGTAGCATCTATATTTTATATTATGATTTAAAATTAAGATAAAAAAAGAAAAAGAAGAAAAAGAAAACTATTATTATTTTACAAACAATAAAATTCAATTAAATAACATTTTAGGGAATATATTCAAAGGATTATATTATAGGATCTTTAAAATATATAAATTGATAAAAAAGGAAGACTAGTTAAATTATAATTTATAAAATAAAATATAAAAATAATATAACCACAATATCGATGTATTTCATAATTTTTTTTGATGTGTAAGAAATTGACCAGAAACACTTATGTGTTGATAATTTAAAAAATCAGTGTTTTGAAAAAGTAAATGACATGTAAAAAGAAATTTCATTAATTCATCCATAGTGTAAAAATATGAAAAACATTTATTTAATATGAATAATATCGTAAAAAAATTTATAATCAGTGTAAAAACATAAAGAAACTTCTTTAATAAAGATTCCACATATTAACAATAAATATATTGTGATTTATAATTGAAATCAACGTATCTATGATTTATTGACCTATCGTTGGTTCTAAATTAAACTCAAGGATGTTTTTGATCAATATATTTGAGATATATTCTATTTACATATCCCCAGTAACCCTTGAATAACATTATTAGAGAAATATCTATCTCTCTAAACCCTCAAATCCCTTGTTAAGAATGATTAGACACACAACTTTTATAATAACAGAAATTATAATTGTTTTTACAAAAAATTCTCATACAAAGTCATAAAAAGTAAAAATAATTCAATATTATAATAGATTCCTCTCAAATTAATAAGATGTTAAAAACACATGATTAATATTTTATATATTCAATGATGTAAGATACCCCTTCATCATAGAATAAATATTCTATGTATTGACATTTCTGCCAAATTCACATTTCATATTCTATGAAGTTAGTTTCAATAACATTAGATAAATTATTTCTTATATTTATTGGTTAAATATAACATTTTCTAATGTTCTCTATAGAATCATAATTGCAATTTCAAAGAATTCCATTTAATAGAATACAATTTGGCATCTAGTGGAATAAGAATTATTAATTTGTTGAAATTGAGTTATTTATCTAATAGAATTTATAGATGTTCATCCAAATATCATGTCAACTCCCATGTTCAGATGTTCCTATGATTATATTAATATTAATTCTTCTACTAGAATTCATTATAAAATGACTTTTTATCGTTTATAAATTTAAAACTTATTATGTATATAATTATTAATTTGGTGTAAAATAAATATAAATACTCTCATATAAAGGCTTTGTCTGATGAAATGGTGTTTCTATGTATGTTAAAAATTTACTATAGAAACAATCTTAGAAAATGCGATTTATAAATAGTTAGTAAAGTATTAATTTCAAAATTCCTAGTTTATGCTTTTAAAAAAACAAGGTTAGATCATTTTCAAAGAATTTTTTTGACTCATGAGTATCCCATTTTTTATAAATCATTAAAAAACATTGAAAGAGAAAATCTAATTTTAAAATCACTAAAATATACTAACTCCTCGTATATAAGATAATATTATTTTTTAACCTTTTCGTCTCATTGAATAACTTTCTTCCCATTTATTAGAATGTGAATGTTTAGATTTTCTCCTCCAATGATGAGTAACTTTTCCCCATTTGTGATTTTAGAATTATTTATATGAGGTTGTAAGGGTTATAGAAACTTTAGGACAAAAATACATGAAGCAATGAAAAAAATTCACTAAAATATATACTCAAAAATAAAAAAACATTCATCAATTTAAAATTATTCCAGAAATATTTTTTTAGTATTTAATAATCTTATCAAACATTTAGAAAAATAATATAAATATTACATTTAAATTTATCTTTTAGTCATATTTATCATATATATATATATACATTCATGATAATTCAATTACATAACCATAATAAAATTTATCATTTCTCATTCTTCCTTCAAACAATAAACACTATTAATTTTATTCTTCATATTTGAGACTTAATATTCAAAAAAAAGAAACTTCATTATATCATTATAAAAGTTTTCTAACACAAAAATTTTAATTTTTAACTTTCAAAGATAATTTTACAGTAATTAAACATTCATAAATTTTTCTTAATACTTACTAATAATTATTTATAACAAGAAATTTAATATTATCTACATTCCTTGTAGTTTTGAAGACATCGTCATTCATTCTTTTTTCAAACTTCAAAAATGATTTTGTTACTATTTTTATACCGTTTATCTGTTCATTATAATATTTTAAATATATATTTGTACTAAATCCATCTAATATTATCCATCAACATTGATCAATCTATTTTTTGTGTCCCTTTTAAATCCTGTAATTCATGCTCATTTCAAATCACCAATTTTGAAATCTATTTCAAATAACAGAAATTATCTAACAGACCAGTCTTCCCAAATATATACTCATATATAACTATTAATTTTGGAAAATATCAATTATTACATAGTACTTCATTGATATAATTAAATTTTATTCCGTTTTTATCTATGAAATTTATTTGGGGAGAATTTTTGGAGTTTGTTAATGAATTTTTAATTGAAATACCCAGAGGCATTAGGTGTTTTCAATGAAATTTCCCTCCATCTTGAGATACAAATATATCCATTACTTCAAAAAAAAATTCATAAGAATTTTAATCTAATATTTGTACTGTGTACTATTTTTCAATTTCATATAAGGAAACATCCCTATCTAGATTTCACAATGCAATATCATTCATAGATTTTACTGATAAAAATTTTTAGTTTTATTTTATAATTATGTCAATATATAAAGAATTATAAGCTCTAACATAAAAATTTTATTTATAATTTTTTCCCTATGATAAGATATATAATTATTATGAATATATTAATATGTACCTTCTTTTTTTCAACTATTTTTTGAACATAAAGTTACACATTTTAAGAAACATAATTTTTAACAATAAATTATTTTACGTTGTTATTTTCAACAATCAATTGATCGAATGAGATAATAATTTGAAGAGTTTTTGGTCGACCGAATAGTTGGATTTTAGTCAGTCATGCAAATAAATAAACAACATAGTGGTGTGTACTATAACACTTGTGGTACTGTTCATCAGGGGGGTATAAAAACTGCAGTAGGGCACTGTAGCAGCGGTAGGGCACTGTAGCAATGGTGGGTTCTGCAGTGGCCAAGTTACAATTCACAGAATGGGCCTTTGGACAAATAATTTGGGACTACGGGCTATATAATGGGATACATGCCAACTGAGCCTTTGGGCTATGTAATGGGTCTCCCTCTACACAGTTAAAAGAGGTCTTTTGTTTTCTTTAATCTTAAAATGAGGCTTTAACCCCAATCTTTTAAAAAAATTAGTTCGGTAGTTTTTAGAATTAGAGGATCATTTAAAAAATCATACCTATTATCATTTTTTTAGTTTTTTATTTTCAACTCAAAATGTGTCTTTTTTAATATATTAACCAAAATATTGTAATAAGGTACATATAATGATATCATTGTCAAAATTACTTCCACTCCAATGTAGTAAAATGTTTCTTTAACTGGTTTTGACAATTTTTTAATATTAGAGACTCTTTTAATGTTCAAAATACCCATATTTATAATGCTTGGATAATGATGTATATTTAGATTTCTCATACTAGAATTTAATATTTCAATGGTTTTGAATATATACATGAAAAAAAATTTATTTTAATAATTTATATATGGAATAAAAAACATTGGAAACATTCACAGTAATAATATTATTGTCCTATTTTCATATAATAAGTACGTTTATATCAAAATAGTCATGATCCATATATCTAGAGATAGATGAAATACATTCCTAACATTATTGTATAATGAAAATAGGGAACCATCATACATAAAATTTTAGAAGTTTACAATCTTATATATGAACTTATATGTATTACACTTTTCCACTGCATATAAATTATTTGATATAAATAAATTTGAACTAAATCAAAATTTTTTCTGATATACAATTTATAAAAATTCAAATACAAGGAAATTGATAAATCATTAAACCCATTTTCTTTATAAATATCAATACATGTATAAAAATATCTTACTATCTCAAGGTAATGCCAATCCAAAACATTTTTTCTATACATAGTGATTCCTGTTGGAAAAAATATAAAATATTTCCACAAAAAATCATATATTTCATGATATTTTATCTATTTAAATCTATGATAGATAGTAATTTTATGGGATACATCACTTTATGAAAAAACATATCTGTTCAAACAAATTAATGAAATTATATGGAATTAGAAAGATCATATATAGAAGAATAATATAGTTTAGATCTCTTCGCATCTTTGGGTATGATTAACGATTGGCGGACCATTGGATTTCATATAGCCTAAAGTAAAACAAAATTTCATTTTTCTTTTATTGAAAAATAAACATGACAAACCACTTTGAAAAAAATGGTTGAAAATTTTTCTAGAAAGATAAAAATTTATAAACTCTTGAAAATTTATTAATCTTGAAGTATGTTTTATCGAACCAAAATTATTTATGATGAAACATAATATTTTATAAATGTATTATAAAAAATATAATCATTATGAATCAAAATATAATAATTAATATGGTAAAATAAGATACTATCAATTTACCCCATTCATTAAAATATTTAACCTTCTTTAAAAATGTTTTCACACTCATAGAATCTTTTTTTGATTTTTGGAAAAAAAGAAAAAATTTATGTGGGAACTAAATTTTCATCAGGATAAAAAATATTATCAAGAAAAGAATATTTGTTTGGAAAAAAATTTTAATTTTTTTTAAATATCATAATTATTGAAAAAATTCATTCAATAAAAATTATAAAATTTTATAGAGGTAAAATAATTATCCCCCTTTATTTGAGTAATTTTACTATAAAGAGATTGTTTATCCATGGATTATCTAAGTGATAATTTTATGTTTATCATTAAATTATTACTTTAAATATATTTAAATCTATATATATTCATTTGTTTTCTAAAAATATCTACAATTTGATCCTGAATTCTAATGAATTATAGAATTATATTTTTTTTAATATTTGATGAGAGTTAGAAATATATATTATTTTATCGGTCATGAGTGATGATCTATCTTTTAATTAAGGATATAGAACTCCAATTACCATTCAATAATTATGATTTATTAAAACTCATTCCAATGTTAGCGAGTGTCCATTACATCCCAACATATGAGCACAACACCTTCCAGCAACTACATATTTAGATTCTGTAGTGGAATGTGCTACTAGGAATTTTATAAAATATATAGAAAATAAATTTTTTATTAACAAATTAATAGTTCTAGTGGAACTTCTTTTCATAATATTTCATAACTAAATATATATAATTTTTTAAAATTCATTTAGTAAATAATAAAATCATCCAAGATCCATATATACCATCAAGTAATTAAATAATTAATTAGAAAAATTTAATATAAGACCCTTGAATTTTCATAAAATTTCACACATAAAAATAAAAAACAAAATTCAATAAAGGTGACTAGATATAATGCATAAGAAGCTACCATTAATTCCTAAAAATGTTTTTTTATTTACTTTATTACAATTTCCATCATGATCTAAATATTTATACACCTTGATAGAAGTTCTAATACTTTTATTATTATCTTGAAAATATTTTTATGAAAATATTTTATACATATTTTTTTATAAATAAATGTTCTTTTTGGATTTTGATAAATTTGATAACTAATGAAAAAAGATAGTTAACCCATAATTTCCATTTCAAACTCATAATTCATACGATTTGTAACGGAATGTAATTTTTTTGCATATTCATCTAAATGTAATGTCAATAGAAAAATTTAACAATAATGATATCATTAAAATCATTTTTAATAAAAATCATTCTATCTGAAACTACATTTAAAAAAATATATTAACCAAAATCTATTAAGTCTATCATACCAATCTATTTATGGTTATTTAAGTCTATAAAAGGACTTAAATAGTCTAAATTTATTATTGGATTTTTTTCCTTTCAAAACAAGGTTGTCATTCCGCATAAAATATCTCATAAATATTTTAGTGATGAAAAGCGCAATTCATATCCATTTTATAATGGGTGAAATTTAAAAATGTTTTATATGATAGAAGAATATGAACATTTCCTTGTCTAAATACTAGTGCATGAGATTCATAATAATATTTTTTTTTCATGTTGATAATAACACTTTGAAATAAATATATCTTCATTTTTATCAATAATACAATTCTCATTTCAATTATTTTTTAAAAATCCAATTTAAAATATTTATAGTTAAATCATTATAGTATTTAAATAATGACCAAACATGATTCCTCTGAAATAAATTGATTTTATCCTCAAATTAATTTATCCAATCAAGATAACATAATTCATCATAAAGCTTATAATGATCAAATTTTAATAAAAATGTACAATTTTAACATTCATATATTATGGAACTTATAGTTTTAACTAGTTGAACTACAACACCAATGATAATATCATTGGAATGATTCATAATGTTTTTATTAATTGTTACATTTGAAAAAATATGTTCACAAAAAATTGGTTGAATTTCATGATGACATATAATGGTAGAGAAGGTGTTTAACATTTTCTTCTCATATAAATAATATTCCATCATGGGTTTAAAATAAATATTAGAACACTCATAGATGGATATGGTATCAGGTTGTTTAAAAACAAGATGACCCCTTTAATCAAATTTGAAATGAAATATTTCATGAAAAGTACTTGTTTTTTAACACTATATAACCTACTAGATTTATAGTACATTTTAAAAAATACATCCTTAAATTTTAGAGAAAATTTATATAAATTATCATAATTATTAAATTTGAATTTGTTATATCAATGAAATCTAAAGTAATATGTTTTATTCTTTCTTATAGTATATAACTAATAATTATTTTTATTAATAAAATATCAGTGTAAAACATGATTTATATTACAATAGGTATTACAAACTACATTACACCAAAAATGGTGATCAATTGATTATTTACTAAATATTGAAATAGTAATATCCGGAAGAAGTTTAAATATTATTTTATCTACACTATTTGGTGAATTTTTTTAGGTGGAAAAGGTTTTTTATTATACATTTTTACTAAAAAAAGATTCAAAATTTAAATTTACAAATTATCCACCATGGTTTCTATGAGTAATTACCAATGGTTGACTTTACTCATTTTTACAAAAGATAGAAAATTATTTAATCAAAAAAAGGCATAAAATTATTTTATTGAATGTCGAACCATGTATATGTACATTAATCCTCAAAAAAATAGATACACATTATTTTCCATACATACGTCCTATTTTTGCACAACCAAATAATTTCTTGTGAACTCACTATACAACATTATATGTTAAAACATAACTAATTGATTTAAAACTTTTCTTTTGTTTCATTAAAAATTAAAAGGATTATAAAAATTATATGAATTAAACTTGTGGTCTAGTAAATCACATACAAGGTATTTTTTAGAATGTTTTAAAAATGATATGAAATTATAGATTCAAACCATTCTTTTCCACAACCCGGATTAATCCTCCATTTCACATCGATAAGGCCAATCATGTAATATAATCTCTTCAAGGACATGTATACATACATTCTCAAACATATCAATGGAATGAAAAAATTAACCCACTGAACTTTTAATCGTACATTTATCATCTTAAAAGTTCACTAGGTATCAATTATCACATAATTTACTAATGATAACAAGGTTTTCCATAAGGCCTAAAAAATAAATCAATTGAAATTAAATGTTTTCCGTGAAGCCCAATATTTCTTATACCATGTATCTCTTGTTTGATAAATATCAAATAATGTGACATTTCAAAATTTAATTTTGATAATCTTATGAAAGAATTAATTTTTTATAGTTAGGTGATGGGAACACCAACTATCCATCCCCAAAATACATTTTATTATTGTTATCCTCTTATGTTCATGAAAATAAAAAAATATATTTTGGAACCAAAACTTGGTTGGTCTCAGTATTGTTAGAAAATAAAACATTATGGATCCAAATCTATCCAATAATTAGATTTTAAGAACATTTTCTCTTAAAGTGTCATATTAATTGACATTTTGTATGAAATTGGCCCCTTTTAGGATCAAAATAGTCATTTTGAATAAAAAAACATATTGGATTTTTTAAACTGATTCCCTAAGTATTTTAATGAGGTCTTATTTTATGTATATACTATAAAATTTTTACTTTCTGGATGTAAAACTTTATAGTAATTTTTTAAGACATGAAATATAAAATTTACTTTTAGAACTAATTATTTATTATAAATGGATGGTGTAAAACTGGGCTTATTTTCTATTTATTTAGTAATATTTCAAATTTATGGGTAATGTTTTGAAATAATATTTTTTTTATAATTTACACTTTATCATCTTAATAGTTTTTAGAAAATTTAAAATTTTCCTTTTCTAAGGAAGTGGTATACGTTGGAATTTTTTCATAACTTATAAATGTATCATTTTATTTAGCTAAACTAGATTTATCTTCTCTCAAATATATTGAACTATTTTCACCCTCCAAATAAAAATAATTTTCATTTAATAAAAAATTAATAATGGAATTATTAGATGCATTAGCCATAAATAATTTATTAGTCTTTGGAATTAAAACATATAATACCATATTATACTGACATTCATTCTTGTTATCTGTAGAATTTTATAAAGAACTGTCTCCACAACATGCCCTCCATATGTCATCCACATTTTTATTTTTCGTTACATTATACATGTACAACATCATATAATTTTTATATTTCATATCCTCATTATTTAATCATAGATTATAAAGACTATTGTTATGAGGACCCGACTTTAAACCTTACATAATATTGAATTAAATGAATAATTCACATTGAGGATATTTTCTAGTATAGTGTTTTAGAGAATTATTTCATAACTATTACATCTCAAAAGATTACAAAGAACACACTTCTTACTCTATCTAATGATTCATAAAAACAAAACTCCTTAAATAAAAAAAGAGTTCTTTTCCCGAAATAAATCTTCTTGAATACTTACATTATCTTACCCTTCTTTATAACTGGTGAAAAACATTTCAAAAACATGGGATGAGAATAAAAAGCTCAGAAAGGGTTATAAAATTAGGAAGGAAAACATTATCCCATCAATAAATACAAATCAATGAAACCATACTTTTCAATCATAACATACATTAAAAAATCATAATATTTATGAATAACACACACAAATAATAAATAATAATGGTTACTTATGGATTCCATATCAAACGAACATTGTAGCTATGACAAATATGTAGGGAGTTGCACTTGGAATACTCATCACAGTATATTCCCTAAATCTCTTAGGAGAAACATCACGTTTACCTCCGTCACGTTACCCAATGCATTGGAGAGCTATCTCGGGCTCACCCACCCTAGGTTTATCATGAAACCACTCGTATACATAAAAAATTCCCAATAACCATAACATAATCATAACACATTACAAAATTATAAAGGAAAGATAAAATTTCCACATTACAATATATCAAATCAAGATATTCAATTAAACAATGTTTTGTCAAATCATTTTCAAAACCATTTAAAAATAGGCTTTTGAATCAAACTTTCCCATAAAATTTTGAATCTTTTAAATGAATTATTATTTTAAAACATTAATTTATATATTGATAAATCCTAAAAACCATTTTAAAAACATGGACATTAATGAGAAATATTTAGAAGAATAAATCTTTAAAACATTTAAAATGATCTTTTAGTTAAAGAGTTTTTTTAACAAAAATGAGAGATGCTTGATTACAAATAATTGCGGAATAAAATTTAATAAAAACATTATAATATCATTAGAATAAAGTTATTAGTGATATATTATGCAAAAGGATAGTATATACACCACATAATAGTGAATTGGTGCATAATAATAAAAAAGTCTCAATGGAAATGTAAATTGAGTTGAAATCCCTTATAAAGTTGGTATCGTTAAATTAAGGTTAAATCAATCACATAATTATGTGTGAAAAATATAAATACACAAACAATAAGTGGATATTAATTGTAAAAAAATAATAGGTCATTCTCACATATTCATAGGACGACATGTTCAAGAAGTACAAGTTGAACCCAATGAATTGAAATTGGGTTAAGAAGTTCCCTTGTAAAAATTCGACAGCCTAATGGCATCACATTAAAATTCATAAAATGAGTTGATGAGATAAAAAGGGTATCTCTTCACATGGAAATAAATTTTACATCAATAAGGATATAAAAGAACATATCCCAACATAATAAGATATATGTTAAAAGATATAACAAAAAGAAGTATTTTTTTAAAAAAAGAGGATGTTGAAAGATTCCCTTATCGATTTCGTAACTTACAAAACATATGCCACATGAAAGAAGAATCATAAAATGAAGATTTAAATACTCATAAATGAAATTATATTACACAAATATTACCATCATGGACAATACATATGCCACACAAAAGGAAATAGTGGCCAATATAGCATGAATCTCACTGGAATAAAAAGTGAGATGAAAAAACCTTATTTCATTGTATTCAAATTGAATCGTATGAGCAAAAGTTAATAACCATAAAACGAATCATAGAATACCGTGAATATAAATATAACAATGATAATATATATAAATGGAAGTACACATTACACCACATGTAATAAATAAGTGACGAACAATGGAAATCTCAGCGAATTAAAATTGAGATAAGAAATCTCTTACCTCGTGTCCGACTTTACTCGATCATTCTTTAATATCCTGAATAATAAACTAAAGTTAATATTTACTTTTTTAAGAACTTTTTTCAAGTTTATTATTCCTTTTATTCCACTAATTACCATTTTGTAAATATTATGTAATCATTTATGTTAATAATGTCCATTTTGTCAATATTTGTACATGAGTCAAAAATGGACACCTTATATTTACAAGTTGTCCATGTGGTCAATAGTAGATTATATCCAGAATGATATTCATTATTTATATATCATATATATAATATATATCCAGTATATACATTTATTTATAATAGTACATAACATTTGGAGGTAAGAAATGAAATGCATCGTTCATGGAGACGGTAAGTCGTACGTACGCATGAACGCTACTTTCATTTCTATTTCTTATTTTAATGGAATTAAAACATAATGATACATAGGTATATTATAATTAAAGTATAATATCATATGTAATATCATTAAATATAGCCTCTATACACACCACATAAGGCATTAATTAGTCACATCACTTTGAGGGGGCGGTAGTCCGCACTTTCTCAAATGAGATTATCATATTTACCCACTATAGAAACCAAAAGGTGTTCTATAAATGGGAAGAATAGAATCATAATGAAATTATAAAAATAATATATATATCATATATAAATATTGTTCCATAATAATGGAGACCATTATAGGCGGTAAGAGGTAATTGAACAATCATCATCTCGTGAGGCGTTAGTTTTCCATCCACAGAAACATTATGTTCTCCACCCATTAGATAGAGGTGTGTGTAAGGGTAGTTCGAATAATTCTTATAAAAACATCCTAGTATATTTAAGATACAACTGTTTTTACAAACTAAAGGAATAAAAAGAGATTAGGGATTGTAGAAGTAAACTAATAGAAAACAAATTAAGAGAAACTATTACCTTTAATTTGGGTAACTCCCTTTGGTTTGAACCAAATGACTTCTTGAAGTGCCTGCTGCCTAAGGTAAGGCTTCTAGGAGGAGGATAGGGATGTAGGGAGTTTAATTGGGAATATTTTGGACGAGCCAAATCTCTTGAGAGGTGTGAGTAATTGGTTTGAAGTGGTCTCCTTTTATAAGGGAGAGGAAGGGCTCTTTAGGAAAGTGTGAAAACATTATTTTATTATATAATGATATTCGGTTTAAAATGGTCCATAAATCTTTATAGTCAAATATAATATGACTCATGGTCGAAATAAAATCATCAAATTAGAATTGGATAGGTTATTTATAATATTTTAATCATTATAATCTTATTTATTTAAATGATATATTAATTAGGTAAACACTGCATCATTATTATGTCATTATTAATTTAAATTATTTAATGTCTAAAAATTATAACAAAAATACCAGGATATAGGAAATCATTTTATATTTCCAATTGATTATTATATTTGAAAATATATTTTATATAACCCCTTCTAAAAATTAATTTACTAAAAGATATTTGCTTTTGTCCTTTTTACCATTACTTTAAGTTAATTAATCTAAATTGTCATTATCACTCCTATATGGTTCAATGGGGTCCCAAAATAGACCCAAAGATGACCATTGTCATTAATTAATCAACCAATAAGGTTTGGAAAAGTGTTAAGGTAATTTTGAATTATTATAATATTCTTTTTACCTTAAATTACCAAATTTACCTTTAAAAGCGGTAAATAAAAGTCCAAAGTTACTATTCACCAAAAATTATTTTCATCTTATTGAACAAAATTTTTCTTCTTTATAACAACCATGTATTTCAGATTTTCAAATTTTAATTTAAAGAAGTGGTAAAATTTCATTTAAATGAAAAAGTCAGTTTTTTTAACTATCACTAATTGGTTTCACTATTCATCAAAAATTGATGTTTTTCAAAAAAAAATGCCAAAAAATTAGCCTAAGCATTATTTGATATTCAAAATTAAATAATGATGTTTTTTTCCAAACTCAAAACATAAAAGTTTCATAAAATAATTTCAAAATTAATTCCTGTTGTAAAAACAAGTAGCATGTTTTTAAGAAACAATAACTATCAAAAGATTGACACTTATTTATGATCAATTTCAAAGTAAAATTAATTTCAATGACCAAAATTATATTAAATGGTAAAAATATATTCTAATTATACTTTAAAACGAATTATAATGATAATAAAACGATATAAATAAATTATAATATAACATAGTTTTGAATTAAAATACAATATTTACACTACTCATAAAAAAATGAACTTTATCGAAAAATTTCCAAAAATTTACAAAAAGTAAATTTTGATGTACCCATTCTAAAGAAAGATTTTATTTGTTCAAATAAAATGTATTAAAGTGAACAAAATTATATTTAATGAGGTTTTTCCATTAAAAGGCGGTGAATCGGCCTTTTAATGTAAATTATGCTTAAAATTAGATTCATTCACATTATAAGCCTCTAACTTTTATTGGATAAATGTATATACATTTAACAAAAAATGTATAATAAAATTTTAATTTTTTTTTTATTCCAACAAATACAATGGCTAGGAGTTAACTTCCATTTAAAATAATAATATTTTATTATTAGTGTGCAACGTAAGATTTTAAATAAACTCATTGTTGCGTATCGGGTATGCTATCGAACATAGAAACCCTTTTAAAGTAAAATTAATATTTAATTCACAAATATTAATAAATATGAAATATATATTATTATTTATTTACCTAGGATGTTACAATTGTGACATGGTTTTTTGTATTAAAAAAATATATTGAGAAGTTTAATATTTCTCACATTTATTTTATGTACACTTATTATACTTATATATCAAAATATTTCTTCAATGAAATAATTTTCATCCTTTTTATATGATTTTTATGTTCATTTCCATCTTACTAGTAATAAAATATTCTATCTCAACAATTATATTTTTCTTATTTGAATATTTAGTAACATTATCAATAAATCTATCTTTCATAAAAACATTTTATATAGGAGAAAATGATTTCCTGTTATATTTATTATATTTTTTGTATCTATTTTTTGACGTACATCATACCTCATTACAGTTCTAATGAGAACATCCAATATAATCTTTGTAAGATGTTTTGAATCATGTGGCGATGTTATTTTTTATTTACATTCATGTGGCATAATATTAACACTATTTTCTAACTAAATATTCATCAGTTGAAATTTTTATCGTTAATAGATTCAAACTATTTATAATCATCATGAATATTTTTTCATTTCTACTAATAAATCTATAGGTACAAAATATAAATCCATAAAAATAGCTCTCAAAATTTAACATCAATTTTCAAAAAATTTGGTATTCCTAAAGTGTATAACATATAACATTATACAAATAATATTAATAATTTCACATAAATATATCTGGATATGGATACTTATTTTCATTGAATAAAGTCATTTATTTTTTACTCTATAGTTATGTTTGTATTCAAACTTTTAATATCTAGTAAAAGTATCCAATTACTTCTTAGGAGATTTATAATATCCAATCATAATAAATATGTTTTGAATCTCATTTTTTATAACAATGGCCTTCGTTTTTTCTATACAGTATTCTTAAGAAACATTATGAATAATTTGTGGTCCCATTGGATTTATGTTAACCAATATCACAAAGGATAAAACATCCATATTATAAAATATCGATACAATTTTCTACCAATATAATTTCTGTGTCAATTTATAAAAAAATAGAAACCCAATTTAATATAAAATGTAGCAATTTATAAAAAATGTAAACTTGCTAATATAGGTATAGAAATAGTTCTAAAACAAATTATAGGATTTTAAGACTATCTAAATGTATACAAGAGGGTTGGGGTAAATTTTATTGTATAAAATTTAATATTAAATATTATTAACCTATATACAAACATATTTCAGAATAATATTATGCCTAATATATAATAATGAAAAATTAAAAAATTATTTACCCATTGTATATGAAACCATAGTTTAGGAAATGTTTCGAACATACACAATAAAATTTCCTTCAATCCTGAAAATTAGAAAAATATTCAAAAATTATAGTTTATATTAATAATAATGTAACATATGTTTTATAAACGGATTAATAAAAAATTTCATAAAAAATATTCCAAAAACTAACATTAAATGTAAAGGATGTTTTAATCAAATTCAAGATTTTTTTTTCATATATCACTATATTAATTAGTTTTAATTCTAGTCAAGTAATTTTTTGATCAGTATATTGGGTATAGGTTCTATTTCCCTTACCTCGAGAACCATTAATCAGAAATATCAAACAAATATATTTCACTCAAAACCCTAAGAACCCTCAGTGAAAAATATCAAACACACACCCACTACAATCATAGAAATAATTAATGCATTTTTCATAAATATTGACATGGATGCATTAAGAAGAAAACTATATAAAGATTGAAATGAAGTGATATCAATGTAATAATATGTTAAAAACTCTACACATAAACATTAGATAGTTTGTGATGAAAAATCTCCCTCTTTCTTGATTACAAATTTTATTTTTATGAATTTCTCTATTTTCTATTTAATTTTTGTAAGAGTTAGTTGAAACATATTCAGAAAAAAGAATTATTCTATTGAATGGTCAAGAAAAACTTGTTCTCTTTGTCACCATAAAAGAAGTAATATAGTGTGTTTAAATTTCATTAGGTAGATAGAATTTTTTTTCTTATAGAATGGAATGTTTCATCTTGTGGAATTAGCGTGGTTCATACAGCGAATTAGAATTTTTCATCTGATAGATCTTCTAGACGTTCATATGGAAAACATTTTTGCTTCTATTTGATGATGTTCATAGATGGTATTTATATAAATTCATTCAATATAATCTATTATACTCTGAATATTGGAAATTTTAAAATCTTTTTATAACGATGTATTTAATCATTAATCCCATGTAAAATACATGTATGCCCGATCACTTAAAGACAATGTCCAAAGATCGAGTTTTTTACATTTGGAAAAAATCATTTCTTTCAAACAAAAAATATCAAAATATGATGTATAAAATTTTATTAATGAATGAATCTAAAATTAATTGGTTAGTTATAGTCAAAAATAATGTTGGAAAGTGTTGAAATAAAAATTTTGAGTCAACATATATATTCTTAAGAATAACAATCATCAACAATTAGTTAAATAAGTTATTTATTTTTCAATGAACTATATTTAGTTTCAGAATATCTATATTTATTCTTTATGTAATATATATTTTTTACTATACGTTGGAATCATACTTAGGATATGTATTATAAGGGGGACCATTATATAATATCTTTTATGTTGTCCATCATGTTTCTACACATTTTACTCAATTATGAGATCTCTAAGAAAAGGATATGAATTCCAACCATAAAATATATATTGTTGGTTATTAGAGTGGACTAGACGAAGTTGTTGTTTCGTTGAACCAGTATAGAAACCTTTTTTTCATTATCATTATTTTTTTATTATATTGTATGTCTTGATTTAATGAAGAACAGAATAATCATGTCACACTACGATAGAAGTTTTAATTAATTGGAATGTTTTAAATGACTCAATTCACCACTTCTTGATAATTTTTCTACTGCTAATCTTGGAAAAAAAACATTTATTAGAACCAACACATCAAATAGATTAACCTATAATTATTAAATATATTTCGAGAAAAAGATTCAACATTAAAAGTTAGATTATAATGGTTGACATATGAGGAGGTTTGTTTATGAGTTGAGCTCATAATTCTAATGCTGATAATTATGTTTACTATATATATATATAATGTTTATCTATTTGAATTAACTTTTATTGAAAGATAATTTGAAGGCGGTTGAACCATTGTTGATTTTTTTGTGAACATATATTTTGGAATTTTGATCAAGAAGATGATTATGATATATTTTTAAAGGATATTATTTCTATTATTTTTATATTAGAGAGGGATTGTTTCGAATATGTTTTTCTGGGATCTTTTTTCTCTATATATGGGAATCTATTTGTGTTTCATATGATTGAATGAAAATTTTATGAACTTATTTTATAATACTATAAATTTTTGATTAGTAATTTTTTAATGTTTGATAGATAATGTAATTATCAAATGAATAGAATAAACATTAAGATAATTAATAATAATTATTTTTTAATAACTATTATACCAAAAAAAATATCAAAAAATAATGTTTATTATAATGCATCCTACTAGAAAAAGTGGTATCCCTATTTTTATTAAATAGACCAAAAAATTTAAATAACTATAAATGAAAGGAATAGTTGTAACAATCAAGATGTGTGATTTTCAAATTCATGAAGAATATGATGATCCCAAGTTATATAAAAAAGAAAATTCAACTTTAAAAGACTCTAATTCAAAAAAAAGTGGAAAATGTTAATGAAATTCCGTGTGACTCATTTGATGAATGAGAATTGTGTCGTAAAAGTGAGGATATGGACTTAATCAAATATAAAAACATTAGAAACGTTCACATTAAAAGAAATGATTTAATAAATAAATTTTGAAAGAATCATAGAAATTCAAATGTAGTGAGCTTATTTGAATACATGAAAAATGACCATATCAAACCTGATTACCCTCAACTAAAAGAAAAGAAACAAAATATATAAGATCTTTATTACAAAATTGTACATTAAAAACCAATCTTTTATAGAAATAAAGGGTACTTATACTGCATCAACGGTTTCTAGCAGTGAATTCCTTTTTAAATATAAAGTAATGAAAAGAAAAAAAAGATATTTTTATTAGCTTAGAATAAAGACATATAATAATTATTGTATGCTAATTATAAATCTTAAAATTATTCTATTGATTTTCATAATTTTTATTTCTATATTATTAATGATAAATGTGATAGTTTGAATAAAATTTAGAAATCACTGATGATACTTATGATTATATTCTTATTTAAAGATATGTTTTTTTATTAGTATTTATAATTAAATTAAAAACATGATAATACCTTATATTCAGGTTCTGTTTAAGATAACATAATTAATGATTTATTATATAGAGTTTATTCGGAATAATTAGATTCTATTATGTTTACTAAGGGGGTGAATACCTAAAAAAATTACTTAGAAAAAATAAATGAAATAATGGTAAACAATCTATTAGAAAAAATAGTGACAAACCAAATATTTATAGGAATTTTTTTATTTTTATATAAAATATAAAGATAATAATTACTATTACATTTTTCATTATGGTATTGAGTGACACTGTTCCTATGATTATTTCATTAAATTACATCAAATATATTGTTTTAATCATCGTTAAAATTCATAATATTTTTCTAAAGTTATTTATTGATTTTATTCTAAATGAAAATATATTGGTTCTCCTAATTCATTATGTCCCTAACATTTTGGGACACAAAAGTGGATTGGTACCAAATAATTTTTATTTTACAATTTTATTTCAAAATAACTATAAAAATGAAATTCTAAATAGTATGTGTCTAGAGTTTTTGGAAGACATATGAGTGGATACTTATAAATGTTATACACTTTTAAATGATTGGTGGTGGTTATGTATCTTTTGGTGATAATTCAAGGGGAAGTATAATTGGATTCAGATATATTAAAAACCGAAAACATATTGTTTTATCTTTAATGGATAAAAAAATCTAATAGGTAATTTTCTACTTTTTGTTGATTTTTATTGAATTTATTTCTCTAATAATTCATGTTCAATTTTTAAGGATTGATAACTTAAATTTAGAGAAAATTGAATTGAAAATGTTTAGAGTTTAGAAATTTATTATTCATGTATATAAAATAAAAATGATTTTAATACTAAAATCAAGGAATCATGGATTTATAATTGAATAATTGTACATTGTTATGATTATTCTTTAATGATTTTTTCTATAAATAATAGGATTTATAATTTCCCATACATATTGATTAATGAAAATAGGATATATGATTACTTATAATGGGATAAAAACATAGATATTACATAAAATGAAATAGTTAAGTTAATAATTCACAACCTTTGTAACATATTGACATGTATTTGTATGGATCATTTAGAATATATTACCATTATGGAAAATGTTTTGTAGTTTAGGTTCATGAGTTTTCTAGATATAATTCGATTTACATTTTTGTGTCTTAATAGTGATTCATATTCTATCTCCATGAAAGTATAAAATGTTTTCTAAAATGAAAAATATTTCAAATTTCGTTCCTTGAGATGTGACCATATGGAATAATTTCAAATTAATTAATTCAATTCATTTTTCAAAGAATATTGTGAAATATAAACTCTCTTTCCATAGAAATCCTCAGTAAGATGTAATTATAGAATATATAAATAATAATTTATATGAAAATTATAGAACCATGATATGGTTATATAATAATTTAATATACCAATATTTTAAATTAATACCATGTTCGATAGCTTATACGACACACAACCCCAATACAAAAAGAAACATGAGATCTTATTATTTAAAAATGGTTGTTATAAACTAATAGTTAAATTGAACTATATGCAAAAGATTAATTGAATTTTGATATATATATATATAAATATCCTTATAGAAGAAAAATAAGTGATCAATTTTAATTAAAAATGCACTCTCTTTTTAGTAAATAAATGATACTCTTAAAAAATATATTTCCCTCAAAAATTGTTTTATTAGTTTTTATGAGTCAATATTATAATTAATTTCCCAATATATTAAAAAATATAATTTATAAAATTAACTTCATATTTTTAATTCATTATTTAAATATTATCCTATGTATAATTTTTTATTATTTTATAAAAAAATTTATTTTTCAATTAATAGTGAAAAATATTAATTTTTATTTAAAACTATATTTTCTTTTAAGGAATTTATAAATTAAATTTACAATTTTTATAATTTATAAAAATATCAATAGTTATTTTTTGTTATACATAATAGAATTATAGTCTTTATAAATAATTTTATACTTAAATTTTGTATAGAAAGAATTTTTTGTTCTTAAATAGATTATTTTTCATAAAAACTGTTTTAATTTAGATTTCTGGGTTATATATTAAAATAATTTATCCCAATTGGGCAACTTGAGTACTAGAAAATAAATTCCATGTTTAGACTCCTATAGTACAAATTTGGTAAATATGAACCTCTTATTATTAATAATTATGAAAAAATAGCCATAGTAAATTCTATTATCATGATAAAGGTAAATTGTGTTAATTAAGGGTAAAAATAGTTTCATAAGGGCTAAAACGTTATCGTCACACTAACATAAATGTTATTGGATGAATTTATCTAATCGATAATCATCTAATATTATAATAAATTACATTTTTACTAAATGTCCATGATTTTTACATTCATGTTAATTAATGTAAAAAAAGTCCAAAAAATTATTCTTATTGTTTTTATGTCACTAAATTTAAGACATGGGGATAAACATATGATATGTAATTTTATAAATAGATATTTTAAATATTAATATTTTTTCATGGTAACTTATTTTTAAATTTTTTATGATTTAATAATTACCATAACTCCTTATGAAACACTAACACAGATCTTATGCAAGAGATAAAAAATATATAAAATTATTTTAAACAATTATGAAAATAATTTTTCATGTGATTATTTGGGTTTCATGATTTTTTAGATAAAAAATTCATATTATTTATTTGTTAATTCATTATATCCAAATTACGTTTATATATTGTGATTTTAACAATCAAATTAAATGTGAAGTATCCAAATTCAAATTAATGTTATTTTAAAATAAATGAAATATTTTCAAATGATTTAATAAAAAACATAATATATTCATCCATGTTATTGGGTTTTGTCTAATAAATGATCCATGGTCCAATTATCCTATTACAGTAACTTTATTTTTTTTTAAAATGAGAAATCTTTAATAACCCTATAATTGTCAAAAAGAGTTAACACTACATAAAAATGTATAAGTGTAAAATATAATATATACATATCCAAATTTTAATAGACTTTATTATTTATACAGATTATCCTATATACTTTTAATATTACTAATTTGGATTCATTTTAAAATTAATATTAATATATATTAATTTAATTATTTATAAAATTTCAAGAGTGCCCCACCACAATCTTATACAAGGGATATTTTTATTATAATCTCTTAAGACATAAAAATAGTTTGGATAATCTATATCCTACTTGAATAAATTCCTAACTTTCATAAATTTGTCATATAATAATTTGTTTATTATAAAACCTAACTTAGAAAGTACATGGTGTAATACTTAAGAGGTTAATCCGATAAGAGGTATAGTTCTTAATAGAGAGTTTTCTTAATATTTATTTTTCAACAACCATGAAATATTATCAAACCATGATGGTATAATACCATAATATATTAAATATATTTTCGTTTATTTATTTTTGTTCCAAAACCTATAACCATTTCCAACATCCATCAAAAGGGAGTGTAATTCATCCAACATGTAGACAGCTAGTTACTATCTTGCTGACCATTGTAATTCAATTTCCATCACCATCACACAACACTAGATATAATGATGGATTTAATGTTTTTATATGATTTTAATTAAATAGTTATCATTCTATGAGGATATTGTATCATATATTTTCTTAAAATTTCAATAATTAAAAAATGCTAATGTCATTTGTTCAAACCTATGGACTACCACCTCCACTAACTGATGTGATTCATTGTTAATCACTACATCATACAGATGCTATATATAAGTTTATTTAAAGAAATAATATTTTTATTATATTATTACAACTATTTAATGTTAAAATAATACAACCATTCATTCTATAGTGATCACCGAAACAAGGATATTTTACTCATGCTTATATACGATGTACCGTTTCCATGATTATAATATTGTTCATTTTTCATAAAAATAATTCATATTAGGTTATAAAAGTATAATTTATGTAAAAAATATAATTATCAATATTATTCTTCTTATGAAGAGGTATAATTTAACACTTTGACCATAGCCAACACACTAAAGCAATTTTGAAATTGTGGTCAGAACCTTCAAAAGAAACATGACTTGGACTTGACTAATTATGAAATTAACAACGTCAATAAAATAAATGGTTTAAGGATTAGGTATTAAAAGAAGGAAATTTTATTAATAAATCAAATAATTTATATGATTTTATTATATAGGTTTTAAAGTACATATATAGAAAATATGGACTCGGGGTTTGGGATTTAGTCTCAATTTTCCATCATTGAGGAGTACATTAATATTATTCACATAATTTTATTATTATGGTTAATATAATGAACCTTTTACATCATATATAATGAATAATTAAAAATTCATTGTATTTTATGTTTCAATTTTATTAACATCATTCAGGGTGAATTTAATGGGTTTTAAGAGTGGTAAAACTATTCTTAACTAAATTTCCATCAACTGGATTATAACTCTTCTTCAATAACATGGTAATAGAATAATTATATGTTAATTCATCCCTAAATATACTGGTTATTTATTTACATTATTTTGAATTTAAATTTGTTACACATAATATCCCAATTTTTTATTTCCCAATAAAATGATATGAACTTTTAAAAGGGTTTATTTTTTCATATATCATTTTCTTAAGACATGTTTCATGTTGTACATAATTATTTCATTATTTGGTGTCATTACAACCTCATGAATGAAATTCGAGTTATTAGTTTATTTAAATAAATTTGTCTATTGATCAATACCATATTATTACATTGATTTCCTTAGTATTGAAATATAACCAATGCGGTAAAGGATATATGTTACAAATCACCTTTCCTTTTTGAATTTCTTGTATCTAATACTCTTTTAAAGGGAATAAGGTGATATTATTTTCTTGAACCTAAAATATTTCATTCCTATTATATAATTAATGTTCTTACATTATTATTTACAATTTACATACTAATTGATTTTAGAAACATCAATAATGTTTTTCACAAGTGATTCCAATCATGTATTTGAATTTTGATCAGCAATCATTTCATTCATATCGATTTTTTCTATTTTTTTCAAAATATTATTTTAAAAACAAAAATTAATCAAAAAATTTTTTTATATGATATTTGAACTTCGTTTTTATTTTTTTAAAAGGAAATTTCTTAATTTTTTCCAAATGGGTCACTTCTAAATCAATTTACTAAAGGTTTTAAAATAATGTTTTTTTAATTCACAACCTCAATTGGTTTTTTCACTATCATGAACATTATTTTCCTCAAAGAATATTTTAGATGTTTTTAAGGTTATTTTGTAAAACTATTTACATTAGATTTCATGAATTTTTAGATATTTAAACAGTTTTTTAATGTCAAAAGGGTATTTTCGTCAAGAATGTGTTTAATGATCATTTAATAGTATTTAACTTCAATAGAATCTAGGCTATGATGACCCTAAATGGTGCCCCAAGATGGTTGGACATGAGTCCTCAAGAGTGTGTCCCCAAATGTTGGAGGTTGTTGACTAATAGCTAGGGATTAGGGTGTGACCATGGGGAGATTATGACCCCATTGATCAGAATTGGGAATATTAATATATATATATATATTCCTACATACCTAAAAAACATAAATAATACAGACTGAAATTCATAAACATGTACGTAAATAATTCTATAAGTGGAAGCTAAATAATTAGTGGATACAATATGATGATGATGACAATGTAGCTATAAAAAAGAATTTGTTATGTGCAGGAGATACAAGGATATAAAACAAGATCAAAAATATTAAAAAAGTCAAAAAAATTTTACAACAATCATCTTGATCATAGGTTAGTCCTCTTCTCCTAAATACATTCTATAATATAAACGGAATCAATGGAATTCGGCTTCTTCCCATTTTCAGTAACTACAACCATAATGTTAACTTAGGTTCCAAGGGATACCCAAGAAGGGTGTGAGATACAATATCAGTTGACCTCCATCCATGGTGTATAGTACAATCCATATTGTGAAATATAAAATAAATAGTGTGACATTATAAACAAATGAATAAATAAATAATTAAATAAATAAATACATTAGATTAGATTTTACTAGGACAATCATCATATTTACCTACTATGGCCTATATCAGTGAGTCTGAACCAAATATTCCTACAATAGTAAAGAGAAGTATATAATGTGAAGAAAATGGACTTTCCCCAAGCTTGTTCTTGGGATTGGAAGATATGTCTCTATGTTTTTTAAAATAATGTACTATTTCCCATTTTGAAATAATTATTTTTTATTTTCTTGATTACAATTTGAAAACCACTTAAAAAAATTATGAGATACCCTGAGCCCATAAAAAGAAATCTAGAGAGGAATTTTAATTATTTCTCACGGTAAAAAATTTATAACCAATTAAATGAAGATAATCTACGGTTACCCTAGGATGAAGTCTCACATATCACTCCAATCTTATGGTCCAAATGTAAAGTACTAAACCATCAAGTCCATACCTGGTCTCACATGTATGGACCCATGTATCTCTCGATTCATGGTTTAACCAACGTTCTATCGATTTCATCTAAGTGTTCTTCACTATGAAGCTTTTGATACTCAACTAGACGTAGAAATAGATACTGGTTTGTGATCCCATCCTCGAAAGAGCTATATTTTCTCTGAATTTTTATACTAACAATTAGTACATACTAACAAGAATGCACGAGGAGTACCTTTAAGGGGTACTCAAGTCAGAACCTGTAAAACCACTCTCAGATTTAATGGTGAAGTAATTAACCAATAAAAAAATTATAATATGAATCAATTTTTTGGCCATTCAATTTTATTCAAGAATTTATTTCATAGTGGGAATAAAGACCAGAACTTTTTAATTGAACCCCAATAATGGAACAACATTTATTAGGAATTCCTAGTATAAAACACTATCTAGAAAATCCATTGAAGGAAAGGGGTGTAGGCGTTAAACTAATCAGTCTCCACCGAATTTAATTATACAAACAACTCTAGGTATCAATTATGAGTTAATACCACACAAGGGAATTTGAATTTTTAGAAAAAAAATGGGAAATTGGTATCCCAAGGTACAGAAAAACCATTGGGTGGATTTGGTTAAGCTGATTAATCTAAGGGGCTGATTCACAGGTATCAACAGTCACCATTGTATAGGTAATTCATTCAATACAACTTAATTTTACAAATTAAAGGTGTTTCAGGAAGGGTCTGGATTACAAAACAATGAAACAATTTATATAACACAATGAAATAAAGGTAAAGGATGTAGACCATATACCATAACCTCATAGAGCATCCCACATCTAGTGTCATCCTTTGATTCAATATATGTTGGAAGAAATTAAAGAAACCATCAAATTACCAAGAAATGGGAAAAAAGATATTTCATCTAAATTACAAAATATATGGAATGGTTAATTTGTTATAGAAGCAAAATGATTAAATTCTTCACTAATAGATTTCATATGGATCTAATGGAATGGGAAATGGATGAAAAATGGATGTGGTAGTTTATTCCATGATTGAGAGGGAAGGGAGATCAAATGCGAGGAAAGTAAGAGAAGTTGTCATTGGATAAAGTGGAAAAAAATAAAGCATTAAAATAATTATTGAGGGATATTTTGGTAAATTCACCCACCAATATAGGTATATAAGGACTGGCCACATGATTGGAAAAATTGTCATTATCCATGGATAAGACACTACATTATGTGGGTACTACACATGGTTAACTACAAGGTTTTTTCAACCAAGTGCATATTGAGAAGATGAGATCTATCCAAAATGTATGCAGCATTATATGGCCATGTGCCCAAGGTTTCATGGTTGTTGTAAAATCATGTGGTCCTCAGGTTCCCACTACCTATAACCACATGGTACAAGTAATTGTTTGGGATAGGATCCAGGGTTCCACTTAACTGTGTGGGGAAATATTTTATTTCCATTTAAGGGTTCCAATATTTGGAAGAGTCTTAGACACACCCATGTGATTATTGAACGTTTTAGGAAACATTATTATGAAAAATTATAGTAATTTAAAGAATGAAAAAATAGTTTGAACATTTAGGAATGATAGGATGTTACAACATCCCCTCCTTTAGACAAATCGTTCCTGATTTTCCTTTCAGAGGGTGGTTGAACATCTTCAGATAAGTGTTCCAGATACTAAGAATTTACGTTATCTTCCTCCTCCCAAGTCATATCATGTATGATTCCGTTATATGAAATTATGTAGACAGTACAAAAAGATATTCCTTAGAGAACCATCATTCAACAGTCAATGTCATGTATTGGTTTCTCCTCGAATGATGCATCTACGTCTGGGTCAAAATCCTCAAGGTTATATGAAGGAGACAGGTAAGCATGATACTCTTGAAGTTGAGATACTTGGAAAATGCCATGCATGGAAAAATTAACTCTAGGTAACAACATCCAATAGTCTACCAAACTAACTCTCTCTACTATCTTGAATGTTCTATCATATTTAGGTGGTAACCTTCCATGTCTCTTGATTCGTCTATGAAGCAATCTTTGTGATACATGTTGAATGACCTGATGCCCTACCTCGATCTCTAGAGGGATATAATTATTATTAGTATATGAATTATTCCAAGATTTAGATGTATCCATATGCTCCTAAACTAGTAGAACAATCTATTAACTATCTTGTAAAAGATTTGGGCCCAGTCAATCTTCCTCAATTACCTTTTTCCAACATATAGTTGAATGAATTGTCCTACCGTAAAGAGCATCTTATAAGGAAATCTGAATCATTTAATAAAAACCATTTCTATTATAAAATCAAATAAAGGAATTCTATTTTTCCATGACCCTAAGAAAACACTGATGTTGTCTCTAAAATTTTCATATAACACCAGTACTGTCTTCTTAGACTGCCCAATGATCATTGGGTGTTTTGCAATGCGCAAGAGAACCTATGATCCATGTTACTTTTTCAACGCTTTCTAGAACTGTGTAGTAAAGAGGGAATCTTATTAAGAATTGATAGAAAAGAGTATTACATGAAGTCGCATGATCTATCGGTTTTCAAGCCATCATAACTCATAAAAATAGATTATATACATGATTGGTAGAATGTTGGATACCATGGTCAGACATTTTAAGGTCATCTATACTAGATCACAACCTTTAGGTGATATTGGGAATACTATCACAGAATATTTGGTGACATCATTCCATTTCCACTCAGGAATGGATAGAGGTTGTTGACTTCTAGTAGGTCACCACTGCATTATCTTCAACCACTGGAAGTTAGATAACTAAGTAATAAATCCTATTATTTGACTATTTATACCTGGCCAACAAAACCTGATGACATATATCTCGATACATATTGGTGATCCTAGGATCAACTACCCATATATAGGAATGATATTACATCATCATCTCTTGCAATATATTATAAGGCACCCAAACAAATGAATTAAAGAACATGGTCTCACATAAATCCAAAAAAAATCAAGAAGGTGTGTTCTCTCTTGTGAAGATCTCCCTTAAAAGAGGCCATTGGAATTGGAAAGATACCACATCTAGACATGATCTAGATGGAAGGATGTTATTAATAGAGTTTCTATAAATGAATATATGTTCTATTAATGAACCTCCAGGTGCATCTTGGTAAATAGATCCACCAAAATCCACTCACTATTATCCTCCTTAATGAGTTAGATAATAGTTTTCAAGCTCATTGAATGAGCCCTGACATTTCACTACACATTTTTACGCAATCTCAAAATTGGATGATTTCATGTATTCCTCCTTCACACACTACCAAAAATTTATGCCTCGCTATGTGAACATGTATTTTAGAATTTTATTGTCCATAAAAATGAATAATATATCACCAGTTTTTCCATCAATGTAGATAATGAACAATAGATTCTAGCTCGAGGTCATTCATAGGATAGTTTTTCTCATGGGGAATTAGTTGGAGAGATCCATAAGCTGCAACCCGATATACCTATATCAAAACTACCACTAGCACAATTCATTAAGATTCAAAGTAAACACTATATATTCTACCCAGCCTTGGTAGAATCAAGATAGATGCTAACATAATTACTCCCTTTAAATCCTGAAAAGATTATCACAATCTTTATTCTAGTTGAATTTCACCCAGTTCTTGGAAAAGCCCATATTCGATGCTTCTTGGTATGATAAGCCCTGGATGAGTAGACTATAATATCCAACTAGCCCTAATGAGCTGTGTATATTACAAAAATTCTTTGGATTCCACTAGAAAACCATAAAACTGACCTTATCTTGGTCAAAAAATATTCCCTCCTCTGATAAGATATGACCAATGAATTTAACCTTACTATGCTAAATGTGGAATTTTTTGTTCTTCACATATATCCAGTGCTCTCTTACTGTAATTAGCACAATATACATGTGAATAGAATTTTATTTTCTGGTATGTGAGTACACTAAGACGTTTTCAACATATACTACCACAAAGGAATCAATCTATAGGTGGAAAAACAAATACATCAGATCCATGAAGACTGTTGGTTCAATCGTTAGGTCGAATGACATGTCCAAACACCAATACATGTCATACCTGAGTCATAATTCTAAATGTTGTATTTATGATGGCCTAACATTCATATGATGATACCCAAAAAATCAATCTTATAGAAAATAGTTTCACCTTAGATTTTGTATCAGAATTCACATATATTTGGAAGTGTATACAAATTCTTCATTATAATATAGTTCAGTCAGGGTTAATCAACAGACAACCTATGGTTACCATCCACCTTCATAGAATAAAAGGAATGGTGAACCCCATGGTTTTATGATGGATCAGATAAATATCTTAGCCTCTATGTATTCAATATACTTATTCAGTTCATGGATCTCATAGGTACCTCCCTATATGGAGGAATGGGAAAAGGTGCCACAACTAGCATATGATCAATGGTGAAATTGATATTTCTCATAGGAGTTACGATGGTGAAATATTCCTTATAGAAATACCTAAAATAATATACCATAGGAGAATAATCAATAGTATTCATTCCCTAATTGTTCATAATGAGGCTACCCATCTAGTTTGTTACTACCCCTATCCCAATACACATGAGTCAAGATCAACTAGCATAAAGATCCAAATATCCTATATTGATATACATATTTCCCTTTTGTCAGGTGATGGATACATGATGGTGATATCAATCCACATGGGATTGATAAGGAAGAATATAGTCCATATTCCAAATGATGTTAAATCCCATCATCTCTATGATGATGAAACTCCTCAAATACGGTTCCCACATATTTAAAAGGGGAACTCCATGCACAGACATATACCATCAACTCAGACACTTAACGGTGTGTCGAGGGTCATTACACAAATGGAGTAATCTACCACTAAGTATAGACTTACCATAGTTATAGAATATATAAATGAGTGTTACGAATCTATATCAAATAAGGAAGATACAAAATTATAGACTACCAAGATAGTACATCTAACTGTAGATAGATATTGATTATGATCCTCTGTTGTATTTTATAACACATAGATAAGACTTGAACTATAGCCCTAAGACATTACATGAGTATCCTTAGTAGGTCCACTATGTTAACGATGGGTCTCTTATGCTAGACTACCTCAATCATGACCACCAACATGGAATGAACGATATGTAGAAGACTAGATTCTTTCCATAAGAGGAATCACTGATCTAACACCTAAATGAAATGCTGGAATAGAACCCCATTTAAAATGAACTAGAAGTAATTACTAGAAAATTGATGGATTTGAACAGTCCAACTGCAATCACGGAACTCAATCATGTTCCTCACATATTGGGAGTTTTTTTTGTCATTACCTCCCACACAAGAGAAACACCAAAAGGTTTCCAGTGTGGGCCACATGGGTAGTATTAAACTCACATGTACCCTTGATGCATCATTTCATGCTTCTGGATAAACAACATATCTTCTTGGATGCAAAAATATATTACTTGGAATCACCTAATTAACTTATGTTCCACTCATTGATACGGGACTAGTCCAATATAATTGAAATGGTGGTTTACTGAAAGAGGTTCACCTATGAAAATATAAAATATGCAATCCTATACACGAATTGCTTAAAATTGTGTAGTACATAACTAATCATGGAAGGTGAAAAACATTTAAATTTTGTAAAGAAAGCTGAGTATTCCCTCACATACATGTCATCTTTCACAATGTTCATGAACTCCTAAACACGATTAGTTATCATGTTCAAAGGGAAGAAGTAGTTGAAGAGGGATGTATATAGGTATGCCCATACCATACCCTGATGTCGAGTAGATAGTGTCAGAATTTTATAAAAATGATGGTTAGTGTCACATAGTATATAGGTTGTGATATCCACTCTCTTTAGTGGCCTCAATATGCTCGAGGATAGACATTATATCCTCCACCCATGATTCACCTGCCTGAGGTCCTCTATCCCCTAAAAGGGTGGGAGGATGTTTTTGCTGACCCTTGCAATTTTGCTCAGCCTAGAATGGGAATCTTACGAGAAACCTAAATAGACTACATAAATTGAAGGAAACTATCTGAGAACTGAGCATCAACACCGTGGGGAATATCTGTAGGTGGTGTCTCAGGAGGAACTACCTAAGGTATAACATGTGGCTTAGGGCCACTACCTCAAGTGTATGATCATTGGAACTCTCCTAGGATAAATCATGATGTCATCACATTGGAATGACTATACTTTTTGAAAGTACATGCCTCATAAGATATTTATAACAGATCAAGAAAGTGGTAAGAATGGATATGAACAAGGCTATCCAATTAAAGAAACACACCCCTCTACCTTCTATCGGGGTCACGTCTCAATGCGATGAATGAGTAACAAACGTATCAAAGGGTATATGGCCTAAAACCCACTAATTATGTTGGGTTAGGATAATGTCTTATATTTTGACAAACAAGGGGACCATTGTAATTTAAAGGTCACATTAAATTTAATTTATTTAGTTATTACCTACATGATCAAGTATTATTTTTCACCAATTCTTGTTTATAAGGGCACGTACACATTATAAATTTAAATTGGCTCATCAAGTAATTTTATCTTGACATATACACTAAACAAAAATGTCTAACGTGCCTCAAGTACTGTTCTGATTGGTTGAGCTACTGTTGAAACTCACAAATCAAAACAACTATCATAGAATTACTGTTCAATTGAACCAATTATGTTATCATATCAAATAAAATCCTTCTAAAATCATACCTAATAATGAAAAATTTTCAATAATAGTAAATATAGGAAATTCACACTCATGAGTAGATATGGCATTGAATAATGTATGACATTAAGATCATAGAGTTCCTAGTACGATGTGTGGACTCAATATTCCCTATTATCATCGAGACATATATAGATGAACCATTTAAATAAAATTAATATTAATAATAGCACCAAACAAGTGTTCCACCCAACAGTGAAATCCATGAAACAATAAAAATGAAAGAAATATCAAAATTTATCCATTCCAGGAATCTTTGGTTTCCCTAATACCTAGTGTAGGTACTCCCAGTCACAAACTTATAACCAAATTCCGATATCATAGTCTTCTGTCTAATACCAAATAGTAAAAAAGGGAAAAATATATAATTCCAATTTTAATCATCCAACCTCAGATTCCACATACCTATTCCCCAATATGGTTGGCCAAGAGAGGTCATATGCACCTCCCTGAAATCCAGAGGCATCTGACTACCATCGAAGGGATAGGGTGTTTTTGTGGGGAGAAAATTCCATCATCTGTCATAGTAGATGGCGTATATATATGTACATATACAACATAAATAAGTTTCAATGAAATTCATAAACATATATGGTAAATAATAAAATTATTGGAAGGTGAAAAATCTGAAGATACAATATAATGATGGCGATGATCATAATTTAGCTACCCAAAAATAAATTTTTTAGGGGTGGGGGTGAAAGCATATGTAATATATAATAAAATATAAAAAACACAAAAACATACTATAAATATCATCTCATGCATATGTTTAATCCTCTTATCATAACTCTATCCTATAATAGAATTTCAATCATTGGAATCTAGCTACTTCCATTTATCAGTAACTACAACCATAATGTGTATATAGGTTCCAAGGGAATCCCACATAGGGTGTGAGAATAAATCATAGTAGGATGCCACCCATAGTTCCTAGGTGAACAAATTTCATGAAATATATAATAAATAGTTTTCATATTAAAAACATTCAAAATAGAAACAATTGGATAAATACACTAGATTATGTTCCACATGGAAACCCATTTAATTTATCTAATTTAACCTATTTGGGAGAGTTTTAATATAATGAGACTACAATGATAATGTAAAGGATATAATGTGAAGAATTTATACTTTCCCAGAAAATGTAGTCTGATTTGGAATAAACATCCCTATCTTTTTTAAATCAATGAACCATTTTACATTTTGAGACCATTTATTTCTCTTTTTTTAGAATCCAATTTGAAAACCATTTTTTAAAAAATATTGAGAGACACCCTCATATCATCCATATGTTTCCAAGGAGAGATGACTAGTATTACTTGAGGGGATCAGTTTATAACCAATGCCAATGTGTCCATCCATGGAGACCCTCAGATGAAGCCCCATGCGTCACTCCAATTGTGGTCTAAAAATTTAAAATACTAAACCTATGATTTTTTACCTTCTATCACACATTGAGAACATAGTTTCTATCAAGGAATAGTTCAACTGATTTAATATCGATCACGTACAAGGGTTCTCACATAGTGAACTAACATCACTTATCTGGAGGTAAAAATAGATAACTCTCAGTGAGCATGTTCCAGGATTAGATATTATCTATCCTGGCATGTTTACTACCAAATAATATTTACTAACAATATGGTATAAATTATTCCATCCAAGGGGTACATAAGTTAGACCCCATGGTATCCCCATAATCACTAATGGTGAAAGCATTAATGAATAAAATAATACATAAGAAGCATCAATGATAAATTTGATCCGTTTAATTTGGGAATGTATGTCATAGAGGGAATACGAACCAAGGAATTTCAATTGAACCTCCCAAATATGGGATAATTGTAATTATGAACACCTAACCAAAACACATTTTCTCGATAATTCATTTAAGGAAAAGTGAGTATGAGATTAATAAATTTGTTCAACAACCAATTCAATTCAAAAAAATATATAGTTTCCAAGTATGAGTTAGTACCCCTCAAGGATAATTTGGAATTTTAGAACAATGTGGAAATTTGGGTCATAGGGTTGATCACACCCATTGGGTTGGATTTAGTCATGGATAAAAATATAAGGGGTTGATTCACTATTTTATTGGGTTGCCAACATATTGGTAAGGCATACAATTCAATTTAATTTGGTAAATAAGAGGCATATTCAGAAGGCTCTAGCTCATGAAATAATGACACATTTTATATAAGATATTTAATTGAAGGGAAATGATGTAAACAATCCAACTTATCGTTATTTGGATTCCTTAATCCTACATCTTCCTTTAATTCAATATAGGTTGCAAAAAAATGAATAAACTAACAAATTCCTTAAGAATAGTGAAAATGATATTCTAAAAAATAGTGAAACATATGAATTGAATAATTTTAAATAGAACCAATAGGATTAAATAGACCACCACTATCTTCCTGATGGATTTCATGGGGATATAAATAGAAAAATAACATATTCAGAATCATGATCAATAGCATTGGATGGAAGGGAGATATTACATGAGGTACAAAGCAAAAAAAACCACTAGATAATGAGGATGAAAAAAATATTGGTTAAAAATAATTAAATATGTTTTGTTTGGTAAATTCACCCTCAAACATGTTTTTATAGGTTTTGGCCACATAGTTACCTAAAATATGTGTTGAACATGCTCTAATCCAATGAATTAATAGGAAAACATACATAGTTAGGCACATGGTTTGTGTAATAATGAGTAGGCCATGTGAATGTTATATTTCCAAAATTTTTATAGCCCTAAATAGATGTGCACATAAGGTCACGTTGTTGTAGATAGTGTTTCCCCTAAGTTCACACTATTTTTAACATCAAGGTATAGGTAAATTGTGCATTCTAGGATGCATGGTTCGTCCTAACTGTGTTGCCTATTATTTTCATTACATTTTACAGATCGTGGCTCTGAATGATCCGGAGAACCACCGATAACCTCCTAGATTATTTTAGGAATATTTATTATGTCCATTTGGAGTAATTTAAACACAAAAACAAGTGGTATGTGACTTCTTAAAATACAGGATTTTACACATTCATCAACATCAAAAACCAATTTTATTTTATACACTCCTCTACTGGCATGTTGCAATGATATCGTTCTTATTCATTGTCTAGATTGATAATTAGATTTACATAGAATCAATTTATTTTCAATGGTTGAATCATGAAATGGATGAATAATGATTATTTTTTTATAGAAAAGAGAAATATTATAGATTTTTAATGAATGAATGGTACTTGTAGATTATTTTTTACAAATGAGTGAGATCGGAATAATTTATATGATGGTTTTATCACAATTATATATAATGATGAATTAGTGAGCCTGATATATCTTATCTGATTGGTTCAACCCAAATTTATTTAATGTTGAGTGGATTAACCTGATATAGCATATAGAAATTGTGAGCCTATCTATATCTTCTCATTGCATTGGGAAATGTTCCTTGTGTTTATTGGAAAGAAGGGTGATTTTACGCGTGATGTTTCTCCATTGTATTTTTTAGGTCATGAGTTATATATAAAATGGTTTAAGAATATAATTATCTAATACACCAACACATTTTCAGTATTTTTCTATGGGTAATTAATAATTCCTTTGATTAATATTGAAATCACATAGCTCATGACTATTGGTTCCTTTAAGTCTTAACATTTAAAAAAATTTATGAAATTATTTATGTTTTATGATCCATGTATTGATGCATGTAAATTTTTTTATGCTCCTGATCATTGATTATGTCAATATACCCTTATTACCATCATATTCACATTGTAGAAATGTAATTGTTAATTATTATATTTACCCTTATTGAAAATTTCATCACACCCTTATTGTTTTTCATTTTCCCTAGGCTATGAAGAATGTTATTAAATGGTTTGTTTGAAAAAAGGATTCTTGCGTAGACATTTTCATTGGAGATTCCTAGATTTATATGGAATATAAAAAGTTGGGTATTGTAGGAAAATAATCTCTTGATGTCATAAGTGTTCTTTATGTAATATATTGTTCTAATTATCTAAAAATATAAAACAAAAAGATCTATGGATTTATAAATAATATAATATTTCTTTTTAATTTTTTAGTATTGGATATAAAAAATTCAGTCACATTTATTAGTAAAAAATCCTGAAATGTTATGTTTTTGGTTTTACCACTGGATCCAGGAGTGCGGGATTTGGGATATTATAGCTTGTATTACAGTAGGGTTTATACAATGTTGATGATTATGATATTTTTATGATATTATATTTTAAAAATTATGGATATCATTGTGGATTAATGAGTTTAAGGTATATTTTAATCTTAATGTTTTATACCCATAATTTCATAATTTATGTCATGTAATTTTAAGGATAATAATGAGAGTTTGGGGAAAATAATATTTTGTTGAAGTATATGTAACAATTAGGATAAATGTAAAGGATTATTTCAGAAAAATTTTGTTACATTTTTTGGGATGTAAGAATTATTGGATGAGGTTATCTTTGAGGTTAATATTTTCATTAATGTAATTATTATGGATATAGGGTTATTTATTTATAAAAATTAATTATCATATTTTAGATATTATATGATTACGAGATATAGTTTTTTTAGTATATTACTTTTTGATTTATTGATGTTATTTAGAGAGAAATGATATATTAATCTCAGAGGAATACATGATCCAATAATTATAATTTTTTTATTTCAATCTCAGTCATTTATATTTTGAATAATTTTAATGATTGTCATTTATATAATTATTTATTTATACATTGGATATTAATATTTAATTTTAGAGTTAAATGTAATGTTTAGTTATATGAAGGTTTATAAAATTATGGTGTTATCTTACCATGTGACAATAATTATGATTTTATTTAAATTACAACGATATGTGGTATATACTATTATATATTTTCAAAAGTATTTGATCTGATGAAAGTTGATTTTTGTTCTTTGGAAAATAAATCATCTTTATTACTAATCATTTGGACACAAATATAAAATAGTGGTGGAAGTTGATTAAAGAATGAAATTTTGTATATCATTTAAGTATTTTTTTATGTCATTTAAGTAAAAAGTAATGTGATGCCTGGATTTGGGGAAAATTATCTTGAAATAAAAAATTATCATATTACCATTAATTTCAATGAATCTATGTTCATTTTCAAACCTCTCTAGTTTATAGTTTTGTAGTCATTGACCTTCTCATGATTATTCATTTTACTGTGACCTTTGACCTCTTTTAAATATCCATTATTATTAAGACTTTACATTTCTCCATCGTGGTTATTTTTAACTTTACTCTAATGTTTTACTATTGAAAAACTATTTTTTTATTCTAGATGACCCTAGAATACCCATTTCTATCTTTTCAAGAAGTTGTTTTAGTAACCCTTTTTACAATGTGGTATTCCAAAAAATGTATTTCTAAATGTCAAAAAATTGATTACTATGTATGTGATGAAGTATTTATAATGGAAATTATTAAAATTTACTGGGGTCGAATTTAATATTCTACGATATTAAAAGAGTACCATCTACGACGGAGTATATTATATGAAATATAGAGCCTAAACAAACCATTAAATTTCATTATTATATATGGTTGTTATATCATAGACATTAAATTGGAGGGTATCAATATAATGATCTAAATTATCATATATAATAATATATAATGTTTTTAATGAAATAAAATTTAGTAATAAATTGCTATGAAATAACTAACTGATATTTATTAATTTCATTTTATTCATTAAAAATAATTTTACTTCAATAATTTGTTTTATTACTTTTTATGAGTAAATATTATAACTAATTTCTAGAATTTTTATAAATGAATTTAACAAAATTTAAACCATTTATTAAGTAATAAATTAAATATTTTATTAGGTTAAATGTTTTATATTTTTTTGAAAATTTTATTTTTCAGTTAATAGTGGAAAATTAAGAATTTTGTTTAATAATGAAATTTATTTTAATGTAATTAAAGATAAAATATATATTTTTTCTTTCTTTTTAAATTTAAATTTTTTCCTTTTTATTAAAAATAATCCAAATACTTCATTTGGAATAAATTTTATACATGAATTTGGTATAAAAATATTTTTTTACATAAGAAGATATTTTCCAAAGAAACTGTTTTCATCAATTTTTTGAGGGTTTAATATTAAATTAAATACTAAATCATATATGAATTGAATATTTAAAAAATAATACTATATTGATAATCTGAATGAACAAATACGGTAAGTATTTCCATTTTACTTTCAGTAATGCTGAATCATAATCATTGTAATTTTTTTACCACTTGAGAGGTTAAATAGGTTTATTAAGGATATCATGAAGTGATAAGGACTAAAATGTTACCTTAAAACATTCCAAAGTTTAATATTATTAGTATTTATCATCCATATTCATATAATATTTTAATATATTTCTTTTTTATTCCATTTTTTCATTATTTAAAATTTCATAATATTTTATGCAACCAAATGTAAAAAATGACATTTTGTATGTTTTATTAACTCTATATTTTCTATATATGGATAAGCTTGATTTTTTTATTACATATAGTTATTTTAATTATAAATTATTATTTTTCTTGTTAATTTATTTTCAATTTTTGGTGATGATGCAAATACATTAACTTCTTACGAAACTCTGATAGAGTGATTTTTAAAGATATAGAAAAATCAATAAAATGATATTAAAAATAATAAAAATAATATTATTTGAGTTATGTTTTTTTGTTTTGAAATGTTGTTTTCATTATGAAATAAATAAAATATATGTTTTATTGGATTATAATTTAATTCAATTATTTTCATGTTTTATTAAATTAAAATTAAATAAATTCATCCAAAATTGACCTTAATGTTATTTTATAATAACCAAAAAATTATTATATTCTTTAAAACTCAAGAAATCATATTTATTGAAAATTGATTTAAATATGGTTAAAAATACAATATATATTCTATTTTATGTCTAGTTTTCCCTTTATAGTAACATTATTGACTCCTACACAGTAAATCATTTAATATAATAGTAATTATCAAAAAGGGTTAGCACGATTTAAATCTAAATGATATGGAATAAATTATGACCTATAATATTATTTTCTTATTGGTTCAGATTATTTAGAATTATTATATTCTTATATACAAATATTATAATTTTGGTGCCTTTTTTATCTGAAAATTAATTTTTTTTTTATTTTAATACTTTTGGAAATTCCAAGAGTTCCCCTCCCCTCTCTTAGAAAATGCCACATCTTGTTCTCTTTTATTGACGCATAAAAAAATTGTTTTCAACATACCTTAAAAAACACTTCAAAATATTGAAAATAATTTCTTTGAAACATTTTTTATATGAAACAGAACTTATTAACGTTTTTGATGTAAACCATAAGTTGTAATCAGAAGAAGAGGTGTGGTTCTTAATATGGGATATCTTCTTTACTTATTCTTCCACCTAATTAAAATATTCTTAAACCATGATGAGATAATAACATAATTATATTAACTATAATCGTAGGTTATTAATTTAATTTAGTAACCTATATTCATTTTAAACCCCCATCAAATCGGAATGGAATTTATTAATCATCTGTACAGTGGACTATAACCACACAGACCTTCACAATTCATTTTACATGACAACCTCTCAAAGATGGTAACAATGACATAATTAATTTTTAGATATTATATTAATAACATATTTATAATTATTAATAGATAATATATGATAAATTTTTTAAAATTCCATTTCATGAAAGAATATATCTATGTTTGTGTGTACTTGTGGATAACCACATCCGCGAAGTGATGTGATTATTTTTTCTTCACCACTCCCAATGTATGATTGGTATAAGTGTGTTAAATGAAACTATATTTTCTTCATGATATTATTTCATTTATTTTATTATAAAAAATCTTTACCTTAATTTAGGATTGATCATTTAAAATTAAATAATTACTCATGCGTACATAGATCCTACCATCTCAGTAATTTTAATGTAGTTCATTATTCCAAAAAGTGATCCATTTTTTGTTCAAAAAGTTTAATTTTAGTATAATTTTTTTATTATTTAGTCATTATTATAATGGGGAATATAGAATAAGGACTACGTTAACCATGGTAAATTCATTGAATCTATTTTTGAAATTATAGAAAATATGATCCAAAAATACCTAAGATGGACTTAACTGATTTTCATGTTAATTGTGTAATTAAAATAAATTGTTTAAAGATAAGGAATTAATCCTAGAATGAATTTTTAAGAAATTATATAATTGAATAGGGATTATTATACAAGTATTAAAGGACATACGTAACAAGTTTAGACTCGAGGTAATAGATTTGGTCTCAATTTTTTATTATTGGGGAAGACATTATATTTATTCAACTAATTTCATATATTGGGTGTATATAATTACAATATACATTTTATATCCTAATTAATTCCTAATTATTGGTATTTTAGGTTTAAATTTCAATTAATAATTCCAAAGGTATTTGATATGAATGTTTCAATGTGATAAAAATATTCTTAACTCAATGTCTTATTAGTGGGTTATAACTCTAGTTTATTGGCTTTGGGTTTCCCGGATTATGTGTAAATTGATAAATAAATTGACTTATTATTAATTTTATTTTATTTTTGGGTATTAATTTTTTTTACCCACAGTATATCTATTTATAAAATCACAATTCAATGATATGAACATTACATGTCTTTTTTATCTCAACAACATTTTCATGAGACATGTTTCATATTGTACACCATGATTTCCTTATATGGTGTGATTACTACATCAAAAATACATTTTTAGATATTAATTAATTTAATTCATGGTATCTCTAAAATAATATCATATTCTTAATTTCATTTAGTTTTCATTGAATATTTACCAAATTTATTAAAGCTCTATATTACAATCATCTCTTTTTCCAGATTGATTATGTATAAGGTTCATTTGAAGTAAATAAAATGATCTTGTTTTATTGAACCAAATTTAATTTCTTGTTATATGTTTATGATTTTTTTTAAGATTTTTAGTTTCCATTAATGATTAAAGAAATTCCATCTAATTTTCTCCTAAGTGATATTAATCATGTATATTATTTTAAATTTGGAATCTTTTCCTTCCATATCAATGTTTTAGAAAATAATTTAAAAAAATAATTTTTTATAATTTTAAATGATGTAATAATATATTTTTCATAATGATTGAGCTTCATTTAAAATTATATAATTGTAAATTTATAAAATCATCTAAAAGGGCCACCATAGACACTGTTAAAAATTGTTTCAATTTAATGTTTATTTATAATATTTACAATATAAATTGATTTTTGTTTCTTAAAGAACATTATTTTATTTTAATATTCCTTTATATGTTTCAATGGTTATTTTTATATATAATTATTTTAATTATGTTTCTTAAATTTTTGGTTTTTATATATAATTTTTCTAATTTAAAAAAGGTATTTCCCTCAATAATGTTTTAAATGATATTTTAATGGTATTTCCATTCATCAATATCAAAAAAACAATTTGATACAAAAACATCACTGAGGAACTGCTGTAATGATACCATCCTTGTTATTTCTCTTGATGGATTATTATATTAAACTAGAATCTATTTCATTTCCACTACTGAATCATGAAATGATTGAATAATGATTATTGTTAAAATTAATAATATTAAAAAAATCCATAATGGGACTTTGATAATATTAAAGATGAATGAGTGATCTCATTATAGATTAAATGAAGTGTTCAACCCTATTTTATCTCATGTTGAACATCTGATATCGATACATCTTATACAGTGGGTTGAAACCCACTACAGCTCATGATTAATGGGAGAGCCCTTATAAATTATAAGAAAGGTGTTCCCCATTATAGCTCTTCAATTCATTGGATAATATTATTTTTTATTATTAGAGAGATGGGAGTTTACCTTCATGGTTACTAATATGTACTTAACTAGGATCTTGTTATTTCTTACATGGGTTATTATGAAAATTATCCAAGATACCAACATGTATTTCTATATTTTTTCAGTGGGTTTTTAGTGATTCCTTTGATCAATATTGACATAATATGGATCATGATTATTGATTCTTATGAGTCTTTCCTTTTAACGTGATTTATGAATTATTTTTTGTTTGATGATCCCTATATTGATGTCTATAAATTCTTTAATGGTATGCTCATGATCTTTAGATATGTAAAAATCCCCTTATTCAAATACTATGATCAATGAGGTCATTCATGTTAAATTTCTTATCTCATGGACCAGAACAGTATTCCATCCAATCAGACAATTGACATTGCTCGAGAAAACCCCTAAAAGGGGGTTCCCAATACCCATTTCCTGACAACTAGTTCCAAGGAATCAATATAGTAATCACAGGAATGATTTTTTCCCATAGAAATAGAACTAAAAGTGGAAATAACTATAACATCATAATATAAAAATTATTACCAAACTGAACATACTTTACACATAAACTAAAAAAAACTGTATAAAAATATTATTCAGAAAACTTCAAAATGAACCAGAAAACCACATCATCTCCATATGACCATGATGTTCACTCTACATTCCATAATTAACCATCAGCCAAGCCAGTATACCCCATCCTATAATCTAAAATAAAAACTAAAAACAAGAAAGAACTGCATGCATGAGTATTAAAACTCAGTAGGTTTGGAAAAAAATATATATTCCCAATTGATATCCTTTAAATAAAGAAACATAAACATTATGTTTGAAATAAAATATAAAAATCATAGCTTTTCACACACATTTTCCCCTTTCAAACCAATCACATTCCATTTACCTTTTTCATTTCAAACTAGTGATCTTCCAAGAATGAACCATTTTCAATTTAAAAAATTGTGTCAATCTTTTCACACAAAGAGGGGGAGGGAAGGAATGTAAAATATTTTTAAAAAAACTTTTACATTAAAACTTTTGAAAAACCAATTCACCACATTCCCAATGAAGTAAAATACACAATATAACAACAAAATAGATTACATAACTAGTCAATGGGAAAATAGCACATACAAGTATCCAACAATCAAGAATCTCAATAATCCTCTACAGAAAACTATATGGTGAAATATAGGGGAAAACCTATGATATCATGAATAATCAACAACATATTATACATATGACTCATATAGAATGAATTCTTTTCCCGATGAAATCATAACACCAAAATGCTCGATCACACCCTTCTTGGAATGACTGAGGGGAATAATCCAAAGATGAGAATTCATACATAGGGACACTATCATGTGTGTAATCTAAACTCGTACAACAATTGTTCCTTGAAACTACTCTCACTAATATAGGTTCCTATGTCATGAATAAAAAGGGAGGGGGTGACCCAACAAATTCCAACTAATCATACATTCACAAACATACACACACCCACACCCACAGATATATATATATATATGAAACATAAGCATGTCACATAAAAATTCCACCCCCTCCCCCAGTCACCCCAAGGAAAAACCTATTACCTTTTAATAATCTAAGTTAAAGGGAAACTCTCAAAATCTGTCTTATAAAACATTCTCTCAAAACCAAGAAAGCAGAATTATACAAGGAGATATTTCAAAACAAAAATTTTCAAAAAGTTCCAATTGGACCACAAACACCCTTTGATAAATTACCCTTTTCAGAAAATAAACCATCACATATTTATCCCCTACTAAATCATATTCAATGAACCAAAAACATAACACTTTCAAGTACAAAAAAATTATAAATCCATTTGGGAAACAACAAAAAAAATATTTGATTTTAAAAATATAATTGTAAAACCAAACAACACATTTAAAAATCAAAAATTACTTTACAAGGAAATCATGAAATTGTTCAGCCACTTGGTGTGCACAACTCAATAAGTCCACACCATATATTCAAAACAATTAAGAATACACATTAATTTCACTTCAATAAACTATTCTAAAAATAATACATCACTAGTTAACATCCAAGTATGGTATGAAAATAAAAAAATGAAATAATATTAAAACAACCATACAATCACATGCTCCTTAATGACACCCAACCGAAATGACTTCATGAATGTTCCAAGAAGCAAGAACATCAAAAATGAATGTTAATATGGGAAAACCCCAATTGAAAACCACCCTAGATTTCCAAATTGGAAACAAATAGCCACTAGGGATAGAGAATAAAGGGAAAATGGATGAAAAAATGGAGAAAGATAGAGGATCCCTAACTATTCGATACGAGTGAATATTCTCCAAGAAACAACCATTAATACCACTTAGATGGGCTTGTAAGAGACCAAAACGACCAATGAGAGGCATTAATGTTGTAGGGTTTGAATGGGATAGGCTAAGGAAAGAAAAACCACTTTAATGGAATGCAAAAAATTCCCAAAATACCCTATTTAGATTGGGTTTTATGGGTAACTCACACGGTTAAACAAACCGTGCACAAAACATGAAATTTTTCACTTTCATGTATTGCATGGGATACACACTTTTACTTCATGGTTATTTAAACCATATTACTAAATTGAGTGACCTCTGCTCACTTAGGTTGCATGGTTTAACTAACCCTCAACCTTAATCGTGTCATTTGGATAAATTCCCCAAAACGTCTCCATTTTCACCTAAAAACACTTTTAACTCGAAGGGATAAACCATCCCACAAACACACTATATAAATAATTGAATCTAGGGGTTCGAAAATAGTGACAAGACATTTCCTCCCCATACCTTCACTCTAATAATGTATAAGGCCAAATACCACAAAAAAGTAACATGGCTCAAAATATATATAAGGAAAACGTGTAACAATAAATTTATTTCTGAAACATCTAGAACTCAAGTGAAAAACATCGAAACAAAATATAATCTAGAATGAAGATGAAAATAAGAATCTTGGTTTGATATTTACCTTTACTAATCAATTCATGTCACATATATTATGTTTCCAATTTAGAATGTTATCAAGAATGATGTTAAGTATGTTTTTCCTATAAATATTTTATGTGTGATGCTTTTCATGGTAAATACTGAAGGCATAATATGGAATATGAAAAGATGGGTATAATGGAAAAAATACTCTCTTTATTTCATAAGTGTTTCTTATGAAAGAGTTATTACAAATTCTACGAAAACATAAACCAAAAATGTCTTTTGGTATGTTGGTGATCACATATTTCCATTTTATGTGCTATGTTTTGGATCAAAAAAATTATGTCACATTTATTGTTATCACGACCATAAATGAAATGTTTATTTTTTTAGAACTGGATTTGGGAGTGAATGTTCAAGGCTGTTACATGAATTATTACTCCTTTTGGTATGAATCTATTATCCCAAATAGATATTTCATGAATATAGTTTTAATAAGACATATCTTAAATAAAATATCCAATGATTTATAAAATGACAGAAAACCAAACATTGAATAAATTAATATTTTCTATTGTGGGGTTTATATCATGATCAATAGGGATAATATTGGTCATTTTGATCTAAATAATAATATAGGAATATTTATTAGTTATTATATAACATTTAAAGCTTATATATTTTCCAATAAATGTTATAGGATAGAAGAAGAATCAATTCATGTAATTTTTTTAAATCGGTCAATTATATCACAAGACAGCTAACATTAATGACCTTGATGATTATATGAAATATTTGAGATGTGGAATTACTATAAAGTATAAAAATAATGGTGATGATAAACATGTTCATGTACAAAATAGTTGAAAAATATTATAAAATAGAGAAATTAAGAGTGTACTACCTAGATAGAATAGAACCTTTACATATCATCCCCAATAATATATTATTTTATATTTAGAGTAATGTTTTAGACATAAAAGGTTTGATGAAAATAATTCTAAATTTATTGATTTTATATTACAACTTATTCCCAAGACTATTATTTAATCTATGAGTGTGGAAATTTTACTTTTATCCATGAAGGAAGAGTTAAACTATTTAGGGAGAAATTATTATTGGGAATTTTTTTATTTATCTTAATTATCCACTTTTGGGAGCTTAATGGGGTTATGTAAATAATTAAAAGATCTAGCATTGATCATTATAAAAATGTTTCAATTAGATTCTAAAATTTACAATCAATATTTTGGAATAGATTATGAAAAACACATTGCACCAATAGCTACAATATAATCCACTATATTTATCTTATCATATAAATATATTATAAAAATTAACCATTTCCTTATGGATGATAAATATTATTTTTTAGAAAATAAATTTTTCAGCATGTGCATTTTTTAAAACCTTATTTTTTTAATTCTTTTTTTGAAAATTCTATTATTAAAATAACCAAAGATGTGTATGATCTTAGACAAGTACCAAAATATTGGTATGAGAGACTTAGATCTTTCTATTTATCAAATAGACTATATATGGCTTTGAATAACCTACAATTTTTATGAATAAAAATTGAGAAATATTTTTCATGTCAAAAATATATGTTTAATATCTAAAATTTGATTCTACTAAACAAAATATATGTAAAAACCTCTCAAAATTAATCAAATAAGTGTTTTATTTTATAGTGATGATTGAGATTAATTTATTTTTATTTTAAAATAATTAAAATATTCTATTCAAATTTTAAATGTGAAATCAAGTACATACATTTGACCTAAAATTGCCTTTTTTTTATTTGAATGTGGTAACCAAAGTTACAGTCCCAAAAAATACTACATGACCACGAATCAAGTATATTCATTAATTATTGAGAAATCTTGTACTTCAAATAATAAAGAATAAAAAACTCTTATGATTTCTAATATTAAACATGATATGGGTTAAACTAGGAACCGTTGGAAAATATTACTTATTGAAGATTAATTAGGATATTATGATAATTCAAGGTTTATATCAACACAATATAACATATTTTTAAAAATTAAAATACATTTATTTAATGTATTTGTTTTACTAAATTTTATACTTCTATCTTTTTATGCTTGTATTTCTATAAAATATAACTTATTGGATAAGGGAATACCAATTTCCTTAATGGAATAATTTTTTTTTCTAAAAAACATGCCCTCTAGTTTCAAAACACTATTACATATGGTTTTTAGTGAATATTCTAAAATTAAAAAAATTCAGAATATAAATAAATCAAAATTATGATGTTATAATAAGATTCCCAAATAATAATTTGTTGGATCAAAGCATAAATGTTATATTGATGTAAATTTAATTATATCTTCAATAAAGTGATAAATTATTTTTTTATAAGAAAAAAATAATTTCAATATATGTAATATTAATACAACTTTATGGTATATAATCATTAGAGCATATGAAGAAATTTTTGATATTTCAAGATGGTGTTTTTTCTGATGTTGTTGCAACCAATTATGTGAATCAAAAAATATAATAGTTGGAACATTTCCATTAAATAGAGATTAATTTAAGGGGTAGGTGCTGATGCTTTTTAATCTTAACCCATCTATAGATTAAATTAATTTTACATCTTTTTACTCAAACTATGTAAATATTAAGTGTTTTTATCATTTTAATCCACTGGAGAGAGGATTTTAAATAAATTAGAACAATTTTATTTTTTAAACACTACTTTTTTTATATTTATTTTCATTGATTTATTATCATTATAATAATATAGAAGTTCTTTCCAATCCTACGATCAAGGGTTCTTGTGTATAGGGAAATATATTTCTTCCAATCATAGTATCAATTGTTTCCCGATTTATGGAAAACCCACTTTTATTGTTTGGTTAAAACTCTAGATACCTAAACATTGAATAATAGGCTACTATAATAATGGATGTTAAAGAGTAAATTAATGATATTATAATGCTTTATAAGTTTATTTGAGAAACATTATAGATTATTAATTTAATTTATATTAAAAGTTATATACCTTGAAATGAAATTTTATAGAATTTTTTTTATTATAAACTTATTTGAACGCTGAAGCTAAGAAAACTTCTTTCAGATTTATTATATAATGTTTTGATGAATTTTATGTCTTATAATTTTACTTAAATTGGTTGATAAATTTTTTATGTTTTATTTTATAACCCACATTTAAAAAAACCCCTATTGTAGACATTATTATACTCTTAAATCCTATATTTGGTGTTAGAGAAGATTCTAATAGTTAGTATTCTTGTTTTTACTAATATTATTTTAACGAAGTTTCCATATTTTACAAAATTAGTTAAAAATGTTACACATAATTTTTGTATAAACTATTTTTAAATTAAATTTTATGTGTCGAATGATTATATTTCATGTTTACAAGGATGATATGTTTGAATGTTGGGTAACATGAGAATTTTAATCCTAAAATACCACCAATTTTTTATGTGACTAATTATGAATAATTGAGGGATACATTTGAAAAAATGTTATCTACACTAAGATATACTAAATTTATATGCTTACTGATAATCTGCATATTTCTAGGAAATGTGTTTCTTTATTCAAAAATAAATATATTCATGAATATCAACATAATTAACATGTAAGGAATACATTATTATGTTCAATTAAAAGTAATATCTATTGTAATATTTATTCTTCAAAATCTTCAATAATTATTTCGATGATGATTAAAATTACATATTTTTGTAATTCTCAAGTAACCAAAACTAGATGTGAAATTAATAGTGTTTACTATCAATAATTTTATTTCATACATATATATTATTTGTTAAAATGCATTATATAATCATGGAATATTTTAAAATATTATATTCTATGCATAAAAATAATTTTATAGATTATATTTTTGTTTAAAATTTTAAATAGTTTATCCCAATAGAGTGGGAATCCAAGATAATAACTCTTGAGGAATAGGAAAAGTTTTCTATATTGATCATAGATTATTGGATTTTACTCATATATAATATGTGGGGATATTGAAAAGATATGATGAAAAAGGAAAAGAAAAAGGATAATGGGGTTGTAGTTTTTTCTACTTCAGTTATTTCTAAGAATGTGAGACCTAAAAAGAATGCTTCTAGCCCATCAAATAAAATTAATTTTCATGTTAATACTAAGAGAAGTTAATCTAGATTATGTTTTTTATAATATTTCTATGTTAATGAACCTGATTGTTGGGATGAAAGATATCATAAATATGTATACTAATAATTTTAACGAAAACATTGGGAAGAATGATTCTCAAAAAATTATATATTACAAGTTTAAGAATCGTGTTCATATTATACCATGATTTCCCAAGTATATGTGAACATATATGAATGATAGAAATTATTAGAAGAATTGAATGAATTTTTGAAGATATAATAGTATGAAATGTCTGAAATTATAGAACACAAGGATTATAAGTGGTGGGGAATGTTATTCATATAATTCTTAAGATAGTGAATGTGAAGATCAAATGAATATATATTTCATTACTAAAATATGAATGTGTAATAATTTCATTACTTATATGGTATCTAAATAAACCATAAATTACAAAACGTTGAATTCTAATTATCTTTTTTGTGAAAATGATTATAATTTTATATCTCTAGATTGAAAATACATTCCATTGAGAGATAATGAAACTGTATATACATTTGAAAATGTTTCAATATTTTATAAACATTTTTAGAAAAAATTTTACTATTTTTAAAAAACATTATACTGGAGAAAAAGATTTCTAAATAAAATTTTATATTTTCTACAAAAACATTTGAAAATTATAATCATTCCAAGGATTTAGATAAATATAACATTTATAAAACTTTATTTATAAAATATTTAGAAAAAATTAATTCCAGTACTATATCTATTTAAGATAAAAGTTTAGTTGTGAATGTAAATTCTAAAATTTCATGTCTGAAAAATATATAATGAAATTTTATAATTGTTTACGGAATTTCTGATATGAATTATAGATGTATTAAAATTCATATGGATTTATTTGGTATTCATATTACCAATAAAAATTTATAAATTATTTTTTTCCAAAAAGTGACACATTTTGTAATAAATGTCAATGTGGAAGACATTGGGAAAACATTTTATTTAAATAAATAAAATAATTAGTCTTTAAAAAATATTTTTATATAAATAATTTAAAAATTCTCAAATAATAGAGCCGGAAATATGTTTATTAATAATATATTATTTTCAAATAATATTAGACCCTACCATTTTTTGGTTTTAAAATATAATCTTTTTATGTTTTCAAAATTAAAAAATTATTCAAGAAACAATAATTGTAGTTATATGGATAGTGAATCTTCTAAAAAATATGAATTTTAATAAGGATTTATTTATGAGTATTATTGAAATGAATGGATGAAATGTCAGTTTCATTAATAATGCTGAATGAGAAATTATTGGAATTGGTAAAAATTTTCTTCTTGGGAATTCCTTAATTTAATATGTTTTATTTATTGAATTAAATAACAAAACTATATTTAAATAATCCAATTATATGATGAGGGATTAATTTTAAACCTTAATAACGATAAATTTATTATTCATATTATAAATTAGAATTTTATACTTTTTGCTGATAGTCAATAAAATGTATACACCATAAGATTCTAATGCCTAATGAGAAAAGAAATATATTTCCTTAGTGTAATTAAAGAACTATCTAGGTTGTTTCATAGAAGGTTAAAAAACAATAATGTTATAACTTATAAAAAAAATATAAGAAATTACTAGTTAGATATTTCATGGACAAAATTTTTAATTTTTCTAATGCTTTTGTCCCTTATCAATTTGGAAAGTAACATAAGTCTTGTTTTAAAAATATTATAGAAGTTTTCATATACACTTATTTATTGTTACTGTACATGGATTCATTTGTTTGTACCCAAACATGATGTATTAGTGGAAAATACAATTTATTTTTTTTAGATGATTACTACAATATATATACATTGCTTAATTTTCATGAAAAATGTTTGAATCCTTTTAATATTATATAATTTTTGTATCCAATGAAAAAAATGAGGAAAATATACCTTTGGTAACTATTTATTATTATTATTATGAAGAATTCAAAAATTAAGTATTTGGTGCTTTTTATAGTAAAATCATATAATATATAAATTATCAGTACCTAAAACTCCACTAAAAATGGTGTATTTGAGAGATGAAATAAAATTCATTAATAAATTATATTAATCATGTTGAGTGAATAATCAGTTACAAAAAACTTTTGTGTGGAAAAATTTATTACATCCTTGTATATTATAATTCATGTTTTAAAATGACATTTTCATAATAAAAATTCTTTTCATTTTTTGACTGGATGAAATCTGAAATATTCATAATTAAATTTTTTGGATTATAAGTATTTATTCTAAATAAAAAAGTTATTTTTTATAAATTTTCTACCAAATCTATTAAAGGAATATTTTTATGTTTTTATTCATCTTTTTTGTCTTATTGATTTTTTAATTAATATAGAATTACTACTAAGGAAACAGTGGATGTTAAATTTGCTGGAACAAATCCTTTTTTTCAATAAACCTCATCCAACATCATTAGAAATTATATGAAAAAATAATTTTCAACCCAAGTTCTAATTTTTTCCTTATGAAATAACAACTGTTTTTTTAAGAAGTTGTACCATAATATGTTATTTGATGTTCTATTTACGAAATTTTTTTACGAACCCCCGGGAATAATTGATCCTTTGAAATCAACCAAGTGATAATATGGTATGTGATGTAGATCATTGATTAGAAATTATAAATTCCATATGAAATTAATATGGGCATGGTTGATTTTTATCACAGTTTAAACTGAAGACTCCGAATGGGGATTTATGTATTGAATTTTGTAAAAAATCATTAAATATGAACTCAATGAAGTTAAAAGGATTATTTTTTACACTATAGTTGAAAATCCTAAAGATTCACATGTAATTACTGTAAAATGGATTTTTAAAAATTAATGTGATCAAAATGGAATCATTATTATAAATAAATGTTGGCTTGTTTAAAATTTTAATAATAAAAAATAAGTAATAAAATATTAAGAAACATATGATACCATAGCTAGACTTGAATATATCAATATTATTTTCCATATATTGTATTTTTAAATTTCATACTTTTAGAAATGGAAGTGAAATTCACTTTTCATAGTTGATATGTAAAAGAATAAATTTATATATAAAAACAGTGGTTTTGGAAACAAAAAATTTCTAGATCATGTATATAAACATAATAACCAACATTATAGACATAAAATATTTCTTAGATCCTAGTATGATATAATAAATGTATAATTTGATAAAATAACTTTTTAAAGGGAGTTGTAGATCCAAATTTGTTATTAAGAAGGTTTCTAAAAACACCATATTTTCTTAAATTTATTTTGATGAGCTTATTTTTGGCTCAACCAAAAAATAATATACAGATTCATTTATTGATATTGATGAATCTAGGTTTGATATGAGATTGTTGGATAATGTAAAGTACCAAACCATGTTGACCTGGAAAGTCACACCTGGTGTTCCACCACATAGCGAGTTATAAGAAAGATAATGAAAAAAGTATTGAATATAACCAAAAAATACATATAACCAAAATAAAAAGAGGAAGAAAATGATAATATATGGTCTATTTAAACCCATATTGTTATGATAAACTAGAAAATTATGAATCAATAAGCCCACAAATTCTCCCTGTGACAAACCATCTCCCATAATTCATCTGAATATTATGGAAATAACAGAAAAGATGTGCTGGAATTCAAAAGGATTCCCTTTCCCTTTCCATGAGTCCAAAAAAAACTATGTCTACAACCACCAAAAGGAAAAAGTTGGGAGAAATAATAAATCCCACTAGGATAGCACAAAATAATATATACATGTTCTTATAACAATAAGACACCAGTTATAGATTTAAAATAAATATTCAATTTACTAATAATTTTTCTAAAGAAAATCATTTGTAAAACATTTTTTCTCAATAAATTAAAACTATATCAACCAAACATGAAAATATAATGCATAAAAGGGAAATAGATAAATTAAATATGTGTTCAAAAAATCTATTAAATAATCCATAATTTGATAATCCTTGTATAATTTCAAATTAAAACATTTAATCCCTACATATGGGAATGCGTACTGGACGTAAAATAAGTCTCAACCAAACTTATTTTTTTCCCTAATAGATATTGATTCTTAAAAAGGTTTTTTGATGATAAAAAGTAACCATGAGTGTTTATATACACACTAGGGTTACATGTGTTTATTTATCAACATACCTAAGGATACCAATATTCCATGATTGTAAAACAAAATCCAAAATCAAGATAAAATTTAATAAAAAATCCTTTTCATAAAAAACAATTTTCAATGAGGAACCAAAAATAGATCAATAAGAACACATATAAATTAAATAATTCGAAACACTTGTATAGATGAAACTACTATATGAATAATAGAAGCAAATATTCCTTAAAAAATGGATATAAAAAAATAAATGGCTTGCCTTGGAATGAAATGTCATGAAATGAAACATCAAATGATCGATATAGATCACTGATCGATCATGAATCTGAAACTCAAATATAGCCAACACCAATGATATAACCAAATGAAATGTATAATAGAAAATTTAATTACAAGGGATATGTGGGGAAACCAAGAAAAAATCCAAAATCAAACAATGTTATCCAAATGGAGGGGTATCAACCAAAAAAAAATTAAGCATTGAGAGGAAATCATTTCCATCTAATAATAAAGGATTTTTCTATCTATATTTCCTATAACACCCAATGCCATTGAAATATTTTTTTAGGAAAAAAATATAATTTTTGTTCCTAGATTTCATTATGAGATACAACATGTCAATATTATTTGACAAGAAACATATATTTTACCTTTCTCTATATAGAACACTATGTTTAACTTGTTTTAAACAAAATACTGACATTCCTGGATGGCATGCAAAAAATAAAAGATCGAGACTTACCAAATAGTAATATATTAGTAAATTAATGATTTTATAATGCTTTATAAGTTTATTTGAGAAACATTATAGATTATTAATTTAATTTATATTAAAAGTTATATACCTTGAAATGAAATTTTATAGAATTTTTTTTATTCTAAACTTATTTGAACGCTGAAGCTAAGAAAACTTCTTTCAGATTTATTATATAATGTTTTGATGAATTTTATGTCTTATAATTTTACTTAAATTGGTTGATAAATTTTTTATGTTTTATTTTATAACCCACATTTAAAAAAACCCCTATTGTAGACATTATTATACTCTTAAATCCTATATTTGGTGTTAGAGAAGATTCTAATAGTTAGTATTCTTGTTTTTACTAATATTATTTTAACGAAGTTTCCATATTTTACAAAATTAGTTAAAAATGTTACACATAATTTTTGTATAAACTATTTTTAAATTAAATTTTATGTGTCGAATGATTATATTTCATGTTTACAAGGATGATATGTTTGAATGTTGGGTAACATGAGAATTTTAATCCTAAAATACCACCAATTTTTTATGTGACTAATTATGAATAATTGAGGGATACATTTGAAAAAATGTTATCTACACTAAGATATACTAAATTTATATGCTTACTGATAATCTGCATATTTCTAGGAAATGTGTTTCTTTATTCAAAAATAAATATAATCATGAATATCAACATAATTAACATGTAAGGAATACATTATTATGTTCAATTAAAAGTAATATCTATTGTAATATTTATTCTTCAAAATCTTCAATAATTATTTCGATGATGATTAAAATTACATATTTTTGTAATTCTCAAGTAACCAAAACTAGATGTGAAATTAATAGTGTTTACTATCAATAATTTTATTTCATACATATATATTATTTGTTAAAATGCATTATATAATCATGGAATATTTTAAAATATTATATTCTATGCATAAAAATAATTTTATAGATTATATTTTTGTTTAAAATTTTAAATAGTTTATCCCAATAGAGTGGGAATCCAAGATAATAACTCTTGAGGAATAGGAAAAGTTTTCTATATTGATCATAGATTATTGGATTTTACTCATATATAATATGTGGGGATATTGAAAAGATATGATGAAAAAGGAAAAGAAAAAGGATAATGGGGTTGTAGTTTTTTCTACTTCAGTTATTTCTAAGAATGTGAGACCTAAAAAGAATGCTTCTAGCCCATCAAATAAAATTAATTTTCATGTTAATACTAAGAGAAGTTAATCTAGATTATGTTTTTTATAATATTTCTATGTTAATGAACCTGATTGTTGGGAATAAAGATATCATAAATATGTATACTAATAATTTTAACGAAAACATTGGGAAGAATGATTCTCAAAAAATTATATATTACAAGTTTAAGAATCGTGTTCATATTATACCATGATTTCCCAAGTATATGTGAACATATATGAATGATAGAAATTATTAGTAGAATTGAATGAATTTTTGAAGATATAATAGTATGAAATGTCTGAAATTATAGAACACAAGGATTATAAGTGGTGGGGAATGTTATTCATATAATTCTTAAGATAGTGAATGTGAAGATCAAATGAATATATATTTCATTACTAAAATATGAATGTGTAATAATTTCATTACTTATATGGTATCTAAATAAACCATAAATTACAAAACGTTGAATTCTAATTATCTTTTTTGTGAAAATGATTATAATTTTATATCTCTAGATTGAAAATACATTCCATTGAGAGATAATGAAACTGTATATACATTTGAAAATGTTTCAATATTTTATAAACATTTTTAGAAAAATTTTTACTATTTTTAAAAAACATTATACTGGAGAAAAAGATTTCTAAATAAAATTTTATATTTTCTACAAAAACATTTGAAAATTATAATCATTCCAAGGATTTAGATAAATATAACATTTATAAAACTTTATTTATAAAATATTTAGAAAAAATTAATTCCAGTACTATATCTATTTAAGATAAAAGTTTAGTTGTGAATGTAAATTCTAAAATTTCATGTCTGAAAAATATATAATGAAATTTTATAATTGTTTACGGAATTTCTGATATGAATTATAGATGTATTAAAATTCATATGGATTTATTTGGTATTCATATTACCAATAAAAATTTATAAATTATTTTTTTCCAAAAAGTGACACATTTTGTAATAAATGTCAATGTGGAAGACATTGGGAAAACATTTTATTTAAATAAATAAAATAATTAGTCTTTAAAAAATATTTTTATATAAATAATTTAAAAATTCTCAAATAATAGAGCCGGAAATATGTTTATTAATAATATATTATTTTCAAATAATATTAGACCCTACCATTTTTTGGTTTTAAAATATAATCTTTTTATGTTTTCAAAATTAAAAAATTATTCAAGAAACAATAATTGTAGTTATATGGATAGTGAATCTTCTAAAAAATATGAATTTTAATAAGGATTTATTTATGAGTATTATTGAAATGAATGGATGAAATGTCAGTTTCATTAATAATGCCGAATGAGAAATTATTGGAATTGGTAAAAAATTTCTTCTTGGGAATTCCTTAATTTAATATGTTTTATTTATTGAATTAAATAACTAAACTATATTTAAATAATCCAATTATTTGATGAGGGATTAATTTTAAACCTTAATAACGATAAATTTATTATTCATATTATAAATTAGAATTTTATACTTTTTGCTGAAAGTCAATAAAATGTATACACCATAAGATTCTAATGCCTAATGAGAAAAGAAATATATTTCCTTAGTGTAATTAAAGAACTATCTAGGTTGTTTCATAGAAGGTTAAAAAACAATAATGTTATAACTTATAAACAAAATATAAGAAATTACTAGTTAGATATTTCATGGACAAAATTTTTAATTTTTCTAATGCTTTTGTCCCTTATCAATTTGGAAAGTAACATAAGTCTTGTTTTAAAAATATTGTAGAAGTTTTCATATACACTTATTTATTGTTACTGTACATGGATTCATTTGTTTGTACCCAAACATGATGTATTAGTGGAAAATACATTTTATTTCTTTTAGATGATTACTACAATATATATACATTGCTTAATTTTCATGAAAAATGTTTGAATCCTTTTAATATTATATAATTTTTGTATCCAATGAAAAAAATGAGGAAAATATACCTTTGGTAACTATTTATTATTATTATTATGAAGAATTCAAAAATTAAGTATTTGGTGCTTTTTATAGTAAAATCATATAATATATAAATTATCAGTACCTAAAACTCCACTAAAAATGGTGTATTTGAGAGATGAAATAAAATTCATTAATAAATTATATTAATCATGTTGAGTGAATAATCAGTTACAAAAAAATTTTGTGTGGAAAAATTTATTACATCCTTGTATATTATAATTCATGTTTTAAAATGACATTTTCATAATAAAAATTCTTTTCATTTTTGGACTGGATGAAATCTGAAATATTCATAATTAAATTTTTTGGATTATAAGTATTTATTCTAAATAAAAAAGTTATTTTTTATAAATTTTCTACCAAATATATTAAAGGAATATTTTTATGTTTTTATTCATCTTTTTTGTCTTATTGATTTTTTAATTAATATAGAATTACTACTAAGGAAACAGTGGATGTTAAATTTGCTGGAACAAATCCTTTTTTTCAATAAACCTCATCCAAAATCATTAGATATTATATGAAAAAATAATTTTCAACCCAAGTTCTAATTTTTTCCTTATGAAATAACAACTGTTTTTTTAAGAAGTTGTACCATAATATGTTATTTTATGTTCTATTTATGAAATTTTTTTACGAACCCCCGGGAATAATTGATCCTTTGAAATCAACCAAGTGATAATATGGTATGTGATGTAGATCATTGAGTAGAAATTATAAATTCCATATGAAATTAATATGAGCATGGTTGATTTTTATCACAGTTTAAACTGAAGACTCCGAATGGGGATTTATGTATTGAATTTTGTAAAAAATCATTAAATATGAACTCAATGAAGTTAAAAGGATTATTTTTTACACTATAGTTGAAAATCCTAAAGATTCACATGTAATTACTGTAAAATGGATTTTTAAAAATTAATGTGATCAAAATGGAATCATTATTATAAATAAATGTTGGCTTGTTTAAAATTTTAATAATAAAAAATAAGTAATAAAATATTAAGAAACATATGATACCATAGCTAGACTTGAATATATCAATATTATTTTCCATATATTGTATTTTTAAATTTCATACTTTTAGAAATGGAAGTGAAATTCACTTTTCATAGTTGATATGTAAAAGAATAAATTTATATATAAAAACAGTGGTTTTGGAAACAAAAAATTTCTAGATCATGTATATAAACATAATAACCAACATTATAGACATAAAATATTTCTTAGATCCTAGTATGATATAATAAATGTATAATTTGATAAAATAACTTTCTAAAGGGAGTTGTAGATCCAAATTTGTTATTAAGAAGGTTTCTAAAAACACCATATTTTCTTAAATTTATTTTGATGAGCTTATTTTTGGCTCAACCAAAAAATAATATACAGATTCATTTATTGATATTGATCAATCTAGGTTTGATATGAGATTGTTGGATAATGTAAAGTACCAAACCATGTTGACCTGGAAAGTCACACCTGGTGTTCCACCACATAGCGAGTTATAAGAAAGATAATGAAAAAAGTATTGAATATAACCAAAAAATACATATAACCAAAATAAAAAGAGGAATAAAATGATAATATATGGTCTATTTAAACCCATATTGTTATGATAAACTAGAAAATTATGAATCAATAAGCCCACAAATTCTCCCTGTGACAAACCATCTCCCATAATTCATCTGAATATTATGGAAATAACAGAAAAGATGTGCTGGAATTCAAAAGGATTCCCTTTCCCTTTCCATGAGTCCAAAAAAAAACTATGTCTACAACCACCAAAAGGAAAAAGTTGGGAGAAATAATAAATCCCACTAGGATAGCACAAAATAATATATACATGTTCTTATAACAATAAGACACCAGTTATAGATTTAAAATAAATATTCAATTTACTAATAATTTTTCTAAAGAAAATCATTTGTAAAACATTTTTTCTCAATAAATTAAAACTATATCAACCGAACATGAAAATATAAGGCATAAAAGGGAAATAGATAAATTAAATATGTGTTCAAAAAATCTATTAAATAATCCATAATTTGATAATCCTTGTATAATTTCAAATTAAAACATTTAATCCCTACATATGGGAATGCGTACTGGACGTAAAATAAGTCTCAACCAAACTTATTTTTTTCCCTAATAGATATTGATTCTTAAAAAGGTTTTTTGATGATAAAAAGTAACCATGAGTGTTTATATACACACTAGGGTTACATGTGTTTATTTATCAACATACCTGAGGATACCAATATTCCATGATTGTAAAACAAAATCCAAAATCAAGATAAAATTTAATAAAAAATCCTTTTCATAAAAAACAATTTTCAATGAGGAACCAAAAATAGATCAATAAGAACACATATAAATTAAATAATTCGAAACACTTGTATAGATAAAACTACTATATGAATTATAGAAGCAAATATTCCTTAAAAAATGGATATAAAAAAATAAATGGCTTGCCTTGGAATGAAATGTCATGAAATGAAACATCAAATGATCGATATAGATCACTGATCGATCATGAATCTGAAACTCAAATACAGCCAACACCAATGATATAACCAAATGAAATGTATAATAGAAAATTTAATTACAAGGGATATGTGGGGAAACCAAGAAAAAATCCAAAATCAAACAATGTTATCCAAATGGAGGGGTATCAACCAAAAAAAAATTAAGCATTGAGAGGAAATCATTTCCATCTAATAATAAAGGATTTTTCTATCTATATTTCCTATAACACCCAATGCCATTGAAATATTTTTTTTATGAAAAAAATATAATTTTTGTTCCTAGATTTCATTATGAGATACAACATGTCAATATTATTTGACAAGAAACATATATTTTACCTTTCTCTATATAGAACACTATGTTTAACTTGTTTTAAACAAAATACTGACATTCCTGGATGGCATGCAAAAATTAAAAGATCGAGACTTACCAAATAGTAATATATTAGTAAAAATATCGTTATTTTTTATAAAAAGATAAAACCTAGTATAAAAATTGAATTTTATCAATATGATTAATAACATATGAAAATATATATTTAAATTTCTTTATTATAAATTAATTAGAAATTAATATAAGAACCAATTCAATATGAAGTGAATTTTCTATAGAAAACTATTATTATTCTCACTAAGGTGATTTGTCTGAATAAATTAAATTAATTAAAATTATAAAGTGATATTAATATAATATATATATTTGATATTCAAAAATATTAATTTTTATTAAACTAAGAATTTTTATAGAGATAGTACTACATGAAACCAAATTTTATTCCTAAAAACATATATTTTTATATTTGTAGTTTTACTGCCTTTTAATGCAGAACCAGTTTTAAATCCAATATTTTTTATATTTTATTGGTTTTATATATCCAAATAATCACATTATTTGAAATAAAATCAATAAATTAATCATGGTGGTAATTTCTGTTATTTTTATGTGATTTCTCCATTTTAGATTAATAGTGAAAATTCTTATTATTAACTCCAAACTAGTTTCTTATTATTTATTTAAATTTTAAATTTTTATTTTTAATGGTTTTAATGCTTAATTTGATGAGTTTTATATCATTTAATCCAATTGAGGTCATCAAAAAAATGAACATTGAAATTGGTTATAAAAACATAATAATCTTTTGAACCTTTTCACGTTACAAACTTGTATTGTCTTCCCGTATATGACATATATTTTTAAATAATATATGCCACATATTTGATTAGAATCCATAAAAATGGATTAATTATTTTTAATAAGAATAAATTTTAATTTCTAATAAGTTATAATTATTTTTTGAAAAAAAATATACGTTAAATAGAATTTAATTAATTATAGTGATTAAGTGAAATATTTGTTTAATAAGAGACTAAACCTTAAACACCATATCCAAAATGACATAAAAAACATTAAAATCGCCATTTTATTTCTATAATTTAACCATATACTCCCCTTTATGGTTTTTGGAATATAATTTGAGCAATGTTTTATTGGAAAAACATTGGTGTAATTCTTAATTAAAAAATTTACAAAAATTACCCACCTCCTCCCCTATAAAAAGGCACTCACCCATCCCTATTCCTTACACCTATCAAGAAACAATGGATTAAACATGATATTACCAAATAGATCTTAAACATTCCTAATATAAAACTTTATGAATAATATTTAACATAAAGAAATCCAAGGATTATTTTTGGCACAAACCAATACGAGTGACCCGAAAAAGAGGTTGTATCCTTCCTCAAGCTATCAAGATTTATTTTCTTTCTACACACCCTTGAATCATCTCATTCCAAGAATATATAAAAAAATTTGTATAAAAAATATACCATTATTATTTTATTTTAATAGTTCTACAATAATGTTCAGAAATACTCATCTAATGTGTAACTAACATACCATTTATGTTTATACTGAACAACTGCCTCACTAAATGATGATTGTTTGTTTTTTACATTATCACTTATTGTGTTAAAATTTATAATAGAAACTAAATTTATATATTATATATATTTTATTTACATTTATTTATTATTTGTTAATTTTAATAAATTAGATAACCTTATACTTTCCATTTTGTGATAATACAATAACATCATTTGTGGAAGTGTGGACTTTTTCCCCACAAATCATTGTTATTCATTTAAACTATAAATGAAATGTATAAACGATTATTTTATTATAAATAATTAAATCATATGAAAAGAAATAAATTATATATATTATACATATATATCATTCACATTTCATTCTTTTAATATGACAAAGAAATGAAAGTAGAATCCATGCGTTAATAAGGACTGTCGTCTCCATGAACGGTGCATTTTATTAACATTCTCCAAATTTTATGAATTATTATAACTGAATAAATAATTAATATATATGTGATTTAAATTCTCTTTTACATTTTTTTATATGATTAAAATATTATGTAATTAATAATAACAAAAAGTATCATTTTTAAACAAAAACGAAAAACTAGGAAATTAACGCCCTAAATAGGAAACATGATGAAATATTGATATCAAATAGGTAACAAGATATTATAAGAAAATAATATATGACATTATAAACATGAATATTGATTTTTAATAAGTTATTTACATTCTTTAAATAGTTATACATGAGGTTAAATTCCATCCACACAAAAGGAAATGTAATGGAAGGGATTTTTATCTCCCTCTTTACATTTGTGAGATACATTTCATATTCACAACTTAAATATTTTTAGAGGTGCATATAATGAAAATTTTCTTATAAAATATCATGAATCCTTATATATTAATTTTATCCAAATATTTAATAAAATTTTATTCCTTCTTGGGGATTATGATTCAAATGATTCAAAGTGGAATGAGACACTTTGAAATGATTAAAAACTATTTCCCTAAAGGATGTGTCTAATTATTTCCTTTTAAATATCAATTTATTATTTTATATTTAATATTATATTTAAAGAATTAAGTTATTATTATTATTTTTATAGTATATTAAATTTGTCATAAATATCAATATTCTAATTCAATGTATATTATTATTTCTTAAACCATATATAATTTTTCATATTGTACTAAATTAGTTATTTTATTAACTATGGGATTATTGATAACTCTATATATTTTATTCAATATTAATATTTTTAAGGCATGTTTTTCTTGAGTTGAATCTATTATTAAAAATATGAGTAATTCCTTGGATCATTATGACATGAGTGGGGCACATTTATATATTTATCCTCCATGATCGGTAGTCGCATGAGATGAATTAGATTGGCAGATTAGAAGGGTTGTTAATCGATATTTTATAATCAATCTTGTTCAAGGTATTGATGGTAAAGATACCATATACCTGGAAAACATGGAATCAATTAATTAATAATTTACCTCATTTATATTAAGTTATTATTTATCCAAGAAATTTTTTAGTTGACTTACATATGGATGGACTCTATTATCCATTTATTGATAAAAAGTCATGTTTTCTACTTTATTACCTCTCTATGCTGATATTTGGATATCTAATTATTGAAGTGGAATTAGTTATCAGTTATTTATCTTTAATTTTTTATTATTCACATCAATTATTTATCTATTTCACTATATGTCCCCTTACTGAGAATTTCATAATACCCTTATTATGTTTCCATTCCCCAAGTTTTGAAGATGAATCAATATAATGGAATTTCAAGTATGGAGTTCATTTTTTTATATCATGCTTTATTTTATTTTCCCAGCGTATTATGGGTATCATGTATGCAATCTAGTTTTCCAAAAATGATAAACTGATTTGTACTTAAAGATTTAATTCCCTTTAATAATGCTAATGTAATAAAATAATGTACGAGATTTTTTCTTCTAGGGTTTCAGAGTTACAAATTGGTTTGAAATTAATATTTGTAGTATCTTTGGAAACTAGATTTAGGAAACATAGATCAGATAAGAAAATCCTATGATATACTTTGAAGATAACTATATAATGACATACTATAATTCTGGTAAGGTATAAATTTTTTTAGTTTTCCTAGTAATGCATCCATGTCAGGATACTATAAGTAGATATGGTTCTAGCACAAATACACCTTGTGGTTACTACTCTGAAATGGTGTACCAATCTTAACTCAGTGTAATCTGGTATATAAAAACAGGCCTTACTACACACTTGGTTTGACACACTTAGTGGATATTCTTAGAGTAATTCATATTTTCATTACATCCCAATATATAATATTTAAAAGTAAAAATTCCACCATAGAAACCAATATTATGATTATTAGATTAGCTATGAATAAATTTTTTATTTTATTTTATTTGGTTTACTTTTTTTATTATATAAAGATATGAAGTAATTTACTATATGGAATCATTTAAAAATGGAATGTATTAGAAGAAACTTCAACATCACCAATATAAATTATACAAAGTTTAAGATGGATCATATATTTTATGTTCTCTAGCCAGTATTTTGAAGGGAATTCTATCCCTTGGATTCTCATCATTTGAGGACATAATATGATAAAAATTTGATATGGGTAAAAAATTCTCCATGTCCAATGACATGCATATAAATAATAAAATTAATAGTATGTAAGGTCAAATGATTTATAATGGGAATAAGTTAAAAATGTATTTTCAAACATGTGATAACTGTGGAATTAAACAACCTGTTACTTGATTGAATGGAATGAGAGTTTGTTAAAAGTGTTGAGAAAAAGGCCACCGTGATTGTGATTGAATGGTAAAGAAGGAAAAATCTAAGGTGAAATGATTCTATAATAAGAAAATGGAACACCATGAAAATCAATATCTCATCTGTCCATGGAAAATACACTAAAATAGGCTAATAAATCATGCTCCAAATTACGATACCACTGCAAAATAAGAGAAATGATTAATATTCTTATTTTATGATTGAGGAATTATTTCATTTGAGAATATATTTTTAAACGATTTACATGTGATAAGAATTTTGGAATATATAATGATAGAACAACAATTCTATTTTTATGGATTTGAGATCATATGAATAATGGTACATATGAATGTTATCTAGTAGAAAGTAAAACTTTTTTGCAAAAACATAATTGTTGGAAATATAACCTTTAATAAGTTCCTAATATAAAGATATTTATATTTGGATAAATAAAAACTTTATTTGGATAAGTTGTGAGTACCTTGGAATTAATTATTGATTTTTTGTGATTTTTTTTAGCCTAGCATTGAAGAAGGTCGCTGCATATATGGATTTTTTGAATATATTAAATAACATGTGTTTTATTAAAAAATAAGGATTAATTCATGTTTCAAATAAATTATTATGGAAAGTAAATATAATACCATATTTCAAGAGAATACATGATGAAGGTGTTCATATATTCAGTATGGGATGATTAATGAGATACATTAAGGTTATTGAAGATAATTATAAGTTCATTTCAGAAATTTTGTGACATTACATCGAAATGTGTAAGATCATAAGAATTTGGAAAAGTTAACCATCCATGAAATGGTTTAAGATGATCCTTGGATGAGGCATTGTAAGTTAACGTATTACATCACAATATGATGAAACATGTGATAATAAATAAAGTATAATTGTTTTTGGAACACCCAAAGTATAAGGATGTGTTTCTGAAATATAAACATATTTTTTTTGATAGAGTAAAAGAATTCATCAACTAAAGAAAAATTTTTATTGAAAAAATGATTTCCTATTATCATCATTTATTAGATATCTATGAAACTTTTCATAACTGTGGTCTAAAAATTTGTGTTCATAACATTTCTGGTGAACATGATCTCTATCAATCTACATTAAGACAAGATTGTTATATTTTTATTACATGTTTCCTTTCCCCACCTATGTTCTCCCACTATGAAACCTAGCTATGTTACCATTGTAATTACATTTCTCTGTTATTGAGAAGATGGGTTGTTAACACTATTCGTGATGTGAATTTTTCAACAATAAATTATTTTCAAAAATCATTCCATTGATTTCCAAGATCAGTTTTATATTGGGAAGACTAAAATTATTTAATGCGTGGTGAACGTAACACCCGAAGACATAATAATATTTTTTGTTGTAAATAAATTGGATGTTTTTTCCTCGATTTCATTATAAGAAACACCATGTTAATATTATGTTACAAAAAATATATATTTTATCTTTAACTATACGATGCACCGAGGTTATCTTGAGTTACACATAAGAATTACATTCCCCTTTGGCATACGTGACACAGAAGACTACAATTTACTGAAAAATAATATATTATAAAAAATATTATAATTTACTATAATAAGATACAAACAAGATATATAATTTATGGTTACTAATAGGATTAAAAATAATATGGAAATATATAGTTTAATTAATTGGTTAATAATTAATTATAAATGAATATAAAACCCAATTGAATATAAGGGAAATATTTTTATTGAAAAGTATTTTAATGGCCACAAGATATTTTAACCCGACGAATTAAATTATTTACAATTATAATGTTATATTAATTTAATATATATATATATATCCATAAAATATTTTTTATTTTCATCCAATAGATTTGATAGGCATAAGATTAGAACAAAACCAACGTTATGGATAAAAACCAAAATTTTTATAATGGTTGTTTTAAAACCATTTTCTAGAGAACATTTTTATCAAAAAATTTGGAACATTTATATATTTTAAATATCAAAATTATGTTCATCTTTGAAATATACCATAAAAATTAGCTTATGATGATTTTGTTTTATTTTTTGGTGACGTTTTATTTTTTGATGAATAGTGAAAAATAATGAGTTGTAATTCAAAAACTTATTTGTTGTAATTTTTTTAATGATAAAGGAATTTTTTCTTTCCTTTAAAGATTAATTATATAAAATTCATAACATTTTATCCATTTTAGGTCATTGGAATTAATTTAACATTCAAATTGGATATAGAAACATATTAAAAATTTGAACCATTTTTACTTTAAAACTTGTATTATTCCCTTGTCTCAGGGATTAATTTTCAATTATTTTCTTATAGTTATATGATTTGAATTTGAAAAAATTTAATCTATATTTGTAATAATAATAATTTATATTGTCTAATAAGGTAAACCTTCTTTTTTACAAACAAATATTAGTGAATGAAATTATAATTAATCAAAGTGATTAACAGAAAATGTATCTTAATTATTGTCTAAACCATAAACTTATGAGCCAAAATGACCAATAAATTTTCGTAATTCCATTTTATATATTTACTTAGATCATATATTCACTTGGATCTATTTTTTTCATTATTGATGTAATGTCTTGGATCTAGGTGCCACCCAAGGGTTCCCCATACACTGTTGGTCACATAACCTCTAGCACATTTCCCCAAAAGCCAGAGTCTACTGACTAGTAGTGATGGACATGGTGTGATATTGGGGAAACTATGCCCACATTGGTATAGTATAAAAAATGGAAATAAATATTAAACAATAGCAGAAGAAAATATATCAAATAACAATAATAGTAGAAGACATATTGTAATTGAACAACTTCTACATATATATATGTGACACATGTCATATTTGTCTTTGAAAGAATCCATAATAGGTCACAAAGTTGGAATTACAATAAAATCAAATACAATGTAAATGAAAATAAAATCATGTAGCATTATAGGCTTAGATTGACCACATGCACTCTAACACCAATAGCAATCAAGTAACTTATGAGGAAGTGCGCTTTCCCTTATCTATACCTATAATCATATAATCTGTTTGGGTTCAAAAACATTAACCAAATGGGTTGTGAGTCAAATACCAGTAATAACCCACCAAAATATATGTTCCTAACTGTCAGTGAATTTATATAGCAAGTAATATACAAGAAATGATGCAGTAACCTAGGAATTACTCAAAATTAAAAAATAATATACTTTTAATTACATTCATTTAACTTTTATTATTCACCCATTGAATCGTGTAACCCTAGGATCTAGCCTATTCTCTTTTTCAATAATGTAAATTAAAAAAATACATCTTAAAAGACCATATATACAATCTATTATGATTGAATCCCAGCTTGTTCATTGACTAAATAGACGTGTCACAATCATTCATTTATTCACAACGACCCACTAGGAAAATGTCACGGTCTAACCCCTTAGGTATAAAAACATCAATTAATTTAAATAACGAAACACTATGAAATCACTCATGGTCAAACAACTTGTGTCAAATATCTACCCCAAGACTCTCACTGTACTATGTAAATAAACTGAAAGTCTTGTCAATCTTCATGGTCCAAAGCGCTCATGATCCATTGGAAAAATAACTTAAAATTCCCCTCCGTATTCTTCATCCAAGTCTCTCACGGTCCATTGAAAAAACAATAGCGCACTTATCATAACAGAGTATCTCTTGTGATCTAAATCTACTAAATGGAAATCCATTCATAATTCATATCATTGGAATTTAATATAGTCAAACAAACTTCATCCTAATCATGCATGGCATGTAAAAAAAGGTACACCTCATATGAAACCTAGACCAAACCATCATAAATAATCAAACAAAGGAAACACACCCATGTGGTGTCCATTAAACAAAGTACTTAACCTTATGTATAAGCAAAAACCCTTTATGAATCAAAAAAACCATAACAGGTAATAACAAGATTTAATTCCAAATCATGTAATACCCAAAACAGGGGTATGCGGCACTTTTAGCTTATATAATCCTGTGAAAAAAAATGAAAGTCACAAACCACATACCTTAACTTCATATGATCGATATACTTGAATGCTGGTCCTTGAATCAGCCTAGATCAGCGTAGATCTACAAAACCGTGAAAACTCTCAAACTTGAATAACTCAAAAGAGAGAAGCAATCATGATGAAAGGATCTAAGGATTTTGAGAAGTCACTGGTAGGATTCCAATGCACCTAATGGTGTATCAATTGAATCTCGGATAGACAATTAGAAGGTGTTCATATTTTTTCTGTCATTCCGCATGGTTTCTTTACAAAACACGACTAGAATAAGATGGTTCTAGATAAGAGACGCAACCCCCTCCCGATATATCAAATAAAAGAAAACTACATGGTGTGTTATTTAAAACTATATTCAATGTAGTAGCCGTAACTATCCCCGAATTAAGAAATTCTCCTAGGTCACCACACAACCTTGTATCCAGCTGTTAGACAGTCAAACACGGTTGTACGTGACTTGCTAGGTACATGACGTGTATTTAAAAAAATCCCATCATTTTCATTTTTCTAAAAAATAAACCTGAAAATTAGATCCATGTTTGAAATGAAGATCTGGGTTCTTACAAACACACCCCTTACAAAAATTCATCCACAAATTTCCTTTCCAAGAGTGTTTATGAAGAATCTATGAACAACTCTAGACACAATAATCAGACATCGGCCTCCCTCTCCCATGTCTTGTTATGCACTCGACTGTGCTTCCTTGGCACTATGACCATGTGAACAGATCAATCATAGAGATCATTCATGATACTATCCATAATCTAAATAGGGTACTCCTTGAAGGATGCATGCTCCTCCAACTAAAACTCCGTTGGTTAAAAAACATGAGACTGTTATGAAATTAATTTCGTAGCTGAGAAATAAGAAACGCATCTTGCATAGCCTGATACCTCTGTAGTTAGTGAAACATATTGTAAACTGCCCGAACTCTCTCCAAAACCTCAAACATCCTGATTTATCTCTGTAAAACATTCCCTTGTATCATAATCCTCCTATCTCCCAACCTCATTTTGACACATAGGAAAACCTAATCTCCAGCATCGAACATCAGAGGTCATCTCTATCGATCAGCATAAAACATCTTTCATGACTTGTGTTGTAGCCATCCTCTTACAAATCAATGCCACCTACTCAGTGGTCTCATGGTCAATACAAGGTCCCAATATAACAGCCTCTCAATCCTCCAACAAACATATGGGTGATCATAATGGCCTCACGTACATAGCCTCATATGGTGTCATCTGAATCGTGGTCTGAAAACTGTTATTATAGGAAAAATCCATGAAGAGAATGTGTCTCTCCCAATAGATCTTAAAATCTAGGAAGCATGTTCAAATCTTGTACTCCAAAACCCAAATTGTGTGTATAGACTAACCATATGTTTGGGTAAGGTAAGTTGTACATAGAAGTACCTGTTTATCCAAATCCCTTTATAGTATCTACCAGACACGAGATGTAAACCGGGCATCCGTGTCTGAAACAATAGAGTGTTGAACCCCATGGAAACATACTACCATATGGATGTATAACGTTCCATGATTATCAACACTGGAGGTTTCCTATATTGAAAAGAATTGTGAAACCTTCATGAGTCTATCAACAACAACCCATACAACATAATTTCCTAGTGGTGAACTCGGTAAAGCCATCATGAAATCCAATAAGGCAACATTCCACTTACACTCAGGAATGGGTAATTACTGTAATAACCCTGATGATCACTGATGCTCCACCTTCAACTACTAATAGGTGGATCATATCATAATAAAACTAGCGACATTCTACTTCATGCCTAGCCAACAATACTGATTATGTTGATCATTATACATCTTGGTCACGATAAGATGAAATTATCAAACTAAGGAATGAAATTCTTGAAACAACTCCTCACATATATCTTTTGACACCCATATGTTCCCAGGAAAACAAAAAACCTCATCCTCACCTACGTTCCACCCAGGAGTAGGGCCCTCGTGTGACACTCTCTCATGTAATACATGGCCTTTAGAATCCGAGAGCTACCTCATTCATAGTTGATCTAATAGAGTAAAGGTAACTGTGATAGAAGAAAGAAATGTATTGCATAGTTTGTTTTGTACCTCTAAATGCATCTCATAGAACATATCAATAAGTTGCCACACAGTGCTATCCTCTAGAACGTCCAGTATCTAATTCCAATTTCTGAATGTATCATCCAATACGTTGCCTTTTAGATGCATGTAGGAAAGCTAAATTTCTAATGACTGAAGTTACTCAACCCACCATCGTATTCTAAAATATAAATTACAATGTGTAAGGATTCAATTGATAATTTTATGGTCCAAGTACACAACAAAATTCTCTCCCAAAAGATAATATATCCAACAGCGCAAAGCATTCACCACTGTAGCTAACTAGCCAGGCCAAGAAAACTCCATACCTCAATTAACATCTTCGACTACTCGCATGAATCTCCTGCTCTCAATTTCTCTAGAATATTAACACTCCTGTCTCTGAGATATTGTGACCCACGAAGTGAATATAATCCATCCGAAAGTGGAATTTTATGAGATTAACATATAACTCATGCTCTCTTCGTGTACTCAATACGATATCAAGATGGATGGAATAATCATGTTGAGTGCGAGATTAGAGAAATAAATCATCCATGAAGGCGACCACAAAATAATCCAAGTAAGGATGGAATAGGCGGTTCATCAATTCCGAGAAAACTAATAGTGCGGTTGTGAAACAAAATGACATAACCAAATACTCGTATAAACCACACCTTCTGTGAAAGGTTGAAAGAGGTATATATGATGGTCTAACGTGAAACTAATGATAACTGGATCTCAATTGAATCTTTAATAACGCTCATTATCCTCGAAGATGATCAAAGTTATCATCATTCCCCAGCAAGGGATATTGGTTCCTAACCATCAACTGGTCTAGCTTTTAATAATTCGAAAACAATCGGAGCGTATCGTCTGCCTTCTTCGAAAAACGAACTTGATAATCTAAAGGATTTGTACTAGGTCAGATGAAACCCTTTTCCAACAACTCCTCTAACTACATCTTGTGCTCATGTAACTCTTGTGTAGCCATCCAATAAAAAGGAATGTACACCAGTGCTGCTCCAGGCATAATCTCTATAGATAAATCTACCTCTTGCTGCGAAGGTAAACCTAAAATTTCTAATAGAATAACATATCTGAAATTATACAATAATGAAGGAAAATCTTTTGGTGATTACCCTGGTCATCCAAATATTGACTAAAAATCTGGACTACGATTCCTCCCAACCCATGATGCTCAGGTCTATCTCTACTAGTCTGTATATCCCATTTTCCCTTGTGTAGAAAATATCATCCCGATAGTGATGTGTAGTTCACAATGTAGAAAGAGTAGTCCAAAAAGGCCTAAAATGAGACCAACTATTCCTTTCTAAAAAATACATAGTCCCTGGTCATCTCTAGGACATAAAGGTCCCATAGGAAGTGACTCCCACCAATCTCATGATGGCACTCTGTGCATTGACGTACACTAGCTATCCAAATTACCAATGTAGTGTCTTATGGAACAACATCATCAGAAGTAAATATGATGAGCTCAAGGCTCTCCACATCAGTAACAGATAAAAATCAATGGGAAGACCCTTTATTAAAAATATTATAAGCTAAATCGTAGGCTATTGGAATCATACCTCTTACTGTAGAGGGTCTGGTATCCTACTCCTGTGGGGTCTGCTCCTTCACAATATTAAGACCTTTACCATGACCCTATGACCCTGTCTGGAATTCCTTAGCTAATCTACCCTACTATTTCTTGAAATCTATCATCTGGATACCACTCCCATTACCACCTCCTCGTCCTAAATAGCCTAATGAACTATAGCTCCCTGCGTGATGAGGAATGGGTGGCCCCGATCCTATATGTTAATTCATAATAGATCCCCTATCACTATTTGATAGTGATATTATCTCATAAAAATGCTAAATATGACCCATATATCAATAATATTGACACTCAGCTAGGTATACCGGGCTATTTGGTCTCATGTACCAACTCTTCCCACATTGGCATGACCTCATCTAACCACTTGAATATACATCCCAGCTACTCAAATCCTTGTACAAAGGCTCCCTGTAGGATTTATTGCTATCTGTTGAAGGAGAAACATATATGGATGTTGAACCACCCAAGCTCAATGCTCTAAACTCTCTATGATTCCACCTTTTAATGTCCCAGAACATAGTGGAACCCTAGGGTTCCCCAAACCTGATTGGTCACCTGATCTAAATTGCATTTCTCTAAATGCCAGAGGTTGCTGACTACTAGCAAGGGCCAAGGTTTTATATTTGGAAAACTATGCCCTATTAACACCTCATCTCGAAACCTGATTATACACCCCATATTCTAGAATCACCACGAAAAGGCTCTTGATGGCACTTCCTACTATTAGTCGAAGATGTTCCATCCCTGTATGCTGAACTACTCTGGCGCATAGCTCCAAACACCCTCAGATGTGCTGGGTAATCAACAAATATTTTACGATATCATTAAATGATGTTTGCCTGAAAGATTTCAGATGGAATAAGATGTCGCACCTGAGACAATCCTCAAATCTCCAAGCAATTCATAACTTATTACCCCCAAAACAGGTGCGAAGTGCTAAATCTTAGTAAAGCGAGAAGAGTATTCCATCACTGAAGGAGAAACCTGCTCCAAATTAATGATCTCTAAGCCTTGGTCTGCCCTCAATATCTCAATGTATAATTAATCATAATTGGTCATTTGAAACTCTTCACAAGACATGTCTTGATAACATACCTCTTATGAAACAACATCCCACCATCTCATGGATGAATTATGTTATATGTTGACCATGAGCTTCACCCTCCTCTCAGGAGGCCTCTTCAGATGCTTAAATATAGAAATCATGGACTCCAACTGTTACACTACATCCTATGGCCCTCCATCCCCGAAAAATGAGGGAGGTTGCTATTGTTGGACCACATTGCATTAACTCCTCCATTATTACGGAAAGATGTTTTTCTCCCTAAATAGTCTCTGTCAACCTCATAAATCTGTGATTTTACTATGTAATAACACTTATGTCAGGTATTACAACAGGTGCGAAGATGGGGAAAACAGGAGGATCTGTTGGTAGTCCATGATCTAACATTTCTGGTGTCTGATCACCACCATATACCAAGCATTGAACTAGAGGATGTCCTGGTTGCATTACTATGCAAGATCAAGTTAAGTCCACAGTATGAGATTAACAAAAATGGCAACTCATATGTGCTATAATTAAACAGCTGATTGAATGTATTCAATTTTTTGAAAAGATGATTATATGGAATTTATAACCACTACATGGTGTGTTCCCTTAAGACTCAACATGGGTGTGTACCCCTACCAATTTGGTCATCTAACACCACACACACACAGTGTACGCCTCCTAGGAAACGACATGTACATGAATTATCCCCCCTTCCCAGGTATGTAACACCCCAAGATTTCATAGTGTGTTATTTCTTCAAAATAATTCAATAACTTGCACTACATGCAACACCGAATTCAATCGCACCATTACTTACCATAAAAAAGCCATTCAAAAGAGGTTATGATTAGTATTAACTAAATTTTAAACTTTATATAATCCTTATAATTTTAGAATCCATATTATGAGAACAAATTCATTTTCAGTATTGCACTTTTATCAACTTTTAATAGTGAACCCTTTTTAAATACAATATTTTAAACTTTTTGACAAAATAGGGACATCAAAAATTTAAAATAAAACATCCCAAGCTTCCACGGTACGTTTTCCTTTGAATAATACAGTAGTGTGTGTTGTACGCAACTTCGAGTTTTAACACACACCACAACCGATCAAACTAGCCGTTATTAATAGTAATACCAACCTTTTGAAATTATATATATTTTATATTTCAAAATGGACTTCATTTTTGGATTCGGAGTGTCAAATTTAGCCTAAGGTAAAATTTTGGTACTTTTCGGATAACTTTAATATTTTGATGAATAGTGAAAATTACTAAATTTTAATTAAAAACAACCTTTTTAATCAAAATAATTAATAGTAATAAATTATTAATTTGAGAGGTTTTAAAGTATATTTAGAATATATTTTTACCATTTAATACAATGTTGGTCATTGGAAATAATTTTACAATTAAACCGTACATAAACAAGTTCCAATCTTTTGATAGTTATTATCTCTTAAAAACACGCTTTTTTGTTTTAACAACGAGAATTAATTTTAAATTAATTTCTGCCACTTCTGTGTTTTGAATTTTGAAAATTTATTCCATATTTGTAATCAGGATGTTCAAATTGTGTAAATAGGTAACTTTTATTTTTAGACATTTTGAATAATTACTGCGGTAAATATTTTATTTACCATGGTTAAGTGTAAATCGGGTAAATAAGGGTTAAAATATAATATTATAATAATACTAAATTACCCTAAAACGTGTCCTAGACTTATGTTTTGATACATGTTCGACCATAGGCATCTTGGGGTCGATTTTGGGACCCCATGGTGCCACTTGTAGGTGATAGGGACACATTATTTTAATTAAGTTAAAATAAGTACAAAAATGACACAAGCATATATCTTTTAGAAAAACAATTTTTACATAGGGTTATATATGATGTATTTTAGATTATAAATATTCCTTAGAAATATAAAAATATTTCCTACATATTGATATTTTATTTATAATTTTTAGACATTAAATACATTAATTTATTTATGACACAATGATGATGCAGTAATTACTATAATAGTGAAAAATCAAACTAATTAATATTATAAATACCCAAATAAATATAATATGAAACTTTTAATGAATTAAACTAGTTTTCTATGATATTATTATTCATTAGGATTGATTCAATTGACTTTGTTCTAAGTAATAAATCTGTTATGAGTTTCACAAAAATCAACTATTGAATAGTGTCAAAATTGACATAAAAGAGTTTTTAAAACAAATATTATATTATTAATTGGTATTAAATTCTTCAAAATATAAGGCTTGGCCAAGAGACTTATATAATGATAGGTGTCTCACTAATGGACCACTGTGGGGTCTCTTGGATGTATATAGTTTGTTTATCAACCATATAATATAGAAATACAAAGAGACATTGTAAAAGTGAAACAAATTAACTTAGAGTTAATACTTAATGATAAGGTTAATATAAGTACCCAAACCTATCTAAATTCTATTGGTTGAATGTTGTTCGACCTATCCCCACCTTAAACTTTTAATAATCAACTTTGGAGCCATTATAAACCGAATATGAATTTATTATAAATTAATATTTCTAGATTTTCCAAAGATGCCCCTCACCCCTCTTATAAAAGGGCACTCCTCCTTCTCATTTCTTCAAACCTTCAAAGCCTTTTGGTTCGGCCAAACTCTGCCCAAATACTCTCCCAACTTCCCTCACTACAACCTAGAGGACTTATTTTGATCAGAAAGCCAACCTAAGGAGCCCTTTTGATCAAATAAAAAGGAAGAACCCGAAGAAGAGGTAATGATTTCACCACCCTTTTTCAAGTTGCTTTCTACTTCCACTTCTTCTTCCATTGTTGTTACCATTCTAAAATAATAACTCCAGTATCATATATATACTGTGATGTTATTATAAATATGGTACAACCATATTCACTATTCTATCCATCCTTTGAATAACATGTCACCATACGTGCGTACGTACGGCTTACCGTCTCCACGTCGTGGTGTAATTGTTATTCAATAAATTATTATTTGGATGGGTATAATAATGATGTGTAACTCATGTAAATAATAAATATAACATGATAAGGATTCTGTATATATGATATACTATACAATTATATATTATTTTAATATCAAAAGAATGATATTATCGCTCGTGCGTACGTACGGACTACCGTCTCCACGAATGCGATGAGATTCATTCTCCATCGTATCCATTCAAGTATAATTATCATTTGATGATTTAAAAATGATTTTTAAGGACTTGATATCATTCTGGATATTAATAATATACAACCTATCCATTACAAACATGGATTACGTAACAAAACGTATAAAATAAAATGAGTAAGTTAACACCCGAAACAACGATAATACTAAGATATTATTAACAAATCAATGTTAAAAGATCATATATGATATCATATTAATGTATATGATTCTTGTATAATTTAATAACAATTATTTCACCATTATACAGGAGGTTAACCTACCCCATCCAAGGAAAAGTGTAAGGTAAGGGTTATTTCACAATCTCTTCATTATCCGAGGTTGTTTATACGTAATAATCTACTGGGATCTCTTTATCATCCACATCCATGTTTCTTAAAAATGTATTTCAAAACATTTTTACTATTTAAAAGAATATGGTTTAAAGTCATTTATACCCTTGTTTGACTTTTTATAAGAGTTTTATAAAGAAATCATTCCTTCTTTTTCCAAATAAGGTTCTTTTAACCTTTTCGAAAGAATTAAGGTAAGAATGTTTTTTTAACTTATACGGCGGGTGCGGCTATTTAACGCCGTTATAAAATTGTCAAAGCTTCCCTTACAAGATTATAAGAATATTTTCAATGAAAATGTTTTATTTTATAATTTTGTGTCTTTTAAATGAATTCAAAATGAATATTTTAAGAATTTCGGAAAGGTACTCTTTATCAAAATCAGAATTTTAAATGTTTTAAAGATTTATCTTTCTAAATATTTTTAATTAATGTCCATGTCTTAAAAATGGTTTTAAGGATTTATTTATATGGACATTAATGTTTTTAAAATTTTAATTCCTTTCAAAAGTTTCAAAGTGGTATGGGACACTTTGATTCAAAAATCTCTTTTTAATTACTTCTTTTATTAATGTGTGACTTTTAAATGATTTCAAAAAAAGGAGATATTTCTCTCAAATAGTTTTGATTTCATCTATGTCAAATACTTTGATGGATTTTATGATTATATGAAGTTGATTTATTGTGATAAAAAACTTCTATATTGTATTGAAGGTTTTGTGATATGTTTGACTGTGGATGTGCTATTTTTATACCATTCATAGTTTATGGTGAATGTATTGACATTTTGTATGCTAGTTTGAATGCGAATGTTTATGTTATGTTTAAACCATTTCATATGGGAATGCATTGGACTTAATATGTGACGGGTGGAGCTCTATAGCTCCTCGATGCATCGGTATGTCTCATGAGACAAACTAGTGTCTTGGCACAAGGCCTTGGCGAAATCTTATTTGTAGTCTTGGCACGAGGCCTTGGATATGTGGTTATGATAGTCTGGCATTATGCATTCCATCATTATGAAAGTGATTATTGATATTGCATGTGATTATTCGATTAATAGAATATCCATGTGAATAAGTAAATGGAATTGTTTAATTTTATCTTTTCTATACTATGTTGAAATTCAAGTTTAAAAGGCATTTGTTTTAGTTATACATTGCCTTAAATGTTTATTCTTATTTATGAATGTTTCCACTATATTGTTATTATTACTGGTCATTTGAGCTCACCCCTTTTCTATGTTTTATTTTTCCCAGGATGTGAATAAGTAAGTTATGAATGACCTGCAGGGATAGTATGTGGGGATAATAGTGTGGACTATGGAGACACTATGTTGTTGTTGTGGTTTTTCACTTTATGATGTAATGTAAAACTTTATGAATATATCTAGTGTTTCCAAGGCTACTAAACCAATCGGTCTTTCGAGATTTTATCATTCTGTGATCATGCCGATGTTAATTAATAATGCACTGACTCTGGGTAACTAGGGTCGGGGCATTACAAGGTACTTCTTGATGGGTAGAACTACACGGTTAAAATTTTGTAACACTAAACGAAGTGAATACTTTTAGGCGATGTGTAAAACAAAAATTCCGTCCACTCAGGACATTATTCACACAACTGGATACATGGTTGACTAAAACACAACATGTACTCCCAATATACAGTAGGTTATACCAAAGGATTACCACCCTCGTGTCTTTGATAACATATTTAGTCACACATTCAACAACTAAATGGCATGTACATGTGGTAAAAAGTGTGTACTTAAGAAAATTCATTTCTTGTATAACAAAAGAATACCTGGTGGGTGTTCATAACATCACACGCTGTGTTTTTTTTTTGGGTTTTCTCGAAAATAAGCCTCTGAAACTTCTCTAAAACCCCAAAATCATAAAATTTGGGCAAGGCATGCCATATTCCCTTTTTTGAGAGCCCATACTCTCTGGGAGTTAAATTTTGGCATTCTTATATTTAAATTAATATAATTTAATTTAAGTTCGATCATAATCCCCCAAATTTAGATCAAAGAGGGCCCATAACATGTCTGAGACCAAATCTTGGCATCAATCCAAATGAAACTCTACTTATACCAATACCATTTCAAAATATCATGTATTTATATCATTGGATCTATCATAATAGCTTACATATATTGAACAACTTATATCATAAAAACATGGAATCAGTAATGCACCCTATTGGGCATGACAATAATGAATGACTTATGATCTCTAATAAGTTCCTATATAATGCACGAGATGGAAGAACCTTGTCTAATTAGAATTCAATAATTGAAAACCACAATGATATTATTAATAACAACACAAAACAAGTGTGTCCCCCAATGGTGAAATAAAATCAACTGTAATAGCTCAAAACTATAAAAATGTAATATTTGAGGTAGCTTGGATTTTCCCGATACACAGGTTAGCTACTCCCAAGAAAAATTTAATAAAAACTATCTATTCCTTCTTATAACAGTTTATTGGACCCAAATAGTAAGTAAAAGGTGGAAACAATGTTCCTCTGGTAACACATTTTATTGTCCAGAATATTTCAATAGCAGAAACAAATAGTTAACAATAGCAGAAGTAATAATACCAATCAGGAATAATAGTGGAAGAGTGATAGTAATAGAACAAAAGGACCATGTATATACATAAAAATGATACATGTCATATGTGTCTAGGAGTATATCCAAAATAGTTCATAATGTTGTAAATACAACACATTCTAATTCAATGGAAAAGCAAGTAAACATCAACACAATCACAAGCCTTTTCTCGGTCCCATGCTCTCCAACACCAATATAAATCATGTACATGATGAGAAAGGTTCCTTTCCCTTATTTATACCAATAATTATATAATATATTTGGGTCTGAAAGCATGACCCAAATAGGGTGTGAGATGAATCCTAGTAGAAAACAACCAAAAAATATGTGCCTAACTACTAGTTAATATATATAGCTAATAATGTGAAATAAATGAAACAATAAACTAGTAATTACTCAAATGTGAACAATACTACATTTTTTAATGACATTCTTATAATATTTATTATTCACCTGTTGAATTATGTATCCTTGGGATCTATACAAAGTTGTGTGTCCCCTATGTAATGTAACAAAACATGTGTTTTAGAAGATGATCTAAGCTATAAAATAAGACTGAATCCAATCTTGTTCTTTGGATTGATATACACGTCACAATAATTTATTTATTCCAAAAAACCCTATAGGAAAGTTGTAACGGTTTAACCCCACTGGTCTAATAGATTCAATTAATTAAAATAATGACCCTCTAGGAAAGCTTGGTCATTCTAACTCCATTGGTCAAATATCAACACTAAGGCTCTCATAGTCCTGTGTATAGAAACTGGAAGTCCCCTCTACCTTCCCGGTCCAAGGATCATAGGGTCTATTGGAAAAAATATATGGAAGTCCCCCAAATCATTATAGTCCAAGGAACGCATAGTCTATTGGAAATATAATAGCTCTCTTATTATAATAAAGAGGTTCATGAAATTTAAATTTACTACATGGCTAACCATTCACAATGAATATAACAAGAATTTCATATAAACAAGAAAACTCCTTCCTGATCAAAGAAGGCAGGGAAAACAAGGCACTCCTCATAGGAAACCTATACCAAACTATCATATACAATCAAAAAAGGGAAACACAAAAATGGGGTGTCCCTTAGACAAGGTGTAAAACCTTAAGCATAAGAAACAACCCTTTATCAATCATCCAAACCATAATAGGTAATAATTGGGTTTAGTTCCAAATCATGCAACACCCAAAATGTGGGTATGAAGCACTTTTATAATATATAATACCAATATAAACAACTAATGTCACAAAACAGCTAAATCAATGTTGTATGATCGATATACTTGAACATTGACCCTTTAATCGGCCTAGATCGACATTGATCTACCGAAATGGTGAAAAACACCCAACCATGAATAACTCAAAAGACAAGAGTAATCAAGAATAAAGGCTCTAGGGGTTTTGAGAACACACTGGTCGGATCCCAACACACCCATCAGTGTCTCAATCAAAGCTTGGATGAAGAATAGAGATGGCTTCAGAGTTCTTCAGTCATTCCTTAGTGTTCTTGTATGAAACACGACTAAAAGAAGATGGTTCCAGATATGAGATGTGACCCCCTTTCGATATATCAAATAAAAGAAAAACTACACGACATGACCTATAATACAACATATCGTGTAGTAGAATTAATCATCCATTGACTTTAGAAAATCATCCAGGTCACCACAAAGCCATGTATTCATCCATTACACAGTAATACATGGATGTATATGGCATGCTAGGTACAAAACATGTACACATAAGTACATAACGTGTACTTAGAAAATGGTCGTTTCTTCGTTTTTCATCACAAACAATATGGAAAAAGATACATGCTTGAAATAACGATCTATGTTCTAAAAACTGGAGGCACATTTTATAGGATACATGTGGTTGGAATTCCCTTTTAAAATAATTACACGAATGGCACTCCTCCAGTGCAATAAAAGGCACTCACACCTCCCTCTACCACACAACTATAAAGCCTATTTGGATAGAAAAATATCTAACCAAATAGCTCCTAAATATTCCACCCCTAAACATAGAGGCCTCATATATTCATAAATAAAACCAACGAATTCCTTTTTTAAAACCCAAAATGAATTACCCACAAAAATATGTATCATCATTCCTCAAGTACTTTAGTAGTATATTCATTATCCATAACATAAAATATTAGGATTTCAAGAATATATAATAATATAAGTATCCTTAATATAATTTTTTGTTGTTATTTTATTGTTTTTAGCATCACTTACACACACATTAATCAAAGGGGTAACAAACAGACTATTTATGTGTATGGCGAACTACAACCACACAAAAATTATTATTCATTTTTCGGTTACTGCCTCTTGTGGTAGCAAATTTGATGAAAATATTAATTATACTATATATATATTATATATATATATATATACAATGTCATTATGATATATTAATTTTTATATATCACTTACACTTATGCATTCAATTTTGTGTTAATACAATAACATAATTTGAGGAAGTGTGGAGTACCGCCCCCTCAAAGCGATGTAATCCATTTACACAATACATGGAAGGTATAAAATATGGTTTTATTAAACCTATGTGACATATATGAAACAAATATAATAATATAATTATAATATAAATATAAATAATTTACTTTTAATTCTTTTAATATGATAAAGAAATGAATATAGCATCATGCATACGTATGGCCTACTGTCTCTATGAATGGAAAATTTCAATCACAATGTAAAAATAATTTGAATTATTATAAATAAATATATAGATTATTTATATGATATTTACATCATTGATAGAATAATGTAGATTATGAAACCATGATATAATTTATATGAACAAAAATAATAGGTTAAAACATACCCGACAAACTAGGAAATTGACACCTAGAAGAGTGAAAATATTGAATGTTTATTATCAAATGGGTAATGAAATTTTATAATAATATGATATATGAAATTAAAAACAAGAAGCTATTTTTTTAATAGGTTATCAACTCTCTTAAAACTAATATAAATATGTTTATGTCCTTTCAAACAAAAGGAAATTCAAGGTATGGGATTTTAATCTCTCTTTTTACAATTGGGAGATAAATTCCATATTAACCACTTAATTCTTTTAAGTGGTGCATATACTTTTCCATTTTATATTCTATTTCATTTAACCATTTACCTTCATAGAGTCAAAAACATTTTTTTAATGATATTATTTCATAGGGATTATGATTCAAATGATTCAAAGTGGTATGGGACATTTGGAATGTTTAAATGTTAATTTCCTCAGGGATGTGTCTAATTATTACATTTGAGATATAACTTTAATTTTTTATTGATAATATTATCTTTAAACAATAATAATCATATGATAATTTTTATGGTACATTATTTTTTTCTTAAATACCAAAATCCTCATGCTATGGATATTAATATTTCATAAATAGTATACCAATTTTCATACGGTGTTTACTTTGATAGTTATTTTAAAAGATAGGGAATTATTGATAAATATGTATCTTTTATTCAATACGTATATTTTATAAGGCACATTGTTTATGTGTTAAATCAATTATTCTATATATGAGGAATTCAAAAGAAATGTACTACTAGAGTGGGGCCTTATTATAGATATCCCTTGGATTCATCGATGGTCTCATAAGATAAATCAATTTGAAAAATTAAATGGTGTTTTAATCGATAAGTTATAAAACATCTTGTTAATGGTATTTAATGTAAATTTAAATTTATAATGGTATTTTGGCATCCAATAATTAATAATTTCACTCATTTAGATTCTGTTGTTATTTTTCAAGGTATTTTTTCATGAATATATATGTATGCACTATATTCTTTGTTTGTTAATTAAATAACATCTGTTTCAGTTTATTAAATTTTAATATTGCTATTTCATTATATAGTTATTTGAAGGTAATGTGTTATCAGATATTTATCATTACATGACTATTATTCTTGATATATCATTATTGATTCCATTTTACATACCCTTACTAAGCATTCAATCTCACCCATATTATGTTTCCATTATTAGGATGTGATGAGGAATCCTTTAAATGATCTTTCAATGATGTAGTACATTTAGTTTTATTTTATATCATTCCTTATATTCATTTCCCAATGTATTATGAGTATCATTTATGTAATATGGCCTTCCAAAATAACTAAATTTATTGACCTTTCACGATTTTATTCCTAGTAGTATTTCTAATTTAATAAAATAATGCACCTACTCCATGCTTCGAGGGTTGGGGTGTTTTATTTCCTAAAACACAATTTCATGATAAATTCATGTCATAAATCCCTTTTATGACATGAAATAACAAAACCAAAATATAAAATTAAAAGACACCACCTTATATTAAATGTAATCTTTTTCGATGTTTTCATGTCTTCTAGTGGTTTTAGAGCTTGTATCATTTCACGATTTACATGGGACTCATGATATATTCCCTAAAAGATATTCACATTATATAAACTATTCATGATATTTATTTTTCCCACTAGAAGTGATCCACCGTGCTTCAGATTAGAAACCTCTGAACCAATGTTATGGCTCTCCGACCCCATGGAGAACATCCTAGATCCCTTTAAAAACAATTACCCAGAGTCCATTATTTCAAAAAAACATGCATCCACAAAACATAGTGAATTTTCTTTAGAAAAGGGTCTACATTGACATGAATCCTACACAGAACCCAACCAAAAAGGAAAAGCAAAAAAAATTCATTGAATTCCTAATGAAAGACAATAAGGTGTTACAATATCCCCACAATAAATTTTTTCTATCCCTATAAATTCTTCATGATCCTGGATTAACAAAAAGTGAATCCCACTATTGCATTACCAAGGATCCTAAATCCATAATATCATAGCTATCCCATTTACACTACCATAGAACATGAACTAATTAATTTGGAATAACATAGAACATATTTCATCAATGATCCATAATTAAAACTTGTCCTTCAACCAAAGTTCTACATCGACAACCTCCCATTCAATCACATGGGAAGGATACATTTGATACCTGTTAATTTGGGAATATTGAAGCCCATTATAGATGGAAGTTAAACATGATGATAATTCCAACAAATATTCCAACTTTCCTAGTTATCCAATGATCTCATAAGGGGCCACAATCCTTGGTGCCATCTTAAACTATTATCCCAAATGATGACTTCCCTTGTGTGGTAAAGCATAGGTCAATCCTAATAAGGGTTCATGAAGGACATGCTAAAGGTGAGGCCAATAAGCCCCCCTCTCAAGCTATTTTTATTAAAGCTGGAATTTTTTATAATGGCTCTCAGAACCATTTTGTAGTTCTTGGAGAAGGTGAACCTCCCCCATCTAAATAAGTGGTTGTTATGGAGGATGGTTTTGAAGATGATCATCTTCCTCAAGGTAGGATGGATGAAATAGGTGTGGACATCGATTCTGCCTCTGAATCTTGGTCCTCAGAGCCCAAGGAATCAGAGATCGCGGAAGAGTTCCTTCGATCCTCTTCAAAGAAAGGAAGGAACACCCTCTTGGAATCAGATGGCTTAATTCAGCATATGCGGGGGCCAGAGAGATGGAATGACTACTCCAATCAGCTTAGACCTCCTATTACTAGGTCCTCAAGCCAAGGTAAACCCACCCAAGCAAGTTTGAAAGCAGATGTTAACAACCTAACAAATAAGTTCAAGGAGTCCATTAGACATGGGGAGCTAGGAGCTGATGAGGCATCTATTATATGAGCAAGGGAACCATCTGCCCTTGGTTTAGTGAATAGTGATAAGGAGGTTTTTGAATATGATAACACCCCAGAGCTTCTCATGAACTCAAATGAAGAAATGTTAGAAGCGTATTTCATGATCAAGATATCAATGTAGGATGCACACAGAATGTTTGAAATACCGTTGAGAGTTGATTTGAACGAAGAACTAGCCTTGTAGATTGAAAAATAGAACAGGATATTGAATCGTGGATTCAATGAGGGGAAAACAATCTTAGAAGAGCATGTGCAGACTTGGGAAAAATGGCTTCTCACTTCCATGATCTTAATGAAGGAAATATGGAAATGGAGTTTACATTCATTGAATGTCTACTTCTTAAGGTTAAAAATGCTAATTTCTTTAAATGGTATTATAATGGCTTTATAATTTTTTATGAGGTTTGATTATTTTCTGTGTTTTGAACATTGTTGGTTTCCAACTTTTCCTTAAAAGTGATTCTGATATAAAATAAAAATTTATTGGCGGTATGTGAGGTAAACCTCCACAAAATAACACATCAGCAACTTCAAACTCCAGTTGGTGGGGAATATGGTCCACATAACATTTGTATTGAATCTATGTCATGAACAATAAATTTTGGATAAACTACCCCAACTTTGTTAATTCCTGAAAATGACTTATCCAAACACGGGATAGATATACCAACACTACCTAGCACAAGGGAGATATACACAGAAAGCAATAAAAATCTTTTAAGGGTTTCATATTTATTAAATAATGATAAAAAATTTTATAGTTTAATTAAAACAAAGTAAAATTATTTACCATTGATACACCAAAATAATGAATATATTCCTAGAGCATATCCACAAGTACCAGGATATCTTTCTATGTCTTCCCATCATTCTGTGGATGATATGATTTTTTCATATAAGAATCCATTACCTCTGAAAAACCATTCCAAAAACTAAATTTGAACCTCATAACCATGTTATATATAATCACATAAGGAACCCCATGATGCCTCAAAATATTTTAGGAATAAAATTCCAAAGGTATTAAATATTTTTTGTCTCCTCTAAAAAGAGGAAATGATACGATGTTGTGAGTCAATCAATGATAACCCAAATTAAATCCATCCAACTAGGATTCCATTGTAAACTAATGATAAAATCCATGAAAATATCATCCCATTTCCATACTATAATGGGTAAGGTACGCACCAAACAAGAATTTGTCTTGTGTTTCACCTTAATTCTATGAAAAGTATGATACCATGATATAAATTCCACTACCCACAACCACATCCATGGATAGAATTTTTGATGTCTCAAATGATGATTCAACTTGGTAGAACATAGGTGGGAAAAACAATAATAATGGTTTACACTTTCCACTGGCCATTACCTTAGGGATAATGGATAAACCAACCTATTTTGAAAATATTTTTTTCCACTAAGAGACCAAGAAAAGTCACCTAAGGTCGACCCACTATAAAGGATTTTACTAAGGATTTGGTACTCATGGAAAACATTCATTCAATATGAACACTCGAATGAAAAAATGAGTTGGCCTTCATTGAATCTATGAATACCCCTCCTACCAGCTTTTTCTATTCCCAAAGTGATCTAATAAAACAAAATTGTTAGAGACTAATCATTAATTGGTTACTTAATGAATGTATCAGTAATTTTCTGGTCAAATCATAAAAACCATCATTCACATTACTAGGAGTGTATAAAATATAAAAATAAAATTTTTAAAGATACACCAGCCATTTTATCAATTACAAATTATGATCCCTCTTAGTAAAAAAATATTTTAGGCTCTTATGATTAGTATACATAGTAAACTGATCTCCAAAGAGAATGTGATTCCACATTGTGAGTGCATGCACATCGCTACCAACTCAAGATCATGTGTATGGTAGTTCTTCTTATGGGGGTGTAACTAGAGAGAGCCATAGGAAACCCCCCATTTACTATACTGCAAGAAACCTCCCAATCCAATACTAGAAGCATCTTATAAAAAATCATAACCCTGACCTTGTTTTGTAAGAATAATTTTTTTTTAAAGTTAACATCACATTAGGATAGAAAAATAATGTTTAAATTTTTTTATTCCATTCAAATTTAAACCCTTATGGGTTATATCCATCATCGAATATGTGAGGTTGGATAAATATTTACCAAACTGCATGTAATAGGAAGCCAATCCAAGGAATAATTATATCTTAATCCCATTTATTTCCACTACTAGGATATATATTCTAATACCTTTTCTAGATACACTGATATTATCCTCTCTGATATGACATTCCATGGAATCTTTTTGTCTTAAATCTGAAACTCACATTTGAAAATCATACCATATAGATGATGTTCAATCAATTTTCAAATAATGTTATCCAAATGAACCATTTGTGCCTACCATCTTGTTCTATTCACAAGCCCGCCCCATCAAACAAACCCATTAGAGACCAATACCTAACTGATTACTTCATGAATGTATTAGTATTTTTATTCTCAAATCACCAAAAAAAATTCTTATTCCAAGGATAGTTTGAAATATAAAAATCAGAAGTTTAAATATATTTCACCCAAATTATCGACCACAATTTATGATTCCTCTGAGTAAAAATATATTTCAGGTTTTTATGATCATTATACATTGTATACTGATTCCTATTGAGAATGTGATGCCACATTTTTAGTAAATTCACATCGATACCAACTCATGATCATGGGTATATTAGTTGTTCTATTGGGGGTGTAATTGGTGAGAACCATATGCAACCATCGTTTTCTATACAAATAGAATCCTTCCAATCCTATATGAGAAAAACTACAAAATACATCATAACCTTGACCTTGTTTTAGAAGAATAAAAATATTTGTTAATGTTTACTTCACCTTAAGATCCAAAAATGAAGTTTAAATTTTTTTATTCTATTCCAATTTAAACCCTTACAGTTTAAATCCATCATCAAATATACGATCATGGATAAATCATGACCAAACTACATATAACAGGTTTCCAACCCAAAGATGCATTAGATCTCAATCACATTTTTTTGTTGCTTCCAGGAAGTAAATTCCAATAACATTTATAGATACCCTAATATTATCCTCTCAGATATTACATTACTTGTAAATATTTTGTCTTGAATTTAAAACACACATTTGGAATTATTTCCATATATATGATGTTCCATCAATGTTAACGTAATGTTATAAAAATGGTCCTTGTTCTCTTATTACGAATTAGAGTAAAGTAAAGTATAATCCATGAACACGAAAAAACCAGATTCCAAAAATTGATGAAATATAAGGTTTATCAAATCAATAAATACTAAAAGAGTTGAACTAAGGCCAATTGAAATAACAAAAAACTAGAAATTCTCATTCTGAATACTAAACAATGTTTTAGGTAAATCTTTCCCTATTAATTTCAACTAGTTCTACCCTACCCCAAGGTAATCATTTAAGACCAAAAAGACCCTCTAAGATCATCAAAGAGATCATAAATTCTATGAAAGGGGTATTTTTTCATTACAGTCAAATAATTTAACATCTTATATTCTATGAAAAGTAGAATAATTCGATTTTCCTTCTTATAAAACAAAATTAGTGAATCCCATAGTGAAAAACTAGGAAAAAGAAATCACATACCCTTTAGGTCATCAGGATGGAATTTTGGTTTCTCCAACTCAACTTGTGCCACTCTATAATGTGCAATAAAAATGGGTATCTTAACAAGGAGAAGGTCAATAGTAATTTTGACCTCTATCTTGGTACATAAATTAGAAAAATAATACAATAATACCTTCGGGTATGTACACATCATCAAAATAGAAAGATCACCAAAATAAGGGTCAATTGATTCATGAAAAATATCTCAAAATTGGCACATGATTATTCTAATATGTGGAACAAAATGACCCTCCATTTCTAATTTAGAGTCCCCTTCATCCTAAAAATATGAGTCACCTTTTCAGAATATAATAACTAAACCTAAATATGATAATAGTATATCTGGTCTATAACATGGATCATCAAATCCAAGCTAGTAATCCTATGTAAATTTTTAATATTGATCATTAAGAAGTCACAATCTACATCGAGGTCTATTATTGTCACTCGACATGCAAGAAACTTGAAACCATATTAATAACTCATTCCCAATGGCATAGAAAGATCAAAAAAGAACGAAATAATATTTTAACTCAACACCAACATGTAAAATATAATTGAAGATATATAATAATTAGTAGAACTTGTGTGAATAAAATCTAGAACCATAACAGATGAAAAAACACCATACCTCCAAATGTGGTTAGTCGGCTTCAAATTCCTCCTCTACATACTCCACCAAAGGAATACATATAGTATTATCTCTTATTTTAGATTTTTTAATTGTATAAATACTCCTTTTGCTATAGGATAAGACCAACCACCATTGGAATCATTGGTATAAACCTATAACCCCTTCAGGAATTTGGATCCAAACTTACTACCCCTGTACATCCTATGAAAAAAACATTTCAAATATATAGATTTTCCATAAATATGATAAGTCTTATGATACTATTCACAATTATTCATGATATGACTAGGCCTTACAAACTAATATAAAATAATATATTCTGTATAGATGATGCACCCGAGACTAGTCCTGAGGAAAACTTGATACCTATTATTTTTCTTTTCAGTCTTTAAGAGACACTTAGTCTTACAAAAGTAACATCTATAGATCTAAAAATATATATCCATGTATTTATTCCTTTGATAAATTTTATTTTTCATCTATATTAATAATATTAGTAAGAGTCATGAGTATCAATATCAACCAAAAATGCATCCTCAGATATAACTAAAACCTCTGATCAATTAGGTACTCATTAGTTACTAACATTGATACAAAATTTTCCAACTCAAATAATTGGTGGAAGTCCCTAGAAATGTATGATACATTTACTCTATGGTTGGAAACTCACGGGACTTCACTACATGTAACATGTCAGGGTATGTTTCTGAAGTAATATTTTCTTGAAATAATTCTAATTAAGATCCACATGCAACATAATTTTCTCAATAGAGTCCCACCATCTCCTTCTCGGGCCTTTATGAATGAATGTGAAAAAACATTCCTTATATTCTTTATGAGTATTCAAAAATATGTAGATCCTATCTATATTCCAAATCCACTCCTTGTATTCATGGGGTCCCTTGTCACCATAAAAGAATGGCGGATTCTGCATAGTATATTCAGAGCAATGATCCAAAACAGGTCATGGGTTTCTAAAGCCCAGATGACCTAGATTCCGAATTTTATTGATTAAAACCTAAAATATGGTAGGTTATAATAAAGGATTATCCTAAAGACCATATCTTGCATATTACTCTCTCTAATTTGGATGATATCTTCTCATAGAAAATGTAAAATAGTTAGAGGAAAAATATAATCAGTCATGATATGATTCTGAAATAATAAGACGAAATTCATTTATTGATATAAATTATTTAAATAGATACAAATTCAATGAAATTATGAATTGTTGAAACAGAATGTGATTATTTAAAAAATAACTTGTTCATTTAAAGAACATACCATATAGTTCACTCAAATGTCTTCAAACATTAAGTCCCCACCTGGTAGAAATTTTTTAAACACCCATGGTAACATTAGTTCAGACACAAATGTCAGCTATCAATGACACATTTCCACTATTACTAGCTAAATTGTGATTTTTCAATTTTTTATCTGACCATGAAACTGATTGAAACACACCAAGTTTAAACACACATTAGGTTGATCATTTATCTCTAATACCAAATTATGATGAACCAACCATGGTATACTTGACAAGTCATCCATGGTGGTCCACCATGTAGTGAGGTATAAACATGATAATGAAAACAAGTATTGAATATAAATAAAAAAAGACATAAAATTGAAGTATAATGAGTTATAAAAATATTTAAAAACATTCACACATTACCATCAAAATTGGCTAAAATAGAAATGTATGAATATATAAGACCAGTAATTCTCCATGTGAAAAATCATCACCTCCAAACCATCCAACAATGAAGGAAATAGATAAAAAGATAAAATTTAAATCAATAAGATTTCCATCATTTTCTTGAGTCCTGTAAAACATGTTCTAAAACCAGCAAAAGACAAAATTAGGATGTGAGCATAGATCCTAGTCAGATACCACCTCAGAATCTATTTGAGTTCTAATAATATTAATTCACAAGTTATAGATTAATAACTATATTCATGATTATAAAAAATTTTGAAAAATAAAATCATTTTTAAAATAATCATTTTTTTCCATAAATTCAAACTATATCCACTAAATAAGAATATATCATATATAAAAGAAAAATAGATAAATTATACATGTGAGCTAATGTCAACGAAATAATACATCATAAGATAAACTAGGTATAAGAGAAAACGAACACACATTAGGAACTAGACTATGGGAATAAATACGATAAAAATAATCATCAACCAGATACACATTTCATTGAACCTCTATCGATTCCTACCATATTCTATTGAAATTTCAAAAGTTACCCCTAATGGTGCCACACACACAAGGTATCCTATGTCTATTTCCTAATGCACCCAAGGTTGCCGATGTCCTATGTTTCTCCAACAAAAAAAATCAAAAACTGTATAACGAGAAATAAAAACTACTTTTTATCATTGAAAATTTATTTCAATTAACAACACCAATGGAATCAAAAAGAAAAAGTAATAATTAATGAATTAGAAAATAATTCATAGAAACAACTCCAACAATAGTGATGGGAATCTATTTTACATCAACAACAGATATTGGAAAACAAGGATAAAAAATAAAAATAAATGGAATGATATGTAACTATAAAAGGTCGATATAAAAAATCAATAAATAATGAAAATGGAACTCAAATTTTGACATGGTTGTTATCGCGACCACATGAAACAAATAAAAATACCACCCCCTAAGGATAAGTGATGTATCCACTATCGAAATCAAACACCAATAATAGTGATCCTGAAAGAGGGAGATCAACCAAAATTGAAAAAAATTACCTTAGGGTTTGACATTAAATCCTACACACCAAATAAGAAATCATTATTTTATATATTATTTTTTAAACTACATTTCAGGATAAATTCAAGTCATGAAACCATTCCATGAGATGAAAATAGATAACATAAATATTTGATGAAAAAGGCATTGCATCAGATATAATATAATCATAATCGATGTTTTCAAATAATGGAATAGTTTCATAACATTTTACTTTTCTACACATGAAAAGGGACTCACTATATCTATCCAATAACAGAGTCACATCATTTAACCAATTCATGATGTATATTTTTTCAGAAGTTTTTGATCATCCTTGTTTTATATAGGAATCATGAAAACCAATGTTAATGATTTCTAGTGATAACTAATACCTGATAACAAAATTTAATCATTTATACAAAAAAATCATTAAAACAATTATGGGAATTTTGGTTCATTTTAACCAGTAAATGATCTTTTTTATCTAGAATCTGTCAAAAATCACAAACAAAAAGGAAAACTATAAAAAAATAAATTCATAAATGAATGAAGATAACATGATGTTATAAAGAAAATAACATTTTTTATTGGTTTTAAAATTTCTCAAAATAAAGAAGGAACTTTTATATAATAACATATGTATAAAAAATATCATTTTAATAATTTTTTATAATACAAAAAGTATATTTACTCCTATAAAAAATAAAAATAATTAGATCTTGATGAATTTGGGAAACTGGTTGATCAAATTATTTTTAATAGTATGGTTGTAGTTTACAATATCATATATATAGTCATCTAAATTTTATATTTACTATATAATCACATTCATGATTTAATGAAAATCCTAAAGAATAAATATTATGGCTTTTAATGAAAATTTTCTTAATTATATGGGAATAATAGATCTTGGATTATTATATTCTTTTAAAAATGAATTTAAACATAATTTTTTTCAGTTGAGGATTTTAGTGGATGTAAAATGGACTGAAAAAGTACATCTTGAATTTATCTTTTTCTAAAAGAGATATTAGATTAATGTTTTTATAAAAAAAGTTTTATAGAACTTTTAATAGTTGAAGAATAATATATGGTAGTTATATGTTATTAATATCAAGTGTTACTGATACAACCAACACTCACTGATTTAGGCGTGATTTTTCAATAAAACCCTATTTTTTGATTAAATAATTTAAATATATTTAATTGAAAACCCAATTCATCACTCAATAACAATGTATATATATATAATATGGAATTTCATTTGGGATCACATACACATAAATATATAACATTTTACAATTCATCAAAATGAAAGAACAACTTATTGGTAGTTTTACAAATCCCATTAATTCTGATATATTTTAATATATTAAATAGAATGTCTTAATGTTCATTAAAAAACATAATTAATATCTGCATATTCTTTAAAATATCTCTTATATATAATGAACTCATTAAAAAATAGATATTGTATATTTATTTTGTGTTTCTATTTTGTTTCTGTGAAAAAATTTAGACAGAATGTTTGTGAAGAATAATATCATTTTATAATTTTTTTAAATAAATCTATCATTTAAAATTTATTTTTATTAAAAATATTATTTTGAAATATTTTACTTTAAAAAATTTCATTTACAAAAATTTTGTAACCAAATTTTTGTTACCAAATTTTCATCACAATATTTTAGTGTCTAAATATTCATTTACAAAATTTTACTTTATTAAATTTCCTTCCAAAATAATATAGTCAAAAAATTTACAAAAAAAAATTATTTAATAATAATTCCTTATAAAAATATACTTTAAAATATTTTAGTTAATTTTTTTAGTTTCCAAATGTTAGTGAAAATATTTTCATAAAAAAATTTCATTGAAATATTTCACATAAAAAATTTACATTATAATTTTTCAAAAAAATCATTATTGGAAAAAATTTTATGAATATATATTAATTTTTTAGGAAATTATATTAGGAAAATTATATATATTTCATATTTCTAAATAATCTTTTGTTATAATGTTCATAAATTCACCCCATAGTGTAAATATGAAATTATTTTATTTTTACTTACATTTGTTGTATAATATTTATGGTATTATTAGATCTTTAAATAGTATTTTACAAGATTATATTTTGTTATAAAAAAATGATCGATAAATATAATATGTTAAATATAATAAAAATTTGACTATGGAAATATTTTTTATCGTTTTCTGTGTTGTTGATCAAAAATAAGATATTTTATTTCAACTGTTAGATTTGGGGAAGATGAACCATATATAGTTATAGTATTTATATAGGGGTGGGGCCATCCATTATCCATCTCTGCTTATCCTTTTTATCATCCATTTCCTCTCTAATTATTCTCCATTTGACATATTTTTTATTTTTCTATTTAATCTTCTGAACATATGGCTTCCACTAGTAGCATTTCCCATTGAATTATTGTGAAATGGAGGTTGATTAAAAATAATTAGTTCTATAATTATGATAATTTATTGAATGTATCCATGATAATTAAATCTTACGAGTATTTATGTGTTCAAAAGGATTTTTTTAATTGAACTATCCTAACTTGGTAAGGATTTTATATTCCTATATTTATTTTTTTAGAAGAAGATGGATTAGAGGTTATAAATGTTGAGTTTTTTTGGAACTATGTATATGTTTAAAATAAACCAAATAGATGATCTTGTCTTATTTACTTCGAATAGTCAATTAAAAATAGTAATATTTTAGTTTCATAACTAGATATGAACTTTTGATAAGGAAAAGGATAAATCTACTTTATTTCTTTCAAGGAAAAAATTTGGATGGTATTTTATATCCGTTAATAAAACTAAATTATACATATTTGGATTCTAAAACATTTGATCACTTGGAAATGAAAAAGGTATGTAGTTAAAGTAAAATCTATATATGTGATCTATTTCATATCTAACAAGAGGAAATTTAATTTTCAAATTTATATTTGAAATATTATAGAAGTTATTAAGAAATATTATTTAAAATTATCACTACTTTTATATATAGTGTTTATTATCATGTTGTTAGAAAAATTATTTATTGTTTTGAAAATTAGCTATTAATCAAATACATTTAGATATAATATTTCACTGATTAGTGAATAAACTATTTCAATGTTAAATATAATATATGATTTAGCTAAAAACATTCTTTAAAATTCAATAAGGGTTTCTTCACAAGAAATGATATATCATTTTAAAGGGATGTCGGATAAAATTAAACAATTTGATAAATCATGTAAAATGAAAATAAATAATACAGGAATATTTATGATCAGTCATTCTTTATTTATTGAAAAAAGGGGGTAAAGATTTCAATGAAACATCTTTTGGGTTGGATAAAGATGAGGATTTAACAGTGAAGGAAAAGAAATATCACAATTTTAGAGAATAATAGAAAAAATAAAAGTGAAGTTGAAAAATAAAGTAATGGGAACATAACTAGTCATTTATAAATGAATGAAAAATTCATATAAGTACTTGTGGGAGATTTTATGAAATAAAAAAGGAATTATATATAATTTTATATAAGGTAATCATTTTCATATTTTGGAGGGAAAATAAATTACTTAATCAATTCTACCATTGGATGTGGATAAATAAAATGAAATTGATAATGTTTAGGACTAATAGATATATCAAAAAGCGATGTATGTTCCTAGATATATTTATTTGAATTGTATTATAGGGAATAAATGGTTACAGAAAATGTCAACAAATTTTCATTAATTGAATGAATAATTTAATATTGACAAGTTATTAGAATCATAGTTTGTTTCCTTATTTGTGAAATCAATGATGAGATTTTAATTTAATGTTTCATTTGAAAAATCTTATGTTGAAATTGAAAAACACTCTAGAGTTCAATGCTAGGTCAGATAAGGTGATATTATTATTGATTTTGATGTCAAATAAGATGTTGATTGTGTGGTAGATTGTAGTGAAGGTAATAATGATGGTGTGTAAAAGGATAGAGAATTTATGTATCTTTATTATAATCTATGTAATAAAAATGTTTCAAAAATAGATAAAACATGTAGGCCTTCTATATATCAAAATCCTACAACATCATCTGATTCCATTAAATCACCTACTTCCAAATATGTTCATATAATAGAGATGAATCTAAATTATTTTCATATAGTAATTCTAATGCTGAGTAGTATTATGGAAATTTTCATAAAAATGTTTGAATTATGAAATTACATGTAGATTAAATTCAATATCTTGGAATATTAAAATTATTAAGAAATAATGAATAATTGGTTATCCAAAATAAATATGAGTTTATATATTTCAACGTAAGATTTTATAAAGGTGGTATATAGATAAAATATTTTATTATATGTATGTGAGAATGACTAAATTATATAAAACATTTTTAGGATGTCATTGAGAATGTTCATGGCTTAATAAAAGATTCTTTTAAGGCTATAATAACTTTTCATGGAGATGTTTATGGTAGCATAATATCATTGGATAGCATAAAATTTGTTATTATTAATCATGATGATTAGTTTCTAATTATGCCAAAAAGTTTTTTTAATTATTCAGATGAAGTTAGAATGTTTATAAAAGTAGTTATTGTTTAAGATTTTCACTATGATTAAAGATATATTGTCCGATATTTTTAAGACAAAGATGAATATTTTGAGCAATCAGTTGAAATCCGGCAAGGTCCTCAAGCTAAATACATGAATGTTTAAGATCTAGAGGAGGTGGTCCTTCTTTAAAATGACGAAAATAATAAGATAAAATTTCCTGAATATGATCATAAAATCTTCAAATTATATTTTTTTGTTTAATAAAAATATCGATAAAAATTTAAGAAGATGGGGATTATCATCACACATATTATGAACAAATGATTATATAATTTATCTAAATAATAGGAAATTTATTTTCTTAATTAATGAATCTATTTTTTAATTGTTGAATATATATAATTCTAATTTTTTTATGGACGTTCATAATTTCATTGGTTATATCATTTCATTACTCTTGTACAATATTTTGTAACTTAAAGAAATTTATTTCTAAAACATTTCATGTATATTTTCTATAAAATAAAACACTTCTTTTTAAAAATCATAGTAGTTGAGAATTTTTTACATTTTTTGAGATGACAAATTTATAAAAATATTTATGAAAAATAAATAAATTCAAAAATCATAGTCAAAGGTGTAGAAATAAAAAAATGTAATTTATATATTCTGGGGGAGTATGTTTTTTTAATTAAATTTTCTCTTTGAACTTTTTTGTTTTGTGTTTTTCAAAAAGTGGAAATTTATTATCTGAAATTATATTTAATAATTTTAAACCTATTTTTTGTAAAGAAAAAAAATTTATTAAATTTGTATCATTTAATAACATATATCATTACTTATTTACGAAATATATTTGTTCTAAGAATTTTTCTTCAATAGAGGAATATCAATTTATCGAATATATTACATTTCTATTTTATGAAAAGCATTATAAAGGTGTTTATAGATAGTTATATATATTTATGTATGAATATTTATAATAGTGACTAAGTCATAATAAAAAAATATATAAATTTATGATGTTATATTAAGTCTTTTTTAGAAATATTAATTCATTAAAGGCAGACATGTTTTCCAAATGGGGTTTTCGTTAAATCATTAAGTTGAAAATATAAATATTTTACGAAAAACAAATTAAATTCACTTTTTTAAATCCTGTTATTATTTTATGGTGTATATGAATACAATCATGAGACAATAATGAATAGTTTCCATGATAGTGTTTGTTCTGGGGTTATTACAACCAAAATACAACAATTAATGAAAATAACCATTAAAAATATTCTGATAAATATAGGGAAATTCAACGATGAGGTTGTGATTTTTTCCTAATTTAACAATTATGAGGCTTACTAATATTTAACATCTTGTTATTTTTACATTTTAAATATTTAGAGATTTTTCATATTAAGGCATTGGTGTGAGGATTGAAATTGTCTTCAAAACAATATTTTAGAATAACTATTATTATTTTTAAATAGTTTGATCGGGGGACTATGGGGATTGGAAGAGAGAGTAAATGTTTATTCATATGATCTAGGGTTCCTATATAAATGGAAATAGACTTCGTACAGTCATAGTATCCTTATGTTCCTTGTTTAAGAAAACTAGCCTTTATGGTTTAGTTAAAAATATATATTTCAATTGTTGAGGTTATTGGCTTCAGAAATGTTGAAGGTTAAAGGGAATATCAAAATTTTAAAAATGTTTTGCAAATTTTTCAAAAATAGTTTATAAATTAATAATCTTATTTCTTTGAAAAATTATATTTTACAATCTAAAATTAAATGGAAAAGATATAATTATTCTAATCTTGTATAAACTCTAATGTTCTAATGAAACATATATCAGATTTATAATCTAATTTATCAGATGACATTTCAAATGATAATTTTACATAATTTGGTCAATGAATTTTGTATGGTTTATTTTATAATGTACAATAAACACCCCCACATATAGCCATTATAATACTATTAAATCCTATGTATTTTTATATCTAACATCTACTATATCTTACATCTTCTTATATATATATATTTTCTTTATTCTAAGGAAATACTATGGGTCTTCATCTAAAATTTATGAAATAGATTTTATGGTATTTAATATGTAATGTTTCACTTTCTTTTCTATTTTCCAAATCCCCTAGATTTTTTTTATATATTATAATGCTTAATTTTAATTTTTTACACAGGATAACATTAGTACTGTAGTAAACTAACATATATCGGGACGTCCCTTAGTTTCTTTTTCTATTAAGAAACATTAAATTTTTTCCTAATCTAATATTAAAGATATATATTTTGTTACTAGTAGTTCTTTTAACACATTTTTTAGAAGAAGAAAACATTAAATAATTTTTTTTAATTTTTAATATTATACAATAAAATGTGTTAATATTATTCATATAATGTTATTATAGAAATTGATAATATTTTTTGAGAATATAGTATATTATCAAAAAGATTCATTTATTAAGAAATCACACTCAAAAAGTGATTTTTATCTTAAAATCCTTAATAATAATTATCAAATAGATATTTTTTAAACCCCTCACTTGTGATCATTTTGTCTTTATTAAATATTTTTTTTGGTTTTTTAATTTACATATGTTTAACATATTTCATTTATATTTACTATCTAATATGATTTATTAATTTTCTTTTTCTTTATTTTTTTTGTTTTCTTATTTCACTCGTATGTGTATTTTATTTATTCATTATGAATAAAATACCCTTACAAATTCATATTATTTTGTGTTTTAGATCCTAAAATTCCTTTCATTTCATCATTAAATGGAGAGGTTTGATACCCTATTGTAAACCATTATTTTTTATATAATAACGGAGAAGAATATTGGGAATGTAATATTATATTCTAATGGTTCTTTAATTATTATAGTTATATTCGTATTCTAAGTTGATTAATTTTAAAAAAATTATATATTTTATTTGAAGGGGTTTTTGACTATCTATAAGATGGATAATGTTGTAATATGTTATTTTGGTCATTTTATAATAAAAATAATATCATATAATTATGTTTTCATACTCACAAATACACTGGTTTGTGTTACCAATGTTCTATTAATGTGTGTGGTTTGATACAAACAAATACCTTGGTTTGTGTTACTGATGTTATTTTGTTATTTTAAATATGTTTTGTGGGGTTTAGGATAATAATTTTTTATATTCAATATTATCAATAGAATTTTTATTTTTTAATTATTGTTCTTAGTTAATTGTATCCTAGAAGAACATTTTAAAAAATTTCTTATGTAAAATATGTAACACCCTAAAATTCAAATATAATAACAATATATTCAATATAGTGTATGAATCTGGACACTGAGTATGGATGTGAATATACCACTCAGTTAATTTTTAACACATTTAATATTATAAATAAATTAAATAAATTTTATAACATTTAATGCACAGAAAAATGGTTTTATATTGTATTACATGAAATAACAATTTTATTTGATATATTATGTTACACGCAAGGCCGAGTTTTTCAAAAAATATACTATTAATATCATTACTAAATTAAACAATTATTATATATCTATTATCAAGGAGAGAAATAATATTATTAACTATCTTTTAAAAAATATTTAGCTTATAGAGATTTTTCTTGGAATGTGAGTCTCAATTACCCAATTATTGAATAAAAAAACCAAGTACAGTGGAGGAATATACATGACCAAATGATATAAAGAAAAACAAGTTAATTAATTAGACAATTAGTACTCATGCTATAGTGTGAGGAAAATCCACCCAAACCATGGGTATTTTTACCCCATCTACATGTTTTGACCAATAAACTTGGCCAACCTCCATTATCTGGCAGTCAAGAATACACTTAAAAACCAAGTATATTTCTCCAAATCATTTTGAATCCTATGATCCAAATATAAAATATGTGTTTAGCTTTAATCCTAAATAATTCATGAATTAAGAAACTCAAAAAATGTTATGAGTACAAACCTTCAATGAAAATTTGACCTTTAGTGACTAAAAGATATTATATCACACAATAGGTTTTCAAATAATCCTCATGGGATGCTACAAATTAGAGGCTAAGGAAGCAGCAATTTCAACACAATAATGAACATGAATGTGTAAAAGAGGGGAGAAAAATATTTTTACATTCACCTTATACAATGGTTAAACTATTTTTTTAGTAAAATTCATTCCCTAGGTGGGTAATATATCAATATCAGTTTCCTATGGAGATTTTGAAAAACTAAAAATTTTATCATAAGGGTGCCTTTAGTAGATGTCATAGTAACCACTGAAATATCTTATATACCTCAAGTATATTTGAGAAAACAATTATTAATACCACATGCATGCTCAAATGGATTCATAGGATTCAGATAAGCCATCAAACAATAGCTAACATGAATCATTGGGATCTACTCACTATCCATAGTGCCTAGAGCAACCAAAATGACCAAAGATCACTCCCCTAAAATAAGAATAATTGACCATAGTCCAATATAGTAGAATTAGAATCTATATATTTGGTAATAGAATAGGTAAATCTTGAGGAATTATAACATTATCATTAAGAGTTATAGGTGCAGAATTACCTTGGACATGAGAATGTGTCCTTTTGGTTTTTGATTGGATGACATCACCCTTGGTATGTTCGTTTCATTTTTTGGAAGATATATATTCTTTTGATGCAATAAATTTTAATAAATAGTGGCTTATATAGAAGCCTACATATCTACTTGGATATAATCATATTAATAATCAATATGATCAGCTCTTCTATCCCTTGTAAATGCATCCTTGATGGAAAATCTAACAATATCCAAAGGACCTTACACAACTATGTCAGCCCATGACATCATGGGTTTTCCAAAAATCTCAAAAAGAAGATGTCAATCGATATTTATAGAATACATATGAACGATGCATAAATTTAACATTTGATCATCCATTGTCTTGAAGGATGCGATCTATGTTGAACACTTTATTCCTCTGAGTGAAACCCTTAATATTTGAAGGGGGTTACCTATTTTAAGTATCAAAAATTATAGAGACATAGGGCAGATGATAATCAGCTATCAGATGATTATTATACATATCATAATTTTCATGACCCCCTCCACACAAACTGTACTTGTCCTGGGCTGGCAATGTGAGAAGGGAGATAATGAACCCCGAGTCCCGCCTGATAGGACTAAACGGAAGGAAGAGATGGTTTTCATGGATTGTCTTTTATTGATCTTGAGTAAGATTTCATAAATGAAAGACACCTTGAATTTCTAAGAATTTAGAAGCAGGAAGTTTGAAGTTCGGAACCAAGAATATTGAACATTCAGAACCTGGTGCTCGAAGAATTCGGAGTTTGGAATTCAATGTCTGGAAATTGAGAAGTTCAAAACCAGGAATTTGTATATTCTTGAAAACTGGACGATAGGTGATGTGAAGACATTAATTGTGATTATGCTTTGCTGTTTTGTGACTCTTATTTGTGAGTATATACATGTACTCATGATGCAAGCAAAATTTGGGTGGTGAGGACATACATAGAATCTAGAAGAGCTGTTACAAGAACCAGAAGTGCAAAGTCTATTTCCGGAACAGAATTTGCAGAGTATACTTCCTGAATAGAATTTTCGGTGTCTACTTCCTGAACATAATTTGTGGAGTCTACTTCGTGAAAAAATTTGCAGAGTTTACTTCCTGAACAGAATTTGCAGAGTCTACTTCCTGAACTGAAGTTCGTAGTTGACTTCCTGAGTCAAAAGTTCATTGCAGAAAGTTCTGAGTTGACTTTTTGAGTAATAAGTTCATTTAGAGAAGTTCGGAGTCGACTTGCTGAAGAAGAGGTTCCTAGCAGAAATTTCAGGGTTGACTTGCTGAATAATAAGATCATTGCGAGAAGTTCAGAGTCAACTTGCTGAGTCAGAAGTTCGATGTGACGAAGTTCAGAGTCGACTTCCTAAACCTAATGTTCTTATCTAGAAGTGTGGATTCATGCTGAGAATTGGTGAAGTCGTAATGAGAAGCCATACCAAGTAGTAATGAATAGTCATGCTGAGAGTTGAAGTGATTCTAAAGACTCAAGAAGAGTGGATCTGAGAAAGTGATGCTGCAGAATCAAGAAGGGGGAATCCGAGAATGTGATACTGAGAAACCTGGTCGGATCTGGAAAAGGACAAATCTCTAAATCAAGTGAAGTGGAAGAATATTCAAGACCATTATAGAAGAATTGACAATGTCTTAATTACTCCAAGATTTCAGGAGAAATTAATAATTGTGTGAATTTAAGTGAGCAGGAAAATATTTTGGTTTCCCGCCTAAGCATACATTGGAGCACCTATAAAAGGAGGTCCAGGTGATAATTAAAGGGTGTGATGAAAAATTAGAGAGAGAATCTCTGATAATCTAGAGAAAGGAATAAGATCTTGGTCGACTGAGTTTCATTGTGGTTTCAATCATAACGATAATTTGATACTGGTTGACACCATATTGAGTTTCTCAGATTGAAAATTCGGAGTGGAGATTTGGAATGGGGAATCAGTACTGGCTGTCACCATATTGAGTTTCTCATACTGAGGAAGACTTTGATTTAAGAATCAGAGTGAAGAAGAAAGTTCGGAGTGAAGAATTTTGAGTGGATATTTGGAATTGTGAATCAGTACTGGTTGTCACTGTATTGAGTTTCTCAGACTGAGGAAGACTCAGATTGGGAAAATTCGGAGTGGAGATTCGGAATGGGAAGTATGGACTGTAATTGATCTATCTCAAGTCCAAGGAGTCCTTGCATTTCTTCTGGGTAAGGAAGTGAAGATTTTTTCTGAACTTACTTACACTTTTGTATTTGAAAGGAAGTGCAGGTAACATAAGTTGTTAGAAGAAAAGAGACATTGCCATATTGTGCTAAGAGGGTGCGCAGGCACTGGAGTGAATGTTTCACAGTGCTTCACGAGTGTAAGGGTATATCCTACTCATTGTAATCCAATCATTTTTTTCATAGTGGATTGTATGGTGGTGGATTGTTTCCAACTATACCAAGGACGTAGCTATTCTTATTAAATAGTGAACCTTGTAAATTGTTCTGTTCCATTTCATGTGTGCTTGTTTGTTTCTTATCATGGAATTATATCTTTAACAGGAGACAATGGTTGTTATCAACATTAAGGAATCTTAAAAGAATAAAAAGGGGTACCACTGATTAACCCCCCCCCCCCCACTCAGTGGTTCATTACTCCAGCTGGGTCCTTACAAGTGGTATTAGAGGCACGTTTCCATTTTTTCCTTGTTGATGGGGAATCTGAATTGTGTGAATACTAAAGGAATTTCGGTATTTTATGGGAAGAACTATCACATTTGTAAGGATAGAATGCTACCATATCTCATGTCTATTATTTATAATTTTTTTTGAAGCTGCAACAGTTGGGTTTCCCCCCATTGAATACGTTGTTCCACTTACACCTATTGATAAGAAGTTTCTTTAGAATGATGGAAGAGCCAAGAATGATATGTTGTCTTCACTTTCTGAAAGTGAATTCATGAGAGTAAAAGGAGTGGCCACAGCCAATGGTATATGGGACAAACTAAAAAACATATATGAAGGAAATAAAAAAGTCAAAAAGGGAAAACTCCAAATTTGGAGATTGAAGTATAAAGACTTGAAGATGGGAGAGCATGAATATCTTGGGGATTTCTTCACCAGGGTAAACGATATTGTTAGTACCATCAGATTTCTTGGAGAAGAGCTGAAAGACACTACTATGGTGGAAAAGATCTTGAGGATTCTTCCTGATAAATTTGATGCGAAGGTATCTTTATTAGAAGATAGAGACTCAGAGACTCTATCCCTTGATGATTTTCATAGCACACTCATTACATACGAGATGAGAAGGGAAAAGGTTATGAAGATCAAGACAAAGGTTGATAGAGAATTATCTTTCAAAGCCATGAAGAAGGAAAAGTATAAGAAGATCTTGATTGAAGAAGATGGTGGTGACTCTGACTCTGAAAGCGAGGTATGTAAAAATCATAATGATATTTTATCCTTGTTTCAAAAAATGTTAAAAGAGTCACAGGTAAATACAAGGGAAATATTCCCTTAAAGTGTTTTGAATGTGGAGGCATTGGCCACTTTGCGGCTAACTGTCCTCAAAGGACGAATGAAGAAGACAGTGATGAAGAACAAGAAAATCCAAGAACGTTATGGAAGAATCAGGGTGGTAAAGGAAAGTCAGGGAGAGAAAAGAATTTCTTCAAATCCAAGAGAAAATGTTTTCTATCCGTAAATGAAGAAGATGAAGAATGTGATACTGAATTCGTAAAATCAGTTAAGCATGGTGTGGAAAATACTTCAATTGCAACAGTGAATGATGAAGATTTCAAAAGCAGCAGCTCAGGAGAAGAAGAAACTCAGCTTGAGATGCATCTGAAAGAAGAATTGAAGGAATGTTTATGAAAGATCAGAAGGCTGGAGAATCTTATCAAAAAGCTGGAAGATGAATGTTCCTCAGCATCCAATCAAGCCAATGATAAAGAAGAACTTGAGAAATAACTTTCATACTTGAAGAATTCTCTTGAAGATGAGAAAAAACAAAATGAGCACATGAGAGTAAAGGTGAAGGAAAAAGGGGAAGAATTAGAGCATGTTCAAAAGAAGCTCTCAGAAGTTGAATAAAAAAAATTGTTTTCAAAACTCAAATACTGATATTGGTGAAGGCTCTCAACAAGCACATTCTGAGAATATTCAACAGACAGATAAAGTGGTTTTTGTGAAGAAGAAAGCTGAGAAAGTTGCTTATGTGGTCTAGACCAGCGTTACTGGAAACTCTAAAGTTTCAAGGAAACCTATGTCTAACACTGGTGAAAAACAACCAAAATCATAGAAGCCATAATTCCAGCAAAGCAATATTTATAACAAAATAATGGTTGGTGGGTGTGAAGAATGGGTAACAAAGAAGTATCAAAACAAAAGCTTTAGAGGAAGGTACTCCATTTATGGGTACTGTTGGTGTTGTGGTGGATTCAGGCATACATCGAATATGTGTTGGTTCAATCAACATTATTACCACCAACCCACAGGATATGAAAGGAAGAGATTTAGGGGGATTCAATCTCATCATAGGATAAAGAGTATAATGGTGTTCATGAAGAAAGGTGAGAAGAATGAAGTCAATACAAGAAATAGGTTTCAACCTCTGGAGACTATTTGTGAAAGGCGTGAACAACCTGGACATAATACAAAAGGATTTCTTGTGTTGTAACCAGCTCAACAAAAAGTTTTAAATTCTCATAAGATGAAGGAGAAGAAAGAAGTGAAAGAAGAAAAACCTCTTATTGTTGAAACTGCTCTAAAAGATACAATGGAAGAACGGCCTTGGATACATGATAGTGGGTGTACTTCACATATGACATGAGACTTCAAGTTTCATAAGAATGTAAAAAAGTTTAAAGAAGGCACTGTGACATTTGGAAATGATGAATCTTTAAAAATCAAAGGTGTTGGATCAGCCATCATTTGGAAGGAAAAATTGAAGTCCAAGAAAACTCTGTATGTTAATAGACTGAAGGAAAACATGCTGAGTGTATCAAAATTGTGTGATGAGGGTAACAAATTTATCTTCAATAAAGATGGATTTTTTGTGAAAAGTGAAAAAGATGTGGAGATTTTTATAAGATGACAATGAACTAAAGGAAATCTGTTTCAGGTTGGAAATTCACAAAACTCTTGTTACAGGAGAATAGTGAAAGAAAATCAGCTATAGCACAGAAGACTTGGGAACATGTGTCAGAGAAATATGGGAAATTTATCTCAAAGAGAGAGTGTTCGAGATATTCTAGATTTTCCGAGAAGAAGAGAATGGTGTTGCGCTACTAGTCAGAACGGAAAGATTACAAGTGTTGTGCATAAGAATGTTGACATTTGTTCTAAACAACCCCTTGAACTAATAAATTCTGATATATGTGGGCCAATGAGAAAATAATCAACAAATTGCGACAATTACATCATCGCTTTCATTGATTATTTTACTCGCATTAAATGTGTTATGGTTATGAAGAACAAGTCAGACGCCATGAAAATGTTTAAAAGATTCAGAAGAAAAGCTGAGAAATAATGTTAGTACATTGTGAAGAAGTTGAGAACAGATAATGGAGGTGAGTATAGAAGTGAATAATTTTAATACTATCTTGAGAAGCATGGGATTCAGAAAGAATATAGTGCACCATATACACCTCACAAAAATTGGGTTGCTGAAAGGAAGAATATAAGCTTGGTGGAAATGGGAAGAACCATGTTGCTTGAACATGGCCTTACTCATTACATTTGGAGGCAAGATAAAAGTACAACTTTTTATATACAAAATAGATGTTTCTACAGGCCTCAATCAAAAAAAATTATATGAACTTTTCTATGGAATTACTCCAAGTATGAAGCATGCTAATGTTTTTGGGAGCCCATGCATTATAAAGAAGAAAGGTGGAAGTAGTGGAAAATTCAATCAGAAAGGAGAAGACGAGATTTTTCTTAGATATTCCCCAGAAGGAATAGGTTATAGATTCTTTAACAAATAAACATGAATAATTGTGGATGCAGTTGATGTTAAAGTCATTGAAACTCCAGGAAAAGATAAGCATGTCCAAACATACAAAGAAGATGAAGTTAACAATTCAAAACAGGATGAATGAATTGTAATCCTAATCAAGATGATGAATCAGATTCATCCATATCAAGTGATGAGTAAGGCATGCAAAAAACTTATCCAAGGCTGATGAAACAAGTTCAAGCTCAAAATATTATTGGTGTCCAATGTCACATGGTTCAAACAATAAGAACAAGTAAATCTATATCACATACATCCTTGTATTCCAAAGTGGAACCAAATGATGTTAAAGAAGCCTTTGAGCATCCAGATTGGGATAAAGCTATGAATGAAAAATTGGATCAGATTGAAAAGAATGAAAAATGGGAACTTGTACCAAATCCTTAAAGTAAGAACATTATTGGCACCAAATGGGTCTTTCTAAACAAGTAGAATGAAGAAGGTGAAGTTATTAGAAATAAAGAAAGATTGGTTTATAAAGGCTATTCTTAGATTGAAGGAATTTACTTTGAAGAAACTTTTTCTCCAGTATCTAGATTAGAAACTATCTAAATCATTATTGCTATTGCTGCACAATGAGGCTAAAAAATCATTCAAATGGATGTTAAATCCGCATTTCTTAAAGGTGATCTCAAAGAAGAAGTTTATATTGGGAAACCATGTGGCTTTGTTGTTGGAAAAATTGAAAGTTATGTGTGGAGGTTGAAGAAAGCCTTGTATGGGCTAAAGCAATTTCCAAGAGCATGGTACTCCAAACTGGATACAAGCTTAAATGAGATGAACTTCAAGAAAGGACGAGTTGATATCAATATGTACATTAAGGAAAGACAACATCTTTCTCTCATTGTGATTTTCTATGTTGATGACATTATTTTTTCTAGAAATGATGAAAGGAGCTATGAAAGGTTTACTGAAGAAATGAAGAATGTCTTTGAGATGTCTATATTGGGTGAAATGAGATACTTTTTTGGGTTACAAATTTTTCAACAAAAATAATTCATTTTTCACTCCAAATAAAAGTATGCTAAGGAACTTCATAAGAAGTTTGGGATGAAAAACTCAAAACCTGTATCAACTCCTATCTCAGTGGGAATGAAGATAAGCAAAGATGATGAAGGAAAAGAAGTTGATCAGAAAGAATATCAAAAGCTGATTGGATGTTTGTTATACCTGACTGCATCAAGACCAGATATTGTTTTTGTTGTTACCTTATGTGCAAGATTTTAGAGTGCTCCTAAAGAATAACATCTTGTTGCTGGAAAAAGAATTCTCAGATATATAAAAGGCACAACAGAATTTGTAATCATCTATAGTGGCTCAAATAACATTGATTTTTTTCACTATTCAGATGCAGATTGGGCAAGAATTGTTGATGATAGGAGATCCACATCTGGTGGAGTGTTCTTTATGGGAAAAAGTTGTGTTCGCTAGCACTCGAAGAAGCATAATTCTGTGACACTTAGTACAGCTGAAGTTGAATATGTTACAGCAACCATGGCTGCTACTCAACTTATCTGGATGAAAACACAGTTGGAAGAGTTGTTAGTTGAAATGAAGTTACCCTTGATCTTGGGCTATGATAATCAAAGCACAATTAATCTTACCAAAAATCCAGTCCAACATTCATGATCGAAGCATATTTACATCAAATATCATTTCATCAAAGAGCATGTGGAAAAGAATGAACTGAAACTTGAATAGGTTTCATCTACTGAACATGTTGCTGATATTTTTAAGAAACCCTTACTGAAGGAATAATTCTCCAGATTGAGGTTGAACATCAGTGTTCAACCTGTTTCTCTTCAAGGCTAAGGTATGTTGTTCTGTCCCCTCTCTCTTCTTACATTTGGATTGTTTTTTCAAGGGAGAGAGGTTCTGTGTATCATAAATCTATTTGTTTAAAGAGAGAGTTGTGGGTAAGCTATGAACTCAGCATTGTTTGTGTATGTGAACTATTATAACTGTTTGTTGGAGTGGTTGTAGGAACGAACTTAATGTTTTTATAGGATGTACGAAGCTGAAGATGTATGAAGCTGAAGGTTTCATTTTCACTACCTATGGACATCATGGTTTTTCTGTCAATGATTCTTGTTTCCTACAATTAGTTAGCTCACGTAGGCTTAGAATTATTGATATGTAATCCATTGTATGAGGCTATAATGTTTTGTGATTTATGAAAACTTGGTTGACAACAAAATTCAAAGGGGGAGATTGTTAGGTCCAAGATGAAGGTAGAGATGGTTTGTATGGATTGTCTTTTGTTGATTTTGAGGATGTTCTCATAAATGGATGACACCTTGAATTTCTAAGAACTCGGAAGCTGGAAGATTGATGTTCGGGACCAAGAATATTGAACATTCAGAAACTGGTGTTCGATGAATTTGGAGTCTGGAATTCGATGTCTGGAAATTGAGAAGTTCAGAACCGGGAATTTCATATTCTTGAAAACTGGATGATAGGAGATGTGAAGACATTAATTGTGACGATTTTTTGCTGTTTTGTAACTCTAATTTTGAGTATATGCAAGTACTCATGATGCAAGCAAAATTTGGGTGGTGAGGTCATACCGAGAATCAGGAAAAGTCGTTACGAGAACCCGAAGTGCGGATTCTACTTCCCGAATAGAATTTGCAGAGTCTACTTCCGGAACAGAATTTGTGGAGTCTACTTTCAGAACAAAATTTGTGGAGTCTACTTCCTGAATAGATTTTCCGGAGTTTACTTCCTGAACAGAATTTGAAGAGTCTACTTCCTGAAAAGAATTTGCAGAGTCTACTTCTTGAACAGAAGATCGAAGTTGACTTTCTGAGTTAGAATTTTGTTGCGGAAAGTTTAGAGTCGACTTGGTGAAGAAGAAGTTCATTACGAGAAGTTCGGAGTCAAATTTCTGAAGAAGAAGTTCGTAGCAGAATGTTCGGAGTTGACTCGCTGAAGAAGAAGTTCATTGCGAGAAGTTTGGAGCCAACTTGCTGAGTCAGAAGTTCGGAATGACGAAGTTCAGAGTCGACTTCTTGAACCTGATGTTTGTAGCCATAAGTGCGGAGTAAGGCTGAGAATTGGTGAATTCATAACGAGAATCCATACTGAGAAGTAATTAAGAGTCATGCCAAGAGTTGAAATGATGGTAAAGACTCAAGAAGGGTGGATCCGAGAAAGAGATGCTGAAGAATCAAGAAGGGTGAATCCAAGAATGGGATACTGAGAAACTTGGTCAGATTTGGAAAAAGCCAAAGCTCTAAATCAAGTGAAGGGGAAAAAGATTCGAGAAGATTCTAGAAGCAGTCACAAAGTCTTAATTACTCTAAGATTTCAAGACAAATTATGACTTGGGTGAATTTAAGTGTGCAGGAAAATATTGGTTTCCTGCCTAAGCATACTTTGGAGAACCTATAAAAGGAGATCCATGTTTTAAGTAAAGGGTGTGATGAAAAAGTAGAGAGAGAAGCTCTGATAATATAGAGAGAGGAAGAAGAGGTTGGCCGACTGAGTTTCATTGTGGTTTCAATAATAACAAGAATTTGATACTGGTTGACACCATTTGAGTTTCTCGGATTGAAAATTCGGAGTGGAGATTTGGAATAGGGAATCTGTACTAGCTGTCACTGTATTGAGTTTCTTAGACTGAGGAAGACTCGGATTGAAGAATCAGAGTGAAGAAGAAAGTTCAGAGTGGAGAATTCAGATTGGAGATTTAGAATTTGGAATTAGTACTGGCTGTCACTGTATTGAGTTTCTCAGACTGAGGAAGACTCATATTGAAGAATCGGATTGGGAAAATTAGTAGTGTAGATTTGGAATGGGATGTTCGGACTCAAATTGATCTATCTTATGTCCAAGGAGTCATTTCCTTTCCTCTAGGTAAGGAAGTGAATATTCGTTCTGAACTTGCTTACACTTTTTTATTTGAAAGGAAGTGCAGGTAACATAAGTTGTTACAAGAAAAGCGACATTGGCCTATAGTGCTAAGAGGGTGCACACACAATAGAGTTATTGTTTCATAGTGCTTCACGAGTGTAAGGGTATATCCTACTCATTGTAATCCAAGGATTGTTTTCTTAGTGGATTGTATGGTTCTTGATTGTTTCCAACCATACCAAGGACATAGCTATTTTTATTGAATAGTAAACCTTGTAAATTTATGTGTTCCTTTGGATGTGTGCTTGTTTGTTTCTCAGTAGGGAATTACATCTTTAACAGGTGATAAAGGTTGTTCTCAACATTAAGGGAACTTCAAAGAAGAAAAAGGAGTACCACAGATTCACCCTCCCCCCCCCCCCCTCTCAGTGGTTCATTACTCTAGCTGGGTCCTTACACCGCCACCAGTAGGCCCCAGGTTGGCGACTTGCACCGAGGGTATAGTAACGCACAAATGGGAGGCATTACCCTCTAATAGAACACAAGGAGAAGAGAGAGATAAGATTGAAACCAATAAAATCCAACTTAGAATTGGAAATATAAAAGAAACCCAAGTGCACAAATGAAATGTCCAGAAAAAGTATTACATCCAAAAAGGGGAAAAACTGAAAGTACCCAAAAAAAAGTAAAACAGCTGTTACCATGATCCCAAACAGCTCCTGCAACCCCAAGCTAGTAGAAACTACCTTGATCTCCAACCTACTCCAAGTAACATGAAAAATATTTTATATATACGTAGGTTGAGTATAAAAGTATACTCAGTAAGATCCTCCCTAAATCCTCTTGTGCAAAAATAAAGAAAGCATGCCAAAGCACACTAAACAACAAGTGTAACTAACTCGTCACCTAAGAGGTATACTAATTTCCCAACCTCACCATGGCTACTCTAACCAAGTAACACATAAAACAATATATCATATAATAAATAATATCAAGGGTACCCCACTACTACTTCCCCTCCGGTTTTCCTCTTTTCCCCAACATCGCACGTCCTAAGCATCTCTCTCCAAAAAAGCTTGCCCGCATATACCTGGGCGAAGCACCAAAATCTACACCTCGTGCACCATAAAGGCTTTCCCATAGAAACCTGGGTGAATCAACACACCATCCTCACAACCTAAAGTAACCGGGTAGTTTTTGGGGGCCACCACAGCTTGTATAACGTGTATCATATGTCAGGTGTTATACCTCAAGCCATTACAGCCCATACACTGAGTAAGGATTCTCAAGCCATCACAGCCTATACACATTACACCTATTGTAGTCAACCGGATACTATATCCATAATATATGTATGTGAAAAACCACAAGCCATTACACCCCTCTACAGACATATAATAGGGAAAACTAACTGTTGTGCCTAATGGCACAAGTATCTACCAAGAGAAGAGAGTGGGTCTAAAGGGGGTAGTCAACCATTCATCCTCCCATCGGAATGATGGGGAAAACACCCCCCATCCCAGAGCTCAAAATCCCCGGGTTTTCAGTTTCCCTTACTGACAGGGTGGATTATCATATAGAAACAAAAAAAGTACAAAAAATATACTACATCTCACAACCACAATATGGTCATAACCTAGTCTTAGACACAACTGCAGCTAACGTCTCTCAGACTCTAGGCTTCCACTTCTCAGACTACGTATCCTATTAGCGTAGAAACATTTAAAGAGATTTATTAGATTACATCATTCCATTTTTATTGATTCCAATGTACGTTAATTTATTTTTTTAACATTAATTTACCATGAACCAATCCACATTAAATTTGATTATAAACACACCCAATGTCAATTACTTCCATCAATATTTTTCAACCTCATCAATAAGTTCTGGCAACTCCAACCCCATGGGTTTACATCATTTATTCAATAATTAATTATATAATTACTTTCCCATATTCCCAGGCATTCTAGGAAAGTATTATATGCTACTAACACAAGGGGGATCAACACGGTGAGTAGATGTACTACCCTTCGAGTCTTTTCCGCCTATAGGAAGAGCGTAGACTCATCCTCCCTTGAGAATCTAGACACAGAAAGCACGTGGCATACCCCGCATGTCTTCTCCACTTTTAGGAGAAGGTTAAGCAAGACCAGCTGCCTTGAGCAGTGTGGAAAAGTAAAGAAAATAAACAACCAAAGAACTTACAAGCAACCAACAATCACATCTATCCCATTCCATCAACCTCAGTGTCCTCCTCGACACCAAATTCATAAACCAATGCATCTCTCCACTCCAGGTGTCATCCGCTTCCACAACCCAAAAGGCCTCTATGCCCCCACATATCACAATGACCATCCAGGATCACATCACAACACAAGAAGTAGGAAAGAAACCATCACATCAATTATGCTCTTGGCCTTTTAAAAATCAAGAGGTTAACTTAGAACCCTTCAAGGAATAATCAAGAAATCTCATCTTTATACCATCTTGAATTAACAGGTTTATAATTCGTTGGCTCCAACATCAGGAAACCTAACCAGTAAGTTGTCACAATGATTAAACAAGCTTACTATGATAATATGATTAACAAAAAATTTCAACAAGAACCAGATTCATTTTCATGCCTCTTTATCCTGAGCCAGACAATTATCAATTAACCCCAATTTACGTTCTTTACCAATTTCCATCAAGAACGAACATCAGATCAAAGCAAGCAAAAATATCACACTATCTAGAAAAACAAGAGGTAATAACATACAATCAATATAAATTTCTTTATCTGGTTAAAATATTTATTATGTCAATTCCATTCTTCATCCAAGGAGATTAAACATGAAAATAATACAATTGCACGTAAAAGAAAGAGAAGCAACGAATCCCCTACCTCAAGGTTTTCGACGAAAACCCCAACAACGAAGAACGCATAAGAAAGCCAGGTTGATTCTCAAAATACCGGCCTTAGATCTCTCCTCCTAGAAAGATCAAGAACAAAGCTCAATGTATTTGGCATCCACACACATAGATCTATCCATAACGGTCTTAGATCTAAGAAACTGAGGGAAGAGGAGAAGTATATCTAAGTAAATCTAAGAAACCAAACAATAAAATTCATATACCTTAAGAAACCGACTTTGATTCGCCAAGAGAAGCCTTTATATCACCTCCAAAATTATTGGGAGAGGTTATCCTACCTTCAAGGAAGGTAAATCTTGAGTTATGTCCGCTTAGGAGCATAAACGAACCATTTAGAGGCAAAACGAGTAAGATCCACAATTTTAGGATCGAGGATTAAGTGCTCGCACGGCTAGTCTGCATGGTTTGACAAACCGTGCGCTAACCATGCATTAGATACTGCCTCGCCAAACACTTCTCACATGGATAGTCTGCACGGTTATCCAAAACGTGCTCTAACTATGTGTTAGCCACTACATCTAACACTAACCACGCATGGTTTGGCTGCACGGTTTAGAAAAACAATGTGCAGCCCATGCGAAAGCTACTTCCCTTTAGTCTTTCTTAAAATTCCACCCAAATGCACCTCCAAGTCACCTTGACCTTCCAGAACACCTCTAACACTGTATTTTTACATAGTAATGGACTGGAGTGTTCCGGGCCATTATATCAGATACCTCTCAAAACATTCTCGTCCTCGAGAATCGAGAACCCACCTAATGTGAAAACAAAACAGGTTCTAAACAACCCCACCTCGAGATACCTCTCAAAAGAGAGCAAGCCACAAAATCAGAAAAGGGAGCCATCACATACACATGAATGTTTCATAACCACAAAAGTTACAACGATACATGAAGAGAATCAAACATCCACCAACTCTGGGTTCAGGACACGCATCTGTGACTCACGTTCCTAGGTACTCTCTTCCACGCCACCGTGTTGCCACAAGACACGAACTAAGGGAATAGAACGCCTGGAAAACAACTTATCCTTGTGGTCTTGGATCTCCATAGGTTTCTCCACAAAGGTAGCATCATCATCAACATATATCTCTCCCAAATTGATGATGTGAGAGTCATCGTGAAGATAACGACGGAGCTGTGATACATGGAAAACATCATGTATCCGACTCATCTAAGGGGGAAGTGCTACTTGATACACCACAGCTCCAACACGAGCTAACACCTCAAAAGGCCTAACAAACCGGGGAGAAAGCATACTTCCACGACCAAACCTTTAATTTCCATGTCAGGGAGTCACCTTCAGAAACAAACGATCTCCAACATTATACTCTAAGGTCCTCCTTCTTTGATCGACATATGATTTCTGACGATCTTGCGATGTCTTCATCCGCTCACGAATAACCTGAACCATCTCTGTTTCATTCCACACTAGTTCCAGTCCAAGAATTACTAACTCTCCGACCCCAGTCCAGCACAATGGAGAATGGCAAGGCTGGCCATAGAAGGCTTAAAACGATGCCATACCGATGGTGGATTGAAAACTATTATTGTAAGTGAACTCCACCAAGGCTATGTGCCCCATCCATGAACCTCTGAAATCAAGAACACAAGAGCGTAACATGTATTCAAGAGTCTAGATGGTTCGCTCTGTCTAACCATCCATCTGAGGATGAAAAGAAGTGATAAGGCATAGTTGAGAACCTAAATCATGTTGGAGACCTCTCCGCACTCTGGAAGTAAAACGAGGATCTTGATCAGAAATGATTTTCCTAGGGACTTCAAGAAGTCTCACCACCTCCTCTAGATACTGCCTCTACAAAACATCCACTGAGCTTGACTCCTTGATTGCTCTAAAGTGGGCCGATTTTGTTAAACGATCCACTACCACCCAAATAGCATCATTTCCTCCCGGAGCTGGAGGAAAACCAGTAACGAAGTCCATTGAGATGTCCTCCCACTTCCACTGAGGAATCTCTAATGGCTGGAGAAGGACACTAGGAACATGGTGTTCGGCCTTCACCTCCTGGAAGACTAAACATCGAGACACAAACTCCAATACCACACGCTTCAGCCCAGGCCACCAAAATTGGCTCCTCAAGGATCGGTACATCTCTGTCAGGCCAGGATGTACTGCTAAAGGTGAACTATGGAACTCTCTAAGGAACGTATCATGCATAATCAAAGGTAAAAAAGGCCTTACATGATACAACACTCGGTGTTGTTCATCTTCAGTCCAACCATCAGGGGCCTCACCACAAACAACTCGGTCTCTCCATACTTCCACCTCTAGATATCCCGACTAGGACTCTTCCACATTCTGCATTAGGGATGACTGTACCGTCATCTAAAAAAGACAGCCTCTACCCCCAACTTCTCCCATATCAAGATGTAATGCTGACAGTTCTTCCATTACTCTCCAAGTGTCACCAGATTTACGCACAGCTTCACTACATGACATTCAGCTCAGCGCATCAGCTACAAAATTCCCCTTTCCAGGTGTATATGATATTTCGATGTCATATTCCTATAATAACTCCATCCACCGATGTTGTCGCAAGTTCAAGTCACATTGGGAGAAGACATACCTCAAACTCTTATGATCGGTGAAAACCAGGAAGTGCTCACCAATGAGGTAATGTCTCCACAACTTCAGAGCAAACAACACGGCTTCCAACTCAAGATCGTGGGTGGCATAGTTGCATTCATGGGGACATAACTACCGAGACACATAAGAAACAACTGACCTCTACTGCATGAGAACACATCCTAACCCCAGATGTGAAGCATCGCAGAAAACATCAAACTGAACTCCTTCAGCTGGAAGACAAAGGACTAGAGCACTTACTAACTTATACATTAGATACTCGAAAGCTGCCTGGAACTGATCAGTCCATATGAATGCATGATCCTTCCAAGTCAATGTTGTCAGAGGAGTTTCAACTTGTGAGAAGTTGGATATGAACCTCCTGTAGTATTCTGCGAGACCATGGAAACTTTTCACCTCTGAAACTGTCTTGGGGGCAGCCCAAGAAACAACTGATTCTATCTTCAATGGATCTAAAGCTACACCCTGATAGGACACAACATGCCCCAAGAAACGGACTTCTTAAGCCCAAAACTCACACTTTGACAACTTCCCAAATAGATGATGTTGGCGAAGATCTCCCAAAATAGCTCATAGATGCACTGCATGATCCTCTTCATGTGTGGATACATAAGGATATCGTCGATGAAAACAACCACTAACTTGACCAGGAACTCACGGAACACAACATTCATCAATCCCATGAACACCACTACAAAATTAATCATGCCAAATGGAATTACAACGAACTCATAATGCCCATGATGACAACAGAAAGCAGTCTTCAGAATATATTCAACCTTCACACGCATCTGATGATATCCTTACCGCAATTAGATCTTAGAGAACCAACATGCACCCTTTAGTTGATCAAATAAGTCATCAGTCCACAGAAGAGGATAGCGATTCTTTACTGTCACTTTGTTCAAGTGACGATAATCAACACACAACTACACACTACTGTCGGCCTTCTTCACGAAAAAAATTGGTGCACCCCATGGTGACACACTTGTCCAAACAAACCCGCACTGTAACAGACCATCAAGCTACATACACTACTCTCACAACTCAGAAGGGGCCATCCTATATAGAGACCTAGAGATAGGAGATGATCCAGGCTGTAGCTCGATCCCGAATTCGATCTCTCGTCGAGGGGGTAAGTCTACAACCTCTTCTGGAAAGACATTATGGTACTCCTCTACAACCCAAGGAAACACCAACTACTGATCCTCTGAAGAACTTAGCATCATCTCGGCCATCATGGACGGTATGGATGATACGCTCCTATGACCAATCTGAGGATCTCTCTCACCAACAAACCCCACTTTCACTCCATCCGCACCAAAGAAAACAACCTTCTTCCTGAAGAAATCCATGATAGCCTACACCGAATACAACCAATCCATGCAGAGGATGATATAATATGGTTGTATTCACAAATATAGGAAATCTCCCCAATAGAGGTGTTGCCCCAACACTAGCTCACAGTCTCTACATACTTCAAACAAGTCATCTCAACCTCCAATTGGCGTATTCAACGCTAAGGGCACTGGAAGCCTCACTACCTCAAGTCCCAATGCATGAACAAGGGTAGGTGATATGAAGGAGTGTGTCACTCCTGAATCAAACAAGGTAGGCACCAATGTAAAAAACATGCAAAGGGTACCTCGAATGACATCTAGCTCGTCTGGTGCTGGAAATGCTAGAGCATGAAGCTGACCACGACCTCCTCCATGACCTCTCTGACTTGGATGACGACCACCACCATGGTCGCGCTATGCACTTTGATGATAGGGAGCATCATCAGGTTATCCTCTGCTTTCACCATCTACCCTTTGCTGATCTAAATCTGGTGCAACTGGCTGCTGCTGCCTTGGTTGGAATCGCCTCAACGGAAAAACCTGGAGCGTAAAACTCTGTGCACGATGACTACTCTGAATGGTTGGGAACTCCCGCTACTGATGGCCATGAACACCACAAGAAAAATAACCACCTAATCCCTTGGAATAATCCTGAGAGTTACTGCCTCTGGAGAAATGAGATGTAAAGGGCTGGGACCTACCCCCAGCTAAATAGAAACACTTCTACCCTAAAAACCAGGAACCCGGACAACAGCCATTCTTCGTGAGGGATCATGACGATATCTTTCTTCTGATGATCATATCCTGGAGAAAGTCCTCTTGACAACCTCTGCCCTCACTATCACCACTCGATATGTCTTCAACATAAATGGGGTGACCTGGAGCTGGATCACTGGACGCAAAGCCTCCTCGGAATGCCTCGCCCTGGACTCCTCATCTGGTAACAGGTCTGAAGCATATTGTAAAAGGTTCCTAAAACAGATTGAAAACTCTCAAACAATAAAAATCCCATGTCGATGGGTAAGAAGCTCCTCGTGACTGGATGCCTTCACAATCGAGGAAAGGAACTCGACTTTAAACTTGTCTCGGAACTCCTTCCATGATATTGCTGACTCCTCACGATCCCCAAGGAACAAGAACAACCACTTCATTACTACTCCACACAGCATCATCACAGCTAAAGACACCCAGTGCTCCTTCTGAGCATGGATCGAACTAAAGCCTATCTCTACCTCCTCCAACCAGTTTTCCATGGATACATATGAAATTGAGCCGTTGTACTTTTGTAGACTCTGGCGCTGAAACTCTCGGAGTGTCTTCCTCCATGTGTCGTCATCGTCAACCTCTACCCTGCGGTGATCTACTGGAATAACCTAGTGGACATTTTCTGTGCACACCTGATGAGGATGTTAACCAAAATCCATACCTATAAAATAACAAACCGTTAGAGCTCCAAAACCTGGAATATGGAAGACTAAACATTAACTAATTAATTTTTTTCGTTTATTCATTTTAGATTAACCTATCCCAACGTCTACCCATTCAAACACATGCACAAAGAAGAATGAAGCATGATCCGTTCCTAAGACTCTACCCTATAACCAGTATCACCATGTTTAGTAGCCAATGTAAACTTATAGGTTCAAACATCATATCATAGTGGGCCCTAAATGCCTATGTCTCATCTGATATCTAGTGTTTACCTCACATGCTAAACACGAATGACACTGTTTCCCTACCAACCCATGCAACCTCACATGTGCCTAACTCCAAACTACATCATTTCCCTCTACCAGACCTCTAATACCACTCTGTCATGACCCCCTCCCCACAAAGTGTACCCCTCCTGGGCTGGAAATGTGAGAAGGGAGATAATGACCCCCGAGTCTCGCCAATAGTAGGCCCTGGGTTGGCGACTAGAACTGAGGGTATAGTAACACACAAATGGTAGGCATTACCCTCTAAGATAACACATTCAGAAGAGAGAGATAAGATAGACACCAATCAAATCCAACTCAAAACTGGAAATATAATAGAAACACAAGTGCACAAATGTAATGTAAAGAAAATGCACTACAACCAAAAAGGGAAAAAACTTCAAGTACCCAAAAGAAAGTAAAAAAGCTACAAACAGAGGCCTAAACATCTCCTACAAACCCAAGATAGTTGAAACCATCTTGATCTCCAACCCTCTCCAAATAACCTGAAAACAGTTTATATATACGAAGGGTGATTATAACAGTATACTCAGTAGGATTCTCCCTGAATCCTCTCGTGCAAAAATAAAGAAAGAATGCTAAAGCACAGTGAACAACAACTAGAACTAAATCATCACCTAACAGGTATTCTATGTTCCCAACCTCACCATGTCTACTCACACCAAGTAACTCATACAAGAATATATCATATAATAAAGAATAACAAGGGTACCCCGCTACTACTTCCCCACTGGTTTGCCGCTTTGCCCCAACGTCGCACGTCCTAAGAATCTCTCTCCAAAAAGGCTTGCCCGCAGAACCCTGGGAGAAACACCACAATCTGCACCTTGTGCACCACAAAGGCTTTCCTGTAGACACCTGGGTGAAGCACCAAACCATCCTCACAAACAAAAGTAACCTGGTAGTTTACGAGAGCCACCACAGATCGCATAACATGTATCATACGTCAGGTATTATACCTCAAGTCATTACAGGCCATACACCGAGTAAGGATCCTCAAGCCATCACAACCTATACACATTACACCTATAGTAGTCCATAGGATACTATATCTAGAATATATGTGTGTGAATAACCACAAGACATTACAACCCTCTACACACATATAAGAGGGAAAACTAACCGCTCTACATAGTGGCACAAGTATCTACCAAGAAAAGAGAGTGGGCCCAAAGGGGGTAGTCATCCATTCATCCTCCCACCAGAATGTTGGGGAAAACACACCCCCCCCCCCAAGGCTCATAATCCCCAGGGTGTCAGTTTCCCTTACTGACAGGGTAGAGTAGCATATAGAAACAAAAAAGTACAAATAATATACTATATCTCACAACCACACTGTGTGAATAACCTAGTCTTAGACACAACTACAGCTAACGTCTCTCAGACTCTGGGCTTCCACTTCTAAGACTAGGTATCCTATAAGAACACAACCATTTAAAGAGATTTATTAGACTACTTCATTCCCTTTTTATCGATTACATTGTACGTTAATTAATTCTTTAAATATTAATTTACCATGAACTAATCCACATTAAATTAAATTAGAACACACCTAAATTCAACTATTTCCTTCAACAGTTTTCAACCTCATGATTTTGTTCCAGCAACTCTAACACCATGGGTTAATGTTATTTATTCAATTATTCATTACAGAATTACATTCCTATATTCCCAGGCATTCTAGAAAATCATTCTATGCTACTAAACAGAATGGGGCTCAACACGATAGGTAGATGTACTACCCATCGAGTCTTTTCCGCGTATAGCAAGAGCATAGACCCATCCTCCATTGAGAAGCTAGACACAGAAAGTATGTGGCATACCCCGCACATCTTCGCACCGTTCGGGAGAAGGGTAAGCAAGACTAGCTGCCTTCAGCAGTGGGGAAAAGTCAAGATAATAAACAACCAAAGAACCTGCAATAAACCAACAATCACCTCAATCCCATTATATCAAGCCCGGTGTCCTCCTCGACACCACATGCATAAACCGATGCATCTCACCACTCTAGGAATCATCCGCTTACACAACCCAAAAGGCCTCTATGCCCCCACATATCACAACAACCATCCAGGATCACATCATAGAACAAGTAGCAGGGAAGCAACCATCACATCAATTCGGATCTTGGCCCTTTAATAATCAAGAGGGTAACTTAGAACCCTTCAAGGAATTATCAAACAATCAAATATTTTAACCATCTTGAATTAACAGGTTTATAATTTGTTGGCTCCAACATCGAAAAACTTAACCAGTAAGCTATCACAAAGATTTAACATGCTTACTATGCCAATTTGATTTACAAAAAATTGCAACAACAACCAGATTCTTTTTTGTGCCTCTTTATCCTTATCCAAAAAATTATCAATTAATCTCAATTTTCATTATTTACCAATTATTATCAACAATGAATAGAAAATCAAAGAAAGCATAGATATCACAATATCTAGAAAAACATGAGGTAATAACATACGATCGATATAAATTTCTTTATCCTGTTAACATATTTATTATTTCAATTCCATTTGTAATCCATGGGGATTAAACATGCTCACAATACAATTGCATGTAAAATAATGAGATGCAACGAATCCCCTACCTCAAGGTTTTTGACGAAACCCCCAATAACAAAGAACGCAAAATAAAGCTGTGTTGATTCTCCAAAAACCCACCTTAGATCTCTCCTCCTAGCATGATGAAGACAAAATCTCAACATATTTGGAATCTATACACTTAGATCTACCCATAAGGGGCGTAGATCTAAGAAACCGAGGGAAGAGGAGAAGTAGATCTAAGTAGATCTAATAAAGCAAACAAGAACGATCACATACCTCAAGAAAACGGTTTCAATTCACAAAGAGAAGCCTTAAGATCGCCACGAAAACACTTGGGAGAGGTTCTCCTACCTTCAAGGAAGGGTAATCCCGAGTTATGGCCATTTAGGTGCTCAAACGAACCATTTAGTGGAAAAACAAGTTAGATCCACAATTTTAAGATCTATGATTAAGTGCCCGTATATTTAACAAACAGTGCGCCAACCGTGCGTTAGCTACTGCCTCTCCAAACACTCCTCACATGGTTAGTCCACATGGTTATCCAAACTATGCGCTAACCATGCGTTAGCCACTAACTCTAACACCAACCTCGCACGGTTGGGCCGCACGATTTAGACAAACCATGCGCAGCCCGTGTGAAAGATACTGCCCTTTTGTCTTCCTTATAAGTCCACCCAAACGCACCCCTAAGTCACCATGACCTTCCAAAACACCTCTAACACCGCATTTTTACAAATTAATGGAATGGAGAGGTCCAGGTCATTACAATAATTATACTACTTCTACACCTTCATATCAATCCTCTAACAGTACTGGACTTCATGACCTTTAAATTGATATTTTGAAAAAAGATCCCCTCTACGATTTTTGTAAATGATGGTTAATCACAATTTGATAATTTAAAATTAATTTTTTATAATTTTATAAAATTTATGACCCAAAATAGATATTTCTTTTTGAAATCTGGATACTAAAATTATCTTTCTGTGAAATTTTGGGATTTGTTTTGAGAAGTTTCATTTTTTAACGAGTGGAAAAATTACTAAAGTTTAATTAAAAACAACCATGTCATTTAAAAATTTTGTATGCATAAATTAATTATTGAATTGGTATTAAAGAAATTTTAGTTCAATTTTACATAAAATAAACTAATTTATGTCATTGGGATCAATTTAAAATTGAATTTTATATAAAAACATTTCAAACCATTCAAACATGTTCAATTTTAAAACTCGTGTCTACGTCACCTTTAACGAATTTATTTTTTGTTATATTTTACTACTTATGTTAGATGAATTTAGAAAATAGATTCCATTTATTAATGATCATAATTTGTATTATCTAATTATTTCAACTTAATTTTTTACCCAAATGATTATTGAAAATATTTTAATTGAAATAAATATATTAATATAAAAAGATGTGTAATTGGTGGCTAAACATAGAATATAAATGTTAAAATAACTAAAAACATTTAAAACACACTATGAATGTCTATATACATAACCTTATCAATGTAAAAACCATATTTTATATATGGGGATACAATTCTATGAATGTGAAATATATAATTAATTAGGTAATGAAAAATAAAAACGGTACCTTCATTGATTTCAAAATATATAATAATTTGGGAGAGGGAAAAAAATTGGGTCGGTTATAAATATTATATGGAAATATAAATGAGTTTTTATTAACATTAAAAATTATATTTAATTTTTATATTTGAATCAGTTACTTAAAATTCTTAAGAAACTCCAACACAGAAATTAATTAATTAAGAATTATCTAAAAGAAATGATACTAAAAATAATATAACTGAAGTAAATTGAATGAATTATTCTATTTCATTAATTTTATATTGAAATATATAGTTTTAAATATCTATGAAAAAATTGATGTTAATTCCATTATTTTCTTGATATTTTTGAATTCAATTTAAATTATTAATGTCAAAATTGACATTAAGGTTATTTAATGATATATTTTGTTTTATTAAATGATTTATGAGTAATAAGAATCATTTTTTATAAAATTTTATTATATTACATTAAATATACACTTTCTTAATTCATGGAACAATTTATCTTTTATAATTAATATATTGACCCCTAAATAGTAAAACAATTAGGACTGTAATGGTTATTGTAATTTTTTTGCACATTACATGAGCTTATGTTAAAATTAACTTCCAACGCACATAAGATTTTTAATTTATAAATTATAAATTATATTTATAATCTATGGGTCTATGGAATATAATAATAATCTCTTTAATTTAATATTAATATATAAATTTCTAGTGGTTTATAAACAAGTTACCATTGTAAAAACAAAAAGGATTAAATAAAGTAAACATAAAGACTATGTAATAAGATAACAAAATATATTTTTTGTTTTGGTGGTGTTTATTGATACAAAGGACCATACCATTCATTATTGACCAATTTTTTTGGCACATGAGGTAAGGAATTGCACCCAATAATGAACACTTTTGAGTATTTACAATAATTCCACTCCTCCTCAACTATAAAAGGGAACTCATTCCCCTCATTATTCACACAAATTAAGACATTTAAATCATCCAAAACCTTAAAAAATCACTCTTAAACTTACCAAAAAACATACTAAATTCTTTTTTATGGTCATTAATCTATCTTATTATGATTTTAGTGAAATTGAAAAGAAGATACCGGAAGAAGTGGTAATGTTCTTCATTGAGCGTTTTTATTTTTTTCTTCCTCCATCTCCATTGATTATTATTATAACATTATTTAATATTACCAGAATTATATTATATAGGATTATATATTTTAAAAAAAAATTCATTAAACCTAAATAAATTTCAACATATGTGTTACGGAATCATTATTCATGTGTACGAAAGATTACCACCTCATGAATCGATAATGTTCATTTCTTCCATTACCATGTCCCATGGTTGGGAATGCTGATGTATACAAAGTATATATGTGATATTTATGAAATAAATATACCTATGGAGTAACTATATCATTTATATATCTATACCTTCAATTCCATAGGTGGAATGATAACATCGCTTTCTGTGCATGCCAGACTACCGCCTCATGTAGCGATGTGATTCGTCTGTCACTAACGATGTACATGGAATGTGACAAGGAATAACAATTTTATGTGATAAAAATAAAATTATTATTATTTTAATGTCATATTCCTAATTATGAAAATATAATATTTCATTTTATCTTTTACACCTACAGATGATAACATTGTTCGTCTATGTGTGGACTACCACCTTCACGAAGCAATGTGACTCTCCTTCCACCACCAAACCACATTAATGATATATATAAGTATAATTAAATAAATAATATGGTATATATTTTGTTATTATTATTCTTCAAACATAAAATATTACCTAAACCCTTTAGATACTAATCATTTACAAATGAAAAATGTTACTCATGTATATGTACGACATACCATCTTCTTAACCATAACATACTTCAATTTTTAACATTCATTCTTGATTTGGTTGAAAAGTATTATTGTAATGTAAATATAATAATTATTTCATTATTATAATAGTCGATATTACGAAACTATATAATATTCACAAGAATTGTAAATTTTATGACAAAATATGCATAAGAAAAAAAGATAATTTACACCAAAAATAATGAAAATAATGAAACATTATTAATGAATAGGGGTAACATGTAGTAAAATAATAATTTATATTATTATATGATTGAATATGGTTTTTATAAAATAATAGAATTCTTAAAAACATTATATAATACATTTATTTATGTTTAACTAAAGTAATTCTTTAGGTAATATATTCAATCTCAATTTGTATTCCATAGAAAATTATTTGTTAATATAAACCAATTAAATATTAAATGGTTTATATATATTCCATTAGACCTGTAATATAATGATTCATTCATACATAATAGTATTTTAATGTTCTATTTGAATAACTTCATGTAAGGGTATTTGACTTGAAATTTACAATGTGGTAAAGGTTACAGTAAAATCTCACTTTCTTTTGTGATTATGATCTTTCTCATGAAACAATCACTTTCATATAAACACAATTCTATTGAAATTATATTTATTTTAAATATATATATTCATGAATAATATATATGATTATTTACTAGGCATTATATAATTTTATATAGGGTATTTATATTGGATGTTAAGTGACTAATTTGGTAAATAATGATAAATCGATACCATTTTCACAAAAACAAATAATTTATGTTAAGGAAATTTTTTAATGAATTAAATAAATTATTAGATATATGTGGAATTATTTTTACATAAAATTCAATTTTTAGGGACTGGTTAGTAAAATCCACTCAATTTATTGGTAGTCTCATGAGACAAAATTTGTTGAAAAGCCATATTCATTTTAAACAAATACAATTTAAATCGTCTTGTGAAAGGACTTGATGGAAGTATGATAAACAATCCTGTGAAATGTCAGAATGGTAAATGTATCGTGTAACTTAGAAACATGAATTCCAATAATTTGGTATTTCATCGATTCATATATAGTTTTCAATATCTATGATATTTTAAATATGATATTCTTTATATATTTAATTTATTTGTTGATAATTCATTAAATGGATTGTGTTTATATTTATGTACAGTGCTATGTTGATTCTGAGTTTTTATAACTTATGTAGCCATGTTATTTAAATTTCATGTTTTTTCAGTTATTTGCCATTATATATTTATTATTCTTACTAATTTATGAATTATTCAATTGTACATAACCCTTAATATGCATTTACGGTCACCCTTATTTTTTTCATTTCCCCAGGAATCCAAGAGGTTTATTATACATGATATGGAAGGATATTCTAGAAGTAATAATGTAATTATTAAGAGACAAATTTATCTTGTAATTTGTGTATTCTAATATAATATGATACTCGTGTATGTATCTTGTTTACTAAGACCACTAAACTATTAAGTCCTTCGAGAAATCATATATTATGGAACATAACCCTAAGATATAATTTGAGGATAAGTATAAATGAATATCCTAATGATTTGGTAATAAATATATTTTTTAGTTCTTCCTAGAAATACATCCAAGTATTGATAACTATAAGTGGACATGATTCTATAATAGAGGCACCATGGGGTAATAACTATAAAAGGGGAACATTGGATTGGAACTGATTATCTCCTAGTGCATGAAAATAGGCCTTAATACCCACAATCATTGACACTCCCATGGGATATTATTAGGATAATTCACATTTTAATAACAAATCATTATAAAGAATTTGAATGTATAATGAAAATAAATGACCTCGGTTAAACTTATAAAGAGGAAAGATATATGTTGAAATATAACATATGATGTATTTGGATTCAGAAATTATATATTTGATGTATTTTACCAAATTTACTTTGCTTATAAGAAATATGAATTATTTAAGGATTATTTTGAATTTTAGAATAACATAAATCTTCAATAACATAAGAGTTATCAAAACAATTATGTTTATTATTTAAAGAATAAACATATGTTCATAATAGTATACACCCCCTTTAAAAAAATTCTGTCGAAAAAATGTCACAAGATTAATGAAATGTTGATGATATTTATAGAAAGTATATGTTTTTGTGGATGAATTATTTAAGAATAACGCCTTTAAATATTACTAAAATAATATTCATGTTATTGAAAAAAATTAGGGTTGATATGATAATTAATTACATTAAAATAATATTCAAATAAGATAATTAATCATTTTGAAAAAAATATAAAAATAAGTTTTTATTGAAAAAATTATTAAATTTTTTATTTAGTGAGTCATTTTATTTAATGGATGTCAATTATAATTTTTTTTGAACGTTACAAGAATTAAATTAGTATAGTTTAGAAAAAGTATAACCCACATACTGGGTGATGACACATTTTATTGGGGAAGTTGGTGGGATAAGAACCCATGTACGAGGGACAATAAGGTTCCTACCACTGGCCTTTGTGATGTCCTAGTTAATATGTAATTATTTTTAGTTAATTTTTTGAAGAATGTTAATACTAATGTCAAACCAATGGTGTTAATTTTGAGTCATGAAGATTAATTAATAATATTTCATACCATTGACTAACCATATTATGTTTAGAAAATTGTTTGTGACATATTAAAATAATATTCAGTCTTTTATGGGGCATACGATTCAACAAAAGTAAATTTAAGTGGTTCATCAAAACAATTAGTCACTAGATATTGAATTTTTTGAGTATGAGATCAAAGAACAGATAAATCACAAAATGATACATTTGAAATAGAAATGTAACAATTATGTATATTTCATTATATTTTTATAAGGTAAAAATATTATTCAACATTTGGAAAAGGATTTTAAAATAAAATTATTATCCTATTACATTTATATCCAATGAATTAGATGGTCATTTAAATCATCATATATTTATGGATTTGAGGCCCTAAATATTCCAATGATAATTCAATTTATTGTTATAAATAAACACAATAACTCTCAATAAATATTTATGATTTTCTTATATATCTATATCTTTACATACCACCAATTATCCCCTACATAGAAATATAGATATGTGTTATTCCAGGTAACCTTTGTACTTCTCTGTCTCTATTATTATGGGAATATTTTTTTAACTCCATCATGATTTGTGTTTTTTAGAAATGGTATTTATAAATATCTAACACTATACTACTGAGATCATTATTATATTCTGAGTATGAAATTTATTTATGTTGAGGAAAATGTTACACCATAAAATTATAAAAGATTATTTTTTTTCAATAGAATGTTTGAAATGCAACACCAAGCATATATGAGAATATAAAATGCTAAGACATTACGATATATTAACTATTTTAAATAAATTCAATTCACTCTATAGCATTATATGCACAAATCACAGAGTATGTATTATATTATATGCAATAATATGTTTTTTCGATATATTGTGTTACACTGTGATGCCCAGACCTGGGATCCACTGAATAGTGCCCTGAGCCGGTTGGCCACATGCCCCCAAGTGCACCTCCCTATATGCCAGAGGGTTCTGACTAGCGGTGGGGGTGTCGTAATTCAATCATGGTGATACTATACACTCCTAAATCAAAATAAAAAATACAATCTGAAGAAAAGAACAATAAACAAGTCCAGAAGCATATGAATAACTAGAATAATACCATGTTATTTGATAGTAAAATAAGAGAATACAATACTCACCTGGAAGGTAAAACATTCTAAGATAATGAAAGTGTCAATATTATATAATTAAACTAAAATTAAAGACACAAAAACTCCAATTAGGGTCCCAAAAAACATATGGTTCCCTCTCCCATACTTCAATCCAAAACAAAAACCTATCCTAGGGCCTTGCCATTATCATTTCCAGCAACAACAAAGTCTACTTGGTTTCTGATTTGGTAGAACGAATAGGGTGGGAGTAGGACTCAATACGCCACCACCAATGGTGTCTAAAATAAGTCCAATCAAATGATTGTGAATACAGTTCAATGAAGATATAAATACAATGCTTAATTAAATAGTTATCATATTGTCATTTAATATTTAATCATCACATTAGGCCTAGTTTCAATTCATGTTTCCCATTTGAATCATCATTCATTATTACTAATCATTTAGTATAGGTCGTCATGCCTAGAACCCCAAATATCATAAGTGTATGTCACCATGCCTATCACTCTATATATCATTCGGTGTAGGTCATCATGCCTAACACCCCATAATCTCAACCTTGGATAACTATTGGGGATGACATCCAAGCTCAAGTCCCAATATCTATTTAGTCTCGAACGCCATGTATCACACCAAAAAATCATTGACATTTAATCTTTCTTTAAATCAAAAGAATTTTTCACATCATTCCATTACTAATCTAATGATTAGAATTACATCTCAATGTCCATTAGTTAACACAATAATTAACTGAGAACATAACCCTTTAATTAATTCAACAATTAATTAGTCAATAAACACATTCTTAATTCATAATTAATTATCACAATTAATTATCTTTGATCAAAATCATGGCACATAATTAATTTAACAATTAATTATCTTTGGTCAACACCATGACATATAATTATTTCTCACAATTAATTATCTTACATATCCAAACATCATTTCATAATTAATCCCCATAATTAATTATCTTATCAAAATAAATTTAATACCGGAAATACACTATCTCTTAACATAACAAATCTCCAAAACAAATAACTATTTGGGAACCCCCTTCATTTTTTCCATGGTTCAATTATCAGTAATCACCAAGGCAATCAAATGTCAATTCCATATTCCTAATTACGCAAATTTATGAAATCAATCATCAAGAAAATATATATAAATCATAAACTCATATACTCATATCAAAATAATGACTATGGGAGTTCTATATAGACCACCTACATAGTTTTATTGATGAACGTTACACCAACTGAAATACCAAATATCCGAGCAGCACACCATTGTTAATCAATCCTCAGATCTATATCCCTAAACCAAAAATAAGAACAATGGAGTCATGATCATGAAAATATAGATCTAGATCCACAATCCTCGATCTAGATCTCAACTCATAGGGTTTGATCCATGAAAATAGTGTAGATCATCCAAGAAAAGATCAAGGAAATATAGAGGAATGAATAAGAGAAATAGTGGGATGAAATTCACTTACCGGGAGGAGAGTGGATCTTCAATTCTGGATTTCTATCTCAAACAACGGTGTTTGGATCGCCTTGGATTCCCTCAAAAAGGCTCTAGAAACTACATAACTTTGTAAAGCCTAATCCAAGGTATAAATATTATTATATCGGGGGGTTTGTGTGGTTTTGAAGAGAATTTTTTATTATTAAATTTTGCGCCTATGGTTTCCTTGATAAATGTGCACAGTTTGGGAAAACTGTGCACCAACTGTGTGGACCCCTCTATACAAGTTATCATAATTGGCATGGTTGAGTTGTATAGTTTATCAAACCATTTGGAAACCAGGAAGACCTCTCTGTTGGCATGGTTTGGCCACATGATTTTGTCAAACCATGCACAAACCGTGTTCACCCCACTATTAGTAAATTTTTATTAAAATTTCACCCAAACACACCGAAGACACTACTCCAAAAAATGTATATAAAACCCCCAAAAGTACCTAAAATGCACCCAATATCACTCTATAAAAGACAGTAATCCTATAACACACAAGATTGATTTTTACTATACAACAATATACTATTAATATTATTATTTAATATAAAAAATATTCACCTTTTTTTGGAATAATGGGTATGAAAATGAATAAAATGGTTATCAAAATACAAGATTTTTCATGATATTATTAGATTTAAATTTACTGTAAATAATAATAATAATAATTTACCAAAAAATAAATATTTTAAGGCAAACTCATTTTTCTTAAAAGACTATTTATATCTTTTAAAACAAATTATATAAAAAAAATTAAAAAAATCTAGAATAAAATAATCATTTTAATTTTAATAATAAATTATCCTAGGGTGAATTATTGGGATTTTTCTAAGAAGTTTAATTTTTTAATGAATAGTGAATATAAAGAATTTTAAAAGAAAATTTCATTTTTTATAATAATTTATAATGAAAAATAAATTTTTTTTGGATTTTATTTAAAATTAGTAAAAATTTACAGTAATTAATTAAAATTAGGTAATTTGGATCAATTTCATATTGAATATGATTTAATAAATTTCCAACTTGTGAAAATTTTTCACCTAAAAAGATGATTTTTGTCATGTTTGGGGGATTATTTTTAAATTAAAATCTTCCACATATGAGATTTTAATTAGAAAAAATGTATTATATATTTTTCTTAATAATAATTTGTATTATATAATAAGTTTTACTTTATTTTTTACCCTAATTTTTTATGAAAATAATTCAAATCAATTATAATGATTAAGGTAAAAACAGGATTCCTCAATGGTTAACTATAGAATAGATGTTGTCAACTGTCCTATAAACTTGTAACCCACCAATTTTATGTAACTAAATATATATCCTTCTCACATTATTATATATTTTCATTAAATATTTTCATACAATTCCATTAATAAGACTTATATAATAAGTTAACTAAAGAAAAAGATATAAAAGAATTCTTCCATGATTTTAATATATATAATTCTCTGGGATATAGAATTACCCACATTGGTTGAGTTATACATATTTTTTTGGAAATATAAATGAGTTTTATTAATCATAATTATTTATATTTAATTTTTATATATGAATTATTTGTATAAAATGCTTAATAAATGCCTATAAAATATATTTTAGTTAAGAATTATCTAAATCAAATGATAATAAATATATTAAATGTCAATAAATTAAATAAATTATTATGTTTAATTATTTTTAAAGATCAATATATAATTTTAAACAAGTTTTAAAAAATAAATTTAATTATATCATTTTCTATATAATTTTAAATTTTATTTAAATGATTAATGTCGAAATTGACATTAATGTTATTTTATGATAAAATATATTTTAGTAAATGGTTAAATTTAGAAGAATAATATATTAAATAACTTATATGAAAATAAATATCCACTATGTTTTATTCATTGAAAAATTTATCTTTGGTAATGGACATGTTGTCCCCTAAATAGTGAAAATATTATTAGTGTTGTTAGGCTTAAAGTAGCGTTCTTGTGCCTTACACGCACGTCTTTTAAAATTTATTTATGAAACGCATTGGATATTTTATTTTATAAATTAGTAATCAGGTTTATAGGTAGTCGTTAAAAATTATATAATCAGTATCACTTTAATTTAATATTAATTTAAAAATTAATGAGGGTAGAAATTAAAGATATGAAGGTAAAAAAGTTAAAATTGAGTAAACAAAATGACTCGAGAATAAAATGATGAAAATGAAATATTTTTTGGGTATTAAAGATTTTTCATGAAAACAAAATTATAACCCACACTATTAATTAATTATGGATGGATATTAGATAAGGGAGACATCCCAATAGTTAATAATTTTCTGTATTTATTAGATTATCACTCCTCCTTAACTATAAATGATTCCTTACTCAAATCACTTATTCATACATCTAAATAAATTTGTATAAAAAAGACCAAATAACACCCCAAACATCCCAAACCTCAATCTATAGTCCTCATATTTTTCTTAGATCTATCCTAGTAAGGTTTCAGTATAAACTAATGGATGATATTGGAAGAATAGGTAATGTTATTTATAGAGCATTTTTATTTTATTTCTTTCTCCACCTCCTCAAATTTTTTATATCATGAATATATAACAAAATTAGTATATTATATATAATTATATTTTTATATGTTATGGTTAATAACTAAAACCTCAATCAATTTCATCATAACTGTTATGAAATCATTATTGATGTGTATGGTTAAGTTACACCTTGCAAAACGATGTCGTCTTTTTTCCATTTCCACCTCTCACGGTTGGTTATGATAAAGGATATAAATTATATATATATAAATTTATTATTATGATATCTAATAAATCAATATATAAAGTATATATTTTTACCTTTATTTTTGTTGGTTGTATGATTACACTTCTCATGGGTATGACAGATTACCGCCTCACGGAGCGACGTGATTTGTCTTGCACTAACGCTCTACATAGACATTGTTAATAAATAGTGTTATTTAAATTTATAATATAAAAATGAAAAATAATATATTAATGAAATATTTTTCATTCTTAAATTTAATTATATCCTTTTAGTTTTTTACACATGAAAATGATATCATTGTTTGTGTATGTGAGGACGGCCACCTTCACGAAGAGATATGACACCCTTTTTATTGCCACACCACATGAACGATATATATAAGTAAAAAATAAAAATAAATAGGGTATATATGATATTATGATCATTCTAGAAAGATTAAATAATACTTACACCATTTTTATAACAATCATTGAAAATTATTAAATGATAATCATGCCCATGTTTGGGCTACCATCATCATGATCATAATTAACTTCATTTTTCAAAACCATTATTAATGATTTGTTTCAAAATTATGATTTATGTATAAATATGAAAATTATTTCATGATTACTATTATATATATTATTAAATTGTATAGTATGTGTAGGAACCTGATTTTTCGGGAAAAAACACTCTTGAGAAATCAAACCAGTTAACACCCAAAACGATGAAGATAATAAAATGTTATTAAAGAAAATATGATAAGATGTAATAAAAAGATTATATATGATATAATAAGTATGAATGTAGTCATGTTATAAATTTATAAAACTCTAAAACTATTATACATGAGTTTAAATCTTGTTCAACTAGTGTAATGTGTGATGTAAGGGATTTTATCTCGATTTACATTTCATTGACACTTATCTATTATTATACACCAATTAAATTTTATGTGGTGTATATGCTTCCCATTTAAAATTTTATATTATGATTCATTAATACATAATTGTATTTTAATATAATATTAGATTCAATTCATCAATGTTGATTTTATTAGAAATTTACAATGTGGTAAACGTTATTGTACAATCACACTTTTTTTGTGATTGTCAACTTTATCTTGAAAAAATTGACTTTATTGTAACTATTTTTATTGGAAACCACGTTTCATATAAATATAAATATTCCCATATAATGGGTATGATTATTTTCTAGACCCTAACCGGTATGTTTTAAACATTCTTGGGAAGTTTAATCAAATTTTTATGTTGAACCATCCTGTGAAATGTATCAATGAAAAAGGTATCATATTTCTAGGAAACATGAAATCTGATAATAAATTATTTCGTTTGTTCAGACTATTTTATCAGTATCAAGGGAATATTTACATTGATATTATCTATGAAGGCATTTCATTCTTGGTTTATTGATAAAAAGAAATGTGTTTTCAGTTATTTACCTTTTTTATATTAATTATTAATTAAGTATTCAAGAATTCATATTATTTAAATGGAATTTGTGTTTGGTTATTTAAATTTACATATTGATTATTCTTATTGATTAAAAAAAATTCTTCCATTGTACTTAACCCTTACTAAACATTTCATCACACCATTATTTTGTTTCGTTAACTCAAGAATCAATGATGTTTACTATTTATGATTTATTAGGATATGTTGGGGGAATAAAGATTTTGTTGAAAATAAACAATGTTATAATTTGTGTTTTAAAAATTAATATGATACTCATATACACATACAGGTTTACAAAACTACTAATATTTTTTGTCATTCGGGATATGATTCCATGTATATTATGCCAATGTAATTCTATGACTAACCAACTATAGGATTATAGGATCAAGGCCACTAAAAAATACATGGGACTGTGTACAAGACACCTACATATTGTGAGGAATAAATTTTACTAATACATTCATCCTTATCTAAAATTTATCAATTTTATAAGAAGTCTTGGAAATTTTATAATTTTATGAGCTACACCACTGTACGAAAATTGGTTGATATATATTCTATATAAATTATAAAGATATTAGAAGAAAAAATAATATAAAAGGAATGTTTTCTATATAATTTTAGGTAATCATCCAGTCACATCGTGAGATGGATGTTACACCATAATGGGCATTGTTTTACCTATGTTGTTTTTTATTTGTAGTTTCCCATTCCATGGCATAAATTCATTCTATAACTAGCTTGGTGATCATGCATATATCGAAGATGATGACACCATGATAAAAATGATATTTTGAGATTAAATAAATTAATAAATGATGCTCAACTCAATGATTAATGAGGGGAAATGGATGTTATTATATAGGTTATTTAAAACCATCAACCAAGATCAAACTATTAATAACTCTATCATACTATGATGAAATGTTTATTTTATGAATAAAACAAATATCGCACTGTAATATAAGAATTGGTAATATGAATCATACCATGATGAATGGTGTCACTTAGTATTTTAGAAAATTAAATATCCTAAATGTATGATATATGAGATTGATATTTTGGTAATGGTAATAAGGATTATGTGTATGGTGGATGTTATAAGTACACATTGATAATTTAGAAAAATATTAGATCATTTACATTCTTAGAGAAGCATTAAATATATATATTGTGTATTTAGAAATGTTTTTGAACACTCTAATGAGATAACTCTTATTAATTCTATTACTGACAATTTAGAAGTAAAGTAATGATTATGAGGAAATGATATTATATATGCTTATACTCTTACATAAAGTAAATCTAGACATTCTTAATTGTCTGATCTTTTTTGAAGAATGAAAGTGAAAATTGAGAAATATTTATCACTATTTAAAATAAATTATATATTATATATTATGATTAATAAATTAGGAAATTATAATATTTATATTAAAATATTTTGAATTTTTATGGTTTTATATCCCATTAGTGTACATATTATATAAATATTATAAGATAATTTACATAGAGGATTTCAATGAAGATCCAAAAATAACTATCTTTCATGGAATATTAAAGTAGTTATATACAGTCATATATAAATAAATATTCTTAGTTGTAATATTATGGACACTATTTTTATGCTTACAGAGTTTAGAAGATCTTTATGAATGATTATCTAAATAAATTTTTTTTCTTATTCAACGGTATTTATTACTATTATTTTAGGAAAGAGATTGTGGAATTACTATATTTCATTTTCATGGATATGATCGGGGATTTTTTTAAAAAAAGTTACATCATGATATTATATATATATATATAGTCTAAATAGAATTAAAATATAAAATTTATTGATTACTTGAACATTTATATAATTTTATTTTTGTAATTCTTTTATATGTGATTTATTATATATAATGATTTGAAATTGAATAAAATAATAATAATAAGAAAATAATTTCTGATGATATAATACCTTGTATATTTCTTTTTAGATTATTTTGTGATAATATTTGATGTCTTATATACTCTCTATAAAAAAGACTCATCAACTATTGGTTATGGATTAATATAACTTTGCACTGAACTGTATTCAATTTTTATATCATTTTATTTCCATTTTATGTGGAAAATTCTTTTTTAGGTGTGGGACTGATTCTATAGATAATATTTGTAATGGATATCCTGTTAAAATATTTTTTAACATGTACATATAGTGTTATATTCTTGAAATCAGCTATGAAAACCATAAAATGATAATCTAAATATAAATCACAAAACATGCATTGGGTGTTAGTGGTGTGTAATATGGAAAGCTATTTACTATAATAAACCTCTATAAAAACAAAATGCGTCCATCTCTTTATATACTTTATATGAACTTAGGTATTATATATAAAATAAGTAAATGTTATACTTACATTAAGTGGAATGATTTAATTAAAGGAAATATTTTAAAAGCTTCAATTCACCCTTAATATGTATTTATATAATATTAATCGTTGGATATTTCAGAAGAGAAAAAGTTTCATGGAAAATAAATAGGATAAAATGATTCTGGATCATCTATATAAAATAAAATTCCTTATAATTATGACTTAAACATCTCATATGAGTAATTCTTGCAAGAGATAACATATGGGAAACACATAAATAATCTCTATCTCCATCCCAAATATCACAAATTGTAGTTGGGGATGGATACCATTGTAATAACCCGCCAATTATCATTTTCTTGAGAGCTCAACAAGTCATTACTAGGCCGTAAGAGACATCCCCAAGACACCAATAGCTGGAAATAAATTCTGATGGGTTTCAAATACAAATTGGGGGATGATTTACACTATAAGAATAAACCAAATAACCAACCAACCAAAGGATCCACTAAAAACAACTACATGATGCATGTCAATAAAACAACCAACTCATCCATTACCAAAAGGAAAACACACTATTACACAATAAAACCCATAAACCAATACAACCAACATAGAATCAGAGTGTTATGAGGAAGAGTAAACAAAATACCCAATGTAAACCAAGATACACTACACAGCTCTACACCAAGCTCCATGCTCCAAGAACATCCACTTCTCCCAAGCATCGCCATGAAACACTAGTAATGATATGCCTTACCTTTAGTTGTGTCTCAGAATAAGATATCTTCTAAATAACCAATGTTCCAAAGCAGGGTTGAGTATAAAACTCAGTAGGTTTTCCCCAATGACTTCCATACTCATGCGACTAGGATAGAAGTGTTATCCAAATTTATATAAAACCAGTTTATATAAAACATTTTCTCAAAAGCAGTTTATAACTAAATATAAACAAGTTTCCAAAACCATTCATAACCAAAGGCATTCCAAGATAAATTGAATCCAATTTTCCAGCAAATTATTGTTCTAGAAAAATAAACAAACAACATTAAGAACCATTTCACAAAAATTCCTTTTTGGAATACCCATCCTTTTCCAAAAACCCATGCAACCAACCATGCATGCTACCTGGAAGAGGCTAGAAGCCCTAACCCTTACCCTCCAACCATGCTGGGGGAGACTTCATACCCTTATCCAACCTAGATGCACATGAATGCTTGACGAGGGAGATCCCTAACCCTTATCCATCCCAAAACTGGTGGGGGAGACTCCTAAGACTTATCCGTCCCTAATGTAATATGAATGTATGATGGGGGAGATCCCTAACCCTTATCCCTCCCAACTCTATTGGGGGAGACTCCTAACCCTTATCCGCCCCGAATGCAATATGAACACACATAACAATATTCCATTAAATCATTCACACCAAGCACAAGGACATATTTCAACCAAGCCTTGTATATGCATCACAAACACACACCGCATATTCCCATCAATCATGCCAAATCACCTATTCAATAAAAACACCTTTTTATTGAAAATCGTTTCCATCAAAACCATTCCAATCTCAATCCATTTCCATAAAACTCCCTTTTTATTGAAAACCAATTCCATCAAAACCATTTGAATCCAAACCATTTCAATAAACATCATTTTTATTGAAAAACATTTTTTTCATCAAATCACTTCCAATTTTAGCAAATCAGTAATTTAAAATCAACATTTTAAATTCTAGAAGCCACATAACTTTTCACAACAATTCACCAATATTTCACAATCTCATCAAAACCTTAATTAATCACTAAAGAAGATTTATTCTATGCTTTTCACAATCAAATCCATTAAAATAGACCAATTTTAATCTAAGACAATCAATAATAACAAGAGGAGTCAAGAGTGAAGACTCTTACCTCAAAGGTTTTGACAAAAACCACAACAGTCAAAGAATGATCAAGAAACCCAGGTCGATTCTCCAAAAAACCCACCTCAGATCACTTATCCTAGCAAGATAAAGACCAAATCTCATCATATTTGGAATCCAAACACTTAGATCTACCCATAATGGGAATATATATTATAAAATGAGAGAATAGGAGAGGTAGATCTAATTAGTTCTAAGAAACTAAACATGAAAACAGTAGAATGATCGTATACTTCAAGAATCAGGCTTCAATTCACCAAGATAAGAAATCAGACTGCCTCCAGAACGATGGGAGGACCCTCTTTGATCTTAGGGGAAACAAAATCCTGAGATATGGCCGTTTTTGCGGAAAAAAAATCCACTTAGAGGCAAAAATGTGTGAGATAAACCTTTATAGGATCTCGTTTAAGTGGCTGCACTGTTTGCTCGCACGGTTAGACAAACCGTGTGCTAAACGTCCATTAGCTACTGCCTTGTCCACCCTTTTTGCAAGGTTTCACCAAAAGGTTAGTCAAAACATGAAATGATTGTGCGTTAGCTACTACATCGGCCACCCTTATCGCATGGTTTGGCCGCTCGGTTAGACAAACCGTGCGCTGCCCATGCGACTTCCCCTTCTACCTCAAAACTTCATTACAATTTCTTCTGACTCTCCCATTCATCACCCCTATCTTTATAACCATTAAAATCATCATGAAAGGATTACATACTAGATACCTGGGGAACTAAATTTTCCCAACCATTGGTCTGTCCATCCTCGGAAAGTAGAAAACCTTCACCCAACTGAAAGAGTTTTGGCCACTACTCATTCAATTTCTCTTCACGTTCCCAAGTCTCTTCCTAAATCTGACCAAAATGCCATAAAACCTGTACTAGACTGATACTTTTTCCATGCAGGACATTATCTTTCCTATCCAAAATCCGTACCAGGATATGTATCAACAAAGAATTCAGCTCTAGGTCAACATGATCCCATCTGATCACATGGTCAGGATCAGGCTGATACTTTTTCAACTGAGATACATGGAACACATTATGCACAGAACTGTTGGATCGAATATATAGATATGTATGTCTATTAGATTGAACAATACAAGAGGGGGGTGAATTGTAGGTTTAGAACCTTTTGAGTTTTAGCACTGAAGAGATTAGTTTAAATGATCTAAAACTAATACAAATACAAACACCCAAAATTGTTTTGAATATAAAAGGTATGATGTAATGTAATACTAATGAAATGTAAAAAAATTGTATTCAAGATGAACACAATAATCAGAGTAATATAAATATGAATTATTCTATCATAAAGCGTATAGAATCAATCAATACAATATGTAATAGAATGGATGTAATTGAAACAATTACAAATGTATAAGAGATAGAAAAGGAAACTAAAAAATTCCTTTCTATTACAATTAGCAGTGGAAAAGTAAAAGAATTACAATTCTTTTAACCCAAAGACAAGGGTTATCCATTCACCTAGGATAAAAGGTTTGTCTCACCAACACGTTGGTGAGCCCTCGATACAATGATCGGACTGTCTGTCTGCCTATCCCTGGCAGCCGTCGATACAATGATCGGACTGTCTGTCTGCCTATCCCCGGCAGCCCTCGATACGATGATTGGAATGTCTGTCTGCCTATCACCGGCAGCCCTCGATACGATGATCAGTCCGTCCATCTGCCTATCCCTGGAAGCCCTCAATTTTGTCGGTAATTTGAACCTCTGTCTTTCAATCACTTTAATTCCCTCAATACGATGATCGGAACGTCTGTCTGCCTATCCCTGGTAGCCCTCGATTTTGTAGGTAATCGGCACCTCTGCCTTTCAATTACTTGAAAACCCTCGATACGATGATCGGACGCACAAGGCAAAAAACATGAGAGAAGTCACAACATCTATCTCTGGATCTTGATAGAAGCAAATTATCACAGTTGTATGACGCTTGTTCTTAGTTTTCGGTTGTACTCTCAACTTCAAATGACCTCCTATTTATAGGTCTCGGGTTCCAACGGTCACATCTCCTCCAACGGTCATATTTCTTCAAAAAAATCGGAGGGACTTTGACACCTAGCATCATAACGGTCATATTGAAACAGAAATCACAACATCGTTTTGATTAGTTTGTAACTAACTCAATGACATCGTATTGGTTAGAACAAGATGTATGAATAAGATAATCAAGAGTACGATTTAAATGAAGCATGTGTTTTTGACAACGTACCAAAACAAGTATGTAATAAAAGATATGAGAAGCTAAGTTAATGCAATTTCCATATTCAGTACGATCAGCATTGTACAATTGGCATGGTCAGTACGATCATTATGATCAGTACTATACGCATAGTCAGTACGATCAGCATGATCAGTACGATTATCCTGGTCAGTACGATCAGCATGATCAGTACGATCATTATGGTCAGTACGATTAGCATTTTACGATTGGCAAGGTCAGTACGATCAGTATGATAAGTACGATACGCATAGTCAGTACAATCAGCATGATCAGTACGATACGATATACAAGGTTAGTAGGATTAACAAGACATTTGTGTTTTCCAAAACAAAACATAGAAGTCAAAAGAGGACTTTTGACTCAAAAATCTCCCCCTTTTTGGAAAGCACAAATCACAAAATAAAATCTAAAATAAATACTTATCTCCCCCTGAGTTATTGGAAACTATTCTGAATAAGAAATTGAATACAACTAACTTCCCCTTAGGTATGGTCTTTCCTAAGGAGTGTATTCGTAGATTTTCCTTAAGAGTGTTTTAAAGCATTATCCCCCTTTATAAAACATTCTCCCTCTTTAAAAACATTCTCTCCCTTTGTAAACATTCTCCCCCTTTGTGATTTACAAAAAGAAAGGGGTAATCTTGAATTGTCTGAAGGAGTTAGAAAATAAACACAAGACAATGGATAAAATAAATTTCATTATGATAACAATCAACACAAAACATGAGAACAAATACAAGTCACTTGTTTTCTCTTTCCTTCTCCTTTTTGATCAACTCATGAAGAACCGCCTTCATCTTTTTTATCTCCTTCTTGTCTTTAGAAATAGCATCACTCTGAGACCTGAGAAGGTCTTGTTGATCAGCAAAGTGTTGATCCTGATTTCTGATTGTCTCTTTCTGAACTCTGATTACTTCTTCAAGAGAACCAATTATATCTTGCAAAATCTTGTTATCTTTGGATAACCCAAAGTTCTGTTTCTTCAAGAGAATTATTTCATCTTTGAAAGATGAGACTTTCAAAAACTCAGCCTGAAAGGCATTCATTCTCTCCTGCAAGTCTTTTACTGAAGGAAAATCGGCTCGTTGAGAAGACAAAAGATTTAACCTTTCAACCGTTTCTCTTTCAAGCTTATTGAAAGAAATTGAAAGCTCATTTGACAAACTTCTTATATCTTTAATTGCTATCTCATGATCATTGATTGAGCTCTCTATTTTGTACGACCACTTGGTCATCTTGTTACAGGCCTTCTTATGAGAAACCGAACTTTCTGAAAGAACTTTTAAATCTGCTTCAACTGACAAAATATTCTTTCTTAATTATTTTACAGAGCCAAACTTCTTCTTTTGATTGTCAGTAATAAAATCAATCTTCCCTTCCAGCCTGGGGAAATATGGAATAGTCTTCTCAACCCTTCTCAAAACATGGACAATATAATCACTCTTCTTGAGAGAGATTGTATGTTCTGAATGAGTATCTTCATCGTACGAAGCCAGTTCATTTGATCAGCTTGAATCGACAACTGGCTGTTTTCCTTTTGCTTTTTCATTCTTATTTCTTTCTTCTTCCATTTTATCACTAATGACAAAAACTTTATCAGTGTGAGAGGATTGAGCACCTTAGTTATCTTGAGATGAAAATCTATCTGAAGTTCGTGCTTGATCGGCACGAGGAACTTTTTGATTATCTTCACTTTTCTTTTGAACTGACTCCTCCCTAATTTTCTTTGAACTCTGAAGGAATTATAAAAGAAAATATTCTTCCTCTTCTTCAACTTCTTATATCTCTTCCATCATTTGTTTTCCTTTTTCTTTCTCAGGAAGATTCTGTACGATGGGCTCTTGATGCACTTCTTCCGTCAGTTGAGCACTAGAATCCTCAACCATTTTCAAGACTTTAGAGATATCAAGGTCTTGAGCCTTTCTTTTCAAAACAGTTTTCTTTTTCTTTTCAGCCTTAAGGGTTTCTTCTACCCTTATTCTTTCTGCAAAAGCCTCAGCTGGGTCAAGACCGAACTTTGGATCACCTTCCTTTCTCTGTTCCTTATCCTTTCTCCATTTGGCTACAACCTCCTTACTATACTATGGCTTCTTCTTAGGCTTTGAAACAGTTTGTGGATCAGACTTTGAGTTATACCAGTAGATTGAATGTCTTTGGCTGGCATAGGTGCCGATTGATTCTGAGCTGATTCAGCTTCTACATCTCTGACAAAAAGTTTTGAATTCTGATAAAAAAAACATTCAACTTCTTTATAGTACTTTTGCTAATCCAGGAGGGCTTAAAATCTATCAACTTCCCATTCAAAGGAATTTTTCAAAACTTCATACTCTCGAGAATAAACTTTGTAAGAATTTCTAGATACATAATCTAATGAGATTTGATTGCCCCTGACTTCACATTCTCAATTGTTTCAAAAACATACCCCATGAGATTTACTTTTCTCATATTTACTAGATAGTCAAGCATAAAAATATCAGAAACTTTCAAAGTTTCTCTATCCCCTTTCCTTGGGATAAGGAAACCTTGCATCCATAAAGCCACAAACCTATTGTCCGGTGAAAGATGAGCCACTTTCCTTTTCTCTTCATTCACAACTAACAGATACTTCTCGGCGCTTTCTCTATTAAAAGTACCGACTTCCTCTAGTATTTTATGAGATGGACAGAACGAATCACCTTATATTGGGACATTCAGAAAATGTGCCTCTTGTTTCACAGACATAGATAGATTTCTATCGTACACAGCAAAATTGATAGTCATGTCTTTATCTAAAGATACAGATTTATAAAACAGACAAACTTCATCAAAGAGAACTATATCTTGAGAAACAGGCCTTTCAACACACAAATGCTCCCATCCTTGAAACAAGATAACCTTCTTGATAGTAGAATCATACGAATCATAGAAGTCCGGGGAAACTAACCTCTCCCTTAAAAGGACTTTTTCTGAGAAAGCCTTTGAGGACATATTGGCAGGAGTGTTGGCCGAAGACTGAGACATAAGGATGCTGCCGATGAAAGATCGTACGATGATTTAAAACTAGAGGATCATAGCTTCCCCTCAAAACCTAAAAAACCAATGTGGGTTTGGGGAGGGGGGGATATTTATAGGCGATAAAGGGGTGACCGTTGATCTTCTATGGTCAAGATTAGAGGAAAACAGATCAAAGGTTGGGATTAGAAAAAAAAATTAAAAAAAAGGAAAGTACCTGCCAGAGATCGTAAGGTAATTGTTGGTTTTAGTAGAATTAAAAAGAAAACACAAACGTACGAAATAAAATAAAACTTATCAATCGTCATACCGAAGGAAATCAAAGTCGTTATGATGAACTGACAAGCCGATGGAAAACAAACTCGTTACCATGAAATGAAAAGCTGATGGAAAACAATCTTGTTACCATGAACTGACATGCCAATGGAAAACAATCTCGTTACCGTGAGCTGATAAGCCGATGGAAAACAATATTGTTACCATGAACTGACAAGCCGATGGAAAAAAATCTTGTTACCATGAACTGACAAGATGATGGAAAACAATCTTGTTATCATGAACTGAAAAGCCGATGGAAAACAATCATGTTGCCATGAACTGATAAGCCGATAGAAAACAATCTCGTTACCATGAACTGATAATACGATAGAAAAAAAATTCATTACCATCATCGGTCAGTATGATGGAAAAGAAATTCATTACCATCATCGGTCAACACGATGGAAAAGAAATTCATTACCATCATCGGTCGATACGATGGAAAAAAATTCATTACCATCATCGGTTAGAACGATGGAAAAGAAAATCATTACCATCATCGGTCGATACGATGGAAAAGAAAATCATTACCATCATCGGTCGATACAATGGAAAAGAAAATCATTACCATCATCGGTCAGTATGATGAAATATATAATACAATAAGACTGTTAATACGATTAATAGAAAAGTAAATGATACGATAAAACTATCAATACGATAAAAAGAAAGGTAAATGATACGATAAAACTGTCAATTCGATAAACAGAAAAGTGAAAACACATACCATGAGAGTAAAAAATTAAAGATCATAAGATAAAAAGAAACATAGTAAAAAAAATATGTCCTCCCCCTTTCAAATGGAGTTATATAATATTAAGAGAATTGTAAAACATGAAGTAGATATGAATTATTATTTTAATGTAATCATTCCTAGCTTCTGTTTTATAAACTCAAATCTATCGGATGGTAATGGCTTTTTAAAAATGTCAGAAAGTTGTTCTTGTGTTCCGATAAATTGTAGAATAATATCTCCTTTCTGTGTGTGATCCCTAAGAAAGTGATGCCTAACATCTATGTGTTTTGCATGAGAGTGGTGTGCTGGGTTCTTAATAATCGCTATGGCACTAGTATTATCACAAAGAATTTTAGTATTGAAGAAACTCAATCCATAGTCAGTGAGTGTGTGATGCATCCACAATACATGAGCACAGCAACTTCCAGCTGCTACATATTCAGCTTCAGCAGTGGATAGTGCTACTGAGTGTTGTTTCTTGCAGGACCAAGAAACCAAGGAATCTCCTATGAAATTACAGGTTCCAGATGGACTTTTTCTATCCATTCTACAACCACCAAAGTCGGCATCTGAAAAACTTTTTAAAAAAAAATCATTCCCAGAAGTGTAAAAAAGGCCTAAATCCATATTGCATTTTAAATACCAAAATATTCTCTTTACGGCTTTTAAATGAGACTCTTTTGTATTAGATTGGTATCTTGCACATAAGCATACAGAGAACATTAAGTTGGGTCGAATAGCTATCAAGTATAGCAAACTTCCTATCATACCTCTAAAGATTGTTTCATCTACTGGTTTCCCAGTTTCATCAAGATCAAGTGTATTTGAGGTACCAATTGGAGTGATAATACTTTTAGTTTTGTCATATCCATACTTTTTGAGTAAATATTTTATATTATTATGTTGAGATATATATGTTATTTCTTGTTTTTGAGAAATTTGAGAACCTAAAAAGAATGTTAACTCACCCATCATACTCATTTCAAACTCATATTTCATTAAATTTTCAAAAGAATCAGTTAAAGATTTCTGAGTTGATCCAAATATGATGACATCAACATAGATTTGAACAATCAAAACATTTTTGTTTTCCATTTTTATAAAAAGGGTTGGATCTGTTGTACCTTTTGTATAATTGTTTTGTAAATTAAATCCGGTAAGTCTATCATACCATGCTCTAGGGGCTTGTTTAAGACCATATAGAGCCTTTGTATGTTTGAAAACATGATCAAGATGTTTTAGGTCTTGAAAACCAGGAGGTTGTTCGACCAAAAATTCTTCTTGAATAAAACCATTTAGAAAAGCTCATTTTACATCCATTTGAAATAGTTTGAAATTAAAGTATGCTGCAAACACTAATAGAATACAAATTGATTCATGTCTAGCTACAGGAGCATATGTTTCTTCATAGTCTATTCCCTCTTGTTGATTATAGCCTTTAGCAACAAGTCTTTCTTTGTTTCTTACAATGATTCCATTTTCATCACACTTGTATCTGAAAACCCATTTTACACCAATCACAATTGTTTCTTTAGGTCTGTCAACTAAATTCCAGACTGGATTCCTCTCAAATTCATTCAGTTCATCTTGCATTGCTTTGATCCAATCATCATCACCTAAGGCCTCACTTGGACTTTTTGGTTCGAAATGGGAAAGAAAAGAAAGATGTTCTACTTCATTTCTTAAGGAATTTCTGGTCCTTATAGGTTGATTTACATCACCAATGATGTTATCACTGGGATGATTCCTAAGAAACAATTGATTTGGGTTTTGTAAAGCTTGTTCATCAACATATGGTAGAAAATCTTCCGTGGTAAATGTTTCAGAAGTATCTTCTTGAATATTTTCCTTATCAGAAGGATCTTCTATCAAAGGTCGATAATCAGTTTTTGAAACACATCTGAGGATGTAGGATTGGATTGGTTTAAAACAAAAGGATCAGTTTCATCGAATTTTACATGTACTGTTTCCTCAACTGTGCAAGTATTTTTATTGAAAACTCTATAAGCCTTAGAGGTTGTAGAATATCCTAGAAAGATTCCTTCATCAGATTTTTGTGCAAATTTGTGTAGATTATCTTTTGTATTCAGAATGAATAATTTGAATCCAAAAACATTGAAGTATGAAACTTTAGGTTTTTGGCCAGTCCATAACTCATAAGGGGTTTTATTAAGAAATGGTCTAGTTAAAACACAATTTACAGTATGATAGTCAGTACTAACAGCTTCAGCCCAAAAGTGCTTAGCAATTGAGTATTCACTCAACATGGTTCGAGTCATTTCCTGAAGAATACAATTTCTTCTTTCAATAACACCATTTTACTGAGTAGTTATTGGAGCTGAGAAATTGTGAGTAATACCGTTCTAACTACAAAAAGATTCAAAATCTGAATTTTGAAATTCACCACCATGATCACTATGAATAGTTATTAACGGTAGGTTTTTCTCATTTTTTAACTTGGGCTCTAAAATATTTGAAATAGGAAAACGCTTCATATTTCTTTGTGAGAAAGTAGACCCATGTAAATCTAGTAAAGTAATCAACTAACAAAAATACATAGTATTTTCCTCCAATGCTTCCAGATTGTGAAGGACCAAAAAGATCCATATGCATTAGCTATAATGGATTAGAAGTTGAAACTTCATTAGTTGACTTAAAGATAGTTTTATGCTGCTTGCCAAATTGACAAGGATCACAGACTTTTGAAGAATCATGTCTAAGTTCCGGTAGACCCTTCCCAAGTCTTTTTATTGAGAGTTTACTAAGGTTTCTCATATTACAGTGTCCTAGTCTTCTATTCCATAGCCATGATTGGTCTTCTATTGCACTTAAGCAGGGTAAGTTTTGGCTGCTATGGTCTTCTATGTTAATAGTGTAAACATTCTCTTGCCTATGGGCAGATATAATGAACTCATCCTTGTAATTGTGAACTAGACACTTATCATTTCTAAAATTCACAAGGTATCCTTCATCACATAATTGACTTATGATGATGACATTGTGCCTAAGACCTTTAACAAACAAAACATTTGAGATAAGAACTTTTCCAAGAAAAACGATATTACCTATACCAACAATCTTTCCATGAGCATTATCTCCGAAGGTAACTTTTCCAACTTTTGTTTTGATAACCTTTTCAAAGAGATCTTTGTTTCCAGTCATGTGTCGAGAACAACCACTATCTATGTACCAAATACTCTTATTGGTACACTTCTCATTTTCCTGAAAAAGAAACAATTAGTTTTTCGGAATCCAAACTTGTTTGGATCCGGAAGGGGTAGATAAAAGAATTTTAGGAATCCACATTTGTTTTGCAAAATGATCTTTATGAAATACTAAAGATTGAGTTTTGTTAAGAGAACAATCTCTTCTCCAGTGTCCACCACATTGACACTTAGAACAGAAAGTGGTTTTTTGTGGAACAAAATAGTTATTACTAAAAACTGGTTTGGAATAAGTATAACCAAGACCAGAACAATTTCTCAAAGGTCTAATTTTAGAATACAACTTGTCAAAGTTTTCCTTTCCATGAGTAAATTTTGACAAACATTTTTTCACGGAAAAAATATCTGACTTTAGTTTTAAAACCAAATTCTTATTTTCCAAAACATTTGAATTTAAACTAGAGTTAGGCTCTAAAATATTTTTCTTTGAAATTACAGTTTCAAGATCCTTAGAAAGTTTATCCTTGTCAGATTTAACTTTCTCAAGGGTTTTTAAAATACTTTCAAAATCAGAAGTTTTCACATTAAGATCTTTAGAATGATCTGATACTTATTTTTTCAAGATTGAAATTCTAGAATTTTCTTTTTCAAGCCTCTTCATGAGTTTAGAATTTTCATTTTCAAGTAATTTAGAAAATCTTTATACTTCTTCAAAAGTAGGTAATGTATCATCTTCTGATGATGAAGATTCATCATTTGAATATTCATAATATCTATTATCAGTATAATTTTCATTTAAAGAGACATTTGTAATAGCTTCAGCATTATGTACATTATCCATGAGACAATGATCTTCAATTGGTAATCTGGCTAAAATTCCAATATTCCTCTGTCCTAAGGACTCGTATTCTGAATAATCATCTAAAGAATCACTACCACTTGCACTCCAGGTATCATTTGCCTTCAATACTTTCTTTGAGAGTGTTCCTCCTTTCTGTCTTTCCTTTTCAGTAAAGGAAAATCATGCCTTATATGTCCTGCGTTCTTACATTCGTAATAAGTTACCTATGAATCTTTCTTATCCTTCCTATCTTTCTTTTTGAATCTATATTAGAAGTCTTTGTTTCCCACAATCTTGTTCATCCTTCGAGAAAGATTGGCTAACTCATTATCCGAAAGATCACAATCACTTGAATCAGATATAACTTTCTTGGCTTTGGATCTTGTAATCCTTTCAGGTGTTTTAGGTTTAGATGCAAAGGCTACACTTCCATTCTCATTCTTCTTCTTTTTAAAATCAGCATCTCTATTCATTCTTGTCTTGTTCTGTAGAAGATTTCCAAAGAGTTTATCTAGAGAAATCTGGGAAAATTTTCTATTTTCATCAATAGCAGTCCTTTTTGAGTCCCATTAATTTGGCATTATATCTATAATATTATCTACTAGAGCTTCATCATCAAGGCCTTTTTCACCAATGGATTGTAAGCTGTTGAAAATTGTCAAAAACCTTTATTGTGCTTTACATACTGGATCTTCATAAGGAAAAACAAAACCATGATACTCTACTCGAAGCATTGCTCTTCTTATTTCTATAACCTTGGATGTACCAAACTGAGTGACTTATAATTTCTTCCAAATACAGTTGGCTGCTTCACATGAAGATATCTGACTATATATATTCCTAGTCATAGAGCATAATAAAGTATTGTGTACCTTGTAATTCAGTTGATATTCTTGCTTCTCTTGGTTAGTAAAACTACTGACTTCTTTGTCATGAATTTTGTAACCTCCAGTAAGCATAATAAAATTGTCTACGCCAGTATAGATCACAAAAGTCATCATACGATCTCTCCGGTACTCATAATCATTTCCATCAAAGATAGGTGGTCTAGAAGGTTTCAGATTGTCTATTGACCCAATATTCATTCCTGCCATCTAAAAAAAATATCTTTTCCACTCCACACGTTAGTGTAGTAAGTAGTTAAAAAAATATTAAAGAAACAAAAAAAGTAATACAAATCAGTGGAAAACCTGCTCTGATACCTATTGTTGGATCGAATATATAAATAAGTATGTCTATTAGATGGAACAATACAAGAGGGGGTGAATTATAGGTTTAAAACCTTTTGAGTTTTAGCACTGAAGAGATTAGTTTAAATGATATTCAACTAATACAAATATAAACACCCACAATTGTATTGAATATAAAAGGTATGATGTAATGTAATACTAATGAAATGTAAAACAATTGTATTCAAGATGAACACAATAATCAGAGTAATATAAAGATGAATGATTCTACCTTAAAGCATATAGAATCAATCAATAAAATATGTAATAGAATGGATGTAATTGAAACAATTAAAAATGTATAAGAGATAGAAAAGGAAACAAAATAAAATTTCCTTTCTAATACAATTGGCAGCGGAAAAGTAAAAGAATTACAATTCTTTTAACCCAAAGAGAAGGGTTATCCTTTCACCTAGGATAAAAGGTATGTCTCACCAACACCTTGGTGAGCCCTCGATACGATGATCGGACTATCTGTCTGCCTATCCCTGGCAGCCCTCGATAAGATGATCGGACTGTCTGTCTGCCTATCCCTGGCAGCCCTCGATACGATGATCGGAACGTCTGTCTGCCTATCCCCAGAAGCCCTCGATACGATGATCGGTCCATCCATCTTCCTATCCCTGGCAGCCCTCGATTTTGTAGGTAATAGGAACCTCTGTCTTTCAATCACTTGAAATCCCTCGATACGATGATCGGAATGTCTGTCTGCCTATCCCCGGCAGCCCTCGATTTTGTAGGTAATCGGCACCTCTGTCTTTTAATTACTTGAAAGCCCTCGATACGATGATCGGACGCACAAGGCACAAAGCATTAGAGAAGTCAGAGCATCTCTCTCTAGATCTTGATAGAAGCAAAGTATCACGGTTTTATCACGCTTGTTCTTAGTTTTCTGTTATACTCTCAGCTTCAAATGACCTCTTATTTATAGGCCTCGGGTTCCAATGGTCACATCTCCTCCAACGGTCATATTTCTCCGAAAAACACAGAGGGACTTGGACACCTGGCATCATAACGGTCATATTGAAACAGAAAGCACGACATCATTTTGATTAGTTTGTAACTAACTCAATGACATCGTATTGGTTAGAACAAGATGTATGAATAAGATAATCAAGAGTACGATTTAAATGAATCATGTGTTTTTGACAGAGTACCAAAACAGGTATGTAATAAAAGATATGAGAAGCTGAGTTAATAAAATTTTCATATTCAGTACGATCAATATTGTACGATTGGCATGGTCAGTACGATCAGTACGATCAGTATGATACGCAAAGTCAGTACGATCAGCATGATCAGTACGATTAGCCTGGTCAGTACGATTAGCATGATCAGTACGATCATTATGGTCAGTACGATCAGCATTGTACGATTGGCATGGTCAGTACGATCAGTATGATCAGTATGATATGCATATTCAGTACGATCAGCATGATCAGTACGATACGATAGACAAGGTTATTAGGATTAACAAGACATTTATGTTTTCCAAAATAAAACATAGAAGTCAAAAGAGGACTTTTGACTCAACAAGAACTAAACCATGGAGGAAATGCCAACTGATATTCCACCTCTCCAACCCATTCTAGTATCTCCAAACAGACAATGTAGCTACAAGATAACATAACCTGCTTCCTAAAATGACGATGTCCAAGCCATGGAGAGATCCTCAAGAATAAATGATCACCCACAATGAACGGCAATGGTCTTCGTCGGTGATATGCATAAGATTTTTGAGGACTCTGAGCCGTCTACATCCTCTTTCTAATAAACTGAATCATATCCATTTTTTCTTGGACATGGCTCAACCCAACTATGGAAGTCTCACCAGTTTCCACCCAACATAGTGGATGATGGAAAGGACGCCCATACAATGCTTCAAACGAAGTCATTCATATCGAGGCTTGACAGTTATTATTGTATGAGAACTCCACTTAGGGTATATCCTCCTCCCATAAGCCACCAAAATTCATTACATAAGATAATAAAAAATCATCCAATGTTTATATCGTCCACTCAGATTTCTCATCCATCTAAGGATGATATGCCGTGCTCATAATCAATTGAGTTCTAAGGGCATGTTGTAAGGATTTCAGAAATTAGATGTGAATCTCGGATCTCTATATAAAACTGTAGAAATTGGTACACCATGCCTCTCTACCACTTCTTGGATATATATATTTGAAATATTTTCCACTATATGGGTTTCACAAATAGGGATGAAATGGGCCTACTTGTTTAGATGATCTACTATCACCCAAATGGAATCGTGATTTCGGACCGTTCTTGGAAGACCTATAACTAAATCCATTGCTATTTGATCCCATTTCCACACTGGGATAGGTAAACATTGTAACATACTAGCTGGTCTCTAATGATCTGCTTTAAACTGCTGATAAGTTAAGTACGGTGAGACGAACTCATCCACCTTCATTTTCATATCGCTCCACCAAAACGGTGCCTTCAATGCCTTATACATCTTCTGTGTACCTAGGTGTACAACCCATCTTGAATGGTGGTAAGCATGAAATAGTTGTTCCGGACAAACCATAGGTACAACCATCCGATCTATGAAACAAAAAACTGAACCCCCATCACGTTTCCACCCATCAATTGTCTCCCCACAATTGAGTTTTGAACTTACATTCAAACATTCTGCATCAGATGTTTGTGCTTATTTGATCATCTTTACTAAATCAGGAACAGGTGTAGCTAAAAATAAAACTGCAACATTACCTCGGTCTTGACATTCCACATGCATGTCAGCTAAGACCGAAATGAACTACCATTTGTCTAAATATTCTTTGGTTAATTGAGCTTATGACTTTCTACTCAATGCATCTGCCACCGAATTCCCTTTTCATGGTCTGAACATCAAGTCAAAGTCAAATATCTCGAAATAATCTGTCCATCTCCATTGCCTGAGATTCAAATCTTGCGGTGAGAAAATGTGTTTCAAGCTTTTGTCATCCATAAACATAGTAAATTTTTAACTAAAGAGATAATGTATTCATGTTATCAAAGCATGGATGACTATATACAACTCCAGATCATGTGATGGGTAATTTTTCTCACGCACCCTCAACTGCCTTGAACCATAAGCAACCACATGATCTTTTTTCATGAAAACACAACACAACCCTGATCCGGAAGCATCAAAATACACCACATACCCCAGTCCTGATTTTAGAAAGATCAAGATAGGTGTCGATGTAAGCCGAACTTTCAGTTCCTGAAAGGATTTTTGACATTCTTCCATCCATTGGAGGAGAGAGTATTCTTCTTAGTCAGAGTTGTCATTGGTGAAGCTATTCATGAGAAAATACGCACAAAGCATTGGTAGTAACCAGCTATACTAAGAAAACTACATATCTCGAACACATTCTTCGGTGTTTTCCAAGAAATAACAGCTTCTATCTTTTCAAGATCTACAGAAGTGCCTTTCTCAGAAATGACATGGACAAAGAAAAGTAGTTCCCGTATCTAAAAATCACACTTTGATAATTTTTCATACAAATAATGATTTCTAAATTTTTGTTACACTGTTTCTAGGTGCACGTCATGATCAGACCTTGTTTCTTAATAGATCAAAATATCATCCACAAACACCACAACAAAGGAATCCAGATATCTCTGAAATAACTGATTTATCAAAGCCATGAAAAATTCTAGTTCATTCATTATACCGAAAGGAATGACTACATATTCTTAGTGGCCTTATCTTCTTCTGAAAGCTGTCTTTGTAATATCCTCCATCCAAACTCACAATTGGTGATATCTTGATCACAAGTCAATCTTGGAGAACCACTGATCTCCCTTTAATTGATTGAACAGATCATCAATGTGTGTTAGTGGATATCTATTCTTTATCGTAACTTGGTTAATCTTAAGATAATCAACACATAGTTGAAGAGTTCCATCTGCCGTTATCACAAACAACACCGGTGCCTGAAGCTCCCAACAGATCCTGCTGAGCCACTGATGCTCTATTCACCATCTATGTGTGATCACCGATTCATATGACTACAATTTTGGAGGGGATCACTTTCCTAACCCCACATTGAAGATCCTTCCCTTAGAAGACGTGCTACCTACCACCTTGGGTGAAAACTACACTAAGCTCACAAACATAGCTGCATACTCCGTCATAGACATATGCTCTTGCATCAGACTGAATAAATTAGTTGTGTGCTGGATTATGAACGTATGTGGGTAGAATTTTTTATTAATCAGTTCCTCAAATACTTCCCACATCATACCATGGTCCATTCCTTCTTGGACTACCAACTCCCACCACCAAACAGAATGATCCTCTAGCTTACATGTTGCAAGATTTACTTTCTGATCTTCCAGCATCCCAAAGAATTCGTAAATTCTATTCATTCGGGAAAGTCATGCCTCTACCCATTCCAGATCCGAATCACCCCTAAAGACGGGTGGATCCTACTTTTAAAACTGAGCCGCATAAGAAACATGTTTTGTCTCCCTCTCCCTATTCACACTTCCCACATCTTAGAAAGCATTCACTATGCTTTGGACAAACTTTTTGTTCACCTGGGGCTCAGGTGAAAACATGTTCCCATGAGCCACCTTTAGTTGGTCTCTACGATGCCTACCTCATGCTATTTTCTAAACCAACAACATACACCATCAATCTCAGTCTCTAGCAACTGATGGCTTAGCATTTCAAATTCTATCACATTATCTATCACAAAATTGTTTTCAAAAAAACATTTTTCTAATGTTCAAACATTTTTGAAAACATTCCTCATGCCTTTTGAAAATCAATGCATTTTCAAAATACACCAAATATCTTATTTTCAAAATATTTCACTTGAAAACAATCTCTACATTTTTTTCCAAAAATTCACACCTTCCCAAAATCATAAATCATTTTTCACAATGAGATATGAAATCCTAGTGGAATTCATTCCTCTATAATGAATTTCATTCTTGTCTCATTGGCTATACCCATGACAATGATATTTCTGTCATTCTAGAGGTGTATCCTAAACACTTATGTACCTAATACTCTGGTAACATGAAGTTCAATATAAACGGGTTAGCTACATCCTTTTATACTATACATTTCAGGTTCCAAAAAACATAATCATCTCTAATATTTCAACCCAAGGAATAAAAAAGAATTAATTTCAACTAAAAGGCAAAGAACATCGATGACAACTTGTTTGTCAAGTACCGAACAAACTGATACCATTTGTAAGGACCTTCTAATTGTCATTTGCTTGAGGGCTCAATGAGTCATTACTAGGCCTTAAAAGACTTCCCCAAGATGCCAATGACTGGAAATAAATGCCAAAGGGTTTCTAAAAAAAATTGGGGGATGATTTACGCATTAAGAAATAAACTAAATAACCAACCAACCAAAGGATCCACTTATAAAAACTACATGATGCATGTCAACGAAGCAACCAACTCATACATTACCAAAATGGAAACACACTATTTCACAATACAACCCATAAACCAATACCACCAACACAAAATCAGAGTGCTATGTGGAAGAGTAAAAAAAGACCCATGTAAACCAAGAAAAAATCCATGGCTCTACACCAAGATCCATGCTCCAAGCACCACCACTTCTCCCAAGCATCACCACGAAACAGTAGTAATGAGATGCCTTACCTTTTCCTGTGTCTCCGAATACGACATCTGAAAAAGTACCAAAGTGCCAAAGCAGGAGTGAGTATAAAACTCAGTAGGTTTTCCCCCAATGACTTCCCTACTCAAGCCACTAGGATAGAAGCGTTATCCACATTTATAAAAAAAAAATTTATATAAAACATTTTCTCAAAATCATTTTATATCAAAATATAAACAAGTTTACAAAATGATTCATAACCAAATGCATTCCAAAAAAAATTGAAACCAATTTTCCAACAAGTATTTTTCCAGAAAAATAACCAAACAAGCTTAATAACCATTTCACAAACATTTTTTTGGAATACCCAACCATTTCCACAAACCCATGTAACCAACCATGCACGCTACCTATAAGAGGGGAGAATCCCTAACCCATATCCTTCCCAACCATGATGGGGGAGACTTCTTACCCTTATCCAAACCAAATGCACATGAATAATGGACGGGGGAGATCCCTAACCCTTATCCATCCCAACATTAATGGGTGAGACTCCTAACCCTTAACCATCCCGAATGCAATATGAATGTTTAACAGGGGTGATCCCTACCCCTTATCCATCCCAACACTGATGGGGGAGACTCCTAACCCTTATCCATCAAAAATGCAATATGAAAACACATAAAAATATTCCGTTACACCTTTGGCACAAAGCACAAGGTCATATTTCAACCAAGCCTCGTATATGAAATAGAAACACCCACCACATATACCCATCAATCATGCCAAAACAACCTTTCAATAAAAACACCATTTTATTGAAAATTGTTTCCATCAAAACCATTCCAATCTCAAACCATTTCCATAAAACACCCTTTTTTTGAAAACCAATTCCATCAAAACCATTTCAATCTCAAACCATTTCAATAAAACACACTTTTTATTGAAACCCATTTTTTTCATCAAACCACATCCAATTTCATAAAATCAATAATTTAAAATCCATATTTTAAATTCAAGAAGCCACATCCCTTTGCACAATAATTCACCAATACTTCACAATCTCATCAAAACCATAAATAATCACTAAAGAAGATTTATTCTATGCTTTTCAAAATAAAATACATTCGAATAAACCAATTTGAATCTATGCCAATAAATTCTAACAAGTGGAGTCAAGAGTGAAGCCTCCTATATCAAAGGTTTTGTGAAAACCACAACGGTCGAAGAACGCTCAAGAAACCTAGGTCGATTCTACAAAAACCCACCTTAGATCACTTCTCCTGGAAAGATTAAGACCAAATCTCATCATATTTGGAATCCAAACACATTGATATTACAATAACGGGAGTAGATCTAAGAAACCCTGAGAAGTGGAGAGGTAGATCTAAGTAGATCTAAGAAACCAATCATGAATGAAGAAGAACGATCATATACCTCAAGAATCAGGCTTCGATTCGCCAAGAGAAGCCTTCATATCACCTCCGCAACACTGGAGAAACCCTATTTGACCTTAGTGGATGAAAAATCCCGAGTTATGTCCTTTTATGAGGAAACAATAACCACATATAGGCAAAAACGGGTGAGATCCACCTTTATGGGATCTCATTTAAGTGGTCACATGGTTTGCTCGCACGGTTAGAAAAACCGTGTGCTAACCGTGTGTTAGCTACTGCCTCGGCCACCCTTCTCGCATGGTTTGTCCGCACGGTTAGACAAACCGTCTACTGACTGTGCATTAGCTACTGCCTCGGCCACCCTTCTCACACAGTTTTCCCACACGGTTAGACAAATTGTGCCCCACCCATGCAACTTCCCCCTTTTCCTCAAGACTTTATTACAATTTCTTCTGACTCTCCCATTCGTCACCCATAACTTTATAACCATTAAAATCATCAAGAAAGGGTTACATACTAGAAACCGGGGGTACTACAACCATTGTATGATTTTACAACCATATTTATACAAACGGATCTTTTAAATCATATCATCCTCATCATCATCATTAACTGTTTTTTCACATGTCGATGGTATTACTATAGGCTAAACCTTAGAGTAAGTGGTCCTACAATAACACATTTGGTAATATCCTTCTCCCATTAAATTTCCACTTTATATAATAAATATTCTTTTTACTTTACATTATGTCTAGATACCTATAAGTAAGATCATAAATTGACCAATTATAAATATGATGGTTGATTAAAAAAAGCATGTCACCATATAAATAATTACCATGAAAAACATTTTTAAATAAAAAATCATACAATTTATCATAAAAGATAGTCCCATCATGCAAAATCACCTCCTTACATGTTGTGATTCTGGTCACTATATTTTGATATTAGATTTAACCAATATATCGGAAGAGGATGTGTAAAATTTGCATATTAACAATACTGAGGGTGGAACTCACTCACCTCAGAATCCTATATCAAGATTCACATCGAGGATCATTATAACGCAGGGACTAATTCCCAATAATCTTGCCTCACCATAAATTTAAACATGAAAATAAATATCTACCACCCATATCACTAAATTCACATAATAAGGACGTATAATATAAATAAATGAGGAATACCACTCATTAATAATGATAAAAACTATCTGAGGGATTATAGTGAATGGTAGGACCCATTACTTGATCAATATCAGTTCCTCACACAATTACCATATTCCACTCTTGACCAAAATCACTAAAAATAAGATATCTAAGTATCAAAGTCTTAATAAACACTATTACACACTCCAAACATTTAGGGTTTCTACTGATTCATAGGACTCATATGAATTTTCAATGGGTATCTCCAATGGTACCATTTACTAAAAACTATCATGAATTAAACTTGTTATCCCAAATAGGCCAAACCAACCTTGTACTAAATGGATGGTTTTTAATATTGTTCCAACGGTATCATGAATCATTCGAAAAATTATATATAACATACATGAAAACCATAAATCAGTAGGGGTGATAGATGTAAACATGTTTTAAAAAATAGGGGTCCACACTCATGTTTTCAATCAGAAAAAAATCATTTTTTAGAATAATTACTCTTAACATTAATTTAAAATATTAGATAAAATACATTTATTGAGTTCTATTAGAAATGAATCACCTGTTGAATTTTTATATAAAATTTATTTTCAAAATTCATAGTAGAAAGACTCTTTTGAAATGAAAGAAAATCATTACTTTAAATAACATTTAAAATAAAAATCATTAAATAAACCATTATTTAATAATTAATATTTTAATCAAAGAACATCTATTGAATTTAATTTAAAAGGTTAAATAATTATATATTTATGATATAAAAATGAAAATTCACACAACTAATCAATCTATAACAAAATAAAACAAGAAGTCACTCATCAAAGGCATAATCAAATACTATTCACAATGTTATTTTGTCTTCATTTATTAATTTAATAATAATATAATATCCCATTTATGGAATGACGAAATATCATAAAATTACACCAAAAATAATAATAATAATAAAATAAATTAAATAATATATAATTATATCCTACAACAAAACAATCGACATTCATAATTGGTAATGAATGAAAAATTATATTCAGCATCATTTTAAAATCCAATTCTTGAACATGTATTCCATGAATCCATGAGAACATATATTAATAGAAAAAAATAATTAATTATATACAAAAACATTTATATTCAATATCCATAATCAAATTAGTAATTCTAATACTCATTGAGCGGTTCTATGATCCTAAATCCAAGGCAAATATGGTGTGATCCTACCCTTCTATTCTTTTTTACTACAAAACAATAAATCCCCAATTTATAAACCCTATTTAAGTATTAATTTAGTCCTACAAGCCTAAAAACATCAGGAAAACACATTGAGTTACACAACTTAACCAAAAAAAATAATGGTTATAAAATAATCTCTGTAAAAATGTTTATTGAACTATAAATGAATGAAATATTATAATTATTGTATTATATTATAATTATTGAAAATTCCCCAAAAAATTATGTACTCAATTTATGTAAATACTAAATAATGAAAAGAGGAAATAATATGAGAAATAAGGGAAAAATATTTCCATTAAATGATGATCATGAATTTTTTAAATAATTTTGGATTAGGGGAAATAAAAATACTAAAAGGAAAAAGGTGGTGATAGAAACCATCTAAAAACAATACATCCTAGTATATCTGGCACCAAATACCAGATGCAGAAAGCTATTAAATAATTTTTTTCTTCCATTAAAAACTTGTTTCATTGCTAACATATACCTATAATATCCCCACCAACAACCAAATATACTATTAAGAAAATTTTATAAATCCACATGTGATATAATGGAAAACTTATGGGGAAAACCCGCTAGTAACTCTATAGGGTACCCGATGTTATTTCATTGTATACATAGGGGTTCTAAAAATTACCACTAAAACTGTCAGAATTTTTAACAAAATTATATATATATATCTATTAATTTATATCATATTATACTCTTATGAAACAGATATTTAATGATTTCAAAGATCTTCATAAGCCCCTTTCCCATATCTATATCTAAAAATTAATATTTTCCAAGTCACTGAATTTTAAAAAAATGTCTATTATTTATATTCGATAAATATTATATGCATGGGTTATTAAAATATCCTACATAATATTCATATTCAATTCATTTATAATTATTAATCATAAAAAAATGGAGATCTTAAACACTAAGTAAGGGTAAAGAATATCATATATCCTTCAATGAAACATTAGTGATAATAATTAAGGTAATATGTGAGAGGGAATGAAATAAACTTTAAATAATGAAAAAAACCAATATAGTATAAGTAAATCAAGACCATTTGAATGTGAACTATGAAAAAATTAACATGTTTCTTTATATATATATATGTGTGGCATTTTATATAAATGTTAATCATATATAATCCTTGAATTTCATAAGTATATGTTTTGGATAACTGTAAAGACTATCCAAATATGGTAACTATTATAAATATCAGGTCCTATATATATTAATCTCATAAGATACAAAAATTTACCCAATAAATTGGAAGGATTAATAATTTCTAGCAAATTAAAGACATAAATATATATCCTTATATGTGTGTCATGTGAATATTGAATCATCATACGTAAAACAATTTCGTCACATTATTAAACCATGAAAATGATATATGTTTCATAATTATTTTAAAATGGTATTAATATTAATTATCAATAGAAATAAGCTGGATTATTATACATAACTATAACACTAGTGAAAAATAATTAATATTAATTGATTATAATATAAATTGGTGTTAACATAGATGAAAACCATTTAGAAAAGGATAATTAAAAATCTCTTTTGTATTTTTATATTCCATTTTATAAGAAAATGTATTAATATATGGTTTATAATGGTTGCAGAAAAAATTAATATTAAATAATAAAAAATAATAAAAGAATCTAATTAAATAAATATAAATATATAGGAGAATGAGGATAGAGAAAAAGGGTGAGTGGGAAAAGTAAATTAAGATAGAGAAACTGATTTCATTCATAAATTCCTAAGTGAGTCCCTATAAATAAATAACACAAATAAAAGACCCTAAAATATAATAAATCATATACAATTATTCCCTAAAACAATATAAAATACTTTTATATGGATGAGAAATATCAAATTAAAAAAAGTGTTAGAAAATTATTGTTAACTTTTACTTCTATCATTATTGAATGTACTCTAAATTTATATATAATCAATATATTGTAACACCCAAAAATTATAAAGTGTGGGTGTTGTACTCAACAACATGTACATCATGTGACACCAAGTGAATAATTGAATATAATAAACTAATAATGAAAATTTTATTTACTATTAGAAAATTGATATATTCTCTATTTAGTAATGTACCCAACACCAATTTGACTTGCGTTACATGAAATACCATGTTTTACTAAATAATAATATATTATGAAAATAATATTATTTAATATAATAATATTTAAAATAACCATAATTAATATAATTATCTAAATAATGGAAATATATAGTTTAATAAACGAATTCATTGGTTTAAAATTAATTAGAAAAAATTATAATAACTAATTGAATATAAATGTAATATTTTATTGAAAACAATTTTTATGATAAAAAACTATTTTACACTAATAAATTAAATTATCTTCAAATTTTTGGAGATATTAATTTAATATAAATTATTTATTTGATATATTTTTTTATTAATCTAATATATTTTATAATCATAAGATAAAAAAACAGAATTTTATTCATAAAATAAAATATTTTTATTAAGGGGTATTTACCACCTTTTAATGGAGAAGACATTTTAAATCCAATTTTAGAAAAAGTTTATAAACATGATATATTGAAAAAAACATTTTACTAGTATAATAAATATAGAAATTATCTTAGGGTGAATATTTGGTATTTTTCTATGAAGATTCAACTTTTAATGAATAAGGTGAATTGCTGAATTTTAATTGAAAACTGTGCTTTCATAAAATTTAATTTTATGGATAAACTATGTTTTATATTGTTTTTAAATATTAATTCGGTCAAATTTTTATCATTTAATTCAATTTAGTAATTGGTATCAATTTTACTTTCACAATGAATGTAAAAACATATCAAACATTTGGATGATTTTACATTAAAAATAAGCATTGTCGTCCCACGTGCGGAATGAATTTTAAATTAATTTCTGTCACTAATGTGATTAGAATTTTAGAAAATTTAATCTATATATTTAAACATCACTATTTATAATTTCTATGATTATAAAATTTATTTTTTGATCGAAATTATTAGTAAATTTAATTATAATTAATTATAATTATTAAGGTAAAATTTATCTTACTAAAAGTGTAAACCATAATCTTAAGGAAAAAAAGGATCTATCCACTTTTCCACCAACTATTAGATGGGAATACATAATTAATGAACCTTCCATTATTTATTTTTTTAGGTTTTTAAAACTTTTGTTAGGTTAAAACGTGGGCACACCTAACTTCTTTTTAAAAATGCTATTTGAGTCCTTTTCCTCTATTATAAAAGGCCACCACCTCTCTGCATTCCTCACACCTCTCATAAAACATAGCCTTTGTCATTATCAACCCATATAGATTAGTAATATCCATACCATTTACCTTTAATCAAACCTTTTGGCATCCATCGTTCCAACGAAGCCTTTTGGTACAGACCAAAAGTAGTCACCCGATTAAGAGGTAACGTCTTCTCTCAAGCTTTTTAATTTTATTTCCATTCTTCACTCGACCAAGACACCTTATTCTATAATAGTCTAACAAAAAATGTATCCTCGATATATGGATATTTATTTATGCTATGACTTTTAACAATAGTTACACACACCTCCATAAAATGGGTAAGATACATATTGTCATTATATACATTGATCTACTACGTCACGAAATTATGATTGTTACATTTTCCTTTACCACCTATCATGGTTACCATTATGATGAACACTCTATTTATATATTATATTTATTATATTTATATTTTCTTTAGGATTTTGTAGATTTTATTCTATTATGATTTCCACCTTGAGTAAATATGATAATTTTGTTTGAGGAAGTGTGGACTACCGCCCCCTAAAAGCGATATGACTCATTAATTCCGTACATAGAACATATAAAGGATTGTTTTTTAAAACAATGTAACATATATAAAGAATATATGATACTATAATATACAAATACATATGTATCATTTATATTTCATTCTTCTAATACAACAAATAAATGATCATTGTGTTCATTCATAGTATGATGTACCGTTTCCATGGTTTGTGCACTTCATTTCCAATCTCCAATTATTATTGATTATTTTAAATAAATATATACTGATTATATATGATAATTAATTAATTTTTTAAATTATATATGTTTTTAAACCATTATTTATTTATGGATAACAACAAGAAACAAGTTAAAACATACTTGAGAAAACTAGGCAATTAAGCACTAAAATAGAGAAATTAATGAATGTTTATTAACAAATGGGTAACGAGATATTATAAGAACATAATATATAGAATAAAAAATGATTATAGTTATTATATTTGTTATTAACCTATTTTAAATCACTATAATGGAGGCTAAGTACCACATAAAAAAAATAAAGGATAAGGTAAGATAATTTCATATAAATTTACATTTCATTGAAACTTATTTTTTATTTTGTGCCAATTCGAATTTTTTCGGTGTATATACTAACTTTCTCTTGTTATATCATGAATCTTCTTACTCTAATGATATTCTAAATTTCATATAATGTCAAACATTTCGACAGATTATGATTCAAATTGTTATGGGACACTTTGGAATGTGTAATGATTTTTCTCCTCAGGATTGTTTTCAATGAATATCATTGAAATCTCACTTGATTTTGTCATTATTAACATTCTCTTGAAACAATTACTTTATTTTAATAATTTTTATTATAATTTTACATTAATATCATTATTCTCAAACAATGGATATTATTACAGCATAAACCGTATACCATTTTACATATGATGCGTACTTCGACATTTATTTAATTATTTAGAAATATATTGATATTTTTTTACTATTTATTCAATATAAATATTTGATCAAAATAGTATTATTTATTTCAACTATTTTATATAAGGAATTATAAGGATTTTATATTACAAGAGGATCCTGTACATTATAGAGATCCTCGATGCATCGAAAGGTTATCATGAGATAAATAAGATTACTAAATTAAATGGGTCTCTATCCATATTTTTCAATTGTCTTTTGAAATTTATTTACAGTATAGGTTTTCATGTGCCTCAAACATGATGCCAATTATGAAATCATTACCCACATATAGTTTAGTTATTATTCATCCATTAGATTTTGTGCCGAAATATCTATTGATAAATATTATTTTCATTTCATTGATTAAATGACATTTGTTTCAATTTCTTACCTTGACATATTGATTTTTCTATATCTAGATATTGAATTGAATGTGATTTTATTTAAGAAATTTTCCATTAAGATTTTTTCACTCTGACTTATTATTGTTTCCTCTATACTTTTTCTTATTGAGCATTTGATCTCACTATTATAATGTTTCATGTCTCTAGGTAATGATGAATAAATATGTGAATAATCATTTCAGGATGTAGTTTATTTAATTTATTTATATATCATTTTTTTAATTTATATTTCACTATAAATTATTGGTATCCTGTATGTAATCTAGCATTATTATACTCTTATATTGATAGGTTCGTTGGAATTTGATTAAATGTAAACATGATAATGTAATAAAATAATGCACCAATACCAAACTTATAGGGTTGGTGCATTTTAGTTGGTATCATAGAAATTTTATAAGCAACCTTGGAAACTAAATATAGAAATTCAAGAACCCGGTTTTTTCTATAAAAGACTTTGGAATATTCTTGATGTTATTCCATAGTAGCACTTTCGGACGGCATGCAATTCCAAGCCCCTGTGTGGCCATAATTAAATTTTAAGTGTGTTTACACTTAGCACACCAAATAAATGGGATAACTCTTAAACGGTAATTCATATCATAAATCTGAGAGTACGGATGGGTCGAAATGGGGTGTTTACCCCAAGAAAAACATAAAACTTGTCGGTGCAAGACATTGGGTCCCCTCGCCCGTTAACGGAATGTTATACTAATAAATAAAATAATTACTTTAATCGTTTAATGGTTAATCTCAAGTATCTCTTAAATGGTAGATTTTATTAGAAAACTGAGGGCATCGTTGAGTCCGGAGCATGCCGTTTACCCTAGAAGGGGTGTAACTACCGCGGGCACGGGCCCTCTGTCGAAAACGCCACCAGGGGAATTTTCATAATTAAGTGGTCTCAGACATTAGATTTTATATCATTCTAACGGAGCCTCAAATTAAAATTCTGAGACCACCGTTGTGCTCGGGAGGTGGTTTTTACCCTAGGTGCGACATAACATTCACTGCGTTGGGGGTTTCAGATGCGGATTTAAATTTTTGTTAAGTTTTTTTATTATTTTAAAGGGTCTATTTTATTTTATTTAGGTTTTCTCTCTTCCCATATCCTCCCCTCATTTTAACCTTGCGTAACCTCTCCCTATCCTCCTCCAACCTCCCATCATCTCATTCTCCTCTCTTTGGCGGATGACGACGAAGCTTTGGATCGAGGTGTTCCGAAGCGCAACCAACACAGCAGATCATTGTGAGCCTATTCTTCTTTCACAAAAGATCAAATTCTAGGTAGGATTTATCTTTCAGAATTCCATACCCTAGATAGATATTCATGATGAACTCGAATTAAATGAATCAATTTTCTGATTGAAAAACAATTGATTGAATCAATTTATTATTGTTTATCTTGAAATTGAAATTCTTGACATATGATAAATTTTTATTGTCAATTTATTTTATTATTGATCCATGTTTATGTTTGGTAAACCTTCCTTCCTCTACCCATGCGATTAATATTATAATTTATTTATTTGGTGAAAGGTCTAACAAAATAATTCAACACACAAATAAACTTTGGCGTAATGGAATTTATTTTTGTGAAATCAAGATCTAGATCAGGTACAATCGAATGATGTTGTGCGATTTAAGTTCAAACATGTATCGGGGTCGGATCTGGCATGGTAAGTTTGAGATCTGATTTTCTCAGAATGGTAGGTGATGGAGATGGCGACCGTTGACCGGTAACAAATGACTAAAGGTGTTGTCACTCTCTTTTCCAGCAGTATCTGGTGGCCCCTGGTGAACAGCGGTGCAGCTCGGCTTGTGAGTTGGGCAGATCGAGATCTGGGGCTTGAGGCGAAGCCGGTGCTGTGGTCGACCGGCATAGCAAAAGGGCGGAGCAAATTAGAGGAGGTGGTGTGTGGCAGTTTTGGCAGGCAGATGTTAGGGTTGCAGGGGGAGAAGCGGCGTGAAGTTAGGGGATAATGGCTATCATGGAAGAAGGAAGAGATTGGAGAGAGAATTAAAAAATGATAGAGAAAGAAATGGAGAAAATAATAACAGAAAAACAAAAACAAAATGAGAGGCAATCGATGGGTTGGGCGCTTCTTCAGAATAAAGAGAGAAGACTAGGGGAAACGTGCGCCCTCATTCTTTTAAATGAAATTCATAATTTCTTTTATTAATAATATAAACTATTATTATTATTGATTTTGATAAATAATCATATATCAGATATGTGTTTTAATTGAGATGCTCATTCGATGAACCGTCAGTGGCAGTGTAACCCAGACTTTGAGACAAAAATTATGAGTGTTATATTGAATGTATTTTTCGGGTTTTCATATCGGGTACCCGAAACGCTCGTGAAATAATAGATTTAATATTATTATTAAATCGTTGACCTACTATAACTCAAACATGCGACATCTGATTCACATGTCATCATCATCAGAGATGTGATCCTTTCATTAAGACGGTCGATTCAAGTCCAATTTTGAATAATAAATTATGGTTCGTAACTCGGTTCAACAAAATGCCCAAAAATAAGAATATTATTATTGTTGTGGAATCTTGCGTCATAACTCTCCTATACAACATCAGATTATCAAGCCGTCATCGGCGTTGTGACCCTATCTTTGAAGAAGACTTTTCCGGACCAATTTCGAGTGTTTAAACCAATGTTGAGGTGCAAACCCCATGAAGCCGGTTCGCATGCATTATGGTGGAATGCAACCGTGTCACTTGGTATCAATTCTGAGAGAATGAGTAGTCAATCCCATGTGTTTTTTTGAGAGGATCTCAATGGCGTGATCCATATAATTTGTCTTGGGACCATGGTGTGGGCCCCACGTAAAGTCATTCAAGCACAATACGGTGATATAAAACTTTTTCATTAGGCGTCTAATTGGGGCTTATGAATAGTCGATTCAGCATGATTTTCCAAGAGCATCGTAGTGGCTCAGTTCTCACGACCTCTTTTGGGACCGAGGTGAAGACCCTAGGAGATACCGTGTGGGTGTAAAGCAGCGTTGAATAACTTTTCCATCGGGAGCCCGTTTCCAGCGAGTAAGAAGTCTATCTCTCTTGTTTTTCCACAATGATTACAATGGGGTAATCTATTTGCATGAGCAGAGCCTATTATGTAATCATATTAAATGTTTAGATATGAAAAGGGTGTTGGTCGGAGGCTTCTATGGATGTACTCTGAACCTACGCAGGTTTGCGATGCCAGTGACTCCCATTGGTGGCCCAGGCGTTGAACCTCTTTTTGATGAATTTTTCTAGAGTTGGGTGGTTTCACAATACCCACTCCCTATTATTTTGTCCAGTGTTCCACCATCCACTAGTGATGGCCAGAGCATTTTTGGGATTACCCTCTAGAGGGGCTAGGCAGTGGGTTGCTCATTGACTTCTTCAGGTCTACCCTCCTGCCGAGACTGGGAAGTGGGTCGCATGTTGACATATTCCAGGTCTACTATCCTGCAGGGCTAGGAAGTGGGTCACCTTTCAAACTCTTAAGGTCTACCCTCCAACAGAGACTGGGCAGTGGGTCACTCGACGACCTCTTAGGGTCTACCCTCCATGAGAGACTGGGTAGTGGGTCTCCTGTCGACCTCTTAGGGTCTACCCTCCAAAAGAGACTGGGCAGTGGGTCACCTGACAACCACTTAGGGACTACCCTACAACAGAGACTGGGCGGTGGGTTACCCGACAACCTCTTAGGGTCTACTCTCTTCTAGAGACTTGGCAGTGGGTCACCTGACGACGTCTTAGGGTCTACCCTCCAGCAGAGACTGGGCAGTGGGTCCCCCAAAGACCTATTAGGGCCTACCCTCCAGTAGAGACTGGGCAGTGGGTCTCCCGAAGACATCTTTCAGACATAGTCCTTTCTATAGGCTAGTCTTTTGCGTTTATCCTTGTCCATCGAAGTAGGATCCTTCATTGTACGGGTAAGTTATGTGACAACTTTGGCAGTGACGTGGTGTAGTTTGACATACCCTTGAACTCTCAAGGATGAGGGTTGCTTTCCCCACCGAGACGCGTCCTTATGACGTGACCTAAAACCGTAACAGTGAGTCAGTGTCGCCCAAAGCGGTTATTATCAGGGTGCGGTGATTACAGCCCCATGACTTGCAGTTCAGGGCATATGTTTGGGATGCTGGCATCGATGGTGGTTACTTCTAAGACTATTGGATACTCACTTTCTTTGGCTGAGATATGGGATAGAGATATCCTTATGATCTTTGTCGGGTTTCTTGTTTGAGAATATGGATATGTATATAACTTGTTCCTTTACCCACTTCTTGGGTTTTGGTTACTCTCCTTCCAGTAGAGGTGATGACCCAAGGGGTATGCCACGTGATTTTCGTGTCTAGGTTTTCATGGTTGGACAAGTCTACTCTCCTACTATAGGTAGTGAAGTCTCGACGGAAAGTTCATCTTCTCACCATTTCTAACTCCTTATGTTAGTACGTGTCTACTTTCTTCTTCTTTTTGGGTTGAGCTGTACAATCTACTGCACTCTCTATTGTACTCCATTACTATTCCATGTTCGATCTACTGCTCACTCTTTGGTACCTAATTTTTTACTCCCTCGAGCCATCAGGGTATCCTACTGAGTATTTTTATACTCACCCTTTCATGGGCTCTGCCCGCACTTGTCGTGCCCTTTCAGACAACAGACAGGTTGGTTCTGAGTTCAGCGGAGCATAGGAGTTCAGGATCTTGGACCGCGTATGGTGGTTGTAGTCATGTTCCAGGTGTGGGACTCTCCCAGCTGTTTTACTTTTGTTTACCTGTTGCTGGGTTATGGCACTTTTTTGGTTGGGCGCACTTTTTTCCCTTTTATTTTCAGTTTACCATAAGCACTTACTTTGTACTGGATAGAGGTTGATGCAAAATTGTGGTTTATTTATAGCAGTTAGTAATTTGATTTTCTTTTTACTCTTCACTTTTACATTTAGTGGGTTGTATGTGTTTGTAGAGGTACTTAGGAAAAGGCCTCCAGAAGTTCATTAGTCTTTGGCGCTTGTTGCTATCCCCTTGCCTATAGAGGCGGGCTTTGTGTAGTTGCGGACCGATCCCAGGTAGGGTCGGGTCGTAAACAAGTGGTATGAGAGGTTGTTCGTTCCTCGGGACGTTGTTTGGATGTCCCTAAAAAGGAATTAGTTGGGATTTAATGAAATAGTGTCAACTTGTCTCGAGAGTGGCTCTCAGGCCAGGTAGCCTAGTGATGGTGTGGCAGCCGATGTATCCGTTCACCAGGACCTTGATAACCTGCCTATCAACTCGGCATGCATAGACACTTGTTGTAGGGAAATTGGTTGTGCATCATATAGGATTGAGTCTTTGACTATCCTTATTGAGTCATCTACCCATTCTTGTTATTGGTATATACATATTTTCTCATTTTATCGCGGCACACTATGATAACATTTAGGATTTCTCTGCGAAGACAGCCAGCCGAGATACTAGCTTTGGTTCGTGACGACTACCATGTGAGATACGAGGCCTCAGTCTAGGACCCATCATGAGAGTCCCTTTCTCCAGGTGGGCCGGTAGCACCACCCCCACCTGGTGAGAAGCAGACAATTTTAGTAGAGAATATGGAGCTTGAGTACAGATTGATCGTGCTCCATGAGTTCCAGTGATAGAGACCGCTAAGGTTCAGTGGTGAGTCAGACCCTCCGGCAGCTGAGGTTTGTCTACAGATAGTGGTTCTCCACTTCAGGCTTGTACAGAAACTGGCAGATCTTATGGTGAATTTTGCAGCCATCCTTTTCCATGGAGTAGCTGAGTGTTGGTGGAGTCTGTTGACTCAGTTACTTGATGAGATGTCACTTTCGTCAGGTGACTTTCAGCCACTATTTTGTGAGGAGTTTTACCCCTCCTTCTTACCCTTCGTTCAGATCCAAAAGCTCCTGCAGTTTTAGAAGGGAGGGATGATGGTGACTGATTACGCGACTAGTTTCACAGATCGTGCACATTTTTATCTGGACATAGTCCACGACGGCAACTTCCGAGCGCGGAAGCTTGAGCAGGGTCCCCCCAGAGAGATTCGTGTTGTTATAGTACCCTTGGGAATTTACACTTATGCTGAGGTGCTAGAAAAGGTGTTGGTGATAGAGGGCTTCCTTTCACATTTTAGCATTGGTGGTGGCAGTAGGAACGGCAGAGCTGAAACGTCTGCCACAGTTCGCAGGCGCCAGATGACAGAACCCCAATGCAGGCGGCCTTCCAACCGTCGGTTTTAGAGACGTGGTCGTACACCACAGTGGCACCAGAGGGCACCAGTGCAGCCTGGAGAGAGTCGTTGTTATGCTTGCGATGAGCGAGGTCACTTGGCACGGGACTGCCTGACCAGGCACGCTGAGAATATCAGGCAAGCAGTAGGTGATCCACCGTGGTAGAGGTAGTGTCGTGATCGGAGTGGTACCCAGAGAGGTGGTGCTAGAAGAGGAGCGGTATGAGATAGCAGTGGGGGTGACCTTACGAGGACTTCCCATCACCTCCAGGTGGTCCACGTCAGTCTCTGGGAGCTTACAGTTGGGACCACATTCATCCGCGAGTCTTGGATGTCTACGATCCTACAGAACATGAGGTGATAAGAGGTACACTCTACACCTCTTCTACATTTTTCAGTATAATATTTACCTTGTATGTGAAATTATTTTCTCTCAACTCCTTGTTTGAGGTGTTACCAGGGTGACTCATGGCATCGTTGTAACCTTATTTCAATAGAGTAGAAGGAATATAAGCTTTTCCGTTAGTCTATGGTGTCGACTCCATTGCTTTCTAAACGTGTAAGAGAGTCTTGGTTACGAGACATAGACTATGAAACCTTGTGTGACCAGATATCCTTGAGTGTTTCTCAATATAAATATTCTGAAGGATGGATTCACCAAGCCTTTCCCTAAGTACAAATGGTGATTTTAGTCACGGCGTGCGACGTAGGGGTTCGGCCAGGGAGGTGAGCTAGCCCTGATGGTCTTCAGGCCGTTTGAGACTGTGCGAAGGGATGTCGAAGTCCCCTACCACCTTGCCCTAACCCCAATGTCTGGAGTGGGTGCATGATGTCTCCTACATGGCTTACTTGAGGAGATTTCTGTGTACTCCTAGGCACATCATCGACAAGGGAAGACCATGCGTGAACAAATCAAATTCTTTGGTCCATGCGCGGTGACACAGAACTGTGTAAGATTTCATCTAGGCATAGGAGAGCCAGGTGTGGGATTAGTACCCTGATTTGTTTCCCTACTTTTTCTTTTCAGGGAAAAAAATCTTGAAAAATGGATTGATGTAAGAACCTGGTTTTTTCTATAAAATACTTTGGAATATTCTTGATGTTATTCCAAAGCATTGCTTTCAGACGGCGTGCAATTCCAAGCCCTGGTGTGGCCAGAATTAAAATTTAAGTGCATTCACAATGGACATGCCAAATAAATGGGATAACTCCTAAAAAATAATTCAGATCATAAGTCTGAGTGTACTGATGGGTCTGAAATGGGGTATTTACCCCAAGAACAATATAAAACATGTCAGCGCAAGACATTGAGACCCCTCGCCCATTAACGTAATGCTGAACGGAAAAATAAAATAATTAATTTATTTGTCTAATGGTTAAACTCATGTATCTCTTAAATAGGAGCTCATATTAGAAAACTGAGGGCACCATTGAGTCTATAGTGTGTTGTTTACCCTAAGAGGGGTGTAACTATCGCGGGCGCGGGTCCTCTGTGGAAAACGCCACCATGGCGTTTTCATAATTAAGGGGTCTCAGACTTTGGATTTTATGTCTTTTGAACGGAGCCTCGGATTAAAATTCAGAGACCACTATTGTTCTTGGGAGTTGGTGTTTACCCTATGTACGACATAACATTCACTGTGTTGGGGGTTTCATATGTGGATTTAATTTTGTGTTATGTTTTTATTTTATTTTAAAGGGTTTATTTTATTTTATTTTTGTTTCCTCTCCTCCCATCTCCTCCCCTCATTTTCCCCTTGAGTAACCTCTCCCTCTCCTCCTCAAACCCCCCATCATCTCATGCCCCTCCCTTTGGTAGACGACGACAAAGCTTTGGATCGAGGTGTTCCAAAGCACAACGAACATAGTGGATATTTGCGAGCATGTTCTTCATTAATGAAAGATCCAATTATAGGTAGGATTTATCTTTGTGAATTCTTTACCCCGGTTGAATATTCATGAAAAAACAGAAATTAAATGAATTAATTTTCAGATCGGAAAACAATTCATTGAATAAATTAATTCTTGCTTATCCTGAAATTGAAATTCTTGACATATGATAAATTTTTATTTTTCAATTTCTTTTGTTCTTGATCCATGTTTAAGTCTGGTAATAATTCCTTCCTCTACCTATGCGATTATTATTATATTTTACTTCTTTGGGAAAAGGTCTAATAAAATAATTCAACACACAAAAAAACATTGGCACAATGGCAGGTATTTTGTGAAATTATGATCTAGATCAGGTATAATCGAATGATGGTGTGTGATTTAAGTTCAAACATGGATCAGGGTTGGATCTATCATGGTATGTTTGAGATCCGGTTTTCGCGAAACTAGATGCGATGGAGATGGCGATCATTGACCAGCGATCGAATACTAAAGGTGGTGCGACTCCCTTTTCTGGCAGCATCTGGTGGCCCCTGGTGAACAGTGGCGCAGTGCAGCCGGCGAGTTGGGCGAAGAGAGACATGGGGCGCGAGGTGAGGCCGGCGATGTGATCGACCGGCATAATAGGAGGCAGCGCGAATTAGAGGAGGTGGTGTGCACCGGTTTTTGTGGGTGGATGTTACGGTTTCAGGGGGAGAAGTGGCAATAAGATAGTGGATAATGGAAATCGTGGAAGAAGAGAGAGATTGGAGAGAGAATAGAACAAAAAAAGAGAATAAAATGGTGAACATAATAAAAGAAAAATAAAAACAAAAAGAGCGGCAATCAATGGGTGGGGTGCTACTTCGGTATAAATAGAGAAGACCAGGGGAAAAGTTACCCCTCATTCTTTTAAATGATATTTATAATTTCTTTTAATAATAATATAAAATATTATTATTATTGTTTTGGATAAATAACCTTATATCAGATATATATTTTAATATAGATGTCCATTCGATGAACCGTCAGTGGTGGTGCAACCCTAACTTCGAGATGGAAATTATGAGTGTAATATTGAATGTCTTTTTTGGGTTTTCAGATAAGGTACCCGAAATACCAGTGAAATAATATATTTAATATTATTATTAAATCTTTGACCCGCTATAACTCCTACATGTGACGTCTGATTGACATGCCGTCAGTGGCGTCATGATCTTGTCATTAAGACGGTTGATTCATGTCCAATATTGAATAATAAATTCTGGTTTGTAACTCAAGTCCAAGAAACTCCCAACAATAAGAATATTATTATTGTTGCGGAATCTTTCATCGGTCGTAACTATCATATACAACATCGGATTGGCCAGCCATCAGCGGCGTTGTGACCATAACGTTGAAGTGGAATTTTCAGAAATACTTTCGGGTGTTTAACCCAATGTTGAGGTGCTGACCCCATGAAACCAGTTCGCATGCATTACAGTGGAATGAGACCTTTTTACTGGTTATCCGTTATGGGCGAATGAGTAGTCTATCCCGTGTGTTTTTCTGAGAGGATCGCAATAGCGTGATCTGTACAATTTTCTTTGGACCAAGGTGTGGGCCCCATGTAATGGAATTCATGCATAATGCGGCGATATAATACTTTTTCATTAGGCGTCCATTTGGGGCATATGAATAGTCGATTTAGCATGCTTTTCTGAGAGCATCGTAGTGGCAAAGTTCGCCCGACCTCTTTCTGGACCGAGGTGCGGGCCCCACGAGACATTGTGTGGCCGTAAAGCTTTGTTGAGTAACTTTTCTATCGAGAGCCTATTTCCAGTGAGTAAGTAGTCTATCTCACATGTTTTTCCGCAAGAATTACATTGGGATAATATATTCGTGCGAGAGGAGCTTCTTACATGATATTATTAAATATGGAAATATGAAAAGGGCATTGGTTGGAGGCTTCTTTGGACATACTCTAAACCTACAGATGGTAGCGATGCTAGTGACACCCAGTGATGGTGTGGGCGCTGAACCTCTTTTAGGGGAATTGTTCTGGAGTTGGGTGCTTGTGAAATACCATCTCTGTGTTCTATTGTTTAGTGTTGTACTATCCAGAAGGGATGGTCGGAGCATTTCCGGGTTTACCCTTCAGCGGGGATGTGCAGTGGGTTGATCCTTGACTTCTTCAGGTCTACCTTACAGCAGAGACTGGGAAGTGGGTCACCTATTGACTTATTCTAGGTCTACCCTGCATCAGGGCTGGGCAGTGTGTCACCGGTCATCTTCTTAGGGTCTACACTCCATGAGAGACTGGGAAGTGGGTCACCCGATGACCTCTTAGGGTCTACACTACATCAGAGACTGGGCAGTGGGTTGCCTATCGACCTCATAGGGTCTACCCTTCAACAGAGACTAGGTAGTGGGTCACCCGATGTCCTCTTAGGGTCTACACTCCAGTAGAGACTGGGCAGTGGGTCACCAGACGACCTCTTAGGGTCTACCCTCTAGCAGAGACTGGGAAGTGGGTCACAGGATGACCTCTTAGGGTCCATCCTCCAGCAAAGACTTTGTAGTGGGTCACCCAACGACCAGTTAGGGTCTACCCTCCAGTAGAGACTGGGTAGTGGGTCGACCGACGACTTCTTTCAGACTCAGTCCTTTCTTCTAGGATAGTCTGTAGATTTTCTCTGTAACTATCGAAGCGGGACCCTTGGTTGTATAGGTCAGTGATGTGACCACTTTGGCAGTAACGTGGTGTGGTTTGACTTACCCTTTAACTCTCAAGGATGAGGGGTGCTTTCCCCAATGAGACACGTCCTTATGAAGCGACCTAAAACCATGAGGGACCATCAGTGCCTCCCAAAGGGGATAGTATCAAGGTGCGGTGATTTGAGCCCCTTGACTTGCAGTTCAGGGCAGAGGTGTGGGATGTTGGGCATCGATGATGGTTACTTCTAAGACGGTTGGCTACTCATTTTCTTGGGATGAGATATGAGATGGAGATCCCCTTATGATCTTATTCATGTTTATTATTTGAGCATATGGATATGTATATACCTTGTTCCTATACCCACTTCTTGTGTTTTGGTTACTCTCCTTCTAGGAGAGGTGATGACGCGCGAGGTATGTCATGTGCTTTCCGTGTCTAGCTTCTCAAGGTTGGAAAAGTCTACTCTCTTACTATAGGTAGTGAATACTCGATAGGAAGTTCATCTTCTCACTGTTTCTTTGTCATTATGTTAGGAAGAGTCTACTTCCTTCCTCTTGTAGGGTTGAGTTATACACTATACTACACTCTCTATTGTACTCCTTTATTATTCCCTGTTCGATCTAATTCTCACTCTTCGGTACCTCCTATGATTCTCCCTCAAGCCTTCGGGGTATTCTACTGAGTATTTTTATACTCACCCCTACTTGGGCTTTTCTCTCACTTGGGGTTCCCTTGCATACGACATACATATTGGCCGTGAATTTAGAAGAGATTAGGAGTTTGGGACGTTTGACTGCGTATGGTGGTCATAGTCGGGTTCCAAGTGTGGGACTCTCACATCTGTTTTACTTTTGTTTACATGTTGCCTGGTTATGGCACTTTTCCGATTGGGCATGTGTTTTTCTCCTTTTCTTTTTAATTTACCATCATCACTATCTTTGTACTGGTTAGAGGTTGATACACATTTGTGGTTTCTTTATAGCAGTTGGTACTTTGCTTTTCTTTCTACTATGCATTTCAGCAATGAGTGGGTTGTGTGTGTGTATATAGGTTTTAGGAAAAGGCCTCCCTGAGTTGTTTAGCCTTCGGCACTTGTCTCTATCCCCTGGCCTATGGAGGCGGGCTTGAGGTAGTTGCGGCTCGAGCCCGGGTAGCGTCGGGTCGTGAAAAGAAAAAATATTTTAGGTGGAATAGAAGTAAGATTTAAATTTAGGATAATTATACAAGAACACCCCAAAACATTGGTATGATATATATTTTGTGGGTATTCCAAACACTACATCCATGTCTTGATACTACAAGCTGATGTGGTTCTGGAATAGATTTACCTAGGTGTTTAAACTCTGAAAATGTGTTCCAGGCCTATATCGTTGTAACCATGTACATGACAATGGTCCTTACTATGCACGTGGTTTGAAACACTTGAGATATACAATTTGGATTGTTTAATTTGTCCTTAACAATCATTGTGATGGATTTGAATGTAAATATATCCCCAAAGTAACCAATGTTTACGATTGTAGGATTTACGATGCATAAATTTATGCATGTACTTTATCATTGTTAGAGTTATAAAAGGTTCATATTTATAGGTGCTAATCTATAATATTCCAATTTTTTATAAATGCTTCCTAGAAAGAAGAATTGTATTAGTACTCATGGACAATGTAGAGTTTTCCCAACTGATAAAGTCAACAAATCCAATTTTAGAACTGACAATGTTATAGATATTGTATGGAATCTAAAGAGCGTTATGACAAATAGTCTTTCCTAAAAAGAGAAACCTATTCCATGGAGAGACTATCCTATGTTGGATCACATTATGTGGTTGATGCCAACATAGTCTTGTGGAAAATACCAATCCAACTGTTGATGACGAATGGATTAAGTCTCTCGGGAACATATTTATATCCATGGAATGGAGAAAAAAGGAAAAGGTTACACTTGTCGTATACTATATATAAGGTTACGCTGATCAGTGGTGGTCTTTGATCCATAATATAACAGAGGAAGATGAAAATGAACTGATGCAATGGGTAAATTTAATGTCTACATTCATTAATAAATTTTTCCATCATGATTAATAATTGTAGATGAAGAGATATATCTTTGCTAAAAACAAATTGAAAAAGGGAGTGTTTTGGATTATGATGTGTCCATCACAATGTTATCGTGGTATGATATATATTATACACACAATGCAGAGTTCGAGATCAACCACTTTGTTGAAATGAAAAATCCAAATCATCGAAGGGTACTAGTTTCTCATCATTTCAAATCATATGAAGAGATAGTTTTATGTACTATCAAGACTGCGAAATAATTATCCATGTAATATGAATTCACATAAAACCAATAGAACAAGAGGTATTCAAAACACTAATATAAAGGTGATAAGTCAATGAAGATGAAGGGAATGAAGGATTTTCCATCTTGTGAAAACTGTTGAAATATTTAGCATATAAAATACTGGAAAAGATTTGGATATTTCTATAAGTGTGGAGAGAAAGGTCACCAAGAAAAATAATTCAAAGGAGTGATGGAAACATATATTATTCAATTTTAAAACTATAAAAATATGGGAAACTATGAAAATGTATGCCTTAAATTCTAATGTAATGTACCTTTGAAGAAGCTATGGGATCATGGTCTAGTATTTCTTGTTGACAAAACCCATGTGGAATGATTAATGTACTTCTATATTTTGATATTTGAAATATTTTGTAATTTTATTTTTTTTATTAGGTTCTCATAATATAATGTATGAGATATTTAAGGACTGTACAATGTAATATTTTCATTTTAGATTTGAGAATCATATAATGAATGGTATTGAGAAAAGATAATATGTAGAGTGTTAAAAATTATGAAAACACTTGATTGAGGGAAAGAATCACTCGAAATGTTTATGATGTTGAGATAATGATGATGAAATGATGTATTGGGATATGTAAGGACTACCCTGGAAATGAATAATGACTTTTCGACAAGTGGTATATTCCATAACCTATGCAGTTTACAACATATTTGGATTTAATGAATATATCCATTAACTATTTAATTACTAAAGGACTAAGTTAGAATGCATGTTTCCAATATTTTTATATGGTGATTCGAGTTATTACCATATTTCAATTTGATACATGATGAAGGTGTTAACACATTCAATATGTAATTATTAATGAGGTAGATTGAAGGAAATGATATGATATGTTTGGAAATTCAGTGACATGATTTCTAATGTGTTGGATTTTAATATTTTGTAAATGTTAAATATTTCTGAAAAGGTTTATGTTGATCTTTAGATCTAGATTTAAATATTGATATATTATGTTATATTGTGATGAAAATTATTCTAAGAGATGATGTAGAAATAGTATGATTAATGATAAACATAAAATATTTTTCTAATAGAAATGTACCATGTATGTATATTTACATATAATATAAGAAAGTGAAATAATTACTCAACTCTGGGAAAAATGACCTACAAAAAATATTTTTCATAGCACCTTCAATTCTACTGAATAAAATGGCCCTTAGATCATCATAGATTTAGGTCCTCGAGATTCTTAAATTTCTCATACCCATGTTCACTAGCACTCTCCATCAAAAATCATTTTTTATATTTTTAATCTCTATACATGTTTCTATTTTCCAGTTCTGTTCTCCAACTAGGGAACCCAGTTACATGGCCATTGTACTTCCCATTATATATTATTATGATGATGTGATATTAACCCTTTTTATGATACAAGTATTTCCACAATAGTCTCTTTTCAATATCTATATATCTGAGATAATGTTTAAATTGTGAGGATGCAATTTAGTTAAAGTGTTGAGAATATAACATCCTGAAATTATAGAGTATGAATATTTTACTCGACAACGTGAATGAAACGTGACCAAAAATGCACATGGGAATATAATACCCTATTAATTTAATATTAATTTAATATTTTATATATATTTGATATATTCTATATTTGTTGATTCATACAACAAAATGTTGTCTTGCGTTACACGCAATACCAAGTATTTCTGAACAATAATATATAATTAAAATATTATTTTTTGATATAATAATATATATACTATCCATTATGAATAGTACTAATAAACTAATGAAAAAATAAATTTTAAAAAACTAATTCATTCATCACATATTAATAATAAATGTCTATAAGAATAAATTGAATATAAATAAAATATTTTTATAGAAAACTATTCTTATGCTAAAAAAACAATTTTCCATAATAAATTTAATTAATTAAAATGAGTTGTAGATTTTTATTTAATATAAATATATATATTTCATATTAAATATAATATTGTTGATATTAATCCAATATATTTTATAATTATAAGATAAGAACAAACCCAATTTTATTCATAAAATATAATATTTTTATTAAGGCATTTTTAATGCATTTTAATGGAAACCCAATTTTAAATACAATTTGTTAGAATTTTATAAATTTAATATGTAAAAAACAATATATTTAGTATTTAAATGTAAAAAATATATTACGGTGAATTTTTAGTATTTTTCTCTGGAGATTCATTTTTAACTAAAAGTTAAAAATATTGAGTTTTAGTTCATAACTATTTTTTCATATAATTTAATTATAAATATATATTATTATTTAATTTTGTTTTAATGTTTATTTATATAATATTTTTATAATTCAATCCTATTTCTGTAATTGGGACCAATTTCACATTAATTTTTTTTCTAAAAACTTATCAAAATTGTGGACCTTCTTACTTTATGAACTCTATTGCCATACCACATGTGGGATGAATTTGAAATTAATTTTTGAAAATTGTGTGATTGGAATTTAGAAAAATGGATTCCATATTTGGAAACATGATAATTTATAATGTATAAAAATACCAATTTTTTGTCCAAAAATAAATATGAAATTATTTTAAATTAATTACAATTATTAAGGTTAAACTAATTTTAGTGATAGAATAAAACCATTAACATAAGGTCCCAAATGACCTATCCACATGTCAAAACACAATTATCTGTCCATAAATCATCCATGAACCATCCATTAATGATTTTTTATAGTTTTTTTGATTTTTTTATAAAACATGTGGTATACCTAACTTCTTTTCAAAAATACCAAGTGACTCATTTTCCTACCATATAAAAGGCCACCACCTCTCTCCATTCCTCAAAAATCACAAACCCCTTAGCTTTGGACATGATATGAATATATAGCTTCCCAAAATCCCACACCACCACCATTAATCCTTTAATTGGGTAGAAATTATTCCATTGAATCCTTTTGGGTCAAACCAAAAATATTTACCAGATTTAGAGGTAATATCTTCCCTCAAGATTTCAAATTTTATTTCCATTTATCACTCCCTCAACTCTCCTTAATCTAATATAATGTAACAAAACAATTATTATAATTATTAATAGATTTTTTTTATTATATTTTTTTGACCTACGCTTACGCACACTTCCATATAATGGGAAAAATATATTCTATTTCTTGGTTTGAAGAACTACTGCCTCCCAAAATGATGATTGTTCACATTTCTCTTACCACCTATCGCAGTTGAAATTATGTTGGACACTATGTTTATATATGATTTATAAGATATTAATAAATTATTTGTGCTTATATAGTTTTTATTCTTTTATTCTTGCCCTCTTGTGTACATTCTATAATTTCATTTCAGGTGGTGTGGACTACCACCCACTTAAAGCGATCTGACTCGTTCATGCGATATATAGAATGTTTAAAGTAATTTTTATTAAACCAATGTAACATAAATAACATAGATATGATACTATAATTATAACACATATATGTATCATTTATGTTTCATTATTTAAATACATTAAATAAATGAATATAGTGTTCATGCGTACGCACGACCTACTATATCCATGAACGGTGCACTTCATTCTTAAAATAATATTATTATAGATTATTCTAAATATATATATATATACTGATTATATATGAAAATTAAGTAATGTTTTACATTCTTTATATGACTAATCCTTGTTCTATGTAATGATAACAACAAAAAAACATTATATAACATTCTCAACAAAATTAGAAAATTATCCTTTGAAATAGTGAAATTAATTAATGCTTTTTAACAACATGGTAATGAGATATTATAAGAAGTTAATATACGGTATTATAAAAATTTATATAGATATTATATTAGTTAGTAACATATTTTAAATCAATATACCAGAGGATAAAGACTACACAACAAAATGGTACGATAAGGCATATGAATTTCGTGTCAATTTAAATTCACATGAGACTTATTTGATAGTATGAACCAATTTACTTTTTTGGGTGTATATAATGACTTTAAATTGTTATATCATGAATAAATTTTTTATAATCATATTATATATATTATTAAACATCATACCTTTCTATATATTGTGATTAAATTTTTTTAATGTGGTATGAGACACTTTGGAATGTTGAAAGATTATTTTACTCATGATTGTTCTTAATGGTTATATTTGCAACCCCACTTATTTTTTTATTGTCAAAATTGTCTTCAAATAATAACATTGTTGTAATAATTTATCAGTATAAATTTACTTCAATATCCATATATTTATGAAATTTATGTTATTATTTACTAAACCTTAAACCATTTAAATATGATGTCTTCTTTGACAACTATTTGATTATTTTTTGGAATATTGATATTTCCATAATCATTATTCCATTCTGTTATTTGATCAGGAATATTATTTATTTCATATATTAAATATAAGGAATATTTTTGACAGGAAATGATGGGAGGATAAAAGAATTTATATATCTCCTAAGTGCATCAATATGTTCTCATGAGGCAAATAATTTGGCCAAATTAAACAGGTTTCTATCAGAAGTTTTACACCATCTTTTAAATGATCATGATGATATATGATTACATGTTACTCAGTAATGAATTTTATTATGAAATAATTAGACTCATTTTGTTCATTTATTATTCTTCCATTATATTTTTATTTGATATATCTATAGAGTCATTTCATTTTCAGTTCATTAATTAAATGGTATGTTTTTTAGTTTATTACATTTCCATATTTATTTTTATTTAAATAGTTATTGAGTGTAATTTGTTTTCCATTAATCAACATCACATGTTGATTTATTCACATTGATTCAATTATTTCTTCCAACTTAATTACCTTTACTGAGCATTCGAGCTTAACCCTATTATGTTTCATTTCTCTAGGTAATGAAGTAAAAATATTTTAATAATATTTCAATGATGCAATTTATTTCATTTATTTATGTATCATTTTTTTAAAGGTTGGGGTCGAAGCCTCAATTTATTATTATAGCAAATACCTCTTTTGACTGGGTAGAGGGTGACCCATTACATAGCCCGAAGGCCCAAGGCCAAGTGGCCTGCATACAGGGCTAGAAAGCCCATTTTATGGCCCAAAGGACCCCTCGGTGAATAGTACTACTACATTACCTGCGTAGCTACAATCCCGCCACTGCTACAGTACCCTACTATAGTCCCTCGGCCACTACAGTGCTGCTACAGTGGCCTGCTACAGTGACCTGCTATAGTAGCCTACTACAGTGACTAGGGAATTCATTTATTTATGTATCATGATTGTAATTTCTATTTTTAAATGTTTTATGTGTATCATGAATCAAATATGGATTTATAATATCGCTAAACTATTCATCCCATCAATATTTTTTCCTTGTAAACATGAAAATGTATAAATTTAATGCACCGACATCAAACTTTTGGGGTTTGGGCATTACATATTGACTTACTAATAATCTATTTTTAAAAATTATTTATATTTATTAACATTTATATTATTCCAATCTATTAATTTATTAAATATATTTTATTTATTCATAATTTACTTTTATCATCATACGTTATTCGTTTAAATTTTTCTTTTCATGTTTTGTTATTGGGTATCCATCATATTTTATTGTTTATAAGCCTGTAATCTACAAAATTTTAAAGGTAATTGCGTCATAATATTATTATTATTTCTAAAATCCCATGATCATTCCATGGATGTTACTATTGTGACTTAAAAAGTTGAAATATCTTACTTTCTCATTTTAATAGAATTTAACAATATTAAAAAGTTTTGTTATTGTCTTTTGTTTTACTATATTCAATGAAATAATAATAAAATAAACTAATATTATAATTTATAATTTTATAGTATGAATGTTTTTCCCCTAATATAAAAATAAATAATAAATTAGAGTAGAATCATTATTCTAGGTGTTTTAACTAACCAGATAATTAATGTGCTACCAAAAATGGAATACAACCGAACTATCCATAATAAATTACTGAACGTTCTTTATAGAAGTATATTACAATGAATTCAATATTTTTAATGATTTAAATTATATTAAATTATTTTTATAACATGAAGATAAATATTATGTATCAATAAGATTTGCTAAATATATTGATGAATTTAATTTTCTAATGACTTCATTGATATTAATGATTTATGACATATTTTTGTGATCAGAATCTTCTAAACATAACATAGATCCTTAAAATATGATATTCTAAAAGATATTCAAGAAGAAACCAAAAAATGGTGTTTTTTTGTAATGTGTAGAGGATTAGTTATTTTATAGATGAGATTGATAGAGTAATTAAAATAATTGATTCCTTAATGGTCAAGGAATGTCTTTTTTAGTGGGAATATATACCATAAATGAAAAATGTACAAACATGATTCATTCAATTATTAAAATTCATATTTATTTTTCATATGTTTATATTTAATTTTCATCATATTCAACATTTTATTACATTTAATATTTATCGATGAAATTTAATACTCTCCCCAGTAAACATTTTATGAAAAAAAATTCTTCCTATCTAATTTTGAAATTATAATTCAAAAAATAAAAATAAAAATTATTAAATCGATAAAAACATAATAATAACATTATTATTTATTTTAAAATAATATATACTTGTAAAAATTGCAAAAATAATTTTATATATAATGAATCATATATATGTATATATATTATCGTTCCTTAAATATTTGATGGATATTAATTATTTATTATTGATGTTAATTTTATTATCTATAGTATGTAACTAAGTAATAAATAATGATTGTATGCCCATTATTTGAAATTTAAATTACACATTAGATATATTTATATTGAATGACTATATATATATATGCGATAGATAAACATAATGATCCTTTTAACATTTTCTATTCCTATATTCAAACTTATATACCCCCATAAAAATCATTCATACCTTCCATTCATTTATATCTAAAAATAATTATCTTATTTCTATTTTTTATTCATTGTATAGTTAAAATTGGTTGATTTAAATTAATTAGAGACTGTGTGGACGATTACATTTGGCATATTTTCATTTTGATTTATTCATATTTATTATCCTGTTATAGTTTTCATAATTATAGTACATATATATTTCTATTAGAAATAATTTTTATTTAGTTTAATTTTGTAAATAATTAATTAATTAATTAAAAAACTATTCATTTTAGCTTTGTATGGAATATGGAATAATTTATTTAATAACTATACATTATTAATGGAAAATTTGAACTAAAATATCAGGTGTTTCATTCAATTTCCAAAAATGAGAATAATGAAACATTTAATATGGAAGGAATAACATCTTTAATGTTTCCATTCTATTTCAGGTTTTTTTATTCCAGTAAGAAAACCTATGTTTCATTATAGAGATATATCCGTTATATTTTAAATTATGTAGAGATCAACATACTTTGATTGAAATAAATTAAATATATTTTGAGGTATATAATGTTCTTTAAATATGTTTATAAAAAAGGATACATTAATGAAATTAGAGAGTAATATTATGATTGGGTTTGTAAAAAATGATCACTCCCACAGTTCCTACCAAATTCTATGACCAAATGAAATTCATAATTCTTAGAAATATATGTACATTTACTTCCAATGACACTTTATCAAACGTATGTGATTCCAAAAAATGTTATGATTTATTCTATCTATTCATATTTATACATTGGATAGATAAATCCTATAAGGGTTCTAGTACATTTATCTAATCGAAAAATTAGATTTTTAATATGTGTTTTGAATGTATTTTAAAAAGTGTAACGAATTTAATCGTTCAAATGGACTACTATATTTACAATATAGAAGATAGAAGTTTCTACGCACATGCTCTGAAAATATTTAAAATACATTTTTTAAAACTAAAAATGATAATAATTATGCATGAAGGGAATCCATACATGGATGTGTAAGGTTAAATTGTGTATTTTAGGATACTATAATCAGTGAAATATATCCCTTTAAGAAAATTCAATCTTTTCACCTTTACGTTGTTAAAATAATTTTTTTACATGGATATAATAGTTTTTTTGTTTATTTTTTATTTGGGAAAAAATATCATCTCTTCATAAATTTTATGGATAAATGAATCTTTTTTTACCATTTTTAAAAAAGTTACTCAACACACTACCTATATATCAATAGAAAAACACTATGATCACCTATTAAAATTTGGAAATGATCATCTATAAATTAATATATCATCAACTAAGAATGAAATATTACATTCTATATAGGAATATCATATAATATCCATAAAACCATGATTTTTAGGGATGATAACCATTAAATTGTTTTCTATTAATGATATAGGGTGTTGGGATCATTATGTTTCAATGTTAGTCCTGAAGAACCCTAAGTGGGGGGGAGAGTATGAATTATTGTGTTGTCTTAATGGTCCCATAAAAGGAAATAATCGGATAACCTCATAATAAAACACACACTTATCCTATAAGGGTATGCTTGTGGTTATCATGGTCTAGGAGTGGATGATACACCAATAATGGTGTAACAATATGGTTTTCCATAATCAAAACTATAAATATTCATATACACTAAGTGAGACAAGATCAAAGAAATCCATCTCATTTCTTTAAGGTCATAATATATCTAAAATCATTCACAGTTTTAATATGAATTATATCTCTCATGGCCTTTCTAGAATCCTGATAATTCACACTAATAAACCCATTAAATTATCTTTAACCAAAGGGAAAATATTTCCATACATGAATTACAATTTTTAGATAAAAACTCCCATTTTAAACTAAAAATATCCTAAAATGGTTTGGGAATTTAAATTAAAAAATTAATTATTAATCAAACCACTATTGCATGGCCCTCATCAAGAATGGATTTGTTATTTCAATTCAACATTGAATAAAAATATGAACACCTATGAAATAGAATTTTTTTGAATAAATGGATCTATTTTTCACATAGTTTCCATACATCGCTATTTAACATAATAATTTCTCAAACCTAAAATATAATCCTTGGTAGATATTAAAATTCAATAATATATTTTACAATTCATGTCCTCCATTATGGACATTTTCAAGGAAATATCATGATATAGAGGTCATGATTCTATGGAGGTGTTAGATCCACCATGAAAAATGTAAATTTTATTTTTTATTAAATATCTTCAAAATATATATATTCTCTATGAGATGAAACATAATTAAATATTTATGACCATTTGAATATTTCCATATAAAAAAAATTAATGCACACTACCTAGAAACTATCAATATATTTTTTTCGAAGAGTTTACCCATTTTTTCTATTAAAAACACTCCAAAACCCTTTATACCATAAACTGAAAGATTTAAAATCCATATTTTGGTAACTAACATCATTCATTAGTGAAAAACATGAAATTATGAACCTTATTAATTTATACTATATTTTATATTTTGTGTCACATGAAACAAAATACGAATGAAAAAAATGAATAAAATGAAACCAGACGTACTAAAATTAGATGAAAAAAAACATTAGTAGAAAAATATATCAAAATTGATAAAAAAATTACATATAATTAATTATATTAGAATAATATTTTTAATAAAGTAATTCTTTTCGAGGAACCATTTTAAATGGGGGTATTATATTTTACATTAATAAATTAAATAGATAATAATTATAAAATTAAATTAATAGGTAATATTTTGATATAAAAATTAATATAAAAATTTTAAATTATTAATAAATATACATGAAATAAGTCAAACATGATTATGTTTCAAAATTTCCTTTAAAAATCTGTTTTTCATTATATATTACATATTAATTAAAAATAATATTTATAACTTTTAGTAACAAAAATAAAAAAAATCCATTTTTTATTAATCAACTCATTATTATATTAAGATTATTTTTTTTACATTTTCTTCTATAAAATTTTGATTTTATGTCAAAATTGAAAAATAATGTGTTTTCTAATAAAAAAAATTTATTACCTTAGTACTTTATAACTATGAAATAAAAATTCAAGATTTTTTTATTATTCAAAATATGTAATTTATAAGTGAATTAATAATTTCTTAATTTCTTATTTTATATTTAAAACCCATATTTTACATTTTATAAATTATGTTACATTTTTAAAAAAAATAGTTTAAATAAATTATACATTTAATATTTTAATTTTTAATTTTTAATGTTTTAAAATTAAAAAAACTGGGATTCTAATTGGAACTCATTATTTAAAAATTATATAATAGGGAGAATTATGTTATTTTCAGTAAAGAAAAATTACCACGGTAAAAACACAATTAAACAAGGTGAAAATCATAATGGAAAAAATTAGTCACCTAAGAGGCAATGAAAATATCATGTAAATAGAAACCTTTCAATTCGTTAGTGGAGGTGTGTCTCGACCTTATATCTTTTCCAATCTATTATTTCACAATTATGGATCCAATTTTGTTGAGAATGTCTTATCATTATTGAAAATCAATGGGTTTGTACAAAAATTTCACAGATTTTTGTTTATAAAAGGGGATCTACACATCTAACATCACCTCACACCAAAAAACCCTATGTTTTACCCCATAACATACCAAAACACTCTGAAACACTCTTATAAACCTTGAATTATTTCTGGTATTCTCGAAATTGCAACTGTTAAGGCCTTTCACCATTTTTATTGAAGATAACCACAAACGTTAGTTTTAGGTTCCCAAAAACTCTATCTATTTTCTTTCCAATTATGTGAACTTATTCGTCATAAAATTAAAATTGACCATCATAAAAATATATCATCACGGACACTATAATATAGATATTTTATTATAATTATGGTGTAATATTTAAACACCATTCCCATTTTTCACTTAATAAAATATAAAATGACGTGTGTGTGCAGACTACCATCCTTACAAATCGTCATGATTCACTTTACACAAATAGATTTAAAAATTAGTACTAATTATAAATTTAATAAATAAAAATAATACTTAAAATTTATTTTATATTACTAAATGATAAATCATATTATAAATTTCTCATATTCCATGGAATGTGAAATCAATGACCATGTGTATGTGTGGAATACCGTTTCCATGGAATGATTGATTTCTTTTTTTTATCTTCAACCTTAAATAGATTTTTATAAGAATGGGAAAATTGTATTAATTTTATATTTACTATATCATTATGTTTTTTTATAAAAATGGGACCAACTATCAATGATTTGACCTCTAAATGATTTCCTTTACATCAATCATTTAAAATGAGCATAGAAAAAGAAAAAGCGTTCTACCAAAATTTTGGAATATTATCATATTAATTAATTATTTTTTCATTTTATATTTAAATAAAATTTTAATGATATAATAAATAATTTCCATAACTATTTAAAAGATTTAAGTGAATATATTCATTATAAAAATTTTAATTAAATTTTAAATCAAAAAGAAAAGAGTTTTCATTAAACTCTTTTATTATAAATATTAATTTGAAATTTCAATATATAAACTATATAAATATAAATTAATAAAATATAATATAATTTTATATATTATAATCTCACAATTTAAATAAGGTGATATTTTGGAGTTTTTGGAAAATATTGATTTTTCATTGAATAGTGAAAAACATATTTATTTTTGTAAAATTTTTATACATTCCATTAAATTATGTAAGTTAAAAGTCACATTATGTGGTTAATATGTCTGCAATAACATATTTATTCTTATTTTTTATTTATTAAAATTAATTTATTTTTTATTCAAATTCATATTGGATTTTAATATAAGGTTATTTCAGGTTCTAAAAATAGGAATTTTCTAAAAACATTTTTAATGTGAATAATGTTTATCAAATAAAATTAATTAAAAACCCCATAATTAGGAATAAAATAAAATAAATTTACAAAATATATATGTATAAATAATAATTGTAATTAATTTAATTAATATTCCCATCATTGAGTTAATATTAAATCATATTTTTAGGAAAAATTCAGTTCATAAAGACATGCTTTTTCATAAAATTTGTGAGTTTAATTTAAAATTAAATTCTTCCACATTTTGAATAGAATTTGGTAAAATAGATTTCATATTTTTAACGAAAAAAATTTATATTTTCAAATCTGTTCAAATATATTTTTTACCATTTTGAAAGGAGATATTTTTACAATTAATCATTATAGTTATGATTTATATGAAATTACCATGGGGTTAAAAAAATTTATAACCTCTAAAATAACATAAATACTTGTAAAAAATTAAATTTTTCAAATAATATATTGATGTTATAATGCCTAATTACTGATAATTTTTTATTCTTTTCTTTTGGAAAGTGAAAAAAGTGGGTAATGCTTTATAATTTCAGAAATAGCAGGTATTCCACTCACATTACTTATAAAATACGACTCCATCTCCTATCTTATTCACACCTTCAGATCCATTTAGATTAGAAAATACCTAAAAAATACCCTCTTTAGTTACCTAATCATATTATATATTCCTAGTTTTGATAAGAAATCCAACATATGAAGGCTTTGGTGCTAACATAAGGAGATTTTCTGAATAAGTCGTATCATGCTTAATTAAGCGTTTCATTTTTATTTCTTCTTCCACCACTACAAAATATTATTAAATTGTGATTATATTATAAAAAATGAATAAAATATACTATTAGTTTATTATGTAAATATAATAACCTAAATCCATATTCATTTTCATCAAATGGGACAATAAATCATCATTCATGTGTATGGAAGATTATCGCCTCACAAACTTAAGTCGTTCATTTTTCATCAGGATCTACAATAGATACATATAATAATGGATTTAAATTATATATATCTCTCTGTGTGTGTGTCTGTGTGTGTGACACTTGAAACATATTTATACATACAGATTTATTAAATCACATATACCTTCGTATCTTTTTATTTCAAAGGGAATACGATAATGTCGCTCATGTGCATGGCAGACTAATACCTCAGGAAGAAATGTGATTATTTTTTCACTAATTTCTTACTTATAAGGTGATATGGATAATATTAATTAATATATTATATTTAAATGAAATTATTATTATATAAATGAAATATTTATCACTATGAAAATATATTATATCATTAGTATTCTTATACGAAAAAATAATAATGTCGTTCGTTCGTAGGTGTGGACTACCACTTCGACGAAGTGATGTGACTATTTTTTTTCATCATGAAATCACATGGAAGATATATATAAGTATATTTAAATAAATATTATGGTATTTTTTATATGATTCTAAAAAGATATAATATTTTTTTACCTTCTTTCCATAAGGATTATTTATAAATAGAAACATCACCAATGCTTTTGCGGGTCCTATAATCTCCAAGATCATAACCTAATATTTTATTGATAACCATTTTTAATGAGTGGTTTTAAAATAAAAAATGATGTAAAAAATGAAAAATATGTAATTATTATTATTATTTATATGCTGAAAAATTACCTCTTTTACCATAGTCAACCAACAGAAGTCTTTTTGGGAATATAATCCAAATATCATCATAATATTTAATGTAATCTTGGTTGATTTTGTAATCATTTATAACATAGTGATAAGTGAAATAATAGGAATAAGAAACATGATAAATATTTTTAATAAAGAAAATAATTATCATACGTTTATTATTTAGGAATACAAATAATGTACATGACAAGTCATACTCAATGTTATGGTCATCATCTCAAATTCCTTTAAATTGAGGCATATTTTGAGGTTATTAACCTATATTACATTATTAACCACATCTAAATACCATTATACTTGTTATATAATTAATTCTCTACTATCATGATATTTAATTTTCTTTAATGTTATTATTTCAAGGGGATTATTGTTAAAATGTTTCATAATTTGTAAGATATTTTTCATTAAAAACAATCTTTTAATGTCTTCTTTCAAACTCTAATTTTCATTAATGTACATATTTTTTAAATTATTTTAGGAATGAGATTATATAGACATGAATGATCTATAAGAATAAATTTATATAATTATTTATAATAATTTCTAGAGGGAATCCTTTAAACAGAATGTTTGAATTTTCATAAAAATAATAAAATAAATGTCCTATTTTAACATATATGGAGATAGTGAGATTTCCTTCTACCAAAACTATTATTCTAATTTTTTTAATTTAATATATTTCATGATTTATTAATGTAATAAACCTTTTCTTCATATATTCTGAATAGAAAATCACATTTTCCTATTGAAAATGGGTTTTTAAAAGAAAAGGGTATTTTGATATCCAAATGAGATTTTCATATGAGTTTAAAAGTGTTTATAAATTGTTTTATGATGAAAAATGGAAAGAGTAAAATGTTTTATTCTTGATATATAACGTTACAATAATAAAAGAAATGTGTGAGAATAATATGGATTATATATTGGCTTCACCCATATAGCATCATTTGAGCTGGATATAGCTTATATGATGGGTGCACCTAGATAGATCTCTATTAAAATTGGTTATTATTATTTTATTAATAGGTATGAAGGAGGGAGTTAACATAGGTATTATCCAATGGGTTTAAATGGGTTATATTTAGTTCTATCATTGATTTAAAATGGATTATTAATGTGATTATCTGAGTTTTCAAAAGGGTTTTGATTTTCATTCTATGATTTTAAATGATTTTTTGAGAATATTTTTTATGCCTTACATGTGAAAGTTATTAATTGATTTTCCTCAAATATCTTTGAGATTATGTTAAAATATTTCATGGGTTTTCATGTTTTTCAATAAACTAATAGATTTTCTTTAATTTTTTTACATCCCTTAATGATATTTTTGTGCTCATCCCAAATATTAAATTGTTTTTAAAATGTTTTAAATATGGGTAGTAGAAAAGAATAGGTTGAGTTTGATGTAAAATTTATTTTCAATGTAATTAAATGATTTTTTTTAACTCTTATATATATTGGAAAAAATGGATACTAAATATTATTCCCCATTTTTTTATATTGGATTCATATGTAACAGTTATGACATAGCTCTCTAAAACTCTAGGACTAAAAGATATTTGTGAATATAAGATTTGTAATTCTAGTTAAAAGTAATTAGAATATGTAATGATTTTGGAGGGGTGATTATAATTTATAATTCTATTATATCGAAATAATATACAGTAATATTATCATTATTCATTGGATAGAATTTGATTAAAACTGATCCAGCTAATAATCATCCCTTAGTTGTGTTGTGTTCATTTTTGGGTCGGTTTAACGACATAAATTAAAAATTATATGAATTTATATCATGGATGACTATAAGAACATAATTATAGGAATACAATTATATAGATATTTATGTAATGATTATATTTTGGTTGTCAAAATGATATATGAATATTTAACTCTTTAATTAATAATTCACACTTCATACCATAAGAATCACCAAAACAAGATCATTAATGATTCCGACCTCATGGAATATAAAAAATACCATGAAACGAGATTATTGGTTTCTAAACCATATTATAACATATATTATTTTTCCTTAGATAGCCTATGAAAAATGAAATGTTTTGAAGACAACTGATAAAAGCACTACTATTTCGAAACTAGTTCATAACGATAAAGATTACTTACACAAGGTGTTGAAAATTGATAAAAACAAATATATATATATATATATATATATTGGTATATAATGAATTTAATTGAAAATTATGAATGATTTTTGTCACGACCCGCCTTCACTAAAAGGAGAGAAATGTCAGCAGATTGCGAGACCCTTCTTTCTTTATGTTATAGGAGAGATAATGACCCCAGAAACCCGCCATCAATAGGTCCTGGAGTGGGGACCAGCACCAACGGTACAAGATCACACACTAAAAGGAAGGCATTACCCTTTTTCTCTTAATAGGATCGGGAGATAAGATAGTAAATCCCACAACACCAAACTAAAAGTAAAAATGTAAATCCTAGAACCATTCCCAATGCATGTTACAAAAGTAAAATTCACAATGTATAAGGAGACTACAAGGCAATGTACCAAAATAAAGAACAAGAGCAACTGCGATGATCTATCACAAGGTCTGAGCTAGTACGGTCTAAAACAATCCCCGAAGTCGTCCTAGAAACCTAAAATCAGTTTTATATACATAGGGTGAGCATAAAAGTACACTCATTAGGGAAAACCAAAGACTCTCATACACAAGTGGGTAGGCATTCTAATGCCCCGTGGAAAAGTGAAAACCAAGCACCTAGAAAGGAAACTAACCACCCAAGACTCACGAAGGCACACTCCCCAAATAATGCAATTCGAGTAATGTATAGTAATAACACATCGATGTTTCGGTACCCCGTTCCACTTTCCCACTGGTTATTGAAGACATATTACGCATCAAACCAATCCCCCCATTCTCACTGCAGTCCCACTGCCACACCCCGCCCGCACACACTTGGCCCACAACCTCACGTAGTCCCACTGCCAAATCCTACTCGCAAACACCTAGGCCACAACCACTAACCTGCCCGCAGACACCTGGGCCAAAACTATCACACGTAACCATGCCTGAAAACACATAGTCCAGAACAACCACTCCCACACCCAAAGACACCAGGGCCTCATCCCGAAGATACATGGGAAACCAGCTGCCCGCACACACCTAGGCGAACCACCACACTACCCTGCCCAAAGATTCTTGGGCTAATAATGGACTTCAGGACTTCACAACCTGCCTGAAGATACTTGGGCTATCCAGGAAAGGGAGAAGAAAGGAGCTAATAACCATCCACCAATAGAAATGTTGGAAAAAACACCCTCCCCCATGAAATGGGGGTGTTCAGCACTAAGTGCTCAACTTGGGTGGGGCGTGAATAAGAAACACAAAAACTACAAGTATATTTATAGATAACGAGCACTCACCCAAATCTATGTTTTTCTTCAGCCAGCCTAAAGAACACAACAACACCCATGACCAAGTCACAACTCACACCAAACCAAAACCCATTTATCCCATCCTTGTTTCATGTTCAGTAATAATTTTTAAATAAGATTCTACACTACTGGGCAACTTACAGCATAAGCACAAATCAAGGGAAAAAGTTACACCCAATAGCAATTCAAGCCTTCACACCTGGTTCCCTTGCAAACCCACAACAACAAAGGGATAAGGAATATCCCTTGAAGTAATGGATCCAAAGTAAAACCCAAGGTATAGCCCCATATTCCCAAAATCATGGAGTCAACGATTTCTCAACAACAGAGGATCCCACCTCAATTCGTGAAGTAAACAAAGTAACCACACGACCTCAAAATTTCACGACCAGAAAAACCCTAACAACAGGGGATCCCATCCCCTCCCACATCACCCAATAATCATCCCATGAATGAAAAAAAATCAAACCACTACCATCAACACAAAGAAGTCCTATGCTGGTATTTTCATATTTAAATGATTTAACACACTCCATGATCGCAATTCTGCTATGTACTTTAACCGGGGTGATCACAAAAAGGTTTGATCCTGGTGATTTCAATTTATTTAGCAGAATATAATTAATTAACCAATTTCTTTTACATGACCAACACAAAAAGTAAGGGTCTATTAGTGCACAGAGAAAGACCACCAACGACCACAATTTTTAGTGGGTGTAAGCCCGCACAATTTAGAAATCATAAATCATGGATAAAAATAGATCAGTATCATCGATCACACCCCTCCCCTTCATTTAGAGTTCGTTTATCATCTTTATTAAAGTTTGTTTCATCCAGTTCAATGGAAACAGTAGCGTACCCACCCCGCAAGATACATACAAAGGAGAGACGAAGGTGAAACCCCTAGCTGATTGATCAATGATTGAAGCTTCTCTTGATGCGCGAGGAGGTGTGAAAATTGTAGGGGTGTGACCTCAGGAATTCATGGACGAGTAGATGAATCGATGGGAGGGTGATTGAGAAAAAGAAACCCATGGATAACCCTTTAGTTTATAAGGTCCGGGGATGGTTGAGATAAGAACGTGAAACCACGTAAGGAGCGGGGTCGTGGGTTGACCACACGGCCCCACACGTCATTATAGGGGTCCTCTCCATTAGGGGCATTTTAAACCGACACACACTAGGGTATCCTACTATATCTAACACCATTAATTGGTGTTAATGGGCTTTAAAACAGGATTAAAGGGGTCAAAATAGGGTTTAAAACCCAATTTGTGCAAAAAGGAGACGCTACTGGAAAACCCGTGGGGGTAGGCAAGAGCCGCAGGTAGCCAAGATACCGGTAGACTGAGCTACCAGTAGGCTGCAGCTACCGGTAGACTGCGGCTAGCGGTAGACCGAGCTATCAGTAGGCCTACTACTGGGAGGCCTACCGTGGGTCAAACTTCACCCAGAAGTTGGGATGGCCTCTCAGACCACCCAGAACACTTAAAACATCAGATTTTTCCCAAGTAATGGACCTCCAACAACTCGGGCAATTACATCAGATACCTCTCAAACTATTCTCGCCCTCGAGAATCAAAACAGCCCACATGGAAAAAGAGGGTCTGAACAACCACCTCGAAAGATACCTCTCAGGGGAAAACCCCATTGTTAAATAAAAACACTTTCCTCTTAATAACCAAGCAACATACCATGTCAAATTTCCCAGTCGGGTGGGTTGGGGAGTCTCTTGTCCAATGTCAAGATACTATCCTCTATAGGTGGCACTGACACGCCCGCACGGGTTTAATCGCATCCACCTTAATGCGTCTTGATTAGGGGTCCGATCCTACCCTCCCCATAGCCATGACTTTTTTCACTCATTTAGAGAGGATAGAAAAACCACATATTTCATAGACAACAAGGAAAAACGCTCCCCTACAACAAGTATAAACAGAACATCACAAAACTCAAAACAACTCTGGGTATTGGGCATGCATCTATGCTTCCCCCTCCCATGTACTCTCCTCAAGACCACCATGTGTCCATAAAACACGAACCAAGGTAATGGTTCACCCATGAAGCACCTTCTCCTCATGATCCTCGATCATCACTAGTCTTTCCACAAAGGTCATGCCGTCCTCGATGCCTAGCTCTCCCCAGCCGAGGATGTGTGAATCATCATGGAGATAACGACGGAGCTGGGACACATGGAATACGTCATGTATCCTCAGTAGCAGTGGGGGTAACACTAGCTGATACGCCACTTCGCCAACCCGTCACAACACTTCGAAGGGTTTGATGAACCTGGGAGAAAGCTTACTCCCCTTACCGAACCTCTGTTGTCCACGCCGAGGGGAGACCTTCAGGAACACGTGGTCTCCAACCTCAAACTCCAAGGGTCTTCACCTGGTGTCAGCATACGACTTTTTCCAGTCCTAGCTTCCTTCATCCTTTCCTATATAAGGCGAACCTTCTATGTCGTTCTCTGCACCACTTTCGGGCCAACGATGCCAGCCTCTCCGACTTCGGTCGAACACACAGGTGAGCGGCATGACCTCCTGTACCAGGCTTCAAATGGATCCATACCAATGGTAGAGTGATAAATATTATTTTTGGAAAACTCTACCAGAGGCAAGTGTCACACCCATGATCCTCCTGAGTCTGGAACACATGCCCGACACATATCCTCCAAGGTCTGGATGGTGCGCTCTGTCTGTCCATCTGTCTAGGGATGGGAAGCTATTCTAAGACATAGCTGGGTGCCAAAAGAATGCTGTAATCCTCTCCATACTCATGAGGTAAACCTTGCATCCCTATCCAAGACTATGGACCTCGGAACTCCATGCAACTTCACCACCTCATCCACGTACATTCGTTCCAAATCATCCACCACATTCGAATCCTTAATCGCCAGAAAGTGATCTGATTTCGTCAACCGGTCCACTACTACCTAGATGGAATCATATACCCCTTGAACCTTGGGTAGTTCTATGATGAAATCCATCGATATTTCCTCCCACTTCTACTCGGGGACATCCAGAGACTGCAGCAGGCCACCAGAAACATGGTGTTCAACCTTTACCTACTGACACACTTGGCACTTGGCCACAAACTCTGCCACTGATCGCTTTAATCCGGGAAAACAGAACTGTCTCTTCAGACCCTAGTATATCTTGGAAACTCCTGGGTGTACCTCTAGGGGTGATTTGTGGAACTCACAAAGAACCTTTCCATGCATCGCCTCTGGAAAAAATAGTCGTTCCCAGAAAATCATCTGGTTCTGACTATCCTCCCTCCATCCTTCCGGAGAATTTCTCTAGTCAACTCGGTCTCGCATCACTTCACACTTTGGGTCTCCCCATTGAAACTCTTCCACTTGCTGAAACAAAGAAGACTGCACTGTCATCTGATACAAGCAACCTCTACCACTATCCATCCTCACATCCAGGTGCAAGGCAGCCAACTCCTCCATTGCCTTCCAGGCATCTGCCAACTCTCAAACCACATCCTATTGCGACCTCTTGCTCAAGGCATCAGCCACTACATTCCATTTCCTTGAAGTGTATGAAATCTCAAAGTCGTAATCCTGGAGGAACTCCATCCACCTCCGCTGCTACAAGTTTAGGTCCCACTGGGAGAAGACATACCTCAAGCTTTTGTGATCCATGAAGACCACAAAGCGTTATACGATGAGTTAATGTCGCCATAACTTCAGTGAGAAAACGACCACTGCAAGTTCTATATCGTGGGTGTCCTAGTTACGCTCATGAGGGCGTAGCTTTCTAGACCCATAAGAGATCACCACTTTTTTCCGCATCAACACACATTTGAGGCCTTTCCCTGAAGCATCAAAGAACACCTCATAAGCCTCCCCTTCTTCTGGTAGTCTCAGCACTAGGTCACAAACCAACTTATCCTTCAGATAGCTGAAGTCTGTCTCACACTGCTCTCTCCACATGAATACCTGGTCCTTCTTGGTCATGGTTTTCAAAGGGGCTGCAACTTGGGAGAAGTTGGGTACAAACCTTCGATAGTAACTCACCAGCCTGAGGAAGCTTCCGACCTCTACCGCATTCTTGGGTGTTGCCCAAGAATCAACTGCCTCACCCTTTGATGGGTCCACCACTACCCCCTGATTGGACACTACGTTCCCAAGGAAGTGCACTTCTCGCATCCAGAACTTGCATTTCAACAAATACCCATAGAGCTGGTGCTGTCGGAGGACCTCCAAGACTGTCCTCAGGTGTTCCACCTAGTCCTCCTCTAATATTGAATAGATCAGGATGTTGTCGATGAACACAACTACAAACTGATCCAGGTACTCCCGAAAGATGGAGTTCATAAGCACCATGAACACAGCTAGGGAATTTGTAATGCTGAAGGAAATGACCACAAACATGAAGTGCCCATATTTGTTCTTGAAGGCTGTCTTCAAGATGTCTCCCTCCTTCACCCTCAACTAGTGATATCCAGACCATAGCTCAATCTTCAAGAACCATCCTGCCCCTTTCAACTGGTCAAAGAGATCGTCTATCCTTGGAAGAGGGTATCGATTTTTGATAGTTACCTGATTTAGCCTCATGTAGTATATGCACAACCTGAGACCACCATATGCCTTCTTTGCGAACAAGACTGGAGCACCCCACGGTGATGCCCTTGGTTGAACATAACCCCTCTTCATCAGGTCGTCAATCTGAATCTATAACTCCTGTAGCTCCGAAGGTGCCATCCAGTAAAGAGCCATCGAAATTGGACGAGCACCATGATGTAGGTCTATCCCAAACTCGATATCACGTCGAGGGGGTAGAGTTGTTACCTCCTCAGGAAAGACGTCCATAAACTCACCGACAATTCCTAGAACATCTACCATCTCAACATCCACTAACTCTACTGAGAGCTCTGCTAACAAGGAGAGGAGGGGTTCCTCTTGCCTGCTGCCCTTCATACTGCTCTGCTGGCCTGTGAAAGTAACACGCCGGCCACCCATGTTGGAGAATACAACCCTTCCTCGATAGTAGTCAATGACGGAACCCACATAGAACATCCAGTCGATTCATAGAATGACATTGTATGGCTGTATCTTTAGCAGTAGTAAACCCCTGACTGACTGATGTGGCCTTATCATCAGTCTGCATCCTTGGAAAACATATAAAAAGTCAGTCTGACCTCAGAATGGTGTGCTCATCACCACGGTCACTAGAAGTCTCTCGAAATTCAAACCCAAAGCATGGGCTACACTGGGTGCAACAAAGGAGTGTGAAGCTCCGATATCGAATAAGGAAAAAACAAGGGTGCTAAAAAAACCGATCGTACCTCAAACGAACATCGTTCCTGTTGGGACTACAACCTCCATGGCGTGAAACTTCCCACACCTAGCTCCTCTGCCTCTCGGATGTTGGCCACCTCCCTGACCACACCCTGGTCGAGGTCCCTTAGGATCTCCCTGATTTTGGCCTCCTCCTGCAACGTCTGCCCTCAGAGGAGCGGGAGCTCACTGCCCCTGCTGCTGCTGCTGGAAGGGCCTAGCTGGAAGATGCTGCTGGGGCGGGTGTTGGGAATGTCTCCCACCACCGTACTGTACTCGGTCCGGGCACTGACATCGGAGATGTCCATGGCTCCCACAGACGAAGCACCTTGATCCTGGGCCCGGAAAGAAAGGGTGAGGACCAGGGGACCGGAACTGGAACTATTGCGGCCTGCTCTTAGCTGGTCAAAACAGAGAGGGTCATGATGCTGGTGGCCTGGTGTAGACAACCTTCCCCTTCGATGGTCCCAGCTGGATCCCCTCTCGTGATACACCTCCTAGAGAGTGCATCCTCTCCACCACTTTGGCCTTCTTCTGGACCTGCAAGTATGTCGGCAAGGTGAAGGGGGTAACAACGTACTGGAGGGAGGGTCAGAGCGCCTCCTCTAAACGTCTCTCCAAAGACTCCTCATCTGGAAAGAGGTCCAGGGAGAAGCAGAGGCGGTCCTTGAACTTGATCCCCAGCTCCCTAACCGACATACTCCCCTGTTGGAGTTAGAGTAGCTCTTGCCTCTTCTCTGCCTTCATTATAGAAGAGAGGAATTCTGCCCGGAACTCCTTCTCGAAATCAGACCATGCCACCTCAGCCTCTCTCCTATGTCCTAGGTAGAGCATCCACTATTGACACACAGGTCCCCACATATTGCTGACGGCAAGAGGAAACCATTACTTGGTCGGAGCCCTGATCAAGACTAAGGACATCACCAGCTCCTCTAACCAACCCTCAGTCTTCATATCCGAGGTGCTTCCCTCATACTTCTCGAGGGTCTGTTGCTGGAAGGCTCGAAGCATCCTGTGCCACTGATCGTCTTCCTCATCACGTTCATCCCTCTGTCGATCAGCCAGGTTGACCTCCTGGGCCTCGTTCTCCTGTAAAACTCATGGTCTTCTCCCTGGTTCCATAGCTGCAAGGTAAACAAATAATGCCTAAGACCAAGTAGTGAAAAATATTGTTCTTAAAAAATTTTAAACTTCTTATTTATTTCAGGTTCCCAAAACACCCCAGAAACATGAGAACACAAGTCATTTATGATACATGTACCTTTCCTAGGGTCTCTACCGTGCAATCACCGTGTCCTCACTTGGTCGTTCAATAGGTCCAGAGTCCTTGAATAGGATCATGGGGGGCCCTAAAATCTCATTTTCTAGTCGGTCTTCCCTAGAGTAATTCATGCACCAAGGTCACCCAAAACTGTTTCCCTACCATCCCATGAAATCCTCACTATTCATAACTCCATGTTCCATATTATCTCTCAACCTGCCTTTGATACCATTCTGTCACGACCCTCCTTCACCAAAAAGAGGGAAAGGTCAGCAGATTCCCAGGCCCTTCCTTCTTTACGTTGAAGGATAGATAATGACCCCCAAAACCTGCCTACAATAGGTCCCAGAGTGGAGACCAGCACCAAGGGTATAAGATCACACACTAAATAGAATGTATTACAATTTTTTATTTAGTAGGATCGGGAGATAAGATAGTAAATCCCACATCACCGAACTGAAAGTAAAAATTAAAGCCAAGAACCATTCCCAATGCTTGTTACAAAAGTAAAATTAACAATGTATAAGAAGACTACAAGGAAAAATACCAAAAGAAAGATCAATGACAACTGCGATTATCTGTCACAAGGTCGGAGCTAGTATGGCCCAGCACAATCCCTGAATTCCTTTTGGAAACATGAAATCATTTTTATATATGTAGGGTGAGAATACAAGTAAACTCAGTAGGGAAAACCAAAGACTCTCGTGCATAATTGGGGAGGCATGCTAATGCACCTTGAAAAAGACAAAACCAAGAACCTTGCAAGGATACTAACCACTAAAGCCTCACCAAAGAACACTCCCCAAATGACACATGTCAAGTAATGTATAGTAATAGCTCATCGATGTTTGGGTACCCCGTATCACTTTCCCACTGGTTACTGATGACATCCAATGCATCGAACCAATCCCGCCATTCTCACCATAGTCCCACTGCCACACCCCGCCCGCACACACCTGGGCCACAACCTCACGCAGTCCCACTGCCAAACCCCACCCACAAACACCTATACCACAACCACTAACCCGCCTGTAGACACCTGGGCCACAACTGTCACACGTAACCATGCCTGGAAATACCTAGGCCAGAACAACCACTTCCACACCTGAAGAAACCTGGGCCTCATCCCGAAGATACTTGTGAAACCACCTGCCCTCACACACCTGGGACAACCACCACACTACCATGCTCAATGATTCTTAGGCTAATAATGGACTTCAGACCATCACAGCCTGCCTGAAGTTACTTGGGCTATCTGGGAAAGGGATAATAAAGGAGCTAATAACCAGCCACCAATAGATGTGTTAGAAAAAACACCCTCCCCCATGAAATGGGGGTGTTAGGTACTAAGTGTTCAACTTGGGTGGGGTGTGATTAAGAAACACAAAAACTACAAGTATATTTATAGGTAACACGCACTCACCCAAATCTAGGTTTTTCTTCAGTCAGCCTAAAGAACACAACAACACCCATTACCAAGGCAAAACTCACACCAAACCAAAACCCATTTGAACCATTCTTGTTTCATGTTCAGTAATAATTTTTATATATGTTTCTGAACTACTGGGAAACTAACAGCATAAGCACAAACCAAGGGAAAAAGTTACACCCAACAGCAATTCAAGCCTTCACACCTAGTTCTCTTGCAAACCCACAACAATAAAGGGATAAGGAAGATCCCTCGAAGTACTGGAACCAATGTAAACCCCAAGGTACAACCCCATCTTCCCAAAATCCTAGAGTCAATGGTTTCTCAACAACAGAGGATCCCACCCCAATTCATGATATAAAAAAAGTAACCACACAGCCTCAAAATTTCACGACCAGCGAAACCCTAACAACAAGGGATCACATCCCCTCCCTCATCACCCAGCAATTGGCCCGTGAATTAAAAACAACAAAACCACTACCATCAACACAAACCAGGCCTATGCCAGTATTTTTATATTTAAAAGATTTAACACACTCCAAGATTCCAATTTTGTTGTGTACTTTAACCAGGGTGATCGCAGAAAGGTTTGATACTGGTGATTTCAATTTATTTAGCCGAATATAATTAATTAACCAATTTCCTTTACATGGCCAACACAGGAAGTAAGGGTTTATTAGTGCATAGAGAAAGACCACCAATGACCATGATTTTCAGCGGGCGTAAGCCCGCACAATTTAGAAATCATCAATCATGCATAAAAACAGAGCAGCATCATCGATTACACGCCTCCCCTTAATTTAGAGTCCATTTATCATCTTTATTAAAGTTTGGGTTTTCCAGTTTAAAGGAAATAGTAGTGTACCCACCCCGTAAGATACACAGAAAGGAGAGACGAAGGTGAAATCCCAACCTGATTGATCAATGATCGAAGCTTCTCTTGAAGCACGAGGAGGTGCGCAAATTGTAGGGTTGTGACCTCAGGAACTCACAGACGATCAGATGAATCAATGTGAGGGTGATCGAGAAAAATAAACCCATGGAGAACCCTTTAGTTTATAAGGGTCGGGGATGGTTGAGATAAGAACGTGAAACCGCGCATGGAGCGGGGTTGTGGGTTGACCACGTGGCCCCACATGTCATTAAATGGGTCCTCGCCTTTAGGGGCGGTTTAAACCGACACACACCAGGGTATCTTACTTAATCAAACCCCATTAATTTGCATTAATGGGCTTTAATACAGGCTTAATGGGGTCAAAATAGGGTTTAAAACCCAATATTCACAAATAGAAGGCGCTACTGGAAAACCTATGGGGGTAGGTAAGAGCCACAAGTAGCCGAGCTACCGGTAGGCTCTAGGGACTGGTAGTCGAGAGCTACCGGTGGCTGACAGCTACTGGTACCTGAGCTACCTGTAGGCTACGGCTACTGGTAGGCGGTGGCTACCTGTAGACCGAGCTACCGGTAGGCCGAGCTACCGGTAAGGTGAAGCTATACCGGTAGGCCGAGCTACCGGTAGGCTGCGGTTACCGGTAGGCTGCGGCTACCGACGGACCGATCTACCGGTAGGCTAAGGCTAACGGTAGGCCTACCGTGGGTCAAACATCACATAGAAGTTGGGATGGCCTCCCAGACCACCCAGAACACCTCAAACATCAGATTTTTCCCAAGTAATGGGCCTCCAACAACCCAGGCCATTACAATTTTAGATATGAATAAGGTTATTGAGTATAAATTTAATGAAACTAATTTAATTATTTAGGGTGTTTTTGGGAAATTTTTGATAAAATTGGGGAAAAGGTAATGGTTTTCCTATCAAATTTTTCTTTTTGAGACATGTTTTATACATTGACGCTATGTTGTTTGAAGTGCGGAATTTTTTATTTATACTAATTTCACTTTTCATTATTTTTTTAAATTTAAAACCATTCATTTAATATCCTTATAGAAAATCTTCAAACATTTAGTATAGAGTTATTTATTTTTGTTTAATATCCTTTTCACGCATTTAGTATTATTTATTTTTGATTAATTCATTATATAGAGTTATTTGATTGAATTTATATGTATTAATATTTAACCATTTCATCATAAAAATTAATGTCGAATTTTTTAAATTAACATTTCTGAAATAATATGTACATGTTTAATAATTTTATAAAATATATTTATATATGTATATATAAAAATACATATATTTATATATGTGTGCTATATATATATATAAATTTTTTTAAATAGTGTTCTGTTTTATCTCAAAGGATTACAATCCTCCCAATACATAGCTGCTTGAAAACATCATCATAGATGCAATGAAAACATTAAAAAATATCCCTCAGTATGAATCGTTTTATTTTGAATTTTAAATATGGTATTATTCTTTAGTTTGGTGACACTATATTTACATTGTATGCGGTGCAACGTGCAAACCCTTTTCTAGTTCAAGAACTGCATCCACATGAAACTATGTAGTTTTCCAAAAAACAATGTCCTTTATTAGCTCTTCTAATTTGGCAATGCAATGGAAGTGGACTTTCGATATTACTGTGTAAAGGTACTATGTTACTGTGAATCAAAGGTACAACATGTTGTTCTACCTACCGTGTGCTTACAAGAAATATCTTTGAGTGTGTGTTTTCTAATGATATGATTATAATGAATTCACCATGGGCCTGGTGATAAACCTATCATAGATATTGTTCCATACTACTATGGGTACAACAACCCATCATGTGTGTGGGTATATACTACTACTGTGAGTGTGGGTGTAAAAAGAAACCATGAATCACAATTATAACATATTGTGAGTTACTCCAATGTGACCATGCATATAATTTTGTCCTATGGAATGAATAATTATTAAAATTAAGGTAAAAAATTATAAAAATTATTAGTATGAAGACCACATGAAAATTTATCTTATAGTTAGCATACCTACTACAAGATAAATGTGTCGTAGTGTGTAAATTACAATATATTTTTTATGAAAATATTCATTCTAGGAATCTCTGTTTTGAAATATTTTAAATTTTAATTAATAAATGTTATTATGTTCTTATTAATCAATATATTTCATTAGGAATTTAATTTAGAACATAATTACTACGTTTTAAAAAATTGATTACAAAAATATCAAGGAGATTATTATTGAAGTAATAATTTTCATAATAATTATTATATTTTATGTTATATTTATATGTTAAATTATCAAATTAATGCATTATTATTTAAAAAAATTATTTTTTATTCATTTTAATAACTAAAATTTATCTTATCAATATTATTTTAAGAGTTTCAATGTTATTTCACACATAAATATAAGAGCATGATGATTTTCCATATATGATAATGATAATTCAAATTACATGTAATAGATATATTTTCGATGTTTATTTTTTTATAATATGGGATTATATTATTAGCTATTGAGGCACTCAAAGATATTGGATTTTATTATAGGCTCATAACCACTTCAATGTAAAAAAATACAATAAAATAAACTCTTGATTTCTCATTCAATATGATTGAAGAAGATTTATACTATCATAGAGAGATAGAGATAAAACATCAGTACAAGATTTGTGATGCACTAAATCTCAACCACATCTATTATTCCATTAACATGATTATGAAGGGAATCATCATTTTTCTTCCCCATTAATAAATTGATTGGTTTTCATGAGTTCCATAAAATTTCACCATCATCTATACCACTATGACAATAAAATTTTCTTACGTTTTCACATATTATGTATTTTACTTTTTGTGCTTTTATATATGGTTAAATATTTTCCCTTCAAAAATATAATTAACTAAGCTATTCCCTTGATCAAAAAGGCTTATGAAGTGGTGTGTCCTAGAAAAAATCAGTTGGGTTTTCACTAATGTAAAAGTAAGTTGGGGTTATAGAACTAGATGCGAGAAGGTTATATAAATATGTAATTATGTTTTCACTCCATATCAAATGTGATTTATTATAGAATACTCATCTACCCATGATGTGTAGAATATTTAAGAGTATACAAGGACAATGGGGATATTAAATACTATAAAAAATATCCTATTTTCTTTGATTAATTTTACACATCACAATCAATGATTTTAATTACCATAATAATTATATTTTAATTAATAAATTTTTAAACAAACTATTCAGCACCAAGTAAATTTTTTCACAATAATTAGGGAATTACAATTTTTATCATAGTGATTTTTCTTTTTAATAGATTTTTTATTAATGTTTCATTATCATTTCAAACTAACCATTATCATAGTCCTATGATTTTATGGAATGATCCAATGAATTATTTTGGAAGGGGGGAATTTTTTATATTAAATCACATCATACTAACTCTCTTCACGGAATGGGAGTATGTTCACTAGAATGATTAGATGAAAGTTTTTATAAAAATAGAGGTCTTTAATTTTTTTATATCATGTCATAAACATTTAAACATCATGGTGTATATAAATAAACTATAACCAGAATTAATGATACAAAAGTTGTACTAAAATTAAATAATTATAATTATATATCGTTTTCATTATGTATAAATATATATGGCTATAAGTCACAATGTAAAACAACATCTAAAAACTTGAGAACATTAAAATTCACTCATCACAGAACAATCAAGAAACTATTACTGATGATGGGTATTCATGGAGTTGACTTTTATTAATTAATAAAAATGATTAAGTGAGCATCAATGTGATTTATAAATGATTCAATAATATTATAAACATTATATCTTTCCATGGGGAGACAGTGAATAGGGATGTTATTATCAAAATAATAATTTAATCTATACAAAAAATATTGCACTAAAAGAATCATGATATTAAAGAAAGTATGGATTTCACTAGAAATAAATTGACAAATGGATAGGATCACTTCTTCAATATGATCATTAGATGAATAATGATATTGATTGTGAAAGAGAAAAAATGAAGGTAATAGATTTAAAATCTAGAAAAAAATTACTGATAATTTCTTTGATTTTAAGATAAATAAATATTTAATTTCTAAATAAAACGGTTTACAAATAGAATCTATAATTATATGAATGGAAAAAATGCCTTTTAGAAGAATATCAAAAGACATAATCAAAATTATGAATGAATGGGATGTAGTAAGGGTAATATTTGTAACTTCAATGCTTTAGAAATAATATTCACTAAGTGTAGGAAAAGGGTTAAAATAAATAAGAATGTCCACAATAGAAACAAAAAGGGAAATATAATAAAGACAAGAAGGAATTAAATTTTTTTTATCATGCTAGATAGTGTTTTACAGAGGAGTTAAACTTAATTTTTGGTGATTAAAAGAGTTAAAAATAAAATAATTAATATATAATTGATGAAAAGAATATGAATAGGGTAAGTATTTATTCAAATTATTTCCTAGTTAGTGAGTCTGATATTGAAAAATAATTTAAGGAAATAAACCAACAAAATGAAAACTTTCAAAATAAAATTTTATGATTTCTAGAATTACACAAATAACTAAAAAGATAAAATAATAGATTTATTGTAGAAAATAAAATATTGAAAGACTATGCATTAAGTAATTTATTAGAGAAAATGGTTTCAAATTCTCAACTGATAAAGTTAAATATTTATAATGAAATAAAATAATATTTCTTATAAAAAGATATTAAATATCAGGATAATGGATTTTAGTTAGATTTTGATGATTTAAATAAATTTAGACTGTTATTTAACAATCTAAAACATGATGAAAATAAAATGAAAAATACATGATCATGTGAAAATGGAAAATTATTCCATGACAAAGAATTTTTTCAAAAAGGGAATGATGATGTTATTATTGAAATTACTACATTAAAAAACGTTAATTGATGATATTCAAGTAAAAGAAGATTTTCATAAAATGATGGCTATCATAAAACAAAAAATTCTAATTTTTTTATTTGGTTATAATAGTAATATTTTTAAGACGTATAATATTAATTTCTTAAATGGATGTAAAGGGGTTGTGTGAATATTTTCTTGATTTAGATGTAATTGAAATGGACCTTATGGAAAATAAATTTCATATAATATTTACTTAGTCATTATACCACACCAAGACATTTCTTTCTGCAAATAAATATTTTAGATTAACCTTCAATAAATGGATTAAATCAATATGGGTGAAAGAGAGTTTTATTACTAATCCAGTTGGACCAAAATTAGCATGGGTTCAAAAATATTTATATACATATTATTTTTTACAAAAAAAATTCCTTATGTAATTTTTGATAATAATGCATACTATATAATATTTTAGATTTTGGAATATTGGGACGTGTAATATATAATATCTTTTTTAATTTTATATTAATTTCATTATTTTATTCTTGTACCATGACATTTGTTTTTATGCTATATAAACATATTATTATTCACATAGATTAAATTTTTATTTTTATGTATAATGAATAAAAGATTATATTTAATTTAGAACATGTTTTAATATCTATCTTAAAAAATGAATTTTGGGGGAGTTACCCCTTTTTTAATTTAGTAAATATTATGAAATTTAGGTTTCAAATTAGTTAGTATCTATGACTGTTTTTATCATACCAAACAATTAATTAATATGAATGATTTTTTATATTAGGTTTGAAATATTTTTATTGAAATATTTTTATTGAAATATTAGTTAAAAACTTGTTTATTTTGCAGTTTATTTCACATTGTAGTTCCTTGAAATATAATTTATAATACGTACGACTTGAGGATGTATTATATTTCTTCAAAATTTCTTATATTCATTAGATTTTTTTATTTATTTTTTAATCAAAAATGATAACTATTTAATATTTTAATTTCAAAACTATTTCAATTTATTAATTTTTATACTAATTTATTTGAATCTATATAAGGTGATTTTTTTAGTGCTTGAAATTTTTGAAAAATTTCATCGATGGAACTGTATATTTAAACAAGATCTAACTTATTTAAATGTGGATTACTGTATAAATATATTTTAATATATTATATATATTGGTATCTTTTACACCATAATGATTATTATAAGGGAAAGAATTTCAACGATAATAAAAATGAATATTTATTTTCTAGATATAATTCATCTACATTGATCAAATATTTTTTATTAATTTCCCAAAGAAGTTTTTTAACTGTCAAATGAAACATATAAATATTATTTTTAAGTTATATATATATATATATAAAATTCATTATTAGTATTATATTTTAAAAATTCCTTTTTTTCATCTTATCAATCATATTAAATGACTATACAAATATTCTATATTGTTCATGAGTTTAAACCTAGGATTTTTGAATCATGATATTTTCATTATTATGATTAATCATTTATGAAATTGGATATACTTTCAAATTTTTGATATAATGTGTACTCTTATTAATAGTTATATTTACATGAAAACTCTCTACGTTGTGTTATTTTATTAAAAATTATTTTTAACATATTTTCATTTTTTAATTTATATATTCTAAGAATAGTTCGGTATATATTAGATGATATTTATTTATTACATTCCTATAGTATTATATTTCTTCTTTTGTGATATAATTAAAATATACATATATTTATGAAGATTAGAATGGGGAGTTATCCCTTTCCTAGAATTTTATTCTAGTATTGATCAAAATAATATTTATATATGGAGTTTCATTTTTGTTTTTAATATGTTTCAATAAGAGGAATTGGGGACCTTTTAAAATTAAATGATTGGTTATTGTTTTGAATTTTATATATAGGGAAGATTTTTTATTCTAAGAGTTTTTATTTTTATATTATTATTATTATTTTGTTAAATTGAAATCAAGTATTTTAAAATTTATATTAAAAGTATTTTAATTTTTCATATTATATTATTTTTCATTATTTCATAATTTTCATTGATTTTAATGAATTTTTCTAAAATTATATCTCACCATTTGATTAAAAAAATTATATCATTTTTAATTAAATTTTATATGAATTGTAATTATATTTTTTATATTTTTTATATAAAAATATATTTTTATATTTATGTTTACATATGTGTGTGTGTGTGATATATATAATATTTTATACGCTATTCGCCTTCTTCTCTATGCATGATGCTCCTCCCTGCACATAGTAGCTTGACACCAGATTCGTTGATGTCACTGTAACACCATAAACATCACCCATAACATATATTATATCCATTACCATTATCAGTATTGACTTGTTCTTTACTTTTGTGACATAATATTGGCTATGTACTCATGTCAACCTGTGTACCCTTCCCTATTTTGATGTTAACATCCATGAAAAAAAATACAACACACCGTGACTATATACTCTCTTGGTATAGTTGGTTTGGAAGTTCAACTTCAGGAACCTTCCATTGTAACAATGATATGGTTGTATGTTACCATTAATATATGTTACTACATGATGTTATACCTACCAAGTGCTTATATTTTCCAACCCTAAGTGTGTGAATATTCCTACCATGAACATAAAATGAAGTCACCATGAGCTAGGAGAACGAACCTATCATCGATATTTCACCAACATACCTTGAGTACAATAAAACATACTAGAGAGTGGGTATATGAAATTACAAAAAGTGTGGGCATATGAACCAACCATAAATCCAAATTGTAACATAACATGAGTTACTACTTTGTGACCATGCATGTATTTTTAACATACTACATGAATAATATTCATAGAAACCACCAAACATAAATTATTTACATGGTCAATATATCAACCTCATGGAAAATTTGTTACATGGTATGTATACCTAACACATTTGTAATGACTCACAATCAGTATATTACATTTGATTTTTCATGAAGTCCATACTTTATTTTACACTGATTTAATAGTATTTTTTGTATTTTTATTACTATAAGTACCTAAAATTCATTTAACTTGTTAAATTTCTATGTAAATTAATGTTATAAAATACATCAAATGTTTTAAAATATTGATTAGTTAAAAGCTATCAAAATTATTACGAAAATTTTAATATATCAAATTTTTATTAAAATAATAAATTTCAAAATTATTATTTTATGTTATGTTTTATAACTCTTATATTATAAAATTTCTATTTTCTTGTTTAAATATTTTTAATGATTTATTCAGTTAAATAATTCTCATTTTTTTGTCCAATATTACTTTAAATATTTTATAGTTATTTTATGATGAAATAAAAGAGAAAAAAAGTTCACTATGTATATGAAAAATAACTCATATTTAAATGAATACATATATTTTAATTGTGGATTATTTTATAACATGGATTTGTATGATTATATATTGAGATGCTCCAATATCATGGATTTAATAGTATTCAATTATCCATTGTAATGTGAATCAACAAATGTGATTAAATAAACTCAAAAAATGTATTCAACAAGATCAATGATGATTAATATTATCCTATAGTGATAAAAATACAACATTGATCAATGGATTTCTATGTACCGAATCTCAACTAAAACTATATTTCTAATTTTTCGATCATGGTGCACTACATAATTTTTCCATCCTCTAATTAATGATCATTGTTCTTCATCTATATTTTCATTAATCATTATCTATTTTTCTACTCACCTTAAATTCAATCTGGTTTTTATTATTGAATTTCTATTATCTTATATCTATGTTCCTAGAGTCAGTTTATGATTTTCCTAAAAGAAAATCAATGTCACTATGTTTTTCCTCCTATATAAAATCAATTCTATGTTTTTAATCCTATAAAAATTTAGTTTGGTTGTGACTCCAATAATTTCAGTTAGGGTAAGACAACCATGTGGGAAAACTACATACTTAAGTAATTTGGTTATCAGTCCCTTTCAAAATTGAGTTATTATTAAATACATTTCTTATCACTAGGTAGATAATATTTATGATTATAATATGATCATGATGATCAAAAATACTATAAAAACATCATGGGTTATTCTTTTTATCTTCCACTGCACAACTAGCACTCATACTCCAACAAAAAATTATATTTAAATTTATTAAATTTTTAATGGACTTTTCACCCCCTCTGGTCAATAATTCTATAACACCATGTCCTAAAATTTGATACCTATTTTACTAATTATTTATTTAAATAAATTTTATATATTGTAATTTTATTTATATTTAATTCTATCCTTTTCCAAAGATGCATTTTAAATTCTCTTCATGTTCTTAGGGTTTTTATGAACTCAATTATTCTTTACTGAGTTATATATTTTGTTTTGTAAATATTATTATAAGTTTTTATATTCATCTTAATGATTTAATTATGTTATATTTTTCCTTTAATTCAATGGATTTAAATATTTATCTCATAAACACCATTTTCAAAGCATGTCACTTTTTAAACAAGGTTTCGTATAATGTAATTTAGTAACATAATTATTTTTATTTGGATTATATTGTTTCTGTTGGACTTTTAACACTAATTTTTTCAGTATTAATTTATTTCTAATATTATATTATTTTATCTTTTATCTTAAGAGCGATAATTTCCATTTTTATTTAAATCATCCCACCTTATTTCTCTCTCACTTAAACTTTAATATTGTCATTAATGAATCTTCATCCAATAATTGAATCTTTATTTCAAGTCCATATTTTACTTCATATTAGTGGTATCCAATATTTTGTTTTGGGAAGATAAGATGTAATATTCTCTATGATTCTAATTATTATTTATCCCATTCTTAAAAAGAAAAATTATAATTGTATTTTTAGGATATCGGTTTTCAAACATGGTTCAAAAATTTCCCATTGCAAATCTGTTTTTATAATCCTTATGAATGTTCAAGAAATAACTGATTGATATTTTTAATTTTAAAATAAATTATTTTCAATGTTTCTATTTAACCTTTTTAAAAATTATTTTTTAATTGATCTACAACTTCTTCATTTTACAAATATATTCAATGTGGTATTTTTAATGTTTTCTATGGGAAAACATATTACGTCCAACTTGAACATTTTACTTTAAACATTATCATTATGTCTTATTTGGTTTTAAAGGGGAAAAAATTTCTACTTCAATATTGTACATATATATATTAACATTACATCAAAAGATCAATGATATTTATCATTAATAATGGTATTTTTCCAAGACAACTTATATGTATTTTTCTTCAATGGAATATTATTTTAACATATATTATACTTGATTCATGTTGTTTTTCCAAATTATCCTTCATATATATTTTTTTGGTACCTTATGTAGTGTTATCTTTTGACAAATATTAAATCTTTCACTCACTTTGTCTTTTATAATCATCCAATCTTTATAGGAATAACTTTTCTTCCAATTTCTTTTCTCTAGATAAAAACTATATTTCCTTCCTTTTCCAAAAGGGTGTTCACATATATTCTATACATAGATTGATTGTGGATATTAAATTATTAGTTGTATACTAGTAATCCTTAAAATTTAAATTCCTTGTTCCATATTTTTTTAATTGAATGTGTTTTACTGGGAAATTTTTGGAATGTATTTGAATACCCAATTATTTTCAATTGGTTTATAAGGTTGATTATTTATTAAAGTGAATCTATTTGAAAATTTTATGATACCCATTTTATTCCAATGGGTTTATTATGATTTGGTAATTGACTAATTTTCATGTGTAACTCACAAGTATGGATTTTGATTTGTTGGCACTTATATTTCCCAAAAATCCCTTGGATTAGAGATAATATCTCATGGGATATGTATTCTCAATAACTCTTTAGTTTTTAATAATCTTAGGAACCAATGGTGTCGATGAGGAAATTATATTCCTTATATTGCTGTCCTTCTCATTTTTAAAGAATGTTTCATAGTTTTATGATTTTTCTCATGACTATGTTTTTCAATCACAAATAATGTTTATTGAATATATATTTTAATTAAATTTTTTATGCCCAAACATATTCCAGAATTTATGACCAATGATTTTTTGCGTATTAATTATCTTATATATCTTGATAATACCGATTTTTTTATCACATTTAAACTTATCATATTAGATTTTTATTAGTTATTTTTGACATTATGTTTCATTTGAACTAACCCCTTTCATATATTTTCATATTCCTATGTTATGAAGATATGAAAAGCTATAAATGGGGAGAATATTTTCATATGTAGTTAACATTATGAATATATTTAAGACTCATTATGTATTAAGTAGTTTTGAAAAAAATGTAAAAATTCCCAATTTATATGAAGAATATATGTTTTTTAATTAATGTTTTTATACCAATTATCTACAACTATAATACTAAAAGGTCATTGAAATGTATTTTATTTATTTTTTTTAATTAAAATATTTAATTATATAGTCACATCTAATGGGTACTATATTTTATATTGGAAAAGGATTCAGATAACATTATATAATATGACAATATCAGTTGATGATAAATTAGGAGAGATAAAATTCATGAAAGGATGATAAGTTATGGTTGATTAAAATTTAAAAGGTATTAATATCCATTTTGGTCATTTGAGGTAATATTGTGGGGATTAATATAGGATAAAATTAGTGAAAACCATATGGATTAGTCAATGTGATATGTCTAAGTATGTATAACATCATGAAATTATGGTAAATTAGATATTGTGAGGTTTTCCAAGATTTTATACCTTTGTATGTCAACGAAATGTTGATTTAGCCTCTAGTATATATATACCTAGGGGTAAATAATCTAATGTTGTATTATTTGGTGTTAATTGAATCATCATCTCTTTTATAACAACTATTCATATCTACACACCTGGTTTGAACTTCTTATGGGGTATTCATTGGTTAATATCATTATTTTTATTATACATTATGATGGATTTAATTCATTATTACAATAATGGATTAGGCTAAGAATTAAAAAAAACCTCAATGAGAGAAAAATATGTTGAATGAATGTATCAAAAAATAAAATAAACTTATCATTGGAGATGACATATTATGAATGAGATTTAAAATTGATATGACTATTTTTTCAAATATGATAGATTGTGATATTTGGGTTTTAGTATTTGTTTGAAACAGGATCATACAAATTAATATGGAAAATGTATTTATTATTAAACCAAAATATCTTAACACAATGTAAGGGAGCACACATAAATGATTAAGAATTATATTATAGTCTAATTATTATTTAAAGAGTAAATTTCCCTTCCTTAACAAGAATAATGTGTTTGATATAATTGATAAGTTAATACATGATAAAATATACTTTTTAATTAGAGATTTTTATTCATATATTTTATATTAATATATTCAGAAATCTATCCAGATTTTTTTAAAATATCTATGGAGTATTCTTCCATAGTTTCTCTTTAATGGTTTTGAAACATATAACTATATAATGTGATTTTCTTATATTGGTTATATATTTTTTGGATTACTATTGGGGAACACATGGTTAAGGAATGGATAAATCATAGATTTAATATATGTTTAATGATGTTGAAAGAATTATTTTATAAATTATATGAATTGTGAGTAAGACAGTATTTACGTATTTAAAAGAAAAATCATTCAATGATTTTTAGGGTCATGTTTAGATTTTTTGTATTATGGTATATAATGAAAAGTATGTGACTTTTTTAACATGTGGAAATTAAATATTAAATTAAATGATAGAGACATTTTTTGATAATTTTTTTATTTCCCATTGATTTAATGTCTTATGTATTCAAATTGTTTTTTGAAATGTATCTAATGAAAAATATAGTATTAATGTATATAAATACTGGAGTAGATGCTTCTTTGAATGATTAATATTTTTTATTGAAAGATTAGTGAAAAAACTTTCTGATATTTTGTTTTAACATGGAATTTTTTTCAATGTTTAATATTTTTTAATAGAATAATTTTGATAAATGGGAGATTTTTTTTAATTTTTATACAAAATTAGAAAGGGGACATGATGTTTTTATATGAATGGTTTTTTATGGATATAGAGTATTACATTGAATAGAAATAGACTGAGGTGTTGATTGAATGATAAAGATTTTTATCAGATGAAACATTGGTCTCAATTAAATCAGAATGATGTTCTAAATCTATCAGACATTGTGTTTATTATTAATTCTGAAGAATTTATGAATGAATGTCAGAATGTTGTAGAAGCCTAAAATGAATGTTTTATAGGAATTCGGAGTTAAAAAGTTCATTAATTTATAAAATTAATTTGGAGGATTAATTTCCAATATTTATGTTCTAATAAATCATTGAAACACTCATTTTAAAATATTTTGAAGAAATGGGTGAATCATAAAAGTTGTATCGGTTCGAGAAATCAGGAAAAAAATTTCAATAAATCTGTATGTACCAAATATATCCATTTTCAGATGTCTGAATGGGCTATAGCTAATGAGGATTGAATATTTTTAGATTTTTTGAGGGGACTAATAATTATATGAATCAAATTTTAATGATTGTTCTATAATAATGGGAAATACAGAATTTCAAAAATCAATCTACCTAATCTGATAAAGATTCATCGGACCATGAGATAATGATGTTATTTCATTGGTTTAAGAAAATAGAATGAATAATTCCGTTTAAATGAGAAGAAAATTTTGATGTTAAATCCATTAAAAATAAGAAATGTTTTTTGTTTCCACATGAATCAAAAATATTTAGAATTTGTAACAACGTTTATGGAAGATTTACATTAGTTTGTTTTTATTGGATGAGAACCACAATGTCATAATCCATCGGATTTCAAAAGTTAATTAGATGTAGTTTCATTAAAAATTTTATAAGACTTATTTTTATTTAGAAATAAAATTTTAAATCACAAAATGAAATTTAATCAGACTCACCAAGTTGAACTAATGAATAGTTAGAATGTTTGGTAAGGCTAATTTATAAGAATAATCGGGAATATTTGAGAAAGTTATAGAAGAGTTGGGAAGAGTTTATGTCGTCAAATATGAAGATCATATGTGAGTGAATTTTCGGTTTTATGAATTTCAGTAAGTGGGAAAAGTTTTTCAATTTACCAACATCCATATTTTGGGATAATAATAAATAGATGAACATTACATTCATACTTTAAATTTTTTACAGGTGTTGGAAAAAGAAGATTTCCATATAGTTTGAGTCAAAGTTACTTTCTAGATAGATATATCATAAGAATATTAGACTACTAACTTTTTAGTTATATGGACTAGAAAGATCAGACTGGGAAGTTTGGATTGAGAAATTCAGTATGTGTTTCCTTTCAAAGATAGATCATGTAATGAGATCGGAATAATAAATGTTATTTTACCAGACTGAGGAAGATTATACTAACAAGATCAGGATCAGAAACCAAGAAGATAATGAGAATTTTAGTTTGATAAATGGATTACTATACTAATTCCAATTCATTGAGTTCATAAAAATCATGGAATCAGACATAGGGAAATCATATTGATGTTTCGAAAAAAAATTAGGGTGAAAAATAATTTTACGTTATTTTTTTTGCTTCCAACTATTTTTTTGAAAACATTAAAAACTGATGGGAGTTATTATAGTCATTAATATCTAGATATAGAAGGTGTGTAACACGATTACAAATAAGTTTTATTCACTTATAAATAATATTGAACTTCATTAATCCCACAAGAGTGGATGTGGGAAAGATATAGGTTCCCACACTGATGTTGATCCTTTTATATCTTGTGTGATTTAATTACTTCCCTACTTTTTCATACATGACAATTTAATAAAATATGATAAGTTAATGAATGTTAAATGGTTTTAGTGGTTATGTTTATAAATTTATTAAAACATATCAAAAGTGAATAATTGAATCAGCCCTAACTTTTTAGTTGTTATTCAATCATTTCAAACATCAATTGGAGTTAGACCCAAAGGTAACCTTTTTTAATACTAAACATGGATAATATAAATTATATCAATATTAGTGGTCTTCCTATAATTATTGGAAACAATATTATGGATGGAAGAATATTATGATTTCATATCTCATATCTCCTTACCTATAAGTTATTAATTTTGCTAAAATTGGGTTTCTATCTATTTAATATCATCCCCAATGAATTTTTTTGACAAGATAAGTATTGATTTTTAAGGAAATGATTTGAATTATATACTTATTTCTAGGTCAAAGAATATTAATATGATGTTTATGGGTATAGGGACCCATCCTTAAACAGTAAAAAAATCATGAATTAAGTAAATAATTTACATTGAAGAGATTTTCAGTTATAGAGAATTAGATAATTAGGTCATAACATATACATAAAAACTTGAATATTACAAGAATAAACTTCTACTCCCTATCTATTTTTTCAATAAAACAAAAACCCATTAAAAATTATACATTTTTAGTTCCATGTTTTAGACAAGATGTCTTTTCCTTGATCCCATCCTTGACCCTATTTATCCTTCAGTCAAGTGAAAAAACATTTCAAAACATGGGATGAGCATATAAATCTCAGTAAGGGATATATAAAGGTTTAAAACTACTAAACATGTAAAAACATGTAAACCATGAAAAAATTATCATAAAGTAATAATTTGATCCTTTAAGAAGTAGTAAATATACGTCATTGAATATAAGTTCATTACTTGCCCTTTTTATAACTAGATAATTACCATAAATCCCTTAAAAAGAAACATATATCATATAAAGGTAACTTTGGACATAAACACACTTAAATAGAATAACAATATGGTCGACTTCAACACATATCACTAAATGGAATAGCCAAATAGCCAACTTCCATACCAATGCATTGAAGGTTATAACATAACAAACCATCCTTAGATTATCACAGAACCACCCATCATTTGGTTTATCACGTAACCACTCATTATTGGTATATCATGTAACAACCTGTCAAATGTCCAAGTACCCTTACATCATAAAAAACATAAAATATTGAAAATATCAACATTTCACTAATAACATTTCATTTTCAATCACTAGAATTAATTTCAACTTATTGAAATACTCAATACATTTCATAAATCATTTTCAATACGAAAATTTGTAAAAAGGGTATATGTTATTTATTCTACTTAAAAAAAATTAGGGATTGTTGAGGAAGTTGAATATCAAAAAATGATCGCTGTGGTAGAAAGGTCGTTGTTTCTGCACACGTTTAAAACATAACATTTGTCGTTTAGTAAAATAATTTGTAGAAAAATGATTACCTTTGAATTAAATTAAAAATAAAATCATTTATCATACACAATATAGAATAATGAGGTGTTTATTATCAATATATTCCTCAATGAAAAGAGATTTAGATGAAGTCCCTTTCAAAGATAATTTGTCAATAAAATAAACCAATTATTTATATTCACAATAAGTGAACATAAATAATGTATAAATACCAGATAATATCTAAAAATTAATTTCTCATGTAATCATAGTATGAAATAGTAAATAAGTATATGATAAACCCCTATAATGGAAATTAGGTTAAGAAGTTCCCTTATGAAAATTCTGCATCCAAATGACATCACCTTAAAATTCAGAAAATCACTAGATGGGAGAGAAAAGGGTCTCTCATCACTTTTAAATAATATTTACAGTGATAAGGATATATAAGAACATATTCCAACAAAATAAAATTGAAATTAAAATACATAACATAAACGAAGTCTTTGAATAAAAGAGGAGGGTGAAAGGTCCCCCTTACCTTGCGTCTGATTAATAACATATATTCCTTATTCATCATGAATAAAAAATTTAGGTTAATTTCTACGTGTTTCAGAACGATTTCATGTTTATTGTTACCTTTATATCATATATTATCACATTATAAAAATTAAATATTTATTTGTTTTCATATCAGATATTTTGTCGATATTCGGTTCTTGAGTCAAAAATGAACTTGTTATAATTACAAATTGTCCTTGTCATTAAAAGTCAATTATCTTCAGAATCATATAAATGATTTAAATATAATATATATCTGGAATATTGGTATTTATATCCAGTATATTATTATTTCTAATAGTATTTTACATTTGGAGATAAGAAATGAAATGAAACGTTCATGGAGACGGTAAGTCGTACGTACGCATGAACGCTACTTTCATTTCATTCATTTTAAATGGAATGAAAACTAAATGATACAATTGTATATTATAATTAAATTATAATATCATATTATATATACATGAAAATAGTTCAGTAACTTCATCCTTTATATGTTACATGTATTCCATGAACAATTCATCTCACTTTGAGGGGCGGTAGTCCACACTTCCTCAAATCAAATTATCATATTTACACATTATGGAAAGAATATAGGTATTTTGAAAATAGAATTACAGAAAAATAGGGGGAAATAAGTATAATATATATCATATATATATACAGTGCCATCATAATGGCCACCATGAGATGTGGTAGGTGAAAATTGAACAATTATCCTTTCAGGAGGTAGTTGTTCGTCGTCTAGAGAAACAATATTTTTGTATCCATTACATGGAAGTGTTTATAAGTTTAGTTACAATAATAATATTAAAACATCCTAGTATATTTATGATACTACTATTATTATATAATAATTGAATAAAGAGTTTTTAGAGGGTGAATAAGGAAAATAAATGTAAGAATCCTGAGAGAAGACATTAACTCAAATCGGGTAACTCCTTTTGATTTAAGATAAAAGGATTTCTTGAATTTCCTTATGTAGAGACCCGAATCATGACGTACACGGACATTACATTACTTTTTCGGAATACTTATTACATAAAAAAATCACACACACAAGGACCTTAATAGTTTAGTTTCTTTGGAAACTCGGGACGTAATCTTCTAATCATGGTGAAAGATCTTCAACATCTCCCATAAAGACCTTCCCCCTTTTTTTTCTTACCTGAAACCTTTCTTTATATCCTGGGGAAAATAGAACATACAAAAGGGTGAGCTCAAATTCTCATTAAGGGTAAACAAAATAAATATCAATCACATCATATACATAAGAACATAACTTTTGGAAATCTTAACCTGCAAAAGAGATCATAATATCATAACATGGGATAAATCATAGAAGTGAAATGTAATCCCAATAATCATAATTTAAAACATGAAACTTTGTGTCATACACATATAATCATAGAGAATCATTTCTTATTAGTCAAGACTCATTGCCAAGACTATCTTAGTGGACAAAGTCCATTTCTGAACCGAGTCACCCTCGTTTCAGTCCTGTTTCACTGAACCAGTATAACCTACCGTTCCAGCCATGACTATCTCATGAGATATAAAACTTTTACCCAATTCATTGGAGGGAGATATAGGTCCCACCCATCTCTTAATGAAACCATTCTTATGTGTGCCACAAAATCATAAATCATACATCATTGCATAACCCATGTAATAAAAATGGGAATCTTAAACATCGTGACATCATAAAACAATTCATATAAGATAAAGGAATTCATAAAAATAATTCCATCACAACATTATAAAATCAATGTAATAATAGGTATAGAAATAGGACCCTATTTTATCTTAGATGGAAAATAATTTTGATAAAACACTTGAACTCCATTCTTGATAAAAATATCCTTTCTACTTCAAAAACATTTTTCCTTTCTTAAAATGTCATACAATTTTAAACTAAAAGAAGTAGATTAAAAATAAAGTTGAAAACTTGTAAAGGAAGCTTCTTGGAAATAATGTTTTAAAAATCCATTCATGCCGTATAAAAAATCATTCTTCATACTTTTTTTTGGAAAAGTCAAAAAGTACCTCGTACGAAAAATGAAAAAATATTCCTTTTATATCCTTTACTAAAAACTCACCGAAGGGTAAAATTGGATTTAAACAATTGTAGGTGGATGGAAATAATATTACATATTGAGGAAACATGGATGTGGATGATAAAATACACCCCAGATAATTTCAAAGTATAAACAATCTCGGATGAAAATGAGTTTGTGATATTTTCTCTTACCTTATGTCTGATATGCTTTGTACGTATCCGAACCTCCTGTATAATGATTTAAATAATGTCATTAACTTATTACATAATCATATTCATTTTTATGATATCATATATGGTTCACTTATGACTTTATATTACCCATTCTTTTGTAAATTCCATGTCAAAGAAGTGTTTTGGGTAAAATCGTTTTATTTATCATAGGTGTTTGGACTTGTTGTTGTTGAAATTATTATTACTTATATCATGATTTACTTACTTCTAGAATATAAAACATGATTTATATATCATATATATTCAGTATATATATATATAATAGATAGATAAATGAAATGAAACACACCGTTCATGGAGACGGTAGTCCGTACGTACGCATGAACGCTGTTTTCCTATCCTTATTGTCTTGAATGGAAGTAAGTAGATGACATACATATATATATACATAAATCCAGTAGATTTAACATGTCATATATTTTATTATTATTCATTATATATACTTTATAATCATTCATGAATGGTTAATGTGGAGAATGAATCTCATCGCGTCGTGGAGACGGTAGTCCGTACGTACGCACGAGCGATGATATCGTTCCCATGGTCATGGAATTATGTTGAAGTGTATGTAAACTATTTCAGTATCAATATCACTTTATAATAATCATATATAGTTACTCATTACACCATTATACCCATACAATTAAGGTGGTGGATGAAAATAGATTACACCACAGCGTGGAGATGGTATTTCGTACGTACGCACGCACGGTGATTTCCTTTTTCTGTAGGATGGATAGAAGGTTAATTAGAGTTGTTTCATATTTATAATAACATATCAGTATATAAGTAATACTTATTTTATTACTTTATCATGAAAAAACTAAATAATAAGAAGTTGAAGAAGAAAGAAATTGAAAAAGATCGGTAATGGATATTACCTCTTTTTGACGCGCTTTCACTTAACCTGCACTAAAAGAACTAAGGATGGTCTTTGAAGAAGACCAGGACCTCTAAAATGATACTAGGGAAGTGGAGAAGATATTTTGGCAGGGGTTGGCTGAGCTTGAATTCTCAAATTGGTGTGAGGAGGAGAGGGAGGAGGTTCTCTTTGATAAGGGAGGAGAGGGGCACCTTAGGAAAATCTCAAAATATTATTTTATATTAAGGTAAAATTCGGTTTATAATGGTTCTAAAGGGTCTAATTTCGAATCTAAAGTGGTGATGGGTCAAAATAATCTCATAAAATAGGATTTAGACAAGTTTTGGTTATTATTTTATCCTTATCAATTATATTTAACTCTAAGTTAAATAATTTATCTTTTACAGTGTCTTTTTTTTTCTTACACTATATGGTTAATAAACTTACTATATCAAGCCAAAAGAACCCCAAATGGTTTATTATTAATATATATAACCTTATCTAAGTCATTTGGCCGATCCTTAGATTTTTAGGAATAAAATAACAATTAATAATATAATATTTGTTTTAAAAACTAATTTATGTCAATTTTGACACTATTTGGTACATGATTTTTATGAAATTTATAACAGAATTATAAGTTCAAAACAAGTTACTTAAATCAACACTAACATGTCACATTAACCTATAAAATTAGTGTATGTCATAAAAAGCCTCAAATTACATTTATTTGGGCATTTACAACATCAATTATGTCAATATTTCATTAATAAGACAATTACTACATCATCTTTGTGTCATAATAAATGATAATTATTTAATATCTAAAAATTCTAAATAAATTACTATGATTTAGATAATGGTATTATCTTTCTGGAGACTATTAATGTTCGAAGATTCATGAAGTTTTTCACTAAATTAAAATTATTATACTTATAAGATTTAAGAAAATGACATGTTGTCACATTCTTTGGTTTTAATAATAATTAAATTATGTTCATGGAAAAAAGTACATTAAATGAATCTAATCCCACCCTTAGGTAATATGGGTCGACTTTTAGTCATCAAATAGGATGTTTACATGTGTTAGGGTAATTTTATAATATTATATTTACAATTTACCCAATTTACCTTTAACTATGGTAAATAAAATTTACCGTAGTTACTATTCATAATTCCCAAAAATAAAAATTAGAGTATTAACATAATTTGGATACACTGATTCCAAATATGGAATCCATTTTTTCAAATTCAATACACAAAATTTGCAGAAATTAAATTAAAATTAATCCCGTTATCGAAAGAAAACGGGTTTTTCTTTAAAACATTGCAAAAGATTGAATTGATTTAACCTACGAATTCAAGGTAAAATCAATGCTAATGACATACATTATATTAAATGGTAAAAATATATTATATTTATACTTTAAAACCATTCAATATTATAATCTAACCACATAAGATATTATGATTAAAAAAAGTTGTTTTTTAATTAAAATATATCGTGTTTTTACTATTCATTAAAATATGAAAGTTATCGAAAAAATATCAAAATATTATCTAATGTAAATTTTTATATCCTGATTCAAAAGAAGAATTTTATTTTTTTCAAATTGAACTTATAGACATGTCAAAAACTAGATTTAATGTAGGTGCTCCATCAAAAGGCGGCAAAACTGCATTTTTTTGAAAAATACTTATTTTACCCGAAAAATTTATTTTGTTCTTATACCATGTTTTAGAAAATGTGTAAGATGAATAATAATGTTATAAAATTCTAAATTTAGTTAACACTATTTATAACGGCTAGTTCATATCAATATTATAATAATATATCGTTGTTTAGTAAATCCCGGTATTGCGTACAACACACGCTATCAGGGAAGGTCACGATTGCGTGTAATGCAAGCCAAGTCAGAGTTGCGTGTAGTGCATGACTCCTTTGTGGTTGCCTATAATATAATCTAACCATATTTTATTTATACATTGAATATATATATATATATATACTCAAACTTTCTTAGAATAACTTCTATCAAACGAACTTGAAATTGTGTGTAACAAGAGCCAAGAAAAAGTGATGCGTATACTGAAAGCTAATACGGTGTTGCGTATAGCTCAAGATAATATTGGTGTGTCTTACAATAGAATATATTAATGAATTTAAAAAGAATTTATCTTATAAAATCTCGGGTTCTTACATTCTACCCCCCTTAAAATGAATTTCGCCCTCGAAATTCGTCGAGGTTATAAATGGTTTACTAATCGAAAGTTTCATTAATAGAAACCCACATCGTAAAAAGGAATACCAAAATCAATATTTAAAAACAAAAGTATGAAACATAATGGTTACCCAAATAAACTAATCACTGGGTTTCCACATAGGTGAAAATATGGATATAGAAGAGAAATCTAACCATCATGTTCTGATGGAGAGTGGTAGAGAACATGGCTATGAAAAAGCCAAAAATCACAAGGCAATAGATTTGTGATTATCTAAGGTACCATCTGATTCATTGGATATAAGGGCAGTAGGAAAACATTTTTGGTTTTTCAAGATCATTTCCCTAAATTTGATGAAATTGGAATTAGATGAAATACTTTCGTGATTTTGGTATAGTCTCACTGTGTGTCATTCTTTGGAAAATTTACACTACTACTCTTAAAGAAATGAAGTTGAATTTGTCATTCGTGATGTCTTAGCAGATCATGTGATAGAATGATGGGTCATTCCATCTGTCTCAAACAAAAGGTTAGAAAATTTCTCAAAAAAAATACATAAGTCCATCTATAGTGAGATTAATCTTATATAGTTCCTAAAATGGAGTTATACATCACATATCATACTCTTTAATATAATAAAACTTGTTTCTACTAAACATGGACTTCCTGTAGGCCAGTGGTAGGCGATAAAGGCCAGTCACACTTCGGTTGTGGGTTCAATTCCCACAGCCTTGTCCGATGCGATGGGCTGTCGCCCGTCCTACAGGTTGTCCTTTTTCTAAAACTACATTACTATAAAATCCCATCAGTAATATCGAAAAAAGATCTATCCTTAAACAATACTTAGCATATGTCCAACATAATCCATTCCAATATTTAGGCTTATCTAAAATACTTCGGTCCACGCTCATAGTATAAAGAAAACGAATACTTGAAATGTCATCAACCAAGCATGTGAATACCATCATTTATCCCCCATATATATATATTGTTGGTCACATTCCAATCATGTGAATACCTTATTCATGTATTCTCTTGAAAAAAATGAATACCCATTGAACCATAGTGAAAACATGAATGCAGTTAAAAGTTAACACTTTCCACATACCAAAATCATCAAAATTCTATATACTCAAACCATGATATCACTTTGTCCTTATATCAATCATGAACTCATGAATACTGTTAAACATTTCATTTTCTCGTTTTCCCATCATTATGCGCATATCATCTTATTTCCAAAAATATCTCAATCACTTTGAATACCACATTAGACGAATACAAAAATATTCCAATACTCCATGATACAACATTATTTTGGAATCCCATTACTTAAACTCTTAATCATTCCACCACATCGTTTTCATATTCAACATCGCCAATAGTGATCGCATGTGACTTCCCTTTGTCCTTTGCCTTAAGCGGTTGCTCATGTCGATCATCACTAACCCTTAGATTAGGGAATTTATTAGCATAATACCCCATTTCCTTGCACTTGAAGCATTGAAGTGTTGGTGGTGTATTCTCTGCAGTTTTTGCTTTATTCACATCATTAGAAACCCTTTTTCCATTACATCAATACTCAGCTGCACGATGACCTTCTTTTCCACACTTAAAAAATTTTCTAGTCCCTTTAAGACAATCTCCACCATGCTTCTTTCCACACTTTGTGCATAAGGAAACATTCATCTTCTTTTCACCATTATTCTGATATTTCTCCTTGAACTCCATCTTTCGTTTCTTGTTAAAACCATGAGATGGATATGTAACACCAACTTCCATTTATACCTTGACAGCACAACGCACAATTTCTTCATAGCTACTGAAGTCTCTTATAGCTAATTCCCTTCGAAGACTTGGTTTTAAGCCACTGAAAAATAGATCAACTTTACTTTCAGGTTGGATGATAATGCCAGATACATACCTTGCAAGTCTTGTAAAATTATCTTCGTATATACCAATAGATTCATCATCCTTCTGCATCATCTCAAGAAACTACTTTTCCATCATTGTTCAAAGAATACGAGGGAAGTACTTACTGAAAAACAAGTTCTTGAACTCGTCCCATTCCATGGACCCAATTTCATCTATTGGCCTCGTATTCTTGGTAAGATTCCACCATTGATCAGCTTCACTTTCAAAATGATATACTGCTAAGATGACTTTATCATGTTCAGAACATTGAAGAATTGAAAATATCTTTTCAGTGGTACTGATCCATTGTTCAGCAACAAGGGGATCAGAAGACCCACAGAAAGAAGGTGGACGTTGCCTCATGAAGGACTCAATAGAATATTTTTCCCTTCTCTGCTCATTTGGAAGTCCAGAATTATTCATAGCTTGTGTAATTATAGCAATAATATTTTTCACTCCATCTCCCATAACACATGTTTGTTCAAGAGGACAATCATTGCATTGTCCATTATAGTGATCAAAACGGTTCCTTCGGGTTCCAGCCATCGTCTAAAACCCAAAAAGAATAGTGTGAGAGGCAAAAATAATGCTAGGGAAAACAACATAGTAAAGGGGGAGTACCCTTAATATCTAACATCTTAGGTTAAATTCTAAGATCGTTACCGTAGTTCTAGTACTATATCATATATGTATACTTATCCTTAGGGGCATCCCTAGACATACCTTAGTAATATCTCTAGAGATCTCACTAATGTTTTCGCATCCTGGTTTCCAAAGGTTGACTAAACTTTTCCTCTGATACCAACTTTAGAGACCTGAATCCTGACGTACATGGACATTACATTACTTTTTCGGAATACTTATTACATAACAAAAACACACACACAAGGACCGTAATATTTTAGTGTCTTTGGAAACTCGGGACGTAATCTTCTAATCATGGTGAAAGATCTTCAACATCACCCATAAAGATCATCCCCCTTTTTTTCTTACCTAAAACCTTTCTTTATATCCTGGGGAAAATAAAACATACAAAAGGGTGAGCTCAAATGCTCAGTAATGGTAAACAAAAGAAATATCAATCACATCATATACATAAGAACATAACTTTTGGAAATCTTAACCTGCAAAAGAGATCATAATATCATAACATGGGATAAATCATAGAAGTGAAATGTAATCCCAATAATCATAACTTAAAACATGAAACTTTTTGGCATACACACATAATCATAGAGAATCATTTCTTATTAGTCAAGACTCATTGTCAAGACTATCTTAGTGGACAAAGTCCATTTCTGAACCGAGTCACCCTCGTTTCAGTACTATTTCACTGAATCAGTATAACCTACCGTTCCAGCCATGTCTATCTCATGAGATATAAAATATTTACCCAATGAATTTGAGGGAGATATAGGTCCCACCCATCTCTTAATGATACCATTCTTATGTGTGCCACAAAATCATAAACCGTACATCATAGCATAACCCATGTAATAAAAATGGGAATCTTAAACATCATGACATCATAAAACAATTCATATAAGATAAAAAAATTAATAAAAATAATTCCATCACAACATTATCAAATCAATGTAATAATAGATATAGAAATAGAACCCTATTTTATCATATATGGAAAATAATTTTGATAAAACACTTGAACTCCATTCTTGAGAAAAATATCCTTTCTTTTTCAAAAACATTTTTCCTTTCTTAACATGTCATACAATTTTAAACTAAAAGAAGTTGATTAAAAATAAACTTGAAAACTTGTAAAGTAAGATTCTGGGAAATAATGTTTTAAAAATCAATTCATGCCGTATAAAAAAATCATTCTTCGTACTTTTGTCGGAAAAGTCAAAAAGTAACTCGTACGAAAAATGACAAAAGATTCCTTTCATATCATTTACTAAAAACACACCTAAGGGTAAAATTGGATTTAAAAAATTGTAGGTGGATGGAAATAATATTAAATATTGAGGAAACATGGATGTGGATGATAAAATACACCCCAATAAATTTCAAAGTATAAACAATCTCGGATAAAAATGAGATTGTGATATTTTCCCTTATCTTATGTCCGATATGCTTTTTATGTATCCTAACCTCCTGTATAATGATTTAAATAATGTAATTAACATATTATAGAATCATATTCATTGTTATGATATCATATATGGTTCAATTATGACTTTATATTACCCGTTCTTTTGTAAATTCCATGTTAAAGAAGTGTTTTGGGTAAAACCGTTTTATTTATCGTAGGTGTTTGGACTTGTTGTTCTTGACATTATTATTACTTATATCATGATTTACTTACTTCTAGAATATAAAACATGATTTATATATCATATATATTCAGTATATATATATATATATAATAGATAGATAAATGAAATGAAACACACCGTTCATGGAGACGGTAGTCCGTACGTACGCATGAACGCTGTTTTCCTTTTCTTATTGTCTTGAATGGAAGTAAGTAGATAACATACATATATATATATATATACACATAAATACAGTAGATTTAACATGTCATATATTTCATTATTATTCATTATATATATACTTTATAATCATTCATGAATGGTTAATGTGGAGAATGAATCTCATCACGTCGTGGAGACGGTAGTCCGTACGCACGCACGAGCGATGATATCGTTCCCATGGTCGTGGAATTGTGTTGAAGTGTATGTATACTATTTCAGTATCAATATCACTTTATAATAATCATATATAGTTAGTCATTACACCATTATAACCATCCAATTAAGGTGGTGACAGAAAATAGATTACACCACGGCGTGGAGACGGTATTCCGTACGTACGCACGCGCGGTGATTTCCTTTTTCCGTAAGATGGATAGAAGGTTAATTAGAGTTGTTTCATATTTATAATAACATATAAGTATATAATAAATACTGATGTTATTACTTTATCATGAAACAACTAAATAATAAGAAGTTGAAGAAGAAATAAATTGAAAAAGATCGGTAATGGATATTACCTCTTTTTGACGCGCCTTCACTTAACCTCCACATAAAGAACTAAGGATGGTATTTTAAGAAGACCAGGACCTATAGGATGATACTAGGGAAGTGGAGAAGAGATTTTTTCAGGGTTTGGCCGATCTTGAATGCTCAAATTGGTGTGAGGAGGAGAGGGAGGAGGTGCCCTTTTATAAGGGAGGAGAGGGGCACCTTAGGAAAATCTCAAAATATTATTTTATATTAAGGTCAAATTCGGTTTATAATGGTTCCAAAGTGTCTTATTTCGAAGCTAAAGTGGGTATGGGTCGTAATCCTTTCATCCAATAGGATTTAGACAAGTTTTGGTTATTTTTTTAACCTTATCAATTAGATTTAACTCTAAGTTAAATAATTTAACTTTTACAGTGTCTTTTTGTTTTCTTACACTATATGGTTAATAAACTTACTATATCAATCCAAAAGAACCCCAAGTTGTTTATTATTAATATATATAACCTTATCTAAGTAATTTTGCCGAAAATTAGATTTTTAAGAATAAAATAACAATTAATAATATAATATTTGTTTTAAAAACTAATTTATGTCAATTTTGACACTATTTGGTACATGATTTTTATGAAATTCATATCAGAATGATAATTTCAAACCAAGTTACTTATATCAACTATAACATGTCATATTAACCTAGAAAATTAGTTTAAGTCATAAAAAGTCTCAAATTACATTTATTTGGGCATTTATAACATAAATTATGTCAATATTTCATTAATAAGACAATTACTGCATCATCTTTGTGTCATAATAAATTAAAATTATTTAATCCCTAAAAATTCTAAAGAAATTCCTATGATTTAGAAAATTGTATTAGATTTCTGTATACTATTCATGTTTGACGTTTCATGAAGTTTTTCACTAAATTAAAATTATTATACTTATAAGATTTAAGAAAGTGACATGTTGTCACATTCTTTGGTTTTAATAATAATTAAATTATTTTCATGGACAAAAATCCATTATATGAATATAATCCGACCCTTAGGTGATATGGGTCGACATTTAGTCATCCAATAGGATTTTGACATGTTTTAGGGTAATTTTATAATATTATATTTACCCTTAATTACCCGATTTACATTTAACTATGTTAAATAAAATTTACCGTAGTTACTATTCATAATTCCCAAAAATAAAAAGTAGCTTATTAACATAATTTGGATCCAGTGATTCCAAATATGGAATCCATTTTTCCAAATTAAATACACAAAAGTTGCAGAAATTAAAATAAAATTAATCCCGTTGTCGAAAGAAAATGGGTTTTTCTTTAAAACATTGCAAAAGATTGAATTGATTTAACCTACGAATTCAAGGTAAAATCAATGATAACGACATACATTATATTAAACAGTAAAAATATATTATATTTATACTTTAAAACCATTCAATATTATAATTTAACCACATAAGATATTACGATGAAAAAAAGTTTTTTTTAATTAAAATATAGTGTGTTTTTACTATTCATTAAAATATGAAAGTTATCAGAAAAATATCAAAACTTTATCTATTGTAAATTTTTATATCCTGATTAAAAAGAAGAATTTTATTTTGTCAAATTGAACTTATAAACATGTCAAAAACTATATTTAAAGTCGGTGCTCCATCAAAAGGTGGCAAAACTACATTTTTTTTTGAAAAATACTTATTTTACCCGAAAAATTTATTTCGTTCTTATACCATGTTCTAGAAAATGTGTAAGATGAATAATAATGTTATAAAATTCAAAATTTAGTTAACACTATTCATAATGTCTAGTTCATAACATTATTATAATAATATATCATTGTTTAGTAAATCCCGGTATTGCGTACCACACGTGCTATCGAGGAAGGTCATGATTGCGTGTAATGCAAGCCAAGTCAGGGTTGCGTGTAGTGCACGACTCCTTTGTTGTTACGTATAATAGAATCCAACCATATTATATTTATACATTGAATATATATATATATATACACTCAACGTTGTGTAGAATAACTTCTATCAAATGAACTTGAAATTGTGTGTAACAAGAGCCAAGAAAAGTGTTGCGTATACTGCAAGCTAATACTGTGTTGCGTATAGTGCAAGATAATCTTGGTGTGTCGTACAATAGAAGATATGAATGAAATTAAAAATAATGTATCTTATAAAATCTCGGGTTGTTACATTCTACCCCCTTAAAATTAATTTCCCCCTCGAAATTCGTCGGGGTTATAAATGGTTTACTATTCGAAAGTTTCTTTAATAGAAACCCACATCGTAAAAAGGAATACCAAAACCAATATTTAAAAAAAAGTATGAAATGTAACGGTTACCCGAATAAACTAATCACCGGGTTTCCACATAGGTGAAAATATGGATATGGAAGAGAAATCTAACCATCATGTTCTGATGGAGAGTAGTAGAGAACATGGCTATGAAAAAGCCAACAATCATAAGGCCATAGATTTGTGATTATCTAAGGTACCATCTGATTCATCGAATATAAGGGCAGTAGGACAACATTTTTGGTTTTTCAAGATCATTTCCCTAAAGTTGATGAAATTGGAATTAGATGAAATACTTTCGTGAATTTGGTATAGTCTCACAGTTTGTCATTCTTTGGACAATTCCCACTTCTTCTCTTAAAGAAATGAAGTTAAATTTTTCATTCGTGATGTGTTATCAGATCATGTGATAGAATGATGGGTCATTCCATCTATCTCAAACAAATGGTTAGAAAATTTATCAAAAAAATACATAAGTTCATATATAGTGAGATTAATCTTATATAGTTCCTAAAATGGACTTATACTTCATATATCATACTCCTTAATATAATAAAACTATTTTCTACTAAACAGGGACTTCCTGTAGGCCAGTGGTAGGTGATAAAGGCTAGTCGCACTTCGGTTTTGGGTTCGATTCCCACATCCTTTTCTGACGTGATGGGCTGTTGCCCGTCCTGTAGGTTGTCCTTTTTCTAAAACTACATTACTATAAAATCCCATCAGTAATATCGAAAAAAGTTCTATCCTTAAACAATACTTAGCATATGTCCAACATAATCCATTCCAATATTTAGTCTTATCTGAAATACTTCGGTCCATGCTCATAGTATAAAGAAAATGATTACTTGAAATGTCATCAACCAAGCATGTGAATACCATCATTTATCCCCCATATATATATATTGTTGGTCACATTCAAATCATGTGAATACCTTAATCATGTATTCTCTTGAAAAAAATGAATACCCATTGAACCATAGTGAAAACTTGAATGCAGTTAAAAGTTAACACTTTCCACATACCAAAATCCTCAAAATTCTATATACTCAAACCATGATATCACTTTGTCCTTATATCAATCATGAGCTCATGAATACTGTTAAACATTTCATTTTCTCGTTTTCCCTTCATTATGCGCATATCATCTTATTTCTAAAAATATCTCAATCACTTTGAATACCACATTAGACCAATACATAAATATTCCAATACTCGATGATACAACATTATTTTGGAATCCCATTACATAAACACTTAATCATTCCACCACATCGTTGTCATATTCAACATCGCCAATAGTGATCACATGTTACTTCCCTTTGTCCTTTGCCTTAAGCGGTTGCTCATGTCGATCATCACTAACCCTTGGATTATGTCATTTATTAGCATAATGCCCCATTTCCTTGCACTTGAAGCATTGAAGTGTTGGTGGTGCGTTCTCTGCAGTTTTTGCTTTATTCACATCATTAGAAACCCTTTTTCCATCACTTCAACACTCAACTGCTCGATGACCTTATTTTTCACACTTAAAACATTTTCTAGTCCCTTTATTACAATCTCCACCATGCTTCTTTCCAAAATTTGTGCATAAGGAAACATTCATCTTCTTTTCACCATTATTCTGATATTTCTCCTTGAACTCCATCTTTCGTTTCTTGTCAAAACCATGAGATGGATATGTAACACAAACTTCCATTTCTACCTTGACAGCACAACGCACAATTTCTTCATAGCTACTGAATTCTCTTATAGCTAATGCCCTTCGAAGACTTTGTTTTAAGCCACTGAAAAATAGATCAACTTCACTTTCAGGTTCGATGATAATGCTAGATGCATACCTTGCAAGTCTTGTACAATTCGCTTCGTATATACCAACAGATTCATCATCCTTCTGCTTCAGCTCAAGAAACTCCGTTTCCATATTTGTTCAAAGAATACGAGGGAAGTACATACTGAAAAACATGTTCTTGAACTCATCCCATTCCATAGACTCAATTTCATCTCATGGCCTCGTATTCTTGATAATATTCCACCATTGATCAGTTTCACCATCCAAACGATATAATTCTAAGATGACTTTATCATGTTCAGAACATTAAAGAACTGAAAATATCTTTTCAGTGGTACTGATCCATTGTTCAGCAACAAGTGGATCAGAAAACCCACTGAAAGAAGGTGGACATTGCTTCATGAAGGACTCAAAAGAATATTTTTCCCTTCTCTGCTTATTTGGAAGTCCAGAATGATTCATAGCTTGTGTAAGTATAGCAATAATATTTTTTACTCCATCTCCCATAACACTTGTTTGTTCAAGAGGACAATCATTTCATTGTCCATTACAGTGATCAAAACGGTTCCTCTGGGTTCCAGCCATCGTCTAAAACCCAAAAAGAATAGTGTGAGAGGCAAAAATAATGCTAGGTAAAACAACATAGTAAAGGGGGAGTACACTTAATATCTAACATATTAGGTTAAATTCTAAGATCGTTACTGTAGTTCTAGGACTATATCATATATGTATACTTATCCTTAGATACATCCCTAGACATACCTTAGTAATATCTCTAGAGATCTCACTAATGTTTTCGCATCCTAGTTTCCAAAGGTTGACTAAACTTTTCCTTTGATACCAACTGTAGAGACTCGAAGCCTGACATACACGGACATTACATTACATTTGTGGAATACTTATTACATAAGAAAAACACACACACAAGGACCATAATAGTTTAGTGTCTTTGGAAACTCGGGACGTAATCTTCTAATCATGGTGAAAGTTCATCAACATCTCCCATAAAGATCTTCCCCATTTTTTTCTTACCTAAAACCTTTCTTTATATCCTGGGGAAAATAAAACATACAAAAGGGTGAGCTCAAATGCTCAGTAAGGGTAAACAAAAGAAATATCAATCACATCATATACATAAGAACATAACTTTTGGAAATATTAACCTGCAAAAGAGATCATAATATCATAACATGGGATAAATCATAGAAGTGAAATGTAATACCAATAATCATAAACATTAAACTTTGTGGAATACACACATAATCACAGGGAATCATTTCTTATTAGTCAAGACTCATTTCCAAGACTATCTTAGTAGACAAAGTCCATTTCTGAACCGAGTCACCCTCGTTTCAGTCCTGTTTCACTGAACTGGTATGACCTACCATTCTGGCCATGTCTTTCTCATGAGATATAAAATCTTTAGCCAATACATTGGAGGGAGATATAGGTCCCACCCATCTCTTAATGATACCATTCTTATTTGTGCCACAAAATCATAAACCATACATCATAGCATAACCCATGTAATAAAAATGGAAATCTTAAACATTGTGACATCATAAAACAATTCATATAAGATAAAGGAATTCATAAAAATAATTCCATCACAACATTATCAAATCAATGTAATAATAGGGATATAAATAGAACCCTATTTTATCTTTGATGGAAAATAATTTTGATAAAACACTTGAACTCCATTCTTGAGAAAAATATCCTTTACACTTCAAAAACATTTTTACTTTCTTAACATGTCATAAAATTTTAAACTAAAAGAAGTTGATTAAAATTAAACTTGAAATCTTGTAAAGTAAGCTTCTTGTAAATAATGTTTTAAAAATCCATTCATGCCGTATAAAAAACATTCTTCGTACTTTTGTCGGAAAAGTCAAAAAGTACCTCGTACGAAAAACGACAAAAGATTTCTTTCATATCCTTTACTAAAAACTCACCGAATGGTAAAATTGGATTTAAAAAATTGTAGGTGGATGGAAATAAAATTACATATTGAGGAAACATGGATGTGGATGATAAAATACACCCCAGTAAATTTCAAAGTATAAACAATCTCAGATAAAAATGAGATTGTGATATTTTCCCTTACCTTATGTTCGATATGATTTGTACATATCTGAACCTCCTTTTTAATGATTTAAATAATGTCATTAAATTATTACAGAATCATATTCATTGTTATGATATCATATATGGTTCACTTATGACTTTATATTACCCGTTCTTTTGTAAATTCCATGTTAAAGAAGTGTTTTGGGTAAAATCATTTTATTTGTTGTAGGTGTTTGGACTTGTTGTTCTTGACATTATTATTACTTATATCATTATTTACTTACTTCCAGAATATAAAACATAATTTATATATCATATATATTCAGTATATATATATATTTAATAGATAGATAAATGAAATGAAACACATCATTCATGGAGACGGTAGTCCGTACGTGCGCATGAACGCTGTTTTCCTTTCTTTATTGTCTTGAATGGAAGTAAGTAGATGACATACATATATATATACATAAATCCAGTAGATTTAACAGGTCATATATTTCATTATTATTCATTATATATACTTTGTAATCATTCGGAATGGTTAATGTAGCGAATGAATCTCATCGCGTCGTGGAGACGGTAGTTCGTACGTACGCACGAGCAATGATATCGTTCCCATGGTCGTGGAATTGTGTTGAAGTGTATGTATACTATTTCAGTATCAATATCACTTTATAATAATCATATATAGATACTCATTACACCATTATACCCATCCAATTAAGGTGGTGGCGGAAAATAGATTACACCACGGCGTGGAGACGGTATTCCGTACGTACGCACGCAGGGTGATTTCCTTTTTCCGTAGGATGGATAGAAGGTTAATTAGAGTTGTTTCATATTTATAATAACATATCAGTATATAATAAATACTGATGTTATTACTTTATCATGAATCAACTAAAGAATAAGAAGTTGAAGAAGAAAGAAATTGAAAAAGATCGGTAATGGATATTACCACTTTTTGACGCGCCTTCACTTAACCTCCACTTAAAGAACCAAGGATGGTCTTTGAAGAAGACCAGGACCTCTAGGATGATACTAGGTAAGTGGAGAGGAGATTTTGGCAGGGGTTGTCCGAGCTTGAATGATCAAATTGGTGTGAGGAGGAGAGGTAGGAGGTGCCCTTTTATAAGGGTGGAGAGGGGCACCTTAGAAAAATCTCCAAATATTATTTTATATTAAGGTAAAATTAGGTTTATAATGGTTCCAAAGGGTCTTATATAAATGCTAAAGTGGGGATGGGTCGAAATAATCTTATACAATAGGATTTAGACAAGTTTTGGTTTTTAGTTTAACCTTATCAATTAGATTTAACTCTAAGTTAAATAATTTAACTTTTACAGTGTCTTTTTGTTTTCTAACACAATATGGTTAATAAACTTATTATATCAAGCCAAACGAACCCCAAGTTGTTTATTATTAATATATATAACCTTATATATATCATTTTGCCGAACTGTAGATTTTTAGGAATAAAATAACAATTAATAATATAATATTTGTTTTAAAAACTAATTTATGTCAATTTTGACAATATTTGGTACATGATTTTTATGAAATTCATAACAGAATGATAAGTTAGAAAAAAGTTACTTAAATCAACCATAACATGTAATATTAACCTATAAAATTAGTGTAAGTCATAAAAAGTCTCAAATTAAATTTAGTTGGGCATTTATAACATCAATTATGTCAATATTTCATTAATAAGACAAATACTCCATCATCTTTGTGTCATAATAAATGATAATTATTTAATCCCTAAAAATTCTAAAGAAATTCCTATGATGTTGATAATTGTATTATCTTTTTGTATACTATTCATGTTCGAAGTTTAGTGAAGGTTTTCACTAAATTAAAATTATTATACTTATAAGATTTAAAAAAGTGACATGTTGTCACATTCTTTGGTTTAAATAATAATTAAATTATTTTCACGGAAAAAAGTACATTAAATGAATCTAATCCTACCCTTAGGTGATATGGGTCGACCTTTAGTCATCCAATAGGATTTTGACATGTTTTAGGGTAATTTTATAATATTATATTTACCCTTAATTACCCGATTTACCTTTAACTATGGTAAATAAAATTTACCGTAGTTACTATTCATAATTCCCAAAAATAAAAAGTAGCTTATTAACATAATTTGGATCAACTGATTCCAAATATGGAATCAATTTTTCCAAATTAAATACACAAAAGCTTCAGAAATTAAATTAAAATTAATCCCGTTGTCGAAAGAAAACGGGTTTTTCTTTAAAGCATTGCAAAAGATTGAATTGATTTAACCTACGAATTCAAGGTAAAACCAATGCTAATGACATACATTATATTAAATGGTAAAAATATATTCTATTTATACTTTAAAACCATTCAATATTATAATTTAACCACATAAGATATTACGATAAAAAAAGTTGTTTTTTAATTAAAATATAGCGTGTTTTTACAATTCATTAAAATATGATAGTTATCGGAAAAATATCAAAACTTTATCTAATGTAAATTTTTATAGCCCGATTCGAAATAAGAATTTTATATTGTCAATTTGAACTTATAAACATGTCAAAAACTAGAATTAAAGTGGGTGTTCCATCAAAAGGCGGCAAAACTGCATTTTTTTGAAAAATACTTATTTTACCCGAAATATTTATTTTGTTCTTATACCATGTTCTAGAAAATGTGTAAGATGAATAATAATGTTATAAAATTAAAAATTTAGTTAACACCATTCATAATGGCTAGTTCATAACAATATTATAATAATATATCGTTGTTTAGTAAATCCCGGTATTGGGTACAACACACGCTATCAAGGAAGGTCACGATTGCGTATAATACAAGCCAAGTCAGGGTTGCGTGTAGTGCACGACTCCTTTGTTGTTGCGTATAATAGAATCCAACCATATTTTATTTATACATTGAATATATATATATATATACACTCAACGTTGCGTAGAATAACTTCTATCAAACGCACTTGAAATTGTGTGTAACAAGAGCCAAGAAAAGTTTTGCGTATATTGCAAGCTAATACGGTGTTGCGTATAGCGCAAGATAATCTTGGTGTGTCGTACAATAAAAGATATGAATTAAATTAAAAAGAATGTATCTTATAAAATCATGGGCTGTTACACCTTATGCCCAAGTTGTGGCTTCTATGAGGAATAGAGTAATGTGGGAAGATTATTTGGGATGTGTTTAGATGAGCCATGTGGGATGTAGAGGTGTGAGTAACAGTTAGAGGTGATTCCCTTTTATAAGAGGATGGAGGGACACTTCAGGAATGTCTTGAAAGATTATTTTATTATAATCTTAATTTCAATTTCAAAAGGTCCCAAAATAATTTAATTCTATGATAAGGTGATTATTTTTTGAAATACTCTCAATAAATAGGTTTTATACAAGTTTTGGTCTCAAATATAACCTTATAAGTTAGCTTTAACGATTAGTTAACTTGTTTAACTCTTACCATGCCTTCTTGTGTATTGATACTATATGTTTAATATAGTTACTATAAAATTACAATAGAACATAAAGGGTTAAATTAAGGACATGTTAATCTTTATTTAAGTCATTTTTTCGAATATTATATTGTTAGGAAAATTATATCATTTAATAAAATATAATTTTAAAAAATATATTATGTAATTTTTAATAATATTCATATAATGACTTTTTAAAAATCCATAGCTTGATTCCTTCAAAAAAATACTTCAATAATTCAAAGATAAAAATTCATAATAATCACTAAAAATCATGGATGGCATAAAAAGTCTATAAATGAATTTATTTTAATATTTATAATCATATTTATTTAAATAATTCATTAACAAGGTAATCACTACATAATCATTGTGTCATAAAGATATTTATTTATTTGATGTCTAAATATTAAAAATCAGATACCATGATGTAGGAAATGATTTTATATTTCTAATTTATATTTATAGTCTGATAGATTACATATATAATCCGATATAAAGTTTTTTTAATAAAAGATACATGTTTTGTGTATATTTTCATAAACACTAAGTTAAATGTAATTAAATGTCATTTTCACACAGAAGTGGCTCCTTGGGGTCGTAAACCAGCCTAATGATTCCTAGGTTCATAAATATCTCATCCAAAAGGGTTTGGACATGTTTTACGACAGTTTAATATTATTAAAATATTATTTTTTACCCTTATTTAAAATATTTACCCTTTAACCATCGTAAATAAAATCATTACAGAAGTTACTATCCATAATGTCTCAAAATAAAAGGTGCCTATTTACACAATTTTAACCTATTAATTAAAAATATGGAATAAATTTTTACAAATTCAAAACACAGATGTTCATGTAATTAATTTAAAATTAATTCCTGTTGTGGAAACCAAAAAGCGAGTTATTTAGAAGTAATAAATAGTAGAAGATTGACTTGTATTTATGTCAAATTTAAAATTTAAAATACTTAAAATTACCATAATTTCATTAAAAGATAAAAATACAATCCAATGAAACTTTAAAACCAACTTAATAAATAATATAACTATATAAATAAAATATATAGGAAAAGGCAGTTTTGAATTAAAATGTAGTATTTTTCCCTATTCCAAAAAATATGAATTTTATCAGAAATATACCAAAATTTCATGAAACGTAAATATTATGATACTATAATATAGAATATGTTTATTTTGTGAAATATAAAATATAAAAGTGAAAAAATATATATTTATAAAGGGTTTGACATCAAATGTTAGTAAAATTAATTTTTTAGACAAATACTACTATTATCTGAAAAATTGAATTTGTTCTTATATCATATCTATAAACTATATAAGATGAATTTAAAAAATTAAATTGAATATATAAAAATACATTGACTGGGATATTAAAACACAATTATTATTTTTTAAATATGTAAACCATATTTCAAAATTCAGTTGATATTATTCATTCATGTCATTCCAACAGCTAGGTGTTAACTACCATTTAAAATAATAATAATATTATTGTTATATTTTTCAATGTATGTAAATGTTTTTTTACAATGTAATATTTCAAAGAAAACCATTTTTTTGTTGAGTATTCTATCAGAAAAAAATATCCCTTTTAATGTAAAATTAATATCTTATTCATAACAATTAAAATAATTCAAAAATTGTTATTCTATAAATACCCGAGTCGTTACATCCTTCCCCATTTTAAAATTTTCAACCATTAAATTTTAATATTGTGCTCAGAAACATCATTTAATGTCCCCCAATGGAATAAGAGTCAATAAAATAATCACATTAAAAGAATGAAATAGAAGTACAAATGTCACCTGAGAAAACACATAGAAAGACTCCATGAAAACATTGATATGGAAGAGAAAAATAACTTTCATAGACTAATAGAGAGTGATAATTAAATTGATCACAAATACCATAATAACATAAATTTTTGGTTGAGTAAAATTATGTAAATAAAATAAAGTGAATAACATTTTGGATTTATGATCCTTTTTAGAGAGTTCAAAAATTTTATTAATACATTAACTATTCTTATAAGAAAACCCACTTATTTTTCATGTATAGTTTCATCCTTCAATAAATTTATACCAAAAAAATAATATTTTCTCCAAACTATGATTATTCAAGATGACATCGTCACATATGATGTGTTGTAATCAACTTCTAGGGAATCACATAATCCACAAATGATGAACTATATATATTTCACTTATCTTTTAACATTAATCAAAACTAATATGGTTATTACAAGATCAGATAATCCCCAAAAAATGATAATCCTTTATAAAAAGAAATACCACTCTTAATCACCAAATTTAAACAAATAGTACCCAAAGTTTAACAATGACTATTCAATAAACAATTGCACTAAAAATTATTCAATATAATCCAAACTAAGATAGAAACCCAAAAATCATAGGAATTTTATCACATAGTCTTTAATGATAAATATTAACATTTATCCCCAAAAAACATAGACTAATATAAATGTATCACAATAAAAAGTAATTAACCAATTCACATATTCTCAATTATAGGTTAATAATTTCCATAACTAACCCAAATAGTTATAAGTACAATATTAAAACATAGATTATTCCAAAATAAAATTCAACCATTACTCCTCAAATTAAATCTCACAATATTATATTTTCATTAGGCATATTGTGTTCCCATAAGAGTGAACACATTCTATGATAACAATTTTCACATAATCAACAAAACATTTTCTCATACTAAGAATATATATTAAATAAAACCTAAGTTCCCAAAATAAACTTATTCTTGATCCATAAAATAATTTGAATAATAAAAATAAATTATACTAACCAAGGACATCATATATTCCAGTGGTAGGTGATTAATCCCAATTGCACTTTGGTTGTGGGTTCGAGTCCCACATCATTGTCCGATGCCATTGGTTGTCACATGGTCTGTGTGTTATCAATTTTTAAAAACTATATAATTATTAAAATAATCCAAAAATTAGATAAATTCCTCAAAAATAACCATAAAATATTTTAACCTCAAATGTTATCTCATACCTCTCATTTCCATCCCAAAATATAAATACCCTTAATTGCCTCAAATTCAAGGATCATATAAATCCTAATTGTTCTTTATAACTATATCCACAAAAGAAAAGATAAATCTTTCTCCATTAACATTTTAATATAAAAAACATAAGGGTTACAAATACTAGATTTTTTCAAATGTAACTGGGTTATAAAAACATTAAAACACATCATCATCCATACATTTAACATAACTATTCAATTCATAAAATATAGACATCGTAATCCTGTTTCTTTTTTTGTGATCATCTATCCATGATTTTCTATATTATTATTTTATATTTCCTTTCGATAAAAAATTCATGAATAATGTCCTAGGATTTCAATAAATTCAAAACATCAGCTAAAAAATAATACGTATCGTCCAAATATCATTTTAATTTTCATCATCTTCGATTGGAATTGAATTACATATTGGTAATCATAAATATTAATGGTCCTTCTGATCCCATTCCCAAACCATTTTAATACGTAATATATTTTCGTAATGACTATGTACACCACATTTAAAACATTTAATTGATTCCTTGAAAAGAACTTCTTTCCCTTTCTTAGAGTTAACTGAACACTTCCTTTTTCCCTAGAAGGTTATTTCTTTATGACATTCATTAACATATCTATATCATATTCTTTTCCCTTTTAAGCATTTTTCTATGTGTTTATTTCCACATCATTGAAAAATTGGGTTTTGAATATACATTCCATTATGATTATTACCTGAACTTCCTTATGTATTTGTTTCTCACATATACGATGCCTTATAAAAATCACCATGGTTCCAGTGGACAATCATGACTCTAGATGGTTGGTTAAGAATAACCATAAGAGTTCCCATTGAAAACCCCATTTCTTTCTGGTTCTTTTTCAGAAAACCATCACAGTATCTTTCACATCCATTATTAATTTGGTGCCTCTAAGATCCATCCATTAGCAAAAAATCAAAATGGTTAGTGTGAGTATATCAGTAAAAACATCATACACAATCTTATGAGGAGGGTACACAATAAAATATAATTATCCATGTTTTCTTAAACTCATTCAATTTATCTAAAATAATTATGACTTGTTTTAATATACTAACCACTATGGTTATATAAAATATATCTCTTATGTTTATATAACACCCTATAATATATAGTAATCTAAACCGATCTCTGATACCAACTATAGGATCCTAGCCTTAAAAATTACAAAATATTAAATTATGTAAATAATTAACATTGATGATCTTTTCAGTTTTAGAGAATTGAATAATTAGGATATAACTTACACATAACAACTTGAATATTACAAGTAGACACATCTAATCATGATCCATTTTTTTAAATACAACAAAAACACATAAAAAATAAACAAGTTTAGTTCCATGTTTTAGGCAGAAAATTTTTTCCATGATCCCATCTGTGACCCTATTCAACATTAAGTCCTTGGAAAAACATTTCAAAACATAGGATGTGCATAAAAAGATTAGTAAATGATGCATTAATAATTAAAAATTTTGGACATAAAAAAACATGTAACCATGAAAACTTTATAAAAAAAGTAATAATTTCCACCTTTAAGAAGTAGTAAATATAAATAAATGAATATAAGCTAATTACAAACCCTTATTAGGACCATAATAATACCATAAATCCTATAAAAATACACATATTTCATATAAAGGTTACTTGATATATAAACATACTGAAATGGAATAACCATATGGTCAAATTCAACACATGTCACTAAATGGAATAGTCATACAGTTGACTTCCATACCCAATGCATTCGAGATTATAACATAACAACCTGTCGTTGGTTTCTCATGAAACCACCTATCATTCGGTTTATCACACAACCCCCCCATCAAGGATTTATCACGTAACCACCCGTCAAATTTCCAAGTACGATTATATACTCAAAACAACTAAAATATTGAAAATATCAACATTTCACTAAGAACATTTAATTTATAATCAGGAATAATAATTTAAAGTTATTAAAATAAAAAATAAAAATAAATTTATCTTTAATAAAAATATAAGTAAAAAAGGGTATATGGTATTAATTTTCCTTTAAAAAACATTATGTTTTGTTAAAGAAGTTGGATATCAGAAAATTCTCGCATTGGTAGAATGGTTCTTGTTTTCACATATGTTAAAAACATTCCTTTTTTCATTTTTTGAAACTCATTTTGGAAAAAAGATTCATTTTTTATGATATTAAAATTAAAAAGATTTATTATACATAGTATAAAATAATGAGGTGTATATTATCAAAATAGACCTCAATAAAATGAGATGGAGTCAATGTCCCTTACAAAGATAATTTGTAAATAAAATTGATTGATTAAGTGTATTCACTATAAGTATACATAAATAATGTATAAATACCAGATAAGATATAAAAATTAAATTCTCACATAATAATATAATGACATAGTAATGAAGAATCTGATCAACCCTAGGAATGGAAATTGTTTAAAGAAGTTCCCTTACAAAAATTCATCATCCTAACGACGTCAATTCAAAATTCAAAAAATTAGTTGATGGGATATAAAAGGGCCTCTAATCACATGTAAATATAATGAAAATAAATAAGGATATAGAAGAACAATTCCCAAAATATGAAAATGGAAATTAAAATACAAAACAGAAACTAAATATTTGCTTAAAAGAGGAGGGTGGAAAGTATCCTTTCCTAGCATCAGATTCGTTATGTTTGTTCCTTGTTATTTCTGAATAATAAACATATGTTAATTTCTAATTAATTCATAACCTTTTAAAGTTTATTATTGCTTTTATATCACTTATTAATACATTATTAAAATTATAGAAATATTTATTTTCATATCAGATGTTTTGTCAATATTCAGTCATTGAGTCAAAAATGAACAAGTTATAATAAAAAATTGTCCAAGTGGTCAAAAGTCCATTATCTACAGAATCGGAGTCATTATTTAAATATCATATATATCTAGTATATATGTATCTACATCTAATATATATGTATTTTGAATAGTCCATAACATTTTGAGATAATAAATGAAATACATCATTTATGGAGAGGTAAGTCGTACATATGCATGGACGCTACTTTCATTTATTTTTTTTCATTATTAATGGAATGAAAACTAAATTATAAATAGGAATATTATAATTCCTATATAATATCATATTATATATAGATTATATATGTTCATTAATTCAATAATTTATATGTTCTATATATATCTTGAAGAAGTCACCTCACTTTGATGGGCGGTAGTCCACGCTTCCTCAAATAAAATTATCGTATTTACACATTATCGTCCCCATAAATGTATATTGTAAATAAAATTACTGAATAATAGATAAAATATAAATATATTATATATTATATTTAAATATTGTTCCATCGTAATGTCCACCATGAGAGGTGTTAGGGAAAAATCGAACAATCATTATTTCCGAAGGCAGTAGTTCACCGTACAAAGAAATATTACTTATGTATCCATTAGATGGATGTCTGTGTAAGATTAGTTAGAATGCATCACATTGAAAAATCTAAATATATTTATTCTATTTTTTTTGGTAAAAAAATTAATAAAAAGAGTTTAGGGGTTGGAGAAGGAAAATAAATTGAAGAAACTTCAAAGAAGTCATTACATCAAATCTAGTAATCTCCTTTGATTTTAGATAAAAGGATTTCTTGAATTCCCTTCTTGCCAAGATGAGGATTATAGGAGGTATAGACAGATGGTGGAAGATTATTTGGGCAGGGTTTTGTTGAACCAAGTGGGATTAAAGGGTTTGAGCAGGGGTTAGAGGTGATTCCTTTTATTAGAGGATTAAGGGTCACTTTAGGAATGTCTGGAAAGATTATTTTATTAGAATCATAATTTAGATTTAAAAATGCCCCCAAATAATTTTATTTGATTATTAGGTGAGTATTGATTGAAATAATCTCCATAAATAGGTTTTAGAAGAGATTTGGTCTCAAATATAACCTTATATTTTAGCTTTAACCCTCAGTTATCTAATTTAACTCTTACCATGACTTGTTGTTGATTCGTACTATATGGTTAATCTAGTTACTATAAAGTACCAATAGAAAATTAATGTGTAAATTAATGAAATTGTAAAAATTATTTGAGTCATTTGGACGAATAATATATTTTTAGGAATATTATATCCTATAATAAAATATTTTTTCTTTCAAAAACTAATTTATGTCAATTTTTATAATATTCATATCATGACTTTTTAAAAATCCATATAAAGTTGATTTATTATAAAAACACAATATTAATTCATTGACAAAATGTCATAATAATATTTAAAATTCATGGATGGAATATGAAGATTCATAATGAATTTATTTTAATACTTATAATCTTATTTATTTAAATCATTCATTAATAAGGTAATCACTACATGATTATTGTTTCAAAAATATATTGTTTTATTTGTTGTCTATAAATTTTAAATAAAATAACATGATTTAAGAAATAATTATATATTTCTAGTGATGATTTATAATATAATTGATCACTTATATAACAAAATAATTTTTTTTTTAAAAGATACATGATTAGGGTATATTTTCTTTAACATTAAATTAAAAGTAATTAAATTTCCTTTTCACAACAAGTGCCTTAATTACTTTCTAAAATCGACCCAAGGATTCCCAAGGTCGTAAATATCTCATACAATAGTGTTAAGAAAAGTGACAGGGTTGTTTAATATTATTAAAATTTTATTTTTTACCCTTATTTACTAGATTTACACATTAACCATGGTAAATAAAATATTTACTGATGTTTCTATTCATAATGTCTAAAAATAAAATGATACTATTTAAAAAAATTGTACCGCTTGATTCAAAATATGTAATACATTTTTTCAAATTCAAAACACAGAAGTTCATTTAATTAATTTAAAATTAATTCCAGATGTCAAAAACAAATAGTAGGTTTTTAAGAAGTAATAACTATCAAAATATTGACATGTGTTTATATCCAATATAAATGTGAAATTACTTCAAATCACCATTATTGTATTAATAGATAAATATATAATCCAATTAAACCTTAAAAACAATTTAATTACAAATATAACTATAGAAATAAATTAGATGAAAAGGCAGTTTGAATTAAAATACCTAATTATTCACAATTCATAAAAATATGAATTTTATCAGAAAAATTATATAATTTTATTGAAAGTAAATTTTATGTTTTTCTTCTATATAAGAAGTTTATTTTATCAAATAGTCCATATAATGGTGACAAAAATTAATATTTAAAAATGGTCTCCATCAAAAGGCAGTAAAACTGCATTTTTAGAAAAATACTTCTTTTATACAAAAAATTGCATATGTTCTTATATCATATCTAGAAAACATATAAGATGAATTAAGGACATTACATTGAATATATTAAAATACCTAAAGCGTGATATAAAAACCAAATTATTCAATTTAAAATAGGTTTTCATAAAAACACGTCATCTATATTCTATTGTTGTTATTTCCATTTCGAATAAATTCGATAACCAAGGAATCATTATTAAAACATGTGTGAACCATAATCAAAATTCAGTTGATATTATTCATTCCCACTATTATAATTGCTAGGAATTGAAGATTATTTAAAATAATAATAATTTTTTACTATATACTTTTTTAGTATATCGTAATGTTGTGTGAAACATAAGATTTCGAAGAAACCTCTAGTTGCGTGTTGAGTACGCTAGCAAAAAACATCCCTTTTAATGTAAAATTAATATCTTATCCATAAGTATTAAAATAAATAAAAAATAATTATACTTTAAATACATGGTTTGTTACATCCTTCCCCCTATTGTAAACTGCATCCTCGCAATTTTAATATTGGGCTTAGAAACATCATTAAAAGACCCACATTAGAAATAAATTCAATAAAACTATCACTTTCAAAGAATGAAAGAGAAGTAATAATGTCACCTAGGATAAAACATACTAGGAATCCATGAAAACATTGATATGGTAGAGAAAATTTACCCTAACAAACTAATAGAGTGTGATAGAAAACATGATCACAGAATGTTAACCACCACAATACCAAAATTTTGTTGTTAAGTAAAAGTATTTTAATAAAAGAAAGTGTATAAATTTTTTTGTTTAAGATACTTTTTATAGTGTTGAAAAATTTACTTAATACCAAGACTATGATCATAAGGAAACATAATTACTTTTCAATTACAGTATCATACTTTAATAAATTTCGAGCACAAACTAGTATTTTCTTTGAACGATGAGTATTCAAGAAGACATGGTCACAACTGTAGTGCTGTAATCAACTTCTAGGGGATCAAATAATCCAAAAAAGATGAACTATATGTATTTACTCTATCTTTAGATATTATAGAAAACCAAAATAGATAGTACAAGATCTGATAATCTCTAAAAAGTATAATCCTGGATAAAAATTAATACAACTGTGAATCTATAAAATTCATCAAAAAGTTCCCACTGTTAAACTAAGACAATAAAATACAAAATTGTCCGTAGTATTCATAAATATAATACAAACTAATATTGAAACCAAAAACTCAAAATAATTTTATCACGTATTCTTCCACAATAAATCTTAACATTTATCCCCAAATAACATCGACAACTCCAAAAGTATCATATTGAAAAGTAATTAACCTAATAACATGTTATCTAAGATAGGTTAATCATTTCCATAACTAACCAAAATCATTATAATTCCCCAATAAAACAAATATATTCTTTACAAATAAAATTCAACCACTACTCCTCAAATAAAATCTGGTAGTATTATATTTTTCCAAAGGCATATAGTGTTCCCAAAAGTGTGATTGTCTTCTGAAATATCATTTATCAATTAATCACAAATTCATTTTCCTATAATAAAGATATACAGTTTATAAAATGTAAGTTCCAAAAATAATCTTATTATTAATCCATAAAATAATTTAACTAATAATAAGTCATAATAACCAGGGAATCATGTAGTCTAGTGGTAGGTGATAAATCCGAGTTTCACTTGGGTTATAGGTATGAGTCCTACAACATTGTCTGATGTGACGGGTTGTCACACGGTCTGTGTGTTGTCCTTTTTAGAAATTTATATTATTATTAAAAAAATACCAAATTGAGATAAATTCCTCCAAAATAACCATAACATATTTTAACCTCAAAAGTTATATCATACCACGCATTTTCATCCAAAAATTTAATAAACAATTATTGCCTCAAATTCAAGGATCAAATAAACCTTAATTGTTCATTATAACTATATCCACAAAATAAATGAAATTTTTTACAGAATTAAAATTTTTATATAACAAACATAAGGGTTACAAATACTAAATGTTTTTCAAAAGTAATCCCAGCATCAAAACATTAAAATAAATCATCATCTATAGTTCCATCATAACTCTTCAATTCCTAAAATGCAGAAATCCTAATAATCGATCATTATTCATGAGCATTTATCTATTATTTCTATCTTATTCATTTATACATCCTTCTTGCAAACAAAATCATGCCTAATGTCCTAATATTTCCATAATGTCAAAACATAAACTTAGAAATAATACATACCTTTCATAGGTCATTTTATGTTTCCTCATCTTTGATTGTAATGGGATATGGTATTGGTAAACATATATTTATGTTCCCCTACTGATCCCATTCGTAAATATTCTACGTAGGACACCTATTTTTATAATGACTATTCACACCACATTTAAAACATAATATTTATCCCTTGAAAAAAACTTCTTTCCCTTTCCTATAGTCAACAGAACACTTCATTTTTCCATGGAAGGTTATTGATTTATGACCTTTATTAATACATATATAACATCTTCTCGTCCCTTTGAATCATTTTCTTACGTGTTTATTTTCAACCATTTATGATAACCAAAAAGTATAGTGTGAGTATATCAGTAAAAACATCGTATAATATCATATGTGGAGGGAAAACAATATGATATAATTATTCATGTTATCTTAAACTCATTCAATTTATCTAAAATAACTATGAATCATTCTTAAATGATATCAACTATGGATATATAAAACATTTCCCTTATGCTTATATAACACCATAACAACTAATGTTATCTAAACCGACATATAATACCAACTATAGGGTCCAGCCTTAAACATTATATAATCATGAATTATGTATATAATTAACATTGAGGATCTTTTCTGTCTTATAGATTTAGATAATTATGTCATAAAATTTACATAACAACTTTAATATTACATATTGAAACTTCTACTCACTATCCATTTTTTATACAAAAAATCTTAAAAAAATAAACATGTTTACTTCCATGTTTTAGATAGCATAAATTTTCCTTGAATCCATCCTTGACCACATTACTCATTGAGTCATGTGAAAAACATTTCAAAAATTTTGATGTGCATAAAAATCTCATTAATGGATACATTATGAATGAAAATGGCTAATCATTCAAAAATATGTAAACCATGAAAACATTATCATAAAGTAATAATTTCAAATTTTAAGAAGTCGTAAATATAATTCACTGAATATAATCTCATTACATCCTCTTTATATAACCATAAGATTATTATAAACCCTATAAATATAAACATATAATAGATAAAGGTATCTTTTGACATAAACATACATAAATAGAATAACCGTACTGTTGAAATCCACACATATCACAAATTGGAATTGCCATACAGCTGACATCCATACCTAATGCATTGGAGGATATAATGTAACCACCCACCCTCAGTTTATCACCCATCCACCTGTCAGTTGGTTTATCACATAACCACCCTTAATTGTTTTATCATGTAACCACCAGTCAAATTTCTAAGTACCATTATATAATCAAAACACATAAAATATTGAAAATATCAATATTTCACTAATAACATTTCATTTGAAATCACAAAAAATATTTTTATGTTTTTAACATACTCAATACATTTCCAAAATTATTTTCAACAACAATATATTTAAAAAGTGTATATGGTATTTACTTTCATTTAGAAAAACATTATAGCTTTTTATTGAAGCTAAATATAAAAAATTGCTCGCAGCGGCGGAAAGGATGTTATAGCAGCATATGTTAAAAACATTCCTTTTGTCGTTTAGTAAAGCAATATATAGAAAAAAGATTCTATTTGAATGAAATTAAAAGTAAAAGGTTTTATAATACAAATTATAAAATAAAGAGGTTTATATTATCCAAATACGCATCAATGAATGGAGATTGAGAGAAAGTCCCTTACAAAGATAATTTGTAAATAATATAAATTGATTATGTGAATTCACTATAAGTCACATAAATAATGTATAAAATCAAGATAAGATATAAAAATTCATTTATCACATAATGATATAATGACATACTCATGATGTATAAGATCATCCCAATGAATGGAAATTGGTTTAAGATGTTCCCTTAAAAAAATTCGGCAACCTAATGGCGTCACTTTCAAATTCAATAAATTAGTTATTGGGAGACAAAAGCGAATCTCATCACTTGTAAATAAAATTTACTGAAATAAGTATATATGAGAACACATCACAACATAATAAAATGGAAATAAAAAAGTCATAACATAAAATAAGTAATTGAATAATAGAGGAGGGTAAAAAGTTCCCTTACCTTGCATCCGATTCGTCACATTTGTTCTTTGTTCTTCTTGAATAATAAAAAGAAGTTAATTTATACATGATTAAAAAAATAAACTTTATTATTAATTATATATCACTTATTAACATTAAATAAATTTAAAATTATTTATGTTCATATCATATTTTTTGTCGTTATTCGATACTTCATTCAAAAAATGTACTTATTATAATTAAAAATTGTCAATATGCTCAAAAGACCATTATATCCAAAATAATATTAATTATTTATATATAATATATATGTGGTATATATGTATATATATCCATTATATTTTTATTTTTAATAGTCCAAAACATTTGGAGATAAAAATGAAATTCATCGTTCATGGAGACGGTAAGTCGTACGTACGCATGAACACTACTTTCATTTCTTTTTCTATTTTTTATGGAAGGAAAACTAAATTATACACATGTATATTATAATTAAATTATAATACCATATTATATATTCATTACACATTTTCATTAACTCTGTACTTTATACTTTCCATATATGGCATGAATGAGTAATCTCACTTTGAGGGGTGGTAGTCTGAGGTTCCTCAAATAAAATTATCCTATTTACACATAATGGTTAGAATAATGGTATTCAATAAATAAAATTAATGAATAATAGAGATAATATAAATATAATATATATCATACATAAATACATTTCTATCATAATTACCACCATGAGAGGTGTTAAAGGAAAATCGAACAATTATCCGTTCATTAGGCAGAAGTTCTCCATACACAAGAAACAATATGTTCATATCCATTAGATGGAGGTGTGAGCAAGAGTAGTTATATTACTTCACATTAAAACATTAAAGAATAATTAATATACATTTTTTGTTATAAATTAATGGAATAATGATTGTTGAGGTGGTTGGAGAGGGAAAATAAATGTAAAAAGCTTTAGAGAAGACATTACATAAAATCAGGTAACTCCTTTTGATTTAAGCTGAATGGAATTATTGAATTGCCTTTGTCCCAAGGTGATGATTCTAGGAAGAATAGAGGGATATTGGAAGATTATTTTAGCATAGTTTGGACAAACCAAGTGTGCTTGAGAGGTGTTATTAGGGGTTAGTCATGATTCCCTTTTATAAGGGGATGGTGGGGCACTTGAGGAATGTCTTGAATGATTATTTTATTATAATCTTAATTTCAATTTCAAAAGGTCCATAACTAATTTTATTCGAAGATAAGGTAATTATTTTTTGAAATACTCTCATCCAATATGTTTTATATATGTTTTCACCTCAAATATAACCTTATCTTTTATCTTTTACCTTTAGAAAACTAATTTAACTATTACTATGACTTCTTGTGAATTCATACTATATGGATAATATAGTTACTATAAAATGAAAATAGAAGCAAAAGGGTTAAATAAATGACATATTAAAAATTATTTAATTCATTTGGATGAATATTATATTTTTTTGACTATTATATAATTTAATAAAATATTATTTTTTTAAAAACTAATTTATTTTAATTTTTATAATATTGATATCATGGCATTTTAAAAATCTATAACAACGTGATTCTTTAGAAAAAACATTATTAATTAAAATATAAAATGTCATAATAATCCATAAAATTATTTTTTGGCATATTATGTTTAAAAATAAACTTATTGTGAAATTTAAAATCTTATTTATTAAAATCATTCATTTATAAGGTAATCACAACATCATCATTGTATCATAAAGATTTTGATTTATTTTATGGCTAAAAATTATAAATAAAATACCATGATGTTGGAAAGGATAATATATTTCTAATAAGTATTTATAGGCTAAAATATCACTTATATAAAAATATATAAAAATTATTTTAGTAAAAGATGCATGTTTCGGGTATATTTTCTTGAACATTAAATTATAAGTAATTAAAAGTCATTTTCACACACAAGTGGTTCCATGGGGTACTAAAATTGACCCACAGATGCCCATTTTCATATATATATATCATCAAATAGGGTTAATACATGTGTTAGGGTAGTTTAATATTATTATAATATTATTTTTACCCTTATTTTAGAGATTTAACCTTTAACCTTGGTAAATAAAATATTTACATAAGATACTACTCATAAAATCTACAAATAAAAGGTACCTATATACACAATTTGGACCTGTTGATTGCAAATATGGAAAAAAAATTCCAAATTAAAAGCTCAAAAGTTAATGTAATTAATTTAAAATTAAATCTCATTGTCGAAATGCAAAAAGGGGGGTTTTATGAAATAATAACTATCAAAAGATCTACATGTGTTTATTTCCAATTTAAAAGTGAATTTACATCAAATGACCATAATTATATTAAATGATAAAAATATAATCCAATTTTATTAATAATATTACTATAATAATAAATAAGATGATGAAGCATTTTTTAATTAAAATACAATATTTTTCCCTATTCATAAAAATATGAATTTTTTTTAGAAAATTACTGAAATTTTTTCAAAAGTAAATTATATATTTCTATTCTATATAATTAGTTTATTTTTTCAAATATAACGTATTAAAGTGACAATAAATTAGATTTAAAATGGGTTCACCATCGAAAGGATGTAAAACCACAATTTTAGAAAAATACTTCTTTTATCCAAAATGGATTATGTTCTTATATCATATCCAGAAAAAAAATAAGATGAATTCAAAAAACTAAATTGAATATATAATAATACCTAAATAGTGATATTAAAACACATTTTCTTCATTTAAATAAGTTTTCATAAAAACACATCCATTATATTCTATTGTTTTTAATTTTCATTTCTAATAAATTCGGTAACCAATGAATCATTATTTAAACATGTGTGAACCATATTAAGAAATTTAGTTGATATTATTCATTCCCTCCATTCCAACAGCTAGACATTAAATTCCATTTAAATTAATTATATTATTATTCTATTATTTTTCTATATCTTTATGTTGTGTCCAACATAATATTTTATAGAAACTACTTGTTTCATGTCGAGTATGCAATCGGAAAGAGCATTCCTTTTAACGCAAAATTAATATTTTTCTCATAAGTATTAAACTAAATAAAAAATAATTATTCTATAAATACCAAGATCATTACATCCTTCCCCCTTTTGGAAATTTCGTACTCGCAATTTTATTATTGGGCTTCAAAACATCCTTGAAAGTCCCAAATCAGAATAAGATGCATTTAAACTATCACTTTAAATGAAAGAAGAAGAAGTAAAAATTTCACCTGAGATAACACATACTAAGACTCCATGAAAACATGGATATGGAATAAAAACACATTCATAGACTAATAGAGAGCAATAGAAAACTTGATCATAGAATGTTAACCCCCACAATATCATAAATTTATGTTTGGGTAAAATTCGGTTAATAAAAGAAAGTGTATAATAGTTTTTCTTGAAGATATTTTTTATAGTGTTAAAAATTTTATTACTACCAATACTATGATCATTAGGAAACATACCTAATTGTCACGTATAGTTTCAACCATTAATAAATTTCTACCAAAAACTAATCTTCTCTCAAAATGATGAATAATCGAGATGATTTGGTCACATATGATGTTTTATAATCAACAAGTAGGGAATCAAATAATCAAAAAAAGATGAACTATATATATTTTCCCAATTTTTGGACATTAACAAAAACAAAAATGGATATAATTATATCAGATAATCCACAACAGTATAATATTTTTTAAGAAGAAATACTACTCTTAATCTCTAAAATTCCACAAAAATTACCCAATGTTCCACAAAGACCATTCAATACACAATTGTCCACAAAATTATTCAATATAATCCAAACTAATATTTAAACCCAAAACTCATAAAAATATTATCACATAGTGTTCCACAACAAATCTTAACATTTATCCCCAAATAATATCGACTACTCTTAAAACATTATACAGAAAAGTAATTAACCAATTCGTTTATTCCCTAAGATAGGTCCTACATTTCCATAAATAACCTAAATCATTTTAAGTACACAATTAAATAATATATTATTTAAAAATTTAACCATTCCTCGTCAAATGAAATCTCATAGTATTCTGTTTTCATTTGGTATACAATGTTCCCAAAAGAGTAAATGTCTTCCGAAATAACATTTATCACTTAATCCTGAAATCATTTTCCTTTACTCAGGATAGCCATTTGATAAAACATATGTTCCCAAAATCAAAAAATTCATGATCCATAAAATAATTTAATTAATAAGAATGATTCATTCTAACCACATACATCACTTAGTCTAGGGGTAGGTGACAAATCCAAGTTGCACTTTCGTTGTGGTTTCCTATCCCACAGTATTGTCTGACGCGTTTGGTTGTCACACAGACTCTGTGTTATCCTTTTTTGAAAACAATATAATTTTTAAAACAATCCAAAAAAGTGATAAACTAATCAAAATAACCATAACATTTTTTAACCTCAAATTTTATCTCATTTCTCTCAATTTCATCAAAAAAAGAAATAACCATTAATTACCTAACAATCAAGGATCATATAAACACTAATTGTTCTTTAAAACTATTTCCACAAAATAGAAGATAATTTATCCTCAATTAACATATTTTTTATAAGAACATAATGGGTTACAAATACTATAATTTTTCTTAAAGTAGTCCCATCATTAAAACATTTAAACATGTCATCATCCATAGATCCAACATAAGTCTTGAATTGCTAAAATACAGACATCTTAATCATTGATCATTATTCATGATCATTTATCCACGTTTTACCATCTTATTCATGTATACCTCATTCAAAAAAAAAATCATGCATAAAGTTCTAATATTTCAATAATGTCAAATCCTCAGCTAAGAAATAATACATACCTTTTGTATATCATTTTTAGTTTCCATATCTTTGATTGGAATGAAATTTAGTATTGATAAACATATATTTTAATGGTCCTTATGATCACATTCTTGAGCCTTCTTCGTAGGACATCTATTTGTTAAATGAATAGGCACCCCACATTTAAAACATTCAATTTATCCCTCAAAATGAACTTCTTTCCCTTTGCAAGTGTCAACTGAACACTTCCTTTCTCCATGGAAGGTTATTGCTTTATAACCTTCATTACCTCATCTATAACATCTTCTTGTTACTTTGAAGCATTTTTCCTAGTGTTTCATTCCACGTCATTGAAAAATTGGTTTTTTAATATACATACTATTATATTAATTAACTTAACATCCATAGGAATTTTTTTTGCACATATACAATGCCATATAATAATCAACAAGGTTCAAGTAGTCAACCATGACTCTAGATAGTTGGTTAAGAATAATCTCAAGAGTTCCCATTAGAACACCCAATTCTTTTGGTTTCTTATTCCGAAAACTGTCACAGTTTCCTTCACATCCATTGTTACTTTGGTCCCTACAAGATCCATCCAATTACAAAAACAAAAAAGGTTAGTGAGGGTATATCAGCAAAACATCATATACAATATTACGAGGAGGGTAAACACTAAGATATACTTATTTATGTTATCTTAAACTCAATATATTAATCTAAAATAACTATGAATTATTCTAATATGATAACCACTATGGTTATATAAAACATGTCACTCATGCTTAAATAACACCAAAACCACTAAAGTTATCTAAAACGACCTCTAATACCAACTATAGGGCCCAACCATGAAAAATATATTTTCTTTGATTAAGTAAATAATTCATATTGAGTATCTTTTCACTTTTAATGATTTAAAAAATTAGGTAATAATTATACATACAAATAAGAATATTACAAGTATAGACTTCTACTCACTATCAATATTCCATTCATCAAAAACTCTTAAAAGAGAAACATGTTTAGTTCTATGTTTTAGATAGCATTATTATTCCTTGATCCAATACATGAACTTAATCATCATTAAGTCCTATGAAATACATTTCAAAATATTGGATGTGCATAAAAATATAAGGAAGGGATACATTAAGAAATAAAATAGTTAGTCTTGCAAAAACAAGTAATCCTTGAAAACTTTATTATAAAAATATACATTCCACCATTAAGAAGTAGTAATTATACTTCATTGAATATAAGATCATTACTTAACCTTTTTGTAACATAATATTACCATAAAACCTATAAAGGGAATCAAATTTCATATATATAGTTAACTTGGGACATAAACATACTTAAATGGAATAACCAAATGGTTCACTTCCACAGATATCCCAAAATGGAATAGCCATACGGATGACTTCCAAACACAATGCATTGGAAGTTATAACGTAAGAACACATCCATGATTTTTCATAGAACCACCTATCATTTGGTTTATCACATTACCACACGTCATTGGTTTATCACGTAACCACTTGTCTAATGTCCATGCATAGTTATACAATCATGAAACATATAATATTGCAAATATCAACATTTCACTAATAACATTTCATTTGGAATCACCAAAAATAATATCAAGTTATTACATTACTAAATAAATTTAAAATAAATATTCAATACCAATATTTGTAAAAGTGGAATATGTTATTTATTTTCCTTCAAATACATTATTTCTTGTTAAGGAAGTCGAATATCAAAAAATGATCGTGGCGACAGAAAGGTCGGTTTTTCTGCAAACATTAAAATCATTAATTTTGTCATTTAGTAAATATTTTTTTTAAAAAAAATATTCCCATTAAATGAAATTATAAGTCAAAGGGTTTATTATACATGGTATAATTTATGGAGGTGTATATTATTAAAATATGCCTCAATGAATGAAGATTCCGATGAAGACCCTTAAAAAGTTAAATTATAAATAAAATAGATTGATTATGTGTATTCACAATAAATACCCATAAATAATGTATAAATACTAGATAATATATCATAGTTCATTTCTCACATAAGCATATAATGTCATAGTTAAAAATTATATGATCATCCCAAGGAATGGAAATTGTTTTAAGAAGTTCCCTTAAGAAAATTCAGCTGCCTAACAACATCACATTAAAATTCAAAAAATGAGTTGATGGGAGAGAAAAGGGTATCTCATAACATGTAAATAAAATGTACTAGAATAAATATAGATAAGAAAATATCCCAACATATTAAAATGGAAATTAAAATACATATCATAAAATAAGTCTTTGATTAAAGAATGAGGGTGAAAAGTTCCTTTACATTGCGTATGATTCATCACGTTTGTTCCTTGTTATTCATGAATAATAATCATATGTTATTTTATAATTGATTTATAACCTTTTCAAATTTATTATTACTTTTATTTCACATATTATATCATTATAAAAATTATATAATTATTCATGTTCATATCAGATGTTTTGTCTATATTCGGTATTTGAGTCAAAAATGACCTTGTTATAATTACAAATTGTCCATGTGGTCTAAATTACATTATCACCAGAATCATATTCATTAATTAAATATCATATATATCTAGTATATATGTATTTAGATACAGTATATATGTATTTTTAATAGTCTATAAAACTTGGGGATAAGAAATGAAATGCACCGTTCATGTAGATGATAAGTTGTACGTACGCATGAACGCTACTTTCGTTTCATTTATTCTTTTTTAAAAGAATGAAAAATAAATGATACATAGTTATGTTATAATTACAGTATAATATCATATGATATATATGTTACATATGTTCATTAACTTTGTAATTTATACATTTCATATACAGCATTAACGTGTCATCTCACATTGAGGGGGCGATAGTCCACACTTTTTGAAATAAGATTATCGTATTTACAAATTATGGTCACCATAAATGTATGCTGTAAAAAAATTACATAACAATAGAGAAAATTTAAATATAATATATACCACATATAAATACGGTTTAATAATAATGGTAAACATGAATGGTTTTAGGGGAAAATCGAACAATCATCGTTTCTTGAGGCAGTAGATCATCGTACAATGAAACAGTATGTTTGAATCCATTAGATGGAGGATTGTGTATGTGTATTTAGAATAAATCATATAAAAATCCTAGATTATTTAATATAATTTTTTTGTTATAAATTAATGGAATAAACAAAGTTTAGGGGGTTTGAGAAGGAAAATAAATGGAAGAATCTAGAGAGAAGACATCACATCAAATCTGGTAACTCCATTTGATTTAAGTTAAATTCTTTCATTAATTACTTTAATACCTATGTGATTATCATAGGAGGAATAAAGGTATGTTTACTCATTATTTGGGTAGAGTTTGGACGAACCAAGTGTGCTTCAGAGGTGTGGGTAGGGGTTAGAGGTGATTCCCTTTTAAAAGATGAAGGTGGGGTACTTTAGGAATGTCTTGAATGATTGTTTTATTATAATCTTAAATTATATTTTAAAAGTTCCCCAACTAATCTAATTAAACTATATTTTATGTAGTGTTTGAAATACTATCAACCAATAGGTTTAAGACATGTTTTTGTGTCAAATATAACCTTATCTTTTAGCTTTAACCCTAAGTGAACTAATTTAACTCTTACCATGTCTTCTTGTGTATTCATACAATATGGTTAATATAGTTATTATAAAATGAACATATAACCTAATGAGGTAAATTAATGATATTTTAAAAAAAATATTTAAATCATTTTTAAAAATATTATTTTTTGGGCTTAGTGTATCATTTAAAAAAAATTATTTTTTAGGAAAATTTATGCAATTTTTTATAATATTCATATCATTACTTTTTAATAATCCAAAAAAACATAATTCCATCAAAAAAAACTTCATTAATTCCATGATAATGTGTCATAGTCATCCCTAAAATTATTGGATGGCATATGAAGTTTTAAAATTAGTTTATTTTAATATATATAATCTGATATATTTAAATCATTTATTAATAAGTTAATCACTACATCATCATTTGGTCATAAAGATATTTATTCATTTGGTGTATAAAAATTATAAATAAAATACCACAATGTAGGAAATAATTTTATTTTTTGAATTACTATTTATATTCTAAGATATCACTTATATAACCCCAAATAACATATTGTTTAGTAAAAGATACATGTTTAATGTATATTTTCTATAACATTTAATTTAATGTAAATAAATGTAATTTTCACCCAAAAATGGCTCTATGGGGTCCTAAAATCGACCCATGGATTTACATGGTGGTAAACATATCATAAAATTGGGTTAGGACGTGTTTTAGGACAGTTTAATATTATTATAATATTATTTTTTACCCTTATTTTCCATATTTACCCTTCAATACAGAAAAACACGTGTTTTGCGGCGGTTTTTTCACGGCGATTTTTAAAACCGCTGTGAAATGTGAAAAAAAAAATTTAATTTTTTTAATTTTTTTTATTATCTCGAAGATTAGCTGTGGTTTTTTAAAAAACTACCGTGAAATAGCGGCAGTTTGGGTAAAACAGCCGCGAAATGAAATGAAAGAAATAAAAAAACACGAGAAACCCTGAAATCACTAAAATGACCATAACATTTGATCCGGGCATCCGTTGGAGCACCACGACCAGTAAAATAGAAGCTCATGAAGGGATATAGAATCACGTATAATCAAAACTATGAGATGTTCTATGGTGCGGAAGATATGAGAGTTAACTGAATGTTGAAAAAAGTTATCCAACTTCAAACGGCCATAACATTCGCTTCAGGTGTTCATTTGGGCTCTACCACATATCAAATTGAAGCCAGCGAAGATAGCTACACAACAATCCAACACAAGAGAGCTTTTGTCATGTTTTCCGACCCAAAAAACCCCTTCTAAGGCCTCCAAAACCTTGTTTCTGTCATCGGTGTCCTGTCGAACTTGTCTTCAAACAGACCTAACGTTCGATCCACATGTCAGTTCGGAGTCCTCCACCTTTCAGATCGTAGGTCATTCCATAAGCTTCGGTTTGACTGGTCACAGCACCTACATAGACTCCTGGATCATATGTTATGGTCTTTTTAGTGGGTATTGAGTTTGTTATGTTTTTCGATGCCTTGTTTCTAGCACCCGTTCCCCGTCAGCTTTTTTTTAAACAGTCGTAACTTCCGATCCATTGGTCTATTCGGTCTCTTTCACCTATCAACTCCAAGGTCGTTTTAGGTTCTTTGATTTGACAGGTCGCGGATCTGGAACGGACTCTCGAATCATAAGTTATCTCTGTTAATGTGAGTCCAATGTTTTTGTCACTTTATGATCGTTTTGACGGGTTTTAACGGTTGCTCCATTAATTAATGGTTATTTGGGTTTCCACGACTTGTTATCTTTCTCAATTGTTTTTTGTGGGTTATTATGATGATTATGTTGAATTCTTAAGGGGTTTTCCAAAGTTGTCATGACTTTTCATGCGTTTTCATTCTTTCTAATACCTCATTCTTCATGCTTCTCCATCCGTTTTCATGCATTTTCATGATTTTTTATCCCTTATCAGGTCTTTTCATACTTTTTCATGTGTTTCATTTATTATTTATTATTTATTATTTATTATTTATATTATACTTTAATTTATTTACTATCTATTATTTGTTACTAGTTATTTATTATTTATTATTTATATTTATTTATATTTATTATTTATATTTATTTATTATTTATTATTTATTATTTATTATTATTTATTATTTATTATTTATTATTATTTATTTTTTATTTTTTTATTATTATTTATTATTTATTTATTATTATTTTTTATTTTTTATTTTTTATTTATTATTTATTATTGATTATTAATAATAAAATATTATTATTATTAATAATTGTTGTTACTGGTTATTTATTATTTATTTTTTCTTATTTATATTTATTTATTATTTATTATTTATTATTTATATTTATATTTATTATTTATTATTTATTATTCATTATTAATAATAAAATATTATTATTAAAAATAATATTTATTACTGGTCATTTATTATTTATTATTTATTATTTATTATTTATATTTATTTATTATTGATTATTTATATTTATAATTTATTATTATTTATTATTAATTATTTATTCTTTATTATTATTTATTATTTATTATTATTTATTTATTATTTATTATTTGTTATTTGTTTATTATTATTTATTGTTTATTATTGTTTAATATTTCATATTATATATTATATAATATTTATATATTATTTATTATTTATTTTTATTATTTATTATTTATTATTATTTATTATTTATTATTTATTTATAATAATATTTTATTTATTATGTGTTATTGATTATTTAATATTTATTATTAAATATTTTTTTCTTTAGTGTTTATTATTTATTATTATTTATTATTATTTATTATTATTTATTATTAACTATTATAATTTATTATTTATTATTTATTATTTATTATTTGTTTATTTATTATTTATTATTTATTATTATTTAATATTTAATATTATTTATTTATTTTTATTATTATTTATTATTTATTATTTATTATTTATTATTTACTATTTATTATTGTTTATTGTTTATTATTTATTATTTATTATTATTTATTATTTATTATTTAATATTTTTTATTTATTTTTTATTTTTTATTTTTTATTTTTTATTTTTTATTTTTTATTTCTTTTATTTTTTATCATTTATTATTATTTATTATTTATTATTATTTATTATTATTTGTTTATTATTATTTATTATTATTATAATTATTATTATTATTTATTATATCAATTAGTTATGTATTATTTGTTTTTTCAATTAATATATATAAGTATATTAAATTCTGTTTATTAACCACATGGCGAGCTTACTAGAGTGGTAATGTCTTTGGAAAATATGCAATAGGTTAGGGGTTCAAATCTCACCAAACACAGAATTTCATTATATTGCATGTGCATGTGCATGGGCATGGACATGTGCATGGGATGTGCATGCATGGATAAATAAAGTATATAAAGTAAATAAAATAAATACGAAATAAATAAAATAAATACGAAATTAATATATAAATAAATAAAATAAATATATAAATAAATAAAATAAATAAAAAATAAATAAAAAAACAAATATGTAAATAAAATAACAAATAAATAAAATAAAAAAATACGAAAAAAATAAAATAAATACGAAATAAATAAAATAAATACGAAATAAATAAAATAAATACGAAATAAAATAAATACAAAATAAATAAAATAAGAAATAAATAAAATAAAAAATAAATAAATAAAATAAAAATTAAACAAATAAAATAACAAATAAACAAATAAAATATATACGAAATAAAATAAATAAAATAAATAAAATAAATAAAATAAATAAAATAAATAAAATAAATAAGAAATAAAATAAATAAAATAAATACGAAATAAAATAAATAAAATAAATACGAAATAAATAAATAAATGAATGAATAATTAAAATAATTAAAATAATTAAAATAATTAAATAAAAAAAAATCGAAATATAAAAAATAAAGAATAAATAATAAATAATCAAATAAAATAATAAAACAATAAAAAAAATAAAAAATAAAATAAAATAACTGCCGCTAAAAACCCACCGCGAAACGTTCTATGACTGTTTTGAAAACCACCGCGAATAGTTTCCCGATGCGCGATTTCGCGGCGGTTTTTCAAAACTACCGCCAATCTATTTAGTGGCAGTTTAAACCGCCGCTAAATACCTTTTTTGTCGTAGTTCTTTAACACTGGTAAATAAAATATTTAATGATGTTACTACCCATAATGTATAAAAATAAAAGGAACTTATATACACAATTTGGAACTATTAATTACAAATATTGAATATTTTTTTTCCAAATTCAACACATAGAAGTTATTGTAATTAATTTAAAATCAATTCCCGTTGTCGAAACCAAAATGAGGGGTTTTAAGAATTATTAATTATAAAAAAATTGACATGTGTTTATTTCCAATTTAAAAGTGAAATTACATCCAATTGACCAAAAAAGGATTAAAATATAAAAATATAATCCATTTTCACTTAAAAATAAATTTAATTAATAATATAACTATATAAATAAATTAGATGAAATAGATGTTTTGAATTAAAATGTAGTATTTATCACTATTCATAAAAATATGAATTTTTTTAGAAAAATACCAAAATATCTTGACTTGTAAATTTTATGTTCCAATTATATAAAACAATATTATTTTGTCAAATATAATATATAAAAGTTAAATAAAGTATATTAAAAAAGGGTTCACCATTATAAGGCGGCAAAATGGCATTTTTACAAAAATAGTTCGTTTGTTAGAAAAATTGAATTTGTTCATATATCAAATATAGAAAACATATAAGATGAATTTAAAACATTAAATTGAATATATAAAAATAAAAAAAGAGTGATATTAAAACATAATTATTCCCTTTTAAATTGGTTTTTATAAAAACACGTCATTTATATTCAATTGATTTTTATTTCCATTTCTAATAACAAATGTAACTAATGAATCATTATTTAAAAATGTGGGAACCATATTTAAAAATGGATTTGATATTATTTATTCTTCCACTCCAACGTTCTATGAGTTTACTAACATTAAAATAATAATATTATTATTGTAATATTTTTTTTATATCTTTATGTTGTGTGCAACGTAAGATTTCAGAGAAACCCCATGTTGTTTGTTGAGTACACTCTCAGAAAAAGAATCCCTTTTAACATAAATTAATATATTATTCAGAATTATTAAAATAAATCAAAAATTGTTTTTCTATAAATACATGGGTCATTATATCCTTCCCCCTTTTGGAAATTTCATCCTCACAATTTTAATATTGGGCTCAGAATCATTTTTGAATGTCCCACATCATAAAAAGAGTCAAAAACAACCACATTAAAAGAAAGATAGAGAAGTAAAAATTTTAATCGAGATAACACATACTATGATTCCATGAAGACATAGATATGGAAGAGAAAACTAATATTCATAGACTAATAGAGAGTGATAGTGAACATGATCAAAAAAAGTTAACCACCACAATACCATAAATTTGTGGTTGGGTAAAAGTCTATTAATAAAAGAAAGTGTATAACAGTTTTTCTTTAGGATTCTATTTATAGTGTTGGAAAATATTATTACTACCAAGACTAAGATCATAAGGAAACATTTTTTCTTATCAACTAGAGTTTCATCCTTTAATAAATTTCAACCTAAAACTAATATTTTCTCCAAACGATGAGTATTCAAGATGATTTGGACACATCTGAAGTGTTGTAATCAAATTATAGGGAATCAAAAAATCAGAAATGATGAAATATTTATATATCCCATATATTTAGACAATAAAAAAATGGTTACAACAAGATCATATAATCCCCAAAAACTATAATCCATTATAAGAAGAAATACTGCCCTTAATCTCAAAAATTCAATTTAAAGTACCCAAAGTCCAACAAATACCATTTAATACACAATTTTCCATAAAATTATTCAATATAATCCAAACTATGATTGAAACCAAAAACTCATAATAATTTTTTCACATAGAAATCCACAATAAATCATAACATTTATCCCCAAATAACATCGACTACTCTTAATGTATCATAGAGAAAAGTAATTAACCTAATGACATATACTCTATGATTGGTTAATAATTCCATAGCTAACCAAAATTGTAATATGTTCACAATAAATACATAGATTATTCCAAAAACAAAATTTAACCATTACGCCTCAAATAAAATCCCATAGTATTCTATTTTTCATAGGCATATAGTGTTCTTAGAAGACTGAACGTCTTCTAAAATAACATTTATCACATAATCACCCTATAATTTTTCTATACTATGTATACCCATTTGATAAAACATAGGTTCCCAAAATCAACATATTATTGATCCATAGTGTTATTTAACTAATAATAATAAGTTATACTAACTAGGTACATCACATAGTCTAGTGGTAGTTGATAAATCCATGTAGCACTTTGTTTTTGGGTCCGAGTCCCGCAACATTGTTCGATGCGATGGGTTTCCACATGGTATGCGCGTTTTAATTTTTCAAAAACTATATAGTTATTAAAACAATCCAAAAATTAGATAAATTCCTTATAAATAACCATAAAATATTTTAACCTCAAATGTTTTCTCATGTCTTTCATTTTCATCCCATAAAGAAATAACCCTTAATTGACTCAAATTCAAGGTTCATATAAACCTTTATTGTTCTTTATATCATTTTCCACAAAATAAAAGATAATTCTCCCTCAATTTCAATTTTAATATAAAAAACATTAGGGGTACAAATACTTGATTTTTTCCAAAAGTAATTGTGTCATTAGAACATTTAATCACCTCATTATCCATAGATCCAACATAACTCTTAAATTCCTAAAATATAGACATCTTATTTATCGATTATTATTTTTGACCATTTATACATGTTTTTTCATATTATTATTTTATATTTCCTTCCTAAAAAATTCATGAATAATGTCCTAAGATTACAATATTTCCAAAACATCAGCTATGAAATAGTACATATCCGTCATAGGTCTTTTTTAGTTTCCTCATCTTCGATCAGAATGGAATTAGTTATTGGTAAGAATAAATTCAAATGGTCCTATAGATCCCATTCGCAAAACTTCTTCGTAGGACACCTATTTGTGCAATGACCATGCAGACCGCATTTAAAACATTAAATTGAACCCTCAAAAAGAACTCGTTTCCATTTCTTAGAGTAAACTGAACAGTTCTTTTTTCCATGCCAGGTTACATCTTTTTGACCTTCATTACCACATCTATAACATCTTCTAGTCCCATTGAATAATTTTCCTAGGTGTTTCATTCCACGTCATTGAAAAATTAGTTTTTGAATATATATACCTTTACTATTATTACCGTAACATCCATATGGATTCGTTTCTCGTATATATGATGCCCTATAAAAATTAAAAAGGTTGAAGTTGAAAATCATGACTCTAGATAGTTGTTTAAGAAAACAACATGAGTTCATATTGAAAATACCATTTCATTCAGTTTCATTTTTATAAAATCATAGCAGTTTCTTTAAAATCTATTTTTACTTTGGTGCCTTCTGGTTCCAGCCATTTACTAAAACAAAAAAATTTAGTGTGAGTATATCAATTAAAACATCATACACTATCATATGAGGAGGGAAAACACCAAGATATAATTATTCATGTTATCTTAAAATCACTCAATTTATCTATAATAACTATGACTAGTTATAATATGCTAACCACTATGGTTATATAAAACATGTCACTTATGCTCAAATAACACCCTAACATCTAAAGTTATCTAATCATACCTTTGATACCAACTATGGGTCCCCACCCTTAAATAGTACATAATCATTAATTGTGTAAATAATTAACATTGAGGATATTTTCATTTTATGAGCTTTAGAGAATTATTTCATAACTTATACATAACAACACGAATATTACAAGTAGACACTTTTAATCACTATCCTTTTTTTCATAAACAAAAACTCTTAAAAAATAAACATGTCTAGTTCTTTTTTTTAGAGAACAAATATTTACATTGATCCCATTCATGACCCTATTCGTCATTAATTACAATGAAAAACATTTCAAAACAAGGGATGTGCATAAAAGGCTCAGTAAGGGATACGTTAAGAATGAAAACTGTTGGCCTTAAAATAACATGTAAACCCTGGAAACATTATCATAATGTAATACTTTTCACTTATAGAAGTTGTAAATATACCTCACTGAATATAATTTCATTACAAACATATATCTGGTAAATTTAACTTGGGATATAAATATACTGAAACATAATTACCATATTGTAGACTTCCGCACATATCACTAAATGGAATAGTCATACGGCCGGCATCCATACCTAATTCATTGGAGATTATAATGTAACCACCCATCCTTGGTTTATCATGAAACCACAAGACATTTGGTTTATCAAGTAACCACCCATAATTGGTTTATCATGTATTATCCCATCAAATTTCCAAGTACCATTATATGATCATAACTCATAAAATATAGCAAATATCAACATTTCACTAATAACATTTCATTTTCAATCACAAGAATTAATTTCAAGTAATTAAAATAATAAATTCATTTAAAAACATATTTTCAATACCAATATAACTAAAAATGGTATATAGAATTTATTTTCCATTAAAAAACAATATGGCTTGTTAAGGAAGCTAGATATCAAAAAATTCTCGCAGCGGCGGAAATGCCCTTATTTCCATAGACGTTAAAAACATCCCTTTTTTCATTTAGTAAAACTCTTTATTGAAAAAAGATTAATTTGGTATGAAATTAAAATTTAATGGATTTATTATACATATTATAAAATATGTTGGTGTATATTATCAAAATATGCCTCTGTGAAAGGAGATTGAGACGAATCCCCTTACATAGATAATTTATAAATTTAATAGATCAATTATGGTTATTAACAATAAGTACACATAAATTATGTATAAATACCATATAAGATATCAAAATTAATATCTCACATAATTATATAATGAGATTTTCAATAAGTATATGATCAACCCAAGGAATAGAAATTGGGTTAATAAGTTCCCTTACGAAAATTCTACATCGTAATGACATCACTTTAAAATTCATAAAACGAGTTGATGGGAGAGAAAAGGGTCCCTCATCAATCTTAGATAAAATTAATAGAAATAAAGATATATAATAGCATATCTCAAAATAAGAAAATGGAAATTAAAATACATAACCGAAAATAAGACTTTGACTAAAAAGGGGAGGGTGAAAAGTTCCCTTACCTTACGTCTGATTCGTAATGTTTTGTCATTGTTCTTCCTGAATAATAAACCTCAGCTAATTTCTATATTATTAATAATATCATAATTTTTATTATTACTTTTATATCAATTATTACAAAATTATTGAAATTGAAAAATTATTTATGTTAATATCAGATGTTTTATCGATATTCGGTACTCGAGTAAAAAATGAACTTGTTATAATTACAAATTGTCCATGTGGTCAAATGTCCATTATCTACAGAATCTTATTCATTTTATAAATATTATATATATCTGGTATATATGAATTTAGATTAAGTATATATGTATTTTTAACAGTTCATATCATTTGGAGATAAGAAATGAAATGCACCGTTCATGGAGACGGTAAGTCTTACGTACGCATGAACGCTAATTTCATTTCATTTTTTCATTATTAACGGAATGAAAAATAAATTATACATAGGTATATTATAATTTCATTATAATATCATATGATTTATATGTTACATATTTTTATCAATTCTATAATTTATATGTTCCATATATGGAATGAATGAATCATCTCACTTTGATGGGGTGGTAGTCCGCGCTTCCTCAAATAAAATTATCGTATTTACAAATTATGGTCCACATAAAGGTATATTGTAAATAAAATTAATGAATAATTGATATAATATAATCATAATATATATCATATATAAATACAATTCCATTTTAATGGCCACTATGATAGGTGTTAGGGGAAATGAGAACAATCATAATTTCATGAGGTAGTAGTTCGCTGTACAGAGAAACAATATGATCATATCCATTAGATGGAGGTGTGTCTATGTTTAGTTTTAATGTATCATATATCAAAATAATATTATATTTAAGATAAATTTTTTATAAAATAAGGTAATAAAAAAATTTCAGGGGGTTAGAGACAGAAAATAAATGGAAGAATCTTGAGAGAAGACGATACATAAAATATGGTAACGCCTTTTAACTAATGCTTAAAAGATTTATTTCATTTCCTTCAACCAAATGTGAGGATTATAAAAGGAATAGAGGGATTTTGGAAGATAATTTTGGAAGATTTTGGATGAGCCAAGTGGTATTGAGAGGTGTGATATGGGGTTAGAGGTGATTCCCTTTTATAAGAGGAAGGAGGGGCACTTTATAAATGTCTTGAAAGATTATTTTACTATTATCTTAATTTTTATTTTCAAAAGGTCCCAAAATAATTTAATTAAATTATATGGTGAGGATTTTCTAATATACTCTCAATAAATTGGTTATATATATGATTTGGCCTCAAATATAACATTATAATATATCTTTAACCCTTAGTTAACTAATTTAACTCATACCATGTCTTCTTGTGTTTTAACACTATACGTTTAAATAGTTACTATAAAATGCCAATAAAACCTAAATGGGCCATTTAATGCAATTTTAAACATTATTTGAGTCATTTGGATGTATAATATATTTTTATGACCATTATATACTTTTAATAAATTATTTTGTAAAAAAATAATTTATGATAATTTTTATAATATTCGTATCATGACTTTTTAAAAATCCTTAAAAAAGTAGATCCATTTGCAAAAAACTTAATTAATTCAAAAATAACAAGTCATAATCATCCCAAAATTTTTTTGGATGGAATAAAATGTTTCAAAATTAATTTATTTTAATATTTATAATCTTATTTATATAAATCATTGTTTAATAAGGTAATCGGTACATCATCATGAAGTCATAATGATATTTATTTATGTGATGTATAAAAATTATAAATAAAATAACATGATTTTGGAAATCATTTTATATTTCTATTTACTATTTATAGTCTACTATGTCACTTATATAACCTTATATAAAAATTGTTTTAGTAAAATATACATGATTAGGGTATGTTTTCTTTAACATAAAATTAAAAGTAATTAAATGTTCTTTTCACACACAAGTGTCTCAATGAGGTCCTAAAATCGAACCAAGGATGCCCATGGTTGAAGATATCTCATACAATAGTGTTATGATATGTGTTAGGGTTGTTTAATATTATTATAATATTATTTATTACCACTATATACTAGATTTACCCTATAACCATAGTAAATAAAATATTTACTAAAGATACTATTCATAATGTCTAAAACAAAAATGTACCTATTTAAACAAAATATGACCTCTTGATTAAAAATTTGTAGTATATTTTTTCAAATTCAAAAAACAGATGTTCAAATAATTAATTTTAAATTAATTCTTAATGTTGAAACCAAAAACTGGGTTTTTAAGAAGTAATAACTATCAAAAGATTGACATATGTTTATGTCAATTTAAATGTGAAATTACATCAAAATTCCATCATTGTATTATTATATAAAAATATAATCCAATAAAACTTTAGTACCAATTTAATGAATAATATAACTATAAAATAAATTAGCTAAAAGGTAGTTTTGAATTAAAATGAAGTATTTTTCACTATTTATAAAAATATGAATTTTATCATAAAAATACCGAAATTTTATAAAAAGTACATTTTATGTTCATATTATATAGAGTAAGGTTATTTTTTAAAATATAACATATAAAAGTGACAAAAAAGTATATTTAGGAAGGTTTACCATCAAAATGTGGTAAAATTTCCTTTTCAGAAAAATAATTCTTTTATCAGAAAAATTGTATATGTTCTTATATCATATATAGAAAACATATAAAATGAATATAAAACATTACATTGAATATATTAAAATATATAAATAGTGATATTAAAACACAATTATTCTCTTTTAATTAGGTTTTCATAAAAACACATCCTCTATATTCAATTTTTTTATTTCCCTTTCTAATAAAATTGGTAAACAATGAATAAATATTAAAACATATATGAACCATATTTAAAAATTCATTTGATATTATTAATTCCTGTAATTCCAACATCTAGGCGTTAAATACCATTTAAAATAATAATAATAATATTGTTGTATTATTTTTCAGTATATCTCCATGTTGTGTGCAACATAAGATTTTAGAGAAACCCCTTATTGGGTGTCGAGTGCGCTATCATAAAATGCATCCTTAGTAATGTAAAATTAATATCATAATCATAGGTATTAAAATAAATTAAAAATTATTATTCATTAAATACTTGGGTCATTACATCTTTCCCCCTTTGGAAATTGCATCCTCATAATTTTAATATCGAGCTCAAAAACATCATTGAACATCCCAAATAAGAAAAAGAGACAATAAAAATATCACATTAAAAGAAAGAAAGAAAAGTAAAAATGTAACATGAAATAACAAATTCAAGGAATCCATGAAAACATGGATAATAAAGAGAAAAATTACTTTTGTAGACTAATAAAGAGTGATAGAGAACTTGATCGCAGAAAGTTAACCACAACAATACCATAAATTTGGGGTTGGGTAAAAGTCTGTTAATAAAAGAAAGTGTATAACGTTTTTTGTTGTAGATACTTTTAATAGTGTTGATAAATTTATTTAATTCCTAGTATAATATTATAAGGAAACATACTTACTTGTCAAGTAGAGTTTCATCCTTTAATAAATTTATACCAAAAACACATCTTTTCTCTAAACGATGAGTATTCAAGATGACTTGGTCAAATCCGAAGTGATGTAATAAACTTCTTGGAAATAACATAATCCAAAAAATATAAATTATATATATTTCACCTATCTTTTTACCTTTACAAAAAATAAAATTTATAGTACAAGACCAGATAATCACCAAAAAGTATAATCCTTTATAAAAAGAAATACAACTCTTAATCTTCAATATTCAACAAAAAGTACTCAAAGTTCAGCAAAGAGAATTAAATACAAAATTGTCCTTAAAAATCAAAAATATAATCTAAACTAATATTGAAACCCAAAACTCCTATATATTTTATCACATAGACTTCCACGATAAATCATAACATTTATCCCCAAATAACATCGACTACTCTTACAGTATCATAATAAAATTTAATTAATCAAATCACATATTCTCTATGACCGGATAATCCTTTCAATAACTAACAAAAATCATCATATGTATATAATAAAAACACAGATTATATAAAAATAAAATTCAACCATTACACCTAAAATGAAATCCCTTAGTATTCTATTTTCCTTAGGCATATAGTGTCTCCAAAAGAGTGAATGTCTTCAAAAATAACATTTAGCACTTAATCACCAAATCATTTTCCTTTAATAAGGATATCCATTTGATAAAATGTAAGTTCCAAAAATCAACTTATTCTTGATCCATAAATTCATTTAACTGATAAGAATAGGTGCTAATAACCAGGAACATGACATAGTCCAGTGGTTGGAAATAAACCCTAGTTGCACTTTGGTTGTGGGTTCGAGTCCCACAGCATTGTCTGACTCAATGGGTTGTTACATGGTCTGCATGTAGTACTTTTTAAAAAAATATATTATTATTAAAACAATCCTAAAATGAGATAAATTCTTCAAAAATAACTATAAAATATTTTAACCTAAAAGGTTATCTCATACCTCGCATTTCATCCAAAAAATTAATAACCCATAATTGCCTCAAATTCAAGGATAATATAAACATTAATTTTTCTTTATAAATATATAAACAAAAGAAAATATAATTCTTCATTAATTAACATTTTTATATAAAAAACATAGGGGTTAGAAATACTAGATGTTTTCTAAAATAAATCCTGTCACTAAAACATTTAAATGCATCATCATCCAAAAGTCCAACTTAACTCTTCAATTAGTAAAATGTAGACATCTTAATCATTAACAATTATTCCTAATAATTTATCCAGGATTTCCATATTATTCATTTATACATCATTCATACAAACAAAATCATGAATTATGTACTATGATTTCAATAATGTAAAAACATTAGCTAAAAAATATTACATACCTTTCATAGGTCATTTTCAGTTTCCTCATATTTGATTAGAATGTAATTAAGTATTGTTAAAAATATATTTGGATGGTCCTTCTGATCCCATTCCTGAAACATCTTTGAAGGACATTATTTTCACAATGACCATGTACACCACATTTAGAACATAAAATTGATCACTCGAAAATAACTTCAGTCCCATTCCTAGAATCAAGTAAACACTTAATTTTTCCATGGACGTATATTGATTTATGACCTTAATTACCACATATATAACATCTTCTCATTCCTTTGAACCATTTTCCTACATGTTTCTTTCCTCCCATTTACTATAACCAAAATGGTTTGTGTGAGTATATTATTAAAAGAAAAATATATTATCTTAGGAGGAGGGTAAACACTGAGATATACTTATTAATGTTCAACTCATCAATTTATATAAAATAATTGTGACTAATTCTAATATGATAACCACTATGGATATATAAAACATTTAACTAATGGTTAAATAACACCATAACCTCTAATGTTATCAAAACGTACCTCTAATACCTTATATAGGGCTCATCCTTAGGCATTATATGATTTTTAATTAGTTAAATAATTAACATTGAGGATCTTTTTAGTCTTATTGATTTTGATAATTAAGTCCTAAATTATACATAACAACTTGAATATTACAATTATACACTTCTACTCACTATCCATTTTTTATAGATCAAAAAATCATAAAAAATGAAACTTTTTTACTTCAATGATTTAGACAGAAATAATTTTCCTTGATCCCATCCTTTAGCCTATTCACCCTTAAGTCTTGTGAAAATCATTTCAAAAAATGGGATGTGAATAAAACTCTCAGAAAGTGATACATTAATAAAAGTAAACTACTAATCTTTCAAAAACATGTAAACCATGAGAACTATTTCACAAAGAAATACTTTCCACTTTTAGAAAGTAGAAAATATACTTCACTGAATATAATCTCATTACATACCATTTTTGTAACCATAAGATTAACATAAAGCCTGTAAAAATAAACATATATCATATAATGGTAACTTGGGACATGAACATACTTAAATGGAATAACCATATGGCTGACTTCCATGCATGTCACTAAATGGAATAGTCATATGGCTGACTTCTATAACCAATGCATTGGAGGTTATAACGTTACCACCCATCCTTGGTTAATCATAGAACCACCTATCATTTGGTTTATCATGTAACCAACTATCATTGGTTTATCACATAACCACCTGTAAAATGTCCAAGTACCATTATATAATTATAACACATAAAATATTAAAAATATCAACATTTCTCGAGTAACATTTCATTTACAATCACAAGAAAGAAATTCACATTTTTAAAATACTCAATACATTTCAAAAATAATTTTTGATACCAATATATGTAAAAATGGTATATGATATTTATTTTCTATTAAAAAAATTGATTCATTTTAAGGAAGCTGATTATAAAAATATGTTCACAGCATCAGAAAGAATGTTGTTCCAATATATGTTAAAAAAATTCTTTTTTTCATTTAGAAAAATTATTTATAGAAAAAAATTCCATTTAATTTAATTAAAATGAAAATGTTTTATTATAAACTTTATAAAATAAGGAGGTTTATATGAATAAAATATGCCTCAATGAAAAGAGATTGAGACGAAGTCCCTTACAAAGATAATTTGTAAATAAAATAGATCTATTATATGTATTTACTATAAGAATACATAAATATTGTATAAATACAAGATACGATATCAATATTCATTTATCACATAATAATATAATGACATATTAATGAAGTATAAGATCAAACCAATGAATGGAAATTGGTTTATGACGTTCCCTTAGGAATATTCAATAGCTTAACGACGTCACTATCAAATTCTGAAAATGAGTTGATGGGAGAGAAAAGTGACTCTCATTACTTGTAAATAAAATTTCCAAAAATAAGGATATGTTTGAACATATACCAATAATAAGAAAATATAAATTAAATTACATAACATAAAATATGTCCTTGACTAAAAGAGGAGGGTGAATAGTTCCCTTACCTTGCATCTGATTCGTCACATTTGTTCCATGTTCTTACTGAATAAAAAACAGAAGTTAATTTCTACATGATTCAAAATCATTTCAAGTTTATAATTCCTTTTATATCACTTATTATAGCAGTATAAAAATTACATAATTATTTACATCATATCATACTTTTTGTCGATATTCTGTACTTGAGTCAGAAATGAACTTTTTATAATTAAAATTGTCCATGTGGTCAAAAGTCCATTATCTCCATAATCATATTCATTATTTATATATAATATATATATTGTATATATGTATATTTATATCTTGTATAAACGTATTTTTAATAGTCTATGACATTTGGTGATTAGAAATGAAATGCACCATTCATAGAGACAGTAAGTCGTATGTACGTCCGAACGATACTTTCATTTCATTTATTTTATTTTTATAGGAATAAAAACATAATGATACATATGTATATTATAATTATATTATATTATCATATGATATATACTTTATATATTTTTATTAACTTTGTACTTTATATGTTTCATATATGGCATGAATGAGTCATCTCACTTTGAGGGAGCGGTAGTCCGTGTTTCCTCAAATAAAATTATCATATTTACACATTATTGTCAAAAAAATGTATGATATAAATAAAATTAAAGAACAATAGACAATATAAATATAATATATATCATATATAAATTCAGTTCCTTAATATTTATCACCATGAGAGGTTTTAGGGGAAAATCAAACAATCATCGTTTCGCGAGGCAGAAGTTCTCCGTACACAGAAACATTAAGTTCACATCAATTAGATAGATGTGTGTGAAAGTTTAGTTATAATACATATCATAACAAAATACTACTATATTTATGATACCTTCTTTTTATAAAATAATTTAATAATGAGAGTCTAGGTGGTTGGAGAAGGAAAATAAATTGAAGAATCTTGAGAGGAGACATTACACCAAATCAAGCAACTCCTTTTGATTTAAGATAAAAGGAATTTTTTTAATTTACTTATTCCCAAGGCGAGGCTTCTGAGAAGAATATAGGGATGTTGGGAGATTATTTTGGAAGAGTTTGGACAAACAAATTGGGATTGAGAGGTGTGAGTAGGGGTTAGAGGTGATTCCATTCTATAAGAGGAAGAAGGGGCTCTTTAGGAATGTTTTTAATGATTATTTTATCATATTCATAATTTCGATTTCAAAAGGTCCATAAATAATTTAACTCAATGATATAGTGATTATTGTTTTAAATAATCTCAACCAATAGGTTTTATAAATGTTTTGGTCTTAAATATAACCTTATCTTTTAGCTTTAACACTTAGTTAATTAATTTAACTCTTACAATGTATTCTTGTTTATTCATACTATATGATTAATATAGTTACAATAAAATGAAAATAGAACTCAAAGAGGTCAATTAATGAAATCATAATCATTATTTACATCATTTGGTAGAATATTATATTTTTAGGACTATTATATCATTTAATAAAATATTATTTGATTTAAAAACAAATTTATGTTAATTTTTATATAATTCATAGAATGAATTTTTAAAAATCCATAATAACTTGATTATTTAGAAAAAAACATCATTTAATCAAATATAACATGTAATAAAAATCAATAAAAATATTTTATAGAATTCAAAGTTACAAAATAAATTTATTTTAGTATTTATAATCATATTTATTTAAATCACTCATTAATAAGGTAATCTTTTCATCATTATTGTGTCATAAGGATATTTATTTATTTGATGTCTAAAAATTATAAATAAAATACCATGATGTAGGAATTATTTTTAAATTTATAATTACTATTTATAGTCTAATATATCACTTTTATATCCATATATAAAAATTGTTTTAGAAAATTATGCATCTTTGTGGTATATTTTCATTAACATTAAATTAAATGTAATTAAATATCATTTTCAAACATAAGTGGATCCATGGGGTACTAAAATCTACCCAAGGATGAACATGGTCATTAATATATCATCAAATAGGGTTAGGAGTTTTCTTAGGGTAATTTTATATTATTATAATACTAATTTTTACCCCTATTTCCAGATTTACTCTTTAACCACAGTAAATAAAATATTTACTTATGTTAGTACTCATAATGTATAAAAATAAAATGAACCTATATACAGAATTTAAGACACTTGATTACAAATATGGAATACATTTTTCCAAATTCAAAGCACAAAAGTTCGTGTAATTTATTTTAAATTAATTTTCATTGTCGAAACCAAAAGCGGGTTTTTAAGAACTAATATCATCAAAATATTGGCTTGTATTATTTCAAATTTAAAATTGAAAATACTCCCAATGACAATAATTTCATTAAAATATTCAAATATAAGTCCATTAAACATTATAAAAAATTTAATTAATAATATAACTATATAAATAAATTAAATGGAAAGGTAGATTTGAATTAAAATGCTGTATTTTTTCACTATTCATAAAAATATTAATTTTTACAAAAATATTGCAAAATATCATCAAAACTAAATTATATGTTCATATTATATAGAAGAACATTATTTTTTCAAATAATACATATAAATGAAAAAAATATGTAGATTTGAAATGGGTTCGCTATCAAAGGGCTGTAAAATTTCAATTTCAGAAAAATAATTCATTTATCCAAAAAATTGAATTTGTTCTTATATTGTATATAGACAACAAATAATATGAATTTAAAAAATTAAATCGAATATATAAAAAACCAAATTATTGATATTAAAACACAATTATTATCTTTTAAATAGATTTTCATAATAACACATTCTCTATATGCAATTGATTTTTTTTCATTTCTAATAAATTTGGCAACAATGAATTAATATTTAAACATATGTGAACCAATTTTCAAAATTCATTTTATATTATTCATTCCAACCATTCCAACAGATTGAAGATAACTACAAATTAAAATAATAATAATAATAATTTATTATTTTTTTGGTATATCTCAATGTTGTGGGCAACGTAAGATTTTTGAGAAACACCTTGTTCTGTGTCGAGTACGAAATCAGAAAAAGAATCCCTTTTATTGAAAAATTAATATCTTATTCATTGGTATTAAAATAAATTAAAAATTATTATTCTATAAAAACATGGGTCTTCACTTACTTCCCCCTTTTGGAAATTTCTTCCTCCCAATTTTAATATTGGGCTCCAAAACATCCTTGAATGTTTCACATTAGAAAAAGAGTCAACAAAACTATCACATTAAATAAAATAAAGAGAAAAAATAATATTACATGATATAACACATACTAAGATTCTTGTAAAAAATGTATATAGATGGGAAAACTATCTTTCATTGACAAATATAGATGATATAAAACTTGATCATAGAAATACAACCACCAAAATACAATAAGTTTTTGGTTGGGTAAAAGTATGTTAATAAAAGAAATTGTATAACAATTTTTCTTGAAGATATTTTTTATAGTGTTGAAAAATTTTATTACTATTGATACTGAGATCAAAAAGAAACTTACATACTTTTTATTTAGAGTTTCATCCTTTAATAAATGTTTACCACAAAGTAATAATTTCTCCAAATGATGAGTATTCAAGATGACTGGGTAACATTTGATATGTTGTAATCAACTTCTATGGAATCAATTAATCCAAAAAAGATGAACAATATTTATTTCCCCTATCTTTAGAAATTATTGAAAATCAAAATAGTTATAACAAGATCAAATAATCCCCAAAATGTATAATCCTTTATAAGAATAAATTCTACTCTTAATCTCCAAAATTCAACAAAAAGTACCAAAGGTCAACAAATACCATTCAATATACAATTTCCGTTAAAATTATTCAATATAATGAAAACTAATACTGAATTGCAAAACTAATAATAATTTTATCACAAAGTCTTCCACAATAAATCTTAACATTTATCCCAATATAACATCGACTACTCTTAAAGTATCATTTAGAAACATAATTAACCTCATCACATATTCTCTAAGATAGGTCAGTTATTTCCATAACGAACCCAAATCATTCTTATTACATAGTAGAAATATAGAATCTTCTGAAATAAAATTCAACCATTAATCTTCAAATGAAATCCCTTAGTATTCTATTATCCTTAGCTATATAGTATTCCCAAAAGAGTGAACATCTTTAAAAATAGCATTTATTACTTAATCACCAAATCATTTTTCAATACTAAGAATATACATTTGATAAAATTTATGTTCACCAAATCAACATATTCATGATCCATAAAATCATTTAACTAATAATAATTAGTCTTACTATCTAGTAATATCACGTATTCTAGTGGAAGGCGATAAATCCTAGTTTCACTTTTGTTTTGGGTTCGAGTCCCACAACATTTTCTGTTGCACTGGGTTGTCACATGAACTGCATATTGTCCTTTTTAAAAAACAATATAATTATTAAAACAATCAAAAAATGAGATAAATTCCTTAAAAATAATCATAACAATTTTTAACCTAAAATTTTATCTCATACCTCACATTTTCATACAAAAATGAAATATCTATTAAGTGCCTCAAATTCAAGGATCATGTAAACCATTATTATTCTTTATAACTATATCAACAAAAGAAAAGATAATTCCTACTCAATTAACATTTTTTTATAAAAAAATTAATGGTTAAAAATACTAGATGTCTTCCAAAAGTAATCTCATCATTAAAACATTTAAACACATCATAATCCATAGATCCAAAAAAACTCTTCAATTAATAAAAAGTAGACATCTTAATCATCGATCATTATTCATGATCATTTATCCATTTTTTTAATATAATTCATTTATACTTCCTTCCTACAAACAAAATCACGCATAATGTTATATTATTTCAATAATGTAAAAACATTAGCTAAGAAATAATACATACCTATAATAGTTCATTTTCAATTTCCTTATCTTTGATTGGTACAGAATTAGTTATTGATAAACGAATATTTGTACGGTCATACTGATCCCATTCCTGAACATTTTTCGTAGGACATCTAGTTGTGTAATGACCTTGAACACCACATTTAAAAAATTTAATTGATCTCTTGAAATTAACTCATTTACCTTTCCTAGATTCAACAGAACACTTCATTTTTCTAGGATAGTTTATTGCTTTATGACTTTCATTACCACATTTATAACATCTTCTCATTCCATAGAATCATTTTCCTAGGGTTTTCCTTACAAATCATTGACCCATAGGTTTTTTAATATACTTACCTTTATAAGAATTACCAGAATTCCATAGGGATTTGATTTTCATATATACGATTCCTTATAAAAATCACTAAGGTTCAAGTGGTCAATTATGTCTAGAGATAGTTTTTTAAGAATAATCGCAAGATTTACATTTGGAACACCCATTTGTTTCAATTTCTTATTAATAAAAAACATCATAGTTTCCCTCATATCCATTGTTACTTTGGTGGCTACTAGATCCATCCATTTACTAAAACCAAAACGGTTAGTGTTATTATATCAGTAAAAACATCATCTACTATCTTATGGAGAGAGTAAACACAAAGATATATATTTTCATGATATCTTAAACACAATAAATTTCTCTAAAATAAATATGAATCTTTATAATATTCTACCCACTGTGGTTATATAGAACATGTCACTTATGCTTAAATAACAGCCTAACCTCTAAAGTTATCTAAACTGACCTTTGATACGAACAATATGCCCCAGACTTACATATTATATAATGTTGAATTAAGTATATAATTCACGTCAAATATCTTTTCAGTTTTATAGATTTATATAATTAGGTAATAAATTATATATAAGAAATTGAATATTATAAGTAGACACTTCTACTCACTATCCATTTTTTCATTCAATAAAAACTCTTAAAAAAGAAACATGTTTAGTTCCATGTTTTAGACCACATAACCTTCCCTTGATCTGATCCTTGACCCTATTCATCATTAATCCCAGTGAAAAACATTTCAAAACATGGGAAGTGCATAACAATCTTAGTAAGTGATACATTAAGAAAGAAAACTACTAGTCTTTCAAAAAAATGTAAACCACAAAAACATTATCATAATGTAATACTTTCAACCATTAAGAAGTAGTTAACATACTTTACTAAATATAAGCTCATTACATACCCTTTTAATAACCATAAGATTATAAAAATCCAATAAAAGGAAACATAAATCTTATATAGATAACATGGGACATAAACATGCTTAAATGTAATAACCATATGGTTCACATCCACACATATTAGTAAATGGAATTTCCATACGGATGACTTCCACATCCAATGCGGTGGAGGATATAACGTAACAACCCATCCTTGGTTTACCATAGAACCACCTATAATTTGGTTTATCACATAACTATATGTCATTGGTTTGTCACATGACCACTGGTCAAATGTCCATGTACAATTATGTATTCAAAACACATAATATATTGCAAATATTGACATTTCACTAATAACATATCATTTGAAACCATAAGAAATAATTTCCTGTTATTAAAATAAAAAATACATTTCTAAAATAATTTTCAATACCAATATATGTGAAAAGGGTATATGGTATTTATTTTCCTTTTAAAAAAACATTATATCTTGTTAAGGAAGTCAAATGTCAAAAAATTCTCATGGTGGCAGAGAGGTCATCATTGCCGCCTATATTAAAAACAGTATTTATTCCATTCAGTAAAACTATTTATAGAAAAAACATTCCATTTTAAAAAAATTAATAGTGAGAGGTTTTATTTTACATAGTATAATTGAGGGAGGTTTATATTATTAAAATATGCCTTAATGAAAAGATATTTTAGATGAAGTCCCTTAATAATATAATTTGTAAATAAAATAGATCAGTTATGGGTATTCACAATAAGTACGCATAAATAATGTATAAATACCAGATAAGATATAAAAATTCATTTCACACATAATCTTATAAGGACATGGTCAATATATATATGATCATCCCATGGATTGTAAATTGGGTTAAGAAGTTCCCCAATGAAAATTCTGTAGCTTAATAGTGTCACTTTAAAATTTAGAAAATGAGTTGATTAAAGAGAAAAGGGTCTATAATCACTTGTAAATACAATTAACCAAAATATGGATATATAATAATATATCTTAACATAATAAAATGGAAATTAAATGTCATAACATAAAAGAAGTCTTTTACTAAGTGAGGAAGGTGAAAAGTTACCTTACCTTGCATCTGATTCAACACGATTGTTCCTTATTCCTCTGGAATAATAAGCAGAATTTAATTAATACTAGATTCAGGTCATTTTAATGTTTATTATTACTTTTATATAACTTATTACCACATTATTAAAATTACATAATTATTTACATTCATATCAGACGTTTTGTCGATATTCAGAACATGAGTCAGAAATGAACTAGTTATAATTACAAATTGTCCATATGGTCAAAAGTCCATTATTTTCAGAATCGTATTAATTATTTAACTATAAAATATATCTTTCATATATTTATTTTGATCCAGTATATTTGTATTTTTGAAAGTCCATATCATTTGGTGATAACAAACAAAATACATAGTTCTTGGAGACGGTAAGTCATATGTACGCATGAACGCTACATTCATTACCTTTTTTCATTTTTAAAGGAATGAAATAAAAATGATACATAGGTATATTAAAATTCCAGTATAATATTATATGATATATACGATATGTATCTTCACTATATCTGTACTTTATACGTTCCATATATGGCCTTAATGAGTATTCTCACTTTGATGGGGCGGAAGTCCACACTTCCTCAAATACAATTATCGTAATTACACATTATGATCAGCATAAAGGTACGAAGTAAATAAAATTATAGAAAAATAATGAATATATAAATATAATATATATCATATATAAATAATGTTCTATAATTATATCCACTATGAGAAGTTTTAGGGGAAAATAAAACAATCATTGTTTCGTGAGGTAGTAGTTCGCCGAACACAGAAACTGTATGTTCATATCTATTAGATGAAGGTGTGTATATGTGTAATTTTAATCAATAATGTAAAAACATACTTGTATATTTAATATACTATTTTGGTCATAAAACAATGGAATAAATATAGATTAGGGGTTTGGATAAGGAAAATAAATAGAAGAAGCTTGAGAGAAGACATTACATCAAATCAGGTAACTCATTTTGATTTAAGTTAAAAGGGTTTCTTGAATTACATTTTTCTCAATGTGAGGATTCTATGAGTAATAGAGTGATGTTGGGATAATATTTTGGTAGGTTTTGGATGAACCATGTGGGTTTGAGAGGTTTGAGTTATGGTTAGAGATGATTTCCGTTTATAACAGAAAGGAGGGGAACATTAGGAATGTCTTGAAAGATTAGTTTATTATAAATATTATTTAAATTTAAAAACGTCCCAAACTAATCTGATTCAAATATAAGGTGATTATTTTTTTTAATAGTTTCAACCAATAGGTTTTATACTAGTTTTGTGTCAAATATAACCTTATCGTTTAGCTTTAACCCTTAGTAAACTAATTTTACTTTTACCCTGTCTTCTTGTGTATTCATACTATATGGTTAATATTGTAACTATAAAATGTCAATAGAACCTAATGGGTCATATTAATGACTTCTTAATAAATATTTAAGTCATTTTACCGAATATTATATTTTTAGGACTATTATATCATTTAATAAATTATTTATTGTTTTAAAAAGTAATATATATCAATTTTTATAATATTCATATCATGAATTTTTAAAAATCCATAACAACTTGATTATTTAGAATAAAACCTTTTTAATTAATTTATAAAAAGTAATAATCATTCCTAAAATTATTGGATGTCATAAAAAGTTTCAAAATAAATTTATATTAATATTTATAATCTTATTTATTTAAATCGTAATTTGATAAGGTAATCACTACATCTTCATTATGTCATAAAGATATTTATCTATTTGATGAATAAAAATTATAAATAAAATACTATGATGTAGGAAATAGTTTTATATTTATAATTTCTATTTATAGTCTAATATATCACTTATATAACCTCATATAAACAAATTTTTAGTAAAAGATGCAAGTGAATGTATATTTTCATTAATATTAAATAAAAAGTAATTAAATGTAATTTTCACACCCAAGTGGATCCATGGGGTCCTAAAATCAACCAAAATATTTCCATGGTCGTAAATAGCTCATAAAATATGGTTAATAAATGTGTTAGGCTAGTTTAATATTATTATAACATTTTTGTTTACCCTTATTTGCAGATTTACATTTTTACCATGGTTAATAAAATATTAAATGAAGTTACTACTCATAATGTCAAAAAATAAGCAGTAACTATATGCACAATTTGTAAATATTGATTAAAAATATGGAATAAATTTTTCAAAATTCAAAACATAGTAGTTAATGTAATTAATTTTGAATCAATTCCCATTGTTGGAACCAAAAAGCGGGTTTTTAAGAAGTAATAACTATCAAAATATTGACATGAGTTTATGTCCAATTAAAAAGTGGAATTACATTAAATGACCATCATTGGATTAAAATATAAAATTATAAATCAATTACACTTTAAAACCAATTAAATTAATAATATAACTATATAAATAAATTAGATGAAATAGAAGTTTTAAATTAAAATCGAGTATTTTTCACTATTCATAAAAATATAAATTTTATCTGAAAAATACCAAAATATTATCAAAAGTAAATTTTATGTTCCTATTCTATATAAGAATTTTATTGTTTCAAATAGAACATAAAAAATTTAAAAAAATAATATTTAAAAAGGGTTCACCAACAAAAGGTAGTAAAACAAAATTTCTAAAAAAATACTTCTATTATAAAAAAATTGAATTCGTTTTGATATCATATCTGGAAAACATATAAAATGAATTTAAAACCATACATTTAATATATAAAAATAAAAAATGAGTGGTATTAAAACAAAATTATTCCCTTTTGATAGTTTTTCTTAAAAACAAAACCACTATATTTAATTGGTTTTTATTTCCATTTCTAATAAATTTGGTAACCAATGAATCATTATTTAAACATGTGTGAACCATATTTCAAAATTCAGCTAATATTATTCATTTCCACCATTCCAATATCTAGGATTTAACTACCATTTAAAATAATAATAATAATATTTTATTATTTTTCTGTATATCTCAATGTTGTGTGCAATGTATGATTTCGGAGAAACCTCGTCTTGTGTGTCTAGTACACTACTAGAAAAAGTGTATCTTTTAACACAAAATTAATATCATATTCATAATTTATTAAAATAAATAAAAAATTAGTTTTCTATAAATACCTGGGTCTTGACATCTTTCCCCCATTTTGGAAATTATGTTCTCACAATTTTAATATTGGGATCAGAATCATCCTTCAAAGTCCCACATCAGAAAAAGAGTAAAAAAATTATGACATTAAAAGAAAGAAAGAGAAGTAAAAAATTTCACCTAAGATAAAACATAATTGGACTCCATGAAAACATGTATATGGAATAGAAAACTAACATTAATAGACTAATAGAATTTAATATAGTATATGATATCAAAAAGTAAACCACCAAAAAACAATAAATTTGTGGTTGGGTAAAAGTATGTTAATAAAAGAATGTGTGTAACATTTTTTCATGAATATCCTTTTTATAGTGTTGAAAATAATTATTACTACCGAGACTAATATCATAAGGAAACATACTTAATTTTCTTGTAGTGTTTCATCTTTTAATAAATTTCTACCACAAACTCATCTTTTCTCCAAATGATATGTTTTCAAGATAACTTGTTCTCATATGAAGTGTAATAATCAACTTCTAGGGAATCACATAATCCAAAAATGATGAACTATAAATATTTCCATTATATTTTAAAATTAACAAAATCAAAATGGTAAGAACATGATTTGGTAATCAAAAATAATTATAATCCTTTATAAGAAGAAATACTATGTTTAATCTCTAAAATTTCACAAAAAGTACCAAAAGTTTCACAATGATCATTCAATACATAATTGTCTTTAACATTCATATATATAATTCAAAACATGACTGAAACACAAAACCCATAATAGTTGTATCACATAGTCTTACATGATAAATATAAACATTTATCCCCAAATAAAATCGATTACTCATAAAGTATCATGCTGAAAAGTAATTAACATAATCACATATTCTAAAAGAGAGGTTAATTATTTACATATCAAACTCAAATTGTTATATTCCCATAATAAAAATATATATTCTTGAAAAAAAAATTCAACCATTAATCCTCAAATGAAATCCCACTATACTATATTTTCCTTAGGCATATAGATTTCCCAAAAGAGTGAATAGCTTTGGAAATAACATTTATCACTTAATCACCAAATCATTTTCAAATATTAAGGATACTAATTTGATAAAAAGTAAGTTCCAAATATAAAAATTTTCTTGATCCGTAAAATCATTTAACTAATAAGAATAATTCATACAAACCAGGGACATCATGTAGTCTAGTGGTAGGCAATAAATCCCAGATGCAGTTTGGTTGTGAGTTCGAGTCCCGTAGCATTGTCTAACGTGAAGGGTTGTTACACAGATAGCATGTTGTCCTTTATAAAAAACTATATAAATATTAAAACAATCCCAAAATAAGATAATTTCCTCAAAAAATATCCTAAACAAATTTTTACCCCAAATGTTATCTCATACCTCACATTTCCATCCAAAAAATTAATAACCCTTAATTGCCACAAATTCAAGGATCATATAATCCCTAATTGTTCTTTATAACTATATCCACAAAATAAAATATCATTCTTCCTAAATTAATATATTTATATAACAATATTAATTGTTACAAATACTTGATGTTTTTTAGAAGTAATCCAATCATTAATACATTTAAACACATCATCATCCATATATCCAACCCGACTCTTCAATTCCTAAAATTAAGACATCTTAATCATCGATCATTCTTCAGGAACATTTTCCACGTTTTTTCATCTTATTCATTTATAGTTCCTTCCTATAAAAAATCATCTATATGGTCTTATGATTTCAATAATGCCAAAACATCAGCTAAGAAATAATACTTACCTTTCATAGGTCATTTTTAGTTTCCTCATATTCAATTGGAATGGAATTTGGTATTTGTGAACCTATATTTATATGGTCCTGCAGATCCTATTCCTAACCCTTCTTTGTAAGATATCTATTTTCTTAATGACCATGCACACCACATTTAAATCATTTAATTGATCCCTCAAAAATAACTTCATTCCTTTTCCTACAGTCAACTGAATACTTCCATTTTTTATGGTAGGTATTTGATTTATTACCTTCATTACCCCATATATAACATCTTTTCGTCCCATTGAAACATTTTACTAGGTGTTTCTTTCAAAATAAATGACACATCAGTTTTGAATATAGTTACTTTTATAATTATGACCTAAACATACATATTGATTTTTTTCTCACATATACGATTCCTTATAAAAATCACCATGGTTTTTGTGGTCAATCAAAACTCCAGAAATTTTGTAAAGAATAATCACAATAGTTTCCATTGAAACTTCCATTTTATTCAATTTCATGTACAGAAAACTATCTTAGTTTCCTTCACATCCATTGTATCATTGGTGCAGACTAGATCCACCCATTTACTAAAACGGAAATGATTAGTGTGATTATATCAGTAAAAACATCATATTATATCTAATGAGGAGGGGAAATACTAAGATATACTTATTGATGTTATCTTAATCTCATTAAATTTATCTAAAATAACTACGAATCATTATAATATACTAACCACTATGGTTGTATAAAACATGTCACTTATGCTTAAATAACACCATATCCTCTAAAGTTACCAAAACCGAACTCTGATACCAACTATAGGGTCACAACCTTAAAGATAATATAATATTAAAATATGTAAGCTATTCACATTGAAGATATTTTATTTTTTAGAGATTTTTAGAATCAGGTTATAAATTATACATAAAAACTTGAATATTACAAGTAAACCCTTCTACTCAGTATACATTTTTTTTCAAACAACAAAAAATCTTAAAAAATAAACTTGTTTACTTCCATGTTTTAGACATGATAAATTTTCCATGATCAAATCCTTGACCCTATTCAGCATTAAGTCATGTGAAAAACATTTCAAAACATGGGATGTGAATAAAAATATCAGTAAGGGATACATTAAGAATGAAAACTACTAGTCTTGCTAAAACATGTCAACCATGAAAACTTTATCATAAAGTAATACTTTCCACCTTTAATATATAGTAATATACTTCACTGAATATAAGATAATTACATACAATTTTATTAACCATAATATTACCATAATTCCTATGAAAATAAACATATAACATATAAATGTAACTTGGAAAATAAACATACCAAAATGGAATTACTACACGGTTGACATTCACACATATCACTCAATGGAATATCCATACGACCGACTTCTATACACTATACATTAAGGATATAACATAACCATATATCCATGGTTTATCACAGTACCACATTTCATTTGATTACCATGTAAACACCCATCATTTATATATCACATAACCACCCATCAAATGTCCATGTACCATTATATTATTATAACACTTAAAATGTTGCAAATATCAACCTTTCACTAATAGCATTTCATTTTCAATCACAAGAAATACATTAATGTTATTAAAATACTCAATACATTTAAAAAGTAATTTCCAATACCATTATATGTGAAAAGGTTATTTTTTATTTATTTTCCTTTAAAAAATATGGCTTGTTATGGAAGTCGAATATCAAAAAATGATTGCGGTGGAGGAAAGCTCTTTGTTGCTGCATATGTTAAAAACCTTCCTTTTATAATTTAGTAAAAGTATTTTTATAAAAAATATTCCCTTTGAATGAAATTAAAATTCAAATGGTTTATTATAAATAGTTTAAAAAAAGAGGTGTATATTATATAAATATACCCCAATGAATGGAGATTGAGACGAAGTCCCATAAAATGATATTTTGTAATGAAAATAGATCGATAATGTATATTAAATACATAGACACATAAATAATGTATAAATACCCAATAATATATCAAAATTAATTTCCCACATAATCATATAATGACACAGTCATGAATTATAAAATCTACCCTATGAATGAAAATTGGGATAAGAAGTCGCCTTACAGAAAATTTGACATTCTAACGGCGATACTTTAAAATTAAGAAAATGGGTTTATGGGAGAGAAAAGGGTCACTCATAACTTGTAAATAAAATTTACTGAAATGAGGATATATAAGAATATATCCCTACATAATAAAATGGAAATTAAAATACATAACATAAAAGAAGTATTTTCCTAAAAGAAGAAGGTGAAAAGTTCCCTTACCTTGGGTTTGATTCATCACGTTTGTTCCTTGTTTTTCTCAAATAATAAACATAAGTTAATTTATAATTGATTCAATATATTTTAATTTTTATAATTCCTTTTATATCATTTATTACCACATTATAAGGATTACATAATTATTTGTGTTTATATCAGACGTTTTGTCGATATTCGGCACTTGAGTCAAAAATGAACTTGTTATAATTACAAATTGTCCATGTGGTCAAAAGTCCATTATCTCCAAAATCATTTTAATTAATTAAATATAAAATATATATTGTATATATATATATATTTATATCTATTATATATTTATTTTTAATATTCAATAAAATTTGGAGATAAGAAATGAAATGCTTCATTCATGGAGACGGTAAGCCTTACGTACACATGAATGCTACATTCAATACTTTTTTTCATTTTTAAAGGATTGAAAAATAAATGATACATAGGTATATTATAATTCATGAATAATATCATCTGATATATACATTACATATTTTCATTAAATCTTTACTTTATACGTACCATATATGGTATGAAAGAGTCATCTCACTTTGAGGGGGCGGTAGTCCGCGCTTCCTCAAATGAAACTATCATATTTAGACATTATGGTCAACATAAAGGTATGATATAAATAAAATTATAGAATAATATAGACAATATAAATATATTATATATCATATATAAATATAGTGCCATCATAATGTCCTACATGAGATGTGTTAGGGGAAAATCAAACAATCATCATTTCGTTAGGCAGTAGTTCACCGTACAAAGAAACAACATGTTTGTATTAATTAGATGGAGGTGTGTGTAAGTGTAGTAAGAATACATCACATAAAAACATCCTATTATATTTAAAAAACTATATTTTTATAAAATTATTTAAAATAGAGAGATTAGGGGGTTGGATAAGGAAAATAAATGGAAGAAGCTTGAGAGAAGACATTACATCAAATTAGGTAACATCTTCAATTAAAGCTAAAAGGCTTTCAATAAATGACTTTGTTTCAAGGTGAGGATTCTAGGAGGACTATATGGATTTTGGAAGATTTTTTGGTTAGCTTTTGGACTAACCAAGTGTGCTTGAGAGGAGTGATTAGGGGTTAGGATTGATTCGCTTTTATAAGAGGAATGCGGTGTACTTTAGGAATATCTTGAAAGATTATTCTATAATAATGATAATTTTGATTTCCAAAAGAGCCAAAAATAATTTAATTAGAATATATGGTGATTATTGTTTCAAATAATCTCAACCAGTAGGTTTTAGACTAGTTTTGGTCTCAAATATAACCTTATATTTTATCTTTAACCCTTAGTAAACTAATTTAACTCTTACCTAGTCTTCTTGTGTATTCATACTATATGGTTAACATAGTTACTATAAAATTCCAATGGAACCTAATTGGAAAATTAATGAAATTTTAATTATAATTTAGGTAATTTGGATGAATATTATATTTTTAATACTGTTATATCATTTAATAATGTATTTCTTTTTAAAAATTAATTTATGTCAATTTTTATAATATTCATATCATGACTTTTTAAAAATCCATAACAACATGATTCTTTAAAAAAAATTATTTATTCAAATATAAAAATTAATAATCATCCATTAAATTATTTTATTTCATAATAAGTTTCAAAATAAATTTTTTATAATGTTTATAATCTTAAATATTTAAATAATTCATTAATATGGTAATCACTACATCATCATTGTGTCATAATGATATTTATTTATTTGACATTTAAAAATTATAAATAATATACCATTATATATGAAATAATTTTATATTTATAATGAATATTTATATTATAATATATCACTTAAATAACCCCATATAAAATTTGTTTTAGTAAAAGATACAAGTTTATGGAAAATTTTCTTTAGCTTTAAATTAAAAGTAATTAAATGTCATTTTCGCACACAAGTGGCTCCTTGGGGTCCTAAAATCGAGCCACATATTCCCATGGTCGAACATATATCATAAAATAGGTTTAGGACATTTTTCATGGTAGTTTAATATTATTATAATATTATTTTTTACCCTTATTTTCTAAATTTACCACTTAACCATGGTAAACAAAATATTTACTTAAATTACTACTCATAATGTCTAAAAATAAAAAGTTCCTATATAAAAAATTTGGACCTCTTGATTCAAAATATGGAATAATGTTTTAAAAATTGAAAACACTGATGTTCATGTAATTAATTTAATATTTATTCCCATTGTCGAAACAAAAAAGTTGGTTTTTAAGAAGTAATAACAATCAAAATATTGACATGTGTTTTTTTTAATTTAAAAGTTAAATTACTTCCAATGAACATAATTGGATTAAAAAATAAAAATTTATTCCAATTTCAAATTAAAAATAATTTAATTAAAAATATAACTATATAAATAAATCATAAGACAATGCAGTTTTCAATTAAAATGCTGTATTTTTCACTATTCATAAAATTATGAATTTTATCAAAAAAATACCAAAATTTCATGAAAAGAAAATTTTATGTTCCAATTCTATAGAAGAAGTTTATTTTTAAAATATAACATATAAAAGTGACAAAAATGTATATTTCAAAAGGTTTCTCCATCAAATGGTGGAAGAAGTGTATTTTTTTAAAAATTCTTCTTTTATCCAAAAAATTGAATTTGTTGATATATCATATCTAGAAAGCATATAAGAAGAATTTAAAAATCTAAATTGAATATATAAAAATAAATATATAGTAATATTAAATCAAAATTATTTTATTTTAAATAAGTTTTCATAGAAACACATCCTCCATATTCATTTTTTTATTTCCATTTCTAATAAATTTGGTAATCAATGAATCATTATTTAAACAAGTGTGACCCATATTTCAAAATTCAGTTGATATTATTCATTCCTTACATTCCAATGGCTAGGCATTAACTATAGATAAAAATAATAATATTATTATTGTATTATTTTTTGGTCTATCCCAATTTTGTGTGCAACATATGATTTTGGAGAAACCCCTTGTTCCATGTAGAGTACACTATCTCAAAAAGTGTCCCTTTTAATGTATAATTAATATATTATTCATAAATATTAAAATAAATCAAAAATTATTATTCTATAAAAACCTAGGTAGTTACATTAGTCCCCCCATCATGAAATTTAGTCCTCATAAATTTAATATTGGGCTTGAAAACATCAATGAATGTCCCACATCAGAAAAAAGAGTCAACAAAACTATCACTTTAAAGGAAAGAAAGAGAATTAGAAATGTCACCTTAGAAAACACATACTAACACTCCATGAAAACATGTACATGGAAGGGAAACTAACTTTCATAGACTAATAGAGGGTTATAGAGAACTTGATCATTGAAACATAACAACCACAATACCATAAATTTGTGGTTGGGTAAAAGTCTTTTAATAAAAGAATGGTTATAACATTTTTTATTGAAGAACCATTCTATAGTGTTGAAAAATATTATTACCACCTAGACCAAGATCATAAATAAACATTCTAAATGGTCAAGTATTTTTTCACCCTTTAATAAATTTAAACCAAAAACTCATATTTTCTCATAATAATGAGTATTCATGATGACTTGGTCACATTTGAGGTGTTGTAATCAACCACTAGGGAATCACATAATCCATATCATTTGAACTATATATATTTCCCCTCTCTTTAGAAATTAACCAAGACAAAATTAATTTTACAAGAAAAAATAATCCCCAAAAAGTATAATGCTTTATAGAAATAAATATTATTCTTAATCTCTAAAATTCAACAAAAAGTTCCCAAAGTTCAACAGAGACCTTTCACTAAACAATTGTCCAAACAATTATCCAATATAATCCAAACTAACATTGAAACCCAATACAATTTTAAATTTTATCTTAAAGTCTTCCACAATAAGTCTTAACATTTATCCACAAATAACATAGACTACTCTTAAAGTATCATCATGAAAAGTAATTAAAATAATCACATATTCTCTTTGATATGTTAATCATTTCCATAACTAACCCATATTGTTATGAGTCAAAAATAATAACATAGATTATTCTTAAATGATATTCAACCATTAATCCTCAAATTAAATTCCATAGTATGTTATTTTCCATAGGTATATAGTGTTCCCAAAATTGTGAACGTCTTCTGAAATTACATTTATCACTTAATCACCAAATCATTTTCCTATACTAAGGATATCCATTTGGTAAAATGTAAGTTCCAAGAATCAATTTATTCTTCATCCATAAAATAATATAACTAATAAGAATAAGTCATACTAACCAAGGACATCACGTAGTCCAATGGTAGGTGATAAATCCACGTTACACATTGGTTTTTTTTTGAGTCATGCAGCATTGTCTGATGCGATAGGTTGTCAGATAGAGTTCATGTTGTCCTTTTTCGAAAATGATATTATTATTAAAATAATCTCAAAATGAGATAAATTACTCAAAAATAACAATAACATATTTTATCCTCAAATATTATCTCATACCTCTCATTTTCATCCCAAAATCTAATAACCCTTTATTGCCATAAATTCAAGTATTATATATACCCTAATTGTCTTTATAACTATATCTATAAAAGAAATGATGATTCTTACTGAATTAACTTTTTGTATAACAATATTAATGGATAAAAATTCTAGAAGTTTTCCAAAAGTAATACCATCATTAAAACATTTAAACACATCATCATCCATAGATCGAACATAACTCTTCAGTTACTAAAATGGTGACATCTTAATCGTCAATCATTCTTCATGATTATTTATCCATGTTTTTCCATATTATTTATTTATACATCCTTCCTACAAAAAAAATCATAGATAATGTTGTATGATTTCTATAATGACAAAATAGAACTTATGAAATAATACATACCTTTTATAGGTCATTTTCAGTTTCCCCATCTTCGATTGAAATGGAATTAGTTATTGGTAAACATATATTTTTATGGTCCAACTGATCCCATTCCTGAACCATCTTTGTAGGATATCTATTTTCAAAATAACCATGCACACCACATTTAAAACATTCAATTTATCCCTCGAAATAACTTCTTTCCCTTTAATAGATTCAACTGAACACATCCTTTTTTCATGGAAGGTTATTTCTTTTGACCTTCATTTCCACATAAATAATATCTTCTCATCCCTTTGATGAATTTTTCATGGGGTTTCTTTCCACATCAATGATACATTGGTTTTTTAATATACATTCTTTTATAATTATTATCTAAACATCCATATGGATTCTTTTATCGCATACATAATTCCTTATAAAAATCACCAAGGATTCAGTGGTAAATAATGACTCAAAATAGTTAGTTAAGGATAATCACTAGAGTTCCCATTGCAATTTCCATTTATTTCAGTTTCTTATTCAAAAAATCATCATTCCTTCCTTCACATCCATTTCCACTTTGGTGCCTACTAGATCCATCCATTTACTAAAATAAAAAAGTGTAGTGTGTGTATTTCAGTAAAAAAATCATTTAAAATATTATGAGGAGGGTAAACACTAAGATATACTTATTTATGATATCTTAAACTAATTTAATTTATTTAAAATAACTATGACTCATTCTAATATTCTAACCTCTATGGTAATGTAAAACATGTCACTTATTCTTAACTAAAACCCTAACATGTAATGTTATCTAAACAGACCTCTGATACTAATTATAGGGTTCCAGCCTAAAACATTATATAATCTTGAATTATGTAAATAATTAACATTGATGATCTTTTCAGTTTTAGATATTTATAAATTAGGTCATAAATTATACATAACAACTTGAATATTACAAGTAGACACTTCTACTCACATTCCATTTTTTCATACCACAAAAACTCTTAAAAACATGTTTTGTTCTATGTTTTAGAATGTATAAAATTTCATTAATCCCATCCCTGACCCAATTTATCATTATGTCCTTTGAAAAAAATTTCAAAACATGGGAGGTGTATAAAATGCTTAGTAAGGGATACATTAGGAAAGAAAACTACTAGACTTGAAAAAAAATGTAAACTATGAAAACTTTATCATAATGTAATGTATTCCACCTTTAAGAAGTAGTAAATATACTTCACTGAATATAATCTCATTACATACCCTTTTTGTAGACATAAGATTTCCATAAAGCCTATAAAAAGAAACATATTGCATATAAAGGTAACTGGGGACATAAACATACATAAATGGGATAACCATACTATTGACTTCCACACATATCATTAAATTGTATATTGATACAACTGACTTCTATACCCTATTCATTGGAAGTTATAATGTGACCACCTATCCTTGGATTATTAGGGAACCACCAATCATTATTTTATATCATAACCACCCGTCGTTGGTTTATCACGTAACCACCCACCAAATTTCCAAGTACCATTATATAATCATAACACATAAAATATTAAAAATATCAATATTTCACTAAAAGAATTCTATTTTCTATGACAAGAAACAATTTAAATTTATTAAAATACTCAATAAATTTCAAAACAAAATTCAATACCAATATTTTTAAAATGGGTATACAGTATTTATTTTCCTTTTAAAAACATTATGTCTTGTTTAGGATGTCGAATATCAAAAAATGCACGTGACGGCAGAAAGCTCATTGTTGATGCATATGTTGAAGACATTATAATTTTTTCATTTAGTAAAAATCTTTATAGAAAAAAGATTAAATTTAAATAAAATTAAAAGTCAAACGGTTTATTATACACAATATAAAAGAAGGAGTTGAATGTTATCAATATATTACTCATTGAATGTCGATTGATATGAAGTCCCTAACAAAGATAATTTGTAAATAAAATAGATCGATTATGTGTATTCACTATAAGTTAAAAAAACAATATATAACTACCAAATAAGATATCAAAAATCATTTCTCACATAATCATATAATGACATAGTTAAGAATTAAAAGATCAAAATAAGGAATGGAAATTGGGTTAAGATGTTCCTTTACGAAAATTCGATAGCCCAACGACATCACATTAAAATTCAAAAAATTAGTTGATGGGAGAGAAAGGGGTCTCTCCTCACATGTAAATAAATTTTTTTGAAATAAGGATATAGAAGAACATATCACAACATAATAAAATTAAAATTAAAACACTTAACATAAAATAAGTCTTTGACTAAATGAGGAGGGTGAAATGTTCCCTTTCGATGCGTCTGATTCATCACATTGGTTCCTCGTTCTTCCTGAATAATAAACATAATTAATTTATACTTGATTTAGGACCTTTTATATTTTATTATAAATTTTACATCACTTATTAAAACATTATAAAAATTACATAATTATTTATGTTCATAACATATGTTTTGTCGATATTCAGTACTTGAGTAAAAAATAATCTTGTTATAATTAAAAATTATCTATGTGGTCAAAAGTCCCTTATCTCCAAAATCATATTCATTATTTAAATTTCATATATATCTCGTATAAATTTATTTATATCCAGTATATATTTATTTTGAAATGTCCATATCATTTTGAGATAAAAAATGAAATGCACCGTTTATAGAGACGATAAGCCGTATGTACACATGAACGCTATATTCATTTCTTTCTATTCATTTGTAAAGGAATGAAAACTAAATTATACATAGGTATATTATAATTCTCTAATAATATCATATTATATATAGATTACATATTTTCATTAAATCCTTCATATGTTCCATATATGGAATGAAAGAGTAATCTTACTTTGAGGGGGCGATAGTCCGCATTTCCTCAAATAAAACTATCGTATTTACACACTATGGTCAGCATAAAGGTATGATATAAATAAAATTACAGAATAATAGTGACAATATAAATATAAAATATATCATATATAAATATAGTTCCATAATAATGGCCACCATGAAAGGTGTTAGGGGAAAATAAAACAACCATCGTTTTGTCAGGAAAAGTTTTCCATACACAGAAACAATATGTTCATTTCCATTAGATGTAGATGTGTGAATGTGTAGTTAGAATCCATTACATAAAAAAATCCTAGTATATTTATGATAAATTTTTTGTTATAAAGTAATGTAATATAGAGTGTTTAGGGGGATATATAAGGAAAATAAATGGAAGAAGCTTGAGGGAAGACGTTATATAAAATCAGGTAACTCCTTTTGATTTAAGCTAAAAAAATTCTTGAATTACGTTATTCCCACAGTGAGGATTATAGAAGGAATAGAGGGATTTTGGGAGATTATTTGCACAGAGTTGGGATTATAAAAGTGGGCCTAAGAGGTGTGAGTAGGGGTTAGAGGTGATTCCCTTTTATAAGAGGAATGAGGGGCACTATAGGAATGTCTTGAAGATTATTTTATTATAATGCTAATTTCGATTTAAAAAGGTCCCAAAATAATTTAATTCAAAAATAAGGTGAGTATTGTTTTAAATACTCTCAAAAAATAGATTTTAGATAACTTTTTGACACAAATATAACCTTATATTTTAGCTTTTACCCCTATTTAACTAATTTGACTATTACAAAGTCTTCTTGTGTATTATTTCTATATAGTAAATATAGTTACAATAAAATTCTAATTGAACCTAAAGGGGATAATTATTGGAATTTTAAGAATTATTTAATTCATTTGGTCAAATATTATATTTGTAGGACTATTTTATCATCTAATAAAATATTAGTTGTTTTAAAAACTAATATTTGTCGATTTTTATTATATTCATATGTGGAATATTTAAAAATCCATAAAAAAATCATTCATTTGAAAAACTTCATTAATTAAAATATAACAATTCTTAATAATCCCTAAAAGTATTGGATGGAATATGAAGTTTCTCAATTAATTTATTTAAATATTTATAATCATATTTATTTAAATCATTCATTAGTAAGCTAATCACTACGTCATCACTGTATCATAAAGTTGTTTATTTATTAGATTCTTGAAAATTATAAATAAAACACCATGATGTGTGAAACGATTTTATATTTCTAATTACTATTTATAGATTAAGAGATAACTTATATAACCCCATATAAAAATTGTTTCAGAAAAAGATACATGTTTAGGGTATATTTTCTTTAACATTAAATTAAAAGTAATTAGATGTCATTTTCACACAAAACTGGCTCCATGGTGTCGTAAAATAGACCCAAGGTTTCCCCCAGTCAAACATATCTCACCATGTATGCTTAGGACATGTGATAGGGCAGTTTAATATTATTATAATATTATTGTTTACCCTTATTTTCCAGATTTACCCTTTAACCATGGTAAATAACATATTTACTGAAGTTACTTTTCATAATGTCTAAAAATAAAAGGTACCTATATACAAAATTAGTACTTCTTGATTACTAATATGGAATAAATTTTTTCCTATTCAGAAAAAATAATTTTATGTAATTAATTTAAAATTAATTCCCGTTGTTGAAACCGAAAAGCGGGTTTTTAAGAAGTAATAACTATCAAAAGATTAACAAGTGTTTATGTACAATTTAAAATTTAAATTATTTCAAGAGATAATAATTGGATTAAAAAATAAAAATATAACCTAATTACACTTTAAATACAATTTAATGAATAATATAAATATATAAATAAATTATATGAAAAGACAGTTTTGAATTAAAATGTAGTATTTTTGACTATTCATAAAAATATGAATTTTATCTAAAAAATACCAAAATTTCATCAAATGTAAATGTTATGTTACCATAAAATATAAGAAGTTTATTTTTTCAAATAGAATATATTAAAGTTACAAAAAAGAAGATTTAAAAATGGTTCTCCATCAAAAGGTGGTAAAACTTCATTTTTAGAAAAATACTTCTTTTATCCGTACAATTGAATTTTTTCTTATATCATACCTGGAAAAAAATAAGATTAATTTAAAACATTAAATTTAATATATAAAAATATATAAATAATTAAATGAAAACACCATTATTCGCTTCTAAATAGGTTTTCATAAAAATGCACCCTCTATATTCAAGTAGTTTTATATCCATTTCTACTAATTTTTTAACCAATGAATCATTATTTAAACATGTTTGAACCATATTTCAAAATTTAGTTGATATTATTCATTCCCGCCATTCCAATTTATAGGAATTTACCACAATTTTAAATAATAATAATATTATTGTATTATTTTTCAGAATATATCAAAGTTGTGTTCGACGTATGATTTTGGAGAAACTGCTTGTTGCGTGTCGAGTACTCTATCAAAAAATCATTCATTTTAACATAAAATTAATATCTTATTCATAAGTATTAAACCAATATATTATTATTTAATTAATAGTGGGGAGTTAAATCCTTTTCTCCTTTTTGAGATTTCATCCTCCCAATTTTAATATTGGTCTCAAAAACATCATTAAAAGTCCCACATCAGAAAAAGTGGCAGTAAAATTATCACTTTAAAAGAAATAAGGAAAAGTAAAAATGTAACCTGAGATAAAACATACTAGGAACCAATGAAAACATGTATAAAAAAGAGAAACATAACATTCCTATACTAATTAAGAGTGATATAGAACTTTATCATAGAAATTTAACAACCATAATACCCTAAATTTGTGGTTGGGTAATGGTTTGTTAATAAAAGAAAGTGTATAACATTTTTGATTGAATATCCGTTTTATAGTGTTAAACTATTTTATTAATACCTAGAGTATGATCATAAGGAATCATACAATATTTTCAAGTATTGTTTCATCCTTTAATAAATTTCTACCCCACACTTGTCTTTTCTCCAAATGATTAGTATTCAAGATGACTTAGTCACATCTGATGTGTTGTAATCAACTTATAAGAAATCAATTAATAAAAAAATGTTGAACTTTATATATTTACTCTATCTTTATACATTAAGAAAAACCGAAATGAGTTGTACATGATCAGATAGTCCCCCAAAATTTTAAATCTTTATTAGAAGAAATACAACTCTTAATATCCAAAATTCTACAAAAAGTACCCAATGTTTAGCAAAGACCATTCAATACACAATTGCCCTTAAAATTCATTAATATAATCCAAACTAAGATTGAAACCCAAAACCCATAATAATTTTATCACATAGTCATCCATGATAAGGCTTAACATTTATCGCCAAATAACATCGACTACTCTAAGAGTATCATACTGAAAAGTAACTAACCTAAGCGCATATTCTCTAAGATAGGTTAATCATTTCGTGAGAAACCCAAATATTTATAAGGCCACAATAAAAAAAATATTCTTCTAAAAGAAAATTGAATCATTAATCCTCAAATGAAATACCAAAGTATTCAATTTTTCATAGGCATATAGTGTACCCAAAAGAGTGAATGTCTTCTGAAATATCATTTATCACGTATTCACAAAATCATTTTCCTATACTAAGGATATCCATGTGATAAAATGTAAGTTAAAAAATAAACATATTATTAATCCATAAAATAATTTAACTATTAATAAAAAGTAACACAAACCAAGGTCATCACGTAGTACAGTTGTAGTCAATAAATCCCAATCGCACTTTGTTTCTGGGTTCGAGTCCCGCAGCACTGTCTAACGTGATGGGTTGTCACATGGTTTGTGTGTTGTAATTTTTAAAAACCTTTATAATTATTAAAACAATTCCAAAATGAGATAAATTCATCAAAACTAACCATAACATATTTTAACCTCAAATGTTATCTCTTACATTTCATTTTCATCACAAATGTAATAACTATTAATTGCCTCAAATTCAAGGATCATATGATCCCTAATTGTCCTTTATAACTATTTACACAAAAGAAAATATTATTCTTCCTCAATTAACATTTTTATATAACAGAAGTAAGGGTTACAGCTAAAAGATTTTTTCAAAAATATATTCTATCAACAAAACATTTAAACACATACTTATCCATAGAACCCACATAACTCATCAATTCCTAAAATGTAGATATCTTAATCATCATTAATTATTCCTGATCACATATCCATGTTTTCCAATAATATTCATTTATAATTCCTTCTTACAAAAAAAATCAAGAATAATGTCATGTTGTTTCAATAATGTCAAAAAATCTTCTAAGAAATAATACAAACCGTTCAAAAGTCATTTTCAGTTTCCTCGTCTTCCATTGGAATGGAATTTGGTACTGTTAAACTTATATTTCCTGGTCTTGTTGATCTGTTTCCCTAAAATTCCTTGTAGTACATCTATTTTCTCAATGACCATGCACACCATAATTAAAACATTCTATTGATCCCTAGAAATGAACTTATTTCACTTTCCTAGAGTCAGCTGAACACTTCCTTTATCCATGGATGGTTATTGCTTTATGACCTTCAGTACCACATCTATAATATCTTATCTTCTCATTGAATCATTTTCCTATGTATTTCTTTCAACATAATTGACACAGTTGTTTTTGAATATACTTACCTTTATAATTATTACCTGAAAATCCACAAGGATTCATTTTTCACATATACGATTCCTTATAAAAATAACAAATGTTCAATTGGTAAATCATTACCCCAGATAGTTGGTTACAAATAATCACAAGAGTTCCCATTGCAACTACCATTTATTTTTTATTCTTATTCAGAAAACCATCAGAGTTTCCTTCACATACATTGTTACTTTGGTGCATTCTAAATCCATCCATTTACTAATGCCAAGATTAGTTTGTGTGAGTATATTACTAAAAACATCATATATTATCATCTGAGGAGGGTAAATACTAAGATATACTTATTCATGTTATCTTAAACTCATTCAACCTATCTAAAATAACTATGACTCATTCTAATATTCTAACCACTATGGTTATATAAAACATGTTTATTCTTCCTAAATAACACCCTAACCTATAAATTTATAAAAACTGACCTCTGATACCAACTATAGAGCCCCATACTTAAACATTATATAATATTTAATTAAGTAAATAATTCACATTGATGATCCTTTCAGTTTTAAAACTATTCTGAATTAGGTCATAAATTATACATAACAAATTTAATATAACATGTAGACACTTCAAATCACTATCCATTTTTTAATACAAAAAAAATCTCTTAAAAAAGAAACATATTTTTTTCCATGTTTTAGACAACATTACTTTTCCTTGATCCCATAATTGACCCTATTAATCATAAAGTCCTATTAAAAAACATTAAAAAACATAGGATGTGCATAAAAATCTCATTAATGGATACATTAATAAAGAATGATGCTAGTCTTGCAAAAACATGTATTACATGAAATCCTTATCAAAAATTAATACTTTACACCTTTAAGAATTAGTAATTATTCTTCACTGAATATAATCTCATTACTAACCATTTTTGTAACCACAAGATTAACATAAATCCTATTAAAAGAAACATATAAAATATAATGGTAACTTGGGATATAATCATACTTGAATAGTATAACAATATCATTGAATTCTACACATATCACTAAATGGAATAGCCATACGACCAACATCCAGGCCCAATTCATTGGAGGTTATAACTTAAACTCATATCCTTGTTTTATCAAGAAACCAACTGTAAATTGGTTTATCATGTAACCACCAAACATTGGTTTGTCACATAATGACCCGTAAAATTTCCAAGTACCATTATATAATAATAACACATAAAATATTAAAAATATCCACATTTCACAAATAAAATTTCATTTCCAATCACAAGAAATAATTTCATGCTTTCAAAATAATCAATACATTTATAAAATAATTTCCAATAAAAAAATATGAAAAAAGGGTATATGGTATTTATTTTCCTTTTAGAAAAACATTAAGTCTTTTTAAGGAAGGAAAATATCAAAAAATGTTGGCGGCGGTGGAAAGGTCGTTATTGCCGCATACGTTAAAAAAATCCTTTTGTCATTTAGTAAAACTGTTTATAGAAAAAATATTCAATTTGAATTAAAATAAAAGTAAAATATATTATTATACACTATATAAAAGAAGGATGTGTATATTATCAAAATCTTCCTCAACGAAAGGGGATTGAGACGATGTCTCTTACACAGATAATTTGTAAATAAAATAGATTTATTATGCTTATTCACTATATATACACATAAATAATGTATAAATAACAAATAAGATATGTAAATCAATTTCTCACAGAATCATTTAATTACATAGTCAAGAAGTATAATCAACCCAATGAATGGAAATTGGGTTAAGAAGTTCCCTTATGAAAATTCGGCTGCCTAACGGCGTCACTTTAAAATTCATAAAATGAGTTGATGTGAGAGAAAGGGTCTCTAAACACCATTAAATAAAATTTAAATAAGTAAATATATATAAGAACATATCACAACAAAATAAAAGGGAAATTAAAAAACATAACAGAAAATAAGTCTTTGACTAAAAGAGGAGGGTGAAAAGTTCATTTATATTGTGTCCAATTCATCATGTTTGTTCCTTGTTGTTCCTGAATAAAAAACATAAGTAAATTTATACTAGATTCAGAACCGTTTCAATTTTATTATTCCATTTATTTCACTTTTTTCAACATTATAAAAATTACATAATTATTTATGTTCATATTAGTCGTTTTTTCGATATTCAGTACTTGAGTCAAAAATGAACTTGTTATAATTACAAATTGTCCATGAGGTCAATAGTCCATTATCTACAGAATCATATTCATTATTTAAATTTCATATTATATATATATATATATATATTGAGATCAATTATATATGTAATTTTAGTAGACCATAACATTTTGAGAAAAGAAATGAAATATATCATTTATGGAGACAGTAAGTCGTACGTACGCATGAACACCAGTTTCATTTTTTTTTCATTTTTAGAGGAATTAAAACAAAATTATATAAAGGTATATTATAATTACAGAATAATATCATATGATATATATGATACATATGTTAATTAACTTCATACTTTATATGTTCCATTTATAGCATGAAAAAGTCATCTCACTTTGAGGGGGTGGTAGTCCACGCTTCCTCAAATAAAATTATAGTATTTACATATTATGGTTAGTATAAAGGTATGATGTAAATAAAATTGCAGAATAATAGGGAAAATATAAATATAATATATATCATCTACAAATATAGCTTCATCATAATGTCCTCCATGACAGGTGTTAGGGGGAAATCGAACATTCATCGTTTCATGAGGCAGTAGTTCGCCGTACAAAGAAATAGTGTGATCGTATCCATTAAAATGATTTGTGTGTATGTGTAGTTAAAACAATTCACATAAAAAAAATACTTGAATATTTATGATACATATTTTTTTATAAAATAATGGAATAAATTGATTTTAGGGTTTTGGAGAAGGAAAATAAATTGAAGAAGCTTGAGAGAAGACATTACATCAAATCAGGAAACACCTTTTGATTTAAGCTAAAAGGGATTCCTGATTTGCCTTCATTCCAAGGTGAGTATTCTAGAAGGAATAATAGGATTTTGGGAGATTATTTGGGTTGTGTTTAGATGAATCAAGTGTGCTTGAGAGCTGTGTGTATGGGTTAGAGATGATTCATTTTTATAAGTGGAAGGAGGGGCACTTTTGGAATGTCTTGAAAAATTATTTTATCATAATATTAATTTATATTTGAGATGGTCCCCAACAAATTTAATTCTAAGATAAGTTTTTTAGTTTTTGAAATAATCTCATCCAATAGGTTTTAGATAAGTTTTCATCTTAGATATAACCTTGTCCTTCATCTTTAACCCATAGTAAACTAATTTGACTCTTACCATGTCTTCTTGTGAATTCATACTATATGATTAATATAGTTAATATAAAACTCTAATATAACCTAATGGGGTCAATTAATGACATGTTAAACATTATTTATGTTATTTGGCAGAATATTATATTTTTAGTACTATTATATCATTTAATAAAATATTATTTAAAAAAAGAAACTAATTTATGTCGTTTTTTATAATTTTCATATCATGTCTTTATAAAAATTCCTAACAATGTAATTATTTCAAAAAAAATTATCAATTAAAATATAGATGGTCCTTGTCATATCTAACATTATTGGGTGGCACATAAAGTTTCAAAATAAATTTATTTTAAAATTTATAATCTTATTTATTTAAATCATTATTTAATAAGGTAATCACCACAACATCATTATGTCATATTGATATTTATTTATTTGATGTAAAAAAATTATATATAAAATACCATGATATAGATAATTATTTAATATTTATAATTAATATTTATATTATAATATATAACTTATATAAACCCATATAAATTTATTTTTGTAAAAGATACATGTCTATGGTAAATTTTCTTTATCTTTAAATTACATGTAATTAAATGTCATTTTCACACAAAAGTGGAACCATGGGGTCCTAAAATAAACCCAAGGATTCCCATGGTCGTAAATATCTCATATAATAGGGTTAGTAAATTTTTTAGGGTAGTTTAATATTATTATTATATTATTTTTACCCTTATTTACTAGATTTACCCTTTAACCATGGTAAATAAAATATTTACTGAAGTTACTATTCATTATGTCTAAAAATAAAAGGTTCCTATATACAAAATTTGGACCTATTGATTCCTAATATGGAATAAATTTTTCCAAATTCCATAAACAAGATATCATGTAATTAATTTAAAATTAATTCCCTTTTTCGAAACTAAAAAGTAGGTTTTTAAGAAATAATAACTATGAAAAGAATTACATGTGTTTATGTACAATTTAAATATTGAATTACTTCCAATGAACATAATTTAATTAAACGATTAAAATATAATCCAATAAAACTTTAAAACCAATTTAATGAATTATTTAACTGTATAAATAAATTAGATGAAAATATTGTTTCGGATTAAAATATAATATTTTTTTACTATTCATAAAAATATGAATTTTATCAGAAAAATACAAAAATTTCATCAGAAGTAAATTTTATGTTCCAATTATATATATGAAAATTATTTTTTCAAATAGAACATATAAAAGTGGCAAAACAGTCAAATTAAAAAGGGTTCTCCACTAAAAGGCAGTAAAACTGCATTTCTAGAAAAATACTTCTTTTATCTGACAAATTGAATTTGTTCTTAGATCATTTATAGAAATAATATAATAAGAATTTAAAACATTAAATTGAATATATAAAAATACAAAAATAGTTATTTTAAAAAATAATTATTCTCTTTTAAATATGTTTTTCATTAAAACACATCCCATATATTCAATTTATTTGTATTTCCATTTCTAATAAATTTGGTAACCAATGAATCGTTATTTAAACATGGGTGAATCATATTTAAAAATTAATTTTATATTATTCATTCCAACCATTTATAATTATAGGCTTTAACTAAAATTTAAAATAACAATAATAATATTTTATTATTTTTTCGTATATCTCAATGTTTTGTGCAACATATGATTTCAAAGAAACCTCTTGTAGCGTATCGAGTACGCTATCAGAAAATCATACCTTTTAACATAAAATTAATATCATATTCAGAAGTATTAAAAAAATAAAAAAATAAAATTCTATAAATACCAAGGTTATTACATCCTTCCCCCATTTAAGAAATTGTGTCTTCACAATTTTAATGTTGGGCTTGGAAACATCATTGAATGTCCCACATCAAAAAAAGAGTCAATAAAACTATAACTTTAAAAAAAAGTATAAAATGTCACATGAGATAAAATATACAATGAAACAATGAACACATGGATACGGAAGAGAAAACTGACTTTCGTAGACTAATAGAGAGTGATAGAAAACATGATCACAGAATGTTAACAACCACAATACAATAAATTTGGGGTTCCTAAAAGTCTGTTAATAAAATAAAGTGTATAACATGTTTGATTGAAGATCATTTTTATAGTGTTTAATATTATTATTACTACATAGACTAATATTTTAAGGAAACATATTTAATTTTCATGTAGAGTGTCCTCCTATAATAAATTTATACCACAAACTCATGTTTTCTCCAAACGAAGGATATTCTAGAGGATTTGGTCACATCTAAAGTGTTGTAATCAACTTCTAGGGAATCACATAATCCACAAAAGATAAACTATACATATTTCCCCTATCTTTAGTTATTAACCAAAACCGGAATGGTTAGTACAAGATTCGATAATCCCTAAAATGTATAATAATTTATAAAAATAAATTCGGCTCTTAATCTCAAAAATTCAACAAAAAGTACAAAATGTTCAAAAAGACCATTCAATAAACCAGTGTCCTTAAAATTCATCAATATAATACAAACTATGATTGAAACCCAAAACTAATATTAATTTTATAACATAGTCTTCTACGATAAATCATAACATTTATCACTAAATAAAATCGACAACTCATAAATTTTCTTACTAAAAAGTAATTAAGCTAATCATATATTCTCTAAGATAGGTTAATAATTTCCATATCTAACAAAAATCATTATGAGTCTAATATAAAACATATATTATTCTAATATAAACTTCAACCTTTACTCTTCAAATGAAATCCCATAGTATTCTATTTTCCTTAGGCTTATAGTGTTCCCAAATTGTGAATTTCTTCTGAAATAACATTTGTCACTTAATCACTTAATTATTTTCCTATACAAAGGATATACATTTAATAAAACATATGTTCCCAATATCAATATATTCTTGATCCATAAAATTATTCAACTAATAATAATAGTTTTCACTAACCCGGGACATCGTGTAGTCTTGTGGAATGCGATGAACCCCAATTGCACATTGGTTGTGGGTTAGAGTCCCGAAGCATTGTTCGACGAGATGGGTTGTCACACAGTCTGGGTGTTGCCATTTTTCAAAAAATGTAAAATAATAAAAATAATCCCAAAATGATATAAATTCATAAAAACTAACCGTAACATACAATAACCACAAATGTTATCTTATTCCTCGCATTTTCATCCCAAAAAGTAACAATGCTTAATTTCCACAAATTCAAGGATCATATACACCCTAATTTTTATTTATAACTATATCCGCAAAAGAAAAGATAATTTTTCCTCAATTAACATTTTCATAAAATAAACATAATGGTTAAAAATAATCTATGTTTTCCAAAATTATTCCGATCCTTAAATCATTTAAACACATCATCGTCCATAGATCAAACATAACTTTTCAATTCTTAAATTTAGACATCTTAATCATGGATCATTTTTCATAGTCCTTTATCCATGTTTTCCGTCTTATTATTTAATACATCCTCCCAACAAACAAAATCTTGCATAATTTTCTAAGAATTTAATAATTTCAAAACAACAGCTAAGAAATAATACATACCTTTTATAGGTCATTTTTAGTTTCCTCTTCTTCTATTGGAATGAAATTAGGTATTGGTAAACATATATTTCAATGGTCCTGCTGATCCCATTCCCAAACCTTCTTCGTAGGAAAACTATTTGTGTAATAACCATGCCCACCACATTTAAAACATTCAATTGATCCCTAGAAAAGATATTCTTTCTCTTTACAAGAGTCAACTGAACACTTATTTTTTTAGGGTAGGTTGTTGCTTTATGACCTTAATCCCCACATCTATAACATATTATCATCATTTTGAATCATTTTCCTAGGTGTTTCATTCCACATATTTGAGACATTAGTATTTGAATATACTTACCATTACTATTATTACCAAAGCATCCATAGGTATTCGTTTCTCTCATATATGATGCCTTATAAAATTCACCATGTATTAAGTGGTCAATCACGAATCCAGATAGTTGGTTAAGAATAACCACAAGAGATCCCATTAATGCTCCCATTTTTTTGGTTCCTTATTCAGAAAACCATCATTGTTTCCTCACATCCATTTTCACATTTGTTCCAGCAATATCCGTCCATTTACTGAAACCAAAAAGGATTGTGTGGGTATATTATTAAAAACATCATATTCAATCTTATGAGGAAGGTAAACACAGATATATACTTAATTGTATTATCTTAAACTAATTAAATTTATATAAAATAATTGTGACTTGTTCTAATATTCTGACTACTATGGTTATATAAAAAATTTCACCTATGCTAAAATAAGACTTTAACCTCTATAGTTAACTAAAACGACCTCTGATACCAATAATAGGTCCCCAACATTAAACATTACATAAATGTTAATTAAGTAAATAATTCACATTTAAGACCTTTTCAGTTTCATAGCATTATATAATTAGGTCATATCTTATACAATACAACTTGAATATTACAATTAGACACTTCTACACAATATCCATTCTTTCATTCAAAAAAATCACTTAAAAACAAGCTTGTTTTGTTCCATGTTTTAGATAGGATAACTTTTCCTTGATCCCACTATTGAACCTATTCATCATTGAGTCCTATGAAAAACATTTCAAAACAAGGGATGTGCATAAAAATCTTAGTAGGGGATACATTAATATATAAAACTTAAAGTCATGCAATAACATATAAACTAGGAAAAATTTATAATTATGTAATACTTTCCCCCTTTAAGAATTAGTAAATATACTCCACCGAATATAAGATCTTTACATACCATTTTTTGTAACCATAATATTACCCTAATGATTATAAAAAGAATCATATTGAATATAAAGGTTACTTGGGACATAAACATACATAAATGGAATAACCATATGGTCAACTTCTACAAATATCACTAAATGGAATGGATATACGACCGACTTCAATACCCAATGCATTGGAGGTTATAATGTCACCACCCATCCATGGTTTATCACAGAACCACCTATCATTTGGTTTATCATGTAACCGACCATAATTGGCTAATCATGTAACCACCCATCAAATGTATAAGTACTATTATATAATTATAACACATAAAATATGGAAAATATCAAAATTTCACTAATTACATTTCATTTCCAATCATAAGAAATAATTTCATGTTTTTAAAATACTCAATACATTTCAAAAATAATTTTAAATACCATTATATTTATAATAGGTATATCGTATTTATTTTCCTTTTAAAAAAACATTATGGCTTGTTAAGGAAGCCAAATATAAAAAAAATGCTTATGGCGGAGGAAAGGTCGTTGTTGCTGCATACATTAGAAAAATTCCTTTTGTCGTTAGTAAAACACTTTATATAAAAAAGAAACCATTTCAATTAAATTAAAATTAAAATATGTCATTATACATAGTATAAAATAAATAGGTTTATATTGTCAAAATATTACTCAATGAGAAAAGATTGAGATGAAGTCCCTTAAAAAGATAATTTAAAAGTAAAATAGATTGATTTTGTGTATTAACTATAAGTACACATAAATAATTTATAAATACCAGATAATATATCAAAATCCATTTATCGAATTATAATATAATGAAATATTCAATAATTATTAGATCAACACATGGAATGGAAATTGGGTTAAGAAGTTCCCTTATAAAAATTCGGCTACCAAACGACGTCACTTTTAAATTTAGAAGATGAGTTGATGGGAGATAAAAGGGACTATCCTCACTTGTAAATAAAATTTAAAACAATAAGTATATATAAGAACACAACCCAACATAAGAAAATGTAAATTAAAAGACATAACATAGAAGAAGCATTTGACTAAAAGAGGTGGGTAAAAAGTTCCCTTACCTTGTGTCTGATTCGTGACGTTTGTTCCTTGATATTACTTAATAATAAACATAAGTGAATTTAAAATTGATTCAGATAATTTTCAGGTTAATTATTTCTATTATATCACTTATTACCGCATTATAAAAATTAAATAATTATTTTTGTTCATATCAGACGTTTTGTCAATATTATGTACTTGAGTCAAAAATGAACTTGCTATAATTACAAATTGTTTATGTGGTCTAAATTCCATTTTCTATGGAATAATATTCATTATTTAAATATCATATATATCTCATATATGTATATTTATATCCATTATATATGTATTTTTAATAGTCCATGACATTTGGAGACAAGAAATGAAAAACACTATTCATGGAGACGGTAAGTCATATGTACGCATGAACGTTACTTTCATTTCATTTTTTCATTATTAAAGGAATGAAAACAAAATGATAAAATTGTATATTATAATTATTTTATAATATAATATTTTATATACATTACATATGTTAATTAACATCATAATTTATAAGTTCCATATATGGTATAAATGAGTCATCTCATTTTGAGTGCGCGGTAGTCCGCGCATCCTCAAGTAAAATTATCATATTTACAGATTATGGTCAGCATAATGGTATGTTGTAAATAAAATTACAGAATAATATAGAAAATATAAATACAATATAAATCATATATAAATATAGTTCTATCATAATTTCAACCATAATAGGTGTTAGGTGAAAATCGAACAATCATCATTCATTGAGGCTGTAGTTCGCCGTAAATAGAAACAGTATGATTGTATCCATTAGAAGGAGGTGTGTGTAATTTTAGATATAATACATCACATATAAACACAATAATATATTTAGTATACTTTTTTTATTATTAATTACCATAATATTGGGAGTTTAGGGGGTTGGGGAAGGAAACTAAATTGAAGAAGATTGAGGGAAGACATTACATCAAATCGGGTAACTCTATTTGATTTAAGATAAAAGGCTTTTATGGAAATTCCATCTTCCCATGGTGAGCCTCAGGGAGGAATATAGGGATATTGGGAGATTATTTGGGAAGATTTTGGATGAACCAAGTGGGCTTGAGAGGAGTGAGTAGTTGTTAGAGAAGATTCCCTTTTATAAGAGGAAGGAGGGGCACATTAGGAATGTCTTGAAGGATTCTTTATTATGAACATAATTTAGATTTTAAAAGTTTCAAAAAAACATTTAATTAAAATATAAGGCTATTAGTGTTATAAATAATATCAAAAAATATATTTTATACATGTTTTGGTCTCATATTTAACCTTATATTTTATCTTTAACCATTAGTTAACTAATTTAACTCTTACCATGTTTTCTTGTGTATTTATACTATATGGTTAATATAGTTACTATAAAATGTCAATATAACCACAAGGGGTCCATTAATGTCATTTCCAATAATATTTAATTCATTTGGCCGAATATTAGTTTTTAGGACTACTATATCATTTAATAAAATATTTATCTTTTAGAATCCCATTTTTGTCTATTTTATACTATTCATATAATGACTTTTTAAAAATAAATTAAACAATATTATTTTAAAAAAAATTATTAAAATATAAAATGTATTAATAATCCCTATAATTAGTTTATTTCATAAAAAGTTTCAACATTAATTTACTTTTAATATTTATAATCTTATTTATTTTAATAATTCATTAATATGGTAGTCACTACACCATCATTATGTCATAAATATAATTATTTATTTGATGTCTAAAAATAATAAATAAAATACAATGATATAGTTAATATTTTTATCATTCTAATGGATATTTATAGTTATAGATACAACTTATATAACCCCGTATAGAAATTGTTTTAATAAAAGAAACATGTTTAAGATATATTTCCATTAACTTTAAATTAGAAGTAATTAAATGAATTTTTCAAACACATGTGGCTACATTAGGTCCTAAAATAGACACAACGAATCTAGTTGTCGGAAATATCTCATCCAATACTATTATTACATTTTTAGGGTAGTTTAATATTATTATAATTTTATTTTTACCCTTATTTACTAGATTTACCCTTTCACCATGGTGAATAAAATAATTAGTGATGTTACTTTTCATAGTGGATTAAAATGAATATATTTGAAAATTTTGGACCTACTGATTGAAAATATGGAATTAATATTTTTATATTTAAAACAAAGAAGTTGCAGTAATAAATTTAAAATTAATTCATGTTTTCCAAACTAGAAATCATTTATTTAAAAAGTAAAAACTATCAAAAAAAATTCATGTGTTTAGGTCCCATTTAATAGTGAAATTACATACAATTACTTTCATAGTAATAAAATAATAATATATTATCTAATTAAATTTTAAAACTAGTTTAAATAATAATAAAACACTTTAAATAAATTAGATGAAAAGGTTTTTTTGAATTAAAATGCGTTATTTTTCACTATTTGTAAAATTTTGAATTTTATCAGAAAAATGCCACATTATCATAAAATGATAATTTTATGTTCAATTTATATATAATAAGTGTATTTTATCAAATATAACAAATAAATGTGACAAAAATTATATTTAAAAAGGGTTCTCCATCAAAAGGTGGTAAAATTACATTTTTAGAAAAATACTTCTTTTATCAGAAAAATTGTATTTGTTCGTATATCATATCTAGTAGACATATATATAAATTTAAAACATTACATTTAATATTCCAAAATACATAAATAGTGATATGAAAACAAAATTATTCTCTTTTAAATAATTTATTTATAGAAACCCATTATCTATATTCAATTGGATTTTATTTCCATTTCTAATAAATTTGGTAACCAATGAATCATTATTTAAATATGTGTGAACCATTTTCCAAAATGATGTTGATATTATTAATTCCATCTATTCAAATGGGTATTCATTTACAACCATTTAAAATAATAATATTATTTTATTATTTTTTTGTATATCTAAATATTGTGTACAATGTAAGATTTTAGAGAATCCCGTTGTTCTGTGTCAAGTACGCTATCAGAAAAAGTATCCCCTTTATTGTAAAATTAATATCTTATTCATAAGTATTAATAAAAATAAAAAATTATTATTCATTAAAAACATGGGTCGTTATAATGGGTATTAAAACATCAATGATTATGTGGGATAATCAATAATGTTTTTAGAGGGAGTAAAAAAGTAAATGAAATAAGAATATAAATTTATAATATTATATTTAAAGTGATAAGGATGAGAGATAAAGAAACCACTATGTAATTATTCATGATGGTAAATGAAATTTTTTTCAATATGAGTGGTTTTGGATAAGTTCTGGAAGATTCAAAAATAATTTTGAATCATATGAGAAACAATTCAGAGAGGTTTGATTCTAAAATTTATTCTTAATAGGTAAAGATGATTTATGTACTAATAAATTTCATAACATTATAATTTCTTATGGAATGAGTAAAGACCCAATATTCAAAAATAATATAAAATAAGAAATATATTTTTGTTATATGGTTAAAATTAATATTTAAGATATTGAGGAAGATGATCCTTGAAACTCTAAATATAAAGGGGATGATTATTTGAATGCCTAAATAATGCCTCCTCTATCTAAGTACTATCAGAAAGAAAGAGGAATTTATGAATGAAACCATACACTAAAAGTTATTTAGTGTATTTTAATTGTAAATTTTTTATGAACTATCATTAGATTTATTTTTCAAAATATAGAGATGTTTCAAATGAAAAAACTCAATGGATGAAGTGGAAGAAATTTTCTAAGCAAGAAAAGTCATCTAAAAAATATAATAGGATGTTTACTAGGAATATGTAAGTTACACAGAGTAACAAATAATAACCAGAATAAATAGAAAAAAATATTCCAACGATGGAAGTTAAAAGGATAGAACATTAATTGGAAGAAAATATAAATTAAAATGATCCTCTAATACAAGAGAAGGAGATGGTGGAGAATCTTACAATTATTTTTATCTTTGAACATAAAATGTTGCATGATCAGTGAAAAAATATATCTCAAGAAATAAACAAAAATGATAAGGAAATATAGTATAATTTTATTGAACGTGAAAAATATATTTATTTTTTAAGAATAAAAATAAATTTTAAAGATCTTATGTTAAAGAAAAAGAAAATTATTTTATTGGGGAAGATGCATGAATATGTTAGTAAGAAGATGTATTCTTAGGTAAAATAAGTTCACAAGATTGAATAAAAATATCTTGATTCTTAATATACCTTTCTGAAGATGAATGAAAACATAAAATAATACTTGGATGTAAAATATGAAACATCTAAGGTTGATGAGAAAGATTTAATCAATAATATAGTGATATCCTTACCATCCAAAACAATTCATCTGAAAGTTCTAACATTCTTATTGATTACAAAATTGATGAGAATTTTTTAATTAAGATGGTTTTTGAGAAATCTATTAGGTCTAAAAAAATTGAAAATTCTCTCAGTATGGAGGTTGGTAAAAATCCAAATTATACTAAATCAGGAATAAGTTATCAATCTCAACAAAGATTCTACAGAGGAATATCTTACATTAATAGAAACCCAAGAATGTATGGATTTTTCTATTATTGTGGAATATATGGGAACATATATTATAATTTCTGGAATATATAATCATTTAATATAATATGTTTTGATAAAATTGAATGAAATATTAGAAGATTAATTAGTAACTTTCCTAACCCATAAGAAGTTAGAAAATAAAAATCTCAGAATCATAGAAACATTCCACCAAAAATTGTTTTGATGTTTTTAGAAGATATGATCAGGATAGTCATCATGTTGAATGATGTATGACATATTTATTACTTTAATATAACTCAATAATGGTAATTATTTTTATTTTTTTGTTTAAAATATCATTGTGATCATAATAATATTTTTCTATAAAAATATTCCATTTATATTAAATTAGTTTTTTGTAACTATTGAATTCATACTATACATGTGTTAAAAATAGAGTTTCACAAGACAGTTAATAATATTCAAAACCACTAACTTAATGATTAGTATAGTTCATAATATATTTAATAATAATATTTTAATAATATTTTATTTTTTTGTAAAACATGATCTTTTGTGTTATGCAAGCCATTGTGGAAAGTCAGCCTTTCATGTAACGTAATTTAACCCCAGTGTTCCATGTAGAGAAAGTAAAAATTTATGTTTCATGTACAACATGATTAACATGGTTTTTTGTATAACATATTCCAAACAATAATATTTAATATAAAATAAACTATTTTTAGTGTTGTGTGAAATTAGAAATATCAAAAATATTAAATTAATTGGAAAATAACATTTCACTAAATCTCAAGGTGTTATATTCTACCCCCTTAAAATTAATTTCTATATCAAAATTAGTTTGGGTTATCAAAGGTTTAATACTTTTTTGATTCCATAATATAAACCCGGATCATAAAAATTAATAAAAAACAACATTTTAGGAAGTAATTTTTGAACTATAACAGTTAACCAAAGAAACATATAACTTGGTTTTTAGACAGTTGAACATAGGTGGGAAGTGAAAATATGGACTGAAATAAAAACTTATATATTAGGGACTGATTGTGGAAAACAATCACAAACAAGATATATATTCATCATATTTTTATGTAAACAATACACATTAACTAGGATATCACTTATCCCACTAGTAGGCGTGAAGACCTTATCATCCTTTGGTCATTGGTTCAAAACATCCAGCCTTCCTGGACGTGATGGGTTTTCACCTGATATACAAGATGTCCGTTTATAAAACTAAATTAATATAATATCTAAAATATATATCATGTACATACTTTAAATAATATTAATAACAAGAGAGTATTTTAATTTTTGTTTTCAATAAAAACTCTTTATAGAAATACTTCATCGTATGTTTATCTAAATCTTTACATTCCTGGTTAATATTATAACCCTTCCAAAAGCTGAAAATACAAACCATTATGAATAAATTTACAAAAAATCATAAAATTGATACCATTTATATAAAATGTATATCTTGTTTTTCACATTCCAAACATGTTAATACCCTCATCATAAATTCTATTAAAACAAGGTAATAACATGAATTACTATTAATAATTTTAAAAAACATGCATTCTTCATTATTCCAATGGTTTATAAATATATTCCATAAATAATTGAAGATCAAAACTTCTTCCATGATGATGTATACAACATTTTTAACCAAAAAATAGTCATATCTAGGTTAATCAGTGTAATCCAATTTTATTTATCCAAATCAGCCATCTATTTATCCATACAAAACACGATTTTCACAACATCATGACCAAATTAAGGTTTACATTCCCTTATTCAAAATATAACTTTTCTAATTCTCCATAAATATTAAAAATATCCTTCTAAATACTTAATTAATAATTATTATTAAAATACTTATATATTTCATGATTCATATAACATAATCATTGAATTCTGAAACAAAGTACTTCATTCATCCAACTATATTCTTATACCATTACTTAGGATTCATAAACTTATTAATTAATAACTCTTTCCTAGAATATGAAATATAAATCATTTCATAATGTTAATCAACCTCCATCTAGTCCTTATTCTTATGGTTAATTTATACAATATTGTGGGATCCACACATACATTGTACTTGTCATTTTCTATATCTTTATATTCAAAAGTATAAAAAATACCCATTCTACCTTCCTGGATCCCTTTATAATACATTCACATGGTACATAGATTTTCATAAAGTCCATATTTTACTTTTTTAAAATATTAAATGGTTACAATGTTCCTTCTAGTTCTCTCCATTGAATAAAACCAGAAAACACGGGGTGAGAAACACATATCCTAGAAGAAAATTACATAATAACAAAAAAATAAGTATAGGACTTATAAATAATGAATCCTATCAATTAATTTCTGAATCCATATGTTTATCATAGGTTATTCATAGTCATATTATATTCAAAACCTTTATAATGTTTTGTGAAGTGTTTATGGATTTCCAACGAAAATCCCCAGGGAGTGTCAAACTAGGTGTGTAGTAAGCAATGTTGTTTTGTACGAGATTACCCATATTCACACCCAAGACATCTTTTTGATGTTATTACCCCTAGTTACATCTGTTCCAAATCCACATCCACTTGTAGTATCTAGACAAGGATGTATTTCTAGGAAAACAGTAACTCTATCATTTAGAAAAATCCAACTACATTTTCCTATAGTTTTTCATACCCTTAAACTAATCCCCAGACTTTCCTTTGGAGTTATTTCTATGGTTTTCTGATCCTATTTTCTAAAGTTTGCCTAATAATTTTCTCTAATACCATCTATAACTCCTCATTCTTATAGTATAAACAAATTACATCACATTTTAGAAAAACTGAAACCATTAAAAAATAAAAACCCAATGACTATATTAGTTTAGTGCCATATGAAACATGGAAACATGAAAAATATTACATAAGTGAGCTCTATTATCTCCGTATAAGTTTTTATTTAATAATAAAATTATTATACACATCACACATAACACATATCTTCATATCCTTGAAAGGAAAAATAAAAAAGGGTGATCTTAGATGAAACGTATGGGTAAACAAGGGAGATATATAAGCATAAAAATGATCATATGAGCATGAGAATGTGATTGAAACAATTAGAGATCATACCCTTCACATGAAAGATCATAAACACAAATTATGGAATAAAGTGTAGAAATTAAAAAGACATCAGTCATAAGAAAATACTGAACATAATCCATGAAATCATAATACAAGAATAAAACATGTATTTGTGGAAAACACATAATCAAATGATATGAAATCCATAGTATCGAAGACACCGCTACCATAATTATCTTTGTAGTATGGGTTCACTCCCAATACAATCTTGGTAGTCATAGTTCACTCACAAGACCATATTAGTAACATGATTTCACTCCTCATACCATATTGGTTGTCATGGTTCACTCTCATTGTCATCTTAGTAGGTAATCTTCTCTCCCAATACCACTTTTTTTATCTCATTAGAAATAAATATTTACCTAATGCCTTGGAGGGAGATATAGGTCCCAAAAATATCAAAATTATATCATATATACATGTTTAAAAAGATTAGAAAAAATAAAATCACATCCCATGGAATTAAAATGGTTTCGTAAACATGTAATATTTTGGAAACCTATGGAAAAGAGATAGGTTTCACAATCATTTGATCATAGCCTAATGTGTAAATTGAATCATGATTCTTAAGAATATATCCTATGAATGAGGAACATATTTTTTAAACATAATTACATATGATGTAAACCATTCCTATAAAGAATATGAATGGAAACATTGAAATACTTCTTCCATAAAAAAATGTGTAACACCAATGGTTGTTATCTTTAATGGGAAATATTTTTGAAATATCTTTTAAAAACACTTCTTAAATATATTATTCTATCTCAATTGAATAATGATTATTAAAATGTATAACTATTTGAAAAACATTTTCATGGAAATTAACATGAAAACTTATAAAGGAATACTTTATAATATTTTTAAAGAATCTTTCGTTTTAAAATATGCTGATGACATGGAATACCTATTTAAAAATATTTTTCCTTGAAATTTTATAAAATAATAATTTAATATATTAGAAACGCATTTTTTTTAAAATAACATTAAAAAAATTTCATCCAAATCTATCTTTTAACCATGTAAATTAGTCTTCCAAGAAATAATGGTAGGTAAATCCATACATTCATACGAGGTAAAAAGAAAAAATTTATTTTGTGGTAAAAACATAGAAATATTCCATGTTCAAAAAGAGACAAGAAGATTCCTTTCAAATAATGGGTAAAATTTAAAAAGATTAAACAATAATTTTAATTATCATAGTATATTTGTATAATATTCATGTAATCCTTTTTTATAAATCATGGTTGTTAAGGAATATATATTTTCGACCAAACAGACAGGTGTTGTCATATTTTCTTAATAAAATTGTCATAATTTTTTTATGTTACATAGAGTGAAAAAATGGTACTGATACATAAATAAATTAATACTAAATATATTATAAGAAAACTAATTATTTTTATTGAAATATATATCATAAAATTTACTCAATAAAAACATGATCATAAACAATCATGATAAATAGTGAGATTGTTTCAATAAACACTTACTACATGGTAACTTTGAAGCATACACTACATGTTGGTAAATGATATAACCTAGAAAAAAAATATAATAAAAAAAAATTAGATTTGTGATATAACATTTAAAAGGTACTTTATAAACATTTTATAAAAACATAAGTTTATAAAATTTATTGTGTTTCATTGAAGGCAAATTGATACAAAATTAGAATACTGATTCGGTAACATTTCAAATATAATCCGTGTGAAATAATAATCATAAAATTTGAATGTAAATATCCATATAATTAATTATAATAGGCATATAATAAATTCTAGGGTAGTATATACATCACACAAAAGAAGTGAGTGGTGAATAAGTCATGTATCTCACAGAAATAAAGAGTGAGACAAAATTCCATTACCTTATGTCTTCAATCTCTTCATACACATACATGATTCATGTATAATAAATTTAATTATATTATATAACTTTTATAGAAGTTTATTTTAATATTTAATACCATATATGGTTTTATTATGACCTAATATTACCCTCTTCTTAACAATTCCTTGTTAAGGTTTCACTTCAGGTAATATCTTCTTTGTTCTTCATATGTGTTTTAATTTGTTATATATTAGATTTTTATAATTTTATTTGGATTAAAATAATTTAAAACATGATATATATATCATGTATATTTTATATAGTAGTATTATAATAATATATAGTATTTAGAAGTATGAAATAGAATATAATGTTCGTAGAGACGGTAGGTCGTACGTACAGATGAATATTGTTTCTCTTTTATTGTCGTATTTAATGAAAAATAGTAAACTAAATATAATTAAATATATATTTGTATGTTTCATTATATAAGTATCATAATTATATTATTTATATCTTATAAGTTCACTTATCATTTCTTTAATTCATTACATTTATTTTGGGAATGAATCACATTGCTTTGAGTGGGTGGTATTCCTCACTTACCCAAATGAAATTATCATATTTACACAAGAAGGAATGTATAAATATATTTGTTATAAAATATTTCATTAAGATTAAATACATCATAAATATTATAAATACTATATAATAATATATTTTCATCGTAATTATCATCGTCATCGGTGGTAAATAAAGAATAAACAATCAACATTTTGTGAGACGGTAGTTCCCCATAACCATAAATAGTATAATTGTTACCCATTAGATATATGTGTATATATTTTTAAGTAGAAATGTTTTCATAGAAAAATATAATTATATTTAGGACAATGGTTTTTGATGTATATGAATGGAATATGGAGGGTGGAAGAGATGGATAATGATAATAAGATAAAGGAGCTTGAGGGATGATGTTACCTCTTCATTGGGTTACACCTTTTGGTTTAACTAAAATAAATACTTGGATTTATTTATACTTAATAGATGTATTCTAGGAATAATTGAGGGATTTTGGGGATATATTTTTTAATATCATCTAAGAACCTGTTTTTTATGAGGTGTGGGGATGTGGGAGGAGAGGTGGCCTTTTATTCTGGGGGAGGAGTGACACTCTAGTAATTTTTAGGGAATGAGAATCCCCACCAATGTTTTTAATTAAAATCAGTTCTTATAATTGTATTAATTAGATACATGGGATTATTGGATCAAAATATTTCCATCCAATGGATTTTTGATAGTTTTATAGGTCATATGTGGCCTTAAGATTAAGGTTTAGTCCCCTGCTATGAAAAATTTAATCTTAATCATTGTAATTAATTTTATTTAACTCCACTAATACTTTTTGAAAAAAACTATGTTGAACTTATTATACATTATAAATTATGATGATTCCAAATAATGAATCCATTTTTCCAAATTTATAAAATAAAATTGGTAGAAACTAATTTAAATATAATCCTGTAGAGGGGACAACAAAGCGAGTTTTTAAAGTAAAACAAATTCAATATGTTTTTGGATTTTATTACCAATTACATAGTAAATTTAATATAATAGACCTAATTTGGTAAATTGAGAAAAATGTATCTATTTAAAATTTTAAATCAATTAAAAATAAATTTTAAACTTATAAATAAATAGGATTTAAAATTATTTTATAGTTGAAGTTTATTATTTTTTACTATTTACTTAAAAAAAATGAAACATCACAAAAACATAAAAAACTCACCCTAACATAATTTTCTTGTTCTTATTTCAAAAATGAATTCTATTTTAACATATAAAATTTATAATAGTGTAAAAAAATTATTTATAATTTGTTCTATATAAAAAGAGGTAAATGTTCTTTAATAAAACTATAGGGTTTATGTATAAAATTGGGGGTGTTCATATCATATGTATATCGAATATATTGGATCAAAATAAAAAATATTTTATTAAATATATAATAAATACTAAATTATATCACTCACTAATTGTAATTATTTTTATTTATTATGATAATATAGATTTGTGATAATATAAATAGTTTTCTATAAAAATGGTCCATTTATATTCAATTGGTTAATTGTTACTAATGAATTCATTTTATACTTGTGTAAACCATATGTTCTCATAAGATATTTTATAATAATCATAAATTATAACACAATGGATGGGTTAATAGTTAATATATTTAGAAAAATTATTTTAATAATATTTTATTGTTTTGTAAATCTCGGTCTGGCATGTTACAGAAGCGATGAAGGAAAGATAGTCTCGAATGTAATGTAAGCTAACAAAAATGTTCATGTAGATAAATCATAAATTTATGTTTATTTTAGTGCATTAATAACATGGTGTTTTGTATAAAGTAAGCCACACATGGTTCTTTGATATAAAATAATCTATTTTTAGTGTTTCATGAAATGAAAAATATAAAAAAGATTAAAACATTAAAAAATTATTTCACACAATCTCATCTCTCAGATTCTACCCCCATAAAAAGAATTTATCAATCACAATTGATTTGGGGTATCAAAGGTTTTATAGTTTTATGTTATTTTAATAGAAATCCATATCATCTAAATGAATATTAAAACATCATTTTATAAGGAAATTTTGGAAACATAATGGTCATACAAACTAACATATAAATGCGCTTCCAAATTGGAGAACATAGGTGGGAATTGTAAATTTGGATGTTGTGGGAAAACAAAAAAATTAGGGATTTATTGAAGTCATCAATTACCAAAAAGATATTTTTTCACAAAATTTTGAACTAAAAAAATAACACATTTTCTTAGATATCACATATTCTAGTAGTAGGTGTGAATACCTTATCTTCCATTTGTTATGGGTTCAAGACCAATGGATTTGCAAGACTTTATTGGTTGACACTCGATATGCATAATTAAATTTTCTAAAACTGAATTAATATAATTTAGAAAATAAATATGATCGACATTTTTCAAATAGGATTAGTCACAAGATAACATTTAAACTATGGTTTTCAACACAAACTCACTACATAAATACTTCATCGTATGTTTGAACTAAACATTCCATATTTGGATAACCTTATAAACCATCCAAAAGTTGGAAGTGTAAAACTTTATAAAGGAAGAAACAAAATAATATTAACATTTTCCCAAATAGTTCACAAATTATATCCTTATTTTCACATTCCAAACAGGTGAGTACCCTTAAAAAAAATATTCTCATGAAACATGGTAATAACCCCAATTAACATAAATAATTTTATAAAATATGTATGTTTCATGATTAAAAATGAAACTAGTAATATTAAATAAATTCATGAATTTTTTTACATTAACCATGATGACATATACAACTTTTTCAACTCATCAATATTCATATACAGGGTAGTTAGTGGTATCGAATTTACATTATCCAAATCAAACATATCTTTATCTAAGAAAAACACAATTTTTTCAACATCATAATCACATTGACGGTTACCTTACCTTATTCAAAATATAACTTTACAATGCCTCCATCACCATTTAACATATCCTTTTCAAACCATAATTAAAACATATACTTAATGTAATTTTATATTTCATGATTTATATGAAATAACATTTGAATTCCAAAACCTAGGTACTTAATTCGTCCCAAATAATTCTTAAACCATTAATTAGGGTTCATAAAATTAATATATAATACCTCTTTCCTAGTTTATTAAATATTAATCAAGTATTATGGTCTCTTATCCTCAATCAAAAAATTATTATCATGATTATTGTAAATAACACTGGAAGGAAATCACATACCATTCGCATGTGGTTTGTTGTCTCTATATGTTTAGAAGTATAGCTAGTTATTATAACACATTTCTGATTCTCATTATGATATTTCCACATGGTAAATCAAATTTTATAGAGTCTATATGTTCCACATCAAAAACATATTTTTTTAACCATGTTCCTTTTAGTTCACTCTAATGACTACAACCAAAAAATACAGGCTGAGAAACACTTATCATAGAAGAAAACCACATAACGATGAAAAATTACTTATATGATTTCAATATCATGAAAACATCCTTTTAATCAATAAATATACTGTTTTATACTAGGTTATTAATATTCATATTCCATTCAATTCCTTCATAATGGTTCATAAAGAGTTTGTGAATTTCCAATGCATATCCCCTGAGAGTGTCAAATTGGTTATGCAACAGGAACCATTGTCATGTACCAGATTACCCTGAGTCAAGACTGAGAAATCCTATCATTGTTATAAACCCTATGTACATCTATTCCAGATCCACATCCATATTTAATATCAAGATAGGGATTTATTTTTAGAAAACCACTCACTCTATCCTTTACCAAAATTCAAGGAAATTTTTCTATACTTTTCCTAATCCTTAGATATATACATAGACATGTCCATAGAGTAATCACTAGGGTTTTCTCATACAATTTTCCAATGGTTAACTAATCCTTCACTCTGATAAGAAATAAAACAAACCAATCTTAATGTATATTGAAATTAAATAACATTTTTAGAATATGTAAACATTAAAAAAACAAATACAAGAAATATAGTATTAGTTTAGTGCCTTTGGAAAAATGGAAACATTAATAATGGTATATATGTGAGCCAAATTATCTCCCAATAAGTTCTTATTGACTTTATCCCTTACAAAACACATCCTATTTAATACTTATCTTCATATCATATGACATAAAAATGGGTTTGCTCAGATGCTCAGCAAGGGTAATCAAGGGAGACATGTAAGCATAAACATAATCATAAGAGTATTATAATGTGATCAATAAAATTTTGGATCATACCCTTCATATCAAATATCATAAAAATTCATCACGACATAAATCATAAAAGTTCCTAAAAAATTAATCCTAATGAAATAAATATCATAATCCATCAAAGCATAACATAATAATAAAACATGGTATTGTGGAAAACAAGGAATCATAAAATTTGATTTCCATAGTAGACAGGGTATCACTACCAAGACCATATAGGTATTATTGGTTCACTCCCCAAACTATCTTGGTATTCATTGTTCTCTCCCATGTCCATCTCTGTAGAATTATTTCACTCCACATTCCATATTAGTAGTTGGGGTTCACTCCTGCGAAAATCATAAGTGTTAAGGTTCACTCTCAAGACCATCATAGTATATATCAAGAGATATTAATTTTTACCCAATCAATTAGAAGGAGATGTAAGTCCCTCCCATGTCAAAATGAAACCATACATACATGTTCCACAGGATTATATACAATAATATCATAACCCATGATATTAATGAGTGTCCTAAACGTGTAGTCATATCATATTCTATGGAAAGGAGAATGGTTTCATAATAATTTCATCAATTAATATCTCTTTAATAGAAGTTGTATTAATAAGAACATAACCAGTGGAAGATAAAAAATTTCCTAAAAATGATACCATAAATTGTAAACCATTCAGAGAAAGAATATTACTAGAAACATTTAATTTATTCCCTGTAAGGGAATGAGTATCACTAACTAATGTTATCATATATGGTAAGTAATTTTAAAATATCTATATAAAACACCTCAAGAGGAAATTATCCTTTATCCATTTAAATATTTTTATGCAAATATAAAACCTTTTGAAAATCATTTTCATGAAATTAAATATAAAAAATTATAATGGAATTATTAAAAATATGTTCAAATATTTTTCCTTTAAAAACATGTAGAGGATCATGGAATCCTTTTTAAAAGCATTTTCCATGAAAACATAAAAAATATGATTGAAAACCTTTTGAAAACAATGTATTTTAAAATAAAATATAAATAATATTTTTGTAAAAATTAACCTTTTAAACATGCAATGGAATCTTTAAGGAAATGATGGTGGGTAAATATGTACATGTCTTATGAGGTGAATATTATATTTTTTTCATAGTAAAAGGTAAATAAAATGACTTGTTTAGAAAGGGAGAAGAAGATTACATTGAAAATTTTTTAAAAGAAAAAACTGTTAAAATTAATTGTAATGATCTTTTATATTAGTATAATATTATTTGAATCCACTTTTAAAAAACATGGTTTTGAAGGAACATAAATTTCCGACCAAAAAGTGATGTAAGGTCATATTCTCTTAAAAATATATTATTAGTTGTCAGCATTACAAATGAGGTATAAAAGGTAATAATACAAGAATAAATCATGAATAACCAAATGATAAGAAACATAATGATTTTTCTTGAAATATGGATCATAATATTTCATCAAAATAATTATTGAAAATAATATCGATAAACATGTAGATTATTTCCATGAACAATTTCCACAAGGTAATATCGAATCAAAATATCCATATAGAAATTGATAATATATATAGATTAAAATTTCATTAAACCAATTAGATTCAATATATAACTTTTACAAGGTAGTTTATAAACCTCATATGAAAACATAGGTGTCTATCATGGCTTATGTCATAAAAAAGGGAAATTGAGACCAAATTACATTACTTATTTGGAAACATTTGAATATTAAACCCCATGACAGATAGAACAAACATATTTATATAAATACAAACATATTTATGTATAGTAGGCATAAAATATCATCATGGTCATTATATACATAACACAAAATATTTGGGTGATGAATAAGGCATGTATCTCACATAAATAATTATTGTCATAAAATTTCCTTACTCTGATTCTTGAATCACTTCATACTCATAAATGCTTCATATTAAATAAATTTATGTTTATTATAAATATTTTACAGAATAATATTCTTAGATATAATCCCATATATGGTTTTATTATGACCTTATATTACCTTCTTTTAAACAGTTATATGTTAATGTTTTACTTCGTGTAATATCATCTTTGTTCTTTGCATCTATCTTAATTTGTTATATCTTTTGACCTTTTACTTATATCATGATTTCATGATTTTAAAACATGATACAAAATAATTTATATTCAATATATGTCTTTTATAATAATCTATAATATGTAGAATTATGAAATGGAATACATCATTCATGGAGACGGTAGTTCATAGGTATGCATGCATGTTCTTTCTATTTTATTATCGTATTGGAAGAATGATAATAAATTACATATAAATATATTTATATATATATATATATCATTCCAGTATCATTATAATATCTTATATATCATATAATTTAACTAAATAAATCCTTAGTACATTCCATGTAGTGTGTGGATGAATCATATCACTTCGAGGTGGCGGTAGTCCACACTTCTTCAAACTAAATTATCATATTTACACAAAAAGTAAATTTTTAATATATGTGTTGTAACATAATTACAAAATATTAAATAAATTTTATATATCAAAAATATTATATAAAAATAGAGTTTCCATCATAATATCCACCAAAAGAGGTGGTAAATGAATAATGAACAATCTTTATTTTGTGAGGATGTAGTTCATCATACACATAAAAAATATTTTAATTACCCAAGAGGTGGATGTATGTGTATGTGTTGGTAAAAGTGATAGAATAAAAAAATATAAGTATATTTAGGCTACTAGTGTTGTTTTATAATAATGTAATAAAGATATGTTTTGAATGGAGAATGAAAATAATACAAAATAGAAAGATGTAGGATGTTACCTCTTCTATGGATAGCTCCTTTTGGTTATCCACAAAGGACATCCTTGGATTTATTTATTTCCAAAGAGTGGATTCAGGTATGAAGGAATATTTTTTGGGTAGCTATTTATGCTGATATTTTCAGAACATGAGTGACATTAGAGGTGTGCAGAAGTGGGAGGTTAAAAGGTCTTTTATAGTAGAGGAGGAATTACACTCCTATAATATTTTCCAAATGGATACCCTAATAAAATTTTATAATGAACTTGTATCCAATAGTGGTGCAAAGTTGATCCACATAAGGATAAGGACGAAATACAGCCATCCAATGGCTTTTGGTAAAGTGTCTGGGTCATATTAGGGAATATATTTGAGGTGTAGTCCCTTGTTAATATTAATTTAATCTTAATAGTGGAAATTAAATTTAATTACCTTCCATAATATTTTTTTCAAAAATAAAATTTATTATACTAGAAATTATAAATAACTATGTTTAAAGATTTTAAATCTATTTTTCTATATTACAGTCATATAAGTGGGATAAATTAATTCAAATAAAATTCTAGAGACAACATGACAAATTATGTTCTTAGTAAAACATTTCAATAAATTGTTGGGTTTTTATAGACAATTTCAATGTGAAATTGATTAAAATTATCTAAAAGGGATAAATTGATAAAAATTTGATCTAATTAAATTTTAAAATAAATTGAAAATATAATTTATCCAAATAAATAAATTATATGAAAAATTAATTTTGACTTAAATTTTATTATTTTACACAATTAATTTAAAAAATGATACTTCACAACAAAATACCATAAATTCACCCTAACCAAATTTTTATGTTTCTACTTTAAAAAATGAATATTATTTTGACATATTGAAATTATAAAATAGTTAATGTTATATTTTAAATGGGTTCTCCATCAAAACGTGGTAAAAGTGCCTTAATAAAAATATTTTTACATGTGAAAAATTGGTGTTGTTCTTATTTTGGGCCTATAGAATCTATTGGATAAATAAAAATTTATTTATTGAATATAATATATATATATATATATATATTACATTAATATAAATCACTATATTAAATTATTATTATTATTTATGATGAAATATCTTTGTGAGTATAAAAATAGTTTTTTATAAAATCATTCCCTTTATATTAAACTGGTTAATTGAAACTAATGAATTAATTTAATTCTTCTATGAACTATATGGTTTCAAAAATTCATTAATCATATTCATAACAACTAACATGATTTCTAGGTTATGTCATAATATATTTAATAATAATATTTTACTAATATATTTTTGTTTAGTAAAAATCGATCTTGTGTGTTACTCAAGATGAGGAAAGTTAGTCTTGTGTGTAATGTAATATAATTATTATGTTCTGTGTTGAGAAATATAAACATTATATTTCATGTAGTGAATTATTATCTTGGCATTACATATAACATAATCCCAAAATGTTTCTTTAATATAAAACATTCAATTTTCAATGTTGTGTGAAATGAAAAATATTAAAAAGATTACATTAATTCAAAAAAAATACTTCACAACCTCTCTGGGTGTTATAATAGTTGATATAAAAATTATTAAATAGGATTAAATTCATAATTGAGGATAAATTAATTTTGGTAATGATTGTTCCTTAAAAATATGATGAATTGGAACAATTGAGATTGAAGTAGAAAAGATGAAATCTAAAAAAGGTAATCATTATCATGGGCTAAAACAAAACTTACCTATTGAATGTAATCATTTTAGTGATGGAAATGAAGATGTTTGAAAAAAATATTCTGGAATCTCTTGGATAAGAGATGTTGTAAAAGTTATAACTAGGGTGGAAACAACCAGTATAACTCTTTTTCAGATTATAGAACATAAAAACCCACGTTATCTTAGTTTTTAAGATTAGAATAAGTTGTGGAACTAGATACTTGGACACCATGGATAGAAAATTATGAAAAATTTATCTAAAGTAAATTTTAAATAAAATTTTATAGAATTTAAAACAACAGAAACAATTTTGTTATACCTTTTCATAAAGGTAATATGAATATCAAAAGTACAAATAATGTTTCAATTCATTATAGAATACCTCTTTAACTTATTTATTTGGACTTTTATGGTATGATGATACATCAATAAAAACGAGAATGTTTACATTATAATATTAATTTGTTATTTCAATCCAATGACTAATATCATGTTTATGAAGCACAATTTAGTGGTTATTGAAAGGTTCATATTTTTCAGAAAAGGTATTGATAGAGAAATATGGGTTCACAAAATGAATTTGGTAACAAATAATGGTAAAAAATTCGAATGAAATAACTTTAAATGTTATTTGAGACATCATAGAATTAAACATAAGTATAGTGCTCTATGTACTCTACAAAACTATTGGTGTAACAAAGTGGAATAATATGTGTTTCGTGGTAATGGGAAGAAGCATGTTTTCATAATACAACCTTTCAATGTTCTATTTGAGAGAAGTTGTTAGAAATTTTGTACATGTTTAGAATATAGGCTTGATGAGGCCCGAATCCAACATGACTTCTTATTAAATGTGGCGTAACAAAACCATTCATTGAAATACATCATGGGGTTCTGAAGTCCCTTTTTGCTAAAAATAAAAAAACAGATCAAGGAATGTTTGATGAGAAATGTAAATAATGATTTTTTTTAAATATTCACCCAATGAAAGAAGTTAATAATAATAAAATAAATATTTAAATACTTTTTTATATTCATCTTCTATTAATTATATTGAAAATAAAAATTCTATAAGTAAAATTATTAGGAATTGTAAGGATGGTAAACTAAATTTTTTCAAGAATGAGATAATGGTAAAATATAGATTTATCATTATTTAGAACAATAATGTGATAAAAAGGTGTTGTTGAAAGAAAAAATTTTAAATATCCAACCATAAAAAACATATTTAGTCAGAAATAATTATTTTCAATTAGAATGAGTTCATTCAATCCACAATTATGTTGATATTATAAAATCAGTAATTAAATATCTCAGAAGTTAAATCGAAATCAATTTTAAAATCAATTCAACAAAAACAATTTTTGGGTGATATGTATGAAGAGTTAGATTTCATTGATAAAAATGTAATATGAAATCATTCTATTTAAAAAACAAATAAGAATATTATTGAAACATAGTGGTTTTATATAAAACATTTTATGAACATGGAAAAGTTTCATGAAATATTGAAAGACTTCTTTGTATATACTATTCAAATGTGGAAGGTGTGGATTTTGACGAATCATTTTCCCTAGATTCAAGATTAAGAAACTATTTGAATATTTATATTAGTGTAAACACATTGAAATTACAATTTTATTAGATGGATGTTATATCCTCATTTTTAAATGGATAGATTCAGGAAGAATATTACATTGAAAAAACTTCTGTGTTTCTAAATGATAACAATGATAAAATGTATTAAGTTTGAAGAAATATTTTTACGTGTTAAAACCCCCCCACATTTGTGGTATTCAAAACATTATAACTATTTGAAATTGATAAATATGTCTAAAAAAGTTCAATAATAACTTTTTTGGAAAGATGATAACTCCAGAACAATAATTATTATTGTTTATGTGGATGATATTATTTCTTCTGAGCATGAAGAGAAATATTGTAATGATTTTTCTGAAGAAATGAAGAATAATTTTTAAATGTAAATGGTGGGATAATTCTCTTTTTTACATGGTATACAGATAGAAAAATTAAAATTAAATTTTATTATCATAGGAAAATTATGATAGATAATTGTTAATGATGTTTGGGATGAATTAGTCCAAATATGTTTTTATTTCTATTTCAGTGAGAAAAATGTTTTTTAATGACGAATCCCGAAGAATTGTGAATCAGAAATAATTTCAAAAGATAATAGAAAGTTCTTTTTTATCACACAAGATCATGACCTGATATTGTTTATGATGTGACTTTGTGTTCTATCTATTAGTGTGATCTAACGGCACAACATATATTGTAAGAAAAGGGAATAATGGGGTATGTTAAAAAATAGAATCACATGAGATTTTATTGAAATTATATTATAATATAAAGATTCATGGTTATAATAATGTGGATTTGGAAGAAGTGTTTAATGTTAGAAAATAACTTAATGAAGAAAAAAAATTATTTGGTGAATGTTGTGTGAGTTGTCTTTGTATATAACAGAGTTCAGTAACATTGAGTAAAGTATAATCAGAATATGTTGCAGCTACATAGGATTGTGCTAAAATTTATGGACGAATGATCAGAATATTTAATTTTATAGAAGCATTTCTAAACCATTGATTATACTTTGTGACAATCTGAGTGAAATTGATCTTTCTAAAATCTATTCCAACATTCCTGATCAAAACACATTGATATATAGATTCAAATTATAAAATATAATGGTGTTTTTAGAGATGTATTTTTTGGGAATATATTTCAAAAAAGTAACAAATTGAAGGTATCTTTAATAAATAAATACTAAAAGAATGTTTTTTTGAGTTGAGGATGCAACTACATTCTCATCCACCTATAATGAATTCATAAAAAGTCCTAATGAACCCCCCCACCATTAATTGATTGTTGTAAAAAAATGGGGAGATAAAATAGAAACTTTTTACTTTGTAAGATGGTTTTAATTATCAATATTTTATAAATATGAAACTGTGGTTATCAAATAATGGGTTAGATGACAGTGATGGTGGAGAGAAAAATAAAAGTGGGGGTGAGTTTATCGTAATAAGTCCATAAAAATTTCTTATCACCAAGGGATGTAATTCCTTTCAACAAATTAGATTATATAGTAGTTTACAGTCAGCAAAATGTCTCTCCAGAAATGATGTGTTTTGTTACAAGTTAAAAAATTGATATTTTTCACAAAATTATAAGTGAAAATTTATGAGTTTTCGAAAAATGGTGAGTTGGAATATTTTTTAAAAAATGTTTTCAAAAAAATCCATGGGGGGTTGAAGAATATTTTTGATATTTTGATTTCAAAAATATTTTTAGTATTTGAAATTTAATATTTTTAAAAATAATGTTTTCAGAAAATAGGATAATGGTGATGAATGTTTGAACCCAGGCACAAAGGGCGAGAAATAGTTGGGTTTTAAGAAATATTTTTCCTAGATGTAGAGTATTGAACAGAGGAAAATGGGATATAGATGTTTTTAGAAAGAAAAATTTCTAGATCAGACACGCCATCAGTATATATTCCATTAGTATGAAGTTGAAAACCTAATTGACACAGTATTGTCGAAATGTTAGAAGAAGATATGAAGGAAGTTAAAAATGTTTTCCTATCATGAAAATTATGTTTTATGGGATTTGTGAGTCAGAAAGTTCAATAAATTCTTACCATAAGTCAGATTATGCTTTCCCAATCATGAAGTTATAATAAATCCTAAATACTATCATAATAAATGATTTTTATAAAATAGAGTTATCATAATGTTTTTATCAGTTCCATAAATCTAGAAAGAAATTTCATCAGAACAAAAATTAACGGACATAAGGGTTTTTAGAAGTATGTGTAACTTAAAGAAAATGAGGATTTATTATTTTCATAGTTTTTGAGTGGAGTCATCATCAGATTCCACACACCCTGAAGAGTGTTCCAGAAAAATGACTATAGGTCATATTGAAAAATTAATCATTCTGAACTGAGGAAGATTTAACGAACAATGAGTAGTCACAGATAATTCATCAATATGAGAAAATTATATGAAAAATTACATTGAAATGATAAAACTATCTTAATGAGTAATAATTTTAAAAAAATAAATGTTTTTGGTTTCTAAAGGTATATTAATTCAGTATAGTTGCAACCATTTTAATAGTAGATTCAATTTCATTTCTTCATTGGATGGGAACCTCACACAAATATTTTATTTGATTTAGAGATATCATTAGATGCAGTTTAACTAAGAAATACAATCATAATAATTATATGGTTTAATAATAAATTGGATTCACAAAATGAAATATAATTAGACTCACCTAATCAGGATGAGGAAAAGATAATATGTTCAAGAAAGATAATTTCTTTGAAGGCGCAAGAATATTTGTGAAATTTAAAGAAGCACAAATAATTTTTTGATGTTTTCAAACATAATGTCAATTTGTGAGTAAATTTTAGGTGTTATGAATTTTATTAAGCGGGAATTTTCATTCAGTTTTTCACCATTTCTATTATGGGACTCCTATAAATATATGCATAGTATATTCAAAATTTCATTCATTTTCATGTGTGTGGAAAAAGAAAAGAGATGTATAATTTTATTCATAGTTACTTTATGGATATTGATATTATAAGATGATTGGACTAATGAAAATTTGTTTTAATAGAATAGTAATATTAGATTGAGATATTGAATTAGTGTTTTATTCTAGACAGAGATCCTATAAAATGTTCAGATAACTGAATGTTTTTTACCAGATTGGGGAAGATCAGAAAGAGATGGTAAAATTGAGAAATTGATAAGAGTGTGATAAGTAGTTTTATAGAAATGGTTCACTATACTTAGTGCATCAGATAACATTCATCAGATTTAAGAAATATGAACTAGGTACATCAAACAGAGTTTCTGGGAAGAGTGTACTGACCCTTGTTTTAAAACCAAATGTAATTATAAAGAAATATTAACTTTTGGCATTTACTATGTGGGTTATTTCAAAAAATGGTATTCAGAATGTAATTACAGGAGTTATGAAGCTTCAATATGTTGATGTTATACTTGGGTAATGGATAGAGTGGTTTCCTGGGTGTCTCATTGAGTATTGGGAGTGTTGAGGCTTGAAAAAAAATGTCTGGAGGGTCTTTATAGGGTGTGTAGTTATTATAAAACCATGTATCCCCTAAACAAAAAACCATGTGGCTATAACACACGAGTAGAAACTCCTCGCAATGATTTCATTATATTTACTCAAATCAAGCACCTATAATACATGAGTAGTTCCACATAGGAATTACCCTCTCACTACAATTATCTAAGTTTGTGCATGGTTAGGGTATTCATGTGGTCAAAACTGTGGGAGGTGATTTCGAAAGGATTGGGAGTTGCGTTGTTAGCACACAGTTTAAGGCCATACTATGCGACCATACCATTTGACTTTTTATTGGATTAAACTTTCAAAAATTTACATTAATGAGTTTATCTTTCCTTTTCCCTTATTTTTCTATCTCCTTCACCTGGGTGAGATCCTCCCATTTATGCCTTGGACTTCTACTTAATCCTAATCTTGGAATGGAGATAACTTCTCCACCAGTTTTTCAAATAATGTGTCCTTGGTCTCTATTGATCTGTACTGAGAGAAGGTCCATTTAATATTAATCGTCTAAACTATGTCAATTTAGATCTTTGAATTAAATGAATGATACATAATAAGTATGAGCTAGGTGGATAATGAATTTTACATCATTTTTCCATCATTTTATGAATAGTTTTATTATTCCGCATGTTACCCTTTCCCCAAATTATTTATAAATGGTTTCTTCATATTAAAACGATCCTTACAACTTGATGTATGAACTTTTACCATTATTTAGAAAATTAGAGGTTGTTGGTCTCTTTTTTGGATAACCCATTGGTGTGAAAAGTGAATATCCCATTATAATAACATGTTATAAATTACCAAAATTATTTTTAAGTGTTTGTGTAAATTTAATTATTGGATTTCCCATGTAATATTTTTCCTAACTGATAATGGTACGTTCATAATACCATATGAACTTTTATAATTGAATTTCCATGATTGGTTATTAATTTAAAATATTCTTTTGATTAATAATTACATCCATTCAAAATGGACTATAAAATATGATAAATGAATTTTTTGAAGAACAATGTTAATTTTTAATAATACAACCCCTCAGTTGACATGCAATGTCTTATAATCTAAAAAGTATGGTTTTTTATATAAATAATTCCAAGCTAGATGAATTTTTTTTCCTGTATTCTTTTATGTATTTGTTAGATAAATGGATTGTTTTGGTACATGGACCTCATTCACGATTAATATAAGTTTCCCACCATAATGAAATTTCTAAATGAACCAATGGAGCTTTTAAGTGCTTGGACCAAATTTAAATTGGAATTACCCATGTAGATAATTGTTCCTTTCCAATGACACTCTTATGTTCTCATTAAGATTTATAAATTTTTTCCTGACTTCAGTTCATTAAATGGAATGTTCATTAATGATTTCCATCCTTGAATGGATTAAATGGTCAACATTTATAGGATGGTTAAACCATGCCTTTTTCATATGACTTACAAATTTTTATTTAAATTTTAAAGCATGAAATGGTATTGTACATAGATAATGAAATATATAAGAGGTTTTACCATGTGTAGTATACTATATATGTGATGACTCCTTGGAATGGGTTGTTTAAATGCAAATAATCTAGGGTATTAACTCATGAATTATATTATAAATATGGTGAAGCGTTATGCAGGCACATCCACTAGAAATAATACTCGTGGATGATTATTCTATCCCAAGAGATATAGAAGTTTTTTTCTTTCCCTGATTTGTTAATATTTTTGGATTATTACGCTCTCCAAAGGGATAGGGATGATTAAACTATCCCTAAACTACATATACTCATTGATGATTATTCTCTCGTGAGAGATAGGGATCATTATGATCTCTTTGATTAAATACATTACCAGAGTGTTGAGTTTATGGCACCTCAGACCAATAATAATATATGGGTGATCTTCTTTACGAACCTCATCCCAAGATTAGAATGATTCCACCGTAACCCATTCTACATACTGAGTGTTTTTGCATTCCATATCACACATTATAGAGATGTAGGTAATGTACTTTATTAATTGAAATCTTAGGGTCATTTAGACTGGATATGGATGGATGAGATACACCTTGTATAGCCAATAACTATTATTCCATGTATATGGAAATTTTTCATTGTTATTCACATGGTTTATATAGATTGATAGAATATATGAATATATTATATTCGGGTTTATCAGAATATATATGTATGGTAACTGATTAAACAATTACTCTATATATGAGCCGAAGCATGTATAAGTTCCAGGTGTCCCTTAGGAACCAATGTTGGTTGTTTATTTATACATTTTGTTCGTTTATTAATATTAAATGAACTCTATTTATTAAAATCTCACTGATTGGACTCATTCATAGAAACCATGGGTGGGAACCTGCAAGGATTATTATCTCACACCCAGCTAAGGTCGCCACTACACTTGGATTCCTTAGCATACCATATGTTTGAAGAACTGTGTTTTTTTCTTGGGATGGATAAATAGTACATGGGAGGTTGGAGAAAATGATCGATCTGGATCATGGGATGCTCATTGAGTCTACACTTTGGGATTTTATTTTATTTTATTTCTACTATTGTAATGTATCTTGTATGAAGCTATTATCTTCTATTTTAGTTTATTTATAATCATGATGACATGCATTTATCTGTTGTATGTTGGAATTATCCATTTATTATTTTCAATTTATTTTATTCTTATTCTTCTTTTCAGTCATTCATTTACTGGTTATATTGTTTTGTGTTGTTTCATATTGATTATAATATTGTGCTATTTTGATAAGAGGGTGTTATCTCCCCATTATCACTTCCTTATACTCTCACTACTAGTCAGTAGGCTCTGGTGTATAGGGATGAACACATGGGACATGTGACCCACCGATCAGGCTATCATATTTGTAATTTGTCGGGCTAGGATGTTATAAAGTGGTATCAGAGATTATTTTTCATTTTTCTTACTATTTTGGGAAAGAAGATATGTTACTATGAATCTATCAGTGCTTGGTAAATAGCATCATCTAGGCCTGATGACCCAACCCAAGGGGAAAATATAAGTGTCCTAGGATGTGATTATTATTCTTGATGTTTTATTTTACTGTTTATTATGATTTCATCTTGAGTGATATGTTTACTTTCTACTACATATTGATTTATGAGTTTATGTTATTTTTCCCTTGTCTTAGTACGATAAGGATGAAGCATCACTTGAATAATTATAAGCACCTAAGAATTAAAATTACATGAATATTCCATCGAATTTAGTTGAATATATAAGTGGTTTTGGGTTTTTATTATGTTCCTTGAATGTTATGAAATTCTTAGGGTAGTTCTTATTTAGGTTTTTCATTAGTATACCTAATTTTATAACATTCTTACGTAAATATGTTCTATAAAATCTTTTTATTTTCAATTTTTTTCTTATTATATTCCATTTTTTTGTTTCATGTTTTTATATGTTAGCTTTTTGTGAAAAAATTCTAGCTTTATTGGTTAATAAATTGGTTTCATGGGATAAATACCAGAGTTTCAATTAAACAAGAACCGGTTCTCAGTTGTAATGCATATGGGAGCCTTATAATTAAGAAATGGTAACCTATATAAAAAAACCTTCTATTGATCATTTTATATTTAATTAAATACTATTATTAAAAAATTAAAAGGTTGTTGATGCTCAAATTAGAAATGGGTATTCATTAGTAAATGGGATATACCTGAAAAACAATAAAGTATATGAGAACATTATAGTTTGGTATATGGAAACCCATATAGTTGGATCATTTGATAATATCATGGTATATATATTTTATATTCTTATAAATGAATAAACTATTAATGTTTAAGTATTAATGTGATTTGATTTTTATTTATGGGTCTAAAATGACAAGCTGTAATGTGTATGGATAGTTTATGGATTGGTAGATGGTTATCCATATAACTACACCTCTATATAGTAGTACATTATATTATGGGGTGGTTTTAAATCTATTTATCTGTAATTTTAATCTCAAATGATTTCATTAACTTCTTAAATGAACAAATATTCCCAAGTTGGTCAGTTGTGGAATTTTTCTTTTGAGATTACGCATTTGTGTTTTTGAAATTTTAATAAATATGGAACTAAAATTGGGATGCTTTCTAAAGAACCTGGGTTGTCTGGGTGGGACCGTCATAGGTCAATTTATCTATTTAAAATGGAATTTTTATGATAAATTTCATAATTATTATGGGATTTAAATAAATGTTAATGATTATAATGAATCTTTTATATAACTTTCCTCATTTTCCCTTAGGGGGTTGGTTAAAAAAAGGGACCAAGTTTTTTGTTTGATAAATTGGTGCTTTATAATTTGAGTTAAATCTATTCAATGTCTAAAAGGATACATTTTAATAAATTTAATTTATTGAAAATTTAACCTGATGTGGTGTCCCTCATTTAAACCCTCATGTATGTGTAGTTTTAGTGGCCACATTGAGTAGCATTGAAATGAAAATGTGAGTGCTTTCAACAAGAATTATTTTTATTTTAGTAGGGAAATATATGATTGTATTTTGACTGTTTTTATTTTTTTGGCATGGACATCTGATAAGGTTTATTTTGTTCTTTTCTAAGGGGCTATTCCATAGTTGGTAGCACTATTGTATATTTTGTGCCTTGATAATGCATTGATTTTTTTGGCATTGTTTTTGTTCATGTTATGTTTTCCAAGTTCAGACTCTTAGTTTATAAATTAGGCCCTTGTTCATAGGGGTGTTCATGTTTCTCTTTACCTTTTTATGTGCTTAGGAATCGAGTAATGCATGGTTTCAGCTGGTTAGACATGCCTTGGCCACGATTGGTTGTTTTTTAGGATGCTAGTTGTTTTACATTCATATAGGAAATATGACATGGGGATAAATCTCTATAAATCATGATTTAATGATAGAATTAATATGATCAATATCATATGTATAGTATTAAGGATGTGTTTTATTACTATTGAAACCTTGGGGTAGTGTACTTTCATGTGCGCAGTTCCCATCAACTACTAATGGTGTAAAAAACTGGCTCAATTTGGTGGAATCATTGGGACTAGGTTAGTTGAGTAAGATTTCAGGACTTCTCTATAGTCGAGTGACAAGGGAAATAAATGAATAATGGTCATCCCAATAATCCTAATGCATTCCTTTTGACATGGGTGATTTTAAATTCCAGTCGGTTTGGTTTCCGTTTGTATGACAATAGTTTAGTTTTTGTGATATGGTGATCATGTTTCAAAGGAGTCATACATGTCTATTTCAGGTTCTTTTTATCTTGCATGATTATAAGTGGCTAGGATTATTCTCTTCTATTGATGTCTAGCATACTTCTATGGTGGGGTGCATCATATCAAATATGGTAAATTTTTCCTTCCTAGTAGAAGGAAACCATCCAAGGAGGACTATTTGAAATGGTTAGTTTTTCTCATATTCATTTCAATATTGTATGTATTAAATCATGATAATGATATATCAAAATAATGATGTTGATGTGTTTGGCTGTTTATACAACCCCTAAGAAAAAAATTTGTCTTGGATAGATATTGGTGGTTATTATTGAACAAGCATAGTGGGTCTCGGGAGAGAAAGACATCATGCTCTAGGTAATGACGATGTGTCGGTGGGTGAAGTCTGCCTCCATTCTAGAAGTCGACATAGAGTGCTCAATTGGATCTTCTTTTTTTCTTGGTTGGTTTTAAACTATTAAAATACTTGTTGGGTATTATTCTAAAAGATATGATCATGTCCCCTATCTTGAAATAAACATCTATGCACTAAGAGAGTGTCGGTATTATGACATGATAAAGATTCAATGGTCATTGTGCTTGTTTGGGTGGTCATATAGGTGTTGAATATTGGATGCATTATTATTATCAAGTCATGGATAGTTTAGAGTATAATTGGTTTCCCAAGTAGGAATTAATTGGATAAAATCATTGCCAACAACCATTCTTTGTTTTGACTGAACCATAAAAAGGATATCGATATAGCCTTTAGAAATAATCTGTAGTGGGCGTCTTGTCCTAGTACCAACATATGACTTATAAAAATGGGGTGTGGAATACCTAGGTTTAGTCCCTTACACCACAATTTTAATGAATCTGGGGATATCTTGGACATTGTTTTAGAAACAGAGGTGATGTTTTAAAAAGGGTGATGATTATTATAAGGCCCCGGACATAAAACATTACATAATCTTGAGATAAGTAAATAATATTATGTTAGTTCACATCTAATATCTTTTCCGTTTTAGAGTTTTTAGTAATTTGGCCATTTTTACTACATTATATCTCAAATATTACAAATTAATCACTTCTACTCTATTTATTTTTTCAAAATAACTAAACTCCTTAAATAAAACAAGAATTATTTTCCTAATCAAAATATTTTTGAATTCTTGACTTCTCTAACTCATAACCATACCCTATTAAAAATATTTTAAGAACATGGGATGAGCATAAAAAGCTCAATAAGGGATATAAAACAAAAAAAATAAACATTAGATCATGAATACATACAAATCCATGAAGTCATACTTTTCATTCATAAAACATAATCTCTTTATCATACCTCATGAAATCATATGATTTATGAATAACTCATAGAAATCATAAATTATAATGGTAAATTGAGGCATCCAAGACATACTTATATTGTAGCTTTCACAGTTACATATGGAGTAACATTCATGGTTATGATTGGAAAACCCATCATAGTATATTACCTAAATCTCTAAGAAGAAACCTTAATGTTTACCTCCATATTGTTACCCAATGAATTGGAGAGAAATCGTAGGCTCACCCACCCTTAGATTATCATGGAACCACCCATATATATAATTAATTCCCATGAACCATAACATAATCATGACATATGAACAAGCATAAATTAAAAATAACATTTTTACATTTCAATTGTAATATATCATATCAAGATAATGTTATAATAAATCCATTCTCAAAACCAATTTAAATAAAATAATACTTTAAAATGAATATGGTATTTACGTTTCTTTTTTAAAAACAATATTTCATGAAAAGGTAACAAAATATCAAATAACAATCACAGAAGTGGATTGTTTGTTTCCACCACGTGCGTTAAATAGAAACATTAATTTTCTTGTTTAGTAAAACGCGTTTTTAAAAAAAATATTTCTTTTGAAAACCATTGAATGAAATTAAATGTAAAAGTGTTTGATTATTCATCGTATAATAGAAGGTTGTATATAAATCTAAATATGCCTCAATGAAATGATATTGAGACGAAGTCCCTTACCTTGAGTCTGACCTCTCTTGTTCTGTATTTATCTTCTGAAATAATAATCTTAAGTAAATTTCTAATTTCATTTGAAACATTTCATGTTTATTATTCCCATTACATCACTTACAACCATGTTATAATATTTAGTTATTATTTGAGTCCATGTTGGTCATTTTGTTGATAATGGGTTCTTGAGTCGAAAATGAACATTGTATGTTGTCACTAGTCCATGTGGTCATAAGTCCATCATATCCATAATTGTACTCTTGATTTAAATATCATATATAAAAAGTATATATGTATTTAAAATAGTCCATAAAATTTATAGATAAGAAATGAAATTCACTATTCATGGAGATGGTAGGTCATACATATGCATGAACACTTCATTCATTTCTGTTTCATATTAATGAAATAAAAACTAAATGATATATAGGTATATTATTATTAGAATAAAATATATATATTATATATGTTATATCAGTTCATTAATTCTATCATTTATGTGTTCCATGTACGACATGAATGAGTCATATCACATTGAGTGGGCGGTAGTCTACACTTCCTCAAATGAAATTATCATATTTAAACATTATAGAATTCATAAAGCTATGTTGTAAATAAAAATTACAGAAGCATAGAGTCAATATAAATATAATATATTTCATATTTAGTCATTCAATTCTTCTATATAATCGTTGTTTAAGGAAGATCATGTATAATGAATCACATTGCACAGTGTAGACGGTAGGCCGAGCATATGCATGAGCAATGATATCATTCATTTAATAGTTAAATAGTATATAATTAGATTGTATATTAATTATACACAATAATTATCAAGGTATAATAATAATTTCAATACACTATACTCAACATTATACCCATCCAAATTATGACTTATTGAATAAAATTTACACCACAATTTGGAGAAGGAAATTCGTACGTGCACACACATAGATATATTATTATTCGCAGGATGGATAAAAGATACTATATTTATTTATTTGTTATGGAAATGACATAATAAGAGGAAGTATAAGAATAAAATAATTTTGATACTGGTGATAAAACAAATACCACTTTTCGAGTATCTCATTTTTATTTTCCCCAAATGTCCCATTATATTGATTTCATAACAATGTTTCGCATCTAAGATTAAGGAAGCAGTGTTGGGAACTTATTGGATTATAATTTCGAAGACCCATGGGGCTTGATAAGTGTGAGTAAGTCAGTAGAGGTTGTGGATTTTTATAAGAGGGAGGAGGGGCACTTTAAGAAAGTCTTGAAATATTATTTTATTATAAAGTGGGTTTTAAATTATAATAATTACAATGTGATATATTTGGATTTTATGATGATCAGGGGTTAAAATCCTCCTAAACAATAGGTTTTAGCCAGGTTTAGGTTAAAAAAATTAACTTATCTTTTATATGAAACCCTTAGTAAAAAAACATTAACTCTTACCATGTCTTCTTACATTTTCACAATATATGTTTTCTATAGATACTATAAAATACCAATAGAACAATAAGTGGAAAATTAATGACATTTGTAACATTATATAAGTATTTTGGATTAATATTAATTTTTTAGACTATTATATCATTGAATGTATTTCTTGTAAAAACTCATTTAGGTCAATTTTAACACTATTTTGCAATTGATTTTTGATGAAGTCATAACAAATTGGCTCATTCCAAAAAAAATATTTAAATCAATTATAGTATGTCTTAATCATCCATAAAATTCATGGATTCCATAAAAATGTTAAAATTAAAATTATTTTAATATTTTTAATATCATTTATTTGAAACCATTATTATTGAATCAATCATTGCATCATCATTGTGTCATAATTGAATTTATTTATTTAATCTATAATAATTATAAATAAAATACCATGATGTATGAAACAATTTTATCATTTTGATTAGTATTTATACTCAAAGATATAACTTATATAACCCCACCTTAAAATTGTTTTAGTAAAAATACACATGTTTATGTTATATTTTCATTTACATTAAATTATTTATTATAACATGTCATTTTCACATATAATTGGATAAAAATGAAAAAATTATAGAATATGGATTGATTCTTTCTCGCATGACTTATCAATAATATTATTACATGTTTTTTGGTAGTTTTCTATTATTTTAATTTTATTTTAACCCTTATTTACCTAATTTACCCTTTAACCGTGGAAAATAAAAATAATATCTGATGTTAATATTCATAATATCCAAAAATAAAAGGTAATTACTTAAATAATTTAGAAACTATGATGAAAAATATAGAGTCCATTTTTACAAATTCAAAAGTCATAAATTTCATTAATTAAATTAAAATTAATTCCCTTTGTCAAAACTAGAAAACGCGATTTTAACAAATAAAAACTATAAAAAGATTGACAGATGATTATATCCTATTTAAAAGTAAAATTACACAACAACCCATAATTGGAATAAATTATTATAACATAATACAAATACACTTTAAAACCAATAAAAAAATCTAACTATACAAATAAATTAGATTAAAATGCAGTGTTGACTAAAAATGCGATATTTTTCACTATTCATTAAAACATTAACTATATCAGAAAATTACCAAGAAAGTATCTAATGTAAATTTAGATATCATTCTTCTATATAAGAACTTTAACTTTTCAAATAGAATATATAAAAGTGACAAAACTAGATTAAAAATGGTTTCACCAATGAAAGGTTGTGAAATGTCCTTTTAAAAAATATTAATGTATTTTATGGTTAAAAATGGATTTATTATAATTTTAGGTATCTAAAATTCAATGGATAAATATAAAAACATTTAAAATATATGTAAAATCATGATATAGTTAATTCTATTCATTCCCAGCAATACAACGACTATGCCACAATAAACATTTGAAATAATAATAATATTATCGAATTATTTTTCAGTATAACTCAGTGTTGTGTGCAATGTGTGATTTTGGAGAAACCTATTTTTTTGTGTTGGGTATGCTATAGTACAAAGTTTCCCCTTTAAACGAAAATCAATAATTAATTTGTGAATATCAAAATATATGAAAACTTATTATTCTATAAATACCTAGAATGCTAGATCATTTCCCCTTTTAGAAATTTTGTCCTCTCAATTTTACTCACTTGTCAAATAAGTGGGGATATTCTTCCCTCATATAATTTTTACATTAAAATTTTTCCTCTTTAACCATGTGGTTTTTTAAGAAAACCCATTACCTGGTGAATCACATTATTCTGCAAAACATGCTCTCTATAGTCAATACATTGTACATGTGGTTCCTCAAAATAATGATTCCCCTCAAACAAGACTACCACTGGACTGAAAACATGATATGGATCTGGCATATAATTTCTCAACATTTAAACATGAAAAACATTATGAACCTGGGATAATGATGGATGTAAATCCAACCTATAGGTAACTGATTCAACATTCTATAAAATTTCATAGCACTGAATGTATCTCAGACTAATCATTCCCTTCTTACCAAAATACATCAAACATTTCCATGAAAAAACATTGAGAAATACATTATCACCTATCATGAAATAAATATCCTTCACCCATTTATATGCATAAATATTCTTCCTACTCGGAGTTACGCTCATGTGTTTCTGAATCAATAAAACATTTTCAGCTATCTGTTCTACCAAATTTGGTTCTGTCAAATTCCTTTCTCCTAATTCACCCCAAATAGCTGAAGTTTGACATCACTTTCTATATAATGCTTTAAATGGTGCCATCTGTATATTGGAATGAAAACTATTATTATTATAAAACTAAAGGTGTTGATCACAACTTCCCTAGTAATCCACTGAACAAGAAAATAGCATATCCTCTAATGTAAGAACCTAGATCTTCATTTTAGTTATGTTTTCCTTTTTCAAGTGTTTTTTAGAAAAAGTAGAATATTTGGAAATTTCATAAGTACATGTTGTTTATATTATGATTACACACCGTGTACTCTGTTACCAAGGGTATCTAGATGCTGGCAATGTAATGGTCGTGCACACGGCTGTGTGTGGTGACCTGGAGACCACTAATGTGGGGGTTGGTAAGGAAAGTACATGTTGTATACTTCTAAGGTACATGCCATGTAATTTTTTTCATTAAACAGATTGGGGTCACGTCTAATCAACAGAAATGTCTATTCATCCACCGATCTCAACCAATAGAATCTATACGACATAGATCTTCGACGAGACCCCGATCGAGCATCCGTTCTCTGAATAGAACTCTTCCATTTGCGTTGCAATCGCATCGGTGAGTTCACTCTTCTTCATGAACAACATCTTCTGATTCCACTTCTTTCAAGAGTTACCATGGGTTGAATGTTTTAGACATTCTATAGATCTATGCTATTCTTGGGTGACTCAAGGCTTGAGATTCCAGTATAACGATCCCCCTTCACCAAGGTAGGTGGTTTGTGCATTTCAGTAGAAATAATTTGAGTTATGTGTGCAAAACTACCCAATAACCTTGAACAGGGTATAGCGTGTTTATTTTTTTAGATCATTAAATTACATGTTATGCTTTTATTCTAGAATATAGATTAATTGAATTTATATCGGTTAAAATTATATGCTTTGGAAGTGTTTTACCATGCATGTTGTTTTTTGATTGTTTGGTCCTGCATAGCTTGTTAGGCTACCTTGGTTCTCACCATGCCAAGTACTTTAGGATGGATTATTTGTTTATATGACAAGATGTTATGTTGTAGACTGTTAGCCAAGTAATTTTGAGGAGTAGTTTGGCCTTGTTTCATTGTTTTTATCATTTGACATACACAGGGCTGTGAGAACCTAGTCTAGTAAACAATGGGGATAATAGACATAAGGGATTCTCCAGACTATATGTTTTTACTTTTACAAAATGAGACCATATTTAGAATTGAAATAAGTGCTTACTTCATGTTTTTGTAGTTCCTCGACATAGGCCATAGGGGGAATGTTTCGTAACTGCTTCCCTGGAGCACCTTTTAGTTAGTAATATGATACTATAGGGGGAATTGACGTCACATGCTTCCTCAGAGTGTCAATGCATATGTTGAATCAGATGGGATAGACTTTGTGAACTTCCCAGAGAGTTGCTTGTGTAGTTTGGTTGAACCAGAGGGGTTAGGCTGAGAGTACTTCCCAGAGGGTTTCCTGATTTGATTAGCTGCTTACTTGATATGTGGAATTTAATGCTTTGAACTGTAGGAATGTTTATTGCCAAGTACTTCCTTGTTTACTGCTTCTTTTTACTTATTCCCTAGAATATATATTCACTGACTATTAGGCATAGAACTATTGGTAGTTTCCTACTGGGATTTAGTCTCACACCCTGTTTGATCCATGTTTTTGGGCCCAAGAAGATTATATTGTTGCACGACTAGATAAGGGAAATAACCCTTCTACTTCAGGTACATGACTATTTTGGAGTTGCAGAGAATGTGACCAAGAGGAGGCTTGAGATGTTGAGGAGTTGTTTATCTGTTTACTTTTGTACTTGGTTTAGTTGTATTGCAGCATTGTGACTTGTTTGGTTGTTTTCCAAGGCATATGTATCATGCATCATATATATATATTTCCTCTACTTTATTCTTTATTATTTCGCTATATATTGTTGTATGGTGTTATTACTACTTCTGCTACTATATATCTATTTTTATTCGGTAGTGTTACTTTTCCAATGAAGGAATAGTTTTTTTAGTATCACACCCAAGGCCCTCACTACTAGTCAGCAGCCTCTAGTGTTCGGGGATATGCGCTTGGGGCCATGTGACCAGCCGGGTTCGGGGTACCTCTTGGTGGCGTCTGGATCTAGGATGATATAAAGTGGTATCAGAGGATTATTTTCTTCTTGACTTACTGTTTGGATCATATAGTTAGGTATAGGACGGAATAGGTACTTAATAATAAGTTGTTCCTAAGAGAATCTAACTCGTGTTCATGGAAAATCCAATATACCTCGTTATTTCAAATTTTCTGGTTTTTCAATTTTACAGTTGATGTGATTACACCATTATGTGATTCATAGGTTTGGTGTTGTTATCATTGATATTATTGAGGCTATATTTCTATTTCAAACAAATGAGATGAGGGTATTCCATCTCATGCATTATATAGGCACTTGCTAAAAATCACATTTCATGCATTCCGTACATGCCATTTAGGGATCATTAGCGATTACATGTTATTGTAATTGCTATTATGCTATATATGCATGCTGTTGTGATGGATTCCCTGATAGAATACCTTCTTTTGATAGGGTATTGCTTGGCATAATCCATTCATTGAATGAACATCAGACTTTGGTTTTTGAGGTGTTATGGGCCCTCATGGACCATAATTTGGTCAATCATAGCCTTTTTTCTTGTATATGAAATTTATAAGATGCGAAGCATTGATTCATGGGGAGTATGGGCCCTCACGGATCGGAATTTGGAACTTTAATGTTCATTTCAGTTTTTTTCTTGGGATCCAGAGAAGTTTCTGAGGCTTAATATCTTGAAAACCCCAGAATACGTGTCGTGTATTGATGAATACATGCCTAATGTTCTTCTATTTGGGAAGTTGCTATTTTTCTTATGTACATGCTGGGTACCATATGTAAACATCGTGTATTCTCTAACCATGTCTCAGACTATGTGGGTAGAGATAGAAGGTTTAGAAATATTTGGTAGGACATGCCATGTACCGGATGTACACACCTTGTTGTGGAACCCTGTAACTGGCTGTGTTACTAAGAACACGGGTCGGTGGAGTCATTTCTAATACACGTTGTGTCCATCTAAAACATGCTGTGTAGTGTGAGCCTTGTATCCGGCTGTGTCACTAACAACATGGGTTGGTAATGTTCTCCTAGAACATGTTGTGTCTTGCTCAAACATGTCATCTAGTCTTGTTCTATGAGAACCATTTAGGATAGGCTTGTAGAAGAACCTGGGATGGGAAAGAGGATTCAACTTCACACCGTGTGTTTGTACAACACATCATATGTGTGGGGTGTTACATGACCGGGGTTGGAAGAAGTACACGCCCATGTGATGGCTTAAGGGAACACGCCATGTAGGCATTATACACACTGTGTATCAATGTTTTGAAATAAAAAAATGAATTATTTCTTTCTCCTGTTCCATTCTTTCACTTCTAGTTGCAGTCCATATTAATCTTGATCTAAGGTGTGTGCTTGACCTTGCAAAGTCAGGCAACGAAGACATCCTCTGGTTGTCCGGTAGTTTTATGGCAGTGATCAGACACTGGACATTACTGTTCAAGGACTACCTATAGATCCTCTAGTTGTTCCAGTCTTGGCACCAGCTGTCATTCCGAACACAGGTGCTGACACATAGTTCCAAAAGAGATTTATGAGGTTTATGCAGACCTTCAGAGGAGTACCGCATCCTTCCCCATCTAGGGAAGAGTTGACGCGGGTTTTCCAGCTACTGCATCCTCCCACCTTCACAGGGGAAGGAGGACCTCAAGCTGCAGAGTCATCGTTAGAATCCATTCTATTTATCATCGATCACCTAGAGACTCTTCTAGAGAGGATGGTCAAGAATGCTACTTATATGATTCAGGATTCTTCCAAGAGATGGTGGGATGTGATCTCATAGGTGGGACACTAGTAGGTTATGGGTTGGGATGAGTTCTAGAGTGCCTTCTATGACTAATTTTACCCAAAGAATTTGAGGTCTGATCGAGCCCGAGAGTTCAAGAGTCTGGAGCAGGGTACTCTTTCTGTTATGGAGTATTATTCTCGCATCACAGAGCTTCTCCACTTCAAACCTATTCCAGGAGGTTATAAGTAATTCTTCGCATGAAAGGTCTTTGATGGTCTCAGGCACAACATCTAATCAAAGGTGAACTTATTCAGGATGGCTTCTATCACATATATAGTCTACTAGGCATTGATCATGGAGCACAATCTAAGGGATTCTGGAGTTATGAGCCAGGGCAGCTCAACATTTGGAGTTAGGATCCCTCCTACTGATAGTAGAAAGCACCACAGGGGGTCTTCACGTGGTGATCCAAGGAGGCAAGAACATTCTTTTGGTATCCATGAGACATGATACCCATGCGGGATGAGCGGGCAGATGGGGCCACATTGCCCGAGAGACCCAATGGAGTGACGATCTGGTGGCAAGATGGGGCATCTTCAGCGCTCGTGTCATTTCTTCTCACCTACAGCTGATGACATGTGTTTTTCTATGACTCCACGTTCAGGAGCCGCACCACTAGTTTCACATTAGTCTGGGAATGAGATTTCTTTCGGCCATTCATGCCGAGGTGGAGGCCATGGCCATGGTTTCCAGTCACCAAGATTTCAGCGATAAAAGCGTGGATCATATCAGAGTATTCTGGTATGCTCACAGGGCCACAGTACATGCCAGGCTTTGGTAGTGGAGCAGACCCAGCAGGATAATGATCCCGGACCCTCTATTGTTTGAGGGACAATTATAGTTGCCTCAGTATTAGATTCTACTATTTTCCAAACGGGGTCTTCCCATAGCTTTATATCTGTTTCAATTTTAGATAGCCTTGGGCTCTGTATCGTTTCTTGTACTGAAACATTGATTCTAGACACACCTTTAGGGAATAGAATGGAAAGTGTATGACAGTACAAGGAGTGACCTCTTGAGGTTAGAGGTGTCACTTCAAATTGGACCATTATGTCCTAGAGAGTAAATTCTATGATTTCATTCTTGAAATGGATTGTTTATTTCCCTTCCAGGATGTTGTCGATTTCAATTTTCGTAGGGTGAGTTTTACATCACTAGTGGGCGGATCGTTTCATCACAAGGGCGAATGGGATGTCCAAGAGAGCAGAGTATGACCCGAGAAACATGGGTTTGGAGGAGTTACAACCCAGATTGCTAGTCTATATCTGGATGACCAGGGGACATCACAGTTAGACTTTCCTCCAGTTGTGGATCATTTCAGGGATGCCTTTCCAGAGAAATTTTCAGGATTGACTCTCGATCAAGAGGTGGACTTTTCTGTTGACCATGTGCTAAGATCAGCACTAGTGTCTATTCCTTCTTGTAGGATGGCTACACCATAGTTACAGGAGCTCAAGAAGTAGTTGGATGAGTTACATGAATAGTGTATCATCCAACCCAGTACATGTCTTTGGGGTTCGCATGTCCTTTTTGCAAAGAAGGTGGATGGTACCCTCAGTATATTTGTGGATTCTCTTAAGTAGAACCAGTTGATAGTCAAGAACTGTTATCCCTTTCCAAGGATTGGTGATCTCTTTGATCAGCTTCGAGGAGCCCATGTGTTCTTGAGGATTGACTTGAGATCCGATTATCATCAGTTGTGTGTTAGACCATCTGATATACCTCTTATAGCCTTCTAGAGTAGGAATGATCTATATGAGTATATGTTAGTGCCTTTCAGTCTCACGAACGCACCTGTAGTATTTATGGCACTGATGACCCGAGTGTTCCATCCATACTTGGATTATTTCATGGTAGTCTTCATGGAGGATATCTTGGTGTACTCTCACACTTGACTCCACCATGCCTCACATCATGAGATATTTTTTAGTACACTAATAGGGAATTAGTTATATGGTAATCTCTCAAAATCCGACTTTTGGATAGACCAGTTTCCCTTTTTGGATCTTGATATCTCAGAGGAAGGAGTGTTAGTAGTCCTAGAGAAAGTGAGAGTAGTAGTTTTGTGGGAGAAACCGAAGAATGTTTTGGAGGTTCAAAGATTTCTAGGATTGGAAAGTTATTAAATATGTTTTATATAAGAATTGTCACGCTTTGAAGCACCATTGATGGGATAGACAAAGACGGGTGAAAAGTTCTTGTGGTCAGATTCTTGTGATTTGGCATTTTAGGTTCTAAAAGGGAGGTTGAATTCAATGCTAATACTAGTATTTCCAGATCCATTTAGGATCCATACTGTGTACTGTGATGCATCAGGTATCAGGCTGGGAGTAGTGCTTATGCAGGGTGAAGGGGTTGTTTTGTATGGGTCTCAGCAGTTTAGGCCACATGAGATGAATTACCCGATGAACAATCTTTAGTTGGATGAAATTGTACATGATTTACATTGTTGGAGACATTATCTTCTGGGAGAGCATTTTTTGGTTTTCACTGACCACAAAATTCTCAAGTACATCTTCACTCTACATGATCTAAAATTCAGAAAATGAATGTTGGTTTAGTACCTTGAGTCCTTTGACATTGATCTTGCCTATACGTCTGGAAAAGGAAATGTTGTGGATGAAGAACCGAATAGGAGGACTCCGATGCATGCTGTTCAGTAAGCCATCAATGAGTGGTAGCTTTTGGATATGTTCTCTGAGATGCATTTTGAGGAGCACAATAGACATGGGAAGATGTTGTTTTCTTCTATAGCTACTACCTCAACTATTCTTGATCAAGTGTCAATGAGGCAGCTATCAGATTCTAAAGTCCTAGTCCTAAGGTAGTGTGTTCTCGGAGAGGACCCTATTGCTGGATGGAAAATAGGCGAGGATGAGATCTAGCATTTTCAGGGGCGCGTATTGGTTTCTGTGGACATATGTGAGGAGCTGATATGGGACATTCATTCCTTAGTTTGGATAGTTCATCCTTGTGTCATAACGATGTATCGTGATCTACACTGATAGTACTGGTAGCCATGCATGAAGAGTGATGTTGCTAGTTTTGTCATGAGGTATTCCACTTGTCAGCAGATGATGGTGGAGCATTAGATACCATCAGGGCTTTTGCATCACTTGCCCATTCTCGAGTGGAAGTGGAATGGCATCGTGATGGAATTCATGATAGGTATTCCTAGGTCACCTCAGAGAAATGATGGTGTATGGGTTGTCATTCACATACTCACAAAGGTTTCACACTTATTCCGGATCAAGGAGATCATCAGTGTGGATGAGTTGGGGAGGTTGTACATCTGAGAGATTTTATGTTTTCATGGGTTTCCAAACTCCATTGTTTTAGACAAGGATGCACATTTTACTTATCGGGTATGGCAGGGGCTATAGAGGGATTTGGGTACACAAGTACTTCTGAGTAAAGTGTACCATTCACAGATAGATTGAATGTCAGAGCATACGATTCAGGTTCTTGGGGACATGCTTCGAGCATGTATCCTGGATTTTGGAGGTTCTTGGGAGAAGCACATACCTCTTGTGGAGTTTGCCTACAATAATAGTTTTCATGAAACTATTCAGATGGCACTGTTTGAGGCTTTGTATGGTAGGCCATTCCGATCACCCTTATGTTGGTTGAAGGTTGGAGATGAAGCTATTATGGGACCTCGTCTAGTCCATGAGACCACAAAGTAGATAGAGTTGATTCAGAAGAGTATGGATACTACATAGTCTTGAATGAAGTCTTATGTTGATCGACAGAGATGACCTCAGGAGTTCGAGGTCGGGATCAGGTTTTATGATGTGTCAAAGAAATAATGGTACACATGAGTATTAGGAGACATGGTAATATTTTTCCGAGGTACTTCAGGTCATTTGAGGTATTAGAGAGAGTTGGGTAGGTTGCCTATTGGATGCAGTTACCTCAGAGGTATTTGGCTAGGCATTAAATCTTCCACTTTTCTCAGCTTCAACATTACATCTCATACTCATCTTAAGTTTTCCAACCCAAGGAGGTTGAGCTTGAGGTGGATTCCTCATTCGAGGAGAATCTTATCTGGATTTTTGATTGTAGTACAAAGGTTTTCCGTGGCTGGTCTGTATCTTTGGTATGAGTGCTATGGTAGCACGGGAGATTATAAGATGAGACTTGGGGGAGGGAGGCTGATGTACGATCGTAGTGGCCACATCTTTTTGAGGTTCTTCTTCTACATTTCCTTTTAAGGGAAATTTGGGGATGAATTTCTTTAAGGGGGATGTTTACAAGAACCTGGATCTTCTTTTCCAGTATGTTTTTATTTTTATGGTGTTTTTGAGAAAAGTTAAATTTTTGGAAATTTCTTAAGTACACACCGTGTACTTTATGAGTTCACACTGTGTACTAAGTTACTGAGGGTAGCCGTGTGCTGGCCGTGTAATAGTTGTGCACAAGGCTGTGTGTGGTGACCTGGAGACCGCCTAATGCTGGGGCCTATATTGGTAATTACATGTCGTGTAGTTCTAAATTAAATGTTGTGTGCTTTCTTTTTCTCATTAAACGGACCAGGGTTTCATCTAATCGACAGAAACGACTTCATCTTCGCTGAACTCGACTGAGAGCATCCGTATGGAACAGTTCTTCATCGAGACCCCAATTGAGCTTTCGTTCTCTGAATCGAACTCTGTTGGTTGAATTGGAATCACATCAGTGAGTTCTCTCTTCTTCTTGAACACCTTCTTCTGATTCCTCCTTTTTCGAGAGCTATCGTGGGTTGAACATTTTAGAAATTTCTGCAGATATACAGTGTTCTTGGGTGATTCAAGGTTTGAGATTAATTTATAACAATCTCGAAATGCTGAGGTATGTTGTTTAGGAATTTTTATAGAAAGTCATTGACTTATATGTGAAAAATAGCCCAATACCCATGAACGGTGTATTGTGTGTTTACTCTTTTATCTATGTTAATTACCTTCTCTGATTGTATGCTAAAATAGAGGTTAATTGAATGTAAATAGTGTAAATTTCTATTATTTGGATGTGTTTTCCCACGCATTTTTATTTATGACCATTTGGTCCAGCATAGCCTGTTAGGCTGGCTTGGTTTTCACCATGCCTACTACTATAGGATAGAATGCTTGTTTATCTAACATGCTATTATGTTGTAGTCTGTTAGCCAAGTAGTTCTTGAGGTTTACTTTGGTTGTATTTCATTCTTGTTATTGTTTTACTTACACAGGGCCATGATAACATTGTGTAGTATAACATAGGTAGAATAGACGCAAGGGCTTCTCCAGAGTGTCTGTTATTACTATTATGATGCAAGACCATAGGGGGGAATTGATGTAAGTGCTTCCTCTGAGTGTCAGTAGTTCCTTGACATGGGCCACAGGGTGAATGTGACATGAGTGATTCCCCAGAGTGACATTTAGTTACCAATATGAGACTATAGAGGGGGATTGATGGAGATTGCTTCCTCAAATAGTCTATTCTTAAGATAAATCAGAGGGGTTAGACTGTGTGAACTTCCCAGAGGGATCCTTGTGTTATTTGGTTAAACCATAGGGGTTAGGTTGATAGTACGACCCAGAGGGTTTCCTATTTTTATTAGTGGCTTACATGATATGTGGAATTGAATGCTTTGAACTATAATAATGTTTATTGCTGAGTACTTCTTAATTTACTACTTCTTATAACATATTTCCTGCCATATATGTTCACTAACTATTTGTCAAAAATCTTTTGGTGGTTTCTTTTTGGGATTTAGTCTCATACACTATTTGGGCCAAGATTTTGGGCCCAAACCAATTATATTTTTGCAAGAATAGATAAGGGAAAGTGCCTTTATACTTTAGGTACATGACTGCTTTGGAGCTGTAGTGAATGGGACCAAGTGGAGGCTTGTGATGCTAAGGAGTTTTTTATCTATTTAATTTTGTACATGGTTTAGTTTTATTCCATCATTGTGACATGTTTGGATATTTTCATAGACATATGTATCATTCATTATATATATATGTGTGTGTGTGTGTGTGTGTGTGCTCTAGTTTATTCTTCAATTTTCGATGTATACTACTGTATGATGTTATTACTGCTACAGCTACTATATATCTATTTTTTCCACAGTGTTACTCTACTAATGAGGACATAGTTTCCGAACTATCACACCCAAGCCCCATGATGCTTTTTGGAAGCCTCTAGAATTTGGGGAAATGCACTGGAGGCCATGTGACCAATCGGGCATGGGGTGCCTCTTGGTGGCTTCTGAAATCGGGACGTTACATCTAAGGTATAGACTGTTTATTTTGAAAAGCCATCTAATTGAGGATGAAAATTTTTACTAAAATTTAATCCAGTTCCCAATGACTTTTGAATGTCTTTTCAAAAGTTGGAAGTGAACTTGGGATCCCAATCAGATTCAATGGGAAGAGAAACTGTGTGTAAACTAACTATCACTTTAATATACAATCCAGAAAGTTTATCTAGAGAATGTGAATCTCGAATAGGTAGAAATTAGAAAATTTATTCAATCGATCAAAAATAACCTAGACTGTATTATTACCATGATATGTATTTCGTAATCCTATAATGAAGTCTGTAAATATATTTCCCTATTTCCACTCTGGTATTGGAAACAGATAAATCCCCCCCTTCCTTCCTTTTGAAATTTTCATTCTACATTCACCTGATGACAAGACAAACACTTCATAAAAAAGTCATAAATATCTGTTTTTATTCTATGCCAATAAGAATAGTCCTGAATATCTCTTTACATCTTAGGAATACTAGAATTAACTAAAAACAGAGAACTATGATTTCAAACAAAAACTATTTCATTAAATGTGAATCACAAGCCATACATAATCACATTCCAAACCTCAAATAACAATATTTATCAATGTTAAAATCATGAAATTGCCCTTTTAAACCAATTCTTCCATTTCTTGCAACTCAATTTTTTCTTTTGTGCTTGCTTTATTCTATCTACTAGAGGCGATTACACCGAAACATGAAACAATGTATAGAAATTTCAAACACCAAAAACATCCATGATAAAATTCATAAAATCATTAATCAAAGGGTCCAATTCTAGACATAACATGGTTAATGTGGCATTAATTTTCTATCTCAAAGAATTAGCCACATTGTTTAATTTTATAGGATAGTAATGAATTGTCCAATCATAAACCTTGATTAATTCCCGCCATCTTCTATGCCTCATGTTCAATTATTTCTGAGTAAATATATACTTCAAAATTTTATGGTCAGTCTATATTTCTCATTTTACTCTATATAGATGATGCCTCTAAATTTATAAAGTAAAAACTATAGAAACTACTTTCAAATGATGTGTGCGGTAATTTAATTCATGAGTTTTTAACTGACCTAAAGCATAAGAAATTACGTGATCATTCTGCATTAGGACACAACCATTCCCGTTTAATGAAGCATCACTATAGATAGAAAATTTACCATTTCTAGAAGGTAGTGAAAAAACTGAAGCGTTTACCAATATTATTTTCAATTCATGAAAAAATTAGTCACATTATGTTGTTTATATGATCATAACAACTTTATGAGTTAACATCTTCAGTGGGGTAGATAACCATCAAAAACATTCATCAACCCTCTGCTAGTAACCATATAAACTAAGAAAACATCGAATCTCAGTTATATTTGTGGGTCTTTAAGATTATTCAACAAATTTTTTTAGAAGGATCAATATTTATTAAATATTTAGAAACTATGTGACTAACGAATGAATATTCTTGTAACCAAAAATCACACATGCTGAAATTCCTATATAGTTTATTTTATTTTATATTATTCAAAACAACCCTTAAATGGATTACATTATACTCTTAAATTTTTAAATATACCAACATATCATCAACAAAAACAACCACAACCATATCTCAGAACTCACAAAAAATTATATTTATAGGATCCATGAATATATCAGGTTAATCCGTTAACTGAAATGGCATAACTAAAAATTCCTAATGGCCATATCTAGTATAAAATGTGATCTTCGAAATTTATGATTCCTTTACTTTCAACTGATGGAACCCCGACCTCGAGTCAATCTTTGAAAAATTAAGATCTCTCTAGAACTGATTAATCAAATCATAGATATAAGGAAACAAATTCTTTTTCTTTAATAGTGATGTTATTCAAGGCTCTATAATCAATTTAAATCCTCATAGAAATATCTTTCTTTCTAAAAAAAAGATAGGATAACCCCATGGTGATGCGATAGTTCAAATGAAAACATTATCTAATGATTCCTATAAATTATTCTTAAAAGATCAATTTGAACCATTCGATAAGGGGGTTTTGAAATTGTATTTTCATCATCAATCAAGTAAATAGTATGTTCAACTTCCTGGTTGGGTATTATACTAGGAAAAACATCAGTAAAAACGTAAAGATACTCATTTACCACTAGCACATCATTAATCTGAATAGTTTTTTATTTTTAACAATATGTTCAAGTTAACATTCATTTATATCATTTATTATTATGTTATCATACTGATATGTTATCAATAATAAGGGTACATTCATGTATGCAAAATGAAATTCTTTTTGAAAAGAAAACACATTAGCTCTACAGTCAATATTAACATGATAAATTGAAAGCCAATTTATACCCAAAATAACATCAATCTCTACTAGAGGAAAAATAATTTTTCTAGTAAATTCTTTTTATATATTAGGATAAGAAGACTCATATAATTTATTTTAATCTAAACATCTCCACCAGGTGTTCTTATCACGTGTTCAAGATTCATTTATTGAGGAGGAATTCCAAATTTAATAGAAATTTTCTTAGAAATGAATGAATGTTTAGAAACAGAATCCAAAAACACATTAGCATAATCTGAATAAAAAACAATATACCTGATACTACATCATTTGATGGCCCAACATCTTCTGAACTAGTTGCAATGGATTCCACCACACCTTTTTTCTTGTAGTCCAGATGTTTTCCATCATTAGAGTTCTTCTTCAGACACTCATTTTCCTAATGACCAATCTCATTGCACTTAATACATTTTACTTACTATAAATCATATTTTCTCTTACAATAACCCTAATTTTTTAGTGAAATTATGAGCCTTAGGTCCTATTATACCGTATTGGTATCTCTTACCAGAATTCAAAAGGTATTTCCCAATCTTCTTTTTACCTTAATTTTAAAAAACCCGAAACATATGTTTCTTACCATCATATTTGATTTAAGCATTATTCCCTTTTGTCTTCCACCTCAACCTATTTTATTGGGTTCTCAAAGGACACCTGATCACTGGAAAAATTCATTTCCACCTTCTTATAACATCAAACATGTTTTTCATAACATTTTGACTCAGAAAATCTAATTCCCTTAGATATATGTGTAATAATCATGAGTAAAATTGATTTATTTTACTATCAATATGTCATATGAAATTTTCATCATACCTTTCCAATTGAGTGAATTTTCTTTTATAATCATCCATTGATTCATCATCCTATCTCAATTCCAAGTATTATTTTTTTTCATTCTATGTTTAACTATCTTAGGTAGATACTTCTCAGGAAAAATACTTTTGAATTCATCCCAATCAAAAGAATCAATCTCCTAATTATTCCTAATATTTTTAACCATCGACAACCACTAATTTTTTTAACCCTCAAAATGTTAAATAACATGACTAACCTTTTGATGTTATGAACACCCTATGACATAAAAAATCACATCTATTCTTTTAATCCACCCTTCAACTAGCACAAGGTCATATGATAATCAGAATGATGGGGGATTTTTCATCATTAAATGGTTCGCTACCAACATGTTCCTTTATGGTTGATCTGTATTATCTCATAAATGGGTAAAAACACCATTTATAGCTTAGTTGAATTGTGCCATTACTATAACAAAATGTTCAATTCTGATTTCGAACATCCCTTTCTGCAGATTTGGAATGTTTTCTTACTCTTGATGGCATCCCATCATAGTTTCCCTATTTCCTATATTGAAAACCATTCTAAACAAAAATATCATAGTATAAGAAACATGGTAATCAACAAATTCTATTTAAATTTTACCAAAATGTAAAGTTAATTTACATATATTCTATTAACAATATCCTAACCCTTAAAGTTATCTAAACAGACCTATGATACTAAATATAAGGCTCAGCCTTAAAACATTACAAAATCTTGAGATATGTCAATAATTTAATTATAATTCACATCGAAGATATTTTAAGGTTTTTTTTTTTGAATTAGGCCATTTTTAACACATTAAATATCAAATATTACAATGTACACACTTCTTCTCTATCCAATTTTTTTTTCACAAAAATAAAACCCCTTAAATAAACCTAGAATTATTTTCATGATAAAAATATTCATCAATTATTTATTTCTATGACATTAATTATTACCCATGAAAAAAATTCAAAAATGTGGGATGAGTATAAAAAAGCTCAGTAAGGGATATAAAATAATGAAAGAAGATATCAGTCTATAAATACATACAAATCAGTAAAATCAAACTAGTCACTCATAAAACATAAGCACTTTAACATACCTCATGAAATAATATGATTTTTGAATAACTCATAGAAATAATAAATCATAAAGGTAATATATGGCATTCATAATGTGGTTACATTTTATCTTTCACAACTATAAATGGAGTAACCATTGTGGTTATCTTTGGAATACCCACCGTAGAATATTCCCTAAATATATTACGTGAAACCATAACATTTACCACTGTCACATTACCTAATTCATTGTACAAATATCACAGGCCCATGTACCCTCGGTTTACCATGGAACAACCCGTTTACATAATCAATTAACATGAACCAAAACATAATCTTAACATCTGAACAAGTATAATGTAAAAATAACGTTTCCACATTAAAATAATAAGACATAATATCAACATATTAATATAATCATTCCATTTTCAAAACCATTTTAAATAAAAAAAATACATAAAAAGGAATATTTTATTTATTTTTCTTTTCAAAACATTACTGCTTATAGAGGAAGCCAAATATCAAATAATACTCACAGTGGCAGAAAGGACGTTTTCATCACATACATTAAAAAGAAACATAACTTTTGTTGTTTAGTAAAATGATTGGTAAAAAATATTCATTTTCAAAACCATTTAATGAAATTAATAAAAATTTTGTTTGATTATACACTATATTAAATAAGGTTGTATATAAATCAAAATATGCCTCAATGAAAGGAGATTGAGACAAAGTCCCCTAGGTTGAGTATGACATGTCTTGTTCGTTCATTATATTCTTGAATAATAAAATTTGGTAAATTTATACTTTCTTTAGAAATATTATCGTGTTTATTTTTCCCATTACATCACTTATGACCATGTTATAATAATAAGATAATTATTTGTGTTCATGTCTGACGTTTGGCCAATAATAGGTTCTTGGGTAAAAAAAGAACATGGTACGATGTCACTAGTCCATGTGTTCATAAGTCTATCATTTATAGAATAGAATTCATGATTTTAATATCATATATATTAGGTATATATTAATTTTGTAGAGTTCAAAACATTTGGAGATAATAAATAAAATGCACTATTCTGGAGACGGTAGGTCGCACCTACGTATTAACGCTACTTTGATTTCTTTCTCATATTAAACAAATGAAAAATAAATGATATAAATGTATATAATATTTCCAGTATAATATCAATGTTATATATGTTACATATATTCATTAACTTCTTCATTTATATGTTCCATGTATGGAATATTTACTAGTCATATCAATTTTAGGGGGCGGTAGTCCACATTTCTTCAAATTAAATTATCATATTTACACAGCATGGAATGTATAAAGGTGTGATGTAAACAAAAAAATTATAGGGGAATAGAATAAATATAAATATAATATATATAATATTTGTTAATTATTTTCATGTATATAATAGTGGTTTAATGAAGAACATGTTGAATGAATCGCATCGCATCATGGAGATGGTAGGCTATACGTACGTACGAGCGACGATGTCATTAACTTTATGGCTAAATGGTATAGAATTGGTTGGTATATTAAATATAAAGAATAATTATCATATTATATTCATTATTTAAATCCCTTATACTCATTATTATAATGATCTCAATTATTTATTTTGGAATAATAAATTACACCACAGCGTGGAGATGGTAAGCCGTACATACGCACGAATGGTGATATTATTATTCTTAGCATGGATAAAAGGAGGAATATTATTGTACCATAATTATTTTAACATCTTAGAATGTATTTGACACATGATTATTTAATTTATTATAGAAATCACTTAATCAGAGGAAGTTGAAGATGAAAAAAAATTTAAAAGAGGTGATAAAACAAATACATAATTTCTGAGTTCCTCTTTATGATTTTCATAAAAGGTCTACATAGGATGGATTTATTCCCAATATGTGGTCTCTAAGAGGAATGAAGAGATTCCGGGAGAATATTTTATAAGAATATGGATTTTTCAAGAGTCTTGAAAGGTGTGAGTAAGTGGGTAGAGTTGGTTTTCTTTTATAAGAGGAAGGAGGGGACTTTAGGGATGTCCCGAAATATTATTTTATTATATATTAATTTTCCCATTATAATAGATGTAATGTTATATATTTTAACAATGAGACTAGGATGTGTCTATATCATCTCAACCAATATGTTTTATACAATTGTTAATCACAAAATTAACCTTCTCTTTTAGCTTTAACCCTTAGTTAAAAACGTTAACTCTTACTATGTCTTCTTGTATTTTCAAAATATATGGTGACTACAGTTAATATAAAATTTATATACAACCATAAGTGGATAATTAAAGACATTTGAAACATTAAATTAGTTATTTGTTTTAATATAATATTTTTTGGACTATTATATCATTTAATAAAATAGTAATTTTTCTAAATAAACTCATTTATGTCAATTTTGAACGCTATTTATAATTGATTTTTTTGAAAGTCATAACAACATTATTACTTTGAACCAAAAGAATTAAATCAAATAAAATATTTCCTAATCATCCAAAAAAAATTAATGGGATCAAATCATTCAAATTTCATTTATTTTAAAATTTATTATATCATTTATTTGAAATATTTATTAATTAAGCAATCACTACATCATCATTGTGTCATAATTAAATTTATTTATTTATTATTCAAAAATTATAAATAAAAAACCATGATGTAGGAAATATTTTTATATTTCTAATGATTATTTATAGTAATAGTTATTGCTTATCTAACCCCACCTTAAAATTGTCTTAGTAAAAAGATACAGGTTTATGTTATATTTCACATTAAATTAATAATTATAACATGTCATTTTCACACCCAAGTAGTTAAAAAATGCCAATTGTGCAAACTAAGAATTTTTTGGGTCACCCATGACTCTTCTAACAATATTATGAAATTTGTTTTGGTAGTTTTATGTTATTATGATATTTTTTACCCTTATTTATATAATTTCTCCTTTAACCGTGGTAAATATAAATAATTACTAAAGTTACAATTAATAATATAAAAAAATAAAAGGAACCTATTTACATAATTTTTAAATTCTTACTCCTAAAAGGAATACATATTTACAAATTAGAGAATCATAAGTTTAATTGATTATTTATAAATTTATTCCTATTGTCAAAACCAAAAAGTGGGTTTTTGTGAAATAAATACAATCAAAAATATTGACATGTTTTTAAGTAATATTTAAATGTAAATTTATTTAAAATGACCAAATTTTGATTAAAATATTAAAAAATAATACAAATAATCTTTAAACCCAATAAAAATTATATTCAATAAGTATAAATAAATTAGATGAAATGGTAGTTTTGACTTAAAATATGGTATTTTTCACTATTCATTAAAAAACAATCATTATCATAAAATTCAGAAAAAAATATCTAGTATAAATTTTGATGTCCATATTCAATAGAATAAGTTTATTTTGTAAAATATAACATATAAAAGTGAAAAAAATAAGGTTTAAGAAGGGTTCTCCATCAAAAGGCTGTAAAACAGCCTTTTAAAAAATATTTGAGATTTTTTGGCATAAAATCAAGTTATTTCTCATTTTAGGCCTCTAAAATTCATTAGATAATTTAAAAAAAATTTATAAAATAATAATATAGTTAATTCTATTCATTATCACTAATAAAATGGCTCGACATTCAACACCATTTAATATAATAATTGTATTATTGTATTATCTTTTAGTATAACTCAGTATTGTGTGCAACATAAGATTTTGGTGAATCTCATTGTAGCGTGTATGGTATGATATTTCACAAAATGTCCCCTTTAAACGAAAATTAAAATTAAATTAAAAAATTTTTAATAGATGTGAAAATGTTTTATTCTAAAAATTACTGGGATGTTATAATTCCAGTGGGCAGGATCTTGGTTTCCCCTTGTTCATGTTAAGGCATGATAGTTAAATATCTAAGTGGTGGATTGACCAAGGACCATAAATGGAAGTCAAGTATGGACATCATTAAGAAATCCTATTATAAATACTAGATTCAATGGGAGAATGAATTTTGGTTATGTTTAAATTACACCGACCATCTAAGTTGAGCGTTTTGTAAAATGTCATCCAAATGTTGATTGAATCATTATCCTTATAGTTAAGCGGTTATAGTTTTTGAGAAATTATTTAAATAATGTCTCTATGTTATCATGGTTATAGTTTAAAGGTCAATTAAGTATTTATTTCAAATTGTATGAGATCGGTTCTGTAGGTGGATCTGGATTCGACCGTTTCTCTCAATGAGGTTCCTTATATGACCACAAATGTAATTGGGTTTTTCCTGTTAACAAATTCACACTTGAAGAATTTATATAACACATTTGGGGGATTATTATTAAGCCAATTTAGATGATGGTATGTGTTATAGTTCATAATTATCCCTTTATGATGTTGAAGCCTATGGTAGGGATCACCATAGTCCATATTTTTTAATAAGAAGTGATGTGATCATGCTGCTAGATAAAAAGAATCATTTCAGCCCCATTAAGGTGTTTAAATCCATAAATGTGTGTTGGATAGATTTTTGATGTCATAAGATCCGCATTCTTAAGTGATTTCCAGAGGTGAATTGGGAATTTGGAAGTGAAATTTGAATATTTGAAGAGAACTCCATGACCGTGGTAGTTACATTCATTTTTTCATTATTAAAGATGGCTTCTCAAGTAAGAGAATATCTAAGGTGGGGAGGTTCTAATGAACAATGTTTTAGAATTATAGTAAATCCAAAGGGAATATTAATTTTTTTCATTTACTAGATGGGTCATTTTTAAAACCAATATTCAGACTATAATTATGAGGGTTGAAACACTTCAATATGTTTTTTCTAGACATATTTAAATTCTTGAGAGGATTACAAGGTGTATTGTTGAGTTTTAGGAGTTTCAGGGTCTAGAAATAAAAAAATTTGAGGTTCATTATAGGGCACACAATTTTTCTGAAACCATGTGTTCCCTTGATAGCAATTCATGCGGCTGTGACAAAGTAGAAGAAATTACCCACTTGGGTTGTTCATGGATTAATCAAACCATGAACCTATTATACATAGGTAGTACCACATAGGCAGTAACCACAAACTATTAATTGCATGATTTGGGAACTTTTAAGGAAACCTTGTGGTTAAAACCATGTGAGGTGATTTCTTAAGGGTCAGGTGGCTCATAGTTAGCTCAGAGTTTGTCTGAATACGTTTGGAAAAACTGTGTGACTTCGTTTTTGGGATGAAACTATGAATTTACCTTATTTTATTCATCTCTTCATTTCATTTCATTCTTCTTCTCCTCCACCTGTATGAGATCCTACCCTATGCTTCATGTCCTTCTACTGAAACCCAATCCAGTAATTAAGATTAATCCTATATCAATTTCCTGAATCAAGTGTTGTTGACCTCTATGGATCCATATCATGTGAAGGTTTATTTCATTGATTTCTTATAAACAAGATCAAATAAGAGATTGGTATTGGATGAGTGATGTATCCTATGTTTGGCATAGGTGATCAATGAATTTTTCCTCGTTATTATATTGTTTCATGAATAGTTTTAGTATGCTATATTCTGGCATTATCCACACATTTCTTTATAAATGGTTGATTCATATTGAATTTATCCTTCCACCTTGATACATATACATCGACCCTTTTTTAAGGAATTAGAGTTTGGTGATCACTTTTATGGACACACCGTGGGTGTTCCAACTGAATTTAACATTTTAATAAAATATTATAAATAAATGGAATGATTTCTTTGCATTTTTTTATTGAATAATAGTGTTTTGGTTGTAGGATTCTGTCCAAATGATAATGGAACCATATTAATTCTATTTTAAACTTTATAATTTATTTTTAATGAATAATAGTTTATTTAAAATGAATGTTTTAATTAATTGAGACATGACAACTAAATGGATGTTTAAATGTTCTAAATGAATTATTTAAAGAACAATGACATGTTTTTACAATAAAACCCATCGATGGAGGTGCATTGTCTTCTTAACTAAAATTTATGGATTTGTGATATAAATATTTCTTAACTGGTTGAATTGGTTTTCATCAATGATTTATGTATTTTTAGATAAATGGAATGTTATGGTACATGGACATCATTATAGATAAAATTGTGTTTTCCCCCATAAATATAAATGTTATATGAACCAAGGAACCTTCAAAGTTCTTAGCCCTACTTTTAATTAGAATTAACAATGTGTGTAATTTCCTCTTTCCAAGGATGAATACTAATTTCTCATTTAGATTTGTAAATTGGTTTTCCATGAATTATATAATTAAATGAAATGTTCACGATTACATTAATACATTGAAACGATTAAATGGTTGATATATATAAATCGGTTCAACAATGACTTTTTCTTATTCCTTAATGATTCTTATTTAAATTTTAGTAGTTGAAATAGAACTGTACATGGATAATGAAATTTATAAGTGGTGTTTACCTTATGTTTTATTTTATAAATGTAATGATTCCTTTGAATGGACTTTTTTAATGGAAATAATTAGAGTTTTTTCCTCATAACTAGTATTATAAATATGGTGAAGTGTTTTTTAGGTATGACCACTATAAATAATAATCAATTATTATTATTCTCTCTTTGAGGATAGGGATGATTATAGTCTCCCTGATATGGTAGTACTCATAGACTATTATTCTCTCTAAAGGGATAGATATCATTATTGTCTCCCCGATACGGTAATACTCATGGTAGATTATTCTCTCTGAATGGATTGGGGTGATTATACATTCCCATATCTATATATTCATGTGAGATTATGCTCTCTCGAGGGATATGGATGATTACACTCTCTATAATGGGATACATTGCCATGGTGTTGAGTTCATGGTGTCTCACACTAGAGGTACTATATTGGGGATGGTATTTACAAGCATCATCCAAAGATTAGAATAGTGGGAAAATAGCCCATTCAACACACCAAGTGTTGTCTCATGACATCTCTCACTCTATAAGGATCTAGGGAATGTATCATATTACTTGTGATTTTAGTCCTTTTTGAACTGTTTATGAATGTCTGGGTTATTCCATAGTCTAGATAGAAATTACTATTTCAAGAATATGTCTTTTAGGAATTGGTATTCACTTGGTTCATATAGTTTGATTCAATATAAAACAATATTATATACATATATGTAACTAATATATATGTATGGTAACTGATCAAACACATATTCTTGCTATGAGAAAAAGATAGTATAGCTTCTAAGTGTCCCGTAGGATCCTATGAAGGTTGTTCTTTATTTCTTCAGTATGTTCATTTATTCATATTACTTTCACATTACTTATTTACAACTCATGGATTGTATTCATCCCAAGACATTGTGGTTGGGAACCTACTGGGATTATTATCTCATAAACTACTCAGGCCCCCATTACATTGTGTTACCTGAGTAGACCTTATGTTTGTATAACCATTTTTGAATGCATGAGCTAGTTAGCTAGTACATAGGAGTTAGGGGCACAAGACCGCGATGGAGCTCGGGATGCTCATTGATATTTCTATTGGGGGTTTACTTTTATTTTCTTTTTTTAATTATACTATATCTAGTTTCTTGCTACTAGTATACTATTTTAGGTTATGTATATTCATTAGGACATTCATGCATCTATTGTATATTTGAATTTCCATTATTTATATTCAACTTATTTTATTATTCGACTTCTTATCATTCATTCATTTATTTTTTCTTTAGTTTTCTGTTGTTTCATATTGATTGTACATTTGTGAGACTCTCATAAGAGGGTATAGTCTCCCCATTATCTACTCCATAGACCCTCCCTTCTAGCAAACAAACTCTAGTGTATAGTGAGGAAAGCCTGAGTCAATGTGACCCATTGGTCCAACTACTCTATCAGTGATCAGTCAGGCATTGGCGTTACACATATTGTAAATTTTTTTATGTTATTTTGTTTTTGGCTCAATGTTTTTGTAAAAAAATATATATTAAAATGATGGGAGTCATTATAATTTTTTCTATAAGGAGATAAAATGTGTCTAATAAGAGTTTTAACATGTTGTAATAACCTAATTATAATATTGAACTTCTATTGACAAATTATATTTTCTAGGACAATAATGTAGGTTCTCACATTTAGGTCAAACCTTATATATCTCATATGCTTTATATGATTTCTTATTTTTTCATAAATAACTATTTTTTAAAAGATAATAAAATTTTTTCTTTAAATAGTTTGAGGGGTTATATTTCAAAGAGTGTTGAATCTTATAAAAAGTGAAAAAACTTATTATCCTGATCCCCCCATCTCAATTTTAGTTGATCCATTGTAAATTAAATAAGTAAAATTCTATAAAGAAAGAGAGTAATTTATCTGTCAAATTAATTGTTACATATTGAATGATAAATATATTAATATTACCCACTATAAAATTTATCAGTTTATAATTATTTAAATTTCAATGATAAAATTTATTTGGGTGGGTTATAGTGTAACACCATGGTATTTTTGAACCTTAAATTTGATAATATATTTAATATATTATGTAACATAGAACACCAAACTAATATAAAACATGACTAAAATCAACCATGACACATTAAAATTACATTCATCAAATATTATTATGTAGATTAAAGGATAATAGTTAATTCATATAATTATATATTTTATTTTTATGAGATCAATATTTTAAATTAAATAATATATTTCAAGGAATAATTTTAAAAACATATATTGTATTTTATCATATTAAATTAAATTTATCATGGTTAAAGATTTATTTTAATAGTTAATACATAAATTTATATAATAATATTGAGATATCTAATTATTTATTAATCCAAAAGGCATAATATATAAAACCCTTGATCCTTAAAATGGATATTTCGTAACAAAAATATGTTTTCCATTTTATATTTTATTTTCCTTTAAATATATAATTGATAAATTTTAGAATATTAAATTGAAAAAAAAATTATTTTTTATTGAAAATTTAAATATTATATTATAATTAAATTTTTGGGTTTGTTTTAAAGAGATTTATTTTTAGTTGATTAGTGAAAAATATTTTTTTAAAAAATAACAAGACTTTTATTAAAGTATTATTTTATATTACATGTAAATTCCTAGAACCATTTTATAGGAAAAAATTTTAATTTTATAAATGAATTTTGAATTTTAGAAAAATTTGTTTTAATTTAAAAATATATATGTTATATTTTAGAACTATGGTTATATAATTTTTTTAAAAGGATTTTAATAAATTATTTATTAGATATATCCAAATTATATTTTATAATTTTTAAAAATTGTTTAAAACAAAATATATTTAAAATTTTGAATCATTTTATCCAAATAATATAATAAGGAATATTTTATTTTTAGGCATATGTGATAAATTAACTATATAAAAAAACTTGTTATCATTTTGAAAATAAAAATGGTAAATGTGAGTAAAAATTGAGTTAAATGGGAGTATCATGAAAAAAATGTTTTTAACTAATTAGTGGAGATTTATATCTACCATATATTAATAATAATATATTATTTCTCAGTTTAAGAGCCAATATCCTTATTATTAACTTCCCATTATTGAAATGTAATGGGTATTTACAAAAATGGAATTTTCTTTTAACTTATAAAAGTTCCTTTCCACTCACCACTTCCTCCAACATTAGAACCCACTATGTTCATACCAAACTCTAGCCAAAACTATCATAAAAAGTCTTCAAAACATAATAATTTTCTAATTATAAAAAAATAACCCTTAAGTCCTTATCCATATATTTAAGAGAGATAATCCACGAAGTATGGTATATGTTCACAACCCCTCTTTGTGTTTTCTTTTTCATTTTGTGTACGTATTCTTCCTCAAATTCCAATACACCATATTAAAAATATAACATCAATATAAATATTAAAATTATATGTTTTCACAATGAAAGTATAATATTTACTATTCCTTACATTTCTTCTTTATGAAAAGGAAAAAATGACAATTTTGTGTGTGAAGGCTACCAATAACACAAAGCATCATGTTTAGTTTTCCTTAACCACCATTCATGAACTATCCTAATATTTAATATATTAAATTTTTGTGATATTGTTATCATATTTTATGTTCATAAATGAAAAAATATTTAATAAATTTAACTTTTTCTTATGGATAATTGTTTACGATGATTTTACGCAGGCGCGCGCGCGCGTGTCTGTCACGCATTGGAGGACGCACGGATTTTTGCCCCACATTCCTTCTTTCCAAAGGCGGGCGGCATCCATTCCTTATTCAGGGATGTCTGCTCCTTGATCGAAACTGGGATGATGGGATGTCGGTTCTTCTTTCCGTGGATTCCTCCTCGGAGCTCGTCACCTATTTCGGGTCTCCCTCATAGATTTAAGACGGATTTGTGAAGCTCGTTCCTGGCGCCATATCTGCATGGATGCCAGTTAATTACGTTGCTTCCGTCGAGATGCTCCAAGGGGTCTTGTCAGGGCAGCAACCTTCGATGAGGAGAATGGTCACGTTGGGGTGTCGTTGGCATGTCCTGGCACTGGGGGTTGGCATGTCTGTCTTCTATCCCTTATCACAGGGCTTCTCGAGGGTGCGGAAGCCCGAGGCATCCCACATCGAATGCGGGGATTGTGTACCATCTGAGGTTTTCCTCAGCTTCCCATGTTTAACACGGGGTATGCCGCGAGTTTAACGTCTTGCGGAGACGGATCAGACTGATCGGAACACTGACAGTGGATCAGATTGAAGGACCCCCTAGGGAGAACACCGATGTTGGGGCCAGCACATGGGCGGCTTCCCAGCTACCATGGAGTGGGATGGGGTGGCATGATATCACCGGGACGTGGCGGCCTGGGTAAGGATCATGATCGATGATGGAGTGGAACATGGGGCTTACGCTCTGAGATGGCCCAAGAGGATAAATCCGGGGCTTACGCTCTGAGGCAGCCCATAATGGTGCTGGTGAACTGACGCGAAAGGGTCGTAACAACTGACCGATGGGCTTGAACCTCGTGGAGGCTTCTTACGTACCATGCGTTAGCACAGATCAATGTCCACATAGTTCAGGGCATACAGTTTGACGTCATGCAGGACGAGGGTATACACTTTAATGTCATGCGGGACAAGATACTGTTTAACGTCATGCAGGAAAAGGGCATTTGAGGCTTATGATCAGAGGCAGCCCAGAGTGGATATGAGGCTTATGCTCTGAGGCGGCCCATGGTGGTTGGGGAACTGATGTGGAGAGGTCAGAACGACCGGGTGGTGGGAATGAACCTCGTGGAGGCTTCCTACGTACCATGCGTTTGCATGGATCGAAGTCTAAATAGTTCACTGGGATGGGGCTTATGCTCTAAGATGGCCCATAGAGGATGTCATGATCGATGCACGCTCTAAGCCCACGCGAGTCATGCTCGGTGGGGGAAACAAGAGGCAGCAGGGACCAGACGATCACGTCGCAAAGGGTGCATCCGTGAGAAGCGGAAACGGGCTTACGCGTTGAGCGGCTCAAAGAGGAAACAGGGGATTACGCGTGGTTAGTGGCCCTGGGTGCTGGGGCTTACTCTATGATGGAGGCCCATGGTGCGACAAAGCGCAGTGGGAAAGTGACTCCACTGGCCTTGGCAGGGGGAAGTACGGAGATGCACGGGTGAAACCTTCCGCAAAGAGAGGCTAGGGGCTTACGCTCTGAGGCAGACCTTCCCCCGTGGACAAATGCCACTCCGACAAGGAGGATATCATTCCATGTGAAGAAGAGTCCATTCCCGTGGAGACGAGTGGGTGTAAAGAATGCCCAAGCTGGGGGGACTCTGCGTGCGAGGAACGGGGTCGAACCACAGTTTAATGTCATGTGTTAAGAACGAGGTGCTTAGCAGTTTAACGTCATGCAGCTTGGACAAGGTGGGTTCGCTCCACACCCCTAGGGATTACATGCCCAATGCCCTCTACCCCTTGTGAGAGGGAAGGAATCTGCAAGGCCATAGCGAAGGGGGGTCGGAGGGCGAACCATTGAGGGGTCCACGCTAGCGTGGCTATGCGAAGAAGCAATAGCCGTTAGTGTGCCTATGCGGAGAAGCATGAGTCATAACAACGCAATGGAAAACACGGCCCAAGGAACCTTGAGGTTACTTCATACGAGCCTGGAAGGCCTTACGGGAAAACAATGCGTGGCACGCATGCCTGGCAGAGAAGACATCAGGTGCTGGCAAGGAGAGGCAGCCAAGGGGCGTCAAGGTAATGGGGCCGGGGTGTTGCGCGCAAAGAGAAGGTTTGTGCGCAAAGCACCGGGATGGCGCGCAATAGGGCCAAAAGATTGCGCGGAAAGCACCGGGATGGCACGCAAGGTATCGCGCGCATGGAACGGGATTGCGCGCACGGGACACAGATTGCGCGCAAGGGAATAACCCAGAGGAGGGGGAAAATTCACTTAAGCCAGTGGAATTGTGTGCAAAGGCGAACCCTGGGGCATGGTTGTGCAAAATGGGGAATTACCTAGAAGTCATATTGCATGCTGGGGGAGTCGAATTGCGCACACCGGAGCCGTTCCTAATTCCACAACCCAAACCGCTTGGGGTCACCTTATAATTATAGGCCTCAAAAGGCGCCGAATCCAGGTGGCGTGTGAAATCTTCCACGCCAGGAACCGTCGGCACGCAAAACCTCACCGCGAGGAACCGGGGCGCGCAAAATTGCACGCCTCACCGGCTCGATTACGCGCATCCCAGGGATGCTTCGCGCGAACGGCTTCATATCGCGCAAGTCCTCCTTTAATTCGCGCACAACTTTCCGGGCCTCCGGACCGGGCCTCTGATTCCGAATATGAATTCTCTTTGCCATTTCAAAACTTCCTCTAGGAGTTACTGACTTTTTTCGGCGTCTACAAATTCTCCCCCTCGGAATTGGATCAGCGAGAGGTCGCAACGGTCGGATTCCGAGGGAAACGCCAAAACTCGGAAGCAGGGTCACTCCCGGGCGCTTAGCGTGCAAACAACCCATGCGTCATGAAAAACAACGGATCGACATGGAATTTACTTTCTGCGTGGCTCGAAAGAGTGGCCTCACCTATAAAAAGGGGCGTTGGGTCTCAAATCCGTACATCAGCTTTTCCACGCAATAGGCTTATCACTATCGTGTGTGAAATTGCTCTCGCGACTGCACGTAAAAGCGCTCTGGGAGCGCGGAATTCCTTCCAAATTTTGGCCGTCTTTGTGTGTCTACTCGGGATATTCCGTGCTTATCATGCCAATTGCGCGCCCATCTCCTAGATATTGTGCCGCCACTTTATATTTCCCGTAGTACTCTCCGATTCCGCACACAACATTCTCGTTTCGTACAACTCCTGAGATATTCGAGATGGCCGCACACCGAGTTGATGAGGGGGAATCCGCCGGTCGTAGGACCGAAATGGCGGCGACCAAGGGGGTTTATAGCGCCAAGGTGATTGTTTCCGACAACCTGGCCTTGTTCAATCTACAGACTCCAGCCCAGAAGACGTATCCCCTGTCTGACAACCTTTAGCTCTGGACCTTTGGCATCCTGGAGGAGGTGCCCCTGTTGGGCTTCGAGGTGGACACACAACGGTCATGGGTGACCCGGGAGGACGAGCTTCCTCGCTACAACATCACCAACAATAGTCATCCTGCCAAGGAAACTAGACATATGGACGTATATGTCATGAACCCGAGGACCAGGACCATTACCGGGGATGAGCCTGTTGTAGAGAATTCTCCAGCCCTCTACGCGAGTACGTTCCGTCAGAGCGTCACGAATGACACGAAGGGCTGGCTGAAGGATTGGGACCTGAGGTCCGGGGGAAACTTCACCATCGAGTGGGCCTGGGCGTTCTGGGTTCGCCATACTTGCGACCAGCTCGGGGATGAACTACGACATATTGACCTGTTTGAGGTGGTATGGACGTCGCAGTTCCACCTCCACTGTCAACCTAAGCTCGGGCCAGAGCTGTTCACCCGGTGGTCTCCTGATACCAACACATTTCACCTTCATCATTTGTAAGTTGGCATCAGCCTCTGGGAAGTTCACTACATCGGAGGTATCCCACAATAGAGATACCAATACGACGAGTTCGTTCCTCCAAAGAGCACCTGGGAAGACAGGTCACAGACGCCTATGATGACGTGGCACCTGTTGGAGCTGGTCAAAGAGAGGCTGGGGGTCAATGACTTCCTGAAATAGATTGCCTACAATGGCTGGTTCAGCCAGTTCCTTGAGAAGGATTTGGCCATCAAGATGTCGGGACAGGGTAAACGATGCCCAACCGCGGCTCAGAGGAGCAGGGATGGGTCATACTGGAGGACACTGGAGGCGGGGAAATACCAATCATGGGGATACCGCGTCATTGAGACCCAGGACCCGAACGTTTGGTAAGCCGCGTTCCTTGTCGCCTTGCTGAGCGGGTGGCTCCTTCCGGTGCAGGATGCGAGGATGGGCGTCCGTCCAGCAACACTGGTGATGGCGGGCACCATGGCTGCCAACAAATAGTTCAACTTGGGGGGACCCCATTCTGGCCAAGCTGTATGCCATCCTGTGACGCATCTCACGAGGGGGGTCACCTAGGAGAGTATGTGGTCCCTTCTAGATCTTCCACGGCTGGGTGGCGGCTCATCTCGGTGGGTACACTTTCCCAAACACCATCCGTCCTCCGGGCAATGTCCTGCGACTGTCCCTGTTGAACATCACTGGGGTGGTGCTGATGACGCTCAATGAGGAGGGCGTGAGAATCCGCATCAGCAACCACAAAAACTTCCACTTCAACCCATTCCCCACCTCGGTCGGCTAGATGGTGGACAATGGGCGAGGCTCTCTGTAACAGCAGGAGTATTTCCAGAGCATTTGAGGTGGGGTGCTCATGGCTCGAATCGACGGGAAGGTGATCTGCGATACTTACGTACCATCTCGATTTTACAGGCAATTCGGGTGCCTCCAACGAATTCCGAAGAAGGTATTCATGGCTATCTGGAAGGAGAAGAATCTCTGCGTTCTGCACCGGATGTGGTTGATGTTTACCACATTCGGCTCTGGTGACGTCATTACTCTTCCTCCCACCGGGGTTGACGCTGGCCTAGCAACCGAGTATGACGAACACTGGACCATCGTGTACCATGAGGGGATTTTACGTAAGCGATTCCGGAAACTCGAGGTTACTCGCACGGAGACCGGGCGATGGGGAAGAAGACAAGGTGCTGCTCGAAGGGGGGAACCAGGGGTGCGTCAGGTAGCGAGGCATGCGCAGGCTGGGACTTCAGCAGCGGGAACATCACACAGCGCCGCCGCGACCTCGTTACCCGTAGGGGGGTCACATGAAGCGGCCAGGGAGCTGCCCAGGAAGCAGATAAGATACCTGCTCGAACCATCCCAAGATGCAATTCTCCTGGCACTTTGGTCGGCCTGGATGACCCTGCGGTAATCACTGAGCATTGAAGCCATCTGGTAGAAGATAATGCAAAACGGGATCCAGCTGCCAGAGGTCGGGCTCGTTCGAATTATCGATCGGGTAAAATTCCATTAGCGACATGCTTATCTAATGACCATGGACACATATATGCACAAAAGGGGTTGGCGTGTGGAGCCACATTTCCTAGTGAAAGTGATGCTCGGCCAGGATCATGATCCGGAAGTGATGTCGCTGGGAGAAGGCGACAGTGATGAGGAGTCAGAAGGGGAGGAGGAAACCAGAGAAGACGAAGGCGAATGAGAAGATTAAGAAGAAGGATAACTTGAAGGTGAGGGTTCGTATGGGGTGACCTACCAAGGGAGTCTCCGAGAGAGCGGTGAGATTTTCAGCTCTGATCTCGATATAAACGAGATACTCGAGGTCCATCTCTATCTTCATTCATTTTACTTCTTCATTCGTTGTCCTTTTCAATTTCCCAACCATCTCTCTACCTCGCTCAGGAGCGTCTGAGTGCTGGTTGGGCATCCCCACTAGAGGTGGGAGGAGAGGAACTTGTGGTACAAGATGGGGATCTGACACCCATCATTGAACTAACAAGCACAGAGGGGTCTCCCATCATGGCAGCTCCTGCAGCGGCCGGAACACTGGAGACCGATGCTCTGGATTCTTGTAAGTCTCACGCTTCAATACTGGCACTTGGTATCAAAAGATCCCAACTAAACAGTGTACATATTTCGCAGTGATCTCAACATTGGAGGCTCGCCCGGCTGCGGAGCCTGGGCCATCCGTGAGCAGACCAGTAGTGGACATACCACCTCATTCAGAACATGCTCCCTACACTAAGTCGGACCCAAAAATTGGTGAGTAGGGGACAGCAGACATCAGCGGCGCTATTCTTGAGGCGAGGCCGGAAGCTGATGTAGGTATCATCACTGCTGGGGTGAGAGAAGAAGGTCGCCCAGAGGTCGAGGATCCTATTCCTCACGAAGACATCCCTGGGGAAAAACCTGTTGCTGACCTGCTAGCTACCTTCCCTATGTACCGACCTGCTGACCCTAAGGAGATAGATGACTCGGACTCAGAGGCAGCCAAGGAGAGATGGATGACACGGCGCAAAGGGTGGAAGTGTATTCAACGCTATCTCAAACAGCCCTAGTTGGACTGGCTGAGGAAGATGGGATCACTCCAGACCTAGCTGCGCTTCCTGTGCGCCGGTGGGGCTGACTCTCAACGCCTTCATCTGACGAACCGTCATTACATGGCCGAGAAGATACGCGAGAGCAGGCGGTGCACTGACGTTTCACAGTTTCAGGAAAGACCGGAGAGTGCCCAAGCATTACTGAGGGCGGAGCAAGAGGTCTGGCACGTCGAAGGGCAGGCGGCAGATAAGGAGGCCTTCATTGCAACATTCTCTGAGCTTGTGGAGGAACTGACAGCCCAGCTGGCTGATGCGCAGGAACAACTGATGGAGGCGAGTCACCAGATGACCGTACTTTGAACCGAGCTGGCGTAGGCACCAGCTAGGGTTGGCGAGATGTGCTCTGCGGCAGCTGGTGAGGAGAGAGTCTTCAAGGAGCAAGAAGTGGTCCTGGAGGATACCAGCCAAAGTGTAACAGCGCTGGAATGATTGATTCAGCACACTTATCCCTAAGGGCTTTGTTTTGTCCATCTCATGAACTTCTTGCTTGTACTTCTCATCATCTCAATCCAATACATGGCCAAATCCATTCATTTGTACCCTTGGTTTGATATGCTCAACCATAATTCTAAAACGAATAACAACTCATCCCTAAGCTTCTGTGGGTCACACTCAACGCGAGAAGCAAAGGATACACGTGCTATCATTTCGACCAACTGTGGGGCATTGACCAAGCTTCATGCATCCAAAATTGGGCCTGGATTTCTGATGATGAGACCTCAGACCGATTGATATATCACCTTCTCAATGTGCTCTGACACACGAGCGGGGCGATGCCGGGGGCATTGAAATACATCCGAACATATGGAGATGGAGAATAAAGGTGAATCACGCTACCCGAATTCGGAACACTATGGGGCGCGACGATGGAGGATAACTTCTAACCGTGGCGGAAACGCTGCATCCATATCGTGTTGGCCTGGAATGGGGACAATAAATGAGGGATGACCGCTGACCATGTTCACAACATGGGGCCTAACTCAAATATCGTCGGTCATTTTTCCGGAATGTTGGCTCAGGACAGCAGGTGGACCATAGGTCTATCATCCATATTCCTATAATAGGCAGACCAAAGGTCTATCATCCATATTGTGGCAGCAGGAGGACCAAATTCTATCATCCATACTATTAGGGGGTCCTGTCAAACATGACCAGTCCTCCGGAACGTTGGCACAGGACAGTAGGCGGACCATAGGTCAATCATCCATACTATTAGGGGGTCCCATCGAACATGAAAGGGAATGAGGATCTGAATAATGTGGCATGAAAAGCGTGGAAGGTGGTGTGGTGGTTTGTTCGAACAGAGTCCAACACTCCCGAAATTGTGCCACCGTGGCGGAGGCTCATTAGGAGGACGTACCGACCTGATCACGGGTCGTCCCAATTTTCAGACAGGACCTCATTGGTGAGAGAACTGCCACTTCCCATTATTACTATAGGTCATCCTGAACTTATTAGGGGTAGATGTCCCGATTACACCACTTCCCAAGAATTCAGGCCGAGGGGGCGACAATATGGGGGGACGGGGTTTGGTAATCCTTGGGGCTAGACCCAAGAAAAAATGTCTGGGCATTCCTATGTATCTCATTAGGATGAGAATCAAGCCACACGTAGTTCTAGAAGCACATTTTAACGTCATGTTGGACGAAATACAGTTTAACGTCATGCGGGACGAGGAACACATCTCATCTAGGGGTGAGTAACCTGACGTGAATGAGAACATAATCCCACACCACACCGTACAATCCCACAAGAGATAGTGAGTCGTGGAAATCCAAAGAAACGATCATAGTTTTAGGTCTTAGAACTCGAACCAAAGGAGAAGGGGAATGGGAGACACATGGTAAAGTGATTTCAAAACACAACGTAAATGTGGAAAAGCCCTGCTTACTTTGTGGTCCCAGGGACGCGTTATGGCCGAGAGGCCAAGCTTGAAACGATAGGCTGGGCCTATGGGGATGTTCACAGGCACTCCTACGTATCTCATAAGGATGAGAATCAAGCCATACGTAGTTCTTGAAAGGCAGCATGGCGCGATGTGGCGCCTGCGCAAAGGACGAAGGAGTCGTGCGGGTCTAGCCCTCACACCAAAAGAAGCAGCATTTGATATATCTTGTTTTTTCTTGAAGGTAAATGGTTTTTCTTTTGTGGGGTGACTGGCCTAGGGTAGAAATTCCTGGCATCTCCACAATAATCAATCCATAACAAGAGTTGACAAGCGGCATTGTAATCGACCAATACCTGGCGTGATGTCCCCCATGGGGAGGTCATCACAATGCAGTGCCATTTTTCGTCATGTAGCCAGGACGATATCATCATAGTTTAAGGTCGTGTGGTAGGACCGACAACACAGTTTAAGGTCCTATGTTTTGGACCAAGATCACAGTTTAAGGTCATATGTTTTAGACCAACAGAACCATTTAAGGTCATATGGTTTTGACCAACAGCATAGTTTAAGGTCGTGTGGTAGGAAAAATAGCACAGTTTAAGGTCATATGGTTTGGACCAACATCACATTTTAAGGTCATATGGTTTGGACCAACAGCATAGTTTAAGGACATATGGTTTGGAGCAACAGCACAGTTTAAGTTCATGTGGTAGGACCAACAGCACAGTTTAAGGTCATGCGGTAGGACCAATAGCACAGTTTAAGGTCCTGTGGTAGGACCAAAAACACAATTTAAGGTCATATGGTTTGGACCAACAACACGGTTTAAGGTCGTATAGCTTTGGACCAACAGCACAGTTTAAGGTCATATGGTTTGGACCAACAGCACAGTTTAAGTCATATGGTTTGGACCAATAGCACAGATTAAGGTCATATGGTTTGGACCAACAACACAGTTTAAGGCCGTGTGGTAGGACCAACAGCACAGTTTAAGGTCGTGTGGTAGGACCAACATCACTGTTTAAGGTCATGTGGTAGAACCAATAGAACAGTTTAAAGTCATATGGTTTGGACCAACAACGCAGTTTAAGGTCATATGGTTTGGACCAACAACACAGTTTAAGGTCGTATGGCTTTGGACTTGGGGGAACATGCACGATACGATAAAGCACACATGATGCGGGTGAAGACGTAACCCCATACCATCACTGCACGCAATTCCGAGAGAGGAGCCTCAGGCCAAAGGGGCCTACAAGGATTCGAAAATCAGGAGGGGGTCATGAAATGCTAGCTCCCAGCTATGCTGGGCCCAAAACGCAATTTTCGGGCGACTCCTCATTCCCCATGGGGGTGAGGGTCAAGCTACAGGCAACATTTAAAGAAAAAACCCAAGCACATACCCTAACGCTCAGACCGCGGGAGCCCCGAGAGACACCGTTACGCAGCTTGGTCTGTCTGGCATGTGGGGGTGTACTGAGGGTTAGTACAAGGAGTGTCAGGATTCCACCTTGACACAGTGGGGTGGAACATAATGTGAACCACACACCCAAAATTCAGGGCCCAAGAAATCTGGCGTGACGACGGGGGATTACTGTTGACCATGTTCGTAACACAGCATCCCATCGTGTTAGCCTAGAGGTGGAGGAAAACAAATGAGCATCAACCGCTGACCACATTCGCAACAAGGGATTCATAGAAATCTGTTGCCTAAAACCCTCGTGGGCGTTGGCCCGTGATTGTAGGAGATCCCTAAGGCGTTGTATCCAGACCGTTCATGGGGGTTCCTCCGGGTGTGAAGGATGGTGGGGCCTAAATGAAGGGTAACACGAAGCTTGAAAAGCAGATTAAAACTTGCCTAAGTCGAATCTGACACTCCAGGTCCTAGACCAGAGTACTCTAAACACATCAGCAGACCACCAGAAAGGGTCAAAGGGCTCAGTCTGAGAGCGGCCAAAAGATGGCAGATCCCCGAGGGAAGGGCATGCCAAAAGACCGAGGAAACCAGGAGACCGGGGGATCTCCTAAGAGATGGGGCTGGACCTGAAATCTAAGTGTTCAGGCGGTCCTATGTATCCCATAAAGATGGTAATGAAGCCATACATAGTTCTAGAGAGGAAGTTTAACGTCATGTTGGACGAAATAAGGATCTTAGTTTTAGGTCTTATAACTCGGACCCAGGAGCCCAGATATAGGGAAAAATGTAGTTTAAGGTCATGCTGGACTGGGTAAGGATCTTAGTTTTAGGTCTTAGAACATGGACCAAGGTGCGGTTTAGGGTCATGCGGGACCTTCTATAGTTTAAGGTCATGCAGGACCGAGTGCAGTTTAAGGTCATGCGGGACTGGGTGCAGTTTAGGGTCATGCAGGACAGGGTGCAGTTTAAGGTCATGCAGGACTGTGTGCAGTTTAGGGTCACGCAGGACCGGGTGCAGTTTAAGGTCATGCGGGACCAAGTGCAGTTTACGGTCATGAGGGACCGGGTACAGTTTAAGGTCATGCGGGACCGGGTGCAGTTTAATGTCATGCGGGACTGGGTGCAGTTTAAGGTCATGAGGGACCAAGTGCAGTTTAAGGTCATGCGGGACCGTAGGATCCCTTAAGCAAAGTACTACATGAGGAACCTGGCGTTGGTGGGAGGAGTTACGCGCTCAACATCCATAGTCACACAGGTTTATGCACCATTGGGATATACCTTCTGGAAAATAAAAGGCCCCTCCCATGTGGGATCCAACTTGGGTGGTTTCCTATTAGGAATCATTGGTGCTCTGAGAGCCAGCACCAGGTCACCTTGCAGGAAAGAGCGGAAGAAACCCGTCTTATTGAAAGCTCAATCCATCTTTCTCTGATGCCTTTCCATGTTATGTAAAGCGCGAAGCCTACTTTCGTCCAGCGCAACCAATTCGGCTAGACAGATTTCGGCAACACTATCCGGCGCTTTCTGGTCGTAGACCTCCGTGCTCAATGAGGGAAACTAGATATCGATGGGTAGGACGGCCTCAGCTCCGTATACCAGGGAATACGGATTCACCTGGGTGGAGTTACGAGTTGTCGCCCTATAAGCCCAGAGGGCATTAGGGAGCTTGTCTGGCCAAGTTTTCTTGTTCTGACTAACCATCTTTTACAGAATGTTAGAGAGGGTTTTGTTAAATGCCTTGATCTATCCATTCTCCTGCGCATGATAGCGGGAGGTGTGGTTAGAGCAAATGTTGTACATTGCATTCAATTTCTTCAGCTCGTCTACTCGGATGTTTGTTCCGTTATCTGTGAGGATAGCATAAGGTACTCCAAACCGATAGATCATATTGGAGCTCACGATGTCAGTGATAGAATAGGCCTTGACTTCCCTGAGTGGGATTGCCCCTACCCACTTCGAGAAGAAATCTGTAGCGGTCTAGATGAACCGACACTGGCGGGCTGTTGCCGGTGGGTAAGGTCCTACGACATCCAACCCCAAACTCCAAAGGGCCAAGAATACTTGGTAGTATGGAGAGGCTTCGGTGGCCGATGCACAAAATAAGCATGAACTTGTCATGCATGACACCTCTTGGCATACTCGATGCAGTCGTAGATCATGGAGGGCCAGAAGTATCCCAGCCTCCGAATCTAGTGAAACAACTTTGACCCGGCCTGGTGGGCGCTGCAGGAACCACCGTGCACTTCTTGCATGACCTGTGGGATCTCGACTCCTTCAAGGCAACAGAGGAGAACACCATCAAATCTACGCCTATAGAGGAGTTGCTCAAGGCTGCGACCGCTTTAAATGGTGAACTGCATCACGGTGCGTTGGATTCACTCTCGCTTGGCTCGGTCCAGCAGAAGATTGTTGTGCTGGGGATACTCAACCAAGGGCATCCTCCAGTCAGTAACTGTCTCGATTACTGCACCTGAAGCCCCCGGGGATCCTGACGTAGGGGCACCAGTGGCGAGATGGTTCACTCGCGGGCCACGATTTCCCTCCAGAATAATAGGAGCAATGACTCTCCAGTGCACCACGTGGATAATTTAGGTCATCCTCTTTGGGCTCCGCAAGTGATGCAACCAGGCTGGCCAAAGCATCCGCTCGACTGTTCTGTGACCAGGGAATGTGAACGGCCTCTGGCCGGGAGGGGAAGATCGCCATTAGACGGAGGGTTCACTCCATCAATGGCATGAGTTCTGGCTTTCTGACAGCATAGTCACCATTTACTTACGTGATCACTAGCTCGGAGTCCCCTTTTACATACAGATGGGGTATTTCAATCATGAGATCCAACTCGAGGCCAGTGATGAGGCCATGATGTTCTACCTCATTGTTGGTGCAGCCTTCTTACAATAGGAATGAATATGGCCGAATGGCTTTCCCTAGGGTGATGAATACGATACCCATGCCCACTCTATTAAGCCTAGGATCGTTGATCCTTCTACCGGTGGGGCTCCGGGAGGCACCATCAAAGTGCATCTGGCAGCATGGGATGGCGTGATCGACTGAGTGGATTGCCTCATCAGGAAAGCCTTGATCCAGTGGCTAGTCCGCGGAGGTTGGGTGGGCAGCTAAGAAGTCTGCCAATGGCTATCCTTTGACGGCCTTCTGAGGTACGAACCTGATGTCGAACTACTGGAGGATCACCATCCAGCGTGCCAATCGGCCGGTAAATATAGGTCGGTTCACGATGTATTTCAACGGGTGTACCCAAGAGACCAGCTGTACCTCATGGTGCTGCAAGTAGTGCCACAACTTCTGCACGGCAAATACGAGCGCCAGTGAGCTCTTTTCGATGGGAGAATATATAATTTTCGCATCGAGGAGCATGCGGCTGAGGTAGTAGAGGCTATTCTCTATTCCCTCGTTCTTCTTCTAGGTGTGAAGTGCGCCGAGGGATCGCTCCAGGTCCGTCATGTAAAGGACCAGCAGTTTTCTGGAAACGGGTGGCATCAAGACTGAAGGTTGAAGTAGATACTGCTTGATTTCCTCAAAAGTGATCTGACACTCTACGTCCCATCCATAGGCGGCGCCTTTCTTCATGAGCCGATAAAAGGGAATAAACTTGTCGGCCAGATTCGCAATGAATCAGCGTATATAGTCTAAGTGGTCTTGGATGCCTCGAAGCTCCCGAATATTATTCGGGGGAGGAATCTGACTGATGGCCTTGATCTTCTCTGGGTCGATCTCGATGCCTCGATACCCAATAATGAAACCAAGAAACTTTCAGGAGGTGACCCCGAAGGCGCACTTCAACGGGTTCATCTTCAAGTGGCGATAACGGAGGAAGCCAAACAGTTTCTCAAGGTCTTTGAGATGGTCCTGGCGCTGATAAGATTTAACCACTAGGTCACCCATGTAACACTCCTCCAGCATCTCGAGAGTCGGAATGAATATGCGTTGTATAGCCCGTTGATAGGTGGGACCCGCATTCTTCAGGGTGAAGGGCATAACCTTGTAGCAGAAAGTACCCTGGGGGGCCCTAAAGGTAGTGAACTCTTCATCCTCATGGGCCATCCAGATCTGGTTGTACCCTGAGTACCCATCCATGAAGGAGAGGGCATGGAACCCGGCTGTGGCATTGATCAACAACTCTGTCATGGGAAGGGGAAAATCATCCTTCAGACAGTGGCGATTGAGATCGCGGAAGTCGATACAGACCCTGATTTTCCCGTTCTTCTTCCTGACTGGCACAATGTTGGCTAGTCACCTGGGGTACTGAAATTCCTTGACGAAGTTGGCCTTGATGAGCTTATCAAATTCGGCCTCAACCATGGCAATATGAGAGGGGTGCATCTTTCTGGGTGGCTGCTTGAAACCACGATGGTTTGCTGGGAGGCCAAGGCAGTGGACGGCTACCTGGGGATCTAGTCCCGACATCTTGTCATAACTCCAGGCAAACACATCACGGTGCTATCTGAGGATGTCTACGTACCGTTTCCGTTCCTCGAGGGGCATAGCGGTGCTGACCAATGTGGGTCTCAGGTCCGCCTTGCTACCGAGGTTCACCTGCACTATCTCGTCGACCGTGGTGGAGATGCCCTCCTCAAAGTCAAGAGGAGCATCTTCCATGTTTTTCTCTACGCTCGTCAGGGGATCACCCATGGGGGGATCCATTTTGGGGCTGCCATACCCTGATGGGAAGCTGGTGCCGGCTTGGGCGGCAGAGGTTGTCACGTCAAGAGACTCATGCACCATGGAGACCACGGCGACAAAGGCGGTTGATCCAATCCCATCTGCCCTTCAGCCCAAGGGGCCACACTTTATGATATCAAAGCAGTAGTGGCGCGTTGGCTTGAGCCGGTCGATTCCGGCCTGGCGAAACAGACATGTATGATGTACTGTCGTTGCCATGAGCCCAACGTCCCAATATCGTACAGGGGTAGGAGGATCGGGGATCACTTGATCTTGGTTGGTGTAAGAGTATGAGGTGATTTCCTGCTGTCGCTTGGACCTGGAAATATGCCTTCCTCTGGTACCCAAGACAACAAAGACCTTCCCCATGTCGGGGGGCGTGGCCTCCAACCGATGGATTGGTAAGACAAATGCATCGTCCAAACCTGCCCAGGGATCACTCATGATAGTGGCAGACTTGACCTCACCTGCCAGGATCTACTTGTCCTTGCTCTTGTAATAGTCAACGTCCAGATAACGGGCTTCACAAGAGGAAAAAGGAGACGCATCTCCTTGGACCACGCCCACTAGACCATTAAGAGAGTATTTGAGGCACTTTTGATATGATAAGGGGACCGCTACGTAAAGGTGGAGCCACAACCTTCCCATCAATGCGTTGTAGGCGGTGTCCTGAGAGACAACCATGAATTCGAAATTGGCAATTAGGCCACCGAAATGGGTCTTCAGACAAATCTTTCCGAGTGGAGTTTACTTGGTCTTGTAATACCCCAGAATCCTGAGGCTGGATGTAGTTAGATAATCCTCAGACAGGCCCAGCCTCTACAGCGTCCGAGATGGGATTAGATTAATTTCAGAACCTGTGTCAACAAGACAGCGGTGGACTTCCACGCCATTGAACTGGCCATTGATGTACAGTGGGTAGATGTTCCCCTATATGGGAAGGTCTTCATCTTCACTGTAAAACGAGATAACTGCCTGAAATTTGGCATCCTCAATCACCTCGGTGTGGAAGGCTTCTGCGGCTGCTACCTCCGTTTCAAACTGGAGGGGGCTCCATAGAGCCTCGGCGAGCACCTTACGCATTTCAGACGACAGGTGAAGGGCCTCAAGGATAGAAAGCCTTGCCAGAATGCCGCCCAGGTGCTTCATAACATCATACTTTCAATCCAAATGTGAGCTTCTATTTATAGGAGGCCGCTCTGTGATTGGAGGCATGACGGGCCCTGCCGGTGGGACCGATGAATGACATGTACTAGGCATGTCTCGCTGTTCATTTGCCGAAGCCCGGGAGGTGGCTGCCGTGTTAGGACCGGAAAGCTGTAGTCGTCTATTGGCAGGGCAGGGCTGGTTGCGGCACAGCCTAGGTGGTCCCGCCTGATCCAGCAACACAAAGGGTGGAGGAGGCGAACCTTCCGACACCGGGTGAGGGAGCCGCATGTACTGATCTCTGCATCGGGCGTGCTGCCTGGTCTTAGTAGTGTGCACCGCCTAACTGGAGGTGACAACTGCCGTGCCCCAGCAATTAACGTACCCATGGCTCCGGCAATGTTGGCAATGGATGGGGACATTGGGGAGGTCCACCTGGCGTTCCTCATCATCGGGAGTCAAAAAGGGATTTACCAACTCTACGGTGTTAACCAAAGCATACCCCGGGCTTTCACTCGAGGAGTCATCCACTACCGGATGGATTTTCGGAGGGATCCCTATTTTTAGGGGCATAAAATCGTCAAACGTGCGTGAAGATGATGATACTGGCAGGGCGCGTTCTTTCTTCTTGCGTCGCTGCTCGCTCTTCTGGGAAGAGGTAGGCTGGGATGACAATGCCAAAGTGGGGCTCGCAGATTCTGAGGGATCTAGCTAACTCGGGAGGGAACGGATGATTCCATGGGCACGGGCGACCGTCTTTCGGGCCATCCAGTTGTTATACATCCGAGACCCATAGTCGGAAACCTGTTCCCACTCATCCTCATTTTCACTATTGTTATGTGATCTCACGAAGACACCTTCCACTTGCACTGGGGCTGGGCCCAACCTGACTATGTTGTTGTCAATATGGTCTTGGAGCCAGTCCTTAAACACATATCATCCCTGGATAGTGCACCCCAGGTTTTGGAGATAAGGTCAAGTGTTAGGGTGATCAGTGAGACGCACCTCTTCTGGCTTCCAGCACTCAGGTAGGCACACGATCCTCTGCTCCAAGGCGCTAAGGAAATAACCGGGGACCTAGGCCTCGTCAAACAAGTAATTCTGATTCCTTCTATCTGGAATGGGGGATCTTGCAGGCTGACCATGACCAGGGGCCGGAGGAGCAGGCCGAGGAGGCAGAGCCTGATTATCTCATCTAGGTGGTGGCGGTGCGTTACGCGGAGGCGCTTTCCAGTTTTGAGGCGGTCGCTGCTGGGCCGGAGGCTGTGCCCGTGGGGGTGGACCCCTATGAGGCTGCTGAGGTGGCCTTACTGGTAGAAACTCTAGCTATATGGGGGCCTCTATCTAGGCTACAGCAGCGGGCTCGGCTCTGGAGGCTCTCCTTGCAGGGATTACAGGAGGCAGCGAGCGTGCCTGACTAGCCTGTTGTAGGGATTCTTTGAGGCACTGAGCCTTGTCTGAGAAGTCCCGGAACCCTCCAGGGTAATTCTGAGTGATCAGAGAAGGAAAAAGCCCTGTTTTAATGTTCCCTACACACATTGTCAGTAATTTCTCATGAGTCAGTGGCATGTCAAGGGAGTACGTGAGCCCCTTCCACCGGGTGACGAAGTCTGTGACCCGCTCATCAGGCTTTTACTTGCACCTGAAGAGGTCTGCAATGTTCGTCTTCTAGGTTGTGGAACTGAACTGGTAGATGAATTTCCGGTGAAGGTCCTCCCAGCTAGTCATAGATCCAATAGGGAGATGGTTGTACCAGACGAATGCTGGTCCTTCTAGTGTCTGAACGAAGCAACGGAGCTTGGAAGCCTCCAGATGCGCCGGAGTCCCTAACATAGCCCTCACCTCGAGTTGAAGTGGGCCATGTATTGTGGCGGGTCTCTGGTCTCATTAATGGCGGTGAAAGTGGGGTTCCCAAATCCCGGTGCGGCTGACATATCATCCACCAATGTTGGGTATGGCATGTCGTCCGGTGGGATTGCCACCTACCGAGTTTCCAAGGCCACTAGGTGGGCGATGAGTGATTCCATTAGATCATCTGGATTCGGATTCCTATCCTGATGGGGATCTCTAAACACAAGCGCATTTCCAGGCTCTTCAATCCGGTAGTCAAGCTCATCAGATCATGGGGTGGCTGGCGGAGCGACTCTCGGGGGTGGCGGGAGGAAACCGAGCAGGGTCCCCCACATGATCCCCCTGCCCGTGAGGGTTCAGCGAAACATATCGCGCCCTCTTACCATGGGCTCCGGCCTCTCCCTTGTCGGAGAATGCAACATGGTCGCGGTTTCCCAGGGGAATCTTGGAAAGGGGTAGGTGCTCCTGCCCCTGCTGTCCTAGTCTAGGGTTACAATAGTCAGGCTACTGCTCTACAATGCGTTCGGCCAAGAGCTCATCAACCAGCCTCTTTTGCTCAGCAAGCTATTGGCATAGCATGGCCTTTTTATGATCTTCCTCTGCATTCTGCACCGAGGCTAATGGGTCGGCGAGTTTGACAGATCCGACGTGCTCTTTATCCTTGCCGATTTTTCGGCTCAGTGTTAGTGCCTCTGTGGGTACATGGATACCTAGGAGGCTCCGCTATTGCCAAGTAATACTCCCAGATGGGTCCAGTAGCGGCTTGTCCTTAGGGGGCGAGTCCCCATCAAGGAGGTCCACACTGTTTCCCTCATCTGAAAGGTCAGCCATGTTGACTGCCACGGCCCTTGGCGATGTTCCCTCAGGGCCACCCAGTGAATCGGGCTATCGGCGGATCGCATAGAAAAGAAGGGTAGTGTACTGCCCCCATCCGCGGACGTGCACGTGGGGGTGGCTTCCTCAATAACATTGTAGAGTACTTGAAAACTCTGGAAGCATTGTTGCTGGAGGGCCCTGTGGTGGCCAAGTGACTCAGGGTGCCGAACCGCAGGGAGCGATGCCAAGTCGACCCGACGACACAGCTCACCGATATCCTCGATATGTGCTTTAATCTCGGGATAAGACGCTTGATGATGGAAAAGCAGGGAGTGAGTCACCCGAAGAGTTTGGCGGAAGCATTCAAACTCTCCCTGGGTGAGTGACTCTGGCATATCAAAATCTAACCCTGCGACCGGCCAAAACATCTCGGGGAAGTGGCCCGCTGCGAGGACTGTCCAAAAGCTCCATGACTCTGGTTCGGGGTCTAGACCTTGTTTCCCCTACTCGTCATCCAAGAATGGCCGGGGAGCTATCAACGACACCGAGGAAGGTCTTCGGGCCGGTGGGCTGGCTGACGGGGAATACGGTGAACATGCCGATTGGCCTCCAATCCCTGAGTCATCCTCCAGGGGTTGTAGTGCCCTGGCTGCCACATCGCGATAGGATGGGCAGGTGAATGGGCCTCCGGTCATAGCGTCGGTGCTATCCAAGGGTGTGTCACCTTGAGACTCTTCCGTTGTTCCCCATAAAAGTTCACCACCCTCCCTGACTAAGGATGAAGGTGCTTCCGGGGAGGCCAGTGGTAACTGCGGGTCTGACCCCTGGGGGTTCGCACAGTCCTCGTCCTCCTGGATATACCTTCAGAGGGAGGATGGAATCATTCGGATCTCTCATTTGGGGAGTACGAGACTGACGCGCCACGTCCCCATCCCTGCCCTCGACTCAAAGGGTTGGGGGGAGGTTTCGTCATTGAGTCGTATTCTGCCTCAGTGTCTGAGAAACAGACTGGTCTAATTTCGGTCCGGACCCCCTGACATTCCTCTTACGGCGATGACTCCCTGCCTTCCTACCCCTGGGTGGCTCATCAGGGTAAGGATGATTTCAGTCAAGGATTCCCCTGGCCACAATAGCACTGGGGTAGAGGGGACTGAAGGTCGGGGTGTGAGAAGCACTGGGACAGATGTTGAAAGGGACATGGGGAGGACTTCCATGTGAGTGACCGACTGGATACGCAACGGCTCCATACTCGCAGCCAACAGTAGGGGGAGTTACCTCATACCCAGTGCAGTGGGCGCTTGAAAGAGTCATACCCAGAGTGTAGCTTTCGCGAAGAAGCCTTCGACTTTCCAGATCAGTGGCACGGAATGAGCCTTCATGGTGGGTGGAAGTACCGCGGATTGGTCTGCGGTGGCCATTCCCTGTGCCCGCGACCGGGAGAGTCGACCCAACTTGCTTGAAGGGCGGTGGGCACCTCAATCCCAGTTGAGCATGTGACTTCCCCTGCTCAACGTGTGCGGGGATCTGGTAGCAGGAGTCAGTAGTGGCTCGGGCCACAGTGGTTGCTGAAGCTGGTGCCCCAGGACGGGCATTCTCTTCCGCTCGCGCCCGACGCTGGCGTCGGGTCCGACAGGTCGGAGCCGGTGGTGCGAGCACAAAGCTTTCATGCTCCTCGACCTGGGGATTCGGGCGGCAGTGTCAACGCAGCCTGGCGGGGGTTCTTGCCGTTAACCCTTGGGATGGGTCTCCGATCGGGCGGACCTGGACATCCCCAACCTCATTGGCGTAGGGGAGGGATGTGTCAAGGCACTACGGGGATAGGCTCCCGAAGCATTTGAACGTCAGAGTGGGGAGCGGGGGCTCCCTGTGCGGCCCTCGGGGGCAGCGATGATGGTGAGGCACATCCACCTTTAGATCCAAACGGGCCATGCCCCTGGTGGGGATAATCCCTTCCTCATCGTACCTACGAACCAAGTCGTTGATCACCATTCGCTGGATGATTTCTGACAGGGAGAGGGGGCATGAGCGCCCGACAGCTACGGAGGTCAGAGTTAGAGAAACTATGGAAAAGGTGGGACAACGCAGGGTGGCCGCGTCAGTACTGCCCCTACCCTGCGCCGGTGGGCAGGTGGCGATCGAGCTCCAGATGAAGTGATTGGATTCCTGGAAGCAGTGAGATGAACTTATTAGTACTAACAGGAAAAGAAATCAAGAACCAATAGCCCAACGTCATTCCATCCTCCAGGGTCGGCGAGAGGGATCCATGCTGACGACGTCATAGAACGAAGTGGTCAACGTCTTGACGGCCTCGACCCCTAGCAGGTTTCACGTCCAGGTGGTAGGTACCCAGACCTAGTGACATGCTAATCTTCCAACACCCCGAACGCTACCATTCTCCATATTGAGGAGAAGAGATTAACGTCGGGTTCACCATTTTCTATTTCCGACACTTTTATGCCAGGGCGCGCGCGCATGTCCATCACGCATGGGAGGACGCACGGCTCGTTGCCCCGCATTCCCGCTTTCCAAAGGAGGGCGGCATCCATTCCTTATTCAGGGATGTCTGCTCCTTGATCGAAACCGGGATGATGGGATGTCGGTTCTTCCTTCCATGGATTCCTCCTCGGAGCTCGTCACCTAGTCCGGGTCTACCTCATAGATTTAAGATGGATTTGTGAAGCTCTTTCCCAGCGCCATATCTTCATGGATGCTAGTTAATTACACTGCTTCCGTCGAGACACTACAAGGGGTCTTGTCAGGCAAGCAACCTTCGGTGAGGATAATGGTCACGTTGGGGTGTCGTTGGCATGTCTTGGCACTGGGGGTTGGCTTGTCTGTCTTCTGTCCCTTATCACAGGGCTTCTCGAGGGTGCGGAAGCCTGAGGCATCCCACATTGATTGCGTGAATTGTGTACCATATGAGGTTTTACTCAACTTCACATGTTTAACACGGGGTATCCCGCGAGTTTAACGTCTTGCGGAGAAAAATCAGACTAATCGGAACACTGAGAGTGGATCAGATTGAAGGACCCCCTAGGGGGAACACCCATCTTGGGGCCAGCACATGGGTGGCTTCCCGGCTACCATGGAGTGGGATGGGGTCTCATGATCTCATCGGGATGTTGTGGCCCGGGTAAGGATCAGGATGGATGATGGATTGGAACATGGGGCTTACGCTCTGAGACGGCCCAAGAGGGGAAATACAGGGCTTACGCTATGAGGCGGCCCATAATGGTGCTGGTGAACCGACGCGAAGGGGTCGGAACAACTGAACGATCGGGTTGAACCTCATGGAGGCTTCCTACGTACCATGCGTTAGCACGGATCAATGTCCATGTAGTTCAGGGCATAAAGGTTAACGTCATGCGGGACGAGATACATTTTAACATCATGCGGGATGAGGGCATACACTTTAACGTCATGCGGGATGAGATACAGTTTAACGTCATACGGGGCGAGGGCATTTGGGTCTTACGCTCAGAGGCAGCTCAGAGTGGATATGGGGCTTATGCTCTAAGGCGACCCATGGTGGTCGGGGAACCGACGTGGAGAGGTCGGAACGACCGAGTGGTGGGCTTGACCCTCGTGGAGGCTTCCTACGTACCATGCGTTAGCACAGATCAAAGTCCACATAGTTCACTCGGATGGGGCTTACACTATGAGGCGGACCATGGAGGATGTCATGGTCGATTCGCGCTCTAAGCCCAAGTGAGTCATGTTCGGTGTGAGAAACAAGATGAAGCAGGGACCAGAAGATCACGTCGCAAAGGATGCGTCCGTGAGAAGCGGAAAGGGGATTACATGTTGAGCGGCCCACAAAGGAAACAGGGGCTTACGCATGGTTAGCGGCCCTGGTTGTCGGGGCTTACTCCATTATGGATGCCCGTGGTGCGACAAAGCGCAGTGGGAAAGGGGCTCCACTGGCCTTGGTAGGGGGAAGTATGGAGATGCACGGGTGCAACCTTCCACAAGAGAGTCTAGGGGCTTACGCTCTGAGGCAGCCCTTCCACTGTGGACAAACGCCACTCTGACAAGTATGATCTCATTCCATGCGAGGAAGATTCCATTCCTGTAGAGACGAGTGGGTGTAAAGAATGCCCGAGCTTGGGGGACCTTACGTGCGAAGCACAGGGTCAAACCACAGTTTAACGTCATGTGTTAAGGACGAGGTGCTTAGTAGTTTAACATCCTATATCTTGAACGAGGTGGGTTCGATCCACACCCCCAGGGCTTACATGCCCAATTCCCTCTACCCCTTGTAGGAGGGAAGGCATCGGCAAGGCCGTAACGAAGGGGGGCCGTAGGGCGAACCATTGAGGGGTCCACATTAGCGTGGCTATGCGAAGAAGCAATAGTCGTTAGCGTGCCTATGTGGAGAAGCATAAGGCAAAGAAACGCAACGGGAAACACCGCCCAAGGAACCTTGAGGTTACTTCGTACGAGCCTGGAAGGCCATACGGGAAAACAACACATGGCGGGCATGCCTGGTAGGGAAGACATCAGGTGTCGGTGTGGAGAGGCGGCCAAGGGGCGTCAAGGTAATGGGGCCAGGGTGTTGGGCGCAAAGAGAAGGTTTGTGCGCAAAGCACCGGGATGGCGTGCAAGGTATCACGCGCATGGAAGGGGATTGCGCGCATGGGACATAGATTGCGTGCAAGGGAAGAACCCGGAGGAGGGGACAAATTAACTTAAGCTAGTGGAGTTGCGCACAAAGGCAAACCCCAGGGCAAGGTTGCGCGAAAAGGGGAATTACCTGGAAGTCATATTGCACGTGGGGTGAGTCGAATTACACGTACATGAGCCATTCTGAATTCCGCAACCCCAAAACGTTTGGGGTTACCTTCTATTTATCGGCCTCGAACGGCGCGAAATCTAGGCGGCGCGCGAAATCTTCCGTGTTGGGAACCATCGTCGCGCAAAACCTCACTGTGAGGAACCGGGGCACACAAAATTGCGTGCCTCACCAGCTCGATTAGGCGCATCCCGAGGATCCTTCGCGCAAACGACTTTATTTCGCACAAGTCCTCCTTTATTTTGCGCACCACTTCCTGGGCCTCCAGACCAGGCCTCTGATTCTAAATATGACTTCGCTTTTCCATTTTGAAACTTCCTATAGGAGTTACGGACTTTTTTCGGTGTTTACAATAATAAAATCATCACCCATGGATCCGTGTCGACTACTAGATCCATGAAACAATTTATTTTCATTTTTCTTTACACAATCACCATACACATCTCATCATAAAAATGGGAATACTAGATATATATGATGCCTATTGTATCATAAATTTTATTTTATAAAAAATTTGAAATTATATTGATGATATAATAATCAAAAGGATATTGTTAATCTGAACTATTAAAATGATTTAATCCAATGAAATTTGTTCTAATCATATTATTTTTTATTATTATATCTTTTATACATCACCCTGAGATTCTGTGATCATTTTTTGAAATTATTTTAATTTTTTAATTTTTTTACAAACAATATCATATTTATATATTGTTAAATCAAACACAATGTTTAGTTTCCCCTTTTTAACACTATTTTAGAATCCATTACACACAACCCTGAGTTTAAATGAACATGTAAAACTATTAATTTTTTTTATTTAATATGAATGTTACAAAATATTTCCTTGAATTGAGGGAATGAATAAGAATTAATAAATTATGAAAATATTATTTAAAAAGTATATATAATTTAAAAATTAGTGACCTATTAATTATAAATGAAAATAAAAACTATTTTAAAATAATAGACACCTTGTTATGAAAATATATTTTTTAAAGAAATGTGTTCTATCTAATTAAAATAATAAATTAATTTTTCGGAATTATTTTCATGAATTTTATAGATTATATATTTAATCAACTATTTATGATTCTTTTTCTTTGTTTTTTAGACAAGAGATGACAATGAATCCAATTTTATTGTTAAAATGTTATTTTTCAAAAAAAAGATATTTCCTCCTCTTTATGGAGCACTTATTTTAAAAATATTTTTTTGATTTTTAATGAAATATATTTTAAAAAATATAATTAATTTTTGAAATCAACATATAAAAATTATATTTTGTTAATGTTTGGGTATTTTTATGAAATGGTATATTTTCTTATTATCATTGACAAATACTGACTTTTGATTTAAAAAATCCTTTTATATTAATTAATTTATATAATTAAACTATATTTTTAATTGAATTAAAATTAAAATTAGTTAAATTTCAAATCAATAAATTCAATTTCCTTCATGATAATCATTTTGATATTTAATTATATATATAAACATTTTTTAATTTTGAACATTTTCTCGTCCAAAGCTGTTTTCTCATTACATCTGTGAGATTAATATTATATTAAAAATTTACCCCTATATGAATTGATTTTGAAAAAATGGTTTCAATATTTATAGTTAGAATATTTTAGTATTTATAATAGGTTTAACATAATTTTTTACTAAATTTAATAGTGAAAATGGTAAAACTTATTCATCGTGGTAAAGGTAAAAAATGGTTTTACTAGGGGTTAAATGAAAATGCTAGGGGTCAGGAGTGACCAAATGCATATCCAAAACATATTTTATTGACATATTATAAATAGTTATTATATATTATCAATAAATTAAAATTATTGGATACATTTAAAATGATGAAATTGTGGGATGACTCAATTAATTTAAAAAAATCTAAGTGTGTCCTCTCCCCAACTTATAAAAGGCCACCCCTACCCTCTATTACTCACACATTTGAATAGTTTATTTTAGAAAAAATCTACCAAAATCAATTCCTAAATTAAATAAACTTATCTAGAAAACATATTTTTTATATAAATCGATCCATTAATGGATTTTATAGAAAACCTAATAATGATACTGGAAGAATATGTAATGTTCATTAATGAGCACTTTTATTTTATTTCTTCCTCCAACTTCATAAATTATTATTATAACATTGTTATATAATGAAATAAATATCTAAAATGTAATTATTAGTTTTTTATTTTAATTGTATTATGTAAAACAATCTGCATTTACATTAAATGAGTTCTGAAATAATCATTCATGAGTATGACATTCTACCACCACGTGATACGATGCCATTCATTTTTTCCATTACAAATTATCAAGGATGGTAATATGAATAGATTTTTTGTATAAATATAATATTTTTTATGTTATTAGGATTATATATTTTTTATATTGGGAATACCTTCTCTCAATACATTTTTTGGTAATATGATAAAATTGCTCGTGTGTACGGAAATGTACTACCTCATGAAGCAATGTGAATCATTCTATATTATATTGAATGTATTAAGGGTGGATTTAATAAAAATATGTCAAATAAATGAAATAAAAATTATTATTTAATGGTAATATATATCACTTACATTAATTTCTTCCAATTTGACAATAGAATGGAAGCAACATCTAGCCACACATATGACCTACCGTCTCCATGAACAATGCATTTAACTTTTTTTCATTAAATACTGTGGATTACTATAAATACATAAATAATTAAAATATATATGATATTTATATAATTTATAATTTTATCTATATTAATATACCTTGATATATTTAATAGGACCAAAAAATAACAATTCAAAACATACATGAAAGACACAGTAGTTATTGCCCGAAACATGATTTTTTCATGGAATTAATAATAAACAAGAAATGAAATGTTAAAAAATAATTATATATGGTTTGATATATATTAATAAGGTTACATAATATATTTACATTAAATTAATATTCATTATAAGTTGTTTGAAAATGTTTTACATAATTCAACACTTAATGTAAGATATTTTTATCTCACTTTTTACATCTTTGATACACATGCTATATTCACCGCCTATTTAATTTATGTGATGTATATTATTATAATGCATTTATTTTATGATTATTACCAAAAAAATATTTATATTTTCATATCCCTATCAGGATCTATCTTTTGAGGGGTTTATGGTTCAAAAGATAACAAGTTAATAAGGGATGATTGTTTCAATTTGACTCCTTCGAGACACAAATTTGTTATGAAAATATATTATTTTTTTAGGTGTATATACATCCTCTTTGACATGTAATTTCATGCATTTATTTACCTTCATTAATTTTTAAGCTTCAAATTATTTCATTCCTTCATGGTTTTTTATTCAAATTTACCAATGTGGTAACATTATTATGTTACAGTCTCAATGTTTATCAGCATTGTTAATGATTATATTATTGATGATAAAATCATATGATCCATCTCTTAATAAACATGGAAATTTTATTTTCATCTGGTTATTCATGGTATGTTCATGAAATATTACCAATTTTACACTATTTAGTAATTACCGTATTTAAGGAAATGTTTTTAAGAGGATACACTTTTTTCTCTCTCTTTGGTCTGAAATATATTTTCTTATAAAACTATGTAATATAAATATATTTGAAAATGTTTTTTACTATTATCACATGATTTATAAAATATACTTTTAATTATGTTTTACTTTTTATATGAAATCTTACTAAATGGATCTTCATGTCATTTTCCAAACATGTCACCTTCTTATTTCTCTGAATATTGAAATGAAATATTTTCTTTTATATTTATAGCACGAGAGAACCTTCCTTTATTCATGAAAATTACTTTTATAATCATCTTACATTATATGACTTAAATATTATTTTATAAAAGTGAGTTTAATATTTTTTGTTTTAAAAAGTGTTTTCCAAAATAGAAATGATTTTTTCCTCATGAAATGCTTTAAATAATTTAAAATACATATTTTATAATTTATCATTATTTTAAAAAAATCAAAGAATGTTTATAATTTTTTAGTTTGAAAAAATAATTTTCAATAGAAATATATTTTCATTAAGAAATGGTTAATGTTTCATTTAAAAATTAATTCATATCTAAGTTGATATCCTCTAATGTCAAATAAACATTATTGGGGATAATATGAAATGATACCATCCTTAATTTTTCTCTGGATGGTAAATTTTTATATTGATCAAATGTTTATAAAACTAATTTATTTTTCATTGGCCTTTCTATGTTGAATTGATTAAATGATTATAAAACTAATTTTTGAACAAAAGTTATGATGTGTTGATTTGATGAATGTTTAAGATATTATAGAATACATATATACGATTTTCATTATGTGATGGTTGGGACATATATCTATATCAAATGAATTGTGTAAATATTTATATCTCATGAGATAATTAAGGAGAACATGTTGATGGAGTTATTCCAGTATGGGAAACATGTGTTTCCAAATCCATAATGGGAAATAGCTGCCTCTTGATCCCATATAGGAAAGAAGTCTTTCTTATTCCACAATGGGAAAAAAGGTGTATCCTGGCCTACAATGGGAAGGGGTGATAATTCTTTATACACTATTTTAATGTAATTGGTAGTTTACAGTGATATATAAAATGGTTTTCTAAATTTATATTGGTACAACACATAAATAAAATGATCTTATGATTCATGGGAGACTCGTGATGATTTATTAACCATATGGGATATGTTTTAAAAAATGATAACTTTTTATGCCATAAATAAATTTTATGATCAAAGATAGGTTGGTTATGAACATTTTAACATATTTTCATGATCACAATACCTTATAGTTATCTTTTTACTTCATATGGTCATTTATTTATATAAATTATTTTTATTCTTATTGAGAACCTGATATCACCCTTTATTTTATATCCTATACACATGTTGTAAAAAATGGTATTATATAGTGAATGTCTATAAATAGTATTAACTGGGAAGATCATTGTCATAAACATTAAATATATTTCATGAGATTAGACTATTGTGTTCCATGTTTCTGAAGGAAATAAACTATTGCATTCCTCAAGAATTTTCCAAGTAATGTAATGTATTTTCATTTAATAATATATGATATCCATATTTTAAGAAGCATAGATCACTATATGTAGTATCAAAGGAAATTTTTAGTTATCCTTTGGTAGCTTGGATGAGAATACCATAGTGAGATCCCTATGTACATGTTTAAGGATTATTTTAATGAATATTTAATGTATTGGAAAATTTCATGGAATTTTGGTAAAGTATAGAGTAAGTGGTTTCATATAAATAAATCTCTATCTTGAAAATACAAGTGGATGTGGTTGTTGAATAGATATAAATAAAGGTAAAGACACCAAAAAACAACATATTGATCTAGACTCAATTGAGAATTCATGCATGATAACATGGCTTGTTATACAACTAACATGACATTCCTAGGTGGTTTTATATATAAAATAACATTCTCATTACGAACCATTATAAATGATTTATATACATTATGAATATTTATGACCCAGTATAAACCTATAGGGAAATATATTGATAATATTTCATCATGAATTAGACATACAATAAGTGATTTTTTATGATTATTTGGTTTTCCACTATAATAAATATTTCACGCAATATGATTTTTGGTATTTTCAAGGGTTGGACCCAAAATGAATCATGTTAACATTTAATGTGATGGAATATTCATTGACTTTGAGTAAGAAAATTGGATGCTGATTTTAGGGTAGGATATTGTGATTATGCCTAATCAGCTATTACAATACCCCGTTAACGATTTTAACATTTTTGAAATTAAAAACACATTGAATAACTGGAAGACTGAATTTTATGAATGTTTATGTGGTAATTAACATAGAGGAAAATAGTTCAGAATTTCAACATGTTAATAATATTATAAGAAGAAACTAGAGGAATATCTCAAAGGGAGGGGAAGATGTTATATGTGTGGAAAATAAGTTCATAGTTTGACAAATTTTCGAGGAGTTCATCATATTATTTGTGGGGGCGTGTTAATAAACCAACATGATTCCTTGTCCCATGAATTATCTTTATGATTAAGGAATGACCTATTCCTTACCATGAATTGAAGTGAAAGGATTTAATTACACCTATATTTGGATTCAGGAATCATTTTACATAAATTTTGATGTATATAAGCATTGATCGGTATAATTTTTTCATTAAGGATTCGAAATAATGTATTCAAAGATGCAAATGGCCTAGAAAAGTGATTTAATGTAAAGGTGCTATTTAGGGAAAACGCCTAATTAAGGTAAATTTAACCCTAGATATGTTGTCGATGTTTTTATATTGAATTTGGAGTAAATAAATTATTGATTTAGATATAGTTATCTAGAGAGTACTAATGACATTCAAATTGATTAAGGATTTGTAGATAAATGGTTAATTTTATCCTTGATGTAGTTTACAACATTTTCTGATTTTTGGAATATATCCAATAATCTATTTTTTATGTAAGAATGAATAATAATGTATGTTTTAAACAATGTGTTATGGAAATTTGAGTTATTACCATGTGTCAATAGAATACATGTATTATGTATTCACATGTTTGGTATGTGATAGTTGAGGAATACATTTTATTGTTTTATAGATTTATGATATGTTCATAATTGAAATTTTGTAAACATATTTCAATGGTTTTTGTATTTTAATATTTTTAAGGGTCCAGAAGTTAACTATTTATGGAATTGTTTAAATTAAAATTTAGACAGGGGTTTATAGAATAATTTATTACTTCACCATATGAATATTTGTGCATATTGGATAACCTATGCTTACCATTTTTATGATATCTAAAGATATAAGGAATTTAAATCATTCTCTTTATGGATCTTATGAGCTATTACTACTTCAAACATTAATAATCCACCTTCATTTCATAGATTCAGAGATGATGTATAATTTGATAAATACAATACCAATGAGGAATATTGTTCTTATGTAATGGAATGAAGTCACGTAAGTATATCTTCTAATGAAAATTCATCAAAATTAATACAAGGATATTGAAATAAAATATTTTTAGTTTATCACCATTACTTATGGTATCAAAGACCTTTTTCCCGCCTCTTTATTCTAGGGTTATGTAGTTTTTAACCTTCTCTGGATCATCCACATTCTTGTGTTTAATGTTCTCTATCTCAGTCAATGAGTTTGTGGGTGTCTGTTTTCTCTTCCATGTCCATGTTTTCACTTCCATCCTATGTTATAATATGTGGAAACCCAGTTATTAGTTACCTTATGTAATCTTTATGTTTCAACCATTCCATGTTAAGGGATTTTTTATTATTAATTTCAATGATGTTGTTTTCAATGAAGCAATTTTCAAATGTTAAACCTTTTGTGATTGGGATAAATTTTTCGGGTGAAATTAATTTTACGGGTGGTTGAATGTAACACACCAAGATTTTATGAATTGTTTTTCAAATGAATTCAATATTTTATATTTTTTGTAACACAAAATATCAAGTTTAACTTGCATTACAGAAGATATTGAGATTATATTTTGTTATTAAAAACAATTACTTTATCCTATGTCACATGAAACACAGATTTTAGATTGTGTTATATGAAACTCTAACATTATCTTGTGTTACATGAAACACTTATTATATAAAACATCATATTTTAAAAAAAAAATATTATTGTTATTGCCAGAAATTTAGAATGGAATGTATGAATTAGATTATCTAAAAATTGAAAATATGTTTTACACAATAATAAATAAGGAATTCTTTAGTGACCAATAAATTATTAGTGAAAATAATTTTTTTTGAAAATAATGGAAACAGTTTTTGAAAAACTAATTTTTATGAAAATAAATGTGTTCTACCCTGATAAAATAAATAAACCGATTTTATTGAATAATTTTTTTAAAATTTTATATTATATATTTAATAAAAAAATTATCATTTATATAACATTTCCATGACCCGACCCATGCTAGGGCTCGAGCCGCAATAACCCCAAGGTCATGTCCATAGGCCTAGGGTGATGAAAAGAGACGAAGGAAAACAATCATGGGGAGGCCTTTTCATAAATACTTATAAAAACACATCCAAACCAGTACAAAAGTGTAGAGGGAAAGAAGTAAAAGATGTTAAATTGCTGTAATATACCAAACATTCACGGACCACTGAATAGTACGAGTATAGTAATGTAAATTGAAAGGAAAAGAGAAACAATACACGCCCAACTAGAAAAGTGTCCAAACCTAATAGAAAATAGAAAATTAATAATAGATAAGAGTTCCCTGCTCTTGAATACCATGTTACAACCACTTTACATGGTACGAGAACCTATATTGTTATGTTAACCCAAAATCACGATCAAACATATGACTGTTATCTGCGTGAGGCATGCTATTTGTAACAAAGATCATGTAGGGGTGAGGATAACTATACTCAGTAAGATGCCCTAAACAGGTGAAGGGGGAGCAGTAAGAGATACACTGAAGAAGAAATTATTATATATACAATTTTACTGAAGACATTGTAGATAAACCAAACATGAGAGTGAATTAAAATCAACCAAACAGAAGGATCTAGAAAATGTGAGAAGATGAACTTATCATCGGGTATTTTATACCTATTGTAAGAGTGTAGACTCGTACATCCATGCGATGTTAGACATAGAATGTACATGGAATACCCCGTAAGTATTCGCTACTCCTGGAATGAGAGTAACCAAAACACAAGGAGTGGGTACAAAATATGATATAAAAAATTAAATAAGTAAATATATATATATGCTCAGTCAAAATAATCCAAAAGGAGGGAATAATGGGACCTCTATCTCACAACTCTTCCCAAGAAGAAGTGTCACCAATATATCCAAGTGTATCCATCAACAATTTCCATCATCCCACATATTATCCCTAAACACACTAGTCAAAGGGGATCAATCACCACACCATCATACTATCCTCTTTGGGTGGCACTGACTCACCCTCATTTTTTTTATGCGGCTTCACAAGGATGTTTCATTTTGGGAAAAGAGAACCTATTTCTATTGATTCCAAAAGTACGTCAAACATTTCTCACCAAAAATCCAAAGATAGATGCTGCAAACTCAATGTAGAGGACCAATGCCATAGTATGTCAAGGGGGTTCCACTCAAATAGTAGTCATAGAGGACTCTCACCATAGTGTCACAAGGTGGTTCCACTCTATGTCATTGAGGACCCACTCCCTACCCAGTAAGGGGATTCAACTATAAAATAACTACTGAGGACTCACACTCATGTCGAAGGGTCATTCCACTCCAATGACATCAAGGACCCACAACCTTGTACGTTAGGGGGTTCCACTAAAAAAATCAAAATTTCATGCATTTCCACACATTGAATACTGCCTGAAGTGATGTCGTGCTTCAAACACCTTATACCGTAACTCACAAATGACATCAGGGGTCACCATCATTCCATATGTTGAAAAGCATAATGATGAGATATTTACATGCCTGAATCAGATAACTGGTGAAAAGGGAACATTTCATCACAACACACATGAACATGAAATTATGGGGCCTAGTTCTCAGTCTCAATGTATAAATTACAAAACTGGCCACAAGTGTTCCATGTTGATTAGAGTATCACATTTTTGGAGATAATATTTAAAACTAACCTACCATTGAGAACATATGGCCATTTGAAAATTCCACATTAAGACCAACGGGTGTCCATGAAGGACTGGCGACAACCATGCTTGAGCACCCATGATTGGTTGTTGTCAGTTTCCTCATGGAATCTCATGCTGTTACTACCTCTTAGTTTACTACAGCCATGATCCTCTCTAGTTTCCCTGGGTTCGACCCCAGTCCGACCCACTTACAGGAACCCGACATATTTTTTAGGGCCCAACCTACCTAGTCGGCTCCCACTATGTTAGTGGATGTGGTTTTTGCTGACTGTTACCATGAGAAGCCTCCACATTCTGTGGAACCTGCCACTACATACTAGTCACGTCCATAGCTCTATTGTCTACCCTACTCCCTCCAGTCACACCATTCTTCCTAAAATCTCCTCGTACACCTTCCTATCCAACTAGTCAGCCATGTAGGAACTCTGCCACACTTTTTCATATTTTTTAACCTACCACTAGCACTGCCTAACCAATAGTCCATTCCATAGACCATCATTCCTCATACAATTTCCTGAAAAACAATCCAACCTAGTACTGATATTGTCACAGTCCTAAGAATCGGTTGATGATCGGTTAATAATTCGATGTGTCAAAAATTTATCAGTGATATTTGTGAAGATCAGGTGAAGAAAATCACCATATGGGATCCAAAATTTAGATTGGTTAATGGAAATTTTTGTAACCCCATGACTATTGATATTAAAAGTACTGAATACGAAAATGGATCAAAAATAGTTCATGAAATGGGATTGGGGGTGTGGAAATAAAAATAATCCTACCTCTTTGGATCCTTTTGTCATTTAACACATTCACCAAGCCTCTGATGTGATCCGATGAAGTTTCATCATTGATTCTTCAAATGGGGGAGATCTCCACTATGGTGGTGGGAGGATTAGGAGTAACCCTAATCCAAAACCCGTAACAACATATTTATAACCATGGATTTAGGTTAGGGGTATCAACTTACCACTCCACCAATGGTCATGATGTCAAAACATCACACTCTCTCACATATTAGGATGTGCATAGGTAAAACACCGTATTACCAATTACATGGTAGTATGATATTTCCAATACGATTCCCATTCAAGAGTCATTCAGTAAGATTCCCATGATAAAATAAAATAATTTAATTATTTTATTTATGGTTACATCCATGGTGACTGCTTCTATAGATGATCTGCAGCGATAATAGTATCTCCCACCATGGGTAAACACCACATTGGGGAATCAATGGTTCCCTCAGATTTCTATTCCCGTCTACCATTTATGATTTACCCTATTTCATTCACGTTTATATTATAAAATATAGTTAATATTTTTTTATAAAATTAATTCTAGGCACACCAGGCCTCATAATTGCTTTCTGTCTAAGCAACTTGCACTGGATATATATATATATAAGAATATAATGGTTATATAAAGAAAAAATGGGTCTCTACATCATTCCCTTCATTCAAAATTATCATCCATGAAAAGAAAAACTAGAAACAAAACTTGAGATAATGAGCCTGCATCTAGACCCCCCATTCCTAGGAACTCCACTACATATTTCTATGCTACCACATCATGTGAACCAAATTAATGGTCGATGCACTTAAGTTCTTCTCCTATTGATCCTCCATCACCCCTAGCCACTATGTAAATGTGGCTCCATCTTTGATGTCTAACTCACCCCAGTCAACGACGTGCATAGGATCATGCACGTACCTCCTCATCTACAACACATAGAGGGTGTAGTGCACCCTTTTCAATCGTGGGAGTAAGGAAATGAGGTAGGTAACCTTTAAAACCCTATGCACCACCTCTAAATGCTTGATGAACATTATTAATAGCATCCCCCAACCAAACCTTCTAATTCCTTATCATGGGGAGACTCTAGGTAAGATGTGGTATCCCCACAAAAACACCATGGGGAAATGGCGGCATACTACGTAGGATTCATATCTACATGGGATGTATTCAATAGTTCACTATTACCCTTCACCTTCTCTATCATGGCCTACACCAATTCAGGGCCCATGAGGGATGGATCTCCAATCTCCATAAATCAAAAAGGTGACATGCATGGTCACTAGTATATGGCATCATAATGTTCCATGTCCGTGGTAGAATGATAACTGTTGTTTTCTGGAAACTGTACCAAAGGTAGGTGATCCTCCTAACTCTGATCGATAGACAACATACAAGAACTCATTGTGTCATCCATCACCTAGATAGTACACTCGGTCTACCCATAGGTATGGTGCTGGAAGGCTATACACATTCCTATTTGCGCCACAAATGCCCCCAATAGGCCTCTCTAAAGCCGTGACATAAACCACATGTCTCTATCAGATACAATCAGTGAGGGTACGCCATGAAGGTGGATGATCTCTCATGCATACAACGGTTATAAACTATCCACATAACACTTCTACCTGATAAAAAGGAAGTACAAGAACTTTATGATTCATTCAATTATCACCTAGATGGCATCATGGCCATCACATTGTGCAGAATCCCAATAATGAAGTGTAAGGATATGTCATCCCATTTCAACAATAGAATCTCAAGAGGTAGCAACAAACCCATAGGAACCCAGAGGTCAGCCTTCACCTACTACACGTGAGGCATCATGAGATAAACTAATCTACCCTTAATCTCATGCTATACCACTAAAAATAACATTTATAGTCCATGTAAAACTTCCCCAAAACAAGATGTACAACTAAGAAAGATGTGTGGAAATCCAACATCACCTCCTCCCGCATCTTGACTGGAACAACTAATTTCCCCTATGACATGATCTCATGATTCCCTCCTTTAGAATATCCATCTGGTCCATCACATGTGGATATCTGATCATGAATAAATTCATAGTCGATGTATCCCAGTTAGGAACCATTAACACACTCAAAGAGTGATGTAGTATGTACCACAAATTGTAAAAATGATGTACCATCCTACTCCACTAGGGTCATCTCTAGGGAAGATAACTTCTTTGAATATTCCTACAATAGGAGATCATGGGACATCCAGCTAAACAAACCTTCTACAACATAGCCCTTCCCTGAAGAATAGTCTACCTCTTTGTCATAGTCCTTCTAGAACTCCAATCGGCATCACTGACTCAGATTCAAATCTCCCTGGGTGGAGATGTACGAGAGGTTCATGATTTATGAGATACTACATAGAACCCTACCAAAAGGTAGTTCCTCAACTTTATCAAGACAAATACTAAAGTCGATATCTTTAATTCATGATTTTTATAGTTATACTCATGGGGTCTCAACTACCTCAACTCGTATGTGATTACATCCCACTATTGCATCAACCCGAAACCAAGCCCAGCTCTTAAGGCATCACAATACACTATTAACTCAAAAAGATAATATAATTGTAACTAAAATAGGGTGCTTGTCATCCTCTACCTACAATCCATGAAGGCCTTCTAGAACTACTCAGACCAGGTAAACATCAATCCCTTCCATGTCAAAGTAGTCAAAGGGGTTGAGATCATGGAGAAGTCTACTAGAAATCACATGTAGCACCCCAAAAAACCAAGTAAACTTGATATCAGATTCATAGAAAGGGTTATTTGATCATTATCATGGCCTGGTTCAGGCGATGATAAAACAACCAAATCTATAAGATCATTTCTAAATTATTCGGGAAAAGAAATAGAGCTACCCAAAGGGACATAGTGGGTTTGATGAAACCTTTCCAACTAAGTTCATCCAACAATAATCATACCTACTCTAGCTTATTTTGTGCAATCAGATATTTCATATAAGATAGAAGGGCAGTCCCTGGTTATAATATAATGTAAAACTACAGCTCCTTCCAAAGAAGTAGTCCCAGAATGTCTTTTGAGAAGACACCTATATAATCTTCCACAACTAAAGAAAACCAGATTCATGCAAATTAGGCTACACCAAGGGTTGTTCCCACTAACTAATCAGTAAATGGTTGTATACCCATCCTCAAAACACCTGTGTACTCTACTTCGAGGTCTCTTTCACTGAGAAAGGATATCCTCATTCCATTAGTGTGTAAGAATTTGACTAGTGTGTAGTGAGAGTCAATCTAGGATCAATCCATGGAAATGATATCCATGCCAAAGATGATGTCAAAAGTTTCCATTGTGATGAACATAATGTCCATGGTTAACCACTCTCATCCTAGAGATTTCCTGCATTAGTGGATGATGAATGACATATAATCAATCCTTATAAGAACCACGAGACAAAGATGTCGTTCTTGTGCCTCTACTAAGAACCCCAAATCCCGTAATAGGAATACCAACTTAAAATAGGTACAAGAACATGTGTATACTAATACAAAATCAAGAGAAGAATAAAGGAAGAGTGTACCTTGGATCATCTTTGGCGCCACAAGATCACATAATCCCATAGTTTGCAGTTTTCTATGACCCTAGATGCTAGCTCACTGAGCCTAACATGGGACGCCCATAGGCGGTGGTGGATGAACCTCATATCATCGTACTCCACCTATAGCTCCTCCTTCTCCGTTGAAATCACCGCCTCTAGGGGGACCACCATATCCCTGCTTGGGGGATCCTTGATAATGGTCATGTCCCTGTTGTGGTGGTCCAACATATATCTACCATGGATTCTCAACATGTATGGTCGGGTAGTCTCATTCCATGTTACACTACGCATCACAATCATAGCACCAGCCATCTCTGAGTATACTCGTCGCTTTGGGATGAAAGGAATTTCTAGAAAAGATTCTTGTGTCTGATCATCGGGAGGTCTCCTACAACGAGATGCTATCAAGTATTATATGCTAGTTACCACAAATGTCTTAGCTCTATAGTGTCCACTGCCTGTCCCAGCTGATTGGCTTCTATGTGATAGAAATTTATCGGTCCGTAGTACGCACTCAAGCATCCTGACGTAGGTGGGGATGTATAAGGATACTTTGCTGGCACAAATCTATCTACATATTCAATGCTCAAACATCATTTCCCGAAAGTATCCATCACATATCATGCCCTAAGAGTATCGAGTTAGGTCTATGAACCTACCCGATTACTCTTCCACTAACATACCTCCCTACTGATGCTCCAAAAGCATCTAAATATGGAATTTTCATAAGGAGTGGGGTAGTAATCATCACTGAACAACTGCTGACGTCATCTCCCAAGAGTGAAGAATCAATGTGCATATGAGTAACCAAACTCCACCAATGTCCAACTGTTCCATGGAATATACTAGATATCAATGACAACCTATGATCTGTTAGTGTCCTTACATGCCAAAAGAGTTTTACCGCCGACTCCATACCATACTCTACTGCCTATGGATACAGATCACCATGTAACCTAAATGGTCTATGATTCTTGATCACATAGATTGCACTCATACTGTTCTTTTATTCATACTTATCTTCTTGGAATATCTTCTGCTCAACAGGTGAAGGTTCTACCATTGGCCCACCTACAGGAAGAAGGTCACTTGACACTATTGGAATTCAGACCAATAACAACACTTATTTCCTAACGTTTTAAAAAAAATTGGTATAAAGACCATTTACTAATGGTTCTAGTAAATAGTTGGTATATGGTATTATATGTTGGGTTTTTCCAACGGTTTAATAAAAACTTTACTTACGGTTTTGATTGACCATAGGGAAAAGGAACACACAATTTAGGGTTCCTCATCCCAGGTGAACCGTCCTTGACCTCCTCCTCCCAACCCCCTCCCCCCTCCCTGATTTCGATCTCCTCCCGGCCTCTACCTCTACCTCCCGACCCCCTTCCCTCTCCTCCGATGGCGTTCCCCTTCCCCTCTCAGCTCCCTCTCCGACGACGACGTCCCCCTCCCCTATCGGCTCCCGGCGACGTTCCCCCCTCCCCTCTCATCTCCCACTCCTAGTTACATCCCCCTCCCCTCATGGCTCAATCTCCTCTGACAACGTCCCTCGACCCCCTCTCGAGTCTTGTATGAGATCCCCGTGGTCGAACACCCCGTGGGACGTCCCCCACTCTCAGCTCCCTCTCCTCCCACTAGGGTTCATGATCGGTATTTCCATGTAAGAATTAGTATTCTTTTTAAAAAAATTATGCAACAAGGAATAAATTTTTAGGGTCATAGTTAGGATAACCATTCATGTTAATCATGATTTTTTAGAGTTTTGGTTAGTAACCAACTCATGGTGTGATGAATTATTGGGTAAATTGTGAATTCATTCAAAATAGAGTCTTTTAGAAATGTAGGGTTATATTTACAGGTTGTATTGCATTCATGAGAATAGTTCATTCAATAAAAAGTTCATGATTTTTTAAAAATCGCATATTTTCTTCAATAGACTCCTATTGGACCTTATATTGTGTTGGATTTTTTTGTTAATCAGGATATATATGTGATGAGGTTGGATCGTCATTATGATGTGCAATGATGTGGGTTAATTGGAGGCGAGCGATGCTATATGAGATTTTATGGGTTATGGTGGGGAGTTTCTTTACCTTTAATTTATTGGTTCATAAAACATATGTTGGTGATGCAAATATTATGTAATTGGAATTGGTAAAGTAAAATGTTGGTCTCAGATTTCCAAGATGGTTATTTGGATGGTATTCTATATCAAAAGTTGGTATATCTCTATTGACTATTGGTGTATTTTCTGATTGACCAATGTATTTATTAAACTTGACATGAAATACTCATTTCCCATAATACAACGGCACCACAGAAATCATAGATAGACACTACACACCACAAGACACCCATGGGAGACACCCCTTGACATCTACGAATAGTTAAGGGGCCATTAACTTAGGAACTGAAGTCGATTGGCACTCATGTCATGAGAAACTCCCATTACTGGTAGAAAAGATACCCACATCTTTATTCTTATTATAGTATAACGAAATAGTTTACACCCTCATAACCAAGTAGACCATATGTTTCATGGACTAGTGCCCAATCAGGTTCAAGAGTAGGATTAACTACTAAACATCGATTGGGGTCCCTATGAGGTTCTTTCCATAGTGAAGAGGGTTATTTGCACAATCGTCCACTCAACTAATGTAGCATTGGTTGATATTTAATGGATAATTGTACTAGTATGGTGTTTCCAAAAACATGTTATATAAACAACATAATGAAAAATGAAGAGATTATTAAATGGAACTATTCCCCCATGCATGCAAAAACATGATTTGACCCATGGGGCGGTGTGGTTCTTATATATTGGGCGGTGACATGTATAGTCACAGAATATAGGTATTTTTTTGTTTAATTTTTATTTTATTTTATTTATCACATTGGCCACTTAGGTATTTTACATCTTTCTACATACAGAGGGTAGTGATGCTATCCTGACTAGTTGACGTAGATCACTTGTATATTGTAATACCATGAGGTGTGAGTGTGAGGAATCATTGGATGATAGAGGAGCCTTGGGTTCTTCCATGAGATGGAATTTTTTTTCTAAAACATTGTGTGGGAACATTTCTGGGGTATGTTGGAGTCATTAAATAACCCCAAGTGTCTCCATGAGATAGCATAAATAACCCCATGTGTCTCTAAGTGTCTCCATAAATCATATCATCCTCGCATGGGTTGGCCACTCACCCAATCCTATCAAACCTATCCTAGACTATCCTTTCAGTCACATAGTCTAGACTCATCTCTTGAGGATTATCCCATGCCTCGATTCACATCTCATCATCTGACTAGACAAAAAGGATTATTCACCTTATGATTGTCTTAGTCACAAAAGAACACAATGTCGAAGCCATCTACAATATATTCTCAATAATATGGTCAATAACTTCATCAAAATCATGTAATATAACCCAACCCCACTTACCATGTTCCATCCTAAACTAAATCACACCAAACCACTTCGCATTATAATGCCAATCTATCTGACTATACCGACTACCCACACTATCATCTCATCCTTCATCTCTTTAGTTGAATTCTTGAATCAATAAATGGAGTAAAACCTTTAAAATACATTTTATATACTCAGAGGGACCATCCCACTCTTTGAACCTACCAAGATTCCAATCCAGCCTCAAAATTATTTCTTCATCAAATGCTATATTTACTATTTCCACACCTATCAGTACATGTCCCAATCCTCTTAGGAATGTTTTACATGTTCTAAATCCTCATTGTTAGTGACATAAATCACATTAAATAATATAAATGTCAATTGAACCGTACATTCCAAGAATTATTCATGTGGACAAGCCCCATAGAAACATGCTAAAAACTAAAATGATAAATAATAATTCCAAATACATGAATCATTTTTAAATAAATATCTCAAGTGTACACATAAAAACTAAGAATAATAAGACCTAATACATTGTATCAAAAAAAACCAAACTAAGTTGAAACTTGGGCCAAATTGATTATATACCATTAATAGGAAGGGTAATTGTTAATTAATAGGAATGTACTATTTGATAGTATCATTTTGAAACATTGAACTGTTTCCATTTTTCTTTTTGGAACATTATTTGGCCCATGGGGCAATGTGGTACTTATATGTTGAGAAGTGATAGGTATAGTCATAGGAGATACATATGTTTTAGTTTAGTTTTTATTTTATTTTCTTTATCACATTGCTCACATAGATCTTTGACTGCTTTCTATGGATAGAGGGTAGTTATATTCTATGAAGGCTTTTAGAAGGAGTTCAGATTGATTCAATCCATCAGATTTGATCCGAGGTAAGATTATATGGTTACAACTTGTCTCACACCTCTTGTATTTGGGCCCTTAGTGTTTTTGACTCCATATTATGTTTTCGATAGGGAGTTGGAGCGTTTCGTGTTGGATCAGGTTGATTTGGTTCTCCGCTGCCAATATAGGTAAGGCTTTAATTCCATGGGTTGGTTTTTCACTGGTTATGTACCGTCCTTCATGTGTGTTAAGGATCTTAATATCCTTTATGTAGTGTTTTGATCCCTGGTCGTTGGTTTCGAGTCGTTAAGTCAAGGGAGACTCGCCTGCATGTGCATTGGTAACTAAGTATATGTATGTGGGGTCCCCCGTTACGTGTATAGTCACCAATGGCAGTGATTACACACATATGGGGCTAGGTGTTCCCATGAATATATATATATATATATAAATGCATACACAGGTGAGTGGAGACAGATATATGTATATAAGCATGTGTGCAAGGATCCCCTTGCACATGCTCATGGCCATGTGGGTGTGTGCATAGGGGATAGGTGTCCTTGAATATGTGTAAAGGTGTGTATACCCAGTGGAGGAGTAGATTATTTTAGTTAGAAACCTCCAAAATCCGAAGTGGATGGCTTGGTTCCACCTTGAGGTAGAGTCCCTCTCGTAGCCTCTTTAATTTAGGAATGATTTAATTTGAATTTAGATTATTTCTTAATTCTATTCAATTATAGTGAATTGCATATCCTAAATAAGTTTTCATTAATATAATTGTTTCATTCGATAAATAAATTCATGTTTTTATAATAAATCCCCTCCAACGATGGTACGTTGTCTTTGAAAACTCACAGTGATTGTTTAGGGTGTTTGATTGTTTTTCGTCATTTCGTTTCTTTTGAGACGTTGCATCATTGTGCTGATCACTGCATCCTTACTATAATCCCTTGTTATAACAAATTAAATAGTTTATTTTTTCTATCATGTTAATTGTGACCTTATCTTATGGATAAAATTGTTTTGGGTGTTTTACTAGCCTCTTGGACACCCCTTGGGATGTTTACCCAAGCCTATATATCTAAAAACGCTGATGGCGTCATTGTTTAAGACCTATCAGGATTATGATGCTCCCCACCATATGCTTCAAATTGACCCAATTTTGTGGTGTTTTCCTGGCCTAGATGCACATTTAATTTTTTGAATATATGAATTCTCCGATGATATTTGTGTTGCATCCTGAGATATTAAAACATACTCAAATTATACTATTCTCAAGGTGATAGATGTTTTATTAATAGAGTTTCAAGAAATGCATATACCATTGATAAGTAATAAACCTGCATAATTTGACTCTCAATCAGTAATTTCAAATACCTAGAACCACTTTTAAAAACAACTAATATAAAATATATATCTTTATCATACCACAATCCTGAATCAAGAGTCTATTTTCTATAACATAAGATCTTTTTCCATATTGTGAAGTACAAATACTTAGGATTTATTTGGAATCCTGGGCAGAAGATGATGCCTCGTAGATGTCACTGGACTAGGCTAACACGCCGCGGTCATGCCACATTCACGTCGTGGTCACGCCATGATCACACTGCGGTAATGTCGTGATTTGGACCTGCTCCAAGACGACACTCTGTAGAGGTTTGCAGTCCAGTCAGAATTCTATGTATGATACCTAGATAGAGTTTTAGATACATTACCCACCCATTTTTAATGGGGAGGGAGGTGATGACCAGAATGTTTCCCCACCTCCTCCCGCTCCCTTCACTCCGGGCTGGAAGATACTACCTCACGGATGTCGCTGGACCGGGCCAACACGCCGCAGTCACTCCACGGTCACAACGCAATCAGGTCGCAGTCACACCGCTGTCACGTTGTGGACACGCCATGATTTTGCCCTGCTCTAGGACGACACCCAGCAGCGGTTCACGGTCCTATCAAAATTCGATGTATGCTACCTAGATAGAGTTTTATATACATTACCCACCCATAGTTAATGGTGAGGGAGGTGAAAATCGTAATGTCACCCCACCTCCTCCCACTCCCTTCGGTCCTGGATGGAAGATGATGTACCGTGGATGTCACTGGACTGGGAAAACACGTCGCGGTCACATCGCTGTCACACCGTGGTCACACTTCTGTCATGCTGCAGTCATTCCACGGTCAAGCCGTGATAATGCCTTGATTTGGCCCTGCTCTAGGATGACACCCTGTGGTAGTTCGTAGTGCTATTGGAATTTGATGTATGATACCTACATAGAGTTTTAGATACATTACCCACCCATTGTTAATTGGGAGGGAGGTGACAGCTGGAATGTTTCCCCGCCCCCTCCCGCTCCCTTTGCTACTTTCCAAAAGATGATTCCACGTGGATGTCGCTGGACTGGGCCACCACATCGCTGTCTCGCAGCGGTCATGCCGAAGTCATGATGCAGTCAAGCCGTGGTCATGTCGCGGTCACGCTGTGGTAATGATTTGATTTGTCCCTGCTCTAGGACGTGACCGCAAAAACCACCATCATCCCACCATCAACTGTAAAGAAGAAGACTCCACATGAAGAGACACTGAAGAAACACGCAAACATCAAACGAGCATCCAACAGGAAACCTGAGAATCAGACGAAACCGCACGGACGTCATGAAAGCACCAAGGTCCACTCAACGTAAGCGAAAACCAAGAGAAAAATGAACGCACCCACCCAAACAAACCCACACACCCACCCCATGATGATCACACACTCCCACACTCAAAAACACATGTACGCACCCAACCACAAGAATGCACACTCCTAACCACAACACAAGGAGGCTTCCACAGTCCACCTACGAACCATCAGCCACCACAACAACCACAATCCAACCTAAACCAGCCACATCTATCCCACACCATCCCCCTTCCACCTTCATTTCAACCTTCTTCCACCAGCATTTCATCCTGCAGCACCCCCCCTTCCACCTTCGAATAAGCCCGCACCATCCCCCAGCACCTGTAACTAGCCCCCTTCCACCAGCATTCCACCCCCCTTCCACATGCATTTGAGCCTGCATCAACCACCTTCAATCCAGCCTGCACCAGCCACCACACCAGCCAACACACCAGCCCTCACCCACAGCCTCCTATAAAACACTCATGCCAACCCTCTGCAACCTGCAAAATAGCCCCAACCACCAGTTCCATCCCTCATCATCCCCCAGCCTCAAATATCTCAGCCCGCACCAGCCCCTGCCACATGCCCAACAGCACCTAGGAACCTGCAATCCAGCCCACACTAGCCCCCTTCCACCTATTCCAGCTCACACCAACCACCTAGAATCCCCCTACCACATGTCTTCCTGCCCGCACCAGCAACTCCAGCCCGCACTAGCCATCAATCCAGCCCCTAGCCTCCTGCATTTCTACCCACACCAACCCTCTTACACCTACAAAACAACACCATACCTCCTGTTCCAACCCACACCAGCCACATGCTAGCCCCCTTCCACTTGCATTCCTACCCAAAAATCGCTAATAAATCTTGTAAGATTCTAATGATGAAATAAGTGAGTCTAGGATGTGTGAGAAAAAATCCATGCAAATCAAAAAAAGGAAAGGTGAAAGAGGATACCCTTTCCTGAGCCATATTTTCCCTAAAAAGTACCCATTAAAACTTCCATTAATGTTCACTGAGAACATTGGGGTAGTGATGCATCTTTTTAACCCAAGATGAGATCCTAGACAGAAAGACGATCATAACGAAAGAATCCCATAAGAAGTACCACCTGATAGAATCAAAATCCTTTAATAAATCTATCTTGAAGGCACACCTAGGAACCCCATAATCAAGATGGTATCCCCAAAATAAATCTTGGGTAACACGATTCTTTGGAGGGGCTGTTTAGGGGGGGTCCAAGGGTTGTCTGGGGGGGACTGTAGGGCATGGTGCAGGTGGGGTGTCTCGGAGGGGTTGTTCAGTTGGGGTGTACAATGGTTGTCCAAGTGGGGGGTGGGGGTGTCAGGGGGCCTGTAGGGCAGGGGGAGGCTGTAGGTAGAGTTTCTAAGAGGGGTTGTCTAGGCGGAGTGTCCAAGGGCTATCTAGGGGGGGTCTGTAGGGCAGGGTGCGTGTGGGGTGATCAGTAGGGCACTTTCCCTCTCTAGCAGTAGAAGGAACTAAGGTAGAGGCTGATGGTATAGATGTAGAGGCGGGAAGTTTTGATATCACAATAGGTTAGAGATTCTAGACAGCTTCAACCGAAGACATGCCAAAATGCTAGAATTAAAAAGATAGAGGATTAGAAGAAGAATCATAGGTGAAGGATGATATGTGAATCAGCTATGGAGAAGCCACTAGAGTATTGGATACATGTAGGAAAGGATTCATAAGATTGATAAAGTATTTAATAATATTTCCTCATATATTCATACTACTAAAGAAATATTTCTTCTCCTCCATGAATAGATTGAGTAGAGTTTTCATCACTTTCAACTGGTCAACCTATTCCTTGAAAACCCATTCTATAGAATCTGCCTCAATTAATCTTGATGAGATGATTGTACATCACCTATAACAACATGGAGATACTATTTGACTAAAGACTAGATGGAATCAGCATCAACTAAATCTAAGGGAGGTGGAGCACTAGATATAGATGCAACATTATAAACATTCTCCAATCTATTTCATGAGGAATCCTGAGTGGAAACAAAGGAGGTCCTCATTTCCATCATAACAGATCAAATGTTTTCTATCTCACTATCCACCCTTCAAATTTTAATCATAACTTCCTGAATATGAAAACACATCTTGGGATGAATATGACATACAACCATCTCAAAAAGGTTTCTAGCATCAGCTTTACTAAGCTGAGTGACAGGAGGTTTCTGATAACTCAAAATTCCACTAAAATCTAAAAGAAGTATTTATCAAAAATATTATAAATATATTATGGATACAACATATGAAGGAAATGGGGAAACAACTCTCTCGACACTAGGTAAAGCAGCCTATACATGTTATTATTTTGTAGGTACATCTATGGGAAAATTCTGAAGCTCACCTACTTAGTCAATATGATTAACTAAAAATCCCTTAGGATATGTACCAACTCCAAATAAGATAGTAGGTCCACCATTATCTGGTGGAATATTATGGTCATCACCATCACTATCTCCATATGAGTCTGGATATTATAGTCCAGGAAATTTGGAACTAGAGGAGGGATCCCCCTTACATGATACCTCATTCTCTACCAAGGTAAAACCTGCCTGAGCATCTTTATGATCTCCAGTATCTTCTTCAGCATTTTTAGAATATGAATTGTCTAAACCATGATGTAAAAAACCTAGTGACTTTTCCAACTCATCATATGAAGCTACTTCCATATAAGGTGCATGCTGGTGCAGGTTTAAAGGTGCTTTGGAAGACTGTTATAGGTGAAGGTTTACAGTTATAGGTGTAGGTTTATTGGTCTAAAGTGGGATTTTGAAGTCTGTTAGAGGTGCAGGTTTATAGGTGCATGTTTTATAGGTTTAGAGGTGCAAGTTTACTACTTTAAGTGGGTTTATAGTTCTTCCTAGCTTAGGTTTTATAGTTTTATAGGTGCAGGTTTACTGCTTGAAGTGGGTATACAGGTCTTCCTAGCTTTGATGTGTGCTGATTTGATGTGTGTTGTGCTGTTTTGGTGTGTTCTGTGGAGTATAAGATATAAAAACAGTTCACAGAACCGTTAGAATTTAATATCCTGGGAAACATATGCCAACGGTTCACAGAACTGTTGGTATTCAAATGCTGGACAACATATATCACAATGGTTTCAATGAAACCATTGGGATAGAATATATACCAATGATTTTTGAACCGTTTGTATGTATACAAGATGGTATGTATACCAACGGTTTTTGAACTATTGGTACACATATATACCAATGGTTTTACTTTAACCGTTGGGAAAGATTAATTTCAGACCAGATATACCAACGATTCTCTAGAAACCGTTGGTATAGGGCTATTGGAATGACCCACATAACAATGGTTTGTGAAACCGTTGGGATAGCCTATACAAATGGTTTCAGAGGGTATTACAATGGTTTAAAACCTTTGGAATAGGGGAATTTCAGTAAAGTGATGGACACTGAATTGAGGACTAATCCCTCAAATGGTTGTCATCATGACCCAGCTCTGGTATCTTGGATGGTTTTCATCACGGAGGCATCTTTAATTTTATCAAGGAGTACCATGGTCAAATGAGAATATATATTTGTATATATATATATATAAACAATAATGGGGGGTTGAATCAAGAAGGATAGTGAAAGACTAAATACTATATAATGCATGTACCATTATTCTCTATAAAAAATGTCTCAGGGTACCGAGTCAACAAGTGGTTAATCAGGTTCCCGATGAATGGATACATCGACCGCCCACTCCATCACTGGCCTCCCTAGACTAGGATTTTCTCTTGAGACACTTGAAACTATTGTGCAAAACCAAACCAATATTTTTAAGTCTAAATTCGTGAACCAGATCCCAATGAATGAATTTTCTTTGATACCAATTTGTTACGACCTGAATAATGCTAGGGATCGAGACACAACTGCCCCAAGCCCACCTTCATAGGCTAGGGGTGGTAATAATAAATGAACAAACAACAAACATGGGGGTGACTTTTCCTAAGTACCTATGCATGCACAACCAAATCAGTGAAAAAAATGTATAGGGAAACAGGTAAAAGATTATACACTGTTGTAAATAAACCAAACATGTATGAACCGCTAAATAGTTCGATTAAATTAATGTAAATTGAAATGAAAACAGGACAGATATCTTCCAAACAAAAAATGTTACCCAACCAAATAATGTCTAAAAAATTAAAAAACTAGATGATAGATCCCAGCTCCAAGATCCCAGGCTATGACCACCATACACATTCCAAGAAAACATTAAACTAATCTCCTCTAATTTCATGACCAAACCTTCCTATCATTTTCATAAGGAACGTTACATTATAGAAAATTCCATGTAGGGGTGAGTATGAACATACCCAGTAGGATATCCCAAAATGATGATGGGGGAGCTATAAGAGATACACTCAAGAATAAAAAATATAGGATAAAGAAAAAAATAGAGTTGATCAACCCAACAAGAGAGTTATGTAAACTCATCCAATCACAAGGATCTAGATACAGTGAGATGATGAACTCCATGTTGATTTTGTACTATATATAGTAGGAGAATAGACTCATGAAACAATGAGAATATAGACATGGAAAACATGTTCCATGCCAATATGTCTTCACCTCACCTAGAATGATAGTAACCAAAATCTAGGGAGTGGGTACTAAATTGGATATATATATATATATATATGATTAGTAAAAATAAACCCAAACGAGGGAGTAAGGGGACCCCCATCTCACATCTAATCCCTAGAAGAAGAGTTCCCAATAGTTCCACGAATATACATCAATGATTCCCATAATCCCACACATCTTCCCTGAACAAACATGTCGAAGGGGATAAGTCACCACACCTTGATACTATCTACATTTTGTGGCACTGACTCACCCTCAATGTTTTTTTTTCAGTCACATCATAAGAAAAAAACTTGAATAGAATAGTGTTCATCTTCCCCGTGAGTCCAAAAGTACATCAAAAAATTCTCACTAATCATCAATAGCTGAATAGTGGAAAATAAAAGTAGAGGACTAGCACCATAGTGCATCAGGGGGTCCCACTATAATAGTAGTTATAGAGGACCTGGACCTTGGTGTCATAAGGGGGTTCCACTCTTGGTCATTGAGGACCCTAACCATAGATGGTAGGGGAATTACACTATGATGTATCTATAGAGGACCGAAACCCATGTTGATGGGGATTCCACTCTAATTTCGTTGAGGAACCATGCCCTTATACGTCAGGGGGGTTTTACTCATAAAACTAGGATAAAAATGACCTTAAACTACTATCGTCAAACATTTCCTGTGTATTCATCATGGTCGATGTACATAATACCATAACTCAAAAGTGACCTCAAAGTTCACAACCATGCACTACAAGAGAAATCACATAGGATAGGTTGTTTACATTCTTGAATCAGATAACAAGTCAAAAGAGACCTTTTAACTACAATTGACCTGAACAGAACATTGTGAGTCTTATTTATAAATCCCAAACATTAAATTCCAATATAGGAATCCAAATATCCATATCAAAGATAGGATCAAGTTTCTATTAACAAAAACTCAAATGGAACAACCATTTAGACGATATAGTTGTATAAAAAGGCCACATAAAGAAAAAATTGGGGCCCACAGCTAACCAAACGTGGAATGACCTCCACTCTCAGTCCACCTACAGCAGTTGTCAACCACCATGGTCATGTAGAAACAATTTAGTCATGCATGGACTTACCATAATTTTTTGTCCATTGGTCACACCAACCGGCTGGTGTGATCGACCACCCGGGATCGGCTGTAGTCAGTAGACCTATGATAGCTCGTGCTTCTGTGACCTCATCCTCAATCGTCATGGTCGATTACAACTTTTCTCTACATTGCTAAACCCAAGTCTGGTCCACTTGGTTGGGCCTGACCCATTTGGTTTGGCATATCCAATTTGGATGCGGTCAATCCATTTGGATAGGCCTAACCTTCCATGTTGGCCCACACTGCCTCGGTGAATATTGTTGCTACCAACCTTCAATGTGGAAAGTCGACACACTTTGCGACGCCTACAACCAACATAGTTCGGACCGCTGATGCTTAATGTTTGTGCTCGTGGCTCTATCATCAACCTTTCTCACCCCTACCTCGCCTTGTATTTCAGTCTCCCCTTGGATGCCCGACCAACTTAACGCTTGGTCATGCCCATGCTCCACCACAATTCACAAGGCCGTCGTGCATTGCTTCCACCCATCATCGATACTACCTCACTAGTGGCCCCATATATGGATAACCAAGCCTACTTCAGTTTCTTAAACAACATGTATAACATAAATCCATAAAGCATAGACCGATATCTTTATATACCTAAGCCCCTCGTGATGATCTGTTGATGATTCGACATGTCCAAAAGTTATTAGTGATATTGGTGAAGAACGGATAAAGAACACAACCATATGGGATTCAATACATACATCAATTTTTGAATGTGTTCATTTTTCCATCGTCATTGATATTAAATGTAGTGATTAAAACAATGAATCAAAAATACATTAAAAAATGGGATTGGGGGTGTATAAATTAAATGGATCATACCTCATTGGATATGTTCGTCATTGAACAAATTCATCATACCTCCGCTATGATCCACCGATGGTTCATCTATGATTCACTAGAGGGGGAGAGCTCTAACATAGTGGTGGGATGATTTTTAGCAAAGCCTAATACAAAACCAATAACCAAATATTTATATCATTGTAGTTAGGTTAGGGGTATCCACTTAACCAATTCGCTAATGGTCACAAGATTTGACCATCCTAAACCCTCTCATTTTTTGACATGCTTTAGTAAAATACCATATTATGAACTCAATAGTGGTCTGAGATTTACAATATGATTCCTCATTATTTATTTTCTCAATACGACATAGGAGATAAAAAATAATAATTTAATTATTTTATTTATGGTTATGACCTTGGTAACTTTATTTATTGAAGACCCGCGCAGACAATGGTTATGACCCACCTAGGGTAAATGCCACATTCCAGACTCAACTATGTCCCGGTATTTCTGATTTCATCTACCATTTAAGAGTTAAACCATTTACTACACTTGTATTGTATAAAAATATAGTTAATATTTATATAAAATTAATTTTGGGCACACCAAGCCTTAGAATGTCACACCAGCTCATTGCCTACGTCTCGAATATATATACAAGTATTTATTAATATTTCATCTCCTTAAAATTAAAAAAAAAACGGGTCTCTACATATGTGAATTATGGAAAAAATATTAGAATAAATGCAATTTTATGCTTAAAAGAATTTTTTAAAAAAGGAATTTTTGTCTGCATTTTATAGAGAAATTATTTTTAAACAAACATCTGAAAATTTTATAAAATATAATGGAAAAAATAAACATCATTTTTGAAATATTCTTGTAAAAATTTTATTAGGGTGATTTTTATTTTTATTTTTTTGAATTGATATAATTTTTGAAGAATTGTGAAAATAGTAAATTTCATTTGAAAAATAACTTTGCATTTAAATAATATATAATGATATGTTTTATTTTTAATTTTTTATCAAGTAAAATTATTTTTATTTTATTTAAATTAAAATATTTTATTTTATAGGAAGAATCTTCATATTTTTATATGTATATAATTGCTTTATAAACATCTACAAGTTTTCTCTTTAAAATCTAACATTCTCAATGTGTCTATTGGATTAATTTTAAATTAAAATTTAAAAATTTAGTTAAATTAATTTTAAAAAATGGATTAAAGTTTTCAATAAAACTAATTTATATTTTATGATATGTGAAAATTAATTTTTTTTAAATATTGATAGTGAAAACAATAAAAATTATCTAACACGACAATGTCGAAAAATGGTTTTACTTGGGGTTAAACTATAAAAATAAGTGTATAAAATGACACAAAACATATCCTACAACCATTTTATTTTTAAATTTTGACTGTATCACTTTTATTATTATGAATTGATCATTATGGTAACCTTTTAAAATATAAATAATTTAGGACCACTCAATTACTTTTAAAAATTTGAAGTCTATCCTCCCCCGCCTTAAAAAATTAATCCACTATTCTCTCTTCCCCCACACCATAAAACCATTTTGATTTAGAAAATTAGTCTCAAAACCACATCCTACATTTATTCACCTAATAAAATAATCCTGTTATGAAATAAAATCATCCTATGAATGCTTTTAGTGAAAAACAATTGAAGATACCTGAGGAGGAGTTTGTCTTTTTTAATGAGTGCCTTTATTATATTTATTCCTCAACATCCTTCAATTATAAGTAAATAATAATTGTATAATAAGTTCATTATATACCATATCATAATATTTTTTAGTTTAATGCAATTATGTATCATCATGTCCACTTCCATCAAATGGGTTATGAAATCATCCTTTGTGTGTAAGGTGGAATATCACTTTGCGAAACAATTTCATTCGTTTTTCGATTACCGCCTATCAAGAATTCTCATAATGATTTCATTTTTATTTATATATAAATAAATGATATTATAATGATTATTAAATATTTATATTTCAAAATTATTCATGATTACCATGTCTTGGGATTATGATAACCACACTTGTGTGTACGACATATTATGGCCTCGTGAAGCAAATTAATGAATTCATGCTTTAAATGGAATCGATTAAGCATATGTTTAAAAAAATATTTGAAATATACGAACACAAAATTAATGTTTAATATATATATATATATATATACATATATATATATATATATCATTTACATTTATTTCATTCAATATAACACAAAAATGGAATCAATGTTCATGCATACATACGACCTACCATCTCCATGAACGACGCATTTCATTTTCTATCTCTAATTATTATGGATTAATCTAAATACATATATAACAAATATACATGATATTTTTTTCATTTTAAACATTATCGAGATGATGAAATTGTGATATAATAAATAATATCATAAATATCAAGTCAAATCATACATGAAAGACAAAGTAGTAATTTCCCAAAATGTGATTTTAACATCAAATTGTAAAAAAATGGTTAATAAAAGTCATAAGAAAATAATAAATTGTATGTTATATATTAATATGGTTTTGAAATATATAAAATAAAAATATATTTATTTTATTGGATTCATTAACATATACTATAGAATTCAATACTTAAGGTAAGGGATTTATGTATCACTTTTTATTTCTATGATACACATGTTATATTCACCACCTATTTCTTTTATATGGTGTATCTAATTACCATGAATTTATTTCATGATTATTTTATTTATAATTATGTGTATTTATATATTTAAATTATTTCCCCACATTCAGGGTTTTTATGGTTCAAAAGTTACAAATTCGGTAAAGGATTTTGGTCTCAATTTTCTTTCTTTGAGACATATGTTATGTTAGGCACCTATTTTATTTTATGATGTGTATATTCAAACACATTTTTATGTAATAAAATTTATTTATTTATTCTCATAATATTTTATGATTCACATTATTTCATTTCTTCATGAGTATTATGATTCAATTTTAACAAATTTGTAACGATTTTCTGTTACAATCCCATCATTTATAAGGATTGTTTATGATTTCGTTTCAAATGATTATATAATATGATTTACATATTAAAAAACTCATGAAATTAATTATCATATAGATATATGTGATATTTTAATGTAATATTACCATTTTTTCCAATTATTTCTTCTTAAATATATTTGAGATAACTTATTTTAAAAAATTCATTATCTCTCTCTTCAGTCAAAAATATTTTTTCTTCAGAAACCATGTTTTCAAAAAATGTGTTCAATTTTTTTATTATACTTTTATTTTTAAAATAAAATTTTACCATTGTTTTAATTTTAATTAGTTTTTGAAAGGAATTGTAATGTAATGGACATACCTGGTCCCTTACTTATTGAAAATATAGTAATTGAGGTGTTCTTCAAAGTTATAGTGAGCCATTTCACAAGTTTTCCAAAAATCTAGTTCATCCAAATTAAGGTTCAATCAGTTTGTGGCTTCAGTAGGTGGTGCCAGTGAGGGTTATGAGTAATGTAAGTGAATTACATGTGGTAGGTCACATTGGTGACTCTGCAATCGGTAACTCATCCATTGGTGGCTTGCATCGACGACTTACCCAATATTGAGTTATTTCTAATAGTTTGTCAAAATAATATTTTTCTTTAGTTTTTCTAGATTTCACTTTACTGTATTGTTTGAAAAAAATATATTGTGAATTTCTTAATGCTCTGGATGATTTAATTTAATCAAAATGCATAGTCAAGATACACTTTTAATGGGGAGTTCAAAAAGATTTCATATCCCTTGATTCTCAGATCTGGTCCTTCAAGGTTGAATGTATTTCTTTCATTACTCCCTTCTCTTTTCTCTTAGTTACTGAGCATCCCATAACACTTCATAGATGAGTGATTTTGAGTTTTTTGTGAGCCCCTTGAAACATGTATCCTTTGAGGATTCTCCTTCTTATTCACCACCTGTTTTGGCATGAATATGGGTTGCCAATAATATATTCTTTCAAGTAGGGATCCATTCATCTCTTTTAATTTATGTATAATGTGAGGTGGGAGTATGAATATTCTCTTGTGATGATAGAATAATTTTGAATAAATGTGGATAATATAATATCTTTAATATTGATATGAATGGGATAGGGAATGGTGATGCATGATTATATTTTAATGGTTACTGATATAGTTATCTTTATAGGATATATAACTACTAAAAATCATGGTTATTTGTGGTCTTTTTTTTGTGTATTTATGATTTCTTGTGGATGATTATTTTTGATCCTCTCCGAACGACTGTATGAATATGAAATTCATAGCCACATATATTAAGATAAATAAATACATTCCTTAGGATTTAAATTTATCAATGATAACCACAAAAATTATTAATGTGGAATTAAAAACTAGGGATTTCGAAATCTGAATAAACCATTCTTTATTGATGTGGTGGTGTGTTGTGTGTTTATTTGTTCTATATTTTTCTATGTGTTGTTTTGTTATGCCGGGTTTGAGGGAACAGTTGTTTCTGGGGTGGTATGAGTGGTATAATTTAATCATAGGTTAAGATATTGATAGACTGTGGAAGGGAAGGGAACTGTTCAAGTTATTGGGATGCATGTTTAGATTTTTTTATGTTTTTTTATTGGTTTTGGTGTAGTTATACAGTAGGAATGTTGGGTTGGATGTGATGAGGTGTGTTGCTTGGTTTTTCGAAAAGTTGGAGGTTTTCCTATTTAGATGAAGGATGTGGAGGAATTACATTCAATAATTATGATAAATGTTGTTGTTATGTGTTTTAAATGGAGTGTAAATATGATGTTAGTTGCCAGAGTAGGGATGGAATGAAAAAATGGTTCCTTAATAAAGAATGATAAGTAGTATGTTTGAGTTGTAGGTTATTGTGGATGGATATCTTTTATCAAATTTCAAAGTGACTGTTACTGGTGTTATATAATCGATTAAGAGGATATAGTAGAGTTGAACATACTATACAGTGGTTGGTTGTTTGACTGAGAACCCATAGGTTGAGATTTAGGGTTTGATATTATATGTTCATACTAGTATTTTCCTTGTGTTTTCTATTTGCAGCACACTATTGTTGAGAAACAAGTGACGAAAACCCCCATTGTCATGGGGGAGGGTATCTTTCGCTAACATGCTGGTGGGATGATGGATGGCTAGCCACCCACTCTCCTTTGATCCCTCTTCCTAGCGATGATATCCCTAGATACTTCAGGCAGGTAGTGGATTGTGAGTCCAAGGAGTTTACGGATGAGTTGTGTTTTCCTAGGTGTATTTGGGATAAGAAGTTTTGTCCTTTCCCATGTATTTTTGAGATGTGATGTGGTATGTGGCCCATGTTCCTGTAGGAAGGACGCGGTCATGAGGCCCGGGTTTGTGCGTGCGAGATTTGATGATCATCTTTTTCCCATGTTCTGAGACTAGTTGTGAGGCCTTGGTGTGTGTGGGAAGGATGTGACATGGTGCTTTCGGAAGAGGTGGGAGCACTAAGATTTTCGTCATTAGGGTGTTGGAGAGGCTAATTAGTTGGAAAGTGGTGTGGGGTACCCTATCATCAATGTGTTATATATCACATTACATGACATTCATTATTTTTTGAGCAACCCTTTCATGAGGCTGGGGTGGCTAGTATACCTTTATATGTGTTTTTGGTTTCTTCTGATTTCTCATCGGTGAATTAGTATGCTTGTCAACATTTCCATTAGAGACTTTGGTTTTCATACTGAGTATACTCCTTTGATCACACTATGTTATAAAATGGGTTTCATGTTTCCAGGTGGTCAATGTTGATCATTCTCAGCATCATTAGCTCGGTCATGGAGAATACCATTGGGTCAGTAAATAGCATTTTTCTTTTGGTATTTACATTGAGGCTTTCCATTTTATTTTTTCCAGTTTTATTTGGAAACATGCATGTTGGATAGATTTGGTTTTTTGTTTTATATAGAGAATTTAGTTTTTTAATATAAATTATATGTTCTCCCAATATCATTTTATTATAAAAAGGTTAATTCCTCCCATTTCCTAATATAATATACCATTGGTTTTGTTCACTACCCTAGGGCCTATTCATGGTCAGACTTGAGGTGGGGTCATTTTCTCTCTTTCTCCATTTCCAGCTTAGGAGGGGCATCATTGGAGGGATTTGGTCATGATAGAATATTATTAGAGTTTATTATTGAGATAAAGGATAGTGTTATGAATTAGGTGTAGCAATGATTAGATGGGTTGGTAGGTTAATAGTGTCATGTGATCTCAGTATGCGACATAGGCTAGAGAAGACCGGCTATGACACAAGATATTAGGGGGCCACATGATCCAATGTAAGGACTTTGAGACTACTATATGACCCAGTAAGGCAACATAGTTAAAAAGTTAGTAATATTAGTTAAGGTACATGAATACTAATGACTTTTGTTCTTTTTTGAAATGATTTCTTAGAGAAATTTGGAATAAATAACAATAAAAATAGTTAAATTGAACATTAAATAAAATTTCATACTACCTGAGCTAAGGAATTTACTATTTACCTTTCAGCTATGGAACCCTGTCATCAACTACATGTAGTATATGTGGTGGAGGCTTAGTAGGGTGGCCCAGTTTATCAATGGATTATTGACCCAGTAGAGGAGGATGACCAATGAAATAACACATTATGTGATTTCTAGAAAAAAATATAGGGATGTACGAGAGTATCATTTCAGACATGGAGATAGAGAGTTGGCACGAAGATCTTATGGTCACCATGAGCATGATCCAGGATCCAATAGAGTTATGGGTTCCCTTGGAGGTGAGACATATGTGGGGAGCAGTGCGTCAATGGTGTATTCCTCAACAGGGGGAGAGGAAGGAGGTTAATGTTCTATAGGTTGATTTTGCGAAGGAGATACTAGAATAAATCCTTTCTTCGACCTTGAAGGCTGGGAAGAGGTAGGATTTACTCTCCCTACATCCTGGATGGATGTGGGTATGGAAGCAAGGGAAAATGAAAGGAGCTCCCTTTTTTCTATGGATCTTTTTTAAGTTAAGGATTCTCGTGCGAGATACCTATAGGAGGCACATTGTCTTTCAATCCTGAACAGGGTTACTCTATTTAATTTTATAACATACATGGAGGTCCATAAGAATGCAAAGGTATTTAATTGGATACCTTCTTGAGGAGGTATACCATGAGGGGTATTAACCCTAGTTAATTGAAGGGAAAGGTTACCAACATCAGGTTTTAGGAGTCAGCGCCTTCGAGGTTTCGATAGGTGGGGAGGCCACCTCCGAAGATTTCTTTTCGACTATTTATTACTCATGCCTTTATTATAGGCCAAGGGCCAGTGTTTTTATCTATGGAGTCCATGGGAATCATCAGAGTCACTTCATGGAAGCTTCTCGAGATCAATATAGTGGAAAAGGGTAAGTTCAACGCTCACCCCCATAGATTGTTTCGGTAGGGTATTCCCTACAGTATAGATATCTGTCTCAGGATCCACCTAGGGGAGACAAAGCAGGCACGGGCCGGCCTCAGGGTGTTCATCATGGACCTAGACCGAGGAATGGTCAAGGAGGCAGTCATTTTTAGAGAGGCATAAGAGTTGGGTGGGATTTGTTGCATGATGTAGTGGTAGCAGTTCTAGCTGGGTTGGAAATCATTCGAGGTACGACCAATTTTTTTAGTACTCTTAGTTGTTCTTTGTTCAATTAATTAGCTTCTTACTCCTTTATTCCACCCAATTATCCCATACTCTAGGAATGAATTCATTTTTCCCTAGTGTTTAGTATTCCCGTCAGAGTCCATACAAGTCTGTTTGTATGTATGATAGTGAAGTAGACTGATGATGGGACTGTATCAGTCATGTGGGGGTCTCTTCCAAAAATAGATACATTTATAAAATATCATATTTGAAATAAACTAGTTCTATTCTTTGAATTATTTTATTGAATTCTTTCAAAGGATAGTCATGTTTTCAGATTTGGATGGCCAGCGTGTGGATTTCATTGGCGAGTTGGGTTGTCATATTGGATGTCAGTGTGTGGAGATCATATTTTTCTTTTCTAGTCGACCAGTCACTGGAATCGTTGGATGCTTAGATGAAGGAGGTTCCCATTGTTGTTGTGGAGTTATTTAATATCTTCCCTACTGTGGTTATGACTCCACCCCTCAACGTGATGAGGAGTTCAGGATATACTTGTATCATGGTTATTCACTAAATTCGATGAATCAATATCAAATGACACCTTCACAGCTACATGAGTTTGATATTCTAATAAATGACCTCATAAATACGATATTTATCTATCAAAGTGTCTAATTTTGGGGTGCTTCAGTCTTGTTTGTGAAAATGGAAGATTCTGGTCCGAGGTTGTTCATTTATTATCGGTTCTTGAACCAAGTAACAGTCAAGAACTGATACCCTCTCCCAATGATAGAAAATATTTTTGACCACCTTAGTGGAGAGAGATGGTTCTATAAGATAGATATATTTTTTGGGTATCACCAGATGAGGTTGATGGAAGGTGATTTCCCAAAGACTTATTTCTAATGTAGCTAAGATCTCTTTGAGTTCATGGTTATGTCGTTTGATGCTATAAAAAGACCAGCCATGTTCATGGGGATCATGAACTCTGTCTTTCATGAGTTCCTAGACCAGTTCATCTTCTTATTCTTCAATGATATCCTAATCTACTTGATGTCATCAGAGGATCATAAAGAGTATCTCGGGGAAATCCTATAGGTTCTTCAACACCACCAGTTCTATGGAAATCTATCCAAATGTATGTTTTTGATGCGAGAGGTGCACTTCCATGGACATTTATTGTCAATTAATGGTGTGGAAGTTGACCCATTAATGGTTTAAGAGGTTTTTTCAGGGGAAAACCCCAATAACATAGAATAGGTTCATATATTTCTATGTATAGTGGGATATTACTAGAGAATTTTTCCTAACATCTATCAAATTACACCTCCATTGACTACTATTACAAGAAATTAAAAGGATATTGTGTGGTGTGAGTAGTTCTAGAAAGTGTTTATCAATCTGATGGGCAATTTTGTGAGTGCTCAAGTGCTCTGTTTTTCAAAGGAAGGGGTGATGTTTGAGGTGTTTTGTGACACTTCCATACTGGGTTTGTGATTTCTATTGATTCAATAGTGGGAAGTTATATCTTCCTAGGTCAGGGTTGATATGTCCCCATGATAGGAACTATTCCCCCCACGATCTGGAGCTTGAGGTGGTCATGTTTGTGCTGATGTTGTGGTGAAATTTCTTCATTGGGGAACACTATACAATCTTCATATATAACAAGACCATGAGGTATATCTTTTCCCAAAGAGATATGAACTTCCGACTATGGAGGTGGATGGAGTTTCTATAGGACTACAACATTGAACTCTTTTACACCTCAGGAAAGGGAAATTTTAGGGATGATCATTTGAGTAGGAAATCGCAGAAAGATGTAGTTTGGGAATATAAGGATTCTTGGAAGGTGATGGAGGAGTTTTCATCCTTTCACATAGATTTAGGAATGTGTGGTGATATAGGCTACATATTTTAGATGATGTTATAGTCTCTTATGATGTAGTATGTGGAGGTGTCTTTGTGGGGTGACTCTAAGGAAGAGGTGATGTGAAATCACATTGACCAGGGTGATGCTCTAAAGGGATGGTTGGAGGATTGTAATAATAAAATTTTATTCCAGGGGAAGCTATTTTTCCTAGTGGGGATGCATGATGGTTTCATTCATGAGTTTCACAGTTCACCCTTAGTGGTAACCCAAAGAGTTTCCCTGATGTACCACAACTTGAGAGAATAGTTTAGGTGGCTCATGATGAAATGGGTAGTATCCTAGTTCGTGGTGAATTTATTAGTGTGCCAGTAGGACAAAGCTAAGGACCATGTTCTCGGTGGTTTTTTGCCGGTCCTAGATGCCCGTAAGTGGAAATGGGAAGACATCTCGATGGATTTCCTTATAGGGTAACCTAGGGCACACAAAGTATGTGATGAAATTTGGGTAGTGGTGGATTGACTGATCAAATAGGCTCAGCTTCTAGCGATTAAAGAGTCTGGTGCAGTGGATGCCTTGGGTAAGATGCTGGTGGATAAGGTGGTATATATACATGGAGTTATGAGATCCATTGTCTCGTGTTGGGAAACACATTTTACCTCATGAGGCAATTGGGGATTACAACATGCTTTTTGGAAGACAATTATGCCTCACCACTACCATCCACCATCATACAGATGGGAATTCCAAGAAGACTATCCAGACATCGGAGCATATGTTATGAGGATGCGTATATGACATTAGAGGATGCTGGGTTAGAAAATTTACCTTATTAGTGTTTACATAAAATAATATATTTCACATATCCATTAGTATGGATTCATCAGATGCTTTTTATGGAAGACCATGTATTTCACCATTTTGGTGGACAGATGTTTTTGGGGATATTGTTCTAGGTCCGGACATAGTGTTGAGTACAATCGAGAAGATACAACTTGTCTATGAATGGAATAAGGAAGAACATGACCCAAAGAAGTCCATTTCCAACCGATGGAGGAGGCCCTTGGAGTTTGAGATTGGGGAACACATTTTCATGATATTTTCCCATTAATGTGGGAAGCAAAGGTTTGGAAAAGGGAGAAAGCATTATCCGAGGATCATCAGAACTTTTTAGGTGTTGGGGTGAGTTGGCAAGGTGGAATACCAATTTAAATTTCTAATGTAGTTGTATAAGGTCCACAATGTCTTTTATGTATCTCGACTTCATTAATATATACCCAATGACTCTCATGTCATTGAATAGGGAGAGTTGGATGCCAATGATGATGTGATATTGTAGTAGTGGACAGTAGAGATTCAAGATCATCAAGAGAAGGTGTTTCTAGATGGTCTATTCCCTTGGTTTCTGTTTTGAGGAGGCCTGGTGGTTGGAGGAGAGTACTTGGGAAATGGAGATGTAGATTCAAACATAGTACCTAGAGTATTTCTATGTTTTTTCTTTGTTGTGTTTCCCTTTGTAATGTAATCCTTTACCCTTGTTTGTTATGAGATGATTTTTCTTATAGTTATGAAATGTGTGATAAAATTATCTGAAGGGGGGAGGAATTGATTCCTGATAGATATTCCTTAAAAATAAAACGATTAAACTACTATAGGTGAGTCATTGCTGCCCAAATTAGATGATATCATGAGATGGTGGAAGGAATTCCCCGATTCATTTGTTCCAGATGGCATGGGTGTTTTTATACTATGTTGTGTCTTGTTGTCGATAGGGCTAGTAGAAGTCAGAAGAGGTTTTCTATGATGTTGTGGATCCAAAGAAACATTCAATAAACACGAGGTGGTTTATAATTGATCTTATTTGTTATTATTCATAGCGGTGTTTCATGTATAAAAAGATCCTTGTGAGGTAATATAAAGGTTGGTTGATCAGACCCCTCTTCCTTCTGGGGTGATTTTTAATTATCAAGGGTGAAAATAGATTGGTAGTTATATGATATAATTGATCAGATGTCCCCCGTCCATTACTTTTTGAAAATATGATGTTTGAGGTGTTCTGGAAGGCAATGGTGACTCATTTTAGAAGTTTTTCGAAAATACATCTTTTAAAATGGGAGGAGTCATTGATAGGTGTCATTGGTAGGTGGTATCAGTGACTCGTGTGACTGAACTACTGATGATAGTTCATTTCAGTTAAATATCCATTGGTGACTCGTACCGGTGACCCAGCTAATGGTGAGTCATTTCCAATAGTATATCAAAAATATAGTTTTCTCCAGTTTTTTCAAATTCACCCCATTAATGTTTTGTTTGATTTAACTTGAGTTTTAGACAATTTTTATGTGTTTTTTCCATCCGTTTCAAAAGATTTGAAATATATCGTTAATTTACCAACGCTTTATAGGCATTATGATAGTCAAAATTCATAGTCATGATCCACTTTTAATGGGGAGTTCAAAACTGTTCTATATCCCTTAAGTTTATAATATAGGATGTGAATGCCGGAAACATTTCTTTTCATCCTTCTTCATCTCTTCCCTTAGTTCTCGGTTGTCCCTCAACACTTATTCTCTGGGTGATCATGCATTTTTTGTGAGCCCCTTGGATCGCAGCTGTCTATAGGTTCCACATGCTTCTTATTCACCACTTATTTTGGTGCTATGAGGATTTATCGATCATCTTTACTTTCAATTTAGGATCCCTTCATCTATTTTAATTTTTTTTATCATGCGGTGTGGGTGTATTAATAATTTCTTGTGAAGATAGAATAATTATGAATAAAGAAAGATAGCCAAATATGTTTAATATATGTATATAGGGGAAGGGTTAAAGTGACCCATGCATATGTATTATTGGTTACATATATTGTGATCTATATAGGATATATGCCATCTAAAAACCATTGTCATTGGTGGTCTTTTTTCACTCACCTGTGATGGCTTGTCAATGTTTATTTTTTATCCTATATGAGTGGCCATATAAATATGAAATTGGTTAACCACATATATTATGTTTAATAAATGGATTCCACAAGATCGTACTTTGTCGGTGATAAGTGAGGAATTATCAAAATGGAATTAAGGAAAAATCCTTTGCTAAATATGAATACAACTTGCTTTTTTGTTGTGGTTGTGTGTTGTGTGCATCTTTGTTGTGTATTGTGCCCTATGTGGCTATGAGGTGTTGTGGTTGGGAGAATGACTCTTGTGTTGGTTGTATGGGTGGTGTAATGGAATCTTAGGTTGGGAGATTGACTAATTGTGGAATGGATGGGAAGTGATCGAGCATGGAGGATATAGGTTCGGGTTACACTATGTTTATGTTATTTTTTGTGGTGTTTTTATACAGTAGGGATGTTGGGTTGGTTGTGATAAGGGGAATTTTTGGGTTTAACTATAATTTGGGGTTTTTTTGAGAGGAAGGACATGATGGAATGAATTTGAATAATGATGATGGAATTCATTGGTATGGTTGTTAAACAGAGTTGAAATATGAATTTATTTTCATGTTTAAGTATGTAATGATTACATGGTTCCTTAATAAAATAATGATTTTCAGTATGTTTCATTAGTGGCTTGTTGAGTATGAATTTCATTTAACAACATATTAAGTGACTGTGGCTGGGGTTAAATAATGCATTTAGATGTAGGAGGAGAGTTAGAAGTATCATAAAGTGGTTGGTTTTTGATTGAGAACCCATAGGGTGGGCTTGAGTGTTTGATACTATATTTACAAACATGTATTTTCCTTGGGTTTTCAATACACACCCCAACCTCATTGATAACTACATGTTGAACACCCTCATTTTCATCAAAGATGGTGTATTTCCCTACCATCTCAGTGGGATGATGGATGTCTGGCCACCTGATATTCCCTTCTCCCTCTTCCATGTGGTGATAACCCAAGACTATTTATGTAGGCAGTGGTTTGTGAGGCCCAGGTGTGTGCGGGTGAGTTGTGGATTCCCAATTGTCTCCGGGATGAGATTTTTTATTCTTTTCCTTGTGGTTTTAGGATGTGATGGGGTATGTATACCAGTTTTCTATGGGTGGTACATTGCCATGAGGGCCAGGTGTGTTTGGGTGAGATGTGAAGAGATTTGTTTTCCTAGGTTGCAGGACTAGCTATGAGGCCTAGGTTTCTGTGGACGGGTTGTGACATGGTACTTTAGGAAGAGGTTGGAGTGACAGGATGTTTCCCATTTTGGGTGTGAGAGCGGCTAATTTGGGGAATGTGGTGTGGGGTGCCCAATAATAGATGTACTCAACATTACTTTACTTGACTTGCATTATTTGGGGAGAATTTCTATGGTTAGTTTGGGGTGGCTAGTATACCTTATTATGTGTTGTTTGGTTCTGTTGTTTTTTCACAAGGTAATTAGTATGATTCTCTACACGTGCACAAGATACTTGAGTTTCCATACTGAGTTAACTTATATTCTAACCCTACACTATAAAACTACATTCCGGTTTTTAGGAGGACTATGTTGTCCTTGTTGGGAATTACTAGCTCAAACATGGGGACATTCACCATGTCGTTGCATATCATTTCTTTTTTTATATATTTACCTTTGTTCTTTTCATTGTATCTATATCAGTTTTATTTGAAAATATACATGTGGTTTTCATTTTCTTTTTTATTTTATATTTTTCTGAGATTTTTTGAGATGGACCATCTTATATCCCAATCTAATTTTCTTATAAAAATTCTAATGCCTCCCATTTTCTAAGATTCTATATTATTGGGTCTAGTTTCCACCGTAGGGCCAATTAGAGGGGGGATTGGGGGTCATTTAACTCTTTATCCATTTCCATCTCATGAAGAGAATCTTGGAAGTTAGGGTCATGACATTTATATTCACATGATTTTTTTAATAATGCATATTTTCTGTTACCGATAATGTGAATGACATCATTATTTTAACATTTTTTTCATGAACAAAATGTCATTTATTCCTGACTACTATTTTAAATAAAATGTCCATTATTGTACTGCATGGTAATTTTTAAAATAATGTACTTTCAAAATGTTTTGTTTTTTGAAATGTTTTCACAAAGACAAAAGAAAATTTCCCTAATGAAATGTTGTAAATGATTTATAATGATTCATATAAACTTTTTAATTTTTATTTACAATGATATGTATTTCTAAATAATTGTTTGAATTTTTAGAGTTATGAATTTATGTTTAATGAAAAGTCATTTTCCTTAAGAAATGGTTGGGGTCTCCTATCAAAATTATTTCTTATCTATGAAGACATCCTCTTATGTTACTTATGATTTATTTAGGATACGATTGAATGATACAATCATTATTCATTCCTAGGATGGTTAATGTTTTTGATGATTAATTTTTTATGAAAAACATTTATTTTCCATGGGTAATTTTTTGGTAAATTGAGAAAATATTTAAAAACCCCATTTTCATTACCCTATTTTCGATGTTGTGATATTTTTAATTTTTTATTCTATTGTGGATCCCATTTGTATGATTTAACTTATATGATTGGTGGGACCAATATATTCATCTGATTAATTACGTAAATCATAATTTATCATTAAGTTGTGATGGGAAACATGTTGATGGGCATGAACCAATATCATAAATAAGTCTATCCTAATTCATAGTGGGAAACAAGTGTGCAAGATTCACTATGTGAAATAGATGTTTCTTGATCCACAATGGGAAACAGGTGCACCATAATCCAAAATGGGAAGCCATTGATAAGTCATGATCCACAATGTGAATGGTGTTGGTAGGTTACCTAGACATATTTAATGTGTTACTATATTCATTATGACACCACACATTTCAAACATGATTTTATGGTTCATGATTGATTTAAGATGATTTATCTCACATATGGGATTGGTTTTCAGAAATTATAAAGTCTAAAACCATGAATCATGTTTATGTTCTATGGGAGGTTTTTTATAGACTTCATATGTTATGTTCGTGATCAAATACCTTTATATATATCTTATAAATTAATATGACTATTGATTCATATCTTTTATGTTTACACTTACTGATCATTTGAGAAAAACTTTTTTTTATATTTTCTTTCCCTCGGTTATGAATTAATGTTTTATATAGGGTATGTTTATGAAGAGTACTAAATGGGAAGATATTTTTAGGAAATATAGATGATCATTACCCAGATAGAAGACTATGTTAAAATTTTCAAAATGAATAAACTATTACAGTCATCAGGGGTGCGCATATGTAATTAAATGAACATTTGTCTAAAAATATGTAACATCCCTGTATGAGAATCCTAGGTTCCAATTAATTAATTCTTCTTCTATGTATTTCCACATAAAATATATCACATTTATATAAATTAAATAATATATTTATTCTCCTAGTATATAATTTTTTTAAATAAATATACTCAAAATAATCCATTAATCATGGTATGTTCATGATTGGGTATGTATAACAACGTAATTGAATAATTCTATTAATTTATATCCTTTAGGACTATAAGAACATAATAACTGGAATAAAATTTTATCAAAATATATATAGTTACATTTTTTTAGAAATTATATATAAATAATTTAATTATAAATTTAGAAATCATACATAATTCATTATGAATTTACAAAACATGTTCATCATAAATTTCAACCACTTGGATTGAGAGATTGCATGGAATACCGGGATGTATCTCTATCTTCAAGGTTCCTTCTCCCCTTCATTCCCTAGGTTTTAATGACAGTTGTGCTAGTCCCTACACTGTGGGATGGGTAGGGATGTTTTTCGTCCTATGTGGGGGTCCAACCATTCTCTTTATCACCATTCAGAACCCTAATTTGCTTCCTCCCTTCTCCCATATTTATCTATTTCCAAAAGTTCTTGATTTATTCAATTATTTCCACAACATTTAATAATGACTTCGTAATTCACCAATTCCTCTTCTTTGCTATTCCTGACATTAATTTTTCATTTCAAGAAACATTATCCATCTATTTACCCATTTTATAGACTCACCTTCGATGCTTGAGGTCTTTTTGATCGAGTAACTATTGAACATCTTGATAATAGGAATATGATGATTCAATTCAGTTAATATGAGGATATGATTTTTTTCATGGTCCTGTGCACCCCACATTAATAACATATTCTAGTTCATCTTATTCATGTGGTACCATGGTTTTCATATGAACTGAGATTCTTACACGATGTTGATTTGTGTAAATTTTCCTACTCATCCTCTTCTATTTCGTAGTCCAACTATCATTTGAATTCATTGGAATCTAGTGAGTAGGAGATTATATTCTGATAGTGGAACTCATGCGGCCTATTATCTAATTTATCCAATAATCTATGCTGAAGTTTATATTTTCTATTTTCAAATTGAGTATGTTTGGATATCATTAGTAGAGGAATTTTGATATAAGATACTACTCTATTTTGACTAGTGGGTCGATTATTTATAATTATACATGTTTATTGGTTATCTTCTGGATGTGTGTACACATGAGTCCTTGAACCATGTTCATTATATGATCAAGGAGGGTTTAGGATTGAACATTTGAGTCCAAAAAAATCCAAATTCTTCCATCTCTATAAAGGAAACCATCCAAAGTTGTGTGGGTGACGTAACAAGTGTGATCCCCACCCTGAAGGAGGTTCATCTGAGTTCAATTGATCCAAAAGTTGTAATTTTTTTTGAAGGTTGAAACATGATCAGAATAGTTTAAAATGTATCATATGCATGTGTCATGGGGGGGGTGTGGAGGGATTAAATTCATGTAGTCATCATACCTAAGACAAGGAATCATTTTATGTTGAGTACATGAGAGGTGAATGTGAAACCAAATACATTGAGGGACTGCCGGAGACATGAAAAATCTATCACATCTCAAACCATATTCAAGATGTTGGTATCCATCCAGACAAGGGAACTTTTTAAAATTATTTCCCATGTCTAGATATGTAGGTCACATAAGGTTTTGAGTTTATTGATAATTGGATAGGTACAATGAAGATCAGGCCATCCATTCAGTTAAGAATCCCTTTTGATGTTTTAGCTATAAAGGGTTGGGTAAGGATCAACAAGACCCAATCAAGGCTGAGGGTTCTGATGAAGGTCAATGGATCCTCACGTTTTAGACAAGTGAAGGAATCTATAGTGGTTTCTCAAATAACAGTGTGGAGTTCCACTGTGGAATAGGGCTCTGCAATCTAAGAAGGTTAAAGGGGTGGAAGAAAAAACAAGGATTCACACAACAACATTCTTCTTAAAAACCAAAATCCTAATTGACATATGGACTAATCATGCTTAACTAAATTTATGGAGATGTGGCTAATACAAAATTGAAGGCTATGGAGACATAATTATATCCTCAGAATAACTAATATGGAATATAAGGTGTGTGACATTGATTAGCGTGGAACACAATAGTCCAAAAAATTGAACAAGGGGCTAGTGGTGTGATGAGAGAACCAAGTGTGATTTAGGAAGACATGATGGTGGGTGAGGATAACACCACTAGCTGGCCTGATATTATTATCGGTGAACCTAATTACCATCATTGAGAGTTTTTAAAGGGGGTTCCAAATAGTGTCAATCTTTTGGAGCTGATTGTCCACTCTGAGAAAGAAATGATGGTGGAATCTCTTTTGATCGATGTATCACAAGAGGATGAAGATAAGATGACTAAGTGACTACTAATTATGGAAAATTATAAGGATAATATATAGTTTATCGATAATTAGGACCATAAACTTATACTATGTTTCAATTCAAGGTTATTAAAAATATATGAGAACATTAAAAAAGGGGAATAAATGGCTTATTAGTTCGAAAAACATATCAATGATGACCAAACTACCACGGTAAATAGACATTTATGGAACATAATGATGAAAAATATATATAACATGATCAAATTATATTTTAATGGTTAATCCATTTATTATGGGTTTGTATTGTTTATATTTTTTACATCCATGGGTTCTTACTTTTCGGGTAAAATTTTTCTCAAAATAAAAAGTGTAATTTTCTTATTAGACGTCACTAATTATATACACAACATCAATGAAAAAAGATTATAGATTTAGAAGGTATCGTGTATGTTCTATAGAAATTACATATATTACTTAATAAATTTAAAATTACTGGAAAATAGTACATACCCACACCACCTTTATGAAACTATTTCATATAATTAATGATTACATTATTATGTATATATATTTCACAATGATTATAAATGAGGAGTATAAATGGTTATATTTATGAATATGGTTTTGTAAATTATTTAATGAACTTAATTTTTTTATTTATATTGTTTTGTTCAAGTGAGGAAAAATTTGGAATAAGTTAATATTTTACATTACAAATTACCATCTATTAGACCAAATTTTTATTATTGACCTATTTATATATATATATGATGAATATGACTATGAATTGAGTTATTATATCTTGAAAAACATTTGATTCATGGTAAATTTGGATTATTTTATATCTACCCTTTTCAATAAGTTTCTATTTAAATGCTTCTCATGATGTTTGAATCTTTGTTAACTCAACTCTCATTTATTGAGTTATAATTGTTTTTATTGGGAATATGTCTTGTAACTATCAATATTCAACCCTATGATTGTAATAAGCATTATTTTATCATTATTTCTTGGGATTTAAATCTTTACCAGATATCCCAGTTTTCAGTGTTTCTTACTTTATGTACTATGTTGTTCGTAAGGGACTTCGATTACTAAAATTATTTTAATTGTGTTATATTTTTTATTCTGATATTATAACTTTAATATCATTTTTAATAATTGATTTACTATTTTATATGATGTTATCTTTAATACTTTTGTGAATAATTCCCCATTTTATTTAATTCTCCCCTTTTATTATCCTCCATCCTAAAATCATAACATTGTAAAGAATGCAATTCCATTACATAATTGGATCATTGTTTCAAGTCCATATATTCATTCTAACCAATTTTTGTAACACCCAAGACTTTTATGTTATATAAATCACCAAAGGAATATTTTTCTACACAAAACTTTCTTGGATTGCTTTACACGAAATCGCGACCTTCCTCGATAGATTGCGTCGTACGCAATACCATGTTTCACTAAACAACGATATGCTATTAAAATATTATTAAAACTAGCCGTTATGAATAGTAATAACCACTTTTTGAAATTTTATAAATTTTATTGTTCAAAATGGACTTCATTTTTGGATTTGGAATATTGAAATTAGCCTAGGGTGAAATTTTTCTATTTTTCTGAAAACTTTCAATTTTTGATGAATAGTGAAACCACTAAGTGGTAGTTAAAAAACTGAATTTTTCATAAAACATAATTTTACCGCTTTTGTGAGTAGAATTTCAAAAATATGAGAGACACAGTTGATGTCAGTAAGTAAAATTTGGTTCAATGAGATGAAAATAATTTTTTGGTGAATAGTATCTTTGTACTTTTTTTACCACGGTTAAAAGTAAATAGGATAATTATGGGTAAAGATGATATTATTATTACCCTAAAACATGTCCTAATTCTATTGGACAAGTGTAATTAGACCAAAAACAAACTGAGGAATAAAATATGACCATTTAGGCCCACTTGTATTAGATTATGACATTTATTATTAATTTATTTAAAGAAGGGTTAAAATAGTTAAAATCAAAGTTTAATAAGTAACTAATTTTTAATATGGGGTTATACATAAGATAAATTCGACTATAAATATTCATTAGAAAGATAAAAAGATTTTCTACATAATGGTAGTTTATTTGTAATTTTTAGACATTAAATAATGTAATTTATTTATGACACAAAGATGATGCAGTAATTATCTTATTAATGAAATATTGACATAATTAATGTTATAGACACCAAACTAAATGTAATTTTAGACTTTTTATGAATTCCACTAATTGTCTAGGTTAATATGACATGTGAGTATTGATTTAATTAACGTGTTTCGAACTAATAATTCTGTTATGAGTTTCACAAAAATCAATTACTAAATAGTGTCAAAATTGACATAAAATAGTTTTTAAAACAAATATTATATTAGTAATTTTTATTTTATTCCAAAAAATCTAAGGATCGGCCAAATGACTTAGATATGGTTATCTATATTAATAATAAACAACTTTGGGTTCTTTTGGCTGCTTATAGTATGTTTATTAACCTTATAGTATAAGAACACAAGAAGACACGGTAAAAGTAAACTTATTTAACTTAATGTTAAATCTAAATGATAAGGTTAAAATAGGAACCTAAACATGTATAAATTCTATTGGATTAGAGGATTTCGACCCATACCCACCTTATTTTCTAAATATATCAATTTGGAGCTATTTAAAACCGAACTTGACTTTACAATAAAATAATATTTTTAGATTTTCCAAAGGTTCCCCTCTCCTCCCTTATAAAAGGACACCTCCTCCCTCTCTTCCTCACACCACTTTGAGCCGTCAAGATCGGCCAAACCCTAAAAATTTCTCCTCTCCACTTCCCTAGAGACATCGTAGAGGTCCTGGTCTTCTTCAATGTCCAATTTTAGTGCCCTAAAAGAAGGTCTCAAAGAAGAACTTCAAAGAAGAGGTAATGTCCGTTACCGATTCTTTCATCATTATTTCTTCTTCCACATCTTCTTCTTTAGTTGTTTCATTATGAAGTAATAACATCAGTATCACTCATATAATGATATGTTATTATATGTATGAAACAACCCTATTTCACCATCTATCCATCCTACGGAAAAAGAAATCACCACGCGTGCGTACGTAAGGAATACCGTCTCCACACCGTGGTGTAATCTATTTTCCACCACCACCTTAATTGGATGGGTATAATGGTGTAAATAATGATCATATATGACTATTATAAAGTTATATTAATTCTGAAATAGTATACATATACTCCAATACAATTCCACGATCATAGAAACGATATCATCACTCGTTCGTACGTACGGAATACCGTCTCCACGATGTGATGCGACCTGTTCTAAATGATCTTCATTTCATAATGATTATATAAATGAATTGAATTAATTAATATGATATATATTACACTAATACCATTCTGTAAATGAGGTATCTATAACCTAAAGATAATAATAAGAATTTATTCGACAAAACACGCCTAAGAACAAAACGTTATAAACACCCGAATAACAAGTAGCAATGAAATATTACTACTAAGAAACTAAGAATATGACCATATATGATATCATAAAAATAAGTATGATTCTGGAATAAGTCAATAACATTATTTAAATCATTATACAAGAGGTTTGGACACTTACAAATCAAGTCGGACCTAAGGTAAGGGAAATATTACAATCTCATTTTTTTCCGAGATTGTTTATACTTTAGTATTTACTGGGGTGTATTTTATCATCCACATCCATGTTTCCTCAATATTTAATATTATTTTCATCCATCTAAAATTGTTTAAATCCAATTTTACCCTTCGGTGAGTTTTTAGTAAAAGATATGAAAGAAATCTTTTGTCGTTTTTCGTACGAGGTACTTTTTGTCTTTTCTGACAAAAGTACGAGAAGAATGTTTTTTTAACTTATACGACATGAATGGATTTTTTAAAAAATATTTCCAAGAAGAATCCTTTACAAGTTTTCAAGTTTATTTTTAATCAACTTCTTTTAGTTTAAAGTTGTATGAAATTTTAAGAATGGAAAAATGTTTTTGAAGAAGAAAGGATATTTTCCTCAAGAATGGAGTTCAAGTGTTTTATCAAAATTATTTTCCATCTAAGATAATAAAGGGTTCTGGTTTTATCCCTATTATTACATTGATTTGATAATGTTGTGATGGAATTATTTTTATGAATTCATTTATCTTATATGAATTGTTTTATGATGTCATGATGTTTAAGATTCCCATTTGTATTACATGGGTTATGCAATGATGTATGATTTATGATATTGTGGCACACATAAGAATGGTATCATTATGAGATGGGTGGGACCTATATCTCCCTCCAATTCATTGGTTAAATATTTTATATCTCATGAGATAGACATGTCTGGAATGGTAGGTTATACCGGTTCAGTGAAACAGGACTGAAACGAGGGTGACTCGGTTCAGAAAGGGACTTTGTTCACTAAGATAGTCTTGGCAATGAGTCTTGACAAATAAGAAATGATTCTCTATGATTATGTGTGTATGCCACAAAGTTTCATGTTTTATGTTATGATTATTGTGATTACATTTCACTTCCATGATTTATCCCATGTTATGAAATTATGATCTCTTTTGCAGGTTAAGATTTCCAAAAGTTATGTGCTTATGTATATGATGTGATTGATATTTCTTTTGTTTACCCTTACTGAGCATTTGAGCTCACCCTTTTGTATGTTTTCTTTCCCCAAGTCCGAAATAAGGTTATTAAGTAAGATATGCCAAAAGGGACTATATATATGATGAAATATATGGGAGACAGTGTAGCCGCTTTATGAACCAGTTGTTTATGTTTCCCAGTTTCTAAAGACACTATACCTATACAGTCCTTTCATGGTTTTGTTATATGTTGTAATAAGTATGCTTAAATTTTGAAGTATTAACAATGTATGTAATGTATGGGTCGTTATAGTTGGTATCAGAGGAAAGGTATAGTCAACCTTTGGAAACTAGGATGTGAAATCCTTAGTAAGAACCCTAAGGATAAGTCTAAGCATAGAACACAATCATAGTGTTTTAGAAATGGCCATGAATAACCTAGGATAAGACCTTAAGTGTGAAATTTTATTCTTGATTATGTGGTTTTCCTATTATAATTAGTGTTTCTCACACTATTGTTCTTGGTTTTAGTCAATGGCTGGAACCCGAAGGAATCGTGTTAATGCGGAATGCAACGGGCAATGCAATGATTGTACCCCTGAGCAACCAAATGTTATGGGAGCTGGAATGAAAAATCTTGTAGCCATGCTCACACAACATTCTCAAGCTATGAATCATGCAGGACTTCCAAACGAGAAAAGGAAGGAGCAACATTCTGTTGAATCCTTCATGAGGTAGTTTCCACCTTCTTTCAGCGGGTCTACTGATCCATTAGTTGCTGAACAATGGATTAGTACTACTGAAAAGATATTTTCAGTTCTTCAATGTTCTGAACATGATAAAGTCATCCTAGCAGTGTATCGTTTGGAAGGAGATGCTGATCAATGGTGGAATCTTATTAAGAATACGAGGCAAAGGGATGAAATTGAGTCCATGGAATGGGACGAGTTCAAGAACTTATTTTTCAATAAGTACTTCCATCGTATTCTCCGAACAAAGATGGGGAAAGAGTTTCTTGAACTGAAGAAAAAGGATGATGAATCTGTTGGTACCTATGAAGAAAATTTTACAAGACTTGCAAGGTACGCTTCTGGTATTATTATCCAACCTGAGAGTAAGATCGATCGATTCTTTAGTGGCTTAAAACCAAGTCTTCGAAGGGCGTTAGCCATAAGAGACTTCAATAGCTACGAGGAAATCGTTCGATGTGCTCTCAAAGTCGAGATGGAGATTGGAGTAACCCATCTGTCATATGGGTTTGATAAGAAGAGGAAAATGGAATTCAAAGGAAAATCTAAAGAGAACACTGAAAAGAAGATGAGCTTTCCCTTATGCTCAATGTGTGGAAAGAAACGTGGAGGGAGTTGTCTTAAAGGGACAAGTAAATGTTTCAAATTTGGAAAGGAAGGTCATCGGGCATTTGAATGCCGCGATGATGGGAAGAAGATGTCTAATGATGCAAAAAAAGGAAGGGATACACAGAACGAACCTACTACACTTCAATGTTTCAAGTGAAGTAGATGGGGCATTATTCCAATAAATGCCCTAATCCAAGGGTTGATGATGATGGTCGACGTCAACAAACTGTTAAGGCTAAAGACAAAGGAAATTCACATGCAATTTCTATCAGTGATGTGGAGTACGATAACGATGTGGTGAAAAGTACACTTACCATCCACTCTAAAGTAGCAAATGATTTATTTGATTCTGGATCCACCCACTCTTTTATTTCTGAAGAATTTTCTAAGGCTATCACCGTATTACCTCAACAATTAAATGTTGATTTAGCTGTGACAACACCTAATGGAACAACAGTCACATAAAAAGTTTATAATTCTTCTCCTATCAAAGTTTGTGGGAAAGTGCTTCCTGCAAATCTTGTGATCCTTCCTATAGTGGAATTTGATGTGATTCTTGGCATGGATTGGCTTTCTTTATATAGAGATCATATCAATTTCCAAAGAAGGGAAGTCACATTTCATATTCCAGATCAATCTATGATTGTCTATCAATGCAAGGATGAACATAACCTTCCAGTGGAAATTTCTTCCATTTATGGGTATTGATTCCACTAAATGAAGGTTATTTATCTCAAATGGTTGGTGAGAAACCCACTATTAAGAATATTCCCATTGTACGGGAGTTTGATGATTTCTTTCCAGAGGAATTACCGGGTCTTCCACCAAATCGTGAAGTTGAGTTTTCAATAGAACTCGTACCGGGTGCTTTGCCTATTTCAAAGACACCTTATATAATGGCTCCAATTGAGTTGTAGGAATTGAAGAAGCAACTCTAAGAGAATCTTGATAAGGGATTCATATGCCCTAGTGCGTCACCTTGGGGAGCACCTCTTCTATTTGTTAAGAAGAAAGATGGATCAATGAGACTCTACATTGATTATCGAGAACTTAACAAGATCACTATCAAGAACAAATATCCTCTTCCGCGCATTGATGACCTATTTGACCAACTACGCGGAGCTCAATACATTTCCAAGATTGATCTTTGTTCATGGTATCATCAATTAAGGGTCAAAAGGGAGGATATACCAAAGAAGGCTTTCCGTACAAGTTATGGACACTATGAATTTATAGTGATGCCATTTGGTATTACTAATGCCCATGCTATCTTCATGGATCTGATGAATAGAGTCTTTAGAGACTATCTTGATCAATTTTTGGTAGTCTTTATAGACGATATTCTTGTCTATTCAAAGAGCAAGGAAGATCATGAAGATCACTTTAGAATTATATTGAAGACCCTAAGAAAGGAGAAGCTTTATGCCAAATTTACCAAGTGTGAATTTTGGCTTCAAAAAGTTGCATTTTTGGGTCACATAATCTCAAAAGAGGGGATATCTGTGGATCCAGCAAAAACAGTGGTTACCGAAAGATGGTCGAGACCAACAACAGTAACTGAGATCCGATGTTTTCTTGGTTTGGCTGGATATTATCGACGTTTTGTGAATAAATTTTCACGATTATCTAATCCACTCACCAAGTTGACTCGGAAAGGAGTTAAGTTTGTTTGGACGGAGGAATGTGAAGAGAATTTCAAGGAGTTGAAAAGATGGTTATCCAGTGCACCTGTGCTCACACTGCCTTGTAGTGGAGAAAGGTTTGTGATCTATAGTGATGCATCCATGAAGGGATTGAGGTGTGTTCTTATGCAAAATGATATGTTGATAGCTTATGCCTCACGACAGTTGAAAATACATGAGCAAAATTACCCAACTCATGATTTGGAGTTAGCTGCGGTAATCTTTGCATTAAATATTTGGAGGGATTACCTTTATGGTGAAAGGTGTGATATTTATACTGATCATAAAAGTTTAAAATATATTTTCACACAAAAGGAGCTGAATATGCATCAAAGAAGATGGTTAGAGATGATTAAGGATTACGACTGCTCAATCCATTACCACCCTGGAAAACCAAACAAGGTGGCAGATGCATTAAGTCTACAAGACCATGCTAGATTATCCATGATGAGGATCACAAAATATCCAATATTTATAGATTTACAAAGGATGGATCTTGGAATTATAACGGAAGGGAAAAAATCTTATCTTTCTCAAATGAATGTTCAACCATCTATACATGTGAAGATTAAAGAGGCACAAAAAGAAGATATCAAGTTACAAAAGAAGATGAGAAATTTTCCTGATTTCAACCTTGATTGTGATGGGATAATAAAGTTCAGAAGTTGGGTTTGTGTTCCTCCCATCCCCGAATTTAAGAAGGAGCTGCTGGATGAGGCTCATAGTTCATCATTCTCTATTCATCCTAGAAGCACGAAGATGTATAGGGACCTGAAAGAGTACTTCTGGTGGGATGGCATGAAAAGAGATGTTGCTGAATATGTCTCTCGATGCTTGGTTTGTCAATAAGTTAATGCTGAGAGACAGATGTCTAAGGGGATGTTACAACCATTACCCATACCCGAATGGAAATGGAAAAACATAACTATGGACTTTGTCACAGGACTTCATAAAACATCCAAAGGCAATAATGCTATCTGGGTCATAGTTGATCGTCTTACAAAGTCTGCACACTTCATTGCTATTAGAGAGGATTTATCTCTGGATAAGCTTGCCAGGATATATAAAATGGAAGTGGTAAGATTGCATGGAGTACCACTTTCTATTATATCCGATCGGGATCCGAGATTTACCTCAAAGTTCTGGAGAAGTCTTCAGCATACTCTGGATACAGAGTTGAGTTTCAGCACTGCTTATCATCCTCAGATAGACGGTCAATCTGAGAGAACAATTCAAACCCTAGAAGATATGTTGAGAGCTTGCTCTATGGATTTCAAAGGTGGTTGGGATCAACACCAACCTTTAGTGGAATTTTCTTATAATAATAGCTTTCACTCCAGTATTCAGATGGCTCCTTATGAAGCTCTCTATGGAAAGAAATGTAGGACTCCAACTTGCTGGGATGAAGTTGGGGAAAGAAAGCTATTAGGACCTGATCTCGTTGATGAAATGGCAGAAAAGGTCATATCTATTCAACAACACATAAGAGCAGCTCAGAGTCGACAGAAAAGTTATGCTGAAAACCGAAGAAAAGACCTAGAGTTTGAAGTGGGTGATAAAGTGTTCTTACGAATATCTCCCTGGAAGAGGGTTATGAGATTTGGAAAGAAGGGGAAGTTGATACCTAGATATATCGGTTCTTTTGAAATACTGGATCGTGTTGGGAAGGTAGCTTACCGATTGGCGCTTCCACCGAATCTCTCTCAAGTTCACGATGTGTTCCATTTATCTCTCCTGAGAAAGTACATACCCGATCCTTCACATGTACTCAGCTCAGAAGTTATACTGTTGGAGCAAGATCTTTCTTATGAAGAACAACCGATAGAGATTCTGGATCGTAGCGAAAAAGTCCTACGAAAAAAGACCACTCGATTGGTGAAAGTTTTATGGAGGAACCACCAATTAGAAGAAGCTACATGGGAGCTTGAGGATATGATGAGGGAAAGGTATCCTCATCTGTTTGTTACAAAGTGACGAATTTCGAGGGTGAAATTCATTTTAAGGGGGGTAGAATGTAACACCCGAGACTTTTATGTCATATAAATCATCAAAGGAATCTTTTTCTACACAACACTTTCTTGGATTGCTTTACACGAAATCGTGACCTTCCTCGATAGCTTGCGTCGTACGCAACAGCGAGTTTCACTAAACAACGATATGCTATTAAAATATTATTAAAATTAGCCGTTATGAATAGTAATAACCACTTTTTGAAATTTTATAAATTTTATTTTTCAAAATGTACTTCATTTTTGGATTCGGAATATTGAAATTAGCCTAGGGTGAAATTTTGGTATTTTTCTGAAAACTTTCAATTTTTGATGAATAGTGAAACCACTAAGTGGTACTTAAAAAACTGAATTTTTCATAAAACATAATTTTACCGCTTCTGTGAGTAGAATTTCAAAAATCCGAGAGACACGGTTGATTTAATTAAGTAAAATGTGGTTCAATGAGATGAAAATAATTTTTTGGTGAATAGTAACTTTTTACTTTTTTTACCACGGCTAAAAGTAAATAGGTTAATTAAGGGTAAAGATGATATTATTATTACCCTAACACATGTTCTAATTCTATTGGACAAGTGTAATTCGACCAAAAACAAACTCAGGATTAAAATATGACCATTTAGGCCCACTTGAATTTGATTAGGACATTTATTATTAATTTATTTAAAGAAGGGTTAAAATATTTAAAATCAAAGTTTAATAAGTAAATAATTTTTCATATGGGGTTATACATAAGATAAATTCGACTATAAATATTCATTAGAAATATAAAAAGCATTCCTACATAATTGTATTTTATTTGTAATTTTTAGACATTAAATAATTTAATTTATTTATGACACAAAGTTGATGCAGTAATTATCTTATTAATGAAATATTGACATAATTAATGTTATAAACACCAAAATAAATGTAATTTGAGACTTTTTATGAATTCCACTAATTTTATAGGTTCATATGACATGTTAGTATTGATTTAATTAACTTTTTTAGAACTAATAATTCTATTATGATTTTCAAAAAAATCAATTACTAAATAGTGTCAAAATTGACATAAAATAGTTTTTAAAACAAATATTATATTAGTAATTGTTATTTTATTCCTAAAAATCTAAGGTTCGGCCAAATGAATTAGATAAGGTTATATATATTAATAATAAACAACTTGGGGTTCGTTTGGCTGCTTATAGTAAGTTTATTAACCTTATAGTATAAGAACTCAAGAAGACACGGTAAAAGTAAACTTATTTAACTTAATGATAAATCTAAATGAAAAGGTTAAAATAGGAACCTAAACTTGTCTAAATTCTATTGGATGAGCAGATTTCGACCCATCCCCACCTTAACTTCTAAAGATATCAATTTGGAGCTATATAAAACCGAACATGACTTTATAATAAAATAATATTTTTAGTTTTTCCAAAGGTGCCCCTCTCCTCCCTTATAAAAGGACACCTCCTCCCTCTCTTCCTCACACCACTTTGAGCCTTCAAGATCGGCCAACCCCTACCACTTTCTCCTCTCCACTTCCCTGGAGATATCCTAGAGGTCCTAGACTTCTTCAAAGACCAATTTTAGTGCCCTAAAAGAAGGTCTCAAAGAAGCACTTCAAAGAAGAGGTAATGTCTGTTACCGATTCTTTCATCTTTATTTCTTCTTCCACTTCTTCTTCTTTAGTTGTTTCATTATGAAGTAATAACATCAGTATCACTCATATACTGATATATTATTATATGTATGAAACAACCCTATTTCACCATCTATCCATCCTATGGAGAAAGAAATCACCACGCGTGCGTACGTACGGAATACCGTCTCCATGCCATGGTGTAATCTATTTTCCACCACCACCTTACTTGGATGGGTATAATGGTGTAAATAATGACCATATATGACTATTATAAAGTGATATGGATTCTGAAATAGTATACATATACTCCAATACAATTCCACTATCATAGGAACGATATCATCACTCGTGCGTACGTACGGAATACCATCTCCACGATGTGATGTGACTCGTTCTACATGATCTTCATTTCATAATGATTATATAAATGAATTGAATGAATTAATATGATATATATTACACTAATAACATTCTATAAATGAGGTATCTATAACCTAAAGAGAAGAATAAGAATTTATTTGACAAAACACGCATAAGAACAAAAAGTTATAAACACCCGAATAACAAGTAGCAATGAAATATTACTACTAAAAAACTAAGAATATGACTATATATGATATCATAAAAATACGTATGATTCTGGAATAAGTCAATAACATTATTTAAATCATTATACAGGAGTTCTGGACACTTACAAAGCAAGTCGGACCTAAGGTAAGGGAAATATCACAATCTCATTTTTATCCGAGATTGTTTATACTTTAGTATTTACTGGGGTGTATTTTATCATCCACATCCATGTTTCCTCAATAATTAATATTATTTTCATCCATATAAAATTGTTTAAATCCAATTTTACCCTTTGGTGAGTTTTTAGTAAAAGATATGAAAGGAATCTTTTGTCGTTTTTCGTACGAGGTACTTTTTTCCTTTTTCGACAAAAGTACGAGAGGAATGTTTTTTTAACTTATACGACATGAATGGATTTTTAAAAAATTATTTCCAAAAAGAATCCTTTAAAAGTTTTCAAGTTTATTTTTAATCAAATTCTTTTATTTTGAAGTTTTATGACATTTTAAGAAAGGAAAAATGTTTTTGAAGAAGAAAGGATATTTTCCTCAAGAATGGAGTTCAAGTGTTTTATCAAAATTATTTTCCATCTAAGATAATAAAGGGTTCTGGTTTTATCCCTATTATTACATTGATTTGATTATGTTGTGATGGAATTATTTTTATGAATTCCTTTATCTTATATGAATTGTTTTATGATATCATGATGTTTAAGATTCCCATTTGTATTACATGGGTTATGCAATGATGTATGATTTATGATTTTGTGGCACACATAAGAATGGTATCATTATGAGATGGGTGGGACCTATATCTCCCTCCAATGCATTGGGAAAAGATTTTATATCTCATGAGATAGACATTTCTGGAATGGTAGGTTATACCGGTTTAGTGAAGCAGGACTTAAACGAGGGCGACTCGGTTCAGAAAGGGACTTTGTCCACTAAGATAGTCTTGGAAATGAGTCTTGACTAATAATAAATGATTCTCTATGATTATGTGTGTATGCCACAATGTTTCATGTTTCATGTTATGATTATTGTGATTACATTTCACTTCCATGATTTATCCCATGTTATGAAATTATGATCTCTTTTGCAGGTTAAGATTTCCAAAAGTTATGTGATTATGTATATGATGTGATTGATTTTTCCTTTGTTTACCCTTACTGGGCATTTGAGCTCACCCTTTTTTATGTTTTCTTACCCCAGGTCAGGAAGAAGGTTATTAAGTAAGATATGCCAAAAGGGACTATAGATATGATGAAATAAATGGGAGACAGTGTAGATGCTTTATGAACCAGTTGTTTATGTTTCCCAGTTTCTAAGGACACTATACCTATACGGTCCTTTCGTGGTTTTGTTATATGTTTTGTTATATGTTGTAATAAGTATGCTTCAATTTTTAAGTATTAACAATGTATGTAAAGTATGGGTCATTATAATTTCTATCATATTTTTGAAAAATATAAGGTTTATAAATTTTTTGTAATCATTTTGGGAAAAAAATTAAAATGGAAAATCTAATAAATCTTTAATGACGTGGTTTTACAAGAAATACTTTTCAATATATTTTCTTCCCCATATTTATTTTAATAATATTAATTTTTTTATGGAATAATTTATTAGAGATTATTTTAAATAGTAGTTGTTTTCCAATGATTTCAATTTAGCGTTTTGGAGATAAATTTTTATTGTGACCCATAAATTCATCATTTTATGAATATGCTAAAAATTATCTATTTTATCATTTTCCTAGTAAAAACGTTTTCCACCACCTTTATCATTTTATTTTAAATTTTATCTTTTTGTTTTCATGGTTTCTAAAATTAAATTATTCATTCTCTTATTTTAACACAAATTATCTTTTAAATAGTTTTTTGAATGATCAAGGATATTTATTATTTCAATTTTTCTCAAAACATGTTTATTTTATTTTTATTATAATTCATTATCTTTTGATATATTTTATGCTGGATCGATGATGTTTTTCAAAAATCACCCATCAGATTATTTATATAAAATAATTATATAATCATATTCCTTATCAAATACATGATCAAACAATAATTTTTTCTTCCCTAATCATCCATTCATAATAGGTGTAACTTTCTTTCAAATGCCTTTACTTTGTGAAGACTCTATATTCCCATCTATTTACTGAAGGCTATTATCCAAGATTATATTAAGTTATTTGTTAGGGATAATATTTTCTTAGTCGTATACCCATTATCTATATAATATTAATAAAAAATTCATTATTATCTTGTTTGAATGTTATTTACCTAGAAATTTTTGGTATGTCTATGGATATACATTTATTTACTCTAGGATTATCATGTTGATTATTTTCGTAAGTGAACCTATTTTAAAATGATATGAAACCTGTTTTTCATTAATGTGTTACCAATGATTTGGTAATTTAATGATATTTATTTGTCACTCATAATTATGGATGATTTTGGGTGGGGTATTATATCGCCCTATAATAAAGTATTTGGGAATTTATATCTCATGAGATATGCATTAATTAGTAGTTTTTAGTTTCTCACATTTTTTAGTAACTAATAAAATTTCTTCTAAAATATATGTATACTCTACTAGTGTATATTCTATATTTTAAATATGTTTCAATGATTCTTGATTATTCTCAAAAGTATTTTATCCTATCATTATTCATGATTATTGAACCACTATTTTTAGTCACCTATTATGTTATTCAATGATTTTTGATCTATTATTTTGTTTGTATGTATTATCATATGTATGTTGATTATACCCATACTATCATCTTATAGTCACATATTAAATTTAATTTTATCACTTGTGCTTACTTGTAATATGTAATTTATCTCAGGTCTTCTTAATTTATTAATTTCTTCATGTTATGATCATTGGAGAAATATGAAATGTATGAAAGGGTATCTTATCTTTAAAATTTTATGTAGAAACAGAAAAGTCATTATGGATTCATTAAATTGTAAATATTTCCAAAAAATTCAATTTGTATATAGAATATGGGTTTTTTAGTTAATTTGTTTTTCTAATTTTAATAAAATTTCAAATGAAATAGGTAATGGGAATATATTCTAATAGTTTTCTAAATAAAATTATATAATTACATGGTCACATATGTGCGGTAAAATAATAAGTAAGAGTTTTCAATTATCTACTTAATCATCCAGTACAAGACCACATGAGAAATTCTTATAATGAGAAACAATCGTTTGATGAAATATTCACCATTTATTACCTCACAAAGGATCATTATTTACTCTAGACATAACATGGAAACAAAAAACCCATATTTATTCTAATATTATCAATTTAAAAATTATTAAAAACACCAAAAATTGATTTTTTTTATATAATATATTTGATACTATATGTTTAAAATAACTATTTAATTTCAAACTATCAAATATAACACATGAATTTAATAAATATTTTCTCTCCCCAACCTTCATCTCAACTAATATCTTATCATTTCTTGAGAAAACATTCTACTGTATATCCCCAAACAATTAAATGATTATATATATCCCTCATTTTAAAAAATTCCAAATATTAATTCCTTAAATTTTCAAAAAATAGAAATATTATCTTAATAAATAATATCATGAGGTAAATCATACCTTTCCCAAACTACAAAATGAAGATACCACTAATTTTGTAAAATAATGAACATACAATAATGGAATGATAAACTCATTTTGTGTGTGGGGTTCCTTATCTAAAGCATCTAGGTGGACATATTTCATTAAACTCTAAGAGTAAAATATTTCCTCCTCAACACTTTTTTGGATAATTTATTTATCAACAAATCCACAACATTACTTTATATAGATTTATATAGTAATATACACAAACCTTTCTCAACCATCACTTTTTTGAAAATTTTATTATATATTTAAATTAGTTTTCATTTAATGCTGGATATGGGTATTTATAATATTATTAGAAATTGAGATATCATATTTTATATAAAGGAATTATTTAATATCAACTATGTTATATACATGTAGTTACATTATCGAGAAGAGTTCTGTACATTCTTTATTTGTTTCTATGTAACAAAATTCTGTTGTGATTAATGAAATCAAATTTTCCTTCTTTCAGAGTAGATAAATAATAAAACCGATAAGTTAAAATATACCACTTGATGTAGACTTCCAATAAATTGATGCACTATCCCAATCCACATATCTATAACCAAGTAACATCCACTATATGTTTTTTTTATATATTAAGTGAAAAATAACAATTACATTAATATAATGTATTATTATTTTCATTACATGAAATTTACATTCCTTTGGATAAATTGTGTACTATGTGGCTTAAAATGTGTGAAAACAATTATAGCACCTTATTTCTATTATGTATAATATGATAATAGTTATTTACCTAAACATAATTATATTTAATACTTTTTTATATTCATCACTTGAAAAATTAATCCTTATTACAACCAATGATTCATCACCATTGAATTATTTATTAAAGATATTCTATACACATATTTTATTATTTTGATTTAGAAATGAATGCTCCTTGTATTCTTCATATCACTACTAAACCAAGTAAAGTTTCACCTCCCCAAGTAATAAATATTAAAAATGAATCCTCAAAAATTATGAGACGTAACTAAGATTTTATTCATTTAACCCTTAAATTATAATGTCATCAATATAAATTTTCATGATAATTATTCATTTTATTTTATAAATTATAATCAATACCTCCTTAATAAAATCAATGATTTGTTAGGAACTGATCAAGAAAATACTAAAAAAATCATAAAGTATTCATTGAATTCTATAAATCATTATTCATCTTAAAAAACCATGTTATCATCTTCATAAATACTAACACTATTAACCTTTTCATTGTATACATGTTCCTCGATGATATTATTCAAGAAAACTGATTTGAACTCCTTTGAAAATACAAAGAACCTCCTTGAAAACACTATAGAGAAAAATAATCCTATCATTTACAATCCATATATAGGATTAAATAACTCATATATACCATTACCTAAAATCTAGGAATATTACATCCAATATAATCATGATTTTTTATGAATAACCTTACAAAATCCATTGTGTTTGAAGTGTGATCCCCATTTGTATTTGATAAAACTCTTCTTCTCCTACCTCATTTTTTCGCATGTATTATTCTTCTCAATATTATTAAGCTAATATTTAATATACTAAATCCCATAACCATTTATAGTATACTCTTAAAAACATGTACCCTCTTATTGATATAGGTTTAAATATTTTTTAGGGCCATTATTGTCCTTATTTTCACTAGATATGTCAAGTCCTAAAAGTTGTTATGTTCAATGATTTTATCATTCTACTTGAATTCCTTGTAATTTAGGAACATAACATAAACTTATCAACATCATGGTATTTTTTAGAAATCAAATCTACTAATTTCAACATTAATTTTCTCAACTGATCTTCACATTCTTGTGGAATTGTCTCACTTTTCCTAAAAAAATTACTAATTCTTCACCAAGTTGATTTATTTTATTTTAAAAATCATTTCATTTTTTTCAAATACTTCTATACCAAGAACATTGATGTGTATCAATGTAAATTAACTCAATTTACTTGATATTAAAACTGACATTAGTTATTCTTATTGAGAACAAATCATTTAATTCCAAATATCTTATTATATTTTAGTCTATTTATTTTATTGTACCACATTTTTATGGAGTTTTCTCTTCTAATATACAGAACATTACATTTCTTTAATGTAAAATGATTTCATGAAAAATTTAATTTAATACTTTTATAGTAGGACTTTCTCAATGGGAATCATTTGGACCATGTCTTTTACAATCCAGTTTCCCTCTCAACTATAATTTTTTTTGAGAAGTCCTCATCATTGGTATTTATTTCCTTATCACATTCTTCCTATTATGATGCTTCACTTGTTTATTGTTAAAATAAATGAAATTATTGGTCCATAATTTCGTAATACATTGAAAATAAATTTCTCCATTATTCTTCAATAATTTTTAATATAATTTTAACACAATTGAATTGTGGGTTGTTACAATCAAAAATTCCATTTTGATAAAAATATCACTTACAAACACATAATACCTCTTTCAATCAGTGAATATTAGTGATATTAGAACACAAAAATCAACTTCCACCAATAATGGAAATATTTTTTATTTCATATCTAAATATGTGTACATAATCTAAATGATCATTCCCATTTTACAAGCATTACAAACATGAGTATTATATTAGGAAATCATTTACACATCCTGAGCTACATAATTGTTAAAAAATATTTCATGTAATTTTGACACCATTGGCCACATATTTTATACAAAAACATATTATCATCTTTTCTGTATTAAAATCATATTTATTATGCTCTATAAATATGGAAGTGACTCCTCTTCATGTTAATCACTTACACAAAAATACCTATGTATTTTCCCTTAACCATATATGTATTCTTGGTGAATACTATATCATTCCCCAATTAATACAATATATTTGCACTATGAAATTTATGATAAATGACATTCACTATAAATACATTTTTTTGTCTCATATTTGTTCCTATAATTTTTTACTTCCTAGAAATAATAATCATCAAGATTTTATTTATTCCAATTAAAATAAAACCTTCTTTGATATAAATTATTTATGTGAAAACGTGCTTATTTCCTATAAAATGTGAAGTATATATACTATCAAGATTCCTGTCTCTTGTAATTATTTCTTGTTTAAAAATAATTATGATTACGTCCCTCATATAAATTTGGGTTTTGACCCATTCTCATTATTTTAAACCTAGTGGATATAGATATTCATGTTTTTCATATTAATTTTATGGCTAAACATTAACTTGTAATGATATTTTTTTATTTTTACTTTCTCAATGACGATCTTTGTTATTGTACATTAACATCTTGAGTCTCAGTCAACACATTCGTCCGCATCTATGATATTAAATACATGAAAACTTATTATAAATCATTTTTTAATACTATTTCCATAGAAAACATAAAATGTGAGTTGAATTATTCATATAGATTTGTTGGAATTGTGCCTTGAAGTAACTCTTCACTAAAGAAGACACATTTTGATTGTACCCTTAATTTCCACAATAATAAACCCTGATTTATAGTGTATTTTTATTTATATTCACTATTATTATCATATGATTTATAGTATCTTCTAATTATATCTAATTTTGAGGCATGGGTACATATAGATTAACATAAACCATGATCCATTTTTTCAAATAAATCACCAATCCAACATATCATTATAGATTTGTATTTTTTTGAAGAAAATAATTAAATGGATTAGTTAAATCACCATTTATATTATTCGCATTCTCCATATCCTATATAATACAGTTTTTAAATTTCACACCTTCAGTCAATATTCTCTCCCAATATTCACAATTTTTCAATAAAATGATGATTTATCAATTGATATTAGTAGTTATTTTGACATTATATTTTATAAAATATATCATGCTATCAATGATATATAATTATTCTTAATCATTGAGACTAAGATCAACTATTTTCTCTAAAGTCTATAGATTTTAAAATTTGATCATGTTAATATTAACCTTCATAAAACACTATAATATTTTTATTTACTTATATATATAATGGAATCAGAAACCAATCTATTATATTTATTTATATTATTCCTCAAAATATCTATCTCTTCGAATAAAGCCTCAAAATCTGATTTGAGGTATACTCTTACATTAATATCACAATCACTTTCTCCTAATATTTTTCATTTTTATGATGTCCACAAAGCCTATTTATTAATGTTTTTTAATTTACTCAATTCGTTCAAGGAAAACAACCTCTTTTGAATATAATTTTTTTAATAATTTTTCTATGAAGTCTTTATGCCATTTAAATTGTTGGACGAATTATTCACTAGTTAATCCCAATTATTAATTATCTTAAACCTTTCTTAGACAATTGGAATTTAGGGGAGAAAATTTTCCAAATCAAAAAATGAATTTTAATTCTTCCCCATGAAAATAAACTTCCCCAAATTGTTTTCAAAAATTAATTTGATCCTATTTTTAACCTCCTTTTCCTTATAGACATCCTCCAATAATTGATACTTAATTTTCTATAATTACACATCATGTGAATTATTTTTTACAAATGGATCATTTTCATTATTACTCATCATATAGGAAAAATGTATGCCATTATAATATTAAATATAAACTTATTTAGATCATTTAAATTAATAGATAAATTGGCTATGTACATAGTCACATGACCTTTAGGAGATATTGGTGTGGCAAAGACCCTAAGTCTATTCTATTGGGAACTTACTGGGGGATATAGAGATTTTTCAATGGAAAAAATATGGTTATTAGTATCATTACTCTTTCAAATATATTTATATTCAAGGGGAATTGTCATATCCATATTTCTATAACCATGATCATCACCAATGGTCGCAACTTATAGAATTTTTTAAACCTTTCAATAAATGAGTTTTAACCCTAGAACCTCTTAATTATATTATATATGGTTATACCATTCACCTAAACTAAAAACACACATATAAATACAAATATATTTAGTAATTTAAAAATATTTATCTGCATAATTTTTATAATTATTTTAATAAATATCATTTTAGGAAGTCAGGTCATGCATTCATTGGACCATAGGGCATGGTAGTTGGTGGTGGCCATATAGAAATACTACTATAGGTAGTGTATCAAATAATTTTTGGATATCCTTGATTGACATATGACCATGATCCACTTCATCCATGGTGTTTAGTATCATCCACATGGCCCTACTACCACGAGCCGCAACACTACTATCTGAAGGGTCTTGGATAGACGTGACAACTTTTTTGAATCATGCATACCATTACTATAGGTTTATGTGGGACTGAAAACTAACATTGGGAACTTTTTCTTAGGTCAAAATGCACTTCTTGAACCCATCTCATTTTATTCGTATTCCCAACACTTGATTCCCACAAATCCCTATTTCCATAGGACACATCGTTAATTTATATAGTTCATTCCCATGTGTATCTAACCCCTTGTGTAATGTGTAATGTAACTCCCTAAGATTTTATGAATTTATTTATCTTTTCGATATTTTGAATTTATGTTGACACTATAAATAGCTGTTATATATATATATATATATATATATTAAAACACTGAATAAAAAATTCCTTTCAAATGACACCGACTTGGCTTGTGTAACACGCAATACTGACATAGCTTATGCTACACCCAACATTGAGATGGAAACTATTACAGAGAACACTAAGACTCTACAAAGTGCCAATTTCTTATAATTTTTCTAAATGATTTTATTATAAAATTTCCATTAAATATATCAATATTAATATTAATAAATAATTTTCAAATATTTTTTATAATATTTTTATATAATAAAAACATTTTGATAATGAGAGATATAATTTTTGATCAAGTCCTTATATGTTTAATAATTTTATGAACTACACTTCATGTCCTTCTATGAAAAACATAAAAATTAATTTTAGACACAACTATAAATTCATTTATTTAAAATATTTTTTATTTATAAAGTTCAAATTAGATATTGATGACTTCTTTGGATTTTTTTTATATTTGTTTTATGTGAATAGTAAAAATTCTACATTTTTTTAAAATAATATAACTTTATTTAAATAATGATTAATGTTAAACTATATTTTAAATTTTTTAATGGAAAATTAGATCCATTATACATATATCCATAAAATTTAGGTCATTATAATAAATTTTACTTTGAAATTGAATATAAAAACCTAAGAAACATTTTACCTTATTTCTAATTTTAGAACCTGTAACTTTATCTCGTAGGTGGTATTAGCATTAATAATATTTTTTCATATTTTATGAATTGAATTAAAAAAAACAAAATTAATTATTTTAATCAGTGTAGTATTTAGAGTCTAATACGATCAATATAATTTTGACCAAAAATTTTATTAGATGTGATTGAAATTAATTGAAGCGATTAAGGTCATATTAATATTAATTTAGGACTAAACCTTATTATTTGGGGAAACAATTACCTATAAACATTTCAAAAACTAATTATATGTCCATATTTATTCTATAAATATTCTATATTGATTTCGGTTCATTTGGTATTACTTTTTTATGATAATAACATGTGTACACCGAACTTGTTTTCAAAAATTCCAAGTGAGTCATTTTCCTTCCATATAAAAGTATGCCACCTCTCCCAAATCCTAACACTCTAAAGCATTTTATTTTAGGTGAATATCTACCCAATATGCTTCTAAAAATAATTACTTACTCTTAGAAGCATTCCCTTGGGTAGAAGACAGTCAAAGGATGCCTTTTGGCCCAAACCAAAAAAAGTAACCTAATTAGGTGGTAACGTCTTCCCAAAAGTCCACTATTTTATTTTCCTTCTCCACCTAATCGACTATATTAATACCAATATTTTATAAAAAATAAAATTAAAAATATACAATTTTTTTTAATGCTAATGGTTTTACCTAAACTTACTCATCTAATGTGTAACAAACAAACTATTTATGCGTATACTGAACTACCACCTCACTAAATGATGACGGTTCAATTTCCCTTACCACATCTCGTGGTGAAAATTCTGAAAGAAAATATATTTATATATTTTATGTATTATATTTATTTTTTCTTTATTCTTATTTATTTCTTTTACAACTCATATCTTTTTTACTATCCATTTGGTTACAATACGATAATTTCATTTGAGGAAGTGCGGACTAACATCCCCTAAAAGTGATATGATTCATTCTTACAGTTCAAGGATTGTATTAAGTATGGTTTTGGTGAATATTTATGATATATATGATATAATATATATACTATAATAATGATATGTATATACATATATTTCTTTTACTTTCTATCTTTGAACATGATAATTAAATGGAAGTAGCGTTCATGCATATACTAGACCTACGTTCTCCCTAAACGGTGTATTCTATTTCCTATAAATATATTATATAGACTATTATAATACAAATATACTAGATATTAATGAATTTATTTCATGTATTACATTCTGGAATCATTGTATAACTATAATCACCAACAATATAAAAAATAAAGACACATAGGAAGAAAAAAGAAAATATTACATGAAGTGAAACCATAACATAAAATTTTTAACAAGAAAGTAATATTAGGTCAAAATAAAATCATATATAGAGTTAGATATATGAATATGAATTTTTAAAGGATTTATAGAAAAATTATATTTATTATATATGTGGTTTGAATGAGTATGATGAGAGTCAAGACAAAAGATAAGGGGATTTCATCTCACTTTTTATTTCCATGAGATACATGCTATTTTCACCAAAACGTTCTTTTGTGTGGTGTACTTATTGAACATAATTTTATTTTATAAATATTATAAATAATCTTATAGGTATTAAAATATCTATTTTATTATATTTATTTCATGGGTTTTATGTTTCTAAAGATACCAAATTAGCAAAAAACTTTTGTCTCAATTTTACTTCATTGACACTCGTCTTTTTTATGAACCTAAATTCCTTTTTGCGGTGTATATAATTACATTTCACATATTATATCCTGAAATTACTTCTTTTTCATGATATTTTAATCTTAATTTCTTTTCATACATGGAGAGTATGATCCCATGTTACCATGTTATGAGAGTTTATTGAGACAATCTCATCACTTTTTGAGATTGTTTAAGTTTTTGATTTATTTGATGAAATGTTACAGTCCATATCATAGGATACTTCATGAAATTTCTTTTCCTATGGTTACTCAAGATATATTCATATATTGGTACTATCTTTCTACAATTTAGTATATAATATAGCTAGGAATTTGTTTTTTCATAAATCCCAACATTACCCTCTCTTTGGTCCGGAAATATGTGTTAATTTAAAACCATGTTTTCTAAAAATGATTTCCTAGAACCATATATTTTACCCAAAGATCATTAAATTAGATTTTTCCCTTTTTTTATTTTACCAATTTTTGCAAAGGAATCGTCATGTCCATTCTGATCAAGGAATTTTTCTATCATTTTTCCAAAAAACAAGAATATTCTTTATACCTTGTATGACATGAACAAATTTATCCCCCATAAATCCTTGGAAGAAATATTTTCATGTTTAACTGTTATTTTTTTTAAAATAAAATATATTTTCATAGAAAATGGTTTTTAAATCGATTTCATGATTACATTATATGTTTTGAAGCAAAATGGTTTTCATAATGTTTTCAAGATTATTTATATATTTTCCAGAAAAAGTGTTTTCCAATTATTTATATGACTTATATATAAGTTTTAACTGTATATTTAAAGAAATTTTTTTTTCAAAAAAAATAATGTTTTCTTTATAATTTTTCAATCTTTTTCAAAGAAATGGGTTTTAAAAACATTTTCAATATTTCATTATCTGTTTTCGAAGTTTTTTCAAAGAAACAATTTTCCAAAATGTTTGCAATCTTATTTCATAAATTTCCATGGGAAATGGTTTTCAAAATGATTACATGTATTCATTATATTTTTTCAATTTTTTTCATTAAAAAAAATTAAATGGTTTTTTATATTAAAAATCTATTTGTTCAATGAAGAAAGGATATTTTCTTCACGAACGATTTTTGAACTACAATTAAAATTTATTTTCCATCCATGATAAAAAATTTATGTTAGTCTTGACCATCTCAAAAATGATCAAAAGGATCCATTCATATTATTTCTATTAATGGGATATGATTAATTTCATGGTCTTAATGAAACATGTTTCTTTTTCAAGAGTAATATGCTTATGATGTTCATTTCTCTTTTAAAGGTTATATGTTTATGAGATTCATATCTCTTTCATGGGTTATGATTTTGGTGAATTGATTATGAAACCTGTATATTTTTTATAGTGTATGATATGTTGACATGTATACGATACCCATTTGATTTCATGGGTTATGATATGATTGTTTAAGATTTTATGGAACATGTATACATGATTTCATTATGAAATTAATGGGACATCTATCTCCCTCTATTACATTGGGTAATGTTTTATATTTCATGAGACTCTCATAAGATGGAAAATAAATGTACACATCTCAGTATTACAACACTAGAACTAGAAATGAACTAAGATCAGTATTATAGGGATGGAATTGGAAAGGAACTCAGTTCATTATTTCAGGGTTGGAATGGGAAATGAACTCGGTTCAGTATTATAGAGCTAAAATTAGGACTGAAATATGTTCAGTAATGCAGGGCTACAATACGAGTGAACTCAGTTTAGTAAAGGACTATGTAAACAATTATGGTCTCGGTAGAAATGTCTTGACTACTATGGAAATCATTATATATGATTTTGCATCTTCCAAAATTCCTTGTTTTATTACCAGGTTATTCTTTCATGGATAATGTTCTATACTTTCTTAAGATTAATTTAATATGAAATACCAATATTTATTAAAGGATTCATTTATATGATCGTTGATATACATGGTATGATCATATATTTTCATGATCATGTTCTTATAACCTTATGATCATGATTATTCTTACATATCTCCCTTGTTGACCCTTACTAATCATTTGAGCTCACCCCTTTCTTATGTTTCCTTTCCCCGAGTTTTAATGAAATACTTAAGGTAGAAGTACTAAACGTGGATATATTTGGGGTTGATATTGAAAATATTTCACCAATATATACAGTTTTTTATTTGTTTTCAAATACACAACACTCATACAGTCCTAGGTAATGTATTTTTTAATGCACTGGATATTCATATAAAATTATGTAATATTCATGTATGTAAATATTGGGATTCTAAAGTTGTTATAAAGGAAAATGTTTAGTCAACATTAAGAAATTAGGATGAGAAAGTATTATTGAGATACCTAGGTATATTTATAAGGATATATCCAGGGATGTCTCTAATGATAAGTATAACAGTGATTGAATGTTTTAGAAAATATCTCGGAATTTTGGTAAAAGATATAGTGAGTGGTTTCATGGAAATGCATCCCTCTCTAGATAATACAAGTGGATTTGGCTCTAAAACTTATATACCTAGGGGTAATAACTCTGAAAAATGTTTTGGTCCTAACTCAATGTAATATGGTACATGACAAAGAGCCTTGTTTCACTCTAGTATTGACACTCTTAGTGGATATGCTTTTGGATTTCACAAAATCACCATGAACCATCATGAAGGATTTAAAAATTTGTTGGCTATGATTAACCTATGTTGAACATACATTATCATTGATTAATAATGGTTCCATGATTTAAAAATCATATTTTAAATTATTTTCATAAATATGTGGTTTCATTCTATGATATGTGTTTCTCACACCATGATTTTGGTTTTAGAAAATGGAGGGAAGTAGAAGTAACTTGATTAATGTGATTGTGTTTGATGATTTTATAATTTTAAGTCAAGTGGGATGATCGATAGAGTGAAATATGTCGTGATCAGACCTAATAAGATTTCACAGAACATGATTAATAACATGTTCCTTAACCAACACTCAAACTCATGATGGGAGAGAAAGGAAGATTTTGCTAAGAGTTCAGGTAATGGAGACCATGTAGGAAAAAATATTCATCTTCCTTTATTTCAAGAATGTTTAAATAATCGCTTAAGTTAATGTCTAAGAAGAACAATAATATGTGTTGACTATTGAAAATATGGACACAAAGTAAGTGAATTTAGAGGAGAATGAAGAGTTCAGTTAAAAAAGTGGGTGAGAATGATGGCCTCCCTAATATATCAATAAATGTTAAGTTCCTAAAGTGTAGATTAAAATGTCATTATGAAACTCAATATCCCAATTTGATATCTCTTAAAGAGATCCTGCAATATGCTGCGAGTAATGGTTACATTCAAGATGATGAAGATAATAATGATGAAATGTAATAGGAAATAGATATTATGTAATAGGATGAGGTGGTTGTGTTAATGACATAAGGATGAAGTGGAATAATAAAAGTATACATGTTTTTGGAATAAAAAAATATGTTATATTAATGATGAAATATATAAGGATTGTTATACTTGTGTTTTTTTCTCAGTATTTACAAGTTAATATAGAATTTTACCAATGAACTAGTGAAGTTATTTAATGACAAGATTATATTTTGACTTAGGGGAGGAGACCATTAATATGTTCTTTATATAAATATAATACTATTATATCTATGTAAATTTGATGGTACTGATTATCTTTGAATTAATTATGATCAAGTTGAGAAGTATTTCATGCTATAATTGATGATGTTTACAACTTATTGGATTTATGGAATATATCCTTTAATCTTTTGAATGAAGAAGCATGAATGTTTTCAAAAAGTATTTATGGTACTTTTTTATATTACCATGTTCCAAGAGAATTTAGAAAGAGGGTGTTCACATGTTTGGAATATGAAAACCAAGAGATACATTGTGATATTGATGGGATAAATTTTAATATGTTTTTGTGAATTTGATTCCAAGGTTCTATATTTTAATCTTTTATAATGGTTATAAGGTTCTTTGTTTATGAAATTTTTATGTTACACTTATAAGAGAGCATTTAAGAATAGAGATTGTATTGGAAACATTGGTTAAAATGATATTTCGTGAATAACCTTATAGCATGGTTGTATTTTATATTTTGTAAATTATATTCATATGGTTATATAAAAGGACACCTTGTATGTTAGGTGATAAACAATCATGTATGGCTATGCCACCAGTCTTGAACCCATGACCAAATAATGGTACGTGTTTCACGCCTACCACTGGACTATGTGATGTCCGGGTTAATGTGTAATTATATTTGATGAATAATTATTTATAATGAAACGGTAGTGTCAATTTTTATTAATGGTGATTAATGTATTAACCATATTAATTATTAAGAATGTTTATAAATAAATAGTTATACATTTTATTCTTTTATGATCATTAAGATCTGAAAAAAGTGTATGTTATACCTTCATGCATTAAAGATAATTTCTATATGTCAATTACATGAAGTAATGGATGAATTATAAATTAATAAAATCAAAAATGATGAATGGCCTTTTAAATAATCCCATATTTATGAATTTTAGGCCCTCAACTTTTATTAGATCATTAACTTTTTATTGATGGATGACCTCAATAACTCCCTATAAATATTTATAATTTTCTACTATACCCAATATTAACTCCAAACCTTTGTTATTTTAGGTGAAACCTAGTTATATGCTACCTTGGGGAAATGTTATGGTCCCATCTTTTCCATTTAAGGGAATATTTAGAATTCAATTTTACTATCTGGGTTTCTATGAATTAATATTTCAGGTGTTAAACCTTTGATAACCGAGGTGACTTTCGATGGTGAAATTTTATTTTAGGGGTGTGGAATATAACACACTGAGATTTTAAGAATTGTTTTTTTGGAATTAATTTATATTTTTGAAATTTTTCATTCCACATGATGCTAGAAATAATTGATTATATATATATATATATATTAAAAACCTAATTCAAACATTTCATTTACATGTCGTAGACTTGTCTTTCATTACACGCAATACTGACTTGGCTTGCGCTAGATTTAACACCCAATTGGTGTGCGTTACACGCACCGTCGAGTTTATGTGAAGCGCCATTTTATCATAATTTTTTAATTGATATAATTATAATATATATATATATTAAACATATTTATATTAATTTTAATTTTAATTTTAAAATATTTTTTATAATGGTTTTATATAAATAAACCAAATTAATAATGAAAGATATATTTTTTGGTAAAATACTTATATGTTTAAATATAATATGAACTCCATTTCATATACTTCTATGAAAAACAACAAAATTAATTTTAGAAAAATATTGAAATTTAAATTTTTAAAATAAAAATATTTTTTCAATTGTCTATGAATATATTATATTAGGTTGAAATTTTGGGATTTTTCTGAGAAAATTAGTTTTTTGATGAATAGTGAAAACTAATGTTATTAGTTAAAAATGGCTTTTACATTATATAATTATTAATGATAAATTATATTTTAAATTTTGTATGGAAAAATTATATCAAGTATATATATATTAATAAAATTAAATGTTTTATAAGAAATTTCACTTTGAAATTGAATATAAAAACCTTATAGACTATTGAACATATTTCTACATTAAAAATCCTATAATTTCAAAATGTCTACGAGATGTGAATTAATCATATTTTTTACACTTATATGAATTAAATTTATAAAAATTGAAATAATATATTGTAATCAGTATTATATATAGAGTCTAAAAAGGTTAAATTATTTTTTGACCTAAAAGATTAATAATATTTATTAAAATTAATCGCAATGACTAGGGTCAAATTAAGACTAATTAGGGACTAAACTTTAATCATAGAGGTCCAAATGACCAATCCACTTGTCAAAAGTTAATTGTATGTAAATATTTCATACATAAACCTTCCATTACAGATTTATATTTTTTATGACTCATATTTTATAATAACATATTTTTACCTAACTTGTTTACAAAAATTCCAAATTTGTTCAATTCTGGTCATATAAAAGCCCAAACGTATCTCACATCCTCACACATATAAAACTTATGAGGTTATTACAATATCTACCCAATAAACATACTAATATCCCTCCATTACTTGTAGAATCCTTATATTGTGCATATGGAAATCCAAGGAATCCTTTTGGCACAAACCAAAGGTAGTTACATGATTTAGATGTAACGTCTTCTCTCAAGTCCATTATCTTATTTTCCATCTCCACCCCTAAAATATATTTATTACATGATTGTAGAAAAACCCAATATCTTTAATATACTAGGATTTTATTATGATAATTCCTTTACCTTCACTTACACACACCTCCATCAAATGGGTAATGAACATATTGTTTATGTGTACGGTGAACAGACGCCTCACTAAACGATGATTGTTCAATTTAATATAACGCCTCTCATGGTGGACATTATGAGGGAAAATATTTTTATATATTTCATATATAAAATATATATTATTTATTTAATCTTATTTAATACTTTTAAAATAGGTATCATTTTTTACATTCCATTTGGTGTTAAAATGAAACTTTCGGTTGAAGAAGTGTGGATAACTGCTCCTTCAAAGAGATATGATTCGTTCATACAATACATGGAGAGTATTAAGGATTTAAATAGTGAATACATATAATATATATGATATCATATATATAATTGAATAAATATTTTTATATAAATATATATACAAATATGTATTTTACTTTTGTTCTTTCTACAATACAATTAAATAGAAATAGCGTTCATGCATACGTACGACCTATTGTCTCTATGAAAAGTGTATTCTATTTCATACTTATATATTATATGGATTATTTTTTAAAACATATATTGGATATAAATGATATTTATATCATAATTTAAATTCATAAATCATTACATTAGAATAAGGACCAATAATTTGACAAATTAAAAGACATATATAAACCAAATAGAATATTACACGAAGTGAAACATTAACATAGGATGGTTAGCAAGAAGGTAATATAATGTCATAATAAAACCATATATGGTATTAGATATAAGAATATGGTTCTATAAAATATTTATAATAAATTTATATTTATTAAAAATGTGTTTTGAATAAGTATGATGCGAGTCAAGTCACAATGTAAGGAGATTTCATCACACTTTTTAGTTCCATGGCATACATGATATGTTCTCTGCACTATTCTTATGTGTGGTGTATTTATATCACATAATTGTATTCTATTTATATAATAATTAAATTTATGTGTTTTCACATATCTATTTTATGATATTTCTTTCTGGAGGTTAATTTTTAAAAAGTTACCAAATCAGTAAAAATATTCTATCTCAATTTGCCTTCATTGAGAACCAAGTTTTGTTATGAACGTAAATTATTTTTTGAGGATTATATACTTCCATTTTACATGTGATATCCTAAAATTATTTTTTTTTATATTTTAATATTCATTTAATTTTAATCTTACATGGAGAGTATGATCCCAATTTACGAGCTTATAAAAGTTTATTGAGACAATCTCATAATTTTTGGGATAGTTTTTGTTTATGCTTTCATTGATGACATATTATGAACCACCTCTCACAAGAATTCCTAAAATTTATTCTTCTCTGGTTATTAAATATATATTCATGTATTTTTACCATCTTTCTACACATTGGTAAATAAAATAGCTATGAAATAATTTTCTAAGAAATCGTGACTTTACCAACTCTTCGCTCAAAAATATGAGTTACATTAAAACCATGTTTTCTAAAAAGGTTTTCCATGAATATTATAATAATATCCAATTATCATTAAAAAATTCCATTTTTTCTTTTTAAAATTCTTTCAAAAGAAACTTCACATCACATTCCAAATGAGGGATTTTTTTAAAACTTTTTAACATGAAAAATGTGTATTCTTTTTACTTCATACAAAATGTATAGATTTATTCACTATCAATATTTTTATGACTTATTTTCATGATTAAATGTTAATTCATTAAAAAATATTTTTAAATAAGATTTTTAAGGAAACTATTTTTTAAAAAAATTCTATGTTTTTTATATGGTTTCAAGGTAAATGTTTTTCAAAAAAATTTTTGTCTTATTTTATATGTTTTAAAGGAAAATTTATTTCAAAATGTTTACAATCCTGATTTATATGTTTTAAAAGTATTTTAAAAGATTTTTTTTTTAAAACATTTCTTGATTTATTTATAAAATTACTAATTATATTTACAAAAAATCAAAGAAATGGTTTTCAAAATATTTTTAAGATTTATTTATTAGAATTGAATGTGTTTTCAAAGAAGTGGGATTTTAAAAAATTGATGCTTATTTTTTTTATTTTCTAGTTAGAGGTTTTTCAACATTATTTCCAGTCTTTATATGTTTTCATGGTATTTCATGAAAATTATTTCCAAATTGTTTTATGTATTAAAAATCCTTCTTGGAGAGCAAAAATGATATTTTCCAAAAAAAACGTTTTTGAATGATATATAAAAATTATATTATATCTATGATGAAATCCACTAATGTGACTCATGACGTCTTAGGAAATTATCTAAAGGATCCATTACTATTATTTTAGTGAATTTGTTTTTGCTTAATTTCGTGGACATTGTGAAACATGTTTCTAATTTTCAGTTTATATATTTTTGAAGTCGGTTTCTTTTTCATGGGTAATATGTTTATGAAACCTATTTCTCATTAATGGGTTATGATTTTGATGATATGATTATAAAACCTATATATTTTCACATGTTATTATATGTTAATATGTCTATGATACACGATTCATTGTATGGGTTGTGATGTTATTGTTTAGGATTTTAAGGTACATGTATGTATGATTTTATTATGAGATGTGTGGGACCTATATATTCCTCCAAGGAATTGGGTAAAAATTTATATCCCATGAGATAGAAAAAGTTGGAATAAGAAATGAAATCAGTTCAATATTACAGGGCTGGAACTGGAAATGAACTCAAATAAGTATTACAGGGATGGGATGGGAAATTACCATGGATAAGTATTATAGGGATGAACAAGAAATTAACATTGTTCGATATTACAGGTTGGAATGAGGTGTCAGTTCTGTTTAGTAATATAGGGTTAGAACGGGGTGTGAACATGATTCAATATTCACCTAGTCTTTTATCTATGATTACCTTGTTGATCCCCTAGGATTAGTGTAATGACATTGATAGACAATTTGAATTAGTGTGTGAGAATTTTTACTAAATTAACCAAATTTGTTTTACCAATGGGTCTATTTTAATAAAGAATCTATCTTTCTTCTCCTTTCAAAATATTCTATGAAAGAACAAATAAATATTAAATCAAAAAAAAATCCATATAAGAATATGGTAATTAGTTTTACCTATAATGTATATCACTAAAACCTTTATGTATGGTGATTTTTATCTAAAACAAAAAAAATAATATTTTTTGTATCAATACATATCTCGTGCAAGTGTATATCCATCTAAATCATCATTTCAGACACCAAACTTGGTCTATTACTATGGTGTTCATCGAGATTTTTGTTTATTTTTTAGGATTCATTCATCAGATGATATTCATTGTATGTCATATAGTATCATAATTCCCTCATTTATTGGTTTATCAAGAGTCTATGGTCATCAAGGGTGTGTTCATTGAGTATCCTTGTTATATTTTTTGGTTGTGTGTTCATGGTTTGTTATGATTTTCATCTATTTTATGTTTGGAGTTTTATTTTTCATAAATTTATATTTATTATTTGTGTTGATCAATTTTCTGACTCTTGATATAGAATTTTTCATGTATGAGATCATTGATGATCCCTAGTTATGGTCTATGGTCATAGTCTACCAGTGACATGATGTCAAATACATAGATCCATGTTACTATTCTGAGTATCTCTAATTTTTCTTTCTTTGTTTTTGTACTCTTGTCTATTTTTTTGTGATTGTGTAGTGATATCTAATTATTTTCTAGTTTTCTATCTATTATTCCATGTGTCTAAATTTTAGGGAAATAGATTATTTTTCTAAATATGATTCTTCCTAATTTAACATAACATGGGGATATGTGAATAATGGATTTTAAATTTAGGATGGTGTTGGTCATAATGATGAAGTCCAATTGAGGTGGATACTTGATGTGGTCTTCCAGTTTATCCCATGTATTTTTCAATTTTGAATATTTAAATTGGGGTCATTTTAAGCTGGTTGTGTGTATTTTATATGTTGGTCTAAAATATTGGTTACATGAAGAGTAACATATTTGGGTTCCCAGTAAACATTATAAATGAGGATTTATTCGAAATAAAAGTATGGGCAGGGATCATACACCCTCTAAACTATTATATTTTAAATAACTATGTTACAAGCAAGAACCAAATTTCTCTCCTATTACGATCTAGCACCAACTTGTTTTACATTAATTACCATGTTCTATTGGATCCAATTTTATGTATTATTACTGTTGTAAATTTTTGATCCTCCATGATATTATGAATCTAATATACTTACTAAAATGAACTAATAAGAAAACTAATTCTTTCACAAAAATATCTATTGTATAGTATCACTATGCAGTCCTTACAGTTTACATAAATCGAAGCTGATTCTTCCAGATTATATTATTTTCTTTTTCTGCAACAAGTATGATCTTATTCTCACACATAGTATTAGATATCACATTTTCTCTTTGAACTAATTGACAATTACAAGTTTCAATATATCATGAATCTTTTATATAGTTTCTTCAATGCATAGAATATCATTAAATTTTTGAAATTGTTTATTCATATTTTATCTATTTAATTTATACTCTTCTACACATATAATATGATGTGGTAGAAATATTGTTGTGATTTTATTATTTTATTCAATAGTAATATATCACATTGATAGTTATATCAGGGATCCCACATTTTCCTTTATCATTCCCTTCCTATATATTAAATAAACAAGAATGACATTTTAACTATAATTTGGGTATAAAAATTCCATCTTATTTCTCACCAGCAACATCTCAAGGATCTTTATAATTAATTCGAAAACCATATATTTGAAATCCTAGAATTATCATTTGAAGAAAGAACCGGTTAGTTATCATTTAATACCTAAAACTCCGAGCATTAATCATGGATTAACACTAAAAAAATACTGATATTTAAATAATAAAGAACAAATTTGAACAAAAATATTCTAAATTAATCATCATTCTAGATAAGTTTTCCATAAATAGTATATTTTTTCAAATAATAAATTTTTTCATATATTCAAAAGCATTAAACACATCTTCATTATGACTCATGGAATCTTCATTATCATTATAAAATTATTATATACATTACAAAAAATATATACAACCCTTGGAATTTTTTCATGTCATCCAAAATTTATTACGTACCCCAATGGATGTTTTTTCTTTTTAGATCTTTAAATTAAAGAGAAATAAAAATTATCTTCATATAAAAAGTCATATTATAATGATCTTCTACTCTTCAAAATTAATCATTCCAATATTTTTTATCTCATCAGAATGATATAGCATTAGACCAGTGAAATATGAAATATTTATATGAAAATATTTAGTATTCTAAAAATATATTTTAGTACACAACGTGTTTTTTTGTTTTCACTTCTGAGTATAAACTTAAATACGTATATTATATATGATTAGAATACCATACATATGAACTATAATATTTCATAATTAAACTTAATTATCTCACATACCAACTATAATATAATAAATATGGAAATATTCTCATGTAAGTAGACTGGAGGAAGTAAGTCACCAAAAATATCTATTGACATATGATCAGTGGTAGTAACTCACTATCATGATCCAAGGTATTTCTTCAATCCCCCTTAACAAATCAAAAATAAACATATAACAATACCTTTATTTGGTATTTCATTCTTTTTATACACACCATATCTTCTATACTCAAAACATTTTGACATCATGACTTATGGTCATATGAAAAATAAAAGAAAATCACTTTCAAGATCTATGGTTTTTGTTCAATTATCTTTTCTTATTAAAATTTTACTCTTAATATCCAATGTGTTTTTTCAATCCTCTTTTTATACCCGTATTTTACTCTTAATATCTTCTCTAATAAATGCATATTACCATTATGTGTTTTTAATATATATATATATATATATATAAAGGGGTCAAAAATCCCCCATTTGTATTTTTTGTACTAATTTAAAAAATTTAAATGAATATTTTTTTGTGTCTCCTTCACACTTCATTTACCTATTTTAAGATAATTTGAAATTATTGTTTTTTATTTTTTTCCTTAATATGGGTTTTTTTAAAAATGAGCGTCACTGTTTAAATCATATATTACATTTATGAAAAAATAACAATCCTGAATAGATATGAATGGTTCAATAATTTACTTTTTGTTTAATAATTTGTTACCCTTTTCTCATAATTTTTTTTGAATATTAAGAACTTATTTCAGAGGAAAATAGACACCATTATGAGTTATTTAATATCTCATATGCTGAAGTAATTTCTCAAAATATTTTCCAGGTTTAAAGTCTTCTGAAATATAAAAGATATAATGAATTTTCTATAGTATTAATAAATAATTTAATGTATTAAAACTATGTATATATGTCTTACATGGCAACATAATTTCATACATAATTTAATTATTAATAAATATATTATATTATTGATTTCTAAAATAAATAGGTAAATCCTATGAAAATTGTTTTTCAATGAGGGGAAAGGTATTATATGTATATAGAAGTATCAGAGTGTTATATTTTAGAAAGGTAAAATGTATTACATGTTTTAATGAATGTATTATGTGAAATATGATTCCTTATGGGATATTAAAGTGAAATGATATAAAGTTCTTTACGACATTTTTATATCTTATATATTGATTATCAATATCTTATGATGTGATAAAGTCTTAACAAATTAACATTCTTATAAACTATATAAACTTATATAATTTTTGTATGGATCAATAGTATATTTTTTCAAAAAAAACGCCAAATATTCTATATCATCCTTATTCTCAATACATTGATATACTAAATAACCACGATTCTTGTTTTCTTAATTTCATAATTTTATAATTACTTATTAATAATTTAAAATATATGAAAATTAATTTGGATGTGTTTTATAGAGAAATAAATATTTTCATAAATAAGAAGTATGTATAAATATTTAAATTTTTTATTTTGAGTATTTATAGATATATGTTCAGCATGATTTTATTGGGATAATATTTTATATTTTAGAGTAATTTATATTGATTAAGTCAGATACTTAATTACATTATTTATTATCCAACAATTTAGATAAATGATTTTATCTGTATAGTTGTTTTTTGTTTTAAATATTATCAAATTTTGTTTCAACTTATAAGAGGATCATTATAAATGAGAGCCAAATTTATTGATTTTTTTTGTGAAAATAAAAACTACAATGAATATGCTAGAAAAAATAACTTTTTAATTTTTATATACATGTAGAAACATTAGAAATATTGTTTGGATAAAACTAATGATTGGTGTATATGTGATAGTTTTCTTGGTATCATGTGTTATACATGCCGGAAAACTATTCTTATTATAAAATTACTTATAGATAACCTCAATCCTAATATTCCAAAATGATGAGGAGATAAATTATCTGTTGAATCTTATGACATGAGAGATCATATCAAATGATATAAAATAATATATAATAACTTATGTATATGTAAGATTTAATAAGGGAGAATAACACACCATAATTTATGTCTTGGTTATATGATTATGTATGAATTATCTTGTGAAATATATAAATCCTTACCATTAAGTTAGAATGAACATATATTAAAATAATGATTCAATCATAAAATGAAAATAATATATTATTCTTATATATATGAGTTTCCATTCTATACCATTATTTTTATTCAGGATTATTCTAGGAGAATAATGGTGGATTTATACCTCAATTCAACTTCATTTGTGGAAATAAATATTGAAAACTAGACTAAGAGTAAATTGATATATCATTCTAAAATTATGATGACTGACCAAAACACGTAAATGGAATTAATAGTTTTAGAAGGTGTCTCTTGATGAAATGATGTGGGAATATTATAGTGACCATTGAAGGGATTAATTATCGTCAGTCAAATAATAGATACATTAGAATGACGAAGGGCTATATGTTTTACATGAACACATATACCATAATGACCATTTGGATTGGTACCAATGTTGAATAAGATTAAATGAGGAAGATGTTTTTTAATAAACAGAGGAAGTACACAAAGATAAGAGGAATAAATATATAGAGCATTATATGGTTATAATTCTATATTATATTATTTAAACTCTATTAATAGAGGAATAAATAACTGTGTGTTTAATGTAAATAGGGAAGAATTAAATTTGGCTTGGAATTATTTTTCTTATTTCTAGTTATTTATTATTATTCATAATGTTTGTTTTATAGTATTTTAATGAAAGAAATGGACTTGTAATTTTTTTCAATTTTTATTCCATAATTTGTGTTTCGTTATGAATTGATTATTCCTTATTTTATTTTGATACATTAATTAATTATTCATCAATTAGTCATTAATGAATCAAGGGAGAAGTAATTAATGGTCATAGTAATGTAATGTAAGAATCATTATTTTATATTTAACTATTTAATTCATACATCACTTGGTTGATAGTAACAATCTGTAGGTTGGCTTTGAAGTGTCACAAGATCATTATTTTATATAAAAATTGTTTGACCAGTTCAGATAAAAAATAAAAGGTTCAATATATTTTGTTTATTATGTATCAATACACAAGTTTTTTCTCAATGAAAGGTAATGAATATGTTGTCATAGGATTTATTCACAATGAATGATTAAAATAATAATATCACCATTGATAGAATATGATGTAATTTTTTATAAAATATTCTAAATGATCAACAATTATTAGTCACATTTTATCTTAAATAATTATTTATCATAGTTCCTATTTTTATAAAATTAAATCAAAAGAGAAATAATAATTTCCAATATAATATAAAAAATCCAAATTTATAAAATAGTGACATAAAAGATGATTGAATATATGTAAGACACCTAGATAGAAAACATTTTGTCTCCAAATCACTTCGTCCCTGAGTCTTAAAATTTATTTTTGAATTGTTTTCTATAAGACTTCAGAGAAAATATTGCACCATTACTGGGTATTCAAGATTCTTATGTTATTTTTTCTTCGTTTTTACCTTAATAAAGAACCTTTTAAATTTCTAAATGTATCATTTTTTATATTTATATTTTTTTAATCTATAAAATTATTTTAAGGCTTGACTAGACCATAAAATTATAAACTATTTTATTTTGATCTAGTGATTTAAATAATATATTCAAAATAGCTTGATAGTTGTTGTCCAAAAAACATTAATAATGTTATTTTTTACCATTTATATTTCAATTTAAAGTGAAAACATTAGTATAAATAATTATGAACAAAAACAAGAAATCAAGTCCAGGAATATTGGAAATGTACATTAAAATATAAGAGTTATAATCCACCATACATTATTTATAAAAATAATCATGTTTCTTACCCTATATTAGAAACTAACATTGAAATAAAACTTGATTTTATTCAACAACAACCTATTTTTCATAATCAATAAGGAAATGATCATAATAATAATATTAAATAGTTCACCATTATTTATGAAATAACAAATCTAAAAGTTATTGATTAAGAAAATGTTAAATTGAGATTTCTCCAATTTTAATTGGACAAATCCTCCATGAAAAAGTTGTTATGTTTACAACCAAGATATGTTATAAGATAGAAAAAACCTCAACAGATTTTCTTTTAAAACTTATTTCATCATTTATGAGAAATCCTATAATAATGTAAATCTATGGGATTTGAAAAACTAGTAGAGGGATTTTTCATGTGAATTATTATAGGTTAATGGAAATTTATACAAGATACCTTTATCAACATATTAGGTAAGACTAGTTGTTCATAAAATTCAACCAATGGATGGTTTATAATAATAGAATCAAATCAGATGCATCACTATAAAGTTATATTACCAAAAGAAATCCACATGAATTCATGATATTGATAGATAAGATTTCATAAACCTCATATAAATATAGTGAAAGGGTCAAAATATCCAAAGTTATACATTATGAAATATTTATTGACTCACAATTGATTGAAAATAGATGTTAAAAACAAACCATCATAGTAAAATATATGGATATCAACTAAATGAGAAGACAAATAGCCCCAACCAAAATGTATGGTGTTTTTACATTATATGTCCATTTCATTAATTTGTTGTATTATAATTAAAATAATTAGAGAGTTATGATGGATTGTTTTTTCAGATAAATAAATTTCAATAACCATAGTACAACCAAGAGTAGAAATATATGTAAAATTTTGTCCATGTATTTTTTAAAAATTAATATAAAAAACATTAATGAACACCATTCCAACAATGTTAGGAACCATCACCATCCTAAAAAAAGAGCGTCAATAAATAATTGTATAAAAGAAATCAAGGAAAATGGAATGTTTATGAAAAATTAGAATACACTACAATTAAACAATTAAATACTTTGTCCACATAATGAATGAAATTTAATATCCATGAAAATGATCTAAACCTGATGAAAAATAAAATTATATATACTTTCACACAACTAATTGAATTTGGGAACTATGGAAAAGGTAAAATTATATTTCAAACTTACATAAATGAAAAATTGAATGTTAGTTTTATTTATATCAGATATGGCGTTGGAAAAAATATTTAAATATAGTTATATTATTAAGTAGCCACTGATAGAAAAACCACACATTAAATAATATAATATCAAATTGAGAAGAAGTATCTCATAGAGATCCTTTAAATGATAAAATATAATATCGAATGAATTAACAATGAAACATCACACAACAAATAATTATATTTAAATCATTTTAGATGATATTACATTAAAAGATAAAATTAAAACACACTCATATAACCAAAATGTTTAATATCATTAGATATGTTTTTGTATATTATGTCCTTCTATACAATATAGTTTACTATTCTTGAATAAAATTCTTCAAAAATGTTTTCCTAAAAGTAATATCATATTTAATATTATTCTTACTTAATTGGGGAGCTGAGAAAAATAAGGAAAATGCGATCTTAGATGCCCAATAAAGGGGAGAAACTATGAAATACCAATATATTTAACATAGGTGATAAAAAAACATATTATAATTGTGTGAGGATAAAATGAATATATAGTAATGATAAAATAATCAAGGTAAATGAAAATAGAAAAATTAAATCATACCCCTTTGAAGGAGAAACATTGAAATGTAAAAATGGATTACAACATAATGATGTTGAATGAACATGAAATATTACTCTCATATAATCTTAGGATGTCATAGGTATATGTTAGGGATAATATCCAAGGTCATCATAACATAGTGGTATAGGATAATCACTCATTCACCATACATAATAGTATACTGTGATGTAAATATTGACACAATAAATAAATGTGATTAATTATTATAATAGTAAATGTAAATTATTCTATGAAACTATCTCCAAAGTGATGTATAGAAAATAATTTTTTTATTATAACATAAATAGGTATTTTCATAGATGAAAATCCATTAAAGGATGATAAGTTATTTAAAAATATATTTTTCATTTTGATATATTATTATATATAATTAGAGTTTGATAAAATTGATAAAGAAATTAAGGATAAATAAAATATAATTTATTTTAATGAAAATGAAATAATTATACTTCTAAATGAATTAATATAAAGAAACAAGAGAAAGAGGAAATAAAAATAGACAAATAAATAAATTTAAAGAGAGTGAAAAAAGTTTCCCTTATTATATTAAAAGGTATTTTAGGATCAATATAAATAGACATTTAAAAATAGAAATATTTGAATGGAAATATAATATATCCAAAAACTAACATAAATTACATGGTAGTGGAATAAAAAGATATAACCCAAAAGGTAGTTAATGAAAATATTGTTTGCCTTTCTATTCAAATTTATTTAACATATTCTAACTCGCTCTATAATAAAATTAGAGTAATTTACAATTTATTTGAATAAATTATTTATATTCATTACATTTTATATCATTTACTTATATTCATTATATATATATATATTAGTTATTGATTATTTATTTTGATCATGACTTGTAAATTGTTTAAACATTTATTTTCTTATCTTGGTAAAATGGTATCAATCAATACTTATTGTTCATAAGCCCGTAAAATATAAAATTTTAATTGTAATTAAATAACAATGTTATAAAGAATTATAATTCCCAAGGTTATTTCTATAGAGGATTATGTTATGACTCAGAAGGGTGAGGACCAAAACATTCTTTTTTTGTTTAATGATAATAATAATAACGTGTTACTATATAAGGAAAATTCAATTGTGTGTTAGCATTAGAAAAAATAATAACAAACTAAATTAATATTATAAATAATAAATATTTTATATTTATGTAATATATTCCTTTATAGTTATAATTATGAAAATAAGAGTAGTATCATCCTTGTAAGATGTTGAAATGAACAAACTATGAGCATCATATAAGCAAGGAATGATTAAAAAAGAATCTATAATTAGTTATTATAACCATATTATAGCATATTTTCGGTTAAATAAATTTTATTAATGTTATATGTTATAAAAAATAATATTTTTATGAATAATATAGTGTACATAAATAAATAAGAGACATTACATATGATGAAGTGTCAAATATTCCATTAAAACACTTCTTAGAAGTGAACGCTTTATGATTCCTGATTGTGAATCAGCGAAAAAAAATATATGATAAGGATTTAAAGGAGGATATTTTGGTATATATTAGATAGTATAAAAAATAATATTTTTATATTATAATATATAGAGGAGGGTTCGTTTTATAAATGAGTTTGATGGGAATATTTTCAAATACACATTGTTTAATACATAAAGTGTATCATTCTGAGTTTGAAAGTGGCTCATAAATTTTTATAATAAATTTTGGCCTTGGTTATAAAAATTATTAATAATAATATTACTTTTTTTCATTTATATTTAAAATATTGACCATACTTTATATTATACTAAATTTACTATTTATCATTGTATTTCACTATTCACTCTTCTATGTTTTTTCCAAAAAAATATATTGACCCTCTAATCTTATATATAAATAATAAATTCAAATATTAAATCCATTTTATAAAACTAAAATTCAAAATATTAAAAATTTATCTTTGAATTAAAAATAAACAATAGATTATAAAAATGTGAAAATAAATTCTTATGTAATAACTGATTGTATTTTTATTTATTATTATTACTTAATTATTTAATATAAAGAAATTATTTGTTTCACATAATAAATATATTATTTTCCATACACTATTTTGATTTAAATTTTTTTTATTCCATGTACAAAAATTTAAATTTTCCTATTAGTTATGTGTATATCGAAAAACAGTTTATATACCCATCGATAATATAAATATCAAATTAATATTTCCCATTTCAATATAAAAAAATGTACATTTATATATATATTTCATCATATTCTTTCAATTCATCCTCAAAATTTGTATCATATTTATAATTGGATTCATTCCATTTACAGTTATACACAATAGTATGATTTTAATAAGAGACCATGAGGAAGAATGCTTTAAGCATGTTATATTTTGATTTAATTGAATTTTTTTTTACTATTTTAAAATTAAAAATTATGTTATTTGGATATTTATAGTAATATTAATTATTATTTAATGGTATGATTTGATATTATAAATTAATGAAATAATTAATCATTAATTTTAAATTAGTATTATATATTGAATAAGTAATTTAAAAAATGAAGATCATTAATGGAAAATTCATAATAAAATATGGGGTGTTACACACCCCACCCCCAAATTAACCCATGAAATTTTATTACTCAAATAAAACTACATGAGGGAAATTTTTCCCATTACAGCATTAGGTATACTATCATTTACATAAAATTATTACTTCACAAGAAATATTTATCTATAAGAGTTTTATTATTTTGTATTATTTTATTTTGATAAGCCAAGATCATCACTAATTATTCCTTATAAAATAGAAACTAATTTATTTTTAGATACATTGAGTTTATTAAATGTTATGGAATTAGTATTTATTTCATTAAAAGTGATACATAGAAAACATTTTGTTATTATAAGCATGTTTGGAAGAAATATATGATAATATACAATCCTTTCTTTATCAAGAATCATTAAATTGGTGATATATATATATGAATTAACATTATGTTCCTCTAGAATCTCATAAGCATCTTCTATGGTGATACCCAAAATAATGGGTTTTCACTGACATAATCCTCTATATTGATTTAATGATTATAAATATGTCTCTTCTTTTAAATTTATCATACATTAATATGTCACTTAATGGTGTGAATATTCTCTTCCATCACTTGATAAATACATGGTTTTAATAATTTCCCCCTAATTTTTCTTACTATGTCAAAAAACTATATCTCTTCTCATACAAAGACTAATATGGCACCATTTTAATTCTTGAGTGGATATTTTTGGATGAATTTTATCCCAACATACATTCTTATTGATTAATTTTTATGAAAAATCATAATAAACTCTACAAATTACTTTAGATTATATGATGAATTTTTTTGTTTTATTATTTATGAAAATTTTAACATATAAATAATATATTATGGATGATATATCTCTATAAAAAGATCTTTCCCAAAATGTCACGATATCGTCTGAAATACATTAAACTAAAGATCAAGTTTCAGGTTCAATGCTTGTTTTGGGTGACATTTGTTCACGTATATCATAGAGTCCAGTATTGTGAGTTTCTTACACAACACATATATATATAATACTGATTCTTAGAGTAAAATATTTTCGATAATGTAAATTTTTTAACATTATAGGGAATTCAATACATCATTTATATGATTTTATAATTTTTTTAATATTTATTTTGATATTTGAGCTTCCATTTTTTTTAGGATTCATGTAAAATGTCTAATTTTTTCATATTAATTTTTTAATTGAAAATATATCGCAATTGAAGTGTTATGAGGATAAAAGCTTCCAACTTCCAACATTTACTTTTGAATAACTTAATGGAATAATCACACGTTTCAGATTGTTTTATTTAACATAAGCTCTATAGTAATATATTTTAATTTCCAATGTTTATTAAAAAATTCTTACTAAATGACATAAAAAATTCAATTTCTAGATCTAGTAAGTAATGTGGATTCATAAATAGATACCCTTATATCTAGCCACTAATTCTCTAATCTGTTTCTTTTAAAAGATAATATATCTATCGATTAGAAAATTTATATCCCTTAAAAATATTCTTTGCATAAATTTATTGATTGTTATTCAAAATAAAATTATATAATTTTATTTATTGTTGTTTTATTTTTTTTATTTTTTTATCTATTTAATTCATATCTTATAAATATTTCTATATATACTTTTTTATATCTTATACTACGATAACTCAAAAACATGTAAATTCATAAAAACATATTTCCTTGAGTGTGAGGAATTATTATGATTGTTTAAAAAGTAAATTAAACCCTTCATGATGCTAAAATTTTAATTTCTTTTGATATGGACTTTTATGTAGAGAAATGATTATATATGTTAAGAACACTACCAGTTTTACATTTCTATAAGATAAATAATAGTAAGTAATATTCATTAATGGTTTTAAATATAAGTACCACAGATAAATTATTAATTATTTTTTTGATTAATAAGTGATTTTATAACTATCAGATAATTATTGGAAAGTATAAAATTCTAGAGAATCAAATTCTGAACATTACTCCTAAATAATGATATAAATATATTTATAATTACAATTTCTAGAATAGAATGCTTTTTTAAGACATAAAATATAACATTCACATGTATTATTGTTACATGGCTTATTAAATCTAAAATAATATTAAATTAAATCCTATTATAACTTTTTATGTAATAGATAATATATGATTTGTGTCTTACGCTTATTATCGACTATTAAATTTTCCACTATGTGAATCAGTTGTACAGATGATTCATAAATTTTTTACTATCATAAGTAATTTTCAATATCTTTGTTAGAAATTAATAATTGATGATTATTTGGATATGAATTAAAGTGAAATACTTTCAAAGGAGTGGTAACTAATTTGAATAATTATTTATGAAAAAATGAACCTTACAATGATAAATGTGGATATTCTCACCATATATTTGTTGTAATATGAGATATGGTGGAATTCCATTTTCAACTATATCATTAAAAAATACATCAAACCCTTCTACTTTAATACACAAATAATAGATAAATCATTCATATAATATAAATTATTAACTTATTAAAGAAGGGTTTTATATGCTAGAATTACAGATAGATAAAATTTCTTGGATAATTACTTTCAAGAATTATATTTGGAAGGATATTAATGATTGGTCCAGAGGGTGGAAGATATGACAAATCATTTGAAACACTATAATCTGTGACATAAGAAAATATATATAAAAAATTTAAAGTTAAATACAATTGATATGGACTCCATAAGATCCACTAACAGTTGATGAATGATGGTTATGAAGGCAATATATACGTGGATCATCAATGAAGATCTATTTTCTAATGTTTCTTTGGGAAGTGATGATAATTAAAAGATAACCATTTTATTCCAATTTCCCTCAGAATGAAATGTGATTTATTGGTAACATAACTACGGATGATCTTAGTAATATGAATCCTGATTCTACCCTTTCATTTATATTATGATTATTATATTCTATGATTTTTGGATAAGCTGGAATATGTAAATAAATTGGGGAAATGAAGTATTATGTTGATGAAAAAATATGATCAATCGTACTTATGAGTTGGATATATAATATATTTTTATTTAGACATCTAGGGATTAATGTGATGTTTTAAAATATAATTTTACAGTTGAAACATTTAATTACTTTCATTTTAATTAAAATTTTAAGATGAATGATATGAAAAATATTCTATAACTATTAAAACCACTTAAGTCTTATTCCAGAACCTGTTACATTTCTTTAGATGATTAACATTCTTTTTTAAAAAATGACTATTATGTTGATTTTAATCTTCTTTGCTGAGAGTGAAAAGGGAGATCACTAAAAAATTTGATATCCCTTGATTATGTTTTAATCATTCTAAACATGTAGGATATAAATTTATATATAAATTTCAACAACTGAACATAAAAAATATGGATATATTTTGGTTCAAAAATTAATGTTTGTTAATATTTCTAGACCCAATAATGTTTTTGCACCAAATAATTATTTAAAAATGTTTTTAGAGAAAAGGATGAGTACTCGTATCCAAAACAAATGGTATAAATATATAAATTATCTTCTTAATATCCCAAAAACTATTCCGACTTTTGAAATTAACAAAAAATTGACTGGTGGAAATGTCTCTTTAGGAGTAAATGAAAAAATAACTTCATTAAAATTTGTGATTTATCACATCATTTTGAGGCGTTAATTTCTAATGTTAATTTTTTGGACTTATGAACAACCATATTATTCTTAACCAACTATTAGATGGGGGATACATCATGAACTTTTTAAATAAAATATATACAATTTTATGTTTTAAAGGAGTTCATATGTTATTATTTTATAAGGAAGATAATTCTTAAACTATTTACCTTGAGGACCTTACTTTCTATAACTTCCACTACCTTAGTTAAATAGATTATATGTAATTTCATTGTAATATAATTTTAGGGCACTATAATAATAAAACCTTATATAAACATTCCCATAAATAAATTGTGAAGGAACCTGCTTAATATATATTCTATTATTTTAAATCATGTGATCCTTGATAATATAAAATATATATATTTCTAGAAACTATGTTAGTATGAAATAGGGAGTGATCAGAGGTAGAATGAACATGATGATTAACACTTGGATCCCAGAAACTATAAATGACCAGAAGATCCGAAAAAACAGAAGTTTCAACATGCACCCTGTGGGAAAATAATATTTTTGATTGTTTTACTAGGTATATTTTTCTCTTATCAATCCTAAATCCATTATCCCAATCTTGGTTATAAAGGATACAAAATCTAGACACTCTCTCAATGGATAGAATCATCCTCCTTTCACATCTAATACATATAATATTGAATTAAAATTACCTCCCACCAATGAGGCTAATTTTCTCACATTAAAATATTCAAGGTCTATCCATGAAAACCCAATTTCCCATTGATCAAATCTCACATAAAAAAAAGAAAAATAAGCCGGAAACACTAAAAGTTATTTGGGTCACCATAATCTACTAAGAAACCTAAATGATTTCCATTACAATGGATGAGTCCTAAAAGATCCAAAAACTGATGATTCGAATTATCCCCACTGATGTTGAACAAAAATCCTAGCCTTCATGAATTTAATAAATATTATAAAGAGACATCATTATTTCATGGATGTATCAAGGAAAAGAAACATTGAGTTTTACAAATTATTTTCATAGAGGATTTGTTCATTTATAACAATCCAATCATTATTAGATTTATGGATGATAATTAGTTTAAATCATTTCTAGTTGATGTTAGTCCTAGTATGATTGGTGGTTATCTAAGATGTAGGGATGATCTCTTTGATAGTATTCCTCAGGTGGTGTTTACTATTGTCAAAAAAAATTTAGGGTACTTCATAATGAGTCCAAAATTTAGATAGTTCTCGAATCACTTGACCATAATTGTTTCCCTAGGCCATATGGTCTTCTAGAATAATATTTTATCATCTCTTATTATCTTATCAAAGAGGATCTCATTGGATCAGTCCAACTCATTTTTTTCATGGAAGTGGACTACCTAGGGGGGGTTTTTTACCTTGATCATGATTATTCCCAAAGTGAATGATCTATCATCCTAAAACCTATTTCTTCCTATATGTATTTGTAATTAACCTTATATAATTGTAGGTTATATTCTGATGTAGATGAAGTATAAATATCTTCATGACTATGATGCCAAAGAGAAACAATGTTTTATTAATTGAAGGTCACATCAAGATGAAATTTTAATTAACCAAGAAATAATTATAGACTTCAACAATAAGGCTCATAGTTTTAATGTGGTTATAAAGATTTATTTGGACACGGTGTATGATAGGATGTAATTGGGTAAATTATAAAGGAGATGGACATCATGGGATTATCAATTTGGGTTTTTAACTTATTTTTCAGATGTTTTATCCCCCCTTTGTTCTCAGTATCCTTAATGGGTAACATAATTAGAATTTTCAAATTATTTAATAGGAATAAAAAAGGATATACCTTGTCACATAGTATTTTCATCATGGTCTAGGATCATCATAGTGGACTTAGTGGGCGAAATATATGCAATGAAAAAATTCATCCATTCATGATTATATGATTATATTTATCCAAGGAGGGTTTCAATCCATTAGAGGATTTAATATTATGTGGGATGAATATATTAAATGGAGTGGGGAAAATCAATTTTTGGAAGAGTATCCTTTTTATTTTTCGGTCTTGTTTTGAGATGAGTGTTTAGAAAACTGAATAAATTCTTGGTATTCTTGTAAGATATCTCACATTGGATTATATAGAAGTTTCTCTCTCTCTTATCACACTGCACATTAGCCAACATGAATGGGTGATTAATAAAATCGTCAACTATATTGCCAACTAGAATAACCAATTCCTTTCATTTGTTCAAATAATCTCAATAATGAACTATGTATAAACATCAATCCCAACACATGTTTTATAATACCAATGAGTTTCTAATGAGGTATTGAGAAATATTGACAAGATCATGAAATTTTCAACATGAACTCTCTTGGGGAATTAAGGTGTCATTGGTTGTCTTGGTAGAGGATAGCTAGAATAGTTTGTGATGTGGGCATCAATATTTATTGTTTTGAGGGTTCAAAGAATAGTTTGAAAGATCAGTTAGTTTGGGAGGTCAATGAAGGTCATGTTATATTAATTAATTCTATTGAAGAAAAATCTATGTCATATCTGGATGATATAAGTTGTAAAATTCAATTCATTTTGAAGTTACTTCTTGACCACATTCAGTTCCTGATCCAACACTCTCGATGGATCATGGAATATAGTGACATCAATTGTTGGTCCAATAATTGGGCTTGTAAAAACCTCAGCCTCCCAGGCTATCTAAATCAAAATCTTATTTATTTACATGTGAGCCACTACTATGCCTTCATTAATTTCATTATCAATCTATAACAATTTGATGTTCTTCATTGAATTTTATCTCTTATAATAATGATTTTTTTATTTACACTAAATTATTTTCAAGGGTTTTTTTGGATAAGGAAAACATGTATATGGTTCCTAATTATTGTGTTACCAATGGTGGTGTGATTGTATATTATTGTAAAGAGCATACCATAAAATATCATATATTTATTTGGAGTAATTAAAACCATTTATTCCTAAATATGAATACATATGTATGAAGGGTATTTCAATTTCATTGAAATGTTAGTGTTTTCAGATATCTAGTATTGAATCGATAGAATACCGTTTCATTTCTAGCGATTGGGATTCATTGGTTTGGAATGAATTTGGTAACATTAATGGTTATGATATCCAGAATGTTTAATGATTTCATTTCCCCAAAAATGGATATCAAGGTGCTAGATTGCATGAGAATGAGAACATCGTGTGAAATGTATTGTTGGATATGAGATGATAGACTATTTTAAATGGAATAAATAAATAATTCAATCATGGGAGTATTAGTTATATTCTTACTATATAGGTTTAGTCTTGGTGTATGGCAGTGGATTTGGGTTATCTGATCAAATAGTGGGCCTAAAAATTCATTGAATATTTGTTTTTCTAATAATAATAATTCCCCTTCCAATACAGACACAAAAGATATTATTAGTAAATAAATATGGCTTTGTTGTAAGACCCTTGATAGTGGTCTCATAATCAATGTGGATGTGTCATATAGCCTTGACATTATGTGTGGAGGTTGAGTTGTTAGATATCAAAATGGTTTTGTTCACATTACTTTTAGAAGCATATGTGGTCATGGGAAGTCTATTAGGGCAGAGGCCAGAATTATTTTTAATGGTTTAGAGGTATGACATTATACAATTTACTTCTTTCAATGATCAAAATGAACACTATAGTGATTCAAAACATCATACATGTAAAGGAAACTACCCAATGGTTTATTTATATCCAACTTTAATGGTGAAAACAACATATTCCTAATAGTTTGGTTTTTTGAAACACATGGTATAAAGGAAAAAAAGGTGCATATTTTTAATCTTCAAATGAATTCTAGATGAGCCTCAAATTATTTTCTCTAACATGGGTTGTCTTCCTCCAATATGTATTTCCATTTTCATGGATAATTCCATTGTCGTACACTATTTTAGGCCTCCATTATCCCATTTTTTTAGTTTTTTTTCTACTTTAGTGATACTTTGTGAACAAGATCTTTTTTCAAATAAAATTAAGATTTTTTTTGTAAAAAATAATTTGTGTATATTTTTTTTGATGGTTTCTATACATATAATTGAGATTACATTAGTGTTCTTAAATAAAAAAATATTAATTTTTTGAAATATTTTTCTTACCATGTTTAGAACGGTAATTATAGTACAACTGTCTCTATATAAAAAGATTTTTGTTGAGTGTTTACCAGTTATGAAGTGGAATAATAAATATTTTTATTTGTTTGGAATAAAAAATTATGTTTTATTAATGATGAAATATAAAAGGATTTCTCAACTTATGTTTTTTGCTTGGTTTTTACAATTTAATGTTGAATCTTCCTTATCTAATGGTGAAGTGATTTAATGATAGGTGATATTTTGAATTAGGGAAGGTATCACTTAATATGTTATTTAATTTCATATAATATTATTATGAATAAGTAAATTTTACGTTACTGATTACATTTAATGTAATTAATGAAATATTCACAATTTGTTCATGCTGTCATAAATTAATTTTACAACTTCTTAGATTTATGGAATTTATCTTTTAATATATTTAATAAGGAATCATGAATGTTTTTAAAAATTATTTACGGTAATTATAGTTGTTACCATATTTCATGAGAATTTACTATTAGGTTATTCACATGAATCGAATGTGACTACCAAAGATACTTTGTGATATACATGGGAACAATGTTAATCTTTTTTCCTAACTTTCATTCCAAAGTTATATATTATTCTTTTTTTAGAATGGTTATAAGGTTATCCATTCATGAAAATTTTATGTTAAACTTCATAGGATGTATTCATGTATTGATATTGTATTGACAACCTTGGTTAAAAAAATATTTAGTGATTAAACTTATATCAAGGATTCCCATTATATTTTGGAAATTATATTAGTTTGGTTTTATAAAAGGAATCCATGTATGTTAGGTAACAAACAATAATGTATGGAATGGTCGTTGGCCTTGAACCCATGACCAAAAAATGATAAGGGTTTCATGCCTACCACTGACCTACACGATGTCTGGGTTAATATATAATTACAATTTATGAATAATTATTTATGATGAAATAGTTTTGTTGATTTTTATATTTAGAGATAAATTTATTAACCATATTCACTTTTATTAATTGTGATAAATATATAGTTATACATACCATTATTTTATGTGTCTTAAGTTATACTAAATGTGTATTTTACCACTAGAAGTATAAAAGTTAATATCTATATGTCCAATACACGAGGTAGTAGATGAATTATAAATTAACAAAATCACAAATAAAGAATGATATTTTTATAGAAATATACAAGTAATTGTATTTCCTTATATCATTGTTTAATAAATTAATTACTCGATGAAAGGATAATGATTAAAAAAAAGTGTTTCCCTAATACCTTATTTTTTTGAACCCATGGAATATTAAATCATCACATATTTATGACTTTGATGAACTCAAATTTTCTTTGACCATTAAATTGTTTGGGATTTATGACCTATATCATTTCCTATAAATATTTATAGTTTTCCTCTATGTCCATTCTTAACTCCCAACCTATGTTCTCTTATATGCAAACACTGTTATATGTTACTTTGGGTAACCGTTGTGGTCCCATATTTTCTTTTTAAGGGATGTTTTAGTATAAATTATTATGATGTTGGTTTATATGAATAATTCATTCAAGTATTAAAACATTGATAACCCATACAAATTTCGAGGGATAAATTAATTTTTAGGGTTGTGGAATGTAACACCCTTAAAGGTTGTGAATTATTTTTTTCATAATAATTTATATTTTTTGTATTTTTCATTTTCCATGACTCTAAAAATAGTTTATATATATGTGTATCTATTAAAATCCTAAGTCAAGAATTATTTTCACATGACATTTACTTGGCCTGTGTTAGATACAATACCGAAGTGGATTGTGCTACACACAACACAAACTTGGTATATATTACACGAAACACTGAGTTTTTGTTAAGTGTCATTTTATCATATTTTTGTAATGGATATAATTATAAAATATATGTAAACTTATTTATATTAATTTTAATAACTAATTTATAAATATTATTCATAATGGTTTAACAGAAATAAATTATATTGATAATGAAAGATATATTTTTGTAAAATCTTTATTTGTTTAAAAATACTATTAACTACACATCATGTCCTTCTATATAAAACAATAATATTATTTTTTTAAACATCTAGAAAATGAATTTTCTATAAATAATCATTATTTTTTAACTTATAATGCTTAAATTTGATTAGGGTGAATTGTTTGTATTTTTCTGAGAAACGCCATTTTTTATGAATTATGAAAAGTATTTCTTTTTAGTTAAAAATTTATTTTTCATTTAAATAATTATTAATGTTAAATTATATTTTTAATTTGTTTTAAAGTATAATTATATCAATAATACATTTATTAATAAAATTATACTCATTAGAATCAATTTCAATTTTAAATTGAAAATAAAAATATAATATACTTTTGAACATCTTTCTACATTAAAATCCTCTAATTTCATCTCCTCAGCAAGATTAGAATTAATTTTATTTTTTATACTGCTATGAATAGATTTTTTAAAATCCAATGTATTCCATGCTAATTAGTATAGTATATATAGTATAATAATTCCAACTAAATTTTTTGAGTAGAATTATTAGAAAAAGTGATTAAAATTAATCACAATTATTAAGGCTCAAATAATGGCTAATTAGGGACAAAACCATAATTTTAGGGGCTCAAATGACCTATATACTTGTCCACAATCCATTTTATGGACCTATTTTTGCCATTAAACATCCATTATTTATTATTTTTTTATGACTTGTTTTATGTAAGAACATGTGTACACCAAGTTTTCAAAAATTCAAAGTGAGTTCTTTTCCTTACATATAAAAGTCCACCACCTCTCCCACATCCTCAGACCTCTAAAACCTCTTAGTTTTGTCAAATTTATATATCTATAAATTAAAAGCAGATAAAAAATATCATGATATTACGAATGATACTATAATGACCGTGTACTTTTCCAAATAGGAATTTTCAATATTTTCTTTATCATCTGAATGATATTTCATAAGAATAGTGAAATTTTTAATATTTAGATGCAAATATTATGAATTCTTAAAATTTATTTTGTAACACAAATTGGTTTTTCCTTTTTCACATCTCTATATAAACATAAATATATATCTTCTATATGATTCAAATATCATCCTTATAAACAATAATATATCGTATTTTAACATAATTATCTCACACACAATCAATAATATATTAAATATCAATATATGATCTAGTAAATAGAAAAAAAATAGGTCACCAAAATATTCTATTCATATATGATCAATGGTAGTAACTCACTATCATGATCCACGCAATTTCTTAAACCCACATTAACTACTCAAAAAACATATAAGGATACCTTGCTTTGGTATTTCATCATTTTTCAACACTTCCTATCTTCTATACTCAAAACATTTTGACATCATGATTTAAAGTCACATGAAAATAGAATAAAATCACTTCCAAGATCAAAGGTATTCTCAATCCTCTTTTGTTATCTGTAATTAAACATATAATGATACCTTTATTCAATTTATTATTCTTATTTTACTATATATATCATCTCTAATCAATACATATAAATATCATATCTTTTTTTAAATAAAATATATAACAAATGAGTTTAACAATCTCCCCTTTGTATTTTTTATAATAATATATAAAATATATATCATTATTTTTGAGTGGAATATTGACACATCATTTACATATGTTCTGGTAATTAGAAAATTATCCTTTTTAATTTTTCCCTTTTAACATATTTTTTTTTCAAAGGAAACGAGTGTAATTTTTTAAGCATACATTACTTTTAATAGAAAATAATGATGCTGAATATATATTAATTCTTCAATAATTTACTATTTATTCAATAATTGGTTACCTTTTCATATTTATATTTGTTACGAATCATATGAAACAATTTCAAAGAAAAATTAACATCATTTTGAGTTATGTAATATCTCATATTCGGATGTAACTTTCAGAAATTTTTTCTTAATTTAAAGTCATATTTAATATAAAAGTTATAAGGAATTTTCTATAATAATATGCTGTAATTTAATGTCTTACACAGTAATTATATAAGTCTTACATGGTAATAAAATTTCTTATATAATTTAATTCTTCATAATAATATTATCTTATTAATTTCTAAAATAATTAAGCAAATCCTCACATTATGGTTTTTATGTGTGTGTAAATGTATTATGTGTATATATAATTATCATAATGTTATATTTAGGAAAAATTAAATGTATTATATGTTTTAATATATGTATTATGAGAAATATGATGTCTTTTGGGGTATCAAATTGAAAAGATAAAAAGTGACTTATTAGATTTTTAATTCTTATGAATTTATTATCATTGTCTTATAATGTGATAATGTCTTACAAAATTAAATTTCATATAGAATATATAATCTTATGTAATATTTGTATTCATAAATTGTTTATTTTTCAAAAATTGTAAATATTCTTTATTTTATTTATTTTCAATATTTTGATATACTGAACAACCATGTTTATTATTTTATTAATTTATTTATTTTATAACAACTTATTAATAATTTAAAAAATATGTAAATTAATTTTTAAGTGTTTTAATGATAATTTAATTATTTTCAAAAAGAATAAGTATATAAAAATATTAATATGGTTTTCAGAATTTTTGTAGAAATATGTTTAGTGTGATTGTCTTGGGATAATATAAGTTATTTAAGAGTAATTTATATTTATTATTCCACAAATTTGATGGAAGTAATTATTATCAAACAATTTATTTTAATTATTTAATATTTTTATTTGTTTTTAATTTTAGATGTTATAAAATTTGGTTTCAACTAATTAGTGGTTCATTATGAATAACAAAAAAAGATTTTTATTTTTTTATGGAAATAAAAACTATAATAGATCTGCATGAAAATATCATTTTTTTATATACATAAAAAAACCTTATAAATAGAGTTTGGATATAACAAATAAAAATATTAAATGTGATATTTTTATGGGTATCAAGTGTTACACTTATGCGCATACTATTCTTAATATTGTGATTACTTTTGGATTAACTCAATTGTGAGATACAAAAATGATGTAGAGATAAACACTCTGTCAAATTTTATGATAGGAGAAATCAAAACTAATGATATAAAATAATATATGAAGACGTCTGTATGTGGAAGGTTTTAATAATGTAGAACAACACACCGTAATTTATGCCGTTGTTATATCATCATGTATGACTTGACTACTGAAATATATATATCCTTATCATTGAGTTTGAATGGACATATATTGAAATCAATATTAAATCATTAAGATGAAAAAAAATATTTCACTTCTATATATGAGTTTCCTTTGTATTCAATTATTTTCATTCAGGATTAATGTTGGAAAGGAATGGTGGATTTATTACTCGGTTCAACTTTAGTTATAGATATAAATTGTTGAATAAAGTCTATGAGTAAATTCATGTAACATTCTAAAATTATGATGATTATCCTAAAATGTAAATGGAATTAATATTTATAGAAGGTGTCTCTTCAGGAAATGGTGAGTGAAAATTATTGTGATCATGGATGAGATTAAGTATTAAAAGTGGAATAAGAGACACATTGGAATGTGGAAGTCCTAGATGTTTTACTTGCACGTATAGACCATAATAACCATATGGATTGGTCCCAAAGTTAAATAATATTACATGAGGAAGATGTTTTTTAATAAATGGAGGATGTTTATATAAGGAAGGGGGATAAATATTTTGAGCATTCTATATTTTTTATTCCCTATTATATTATATAAACCCTATTAATAGAGGGATAAACAACTTAGTTTTTGAAATAAAATGGGATGAACTAAACATGATTAGTAATACTTATTCTTATTTCTAGTTCTATAGTATTATTACTATGTTTAGTTTTATAGTATTTGATAGAAATAATGGGACAAATTTTTTTCTTTTATTATTCCTTAATTTTTGTTTTCTTTGAATTGATTATTCCTCATTTTACATTCATAGATTGATTTATTCTTTATTAGATGGAGTTTAATGCATTAAGGTATATGTAATTCATTGTTGTAGTAATGTTATCTAAGATTTATTGATCATTATTTCACTATTTAATCCATACATCACATGTTTAATAATATCCTCAGGTTGTTTTGTTTTGAAGTGTCATGGGATCATTATTTTTAATAAAAATTGGCCAACTTATTCACAATGGAAACACAATATTAATTTTTTTTGTATATTATGTATTGAAACATATATTTTTTCTCAATGCAATGTAATGAATATGTATTCTAAGGATTTATTCAACAATAATGAATAAAATAAAAATACCCCCACTAATAGGATTTTTTGTATTTCTTTGTAAAATAATGTATAGGATTGACTATTATTTTTCAAAATATATCTTAAATAATTATTTATCGTAGTTAATATTTATATAAATTTACCACAAAACCCAAATAATAATTTTCATTTCAATATAAAAAATAAAATATATAAAATAGTGACCTTAAATATCATTAAGTATATGTAAGACTCTTTGAGAGTCAACATTGTGTCTCCAAAAAACTTTATTCTCGTGTTTTCAAAATTTAATATGAACAGTTTTCAAAAACAAATCTTAAAAATTCAATCACTATTAATGGGTATTCTATAGTCTTATATTATTTTTCCATTGTTTTTATCTGTGTAGATAAATCTTTTAATTTCTCACTATTTCTAATATTCTTTATTTTTTTATTTTTTTTATCTTGATAATTATTTTCACACATAATTGGATCATATAATGATAAACTTTAAGATTTAGTTATAGTGATTTAAATAATATTTGTAAAATAGATTAAAATTTGAGGTCTATAAAACCTTAATAATTTTCATTTTTTAATATTTGTATTTCTAATTCTAGTGAAAACATTTTTGGAAATAATTATGAACAAAAATGAGAAAGAAGTTCATGAATATTGAAAATGTAGTTCAAAATATAAGGGATATTTTTCCACCAAAAATTATTTATAAAAATAATCATGTTTGTTACACTATATTAGAAGCATACTATGAAATCAAACATTATATTATTCAATATCAACCTAATTTTCATAATCATTATGGAATTGATCACAATAATAATTTTAAATAAATCAAAATTATTTATGAAATACATAAGAATAATGTTATTATTATAGATAATGTTTAATTTATATTGTTCCAATTTTAATTAGATAGAGAATCCATTAAATTGTTGTTATTTTTACAACAAAAATTTGATATAGGATGGAAAAAACATCAATATATATTCCATTAAAAATTATTTGATCCTTTATGCAAACTCCCATAATTAAGGAAATCATTTGAATTTTAAAAACTAGAAGAGATATTTTTAATTATAATTAGGAGAGTTTTATGAAAATTTCTAATAGATAACCACATCAATATATTAATGAATATTAGTTATTAGTAACATTGAACCATTGTCTAGTTGATAGAAATAGAAACATGTTAGATGCAACATCATATTGTTAATTTATTAATAAATATTTACATGAAATCATTGCACTAATAGATAATATCGCATAAAATTTATATAAGTTTAGTGTAAGGGACATAATAACCAAAGATGGACATTATATAATACTTATTGACTCACAATTGATTGAGAATATACTTTATAAACGCACCAAGATTGTAAAATATATTTATATCAACTAAATGATAAGACAAACCATGTCAACCCAAATTTATAGGGTTTATACTTTACCAGATCACTGGATTGATTAGTTTTTCAATAATTAAAATAATTTAAGAGTTATGAAGGGATTTTTTCATAGAAAATAATTTCAATAACAATACTATAACCAATCGTTGAGATACAACTGAAATTTTATCAATTGATTTTTCTAAAATTAATATAAATCACATAATTACCCCCATTCCAAAAAGGATATAAAACATCACCATTCCAACAAAATAGATTCAATAAATAATTGTATAAAAGAAATCAATGAAAATGGAATGTTTATGAAAACTAGAATCCACTACAATTTATTTATTGAATATTTTATATACACAAAAAATTAAAATAAAGATCAATTAAAATTATCTAATTCAGATGAAAAATAAAATAATATATATATTCATATAACTAATTGAATTTGGGAACAAAGTTTAAGTTAATCTTCTATTTAAAACTACACTAAATGATAAATTTAATGTAAGTTTGATTTATATCAGAATTTGTAAGGGGAAAAAGATATAAACATTGTTATATAATTAAGAACCCCCTAATAGAACAAATAGTCTTTTAAGAAACTAAAAATAAGGAAAATGTCCCTTATAGATATCCTTTAAACTATAAAACATAATATCGAATTAATTGATAATGAAAAACCACACATCAACTAATTATGTCACGAACCAGGCCGGGTCGCCATCCGACCCGGTCCGCGGCAAGGCCCGAAGGGCGTCCCCGATCCCCACGGGCTGGCAACTAGTGCCGGGCATCAAAATATGTAGTTGGGAACGATTTAGCACAGAAAATAAAAAGGGCAGATAAACAGAAATAAACAGAAAAAAATAAGTAAACACTAACAGCGGGAAATAAAATAAAGATAGGCAACTAGACATACCTCCAAGTGACCCCATGGGCCACCACCAAACTTATAAGCATTCTCGCTCGAAGAGCAATCGAAGTCTATAACCTGAAACTGAAAAGTAAAGTAGGCGTGAGCACCGAGATGCTCAGTAGGAAAGCCAAGAAAAACCACACCCAATGCCCTTACCTTTAAAAAGAAATCCAATCATGCTAGTTTGAAAATAAGACATAATAAAATATTGTTTTCTCTTCTTTTCAAATTCAAGTCACGAGTTTGCATTTTCAAATAAAGCATTTCACTCTTACTATATTTTCAAAATAGGTTCCAAGCGTGCATTAACATTTCAAAATGAAAAGAAACCAGTATGGAATAAAATGTGATTTTTACAAAACAAGTCACCAGGTATGAAACAACTGGAAAGAAAGTTACATCACAAGCAGCATGTCACAAAAGAGCACTATGGGTAATCCCTATAGGTAGCTAGAGTATGTGGGAACCTAGAGACCTCGTACCTCGGTGAAACGTGGCTTTGAAGGCCACGACCCTCAGAAAACGTGGCTTAGAAGGCCACGACCCTTAGAAATTCATGTGTTTAGTTAGTGTTGTTGTTGCGTCAATCCTGCAAGACAAACCGGGACGAACCCCTGTCGTTTCATCTAGAGTACTAGTCCTGGTCACCCACCTAGATACCCAAGGTTTCCCATGTGCTCTATTTCAAAGGGTGGTGAGGTTTTATCAAAAACATACAAAGGACATAACACTTTCTTATCCAAAGTCCATTTTTACCTCTCACCACCGTTCTCCCTCCTTAATCGTATCCCCGTTTTTATGTTACATAACATCGCATAAGCCTCTTTATTCGGCACATATCACAAATCACACACTTAACACACACATCATGTTTCTACAACAACGGGGCATGCATTAAGAGGGGTTTTGTTTCACTTTCGCAACCCATTCTCAAAGTGCCAAGCGGGCTTAATTAATCAAAATAAACATTTTTCATTTTGAACACATAATCACTCAACACTTAAGTTTCCAAAACCATTTTAAAGTTCAATTAAACAACCAAGGTGATACATATTTAAAAGCAAGCTAGAATACATGTTTAAATCTAAAAAGAAAAACATTGGAAATACTTATTACACACTAAAATCATTGAGGAAACCACTTTTAAAGAACCATGACCATTTATGTATATACACATAAATATATATATATATATATAGCTTGTGCATCTCATATAAAAGCAGAAGACGCATTAAAAAAACACCAAGCAAAAATGGAAATTCTAATTAAAGACTAGGGCATAGGGGACCTACCTCAAGACATGAAGCTCTTGATGATGGCAGCCCGAGACCGCTTCGCCTACACACATATAAATTTTCATATATATATATCCTTTGATCCAGGAAAATATAACCCCCGCGCCATGAGGGAACATGCGCAAGGAGGATATATATATATATATACATGCCTACCCATGTATATACATGTAGGCGCTTGTTGCCAACCACACGAACTCACCCTGCGACGACCAACGCACTACAAGATAATTTAATAAATCGATCAAAACATAATAAAACATTCCCAAGATGCAAAACCAGACCTCGCCCCAAAGACACTCAATTTCACGTAGGAAAATCCACTTTAAATATCAAACACAGACTTAATCTTTTTGAAGACCACTTTCACACAACACACGCAAATGAATAAATCAATAAAACCATTTATGAAACACTTGCAAATTAACACTGAAATTTACACCAAAAATTTTCTCAAATTCATATCAAGGCACCACTTTAAAACCATCCGCATAGTTAAAAGGCCATTTCTATAATTAAACAAATTTCCAGAAACAATTTCCAAACAATTTTGAGATATACTGCATGACATTAAACACCAAAAACTATTTCAAATGTCATCTCCAACTAAACGCAAATAGACGCAAAACTGAAATGAAAACCTCACCCTCTGCACGCCCTAACAAATTAACTACACAACTTAAAAAAAAACTAAAAACCAGTTCAACATTGGTTTCACAACAATATACTTATTTTATGCACACACTACTAAACACATCAAACACACTGAACCATATGAAAAATAAAAATTTGCATCAAACTAAATTATAAATAAACATGTTGAGTTAATTAAATCAACGAATGAATTCATCAATTAATATTCAGGCACAGAACCAGCTACCTCGGCGGCGAACCACGAAAATTGATTTGAAATCCTCAAATCCTAATGCGAAACTTCAATCGCGCGTCGTCTGCACCGCAAGGAACCTAACGTGAACCCAAACACATGCATTCGAACCCAAAAACATCAAATTAAAACTCTAAAACAAACAATTAAACCTCCAAAGCCAACTAAAAACTCACTGCAAAAACCAAAACACAAAAATAGAAGAAAAGAAAATATATAAGAGGGGCCTAAACCGAGGGGTTGTACCCGGAGGGAGCACCGCGCCGGGGAGGAGCTCGGCCCTGGGGAGCAGCGCGCCGGGGAGAAGGAGGATGCAGTGCCAGTCGATGTGCGCAGGCGGGGAGGTTGTGGGGAAGGCCGGCCGAGCGGGAGGAGTAGCAGGGGGGAAAGCAACCTGGCGCGGCGGAGGAAAGACCGAGGTGCGGCTTTGGCTGGGCAAAAAGGGTGGGCCGAGAGGGATTCGACCGAGCGGGAGAAGCGGCAGGGGGCAGCGGGGTGATCGTGGAGGAGCTAGGAATAGGGACGTGCGCAGCTGGGTGCAAGAAACATCCGAGGAGGGGTTGTGCGGCGTCGGCTCAAGGAATTAGGGAGGCGGCTAGGGTTCGCGTAGGCCAGGGAATCCGCGACGGGGAGGAGAGGTAGCAGGGGGATCCGACGGGATTGTGAGGAGAAAAGGAAAAAAACGGAGGGAGGAAGAGAGAGAAAAATAAATAAATAAAATAAAAAGGAAATAAAATAAAATAAGAAGGAAAATAAAACCTAAATTTAGTATTATTAATAATAATAATAACACCTCAATTATAATATATTCATTGTTATCATTAAAACAAACTATTAATCCTTATTAGTTTTATTATTATTGTTATTATTATTATTATTATTATTATTAAGAGCAATATTAATAATGACACAAGACAAATTATATTGCTAACACCATTAATATTATTTTTTTATTATACTGATCCATTTCATTTAATTAATTAACCATCAAGCAGGGCGTGCGGTGAAACGGGTGGGGCCGCGCGACGACCCAGGTGACGCCACGCAGCTTCGGTCGCGTTGTGCTAGACGCAAACTAGACCAAAACACAAAGAACTTGAAATCTTATGTCGGGTTTCAACCCAAACTACTCAACACAAAGTAAATTAATAAAATAAATAATTTTTTTGAAATAGAGGGTGTGACAATTCTCCCCACCATAAAGCTTTCCGCCCCCGGAAAGCCACAGTTGAGGCTGAGAAAAAAAGAAGAAACGGATACACCGCTAAGGTTTAAAGAGGATCCCTACAATCAACAAGTGAAAAGAAGAAAAAGTATTGTGCTCAGAGAAAGTGACTCAAATGACCCCATTAAGAAACGCGTTAAAAAAAACATTCTGCTATGGGCCGCCCGCCCCAAAGGGCTGAAAATACCTCCAGTTGATTGATCAAGGAAAACGACTCTTGCACCCACAAAACCAACTTCAGAAGATGAAACAACTCAAACATTATTAAATGAAAACCACACCATTTGGTTTGGAATCAACAGACAAGGTCAGACCATGTCCATGGAACTCTCTTATCACTTTTCACCCAATCATATTTAAAAACAGAGGCAACAGATCAACATGGGGAGGCCCGAGGGGCTCCCCACCATTTGGAACTCACTGATGCTCGAGAAGAGACTAGAAAACTGACACGGGGAGGTTTGAGCGGACTCCCTACCATTAAAGAAATGTCCAGCACTGATTCATCCTAGAGACATTCGTGCGAGACCCAAATGTGGGTCTCCCCACCATTAAGGAAAGGCCAACACTAATTTATTCAAGAGACCTTTGTGCGAGACCCGACATGGGTCTCGCTGCCATTATAACGAATAGAGGATACATAACATTGAAAAAAAATTCCTGATGGTGACCTAACAACCCACCAAAAGGGGCGGGGAGGGACGGGCCCGACCACCAGGCGTCAAAACCACGGTCGGCCACAACCAACATCTCAAAATTTCATGGATGAACACCATTCAAGTTTGAGACTGAGTTACCCAACAGACTCTCATAAGGACCACTAAAAGTGATTGCATCCAGTGGGACGCAACCCCCAAGACTTTAACACAATGAGACGAACACGCCTCCACATGGTCACGAAACCTTATGCAACCAGAAGGTTCGTTCGGAGCAGAACAACCATAGAAAACAATTTAAGCTACTTTCACTTTCAACACTGATGATAGAAATAAAGTTGGGGTCACATCCACTCCCGGGGTTCCTGACCACGCGCTAGCTTAACTCCGAGGCCTATGGCTGGAGCCCTGATGTGTAAAGCATCCCCTGCCTCGCAGTCAGGTATTGAGAACTTCCGTGCGAAGATTCTCTTTTTGGTGTCACACGCAACCTCACTGTAATTGAGACGACACCAGCAACACAACACATTACAGCATCTGACTGATCATACGCGGAACCTTCGCCAACACCAGAGTTGAAATGGTTCCAGCGCATCACCCTTTTTCACACTAAATGAGGACACGACACCACCAATCGTCACCTGAACATGACTGTTGCTATTGAGAGGAACTTTATGATGAGAAAGACCTCAAACCGTGTCTTAAACAACACGTGATTCCTGCGAACGACCATAGCAGCCTCATACGACTGGGTCTGTCAAACTAGTAACCTAACACGAACCTTTCCTTATACGAACAAACCAAAGACCAGAGGTCATTTAGAACGATAGACTACACCAACAACTTAAGGTTGCTTCCAAGAAACCGTTGACTATCAAAGGGACCTCACACTGCAAGACGTCACCGAACATGACCCTTGCAGCTAATGTAAACACTATAGACCATTCAAGACATCGATAAGCACCGATAGCTCTCAATCACCTTCACCCTTCCCCACTGGAATCTTTTCACTGCTTCCAGGGGAAACCATCAGACGCAACGATGTCAAATTTCATACCCGAAAACTAAGACGGATCAAAGAAACCAAAGCACCTATCAATTTACCTCGCGCCTGCCATCCTGTTGTGTGAGGATCCTCTTAACCAAAAATAAAAAGGAAAACACTTAGCACTATCACTAAAAAGGGGGAGTCCTCGTTTTAATCAACTGGAGGGCTGGCCAACAGCGGATTACCTGTGGCCACGCTTTAACCACATATAAACGCTTTATGGGTGGGTGCACTAGTCAAGAAAGAAAACCATGGACCCGACCAAACTGGTCCAACAGTCAAGATATACCACAAGCAAACACCAAACGTGCAGGGGAAACCACTGCAAGGGCTCCCCGATGTACTCTTCAAAGGAATTTACTAACCACACGCTTGCATAACAACTTACAAATAAGAACTCAAAATCGGGACACAAACCATTCAGAAAGAATACTCAGCTCAAAACGCCACACATCCAACATCTCAAAAACACAAGGACACGCCACACAAACACCGTTTACTAAAACACCAAATTTTTTTCCTTCAACAAAACATTTTGAAAAATAAGAAAACCCAGTGGGTTGCACAAACACCAATGGCGTCCCATGAGCCTCGCACATGCCTGTTCTCATGCCGCACCGGCACGCACCTCGTTTCCATCTAGGCACTCATCTGCTCATGCCGTTAACCGTTTCCCTTTTCGTATACACTCATGCATGTGGTTGCCCATAAGAGCGCCAAGGATAAAAACCAAAGATTCCAATTTTTTTTTTCAAAACCAAAACATCCAACCCACACTATCCAAACCCTTCACATCATCTTCTTTCTAAAGCGTTTCATTTGAAAATATTTTCCAAGACCAAAACATTTTTACAAAAAACCAAATTCTCACGAATCCAAACCAAGGAGACAAGAAATGACGCAATAGAAACTTGTGTCAGCGGGTGACTTGAACGTATGGTTGGCGGCCATACGCCAGTCACGCCACCGCCACGGAGGGTATTATAGGACAGCATCCCCGGCTCCACATGGCTTGCCAGACCCTGCAAGCTCACTAGGACCGCTGACCTTACCCCTTTTCAATTCCCTTAGACGAGATTATCCGCAAGGAGCAAAAACTCCGACAAACCACAACCCACTTTGGTAACTTGAGTCCCGCCACGAGGTGTGCTGGCCAGACACCTTTCTCGTAGCTAGGACGTCGAGTCCCGACAACCTTAACTCAAGTCTACCGTGACTCTATCCCAAAAGATCATGACTCAAGAGAGCAAACCTTGCCCTTTGATACCATTTTGTCACGAACCAGGCCGGGTCGCCATCCGACCCGGTGCCCGACCCGGTCCGCGGCAAGGCCCGAAGGGCGTCCCCGATCCCCACGGGCTGGCAACTAGTGCCGGGCATCAAAATATGTAGTTGGGAACAATTAAGCCCAGAAAATAAAAAGGGCAGATAAACAGAAATAAACAGAACAAAATAAGTAAACACTAACAGCGGGAAATAAAATAAAGATAGGCAACTAGACATACCTCCAAGTGACCCCATGGGCCACCACCAAACTTATAACCATGCTCACTCGAAGAGCAATCCAAGTCTATAACCTGAAACTGAAAAGTAAAGTAGGCGTGAGCACCGAGATGCTCAGTAGGAAAGCCAAGAAAAACCACACCCAATGCCCTTACCTTTAAAAAGAAATCCAATCATGCTAGTTTGAAAATAAGACATAATAAAATATTGTTTTCTCTTCTTTTCAAATTCAAGTCATGAGTTTGCATTTTCAAATAAAGAATTTCACTCTTACTATATTTTCAAAATAGGTTCCAAGCGTGCATTAACATTTCAAAATGAAAAGAAACCAGTATGGAATAAAATGTGATTTTTACAAAACAAGTCACCAGGTATGAAACAACTGGAATGAAAGTTACATCACAAGCAGCATGTCACAAAAGAGCACTATGGGTAATCCCTATAGGTAGCTAGAGTATGTGGGAACCTAGAGACCTCGTACCTCGGTGAAACGTGGCTTAGAAGGCCACGACCCTCAGAAAACGTGTCTTAGAAGGCCACGACCCTCAGAAATTCATGTGTTTAGTTAGTGTTGTTGTTGCGTCAATCCTGCTAGACAAACCGGGACGAACCCCTGCCGTTTCATCTAGCGTACTAGTCCTGGTCACCCACCTAGATACCCAAGGTTTCCCATGTGCTCTATTTCAAAGGGTGGTGAGGTTTTATCAAAAACATACAAAGGACATAACACTTTCTTATCCAAAGCCCATTTTTACCTCTCACCACCGTTCTCCCTCCTTAAGCGTATCCCCGTTTTTATGTTACATAACATCGCATAAGCCTCTTTATTCGGCACATATCACAAATCACACACTTAACACACACATCATGTTTCTACAACAACGGGGCATGCATTAAGAGGGGTTTTGTTTCACTTTCGCAACCCATTCTCAATGTTCCAAGCGGGCTTAATTAATCAAAATAAACATTTTTCATTTTGAACACATAATCACTCAACACTTAAGTTTCCAAAACCATTTGAAAGTTCAATTAAACAACCAAGGTGATACATATTTAAAAGCAAGCTAGAAAACATGTTTAAATCTAAAAAGAAAAACATTGGAAATACTTATTACACACTAAAATCATTGAGGAAACCACTTTTAAAGAACCATGACCATTTATGTATATACACACACATATATATATATATATATATAGCTTGTGCATCTCATATAAAAGCAGAAGACGCATTAAAAAAAACACCAAGCAAAAAATGGAAATTCTAATTAAAGACTAGGGCATAACGGACCTACCTCAAGACATGAAGCTCTTGATGATGGCAGCCCGAGACCGCTTCGCCTATACACATATACATTTTCATATATATATATCCTTTGATCCAGGCAAATATAACCCCCGCGCCATGAGGGAACATGCGCAAGGAGGATATATATATATATATACATGCCTACCCATTTATATACATGTAGGCGCTTGTTTCCAACCACACGAACTCACCCTGCGACGACCAACGCACTACAAGATAATTTAATAAATCGATCAAAACATAATAAAACATTCCCAAGATGCAAAACCAGACCTCTCCCCAAAGACACTCAATTTCACGTAGGAAAAGCCACTTTAAATATCAAACACAGACTTAATCTTTTTGAAGACCACTTTCACACAACACATGCAAATGAATAAATCAATAAAACCATTTATGAAACACTTGCAAATTAACACTGAAATTTACACCAAAAATTTGCTCAAATTCATATCAAGGCACCACTTTAAAACCATCCTCATAGTTAAAAGGCCATTTCTATAATTAAACAAATTGCCAGAAACATTTTCCAAACAATTTTGAGATATACTGCATGACATTAAACACCAAAAACTATTTCAAATGTCATCTCCAACTAAACACAAATAGACGCAAAACTGAAATGACAACCACACCCTCTGCACGCCCTAACAAATTAAATACACAACTTAAAAAAAACCAATAACCAGTTCAACATTGGTTTCACAACAATATACTTATTTTATGCACACACTACTAAACACATCAAACACACTGAACCTTATGAAAAATAAAAATTTGCATCAAACTAAATTATAAATAAACATGTTGAGTTAATTAAATCAACGAATGAATTCATCAATTAATATTCGGGCACAGAACCAGCTACCTCGGCGGCGAACCACGAAAATTGATTTGAAATCCTCAAATCCTAATGCGAAACTTCAATCGCGCGTCGTCTGCACCGCAAGGAACCTAACGTGAACCCAAACACATGCATTCGAACCCAAAAACATCAAATTAAAACCCAAAAACAAACAATTAAACCTCCAAAGCCAACTCAAAACTCACTGCAAAAACCAAAACACAAAAATAGAAGAAAAGAAAATATATAAGAGGGGCCTAAACCGAGGAGTTGTACCCGGAGGGAGCAGTACGCCGGGGAGGAGCTCGGCCCTGGGGAGCAGCGCGCCGGGGAGAAGGAGGTTCCAGTGGAAGTCAATGTGCGCAGGCGAGGAGGTTGGGGGGAAGGCCGGCCGAGCGGGAGGAGAAGCAGGGGGGAAAGCAACCTGGCGCGGCGGAGGAAAGACCGAGGTGCGGCTTTGGCTGGGAAAAAAGGGCGGGCCGAGAGGGATTCGGCCGAGCGGGAGAAGAGGCAGGGGGCAGCGGGGCGATCGTGGAGGAGCTGGGAATAGGGACGTGCGCAGCTGGGTGCAAGAATCGTCCGAGGAGGGGTTGTGCGGTGTCGGCTCAAGGAATTAGGGAGGCGGCTAGGGTTCACGTAGGCCAGGGAAGCCGCGACGGGGAGGAGAGGTAACAGGGGGATCCGACGGGATTGTGAGGAGAAAAGGAAAAAAACGGAGGGAGGAAGAGAGAGAAAAAAAATAAATAAAATAAAAAGGAAATAAAATAAAATAAGAAGGAAAATAAAACCCAAATTTAGTATTATTAATAATAATAATAACACCTCAAATTATTATATATTCATTGTTATCATTAAAACATACTATTAATCCTTATTAGTTTTATTATTATTGTTATTATTATTATTATTATTATTATTATTATTATTAAGAGCAATATTAATAATGACACAAGACAAATTATATTGCTAACACCATTAATATTATTGTTTTATTATACTGATCCATTTCATTTAATTAATTAATCATCTAGCAGGGCGTGCGGTGAAACGGGCGGGGCCGCGCGGCGACCCAGGTGAGGCCACGCAACTTCGGTCACGTTGCGCTGGACGGAAACTAGACCAAAACACAAAGAACTTGAAATCTTATGTCGGGTTTCAACCCAAACTACTCAACACAAAGTAAATTAATAAAATAAATAATTTCTTTGAAATAGAGGGTGTGACAAATTATATTTTATATATTTTTACATGATTTTACATTCCAAAAAAACAATTAAAACACACTCATATAACCAATGTGTTTAATATCATTTTTTATTAGTTGTATATTATATCCCATCACACAAAATTATTTATATTTCAAGAATAAACATATTTAATATTTTTTTCCTTAAAGTCATATCATATTTAAAATTATTCCTAGTTAATTGGGGAAATGATAAAAATAATAAAATGGAGATATTAGATGCTCAGTAATGCGAAAAACCTATGAGATATTAATCTTCTTAAAATAAGTGATCAATATACCTAATATAATGTAGCGAGTATAGAATGAATATATAGTCATAATTAAATAATCATTGTTCTTAAATATATAAAAATGATATCATACCCCTTAGAACATCAACCATTGAAACATACAACTGGATTATAACATAATGATGTTGAATGAACATGAAATATGACACTTACATAATCATTTTATATCATTGGAATATATTGTGGATAATATCTAAGGCCATCATAACATATTAGAATAAAATAATCACCCATACACCGTACATAATACTATAATAAGATGTAAATATTAACATAAGAAACTAAAGTGATAAAAAAAATTTATGAATAAAAGCAAATGATTCTATGAAACTATCTACCAATTGAAGATAATTTTTTTATAACATAAAAGGGAATTTTTATTATAGAATATCAATAAAAGGAAGACAAGAGATTTAAAAATGTATTTTTCATTTTAATATTTTTATATAAATAATGAAATTATGATAAAATGGATTAAAAATTAAGGATAAATGAAATGAAATCAATTTTTATAAATCTGGAATAATAAAACATCTAAATGAATCAGATTAATGATACATGAGAAAGAGTCATGAGAAAAAGACAATTAAAAAATGTAAATAGATTAAAAATGCATATCTTCCAACCCTAAAAGTCATTTTAGGGCCAATATAAATGGAAATTATAAAATAATAGAAATGCTAGAATAGATATAAAATATATCATGTAAATAACATAAAATACATGGTTATAGAATAAAAAGATCTAACCAAAATTATTGTCGAAGAAAAATCCGTTTACCTTTACTTTCAACTTTCATGAATGAATTATAACTCTCTGTAAGATAAAATAAGAAAAATTAACAATCATTTTAAAAAAAAATTATAAATATTTATTACTTTTTATATCATTTACTTATATTAATTTATTATATATATATATATATATATTAGTTAGTGATGATTTATTTTTATCAGAAGATGTAAATTGTTTCAAATTTTATGTTCTTATTTTGGTATATTGGTATCAATCAGCACTTCTTATTCATATACTCATAAAATATAAAATTTTAATGGTAATTAAATAATAATGTTATAATTATTTCTAATTCCATAGGCTATTTTCATAGAGTTTTCTACAATGACACGGAAGGGTGAAATCTATAACATTCTCTATTGTGTAATGATAACAATAATAAAGAATTACTTTATAATGAAAATTCATTTGATTGTTAACAATATTAAAAAATAAAATAAAATAAATTAATATAATAAATAACAAAAATTACATATTTTTTCCATTTATAATTTTAATTAAGCAAAAAGGAGTAGCATCATCTTTGTCGGAGTTTGAAATGACCCAAATATGAGATTCCTAAACCGGGATGACTAAAGAAGCATATGTAATTAATTATTATAACAATATAATTTAATTAAACTAATGTTAAATAAATTTTATTAAGGAATAATATTATCATAAATCATATTTTTATGAAAAATATCAAGTAAATAAATAAATAAGAGATAATTCTTAGGATGAATAGTCAAATATTCCATTAAGAACCTCCTTAGAAGTGAACTATTTAAGATTTGTCATTGTGAATGAAAGATACCAAAGTTAAGATAATGATTTGAAGGAAATATTTAGGTATATATTATATGGGATAAAAAATAATATTTGTATATTATAATGGATAGAGTAGTGTTTCTTTTATAAATGAGTTTGATGGTTATATTTTCAAATACACATTATTTCGTACTTAAAGCGTAATATTTTGACTTATAAAGTGGCTCATAAATTTATAAAATAATGTATGTTCATGTTTATAATATTTATTAATAATAATATGAAATTATTTACTATTTTATATAAAATATTAACCTTACATTATATTATACTATATTTAGTATTTATCATGGAATTTCACTATTCAATCCAGTATTTTGTTATCCTAAAAAAATAACCCTCTAACCTTACATAAGAAACATATTTTCAATTATTAAATACATTTTTTAATATTATAACCCAAAATAAAAAAAATAAATTAAATAAAAATACATAGTAGATTCGAAAAATAATAAAAAATAATTTCTCATCTAAAATTGATTATATTTTCCTTTATTATTATTGCTTAATTATTTAATAAATAGAAATTATTTGTTAAACATAATAAATATATTAACTATAATACAATATTTAGTTTCAAAAATTTGTTTTATTCTAATTACAATAATTTACATTTTCCTATTAGTTATATGTATATTTGAAAGCTTTTTATATACCCATAAACTATATAAATATAATATTAATTTTTCCAATTTATATATAATTTTTTAAACTTTTATAGTTATAATTCATCATATTCATTCACTTATTCCTCAATATTTCTATGAAATTTATAATTGGTTTAGTTCTTTCTGCAACGATACTCAATGGTATGATTTTCATATGAGGTTCGAAGAAGAATACATTAAGCATGTGTTATTTTAATTTGATTGTATTTGTATTCCAATTATAACAAAAAAAATATTATTTGTATATTTATTGTAATATTAATTCTCATTTCATTTTATGATTTGATATTATACCTTAAATTAAAAATTAATCATTCATTTTATATATGTATTATATATGGAAAAATTTATATAAAAAATGAATATTATTAATGGAAAATTCATAATAAAATTTGAGGTGTTATAACCCCCAACCCCCCCCCCAAATTCACCCATGAATATTTTTACTCAAATAAATATTCATTAGGGTCCTTTTTCCAAGTTACAACATTAGTTATCCATAGAATTTACATAAAATTATCACTTCACTTGAAAAATTTAACTATGGGAGTGTTATTATTTTTTACTACTTTATCATGATAACCAAAGATCGTCATTAATTATTCCACATAAGAGAGATCATGAATTATTTTTAGATACATTGATTTTTTCACATGCGAAGTAATTGTTATGTATTTCATTAATTGTAATTCATGGAGAACATTTATTAATTACATGTTTTTTGAAGTAGTAGTTGATAATATAAAATTATAACATCGTTATGAATCCTTAAGAGGATGATATATATATGGATTTAACTATTTTTTCCTCAAAAATATCATTATCCTCTTCTACGGTGATACATAATGGATTAATTTATCACTTATTTAATACTCTATATCACTTCAATTATTATCAACATAGCTCTTCTCTTGAATTTTGCGTCTATTATTATAGCACTAAATGGTGTAAATATTTTCTGTCATCACTTGATGAATATATTGTTCTAATAGTTTTCCCAATAATTTATCATATTATTTCGATAAACTATATCTCTCCTTATACATAGCCTAATATGGAACCATTTTAAATCTTGAGTGGAAATTTTTGGATGAATATTATCCTAAATTCAATTCTTATTGATTCATTGTTTGGATAAATCATAATAAACAATATAAATAATTTTTTTAACCTAATGAATTTTTTATTATAATTATTTTTAAAAATTATAACTTAAAAATCATATATTATATAATATATATTTTTAAAAAAAAATTATCTCCATAACATCATGAAATCATTTGAAATGCATTAATTTTTAGATCATGTTTGAGGTTCAATGTTTGTTTTAGTGAAATTAGTTCTGGGAGATCATAGAGTCTACCATTATGAGATTGTCACACCACATACCTATAAATAGAATATTATTTCTTTGAGTATCAGATGTTGGATTATGTTAAAGTGTTAACATTATAGATCATTCAATAAATTAGATACATGTTATTCTATTTTTTTTTTATTATGATGTTGGAGCATCCATTTTTTAGGTTTCTTTTAAACGATCAAATTTTTTTATTTTAATTTTTTTAGTTCATATCGAGTTGTGATTGAAGTGTTCGGAGGATATAAAATACTAATTTTGAACATTTTGGATTGAATAAGTCATAGAAATAATTACATGATTATGATTATTTGATCAAACAGTAGCTTTGTAGTAAGATATTTTTATTTCCATTGTGTATTAAATAATTCATAGTAATGGATATAAACTTTCAATCTTTTATATCATAGATGTTCGTTGGATATGTAAATTGATTCTTTTAGATCAATGTAATGATTCTCCTATAATTTTATATTAATAGATAAAATCTCTATTATTTAGATTAGTGATATCCTTTAATATTTTCTCAAATATATATATTATTGAAAACAAAATTGGATAATTTTATTTGGTGTTATTTTTATTTGTTTAATTTTTATTAAATTAAGGCGTGTCATCTAAATATTTAAATTTCTAGTGTGTTTTTTATCAATTATACCATGATTACTCGAAAACATATAACTTCCTAATAACACATTTCCCATAGTGAGAGGAATAATTATTTTTTTTTACAATTTCAATTCTACACTTCATGAATCATACTTTTTAATTTGTTTTCTGATATAGTCTTATTTGTAAAGGACTGATTTTATGTGGTAATAACTCTACCAGTTTTATATTTGGATAAGTTGAATCATTTTCACCAATAAACTTTAATAGTCATAATTATATATATCATAGATAAAGTATTAATGATATTTTTAATGATAATAGATTTGATAGATAATAGATAATTATTGTAAATTCTAATATTCTAGAGAATCAAATTATGAACATTACCCATAAAGTATGATCTGAATAAATTTCTATATAGATTGTCTAGAATAGAATGATTTGTAAGACATGAAATATATACATTAAGATGTATTCATGTGACATAGAAATTTGAATTTGTAAGAAGCTAGAAGATGGTCATTTTATAACTTCTAAGGTAGCAGATACTTAATGAGTTGTATTGTATGCTAATTATCGACTTTTAGTTTTCCACTACATGAATTTGTTGTGCAGACGCTTCATTGATTTATTACATTCAAAAATACTTTTCAATACATTGGTGAGAAAATAATTATGGATTATTGTTTAGATATTAATGAAATTGAAATACTTTCAAAGGAGTGGTACCTAAAGAGAAAAATGATTTATTAAACAATGAACCATATTGAGAGAAGTATGGGTAATCTCACCCAACACAAATATTGTAATAAGATATACATATTTGGCATGATATTGAAAATTAGAGAAACAAAAATGGAGTTTCATTTTATATAATAACATTCAAAAAAACATCAAAGCCTTCTACTTTTATACATACATTAAAGAAGAATCATTCTTCTAATAAAAAGTGTTAACTTATTGAAGTTGAATTTTCCAATCTATAAATATAGATAGATAATATTTTAGGGATAATTAATTTCTAGAATTATTTGTTTAATGATATAATAGATAGCACTATAGGAAGCGAGTGATCAAAAACCCTTCGAAACTTATCTATTGTCAGTGTTAGAAGATATCACGCATCAAAAAATTTAAAGGATAAGAAGGAAGATATGGAATCCATAAGATCCACTAAGAATATAGAAATGATTATTTTGTTGTCATTGGATACATGGAGCATTAGTGAAGATCACATTCCTAATGCTTCTTTAGTAATTAATGATAACTAGTAGATAACTAATTTTTTAGCAATGCACCTGAGAATGAATAGGGATTTATAGATAAGGTAACTACAGGAGATCTTAATAATATTAATTTTATTTATACACTTTCATATTCATTATATTATGAAGATTATACTCAAGGATTTAAAGATAATATGAAATATGTGTCTAAATGAGGTAAATGATATAAGAAGTTGATGAGAAACTATGATCATGATTTCTTATGAGTTTAATATAAATTATATTTTCATTTCAACATATAATGATTAGCGTGATGTTTTTAAATTTTTAGAATGAAAGATTTCAAAAATATTCTATGATAGTTGAAACTATGTCTGTGATCTTCCAAAACTGGTTATATTTCTTTAGATAATTAACTGTTTCAAAAAAATTATTTTATTATGAAGATTGTAATCTTTTATACTATGAGTGAAAAGAAAGGTCACTAAAAAATTGATGACCCATTATTATGATGAAATCATTCAAATATTGTTGGAAATATATTTCAATGTATATTTCTACATCTGAACATCAATAATATTGTTATATGTGAGTTCATAAATTATTGTACATTAATATTACTCTACCAAAGAATAGTTTCGAACCAATCCTTTAGTTCCAATGATTTTTATAGGAATGTATCGGTACCTGTAGCCAAAAAATAGGGTATAAATTTTCAATTTGTGTTCTTCTCATGACCAAAAAAATTATAACATTTGAAATTAACAAATAAGTGATGGGTAGAAATGTATGTTTTGATAATAATGAAAAAAATAACATCATGTAAATTGGTGATTTATCACATCGTGCTGAGGATTTAATTTCAAATGAATATTTTTAAGACATAAAAACAATAATATTATTTTAAAACAAGTATTTTATGAGGGATACTTCAATAACTTTTTGAATAAAAGATATAAATTTTTTAGTTTTTATTGAGTTCCTATATTAATTCCCATTAAGGATGACCAATTCTACAATATTTACCTAGAGGACCTTACATTATAGAACATCAACCACTTCATTAAAATAGATGATATGTGTTTTGTTTATAATAGAATGAAAATACACTATAATATTTAGAACATATCTAAACATTCCATTAACTGAAATTTGATGGAACCTGCAAAAAATATTTTTAATTATTTTAAATTATGTGATCCATGATAATATAATAAGAAATATATTTCTATAAACTATGTTAATTTGAAACAAGGAGTGATCAAAGATATGTTGAACCTAATTATTATACCTTGCATCTAAGAAACTAGAAACAATATGAAGATTGGAAAAAACAAGATCTAATGTTCACCAGTTGTGATAGAATGATTTTTGATTATTTTACTATGTATATTTTTCTCCCGTGAATAAAAAATCCATCCTCCTAAACTTGAATAAATGGGTAAAAACACTAGACACTTTCCAAATGGATTTAATACTTCTCCGTTATTCTCTAATACATCTTATAAGGAATTAAAATAACCTTCCACAAAGGAGAAAAATTATCTAGTGGTAGAAAATTCATGTTCTGACCATGAAAACTCCATTTCTTTTCCATCATTTTTCTCATAAAAAAATTGAAAAAGAATCTATGACCACTAACAATGATTTAATTCATAATAATCTACTTCGAAACAATAATTTTTTCCATTATAATGGACGTTTCCTAGAAGATCCAAAATTTGATGATTCAAATGATCTCCATGCAAGTTGAACTACAATCTTATCATTCAAGAATTTAAGTAATATGATAAAAACATACCAATATTTAAGGTATGTAACAAGGAAAAGAAACATGGAGTCATAAAAATTTTCACATGGAGGATGGGTTATTCTATAATGATCCAGTTATTATTTGAGTTATGGATTATAATTAATTTACATCCTTTCTAGCTAATGTTAATCATATTATATAGGGTGGTAATCAAAGACGTAGGGATGATCTCTTTGATTTTGTTCCTCAGGTGGTGTCTACTATTGGCAATGTTTTGGTAGGGTAATTCCTGATGAGTCCAAAATTTGAGAAGTGATCAACTCGAGCTACCACAATAGCTCTCTAAGGACATACACTTTTCTAGAAGAATTATATGTCTTCTCTTGGAATAGTATCAAAGAGGATCTCATTGGATCAGTATAGGAGATTTTTTTATAAAGGCGAACTACCTAGGGAGGTGTTTCCTAACTTTATAATGATTATTTTAAAAGTGAAAGATTAATCATCCTTCAACCTATTTTTTCCTTTAAGTATTTTTTATGTTTTATATATAATTGTTGCTAATATTCATAAGAAGAAGATGTATAAATATCTTAATAACGAGGAACCCAAATTGAAACATAGTTTTATTAATGGTAGTTCACCACAAGAAGTAATTGGAATAAACCATGAAATTATTGTGGAGCTCAATAAGAAGTATCATTTTTTGAATAGGGTTATAATTATTTATTTAGACAAGTTGTATGATAGGATGTAATGGGGTTAGATCAACAGGGTTACGGTGTAACATCCATGGTATTTATAGAATAATACTTTTTTATAAATATTATTATTTTTGAATTTAATATTTATTTTAGTTTAAATGGGACACTATATATTATAGTGTTCCCAACATGCCACAATGGGTATCTCTAAAATCATACGTTGCAAAAGAAATGAGTTATACTGAAATATAATACAATTTTATTGTCATTATTTTAAATGGTAGCAAACACATAGACATTTTATTGGCAGGAATGAAAATAATTTTACTATAATATGATTTTAAATATATTCTAAATGTTTTTACAATTATCCATTTAATATTTGAGGCTTAAAATTATAATGAATCCAATTTTATGCATGGAATACGCTAACATATTTTAAAAGATCGTTTACCACCTTTTGATGGAGAAAAATTTATAAATATTGTTTTGTTCACTTTTATATAATATATTCTAAAAAATAAAATAATTCTATAGAAGACTAAAATAAAATTTTAAATTGGGTAAATTTTTTGTTATAATATGATAAAGTTCATTTTTTAATGAATATTAAAAATTACTGCATTTTAAGTCAAAACTATATTTTAATCTTATTTATTTATATAGATATATTATCATTTTAATTGGTGTTAAATTGAAAATGTAATATATGTTTTTCAGTTAATTCAATTTTGATCATTTGATGTAATTTTACATTAAAATTTGACCTAACCACCTGTCAATCTTTTGATTGTTTTTTATGCTTAAAAACAGATTTTCTGGTTTTGACAACAGAAATTAATTTTAAATTAATTACTGAAACCTAGATGTTTTGAATTTAGAAAAATGGATTACCAATTTGGATTTATAATTTCCTAATTATGCAAATAGGTATAATTTTTGGATATTATGAATTGTAACTTTAGTAATTAATTTTATTTACCACTCTTAAAGAGTTAATTAGGTAAATAAAGGAAAAATAATTTATAATAATATACAACTATCCTAAAACATGTACTGATTTTATTGGAAGAGTTGGGGGAGACGAAAAAAATCCTTAAGAAAAACTTTAGGCATTTTGAAGTAACCTTATAGTGAAAATGACATGTAATAATAATTAATTTACTGAAAAGGGAAATATAACATAACTTGTATCTTTTTACTAAAAATATATTAATGTGGTGTTCTATAAATGAGGGATTTGAATATAAATATTCACTAGAATGATAAAAATATTTCCTACATCATTTTATTTTAATTATAATTGTTATAAATTAAATAAATTAATTTAGTTATGACATGATGATGATTCAATAATAGATTAATTAATAAAATATTCAAATAAATGATATTATAAATATTAAAATAAATTTAATTTAAACATTATGACATAACACATGATTTATTGGGTGATTATGACTTATTATATTTTATTTATTGCTTTTGTTTTGAAGGAATCAAATTTTAACATCATTAACAAAAATCAATTTATAAATAGTGTGAAAATTGATAAAATGAGTTTTTAAAACAAATACTACATTATTAAATGATTTAATAGTCCTAAAATATAATATTTTTCCAAATAAATTATATAATGTTAAAAATGTCATTAATTATCCACTTATTTTCCAATTTTCATTTTATAATATCTATAGTAACCATATTTTGTGAGAATACATGAAGATGTGGTAGGTGTTAATGTTTTTAACTAAGGGCTAAAGCTAATAGATAAGGTTAATTTTGTGACCAAAACATTTATAAAACATATTGGTTGAAATTATTTCAAGACATCCTCATATTATACTCGAAATATCTCACTTCGGAACAGTTATAATTTGAAAATCAATTTACAATAAAATAACATTTCAGGACATTCTTAAGGTGCCCCTCCTTTATCTTATAAAAGACCACCACCTCTACCCACACACTCAAAACTCTCATGCCCCTTGGCTTATAAAAATTTTTCTCAAATAATCTCCCAATGTCTATCCCTTCTTAGAGTCCAAATGTTTTGCATAAATTCATCCTATAGAGTCTTTTTCCAAAAATCAAAAGGAGGTACTCAAAAAATATTTATGTGTTCTATCACCTTTTTCAAAATACTATTCTTCTAATACATCCACCTATTATATAATTTACATACTAAATTAATAAATACAATCTATTATATATTCTAAAATTTTATTATAATTATGGGACAACCTTATACCTCTTTTTATCAAACATACGAATTTACATATCACTATTCGTGCATACGTACGGCTAACTGTCTGAACGCCATCATGTAATTTGTTATTCAAAAAAAATTATTATGTATGAATATAATTACGATAACATTTGATTTAAAAAATTAATGTAACATGATAATTATTATTTATAATTAAAATACCATCCAATTCAATAATGTTTAACCATTAAGTAAATGATATCATCACTCGTGCGTACGTATGACCTACCATCTCCACGATGTGATGTGATTCATTCTTCATGATCATCTTTAAAACATGAATATATACATGAATGGAATGATTAAATATAATATATATTATATTTATATTAACTCAATGCTTCTGTAAATTATTTTACAACATACCTTTATTCATTCTAAAACGTGTTAATATTATAATTTCATTTGGGGATGTATGGTCTACCACCCTTCTCAAGTTGATATGTCTTGTTCATGCCACACATAAAACATATAAAGGATGGATTTAATGAAATTTTGTAACATATATATTACATAAATATTATACTTTAATTATAATATACATTTGTATCATTTACTTTTCATTCCTTTAATTTGGAAATGAAATGAATGTAGTGTTCTTGCATACGCATGACCTATCGTCTCCATGAACAATAAATTTCATTTCTTATATGAAAATGTTATGGAAAATTATAAATAATTAAATACTGGAAATATATGATATTTAAAACATTAATATTATTCTATAATGATTGAATTATGACTACATGGACTAGTGACATCACACCATGTTCATTTTTTACTCAAGAACTGATTATTGACAAAACAATGAAAATGAACTCAAATAACTAACTTATCATAATAGCATGTTAATATATGATTTAATTGGAATAATAAAGATGAAAAAGGTTCATAAAAATTAAAAATTAATCAATGTTTATTATTTAGGAAGATAAAGAATGAACACGATTAGTAGGACTCAAGGTAATAGACTTTATATCAATCTCAATTCAGTAAGGAATATTTTGATTTATATATGGACTTATTTTATAAGGTGTATGATCAACCCCTTTGAATTTTAATTTCATTCAATTGTTTTCAAAAAAATATTTTTTACGATGTATTTTACTAAATGGAAAAAAGGAATGTTTCTTTTTAACATACGCAGTTACAACGATCATTCTGACGCCATGAGTATTATTTGATATTTAGCATCCTTTGCAAACTATAATTTTTTTAAAAAGAAAAGTAAATATGATATTCTTTTTAGGTATTTTTTATTGAAAATAGTATTGATAATGGATTGATTATATCAATTTCTTGATATGATATCCTATGATTGCAATTTGGAAATAATAATTTTCCATTATGCTAGTACATATGTTATAATTATCCCCCCCCCAATTGGCCCGAAGGCCTTCATTTTTATTTATTTTAGATAACCCCCATTTCAAGGGATGAGGGAAAACCCTTACAAGGCTCATAGGATCAGAGATTACATGGATCGTAGGCTTATGAGATTACGTGCCCCGAAGGTCTTAGAGAATTAGACTAGACTATCAACAAAGAACTGCCCCTCCCCAGTATCTGCATCATGATAGTAGCTCTCCACCTTTGTATAGTCGTCAGGCTAGGTTTCCCGTGCAAGTAAAGGTTGTTCCTGATTGCCTAGCCATACCCTCTCATTCTGACAAATCAATTTGGCTCTACTCTAGTGAGTTCACCTACTCTGAATCCTCTTCTTGGGCTGTTTCTTTTTTTGTAGAGTATGTTTGGGGAAACTGCATGTGGTCCAAAGGCCTTAATGGTTTCTTGAAAGCCCTACTAACCCAAAGGCTTGGGTGGCCTGAAAACCTTAAGACTCTAAGCTCAAACTAGTTGCCCAAGGTGAATAGTTTCAGCTCCTACTGTACCGAATAGTATTTGCTACAGTACTACTATAGTTCATGCTACAGTTCCCACACTGTGTACAGTTCTGCTATAGTACCGTATTGTGTACAGTTATGCTATAGTACCGGAACAATGTACAGTACTCCTACAATACTGCTATCATGGATACCACAGTACTACTATTGTACCATGGAAATATGCCTCTACCTTGTTTTGAACCTAGGTATCATGGATGCACTTAAGGATACCTCACAAACTGGGATGAGGCTCATGATTATGTTATGGTTCTTGGGAATTTTTATATATACTGGTTGTTTTGAGATAAACCAAGGGTGGGTGAGCCTGTGATAGCTCTCTAATGCATTTAGTTACGCCGTAGAGGAAAACATTATGTTTTCTCCTATGAGATTTACGCAATATACTATGATGGGTATTCCAAACGTAACCATGAAGGTTACTCCCTATGTATCTATGAAGGCTAAAATTTATGTATATTATGGATGCCACACGTTACCTTTATGATTTATGATTTCGATGAGTTTTTCATAAATAATAGGATTTCATGAGGTATGTTAAAAGGCTTATTTTTTGGTAGTGAAAATTATGATTTCATTGATTTGTACGCATTCATGGACTAATATATTCCTTCTGTAACGCCCCGACCACAGCTACCCAGAGTCGGTGCATTACTTCGTAACATTGGCATGATCACAAAAGATCAAGTCTCGAAAGACCGATTAGTTTAGTAGCCTTGGAAACATTAGATACATTCATAAATGTAACATTACATCAAAAAGTGAAAAACTAAAAATAAAAAGTCTCCATAGTCCACATTCATATCCTCTTCTGACAATCCCTGCAGTTCATTCATAAAATACTTCTTCACATCCTGGAAAATATTAAAACATTGAAAGGGGTGAGCTTAGATGCTCAGTAAGGATAACAATATTGCGGAAGCTTTCATAAATAAACATAAAAATTTAAGGCAATGTATAACTAAAACAAAAGCCTTTTGAACTTGAACATCAACATAATATGGCAAAAGTAAAATGAGATAATGCCATTCACTTCTTCACATGGATATTCTACTGGTCGAATAATCACATGCAATATCAATAACCACTTTCATAATGAGGGGATGTATAATGCCGGACATTCTGAAACATTTTGTCAAGGCCTCGGCCAAGACGTCTAAAATGATTAAGGCCTCGGCCAAAACCATAAATCAAATTGGGAAAGGGCCTCGGCCAATTCCACGTCTAGTTGTCTCATGAAACCTACCGATGCATCGAGGAGCTATAGCGGGCTCCACCCGTCACTTATTAAGTCCAATACATTCCTCATATGAATAGGTTTAAACATATTATAAACAATAACATAATCGTATCACATAAAACATGCATAAAGGAAACATAACATTTCCACATTTCAATCACAAGATATAAATACAACACATTGATATAATAAAAATGCTTTCAAAACCATTTTCAATACCAAAATAAAAGAAAGTTAAAACTTTGTATTTATTTTTCATTAAAAAAAATGATGGCTTGTAGAGGAAGCCGAATCTCAAATAATGGTCACGGTGGCGGAGAAGTCGTTGTCACCGCATAAGTACGGAAAGAAAAACATTCCCTTTTGTCGTTTAGTAAAACGCTTCGTATAAAAAAGATTCCTTTTGAATAAACATAAAAGTCAAAGGGGTTTATACACCGTATAAAAGAAAGTTGTGTATAAAACCAAATATGCCTCAATGAAAGGGGATTGAGCCGAAGTCCTTAAAAAGATCATTTTTTTTAAATAAAGTACATCTATAATGTGTATTAACTATAAGTACACATAAATAATGTACAAATACAATATAGGACATAATAATATCATTACATAAATTGAAAGTAGGAGGTTAACCCAAAGAATGGAAGTTGGGTTAAGAAATTCCCTTACCTTGCGTCTTGTCCTGACTCGACCGTTCTTTAAACTCCTGAATAATAAACTAGAGTTAATTTATATTTACTTAAGAACATTTTTCATGTTCATTATTCCATTTATATCACTTATTACCATGTTATGAACATTATTTAATTATTTAAGTTAATAACGGTCGTTTTGTCGATCTTTGGTACTTGAGTCAAAAATAAACTTCTTATAATTACAAGTTGTTCATGTGGTGAAATATCCATTATATCCAGAATTATATTCATGATATAGATATCATATATATCATATATATACAGTATATACATTCATTCATAATGTCACGTAACATTTAGAGGTAAGAAATGAAATTCACCGTTCATGGAGACGGTAAGCCGTACGTACGCATGAACGCTACTTTCATTTCTATTTCGTATTTAATGGAATGAAATCATAATGATATAAATTTATAATATAATTACAGTATAATATAGTGTATAATACCATTTAATCTATCCTTTATACATCTCACATATGGCATTAACGATTCAAATCACTTTGAGGGGGCGGTAGTCCGCACTTCCTAAAATGAAATTATCGCGTTTTACCCATACTGGAAATCATAAAGTATGCCATAAATGAAAAATACAGAAGCATAAGTAAAACATAAACACATTATATATCATATATAAATATAGTGACATCTTAATGGCCACCTTTGAAGGTGTTATATGAGTGTTGAACAATCATCGTTTCGTGAGGCAGAAATTCGCCATCCACAGAAACCGTATGTTCTTTAACCATTAGATGTAGGTGTGTGTAATTGTAGCTCTAATCTTTATTATAACAACATCCTAGTATATTGAGGATACTGGTGTTGTTATAAAAGAAATGAATAAAAATAGTTTAGGGGGTTGGAGAAGAAAAATAAAACAAAACAACATTAGAGAAGACATTAACTCAAAATCGGGTAACTCTTTTTGATTTGAGCCAAAGGCTTCCTTGCGAAGAGTTCTGCCCAATGTAAGGCTTCTAGGAGTAAGAGGGGGAAGTTGGGAGAGTATTTGGGCAGAGTTTGTCCGATCCAAATGGTTTGAAAGTGTAAATGAGGTGGTAGAGGTGGGGGCCTTTTATAAGAGGAGAGGAGGGGCTCTTTTGGAAAGATTGAAATGTTACATTATTACACAATGCTTTTCGGATTCTAAAGGTACCACACTTATATAATTCGAGGCTAAGGTGATAAGAGTACGAAATATCCTCATACAATTGGCTTTGGACAAGTGTAAGCCTTGGATTTTGGATTATCTTCCCATTTTATTTAAATTGTTAAATAATGAGGTCATCGCTGCATCATCATGATGTCATAAATAATTTAATTTATTTAATGTCTAAAAATTATAAAAAAAATACTATGATGTAGGAAATCTTTTTAGATTTCTAATGAATATTTATAATCAAAATTTGGACTTGTTTAACCGCACTTAAAAACTGTTTTAGTAAAACAACTCATGTTTGTGTCAATTTAATTTTTACATTAAATAAATATATATTAATGACATTTTCCAAATAAAGTGGCTCCATGGAGTACCCAAGTTGACCCATGGGTTGTCTGGGTCGTCCATGACTCATCCAATAGGAGTAGGACAAGTGTCATGCTCATCTCATATTATTATAACATTATTTGTACCTTAAACTACACTAATTACCTCTAATCGCGATTAAGAACTTAAAAGTTACTATTCACCAAAAAATTATTTTAATCTCATTGAACCACATTTTACTTCTTAACGACAACCATGTATGTCGGAGTTTTTAAAATCAAATCACAAAAGTGGTAATATTTCATTTAAACGAAAAATCAGTTATTTAACTTCCACTTAGTGGTTTCACTATTCATCAAAAATTGAAGTTTTTCAGAACAATGCCAAAATTTCACCCTAAGCTATAATTGATATTCCGAATTCAAAAATGATGTCTATTATGCACAATTCCAAGCATATAAGTTGCATTAATTAATTTTATAATTAATTCCCGCTGTCACAAAAAATAGCGTGTTTTTAAGAAACAATTTATATCAAAAGATTGGCAATTGTTTATGTCCAATTTCAATGTTAAATTAATTCTAATGACCACCATTGGATAAAATGGTAAAAATATATTATAATTATACTTCAAAACAACTAAATAGTATAATTTATCACTATAAATTATTTTTATTAAAAAAGTTGTTTTTAAGTAATTTTCACTATTCATAAAAAAATTAGAAGTTCTCAGAAAAATACCAAAAATTCAACATAGGCTAATTTCGATATTACGAATACAAAAATGAAGTCCATTTTGAAATATAAAATTTCTATAATTTTAAAAGGTGGTTATTACTATTCATAACGGCTACTTTGATTAGTCACGGTGTTTTAGAACTCGAACTTGCGTACAATGCAAGCTATTTCATTATTGAAAGAGAGGCATATCGTGGAAGCTCGGGGTGTTACATTCTCCCCTCCTTCAATAAATTGCGTCCTCGCAATTTGATATTTTTCTTTGAAAATAAAAGGTTGAAAATAGAAAATACCTTTGTGGAAAACCCACATCAGAAATAAGGGTAATAAAATTTAGCCTTAATAAGAGGGAAAGGGAAATGAAAAAGTCACCACCCAATTATGATCTTGATTAGGAGAACAATGGTGGCAATTAGAGACATATAATTGGAGGAAAAACGTAAATATTTGTAGGGAGTGATTGAGGTCATTAATCACAATCAACTGTCAAATTGAGGGCCTCAAAGCCTTCAATCTATGTTGATTTAAATATCATCAGTTCAACAAGACATAAGGTATTAGGATAACGCATTTTTTTGTTTTAATATCCCTTTACTAAAGTTTAAGAATTAATTTATTTATTGAATAACAGATAGGTATATATATATTTATGCCTGACAATTAGAGTTTCAACCTTCAAATCACCTTTCACTCAAAAAGATAATAGAACCCAAAAATATTATACTTTTCCTAATTGTATAAGGTTCCAAATATTAACACATACCATTTAGATTAGAAAAACTATTTTTTAATAACCAGGGACTTCACGTAGTCCAGTGGTAGGTGATTAATCCCAATCGCACTATGGTTGTGGGTTCGATACCCACATCTTTGTCCGACGCGATGGGTTGTCACTCGGTCTGCGTGTTGTCCTTTTTATAAATATCCAAAAATAAACTTAACAATAGTATCCAATGTAAAATATAATCCATTCCAACCTTTATATTTATCCAAAATACTTCTGTCCAACTCACAGTCTAGATTTTATGAGGAAGGTAAACATAATGAAGCTCCTTTTTTTCCTGCGTAACAACATGTGAACACCTTCATCGTGTATTATTTTAAAACACCGCAACATACTGAATTACCATAAATCCTTATTGATTACATTCATGATCCCTTATTCCTTATAGAAAACTAGATATAATCCTTCTATCCAAAAATGTATACAAATCATTAATCAGTTTCAAGGAAGTTAAGAATATCCAATATAATTTATCCAAATCAATCACGTCTTATTCCAAAATCACTATCTCGGTATCAGAACCATATTATGGTTTATCTTTCTCTCAGCCATATATTTTCCTAAAATTTAACCTACTGTGGAGTCACTTTTCTTGGTTCCACACAATATCAAGTCCTAGATGAAATAGTACTGCAGTACAATCCTTATATACGCCATAATTATTATAACCAGTACATCATTGATCCAACACTCAAATTAAAAAATTCTTTAATAACAACATAAGAACAATAATCATTCCTCCTAATCTGTGGTAGTATCATAACTTGATTATTATCCAATAACATCATTTGGGGCATACTCTGATGATTTGAACATTGGTTTGCGTAGTGTCCCCACTCCTTCCAGATGAATCATTGTACATTTGAAACCTTTTTATTACCCTTGCAGTCACGCACTTGGTGTCCTTTTTCTCCACACTTATAACAAACCCCCATTCCCTTCAGACAAATTCCATGGTGTTTCTTCCCACAGTTATCACATTGTTGGCGCCAAAAATCCGGCCCGAAAGGAAGGAACGAAAAAGAGAGCCGGTGCGCTGCCTCGTGAAGCACAGCCGCGAAGCACAGCCGCGGAGCCCGTCCGCGGAGCCCCGCTGCGAGGCGCCCCAACTTTGGAGGCCCCGCGAAGCTCCGGAGGCGGTAATCCGCCGCGAACCGGTTTGACGTTCGCGAGGCACCGCGAAGCACTGGAGGCGGTAATCATCCGCGAACCGGTTTGACGTTCGCGAGGCGTCGCGAAGCACCAGAGGCGGTAATCCTCCGCGAACCGGTTTGACGTTCGCGAGCCGTCGCGAAGCCCCGAAGGCGGCGCGTGAGCCCTGCTTCGCGGCGCCCCTTCCCTATAAATACTCGACTCCCCCTGAGTCCCCCGGGACGGACAATCCGACCTTTCGGCTTCTCCTCTCCCGAATCGCGAAGCAAGCTTTGCCCCGGGAATCATGAGCTCCGCGAGGTATTTCTACTTCGCGAGACGACTCTGATTTGTTTCGTCCTGAGCCCCTCTTCCGAGAGGGATGCCCTTCGCGAAGCCCAAGGGCGATCGCAAAGGAAGGGGATTCCCAAGGGAACCCGGGCAGCCGCGGAGCACTCGTGCTTCGCGAAACACCCAACCCATGCTAGTAATCCCTATGCCAAGGCAGGATAACTATGCATTGCGAAGCACATTGCTTGGCAGGACCCTGCATCGCGAACCACTCCTTCTTCGCGAGGCAGTGCTCCGCGAACATTGTTCCACTTCACGAAACACCCAACCCATGCTAGTAATCCCTATGCCAAGGCAGGATAACTATGCATCGCGAAGCACATTGCTTGGCAGGACCCTGCTTCGCGAACCACCCCTTCTTCGCGAGGCAGTGCTCCGCGAACACTGTTCCACTTCGCGAAGCACCACCCACTCCCACCTATGCCCCATGCTAAGGCCACAGCACCCCACTTCGCAAAGCACACTCCTCTGCTTAGCGATTCCTCCTTCCGTGCGACCCTCCAGGTTTGCAAGATGTGATTTCAAAGTCCCATGGACAACACCTCTCGTAGCGTTGCTTCGCCCAATGCTCCTTCGCATAGGCACGCTAACGGCTATTGCTTCTTCGCATAGCCACGCTAACGTGGACCCCTCGATGGCTCCTCCCTCGACCCCCCTCTACCATGGCCTTACTGGTACCTTCCCTTCCCCAAGGACCAGAGGGTACCGGTTATGTAAGCCCTAGGGGTGTGGAGTGAACTCACCTCGTCCGAGCTGCAGGACGTTAAACTGCCAAGCACCACGTCCTCAACACATGACGTTAAACTGTGACCCAACCTCGTCTCCCTCACGAAGGGTCCCCCAGCTCGAGCATTCGTTACACCGCTCGTCTCCACGGGAATGGAACTCTTCCGCACATGGAATGAGATCCTCCTTGTCGGAGTGGTGTATGTTCGCAGGGGAAGGGTCGCCTCAGAGCGTAAATCCCTAACCTTTGGTACGGATGATTGCACCCGTGCATCTCGGTACTTCCCCACTGCCAAGGTCAGTAGGGAACGTGATAGGGAACGAGGCACCTCCCATTGTCGAACCAAGGTCCATCTTTCCCGCGCTTTGTCGCACCATGGGCCTCCATCCTGGAGTAAGTCCCAACACCATGGGCCGCTCAACGCGTAAGCCCCTCTTCGCTTCTCACGGACGCACCCTTCGCGACGTGATCGTCAGGTCCATGCAACCTCTTGTTTCTCACACCGAGCATGACTCACGTGGGATTAGAGTGAGCACCGACCCTGACAAACCCTCCTGAACTACGAGGTCTTTGATCCATGTCAAGGCATGGTACGTAGGAAGCCTCCACGAGGTTCAAGCCCACCAACAGTGGACCAAGGTCTGCTTTCACGTCGGTTCACCGGCGAAACCCCATCTGAACTACGAGGTCTTTGATCCATGTCAAGGAATGGTACGTAGGAAGCCTCCACGAGGTTCAAGCCCACCATCAGTGGACCAAGGTCTACTTTCATCTGAACTACGAGGTCTTTGATCCATGTCAAGGCATGGTACGTAGGAAGCCTCTATGAGGTTCAAGCCCACCCGTCTTTCGCGTCGGGTTTCACCCCCGTCCAGCACGACGTTAAACTGCACCCCGGTCCAGTGGTAAGCCATTGCGACCCACCATATGAACTACGAGGTCTTTGATCCATGTCAAGGCATGGTACGTAGGAAGCCTCCATGAGGTTCAAGCCCACCATCAGTGGACCAAGGTCTACTTTCATCTGAACTACGAGGTCTTTGATCCATGTCAAGGCATGGTACGTAGGAAACCTCCACGAGGTTCAAGCCCACCCATCACCCAATTCACGTCGGGTTTCACCTACGTCCAGTATGAAGTTAAACTACATCCCGGCCCAGTGGTAAGCCATTGCGACCCAACCCTTCTGAACTTCGAGGTCTTTGATCCATGTCAAGGCATGGTACGTAGGAAGCCTCCACGAGGTTCAAGCCCACCATTAGTGGACCAAGGTCTACTCCCCATTTGAACTACGAGGTCTTTGATCCATGCCAAGGCATGGTACGTAGGACGCCTTTATGAGGTTCAAGCCCACCAATAGTGGACCAAGGTCTACTTTCACGTCGGTTCACCGACACACCCACCCGTCGCTCATTCACGTCGGGTCCCATTCCAGTCCAGCGGTATGCCGTTGTGACCACTTGAACTACGAGGTCTTTGATCCATGTCAAGGCATGGTACGTAGGAAGCCTCCACGAGGTTCAAGCCTACCCGTCGTTTATTCACGTCAGGGGTCATTATCGTCCCGCATGACGTTAAACTGTATCATTTGAACTACGGGGACTTTGATCCATGTCAAGGCATGGTACGTAGGAATCCTCCCAGAGGTTCAAGCCCCAAATCTCTTCGGACCAAGGTCCATCTTCATGTCGGTTTACCGGCACCATCCTGAACTACGCGGACTTTGATTCCCTGCCACGGGGATACGTAGGAAGTCTCTTCAAGGCTCAAGCCCAACTTCGTTGTCGCCACCCCTGCGATGGTTCCATTTCATTCTCAACCGTCTCTGCTAGACGTTAATCTTGCAACATACCCTGTGTTGAACATGGGAAGCTGAGGAAAACCTCAGATACGTGTCTATGACATGTAATTCCCTGCGCTCGATGTGGGATGCCTCAGGCTTCCACGCCCTCGAAAAGCCTTGTGATTGAGGATAACAGACAGACACGCCAGGTACCCCAGCATCCAGACACGCTACTGATGCCTCAAACGTGATTACTCCCCTGACCGAAGGTTGCTGCCCTGACTGGACCCTTTGGAATGTCCCGACAGAAGCAGTGTAATTAACCGGCGTCCATGGAAACATGACACTGGGAAGAGTTTCACGAACTACGTATTAAATCTATAAGGGAGACCCGGACTAGGTGATGAGTTCTGAGAAGGAATCCACAGGAGGAAGAACCGACATCCCATCATCCCGTTTCGATCAAGGAGCAGACGTACCTGAACAAGGAACGAATGCCGCCCGCCTTTGGAAAGCGGTAATGCGGGGCAACAGAGCCGCGCGTCCTCCACAGACGGATGCGCGCGCGCCCCGGCGAAAGCGTCGGAAATAGAAATGGTGAACCCGACGTGAAATTATTCTCCTCAGCATGGAGATTAGTAGCGTTCGAGACACCAGTAGATTGACGTGTCACCGGATTCAGATATCCGTTGCCTGGTCCCGCCAAGTAAATGGCGGGCCTGTCGTGGAACTCACCAGAAGTCAGGGTAGTAGAACGGGGGGCGCTCCGCTCCGCAGCGTGTTGGCGTGGATCCTTCTCACAGACATGGAGGATGGAAGAACGCTGGGGCACTGGCTGTCAATCCTTTTCCTCTCAGTACTGATGAGTTGATCCCTTCATTTTCCAGGAACCCGGTTGCTATTTCAGAGATGCGGTCACCATCCGCTCCTCGCCCGCGCAGGGGCAGGGGCAACACCACTACGGCCACTCCACATGGCGCCACTACCGCCACGACGGCTGCCACGTCACGGGATGCGGGACGTCCACGTCCCCTTTCCCCATCAGAGGTCATCCAACGAAGGGTGATCAACAGCCTCGTGCGCAGGTATGAGGAACAAGGGGTCATCCTGACCAGGGATATGGCCTGTTTGGACCTGGAGGCTTCCAGACCCCGCCGTCAACGCCGCCCTAACAGGCCGCGCAGGGAGCCCCCGCTCCCCACCTCGACATTCAACCGTTTCGGGAGCCTATCCCCAGAACGCCTTGACGACTCTTCGCCTTACGCCGAAAAGGCAGGCGCGGTCCGGCTCAGCCCGCTCAGGGCCCCGACCCAGGACCCCCAGGCGAGAGCTCCCGTCCGGCCACGTCAGCGCCGCCGTCCGGCCCCGCAGGAAGAACAGGCAGACTATGTCCCTGCACCACCTGCACCGGCCCGCCTGACCCGACGTCAGCGCCAGGCCCGGGCTGAGGACGCTCACCTAGCCGCGTCCACATCGACAGCTATAGTGGCCCGAGCCACCGCCGACGTACATTATGAAGCCCCCGCCTACATTAAGCAGGGGCACCCCTTCGCCCAACCAAGATTGAGACCCCATCCGCCCCATGGGCAGGCCGGGTTGACGCTCCGGGTTGCAGGCCCCAGTGATGATCGTCGCGAGCTAACCCGCGGTGATGCCACCCCGTACGGAGGTCCTCCCCGTACCACTACTCCACAGAGCGTGGGCCTTCCCCGCTCCGAGGTTCGTCGTGGAGGCATGCCTCGTGCTGCCCCCATCCTGCAGGAAGACCCGCCCCTGGGCAGTGATGCTCAGCGCGGAAACACTTCCCGTGCCCGCTGTACAGGGTATGAAGTCCATTCTTCTGAGGGCACCGTCCATCCGGTCCTTCGACGTGGGGGCCCCCCCTACGTCTTCTCTGCGACTGGCGAAGATCCTTCTCGCCCCAGCAACTCAAGGAGTGAAGGTCAGCCTCGCTCCACTCGCATCGACCATGGAGGCCTTCCCCATGCTCCTGCCGGTTCCAACAGAGGCCCCGCCCACGTGGGTACTGTTCATGGAGGTCCTCCCCATGTACCCTTTGATATTTACCCTGGTGCCCCCGGCACCCCGGCTGTCTCAAGTGGGGGCCCTCTCCGCCACGGCGCTAGCGCCGCCCCAGGGCTGCCTGATAGGGGTCAACCCTGTCCCGAAGAGCCACCCAGGGGCAGAAGAGCGGGTCGTCGCTACCACAAGAAGAATCCTGGGAAGGCCCAGGGGGGATCAAACCTTCCCGCTTCTCCGATTCGGAAGCGGAATGCGATTCAGCGATGGAACCTTCTCCCAGCTCCTCCGTATCAAGGACTGGGGCAGGAACCAGACGCGTCAGCCTCGTTCTCCCGGAATTTGAGGTCCACCGGATTCCCGTCTCTCTCCGCAGGTACATCCAGGAGGAAGAAATCCTGGGAATTCCGCAGGTTTCGACCGCGCAGTCACTGCCACCGTCACCCGAAGCGCCCTCTACCTCTACTCGGGATCACGAGGAGCTGTTTTGGGGGTCAACGGTGATAGAGCCACGACATGACTGGACACCGGTAACGGCAATTCCCGTACCCGAAGCAGTGGCTGTTAGCCCGTCCTATCGTGACATTGTGGTCAGGTCACCTCGCTCTTCAGAGGAGGGCCCAGAGTACGGTGGCCAGTCTTCTCGCTCGCCGTATTCTCCACCGCCGAGTTTGCTATCCCAGAGGTCCGCCTCGGTACCGCTACCGGTCCCTCAGCCACCCCCGGTTGATGAGTGGGGAAATGTAGGGCCGAACCCCGAGGACGAACCCAGGAGCTTCTGGAGTATTCTTGCAGCGGACTACTTCCCAGAGAAGTTCTGGCCCACGGCGGCGCTAAATTTTCGCATACCCGAGTCGCTTACCCCTGAAGAAGTGGGATTCTTTTGTCGGACCCTGTGGGCGACGCACTTCCGCCTCCGTTGGGAACGGGTAGTGTACCCCAGGAGTCGAGAGCACTTCGAGGAGATTGGCAAACAGTGCCGCCTAATTGATGCAGCGGCGCTCCTTGCGGCCCAGCACCCCAAGTCGCCCGGTCACCGGAGTGCCCTCCAACGAAAATGCGTCCAGAGTTTCAAGGCACTCCGCAAGATCGTCAGGGAAGCCACCCCCCATGTGCAAGTCCGTGGTTGGGGACGCTATGCCGCTCTCCTCTTCGACCCTATCCGACGACAGCCTGATTCTCTATGCGACATTGAGGATATTCCCTCAAGAGGGGTCACAGTCCACATGGCCGACGTTGTGGATAAGGAAGATGAGCTTGAGTTCCTTGATGGGGACTTACCATCCGAGGGCGTACCGCCACTACTCGACCCATCAGGGAGAGTCACCCGTCAGCAAAGGAACCTGCTAGGCCTCCCCGTACCCACCGAGTCACTAGCACTCGGTCGAAGCACTGGCAAGGGTAAGGAGCATGTCGGGATAGTCAAGCACTCCGACCCGTCCGCCTCCGTGCAGAAAACGGACGAAGACCCTGAGAAGGCCACGTTGCGCCAGCAGCTTGCTGAGCAGAAGAGGCTGGTCGACGAACTCTTGGCTGAACGCGCCGCAGAGCGACGACCCGACTATGGTAATCCCAGGCCGGGACAGCAGGGGCAGGAACAATTTCCCCCCGGTGAGATGCCTCCGGGCAACCCTGATCATGCTACTGCCGCGGACAGGGCGGAAGCCGGAACGTACGGCAAGAGGGCGCGATACGTCTCGCCAAACCCCCCTGAGCGACGGTGCAATCTGAAGAACCCAACCCGGGTTCCCCCGGTCGCCCAACAGGGCGTCCAACCAGTCAACCCGCGAGCAGCAGAAGCCGTCTACCGTGTTGAAGAACCTGGCAATGCGCTTGTGGTTAGGGACCCCCGTCAAGACAGGGACCCCCACCCGGAGGACCTTATTGCGGCACTCACAGCCCGCCACGAGGCGTTGGAGACACGGCAGGTGGCGGTCCCACCCGATGGCAAGCCTTATCCCGCGTGGGTGGATGATATGCCAGCGCCTTTGGGTTTTGGGAACCCCACTTTCTCGCCTTTTAACGGGACAGGGGACCCACCCCAGCACTTGGCTCATTTCTCTTCCAGGTGTGGCCCCATGCTGGGGACCCCGGCTCAGCAAGAAGCCGCTAAGCTCCGATGTTTTGTACAGACGTTGGAAGGTCCGGCATTCGTCTGGTACAGCCAGCTCCCCATCGGATCAGTGACCGGTTGGGAGGATCTTCGCCGGCAGTTCTTGTACCAGTTCAGCTCCACCACGCGGAAGACCAGCATCGCAGACCTCTTTAAGTGCAAACAGAGGCCTGATGAGCGGGTTGCAGACTTCATCGCCCGGTGGAAAGGACTTACGTATTCTCTCGATATGCCGCTGACTCAGGAGCAATTACTGACGATGTGTGTGGGGAACGTAAAGACAGAGCCGGTACCCTCTTTGATTACCCAGAACTACCCTGGGGGGTTCAGAGATTTCTCGGATAAGGCCCAGCGCCTCGAGGAGGCCCTGCAACAGGCTAGTCAAGCACGTTTGCTGCCCCCTATGATCCCAGCCAGGAGGGCCGCCAGGGCTGAACCCACCGCAGTGGCACAAATAGAAGCCCCGAGGCAGCTGGAATTGTTACCGGTGGCACCACCCCCACAACCCCGCAGAGGTCCTCCACCTCAAGCACAGGCTCCTGCCCAGCAGCGACCGCCTCAGAACCGACAGGTTCCCCCCCGCAACGCGCCACCGCCACCTAGGCGAGACAACCAGGCACCGCCCCCTCGGCAGGCCCCTCCGGTCCCTCGACAGGACCAGGTCCCCAGGGCTCCTTACCCAGAAAGAAAGTACCATACCTATTCGTTTAACGAAAATCAGGTCCCTGGTTACTTCTGAAGTGCTCTAGAGCAAGGGATCGTGCGTCTGCCTGAGTGCAGGAGGCCGACAGAGGCGCATCTCACTGATCACCCCAACTACTGCCCTTATCATCGGATCCTGGGGCACACCCTCAAGCGATGCTATGTGTTTAAAGACTGGCTTCAGGACCAGGTCAACAACAACATAGTCAAGTTGGGCCCAGCGCCAGCGCAGGTGGCAGGCATCTTCGCGGGATCAGAAATCGGCAGTGACAGCGAGGGTGAGTGGCAGCAGGTCCCTAGCCGCGGGTCCCAGAAATACGACAACTGGATGGCTCGAAAAACTGTCGTCCGTGCCCAGGGTATCATCCGGGCACGCCTGAAGCAGTCGGAACCTTCAGAAGAAGTAGTTGGCGCCTCAACATCGTCTTCACAGTCGACCTCTGCCCAAAAAGGCAAGCAGCGGCGACGCAAGAAGAAGCAACGTGCACCGCCAGTGCCATCGTCATCTCGCACTCTCGGCGACTTTATGCCTCCCGAAATGGGCATTCCCCCCAGAATCCGCCCAGCGGTGGATGACTCTTCGAGTGACAGTCAAGGGTACGCTTCGGTTAACACCGTGGAGCTGGTAAAGCCCTATATGACCCCCGACGAAGGGGAACCCCAGGCAGACCGCCCCAACGTTTCCAGCCGACGTCAACGTCAGCGGAATCGCAATCGCGCCGGTCACCGAGGTATGTCAGCAGGCACTTGTGACAAAGCCGTGCACGCTACCGAGACCAGGCAGCAGGCTCAGCGCAGATCTCAGCACGCGCAGACCCATCCAGCGCCCTTGGCTCTACCTCCACTGCCGTTTGTGTTGCTGGATCAGGGAGAGCCGCCTCGTTCGTATCACAGCCAGTCTCGCCCGGCGACGGGCCAGCCCCCGCTGTTCGATCTTAGCCCGGCGACTACTCCCCAGGCTTCTACTAGCAGGCAGCAGGATGTACCCAGTGCTAGCCGACCGCCAGTTCAACCAGCAGGACCCGCTATGCCTCCAAATGCCGAAAAACCCCCTGTAAGCAGAGGTTCGCGTTTGGCACGCAAGTATGATGTCCTAAAGCACCTAGCCGGCATTCCGGCGAGGCTTTCCATCCTTGAGGCCCTGCGCTTGTCATCCGAGATGCGCGAGGCACTTGCCGAAGCCCTAAGGAGCCCCCTCCAGTTCGAGACGGAAGTGGCAGCCGCGGAGGCCTTCCATACCGAGACGATTGAAAACGCCGAATGTCAGGCGGTTATCTCGTTCTCTGGTGAAGATGAAGACCCTCCTATACAGGGGCACATTCTCCCACTGTATATCACTGGCCACTTTAACGGTGTGGAAGTCCGTCGCTGCCTCGTTGACACGGGTTCCGGAATCAATCTAATTCCAACCCGGACGCTGCGAAAGCTGGGTTTGTCTGAAGGTGATTTGACTCCCTCTGACCTCAGGATTCAGGGGTACGACAGGACAGAGCAAACCCCGGTCGGCAAGATCCGTCTGAAGACCCAGTTCGGTGGCTTAATTGCCAGTACCGAATTCATGGTTGTTTCTCAGGACACCGCCTACAACGCATTGATGGGCAGGCCATGGCTCCATCTGCATGCAGCGGTTCCCTCGTCGTATAACCAGTTCCTTAAGTACTCGCTCAACGGTCGAGTAGGCGTGCTCCAAGGAGACGCGTCCCCTTTCGCTTCTTGTGAGGCCCGCTATCTGGATGCGGGTTATTACAAAAGTAAGGACAAGCAGATCCTGGTCAGCGAGGATGAGCCCGCCCCAATCACAAGTGATCCCTTGGCGAGCATGGACGACGCCTACATCCTCCCGATCCACCGGTTGGAGGCCACGACCCCCGACATGGGACAATGTTTCGTTGTTTCGGGTACGCAAGGAAGGCATGTTCTGGCGTCCAAGCGACGGCGGAAAATCACCTCGTACTCCTACATCAACCAGGCTCGGGTCATCCCGGAATCTCCTACCCCTGTACGGTACCGGGATGTCAAGCTCATGACAACGGCGGTGCGCCATACGTGCCTATTTCGCCGGGCTGGAATCAACCGACTCTGGCCGACACGTCACCACTGCTTTGATATCATCAAGCGTGGCCCCTTAGGCCGAAGGCCGGATGGGATAGGGTCAAATGCATTCATTGCTATGGTCTCCACGACGAGTGAGTCTCCTGATGTGATGACCGCTTCTACCCAAGCCGGCACCAGCTGCCCCTCGGGTTTTGAGAGCCCAGAAGTACCTTCTGTCACGGGAAATCCCCCCACGGCTGGGGAGGAAGACTTGGAGGATGCTCCCCCAGACTTTGAAGAAGGCATCTCTACCACGGTCGATGAGCTGGTACAGGTGAACCTTGGTAGCGAGGCAGATCCAAGACCCACATTAATCAGTGCGGCCATGTCCCTCGAGGAGCGGCAGCAGTATGTAGACTTCCTCAAACAGCACCGCGATGTGTTTTCCTGGAGTTACGATGAGATGCCAGGGTTGGATCCCCAAGTGGCCGTCCACCGTCTGGGCCTCCCAGTAAAACATCGTGGGTTTAAGCAGCCGCCCAGGAAAATGCACCCTTCCCATGGCGCTATGGTTGAGGCCGAAGTTGATAAGCTAATCAAGGCCAACTTCGTCAAAGAGGTCCAGTACCCCAAATGGCTCGCCAACATTGTGCCAGTCAGGAAGAATAATGGGAAGATTAGAGTCTGCATCGACTTCCGCGATCTCAATCGCCACTGCCCAAAGGATGACTTCCCACTCCCGGTGACAGAGCTGTTGATAGACGCCACGGCCGGGTTCCAAGCCCTCTCTTTCATGGATGGGTATTCCGGGTATAACCAGATCCGGATGGCCCCCAAAGATGAGGAGTCCACTGCCTTCAGGGCTCCCCAGGGTACCTTTTGCTACCGGGTAATGCCATTCGGTTTGAAAAATGCAGGTGCCACTTATCAGAGGGCCATGCATCGCATATTCAAACCGATCCTCGGGACATTGGTGGAGTGCTACGTGGATGACCTTGTAGTCAAATCATATCAGCGCCAGGACCATCTCAAAGACCTTGAGAAAGTGTTCGGTTTCCTCCGTTCCTGTCACCTGAAGATGAACCCACCGAAGTGTGCCTTCGGAGTCACCTCCGGGAAGTTTCTGGGCTTTGTTGTCAGATACCGAGGTATCGAGATCGACCCGGAGAAGATCAAGGCCATCAGCCAAATGCCTCCCCCGAGCAACATTCGGGAGCTTCGAGGCCTGCAAGGCCACTTAGCCTATATACGCCGATTCATTGCGAACCTGGCCGGCAAGTGTAAGCCCTTTTCTTGGCTCATGAAGAAAGGCACTGCCTACGAATGGGATGAGGAGTGTCGGATCGCCTTCGAGGAAATCAAGCAGTATCTGCTCCAACCTCCGGTCTTGATGCCACCCGTCTCTGGAAAGCCGCTGGTCCTTTACGTGACCGCCCTGGAGAGATCCCTTGGCACGCTGCTCGCCCAGAAGAATAACGAGGGCACTGAGAACAGTCTCTACTATCTCAGTCGCATGCTTCTCGATACGGAGGTCAGATATTCCCTTATCGAAAAGAGCTGCCTTGCGCTCGTCTTCGCCATGCAGAAGTTGCGACACTACCTGCAACACCACGAGGTGCAATTGATCTCTCGGGTGGATCCGCTGAAGTACATCCTGAACCGCCCCATGCTGACCGGCCGGCTAGCACGGTGGGCGGTGATTCTCCAGCAGTTTGACATCAGGTTTGTGCCTCAGAAGGCCGTTAAGGGACAGGCATTGGCAGACTTTTTAGCTGCCCATCCAACCTCCGCGGATCAATCCCTGGATCTGGATTTTCCCGACGAGACGATCCTCTCGGTCGATCACGCTGTCCCGTGTTGGCAAATGCATTTCGACGGCGCCTCCCGGAGCCCCACTGGTAGAAGGCTCAACGACCCCAAGCTCAACAGAGTGGGTCTGGGTATTGTTTTCATTACCCCGATGCAAGCCGTCCTGCCGTACTCCTTCCTGTTGTCAGAAGGTTGTACGAACAACGAGGCAGAGTACCAAGCTCTCATCACCGGCCTCGAGTTGGCCCTTGAGATCCATGTACCCCATCTACATGTGAAGGGAGATTCTGAGCTGGTAATCAAACAGGTTAATGGCGACTACGTCGTCAGGAAGCCAGAGCTTGCACCGTTGCTGGAGTACATCCTCCTCCTAATGGCCCAGTTCTCTTCCCGGCCAGAGGTTACCCATGTCCCGCGGTCGCAGAACGGCCAAGAGGACGCCCTAGCTGGCTTAGCCGCATCGCTCGCAGAACCCGAGCAAGATGATTTGGTCATACACGTGGCCCACCATAGAGTCATTGCTCCCGTCACCCAAGAGGACCGTGATAGCCTACGGGTAAGTCATCTCACCGCCGGACCCTCCGTATCGGGAGTCCCGGGTTCGTCAGACGCAGTGGATGAAACGACCCCCGATTGGAGAGCACCTTTTGTCGATTATCTCCAAAATGGCCAGCTCCCGGACAACCGTGCCGAGCGCGAGCGAATCCGACGCCGCGCACTTCAATTTACCCTCCAGAGCGGCCCCAGTCTTGAGCAGACCCTCTATAAATGGAGTTTTGATGGTGTCCTCCTCCGTTGCATCCAAGGAGTAGAGATACCTCAAGTTATGCAAGAGGTTCACGCCGGTTCCTGTGGCGCCCATCAAGCTGGGCCGAAGCTGTCCCATCAAATCCGGAGGCTAGGGTACTTCTGGCCCTCCATGATCCACGATTGTATTGGATATGCCAAGAGATGCCACGCGTGCCAAGTGCACACCAATTTCTTGCATCGGCCGCCAGAACCCCTCCACCCCACCAAGTACTCTTGGCCATTTGCGGTATGGGGACTCGATGTAGTGGGACCGTACCCGCCGGCAACAGCCCGCCAGTGTAGGTTCATCCTGACTGCTACAGATTTCTTCTCCAAGTGGGCAGAAGCAGTTCCGCTCAAAGAGGTCAAGGCCCGTTCCGTCGTCGACTTTGTGAGCTCCAACATCATCCACCGGTTTGGGGTCCCTCACGCCGTCCTCACTGACAACGGCACCAACTTCCGAGCAGCTGAATTGAAGAAATTGTACGCTAAGTACGACATCCGGTCAAACCATACCTCCCGCTACCACGCACAGGCGAATGGACAGATCGAGCCATTCAACAAGACCCTCTCTAACATTCTGCAGAAGATGGCTGGTCAGAACAAGAAGAGTTGGCCGGACAAGCTCCCCAACGCCCTTTGGGCTTACCGGACGACGACTCGCAACTCTACCCAGGTGACCCCATATTCCCTGGTGTATGGAGCTGAGGTCGTCCTACCCATTGAGATCCAGCTGCCGTCGCTACGCACGGCAGTTTATGATCACCAAACATCAGATGAGGTAGCCGAAATCCGTCTAGCTGAGTTAGAGGCACTGGACGAGAACCGGCTTCGTGCCCTGCACAATCTGGAAAGGCATCAGGACAAGATGGCAAGAGCTTTTGACAAGAAGGTTCGTCTCCGCTCTTTTCTACAGGGTGACCTGGTGCTGGCCCTGCGAGCGCCAATGATTCCCGGAAGGAAACCGCCCAAGTTAGAACCCAAATGGGAAGGGCCTTATATCATCCATAAGGTTTACCCCAATGGAGCATACTCCTTGGTGACCACAGATGGAGAGCGTGTAACCCCCCCCCCCCCACCAATGCCAGATTCCTCAAGCGATACTTTGCCTAGGGAAAAAGTGGTCCTGCATGACCCTAAACTGCGAGAGGGTCCTGCATGACATTAAACTGCATTGGTCCTGCACGACCCTAAACTGCGACTTGGTCCCGCATGACCTTAAACTGTATCTCCGTCCCCACTGCAAGACGTTAAACTGCAAGTCAGTCAGTTCTTCCTGACCGAGGCTCAGCCTCAGGCCCCTCAGCCTCTTTGGGCCCCTGGCCTTGTCTCCACCGAGGTCTGGCCCCAGGCCCCCCTCGTTTCTCTCCGACTTACCCTCTTACGGGATTGTACGGTACAGTGTAGGACTACGTTCTCACGTTGGGATCATGTACCATGCCGCACACATCCCCGAACGAGATGCCCCTCATCCCGCATGACGTTAAACTGCATGTCAAGAACTACGTACGGCTTGATTCCCATCTTTATGGGATACGTAGGAACGCTCGGACGCCTTGTCTTGAGCCCAGCCCCAAGCTTCTCTCTTCCACTATTCCCCCTGGGAATGGTCTCCTTGGAGGATCTTTGTGTAGCAGGGAATCGGCTTTCTTGGCCCCGCTCATGCAACCCCACTCACGAAAAGATTGTAAAGGTCGCACCATGCGCCCACTCCCGTTCTTCTACCCTCCCACGTCCTCACCGCATGACGCTAAACTGCATGGCCTTCAAGAACTACGTATGGCTTGATTCTCATCCTTATGAGATACGTAGGAACGCCCGGACATTTCGTCCGTTGGCCCAGCCCAAAAGCCAAAATCTTCCCCTCGGGTCAAGACACGGCAGGGTGAACATTTTTGCCCCGACCCACATCGAGCAAGCCTCGACCCGGCTGCACATTCCCCCCTGGGGGTGTTTGCCCCTTTCGTGGATGGATTCACACCCGGAGGGGCCCCCAAGAACGGCCTGGATACAAAGCCCAAGGTCTCTCCTACCGATACGGGCCAACGCCCCCGAGGGTTTCTCAAGCAACAAATCGAAACAAGTCCCGCGTTGCGAATTTGGTCAGCGGTCGACGCTCATTTGTTGCCCCCATGCGGGTCACCATAGGAACGCTGTGTTTCGAATATGGTCAACAGTGATTCATTCTGCCCCATCCTGAGGTGACAAACTTCCCCAGGTGGTGCCAGTGATCGGGCCCACAGCCCAGGATTCCTCACCCGGAGCGTACGGTGTGGTGTAGGACTACGTCCTCATTCACGTCGGGATCATGTACCATGTCGTACGACTCCCCTTCCGAGGCTCAGCCCCAGGCCCCTCGGCCTTTCCAGGCCGCGGCCCAGGACCTATCTTATAGGATTGTACGGCATGGCGTAGGGCTATGTCCTCACGTCGGTTTTTCGCCATACTGTACACCTTTCTTAGGGATATGTTATTCCCCTCCTTGTCCGGTATGACGTTAAACTACATTTCATGAACTACGTGTGGCTTGATTCCCATCCTGATGGGATACGTAGGACCACCTGGATGTCCAAGATCCGGGTCCAGCCCCATTCCTCGGGAATACTCATCCCATCTTGGCCCCCTGGCCTGTCCTTCCTCCATGAGGGGATCATATGGTGCGGTGTGGGATTATGTCCTCATTCACGACGGTCTCGTGATGACCACGCCATGCTCCCACCCCCTGCTGATTTGTTTCGTCGATCCCTCTTTTTCGGCGGTTCTCCAATGTGCTTAAGAGTACTCTGGTTCACTACCTGGAATGCCAAGCTTTACTCGGATACGTCCGCACCCGCTTTCCAGGCTTTGCGTATCCCCGCATCAGGGCTTTCACCATCATTCACACCCGGAGGGACCCCCAAGAACGGCCTGGATACAAAGCCCAAGGGCTCTCCTAACGATACGGGCCAACGCCCCCCAGGGTTTCGGACGACAAATCGATAAAATCCCGCGTTGCGAATATGGTCAGCGGTCGATGCTCGTTTGTTGCTCCCACCTCAGGCTAACGCGATACAGACACTGTATTTCCTTCATGGATAACAGTTTTCCTCTGTCGTCACGCCAACCCATCAAGTCCAAATGCCAGGTACACAATTCACACCCTTCATCACTTCATCGTGTCCAAGTAGAGTCTCGGGATTCTTGATACTTTTCCTCCGTGCACGCCAGCGCATTGGGAGAACAAGCTGCATCAAAGGTGTCCTTCAAAACTCTCTGCTGACTCCCCTTAAATGGATGCCCCAAGTGTTGCAATGAGGGTCCCCCCCTTGTTTCCCACACCGAGTTTATCTCACGTGGGCTTAGGGATTGGGCTGACATCTGTTCTTACTTGGGAGTTGTCACCATCCACGGTCCGAGCTCTAAGACCATAAACTAAGACTCTCATCTGGAACTACGTTCAAGACCCCTTGTCTTTGGACCTGGCTTGAGTTCAGCGAATTTACCTCTCTAATCCTGCCTTCAGGACCCCGATCACAGGACTGCGTGGCGCAGTGTAGGATTACGTCCTCATTCACGTCGGGTACGCAAAAGCTGCACCACGCACGCCCCCATTCTGAGGTTCAGTCCTCCTATCCCCTGTCCTGCATGACATTAAAAGGCACCCTTTCAGAACTACGTGTGGCTTGATTCCCATCCTAATGGGATACGTAGGACCACCTGAATGTCTAAGATTCGGGTCCAGCCCCACCTCGGGGAGATCTCCTGATTTCCCGGTCACCTAGGCCACTTGGTCCATCCCTCTCCAGCGGGGGGTGCGTAGGTATGATACAAGGTTGAGGGCATCATTCCCCCCTTCCCCTGGGAATCTTCCATCTCTCGATCACCCTCACGGTTGAGTCCCTTGGCTCCCTGTAGTGGTTCACCCATGTATTGAGAGTACTCTGGTCTAGGACCAAGAGTGTCAGATTCAACTTGGTCAAGTTCCTTCCACTTGTCAAGCTTCGTGTTCCCCTCTATTCGGACTTCCATCATCTTTCACACCCAGAGGGACCCCCAAGAACGGCCTGGATACTACGCCCAAGGGCTCTCCTACCGATACGGGCCAATTCCCTCCAGGGTTACGGACAACAAGTCGATAAAATCCCGCGTTGCGAATATGGTCAGCGGTCGATGCTCGTTTGTTAGTCCTCCTTTCAGGCTAACGCGACAGGATGCTGTGTTGCGAACATGGTCAGCAGTAATCCCCTGTCGTCACGCCATCCCCTTCAGTCCTTGAATGTTGGTTGCATGATTCACATCATTTTCCACCCCATCATGTCCAGGTGGAATCTCGACACTTTCGGCGCTATCCCTCAGTGCACCTTTGCATGCTAGGGGGACAAAGCTGCAATCTGGCGTCCTTTGGGACTCCCATGGTCCGAGCTCTAAGACCATAAACTAAGATCCATTCGGGACTACGTTCAACCCGATTCACATCCTCATGGGACACGTAGGACCGCCCAGACGCCCTGTCTCCGGGTACAACCCATTCAAGAAGCCAGTCTCTCTCCCTGTTTTGCCTCTGGATGGCATACAATTTGATGTGGGATCAAGTCTCTGTCAAATGTGTTTTATAAACACTGCACACATTTCCCGCCTAGCATCGTTTCTGCTACGTCTGCGCTGCATGACGATAAAATGCATGCTTGGTCCTATCATACGACCTTAAACTGTGACATTATCGTCCTGGGCGCACGACGAAAAACGGCACCGCATTGTGGTAACCTCGCTGTAGAGGACATCACGTTGGGTATTGGTCACGTGCCATGCCATTTGTCAACGCCCATCACGGCTTGATTCTTGTGGCGACATCACGACCTACAGTCCTAGGCATGTCGCTTCACAAAAAAAAAACCATTCACCTCAAAGAACAAACAAGATACATCAAATTCCGCTTCTTTTAGTGCAAGGGCCACGTACGCACTTCCCCTTTCCCCTGGCACTGGTACTTTACCCTGCCACCTTCGAGAACTACGTATGGCTTGATTCTCATCCTCATGAGATACGTAGGAGCGCCCGGGTACTTCCCCGCGGGTCCAGCCTAACCCTGGTGTTCGGTCCCTCGACTCGAGCTCATTCACGTCAGGTTGTGATGTCATGCGTCCCCTGATCCCTTTTTCCAATCCATGGTCCGAATTCTATGACCATAAACTAAGATTTCCCCAAGGGAAAGGAATCTGCTCCCTCTCTCTAATACGTTTTGTTGACGTATTCAGATGTGTTTTGACAAAAAGCCCGAAGCATGGGATTTTCACGGGGACATTCCCCTCATCCCATGACCAAGCTTCGTGAGCTCACTATTTGGATCCTCATCCTCTTCCACATCCAAAAGGACCCTCGGACGACGTGGATACTAAGCTTAAGGGCTCTCCATGAATGCTGGACCTAAGGGCCCTACAATCGTTTCGGGCCAACGTCCCTGCGGATATTCGACAACATTTGTGACACGGTCCCGTGTTTCGAACATGGTCAACGGTCAACCCTCATTTGTTTGTCCCCATTACAGGCTAACGCGATAGGATGCTGTGTTGCGAATATGGTCAGCAGTAGTCCTCCATCGCCACGCCGTCACCATCGTGATCCGAATCTCGAGCATCATGATTCACACATTTCCACTCCCTCATGTTCAAGTGGAACTCCACCATACTCGGCTCTTTCTCTTCGCGCATCTAGATGCGCTAAATGATCGTGTTAGTGTCATTGGGCCGATAGTCACCAAGCATCCCTTTGCCCCAACCTGCCCCTCTCTGCGTCGGGAAATTCCCACCACTACGACTTGTTTCCCACACCGAGCACGACTCACGTGGGCTTAGTAGTTTTGGCCAGATGTGTACCAACACGGTTAGGCTGCTCCTCGTCCAGTATGACGTTAAACTGCATTTCCAGAACTACGTGCGGCTTGATTCCCATCATCACGTGGGATACGTAGAGACGCCCAGGCATTTCGCCTAGGGTTCAGCCCCAGGAATCACAAAATCCTGTTCCTCCCCATTTCCAGCCCTCTGGCCTGACCCCTCGGGGAGAACTATGTAGCTACAATTTTACCCTGAGCATGTTCAGGATGCCCCAAGATCCCATTGGGAAGCGATAGATCCCCTCGCCAGAGAGGCCCTGTTCCAAGAAGGAATGATCCGTGATCAGGTCGATGCACCCATCTGGCGTACTCCCTCCGCGGTGGTGCAACTACCGAGGTGTTGGATTCTGTTTGAACAAGCCACCACTCCACGTTCCACGCTTTGCGTGTCCCTTATTCGGACTCTCGTCCTCTTTCATGTCTGGAAGGACCCCCCAACAGTATGGATGTCTGACCTATGGTCCACCAACTGTCCCGGGCCAACGCCCTGAAAGATTGATCGACAACATTTGTGACACGGTCCCGTGTTTCGAACATGGTCAACGGTCGACCCTCATTTGTTGTCCCCATTTCAGGCTAACGCAGTAAGGATACCGTTTGTCCGCCACGGTTAGCGGTTGTCCTTTATTGTCACGCCATCCCCACAGTGTTCCGAATTTGGGCATCGTGATTCACACTTCCCATTTTCACCAGTTTGAACCGGTTCCAGCGCCCCTGGTGTTGCCCCGATCGTGCATAAGAGCACGTTGGAGAAACGGTAATTCGGCTATCCTGGAAGTTCCTCCTCCGATCAAGCCTTCCCCATCTTTCGGGAATCTGGACTGGTTTGAGGGAATTGTCGTCAAACGTCCCGCAAACATTGCAGGGATGCAACAAGGCAATTCAACAGTGGAAATCGTGCGTACTACGGAACTCAAAACAAAGGAGAAAGAAAGAGTTGGAGCACAAAAATGTTAATAAAATCTTCTTTCGAGTTCGCTACAATACTCGGGGGTTGACTTCCCCCATGGACGGGTTGACTCCGTCAAAAGAGCGTTGCAGCTCCGCCACCTGTTGACTTGCGGCGTCCAGAGCCTGTTGCCGCTGATTTAACTCCCGCTCCTCCTCAGCAGCGGCGGGGCGTAATCCGTCAACCCTGGCCCGGGCCCTTTCCACCTCGGCCTAGACGACAGCCATCCTTCCAGAGGTCTGCTCCATATGCTCCTCAGCCTTTGCCAGCTGGGCCTTCAATCGTAAGACCAGCTCAGACTGTGCATCGAGAGTGGCTGAAAGCTCGTTGGCCCGGATCTGCATCTGTTGGACCTCGCCTTCAGCCTCCTGGAGCTACCTGATGCTGGTCGCCTTCCTCCGCTGCCATCCCACGCTCAGCCCACGATCATGCTCCCGGATCTTCTCAGCCATGAGGTCTCGGATGAGCGCGTGAGGGCGTTGGGCATCCACTCCCCCGGCACACAGTTCGCGCAACTGTGAGCGGAGCCTATTCATTTCGGCCAGCCATTGCACTTGGGGAGTGTCCCTGATAAAGCGCGTGATCAGCTTCCACGACCGGCGGCGGACTATGCTGCTGTCTTCCTCGTCAGAGGCTGTTTCGTCCCAATCCGCGCGGTCAGCGGGCTCGTACACAGGATATGCCTGCAGGAATTCCTCAGCGGGATCCGCATCTGGTGTTGAGTCTGGTACGACACCTGATGCCGGCACATGCACGACAAGACTGGGACTGACCGGTTGATCCACTTCCTCGGAGTCCACCTCGATGACTTCAGGTATGACCCTGCTGGTGGTCCCGCCAGTGATGGTGTGCACCGCAGCTGGAGGAGGTGAAGGGACTATCGTCACCATCACCGGCATGCCCCTGGGAGGGACGCCGCCAGACATCCCAACCAGCCTCGCTGCAGCAGCCCACGCCAGTCGGAGAACTGTATAACAGAAAGAGACATAAACGTTAGTCGACATGGCCCACGTGTGGCAACGAAGAGACCGGTGGAGGAGACTTACGAAGATTGACCTCCGAGCGCTGCTCCCAGACCAGTACCGATGGGACTCCAAGACGAGGCCCCCCGTATACTGTTGGAAGGGCTGGAGAGTCCAGAGGATCCACCTCAGACCCCCTGGTCCCACCAGATGCAGAACTGGACGCAGCCATAGGCGCGGGTTCTGAAGGTCCCGCATCGTCACCCGCCAAGGAGCGAGAACGAGGCCTACGAACAAGTTCCTCCTGCATGACCCAAACATTGGTAAGAAGTCCGTAGGGATTCAAAAAGAAAACAGATTGTAAGAAGAGAAGTTCGGAATGTTACCTCGAGAGCCTCCACGAAGTCGTCGGATTCTGGGCTTCGGTCTCCGACCTCGCCCTCCTCCAACGGGCTCCCTCCTCCAGCCTCGTCCCCCTGAGAAGAGTTCCCCGATTCCTCCGGCAAGGGGAAGCGCTCCCTCAGATCGGCAGCCAATGGCTGTGGAGGGACCGTCTGATTCAACAGTACCCTCACCATGTCTGTCATTGGGCGAGGGACACCACTGGAGTGGATGTAATCCTCCAGCTCGTTCAAGTATTGCTCCGCCTCCGCCGGAGACACCATGAATCCAGCCCGGACTGGGCCTATGCCCGGCAGTCTCATCCCGAGGCGATTCAGGTGGGCCCACATCTCAGATGGGCTGAGGAATTGCCGGTTGACGTCCCAGACGTCCCAAGCTTCCGGAAAGACAGCATCTTCTGCCATGTCAATGTGACGCAGCCGCTTCCCCGGAGCCTGAGCGGATATCCGACGGAATCCCCTCTGTGGCCGCCCCTCCGGATGACCTTGCTCTCCCGGAACCACCGGATCCGCCACTGCTGCCATACCCTCGGCCGGTGCGGGTCTCTCTGCCATGGCAGCCCCGCTGCCACGGGCGGCCCTAGCTGCCCTCCGACCCCGACCTCGAGATAAAGGAGGCCCACCGTCACCAACCCGGATCGTTGGCTGCTTCAGCATCTCCCCAGGATAAGCGGCCTCCCAGCTAATGGCGTACTCCTTCACTAAGCCGAAGGCGGCGGTGGGTGGAGGTAATTTGATCTGCATCTTTCCATCCTCACGTGTGAACATGAGCCACAGCTGCCTCATCACACACGGGTGCTCCTCGTGACGCACCTCCCAGTATACCTGCGGGGTCAGCCGCTGGAGGCACCGGAACTGCCTCGCAAAACGGTGTGGGGTGTACGGTTCACAGATCAGCTCACGATCTATCCGAGCCACCAAAACTCCACCTCGGAAGGCCAAGAGGTAAGCCCGATGCTCTTCCGTTCCCCGTCCATCATCATTAAGCCTCCCCGTCGGCAGTGGAAAGGGATGAAAGTTGAACTCGTTCGCCCTCCACACCCTATTCAGCACCATCGGAACGGCCAGTTTGAATGGGAAGCTCCCAACTGCGTTCAGGATGGAAGGGCGAAAGTCTGATCCCGGCGGCGAAATGGGGTTTGGATACTCGTAAATCCCCCTGATGTGCGCCGCGATCCACCCATACAGGAGGTGGAAGGGCCCGCATATTCTTGGCGGCTTCTTGCCCTCGCTGATACATCGCAGCATTCTGTATAGCTTGGCGAGCATCGGGATCCCCAGGTTGATCCGCTGCCCCATGGCCAGCATTGATGCCATGATGAACGAGCTGGGCCGTACCCCCATGCTTGTATCTCTCACTGGTAGGATCCACCCACATATGAGGGCCGCGATGAACGCTGCCAGCCTAACTATTGGTTGTTGTTCGGTGCTGACGCTGAAACCCCAAGTCTTCCATTGGCTGTCCTCCAAAACCCGCCAATACGAGTGCCCCTTACCCCGCTGGGCTGCCCTCGGACAAGTTCGTGGCCTTGGAGGGAACTCTCGATTCTCTGGAAAGTTCAGGAAACACTTGAACCACCTCTTGAAGTGGACGTCCCTCACGGCCTCCTTGTCCTCTCCAGGGACAAGCGCCATCAGCGCTGACGCCAGCCGTGGCATTTTCTCAGCATCCCCCCACGCACTGATGACGGGGAGGAACTCGTCGTACATGGCCCCCAAGATCGGGACCCCAGAAACCTGGTGGACATCCCACAGGCTGATGCCCACCTCCCCGTGATGCAGATGAAAAGTGTTGGTCCTGGACGACCATCTACTCAGCAGTTCCGGCATCAGCTGCTTTGGCTGGTAAATGTGGAACTGGGAGGCCCATGCCGCCTCGTACAATCCCACTCTCCTCAGCTCAGCCTCGAACTCCTCGCATGAGGCGCCTACCCAGTAGGCCCAGGCCCAGTCGTCGGTAAAATTGCCGCCCTGGCGCAGGTCCCACTCATCGGACCATCCCTTCTTCGGATCCTGCAGAGCCGCCTTCAGCATGGTGCGGTAGAGAGGAGGGGACGTCTCCGGTTGCAGTGGCCTCCCGTCAATGTCATTCACATGATTGTAGAGACAATCGGCGGTGACGGGTGTGAAATCCTCCCGCGCGTGACCATCGGCCGCCCTGAACCATTGGTGTTGACACGGTGTGCTCCTGAACCAACAAGCTGGTTCATCCCTTCCCGCCTCAGGGATGAAGACGTCATCCCTCAGCCCGAAGCCGTACAACGACAGCTTTTTTCACTGTGGATAATCCTTCTGACCTTCCGACAGCAGATCTGTCAGAGAAGTGTGGTCTGAATGGCTGCGAACCATTTCCCCCAAGCCTGGACGGTTGGCCATCTCATCCCGGCGAGCAGCATCTGCGAGCACTCCCAGCACAGCTTCTTGATGGGCCATCTTTAATGTCGACCCTTAGAAAAGTTTTTTTCCCTGGATCGCGAAGCTCGGCCGTGATGCTCGACCGCGAAGTCGGATCGCGAAGATCGGTCGCGATACGAAGCCGCGAAGTCTGGCCAAGGCAGACAGAGGTTCGCTTGGCGCGGACGCGGAGTCGGAGACTCGCGGTTCGCCGCGAAGCTCGATTCGCGGAGTGCTGTCGCGGAGTACGCGGAGCTTCGCCAAATCGAGAGCGCACAAAAAGACAAGACACGTGAAGACAAAAGAGGGCGGACCCCCTATTTATAGGCGATGACCCCGGAGCATCGCGGCGCGCCTCACCCGCGCGAAGCATCGCGGCGCGTCCGGATCCGCGGCCCCGGCGAGCATCGCGGTCCCCCTTCGCGATGACGCATCGCGAACCGCCGACAGTTTTTGGCGATTATCCCTCAGACTTCGACCCTTCGCCCTCCGCGGCTCCAAGTCTGAGGGGGGGCATTTGTTGGCGCCAAAAATCCGGCCCGAAAGGAAGGAACGAAAAAGAGAGCCGGCACGCTGCCTCGCGAAGCACAGCCGCGAAGCACAGCCGCGGAGCCCGTCCGCGGAGCCCCGCTGCGAAGCGCCCCAACTTTGGCGGCCCCGCGAAGCTCCGGAGGCGGTAATCCTCCGCGAACCGGTTTGACGTTCGCGAGGCGCCGCGAAGCACCGGAGGCGGTAATCCTCCGCGAACCGGTTTGACGTTTGCGAGGCGCCGCGAAGCACCGGAGGCGGTAATCCTCCGCGAACCGGTTTGACGTTCGCGAGCCGCCGCGAAGCCCCGAAGGCGGCGCGCGAGCCCTGCTTCGCGGCGCCCCTTCCCTATAAATACTCGACTCCCCCTGAGTCCCCCGGGACGGACAATCCGACCTTTCGGCTTCTCCTCTCCCGAATCGCGAACCAAGCTTTTCCCCGGGAATCATGAGCTCCGCGAGGTATTTCTACTTCGCGAGACAACTCTGATTTGTTTCGTCCTGAGCCCCTCTTCCGAGAGGGATGCCCTTCGCGAAGCCCAAGGGAGATCGCAAAGGAAGGGGATTCCCAAGGGAACCCGAGCAGCCGCGGAGCACTCGTGCTTCGCGAAACACCCAACCCATGCTAGTAATCCCTATGCCAAGGCAGGATAACTATGAATCGCGAAGCACATTGCTTGGCAGGACCCTGCATCGCGAACCACTCCTTCTTCGCGAGGCAGTGCTCCGCGAACACTGTTCCACTTCGCGAAACACCCAACCCATGCTAGTAATCCCTATGCCAAGGCAGGATAACTATGCATCGCGAAGCACATTGCTTGGCAGGACCCTGCTTCGCGAACCACCCCTTCTTCGCGAGGCAGTGCTCCGCGAACACTATTCCACTTCGCGAAGCACCACCCACTCCCACCTATGCCCCATGCTAAGGCCACGGCACCCCACTTCGCAATGCACACTCCTATGCTTAGCGATTCCTCCTTCCGTGCGACCCTCCAGGTTTGCACGATGTGATTTCAAAGTCCCATGGACAACACCTCCCGTAGCGTTGCTTCGCCCAATGCTCCTTCGCATAGGCACGCTAACGGCTATTGCTTCTTCGCATAGCCACGCTAACGTGGACCCCTCGATGGCTCCTCCCTCGACCCCCCTCTACCATGGCCTTACTGGTACCTTCCCTTCCCCAAGGACCAGAGGGTACCGGTTATGTAAGCCCTAGGGGTGTGGAGTGAACTCACCTCGTCCGAGCTGTAGGACGTTAAACTGCCAAGCACCACGTCCTCAACACATGACATTAAACTGTGACCCAACCTCGTCTCCCTCACGAAGGGTCCCCCAGCTCGAGCATTCGTTACACCGCTCGTCTCCACGGGAATGGAACTCTTCCGCACATGGAATGAGATCCTCCTTGTCGGAGTGGTGTATGTTCACAGGGGAAGGGTCGCCTCAGAGCGTAAATCCCTAACCTTTGGTACGGATGATTGCACCCGTGCATCTCGGTACTTCCCCACTGCCAAGGTCAGTAGGGAACGTGATAGGGAACGAGGCACCTCCCATTGTCGGACCAAGGTCCATCTTTCCCGCGCTTTGTCGCACCATGGGCCTCCATCCTGGAGTAAGTCCCAACACCATGGGCCGCTCAACGCGTAAGCCCCTCTTCGCTTCTCACGGACGCACCCTTCGCGACGTGATCGTCAGGTCCATGCAACCTCTTGTTTCTCACACCGAGCATGACTCACGTGGGCTTAGAGTGAGCACCGACCCTGACAAACCCTCCTGAACTACGAGGTCTTTGATCCATGTCAAGACATGGTACGTAGGAAGCCTCCACGAGGTTCAAGCCCACCAACAGTGGACCAAGGTCTGCTTTCACGTCGGTTCACCGGCGAAACCCCATCTGAACTACGAGGTCTTTGATCCATGTCAAGGCATGGTACGTAGGAAGCCTCCACGAGGTTCAAGCCCACCATCAGTGGACCAAGGTCTACTTTCATCTGAACTACGAGGTCTTTGATCCATGTCAAGGCATGGTACGTAGGAAGCCTCTATGAGGTTCAAGCCCACCCGTCTTTCGCGTCGGGTTTCACCCCCGTCCAGCACGACGTTAAACTGCACCCCGGTCCAGTGGTAAGCCATTGCGACCTACCATATGAACTACGAGGTCTTTGATCCATGTCAAGGCATGGTACGTAGGAAGCCTCCATGAGGATCAAGCCCACCATCAATGGACCAAGGTCTACTTTCATCTGAACTACGAGGTCTTTGATCCATGTCAAGGCATGGTACGTAGGAAACCTCCATGAGGTTCAAGCCCACCCATCACCCAATTCACGTCGGGTTTCACCTACGTCCAGTATGACGTTAAACTACATCCTGGCCCAGTGGTAAGCCATTGCGACCCAACCCTTCTGAACTACGAGGTCTTTGATCCATGTCAAGGCATGGTACGTAGGAAGCCTCCACGAGGTTCAAGCCCACCATTAGTGGACCAAGGTCTACTCCCCATTTGAACTACGAGGTCTTTGATCCATGCCAAGGCATGGTACGTAGGACGCCTTTATGAGGTTCAAGCCCACCAATAGTGGACCAAGGTCTACTTTCACGTCGGTTCACCGACACACCCACCCGTCGCTCATTCACGTCGGGTCCCATTCCAGTCCAGCGGTAAGCCGTTGTGACCACTTGAACTACGAGGTCTTTGATCCATGTCAAGGCATGGTACGTAGGAAGCCTCCACGAGGTTCAAGCCTACCCGTCGTTTATTCACGTCAGGGGTCATTATCGTCCCGCATGACGTTAAACTGTATCATTTGAACTACGGGGACTTTGATCCATGTCAAGGCATGGTACGTAGGAATCCTCCCAGAGGTTCAAGCCCCAAATCTCTTCGGACCAAGGTCCAGCTTCATGTCGGTTTACCGGCACCATCCTGAACTACGCGGACTTTGATTCCCTGCCACGGGGATACGTAGGAAGTCTCTTCAAGGCTCAAGCCCAACTTCGTTGTCGCCACCCCTGCGATGGTTCCATTTCATTCTCAACCGTCTCTGCTAGACGTTAATCTTGCAACATACCCTGTGTTGAACATGGGAAGCTGAGGAAAACCTCAGATACGTGTCTATGACATGTAATTCCCTGCGCTCGATGTGGGATGCCTCGGGCTTCCACGCCCTCGAGAAGCCTTGTGATTGAGGATAACAGACAGACAGGCCAGGTACCCCAGCATCCATACACGCTACTGATGCCTCAAACGTGATTACTCCCATGACCGAAGGTTGCTGCCCTGACTGGACCCTTTGGAATGTCCCGACAGAAGCAGTGTAATTAACCGGCGTCCATGGAAACATGACACTGGGAAGAGTTTCACGAACTACGTATTAAATCTATAAGGGAGACCCAGACTAGGTGATGTGTTCTGAGGAGGAATCCACAGGAGGAAGAACCGACATCCCATCATCCCGTTTCGATCAAGGAGCAGACGTACCTGAACAAGGAACGAATGCCGCCCGCCTTTGGAAAGCGGGAATGCGGGGCAACAGAGCCGCGCGTCCTCCACAGACGGATGCGCGCGCGCCCCGGCGAAAGCGTCGGAAACACACATATTGGAAAATTCTTCATTCCCCTCATTCCTTTATCCATCATTCTCTCTTCCATCCCTTTCATCTCTTGCTTCGCTTCAAAGCCATAGGACTCAGAGAATTCTTTACTTATCTTATTAACACATGATACTATTTCTTCATATGTTGATAACACATGGGAGACTATTTCCCTTCGAAATGTTGGCTTAATACCGTGAAAGATATGATACTTCTTACTCTTTGGATCATACGTATTGTTGGAGTTCACATTCCTTCTACTGGGCGCCATTTCTATACAATGGCATAAACTATATTAGTTTATGAATCAAAATACATAATTCCATACTTATAAAATACTTAACATAAATTGAACTATTTATGGATATAATCCATAATCATAAAAAGTTTTTCTTTGAGGAAGTATATACTCATAACCGTTCATAGTGGTTTGTAAAGAAAACGAGAATTATCCTAAGCATATCCCCTGGGAGTGTCATAACCAAGAGTGCAGCAAGGCCCGTTGTCATGCACCAGTTCCCGTTTGAGTCTAGCTCAAAGCGGTGTTTTCGGGTTTTACACCTAGGTACATCTGTGCCAGAGCCGCCTCTACCTGCTCGTATCCAGATAGGGATGTATTGCTCGGAAAACTCACAACATCTCTACAATACCAAAATTATAGGAAGTTATTCTATAATAATCCTCAAATTTCATCTTAGGTCTACGTGCTCTAATCATAGTTTATCTAAATCTAGCTTCCAAGGTTAGTACTAAACTGCCTCTGATACCAACTGTAACGCCTCGACCCCAGCTACCCGGAGTCGGTGCATTACTTCGTAACATTGGCATGATCACAAAAGATCAAGTCTCGAAAGACCGATTAGTTTAGTAGCCTTGGAAACACTAGATACATTCATAAATGTTACATTACATCATAAAGTGAAAAACTACAAATAAAAAGTCTCCATAGTCCACACTCATATCCTCTTCTGACAATCCCTGCAGGTCATTCATAAAATACTTCTTCACATCCTGGAAAATATTAAAACATTGAAAGGGGTGAGATCAGATGCTCAGTAAGGATAACAATATTGCGGAAGCTTTCATAAATAAACATAAAAATTTAAGGCAATGTATAACTAAAACAAAATCCTTTTAAACTTGAACATCAACATAATATGGAAAAAGTAAAATGAGATAATGCCATTCACTTCTTCACATGGATATTCTACTGGTCGAATAATCACATGCAATATCAATAACCACTTTCATAATGAGGGGATGTATAATGCCGGACATTCTGAAACATTTTGTCAAGGCCTCGGCCAAGACGTCTAAAATGATTAAGGCCTCGGCCAAAACCATAAATCAAATTGGGAAAGGGCCTCGGCCAATTCCACATCTAGATGTCTCATGAGACCTACCGATGCATCGAGGAGCTATAGAGGGCTCCACCCGTCACTTATTAAGTCCAATACATTCCCCATATGAATAGGTTTAAACATATCATAAACCATAACATAATCGTATCACATAAAACATGCATAAAGGAAACATAACATTTCCACATTTCAATCACAAGATATAAATACAACACATTGATATAATAAAAATGCTTTCAAAACCATTTTCAATACCAAAATAAAAGAAAGTTAAAACTTTGTATTTATTTTTCATTAAAAAAAATGATGGCTTGTAGAGGAAGCCGAATCTCAAATAATGGTCACGGCGGCGGAGAAGTCGTTGTCACCGCATAAGTACGGAAAGAAAAACATTCCCTTTTGTCGTTTATTAAAACGCTTCATATAAAAAAGATTCCTTTTGAATAAACATAAAAGTCAAAGGGGTTTATACACCGTATAAAAGAAAGTTGTGTATAAAACCAAATATGCCTCAATGAAAGGGGATTGAGACGAAGTCCTTAGAAAGATCATTTTTTTAAATAATGTACATCTATAATGTGTATTCACTATAAGTACACATAAATAATGTACAAATACAATATAGGACATAATAATATCATGACATAATTTGAAAGTAGGAGGTTAACCCAAAGAATGGAAGTTGGGTTAAGAAATTCAATTACCTTACGTCTTGTCCTGACTCGACCGTTCTTTAAACTCCTGAATAATAAACTAGAGTTAATTTATATTTACTTAAGAACCTTTTTCATGTTCATTATTCCATTTATATCACTTATTACCATGTTATGAACATTATTTAATTATTTATGTTAATAACGGTCGTTTTGTCGATCTGTGGTACTTGAGTCAAAAATAAACTTCTTATAATTACAAGTTGTTCATGTGGTGAAATATCCATTATATCCAGAATTATATTCATGATTTAGATATCATATATATAATATATATATAGTATATACATTCATTCATAATGTCACATAACATTTAGAGGTAAGAAATGAAATGCACCGTTCATGGAGACGGTAAGCCGTACGTACGCATGAACGCTACTTTCATTTATATTTCATATTTAATGGAATGAAATCATAATGATATAAATTTATAATATAATTACAGTATAATATAGTGTATAATACCATTTAATCCATCCTTTATACATCCCACATATGGCATTAACGATTCAAATCACTTTGAGGGGGCGGTAGTCCGCACTTCCTAAAATGAAATTATCGCGTTTTACCCATAATGGAAATCATAAAGTATGCCATAAATGAAAAATACAGAAGCATAAGTAAAACATAAACACATTATATATCATATATAAATATAGTGACATCTTAATGGCCACCTTTGAAGGTGTTATATGAGTGTTGAACAATCATCGTTTCGTGAGGCAGAAATTCGCCATCCACAGAAACCGTATGTTCTTTAACCATTAGATGTAGGTGTGTGTAATTTTAGCTCTAATATTTCTTATAACAACATCCTAGTATATTGAGGATACTGGTTTTGTTACAAAAGAAATGAATAAAAAGAGTTTAGGGGGTTGGAGAAGAAAAATAAAACAAAACAACATTAGAGAAGACATTACCGCAAAATTGGGTAACTCTTTTTGATTTGAGCCAAAGGCTTCCTTGGGAAGAGTTCTGCCCAAAGTGAGGCTTTTAGGAGTAAGAGGGGGATGTTGGGAGAGTATTTGGGCAGAGGTTGGACGAGCCAAATAGCTTGAAAGGGTAAATGAGGTGGGAGAGGTGGGGGCCTTTTATAAGAGGAGAGGAAGGGCTCTTTTGGAAAGATTGAAATGATACATTATTACACAATGCTTTTCGGATTCTAAAGGTCCCAAACTTATATAATTCGAGGATAAGGTGATAAGGGTTCGAAATATCCTCATCCAATTGGCTTTGGACAAGTGTAAGCCTTGGATTTTTCATTATCTTCCCATTTTATTTGAATCGTTAAATAATGAGGTCATCGCTGCATCATCATGATGTCATAAATAATTTAATTTATTTAATGTCTAAAAATTATAAAAAAAATACTATGATGTAGGAAATCCTTTTATCTTTCTAATGAATATTTATAATCAAAATTTGTACTTGTTTAACCCCACTTAAAAACTGTTTTAGTAAAACAACTCATGTTTGTGTCAATTTAATTTTAACATTAAATAAATATATATTAATGTCATTTTCCAACTAAAGTGGCTCCATGGGGTCCCCAAGTTGACCCATGGGTTGTCTTGGTCGGCCATGACTCATCCAATAGGAGTAGGACAAGTGTCATGCTCATCTCATATTATTATAACATTATTTGTACCTTAAACTACACTAATTACCTCTAATCGCGATTAAGAACTTAAAAGTTACTATTCACCAAAAAATTATTTTAATCTCATTGAACCACATTTTACTTCTTAATGACAACCATGTATGTCGGATTTTTTAAAATCAAATCACAAAAGTGGTAATATTTCATTTAAACGAAAAATCAGTTATTTAACTTCCACTTAGTGGTTTCACTATTCATCAAAAATTGAAGTTTTTCAGAACAATGCCAAAATTTCACCCTAAGCTATAATTGATATTCCGAATTCAAAAATGATGTCAATTTTACAAAATTCCAAACATATAAGTTGCATTAATTAATTTTATAATTAATTCCCACTGTCACAACAAATAGCGTGTTTTTAAGAAACAATTTATATCAAAAGATTGGCAATTGTTTATGTCCAATTTCAATGTTAAATTAATTCTAATGACCACCATTGGATAAAATGGTAAAAATATATTCTAATTATACTTCAAAACCACTAAATAGTATAATTTATCACTATAAATTATTTTTATTAAAAAAGTTGTTTTTAAGTAATTTTCACTATTCATAAAAAAAATTTGAAGTTCTCAGAAAAATACCAAAAATTCAACATAGGCTAATTTCGATATTACGAATACAAAAATGAAGTCCATTTTGAAATATAAAATTTCTATAATTTTAAAAGGTGGTTATTACTATTCATAACGGCTACTTTGATTAGTCGCGGTGTTTTAGAACTCGAACTTGCGTACAATGCAAGCTATTGCATTATTGAAAGAGAGGCATATCGTGGAAGCTCGGGGTGTTACACCTTCCTTATTTTATATCCATTAATGATATTTTTATGCTTATCTCAAGTATTGAAATTTTATTCACAACATATATGGATGGGTAAGAGAATGAAAAAATTCCATAATATTTTTATCCATAAAATAATTAGTGTTTTATTTAATGAGTTTTATGACTGTGAAATAAATGGATAGAGCATATGTTTATACTTTTATCATTTGAGATGTAATGTATTAATAATGGCCTAATTAGTTACAAATCTAAACCTAAAAAGATCCTTGATGTGAATTAAGGTCAAATTGTTGACCTGTCTTAAGATTATGTAACGTTTTAAGTCTAGGTACTTTTAGTTTATATCAGAGGATGGTTTAGAAAACATTAAGCGTTTGGATATTTTTAATAGAATATCTATAAATTTTAATTACTTTATGGTCAAATTAAAATAGCATTTTAAGATTACCCTGTTGATTGATCTATGATATTTCTGTTCGGAATGGTTTTCTATCGACCAAAAGGGAAACAATGTGGGGACGACATCCAGATGAAGAAAACCTTCCAAATCAGCAAATAGTGATTATTAGAATAAGAACTGAACAATTTGATGTAGTAATGGCACAGCTGACTCATGATATAAATTGTGGTGGTATCCATGAAAGATATCATCAAGGTCAACCAATGATGAACATGTAAGTAGTGGATAATTTTTAATGCAACATCCTCCATAATTTTTAGGATTGTTAGACCATGTGCTAGCTGAAATATAGATTAAGTCCTTGGAAAGGATTTCAATTTAATGGGGTGTTCGGAACATCCAAAGGATATTTTTTCAATTTATATCTTTGAAGGTTAAACCAATTAGTGGTGGTTGATTTTTAAAAATATTTGGGTTAGTGATGTGGTTGATTATCTTGATTGGGATGAATTAAACGGTATATTTTTTTAGAATTAGTTTCCAAAGATGGTTCGACATAAAATGGGAAAAAATTCTGGGAATCAAGGTAGGATAACGACTCAATTGCTACTTATGAATAAAAATTCACTCGAATGGAAAGGTATTCTCCAAATTTCATATGTTATCTTGATAGTAAAATAAATTGTTTTTACTTAGGATTAATTCCAATGTATTTAAAGTAATATGATATTTGTGAGTTTAAAAGTTATGAAAAACATGTTTGGAATTTGGAGTTGTTTGAAGTGGTGTTTTATGATGGTCTAGTGTTCAATAAAAAACAACAGAATAAGAGCTATAGGTGGCTGATGAAAGGGAAGAACTCTTCAAAAAACTATGATGGTTTGACTCATAAATTACAGTTTGTGAAAATTGTGGTAAAAATCACACTTTGAATGCCTTTCGAATTCTAGTAAATGCTTTCAATGTGGTAAGATGGGAGATAAGTCTCATAATTTAAATGAAAAAGATCATGTTAGTGGTCAAGAAAAAATATGATTTATAGTTAGTAAAATGTTTTATGAGCAATGATATAGGTCATTATGAAAATGAGTGTATAGAGAAGAACTCAAATGATGGAAGGTGGCTGATCTAAAGCCGAAAGGGGTGGTGAAATCTTTCGAAACTACTCAGAAAATATTGGGACATTAAATGATAAAGTATTAGGTACATTGTTTGTTTATTCATATTTATCCAATGTGTGGTTTTATTCTATTTCTACACATTCCTTCATTTATTAGACACAATATATTAAATTTGAAATTCCATCTCAAGAAATGAATCTTGAACTTCTGGTAAAAAGTCCTGGGGGAAATGTTGAGATAAAAATAAATTATTAGAGTCTTCTTAAACTAATCTTTGTATATAATTTATCAGAAAACCTTTTTATTTTTCCTCTAGTAGAGTTTGATGGTATTTTGGGTGTGGATTAGCTTTCGATTTTATCATGGTCAAATTGACTGTGAAGATAAAGGGGTTTATTTTTTTGAATGAAGTTGAGTTTGGGCATAAGAATGAACCCATACTATTGATAACATATCAGGAAGATGAGAAACTATTACAAGATGGAAATGAATGATACCTTGCACATTTTTTTGAAACCAACAAACTTTTCAGCTTAATGATGTAGTAATGGTACATTGGTATCTTAATGTTTTTCTTGATGAATTTCCTTGTATAATACCTGATCATGAAGTTGAATTTTACTTTGACCATATTCATGATTATAAGAAAATTTCCAAAACCCCCTTTCAAATAGATCAAATTGACCTTTTAGAGATAAAAAAAGAAATTGTAACATTTATTACATGAAGTATTCATTCAACCAATCATGTCACCGTGGGAGGATCCTGTCTTATTTGATAATAAGAAATATTTTTCAATGAGACTTTACATTGATTATAGAGCCTTTAATAACATCATTGTTAAGAACTAGTATCCTTTACCTCATATCCATTATTTGTTTGGTCAGCTCCTGTGTGCTCTATATTTTTTTAGATTGACTTGAGGTTGGGGTAGAATTAGTTGAAAATAAAGGAATCAGACATTCTGAATTCCCCATTTCATACTATATATGAACATTGTGAATTTATAGTTATGCCTTTTGGGATAACCAATTCACCTGCTGTATTCTTGGACCATATGAATATAATTTTCCATGAGTTCTTGGATAAGTTTGTAATTGAGATTATTGATGATATTTTTGTATATATTAAAATTAAAGAGGATCATAAAAGTTATCTAAGGTATGTCTTTAAAACTATAAAAGAAAAGAAACTATATGGTAAATTAAGAAAATATGAGTTTTTGTTACAGTAAATTTCATTCCATGGTCACATAGTTTCTAAATATTTAATAACTATTGATCTTTCTAGAACAAAAGTTGTGGAAGAATAAACAAGACCCCAAAATAGAAATGATATATTTATATTTCATAGTTTATTAAGTTATTACCCGAGGTTTGTTGAAAATGTTTCCTGGTTATCTATCCCACTGACTATGTTAACTAAAAATGGTGTAATTTTCATCTATACAAATGAATGCGGTGAATGTTTTCGGAAATTGAAATGAAAATTAGAAAGTGCTCTAGTTTTTTGCACTACCTTATAGAAATGGATATTTGGTTATATGTAGTGATACATCGTTGAAAGGAACTGATTGTTTCCGAATGCAGAATGGTCATGTAATTTCTTATGTTTAACATTAGTTGAAAACTCATGAGTTAAATTTCCCTACACATGATTTTGAATTTGTTGTTATTGGTTTTTATTTAATATTTAGAAACCATCATCTGTATGGAGTAAAAGTTCACATATATATTGAGAATATAAATTTTCAGTATATAATTTCTCATAAATAATGAAACATGAGAAAGATAAGATGGATGGAATTAATCACGGATTAGGAATTCATGATATACTACCATCCTAGAAAAGAAAACAAGTTGGATGATTATTTGAGTTTGAAAATTAATTCTACATTAAACATGTTACATTTGGGACATGACCCTATGATTAATGACTTAATGAAATTTATCATAGAAGTTGTCAGTGCAAGAAATTCCCTTATTTTGTTTGAGGTTTCAAGCTAATCATCATTATTTGACAGAATAAAGAAGGTGCATAAAGAATATAGTGAGTTTTAGGAAAAGGTATAATTGGTTTAGAAGGGTATGTTTCCAAAATATAACATTTTTAGATATTGTGCTTTAAGGTTTGGAAAGAGATTATGTATGCATTGTGATTCATTGATAATGAGAGAGTTGTTGTGTGATGATCATAGTTCTCCTTTTTCAGTTCATACTGGTATTATTATAATGTACTATGATATTCAGGTGTACTACTGGTGGGATAGAATGAAAATATTTATAAATTACTTTTGTGTGAAGTGTTTGACATACCAACAGGTGAAAGAAGAACAACAATTTCCAAATGGGATGCTTCATAATTTTTCAAAACAATAGTGTAAATTGGAAGATTTATCCATGGAATTCATTGTGGGCTTATTGAAGGCATAATAATGTAATTGTGAAATCTAGTTTATTGTTGATAGATTAAAAAAATATTCTCATTTCTTACCAATTAGAGATACATAGTCCATAGATCAACTTTATCATTTGAATATTAAAGAGACATTCTGGCTATATGGAGTTGGCCACTCCATTGTATCTAATCATGATCCCAGGATAACTTCTAACTTCTAGAAAGGCCTTTAGAAGTCATTAGGTAATGAATGTAATTTTAGTACATAATTTCAACATCAATTAGATAGGAAGTCCGAATGAATAATTTAGTTCTAGGAGGATATGCAAAGTTCTTATTCAAGGGATTACCACCGAAGCTGTAATCAACACCATTCCTTGTTTGTTTTTTTCATACAAAAATAATTTCCATTCCATTATACATATGACACCAATAGAATTATTATATGTAAAGCGGTGTCGAACTACATCTTTTTGGGATGAAGTAGGTAAAAGGAAGGTAATGGTATCAGAAATGGTAGAAGACATAGACCAAAAAGTATAGTTGATTTAGATGAACATGTGGACAACTCAGAGAAGGTAGAAAAGTTATGAAGATAAATGGAAGGAGTATCTTTCTTTCATGGTAGTTGATATTATCTTTCTCAAAGTTTCTCCATAGAAATGTGTAATTTTTTTCGGTAAGAAAGGAATGTTGAGTCTATGGTTCATCGGACCCTATAAAATCTAGAAGAAAGCTGGAACATTTGCGTATAGGGTGGATTTACCTCAATGTTTAGCCTAGGTATACAATGTTTTCCACGTTTCAATGTTAAAAAATTATTTACCAGATCCATCTCATTTTTTGAATCTAGATGTAGTCTTGTTGTAAGAGAATCATTCTAATAAAGAACAACCAGTACAAATTATTGACCATAGAGAAAAAGTTTTGTAGAATAAGGTGATTCATTGGGTAATGGTTTGGTCAAAAAACCATTCGGTTGAAGAGGCAACATGATAATCTGAAGATGTTATGGGTGATAAATACCCCCACTTATTTGATAATAGAATAAAATAGTGAGGATGTAATTTTAAAATTGGGGGAATGATGTAACATCCCATGTATTTATAAAATAATACATTTTCATATCTATTAATATTTTTGAATTTAATATTAATTTTAGTTTAATGTGGAAACTATGTACAATATTGTACCCCACGCGTAATAATGCGTTTCTCTGAAATCTTATGTTTCACACAATACTGAGTTATACTGAAAAAAATACAATAATAATAATATTATTTTAAATGGTTGTTAATGCCTAGATGTTGTATTTCCATGAATGAACATAATTGACTGTATTATGATTTTACTTATATTTTAAATATTTTTACATTTTTCCAATGAACATTAGAGGATTTAATGGGAATGAATCAAATTTTATGCATAAAATACTCAAAAAAATTTAGAGGTCATTTTACCACCTTTTGATGATATACCCTTTTTTAATATATTTTTGGTCACTTTTATATGTTCTTTTGTACTATATAATCTTTTTATATATAATAGGGACATAACAATTTATTTGGATAATTTTTTGGTAATTTTCGGACAAATTTCATTTTTCTAATGAATAGTGAAAAATAATGTATTTTTTGTCAAATATACCTTTTCATATAACTTATTTATATAGTTAGATTAGCTTATTTATTGGTTTAAAGTGGAATTGTATTATGTTTTTATCATTTAATCTAATTTTTTCCCTTGGTATAAATTTTAAATTTCAATTGGACATGAACACATGTCAATATTTTGATAGTTTTTAATTCCTAAAAACATGCTTACTAGTATTGGCAATGGGAATTAATTTTAAATAAATTAATGAAAATTATGTGTTCTGAATTTATAAAAATGGATTATATATCTTGAAAAATAAGGTCTAAATTAATAATATATGAACCCTTTATATTTGGATATTACGAATAGAAACTTCACTAATTATTTCTATTTACCACATTTAATGGGTAAGTTAGGTAAATAAAGGAAACTAAAATATTATAAAAAAATAAAACTACCCTGAAACGTGTTATGATATTATTGAATTAATAATGGGTGCCCAAGAAATCCAAAGGATGATATTTTGGTATTTGAGTGCCTCCTGGGTGTGAAAATGACATGTTATAACAATTAATTTAAAGTAATGGGAAATTGAACATTAACATTTATCTGTTTACTAACACAATTTTAAGGTGGCATCATATAAGTGACCTCTTAGACTATAAATATTAATTAGAAATAAATAATTATTTCCTACATCATGTTATTTTATTTAAAAAATTTAGAGATTAAATAAATAAATTTAATTATGGCACAATTATAATTCAGTATTACGTCATTAATAAATTATTAAAATAAATTTAATATGAATATTTGGATTCCATCCATGATTTTTTTCAGATTATTATTACATATTATCTTTGATTGATCCTTTTTTTAATTAATTTAGTACTTATGACTTTAAAAAAATCATTTACTAAATAGTGTCAAAATTAACATAAATGTGTTTTTTTAAAAATAATATTTTGTAAAATGATATAATAGTCCTTACAATATAATATTTGTCCAATTAACTTATAAAATGTTAAAAATTTCATCAATCATCCACTTATGGTTTGATTGGCAATTTATAGTATCTATTGTAACCAAATATTGAGAAAATACAAGAAGACATGGTAAGAGTTGATGATTTTAAATAATTGTTAATGCAAAAAATATATAGTTAATTTTGTGGCCTAAACGTGCCTAAAACCTATTGGTTGAGATTATTTATAACAAACCTCATCTTATCCTATAAATATATCACATTGGAACTATTATAATTTGAAAATAAATTTACAATAAAATAATATTTCAATACATTCCTAAAGTGCCCCTCCCCCTCTTATAAAATGTCACCTCAAATACCCACTTAATCACACCTCTAGAACACATTATATTATCCAAATTATACTCATATAAACTCCCAATATCCATACCTTCCTCCTAAAGGCCACACAATGGTCATAAATCCATCATAAAGAGGCAGTTTTTAAAATCAAAATGAGATACTTAAACATAGGTATTTGTTTTATCGACTCTTTCAAAATTCTTTTCTTCTTCTTATTAAACTCTTAATTTCATTTCAGTAAAAAAGTAATAAATCAAGTTTCTTCAACATGATAATATTTCATTATAATAATGGGACAACCTTATCCCTCCCTTTATCCATCCAACAAATAACAATATAACCATGTGTATGTGCGTACAACTTTCGGTGTCCATGTCGTGGTGTAATATGTTATTCAAAAAAAATTAATTTTGATGAGTATAATGATAAGTATAATATATTTAAATAATTAATATAACATTATAATTATTCTTTATAATTAACATATCATCCAATTGTATACCATTTTACCATTAAGTGAATGATATTGTCGCTAGTGCATACGTACAGCCTACCGTCTCCACGATACGATGAAGTTTCATCTACATGATCATCATTAACCCATTATTATATAAAAAAATGGAATAAATAAATATGATATATATTATGTTTATATTTACTCTATGCTTCTGTAATTTTTATTTATAACATATCATTATGCATTCAATGATGTGTAAATACAATAATTTCTATTTATGAATTGTGGACTACCATCCCCTTAAAGTGATATGACTCGTTCATTCCATACATAGAATATATAAAATAAATACTTAATGAACTTATTCTATATATAAAACATATATATTATACTGGAAATATAATATACCAATGTATCATTCTGTTTTCCTTCCTTTAATATAATAATGAAATAAATGTAGAGTTCATACGTACGTACGTCCAACCGCCTCCATGAACGTTTCCTTTCATTTATTATCTTAAAATTTTATAGACTATTATAAATACATATATAATGGGAATATATGATATTGAAATCATGAATACTATTTTGGAGATGATGGACATATGACCACATGGACTTGTGACATCATACCAGGTTCATTTTCGACTCAAGAACCGATTATTGACAAAAAATCACACATGAACTCATATAATTTAACTAATTTTTATAACATGGACATATGTTATATAATGGGAATAATAAATATGAAAACCGTTTTAAATAAAATTGAAATTAACCTATGTGTTTTATTCAAGAAGATAAAGAATGAAAAAGACATATCGAACATAAGGTAAGGGACTATGTCTCAATCTTCTTTCATTAAGGAATATTTTGATTTATATACAACCTTATTCAATACAGTGTATAATAAACCAACTTTAACTTCAATTTCAATAAAAAGTATCAAAAGGAGTCATTTATTATGAATCCTTTTAGTAAATGACAAAAGAAATGTTTATTTTTAACGTAAACAGTGACAATGAACTTTCTACCATCAAAATAATTATTTGATATTTGGATTACTCTACAAGTCATAATGTGTTTAAAATTAAAAGTAAATAACATATTCCTTTTTGGGTATATTGATATTGAAAATGGTTTTGATAATGTATTGATTATATCAATATCATTATATAATGTCTTATGATTACAATTCAGAAATGTTATTTTTCCTTTATTCTAGTTTATATGTTATTATATTGTTATGGTTCTAGGGAATTGCTTATCTTTATAGGTGGTTCTCTGATAAACTATGTGTTGGTGAGATCGTGATAGCTCTCCAATGAATTGGGTAACATGACCGAGGTAGATGCTACGGGTTAGTCTATGAAATTTAGGAAATATACTATGTTGGGTATTCTATACGTAACCATGAAGGTTACTCCATATATAGCTATAAAAGCTACAATGTACGTATGTTATGGATGCCACATGTTACCTTAATTATTTATGAATTCTATGAGTTATTCATAAATCATATTATTTTATAAGGTATTTCAAAGATATTATTTTTTATGAGTGAAAATTATGATTTTATATATTTGTATATATTCATAGACTAATGTCATCTTTCCTTATTTTAGAACCTTTAATCAGTTTTTTTTCTCAACCCATGTTTTTGAAAAAAAATCATACGGTGTAATAAAGGGTATGGAAAAGGTATAATTTAAGAATATTTTTATCATGAAAACAATTCATGTATTTTCTATGGAGTTTTATTAATGAGAAAAAATTGTATAGAGTAGAAGTGTATAATTTATAATATTTGAGATGTAATGTATTAATAATGGCCTAATTATTTAAAACAGTAACCCGAAAGATATCCTTAATGTGAATTAAAGTCATATTATAGACTTATATCAAGATTATTTAATTTTGTAAGGTATGACCTTATATATGGAATTCATGGGCTTCTCCATTTGGGTTTTTGACTTAGTTTTATGATGTTTTATCCCCCAATGTCTCTTACTATTTTTAATGGGTAAATCATGTGGATTTTACAAATCAGTTTATGGGCTCAAAAAAGGATATCAAATGTTTCCAAGTATTTTCATTATCATTCAGGACTGCCATAGTGGAATTTGTGGGACTAATATATTCAGTGTAAATATTCATCCTTTCATGATTATATGATCATATTTATTCATATAGGATGCTAATCCATTACAGGACATAATATTATGTTGGGAGAATATAGTTAATGGACTGGGGAAAATCAATTCTAAGAAGAGTAACCTTTATTTTTTCGGTCTTGTTATGATAGTAGTATGTAGAAAATGGAATAAATAATGGGTAATCTCATAATAGAGTTCACTTTGTATTACATAGTAGTAGATCTTTCTCATGAAACACTTCACATTAGAACTTGTTAACGGGGATTTAATAAATTCGTTACTTTTATCACAAACGGAAATAACCAATTTCATTCCTTTGGTGGAAGAATCCCCATTTAGAACAATGTCCAAAATTCAATCCCATTGCATGTGTTATCTAGTCATAGAGTTATTAAAGAGGAATTGAAAAATATTGAGAATATCCAGAAATTTTCATCATGGACTCTCATGGGGATTAAAGGTGTCACTTGGTGTCCTGGTAGAAGATAGACAGACAAGTCTGTGATGGGGGCATCAGTCTTCATTGTTTGGGGGGTTCAATGAAAATTTGGCAGGTTCAGTTGGATTGGGAGGTCTTTGACAGTCACTCCCTAAAATTTAATTTTATTAAAGGTAAATATGGGTCAGATATAGAGGATATAAGGGTTAACATTCAATTCATATAGTAGTCACTTCATGATCACATTCTTATCCTAAACCAACACTCTCGATGTATCGTGGAATGCGGTGACTTCAATTTTTGGTCCAATAATTGGGCAGAAACACACCTCAGCTTCCCAAGATATCTAAATCCTAATATTTCTTTTTACCAGGTAAGCCAGTACTCTTCCCTTATTAATCTCATTATAATTCAATAACAATGAGAAGTCTTTCATATAATTTATATGTATTCTAACAGTTATGGGATTATTTTTAGTAAATTATATGCGGTGTTTTTTTGTCAATGGAATACCAATATAATCTTCCTAAGTATTAGGTTAACAATGGTACTGTGAATGTTTATTATTGTAAATTACTACCCATAAAACATAAATTCTTTATTTGGAGGAATTAAATACCTTGATTTTATAAAGATGAAGAGATTTCTAAGAAGGGTATTTCAATTTTATTGAAATGATTTTGTTTTCAGATGGCTAGTGTTGAATATTTGAAAGACCATTACATTTCTACTGATTTGAATTATTTCGTTTGGAGAAAATTTTGTAACATTATTAGTCTCGATATTTAACATATATTAAGATTTTATTTCCCCAAAATGGAATTCATGGTGTTGGACTACATGAGAATGAGCACATTGTGTGAATTGTATTAATGTATTTGTGATCAAAAACAATTTTAAATGGATTAATTAAATCACAAAATCAATTTAGTATTATTTATTTTCTAGCTACATAGTTTTGGTACTGTTTTTTGGTAGTGGATTTGGGTTCTCCGATCAAAAAATGGGAAAAAAATCATTGAAGGTTATTTTTTCAAATATAATAAATTCATCTTCCAATCAATACATAAAGGATATTATTAGAAAATGAATATGTGTTTGTTGTAATCCTCCTCTAGTGGTCTCAAACTCATTTCGAATGGGTCTTGTAGCCTTGGTGTTATTTTCAAATGATGAGTGATGATGGATCACAATGGTTTAGTTATCATTGATTTTAATAGCTTATGTGGTCAAGGGGATTCAATAAGGGGGGATTCTAGAATTCTTCTAAATGGGTTAGAGGTATTACATAATAAAAGTTAGTTCTTTCCATGATCGAAACAGACACATCAGTGACTCATAACTTCATAAAAGTCAAGTAAACTACCCCCTGGTTGATTTTTTAGAACATATAATAGTGAAAAAAACATATACATAATAGTGTTGATTTATGAAACACATGGAATTAAGGAAATGAAGGTGATGATTTTTTCACCCTAAAAATAATCCAGGATGATCTTCAGATCATTTTCTATAACATGGGTAATCTTCCTTTAGAATGTGTTGGCCTTTTCCTAGATAATTCCATTGTCCTGCACTATTTTAACCCTCTAAAGTTCCATTATTTATAATTATTTTTTCATTTGTTCTACATTTTGATAATTCTGATTGTTTTAATAAAATTAAGATTTTTTTTTAAAAAAAGTTCTATGTTTATATTTTAGTGGATTATTTCTATAAATATAATTTAGTTTTCATTAATGGTCTTAAATTAGTAATATTCATATTTTAAAATATTTTTTACCATGATTAAAAGGATAAATACATTCCCTTTTTCTCTATATGAAAATATCATAGTAGAGGGTTTACCAATTATACATTTAAAAATTTCTATAAATGAAATGGAACTACACATAATCATTCAAAACCATTAAGTCCATATGAGAACGAGAAAATAAAACTGAGGAATAGAATAACCCATGAAATTATTGGGTCTATGTTGTGTAAACATTATGTTATAAATAATTTCAGGGTTGAATCAATCCATAATTCATGTTACCCAAAAAATAGGGTTTTAATTTAATTGATTTTAAATATAATAACCAACCAATTGATGAACATTTGAAAGAAAATACATGGTTACATTTGATTTTTTTTATGAAAGGTATTCAAATTAAATACTATATATAATATTTATTTGTTTTCTGTGAAAGACGATGAATGAATAATCCTTAACTACTCTATCAAAATCAAGGCTTATTATGTTTTTAGTAGATGGACAATAAATGGTACATGTTATATCACGTCTGGTCTTCACTTTGATTTATGTATTTAATTTTAATTTTAATCACATAAGTTGTATTGCCTTTTTTGTAAATTGTTTTGTTGGAGTTCGAGCTGAGCGGGATTTTAGTGGTACGCACTTGCACTGATAAATGGACGCGGGCTTGACGTTGCCCGACGCACGGGCATGGCATGGGTGAATCCATGTGGCATGCCCGGTACATGGGTGGTCTTACTTGGTATTATTAATATTAACATTTTAAGCGAGTATTTCTTTTATTATATTCTTATTTCCTTATTAATATAAATATTATTAGTATTTTTATTACTTTCCAATTATTACCCTATATTATTAAATCCTTTTATCATTTTTATTTTAGAATAGTTTAATTATTATTATTGTGTGTGTATATATATACATATATATATATACATGTCTATATATATATATATGTATTTATATCTCTCCATTTTTTTTATTTTTTTTATCTTTATTGTTTCATTTCTTTTTTTATTTAATTCCTTTTTTAACCCACCGAATCCCTACCCTAGCCACCACCCCCCTTATTTTTTTTTCTTTCCTCTCCCCCACGTTTTCTTCTCCCTTCTTCTTCTCTCTTCCTTCTCTCCTCCCTCTCCCTCATGCGGACCTCTCCCCTCTCCCTTGTCCAGTGTGCCTCACCATCTTCTCCTTCCTCTATTCTCTTTTCTCTTCCCCTCCCTCTCCCTTCTTTTTCTCTCATCCTTCTCCCTCCCATATCTCCTCTTCTTCCCATCCCTTCTCTCTCACGGCTCTAGCGTGCTCCCCCTATTCCTCCATTTCTCCAGCGGCACGCCTCACCCCCATCTCCCTCCTATCTTCTCATTTATTTTATTTATTTTTTTATTATATCTTCTATTATCTCCTTCTTTCCTCCTCTCCATCTCTCTTTCTCTCCACACCTTACCTCCTCCCAATATCTGGTCAGCCGCCCTTCCCGCACCCCCGCTCGGCTGCCGGACATCCCCCACAACCCAGCTCGCGCTCACCGGACAGCCGCTGCGCGCCCCTCGGTTGGATCCCGACAATTCCACGATAAGGGTTTGTTTTTATTTTATTTAATTATTATTGATTTTTTTAGTTATTAATTAATATATTCAGTTAATATCGCATGTGTTTAAAATTTTCAATCAAATTATTTAATCATTATTAAATTGGTTAATCATTTTATTTAATCTATTTAATTGTTTATCAATTTAGTTAATTGAATTTGTTTAATTGTTAATCTATTTGTTTAATTATTATTAAATTTTCTTATTCATTATTCAATTTAATTAATTATTATTGAATTTGTTTTATTGTTAGTTAAATTATTAAATCGTTGATGTTGTGATGGGTTGGCGATGAGAATTTTTGGTCTACTGTTTTAGGACCTTTTTGACGGTTCCGTGCAGTGCGACCTTTGCGCAGCGGGAGTGTTGTGCTGTATCATTTTTCTTTCATTCCTACATTGAGGTAGGTGGTTCCGCACACGAGTATTAATTTACAATCATTATCTTGCATATTTAATTAATTTAATGCTTTTATCTATTTGGTTACATGCAGTGTAATTGTCTTTGACTGAGAGTTATTGTGCGTTTATTTAGTTAGAGCTATGTTCAAGTGATTCTGGTTGATTTTATTGTGAAAACTCACTTTGGGCCGTTTATTATTGTTTACAAACTGGGCAGCGGGTGTGTTAGGGAAATGTGGTTGGTGTAGTTATGTTTTGGTGTAGTATTTAAAATGTGGTTGTCTTGGAAAATATTTTGAGTGACTTTTTCCCTTTGAATATTTTGCAACATGTTTCAAAACTTCTTAATTATTTTAATGGTTTGCCTGGTTATAAAAAGTGTTTTTTTATAAAACTATGCAGATGGTTTAATTTAATGTGCTAGTGGCGCAGGCTAAGTTTTAAAACGTTATGGTGTGCGTGTGGTTTTTCAAAAAGGATATCAATGTGAGAGTGACATGTTATGTGAACATTGAATTTAGGTGAGCACAAGGAGGGAAGTCGGGGTATTAGGTGGGGGGAACTAGGACTAGTGAGCTAGTGTTCTGGAGATGACTCGGCCCGGTTTCACTGGCAGGTTTGACGATTGAAACACTAAGTAAACATATGATATCTGAGGGTCGAGGCCTCTTAAGCCACGTGTTCTGAGGGTCGTGGCCCTCTAATCCACGTTATCTGAGGGTCGTGGCCACCTAAGCCACGTTTCACCAAGACACGATGTTCTAGGGTCCCGCCTTTTCTAGTACCCATAGGGCCTCTCCCATCATTTGGTGCTACCGGTTACTTTTCGCGCACAATGATACGTGATATGTCACTTGAGTTACTGCCCAAAAATATGTTTACCTTAAACTGTTTTTCTTTAAAGTTGTTTTATGAAAAACCATTTTTTTACTAACATTGTTAAGCACTTCTTTCTTTCTTTTATTTATCATTGAAAATGTCTTGTCTTTTGATATTTGTGTGTGGAATCATTTCTTGGTGATATCCTGCTGGGCGATTGCTCACACCCTACATACACCCTTGGGTGTAAGAATATTTTTTTACGTCTGATACAGGTAAGGTTCCAGCATTTGGGAGTAGTTGTTTAGGTTGTTAGCAGGCCTCTCTACGTGACGTTTGGGTGGTGGCTTGAGGGTGGTTTCCTCACGTCAGGAGATAGTTCTTAGGTTGGTTTTTCATCCCCTTGTTTTTAGTGTTATTTTGGGTTTTGAATACTTGTGACTCAAAAACCTGTTTTGGTTAAATTCACGTCTGGCTGCCACTTTTACTTTTGTTTGGTTTATTTTGGTTGGCTGCCTTATTTTTGTTACTCGGGTAAATCGTTCCCAAAGTTTAAATTGATACCCGAGCACTTGTGCCACCCCATGGGGATCGGGGATGCCCTTCGGGCCTTGCCGCGGGTCGGGTCGGGCGTCGAGTGGATGGTGACCCGATTCGGTTTGTGACAATATGGTATCATAGTTGGAGGATAACTCTTGGTCTATGTTATTTGGGGTGAGTCTGGTTATACAAGAGTTGGGTCTGTTGGGGATTAGAATTCATGTTGCGAGTAGGGTGCATGGCCAGCACACCTCGTGACAGATACTGAGTCACCATGGGATGTCAGGGTTCTTGTTTCACTTCTTTTCTTGGTGGGACGTGTAGGCTGCAGAATTTACGTGGACACCAGGCAAGAAAGTAGAGTTTCGAAACGAAGTCGTTTTGCATGTTTGGTATACTTATGGTTATTTATCTTGCTGGAAAAAAAATTCGTTCCTTTTTTGATATGTGATATTGATGGTATTCCTTCTTTATTGTATCCCTTTAATGTAAGATGCCTCCCCGGAGAGCTCCCATGCACCCATGGGAGGAAGCCGGAGAGAGTTCTCCCACGCCGCTTGATCAGAGACTGGTAGAGGCTATGATCCGAGCCGTTCAGGCTTTGGGACAAGGGGAGACTCCTGCCCCCGCCCCTATTCCAACTAGAAGGGAATAATTTGGCTCTAGGAAGGATAGAGCTCAAGATTTTCTGAAGAACAAACCTTCTTCATTCCAAGGTAGTTCAGAACCTCGGGAGGCAGAGGAATGGCTTTAAAAGATAGAACGTATGTTCAAATTCCTTGAAACGCCCAAGGAAGTCAGGGTGAAGTGTGGCTCGTTCTAGCTAGAAGGTTCCAGTCATAAATGCTGGGAATCCGTGATCCAGGCTGGGAAGCATGAGCATATGAATTGGAACGATTTCAAGGTGATGTGCAAAGAGAAATATTGTCCAGAGTTCCTAGCCTACGCTAGATCTCGGGAGTTCATGGACCTTTCGCAATGGAATCTGACAGTGATGGAGTATGTGAACCGCTTTACTGAACTGGTACGGTACGCACCTGAGATATTCTCGAACGAATTCATGAAAGCTCGGAAGTTTGAGAAGGGCCTTCGACCCGAAATTCACTCCCAGGTTTTCTTATTCAAGCTGAAGACTTTTTTTGAGGTGTTCGATCGTGCTTGTATGACTAAGATTGACCAGAATGTAATGTCGGGGTTTTTTGGATCAATGTTAGGGCTTGGCAGTGGTAGTTCATCTGAGAAGAAGAGGAATCGTAATGAGCAATGGAAGAAGAGTGATGGCAGCTCAGGTCATCCTCCCAGGCAGATTTCATCTGGGGCTTCTGGTGCAGGGTTCGTAGTGTGCCATCAGTGCGGAAGGGTAGGGCACATCCGACCTATTTGCCCATACCCTCCCAGACCATGCCATGGATGTGGAGTTGTGGGACATCTATAGCGCTTCTGTAGGACTGGACGCCCTTACCAGAGTGGGGCTGGATCTGTGGATTCTAGAGGGGTATCAGTTCAGTCAGAGCTGACCAGAACGACAGGATCTCAATTCGGTGGCCATGGTGGTAGGACTGGATCGTCTTCAGGGCAGAGCCAAATCAGGGAAGATCCTTAGGTGAGCGGTCGTTCTCAGGTATGGAATAGACTTTTTCATGTTGTGGATCAGGCATCGGCGGGATCTGATGCAAGGACTTTGACTGTTTGAGGTACCATTATGATTTAATCTTCTATAGTTGTAGTTTTATTTGACACTGGTGCTTCAGTTTCTTGCATATCTGCTCATTTTTTGAATCTGCTGAACCTACCAACCGAGCTATTATCGTTTGCTATGGAGTTAGAAACACTGTTGGGGAAAAAGTGGGAGCAAGGCCTTAAGTGCCCATCGTGTGCACTCTCTATGTCGGGAGTCGAGATGGAATGGGATTTCTTGGTCCTTGATATGGACCTATTTGATGTGATCCTCATTATGGACTAGCTGGTGCACTTTCAGGCGCACATTGATTGCTATCAGCATCAAGTCAGTTTTACGGCACTAGATGGGACTCCCCAGTTATTTCACGGGGAATGGGATCCTTGTTCGGGACGTGCAGGACCTCGACTCCCTGAGTTGGGAAATATTGCTTATCAGTTGTCGTCGCTCGCACTGGAGTATGGTGGTGGTGTTTTATAGGGCGGGTTACCTCGTGTAGTGGATGAGTTCCCAGAGGTCTTCCCAGATGATTTTTCTGGCTTACCCCTAGAGCGGGACGTGGAGTTCTCGATTGAGTTGGTGCCGGGAACACAGCCTATATCTCTTCCCTCATATCGTATGGCCCCCACCAAATTTAGGGAATTAAAGAAACATCTGGACGATTTGGAATCCAAAGGATTCATTCGCCCGAGCGTCTCTCCTTGGGCCGCACCGGTTTTATTCGTGAAGAAGGCCAATGGAACCCTTCGGTTGTGCAATGATTACCGAAAATTGAACAAGGTAACCATCAAGAATAAATACCCTTTGCCTCGGATTGAAGATTTGTTCGACCAGCTGAAGGGGGAAAGGTGGTTCTCCAAGATGGATTTTCATCTGGGATACCACCAGCTCAGGGTGAGAGAGGCAGATATCCTGAAGAAGGCTTTCCGAAGCAGGTACGGTCACTTCGAGTACTTGGTCATGCCTTTTGGATTGACGAATGCCCCCGCAGTTTTCATGGCGCTCATGAATAGGGTGTTCCACCAATATCTCAAATCCTTTGTTGTGGTATTTGTGGATGACATCTTGGTCTATTCTGGATCTGAGGAGGAGCATGGGCATCATCTGCATGTTGTTTTGGGTACCTTACGAGACCATCACCTTTTTGTCAAACTCTCGAAGTGTACATTATGGACCAGGGAAGTAAAGTTTCTAGGGAATGTCGTCTCTAAACTAGGGGTTTCAGTGGATCCCGAATAGATCAGGGCAGTTATGTCTTCGGAGCAGACGAGAAATGTTTTTGAGATCATGAGTTTTCTGGGCTTGGATGGTTGTTATAGGCGCTTTGTCCGGGACTTCTCGCAGCTTGCCTCCCCCATGACCGCACTCACCCGGAAAGGGGTGAAGTTTGAGTGGAGCCCACAGTGCCAGACATCTTTTGAGGAGTTGAAATAGAGGTTTACCCTCGCACCTGTGTTGACCTTACTAGAGTCAGGAAAGGGCTATGTGGTTTACTGTGATGCTTCAGGTACGGGCCTTGGATGTGTGCACATGCAGGATGAAGATGTTGTGGCTTATGGTTCTCGCCAACTCCGGCCGCATGACAAGAACTATCCGACTCACGACTTGGATTTGGCAGCAGTGATGCATGCCTTAAAGATGTGGTGTCACTGTCTATTTGGGAGGAATTTTGTGGTCTATTCTGATCATAAGAGCCTTGCCTATATCTTCTCGCAGAAGGATCTCAATTTGAGGCAGCATTGCTGGGTCGAGTACCTGCAGGGTTTTGATTTTGATATTTTCTATACCCTTGGAAAGGGTAATGTGGTAGCAGACGCTTTGAGCAGAAAACTACCAGTGAAGGCGTTGAGGAAGTCCAGTGATGAGTGGAATTTGATGGGGCTCTTCAACCAGATGAACTTGGAGAGCAGGGAGCACAGTTGAAGTACTTTCTTGGCTAGCATCCAGTTGACTTCTGCTCTTATGGACTTGATTCAGTGGGATCAGCATGGTGATGAGCTGCGTCAGTGATCTATGCAGTTTCTTCATGGTGGGGAGACTCCTTCTGATTCGTCTTTGTCTTCCCAGAGGGTCTTATGCTTCAAGGGACGTGTTGTGGTGTTGTTGTCTCTGCGGAAGGTGGTGATGTAGGATAGCCACCAATCCCAGTGGGTCGTCTATCCTGGTACCACCAAGATGTATTAAGATGTTCGCCATCAGTTTTGGTGGCTAGGTATGAGACGGGACATAGCCGACTTTTTATCCAGATGCTACACTTTCCAGCAAGTGAAAGTAGAGCATCAGATACCATCTGGCCTACTCCAGCCATTACCCATTCCTACCTGGAAGTGGGACAAGGTCACGATGGACTTCATTATTGGTTTTCCTCGTACACCTTGGGGGAGGAATGCTATCTGGGTAGTGATTGACCGCTTGACCAAGTCAGCTCACTTTATTCCGATCAGTGATACAGTGAAGGCAGAGGAGCTGGGCCACTTGTATGTTCAGGAGGTGGTTAGACTTCATGGTGTGTCGTCAGCAGTTGTTTCTGACAGGGACCCCCACTTTACATCTCGGTTTAGGGGAGGTCTCTAGAAGGCTTTAGGGTCACAGATTAAGATGAGCACGTCATACCATCCACAGACCGATGGTCAGATAGAGCGGGAGAATCAAATTCTGGAAGACATACTTCGAGCATGTGTGTTAGATTTTGGAGGCTCATGGGATAGCCATTTGAGACTGGTCGAGTTTGCTTATAATAACAGTTACAAGTCTTTCATCAGAATGGCACCCTTTGAGGAACTCTATGGTCGGCCTTTTCGGTCTCCTCTGTCTTGGGCTGAGGTAGGAGAGTCCTCGCTCTTGGGACCGAACCTTGTTCAGGAGACGTCTGAGAAGATCAAGTTGGTTAGGCAGCGATTGTTGATAGCTCAGAGTCGCCACAAGTCCTATACAGATCAGAGGCGACGGGATCTTGAGTTTTCAGTGGGGGATAGAGTGTTCTTGAAAGTGTCCCCTCACTTGGGTCACCGTCGTTCGGGGAATCAGGGGAAGCTGACACCGAGATATGTCGGACCCTTCAAGATTCTTGAACAGATTGGCAAGGTGGAATACAGGTTAGCTTTGCCCTCGCAGTTGACATCGATTCACAACGTATTTCATGTCTCCCAACTAAATAAGTACAACCCAGATCCGTCGCATGTGCTGAATTGGGAGGAGCTAGAGTTAGAATCCGACTTATCTGTGTTTGAACGACCAGTGCATATAGTGGATTCTCAAGAAAAGGTGTTGCGTGGAAAGTCCATTAATCTAGTCCGTATTCTTTAGCAGCACGGGAGTGATGAACACGAGACATGGGAGCGGAAGTTGTGGGTTGATCAGGAGTACCCTTTTCTATTCTCTAATCAGGCATTGAGCTGACTTTCCGAAGGAGGAATGTTTTCATGGTGGGGAGAATTGTCACGTCTGGTCATCACTTTGAGGTATGTATTTAATTTTAATTTTAATCACATAAGTTTTATTGACTTTTTTGTAAATTGTTTTTTTGGAGTTCGAGCGAAGCGCGATTTTAGTGGTATGCACTTGCGCTGATAAATGGACACGGGATTGACGTTTCCCGATGCACGGGCATGGCATGGGTGAAGCCATGTGGCCTACCCGGTACACGGGTGGTCTTACTTGGTATTATTTATATTAATGTTTTAACAGAGTATTTCTTTTATTATATTCTTATCTCCTTATTATTATAAATATTATTAGTATTTTTATTACTTTCCAATTATTAACTTATATTATAAAATCCTTTTATCATTTTTATTTTAGAATAGTTTTATTATTATTATTTTGTGTGTATACGTATACATATATATATACATGTATATATATATATGTATTTATATCTCTCCAATTTTTTATTTATTTATTTTATCTTTATTATTTCATTTATTTTTTTATTTTATTCCTTTTTTTAACCCACCTAATCCCTACCCTAGCCACCATCCCCTTCATTTTTTTCTTTCCTCTACCCCATGTTTTCTTCTCCCTTCTTCTTCTCTCTTCCTTCTCTCCTCCCTCTCCCTCACGCAGCCCTCTCCCCCTGCCTTGTCTATCGTGCCTCACCCTCTTCTTCTTCCTCTATTCTCTTTTCTCTTCCCCTCCCTCTACCTTCTTCTTCTCTCTTCCTTATCCCTCCATTCTCTCCTCTTCTTCCCATCCCTTCTCTCCCACGGCTCCAGCGCGCTCCCCCTATTCCTCCATTTCTCCAGCGTCACGCCTCACCCCCATCTCCCTCCTCTCTTCTCTTTTATTTTATTTGTTTTTTATTATCTCTTATATTCTCTCCTTCTCTCCTCCTATCCTCCTCTCCTTCTCTCCTCACCTTAACTCCTCCCAATAGCTGGTCAGCCTCCCTTCCCGCACCCCCGCTCGGCTGCCGGACATCCCGTGCAACCCAACTCGTGCTCACCGGACAGCCGATGCACGCCCCTTGGTAGGATCCCGACAATTCTGTGATAAGGGTTTGGTTTTATTTTATTTAATTTTTATTTATTTGTTTAGTTGTTAATTAATATATTCAGTTATTATCGCATGTGTTTATAATTGTTAATCAAATTATTTGATCATTAATAAATTGGTTAATCATTTTATTTAATCTATATAATTTTTTATCAATTTAGTTAATTGAATTTGTTTAATTGTTAATCTATTTGTTTAATTATTATTAAATTTGCTTATTCATTATTCAATTTAATAAATTATTATTGAATTTGTTTTATTGTTAGTTAAATTATTAAATCGCTGATGTTGTGATGGTTTGGCGATGAGATTTTTTGGTATACTATTTTAGGACCTTTTTTATGGTTCCGTTCAGTGCGACCTTTGCGCAGCGGGAGTGTTGCGCCGTATCATTTTTCTTTCGTTCCTGCATTGAGGTAGGTGGTTCCGCACACGAGTATTAATTTACAATCATTTTCTTGCTTATTTAATTAATTTAATGATTTTTTCTATTTGTTTACTTGCAATGGAATTGTCTTTGACTGAAATTTATTGTGCATTTATTTATTTAGAGCTATGTTCAAGTCATTCTGGTTGATTTTATTGGGAAAACTCACTTTGGGCCGTTTATTATTGTTTGCAAACTGTGCAGCGGGTGTGTTAGGGAAATGTGGTTGGTGTAGTTATGTTTTGGCGTAGTATTAAAAATATGGTTGTCTTGGAAAATATTTTGAGTGAATTTTTCCCTTTGAATATTTTGCAACATGTTTCGAAACTTCTTATTTATTTTAATGGTTTTCCTAGTTATAAAAAGTGTTTTTTATAAAACTATGCATCTAGTTTAATTTAATGTGCTATCGGTGCAGGCTAAGTTTTAAAAAGTTTTGGTGTGCATGTGGTTTTTCAAAAAGGATATCAATGTTGGAGTGACATGTTATGTGAACTTTGAATTTAGGTGAGCACAAGGAGGGAATCCGGGGTATTAGGTGGGGGGAACTAGGACTAGTGAGCTAGTGTTCCAGAGATGACTTGGCCCAGTTTCACTGGAAGGTTTGACGATTGCAACACTAACTAAACACATGATATCAGAGGGTCGTGGCCTTCTAAGCCATGTGTTCTGATGGTCGTGGCCTTCTAATCCACGTTATCTGAGGGTTGTGTCTACCTAAGCCACGTCTCACTGAGACACGACATTCTAGGGTCCCACCTGTTTCTAGTACCCATAGGGCCTCTCCCATCCTTTGGTGCTACCGGTTACTTTGCGCGCACAATGATATGTGATATGTCACTTGAGTTACTACCCAAAAATGTGTTTACCATAAACTATTTTTCATTAAATTCGTTTTATAAAAAACCATTTTTTACTAACATTGTTAAACACTTATTTCGTTCTTTTATTTATCATTGCAAATGTGTTGTCTATTGATTTTTGTGCATGAAATCTTTTCTTGGTGATATCCTGCTGGGATATTGCTCACACCCTACTTAAACCCTTGGGTGTAAGTAGATTTGTTTACGTCTGATACTGGTAAGGGTCCAGCATTTGGGAGTAGTGGTTCAGGTTGTTAGCAGGCCTTTCTACGTGACGTTTTGGTGGCGGCTTGAGGGTGGTGTCCTCACATCGGGCGACAGTTCTTAGGTTGGTTTTTGGTCACCTTGTTTTTAGTGTTATTTGGGTTTTGAATACTTGTGACTCAAAAACATGTTTTGGTTAAATTCACGTCTAACTACCACTTTTACTTTTTTTTGGTTTATTGTGGCTGGCTGCCTTATTTTTGTTACTCGGGTAAATCGTTCCCAAAGTTTAAATTGATACCCGGGCACTTGTTCCAGCCCGTGGGGATCGGGGATGCCCTTAAGGCCTTGTCGCGGGTCGGGTCGGGCGTCAAGTTGATGGCGACTTGATTCGGTTCATGACATGTTATGTTTGATGATGTCGATCCTTATGCAAAGTTAATATTTTTATTTTAATAAATTAATATATATATTTTCAAACCCTTTCTAATTTAGTTATATTAGTGATACCACATACACAAATAAAAATAATTAGGTAATATATTATTATAAATGATAATCATCCATACGTTGGGGACTACCCAATTATTTTTCTTTGAAATGATTTAATGTTATGGAATCATCAAACAAAGAATATCATTGTTGATGTTGATGAACTGGTAAAATCTGTAAGTTCCTTATAGAATGAATTGGACAATATTGTTTTATTCTCTCAATTTGAAACTAAAATGATAGATTATGCATCATATTATGAATTTTTAATAATAGTAATACAAAATTTGATAATCATTTTGATCAGAATAATGTTTGGATGTTGTTTAAATGTCCAACACAAATTATGGTAAAAGTATTTAAATGGTTTTTTTTGCAATTTTTGTTATTGAATTTGTGCTAGAGTATATAATATGTCTATATTTGTTCCTAAGGGATATAATCAAAAATAGGTAGTAAACTATGATGAATCCTTTTCACTACTATCATGACGTGAATCCATCAATACTCCACTTTCCATTTCAAATAATATATATTTAACTATCTTTCAAATATATTATAAGAGTTTCATCATTAATGGTCATACTAGGAAGTATTTTATATTAAACAACCACATATTTTTGAATATTTCCATTTAATGTTTTTTATAAATACAATGTAACATTATGGACTCAAGCAAGATCAGTGATCCTAATATGATAGATTATCTAGATTAATTCATGAAAATTAATTTTTAATGAATTATTAACAAGACTCTTTATATTAAGAATTTATATATTGAAAAAAATCCTAAAAATATATTTCAAAGATATTATTTTCTGAACTATCCTAAAAAAAATTGTAGATTCATTTTTGTAACATTTGAAAATTGAATTTAAGATGAGTATTATGGGTAAAATTCTTTTATTTTGTGGGTTATACATTATCAAGAGATTGGAAGAAACTATTTTTACACTACATAAGTATTCTAGAAATCCACATAAATGATTCATTTTCTATAACAATTATTATAAAAATAATCTTGATTTCATCTCATTTCATTCAGACAATTATGAATTGGGAATAATAGTAAATAAAAGACATATAGAGAAATGATCAAAAGATTAATTTATATAAAAACTAGTTGACTATACATTATGTACCCAATTTTTTAGTTTGTGATATTTTAATTCAATCCACGAGAGTCTCATTATAATTCATTTAAATAGATCTTATATCACCTTAATGGAAAATCAAAATTTTTGATGTTTTATTCATCTAGATATATGTTTTTTTAACAGTTATTTTGTTGAAAATTTAAAATTTTCTAGAATTAAAATGAAGAGAAATTTAGAGTATTTTCATTTCCTTAATGAGTATTTAGTTTTATGTTATAACAATAAAAAGTTTTTTGTATCACTTTACCCTATCAAAACTGAATATATTGAAGTTGGAAGTTGTTTCACCCAAATATTTTGAAATTAACAAACACTAGTTTATTTTTGAATTTTTTTTACTCTAACATATATTATATAAGATAATATAAGTGTCATTTATTTATCTATGAATATTTCACATCACTCATTATGAAAATTTATAGATATAAGACACCACTTCCTTCAAGATCAAACGAAAATAAAATATTGTTATAACATTCAGAATAACCTAGAATGAACTTTGTGATATATTTAAAAAAATTACATAATAAATTTTTTGAATATATTAAATATAAAATGGGTATGATCTATGTTAATTGAACGCATTCTATTTCCTACTAGTCTTTAAACAATTTTGATTTTTTTTGAAATTTGGAGAGGGAATTCATTGTTTATATAAAAAATTGTTGACTACTTGTATAGGTTCAACCTATAATATAAAAATTTGTCAAAATAAATTTTACTATGCAACAAATGGATCTTTCAATGAAAAACATTTTGATACATATTACATTTTAAATATGTCAGGTGTTGTCTTCTCGAAGGATAGTTATTTTATAAATATTTTTATCTTATAGAGTTACTCATAAATACCCCTACCTATTTTTTAATTTATTATTATGTATCTAAATTATTAATATTACATGGATATTACTATTATAGTTTGATTTTTTATGCATCGCCATTGGAACAAGTTTATTCGTACATGAAACATTAACTCTCTTATCTTATTTTTACACTTCCTAGTTCCCGTACTTATTTTATTTTTAATAACTCTCTTACGTTCATTTTTGATATTCCAAAAGTGTGGGAAATATTATTTTTAATGTTTTAATTACTAAGGGAGAGGAAGGTATAGTATAGAAGGGGGAATGATTTCTAAAGGAGGATATTCTAGTGAGTCATTTTTAAAATGAAGAGAAATGTTCTTCATTATATGATTTTTCCAATGGTAGGTATGATACAATGAAGAAAAGAGGTTTTTTAATGTACTTAATCTTCTTAAAGTATACCAAATTGCCATTTTTTTATTATCCAGTGTGGGGATACTATTGAATCATTTTCCAGAATTGATTTCTTCAGGATCTATAGTTTTGATAAATCACAATACAATTAACAAATTTCTTATGTTAACTTGATGAGTTTTATAGATATTTTTTGTAGATTTCAACATCTAAATTAAATTTTCCAAATACACTAATCCTAGGACTTAAATATCTATAGAACATTAAGAAGACACTTGAACTATTTTTAAAAAATTATCATGTTTGAGCATCTAATTTGGTTTCATGTGATAAATCTAATAGAATATTTTATAGTTTATAGTTATGATTTTATTATATATCTCATTTATAAATTGGATACCAATGCATCAAAGAAAAAATGATAACTCATTTCAGAGTGATAATATTTAAGAGAGTTCATTACATCCGCAACTTTATCCTTTGATTTTTTTAGTTTTTATTGTTGTCTTAGTGATTCTATTTTTGATGGTTTTTAAAAAATCTCTATGATTCATATTTTAATTGTTTTCAACTGATCCAGTTATGAATAAATAGTATCAATGATGGAAAATTCTATATCTAATCACTCTTGTTTTAAAAATTACTAGGGATAAATACTTTCTACCCATAATATGATCAATGTGGAGCCCTATGGAGATTACATATGCCAAAATCTATTGAGGATGTCAAATAACATGGATTATATTTATGATCTTTTAAATTGAGGAAGTTGTGTAGTTTAGGAACATGGTTCCTTTAGATATGGGTACTATCCTACATCCACATTGGTTAAAAATAAAATTATTCCATTTATTGAAACTATAATATCATTTTAATTATATATTTTTATATAAATGTTGACCATTATCTTCATTCTTTTTTCATAATTTAATTTTTTATTATTCTTCTTGTGCATAATTTAATTTTAGATAAGTTATTTTTTATTAATTTTTTAATTTTCAAGTAAGTTTTTATCTTTTTTACTCTAATTGGTAAGAATTTGTAAATTATGAACTTCATACTAGTGGAACATTATTACGAATATTCACAACATAAATTCCCCCCTCTCTGACCTTACATAATGGTAAAACACCATCATCCAATGAAATAACTAATATAAGATCTCATAATTTCTTTTGAAGTATGAATAATACTTTAAGATTGATTACCATTTTCAGGTTGATAATACGTGTTATAATTTCTTTAGTATTCAATTCATATTGAATACTCCTAAAAACACTGAGTTGATCTGACTAACTTGATTTGATAAAATTAATTTTTTTTCTCTATATAGCATTACAGTATCCTTTATGTAAATCAAATAATATTGATTAAGTGAAAAATAATCCCATATACTAATAATTTGAGTCCAATTTCTAAGTAATTCAACCATAATCTTGATGATATTATTTCAAAATACTAATCAACTGATTCTAATTTATAAGGAAATAAATAATAAACTAGACATATTTATTCCATTATAGTTCTTTTTAAGACTTTTGAAAAATGAATTATGATTTTATCCCACTTCCATATGTGTATGGGTAATGGTTAAATCATTCCATTTTCATATTATCTTATAAAATTTCTTATTAGGGGACCAATCATTGTAATGTACTCTATAAAATAGTGATGTTTATTTTTTCCAAAAATAATTTTTCTATGTGATCAATATACATCTTTGTTATTGCTGAGCGAATAGAGAATGAAGAGTTATGTGCATCATCCAAAAAACTTCTTCAATTCATGAATTTTAGAAACATATAGTTTTTTTTCAAATCATATAACAATTTATATATTAATGGTTTATATCTAAATTTTTTTTTACTATATTTCATATCTCCAAATCCTGGTTTCACACCTCCTTTATCATTACATGGAATGATTGTTAGAACAATCATTTAGAGAATGTATAATTTTTTCCAGTACCTTATGATTTCTATGTAAATTATATACATATAAATGAAGATATGGTCCCTTAAATTTCTCATCATGGATAAGGTCGAATGATTTTTTCTATTATGAGAACCAACCATTGTATGTTTCTTTATAGGGTGGTAATATGTTGAAAATCAAAATCTCTGATAAATTAAAACATATTATGTCTTCATGAATATGTATTCACATTATTTAGACCAAAGAAACTTGACTCCCATCTATATTAACTTTATTAATGGAATTTAAAACCATGATGAATATTTAAAAATACATTGATCGTATCCAATTAATAAATTAATTCTTTATAGATTTATTATTTAGTTATTTTTTTCATTTTTTGATAACTAATGTCATTGAAGGATCCACTATAATAAATTTTCATGAGATTCCATGAAAAAAGAATGACATTTATTTTCAAACAAAATTCATACTTTTGTGAATTTGAAATATAATTTTTTCTTTATTAAGATCTTTTATACAATCCTAAAATTCACCTCAAGGTCTCCCATACTCTTATACTATATAAGGATTTCCTCTATAAAGGATTATAAAATTTAATCAAGGTAATATATAATGAATTGATATATCATGTACATGAATATATTTTATGAAATATTATGTTTGAAGGTAATCACAAAGAATTCATAGCATATATATCTTGTATGGAATGTTAACTTAGGTTTATACTCACTTTGTAACCTTTATCAATGATATACATATTAAATATGAACCAATGGGAAATTTTGATCCCCACAAACCTGATCATAAAAGTAGTCTATATATGGTAGAGGATATGTGTCCTTGATAATATTATTTTTAATAGAATTATAATCAATTTAAAGAGATGGATAATCAAATTTGTTATTAATAAAATGGACATGCACATGGATTGCTAAAGAACATGGGTGTATAATATGTGTACCCATATTTAGTTGTAGTTTCTTCTTTATCCTTCAAATTAAACAAGGTTTATCACAAAAACACTCTCCGGTATAGGAATAACAATAGGTATTTGCGTAGATAAAAAATAAACCTCATGATTTTGGTGAATACTAGGGATCTGTTTATGAAATAAAACAATATATTCGGAAAAAATAAGCAAATATCAAATGTAAATTTTTTTCTTGAAATGTTAAGCCAAATATACTTCATAATTGGGTATTAAGATCCATATTAAATATTTTTTTTCTATATGCAGTTAATATTCATACTTATTTCAATATGTGATAATGGGAATATTTGGGAGAAATTAAGATTTCTATATCGTAGAATTTAAAATGATATCCATATAGAGATATCCATTATATGCATAATATTTCATCAAATTATAAAAAAACTAAGAATAATATAATTTTATGGAATATCATTCCACAGACGATAATTAGAGTAGTGTTATAGACTACATAAGTAATCGTCACAACACTAGATTTTTTCATGAATAATTTTATATCTAATCTTTGAGGTTTTGAAATAATTATCTATGAAAACATGTATGTTGTGATGGAATGCACAGAAAAAGTATAAAATATGACATTTACTATTCACAAATAGATAATAAGTGCACCATTCACCACTACATTCCAATTATAAAAATTTTAACTATGGATTTAAAAATATCTTCATTTATCGCTTAGTTTTAGAGGTTTCTAACAATGTTTTCCCTAATTAATTATTATATTAGTGGATTGGTTTGTACGATGTTTGAATTCCATATAATTGAAACATTGATTTGTGGGTGATGTTTTAGGTAGAACATTCTTTCATTATATTATGCGAATAATCCTCTCTATATCTATTTTTATATCAAGGGATTGTTAGACTTATTTTACAAATATGAAAATATATGTTAGTACCTTTATGGAAATTTACCCAACATTTAATTCCAGTATTCTAACAAGCGTGTTGTTGGATCTTCATTCATCAATTTTATTAAGTAATAAAACTTATATATATGGTATTTTTCCTCTTATTATCCCTATATTCAAGAGTATAATGATAGTATAATATTTCAATTTCTACCTTATGATCACATCAAACAATACATTTATACCAAACAAGGTCTATTGTCAATAATTATTTTTAAAGACATGGTTTTAAGCATTAGAATATTTATATGTGATCTTAATCCATGAATTATTTTTTTGTTAATCCATTTCTCATCAATTAGACTATTGAAAAATCTATAAAATGATAGGGGTTATTATCATAATAAGGACTCAATAGTAAGTTATTACATTTTTTGTGAATTTGGGAGGTCAATATATTTCAAGTTATTATCCATCACCTAGTATATCTGGTTATGAATAGAAAACATATATTTCAAACCATACCCATTATTATTTGGTTATTAAATGGGATTTTGCGTTACATTGAATCGCTTTTCTTGTTCACTTAGTATGTCCTGAATCTAACTATTAAATACAATAATTGTGGTTAGCATAAGAAATTAACAATAATATCTAATAAAATGATTGTATAAAATCATATTAATATGAAAATAAATTGTAATATTTTATATTACATGAAACAATTGGATACATATTTGTTTCTTTATGCTTCAACAATGTGTTATTCTTAAAATAATCAAAAAATTTAATAAAGTTCCACTTTTATACCAATTGAGAAAACACATACATAATAGGAATATATATTATATTATTTCACACTAATATAGATTCTAAAATGAAATTAAAATACATTTAGATGTCCAAAATATTTTGAGTATTCAGAGATTATATAAATTATTTCTTATCACAGAAACCCATTTACATTTTATCTGCAAAAATTTTCACATTTCATTTTCTTCTCGGAGAATATATAACTTCTGATCCAGATGTTCCTAAATTACACCACAGAAGACATGTCACTAGAAATCAATTTTTTTTCCAATAATATATTTTTTTTAACATTTATTGAGGGCATAAATAAGTCACAAAATGTTTTTTACTCATATTTAACATATAAGGGTTATGGATAAATCTATAGAAAATTTACTATACCCCTTTAGTATAATCGATATGCACAAAATTTTAGAAATAAAATAGGAAACTGTGTATGAATCCTACAATCTAGTATTAAAATTAAAATTTCTATACATGATAAAACATACAAAAAATAGTTTAACAGTAGAATAAAATTACATATTAGGCATAAATAATGAAAAATAGTTATCCCCTTGGATGATACATATACATTATAACTAAAAAAATTACCTAAAAACTCAATAGCTATACTCAGGCCTAATCATTACTCTCTGATACAATCATCTTCTTAATCAATGCATCTAGTTACCCACTAAATATGTGTACTTAAAATGAAACACGAAGGCTTATACATGATGTTAAATAGAATTCCTTGTATACAGAAATGGGTGAGTCTAGAGACCCTTTAGGATCCACCACTACAAATTTTTGAGTAATAGTGACTATGTGGGTGTATGTGAAAGGCTGTGGCAACTGTAACTCAGCTTAATTGTAATATAACCCACAGATGAACATCCAATCCATGCCTATATTCTACCATGTCAAATAAGATAAAATAACTCCATGGATTGTGTTGGTACTACCTGATATAGGAAAAATATAATCTACCTATAATCTCTTAGTCATATACCATTATATATGAATTAGGTATTCCATAAACTTACTATTTTCTTATCTAAAGCTATCATTAATATGTATCACTAAATTATCAATTAATTACTCATCAAATTCCTACTTAACCCATTATTCATCTCATTACAATTAATAATAAAAACCTAAAATATCATCAAAAGTTCTGATCACATAAAAAATAAAATAATTGTAGTTTCAAGAGCTAACAACCATCAATAAAACTATTAAACTATAATGAAACCCAATAAGGGAGGTCCATGGGGGGTAGATAAAAATAGTATCCAAAAATTATTCTAATGAAAAAATAAAAGGGTTAGAAAATAATGGCACCCAATAATATAATATTTCTATCTTATATCCAATAATATGTACAACCATATCTCACAAATCCTTATCAGTGATATCTATTAGACCTCCTATAGAGAACATATAAAATTATCCCATATTTCATAACTCATCATAAGGGATGGATCCTAATTAATGATAATATAACTCTATAGAGATATAATGATCCCTTGGATTATACATCAACATATATTGGGACTATGTTGGTAATAAGTTGTTTTTTGAAGTGACAAGAAGTTTGTGCGGCAATTAATTTAATTTGTTGTTAAAGTGAAAGAGAACAACTCAGCTTGTAATTTTTGGTGATACGAATCACTATCAAAATCAGGTAATCAGACCCAATGTACTTATGAAACTCCATTGGATTGTGATGATGTTTTCTATAATAAAGGGTTCATTCGAATCATCTTGGGTCAATAATGAAGGATTTAATCTCAATGTGAAATTGAATCTAAATATGAATGGATCCATTGTATATCAGAAGATGTTTTGCACATTTGAATTTTATTCACATTAATTATGATGTAATTATTTCAATAAAATTCTTGTAGACAAAATATGTTTCTTATGTAAAAAAAATTTGGCCTCAATTTATCAGTGTGAGAGAACTAAATGCATAATTTTTTGTAGGCTATGATGTTTTGTTTGAAATTAGAGAAGATGAAGATAATGGTTTTTAGTAAACCAATATGCCACAACATACAAATCTTAGAATAAAGAAATTTTTCAGTGGTGAATGTTTGTTTGAAACATAATAAAGAATGGAAATATGTTGCTACTAATATTAATCAATCAGATGTGGTGTGACACTATATAATCAGATAGAGAACAATTGTTTTTGAGTTTTTTGGACTAATAAAAAATAAAATAACTAAATTATGTTGGGAATGATGTGTGTATGAAATTAATAGACTAATTTCCAAGATAATTTTCCACATTGTAGTCATCTGTTTTTATCTTGTTGAATTTTTTGTTTCAATTTGGTTTAGAAATAAAGAAGAGCTATTTTTGTTTTATAAAATGGGGAAAGCGTTATAGGAAAATGTTTGGGGTTGAATCATTATACTATTGGTGAAATCTATCCATCTTAATGAAATAGGGACTCATCAATTAAAAGTTGTCTAATACTGATAAAATTCATCAGATACTTGACTTCATCAGATACAGGGTCATCGATATAAGGAAAAGAAGAAAATGAAAACTATTTGAAGAATCTATATAAGGGTTTTCAAGGGGTTCTAACATCATTAAATATTACAACTATGTTTATGGATAATGAATATAAAATTATGTCTAATAAAGTAGAAACATTGTTTCTAGAATAATGGTTTCAATGATGTCAAGTAGTAATCATAATGGGATGTCTTCATTTCTGATATTTTAGCACGTGGGCCATGAAAATCAGAGTGACCATCGGTCATCATCAAAATGAAGAAATATGAATGAAAATCTAATTTGGATTGTAGAATTGTTATAAATATTGATGCAAGATGATATTTTTAGAAGATCCAAGATTTTTTTTAGATGATTTGAGAAATGTATATAATAACTGAAGAATTCAAAGAAGGGGCCAAAATGAAGGGGGTTGATGATTCACAAAATTTGGTTATGTAAGAAATCATTTCATATTCCCACATAAACCTTTTTTAGTTCACCAATAAAGGGAGGAGAGTACAATGTACAGTCTGATTGATTATAACACTTTTCAAATGCAGAAGAAGTGAGATAAGTTCTACAGAACTAGTCTGAATGATTTCTTTGGATAAAAAAAATTTATGGGGTTGTTTTTTCATAAATAAGAATAATAAAGAAGTTATTATTCAGGGGTTATCAAATAGGACTCTATAATTGAACTGGGCATCTATACTGGGATTTCTAGACTAAGAAAAAAGTAGTTCATAATTGGTCTAACAGTATGCTCATAGACTTATATTTTCGAAATGAACAATCAGAATTAAGAATTGGACTGTGTTATCAAACTAGGAATCATTATGAAGTATATATAATTTCTTACATGTCAGTGGGTAGAAAAGAGATAAATTACATTATTATTATATTTTTGAACGTTTAAAAGGTTGTATAGCAACATGATTTGAAGAAATTGGTGATTGTTTTTAACTTATTACACAAACTTTTATTACATAATTTTATACTAGTTAAACCACAAGAACCATTTTATTGAACATATTTCGAATCATTTGTAAGGGAATATAATACATATTGTATCCACAAAAAAAGGATTTATTTTTAGTGGATTTTTTGGTATTGGATTATTTCCAACACATACCGTATATGTTTTTACTCTTGTTTAGTAGTGAACTATTTAAATACATCTATTATAGTTCATTTTTAAATGTTTTATGTTAGAAAATGTGTTAAATATTCAATTGGAGGTGAAGTTTGTTTCAAAATTAAGGAAACATATAATAAAAGATATCACTGATTCACTCCCACCCCCATCTCAGTGATACATAGTGCCAAGTCGGGAAATATCAATTAGTGTCAATGGTAATGTTCTATTCGTTTACTCATTTCTGAAGTTTTTGAAGAGAAACATTGATAGAGAATATATATTTTGTGAACAACAACTATATTTTCATCTTCAATGGTAGGAACTATCTTATATAGAAAGATATAATTTTTCCTTATATTATGTCTCTTTTGTATGATGTTCATGAAGAAGCATCATATACAATTCCTTCTATTAATGAAAATGTTTCTTTTGCATCTATTAACAAGAAGAATCATGAGAAATATGGAAGTGATAATAATTACTTACTTATTTCACTATCTGAATTTGAGTTTCTAATAGTGAAATGTGTTTCCACTTCCAAAGGTATCTGGGATAATCTATAGAACATTTATGAAGACAATACAAAAGTAAATAAAGAAAAATTAAAAATTAATGGACTGAAGTATGAAGACATCATGTTGGGTAAGAATAAACCTATTTCTGACTTTTTTACCATGGTGAATAACATCTTTAGGAATATTATATATTTTAGTAATATGTTTTATGATCCAAAAGTTATTGGAATGATCTGGAGAATTCACCCCAACAATTTGATTCCAAAGTTTCCTCATTGGAAGATAGAGATCTAGAAACACTATCTCACGATGATTTTCATAGTTCTCTCATCACTTATGAAATGGTATGTGAGAATGATATGAAACGTAAAAAAATTACATATAGAAACATCCTTCAAGGATGCTAAGAAAGGAAATTCTATGATGGTTTATGACGAATAAGAAGTTAATGATTCTGATTATAAAAATGTGTTATGTAAAAATATGGATGAATTTTTATACCTGTTTAGTAAAATTTTTAATGAGGTAAAATTAAATATTGGGGGACAAATCCCTTAAAATTTATTAAATGTGGAGTCCTTGGGATATTTATGGCTAATTTTCCATGAATAAATAAATAAGGTAATAGTGATGAAGATGATTGAATGAATATAATGTTGTGGAGTAAATATGATAATAATGCCAAATATTATTCCAATATGAATGATAAAAAAAGTTCTCTAAATAAAAAATGATATGTTTTTTTATAAATAAGTTTAATAGTAAGTAAATGAATTTTAATCATATAAGTATACTAAGAATACAAGGTATAATACATTCGTGGAAAATGTTATTAATGAAGTGTTTGGTAGGAACAATTTTGAAGAAGAAGAAACTAGATTTGAATTTCATCAAAAATAAGAATTTGAAAAATGATTGAGATATATTCAAAGGCTTTAGAAAGGAATCATGAAATTTAAAATTGAAATTTTATCAACAAATAATCAATAATTTTATTATTATTTCTGATAAAAAAGGGTTACATGTTTTCAGAAATCACTTTATAATGATGGATAAATGATAACTTGTTTCAAGAACACTATCTATAATTTTGGATAAAGTTATGTAATTGGTGTAACTAAGAAGGATCAAAATTTACCTTCAAAGGTTTATATGAAATTTGAAATTATTCTTGAGAAGAAGATTATCGGTAATGTTATGTATATTTCCAAAATCAATGAATTGGAGAAGTCAGAATTTTCTACAAATTTGATGCCTAAACAATTTTCTAATACTTTTGGTAATCATAAGTCTAGAAATAAATCCAAATTTAAAAATAATATTATAGGTGATTGTAGAAATTTTAATTTTCAATAATGTTCTAAAGCTAATTATAAGAAGGTTACTGAGAAACATGACCACAAATTCAGACAGCATAGAACTTATAGATCAAAATACTCTTTATATGGATACTCTTGTTGTTGAGGTTGATTTGGGAATCCCAAAAATATGTGTTTTTTTAATAAAATTCGTTACTATTATTATAAAAATTATAGAATGAAATTCTTGATTAGTAGTCAATCTTATCGATGGAATAATTCTATGTAGGATGTTTTGAAGAAAGATGAGAATGTTGGTGTGAAATTTTAAAATAGGTTCAGTCCTTTGGAAACTATTTTTATAAAATATGTGAACATAATACAAATATTGAAAAATTATTTTATATATATTTAATATAACAGAAAAATGATTATAATAATTTCAAAAATTCAGATGTGATGAGATATAATGTGAAAGAATATGATTTAATTTTTTTACACCACTCTCAGTGATTTTAAGGGAGATTAACCTTGGATCATGGAGAGTGGGAATTATTCACATATGAAATGATAATTAAATTTTTTTTAAAATTAAAATGTTTTAATGAAGGATTAATGAAATTTTAAAATGATGAATCCCTCAGAATATTGTTTGCAGTACCTTCAGTTATTAGGGAAGAGAAGTTAATGTAAAGGAAATATTTCTTTTTTAAGGGGATTAAGCACACTTTATGTGTGTTTTGAAAAATTATGAGGAAGGAAATTAATGTAGTTTTATTAAATATGGTTCTGTTGTGAAAAATATATGAGGATGAAAATATGGTTATAAGTGGACAACACACAAAATCAAATGTCTTCCATGTTTTGAGGTTCAAAACATTAAATACTTATTCATGATGGTCGAAAATAAATTGGGGCATAAAATGTTGGCTCACATGTGTTCTAAAAACATGATAATTTTATCAATGAGATACAGTGCCTGTGGATTTCCTAATATTTCATGAATAAGATAATCGTGATTCACTATTTGACATAAAGGAAGGATTACAAACTCTATTCAAAAGAAAGTGGAAATTTGATCATAAAATACCCCCAGAAATTATTCAATATGATATCAATGGTCCACTGAGAAAAAAATCCACTCATTAACATAATATTTATTTACTTTCATTTAGAAATTTACATGAATTAATTTTTTTATATATATGACACATATGTTAAATACTCGGAATATTTTTAATGTTTTTTGAGGAAAGTTGAGAAAGAATGTGAGTATTCAGAAAAGGAGTTGAAAAAAGACAATGGTATTGAATTAAATAATGAACAATTTGAATGTTATATTTAGAATCATTAAATTCATCATGAATTCAATTCACAATACAATCCACAACAAAATGTTGTTACTGAATGTAAAAATAGAAGTTTAGTTGAAGTGGGGCAGAAGATGTCACCCGAAAATGGTCTCTCTTAGTGTGTTTGAAGGCAATCCATGATCATTTTTGTTTATACTCAAAACAAATTCTTCTATAGTTTTTGTTTGAATATGACTCCATTTGAAATGTTTTATGAAAAAAATCTATGTTTGAGACACTTATGGGTTTTTTGGGATCCATGCATCCTAAAATGGTTTGTTCAAAAGCTTGGAATTTTTTAGAACATTGGTGAATATTATTTTATTCATGGATATTCTCTTAAAGGAAGAGGTTATAAATGTTTCAAAAATTATACATGAAGAATTTTTGGATCTCTTAATGTAAATTTAATTTCAAATACTGAGATAGAAACTAAAAAAAACCCATGAATATAAGAAATTGGAATAAGATGAAATTATTTTTGTGAAGAATTTTAATATTGATGAAAATAATAATAATCCTATTGAAGAAGACGAATCATACATTGAAATTTCTAGTTATGAGATATAATATCAAAAAACACATCTTAAGATGAGTAATCAATTGGAATTTCAAACCATAATTGGTGATCATCATCGAAAGGTTCAAACAAGAAAAAAATTTGAAGTTATCACACATAATTATATATAATAAAAAGTTGAACTAAAATAATATAATGAAGCTTTTTTGAATCCAGAATAGGTTCATTATATTAATGAATGATTGAATTAAATTGTAGGGACTGATAATTGGGAACTTGTACCTACATAAAATAACAAAAATGTTATTGGTACAATGTAGGTTTTCCAGAAAATGCTGAATGATGATAGCGAGGTAATAAGATACAAATAACGATTAGTATGAAAGGGATACACATAGATAGAGGGAATTTAATTTGATGACACTTTTACCTTGTGAAAAGGATATAAATTATCATAATTTTTCTTTCTATTGCTTCATAATGAAGTTACAAAACGTTTATATTGATTGTGATGTCCTCATTTCTGAATGGGGATCTTGATGACTATGTTTATATTAAACAAATATGTGAATTTTTTGTTGGGAAAAAATAAATTTATGTGTGTATGTTGAATAAATTAATATATGGGCTAAAAAAGCTCTGGGGGATTGGTATTCCTATTTGGATACTTGATTAAGGTATGGAAGTTGACACTAAATAGTTTCAAAATATAATTAGAAGTTAGTTTTATTTCACTACCTAAAGACAATAAATTGTATTTGTGGTAACCTTATGAGAAATATTTCAGAGCTATCTAAAATAATAACATGTATTGGGTGTAAAAATAATTATATGATATATGAAAGGAATAAAAAATATTGGAAGTAGGTAGGATATCTCAAAATGTATTTACTTGTTTGGGTATTTACATACTGACTAGGAAATAAGTTTTTATGATTGAATATCCATATCTATAGGACATTTCATATTTGGGTAGAATTTGTGTTCATTGGCATACTAATATAAAAATTTTTGAAACAACTATCTTGGATGATGCTGAGTATGTTGTTGCCACTCTACCTGTTACCCAACTTATGTGGATTATGACTCAATTGGATGACTTGTGGTTTATAACAATGTTACTATCACTCATAGGTAGTGATAAAAAATGTGAAATACACCTTACAAGAAGCCCAGTAAAAAATTATCTTTCAAAACATATTGATATCAAATATCATTTCAACCAAGTGAACATGGGGAAGAAATGATTAATGATGGAGTATTTTTACATTAGAACAAGTTTCTAACATTTTCACAGAACCATTATGGAATGAATCATTTTTTCAACTGAGGTTAATCATGGGAATCCAACCTATTTCTAATAAATATTTAAGTATATATTTCCTCCCCTATATCATATTATATATTGATATCATATTAAATCATGATAATAATTTGTTAGATCTATCCATTGATATATGATAATCCTTTTTAAGGAATACTGCATTTTAGGGGAGTTGTTGGTAAGATTTGAACCTAGGATGTAGGCGTTTAAACTATTCTGACAGTTTGTTAGATTTTTTAAGGAAAATATTGTCATTGAGAAAGTGGAGTATGATAATATTCACATGAAAAAATATGGTAAAAATATTATAAAGAAAAATAAATATCATTAGTCACTGATTTTAGAAAAAATCGTTTTATTGTCAATGATTATTAAAACCTATATTGTGTTAGTTTATATAAGAATATTTTTAATTAATAATTATTCCATAGCTTGAGGTTAATAATTTTTGTGATTTATGAACCTTGGTTGGGAACAAAATACTATGGGGGAGATGGTTGTGACCATGTTGGGAAGAAGCTATTTTCAGAAGCCAAAAGATGTTTGTGACTTAATTATTGTTATTTATTACCAATAATAAAGAAATAAAATAACTTGGTAATTTTTTTTGTTATTGGAATCAATTTCATAATCAAATGACTAGACAAAAAATAAATAAGAAATTAAATTGGATTGTAAATATTTTTTTTGGGAGAAAAGATTCATCAAACTCATATGGGGTCTGTAATGAAGGCTTGAATCAGAATAAGAAGTTAAATACATGTCTAAATGGACCCAATGTTACACATATGATGATATACTAATCCTCCTTGTTTTCAATTTCCTGAGGAATCCTTGATGACAAGAAGAAGTTAATATAATAAGGATGTTTGTGAATTCCAAACATTACAGACTCATTCTATCATATTGAGATCTGTAGATTAATATTTCTATACAAGCTGTGATGTTATTTTAAATTGTGCGGATAATAAATTGCTAGATTGTTGTCAAAACAATAACCCAGAAGATAAAAATCATTTATTTAATAATTTTTTGAATGGTAAATGTTTTTATGCACCATAACTAGGGTAGAAAATATGTTATTACTGATATTGGTTCATCGGATGCAGCGTTCCACCAATTTATTAGAGGAATATTTTTTTTGTTATGAGTTTTTTAGACCATTGGAAATGAAAGGAACAGAAATCTACTATAATGGATTCATATAAGATTGGTAAAGACTAATCAATAAGAATATGATAAAGAATATTTTCAACCATTTTCCAATGGGGAATTTATTTTTTTTAGTAGGGTCAATAGATAAATAAGAACTGTTTTTTGAATTATCAAATAGTTCAAGAGTCATCGAAAAATATTTAGTGGTGACTCAATAGACAGATGGTGACACAAATCCGTCAGAATTAAATAAATACTTATCCATGAGGAAAAGGATGAAACTGATAAATTTCCTCAAACATTGGAATTTATCAGATCTAGGGTCATGAGTATGAGGAAGAGAGAAAAATGATATCTATTTTATGTGAATTCAAAAGGGATTTGAATGTGCGCTGAAATCATTCGATGTTGCGAATAAGATTATAGAAAAATAAAGGAAACCAATTTCTTAATGAAGTAGCAACAGTGTTTATGGAATAATGGTTTCAATGTTTTCAAGTATTCCTCGTAACAAGAAGTCTTCATTATAGAGGATTTAAAAAGTGGTTCAATAAAATTGGAGTGACCATATGTATTTATAGTGTTATGCAAATCAGAATGATAATTGTCATCAAACTGAAGAATGTTTAAAATTACTGATGCGACATAAAGTTGTGAGAAGATTTTTGAAGGTCTAAGAAGATATAAAAAGAGTATAATTGCCATGAAGAAGTCAAAGATGGAGCCAAAATGATGTAATAATGGAAGATTTAAGATATTTGGATAAGTAGAAAAACTTTTCAGATTCTCACCTATAATTTTTCTGGAACAACTATACATTATTAATAGTACATTGTAAATTCTAACAGATCATTATACAGTGATGAGAGGAGGAAGTGGGAGATGTTATCATGTTTTATTAAGATTTATTTTCTAGGTAGAGTAATATTGATGACGTTTTTTTCATAGAAAAAAATTATGGATGATCATATTTAGTGGTAATCTGATTATACTAGTTCATTGGACCAGCAATGATTACATGTACATCTAAAATAAGGTAAAAGTAGTGTAAAATTGTTTTGGATGTATTTTTATAAGTATATATTTCTAGATTGAGCAATAGAACTGAATAATCAAACATGGGTATCAGACTGATTATCATTACTTAGACTAAATATGTTTTTAACTACTCTTATATAGGAATTTGATGATTTTTTTGAAGATTATATGTCTGAAAGTTGACATGGAATCATGTTAACTTTTTTTGAAGCAATTTGTGAAGGTTTATTAACATGTTACCAAAACATGTATTACATCATTTCATTCTACTTTAATAACATGTACAGTTGTATTGAACGTATTGTTATACAACTGTAAGGGTATATCATAGATTTTCAATCCACATAGAAGGATTGTTTTCTTGGGGATTTTGTGGAATTGGATTGTCTCTAAACCATACAGAGGATGTAGATATTCTTGTTGAGTATTTATCCTTGAAAATAATTAGGTTCCTCTGTTTGTAAGATTGTTTTCTATTTAGTAAATTGATAAATGTTTAATAGGAGTCGATGGTTGTTTCAAAATCTAGGAAACATAAAATAAACGACATAATTTATTCACCCCTATCCAACTCAGTGATATTTATAACATGGTTATGAAATATCGACATCATCATTTACAAGTATTTAAAATAAACATGGTCTCTCTATAAGTAGATCATCTCTTGAGGAAGGTCTTCTGAAAAATACAAAGCTAGTAAATCCTCCAAAAAAATCCACATTCTCACATATATTCACTTTTTATACAGATTTGTATCTAAATACAGAAGGAAAATATTACAGAAGTGAAATTATTCATATAAGGGCTAAATTATAAAATTCATATAACACAAAAAAATAATCATGATACTTGATCTGAAATGAAACCATTATATCATCCTCAGCATCACTCGTATAGGGTCATATCCCAACCAATTTTTTCACCATCTAAATTCCTTACATTATAGGTTAAATTACAAGTTTCTATGTCACATGCTTTACTAATACCATATCACTCAATATAATACCCACTCTCTACTTTGTAGAAACACCAAGGAGGAAAATGAATAATTCCTAATCCGATATTTCTATCCATAATTAAGATCATCATAACACTAGGACATTGACAATCAATCCTACCATATAAATCAATTGAAACATTATATGAACCATCTACCTAATCCATCTATGAATTCAAAAAATAAATAACTCCTTTGATAAATATGGATTACTACCACCCAACATTAATTATAGCTACCAATTGAAGGATAATATTTAATGACTTCACCCTCACATAATCAATATTAGTTTCTCAGACTATTCCCATGGGTCACCCTAGAGCTAGATCAAAACCAATGCATTATTACTCAATCAAGTTCACATTGGACCCCATGACTAAATCTGAAAATTCATGGTTAATAATTATTTTTGGATCAATTACAAATACATATAGGGTACCTCCCATGGTCGGATGCACTGATAACATTCAAGAATTAAAATAGATACTCCCTACCTTGAATAACTAACCAATAAAAATGGGTGTCATCACATATTGTTATTATGTTATCTTTAATAATATTTTAATAGGAGATAACATATAAAGAAACAAAAAATCAAGTTTCATCACACAAACACACATATTTTATAAAACAAATACTCACCCTCAGGATGTTAATCAGACCAAAACAATTATCCAGATAGTATATCCTAACATTCCTTTTAAAAATTATTTAAATTATTTGTTTCCAAGTCATTTTAAATTTTATAATGTTATATGTTTACCCACATAAGGGAATTGTTGAAAATCCAAATGAAAATCCTATTTTAAAAACAAGACAATATTTTCATTGAAATTTCATTACAAATGAATCACTTTAAATCAACATTTGGTTTGAAATGATTATTTTAATCAAACATTCCTTTTTAACTACCATTTTAATTGTATATCAATCGTGATATTTGGATTTATATTTATTTTGAAAATAATCAGTGACGTTCTACGAGTAAAATTTTGAAACAAATGATAATAAAAAAAATTATGTTAGATAATGGGAAGCTAAAATGTTGATGAGTGAATTGCCCAGTTGGATAGATGTATACATTGATATGTTTATATAACCTTATTATAAAATGATAAGATTAGTGGATCATGTTTGGGATGGATTATCTAAGGTGGTTCTATTTATTATTATGGTGAATCATGTATTTTAATTCAGTTTGATAATGGAAGGATTATTTAGAGAAGGATAGAAAAAATACTTTTTCTAGATTAATGGTTATACCATTAATAAAGATACCACACCATACATATTATTCAATGAAAAGAAACCATATCTATATAAGATTAATTTTCTTTTTCAAAGGATATTTTAGTGTAACATGAATATTAAATAGTCTAAGTGTGATTAAAATTCAATCTAAGAAGAATTGTGAGATTTATATATATTTTTCAAAGGGTATGTAAGATTCAATATGATATCATGTCAAATTAAATTTTAATTCTTCGAATATTATTAAAAATAATTTTCATGAATTAAAATATAGAGGAACTACCTTGGAAGTGTTGGGTCCATGCCAAAGGACCATTCATATATGAATAAATGGTTTATAAAATCAGAATAACATTGGTTAAATGGGATGATATCCAATTTTATATAGGATTAAGTGATCATAATCCATGATTATGAATAAAAAATTGGGTATTTTATCCAAAATAGAAAACGAATTAGTTACTGTGTGAAGTAAAATTAGTTGGCTCTCATGAGTGGAAGTTAAATACGATATTTGGAGTTATACATTGTCATGATTGGAAGAGAAATCATGGTACAAAAATTTTAATTAGAAACATGGATGTGCTTTATCTATATTGAATATTAATTCATGATGATTTTAAATTTAACATTAGAGCAAGAATGATAGGTTTATACACTTTTGAAAAAATAATTTGGTATATCTAGATTTGATGTAATGAATTGGAAACAAGAAACATATTTTTTAGGGGGATATATTAGAATCAATTTAATTTAGAGCGATATTTTTCCATGGAATAGAGATAAATATGATATGGTGGTTAAAACATTGTCAATATTAAAATTATAAATTCTTTATTTTATTTAGATATAGAGAAGTGGGAAGCAATTGTATTATAATTTGATGTTGAAGAATACATGTTTATACAATCATTTATATAATTTTATATCACGGTGACTCAAGATATATTAAATTAAAATATTTTTTTGAAATAAAAATCTAGAGGATACAATATGTTCCTTTTTTGTTCAAATTGGATGTTATTGATAAATTTAGCCACATTTATATATCTACTACACTTGGCATGGTATAAGAAAATGGAATGAAGGAGAAGTGGTATTAGACATTAAATAAAGGTCTTGGAGTTTAAGAACTTATAATAAAATCTATAGGTGTTCTAGAGAATTTTAGAAAAGATGGAAATAAAATGGAAATGATATTTTTTCACTATTGAGGGAAACAACAGAATAAATGAGAATATGAATTTTTTTTTCTTAGAGATAAGACCCAGTACAAGAAAAATATATAAAAAATGTATTTTTGTATATGGTGTTAGATATGGGGTATTTTATTTTGTATACAATCATATTGAATGTGTGGATTTAATTGAGAATATTGAAACTGAAGGGTATCACCATAGTTGGTAGTGAAATTCAATTTTTTACAGATTAGTATTAGTGACTCATTAGTTAATAATTTAGGGACCATATCTATAATACATGAGTTTATGAACAATAGGAGCTAGTTAACCTTGATTTGATAAAGATTAGTTTGAAAACATTGTCATCACATGTACAGTATAGTTATTTTGGTACATCAATATATCATTTACGTGTTCTACATTGATGTATCCCTCAGTAATGAACAATGTAAAACTTGTATGTAATTGATTTTTCATTAGATTATTTAGATTAATTGGTTGTGTAGTTCATTATGATAGTTAGTGATATTATAAATATTGGAAGAATATTTTATGGAAATATGAAGTGAAAAGATATTAACACTATAATTCACCCCACTTCATATGGTGTGATTGGAATATTCTAGTTGCAAAAAAATTCATTCTCTTTTGAAAACTAAATTAAAATCAATTCACACCAAGAATAAATCATTAATATATTACCGTAACTCATTTGATAAATGTACAAAAAAACTACTATTTCACAAGATATGAATCCCTTTGTTGATTTCATAGATTAAATGAACCCATCTACACTATATAATTACATAATGTCACATCATCATTCCAATGATGGTAATATTAATCAAATGAATATAATAAATTAGTAATTAATCCATATAACTATATAATAATCATTATTTAGGTGTAAAAGTCACATACATCAAATAATTATCCATGTAATTAACCAATAACACACTAGTGTTCCTTGACCCTATGATCACTTATTACAACAAAAATGTAAAATCCCAAAAATATATTTTTTCCGTCATTATAGAAATTTATTTAAAACTCACTGACTAGTTCTATAATATCAATAAAATTAAATATAAGGTGAAATATAATACCACCATTCATAACAACAACTAAAAATGACATACTATATTTATAATCCCATATTTATTGTTTATTTAAAATAATTTCACTTAAATCACAATGTATACTCACCAGGAGACATACCTCAACCCAAATTTCGTTAAATTTTGAGAAAAAAACCTTTTCAATCATCTTTTTTGCATTGTTAATGAAAGAAAGAACATGATATCTGATTCCACTATGATTTAATGAAAATAACTTCAATATTTGCAACTCAATTTATCCAAATAAAAAAATGAGTAATGAGGAAATCAAAATAAAAAATTAGAAAGATAATTCCTTGGATTGATGATTAAGAGAGTCTCAATTAAAATTGGATTTATAGGTAGGATGAATCCTGAAACAATTAATTAATTGGGAGAATATGTTTAATAATGAACCCTATTTACACCTATGTCTCTTAAGAGACACCAACTTTAGTCCTAAAAGGATGGATACACCTCTATTAAAAAATGAGGATGATCATTACTGTATATATAGTGTACCCCACTGAATACTTTCTAGTATACTAAGTTCTCATAACAAGGCTACTAGTTACCCAATGTCTAATCATTGAACACACCATATAAGAAATAATATTAAATTGATTACTATTTTACAAAACCATTAGTTTTATGATGTTTTTAATATAGTATAGGATCTATTTAAGGGGAAGGGATTGATATTTTTAGTATTTGGACCTCGAATAGGTTAAATTTGTTTTCTAAAATTAATGGTTATAGTTGTGTTGTGAAATAGAGTGGGAATAAATATGATTAAATCTTTTGAATTAGTGGTTAGTTACATAGTAAACTATTAATTGGTATGTGAATGTCAACATAAGAGTTTTGCATTTTATCATGAATCACCAACATATTTCATAGTGGGTGGCGGTATTTTTTTATTATGTTTCCCTAAAAGTGGATGTTGATTTGTAATTATTATGATCAATCCACACTGTATCCCTAAGCTATGGTGGTGTGGTTTTTTTATTCTTTCCAAGAATTATACATTTCTTTATGAGTCAGATGGATATCACCAAACTATTTTCTTACGGTTTTTATTTATCCTAATGGTGGGATTTGGCATTTTGACACATGGGGTCAAACCACAATGTGCGCTCATAGGTTTTTAAGAGGCCCTCTATATTGTAAATGCATGATGACATATGGTATTAGAGGAACTTTTTCCTGTATTCAACTTTTTTTTATTATGTATGGTTTAATTTTATAACCACCTAGGATATTGGGATTAGTTTACTTGGAAAGAGAGGGGGTACATCGCTCTTTTTCTCTCTTTACCCTCCCACTTCTGTGATCCGTCGAGGTCTTATGATTGTGGATTTTCTAATAGAGGTATGATATTACATCATCTTATTATATCGATTTATTATTGTCCTCTTTTCCAATTTTAATTATTTATATTTAGGGTTTTGGTTCTATAACCCCCTAAGCATGACAGAATTAGGTCAAATTGAATGGGCTTTTATTTTTGATGAATAGAGGAGGAAATTGGTGGATGAGCACGTGTGGTTTTTTCTCTATAGGTAATATACTATCAAACTAAATCATTGGTTTTTTATATAATTTAAATTTAGTCAATATTTAATTAATGATTGTTATTGGGAATTATATTGAATATTGAATCAAACGTTTTCTAGAAGTGAATTGTATCCCATTGATTATGGTATCAGTATAATTATGACATATATTGAGATATACAAAACATATTTAAAATTTAATAATTATGTATTAAATGGATAAATAAAATATAAGTTGATTGTAATTAATTAAGTGACTCTTCAATGAGTCAGTGGATTGAAGTCAATGATAACCCTATGGGATTACTTAGTCGAGGATAGAGATATGTTGGTTTGAGGGGATTACTCAATGATTGTGGAAGGGATTTTTTAATATTACGTATTTATATTTGTTTTAACATACTATGCTGATTTTAATTGTGGGAATTTTAATGGGAGGAACTTGAATGGAAACCATGAGGGGTTTCTGTTTCATAACACATGGATAAGGTGTTCAATAAGACTCTTAAAAGACCATGGGCGTTTTAGAATTATGATTTATCCACTAATGGTTAGTTGGAAAATGTTGGAGACTTGATTACAGGGAGATGGAGCCATAATGGCTGTCAATTATTTACGAAATGGATCTGATGAAGTAGTTGGTTTGAGTAGTGTTATGTGGATATCACCTAGAGTGGTGGATAAGGGTGAATCTATATGATTATTATTGAATTAATTATATGAGATACAATCATCATAGACTATATAAAAACCAATGATGTAAGAAAATGGTTTTTCCATGACTCTTGATGACTGAGATTGAATTCCCCGGATCACAGTAGGTCCCCCAAACTACGTGTCTAGAGCCCATGGCCACTAATGGACATCATGGCTTTAGAATTTGTGAGATACTTATGGAATGAATCCATGTGGGGTTTTATAGTCTCTAAATGATGTTATGATCCTTGTATAAAATTTATGAGTGTTCCAACCTATTTCAAACTAAATAGATAGTTAATTTAAGTGGTGTGTTTAGATTTTTGATAATACATATGTATTATGAGTTCAACTATTACTAGTTAATTGGGAGAGGGGGGACTACATGGGATCCTAGTCCATGTCTAAGAAGGTCTTATTTGACAAGTGTGTTATGGGAGTAATGTGACATGGGTGTGTCTAGTCAATTGTTTGGAATGGGATCCGATTAACTAATACGTGGGTTTATAAACAATTCACTATGATCATAGTTATGTATATTGATGTTTTGGATTGAGTGTGTGGTTATTCGACCAAGTGTATCAATATCATAGGGTTTTATAAAATTATAACATTATTATTTTCTATATAGGATTGATATATAACTCGTATTCAAGATGGTGAATTATGATTAGGGTTTTATTTGACATAAAAACTCTTATTAGAATAATGTTATCACTAGGGTTGGAATATGGTTGGGAGTAATGAAAACTATGAGTTATTGTTTATGAATGGTTTGGTGGGTGTGAGGTTGGGTATACTAAAAAACAAATGTTATATTTGACATAGAATTTAGTAAAATGATTACCATGTGTTATTTTTTATGTGATTGGGTGTAATGAAAATCAAGATGTTTTCATGACTAATTGTAAGTTTTAATGCTAACTATTTTTTATAATGTGTATGTGATTGGTTATAATTCCTATTGGGAGATATGTTTGATACATTGTTGGTTGTATTCATAATCAGGGGTTATGTTTTGTAAATTTTACGGTGTAAATCTCAGATTGGAAAACTTTTTATCATGTGGTTAGGTGTAACTCCTACCATATAGATCCTTGTGAAACATTTCGGATGTGATACCTCCTGAGATGATGGTGATACAAGGGTGGATGTGATTCTTCATGATTTTTTTGAGCATGTCTGCTGGGTAAGACTACAAACTGAATTTGGAAATTCATTTTCATTTTATGAAATAACACTCAATTGATATGGTTTGTTACCCAAAGTATATATTTTATTCAATAGCGACAGTACCACAGATGAACTATAAACTAGAATTGGCCAATTTATGAATGATAACACCATAAAAGATCTTTCATGAGTACAATTTGTTGTCATTGGTGTATTCAGGTGATATTATATTATTTATTTTCATTCATTAAATTCCTATATATATATGTTTGTTAGTGAAACTCATGGTGGTAGAAAGGTGAGTTTAATGATCACATCTTGTATGTGAACACTGTCTCACATGTGGACCTTTTGGTTGACATGCATGTTTTGGTAATGGTCGTTATTCCGATGGGTGAACACGAGTCGATCTATTGATATATGGATATGGTTCTAAGGTGGTTAGAAGGATTCATTTCATGTTGCACACAGAAAATCTAAAATAAGAACGTTATATTCGAAAACACTTATGAAGGAAAAAACAAATATTATAGGAATATATTACAAACCTATAGTTTTTAATATAATTTATAATAAATTAAATATTTAAAATATCTTTCATTACACACAAAAATGAGTTTCTTTGATATATTTTATTACACAATAGACCCAGTTTTACTGAATAACGATATATTTTTAAAATTATTATTTTATATAACACAAAACCTATGGAATGGTGTTTATGAATATGATTAAATATCATATTAAAATATATAATTTACACAAATAAATTACTAATATACTGATTGGTAATAAAATAATACAAATTAAAAAAATTGAAATTTTTATTTTTTCTAAATGATGTTTTAGTTGCCGTTTGCACACATATTTTAATTATAATTTTTAAATATTATATAAAATTTATGAGATAAAATTAACATATATTTTGAAATCAAAATATAAAAATTATATTGGGGTGATTTGTTTGGTATTCTTCCGAAAAGATTTATTTTATGATGATTATTGATAAATAATGAATTTTAATTGAAAATTTTCTTTTTGTTTGAATTATTTATAACGTTAAATTATATCATTAAATATTTTAATGTAAAATTATTTAAATTATAAATCAATTAATTTAATTTTACTTATTTTAATCATTTTCTTATTCAATTTTTATATAAACAAATTATATCATTTTGGTTATTCTCTCTTTAAAAACAAACTTTCTCAACACGTTTATGGGGTTAATTTTAAACTAAATTTACCATCTTCTATTATTTGAATTTGTAATCATGAATTAAAAATTTTGAATAATGGTAATTTTTAATTTCAAAAATGTTAAGAATAATTTTTGACCAAAATGAATTATGAAAATTGTTAAAAGTAATTACTATGGTTAAAGTTAAAATGTTTTCATCAAGGGATAAACTAAAAAAATAAGGGTTATAAATGACCTAAAAACATTACTAAAAACCATTATTTGGATATATTTAGACCTTAAATATTATATTTTCAATAATATCCCTTTTTTAGGATGTATTAATGATTTCAATGTGGGTATGACTGAATCGTTTCAAAAAATTATAAGTTTTCCACTCATTTAACTTATAATTGGACACCCACTGTCATGTTTTCTTCAAACCTTAAAAACATTTAGATAATATGATACCTACGAAAATAACTCTAAAACATATATATTAACATCATAGAAGACATTTTTGGGGAATAAATCCATCATTGTAATTCCTTGGTGTAATCTAAAAAGGGTACCCAAAAAAGAAGTAACATTTTTCGATCAATATTTTTATTTTATTTCTACATCAAAAAACATCAATAATAATTAAAACATGGTGATATAATTACCTTAGTATCGTCCACACAATGGTATTTTTATAATAATATCACGACCTAAAATGATTTCAAATTCAGTAAAATGGGTTATGAAAACATCATTTGTGTGTATGGAATACTACCGACTCAGGAACAGATGTCATTCATAATTCCATTACCACCTTCCACGGTTGGGTATGATGATGGATCTTATGAATATATATATATATATATATATTATTTACAATATAATTATACCTCTTGTTTAATTATATGTATATATATGTGTCTTTTTAAGTTTTTTTCCGTATGAGAAACAATAACATCAGTCATGTTTATGGGGGACTAATGTCTTATGGAGTTATGTGATTTGTCTTTAACTATCAATTTACAGGGTAAATGATAAGGATAAATTTAATGATTATGTTTTATATACATGTTATAATTTTTATAATCATGAAATATTTAACATTCTTAAAATATAATATATATCATTTTATTTCATTCCCACTCACTCAATAATAGATAATAACGTCATTCTTGTAGGTGTGGACCATCAATTTCAGGAAACAATGTGACTCTATTTTTTTCACCACACCACAAGAAGGTTTTATATAAGTATATTTAATGAAATAATTTGGTATATATGATATATTTATAATTATGTAAATATAATATATTTATTGCCTTCTATCCATTACGATCATTGTAAAATGGATATGTTCCTCATTCATATGTATGGATTTCCATCTCTAAGATCATAACGTACTTCATTTATTAGAAATAGATTCATCGTTTATATTAAAATTATTATTGATTTATAAATATGATAATAATATCATTATTATTATTATGTAGATGGATAAATTATTCAATATGGGAAAGAATCATATAATTAATGACAAAGAACACCTTAGAAAATAAGGAAATTAATTCTTGAAACAATGAAAATAATAAAAGATTATAAATGAATGATATGATATGATTTTTTAAATGGATCACATATGATATTAGAATTATTAATATGGTTCAATTTTAACTTAATAACATGTTTAAAACTAGAATACATGATTACAAATAACTTTCAATAAAAATGAAGTGTTATGTAGTGGATTTCATCTCAATTTACATTCCATTAAGACTTATTTGTTATTATGAATCCATTCGAATTTATATAGTATATTCATTACCCCTATGAAAATTAATATCACTATTTATTCAAATTTAATCGAATTTTAAGTTTTATATTGAATTAGTTCATCTAAGGGGGTTTGGATTGAATATTACCAGGTGGAAATTGTTATAAAAAGATCTCACTTTATTTTGTGATTGTTATCATTCTCTTGAAATAGTCACTTTCATTTAATCATTTTTCATTGCAAATTAGATTTCACTTAAATATCCATATTATTTTATGATTTATATGATTATTTTCTAAACTATATGTAAATTTTTACATATGATGCTTACATTTTCAATTATTCGCTTATTTAAGGGAATATTGATAAATCAATATCATTTACTCAATATGAATATCTTAGGATAAAAAAAATTTTCATGAATTAAATTCATTATTCAATATATGAGGAATGATTTGGAGTTGAAAATTTTGTTGGGTCCCATTATATACATCACTTTAATTCATTAACATGTCTCTTGAGAGAAATAAAGTGGTGAATCCTAATTGAATTGAAACCGGTAGTCTTAAACAGTCTTGTGAAAGGACCTAAATTTATATGTATATTTTTCCAAACTGGATCAGTTAGTACCCAATATTTTTAAACTTTCCTGATGATAGATCATAATATTATAGTTTTTAATGTGATTGATACATGCTTTTGAATAATTACAAATTTTTTTATTGAAAGTTTACTACTTATTATTATCCATGACATTTTAGCTCTGATTTTATCTCTTCATGCAATTTATTATTAGCAACTGATTAAATGGAATGTTTTTTTTGTAATTTTCCATGCCATGTTGATTATTCCTAATATCATCCTGAATGTTACATTATTTATATAAAATATGTGTTAATTTATTTACTTTTCTCTATTTATTATGTTTATTGATTCATTATTGTTCAGGTTGTATATTACTATTACATTGAATTTTATATCACATTTATTTTATTCCATTTCCCTAGGATTCCATTAACTGTACTATTTATGACATAAAAGGGTACTCAAAATAGAATAATGTAATTCACAAAAAATGTTTTATTTTTTGAATTCAAATGTAATGCAATAATTATATATTATTATTTTTCTATGATTTTTATACTATTTGGTATTTCTGGATGTGATTCCTTGTATCTTATAAAAATTTTAATATGTAGACACTATATCTGGGCTACTAGGTTTTGTGTCTCTATATTTCAGGTCTCCTTTAATTTTGATCTATATTTGGGGTCTCCTTTTACTTTTTTGATTATTTTTTTGTTTTATATAATCGTGCACTGAGAAATACCATATTAATGTATGACCTTGTGGATTTCATTCATTTATTATATTTTGAATAATGTGGTTATTTATTTAATGTATTATTTATACTGAATTTCATTTTTATATTATTTGTGGTTGGTTTTTTGATACTCATTTTTTTCTGTGATGATGAAAGTGTTTATAGTCTCCCCACATGGTATTATCAAACCGTATTCAACAGATTATAGCATATGAGGATTTTTTTTGAGGTAACATGGAACAAATGGTTTAGTCATTATTTGGGTTGGATGTATTGGGATGTTATAAAGTAGTATTAAGGGTTTTTCTTCTTTATCTTACTATTTAGAATATAGTATACAAGGATACAGCTACATAAAATTTAAATAATGTTTTTATTATTTCTTGGAAACACATGTATGAGTCGAAGTCATAGTCTATAGAGATATGGGGTGGTTTTTTATTTTTCACTATTATAGTTGATTTTTTTTCATTGTGACAAGTATTATGTCTGGGATTTATTTATTTATTTGTTTTTCTGTTTCTTAGGGTGATATAATCCTTCAGTTCACACATCATCTTAATATCATTTCATTATAAGAAATGTGTATGTTTTATGTGATTGGTATGGGTTGATCAAAAAAAGATATTTTTTATATAAATCATAAAAAGATATTTATAATTTTCAAAAATAACATATTTTTAGAATTATACTTCACAAAACATGGTGGTTATGTTTTTAGTGACACATGTCATTATAAGGTGGATTAATTGATATGCATATGGATTTGACATTAATCCATGAGGGGTAGTCATTCAAATATATCCTAAGTGAGGAATTGATCCACGGTTTGAGTATTTTTTCTTGAAAATTATGACAACTAATGTATATTAAATCCTTGATAATGATGATGGGACATAATTTTCAATATATTATTTGAGATAGTGGCCTTGATGTTGTTTTTTGGTTTATAGCCTATAGGGTTTCATGTTCTATATGCTATGTTGAGAGTTTAAAGTCCCACAAGATTATAAAAATACATAGTGGTGAATTTCCTTTCTTTAAGAAGCGTACAAAATAGTTTGTGGAATTTTTTGGATAAAGAATAAAAAAAATTAAAAATAAAAAATTAATTTCAATGTATAAATAATGAAAGCAGTACTAAAAAGAAAATAAGAACATTATAATTTTAATTCATTTTTGGATCAAATGAACTTATATATACTATTAATAAACACTCTAACTTAGTGGGGGTAGTAGAAAATAAAAAAAATAGTCATTTAAAAATGATTAGATACAACCAATAATATTTTACTTCTAGTTCATAGTTAACCTAAAATTTTACCTAAGATAGATGAAATCCAACCATTATTTTTACCAATCTCAAGCACAACTTATGTGTTTCTGCTTTTTGAAAAGTCTCACAAATCCAAAAAACAACATTTAATATTGAGGTATAATAATTTTTTAATTGTGTTACTACTCAATAAATATTTTAAATATAAAATAACATAACACAATGACAATATAAAACAATTAGACTAGAGAATGACATAGAATGAAATGGTGGTGTTCAAGAGTTTCCATTTTCCATTTTTTATTAATTTTGAATAATTCATATTTGGTAGTTCAAATAGTACATCATCAAAAAAATAAAATTATTCATATTTTAAGAACAAGAATAAATTGATTGAACACGAGAATAATTTCTTTAATGAGGTGACTTAATCTAGAATAATTTTAACTAAAAAATACTTAAATATTAATTATTAACAAAATAATAACTAATACATAAATAATTAATAAATATATATAAATATTTCATATACCAACTAGGGAATTATTAAAATCAAAACATAATAAAATTGAATGTGGATTGAAGAGACACTCCAAAAAACTCACCTTTTTGATAATTTATAAAATTGAAAAATTATTATAATAATCTTAATCTTTCTGAAACATATAAAACATAAGAAAAGTATAATATCATTTAAAATCCAAAAATTAATTTTTACATGTTCTTATTTAAATAATTATATAAACTAATAAACACATAATAATCAGAATGATGGACAATTAGTCTAGAATAATCTTGGGCACAACATAATAAAGAAAACTTTAAAAAAAAGGAAAAAATCTCTATATTAATATATACATAAAAATAACAAATCTAATAAATTACAACCAATTTTAAAATATATTCAAATTAAGTAAATTTAAAAATATAACAAACCCACTATCCATAAACAAACTAAGAATTAAAAGCTCAAAAAAATTTAATATTAATAAACAAAAAAACATTAGAAAACATGCATTCTCCCCCCAATAAGAAAATAGTAATATATAAAAATGTTAAAAAATTAATTCCCCAAAACATTCTAAAAATGTGATAAAAATTATAATATAATGATTAACAAAAGAACATTCGTATTTCAATAATTTATGTTTCAAAATTGAAATATATGTCAAATAAACAAGTACACTCCCACTATTTTAAATAATTATAATCAGAATATAAATGTGGTATGTCAGATGAAATATAGAAATTACTAAAATATGCTTAAAAATTCCATCATATATAAATATAATATATTACTAAAAAAGTAAATTATCCAAAATGAATAAATAAATTCAAATAAGTTAATAATTTATTATTATAGATTAAAATAACGATTATTTTAAAAAAGAAAAAATTTATTCAAAATGTATACAGGTTACTAATACTAACGAATCTATTTAAAATTACATCTTTCTAAAAAGATAAATAACTAATTTTATAATATATTAATTCTATCCATATGTAAAATAATAATATTTCTAGAATCATCAATATGAATATACAATGAACTCTTCATCCAATAGAAATAAATAAAACTCTAAGATTCGTGAAAAAAATTTATATAATATTGATAAAATAGTAGAAATATTATAAATGTATTAAAATACATAAAAGTTAAATTATAAGCCAGTATACCATAATATATATGATGAAAACATGGTCCTTATCCAAAATATTATTTATATTAAATATTATTTCAATGTACCATATGATTAGAAAAAAAAATGGGTATGTGAGAAAAATAATTACCTAATAATATAGACAAATATATATGCAATAGGATTTGAGTAAGATTCATTAGGTATGAAAAATGAACATGGTTTAGTATATTTAATATGGAAAATATTTCTAGATAGAAAAAAATTATATCCAAAGGTTTGAACATATTTCAAAGAATATTTTTATGTATAATTTCCAAATTCAACACAACGAAAACAAGACACAAATGAAATAATATTTTTTACCTATATCAATTTTATTCTTTACAATATTGGGAAATATCTTATAAAACCACAATATAGTTCTATTTTTCTTATTTATAGGATTTTTTAAATCTAATAATTCCATCTAGATATTTAATCTCAGTAATAAACATAGATCAGGATTGATTATAAAATCTAACCACAATTATATGGTTTCTCGCTTCCATTTTTATAGTGATAATGTTCACAAAGATTTTGTATTTCGTAGATGAAACAAAAAAATTAATCCATTATTCACATTTTATATATTTTAAAAATTATTTTTCATATCCTTAAATTTTTATTCCGATTATGAAACATAAAAATTATATTTATTAAATTCTCATTTTATAAAATAGGATTCTTATTTTCTTCTATATTATTATTGAAATCTTCACTCAATTTATTATTTGTTTATAATTTTTTTAAATTTCCCCATTATATTTATCACATATTTTTTTAATTTTGTAATTTTATATTTATGAAAGTTATATTTAGAATAATAAAAACAAAAATTATATCCATAACATCTTTTCCTATTGTATATATTAAATGTGGATTAATTTTATTTTGAAAATAAAAAAAATTAAGTCAATAACTCTTAAAAAGTTCCAATCAAAGTAATTTCACCAATACAATTATCACTTCATGAATCCTCATTGCAATAATGATTTTTTATGATTCATTATCTATGAATCGTTTCTCAATTTTACTCTTTCAGATACTTTTTATATTTACATAAGTTCTTTATCTTAATGTAGTCTGGGGTAATGTTTCAGTTATTTATGCACTCATAATAACAAATTTACAAAAAATCATTGTATTTACTAATATTCGATATTATTATTAAATTTATATTTTAATTCTTATTATATAATTCCATTTTAATTATTTTATTTTTTATGATTTATAAAATGAATTTTTATTTATTTGGATCTAATCATAAAAATTTTCAATGAAAAATAAACCTGAAATTTCACATGAAGAATCAAAATAAAAAAATTTAGATGATTTAAAATCCACCCCTTATTTTTATAATTTTCTCTAATATCATAATATTTTTACTAAATATCATACTAACATAAAGATAAAATAATATTATCCATAGTATTATTAATAAAATATTTATATTCTTAAATTTCCATCTTCGAGGAGTGTTAACTTTTAGGTCATGTTTAATGCGTTGTTTTAATTAGATATTTATTCCTTATAATTTATCCAAGAGTAGTCATGTAGTTAATAATCATTGAAAACATATTATTCAAAACACATCTTATTTAATGATCAATAATTCTAAATTCATAAAACTAATCTAGGTGATTTTGAAAAAATTTTCAATATAGTTTGCAGTTCTACGAGGATTGACTTTTAAATTCCTCCAAATTTTGGAAATTATTTTTCAAAATGAAATATGGTTTTAAAAACATTAACTTTATGAAAAATAACTAAATTTTGTAACATTATAATTTACTAACTAATTTGTATAATCAACACAGAATAAAGTATCAAAATCAGAGTAAATTAATTTATATGGTTTTGTTATAAAAGTTGACCATTCAAGATGAATATTTTTTAAAAATACCTCCATTTTCCATTCTAATATATATAGTTAATTTCATTAAAATGAGGTTATTTAAAAGGATTAAAAAACTCAATATTAAAACTTTTTAAATTCATTTGACAAAGAAGAAAACAATTTTAATATAAAAAATTATTGTTTTTGAAGAAACAAGAAAAAATAAAATTGAAAAAATCATTTATTCAGTAGTTTATATCAAATGACCCTATATATTTTCTTTGTAAACTCAATAAATCATTTCCAGTATTGGAACATTAAAATATATAGTCATTTAGAAATGTTTCAAACCAACCAATGTTATTTTTTCTTTAGTTTCATATTTATCCCTATATATTACATAGGCTTACAAAACATATCCTTGTATTTTACCCAGTTTATGCACAACCTGTGTGTTGCTTCCTATCAATCATTTCTGCATAAGCAAGACTATACCATTTTAGTGGAGGTACATGTATTTTTTTTTTGTGATGCAACTCAATGAAGACATTATGCAAAAAATAATAATATTTCACACTGAATGCATAAGTTAATTTAACCATATAATAATATAGATGGAATGTTGATGTATAACAATTCTCACCCACCCTTCAAAATTATTGTAATTAAATTTTTCTTTTCCCATTCGAACTGTGATATAAAAAAAATAAAACTTTGTAGCTTTTTATAATAATGATTATTTAACTAAATGTGAGTATCATGTATTGTTTTTTTCATTCATTCTCTATTAATATATAATTTAGTAATGAATTTTTCTATTTAATTAAATGTTGAGGATCTTATTAACATGGGTATTTTAAAAAATACATCTTAGATTGAAGTGAAATGGTTACATATATGATAAATATATTGATATTATTATCAGACACATATTAATTTTCATTCATATCTAATAAAAATAAATTCATTAATCCAATATCAAACACTATTAATCCACTTCATAGTTCTATTTAAGAATTTATATACAATTCAAAAATTCATATAACAAGTCAAAATTATGTATGAATACAAAAATAAAATTCTATCAAATAACATGAGGAGATTTATTTCGTTATATATTTAAATTTATAAAAATTTAAAATTTATAACATATTGAAATCGAAAAACATATTTAGTGAAAATTGAAAGGATATTCCTTGTATCTTGCATGTAGCATGTCGAGTTCATGAGGTAGGAGAAGTATCCAAGTAAAAACAATAATATTATTACACAAATGTTAATAGGATTAATTTATTATGTTTTAAAAAGTATTTTAAATACATTGTAATAGTATAATTAAATTTTAAAAATGTAAATAAATTGTTTGAAAGATTAAATTAGATGAGTAATGTAATAGTATACAATGGCACATTTATCACATTGGAATAGTAAATTGATTTTCAAAAACATAAGTTATAAAAACACTTCAATAAAATTAGTTATTATAATAAATTGTTAAATACATATAAATTCATACTAATAATTTCATAGATTATGATTTATAATAAAATAAAAAAGAATAAAAAAGGTGAGGATTTTTTAATTTCAAAACATAATGAATGTTATTGGGGTTTAAGGAGCCACTCCTAGATACATGGGATAATGGGATATGACTTGTGATATTGGTGATTTAACTACATTATAAGGTCAATGGGGGTGATTTTCCTTATTTTTCAATAGATGGTTAGTGATGTTAGGATGGTATTGAAATAAAGGTGTAACACCAAATTTTGTTTGCCTTATGAATATTAAGCATTGTAAGATTCCTATTATTATTTTAATGACACATTATTATTATTGGGATGTTTTTTATTTTGGTATGTTTTATTTTTTATGTTTAATTTGTTTGGGAAGCATGACTGATGTATCATTTTAGAGGCAATTGACATGATTTATTGCACTGTTTCCTATTGATAAGGCATGCTAGCGATGAAATAATGGGATTTTATTTTCAGTGGGTTGGGTAATTTTTTATGATAGGGTATAAACAGGGGTTTTTTCATTCTCATGGTTTATATTTTAATTAATAAATTCGGAATTTTATGTATATTTGTGACGGTAATTCTATGGTTTCTATATTTCGTGAAATAAAAAGAGTAGATTTTGAAAATATACCCATGAAATGTTGTATCATATAATTTAATCAAATCATTTTATGGTGATATTATTGATTGTGTATTAATTAATTTATTTCCATAGAAAGTGGGGCATACTGATTAGAGGGATTATAAAAAACTGTCTAATTTAGTGGGATTTCATATGAGACATACTAGATTTTGCAAGAGAGGTTATCATGACGATTGTTGAAACACGAATGTTTCTTGATATCCTTCCCCATATTTATCACTATTCAAACAATATTTTTGTGTGTTACCTTGATACCCATATGTGGTGTAGGGACACATTATGTTGTTACGTATTATGATCGAGTCTTAGAATCCTTAGTTTTGTGATTTCATTTGGGCTAGGTCATCATATATAAATGTAATTTAGTTAACAACCACACATGGGTTGTAATCTTGAATATTGAAATTGTTAATTTTTTTGATAAACATTTTATTGGTGTATAAAAGGGAAAAAAATTATCCCTTGATGACATATCGTGTGTCAATTTTAGAAATGGATTATTTGATAATGGCCATGTGTGATTTACCAGTAATAATCGGTTAATTTAGGTATGATTTGTTTTCTAGAAACTATTGATATTTTGAGTTTATATATGGATAATGTGTCAACAATGTGTTGGTAATAAAGTGTTAATTAGTTCTGAGTTAGATCATGGACCATAACATATATCGATCGAGGCTGAGAATCAGGGAAATAAAAGGATATTTTGATGCGGAAAATAGTTCCATGGATCTCCAAGGAAACTTTAGACCCAAAAGTCTAGATCATGGGTATATATATAGGTATAATATATATGGGTATCATGTGTGTTAGAGTTTGGTTAAAATTGGTGGTTTATATGTATCATTCTTATTAATCAATAATGCAGTGAATCCTATGTTTGGGAGAACATAATATATGGTCTGAGTGTATAGTAATCCTTTAAAAAAGTTTTTGGAAATCACTAAGACTAGTGTATTGGTAGATCCAGATTCAAAAAAATATACATTTTTTTGTATCAAAACATGGATGAAATAAATAGGGTTCCACTGGTAAAGGTAAATTCAAAAATGTTTATAGTAATGTGGATATAGTATAAAATGTGCACTTTGTAACTTTTGGATTTGAGCTTTTTGGATATATACTGGTAGAGTGACTAGGGTGTTTAATGGTGTTGCTCCTTTGAAGTGTCATTTAATGTTTCATATAAAAAGTATTCATGTAATTTATATATTCTTATGGTGAGAATGTGTGTATTAAATAGAATAGATGGTAGATTATTAGGTTTGGAGTTGAGTGGGCGACGATCTAATATAGACCAGTGATGTTGAATATGGGCATGTGAAATTGATAAGTTTGGAATTCAAGAATTCCACTGTAATTAGTGTATCTACATGTAGAATGTGGATTTGTTCATTGTTGTGATACATGATGAATTATTTTTATATGTATATTTAGTTCACATGGGTACCGACTAGATCATTTCTTTTGAGATCAATAATAATTTCATATACAAGTAAAATTATGAATCATTATAGGGATTAAAAGATATTTTTATGAAATTATTAAGCGGTTTATAGGTTTTTTATTAAATTGGATTATTTTAGGGCACTTTTGGAATGACTATAACTTTTATGAGATTAAGCATTATTGTGTGCATCAGAACTCAGTGGCCATTGTGGTTCATGAGAGATGAATTCGGAGACTATTCATGGATGATCAGTGTTATGGTGGGGAGATGATAATAACTAACATATTTTTAGGTAAAACATTACTTATATTTATTTTGAACCATGTGTTTTTTGTTGATTTTAATATATTTGATGAGTTGATGAAGTCTGATGGAATGTTATTCTCCAAAGTATACATAGTTTTGGAAACAAATTCTCCAGGTTTAAGGATCAACCAAAACATGAGGCACTATCAGTTGGAAAGGGGATGTCTAAGATCAAAAATTTATAATGGGTGGTTGGTCACACTGAAACCCATGAGTTATGCCATGAAGGAATATTTGATGAATTTGGATTGTTCCATGAAGCACCTCATCATGCCAGATTTAGTGGTAATGAATTATCTTGGTGCTTCCTTACAAGGGGGCATTACACATGATGAAGTGGGTTACATCACATTGTGACCTTAGGATTTGTTGTATATAGTTTTTGGGTTATTGCTTTGAATTATTCATTTCACCATGAGGAATATGGACATTATATAAAAATTATCATAGGTTTCATATTTTTCCCATCTTTAGGGAATTGGATTATGGAACATAAGGCCATGACACATTGCACCCTTGAATAGTTACCGAGAGGCATCGGGTAGTGAAACTGCAATGTGACACATGAGGTTATTAAATAATATTCCAATGTTTTATTTTACTAATATGTAATATTTAAATTTAGAAGCCCTCGGGATTTAGGGTTCCACTAGATGAGAAGAAGAGGGGAGTTGGTTTTTCCTTTTCACTCTTTCTCCCCATAACACTTCCTTGATATACAGAGGTTTTTGTTATGTAATTTCATCGATAGAGGTGATACTTTATCATTTCATATCATTTTTCATTATTCTATTCCTTTTCATAATAAATAGGATTTAGTGTTTTGGTGTCAATCCCTCCAAATTGAGGTGTAACTGTGCTAGAGTGTAGATACATTTGATTAAAAAGGATATAGAGGATCCATAATGATAAACATAGAGTCTTATATTTTGATTCAACATAGGTAATACACTACCCTAATATTTAATTGTTTTTATTCCAAATTGAAATTAAATTGATATTCAATCAATGATAGTTTTTATGAATTTTATTGGTTGAAGAATTATGGGAGTTCAGAGATAGAAATACACTATGTTGATTGAGTTATTGGGGTTGTTATACCATTCGATGAGTAATCTCTTATCTATGAAAAATTAACTAATTTTTTATTAGTTGTGTAAATAAATTTTATGTAATTAACAATTAATAAAGAGGCCATGTGGATGAATTAGGTGCTCGGGGATGATGTAGAACATGGTTATTTCTTTGATGAGGATAGAACAAGCATGGATTGAGTAGATAACTCCTTTATTAATCATTGTGGTGACTAATATAATCTTTTTATTTTTGTTTTCACATATATTATAGATTTTATGGGTTTGTATATGCGTGAGGGGGACACAAATGAGAAGAATAAGGGTATTTCTTCTTAGGTGGTCCAATAGGGGTTTGATGGGACTTCTATAAATCCTTGATGGTTATAATATTATGATTCCACATCTAATGGATAATTATCCATTGTAGGAGGCCTGGTTAGGGGATGATAAAATATATCTAGTGTCCATTACATTATCTATTACACTCATGACCTAGAATAGTGGAGCTTTTTTATATGGTCCTCACACAGATAAGTTGTTTGGGGTAATACTATTTGATTGCTATATAATTTACTATCTAGAATATATAAATGATCATATATGTAAGAATAACATTGGATAAAACTAAATTTTATTCCCTTATATATTTATTGATGAATTTAGATAATGAAATCATTTTAGGCCCCTTGAAACTTTTGTATTAAGAACATGGGAACCAATCACAATGAGGCATTAGGATGTTGGGAGAAACATGGGTAATTAATTCATGATGGGTTTTCTAGTGCTTAGATAATGTCGCGAGTATTTTATAAAATTTATATGTGCTTCATTGAAATGAAGACTCATGCATTGGTAATTCTAATTAATGTTCTTCCCTTTGTGATAAGAACATAGTAATACAAGTTTCCCTATTGCATGGATCATTGAGAGGGGTGCTTGCATGGGATTATACATCATTTAAAAGAATTTTGGGCATGGCATGGTTATACTGGTGTGAAATAACATGGGTGGGGGAATTATTGTGTATTGAATAGGGTTGAATGAACTAATACATTGAGTGATAAACCATTCACCTTGATCGTGATTATGCGTGTTGATTTTATTAGATGAGTGTTTGGATAACTGACCTAATTTATATACATTATGGGATTTAATAGAATTGTAACCATGTTATCATCCTTATCTCTATGATATATAAATAGTATTCTGGATGGTTCTTTATGAAATATGTTTGATATGATATAAAAATTATATTAGGTGGTATGTGATCATATGGGTTGGTGTGAAATTGGGTTAAATGATTTTTAGGACTTATTTTTTAGACTTTATTGAGGTATAAATTGGTATATAGTTTTCTTTAATTCTAATCAAAGGTTACTTTTATGATTTGATAGGATGTAATGTAAATCCATAGATTTGTTTGATACACCTTTGGTTGAAATTCTATTATGGGGTTATGTTTTGTATGCTATTGGGTGTAATGTTATCCAAGAGATATATTTAACATATATTTGGGTGTAATTCTAACTATAGGGGTTATTATTTGAATATGGTTTTTGGTAATGAATACCTGATGAATTTTTTTATCTTGTGGTTTAGTATAATTCGAACATGTGGGATCCTTCTGATACAGGTCGGACATGATGCCTCTTGGGATGATGGCTTTATGGTTCAAACAATATGACTCCAAATATAATCGAGTACTACAAGATGTTTCCACTTCCTCTTAAGGGGGGAAATTTTTCTTTGGATTATTCATTTTGACCTAAATATAGAGATGAGTTACATAGAGTGAAAATTATCCTCAATTTTGGTAGTACCATAGACAAACCATAAACCAACACTAACTGAAGTTGGTTTGATTCAATCATCATTATGAATTCTTGAGTACCCAATGGTGTAACTAGTTACGTAAATGTTAGGATAACTAATGATATTTGATTTTATAATAAAGATAAAAAAGAAGAAAAATAAAAAATGAAGTTGAAAAATAAGAAAATTTAATTTATTTGGTTCTTAAAAAATATCCACATCCATACGGAGATATAAAAAAATTATAATCTCTAAGAGAATTATTTTGGGAACACTATCAAATTATAGAATCACAAGATCAAAATTAGAATATAATGTAACATAGTGCTATAATAACACTCATTTCTATGGTACCTAATAAACACAGTTGGTTCATTATACTATAGTAATGATAAAATCATGTCTATAGATCTATAATACCCATTATTGTAAATTCTATATTAATATTGTACCATGTCGATAAAGTCAAAATATCTAAAGTCCTGTTATTAGTTTTTCCAGTCATTTTTGGTATAATTAGTCAAAATCAATAATAGTCGACTATAGAATAATAGTAAAAGGTATAAATAAAAGATGAATAAGAAAAAACTATTTCAGTGATTTGGGAATAACACCTATATCTATAGACAGGAATAAAAATTTAACTATATTTGGGAAAAATGTTCAAAACACAAATATTGAGTATAGAAACTCTAGCCTGAATTGAGCTAATGATGAAATGTAGTGATACATTAGTCCATGTTTTTATGGTTCTAAATATACTAAATTGGAACACTATGATACAATAATGATTGTAATAAATTACATAAAGCTATTATACCATTATAAGTTATTTTAGTGCTCTTATTATACCATATAGAAGTCCACACTTCTACAGTACTTGTTATTGGTGTCTTCAGACATATCTTTTAAAATTATTCAACTCTCTTATACTTCAAATTGAATATAATTTTTCCATAATTATCGGATGGACAATGCTCCACCATTACTACTTAATAACAGTTTGAATGCGATGTTTATAATTTATTTTTCATTTGATACATGAATGTATATAATTAATTGTTTTTATTAGGGACACCATTAGTGTTATCCTATTGAGTTTTATATTCAAATTCTGTATAAAAAAGTTTATATTCATGGAAACCATGTAGTCTTCATTAATGTTTGGATGATTTACCCAATACTCGTGGATGAGATTGAGGATCATATGGGAGATTTATAAATGGTTCTACAATGGTATTGAGGATTCTTGTTGGGTATTATTTTATTTTGTTCAATGAAATTTGTATTCCATATATGGTATACCATTGGATGCTCACACATTGATGTTGAGTTATTTGTGGATATTATTGAAATGGTGGTAGAGGGTATAAACTCTCTATATGTTATTATAAAAAGTATTTTTTAGTTGGGAAATGTTTTCATATGGGTAATTATGCATATAGTTTTATGGAAATATTTATTTGGTAATAATTTCTGTTAGGAAACTAGGTCATTTAAAACCCAAAGGGTAACATTATTGATCACAAAACAATATACCCGATTAAACTACCCCAAGTACAAGATTCATGTTGATGGATACCTATAAAATATTTTAAATTAAAAAACTAACTATGCCTATATTCCACCCTCAAATCCACCTAAGAAACATCTATATCCATCTTTTAAACAAGTTTATAATACCTTTTCCTAGTATCAAATCCAATAATTAAAATTAAACCCTACTCTATATTAACTAATGCATGACCATTTTCTACTGTCACTGACATTTGTTGTGGTGGTTCATAGATAATACCCCACCACAATGATTTTCATCATAAAAAAACCATGACGTCCATTTTTGTAGGTATTTCAACCTATCTTTGTTATTAATTCACTACCGATTCACTTAATTCTAACTTATAATAACCATTATCCTCATGTTGTACAACTACCAAAACTGATATACCATTCCATGAATTTCATGTGACCCTCTCAATAATATTCCCACAAATTCCTCGATCATTCCCACCTCATTGCTAAAAACATTTTCCTCCATATCGCATATTAGTGCTTTCATGGAACGATTCCAATCACCTACAACCTTATTATTATCAACCATCATAAAATTAAGATGGTGAAGAAACTCACATCTAAATCCCAAAATAATGATATCCAATCAATTAAGAACATTATAAAGTTACCCATGAAAATTACTAACTATTTAAAATTATTCCCCCAATGAATTATTGCCTATGTTAATATTTAATACAAAACCACATTCTAATGGTTTTATAGTCAATAGAATAAACTAAATATTCATCAAATTAGTCATTATGATAGAGATAATGTGATATCAAATCATTCCATGAAGGGGTTTGGTTTATAGTTTAGAAATATATTGTATATTTAAGAAATATTTGTGCAATACTTACAAATAACAATACAAGTTAAAATTGTCCTAAAATTAAATTATTGAAACCATGAACCAATATGAAAATATATATGTATAAAATTTTCTCCATCTATATATAAATTATTTTCTATATCCTGAAGGACTTCATTTTTATTGATTTTTGATAACCCCCTTTCAAGGGATGAAGGGGATCCCTTAATTTATTATACTATGGTTTAATTCCACACATTTTAGAACATGAAAATTTATATTTATCTAGGGAGAGGGAAGGTGTTGTCAGTTTGGGACTTCACCTATGAAAAGTGTTGGATATGTGTCATTATGGTGGGAATAAGAAGCCACATATTTCAGTTCAATTTAATGATAAACATCATACCTTTTATGTTCATGTGAAAATCCAATCATGTTACCTTATATTATTATTCATCTATTACAAAAAAATTACCTTTAAATTTTATGTGTCTAGGATGAAGGATTTGATTTTTGAGTTTATAAATTTTGAAATATCATGATTTATAGTTTATGTTAATATGAATATGAATAGTTTTAATTAGGTTAATATCAAGTGGAATGTAATAATATAAGAAATGAACCTAGAAATGTTTATTATGGGACTTAAAAACGATTGACGCTTTCTAGTTTAATTTTACATAAGTGTTAAGTGAATGTGGATTGTGGTTTACACCATTTAACATATCCATATAAATCATCAACTAATTGCTTATAAAAAAGGTAGGCTGATGAAAAGATTTTTCAAATTCCTTGTGAATATGGTTCCCATTAAAAAAAGTGATGTATGTTGGTTTGCAGGATGGCCCAATACTGGAACATTGGTGGCTCATTGATTGAAATATTTGAAGACAACTAGATGGATGAAAGCTATAGATTTCATTACACATTGGATATTATGTGTTCCCAATGTTATGTGGTATTCTACTAGATTAGAAAGTTTAAAAACCCTCATTATTAAGGTAATACGAATTTGTTAATAAATTTAGGGATGTATTTGTTAGGGAGTAAAATTTGTGTATATCTAAAATGATATACTCAATTCACATTATCAAAGGAATAAAATATAAATGGGAATCACACAAATGTGCATGGTGAATTGATTACATATGTTTGGTGTAATTGGATGAGGCATTTATGGAATTGTATTTTAAGGAAATTAATCTTTCCAAAATGATGCCAAAGGGTCTATTTAGTTATCAATAGTGTTTTAATACATGTTGAAAGAATCTTTTGTTAATGGGAAAACCCCATGTCAAATTCAATACATGAGCATTTTATAGGAAATAGGTTCAAATTTTCTCTTGGATGCCGAGATACCTCATAATATTATGGCTCACATGTGGGTGAGTGGGGTCTAAAATATTTAATTAAAGGAACTATGCCATACATGTGCTACATGGATGACCCTCTACAAAGAATCTATGTGAGGGTATATAAAGGGGTTTTCATGAATGTTTTTTATAGAACATCCAATAAAAATTTTATGTAGGTTATTCACAGTGATAAAAAATAATATCTATAATTTTATTGATAATAAATGTCATAATTTCCAAAAATTAATTTAAATATTATTCTTTTTAAAATATTTGGGATTAGATAATTCATTTTCAAAATTAGATGGAAATTCTAGTTGTTTTAAAATTTCACTATACTATTTCACGCATAAATACATTTTAGTTAATTATTTTATATTAACATTTTCTAATATTGATTGTGACTTAATAGGATTTAACATTAATTATGGACATCTGAGAAAAATTGTGAATTTTATCATACTAAATGTTCCATGATGTCAATGTAGGGTTGGACTCAGCAAACATGACACCACTTTAGTATTTGGGCTATAACATCCTCATCCATGATTATATTTGTCCAAAATTTAGAGATAATCATTAGGAAACAATTAGAAATATATCATCTTTATGATAGGAATGTTTTTTTGTATGTTTTGGTGTTAATTTTTTTTTTAAATTTGAATAAATATATTTAACTGGATTTACCCATTCACACATGAAACCACTTGTAATCCTTACCTCCCCTCAAATATAAATTTTTTATTTTTTTCTTTTGAGTATATAGGATGTGTATTATTATCTTGAGGGTACAAGAATTGTTTTCACTCCATTTATCCATTAATTTCATGAGGGTGGGATCTTGATTTAAGGATCCCTTCATCAAGTACTTCTTCTTCTACATTTTTTAATGTTTTTCTTATTGTAATAAAATTGTTAGTTTCTATTATATTTATGTTAATTTCTTATTTTTTATTATATTTTATTCTTCTATACTAATACAATTTGGTCTGGAAATCTAGAGTTTAAAAATGATATGGTTATACCATTTCATTGACTTTTTCACATGCAAAACATTTCTATGATGACTAGACCGCCTGTGGGAGAGTATTACTTTTTAGTAATCAATCTAACTCTTACCTTATTCATTTATTTAGCTTTAATAAATAAGATACATCAATTAAATTAATATGATATATTATTTTTTTTAATTTAAAGGGTACTAAGAAAAAAATGAATAATTAACACAAAACATGCAAGGTCGAGTGATGTTTGAATGATGGGAGAACAATATTAATCCCTGAAACAAACCAACAAGAGAGAAAAAAAATTTAGAGTTAAAATATAATCCCTAAACTCAATTCAACCACATTTTAAGATTGGATATGTGACATAATTTATCATTGACCATCATCTTTCCAAAAATCATCAATCAAATAAGAGTGTCTCAACTTCATGTACTAAATCTGGCCTAGGGTTGAATTAATTTCATCTTGGTGGTTATGTTATTTAACATAGTAATAAAGGGTTAAAAATTTAGGTTATCATAAGTAAGTGGATAATAATTTAAATTACAAGGATTATTAATTATATGAATAGGTAGAGTTAGATATATAATCCTTTATAAAAATGGTTTTCAAAAAATATAACTTCTCTTTTCCTTATCACAGTGTCATTTCAAAAAACAAAAAGAACCAAATACAGTCTTATTTTAGCATAATTATTCTAGTTTTATAAATGATAAAATACTCAAACTTTAAAGTAGTATGTTTATGTTATTTAATTTTATTTTAAAAAATACCGTTAATATTATGTTTTAAATTACATCCCCCATTGAGAGAAGACCTTCGTTAGCCACTCTACTGCACCTAAATAACCTAAAACCTAACATCATTTGAGACCACCCATGACAGTACCTTTGAAATTAGAACTATTTTCAGGGATTCAAGTAATTTATTCATCCAATTAGAGTTACTATTTTCATTTAATTATTTTATTATCTTCTTTCTTTATTCTCTCCCTTTTCTCAATTTTTCTTTTTTCTCTTCTTATTCTTCTTTCTACTTCTCTTTTTTGGATCATCGTCTCAAATTTATTATTATATTTTGATATGGCCTTCTTTTTATCTTATATTTTCTATGATTTATGACATGGTCCCATCCAAAGGATCTCTTTGATCTAGACCCTGAGATAAAATGCATCCTTAGGGCTTGAATTAGACAAGCTCAATCTACAAGAATTTTCAAATTTTACAAAACTAGGGAATTTTTCCACTCATTGAATGTTGAAAAAGTAAGCTCAAATGAAAAAAAATATTAAAGCATAACCAATGGATGATAATAACAATAATAAACTCAATAGTACCATTTATGTTTTAGATGCACTTGATATTAATTATCATCCAATATTCATTTCATATCCAACTCTCAAATTGGACTTTGATTTGAAATCTGGGGAAATTCAACTTATTATAAAACATGATGGATTATATGGTGAGGTCCCAAAAAAAGACCTTAAAATTTTATATGTGTTATAGTATATAATATAACATTGAAATATATTGAAAGATAAAATCAATCTAATATTTTTTCCATTCTCACATTATGGAATAATGAAGGATTGGATGTATTATTTACCACACAAAGACCTAATATATTGGAACTATTTGAATTTCCATTTCATGAAGATATTTTTTAAAACAGCACGGGCTAAATCCACACTATAAGAGATCTCATGGATCATTCAACACAACAGAATTCAATGTATGGTTATTAGGAATGATTCACGAAGTTGTTTTCCAGATTCCCATATTACTAAATGAGTGAGAAACTCCTCATCCATTAATTCAATAAATGACTCACACTAATAGAGAGAATCATGATTGATGTTGTGGTTGGAGGGAACATGGTAAAAAAGACACCATCATCTATATGTTCATTGATTAAAAATATGGCAAAAAATTCCCAACAATTTGATGATTGGTGAACACCACTTGTTAGAAGAGTACATCAAGTATGTGTTTATTCTCTTGAAAATAATTTTATTAATACTAAGTTGAATGAATTAACCACCATGGTGATAAAAATTTCATTGAATAAAATGACTTTTCAACCCAAACCATCGATACCTTAGGGAATTTTCATTGAAACAGACCACCCAAGTGATTATTTACCCTAACTATAAGAAACATAAGATTATGTGATAATATTTCATGGTAGAACATATTGAAAACAATAACAAAAGCATCCAATTCCCTAGAATAATTATGATTACTTTTCAAATCTTAAGGTGGAACAATTAATCAAACGTGAGTTATGGATCTGGAAAAAAAAATTCCCCCTTTTCAACAAAACATCTAATTTCCTCCACCTTACCAACATGGATTACCAATACACCAAATCAAATTTTAAGGATAAGTATCAAAAATCCAATAATAAAGGAATTCCAAATAGAAGGTACATTCTACCCATGATTTACTTTGGAAACAAATTTTTCTTAGTTTATATAATGTGTAGAAAATTCAAGGTTTTGAGTTTAGGAAATTATAGAAACAAATGAGCCATATTTACACTTCCATCCATAAACTAGTAAGTAAGAACTCTATAAATCATCCTTCCCAACCTACAAAAAATCCCAAGGATAATTTCAGTGTCATTACATTGATAAGTAGATGAAAAATGAAAAAAAAACTTCTATAATTACCATTCCATCAAGATTCACCCCATCTTCTAAGAAACCCCATTCATGACCAATTGATGTGTATTCCAAGGAGAAAGAATAAGGCAGGATAAATATTGATGATATTCCTCCTAAACCACTTATATTTAGAAATATTTTTGTAAAAACTATGAATATGACTTAATAGGAAATTCCAAAAGTGGTCTTTGACACATTCATGTGTGTTAAGATAAACATCCCCTTTATTTTGGACATTAAATAAATCTCAATGTATTATAAATACATAAAATGACTTTGTAACAATCAAAGTTGGATCAGGGAAAATTAGTAGACCAATGTTGGATGGAAATTCTCAGTAGTCATTACACAAAATTATGTAATGCAAATAAAGTGAAATAATCGAGGGACACTCACCATCCCATGCACCAAAATGTAGTTACATTTATCGAATGGTTTATATGAATTTTGATATTCTTTTACTATGAATCCTCATACTGTATTAATTTATTTATAGGTTAGTGAGACTAATTTGACAATGTTATTGGTGCAATTAGTGAATAGAGCTACAATATATACAGTGGGAGTCCTTGAGGTTTTATTTATTCAGGTAAGAGATAAGCTCTTTCAGAAGATTTCAATATTCATAAAATGGAGTATGATTAAGAACATTCTAAAGCTCATAGTATCATAGGTAGTCCCTTTCTAAAAATAGAAACAAAATATCATAATTGTTAATGAGGTTACAATTTACAAGGATTTTGGAGATGATGTTTTGATATTTAATGTCATGGACTCCCTGATGTACCCCTCAGTGTGATATTATAATATTTTTATCTCCAATTTGAAACACTGAGTAAAAACCCTATGGAATTAATTTATACTTTTAATAGTTAGATTGTGTGAATTAATTCTAGTTTGATGTATATATGAACTTCCACACCTATTTCAAAAGAAAAATAATCACTTTCATTGGATTTTGATGCTAATTTATATTCTGATCTTGATCATGTTCACTCTGATTATGACATGGTTTTTGAGTATGCAAGTGGATTTATTACATTATTTTATGATTTTGATGATACCAATTTTGATAATAGTGTTCATTTTGCACATTTTTCAGTTCCTTCAGTGTATCCATTCAAACATGACCTCCATTTATTGGAATATAAGCCACTGCCCCTAAATCTCAAATACTCATTCTTGATGAGTGGTGAGCCATTATCTCTTATAATTACTAACAATACCCCATTTGAAAATGAAGAAAAACATTTGAATATTTTGAGGGAAAACATTAGGTAAATTGGGCGGAACATGGGTGAAATATCTATTATTAACCCCTATGTTTTCATGCGTAGGATTATTTTGGATGATGGGGATAAATTGGTGTGGAAGCCGCAAAGGAGGCTGAATCCAACTCTTCTAGAACTTGTCAAAAAAACTGAAAATTTTATCAATGAATTTATAATCTATCTTAACTCAGATCCCCATTGGGTGAGTCCTATTCAGGTTGTTCCTATGAATAATTGTGTTAACATTTTTGTAATTAGAGTGTTGAATTAGTTCCAATAAGGGTGAAAAATAGTTGGCATGTGTGTATTTATTATTGTAAACTAAATCTATCCACCCTTAAGGACAATTTCACCCAACCATTTATTGAAAAAATACTTGAGAGACTATATAGTAAGAGAGAATATTATTTCGTGGATGGATTTTCTGGATACTTTTAGGATCCTATAGCTCTGGAGGATTAGGATAAAACATCATTCACTTTTATATTCAGTACATTATCCTATCGAATGATTCCATTTGGACTATGCAATTCCACATGTACCTGCTAGAGATGCATGGTGAGTATTTTTTTCTTATATCATTGAGAACTGAATGTAGGTATTTATGGATGATTTTATGGTGTATGTATATCATTTGATGAGTGAATCCTTAGTTTTAAAAAGGCATTGAGTCATTTTATTGAGAATAATTGGTTCCAAAGCACTGATAAATGAATTTTTTTATAAGATCATGGAATTGTATTAAGGAATGTTATTTCAAAACAAGGAAGAGATTTTGATAGATATATGGTTGAAATTAATTCATCCTTTCCATATCCTTCTGGTGTTTATGATATTATATCATTCAAAGGGAATGAAAGCTTTTATCAATGCATCATCTGATATTTCATTAGAATCTCTCTACCCTTATCTCCATTTCATCAAAAAAATCATTTAATTTTTATGATTCATGTAGCGTATCATTAGATAAAATAATGAAGCACTTAACAACCCTAGAGACCATACATCCACCATGTTCATACCTTCCAATTGAGCTTATGTTTGATACATCCATATTCATGGTTAGAGATGTATTGTCACATAGGGTGGAGGGAAATTCACATGTGATTAAAAATTATTTGAGGAAATTAGATTAAAGAAAATAAAAATACACAACCACAAAATGAATTCTCTGTAGTTATATTTTCTTTAGATAAATTATTATCATTGTTATTGATCTTTAACATAGTTTCTTTATATAACCATGTTGATTTGTGTAACCTATTGAAGAAGATATATATAAATTATAGACTTATCCAATGGATTCTAAATCTTTAGTAATTATATATTGGGATTTAAAAAGATAATTTTTTAGAAAACATGGTGGATAACTGCATGATTTGGTTAACATAGGCAATAAAGGATAACACATTCAACCAATTACCACATTGGGAAAGTCTCCCCAATAAGCATTCCTATACCATCTTAAGTATTCATCCATTGTATGATGATATATTTAACTACCTTATTGCCTCTAAAATACCAATAAATTTAATGAAACAACATTTTGAAAAATTAAAGAGTGAGTTTGGGTTTCATGTTTGGGTTGATCCCTATATCTGGCGCATGTGTGATGGTCATGTTATTAGGAAGTGTTTTCTAGATCCTGAATTAGAGAATGTTCAACATTTCAACCAAAAACGTTTTTATGGAGGATATATTGGACCCCGATGAAGATACTTGAATGTATTAGACTCTTGATTATATTGGTGTATCTTTATCCATGATGCTCATTTGTTTTGTAAGTTATTCAAACATTAACAAAACTTTAAAAACATTTCATGGAGTAATGAGATTCCTCAACAACCCATGTTATCATATGATTTTTTTTATGCCTTGAGAATTTATTTTACACTTCCTTTTATATTTTCATTTGGTGTATTTAAATTTAGGTTGAAGTTTATTATGTGAGTACATTGGTGGAGGACACACCCACCATTATTGATGACACTCATGTTGTAGTGTAAATTTTCAAGGCTTAATTTTTTTATAGATTTAGAGTAACAAATGCCATAATCAGTGACCAAGGGACAGTCTTTTGAAATTATAATTTACATTATATCATTTAAAATTATGGGGTGACACATAAAAATAAACACCATACAACCCACAAAAAAATGATCTGGCTGGGGTTTTAAATCAAGAGTTGAATGTTTTTTAGGAGAAAATAATCAATATGAATAGGAAGGATTGGATTAATGTCATGGATGATGTGATTTTGTCCTATATGAAGTCATTTAAAAATCCCATCCACATCTACCCATTTCTGATCTTTTTTGGAAATCATTTCAGTTCCCCGTAGTGGTTTAGAATTAGAAATATTGGGCTATAAAGAAATGAAACATGGATTGGCCCAAGATGGAATTAAAAGGATGTTGAAAAATCTAGATATTTAGAAGATTCAATTTTCATCATATGTGAACTCGTGAATATAGAAATAAATATCAAATGTGAATCATGATAGAATGATAGAAAAAAGGGAGTTTCATGTTGGATAGAAATTTATACTCTATAGTTCATTACTGATTCTAATGCCCAGTAAGTTTAGTTCCAGATGGTTAGGACCTTATATTGTCTATAATGTATTTTTATATGGGTTAGTGAAGATAAAACAAGGGAACATTATCTATATCTTTATATTCAATTGGAAACTATTTAATCAATACATTGAGGGATATCCTACCAATTTAATTTATTTCATCACACTTCATGACCCCATGATCACTTGAGAATATCAGGTTTTCCCAAACCATTTTAATTTTATTTCTATTTTTGTATTTAAGATTATACATTTCATATGAACATATCATCTCAAATAATTTGATTGAGGAAAATTAGGGAATGGACAACATTTGGTGTAGATTTTTATGATTTTAATTTGAATGTTTTTTGTGGGTTTTCTGTTAGGTATTATGTTAAAATTTCAAAAAAAGAATAAAAAATTTAAAAATAAAGAAAAAGGTTAAAATATACATAATTTAACATGCTCATTTACATGTGGAACAAATGAAAAATTATTATTTTCAAAATTAATTGTTGTGTTTATAAGGCTGAGTAATAATTCATCATCAAGGGTTGATTTTCATAAAAATGGAAGTTGTTAATGATATAATTTTTTGTTGCATTAAACAAATTTAGATTATGACACCATTATTTATTATATTTTATCTTGGTAAATTGTTTAATTTATTTATCCAACAAAATTTCATTAAACCATGACTTGTGATGTTTTTCATACCCAATTAAAGGTACAGACTTGTTTGGTAAAAAAATAATTTTATATTAATGGTTGGTCCTTACATTCATTTCACTTCAAATCATATTCATTACTATGGTTAATTTACCTCTTTATATATACTTAATATTCAAATGTTTTACTCTATAAATAATCATAAATCAAAAACATAAAAATAAAACTAAAATCATAATAATGAGGCGAGTATGGAAATTTACAACCTGTGGGGATATATGGGTCAAAAACATAATATATGACATTCATGAATTCATTAGTTATTGGGTCTTGAATTTTTATTGAAAATGAATTTAGAATCAGTTAGGTGAATTAAAACAGGTGAGAATAATTGTTTTTATTTAATTAAATATACTGAATAATGGGTAGAGATATGAGCTTGAAATGGTTTCCACAAACACAATTGGGGAATTAATGGCATTGTGGACCCATAGCATGTGTCACTATGATTACTGTCATTAGTCTCTTTACATTTCATTCTGAAATAATTTATGATACAATGAATTTCAAATTTTTTATATTGAATCTTGATTGGATTTTTACTTTTCCTATATTTCCACAATGTATTTTGTATTTGAACATGCACTTTTTGTCATAATTTTTTAGAATACATGGTATGTGTTTTTTCCCACATGTGATAATGTGTATTTGTGGGGAGTTGATAAAACAAAATTAATTTGGAATATAATTTTAATTATAAATGACATAATTTCCCCACATTTTGTTGAAAAATCATATTTATAAAATATTTTGGATTAGATCATTCTTTTAAAAAAATTACGAAAATTCTATTTTTTATTTTAAAATTTATTATTGTATTTTAATCATAAATTTTTATCTATGAATTAATTGAACTTAAAATTATATAAATGTGTTTCTACTTTAATAGGATACAACTTTAATTCAAAAAATCTATGTTAAATCACACATTTGATTTGACTAAATGGTTCATGAAATCAAAGAGGGATTGGACTCACCATATTGGACATTGCTTCTATATTTAGACCATAATATCTACAACCTTTGTTGGATTGGGACAAAAATTCGAGAGAATATTTGTCACCCAATTTATCAAAAGTCATCTTTTTTGTATGAAATGTTATTTTACATGTTTTCATAGTCAAATTGGTTGTGAAATATTGATTAAAATATTTGGCCGAATATCCTCTTTCACACTTGAAACCACTTGTAAACATATCCTACCCTCCACTAGATAAATGTGTAAATTTAACAGTTTTAGGTTTTTTTATGTGAAATATATAATTTTAGGAATTGGATATTTGGATTCACTCCATTACTCTAGGAATTTCATGAAGGAGATCTCTTGAAGATATGATCCCTTCATCAAAGCCTTCTTCATCATCTTTAATTTATAATTTTTTTTCTTATATTGAAATTAGTAGTTCCACATATATTTCATATATTCTAGTATATTTTATACTATATAATTATTCTCTACTCATCCTTATTATTCAAGATGTAATGCGTATAAATTACATTGGGTTATACCCTTTCAACGTCCTTTACACAAGTAAAACGTTTCTAGGATGACTACACGACCAGTGATAGAGTGTTTATTTTTATTAATCGATCTACCTTTTACCTTATCCATTAATTTATGTTAAATCAATGAGATAATACATTTAACTTAATATGATCTATGAATTAATTTTTTATTTTAAATTAACTATTAATTAAATTGAACAATTAACACAAAACACATGAGGTCGAGTTATGTGTGAATTATTAGAGTGTAATATTAATTAGTCAAACAAAACAACACAGGATAAATTTATGAGTTAAAAAATAATCCCTAAAATAAATTTATCCTCATTTATAGTGTTGATATGTTCCCTAACTCACAACTAATAATAATATATATTTTTAAGATCAATCAAATCTAGGTGTTGTGATTGCAAGTACCGAATCTAGCCAAGGGTTTAATTAATTTCATCTTATTGCATAAGTTAATTATACTAGGGCTTAGGGTTAAAATATAGAAGATTATAATTAACTGGATATTAATTTAAATTATAATTATTAAAAATTAGGATAACGGTTAGAGTTATATTGAATACTCTTTCAAAAAATATTTTACAAAAACATATCTTCAAATTTAATTTTGTCAACCTCATTTTAAAAATAAAATGAAATAATGCAATCATCTTCCAGCATACATTTTCTAGTTTTATAAATGATAGAAAACAATCCTTTTATGTAGTTTTGTATTTTATCGAATTTTATTTTTTAAATACATTTAATATGTTGTTCTAAATTACACCCTCCATTGTGAAACGACCTTGTCCAGCTACTCTGTTGCACCTAAATAATTAGAAATCATACATCATTTGAGAGCACACATGATAGAAATTTTCACATAACTATATAAATATTACATGGTAATCAATCCTGCACCTTTTTAAACATTTGTTATAAATGAAAAAAAAGTATTTCTCTCCAAATAACATTTCATGAAAGAGATTCTTATGAATGATGGGATTTTACAAACTCAATGTCATAGAAAATTACTTCTTCTAGAAATGTGTGATTGGGATATATACCAATTAGAAATGTAAACAACAAAATTTCCCAATTCTATTGGAAATAATACACATAAAATTTATATATTTATTCATATAATGGTATTTTATTAAAACCTAGAATTATATTCAAACAAAACATAATCACCCATGATTATTAAGATAGGACTTGTCTAACATAAATATCTTCTATATCCAAAAATAATAATTACCTTGATGTATCAATTAATTACTCCATCTCATGTATGTCATGTGACTGAAAAAGAATTATTCTTATCCAACACCAATTACTTCTTATCCATTTCTCTTTAATGTAACCATAATGGATTCATGGACTCCCAAAGACATAATATTGGAAAATAATAAAATTTTATTCTATATAATATTTTCTTTACAGTGAGTCATTGTTTTTCATAATTTTTCATCAAATTTTCTTAATAAATAATTAATAACCTTTTCAAGATTCAATAAATTATCCCCATATAATTTCATATAATCATACTAAGGAGGAAAAACTTCTAATTAAAACATGGTGTTTCACCTGTGGAATAATACCATTTAATGTTTTGGGTATTTCTCATATATCCTTTAGTTTACCTTTTTATTATTGTGTTTTCCAGTCCATTTTACGATTGAGAGTATTTATTGGGGAAGATTACGGAAATTATATAGAATTATATTTTTTTCATTAATGCAGTAAAGGTATAAATGTGTCTAAGGATTTCAATAATCCTCTTTGGTTTGGAAGGATTATGATTTGGTTTGTGTTTTTTCTACACAATCTAAATTTTGAACTGTATGCTAAAAAATTTGACATTATAAACATGTTACATGACCAAAATCTACGGTAGGGAAGATTATCCTAGATGGATCAGAGTGTGAAACGTTTAAAAGCTATAAAACTGGTTCATGTCATGATAATGCTGATCAGGGTTGTTTTTAATCTAAGGTTATTCATTAGTTCATTGTATCTTTTAAATGAAAAATAATTGAATCAATAAAGGGGTGCATGTTGCTAACAGTTTGGGGCCATCGATTTTAACCACACTATAGATCTGATTTTATTTTAATCAACATACATTATTACCCCTCAAAAAATAATATCTTTCCTAGGATGTTTTTTTGGATCTCCTCTTCTTTTGGATCATTTCTTTTGGTGATTTATATTTCAGGTTGAAGTTATGGGTCTCTTCTATATGGGATCATTCTAATTATTCTTTTCCGTGGGTCATAGTAGCAACATTTCACTACATTTTTAGATCTGTTGATCTATTAGTGATTTTCTTCTTAATCTATTCAAGAACCTCCATGTGATATTCATTTAAGTGTCTGTCCTTTGATGTTCATAGTGTGGTGGGTGAGATTCCTCTAAGGTGTGTGTAACAAAACCTCCCTTCGAAACATGGTTGTAATGTAATACAATTATGATATGTGGGAATCGTTGGTAATGATCTAGTTTTTGTTCTTCATTCCTTTTAATGGTTGTGGATCTAGTTGGTGGTTTTTTAGACCATAATTTATAGTATATGTATGTGGATGAACCTCAATTTCCCTATTTTTTTATAAATACATTTATAATTAAAATTGCATGATTGATTGATTGATTTTGGAGTATAAATTGATTTTTGAGAAAATACGGTGATCCCCCTATTTTGGGAAATGAAAAGGAATTTTAAAAGAATTATTAGTGGGATTTTTTAAATTTTTTTCAAATAATCATTTTGATGAAATGGTTTTAAAAATATAGTACAGGTGAAACCATGAGGAACTTATGTGGAAGGTATAGGGATATACCTCATCTGTTGATTTCATCAGAGGGTTCACTCATAGGTTACTACAATTCTCAATATTAATATAATTAAATATACTTTTCACGCTGTTGGTAGGTTGAATTTATGGGGTGATTCATGGCTCTCTAAATTTAATGAATATGGATAGAGACATGATTTACATGATTGTGTATGTCTGGATATGAGTGTTCTAGATGGTATGACATGTATTGTTCCTTGGCATGATGTTAGTTGTTCTTTTTAGTAATACTAGTTTTATTTGATTACCTTTGTTGATATATATTATGTGATTTGAACTGTTTAACCTAGATTAATTGAATCAATGGATAATGGGGAATGTTTTACCATGATACTGATATAAAAAACTGTTTAACTGGTTATCATTCCTGGGATTCATTACTTATTATTTTGTTTTGTTTTTTTATAGAGACATTTTTTAGAAGAACTAGTTAGGATCCAACCGATCTTGTTAGCTCACAACATATGCACCCCTTTGGTGCTGTATAGACCTTATTATGACTTCTGATAATGGTAATGGAATGAAATTATATTGAAGTGGTGTGGTTTATTTCAGTTTATTTGGGTAGCAAGTGGTGAGAAAGTGAAATATTGTAAACCTGCCATAATGAGTAATTATTCCTCATTTTCGGCTTTCCCTTATAGTTTGAATTGTACCTTAGAGTTTTTTATCCACATTTTTATTATATCAATTCTAATTTTTCCATTACTTTTAGATTATATTTCCCATTTTATCTTATATTTATTATTCGTTATATGTATATATATGCCTGGTTTTCTACTTTAGGTTGGGAGAAATCATTGCTCTAGTAGTTATTGATTCTTGGCTACTAGTCTCTAGCTTGTGTGAGTTGGGAAATCCCATTAGTTATGTGAAGGGTTTGGTTGGGTACCCATATCTATGGGTTTTTGGGTAGCTTCATTAATGTTTAATATCAGAGGAAGGTTTTTTGTCAGTTTATGTTGGTTGGAAGACATGTGATATGATTTTTAGGACATGATGGGTAGGTTATGGGGAGTTCTATACCAGATCTTTTCATGATGAGACTCAATTTATAAAGGGATATTGGGATGTTTGCCTCTTGTTTTTCGTTATTAATCTTAATATCAATTTTTTATTATATTTTCTTGTTTTGAACTGATATTTTAAAATAATTTGATAACATATTCAATTTTCAGTGTGGGTTCAAATTCCTAAGAGTTTTCTTTCATATGTTATATAGTTGGGTGCAGTGGATACTCCCAAAGGGAATCTAACATTGAATCAAAATGTTTTAAAGACTATCATTCAAGTAGTTAGTTCCATGGAAAAATTTGACATTCATATCCATAACAATATTTTTGGGGTGCGGCTAGGAGTTTTAGGTGTATGGTATTGATCCATGGAGTTCTTATATGATAAATCACCATCCATTATAGGTATTAATGAACCATAAAATGTAGAGAACTGATTGGAAAAGGATTATCAAATCTTTTAATTCGTTGGTAAACTTGATAATATCAATGTGATGTATGAAATGTTCATATATGAGGGTACTAGAAAGTTATGAAGGGAATCCATGATATATGTGGAATGATATAAGATATTAAAGATAATAGGTTACAATACTCACTTATTCTAAAATGTATATCTATAGTCACTGGTGATTTTGAAATATCTGGAGTTTCTCAACTTGGATTAGGGAGTGAATTTGTTGTCATCACACTCCAACTAGTTCACAGAGTTGGGTTATTGTCTCAAGGTAGTAAATAATTATCAACTATTGTCTAAGAATTATATTATGTGTTTGTGACTAAATATCATATCATAAGAAAATATGATGAATCTTTTTACATTTACATAGATGGTAAATAGGTCTATGATGGAAGAGATGGATATGGAGAAATGGCTTAGTAATTCTACCCCATCTCTTCCATAGAGTATAAGTTCTATTGGCATGAAGGGAATGAAGATGAAGTTTCATGGACATCAGTATGGTTAGGGATCATTAGTGATTATGTCAGGTTATGCCTATGAATCGTTATGTTCAAGGATCATCAACTCCAAAGGATATTGTGGAATACTAATATTCTTCAAAGACTATAGGGCCTTATCCCTAGTCCTAATTAGTGAATCACCTTCACATAGTATATGAGATTCTGATGAAGATCGACTCAGGCTCAGTAGTTGTGAAAGGTACCATATTTAATGAATCTTATATAAATTCTTCTTTATTTCATATTAGTGACTCCAAATCATTTATTTCTTCCTATTATATTTATATTCATAAACATCACATGGATCACATGTCCTTTTTTATGGTGTTAGATAAACCTCTTGAGATATGGAGAGACAAGGGGTTTTAGTGTCCTTGTTCACTATTGATAACTAATGTGTAGTCTATCTTGGATTTCCTCATACTTAAGCTCGATCTATTCAATGAAATCATTAGGATGGATTAGATTATTACATACTATGAGTATATTTATGGTATAATTTTCTCTTGTTCATTTATACTAATGGGGTTTCTTGGGGTTTTTAGGGAGAGTGGGATCTGAGGTCTAGTTGTGAGGGACCTTCCCACCCAGAAATGAAGAGTTTTTTTGTATGTTTCTATTGTTCAAACCACTGATGTTTCTTCTATTGTGGATCTTATCACTATAGTTGATATCCTTCCTAATAATTTCCTAGATGAATTATTTGGTCTTCCTCTATTGGGGGAGACAGAGTTCACTATTCATCTGGTGCAAGGTACGCATCTAATTTCAGAATCCTAATATTATAAGGATCTAGGAGAGATAAAAGTGTTAAATAATCATTTGATGATATAATGTTGAATGGTTTCCTTTTACCAAGTGCTTATCCTTCAATAACCCATGCCACCTTCTTCAATAAAGAAGATGGTTCACTCTGATTGTGTATAAACTGTACAAAATTAAATCAGGTGATAGTTAATAATACGTATACATTAACTTTTTGGATGAATTTTTTGAGATGATAAAGGGGGAAAGTGGTTTTCCAAGATCAACCTTTCATTGGTTTATCGTCATCTTAGAGTTATGGAGTATGATGTAACGAAGATGGAATTCAAGAGCCTATATTGCCACTAAAAATATATTATGATTTATTTGGATCTAACTATAACTCTTACTATTTTCGTGGATTTAATGAGCTTGACATTCCATCAATTCCTCAAAACATTTTTTGTAGCTTTCATTAAAGATAATTTTGTTTATTCGAGATCCAATAATGACCACAAGAACCATTTGAGTATGAAACTAGGAATCTTTATCAATCACAATTTTTATTGAATGATTTCAAAATGTGTATTCTTGATCCAATAAGTGATGTTCATGGTGGATATGATTTCTAATTATTACTTATCGTTTTATTCTTAGAAGGAAAGGGTTTTATTTTCTTGGTAAGTTCTACTGATCATCTTGGAGTTTCATACCACCCTTGGCATTTCATGATAATATCGATTATTTTTTAGGGGTTCCTAAAATTTAGAATCACACTTTACAAACTTCAATAAGAAATGGGATAAATTCATTTGGGATGCAATGTGTTAGACATATATTGATGAGTTGAAATGACTTCTATCATTAGAACTTATATTGATCTTACTTGAGACCGGTAAAGTCTATGTGGTATACTATTTTTCTTTAAGTGCTATAATGGATTGCATGGCTATATAAGGTTCTCATGTTGCAGCTTATAGGTTTCATTAGTTTTTTTTATGAATGGAATAAGTACACTCATGATTTAAATATTCCACCATTATAATGGCACATAATTATTAAAGTAACTACATTTTAGATAAAATTTATAGTCTTTTATGATCATAAGAGTTTGAGGTATATATTTTTTCTAAAATACTTGAATTTCATATAGAGACCAAGGGGGGAATACCTTAAGAAATTTAAAATCAACATCAACTACACCCTAAGAAATGGGAATGTTGTGGTAGATACTCACTGTAGGAAATTATCATTATAGGGTATTCTTAAAATGAAGGAGGAGTGGAACGTTATTGTAATTTTTTATCAGTTTTTTCTAGAAATTGGGGAAGTTAGTTTAGGAATGTTTTTGACCATTGTTCAATTGTTACTCTCTCTCTCAGGGTCTATCTGATTGGTTCAATAGTTGTATTATAGTTTCCAATAAATTCAAGAAATCCTTTATTGTGAGGAGACCATTTTGGGATCTTCTCTCCCTTAAGATGGTATTCATTATTTTAGGGATCCATTTATATTCCCAGATTCTATAAGGATCTAAGTTTTATTTGAATCTCATATATATTCATGATATATTAGTTTGGGAACTATGAAGATGTATTATGACATGAGAAAATGATTTTGGTGGTTGTGTTCGAATCATAACAATGAAAATTATTCATCCCATGGTTGCACCTTTCATCAAGTAATGGAAAATAAATTGATAACTTATAAGGTTCTATAGCTTATTCTAAGTCGGTTTGGAAATTGGATGAGGTGTCAATGAAATTTTTTTTGGGATTACCACAGAATTCTTGAGGGAATACATTGATTCGGATAATTATTTATTATTTTTAAGAGATTCGATTATTTTATTCTATTAAGAGACACAACTAATGTTGATGACCTTTTTAAAGTGTATGTATATAATATTTTGAGGTTTTATGGGGTTTACTCTACAATAATTTCAAATATGGATCCTTAGTTTATCTCAACATTATATACAAGTCTCTAGGATGTGATGGGGACTCAGTTCAGTTTGAGTACATCTTATTATCAACAAATAAATGGTTATTCAGTGAATGCTTTTCAGATCCTAGAGGATATGATCTAGGCCAACATCATGGATTTTGTTGGGTAATGGGACATACAATAGTTACTAGGGGAGTATTCTTATAAAACTATTTATCATTCATCGATTATAATATCTCCATTAAATGATTGGTATAGTCATACTTATGTGTCACCACATTATTGGTAAGATATGGGAATGTCCTCTTTAGTAGGACTAAGTCTCATTTACGAGATGTTGAAAAGAATTTGATATATACATTGGTATTTAGTTTTAGATCATAGTCATAAGTAATTTTTTGTGGATCCTCAAAATTTTTAATTGGTGATCAGGTTTTCATATAAGTTTCTTTTGGATTAGGCCTCCAAGGAATTGGAAAATAGGGGAAGTTAGCTCCACGATATGTTAGAAAAATTGAAAGAACTGCGCAGCTTGGAAATGTTTTTTTGGTTGGAAATTATGGTTCCATTTATCGGTATGAATTATATTTTCCATATAAACCAGCTTCATAAATTTCACCATTATCCCTCTTATGTTTTTAGTTGTAAATAAATTATGTAAAGGATATAAGTTTTTTATTATATAAAATCAAATGGAATTTTTTACTCTCATGTGAATGTCTTTTATGTGAAACATATCATTTTAGTAATAGTTTTATGGAGACATTGAATAGATTATCAAGAAACATTGGATAATTAATCATTAGTGAGGGAGTAGTGCCATCACCTATTTCTATATTTTGATTCATCCATGTGACTTCTTGTGGATGAAATGTCTTATGGTGGGGAGTTTGTAACATCATGTTAACTTAATTCAGTTATTTCTCATCTCTATTTTCATTTTCCTTTTATTTTGGGTGTTTTTATGGATCTTCAAAGATGCAGAACGTTTTTCATTTGGAAAATGAATTAAATTTTGGTGATGTTAGAACTTGTGAATTATTGGAGTCTTATTATTAATGTGTCAAAGGATTTCATGGGTCTTCCTTAGTTTTATAAGGATTTCACGGGGGATTAGGTTTTTTCTATAGAATCTTGAATTAGATTTTCTGGTTGTGTTGTTTCAATTAATGAACTTGTTACATGATGTAATTATAATGTAGAGAAGAACCCATGAACTACATCAGAATGTGATAATTTTACAATCCATTAAACCTGTTAATGTTGGGAAAGGTCTCATAATATTTATTTTTAATATAAGGTGAAACATTTTATCATCATATCTTGTAAATCATGAAATTAACATGATGAAAGAAATTAATATTATTTATTTTTTTGGACCATAATTATTAACAAAACATCATTTATTATTTTATTTCTATTCTATATAGAGGATTATTTCTCAAGACATAGGATATCTTCCATGTTATTTTAAGGACCTTCACTCTTATTGGATCATTTTGTTTGGTGATTGATCATTTTGATGGATGCTTAGTATGTATTTGGGTTTCAGACCTTTTCTATCATCATTACCATTGGTTGAAGAAGTTTCATTGTACTATCTTTACCATCTATTTATCTTTTAGTGATGTTCTTCATAATCCATTCTTGATGTGTAGTGTCATATTTTTTTGAGAGTTGGTCTATTATTGTTAGTGGTATAGCGGGTGAAATTTCTCTGAGGTATGTGTGAACCAATATATCTGCCGACATTAATTATTATGGAATTATATTATAATGTGTGGTTATCATAGTTAGGGTCTTGGTAATTTTTTTATTCCTTTCAGTTGTTATGGATCTCGTTTCGGGCATGAAAGCCTGATTTTGCAGTAGGTGATTCCATCTATAGGAAATAATTAATGAACATTTATTGTGATATTTTTCTATGAACTGATTTATAAATAAAATGGAATTATTGATTGAGTGATTTGTGATTTTAAATGGGTTTTTGAAAAAATTTCATTTTACCAAAAATTTTGGGAAAAGAAATTTATTTTTAAATAATTATGAAATGAAATTTTGGAAGGGTTTTCAAAACATGATTATGATGAAATGGTTTCAAAAATGTGGGACATGGGACGACTTGGGTACTTAAGTGGAATTTTTATTGATAGTCCTCACCAATTGATACTGTTGGGGGGTCACTCTTTGTTGGAACCATGTTCTTCTATGCATGATTTAGAGTATGGTTTGTGTTTTTTGTCAATCCTTAGTAGAAGTTAATAATGTGTACCAGCAAGGTGATTATACAATTCAAGCAGACAACAGTATTGAAGATGGCGTCGTTTCCCAGTGTTTGCCAAATTTTTGGGCCTCAAAATTTTAAATATATATAAATGTGTTTTTGGCAAACAGACTTGCACGCTGAGGCCTTAGAGGCTTGGAAACTTTTGCGCCTAAGGTTTTTTAGAATGAGAACATGAAAATATGGAAAAGGAAAGAGGGTCGCGCAAGTATTGGTTTTGTCACGCAAGTGACTTCCGCGCCGTGAAAAGACTTGTGTACCGGTACCTTAGAGGATTGGAAAGTTGTGATCCGTTTGAACATCGTGTTTTGATAAACAAAATATGGAAAAGTTAATAGTGTCACCCAAGACTGGAAGTTGGTCACGCATGTGTCTAAGACGATAGAAGAGTTGCGCTCCGAGACTTGAGCGCCAAGGGAAGTCTTGTGTGACCGCTGCGCAGGGTATCCAGATGCCTATAAATAGAGGACCACCCCTCCTCATTCGACACAAACTTTGACTTGAAGAAATTCAGAGCTCCCATCATACAGGTGTTGAAGTCGTGCAAGTGTTGGTGGGTCGCGCAAGGTGGAGTAGCGCGGATGTTGTTTGCTGCCCGTTCAGTAGTCGCGCAAGTGATATGGGGATACTTGCATGCCAGAATTGAAGTTGCATGACAGGTTTCCCTTAGGTTTCAAAATTTATTTGGGTTGAAAAGAAGTTGAGTCGCGCAAGTTTTATTTCAAAGAATGTTTAGTCACGCAAGTGTTGGAGGAGGACTTGTGTGCCAGTTATAACTTGCGTGCCATCCTTCAAAGTTGTGCGCTGTCTTGGTGTTGCACGCCAGGTGTTTGTTGAGGCTTACTAATTGTCTTGGAGATGCATGAAAAGTTAAAGATCATTTAACGAGTGATAGTGGGACTTCAGCAGAGCATCTACATATAACAGAGGATGCTTTCATTGAGAAATGATGAAGCGGCCTTCACGTCTATAAACTGAGTGGGACTTCACCTAAGGGAAGTGAGCCAGGGGGAGTCAACGGGAGTGACCTGAGGGAAACAATGAGCTATCCCTGAACCTTTGTAAAGTCAGGGAGCCTGGGACAGAGTGATTGTGCCCGAACCTTTGTAATCCATAGCTAGTGAAGATTAGTGGAATTAGGTACGACCTACAACTTGTCGGCGTATTCTCTGTGGACGTAGCCCTTAGTGGTCAACCAATTAAAAAGTGGTGTGTCTTCTTTGTGCATGTGAATGTTTGATTTCTGATCATATTCATCATATAGGTTCAACAAGTTCTTACCAATGTGGGAACAAGATCCATCACATTAAAAGAAATAGTTGTCACCCTGATTCAGCCATCCCCTCTCAGGGTGTCCCGGGGTCCTTCAAGTGGTATCAGAGGGTAAAGGTTGCTGGTGTGGAATCTTTCCTTTACCGTCATGGAGAATGCAGTCAATGTCAGGGGAGTCCCTCACTTTGAAGGAAGTAATTTCTAGATCTGGAAGAACAGAATTATTTCTCATCTAAGATCTCTTGGAATGGAAGTTCTCTTTTCTACTGTGCAAGGAATACAAGTTACTAATCCAGCAGGCCTGGGTATGACTGAAACAGACCGGAAAATTCTTGATGCAGATGCTAAAGAACAAAATGCACGCACTGCAGCCCTTTCTGATCAGATCTACCTAAAGGTGATGAATTGAACCTCAGCAAAATACATGTGGGATAAACTCAGGAATATTTATGAAAGAGATAGCAAAGTGGAGGAGGTGAAACTACAAGTGCTGCACAATCGGTTTGATGATTTGAAGATGCATCCAGATGAGAATGTTGACTCTTTCTTCAAATGAATTACTGAAGTGGTTGGATCAATTCGGGGTCTAGGTGAAGAAATCAAAGACATTGATATTGTAAAGAAAATATTAAGAAGACTTCCACCTCTGTACAATGCAAACTTGTCAGCCCTTGAGGAAAGAGATCTTTCCAAACTTTCTCTAGATGATCTACTTAGCAGCTTGGTAGCATATGAAATGACAGTCAAACCAGAAGATGCTACGACTCGTGTGGGCAAGGAAATGGCATTCAAGGCCATGGATAAAATGAAGATCTAAAAAGATATTAGTGGTGAAGATGACGAAGAAAAAGAAATTATTTCTCTCATTGCAAAGATGTTTCAGAAGGGGAAAGGGAATTTCAAAGGGAAGTTACCTCTCACATGTTTTTGTTCTGGAAAATTTGGGCACATTTCCTCTCAGTGCTTAAGAAAGATCAATGATGAAGATAGTGAAGATGAAAGCTTCGAAAAGCCTCAGAGAAGGTTCTTATAAAAGGGAGACTTTAAATTTGGAATGAAAATGAAAAGGAATAGTTTTGTCTATGAAGAGGAAGAAGATGATAATGAATTTTGTGATGAAGAAGAACCAGAATTCAAAACTGGGAACCACGCTTCCTTGATGGCCACTGTTGAAAAGTCAGAAGATACTGGTGGAGAAGTACAACTGAGAACTTGTGTAGATCCTGAGATGCAACTTAAGGATGCCGATAGTAAGCTTAAGATTAAATGTAAGAGTTGAAATAAGTGGAAATCAATTGTAGAAGAATCAACTGAATACATTGATAACCATGAAGCTGAATTTGAATGATTGGAACAATTTGTGAAGGTTCAGTCTAAAATAATTGAAAGCAATGATGATGTAGTGGATCTGAAGCTGAGAATTGATGAGCAGGAAAAGGTCATCAATGACTTCACCTCTATACTTGATGAAATATCCAAGACTGATGAGGGTCTTGAAGCGGATGTTGTTACTCTAAGGAGTAAACATGAGACTGAATCAATTCCAAAAGAATCGAGGAAGAAAATAAAGTTTGGAAGATTCTCAAATGCAGAATTACTAGCAAGAGCCAAGTGTGGTTCAGATGGGGTTGGAAAAATCATGAGTGATCAAAGACCCACTTGCATGGGAAAGAGTGGAATTGGCTGTGAGGATGAGACATCAACTGCTGGAAGTGAAAAGATCCAAAATAAAGATAAGATGAAAGTTGAACATGTTGAAACTTTGCCTAAAGTGCCAAAAAAGGAACCCTCAATCCAAAATAAAAGGAGAACTGAAAATTATCCTCAAACATTTAGAAATGACCGATAGTCAAACTATTCTCCCAAGGTAGAAGGTATAATGAGAAATTCAAGTGAGAAGACATTTCCTCTCATGAAGTGTCAGTTCTATGGCTATCTGGGTTATACCATGTCTTATTGCGAAGAGGCAAGAAGCTATCTGAATGGAGAAGATATAGAAGTTCAAAAAAGGAGAACAAATTCATATCCTAATTCTTATATAAGAAACAATTTCTATGGATATTTTTATCATTTTTCTAACTTTGGTCATAAGGCTGTTAATTGCAGGCAGAGAAGGGACATGGACACCTAATACCGAAGTTCAAGACAAGTCAAGTCTCGTCAGCATGGCAGTGTTGCTCTTTCAAACAGGTTTTCTCCTCTCAAAGAATATTTTGAAAATGAAAAACCTAGGTATAAAGAAGAGATAATTGAAAGTCCATCAGTACTATATACTCAATCCAATATCTCATGGAAGGAAAGGAAAAAGATTGAGAAATCCAACCTTGGAAAGGTGGCCCTCAAAGCTTCAAAGAACAATAGAACCTAGATTCTGGATAGCAGTTATTCATCTCATATGACAGGTAATATCGGCCTGCTAATGGATATCAAAAGGATGGTTGATGGTACAGTACGATTTGGTAATGATGGGGCTCTGAAAATCAAAGGGAGTGGAAGTACTGAATTAGCTAATGGAGAACTAAAGAAGACTGAAGTCCTTTACGTAGATGGCATGTGTCATAATCTCCTTAATGTGATTCAACTCTGTGACTCGGGACTTATAGTTACTTTTAATCAGAAAGGATGCACTATTAAGGGAAAGACAGACAATTCACTTATGAAGGGATTGAGAACATAAGGCAACTTGTATCAAGTTGATAGTGAAGAAAATGTATGTTACATGACTGTTGAAGAAGAAAAAATTTGTGGCAACGGAGACTGGGACACATCAATCAACAAGACATGGAGAAAATATCAAAATTTAGAATTGTAATGGAAATTCCCAACCTGAAGTGTGAGCGTGAAAAATATTTTGATGCTTGCATTCGTGGGAAGCTGGTCTACAGTTCATATCGGCCAAATAAGAAAAGTACATCTCATCTTCTTGATCTGATTCATACAGATGTATGTGGGCCGATAAATGTTGATGGAACTCATGGAGAAAGGTACTTTGTCCTTTTAATAGATGATTACAGTAGAATGGCATGTGTGATAGTCATTCACAGGAAATTACAAGTCCTTGACTACATGAAAACATATCGGCGAATCGTCAAGAATGATACTGTATGAACAATCAAAGTGTTGCAATTTGACAATAGAGGAGAATACACATCCATTGAATTTGAAAATTATCTGGAGAAGCATGGGATACACATGAGGTAGCTGCTGTGAGAAATCCACAACAAAATGGAGTTGTTGAACATAGTAATCAACAGGTGAGAAACATGGCACGAACTATGCTGATTGAGAGTCGTATTCTACGACAATACTAGAAAGAGGTTTTTCAAGCTGTAGTGTACATTCAGAATCAAACAGGACTTTATATGGGTGAGACAAAGACACCATATGAATTGTGGCATGGACGGAAGCCTTCATTAAAATAATTTCGTGTCATTGGAAGTAAATGCTTCATGAGGAACAAAGAAGGAAATCAAGGGAAATATGGAAACAATGCAGATGAAGGAATTTTCCTCAGTTACTCAATGAACAAAAAAGCCTACAAATGTTTCAACAAGAGTTTAGGAATGATTGTGGAAAGAAGTGATGTTAATATAATTGAAGATAAAACCACAAATGCTTCAAGGACATCATATGCTGATGTGATAGAAAGTCAGGAAGAAAGTGAACATGAAGAAAATACAAATGAAGAAATAGAGGAAGTTGTTCAAAACACTTAGCAGTCACATCAGGATGTTGATTCAGAAGAAGAATATGAAGAAGAAACTGTGGCTGAAGAGAATGCTACTGAACCTCGCTGTAGAAATCAAAGAGCTGAGATTGATCCATCCAACATAATTGGGGACAGGAGTGCAACCACTCAAACAAGAAGGATGAGGAATAACATGCAATCTGCATTTCTATAAGTTGTAGAGCCATCCTCATTTGAAGAAGCTTCAAATGATAAATCTTGGGTGAAATCCATGAATGATAAATTAGATAAGATTGAAAAGAATCATACATGGGATCTTGTTCAGAGACCCGAAGGTCATAATGTGATTGGTACGAAATGGATCTTCAAAAATAAGTTTGATGATCCTGGCAGTGTCATCAAAAATAAGGCACGACTGGTATGTAAAGGATACTCCCAGATTGAAGGCATTGATGTTGAAGAAACCTTTTCTCCAGTGGCTAGACTAGAGTCATTCAAGATTTTCCTTACCATGGCACTCCAAAGAGGATATAAATTATATCAAATGGTGTCAAGACAGCATTCTTGAATGGTCTACTCGAAGAAGAAGTCTACATTGAACAACCAGTGGGGTTTGTTTTGGGTACTGTTGAAACAATGGTCTGCAAACTGAAGAATGCTCTATATAGTTTGAAGCAGGCACCATGGGCATGATACTCACGGAAAGATTCATATCTCAAGAAGCTGGAATTCAAAATAAGAGGAGTTGATCACAATCTCTATGTGAATAATTCTCCAAAAGATCAATTCATGGTTCTAGTCTACGTTGATGATATCATATTTGGTGGAAGCAAGCAGAAATCAGTGGATGAATTTTCCAACCACATGAAATCAGAATTTGAAATGTCTATGATGGGGGAGCTCACATATTTCATGGGGATGAAGGTGATTTAAAAGAAGGAATACACTTTCATTTCTTAAGAATAATATGCAAGAGATCTGCTGAAGAATTTTCATATGCAAGACTCCAAACCAATGTAAACTCTGATTGCAGTTGGAACTAAACATGGAAAGAATGAGGATGGGGACTCTGTTGATCCCACAATGTATAGGAGAATCATTGGGAGCCTACTGTACCTGACAGTGACATAGCCAGCAATTTTCCTTGCCACATGTCTTGCAGCCTGCTTTCAGAGTAATCCAAAGGAGGAACATATGGTAGTAGTAAAAAGAATCATGAGGTACATTCATGGTACACAACACTTCGGGTTATTTTTTGCTGCAGGCAGGGACAGTGAATTATCATCATTTTCTGATGATGGATGGGCTGGTGATGTAGTAGACAGAAAGTCCACTAGTGGTGGAGCTTTCTATATTGGGTAGAAATGTGTTGGCTGGTTGAGCGAAAAACAAGAAAGTACTTCTCTTAGTATTGCTAAAGCTGAGTATATCTCTGCCACAAAGGAATACACTCAACTGCTATGGATGAAGCAAAAATTAAAAGATATTAGTGATGAGTTAAAGAAACCAATGGTGATTTACTATGATAATAAGAGCACAATTGATCTTACGAAGAATCTTGTTCAGAATTCCCGTATGAAACATATTGAAATCCGGAATCACTTTATCAATGAAAAAGTTGAACAAGGGGTGATTAGAATGGATCATGTGGGAACTGATGAGCAAGTGGATAATATCCTGACCAAGCCACTGTATGTGGTTGTGTTTGAGAATCATCAGTTGAACCTTGATGTTCAGCCACCTCCCAGTGCATAATGAGGTTACGCAATACCCCTCTCCCCATTTGTGATAACTATTTTTATCTATTTATGGCTATGATGCAGGTTTATGGGAGAGATACAATCCAAGGGGAGTATGGTTTGAGCTGAACGTTGAAAAAATTACTGTTATTTGTATTTATTGTCAATGGGGGAGAAAGGAATAAATTCAGTCAAGTAATGCTTCTGTGATGAGAATTCAGGAAAGTAATGCTTCTCTTATGAGAAGAATGAGAATGAAAACATTGGTATTCATTGGTCATGTAATTATTCTCAGGCGTCATTGAGAATTCCAAAACGTGGGAACCCAATTCAAGATTCCTCTCTTGTTTTCAACACTGAGCATTTCTCACATATACTTAGATTGTTGGCTGAGTTGATTCTTGCATTTTTGGTTTGCACGTGGATGGAGATATATTGAATTTATTTTCTGATTTCGAACAACCAAATAGGGGGAGATTGTTGGAACCCTGGTCTTCTATACATGATTTAGAGTATGGTTTGTGTTTGTTGTCAATCCTCAGTAGAAGTTCAGAATGTGTACTAGTAAGGTGATCATACAAATCAAGCAGACAACAGTATTGAAGATGGCGTTGCTTCCCAGTGTTTTCCAAATTTTTGGGCCTCAATATTTGAAATATAGAGAAATGTGTTTTTGGCAAAGATACTTGCACGCCGAGGCCTTGGAGGATTGGAAACATGCACGCCTGAGGTTTTTCAGAATGAGAACATGAAAATATGGAAAAGGGAAGAGGTTCACGTATGTATTGGTTTGGTCGCACAAGTGACTTGCGCGCCGTGAAAAGACTTGCGCGCTGGTACCATATGGAATTGGAAAGTTGCGCGCCATTTTACCATCGTGTTTTGATCAAAAAAATATGGCAAAGTAAATAGGGGCGCCCAAGATTGGAAGTTGGTCGCGCAAGTGTCTAGGAGGACAGAAGGGTTGCACTCCGAGACTTGCGCGCCAAGGGAAGACTTGCACAACCGCTGCACAGGGTATCTAGATGCCTATAAATAGAGGACCACCCATCCTTATTCGACACAAACTTTGGACTTGAAGAAATTCAGATCTCCCATCGCGCAGGTGTTGAAGTCGCGCAAGTGTTGGTGGGTCGCGCAAGGTGGAGCAGCATGATAATTGTTTGTTGCCCATTCAGTAGTCGCGCAAGTGATTTGGGGATACTTGAGCGCCAGAATTGAAGTTGCGCGACAGGTTTCCATTAGGTTTTAAAATCAAATTGGGTTGAAAAGATGTTGAGCCAGACAAGTTTTATTTCGATGAAGGTTTAGTCACGCAAGTTTTGGAGGAGGACTTGGGAGCCAGTTATAACGTGCACGCCATTCATAAAAGCTGCATGTCGTCTTGGTGTCATGCGCCAGGTGTTTTTTGAGGCTTGTTGATAGTCTTGGAGCTGCACGAAAAGTTGAAGATCAGTTAACGAGTGATAGTGGGACTTCAAGAGAGCATTTACATATAACAGAGGATGCATTCATTGATCAATGATGAAGAGACCTTCACATCTATAAACTGAGTGGGACTTCACCTAAGGGAAGTGAGCCAGGGGAGTCAACGGGAGTGACCCGAGGGAAGCAGTGATCCATCCCTAAACATTTGTAAAGGCAGTGAGCCTAGGACAGAGTGAATGTGCCTGAACCTTTGTAATCCACAACTAGTGAAGATTAGTGGAATTAGGTAAGACTGAAAACTTGTCATCGTATGCTCCTTGGACATAGCCCTTAGTGGTGAACCACGTAAAAAGTGATCTGTCTTCTCTGTGCAAGTGAATGTTTTCTTTCTGATCATATTCATCATACAAGTTCAACAAGTTCCTACCAATGTGGGAACAATCACATTAAAAGAAAAATTTGTCACCCTGATTCACCCCTCCCCTCCTAGGGTGTTTCGGGGTCCTTCACTCTTGGGGTGTTCATCTACTCCCTAGGCCTATTTTCCAAGGACCTATAAACACTATTGGTAGGTTAAATTTTTAGAGTGTTCATCTGCTCTCTAGATTCAATGCATATGTCTAGAGACTTGATGCATATTATTGTATGTCTCTGGGGATGATTGCTCTAGATTTTCAAAGATATTGTGATTATTGGTATGATGTTACATGGAGTTTTAAGTTATACTTCTTGGATTTGATCACATGATTTGAAATATGTGATATTTCATTAAATAGTTTTACTTGAATTATTTATAATGTGGAAAAAGAATAATTTTTAACCAAAATTTTGTTATCAAAAATAATTAATTGATTTTATTTACATGTTTTCATTAAATAATGAAATGTTAAAACTAATGTATAGTGAATTATTATAGAACAATTGTGTGGGATCCTACTGAGCCTATTATCCCCCACACTGTCCACCACATCAGTGGTGTGTAGACCTTTTTATGTATTTTGGATTAGGGTAAGGAAAGGTGTCGTGGTGATTTGGTGGGGTTTCTATTTGAGGAGTTGGGAAGTTGAATGTTAGATAATGGGACATTTTCTACTTGTAATATGGATTCAGTGTTTCTTATTTTGGTTTTTGTCCCTTATTATTGGGATCATAATTTTGTGTTTGTTTATCCACATTTGGGTTGTATCACTTCTACAGTTTCTTTTACCTATAGAGTGTATATCATGTTATATATTCTGATGTTTCTTTTTTATACATACATATATATATATATATATATTCCATGTTTTCTACTTCATGTCTATTTGAATCCTTCACTCAAGTTTTTTTATGTCCGGTTTCTAGTAACTAACACATTGGGATCGAGAATGCCCTTTGGGTATGTGATGGTTCAGATCGGGTATTAGTTTGCATAGGTATCGAGGTCCTTTAATTACACTTATTTTCTATGTTTCATTTATAAGATTTTTATTCTAATGGTAAACCTTACCCATATAAATAGGGTAGAAGGGTCCACCCATTCAAAAAAATTTATCATGCTAGAATCTCTTTGATGTTTCTCTATTTCACATAGAAATTTATTTCTACATCCTATATTTATCATCTTCCCATAAGAAATACCCTGGCCACTAATTATGTATGTTACCAAATATAAAATATAATAACTCCATACTTATAAATTTTTTATGTGATTCATTAGGGGCTAATAAATATTGTAAGATCAAGTGAATGTGATTAAAACTCATTTTCAAGGATTTCCCTTACATAAAAAATAAAATATATGTAAAAATTATAAATAAAGAATTTTTTAAAATGCATACAATTCATCTATGATTACTAAAAATCCATTATATTCTATATCTAAGGTTTTTCATGAGGATTGAAAATGTGGCAGATGATAGCATCCCACAACTATAGGTATCCATGATTTGAGTAGAATTTTTTTCACAAGAACAATATCCTCCTTCAATCAACATTGTTCTTTAACCCAACTATTCTAAAGAAGGTGTAAAAGGGGACTTTTTGTTCATTTTATTCTATACCTTACATAATGAAAACAATAAATCCATTTCCATCTCATGGTGTATATTTCTTTGACCAAGATACATCTTCATGTCTATTTCATGGATTTACTCATGTGTTAAAATTCATGAGGTACTTCCTCGACCAATTCATGCATTTCATGTATAAATGAAACACCCCATTCAATCCATATTGAAAAAAGTTATTTTAATGATATCTACATGGAATATTTTTTCCACCCAATTCATTGAATCCCACCGTAAAGAAACATCAGACACATAATGTGTAGGTTGTGACTTTGGGGTAAATTATCTCCTTTGATATCTTACTTACACTAATGAATAATAGACTTTGTTTCGTTTTGAAATATATTTTCTAATATACAATATCATATGAAATTATATACAAAAATAATTTCATGGTTTTGATGTTCTATTTTATATCTATGGTGTGATCCATCCAAACATTATTCATTCCTAATAATCAAATTTTATAGGAATTTTTTAATTTCAATTCCATCCCTAATGAATGCATTATGTTCCACTGTATTATTGAAGGGTGTTCACACAGATTCCCAACACATCGATTTATTGGGGAAATTATTATCTATAATCTATATCCATTTTCAATATAGTGAATATTCTATATGTGTAATAAACTTATTTTAGTTGTATTTACCATGAATTATGTTAAATTCATTATATACCCATTTATTTTCCATGGATTTATAATGCCATTTTTATTGATGAAATCATGAATGATTTATTAGGGAACCCCATGAAAAGGATATAAAACTCATTTTTGTACATTTTTTTATGAAATGTTCATTGAAATCAAGTGGAACACATATCTATAATTTTTCATTATCTTGGGTGCACCAATATTGTACTCCAATTAATTGGGTAATTTTAATGTCTCGTGAGATGATATGTATGGGATTAAGGTGTAAATATAATACTTATTTATATCTATTGGATTAATCCATTACATATGATACTATAATTGGGAGAAATCCTTATCATTTATTAACGATGGACTAGGGTGTATCATTGTTATTTGTTTATGATATCATCTTTATTTTTTCCACATTACTATAATGTGATGCTCTAATTTTATAGTCATGGTTTAATTCATTTCATTAAGATATAGTATCTTTTTTTCATCATCCCATACTTACGGTCATTCTCATTTTCATATCATTTTGTGCCTCACAACTCTCATGTTATGAATTATTATCATTGTTTCCCTTACAGAGAATTTGAGCTCACCCCTTCATATATTTACTTTTCCCTAAATTATTGAAAAAATGTATTTAGTATGCATGTATATAATATCATTTTATTAAGAGAATGTTTGGGAATTCTTGAATACTCTTTATGGACTAATTGTTTTCTTATATAGAGGGAAAAAATCCATTTATTGAGAATACATGATATTTAGAAGTTTATTATTTTTTATAAATCTATTAAAATCAGAACATAAAATCCATTGGATTGTAAATGTGTCATATATATATTAATCATATATGGGTATCAAATATAGTGTTCTAAGTCGTGTTTTTTAGTACAAGACGTGGGAGAAAATACTCAGGAGAGATATATTTGGTATCTGAGAAGTGGTTAGATAAATTCATAGGATATGATGTTATAATTTGAGGATGATTTTTCATCTAGAAATGACATCATGATTTGATAGGTTAAGGATGATCTATGTTTTTAAGATATTGAAAAATCATTAGGTTTGTGGTATTAAATATTTTATGTTAATTGGGGATTGGGATAAGGTAAAATTAGTGGAATCCATATGTATAATTATATAAACATGAGAACCTCCTAAATTTTTTATAATATATATTTTTTAGTCTTCATGGAAATTATGTTTCCATCAAGATATTGTATAGTGGATGTAGTTTTGGAACAGATTCATCTAGGGTAATAACCTTGAAATGAGTTGGTTAGGTATATATATATATATATCTTTATTCATGTGCAATGTGAGTGGGACCAAACTGCACACCTAGCCCTATACTACCTGGAAAAATGAATGGGTCAATTCAGATTCCCATTAAGAACCAATATAAAGGATTATGCCATATTTTTTTATATATGCTATCAAGATCAAGGAAGCTAATAGTAAAATTTCGATGGATATTCAAGATTGAATCTAAAGACTCATAAGTTTGGGAATATAAATAATTTATGATATATTTCTTTTAAGCGCATTGTTTTTCTTTTTTACATTTAATAATTTAGTTATTATCATCCATAAAAATTATTTTATATAATGGCTAGAGTAATAATTAACTGATATAAAAAAGGATGAAATTGATTATGTTGTAATTTTCCTATCATAAAATCTATTGAGATAAGAAATGAGATTATAAATATTATTATGATGATATATAAACTATCATGAATTATTATCAACAAAGTCAACACTATTTAATTATCTATATCACTAATGAAGTAAATGATGGAGTCGCATGAAAATCCAGTTGATGTAGATGATGAAGGAAAAAGGATACAATTTCCTTCAATTAAAAAATATGTGAGGAAACCACTGGGGAATATCTGAAAAGTATTATAAAAGTTTTTATGTTTTTAAAATTAGGGCATAAATCTTCTATATGCCATGGGAAAATGAAGAATTTAGTTTACTAGATATAGGAAGAATATTTGTCTTCTACTTTTACTACATATATTAATACAAAAATTTAACATGAAATTTTTTATTAAGACATGTCTATATTTTTTATGTCATTAATTAATGTAATTTAATAAATTTCATAGATGTAGTTTTTTAAGGGGATATAATGTGACATCCTCAAACATCAATATATATATTTTACTCAAAAATATACTAATTTAGATATATTTATTCTCACTTAATAATATGAATGTCATGATACATTATTAAGTTAAAATAATAATCTTAAAAAAGATCATCTTTAGTAACATATAATATACCAATATATGGAATAACATATATAAATTCTTTAAATTATATTATTTATATTAAATAATATTAGAAATGCATAATTCTTAAGAATAAACATCAAAAAAATCATTTGATCATTATATTATATATTTTTTATTAAAATTTAAATAAACAACATCTTGAAATATAGTTAGATCAAATTATATTTATTTTTGAATAATAATATCAAAATATTCTTTTTATGAATTTTTATGATTTTATTATAATATTAATTTTTATACAAAAAATTGGGATTAAAAAAATTAATTTTTTTGATTTAATGAATATAAATGTTTGACATAAAAAATCACAAAAATATTTAAATGATAAAATATGAAACTATAAACAAATATTATTCATTTTAAAATATTAATTGAACTTAGAAAACCCATTCACAACATTTGTTATAGTAATTTTAAAGGTTAATATAATAATTAAAATGATTAATATATTTCAAATTATTTAATAAATAGTAAATTATATTTTTTGGATTTATTTTATGGTCAGATAAAAATAAATTTTTTTAATAAATAAATTAATATTAAGAAATTCATTAACCCAAAAAAATATCTTATGCAAAAGATTAATTTTTAAAAACACGGTTTTATTTAAAACACCTTTTATGTGTTATGTGTGTGTAATATAAATTACATTTTACTCGTATTGTTTAAATGAATTTGGATAAATGGAGCGAAAATTGGAAATCAAAATTTCATAATTTTTTATTATGAGTTACTTATATTTTCAGAAATAAAATAATTGATATGATTAATATTTTATTAGTAGTAATAAGTGTTTAGTTGAGTAATCTATGGTGAATCAATTTTTTCAAAATTAAAATTACCATTAGTCCTTCAAGGAAATATTTTTTAGGCTGAAATGTAAAATTCCATTACTTAGAAACCATCCCTTACCTAACTCACCTAAATTTTCCTCTTTTCTATTCTTATCCCATGACCTTCATTTACATTGATAAGTCCCTCTTCCAACCTTATAAAAAGGGGATCACTTCTACCCGTCCAATACAACACTCCTATATAGAAATTTCCTTGAATCCGTACCTAAATTTCAACTACTTGAAATCATTTAAATTCCTTAATTCCCATGTTTATCGAAAATATTTCTTTTTACCTCAAATATAAGGCCTTAATCAAGATATTCAGAGTTGAAACCTAGGTATAACATATTTTAGTTAACATTTTCTTCTTATTATTTCCAAGTAATACTACCAAGAAAATAATTTGATAATAAATATGAAAATCATTAGTCTGTTTATGTATTATTATAATAATCTTAATTTGGTTTTGTAAGATTTAATATTGTCCATTTATTATTATTTTTATATTATGTGGATTATTTTCATGACTAGGTGCTCAGACGATGTGCGATTCTGAGGCTCAGTGTGACCAAAATATATATTTAAATATATTTAATATAATTAATAATACACATGTGATATTTTTCTATAAAAGTGGAATAAATTCTATCTTGGATCCATGATCAAAAATTTGAGGATACCATTGAGCTCAATAATGGTTGTTTTAACCTATTTATGACAAAACATTAGTTAGTGGGGGCTGTTTTAGAAAAAGTATTCACAGGCATAAAATGCATAAATTTATATAATAATTTTTTTGTACATTTCATTGATGCAATAAGAATTAATTTTTTAAATAGATGATTTTAAATAAATATCGTGATTATCCGTATAACCCTAGAGATATCATAGGACTTGTAGAGAGAACCTTAGACAATTATCTCAGAAAAAAGATCCCAGATCACGGATCAATCGATTGATGAAATGTCATATTCGACAGATATTTCCAATGAACATGACAAAGTTGTAGTTCTTCATCAAAAAACAATTCGATTTGTGAAAAATTGATGTTTTATTTTTATTTATTCTTCATTTTTGATTCCTATGATAAATGAGGATCAATCGTTGAGTGGATTGATCTGTGGATCATGCGTATTTGTGGGGTGGGTTTATTACGGGGTGATTTGGGATAATTAATTTTTATCTCTTCATTTTTTATATTATGGGAAATATTCAAGATTAATAAAAACATTAATCAAGGTTCATTCATCTTGTATATTCTTATTCTTTTCTCCCAATTTTATGTGAATCACCACCGACATTCTTTATTTGGCCCGCGGATTGACTATTATTGATAGATCAATCATTGTGCACCTAATTCTTGGTGAAATGTTCTGATTTCAAAGATCTATGATTGAAATTATGTGATGGAGGTTCAATAATGAGGATGGAGTGAATCATATAGTGAATGAATCTATATTTTTCATCATTCTTCAACATATAAATAAGAATGATTATTTGATTTATTTTTCAAGAATATTAAATAATTAGTTGCATTTTACATCGACTATGAGGTATGAACAACCATGGATCTTTGTTATCATTATGAATTGATTGATTAATCGAAGGTGGAGAATCTTATGGGACAATCAGAGGAGAAATGAGAGATTCTAGAAAATCCAAATCCACAAAACATGTAATTCGGGATTACATGACGTGTGGGGCCCCCATGGAACATAGCTAGGGTTCTTTCAAAGTACAGATCACACAATGTCTGACCCTCCCCAATTGACTCAACATGTACTTTGGATGTAAAAATACACAAGTTGGAGTTTATGGGAATAGATACATATATACTTCCACACAGACATGGGTTGGCATATATAGACTGGTACACAGACATGACTTTGGTACACTGACATGTCCAAGATAAATGGAATGTACACCATGTGTCTCTACATGACATTTATTCAATCTTCATGCCACGTATATAGAGACTACATGTTAGTTGAGTGACATCCACATGGATATGACTTGGGATAGTTGGACACATCGTGTACCCATTGGGACATACCTTGTACACCAATCAAGAGTTCAAGAGACTCTTCGTTTTCTTCGATTGGACTAGTATAGTTATATTTAATTCCCTTGGCCCTTTCCCTCAAGGTAATAGTAAAGAATTATATCCAAATCACTGATTTGTAATCCTATCTTGGGGCCCAGTCTCATATAGAGTTGTGGTATCCCTCCAAGATATTGAAGTGTGATCATCATTCATTATAATTTCCCTAGTTCAAGTTTGTAAAATCAGAATGACCACCCGGACAAGAGCATTAATCATAACTCTAGAAGGTCATGTCGGCATGGTTGGTGGAATCATTTATGTATGATCCCCTACATAACGGGTTGATCAAAATTGGTTTTGTGGTGTCCCCAAGTGATTCTGGTAATGACCAGCTATTTGTATATCATAGTCATCTTAACCAGTTCTGTCTCTTTGGGTGAGACCTAATGAGAGATTACTCTTCATCAAGTGTCTCCGATGATAGCATATCTTCTAGAGTGATTTCCCCTAGAACAAGAATTGCATTGAGTATACTTCTATGGCTGACAGTTGGTTATGACCTCCTGATGTCATGGTATCATTACAAAGTATATCAAGGTTGTTTCTTTTATACATTGATTGTTATATCTTGTATATAGATGAATACACTTGTGGCTTGGTGTTTACTTTCTTTTGGGTGTCTGAATGAGTATTATTATACTCCCCCTTGCATGGCCTTTTCCTCCACATGTTGTGTCTTATGAAGATGATGGACATTTATAAACTGGCCTAGGTGGATAGGGAGGGGTCAGGAATAGCTGCATCTTAATAGATTGAAGGGTTTACCCAGAGAGTACTTTTTTACATAGTCCTAACCATTAGATTATGTTGCAATCATTATAGTTTGGTTGCACTTATTTCTAATTTTCTATTCTAATTACATCACTTTCATACTTTTTTGTGGGATATTAGATGTATGCATGCATTTATTCAGTTGTTTTATATTTTAGCATTGTGTAGGATTTGAGACGTGTGTGTATGTGTATGTACTTTTGGAAAATGCCTCCCATTTGTAGGATATTTTTAATTGGTTCTAGTACCCAGCCCTAGAACTATTAAAGGTGGGCTTGGGTTTATCGTGGCCCAAGACCTCTGGGATGGGTTGTTATAGAGTGGTGCTAGAGTGAGTTGGGTCTACATTAGGACTGGGAGTCTATGAGATTGTTTTAAGGAAATAATGTTAAGTGTTTTGACTTCATCTTTTAGTCAAAGGACTCCATTGTTGGTATGATGTCCATCATATCCATACATAGAGAATGTGATTATCTACTTTTCACTTGGCACATGAGAAAAATAGTCACAAGGAAAACAATGGCACATCCATCATATAGGAATGGTTGTTTTTCATGTCATTCTTGAGTCACCTCCAAATATATAATCTATTGATGTGCTACATCTTTTTTAATTTTCAGGATGCCTCTATATGGACATCAAGACAAGATTCAACCGCATGATCATACGGATGATCCAACTATTGATGAGGCGTCAGTATAGGTATTTTTACCAGAGATAGCACCTTTATTTTTTTTACTACCAATACCACCACCCATTGATAAAATATAGTTCTGGCACTACAAGATGAGTATGCATGATTGCTAATAAAATTTTACTAGTTTTATCAGTAGATACCACCTATTTTTTGGGGTGATCTAGTTCTCACGATGCTGAGGAATAGCTAGATGCAGTCACCTATGTTTTCTGCATTATGATGATTTTTTCCGAAAAGATGGATGTCCTTATTAAAAATATTCTTCGGAGGCTCTATTGGGTGATGGTGGAGCGTGGTGACTCAGTAATATAATGATAAAAATATCTCATGGGTAGAATTCGAGTGTCTCTATAGAGTGGAGTTCTATTCTGCCACATTGAGATTAGTACTCATACTAGAGATTCAATATCAGCATCATTGTAGTATGGAAATGGATGATTATTCAGTGAGGTTTAATGATCACTCACATTACTCCTTGGATATGGTATGGGACTAGTTCTTCAGAGCATGGACCATTGGTTATGTCTTGTATCGAGACATCAGTGAGTTAGTGGTATTTTTTAGCATTTCCACCTATGTTGGAGTTCTTGAGTAATCCTTGTACCTAGAAATTTTTTGGTAGAGCAAACACCCGTACAGGGAAATATCAGTGGGAATCCATTAGTTGAGACATGAATAATAGGTAGTTCTCAACAATTAATGTAACCAAAGAGGGTTAAAAACTTTAGGAGGCTAACCCAGATCTCAGTGTTAGCAAGGCATGGCTCCCAAGGTGGCTCGAATCAGCCAAGGGATATGGGGTGTTTCTTTTGTGATGGTCAAGGACATCTGGAATAAGATTTAATGATTTCATGAAGATGATTGGGAGATGGTCGAGTGACCAACGAGACAAGGATGAAGGCATGAATAGAGATTTATATGGGGAAAATGATGTGGAAGAGGGTCGATTGGGTAGCAGGAGGTTGTCATAGATACGTCCTATTACCACCCCAACCTAAAGGTGGTCCATGCAAGAATCATTAGGATAATGGGGATGTACGAGGCTAGCTATATGATATTGATTTCTATAACCCTATGGAACTGGGGATGATACAAAGTATGGTCTATTACTTTTTAAAAATTATCCACAATATTGATAGACATAGTTTCTATACATTCTATTCTTTCTACTTCTATGGTTCAAGAAATAGAGATTATTGTTGACCTTTTGACTCAACTGTTACGATTGGAGACTCTGACGGGTGGTGACTTAGTAATATGTTACTTATGTAGACAGTGCGACCTGATGTTTGGAGGTGAGAGTTTTGTATGGGATCTCTTTATTGTAGCAATGTGGTGTTATGACATCATCTTAGGTATAGGCTTTTTATCTACTATTGGTTTCCATATTGACTATTTTAGGAAAAGGGTGAAGTGTGCCTCCAATGACGGAACAAGGCTTTCCGTTTTCATAGAAATGAAAACCAAAGCGATAGAGGATAGAATCATTCATAGGAGGGTGAATTTGATTACTCTATTCGGTATCTTAACCCTTGGGCCCTTGGATATTGTGATTTTTCAGTTTCATACAATGGTGACATAGTTTGAGGACAAATTTCCTGAAGAAGTTCCATGTTTACCTCCTCATAGAGAGATAGAGGTCAACATTTATATACACCCCAAGATGCCATCGATATCTAAACAAACATATCGGATGGCTCAGACATAGCTTCATGAACTGAGGGTTCTATTGGAAGAAATGCATAGGAAGGGATCAATGAGATCTAATATTTCAACATGTGAAGCCCAATTTTTTCAAGAAGGCTGATGGGAGCATGTGGTTATGTGTGGATTACCAACACATGAACCAAGAGAACGTGTATAAAAAGTAACTACTACCAATGATCATTTCCCTCTTTCATTAGTTTAATGGTGCTAGATGGTTATCAAATGATGATCTTATATATGGTTATCACCATGTGTATGTAAGGGACAAAGATATACTAAAGCTGGCCTTCAGGTGTCATTATGATCACTATGAGTACTTCGTGTTGACTTTTTCACATGATGAATGACCCAACAGTGTACATGGAACCCATAAACAAGATCTCTCAAACTTTCTAAGACTGGTTTGAGGTAGTTTTAATATATATCATCCTATTGTATTAGACAACTAGGGAGGAGCACGTGAGATACATGAGGTTGTTCCTAGACACTCTCCATGAGAACCATATTAATGAGAAGCTCTCAAAGTGTCAGTCTTGGATTAAAGAGGCCCAATTTTTGGAACATGTCATCTTAAATAATGGAGTTGTAGTTGATCTGACCAATGTTGACGATTTGATTACTTGGGAGCCACCCAATAATGTTAATAAGGTGTGTAATTTCATTGAATTGCATGGGAATTTTAAAGGTTTGTATTCAGCTTCTTTCGAGTGGAATCACACTTAATAGCCTTGAACAATAAAGGGAATCCATTCATAATGATAGAAAAGTGTCAGTATTTCTTTTAGCAGCTTAGGTAGAGGTTGATCATTGCTCCCATAATGTGGTTATAGAACGAATGGGCCATGTTCATAGTGTTCAGCGATTCATCACGAACCATATACGGTTTTGTTGTAATGCAGAGGCAAGAAGATATTTTCTATGGTTCATACCAGTTGAGACCATATATGCTGAACTACAAGACCGATTGTCTTGAGTTAGTGGTAAAAATTTTCACATTTAAGATGTGTAGACACTACCCAATGGGTGAGCTATTAATCACATACTGTGACCGCAATATTATAAAGTATATCTTCTCTCATAAGGATATTAGATTAAGATAAAGGTGGTGGATAAAGTTCCTCCATGTCTATGAATTTGACGTTGTCTACACTCTTAGAAAGGGGAACTTGGTGGAATATTCCCTCATTAAGAGATATAGTTTTTAGTTCCTGAATAAGATGTCAGAAAGGTTAGCATTTTTATAGATCTACTTTTCTGATGGAGATGGAGAATCTTACGTCCATCCTATTATTTTAACCCATCCAATTTTTCTGAAAGTCAAGGAGGTACATCTTGAGGATACCTACTTTGAGACTATACATGCTCAGATATCCATAGGGCATTCTCTTGATGGAATTTTCAAATTTGGGGAGCATGTTGTTGTTTTCAAAGCATGCACGATGGTACTAGTGATGTTATAGGAGGATGTTTTCAGTGAGTATCATGCATCTCCCTTGGTGGTGTGTCTAGGTGTTGAAAAGACATATTGTGACCTCTAATATTAGTTTTGGTGCCTAGGGTTAAGGAATGATGTTACAGAATTCATCTCTTGATGCCAGACATACTAGAAAGTGAAGGTTGAGAACCAAGTTCTATTATGTTTATCCAAAACCATTAAGGTGGATGAATTAATGTGGGATGGGTTATATATACACATTATTGTAGTATTACCAAATATGTCCAGGGGAAATGATGCCATATGGGTGACCTTTTATGGACTCCCCGTATTGGTACACTTCCTTGATATTCAGGAACAGAGTTCAGTAGAGAGATTGGGATGAATTTACAAGCATAAGATAGTTTGAATTGATGGAGTTCCATTGATGATTGTTTCTAATCATGATGCTCTCTTTACATACCAGTTGTTGAAGGGATTACATAAGTCATTTGATACCTAGTTACACATGAGAATAGGGTTTTAACCACAAACTAGTGACTAAATTGAGTGGACTATTCATGTTCAAGAGGACATGTTGTGATCTGGCAGGTTTGATTAATGATGTTTTTGGGATGATAAAAAACCACAAGTGGATTTTGGGTATAACAACAACTACCATTCCACCATTAGTATGGAACAATTCAAAGATTTATACAGTAAACCTTGTAGGTTACATCTTTTTTATATTGAACCCGCAAAGTTGACACACATGGGATCACAGTTTGTGAGATCTACATTATAGAAGGAGTAGATAATCCAATCTTAGATGAAGACTGTATATAGCCATCATAAGTGTTATTCTAATAAGAGACAGAGGCCCTTGGAATTCGAGGAAGGAGACTATGTGTTCATATGGGTTTCATCACATTGTGGATTACAGAGATTTGGATGAGGCGGAAAGTTGTCACTGATGTTCATTATCCCTTTTTAGATACTACATAGAGTTGACAAGGTGGGGTACCACGTAGCTCTACCTCCATATTTAGATTGCGTACATGAAATCTTCAACATGTCGCAGTTGAGGATGTATGAGCATGACCCATCCCATGTTATCATCTAGTGTGGGAAAGACAATAAGGAGGTAGAACCCATTATTAAGTACCTTGTAGTGGTCAAGGTTCATCATGAGATGATCCTTTATGGGTGATCAATTCTTTTAGGGCATGTCCAGTGGTATCATGGAAATCCCCAGGATGGCACATGGAAGAAGCAGGCTCAGATTAAGGCTCAGTTCCCACATTTACTTAAAATTCCCTTATTTTTTACTTTTTAGGGATAAAAATCACTGTTTTTGGGTGAATTAAATGACTCATATTTTTTGTGCATTATTTTTAGATATTATATGTATTATTTTAAAGACAAAATGTTGATATGAATTGAAATTCCTATTCCTAGTGTGCTCATAATAAATGTTTGAAATATATTTAATATATTTAATAGCACACACATGTGGTCTTTAGGAAAAAGGATCCCATATCCAAAATATGAGGGTTCAATCTAGGTCAAAATTTTGGTTTTAACCTAGGAACGAATTCACATCAGTAGATTTTGGGTAGTGGTAAAAATAATTTTAATGGTGTAAAATGAATGAAATTAATTAATAAAATTATTTATATACATTTCATTAATGTAGAGACAATTTTGTGATTCAATAGAGGATTATGGAAAAATAAAATGGTTATATTCATAATCCTAGAGATGTTAGTGGACCCTATGAGTGAACCTTGGAGGATCCTCTAAATTGAATGATTATGGATCATTGACCGATCGATCGACAAAACCTTGGATTCGATGGATTATTCCAATAAAAGTGACGTGAAAATTATTCTTTTTTAGTGATTGAACAGATTGATGTATAATGTTGTTTTATTTGGAGTTTTTTACTACTCTTGATTCCTATATTGAACATGGATCAATCCAACAATAGATTTCTTCTTACATCGTGTGTATTTGTGGGATAGGTTTATTACAATGTGATTTGGGGGAATTAATATGAATATCTTAATATATTATCTTATGGAAGAGAATCAAGATTTACATGAACACAGATCGATTATAGTTCTTATAATTTGTTCATTTTCTTTTCTCCCTGGTTCTACGAATCACCAAGAGTGTTCTTCGTTATTCACGAGGTTCAACTATTCTTGATAAATCTATCATTGTACACATGTTTCATGGTGAAATGATCAAATATCATAAATCTAGGATTTATAGAGCATTAAGAAGGTATGATGATGGAGAAATATTGAATAAAATTATGAATGATACCCAATTTCACGTTCTTGGGAATTCATCAATTCATGAAAAAGTACAAGGATATGATAAGTTTTACTAGAAGATATGATGAAGGGATGCGTTATTCGATGACAGTGAGCTATAGAAGAACATGGATCTTTTAGTTTATGTATAATAGATAACTAGATCAATGGAGGACCATCATAAATGATGCACATTGGAATAACGAGTGATTCTAGAAAATCTCAATCCACACAGATCGTATTCTAGGATTACATGGTGTGTGGTTCCCCCTATCTATGGAGGTAAGGTTTGGAAAAAAATTAGGATCAAAAGTCAGTTGATCCCTATAACATGACATATGACCCTCTTTGGTTGACTCAGTGTGTATTTTAGAAGTATACAAACATAGGTTGGAGTACATGGGAATATACATTCAATGTACTCCCACACAGACATGACATGGAATACACGAACTAGTACACGAGCAAGACATTGGTACACGTACACAACCAAGCAACATGTGATGGAAACCATGATTCTATAAATACATTTTAACCATTATAAACACCCTTTATATGAATAGAATATGTTGTGAGAGCCTCTTCCACATGGGAAACACATGGTGTAGCTGGACACACCATGTACCCCTTGGGGCACACCATGTACTCTCTTCATGAGTATATGAGTCTCTTTGTTTTCTTATTTTGGACTTGTTTAGGTTGTGTTCGTTCCATTAATACATTAAATTGAGGGTATAGTGTGGTATTACATCAAAATCATTCGATTGTGATTCCCTCTAGAGGCTGAGTCTCTTATAGAGTTGTGGTGTCCATCCACGAGATTGGAGCACAATCCTCTATCATCCGTAGTTTGATTGTTAGTGTTTTTGGAATCATTATGACTTACATGAGAAAATATTTGATATTTCATCTACTAGTTTGCATCATTAAGGTTGGTGTAATCAAAGATTCATGAACCCCTACAATGTGGATTGATCCAGATTGGGTTTGTGGTGTCCCCCAGTGATTCTGGGCATGACCCCATATCTGTGTATGATAGTATTATTAGAAAATTGTGTTCTCAAAGGGTGGGTCCAATGATTTAGACCTCTTCATTAAGAGTCTCTAATGATATCATGTCATGTGGAGTGATTTATTCTATAATAAGAAAATCTTCTTGCATAATCTTTTGGATGACAATTTGTTATGACCGCCTGATAGAATGATATCTTTGCTAAGTATATTTGGGTTGTTTTTGTTATACATTGATTTTTATATATTGTATTGACTTGACTATAATTGGTTCTTAAAGGTTAGTTTTTTTAGGGTGTATTTCATAGTATTATTATATTCACATGTGTATGGGATTTTGTTTCACGAGTAGTGTTTTTTTTGCAGACAATGACACTTTTGACAATGTCCTAAGAGGATAAGGAGTGTTGAAACATAAATGGATCATGACTGAACAAGGTGTTTACCAAGAGTGTACTTTTAAATTAGTCATCTCACATGGACCAGGTAAGACTCTTTACAGTTTGGTTGGACATGTTTTCCCCCTTTTCTATTTCAAGTACATTACTGTCATATGTTTTAATGGGGTTACAGATGCATGCATGCATTATTTTAGTTATTTTTCATTTCCTCATTATGTGGGTTTGGATATGTGTGCATGTGTACAGGTAATTTAGGCTAATTCCTCCCACTTGGGTAATATGTCTTCTCAACTTTGGTCTCTAGCCCTTGGACTATTGGATGTGGGATTTGGGTAGTCGTGAAATAGTCTCCTCTAGGACTGGTTGAGACACATTATTTATTCTATTTTATATACTATGAAAACAAGACTCATTTTTAGTGTTTGTGTGTTTAGATTACCGTCCCCATGTAGCGACACATTTGGTTTCCCCACAAAACCCTTATATCTTATAATAGCCCAATAATTTAAAATATATTTATTAAAAAATTTCATTCTCATTGATAGACTTTGATCCACGCAACACCATGTTTAAACAAAACATTACACGCTATTAAAATATTATTTTTAAACATTACCATTATAAGATTTCCATTAAATTATTTTTTATGAATAAGACTAAATAAATTAGGAATTTCATTAAAAAAATTATAAAATAAATAAAAAAATTTTCTATTGATTATAAATGAACACAAAACCATTTTTAAGAGATCAAAATGTTTTTGGAAAAACTATATTTTTTTTGAATGGATAGTAAGTCACACATTGTGAAAATAATTTTAAATATATTTTTAAACATTTTAAGAAACATAACTTAAAAATTAACTTATTTATTGGATTTGTATAACAAAAAATATATGTTTTAAAATTTTTGGGTTTTTTTGAAAAGAATCATTTTTCATTAAATATTGGAAAATACCTATTTTCATTAAAAATTCCATTTATTTTAAATAATTATCCATTAAAATTTTATTTTAATGTGGTTTTAAAATTAAAATTAGTAAAATTATATATTTATCAATCCAAATTATGTAATTATAATCAATTTCATATCGAAATTTGATATAAAAACATTTTCAATATTTGAAATTGTTTCTTTTTGAAAACCTTTTTCGTCATGTCTGCGGGTTTAATTTTATTATTAAATATTCCTATAATATTAGTAAAATATGAAAAAAATGATTATTTATATTATTTAATAGTTTTAATATAACATTTGGCTATAATGAATGGTGAAAGATGTAAAAATTATTTATTGTGCTAATAGTAAAAATAGGTTTACCTGTGTGATAAACAAAAAATAATAGTTTTTAAAATATCCTAAAAAATTAAAAATTCTGATTTTATCATCATATTTTTACCTTATATATTATAATTTTTGAAAATGGTCCATTTTTTAGCCTTTTATAATGAGAATAGTGAGGGTGGAAGTCTTTATTTTCAAAAAGTCCAAGTGTGTCCTTTCCCCGAGTTATTAACAGTCACCAACTCTCTTCTCATTTAAACTCTTAAATAAACAATTATTTTGGAATATATCAACCCATATAACATACGTACTTCCCTCCACTCATCCTATAATTAATTTTTTGGTTAAAAATATAACCTATGAAGTTTTTTGGTTAAAACTAATAAAAGGTGTTCGAAGAAGAGGTAACATCCTTAAACGAAAGTTTTATTTTATTTATTATTCCACCAACTTCAAATACTGTTAATAAATTATGATATTATAATATAATTATATTTAACATGTTATTATATTTTTATGTTATATTTATAACCTAAAACCATCTCCTCATCACTCAAACTGGGAAAAGAAATTATTGACCCTATGTACGGCGGACTACCACATCGTGAACTGGTGTAATTCATTTTCCATTTACACTTCTCACATATGGATATAATGAGGTATATAATAATTATAAATAATCTTTATGATATAATTATAATTATGTAAATATAATATCACATTTACCTTCAATATTTCCCTTCCTTGGAGAATATGATAACATCGCTCATGTGTACATCGTGTTACCGCCTCAAGAAGTGACATGATATGTTTTTCATTTAATTTTTTTGAAAGGAAATAAAGAATAATTTTTTGTTTATATATAATATTAATGACATATTAACCATTATATAAATGTAACATGTCATATAATTTATTACCTTATCGTCCTATGAATAAATTATAACATTGTTCGTGTTTATAGAGGACTACCGCCTTGTGAAGTGATGTGATTTGTTTTTGTAACTACATCACAATGATGGTATATATGAAGGAATTTAATAAATAATATTATATTTCTGATATAATTATCATCTTTTAATTATACAATTAAACTTAACATCATTCTATAATGATTATGAAAAATTGAAATTTTGATCATGCGCACGTACAACTTACCGTCTACATGATTGTAACATAGTTCATTTTTTAAATTATATTTATTGGTTGGTATAAAAAGTATAATTTATGTATAAAAAATATAATTATATAATTCTTATGATTTTTCATATTATTAATTAATAATCTCTTTTACCTTATTCAACTTTCTAGAGTTATTATGGTTATATGAGCCTTTTATCATTGTAATATCTGATTTGAAATTAATTGGATGTATAATTGATTATGAAATGGTAAAAATTAAAATAGAATAAAAAATAAACATGAAATTTTTATTATGAAATAAAATAAATAACGTATTTTATTATTCATAAATAAAAATAATTCATGTGACATATTGGGCTCATGGTAAGGTATTTATCTAAACAACCCTTTCCTTCAGGTTATGAACATTCTCTATCCAACTCAAATTATCTCTCTATTTAATTTCATGTAATTGTTATAAATTATGTATATATTACTCAAACATATATACCTATATTATTATCCCATCCATTGAGGGGTAATACATACCTTAAGACCATTTCTCAAATGCCTTATTTATGAAATTTCCATTGATTGTGATATGAGGCAATATTATGTAACCCTTTTTAAATTCATAGGTAATTATTATGTTATTACTTACGATTTGTTTCCTTTTAGTGGAACACATATATCACATAAAAATTATTATTGGTGTTCCTAAATAGTTCTCTAATGAATTTTGTAATGTTTTAGTCTCATGTAACGTAATATATGAGTTTATGGAGTAAACCAAACCCATTATGGGAATTTTTCCACAATGGGAAATTGTCTAGGAATTTACCCTTTACTCATGTTTATGTCACGTTATATATTTTTTCTACATTTCTTATGATTTTATGTTCTTAAGATACTATGTTCTTTATGATATTCATATATGTATTTATTCACGAGCCTTATATTTTATTATATCTACATATGAATGTTATGTTTTGTTTCTATATTGTTGAGTAAATAAGGTTTTCCTTATGACTTTTCCATTCCTTCTTGTTCTGGAAATCACAAACACCTTTTACTTAAAGAAATCTATGTTTCACTTCCCTGAGGAAAATTTCCTTAAGGAAATTTACCCTAACCTAGATTTCCTTATACATATCAATATTTTTCTTAAGTGTAAAAATAGGATTCATACCCAAAACCTCGGAATCATATAATGCTTAGATATGAATCATTCTGTTTTAGGATCCGAATTATGGATATGAAATTTAATGAAGTTCCACTCTGAATTCGGAATAAGAACTCTAATAAAGTTCCATTCCGAATTATGGATACAAAATCTTATAAAGTTCCATTCTAAATTTTGGATAAGAACACTTATAAGGTTCCACTATGAATTATGGACTCCGAACATTTATGAGTTCGACTCCGAACATTTATTAGTTCGACTCCGAACATTTACTAGTTTGACTCTGAACTTCTATGAGTTCGACTCCGAACTTTTACTAGTTCGACTCCGATCTTTTACTAGTTCGACTCCAAACTTTTATGAGTTCGACTCTGAACTTCTATGAGTTCGACTCTGAACTTTTACTAGTTCCACTCCGAACTTTTTATAGTACGACTCTAAAATTTTACAAGTTCAACTCCAAACTTTGTAAGTTCAGATTCTGAATTCTAGTGAATCCAAACTCCGAATTTCCTTAGAAATTCAGACTCTGGATTTCTACAAAATTTAGGTTCTGAATTCCTATAAAATAGAATCCAAAAATCTCTTTAGTATAAGACTCCGAATTCCATTTTGGTTAGACTCCTAACTTTTATTTTCTTACATTATGAACTACAATTTTTCTTATGCTTACACTCGTTTCATTACAAAATGATGTCGTGCATTCAGTTACACATGTTTTGTTACAAAATTATGTAATCTATTCTGTTTCTAACTAACTGTTGGTTTAGTGACATGTGTACAGGTCCCTCCGAAATTTAAGGAAAATATGACCGTTGGAGGAGGGATCCGACCGTTCCAACCAAGCCTATAAATAGGAGCTCATTTTAAAGAGCTAACAACAATTGACCCTGAAGTTGATCACTCTAAAGACCACACGTTGTTAATTTTATTTCTAGAGAGAAAAGATTTTCATGCCTTGTGTGTACTGAACTGCTCGTTCAGATTGCTTCATGCGACTCTGATTGTAGGTGAATACAATCGAGGTCTTCTGGGGATAGGAAGACAGAGGTATCAACTTCCTTGAAGTTCAAGGGCTTCCTTGCTGAGGAAGACAGAGGTTCCAACTACCTTGAAATTGAGGGCTTGCAGGGATAGAAAGACAGAGACTCTGATATTCATATCGAGGGCTTACCCTGGTGTCAGTAAGATGGACTTTATTTAATGTATAAATCAAGGGACCTTTATCCAAGGTTGTTGGATACCCTACTCTTTGGGTTAAAAGATTTATATCTTGTTACTTGTAGTTTTTATACTTGTTTGTCCACTAAATATTATATTGTAAGGAAAGTATAACCTTCTTATATTCTCTTACACTTGTACTCTGATTAATTTAGATTCTATACGCTTTAAGGTATAATTTCATATTGTAAACATTGGTTAAGTTTCAATTTTCGGATCCATATTTCCAGAACCTATTTTCGGAATCTCTTTCTAGATTTAAGCAAGTCCATAGAACTAGAGGTTTGTAACTTCATACTTTGTCCCAATCTTTTATTGGTGTTAGAGGAGTTGTGAATTTACTTAGTTTAATTTTGTTAAACTTAGATCTTTCCTTTTTTAAAGAAATTTTTAAAGTGTATAATTCACCACCCCCCCCCCTCGTCTTGTATATTGACCATATTAATTTTTATTTTAATCATACAATTCATATCAGAGGAGGTTACTGAAATAATTATACTCACATATAAGTTTTTCTTGCTCATTTTTCCTTTGTTCAATATTTTCCTTTCTTAGGAACTTTTTCCTTGAATCTGAACTTTTGTTATTAACATTTTTTTTGTATAGAAATAATTTTTATAATGGAAGTTTTAAATGTTGGTTCTATCGACAACCTAAATCCTACAAGACCACCAATTTTTGATGGCAATGATTATGAGTACTGAAGAGATCGAATGAAGACTTTCGTTATCAAGACTAGAGTAGAAAACTTTTTTATGCTTATTGGAGGTTATAAAATTCCTGATAAGGAAGTGAGTTCTTTCACCAACCAATAGAATCATTATTATCAATTAAACTATAAGGTACACAATACTCAACTATGTTCAAGGACCAGGAATATATATAGCCAATTTTCTTCTTGTGAAACAGCTAATTGTATATGGAAGAAACTTGAAGTTACCCATTTTGGTACATCTAAAGTGATTGAGACTATAAGAGCTATGTTGAGAGCTGAGTATCATGGTTTAAATTTCCCTTATCGAGAACGTATTTGCATATTACATCAAAGATTTATGACTATCGTGAATAGCATAAAATCTATGGGAGAGAAAGATTTGGATGATGAAGCTCTGGTTGATAAGATTATTGACATTATGCCTAATGAGTGGGAATCAAAGAGAAAAGCTATTGGTGGGAATAGGAAGGTAACTCAAATATCTCTTGATAAACTATTTTTAACTCTTCTTCAATATGAAACAATGATGAAGAGAGATGCTGATAACATCATAGAGAATAATGGGAATGGTACTGTTGCTTTTACTACAACATCGAATCACATGAAAGCTAAGACTCCTGAGAGAGTAACAAGATCCAAGCCTAAGAAGGTTACTATATAAACCGAATCTAGTGAGAGTTAAGTCTCAGAGAATGAGTTAGCTAATATTGCTTGAAGGATGAATAAGATATCCAATTAGAGAAATTTCTAATCCAAGTATAAGAAGAAGGATAGAAAAGATAAGAAAGATTTAGAGGTCACATGCTATAAATGCAAGAGAAATGGACACTTACGACCTGATTTTCCTATGCTTAAAAATAAATAAAGAAAAGAGAGGAATTCTAAAAGGAATAGGGAGACGTATTACAAGTCCAAAGCTAAGAATGTTCTGAAATCCAATGACACCTGGAGTGCTAGTGGTGGTACTCTTCAGATGAGTCTTCTAATTATGAATCTTCCGGACAGAAGAATCTTGGTATTATAACCAGATTACCTATCAAAAATCATTGTTTTTGTCTAAGGTACACAATACTGAATCATTGACCAATGTTTCTTTGAATTCTAATGATAGTAAATATTATAACTCTTCGGATGAAGAATCTTTTTTTGATGAAGAAAATACTTTACCTACCTATGAATAAGTTTCTAGGTTTGTTGAACTTCTTGAGATTGAGAATTCAAAACTCAATAAAAACATGATAAGGTAATCTCTAGGAATACTATTCTTACTAAATAAGTATCATATCTTTCTAAATATCTTGATAAGAAAAATTCTGATTTTGAATGTATTTCAAAAAGTCTTGAGGAAGTAAATTTTGAGAAGAATAAACTTTCTAATGATCTAGAAAAAGTAATTTCTAAGAAAAGTGTTTTCAAGCCTAGCTCTACTTCTAAATCTTATGATTTTGAAGATAAAAACTTGGTTATAAAACTCAAGTCCGAAATATTTTCCTTAAAGTGGTGTTTGTCGATCTTTACCTTAGGTAAAGAAAATTTTGATAAGATGTATTCACAAATACGACCATTAAGAAACGAATCCGGATTTGGTAATACCCATGAAAAACCAACTTTTAGTAACAATTATTTTGTTCCTCAAAGTGCCCCATTTTGTACCAAGTGTCAATGTGGTGGTCACTGGGCAAAGAATTTTTCTTTAAACAAAACCCAATATTTATGTTTTCGTAAGGCCTATTTCTCTAAGAATATGTGGGTACCCAATATTTTGTTATCTGAAAATCTCAGATCCAAATAAGTTTGGATTCCGAAAGTCTAATTCTTTTCTCATTTTCTAGAAGATAAAGGAAGTACCAACAACAATACTTGGCACATGGATAGGGGATGTTCCCGGAACATTACTTGTAAAAAAAGCTATTTTGAAAATATTATCAAGATGAAAGGAGTAAAAGTAACTTTCGGAGATAATTATCAAAGAGAAATAGTCTGTATAGGTAATATTGTTCTTCTTGGTAAAACCTTGATTTCAAATGTTTTGTTTGTTAATGGTTTTAAGAACAACCTCATTAGCATAAGTCAATTATGTGATGAAGGATACCTTTTGAATTTTAGGAATGATAAGTGCTTAGTACACAATTACAAGGAAGAGTTTATTCTTTCTGCCCATAGGCAAGAAAATGATTACACTTTAAACATAGAAGTCGTTAGAAGCCAGGACATACCTTTTCTTAGTGCAATGGAAGATCATTCCTGGTTATGGCATAGAAGGTTAGGTCACTGTAACCTTAGATACTTATGAAAACTCTCTAAGAAATGTCTAGTTAAGGATCTATCAGAGCTTAGATTTAATTATTCTAAATATTTTGATCCTTCTCAATATGGAAAGTAACATAAATCTAGTTTTAAATCAATCGGTGAAGTCTCAACAACTGATGTATTATAGTTGGTGCACATGGATCTTTTTGGTCCAACACAAACTGGAAGCATTGGAGGAAAATACTATGTGTTTTTTCTGGTTGATGATTACACTAGATTTACATGGGTCTATTTTCTAGCAAACAAGGTTGAAGAATTTTCTTATTTCAAAAGTTTTAGAGCCGAAGTTAAAAATGAGAATAACCTTCCATTGAAAAATATTCATAGTGATCATGGAGGAGAATTCCAAAATTATGATTTTGAAACTTTTTGTAGTAAAAAAGGTATTACTCATAAATTTTCAGCACCTAGAACTCCTCAACAAAATGGTATAGTTGAAAGAAGAAATAGAATTCTTTCCAAGATAACTAGAACCATGTTGAGTGAATATTCTATAGCTAGAAATTTCTGGGCTGAAACTGTAAGTACTGCTTGTTATACTATAAATCAAGTTTTGATTAGACCTTTTCTTAATAAAACTCTTTATGAGTTATGGAACTGTAGAAAACCTAGACTTTCCAACATTAAGGTGTTTAGTCCCAAGGTATTCATCCTGAATACTAAATATAGTCTACCCAAATTCACACCAAAATCTGATGAAGGAATTTTCTTAGGCTACTCCATAACTTCTAAGGAGTATAGAGTTTTTAACAAAAACACTTGTACTGTTGAGGAAACAGTGCATGTAAAATTTGATGAAACTAATCCTTTTATTTTTAAACCATCCCAACCTACATCCCCCGATTTGTTTTAAAAAACTTATTATCAACCTTTGATAGAAGATCCTTTTGATAAGGAAAATGTTCAAGAAGATTCTTCTTAAAAATTTACCCCACTACACTTTCTTCCCTATGTTGATTAACATGTTTTACAAAACCTAATTCATGTGTTTCTAAAGAATCATCCAAGTGATAATATCATTGGTGATGTCAATCAACCTGTAAGGAATATAAATTCCCTGAGGAATGAAGTAGAACATCTTGAATTTCTTTCCCAATTAGAACCAAAAAGAACTGATGAAGCTTTAGGTGGCAATGATTGGTTCAAAGCCCTGAAAGATGATCTAAATGAATTCAAAAGGAATAAAGTCTAGACCTTGGTTGAAATACCAAAGTAAACATCTGTTATTGGAGTAAAATGGGTTTTTAGAAACAATTGTGATGAAAATGGAGTCATAGTTAGAAATAAATCTAAACTAGTTGCTAAAGGCTATAATCAGCAAGAATGAATAGACTATGAAGAAACCTATGCTCCAGTAGCTAGACTTGAATCTATTCGTATTTTAGTTGCCTTTGCAGCATTCTTCATTTTTAAACTTCTTCAAATGGATGTGAAATGTGCTTTTCTCAACGGTTATGTTCAAGAGGAATTTTTTGTTGAACAATCTCCTGGATTTGAAGATACAAAACATCTTGATCATGTTTTTAGATTTACCAAAGCTTTATATGGCCTTAAACAAGCCCCACGAGCTTGGTATGATAGACTTACAGGATTTTTTCTTCAAAATAACTATGTTAAAGGAAATGAAGATCCAACTATTTTTATAAAGAAAGATAAGAAAAATGTTTTTATTGTTCAAATTTATGTTGATGATATTATATTTAGTTCAACTCAGAAATCTTTAACTGATTCCTTTGCGGATATAATGAAATCTGAGTTTGAGATGAGTATGATGGGTGAGTTAACATTTTTCCTTGGTTTTCAAATTTCTCAAAAACCAGAAGTAATCTACATATCCCAACATAGGTATATTAAAGATGTTCTTAAAGAGTATGGTTATGAAAACTCTAAGAGTATAAGTACTCCTATTGGTACCTCAAACACAATTGATCTGGATGAAACTGGGGAACCAGTAGATCAAACATCTTTTAGAGGTATGATAGGAATCATATTTTACTTGATAGCTAGTCGACCAGACTTGATGTTTTCTATATGCTTATGTTCCAGATATCAATCCAATCCAAAGGAATCTCATTTAACGGCAGTGAAAATAATTTTTCACTACATAAAGGGAACCATAGATCTAGGATTATTTTATACTTCTGGAAAGGATTTTATCTTAAAAAGTTTTTCAGATGCTGACTTTGGTGGGTGTAGAATGGATAGAAAAAGTACATATGAAACTTGTCATTTATTAGGAGATTCATTAGTTTCTTAGTCCTTCAAGAAGCAACATTCTGTAGCACTATCCACTACTGAAGCTGAATATGTAGCATCTGGAAGTTGTTGTGATCATCTGTTGTGGATGCAACACACACTCACACATTATGGCTTGAGTTTTACTAAGACTCAAATTTTGTGTGATAACACAAGTGCCATTTCCCTTAGTAAAAACCCTACACATCACACTCGTGCAAAGAACATAAATATTAGGCATCACTTTATTAGGGATCACACACTTAAAACAGATATAATTCTTCATTTTATCGGAACGCAAGATCAACTTGCTGATATTTTCACAAAATCGTTACCCTCCGATAGATTTCAATACATTAAAAAGAAGTTAAGAATGATAACTGTAAGGAAATACTTCTTCATTATCTTCTTTTTGAACAATTCTTCTTACAGTAATAAACTCCTTTTCATAGGAGGAGTATATTTTCTTGATATTATAAACAAAATTTTCTTAGTCATTTTTTTAAAAACCAAAATTTTTGTAGTTTTTTTAAGGCTTTTGAAACCAAAATTTTCATAGTTTTTTTATATCTTTGTAACCAAAATTTTTGTAGTTTTTTTTCAAAGCTTTTGTAATCAAAATTTTCTTATTCAGTCTTTCAAACTATTGTAACTAAAATTTTCATAATGAGTTTTTTCAAAATTTCCAGAACCGGAATTTTCAAAATGAAAATTTTCGGAACTAAAATTTTTGTAAGGAAAATTTCCAGAACTGGAATTTTCGTTGTGAAAATTTCCGAAACTGAAATTTTTTGTAATGAAAATTTACAGAACTGGAATTTTTGTAATGAAAATTTCTAGAACTGAAATTTTTGTAATGAAAATATCTGAAACTGAAATTTTCGGAAGTGAAATTTCTGGAAATGAAATTCTCGTTATGAAATTTTTGTACTCATACTTTTCAAAATGAAATTTTTGTACTCATACTTTTCATAATGAAATTTTTTTACTCATACTTTTCATAATGAAATATTTCGTACTCAATTTTCGTATTGAGAATTTTCGTACTAAAACTTTTCTTAATGATAATTTTCATAATGAGAATTTTTGTAATGAAAATTTTCTTAATAATAATTTTCGTACTCATATTTTTTATAGTGAGTTTTTCGTAGTGAGTTTTTTATAGTTTGTTTTTTCATAGTCAAATTTTTCATTCAAGAAGAATATCACCTATTATAAACAAACTTTTTAAACCAATCTGAAAGGTATGATTTCCTTACTCATGTTTTTGTAATCATATTTGGATTGCTGATATTTTCTTATGTGTTTTAAAATTTTTCAGATTCTTGTTTTCATAAATTCGAATGTTTTTCTTAAAACCTCAAAAGATCAGAGTCACGTTTTTCTTGCAGTTTGTATCTCAACCGTCAGATCTAATCTCAATGTATCTCAACCGTTCGATCAACCACGGAAACTAAACCGTCATGTTAATGCCTATATAAAGGGGACCCCTAAAGGTCATCCCACATTGGTTTTTCAAAGCTTTCACGTCTCGAAGCCCTGACTCTCTTCTTAAAGAACATTCTGATATTTCTAAAGCCCGTTCTGAATCCTTCAGAACTCTCCATTCCGAATGTCTGTAGAAGATAAATCTCAAGATATGTCTACCTCAAAACCAATCTCAAAATGGTTAGTTTACAGGGAGAGGTTGGTGCATCCATGTTTCTACAAGTATAATTCTCTTATAACTAAGAATATCAAATTGAATGGCTGGGAAGATTTTTGCCTATCAGAGCCAGAGAAATGGGATCCAGTTTATACAGAATTTCTCTTTGAGCTCTATGAGTCTGTTTCCTTCCTTGAGGAAGATGGAAAAGATTTCTTTTCATTAATGTCTTATGGGAAGACTTAAAAATTATCTTACACTAAGGCTGTAATCTTGGTTGGATTAGCTTATGAAGGTGAAGCTAGGTTTTGTTCACATAAGCTTCCAGATGAGCAAGGAAGTTTCAAAAAAGTGAAGGCATTGAAATGTCTTGGACATAAAGATGCTAAGACTACTAAGATTGCTCATCTCACTCCGAATAATCGAATTCTACAGCTATGGGTACAAGGCTTTTTCGTACCAAGAAGGGGTCATAAAGATAATCTGAAGAAGAGTGATATTTACATTCTACATTTTTTGGTAAATCTAAGGAAGATAAATCTGATGAGAAATGTTTTGATTACAGTTAAGAATATCAAAGATGGGAATTTGAATGCTCAGATCATAATGTATCCGGCCCTTATTTCTAAACCTATCATCATATGTCTTGATTCATTCAAAGTTGATTTCACTTCCACGAAAATAAATTTCAAGGTAATGCTGGTTAGTGATGATACATTAAAGAGGATGAAAATTGGTTTTTCTGATGAATCCGGAGAATTCAACCCTTTACCAAAAGAAGATGCTAAGACCCTTCCAGAAAATGTTGAAAAATCTGAGCAAGTAAAAAATGTTACTAAAAAGAGGAATTTTAAGGAAGTGGTGGCTGAAGAAAAAACCCCCAAGGCTAAAGAAACCCAGTCTGCAATAACCAAGCTGAAGAAATAAAAATCATACCCAGATGAAGTGGTTTCTAAGTGGAAGGAAGAAAAAGAGAAGAGAAAAGAAGAGGATCCACAGTTCGTATTAGACCCTGCTGAGGCTATGGTGTTAAAAGAGAGAGCTGATGATGAGTTAGAAAAACAAGAAAAAGAGAATAATCTGAATAAGAAAATGTCTGATGCTGAGGTTATTTAATCTCTTTTGAAAGCAACTGAAATAGCTTCTAAGAAGATTCCAGTTCTGGAAACTTTCCTTACCGAACCTTTACCTGAGACCCCTATGAAGAAGTACTCCACTCCAGAAACTTCCAAAGGGAAAGAAGTTGTTGAAATCACATAAGAAGAAGTTTTTGAGAGAGTAGAGGAGGAAGAAGAAGAAGAATAAAGTGATGATCTGGATGACTTGATCAAGCAAGTAGAAGATTATCAAGAAAAGGCTGAATCCGCAAAATTAGTCACTCCGGGAAAGGGAGTTGAGAAAGAAGCTCAGAGATATAAAGTTTAGAAAGAGGAATAAACTTTTTTATGATGAGGAAGAATACTTTGAGAAGAATTTTCTTGAAGAAGGAAGATAAAAGTATAAAATTGGTGAAGAAAAAATTGTTCAACTATCAGAAATTGGGGAAGAATTTCCAGATGATCAATACATTCTGAAAAAAGATAAAGGAATGAAAGTACTCATGGATAAACTAATAAAAGATGTCATCAAGAAGAAACAGATTGGTTGTTCTTATAGAATAAAGCTAGTGCAGGTTGATAAAGAGCAATCTCCAAGCAAGTTATCAGATTCGGAGTTATCAGCACATGGTCAGGACTTTGTTGTTGAATCTTTGAAAAAGCTAGTGGATACCATTCCATTTTTCCCTACCATAGACTCCAGATTCCAGATGATCGAACATAGTTTCAATCATAAGTCATAATCCTTATCTATGGTAATGAATAAGTGTATAAATATTGAGGTCAACCATAGAAATTTCCTTATCAATTATGATGGACACAGGAAATCATGCAGCAAAATTACATTGTGGTCTAAGAAAGTTGAAGAAGACATGGCTCAGTTTGCTAATTGTCAGAATGAGGAAAAATATTCTTTTGACACTGAGAATTCCAAGATTAAGAATCTTCAGGATGAGATGATCATTGAGAAAAGTTCTCGGAGTCAACAAGTGAAGGAACTCAACGATAAGGCTACCTCTCTTGCTCAATATTTTATAAGTGATAGAGATCTCCAGATTGAGCTTGAGAAAAGACTTGTAAAGAAAGATGAGTTAGTGAAGATGCAGGAAGAGGCCATGAAGGCTCAGGCAGAAGCTTTGAAAGACCAACATGAAAGGATAAAACCTTTGGAGAGGCATGCTGGGGAGGATCAGAGATATTTTAAGAAACTAAAAACCTTGTTAAAGAAGCTTATCACGAAGGAAAAGGAAGACAAATAAACACACTCCTATCTTTTGTTGTATTAGTTTTTCCTTGTAAAAATTTTCTCAACTATAATGAAATTTTTGCTTGGTTCTATCTTGTCTTGTTATATACTAATATTTCAGGTACCATATTTATTTTCCATTCCCTTAAATTCTTTTTGAAAATCACAATGGGGGAGAAGGAAAAAGAATTACTCAAAAGGGGAGAAAGAAAATTTTAAAATGGAGAAGGAAAAATTTCTAAGTGAAACATCCTTAATGTAAGGGGGAGTGTCTCATCACGAAGTTTTTCATTCCCGTGATAATGAAAAATCCACCCCAAAAAATAAGAATACAATCCTTAGAGTTTTAATGCCTAAGGGGGAGTTAGTTGTATTCACTATCATCCATGAACAAAGGTATATAAGTTGTAATTTCAAAGTATAATGAAAATTTTCAAAATCCTTATATTCTTTTTGGTAAGGATGTTTGTGCTTTCCAAAAAGTGGTATATTGTTGAGTCAATAAGGTTTTTCTTATGACTTTTCCATTCCTTCTTGTTTTGAAAATCACAAACACCTTTTACTTAAGAAAATCTATGTTTTACTTCCCTAAGTAAAATTTCCTTCCTTAAGGAAATTTACCCTAACATAGATTTCCATATACATATCAATATTTTTCTTAAGTGTAAAAATAGGATTCATACCCAAAATCATGGAATCATATAATGCTTAGATATGAAGTATTTTGTTTTAGGATCCTTATTCTGGATATGAACTGTAATGAAGTTCCACTCCGAATTCTAGATATGAACTGTAATGAAGTTCCACTCCAAATTCTGGATATGAACTATAATGAAGTTCCACTCTGAATTCTGGATAAGAACTCTAATAAAGTTCCATTCCAAATTATGGATACAAACTCTCATAAAGTTCCATTCCGAATTTTGGTTACGAACTCTTATAAGCTTCCACTCCAAATTATGGACTCTGAACTTTTATGAGTTCAACTCCGAACTTTTATAAGTTTTACTCCGAACTTTTACTAGTTCAACTCTGAAGTTTTATGATTTCAACTAAAAACATCTATGAGTTAGAATCCTAACTTTTACTAGTTCGACTCTGAACTTTTACTAGTTTGACTCTGAACTTTTACAAATTTGACTTCAAACTTTGTATGTTCAGATTCTGAATTCTAGTGAAACCAGACTCCGAATTTCCTTAGAAATTAAGACATCGGATTTCTATAGAATTCAGGTTCCGAATTCCTATAAAAAAGAATCTGAATATCTCTTTATTATAAAACTCTAAATTCCATTTTGGTTAGACTCTGAACATTTATTTTCTTACATTATGAACTACAGTTTTTCTTATGCTTATACTCGTTTCATTAAAAAACGATGTTGTGCATTCAGTTACACATGATTTTTTATAAAATGATGTCTTCCATTTTGTTTCTAACTAACTGTTGGTTTAGTGACACTTATACAAGTCCCTCTGAAATTTATGGAAAATATGACCATTGGAGGAGGGAGATAACCATTCCAACTGAGCCTATAAATAGGATCTCATTTGAAAGAGCTAACAACAATTGACACGGAAGTTGATCACTCTAAAGACCACATGATGTTAAGGTGATTTCTAGATAGAGAAGCTTTTCATGCCCTATGCGTACTGAACTGCTCGTTCAGATTTCTTCGTGCGACTCTGATTGCAGGTGATTACAATCGAGGGCTTCTGAGGATTGAAAGATAGAGGTGCCGACTTCCATGAAGTTTGAGGGCTTCTTTACTGAGGAAGACAGATGTTCCAACTACCTTGAAGTTGAGGGCTTGAGATGATAGCAAGACAGATACTCCAATCTTCGTATCGAGGGCTTACCCTGGTGTGGGAATGATAGACTTTCTTGAAAGTATAAATCAAGGGACCTTTATCCAAGGTTGTTTGATACCCTACTCTCTGGGTTAAAATATTTATATCCTGTTACTTCTAGTTTTACTACTTGTTTATCGACTGCATATTGTATTGTAAGGAAAGTATATCCTTCTTATATTTCCTTACACTTGTACTCTGATTAATTTAGATTCTATACGTTTTAAGGTAGAATCTCATATTGTAAACTATGGTTAAGTTTCAATTTCTGGATCCATATTTCTAGAACCTGTTTTTGGAATCACTTTCCAGATTTAAGAATGTGCATAGAACTAGAGGTTTGTAACTTCATACTTTGACCCAATATTTCATTGGTGTTAGAGGTTTTGTGAACTTACTTAGTTTAATTTTGATACACTTAGATCTTTCCTTGTGTAAATAAATTTTTAAAGTGTACAATTCACCCCCCCCCCCCCCCTCTTGAATATTGAGCATCTACATTGTTATTTCAATCCTACACATATCGTTTTTATTCCCTTAACATGATTTTTATCTCAATATTTTTTATATATTCCCCAGGTTATCCCATGCAGTTCTAGGTGTTGAAATGGATTTGGGGACCACAATATTGAGAATAAAATAAGGATTTGATTTTTTGTTCATTTTTATGTAATATGGATCTAGTTTTCCAATGACACTATTCTTTTATTAACCATCCCTGACCATGGAAATAATTTTATTTTATTATTTTACTGATCATGTATCATTTAGTTGAGTTTCGAGTTGGTCCTTGATTTGAATTTTTTAGATTTTCTCGAAAAATATAATTTTTTGGGCTTAGCTGCATTGGGTGCATGGTTAGTATATGGTTAAGGGGAACCATGAATATTTACCCAAGTAAACGTGAAAATTGTTTTTGTGTCTTGGGGTTAAGGAACACCGATTGTAATTGGTTTGAGAAAATGTGCGACAACCATGAGTAAGGTTCTGTCCATTTGGACTGTAGTGGCGACATGGTTTATGCACGTCTTGTCAATCTATCCGGCCAGACCAAGTGAGAAGAAATGATTATTAAAAATTTGAAATTACATGTTTTTCACTTTGATATATTTACCCCATTTCATGATTTCTCCCACTTTCTCAACATAGGCACACTTTGGGGTCCTCCAAACTCCTCTTATGTTACCCACCATCCATTTTTGAATCCCCTTGAGGGATCTAAAGTGATTTTCCTTTGGATTTTTATATTATTTACTCTTATACTCTTCTTTCTCCCTTGTTTCATGGTTTTACATGCTAGTGTTTCTCTTTTCTACAGACCCTAGAGGCAAGGATTGATGTGTTGTGTGATTTTTTTGATGTTAGGGTGTGAGGAATGTCTCTCGGTCTTAGATATTCTTCCTCCAAGAGTTTGGTTCTGTTTTCACATCTTTGAGGTTTTTTTTCATTTCATTTCCTTTCTAGATCAGTCTATTTTATGGTTTTGTATTTTTAAATAATTTATAAATGTGCTTTTCTTGCTTATAGTTTGATTTCTTGGATTTGTATGGTGTTTTTTTCTTGGAGGAAATTGGAGGAAGTTGTTTATAAGGGGTTTCATTTAAAAAGTTATATAGTTATGAATACAAGGTGTTTATTAAAATTTCAACTATTATTTAAAAGTGAAATAGTTTGCATTGAATGGTTTTTTCCATGTAATTATTTTAATATTGTTGTTAGAGTGTGATTTGGACCTTGTGTATGGAAAAAAAGGGAATTTTATGGTGTGATGTTTATGTGTGGCTTATTGTGTTCATTTAAGGGAAAGTGGTGTTTCTTGAAAATGGTTTTTTGGACGGTTTCATAGACACATGAAGTGTGTAACTGGATGTTGGCACATCCATGGGTGGATGGGTGCACACATGGATGGTCATACAAATGACGATGAAACTTTTGAGTGATTCCATTTTTTCTAAAAAGGGTTCCATGGTTTCTAAATTGTTTTTTTCCTATCTGTGACATTAAAAGTGGCATAAAATGTGTTCTTTACATTTTCGAATCTTTTCAATTTTGAGATATTTTTTGGTGAATGATTAACATAAAGGCTCATTAGGAACATTTAATATTGTCACATGTTTCAAACTAGTTTGTAAATGCTTTTGTAATTGTATTTAAAATGGAAATTTGAAAGGACAATTTAGAATTTTGTGACTTTTTGGAAGGGTTGGTTTTGATGTGATGTGACCTGAAGGTCTTGTTGTTATTTTAAAATATATAATTTTTTTGTTAAATCAAATGATGTGGTATATTAATTAGCACTTGTGTATGAATTATCACGATATAGGAACACCTATCAAGGATTTCATTGATGCGGGTTATCATGTGTGTGGTTTTGGTGGTTCGGGTAGGCATGTACGGTGGTGAAAGGTATGGAAACTCATGCTTGTGAGGGAATCTCTTTACATTTTGTATCATCATTACTATAATGGGATTAGTGGGATAATTTTAGAGGTTCGAGTGATAGTTTCTTGTCAAACCATTTTAGACGGGTTGGTACAAAATTGAATTTACTAGAATAGGTGAAACATTCAACTGGATTGGATTATTTAGGGTGGACAGTTGGTTATTGACAATGGAGATTAACCATATGATGGAAGGTGAGTCCGATCTCAGTATTTCATGGGAGCTTTCTAGGGATGCAAATGAAATTCCAATGATTATCTATTTATGTGTTCTCTTTATTTTTATGATGCATGTGGATATTTTCCATGCTAGTTTATATTATCTATTTTTTTTCATTTACTTTATTCCTATAAATTTTTTGTCATGTGGTATGGATTTAATATTTGGATTCGGTTTTCAACTTCATTGTGAAAACGTGGAACCATTTTTAAAAAGGGATGCTCTGTGTGATATTTAAAAAAATGTGCAATGTTTTATTTAGTTGTTTACAATGTTAAAAATACTATTCAAATATTTATTTCAAACTAGTATTTTTGAATGTTTTAGGAAAGGAAATTCATGGATTATATGGTTATTACCTACTGATATATTATGTTCACACCCTACATGTGGAACTTAGTGTCTGTTGTCCTGAGCAATGTTGTCATTCCAGGTTCTTGGTTAAGTTTCTCACATTTAAAGAATGTTGATCTTGTGATTGGTGGTGACCATGAGGCCACAAGGAGATCTAATCGGTATAGTCTAGTTTTAGTCTTTGTATTCAGTTGCTATATTTTAGCAGTTGTTGTGTTAGGATCAGATTGTATATTAATTGAGATTCAGTTTTTACTTGTTCATGCAGATGTTCTATTTATTTATTTTCATTGTTTTAATTTCGATAAAATCATTCCCATGTAGTTTACTTTGATTCCCAGCACTAGTCATCAGTCCATGGGGATTGAGAACGCCCTTGTGGCCATGTTTTAGACCCAGTCAGATGTCGGGATGGATTACATCCTGGCCTGGTTCATGAAAAATTGTTATCAAAGCCGGACCGTGTTATTTGGAGGGTCTAGTATGTAGAGAGTATGACTGTAGGGAATCAAGAAGTTGGTATGAGAAATAATCCTTGAACCCTTTCTCGTTTTGATCCTCAAGCTTCCATGAGTAGTTTGGGATTTGCGTCTTTTGTATTTATTTTGGATTGATGAATGAAAATGGAGGTGAGCCGCTGGAGTGTTGTGATATCACAAGGAGTAGTGACCCATGTGGAGTCTAATTGAATGCATTAAGGTCTAATTAGCAGTTAATTCTTATTTGGGGCTTATCCTACTAACCACGTCATTGAGTTAGGTTTGGACATTATTTCCTCATTCTAGAAGTTTGTCATGGGTCGTGTTATTTTTTGGTGTTAGTTGGCACAAGTGAGCTCTTAAAATGTAAATAATTTTTATAATTAATAATATTTATTCAAATTGGTTTTATATTGAAATGTGAAATGTGTTTTTAAAAGAAAACAGATTTTGAATTTTAAAAAGATTGAAGAAATGTAGAGGAAAATCAAATTGAGAAATTGGTAAATTCTTATTCTATATGATAAAGTGATATGTTCGAACATTATTATTCCTTATGAACATTTTCATATGTGTGGATATGTGTGAAAAGTTTCCATTGGCATGTGCGTATAGATGATAAAATCAAAGATGGAACTAACACATATGTGATAGTTAATAGGATTCCAGGGGAGTGTTTTTTAAATTAATGGTTGAATTGGTCTTTCCAAAAAAAATTGAGTGGGAAATTAATTTTGGGGATTTTCTTTTTATGAAATGGTGGGTTTTTTTGTCAGAATTATGTTTTATTATTTTGATAGTAGCCCTATAATAAGAATGTTTTAAAATAAAAATGAAATATGTGGTATTTTAAAGTGATTTTTTTTATGTTTTTAGGGTTTGGTTTCATAGAATTTTTCCTTTGCATGAGATGTTTTTTCCAATTGTGTTTCGAGTTGATTCTGATATTTTTCATTTTTATAATAATATGACACCCAAAAAGGCCCCCAAAATTTATAGTGAGTATCTCCCAGTTTCTTTTTTTTATGACTATTTCTTATCTATCATGGTGATTGAGGTACATTAGAGGTAGATTTATAGTTAAAGGAGGTTAAGAGTTTCTTTATATCATTGAGAATTTGTAAATCTATAAGAGTTCATGTTATTCTAGGTTTGTTTCACGGTCAAGATTTGGAAAACTGGTCGATGTTTTCGCCATAATTTATTATAGTTAAGATGATGTGGGGGTGTTTAAGGCCATTTTTCCTATGGGTTATACCAAATGAGGTGATTGCAATGAAAGTTGAGGAGCATATGAGTTTCAGTATTGCTGGCTGGTACTGAATGCATATGTTGAACATTTCAAGGATATTTCTTTCTTCCATTAAAAAATAACATTTTAGGATCCATTAAAGGCTTCACTATTAATTTTGGGACTTGTTTTAGAGATCATGGAGTGATCACCCTCCTCCAGGAATGTTCGTTCCATGATGATTGTGGAAGAAGTATTCCAAGATAAGTAGGTTTCTATAGAATAAGATAGAAATTTGGAATCTATGGATTCTTATAGAGGTTCACCATATAGTGATGAGTGAATTCCATATAATAGTTTATTTTAGGAGTCTCCTTCATTGGTTTTGGACTCTCATTCATTAGACTACTCACTCATATGCACTCAGTGTGGCTGGTCCATGAATTCGAATTTGTCTTATTGCAATCCTTTGATGGTGTTCCATGATTGTGGTCATTTGGGTCATATGAACATGTTTTGTATGAAATGTTTCCCAATGATGCTGTCTTGATTAGAGGATGTTAGAAAATGATTGTGAGGTAGAGGATGGTATAGTACTCAGGTCTCCATCCACATGTCCTAGAGTGAAGCATGTACATAGTCAAAAGATCACCAAGGTTGTGGGGAATCATTGGACAGTTTATGTCTCCATTGTTGCAGTAGAGAAATTTTATGTTTACTATTATAATTTTCTTCTCATTGTGAGTTTTTTTATTTATGTAAGATACTCGGTGGTTCTATCCTCTTGTATTCCCATTTTTTGTCCCTTGGATGTGAATCTTCCAATGGTAATCTTTTTTTTGATTGGTTCTAGTGCACTATTCTACTAATTTAGAGATATCAATTCTTGAGGAAATTATTTATTGTAGTTTTTTTGGGTTCACTATTTGGTTCAATATTCTTTCGTGGGTTTCCACATTAAGTTGGGTGGTTTCTAGATTTTTTGTGGAGTTACCTTTTCTCGGTCCTAGATTTGATGGTGATGTGTTTTAGCTTTTGTTGGAAATTTTATGTTAATTCTTATCGAGTATCCATTGTCGGTGATGCTGTGTTTGGATCTAAATGTTAGTGGAATTGGTAGGGTATTTATATTTGTGATAACCCTCTCATTTTCTCCCATTTTTAATCGTGTTCAGGTTTACACTAGATATTTTCAAGTGTGACTTGTGATGTGAAAGGTCACCCCGAGGATGATGGTCTTGTTCAGCTATTTCTAGATTCAGGGCCATGATTTCTATTTCTTTTCCCTATATGACTTTTTGGGGTAATAAATATCCATTTATTGGGAAAAATATCACACCAAAACCTTGTAAATCCTTTTATGTTATTATCTTTCTAATCATGGATCCTTTGGTTGAGGGTCGGGTCATGTCCTAGTTTGAATTTTTATGTTTTTGTTGAAAAGTGGAAGCTTTTGGGTTTGGTTGTAAGGGGCACATAGTTAGAACAAGGAAACTTGGAATCATATGGATCATTGTTTATGAATGGTTTCGGAAACATAGTTCCATCCATTTATAAATTCCTTTGGTTTTGGACAGTGGTGTCGGCATGGTTTATGCATGGTTTAGAAAATCGTGCAGCCAAACCATTTGAGTTTCCCATATTATTAAAAAATTTAAATTTAAAGTTCTCCCCTCCTATATAATAAACCTATTTTGGGTTTTATCACCATTTCATGACCTAGCTATGTCGAGGGGTCCTCTAAGAACCTCATCTATTTTCATCCTACCATTTTAGAAGCCCCTTGAAGGTTTTAAGATGAGTTTATCTCATATTCTTGGCCGATTATTCCTTTTTCTCTTATTTATTCCTTTGTTATTGGTTTTTCCTCATGGGGCTCTCTTTTGGATGAACCCTAGATACATGGTTTTTTTGTGGTGTGATATCATTGATGTTAGGGATGTAGGATTGTCTCGTGGGCTTGGATCTTCCTCGTCCCTGAGATTGGTTGCATTCACACATTGTTATAGAATGGATTTCTATCCATTTCCTTTATGGATGATTCCATATGATTCTAGAGGTTTTTTTATTTAATATATATTGGTGATTTTCATGTGTGTGGTATGATTTTTATCCTATTTTTGTGTTTTTCTGTTGGAAAAAATTTGTGGAAGAAGGGTTTAAGGGGATTTTTTATAATTTTATATAGTTATGCACATGAAGAGTTTGCTAAAATTAAAATTACTATTTTATGGTGAATATTTGTGATTTTAATGGTATTTTTTCTTATTAATATTGTTATACTAATTTTATAGTGTGAGATAGACCTTGTATGTGTGAACACTTGTGACCTTTATGGTGTAATTTTTATGTGTTTCTTATTGTGTTGGTGTAAGGGAAACATTTTTTCTTGAAAATGGTTTTCAAATGATATCATGGACACTTGATGTGTTTCATTGGATGTTAGAACATCCATGGGTGCATATGGTGCACACATGGATGGGGATAAAAATGATGATGACACTTAAGAGTTGTCCCATTTTTCATCAAAATGATTCTTTATTTTCCAAATAGTGTGTTGGTTCTCATTATGACATTAAAATGGGTTTCACATATGCTCTTTAATGTTTGGACAATTTTATATTTTGAGATATGTTTTGGTAAATTATTTTTATAAATTCCCATTTAATTTTTTTTATATTTTTGAATATTTCAATCTAGTATAGAGATTATTTTTTAAATGTATTTGAATTGGAAATGATAAAGGCCCATTTAGAATATTGCTATGGTTTGGAATGGTTGATATTGATGTGATATGATGTGAAGGCCTGGATGGTATTTTAAAATGTTTTGTAAAGTCTATTTTGAAATGTAAATGATGTAGCAGCATGATTACCACTTTAATGTGTATTTTCATGAGATGCGGACAACTATAAAGGATTTCACCAATGTGGATTATCATGTGGGTGGTGTCGGAGGTTGGGGTACCATTGTGGCATGTTAGGTGATCCATGTGTGGGATGCCCTCACCTTCCACTATGTATCATTATTAAAATCATGGTATTCCTGATAGTCTTTTAGAGGGTCGAGTGATAGTTTCTTATTGATCTTGATTAGATAGGTTGGTACTCACTTGACGTTATAAGACTTGGTGTGCCATTCCAGTGGATTGGTCACTTTAGGGTTGGCATTTTGTTATTGACTATGGAGCTACACCATATGCTAGTAGGTGAGTCTGATGTGAGTATGTCAAGGGATATCTTTTCGGATGTTTGTAAAATACAAATGACTATCTATATATGTGTTCAGTTTATGTTTCTACTGTATTTCAATATTTTCCATGTTATTTTATACTATTTGTCTAATTTTCATTACTCTTTTTCTATCCCTCATTTTGGTCCCTTGGAATAGATTGTATTTTATTATTATTTTTTGAACTAGATAGTAAAAATTTGAAATTTTTTAAAGGAATGTTGTGTTTTTTGTTTTTAAAAGAGAATGTGTGGAATGTTTTATTTAGTTGTTTATAATGTTTTAAATCTGATTTTGGAATATATTTAAAACTAATTTTTGTCGACTATTTCAGTAAATGAAATGCACGTATTATATGGTGATTACCTACTAAGATGTTAAGATCACACCCTACTTGTGACACTCAGTGACGATAGAACCAAGCTATCTTGTAGGAGGAGATTCCCACTATGGTTTTTCTTCTTTAGAGATGGTTAGTCTTATGGTTAGTGGTGACCAATAGGTAACATAGATATCAGGTCAACATTGTCTAATTTTAGTCTTTTTATTTAGTTTTAGTTTATTCAATAGCTGTTTATTTTGGATTAGTTTTTATATTTATGTAGATTTATTTTTCATTAGTTCTTCTACGTGTTCTTTTTATTAATTGATCTTGTTTTCTAAAGAAAAAATCATTCCCATATTGTTTACCTCGAAGCTTGAAACTTTTTTTCATCCTGTGGGGATTGAAAATGTCCTTTGGACTATGTTTCAGACTAGGTCGGATGCCTAGTAGTATGGAATGCCAACTTTTTTCATGAATAAATGGTATCATAGAAGACCCTTGTTATTTAGGTAGTCTATTAGTTGGATATTATGAACTTTTGTACTATGGAGGTTGGTAAAATAATGACTCCATTAACCATTTTCAATTTCTGATCACCGAGATTCAAATGGTAGTCTATGATTTGAGATTTTTTTTTTGATTGAGGAATGACAATGAAGGTGATCTAGTATCATGTTGTGGTCTCACATGGAGTAGTGTCCCAAGTGGAGTCTAAGTTCACTGTTTAATGTATTCTAAGTTGTTAATGTCTACTTATTTTGTGTCCATCTAACCATGTAATTGAGGTTGGTATAGAAACTAGTTCCACATATTAGTACATTAGAATGGGTTGTGTTCTATTTTTATTTCTATTTCTGTTAGTGTGCTTTTAAAATAAAAATGAGTTTCAAAATGGATATGATTTTTTTTTGAGTGATTTTAGGTTTAATTTTGAGATGAATTTTTAAAAGAAAAATTATTTATGAATTTTAAAAATCTTGGGAAAATTTGGATGAAGAGTGAATGGAGAATTTGGTAAATGCTTGACCAGATGATATTGTGGTATGTGTGACCCTTGGGATTATTTATGAACATTATCATATGTGTAGGTATCTTTGGAAATTTCACTTTGGAGTGTGTGTATGGTTGATATTAGTGTAGATGGGATGGAAACCTATGTGACAGTTCATAGGATTCCATGTGGTGGTATTTTAAATTAAATGATGGTATAATATTAAAAAATGGTTTTTGAGTAGGAAATAATTTTTAGGTATTGGAGTTTCTTCAAATGGTGAGTTTTTGTTTTCTGAGAAACGTATTTAGGTATTAAGATAGTAGCCTTGTGAGAAATATGTATTTAAATAAAAATGAAAACTATCTATTTGGAAAGAGAACTTTTATTATATTTTTAATGTTTTGTTTGTGAGTCTGATAACATGGCTATAGATATTATTTATTATTGTGTTTCAGGTTGATGTTGATATTGGTTTTCCATTTCTTATGTGGGTCATAATATGCCACCATGAATGTTCCCCAAAAATTTCTAGTGATACTAGCTCAATTTCTAGTTCATCTCGATTGTTGCATGTCTATTTTAGTAATCAAGGTCCATTATAGGTAGTGAAATGGCTTGAAGATTCCATGTTTATCTTCAAATCATTGTGAAATCCTAAACTACTAAGAGTGCATACAATTTTGGGGTTTTTGAGGGTCTATAATTAGATCAGTGGTAGTTTTTTACTCCATCATAGATCCAAGTTAGAATATTATGGGTTGTGATTAAGCCCATTTTCATTTTATGGTTCATACATGAGGTGGTGAAGACAATTAATTTGGAACCCCTCGTGAGTATTTAACAAGGTTAGCATGTAATGAAGGCATGTATTGAACATTTCAAGGAGATGGTTTCATTCTATTCAGAAATAGCATCACAAGATCAGTTAAAGTATTATCTTTTAATCATGGGTCTTCTTCTAGAGATCATGTGAAGGCCCCTATCCTTCACGGAACATCATTTTGAGAAGTGTGTGCATGAATAATGTTTAGTTATGTTGGTTTTCAGAGAACGATTTGGAAATATGGAATCTTTTATTGCTCATAGATTTTCCCCATCTATAGAAGAGTGCATGTTGGGGGAACCTATCTTTGAGGGGTATCTTTAGTTGGTTCCTCCCTCTTATTCATTTGACCACTCACTCATATTCTTTAATTATTGTCGATTAGGACATATGAAGTTGTCTTTTATCAATACCCCAAAGGTTTTCCGTCGTTGTGCAGTTTTGGTCATCTGAAGAAGTTTTATAGGAACCGTTTCATAAGGAATCAGTCTTTAATAGAGGATGTTTGAACATGATTGTGAGGAATTTGATGATTCAATCATCAGGTATTCAAAAATAGGCCTCATAGTGAAGAACAGGCACAATTAAGAGATCTCCAATAGAACGGGGAACATTGATTTAGTTTATATCTATAATTTTTTAGTATAGATAGTTTATGTTTTCCTGTTATAATTTCATTCTCATTGAGAGTTTAATTTATCTCAATAAGATACTTTTTTTTCATTTCATCTTGTAATATCATTTTGATTACTTGGATGTGAATCTTCCAAAGGTTATCTTTTTTTTCAATCGGTTCTAGTTTTATATTGCTCTTGTTCGGTGATATATGTGCTTTAGGAAATCAATGATTGTAATTTGAATTTTTGTTCTCTGTTTGTTTCATGATTTTTTGTGGGTTTCCCCATTATGTTGGGAGGTTTTTAGGTTGTTTGGGGAGTTTTGTGTTCGTAGTCATGGTTTTGAGGGTGGCATAGTTTATCATTTATAGAAAATATTGTCCTAAATCATGTCGAGTCTCCCATGTTGATGTTTCCATGTTTAGATCTCAATGTTAGTGTAGTTAGTTGGGACATTATGGAGTGGATTACACTATCATGTTCTCCAACTATTCATAGTGTTGTGTTTTAATCTAGAGATGGTTAGGTGTGAGTTGTGAAGTTAAATGTCACCCTGAGGTTCATGGTCCAATTCATCTATTTCCTAATTTGGGACTATGTTTTGTTTTCTATTAATTTAAGTGACTTTCTAGGGGAAGAAATAGTCTGTGGTGGGTAGGATAGTCAACCAAAAACCATATATATCCTTTTATTTTATAATTTTATTGTTCTTCGATCCGTTGAATGAGGTTCGGGTTGATTCTTGGTTTAATGTTTTTATTTTTTGTTTAAAAGATAAAATTTTTGGACTTGGAAGCAAGGGACGCATGGTAAAGGGATACCATAAAACTTCACCTAGGTAACTCTGTGTCTTGTTTTGGTGTCCATAGGTATGTCGTATGATTTATGCATGGTTTAAGAAAGTATGAAAAATCTATGCATGAGGTTCTATCTATTTGGATAGTGTGGGATTCTTATTTTAAGTATGGTCTAGAAAACCAAGTGTCTAAGATGCAGGAGTAACACAAATTCTTACAATTTTGAAATTTCATGTTTTTTCGTCTGATATTTCACTAAATTCGGGGATCTATTCCCCATTTTTGACCTAGGTACACATAGGGTCCTTCATAATCCTCCTCGATTTCTCTCCCATTTGTGAATACCATTAAAAGATATTAGTTGAGTTTCCTTTGGATTCTTGGTCGATTTAAACTTCTTATTATATTTCTCCTGTGGTTCTTGGTTTTTATTGGTGGGGTCTCTCTTTTGGAAGAACCGTGTAGGAAAGGGTTGATGTTTGGAAAAAATTGGTTTACGTTAGTGTGTGCATATTGACTCTTGGGAATAGTTCTTCCTCCAACCAGAATTTGGTTTTTTTCATGTCGTTTTGGTTGAGTGTTTCTATCCATTTTCTTTCTTAATCAATCCATTTCATGATTGAGGGTTTTGAAATAATTTATAAATGTGTTTCATATGTTTTGGTCTGATGTCTTGGATTTTTATGGTGTCTTCTATGGAAAAAATGGGTGGAAATGGTTTTAGAGGGGTTTCCTCAAAAATGTTAAATAGTTATTCACATAGGTTATTTGGTAAAATTACAATTGTTATTTTAAATTGAAATAGTTTTCCATGAGTGGGTTTTATAGTTGGTGATATTTTGATACTGTTGTTGGAGTGTGATATGGAACTTTTATGTTGAAAACATGTGAATTATATGGTGTGATGTTTATGTGTGTCAAATTATGTTGGTTTAAGGTAAATTTTTGTTTCTTGAAAATGGGTTATGGATGATTTCATGGATATTTGAACTGCTTCATTGCATGTTGGGACATACATGGGTTCAAGGGGTGCACAGATGGACGGGAATACAGATGAAGATGAAAATTGTGAGTGATCCCATTTTTTCTCAGAATGATTAGTCCGTTTCAAATTGGTATGTTTGTTCCCATTGTGACTTCATAAGTGGCATCAAAGGAGTTTTTTAAAGATTGTAATGTTTGGAATATTTAGATATTTTAATAGAATGATTGGCGTTAAGGCATATTTGGATCTTTTAATATTGTTTCATGTTTTACTATAGTTTGGAAATGGTTTTGTAAATGTCTTAGAATATAAAATATTAAAGGCTTGTTTGGTACTTTATGATTTTTTGTAAAGGTTGTTATTAATGTGATTTGATTTCAAGACTCGGTTTGTATTTTAGAATGTTTTAGAATATTTTTTTAAAAAAACTATAATGTGGTGACCTTCTTGGAACTTGTGTATGGATTATTGTGAGATAACAACACCTATGGATGATTTACATATTGTGGTTTATAATGTGGGTAGTTTTGGTGATTGGAGATGGAATGTTCTGTGGCAGGAGTTCTAGTGAGCCATTCGTACAAGGGCCTCTCATTCCACCGTGTATCTCTTTTACTATCATTGGATTCCTATGCATCTTTAAGGGAGTGAATGTTTCTTAGAAACCCTAATTAGATGGGTTGGTACCCCCCTTGACATTATAAGGCTAGTTGGGATGTGCCACTAGATTGGCCAGTTTAGGGAAGCTAGTGGGTTATTGACTATAGAGCTACAATATATGGTACTAGGTGAGGACAATATGAGTACACCCAGGGATCTCTCTATGGATCTTTTAGAAATTCCCATGATTATCTATTTGTGTGTTCTATTTATTTTCCTATTGCATGTGGATATTCACCATTGATGTTTTGATTATCTCTCACACTTCAGATACTCTCTTCCCAACCCTATTTTTTGTCAATTTTTATAGATTTTATGTTTGTCATTGGTTTTGATCTTGATTGTGAAAATTTGTAACTATTTTAAAAAAGGGATTCTATCTGTGTTGTTTTAGGAAGAAAATTAGTGGGAAGTTTTATTTAGTTTTTAAAATTGTTTATAATCCTATTTTTGAATGTATTTCAAACTATTGATTGTGGACTATTTCAGGGAGGGAAATGCATGGATTATGTGTTGATTACCTATTATTTTTTTATCTCATGCCCTACATGTGCCTCTTGGCATTGGTAGACCATATGTATCTTATAGATGTATGTTCCTAGTCTGTTTTCAATAATTTTGAGCAGGTTGGTCTTTTTGTTGGTGGTGACCAAGAGGTCAAACAGAGATCTGGTCGGTGTGGTCCTATTTTAGTCATTGTATTCGTTATCTTTTTTGTCATCATTTTTTATATTTGGAATAGTTTTTATATTCAGTGAGATTCATATTTCATTTGTTCTTAAACATGTTTTTTTATTTATTGATCCTCATTTATTTGGGTATTTTTATTCCCATATTGTTTACATTGATGCCCGATACTACTTTCTAGCCCCTAGGGAGCAGGAATGCCTTTCGTCCCATGTTTTAAATCAGGTCAGATTCTTGGATGGATGGAATACTGGCTTGGTTTATGAAATTTATGAACAATTTTTATATTAATGATTTTTCTTATTTAATTACTATGTAATAATATGTGTATAATACTTGGGTGACCATAGTTAGTATTATTGGAATGTTTTTGTTAAACCTTTGGAATTAAGATTAAAAACCTTTAGTTAGTACCCTAGGGAAATGTATAAAGAAAACTATAATGAAAATTATAAGAATACAAAAATATCATGTATTATTAGTGATGTACAGAGAAATTGGATTTAAAGAAAATAAATCCATATATGGATACCCAAAGTGGGTGTGCCTCTAGAATAAATGCACTTTGGGATAATAAAACAGAAAGTATCCATTTAGATTTACAAAATCATCACCTAGTGCAGGATAATTTTCCATGTTTCACAAAAAGTTTGAGCCTACCGGGGGATATGAGTTAGAAATTTACAAACTCATTAAAAACCATTATAAAGGACAAGAATGAATTTTTGGTTATAAAACCTATTTGGAGTCATTACCAGAGATAAAATAGATTGAATCCTAGATTTTAACACGTCGAGATATACATATCATTCCTGATTTATCCCTTTAATGCTTATAAGTATCCCTTTAGCATGTTAATGTACTCTCCTATTGTGTTTTTAATTATATTGTATAATGTCATATAATATGAGAAATCATTACATCCACCAAAATTATAGGAAAAATGATGATTTCCCAAATTCTAGGTGTAACCTTATGTGAGTGGGAGTAGATAAATTCATGGATATACTTGCTCATTTTGCTGCTGTTATGAATAATATCATTAATCATGTGGAATTAACTACTCCATATAATATGGATAGAGTTATATACATTTCTTTAAAACAAAAAAGTCCCCTAAAATTAGTGGACCGTAAGATCCCCTCATTAAGACCAATTTATTTACTCTATTTAGAAGACATTATTTATCCTCTAATGCACAGAGAAAGAGAATGTTTTGTGGGACATTTATCTCATTGAGGGTGAAGCTGATTAATAGGGTAAACTGATGAAGAACACAATATCCAATTGGATATTGATTCCATGGAATGTGAAGACTTCATGAAAATGTTATTCAATAAATATCTTCCCCATACACTCTATCTTAAAAGTGAGGGAGTTTGTTGTTCTGAACAAAAAGGGAGAAGAGTTTATCTTGGAATATAAGGAAAATATAAAAGGATTTCATGATATGCCTCTGGATATATTCTCATCATCACAAATAAGAGGACAATTTATTTATTGGGTTAATGAAAAGTATATGAAAATGTTTTGTGATTAGATAATTTTATAGTTATAGAGAGATTTCCCTTTTTGTCTTGAAATTTGAGATTGATATTGAAGACTCTCAATGTTTTAGTGGGAATAGAGATAAAACATATAAAATATAGTTTCTTTCAGAGTCATCAATAGATATATATCATGGAGGAAACAAAAACCAACATCCTGCTTGTCAAAATGAAGGGATGAAGCAATATAGAAATTACCTAATGGGAACTAAAAATGATTCTTATTTGGAAAATAGGGTCATTAGTCTAATCTGTGTCATAGGGAAATGAAGGAGCCAACTAATGGTGGAGAATAATAATATTTTTTAGATCTAAACTATACCTAGTGTATAGTGCTTTAATGGTAAGTAAAATGATAAATATGTTAGACAATACCTGAAACCATTGGTTTTTAGAGACAATCATTAACAACAACATCTGTTGTATTAAGGAATGATGTATGGTATTACTACGGTTGTGGTAGGTGCCTAAAAGATGTGGGGACATGTACGATATTTATTAATTCATAAATAGATAATATAATTTTTAATTTTTTTTCTATGAATTATTTTATATCATTAATTTTAAGTATAATTGTTCAATCTCTACCTCAAAACATGGGGGTTGAGTAATTTGTGAGAATAGAGAAAGGAGCGACTGTTAAATCCCAAGTATATAACTCCTCTGCAATCTATGTTTTTTGACTTATTCTTCTGGAAAATATTTTTACACTTCATTTTGTTGAGATTGATTCTATTTTTATGCATTTATTGGATATCCTTTTATAAATACAACACCAACTTTCGAGACAGGTATATCCCCTTTAACATCCCAAATAATCATTCGATTCTTTACAAGTGTAAGGAGGAGCATGAATCTCCCCTAGAATATTTTTTTCAAGCATGGATATTATTTAATTATTAGTAATAATATCAAGAACAAATGATTGAGAATATGGAGAGAATAATTACTGAAGAAATTCTAATTATGAGGGATTATATAGATTTATACATAAAAGATTTTGTTTCTTCATCCTAACTTATTGGTTGAGTTCTCAATCAAAAAAATTCCTAGATCTCTACTCATATCAAATATAACTTTTTGAATAAACACCAATGAGATGGAAAAACTGAAGAACAATTTACAAGAGTATATAGAAAAGGGTTTTATATGCCAGAGGGCTTCACCGTGGGATGTGTCGGTCCTCATAATCATACAGAAGGATGGGTCAATTTTTCATTGTCTTGATTATCATTAATATACCAAAATCATTATAAAAAAATTTATCCCCTTCCATGTATATATGAATTATTCAATCAACTATGTGGAGCTCAATATTTCTCTATGGTGGAACATCATTCAGGATGTCACTAATTAAAGATGAAGAGAGAAGATATTCCCAAAACCACATTTCAAGAAAAGTGTAGGAACTATTAGTTAATAGTAATTCATTTATGACTTAATAACTCTCTAAAAATCATTATATAGTCAATGAATAGAGTTTTAGGGACTATTTCAACAAATAGGTGGTAGTCTTTATAGATTATATTTTTCATATACTCCAAGGGGAAGGTGAAGCATGAAGAACATTTCAATAATTGGATAAGGTATTTGAGAAAAGATATTTTTATTGAAATTTATAGTAAATGTGAGTTCTCGATGATGGAATTATAATTTATGGGGAATATTATCACTAGTAAATAGATATATATATATATGGAACCTTCTAAGAAAATTATTATAGAGGACAATCCAAAAATACTATCTATTATAGAGTTCGATAGTTTTCTTATATTATCTAGGTACTACTGATTATTTGTGAAATAAATTCATGGTTGAAAAAATCACTAACTAATATGACATAGAATTGGGTAAACTTTTTCAGGACTAGTGAATGTGAATAGAGATTTACAGAGTTGAAAAGGTGGTTTATCACCACACACGTACATATGCTACCCACAACTGGGGAACATTGTAAGGTTTTTATTGATGTTTCTCGAAAAGGGTTGGGTTATGTACTAACAAAATATGAAGTGATATCATATACCTCATGTAACATCAATTTTCATGAGAAGAACTATCTCACACATGACCTGTAGTTAGATGAACTATTCCTTACATTAAATATTTGGTGACAATATCTCTATTAGATGAAGTGTGAGATATATACAAATCACAATATATTCAAAAATATATTCTCAAAAAAGGATATTAACATGTTCTAACAATTAGTGTTAGATTATATCATAGACTATGAATTCTTAATAAACTTCTATTTGGGGATAATAAACAAGGTGTAATATGCGTTAAGTGAAAATGATCTCACAATTTTGTCATCGAGTTTTATTGAGAATGATCCCATGTTATTAAATCTGAAAAGGATTGATACAATAATCATAAAAGAATATTTATCTTACCTTTCTAAAATAATTGGCTGACCAAAAAATATCGATAGGATAAAAGAGGCCTAAAAATATGATGAGGTTCTATAGAAAATGTAGAGAATATTATAGAGTTTAACCATTATAAGTATAGAGTTATAATGGTTGAAACTGAGATAAAATTCTCATCCAAACCATAATAGAAGGAAGAGATTTTTTATGATGAGCATAACACTTCATTATCTATACATATTGAAACCACTTAATGTATTGAGATCTGAAACAAACTTATGCTGGGATAACATTAAAAGGGTGATTTTAGAATTTGTATCTCAATGTTTGGTATGACAATGAGTCAGTGATGAATGAAATAATCATAGGGTGTGATAAAACCATTTTTCATACATGTATGGAAATGAGAAATAATAACAATGGATTTCATTATTTAACCCCCTTGTACACCCATGGGAAATTGTACAATATTGGTTTTAATTGATTTTCTCACAAAGTCGGAATATTTAATTTTTTTCAAGGATGTTTTCTCTCTGTATAAAATCACTATGATATACATACATTAAGTGGTAAAATTTACTGGAGTTTCACACTCAATTGTATCTGATAAAGATCTGATGTTTAACTCAAGGTTATATAGAATCCTCCAATAATAGTATGTTATATAACTTGGTATTAGCACCACTTATCTCCCATGGATAGATGGTTAGTCTGATAGAACCATCTAAACTCTAGAGGATATTATGTGTTCTTATTGAATTAATTTTCAAGGATTTTTGGATTGTCAAATTCCCTAAGTGGAGTTCCCTAATGATAAAATTTTATATTGTAGAATTCATATGGGATTGTATGAGTCTCTAGATGGGAAGTGGTGTTAGACTATGACATGTTTAAATGAAGTTATTGAGTCGAATCTTAGGGGACCTAATATATTCTAAGAGATGAATGATATTTTCAAAACCAATCACTATCACATGAAATCCTAAAAAATTTGATAGAATAGTGACACATACCGACATTGATATGACCTGAAGATTAAGTTTAGAGGCAGTTTCTTCCTTCTTATATCACCATGGAAGAAAGTAACTAGTTTTGGGAAGAGGGGAAAAATTATTCATAGATATATCAAACCCTTTGAGAACCTCGATCTCATTTTAGTGGTGGCCTTAAAATTTGTTATCCAACCTATCATATCTAATGTACATGAGCCATGTACCCCGCATTAGGATGTACGTACTAGACTTCTCACATACAATTAATCCTTATATTGTACTATAATAGAGAAAAAATTGATATGAGGAGTAGCTGGTGAAGATATTAGTTCTTAGAGACAAGGTTCTACAAAAAAAGATAGATCACATAGTCAGAGTGTTATTGTGAACCCAAAATTTTGATATAGCAACATGGGAACCAAGAAGTGGTGATAAATCAAAATTACACTCACATGTTTTCACCTTACTATGTAATATTAAATTTAGTTAGTTAAATTATTTTAGTGGGGGATGTAACACCACAAGTATTAATGATGTATTTATTTTTAGAAAAACTGATTCTATTTGATATATTTTGATGCATGGAACTCCAAGATAAAATTAAACGTGACACCTTATTAAAATCTTGTTATTTAAACATGGTCACTATAACATATTGGATAAATTTGATTATATGAATATGGCTATATAAATAATATAAACTAATTTTTTCACAAGAATAAAGTTAATATGGTAAATTATTAATTATAAATAAAATAAGATCTACCAGAAAGATAGAGAAATGTTTTCTGGAAATATATATATATGTTTTTATGAAAGAAGGATTCATCATGTTCTTTACACATAATTTATTTTTATTTTTATACACATAAAAAATTATTTTAAAAATTTAAATTCATTTTTGAACTCATAATATCAAAATAATCTGAAGGAAATTTATTTAATTTCTGCTAAAATGATTCTTTTTTATGAATAGTAATGAACAATAATTTTCATTAAAAACTACATTTTCATTTTATTCATTTAAATGAAAAAAAAATTTAATCTAGTTTTAAAATTAAAATTAGTTAAAACTATATATTAATTAATCCAAAATAGTTCATTTTAATTAATTTTGAATTTATTTTTTTTGTATAAACTTTTTCAATATTTTAATGATTTTCTATTGGAAAACCATTTTTCAAAACATCTGTGGGTATAATTTTAAACCCAAGTATTCAATTTATGTGGGTTGCATTTGAAAAAATGTATTCCATATTTAGAATCAGTATCATTTATATTATCTAAATAGCTAGTATTACTTTTTTACCATAATGAATAGTGAAAATGGTAAATATTATTTATCATAGTTAAGGTAAAAATAGGTTTACAAGGAGGTTAGGACTAAAATATATGGGTTAAAAATAACCCAGAACATGTATAATTTATATTTTATGGTAAAATATAGACATTATATCTTATTAGGTTCTACAATGGACCATTTGGGATTTTTTTTATAGGAAAATGTGGATAGAATTCTTTTAAAAAAAGTGTGTTTTCTGCCCCACTTATAACAGGCCACCCCATGTACTCTATTCACTACACTTATAAAACCCATTTTCTGCCAATAACTAACCAGATAATATATTTTATTCTCACCCACATCCTAGATTCCTTTTTTCACAACAAATAAACCCGATAATGTATTTTAATTTAATCCTAATAAAGTTCTCTAAAAAAGATGTAATGTTCTTAACTATATATATTATATAATTTTTTTTTCACATCCTTAAAATATTACTAAAATAATATGATATAATAAGAAAATATATTAAATACACATTTTTTTATCATGAAATAGAACCATCTTCTCATTCTTTCAATGGGTAACAAAAATGTTGATCATCTGTGTGGTAGTCTACCACCTTGGAAACCGATGTAATTCATTTTCATCACTTATTCTTAGAGATGGATATAATTATGCATCTAATTTTTATATATTATTTTTATGATATAATTATTCATATGGAATAATAATATCATATATAACATCTTACTTTCAGTTCCTTATATAATAGGATAATGCCCCTCATGTGTACGGAGTAATACCACCTAACGAAGTGACGAGATTTATTTTTCACATACACATTATATGAAAAGTAATATGATATAAATTTATATTTAAATAATATATTAATGAAATATTAACCATTATAAAAAATTAGTATTTCATATAATTGATTTCATTATCATCCAATGAATAAAATATAACATTGTTTGTGTGTACAGATGACTACTCCCTCATGAAGCGATGTGATTCATTTTTGTTACTGAATCACATGGAGTGAATGTGTAAGGGTATTTAAAGAAATAATATAATATTTATTATATAATTATAAAACCTTAAATAGAAAAATATCCCTTACCTATATTCTATCACGGTCTTCCAAAAAGGAAATTTTACTCATGCACACATATGACCGACTGCCTCCATGATTATAACATAGTTCATTTTTCATAACTTTATATCATAGTTAGTTTAAAAAGTGTCATTTATGTATAAAAATTAAAAATATTTAATTTCTACCATTCTATATATGATTAATTAATAATATATTTTACCTTACTCAACAAACCAAAGTGGTTTTGGATATATGAGTCATTTATCAAAATAATGTCGATGTGAAATTAATTATTAAACAAATTGATTATGGAATGGTGACAATAAAAATAAAAAGTAATAAAAATTAAAAAATTTAATATGTAATTTAACAATTAACATAATTTTATAACTCAAAAAGATAAATAATGTACTTGATATGTTGGGATATAGGTAAGATATCTATCAAAACCACCCTTTCCTTTGGGTTATAAACTTTTTCTCTCTAACTCACTTTATCGATACCTTTAATGTTATGGAATTATTATAAATTAGGTATATATTTTTATCAAATATAAAAAATTCTTATTGTACCTTCCTTTTATTTGATAATGCATTTTTATGACCATTTTGAAAATAAATTCACTATGAAAATTTATTTGATTATGATATAATGTAAGATTATGAAACTGATTTTATTTAAATGGGTCATTTTTATGTTAGGCCTTACGGTTGATTTCTTTTATGTGGCGTACATTGGTGCTGATAATGTTGTGATGAGTTCACATAGTGAGAACACCAATGCATTATGAAATGTTTTACACTCACGAGGCATCATGTAATAGAGTATGGTGTAATCCTGATACGTTATGGTACATTGTCAACTATATGATATTATCAAGTTAATTATCCTTGACGTATGTTTCTTTCATGTTATATGTTGTTTCCATATTTAATTTAATCACATGATCTTATGATACGATGTTATTTATGGTATTATTCCATTAAATTACTCATTAACTTTTTCTTCTAGGGTATCATGATATAACTTTGACTCTCATGTTATGTTTCCTTTTCATTTCAATTCCTTTACTGGGGTTTTTTTCTCACCCTATTTTTTAGGTATTCCCCATGTTATAAAATGTAATTTTAGGATCGTAAATTGATATTAAAAGCTCACAATGGAGAATAAGTATTGATACCAAGTTTTAAGTTCTTTTTATCATAATATCAACCTAGTTTCCAAAATACACAATGCCATTAGGGTCCTTGTGTTGTATTATTGGATATTTATGTTTGAAAATCACATTATAAATTCAATAGAATATAACAGTTTCTATATAGCTAGTATTAATTATATTATTGATAAATACATATTATAAGTATTATTTATTTATAATTAATAATTTTCAATTTTTCCCACCTTCTCCCCACTAATTCATTGAGTAATGGAAAAGATAATTGTACGTTGTGCGGACTACCACCTCCATAAAGAATAGTTTTTTTTCATGATATTTTTTGTTTTTCAAGAATTTTTTAATAATTTATCAAAACAATATAAAATATTGTCCAAAATCATAAAATAATCTAAATAGTATTATATTCTCATTTTATGATGATATTATGTCATGATAAACACTTATTTAACCATACTATCCAATTGAGTTAAATTATTTTCAAGTTTAGGTCAGTTTGACTACCTACTTGAACAGTGTAATAATGTTATATTAAGTATGATTAAAGAAAATTATATAATAATATAATATGTTATAAATACTTAAATAATTATTATTTTATTGATTATGTATGGTATAAAACAATAATTAACTCATTAATTAATAAGACACCATTCATATGTTAAAAAGAACTGAAAATTTTATGTGGTTTCATTCATTTTATTTGATAAAGATAAGTTACTCATTTAAAAAAATTACACATAATAAATAATTAAAATAATTAAATTATATTAAAATTTATGAAATTGTAATTATCAAATTATAAGAGGAATAAATATCAATAATTCTCCCATGAAACTACTAAAAATATTCAAGCCAATAAACACTTGGTGAGGGAAAATAGGAAAAAACTAACAAATATACATATAGATAATGATTATAAATTGAAATTATAAATAGTTTTAGGTATGAATATGGTTAGGAAATTTTTTAATAATGTATTCATGTTTGTTATATATAATCCAAGAGTTCTTCTAATTTAGTAGGGAAATAAGGCAAGGGTTTCATCCCAAAACATCTGTCTTGGAGAAACATGTTCTTTTAGGCCCCTAATTTAATTTAAATGATTTATATATAAACAATTAGATATTTCATATCATTTATTATCCTTATTAAATACATTTATCTTATTTTAATTCTATTTTTACCTCAAGAGTTTTTTTTTGGAATGAAATTATGTCAAAAGGTATTTCTATATCAAACTCTCTTAATTGAGACAATTTTTAGTTTATGCACTCGTTTACATTTATAAATTATATATACTGGCCTATTATTATGTAGTTATGAAATATATTTTTTTCATGGTATTTTAGGCTAATTTTCAATACATTTTGACTTCATTGGTTTTTATTAAAATTTTACTATATTCATTATTTTCATCATGACTCAAGGTAATTTTCACATTAGTCATGAAATTATTTATAGATTTTTGATCTTCCAAGCCTATATTTTTATTAAAAAAAAATTAAATCCTATATTTATTTAATAGGAGGATAATCATTCTATTTATTAATATTATACACTTTTATGAAACACTTCTTCAAATAAAACCAATATGTTGTTAAGAATAACTCTTATAATTTACAATGGATATCTTAATTCCATTTGCAAATTATATAAATCAAAAGTGTTATATATTACCCAAATATTTTTATCTCCTTTGAAATTCATGATTCAATTCTCAAATATTAAAATTAATTTATTGTTTTGTTTTTTATGATATTGGTTTCACTAAATAGATTTAACACATTTTAAATGTTATGAACATTAAATGTTTTAAAAAATATTTATTTTATGGAAATTTTTTAAAATGTTCATAAATTCATTTCTGCAATTTGATTATCAAAATATAATATTAACATCATTAATTTTATCAAAAAAATTTAAAGGGAGGTTTTTAATGTTTCTAGATTTTTTTAAACCAAATGGAATCTATTTTAAATATTTCCCATTGAATTCATATTTATGTGCAATTTTTCATTTTTAAAAGATAGTCTTCTCTGGGATTTATTGTTTTCGAAGAGGGAATTATTATTTTATTAGTTTAATAAAATATTTTATTTTAAATTTTTTCAAATGTTAAGGGAAAATCACATTTCCAAATTAATTATCATAATTATTCTAAGATTTGTTTTATCTAATATGTATTCTTGATAGATAATATTCATAAAATTATACCACCCACCTTCTTTATTATTTAGAGAATATGAAATTATCTTTTACATTTATGTTACATCACCGATTTTTCTCATAATTATCAATTTAATAGGAATTATTTACATCTAATTCCATCCTTTGTAAGTTCCCCATGTTTAATTACCTAATTGACAGTTAGCCTCCCCGATGTATAATACATCATTTCATTGGGAATATTGTTATCTAAATTGTATATCCACTAATTATATGGTGGAAATATCATGTGCATAATTATCATTTTTCAGTGATAATTACCGAAGGCATTTCATTAATTCATTGGATACCCATTTATTTCAATGGTTTATCATGTATTGTTTATTAATGAAATAATGAATGCTTTTATAAAGAACCATTTGAAATAGACAAAGAAATTATTTCTTTATATTTCTATGATATGTTTTTTGAAATCAATTGGCACATATATGAATGTTTTTTTATTATGATGGATGTTCTTAGATAGTGGTCCACTGTATTGAGAAATTTTAATGACTCATGAGATGTTATGTGTGGGATTATAGAGTAATGATAATCTTTTTAATGGCCTAAGGACTAGTCCTAATATTGTGGTAATGGCCTACAGAGCAATCTATAACATGTTTTAAGTGTGGAATAGTGTGTAATCCTTGGATTCTTTATATGATTTCATGTTTATCTTTTTCATGTTCTAATGATTCCATGATCTTATGTTATCATCATTGTTGAAGCCATGTCATTATGATATCATCACTTTATTACATTACCTCAATATTATAATCATTCTCATCATGATATCATTTTAGGATTAATGTCTTACATGTAATGCTTTAATGTCATGTTTTTTCATTACTGAGTGTTTGAGCTAAATCGTTATTATGTTTCCTTTTCCCAATATATGAAAGAAAGTATTAAGTCTGCTATTCTAGAAAGAATATCTTGTGTGGAAAAATTATGATGGATATTGAAGAATCATTATAGATTAATTATATTTTATATAATAATAAGAGTCCTTATTTGTTGATAATAGTTTAGATTTAGAATTTAATTATTTTTCATAACTCTCTAAAACTATAAACAAAATCATAATTATGTTATAAATATTAGAATGATTTTATAATGATATATGTGTATCAAATCCACTTTTTTTGCTACAATTAATAACATCATAATAGAGAGGGTAGGTTTGGTGGTGACACAATCATTATGAAATTATATTTTTTTACTCCATGATAATATTATGTAATCCATTTCCTTTTTTGTTGGATTTTCCTTATACTTAAGCCTTATGTATAAATTCCTCATATATCACACATATGCATATACATATAATGAAGGGTGTGCCAAAATAGCATTCTAACAAATTATTGAGTGTTTATATCTCATGAGATTATATTTATTTGATGAAGGAGTAATATAAATACATGATGAGACTATATAAACCTTCATAAGTTTTCTTTATAGTGATCCTAGAGTATTTATTATTTCATATTTTATACTATTTCCACATTCTTTTTTGGTTCGGGTCTTATGATTCAATATTTTTTATATCAATATTCAATTTCATTATTCATGAGAAATTTATATTATGAAATTATGATATTACATTTAACTCATTCTATAAATCCCTAATATTTTATGAAATATTGTTTTAAAATAAATTTAATTTCTTCAATAGTTTGTGTCACACAGAACATTGAGTTTTGATGAACCACAATATACTATTTATATTTCTATTTAATCATGATCGTTATAACCTAGACACTGGTATTTGTAGCATGAATTTGAATAATACTTTAATACGTAGACATATTTTTATATATAATAAATATTACATAATTTTCAGTAAATTCATTATATGTTCACATATAAGTTTTCTAAAAAATTGATTTTAAGTGAATTTTTGTGAATACATAATAAAGATTATTATTCCAATATATTAAACTTTATTTTTTAAAAAATAATTCATCTTTTGAATCAAAATCTACAAATTAACGTACATAAAATATTTTTTATTTTCAAAAAAATGATTAATTTGCTGTTGAATAATGAAAAATACTGATTTTTATTGAAAATATAATTTTCATTTAAATAGTTGAAAAAATTATATTTTGTTTTAGTTTTTTTAATGTAAAATTAGTTCAATTATTTTATTAATAATCAAGTTTAGGTCATTATAATAATTTTACTGGTGATTTTTATCTTAAAATATTTTGATACAGATGAATGATTTTTAATTTGGAAATCTCTGTGTTTATCATGTTAGTGGGTAGATATTTAAATTAAAATTATCCAATTATATGAATAGAATTTAGAAAAATGGATTCAATATTTTTAATAGTCATAATTAGTATTATTTAATAAGGTAAACATAATTTTTTTTCAAAAGTAATTGTAAAAACAATAAAATTAATTATCACTGATAATGTTTAAATAGGTTGACCAGGGGATAAACTTAAATATAAGGGTATCTATGACTATATAAATTTTCTAAATCATATTATATAGATATATTTAAGCTATATCCTATCCAAATATCGAATTCATGGTAATTTTTATGAATTTTTATTTAGAATAAATTTATCATCTTGGATTCCTTTTTGGAAAAGTCCAACTAGTTTCCATGGTTGTTACTCCTGCCACTTATAAAAGGAAATACCCTCTCCTCTCCTCAAAAAACTAAAATAACCATTTTTTCTGCCAATACTCGACCAAATACATACCTTAATTCCCTACCCACATCATATATGCCTTTTGTTTTGTATTAAACCCTCCTAAAAAGGTGTTAGGCATAAACCAAATTAGGCCCTCCAATGTAGATGTATAGCTCAAAACCAAGTGTTATTTTTTATGTGTCATTCCACATATTTAAAATATTATAACACAATTACAATATAATCACAAAAAAATCATATATAATTAATTGTTATTATGTACTAGAAAACCTATATTTATCTCTTATTTTAATTAATGGGAAATGAAATCAATGATCATGTGTATGAAAGAGTACCGCCTCATAAATTGTTGTAATTCATTTTCCATCATCGCTTATCATGAATGGATAGAATTATTTATTAATCATATATATATTATATTTAAGGCATAATAATACTACTGAAATTATAAAATATCAACTATCTTCTTATCTTCAATTCCGTAGAAAAATGATAATGTTGCTCATGCTTATGTGTTGACTACTTACCTCATAATACGATGTGATTTATATTTCATTTGATTTTGGAATGGATTTTAATAAGGATATATTTAATTAATTTATAATATATATATGACATAAAAAGGGTTATGTGTTATTAATTTATTATTCACCTTTCTTTGATTTGATCTTCAAGAAAATGAAAATAATGTTCAAGCATATATATGGCATACCGTCTCCATAAATAATGAATTTCATTTTTTATATATATATTTTATGGATTAAAAAAATGCAATGATTATAAATAAAATTTATATCAATGTTTAAATTCTAGATATTATTGAACCATTGTAAAATTAAAATCATTAAAAATACAAGACCAAAACAGACATGAAAAATGAAGCAATTATTACCCAACACATGATTTTAATATAAAATTGATGATAAACAGATTATAAAAGGATAGATTTTATTCCTATATTGTATTATATATAATATTATGATTATTTAATATATTTATAATAATTATATAATTATTATATAAAAGTTTTTAATGTGTAAAAAAGATAATACTTGAGGTAAGAGATATTTTTCTCAGATTTCCCTTAATGGGAAATATGTTACCTTTTAAACCAATATTTTATTATGAGGATTATATAATACCCATTTCAAATTTTATATTGGGGATTTATTTTTTCTCATGATATATAATGTTTTATTAAGTGTTTCTCTTTCATAAGCCTTATAATACAAAGGTTACCAAAGTTCTTAATGTTTTATGTTACAATCTCATTATTTATTGGTATATTTTATGATTATGTTTCTAATGATGGAATATTTTGTTATCTATATAATAAAATAATAAATTTTATTCTTATTTTGGTATTTCATGAAAATTGTTGTTTTCCTTCCATTTTCCATGATTTATTTACTAAATAGTCCAAAAAAAAATTTTAAGGAAAACTCGCTTTATATCTCTCTTATGTCAAAAATAAATTTTCACCCATGTCTATGTTTTCTAAAATAAATTTAAAGGAATTTTTTAATAAATTCTAAATATTTTTTAAATCCCTTATCACACAGGTTTTAAAATTTAATAATTTTTTTTAAAGGAATATTATTTTCTGTTTTTGAACAAGGTGGTTCTGTATTTTTACTTAAAATTTGAAAGGAATCAATGTTTTAGCATGTTATACATGAAAAAAACTTCACATATTAATAAAAAATCTATGATTTAAATACTAAAATATTTTTTTATGTTTAATGTTAAAGAATAAATTTTTGTTATCATTTGGTAAAGGTGGAGATTTTAACGAAATGATTTAAAATATGAGAGGATATTTTAATTATGATATTATTATTATATTTTTATTAATTAGTTATAAAATCCTATGATTTTTCTATGGAAACATTGGGGATATGATCCCATGATATAATCCTTATACAGTTTTGGATGGTTTATGATTATAATGATAGGATGTTAATGAAAACAATTTTGTCCATGCGTTATGATTTGATAAAATATTTATGAAAACCATTTTATTTTTCTATGGGTTGTGGCATGATGTATCATTTATGATATTGGGCAACCAAAATTTATAGATTATGTGATGGGTAGGACATATAACACTGTATAATGAATTGGGTAAGGATTAATGTTCTATAATATCATAAGATAAATGGGTGGTTATTTGAATCTTGAAATAATAGGGTACATTGGAGGTTATCCCAATCCCAACAAAGAGGGTACATAAGAGGTCATACTAATCAATTCAAAATAGGGAGAACAAGATGTTATAAAAGGACTAAAAAATAGGGTACTCAATTGGTTATCTCATGACCAAAAAAGGGTTCATGAGTGTTAATCCTAATATCATTTCAATACCAACAGTGGTTAGCTTAAGTCTAGAATGTTATGAATGTATTGGTTTGTGGATTCAATATAAGACATCATATTCTTGTGAGTATTCCAAAAATCTAAGACTTATGGAAATTTTATTCTCTCAAGGATCATTTTCATTCCTTATTTAATTATTCAAACCTTTTTTAATATCAATATTTATTCTATGAATCACGTTTGTAATCTATGATATGTCAGAAATAGTATTAAACTTTTTTCCCATATTCTCCTGCCCTTGTGCACATTTAATATTTATGTTATCATTGATATCTCCCTTTACCACCCTTAATGATAATTTTAGCTCACCATTTATTATGTTCATTTTCCCCATGCTATGAAGAAATTTATTTTTATGATATGTATAATAAGATTTCTATTTATAATGAATTTGGTGGGCGATGATGTAGTTAACAAATGAAATAGTTGTTTATGTATCCAAGTTTCTAATGTTACTAGTCCCATATTATTCATGTTTGTATCATTATATTATGTAATGAATATTCATATTATATGTTGTAATATATTTTTATGAATATTTATGGTCTCTACACCTATGATATGGTTCATTATCAAACTTATACAGTTATAGAGAATTATAGATCACTATTTTTTGATTTTTTATTTCCCAGGAAATCTTATTCAGAATTATAAGATCAAAGTGATCTAGGGGATCATTATGGTGTTTAAAGTAATCTTATTTAATTTTAGATCCATTTTAATATTATTTTAACATAGTATCACAAATTTACTAGTCATTTATATACTTTGTTTGTGTTTATTTCAAATAAAAATTGAAATCCATGGAAAACTATTTTTTAGAGGATTGGGTCACAATAGTTGTTGTCAAAGAATCATTTGGTTAGTTTTTGGATTAAAATGAGAATACATTAGTAAAAACACTAGGAAAAACCGAATTATTAGAAAAATCAAATTATTTTGTTAAATAATAGAGTGATTGGTTTCCATATAAATAAATCCTTGTATGTATACTATAAGTGGATGAGTATTTGGAATATTTGTACCTAGTAGTTATTGTCTCAGATTGGTTAATTGTGCACTAACTCAACATTTACATGGTTCGTGGAAAAGAATAATTATTATGCTCCTGGCTTGATAGTCTTATGGGATATTATTTGTAGAATGAAAAAAATATTTACAAACCATTATGAAGGACTTGAAAATATTGTTTATTTAAATAAAATTATTAGAAAATTATTAGGGATATCCATGATTTAAATCTAATGAATCCAAATTTAGGAAATATATTAAATCTTTTTGTTCTTATTTTTTCATTTTCCTTTTATATATATATCATGTTAAGTAATGTCATTATTAATTTTTATTTATTATTTTAAATGGAAATAAATAAGATGAATCATGAAATAAACTAATGTGATAAGAAATGTGATGACTTCCTTAATGTGATGGCAAACCAAAAGGGAGTGGTAGATAACAACATTATGGTAATATTAGACAAACTAAATAATGTTATGAATAATATATTTAATCATATGGAACACACTCATACTAAGAGAGATAATGATGTAATTGAGTTTTTTATACAACAAAGTCCTCCTACCAACAGTGGATAGTATGATCTTGTGATCATAGAGAAATTGATTAACTACATTGGGAATATATTTTTTTCCCTTAATATTCTAAATGATATAATATCTTACAATTTTTTTATCACCAAGAGGGAGAAGTTGAGAAATTGATAACATAGATTAAGAACTTTAATTCTATGATGGAAATCAAATCCATGGAATTTAGAGGATTCATGAAAATATTTTAAATAAATATTTTCCATGAAATCTATGTCTTACAATGGATGGGTAGTTCTATTGTCTGAATTAAAAGGAATTTGGGTTTATCGAACTCTGTATGAGGTGACCTCCACAAGGATTGCATGGAATACCTCCAAATTTAAAATTAACTACAAAATTAAGGTAAACCACTTTTTTATTGTATTAAATTCATTCTTATTTAATGATTTCATGGTTCAATACATTGATATCTATGAAGAGACATTATATTGATCCCAATGATGTAGAAAGAGAGTACTAATTATAAGTGGTCTCAAGGGGATGAATATAAAAATAAGAAAATAGATTTTAAATTGGAAGGATTGACAAAAAAATTCCATGGTAGAAAAGAATCCAATTTACCATGTATCGCAAATATTGGAATAGTCATCCAAAAAATTGTCCCAAAGGAATAGAGAGATGCTTCAAGTAGAGAAAACAGTTGAATCAGACTTATCATTACTGAAGGGAGTTGAAAATTTACCAATATGTTGTTAAAGAAGAAGAAAAGATACAATCAACATTCCTATTTTAGTCTAGTGATTCAATTAAAATGAACATATAAATTATTCAAAAAAATTCCCTAATACATGGGTGGTTAGTGATAATCAATGAAAACAACCCCCATGGGCACGAGAGAAAAGAAGTGATTATTTTTTCAATACTACTGAGGTGAATACAAAAAAAAGGTGATTCTATATGTACAATATTTATTTATTTAATAATATCTAATATGTTTTTTTTTATTATTGTTCTAAAAATTCATCCATATCTGAAAAGTTTATTTAAAATAGTCCAAAAACAACCTTAAAATAAGGTGGTTGAGTTATCCCTAAGATCATAAAATGGGGATCTTATTGCATCCAAATTATATAAATCATCCATAATTAGTGTTTCTTGAATGAGCCTCCCAAAAAATGATATTTTAATACCCTTGGTGTCATTTTATATTATTCTTGGAATGTATTAAAGATACTTAAATAAAATCAACTTCAACTATCGGTTGAGGGAGACCACTCTTTACGACCCAAGTCATCCACCGAATCGAAAAAATACTAAGGTGGAAAATTATTCTCTGTTGGAATATTATTCTATACTATGGATATTATTTCCTTATAATTAATCATATATAACTTAAATTGTAAGACCCCAAGATTTCATAGTATGTTATCTTTTCAAAGTAATTAAATAACTTGTGTTACATGCATCACCGAGTTCGAGCGCACCACCACATACTAAACTAGCCATTCAAACAATAGTTATGAATACTATAGACTAAATTTTGAATTTAATATAATATATATAATTTTCAAAACTATATTTTGTGATTCACACACATAATATAAGAACTAATTCAATTTTTCAGATAAAGAAAATATTTTTCAGAAAATTGAATTTTACCATCTTTTAATGGAGAACCATTATTAAATCCAATAATTTACACTTTTATATATTCAATTTGACAAAATAAGCTTCTTATAAATAATTCAGAAAAAGAAATTAAGTTTTGATAAATTTTTGGTGTGTTCCTAATAACTTTCATCTTTTGGTTAATAGTGAGAAATACTAAATTTTAATTGAAAAAATATTTTTTAATAAAAATAGTTTATAGTGTTAAATTATACATTTGAATGGTTTGTAAGTATAATTAGATTATATTTTTATCATTTCATTTAATGTAAGTCTTTATAAGTAATATCACCTTAAAATTTGACATAAACACATGTCAATAATTTGATAGTTTTTCCTATTTAAAAACCTACTTTTTGGTTTGGACAATGAGAATTAATTTTAATGTAATGACCCATAAATTCCATGGAAATTGTTTTCTTAAATACTTGGGAATTTTACGAGTCCGCAGTTTTTGACGGTGCACGATTTCAAGGCCTGGAGTCCCCAGAATGATCCGTCGAAATTTTGTGAATCTTAAATTAGCGAGTGTATGCAGTTTTCTGGAAAAAGTGGAATAACTCATAAACGATTACTCGGATCAGAAATCTGAGGCCACCATTGTGCTCAAGATGGGGGGTTTACCCTATGCGTGAATTAAGTTTAGTAGGTGCGAGGCTCCTTTGAGAAAAACCGAAAATGACATAACCGTAAATAAAATAATTAAATAAAGTTATTTTATTTTTCAAATACTTATAACTCACAAAAGGTTACTCAGATTAAAATTTTGAGACCACTAATGAACTTGTGAGGGAAGACTTTCTTTAAAAAAGATATTAATTTGGGTCGGCAAGAGCCACCAGAGAATGTTAATTTTTGGCCGGAAATAAAATAATTAATTGATTATTATTTAATTATTAAATTAATAACTTTTAAACGGTAACTCGGATTGGAAATCCGAGGGTACTTTTGGGTTCTCTGGGGCGTTTTTCACCTATGCAGAGCCTAACCTTGACTTTAGTGGGTCAAGGATTGATGTTAATAATTTTATGAACTTTTTTTCAAGTACGATTAGTAAATGTGCGAGTGATGTTTTATAACTTTTGAACCGGTGTTCATAATTGAAATCTAAGGGAACTATTGAACTGACAGCTTCGGTGATTTCTTAGTAATACCTTCACCACTGTTGTGTACTAACGGGTTTGAAAGATAGTTTTTTGGGGGTTTTAAATTAAATTGAATAAAATAAAGTATTAACTTTATTTTATTTGGGTGGTTAAAACCTTCAAGGGGAGGTTGGAGGTGGGGGCCACCACACCCAAACCTCCCTTGGGAGGATGTTATGGTGGTGGGTCCCACCAGCACATAACCTCCCTTGGGATGATTATTAGGTGGGGCCCACCCTACCTCTCTAACTCCCCTTAATCGCCCTTAAACTTCCATTAATGTAGGGAGCCTCTACACCTTCCGTCCCCAATTAAATGTTCTAACTCTCTTATAATTAATTAAGTGAATCAAATTAATAAATTATATTTATTTTCAATACATACCAAGAATAACAGGATAGCCATTGCTATTATTTTGGGTTGGCACATATTATTTTGCTGGAACTTGGAAGAATTTAGAGGACATCTCCATCTACAGTGAAGAACACAAGGAACTCGATCATCTTCTTCCTTCTTAAACTGGGGAAGGAAAGTGAGGTGACTCCCATGAAGAATGCCCATCTTTTTTCCTCTTCCTCCAGGTCATAGGCGAAGACGTCTCCTACAAAGAATGTCGCCAGCGACGATGTCACCTCCTTCCACCTCAAACATTGACGGAAAGACACCACTTTTCCACGACTCCGTCAACATCACCGAAATCGAGGTAGGGGGTTTTGTTTATTTTTAAATGAATAAAGTTATACCCTCATTGTTCAATAAATGCTTTGGTTTGTTGTTGTTCCATTGATATAACCTAATTCGAAGGGGGCGGGCCGAACAAACAGGGTCTGACGTCGCTCCGTTGGTTCTTGTTGTTTGACGTCGGAGACGGAGCCAAAAGGGCGTGGTGTCGTCGCACCACGCCGGAGAAGAACTGCGGTGAAAAAAGAGGAACTGGGGCCTGGAGGGCCGTGGTGGATGATGAAGCGTGGTGTCGCCACACTACGCTGGAGAAGAACCATGGCGATGAAGGAGGAACCGTGGATGGGAGGGACGCGACGAATGAAGAAGTGTGGTGTCGTCGCGCTGCGTGGTGGAGCCAAAGGTCGCGACCACATCGGGATGCGCAGAGGGGGTATGGCGTCGTCGCACCGTGCGAAGGGTAGTAGGTCTGCGGCACCATCGCGCCATGGTGGAGGTGCAGAGGCGGCCAACCGTACCGGCCACGGGGAGCCGGACCGCGAGACCAGTGGTCGGCCGACCAGCCGGCCCGCTCGAAGACTGTGATGCCCATAGGGGCCGCATGGAGAGAGACTATGGCCCGTAACTGAGGGCCACTTTGTTGGGCGAAATGGACGGCCGGGCTGGAGGATTGTGGCGCCTGTAGGGGCCACGTGGGAAGAACCATGGCCCGTAGTGCGGGCCATGCGCGCTGGGCAGAACCGGCCGGCTACGGCCGGCCTGGCAGAGGAGGAGGTGGCGCCGCCAGGAGAAACGGACCAGCCCGTCGGGCGAACTGAACCGGCCCGCAGTGCGGGCCGGGTCCACAAGTGGGCCATGCCCCACCAGGCCAGGCCGACCCCCCAACCGGGTCGGACCCATCGATCCAGGTCGGGCCGACCCGCAAGCCCACTGGGCTTGATGGGTCGGGCCCATCTTCGATTAAATTCTAATAACATCAAGACCGCGCGTCCAATCGACGCGTCGTCTGCAAAACTGCAAACCTCGTGACAAGGCTTTCCTTTTCCGATAATCTATGTGAGTTTTCTACAAATTTGGAAAATGATGGGTTTGGATCGAGCATAAATCCAAGCGGGCCCCTGGAACAGAAATGCCAATAACTCTCAGACCGGACATCTGATTGACGCGTCGTCTATCTCGTTGGGTTCCTTATGATGATACGGAACTAAGAGATACATCAAATCAGGAATTTGTGATAGTTTATGTATCGACAATTGGCTCGAGGAGCATACCCTCCCGGAATCGAGCGTGTTGTGTACAGGAACCCTGGAGCTATCTTTCACGACTGCTGTATCGGAATCCTCCGTGGGTTCAACATCAATGACTACAAAACCGGAATCCTATGTGGGTTTGACTACGAAGACTACTGAACTAAAATCCTATGTGGGTTCGACTGCAATGACTACTAAACCAGAATCCTCTGTGGGTTCGACAATGATGGCTACTGTACCGGGATCCTCCATGGATCCGACAGTTCAGACTTATGTTCCTGTATCTTGTGTGGGTCTGACAGAATACCTGGTTCTGTATCCTGTGTGGGTCTGACACCTTAGATGAATCAGTGACTATATCTTATCATCTCTATCACTCTATGAAAGATGTATACCTATGTGAGTTGAGTCTTTACTTTCAATCATTTATCTTCAGGGTGTTTGACTTTAATTCTTGTGTGGAATGGGTTGTGTTGGGGCCCGAGAGTTGGAGTCGGACTGTGGTTGGTAACATAGGTATATGTATGGGCATATACCAAAGTAGGGTTGGATGATACTTCGTGATTGTATCTTTCTACTGTGGTTTATCCTTTGTGGATTCTGGGAGACCTTAAGGGGCCTCAGGATCCCCTACTGAGTATTGGTATACTCACCTCTACACGAGCTATGCCTGCACCTCATTGTGTTGGATTTAGATAATGGACAACACTGACGGTGGCTGAAGGCGCTAGGACTGGATGGTACCCGGAGGTGGACCTTTCGACAAGTTGGAACACGGAGGAGTCTGACGGACATGGAGTGTTGAGGTGATCTTCTGTACCTACCCTTCAGGTAGAAACCCTGGAGGATGATCTAGGATCTGCTCTTTACTTTCATCTATTGGTCCCTTTTCATTTGTACGTTTCTATTGGGCTTGTATTTCCGGCCCCTTTTACTTTTCATCACTTCCCATGTATACATTTTCAACTTAGTGTTTTACTTCCAATTGTGTTCTCTATTGTGTTTGTGTTATTTTATAAAGGCAATTCCTTCCCAGCTTAGGGATTTACGTCTTTGGTGCTAGTCGCCAGCCCCTAGCCTATGGAAGTCGGGTTTGGGGTAGTCACAGCATGGGCCCCGAGGAAGGCTCATGAAAAATTGGTATTAGAGGAGTCGGTTCTACCAAATAACATAGGAATCTGATCTGTCATATATTGAAGCAATAGTGTTAAGAGTATTGAGTGTGGTTTTCAGTCAAGGGGTCTATTTTCGGTATGATGGCCGACGTATCCATACACCAGGATCCTGATCTCTGATTTCCAACTCAGTTCACAAAAACACTGATTGTGTGTGTGTTTCAAGAGTTTCCTTTGTGGTCTCTTTGAGTCAGCTCACCAAGTATAACATATTTACAGTGGCGCACCTGTTCTTTATCAGGATTCTGTTGCGAATACAGCCAGCTAGTGTTCCCGAGATAGTACACAATGACAGCCCATTGAGCGACGAGGCTCTGGTTTTGGGCCCTCTTTCTACGTTGGCACCTTCGGGAGGTGTACCAGCAGCACCACCACACGTTGGGTAGCAGATACCACCAGTCTCATTGGCGGACGATTCATGCTGACTGAGCTCATTTTATGGGTTCCAGCAGTAGAGGCCTCTGAGGTTTTGAGGCGAGACAAATTCCCTCGCACCTAAGGTCTTGCTAGAGGCGATTACTAGAGTTTTTCATCCTAATTGAGACTCCAGTAGAGTAGATAGTTATATTATCTACTTGACTTTTTCAGTGAGTGACCATGAGAATGGTCGGAATAGTGATGAGGCCTCGGTACGTAGACCATTACCCGAGATAGTACCTCTGGGCAGTGTGTCAGTTATATCACTACCTATTGGTTAGCAGTTGCAACTAGTAGTACTGGTAGAGGACACTTTTAGTCTTAGTGCCTTACACATGTTTCAGCATCAGATACCCCTCAGGATCTAAGGCGAGCCCGACTGACTGGCGGTTGAGGACTGGCTTGAGAAGGTGTTTGATATTTTACAAGAGCTTATACATCTTAGGTAGGACGACGCATCGGTAGCTGAGTATTCATCGAGTCATACTGATATTTCCTGGTATTAGATGAATATTATACGATCAGTGCTTTAGAGATCAGACCTCTGAGCTAGGTGTGTTTAAGGATATACAAGCTAGAACTTTTTCCTCTATGCATTCCTTCTTATGTTAGGGTGATAAAGAGAACATTTTTGGTTGAATTTTATTTGTCTAAGTGGATACAACCAGTGAATGTTAGCAGAGGGAAGCTGTGAACTTGTTCCAGTCTCAGAGACATGGGCATGTGAGATGTTTTAGGAAGAGGATGTTTTATGGATAGGTGAATCTGCAAGGCAGAAGACGTGGAAGTAGAGCTAGGGGAGCAGCATGAGGTGGTGAATATTCTGACATGTTGCAACCACCCGCCTTTGTAGTCCCCGCTAGGCTCAGAAAGATGGAGGGTTGTGCAAGAGAGTAGCTGCATGTGGTCATGGAGTGTGACCCAAGGGCTCTAAGAATGATTTGAGGTATGGTCTGTGTCTACTACTAGCTGCTGTATCAATAGATACAGGTACCAATCATTCCTTCCTTCCACGAATCTTTTCCCAGACCTAGAGTTTCTGGTTAAGCCATTGACTTGACCCTCATGTCTGGAGATACCTTTTGGAGGAGACTCGATAATCACACTTACACGGACGGTGTGATCTGACCGTAGAGGTGAGAGTTTTGGTTGGAACCTCTTGGTGGCAGCATTGAGGCCTTACAACATTTGTTTGGGTATGGACTGGGCAACCACATTTCATACACAGATTGACTGTATTAGGAAAAAAGGTTCTAGTTTATCTAAAACATTGGCATGGGTTTTCCATGGTGGGAGAAAAGGAAAACCCTGGCACCACAAGATGAAATCATGTATAAGATGTTTTAGTTGATCACTCATGAGATAGCCAGACTTACCTTTGTACCAAACTTCTCCAGAATTGCAGCACCACTATCAGCTTTGGTGAAGAAGGGGCAACCCTCTGTGTGGTCGGAGAGATGTCAGCATAGCTTTAAAGAGCTGAGGCATAGGCTGACTAGTGCCCCAATCGTGAGGCTTCAAGATTAAGGCGTAGGGAACGTAGTTTACTGCAACGCATCAAGGACAAGACTTGGGTGTGTACTGATGCAGGAGAGAGCAGTGATCGCATATGGTTCTTGTCAGTTAAGACAGCACGAGAAGAACTACTCTACCCATGACCTGGAGTTAGCAGTAGTGGTATTGGCCTGGAAGATGCGGAAACACTATCTTATGGGTGAATGCATTATAGTCTACTCAGATCACAAGAGTCTCAGGTATATCTTTTCTAATGAGAACCTGAACCTGAGACAACGAAGATGGCTCGAGTTCCTCCAGGACTACGACTTTGAGATATTCAATACTCTTGGGAAGGGGAATGTTATAGTAGATGCTCTCAGCATAAGATCAAGCATTAAGCTGCTATGAGAGGCGATAGAGAAGCTGGACGCATTGCAGATATCTTTTTTTGATAGAGATGGAGCAGCCTTTTTGCAGTCTCTCACAGTCACTCCTCCACTTCTTCAGTGAGTCGGAGAGGCACAATGTGGGGACGTTGACTGTGAGACATGACATGCTCAGATATCCACATGGCAGAAACCTGATGGATTTTCTAAAGGTGGAGAGCAAATAATACTCTTCAGAAAATGTAATATGGTACCAGTTTCACTCCAGGAAGATGTGTTGAGGGAGTTCCACGCATCTCCATTAGTGGTACAACCAGGATTGGTGAAGATGTACTAGGATCTTCGATGACCATACACGTGTCGAGGTATGAAGAAGGCAGTAACAGAATTTGTCTCTCAATGCTGCAATTGTCAGCAAGTGAAGGCGGAGCATCAGGTACCATCATTCATGGTTCAGCCATTATAGGTCCCAAAGTGGAAGAGGGGTATGATATCCATGGAATTTGTGATGGGTCTTCCATGTACATCCAGGAGACGGAGACCTCTGGAGTTCGAGGATGGAGACCACGTCTTTCTACGGGTCTCACCTCAATGAGGTCTATAGAGTTCTGGCTGAGGTGGAATGTTATCTCCGTGATTCATCAGACCTTTCCAGGTCCTTAGCAGAGTAGGCGATGTGGCTTAATCCTTAGCTCTTCCACCAATGTTACACTGGGTGCATGATGTCTTCCATGTATCCTAGTTGTGAAGAAACGTGTATGACCCTTCCCACATCATCGGCCCTGGCAAGCTGGACGTTGACGATGGGGAAACGTTCATTGAGGATCCAGTAGAGATTGAGGATCGAAAGTAGTGTGTCCTACGTGGACAGTTGATACCTAAGGTGCACATTTGTTGGCAGCACGAGAACCTCTAGGAGAGCACATAGGAGCGGGAGGCTCAGATCCATGCTCAGTACCCCCATTTGTTCTGTTGGTTCGAGTTGTAGCTTACAGGGACGTGAATCCCTGAGGTGGGGAGATTGTATATACCCTTAAATTCCATGGAAATTTTTGTCTTAAATACTTGGGAATTTTATGAGTGTGCAGTTTCTGACGGCGTGCGATTCCGAGGATGGGAGTGCCCAGAATGATCCATTGAAGTTTTGTTAAGATTAAATTAGTGTGCGTATGCAGTTTTCCTAAAAAGTGGAATAACTCTTAAATGGTTACTCAGATAAGAAATATGAGGTAACCGTTGTGCTCAGGATGGCGGGTTTACCCTAGGCGTGACTTCAGTTTAGTCGGCACGGGCTTCCTGTGAGAAAACCCAAAAATGGCATAATCGTAAATAAAATAATTAAATTAAGTAATTTTATTTTTCAAGGACCTATAACTCACAAACGGTAACTCAGATTAAAAATCTGAGTCCACCGTTGAACTCATGAGGGTAGGCTTTCTTTATGAAGATACTAATTGGGTCGGCAAGGGCCACAAGAGAAAGTTAGTTTTTGGCCGCAAATAAAATAATTAAGTGGAAATTATTTTATTGTAAAATTCATAACATTTAAACGGTAACTCGGATAAGAAATCTGAGGGTACCGTTGGGTTCTTTGGGGTGTGTTTTACCTAGGTAGAGCCAAACCTCAACCGCAGTGGGTTGAGGATGGCTTTTAATAATTTTCATAATTTTTTTTCGGCTACGATCAGTAAATGTGCGAGCGACGTTTTATAACTTTTGAATCGGTGCATGGAATTGAAATCTGAGGGCACCGATGAACTCGTAGCATCAGTGATTTCTTAGTTAGAACATCACAACAGTTGTGTTCTGACGGGTATAAAACATAGTTTTTGGGGGGTTTAAAATTAAATTGAATAAAATAAAGTATTAACTTTATTTTTTTGGGTGGTTAAAACCTCCTAGGGGAGGTTTGAGGTGGGGCCCACTACACCGTAACCTCCCTTGGGAGGATGTTATGGTAGTGGGGCCCACCAACACATAACCTCCCTTGGGAGGATTATTAGGTGGGGCCCACCTGACCTATCTAACTCCCCTTAAACCCCCTTAAACACCCATTAAAGTGGGGAGCCTCTACACCTTCCATCCCTAATTAAATGTGCCAACTCCCTTACAATTAATTAAGTGAATCAACTTAATTAATTTGATTTATTTTGAATTCATGTCAAGAATAAAAGGATATCAAAAGCTATCATTTTGGTTTGGCACATATTATTTTAGTGGAACTTGGAAGAATTTGGAGGGCATCACCCTCTCCAGCGAAGAACACGGGGAACTCGATCATCTTCTTCCTTCTTCAACTAGGTCAAGAAAGTGAGGTGACGCCCTTGAAGAATGCCCATATTTTTTCCACTTCCTCTACATCAAAGAAGAATACGCCACCCATGAAGAACGTCGACAGCGATGACGTCACCATCTTCCACCTCCGACATTGACGGAACGACGCCGCTTTTCCGTGACTCCATCAATATCACCGAACTCGAGGTAGGGGGATTTTTTTATTTTTAAATGAATAAAATTATACCCTCGTTCTTCGATAAATGCTTTGGTTCATCATTGGCCAATTGATATCAACTAATGCGGAGGGTGCGGGATGAAAAAACACGGCCCAACACCCCTCCGTTGGATCTTGTTGTTTGACGTTGGAGGCGAAGCCAAAAGGGCGCAGTGTCGTCGCACCATGGTGATGAAAGAGGAAATGCAGCCTAGAGGGCCGCGGTAGATGAAGAAGTGCGGAGTCGTCGCGCCACGTGGGGGAACCAAAGGTCACAGCCACATCGGGTCGCAATAGAGGTGGTACGACGTTGTTGCTCCATGCGGCGGGTAGCAGGTCCGCGACGTCGTCGTGGCGTGGTGGAGGCGTAGAGGCTGCCAGATGAGCCGGCCGCCGGGGAGCTGGACTACGGGATGACCGGTCGGCCGACCGACTGGCCCGTTGGATGCCCGCAGGCAACGTGTGGATGGAGATCGCGGCCCGCAACTGCAGGCTGCTTGGCTGCGCAAACTGGCTATCTACGGCCAGCCGGGCAGGATGATCGTGGTGCCCATAAGAACCGTGTGGGAAGAACTGCGGCCTGCAGTGCAGGCCGTGTGCACCGGGCAGAACCGTTCGGCCGGGCAGAGGAGGAGGTGGCGCCGCTTGGTGCCGCCGGGTGAACCGGACCGGCCTGTAGCATGGGCCGGTTCCACAGGTGCCCCCCCCCCCCCGGGCTGACCCGCCAGCCCACTAGGTTTTATAGGTCAGACCTCACTTCACTTAAATGTGAATAACTTCATGACCGTGCGTCTGATCGATGCGCCGTCTACGAAACTGGGACCCTCGCAACGAGGTAGTCATTTTACGAAACTCTAAGTGAGTTTTGGAAAAATTTTGAAAATGGATGGGTTCGGATTGAGCGTAAATCCAACTGGACCCCTGGAATCGAAATTTCAATAACTCTCAGATCGGGCGTCCGATTGACGCACCATCTATCATGTTGGGGTCATTATGATTAGACAGAACTACAAGATACATCAAATCAAGACTTTGTGATAGTTGATGTATCAACAGTTGGCTCGAGGAGAGGACCCTCCCGGAATCGAGCGTGATGTGTACGGGAACCCAAGAGATTCATGCGATGACTTCTGTACTGGAATCCCTTTTGGGTTCGACAGCGATGACTATTCAAATTGAATCCTACGTGGGTTCGACTGCAACGACTACTAAACCTGAATCCTATGTGGGATTGACTGCAACAACTACTGAACTCGAATCCTCCGTGGGTTCGACAGTGATGGCTACTGTATCGGGATCCTCCGTGGGTCCGAAAGTTCTGACTTCTGTTCTGGTATCCTATGTGGGTTTGACAGAATAGCTGGTCCTGTATCCTGTGTGGGTCTGACAGCTTAGCTGGTCCTGTATCTTGGGTGAGTCTGACAGCTTAGATGAATCAGTGACTACATCTGATCATCTCTATCACTCTACGAATGATTTATACCTATGTGAGCTGTGTCATGACTTTCAATCATTTATCTTCGGGGTGTTTTACTTTACTTCATATGTGGACTGGGTTGTGCTTGGGCTCGAGAGTTGGAGTCGGACTGTGACTGGTAACTTAGGTATATGTATGGGCATATACCCAAGTAGGGTTGGTTGATACTTCGTGATTGTATCTTTCTACTGTGGTTTCTCTTTTTTGGATTCTGGGAGACCATCGGGGGTCTCGGGGTCCCATACTGAGTATCGTTATACTCACCCCTGCACAGGCTATGCCCGCACCTCATTGTGTTGGATGCAGACGACGGATAGCGCTGACGGAGGCCGAAGGCGCTAGGATTGGATGGTACCCGGAGGTGGACCTTATGACGAGTGGGAACACGGAGGAGTCTGGCGGATGTGGAGTGTTGAGGTGACCGTCTATACCTACACTTCAGGTAGGAACCCCGGAGGATGTTCCAGGAGCTGTTCTTTACTTTCAGTTGCTTTTCCCTTTTCTGTTGTACTTTACCGTTGGGCTTGTATTTCCGGCCCCTTTTACTTTTCAGCACTTCTCCTATATACAGTTTCTACGTAGTGTTTTACTTCCATTTTTATACTCTACTATGTTTGTTTTCTTTTATAAAGTCAATGCCTTCCCTTCTTACGTATTTACGCCTTTGGTGCTAGTCGCCAGCCCCTGGCCTATGGAAGGTGGGTTTGGGGTAGTCACGGCATGGGCCCAGAGGACGGGTTGTGAAAAATTGGTATCAGAGGAGTCCTTTCAACCAAAAAACATAGGAATCTGATCTGTCTTACTGTGATGAAATAGTTTTAAAAGTATTGAGTGTGGTTTTCAGTCCATGGAGTCCAATGCTGGTGCGGCGGCCGACGTATCCATACACCAGGACCCTGACCTCTGATTTCCGACTTCGTGCACGAAAACCCTGATTGCGTGTGTGCTTCAAGAGTTTCCTTTGTGGTCTCTTTGAGTAAGCTCACTAGGTATAAATTATTGACCGTGGAACACCTGTTCCTTATCAGGATTTCGCTGCCAAGACATCCAGCTAGGGTTCCCGAGAGAGTACACGATGACGGCCCACCGAGCGACAAGGTTCCTGTTTAGGGCCCTCTTTCTATGTTGGCACCTTCGAGTGGTGTACCAGCAGCACCACAACCCATTGGGCAGCAAATACCACCAGTTGCATTGGCGGATGATGCATGCTGAATGAGTTCATTTTACGAGTTCTAGAAGCAGAGGCCTCTCAGGTTTTGAGGCTAGATAGATTCCCTCGCACCTGAGGTCTGGCAGGAGGTGATTTCTAGAGTTTTTCCACCTAGATGATACATCAGTAGAGCAGATGGTGACCTTAGCTACTAGACTTTTTCAGTGATTGACCATGAGGATGGTCCTCATAGTGATAAGGCCTCGGTACATAGACCATTACCCAAGATATTACCTCTGGGTCGTGTGTCAGCTATATCAATAATTATTTGTCAGTAGTTGCAACCAGCAGTACTGGTAGAGGTCACTTGTAGTCTTAGTGCCTTACACGTGTTTCAGCATCAGATACCCCTCAGGTTCCAAGGTGAGTCTGACTCACTAGAGGCTGAGTACTGGCTTGAGGAGGTGGATGAGAGTTTACTAGATCTTATAAAACTTTGGCAGGACGACGTGTCAGTAGCTGAGTATTCATCGAGACATACCAATCGTTCCAGGTATTCGATGAATATGATACGATCATTTCTTTAGAGCTTAGACCTCTGAGTGAGGTGTGTTTAAGGATATCTAAACCAGCACTTTTTTCTTCTATGCATTCCTACTTATGTTAGGGTGCAAGAGAGAACCTTTGTGGTTGAATGTTCTTTGGCTGAGCGGATACAGCCAATGAATGTTAGGAGTAGGAAGCTACGAACTGGCGCTAGTCTTAGAGACTTGGGCCTGTGAGATGTTTCAGGATGTGGAAGTGTTAAGGATAGGTGAATCTGTAGGGTAGCAGATGCAGAATCAGAGCTATGAGAGCAGCATGAGGTGGTGTACATTCTGACAAGTTTCAACCACCCGCCTTTGTTGTCCCAACTAGGCTTAGGGAGCTGGATTTCTGCGGAAGAGAGCACCTGCATGCGGTCAAGGAGTATGACCCAAGGGCTCTAAGAATGACTTTAGGTATGGTCTGTGTCTACTACTAGCTTCCGTATCAATAGACATAGGTACCAATCATTTCTTCCTTCCAATAATCTTGTCCCAGACCTATTGTTTCTGGTTAAGCTGTTGACTTGACCCTCACATCTGGAGATACCTTTGAGAGGAGACTGGATAATCACACTTACACTGATGGTGTGATCTGACCCTTGAGGCGAGAGTTTCGGTTAGCGTTGAGGCCTTACGATGTTAGTTTGGGTATGGACTGGGCAACCACGGTTCATACACATATTGACTGTAATTGGAAAAAAGGTTGTGGTTTATCTATAACGTTGGGATGGGTTTTCCTTGGTTGGAGAAAAGGAAAACCCAGGTAGCACTAGATGTAATCATTCATAAGAGGGTGCGGTCGATCACTCATGGGTCGTCCAGACTTACCTTTGCACCAGACTTCTCCAGAGTTGCAGTACCACTATCAGCTTTGGCGAAGAAGGGGCAACCCTCCGTGTGGTAAAAGATATGCCAGCAGAGCATTCAAGATCTGAGTCAGAGGCTAACTAGTGCCCCATTCATGATGCTTCCAGAGGAAGGCATAGGGAAGGTAGTTTACTACGATGCATCAGAGACCAGACTTGGGTGTGTACTGATGCTGGAGCGAGAAGTGATTGCGTATGGTTCTCTACAGTTGAGATAGCACGAAAAAAACTACGCTACCTAGGACCTGGAGTTAGCAGCAGTGGTCTTCACCTTGAAGATGAGATGGAACTAACTTATGGGAGAATACATTATATTCTACACAGATCACAAGATTCTGAGGTATATCTTTTTTCATGAGAACCTGAACCAGAGATAGTGACGATGGCTTGAGTTCCTCCAAAATGATGACTTTGAGATAGTCTATAATCCTTGGAAGGGGAAAGCTGTAGCAGATGCTCTTAGTAGGAGATCAGGAATTCAGCTACTAGAAGAGGTGATAGAGCAGTTGTCCGCGTTGCAGATATCCTTTGTGGATGGAGATGGAACAGCCTTTCGGCAGTCTCTCACAGTCACTCCTCCACTTATTTAGTGAGTCAAATAGGCACAGTGTAGAGATGTTGACTGTGAGACACAACATGCTCAGATATCCACAGGGCAGGCACCTGATGGATTTTCTGAAGGTGGGGAGCACATCATACTCTTTAGAGAACGTACTATGGTACTAGTTGCACTCCGGGAGGAAGTGTTGACGGGTTTTAAAGATAATTCTTGGGGGGATTAAAATTAAATTTAATAAAATAAAGTATTAACATTATTTTATTTGGGTGGTTAAAACCTACAAGGGGAGGTTGGAGGTGGGGTCCACCACACCCAAACCTCCCTTGGGAGGGTGTTATGGTGGTGGGGCCCACCCGCACATAACCTCACTTTGGAGGATTATTAGGTGGGGCCCACCTGACCTCTCTAACTCACCTTAAACACCCATTAAAGCGGGGAGCCTCTACACCATCAATCCCCAAATAAATGTTCCAACTCCCTTGCAATTAATTAAGTGAATCAACTTAATTAATTTGATTTATATTTAATTCATGTCAAGAATAAAAGGATAGCCAAAGCTATTATTTTGGGTTGGCACGTATTATTTTGGTGGAACATAGAAGAATTTGGAGGACATCACCCTCTCCAGCGAAGAACACAAGGAACTCGATCAACTTATTCGTTCATCAATTGGGGAAAGAAAGTGAGGCAATGCTCACAAAGAACTCCCAACTCTTTTCCTCTTCCACTGCGTCAAAGGAGAAGACTCTGCCCGTGACGAATGTCACCAAAAACGACGTCACCTCCATCCTCTTCCAACATTGATGGAACGGCGCCGCTTTTCCGTGACTCCATCAACATCACTGAACTCAAGGTAGGTGGATTTTTTTATATTTAAAAGAATAAAATTATACCCTCATTATTTGAAAAATGCTTTAGTTCTTCATTGGCCAATTGATATCACCTAATGCGGAGGGTGCGGGATGAACAAACACGGACCGACGCCCCTCCGTTGGTTCTTGTTATTTGACGTCGGAGGCGGAGCCGAAAGGGCGCGGTGCTGTCACACTGTGTCAGAGAAGAATCCCGATGACAAAAGAGGAATTGTGGCCAGGAGGGCCACGGTGGATGAAGAAGACGGGGGCCAACGCGCCATGAGGTGGAGCTAAAGGCCACAGCCACGTCGGGCCGCACAAGAGGTGGCGCGGCGCCGTCTTGCCTGTGCGGAGGGCAGCATGTACGCGACGTCGTTGTGCCGTGGTGGCGGTGCGACGGCGGACTGCCGAGCCGGCCGCTGTGGATTCGGACCGCGGGACGACCAGCCGGCCCGGTGGAAGACCGTAGTGCCCGCAGGCACCGCGTGGAGGGAGACCGCGGCCCGCAACCGCGGGCCGCTTGGCTGGGCGAACCGGATGCGTATGACTGGCTGGGATGGAGGATCGCAGTACCCATAAGCGCCGCGTGGGAAGAACAATGGCCTGCAGCATGGGCCGCGTGCATCGACCAGAACCGGCTGGCTACGGGCCGCCAGGCAGAGGAGGGGGCGGCACCACTTGGCGCCGCTAGGAGAACTGGACTGGCCTGTAGTGCGGGCTAGGTCCTCAGGTAGGCCGCACCCCCACTAGGCTGGGTTGACCCCCCAGGTAGGTCAGACCAGCCAAGTTGGGTCGGGCCAACCCGCCAGCCCACTAGGTTTAATGGGTCAGGCCCACCTTCGCTTAAATGCGAACAACTTCCAGACCACGTATCTGATCGACGCACCATCTACGGCACTGGGACCCTCACGATGAGGCGGTCCTTTTGCGATACCCTAAGCAAGTTTTGGAAAAAATTGAAAAACGACCAGGTTTGGATCGAGCGTAAATCCATCCGGGCCCCTGGAATGGAAATGCCAATAACTCTCAGACCGGGCGTCCAATTGATGCGACATCTTTCACGTTGGGTTCCTTATGATGAGACGGAACTACGAGATGCATCAACTCGGGACATTGTGATAGTTGACATATCAACACTTGGCGTGAGGATCGGCCCCTCCCAAAATTGAGCGTGTTGTGTGAAGGAACCCTAGAGCTGACTACGACGACTGCTGTACCGGAATCCTCTATGGGTTTGATATTGAAGACTGCTAAACTAGAATCCTACGTGGGTTCGACTGCGATGACTACTGAACTGGAATCCTACGTGGGTTTGTCTGTGATGACTACTGAACCGGAATCCTCCGTGGGTTTGATAGTGATGGCTACTGTACCGGGATCCTCTATGGGTCTGACAGTTCTGACTTCTATTCCTGTATCCTGTGTGGGTTTGATAGAATAACTGGTCATGTATCTCGTGTGGGTCTGATAGCTTATCTAGTCCTGTATCCTGTGTGGGTTCGACAGCTTAGATGAATCAATGACTATATCTAATCATCTCTATCACTTTACGAAAGATGTATATCTGTGTGAGCTAAGTCTTGACATTCAATCATTTATCATTGGGGTGTTTGACTTTACTTCATGTGTGGACTAGGTTGTGCTTGTGATCGAGAGTTAGAGCTAGACTGTGACTGGTTACTTACGTATATGTATGGGTATATACCTAAGTAGGGTTGGTTGATACTTCGTGATTGTATATTTTTACTTTGGTTTATCCTTTTTGAATTCTGGGAGACCTTCGGGGGTCTCGGGGTCCCCTACTGAGTATCGTTATACTCACCCCTGCACGGGCTATGCCCGCACTTCGTTGTGTTGGATGCAGATGATGGACAGCGCTGACGGTGGCCGAAGGCAAAAGGACTGGATGGTACCCAGAGGTGGACCATTCGACGAGTTGGCACATGGAGGATTCTGACGGACATGGAGTGCTGAGGTGACCATCTGTACCTACCCTTCTGGACGGAACCCCGAAGGACGATCTAGGAGCTTCTCTTTACTTTCATCTGTTTGTCCCTTTTCAGTTGTACTTTATTGTTGGGCTTGTATTTCCGACCCCTTTTACTTTTCAACACTTATCTTGTATAAAGATTCTTCTTAGTTTTTTACTTCCAGTTGTGTACTCTATTTTTTTTTCTTTAATAAAGGCAATGCCATCCCAGCTTAGGGACTTATGCCTTTGGTTCTAGTTGCCAGCCCCTGGCCTATGGAAGGCGGGTTTGGGGTAGTCACGACACAGGCTCCGAGGACAAGTCGTGACATTTAAATTTATAAATGAAACATCTATGTCTTGAATTTAGTAAAATGGACTTCATTTTTGAATTCATAATATCATAATTAGGTTAGAGTGAATTTTTGGTATTTTTTTGAAAACTTTCAATTTTTGATGAATAGTGAAAAAACTACGTTATTATTTAAAACTGACTTTTTATTAAAATAATTATTAATTTAATTTAAATTTATTTTTAGTCATAATAGGTATATAATAACTATATAATTTTAATGTAATTCGTTGGATTCATTTTATAATAAAATTATATGTAAAAAAATTTATTGATCTTTTTAATGTGTTTTTTACCCACCTTCTAGGAGGATTTACAAATTTTCATAAAACATAATTTTACCACTTCTATGACTTTAATTTCAAAAATAAGAGATTCACAGTTGACATCAAAATGAAAAATGTTGTTCAATAAGATGAAAATAATTTTCATTGAATAGTAACTTTTGTCTTTTATTTACCCCGGTTAAAAGTAATTAGGGAAATTAATTGTAAAAATGATATTATAATTACCCTAAGACGTGTCCTAATTCTATTGGATAAATGTAATTCTACCAAAAATAACCTTATTAATAAAATATGATCCTTTAGGTCCACTTGGATTTGATTAGGACATTTATTATTATTTTATTTAAAAAAGATTTAAAAGTGTTAAATTCAATGTTTATTAACTAAACAATATTTATATAAGGTTATACAAAAGATAAATTCTACTGTAAATATTTATTAGAAATATAAACATATTTCCTAAATCATGGTATTTTATTTATAATTTCTGTTGATTAGATAATTAAATTTATTTATGACCCATTGATGATGTAGTTATTACCTTCTTAATGAAATATTAAAAATGTTTAAATTATAAATATTAAAATAAATATAATTTAAGATTTTTTATTCCATTAACGAATTTTCTTGGTTAATATGACATTTTATCATTGATTAGATAATTATTTTTTTGAAGTTAAAATATTGTTATGACTTTCATAAAAACAAAGTACAAAATAGTGTCAAAATTGACATACTATAATTTTTAAAATAAATACTATAATATTGGTTGATATAGTATTTTTAAAAATATACAGTTTTTTCAAAGGGCATAAGTAATATTATATAATTAATTAATGAACCACTTGAGTTTCTATTATAACTTTATAGTATGCTAGTTAACCGTATAGTGCAATAATACAAGAAGACACGGTAAATGTTAAACTATTTAAATAAGAGTTAAATCTAAAATATAATGTTAAAATGACAACCTAAACTTTTCTAAAACATTTTGGTTGAGATTATTTAGACCCATACCCACCTAAGTATCGAAATAAATTATTTCGGGGACATTATAAACCGAATATTATTGTTTAGTAAATTAATATTTTAATCTTTTCCCAAAGTGACCCCCGCCCCTCTTATAAAAGGTCACTTCCTCATATCTCAAAATCACACCTCTAACGACATTTGGCTCAGCCAAACCCTTACCAAATATCTTCCCAACTTCCCTCACTTCAATCTATAGGCCTTAATTTAATCATAAATCCAACCTATGGAGCCCTTTTGATCATCACAAAAGGAAACACGTGATGAAGAGATAATAATTTCACCCCCCCCCCTCTTTCAAGTTCTTTTATTCTTCCACTTCCTCTTTATTTTTTGTTTCTCTACCAAAATAATAAATCATGTACCTTATTTATATTGTGATTTTATTATAAATATGTTACAACTAGACTAGTTATTATATCCATCCTATAAATGACAAAGTCACCAAACGTGTGTACGTACGGCTTACCGTCTCCACATCATGGTGTAGTTTCTTATTCAAATACTTAATTATTTGGATGGGTATAATAATGAGTATAACTGATATAAATAATACATATAAAATATTAATGATTATTTATATATGATAAAACATCCAAATACATATTATTTCTCCATCAATATAATGATATTTCCACCCATGCGTACGTACAGATTACCGTCTCCACGACGTGATGAGATTCATTTCCACGTTCATCATTCAACGATTATTATAAAAATATATATAATTAATAAGTATTTAATATATTACATAATAATTCTAATGGAAAGATATATATAAATATATGTACTTACATATATCTTATTCACCTACATTTGTTCAATACAATATGAAAACCGAAATAACGTTTATGCTTACGTATGACCAACCGTCTCCATAAACGTTGTATTCAATTTCATATATATATATATATATTATAAATATTTATATTATATATATATGTGACATATAAAGAATTTTTAAAATTCTTTAATTATTAAAATCATAATCTATGTGATACTATCAAGATTAACAAGTTAAAACACGTAAGATATATTAAGAAATTATTACCCAAAATGTTAATTTAACATGGAAATCATTATTAAAAGGCTATTGAAAAGTCATAAATGAATCATGTATGATATTATAAATATGAATATGTTTCTAGTATAATTTATTAACATACTATGTTAATTATATAATAGGATAAATATACCCTCGACCTAAGGAATGTGCAAGGTCATCGTTAATTCTACAATCTCTTCATTACCCGATGATGTTTTTACGTGAGTATCTATTGGGAACTCTTTATCATCCACACCCATGTTTCATAAAAATATTTCCAAAAGTAATATTTTAAGGTTTTATGGATGGGACTCTTTATCTAGATTCTCATTTTAAATGGTTTAAATATTTATTCTTCTAAATCATTCTCATTAATGTCCATGTTTTCAAAATAGTTTTAAAGGATTTATTTATATGGACATAAATGTTTTTTAAATTTTAATTTCATTAAAAATATTCAATGTGGTATGATACACTTTGACTAAAAATGTTTTTTTTGGTCGGAGTGGACACTCAAGAGGGGGGTGAATTGAGTTCCAATTAAAATTTCTGTTAAAAATATTTCCCTTAAAATCTCCCAAATTAAAAAGAAAGTTAAAGTGTAGTGAATTTATATATATTATAAATGTTCAATTAATTTCTCTAAGATTGATAAGGTCTCAGTTAACTTAATCTGATGATTAGATTAACTTTTGAAACTAACTTACTGGTTTACAATAAGTATAAACACTTTCTAATTTAACTATCAAAGAAGCTTTAAAATAGTTTTGTATTTAAAAGTAATAAGCAGCGGAAAATATATAGTAAATGTTAGACTTAGTCTAATATGCACAGTGGATTAAACCAAGAGGTTCAGTTTCAAGACAAGACTTATTCCTCTCAAACAATTTATATAAATTTGATCCACACCCTGGATCGGGGTTGACAATAGTACAAGACTGTCCAGGTCACACAGGGACCTCTACCACAGTTCTTCGTGGGAAAGAAAAACAATGACCAGGCCACATAAGGACCTCTTCCATAGTTGTCATGGGTAAACAAGAGTAAGTAAATTTGGTTTGAGGATTTTGATATCCTTTAGTTCAGCACAAGAGTCAGTGTGTGTGTGTATATGATGTATAGAGTACACACACTGCTAAAAAATGTAAGTAAAATAATCACTAAGAGAGAATGTATTAGAGATTAGAAAGCTCTAGTGATTGGCAGCGCAACTCTAGACTCGTTGGATTTAGAAGAGATGATTATGAGTCCTTCTGTGGATTTGCGGTTGAAAACAGAGTATCTTGGTTCATCTTGATGTCTTTCACAAGTGAGTATGTTCTATGATTTCCAGTGTTCTTTGTGTGTTCTTCAGTAGTGATGGATTTCATACAGGAGAGTTATTTTTAGATCTTTCAAAATCCCCCTTCAACTTCTTCATGTGTTATTTTTTTTGTATGTATATTTGTTGAAGAATTATCTCGCTGTGCCTTTTCACACACTTACGCACACTATCTTTTACTACAGCTCGATCTTCCTTTTATTCCACAAGCTCTGGCAATAGGAATGATTACCTTTTCAAAGGTATGAGGTAAGGTCTCCTGACATTCCAATAACTAACATTAAATATCATTAATTGCATTAAAATTATCAAATATGATCGTTAGAATTAAATAAGAATTTATAGAAATTCAAATAGTTTTCATGACTATCAGTGAGTCATGGGATCAGTGAGACATTTTGAATCTGCATTGGTTTCGGTAGCATCAGCATCGGTGTATCAATGTCGGCGTCTCAGCATCAGTGTCTCAGCATCAGTGTCTCACCATTGGTGTCTCATCATCGGTGTATCAGCATCGGTGTCTCAGCATCGGTGTCTCAGCAGTTGTGTCTCAGCATCGGTGTCTCAGCATCCGTGTCTCTGCATCGTTGTCTCAGCATCGGTGTCTCAGCATCGTTGTCTCAGCATCGGTGTGACTGTTCATCATCGGTGCGACCATTCATCATCATTGTGACCATTTATCATCAGTGCGACTGTTCATCATCAATGCGACCATTCATCATCGGTGTGACTATTCATCATCAGTGCAACCGTTCATCATCGATGCGACTGTTCATCATCGGTGCGACCATTCATCATCGGTGTGACCATTCATCATCGGTGCCTCTGGAAAATAACTAACTGTGAGTCAAGACATGGAATTCACAAAAAATTTATGTTCAATCCAGAATACTTCCAAGTCAACCATAAACATACATTGATCATAGATAAACATTTGTAGATATGATTTAAACACAATTAGAACAATTTGAACAAAAGACTAAAAAGAAATAAATAAAACTATGATTTGTGATTATTAAAATAACCATTTCATAGAGAGTTCAAAAATCTCCCCATTTTTGATAATCAAAAATCAATTGCATAAAGGAAGAGAAAATACAGTATGTTATTCACTATGCTCCCCCTATAAAAAAGAATATATGCCAAAAGATAAATCAGGGTTAGAAAAGAAACTAGAAATTATATAACTGAGTCATTCACCACATATAATATAAGTCATATAATACAATTCATCTTCCCCGTTAATTATTACTCCCACAGAGATACAGAGACATCATTTCTCCCCCTGTGTATGCATGCATGTGGTAAATAGATAGCATGGGCTCATATGCACATTCAGTTCACCCATCCATATACATGATCTCCTTGAGTTCTCATATGCATGAATGATTCCCTTATTTTCTCTCTTGAGTTCTCTCTTGATTTCTCTCCCCCATTGGGATTATCAAAAAGAAGAGATAATAAAGATAAGCAAGAAGATTCAATACCAACAATGAGTAAACATATTACAGACAAAAGGGAATAGTTCAGGAAAATAAACACCCTATCAAAAATTGACAATAACAGTTATTCGTCGTGGTGCAAGGGAGATTTTCCATTATCAGTAGGAGGAATTTATGGTCTAGAAGGTTGTTGGGTGGAAGGGGGAACTGTCCTGATAGAGAAACAGGGTAGGACAACCCAAGCTGGATGAACTGTGGGTTCCAAGGTCACCTGCTGTGGAGAAGATCATTTTGAAGGTTGCTGTTGAAATATTGGTCTAATACTTGAAAGAGCTTGAGAAATAGACATCTGGCCAAGAGCAACATCTGATGATTTCAGAGTCCCTACTGTAGTAAAATCAATGGATTTTTCTTGCACATGAAGATAGGGTTTTAGATAATTGATGAAGTCCTGAATAACCTCTCCACTGTACTTCATGGATTTTTTAAAATCATCCTTATTTTCCATGAAATTTTCTAAAGTGGGGGTAAAATCTTTTAACTACTAAACATGAGCTTTAAAAGCTTGAGTCACTGGAGGCAGTATCAAATTATCATCCAGTATTTTAAAATTATGATTCAATTCATTCTTTGTGTAGATCTTAGAAAAATAATTTTCTACTTTCTACTTAATTTCCTTTTGATCCTTTGTAGCATCAGCGGAGTACAACTATACCATTTTATGCAAATGATCATTGTGTTATTTCATATTTTTCAGAGAATCCAAAACTAAAATCTTCCCAAGAGCTGCCAGCTCTTCTCTAACAACATCTCTTAATGTATCTAACTCATGACCATGGATCTTGGTCACCTTGGCATTGCCATCCTGAGCAATAACATGAGTGACCTCTGCTTTTAACATCCTCAAATCTGCTTTCTTAAAATGTTATATCATATTTCTTAAAAACTTCATCATACCAAAGATTATTGTTCTTAAATCTCCTGATAGAAAAACAAGATTTCTACCTAAATCTGTAAGTGTTTTATTCAAATAGGTTATATGACTTCCAATCGACTCACCATAATTGCCCAGGTCTGGTTTGATAAGGCTTGCCACTCATTGAGCCAAATCATCCACAGCAGCATCAGATAAAGTCAAAGGATTAGGAGCAGGAATATGAGATAACTCATCTTTCACAGCCTCTCTAACAGATTGAACTAACTTAACCTTGAATCTGTCAAAATCTGACTAAGAAACTGTAGGATCAGGTCTACCTTGAAACACTGAGGGATCAGGTCTAACATCTATTCTTTGCAAAAACACGGCAACAAATTGAGCCTTAACATAATCACTTATGCCTGCAAAATTCACTTCTACACCATCCTCTTCCTCTGGGTAATCAAATCCTAGAATAGCAAGGCCTAGATATTCTTCCCATGTGGCTTTGCATGAATGGTACATAGGTTTCACAAAATAAGCTCGTCTAGAATTTTCAGGAAGGCCTTCTTCATCCTCATCACTCTCCAACTATTCTCTCCTCTCAGCCTCAGGGACATTTTCTTGCTCAATTGGTTGGGGTTGAGGATCATCTGTAATCACATTCTGACCTTCAATAGGCTGAGCATCATCATCAACATCATCAACATCATCACTATTACTATCACTACCACCACCCTCATCACCATTACTTCCTTCATCATCAACATCATCAACATCATCATCATCATCATCATTAACTGATCTCTCACTTGAACTGTCTGTACTTCCAGATTCATACTCCTCAGAAGGTGATTCATCAGTCTCACCTTCTTCTTCATCATCTAAAAGTGGTTCAATTTCAGGTAATTTGAGAGGAGGACTTGCTGAACCAAATTTTATCCTTCTTTTCTTCAGGCAAACAGTATACGGATCACTCCTCTCATTAGGAGATGATTCAGCCTCTTCTTCAGCATTTAGATTCTCATCAGCTTCTTCTTCTTCTTCTATTACTTTCTTACTTGATTCGCCAGTTTCTTTAGGAAGAAACGCTTCCTCATCTTCATCCGAATAGATCACTTCATCTCTAGGTTTTAGGGTAGGATCTCTTATTTTCTTTGGTCTCCTTGGATGATCAGTAGGATTGAAAGACTCATATAACTTTTCTTCATCAGCAACCCAAGCTTTCTTCCATGGGTTCTAATTGATTTTTATCCTTTTACAGATAACTTTGTTGAAACAGAAGCTAATTGACGAGATACACTCATCTCCATCATCCACACAATCTAGGAATTTCCGCATGGAAGAAATTTTCCTAGAGTAAAACAGATTAGTAGCTTTCTTTGAAGGTTTTATCATCTCAACAATATGCTTGGAAAAATATATACATAGATTGATCTTTTCACAATTCAGAAAAAGGAATAGCCGAAACACATCTTGATACATAACTGAAGAAAAATCACCTTTTCTAGGACATATTTGATGTTGAATAAATTTAAACTGGATATGATTCTCACCATCCAACTCAGCAACAGTTATCCTTCGCGATTCAGACATCCCAGTCAAAACCGCCAGGGCTAGCTCATAAGAAAAATAATCAGTTTTGGTGGAATATTACCAGAATAGTCCTCGTATCTTCCATTGTGAGGCCCCCCTAGACATTCATACTATTGTTTTGATGACAAAGTAATATTTTTCCCTTTTACTATAGAAGACAATCTTGCAGCCTCTACTCCGTCAAAATCTATATCCAGGTTCAAATAAAACTCGTACACTAGCTTCGGGTAAAAGACTCTATCATTATTACAGAACCACTCTTTCTAGCCTTGTGTTTTCAACAGTTTCAATAGAATGGAATTTCTAGATAAAACCCATTCCAAAAAAATTTCTTTTTCAGCTAGAACATGTCATTCTTCAAGCTCTGGGTTCATAAACCTTTGCATCGTACTACTCGACTCACCTTGAGTATGCTTGACAGGTGAAGTTCCTTCAGATTCTTTACTCTGTCTCTTTTGATTGGCCATTCTGAGGCTTGAGAAAAACGAGAGGCTTGGAAAGAATCAAAAGGCTCAGGTTATAGAGAAGAGAAGAGAGAGTTCGGCAGGAAACGGAAGGTCAACAGTTTTTAGAGAATGGAATAGTTGCATGTCATTATTTGTATCATTTAGGGTTACAAATAATAAAATATCGATTAAGCAAAACGACGTTGTTTTAAACAGATAATAATGATTTTGAAAATAGTATAACCGAATCAGTAGCACTAATCGACTTGACAGATCGGTTTGACAGATCGGTTTGATAGATCGGTTTCACAGATCTATCATTCCTAACTCTTGTTTAATCGAGTTTAACCTCTCACAATTTAAGGGCTTGGTGAAAATGTCAGCTAATTGACTTTCAATACCTATGAACATATGAGTAATATCACCTTTTGGTAGTGATCCCTCAAAAATTGATGTGTGACATCAATGTTTTTGGTTCTAGAGTGAGACACAGGGTTCTTTGAAATGTTAATTTCACTAGTGTTATCATAGTTAATTGAAACATGCTTAAAATCATATCCATAGTCCAAAAGAATGTGTTTCATCCCTAGAATTTGTGCACAACAACTACCAGCAGCAATATACTCTACTTTAGTAGTAGATAATGTAACAGAGTTTTGTTTCTTACTACACCAAGATACTAAGGATTTTCCCAATAAATGACATGTTCCATATGTGCTCTTCCTATCTAACTTGAAACCAGCAAATTCCGTATCTGAATAACTTATTAGCTCAAAAGATTGTCTTTTTGGATAAAACAAGCCTAAGTTTATAGTGTGTTTGAGATACTTAAAAATTATTTTAACAGCATGTAAATGAGATTCTTTTGGGTTACCTTGAAATCTTAGGCACATGCGTACACTAAACATAATATCTGGTCGACTAGCAGTAAGGTAAAGTAAGCTTCCAATCAGACCTCTATAATTTGTTTGACCCACTGATTTCCCAGTTCCATCTACATCCAATTTACAAACTATACTCATAAGATTTTTACTTTCCTTAATACTATCCAAACCAAAACGTTTTAAAATATCCTTTTTATATTTTCTTTGATTCAAAATAATACCATTTTCATTTTGAAAAGCTTGAAATCCAAGAAAATATTTAAGTTCTCCCATTAAACACATTTCAAATTCATTTTGCATAGTCTTAGAAAATTCAGTACATAAAGAATGTTTAGAAGATCCAAAAATAATATCATCAATATATATTTTAACAATTAAAACATCTTTAGAAATTCTTTTAATAAAAAGAGTTAGATCAACAATCCCTTTAGTAAAACTTTTTGAAATAATAAAATTACTAAGTCTATAATACCAAGCTCTAGGAGGTTGTTTTAAGCCATATAATGCTTTATAATGTTTAAAAACTCGATTTGGAAAATGAGGATTTGTAAATCCAGGTGGTTGTTCAACAAAAACATCTTTGACAGTAAAACCATTTAGAAAAGAACTTTTAACATCCATTTGATATAACTTGAAATTCAGATGAGCAGCATAAGAAAGTAGAATTATAATAGCTTCTAATCTAGCTACAGGTGAAAAGGTTTCCTCATATTCTATACCTTCTTCTTGACTATATCATTGTGAAACTAATCTATCTTTGTTTCTAATTATGTTTCTTAATTCATCAACCTTGTTTCTAAAAACCCATTTAGTTCCTACTGTTAAAGTGTTCTTAGGTCTATCAACTAATTCCCAGACTTAGTTTCTTTCAAATTGATTTAACTCTTCTTGCATAGCCATTACACAAAATTCATCATTGATAGCATCATTGACATTTTTAGGTTATAGCTGTGAAAGAAAGGCTTGATGTTCAACCTGGTTTCTTATAGAAGCTCTAGTATATGTCCCACTATCAATATTACCAACAACATCATCTAAAGGATGATTCATTAGAATCCTAGTTGATCTAGTAAAGGTAGGACAAGAAACTTCAGCTTATCTATAGGTTTGGGTTAAAGAGAAGTAGATTCTGAAATATGTTCAGAACTGGATATTTTTATGGCAGGTCCTTTAGATTTATCATTAGGGTCCAGAACAGTCAAATCTTCTTCAATATTTTCAAGAGAGGTATTAGGCTCCTGTGGATCAATTTCATCAAACTTGATGTGAATAGATTCTTCCACACATTTGGTTCTCCTTTTAAACACTCTATAGTCTTTTCTAGTTAAAGAATAGCCAAGAAAAATTCCTTCATCACTCTTAGAAGAAAACTTTTCCAGATTATCCTTTGTATTGAGAATAAAAACTTTACATCCAAAGACTCTAAATTAACTCACTTTGGGTTTTCTATTATTCCACAGTTCATATGGGGTCTTCTTGAGAATAGTTCTAATCAAAACTCGATTAATAATATAGCAAGCTGTATTCACAGCTTCATCCCAAAAGTAAATAGGCAGATCATACTCATTAGGCATGGTTCTAGATATTTCTTGAAAGGTTCTATTCCTTCTTTATACTACACCATTATGCTGAGGTGTCCTAGGAGCAGAACAGTTGTGACTATAGCCATTGTGTGAGCAATAAGATTCAAACTCATGATTTTAAAACTCACAGCCATGATCACTTCTCAGAGTTTTAATCTTATGTCCACTAAGCTTTTCCATACACATGGAGTATTTAGTAATGTAAGAACAAGCTTCACTTTTGTGAGCCAGGATGTATACCCAAGTATATCTAGAAAAGTCATCTACTAGAACATAGACATTGTGCTTCCCATTCAAACTAGAAACACTAGAAGGTCCAAATATATCCATGTAAACCAACTCAAGAGGTTGAGAAGTTGAAACTTCTTTCTTTGATTTAAAAGAAACTTTATGTTTCTTTCCCTTTTGATAGAGATTACAAACTTTGTCATTTGGGAATTCAAGTTTAGGTAGGTCTATAACCAAGTTCTTCCTAGTTAGTTTTCTAAGTGAAGGTATATCGCAGTGTCCTATTCTTCTATGCCATAACCAAGACTCTTTATGAAAAGCATTTACGAAAGTAACATTTTGTTTAGCTAAAGAATTTAGATCAACAGCATAAACATTTTCATTTCTTAAAGCAGAAAATACTATAACATTTTTAGAATTAAAAATATTACAAGAATCATTTTCAAATTTAACATTATAGCCATCATTGCATAATTGAGAAATACTTAGCAGATTTTATTTAATTCCATCAAAAAATAAAACTTTAGAAATTAATACTGAATCAGTGTTACCAATCTGGCCTAGGGCGATGATTTTTCCTCTATAATTATCACCAAAGGTGACATGGCCTCCATGAATCTTGATTAAGATTTTAAAGCATGAGTAATCCTGTAACACCTGAAATTTTTATGAGAAATATTAAGTTTTTAAACATCATAAAAGGAGCCTTTCACTACACACAACACTAGCTTGACTTGCTTTACATGCAATCATGACCTTCCTCGATAGCTTGCATTGTACGCAATACCGAGTTTCACTAAACAACGATATGCTATTAAAATATTATTAAAACTATCCGTTATGAATAGTAATAACCACTTTTTAAAATTTGATAAATTTAATTTTTAAAATGGACTTCATTTATGGATTCGGAATATCGAAATTAGCCAAGGGTGAATTTTTGGTATTTTTCTGAAAACTTTCAATTTTGGATGAATAGTGAAAACACTGGGTTACTATTTAAAAACTGACTTTTTATTTAAATAATTATTTATTTAAACTTATTTTCATAAAAAATTGATATGTAATACCTATATAAGTTCAATTTTATTCATTGGAGTCATTTTATAATAATTTTATATATATAAATTTTTATTGAACTTTGGACCATCTTTTACCCACCTCCTAGGATAATTTGCAAATTTACATAAAACTTAATTTTACTGATTTTGTGAATGAAATTTGAAAAATATGACAGACACGGTTGATGTCAGTAAGTAAAATTTGGTTCAATGAGATGAAAAAAATTTTTGGTGAATATTAACTTTTTACTTTTATTTACCACGATTAAAAGTAAATAGGGTAATTAAGGATAAAAATGATATTATTATTACCCTAACACATGTTCTAATTCTATTTTATAAGTTTAATTTGACGAAAAACATCCTTAGGGATAAAATATTACCCTTTAGGTCCACTTGGATTAGATTATGACATTTAATATTATTTTATTTAAAGAAGAGTTAGAATAGTTAAAATAAAAGTTTAATAACTAAAACATTTATAATGCAGGGTTATACGTAAGATAAATTAAACTATAAATATTAATTAGAAAGACAAAAAGATTTACTATATAATGGTATTTTATTTATAATTTTTAGACTTTAAATAATTTATTTTATTTATGACACAATGATGATGCAGTAATTACCTTATGAAGGAAATATTAACATAATTTATATTATAAATACTCAAATAAATGTAATTGGAGACTTTTTAGGAATTAAACTAATTTTATAGGTTAATATGACATGTTAGTATTGATTTAATTAACTCTTTTCAAAATAATAATGCTTTTTTGATTTTCACAAAAATTAATTACCAAATAGTGTCAAAATTGGCATAAAATAGTTTTTAAAACAAATATTATATTATTAATTGTTATTTTATTTCTAAAAATCTACGGTTAGTCCAAATGACTTATATAATGTTATATATATTAATAATAAACAACTAGGGGTTCTTTTGGCTTGTTATAGTATGTTTATTAACCTTATATTGTAAGAAAACAAGAAGACACGGTAAAAGTAAAATTATTTAACATAAAGTTAAATCTAAATGATAAGGTTAAAATAGTAACCTAAACTTGTCCATATTCTATTGGTTTAAAGGATTGTGACCCATACCCACCTTATAATCAAAATAAATCAATTTGGATCTATTAAAAAACCAAATATGACTTTATAATAAAATAATATTTTTAATTTTTCCAAAGGTTCCCCTCTCATCCCTTATAAAAGGGCACCTCCTTTCTCTCCTCCTCACACCACTTTGAGCCATCACGATTGGAAAAACCCTGCCAAATTTTCTTATAAACTTCCCTAGAAACATCCTAGAGGTCTTGTTCTTCTTAAAAGACCATCTTTAGTACCCTAAGAGGAGGTTAAGAAGAGGCGCATCAAAGAAGAGGTAATATCCATTACCGATCCTTTCCAATTTCTTTCTTCATCAAATTATTCTTCCTTAGTTGTTTCATTATGAATTAATAACATCAGTATCAATCATATACTGATATGTTATTATAAATATGAAACAGAACTATTTCACCTTCTATCCATCCTACAGAAAATGAAATCACCGCGCGTGCGTACGTACGGAATATCGTCTCCACGTCATGGTGTAATCTGTTTTCCACCACCACCTTACTTGGAAGGGTATAATGGTGTAAAGAACAAGTATACATGATTATTTTAAAGTGATATTGATACTAAAATAGTATACATACACTTTAATACAATTCCACGATCATGGGAACGATATCATCGCTCGTGCGTATGTACGGCCTACCGTCTCCACGATGTGATGTGACTCGTTCTACATGATCATAATTACATAATGATTATATAAATGAATTTAATGGATAAATATGATATATATTACACTAATACCATTATGGAAATAAGTTATCTATAACCTAAAAAAGAAGAATAAGAATTTATTCGACAAAACATGCATAAGAACAAACAGAAATAAACACCTGAATAAAAAGTAACAATGAAATATTACTAATAAAAAGCTAAGAATATGACCATATATGATATCATAACAATTTTTACATTTCTAGAATAATTCAATAACATTATTTAAATCATTATACATGAGGTTCAGACATGTACGAAGCAAATTGGACCTAAGGTAAGGGAAAATCTCGCAATCTCATTTTTATTTGAGATTGTTTATACTTCAGAATTTACTGTGGAGTATTTATCATCCACGTACATGTTTCCTAAATATGTAATATTATTTCTATCCACCTAAAATTTTTTAAATCAAATTTTACCTATTGGTGAGTTTTTATTAAAAGATATGAAAGGAATCTTTTTTCGTTTTTGGTACGAGGTACTTTTTGACTTTTTCAGCCAAAGTACGAGAAGAATGATTTTTTAACTTATACGGCATGAATGGATTTTATGATTTCATAAAACATTATTTTCATGAAGATTCCTTTACAAGTTTTCATGTTTAATCAACTTCTTTTAGTTTAAAATTTTATGACATGTTAAGAATGGAAAAATGTTTTTGAAGTAAAAAGGATATTTTCCTCAAGAATGTAGTTCATGTGTTTTATCAAAATTATTTTCCATCTAAGATAATATAGAGTTATATTTCTATCCCTATATTTACATTGATTAGATTATGTTATGATGGAATTATTTTTATGATGCCCTTTTATCTTATATGGATTATGTAATGATGGCATGATATTTATGAATCCCATTTTTATTACATGGGTTATGCTAGGATGTATGATTTATGATCTTGTGGAACACATAATAATGGTATCATTATGAGATGGATGGTACCTATATCTCCCTCCAATGCATTGGGTAAAGATTTATATCTCATGAGATAGACATGGCTGGAATGACTGGTTAATCCGGTTCAGTGACAGATGATTGAAACGAGGAATGAACTCGGTTTAGAAATGAACTGTGTCTGCTAAGATAGTCTTGGAAATGAGTCTTGACTACTAAGAAATGATTCTCTATGATTATGTTTGTATTCCACAGAGTTTCATGTATTAAGTTATGATTATTGGGATTACATTTCACTACAATGATTTATCCCATGTTATGATATTATGATCTCTTTTTCAAGTTAAGATTTTTGAAATTCTATGTTCTTTTGAATATGATATTTCCTTTGTTTACCCTTACAAAGCATTTGAGCTCACCCTTTTGTATGTTTTATTTAACTAGGTCAGGAAGAAGATTATTAAGTAGTATATGCCAAAAGGGACTCTAGATATGATAAAATGAATGGGAGACAATGTAGATGCTTTATGAACTAGTTGTTTATGTTTCCCGGTTTCTAAATACACTATACCTATACGGTCCTTTCATGGTTTTGTTATATTTTGTAATAAGTGTGCTTCAATTATGATGTAATAACAATGTATGTAATGTATGGGTCATTATAGTTGGTATTAGAGGAATGTTATAGTCAAACATTGGAAACTAGGATGTGAAATCCTTATTAAGAACCCTAAGGATATATCTAAGCATAGAACACAATCTTAGTATTTTACAAATGGCCATGAACAACCTATGATATGACCTTAAGTGTGAAATTTTATTCTTCATTGTGTTGTCTTCCTCTTATAATTATTGTTTCTCACACTATTATTCTTGGTTTTAGTCAATGGCTCGAACTTGAAGGAATCGTGTTAATGCGGAATGCGACGGGCAATGCAATGATTGTCCCCCCTGAGCAACCAGACGTTATGGGAGCTGGAATGCAAAATCTTTTAGCCATTCTCACACAACGTTCTCAAGCTATGAATCATGTAGTACTTCCTAACGAGCAAAGGAAGGAGCAACATTCTGTTGAATCCTTCATGAGGCATCTTCCACCTTTATTCAGTGGGTCTACTGATCAATTAGTGGCTGAACAATGGATCAGTACCACTGAAAAGATATTTTTAGTTCCTCAATGTTCTGAACATGAAAAAGTCATCTTATAATTATATCGTTTGGAAGGTGAAGCAGATCAGTGGTGGAATATTATCAAAAATATGAGGCCAAGAGATGAAATTGAGTCCATGGAATGGGACGAGTTCAAGAACTTATTTTTCAATAAGTACTTCCCTCGTATTTTTCGAACAAAGATGGAGAAGGTGTTTCTTGAACTGAAACAAAAGGATGATGAATCTGTTGGCACCTACGAAGAAAATTTTACAAGACCTGCATGGTATGCTTCTGGAATTATTATCCAACCTGAGAGTGAGATCGATCAATTCTTTAGTGGCTTAAAACCAAGTCTTCTAAGGGCGTTAGCCATAAGGGACTTCAATAGCTATGAGGAAATCATTTGATGTGCTCTCAAGGTTGATATGGAGATTGGAGTAACCCCTCAATCATATTCATTTGATAAGAAGAGGAAAATGGAAATCAAAGGAAAATCTAAAGATCACACTGAAAAGAATATGAGTTTTCCTTTATTCTCAAAGTGTAGAAAGAAACATGGAGGGAGTTGTCTTAAAGGGACAAGTAAATGTTTCAAATGTGGAAAAGAAGGTCATCGAGTATTTGAATGCTGCAATGATGGGAAGAATATGTCTAGTGATGCGAACAAAGAAAAGGCTACACAGAGTGCACCTCCTACACTTCAATGTTACAAGTGAAAGGAAATGGGGCATTATGCTAATAAATGCACTAATCCAAGGGTTGTTGATGATGATCAACGTCAAAAAAACTCTAAAGGATAAAGACAAAGGAAATTCACATGCAATTTCTTTCAGCGATGTGGAGTACGATAATGGAGTGGTAAAAGGTACACTTACCGTCCACTCTAAAGTAGCAAATGTTTTATTTGATTCTGGATCCACCCACTATTTTATTTATGAAGAATTTTCTAAGGGTATCGTCTTATTACCTCAACAATTAGATGTTGAGTTAACTGTGACAACCCCTAATGTCACAACAGTCGCATCAAAAGATTATAATTCTTCTTCGATTGAAGTTTGTGGGAAACTGTTTCCTACAAATCTTGTGATCCTTCCGATAGTGGAAATTGATGTGATTCTTGTCATGGATTGGCTTTCATTATATGGATCTCATATCAATTTCCAAATAAGGGAGGTCACATTTCATATTCCAGATCAATCTATGATCATCTATCGATTCAAGGATGAACATAACCTTCTAGTGGAAATTTCTTCCATCTTATGGGTCTTGATCCCACTAAATGGAGGTTATTTATCTAAAATGGTTGGTGAGAAACTCACGATTAAGAATATTCCCATTGTATGGGAGTTTGATGATGTCTTTCCGGAGGAATTTCCATGTCTTTCACCAAATCGTGACGTTGAGTTTTCAATTGAACTCATATAGGGTGCTCTGCCTATTTCAAAGACACCTTATAGAATGGCCCCAATTGTGTTGCAGGAATAGAAGAATAAACTCCAAGAGAATCTTGATAAGGGATTAATATGCCCTAGTGCGTCACCTTGGGGAGCACCGGTTCTATTTGTTATGAAGAAAGATGGATCAATGAGACTCTACATTAATTATCGAGAACATAACAAGATCACTATCAAGAAAAAATATCATCTCCCATGCATTGATGACTTATTTGACCAACTACAAGGAGCTCAATACTTTTCCAAGATTGATCTTTGTTCAGGGTATCATCAATTAAGGGTCAAAAGGGAGGATATACCAAAGACGGCTTTTCGTACAAGGTATGGACACTGTGAATTTATAGTGACACCATTTGGTCTTACTAATGCCCCTGTCATCTTCATGGATCTGATGAATAGAGTCTTTAGATACTATCTTGATCAGTTTGTGGTAGTCCTTATTGATGATATTGTTGTCTATTCAAAGAGCAAGGAATAACATGAAGATCAATTGAGAATTGTATTAACGACCTTGATAAAGGAGAAGCTTTATTCCAAATTTACCAAGTGTGAATTTTGGCTTCAAAAGGTTTCATTTTTGGGTCACATAGTCTCAAAAGAGGGGATATCTATGGATCCAAAAAAAAATAGTGGTTATAGAAAGATGGTCGAGACCAACAACAGTAACTGAGATACGAAGATTTCTTGGTTTGGATGGATATTATCGATGTTTTGTGAAAGATTTTTCACGATTATCTAATCCACTCACCAGGTTGACTCGAAAAGGAATTAAGTTCATGTGGATAGAGGAATGTGAAGAGAATTTCATGGAGTTGAAATGAAGCTTATCGAGTGCACCTGTGCTCACACAGCCTTGTTGTTGAGAAAGGTATTTGATCTACAGTGACGCATCCAAGAAGGGATTGGGGTGTGTTCTCATGCAAAATGATATGGTGATATCTTATGCCTCACGACAGTTGAAAATACATGAGCAAAATTACCCAACTCATGATTTGGAGTTAGCTGCGGTAATCTTTGCATTAATGATTTGGAGGCAATATCTTTGTGGTGAAAGGTGTGATATTTATACTATTCGTAAAAGTTTAAAGTATATTTTCACATAGAAGGAACTGAATATGCATCAAATAAGATTGTTGGAGCTGATTAAGGATTACAATTGCTCAATTCATTACCACCCTGGGAAAGCAAACAAGGATGAAGACACATTAAGACGACATGACCATGCTAGATTATCTATGATGAGGATCACAAAAGATCCAATATTTATGGATTTTCAAAGGATGGATCTTGGAATTATAATGGAAGGTGAAAAATGTTATCATTCTCAAATTAATGTTCAACCATCTATTCATGCAAAGATTAATGAGGCATAGAAAGAAGATGCAGAGTTACAAAAGAAGGCGAGAAATGTTCCTGAATTCAACCTTGATTGTTATGGGATAATAAGGTTCACGAATCGGGTTTGTCTTCCTCCCATCCCAGAATTATTGATGGATCTGCTGGATGAGGCTCATAGTTCTTCATTCTCTATTCATCCTAGAAGCACGAAGATGTATAGGGACCTGAAAGAGTACTTCTAGTGGGATGGAATTAAAATAGATGTTGTTGAATATGTCCCTTGATGCTTGGTTTGTCATCAAGTTAAAGCTGATAGATAGAAGTCTAAGGGGATGTTACAACCATTACCCATACCTGAATGGAAATGGGAAAACATCAATATAGAATTTGTCACTAGACTTCCAAAAACATCCAAAGGCAATAATGCTATCTAGGTTATAGTTGATCGTCTTACAAAGTCGGCACACTTCATTTCTATTAGAGAGGATTTCTCTCTTGATCAGCTTTCCAGGATATATGTAAAGGATGTGGTAATATTGCATGGAGTACCACTTTCCATTATATCTGATTGGGATTCGAGGTTTACCTCAAATTTTTGGTGATGTCTTCACCATACTCAGGATACAGAGTTGAGTTTCAGCACTGCTTATCATCCTCAGACATACGGTCAGTCTGAGAGGACAATTCAAACTCTAGAAGACATGTTGAGAGCTTGCTCTATGGATTTCAAAGGTGGTTGGTATCAACACCTACCTTTGGTTTAATTTTCTTATAATAATAGCTTTCACTCCAGTATTCAGATGGCTCCTTACGAAGCTCTTTATAAAAATAAATGCTGAACTCTAACTTGTTGTGATGAAGTTGGGGAAAGAAATCTATTAGGACCTGATCTTGTTGATGAAATGGAATAAAAGGTCCGCTCTATTCAACAACACATAAGAGCAGCTCAGACTCGACAAAAAAGTTATGCCGATAACTGAAGAAAAGACCTAGAGTTTGAAGTGGGTGATAAAGTGTTCCTACGAATATCTCCTTGGAAGAGAGTAATGAGATTTGGAAAGAAGGGAAAGCTAAGCCCTAGGTATATCGGTCCTTTCAAAATACTCGATCGTGTTGGGAAGGTAGCTTACCGATTGGTGCTTCCACCAAATCTCTCTCAAGTTCATGATGTGTTCCATGTATCTCTCCTGAGAAAGTACATAACTGATCCTTCACATGTACTCATCTCAGAAGTTGTACCGCTGGAGCAAGATCTTTCTTATGAAGAACAGCCGATAGAGATTCTGGATCGTAGCGAAAAAGTTCTATGAAAAAAGACCACTTGCTTGGTGAAAGGTTTATGGAGGAACCACCAATTAGAAGAAGATACATGAGAGCATGAGGATATGATGAGTGAGACGTATCCTCATCTGTTTGTTACGAAGTGACGAATTTTGTGGGCGAAATTCATTTTAAGTGGGGTAGAATGTAACACCCGATATTTTTATGAGAAATATTTTTTTTATACATCATCAAAAGAATATTTCACTACACACAACACTAGCTTGGCTTTCTTTACATGCAATCATGACCTTCCTCGATATCTTGCGTTGTACGCAATATCGAGTTTCACTAAACAACGATATGCTTTTAAAATGTTATTAAAACTAGCCGTTATGAATAGTAATATACACTTTTTGAAATTTTATAAATTTTATTTTTCAAAATGGACTTCATTTTTGGATTCAGAATATCAAAAATAGCCTAGGGTGAATTTTTGGAATTTTTCTGAAAACATTCAATTTTTGATGAATAGTGAAAACACTGGGTTACTATTTAAAACTGAATTTTTATTTAAATAATTATTTATTTAAATTTATTTTAGATAAAAATTGATACATAATACCTATATAAGTTCAATGTAATTCATTGGAGTCATTTTATAATAATTTTAGATATATAGAATTTTATTGAACTTTTGATCGTCTTTTACCCACCTCCTAGGAGAATTTTCAATATTACATAAAAGTTAATTTTACCGCTTTTGTGAATGAAATTTCAAAAATCCGAGAGACACGGTTGATGTTAGTAAGTAAAATGTGGTTCAATGAGATGAAAATCATTTTTGGTGAAAAGTAACTTTTTAGTTTTATTTACCACGGTTAAAAGTAAATAGGGTAAGTAAGGGTAGAAATGATATTATTATTACCCTAACACATGTCCTAATTCTATTGGATAAGTGTAATTAGATCAAAAACAACCTTAGGGATAAAATATTACCATTTAGGTCCACTTGGATTAGATTAGTACATTTAATATTATTTTATTTAAAGAAGAGTTAAAATAGTTAAAATCCAAGCTTAATAACTAAACTAATTTTAATATAGGGTTATAAATAAGATAAATTAGAGTATAAATTCAAATTATAAATATAAAAATATTTCCTACATAATGGTATTTTATTTTATAATTTTTAGACTTTAAATAATTTATTTTATTTATGACACAATGATGATGTCGTAATTACCATATTAAGGAAATATTAACATAATTGATATTATAAATACCCAAATAAATGTAATTTGAGACTATTTATGAATTAAAATAATTTTATAGGTTAATATGACATGTTATTATTGATTTAAGTACCTTTTTTCGAACTAATAATTCTATTTTGATTTTCAAAAAAATCAATTACTAAATTCTGTCAAAATTTACATAAAATAGTTTTTAAAACAAATATTATATTATTAATTGTTTTTTTATTCATTTAAATATAAGGTTCTGCCAAATGACTTAGATAAGGTTATATATATTAATAATAAACAACTTGGGGTTCTTTTGACTTGTTATAGTATGTTTACTAACATTATAGTGTAAGAAAACAAGAAGACACGGTAAAAGTAAAATTATTTAACTTAAAGTTAAATCTAAATGATAAGGTTAAAATAGTAACCTAAACTTGTCCAAATTCTATTGGAAGAGAGGATTTCCACCCATCCCTACCTTATTTTCGAAATAAATCAATTTGGAGCTATTAAAAAACCGAATATGACATTATAATAAAATAATATTTTTAGTTTTTCCAAAGGTGCCCCTCTCCTCCCTTATAAAAGGGAACCTCATTTCTCTCCTCCTCACACCACATTGAGCCATCAGGCTCAGCCTAAACCTGTCAAATTCTCTTATCCACATCCCTAGAAACATCCTAGAGGTCCCGTTCTTCTTAAAAAACCATCTTTCGTGCCCTAAGTGGAGGTTAAGAAGAGGCGCATCAAAGAAAAGGTAATATCCATTACTGATCCTTTCCAATTTCTTTCTTCTTTAACTTCTTCTTCCTTAGTTGTTTCATTATGAAGTAATAACATAAGTATCAATAATATACTTATATGTTATTATAAATATGAAACAACACTATTTCACCTTCTATCAATCCTACGGAAAATGAAATTACCGCTCGTGCGTACGTACGGAATACCGTCTCCACACCGTGGTGTAATCTGTTTTCCACCACCACCTTACTTGGATGGGTATCATGGGGTAAAGAATAATTATACATGATTATTGTAAAGTGATATTGATTCTTAAATAGTATACATACACTTCAATATAATTCCACGATCATGGGAACAATATCATCGCTCGTCCATACGTACGGCCTACCGTCTCCACGATGTGATGCGACTCGTTCTACCTGATCTTCATTGCATAATGATTATATAAATGAATTTAATGAATAAATATGATATATATTACACTAATAACATTCCGGAAATGAGTTATCTATATCCTAAAAAGAAGAATAATAATTTATTCGACAAAACACGCATAAGAACAAAATGAAATAAACACCCAAATAACAAGTAACAATGCAATATTACTAGTAAGAAGCTAAGAATATGACCATATATGATATCATAACAATTAGTACAATTCTGGAATAAGTCAATAACATTATTTAAATCATTATACAGGAGGTTCAGACACGTACTAAGCAAATCGGACCTAAGGTAAGGGAAAATCTCGCAATCTCATTTTTATCCGAGATTGTTTATACTTCAGAATTTACTGGGGAATATTTATCATCCACGTCCATGTTTCCTCAATATGTAATATTATTTCTATCCTCCTAAAATTGTTTAAATCCAATTTTCCCATTGGTTAGTTTTTTGTAAATGATATGATAGGAATCTTTTGTTGTTTTTGGTACGAGGTACTTTTTGACTTTTCCGGCCAAAGTATGAGAAGAATGTTATTTTAACTTATACAACATGAATGGATTTTATGATTTCATAAAACATTATTTCCATGAATATTCCTTTACAATTTTTCAAGTTTAATCATCTTCTTTTAGTTTAAAATGTTATGACATGTTAATAAAGGAAAAAATTGAAGTAGAAAGGATATTTTCCTCAAGAATAAAGTTCAAGTGTTTTATCAAAATTATTTTCTATCTAAGATAATATAGATTTCTGTTTCTATCCCTATTTTTACATTGATTTGATTATGTTATGATGGAATTATTTTTATGATGTCCTTTTATCTTATATGGATTATGTAATGATGGCATAATGTTTATGAATCCCATTTTTATTACATGGGTTATGCTATGATGTATGATTTATGATCTTGTGGCACACATAAGAATGGTATCATTATGAGATTTTTGGGACCTATATCTCCCTCCAATTCATTGGGTGAAGATTTAAATCTCATGAGATAGACATGGCTAGAACGGCAGGTTAATCTGGTTCAGTGGCACTGGACTGAAACGAGGAATGAACTCGGTTCAGAAATGGACTTTTTCAGCTAAGATAGCCTTGGAAATGAGTCTTGACTACTAAGAAATGATTCTCTATAATTATCTGTGTATGCCACAAATTTTCATGTTTTGTGTTATGATTATTGGGATTACATTTCACTACTATGATTTATCCCATGTTATGATATTACGATCTCTTTTGCAGGTTAAGATTTTCGAAATGCTATGTTCTTTTGAATATGATATTTCCTTTGATTACCCTTACTGAGAATTTGAGCTCACCCTTTTGTATGTTTTCTTTCCCCAAATCAGGAAAAAGGTTATTGAGTAGTATATTCCAAAAGGGACTCTAGATATGATGAAATAAATGGGAGACAATGTAGATGCTTTATGAACTAGTTTTTTATATTTCCCAATTTCTAAAGACACTATACACATACGGTCCTTTCATGGTTTTGTTATCTGTTGTAATAAGTGTGATTCAATTATGAAGTAATAAAAATGTATGTTAAGTATGGGTCGTTATAAATTCCCAGACATATGTCTTGAACATCCACTGTCCAAATACCATGTCTTCTTGTGAGAACTCATTAAACAGGTTTCCTACAAAACAGATTTAGATGGGAAATGACTTTGGTACCCAGATCTTCTTGGGTTCATAAAGGTTAGAAATCAATGATTTTGGTACCCAAATTTGTTTTATGGGTCTCATATAAATTACAGAATCAAAATATTTTGAAAGATACTCTCTATTTGTTCTATAACCATGTGGATAACTAGTTGAAGCATATGAATTTCCAGAAATGGAACTAGCATAATTTTTTCAAGACTTAGGAATAAATTTAGTTTTACTAAGATGTCTTTTTCCAGGTTGGTATCCCAAACCAGTAGTATATTTTGGTGCAAATTTATTTCCTAACATTTGAGTAAGATTATCCTTTCCATTTGTGAATTTTTCTAGGTACTCTCTATATTTCTCATTAGACATTTTCAGTTCAATATTTTCCTTTATTAGTTGAGAATTCTTTTGTTTTTCTATATTTAGAGCAGATTTAACATTGGTAGTAGGAGCATGTTGTTTCTTTAGTGACTTGTATTTGTCCTTAAGTTCATTGCATGTTTCTTCCAGCATATTACAATATTCAAATAGTTATTCACTATACATGTTTTCTTCATTGTCTGAATCACTGTTATTTTCGGAATAATAATCATTCAGCATAGGGGAAACAGGTACCTAAGAGGTATTGGTCATAAAGCACATGTTGGCACGATTCTTCTCGGAATCAGAAATTTCAGATTCACATGTGCTGTCTTCTGAAGCACTCTAAGTAGATTTCATAGCTTTCTTGTAGTTCTTGTCCTTATAATTATATTTCTTTTTGAATTTTAGTTTTGGACAGTCAGCCTTGATGTGTCCTTTTCTCATGCATTAATAACAGACTATATCATCCTCCTTATTAGATTTCTTCCAATCATTCTTCCAATAACCCTTGTTGTCATAATTTCCTTTGTAATTATATTTTCTGAATAATTTATTCTTCCTATAAAACTTCATGAATCTCCTAGCTATTTGAGCCATCTCAAAATTACTGTCAGAGTCTGAATCTTCACTTGTTGAACCTTCAGGTTGTATTTGAAATTTGTATTTCTCTTTTGTCCTTGAAGTAGTAGATTTAAAAGCCACAAACTTCCTTTTAGGTTCATCATCTTCTTCCTTATTCACCTTGATTTCTTCCTCATACATCATTAATTTGCCAATAAGTTCTTTGATAGGCAGAGATCCAATGTCACATGATTCTCTGATTGAAACAGATGTTCCTCTCCATCGATCTGGTAGACATCCCAAGATTCTCATGATTTGTTCCTTTGCTGGAACAGCCTTACTAAGTGAACTCATTGTATTGACTATCTCATTAAACCTGAGATACATATCATAAATATGTTCATCAGTTTTCATTTTAAAATTGTCATATTTAATAGTATAAGTATTCAATCACATTTCATTAACATTATTTGTTCCTTCATGGGAAACACCCAAAGTATCCCTTATTTCATAAGCAGTTTTGCAGGCAGATATTCTATTTAATTCCTCATCTTCTAAAGCACAGTACAGGTCATTTATAGATTTACAATTATTATTGTAATCATTCTTTGTAGGTTCATCCCAAGTTGTTCTTTCAGTTTCAGGAATTTTATATTGAGACTCTATAGCAGTCCAGATATCAAAACCCATACATTCCAAATGAATTTTCATTTTCAATTTCCACTGAGCATATTTTGTACCATAAAAGAAAGGTGTTCTGTTGGTAGTCGCACCTCTAGTCTATTGTCCATAACTAGATTTTAGAAAATAGTTTTAAAGAGATAAAATTTAGAACTAACAGAAATTTTAGATCTTTAAATATGAAACTAAAATCACAATTGAAAAACAGATTATTATAAAAATTTGTGTTGATAAAAACTCCACTAATACCAAATGTTGGTCGGAGTGGACACTCAAGAGGGGGGTGAATTGAGTTCCAATTAAAATTTCTGTTAAAAGTATTTCTCTTAAAATCCCCCAAATTAAAAACAAAGTTAAACTATAGTGAATTTATACAGATTATAAATGTTCAATTAATTCCTCTACAATTGATTAGGTCTCAGTTAACTTAATATGAAGATTAGATTAACTTTTGATACTAACATATTGGTATACAATAAGTATGAAAACTTTCTAATTTAACTATTAAAGTAGCTTTTAAATAGTTTTGTATTTCAAAGTAATAAGCACCGGAAAATATATAGTATACTTTGGACTTAGTCTAATATGCACAGTGGATTAAACCAAGAGGTTCAGTATCAATCCGAGACTTAGTCCTCTCAAAAAATTTATATAAATTTGATCCACAACCTGGATCGGGGTTGACAACAGTACAAAACTACCCAGGTCACATAGGGACCTCTACCACAGTTCTTTATTGGAAACCAAAACAATGACCAGGCCACACAAGGACCTCTTCCATAGTTGTCCTCGTTAAAAAAGAGTAAATAAATTTGGTTTGAGGATTTTGATATACTACAATTCAGCACAGAAGTCATTGTGTGTGTATGATGTACAGAGTACACACAATGCTCAAAAATGTAATTAAAATAATCACTAAGAGAGAAGGTATTAGAGTTTAGAATGCTCTAGTGATTGGCAGTGCAGCTCTGGACTCGTTGGATTTAGAAGAGATGCTTCTAAGTCCTTCTGTGGTTTTCCTGTTGAAAACATAGTATTGTGGTTCAGCTTGATGTCCTTCACAAGTGAGTATGTTCTCTGATTTTCAGTGTTCTCCATGTGTTCTTCAGTAGTGCTGGATTGCATACAGGATAGTTCTTTTTAGATCTTGCAAAATCCCCCTTCAACTTCTTCATGTGTTCTTCCTTTTCGTATGTATATTCGTGGAAGAATTCTCTCTCTATGCCTTTTCACGCACTTAAGCACACTATATTTTACTACATATCGATCTTCCTTTTATTCCACAAGCTCCGGCAATAGGCATGATTACCTTTTCAAAGGTACGAGGTACGGTCTCCTGACATGCCAATAGCTAACATTAAATATCTTTAATTGAATTAAAATCATTAAATATGACCGTTAGAATTAAATAAGAATTTATAGAAATTCAAATAGTTTTCATGACTATCAGTGAGTCATGGGATCAGTGAGACATTTTAAATCTGCATCAGTTTTGGTAGCATCACCATCGGTGTCTCAGCATTGGCATCTCAGCATCGGTGTCTCAGCATCGGTGGCTCAGCATCGGTGTCTCAGCATCGGTGCCTCAGCATCGGTGTCTCAGTATCAGCATCTCAGCATCGGTGTCTCAGCATCGGTGTCTCAGCATCGGTGTCTCAGCATCAGTGTCTCAGCATCGGTGCGACCGTTCATCATCGGTGCAATCGTTCATCATCGGTGTGACCGTTCATCATCGGTGCGACCGTTCATCATCAGTGAGACCGTTTATCATCGGTGCGACCATTCATCATCGGTGCGACCATTCATCATCAGTGCGACCATTCATCATCGGTGCAACTGTTCATCATTGGTGCCTCATGAAAATAACTAATGGTGAGTCAAGACATGGAATTCACAAAAAGTGTTTGTTCAATCTAGAATACTTCCAGGTCAACCATAAACATACATTGATCATAGATAAACATATTTAGATATGATTTAAACACATTTAGAACAATTTGAACAAATGACTAAAAGGAAATAAATAATACTAAGATTTGTGATTATTAAAATAACCATTTCACAGAGAGTTCAATAGTATTTAAATTTCTTCCTTTTTAAATATTTCAGCTTTTAAATGTTTTCATAAAAAAAGGTTTTTTCACTCAAAGAGTTTTACAAATCATCTTCATCTATGTCAGTATCTATTAATAGATTTTAATATTTCTTGAAATTGATTTATTATGATACAAATCTTCAATATTGTATTAAAGGTTTTGTGATATGTTTGACTGTGGGTGTGTTATTTTTATACTATTCATGGATTATGGATAATGTGTTGACATTTTATATGCTAGTTTTTATACTAATGTTTATGTTATGTATATACATTTTCCTATGAGGAATGAATTGAACTTAGTAAGTGACGGTTGGAGCTCGCTATAGCTCCTTGATGCATTAGTAGGTCTCATGAGAAAAACTAGTGTCTTAGCACAAGGCCTTGAGAAAATATTAATTATATTTTTGGCACAAGTACTTGACTATGTTGTTATGAAGTTTAGCATTATTTATTCCATCATTATGAAATTATATAGTGATATTACATTTTATTATTCGACTAGTAGAATATCAATTTGAATAATTAAATGGAAATATTTGATTTATCTTTTCCATATTATGCTGAATTTTATGTTTAAAAGTCTTTTTTTAGTTTTATATATTTCCTTATTTATTTATGCTTATTTATGAAGGTTTTCACTACATTTTTATCCTTACTAAGCATCGGAGCCCACCCCTTTCTATGTTTTAATTTTCCCAGGATGCGAAGAAGTATATTATGACTAACCTGCAGGGGTAGTCTAAAATATATGAATGAGGTCAATGGTGACACTATTGTTGTTGTTTTCCATTTTATAATGAAATATAACATTCATGTATGTAATCTATTTTCCACAACTGCTACACAGATCGGTCCTTCTGAATTTGATTCATTGTAATCATGAAATTGTATTAAAATAATGCAACATCTCTAGGAAACTAGAGTTGGGGCATTACAATTGGTATCGTAAAACGTACAGAAAAAACCCTGGAAATAGATTTAGATAAAATATTATTAGAGAACATTACCCAATGATAGAATTTGAGGATTATTATAGAATGAATTCCTAGATTTTTGGGAAAGTAGTGATTTTGTGAATTTTCCCAGAAATGAGTCCCTTTCTGGATACGAGCAGGTAGAGGCGGCTTTGGCACAGATCTACCTAGGATAGAAAACTCTAAAAATGTGAATCAGGCTTGTCCTGAGGTATCCTGGTACACGACAATGGGACTTGCTGCACTCTTGGTTATGACACTACTGGGGGATATGCTTTGGATTATTCCCATTTTCATTACAAGCCATTATGAAAGATTTAGGATTAAATACTTCCTCAAAGATATTTTTTTATAATTAAAGATTATATGCATAATATTTTCAATTTACGTTAGTTACTTTACATGTTTGGAATTATGCATTGTGATTCATAAACTAGCTTTGTGATTTCCATTTTTTAGAAATTGTGCCTTATAGAAGGAATGAGAATTCTAGCAATATGCATGATCGAAATATCAAGAAGGATCATATCTTTCATGGTATGAAGCAAATATTTAAAAGGGAAATAGTCTCCCATATATTCTCATCATATAAAGAAATAGTATCATGTGTTAATAAGATAAGAAATGAATACTCTGAGTCCTATGCATTTGAAGGTAAATAAGAGAATAAAAGGATAAAGAGAGAAAGATGGATAAAGGGAAGAGGGGAAAGAATGATGTTCCCATATGTGATAACTGTGGAAAGAATAACCTTTATAAATGATTGAAGGGAATGGGATTTTGTTATAATTGAGGAGAAAAAGGACACCAAGTACGTGATTGCAAGGGTAATAAAAAGGTTTCAAATGTTCAATACTTCATCAGCAAGGAGTTGGGACACCACGCGAAGAGATGTCCAAATAATTAGAGTATACCCCAAATGATGCTATTGGATAATAATCAAGTTATCAAAATACCAAAGATAAAGAAGAATGACTAGTGTTCTTATGTTTATATTAAAAAAAATCTTTTGACGGTTGTATCAATGATGTACTGGTAATATGAATTTTGTAAATAAATAAGGATTGTACTACAGTACTATTTCATTGAGGATTGTTGATTATATGGTTATAATAAAAGTTACTCAATAGAAAGTTAATGTTTTTAAAAAATAAATTGTTAAAGGAAACATAAACCTTAATATGGTTCTGATACTGATGTAGTGATTTTGGAATAATATATGATTGATTTGGATAAATTATATTTGATATTCTATACTAATTTTAAACTAATTAATTATTTGTTTATTCCATTTGGGTTGGAGTATACCAAATTTTTGGATAAAAAAAGTATATAGAGTATTCTATAAATAACATGGGAGCAATAATGTAATCAATAAGGTTTTATTGTAACTCATGGTGATACTGTGTTTTAAAATAATACATGATAAAGGTATTCATATGTTATTACGTGAAAAAAAAGATCTTCATTGTGTTTACATTACTTATAAATTTGGGACTATGAGTTTGGAAAAAAATATTTTGGATATGTATAATTATTGGAATGAATTATGTTGGACATTGTATACTATTCATATGGTTAAATCAATTCTTAAAATTATATTTGTATTGTTATAAAAAGGACATACCAGAGGTCGGGCGACAACCCATCGCATCCGGCAAGGACGCGAGACTTGAACCTACAACCGAAGGGAGACAAGGGTGCATCACCTTTTACTGGCCTACGTGATGTCCTGGTTTGTATAATGTAGATTTTTTAAATAGTCTAACAACTAAATTAAAAATAATTATTTTTGGAACCCTATACAATTATGAGAAATATAATATTTCTGAATTCTATTATCTTTTGGAATGAAAGATGAGTTTGTGGTATAAATTAGTTGAAGGATGAAACTCTACATGTTAAATATATATATATATATATGTTTCTCTTATTCTATGAATAAATTAATTCTTAAACTTTTGGGAAGGGATATTAAAACCAAAAATGTGTTATCTTAACACCTTTTATTTTTTTTGAACCGATGATATTTTACATCATCTTAGATTGTTGGGTTTGAGGCCCTGAATTTTACACTTATTTGTGATTGATGACCACAATAACTAACTATAACTATTTATGTTTTTCCTCCAATTACGTGTCTCTAATTTCCACCAATTTTCTCCTAATTGAGATCATAACTTTGTGGTGCCTTTTTCATGTCCCTATCCATCTTATTAAGACTAAATTTTATTAAACCAATTTTTGATGTGGGTTTCCAATAAAGGTAATTTTTTATTTTTAACCTTTTCAATGAATAACAATTTCAAATTTAGAGGATTCAATTTATTAAAGGAGGGTAGAATGTAACACCCCAAGATTTCATATTATGTGATCTTTTCAATGTAATTCAATAACTTGCGCTACATGCAACACCGAGTTCCAGCGCACCACGACGTACCAAACATGCCGTTCAAAAAAAGGTTATGAATAATATTAACTGCATTTGAAATTTTATATACTCCATATAATTCTATCCTCCATATTATGTTTTTCTTAAACATAATATAAGAAAAAATTCAATTTTTCAGATAAAGGAAGTATTATTCCAAAAATGAAATTTTATAGCCTTTTAATGGAGAACCTTTTTTATCCAATAATTGACACTTTTATATATTCAATTTGACAAAATAATCATCCTATTTGGAATTAGGAAATAAAAATTTAGTTTTGATAAATTTTTGGTGATTTTCTGATAACTTTCATATTTTGGTGAATAGTTAAAAATACTAAATTTTAATTGAAAACATAATTTTTAATAAAAAAACATTATAGTGATAAATTATACATTTGAATGGTTTGGAAAAATAATTAGATTATATTTTTATCATTTAATAAAATTTAGGTCATTATATGTAATTTCACATTTAAATTTGTCGTAAACACATATCAATCATTTGATAGTTTTTTTTAAACCTGTTTTTTTGTTTTAACAATGGGAATGAATTTTAAATTCATAAATTAAAATTATATGTTTTTAATTTGAAAAAATATACATCATTTTGTAATTCATAATATCAAAACTAGCATGTGGTGATTTTTTTTATTTTTCTGAAAACATTCAATTTTTGATGAATATTGAAAAATGCAGCGTTATTATTTAAAACAGACTTTTTATTTAGATAATTATTAATTTTATTTAAATTTATTTTAAGTCAAAATTTATATATAATACCTATATAAGTTCAATTTAATTCATTGGAGTTATTTTATTATAAAATTAGATGCATAAAATTTTATTGAACTTTTTAACGTGTTTTTTCCCACCTTTTAGGAGCATTTGAAATTTTTACTAAAACATAATTTTACCTCTTCTGTGAGTTGAATTTAAAAAATCTGAGAGACACAGTTGACATTATTAAGTAAAATTTGTTTCAATAAGATGAAAATAATTTTGGGGGAATAGAAACTTTTGACTTTTATTTACCATAGTTAAAAGTAAATAGGGTAATTAAAGGTAAGCATTATATTATGATTACCCTAAAAATGTCTTAATTCTACTAGATAAGTGTAATTCATCCAAAAAAACATTTTTAAAAAATATGATCATTTAGGTCCACTTTGATTACATTTGGACATTTATTATAATTTTATTTAAAGAAGATTTAAAAGTGTTGAATTAAAATATTATCAAGTAAAACATTTTTAATATACGGTTATACATAAGATAAATTCAACTATAAATATTAATTATAAAGATAATAATATTTACTAAATCATGGTAATTTATTTATAATATTTAAAGATTAAATAATTAAATTTATTTATGACACAATGATGATGTAGTAATTACCTTCTTAATGAAATATTAAAATAGCGTATATTATAAATATTAAAATAAAATTAATTTAAAAGTTTTATGACATCAAATAATTGTATAGGTTAATATGACATGTTAGAATTGATTAGATAAATATATTTCTAAGTGATAAGGTTTTTATGACTTTCGCAAAAATAAAATACAAAATAGTGTCAAAATTGACATAATATAATTTTTTAGACAAATACTATATTATTGGTTGATATAATAATCCTAAAATTATATGTATTGTCCAAAAAGATTAAATAATATTATATATTTCATTAATGATCCACTTGAGGTTCTCTTATAAGTTTAGAGTATGTTTATTAACCATATAGTGTTAGAATAAAAGAAGATACGGTAAAAGTTAAACTATTTAACTAAGAGTTAAATCTATAAGATAAGGTTAAAATGGTAACCTAAACATGTCTAAAACCTATTAGTTGAGAGTTTTGCTAACCATAACCACCTAAGTCTTTAAATAAATTCATTTGGAGCCATTATAAACTGAATATGATAGTATAATAAATTAATATTTTAATCATTTCCTAAAGTGACCCTCACCCCTCTTATATATGGGAACTTCCCCTTCTCTCATATTCACACCTACCAAGACATTTGGATCGACCAAACCCAGCCCAAATATCATTCCAACATCACTCAATTCAACCTAGTGGCCTTACTTTGATCATAAAGACAACCTAAGGATCCCTTCTGATCAATAAAAAAGGGAACTCCCGAAGAAGATGCAATAATTTCACCACCCACTCTCAAGTTCTTTTCTTCTTCTATATCCTCTTTCTTTGTTGTTCCCATAAAAAATTAATAAATCATGTACCTTATACATACTGTGATGGTATTATAAATATTTTACCGATATATTTGTTATTCTATCCATCCTATAAATGACAAAGTCACCATACGTGCGTGCGTAGGGCTTACCGTCTCCACGTCGTGGTGTAGTTTGTTATTCAAACCCTTAATTATTTGGATGGGTATAATAATGAGTATAACTGATGTAAATAAAAAATATAACATGTTAATTATTCTGTATATATTATATAACAACCAATTAAATATGATTTCACAATCAATATAATGATATTTTCACTCATGCATACGTACGTATTACCGTCTCCATGATGTGATGAGATTCATTTCCATGTTCACCAATCAATGATGATTATAAAAATATATATAACTAATAATTATGTAATTTATGATATAATAATGCTAATGGATATATATATATATATATGTTTACTTACAAATATCTTATTCATTTACTTCTGTTCAATACAATATGAAAATGGAAACAACTTTTTTGCGTACGTACGGCCTACCATCTCCATAAACGTTGTTTTCCATTAAATATATCTATCTATTATACATATTTATAATATATATATATATGATATATAAATCATGTTTTATATTCTAGAAGTATTTAAATCATGATCTAAGTGATACAATCAAGAATAACAAGTTAAAACACGTTCAATATAGAAAGCGATTATTACCTGAAATGTTAATTTAGCATGGATGACATTATTAAATGGATAGTATAAAGTCATAAATGAATCATTTATGATATAATAAATATGAATATGGTTCTGTTATAATTTAATAACATACATTGGTAATTATATAGAAGTTTTAACGTACCCTCTACCAAGGGAATGTGTAAAGTAAGGGTTAATTCTATAATCCCTTCATTATCTGAGGTTGTTTTTATGTGAGTATCTACTGGTACCTCTTTATCATCCACATCCGTGTTTCATAAAAATATTTTCAAAATGAATATTTTAAGGTTTTATGTAAGGGAATATTTAATAATATTATCATTTTAAATGGTTTAAATATTTATTCATCTAAATCATTCTCATTAATGTCCATGTTTCTAAAATGGGGTTTAAGGATTTATTTACATGGACATGAATGTTTTTAAAATATTAATTCCATTCAAAAGATTCAAAGCTGTATGAGACACTTTGATTCAAAAATTTCTTTAAATTTCTTCCATTCTAAATTGTGTGTCGTTGACATGTTTTCAGGAAAAAGGGATATTCCTCTCAAATAGTTTTACAAATCATTTTCATCTATGTCAACATCCTTTGATGGATTTTAAACTTGTTTGATGTTGATTTATTATAATACACATCTTTTATATTTTATTGAAGTTTTTGTGATATGTTCGACTATGGATGTGTTATTATTATACCATTACTGGTTTATGGATAAAGTATTGACATTTTTATGCTAGTTTTAATATGAATGTTTATGTTATGTTAAAACCTTTTCATATGAGGAATGAATTCGACATAATAAGTGATGGGTGGAGCCCTATATAGATCTTCAATGCATCGGTCTGTCACATAAGACAAACTAGTGTCTTGGAACAAGGCCTTGACAAAATCTTATAGGTAGTTTTGGCACAAGGCCTTGACTATGTGGTTATGAAGCCTGGCATTATGCATTCCATCATTATGGAATTATATATTGATATTACAATTGATTATTAGACTAGTATAATATCAATATGAATTAGTAAATTACATTATTTGATTTATATTTTCCATATTATACTAAATTAGAAGTTTAAAAGGCTTTTGTTTTAGTGTTAAGCATTTCCTTAAATATTTATTATTATTTACGATTTTTTTCACTATATTGTTATCCTTTCTGAGCATCTGAGCTCACCCATTTCTGTGTTTTATTTTTCCCAGGATGCAAGAAAGTGTATTACGACTGAACTGTAGGGATAGTCTAAGGTATATGAATGTGGTTAAAGGATACAATGTTATTGTTGTTTTTCATTTTATAATTTAATGTAACGTTCATGTATGTAATCTTTTTTGCAAGACTTCTAAACTGATCGGTCATTCAGAACTTGATTCATTTTAATCAGGCCAATGTATTAAAATAATGCACTGGATTTAGGTAACTGGGGTTGGGGCATTAAATAAATGATTGATGTAATAGATAGAATCATGGTTCTATACATTCCCATTTTGGGGGACTATATTAATGTATTCCCGGATGTCATTCATGATCTTCATCCTAACATAGAGGTTGATTTGTAAATTTTTCTTATACATGGATCTATACCCATATCCATGACCCCTAAAGAATGGACTCTATTGATCCTGAAGAACTAAAGAAGTAGTTACAAGTGAATATGTATATGGTTCTTATATAACTGAGTGCTTCATTATGGGGTGCTACAATACTATTCACCAAGTAGGAGGATGTGTTAATGTTCCTATACATTTATCATCCTGAAATAAATAAAATTAACAAAAAAGAGCAACTATCACTTATCATGTACGGATGAATTGTTCGATCATCTACACGAGGAACAATATTTCCCTAATGATAACTTTCAGTCAGGATATCACAAATTAATGGTGATGAAGGAACACATTCCCAAGGACACCTATTGAAATTGGCGTGGATAGTATGAGTTTATAGTGATCCCATTTACACTCATTAATGATTTATTAATAATCCTAGACTTAACGAATATAGTATTTATATATTACCATTAATAATTTGTGACAGTATTTTTAGATGGTATTATTATATAATGTAGAATGAAGGAGGAGCATGGGTAGAATTTGAGTATTGATCTAAAGTTATTGGGAATGGAGAATTTGGATGAAATTTTTAGTAAATGTGAGTATTTCAGGGATGAATTTTCACGATGGGCCATGATATCACTAGAAGAGCGATATCTATAGAAACTTATATGAAAACCACAATTGATGAGGGGATTAGAGCAATACCAATGATTGAGATCCATATTTTCCTCAGACTAGTTGATAACAATCATTAATTTTTGAGAAATATATAATGGGTTTTGAACATATGGACCATGATAACATAGAAGGTTGTAAATTTTATCTGGGATAATGAATATGGATAAGGATTTAAGAAATTGCAAATAAGTCTTATCACTAAACAATTACTTACAATACCCTCATGTGGGTAAATTTTCATGGTATTAAATTATGGTTAAATCATGGTAATGGGATAAATACTAATATAAAATGATAAAGTGAATGCCTACACCTAAAGGAAGTTGAAAGTTCATGAGAAGTACTATCCAATTCATGAACTAGAGTGGGATAAGGTGTTCTTTAAATTGAATTTTTTTTTGGATTACCTTTTTCAGGAGATGTGTGAAATATATAAGGATCCTAATAACATAAAATTTATTTTTAGAAAAAAGGATATTAATATATTCCATTAATGATTTTTAGAGCTGATTAATGATTATAACTAAAATATATATTTCTATCATGGTAAGGTGAATAATGTATCGTATTATCTATATTGAAATGATCCTATAAACATATAGATAATGATAATTTAGAAGGATCCAATATTCTTATACATGAAGAGTATAGACATGGACAACATAAAGGGAGGAAATAAATCCTACATAGATCAAATGATTTCTCAACCATTCATTACGTAGAAGAAAAATGATGTTTAATTGGATAACATATAAATTTTTTTCTAAATAAAAGGAATCTATAATGAATATGAAATATTTGGAGTTCAAATTTTATTAATGGGCATTTTTATGATTTGGTTCATGACAATTTAGAAAAAAAACATGGGATTAAGAAGGAAAATTTTAATAATCCACAGAGATCAACATTCTCCATACACCCATAGAGAATGAATATGTATCAATATCTTGAAGATAAATATTTATAAGATGAGAGGGAGGAGGAGGTCATATAATATACAGTAATTAGTATTTTTTGATAGAATGTGAAGTAAAAAAATTTATGTACAATGTGATGATACATCAATAAAGAATATCTACAAGGAAATCGGAATAGTGTACTATAGAATTTATCCTATGGATTCAAATGTAATCCAGAGGAAATAATTCCATAATGGTTTTGGTTGATTGTCTTTAAAATACTAATCATTCTATTTCAATTCTAACAGACTTCTCAATTAATAAAATTTCAGGAATATACATTAGGAAAGTACTGTATATGTATGTAAGAAAAATATCAAATTTATTAAATATTGATCCATGATTTACCTCCATCTTTGGGAAAATTCTCTGACCTAATATAAACATTGAGGAAAACATTTTTATAGGTTACAAGATACAAACCAATGGCAAATATGATTGGACTATCACGGTACATGATGAGATGTTGGGAGCTTGATTGATAGATATAAAAGGATAATGGTATGAACATATTCATTTGGACATGTTCTTGTCCAATAATATCTTCCACCCAAGTACACTAATAGATGTATATGATTCCCATTAGTTTTAGAATTGTTGAAAACAAACATTCTGGTGGGATTTTGGTGAATGAAAGCTTCTGGGACATGAATAGGTTAATGAAATGGTTGAAAATGTGTAACACCTTGATATATTATGAGATAGATTATTTTTAATTTCCCTCATGTCTTGGGTTTTACGCTACACGAAGATTAGCTTGTGCTATAAGAAACACAATATTAGCAATAAGTACACACAATAGAATTCTTGTCTTGTATTACACAGAATTTAAATATCTTTTAATTTAACTCATTTCACACATGATATAGTATAAGTTATAACTATATAATATAACCTAGTCACTATAATGGTGGATATGAATAATATAAACTTCTTTCTAAAAAACTATTTACATGAAAATAAATGAGTCTATAAAATAATAAAATCACTCTTTATGGATTTTATTAATAAAATATATATTTAATATAATGTTTTAAATTCATATTATATGTTTTCTATATAGTATATAAGAAAAAATTCAATTTTTTGTATAAAAGAATTATTTTTTAAAAAATACAATTTTACCACCTTTTGTTGGAAAACCATTTTAAAATATAGTTTTTATAATTTTATATTTTCTATTGGAAAAAATAAACATCTTTTTGGATGTAGGAAATAAAAATTTACCACGGTTGAAATTTTGGTATATTTCATATTTTGATGAATAGTGAAGATACTGCATATTAATTCAAAATAACCTTTTTGTCTAGTTTATTTTTATAGTTAGATGATATATTTGATTTTTTTAAAGTGTAATTGGATTATTTTTTATCATTTAACAATATTTTGGTCATTGGAAGTAATTTAAAATTTAATTTGGATATAAACACATGTAAATCTTTTGATAGTTTTTACTTCTTAAAACCCAGCTTTCTAGTTTTGACAACAGGATTTATTTTAAAATTAATTATTGTAACTTCTATGTATTGAATTTTTAAAAATGGATTCAATATTTGGAATTAGTGGCCACAAATTATGTGAATAGGTTAATTTAGTTATTTGTAAATTATGAATAGTAACTACAAAATATTTTCATTTACCAATGTTAAAGTTAAATCAGATAAATTAAGATAACAAACAATATGATAAAGAAATTAAAATTACCCAAACACCTACGAAAATCCTATTAGATGAATTAATGTTGACCAGTAACACCTAAGGGTCATAATTGATTCATTTAATGGAATTTTTTCCATTAGGGTGACGTAATTATAATTAAAACAAAAGGATGTGACAACATGTCACTCTCTTATCTATTATAAGAATGATAATTTTAATGTAGTGAGAAACATGATAAAACATCAAAAATTAATATATATCCACATCTCTAATTAAATTATCTATGTCATGTTATTTTTTTATAATTTTTAGAGATTAAATATTTAACAATAATTATGAAACAATAGTGATGTAGAAATTATTTTATTAAAACAAATATCAAATAAATGGTTTCCAAAATATTAATATAAATATAATATGAAATAATTAATGTGTTACACAAAATTTAGCTGAATATGACATGTTAAGAGTGTATTAAATATATTTGGTTTTGAATTTATCTTCTATGTGGATTTTATTTAATGTCAAATAAATGAATAGTATCAAAATTTACACTATTGATATTTTATAAAAATAACATATTATGAAATTATTTGAAAATCACAAAAATATTTAAAAATTACAATATGAAAAATATAAGATCTAAAATGTTGTAAAGTATCAAATTATATAAAATTTAAAACACGTAATTAAATATTTATGAACATTTAATATTTATAATCTTATTACTACAATTAAAATTAAATAGATTAAATATGAATAAATAAAAATAAAATGGTTTTAAATAAAATAAAAACATGTCTAAATTTTATTATTTGAGAGTATATATACCCATAATAATCTTATCTTAGAAATAATCCACATTTTAGTCATTTTAATATAAAAATTAATTTATATTAATTTAATAGTTCTAATATATGCAATGGTTCCCCTCCCCTCTCTTATAAAAGGGTACATCTCCGTGTATTTTAATCGCACTTCTAAATCCCTTATTCTTGGAAACAAAATGACAATTTACTATTACAACATCAGTAAAATAAGCCTAGAGGTCTAATGTTGGATAGAGATCCATCCTAAGGAGATATTGCATGGAAATCAAATAAAGATACTCAAAAAGAGGTAATTGTTTTATCTCCTCCTTCTAAATTATTTTAATCTTTTACTACAAAATATATTGTTTTTTACAAAATAAATTAATAAATAATGTATTTTCTACATGCTGATATGTTATTATAATTATGGTACAATGTTGTACCTCTTTTTATTTATCATAATAATAATAACATTACTATGTGTGCGTACATATGACTTACCATCTTCATGCCATGGTGTAATTTATTATTCAACAATACATATTTTTGATGGGTATAATGATGATTATAATGGATTTAAATAATCAATATAACATAAAAAATTATTCTTTATAATTAATATACTATTCAATTATATATCATTAATCCATTAAGTGAATTATATCGTCGTTCATGTGTATGGCTGGCCCACAATCTCCAAGATGTGATGTGATTAATTCTACATGATCTTCATTAAAAAATGAATATATACTTTAATGGAATGAATATATGGGAAATATATTATACTAATATAATTATATTAATGATATAACTATAGCTTAAGAAGTTGAACATGAACTTATACGACAAAACATTCATAAGAAAATAAACCAGTTTATATCTGTATAATTTGAGACAATGAGATGTTACTAAAAACTTGATGATAATATGATCATATAGGATATGATAAAAATTTATAAGATTCTGGAATAAGTCAATAAAATTATTTAAATCATTATATAGGAGGTTCAGATGCATATGAATCATATCACAATTAAGGTAATAGATTATTTTGTCTCACTTTTATTTCTGTGGCATATACGCCTTATACAAAATCTAATTATTTTTTACGGTGTTCATGTAACCCATAAATGTTATTATTATTATTTCTATGAAGGTTATGATATCTATATATATATATATTATTTTCATTATTTCATCACCCATATGATTCATCTGATTATAATTGGGAAAGGGATAATTTTCCAATTATCTGAGATTGTTTATTCATATGTATTTAAAATGGTTTGTTCATAATCCATGTCCATGTTTCCAAAATATGTATTTAAAAATATTATTTCTATACATCTACAATTTCTAAGGTAAATTTTACCCATTAGTTAATTTTTACTAAATAGTATGAAAGAAATATTTTCTTGTTATTTGATATGAGGTACTTTTTTGACTTTTCTGACAAAAGTATGACGAGAATGTTTCTTTTAACTTCTATAACATGAATGGATTATTAGTATTTCATTACACTTTATTTCCATGAATCATTATTTAAATTATTTCATGAGGGTTTTTAATTAAATTATATTCTTTTAAAATTGCATTTGCATGGAATTTTGATGATAAAAGACTTTTTTGAAGAAGAAATAATATTTTCCACTATAAGAAATTTCAGGTATTTTATCAAAATTATTTTCCATGTAAGATGACATAGAGATATTTTTACATCCTTATTATTACCTTGATTTTATTCTTTTTATAATGGAATTATTTTTATGAAATCCATTAATTTGATAAAGATTATGATTGAATGATTTTTATGAAACCCATTTTATTTATTGAGTTACACAATATTAAATAAAGTATATTTATGAGGAACATGTAAGAATTATATCATTTAGAGATTGGTGGGAACTACATATTCCTCCAATTAACTGGGTAATGATTAATATCTCATAATATATACATGACTGGAATGGGAAGTAAATTTGGTTCAATAATAGAGGGATGGAATGACAAGTGAATCTGGTTCTGTAAAACATGGCTAAAACATCATGTAAACCTGGTTAACTAATGGACCTTTTCCACTATGATGGTCTTAGTAGTATTGTATTGGCTACTATGTAAATTATATTATATGCTAATTTTTTTCCTCAATTCAATGTTTTATGTAAATCCTATTTTCTCATGGTTCATGATTCCATTATGATTTATTCCTTATGAACTACCAAGATTTATTTCATGACTGGTTATTTTGGTATATGTAAAACTTGGTATTTTTTTCAAAATATCTGTTAATGTTTTTAAATTATTATGTTTATGTTTTTTAAGATATTTTCCATGCATACGATTTTTGAAAATTTGAGCTCACCACTTTTTATGTTTCATTCCCCCCAGGATTTGAAGAAGGGTATTAAGTAAGATGTGTCAAAACGGGGTTATAGTTATAATGGATAAAGTAAGAGAAGATGTATATGTTTTATGAAATAGTTTTTTAGGTTTTATAGTCTCCAATGGAATGAAACTAGTATATCTATTTTGGGTGTATAATTATCTCATGTATTAAGTATTATAAAAATGTAATGTAATTTCCATTAATTTCATGTTTGGGTCTTTACAGTTTGTATCAGAGTGATTGATTAGTTATCATTGGGAAAATATGATATGAAAACATTAATGAGATTCCTAGAGATATTTCTTTGGTATGTCAAGGGATGACCCTAAGGGTAAGTATAACTATAGGTTACAGTCTAATAATTTTGGTAATGATCATGTATAACCTAGGGATACACATAATATGTTAGAGATTGAATGTACTTCCCCTTGATTATGTTGTTTTCCTAGTATGATTATTTCCTCTCATGCTAACATTTTTCGGTTTTAGAAATTGGCTGGAAACAGGAGGATTCATGTTAATTGATAACATTATGGACAATGTAATGGTATTTTTCATGAGAAACCAAATTAAATAGGAGTTCAAAGGTGATACATAGTTGTTATTCCTAACTAGCAATATCATAATATTATATATAATCTCAACATTGGTTATTATCTTGACCCAGCTAAAAAAGTGAATGATGGGGTATCATGGTGATCCTAGAGGAAAGAAAGTTAAATGTTCCTCATGTAAATCATGTGGTAAGAGGTATTAAGTTGAATGATTCAAAGGAATTTGAATATGCCTTGGGTATTGAAAAGAAGGACAAAAATCCAGTAATTGAAAAGGAAAATGTGCAGTTAAAAAAATGGATAAAGATAATAGTATTTATAAGATGTAAATAATGGTTAAATGTTTTTAATGTGGAATTTTTGGGAGTTACGAAAATCGTTTCCCTAAGGAAAAATCTCATTAAGATAATCATCATGGTTGTATGGGTAATATATATGTTGTTGACAATGAAGTGAGTACAAATGATATATGAGATGAAAGAATTGTTAAGGAATAAGAAAATTATGGTCTGTCAATGGTTTATGAAGATAGTGGAATGATTGCATATTTGTCATGAATAATGCCATATAAGTAATTTTATAGTAATATGTAATAAAGAATCATCTACTTCTTATTACACTATTTTTTCCTTATGTATTTGAACGTATATATTGAATGGTACTGGTAACCATGAAATGTTATTGAGTTATATTTCAAAAATGTATGATATGCTCATAATGAAGGGATAATGAGATAATGAGATGTTTGATTGTATTAATGAACTCATGAATGTTATGAGGATAAATTGATATCATTTTTTTAGTATATATAATATTTTAGATTTTTGGTATGTGAGAGCATGCATGTTTTAAAAAGGTTTCTATAGAAATTCATTTTATTATCATTTTTCAGGAGAATACATGATTAAGGTATTCACATGTTTGGAATGTGACAAACAGGAACTACCTTATGAGCTATGGGAGATAAATTTTAACTCAATTTAGTTCACCTATTTCTAATGTTTTATATTTTCCATTTTTGGATGGATTGTAATGTTATCCATTTATAGATAGTATAAGTTATTTTCCAGTTGAAGCTTGTTACATTAACATATTATCTCAATATAGGTGGACTTATTCATAGTTGATTATCTATTTTAACCTCTCTTTTTTACTGATGTAATGAACTAACATTATATCACATGATCTTCTAACACTTTAATAATGAAAATTTTAAATTCATTTCTATAAATATGAGATGAAGTGGAAATTTTTTATGGAACGAACAATGGTGAGATTGTACCAAAATCAAGTATGTATTTATTCTCATGAAAGAGTATTCATCTTTCAGGAAAAGATCATGAAAACCAAAAAAGGTCATCTTAGTACCTTCTTTTCTAATGATTCTGAAGGTCCCTTAAATCATCACAAATTTATGGCTTTCTGGTTTTAGATTTCCCCAATCATTGTTCTCTATTACAATCTATTAGAACCTGATGGTTATATTTTATTCCATATACATGTTTTCACTTCACACATATGTTTACCTTCGTGGAAGCCCAATGATTTGTTACCTTGGGTAACCATTATGTTTCTAACTTTACTTTTTAATATGATGTTTTAGTATTACATTTTACAATATGGGTTTCTATGAAATAAATTTTCAAGTAGTAAAACCTTTATAAACCTGATGAATTTCGATGGAGAAATTTATTTTAAAGGGGGGTTGAATGTAACGCCCCATGATTTTATGAGATAGATTATTTTTAATTTATTTCAGGTCTTGTGTTTTAAGTTAGACCAAGATTAGCTTATGTTATACACAATATCGTATTAGATTTTAGTATATGCAACAATATTCTTGGAATGTGTTACACACAATTTCAAGTTATTTCGATATAATTAATTTTACACCATACATATTATAAGTGATGACTAAATATTATAACATATTCTTTATAATGGCAGATATAAATAGCATCAAATTTGTTATAGAAAAAATATTTAAATGAAAATAAGTGATTCTATAAAATAATAAAATCACTCTTTATGGAATTTTTTTAGTGAAATATATATCTAATATAATGTTTTAAATGCATCTTATATGTTTTCCAGATATTATATAAGATCAAATTCAAATTTTTAGATAAATGTATTATTTTAAAAAAAAAATACACTTTTACCACATTTTGTTGGAGTACCCTTTTTAAATCTAGTTTTTAATAATTTTATAAGTTATATTTGACATAATAAACATATTTTATAGATGCGGGGAATCCAAATTATCCTTGGATGAAATTTTGGTATTTTTGTTATTATATTCATATTTTAATGAATTGTGAAAAATATTTCACTTTAATTCAAAATTGTATTTTCATATAATTTATTTATATAGCTATATTATCTTTTCAGTTGTTATTAAAGTGTAATTGGATTATGTTTTTACCATTTAATCCAATTTTATCCATTGGAAGTAATTTCACATTTAATTTTGACATAAACACATATCAATATTTTAACAGTTTTTACTTCTCAAATATACCCTTTTAGGTTTTGACAATGAAAAATATTTTTCAAATAAATAATGAAACTTATTTGTTTTGAATTTTGAAAAATAGATTCCTTAATATAAATCAGTGATTCTAAATTATGTTAATAATTTTATTTTCTTTTTTGTATATTATGAATAGTAACGTTGGTAATATTTATTTACCAATGTTAATGGTTAATCTGGTAAATTTGGATAACAAACAACATGATAAAGATAATAAAATTACCCTAACACCTGCCAAAATCCAACAGGAATAATTATAGTCAGCCAATATAACCTAAGTGATGGAATCAATTCATTTAATAGACTTTTTTCATTGAATTTGATGTAATTATAATTAAAATAAAATAATGTGACAACATGTCACAATGTTATCTCTTATAAGTATAATAATTTTAATATAGTGATAATCTTGATAAATCAAAGAACATAAATATCATCCAGAAATATAATAAAATTATCTACGTCATGTGAATTTATTTAGAAGTTTTAGTGGTTAAATAATTACCATTAATGATGACACATTTTTTACGTAGAAATTATTTGTTTAATAGAAATATCGAATAAATGGTTTTAAAAATACTAAAAGATGTAATTATTTTATCACCTCTTTCAAATTTCTATTATTATTATAAATCTCCTTTTTCTGTTATTTCTATACTAAAATAATAAAAACAGTATCATACACATACTTATATATTAATATAAATATGGGAAAAAAATTTACCTCTTATTTATACATCCTATGAATAATAATTTCCCCATGCGTGTGTATGTACAACTTACCGTCTCCATGTCGTGGTGTAATTTTTTATTAAGCAATACCTAATTTGTATTGGTATAATGATTAGTATAATGTATTTAAATAATAAATATAACATGATAATTATTTTTGAAATTTAATATTCAATTCAATTCTATACTTTTTATCAATTAAGTGAATGATATCATCGCTTGTGTGTACGTACGGCTTATCGTCACCACGATGTGATACGATTAATTATATATGATCTTCATTGAACCATGATTATATACATGAATTAAATGAATAAATATGAAATGTATTCAACTAATATCATTCTATAAATTATATGACTATAACAAAATAATTAGAACATGAACTTATCTGGCCATACATACATAAGTACATAAAATAGTTAATATATGAATAACAGGTGACAATGAAATGTTACTAACAAAGGGATGATAATATGATCATATATGATATCCTAAAATTGATATGATTATATAATAATTCAATAATATTATTTAAATCCTTATATAGATGTTCCAGATACATACAAAGCAAATCAGACCTAAGATAAGGGATTATATTGTCACACTTTTACTTATGCCTGACATATGCATTATAGAACATTTAATTATTATTGGTTGTATTTATGTTACCCATAAATGTTTTTATTATGTTTATTATAAAGGTTATGATATTAATTATTCATATAGTTTTCATTATTTTATTAATCATATGATATTACTGATTAAAAATTGGTAAGGGATAAGTTTTCAATTGTTCGAGATTGTATATTAATCTATATTTGCTGGGGTATGTTTATCATCCACATCTATGTTTCCTAAATGTGTATTTAAAAATACTATTTCTATAATTATACTATTTTCAAACTCAATTTTACCCATTGGTTAATTTTTACTAAATGGTATGAATGAAATATTTTTTAGTTATTCGATATGAAGTAGTTTTTTTGACATATTTATCAAAAGTATGAGGAGAATGTTTTTTTAACTTATACAAAATAACTAGATTATTACACTTTTATAACATATTATTTCAATGTATATTCCATTACACGATTTCAAGTTTATTTCAAATTAAAATACATTCTTTTAAAATTTCATTGAATTTTGATAAAAGAAAGTTATTTTGAGAAAAGAAAGCATATTTTCCCTAAGAGTTAATTTCAAGTATTTTATCAAAATCGTTTTCCATTAAGGATAACATAGGTTTATGTTTCCATCATAATTATTACATTGAATTTATTGTGTATATTATGGATGTATTTTTATGACATCCATTTAATTTATATAGATTATCATGGAATGATGTTTAAGAAACCCATTTTATATTTTTCTTTATGTTATGATGACAAAATTATGTTTCACTAGAACATGTAAGAATGATTTCATTATAGGATGGGTGGGACCTATATCTCCCCCAAGTGAATTGGGTAATGATTAATATCTCATGAGATATAAATGACTGGAATGGAAAGTAAATATGGTTCAGTAACACAAGGCTGGAACGATAAGTAAATCCGGATCAGTAATACATGGCTAAAATTGAAAGTAAACACGGTTCAGTAAAGAAATTTTTTTACTATGATGCTCTTTTAAGCAATGCCTTGGCTACTATAGAAATCATATTATGTTGTTTTTTTTACACAATTCTATGTTTTATGGCAATTCTATTTTATCAGGTTTCCTGATTCCATTACTATTTATATCTTATAAACTACAAATATTAATTTCATGGCTCATGATTTTGGTTTATGTTAAATGTGGTATTTTTTTAAATATATGTTAATGTTTTTACATTATTATGTTATTTTTTAAATATATTTTTCATTCTTACCATTACTGATCATTTGAGATCACCCCTTTTCATGTTTACTTTCCTCTAGGATTTGAAGAAGATTATTATGTAAGATGTGTCAAAATAGGGATCTAGTTATGGAGGATAAAATAGGAGATTTTGTAGATGTTTTACTAACAAGTCGTTTATGATTCCTAGTTTCCTAAGGCACTTAAATAATATGGTATCTGGGAGTCTTTTTGTGTCATGTATTATTTATTATGTAAAATTATTGTAATTTACATGTATGTTAATCATGGGTCTTTACAAAATGTCAAGATCATTCTGTATCAAAAGAGGACAGATTAGAGTTAGAAAAAGGCCTTCGCAGATAACAGTCTAAGATATATATAAGTGAAGGTTGATGATATTGTGTTCCTCTATATATATACATAGAAGATGTTCAAAATAATTAGGAATAACGGAAATATAAGACCCATATAGGCTGGACCCTTTTAGATTCTTGATTACATCAGAGCTATGGATTTTAAAATAGCACACTCACCAACCATTCCTTAAGTACCTAACATGTTCCATTTAATCAAATTAAGAATGTAAATATCAATTAAATCACATGTAATTAATCTATAGGAAGTATATCTGGATCAAGATCTATTTTATGAGGAGTATCATTGATGATCACGGACTATAAAGACAAATTTCTATGCTACAAGACCACTCACCTAGTCAATTTACTATGGTAGAACCATATGTATGGGGATAAACAATAGGACTATAGGATGAAATGAAGCATGATTACCCTCATATGTTTTCATTTTAGTGGGTGAAACCAAATATCATGGGATAATTTTATGAAGGGAGGAAAAAGGTAATGTCCTATACTTTAATGAATGAAATTTTCATTATAGTTATATTATTGTGTCATATTTAGTAATTAAATATTTTATAAATAATGTGAATCACATGACAAATAAAATTATATATAATATTTACTTGGGAATCACATTTATAGAATAAAAATATCTATAAGAAATTAAATAATTTCAATGGGAAAATAATAAATAAGATAACTATAATAGGAAAACACGAATTTATTCAATCCTAAATATTGAATACACTCATGAAAAATATTTTAGAAAATTAATAGAATATTAGTATTGTAATATTAATTTTTAAAATTGAATATATTAATAATTTTGTGATAATATAGAATTGAATGAAAAATAAATATAATATACGGTATTTATAGAAGTTAGGGAACCCGTATGACTGTTACAAATATGACCATTGAAATAGTAAGTTGATCTATAGGAATATTAAGATAACCATTAGAATAGTAACCTCAAAGATATAATAATTTAATAAAATTTATTTGTTTTATAAATCAAAAATATATTAAATTTATGTCATGATATATTAAATAAAAGATATAAAATTATAAAATAGGTGTTTATTTTTTAAATCATATTTTTTATTAATATTTTATATAACAAATATAAATATTTAGAAATAAAATTAATTTTAAAAACTTTTTTTATAAAACAATAATTATTTTTATTAAAATGATAATATAATTTTATGATCCAATATGTAATTTTTCAAAGGGTTTTAAAATAGACAATAATATTAAAATTTAATTTTTTTCAAATAAATAAAGATTTTATAAAGAAATTAATTTTTGAATATTTATCAAATTATATTATATAAAATTGGTTTCATTTTTTGGATTCCACTTATTTAAAAATGTGTGGAGAGATTTTTTTTATTTTTCAAAAATAGATTTTTTTTTGTCAATAGTCAAATTTATCAAGATGTTCTCTTTTATAATTTAAGTTAAATACAACATTATTTACATAAAGGGTAATGTAAGAAACCATGATCATGGCCTCACATGAACCAATTTTTATATTTAGTAATGATAATAAATATTGTTGAAATTCATGAGCTTAACTAATAAATGAATTATTATTATATTAAAGAACACTCACCTCATCACCTTAAAAATACCACCACTCGGTCCCAATTCTTCTGAAAAATTTTAACATACATAACATATAAAATATTATCAAAATTATCTCCCCATATCCCCCCAAAATCCCTGTATGACTTTTTCTCATAAAAAATCAATCTAAGATTCCATAAAGGGAAATCTATGATAGGAAATCCAAAGAGGTAATATTCATAGCCAAACTATATTTGGATTCTATCTTTTTCATCCTTATCATATATATTTCATAAATGATAGTATGATAACATTAGTATTATAAATACACATAATTATTATTTTTTATGTAATATTCCTTATACAACATCCTTTGATTTTTTATTTTAAAGAACCAAATCATTATCTACAATATAGTCGGTTCACCCCTAGTATGGATGATGTGTTTCATTTTCCATTAACACCTTAATTGAAAGTTTATGTAAACATATAATTGTTAATAATGACATAAATAGTTAAATTATATATTATATATTATTATATATTTAATATATGTGCATAATATTAAAAGAAACACCAAGAATTTGGCATTGTTAGAGACCCACATAAAAAACTATGTGTATAAAAGTTATATTCTATAAATATTGGTACTTTATAAATAATATGGGATTAATGGAAAATTTAAAAACAAAAAAAAATTAATTAAATCTACACCATTATAATTATGTATTTGTAGAATCATTTTGGAAAAGGACTCTCATAATCAACCAAAACCAATGCGACCCTCGATATATGACACGAAGGACCTTGGGATTGTAGAAACAAACAAAATACATCAATTAAATGACTATAAACCACTAAAAATATAGATAATTATTAAAATATAATTGAATATGTTTAAAAATAATTAATTTATTCAATTTTAATTTATTATTATGTTTTTTTGGAAAGTGAATAATGAATCTATACAGGATATGAAGGATTTCTCCGAACAACCCTATTTTTATTAGGTTATTATTTTTCAAATGTTAAAAAAATTATATCTATATTATTATTATTTAATTTATATTATTTTTAAAATATGTACTTCACAAATATACATAGTTCAGTTTAAATTTTTTTGATTGGGATATAGCCGTTTTAAATGTTCTCTTTTAAATTTCATTTATTAAGGAATTCCGATTAAGGATGACTTCTCTATTTTCATACTACATTTGACATTCCACTCAATAATATTTTTTAAAAATTGTGTTTTTTACTAAAAAAATCATTTTTATATTTATATTTTTATTCAATATTGTTTTTAAGGAAATTTTTATTTTCTCAAGCACTATAAATACTTATTACCTTTTTATTAAAACCCCTATTAACAAGGATACTACAATAACCATTTCTCTAAAAAAATTAATAATTAACTTTACATGGAATTTATTTTATTAAAATATAATTATATACTCCCAAATTAAGCCCAAAATAAATATTTAATCACTTCTTTCAGTGTAATATTTTTGACTCGTATATTTTATTATGCACCATGATATGATTATGTAACTAATTTTATTTTTTCATGGGGTTTTCTTTGTTTAAAATACTTATGAATTATTTCCTTATCCAGGGAACATATTCATAAAATTTTTATGATAGTTTTTCCTATTCATTACTCTTATTTATTCGATATTGTTTTTATCTTAGTAAATGATATTCTTAGTTTTATGGAGTAAACCTAATACATGATGGAAGACTAGAAACCATGTCCTATTTTTTTGGTAGTGTTCCTAACTTATGATAATGAGATGTTTTATATTGTACAAATAGTTCAATAATTCATGGATATTATGGTTAAATATTTTTTATTACATGGTTATATAATATTTTTAATAAATATTATCTTTTATGATAACATGTTTTTTTATTTGACTCATATATGATACTCTGATATCAGGCATATTAGCTTATTGGAAATTTAATAAAAAAATTGTTTATGTTTTACATAGATTATCCATTGAATTTGTAGAGTCTCAAAATTATGTAGGATATGAATATATATTATAGAATTTTTTTTTATTTTAGATTCATTTTGATGTATCATAAACCTATTCCCACAATGTTAGGAGAAATATTAATTTGGTTATTGAGTTTCATTAATATTTATATTAAAAATCAGGTAATAGTTTGTGTTGTAGGATTAAGTAGATTTGTTGACCCTTAAATTTCTATATGTGTGGTGCATCCAATTCCACCAATTTATACAAGAACCCAAGTTCTAGACAAATAGGGTGAGCGTGATTAATTTATAATAACATCATCTATATAAGAAATCAGAGAGGTCATTCATTTATATATATTAATATTGAACTAACATGGAAAAATAATTTCACCTACCAATATTTACTATAAGTGTTATAACGATTAAGTGGAATTAAATATTATATAATTTGTGCATATGGTGCACATTCTCAAGCGGTAGACATTTTACTCAAAAAAATTTACTTTTGATATTGGATCATGATCATAGTAATGATGATGCTGATAATGACAATAAAGATGATAATAATTACTTACAGGTAAGAAATAAAACTAGTGAGGGAGATGATAGATAATGATCATAATGACATGAGGTAACATTTATCATTATTCACATCTAACAAATTATTTTTGAGGTTTTATCTTATTTTCTCCACAAAATTATAGGATTTTGAGAGGTCTCTCTCACCTATCGCTTCTATAGAGTTTTTTGCTAGTGTGATATTAACTAGCCTGAGTGGTTATTCAAAGGGTAGGGTTGATGAAGAATAACCTTCTACTACCCATATATTATAGTTAAAGGCTATTAATTTTGGCCTTATAGAGATATTATGATCACCATAACTAGTGCTTCCCCATGTATATCATTCTTTTTTAACACAAAACTAGTGGAAATAGGTGAGACTGTGTGAAATTTGTCTCTACTAGAGACTGGGAGGTGAATTTTGAAACCACATATTTTTTCCAAGACTTTACATAAAATTATTGAAAAAATATGGAATTATTCCACACTGATATGATCTTATTGAGTTTCGGTGTGTTGGTCATTTTGGAGAATGTGGTCCTCACAAAATAATCTGGGACATAAATTGTGATATCAATTTGTAGATTCTAAGAGATATATAAATCAATCCTCATCACAAATGTGTCGAAAAATTCCATGATATTCTCATAATTAATGAAGGATGTTATCTATGATGAATACTTGTCGGACTATCCTTAATCAACTCTCAATTTATTTAGTGTATCACTAGAGGTTAATATAATTCTTATACACCTATGCCTTATTTGTTAACTATGTTGATCAATGAAAATTTTCATACATAAAAATTACTTCAAGGGATTGGTAATAGTACATCCTAACCTAATGTCGTCCTTGGGTATTTTGATTTACTTGGGATAATTATTACCTCAGATATAGACATTTACCCTAAATATACAATGTATTGATTTTTGCAGGGCTGCCTCTAACAAATGTGAATTTGATGAAGTAGTGCTAGTTAAATAGGAGACTCATTTCAGATTAAATATTTGGGAAATTATATGTAGATGATATATCATTATTATAGCACATGAAAAGAAAACAAAAAATATAAGATGATACATCCTTGGTTGGTAAATGTGAGCATTCAAAATTATTTTCCACTAATTTTGAAATATTTTTTTTCATATCTTATGTGTTATTTATATATTTCTTATGTGAACTATATAGGGATAATTTGATTAAAAAACTATCCCAACACTTCAACTATGATATAGAATAAATGGTGGGGAAATTCCAATACCAAGGAGATTGGGAAGTGGTGAACTTGTATCCCTTTTGAGTGAGATTGTAATAGAATATGTTTTACTTTTTTGGAACTAAGATGAGTCAAACACCAATTCTGATAACATTCAATGTATATAATGAAAATATTTATGGAATGATATTTCAAATATAATTTTTATAAACGTTCCATGGATGTTATACAAAAAACAATATGTAGTATTCACTATATATTCCTGGCCCAAGGATGTGATGGGTGTCACTATTAGAACTTCCCCATGTCTAAGAAGGAGATTTCCCATTAGAGGGAGTGATAGGTAGTGTTTAAGAAAGGTCTTTATTGGGTGGAAACTATAACATTTAAGTAAACCTTAGGGTCATGTAAATGCAATAAATTTTTCTTTAGGAAGATGTGGTAAATGAGAAACAATGTATTACCAATAGATAAATGAATTTAGTAACCTAAGTCCCTTATTAATATATCATAACATAGGGAGGAATGGAATAAAATCAAAATATATATGAATATTCCCAAAAAGGGGATGAAATGGATGATGATAAAGTGGATAGGATTTGACTTATTATAGATGATATTTTTATGTGGACATCAAAAAATAAATTCTATATTATGGAATCCATGAGATCAGTAATTAAAATTAGATATTTAGTAGAGTGATCCTATTACAAAACATTTATATAATTTTTTGACAAATAGGTATTAACTTTAAATAATGTATAATCCTCCATCTACGTAATGAATGAGAAAGTGTTTCCCCAAATCTATTGTAAATTTCATGAAATATATGATGATTCAAAAATAAATTCTTAATAATAAATGAAATTTAAAGAGGTAAATATAATAATAATTGAATCAATATAATCACTAGAAGGAAATGGGTTTATTAAATCAAAATATCAAAATAATTTATTCAAATGATGAAGAGTTTAAAGAAATAAATTATCTTTACGTTAAGATATCATTCATTAATATAGGTTATTTTTTATGTATTGTATATTTTTCATCAACCTAAGATCATGATAACATATTATATAAAATATCATGTAATTTTATTTATTTTTAAACTTATACTCATGGATGGATATAAGTGTGTCGCATATGCATCATGTATAAACCATCACTATAAAAATGTTAATTAATTTGGATAAGATATAACAAATTATTAAACATAATAAACAATATGAAAGGAATTTTACATGTATTTATCATTTTTCTAGACGTTTTATATACCATGAAATTATATCTTCTTACATTTTGTTCAAATAATTTGAAACAATATGGGTTTGCAACATAAGGTTGTGGTGTTTTATTCTTAGATCTATAGACTTAGAGGGAATAGAATAAATTTTTATAGGTCAATATATCCCCGTATTTTTCATGGAATTTTTTATTTTTACCTCTAAAATTAATATAATGATTACCATGAATAATATTGGGTTTTTCATAGGCCTCACTTGTTAGGGTTTAAAATTTACAGAATTTATAGTATTTTGCTATGAAAAATAGGACATATGCCATGAGTGTGGTGAAATGGATTTTTCCTCAGAAACAATTTGTGGGATTTTAATGAGATAAAAATTATGAATCATTACATTAAAAAAAGTTCATGTAATCTGGACTAACAATTATGTTGTTGAATGTCAAACACCATTGAACAAAAGGAGCATAATGTTTATAGTCATATTATTTTGAAAAAATTTGTTTACATAAAAATACTGGTGAGTTAATCCATTAATGAATAATGGGTCTTATACTAGTATATAAATCCTCAAGAATAGATGAATGCAGTTTAAGGGAAAATCGAATGAACAAATGAGGATATGTAAAAAACCAAATATAGGCTCTTGATCTGAAAACATTTCAATCACTTTCTAACTGGTGATGAATGTGATGAAAATTATATCATATGATGTTTTAATTAATTAGTGATGAAATAAATACTAATGTACTATGAAAACTATTGAGCATATTTGTAATGAAGTTCCTATTACCATAACATTAAACAAACTTAAATAGGATTACTGATTACCAATTTCAAAAAGACTCTCTCAACTTAAATGTAAATGAAAGAAAACATGGATAGACAAACATATATTTTACCATGAAAACATGAATTTGGATGATTAGAGGTGGGGTAAATCCATGAAAAATTTCAAATTTAAGGGGTACTTTCGGATTATTAATCCTCATTACCATAACCATAGAATATTTATGTTGATTCATATACCTAACGTACACAATATTGTATGTGGGAATAGAATATTTAGCAGGTGATTTCAACACTCCTGGATAGGACTAATGAAAACTAGGTCATTATAAAATGTTATGGAGAAGTAAAAGGGGATGATAATTTGTGGAAGAGTATGGGATAGATAGTTTAGACATTCCTATATATCATACAATTATAGGAATCAATTCACAAGTAGTACTCACAATAGCTTGTGTATTTTCCCAAATAAAAGTAAAATAAAAAAATTATTTACCTGTGTAAGGAGACCATATGATTAGAGATATATTTAAGTAGAATGTAATTTTTATTTGGATCTACTATATGTGATCAAGACATCACTACATATCATCTAATAAAAGGAATTATGAAAAACCTAGTTTTTATAAATTATATAATAATTATTATCCTAACATCACGTTAATAAAGGTAAACCCATCAGAAGATGAAGATGGCCTAATTGGTTAAATGATGGAGGAAAATCGTAATATGAAAAATTTGGGGCTAGCTCCAAGATTAGTGATCTCAACATCACTATGTATCATATTATTATAGGAATAAATTCACACATAATTCTAAAAAATTATATCTCATATTATATGACTTTTATATTGGGATATTAAATTGATTAAAACCTGATGTCAATCCATGGATGTGAAATATATCATGAAATGAAGCCAAACGCTAAAATATGTTGGGGAATTCAAGATGAAAATGTAATTTTTACCCATGTGGAAAATAAGTGATCTGGTTACCACTTTTCACCCTAGTGTTATAGTAGTGAATCCAAATATAATTCTAGGATATAATGAATTTTTTTCCTTTAATTAGATATTATATTTAGGGAACTATATGTTAATGAATATCACATTTTTCAAGATACGAAAAATGAAAATTAGGTTATTTGAATAGACCTCTCTATGTAGAATAATAATCATGTGTGGTGAATCCTCTTATCAAGATGTTTAGCATCACATGATAGGGATAATATGATATGCAATTTAATGTCATGGAATGAGGACTCGGGAAAATTTATTTGCATAGATATAGATCATACATAGATGAAAATGAAATAATAACACCCATCCATTGATTAATTGAATGAAACCCCACAAGAATTTGTGATGTCTCAAACACTATGATGAAAAAGGTATTTTATAGAGATGAAATATCTATGTGGGTCCATGATATGTGATATGGACATCAATACATATCTTTTTATTATAGGAATCCAGCCAGAAGTATTTCTTAAGTACATGGGATATTTTTTTTATTACAATTTTATGGATGGGAACACTATACACTAGGACATATTTCATGGAATAAGTAATAAAAAATAAATTTATATGAAATAAACTAGTATATGTAAATTATTAGTCACGGGGGGTGGAACTTTGTGTCCTGACGCTTCATGTCATGTGACATGGATTCTAATGTCATGTAGTTTAAATTCTTATAATGGAGACCATTATATATTTCAATTTTGGGTCTTATTACTATGACCATTTCCCAAAAATATAGATTTCTATAAAATAGAATGTTGAAATTGAACATGAATCTACTCAATATATTTATTATGAAAAAATATATTAGTGGTATGTGTGATGTGATCTAAATCCATTTTGATAAGGGTGTAATCTCTACTAAAGTACACCTTATAGATAATGTAAATTCCTCCCCATTTTTGTTCATAGTTTAGGGACTTCTTTCCAATTATCGTTGGTGTTTTATATTCCAACGCCAATTATCATTATATGAATGGGTGGTGGAGAACCTTATTATTCAATTCTCATGTGATGTAGTTCTAATAAACTTTGTGGTTCGGTAGTGTGCAATATATTTTCTCATCAAGTCATTCCAACACATCATATAAGATTTTAGAATGCACATATTCTAACAACTGATAAACAATTGAAATGACGGGTGATGGAAATAGACCTTTTATGGGGAAAACTATTTCATTATCATATACAAATGAATTTTGGGTTTCCTATATGGTATTATGGGTTATAGTTTAATCAGTCCACAAAGCATACACGAGTTTATCTGGAAAATAATTCTTGAATTTTTTCACAACCATCCAAAGAAAATTTTACAAATTCATATTTAATTCATCTGTTGTTAATTTTAAACTGTATGATAGTTGGATTATTGAATGGACTAGTTATTCTTTTCTTAGTATTTTTTTCATGTAATAGGAAAAAAGGTTTGTTTTATTTTTCATGTAGATTTTATGAGGGACTTGAATTCATTTAATGATATTGGACTGGAAAAGATTAAAAAAACATTGTTTTTACATCCTTTTGTGGTATAGGTTTATCATATATTGTTAAATATATATTATTTGTAAGGATAAAAATAATCCTCATGATTATAAATAGAGAGTATGTACCTAAGTAATATATCACCCATGTGGTGTATAGATAAGAGTATTTGGTTTTGTTTAATAACACAAAGTATTGATGAGTAAAATTATCGTGAATCATTCCTATATGGCACTTATTTAAACTCCCATTTAATCTATAATTATTGATGACTATGAATATTCAGGTATTTTGATCTAGTAAAATATCTTGTTCCTTGATTAAGGAGCACAACATTCACCATTGTGAACTTCCTACATATCAGAGAGGGAATCTCCTCCATTGACTATTATTAGGAGGATACCATTAATGTCATATTTTTATAGTAATTTTGATGAAAAAAGAAATCATAAAGGATAGAATTTTATTCTCATAAGTGGATTTTCTCCTTCTTAGTTAATTCATATAAAAGATTGTTTCTCTTGAGATAATCCATTATGGGATGAAATTAATTATATGTGGTGTTGATTTCTTAGGGTGAGTTATCACTTTAGTCCATGGTAAATTTAATCTAATAATGTATCTCCATATAATTTTTTTTATTAATGTATATACAAATCAGTGATGTATAATTTTAATAACTATCTCATACAAATATGGATATTCGAGGGTGGAAGATACATTTTCCAATGCATCAACATGATAAGCCCATAATTATAGAATGTTTGAAACACTATATATGAAGGAAAAGACAAAATAATATCCCACACATAGATAATGAGGGATATCAACTGCCCTTTCTTGATGGCATAGTCTCTATTGATTTTATTGATCACTAATTCTGAACCTCATTTAACTATTAATTTGGAAACACATTTCAATTCATTATTCCTGATGGCACTGTCAATGTACATTTCCTATGTTATGAAATACTTATTGATAAAGACAAAATTTTCATTAAGATTATACTTATTCAACAGTATTTCCTCTAAGGTAGGTTCTATTTTAATGTATTTTTAATACATTCTCCCTATGATCACCTACTAGGATATAAATTATGAGTTAAAATATTTATGTATAGAAACCCATATTTCATGTAATCCTGTCAATATTAGAGGACCATGTATATATTTTAGTGTCTATATGAGAAACTATGTGGTCTTCGTCGTCCAGTAAATAATTTAGAAACTTTTCACTGAAAATATCATTATGAGGAAATAATTCTCGATATTAGTGAACTAATCTATAGAATCTATCATTATTCTAATTGGTTAATAATGTCTATTCTATGAGATTGTACAATTATTCTAGATAATGAAGGCACCCAGTGAACATTATATAGATGTGACAAAAAGGATGATATTCTTCCATTATATAGGTGGAATCTGCAATAGAATATATCAAATATACTTATTGAGGTTTTTGAAGGCCTTATAGTATTCTTAATCCCACTAATAAGTCACCCCATTCTTCATCATCCTCATAAAGGGTAGTCATTTACCAAAAATGTTTTTAATGGAGCTTTTGATATTGGAAAGGAATCATTAGAGTGCTCTCAATACATAATTTTTTTAAAATGAATTATATAAATTATTTCCTTAGTATTATTAAACCTGAATTCTATTCTATGATAGGGTACAATAAAAATAAGGAATTTTCATGATTTCACCCAAAAGTCACATTTTAACGAATTTATTTTCATGATATGTTGGTGTATTTTTTTCAACACTGATTCATGGTCAACAAGGTGATCACAACACTTATAATATTTTACAAAAAAATAATAGACAAAAAATACCACTTTTCTTTCTAAATACCATGAAAATATTGTTAATGACATGTTGTTAGATGGCACTATCATTTTTCAAGACATATACATCCATGTGATAGAAATATACCACATGGTGTGACCTTAAAGTGGTGCATTCTCTTTCCATATTGACTATTGATCTCTGATTGTATGAAAACTACCCATATATGATATATTTGGTCTAAAAATGGGTTTTACATCAGTCAAAAATTATATAATTGGAATTAAAAAATCTTCCATTGAAAAATAGTGGTTCAAGTTCCAAATGGAAGTGAAAAATATAATGTTTTAATTCTTCTTCATATTCATCAAAAAGTCAATGATTGTAATCCATTTTATATATTATACCTCATGGATATTGTTTTACATGATCAACTTGATAAATTCAACTTCCAAATTTCATTTAGGGGTCAAATTAATCCTAATTACTGTATGTTTATAACCATAGTGGTTACATAGGAAACCCAAATAATGAGTAGTGACATGGGGATCTTACATACAAATTTATATAGAGTTCCAAGATTACACATCCAAATTATACTTGAAGAAATAGGTGTATTATTTTTTTCTTTTGTGGTTATATCAACACTGATTATTATTTTCCATGGGATATATTGAGTACCAAAATTCACCCATTACTGTTAATTTATGGTGGTACAAACACCATATTTAAAATACGGGCCATCATCTTTGAAATTTTTCTTCTTATTCATTATCTAGAGTGGATTATAAACTATCCATTTTAAATTAAAGAGTGTATGAAAGACTGTTTGTATTCCCACAACATCATAAATATTTGAGGAATCTGATGATTTATCACAGTTATATATCACTGTATAGAAGGAAAAAATTGGGCCTAAATCATGGTCTCTCTTTTAAGGCTCCAAATCATATATATAAAAGATCCATTACTGTGTGAACTATATATTAGTCAAGCATATGTTCAAGTAGAGTCACATGGGGTTATATTTTCATATAATCTATACGAGAGTCTCTTCCCCTATTGATAGTAGTTTTTCAATGTATATATTAATCATACCATCATAGTACATGATGGTTATTAAAGGGTTCTTAGAATTTGAAAATATCACTTGATGACACCCTAGAAATGAATTTTATATTATATAGTATTCATGGGAAAGATGAAATGTTAAAAAATTACACTCCATAGATTTTTTGGAGTTGCTGCCAAACCATTAAGAGTGACAGTCTTTGTGGATTTGTTTACAATTGGTTATTCCCCTCCCTCTTGGAGAATCCTAAATGGATATTCTAGGATTCAATAGACTCAAATAGGTTTCTATGCCAATATATTTCCCCAATCTTATCATCAATACAATATTTAAAGAATTTATGAAAGAAATTGGGTACTACATTATTCTTATATATAAAAAATTCCCATAAAGGCATTTAGAGACATGTCATGTGGGTCCAATATAAATTTGGTTTAAAAATAGAGATCTAAACATTTTGTACTCAACTTTATTATCCCATGTTTAATTCTCTCACTCATTTCATATTGTTCGATCATCATATTAGACGAATATAGAATAAATTATGTGTATAAAAAATTATTGATACTTTGAATTAGGATGTTATTTCTTTTTGGTCCAATAGATACTATTTTTGGTAGGATATCAACAACATTTTATATTTTAAACACATGTAATGGGTCTAAATGACATTTTATATAAGTTTCCTAGTCTTTTTTCATAATAAAATGATTATATGACACTCAGTAAACCCATTACACCATGATATAACTCAGCTGCATGAACATCAGACATAAACACTTAATGGATTTAAAGGGTCCCTAAATGGAAATATCTGAGTTCTTTAAATAGATGAAGGATGTTTAGGAAATAAATAGTAGTAAGAATGATAAATATTCTCTTCAATACATTATAATTTTGATCTGTATCACATTTATTCATAAAAAACGTTTGTATATAATCATTAGTTTTTGGTACTAAAGATGATTCCGATGATGAATCCTTTCCTTGATTATAATCAATGGTATATTTTTCCATTGATGGTTGGGATGAAGTGGCCTTCCAAAATTATAAGGATGACTAATTGAATATTTTCCTTTAAATTATTCTACCAATACAATTGGATAATAATGAGTCCTGGAAGACATTGTATCAAACTGTTATTCCAATTAATCTCATTGCAGGGACAACATTCATGTTTTGGCTTCATTTATGATCTATGAAGGATTAAAACCTAAACCAAATTTTCCACCACTTATTCACCTTCATCTACCTCTATATCATCCTCCTTGATTATTTATAGGTAATTCTAGATTATAAGAAACATTTCCATCAGTTAATAAATCATCGAAATTGACGAAATTGAAAAAAAAAATATCATAGATCCTTATCAAATGAAAATTACTTTTAGTGGTGTGGCATAAATCATCTCAATGATTGGGTAAGTAACTCCAACTGGGTCCAGATATATTTATATACCAAAGGGTGATCATAGTCCTATTAATTTTTTTATAAATATTCATTATATAATTTTTAAAGGATTATTAAGATAATGATTCCACCTTCGCTATTGCAGGACAATTCAGGGTCATAAATGGATTATTTACTCATGCATTAATGATGAAAAATACACATTTGACTAATTTTAAACTCATAAAATCATGAAATTTATACACTTTTTTGTGTAATACTTTATTCCATTATCCTCCATTCAATGGAGAAATAGAAAATGGGTTACCATATCCAGGGGATCATCCAAATTAATTTACGTAATGTCTATAATCTAGTATATAATGATATTAATGGAAAATAATTACTTGATATTATTAAATGATATATGATTATAAGGTACATGATCAATATATTCTATGAAACCATACTCATTCAGCCTTTTTTCATTTGGAATTGAATAAAATTCATTTGAGAAGATGAAAAAATTCCCTTTGATTTCCTATTTCCAGAAGAAATAGGTCATTTTCTTCTTATCCTTTATATTAGACTTTTTTCCTTCTCATTCAGATGATGGTTTTATTTTTACTATTTTACAACATGAGGTAATGTGTGATAGTTTTCTGGTTCAATAGTTGGGTTTTTTAATAGTGAAAATTTTAGAGTGACGGTCACCAATTAAACCTTTTCAGATTTATAACCCCATGTCAAGGATGATAACAATAAATATGCTTTGGAAAACAAAGCAACATCTTTGAATTGTTTTACCACTATTGAAAATTTTTTAATTCTATAAATATTATTCCATTCAAAGAATGATGTCCATCACTTATCTCTGGAATTCCCTATACATATTTCCAAAAAAATATCTTTTTAGAGATATATATTAAAGTAATAGATTAAATTTGTTTCAGATAAATAAAGTATGGATCCCATTAATTTTTCACTTCTTATTTTTTGAGGGGTCAATAATGGATATCCTCTTCATTGTTGATTTTAACTAATATGGGATCTATATCTAGATATCTTGTCAACCCAAAATGTTTATAGTTTCTAGATTATTATATGAAATGAATGTATGTCCTATCAAATTCTAGAAAATATTTTTGATTTACCACTTCTTATTAGATTAATGTAACTAACATCCTACCATATTGAGATATGAAATAATTCTGATATTATTATAGGGCTCTTATTTTATTTAATTTTTTGGTTCCTTGAATCTCAATTTTGGGAGGAGGATAAGTAAAATCCAATCAAATAAGTCATGTTTTTAAATAAGGATACATTGGTTCTCAGAATCCTTACCCTGTATCCATTTGAGTAGTTAGAGTTATTTTTAATTCAAGATGATATCGTGGTATTACTCATAAATTTGGTGTTTGTATGGAAATTTTTAGTTGTTCTTGATAAAGAAAACCATGAAAAAATATTTGTTGTTATATGGCCTATGATTTCCTATGATAACTCATATGAATCATTAGTGGTTATTTTTCTATTGGAGCACACTTAGGATACTCACCCAGTGTTGGGGTCCTGTAGAATAAAAGTGTTGATACTGGGTGATTTGGAAGACTAAACTCAACCCTATACGGCAATGAAATATACTCCTTTCTAAGGGGTAATATTTTCATGGAATGAGGACTTTGACATGATAGTTTCAATTATTTTTTTTATTTCATCAAATTTATTTTGTGTTATGATTCATCAGTTTTCCTAGATTAAAATTATACGGAATGATATTTTACATTACCAAAAGTGGATCATTTTTTAGGTGATTGGTTGGATATAAATTGACCTATACATTTTCATTATTTCTTCAATGAATCCAAATGTGTGAGAGAAAAATATATGGTTAGTAAAGATCCTAAATCAAGAGTATAATTTTGATGTCATGAAATGATATTATATTCTTATACCTTGATTTAGACTCTATTCTGAATAGTATCCTCTTTATCGTGTTCTTATACCTCAATATCATTCTTTTCATCATTTCTAGGGTTTATTTAAACAACATTTACTGACCTATATCCTGTAATATTAAATATATATTCATCCATATCAGAGTGATAAAGAAAAAAATTGGTTTTTAGTTACCCTTAAGGGATATGTCATAGTATTCCTCTGAAAATCACATATTACAATTTTTCATGGGATTACAACCCCTTTAAATGTTTTATTATCTTCCTTGGAACTCATTTTTAGAAGAAGAATTATATTAGTCTAGAATGATCTTGGTAAATATCCCATACATTTCATTGAATGTTAGCATGGTGGAGGTGATGGATCATGAAACACCAAAAGATTGAACCTTTGAGGAGCTTCTTATAGGGGTCCCCCTAGTATGAAAAAGTTTGACTTCCACATAATAGGGGGAGTTAAATATCACCCTAGAATTATTATATTGGGTGGATCCTAGTTGTCAATGGTCATCACCACAACTCTTTATATATTTTATTATTGTATAGGATGTAGTGAATATAAAAAATTCATAGACCAGTGGGTTCAACCTACATATGTGTTACATCTAGATATTTTTGCTGTATCTCTCCACATTTAAAGATCAAATCCTTTCATGATCTCAGTATAATATACATTTTTACTTTCCTAGATGATATTTATAATCCATTAATTGTGATTCATCCTCAATGGAGAGGTATATCTATAAATTATTTTATTATTTCACCTTTCTGTAGGATTGATGTAAGATTATATCAATAGCTCTCTCCCGTTGTGTTTTCCATTTCTAAAAATTAAAGATATATGTATTTAATTAGACTAACCAAATAGAATATGTAGACATAAATTCTTTGAATATTTATTTGGTAATGACATTACAATAAGACATTCCTGATGAACATTGTTTCCCTATATGTGAAATGATGATTAAGGGTCCATATTTTTTCAATCCTAGGTTGTGTATAGTAAATTAAACATAACTAATCATCTAAAAATTTTCTTCAAAGAATTTATGTAGAATTTATTGAGGCACTAACTATATTTTATTGATTTAGGATTCCAGGAAACTGAATGGTAGACCAGACTAGTAGGATAACACTGCCCATCTTGTTCCATTAGATACTCATTGTACATCTCATATGGAATGTACTAGTATCTTAGGTAGTGGAGAGTATCCACCATGTTGAGAATAAAATTAGGTATAGGATCCAATTTTTGTTAATTAGGAACATCATAAAAATAATTTTTTGTGGTCCAACACTAGATTGATATCATATATTCACCCATTTATTTCCACATTATGATATAATATTCTTCATCTTCATTGAATGAATTCACAAGTAATTCCAAAAATTAAGGTAATTATCATTCCATTTAATCAATAAATATTATAATATTACAAATATTTAAACTATATCCCATTATGTATGTTCTAAGGGAGAAGCCGAGGATGATCATTTCCTTAGATCACACATCCATTAGTGTAGAACACCACTGATTGATGGGGGAGTTCTTGGTGTCTCTAATTTTAGATTTTCCAATACCATTTCTAATGAGTGTAGATTTATAACTATTATTACATGGGGAGAACATTAATTATATAGAGAGATTATGTTTTGAGGAGGTCCTTAACAAAATATTCTATGGACGATACCTCAATGGTCATTGACTACAGATTCACTATCCGGGCGATGTCATCCAACTTAACTACTTATAGAACCACAATGTGGAGAACCTATATAGTCATGGATTTTATGTTTTTAATTATGGGGAGGACAACATATTTTATTATGTTTCCAATAACAAGTAATTATTATATAACATATACCCATTGTAACATCCTAGACCCGGTTTAATCATAATTAATCAAATCTTGTGGGCTATATGGCCTCAAGTGCACCACCCCATATCCCAGAGACAATTAACAAGATGTGAGGGTCTACATTTGTATAGTGGGGAGAATATACCCTCAAAATTAATTTATCAGTGTGATGTTATGATTGATAAAATATAAGAACCATGATAATGAAAAATACCCTAATGATGTTAAATCATTCATTCTATAATAATCATCCAAGACAACGGTGGTATCACATTCAAAATGATGAGTATTTTATGGAGCTATACTAAATTGAAGGAATACATGAAAACAGTCGTATATACATATATGTATATCAGAAAAACCAAATAGGCTAAAAATGTAATCTCTAATATCACTACAATCCAAGTATTAGTGTTGTACTCCAATTTACCCACTCTATGATCAATCAAGAAACACTAGTTAGGAGATTTCCCTTATCCCTACCAACATCCATGAAATATTATTGGGTACCCAATGGAGGCTCAAAAATGTTTTGATATATACTCAGTAGGCCACTACCAATTATATCTATAAAAAAAGCCTATGTATAAAAACTATAACCATGTGTAAGTACAACATGCATGTATTTTGAATTGAATGACATATATAAACTAATCCAGCTATACATGTTGTGAATAATAGGTAGTTAATAAAGTAGAGTTTCATTAAATTGTATTAGAATATGCATGAAACTAAAATCTTAGGCATGTGATGAATACATATTAAAATTTAGACCAATATGGGTTAGGACCAAAAACAAATGTCCAAGGATTCCTCCTCAAGAATGAGAAACTCATCCCAAGTATACTTAGAATAGTGTATACCTACATGGGATAGGAAACTCGGGACCATGGTGGTGGCATGGAAATATCCGAATATATATAAATATAGGGGTCATAGGTCACATTCATTTATCCTCCTTAGTTCCATATTAGTATTTAGGATTGTACCATTCCAATAATCAATGTCAGTATTATACCGAATTACACATCAATGGTACCATACTACTATATAAAATATAAATCATGTAATATAAAAGCTTAATAAGAAATTTATGTTTGTATTCTCATGTCCAAACAACCATAAAAATTTATAATCCTATATATCATCTATCTTGTGAAAAATTCCTTATTGAAACCATTCATTTAATCACTTTTTTCACATTTCATATTATGGACAAGAGTTAATAAACCCTTCATGATCTTAATAAATTAAAAAATGACATTCACGAAAAGTGTTAAGATCACACACACCCAAGGATGGTTTTTGTTTTAGGGAAGATGAATGAACCCACCATGGTGGTTGTTTTGGATATAGTTGACAGCCTCTAAAAAAGGAAAGGTCAAGGCCCCAAAATCAAGGTCAATTTTTAATTTTTGAAATTAATCAATTTAAGGGAAACCACTTAAAGGTTCGGTGTGGGGAACAATGGGTAATAACTATAAAATGAAATTAATTTTAGGGAAATATATATTGAACCCCTATTATATGGATTTAGATGAAAAAGGATCTAGTTTTAACATCCAATTTGAATTAAAATAACAAAAAATAAAAATATAAAAATGACTTTAAAATAGGGTATCATAGCTTGAAATTAAATTGGAAAAAATATGGTGAGATAAACTAATAATGGAAGGTTACAGATTTAATCTTCTACCATTGAATATCTAACATGCAAAATGGTGATCCATTCGTAGTCAAATCAAGTAGAATATTTAATTCTTAGGTGAAGCTATGGATGAGAGAGATTTTATAGTGGCCTTGATATGGGTTGAGAGAAGAGAAAAGTAGGGTGACAGTTAATAATAAAAGAGTGTTTAAAATTAATTTCACACATCTTTAAAGAGGTTGATGGATTTTCTACCCGGATTCCCAAGCCATATGCCAATTGTGCCCCGTCACTGTCTAATGGTGTCACCCCCTTGCTTGGTTAAGCACAGGGTAATATTAAATATTTAAAAACCATGAAGAGACCCTCTTTAACAAGACTAAAATTTTCAACATTTCCATAAGTATTGGGGTTAAAAGTTTAACATTATGTATGACACCCTCTTGTCCCTCTCAGAACATAAGTTCATGGTTATTACCAACTATTTATTAATCATGTGCCTTATCTATTCTCCCAAAAATTATTGATCTAGGATTTTCTAAAAAATAGATTCTTATATGACATTTATCATGTTTGGTTTCATTTACATAATGATAAAAAAAATTAAAACTAAATTTAATGGTTCAAAACCTTAGTAAAAAACTGGGATTTTACAGCCTACCCCACCTAAGACAACGCATTTGAAAGTTTCCCTTTTAAGGGTGGTAAAACATAATCTGAGAATAATTCAAGCCACTAAACATGAACCTTGGCCAATTAGTTCTAGATATCATCTTATACATTTCCATATTACCATAGGACCATCACTAAAGGAATTGATATACCGTATAAAGCCTTCATACTTAGATCGATGATATATATTGGATTCTCCTCCAATGATGAATTTTCAAATATATTAACCTCATCTAGATGATGGATATGTGATGGTTTTCAATGATAATGATGTACGTGAGAAATTTGAAAGACTTCATCAATGAATATATTTATATATATAAGTATTCTTTTTATGATAATCTACTACTCTAATCCTCTCAAAAACATCAAAAGGTCCAACAAAATTAGCTGATGACATAACTTTCTAGCTAAACCATCGATACCTTGTTCAATTAAAAACACACATGAACACTCGATACTTGAACATGAACTCTAGATGTCATCAGTGGAAGTCACCATATATTTTTCTATATAATGTTTTATATCCCTTCAATATCTGATAATTTGGGACTACTATTAATTATCCTAAATGAGATTAAGTCCAAGTAGTGTTTCCTCCCATGTCTCTACCCCACAGAGAGGTGATATGAATTGCTAACCATAAAAGTCCTCATATTGATATATCTGCATAGTTACCTGAAAGTTGTTATTCTAATAGATCAAGAAATATGTTTTTATTTATACCTTGAACCAAAAAAATCTATGATTTAACATCTTAAAATTTCATCCAACACTTGTATAGTTCACTCGGACATCTCGTTATTCTATATGTGATAGACTATAATCAGAAATTACCCTAAACCCATTTACCTCTATAATCACTTCTAGAACTGTGATGTTAATTTAGAATCTTAATTTGATACAATATTACGTAGACCCTCTTGAAGGCATATAATATCCTAAACATATACCCTTCCAATATCATCAATTATCAACATATAATTTATAGGTAAACTGTGAGCAACCATCATTAGACTTTTGATGATCAAGAATAATGCATCACTCTCATGAGTGGATCTTGAAACATTATTCCCAAAATCAAAACTGATGTCATTCCATTTCCATTCAGGAATGATAAATATATATAAAATCACTGATGTTCATTGGAGTTTTTACAAAAACTATTGATATATATAACACTAAGTTACAAATATAGATATCCATATTTTCATACCAGGCCAAAAGTACTAGTGGCATAAGTCATGATATGTATTCATAATACTAGGGTGTACCATCCAATAATAATCATGTTATTATCACATAAATTCCTCTATAATTTCTCCATGAACATAGATTCATCTATGGATTATCAATATCTTATCCTTATTAAGGATCCATCATTGTGGTAGGTTCTTTCCTGAAACACTCTCCCTTAAGAGTATGACATTTAGGTTTGAATGTGGTCTCATCATCACTCTCTCTATAAGGGAATAGCTCATTTATGAATTGGAAATTTAAATTTTCCATGGTACTTAGGTTCCTCTATATGATTCACTAAAAATTGTGTCATCAATTTCCACTCACTACTATCCTTTTGAATATCTTTTGTTTGAGTCCTCTTTCTTTGATAATCAGTTACAAAATAGCTCTTTACTCGAATATATAAAAGTGAGAAGTCAAATTACTACATGTATTTAACCCATATCCAATTCTTTGGATTAGATTCAATCTTTTAAGAGATGTATTTGAAGATTTTTTAGTCTGTATACACAAACAAATGTTCTTATTACAAAAAGTGCCTCTAACAATGTTTGGAGTGAACAATGACTTTTAGCTTCAGATTAGGCGTATGTTAAATCCTATTGTGTGAAATAAACTATGAGACCAAAACACCATGACCCATGCTTCCCATAACAGAACTACTCTAATCCCAATGCATGATGAATCAACATTAATTGTAAAGATTATTCCTATCTCTTGAAGAGTCTAGATCATCACTGAAGTCAGTATCACTTTTATCTCCTAAAATGATTTCTCAAATGCCTCTGACCATGGGAACTTAAAACCCTAATTTTTTAATTGTGTGAGTGGTGCCACAAGATGAAAGAAATTTTGAATGGTGAGATAATAATATCCTTCCAACTCTAAGAAGCTCTAAATGACAATGACCTTCTTGGACCATGTCCAGGTAAATACATCAATCACATTCTCTGGTTCAACTTATATTCTCTCCACTATTATATTATGACATAACAATTGTACCTTATCAATCCAAAAGTGAAATTTAGTGACCTCATAAAGAATATGGTGCTCTTTTAGTGTGTTAATTACGATCATAATTGTTTTTCATTGTTGTTTCGAGTATGAGAATACAAAAATGTGTAATCCTAAAATGTTACCACAAATGATTCCAGATTTGGATGGAAATATTAATTCATCAAATTCAGAAATTTTTTTTGTTAATGATGCCAAGTGGCATAAATAAATACTCATAGACACCATACTTGCTTCAAAATGTTGTATGAGTTATGTCTAAACATGTAACATGTACCAGATGGTAGCCTCACCTATTTTAAATAATGGAGGAAAACCAAGAACCTCATAGTTGATCAATATGGTAAATAGTGAGGTAGTGGATACTTGTTTTAAACTATATGCTTATTCAATCATTGGTAATCCACAAAAATACTATGGGTCATATCCCACATTTAAAATAGAACTGGTGAACCCCATGTTTATGTACTAGGCCATATAAAACACTTAGCTTACAAGTCCTCTAGAAAACTCCAATGGTCCTAAAAAAGTAATATCCACCCTATTATGGCTAGTGGATTATAGAATTTCCAACCGGATTAGCCATCCAAATAGTTCATTCAGGTCAGGTACCACTGGCCTTAACAACACCACCTCATACGCCAAAGGAATCCAACTACCAACAAGGGTGTAATGAGTTCTAGTGTGGAGAAAATACCATCAGTTGAATGATATAATACTAGTCTGAGTAATTATATATACCATATGGAAGACGAATAATAAAGTCCGCAGAATAAAACCAGACCATCCAGAGGTGGAAGCAAGAACCACATCAGTAAATAGTAGATGAAATAATAATAGATGATAAGAAAATAAATAAACAATTCACCATACCTCCTTTTCAAACATGGATAAATCTTGTTAACAAAACATGACATACACATCAATATCTAGAAGGGGTCTCCAATGTCTGACCAACAATACAATATAGACATATAAAGCATTCTGAATAAAATAGAAAACTAGAATATAATTTTCTGCCAACACAAGACCTACAAGTCTCATTCAAACATCCCATGCTGAAAATCTACTAAGATCCATACCTAGATCCTAAAACATTTCATGAACTTAAAAACTAACGGTCTACACGTGTCCCAAAGGGCCCGTGTAGGGTGTGAGAATGTGTCACGGTTGGATACCAACCATGTGTGGATACCCAAAAAATGTGTTTAAATTGTTTTGTACTAAAAATAATTTCTAAGATAGCCCCATTCAATACAATTAAAAAATGATTCACTGGTGATCAACATCAGCCAGGAATATTTTACCAAGCTCGACCAATACTAGAATCACTATTGAAGTGAGGATCCATGGCCCCGGGCCCATGGTAACCCATGATTTCAAATATCCTAGGTGAACCCTCAGGTCCAACTCAAAGTAATTAACTCAGGACCACTTGCCTCATGACACCTCGTCTCAAAAAATCATCAACATCCCAAAGTCACTCTTATAAAGAACAATCCAGCCCCTCTGACCCTAACTTGAAGTTGCTCATCGGCATATAGCCCTACATCTTGATGAACATTGGTGTTAGTCCTAAAATAAAAAACATTGTAAACACATAACACAAAATCCCAATGAATAAAAATATCTATCCTCTAATATAGTCCAATCCAAATGAACTCAATCATAGTCAGCATCATCCCCCAATCGGTATCCTCAACATTATCATTTGAAGGCTTCTCACCTTCCACATGGATTTCTACAGAAATCACACCCAACAAAAAAATTTAATCCTCACTACCGCGGACTTATACCCACATGAGTGTTCAAAACCACCTCATCACTAATCCAACCTATTTTCATAAGACTCCAATTAGTGCATTGTACATCATAGGATAGTGCAAATCACCAATTCATAGTTACTAAGCCCCATCCAACTAGCACCTCTTGCCCTTGTAACCATGTCACTCTAATTAGATAGTCATTACATATATTAACATGGTCCCTGACATTAATTAGACTAACATCCCTCCTCGAACCAGTATCCATGATTCACAACTTGTGATCACATCACTGAAGTAGTACATGACAAGACTAACCAAATGACCACGTCACCTCAATCCTGATGGCTATTCCATACGTCAAAAGAATTTAAAATATATTTAAAAAAATCACATTAATAAACAAATAAATTTAATATGATTGAATTGTAAAATTTAAATCAACATAAAAATTCAATTTAATTTATGATACTATCTCAACATCAAATGACTAGTTCAATTTTATGTAATCAAAATAATTTAAACTAAACAATGAAAATTGAATATGGAGCACACCATGACTTAACTACCCAATGTGGTTGATAAACTCTAACTCGACCTCAAACAAGATAATAAGGTGAGGTCATTCCCAATGTCATAGAATATGGCCACACAATCAATTTAATATCATGAATTATGGTCTAACTCAATTACCCAATTTCATAATAAAATATGTGCCCCCCAAATTGACCCCAATAAATTAATGATAGGAATTAAAACCCATCCATGTACTTTTAGATGTTGGCACATCCAGCATTAGCCTCTAAATCCAAGTGGTTTGGATGAAATTGATGATTCTTTTGAATTCCCAAAATATATGGTAAAACGGATCAAATGGATTTGGGTCTCTATTAGATAAAATAAAAACAAAAGATAATCATGGTTGTGAAAATCCTTATAGAGGTGGTTCCAATGCACCTGATGGATTGACGAACAGATCACAACTAACAGAGATTGATCAATATGTAGAGGAGTTGGGGAAATGGGAAAACCCATCCTTCTACGCACAATCAATGAGTGAATAAGGGAGAAATAAATAGAAAAAATAAAAATAGAATAGGGGAAAACATTAATTTCCTATTTTAATGGGGATACAAGGGTATCTCTAACAGTTCTCCAAACCATGTGAAAACTGTGTAGGATAGAGTATAGGGGTATTGCTTTAGTGGCACTACTCATGAGACTTAACACACAATTTACTCTAATTATGCACAAACTATGTAGAAGCATCTAAAAAACTATAGACAAGGCCGCACAATCATGCTTCTAATTGGCACGGTTTAACCAAACCTTGCAGTAGTTCAAAAAATAGGTGCTTAGTTAATTTAGAGAGGCCGCATGATTTACCCAAAACTGAGCTCCACAACCTGTGACCCAAAACTAGGCCTTTGGGACTCCGATGATCCTAAAATTATTTCGAGCACCCAATACACTCTCAAATCCTCTAAAATCATCCAAAAACATGATATAAATTTGATGAAACTCACATAATTTGGTTCAGATTAACAAAAATGAGAAGTTAATACCCACTAATTAAAAAATTCTAAAGGAGGGTTGTTTTAAAACCAATTCATGTAGACGATACATTACAATATCCTAACCTTAACATAGCTCTTGTCTGAGCTATCAAACGAAACACATAGATGGTACCAGACATACCCATCCCATTAGAAATAACCCAGACTACCCTTGTCTTATGGGGACACATCAACCACCTTAAGGGGGTCTCCCCACCTTATGAGTGACCTACCCCAGTCTTTACAAACCCAAAAACTAAAATAAAAAATTATTTCATCACCCAATTCACAAACTCAAAATCCCTCCCCCCCTGATGCATCATCCCTCCTGCACCACATTAAATTCCCATGTGTCACACACGACACACAACAGATCCTCGTAGTGCATCGACACTTGCCTCAAGCCCATGTCTCACATTGAAAAAATGAGATACCTCATCTCATCAGATACAAAAAAAATATCATGCCTTACACATCAGTAAAATCTCACATCATATTGATGCCTATATTCCTCACACCTCAAGTCAACCACATCTCTTTAATACCTCGGTTCCAGGAACATCAGTAATATCACATCCAATGATGTTTGAATATAACTTGGTTCCTCACATATCTTATATATATTTATATATACAAAACCATACTGTGTCGAGTTAGTCCATAATCCCAACCATAATATTGTTAGTACATTTACTTTTGTCATGAACCACATTTTGACAAAATAGAGATTCCTCAATAGGTCATTGCATGCATAAAAAATATATTCCAATGGAATACCAATGACCATCATCGACTCACCAGCCTGCTTAGTCCTTGGTAGCTCTACAGAATGCACCCATCCTGATGCTCTACATCTTGAATACTAGCTTACCGGTGGTTGTAAACAAGTCATTAGGTACTGAACCCACTGCTAGGTACCACTATCTCTATGATGAACTTTTGGTATAGTTGATGATCGACCACGATCACGTACTGATCCTAAACAGATCTCAGAGGCCTGAGTCTACCTTGGTCCCTGATTGTCAGTTACATGATAAGGATTTTTGTAGGACCTTTTGAGATGCCTGAATTTTCCATATTCTCAAAACTCCCTTTTAGGTCCCTAAAACATTTTCTATACTTTTACTGTCTTACCACACTAAGGGAAAACCATTGACTACCCATTCCAAAGAGGTATGCTCAATTCCTTGGCCTAATTTCTCTAATGAGACCTGTCCTGACCTAACTTCCTATAATCCATAGCATCACCAATGAAATTAAAGGAAGTCACTTCCATACTTGAGTACGACCAATCCATTAGGTTTTTCTTAGTTATGGGTGCCTCATTCACCACCTATATGAATGATACCAAACAATAAATTTTTACCTACATCTAGATGATATGCGGTAAACCATCTTTGTAGTGCCCCACCCATGATGTGTCTTCCTCACCATAATGGGTGAAAAGAGAGACAATTAATTGAATTTCATTGTATAGTTCATGATGGACATGTCTTCCTACTGAAGCCTCAACAACTCCATGTCCCTTTCTTTCCTCCGTGTATTAGGAAAGAAATGGTTGAAGAACCTGGAATCAATGTCTTTCTAGGCTAGTCGTTCTTGTCTTCCTTCCTAATCTTTTACATACCACTTATCATTATCCTTTGATCATGTAGGTTTTTAGTTTCACCCTCCACCTAGTAGGCACCTCTAGCTACTTTATGACCATCTTCATGGAAATGATCTTGCTCTCACCCTCCTATAGACCGCCCTCTCCATTAATAAAACATGTGCTATATTTGGTACTCCTAAGTTAGATATTCCATATATTGATCTTCTCCCTGAGCACCCATATTTATACATTAGATCAGACATACAAGGCTCGCTTTGATCATCTCATCAATCAACACCTCAGGATCATTCAACTCTAGAGACTGCCATGCCATCCTTTGAACATATGTCTAAGCCTGTTCCTAAGACTATACCTTAGCCTATATCAGCTCTACCCAACCCATAGGGGTCTGAACCTACTCATGCACCTCTGTAACCATGAAATCACCTGTCTGAAACTCTATCCAATCCATTCGGTAGGAATCCGTAGAATACCATCACTTGGCCAGACATACCATATTTAACATATATATAAATATAGGTAGGGAATGTAGTAATAGGAAATGTATCCTCAGTACCCTTACCCTTTATAATTGAAACCATGCTTGATGACATCTCAGTCTCATAAAATCTATACCCGCCCTCAACAGAGCCTTGGAATCCCTGGGATATGCCCGTCCTAATGATCACATCACCTAAAACTGAATACCTCATCACCCAAATTGGTGATCAAATCCACCCCATAACAAATTACCTACATGCTATTACAAGATCAATGAACATTTCACATATCACATTATATATATCATGTCTTATCACACTTTTTTATATCTCATTTAACAAGAAATTTATATAGGAGAATGATGATTCATAATTAAACATCATATTATACCGATCAATAATAGAAACAGGATTAAAAATCACACCATGCCTCACAAGGCAATGATTTCATATCTCATACCTTACCGTATATGGACAAGGACTACATGTTATAACAATTGAACATCACATTTTCATGAATCCGACACTAGTTAGAAATAAAAACAATCATAAAATTAGAAAAATGATATAGAAATTTCCACCCATAAAAAATGGGTTTTCACTCGTACATTAGGTCATATGCACCTAAGCATGAGCTATAAACACACTTATGTCTACACAAAATCACTAGTATACTATAATCAAAATAGATATACTTATAGAAAAGAAAATAAAATCTCAATATCATTAGTAGACAACATAAAACTACTACTTAATCTCAATCAATATCTGCTTCAATACCACTTGTAGCATCTTCAATTTGATAATCCAGCCAAATAGTTCATTTGGACCCGGTGCCACTACATAGAAGGACCCCTACCCATACGCCAAAGGCTACCGACTATAACTATGGCTGTAATGAGTAATTGTGGGGATACAATACTCTTAGGGGAAAGATATAATACCATTCAGAGTAATTATAGATAAAATATAGAGGAAGAATAAAGGCTATGAAAAATTGAACCAGACCTGCCAGAGCTAGAAGCATAATCAACATTAGTATATAAAGAAAGAAATAATTACAAAATTTGTGGAAATAAATAAACATGACTCCATACCACTTTTAGAAACTAGATTAATTAATTAATATATAAAAGGTCTTACAAATAAATATCCATAGGGGGTCATGAATTCTTGATCAACAGTACAATATATATATATATATATATCAAGATAAAAAAAGGAAAACTAGATCCCAACATCCAACTGAGTTAAGAACTCAATTTCCCACACCATCATACCATTCTAATTAACTAATATGGTCTAACTCTAGATCCTTACCTTTATGAGAGAATAAAAACATAATGTCTACACACGTCCTAAAGGTCCTGGGTAGGGTATGAGAACCTGTCATAGTCAGATATCATCCCTGGGTGCATACCCAATAGAATTTTTTAATTAGTTGTATATTGAAAAAAATAAAAATGTGGCATCATGAAATTATAATAAATAAACATATTCATTGGTGCTCAAGAGCCACCCAATAACTTTTACATGCCTTGTCCAGTTCTATAATCACTATAGAGGAGGAGATCCTTTGCCCATGGCCCAAAGAATCCCCTAATATAAAATAAGCAAGCTGAACCCTCAAGTTCTACCTCAAAGTAAGAAAACTAACACCCTGGGCCTCCTGATACCTCATTTCTTAATAAAACATTGATTTCCCAAAGAAATACCTAAGCAGAACAATCTGGTCCCCTGGACCCCTACTCGAAATCACTCATTAGATCAAATCCCTGCATTCGAAGACACAACAATTTTTTTAATCAAATACAAACCATCTTTGACTCATATCATGATGTCCTGAGAAATAAAAATATCCTTCCTCCAAATAGTATAGGACTAATAGCCTTAGTCACGACAAACCTCACTCCCAACATATATCCTCAACACTATCATAAGAAGGATCCTAAATTTCAACTTTCCATTCTAGGAAAACTAACCAAAAAATGAATTCCAAAGTCGCACTACCAGGGGCCAATACCAACATGATTGGTCAAAACTAACTCATCACTCATACAAGTTTTCTGCACATAACTCCAATTAGTGCTTTGGACATCACATGTGAGTATAAATTACCAATTTATATTACCTAAACTCCATCCCACTATAAACTCATGATCCTACGAACATGTTGAAAAAATACAATGTACATTCCATCTAATAACACAATTAATGCCCTCAAACAAGAGGAAATTCCACCTACAACTGATGTATGTGACTCCCAATAAGTGATCAAATCACCCAATTAATACGGCCCATGTCTAACCAGATGACAACATCTCCTTAATCATGATGACCATGATATCCCAATTTTCTCAGGCCAAGCCCATCATGATCCCATGGATATAATATCATGCCAAACCTCATATTCATTTCAAATATATATAAAACATCCAACTTTGTTAAAATATTCAATTAAATACATTTGAATTTTACAATTTATCTAAACATAATAATTTAATTAAATATAATTGACTATCTCCCCATTAAATGATAAAGTCAATTTTAAGTTAAAAAATTATTTCAACTAAACAACTCAAATTAAATCAAGAATGCACCCTAGCCTAGCTACCTATGGTGGTTGATAACCACCAACCCAGGCTTGCATTAGCAAATATTTTGAGGGAACTCCCAATGACATCCCATTAAGTCATTCAATCAATTTATTATCAGTCATGAATGTATCTCTCAACTATCCAACAACGATATAAAATATGCACCCCCCAAATCGACTGCTAAAACCAAAATAATGTAAGAAACCACCTACCTTGAACTCATATATGTAGGCATGTTTGATATTATCCTATGACTTCTAGAGGTATGGAATAAATCAATGATTCTATCAAACTCCCTAAATATTGTGTAAAAAATCAAATTTATTTACTGATCTATGAGGTGAAATAAAAACGAAAGAAAATAATGGGTGTAATAAGACTTAGTAAAGCTCTTCCAATTCACATGATGGATTAATGAATGGAACATAAATAATGGATATAGCTCAAACTGAAGAGCATGAGGAGAAATGGAAGATTCTCCTACTCTATTCCGACCATGGCAGAATAAGGGAAAAAATAAGATAAAAAGAAAATAGAAGAGGGGAAAAGGTAATTGAGAACCATTAATGGCACCTAATGATTAGATCTCACAGTTTTCCAAATTTTTCATAACCATTAGTGGATAAAAGGCATGCCTACTTCCTTTATGGCGCAACCCATATGACATACAGATGGCTTTCTCTATCAACGTGAATACCATATTGAATCCTCTAAGAAACTAATAACAACTGATCACAAACCTCCCAATAAAACATAAGGTTTACCAAAATTGTGATGTAGTCCAAAATTTGGGTGCACAATCAGCTAGGAGTTTCCAAACATTTTACCCTAAACCGTTCACCTTGACCAGCAACCCAAAACTAGGTCTTCAGGCCTCTAACACTCCTTAAACCCTTCTGATAACATTAGACATTCTCCAGGAATATAAACCCATTAAAAAAAAGAATCCAGGTTTAAAAAACATTGGAAATATTTTTTTGATCAATGAATAAGAAAAAGTAATTCCCACTAATTCAAAAATTCAAAACTAGGTAGGTTTTCTAATCTATTAAAACACTTGTATTGTTAAATGTATATTGGTGTTTCTCTTATCCCTAGCTTAGTAATGAAATCTACCTCTCTATAAGTTTGTAGTATATAGAAGTAATCTAGGAAGAAATCCTTGAAATTATCTTCTATTAGAGGAAAAATATTCAAAATCATTCCATTATCATCCATATAATGTATAGAAATTAGGTATTTCACTCTACCCAACCCATGATACTCTAGTCTAGATCTATTTTCCCAAACATCCCATTCACCCTTATGAATGAAACTATCACCCTCTAGTAATATCCAAATACCCTCCAGTGTTATAAATTGATATATGGATGATAATGAACTAATAATTCTATTTCTATTATGATGTCAAAAACCTATCATATAGAGGAGGAATAGGTTTCCTACAAAAACAATACCTTCCAATCATAAGGAATAACTTCATGCATCTTTGTACACATTATGTTCTCATACCAAATAATGTGTTGATTGTCATATCACTAAAAAACACTATATCTAAATTCTATGACTCTCTAAGGTCATTATATATATAGTGGAGTTAGAAGCACATATATCAAATAGGAAAGATAATAATGTAGATGAATCTAAAAGTGTACCAATAACTGTTGATAGATTAAAACTTTTTCCTTCATAGATCTACTGCCCTTTATATTTAGGGAATAACATGTGGACCAAATATTTATCCTAGATTCCCTGGGCAGGTCTACTATATTCACACTGTAAATCCTAGGAATGTCTCTTTCAGTCATGACCTCCCCATCAGGCTATATGGTTGATTGTTCTCTAGCTCCCTAGATGACGTGGATTTACAAATCCTATCCCTAAATGAAAAGAGAGTGAATATCTCCATCCACTAGACATAGGTGGAGGGATCTAAAAAAACATTTGTGTATTTCCCATAATACTATATGATCACATTCGTGACATAATATAGACTATAAAGTATGTACATTTTGACTAGTACTTCTATAATGAGAGGTATCGGTGTGATTATTTCTACCACAAAAAAATGCAATACAAAATTGGGAAGATAGACCACCATTATCCATACCACAATCTTCAATCATGTTGGATTCAGTAATAAGATATTGTATGATATCTCAGACCCCATATTCAAGTAATAGATTCTCAACTGATCTCGAAAATGATACTTGATCCCATCTTTAAAGCATATCTCTCATGATGGGTCATCACTGGTATAGATGGGATCAATTCAGTGAATCTCTACAAAATGAGATGAATAACCTATTAGAGACACAGTACCAATATCTAGGGGCACAAATTCCTTGGATTGATTATAAATAAAACTCTTAGGGAAAATATATTCATAGATGATTGATTGTAAATCCTTCCGAACCATTTCCTAGGGTTGATCATACTGGTTCAATGCATCACATCATCTCTTGGATTAATCATGTATCATATAATCTATGAGCCTGACCATAATCTATGGAGGTGTCTCTAGACACATGGAAATAGATAGCAAGGACTCCATCAAAGACTCTATTGTGTGTGGTTCTCTATCCCACAAAAATGTGGGTAGATGCTCCTACTAAAATCCTAGTGTCAACTATACCATAGTAGGGATAGGTCGTGTGGATCCCTATATGGATTGCATGAGTCATAATATTCTCTTTCAAAACTATGTGTTAGTTCCCTGATCTAGAATAATGGGAGGTTTCTGAAGTTATATAACATGGGGTATTAATAGTGGCTTAGGGATGACTACCAGTACTTCATGTTTTTCAACACCCTCATGGCACACGACTTGAGTATTTCAAGGTAGAATAACACCAAAAAATCAAATAATAGAACTATGATAGGATTTGATAATAGAAATATCACATATAAAATAATAGTTTTTATACAATAATTTATTTTCAATAGTTACACACATATATCTTCTCCTAATTCAATTTCTGGGTGATCAGAATGATCATGGTGAATCTAAAAAGAGTCTACCTACTACTCACTACTATGTTTGGGTCCGGGTCAAGTTATGTAACACCCCAACCCTAGTTACCCAGATTCGGTGCATTATTACCGAACATTGGCATGATCACAAGAGATCAAGTCTCAAAATACTGATTAGTTTAGTAGACTTGGAAGTACTATATATATACATATGTTTTACATTACAATATGAAAAAAAACATCATTTTGTCTCCTTTGAACACACTCATATTCCATAGCATATTCATGCTGGTCAATCATAATATACTTCTTCACATAATGGAAAAAATAAAACAAAAGGAAGGTGTCAGCTCAGACACTCAGTAAGGATAACAATATAGAGGAAACTTTCATAAATAAACCTAAACATTGAAGTCCATGTATAAAACTAAAACACAAGCCTTATAAAATTAAACTTCAGCATAATATCGAAAAGATAAATCAAATAATACAATTTAAATATTCACATGGATATTCTACTTGTCGAATAATCACATGTAATATCAATATCGAATTTCATATAGATGGAATTCATAATTCTGGTCTTCATAACCACATAGTCAAGGCCTCGTGCCAAGACTAAAAATTAGATTTTTTTTCAAGGCCTTATGCCAAGACACTAGTTTGTATCAGGATTCCTACCGATTCATTGAGGAGGTATAGTGGGCTACACCCAGCACTTAATAAGTCCAATTCATTCCTCATATGAAAAATTTGAAACATAACATAACACTCTGTATTAAAACTAGCATAAGAAATGATATTAATTTGACCATAAACCATTGATGGTATAAAAAAAGCATATCCATAGTCAAATATAACTCATTCAATACAATATGGATGATGGTATTATAAAAAATCAACCTCATTCAAGAATAAAATACAATGAAGGTTATTGACATAGATGAAAATAATCAATAAAACTATTTGAGAGAAATATCACCTTTTTCTTGAAAACATTTAAATGTCACACTATTTATCAAAAAGTTGTTTAAAATTGAATTTTGAATCAAATTGTTACATACCACTTTGAAACATTTTAAAGGAATTTTAATTTCAAAAAATTCATGTCCATAAAAATAAATCCTTAAAACCTTTTTCAAAACATGTACATTAATGAGAATGATTTTGAAGAATAAATATCTAAAACATTTAAAGTGATATTTTAGTTAGAGTTCTGAACCAAGTGAGAGAATATTTAATAAAGATAACTGATATAATAAATACTTTATATATATCATGAGAATAAATGGATTCATGATATACTATGTCAAATTATGTTATGTAAACCATATAAAAGTGAATTGTTGAAAAACAACAAAGAAGCTTCAATGGAATGGAAATTTAGATGAAATACCTTATAAAGAATGCATACTTAGGTTAAGGATAAATAAATGACATAATTATGTGTGAAAAATATAAATAAACTAAATACTATTGGATATTCAGTTTAAATAAATCAGAGAACATTCACAAATTTTTTTGTAAAAAAACAACACCAGTGACTTGGATGTTAAACTCAATGAGTGGAAATTGAGTTAATATTACTATTATCAAGTTCATATTGATGACTAAAGAATTTATAAATAGAGTTATTATGTGTATCAAAAGTATATCCACATAAAGGGATGTAGGAATTACTACATAAATAAATAAATAGATATTTTACACACAATCATGGAGTAAAATAATCAATGAAGTTTGCGTAAAACCCAATGAGTGGAAATCGAAATTAAAAATTCCCTTACCGATTTGGTAACATACGAAAAATACACCCCATGAAATAAGGTTCATAAAATGAAGATGTAAATACCTATAAATTAAAGTATGCTACCCAAAAAATACATTCATGGGTAGTATGTACACCACAAAAAATAAAAAAGTGGAAATATAGCAAGAATCTCACGGGAATAAGATGTTAGATGAAAACCCCTTACACTAATGGAAATACGATATATACCAACGGTTTTGGGTAAAACATTGGTATAGTTCACTAATTTGGACCTATAACAACGGTTTGTTCAAAACCATTGGTATAGGTCACTTATATGGACCTATACCAATGGTTTTGGACAAACCGTTGGTATAGTGGGGGACCTATACCAACGGTTTGGAAAAACTGTTGGTATAGGTCCCAAAATTAAAGAACCTATACCAATGGTTCTCAGAACCGTTGGCATAGGTACATGTATTTTTAATGGAATCTTCTTACAGAGGACATTAAATAAATAAAAATTTAAAATACTTATGATAATACATATATATATTTATGAAATTATGTTCACAAAATTAAGTTATGTTAGTGGTTAGGTCATTCACTCATAAAGGGCAGGTGTTCGGATCAAAACAAACCGAACGATTATTTTTTGAATGAAATATACCAACGGTTTATGGAACTGTTTGTATAGATTTTCATATTACTTATACCAACAGTTTTCAAAACCATTGGTATAGGTCCATACCAATGGTTTTCCCAAAACCGTTGGTATAGACCTATCCTCACAGATTACTTGGAAATGGTTCTCCAAACCATTGGTATACCCTATACCAATGGTTTGGAGGTCCATACCAATGGGTCCAAACCATTGGAATAAGGTATTTTTATCGTAGTGTTACCTCGTACTTTTCATAGTAGAGGTTAGGTTAACCTACAATATAATGGTGAAATAATTGTTATTAAATTATACCATAACCATATACATAAATATGATATCATATATGATCTCCTAAAATTTCATTGTTAATGATATTTCAGTAGTATCATTGTTTTGGGTGTTAAATGTTTCATTTTCATTTATATGTTTTGTTGTGTAATTCATATTTGTGGTGTATAGAATGTATTTTATTCATATCCAGAATTTTATTAAGTTCTTAAAAATTATTTTTAATCATTATATGAAAATTATTCTTAAATGGTTATGATGGGGAATGAAATCCCATCGCGCCGTGGAGATGTTAAGTCATATGTACGTATGAAGAAAATATCATAATATTAGTGGTGAAATAGTATGTAATTGGATGTTATATTATTTATACAGAATCATTAAAATGTAATATTTGTTATTTAAATCAGTTATACTCATTATTATACTCATCCAAATAATGAAGTATTGAATAACAAACTACACCATGACGTGGACACAGTAAGTCGTACGTACGCACATATGGAGACATTGTCATTCATAGGATGGATAGAATAATGAATATTATTGTAAAATATTTATAATAACATCATAGTATGTAGAAGGTACTGGAGTTATTATTTTTTTATGGAAAAAACAATGAAATAAGAAGTGGAAGAAGAAAAGAACATTGAATGAGGTGATAAAATTATTACATCTTCTTCAGGTTCTTTCTTTTGATTTGATCAAAAGGGATCCATAGGATTGCTTTCCAATAATAGTATGGCCACTAGGATGAAGTGAGGGTAGTTATAAGGATATTTTAGAAGATTTTGGATGAGCCAAATGGCTTTGTAGGTGTGATTTTGAGAGAAGGGATGTATCTTTTTATAAGAGAGGTGATGGTCACATTAGGAAAAGCTAGAAATGTTGATTTATTATACAATTATATTCAGTTTATAATGGCTCCAAAATGATTTATTTTGAGGCTAAAGTGGGGATGGGCTGAAAAAGTCTCAACTAAGAGGGCTATACATGTTTAGATAACCTTGTTAACCTTATCTATCAGATTTAACTCTTAGTAAAATAATTTAACTTATTCCATGTATTCTTATACTATTATAATAAATGGTTAATAAAATTAAAATAAAAAAGTAAAGTGATCCCAAGTGGTTCATTAATGACATATCTATCATTATATGAGTAATTTTTTAAAATCATAGATTTTTAAGAATATAATATCATTTAATAATATAATATTTGTTTTAAAACTTATTTATGTCAATTTTGAGACTATTTGGTTTTTGGTTTTTTTGAAAGTAAAAAGAACTTGATTACTTAGAACCAAATAAATTAAATAAATACTAAAATTTCATATTAACCATTAAAATTATTTTAATGCATAAAAAGTCTCAATTTACATTCATTTGAATATTTATAATTTCAATTATTCTAATCTTTCATTAATAAGTTAATTATTACATTGTCATTGTGTCATAAATGAATTTAATTATTTAATGGCCAAAAATTATAAATAAAATACCATTATATAGGGATTCTTTTATATTTGTAATGAATATTTATAGTCTAATTTATCTTATGTATAATCATATATTAAAAATGTATTAGTTATGAAAATTTGAATTTAACAATTTTAACTCTTATTTAAATAAAATAATAATAAATTTACTAATCTAATCCTAATAGATCAAAAAGGATCATATTTTATTCATAAGGTTGATTTTGGTCAAAATACACTTATCCAACATAATTAGGACATGTGTTTGGGTAATTATAATATCATTTTTACCTTTAATTTCCTTATTTAATTTTAACTGTGGTAAATAAAATTCAAAATTTACTATTCACCAAAAATTATGTTTATCTTATAGAACCACATTTTATGTACTGATGTCAATAGTATCTTTTTGATTTTTGAATTTCAATTCACAAAAGCGGTAAAATTATGTTTTATGCAAATTTGAAAATGTGTCTAGAAGGTGGGTAAAAGACGGTAAAAAGATCAATAAAATTTTATATACCAAATATTATTATAAAATGATTTCAATGAATTGCACTAGAATAATATAAATATTATTTATAAATTTTGACTTTAAAATAAATTTAAATTAAAAATAATTAATTAAATAAAAAGTATTCTTTAAACAATAACTCAATGTTTTTTATTATTCATCAAAAATTGAATGTTTTTAGAAAAATACCAATAATTCACCCAAAGATAATTTTGATATTCCAAATTCAAAAATGATTTCTATTTTACCTAATTCAAAATATATAAATTCTATTAAATAATTTCAAAAAATTCTTGTTGTCATAACCAGAAAGTGGGTTTTTTAGAAGTAAAAAATATCAAAAGATTGATATGTGTTTATATCTAATTTAAATTTAAATTTTCTTCCAACTACCAATATTTGATTAAATAATAAAAATATAATCTAATTATACTTAAAAACAATTAAAATTTATAATTTAACACTATAAATTATTTTAATTAAAAAATGTGTGTCCTATTTAAATTTATTATTTTTCATTATTCATCAAAATATGAAAGTTATCAAAAAAGCACAAAAAAATTATCCAAACTAAACTTTTATTTTCTCATTATAATAAAGAAGATTATTTTGTAAAATTTAATATATAAAAGTGTCAAATATTGGAATTAAAAAGGGTTCTCCATTAAAAGATGGTAAAGTTGGAATTTTTGAAAAATACAACTTTTGTATCAAAAATTGATTTTGTTCTTATAATATGTCTAATAAACACATAATTTGTATTCTAATATTATATAGAATATATAAAATTCAAAATTAAGTTAATACTATTCGTAACTATATTTTGAATGTATAGTTTTTTATGTCGTGGTGTGCTTAAACTCAGTGCAGCGTATAATGCAAGATATTGAATTAATAAATGAAAATAATGTACGATGAAATGTTGGGGTGTTAAATTCTTCCCCCTTTTGGAAATTTCACCCTTTCAATTTTTAATATTAGGCTTTGGCACATCATTGAATGTCCCACATTAGAAACAGAGTCAATAAAACTATCAATTTAAAATAATGAAAGAGAATTACAAAGGTCACATGAGATAACCCATATTTGGATTCCATGTAGGTAAACATGGATTAAGAAGATAAAAATAAGTGTTAGGATCTGGTGGAGAGTGATAGAAAATGTGATCAGGAGAGAGTTAACAACAAGAGAACGAAATACTTGGGATGGGTCAAACGATCAACAGATTCCCAGTAGGAAAAGTAAACTAACAACAATTTTTTTATGTTTCATTTCATAAAGTTGAGGAATATATTTATGAGCCTCACTAATAACATAAAGTGATATAATTAAATTTTAAGTAGAGTTTCATCTTTTAAAAAATTTCTACCATTAACTCATCTTTTCTCCAAAAAATGTGTATTCATGTTTACTTGGTCATGCCTGAATCTCAGGAATCAACTTCTAGAGAATCATATAATCGCAAAAGGAAGAACATTATATTTCCCTTGTCTTTATAGATAAACCAAAAACAAATGGTTAGTACAATATCAGATGATACCCAAAATGGATAATCCTTTATAGAACGAAATAGTAATTTTAATTTCCCAAATTAAACAAAGAATACAAAAATTTCAATAATTACAATTCAACAAAAAATTGTCCTTAAAATACTTAAATATAATCTAACCTAAGATTGAAACCCAAACTCCGAATAATTTAATCGAATAGTCTTCCATAGTAAATACTATGATTTACTGCCAAATGACACAAACTACTCTTAATGTCTCATACAGAAGTGTAATTAACCAAATAAAATATTATATATGATAGGTTAATCATTTCTATCAATAACCTGAATCTATATAAAAAACCAAGATTCTTCCAAAAAAAAATACACCATTACTCCTCAAATTAAATCCCATAGTATTCTATTTTCCTTATTCATATATTTTTCCCAACAGAGCGAACGTCTTCGAAAATAATATTTAACAATTAATCACCAATGCATTTTCCTATACTAAGAATATCCATTTGAGAAAACATAATATCCAAAATAAACTTATTATTGATCAATAAAATCATTTAGCTAAAAAGAATTAGTCACACTAACCATCTACTTCACATAGTCCAGTAGTAGGAGATAAATCCCAGCCACACTTTGGTTGTGGGTTCAATTCTAGCTACTTTGTTTGACGTGATGGGTTTTCACAAAGTATCCATGATATCCTTTTTTGAAAACAATATATTAAAACATTCTCTAAATGAGATAAATTTCTCAAAATAACTATAATATAATTTAACCATAACTGTTGTCTCATATCTCACATTTTAATCCCAAAAATTAATAACCTATAATTGCCTTAAATTACAGGATCATATAAACCCTAATGGTTCTTTATAACTATATCCAAAAATGAAAAGATAATTCTTCCTAAAATAGAATTTTAACATAAAAAACATCAGAGTTACACGTACAAGGGAAAAGTATTGCATCGTAATCCCATCAACAAAGAGCATTAATACTTTTAAACATTTCGAAACACATTTATTTCCACGTTGGTTTTACCTTAACCAAGTTGTTATCCTATAGAATAGGGCAATGAATCAGGTAATTCCAAGGTCCCTTACATTTATGGAAAATGAATGTAAATGGATTATTAGGTTCAGTTTTATTTTCTTCAATTATACTCTTCAGTTTTCCTCAGAAATTCTTTACATTATGTTCTTCTTTCCAACATATAAAGAATTTATTTGATCCACTAAGACACTTTCCTGGGTGTCTCATTCCACATTTCTTACATGATAGAAATTCCGCTTTGTTTTCTCCATGGTCTCTACTACTGGAGACCTTATCATTCTCTATCTTTCTCATATTTATTGAGTTTGGGAGTTGGTTAATGTATTTTTTATTGATCATATTTTTCAAAACCTGCTTCGCCATGAAAATGAAATCTTTTACACCTATCGACATTACATTTTGTTTCTCATTTCCACAATCGTTCCCAACTTGTATAGCATGTTCAATGTTTCTATGACTTCCTTGGAATCCAGTAGTTGTCTAAAACTAGAAAACATAGTTTGATTCAAAATATAATTTATAGAATAGCATGAAACCTTATTTTCAATGTAAAACACAATAGGATAAACCAATGATTTTTATTCTCATCTTTTATTAAAATCCATCAAATAGGTTTGTAATCAAATTTTGAATTATCTTAAGCATATCCACTGTGAGTTTCATAACCAAGAGTGCATCAAGGACCGGTGTAGTGCACCAGTTCCCATTCTAGTATAGCTCAAAGCGGTGTATTCGTGTTTTACCCCTAGGTACAAATGTGCCAGATCTGCCTATACCTACTCCTATCTAGAAAGGGATGTATTTCGTGGAAAACCCACATAATATTTACAATACCAAAAATTTTGGATGTTCTTTTATACTAATTCTTAATGTCTATCTTAGGGTTGTGTTTTCTAATCCGAGTTTTTTTAAATATACCCTCCAAATTTTGTAATAAACTTCTTCAGATAGTAACTATATTTCCCCAAACCTAGTTACCCAGATTCAGTGCATTTTTACATAACATTGGAATGATCATATGAGATCAAGTCGAGGCAGAGTGATTCGTTTAGTATCCTTGGAAGTACTAGGTACATAAATATGTTTTACATTACATTTTGAAAAAATATCCTTGTGTCTCTATTGAACACACTCATATCCCAAAGCCTATCCCAACAGGGAAATCATAATATACTTCTCCAAATCATAGATGAAATATAACATTAGAAAGGGGTGAGCTCAGATGCTCAGTAAGGACAACAATATAGAGAAAACTTTCATCAATAAGCATAAATATTGAAGTCAATGTATAATACTAAAAAACAAGCATTTTAAAATTAAACATCACCATAATATGAAATAGATAAATCAAATAATTCTATTTACTTATTCACATGGATATTCTACTAGTAGAATAATTACATATAATATCAATAACTAACTTAATAGTGATAATATTCATAATATCGAACATCATAACCACATAGTCAGGGCCTCGTGCCAAGACTACAAATTAGATTTTGTCAAGGCCTTCTGCCCAGACACTAGTATATCTCATGAGACCTACTGATTCATCAAGGAGCTATAGTGGGATCCACCAATCACTTAATAAGTCCAATTCATTCCTCATATGGAAAAGTTGAAATATAACATAAACATTTGTATTAATACTAGCATACGAAATGTTAATACATTAACCATATTCCAATAATGGTATAAAAGTATCACATACATAGAAAAACATAACTCATTAAAAACAAAATTTATGATTTTATTATTATAAATAAACATCTACCAAGAATAAAATACAACGATATATATTGACATAGATGAAAATAACCAGTAAAACTATTTGAGGGAAATATCCTCTTTTCCTTGAAAACAATTAAAAGTTGCACTATTTATCAAAGAGGTCTTTTAAAATTGATTTTTGAATCAAAATGTCCCATAAATCTTTGAAACCTTTTAATGGAATATTAATTTCAAAACATTCATTTCTATATACATAAATCCTTAAAAACATTTTTAAAACATCGTATTAATGAAAAATATATAGAAGAATAAATATTTAAAACATTTAAACTGATAATTTAGTAAGAGTTCCTAACCATATGAGAGACGCTTTAATGAAGATAATTGAGGAAATAATAACAATATAATATCATGAGAATAATGGGATTCATTAAATACTATGTCAAAGTAATGTATGTACACCATATAAAAGTTATTTGGAACATAACAACAAAAAAGTCTCAGTGGAATGTAAATTGAGTTGAAATCCCTTGTAAAGACTATATGCTTAGTTTAAGGTTATATAAATGACAAAAAAATGTGTGAAAAATATTAATATACTCAATACTATTGGATATTCATTGTAAATCAATCAGAGTAGATTAACACATATTCTATTAAAAAAACACACCAATGAATTGGATGTTTAACGCAATGAATAGAAATTGAGTTAAATTACTATTATCAAGTTCATATCGATGAATTAAGAATTATTAAATTGAGTGATTATGGGTATAAAAGTGTATCCATGCAAAGGGAAGGGTAAATTACTACAGAAATAAATAAATTGTGATTTCACACATAATCTTGGAGTAAAATAATCAATAATGTTGGCGTAAAACCGAATGAGTGGAAATAGAAATTAGAAATTCCCTTAATGATTTGGTAACATGCGAAATATACACCCCATGAATGAAGGATCAGACAATGAAGAGGTAAATAACCATAAATTAAATTATATTACACAATGCATATAATCATGGGAAGTACATACGCCACAAAAAATGAAATAGTGGCAATATAGCATGAATCTCATGGGAATAAGAAATGAGATGAAAACCCCTTACCTTATACTTTTCATTAGTAGAGGGTAGGTTAACCTCTTGTATAATGGTGAAATCATTTGTTATTAAATTATACAAGAACCAAATACCTAAATATTATATCATATATGATATTTTAATATTTCATTGTTAATGATATTTCTGTAGTATCATTGTTTTGTATGTTAACTGATTTGTTTTGTTATGTAAATCAGGTTTGTTATAGATAGGATATATTTGATTCATATCAAGAATGAATTTATGTTCTTAAAAATTATTTTTAATCATCAAATTAAAATTATTCTTGAATGGTTATGATGGGGAATGAAATCTCATCACGTTGTGGAGATGGTAAGCCGTATGTATGCTCGAGCGACAATATCATTCAATTAGTGGTGAAATCATATGAAATTTTATGTTGTATTATATATATAGGTAAAAATAAATTTTTATTATTTATTATTTACATCAGTTTTACTCATTATTATACCCATCCAAATAATGAAGTGTTGAATAAAAAACTATACCACGACTTGGAGATGATAAGTCGTACGTACACACGTATGGTGACATTGTCATTCATAGGATGGATAATATAATTAATATGGTTGTATCATATTTATAATAACATCATAGTGTGTATAAGGTACTTTAGTTATTATTTTGGTATGGAAACAACAATGAAAGAGGAAATGGAAGAAGAAAAGATCTTCGAAAGAGGTGATGAAATTATTACCTCTTCTTCGGGTGCTTCCTTTTGATTTGTTCAAAAGGGATCCTTAGGATGGATTTATGAACAGAGTGAGGACTCTTTGTTGAAGTAAGCATTGTTGGAAGGATATTTTAATAGATTTTGGTCGATACAAATGTCATTGGGGTGTGATTTTGAGAGAAGGATAAGTACCCTTTTATTAGATAGGTGAGGGTCACTTTAGGAAAAACATCAAATGATAATTAATTATACAATCATATTCAGTTTATAATGGATTAAAAAGGATTTATATCGAGGATGAGGTGGGTCTAGGTCACAAACCTCTCAACCAATATGGGTTGGACAGGTTTATGTCACCATATTAACCTTACCATTTAGATTTAACTCTTAATTAAATAGTATAACTTTTACAATGTATTCTTGTATTATTATAATAAATGGTTAATAAACTTACTATAATAAGCCAAGAGAACCCCATGTGGTTCATTAATGATATATATAATTATATGAGTCCTTTGGAATATCCTTAGATATTTATTAATATTATATCATTTTATAATATAGTATTTGTTTTAAAAACTCATTTATGTCGGTTTTGACACTATTTAGTATTTTGTTTTTGTGAAAGTCAAAAAACATGATTTCATTGAAATAAATCAATTATAACATGTCATATTAACCTATAAAATTAGTTTAATTCATAAAAATCACAATTTACATTTATTTGGATATTTATAAAAACAATTATTATAATCTTTCATTAATAAGGTAATTACTACGTCATCATTATGTCATAAATAAATTTAATTATATAATATCTAAAAATTATAAATAAAATATCATCATATAGGAAATATTTTTTATATTTATAATGAATATTCATAGTCAAATTTATCATATGTATAAACCTATATTAAAATTGTTTTAATTATGAAAATATTAATTTAACACTATTAACTCTTCTTTAAATAAAATAATAATAAATGTCCTAATATTATCCATGTGAATAAAAAATGATCCTATTTTATTCAAAAGGATGATTTTGGTTCAAATACACTTATCCAAGAGAATTAGGACTTGTTTTGGGGTAATTATAATATCATTTTTACCTTTAATTACTCTATTTACTTTTAACATTGGTAAATAAAATTCAAATGTTACTATTCACCCAAAATTATTTACATCTTATTGAACCACATTTTACTTACTAATTTCAAACCGTGTCTCTTGTATTTTTGATATTCAATTCACAGAAGCGGTAAAATTATGTTTTATTCAAATTTGAGAATGTTCCTAGAAGATGGGTAAAGGACGGTTAAAAGTTCAGTTATGTTCTATGTATCTAATATTATTATAGAATGACTAAAATGAGTTAAATTGGAATAATATATTTATTATGTATCTATATTGACTTAAAAATAAACTTAAATTTAAAATAATTATTTAATTAAAAATTTAACTTTACATAATCACACTATGTTTTTCATTATTCATCAAAAACTGAATTTTTTCAAAAAAAAATCAAAATAATCAACCAATTCTAATTTTGATATTACAAATTAAAAAATTATGTCTATTTTACCCAATTTTAAACATATAAATTGTATTAATTAATTTAAAAAAATATCCCCATTGCCAAAACCAGAAAGTGGGTTTTTGAGAAGTAAAAACTATCAAAAGATTCATATGTGATTTGGTCAAATTTAAATGTAAGATCACTTCCAATGAAAAGCATTGGATCAAATAATAAATTTATAATCTAATTATACTTCAAAATAATTAAAATGTATAATTTAAACTATAAATTATTTTTATTAAAAAAAATACAGTTAAAATTTCTTATTTTTCACTATTTATCAAAAAATAAAATTTAACAAAAAAGCACGGAAAATTTTTCCAAACTAAATTTTTATATTATTCTTCTAGAGAAAAAGTTTATTTTGTCAAATTGAATATATAAAAGTATCGAATATTAAATTTAAAAAGGGTTCTCCATTAAAAGGTCGTAAAATTATAATTTTTGAAAATTATTTTTTTTATATGAAGAATTTTATTTGTTCTTATATTTTGTCTAAGAAACACATTATATGGATGTTAAAATTATATGAAGTATATAAAATTTAAAATTCAGTTAATACTATTCATAACTGTTTTTTTAAATGTCTATTTTGGTAAGTCATGGTGCGCTCAAACTTGGTAATGCGTACAACACAAGCTATTGGATTACTTTATAGAAAATAACATACAATGAAATATTGGGGTTTTGAAAGTTATCAATTTCATGTTATGGGTCATAGTTTGTGAAATTAAAATTTAAATTTATAGAGGGAGACACTCTTCAAGAATCATTTCGAGTCACATTTTATGGAGACTTTATTTAAATTATGATTTAAAAATTCATGAATTCACATAATAGACTAGGTTGATGAAGTACCACTTCCAGCTTATAGTAGTACATTCCTAATAAATTAAAATTGTTTATCCATTTAACTATATAAATACTCTTATTCAAAATAATATAATGCAACATGTCATATATGATGATTTTACTAGATAAGTTTCAAATCCAAATTTTTAGAGTAACATGCTCTATTTAAATTTCAAAATCTACTACTATTTTAGTCTATATAACCACAATGATATAACTCAACCATGTGATATTTGGTGAGTTTTGGTGCCACCATCACGAAATATGGTAAAAAGTATTTTGGTTTATATAAATACATTAATAAAAAATTATTTAATGCACGTTTTCCTATAGAAATGTATGTTTCAAAAAAGATATATCACAAAAAGAATATACAACATATGTAATGTAGTCAAACATTGCTGCCTACAAGGGTTGGACTGTGCAAGATATATTAATTCTCTAATTTTTCAAATAATTAAATGTTATAAACCACATAATTCCCTTAAAATAACTATAATAATGGTAAAATGAAAAATATTAATAAAAAATGCAATCCATGTACATTACCTAATGGTAAAATTAGTGAAACTGTAACAGGAATAAAGTAGAACATTATATCCAATCCTGAGTTATTTGTATTTTCCCAATATATGGGTAAGGTAATTCCAAGACCAAAATCATTACCAGAATGAAATGATTTCCAAGTCAAATTTATAAAAACCTAAAACATTAATACAAGAATGAATAGAATCACATAATACCATTTTGAAACGTCTCAATCCAGATTGAATCAAATGTAACAGAACCTCGATTGTCACATGGCCTCATGTGTGCCTCCACATATGCCAGAGTGTTTAGACTTATAGTGATATCTTATGATTGTATGGATGGGTAACTATATCCCCATAGTTAGAGGAGCACAATAGTTTAATGAATGAGTAAATAGTGTAATCATAATAAAGTCCAATAGTTTAATGATGGAAAATTATCTAGACTATAATAATTCTAAAGCCAAAGGTAGCACCATATAAAAAATAATGAGTATGTCATTGATGTATAGAAAAAGGTATTCACACATGACAGAAGGCATAAATATATACATTAATATCTAAATAAAAAAAATACCTAAAATTATATCTCTGATAGCATCATGATCAATGGCTCAGTCCAATTCTACCATGCTCCCGATCTATGTTCAATCATGAATCCATGATCAGATGCCTTCCATTATCACTAAATATATGTTTAATATAAACTAAATAGTTGGGATTATATAATTTATGTGGTATTGTGATGATAACAAAGGAATATATTAGTTTCTTAAAAAGTTATGATGTTTTGATAATAATATGGATGAAACATCCTTGTTTACTTCCAAGGTAAAATTTTGGATGGTATTTCAACATAATTCATAAAATTGGATTTTTTCTATTAGGAAACACAATTATTTCATACCTATCAATGGATATAAAGATACTTTTAAAGTAATATATATTGATATGATTTGTTTCTGATGAAACATGTAAAATTTTAATTTGGTAAAGTTTATTTTGAATATTTTTTAAGATATGAAAGAAGATTTATTTAAATTAAATCTTCTTTTATATCAAGCCATTATCAAAAGGTTATTACTAAATTTCATAATTGTTATGAAAAATAAAAATAATGGTACTTCTATAAGAGATAAGATATTATTAATCGGTGAAGAAACGATTTCAAATATGATGTTAGTAAATGATTTATATCGTAATGTTTTTTTTTGAAAAGTCAATCATTGTTTCACAAAAATATATGAGAAACATTCTTAATAGAATTTTTTCATAAAGGAAGGATGTTAAGAACTCTCTTAAAATGAAGAGAAGAAAACCTAAGAAGATTTATGGTGAATCAGTATAATTATTTAAGAAAAATAAATATGATAAAGATTCTAATGAACAAACATTTTGGTTGAAAAATATGAGGATTTTGAATTGAATGAAAAGAACTAACAAATATTAGTGAGTTAGAGACGAAGAAAAGGGATTCTGGAAAAGAAAGATAAGGTATAATTGCTATATATTTCATAAATCAAATACAATTCATTTAGGAAAAGGTTAGAGATTTTATGAACTAAAAAGTTCTTATTTCTAATTTTTATAAGGTCATCATTCTAAAATTAAGAAAGTACACTCTAATACTTTATCTATTAAAACATTTGTTTTTGAAAAATAAAATGCTGAAACTATTGTTAAAGCTCAAGAGATAGATCAACAAGATAATGATGATTCTGAATATATTACATTGAAGAGAATTTAGTGGCTGAAATGGTTAAGGAAGAAATCAAAAAATATATCACGAATTGAATGAATAATTGAATATTGATGAGTTATCAATATCTCAGTCAGTATCATTATCTGTGAAATAAATGATGAGTTTTTATATGAATGTTTCGGATTGAAAATATTTTTCAGAAAATTAAAAAACATTATACAGTTAAATTTTGGGATAGATAATGTGATGGTAATGTGTATTCTAATGTCATAAGATAAGGTGATGATACTATAGACTGTTGTGAAGGTTGTATTGCTAGTGTGAAAGAGGATATTTAATTTATGGAACATTCCAATGGTATAAGTAATAAAGAACATTCTAAAAGAGGTAAAACTTATTGACTATCAAGATACTAACTTTCTACAGTATCATCTGATTCTATAAATTCACCTCCATAAAAAAAAGTTCATAGAATGAAGGTGAATCTTAATTATTTTCATATAGATATTCATAGGATGGATGATATTTTGGAAAATAATAAATATATTTTGGAAATATGTAATTATATTAAAATTAATTTCTATATTTTAAAAATTAAAATTCATTAAGTAATCATGATTATTTGGTAATTTAAAATGATGCAGAGTTTATATATTTTAAGGCAAGATATTATACTGAAAGAAGAAAGGTATACATTATCTTTTTTATGGATGTGATAATGTGAAAATGACACGAAACATTATTATTATATCATTTATATTGTTCATAGCTCAAAAAAATAGCTTAAATGTCTATAAGAGATTTTCAGAAGTTAGACTCTAGTAATACAGGAGGCACAAATAGTTTGAAATTTGTCCTTATGAATCAATATGATGAGATTTTGATGTTTTCAAAAAACATTGGTTATTTTTTAGAAGAATTTAGAAAGATGAGAAATGTAGTTCTAGTTATTAATGTTATCCAAGATAAAAGATTTAAATGCGGGCATTTAATGTTGACTACATAAGGAAATCAGTTACAATCTGTCATGAGTATCTAGATAAATGATCAAAAGTTCAATATATAGAGGAGGTGGTATTTTATTTTAAGGAAGAAAATAAGATGATAAAACTTATTGAATATGATGATAAAATATTGAAATTAGCTCATCTGAGTCAGAGAAATGTCTGCAGGATGTCAATAAGATGAAGACTTTCATTACATATCTTATTTTGAAATGATTATATATTTTCTCTAAATTGTTGTAAAATTATTTTTTGTAATTAGTCAAATTTATTTTAAATTTTTTTATATATTTTCAAATAATTATTATTTCTAATTAATTTTTATGGATGTTTCTAATTTCATGGTTATATATATTTCATTAATCTTGTAAAAATATTAGTATCATGTAATCTTTATGTTCTTAACATTTTCTGTATACATTCTAATATATAAAAAACTTTTTTTTGAAAAACATATATGGTGATAATGGTTTACAAAATTTTGTTATAAAAATTAATTAAATTGATGAATAAAACTATTGAAATAATAAATACTAAATATATGTGGTATATTTAAAAAATGAATGTCTTACAAATCAGGGGCTGTTAGTTTTTATCTATATTTTTTATTTTAAAAGTAATGTATTGAGATTTTAAAAATGATGATATTGTTGAGTCAAAATTCCATTCAAAACATTATATCCTATTTTTTTAGATCACAATATATTTTCTAAAAATATATTTTTAAATTAATTTTATACATAGCTAGTTTCTAAATATTCTTTTCTAGAATGTTTTTTCTAAATAGTGGAATATTAATTTATCAGACCGAATAAAAAAGTATTTTCTATAAAAATTGATAAATATTTTAGATATATAGTTACATATATTTAAATATAAAGATTTATAAAATTGAAAATGTAATAAAATTAATAAATCCGAATTGATGATGTTCTATTCGGAATTTCAAACTATTATTTTTCAAATGTAGGATGACATGTTTTCTTGATGGACTTTTTGTTAAATCTTTTATATGATGATAAAAAAATTATAGAGAAATAGATTCATTCTATTTTTTGAAATCAACTTGCATTCTGATGGTGTATAATCTTACGAGCATCAGATGAACATACTATGTTTCCAAGAATGATTTTGTTTTCTGAGGTTTTTTCAGCCATCTCCAATAATCATAGAATATAACTATTGAAACATTTCATATAAATAACGGTGAATTTGATGAGGAGGTTCAGATGATTTTTTAACTTAACCCATATGAATGTTTCGAATATATAACATCTTTTTACTCATAGACTGTAAATAATTAGAGTAATTTTATATTAAGACATCTTTTCAATAAATGTTAATGTCTTAAAAAATTATTTTTTAATCGTCGTTTTTTGTCAAATCTTGTTTGATCGATAGATGTAAGGGATACGAAGATAAGGTTTGTGTAAAATCTATTGATCATGGGTTCTTACGGCTTGGGAATGAGTGTTCTTCCAATCATAGTATCAATGTTTTCCTTATTTAAGAAAAACTAACCATTATAATTTGCTTAAAATTATAGACACCTAAATAATAGCTTATAGGCTTCATTAACATTGAATATTAAAGCATAGATCAATATTTTTATAATGTTCTGAAAGTTTTTTAATTAAAAAATTATAATGTATTACATTTATTATTTTTAAAATATATATTTTCCACTGTGAAACTATGTAAAAAATATTAACTTGTTCAGAACGTTTCTAAACATTGAATTTGTGATATAATATGAATTATATTTACAATATAATGTTTGGAATAACTTTTTATCATAAATGTTTTTGTAAAGAGGTAAATTAATTTTTTATGTTTTATTTTATAAACTAAAATTATCACCCACACCTATTGTATTCATTTTTATGGTATTAGATCCTATATATTGTGATATATAGCATTAATTTGATCCCAAATCATATTTTTTAAATGTATATTTTCTCAATTCAATAAAAACCCTAAAAAATTTCATCTGAGATCTTCCAAATAGATTTTTCGGTATTTAATAGGTTATGAATCCCATTATTTTCTATTTCAAAAAATAACCAATAGATTTTATTTTATTACATTATATGATTCATATATTAAAAATTAAAGGATTATAGTTTTAATAATTCACATTTTAAAATAAAATGTGAAAAAAGTAGTGCTATGAACAATCTAGAAAATTTTATAATCCTTTTCTGTAAAATTTATATTGAAATAATGCATCATTTATTGTGAAATCACACAAAAAAGTGAAATATCTCAATAAATCAGTAATAATAAAATTCAGTTAGAAAATATTTTTTTCTCAACCGATGACATCTAATCATTTTGTCTTTAGGAATTTTTCTTTTATGTTTTTTAGTTTAATTTTGTTTAATTTATTTTTTTTACACACAACTATTTTTTTATTTTCGTTATTCTTTATTCTTTTATAATCCAATTTCATTCCTTTTTGTATTTTAGTTATTCATTATGAATTCAACTCCCTTATAAATTCATATCCTTTTTATTTTTATATCTAAGAATTACATTAATTTAGTTTCTCAAAATAAATTCTTTATAAAATCTTATAAAACACTGTTTTTGATATCACAAATGGTGGCTAAATTTCTTACAATAAAATTTTATTCAACGGATTTCGTAGTTACTATAGTTATATTATTAATCATAGTTGATTAAAATATAAGAAGGCTGGTTGTTATTTCTTGGGTTTTTTTATTATCAGGATGTGGGAGATTTTTTGACTGTGTTATTTTAGTCATTATATAATCCAACATAATCACAAACAACTATGTCTTGATATATATAAATACCTCGGTTTGTTTTTCTAGTGTTCTATTAATTTGTGTAGTTTTAGGATAAGTATTTAATCAACAATGATTCTCGTTATAATTTTAATAAAAGAATTATTTTTTGGGTAAATTATATTCTAGATAATTTTTAGTATAAATTGTCTAAGTGAAATTCATAACTCCATGAAATTCTAAAAGAATCACATTTAATTCAATAGCATGTGTGACACACAACAATATGAATAAAAGGGAATATTATATCTTAAAATTCTATTATATATTTACTATTTTAATTAAATTAAATAAATTCTATAACTTCCAATACACAAGACCCAGATTTTATCTTATGTTAGATGAAATAATTTGTTTTTTGATCTCTTGTGTTACACATAAGACTGAATTTTACCAAACAATAATATAATGTTAATATGATTATTCAATTAAATAATTATAAGAAATAAAGTGGAAGTGATGTTAATAATATGATTTACTTAATTAACAAAATGTATTGTTTCCACAAAATTATTAGTTATCTATTGATTACAAATATTAACAACTATAATTTAAAAGAAAAATAAATATCTTCAAAAAATTTTATTTTCTTAAATGATGGTTAGTCTCTCTTTTCATACATAATTTAAAATTATTTTTAAAATATTTTAAAAAACTATATATGAATAAAAATACTTTATTTTTGAAATTTTTATTATATAATTTTATTTGGTTGGTGTTTTTGGATTTTTTTGAGATGTTTCATTATTTAACAAATAATGAAAATTAATGAATTTTAATTCAAAACATCATTTTAATTTGAAGAATATATAATTTAAAATATCATTTTAAATTAGATATAGGTTAATATTAGTTATATTTTAAATCCATTAATCAAATTTATTTTGTTGGGATCGATTTTATGTTGAATTTTATATAAAAACTATTCAATCTTTTGAATATTTTCACATTAAATCCATGTTTTCTCATTACATGTGGGATTAATTTTCAATTAAATCACATTAATTTTGTGAGCTGAATTTTTAAAAATGTATTATGTATTTGGAATAATAAAATTTTTTATTATCTAATAATTTAGGTCAAATTTTTAATTTAATTTTTAGTGAAAAATTTATAATTAAATGTAGTGATTATGGAAAAAAATGAGTTATCATCATGGTTAAACATTGAATATAGGTGATAAAATAAGATAAAAACCTTTAAAATCCCATTTTATGGACTTTTATAGACAATTATCACCTTTGGTTATATTTCATTGAGATAAGAAGATATTATTCTATGAATGTGACATACATAAAAATTTATATAAATGAAAAAGTAAAAAATAAACATCCATGATATTAATATTTATAATGATTCGAGATAGGTAAAGTACAAAATTTTTTAATTTATACATATTATTTGGAAATACAAATATGTTTATTAATCAAAAAGATTATATATATATTTTATTGATTAAATTATTACATAAAATTCTTCAGAAACACCATTATTGTCACTATTTGTTTAATAGGTTACAAAACAAATAACACTAAAAAAATTAAAAGTGAAGTAAATTGCGAGAATTATTATGTTAATTTTTTAGATGAATATTTCATTTTATATAGGTGTGATGAAAATTTAATTTAATTCCATCATTTTATTTATTATTTAAAATTTAATGTAAATAATTAATGTCAAAATTTTCATTACTGTTATTTTATGCAAAATAATATTTTATTAAAAGATTTTATATAACTAAAAACATATATTCTTAAAAGTTAATTTTAAATGAAAATTAATATTCTATATGTTCCATTCAGGGACCAATTTTTCTTTTATAAATAACCTATTTCCCCCAAAATAAAAAAAACATTCTTAGCACAGTTAGGGTTAAATGACTTTTTCTGCACGTTACATGTGCTTATGTTGAAATTTATTCACGATAAACATGGGATATTTTTTTATAAATTAAATATCATATATATAATTATTATCTCCAATTATATAATAATACATACTTTAATTAAATCTTAAAGAATAAATTACCTAGGTTAGGAAAACTAGTTACCATGGTAGAAAAATGGAAAATTTGTATAAATTTAAATACTAATGAATAACAAGATAAAAATGATGTGTTTTATATTTTTTGGTGTTTGTAGACCATATAAACTATTAAAAAAATTATTGAAGAATTTTGGAGCCATGTGATGTGAGGGAGTCCTCCCAAAATAGAATACCTTTGAGAATCTTCATGATTTCCACTCTTCCTTGTCTTTAAATGGTCACTCACTCTCAAAATTTATTCATACTTATTATGAAATTTTTATCATTAAAAACATTCAAAATAACCCCCCCAATTTACCACCCATAATCCTAGATTCCTTATTATGGTAATAATACCAACCCAAGAATAGTTTAGTGCAAACCAAAGTTAGATACTAGAAGAAGAGGTAATGTTCTTCAATGAGCATTTTTATTTTATATATTTCTCGATATCAGTAAATTATTATCATAAAATTACTTTTTAAATAATATAAATATATTAAATATAAATATAATTTTGTATGTTATTATTATGTAGTAAAAAATAAAACACTTCCATCATATGTGTTACGAAATCACTATTTCTGTATTTCGGAAGACTACCGCCTCATGAACTGATGTTCTTCATTTTCCCATTACCACATTTCGTGGTTGGGTATGATGATGGGTATAAATAATTTATATAATATTTAGAAAATAATTATAACTTTTTATAAACATTATAAAATATATTTATTTTATATTCAATTCCATATGAGGTATGACAACATAATTTTTGTTTACGCTGGACTATCAGCTCAGGAAGCGATGTTATTCGTCTTTTAGCAATTCTCTACATGGAAGGTGATTCATTATAATGTTAATTATTATATGTGATATAAATTATAAAATTATGATATTCAGGATATATTAATAATTATTACAATATATTATATAATTTTACTTTTACACTTAAATATGATAACATCGTTAGTGTTCATGTGGACTATCGCCTTCACGAAGTGATGTGACTGTCTTTTCATCCTCATAATACATGAATGATATATATAAATATAAATAAATAAAAAATTATGGTATATATGATTTCATTATCATTATAGATAGGTAATATATTACTTAAACCATTTCCATAATAATCAATGAAAACTGTAAAATGTTACTCATGAGTTCATACGACCTACAGTATTTGTGACCATAGTATATTTCATTTTTCTTAACCATCATTAATGGTTGGTTTTAAATTATGGAATGATATATAAATATTATATATTTTTCATTATTTTTATTATATATACAATAAAAAAATTAATATGAGCAATAAAGGAAACATTTGTGATCAAACACGCATAAGAAAACAAGGCTTTTAACACCTGAAACAATTAAAATAAAAAAAAAATTATTAACATATAGGGGATAATATGTAATTAAAGGGTAATTTATGTTATTATATGTTTTAATTTGGTTATTTTATAAATTAATAACACTCTTAAAACTATTATAATGGAGGTCAAATCACATTTAACAAATAGTAAGTGCAGTATAAGGGATTTCCTCTCAATTTATATTCAATTGAGAATTATTTGTTAATACAAACCAATTCAAATTTATGTGGTTTATATAGATCCCACTCCACATGTAATATCATGATTAATTTATACATATTAGTTATTTAATTTTCACTTTGAATTACCTCATCAATGGGGATTTGAACTGAAATTTACCATGTAGTAAAAGGTATTGTAGAAGCATAATTTATTATTTGATTATTATCTTTTTCTTGAGATGACCAATTTCCTGTAATCATTTTTTTGGAAATTATATTTATTTTAAATATACATATTATTTTATGATGAATTTGATTATTTTATAAAATGTATATCCTTTTTCAAATGTTATTACTTTGAAATTTATTTAATTGAATTAGGAAATATTGATAAATCTATATACACTACTCAATACAGATTATTTATTATAAAAAAAATTTTAATGAACTTAATCAATTATTTTTTATATGAAGAGTTATTTAAACACGAAATGCATTCTTTTATATGATAACATTACCCTCTACTACATTTATTAAGGAACAATAATTAACGTATCATGTATGAAATTTTTTTTGGGGTACAATGTAACAACTAGATATTTTGGATCCATAAAATTGATATTATCTTTGATATATTATTTCATAAATAACAGAGAACTAATAAAACACATGAATAAAATGAAACAATAAATATTAAATGTATATGAATAAAATAATAATTAGTATAAAATTGTATATTAATCGATTAATTTTTTGTTTGATTTTTTATTTTTCAATGACTAATATTTTAATAGAAATAATGAATTTCAAGGAACCATTTAAAAAGAGGTATTGTATTTGACCTTAATAAAAAAAATTATCATTTTTAATGTTTAATTTAAATATTAAATAGAAATATTTCTGAGCTAATATTTCAATTTTTAATTATTTATAACTTCAAATGAAATAAGATTGAAACCCTTTATGTTCATAAAGTCATTTTTTTCTTAAACAAAGTTGCCTTTACTTATATATTATTTTTTCCATTAAATGATAATTGTTAAATTTTATAATTTTAGTTTTTAAAAATAAATTATTTTATATTAACCTTAACAATATAATATAAGAATGAATTTATGTTTTTTTCTAAAAATATTTATTGTTAGTTGAATAGTAAATAATATTATTTTTTCCAATAGAAATACATTTATGACATTATTATTATGTGTTAATTGAAAATTCATGAAACATTTTTATCAAAATAAATATGAATCTCATAATAGAATTTTTCTTTTTAATATTTTGGATTTAATTTAAAAAATTATTTGATAAATTTTAGAACTGATGTTACATTATTTATAAAAAATACTTCAAACACATTTTAAATTTAATATTTTAAATTTCATTTTTGTCTATCTTGAAAACTAATTAAAAATGGATTTATAATTTTGAATCATTATATCCAATTTATATAATAAGGACCATTTTACTTTTTTTCTTATGAGATAAATTAAAAATTAAAAAAACATGTTATCATGGTGAAAATCAAAATAGTAAAATTTAGTACCCAAAGAGGTAAATGAAACTATCATGGAAAAAATGTTATTAATTTATTAGTGGAGGATTTTACAAACCACATCTCTATCAGAATCCATAATCTCTCATTTTATGATCTAGTTTCTTTGTGATTGACATCCCATTATTGATATGTTTTGTGGAATTACAAAAAATAAAATCCATTGTCACTTAAGTGGCTCTCCTCTCCTCAATTTTTCTCACATGACAACACACTATGTTGAAACCAAAAACTATAAAAACCTCTCATAAGAACTCATCGAACTCTTACTTATTTTTTAGACTTCTCAAAAGACAATCACTTATGGGATTAACCCCATTTTGAAAGGACGTATTACAGTAAGCATGGTATAAGTTCCTTGCCCAACTTTATCTTTTATTTTTCATTATGTCCACTTAATATACATAAAACTTTAATACACCCTCATAAAATTATAAAATTATATTAAATGTTATTATGATATTTTTAAAAAAAATCATGATATAATATTTATCCATATTTCCCCTATTTTCTTCAATAAATGAAAAATTAGCATTTTTGTGTGTGTAGATTACCGCCTCCACAAAGCATCATGTATTGTTTTCCATATTCACATTTCACGAATTGTCCTAATACTGAATTTAATAGATAATTTTCATATTGATATCTTATTTTATATTTTTAAATGAAAATATATTTTTTTAAATGTATATCGTTCTATGGAAAAGGAAATCTTAATCCATAGATAGGTGTAGACTATTGCCTCTATGAAACAATAATGTTATATTTTCTTTTTCACTACCACTATATATAGTTAGTGATAAAAAGGGGTTAAATGAATAAATATCATATTTATGATATTATATATGTTATTTTATAAAAAATTTAAAAAATATTAATGATATAATAATCAAATGAATATCATTAATTAAATCATTTAAAATGAGTGAACCAAAGGAAAATATTTCTTATCATATTATGTAATATTATAATATTCATTATGTATCATGCCAGGATTTTATTATCTATATTAAGATTACTTTAATATTTTTGGTTTTTTTTTGCAATAAATATCATGTTTATATTTCATTACATGCAATATTGCATTTAGATTGTGTTATATGAAACACTATGTTTAAACTAAGTTATACAAAACACTAAGTTTAGAAGAAACATTTCATATTATAAGAATATTTTTATTTGAAATGATATTTATCATCAGGACTTTAAAATTGATAGTATTACATTGAATAATTTAATTATGAAAATATTTTCTAGACAAGTATATTTAATGAATTCTTTGCTTCTAAATTATATATAAATGAAAATAAAAACTATAAAAAATTAAAAGAAATATTTTTTAAAAAAATATTATTATTCTTATGAAATCAAATGTGTTATAAATAAAACAAATTTTGAATGATTTTAAAGAAATGTATATATTTTATATCCTATCAACTATTTAAAATTAAACTTATGTATTTTTTTGTTTGGATATATGAATAAATCCAATTTTACGCTTAAAATCAATTTTCTCAACTTTTTATGGAACAATTGTTTTAAAACTAATTCATCAATAATTAATAAAATATATTTTACAAAATTAATTTTTTCTTTAAAATCATAAAATCATAATTTTGTTAGGGTGATTTTTTGAAATTTTTCGGAAAATGTTTCATGTTTTGATTAATTGTTAAAATTTTTAATTTTTAATATAAAATGGCCTTTTAATTTAAGTAATTTACAAATTAAAATTGTATTTATAATTTATTAAAGAAAAATTATATCAATTTTATATAAATTAATCCATTTTGTTTCATTATAATAACTTTAATATTGAATTTATACATAAAATCATTTTAATCTTTTGAGCAATTTTACTTTAAAAGTATCGTTTTTATTGTATCTACGATGTTAATTTGAAATTAATATCTTCCAATTATATGCATTGAATTTGGGAAAGTGTATTTAATACTTTGGATTAGAATAATTAATAATTTATAATAAGTAAAACTTATTTTCAGATCAAATTAATTGTGAAAATAGTAAAAATTAGTTACCACGGTCAAGGTAAAACATGGTTTTACTCTTGGTTAAAGGAAAATGATACGAGTATAAAATTACCAAAAACATATCCACCACCTATTTCATTGAAATATTTAGACATTTTACCTTATATTATTGAAAATGGACCATTATTGGTTCTTTTTAACATGATAAAATATTTGGATCACTCAATTTATTTTAGAAATGCCATTTGTGTTCTCTCCCCCACTTATAAAAGACCACCCCTCTCATCTCTTCCTCACAACTTCAATACCATTAGATTTAGAAAATACCTTATTAAATGAATTCCCAAAATCAATACTTGTGTCCTAGATGCTGTATTTTGGGAATTAATCCATCCTATGAAGGATTTCAGTTCAAACGTCTAGAGGATACCTGAAGGATAGGTATTGTTTATGAATAAGCGATTTTATTTTATTTCTTCCTCCATCTCAATAATTTGTCATTATACCATGATGATATAATAAAATAAGTATTTAAAATATTTAAAATTTATTTTATATGAATTTATTTATTTAAAACCATCTCCAATTTAATCAAATGGGTTATGAACTCATCATTCCAGAGTAAGGTGGACTGCCTCCTTACGATCTAATGTTATTTCTTTTTCATTATCATCTATCAATGATGGTCAGAATGATGGATTTATTATCCATATATATATATGGTATTTATTATATTATTATTATTCTTGAAATATTATTTCACATATTCCTTAATTCAATTAGGTTTTCGGAATATGATAATGTTTTTCATGTGTATGAAAGACTGCTTCAATGGGAAGCGATGTGAATCATTCATGATTTACTTAAAATGTATTAAGGATGTGTTTAATAAAAATGGGTTATATATATGAAATATAAATAATTATGAAATTAGAATATGTATATTATTATTCTTTCATTCAAGCTGACAAGTAAATGGGAAATTAATTCATGCGTATATATGGTCTACCGCCTCTATGAACGATGAATTTCATTTTCTATCTCTAAATATTATGGATTTATATACATATATATATATAATTAATATATATGATTTTTTAGTCATTTTAAACAATATTTATATTATGAAAACATTATCTATGTAATAGGGCAAAAAATATGAAGTCAAAATATATATGAAAAACCAAGAAATTATAGAAAGAAATAATATTTTCACATGGATTTGTTAATAAATAGGTAATAAAATATTCTGAGAAAATAATATATGATATGATATATATTAATATATTTCTTTAATAGATTTATAATAAACTTATATTAATTATAAATTATGTTTTAATGTGTAAAATGGAATTCAAGACTAAAGGAAACAGACTTCCATCTTACTTTTTACTTCTATGAGACACATGTTATATTTGCAACATATTTCATTGATGTGGTGTATCTATTGAACTTGGATGTTTTTTAATGAAACTACTTAAATTTTTTGGGAATTAAATATCCATTTGAGTATCCCTCATTCACTTGTTTTACGGTCAAAATGTTAACAAATTATTAAGAGTTGTTTTTCTCAATTTGACTTCTTTGAGACACACATTATGTTATGAAAATATATTATATTATGAGATATATATACATAACATTTTAAAAGTTATATCATGAATTTAATTATCCTTGTGATTTTTGTCTTCAAATTTTGTCATTATTTCAGGGGTTTTATGATTCAATGTTTCTGAAGTGGTAAATATTTTACATTACAATTTCATTATTTTTCTGGATAGTTTATCTTTATGTTTACAATGATAAAATATTACCATTAATTTCTCATGAATGACGTGAATTATTTTACCATCTAGTTATTCACGATATTTTCAATTAATAGTATAATTTTACCACTCTTTGTTACTCGAAATATTTAAGTAAATGGTTATAAGAAAATATGAATTTATATCTCTCTCTCTTTGGATAGAAATCAGTTTTCATCCAAAACATTTTTTTATAAAAATGTTGTTAAAAATATTTTATTATTCTAGAATAATTTATAATAAACATTTTTACCAAAAGTTTTCTTGAAAAAAATGTATTTATAAGAATCTTCATGTCATTTTCCAAACAGTTTATATTTATATTCTATAAAAAATGTGAAAGGATTCTTTATTTTAACATGTTTGTTATGATGGGAGCTTCACTTTATTATAAATAATATTTTTATTAAAGGCTAATCTATATGTTTCATTGTAATTTTAAAATAAAATGATTTTAAAAATGTTTTATGTTTTAAAAAGTGTTTTTCAAAGTTGAAATTATATTTTCAATAAGTATAATTTTAAATGAATTTAAAATATTTCTTTATAGTTTATCATTATTGTTTAAAATAATTTTTTCCTTGATATTTAATCAATTCTTAGATATAAAAACCAATTTTTAATGAAATTTAATTTTACTTATGAAATGGTTCTATTGTCATTTCAAAATTATTTTCTATCTAAGTAGATTTCCACTTATATTATTTATGCTTTATAGGAGATATTATTGAATGATACCATATTTTTAAATTATCTAGATTATTAATGTTTAGGATTATAAAATTTTTATAAAACCCAATAGATATTCATTTTTTATGCTATTATTAATTGATTAAATGTTTATGAAACATTTTTCTATAAACATTTAATGATATGATTATATGTTAAATGTTTTACGATATTATGTAATACAAATGTATTATTTCCATTATGTGATTAGTGGGACCTATAGATCCCCATAATTAATTGGGTAATGATTTATATCTCATCAGATAATGATGGGAAAATGTTGATGGACTTGATCCACTCTGGAGAAGAGGTGTTTGTCGATCCATAACGGTAAACATGTGTGTCTAAAACAACAATGGGAAATTGTAGTGTCTTAATTCATAATGGGAAAATAGGTGAAAAGTGATCTTTAATGGAATGAAAGTTATAAGTCCTGATACACTATATTTTTGTCCTTGGTAGTTTACCTGAAGTTTTAAATGATTTTCAATGTTTATGATGCTTCCACATTTTAATAACATGAACATATAGTTCATGATTGATAAATGATGATTCAAAACCCTTATGTTCCCTGTTTTTGAAAATGATAATGTTTTATTCTATGGCTCATTTTCTTATAAATGATAGGTCGGGTATAATCATCATAAGTTATCTTCATGATAACATACCCTTATGCTAATATTATTCTTTCAAATGATCATCGATTGATATCAATTATTTTTCTCTTTACTATGCACATAAGCTCACTCATTATTATGCATCAATTACACAGTTTATAAATAATTTTTTTATATTGGGTATGTTTATAAATATTAATAAATTGTAGGATTTATGTGGGAAATATTTACGATCTTTCAACATATTAGAAGACTGTGTTTGAGGTTTTCAATGGAACTATACTACTATAGCCAACAGACATATGTCTATGTAATTTAATGAATATTTATCAAAAAAATTATATCTTTATATAAGAGTCCTAGGAAACTATAGTTGGTATCAAATGAAATATTTATTTACCATTTGGAAACAATGATGTGAAAACCATAGTGATATCCCCAAGGACTTGAATATGGATAAGTCTAAGGATGAGTAAAAGTATTGGAAAATGTCTTAGATTTTTTTGTAATGTATAGAGTGATTGGATTCTGATAAATACATACCTATATGGATAATACTAGTCTATATGCATCATTAATTTTTTTTTTCTTATGGGTAAAACCCACTAAAAACATATTTAGCTACACTCAATTGATAACTGAGGCATGAAATTGCGCCTTACTACACACTTGGTTTGACACTCATTGGGGATATTCTTTAGAAATTCAAAAACACAATATGAATCATCACAAATGATATAAATAGATGATCAAAATTAATGAAAAGTGATAAACCCAAGGAAAAAATATATTGAAAATATGGTTTCATAATGTTGACATGTAATAAGTAATTTTTCAGGATTATTTTGTTTTCCTCTATGATTATTATTGCGCACAATATGATTTTTGGTTTTACTTAATGGATGGAACTTGAAGGAATCGTGTTTAAAATGAATTTGATTCAAATTTAAGTCACTATTAGAAACAAAATTTGTTGACTAATGGAGAGAAATATTAGAGATGATTCCTAATCATCTATCATGATATGTGATTAACAATGTGAACATTGGTGATATTCCAAGCACATCGAATAAGGGGGAGAAGTAATTTTATAAATTTTTATATGGTAATGAACATAGATTATTAAATATTAGTCATCCTATATTTCCAAAAGGTGATAATAATGTCATGGAGTTATATCTAAAAAGGATGCGAAAATTTTTTCTATGTAGAAAATAAGGTCATAGAGTGACAAATTATTAAGGAGTTCAATGAATTATATGTGGGGAACATGGGTGTTAACCAACATGATGCCCATACCTAATAATTTATTAGGAGACCAAGGAATTACATATTACATGCGAATCATTTAAGTGGAAGGAATTAATTAGAAATAATTTGGATTCAATAATTAAGTTATATGAATTGTGAAATATATAAGGATTTTTCAATATTATTTTTTAATTAAGTATTTGAAAGAATATTTTGAAATATATTGATGATCTAGAAAATTTATTTACTAAAAATGATATATTCCTCAAAAATATATTATTAATTGAAATATAATCCTTGATGTTTTGCTGATGTTGTGATAATTATGTTTGTAAAAATAGATCATTGATTTATATAATGTAAATTAAATTGTATCGAATACATTAGAACATACTTCGAATTTATGGATAAATGGTTTATGTTTTCATTTATGTAGTTTAATGTATTTTAAGATTTAAGTAATATATTCAATATTTTCTATTTTATTTAACTAATAATTAATATTGTTTTATTCAACAAGGTTTTATGTTAATTCAGGTTATTACCATGTTTTGAGAGAATAAATGATGAAGGTAATCAAATGTTTTGTATGTGAAAATTAATGGATAATTTTTTTGTATGTGGGATTAATGATAAGTTTATTTTTTAAATTTTTTGAAATTATTTATAATGTTCTTTATTTTAAAATTTTTGTAAGGTTAATAGGGTTAACCACTTATGAAATGGTTTAAGTTGAACTTTTGAGAAGGATTTCGATATTAAAGTATTACTTCCACATATGAATATTTATGAATATTAGATAACCTATTATAATGATTTTTTATTATAACTAACGATAGACTAAATCATTATCAATATATATATATATGAATCTTATGATCTATTAGCACATCAGAAATAAAAAATTTACCTTGGTTTTTTAGAGTGAGAGATGGAGTAGAAGTTAATCCGAACACAACCAATCAGTTAAAACGTTCTTATGGAATGTAATGAAATAAATTAAGTATATCTGATCATGTAAATTCAATAAATTTATAAAAATGATATTGGGTTAAAATTTCTTCATATTATCACCATTTTTATGATATCAATGTCCTTTTCAAGCCTATTTGGTATATGGTTATATGGTCGTTAACCTTCAATTGATCAACCAATTTCTTCTTATCAACGTCATCTATCACTCTCCATCAGTATTTTGGTGTTATTTTTCTATTTTATATTCATGTTTTCAATTCACACTAATGTTCTCTTATATGTAAACATAATTATTAGTTACTTTAGGTAACCATTATGTTTCAAAATCCCCTCTTTAAGCGATTTTTTATTATTCATATAAATGATGTGGGATTACATGAAGTAATTTTCAAATGATTAACATTTTATGGTTGATATGAAATTTGGGGTGAAATTTATTTAATAGGGGTAGAATGTAACACCGTGAGATTTTTTTAATTTTTTTTCAAATGATTTTAAATTTTTCAATTTATTATTACATAAAATATCTTGTTTAACTTTAAATACATGAAACATTGATTTAAGATTTCATTATATGAAAAAATGAGTTTATATTGAGTTATATAAAATAATTAGTCTATTATGAATTATAAGAAAAACTGATTTAAGATTGTGTTAAATGAAACACTATGTTTTAATGAAACGTATCATATTATTAATATATTATTTTATAATATTATAGTTATCACCAAGACATTACAATGGAATGTTTGAATAGTATTAACTTGATTATGAAGATACTATTTATAATTATATATAATGAATTATTTGGTGACCAATTAATTATAAATAAAAATAAAACCTATTTGAAAATAAAAGATTTATTTTTTTCAAAAACTGATTTTGTTGAAATAAAATGTTTCATAACTCAATAAAATAAACAAACCATTTTATTTATTTATTTTAATGAATTTTACATACTATATATTCAACCATTAAGTCATAATTTATATTTTTTGGTTTTTAAACAAGAGATATGAATAAATCAAGTTTTATACTTAAAAGTTGTATTTTCTGAAAAGGCTGTTTGTATCCTTTTTAGAATGTAATTATTTTTTAAATATGTTTTTACTATTTATTAAAATATATTTGAAAAAATAAACATTATTTTTGAAATTTATAATTCAAAATTATATTGGGGTGATTTTTTTTATTTTTTCATAAATGAATCATTATTTGATTAATTCTGAAAATACTAAATTTTAATTGAAAACAACCCTTTAATTTAAATAATTAATAAAGTTAAATTATATATATGACTTTTATTAAATTAAATTCAGTTAAATGTTTTATCAATTAATCCAATTTAGGTAATTTTAATTATTTTAATTTTTAATGTAGATATAAAACATACTAAATTTTTTAGCATTTAATTTTCAAAAACCCTCTTTCTTTGTACTTTTGGGGGATTAATTTTAAATTAACCTTTTTATATTATGTAAATAAATTTGATTAAATGGTATAATTTCTGGGAATAAAAATAATTTAAATTTTACAATAAATTCGACTCAATGTTTGACCAATATAAATAGTGAAAATGATAAAAAAAAATTAATACAGTTAAGGTAAAAAATGGTTTTATCTGGTGTTAAACTATAAATATAAGGAAAAATAATTACCCAAAACCCATACATGACACTTTAAAGAGAAATATTCAAACCATATACCATATATTATTGTGAATTTATAATTATTTGATATTTATTACTTAAAAAACATGGGAGAACTCAATTCTTTCCAAAAATACCAAGTATCTCCTCAACACCTCTTAAATAACTCAACTAATATCCTCTCTTACTCACAAAGTAAAAATATTTTTTTCAGAAAATACATGTTAAAATAACTTACTAAGCTTCTCTCTTAATTATAGAAACCTTATTTTGGTCATAATGTCAACCTATGAGGTATTTTGCTGATAACATAAGTAAGATACATGAATAAATAGTGATGTTCATCAACAAAAACATTATCATATTTCATTCCCCACCTCCTTGAATTTATATTATAAAATTTTAATATAATAACATAATTATATCCCATATAATGATATTATTTTGTTTAATATAATTATGTAAAACATCTCCACATCCATCAAAATGGTTATGAAATCATCCTTCGTGTGTACGGCGGACTACCGCGTCACGAACTGATATCATTCAGTTTTCAATTACCACCTATCATATATGGTCATAATGAAATATTTCTTGCTTAATTATAGTATTAATTATATTAATATTCTTCTATAATTTTAAAATCACAAATAACTTTATGATTTCCATTTTTGGGTAGATGATAACATCACTCAAGTGTACGATGAATTACTACCTTGCTAAGCAATGTGATTCATTCACGCATTACAAGGAATGTATTAATGATGAGTTTAATAATAATACATCATATATATTACATAAAAATTATTCTATAATGATAATATATATCATTTTTTTATTTATTTTAATCCAACATGAAAATATAAATAATATTCATGAATATGTACGGCCTACCATCTCCCTGAACGATGCATTTCAATTTATATCTCTAAAGAGTATGGATTAATATGTATATATATATATATATATATTATGAATTTATTTGTTATTTATATAATTTTTAACATTATTTTTATTATGAATATATGATGTAATTAAGATTAAAAAAATTAAGAAGTAAAAAAATACATGAAAAACAAATTAGTTATAGCCCAAACACAATAATTTAACATCGAATTATTAATAAATAGTTAACAGAAGGTCATAATAAAATATTATATATTATGATATATACTAACAAGGTTATTTAATAGATATATTAAACTTTTATATATTATTAAATATGATTTAGCGTTTTTGAAAGACATCTTCAGATAAGGTATTAGATTTTGGTCTCAATTTTTTTACTTATATTAGACACATGATGTATTGACCACCTAATTTTTTGGTGGTGAATCTACTATCCAATATTTTTTTGATTATTATACTTAAAATAATGTGGATTTACATATCTATATGAGGATCACTCTTTCATGGGGTTTATGGTTCAAAAGTTAACAAACCGGTAAGGGGTTTTCCCTCAATTTTCCTTCTTTGACACATAAGTTATACTATGAACCAATATTATTTTATGAGGATTACATATAGTACCTTTGAAATTTAAATTAATGAATTTATATATCCTCATGATATATTATGATTAAAATTATTTCATTTTTTCATGGGGCTTATGGTTCAAAGTGACCAAAGTGGTAAATATTTTATATTACAATCTCATCATTTATCAGGATTGATTATGATTATGTTTTTAATGATTAAATATTATGATACATCTCTCACTGAACTCAATTAATTTATTATATTATATATATTCATGATATTTTAAATAATAGTTCTATTTTTTAGTATTTTGTGATTGAAATAACTGAGAAAATGTTTTTATGAAAATATGAGTTTATCTCTCTCTAATAAAAAATCTGTTTTCTTAGAAAAAACATTTTTTTAAAACAAATTCAAAAAATAATTATTATTGGTATGTTATTTTAAAGGAAATTTTTACCAATTTTTTTAATTTTTTTATTAAAATATTCACATCATTTTCCACAAAATGATCATTGGTATTTAACTAAACATTTTATAGGAATCTTTATTCGAAATTGTATAGAATAAATGAAAATTCATGTCATCATGACCATTATTTTAATTGAATATCCTTTAATAAATTATCATGTTTATTCTCAAATAAATTGATATGTTACATGTTTTATGTTTTAAAATGTTTTTTCAATATTGGAATGATATTTTCTTCAAAAAAAAATAATTTATATTGAAAGATTCATTTATATGTTTTCATAGTTTTTTTCAATGAATAATACTTCCAAAATATTTTTTGAATATTTAGTTTGCAAAAAAAATAATGAAAAGATTATTTCTTAAATAAATTATGTATGAGTCCTTTTAAAAATGTTCCACATCTAAGATGACATCTTCTGAGGTCACGTTTTCTTTAATGGGTATAGGATTGATTCATGCCATTATAATTCTTTCTCTAGATGGTTAATTTGTATGGGGATGAAATGTTTATGAAACCCATTTTTTCTATTGGTTATGCTAAAATTAATTTATTAAATGTATACAAAACCTATTTTATTTACATGATATATGATGTGATGATATGTTGAATTGTTTATGACATTATGGAACACAATTTTATCATTTTCATTTTGTAATAGTTGGGACACAAATCATCTTTCTAGGAATTTGGTAAATCATTATATATCATGAGATAATAATGGGAAAAACATTTATGGTTGTTATCCAATATTAAAAATCAGTGTTTCCTGATCTAGAATGTGAAAAAAAGTATATTCAGATCCATAATGGGAAACTGGTGCTCCATTATCTATAGTGGGAAACAGGTCCACCCTTATCCAAAATGGTAATCATATGATATGTATTTATCCACTATATTGATAATACATATATTTTACTTTTACATTTGAAATGATTTTCAATATTTTTTATGGTACCACACATTTATGTTGTGGTCCTATGGCTCATGACTTATTTTTTGATGATTTATTACCCTTCAGGATGGGATTTTAATGATGATTGTTTTTTATGACCTAAATCATGTTTATGATCTATGAAAAGTTGGGTGTGAACATTTTATATTATATTAACTATAAAATAATGTTATGATTTTTTTATTATTTTTTATGATAATTGATTGATATCTCTTATGTTTTCAATTAATGAGCATTTGAGATAAACCTTTCTTATGTTTCCTTTCCAAAGGATATGAAGAATAGTTTTATGTAGGGTATGTCTATAGGTAGAACATAAAAGATCTAATAACCATGTATAAGTAGCTTGGGTCACTATAAATTACATATTTAACTTACTATTTCTGCTTCAGATATAACAAACTAATATAAGCTAAATAATATCATTATTTTATAGGTATTTTTTTCTCAACTACATTATTTTTTTGGAAGTGTTAATAAATAATTTAATCATTAATTAAGATATCACCCTTCTTTCATTAAGAATCTCCAAAACATGCTCATCATAGATTTAAAAAATATGCATGATAACCAAAAGTTTCAGGAAAAAATGTTATAGACTTATAAAAAATCTCAGAAAATGTATTCAAGTATATTATATGGAAATATAATGAATGTTTTTGTGGAAAATAATACATGTTAACAAGCCATTTATGAAACCATTACAAATAGATACAAATTAATTTAACCTGATGATAAACATATGTAAAAAATAAATAATATATATATAATGATTAAAAATGAGGAGTATTAATGTTTATATTTATGATTATGGTTCTTGGATATTATTTTATTAGTATAATTAATTTATTTAGAATTTATTGTGAAATTGAAGAAAACATTTCGGCTGATGTAATGGTTTTCATCTCAAGTACTTTTATATGAGAAATGTTTTTTTATTATGAACCTACATTTGTATATGTGGTGTATAATATTCCTAATTTAGAAATTATATTTAGAAATAAATTTTATTCATATTAAATTATGTTTAGTTTAATTAACATATTTTTAATATGGTTTGATTCAAATGCTTCTCATGTTGTTAATGTTTTTGATAACTGAATTCTTTTTTATTGATTTATAATTTTATTTCCTAAAAATATGTCTTTTATGTGTATAAACTATTTCCTTTGATTGTATATGTGGTATTTTATTTTCATTTCTATGAATTTACATACCACATTACTTGATTTTTCAATATTTTACACCATGAACTATATTGTTCATAAGGGACTTTAGTGACTCAAATCCTTTTCATTGAGGTACATTGTTTATTTTGAACTTATAACTTCAATATTCTCTATAATAGTTGAATTCCAATTTTATTTGATGTTATTTTTTCATACTTCAGCATGGAATTCCCATTTTTATCTAAATATCCCCCTTGATTATCCTCACTTATAAAACAATAACATTATAATGAAAAACAAGAATCCCTTCATAGACTATTTATTTCAGGTACATATATTCCTTCTCTCCAATGACCTATTCTATTTTTTTAATAATATAAGGTGGATTATTTTCATTTATTTAATAATTTTTAATACCCATTTTTTAATGGAAAATATAATAATATATTTATGATGTGGGTTTAGAAGAAATTTTTTTCCAAAATGATTTCTACACCATATTTCTTTTTATCATATTAATTATTTTTCAAGGAATCTTTTATACAATTTAATTTTTTAATAGTAAATTTTTTATAAATTTCCCATTTTTCCATTTCAAAAATATATTTTTAATGTGACCCATAAATTCATTATTATAATAATATATTGAAAATGACCTCTTTTAACATTTTCCAATTGAAAACATCTATCCACCACCATTTTTATTTAATTGGAACATTTTTCTTTATGTTTCCATGTTTTTGAAAAGAAAATTATTTTTTTCCTTACAAAAAAATAATATATTAATTTTATTTCAAAGTATTAAGGATATTTCTTATTTCCATTTTTTCCAAACTATTTTCAATCTAGTTTTTCCCATTTTTGAACATTATAGATATACATTTTCTATATAATTTTATTTTATACAAAATATGTGATCCAATAATGCCATTTTCTTTCCTAACAAACCTTTGTTAATGGGTATAACTTTTCTTCCAATGCCTTTACTTTGTGAACACTCTATATTTTCTTACTTTGACTGAATGGTGTTATCCACGATTACATGAATTTATTGATTAGGTATATTATTATCTTATAAGGGAACTTGTTATCTATGTGGTGTAAATTTCAAATTCCTTAATATCTTGATTATATAATATTTACAAAGAAATTTTATGAATATATTTAGATAACCATTTATTTTTCTTGGGACTATCCCATTTATTATTTACTTAGGTGAATCTATTTAAAAGGATATGAAACTGATTTTACTTTAACATGTTATTTATGATTTTTTAATTACTTTATTTTCAATTAGAGGTTATATTTATGGATTATAATTAGTGGGGTCTTATATCTCCCAAAAATTCATTGGTTAAGAGTTTATATATCATAATATGTCTATTCATGAATACTTATTCATTTCACATAAGTGTTGGAACTCATATCATTTCTTGAGAAATAAATTTTTACTCTACTAATGTGTTGGTAATATTTGGAAAATGTTTCGTGGTTTAATTTATTATTCTCATTACTATTATTCCTTTCATTTCCTATGTTTATTGACCCATTTATTTGATTCACATCCTATGTTATGCCAAGATTTATTTTCTATGCTTTGTTCGGTTGAAATTTTCATATGTTTCTTAATGATACTCGTATTCTCATATTATCTTCACTTGTGATATTTTATTTCTATTACTTATGTTTACCCTTACTCGGTACCTTCTCTCACCACATTTATATCTTTTAATTTCCATAGGTGATGATGATTTGAGAAGTATGAAATGTATATAAGTGTTTTTTCTCTGTATAGTTTTCTTGGGATATTGAAAACTCATTAAGGACAAATTTGTTTCATATTTAATCTGAAACATTTCAATATTATACAATGAACCTAGTTTTTGTTAGTCAATTGTTTTCCTAATTTTCTAAAATGATATACCAAATAGGGATTGAGACTACATTTTAATGATTTTTTTTCTTTAAATTAGATAATTATATGGTCACATATGTAGGGTGATATAAAAATTTACTATATTCAAATATTTATATAATCATCCACATCAAGCCACATTGGATATTATCATCATGAGAAATAAGAGTTTGAAGAAATAATTGACCATAAAATACTTAATTGATTTACATTATTTACTTTAAACACAACATGTAAACAAAATAATCTATTGATTCTAATTTTATCTTTTTAAAACTTTTTATGAATACCGAAAAGTATTTTTCAATCAATATTTATGACACTACATGTTTAAAAAATATTTTGAAATTTAATCCATCTTTAAAAAATCCCCTTAAATTTAAAATGTATTCTCTATCCCCTAAAAACATCTAAATGAAAAAATCCTAAATATTTGAAAAATATTGAATTATATATCCCATCCAATATAATAAGAATATATATATATATCCCCCTTTGTCATAAAATCCCAATATAAGTTCTTGAAAAGTTAAAAAAAGTGAAATATTATTTTAATAAATCCAATCATGATGTAAATCATACCATTCCTAAACCACTTAATGAATATACCACTCATTGTGTGGAATAATGAACCTAAAAAATGGAATGATAAAAATATTTTGGGACTATGAATTCTTCTCCAAAAAATCTTTGGGTATAGAAAATTTTCAACTCCAAGAGTCAAATATTTCCTCTTCAAAACCTCTTTAGGGGTTGTCTTTTTCATAACATTTTCAAATTGACATTATATAGAAATATACTCTAATATCACCAATACTTTGTAAACATTATCTTTTGTGAAACTATATTTGATTATGAAATTATTTTTCCTTTAATGATGGATAATATTTTTCAATAATGTGAAATTAATTTGAGTTACCATATTTTATATAAATTCATGTTTTCATATCAGCTGTGATTTCATAATGTTGTCACTTCATCCACAAAAGTTGTGTACATGATTGTTTTGATGCTATATATCAAAATTCAATAGTGATTAATGGAATGAAATATTAATTCTTTACATATAGAGAATTACCTAACCCTATAATATAAAATACACCACTTGATGTTGAATTCCAATCATCTATTGATCTATCCTGATCTACATATCTATATCCCAGTGAAATCTGCATTATGTTTTTTTATAAAGTATATAAAAATAAAACATCACACTAATATAAAATTTTTTCTTTCTAAATACATAAAATATAATTCCTTTTAGATAAATTTATTACCATGTGGCTTTAAAAGTGGAAAACACAATATTGGGTCTTGTCTCTATTATTTATAATAGGATACAATTGATTTACATGTACTACATGATGTAGAAATATTTTCTATTGTCATCAATTAATAAATTCTTATTTATAACAACCAATGCTTCATCATTATTGAATTCATTATTAAAAATATTTTTTTCACTTATTTGGAATATTTTGATTTATAAAAAAATATTCCATTTATTATTTATATTGGCTCAAAATAAAGGAAAATTCCATCTCCCCAATCAATGACATTTCAAACATTCACCTCATGAATTAATAGAACAAATTTATTTTTTTCATTTATTTCTTCAATGATTATATCACCAATATAAATGAGGGTTATCCTACTTATTTTTAATGTATTGATTATAATTAATACATCCAAATTATAATCCATACTTTCTTAGGTACTGATAAAGAAAATTATAAAAAAAAAGGTTCTTCTTAGGATTCTGTAATTCCTTCATCAACCAAAAAACATTTTCTCACCATCTTGAATAATAGTACCACAATATTTTTCAATGTATATGTATTCCAAACAGACATCATTGAAGAATAATTATTTTAAATCCCTTTGGATTACATTGAAAAACCTTTTAAATACTATATAATAAATAATATTTTCAATTTCTACCCATCTAGAGTGGTAAATAACCAATATATACTATTTACATAAATCTGGGAATATTCATTGCATTCTAATAATGAATTTTTTCAGAAGAAACTTTTCATATTGATTGTATTTATTATGGAAAACCCCTTTTGTTTTGATAAAATTATTTTCCTCATACTTCAATAAATTTTCTCAGGTATGATTATTCTTAATTTGGTCCGGCTCGTCATTCACATAATTGATACAAAACATATAATTATTTTCATCTTATAAAATCATAGGCTCTACAAGATATAATTTTAAAAAATGTATGGACTTCATTTTCTTTATTTTCTCTTGAGATGTACAATCATTAATGTGGCTTTATTCACTGATTTCAGACTATATTCTTCAATTCCATGTAATGGGTGAACTTAACTAAACCTAATAATCATAACTATATTCATTATAACCACCTTCCAATTATTAATCCCTTGAGCTTCTAAATGAAAAATCACATTCTTATGTAATTCTATCACTTTATCTGAAAATATTACTTATATTCTACAATTGGGATGTCTTCAATTTTAGGGATCATTCCAATTATTCTGTTTAAATAATTTTATACCTTTCTCTTGGATTATTATCCCTAAAAAATACTATCATTTACATGAGATTGAAATTTAATTTAGTTATCCTTATTTATAATAAATTTTTTACATCCAAATATATGAAAGTACTTCATTTTTTATTTCTTCCCATACCATATTTTTTTGATGTTTTTTGTTATCTGAGACACAACAAAAACCTATTTATAATTTAGAATAATGTAAATAATAATTCATTCCAATAGATTTAGGGTAGGTTTTTCTCAGTGAGAATTATTTTTACCATTTTTCTACAATTCATTTTCTCCTACAAACAACAATGTTTTGTCTTGATGTCATCACCATTGAAAGTGGGTTTCTTATCCATCGATTGTTGAGATGATTCTTTACATGGATATTATTTATATCACTGATTTCATAAATATATATTTTCAAAAAAAACTAGATAAACTTTTCCATCATTCATTAAAAATGTGTAGTTTAATTTAAAAACAGAAGAATTGGTGGTGATCGCTATCAAAAATTCCATTTTTCTAAATTCCTTAACAAATAAAAAATAATACCTCTTTTCATAAGGGATTATTTGTGATATTGTCCAACAAAAATCAATATGAACCAATAATTGGAACATTTTTAATTCATATGTACTTTTTTGAACATCATATGAATGCTGATTCCCTTTTTAAAAGTATACCAAACATAAATATGATCTCATGAAATATTCATTTCATCATGAGATATAGCATTGTTCACAAAATATTTCATGTATTTTGACTCACATAAGTAATTATTTTATATGACAACATATTTTCATATTCATTGTATAGAAATCGCATGTATCATTCACCACATATTTTCCTCTTCCTCTTAAGGTTTTCCCCTTACAAAAAAACTGTTATGTTATATACCTTCCTGTATATGTACACATGATGTATATTACATAATTCCCCAGGACAGAAAATAAATTGACACCATGAAATTTATAATCAAATACTTTCACTAGATGTACATGGTTTTGTATTTTCCATTTTCTTATAATTTTTTATTTCATAGATAAAATAATATTCATGCTGTTATTTCTTCCAAATCGAATAACACCTTATTTTTTATATTTTTTTTTGTGACAAGAACCTTATTTACTACAAAATTTTATGTGTATCTACTATCAAGAATCCATTCTAAAGAAATAATTCTATTCTTTAAAAAAATACTGTAACATCTCTCTTATCTATTTCGTTTTTGACCCATGTACTTTTGTTTACACATAGGGGTAACAAGTATGTATTTTTTCAATATATATTATTGGCCAACTATAACTTTTAAATATAAAAAATAATTTTGTCTTTTATCATTCAATATAATGTTTTGAGTTATTTTTCTATAAAATATTTATGTAAAGACCCGTAAAATTCAAGGGAAATTTTTTCTTAATTTTCTTTAGAATTTTACAAGAGCGCGGTTTCAGACGGCACCTGATTCCGAGGCCCGGAGTGCCCGGAATTAATTTCCGAAGTTTGGCTCGGGTACGTTCAGTGAACGAACGAGCGGGAATTCCTAACTTTTGATCCGGTGCTCGGAATTGAAATCCGAGAGCACCGATGAACTCGCAGCGCCGATATTCGCTTAACGAGACCTTTTCGGGAGTTGCGTTTGTTGCGGGTTGAAAGTTAGTTTTTGGGAGATTTATAAAAAAGTTGAATAAAAAGTGTGAATTCTTTTTATTTACTTTTTGTAGGTTAACTCCTCTCAAAGGGAGTTGGGGGTGGGACCCACACCCACTTAACCTCCCTTGAGAGGATTAAGTGTGGTGGGGCCCACACGAAACCTAAACCTCTCATCTCCCCTCACTCTCCCTCTTAATGGCTTGACATGTTAACTTATATTTAATTATACAATTCATGTATATTAAATAAGTGAGTTAATTTTGGAGTTATCCATTTTGAATTTCAAACCTTTGAAATTCTTGTGGTTAAGTTATGAAATAATATAAGTTAAAGCTTATATTATTCTAGGAGTTTCTTTTACCCTTGGGAGGATTTCTTGAGAGCTTTGGAAGCTTTTCTTCTTCTTCTTCAACTCAACGAAGAACGCGAAGAACGTCGTTCTTCAACGAAGAACTTCTCCGCCGAAGAACACGATCCATCCGCGACGCCGTGTCCGCGACGCGACGTACTTCTTCCGCGTCATCTCTTCCGCGACGGTTTTCCGCGACGAACGCCTTCGATAACGACTCTTCCTCCGACGTCAAAGGAATCGACACCGATATTCCACGACTCCGTCACCGTGCGACTATCGAGGTAGAGATTCTTGAGTTCGTTGTTCTATTTATAATTGGACTTTCCTCTAGACTTGACGAGGAACGCCCTTTTTCCGACGAAGAACGCCGCACCGCTCTTCTTCGTCTTCGGTGTCAACGAGAGAGAACACCGCACCTTCCTCGGACAACCTTCGTCGGCGTACAAGGATTCGCCAACGACGTGCCTCTTCGGACGCGTCTCTTCGTCAACGGAATTGATGAACGACTACCGCGACGCCCGATCTCCGCGACTTCGACTTCCGCGGACATAGTCAAATCCTCGAACTTATACCCGAGGTAGGGGATTGTTGTTTCATTCTTAAATTATTTCCATTTTCTTGAACATGGATCTGGCATGTCTAACATGAGGCTTGAAATGTTCATGTTGAGTTTTTATTTAACGTGAGGGGGGCCGGACCGCATGAACACGGCCGAACCCCCCTCCAACGTTTATGTTGAATTTATCTTGCGGGAGGAAGCAAGTGGTGTGGTGCCGTCGCACCACGCGGATGAACGTGCAAATATCTTCGCGATGCCGTCGCACGCACCATGGTAGAAACAACAGAAACGCGACGCCGTCGCGCCGCGTTGGATGATTATCAAAGCACGGCAAAGGGGCGCGGTGCCGTCGCACCGTGCCGGACGACGAACGCCGCGGCCGGTTCCGGGCCGCGGCGGGACGAAGAGACCGCGGCCGGTTCCGGGCCGCGGCGGAAGATAAGACCGGCGGCCGGGCCGCCGGCGTCGGAAGCCGAAGAGGGGACCGGATTTTTCCGGTCCCGTTGGAGAAAACCGGCCGGCCAGCTGGCCGGCCGGAAGTCTTTAAAACCGGGGAAATAAATTCCCCGGCCGTGTTAATAAAACCCCCCCTCTTTAAGAGAGGGGGGCGGTTCTTGAGGGAAGGGGGCATCCAGCCCCCTTGGTTCGGCGCCAGCAGGCCCCCCCCACGTGAGGGGGGGGCGGTTTAATTAAAAATCGGCGCGGCACGTAGGGCCGTGCCACTTGAAGAAGGGCGGGGGGCTTAGCCCCCCGCGTGTGCCGCGGCCCGTCGCCGCCACGCGGCCCGCCGCCGCTGCCAGCGCGGCCCGCCGCCGCCGCCAGCGCGGGCCCGCCGCCGCCGCCGCGCCGCCCGCCCGCCGCCGCCCGCCCGCCGCCGCCGTTCCGCCGCCGTCCGCCGCCGCCGACCGCCGCCCCCCGGCCCGCCGCGCCCGCCCCCGGGGGGGGGGGGGGGGGGGGGGGGGGGGGTGGGGGGGGTCGGGCCGGGTCGGCCCGGACCCGGACCCCCCCGTTTCGAACCAGATTTGGTTTTCGGCTCATAACTTGAGCCTCGGACCTCCCGAACGACGAACCGTCTGCGGCAACGCGATCCTTGGATCGAGACGGTCGTTTCGGTATATCGCACTCAAGGTTTCGGATTACTTTGAGTTCGGCCGGGTTGGTTCGTTCACGAAACCAACCGGGCCCTTCGGAGCGGGAAACGCTCATATCTTGAGCCACGAACGTCCGATTGACGCGCCGTCAGTCGCGTTGCGTTTCTCTTAATGAGACGGATCTTTTGGCATACTCCGCCCGAGGTTTGGACGCAGGTGGTGTACGGTCGGGTTGGTTTTGCCTTAAAAACCAAACCGGGCCCCGGAGACGAAAATGCCAGTAAACTCACAGACCGGGCGTCCGATTGACGCGCCGTCTGTTTCGTTGACTTCCTCTTGATGAGACGGAACTTTTGACATACTCCGCCCGAGTTTTGGATACAGTCGGAGTACGGCCGGGTTGGATTGTAACCGAAATCCAACCGGGCCCCTGGAACGGAAAAGCTGATATCTTACAGACAGGACGTCCGCTTGACGAGCCGTCAGCGGCGTTGGTGGTTACGTTGAGTAACGGTCCCTTTGAGTATACCCTATGGGAGTTCGGGGTACAGTTGAGATACGGCCGGGTTTGGTTCGCAGTCGAAACCAACCGGGCCCCTGGGACGAAAAGGCTAATAACTCACAGACCGGGCGTCCGATCGACGCGCCGTCTGTTGCGTTGAGACCCCTGTGACGAGACGGACCTTTGAGACACTTCTTCGTGGGACTTTGTGATACTTGGAGTATCGACCAGTAGCTCGTGGAGCGGACCCTCCCGGAGACGAGCGTGCAGAGTACGGAGACCGTGTAGCCGGCTGAGACCTGACGACTGCTTGACCGACTCGACTTGGAGTGAGTCGACTAGCCCAGTGGACGGAGCGCCCGGTACTTGGCTGCAGACCCACGGCGGACGGAGCGCCTGGTAGTTGGCAGCAGACCCGCGGTACTCGACAGGAGGAGTACCTCAGTAGGCTATCTGGGTAGCGCCCGGTATTTGGCGACAGACCCTCAGCGGACGGAGCGCCAGGTAGTTGGCCGCAAACCCGCAGTACTCGACAGGAGGAGTACTTCAGCAATCCTAGGTTAGTGAGCGGCAGCCTCGGAGTCGTGACAGGACCACTGTACACTCTAGAGACGGAGCTCTTCAGCAGTTACGGTTTCGATAATGAAAATCCTGGTTTGAGCTGAGACTTTTGACCTTGTGTTACTTTATTATTGAGATGGGTCACTTGCAAACTTTGGTATATGTATGGGCATATACCCGGGTAGTGGTTATCCGTCGTTTCACAATCCTTGTGTTTCCTCATGATTGAGATGGGTTACTTGATAACTTAGGTATATGTATGGGCATATACCTAAGTAGGGTTTATCTGTTGAGATCTTCTTGTGCTTATCCTTGTTGGTTTTAGTGAGACCTTGAGGGTCTCGGGGTCCCTACTGAGTATCGTTATACTCACCCCTGCACGGGCTATGCCCGCACCTCGTTGTGTTGGTTGCAGACGACGGACAGTGCTGACAGAAGCCGAAGGTTCGAGGACTGGACGGTACCTGGAGGTGGACTATACGACGAGGCGGTACCCGGAGGTGGACCACTGGGCGGGACATACTCGGAGCGGATGGCGGGACCCGAGGAGCAGAGGAGCTATCTGTACCCACCCTTCAGGTGGGATTTCCAGTGGACATCTTAGCGTAGCAGCTTTACTTTTCAGTCGCTGTTTTCCCTTTTCGAGTTGTACTTTACAGTTGGGCTTGTATTTCCGGTCCCTTTTTACTTTTCAGCTCTTCTTTTTGTACTTAGTGTTTTACTTCCGCTTGCTTACTCTGTGGTGTTTGTTTACCTTACAAAGGCAATGCCTTCCCTTTTTCTGGGATTTACGCCTTGGTGCTAGTCGCCAGCCCCTGGCCTATGGAAGGCGGGCTTGGGGTAGTCACGGCACGGACCCCGAGGGCGGGTCGTGACAAATTGGTATCTGAGGTGGTCGGTTCTACCGCAGACTCTGATCTTTCTTTCTGTGAAGCAATAGTGTTAAGGGTACCGAGTGTGGTTTTCAGTTCAGGGAGTCCAGTGTTGGTGCGGGCGGCCGACGTATCCATACACCAGGATCCTAACAACTGATTTCCGACTTTGTGCACGAAAACACTGATTGCGTGTGTGTTTTCAAAGGTTTTTTTCCCTTAAAACAGCTCAAACCAGGTCAGCTCACCAGGTATAATCGTTTGATCGTGTTACGTTGTTTCTTTCAGGATGTCTTTTCTCAGACGACCAGCTAGAGCCCGGAGGGATGAGCGTGCTGACAGTCTGTCGAGCGACGAGGCTTCAGTACAGGGCCCTCTTGCAGTTGAGACACCAGCGGAGGCACCAGCGGTACTACCATACGTTGGGCCACCGATGCCACCAGCCCCAGCAGTAGGCGATGCACGACGCATGAGCGCGCTGCACGAGTTCCAGCGCCAGAGGCCACCCAGGTTCCGGGGAGAGACGGACCCGCAGGCGGCTGAGGTTTGGCTGGAGGCTGTGGTGAGAGTCTTCAGACTAGTGGGGACGCCGGCAGACTTCATGGTGATCTTTGCTACCAGCCTCCTTCAGGCAGCAGCAGGTAGGTGGTGGAGCCACTTGTTTCCGTTTTGCGATGAGATGGACTTCGCATGGGAAGACTTCGAGACCTTCTTCAGGGTGGAGTTTGTGCCAGTATCACTACACCCCGAGCGTGTACAGGAGATTCTGCCTCTGCCGCGTGTTTTTCGATCAGAAGCCGAGTCATCTATGGGCAGTAGACAGATGATGCAGAGGTCCAGGAGGACCAGACCAGCAGTTGGGCAATCTCGGGTTTTAGGACCGGTGGTGCAGGGCACCCGGAGTGGGAACAGAGCTAGCCGTGCAAGGAGCAGGTTGTGTTACTCATGCCGCGGAAAGGGTCACCTGGCACGTGACTGTCCGACTCCTCGATCCACAGGCTTGGAGGGAGCCACCGAGGTTGAGGCAGCGACAAATGCTGGAGCTCTGGGAGCAGGTGGACAGGGGAGGAACTAGTGGATACATCTTTTGTACTTCTAGTTCCATATTGATGTTTCTTTTGAGTAGCGTCTTGTAATATGAGCTGCAATAATAAAAGACGCATACCTTTGTGATGTTTTCTTTCCTGTCCTCTTTTGTGATGTTACTAAGAGGTTCCAGTTGACTGTTGACTTGACCCTCACTTGTGAGACATCTACTGGAGGAGACCAGTTACCACACACTGATGCTGACAGTGTGACTCAACCCTTGGAGGCGAGAGTAACGGTTGGATCTCTTAGTAGTAGCGTCGAGGCCTTACGACGTCATCCTTGGTATGGATTAGTATCATCCATGTTAGGATTGACTGTTTTAGGCAAAGAATGTGGTTCATCCAGGGGATGAGACCAGGTTTCTCTTATCGGCAAAGAAGAAATCTCGCAGCTCTTATGGGACCAGAGATGGTCCGGGCCACGTCAGAAGAGGTCCATGTCATCCAGGAGCGGATGAGGACAACACAGAGCCGGCAGAAGTCATACGCTGATAGGAGGCGGAGGCCACTAGAGTTCGAGGATGGTGACCACGTCTTCTTGCGGGTCTCACCTCGACGTGGTATTCGGAGATTTGGCCTAGGCGGCAAGTTATCTCCGCGCTTCATCGGACCCTTCCAGGTCCTCAACAGGGTTGGTGAGGTGGCTTATCGCTTGGCTCTACCACCTCAGTTGCACCGGGTGCACGACGTCTTCCACGTGTCTCAGTTGAGGAGATACGTGCACGACCCGACGCACATCTTTGACCATGGGGAGCTTGACGTTGACAATGGGGTGACTTTTACGGAGGTCCCGGTGGAGATAGGGGATCGACAGGAGCGGGTCCTACATGGGCGATCGATTCCTCTTGTGCGCAACAGATGGCGGCACGGGAATCTCCAGGAGAGCACATGGGAGCGGAAGGCTCAGATGCGTGCTCAGTACCCTCTTTGTTTCCCTAGTTTTTGATGTATCTTTACGGGGACATAAAGTCCTGAGGTGGGAGTAATGTAAAGACCCGTAAAATTCAAGGGAAATTTTTTCTTAATTTTCTTTAGAATTTTACAAGAGCGCGGTTTCAGACGGCACCTGATTCCGAGGCCCGGAGTGCCCGGAATTAATTTCCGAAGTTTGGCTCGGGTACGTTCAGTGAACGAACGAGCGGGAATTCCTAACTTTTGATCCGGTGCTCGGAATTGAAATCCGAGGGCACCGATGAACTCGCAGCGCCGATATTCGCTTAACGAGACCTTTTCGGGAGTTGCGTTTGTTGCGGGTTGAAAGTTAGTTTTTGGGAGATTTATAAAAAAGTTGAATAAAAAGTGTGAATTCTTTTTATTTACTTTTTGTAGGTTAACTCCTCTCAAAGGGAGTTGGGGGTGGGACCCACACCCACTTAACCTCCCTTGATAGGATTAAGTGTGGTGGGGCCCACACGAAACCTAAACCTCTCATCTCCCCTCACTCTCCCTCTTAATGGCTTGACATGTTAACTTATATTTAATTATACAATTCATGTATATTAAATAAGTGAGTTAATTTTGGAGTTATCCATTTTGAATTTCAAACCTTTGAAATTCTTGTGGTTAAGTTATGAAATAATATAAGTTAAAGCTTATATTATTCTAGGAGTTTCTTTTACCCTTGGGAGGATTTCTTGAGAGCTTTGGAAGCTTTTCTTCTTCTTCTTCAACTCAACGAAGAACGCGAAGAACGTCGTTCTTCAACGAAGAACTTCTCCGCCGAAGAACACGATCCATCCGCGACGTCGTGTCCGCGACGCGACGTACTTCTTCCGCGTCATCTCTTCCGCGACGGTTTTCCGCGACGAACGCCTTCGATAACGACTCTTCCTCCGACGTCAAAGGAATCGACACCGATATTCCACGACTCCGTCACCGTGCGTCTATCGAGGTAGAGATTCTTGAGTTCGTTGTTCTATTTATAATTGGACTTTCCTCTAGACTTGACGAGGAACGCCCTTTTTCCGACGAAGAACGCCGCACCACTCTTCTTCGTCTTCGGTGTCAACGAGAGAGAACACCGCACCTTCCTCGGACAACCTTCGTCGGCGTACAAGGATTCGCCAACGACGTGCCTCTTCGGACGCGTCTCTTCGTCAACGGAATTGACGAACGACTACCGCGACGCCCGATCTCCGCGACGTCGACTTCCGCGGACATAGTCAAATCCTCGAACTTATACCCGAGGTAGGGGATTGTTGTTTCATTCTTAAATTATTTCCATTTTCTTGAACATGGATCTGGCATGTCTAACATGAGGCTTGAAATGTTCATGTTGAGTTTTTATTTAACGTGAGGGGGGCCGGACCGCATGAACACGGCCGAACCCCCCTCCAACGTTTATGTTGAATTTATCTTGCGGGAGGAAGCAAGTGGCGTGGTGCCGTCGCACCACGCGGATGAACGTGCAAATATCTTCGCGATGCCGTCGCACGCACCATGGTAGAAACAACAGAAACGCGACGCCGTCGCGCCGCGTTGGATGATTATCAAAGCACGGCAAAGGGGCGTGGTGCCGTCGCACCGTGCCGGACGACGAACGCCGCGGCCGGTTCCGGGCCGCGGCGGGACGAAGAGACCGCGGCCGGTTCCGGGCCGCGGCGGAAGATAAGACCGGCGGCCGGGCCGCCGGCGTCGGAAGCCGAAGAGGGGACCGGATTTTTCCGGTCCCGTTGGAGAAAACCGGCCGGCCAGCTGGCCGGCCGGAAGTCTTTAAAACCGGGGAAATAAATTCCCCGGCCGTGTTAATAAAACCCCCCCTCTTTAAGAGAGGGGGCGGTTCTTGAGGGAAGGGGGCATCCAGCCCCCTGGTTCGGCGCCAGCAGGCCCCCCCACGTGAGGGGGGGGCGGTTTAATTAAAATCGGCGCGGCACGTAGGCCGCGCCACTTGAAGAAGGGCGGGGGCTTAGCCCCCCGCGTGTGCCGCGGCCCGCCGCCGCCGCCTGCGCGGCCCGCCGCCGCCGCCAGCGCGGCCCGCCGCCGCCGCCACCGCGGCCCGCCGCCGCCGCCGCCGCGCCGCCCGCCGCCGCCGCCCGCCGCCGCCGTCCGCCGCCGTCCGCCGCCGCCGACCGCCGCCGCCGGCCGCCGCGCCGCCCCCGGGGGGGGGGGGGGGGGGGGGGGGGGGGTCGGGCCGGGTCGGCCCGGACCCGGACCCCCCCGTTTCGAACCAGATTTGGTTTTCGGCTCATAACTTGAGCCTCGGACCTCCGAACGACGAACCGTCTGCGGCAACGCGATCCTTGGATCGAGACGGTCGTTTCGGTATATCGCACTCAAGGTTTCGGATTACTTTGAGTTCGGCCGGGTTGGTTCGTTCACGAAACCAACCGGGCCTTCGGAGCGGAAACGCTCATATCTTGAGCCACGAACGTCCGATTGACGCGCCGTCAGTCGCGTTGCGTTTCTCTTAATGAGACGGATCTTTTGGCATACTCCGCCCGAGGTTTGGACGCAGGTGGTGTACGGTCGGGTTGGTTTTGCCTTAAAAACCAACCGGGCCCCGGAGACGAAAATGCCAGTAACTCACAGACCGGGCGTCCGATTGACGCGCCGTCTGTTTCGTTGACTTCCTCTTGATGAGACGGAACTTTTGACATACTCCGCCCGAGTTTTGGATACAGTCGGAGTACGGCCGGGTTGGATTGTAACCGAAATCCAACCGGGCCCCTGGAACGGAAAAGCTGATATCTTACAGACAGGACGTCCGCTTGACGAGCCGTCAGCGGCGTTGGTGGTTACGTTGAGTAACGGTCCCTTTGAGTATACCCTATGGGAGTTCGGGGTACAGTTGAGATACGGCCGGGTTTGGTTCGCACTCGAAACCAACCGGGCCCCTGGGACGAAAAGGCTAATAACTCACAGACCGGGCGTCCGATCGACGCGCCGTCTGTTGCGTTGAGACCCCTGTGACGAGACGGACCTTTGAGACACTTCTTCGTGGGACTTTGTGATACTTGGAGTATCGACCAGTAGCTCGTGGAGCGGACCCTCCCGGAGACGAGCGTGCAGAGTACGGAGACCGTGTAGCCGGCTGAGACCTGACGACTGCTTGACCGACTCGACTTGGAGTGAGTCGACTAGCCCAGTGGACGGAGCGCCCGGTACTTGGCGGCAGACCCACGGCGGACGGAGCGCCTGGTAGTTGGCAGCAGACCCGCGGTACTCGATAGGAGGAGTACCTCAGTAGGCTATCTGGGTAGCGCCCGGTATTTGGCGACAGACCCTCAGCGGATGGAGCGCCAGGTAGTTGGCCGCAAACCCGCAGTACTCGACAGGAGGAGTACTTCAGCAGTCCTAGGTTAGTGAGCGGCAGCCTCGGAGTCGTGACAGGACCACTGTACACTCTAGAGACGGAGCTCTTCAGCAGTTACGGTTTCGATAATGAAAATCGACTTTTGACCTTGTGTTACTTTATGATTGAGATGGGTCACTTGCTAACTTTGGTATATGTATGGGCATATACCCGGGTAGTGGTTATCCGTCGTTTCACAATCCTTGTGTTTCCTCATGATTGAGATGGGTTACTTGATAACTTAGGTATATGTATGGGCATATACCTAAGTAGGGTTTATCTGTTGAGATCTTCTTGTGCTTATCCTTGTTGGTTTTAGTGAGACCTTGAGGGTCTCGGGGTCCCTACTGAGTATCGTTATACTCACCCCTGCACGGGCTATGCCCGCACCTCGTTGTGTTGGTTGCAGACGACGGACAGTGATGACAGAAGCCGAAGGTTCGAGGACTGGACGGTACCTGGAGGTGGACTATACGACGAGGCGGTACCCGGAGGTGGACCACTGGGCGGGACATACTCGGAGCGGATGGCGGGACCCGAGGAGCAGAGGAGCTATCTGTACCCACCCTTCAGGTGGGATTTCCAGTGGACATCTTAGCGTAGCAGCTTTACTTTTCAGTCGCTGTTTTCCCTTTTCGAGTTGTACTTTACAGTTGGGCTTTTATTTCCGGTCCCTTTTTACTTTTCAGCTCTTCTTTTTGTACTTAGTGTTTTACTTCCGCTTGCTTACTCTGTGGTGTTTGTTTACCTTACAAAGGCAATGCCTTCCCTTTTTCTGGGATTTACGCCTTGGTGCTAGTCGCCAGCCCCTGGCCTATGGAAGGCGGGCTTGGGGTAGTCACGGCACGGACCCCGAGGGCGGGTCGTGACAAATTATTCCCCTTTGACATATTCATCCAAATATAGGATCTGAAATGCATAGTTTTGTTCTATATCCAATTAAAAAGATAGTAGCTATTGAAAACATAAAATGTGGCTTAAATTATACCTATATGTATTTATAGGTTATGTGAAATGAAGTACCTCTTAACCATTGAAGACAAATTTTTTGTGTGGTAAATATTTCCACAATAATGAACCTTAATTCATAGTTTATTTTTGTTCATCTTTAGTACTATTATAGAAGTATTTTTGGTCTTTTCTAATTCTAAAATAATCTATGTCATGGATACTTGTGGATTAACATCATCCCTGATCCATTATTTCTTAAAATCATTCCACATGTAAACATTTCCTTATTTTTTGGACTTTTGTTTAATAAACTCTTGAAATTGTTTTTTATATCACCATGTATCATATTCACATTCTATATAACCTATATAAATAATTTTCTCAATGTTATACTTGGATTAAATATTCTCTCTAAATAGTTAACAATTTTCTATAAAATAAAGACTTACCATTTGAGTCTCATTGTTCTTTTGACATGTTTTTTATAAAAAATTTCAAGATATCAAGGATATAGGCTTGTTTTTAAACATTTATATTTATATAAAAAATTCTATCTAAGGTCTCTATATTATCAAATTCTATATTGATAATCTTAAACTTCATTAAAAAATTATAATATTTTTATTTATATTTATAAATATGGTAATCAACAACCTCTCTATTAGTTTTCTTTCTGTATCCCTCAAAATATCAATATCTAAGAATAAAGACTATATATTTTCTTTGAGGTATTCTTTTACATCATTAACACTATAACTTTTCTCCTCAACTTTTGTTTTTTTATATTATTCCCACAAGAACAGCTTCATAATTTTTTTAGAGTCATACATTTATTTTTAAACCACAACCACTTTTGATTCTATTTTTTGAATAATTTTTACTATGTACCCTTTATGCCTTTAAATTTTTTGGAGGACTTATTAACATTTTAAACCTATTATAAATAATCTTAGATATTATTTAGACACATGGAATTGAGGTAATAAGATTTTCTATATTTAAAAAAATTATTGGAAGTTTCCCCTTGAACATTCACATTCACGTTATTTTTTGTTTGAGAAAAATAATTCGATCATGTTTTCAACCTCTACTATATATGTCCATTATTCACTAAATGGTTCTTCATTGTCTGTATTAAAATTCATTAGAATTATTCTTTTCTGTTTTATAATTCCCATTATTCTGTATAGAATATGAAACAATATTTTTATTAAACGGTCAGATATAACTTGATTGAGATATGTTTTAGTAGTTGAGAAATGGGATACATACACGGACACATGGCCTATAGGAGAAATTAATGTGTCAATAGACCATTTTTCAATTATCATGGGATCCTAACCTTGGATATTTTGAGTTTCTAAAGGAAACATATGATTATATATATCATAACACATTCAAATATTTTTATTGATATGGGGAATGGTCATATTCATATGTATATTACCAGATGCATCACCAATGGTCAGAGCTTGGTGAAAAATTTTAAACCATTCAATAATTGATTTTCAATCCCAAAACCATTACATTATATTGTATAAAGACATACCACTCCCCTACTTCACAAAGACACATACACACACATCTATATATATATATATTGAAAAAAAATTAAAATATATATTATTATATTTCCCATAATTATTTTAAAATGTATCATTATAGTAAGTTGGGGCCTGCAGTCATAAGACTATAGGTCATGGATGTATATGTTTTCCATGTTAACATACTACCATGGGTAGTGTATCCCATAGTTTTTGGCTCTCCTCTAGTGAAATACCACAATGTGTCGCACCATCCGTTGTGGTAAGCCTCCACCTCATGGACCTAACACCATGAGCCACACAACCATTGTATAAAGGGAAAAACATGTAACAACAACCATAATCCATGATGCCCATATCAATATTTTGTTGTGGGAATGACATATAGCCATGGACACTAGTGCGTGTGTCCATAAATAATTATCACACCCTTCAAATTTTCTTCATGTGTTAGACATGTAGTTCCCAAAAAACTCTATGGACAACAACAATTTCGCTAATCAATATAGGTTTTTATAATGTGGATTTCCAACCATGTGTGATGTGGAAAATTTCCATCAGGCCTTTATAAAAAAAAAATTCTAGGTGATAGGCTTACCTATGGGTATGATTATTTTTAAGGATTCTATAAAACATTCACCATAGGTAAATTTTTGTAGGGTATCCATGAGTATTATTCTATTTTATTTAATCAAGGTGGAAAACTTCTAATAATATTTTTCAAAATATTTATATCTTTTTGGGATTTTATGAGTCTATGCATATCCCCTAAAATCACATTCACCTAATAAAATAATATATAGAAAACTTTAGTTAAGAATATCAAAAAATACCCATACGTTTTTCATATAACTTTTAATTTTATATTAATTTCATCTGAGTGGCATTAATTAATGTTTAAAAACATTTCCCACATTGGGTGTGTGGATTTTCATGTCATCTATTTTATATAGATTAGGTTATAGAATGATCAACCTAAAATATTAATACCAATGAAATCCATTTATTTATGCTCTCTTTCCAATAAATCTCCATTTAATCTTTTTAGTTAACTATGATTAGTAAAACAACATTGACAGAAGAGGTGAATTATTGTGTGAGTAATTTTACTAATTTAACCCAATTTCTTTTACCTATTTTCATATTTCAGAAATGAATCTCTCTTTATTCCCTCTCACAATATTCTATGAAATAATGAATATATAATAAATCAAACAAAAATTCCACACCAAAATTTGATAATTGGGTTTTCCTCATATATGGATAATTTTATCCTCAATGTATTTTATTTTTATCTAAATCATACAAATTTACTCTTTTATTATCAATATCTATCTATTATAATATTATATCCATGTAAATAATCATTATAAATTCCATAATTAATCTAGTACAATGGTGTTTGCGGAGATTTGGGTTTATTATTTCCGGATTCATTCATCATTGGATATTCATATTGTGTCTTATTGTAGCATAATTCCCGACTTTATGGGTATATATTGAGAGTATAGTCATCAAGGCAGTTTTTTTATTCTCCTTGGTGTAATTTTTAGTGATATATTAACTGTTGGTTGTGATTTTTAGTTTTTCAATGTTGAGAGTTTGATTTTTCATCTATTTATATTTAATATTTTTTCATCATTTTATAAAATATTGAGGTGGGATTGTTTTTATATGATCGGTGATGTTTTATAAGAGTGGCTAAAGTTCATTTTCTTCTAGTGACACGATGATGATTACATGTATCCATGAACTCTCTTAATAGGCATGATTATACTTTTTTTGGTTTTTTCCTTGGCTATTTTTTTGTGTGTGTGCCATTGTATCTCATTTTTTTCTAGTTCTATATATCCTATTTCATTAATTTGATTTTTAAAGTAGTTATTATTTCACTAGTTCTATTTCTTCCTACAGTAAGGTAACATGGGGATATAATGATGATTTTTTTTTAATTTAGGATGGTTTTGTTCATCTAAAATATTGGGATTAATGTGGAGTCCTAATCAGAAATGTCATTTCACCCATTGGAATTTAAAATTTTGAGTTTTTAAATTGGGTTTTTTTAACAAGGGGTTTTTTATTTTTTTTTCTGGTCAAGAATATTGGTTAGGGGTAACATTTGAGTTTTCCCACTCAACCCCAAAAAGTGGTTTAATTTGAAATAAATGTTTGGATCTGGATTGTATATCCTTGAACATTTTAACTTTTAAACAACTATGTTTCAAGCAAGAACCAAATTGTTCTCCTATTAGGATCTAGCAACAACCAGTTCTTATTAAATTAGTAGATTATATTGGATTCTATTTTAAATATTATTAATAGTGTAAGTTTATGTGTCTCTTGGAAAATAAAAATATGATCTACTTCCTCAGTTTCACCAATCACAAATAACTAATTTTTTTTCAATATTCTAAATTATGAGGTCTCACTTCTATCCATGCAATTTACATAAATTATACATAATCCTTCTAATAATTTTAATACCTAAAAATGTATGATATATGTCATACATCACAGTCTCTCTCTTCAAATTTCTCATTCTTCATCAGTGTTTATGATGTTCTTCTCAAACATAGTATTGGATCTCGTATTTTCTCCTTTGACTAATAGACTAATGAATGTTTCAATACATCAGAATCACATATATTATTTCCTAAATTCACATAATGTCATGGAATTTTAGTACTATTTTATTCTTCTTTTATCATTTTAATTTATCTTTTCAACATACAGAATATGAAATGGTATTACTAATGTTGAAATATTTTTCTCTCCTTCAATGGTAATGTATTTATAATGATAAGAGTAATAATGGTTCCACCATTTTCTATTCTCTTTCCATTATGATATATTCAATTAATTAAATGGATATTATTTTTATATTTTGTATATAAATTTTCAAATATATTTAGAAACATTATCTGATCAATGATATTTCTAATTAATTTCAAATATTTATATTTGAAATGCAAAAAAAATCATGTGAAGACACTATCAGTTACTTATCATTAAATTCCCTTGACACTTAGAATTAATCATGTATAATAACTAATATAAACATGATATTTAATCAATAAAAAATTAGTATAAATATCGTCTAATTTTATCATCCATTGAGATTATTTTATAAAAAATATCTTATTTTTTCTAATACAAAAAAATTACCAATCTTTAGAAGAATTAAAGATATAATTTTTCTACGTCAAACCTTTTTTGGTATCTTCACAAGCATATAATATATGTTCTATGAAACATGTGCATCACTTGGAATATATTAAATATCTTCAAAGATATATCATGTACCTCGTTGGGTGTGTTTCTTTTTCCACATAACTAAATTCTAGAAAAATCTAAATAGCTTGATCTTATTAATTATAGAATAAATATCATGTACTTTTAAAAATTTCACTACGCAATAATTTTTGTATCAACTGAATGATATTGCAAGCAAATAGTGAAATATGACTTTTTTATCTGAAATGATTCTGTCGACTAAAAATATCTTAAGTAACACAAAGTGGTTTTTCCTTTTTCATATTTCAATATGAAGATGAACATATATATTCTATACGATTCAAATATATTTCATATGAAAAGTAATACATCAAATTTCAACAAAATGATCTCATATAACATCTATATATCATAATATGGTATAGCACATAGTTAAAAAAAATATGTCTCTAATAATATCCATTGATATTTGAACAATTTTAGTAACTCACATTCATGATCCAAGGTTTTTATTGAATCCCACTTCATTGTTCACAACTCAACATAAAATTAATCCTTTCTTTATTATTTCATCAACTTTTCACTCTTCATATCTACTCTAATCAACACATTTTGACATCATGGATTATGGTCATATAAACAATATATGAAAATTACATCCAAGATATACGTTGTTTCTTCAATCATCCTTTATTATCCATAACTCAACAAATAATGACACCTTTAATTGATATATTATCCTTATTTTCCTCTTCCCATATTCATTAATCAACACATATTGAAAAACAAATTTAAAATATAATATATAACAAAAATGGGTTGATCAATCCCCACATTTTATTTTGTGTTAATACTAATTTTGAAAATGTATATCAATATCTCTAACTATCTTGTTTCAACATCATTTATTTGTGTGCTGATAATTTTAGAATTATCCTTTTGTCCCCTCTAATAGGATTTTTAATGTAAGAAAATGAATATTATTTTTTAAAGCATTTCTTTCTTGTAAATGAATATAATGATATAGAATTGGTATTAATTGTTTATTAATTTATTAGTTGTTAATTATTATCTTTCCCTTTCATATTCAAATTTATTATGATTTTTATTAACAAATTTCATAGAAAAATACACATCATTAAGTGTTTTGGAATATCTCATATATTGAAGTAGTTACCTGAAATTATTTCTATATTTTAAGTCCATTGAAATATATAATCTTATTGGCTGTTTTCTAAATTCTTATTCTATAATTAAATTTCTTATGCACTAAGTCTTTAAATTGTACTTGGTAAAAAAATTCTTACAAAATTGATTTCATTATATTTTTACTAAGTAATATAGGTTTCAAAAAAAATTATGTTAGGTCAAACGATATAGATTTTCATTATGGGGATGTGTATTATGTGGATATATATGTATCAATAAGTTAGTTTTTTGGAAAATTGAAATGTCTTGCATGTTTTAATGAATTTAAAATGTGAAATATGAAATATTATTGTATAAAAAATCTAATGAGAAAAATGGACTTATAAGATTTTAACATCTTAGATATTGATAATCAAAGACTTTTGAAATTCTAAGGCATTATAAAATTATATTTACATTAAACTACATAATCTTATGTAATTTTTGTATGGATCGATATTTTATTGCATAAAATCAAAATGGGCTCTATTTTTCTTATTTTTAATAATTTTATTTACGAAATATTCATGTTTTTTATTTTCAAAATTTCTTTGTTTAATAATGACATAGTATTTATTTTGATTATATGAAAATTAAATTGGATGTGTTTTATATATAGTTAAAATATTTTTTATAAAGAGTAAGTATATATGAGTATTTAAATTATTTATTTATAATATTTATAGAAATATATTAAGCGTTATTTTATTGAAATATTATAAGTTATTTATGACTGTTTCATAGTTCCTTGAAACATGTGTTCTAGTTTTAAGAATCACTACTTCCAGACGATTTCCATTGGATTTATTCATGGAATAAGAAACTTCCAATAATTCATTACCAGAAGGGGACATTATTTCTAAACATAGGTGTTCATTATGTTTTATATTTATGATATATAGGAATGTACATTTTCGAGAGGATAGGTAGTTGGACTCATCACACCCTATTGGGGGGAATTATTGTCTTCTACGAGACTCTCTTTGTAAATTTAAAATATTTTCATAAATCCTTATTAATTCTCCCAGCATAGTATAAGTTTTCCTTAGAATATGAAATCACTTATTAACATGTGTAATGTATAGAATCATCAATATGCATTCATGGTTCTTCATTAATGGATATATCTGTATGTATTCGAGGTTCTCCATCAATGGTATCCTCTAATATACTATTTCAGGATTCATTTAATAATCATTATAATGATACTAGATTTTAATCCACTCAGTGGGGCACTCTAGTATTTATTGTTATCCAGGGAGATGAAGGCTTGTTCTGATATTGGTATTGTACCCATGAAATGGGTTACCTACGTATCCTTATGAATAGAATCAGAACCCTCATAGTTCAGTGCTGCTTAATGGGAAATATCAAACCTTTTAAGGTCAAGTGATAATAACCTAACCATAAATATTAATGTCATGTGGTATGGATATCTAAGTGAAAAGTGCTCAGTAAAATCTTGGTGTGGGAATTATGCAAAAATGGCCGAATGAAATTGGAATGGATATGGGTTTCCATGTTAGATCAGACCCTATTGGGAATATGGACCATGGAAAATAGTGTTGATTTTTAAATGTTGGGTTTGAACCTCAAGGAGTCTTCCTACATATCCCATATGGATTGGAATCAAATCCCACGTATTTTGATTAGTCTTATAAGAGAGTATAGCCCTTTGAGAGAAATGAGTTTGGGATTACTTCCTAAAAAGGATGCCATAATTATTTTGGGGGTTTAATTTGAGGATTCTTCCTAAAGTGGATTCTATGATTAAAGGAATAAGGGGTGGATTCTTGAAGAGGATGTCTAGTGATCACGGGCCTTGAGAAGGCTTCCTAAATATCTCAATTATGGTGGGAATCAGAGTTCTCATTTTTCATTAAATCTCATAGGAGAGTATAGTCCTTTGAGAGAAATGAGTTTGGGCTCCCTGAAAAGGATATCTTAATGATTTTGGGTGTTTAATTTAGGGATTATTTCTAAGGTGGATTCCCAAATTATGGAAATTAGGGTTAGATTATTGAAGAGGATGTATAGTTAGCTCGGTCCCTAAGAAGGCTTCCTACATATCCTAGTTATCGTGGGAATCAGAGCTCTCTTAGTTCATTTAATTTTGAGTGTTTTTGAACAGGTTGTAATCCTTATGAATCTATAAGCCCACATGAGTCATTCTTGGTTTGAGAAAAAAGGGGATTTGAAATATTCAACTATAACACATGCAATTTTCCTCCTCCAATGGTGGAAGATGGTGCACGTATGGTGGTGAGAGTGGATGAAGCATGTGTTGACCAGAAAAGAGGGTGAGGTGAGGGGCCTTCCCTCTTTTCACTTTACATTAGACAAGGGTCCAATGAAACGAAGATGGGATGTGGGTTTGGGGCTTACACTATGATGGTTTCCCATGGTGAAAAATCTCACTGGGAGAGGGAAAGGGTGAAGAAAGTCCTTATTCCCATCTCCCCTTTGGTCTTTGGCACTGAATAATATAAGAGGAGCAATGATGAAATCTCCTACAAGAAATGATAGCGGTTTGCACTAGGATGGTTTCCCTAATATTGATCCTATTAGAGGAGGGATACTTCTTCATTATTTTAAAACGAAAAATAGGTATGAGCAGTACCTTACCCTAGTAGAGACCTGAAGTTTCGAGTCATCTTTTTGAGAATGGAGAGGTGAGGACCCAAACCCTCCTCCAAACCGGGAACATCCCAACACTGTTCCTTTGAGAATGTTCTATGTCACTGTGGATATACAAACCCATAGATACTCTATGAATCTTAAATACCATATAATTCAAATATGGGTAACCTATGACTATGGATATACAAATCCAAATAGGAGACACACTAATGTGTATTTCCTAAGGGTTTGATAAGTCAGGAGGTTTAGGTGATGGTCTCAACAAAATCCCTTTCAGACAAAGCAGGCAAGGATGATGAAGCCTTTCCATGAATAGATTTGAGGAAGGCTTGTTGGCTTGTAGACTGAAGAGATTAAGTGAATCCAAGAGGGGAACTCAAATAAATAAGGGCTCACAAGTATGGACACACATGTAAACATGGGCAACCGATATTCACTTGAACAACTGACAACATGTATGGTAATACTTGGTCGAGAATTGGCTCAAGCCTTCAGAAGTATTCACATGTTGTCCCCGAAGTGGGGCGCTGAAGTTCATATGAAATGAATATGTGGCGCATAAGTATTTATGATTTGGGTAGGTTGGGCGCTTTAGGCGTGCAAGTGTTATGGTTTTCAAACACTAACGATCCTCCCTTAAATCCTCTGCTCAAGGTGTTGAATAATTACCTTGAAATTTTAAGGAGACATAGGAAAAACACTAGGGAGAACATAGTAGAAATTATGCTTCAGGGAAATTCTTGTGTAAAAATGAAGACCACAAGGGTCTATTTATAGGAAAAAATAAGACCTTGGGAGAAATGAGTGTGGGCATGCAAAAAGGTTGCAGGATATATTGGGGTGCACATGTAGGTTGTGCGCCGATGCTCTTCAGGTCTGACTAAGGAAAAAAAAAACTCATCCCATTACAATCCTTGATTTTATTCATTTATTTCCCATTTTCAATCTAAGTTATTTCCAATTTTCATTTTTTAGAATCCTTGATGGAATAGAGTGTCTACAAAATCCCCCCGTAGAATTGGATCCAGAATGAAGAGAGGATCATATACCTAGGTAAAGTAAATGAAGGATAATGAAAAGAGTAATAGGGTATGAAAGTGTTATGCACATGGAGAAACTGGTCGCACAAGCTAGAAACACGCAGGATTATAGTGTGTATAATGACATGTATCGCCTATATATAACATCTTTACATCCACACAAATTCTTCTGACTTCCAAAATTTCAGCAATTGGCATGCAAGCTCCTTCTTGCTCGGACTCATTTGTTTAGTCGCACTTCTGTCGTATGTTTTTTAGTTTCACACTATAAGTGGGGAACCATAATTTCTCACTGAATTATACTTGCGTACCAGGTTTATACATGCATTTCCGAATTCCTTTGCTAATTTTTTAAAAAGTAACAAAAAAATGAACTTACTTAAATGATTATTTATGTCTTTTCTAATGGTTAAATGGCTCCCAAAATAATTGAAACTACTAATGAACTCTCCAGAAAGAAGATTTATGACATGATTAATGTCTTTGGTCATGATTACATCGACATTTGGGAAACCAACCTTCCAAACATAGAAAAATATTTTAAAAAGTACCATTTCATCATTCTCTAAAGCACCAATATTACTTTGTATAGTCATGGCCATCTACATGATGTCGATATTCTGTACCCAAAGAACTATATCCCACATTCTTGGTTTCAGAATTATACCAACTTTTAATTGGCCAATGTTTCTATTGGGGTCCCATTTTCTAATTTTTGGATAGTAGATAAGGCTCATATCATGCATTATAGCCCATGTGCACTGTACTTGAAAGAGCACATACCTGAGTTGTAGCCACACTTTTATTTATCCATCTCTCGAGATTCCCGAATGGATCGGTCCAAGGGTTGTAAAAAAGTGTGGATTTCCTCCCAGGATGTGGTGTAAAACCCACATGGATGTGGGCATACCGGTTTTTTATGACCTGTGTAGAATTTACAGACGACATGAAAGGCATCGAGATTTATGAGGCTGTCAGGGTTGGGAAAAATTATGTGTATAGGAATGATGATTTATTGCTATAATTATTAAGCCGATGGATTCCACACACTAACTCCTTCTATTTAACACATGGATAGGTTGGTATCAGCTTATGGGATGTTTACAAGATTTCTAGAACTCCAATCCTTGGAGACATGTATGATGAGTTTATTACTCCCTAGGTAACATGGAATGACTTGGAGAAGACACCAGCATTGGTTAATGATTTGATGAAAATATTTAAAAAAAACATGGGGACACGACCACCATGAAGTCTCGATCTAGGATAGATATTCATCCAGAGGAATGGATGGAAATATTATTGATAAAGAAGAAGGAAAAGGGTCCCACTTACACTCGTCTGACCAGCTGTCCAAGGGTAGATAAGAGAGTTACTCCTAACACCTTCTGGCCAACAGTGGAGAAATGAGAATTTGACAAATGGGTATATGAATTCAACCCAAAAATTCAGGTGATGACACGTCTTGCCAGATTCTTGTCCATATGGATCAGTGTGTATTTGGTCCTAGTCGGAGACTCCATTATAGGTGTGAGGCCAGAAATATTTGTTATTGAGGTCAAGCTAGAGGAGAAAAGGATGGTAGGGTTGGAAACTCTTGTTTGGGCCAAGATTCATTGGAGTGTGTTGCACATTTAGAAAGGGAAGTATTCCTTTAGAATAGAAGTATCATTCTAGTTGTTGTGTGGATGGATCACTAATCAATTCAGAATATAGGATGTACAATGTGGGGTCCAGGTTTTTGGAAGTCCTTTCTAACCATCTGTTCAAGATATTTATGGTATTTCACCCTTTTCTCTGAATTCTTATGACATCAAGTCTAGATTGAGGATTCATAAGGAGTTTCATTTATTTTCTTATGTGGATATTTTTGTGGGGTAATTTTTTGATGATTGGATGACCAGTTTGGAATTGAGGGTATATAGGCTAGCATGAGAGATGGGGTGTTGGGAACACGAATCAATGGGGAAATCATATGTGAGGCATATTCCCTTTATAGATTTGCACATAAAATAAAATGTATAAAACAAAATACTATACCCCCTCTTTTGGATATCATATTATAGAAACACCCAATGGTTTCCCGACAACTATGGTTATTGACGTCTACAGAGAAGACTATGGTAGTTTTTAATATACCTACCACTGATACAATAAGCAGATTGTGTATCTGGTGTGCTGAAAATAGGGTTTCATCCTACCCTAAAGGTCTAATGAATCATTATGTCCCTCGAGTGGGGATGAAGCGAAGTAGAATGAGAGAGCCCCTTCATTTTGAAGGTAACTCTTCATCATTAGGGGTCGACTCGCGAGAATCAGAGGGTGGAGGTGATGATGATACAAATTCACCGAAGACACCACGTTCTAGATATAACCCTCTTTATATAATTAAGAGTGTCATTCCATAAATACCTACCGAAGCTATATTGAGGTGATCCGAACACCGTCATTTTGAAGAGTTACATGTTCTATTTTCTCATCCCTCATCTGTGACTGTGGGGGTTTAGAAGAAACTCAAATATGAGGTTGTAGGATCCTCCTCATCCCTCTGACATACACTCTAAATATATATGATAAGAGGTTTTTCATACATGGGAGAGCATGTAATCTGATACTAAAACCATTTGGATGGATCTGCGTGATGGACTGCATATTCCAAGAGTAGGGGATTTGAGGGATTCTTCTGACATTCCTCTTAAGGATAATCCCAATGCGGTGAGGACCTACATTAGACAACTGAAAATGCTCATATATTCCACTGATGAATCAATTCCTACCACAAAGAGGGTTATGGAAATGATGGATCATTGTACAACCAAAGGGATTATTCCTTCATTGGACAAAGAATGTCGTGACTTTGTATATCCTAAATATGTAAGTTCTCTTTCTCTTTCATCCTCTTCTACATTTCAATTTGAATTTTATTCAAAACAATTTTAGATGTGAGAAATATAATCTTAACTTTATTTGGGATAAATGAAAGACAACTCAAGTTCCGTCGCCACAGTATAGCCCTAGAGGCACTACTCTTGGAGTTACCAGATCACCCCGTGAATTGGGAGAAATATCTATTGGCCAAGAGGACATGGAAGAGGAAATAGAGAGGGTATTAGGATCCCAAATATTTGGCTTTAGAGATGATCATGAAAAGCCTCCCATGAAGTTGAAGAAGAAAAAGTACTGAAGAAACAAAACAATAGTTAACCACTTTCTTAGTAGTGGTATGTCTCCTTGATAATCATGAATTTTATTCCTTATTTGTAACAACCCAAAATTCGTTAATAAAAATTCCTCTTCATCTGTTCCCCTTGAACAGTGATCACATGATTAGTATAAATATAGGTCCTTAACAAATCCAATTTACTCAGAAAAAGGAAGTGATGGCCTCATCCAGAAGACTTTCCCCGTACGAAGCCCATTTTTTGGATCTCGGAAAGGAGGTGGTGTCATTAGGCTTCTCTCTTGATCAATCCCAAGCCAAGCCTGAACACATTAATCTTGAGAGGAACCGACTATGTGATAAGTGAAATTTAATATAAATTACCACCTGAGCTATGTTATCTGAGACACCCCAAGAGTCTGTCACCATCACACACCTTACCCTTCCATCTTATACGGGTGTTATCAGAGGTTATGTAATGATACCCTAGCACTGTGACTATGTACAATATTCTTGTATATAGAATATACATTATTTCTATTGTCACATTGAAAATAGTTTTTAAAGCACGAATATTATTTTTATTTAATATTAAATTAAGAATTATATTTTGATGAATTAATGGATTTTTGAATTAAATAATTTGTTAATAAAATATTATTATTATTATTAATTTAATTTTTATTAAATATAAATTATCATATAATTTTATGAATACGATGATAATTTTTATTAAGGTTTGAAAGTTGTTTTTGTCAAAACCCATGAATTTTCAATAAATTTTGGTTTTTATATTAAATGTAAAAATTCACATATTTAGAAAATTATTTAGATAAAATGATTATTATTTTTGGAATCAGGATATCGAAATTATCCAATGGTGAATTTTCATAATTTTCTGAGATAATCAGATTTTTTGTTATAAATTAAGTAGCGTTTAAATTTATAATGTGTTTTATGACATCATAATGTCCCATATATGATGTAATAAAAAAATATATACATTATGTTCGGCCAATATACGTTTTACAATTTAAATAATTTAATTTTGGGTTTTTTTATTTTACAAATATTTTGTAGACCCTTCAAGACTTATAAAACATTTTGTCTTTTTAAATTGTTTTCCTTGAGTGTGTGACGCGCCTCCACCTAAGCGACCCTATTATTTTAAGAAGATCGGCCATTGGCCTAATAAAATATAGTTTTACACTCCCTTTTGGCTAAATCCATGGTCCAAACCCATGGGTTGGTTTGTGGTTTTGATTAGTTCAATATGAGGTGTCCCAAACATAAATAATAAAAAATTCCCTCTACTTTCCTAAATAAACCCCCCAAAGCTCCCTCTTACTATTAAATCAATGCCTTTGTAGTTAGAAAAACCCCTTCCCTCTTCTCTATAGAATCCAACCAAGGTGCCCCATGCTCCCATGAATCCTCTCCCAAGCCTCTCTCAAGCTTTTGGGGTCGCACTTCCATGTAAGGGATTTCTTCCTTTCCCATTTTTGTCCAATTTTATTTAAGTTGTTATGAGATTTTTTCAATTAAAAATGTTTGGGGTATGATTTCACACATTCCCCATACTGCCCAATTTATTATTGTCTGATGGGAGACTCCTTTCACTCTCATTAGTGCCTCTCATGTACACCTATTACCATGTCGAAATTCGGTGATTGATTTATCTCTCCTCTTTTACATCCAAGTAATTATTTTGTATTATGATTCTAAATTTTATTACATTTGTTGGGAAATGTATCTATATGAACCCCTTACTATCAATTTCATTTAAATATGATGAGTCACTCATTTCACTCTCATCAACCATTTCCAGGAATCCTTATGTCACATCGTTATGCTGCCGAAATTGCATTGCATTTTTTCAAGCCAAGATCATTGTGTAGTGAATACCAAACCCTTATCTCTATCACGGGTATTCACCTTTATGAACATATACATATTTAATGGAAGTTTAATGTATTTATTCAAAATTACTTAATCGTGGAATAACTTACAATGTTGATTTATTCCATGTTATATGATCCATGTGGCACACTTATGCATGAAATGAAATGTTTAAGAATGGTGCGCCCTAATAGCACTCAAGGAATTAAGTAAAGTATAGTATCATGATACATCATGTGAAATGACAGTTGACTCATTCTAATTCATTTGAAATGATGGTTTTATTGTGCTTCATGTGAAATGAGGGTTTACTCTTTCTCCATGTGCAATGACCCTTAGTATATGGTAAATTCCATGTTAAGTTTTTTTTCCACATTCCCAAGTTATGATTATCATGCTTTATCATTCCTTTATGTTCATATTTACCTTGTGATCCAATAATATTCCAATTTTATAACATTTATTGTATTCCTCATGTTATTCAATGTTTATTCCTTTATTAGGATAAGGTTAACCCCAAGAAAATCACAAACTTATGATGGGTTAAACGGTATGTGATTCCCTAGTAGGAAAAGTTAACATACAACATTTTTGTTTTAAGTTACATTTCATTGAGGATTTTATATATCATCTTAACTAAATCATAAGGAAACATACTTACATGTCATGTATACTTTCATCTCTTACTGGATTTCTTACACAAACTCATATTTTCTCCAAAAGAAGAGTATTTAGGATGAATTGTTTACATTAAGAGCGATATATTCAACTTCTAGAGAATCACCTAATCCACAAAAGAAAACTGTAAATTTCCCAAGTTTTTAAACCAAAACCAAAACCAAAAATTGTTATTACTAGATCAGATAATACCCAAAAAGGATAATCCTTTAAAAAGAAAATCAATTCTTAATCTCTAAAATTTGTCCAATAAAACCCAAAGTCCAACAAAGACCATTCGATAAACAATTGTCCATAAAATTCTTCAAAATAATCCAAACTAAGATTGAAACCCAAATCTCTGAAGGATTTAATCATATAGTCTTCCAAGATAAATCTTAAAATTTACCTCCAAATAACATCAGTTACTCACAAAGTCTCTTATTGAAAATTAATTAACCTAATCACATATTCTCAATGATAGGTTAATCATTTTCATAAATAAACCAAATCATCATATGTTCGAAATAAAAACATATATTCTTCCAAACTAAAATTTCAACCATTATTCCACGATTTAAATTCCATAGTATTCAATATTTCTTAGGGATATAGGGTTTCGTCAAAAGAGAGAACGTCTTTTACAACAATGTTTATCACTTAATCACCAAATCATTTTCCTATACTATATATATCCATTTGATGAATCATAAAATCTCAAAATCAACTTATTCTTGTTCTATAAAATCATCTAACTAAAAATAATTTGTCATACTAACCATGAACTTCACGTAGTCCAATGGTAGGCGATAAATTCCAGTCACACTTTGGTTTTGGGTTAGATTCCCGCAGCTTTGTCCGACGCGACGGGTTGTCACACGGTCTACATGTTTCCTTTTTCCAAAAACTATATGATTCTTAAAACATTCCACAAAAAGAGATAAAATCTTCATAAATTACCACAAAATAATTAACCTCACGTTTATCTCTTGCCTTTCATTTTCCATCATATCATATAGTAACCCATAATTACCTCAAAAGTAAGGATCATATAAACCCTAGTGATTACCTTTATAATTATTAACTGGACATCTACTTAGAGCTGGTTCTCTCATACATGATTCATTAAAGTACTCACCAAGGTTCAAGTGGTTAATCATGAATCCTGATAGTTGTTTTAGAATAACCATGAGATTTCTCATTGAATCCCCCATTTCATCCAATCTCTTAATCAGAGAACCACCACAGTTTCCTTCAAACTCGTTGTCACTTTGGTACCTACTAGATCCATCCATTTACTAAACCAAAAATTTAAATGTGAGTATATCAACAAAATCCTCATATACTAATGAGGGAGATAAACACTAAGATATACTTACTCATTCACTTTATCTAAAAACAATGACTCTTTCTGAAATCCTAACCATTGTGGTAATGTCACTTATGTTTAAAGAATACCCTAACCTCTAAAGTTATCTAAACCGGCCTTTGATACCAACTATAAGGACCTGACCTTAAAAAATTACTTAATCTTGAATTAAATGAATAATTTACATTGAGGATCTTTTCAGGTTTAGAGTATTATATAATTAGTACATAACTATTACATCTCACAAGATTACAAAGTAAACACTTCTACTCAGTTTCCATCATAAAATAAAAACTCTTAAAAGAAACATGTCTAGTTCCATGTTTTAGATATCTTGTCTTTCCTTGATCCCATCCTTGACCGTATTAATCTTTAAGTCATGTGAAAAATATTTCAAAAACATGGGATGAGCATGAAAATCTCAGTAAGGGATTTAAAAATATGAAAAGAAAACATTAGTCCATGTATACATAATAATCAATGAAATCATACTTTACTCTTAAAACATAAGCACTTTAACATACCTCATGAAATCATAAGATTTATGAATAACTCATAGAAATCATAAGACGTAAAGGTAACTTGAGGCATTCATAACATTCTTAAGTAGGGAGTAACCCTCATGGTTACTTTTGGAATAACCACAACAGTATATTCCCTAAATCTCTTTGGAGAAACCTTAGCGTTTAACTCTTTCACATTACCCAATGCATTGGAGAGCTATATCGAGCTCACCCGCCCTTAGTTTATCATGGAACCACCCGATTTCATAAACATTGCCCAAGAACCATAACATAATCATAACACTTAAAACATGCATAAAATAAACATAAAATTTTCACATTTAAATCACAATAGATCACATCATGATATTATCATAAATAAAAACATCTAATTAAATCATTAAAACTCTATGAGAGGAAAATCCCTTTATACTTTGAAAATATTAAAAGAAGGAATTTAAAAGAGATTTTAGAATCAAAGTGTCTCATACCACTTCGAAATTTTTTAAAGGGTTTTAAAACATTCATGTCCATATAAATAAATCCTTATAACCATTTTTAATACATGGACATGGATGATAAATGTTTAAAAGAATAAATCTTTAAAACCATTTAAAACAATGTTTTAATAAAAGAGTCCTTTTCCAATTTGAACATTTAAATTATAATCCACATGAAATTAGACCATTTTAAAAACATTTAAATGACTTTAGTATAGACATAATATAGATATGGAAAGTAAAAGGGTCTGTATATAAACTTTATAAAAGAATAAAAGTGCATATCATTAAGAAATGTCTCAATGAGAAGAAATTGAGATGTAATCCCAATCAAGGATCATGCCATTAGAGCAAGGATAAATAAATGAAATAATTATGTGTGAGAAATATAAATAAACCAAATATAAGTGGATACTCAGTGTAAAAAAATCAGATGTTATCTACACATATTCATAGCACGACATAATCATGAAGTAGAGGTTTAACCCAAATAATTGTAATTGGGTTAAGAAGTTCCCTTGCAAAAATTCGATAGCCTAATGACGTCACATCAAATTTTAGAAAAAGAGTTGATGAGAGAGATAAAGGGTATCTCATCACTTGGACATAAAATTTATAGAAACAAGGATATATAAGAACATATCCCAACATAATAAGATGTAATTTAAAAGACAAAACAAAAAAGAAGTCTTTTAAAAATAGGAGGGTGAAAGGTTCCCTTACCGACTTGGGTAACTTTCAAAACGTACACCCCATGAAAGAAGGACTATACAAAATTGATGTAAATACTCATAAACGAAATTATATTACAGAAAGAGTAGAATAAAGGATATTATATACACCACTCAAAGGAAATGGGGGAAAATGTAGCATAAATCTCATGGGAATAAAAGTGGGATGAAAAATCCCTTACGAAAACTTGGTAGCCTAACGACGCCACTTAAAACTTCAAAAAATGGATTTATGAGATCAAATAGGGTCTCTCATAATATAAACATAAAAAGTACAAAATAATGAATGTAAAATAACATCCCCAAACATAAGTAAGATGACATAAAAGAGAGTACTTAAAAAGAAAGAGAGAGGTAGGATCTCTTACCTCAAGTCTGACTTGTCTTATTCATTTCTTTATATTCCTAAATAATAAAATTTGGTCAATTTATAATTTCTTAAGGAACTCCTTTAAAGTTTATTATTTAATTAATATCACATGTTATAATTTTATAATAATTAGTTAATTATGCGAGTTCATATCAAATGTTTTTGTCGATGTTTGGTACATGAGTCAAAAATGAACTTGTTTGAAAATGATTGTCTATGTAGTTATAAGTAAATCATATCCAGAATAGTATTAATGATTTAAATATCATATATATCCATAAAATATTCATTTTATACTATTCCATAACATTTGTAGATAAAAATAAATGAAATGCACCGTTTATGGAGACGGTAGGCCGTACATACGCATGAACACTACTTTCATTTCTTTGTCATATTAATGGAATTAAACATAAATGAGAGATATATATATTATAATTCCAGTGTATTATATATGTTATATAGGTCCCATATTTTCATTAATTTCATTCTTTATACATTCCATGTATTGCATTAACGAGTCACATCACTTGAGGGGGCGGTAGTCCACACTTCCTCGTATGAAATTATCACATTTGCACAACATGCAAAGTATAAAGGTATGTTTTAAATATAAAATACAGAAGCATATAGAAAACATAAATACCATATATATCATATATAAAATACAGTGACATCATAATGTCCACCATGAAAGGTGTTAAGAGAATATTGAACAATCATTGTTTCGTGAGGCAGTAATTCTCCATCCACAGAAACAGTATGTTCTTTAACCATTAGACGGAGGTGTGTGTAAGTGTAGCTCTAATAATTCTCATAAAAACATCCTAGTATATTTAATATTTTTGTGTTGTTACAAAATAAAGGAATAAAAATAGTTTATTGGGTTGGAGAAGCAAAATAAAACAAATGAACATAAGAGAAGACATTACCTTTAAATCAGGTAACTCCCTTTGGTTGGAACAAAAAGGGTTTCTTGAAGAGCTTTCTGCCTAATTAAAGGATTATAGGATGAAGATAGGGATGTGGAGAGATAAAATGAGTATATTTTGGTCTATTAAATGGCTTGAAAGGTGTGAGTAAGGGGGTAGAGGTGGGGGCCTTTTATAGGAGGGAGTAGGGGCACTCTTGGAAAGTCAAGAAATGTTAATTATATAATGAGTTTCGGATTTTAAAGGTCCCAAAATGATATATTTCGAGGATAAGGTGATAAGGTTTTTAAATACACCCATCCAATAGGTTTTTGACAAGTGTATGTCTTAGATGTTACAATATATTTTCATTTTATTTAAATCGTCCATTAATGAGGTAATCGCTGCATCATCATGGTTTCATAAATAAATTAATTTATTTAATGTCTAAAAATTATAAAAAAAATACAATGATGTAGGAAATTGTTTTATCTTTCCAATGAATATTTATAGTTGAAGATATAATTTACACAGACAAAACTATAATTGTTTTACTTGGGTGATACATACTTTGGTTATACTTTCCTTTTAAAAAACATAAAATGATAAAGTGTCACTATCACCCAAAAGTGATTCTAAGGGGTCCCAAAGTTTGGAACAAGGTATCCCATGGTCTGCCATGACACAACCAGTACCATTAAGACACATTTTGGGGTCATTTTATATTATTATTATATTATTTTATTACCCTTAACTACCCGATTACTAATTAATCACGATAACTAAAGATAATTACCGTCGTTACTATTCATAATGTCCAAAAACAAGAGTCTTAATTACATAATTTTTACCTTATGATTCCAAATATGGAATAAATTTCATAAAATTTCAAAATATAAATTATAGTAATTAAGTTAAAATAATTCTCGTTGTCCAAACCAAAGACGAGTTTTTAGGAATTAAAATCTATCAAAAGATTGATTCGCTTTTACATCCAATTTATAAGTGAAATTACATCCAAAGACCAAAATTGTATTAAATTATAAAAACATAATTAAATTACATTTTAAGACCAATTAAAATAAAAATATAACAATATAAATAAATCGGATGAAAAGGCAGTTTTGAATTAAAATGCAGTATTTTTCACTATTCATTAAAAATGAACATTTGTCAGAAAATTTCCAAAAATACACCCTAAGATTTATTTGATATTCCAAATTCAAAAATGATATCAATTTTAACAAATTAAAAAAATATAATTTTCATTAATTAATTTTATAATCAATTTCCGCAGTCAAAACAAATAGCGTGTTTTTAAGAAACAACATCTATCAAAAGATTGACACTTGTTTATGTCCATTTTTAAAGTGAAATAAATTATAATGGCCACCATTGGATTAAATGGTAAAAATATATTCTTATATAACTTTTAAACCAATTAAAAAAAATCTAACCATTGAAATAAATTAGATGAAAAAGCATTTTTGAATTAAAATGCAGTTTTTTACACAATTCATTAAAAAATGAACATTGTCAGAAAAATACCAAAAATTTATCCGAAGTAAATTCAATGTCCCAATTCTAAAAAGGATTTTATTTTGTCAAATATAACATATAAAAATTTTAAATGTATATTTAAAAAGGGTTTGCCATCAAAAGGCGGTTAATCGACCTTTTAAAGAATATTAAAAGATTTGTGCTTAAAATTGGATTCATTTGAATTTTAAGCCTCTAACATTTATTTGGATAAATGCAAAAATATGTGACAAGAATAAATAATAATTTTTTAGTTAGTTCTTTTCATTCCTACCATTATAATGGCAAGGCATTAACTACCATTTTTAATAATATTATTATATTATTAGTGTGCAACGTAAGATTTCAAAGAAAAACACACTGTTGCATATTGGGTACGCCATTGAACATAGCATTCCCTTTAAAGTAATATTAATATTTTATTCACAAATATTAATAAATATGAAAATTTCATATTCTTTATTTACCTGGGATGTTAAATTTCACCTCTCAAAAAACTATTTCTTTGAAAAACCCTACTCAAATATCCACCCAAAATCACTATATTAGTCCTAGAATAATAACTTTTAGAATAAATTCATACAAGGAATTCCATTGGTTCAAACAAAGAGATGTAACCCAAAGAAAAGGTAACATCTTTCCTCGAGCTCCTATATTTTATTTTCATTCTCCACCCATAAACTCTTCTTATTAAATTATTTTACAACAAACTCAGTATCCTAAATATAATGAGAATTTTTTATTTTATGGGTTATAGGTGAACTTACAAACACTTCCATCAAATGGGTATCTAACATAATGTTTGTGTGTACAATGGATTACCAATAGTGAAACATTGTTTTTTGTTTTTCCATTACCACCTCTCATGGGTGGGAATTATGATAAATAATATATTTATATACTATGAGTATTAAATTTATAATGCATTTATGGTTTGATAATTATTATATAAAACATACCTTAATTCATTAAAGTTTCAATAAATATGATAACTTTGTTTTTGGACGCATGGACTACTGCCTCCCCAATGTGATATTATTCATTCCCACATTACATGGAATATATTAAGGGTGTGTTTAGTAAAAGTATATGAAAAATTTAAAATTATAATGACACTAAAATTTTATTATACTAATATTTATGTCATATGAAATTTTTCTTTCAAAACAACAACAAAATAGAATCAACGTTCATGTGTACCTACGGACTACCGTCTTCATGAACGGTATATTTCATTTTTATTTTTAAATTTTATAGATTACAATAAATATTTATATACTTAATATATAATATATCTATATCATATTTTAAATTCCATAAATAATTAAACAATTATCTAAGTTAGAGAATAAATAATAACATATCAAAACACATAGGGAAAACAAAGCGGATATTACACAAAACGTATAATTAAGATGGAGTTATTAATAAATGGTTAATATTAAGTCATAAAACAATAATACATGGTATTATATATTTAAATATTTTTCTATGGTAGATTTATAATAAAATTATATTTACTATATAGGATTTATCAATGTGTAAAAAAATCAATACTTAATGTAAGGGTTTTCTCGTCTCACTTTTAATTTCTATAACAAACAAGACATGTTAACCTCCAATTTCATATATGTGGTGTGTATACTTCCCATGGATATATTATTTTATTTGTATAATTGAATTTATATGTATTTTCATATTCATTTTATGATATTTATTTCACGTGGTTTAAGTACCAAAAGTTACTATATCGGTAATGTAATTTTGTCTTAGTTTACCTTCATTGAGAAATATTCCATGTTATATACCTATATCAATCTACTATGTTTATACACTACCGTAGGAAATTTTATCTCATGAATATATCTATTTACATGGAAATTTAAGCTTCATGTAATTTTATTTTCATACAAGGGAAGCATAATTCAAAGTCACCTTGTGGTAAGAGTTTATTGTAACAATATCATCATTTATCAGCATTGTTTATGATTATGGTATCATTAATGAAACCTTATGATCCATATTTCAAGAAAATTCATGAATTTTGTTCTCCTATGGTTATCCATGATATAATAAGGTATTAGTATCATTTCCACTATTTTTTACCTAAGATAATTAAGAAGTGTTTTTAATAAAATTTGTCTTTATCTACCTCTTTAGTCAGAAATATGTGATACTTCACAACTAGGATTTCAAATTTTGATTTAAAAAATGTTATAATATTTTCATATTATCTTTAAAATACATTTTTCCCATGTTTTACCTTTAAAAATACTGTTCTTTTCAAAACAAATCCTATTGAAAATTTCTGATCGAGGCACATTTCAAAAAAATATACAGTGAAAATATAATGTTTGGAATGTTTTTATTTATCTATAACCAAGACTATCCTTCCTTTGAATATTACATTGAAATTTTAAGAGATTCATTTTTAATGAAAATGTTTTCTCTAATATTCTAGACATACATTTTTTGACTACTTCTTTTATGGAAAATGTTTTTTTGAAATGTTTTCAAGCTACATTTATATATTTTCAAGGAATATGGTTTTAAAATTTTTTTCAAACATTAATAAATAATTATCAAGGAATGTTGTTTTCTAAATGTTTGTAGGCTTCTTTTGTATGTTTTAAAAGAAAATTATTTTAAAATGTTTTCACAATTATTTTATATATTTTTAAGGATAATGGTTTTCCAATGTTTTCAATATTTTCAAATATGATTTCAATGAAAATGGATTTATATTTTTTCAAGCTTCCTTTATAAGTTTTAATGTTTATTTTCAATGAAAATTATTTTACAATTGTTTTATATTTTAATTTTATTCAACGAATAAATTATATTTTCCTCAAGAAATAATAAAAAAATTATCAAAATTTTTTCCCCATCTGAAATGAAATACTGTGGGGTTACTCATGTCTTTATGGGGAAATGATTCAAAGGTTCCTTTGAAATTTTTTTGAATGGGTTATATTTTAATGTCATGATGTTTTTTAAACCAATTTATTTTTCATGTGTTATACTATTTTTTATGCTAGTTTATATTTTATGGATTATATGTTTATGAAACCCATTACTCTTTCATGTGTTATATTATTATGAAACCCTCTTCTTTCCAAGGGTTATGATTTGATAAAATATTTGTGAAACCAATAAATTTTTCATAGGTTTAGATATGATTACATGTTTATGATACCCATTTCATTTCATGTTTTATGATATGATTTGATATGATATTGTGGCTATCATATGTATGATTCCATTATGATATTGGTGGAACCTATATAAACCTCCAATGTTTTGGGTAAATATTTAAATCTCTTGAAATTTACATGGATGGAATGGTGTATAAAATGAGTTATGTAATGTACTTTCTCTACTAATATTGTCTTAGGAGTGAACCTTGACTACTAGGATGGTCATGGGTGTAAACAATGACTACCAAGATGGTAGGGGGGGTTGAACCCGTACTACTAAGATAGACTTGGTAGTGATACTATGACTACAATGGATATCATTTTTATACATACATATCTACCAGAAATTTTATATATTATTACTATGTTACTCTTTTATAGATTATTATTTTGATTCCCTTGTGATTAATATCTTATTAACTATAAATATTTAAGCCATAACCTGTGTATATGATCATTGATATGCAGAGTATGATCATCAAATGTTATTCCCATGTTGGCATGCCCTTAGTTTAATGTAAGGATTTTGTATGTCCATTTTTACCCTTACTTTTAATCTTATATCACCCTTCCATAGGTTATGAAGAATGTTTTTAAGTAGAATTACTAAAGGGGAAGATATTTGTTGGAAACAATAAATATTATTCACAATTTTAGAATACTTTTTTCCACGTTTCCAAATACACTAAACTATTATTGTCCACATGAATGTAATTTAGTAATTTGATAATCATTAATCTAAAATAATTTAATATCCATATATGTTACGTTTGGGTTTCTATAGTTGGTATAAATGGAAATTTGTAGTCAACCAATGGAAAGTAGAATGAGAAAACCCTATTAAATCCATAGTAATAGTTTACGGATATGACTAGGGATTTCACTATGGATATTCCTAAGGTGTTTTAGATTTAAATGTAGGTCTCATTATTTAGATATCTTATAAAATATGTTTCATGATTTTGTGGTTTTTCACTATGATAAGTGTTACACTATTCTTTTTGGTTATAAAAAATGGAATTAACCAGAAAGAACTAGGTTAACATTGAATTTGATAGACATTATGTTGATCAACATTCCAAAGGGATGATCACTACAGTGAAAGATATTATGATCATGCCTAATTAGGTTTTATAGAACATGGTTAAAAATATGTACCATAACCAACTCTCATACTCACCAAAGAAAAGAAGGATGAAGTTCCATGATATTTCTAGTAGTGGAGACCATGGAGGAAGGATGATTTATTTTCCTTTGTATTAAAATGTTCCATTAATCATATATTTGAATGTATTAATGGAATTAGAAGATATTTCAACTGTGGAAAATAAGGACACAATGAATGTAACTGAAAAGAAAAAAAAAGAATGTTTTGGTTGATTTAGTGGAAAATAATATTGGCCTACATAAGGAATCATTTAAGGTTAAATTTTCCAAGTGTGGAATAAATGGTAATTATGAAAATCAATGTACAAAGTGGAATGCTCAAGAATATAATCCACAATGTGGTATGAGTAGTGGTTATATTAATGATGATGATGAGAATATAAGTGAAATATGAAATAAAAGACCTATAATATAATAGGGTAAGGTAGCCTTGTTAATGGATTATAGAATACATGGAATAATCAATATTTTCACGTATTTGGATTCAAGAATTTTTTTATATTGTTAGTGAAATATATAAGTATTGTTTAATTTATATTTTTTCACTATAGATTTACAATTATATTTTGAATGGTTCCAATGGAATTGAAAAGTGATTAAATGTAAAGGGGATGTTCATGGGAAACACATGATTATGAGAAATATAACTGTTAATATGTTTCTTATATTAAGATAATTATGTTTCGGTAAAGATATATTGGATATGAATAATTAAATAGTATGGTACCCATTACCTTGGGACTAATTTAGGAGTTTTTGAAAAGTGGTTTATGCTATAATGGATGGAGTTTACAACATTCCATTGGATTTATGTTATATATCAAATAAACTAAGGGATAAGGAAATGTGCATGTTTTCAATAAGGATTTTTCATAATTCGGGTTATTAACATGTCTCAAGAGAATACATGATAAAGGTATTAACATGTTTGGTATGGTACAACTAAGAGACACTTTATGATATACGAGGGATCAATTCTAAGTTGTTTTTGTGAAATTTAGTGACCTTATTTCTATTGGTTTTTATGTCCATATATCAGAAGTGCTATAAGGTGAACCATTTATGAAATACTTTATGTTAAAATTTGGATTCTATTTTAGATATTCATGTGTAATCTCAACATATATGGATTTTTTCTTATTTAAAAACATGTGATAACATTTTTATTCTGATAACCATAGATAGAAAGACTTATCATTATATTTATAGATCTCGGGATCTATTAATGATTCATGTATGAAAATTTCACTATCATTGCATAGAATAATAAATGAGTGGATTTTGATCAAGGCACAAAAAATTGTATGATTATCCTAAAAACATGTAAGTATATATTTTCTTGAAAATTCTTCAAATTTTGGAAAAAGGGACTTGAAATAAAATGTTGTCAAGTTATCATCATTTTTAGGATATTGGTATCATTTTTTAAGACTCTTTTGGGTTATGGATTTTTGATTTTTATCATTCTCTTAACCATTTTCTCTATCACACTTCATCAGAACTTGATCGTCAGATTTCTCTTCTATGCCCATGTTTTTACTTCCCACCTATGTTCGCCTTTCGGGAAACCTAGTTACCAGTTAAAATTGGTAAACATTATGGTTCAAACAATATCTTTTTAAATAAATATTTAGTATTCATTTTTAAAATTTTGGATTCTATGAATGTAAATTTAATGTTTTAAAACTATAATAACCTAAATTACTTTTATGGGAGAAATTTGTTTTAAGGTGGTAGAATTAAAATCCTTAATACATAAAGATATATTTTTCTTGAATTAATTTGAACATTTGATATTTGTCATTTCATGTAACACTGAATATAGTTCTTTTTATATAAATTAACTATGTTTGGTTTGGGTTATATATAGCACAAAGTTAATCATGCACTACATGCAATACGTATATTATCTTTTGGTACATGAAACACTATGTTTGTATTTTATTACACACAATTCTAAGTCCCTTTGATAGATTGGGTTACATACAAAGTTGAGGTTTTACAGAACTACCATATATTATTAATAATATTAAAAAAATACTATAATATCTTCCACTTATCCATTGGAATGGAATTTAGAAATAAGAATAATTAAATTATGAAATATTATTTAGACATGAATCCATTGGTTATCAAATATTAGAATTAAATTAATTAACTATTTAAAAACAAATAAATTACGTTACAAATAAAACTATTTTTCTATGTAAAAAAATTTCATCTAAATTAATTAAACAAACCACATTTGATTAATGTTTTCAATAAATATTATATATTATAAATTAAATACAACCATTTGATATACATCCAATAAATATTATATGTATATGAAAATAATAAATATGGTGCGGCTCAGGGCTAGAAATCAGAGCTTCGGAGGGGGGAGGCCTTCGGTCTCGTATTCTATGAGTTTTTACAAGATCTCATTTTAGTGATAGTTGTGAATTAGTTCTCTAGATCTATTTTTGCTTGTCTTGGTTCGACGTCGATGGTCTTTCTCATTATTGTCATACCGAGTCTTATGATGGAATCTAGTAAGGGTGCATTTGAGGTTCTGATTGGAGTATATACATACCCGGAGGTGCGTTTATGTTATAGAAATACCTAGATTCCCTCATTGGGGGGGGTCCCTTGGAACAGGGTTGGGATATCTAGTCTTAGGTGATGATGGATTGAACTCATGTTCTTTGGATTGTATTTTGGGATTTTATGGCTACAGTGGTGGGGTGGAGGTCAATGAGGTTGGTCCAGGATGTTAGATTGTTATATTCTTTTTTTGGTTCCATATTCTCAGAATGGTGAGTGGGTTTATGAGTTCTATTGGTACGGTGATGTACCAGGACTCGACCACACAGATTAGTCCCCAAAGGATGTTCTAGAGCTAGATGCTCATTGTTCTAGTGATTTATTGATATTGATGTTTGAGAGGGTATTGATTTTTTTTATTAGATCGGGCCTGATCTTTGATATAGGAATCTTGATTGTTGTTCTTCCCTACAGTGGTGGAGAGCTTTTTCATGATCAATTGTTGGGGATGGGTAGCTCCATGTTGTCAGTATGGTTTTTCTATCTAAACCTTCAGGTTTTTATTTCTCCTAATTCAATGATGTATGTCCCCCCTTCTTCCTTTAAAAGGAAATCTTTATATAATTAAAAAAATTGAAGGCCTTCGAGCCGTTTGATGGAAGATAATAATAAATCCAATTTTATGAATAAAATAAAGTATTTTTCTAATAATTAATTTTACTGACTTTTAATGGAGAAGAAATTTTATGTGTAATTTTTTATAATTTTATTATATTTATTTTAAAAAATAAACATTTTTAAAATGAAAATATCAAAATTTACATGTGGTGATTTTTTGGTATTTTTCTGAGAACGCTCATTATTTTATGCATAGTGAATAATACTGAAATTTATTTAAAAATAAATTTTCATCAAATTTATTTATATAGATAAATAATATTTTATTTTAAATTTTAATTATAATTACATAAATATTATTTTAGTTAAACAAATTTAGGCCATTGTAAAAAATCCAACAATAATATTATATTTAAAACATAAAAAACTTTTCATTATTTTTACTTTAAAAAATGGCATTGTCATTATGTCTATGGGATTAAATTAAAAATAATTTCTTAACCTTATTCTATTATAATTTGAAAAAATTGATTCCATATTTGGAATCATAATAATTCATAATTTATTATAAGTTTAAATTATATTATTACTGAAAATATCAGGGAATGTAATTAAAATTAATTATCTCTATTTGGGTAAAACAAGATTACATAATGGTTAAACATTAACATTAAATAGAAAAAAGACCTAGAAATATCTCAAAAAGTCTTTTTTTAGAAATGTTTCTAAAATTTTCCCTCTTGTATCAATGTTTCCTTTCATATTTTTTCTTTTAATGGTTTATTTTTTGATGGAGTGATGTTTATGAAACTTTTCTCTCTTTTATAGTTTATATGTTTATGAATCATATTTCTCTCTCAAAGTTTATATGTTTAGAAAACATGTTTCTTATTCATAGGTTATATACTCATGAAACCTATATAATTTTATGCTATATGATTTTATTGAATTGTTATAAAAAATATCCCATTTTCATAGGTTAGGATGTGATTACATGTTTAGGATACCCATCATTTCATGGGTTATTATATGATTATTTGTGATCTAGTGGAACATGTATATATGATTTAATTAAGATATAGTTGGGACCTATATCTCCCTAAAATGAATTGGATATTGTTTTATTTCTCATGAAATATACATGGCTTGAACAGGGAGTGAACTCAGTTAAGTAAAGGATATTATCCTCTAAGATAGTCTTTGATATGATCCATGTCAACTAAGATGTTCATGGGAGTGCATAGGGACTACCAAGATTATATGGGGATTGAACCCATAATACTATGATGACGTTGAAAGTGATTCCTTGACTACTATAGAATTCATTGTATATGCTTATGTGTTTGTAAAAAATAATATTTATTATTCCAATGTTATGATTTCATGGATTATTCCCTAGATTCTGTTATGATTTTTGTCTTATGAACTGTAAATATTTATTCCATGACTCATGTATATAATCTATGATATGTAGAGTATAATCTCAAAATATTATTCTCATGTTCTCATACCCTTATTCTGATGTTATTGTTATATATATCCTTTTTTTACCCTAACTAAGAAACTTAGCTCATCCCTTTTGTTATGTCTCCCATCTTGAGGTTATGAAAAAACAATTAAGTTGATGTACTAAAAGGGAATATCATTTTTAGAAACAGTGATGATATTTTAACAAGTTAGAATATTTTGTTCCATGTTACCAAAGACACTAAACTATTAGTGTCCTTGGGAATGTAATTTTTTTATTTTTCAGAATATTTATATAGAATGATGTAATATCCATGAATGTTCATCCCGAATCATTATATGAAATGATGGGGAGTTTTTACTTTTTATGTAAAGAACTATAATAGACCTTGGAATATGATACATCATTACCCCTATCTCTTGGTTTGGAATTGAGAGATACAGTAAGAGTTGGATTCCACCTGTTACTGATGATATTGTTATGAATCATACTAAAAAGAGAAATCTAGATGTTGATGTCAGGGATAAAATTAAAATCCTAATATATTTATTATAACTGGTATACACTATGGTGATGGGTCTCTAATATACCAAGGGGATTTGGGATAAACTGATAAGTAGTTATGATAACCACCGTAATGTCAAGGATGCTAATTTGAAAATATGGAGAACTATGTTTGAGAATAATAAAATTGAGTATGATGAAATAATTCACGGTATTTCACTAGAATCAATGAGATATTAATAAATATCAATTGATTTGGTGAGAATCAGAAGATTTTAGAATTATAAACAATTTCATTATAAATTTTCCTAATAGAATTCATTCAAATGATTCATCATATGATGATATGGAAGATATATTTTTGGTCTACCATCATAATATTATCATAGAACATAAAATGAGAAATGTATCTAAAATAAATGGGAAGGAACTATATGATATGGCCTATGATGTGATGATAATAGGTATAACTATAATTAAATAAGAACTATAATCGAGTGATTCTAATGACTAGGAATCTTAATATGACTTTAATAAAATTTTATGCTTCTTTATAAGAATATTTTAAATATGATGTTATAAAGGAAAATTCAAACAACCAAAGTGATGGAATTGAACATGCAATGTTCATTTTTATTGTGACTACCCAAATACAAATGATATTTATGATTAAATAAATTAAAAATATAATAAGTCCCAGAAAAAAAATCCGAATAAGCATAAAAAGTGGTTTAATTCTTAGAATATAAATATTATGGGTAGTGATATGGAAGAACATTCATCAACATATAGTGATTCTAATGATGGATGATATTTTATGAATCCTATATGATTTAATTTAAAAGGATAATAATATAAAGACAAATTTTATGGTGATCAAGGAGATTTGATAATAGAATTTTAATGTATGTTAAATGAAAATATGGAATCTCTTCTTGTGGATAATATTCAAATCACGATAGAAAATAAAAAGATACAGAATGAAATGGATAACATATCTTTAGAGTATAATGAACGAGTCAAGAAAGTGGCAAAAAATTATTTAAATAATTTAAAATAAGATTATGATAGTTGATTTATAAGGAATATAATGGAATAAATATGTATATATGTTGTACAATTGATAAATGGAATAATGGATCTAGAAGGGTTCCTCTCAAGAAGAAGAATCCAAAGTTAGTGAAAATATTTCAAAAATATTATTCACTAAATAATTACTATCATTATAGATGATCAAGATTAAATTTCCTTTTATGGTGTTCTAAAGTTTCTGTTGATGAATCTTATTCATGCTTCAATAACATGTCTTAACTATAAAATATTTTTCAATCACTAAGGATCTGTATCATCCCAGAATGAACCACCAGGTCTTACCCAATGTGATATATGACCTTATGTGCACCTCCCCATATGCTAGAGGATTCCTACTAGTAGTGATGGTATTGGGTGAACCCTGAGTATAATTTACCATAATAATCATGTCATACGATCAGTTATAACAATAATAATATAATAAATGTAATCGGAGTACATGAAAAAACTAAAATATGAAAAACATGATATAATAACTAAAACAAAATAATGATATTAGGTACCTGTAAATGTTATAAATAATGGAAATAGAAAATATCCCAACTCAACTCCATCTAGAAATGTCTGCATCCCCCTAATACACTTGCTCAACTGGCCACCATAGGGATTCTCCCTTATTAAGGTCTCTAGTCATGAATCCTATAATCTCCTTGAAATGTAACAACCCAGGTATGAATATAATAATACGTTTTCATTCTAGAATTAAATACTGAAAATCATTATAAATGTATAATGAAATATGGGGTATTTATAGAAATTAATAAATCTATACTAATAGAATAGTAACATGACCACAGAAAATAGTAACTTGACTATTAGGAATGGTAATCTGTCTATTATAATTACAAACTCAACAATGATCTTATAAAACAAAATTATGTTTCTCATAAGTGAAAATATTATATATGTATGTAAAAGAATATATAAATAAATGTTTTAAAATTGATAAATTATTTGTTGGTATTTCATGAAACATAAATGTTTATTTACAATTTTATAATAAATATAAAGATTTAAATTAAAATTTATTTTCATATAATAGATTCATAAATTAATATAAATTTTTTTCTAATTATAATACAATTTTATGAGAACATAGTTAAGTTTTCAATGATTCATATCTTTGGTTATAATATTTTAACAATATTTTTAGAATAAATATTAATTTTAATTAAAAATTATATTCATCATATTTATATAATTATTTAAATTAAATGGAGTCTGTTTTTTAAATTTACATATTGAAAAATTGTTAAAATTATTTTTTGATGTTTTTTTTGAAATAATTGATTTTTTTGAGAATAGTGAAATATAGAAATTTAGGGTATTTAAAATTATAATTAAATAAATGAATTATTGAATCATGGTTGACTTATAGATGAGTTATGAACTCATTATTTTAAATTCACATGATCTATGCATTTTATTTATTCAAGGGAATAACCATTATTGGTTTTGTTGTGTCAAAGTAATATGAAAATGAATGGAAAAAATAAAAAACTCACCTCTCCTCTATATATAAATACCACCCATTCTCATAACACATAAAAATACTTTTTACTTGTATAAATTATCTTTGATTACCTTCTTAATTCTCTTTCATAGTTCCAAGAAATTCAGGTCTCACGAAATTAACAAAACCATGTTCCTTAAGGAGGTTCTCACGGAGGCGATATTCAAGAGGTAAAATCCATCTTATTTATCTTTTAAATTATTTCTTTCTTTTTTCAACCTTATCATCACTTCCAATATAAAATATGGAATTATAACTCCAGTATCAGACAAATACAAAATTTTATTTTTAGAATTTAATATCCAACAACCATGAAATTCTCTTCTCTACTTATTCTAAAAAATGAAGTCATAGTCCATAACATGTTGATTCACTGCATTTGGGGATGAGGATTTTTCATTTTACATTACCACATTAAATTCTACTCAAAAAACCATCATTAGAGTTGGAAAATATTTTAAAATTAATTTTATAACATTTTTTTATATAAATAACATATATACATAATATTAAATGATAGAACAAAAATAGTTCGCGATGATCGAAAAAATGCCAATATAATCAAAACAATTATCATTAAAATTTTATAAATTGAATTATACTTACATCATGATAAAAAAAATGATATATTGGATCATTTAAAATTTTTTATGTATATTAATACCATTTCCTTTAGCTTTTGTAGTTTTTCTTCCATTTTACAATAACTCACATAATTATAAACAAGGGAACTGGCCATAAAACCATGATATAAACACTCCAGAAATTATGAAATTGAACTCTATAAATCATAAAAATATAAATACACAAAGTCAATAAAATAATAGAAATAAAATAAATGAATAATAGGTTATTTATTTAGTAGTTAATAAATCTATTTTTATTAAAAAATTTATGAAGCACAAGTAACGAATGCTTTATTACATTAGATAAATGAATTATTAACCCAATTCTAATTCATTAGGTTAAACTTCTACTTTATTTTTTTTTTGGATTTTATTATTAGTGAAATGAATATTTATTATATTATTTTTTATTATGTTTATTTACAATGAATACATATATTACATTGATTTTATTAATTTATACTTCAAGTATATGATATTAGTAAGGAAATTTCTTTTGAAAATACTTTTTAATGTCTATATTTACATAAATATATTATTTACAGATACAACATGAAAAAAAATTCCTTCTTTCATGATGCTTTAATTTTTTCAATAGCCATTAATAATTTTATAAATTTATTTTAAAATAATATTTATTCATTTATGAGTGTATAACTTTGTAAATACTTAAAATTGGTTTCAAAATGGAAAATTATTTTCCTACAAATGGGTATCTTATGCGTGATTTATGTGTTATGATTATGTTATGGTTCTTGGGAATTGTTTATGATGTATAATGGTTATGTGATAAACTAAGTGTGGGTGATCCCATTATAACTGACAAATTAATTGGGTAAAAGAAAGTAGTTAACTAGTTAGTTTTCTCCAAAGAGAAAATAGGAATATATTGTGATGGTTATTCAAAGTGTAACCATGATGGTTACTCCCTTTATAGGTGAGGAAGATAAATTTTATGGAAAATTGATTTGAATTTTTTTACCGAAATAACCATAAGGTTTTATCTATTATTTAAACGGTTTAAAATTAATCTGATGATTTCATAAGGTATTCTTAAAACCATATGTTTTATGTGTACGAGTTAGGACATTGTGAAAATATTTTCATTCCTAGACTAATGGATTATTTCAAACTTTTTATGTCCCTTAGTGAGATTTTGGTCTTCATAACATGATATAAATTTATTTAGCTACATTTATAGATGGGTAATGGAAATGAAGAGTTCACTTTTAATGTCAGGAAGTTTTTATATCTAATAAATCATGATTTATTATAAATTTTTTATATGGTGTAAAAATGGATATATGGTAGAAGTATATACATTTTAATATTTGAGTTTCTATGTATGTATTATGACCAAATTAACTAAATATATAAATAAATAATATCGTTGGGAATGTATGAATGTGGATTTTGGATTAATTAACTAGATTTTGTAATGATTAAGAATGGGGCCTTACATTTCATATCAGTGAAACGTTTAGATAACATTATATGTTAAGATAATGTTAATAGAAAACCCATAAATGATTTTTTTTAATTTTATGTATAATTTAATATGACATAGATTATAAATACCAAAATTTTCTAGTGTATATGATATTTCTTTTCATAATGAATTTCTATGGAAGAAACCTAGAAACATAAGTATGAAGGAATCAAGAGGTTGATATCCTTCTGATTCTGCAGCCCAGAATGATGGAAATTGGATCATAGTAGTTTATGAAAGTAATGTATTATTTTATATAGTCTATAAATGGTTGTGACATCTATTAATGTGATATTCTATATCATCCACATACAAATATGTTAGTGGTGAAAGATTTTATGAGGCAACACCCTTCTGTGTATACTGGATCTTATAACTTAGTGGTAGCTACATGGTGGATTGAAGGAAAAATAGAAAATTTTTATGTCATGGGATATTGAAATTATAAAAAGGTTAGTCTTTCTATTTACTATTATGAAGGATAAGCTGAGATATGGTGGTCCATGGTCAATATTAATAAGGATATTTAGGATACTGACTCTTTATAATAGGATGAATTAAAATATATTTTCCTTGAGAAATATTTTTTTATGGTGATTTGACATACAATGGAAAAATGATTCTTAGAATTGACGTGGGATAAAGATTTTTTTGTTGAATATGATAAAAAATTTACATTATTTTCAAGGATTGCTCCAAATTTTATAAGGGATCTTGATAGTAAAATTAATTCGTTTTCACTCAGTATTGAAGCCAAAATATCGTATGGAATTAGCTTCTCTTGATTTGAAATGTTACGAAAAACATGTATGATGTGCTAATAAAATTGAAATGATGTTCTTTAATGATCACATGTTCTTTAAAAACTATTATAAAATGTATTTTAGGTCAAAGGAAAAATGAACAAATGTATCAAATAATTTTAATGGTACAAAAAATAAGTTTTCAGTTTTTGTGAATTGTGGAAAAACACTATGGGGAATTTATTTGGAAGTCTAGTAAGTTTTTTTAATGTCATATATATGAAAATATGGATTTTAATTAAAATGAAAATGATATTGGTAGTTATATGAAAAAATTTGATATAAAGATAATAAAATGTTTTAAATATAATGATATGTGTAATTATAAAAATGGGTTTCCAAAGTAGAATCTAAATGGTGGGATCAATCTAGAATATAAGCAGAATGGTGTAGTGAAATCCTTTGAAACTACTTTAGTAGATTTTAGTCCATCAAACATAGTTGTATTGTTTATATTATTTTTTCATTTAGAGTATGTTAATGTCTTGTTGGATATAGGGTCCACACATTCTTTCATTTGTGATAATGTTTCTAGTAAATTGAAAATTATAGCTCAAGAAATAAAGTAAAAAATTTATAGTTAAAATACCCATGGTAAGTATTAATGAATAATGAAATTATATTAATCTTCTTATAAATTTATGCAGAAAGAATTTACCTGCAAACCTTATTGTCTTTCCCCTTGTAGAATTTGATGTTGTTTTGGGTATGGATTGTCTTTCTTTTTAAATAGATAAGATTTATTATACAACTAATTAATTTTTTCTTAAAAAACTGTTTCGATAGGTATACAAGAATGAACCCATACTATTCATAACATATCAATAAGTAGAGAAACTATTAAAAATAGAAACGAACTTTATATTGTACAAATTTTTGAATACAAGGGAACTGTTTAAATTAATGATTTTTTTATGGTAAATGATTATCAATATGTTTATCCTAATGATATTGGTAGAATATTACCTTATTAGGTATTTAACTTTATTTATGATTTATACACTAATGATAAACCTATTTCAAACCCCCCTTATCAAATAGATTAATTAGAACTTCTAGTTTTAAAAATGTAGTTACATTATTTTCTAGATAAATTCTTTATTTGACATCACACCTCACTTTTCGGGTCTCTCATTTTGTTATTAAAAATAATGATGGTTCTATGAGGATTTGAATCAATTAGAAGGAATTGAATAAAATTACTTTTAAGAATAAGAATCCATTAGCTCATATAAATTATTTGTTTGATCAGCTCCAAGGAGTGAAATACATTTCAAGGATTGATCTTAATTCGGGGTACTATCTGCTAATGGTGAAGTAATATGACTTTGCATAAGTTGTGTTATGGGATATATATGGGAATAATGAGTTTTTAGTTATGACCATTAGTTTAAAAAATCCTCCTGTATTATTTATGGTTTTTATGAATAGAATCATCCATGAATATTATAAAAAAAATTTCATTTTATTAATGATATTTTGGTTTCTACAAAACAAATTCAGATCCTAAAAATCATCTATTTATTTTTCTATAAACCATTAATGAATATACATTATAAGATAAATTTTTAAAATGTGATTTTTGGTTACAACATATTTCTTTCCTTAGAAACATTGTAAATAGGGATTACAAATAGTTGATCCATCCAAAACAAAAGTGGTTGGTAAATGGAAAAGACATAAAAATTTTACTAAGTTCATAATTTTCTAGATTATTATGATATTACAAATTATTTGTTAAAAATATTACATAGTTTTATATCTTTCTAAAAAAAATTAACATGAAATGGGGCTAAATTTATTTTTATAGATGAGTTTTAAGTTATTTTTCTAGAAAACAATAATAGATTGGAGAATTCTGACATTCTATCCCTGACTTCTAGAAGTGAGGAATTTTTCTTCTATAGTGATTCTTTGTTAAAGGTATATGGTTTCATTTTGATGGAGAATGATCAGGTAATTTCATACACTTTCAAGACAAAAATCTCAAGAGAAAAACTATCCCACGCATGATTTGGAATTATTAGCTTTGTTTTTAACATTAAAAATTTGGAGAAAAAAATTATATGGATCCAAATGTAAAATATATATTGACCACAAAAATTTTAAGGATAAAATTAATCAAAAGAAATTTAACATGAGGAAGATAGGATGGCTAATAATAATTTAGGATTGTGATTTCCCAATTCATTACCATATGAGAAAAAATAAAATAAAGTTGTAGATTATTTGAGTTAAAGAAAATGATACATTAACTATTTAGTGTTTGTAACAAGACCCCTTGGTTAATTATTTAATGGATTTTATCTATGAAGTAGTTTGTGTGGTAAATTCTTCTGTTTTTTTTAGGGGTCAGTGCAATCATCACTATAATACAAAATTAAGAATGCATAGAAGGAAGATCATGAGTTACAAAAAAGGTAGAATTGGATAAAAAGTGTATGTTTCCATAATTCAACATTGTTAAAGTTTTTTTTTGATTTGGAAAGAGATTATAGATTCCTTATGATTCCAATTTAAAGAATGAATTATTAAGTGAATATCAAAATTCCCTATGTTTTTTTTTCTTATAACCAATCAAATATACATAGACATTTAGGATTATTACTAGAATGATAGAATAAAATGATATATTTCTTACATATAAATTACATTTATGACATGTTAAAAAGGTAAAAGTAGAACGATGATAAGAAAAGTGGATGCTTAATCCTTTTCCAGTGTAAGAGTTGAAATTAGAATATATATCCTGGATTTTGTAGTGGTATTACAAAAATATTCTTGATGAAACAATGTGATTTTGGTAATTATTGATCAGCATAATAAATTTGTACATTTTCATCATATTTGAAACACTATTTCTTGAGATCAATATTCATGGTTGTATCTTAAATAGGTAGTTAGGTTACCTAGAGTCCATCTCTAAATTGTATCTAATTGTAATCCAAGGACAACTTCACACTTTTGGAAGGTATTTCAGAAGTCATTGGGAACTAAATTAAATTTCCTCACTTCTTTTCATCCTGAACCAGATGAAAATTTTGATAGAATAATTCAGACATTAGAGGATATGATTCTATCTTATTCAAAAATTTAACATGGAAGTTGGTTCAATATATTTATTTGTTTGAGTTTTTTGATAATAATCGTTTTCATTGCAGAATAAAAATGGTTCCTTTTGAAGCATTATATGGAATGCAGTTTAAAATTTAGAATTTTGGGATGAATTTGATGAAATAATGGTTATGGGACCAGAATTATTAGAGTAAACAATAGAGAATGTTCTGCTTATTTTTTGATACTTGATGATAGGTCATAGTAGGTATAAAATTTATGTGGACAATTGGAGTAAGGATTGTCTTTTGAATTAGTTTATCATGCTTCTCTTAGTGTTTATCCATGGAAAATTGTGATTCAATTTGGTAATAAGAGTAATCTAATTCGATTTTTCATTGGACCCTATGAAATACAAGAGAAATTTTGATTAGTTACCTTAGGACTATATTTTCCTCCATGTTTGTCCAAGGTACACAATATTTTTCATGTTAGATTTTTATAAAGTATGTTCCAGATTCTTATCATGTTATGATCCCTAAGGTTGTTCCAATGGAATATAATATTTCATAAGAGGAAAATCATATTCAAATTCTTAGTGAAAGTGAATAATAATTGTGAAATAAGGTAATCCACTAAGTTGAGTTTTTCTGAGAAACAACATGGTTATACAAGAAACACGAGAATATAAAAATTACACAAGGTAAATGTATCCACATTCGATTAATAAGTGAATAAATTATCAGGATGCAATTTATAAATTGGGGTGAGAGTGTAACATTATAGTCAGAGTAAAATTTGTTATTTTTTATTTAAATAATTAAATATTCAAATTATTTATAAATGTATAATGAAATAAGTGGTATTTATATAAATTAACTAATCTATACTAATGAAATACTGACATAACCTTCGGAATAATATTATGACCATTAGGAATAATAATCTAGACATTAGAATAATAATATCACCTATGGAAGTATACGTAATGTTTATTTTTCTCATAATATAAAATATGATATATTTACATCAATTAATAAGTAAATAAATTTTTTAAGATAAATAAATTAAGTGTTTGTATTTTTCTAAAATGTAAATTTTTATTTACCATTTTATAATTACAATAATGATTTAAAATAAAATTAATTTTTCAAAAAATAGATTGAAAAAATCATATTATTTTATTATAATTATAAGATATTTTTATGAGTCATTATTTAATTTTTTAAAATGTCGTAAAATCATTTATAATATTAAAATTTATAATTTTAAAATAAATAATGATTTTAATTAAAAAATAAATTTCTTATATTTTGATAACTATTTTCATAAAATGGAGTCTATTTTAAATTCTTCCATTGAAAAATGGTTAGGATGAATTTTCAGTATTTTTATGAAATAGATGAACTTTTTGTGAATATCGTAATTCAGTAATTCTTGGTAATCAACATTATAATTTATTTAATTAATTATAGAGGAATGAATGATTTATGGATGTGGTAAGGACTAATTAGTTAGAACTCAAATTCTATATTTACAATTTTTAGTCATTTTAATCAATAGTATTCATATTCTGGAGCCAAAATAATAAACAAATGAATACAAAAATCAACCCCCTCCTCTCCCTATAAATACCACCTTTCACCACTCCCTTTACTCATACCTCAAAAGCCTTGAATATTAAATAAATTATACCAAGTTCCCTTCCCAATACTATTTCTCGCATCTAAGACCTAATGATCTCACAAAAAGTCCAAAACCAAGTGCCTTATAGATTTTCTCAATGAGGCGATATTCAACAAGAAAAATCCTTCTTTTTATATTTTAATTTTATTTTTTATTTCATTAATTATACATCATGATAATATACCCTATAAGAATGGTAATGATAACTCAAATATCCTATATATACTAAAATTTAATTATGTAAATGGAATATCTATCATCAATCCTATTCTCTCATCCTTTTATTCTTAAAAATAAAAACATCATCTGTGACGTGTCGATTTTTCGTCTTCGGTGATGATGTGTTTTCATTTTTCCTTACCGCCATCATGAAAGGTAATAAAACAATTATAATGGTTAAAAATGAATTAAAATATATATTATAACCTATTATATGTTATGGAACTAACATATATATATAATATTAAATGATAACAGTAAATTAGTCCATGAATATATAAAATCATCCAAAATAATCTGAATGATTATCGTTAACATTTTATGAAATTATTCATACTAATATAATAAAAAATTGATATTTGGGACCATTTTAAATTGTTTACATATATTAATACCATTTAATTCCACATATATATTTTTCATTCATTAGATAAGAACTCTTATTATTAGAATCAAGGGAACCGGCCATAAAACCATGAAACAAACACTACTAGAATGACGAAATAGAACTCTATAACTCATAAACACTACCATAAAATGAAATTAATAAAATTATAATATCCTTTGGATTTCATAAATAATGAATAAATTTTTATTATTCATGACATTATGTACAAGTGAACATCACTTTTAGACATTAGGTATGGGAATTCTTAATCCAATTTCCATTCTTTGGGTTGAGATTCTACTTTATTGATCATGTCATGATAATATTACTTATGAAATGACTTTATGTTATAATATATTATATTTTGTGGTTTTACAATGAATACACATATTCAATCCAATTGATTAATTCGTACTTCAAGGATATGATATTTATGTGGGCATTCCTTTTAAAAATACACTTTAATGACGCTTTTTACAAAAAAAAACATTTGAACATATACGGAATGTTAAGAATTTAACATATTCATGTTTATTTAAAAATTTTATTATTCATTTAGATATTTAGAAATAAATTTTGATATATATTTTTTTCTTTTATGAGTTTCTAGATTTTTAAAAACGAGAAGTCATTTAAAAATGGAAATAATAGTTTCCTCAAAAAAATTGTTATATAAAATATTTTTTTATTATGATTATGTTATTGATATTGTGAACTTTTTATGAGGATGGATGATTTAGTGATTAACTGAGGGTAGTTGAGCCCGTTATATCACTATAATTCATTGGTTAAAGGGATCGAGTTAACTTATTAGGTTTATCATTAGGGATTATGGGAATATACAACAATGGTTATTCAACAAGTAATGATGATTTTTACTCCCTTTATACTTGGGAGAGCTATTTTATATGTAATAGTGGTATAAAAATGATTCATCAAGTTTCCTTTATGAGTTATTTGTGATTTATATAATTTTAATGGAAAATTATGATTTCTTAAGATAATCTAAATAGATTATGTCTTATGTGGTAAAGTTATAACTTTGTGAAAATATTTTATTTCATTATATAAGTGTTACTTTATACCTTTTAATGCTATTTACTTGATATTATTGTTCTCATACAATGTTTTAAAATGTTTATCATATGGTTTATGGATTTGTAATGGGAAATAAGAATTTTGGTTTCAATTCATGATGTTTTATTAGGGAAAGAAATCATGTATTATTTTAAGAGTTTCATATTGTGATATAAATGTATTTTTGGTGGATGTTTGTATATTGTAATATATGAGTTTCTATTTAGTTTTTCACTACTCATCAAAATATGAAAGTTATCATGAATGTACCAAAAAATTATCCAAAGTAATGTTTTATGTCCCGCTTCTAAAGAATAATTTAATTTCATTAAATTGAATATCTAATATTTTCAAATATTTGATTTAAAAAGGGTTCTCCATTAAAAGGCGGTAAAATTTCATTTTTTGAAAAAAAATTCTTTTATTAGAAAAAATGAATTTGTTATTATATTATGTATAAGAAACACATAATTTGGATTCTAAAATTATATGGGGTATATAAAATTTTAAATGTATTTAATACTATTCCTAACCACTTTTTGAACATCTTGTTTTGTAAGTCGTGGTGTGCTCGAACTCGGTGTTGCATGTAGAGAAAACTATTGAATTACTTTAAAGAGATAATGTACTATGAAATCCTGGGGTGTTACACTTATTCCTAGTTGTAAAGAAACCAACTCATCCATTGCTTTCCAATATTCTACTGACTCTCGAACCAAATTCATCAGTGACTTCCTGCTCAAGGAATCAGCCACAACATTCCCCTTTACGGAGGTGTAGGAGATCTCAAAGTTGTAATCCTCCATCCACCCTCACTGTCAAGAGTTCAGGTCTCACTGTCAAAAGATATACCTCAATATCTAGATATTTGTGAAGAACACAAAGTGTTCCCCAATAAGGTAATGCTTCCACGTGTTCAACATGAACACAACCACTACAAGCTCTTGGTTGTGGGTTTCATAGTTACGTTTTTTAGGGAGTAACATCCCCTACCAACTAGATATCACTCCTCGATGTTACATTAGAACACACCCCAAACCTAGACCGAAAGCATTACATATCAATTCAAACTTTACCCCCTCCTCTAGAAAGATCAGCACTGGGGCACTGACCATCTTCCCAATTAGATTACTAAAAGATACATGGTGTTATTCACTCCATAAAAAAACCTTCTCTTTTCTGGTCAAGGCTATCAAATTTGTTGCAACATGATATAAGATGGGTATGAAACTTCGGTAGTAACTTATTAGTCCTAGGAAACTATGAACCTTTTCCACATTCTTGGGTGATGCCCAAGAAACAACCACTTTAACCTTAGTTGGTTCCACTCGTATTCCCTACTAGGAAACTACCTGTCTAAGGAAGTGCAACTCTCATGTCCAGAACGTGTACATGGAAAATTTCCCATAGTTCTAGTGTTGTCAAAAACCACCAAAATTGTCCTTAGATGCTTGGCATGAACCGCCTCTGTCCTTGAGAATATTATGATGTCATAGATAAACACGACCTTGAACTTGTCCTGATACTCGTAGAAAACAGTGTTCATGATCCCCACAAACACAGTAGGTGCATTTGTAATGCCGAAAAACACGACCACGAAATCAAAGTTCCCATATCTACACCTGAAATATGTATTCAAAACATCACACTCCTTCACCCTCAACGGGTGACATACATACTATAAGTTGATCATAGAGAACCAACATGCTCCCTTAAACTAGTCAAAAAGGCAGTTTATCCTCAGGAGTGGGAAATAGTTCTTGAACATCACCTGATTTAGTTTTCAGTAGTCTATGCACATCCTAAGAACACTATATACATTCTTTGAGAACAAGACTAGATCACCCCATGGTGATTCTATTGGTTGGATAAAATCCTTCTTCATCAAGTCATCAAACTAAATCCGCAAATCCAGCTACTCAGAAGTGACCAACTTATAAGGATCCATAGAAATTGGACGACACTGGGTAGTTAGTCTATCTTCAACTCAATATCACATTAAGGGGGTAGAGTCACAACATCTTAAAGGAAGACATCAAGGAAATCAATGACAGTCTCCAGAACATCCACCGTCTTTGAATCCAATGATTCCACTAACAGCTCAGCTAACAATGAAATAGTGGCTCCACTCATCAGATTCCCTTCAGGAAACCTCATTACCCAACGAAATCTACATGCTGGCAGCCCATATCTATGACCAAGACCCTTCTATGGAAGTATTAGATAATATCATGCACGTAAAACAACCATTCAAGTCCTAGGATGACATCTTATAGCTGCATTTCAGCAGAAGAATATCCCCACTAGATTTATGAGTCCCCAAAATCAGCCTACATCCTCAAAGAACATCATACATGATGGTCTGACCTATAAATGGTGTGCTCAACACCAGGTCATGGAATGTCTATCTACGTATAGACCCAATAAAGGGGATAGACAAGGTGAAACAAAAAACTGTGAAGCTCCAGAATCAAATAAGGAACACTCAAGAGTGCTAAACAAAAATGATCATACCTCGAATGAAATCTGGCCCTGCCGAAGTTGCTGCCTCTATGGGGTGAAACTTTCTAAGCCTAGAACCTCTACCCCTTAGTGGAAAGTCGCCTCCCCAACCACTCCATGTTCGAGGTAATTTAGGATATCCATACATTTGGCCTCCTATGACATCTTCTGCCCTTAGTGGATGGGGTGCTCATTGCCCCTGATCCTATTGCTAGAAAGGTCGGGCTAGAAACTGAGTTGCTGAGGTGGGCAATGAACCTACCCACCTTCACTGTATTTAGCTCGAACCGGGAACCGACTCTATATGTTCCCAAAAACTCCATAAGAAAATAACTTTGGTCTCAGGACCATGGGGAAAGGGAAAGTATCATAAGATCAAAACTAGAACTACTGAGGCCTATTCCCCACTAGCTAAAACCTGGAAGGCCCCGATGCTGGAGTTCATCTGCTGACAGACATCCCCTTTAATGATCTCAACTGGTTCCCCTATTGTGGTATACCTCTCTTCATGTGCATCCTTTCCACAATCCCATCCTTTTTCTGAACCTCTATGTACGTTGAGGGAGTTAAAGGAGTAATAACATACTGTTGAGAAGGTCAGTGTGCCTCCTCTAAGCATCTTTCACACGACTCCTCATACAAAAATTTGTTGGGAGAAAAGTGAAGAAGATCCTTGAACTTGATCCCCAACTCCCTTACTGACATACTACCCTGGTAGAGAGATATAAACTCTTGCATCTTCTAGTCCATCGTTGTGGAAGAAAAGAATTCTGCCCAGAATTCCTTCTTAGAGTCATCCCACAAAACAAAAGTATCCATCCTCTACCCTATGTAGATCATCCTCCACTGACATGTTGTTCCCCTCATCTGAATAACTATTAACTGGGCCCAATAATACCTCAGATAATGGATCAAGGTAATGGTGATTTCCATATCCTCAACCCAACCCTCTATCTTCATGTTAGAAACAAATCCCTAATACTTCTCGAGGGTCTTCCGTTGGAATGAACGTTGAGACTTCTGCCTCTTTTCATCCTCTTCCAAATAGTCAATCCTCCACTGATCGACCAGATCATCCTTATGGCCCCCAACTACCTATCCTACATGTGGATTTCACCCAGATTTCATAACTGAAAGGAGAAACAATTAATCCTTAAGCCTGAGCAATGTTGATGATCCCTTTAAAAAAAATTCAAACTATTTATTTATTTCAAATTCCCAAAACACCCTAGACACACGTGAACACAAATCATTATAATGCATTTACCATTCCTGTGGTCTCTACACTACAATCACTGTAGCCTCACATGGTTGTTCAGTAGGTCCAAAGTCCTTACATAGGATTACGTGGGGCCCTAAAATCCTATGTCTTATCCAGTCTTCCCTGGCCTATTCCACACACTGAAATTTCATACCACTATTTCCCTACCATCCCATGAAATCCTCAAAGTTCCTATCCCTAATCTCTATCCTTTATATCATCCATCACCTTTGAAACCATTCTGTCACGACTAGCCTTCACCAAGATGAGGGAAGGGACATCAAACTGCCAGACTATTCCTTCATCAAGTTTATAAAGAGATAATGACCCCCCAAGTCCCACCTTCAATAGGCCTCACAGTCATGACTAGCACTAAGGGAATATAATCTCAGGTAGTATTGATGGCATTACCCTTTTAATAGAATAGGATCAGAGCAAAAATGGTAAATCCCAAACAACTCCAAATGTAGAATGAAAAAGTAAATCCAACACTCTTTCCCATTTGAATGTGAAAAATAAATTGATTCAAAACATAATAATTCCAAAGGAAAGTACCAATAGAAAATAAAAGAATCAACGATAATTGTCCCAACCTCGGAGCTAGTAAGGTCCGGCACGGTTCTGAAAGTCCTATCGGAAACCTGAATGCATATTTATATACATTGGGTGAGTATACAAGTATACTCAGTATGGAAACACAAAATCTCTCATGCACAACTAGGGAGACATTCTATTGCCCCATGAGAAATAGAGATAACAAAAACACCTAGTAAAGAAACAATCCACCTAGCCTCACCATGGAACACTCTCCAAATAATAAAAATTATGTAAGGTAATAGTAATAACACATCCATATTTGGGTACCCTTCACCATTATCCCACAGGTTATTTAGAACATCCTACGCATTGGACCTCCCCCATAGATTTCATTACAGCCCCACTACCACCTCAAACAACAACCATATGGGCCACCACAACCATGCATCCCACCCATAGACACCTGGCCCACCACAACCCCTCATAACCATGCTCGTTGACACCTAGGACCCAACAACCACTACCACGCCTGAAGACACATTGGCCAAAATACTACTACCATGCTCAAAGACACCTAGGACAGAACAACCACTGTCATGCTCGAAGACACCTGGGCCTCATCCAGAAGATACTTGGGAATCAAAACTACCTGTACACACCTGGGTCAACCACCATCACACACCCTGCCCAAATACTCTTGGGCCAAAATGAGCCTTAGGCCATCACATCCTACCCGAATAGTCATGGGATACCTATCAGATGGAGTATAAAAGATCTAATAACCATCCACTCATAGAAATGTTGGGAAAAACACCCTCTCCCCTGAAATGAGGGTGTTTGGCACGAAGTGATAAACTTGGGTGGGGTGCATATAAGAAACACAATAACTAAATATTATACATACATTTAATAAAGAAATCATCTAATCCTAAGGGTAAAAAATAGAAAACTAGCCAGTACACAACCACTTTCATTGCAATCCATACATGCACAAATACAAAACTGCCACAACCAGTGCACAACCCATTCCTAGAAAACAATTACCCATTGTAGCCTCTCTCATTATCATGTGTAAGTAACTCCATTTAAAACACTCCTCCACAAGTATGAAACTAACAGGCATAACCACATTCCAAAATAATAACGGAAGGAAAACAGACAAGCATGATTTTATGCATTCACACCTGGTTCTCTTGTAAAGTCAACACATCAAAAGGGATTTGTGAGATCCCTTGAAGTAATCGAACCAAACTAATACCCAAAATACAGGATCCATAGATTCTTAGATTCTTAAACCAAAAACCCGTCAATTAGAGGTTCTATTCTTCTCTATGTCACCCCATAATGCTTCAAACATAGAAAGCATGCATATTACAAGAACATAGAAATGGGGATTCATATTTTTACACACCATTATTTATGTTATTTATAAATATTTGGTTAATAGGGGTTAGCACAAAAGGGTTATTGTTCATCGGGCATCCATTTTATCAATCTTGTTTACATGATAAACCAGTTTCAATGTTATCTCCATTGAAACCGAAGATTATCAAGAAAAACAGAGATACATTAGCGTACAGGAAAGGAACCCCAATGGCCACAGTTTTGGGATGACATGAGTCCGTACAATTCAAAACATAAAATCAAATGTAAAACACAGAAACATCAACATCATCACTCCCACCCTTTCATTATTTAAAATTCCATTTATTATCTTCATTATAGTTGGTCTCTTCTAAGTCCTGAGGGAACATCATCATTCCTATCCATCATGATACACAGTAAATTGATACTATGGAAGAAACCCTACATGGATGATCAGGGATCGTTGTTTCCTCCTTGCTCCAAGATCTATAGTCGTGCGTTAGTAAACTCCAAGAAGAACTGAAAGAGAGGTCTCTTCATGTTGGCACAACTTGTCATCGGAAGAGGGACTCCAAGCGCACAAAGGGAAAAGAAAAGTGACCAAGTAATAAGAAGATTTGGGTATGACAAAAGGGTAGTTCCTAGAGTTATAGGATGTGAAATCTCGAAGTGCATAAAAATAATATCATGGTCAAAACATGCTTCCAGGTAGTTTTACATTTGAAAATTAAATGATATTTAATAATTATCCCGAGATATTGTGGTGATAACATTTGTGAGTTGAGAAATCAACTTTAAATAGAAAAAACATGTAACAGGGGTGAAGATGGAAATACAGAAAGGGTGTGATACAGATAAAAAACCTCATATTTTGGATAATAAAGGGTATCCCCACACTTATGGGAATTAATATTTCATTTGTGGGATTAAATAAGTACTTAAACAACTTTAAATGAATTATTAAGTTTTAAAAGGGAGTTACAAGAAAAATTGGGGAAATAACCCTGACACCCCTCAATTGCACCGTTTGGGTGCGGCAGTGATCGGTGAGACCAATTAGTGATACTTATCAGTGGCATAGATTGGTTGCACCATGGTGACCCCTACCACCAACAACGACGTCCTCCAAACTCACTGATGGTATCCAGGACACCCCCAAACACTAGAATTTGGCAATGTAATGAACCAGGAGGGTCTGGGCCATTACATCATAGCCCTGAGAAAAACAATGATGATATGTATCTAAGTAAATCATAATGTTTTGGTAAGATAATTATTATGTGTTATTTCCAAGCAATACAACCATGTTCAAATACTACAAGTGAATGTGTTTATGGAACAGATGTACCTAGGGGGAATTAATCTAAAAAATGGCATATCAAGCTAGACCAAATCATCACCTAATTTATTATAATTGGCCTCTTTATTCACTTGTGTTGATACTATTGATTTATATTCTTAGGAAAATTCATATTCTATATACAAACCATTTTGAAGGATTCGAATAGATGATGACAATTAATAAAAAAGTTTAATCATATGTTTTTATAGATTGAAGATAAGGTGTCATGATTTAAGCATTATATAAATGATATTATGGTTAAACTATAGATTAGGTAAGGAAATATATTTAAATTAAATGGTTTATGTTTTTATTGTGATTATATAATTATATATAGTAGTAATTTTACAAATGGTATTTTTGTATAATAATCATGAAACATTTAAGGATTATTTTAAAATTCTGAAGTATATGTGACATAATTACCCTATGATTTATGGATATCATCATGGATATGATTTAGGATTTATAAAATGTTCAATGACATGAAAATGACAAAATAGGTTTATGTTATTGGATTCTTCAATGATTATGGAAATTTTGGTGAAATTTATGGAAGGAACATGTTTTAGTGGAAGTGTTATTTGAGGAATAATGCCTTAAAATTTTATAGTATTATGTTCAATGGTAATTATATCTATTAAATAAACTATAATAATTAATTAAATTTCAATAATAGTGAAATATGATTATTAGTCATTGTAAAAAAATTGTACTAAAGACACTAGTAGAAAGGTTATTTATTGATTAAGTTTATATCAAGTATTTCAATCATATGTTTTGTAAATAAATATCGAATTATAATAATATATGTTAAAAAAAGGGAAACATGTATACATGGGGAAACTCATCGAGTTTGGAAAGGGTGCGGGGTATGAACTTATGATTGAAGGATGAAGAGGGTATTGCACCTTCCACTGGGCTACATGATGTCCTGGTTAATATTTTATTTACATTAGTTAAACAATTAAAAAAATATATTAATGGTGAAAAATAGTTTTACTTTTGCGTTTTATTGATTAATTTATTATGTTTCATAACCTGGGATAACCATATTAGTTTTTTAAAAAATAAAAAAAGTTACAGAAACACTTGTCACTCTTTATGGATCTTACAATCTGTTAAAATGATTTCAATCATCACTAACACGATGTTTTGTAGTAATATTCCTTGGTGGATCTCTAAGGAACAACATGGTTTCATGAAAGACAACTCTATTCAGGGAGCAATAGCACTTTCCTAGGAGATTCTTAGAGATATTAATACCAAGGTTCGATGATCTAATATGACAATAAAGATCGATATGAATACGGGATATTACATGATTTTGTGGGGATTTATTAATAGGGTTCTAAAAAAGATGGTTTTCTCAAGATGGTCTTTTGTAATTATGTTTAGGTGCTTCAGTTCAGCTTAGATGGATGGGTCATTTATGGGGAGAACCCAAGGATTCATCAAGATAGTTTGAGGCCTCCATCATGGGGAACCATTAACCCCAAGTATTTTCATTCTTATACATGATACCTTATGCAGGCTGGTTAATAGAGGCATCTCTAATGTGGATGTTCTTCCTTACGAAAGAAGGTAGAGCCTCCCACCCATCTCCCATTTGATGTTTGCAGACAGTACAATCATCTTTATCAATTATTAAAGGAATTCTAGGTAGGGGACTATCATGACACTTGAAATATATATCCACTAGAGTGGTTAACAAATAAATAGGGGAGAGAGTGGATTCTATGTGACTCAACCATGAAATTTGAGAAGGGTGATAGATATGGGATGTAGCTTCTATATGAGGTGCAGTTCATTTCACATGCAGTATCTTTGCACCCCTGTGTCTCCAAGAAAAATGTGATTTAGTGATTTAGACCCTTTTGTGAGAAATATTATTAGGCGCATTCTCAATTGGAAGAACCATTTTTTATCTTTTGGTTTCTATATTAATCTTGTGAATATCTTCATCTTTCACATTATAGTACATTCTATTTCATCCACCAATGTATCGAGGGGTGTTATCAGAGCCATAGATATACTATAGACCCATCCCATTTTGGATGCATCTGTAGAGGGGAAGAGACATTGGGATTCTTGAGGGACGATGTCTAGTCCTATTTTGGAGGGAGTGATCAACGATAAAAGCCTTACAAACACTATATAGTACATCCATGCAAAAATAGAGTGGGATGTAATTGTTGATCGAACATTGTGGGGTAAGCTATGTCATGCAGAAACCGAGTCAATATTGAATATTCTGCACTTTTTAGTTCTCTGTGCTAGTCCTCTATTAAGAAGTTTTATCCTGACCATCTTCCATAGCTCACAATAGATTATTGGGTAGAGGAACATCTAGTTCTTATGCCACAACTGGTTGGGAAGGACTCTTTGTTATATAGGGTTATCGGCTCCTACGATCCCATATAAGGAGGCAAGTCAGTACTAATATTTTTTAGAACTATTATGGATGCGGAGAAGTATGAGGTTTTGGAATCTGATTTCATGAGTTCAGATATGGATCAGTGATACTTTACCCCCTCTGCCTCAGTTAAGTTAAACGCAAAGGATTTTAATAGGATAATCTTTTATCCGGGCCATCATGGAGGTAGGTATTGTCTAGCTTGGTGTAAGAGGATCCATAAGGAATTTAATTTTCTAACATGGAGGATCTATAACTGTACCCTACCAACTGACGATAACATCAAGTGACTCGAAATTATCATGGCTTCTTTCTTCCATTATTGTGTGCATAAGCATGAAGAGAGAATAAACCATATATTATTATATGGTGCCTATACAGGGTACTCCCACACTACATCGAACATTGACTCCTTCATGGACTGTTGGTTCCAGGGGGGTTTATGGATCAGGAAAGGAAATGATGGAAGGATCTGTCATCTTCAACGCGGGTTGTTTTTGTGTATGGAAAGCAAGGAACCAGTCCGGGTTTGAGGGTCTCACATCTACAAGGAGATCTATTACCTCTAGAGTAAGATGTATTCTGGTCAATTTTTGTGGAATTGATGAGGATTGGAAGTAGACCCCCTCTATTTTCATGTTGTATGCACCTCAAAACATCAATCAACAGTCAGCTATCAGGAAACATGGGCACTGGGTTCGGTGGAGTCCTCTTGAATGTGGCCTCAAATTGAATATAGATGCTTCTTGAGTTCTGGGTGAAATGTGCAGTGGCGACATGGTCTGGTACTCTAGGGGTAGTGTGGCCTTGGAATTATCATCGTATTACGGTAATGTAAATTCTCTACAGGTTGAGGTAAAGGTGGTTCTTATAGGTATCACTATTTGTAGGAAGAGGGTTATTTACATCTCCCAAGTGGAGACATACTCCATGGTTATTCACGATGCCTTTCACGATAAAGGAATCATCCCATAGTCTATAATATACATAATTAAGAAATTAAAATCACTCCATGATTGTAGAACCAGAGTCACTCACACATGGATGAAGGGAAACAATGAGGATGAACACTTGGCATCTATATCAACCCATGGAATCATGGTTAGTTGTCTTTCTAATTTTTCTCATTTTAAACCTGAGGGGGTGAACATGATTCTGGGTGAATCCCTTGGCCTTCATTATTTCATCCCACCTAGAAACCGGTTACCCTCCTCCTTGTATCATCTTTTTGAATAAAAATGTCAACGTTGATGATGACATGAATGTTATCCAATATGGAATCATAGATATGTGTTATTCCATATGACTTCTTACTTCGCTTTCTCTGTTCTTAAGGGGAAATTTTATTAAATCTTTTAAGATATGGGTTTTTCAGAAATGGTTTTCCAAATTTCAAACTCTTTATTAGTGTGATCATGTTTTAATAGTGATAACTCAATTTATTTATTGTCGGGAGAATATATAAAACTCTAAAAATTTGAAATATGAACATCATATTTGATATCGTATATGACATGAAACACCCAAAATATAAAGAAATAGAAAATCATAAAATATTATTGTATATTAACAATTTATATAAATTCAAAATATTATATATATTTAAATTCACCGAACACTGATTTTATCTTGAATTACATGCCTCAATGACTTTCTTATATATCTTGTGTTACACACAAGACTGTGTGTCAATGAACAACAATATAATACAAATATTATTATTTAGTAATATAGTTATTAACTAGAAATTGGATTTTTGGGTATGAATATGATGAACTAAATTATGAAAACATATATTTTACACACATTTATTGGTTATCTATTTATTATAAATAATAATATGATTCATATGAACAGAACCGAATTTTTTTTATAAAAATTGCATTTTCCTAAAAGATGGTTTAGCTACACTTGATTCACATAATTTAAAAATAAATTTTAACACATTCATAAAATTTATTCAAAAAATAAAATTTATATTGAAAATCATAATAACAGAATTATCTTAGATGGAATTTTTGGGATTATTCTGAGAAGATTCCTTTTTTTGATGAGTGGTAAAAAATACTAGAATATTACTGAAAACATCATTTTCATCTAAATTATTTTTAGTGTTAAATAATATTATGAATTGGTTTTAATGTAAAAATAGTTCAATTATATACAAAGTAGTAAAATTTAGTTCATTAGAATCATTTTTTATTTTATTTACATCTAAATTCTTGTTAAACTTTTGAATATTTCCACTTTTAAAAACCCATTTTTCATCACTTATACATGATAAATTTTAATAATATATTTCCACTTCGAGAAAATAAATTTGTAGGAAATGGATTACATATATGTAATTTGAATAACTTATAATTTCAAATAAGGTCAATATAATTTCTAATCAATATTAATAGTGAATATAATAAAAACTAATTACCTCGTTTAAGGTAAAAATTTATTTATAGGAGTTAAACTAAAAATACAGGGGTTAAAATGACCCAAAAAATATTCAAAATAATATTATCTAGCCATATTTACTTATTATAATTTACAATTTACAATATATGAATATTTTTAAGAATTATTCATAGGAATTAATTTAACATTTTTGACTCTTTTAGTAATTTTTTTTTTAATTTCCATGAGGGTTCCCTTTCTCCACTTATTAAAAGGCACTCCCTTCCCTCATATCATAAAACCTCCCAAGACATTTTGATCAACCAATATTTACCCACTTATCTTCCCATATTCCTTGGTAACATTATATAGATTATTCTTCTATAAAAGTACCATACCTATAATCATTAAGAGGATATCCAAAGGAGACTTCTCTAAGAAAACATAATAATTTTAACAAATCTCTTGGAATTTCTTTCTCATTTTCCACCATCAATTAAATCATAATAGTTGAATATATTAAAAAAAATATAAAATATAATTATATTTTATTATGTTGATGTAATAAATATTATCCATCTCCACTTCTATCATATGGTCTCCAAAACATTTTTCGTGTGTATAACGAACTACGAACTTGAGAGATGATGTCATTAATTTTTACATTACCACCTCGCATAGTTGGATAATTGTGTATTTAAAATATGTATATTATATTCATTATATTATTATAATTTTGAAATCATAATATCACATATAATGTTTTCTGTTTCATGTCATCTAAAATATGATAATGGTGCTTGTGTGTAATGCAGACAACCGCCTCGTGAAGCGATGTGAATCTTTTTTCAATTTGACTTATATGGAATGTAATAATGATAAAATTAATTAATATATATGATATATATGATATGATATTGATTAAATAAATTAAATTAATATTCTACTTCCTTAACCTTTCACTCATTATGGGAATGACATTGTCCGTGTGCGTATATACAACCTGTCATCGACACGAAATGATGCGATTCATTTTCTAGGTCGCAAATTCATAAATGGTTATAATAATGAATATAATGAATAAAAATATTATTTATAAATTTAATATATCCCTTTAAATTATTTATATATATTATATTCAAGATAACTCGAACTTCTATTATGAAACAATCAATAAAAAACAAGCCAATTATCACCTGATACAATTGAAATAATTAAACATTCATAATAAACAAGTGATGAGAAGTTTAAAATTGATAATATTTTATATTAAGAAAATTAATATGGTTCTATTATAATTTAATATATATTATAAAACAACTATAAATGTGGTTAAAATAGGTTAACCCAAAAGGAAATGTATGGTAATGGATTTCAACTCCATTTCAATTCATTGAGTCATATTGAAAAATTATGCACACAGTTTCTTTTATATGGTGTATATAATACCCCTTTTAAATGTAATATAATTAATAAGTACTTATAATTTATATTTTAGGTTTTAATTTGAATTATTTCACCTAATATAAATTTACATAAAAGGTACCATGTTGTATTGAATTTCATAATTTAGTTTCATTTTTTTGTGTTTTATTCCTTCTTCAGTATCATAGATATTCTATGATTATGTTTAAATATTTTTTTTATTTTATTATGTTTTATTTTCACATGTTTTATATTAATTTATAGCAATAAAAATATTTTATTCATGGACTAATTCTCACTTCAATGTTATGATCATTCTAAGTGTTTATTTCACAATCCCATTCTCATCAAGATTGTTTATTCTTAAATTCCTATTGAATGAAATCATATGAACATTTTTTAATAAACCATTATGTTTTATTATAATCTATTTATTCAATATCATTATCAAATAATAATAAAATTTTTTACACTTTGGTACATAAACTTTTAGAAATTTTTTTTATAGAAAACCAGACTTAATTTCACTCTTGGTTTAAAAATATGTTTTCATCCATAAATAGATTTCAAAAAATGTTTTCAAAAAAATTCAACATTTTAAAAATGATAAATAAAATTAATTTTCACCCATTTTAACACTTTGTAAAAAATAATCAATTTAATCTAATTAAATTTTCAAATTAATTCCCATTTATCATTTACTAAAAATATGGAAGGGATATTATTGTTGTTTTTTGGAACAAGGTAATTTTATAACCTTTATACTAAGAAAACGAAATTTCCTTTAAAATTTATGGAATTATCCATTATAATTTATTTCATGATTCTTTAATATGTATTAAAAAACTAATTAAGTTTTTTCCCTAGTATACTGTAAAATATTTTTCTCAAAAGTGATTTTTCAAAGAAAAGTATTTTTAAAAAAAAATAATGTTTTTAAAAGTGATATTGAAAATGAAAAAGATAATTTCCATAAGATTTTTTTTAATGAATTTTTATGTCATTTATATTCATCAATTAAAAAACACTTTATTAATAAGCATATTGGTATATGTTATATTTATACCATTGTTATTATTGGTCAGAATGATTTATGATTGCTTTGAAGAAGAAATGTGTTGACATTAACATCCTTGATTAGTTTTTGTATTCAATAAAATTCCCATGAAATTTTCACAATATTATGATCATTAGTCAAAAAATTTACCCTAAATATACTTATTATTTGGGATGGATATATTTATTTCATATACCATATATCATTTCTACAAACGTTGTTCTATATAAAATGACATTTGAATACCTTGGAAAATATTGATAAATAAATTTATTTATTCGAGACAAATATTTGATAAGGAACATTGTTTATGAATTAAATATATTATTTGATGTATGTGGAATACTTTTGATAGGACTGAAATGGGTGTGGCTGGGTTATAGACACCCCCTTAAAGCATCTATAGAATCATGGGACAAATCAGTTGGCTAGCCTTTGTTAAATGGGTTTTCAACAAGTATGTTTTAAACTATATTTTGAAAGGTCTTAACAGTAAAGGAATCTTGTATCAAGGAAACATGGCATCCAATAATTAATAATTTCCTTTATTTATTAGTCAATTAATATTATCCATTAAATTTTAACTATGAAATTATCTTTTCATGAATTTCATTATTAGTTTATTGAATAAATGGATATTATTTATAGCTATATACCTTAACATATTTATTATGCGTTATCCAATTATGATATTCAGGATATTGATTAAATGGAATCTTTTTTGTTTTTTTACATTCCCATATTTATTATTATCAATGATATTTTCAGAATGATATTATCTTAGTATGTAATCACTTCTTTGTTTGTTGATTATAATGCATGTGTGTTCATTTATTACCTTTCTATATGGATTACGCTAATAAATTCTTGAATAATTATATTTTATGTTACCCTTACATAGAATGTGAGCTGACACTTATTTTTTTTCCTTTACCCATTATTCTATGATGTTTACTATGAAAGAAATGAAATAATATTATAGTGGGAATAAAGATATTCTAGAAAATTATGTTATAATTTGTGTTTTCAAATGTAATATGGGAATACGGTATGTATCTAGGTTACCAAGACTACTAAACTATTCGGTTCATTGAGATGTGATTCATCAGATCTTATTCAGATTTAAAAATGTATGCACCATCTATTGGATACAAGGTTTGGGCTATCTACATCAAGTGAAATAGTTAAGTGGTACAGTGTATGTATGTTTAAAATGTAGTGTGATACTAACATAAAAATTAATAAATAAAAGTTGTAGTTTTCATGAACATGGGATAATGAATACATAAAATTTTTATCCTTTTGTATTTGTGATGATTTTAAAAATTTCATTGAGGATTAAGTGATAAGTCCATAATTTTTCTCATACATTCATGAATATTTTGAAAATAAAATAGTATATATTTATTGTAAATAGTGTACAGTAATTCAATATTGAAGTTGGCATAATCTCATAAATAACATATCTTGGTATTATATCTATTGATATCAATTAAGAGTATCTTAATATCAGCGAACGGGGTGAATTAGGTTAGGAAATCATCAGATATAAGGAATAAATCATTCTAGAGAACTATTTCATTGAGGAATAGGGCATCAGATATTGATGATAATAAGAACTTGAGAAAGACCAAAAGACCTGATTACCAACTTCGTAAGTTCATTAAATGTACACAAGTGGGATATTTAACTTAGTAATCATGGTGAGGAGGGTGTCATAAATTGGTGAAAAAGTGACCCTGAGTAAAATAGATTTCTAACAATCTATCAAAAGCAAAATTAAAAAGGATGTTATGACTATGGGGTCAGAACTGTTAGTGAAGAGGATCGAGTTTGGGGTTATAACCTATCAAGAAGAAGATAATATGGTTAGGGTCTAACTAACCAAGGTATAATAGTTGGATAGCTGGGGGATATAACCAAGATCAACTAAAGGATCATATATTGGGGTTTATATCATGTTTCTACCTAAACCATTGTAATGAATAATAAGATTATTTTAGAGAATCCTTGTTGGGGGATCTAACCCACATGGTTAGGAGTAGGTCTTTCTACTGAATATTGGAAATCCATGTATGAAATTTTTTTATTTATTATTGTTTATTAAAGGGTGAAGATAAATATTAAGGACGAGTGATCTAGATATTCAAAGAGGATAAATTGAAAAGGAATAATTTTTAAAAATATTATATAACTTATTCACCCCTGCATCTGTGGTACTTAACAGATAATTGGGTACTACATCTATAAACTTGATAGATTCAATTCCAATCCACCATGTCATACTACACACCCATAGTGTAACTCTTCATCTCCCATAGTTGGATGGCCAATCCACCATACCCTTCCCTGTGTAAATAGGGTTAATCCTTATAGATCATATGTGAATACCTACTTCACCACACCCAATGAAATAGTGTTCTATAATTTAGTTTTCCATTTTTTACTCAATGTGACATTAAAAATGCCTATATTAGAGTTGTAAATTTCAATTAGATGACTTCATAGATTAAAATACCTAAACCTATAGGCATGGTCACCAAAACTAACTGTAAAAAAATAAAAATTACCTCTATTAATACCCAATGGTGTGGTCTAAGACCGTGTGAATTCCATCCTCACTAATTTTATCAAACATATACAATGTTCTTTTTTAACAAGATAAACTTTTTGGGAAACCATCTTCTATTATATTTGTTAATAAACAAAAACCAAAAAAACATAAGAGTTTGGTCTTACTAAAAATTCCCCCTTTTGGGTTTGTTGAAAAATCCAAAAGATAATAACCTCAATGACTATTAAGATTGTACATCATCTTTAATATTTAACACTCATTTTTAACCACCATTGATTTACTAATAAAAGAATCTAAGCCTATTTGAAAAATTATTATTGTGGGATAGACTATTCAAATGAAAAAAACATGAATACAAAAAATGAATCCATGACCTTCTAATACTATATTTAACCTAATTTTTCAAAAATTGATTTAATATTAGTAAATATATACCTCTTTCAAAAACTCACTCACAACTACATGATATATATCACCCACTGTCAATGAAACTAATGATATCCCTTCTATAAAAGGTTAGATATGAGGGTTAAAAATGTAACAATGAAATTTAAAATTTTTTGTAACATTCTCTTGAAAGAAAATATCTAAGAGGTGTTGCAGTTATTCGTGTTCTATATTGGTAAATGGATTCAGTTGGACTCCAAGTTACAACTAAGGATTTTATAATTCCACTTCATTATAGACTTTTTCATTATATCCACAATTTTATCTTGAGTTGACACATATGCTAATTTCACCATATTTTCCTCAAAATTTTCTTTTATGAAATGATAATCTCAATCTGCACTGTTCTAAAAAATTGAATTAAATTTTTTCTATAGTTTATAGAAATTTGGATAAAACACATGATCAATATATAATATCAAACCACAATTACAATAACTTTAATTTGTTTCATTCAAGAGAATTAAGAGCATGATTCTGTTGTAAAAAAATACTCAACCTCTATATTTCTTAATGATATTTATAATAATATCATGCTAAACTGTGAGATTCATGAATTCACATGATTGAACATACAACTATTTTTTTATTTTCCTTCATTAAATGAACCATTACCGTCCATGTATTAATATCCCAACAACCACTATTGTGAGTTTATTTCAAAAACAACTCATATTTCACTGCATGATTGGTATAGAAAAGCTTCCCTTGCATAGTAGTTATGTAACTTTCCTTGAGAATTCCTTGATATCGTGTAACATGATATATTGAAATAATAATATCTGTTTGAGTTGAAGGAAAATATAATAATAATAAAAGAAATTTTCTATAATGTTGGACATTAACCTCTTATACCACTTTATCTATTGGAAACAAAATTTGGGTCTCGTTTTGATGTTCAATATCTCTCAAACTATCAATTTATATTTTTTAGCACCTCATTATATTATTTTTTGAGATATGAATGCTTCATAACATAATTTAATCACATGTAATATATGTAAAAATAAGAGTTCACTAATATAATAAATCAAAATTTGATCCTCATAAGACCAAAATAATCATAAATTGGATGTCATTTGAGCCTCATATGGTAATATTTTCCAAATATCAATAAATCATCATCCACATGTAAATATATTTCATGATACATAAGTTATGATCAACCCCTAAACATTGAAATCCATGATTCTTCTGATATTTTTCTAACATTTAGTACTAAGCTCTATGATCTTGCTTTAGCCAATACAAGGCCTTATTCAACAAGAATAATTTATTTTCATAATTTTCAATGATAAATCCATAAAATTTCTCACTATAGACTTCCAATTTAAGGATACCATTAATAAAGGATGTTTTCATGTCCACTCATATAGCTTGAATACCTTAATCATCTCCATGGAAAAAAATAATCACATTATTTCAAGTTTTACCACTAGTGTAAATGTTTCATCCATATTAGTCCCTTAAGATTTTGAATACCCTTTTCACACATGATAATATATTTCCCTAATAATATTACCATCATTATTTAATTTATTTTTGAATAACCATTTAGTCCCCATGGTGTCTTATTGTGTGGCCTCAAAACAACTTCCCAGGTCTTGTTTTTTTTCAATTTGATCAAGGTTTATATACACAATGTTGACCCATCGATCATTGTTAGTATATTTTGAAAAATATTTTGGTTCAATAAAAGTCAGTAGAGACACATACTACTATTCATTCATCCTTTATCTTTTAGTGTGAGATAAATGATCTCTAACAATGTTGGTTTCATCGATTTATACACTACTAGATCATCATATTGAACCTGTTATTATGGATATGTTTTCTACATTATTAGAGCTTTTATAAGAGTGATCTATATCCCATGGTAATACCCCTAAGCAATAAACATCAACATTTATTTAATCTTTAAAAATAGATATTTTCACTATGATACATTCTCATAAGAATTTGAACTCTTTTCAAGTTCCATTATCATGTGATCATTTTAAAAAACAAAATTATTATATTAAAATATATTTCTAGATTTATATTGTAGCACAAGTATGCTCTACAATTTGATGACTATCTAAGAAAAATTACTTCATTACCATGATCAGAAAACCTTCTAGTAATTTATTTTTTAATAAAAAACAATTAAATCCAAACACCTTGAATTATTTTAGTGTAGTCTTATTTCCATAACATATTTAATTCGATGTTTAGTCTTTATTGTGAAATAATAAGCATATATTGGAAATGTATAATGACACTTGAACCACATCATTCCAATATATCACTAGTAATACTTTTTTAGTAAGTATAGTATGTTCTAGGAAGTTGATGGTGTCATTAAATCTATCAACAACTCTATTCTCTTAAAGAGTTTCAAAAAATCAAACATTACACTAAATCTAAAAATCATTAATCTATTATTACACTTTGGTGCCTATAAAATATGTTCTATTTTTTAAGGGAAAATTTTATATTTCTACACTAAATATTTTTTTAGTCAGATATTTATATCATTTGATACACTTAATCACCTCATATTTGTGAGTTATAGAAATAATTTATGACATTATATATAAATCGTTAATAAATAAGATGGATTACTATTTTCAATCCATGTATTTATGTGAAATTTACAAAAAAAAATCCACCATAATGACTTGAAGATGTATTGATGTCTTCCAATATTTTTTCATATAGATATTTTGAATAATATTCGTACATTGAAAATAATCACATTGGTTAGTGTTATCATATATATGATTTGCGATGTATCTATCTCCATTGGACATAACTAAATTTTACAAGTATTTATAGATAATTTGGATAATTTATTTTGTCCATAGTCTATTTTTTATCATCCATGTACATAATACAACAACTTTCTTAACCAACAATGTAATCATTTCATATTATTAATCTTTTTTATATGATTATTGAACCATATACATCAAGAAATTTATGTACCTTCTTATTGAACTCTCTAAAATTCCTCAAGTAATATAATTGACTAAAATTAATATGTTTATGACTAGAAACATAAAAAACGAACACATAATTTCATCTGATATCTTCACAACCATCTTTATCATTCTTAGAACCAAAAAACCTAAGACCCACATGGTTTAGAAAATGAACAACACCAACTTTTTAATAACTGATTCTTAGAATGAGCTATTCATTTATGGTATAGTGAGATGTAAATATATTATCTAAAATCCTCAAAAAAATTGATTCACATAAATCAATCTATATAATATTATCTTCTTTTGTCTTTATTTTCTACACATAAGATTTTTGGTCCACATTTATTAATGATGAATAATTGTTTTCCTTCTACATCTAATGATTATTTTTTATCTTGAATGGAAAAGGATCTATTTTAAAAATTTATTTTATTATATAAATCTTATAATTGTTGTTTCTACCCTTTAGATATTTTCATGAAGGTGTATACAGTAATAGTGACACATAATAAATAATTGCTGACCAATACCTTCCAAAAAATAGTCTTTAAAAGAATAGGATAATGTGAAACTACCACATTCCAGCTTTTATGACTCTTATTCTTAGTGATATCACAATAAAATAGAAAACCCATATTGTTTTTTCCATATATTTCCACATTAGATGAATATGATTCATTTCATATTATTCTAAATATAAATGTATACAAAAGTGCCTTATCGAGATCTGTGAAGATCAACCTTCCTCCAAGGTGTTAGTGTTTGAGTTTTGTCAACAACCATAGATTCTTTCTTCATTCTATCATGCTCAAAATCATATTTCCTTTTTTATTGAATAATTTTTATTATTGAATATGAATATTTTCCATGTTGAATTCCTTATATGTCTTTCCAATATTTATAGAATAAATATTCTTCAAGATAGTTTATGACATATAAGGTATGATAATACATTCCTAATTCTTTCATATTCAAATTTCATTCCAGGATTTATCCAAACAACTATCAAATTCCCTTAATTCCATATTTAAAATTTTTATGTAACCCACCAATTAATTTAAATTTACCAAAAGATTTGTGTTTTAACAACCTTCATCCTTTGAAAAGTTTTAATTTTTATATTTGATATTTTCAATTTCATTTTTTAATTCTGAAATTTCTTTTTATTACTGTTCTATATAGATTTTAGAGTCATTATCATGTTTACTATCATTTTCTAGTGTTTTCCATCCAAATATTAATTTATCTGAGGGCTTCACCAAGATCCTCATGAAGATAATTTTTTCTTTTCATATCATTTTAGAGTAACTATCTTTATCCTATGAAATATATAATAACACATATTCATCAATATTTTTTCAATCATTAACCACCTTAAAGTCAAATTAATTTGAGTTTACATAATCTTATGAGGTAAATTTTTTGTTTTTTTAAACACAATTCTTTCAATTCTTATAATTATTATTACCCTTTAGAAATTTATAGGGTTATTTAACCATAAGATGTACAACATTTCATCAATTGAAAAAATAAAGTGTAATGTTACATTTAAAATATCATTTTCTACTACTATGTATATAGGAGAAAAAGGAAATAACCTAACAATTTTTTTATTCTTCAAAAACATCACTTCCTATAAGTTTCATTATAGGTTTTAAATCCACTTCATGAGAATTTTCCCCCACCGTGAACTAATTTCCTATTTTTAGAATATCATATGAAACAAGATTGATATGAAAGATATCCTGAGAAATTTCCTTTTGGTATTTTCTATTAGAACTAATTAATTTGTATTTAACTGAGGATAAATTATTTTAATGGTTCCCTTTACATTCATATCATCTGTGAGATCCTTCCCATGACTTCACTTACCTTCTATAAGTGAATTTTGTTGATTAAGAAGGGAACAACAATATCACATAGACTAGGTCACAAATCCACATATTTATTCTATAAAACCTCTAAACTGGATTCATGAATCATTGACTCAGAATCATTAATTTTTATACGGTTTAAACATATAACATTTTAAATTTTACAAGGCATTGCATTTATGTAAATTTTATTATCCATAACGCTTCCTAAGGCAAGTATGGTCTTTGTATTTTTTTCCAATTCTCTATGATCATTCACTAATAAAGTTCTATTTTCCATTCTCTTAGAAATACAATACATGGTACCCACATAAGCATCATTGCCCAAAGATCAGAAATAAAATTGCATATGGATCACCCATAATTCTAAAATATTATCTTAAAAGATAAAATTTTTATTTATTATTGAGAATTATCATCATTATATCATAAGTGGTATAGATAAAGTCACCAAAAACAATTTTGATACCATTTGTTGGTCTTTTATCAAGAAATATACCATAATAAGGGGTCAATTATGGTTTTTCAGTATAATATTTTTTCCAATATTTATCTATAAAAATGAGGAAAAAATAAATATCCCCTTTTATATCAAACTAAAGTGAAAAAATAAGTAAATAACACATATGATATTACTTGGTTCACTCAAACTATGGTTCATCCATGTATCCTTTCTGGCAATGTACCTATGCATCAATCTCAATGAAATAGGATTGACTTAATATTTCAGATGATTTGATAAATCTCAATGACCCTATTGGTTCACTACTGTAATCATTTGTAAAGATAACTACTCTTCTAATCCTGGTAACTCACTATCACTAATGATGAAAAATTATTCGTCAAACAATGATGATAAAAATATTCACCAAAGATGGTATTTCATCATATTCCATGTTGTTCCAAATTTCTATGGAGAAATTGGAACTCCTGGATCACTTTCTTATTTGAATTTTACTTTCCAAAAGAGTTGTGGACTTTCACATAACTCTAAAATTTTATAATACACTATATTCCACCCTAAAATATATTTTACATTTTAATACACCCAAGAATTAGAGTTTTTTGTATTCTAGGAATGCATGAAGTTAATGTCTTTTAGGCAGAAAAAACCCATCAAATTATAGTTACAACTACCATAAAATCCTTATAATTAACTGAGAGTGTATTACATATTTTTTTGAACGTTATTATAAACCATGATATAACATAGTGTGGTGATATAACCATGGTAGTTTTCCCTCAAAACACTAAGCACCACACCCATAGCCTTCTACAATAAACTATTTTTTACAAGAATACTTCCTCTAAACTATATTGTTCAACAAGTCTGTAGTGAAAATATCCAAGCATCATAGATTGCTACCATATCCGTCATGCCTTGCCTCACACATGTATAATAACTCATGTGGATCATAGGTGGATGCACAATTCATCAAATCCTTCTCTAAAGCCATAGAATATATCCATGGGTCTCACTTGTCAGTTATAACTTTACAAATCATTGTAATGAGACATAGTCTATTTTAGTTTCCATTTTTTTCTCCCAAATATAATCAATAGTCTTGTAGTGGACATTTATATTTTTTAAATAGGACATCTGAGATAAAAACACAAATAGATACATGCGTGGTCACTTACTCCAAGCATAACCTACATAATACTATATGACATAAATTCACTACAAAATAGTCTAAACCTTTGTGATTATATTATTCTCTAGTTTTAACCAACCATTTAGATATCTCATTTTTAACCAACATCAACTTATGGGAAATAATTCTCAATAATATTTTTCGACCAACATAACAAAAAATCCTAATTTTTTATTTTTGATAACCTGCCTATAATAAATTTGGTAATGATTAATGTTTAATGAGATCAAATGATGCATAGGTGGTTATCCCAAGCCTTATATATATAACACTAGTGGTTATATCAAGCCTTAACAAGTTATATTTTTAATTTAATCCAAGCCTATCATGTGTTGAAAATCATTGTGGGTATCCCTGACATATGTATTCTATGATAGCAATTAATCCACCATTATTATGAAAATATCTAGGAAAGTTTTTATTCCAATTATATGGTCTCATGGATCATGATAATTGGTTCCCTTATGAAAGATTTTCCATAATTATATTATTTAACCCTATTATTACTATTTCTAACACTATGTTTTTCTATTTTATTCAATGAACTCTAGAAAAAAGAGTCAATTTTTACAACTTTTTTTAAAAATCATTAATCTCAAGATTTTATTTCATACTACATTATAAATAAGTTTTTCACATCATTTAATAATAAGTGATGTTATAAGCATATTTATATAAGAGGTTTTTCATTTTGGTTAGGAATATATGACATTGTAAATATATTATCACTATTTTTATGAAAAAAAATTTCTGATAAGTATATTATTAATTTTTTTAATATCAAATTTTGATAAAATAAATGTTAAATCTAGAATAGAAATTCATCCTCTACGGGTTGTTTTCCATATCATTTTTAATAAAATTAATATAGAAAACAACATATCATGTCATTTATTTAAAAAATAAGACATGGTAAATTAATTATACGATTCATTTTTTCATAATATTCATTTAAATAATACTAAAATAATCATATTTATATGTGGTCTATCATATTGGATTTTATATAATCAACATGGAATTACATTTACCAAGTTATTTTTTCAAAAAATTGATGTTATAATTATTTATTTTAATGATTTCACATCAGTTATTACATAATATCCATGAATTTTTATAACCAAAGTCAATAAATTCTTCCCTCCTAGAAGTACACCATCACAATAGAATTATAAAAACATTAGTAAAGCAATCATTTACAGTATAAACATTAAATATTACAATGAATATTTCAAATAAATTAAAACCCAATAAAAACTATGAAATAATTTTCCCATTCACATTTTAAGTGACTTTTCTCTTACCAAGTATATGTTTCACTTTCATAAAACCATCATAAATTATTAAAAAAAACATTTAACATGTATTTTAATTAAAAAAATGATAAATTAAAGGTATGGTTTAAAATAAAATCTTTCCTTCTATAATTTTTTAAGTATTCCTGTCAAGATTATCTCATACATAATTTATATAACATCTCATCCAAATTCCCTTACTCATTATTATTGATGAAATTTTTTATTTAAAATGAATATTTCAAGTCAAAATATCATTTTAATGAAAAGTCACATTTTCTTCATTGTTTTTTATCTATGCACTCTTATTTCAAGATTTCTCTATAAAGTAATATCATTCTCTATTTAAGAATAATATATATGAAATAAATTAAAATTTAATAATTATATATATATATATGATTATTAAACCATTAAAACATTCATGCATAATACATTCTAGAAATTATATCGTACTTCATTATGGATAAAGAAAAACCAGTAAAGTTTCTTCTCCCTCGGACAAAAAACACCCAACATCCAATGGAATTTAATATAAAAAAATATAATGTGACTTGTTGTTATATTAAGATATATAACACTTAATGAGATATATATTTCATAATATTGAATATAAAGAATTACCCAACACTAAATAATTGCATTTTTTATGTATTTTAGAAATATAAACCTTTATTTATTTAACAGTATTTGACATCCCTATTTGTGAAATAAACTCTAGATCTATAAATCCATATCTTAATGTCGAATAATGATAAATAAAAATTATATACAAATATATAATAAAAAAACATAAAAAATATAATGTTTCAATTAATAAAAATAAATAAATGATATATGATAATAGACCTACATAAAAATACTTACATCGGGTTGATGCCCAAATCATCTCCAATTAAAATCATCTTGGTATACTTTTTTTATCATAAAATTCAATGGAATCACAAAAACTTCAACTTCCTTTGTAATGTTATAGTCTTCTAAAAAAATTGAATATATTAGAAATCTATCAAGACCAGAAGATGTTTTTTTTGAGTATTTCATATTCCATATTTTTTTTGTATATATAGTATGTCTTTATGTTTAATCTATCCCTATAAAACAATATATAAATATATAAAAATTAAAATTGGAAAAAAAGTTTAACCCCAATATGGAATAAATGATTTAATCTAATCATACCTCAACAATAATTTATCTAACAAGTACGAATTAACATACTAAAAACTAGATGATTCTTTTCCAATTGTATTATCCAAATATTAATTAATTGGTATTCTTGATAATAAATTTATAATAACCTATACAATGACCCTAATATTCTATATCTATATCAATTTATGATTAATGGTATCACTAATATAAAATAATATCCAATATTAAAAAATAATATTTTTGGGATCCACAACATAAAACTCACATTAAATGGGAATCTATGGAGTAGGTGTTATGGGAGTTGGATAAGTAAGAGGTGATAGTGGAGTGAGATCTATAGGAGTACGTGGGGGAATGGGAATGGTATCTTGAATATCTTTTAAAATTTATATAAATATATATTGTACCAAAGCTATGATCCAATACTCTACTGTCTCACACATATCCTAAAGATCAACTTCCAAACAGTCTATATTTCTTTTATGAAAATCCTCCATTGAAGATGTTTCATAACAACAAAACATTTTTTACCAATACACCTTCTTGGTATCCACGTACATGACTGATGTTTTCATTAATTCTCAATTTCATAGTTAAAATATATTTCTATCCCTAAAAAATAATGATCCCTTGTGTGTTCTCCCCCCAATGGATTCTTATATAAAATATTTAAATAAATTAGCAATCAATAATATATATATATATATATATTCACATAAATAACATGAAAAAATTTGATAACATCATTATATATTCTCTATTACAACATTATAATATTCTATATTAAATAATCCATATTTTTTAATTTCATCCCTCTACCATTTTTCATATATTGATGGGGGTAAGGTCATCATATGTAGAGCCTAAATATTTAGCTCTTAGTATTTGAAATTCTTCATCTATGATTTTTTCTTGTAATAATGAATAGATTTCACATCATAATGTACAAGATTATATGTTTTTGGATTAAATATTCTAATTAGATATCATTTTTTATAAATACTGTGAGTAAATAAATCATTAAAACAATAATTAACATGAAAAACACTCTGAAATATGTCATCGAGAATACAAAAAATACTTCATGACATATACATTAAACAAACTGATACAATGTATCTTCATCGGGATATGGATTGATATCAAATGGATTTTTATTTTTTCTACCCCAAAAAAAATTAAGATGTGAGGGTATATTTATAATCCCTCCAAATCCTACAAACTAAATCAAAACATTTCTTCCTAACTCCTCCAGTATCAGTTATATCATATGTCATTTGAAAATAATAATAATAAATTATTAAAAAAATATGATAAGTAAAATAATATCAAACTATATAACCATAACCAACTCCCACAATTTAGATAAAGTAACATTTATTTGAAAATCTCTAATTAGAAATAAAAATAATAAATTCTCAACTAGGTTTCACTAAAATAAAATCATTAAGTAGTTTTAATTTTTCATCCATGAGAATATCATTATCATCAAAACCAATTGCTATCCTCTGGTCCTAGATACATGAAACTTTTAATTTTGGTAAACATGTGGAGCCACAATCTATAAAGACTCGTAAATTTCAAGGAAATTTTTTTTTTCTTAATTTTCTTTGGAATTTTTCAAGAGTGCAGTTTCTGACGGCACCTGATTCCGAGGCCCGGTGTGCTCGGAATCATTTTCTGAAGTTTGGCTCAGGTACGTTCAGTGAACGGACGAGCGGGTTTTTCTAACTTTTTAACCGGTGCTCGGAATCGAATTCTGAGGGCACCTATGAAATTGCAGCGCCGGTATTCGCTTAGAAACACCTCTTCCATAGATGCGTTTGCTCGGGTGTGGTTTTTAATTTTCGGGCTTAAAGTTAAGAAATAAAATAATTTTTTTGCGACAACTTTATTTTATTTCACTTGGAAGCCACTTGAAGCCACTTGTTGACGTCTTGAACTAAGTTAAACTGGATAGGATGCTATCCAGAAATATCCTACCCCCTTGGTAGGATATTTGTGGGGTGGGGCCCGCACGAGCCCCGCCGTTTCTTTCCGCTAAGAAACGCACCCGTGAAAACCCGTCTTTATGAAAGTCAACTGACGCGTTTCTTAAAATCTTAACAGACCAGTTAATTGGGCTGTTTCTTTCGTGAATTAATTGGGTTGTTTCTTTCGTTGAATTAATTCAACGAATTGATTGATCGTTTCTTAACCAGTTTTCAAATTCGTTGGCGTAATAATAAAATAATGCCAACGCTCGACCTCTGGTTACTTGCGCGTTGAGAAGATTTCAGATGACCCTTGTATCTTCTTCTCCCTTGCGAAGAATGCGAAGAACGTGAAGAACGCGAAGAACGCGAAGAACACCGAACCTGGAAATCGACGACGCTTCCATCCGAGACATTCTTCCCTGCTCCGATCTCCGATCACCGACCGTTTGAGGTGAGTGATTTCGGATTTCCTCTCAAGGTTCTTTTCTTTTGGTTTTAAACACAGATTTAATTATTTATAATTTAAATCTGTTGTTCTTGGTCCATTGAGCTCACCGACTCAACGCCGGATTCCGCGACGACGCGACGCGTCCCCGCGACGACGCGACGATCCCTCTCTTCCGCGACGAGCTTTTCCGCGAAGAACGCCCGCGCGCGACGATCAGCGAGGTAGGATTTATTTTGGGATTTACCCCTTTTAAATTATTCCCGTAAGTGTTTCTTTAAAAAGTTAAAGAACCGGTTTCAAATGAACAATTTTATTTTATTAAAATTGTCGGTTCATGTGTTGAACAAAATTCCCCCGTTTGTTTATATCTAACGCGGAGGGTGCGGGCCAAAAGAACACGGCCCGACGACCCTCCGTCGTTCTTCATTTTGTGCGGATTTGACGGGCGATGACGGAACGTGCCGCAACGGATGTTTGACAATTACGCAGTGAAGAACGAGTCCCGAGAGGAGCAATGGCGCAGACGGGAAGAGAATCGGACCACCGGAACGATCCCGATGGCCCGCGGAACTCGCCGGCGGCGCGGGTCGCCGACGCGGCGGCGCCGGCAGCCGGGAGCGGCGGCGGCGGCACCCGCAGACCCGTGGCCGCGCGGGTCCAGTGCCCTCGGACGCGGTTAAAGCCGCGTCCCGACTCAACGCGGCCCCACGCGGGGGGCCGCGGCACCACCAGGCCGCGGGGGCGGCGCCCCGCGTGCCTCGGCCGTTCGGACGAACCGGACCAGGCCGGTCCGACCGGCCGGGCCTCGCCCTGGCCGGACCGGACCGGGTCGACCCGGTTCGGCCGACTCCCGGGGGGGTCGGGCCGGGTCGGCCCGGGCCCGTACCCCCCGTCTTCGGATGGACTTCATTCAAATGGCCGTATCTTGAGCTACGGGCCTCCAAACGACCCTTCGTCAGCGGCAACACGATCCTTGGATCGAGACGGTCGTTTCAGTATATCGCACTCAAGGTTTCGGAATACTTTGTGTTCGGCCGGGTTGGTTCGTACACGAAACCAACCGGGCCTTCGGAGCCGAAACGCTCATATCTTGAGCTACGGACGTCCGATTGACGTGCCGTCAGCTTTGTTGAATTCCTCTTTGTGAGACGGATCTTTTGGCTCACTCCACCAGAGGTTTGGACGCAGGTGGAGTATGGTCGGGTTGGTTTTTCCTTAAAAATCAACCGGGCCCCTGGGACGAAAAAGCCAATAACTCTCAGACCGGCCGTCCGATTGGCGCGCCGTCTGCGACGTTGAGTTCCTGTTGACGATACGGAACTTTTGGATACACCAACTTCAGACTTTGTGTCAGTTGATGTATCAGCCTCTTGGCTTGTGGAGCGGACCCTCCCGAACGAGCTTGCTGTGTGCGGAACCCTAGTGCTGGCTGTGACTGCTTCTTCGACAGCGACGACCGTGCAGAGATCCTCAGGGGACTGCGGCGATGACTGTGAAGAGATCCTCCGTGGACTCCGACCACGACCGTGCAGAGATCCTCAGTGGACTGTGGCGACGACTGTGCAGAGATCCTCAGTGGACTGCGACGACTACTGCACTCAGTGATCCTACGTGGATCAGTGTTACAGGTCATGTGTGGGCCCGATCCTGTGTGGGTCTGATCCTGTGTGGGTCAGCGCTCAGCGGTTCTGTGTGAGCCAGCGCCTATAGGTCCTGCGTGGGCCCGGTCCTGTGTGGGCCCGATCCTGTGTGGGTCCGATCCTGTGTGGGTCACTGCGGGGGTTAGTTACCTATCGATCCTTCGTGGGTCCGACGACTTAGATGGATCAGTGATCATCTTTATCGTCATCTGAAGAAGTATACCTGTGTGAGCTGAATCTTGTGTTTACTCTCCTTTGTGGATTGTGTTGAGCTATCCTGTGTGGATTTACTGTTTACACTCCTTTGTGGACTTTGTTGTGCTATCCTGTGTGGGTATACGTTTTGCTTTCCTGTGTGGACTGGGTTGTGCTTGGGCTCGGACGTTGGAGCCGAACGGGGAATTGAAGACTTAGGTATATGTATGGGTATATACCTAAGCCGTGTCAGATGTTACTTCGTGATTGTATCTTTCCTTTGTGGATTTCGGGAGACCTTCAGGGGTCTCGGGGTCCCTACGGAGTAGCTTATACTCACCCCTGCACGGGCTATACCCGCACTACGTTGTGTTGGTTGCAGACGACGGACAGCGCTGACCGTGGTGGAGGCGTGCGGAACAGGACAGTACCTGGAGGTGGACCACTGGGCAGGATGTACTCGGAGCGGTCAGGTGGACCGAGGAGCTGTGGAGGCTATCTGTACCCACCCTTCAGGTGGGATTTCCAGAGGACGGCTCGACGCTGCAGTTTTCCCTTTCAGTTGCTGTTTTTCCTTTCAGTTGTACTTTACAGTTGGGCTTGTATTTCCGGCCCTTTTTACTTTCAGCACAGCTTGTACAGTTTTTACTTAGTGTTTACTTTTCCGCTTGCTTACTCTGTGGTGATTGTTTACTTTTCAAAGTCAATGCCTTCCCTTTTTGTTGGAATTTACGCCTTGGTGCTAGTCGCCAGCCCCTGGCCTATGGAAGACGGGCTTGGGGTAGTCACGACACGGGCCCCGAGGACGGGTCGTGACAAATTGGTATCAGAGGTGGTCGTTTCTACCACAGACTCTGATATTTCTTCTATGTGAAGCAATGGTGTTTAGCGTATTGAGTGTGGTTATCAGTCTAGGGAGCCCAGTGTTGGTGCGGCGGCCGACGTATCCATACACCAGAACCCTGACTTCTGATTTCCGACTTAATGCACGAAAACATTGATTGCATGTGTGTTTCAGGTTTTCTTTGTGATTACTTGTGTCAGCTCACCAGGTATACTGTTCTGACCGTGGTGCACTTGTTTCCTTTTCAGGATGGCACGACGACAGCAGCCATCTAGGGTTCCTAGAGTAGTGTGCGATGACAGCCCGCCGAGCGACAAGGCCTCGGTACAGGGCCCGTTGACAGCAGAGGCACCGGCGGTACCTTTACCCGCCGAGCCCCCGATGCTTCTAGCACTGGAAGCTGACGACGCACGATGCCTCGGAGCTCTGCATGAGTTCCAGCGCCAGCGACCACCTAGGTTCCGTGGGGAGTCGGACCCCCAGGCAGCCGAGGACTGGCTGGAGGCGGTCGTCCGAGTTTTCAGGCTAGTGAGGACACCAGCAGACCTCATGGTGATCCTCGTGGCGAGCCTAATGCACGCAGCAGCAGGGCGATGGTGGAGCCTGATGCTCCAGGTACATGATGAGGCCACCCCCATCTGGACGGACTTCGAGAGCCTCTTTCGCTCAGAGTTCATCCCAGCCACCCTCCGTGCGGTGCGCATCCAGGAGCTTCTTTAGCTGCGGCAGGGCAGCTTGACGGTCGCCCAGTACGCGGCGAGGTTCACCGACCTTTCTCGCTACTCGACAGATATGGTACGTGACCCCTTCTTCCGGGCTCGGACCTTCGAGCAGGGATTGAGACACGAGATCAGGGCATCGCTGATCTCCCTCAGCATATCGACCCAGGCAGGACTACTGGAGCGAGCCCTCCTGATCGAGAGCTTCCTGGCTGAGTCCCCAGCGAGACCTACCGCAGGGCGGCATATAGCGGAGTCTTCGGCATCAGGTAGTCGACGGATGACTCAAGGTTCCAGGCAGACCAGGCCTTCAGGCAGACGACCTCGGGACACTGGCTCTGCGGTGCGGGGCACACAGCGCAGACCCAGCCTTCCGAGAGGCAGGCAGCGCTACGAGTGCGGCGGGCAGGGCCACATGGCTCGTGACTGCCCGACCCGCCATACCGAGGGACAGCAGACGGTGGAGGGTCCACCCAAGCAGAGGCAGAGGGTCGACCGTGGCGGTCCGCAGGGAGGAGGCGGACGAGGCAGAGGATCTGGCCGAGCAGCAGGTGGTGGGAGACGCTTTGAGGCTCTACCACCACCACCACCAGGAGGCCCGCCCCGACCACAGGGAGCTGGCGGGCAGAGACAGGCGCAGCTCCAGGCAGCAGAGGCCTACGACCACGGTGCGCCATAGATGATTCGAGGTACGATCTGTGTCTATTCCACCCTTGCTGCAGTTCTGATAGACACAGGAGTGAGTCACTCTTTCATAGCCACTGGCCTTGTTCGGAGCTCGGAGATTCCGATGGAGCCGTTGGCTCGATCCTTACGGCTAGAGACTCCTACGGGAGCAGACTCGGCGATTACGCACTGGTGCCGGCAGTGTGAGCTTACTCTAGGAGGCGAGAGCTTCGGCTGGGATCTTCTTGTAGCGGCATCGAGGCCTTACGACGTCATCTTGGGCATGGATTGGTTATCTACGGTCCATGCTCAGATTGACTGCATTAGGCGCAAGGTGCGATGTGTGCGCACCGACGGGAGAAGGTTCACCTTCACCGGCGAGAAGGGAGCCTTAGCAGCATAGGATGGACTCACGCAGAGGAGAGGTCAGCCCATCACTCATCAGTTGGCTAGCCTCATCCTGGGAGCAGTTGACGTGCAGAGTCCCAGTTTTCCTGCAGTGGTGGATCAGTACGCGGACGTCTTCCCCGACGACGTTCCAGGACTACCTCCTCGCAGAGAGGTGGACTTTTATATTGACCTGTACCCCGGGACAGCCCCGATATCCACTCTAGCATATCGGATGGCCCCCGCTGAGCTTCGAGAGCTGCGGGTACAGTTGGAGGACTTGCAGGGCAAGGGGTTCATCCGACCCAGTGTTTCACCCTGGGCTTCCCTGATTTTGTTCGCCAAGAAGGCGAACAGGAGCTTGCGACTGTGTGTCGATTATCGTCGCCTGAACCAGGTGACAGTGAGGAACAAGTATCCGCTACCCAGGATTGATGACCTCTTCGACCAGCTCAAGGGAGCACGGTGGTTCTCGAAGATAGACCTCAGGTCAGGCTATCATCAGCTCAGAGTTCGAGACGAGGATGTGCAGAAGACGGCCTTCATGTGTCGGTATGGCCACTATGAGTTCTTGGTTATGCCTTTCAGCATGACCAATGCTCCAGAAGTGTTCATGAGCCTCATGAACAGGATCTTCCATCCATACCTTGATCGATTTGTCGTAGTCTTCATCGACGACATTTTGGTGTACTCGACGATGGAGGAGGAGCACGCCTACCACCTGCGTGTTGTACTAGACACACTCCGAGAGCACCAGCTTTATGGAAAGCTCTCAAAGTGTCAGTTATGGTTACGTGAGGTCCACTTCTTGGGGCACGTCATTTCTAAGGCGGGATTTGCAGTCGATCCCGTGAAGATCGAGGCAGTGCTAGCTTGGGATCCACCTAAGAGCGTGACAGAGGTGCGGAGTTTCTTGGGCCTAGACGGATACTATCGGAGATTTGTGCCAGACTTCTCCAGAGTTGCGGCCCCACTCTCAGCGTTGATGAAGAAGGGGAAACCCTTCGTGTGGTCAGACAGATGTCAGCAGAGCTTCCAGGAGCTGAGGCAGAGGTTTACCAGGGCACCTATCTTGAGGTTGCCTGAGGAGGGAGTTGGATACGTAGTCTACTGCGATGCATCAGGGACCGGACTCGGGTGAGTCCTGATGCAGGAGCGGGCCGTGATTGCCTACGGATCACGTCAGTTTAGGCCTCATGAGCAGAACTACGCTACCCATGACTTGTAGTTGGCAGCAGTGGTCTTCGCCCTGAAGACATGGCGGCACTATCTGATGGGCGAGCGCTTCACTGTCTTTTCTGACCACCAGAGTCTCAGGTACATCTTCTCTCAGAAGGACCTAAACCTGAGGCAGCGGTGATGGCTCGAGTTCCTCCAGGACTATGACTTTGAGATAGTCTATACTCCTGGGAAGGGGAACGTGGTGGCCGATGCCCTCAGCAGGAGGTCAGGCATCCAGCTACTTGAGGAGGCGACAGAGCAGCTAGCCGCCTTGCAGATATCCTTCGTGGATAGAGACGGGGCAGCCTTCCTTCAGTCTCTCACAGTCTCTCCTCCACTTCTACAGCGGGTCAGAGAGGCACAGCGTGGGGAAACTAACTGTGAGACACGGCGTGCACAGATATCCTCGGGACAGGCACCTGATGGTTTCTCCCTTGGAGCAGAGCACGACGTCCTTTTCAGAGGACATACCTTGGTACCAGTCGCTTTACGAGAGGAGGTGCTGAGAGAGTTTCACACATCTCCTTTGGTGGTACATCCTGGAGTGGAGAAGATGTACCAGGATCTCAGGCGACATCATTGGTGGCCGGGCATGAAGAAGGCTGTGGCAGAGTTCGTTTCACGGTGCCTCACCTGCCAGCAGGTGAAGGCAGAGCATCAGGTACCAGCAGGCTTGGTACTGCCCTTGGAGGTCCCGGAGTGGAAGTGGGATGGGATATCTATGGACTTTGTGACTGGACTTCCACGCACTTCCAGAGGTCACGACTCCATTTGGGTTATTGTTGACCGACTCACCAAGTCGGCACACTTCTTACCCATCCAAGAGCAGGGCTCAGTGGAGAGCTTGGGGCGTCTCTACGTTCAGGAGATTGTACGACTTCACGTTGTGCCATCGACTATCGTCTCCGATCGGGACGCTCGTTTTACTTCCCGGCTTTGGAAGGGGTTGCAGGAGGCGTTCGGGACGCGGCTACGTCTGAGCACCGACTTTCACCCTCAGACGGATGGTCAGACGGAGAGGACCATTCAGACTCTCGAGGACAGGCTCCGCGCATGTGTCCTCGACTTTGGTCGCAGCTGGGAGGACCACCTACCCTTGGTGGAGTTCGCGTACAACAACAGCTACCACTCCACCATCAGGATGGCACCCTACGAGGCGTTGTACGGCAGGCCTTGCAGATCTCCTTTGTGCTGAACAGACCCTGGGGAGTCAGCACTTGTGGGACCAGAGATGGTCCGGGCCACGACAGAGAAGGTCCAGGTCATCCAGGAGTGGATGAGGACAGCACAGAGCCGGCAGAAGTCTTATGCTGACAGGAGGCGGAGGCCACTAGATTTCGAGGATGGCGACCACGTCTTCTTGTGGGTCTCACCTCGACGTGGTTTGAAGAGATTTGGCCGAGGCGGCAAGTTGTCTCCACGCTTCATCGGACCCTTCCAGGTCCTCAGCAGGGTTGGCAAGGTGGCTTATCGCCTGGCTCTGCCACCTCAGTTGCACCGGGTGCACGACATCTTCCACGTATCCCAGCTGAGGAGATACGTGCACGACCCGACACACATCATTGACTATGGGGAGCTAGACGTGGATGAAGGGGAGACTTTTGCGGAGGTCCTAGTGGAGATAGAGGATCGACAGGAGCGAGTCCTACATGGGCGATCGATTCCTCTTGTGCGCATCAGATGGCAGCACGGGAACCTCCAGGAGAGCACTTGGGAGCGGGAGGCTCAGATGCGTGCTCAGTACCCACATTTGTTTCCCTAGTTTTTTATGTATCTTTACGGGGACGTAAAGTCCTGAGGTGAGAGTAATGTAAAGACCCGTAAATTTCAAGGAAATTTTTTTTTCTTAATTTTCTTTGGAATTTTTCAAGAGCGCAGTTTCTGACGGCACCTGATTCTGAGGCCCGGTGTGCTCGGAATCATTTTCCGAAGTTTGGCTCGGGTACGTTCAGTGAACGGACGAGCGGGTTTTTCTAACTTTTGACCCGGTGCCCGGAATCGAATTCTGAGGGCACCGATGAAATCGCAGCGCCAGTATTCACTTAGAAACGCCTCTTCCGGAGATGCGTTTGCTCGGGTGTGGTTTTTAATTTTCGGGCTTCAAGTTAAGAAATAAAATAATTTTTTTGCGACAACTTTATTTTATTTCACTTGGAAGCCACTTGAAGCCACTTGTTGACGTCTTGAACTGAGTTAAACTGGATAGGATGCTATCCAGAAATATCCTACCCCCTTGGTAGGATATTTGTGAGGTGGGGCCCGCACGAGCCCTGCCGTTTCTTTCCGCTAAGAAACGCACCCGCAAAAACCCGTCTTTATGAAAGTCAACTGACGCGTTTCTTAAAATCTTAACAGACCATTTAATTGGGCTGTTTCTTTCATGAATTAATTGGGCTGTTTCTTTCGTTGAATTAATTCAACGAATTGATGGATCGTTTCTTAACCAGTTTTCAAATTCGTTGGCGTAATAATAAAATAATGCCAACGCTCGACCTCTGGTTACTTGCGCGTTGAGAAGATTTGAGAGGACCCTTGTATCTTCTTATGCCTTGCGAAGAACGCAAAGAACGCGAAGAACGTGAAGAACGCGAAGAACGCCGAACCCGGAAATCGACGACGCTTCCGTCCGAGACGTTCTTCCCCGCTCCGATCTCCGATCACCGACCGTTTGAGGTGAGTGATTTCGGATTTCCTCTCAAGGTTCTTTTCTTTTGGTTTTAAACACAGATTTAATTATTTATAATTTAAATCTGTTGTTCTTGGTCCTTTGAGCTCGCCGACTCAACACCGGATTCCGCGACGACGCGACGCCTCCCCGCGACGACGCGACGATCCCTCTCTTCCGCGGCGAGCTTTTCCGCGAAGAACGCCCGTGCGCGACGATCAGTGAGGTAGGGATTTATTTTGGGATTTACCCCTTTTTAATTATTCCCGTAAGTGTTTCTTTAAAAAGTTAAAGAACCGGTTTCAAACGAACAATTTTATTTTATTAAAATTGTCGGTTCATGTGTTGAACAAAATTCTCCCGTTTGTTTATATCTAACGCGGAGGGTGCGGGCCAAACAAACACGGCCCGACGACCCTCCGCCGTTCTTCATTTTGTGCGGATTTGACGGGCGACGATGGAACGTGCCGGAACGGATGTTTGACGATTCCGCAGTGAAGAACGAGTCCCGGGAGGAGCAATGGCGTAGACTGGAAGAGAATCGGACCACCGGAACGATCCCGGTGGCCCGCGGAACTCGTCGGCGGCGCGCCGGGAGCAGAGGCGCCCCGGTGCGCCGCCGGACAGGCTGCCGCGGCCGAAGCCGCGGCGGCGGCGGCACCCGCCGACCCGCGGCCCGCGCGGGTCTGGTGCCCTCGGACGCGGCTGAAGCCGCGTCCCGACTCAACGCGGCCCCACGCGGGGGGCCGCGGCACCACCAGGCCACGGGGGCGGCGCCCCGCGTGCCTCGGCCATTCGGCCGTTCGGCCGAACCGGACCAGGCCGGTTCGGCCGACTCCCGGGGGGGTCGGCCCGTACCCCTCGTCTTCGGACGGACTTCGTTCAAATGGCCGTATCTTGAGCTAAGGGCCTCCAAACGACCCGCCGTCAGTGGAAACGCGATCCTTGGATCGAGACGGTCGTTTCGGTATATCGCACTCAAGGTTTCGGAATACTTTGAGTTCGGCCGGGTTGGTTCGTACACGAAACCAACCGGGCCTTCGGAGCGGAAACACTCATATCTTGAGCTATGGACGTCCGATTGACATGCCGTTAGCATTGTTGAATTCCTATTTGTGAGACGAATCTTTTGGCACACTCCGCCCGAGGTTTGGACGCAAGTGGAGTACGGTCAGGTTGTTTTTTCCTTAAAAACCAACCGGGCCCCTGGGACGAAAAAGCCAATAACTCTCAGACCGGGCGTCCGATTGACGCGCCGTCTGCGACGTTGAGTTCCTGTTGACGATACGGAACTTTTGGATACATCAACTTCGGACTTTGTGTCAGTTGATGTATCAGCCTCTCGGCTCGTGGAGCGGACCCTCCCGAAGGAGCTTGCTGTGTGCGGAACCCTAGTGCTGGCTGCGACTACTTCTTCGACAGCGACGACCATGCAGAGATCCTCAGTGGACTACGGCGATGACTGTGCAGAGATCCTCTGTGGACTCCGACGACGACCGTGCAGAGATCCTCAGTGGACTGTGGCGACGACTGTGCAGAGATCCTCAGTGGACTGCGACGACTACTGCACTCAGCGATCCTACGTGGATCAGTGCTCAGGTCCTATGTGGGCACGATCCTGTGTGGGTCCGATCCTGTGTGGGTCAGCGCTCAGCGGTTCTGTGTGAGCCAGCGCCTACAGGTCTTGCGTGGGCCCGGTCCTGTGTGGGCCCGATCCTGTGTGGGTCCGATCCTGTGTGGGTCACTGCGGGGGTTAGTTACCTATCGATCTTCGTGGATCCGACGACTTAGATGGATCAGTGATCATCTTTATCGTCATCCGAAGAAGTATACCTATGTGAGCTGAATCTTGTGTTTACTCTCCTTTGTGGATTGTGTTGAGCTATCCTATGTGGATTTACTGTTTACTCTCCTTTGTGGACTGTGTTGTGCTATCCTGTGTGGGTATACGTTTTGCTTTCCTGTGTGGACTGGGTTGTGCTTGGGCTCGGACGTTGGAGCCGAACGGGGAATTGAAGACTTAGGTATATGTATGGGCATATACCTAAGTCGTGTCAGATGTTACTTCGTGATTGTATCTTTCCTTTGTGGATTTCGGGAGACCATCGGGGGTCTCGGGGTCCCTACTCAGTAGCTTATACTCACCCCTGCACGGGCTATGCCCGCACTACGTTGTGTTGGTTGCAGACGACGGACAGCGCTGACCGTGGTGGAGGCGTGCGGAACAGGACAGTACCTGGAGGTGGACCACTGGGCAGGATGTACTCGGAGCGGTCAGGTGGACCGAGGAGCTGTGGAGGCTATCTGTACCCACCCTTCAGGTGGGATTTCCAGAGGACGGCTCGACGCTGCAGTTTTCCCTTTCAGTTGCTGTTTTTCCTTTCAGTTGTACTTTACAGTTGGGCTTCTATTTCCGGCCCCTTTTACTTTCAGCACATCTTGTACAGTTTTTACTTAGTGTTTACTTTTCCGCTTGCTTACTCTGTGGTGCTTGTTTACTTTTCAAAGGCAATGTCTTCCCTTTTTTTGGAATTTACGCCTTGGTTATAGTCGCCAGCCCCTGGCCTATGGAAGGCGGGCTTGGGGTAGTCACGACACGGGCCCCAAGGACGGGTCGTGACACAATCACCAACCCTCATCCTCTTTTTCCCTTATATAAGTATGTAGATCTTGTAAATAAGTATGAGGAGGTTCCTCAATAGTAGTATGGATATGGTCCTCCACAGAATTATTTTTATATTCCTCCCCAGAATTGGGTGATGGATTAGATGTTTTTTAATAATTCCCAACAAGTCAATGTAACAAACAATTATTACATAAATATAAAATTCCACTTTTATATATAATGTTAATAAAATTGAAAATAATCAATAAAAAGTAGACTAAACCAAACACCTATTTTCATATTTTTTAAAATTGCTAACTAAATTGATAACAACATTAATGAGATATGAAATGACCAAAATGAAGGTAGAAAATATAAAAACCGGGTGTGAATAATAAAAAATCATTACAAAAATATAAAAACCCAACTATTACATATATAAATATACAATAAATTGAAAATAACTCAATAAAATTAAACTAAACTAAAATATTTTTATTAATATTTGTTAATTTAGTTAACTAAAATTCTTACAAAATTAATCACCGATGAAATAACATAGTCGAATGAAAAAAATACAAAAAATTATTGTGTTAATAGTAAAAAAATATTAAATGTATTACACAATTTTTTCACCAAAAATATTAATCTATGAATATATTATTTTTTACATTTTTTTAAATTTTTATTTATCACATTATATTAAAATAATTATTTTTCTATAAAATCAAAAAATGAATATTCTTAGTGAGGATAAGAATGGTAATATATACTAAACTAAAATAGAATAAACAAAAACATTATTTTAATAATTATAATATGTGTTATAATAAAAAAACTAAAACTAATATACCAATCATTTTATTATATTTGAAAAAATATAGAATATATTAATATATGTTACCTATAATATTATGATATTAAGAAATTATTATTTTACCAAATTCCTCCCTCGTTATCATGCCCTATCGAAAAAACCATTTTTACGATGTGATTATAAATATTATTTTTTAATATTTCCAATGATATGGGGTTATAAAATAAATTAGCATCTTCGTTAAGTTTTTCATTATGAACATTTATATTTTTTCCTTTTAAAATAATATAAAACATTATATAAAATTGATCAAGAACATATAATATTTATTTCATGTGTTTTCATGATCAATGGATTAGCTATATAACCCAATCTATTCAGATAAATAGTGTCAATTTGAATTCATCATATCTGACATTGTTGTTACTAATATCATATTTGTAGTTAAATACTAGAACATGAAATGTAATGTAATCAACCTCCTATATTTCATTAATAACCCCCATTAAATTAACTTGATGTGGAGATTGGGTTTTTCTCTTTAGCACTCAAAAAATTCATTTCTTCTATGAACACCAATACACTACTATTTTAAACCGCATCTATATTGTCCTAAACATTTGAATGAAATGTATGGCCATTAATGTTATTTCCAGACCATTCTACCAAATTTAAACATAGGGTTATTGCTAAAAATATGAATGTTTTTTAATCTATTCTAACAAGAACACTCTCTTTAAACTAGGTGAAGAAACTTTTTTTATAATCATTAAAAATCCACATTTCATTTTTCTTTGGATATTTTTTTAAACAAAAATACACAATTTATGTATAGTAGAACATCAAATTTGTTATTCAAGATATATAAATATAAATTCTTTATCTATTAAACTATCAATAATATTACTTTCAAGCCACGTATACCCTTTACCCCCTAATAGACTCATTTTTAAGGAGAAGTAAGAAAATTGATGTTCTCACCTATATAAAAGTATCACATAAATACACTACAAACTCCATGTAAAAATACATCTCAGGAATGGAGGATTCAGGTGGATAAAAAATCTTAACACACCCCTTAAATATATAGATATATCATACAAAATGATAAATCTAGTGTAGATAAAAATTCTATAATAAAATATTTCATTCACTAAATAAACCATTAAATACACCACTGTATCAAAAAATAGAGTAAAATACCTTTACAATTGAAAAATATAAAATCATTCCTTCTATAAATTGTTCAAATAATTCAAATAAATCACCTTATAACTAATTTAATTGGAAAAATAACACAACATTACGATCATCAATAAGACATGGATGGAAAATATTCCATATAGTGAATTAGTTAGGATATTTTGTTTCATGATATGAAAATCATGAGATATAATACATATCAACGTCAAAACATTTTGTGAATGAAAATTATTTACATTTAATGAATAACCTTTCAAAACTTTTATTTCATTCAAACACTAAAAATGAAAATTTTCTCCTTCTTGAATAATATATATCATGACAGAGGTAGGTACATTCTTTTTTTATTGGGAGTGGAAGCTAAATCCAATATTATTCCCAATTAAAGTAAGTCCAATAATTCATTAAACCCATCATTAGTCATTCATTTAATATATAACAATATTCTTATCATGATATCACATATATTATTCTCTGCATTCATTAAATCAATGTTATTTCTGACCCTGCGATACCTCAAATATATATGTTTAAAAAAATATTGTCTATTTCATTTAAATATTTATATCAGAACTTAATCGTTGTGTGTTTCCAAATGTGATGTCAATGTTTCCACCCACTCAAATCAATTATTAGTGGACAAAGGATTTGGGGAAATTTTAAATTATTGTGAGCCCTTGAATGAATTTTTTAGTCTTTGATAGGGGTTATTCATTAAAAAAATTCTCTTATGATCCATGTATAAGGTTTTTATCCAATGTTTTATTTGATATTATAAATTCTGTTGTTTAAATATTTGACATTATTTAAACTCCATAAAACTGTACCCAAACAAATTTTTATATTTAAGAAGGCATTTATATTTAACATAATAATTTAATGCACTTGAATTTTTTCCATTTTTTAAAAATCTTACACACTAATACCATTCTCACATAAAATTTATCCATCATTGATTAATTGTGAAAAGAAAATATCAATGTCATTTCTAGGATATTTGTCTCTAAAGATCATTAAAATCACCATGATATGTTTTCTCCTCATAAAATATTCCAAATATAATTTGAAAAATATAAATAGAAAATAAAATGTACTTTGAATTCTACTAAGGTGTCGATATGGATTCATTCCATCTATGCACAGTCCAAGTCTAATATTTTTTACACTATTTACATATGTAAGAAATTGTTGATGAATATTATTTAACATTGCAACGTCAATAAGAATACTTAATTTTCTCTCACTTATACACTCATCTACAGGACTAATAAACCATTTCCATGTATTAAATTTAAACATTATAATATTAAAATGGTAATTATAGGAAGATATAAAATTGGCATGGAAGATGTCTCTTTAATTTAAAAAATGGCATGTGATTTTTAATTCAACTTATACTATGGAATTTCACATTTAGGAAACTCCGGAAGAAATTCATATTTCATCCTATACAGCACAAATTCATATGGGAAGACAAGTATTATTTGGTACCCCAAACCCATTGGTAATAATATTATATATTCAAGATGACGTGAATAAATAATATAATTTCCATTAGGAAGTATGTCTTTCAATAGATATAGAGACTCTGTAAATATTTTATCACTCCATCCATTTTTTCATTGATTTTAATCAATATTAACACCATTGATAAAACTATTCATTTTATATGGCATGGATTCAATGGTTTTTCATTGTAATCATAGGAATGATCAATTTTTAGTTCATTATTAGTTGACTCTACTTCAATATCACATGTAATTTCTTCTATTTAATCATACACGTCATTTGAAATTAATTTTCATCATCATTATGTGTATAATTATTTCTAGTTTCACCATTTTAAATCCAAATTGTGTAATTTGGGTTAGAACCTAGAAATATTTAATGTTCTCTGATCTCTCTACTTTTCAAAAAATTCATTCTCCAACATTTCATGCATATGTAGACATAAATTTAATTGTTTGGAACATTTCCAATATAAATTTCCATGAAAAACCTCAACACCTTCATTATATTCATCGTATTTTTGTAGTGAAGTAATCAAATGTAAAATCATTATAATCTAATTGGAATATCAAAAATTTATAATATATTATCATATTTTAAATTTATATTTCACAATTTATTTTATAAATACGTATTTAAGAATAGCATAAAATAGTTCTCCAAAAAAAGAGAACATATATAATAAACAAAAAAATAACATTGAACCTATTTAATTATCATTATTTAATAAAAATTCACAAAAATTAATCTATAAATGAGAATTCATCGATTAAAAAATACTTAAAATGAAAAAAAATAATTGAAACTAAAAATAAAAATATTAAAGATAAATCAACTTAAATTGAAAATTGGAATTGAAAATAAATATTAAAATACCATTTATTTATATAAAAAATGCAATAAAAAAACATTAAATTTAAATTGGAACCATGATGATTTAGAAGGAGACAACAGTGGCATAATGTCACAATTGAAATTATATGATGGGTGATGGCGGATTATAGTTATGGATTCCTACTCTATGATAATGAGACATCAATAGAAAACTGTAACTGAAATTAAAATGAAAATTCCTTGGTTGAATGAAAAATAAAAAAAATACAGAAAATGTAAATTAATTTTTAAATACAGATGATTTAGTAGGTGATATCAATTGGACGAAGAAGAAGTCGTAGTTGATGATGTGTGACAATAGATGGATTTGTTAAATGTAATCTCAAAGATAAAGAGACATCAATCAAAAATTTGAACTACAAATAAAAATTTCAATATTTTGGATTCATGGAAAATTAAAACTATAAACACAAACCATAAATTTAAATTGGAATTGGGATGATTGAGAAGGAGATACAAATGGGAAGAAAGCGTAATCGTTGACCAATGGCATTTGACGGTAGAAAGTAATGGTGGATTCCAAATGAAATATATTCAAGGCCATATTTGGGAATTATATATTGAATGTTTTAGGAATTATCCCTATGATAATCATATTATTCATTCATTAGTGATTTTTGTTTATTTTTAGCATTAATAATATCTCAAAATACTGATCAAATTTATTTTTAAGAGTATTGAAACAATATATTATATTTTTAAATAGATGGTTATTTTCATTTTTTATTAGGATTTATAATCACATATAATTGGGATTAATTCCATTTTATGGGTACTTTTTCATATTCATAAGGTGAATTTACATTACATTGTTAGGTAGAAGCTGAATAATGAAACGTTTCTTATTATCTGAGAGCAAATTTATGTATTTAGAAATTATTTTCATATCCTTCCTTATAATCATGAAGTTTATTTTTTAATAGAACACATACCTTTTATGAAACATATTTTATTGACTCTATATTGAATAGACCCAATGGAGCAGTGAGATTTGAAGAAGAAACTCTAGATAATCATAAAAAGGGATTACTTTGGTCATGGGTGTCAACATTTTGTACATTAATATTCTTCATTAAATAATGATGTATTAATGATAATCTATATTAAATATCATGAAATTAACAATATCATGATCAATAATAAGTATTTTTTCCCTATATTTAGGGATTTTTATCAATTATGAGGAGATTTTTACTTCATAAATATTAAAATTTGAACTGAATAATATAAATTGAAATACAAATTTGAAGACATAGATAATATAGAATATTATATAAGGAATTAATACTATTAATTTAAAGTGAATACATCTAGATTTATTAATTCCTTCATTGTCTGCAAAGAATTAATTGATTGATTCATTATATATTACTCCATTCTATATGTTGTAGTCTTTGTAGATGATATTATTTTACACACCAAGATCAGGGAAGATAATGAAGATCTGTTAGGAATGTTTTGAAGAACCTAAGGAAAGTTAAAATATATTGTAAATTCATAAATTGTATTATATGGTTACGAAAACTATAATTCTGTGGAAACATGATCAAAAGTGTGGTTATATCAGTACATCCTTCTAGGGTATATATATTTGAACATTGTCCATGGATAACCACTATGACTATTATCTATATATCTCATTAATTAGTTAGATATTATGAATTATTTTTAAATAATTTCTATAGTTGTATAATCCATTAAACATTTTAAAATAGAGGGTATTCAATTTCCTTTGGAATGATGAATTTTAAGGAAAAATATATTGAGTTGAAGAGAAGTTTGGACAGTTCAACTATAGTTATACTACCCATTAATAATGTTTTGTGACCTATAATGATGAATCTAATAATGGATTGGGATTTTTTCGTATGTAGAATTAAATGGATACTTCTTATTCCAACCACTAATTTATGTTTCATGAGTATAAAAACAAACCCATGACATTTAGTTAGTAGTGGTAATCATTCAATTATAGATATTGCGGTATTATATTTTTGGAAGTAATAGTTTTATATATACTAATCATAAAATCTTAAAGTTTATATTCATCTATAAATATTTAAATATACCCCAAAAGTGATTCTTGGAGTTTATTAAATATTATTAATCTACAAAACATTACCACCATGGGAATTCAAGTAAAATAGAAGATTCTTTGAGTCAAAAGTATCATTATCGCATCACTATCATGTGGATAAAAAATATCTAGAAATTTTGGATTAACAATGTATAGACCCACAAAATTTTAAAGGGTATAAATGTTATCATTTTCAAATGAGTATTCAATAATTAAACCATTTTAATATTAAGGATTCATAAAAGGATGATGTACCACTATAAATTAAAATATAAATGTTACTATGTTCATCATTAATAATGATTTAATGATAAGGTTCATTAAGAATTTTTGTGTCCCTATTATTCTATAATTATAGAATTATATTTTGGATTAATCTCATACCTCATCATTCTCTATTCGAATTGAAATTATGAAGATATATTGAGTCCTTACAGGGAATTTCTGGTTGGATAAAATGAATAGACATATTTCAGAGAATGTATCCTATTTATATGTATACATGAAAGTAGATGATGAGGGGAAGAATTCTACGGGGGCCTTACAACCATTTCCCATACCTATATAAAAATAGAAAAAAGCTCCATTGATTTCATCATATGATTTCCAATTCCATTTAATGGGAATAATTATATTTGGATTATAGATAATCACCTTATAATGCTAGAAAATTTAATTTCCTTTAAATAATATATCTATATTGATCATAATGTCGAAGGAAGTGGTAAGGATTGATGGTATACCATATTATATTGTATCTAATTGAGTTATAATGTTTACCTATACATATGTATAGCTTTTCTCTTGGCTCTTTCTTGATCATTATTTACTTTGTCCTAGGGTTTCAAACCCTTGTTGTGCCATGATCCTCAATCACATTTTTATTTTTATGTCACTCAAAACTATTAATGTTCATCCTTGTGTTTAGTTATATCTTCTTTGTTTAGGTGTCTATTTGATCATAGTACCCCAAAGGATTCTTTCTTATGTCATCCCAGATGATTTCCTTAAGCTACGGTGGTGGTCCTTCCATCCCAAAGTGGCACTAGACTGTCCACCATAACCCAATAATGAATAGATGCTTCAATGAGCTTAGAGATCTATTGATATTGAAGTAGAGATGATAGTTTGATGGGATAGTTTTCTATTGGTTTGTTTAGTGTCCCACGATATAGGTTTGTTGCATCAGATCTTATCCTCATATGGTTTCTAGTTCGTTCCCTATGACTAAGCTCCAATTATTACCATTCCTCCTTAATCATCTCACATGAACTCAACTTCTTTATAGAATAGTTGAGATCAAAGCTGGTTTTTATTTTTCTTATGGGAAAGCAGGACATCTGGTCATCTGGTTTGTTGTTTTTGTGTTAGAAAGGATTTCCTGGGTTGTGGTGTCTTTATGTTTCGTTATTTTTTTACACTCTTGTATTAAAGGTGGTGTGATGTTTACTTGGTTCTATATATTTTATTGGTTTCAAGATGTTCTTTAATAGTGTTCTTTAAGTATGTTTCCGAATAGGTTATGCTCCCGACAAGACATTCTCTATGAGTTTTCGTGGTGATGTATCACCTTTAGTTTTTTATGGTGGAATTTCTCTACAAGTGGATGGTTCGATAGTGTTTTGATGTTTTTAAAATTATTGAGTTTGAGATTGTGATCGGCAGGGTCAAAGATCGCCTTAGGGATTTCGGAACTGGGTTTTGTGTTGTTTGGCTGGTATGGGACGTCGTCCTCAGGTTTCATTATCTTTGCCATCTTAGTCCCAGATATATGATTGTTTATTGAAATTTTAATTTATTTTTCTTCTTTTACATTTGTATTAGTTTTTTGGACATTTGAATGTGAAGATTTTTGTTGGTTCTTAAGTGTTTTTACTTAACCCAAAAAGAGATTGTTTTTAAAATAAAAAATGTATTTTGAGTGATTTAAAATGATTACCTAAAGGATAAGTAGAAATATAAAGAATGATCTAGATAAAAATTTATGTCCCATTATGACATATGATCTTCACATAGATACATAGCCTAGTAGGAACATTCAAAAACTACAGGGTATCATGTGATCTTTTTCTCTAGGATTCCAAGTTGATTAGTATCAACACATATCCCTTCTTCAAATTTATTATATTAATGTAATTCAATCAAGAATTAAGTTGGATCATACAAATCAATATATGGAAATAATTGAAATTTTATAAAATGTTGGGATGATGTTAAAGAATGAAAATTCTTGGGAATTTATCTAGATTATGAAATGGAATTTAAGGTTAGAGTCTTCTATAACACATCTTGTTCGAAGGGAGATTAATTAATATTTATACAGACAATCAATGATAAGACTTAAATTTTGAAGTTGGTGAGAATTTAATCTCATACATATCTATATATAATGAGGTTATGAGATTCATAAATAAAAAAAAGTTTAGACCTAGTTATATTGTCCCCTTTTATATTCTTAATCATGTTGGGATGGTTTTTTCGATGCTTCTACATAATCCATCTAATGTTCCTGATGTGTCCCATGTATTTGATTTTTGGATGTGCATACCATATCCTTCACATGTACTGAATTTATTGGTTTGTCTATTATAGCATGATATTTCTATGAGGATTAATTGGTGGAAATTCTAGATGAGGGAGATATAGTGATGTTAACCAATAAAACTCAATTTGTCAATTTTTTTGGTTGAAACCATAAATTTAGGGTGAAACATGGGAACTCGATAGTGTGATGGGGAATAATTGTCCTTAATTTTTTTCTAGAGTGATGGAATTTCATGGGTGAAATTCATTTCACGGTGATAGGATTTCACTTCCTAATATTGTTTATATATTCTATTTAATTAATATGAAGTACTTGATAGATTTCTTTACATGCAACACAATGTCTATATAAACCATGGTTTATTATAACATTTACAACTTGGCTGCTAGATTATTATGTGTTAATAGAATTAACCAAATTATGAAATATATATATATATAGTGAAATTTATTCTTCAATTAAAATACATTTATTATTTTCTAACAAATAATCATTAAAGTTTTCATAAAATTATTTCACACTTTAAAGGAATGATTTCTGAAGAACTATCTTTCTCTATAATACATGTATTTTTTTATATTCATTCCTATTAATAAATAATTTTAATTTATTTTTTTAATAATTAATTAATAATCATTCATATATTAGTTTTCTAATTGTTATGACTAAATTTAAAATTATTTAAATTTATAAAGTGTTTTTTTGAAAACTATTTTATATACATATATATTTTAGCATGATAAATCTAGTAAATAAGTATTTATTTTTATTCATAATGAAATAAATAGAATATATATTCAATAAAATATTATAAAAATAATTTATATTTTTTAGTAATAAATTAATGATAATTGATTCTGTTTAAGGCTAAAAAATGTATTATTCTAAAAAAATAATTCATTGAATTTTGGTGATTATATTAAAATTAATTTCATCAACTTATAAAAATTTATTTTGATGAAATGGATATCATATGGGATTCATAATGCTAATTATTTTTAATTATATCACTTTGTTTTTTATTGATAATGAATAGTACAAATTATATAAAAAATAACAATGTTATGGTTAAAATTTGATTATCTATGGTTAAACAAACATATCATGGTAAAAATTACACATAAATGGGTCTAATTTTTTTTAGTTTACAATATTTAGACCCTATATTATCATACCTCTAAATTCTTGTGCATTTGCTACTACTTACATAAAAAATGAATCTATATTGTTTAAATATTTTATGTAATTCCCCATGTGTCCCTCCCCCCAATTATGAAAAGGTACCTCTTCTCCTCTCGTATTTAAAAAATTTGAGACATATAGATTTGAAAATACCTTCCCAAAATCTTTCTATATTCCTTACCCTTGTTCTAGATCTTATGGTGTTACCATAATACTATCAAATCGTGGAATAATGTGTAATCAAAAGGTCGTATCTAATTGGAGAATAATTTATCATACCCAAATGTTTTAATGTTTATTTTTAATTATACAGCATCTAAATATTTTTCATCCATCCTAAAATAATTAATCTTGTATCATCAATATACTTATAAGTTATTATTAATATGGGGTAACAATTATCAACCATTTTCACTCAAATTGTAAATGAAAGTATCACTTGGGTGTATGTGTGGATTACATACATTACAACTCGATATGAATCATCTTCCATCGCTTCCTCAAATTAATGGTTATGATAATGAATTTATTAAATATATATGATATTTATGATATAATCATTATTCTTTAATGATAATTTTTTTGTTAATATTTATTTTATTCCTTTCATTAGAAAATAGAAATAACATTCATGCGTCCATACTGACTACAGTAGCCATGAAAAATGTAACTCATTTTTCTATAACTAAATTTTATAAATTATTATAAATAGGAATATAATAAATATATATGATATTTATATCATGATTAAAATTATGGATATGATTTAACCATGATAAATATGCAAGGAAAAATACTTCCTAATCAATAAATTCATGAAAAATGATGTCGATAACATCCAAAATGATGATGATAATTAAATTTTGTTTATGAATGTATGATAATATATTTTATATAGACCATATTTTGAATTATAAGTGTGAGTATGGTTATTTTATAGAATATAATAAATTTAAAATTATTTTAGATCATATTATATTGCTTATGGTGCTTTTCATACTTCAGTTAAGGGTTTCTCATCTCTATTTTATTTCCATGAGAAATATTCCATAATCACCACTTATTTCATGAGGTGTATATACCTATCCTTTTATATCATCCCAATAATTTTATACATGAATATTAAATAATTTTATATGAACATTACATATATAATATTATGTTTCACACTAGAATCATAAAGGATTTGTGTCTTTGGAGAATATATACCTAAAAATATTATTTAGAAACATTCTACACCATCTCCCACAATGTTCATCCAATGTGGTACCCTTCTTGGCATACCATACATAAGAATTTCCAAAAAACAAGGGAAATAAAAAATAATAATTCATGTTATCAAATTCTCAATAAGGGAAAACATGAGATATATCAATTGATGATCATTAAAACTCATAATTTGACTATATGGGTATGAGATAATAATGATAACATACAATGATCCAACCCAATATTTCAAAGAACATAAATATGAGTTGTGGAATGAAACATTATAATTTCAAAATAATTGAATTGAAAAAATTAAAAATATCCACAAATTAATAATGAATAATAAGTTTCGGTCATAAAAAATGGTGCCATCATAGATATAGAAATAATTTCATATGTCAAGGTTAACTGTTAAGTACATCAATTCATAGTGGATCTGTAATCAAAGACATTTTTTCATATCATAATGGTTATGGAATAAACACATGTTTTTTAATGTGGATCATGAACATTGAACTTTTTTCCAGTGTATCAAACACGTCTACTTGTTTCCCATAGTGGATCATACATATCGACTTGTTTCCCATAATAATATCATGAGATATATTACATTACCCAATTAATTGGAGGGATATATAATTATAAGATCACCAATCACATAATTAAAATCATACATATGTGTTACAAAATATTAAAAAAATTTATCATACCTTCAAATCAAGACTCATCATAGAAAATGTTTTTCATAAAAATTTTATAATTTTAAAATAACATAACCAATGAAAAATAAATGTATTTTATAAACATCACATCATAAAAATAATACAATATTACATGAAATAATATATATATACTATCATTAGAAAATATTCTTTTTTAAAAATAATTAATATCAATTGATTTTATCAAGTATGAAAATTATTTAAATGAATCAATGGAATATTTCCTTAAGAATATAACTTTTTTCACATTGAAATGAATTATATAAAATTGAATGTTTTCCCATATATCAAGAAAATAAATTCTTTAAAATTTCCTTGAAACCATGTAAATGAATCTCAAGGGGTACATAGGTGGTTATCCAATGTCTAGAAGAGGGTACACTAGTGGTTATCCAATGTATGAAGCAAGAATTTGGGTGGTTAATACAATCATAAAATGTGATAAATATCTATGTGATAATACGTGACATATGTATTCTATGATTATGATTATGCCACATGTGTTATGAAAAAATCTAGTATAATTTCTTATGCTTATGATATGATCTCACAGATCATGATCATTGATTCTACTATGATCATTGAATTATTTTTCACATGTCAACCATTGTTAGGCATTTGTGCTCACCCTTTCAGATTTTTTTCTTTCACCTTAGATATGAATATATGTTTTAAATTGGGAGTTTATAAGAAGTTAATAATTTGAGATGAAACTTCTTCAATATATTGAATATATTTTAGGAAATCCTATGATTATTCATCTAATCTATAAAAAACTATACAACTACATTTTTAGGGAATATACAGTTATTGGATGTGTCTAATATTCTAATAAAATGAATTAATAATTATTCAGGTAATGTTTGGGCCTCCTCAATTGGTATTAGAGATGTTTTAGTAATTTTTTTATATTAGGATTAGAAATCATTAGTGGGAAATATTTTAAAAATACTAAGTCTCTAATAACATCCAATGATATGGTAGTCAAAAGAGTGTGGTATTCATTGAAAATATTTCTCTGCCCGGATACTAGAATGTGTTTGCAGATGTGGTGTATATTTCCCAAAGGTAAAAACTCAAAAACTGGAATATTAGTTATTAACCTAATCATCAATTATGAATGTTGAGTAGGAATATTACTGCACACCTAGAAATACACCCAAGGGGAATATTTTTGGGTTAAATAAATTTTTTTTTACCCACTATAAAGGATTATAATATAATATGACAATGGATAACCAAGGTTAAACATAAGGTTTTATATATTTATATAATTTTATAATGATTTATTAATCATATCAATTATTTTTAAGAATTATATTATTTTACATTATGATTATTATCTCTCACACTATACTTTAAAATTTACATCAATGACCAGTAGTGAAAAAAGGGGGTTTTAAAATATTTTTTTCAGTTGTTAACAATAGTTACCCTATTATGTTTTTCTAGGCTATGTTGTAAACATGTTTTCCAAATTGATTAAGAATAATAGATGACATAAATTAAAATATAGAGGAGGTTTTCCATTTCGGTAAAAAAATTGACATTATAAATACTTTTTCACTTCATTAATTAAAAAATATGGGATAATTTCAATTATATGTTTTTCTAACATTTGTTTTTGAAAAAATAGACATTAATGCAAGAAAAAAACATATACTCTAGAGGTGGTTTTCCATGTTAGTTTTAATAAAACTGCTATGGAATGTGACTTATCATTTCATTTACTATAAAAAAATAACAAGATAAATTTATTTTCACATATGTTTTTTTATAATAATTATTGAAGACATCCGAAAATAAATATATTTCATGGTGTTCTTCCATGTCAGTTTTTAAATAACAAACATGGAAAAACATTAATCTTGATTGTTTTTTCAAAAAAGTGATTTGATAAATATATATTTTATTGTTTTCATGTATGTTTTTGAGTAAAAAACATGAATTATTTACAATAAAATTTAATAAATTCATTTATCCCTAAAGTTAATTAGTATAACATAAATAGAGAAACCATAGTTTTATGAACATTTACAATTTAAACTTTAAACTTTAAAATTCATATTACAAATAAAATAAAACCCAATAAAACCAATGAAATAATTTTCCCATTCACATTGTAATATTACTTTCTCTTTTCCAACATATGTTTAACTATCATAAAATTAAAAAAAATTAAAAAATAACTAATTTAACTTGTACTTTGAATAAATTGAATAAAGAATTAAATTCATTGTTAAAAATAAAATCTCTCTTTATGAAATTTTATAAGATTTCCAATCAAAATTATTTCATACATAAATAATACAATATATAATACACATTACTTTAATCCTTAGTTTTGAATCATTTATTTAAGAATATTTTTTTAAAACCAGATAAGATTTTATGTACTTATAAAAATAATGTAGTTATTATAAATGAAATGTAATATTTTATTTTATATATTTGATGGTTGCGGTCTTATCTCTTATCTTCTATATGATGTAATCCCATTACCATTTCGGAAATAATATATATGAAGTAAATTTAAATGTCATTATATAATATATAAGTTTTTAAATATTAAAAAACCATGTTTAATAAATTCATAAAATTATCTCAAACTTATTTATGGATAGAGAAAAATCAGTAAAATTTATTCTCCCTTCAACAAAATAACACCCAACATACAATAAGGAAAAATATAAAAAGAAATATAACATGTAATATAAGGCCACAGCCTTAAACATTACTTAATATTGAGTTATTTGAAGAATACACATTGAGGATCTTGTCATGTTTAGAGTTTTAGAGAATTAGATCATAAATCATGCATTGCATTCCACATTTAAACAAGGTGGTTACATAAAAGACAGTATTCATTTTCTCCCATCAAGGAATCATATTTAAAATAAAACATGTATTCTTTCTTGAAACTTCCTCGACACTATCATCACATCATGTACCTTTCCCTTGACCTGTGAAAAAAATTTCAAAAACACGGTATGAGCATAAAAATCTCAGTATGGGATATAAAAATACGGAATGAAAACCTTAGTCCATGTATACATAAGAATCAATGAAATCATACTTTATTCATAAAATATAAACACTTTAAAATACCCCATGAAATAATAATATTTATGAATAACTCATAGAAAACATAAGACATAAAGGTAACTTGAGTCATTCATAACATTCTTACATAGGGAGTCACCCTCATGGTTACGTTTGGAATACCCATCACAATATATTCCCTAAATCTCTTCAGATAAACTTTAGTGTTTAACTCTTTGGAATTACCCAATGCATTGGAGAGAAATATTGGGCTCACCCGCCCTTAGTTTATCATTGAACCACCCGTCTTTAAAAACAATTCCCAAGAACCATAACATAATTGTATCACATAAAACATGCTTAAAGGAAACATAACATTTCCACATTTCAATCACAAGATATCAATACAACACATTGATATAATAAAAACATTATCAAAACCATTTCTAATTAAAAAATAAAATAAAAGTAAAACATGTTATTTATTTTTCATTTAAAAAATGTTATGTCTTGTAGAGGAACCTGAAACTCAAATAATGGTCATGGCGGCGAAAAAGTCATTGTTGCCACATGCGTAAGACAAAAAAATTCCCTTTTGTCGTTTAGTAAAACACTTTGTATAATAATATTCCTTGTGAATAAAACTAAAAGTTGAAGGGGTTTATACACCATATAAAAGAAAGTTGTGTATAAAAAAAATATGCCTCAATTAAAGGAGATTGAGATGAATTCCCATACCTCATGTCCGACTTGACTCGATCATTCTTTAATCTCCTTTAAATCGGGTAACTCCTCTTGGTTTGAACCAAAAGGGTTTCTTGAAGAGCTTTCTACCTAAGGTAAGGCTTCTAGGATGAAGAGAGGTATTTGGAGAGATAAAATAAGCAGAGCTTGGATGATCCAATGGCTTAAGAGGTTTGGGTAAGGTGGTAAAGTTGGGGGCCTTTTATAAGAGGTAGGAGGGGCACTCTTGGAAAGTCAAGAAATGTTACTTTATTATATAATGAGTTTCAGATTTTAAAGGTCCCACAATGATATATTTTGAGGATAAGGTGATACGGTTTTGATATCCACCCATCCAATATGTTTTTGACAAGTTTATGTCTTATATTTTACATTAGATTTTAATTTTATTTAAATCGTTAATTAATGAGGTAATCGATGAATTATCATATTGTTATAAATAATTTAATTTATTTAATGTCTAAAAATTATTAAAAAAATATCATGATGTAGGAAATGTTTTCTTCTTTCCAATGACTATTTATATTCCAAGATATCATCTACACAGACAAAACTAAAAATAATTTACTTGGGTCATACATACTTTGGTTATAATTTCCCTTTTAAAAAATAATATTATAAAATGTAACTATCACCCAAAAGTGATTACATGGGGTACCAAAGTTTGGAACAAGGCATCCCATGGTCGGCCATGAAATAACCAGTAGCATTAGGACACATTTTGGGTTCATTTGTTATTATTAATATATTATTTTATTACCCTTAACTGCCTGATTACTAATTAATCACGATAATTAAAGATAATTACCATCGTTACTATTCATAATGTCCAAAAAAAATATTAATTACCTAATTTGGACCTTATTATTCCAAATATGGAATCCATTTTACCAAATTCCAAACACAGAAACTGTAGTAATTAATTTAAAAATAATTCTCGTTGTCAAAACAAATAGCAGGTTTTTTAGAAACAATATCTATCAAAAGATTGACAATTGTTTATTTCTAATTTCTAAGTGAAATTTATCCCAATGACCACCATTGTATTAAATGGTAAAAATATATTCTATTTCACATTAAAATCAATTAAAAATACAATATATCCATATAATTAAATTAGATGAAAAAGCAGTTTTGAAGTAAAATGCAGTATTTTTCACTATTCATTAAAAATGAACATTGTCAGGAAAATACCAAAAATTTATCCAAAGTATATTTCAATGTCCCAATCCTAAAGAATAAGTTTATTTTGAAAAAGAGAGATTATAAAATTTTCAAAACATATATTTAAAAATGGTTGTCCATCAAAAGGCGGTAAAACAATCTTTTAAAAATATTAGAGAATCTAATGCTTAAGATTGGATTTATTCTCTTTTTAAGCCTCTAAAACACTATCTAATTCATAAATAGAAATAGATATAAAAATCCAAAATTCTTTACTTACCTATGATGTTACATACTTCCCCCCTTTAGAAAATTGTGTCCCCTCAATTTATTTACTTATTGAATAAGTTGGCTTATTTATCCCTCATTGGATTTTCAAATTCTCATGTTGCCTCTTCAATCATGTGGTTTTTTCACAAAACCTTTACATGATGAATCACCTTATTCCACAATACTTTATCCCTGTGGTCAATAATCTTGACCGGTTTCTCCTTATAAGATATGTTCTCTTCCAACTAAACTACCTCTGGACTCAAAACATGAGATGGATCTGGCATGTACTTCCTTAACATTGAAACATGAAAAACATTGTGTACCTAAGATAAACTCGGAGGTAAAGCCACTCAGTATGAAACTAATCCAAATCTCTCCAAAATTTCATATGGTCCAATAAACCTTAGACTCATCTTTTCTTTCTTCCCAAATCCCATCACACTTTTCCATGGAGATACTTTGAGAAAAACATGATCACCTACCTCAAAAGAGAGATCCTTCCTCCTGTTGTCCGCAGAACTTTTCTTCCTGTTCTGAGATTTTCTCATGTGTTTCTATATCAACTGAACTGTTTCTACCAATTCTAGTCCCATTAACTTCCTTTCACCTACTTCATCTCAAAAATCTACTGTTCAACACCGCTTCCCATATAATTCCTCAAATAGTGACATCTGTATACTGGAATGAAAACTGTTATTATAAGAAAATTCAACCAAAGAAAGATGTTGGTCCCAACTTTCCTGATAATCCATCGAATAGGAACATAGCATATCCTCCAAAGTCTGAATTTTTCATTCTGACTAGCCATCTGATTGAGGATGAAAAGCTGTACTAAAATTTAATTCAGTACCCAACGACTTCTGAAGGCCTTTCCAAAAGCTATAAGTAAACCTAGGATCACGATCAGATACAATAGAGAGGGGAACTCAATGCAACCTGGATATCACTTTAAGATACAAACGAGAAAGTTGATCTAGGGAAAAAGTATCTCTTATACTAAGTAAATGAGAAGATTTAGTCAAGCGATCAACAATAAACAAGATTACATTATTACCTAGAGGTGTCTTTGGAAAATCCACAATGAAGTCGATGGATATATTCTCCTATTTCCACTCTGGCAATGGTAAAGGCTGAAGCATCCCTTTCGATAACTGCCACTCTACTTTAACCTGTTGAAAATTCAAACACTTCACAGTAAAATCAGCAATTTCTCTTTTCATTCCATCCCATCAGTAATACTCCCGAAGATCTCTATACATATTAGTACTGCCAGGATGAACTAAAAACGGAGAACTATGTGCTTCACATAACAACTCTCTCTTCAACTATGAATCACAAGGCACACACAATCTCTTCCCAAATCTCAAAACACAATCATTATCAATGTTGAATTTAGGCAACTTACCCTTCTAAACCAGCTCTACCTTTTTCTTCAAATCACTTTCTTGCTTCTTTGCTTGCTTAATTCCCTCTGATGAAGAAGATTTCACTGATACCTAAAACAAAACAGAAGAACATCCTGCACCAACAACTTCTATGAAAGAGTTCATCAAATCCTTAACCAAATGATCACATTCCAAATGTAACATGGTTAATGAAGAATTACTTTTTCGACTCAAAACATCAGCCACTTTATTTTTTTTTCCGGATGGTAATGAATTGTACAATCATAATCATTGATTAATTCTATCCATATCCTCTATCTCCTGTTCAATTATTTCTGGTTGAATATATACTTTAAACTTTTTTTATCAGTATATATTTCACACTTTACACCATACAAATGATACCTCCATATTTTTAAAGTGAAAACCACAACAGCTAATCCCAAATCATGTGTAGGGTAATTTACCTCATGAGTTTTCAACTGACGTGAAGCATAAGCAATTACCTGATCATTCTTCATTAAGACGCAACCAAGTCCTTTCAATGAAGCATCACTATAGATAACAAACTCACAATTCACGGAAGGTAGTGCCAAAACTAGAGCATTCACCAATATTCTTTTCAATTCCTGAAAACAATCATCAAATTCTTCTATCCAGATAAAATTAACACCCTTCTAAGTTAGCTTAGTCATTGTACTAGATAACTGTGAAAATTTTTTAACAAACCTTCGGTAATAGCCTACCAAACCAAGAAAACTACGAATCTCGGTAACATTTGTGGGTCTTTTCCAATCTTCAACAACCTTGGTTTTTTAAGGATTAATAGTTATTCCATCTTTAGAAACAATTTGACAAAGGAAATAAATTTGTTGCAACCAAAACTCAGACTTGTTGAATTTCCCATACAATTTATTTTCTTTTAAGGATTGCAAAATAACCCTTAAATGACTTTCATGCTCCTTTTTACTTTTAGAAAACACCAAAATATCATCAATGAAAACAACCACAAATCTATCCAATAACTCATGGAAATTTCTATTCATAATGTCCATGAATATATCAGGTGCATTGGTCGACCCAAAATCCATTACTAAAAATTCATAATGGCCTTATCTTGTACGAAACAAAGTCTTCGGAATTTGCTTCCTTTACCTTCAACTAATGGTACCCCGATCTCTGGTCAATCTTTGTAAAATACTGAGCTCCCTAGAGCTGATCAGACAAATCATCGATATGAGGCAAATGATATTTTTTCTTAATAGTGATGTTATTTAAGTCTCTATAATCAATGAAAAGTGTCATAGAACCATCTTTCTTTTTAACAAATAAGATAGTAGCACCCCATGGTGATGTGCTAGGTCGAATGAAACATTTCTCTAATAAGTCTGCCAATTGCTCCTTCAACTCTAAAAGTTCAATTTGAGCCACTCGATAAGGGGGTTTTGAAATTGGATTAGCATCAGAAACTAAGTCAACAGTAAATTCAACTTCCCGATCTGGTATTATTCCTGGAAACTCATTAGGAAAAACATCAGGATACTCATTTACCACCGGCACATCATTAATCTGAATGGTTCCTTTTTTCAACAATATATGCATGGTAACATTCATTTCCATCTTTTACAAGTTTCTAATCCTCTTGATATGTTATCAACAGTAAGGGTTCATTCTTGTACACAAACTAAAAATATTTCTGAAAAGAAACATCTTTAGATCTACAATAAATATTAGAATGGTAAACAAAGAGCCAATCCATACCCAGGATAACATCAAACCCTACTAGAGGTAAAACAATAAGGTTTTCAAGTAGGTTCTTTCCACGGATAAGGATAGGAAGATTCTTATAAATTCTTTTTTCCTCAACATTTCCCCAGGTGTTTTTACCACAGGTTCAGGAGTCATTTCTTGAGATGGAATTACCAATTTACTAGAAAATTTTTCAGAGATGAAAGAATGTGTAGACCCCAAATCAAACAACACATTGGCATAATATGAAAAAACAAAGTACATGATACCACTTCATTTGATGGCCCAACATCTGCTGAAGTAGTTGCAAAGGATTTCACCACACCTTTATGCTTATATTCTGACTACTTCCCATCATTTGAGATCTTTCTCAAACACTCGATTGCATAATGACCCATCTCATTGCACTTGAAACATTTCACTAACTGTAAACCAAATTTGTTCTTACCATCACCCTAATCTTTTTCAGTGCAATCATGAGCCTTATGTCCCATCTTACCACATTAGTATCACTTTCCAGAATTCAAAATACATTCCCCAGCATGCCTTTTACCACATTTATCACAAACTAAAAACTAAGTTTTCTTACCATCAAACCTCTTTGAAGGATTCTTCCCTTTCTCCTGCCTCCTAGGTATCTTCTTATGTTGGTTTTTATAGAACACTTGATCATTAGAAAACTCCATTTCCACCATCTCAGCACATCGAACAAGCTTTTCATAACTTTTTAAATCACGAGAAGCTAATGCCCTCCGATATTTTGGCTTTAATCCTGAGTAAAAATGATTGATTTTACTATCAAGGTCTCATATAAACTTTGGAGCATACCTTTCCAATCGAGTGAACCTTTCTTCATAAGTAGCCACTGAGTCATCCTCTTACCGCAGTTCAAATAATTGTTTTTCCATCCTAAGTCGAACAGACTTAGGAAAATATTTCTCAAGAAACATACATATGAATTCATCCCAGTCAAGAGTATCAATCTCATCAGTGTCCCTAATATTTTTAACCATTGACCACCACTGATCTGCTTCACCCTCCAAATGGTAAACAGCAAGACTAACCTTGTGATTGTCTGAGCACCCCATGACATCGAAAATATTCTCCAGTGCTTTAATCCACCCTTCAACTAGAATACGGTTAGATGATCCTCTGAATGATGGGGGATGTTGCCTCATGAAATGTTCCACCACTAACATGTTCCTCTGCGGTTGATCTGGCTGATCTCATGCATGGATACCACCACCATTTATCGGTTGATTCAACTGCGCCATTACTGTAACAAACTATTCAGTTCCAATTCTAACCATCTCAGGATGCTGATTCCAAAGTTCATTTCCTTCTATTTTCCTTCCTAGCACTACTTCCATGTTTCCTCTGTGGAAAACCATTTTGAACAAACATGTCATAGATGAAGCAACATGGTAATCATCAAATTCTATATCATTTCAATTTGACAAAAAAATATTTTTGGATAATCATTTAATAGAATTATAACTCCTAAAGTTATCTAAACAGACCTCTGATACCAACTATAAGGCCTCAGCCTTAAACATTACTTAATCTTTTGTTATTTCAAGAATACACATTGAGGATCTTTTCAGGTTTATAGTATTATAGAATTAGATCATAAATCATGCATTGCATTCAACATTTAAACAAGGTGGTTACATAAAAGACAGTATTCATTTTCTCCCATCAAGGAATCATATTTAAAATAAAACATGTATTCTTTCTTGACACTTTCTTTAAACTATCATCACATCATGTACCTTTCCTTTGACCTGTGAAAAACATTTCCAAAACATGGGATGAGCATAAAAAAGCTCAGAAAGGGATATAAAAATACGGAAAGAAAACCTTAGTCCATGTATACATAAGAATCAATGAAATCATACTTTATTCATAAAATATAAGAACTTTAACATACCCCATGAAATCATAAGATTTATGAATAACTCATAGAAAACATAAGACATAAAGGTAACTTGAGGCATTCATAACATTATTACGTAGGGAGTGACCCTCATGGTTACATTTGGAATACCCATCACAGTATATTCCCTAAATATCTTTGGATAAACCTTAGCGTTTAACTCCTTTGCGTTACCCAATCCATTGGAGAGCTATATCGGGCTCACCCTCCCTTAGTTTATCACGGAACCACCCGTTTTCATAAACAATGCCCAGGAACCATAACATAATCGTATCACATAAAACATGCTTAAATGAAACATAACATTTCCACATTTCAATCACAAGATATCAATACAACACATTGATATAATAAAAACATTATCAAAACCATTTTCAATTAAAAAATAAAAGAAAAGTAAAACATGGTATTTATTTTTCATATAAAAAAAGATATGGCTTGTAGAGGAAGCCGAAACTCAAATAATGGTCATGGCGGTGGAGAAGTCGTTTTCACCGCATATGTAAGACAAAAATATTCCCTTTTGTTGTTTTGTAAAACACTTCATATAAAAAGATTCCTTTTTAATAAAACTATAAGTCAAAGGGTTTTATACACTGTATAAAATAATGTTGTGTATAAAACAAAATATGACTCAAAAATAAGATTGAGGCAAAGTCTCATACCTCGTGTCCGACTTGACTCGATCGTTCTTTAATCTCCTTTAAATCGGGTAACTCCTCTTGGTTTGAACCAAAAGGGTTTCTTGAAGAGATTTGTGCCTAAGTTAAGGCTTCTAGGATGAAGAGAGGGATGTGGATAGATAAAATGAGCAGATCATGGCCAAGCCAATGGCTTGAGAGGTGTGGGAAAGGTGGTAGAGGTGGGGGCCTTTTATAAGAGGAAGGAGGGGACCACTAGGAAAGTCAAGAAATGTTACTTTATTATATAATGAGTTTCGGATTTTAAAGGACCCACAATGATATAATTCTAGGATAAGATGATAAGGGTTCAATATCCACCCATCCAATAGGTCTTTTACAAGTGTAAGTCTTAGATTTTACATTATATTTTCATTTTATTTAAATCGTTAATTAATGAGATAATCGTTGCATCATCATGGTGTCATAAATAATTTAATTTATTTAATGTCTAAAAATAATAAAAAAAATATAATGATGCAGGAAATATTTTTATCTTTCTTGTGACTTTTTATAGTCTTAGAGATCATTTCCACATACAAAACTAAAATTGTTTTACTTGGGTGATACATACTTTGGTTATACTTTCTCTTTAAAAAAATAATATAATAAAATGTCACTATCACCCAAAAGTGATTCCATGGGGTCCCAAAGTTTGGCACAAGGCATCCAATGGTCGGCCATGACACAACCAGTAGAATTAGGACACATTTTGGGGTCATTTGTTATTATTATGATATTATTTTATTACCCTTAACTACCCGATTACTAATAAATCACGATAATTAAAGATAATTACCATCGTTACTATTCATAATGTCCAAAAAAATAGTCTTAATTACATAATTTGGACCTTATGATTCCAAATATGGAATCCATTTTACCAAATTCCAAACACATAAATTGTAGTAATTAATTTAAAACTAATTCCCATTGTCTAAACAAATAGCGGGTTTTTTAGAAACAATATTTATTAAATGTTTGACAATCGTTTATGCCCAATTTAAAAGTGAAATTAATCCCAATGACCACCATTGTATTAAATGGTAAAAATATATTCTATTTACACATTAAAACAAATTAAAAATATAATCTATCCATATAATTAAATTAGATTAAAAATCATTTTTGAAGTAAAATGCGGTATTTTTCACTATTCAATAAAAAATCAACATTGTCAGAAAAATACCAAAAATTTATCAAAAGTAAATTTCAATGTCCCAATACTAAATAATAAGTTTATTTTGAAAAATAGAGCTTATAAAATTGTCAAAATATATATTTAAAAATGGTTCGCCATTAAAAGGCGGAAAAACAATATTTTAAAAATATTAGAGAATCTAATGCTTAAGATTGGATTTATTCTCATTTTAAGTCTCTAAAACACTATCTAATTCATAAATAGATATAGATATGAAAATCCATAATTATTTACTTACTTGGTATTTTACATGTAATGTTATTATGTTAAGATATATAACTATTTTGACTTATATTTTTCATACTCTTGAAGATAAGAAATCATCCATCACTAAATAATTACATTATTTGGAAGTATTTCATAAATATAAAATTTTATTTGCAAATGATCTATTATCATTACTATAGGTGAAATAAATTTTGGATCCATAAATTCATATCTTGATATCATATCATGATAAATAAATAAGTCATGCATATTATTAATAAAAATCCTATGTATATTAATTCAATAAATTGAAATAAATGAACGATATATGATAATAGACTTGAATATAAAAGATTTGCATAATCTTAATTCCCAACTCATATCTGATTACAATCACACTGATATCATTTTTATTAAATAATCTCATTAATTGGGTTCCCAAAAATATAATCTTGAATTGTAATGTTATAAATTTATAACAATAAATTTTAATATATATAAAATCTATTAAGACCACAGTATTTTTTGTCTAATTTTATAATAACATGTATTTATTGTTGTCTGTATATAATGTCTATAAATTTAATGAATTCCTAAGAAACAATATATAAATATATAAATAATAAAATTTAAAAAAAAATTGACACCAATATTAAGTAGATAATATAATCTACACATACCTCAATACTAGTTTTTTTAACAAGTTTACATGGGAAAACTAAAATATAGATGATTCTTTTTCAAAATATACAGTAGTAATCTGTATGAATTGTTATTATTTTTAATAAATCTATAATATCTTATACTATGACCCAAATATCCAATATCCATATCATTGTATGATGAATGGTATCAACAATAAAAAATATAATATCTTATAAAAAATCTGGTTTTGGGGATCCTTAACATATAACTCTTAATAAATTGGATGTTCTAGAGGAGGTGGTGTGGGATTGGATAAATAGGAGGTGGGGTAGTGATATCTATATGTGAATGTGGATGAGTGGTAAAACTATCCTAAATCATCATTTACATTTCTATAAACATCAACAATACTAAATCTATGATCCAACCCTCTATTGTCTCACCTATATCCTAAACATTAGGTTAAAAAGATTATATTTTTCTTTTATTAAAATCCTTAATTGAAGATGATTTTGAATGAAAAAACACTTTTCATATTAATACACCTTATGGGGATCCATGTACATGAATTGAGTATTTTGTATTTCTTAATATCAAAGTTATAATATCTTTCAGACCCCGGACCATGAATATCTCATCTATGTTATTTCCCTTAAGGGATTCATATATATAAATATTTGAAAAAAATATTAATTAAACACAATATATAACAATTTTATATAACCTAAATAACATTAATAATCTAATAACTTATTCTTATCCTCTCAGTTACAACACTTGACTATTCCATAAGAAATTTTCTATTTTTTCATTTGATCCCTCTTTTATTTTTCCTGTCTAAATAGTGGTCAGCCTCGATAAATCCTGAAGAATCATTTCTCTATTTTTAAAAAAAATTAGCTATCATTTTTTCTTCCAATAATGTATAGATTCTACATGATAATGTATAAGGTTATATTTTTTTCATTTGATCTCCTAAGGAGACCTCTTTGTCCACTAAAAAAATAGGAGTAATTAAATAATTAAAAGAACATTAATATAAAAAACTCTAAAATCTAGCATTACACATTTATGACATGATTCTTATCATCTTGTTTCAAAAAACAATGTCAATGTATCTTTTTCAAAAAAATTATTGACGTAAAATGGATTTTGATGTTGAATATCCCTAAAAATGAATTATGATTTGAGGATATACGTAAAATCCACCAACCTCCTTGGAAATCAAACATAAAAATTTCTTCCTAAATCCTCCAATTTCATGTATATTTTATGTCATTTTATAAGAATGGTAAAAAAATTTATTACTAAAAAATAATGATAAGGAAAATAAAAACAAACTAGATTACCAGAATTGTCTCCCATAATTGAGATATAGTCACTTTGATTACACATCTCCAATTAGAAATCAAAATAATAAATATTCCAAAATATCCCACTAAAATAAAATTACTAATTTGTTTTTATATTTATCCTTGAGAATATAATTTTTCATAAAAAATCATTTTGGATCCATTGGTACTCAATACGGGAAGCTACTAATTTTGGAAAACATGTGTATCCATGATTACCAACCCTCAAACTCATATTCCCTTGTATAAGTAAATGCATCATATAAAAATATATTAAAAGGTTCCTCAATAGTGGTATGCCTATGATCCTCCCAAGAAATATGTGACAGGTCCTCTCTAGATGAATGTGTTATATCAGATATTTTTATACTATATCCAACAAATCAATGTATCAAAAAATTAGTACAAAAATATAAAAAATCAACTATTACATAAAATATTAAATAAAAATGAAAATGATCAAACAAAAGGTAAACTAATCTAAACACATTTTTTCATCTTCTTTAAAAAAAATTACTAAAATAATAACAACATTAATGAGGGATTAAATAAAAAAATACAGTTAATTATTCCAAAAATGGTGTGTCAATAATAAGAATTTAGTGCAAAAATAAAAAAAATCAACTATTACATATAAAAGTAAATAAAAAATTAAAATTTACCCAATAAAAAGAAAACTAAACTAAATCCATTTTTACTACTACTTGGTAAAATTATTAAATAAAATAATTATAACATTAATGAGAGATAAAATGACATAATCAAATGAAAGAAAATCCAAAAAATGGCTTGTAAATAATGAAAACACTTCAATGTATTACACCAATTTAACCAAAAATAATCATCAATTAATATACTCTTTTGTGCATTTTTTAATTTTCATTTTAACACATTAGTTAAAAATTATTTTTTCCCAATAAAACCAAAAAATATAAATGTTATGTATGGATAAACATGTTAAATTATACTGAACTAAAAAATATATAAAGAAATAATTGATATGTTTTGTTATATATGTGTTTTAATAAAGAAAATAAAACTAATATATATAACATATTATGAAAATTTTAAAAAGTAAGGAATATATAAATCTATGTTACCTATAATGTTATCAAATTACAGAAGGATCATTTCCCCAAATTCCTTCCACATGATCATTCCCTATGGTACATACCATTTTTATGATGTGCTCTTAAATGTTATATATTAATAATTTGATGGGATTAGGGTTATTAAATAAATCAGTTTATTTACCATGTTTTTCAGTGCCTGTATTTATATTTTTTATTATGTACAATGATTTAAAACATCATATTAGACTGATCAAGAACAATGAAATAATCTTCATATATTTCTATGATCAAAGGATTATCTTTTCATTCCAATATATTTAGATAACAACTGTCTATTTTTATTTACCATATGAGAAATTATTTTTACTAATAACACGATTTTAGTTAAACACTAGATCTTGATATTTAACTTAATCAAACTATCATATTTCATTAATAACTCTATAAAATGCACAAGATGTGAATATTGTTATTATTTCTTTTTCACTAAAAAAATCCATTACTTTGACGAACACAAATACACAACTATTATTTATATCACTTATTTTCTAATATTTTTTCTGAAATGTATAACTATTAATGTTATACCCAGATCATTCTGTAAAATTTAAACATGGTATTATCACTAGAAATTTAAATGTTTCTCGTTAATTTATTGAACCAATATTAATCAATTTAAAACATGGGAAAAATATTTTATCATACACATTCAAAATCCACATTTAATTTTCCTTCAGATGAGATTGATTTTACTCATTAAAGTTTCATTTTATATAAGGTAGAGCATCATATTTTTTATTCAGGATATATAAATATACTTTCATTATCTGTTAATCTACAAACAAATTTACTTTCAAGACATGTATAACATTTACCCCATAATTGAATCATTCATAATGAGTTTTTGGAAAACCAATTTACTCCACTACAGATAAGTATAACATAAAAATCACTGAAACTTCCTCAAAAACATAAATCTCATTAATGTAGGATTCTGGTCAATATAGAATCATAACACATCCCTTTATATATTGGTATACCTTTTAAAAGGATACATACAGTTTATATACATAGGTTGAAAATAATGTTTTCATGAACCAAATGAACTAGTAAATATACTATGATATCAAAAAAGGATAAAGAAAAATACATTCACTTATTAAAAATTATATTAAATGATTCAATATCTAAATTTTTCAAAGAATTAAAATCAATAACCATGTAAAACAATTGAAGGGAAAAATAACCTACCATTATAATAGTCAATCTGACATGGATGGTAAATATTCCACATAGTGAAACATGTAGCAGATGTGGAATCATGATGTGAAAATCATGAGATTTCATATATATCAACTTCAATTATTTTTATGACAAAAAAATTAGATTTAAAGAATAAATATTCAACACTTTTATACCATGGAGACTTTAAAAAATAACAATTTTATCATCTTGGATATTCTTTTAAAATCCATATATAGATATTTTGATCTTCCATCAAGAGTGGGAGCTAACTCTAATTGTATTCAAATTTTCAAAAATTCCAATCAAGAATTAAACCCAAAATTATTATTTCTCTTATAACCTAACAATAATTCACTTAACCGTTCACATATATTATTTACCAAATATATTAAATTAATTTTATATTTGAACTCAATATATCTCTAATATATATGTTCAAAAAAATATTTTCAATTCCATTTAAATATTTCTTTCATTTCCTATTTTTTTGTCTTTCTAATTATTAAATTAATGCTATCCACCTTCTCAAAAATAATGAGTAGTGGACAGTGGTTATTGAGAAATATAAAAACAATTAGTAATTAAATTCTTTTTTTAATCTTTTATAGGAGTGATCCATATCCAAAAACCATTTATTACCCATTTATTGTATTATTATATCAAATTTGAGTTAATCGTATCATGTTTTTTGTTCAGAAATTGGAAAATTGTTAAACCCATGAATAATGTATTCAAAAAATTAATATTATAAGAAGTTATTTAGAGTGATGATAATTATTTAAAATAGTTTATGGTGTTCCATTTCATAATAATTATACACCCTAACACCTTCATAACATAAAAGTTCCAAATCATCAAATAATTGTGATAAGAAAACATCAATATCATTTATATGTTTTTTCTCTAGAGAACAATAAAATAAACATGAAATATTTTTTCTTCATAAATAATTTATGAGATAAATTTTAAATAATCAATAATACATGAAATGGAGTTTGTATTCTAATAAGGCTTTGATATAGATTCATTCCATATGTGAATAGTCTACGTCTAAGATTTCTGAATTCATTTCCATATTTTGGAAACTAGTAAATAAAGATTCTTCCAATATGGATCATCAGTTAGATTATGTAATTTTCGATCACATGTACACTCACAAAAATTACATATTATGTGTTTCGTCATTTATATTTATTCATAACCATCTCAAATGAGGAATTGTAGGAAGATACAAAATTCTCTTGGAGTGAGTCTCTGTAATTTCTAAATCAGACTGTGATTTTTATATCAACTTCTTCTATCGTATCCCATATTTCAAAAACTATGATAGAAATTTATATTCCTTCCTATATATCACATATTCATATGAGAAGACATGTTTTTTTATCCAAAACCCATAATCCCTAAAATTTTCTTCTATTTAGAATGTGAATATAAAAGATAATTTCATTTTAAAATTATGTCTTTCAACTACTATATAAATTTTTAAAACATTTTTCACTCCATCCATTTTTTCCTTGAAGATAATCAATCTAAACATAATTTGAAAAACCACAAGTTACTTATATCATGGATACAATGTCTTTTCATCATGATCATGTAGATTATCAATTTTTAGTTCAATATATATTTCCTCTTTATTAATATCATGAATCATTTCTTCAATTAGATCATACTTATCATGTCAATAATAATATTCAACTTCATTATATCAAGAATTATTTCTAACATCACCATTATAAATACAAAATATATAACTCATATTACAAAAATTAAAAATTTAATGATATTTAATCTCTATTATTTTTAACTACTTTATATTTAAACATTTCAAGCTTACATAGAAAAAATTTTCATTGTTTGGAATATTTCAATTATAAATTCACCAAAATTCATCAATACCTTCTATATATTAGTAACATGTTCTTAGTGTATTAATCCAAAAAAAAAATTCTATAAAAAATATCAAAATTTCAAAATATATTATCATATTTTAAACTTAAATTTACAATTTTGTTTTATATATCATAGTTAAAAAATACCATAAAATATTTCACTATAAAACAACAAGTAAAAAAATTTATTAATTTAAAATATAACTTTATCCTATTTAATTAGTATTATTTAATAAAAAAATCACAAAACATAATCTAAAAACAATCATTCAACAATAATAAACTACCTAAGATATACAAATAATCAAAACTAAACATAAAAATAGTGAAGATGATTCATCATAAATTGAAAATTGGAATTGAAAATACAATTAAAAATTACTTGGATTTATAAATATCATAAAAAATAAATACATCCCATAAATTGATATTATAACTGGATAATTTATAAGGTGACACAATGTGGAAAAATGCTCATGTGGTGCTAGGTGATGGGTGATGGTGGATAACAGTGAGGGATTCCAAATAAATGATAAAATTACATCAATGTAAAATTAGAAATGAAATAAAACTAAAAATAACATGGAATAATAGAATATAAAAATAGTAAACACAAACTATATGATAATATCAGAACAAGGCTGATTTATAAGGTGACACCAATGGGAAGAATGAACAAGCAGCAGACGGCGGTGGATAATGGAGGATGGATTTGGTTCATATCAACTTAATGATAAAGATATATCAATGGAAGATTGTAATTTAAAATAAAAATTGAAATATTATAAATTCATATAAAATTTTAATAATTGATTCAAAACATAAAATTAATTTTGAATCAGGATGATTGGGAAGGAGACACCAATGAGAAGAAGGTGCAAGTGGGGACCAATGATAGTTGATTTTAGACAGTGGTGTTTAGCACCAAATGAAAGATATTTAAGGCCATGTATAAATAAGTAAATATATTTGAGGCCACATATCGAATTATTAAATTATTTGAGGCCATAGATTAAAGATGGAAGAGTTTTGGTTTGTCACATTAATGAAAATGGAATGGTGTCACAGGAGTGAATGAAACCAAAATGACTGCTCTCAACAACATATAAAAATTATAAAGCCTCTTCACATTTATTATTTAATAACCAAAACAAAATATTATAATTTTCACATTTATTATTCTATAAATGTTGATAAAAACTCTTTTTTCACATTTTTACTGAATAACTGATGAGAAAGATATAGATGATTTATTTCGCACATATGTTGTTGAATAATGGCACGGTAATAAATATTTTCATGTCAAGTATTGAAAAAATGACATTAAAATTATGCACATTTTAATTAATTTTTTTATTAAATAATTGATGTGGTAAAATATTTTCTTCACAATTCTTATAGAAAAGATATATGTAAAATGTGTCCAGATAAATCAAAATTTTACTAGTGTACTGAAACAAAGAGTAATCATGTAAATTATAAATGTGATAGACAATGAAATGATTATAATCATGGTAATCCTAATGAAATGGGGGATAAAATATATAAAATATATTATTAATATAATTATATTTGATATATGTGTAACAACCAAAATATAGGTGAGTTTCTAGAAACACCTAATATGAGAAAATGGCATTTAACAGGGATTTAGTTTATGAATACTACAGAGGAAAGAATATTTTCATTCCAATATATCAGTAACATGGGAATAATAACCTAGTTAAATGTATCAAATGAATGATAAGATGTTTTTTCTATAGAAAATGTTATAAAAGAGAGAGTAATTATAATTGAATAGTAAATAGTTTTCTGGAAGGAAATAAATCTCATCCTAATATACCATTTATATTTTAATGAGTTACTTATGGGAAAATTAGGTATTGTCAATGTGGATTCCATAATGTGAGGGATAAATACATGGAAAAGGAAGGCTCTAGGATATGTCAATTACTAAATTTTTTTATGATGGTTAGGGAACAATTATCATCCACTCCATTGTTGGGAATAATATATATTGATTTTTGAAAGAATTTTCACTTTGAAAATAATATTATTCAACCTTTAGTGGAATTTGATTTGATTTTTATCATTGATAAGATCTAACAACAATGATAATTTTTAATTTCTAATGTAATTAAATAACATATTATATTTTTAGTCAAATACTTTTTTTAGGTGTTATGTTTAATAATAACATCCAGTGTATATTATATCCATTTTATGGGTCTATACCTATTTATAAGGGATATTTACATTATATTGTTGGGTAGAAACTAAAAAATAAAAATATTCGAATTATATGTGTGTTTGTGGATGTATTTCCAAATGGGTTTCCTCAAATTTCCTATAATATTGATGTTGTGGTTTGAATAGAACATATACATTGTGTGACACCTATTTTGAACACTCTATGTATAATGGCCCTAACTGGACTGTTAGAATTCAAGAAGAAACTCTAGAGAATCTAAATAATGGATTAATTTGGTCAAGTGTTTTAATATGTGGTTCATATATTCTTTTTTCAAGAATAATAAATTATCAATTCAATATTGTATTGATTATCTGGAACATAAGAAGATAATGATCAATAATAAGTATCTTATTCCCTAAATTTATGATTTTTCGATCAATTTTGAGGGCCTCAATACTTCAAAAATACTAACACTCATACTGGATTCTATAAATTTGAATTCCAAGATAGCCTTATATATGAGGAATTAAAACAATGTATTCAATGTGAATCCATTTTGAATAAATAATGCCTTCACTATGTTCATCAATTCAATGAATAGAGTCTGTATAAATTACCTCTTTCAATTTTTTATAGTCTTTGTATATGATATTATTTTATACACAAAGATCACGGTTGTAAATTTTGAACACTTGGTAATGTGCTGAAATTCATGAGGAAGGAGAATCTATATGATAAATTCATAAAGTGTATGATTTAGTAATAGAGACAATGATTCTTGTAACACATGATTAAAATTGTGGGTATATCAATAAATCCTTTTAAAATTTAAGTATTAAGACATTATCCCTGCCTAACCACTGTGAATATTATCATAAGATTTTTAGACTGGTTTTATATTATCAATGATTTATAAAAATTTTACATAGATGTATAATCCACTATCCATTTTAACATAGAAGGGGTCATGTTTCATTACAATGATGAATGTGAAATTTTTTTTGGGATTTTAAGGGAACTTTATAGACCGGGAATTTCCATGTAATTTTTCTAAAATAAATGAAAATTTTATGAGTCCATGAAATTTTAAGGCACATGGTTCTGAGGCCCAGTGTTTCTGGAATCAATTTTTGAAGTTTTGTTTGGGTACATTCCATAAATGTACGAGCGGGTTTTTATAAATTTTGAACTGGTGCTCAAAATTTAAATATGATGGCACCATTGAACTCGTAGTGCCAGTATTCACTTAATAAGACATTCACCACAATGGAAGTGGGTCGAGGGTGAAAGATAGTTTTTGGGTTTTTAGTGAATGATTTAAATAAAAAATAAAGATGTGGAGCTTTATTTTTATTTATTGGTTAAAAACCTCCATGTGGAAGTTAGAGGTGGGGACCACCACAGCTCAACCTCCCATGAGAGGTTATGGTGGTGGGGCATACCCGAGGTCTAAACCTCCTCTTCTTATTTATTGTGGTGGGGACCACCTGGGGGTAAACCCCCTTGAAACTCCCCATTAATGGGGAGAAAACCTCAATTTTCCTATTAAGTGTAGAAGAGCCTCTTCAACTCCCCTAACACTTAATGTGCCAAATCCTTCTCAATTAATTAATCCATCCATTTTGAATTTTGAGGCAACAATTAAATAATATATTAACTTAATCTATTATTTTTTTTGGCATTTGTCTTTTGGTGTAACTTGGGTGAAGAGAGAGAGCTTAGGGAGAAAATCTCTCGCCAATGAAGAATTAAGAACGCATTCTTCCAACAAGGAATGCCATAGAATACTATGAATGTTCTCCTTCAACCTTCATCCATAGACTCCTACCGATGTGGGACGTCTTCGACCGACCATCCTTCCTCATCGTTTTCAATGAACGAATGCACGAGTTTGAGATTGGAAGTGTGTGGTGCACGCGACGAACGATGACAACACCTTCTCCTTCCCAGCGACTCCGTCAGTGAACAACGATCAAAGGTAAGATTTTGAGATTTGTTAATTGTTTGGTGTTCATATTTCCCTTTAAGGATAAAGATTCAAATCCACATGCCATCACTCTAACACGGAGGGTGCGGGTTGAACGAACATGGCCCGACCCCCTCTGCCTTACATTGTGGATTTTGACACTAATCACGGCACGAGACAGGGTTGAGAAATTTTTCTTCAATGATTGTTTCAGATTGAAGGAGACATCCCGAGTAGCGCGCAGCAACTTCTGGATCAAGAATCGGGCCACCAGAACTCGTCTGGTGACTCGTGGATGGTTCGATGGTGGTCGAAACTGGCGAACATCACTGAAGACGAAGGGAAGGGTGGATGGCACTCCGATCAGCCATGTGGACGGCAGCGGCGCAAACACGCCACTAGAGGAGTAGGTCGCGGCCGATATGCCATGGCGGTGCAGTGGCGGCTGGCACAAGGTTGGAAGCTAGAAGAACTGGGGTCCCGAGACGTCATGTTTTCGGGGAAGGCACGGGGCAGCGCGCACCGCATGGTGGACCAAGGGGTCGTGGCCTTGGTTGTGATGGCATGGGATGGGCGGCCGGCTCTGCTGGTCGTCGGAGGAGGCGCAGCGCAACTATGCCGCGCAGGAGGTGACTGGCTGCCCGACCAGCCGAGAGGAGTGTGACCCTCCGCGGGGGTCCCGCGTGACACGGATTGGTGCTACATGGTGCCGGTTTTGAGCCCCCCAAACGGCTAAATCGTTCGAGATTATAGGGGGTGCAGCCTCCCCCCTGGACGCGGTTAGGGCAGACCCCACAGGACACCAGACACGGGCCTCACGCGGGCCGAGAACAACATGGGCCGGACCCCATGCGGGTAGGGCCTAGTGCTAGCAGGACCCAGCATGGGCCTGGCTGCCCCCACGGGTCGGGCCGCCCCCGCGAGTGGGGTCGCCCCTGCAGGTCGGTCTGCCCTCGCCGGCCGGGCCACCCCAGCGGGCCAGGCCTCCCTCGCAGGTCGGACAGCCCCCGTGGTCCGGGCCGTCCCCGCAGACTGGGTCGGACCCGTGGACCGGGTCTGACCCCATTCCGGACCCGGGTCGGGTCGGTCCTACTGTGCCAGACTGGACACGGACATGCCTGACCTATTTCCACTCTTTTGAACTTAACTTGAGAAACGGGTGTCCAATTGACAAACCGTCTATGGAGACGGAAATCTTGGAGGGGGAGATTATTTTGGTATACACCACTCGATGTTTGGACATAATTGGTGTATGGCCGGGTTGGATCGAATGTAAATCCATCCCGGCCCTCAGAACAGAAATGCCAATAACTCTTGGACCGGTCGTCTGATTGATGCACCGTTTGTCGTGTTGGGTTTATTTTGGAAAGAGATATATTTTGGATACATAAACATGGGACTTCGTGGTATTTGATGTATCAACATTTGGCTTGAGGAGCGGTCCCTCTCGGAATCAAGCATGCTTTGTTCGAAACCCTGTGGCTGACAGCTCGGACAACTGTTCCTGGATCCTAAGTGGGTTCGACAGCTCTGACAACTGTTCCTGGATACTATGTGTGTTCGACAGCTCAAACTACTATTCCTGGATCCTACGTGGGTTCGACAGCATTGACTACTATTCATGGATCCTACATGGGTTCCACAACTCTGACTACTATTCCTGAATCCAATGTAGGTTCCATAGCTCTAACTACTGTTCTTGGATCCTACGTGGGTTCGACAGCTCTGACTACTGTTCCTGGATCCAACGTGGGTTGGACAGCTCTGACTACTGTTCTGGGATCCTACGTGGGTTCGACAGCTCTGACTACTATTCCTGGATCCTACATGGGATCAACAGCTCTAACTACTATTCCTGGATCCTAGGTGGTTTCGACAGATCTGACTATTATTCATGGATCCTACATGGGTTCGACAGCTCTGACTACTGTTCATGGATCCTTTGTGGGTTCGATAGTACTGACTACTATTCATGGATCCTATGTGGGTTCGACAGAATAGATGATTTAGTGGCTACATATAATCATCTATAACTCTCTACATAAGTTGTATACCTTTGTGAGTTGAGTCAATAACTTTGTTTATATCATCATGATTGAGATGGATTACATGATGAATTAGGTTTATGTATGGGCATATACCTAAGTGGGGTTATCTATTGATTTCATACTTTTTGGTTTATCTTTGTTGGATTTTGTGAGACCGTGAGGGTCTTGGGGTCCCTACTGAATATCATTATACTCAAACCTACACGACCTATGCCCGTACCTCGTTGTGTTAGATACAGACGAAAGACAATGCTGACTGAGGCTGAGAGTACCAGGACTGAATGGTACTCAGAGGTAGAACTTATGATGAATCGGTACATGGAGGATACTGACGAACGTTGAGTGCTGAGGATGCTATCTATACCTACCCTTTAGTTTGAAATCCCTAAGGATGACCCAAAAAACAGTTTTTCCTTTCTTCAGTTCTACATGTATTTCCAGTTTCATTGTACTTTACAGTTGAGCTTGTATTTTAGGCCCCTTTACTTTTCAGTACTCTTTTGTTATACAGTTTTACTTAGTGTTTCGTATCCATTTGTGTGCTCTGTTGTGTTTTTTTACAGTTTATAAAGGCAATGTCATCCTAGTTTTAGGTAATTTTTCCTCTGGTTCTAGTCGCCATCCTTTGGCCTATGGAAGGCGGGCTTGGGGTAGTCATGGAATGGGCCCCGGGGGACGGGTCATGACAAATTGGTAACTGAGGAGTCGGCTCTACCGTAGAACATAGGAATCTGATCTTTTTTTTAATAGAAATAGTGTTAAGTGTAGTTAGTGTGGTTATCAGTTCAAGGAATCCAATGTTGGTGCGGGGGCCAACGTATTTATACACAAGGACCCTGACTTCTGATTTCTGACTCACTGCAAGAAAACAGTGATTGCATGTGTGTTTTCAAGAGTCTTCATTGTGAATTATTTGAGTCAACTCACCATGTATAACTTTTTGACCATGGCACAACTGTTTATTTTCAAGATCCCTCCATGTATACAGCCAGCTAGGGTTCCAGGCATTGTATGAGATGGTAGCCCACCGAGCAATGAGGCCTTGGTGCAGGACCCTATCACATCGAAAGCACCAGTGGTACCACTACCTGTTGGGCCACTGATACCACCAGCCCCAGTAGTAGAGAGTGCACACTTCCTGAGCGCGTTGCATGAGTTCTAGCTCCAGCGTCCACCCAGGTTCAAGGGTGAGACGGACCCAAAGGCGGCTGAGGATTGACAGGAGGTTGTGGTGATAGTTTTCCAACTGGAAGGGACACCAGAAGACCTCATGGTGATCCTTGTTGCGAGTCCCCTTCATGAAGCAGCATGTAAATATCGGAGCCTGATGCTCTAGGTGCATGATGAGGCGACACTACTCTGGGCAGACTTCGAGAGCCTGTTTTGGGTGGAGTTTTTCCCAGCCACCCTATGTGCAGTGAAGATACAGGAGCTACTTCATCTACAGTAGCGTAGCATGACGGAGGCATTGTACTCAGAGAGGTTCACCGACCTCTTGTTCTACTCCACAGATATGGTGTGGGACCCATTCTTAAGGGCCCATACCTTCGAGCTGGGGCTCAGGCGAGATATCAGGGCTTTGATGTTCTCCATCAGCATCCCAACGCTGGCGGGGGTGTTGGAGCGATCCCTCTTAGTGGATATTTTCCTTGCTAAGCAGTCACCAGAAGCGAGACCCACCACCATGCTTCACGCAGCAGAGTCTTCTACAGCTGGTAGCAGACTGATGTCACAGAGATCCAAGTGGACCAAACCATCCAGCGAATGACCTCAAGACACAGGTTCGGTTGTGAAAGGAACATGAGATAGAGCCAGTCATATGAGGAACATGAACTATTTCACTTGTGGTGCGAAGGGTCACATGGCTCGTGACTATCCGACCCACCATTTGGATGATCAACAGATGGTCGAAAGACCACCCAGGCAAAGACAGAGATTTGATCGTGGTGTTCTGCAGGGCGCAGAAATACATGGAAGAGGAGCTAGTCAAGTAGTTGGTGGTGGGCGACGTTTCAAGGTGTTAACTCCACCACCACCAAGAGGTCCACCCTGATCACACGGAGTTGGTGGACATGGGAGAGCTCGGCTCCAAGAAGCTAAAACATATGATCACGGCACTCCGGAGTTGATTCAAGGTACAGTCTGTGTCTATTCCACCTTATCTACAGTTTTTATAGACACAGGTTCCAGTCAGTCTTTCATTACCACTACCCTCGTTCAGAGATTGGAGATTCTGATAGAGTCGTTCGCTCGATCCTTATGGATATAGACTCCTACAGGACCAGACTCGATGATTACGCACTGGTGCCTGCAGTTTGATATTACTCTAGGAGGTGAGAGATTCGGATGGGATCTCTTAGTAGCGGTTTCGAGGCCTTACAACGTCATCTTGGGTATGGACTATTTATCTACAGTCCATACTCAGATCGACCGTATTAGGCGCAATGTGTTGTGTGTCTGCACGAATGGGACCAGGTTCACCTTCACCAGTGAGAAGGGAGCCTTTTCAGCATAGGATGGACTTGACCTAAGGAGAGTATAGCCGATCACTCATCAGTTGGCTTGCCTTACCTTCGGAGCAGTTGATGTGGAGAGTCTAACTTATCCGGTTGTGGGGGACCAGAACGCGGATGTTTTCCCTTATGATGTCTCAGGTTTATCTCATCACCGAGAGGTGGAATTTTACATTGACTTGTACAATGGTACGACACTGATATCAAAACCAGTGTATCGGATGGCTCCCACGGAGCTTCGCGAGCTACGAGTACTGTTAGAGGACTTGCAGGGGAAGGGACTCATCTGGCCTAGTGTTTCTCCCTGGGAAGCCCCAATTCTGTTCGCGAAGAAGGCGGATGGGAGCTTGAGGATTTTTTTCAACTACAGGTGCCTGAACTAGGTGATTGTGAATAAAAATTACCCACTCTCGAGGATCAAAACCCTTTTTGACAAGCTGAAGGGAGCACAGTGGTTCTCGAAGATAGACCATAGATCAGTCTATCACCAGCTCAATGTTCGAGATGAGGATGTGTAGAAGACGGCCTTCAGATGTCGGTATGGCCACTACGAGTTCTTGGATATGTTATTCAGTGTAAACAATGCTCCAGCAGTGTTCATGGGACTCATGAACAGGATTTTCTAGCCTTACCATGATCAATTTTTCTTAGTCTTCATTGATGACATTCTGATCTACTCGACTACTGAGGTCGAGCATGCCTACAGTTTGTGGGTAGTACTGGACACACTCCGAGAGCACCAGCTTTATGGTAAACTATCAAAGTACCAATTCTGGATCCGAGAGGTTCAGTTTTTGGGACATGTCATCACAGAGGTTGGAGTTGCATTGGATCCAGGAAAGATTGAGGTGGTACATTATTCAGAGCCACCCACAACTGTGGCGGAAGTACAGAGTTTCTTGGGTTTGTCTGGTTATTACCGGAGGTTCGTAGAAGACTTCTCCAGAGTTGCAGCACCACTATCAGCCTTGATGAAGAAGGGGAAACCCTTTTTGAGGTTGGAGAGATTCCAGCAGAGATTTCAAGATCTGAGGCAGAGGCTGACTAGTGCCCCTTCATGAGGCTACCAGAAGAAGGAGTAGGGTACATAGTCTACTGGGATGAATCCAGGACCGGACATGGATGTGTCCTGATGCAGGAGCGAGTAGTGATCGCTTATTGTTCTCGGTAACTGAGACGGCATGAGAAAAACTATTCTACCAATAACCTGGAGGTAGCAGCATTGGTCTTATCCTTGAAGATGTGGTGGCACAATCTGATGGGTGAACATTTTACAGTGTACTCTGATCACAAGAGTCTTAGGTATATATTCTCCCAGAAGGGCCTAAACCTGAGATAGCGACGTTGTCTTGAGTTCCTCCAGGACTATGAATTCAAGATAGTCTATACTCCTGGGAAGGGGAACGTTGTTGTAGATTCACTCAGTAGAAGGTGTGGTATATAGCTTCTAGCCGTGGTGACTAAGCAGCTGGCTGCTTTACAGATATCCTTTGTGGATAAATATGGAGCAGTCTTCCTTCAGTCTTTTACAGTCATGCCCCACTTCTTCATTGAGTCAGGGAGGCATAGCATGGGGATGCTAACTGTGAGAAACGACATATTCAGATTTCCATAGGGTAGGCACCTGATAGATTTTCTAAAGGTGGGTAGCACGTCATCCTCTTCAGAGGACATACTATGGTGCCAGTGTCACTTTAAGAGGAAGTGTTGAGGTAGTTCCACACATCCACTCTAGCGGTACATCCAGTAGTGGTGAAGATGTACCAAGATCTCTGGTGATGGCTATAACATCCAAGGTAAATAAAGAATAAGAAATATTTCATATTTATTAATATTTGTGAATTAAATATTAATTTTACTTTAAAGGGGTTGCTATGTTCGATAGCATACCCGATATGAAACAACGAGTTTCTTTGAAATCTTGTGTTTCACACTAATAATATATTATTATTATTTTAAATGGTATTTAACTTCTAGTCATTGTATTTGTGATAATGAACAAAAATAACAACAGTATGATTATACATGTTTTTTAAATGTGTTTACATTTATCCAATAAAAAGTTAGAGGCTTAAAATATGAATGAATCTAATTTTAAGCATAATTTTCATTAAAATGTCAATTTACCACCTTTTAATGGAGAACCCTCTTTAAATATAGTTTTGGTCATTTTTATATGTTTTATTTGACCAAATAAAATTCTTCTTTATATTTGGGTCAACGAAATTTACTTTGAGTAACTTTTTGGTATTTTTCTAATAAAGTTCATTTTTTAATGAATAGTGAAAAATACTGTATTTTAATTCGAAAGTACCTTTTAATATAATTTATATATATGGTTAGATTATCTTTTTAATTTGTTTTAAAGTTTAATTAGAATATATTTTTACCATTTAATCCAATTTTGTTTATTGGAATTAATTTCACTTTAAAATTGTAAATAAACAAATATCAATCTTTTGAAAGTTATTGTTTCTTAAAAACACACTATTTTTTTGATAACGGAAATTAATTTTAAATTAATTAATTAAACTACTATGATTATAATTTTATAAAATAGAAATAATTTTTGAATTAGGAACATAAAATATAGCTTAGTCTGAAATTTGTGTATTTTTATGAATAACTTCAATTTTTGATGAATAGTGAAACCACTTAGTAGTAGTTAAAAAAACTGACTTTTTCATTTAAATAAATTTTTACCACTTCTGTGAATTGAATTTCAAAAATGCAACATAAATGGTTGTTGTTAGTAAGTAAAATGTGGTCCAATAAGATGAAAATAATTTTTGGTGAATAGTAACTTTTGACTTTTATTTATCGCGGCTAAAGGTAAATAAGGTAATTCAAGGTAAAAAGAATATTAAAATAATTTAAAATTACCTTAACACTTGTCCTAACCTTATTGGATGAGTAATTCCTGACCATGGGAATCCTTGGGTCTATTTTGGGACACCATGGGGCCACTTATGAATGATAATGACACTTTACATTAATTAATTTAATGTAAAGGAAAAAATGACATAAACAAAACTATTTTAGTAAATTAATTTTTATATGTAGTTATTTAAGTAATATTTTTGACTATAAATATTCATTATAAAGCTAAACATATTTCCTACAACATGGTATTTTTTTATAATTTCTATATATAGAATAAATTATATTATTTATGACACAATAATGATGCAGTGTTTACCTCATTAATAAATCATTTAAATAAATAAAATTATAAATATTAAAATAACATCCAAAAATTTTCCAATTCTTATTGGATGATTTTATTTCGACCGTGATTTATTTTATCTTTTCCTCTAATTATTTTTGGACCTTTAGAAACCGAATATAATTATATAATAAAATAATATTATCACACTTCCCTAATGAGCCCCTCCACCCCTTTATAAAAATATCTCACTTCTAACCAATTCCACACACCTCTAAATCCTTTATGCTCATCCAAAATCTTCCCAATTAATCTCCATACATCCATCTCCTCATCCTAGAAGCCTTACCTTAGGCATAAGGCACTTCAAGAAGTCCTTTTGTTTCAAACCAAAGGAAGTTACCCAACTTAAAGGTAACCGTTTCTCTTAACTTCTTTTCTTTTATTTTACTTCTCCAACACCTAAAATATTTTTATTGCTTTATTTTATAACAAAACCAGTATCCTAAATATACTGTGATGCTTTTATGAGAATTATTTTAACTACACCAACATACACAACCATCTAATGGGTGAAGAAGATACTATTTCTTTGGAAGGCAAACTAATGTCTCACGAGACGATGATTGTTCAATTATCTCCTACTGCCTATCATGGTGTCCATTAAGATGAAATTATATTTATATATTATATATATTATGTTTATGTTTCCTTCATGATTATATATTTTTCTTTTATAGAATACCTTTATGGTGTCCATTATGGGTAAACACGATAACATCTTTTGAGGAAGTGTGGACTGCCGCCCCCTCAAAGTGATATGACTTGTTAATTCCATATGTGTGATGTATAAAGGATAGAGTTAATTATATTATATATTATATTATACTGGAATTATAATATACCTATGTATCATTATGTTTTAATTCCATTAAAATAAGAAATAGAAATGAAAGTAGCGTTAATGCGTATGTACGGCTTACCGTCTCCAAGAACGGTGCATTTCATTTCTTACCTCCAAATGATATGTATTTTTATCTATATATATATATATACTGGATATATTTGATATATATTATATATAAATAATGAATTTCATTCTTGATATAATGGACTATTGACCACATGGACAACTTGTAAATATAAGGTGTTCATTTTTGACTCAAGTACCAAATATTGAAAAAACGAACATTATTAACTTGAATGATTACATAATGTTTATAACATGGTAATAAGTGATATAAAATGAATAATAAACTCTAAAAATGTTCTTAAGCAAGTATAAATTATCTTTGGTTTATTATTCAGGAGATTTAAGAATGATGGAGTCAAATCGGACACAAGGTAAGGGAGATTCTTATCTCTCTTTTAAATCCGTGAGATTTCTAGTGTTCGCAACTTATTCATTTCATGTGGTGTATTGTGTACTGCCATTTGATATATATATTATCATGATTCTCATTATATTCATGCTATTTTGTGATTCATTTGGTGGTTATTAACTTTTGGTCATACAACTCAGTTTATTACAATGTGGTAAAGGGTTTCATCTCACTTTTTATTCATGTGGGATTCATGCTATATTTGACACTATTTCTTTTTGTGTGGTGTATTTACTGCCCATGATTGTAATATTTGTGTAATAGATTTTTATTTATGATTATTTACATCTTCATTTCATGATCCTTCTTTCATGTGGTGTATGTTTTGTAAGTTACCAAATCGGTAAGGAAACCTTTCACCCTCCTCTTTTTAAAAGACTTCTCTTTGTTATGTCTTTTAATTTACATATAATTATGTTGGGATATGTTCTAATATATCCTTATTTATGTAAATTATATTTCCAAGTGATGATATACCCTTTTTATCTCATCTACTCATTTTCTGAATTTTAATGTGATGTCGTTAGGCTGTCGAATTTTTTCATGGGAACTTCTTAACCCAATTTCAATTCTTTGGGTTAAACTTGTACTTCTTGAATATGTCCTCCTATGAATATTCATGAATGAAATCAGACTATTTTACACTTAATATCCACTTATATTTGGTGTATTTATATTTTTCATACATAATTATGTAATTGATTTATCTTTAATCTAAGGATACTGTTTTTATAAGGAATTTTTGTCTCAATTTACATTCCATTGAGACTTCATTGTTGTTATGCAGAAATTCACTCTTATATGGTGTATATACAATCCTTTGGAATATTATATCATGAATCCATTTATTCACATGATATTACAATGTTCTGATTAAATTTTATTCCTCATTTATTTTGATTCAAGTGTCTCTCTTTTTGTCAAAAAAACTCTTTAACTAAAATATCATTTTAAATGTTTTAAATATTTATTATTATAAATGTTTCTCATTAATGTAAATGATTACAAAATGGGTTTTAGGATTTATTTATATGGACATTAATTTTTTCAAATGATAATTCTTTTAAAAGCTTCAATGTGGTATGAGACACTTTGATTCAGAAATATCTTTTTAAATGGTTTTGAAAATGATTTGATAAAGCATTGTTTAGTTCAATATCTTGATTTGATATATTGGAATGTGGAAATGTTATATTTCATTTATAATTATGTTATATGTTATGATTATTTTATTGTTATTGGGAATTTTTTACGTATACCGGTTGTTCCGTGATAAAGCTATGGTGGGTGAGACTGAGATAGCTCTCCAATGCATTGGGTAACTTGACGGAGGTAAACGTGAAGGTTTCTCCTAATAGATTTAGGGAATATACAGTGATAGGTATTCCAATGTAACTCTCTATGTATCTTTGATAGCTATAATGTTAGTATGTTATGGATTCCACAAGTAACCTTTATATTTTATGATTTCTATTTGTTATTCATAAAATCTTATTATTTCATGAGGTAAGTAAAAGAGTTCATGTCTTTTATGTATTTATGAACAAATGTTTCTTTCTTTGTTTTATAACCCTTATTGAGCTTTTTATGCTCATCCCAAGTTCTGAAATGTTTTCACATGACTTAAAGATGAATAGGGTCAAGGATAAGATCAAGGAAAAGTAATGTTGTCTAAAACATGGAACTAAACATGACTCTTTTTTTCGAGAGTTTTTATTTTATGAAAAAAATGGAAACTGTGTATAAGTGTCTACCTTTTAATCTTTTGATATGTAATGGTTATGTCCAAATTCCCTAAAACTCTAAACCTGAAAAGATCCACAATGTGAATTATTCATTTAAATCAATATTATGTAATTTTTAAGGTCGGGCCCTTATAATTGGCATCAGAGGTCGGTTTAGACAAATTTATGAGTTAGAGATTTGTTAAATTAACATCTATAAATTAATTTAATTTAATGATATAGCATTTACAGATTAGCATGTAGCTTCGCCTAAGATATTTCTGTGTTCATAATGGTTTTCTGTAGAGGAAATAGGGCGACTATGTTGGGACGACATCAGGAGGAAGACAACCTTCCAAATCAGTAACCTGAGATGGTCAGAATTGGAACTGAATATTTTGTTGCATTGATGGAACATTTGACTTAGGCTATAAATGGTGGTGTAATCCATGTATGAGATCAGCCAGATCAACCATAGAGGAACATGTCAGTAGTATAGCATTTCATGAGGCAACATCCCCCATCATTCAGAGGATCATCTGACCCGGTGATAGTAGAAGGGTGGATTAAAGCACTAGAAATGATTTTTTATGTCATGGGTTGTTCGGAAAATCAAAAGGTTAGTCTCGATGTTTACTCTTTTGAAGTTGAAGCTGATCAGTGGTGGTCGATGGTGAAAAATATCAGGGATAATTAGGAGATAGATGATCTCGATTGGGATGAATTCAAAGGTATGTTTCTTGAGTAATATTTTCCTATGTTGGTTCATCTTAGAATGGAAAAACAATTCCTGGAATTGAGGCAGGAGGATGACTTAGTATCTACTTATGAAGAAAAATTCACTCGATGGGTAAGGTATGATCCAAATTTCATATGAGATCTTTATAGTAAAATCAACCATTTTTACTCAGGATTAAATCCAAAGTATCGAAGGGATTTAGCTTCTCATGAGATCAAAAGTTATGAAAAACTTGTTCATTGTGCATAGAAGGTGGAAATGGAGTTTTTTTATGATCAGGTGTTCTTTGAAAAACAACAGAATAAGAGGTCGAGGTGGCAGGCGAAAGGGAAGACTCTTCAAAAAAGTCTGACAGTAAGAAATGAAAGTTTACAGTTTGTGAAAATTGTGGTAAAAAGCATGATGGGGATGTCTTTTGAATTATAGTAAGTGCTAATGATGTGGTAAAATGGGAAATAAGGCTCATAATTTCACTAAAAAAGATCAGGGTAATGGTAAGAAAAAATCTGATTTACAGTAAGTAAAATGTTTTAAGTGCAATGAAATGGGTCATTATACAAATTAGTGTCCAACAAAGATCTTAATCGAAGGAAAGCAGCTAGACTACAAGCATAAAAGGGTGGTGAAATCCTTTACAACTACTTCATCAGATGTTAGGCCATCAAATGAAGTTGTATTAGGAACACTGTTTGTTTTTTCATATTATACCAATGTGTTGTTTGATTCAGGGTCTACACACACTTTCATTTTTGAGAAGTTTTCTAGTAAATTGGGAATTCCATCTCAAGATATGAATAGAGAACTTATGGTAAAAACACTTGGAGGAAATGTTGAGAAAAAAATAAGATATAAGAACATTAATTTCCTGGTGTGCAGAAAGAATCTACCTACAAACCTTAATGTTTTTCCTCTAGTAGAGTTTGATGTTATTTTGGGTGTGTATTGGCTTTCTGTTTATCATGTTAAGATTGACTATAAATCTACAGAGGTTTCCTTTTATAATGATTTCCATTTTGTGTACAATAATGAACCCTTTATTTTTATAATATATCAGGAAGCTGGGAAACTAGTAAAATATGGAAATGAATGTTATCTTACACATTGTTCAAAATAAAGGAACTGTTCAGATTAATGATGTGCCAGTGTTAAATGAGTATCTTGATGTTTTTTCTGATGAGTTTCCTGGTATTATACCTATTCAAGATGTTTAATTTACTATTGACTTAGTTCCTGATGCTAAGCCAATTTGAAAACACCCTTATCGAATGGCTGAAATTAAACTTTTAGAGTTAAAGAAGTAATTGCAAGAGTTATAAGGTAAAAGTTTCATTCAACCCAGCATATCACCATGGGGTGATTCTATATTTTTTGTTAAAAAGAAATATGGTTCAATGAGACTTTGCATTTATTATAGATCATTGAATAACATCACTGTTAAGAATAAGTATCATTTCCCTCATATCGATGATTTGTTTGATCAGCTCCAGGGAGATCAGTATTTATCGAAGATTGATTTGAGGTCGGGGTACCATCAGTTGAAAGTAAAGGAAGTAGACATTCTGAAGACCACTTTTCGTACAATATAAAGCCATTATGAATTTGTAGTTATGCCTTTTGGTTTAACCACTACACCTACTGTATTCAGGGATCTTATGAATATAATTTTTCATGAGTTCCTTGATAAGTTGGTGGTTGTGTTAATTAATGATTTTTTAGTTTATTTCAAAAGTAAAGAGGAACATGAAATTCATTTAAGGGTTGTCTTTAAAACCATAAAATAAAAGAAACTATATGGGAAATTCAACAAGTGTGAGTTTTGGTTGTAACAAATTTTTTTCCTTGGTCACATTGTTTCAAAAAATGGTATAACGGTTGATCTTTCTAAAACAAAAGTTGTTGAAGAATGGCCAAGACCCACAAATATAATCGACATTCATAGTTTTATTGGTTTGGTAGGTTATTACCAGAGGTTTGTTGAAAGGTTTGCACGGTTATCTAGTCCATTGACTAAGTTAACTTGAAAAGGTGTTAAGTTCATCTGGAAAAAAGAATGTGATTATTGTTTTCATGAATTGAAAAGAAGATTGGTGAATGCTATAGTTTTGGCACTGCAATACAGAAATGGTGAGTTCGTTATCTACAGTGATGCTTAGTTGAAAGGACTTGGTTGTGTCTTAATGCTGAAGTATTAGGTAATTGCTTACGTGTCATGTCAGTTGAAATCACATGAGTTAAATTACCCTACACATGATTTGGAATTAGGTGCTTTTATTTTTGCTTTAAAAATTTTGGGGCATCATTTGTATGGAGTAAAATGTGAAATATATACTAATCAAAAAATTTTAAAGTATATATTCACTCAAAAAGAATTGAACATGAAATAGAGGATATGGCTGTGATTAATCAAGGATTATGATTGCACGATCCATTACCTTCTGGGAAAAGAAAATAATGTGGCTGATGCTTTGAGTCGAAAAAATAATTCTTCATTAACTATGTTATGTTTGGAACAAGATCCTTTGGTCTTTTATTTGATAATCTTTGGCATAGAAGTTGTTGGTGCAGAAAATTCGTTTATTTTGTATCAGGTGTCAGTGAGATCATCTCTATCAAATAAAATTAATAAATCACATAAAGAAGACAGTGAGTTACAGAAAAAGGTATATGTGGTTTAGAAGGGTAAGTTGCCTGAATTTAATATTGATAATGATTGTGTTTTGAGATTTGGAAAGATATTATGTGTGTCGTGTGATTCAAAGTTGAAGAATGAGTTGTTATGTGAAGCTCATAGTTCCCCATTTTTAGTTCATCCTGGCAGTACTAAGATGTAAAGAGATCATTAGGATTATTACTGGTGGGATGGAATGAAAAGAGATATTACTGATTTTATTATGAATTGTTTGACTTGTTAGCAGGTTAAAGCAGAGCGGCGGTTTCTGGAAGGGATGCTTCATCCTTTACTGGTTTCAGAGTGGAAATGGGAAAATATATCCATGGGCTTCATTGTGGTATTACCGAAGAAATCCTGAGGTAATAATCCAATCTGGTTTATTATTGATCGATTGTCTAAATATTCTCATTTCCATCCTATTCGAGATATATTGTCTCTAGATCAACTTTATCGGTTGTATCATAAAGAGATAGTCAGTTTGCTTGGAGTTCCCATCTCCATTGTATCTGATCGTGATCCCAGGTTTACTTAGAACTTTTGGAAATTCCTTCAAAAGTCATTGGGTACTAAATTAAATTTTAGTACATCTTTTTATCCTCAATCTGATGGGAAATCAGAACAAACAATTTAGACATTGGAGGATATGTTACGTGCTTGCTCGATGGATTATTAGGGAAGTTGGGACCAACAACTTTCTTTGGATAAATGTTCATATAATAACAGTTTTCATTCTAGTATAAAGATGGCTCCATTTGAGGAATTATATGGAAAGCATTGTCGAACTCTAGATTTTTGGGATGAAGTAGGTGAAAGGAAGTTGATGGGATAAGAATTGGTAGAAGAGATGGCAGAAAAAGATCACTTGATTCAGAAGCACATGAGAACAGCTCAGAGAAGACAGAAAAGTTATGCAGATAATCGGAGGAAGGATATTATTTTGAGGTAGGTTGTTGGGAAAAAATCCCTCAAGGCATCATTGAAGTATTTTTGAGGTGATTGTGTTTTTTGACAAAGTGGACATATAAGTAGTGATTGTTGACAAAGCAAAACAATGGCATACAAATTTGTTAACAAAGAAGATTTCATGATGGAATGTCGAGTTCAATAGCTGAGGTCAACGATCCATGTTTGATTCAAGAACGTCGACAAAAGTAATGGATGATCTGGAGGCGGTACAAAAGAACAGATACAAGGTGGGGCCGTTTTCCAGTGTTTGCCAAATATTTGGGCCTGAAAAATCGCCAAATGAAGAAAACTTTTTTTGGCAAAGGGACTTGCGCGCGAGGAATTGGAGTATAGGAAAATTGCGCGCCATATGTTTCTCAAGATCAGAAGATCAAAATATGGCTAAGGAAACAGGTTCGAGAAAGTTTGGGAGTTGGTCACGCAAGTGTCTAAAAGGACAGAAGACTTGCGCGCCGAGACTGGGTCGTGCAGGTGACTTGCACGCCGTCGCGCAGGGGGGTCACATTGCTTATAAATACTGGACCACCCCTATTCATTCTTCACCGGAGTTCAATACTTTGAGAAATCAGAGCTCCCGTCGTGCAGGTGTGGTGGTCGCGCAAGTGTTGTGTGTGGTCGCGCAGGTGGGACTTGCGCACCAGGGTGATAGTTGTGCGCCAGTGTTTGAAGCTATGCTCCAGTGTGGAGTTGCGCGCCAATATTGGATTGGGCGTAAAAGGAAGTGAGTCGCGCAGGTTTGGAGTTGTGGAAGCTTGAGTCGCGCAAGTGTCTGAGGAGGACTTGCGTGCCAGTTGTGACTTGCGTGCTGATACTTGCGTGCCGAGGTTGACTTGCATGCCAAGTAAGCTTTATTTCCAGCAGTGTTTTTCGGGCTGCGTGGAAGCTGGGAGTTTTCCCGATTCCTTCGGTGCAAAGAGATATTCATCTATGGGTGAAAATTGGGCTTCAACAGAGCATCTACTTACAGAGGAATGTGCATTCCTTCATGCAAATGAAGAGACCTATAGGTCTACAAACTGTGAGTGGATCCTTTCCAGAGTAGTGAGTGAAGGAAGAGGAAGAAGGTGATCCTCTCCACCGGCAGTGAGCCAAAGAGAGAGAAACAGGGAGTGACCCTTGGGAAAGCAGTGATCTGACCCTAAAATTTGTAAAGGCAGTGAGCCTGGGCATAGAAGCGATCTAGCCCGAACATTGTATCCACATCTAGTAAAGAATAGTGGAATTTGGTACGACCGGCAACTTGTCGGTGTATGCTCCTTAGACGTAACCCAGTGAGGGTGAACCAAGTAAAAATCTCAGTGTCTGCCTGTTTTCTTCCCTGCATTGCATTCAAAGAATCATCATTAGATAAAGAAGTAAACAAGTGATCATAGTTTACACACAAGAGCAAAAAAATTGACCCTTGTAATAAAGAGTTCAAGATCCAGTGGGGTAGGAAGAACTTTGAAAAAGAATATACATACCCTGGTTCACCCCCCTCTCAGGGTATATAGGCCCCTATTGGTCCTAACAATTGGTATCAGAGGGAAGGTTTCTTTTATCAGATTTCTTTGCTTCAACTTGATGTATTCAATCTGTGTGGTTGAAGATACAGTTTTCTCTTATCTCAATCTGCCATGGGAAAAGGAAAAGCATCAAAGAAGAATCAGAAGTCAGGTAATTTCCCTCAGTGTTGAAGTGTTTTTGGAAAAAGTGTGATTCAACTAAAATAATCAAACAGCTTACTGAAGGAAGGTCTGGATGAATCCGATAGGGAAAAGATTGATTCACTCAATCATGATGTTGGAATGAGTGAAGTACATGATCATCAGAGTGATGTTGAAACAGAAGAAGAAATTGAAGGAAGAATAGATATGTGATTTGAGTTAGAGGCTTCTCTTGAAGAGATAGATGTTTGGAGAGCAAAAACAAAGAAGTCTAACAAAGTTTTTCATGATGCCAAACTCTATATGCAGTAGCAGGAAGAAGAGAAGTCTGAGTTGATGGAAGAAATTGAGAAACTCAAGTTATCAACATGAGAGAACTCAGAATCAGTTAGTGAGTATAAGATTAAGATTGAAGAACGGAAAAGGGTGATTGATGGCTTGAATAGAAAAGTGAAAGATCAAGTCAAGTGTATCAAAGAACCTAATTTTCAAAGTGACGTTGGAAACACCAATGAAATTAAGTCTAAAGACATTCGGATCCAAGCACTGGAAATTGAGATCAATAAGATAAGAAGTTTGAATCAATGACTTATTGATGTAGCTTCTGATATAAAGGAAAAGAATGATTCTCAAGGTGAAGAACTTCAAAAGGTGGCTAAAATGAAGGGAAAACAAAAGGTTGTTGATTATGAAAAGAATCAAAAGTCAGATGAAGTTCATAATCATAAAGCTAGAAATGATGATCTAGAAACACAGTTGTCTGTAGAAGTTCATAAGAATCAAAGGCTACAACAAGAGAATGCATGTTGTTATAATTTTGTTGCTCAAGAAAAATTGAAGGTAAAGGAGAAAAATGACATGGTTGATAAGCTGAAGCATGAACTGGAAGATGAGATGATTTTTGGAAACAATCTCAGAAAAGAACTCAATGCCTAACTTGAATCAAGGGATATGAAGATTCAAAAGTTGGAAGAAGAGCTAGAATCAGTGAAGAAGGAAGTGGAGAAATCCAATGCTAGAGGAAAGACTAAAATGAAGGATGCCTTGAACTTACTATTTGATTATCCATTGACAAGTGATGATGAAATGAAAAGCAAATTTTCTATTTCTGAAAAGAGTCAGGGACAAATTTTCTCAGCTCAAAGACCATACAGTTTGGGAAAAACTGGTATTGGGTTTGATAAATCCCCTTCCGTGAATGACAAAAAGAGAGCTGTGAATAGTTACAGAAGTGGAGAAAAACATCTAGGTGCTGGAGATAAGCCTAATAGAACTATCTCAAAAGGATATGATGACATGTGCTACTTCTGCGGGATTCATGGCCACACATCAAGCTTCTGTTTAGAGGATCTGAGATACATCTCAGGCTGTGAAAATAGAAACTTTGATAAATTTGAGAATAAGAAGAAGCGTCATAAGAAATCAGAGCGAAGAGTCTCTCAGGGGAAAGCATTTATCAGATGCTATTACTGTGGAATAAAAGGACACACAATGAGTATGCGTCCGGAAGCTCAGAAGCTCAATGTCAGAGAAAGAACTCAAAATGCATCAACATCTCGACAGGGAAATGATGAAATGAGGTATGCCTTTGATGGAAAATGTTTTATATGTTCTAATTATGGGCATTTGTCAAGACATTGCAGCAAGAAGAAATCAATAAAGGAAAATGGACTCAAAAGGAGATTCTCAACCCCAGTGATGCATAATGAGAAATTCTACACTGAGAGACAAAGTGGTAAGTTTGAGAATAGGCATAGAGCGTCAGGGGAATCACATGGAGCTGAATGAAAGGTGTATCAGTCACCTCCTCTGTCATACTCACAACAGCTCTCAGGGAGAGAATGTGAACAAACCTGGAAGATTAAGGGGAGAACTACTCCAACTGTGATAAAGAAGAATGAATATTCAATGGAGTACCCACCACCAATGCAAAATAGGGTGATGACTCATAAATCTGATAAAAGGCAGATAAACAAAGAATGCGTTGAAAAATTCACGAGTCATGTGCCATAGAGAGGACCGGAAGAAAAAGGAAAATCCCTGCAATGGTGGAAGAAGGAAGGGCAGATGGAAAGAAAAGAGATTCATGTTCAGAGAAATAATCAAGGAAAATAGAATTTTGGTAGAACATCAAAGACAAAAATGTGTACTAGTGGGTTTAAACCCCAAATTGTGGGAAAGTCCTGGCCTGCAGAATCTTCATATCAGAAAAAGACTCAGAATGCAGGTCATGAATGCTTAGTCATATGGACAGAGCAGTTGAAGTTGGCTAGGCATCTGGAGGAAGTAAGAAAGGAGTGTGATGCGCTCCAAGAAAGAATCAAAGGGTTGACCCATCAGGATCAACCGCAATCCTCATCTTGAGGACTCTGGAAGAAACCCCTCTCTCTATGTATATAAATGTTATTAACTGATGATTAATGTGTTTTAGGTTTAGGGAAATACAATCCAAGGGAAGCGGCATCTAAAGATGCAAAGTGGAGAAGTGATATGCTCCAGATATTTAATTGATTCAAATCAGGTACCAAAGTTGAAGGAGAAAGGGATAAACAGAGCACAATAGAAAGTGATTGTGTTATTAACTCTATCTCTTGTTTCCTAAACTGAGTTCCAACTTAGTAGGCTTAGATATTTGGTTAATGGCTCGATGCTGAGTGCAAGATTAGAATAAATGATACACGAGGAGAATAAGAGTGTTTATGGGTCTAAACAGTGGGAATAACCCCAGGAAGTGTTGCATAACATAGGGGGAGCATTCTATATCCAAATCAGATGCAAGATCACAATGTGATATGAAGGATTAATGTTTATGCTCATGCAGAATGATTGGTGGAAAAGAAGCAACACAAAGGTTTTCATGATTATCTATTTTGTTCTAATAGTGTGGTATCAGCTGACTGCTTTCAGGATACTAAGAAGCTGCGAGAGAAAATCAAAGGTGTGTCAACAAAAATCTGAGAGATGGTGTTCAATGAAATGACGTCATTGAACAATGACACAGAGAAAAGTAGCTGAAAGAAATGAAGCCACTGAAGAATGAGTCAGTGAACAATTTCCTGATGAATGTGTTGAGGAATAAAGCAACACAAGGGAAGCAGAAGTGGCTTATGCTAATTTAGAAGAAGACACCGATGATGAATAAGAAAGTGTCTAGTCTGTGCCTACAAGGAAGCCAAAGAGATGAGCTGAAATTGATAGACAGAATATCATTGGTAATTAGGCAGCTCCTGATCAAACAAGAATAATGGAGTCACTGCAGTAGACCTATTTCCTATCTCAGGTAGATCTGAAATGCTTTGCTGATGCAGATGAAGTTGAAAACTGGGTTCAGGCTTTGAATGAAGAGCTTGACCAGATTGAGAAGAACCATACATGGGAGATTGTTTTGAGGCCAGTAGACAAGAATGTCATCGGGACTAAATGGTTCTATCGCAACAAGATGAATGAAAATGGAAATGTGATTCGAAACAAAGCACGACTAGTGTGTAAGGGATACTCCCAGATAGAGGGAATAGATGTAGATGAGACATTTTCACCGGTTGCAAGGCTGGAGATGATCAGATTATTTTTGGCCATAGCATTGCAAAGAAAGTTCAAAGTGTTCCAGATGGACGTCAAATCTGCATTTCAAAATGGGATTTTGGAAGAAGAGGTGTACATTGAGCAGCCATATGGTTTTCTTATTCATGAGGATGAGAACAAAGTTTGTAGGCTGAGGAAGGCATTGTATGGGATGAAACAAGCACCAAGAGCATGGTACTCAAGGCTTGATCAGTACTTGAAGAAGCTTGGTTTCCAGTGTGGTGGAGTTGATTACAATCTCTATTTCAACAACAATAGTAATCAAAGGATGAGGGTTCTGGTCTATGTCGATGATATAATATTTGGTGGATCAAATGAAGCTCAGTGCAGACAGTTTTTCGAATTCATTAAAAAATGAGTTTGAAATGTCAATGATTGGAGAGCTAACATTTTTCCTTGGTCTACAGGTGACACAAGGAAGGAATGGAACATTGATTTCTCAATCTAAATATGTCAAGGAGGTCCTGAGAAGGTTTGTAATGGAAAATTCCAAGGAGATGAAGACTCTGGTTGCTACCCGGATGAAATTATCAAAAGATGAGGATGGCAAGATAGTTAATATCACAGAATACAGGAAAATCATTGGAAGTCTGTTGTACTTAACCACAACAAGTCCTGATATTGTTTTTTCCACATGCCAAGTAGCGAGATATCAGAGTTATCCCAAGCAATGACACAAGATTGCAGTGAAAAGAATACTTCGGTATATCCAGGGAACAGTGGATTTCGTCTTGACATATACTGATAAATTTCACACAGAGTTATTGGGATATACTGATGCAGACTGGGCCAGTTCAGCAGATGATAGAAAATCAACGTCAGGTGGTGCATTCTATCTTGGTGGATTGTGTATTTCTTGGCTTATCCAGAAGAAAGATTGCATTTCATTGAGCACCGTAGAAGCTGAATATATTGCAGCCACTCAGGCATGCACACAGTTATTCTGTATGAAGCAGCAGCTTGAAGATATGGGAGTTTAAGTGAAGTCTCCTATCAAAATCTAGTGTGATAACTCAAGTTCTATAAATCTCAGAAAAAATCTCGTTCATCACTCAAAGACAAAGCACGTTGAGATAAAGTCTCATTTTATCAAGGAGAAAGTTGAGCAGGGAATCATGAAGTTGGAGTATGTGCCTACAGAACTACAAGTTGCAGACATTCTGACAATTGCCTTACCCAAGGAAGCATTTGAAAGGCATCAACTGGCTCTGGGAGTTCAGTCGAATCCCTGCACTTGAAATAATGTGAATGTGGAACATCCTCACCCCCCTCTCCCCGAGGTATGATGTGATTTTCCCTAATGTGCTGATATGTGTTCTCTACTATGTTACCGACTATAAAGGAGTGTCATTTGGGTTCGTTGACAAAGGGGGAGAAAATAGTGATTGTTCAAGGGGGATACAATGTGGAGATTTCATAAATCATGAATGATATGGGGAGAATCTGACAGGTGGAGCAGCCAGATTGGGGGAGTTGAAGCTAGTTGAATGTGCTTAGCCAGAGCTTAGCTTGGACAACACAGGAAATAGGGATAAAGAGGCTTTGAAGCTGACAAGGGATGAAGCTGTGAACAGAAAGGGGGAGCGTATAAAATCTGACGATGCTAGAAGTGATCGATAAAAGAATAGATATAACGACAGCTGCAGATCGTGATAAAAGCAGAAGAGTGGTGTTGGAATGTGGTAAAAATATTTCCAAACAAACTTTGGTCTTCCAACAATTCCATCAACAATTGGTATCAGTTTAGTACAAATTGGTATCAGTTTGGTGTCAAAAGTGGATGTCAGAGATGAAGTGATCTATTGATGAACTTTTCATTTACTCTTGTTTTTCACGCCGAGCATTGCTCATCTGGGCTTAGAGTATGTGTTGAGTAAATCCTTTATCACTATCAGAATCGCAAAAGGCGAATGGTGGCTGAAAAATTAATGATGTATCTTTCCATAGAAGAGTTTTCAACAAACCCAAAGGGGGATATTGTTGGGAAAAAATCCCTCAAGGCATCATTGAAGTATTTTTGAGGTGATTGTGTTTGTTGAAAAAGTTGACATCTGTGTAGTGATTGTTGACAAAGCAAAACAATGGCATACAAATTTGTTAACAAAGAATATTTCATGATGGAATGTCGAGTTCAATAGCTGAGGTCAACAATCCATGTTTGATTCAAGAACATTGACAAAAGGAATGGATGATTTGGAGGTGGTACAAAAGAACAGATACAAGGTGGAACCATTTTCAAGTGTTTGCCAAATTTTTGGGCCTGAAAATCGCCAAATGAAGAAAACAGTTTTTGGCAAAGGGACTTGTGCACCGATGACTTGGAGTATAGGAATCTTGCACACCATATGTTTTTCAAGATGATAAGATCAAAATATGGATAAGGAAACAGGTTCGCGCAAGTTTGGTATTTGGTCGCGCAAGTGTCCAAAAGGATAGAAGACTTGCGCGCCGAGACTGGGTCATGCAGGTGACTTGTGCGCCGTCGCACAGGGGGGTCAGATTGCCTATAAATACTGGACCACCCCTCTTCATTCTTCACCGGAGTTCAATACTTTGAGAAATCAGAGCTCCCGTCGCGCAGGTGTGGTGGTCGCGCAAGTGTTGTGTGTGGTCGTGCAGGTGGGACCTGCGCGCCAGGGTGATAGTTATGCGCTAGTGTTTGAAGCTATGCGCCAGTGTGGAGTTGCGCGCCAATATTGGATTGGGCGTAAAAGGAAGTGAGTCGCGCAGTTTTGGAGTTTTGGAAGCTTGAGTCGCGCAAGTTTCTAAGGAGGACTTGCGCGCCAGTTGTGACATGCATGCCGATACATGCGCGCCGAGGTTGACTTGCGCGCCAAGTAAGGTTTATTTCCATCAGTGTTTTTCGGGCTTCGTTGAAGCTGGAAGTTTTCCCGATTCCTTTGGCGCAAAGAGATATTCATCTACGGGTGAAAATTGGGCTTCAACAGATCATATACTTACAGAGGAAGATGCATTCCTTCATGCAAATGAAGAGACCTACAGCTCTACAAACTGTGAGTGGATCCTTTCCAGAGCAGTGAGTGAAGGAAGAGGAAGAAGGTGATCCTCTCCACCGGTAGTGAGCCAGAGAGAGAGAAACAGGGAGTGACCCTTGGGAAAGCAGTGATCTGACCCTAAACTTTGTAAAGGCAGTGAGCATGGGCATAGAAGTGATCTAGCCCGAACATTGTATCCACATCTAGTGAAGAATAGTGGAATTTGGTACGATCGGCAACTTGTCGGCGTATGCTCCTTGGACGTAGCCCAGTGAGGGTGAACCAAGTAAAAATCTCTGTGTCTGCCTGGTTTCTTCCCTGCATTACATTCAAAGCATCATCATTAGATAAATAAGTAAAGAAGTTATCATAGTTTACACACAAGAGAAAACAAATTGACCCTTGTAATAAAGAGGTCAAGATCCAGTGGGCTAGGAAGAACTTTGAAAAAGAATATACATACCCTGATTCACCCCCCTCTCAGGGTATATAGGCCCCTATTGGTCCTAACAATTGATATCAGAGGGAAGGTTTCTTTTATCAGATTTGTTTGCTTTAACTTGGTGTAGTCAATCTGTGTGGTTGAAGATACAATTTTCTCTTATCTCAATCTTCCATGGGAAAAGTAAAAGCATCAAAGAAGAATCAGAAGTCAGGTAATTTCCCTCTGTGTGGAAGTGTTTTTGGAAAAAGTGTGATTCAACTAAAAGAATCAAACAGCTCACTGAAGGAAGGTCTGGATGAATCCGATAGGGAAAAGATTTATTCACTCAATCATGATGTTGGAATGAGTGAAGTACATGAGCATCAGAGTGATGTTGAAAAAGAAGAATAAATTGAAGTAAGAATAGATATGTGAGCTGAGTTATAGGATTATCTTGAGGAGATATATGTTTGGAGAGAAAAAACAAAGAAGTCTAACAAAGTTGTTCATGATGCCAAACTCTATATACAGCAGCAGGAAGAAGAGAAGTCTGAGTTGATGGAAGAAATTGAGAAACTCAAGTTATCAACACGAGAGAACTCAAAATTAGTTAGTGAGTATAAGATTAAGATTTAAGAATAGAAAAGGGTGATTGATGGCTTGAATAGAAAAGTGAAATATCAAGTCAAGTGTATCGAAGAACCTGATATTCAAAGTGACGTTGGAAACACCGGTGAAATTAAGTCTAAAGACATTCGGATCCAAGCACTGGAAACTGATATCAATAATATAAGAAGTTTGAATCGAGGACTTATTGATGTAGCTACTGAGATAAAGGAAAATAATGATTCTTAAGGTGAAGAACATAAAAAGGTGGCTAAAATGAAGGGAAAAAAAGGTTGTTGATTATGAAAAGAATCAAAAGTCAGATGATGTTTATAATCATAAAGCTAGAAATGATGATCTAGAAACACAGTTATCTATAGAAGTTCAGAAGAATCAAAGGCTTCAACAAGAGAATGCATGTTGTTCTAATTTTGTTGCTCAAGAAAAATTGATGGTAAAGGAGAAAAATGACATGGTTGATAAGCTGAAGCATGAACTGGAAGATGAGATGATTTGTGGAAACAATCTCAGAAAAGAACTCAATGCCCAACTTGAATCAAGGGATATGAAGGTTCAAAAGTTGGAAGAAGATCTAGAATCAGTGAAGAAGGAAGTGGAGAAATCCAATGCTAAAGGAAAGACTAAAATGAAGGATTCCTTGAACTTACTATTTGATTATCCTTTGACAGGTGATGATGAAGTGAAAAGCAAATTTTCTATTTCTGAAAAGAGTCAGGGACAAATTTTCTCAGCTCAAAGACCATACAGTTTGTGAAAAACTGGTATTGGGTTTGATAAATCCCCTTCCATGCATGACAAAAAGAGAGCTATGAACAGTTACAGAAGTGGAGAAAAACATCTAGGTGCTGGAGATAGGCCTAAGAGAACTATCCCAAAAGGATATGATGACATGTGCTACTTCTGCAGGATTCATGGCCACACATCAAGCTTCTGTTCAGAGGCTCTGAAATACATCTCAGGCTGTAAAAATAGAAACTTTGATAAATTTCAGAATAAGAAGAAGCGTCATAATAAATCAGAGCGAAGAGTCTCTTAGGGGAAAGCATTTATCAGATGCTATTACTGTGGAATAAAAGGACACACAATGAGTATGTGTCCGGAAGCTCAGAATCTCAATGTCAGAGAAAGAACTCAAAACGCATCAACATCTCGATAGGGAAATGATGAAATGAGGTATGCCTTTGGTGGAAAATGTTTTATATGTTCTAATTATGGGCATTTGGCAAGACATTGCAGCAAGAAGAAATCAAGAAATGAAAATGGACTCGAAAGGATATTCTCAACCCCAGTGATGCATAATGAGAAATTATACACTGAGAGACAAATTGGTAAGTTTGAGAATAGGCATAGAGCATCAGGGGAATCACATGGAGCTGAACAAAAGGTGTATCAGTCACCTCCTCTGTCATACTCACAATAGCTCTCAAGGAGAGAATGTGAACAAACCTGGAAGATTAAGGGGAGAACTACTCCAGCTGTGATAAAGAAGAATGAATATTCAATGGAGGACCCACCACCAATGCAAAATAGGTTGATGACTCATAAATCTGATAAACAGCAGATAAACAAAGAATTTGTTGAAAAATTCACGATTCATGTTCCACAGAGAGGACTAGAAGAAAAAGGAAAATCTCTGCAATGGTGGAAGAAGGAAGGGTAGATGGAAAGAAAAGAGATTCCTGTTCAGAGAAATAATCAAGGAAAATGGAATTTATGTAGAACATCAAAGACAAAAATGTGTACTAGTGGGTTTAAACCCCAAATTGCGGGAAAGACCAGGCCTGCAGAATCTTCATATCAGAAAAAGACTCAGCATGAAGGTAATGAATGCTTAGTCAATAGCCAGAGTAGTTGAAGTTGGCTAGGCAGCTGGAGGAAGTAAGAAAGGAGTGTGATGCACTCCAAGAAAGAATCAAAGGGATGACCCATCAGGATCAACCGCAATCCTCATCTTTATGAGTCTGGAAGAAACCCCTCTCCCTATGTATATAAATGCTATTAACTGATGATTAATGTGTTTCAGGTTTAAGGAGATACAATCCAAGGTAAGCGGCATCTAAAGATGCAAAGTGGAGAAGTGATATGCTCCAGAGATTCAATTGATTCAAATCAGGTACCAAAGTTGAAGGAGAAAGGGAGAAACAGAGAAAAATAGAAAGTTATTGTGTTATTAACTCTATCTCTTGTTTCCTACACTGAGTTCCAACTCATTAGGCTTAGAGATTTGGTTAATGGCTAGATGCTGAGTGCTAGATTATAATAAATGATACACGAGGAGAAGAAGAGTGTTTATGGGTATAAACAGTGGGAATAACCCCAGGAAGTGTTGCATAACATAGGGGGAGAATTCTATATCCAAATCAGATGCAAGATCACAATGTGATATGAAGGATGAATGTTTATGCTCATGAACAATGATTGGTGGAAAAGCAGCAACACACAGGTTTTCATGATTATCTATTTTGTTCTAACAATGTGGTATCAGCTGACTGCTTTCAGGATACCAAGAAGCTGCGAGAAAAAATAAAAAGTGTGTCAACAAAAATCTGAGAGATGTTGTTCAATGAAATGACATCATTGAACAATGACATTGAGAAAAGTAGCTAAAAGAAATGAAGTCACTGAAGAATGAGACAGTGAAAAATTTCTTGACGAATGTGTTGAGGAATAAAGCAACACAAGGGAAAAAGAAGTGGCTTATGCTGATTTAGAAGAAGACATTGTTGATGAACAAGAAAGTGTCTAGTCTGTGCCTACAAGGAAGCCATAGAGCTGAGCTGAAATTGATAGATAGATTATCATTGGTAATTAGGCAGCTCCTGATCAAACAAGAATAATGGAGTCACTGCAGCAGAAATCTTTCCTATCTAAGGTAGATCTGAAATGCTTTGCTGATGCAGATGAAGTTGAAAACTGGGTTCAGGCTATGAATGAAGAGCTTGACCAGATTGAGAAGAACCAGACATGGGAGATTGTTTTGAGGCCAGTAGACAAGAAGGTCATCAGGACTAAATGGTTCTATCACAATAAGATGAATGAAAATGGAAATGTGATTCGAAAAAAAGCACGACTAGTGTGCAAGGGATACTCTCAGTTAGAGGGAATAGATGTAGATGAGACATTTGCACCGGTTGCAAGGCTGGAGATGATTAGATTATTTTTGTCCATAGCATTGAAAATAAAGTTCAAAGTGTTCCAGATGGACGTCAAATCTGCATTTCTAAATGGGGTTCTGGAAGAAGAGGTGTACATTGAGTAGCTGGATGGTTTTCTTATTCATGAGGATGAGAACAAAGTTTGTAGGCTGAAGAAGGCATTGTATGGGTTGAAACAAGCACCAAGAGCATTGTACTCAAGGATTGATCAGTACATGAAGAAGCTTGGTTTTCAGCATGGTGGAGTTGATTACAATCTCTATTTCAACAAAAATAGTAATCAAAGGATTATGGTGCTAGTCTATGTCGATGATATAATATTTGGTGGATCAAATGAAGCACAGTGCAGACAGTTTTTCGAATTCATGAAAAATGAGTTTCAAATGTCAATGATTGGAAAGCTAACATTTTTCCTTGGTCTACAGGTGACACAAGGAAGGAATGGAACATTAATTTCTCAATCTAAATATGCCAAGGAGGTCATGAGAAGGTTTGTAATGGAAAATTACAAGGAGATGAAGACTTTGGTTGCTACCCAAATGATATTATCAAAAGATGAGGATGGCAAGATAGTTAATATCACAGAATATAGGCAAATCAGTTAAAGTTTGTTGTACTTAACCGCAAAAAGGCCTGATATTGTTTTTTCCACATGCCAAGTAGCGAGATATCAGAGTTATCCCAAGGAATCCCACAAGATTGCAGTGAAAAGAATACTTCGGTATATCCAGGGCACAGTGGAGTTCGTCTTGACATATACTGATAAATTTCAGACAGAGTTATTGGGATATACTGATGCAGACTGGGCAGGTTCAGCGGATGATAGAAAATCAACATCATGTGGTGCATTCTAGCTTGTTGTATTGTGTATTTCTTGGCTTAGCAAGAAGAAAGATTGCATTTCATTGAGCACCGTAGAATCTGAATATATTGCGGCCACTCAAGCATGCACACAGTTATTGTGGATGAAGCAGAAGCTTAAAGATATGGTAGTTGAAGTGAAGTCTCCTATCAGAATCCAGTGTGATAACTCAAGTTCTATAAATCTCAGAAAAAATCTTGTCCATCACTCAAGGAAAAAGCACATTGAGATAAAGTCTCATTTTATCAAAGAGAAATTTGAGAAGGGAATCGTGAAGTTGGAGTATGTGCCTACAGAACTACAGGTTGCAGACATTCTGACAATGGCCTTAACCAAGGAAGCATTTGAAAGGCATCGACTGGCTCTGGGAGTTCAGTCAAATCCCCGCACTTGAAATAGTGTGAATGTGGAACATCCCCACCCCCCTCTCCCCGAGGTATGATGTGTTTTTCCCTAATGTGATGATATGTGTTCTATACTATGTTACCGACTACAAAGGAGTGTCCTTTGGGTTCATTGACAAAGGGGGAGAAAATAGTTATTGTTCAAGGGGGAGACAATGTGGAGATTTGATAAATCATGAATGATATGGGGAGAAGCTGACAGGTGGAGCATCCAGATAGGGGGAGTTGAAGCTAGTTGAATGTGCTTAGCCAGAGCTTAGCTTGGACAACACATGAAATAGGACTAAAGTGGTTTTGAAGCTGACAAGGGATGAAGCTGTGAACAGAAAGGGGGGGTGTATGAAATCTGACGATACTAGAAGTGATCGATAAAAGAATAGATATCACGACAGCTGCAGATCGTGATAAAAGCAGAAGAGTGGTGTTGGAATGTGGTAAAAATATTTCCAAACAAACTTTGGTATTCCAACAAATCCATCAACAGTTGGTATCTGTTTAGTACAAATTGGTATCAGTTTGGTGTCAACAGTGGATGTCAAAGATGAAGTGATCCATTGATGAACTTTTCATTTACTCTTGTTTCTCAGGTCGAGCATTGCTCATGTGGGCTTAGAGTATGTGTTGAGTAAATCCTTGATCGCTATCAGAATCGCAAAAGGCGAATGGTGGCTGAAGAATTAATGATGTATCTTTCCATAGAAGAGTTTTCAATAAACCCAAAGGGGGATATTGTTGGGAAAAAATCCCTCAAGGCATCATTGAAGTATTTTTGAGGTGATTGTGATTATAGACAAAGTGGACATCTGAGTAGTGATTGTTGACAAAGCAAAACAATGGCATACAAATTTGTTAACAAAGAATATTTCATGATGGAATGTCGAGTTCAATAGCTGAGGTCAAAGATCCATGTTTGATTCAAGAACGTTGACAAAAGGAATGGATGATCTGGAGGTGGTACAAAAGAACAGATACAAGGTGGCGCCGTTTTCCAGTTTTTGCCAAATATTTGGGCCTGAAAATTGCCAAATGAAGAAAACTGTTTTTGGCAAAGGGACTTGCGTGCCGAGGACTTGGAGTATAGGAAACTTGCGCACCAGATGTTTTTCAAGATCAGAAGATTAAAATATGGCTATGGAAACAGGTTCGCGCAAGTTTGGGAGTTGGTCGTGCAAGTGTCCAAAAGGACAGAAGACTTGCGCGCCGAGACTGGGTCGCGCAAGTGACTTGCGCGCCGTCGCGCAGGGGGGTCAGATTGCCTATAAATACTGGACCAACCCTCTTCATTCTTCACTGGAGTTCAATACTTTGAGAAATCAGAGCTCCCGTCGTGCAGGTGTGGTGGTCGCGCAAGTGGTGTGTGTGGTCGCGCAGGCGGGACTTGCGCACCAGGGTGATAGTTGTGCGCCGGTGTTTGAAGTTGCGCGCCAGTGTGGAGTTTCATGCCAATATTGGATTGGGTGTAAAAGGAAGTGAGTCGCGCAGGTTTGGAGTTGTGGAATCTTGATTCGCGCAAGTGTTTGAGGAGGACTTGCAGGCCAGTTGTGACTTGTGCGCTGATACTTACGTGCCGAGGTTGACTTGCGCGCCAAGTAAGGTTTATTTCCAACAGTGTTTTTCGGGCTGCGTGGAAGCTAGAAGTTTTCCCAATTCCTTCGGTGAAAATAGATATTCATCTACGGGTGAAAATTGGGCTTCAACAGAGCATCTACTTACAGAGGAAGATGCATTCCTTCATGCAAATGAAGAGACCTACAGGTCTATAAACTGTGAGTGGATCCTTTCCAGAGCAGTGAGCGAAGGAAGAGGAAGAAGGTGATCCTCTCCATCGGCAGTGAGCTAGAGAGAGAAAAACAGGGAGTGACCCTTGGGAAAGCAGTGAGCTGACCCTAAACTTTGTAAAGGTAGTGAGCCTGGGCATAGAAGTGATCTAGCCTGAACATTGTATCCACATCTAGTGAATAATAGTGGAATTTGGTACGACCGGCAACTTGTTGGCATATGCTTCTTGGATGTAGCCCAGTGAGGGTGAACCAAGTAAAAATCTCTGTGTCTTCCTGTTTTCTTCCCTGCATTGCATTCAAAGCATCATCATTAGATAAAGAAGTAAATAAGTGATCATAGTTTACACACAAGAGAAAACAAAGTGACCCTTTTAATAAAGAGGTCAAGATCCAGTGGGGTAGGAAGAACTTTGAAAAAGAATATCCATACCCTGATTCACCCCCCTCTCAGGGTATATAGGCCCCTATTGGTCCTAACATAGGTGATCATGTATTTCTCAAAGTTTCTCTATGGAAAAGTGTGATGTGTTTTGGTAAGAAGGGAAAGTTGAGTCTAAGGTTCATTGGACCTTATGAAATTCTGTAGAAGGTTGGATTAGTTGCGTACAGAGTGGCTTTACCTCCATGTTTATCCCAGGTACTCAATTTTTTTCATGTTTTGATTTTGAGAAAGTATATGCCAGATCCATCTCATGTTTTTATCCCAATGGTAGTTCAGTTGGAAGATAATCTCTCTTATGAAGAATAACCAGTTCAGATTTTTGACCATAGAGACCAAGTGTTGCGAAATAATGTAATTCACCAGGTAAAGGTTTTTTGGAAAAACCATATGGTTGAAGAGGCCACGTGGGATTCTGAAAATGCTATGAGGGATAAATACCCCCACTTATTTTGTTAAATAAAATTGCGAGAACATAATTCTCAAAAGGGGGAAGGATCAAACATCCCAGGTAAATAATGAATAAGAAATATTTCATATTTATTAATATTTTTGAATTAAATATTAATTTTACTTTAAAGATATTTCTATGTTCGATAGCGTACCCGATACGCAACAACGAGTTTCTTTGAAATCTTACGTTGCACACTAATAATATAATATTTTTATTTTAAATGGTAGTTAACTCCTTGACATTGTATTGAAGGGAATGAACAAAACTAACTACAATATGATTATACATGTTTGTTAAATGTTTTTACATTTATCCAATAAAATGTTCGAGTCTAAAAATATGAATGAATCTAATTTTAAGCATAATTTACATTAAAAGGTCGATTTACCGCCTTTTAATAGAGAACCCTATTAAAATCTTGTTTTTTTCATTTTTATATGGTCTATTTGACCAAATAAAATTCTTCTTTATATTTGGGACATCAAAATTTACTTTGGGTGTTTTTTGGGTATTTTTTTGATAAAGTTCATTTTTTTAATGAATAGTGAAAATACTATATTTTACTTCAAAAGTGCCTTTCAATATAATTTATTTATATGGATAAATTATCCTTTTAATTGGTTTTAATTTTTAATTAGAATATATTTTTACCATTTAATGCAATTTTGTTTATTGGAATTAATTTCACTTTGAAATTGGACATAAACAACTATCAATCTTTTGATAGTTATTGTTTCTTAAAAACATGCTATTTGTTTTGATAACGAGAATTAATTTTAAAGTAATTAATGCAACATCTATGTTTAGAATTTGGTAAAATAGACATCATTTTCTAATTTGGAACATAAAATATAACTTAGGCAAAAATTTTGGTATTTTTCTGAAAAACATCAATTTTTGATGAATAGTGAAACCACTTAGTAGTAGTTAAAAAACTGACTTTTTCATTTAGATGAAATTTTACCACTTATGTGAATTGAATTTCAAAAATTCTACATACATTTTTGTTTTCAGTAAGTAAAATTTTGTTCAATAAGATGAAAATAATTTTTGGTGAATAGTAACTTTTGACTTTTATTTAATGCGGTTAAAGGTAAATAAGCTAATTTAAGGTAGAAAGAATAATATAATAATTCACAATTACCTTAAAATTTTTCTTAACCTTATTGGATTACTAATGGCCGACCATGGGCATCCTTGGGTCTATTTTGGGACCCCATGCGGACACTTATGAATGATAATGACACGTTAGATTAATGAATTTAATGTAAAGGAAAAAATGACATAAACAAAACTCTTTCAGTAAATTAATTTTTATATGGTGTTATATATGTAATAGTTTTGACTATAAATATTCATTGAAAGTGAAAAATATTTCCTACAACATGGTATTTTTTTATAATTTTTAGATATCGAATAAATTAAATTATTTAAGACACAATAATGATGCAGTATTTACCTCATTAATAAATCATTTAAATAAATAAGATTACAAATTTTAAAATAACATCCAAAACTTGTTCAATTATTATTGGATGAATTTATTTCGACCATGATTCATCTTATCTTAGACTCTAATTATTTTATGACCTTTTGAAACCAAATATCATTATATAATAAAATAATGTTATCACACTTTCCTAAAGAGCCCCTCCCCCCTTATAAAAATCCTTCACTTATAACCAAGTCCCACACCTCTAAATCCTTTAGTCACATCCTAACTCTTCCTAATTAAGCTCCATATATCCATCTCCTCCTCCTAGAAGCCTTAACATAGGCATAAGCCTCTTCAAGAAATCATTTTGGTTCAAACCAAAGGAAGTTACCCAAATTAATGGTAACAATTTCTCTTAACTTATTTTCTTTTTTTTTACTCCTCCAACCCCTAAACTCTTTTTATTCCATTATTTTATAACAACACCAGTATCCTAAATATACTAGGATGTTGTTATGAGAAGTATTCTAACTAAAATTACACAAACCTCCATCTAATAGATGAAGAACATATTGTTTCTATGGATGAAAAACTAACGCCTCACGAGATGATGATTGTTCGATTATCTCCTACCTCCTATAATGGTGGCCATTAAGATGAAACTATATTTATATATGATATATATTATGTTTATTTTTTTTCATGATTCTGTATTTTTCTTTTATGTCATACCTTTATGGTTTCCATTATGTTTAAACGTGATAATTTCATTTGAGGAAGTGAGGACTACTACCCCTCAAAGTGATATGACTCGTCAATGACATATGTGGGATATATAAAGGATATATTTAATGATATTATATATGATATTATACTGTAATTATAATATACCTATGTATCATTATGTTTTAATTCCATTAAAATAAGAAATAGAAATAAAAGTAGCGTTCATGCGTACATACGGCTTACCGTCTCCATGAACGGTGCATTTCATTTCATACCTCCAAATGATATGTACTATTATAAATATATATATATATAGATACTGGATATATATGATATATATTATATCTAAATAATTAATTTCATTTTGGATATAATGGACTATTTACCACATGGAAAACTTGTAAATATAAGGTGTTCATTTTTTACTCAAGTACAAATATCGACAAAACAAACATTATTAACTTGCATGATTACATAATGTTTATAACATGGTAATAAGAGATATAAAAGGAATAATATACTTTAAAAAGTTTCTTAAGAAAGTAGAAATTAACTTTATTTTATTATTCATGAGATTAAATATTGATCGAGTCAAGTCAGACACGTGGTAAGGGATTTCTTTATCTCACTTTTAGTTCTGTGAGATTTCCATTGTTCGCCACTTATTCATTGCATGTGGTGTATTGTGTAATTCCATTTGATATATGTTATCATTATTATCATTATATTCAAGGTATTCTATGATTCATTTAGTGGTTATTAACTTTTGGTCATACGACTCAGTTGATTACAACGTGGTAAAGGGTTTCATCTCAATTTTTATTCTTGTGGGATTCTTGCTATATTTGCCACTATTTCCTTTTGTGCAGTGTATGTAATTCTCGTGATTGTAATCTTTATATAATATAATTTCATTTATGATCATTTAAATCTTAATTTTATTCTCCTTCTTTCATGTGGCGTATGTTTTGTAAGTTACCAAATTGGTAAGGGAACCTTTCACCCTCCTCTTTTTAAAAGAGTTCTTTTTTGATATGTCTTATAATTTACATATTATTATGTTTGGATATGTTCTTATATGTCCTTATTGATGTAAATTTTATTTCCAAGTTGTTATATACCCTTTTTACCTCATCAACTCATTTTATGAATTTTAATGTGACATCATTAGGCTGTCGAATGTTTGCAAGGGGACTTCTTAACCCAATTTCAATTCTTTGGGTTAAACTTGTACTTCTTGAATATGTCATCCTATGAATATATATGAATGACATCTGATTTTTTTACACTTAATATCCACTTATATTTGGGGTATTTATATTTTTCACACATAATTTTTCAATTTATTTATCCTTAATCTAAGGATACCATTTTTATAAGAAATTTTTGTCTCAATTTACATTCCATTGAGACTTCATTATTGTTTTGAACCAATTCACTATTATATGGTGTATATACTGTCCTTTTTCATATAATATCATTAATACCTTTATTCAAATGATATAATAATGTTCTGATTAAAATTTATTCCTCGATTATTTGTATTCAAGAATCTCTCTTTTTGTTAAAAAAAACTTTTTAACTAAAATATCGTTTTAAATGTTTTAAAGATTTATTCTTGTAAATGTTTCTCATTAATGTCCTTGTATTCAAAATGGGTTTTAGGATTTATTTATATGGGGATTATTGTTTTCAAATGATTATTCTTTTAAAAGCTTCAAAGTGGTATGGGACATTTTGAATCAAAAATCTTTTTTTAAATTGTTTTTAAATGACTTGATAAAGCATTTTTTATTTCAATATCTTGATTTGATATATTGGAATGTGTAAATTTTATATTTGCTTTGTACTTGTGTTATTTTTTATGATTATGTTATGGTTATTGGGCATTGTTTATGTATGCTGGTGGTTCCGTGATAAACCTAGGGCGGGTGTGCCTGAGATAGCTGTCTAATGCATTGTGTAACGTGATGAAGGTAAACATGAATATTTCTCATAAGAGATTTAGGTAATATACTATGATGGTTATTCCAAAGTAACTCCCTATATAGGTGTGATGGCTATAATGTAAGTATTTTATGGATGCCACAAGTTACCTTTATAATTTATGAATTCTATGTGTTATTCAAAAAATCTTATGATTTCATGAGGTAAGTAAAAGTGTTCATCTTTGGTATATATTTATGAACAAATGTTTCTTTCTTTGTTTTATAACCCTAACTGAGATTTTTATTCTCATCCCAAGTTTTGAAATGTTTTCACAGGACATAAAGATGAATAGGGTCAAGGATGGGATCAGGGAAAAGTCATGTTGTCTAAAACATGTAACTATACATTGCTCTTTTTTTCAAGAGTTTTTTTTGAAAAAAAATGGAAACTGTGTAGAAGTTTCTACTTTTTAATATTTTTAGATGTAATGGTAATGTCTAAATTCTCTAAAACTCTAAACCTGAAAAGATCCCCAATGTGAATTATTCATTCAATTTAATATTTTGTAATGTTTATGGTTGGGTCCTTATAATAGCACTGGTGTCCGGGAATGAATAAGGCAGTTGAAAAGTTTGTCTCACGATGCCTCACTTGTTTGCAAGTGAAGACAAAGCATCAGGTACCAGCAAGCTTGGTTCAGCCTTTAGAGGTCCCAGAGTGGAAGTGGGATGGGATATCCATGTATTTCGTGAGAGGACTTCTACGTATATCCATAGTTCATGACTCTATTTGGGTGATTGTAGACCGACTCACCAAGTCAACCCACTTCTTTCCAATAAGAGAGTGGGGTTCAGTTGAGAGCTTGGTACACCTCTATGTGTTGGATATTATGCAGCTACATGTAGTACCTTTTTCTATTTTCTCTGATCATGATGCATGATTTACATCTCGGCCATAGAAGGGGTTGCAGGAGGATTTCGGGATGCAGCTTTGTCTGAGCACCGCCTTCCATCCTCAGAAGGATGGTCAGATCGAGTAGACCATTCAGACCCTTGAGGACATGCTGCATTCTTTTTTCCTCGACTTCGATAGTAGTTGGGAGGATCACTTACCTTTGGTGGAGTTTTTATACAACAACAGTTATCACTCCACCATTGGTGTGGAACCTTTCAAGGTATTGTATGGGTGACCTTGCAGATCACCTTTGTGTTGTACTGACCCAAGAGAGTTAGCACTCATGGGACCAGAGATGGTACGGGATACCTCAGAGAATGTGTAGATCATCCAAGAGCGGATGAATACTGCATAGATCAGGAAGAAGTTGTATGTTGACAGGAGACAGAGACCTCTATAGTTCGAGGATGGTGACCACGTCTTTCCATGGGTCTCACCTCGATGTGCTTTACAGAGATTTGGCTGAGGCGACAAGTTATATCTGAGATTCATCGAACCTTTTCAGGTCCTCAGTAGAGTTGGAGAGGTGGCATACTGCTTAGTTCTTCTACCTCAGTTGCACCAGGTCCATGACGTCTTCCACGTATCCCAGTTGAGGAGATATGTGCATGACCCTTCAAATATCATCGACCATGGAGATCTGGACGTCGACGATTGGGTGACTTTTATTGAAGTTCCAATAGAAATTGAGGATCGATAGGATCAGGTCCTTTGTGGATGGTCGATACCTCTGATTTGTGTTTGCTGGCCACATGGGAACCTCTAGGAGAGAACATGGGAGCAGGAGGCTCAAATGCGTGCTCAGTACCCCCCCACATGTTCCCATAGTTTGAGTTGTGGCTTACGGATACGTAAATCCTGAGGTGGGGAGAATGTAAAGACCCGGAATTTCTATGTAATTGTTTTTTTTAATAAATGGGAATTTTACGAGCCCGCGAAATTTGACGGTGTATGATTCTGAGGCCCGGTGTGCCTAGAATAAATTTCTAATGTTTTCTTTGGGTACGTTCAGTAAACGTATGAGCGAGTTTTTAAAACTTTTGAACCAGTGCTCGGAAATGAAATCGGATGGCACCGTTGAACTCACAATGCCAATATTCGAATAAGGAGACTTTCACCTCGACGACAGAGGGTTGAGAGTGAAAGATAGTTATTTGGTCTTTGGTGAATTATTAAAATAAAAAATAAAGATGTGAAGCTTTATTTTTATTTATTGGTTAAAAACCTCCATGTAGAAGTTGGAGGTGGGGACCACCACACCTTAACCTCCCATGAGACGTTATTGTGGTGGGGCCCTCCCGAGGTCTAAACCTCATCTTCTTATTTATTATGGTGGGGACCAAATGGGGTTAAACCCCCTTGAAACTCCCCATTAATGGGGAGAAAGCCTCAATTTTCCCATTAAGTGTAGGGGAGCCTCTTTAACTCCCCTAACATTTAATGTGCTGAATCCTTCTCAATTAATTAATCCACCCATTTTGAATTTTGAGCCAACAATTAAATAATATATTAACTTAATCTATTATTTATGTTGGCATTTATCTTTTGGTGGAACTTGGGAGAAGAGAGAGAGCTTAGGGAGAAAATCTCTCACCAAAGAAGAATGAAGAATGCATTCTTCCAACGAAGAACACCTTAGACTATGAAGAATGATCTCTTTTTACCTTCATCCATGGACTCCTACTAATGTGTGACATCTTCGACCGACCATCCCACCTCATCGTCGTCAACGAACCGATGCACGAGCTCAGGATTAGAAGTGTGTGGTGGACGCGACGAACGATGACACCACCGTCTTCTTCCATGTGACTTCATCAGTTAAAAACGACCAAACTTAGGGGTTAAAGCTTTGTTAGTTGTTTCACGTTCATCGTTTCCCTTCAAGGATTAAGAATCTATGCTGCTTGCTATCACACTAATACAGAGGGTGCGGGCCAAACAAACACGACCCGACCCTCTCTGTCATACTTTGTGGATTATAATGCAAATCATGGCATGGGACCGGTTTGAGATATTTTTTTAATTGTGGTTGTGGATTGAAGGTGATGCCCCAAGTAGTTCGCGACAACTTCCAGATCGAGAATAGAGCCACCGGAACTCATCTGGTGACCCGTGGAAGGTTTTTCGGCGGCCAGAACTGGTGAACGTCACTGGCGATGAAGAAAAGAGTTGCTGGCCTCTTGGACCACTGCAGTGAAACCATGCCATTAGAGGAGTAGGCCACGACCGATGGGCCGGGGTGGTGTAGTAGTGGTCGGCACAAGGCCGTCCGTGAGAAGAACCGGCTGCCCGAGCCACCGGGTTGCTGGGGAAGGCACAACGTAGCATGCACCGCGCGGTGGACAAAGGGACCATGACCTTGGTCGCGATGGCGTGGGATGGGCGGCCAACTCTGCCGGTCGCCAGAGGCGGCGGGGTGAAACCACGCCATGAGGGAGGAGGTTGGCCACTCAGCCATCCGGGAGGAGCGGGACCCACCGTGGGGGTCCTGCGTGACACAAACAGGCACCACGTGGTGCTGGTTTTGAACCCCCTGAACGGCTAAGCCATTCGGGATTCCAGGGGGCGTGGCCTCCCCACTGGACGCGGGTAGGGCGGAACCCATGGGCCGCCAGCTGCGGGCCAGCCCCAGCGCGGGCCGGGCCACACTCGCAGGCCTGGCCACCCCCGTAGACCGGGTCGGACCCCATTCCGGACACAGGTGGGGCATGGTCGGGCCGGGTCGGTCCGACTGGGCCAGACCAGACCCGGACCCGCATGACCTATTTGCACTCTTTTGTCCGTAACTTGGGCTAAGGGCGTCTGATTTACTAATCATCTATGGTGACGGAAACCTTGGATGGGGACCATTCTTTAGATATACCTCACTCGAGGTTTGGACACATTTGGGGTACAACCGAGATGGATCAAACATAAATCCAACCGGGCCCTCGGAACAGAAATGCTAATAACTCTCAGATCGGGCGTCCGATTGACACATCATCTGTCGCTTTGGGTTTCATTTGGAAAGACGTATCTTTTGGATACATCAAATTGGGACTTCATGTTCATTGATGTATAGACACTTGGCTTGAGGAGTGGACCCTCACAGAATCAAGCATGCTTTGTGCGGAACCCTATGGCTGATAACTCTGACTACTGTTCCTGGATCCTACGTGGGTTCGACAGCTCTGACTACTGTGCTTGGATCCTAAGTGGGTTCAATAGCTCTGACTACTGTTCCTGGATCCAACATGGGTTCGACAGCTCTGACTAGTGTTCCTGGATCCTACGTGGGTTCGACAGCTCTGACTACTTTTCCTAGATCCTACATGGGTTCGACAGCTCTGACTACTTTTCCTGGATCCTACGTGGGTTCGACAGCTTTGACTAATGTTCCTGGATCCTACGTGGGTTCGAAAACTTTGACTACTATTCCTGGATCCTATATGGGTTTGAGAGCTCTGACTACTGTTAATGGATCATACATGGGTTCGATAGCTTTGACTACTGTTCCTGAATCCTACATGGGTTCGACAGCTCTGACAGCTGTTCCTGGATCCTACGTGGGTTTAACAGCTCTGACTACTGTTTCTGGATCCTACGTGGGTTCGACAGCTCTGACTACTGTACATGTATCCTATGTGGGTTTGATAGAATAGATGATTTAGTGGCTACATATAATCATCTCTAACTCTCTACATAAGTTGTATACCTGTGTGAGTTGAGTCAGTAACTTTTGTGTTTTTTCTCATGATTGAGATGAGTTACTTGATAACTTAGTTATATGTATGGGCAAATACATAAGTGGGGTTATCTGTTGATTTCATACTTTATGGTTTGTCTTTGTTGGATTTTGTGAGACTTAAGGGTCTTGGGATCCTTACTGAGTATCATTATACTCAACCATTTACGGGCTATGCCTGCACCTCGTTGTGTTGGATGCAGATGACGAACAGTGCTGACTGAGGCTAAGAGTACTTGGATTGGACGGTACCCGGAGGTAGGCCTTACGACGAATCATTACATAGAGGAGACTGACGGACGTGAAGTGCAGAGGAGGATATCTATACCTACCCTTCAGGTAGGAATCCCGGAGGACGACCCAACAGCTGTTTTTCCTTTCTTCGGTTGTACATGTATTTCCAGTTTCCTTTTACATTACAGTTGGGCTTGTATTTTCGACCCCTTTACTTTTCAGAAGTATTTTGTTATATAGTTTTACTTAGTGTTTTTTATCCAGTTGTTTTCTCTGTTGTGTTTGTTTATAGATTATAAAGGCAATGCCTTCCTAGTTTTTGGGAATTATGCCTTTAGTGCTAGTTTCCATCCCCTGCCCTAAGGAAGGAGGGCTTTGGGTAGTCACGGCACGGGCCCTGGGGGAAAGGTCATGAAAAATTGGTATCAGAGGAGTCAGTTATACCGTAGAACTTAGGACCCTCATTATTCCTTTTTACGGCAATAGTTTTAAGTGTAATTAGTGCGATTATCAGTTTAGGGAATCCAGTGTTGGTGTAGCGGCCGACGTATCAATACACCAGGACCCTGACTTCTGATTTCTGACTCAGTGCATGAAAACATTGATTTCATGTGTGTTTTAAAGAGTCTTCTTTGTTTATTATTTGAGCCATCTCACCAGGTATAACTTTTTGACCATGGAACACCTGTTTATTTTCAGGATGCATCCACGTAGACAGCCATCCAGGGTTTTAGGCTTTTTAAGAAATGGTAGCCCACCGAGTGAAGAGGCTTCGGGGCAGGGCCCTATTATAGTGGAGGCACCTGCTATACCACTACCCATTTGGGCACTGATGCAACTAGCCCCGGCAAGAGAGAGTGCATGCCACCTGAGCGCGTTGAACGAGTTCTAGCGCCAGAGGCCGCCTAGGTTCATGGGTGAGACGGACCCGCAGGTGGATGAGATTTGGATGGAGGCTATGTTGACAGGTTTCTGACTGGTAGGGACACTAGTAGGCCTCATGGTGATCATTACCGCAAGTCTCCTTTAGGAAACAGTAGGCAGATGGTGGAGCATGATGTTCTAGGTGCATGACGAGGTGACACTACTTTGGGCAGACTTTGAGAGCCTATTTCGGGCGGAGTTTGTCCCAGCCACCCTACTTGTAGTGCAGATACATGAGCTACTTCATCTGCAGCAGGGTATCATGAAGATGGAATAATACTCAGCGAGGTTCGCCTACCTCTCATGTTACTCCATAAATATGGTGTGGGACCCATTTTTTAGGGCTCGGATCTTCAAGTAGGGGATCAGGTGAGAGATCAGGGCTTCGATGATCTCCCTCAGTATCCTGACGTAGGCATGGGTGTTGGAGAAAGCCCTCTTAGTGGAGAGTTTCCTTACTAAACTGTCACCAGCAGTGATACCCACCACCATGAATCACATAGAGGAGTCTTCTGCGGTTGGCAGCAGATAGATGTCGCAGAGATCAGAGCGGACCATACCATATGGTGGACGACCTCAGGACACGGGTTCGGTTGTGTGAGGTACATGAGATAGAGCCAGTCATAAGAGGAATAGGTAGTTTTTCACATGCGGCCAGCAGGGTCACATGGATTGTGACTGTCTAACCCACCTTTTGGATGATCAACAGACGGTCGAAGGACTGCCCAGGCAAAGATAGAGATTCAATCGAGGCAATCCACAGGGCGCAGGCAGACGTGAAAGAGGAGTGGGTCGAGCAGCTGGTGGTGGGAGACGTTTCAAGGTGTTACCTCCACCACCACCAAGATGTCCACCCCGAACACAGGCAGTAGGTGGAAAAGGGAGAGCTCAGTTCCAAACAGCTGAGGCATACGATCATGGAATTTCAGAGATTATTTGAGGTACGTTCTATGTCTATTCTGCCATAGCTGAAGTTATTATAGACATAGTTTCTAGTTAATCATTCATTACCACTTCCCTCATTCAGAGCTCAGAGATTTCAATGGAGCCTTTGGCTCAATCCTTACGGCCGAAGACTCCTACGGGAGCAGACTGGACGATTACGCACTGGGGTCGGCAGTGTCAGCTTACTCTAGGAGGTGAGAACTTCGGCTGGGATCTCCTAGTAGCGGCATCAAGGCCTTACAACACCATCTTGGGTATGGACTGTTTATCTATAGTCTATGTTAAGATCAACTGTATTAGTCGCAAAGTGTGGTATGTCCGCACGGATGGGACCAGGTTCACCTTTACTGGTGAGAAGGGAGCCTTTTAATCGTAGGATGGAATTTCTTGAAGGAGAGTATAGTCGATCAATCATCATTTGGCTTACCTTACCCTCAGAGTAGTTGATGTGGAGAGTCAGACTTATCCCGTAGTGGTGGAACAGTACGCGAATTTTTTCCATGGTGATGTCCTAAGTCTACCTCCTCACAGAGAGGTGGAATTTTACATTTACTTATACCCTGGGAAGACACCAATATCTACACCAGTGTATCAGATGGCTCTCATGGAGCTTCAGGAGCTGCGGGTACAACGAGAGGACTTGCAGGGGAAGGGACTCATTCGGCCTAGTGTTTCTCCCTGGGCAGCCCCGATTCTGTTTTCCAAGAAGGTGGATGGGAGCATGAGGCTTTGTGTCAACTACCGGTGCCTGAACCAGGTGACTGTGAATAACAATTACCCACTCTTGAGGATTGAGGACCTTTTTGATAAGATGAATGGAGCATAGTGGTTCTCGAAGATAGACCTCATATTAGGTTATAACCAGCTCAGTTTTCAAGATGAGGATGTGCAGAAGACGGCCTTCAGATGTCAGTATGGCCACTATGAGTTCTTGGTTATGTCATTCGGTGTAACCAATGCTCCAGCAGTGTTATTGGGACTCATTAAGAGGATTTTACAGCCTTACCTTGATTTCTTTTTCATAGTCTTCATCAACTACATTTTTATATACTCGACTACTGAGGAGGAGAATGCCTACCATTTGCGGGTAGTACAAGACACACTCCGAGAGCACCAGCTATATGGTAAGATCACGAAGTGCCAGTTCTGAATCCGAGAGGTTCACTTTTTGGTACATGTCAGCTCAGAGGCTGGAGTTGTAGTGGATCCAGTGAATATTAAGGTGGTACTTGCATGGGATCCACCTAGGACTGTGACGGAAGTACATAGTTTCTTGGGTTTGTATGGTTATTATCGGAGGTTCGTACCAGACTTCTACAGAGTTGCAGAACCACTATCATCCTTGATGAAGAAAGGGAAACCCTTTGTGTGGTCAGAGAGATGCCAGTAGAGCTTTCAAGAGCTGAGGCAGAGGCAGACTAGTGCCCCCATCTTGAGGCTACTGGAGGAAGGTGTAGGTTACATAGTCTACTACGATGCATTAGTGACTGGAATCAGATATGTCCTGATGCAGGAGTGAGTACTGATCGGTTATGGTTCTTGGCATCTGATACAGCATGAGAAGAACTATGCTACCCATGACCTGGCGTTAGCAGCAGTGGTCTTTTCCTTGAAGATGTGACATCACTATCTGATGGGTGAATGTTTTACCGTGTACACTGATCACAAGATTCTCAGGTATATCTTCTCCCAAAAGGACCTGAACCAGAGACAGCGATGTTGGATTGAGTTCTTCCAGGACTATGACTTCGAGATAGTCTATACTCCTTGGAAGGGGAACATTGTTGCAGATGCACTCAGCAAGTGGTCTGGTATACATCTTCTAGGCGAGGCGACAAAGAATCTGGATGCTTTAAAGATATCCTTTGTGTATAGAGATGGAGTAGTATTCCTTCAGTCTCTTACAGTCACTCCCCCACTTCTTCATCGAGTTAGGGAGGCACTACATGGGGACGATGACTGCGAGACACGATGTGTTCAGATATCCATAGGGAAGGCACCTGATGGATTTTTTGAAGGTGGGGAGCACGTCAACCTTTTCAGAGGACGTGCTATGGTGACAATTTCACTTCAAGAGAAAGTGTTGAGGGAGTTCCACACATCCCCTCTAGCGGTACATCCAGGAGTAGCAAAGATGTACCAGTATCTCCGACGAGAGCACTGGTAGTCAGGAATGAAGAAGGCAGTTCCAGAGTTTGTCTCACGATTCCTCACTTGTTAGCAAGTGAAGGCAGAGCATCAGGTACCAGCAAGCTTGATTCAGCCTTTAGAGGTCCCAGAGTGGAAGTGGGATGGGATATCCATGGACTTCATGATAGGACTTCCACATACATCCAGAGGTCATGACTCTATTTGGGTGATCGTAGAATGACTCACCATGTTGGACCACTTCCTACCGATTAGAGATCAGGGTTCAGCAGAGACCTTGGGATGCCTCTATGTGCTGGAGATTGTGTGGCTACATGGAGTACCTTCTTCTATTGTCTCTAATCATGATGCACGATTTACTTCCCGGCTATGGAAGGGGTTACAGGAGGCTGTCGAGATGCAACTTCGTCTGAGCACCACCTTCCATCCTTAGATGGATGTTCAGACCAAGTAAACCATTCATAACCTTGAGGAAATGTTGTGTGCTTGTGTCCTAGACTTAGGTCACAGCTAGGAGGATCACTTAACTTTGGTGGAGTTTTCATACAATAATATTTTTCACTCCAACATTAGGATGGCACCTTTAGAGGTGTTGTACGGGCGACCATGCATATCACCTTTTTGCTGGACTGACCCAGGGGAGTCAGCACTCGTGGGACCAAAGATGGTACGGGCTACCACAGATAAGGTGCAGATCATCCAGGAGTAGATGAATATAGCACAGAGTAGGCATAATTCATATGCTGACAGGATACGGAGACCACTGGAGTTCAAGGATGGCTACCACGTCTTTCTATGGGTCTCACCTCGATGAGGTTTATGGAGATTTGGACGAGTTGGTAAGTTATCTCTGAGATTCATCAGACCTTTTAAGGTCCTCAGTAGAGTTGGAGAGGTGGCATACCGCTTATCTCTTCAACCTCATTTGCACCGGGTGCATGACGTCTTCCACATATCTCAGCTGAGGAGATATGAGCACGACCCATCCCACATCATATACCTTAGAGAGCTGGACGTCAATGATGGGGAGACTTTTTAGGAGGTTCTAGTAGATATTGAGGATCGACATGAGAGGGTCCTTTGTGGACATTCGATACCTCTAGTTCACGTTCGCTGGCAGCATGGGAACTTCCAAGAGAGCACATGGTAGCGAGAGGCTTAGATGTGTGCTCAGTACCCCCACTTATTAATATAGTTTGAGTTATGGGTTACAGGGAAGTAAATCTTGAGGTGGGAAGAATGTAAAGACCCTGAATTTCAATGTAATTTTTTTTAAAATAAATGGTAATTTTACAAGTCCATGAAATTTGACGGCGCATGATTCTGAGGCCTGGTGTACCTAGAATCAATTTCTGAAGTTTTGTTTGGGTATGTTCAGTAAATGTACGAGTGGGTTTTTATAACTTTTGAACCAGTGCTCAGAATTGAAATCTAAGGGCACCGTGGAACTCACAACGCCAGTATTCTCTAAAGGAGACTTTCACCTCAACGGCAGTGTGTCAAGAGTAAAAGACAGTTTTTGGGTATTTAGTGAATGATTAAAATAAAAAAAAAAGATGTTAAGCTTTATTTTTATTTGTTGCTTAAAAACCTCCATGTGGAAGTTAGAGGTGGGGACCACCACACCTCAACCTCCCATGAGAGGTTATGGTGGTGGGGGCCACCCAAGGACTAAACCTCCTCTTATTATTTATTGTGTTGGTGACCACCCATGGCTAAACCCCCTTGAAACTCCCTATTAATGGGGAGAAACCATCAATCCTCCCATTAAGTGTAGGGGAGCCTCTTCAACTCCCCTCACACTTAATGTGCCAAATACTTCTCAATTAATTAATCCACCCATTTTGAATTTTGAGCCAAAAATTATATAAAATATTAACTTAATCTATTATTTTTGTTGGAATTTGTCTTTTGGTTGAACTTAGGATAAGAGAGAGAGCATAGGGAGAAAAGCTCTCGCCAACGAAGAAAGAAGAACGTGTTCTTCCAAAAAAGAATGCCTTAGAATACTATGAATTTTATCCTTTGACCTTCATCCACAGACTCTTACCAATGTGGGATGTATTCGACCGACCATCCCACCTCGTTGTTGTCAACAAACGGACGCACAAGCTCGAGATTGGAAGCGTGTGGTGGACGCGACGAACGATGACAACACCGTCTTCTTCCCCATGACTCCATCAGCAAACAAAGATCAAAGGTAGGAGTTATAGATTTGTTAATTGTTTTATGTTCATAGTTTCCCTTCAAGGATTAAGATTCAAAGCTGTATGCCATCACTCTAACACGGAGGGTGTGGGCCAAACGAACACGGCCTGACCTCCTCCGCCTTACATTTTGAATTTTGATGCTAATCACGGCATGAGATCGGGTTGAGATATTTTTCATCAATGATGGTTGTATATTGACGGAGACGTCCTAAGTAGTGCGTGACAACTTCCAAATCGAGAATCGTGCCACTGGAACTCGTTCCGTGACCCGCGGAAGATTCACCGGCGGTTGGAACTGGCGAAAATCACTGGCGACGAAGGGAAGGGTGGCCGACACTCTGGTCGGCTATGTGGAAGGTGGTGGCGCAGCTACACTACTGGAGGAGTAGGCTGTAGCCGATAGGCTAGGGTGATGCAGTTGCAGCTGGCACAAGGCTGGCCGCGAGAAGAACCGGCAGCCCGAGCCTCCGGGTTGCCAGGGAAGGCGTGGTGCAGCGCGTGCCACGCGGTGGACCAAGTGGTTGTGGCGGCGTCAGAAGGGAGGCCGTCTATACCGATCGACGGAGGAGGTGGGGTGAAACCATGACGCACGAGATGCAGTGGGCCGTTCCACTAGTCGGGAGAAGCGGGACCCGCCCCATGGGTCTCATGTGACACGGACCAGTGCCACGTGGTGCCTATTTTAAACCCCCCGAACGGGTAAGCCGTTCGGTATTCTAGGGGGCGCGGACTGCCCCCTAGACGAGGCTAGGGTGGATACCACGAGCTACTAGCCTCGGGCCTCGCATGGGCCGGACCCAATGCGGACCGGACCTAGCACGGGTCGGGCCGCCCCCGCGTGTCGAGAAAACCCTGTGGGATGGGCCGCCCCTGCGCATTGGGCCACCCTCGTGGGCTGGGCCTCCCCTACAGGCTGGGCTGCCCTCATGGGTCGGGCCTCCCCCATGGACTGGGTCAGACCCGCGGACTGGGTCGGACCCACGGACTGGGTCGTACCCCAGTCCGGACCCAGTTCGGGCCGGGTCGATTCGACTGGGCCGGACCAGACCTGGACCCGCTTGACCGGTTTCCACTCTTTTGTCTATAACTAGAGCTACAAGCATCCAATTGAAGAACTGTATATGGAGACAGAAACCTTTAAGGGGGACGGTTCTTTTAGTATATCCCACTTTAGGTTTGGACATAGTTGGGGTACAATTGGTTTGGATTGAACGTAAATCCAACAGAGCCCTCCGAATGTAAATGTCAATAACTCTCTGACTGGGCGTCAAATTGACGCACCGTCTATCGCATTGGGTTTCTTTTGGAAAGACGGATCTTTTGGATACATCATCTTGGGACTTCATGGAAGTTGATGTATAGACACTTGGCTTGGGAGTGGACCCTCCCAGAATTAAGCATGCTTTGTGCGGAACCCTGTGGCTGAGAGCTCTAAATACTTCTCCGAGATCCTACATGGGTTCGACAGCTCTGACTAATGTTCCTAGATCCTATGTGGTTTCGACAACTCTGACTACTGTTCCTAGATCCTACGTAGGTTCGACAGCTCTGACTACTGTTCCTGGACCCTACGTGGGTTCGAAAACTCTGACTAGTGTTCCTGGATCCTACGTGGGTTTGACAGCTCTGACTAATGTTCATGGATCCTACGTGGGTTCGACATCTCTGAATACTGTTCCTAGATCCTACGTGGGTTCGACAGCTCTGACTACTCCTCCTAAATCCTACGTGGGTTTGATGGCTCTGACTATAATTCCTGGATCCTACGTGGGTTCGATATCTCTTACTACTTTTCCTGGATCCTACGTGGGATCAACAGCTATGACAGCTATTCCTGGATCCCATGTGGTTTTTACAGCTCTAACTATTGTTCCCTGATCCTACGCGGGTTCGAAAAATCTGACTACTATTCCAAGATCCTATGTGGGTTTGATAGAATAGATGATTTAGTGGCTACATATAATCATATCTAACTCTCTATATAATTCGTATAACTGTTTGAGCTGAGTCAGTAACTATTGTGTTTTCTCATAATTGAGATTAATTACATGATAACTTAGGTATATGTATGGGCATATATCTTAGTGGTGTTATCTGTTGATTTCATATTTTGTGGTTTGTCTTTGTTGGAATTTGTGAGACCTTGAGGGTCTCGGGGTCCCTACTGAGTATTGTTATACTCACCCCTGCACGGGTTATGCCCGCACCTCGTTGTGTTGGATGCAGATGACGGAAAATGTAGAATGAGGTTGAGAGTACGAGGACTGGACGGTACCCGGAGTTAGACCTTATGATGAATCGGTACTTAGAGGAGACTGACAGACGTGGAGTGCTGAGGAGGCTATCTATACCTACCTTTCAGGTAGGAATCCCGGAGGATGACCCAACAGCTATTTTTACTTTCTTCAGTTTTACATGTATTTCCTGTTTCCTTGTACTTTACAGTTGGGCTTGTATATTCGGCCCCATTACTTTTCAGTACTCTTTTATTATATAGTTTTACATAGTGTTTCGTATCCATCTGTGTGCTCTGTTGTGTTTGTTTACAGTTTATAAAGGAAATTTCTTCCTAGTTTTATGTAATTATGCCTTTGCTGGTAGTCTCCAGCCCTTGGCCTATGGAAGGTGGTCTTGGGATAGTCAAGACATGGGCCCTGGGGAACGAGTCCTGACAGGAATGTTGGTTAGATCCCCAATACATAGACTAACCTACAGTGGACAAGGGTTTTTATCTGTTTTTATGAATCCATGAATGAACTAGGATGTGTTGTCATGTAGAATGAAATGATGACATCTTATTACACCAATTAATTAAATATTCATCAGTATAATTACCCAACCCATGACATGCTATTGGAATCAATAATCATTTCATTAATTATATAGTGGAATTACCATTATATAGAAAGTTGTTTCATACATAAAAATCATACATTTAAAATGTATATATTCATCTAGAATGAGTTAAATATACCACAAAGAATATGGTTGTAGTTTATTAATGATTATGAATTCTCAAAACATTACCACCTTGAGATGTCGAACATGGTGTATGATTCTATGATTCAAAAGGATCAGGCTAGCATATCAATTACATAGATATAAAATATCACAAAAGGATTTCTAATGTATAGAGCCTGAATTTTTAAAGGTAATAAATACTAACTTTCCTGAATTATTATTCATGAATTTATGAATCTAAATATTAAATAGGTTAATAAGGAAGATATAGAGCTTAAACATAAAGTGTTAAATTTTCATGAGATCAAACTTAATTATGATGTAATGATAACATTCAAGAAGGAAGTATGTGTTCCTATTATAGTAGAATTACATAAGGACATATTGGATGAATATCATACCATTTAATTATTTATTAGTCCTGGAAGTATAAGGATATATTGAGTATTTAATAATAATTTCTAGTAAGATTACATTAAGAGATATATTTTCGAGGATGCATCACTATTCTAGTTATACCCTCATGTAAAGGATGGGGGAAAATAAGTATGAGGGGTTGTTACAACCATTACCCATACCTATATGAATATTGGAAAACAACACCATTTAATTCATAATATGATTTCCCAAGACAATTAAAGGAAATAAATCTATTTGGGTTTTATTCAATCACCTAATGAGGTTATCACATTTCATTTCCATCGAAGAATATTTCTCTCGTGATCATCTTTCCTATGGTATTTGTAAGGTTGTATGGAGTACGACATTATATTAAATCTAATTGAGATATAAGGTTTACGTGGATAACTAGGAGAAATATAAAGAAAGATATAAAAATAGTGTTGTTTATTTGTATGAGATATTGTCCTCAGATAAATTATTATTCTAAGAGGTATGTTAAAATCTTGTAGGATACTTTGTGAACTTTTTCTTCAGGTATCCAATGTGATTATTTTCAAAAACTATCACATATTTAGTTTTATTATAATAATATATTTAACACAATAATTATGATTGATCCTTATAATTATATATATGTAAATTAGTGAAAATTTATCAAATTTTTGGAGGATTTAGTAGAATGAAAACTATTGGGAATTGATCTTGCAAATGAAATGGTAGATTTGGTTAGAGCCTTCTGTAATACATCAAGGTGGACTAGAGATTACATAATAGTTACACTAACAATGATTGGTGAAATATAAAATTATAATATGGTGAGAATATATTCTTTTATATTTCTATATAGAATAATGTTATAAGATAACTAAATATGGTAATGCTCAACCATTGGTAAATTGACATCTTTTATGTACTTAATGAAAGTGGGATAGTTTCTTATCACATTGTGATTCCAAAAAATATATCTCAAGTTCATGATGTGTTCCATGAATTTATTAAGATGAATTATATACTTAATCCTTCACATATTCTAAAACCAATTTTTATACCATTGGATCTTCATCATTCTTATTAGGAATAACTGGTGGATATTCTGGATCCTGGAGATACAATGATGTAAATAAACACAACTCACCTTTTAAATGTTTTTTTTCGTAAAACAATAAATTTTATGATGATATGTGGGGTATTCTTGGATGTAATGGGGCATAATTATGTATATTTTATCCGAGTGATAGAGATTCATGAGAGAAATTTAATTTAAGGGGGTATAATTTAACTTTATGATATTATATATATATATATTTATTTATTTTATATAAATATGAAGTGTTTGTTATTTCTATTTACAAGTATACTCATTTATAACCTAGTGGTTGGATTAGACGTTGTGACTAGGATTAACCACATTATGATATATAAATGGATTTTTTCCCACAATTCCAAAACAATGATTAATTCCTAAAAAATTCATTTAAATTTTTATTAAATCATTTCATGATTAAAATATATAGTTTTCTAATATTTATTACATTATACATATCATCTATTTTTATATATTAATCAATATTTAAAAAAAAATAATTAAAAATTATTTATAACCCATTAATACTCCTTCATATATTATTTATCTAATGTTTGGGAATGAATATCAAATAATTTAAAGTTATAAAGTGTTACTTTTTATAAAATTGGTTTTATATAAGAATGTGTTTTTAGATTGATAAATCTAGTAAATCGATAATGATTCATTTTTTTTAAATTCATAGAATATATATTCAGTAAAATATTATAAAAATCCTTTAATTGTAAGTAATAGTCATTTAATGAGAGTAGATTTAGTTTTCGGTGTAAAAATAATTTTTTATAAAAATAAAATTCCTTGATTTTTTTTGTATTTTTAAATTAATTTCTTCCAACGACAGAAATTCAATTCACTGAAATTCATTCCATATTATAATAATAGATTTATTTTTTTTAAATTAGGCCACTTTCTTTTTTTTGATACAATGAATAGTAAAAACAGTAAAAAATTTTACCAAGGATATGGTTAAAACAGGTTTATCTAGGTTTAAGAATATATATTATGGTAAATATTCCACATAAATATGTCTTAATATAATTGTTTTATAATATTAAAGACTTATATTATCTTAACGGTGAATTCATGTCCATTTGGATCTACTTTCAAGATAAACTAACTTTATATTATTTAAATATTTTAAGTAATTCCATGTGTGTCCCTCCCCTTCACTAATAAAAGTAATCCTCATCTCCTCATTTACTAAAAAAATGTAGAGACATATATCTTGGAAAATAAACACCCAAAAATTATTCTATATTCTTTACCATAATCCCATCGTATGAAGGCTGAAGGTGTAATCCAAAGGTGGCCTCTCAAAGAAGAGGCAATCAAATTACCTAAATCTTTTATTATTCTTTTCTACATACAAATAATATTTTTTTTCCAACCTATAATAATTAATATATTATTATCAATATACTTATATGTTATTGTGATTACTTGGTAACAATTATCCACCTCCTTTTAAAAAAAATTGGGAAATGAAAGCATCACTTTTGTGTACGTGTGGATTGCCTTCTACACAATGCGATATGAATAATCTTCCTTCCCCATCTCAAATTGATCGATATGATGATAAATTTAGTAAGTATATATGGTATTTCTAATATGATTATTAATCTATAATGAGAAAATATTATTCATATTTGATTTATTTATGTTCTTATAAAATAAAAATACATTAATGTGTACATATGGACTACTATATCCATGAACAAGGTAACACATTTTTCTATAAGTATATTTTTTAGAAGATTATAAATAAAAATTTAATAAATATATATAATATTTATATCATGATTAAAATTATGGAGATGAGGTAACAATGATCAAGATGCAATGATTGTAACATTTATATCTAAATGTACATAAAAAATGATGCAGTTAACATCTGAAATGATAATGGTAATGAATGGTTTTTATGAAAAAATGATAATATGTTGTATATAAATAATTTTATAAAATATAAGTATTCATGTGGTTAATTTATTTAATATAATTAATTTAAATTTTTTATGCATAAGGTTACAGTTCTCTTGATGCATGTTAGACTTCAGTTAAGGGTTTCTCAACTCACTTTTGTTTCCATGAGACATATCCAAAAAAATCACTAATTGTTTCATGATGTGCATCTATCCCCCCTTTATAGCATCCCATGATTTTTATACATAAATATTGATCAATTTTGTATGTATATTCTATATATAATATTAGGATACAAACTAGAACCATGAAGGTTTACTGTTAATGGATACTAGATACAAGCACATCTTATTTACATAAATTCTTCATTATCCTCCATAATATTCTTCCAAATTTCTACCCTTAATGAAATACTCTACATAAATATTTCTGTAAATAGTTTATAAAGTAAACATAATAATGTTTGATATCATATGATCAGTAAGGGTAAACATGAGAGGTGTTAATCGATGATCGTAAAAAATCCTAATATTGGCATAAGGATATGAGATCACAACCATATAATACAAAGTTCAGACCCAATATTTCAAAGACCATGAATATGTGTTTTAGAATAAATAATTATCATTCCAAAATACAAGAATCATAATAGTTATAAATATCCATAAATCAATCATTAACAAGAATTTAATATCATAAAAGTTTGGTGCCATCATAGATATGGAAGCCACTTCATATATCAAGGTTAACTATTATGAACATCAATTCATAATGGACATGTCATCAATAATGGTTTTTTCATATCATTAACGTTAATGAATCAACACATGTTTCCCATAGTGTAACAATATAATTTATCTTTTTCCCATAGTGTATGAATAACATATACTTGATTCATATAGTGGAGAAATAAAAACAATTTGTTTCCCATTATTAACTCATGAGATATAAAAATTACACAAAGAATTTCTCGGATGTAAAATTTCAGTTCCACAATTCTCATAATTAAAACCATAAATATGTGTGTCAAAAAATTAATTAAACATCTATAATACAATCATATCATGATTCATGTACAGAAAGAGGGTTTTGTAATCATTTCATAATTTTGGAGTAAAGTGACCCTTGAAAAATAAATTTATTTCGTAAAAATAACTTCATAGATATAATAAAATATTTTAAGAAAAAATTGTATGGTATAATTAGAACATATCCATAGTAAATAAAATTTGAATTAATGGATTTTATCATATATTAAAATTATTTAAAATAATAAATGGAATATTTTTTAAGGAAAATACCCCATTCACATTGAAATCAATTATTTAAAATTTAATAATTCCTAAAATATCATGTAAAACAATTTGTATAAAAATAACCTTGAATATTTTTAAAATAATATTAAATGTATTGACTGATCATAATGGTGGAAAATTTCATTTTTTCCATATAAATTAAAATATAATATTCCTTTCAAACTTTTTAAAAAAGTAAAAAAAAAATAACAGATTCAAAAAATGAATATAATTATCCTTTTAAACCATTTTGTAAACATCTAGTAATTGGTAAAAATGAATTTAAAGGTTTTTTGAATTATATTATTACCATTCATGAATATTGTTTTAGAAAACATGGATATGGATGAAAATTTATTTTTAACTGAAGTGACAAATGAAGTAAGCTTTCCAAAAAATCAGTCGTTCGAGCACTTGATTTCGTAAATAGTGGAAAATAAATGGAATACTTGTAATATCTATATATAAAATGTGTATAAGTAAATTACAAAGTATTTATTAGTTTATTATCAGATAAGTTTCTCAATGGATATTCAATCATAAATAATCCTAAAAATTTTCTGATTGGAACATATATATCTTACCATTTGGGCAGCTTTTAAATCATAACAACCACTAAATAATAACATAAAATGAAACTTTTAATATCATGAAATGAAATATATTCATGATATAACATTAAAAATGTAATTATATTGTCCAAAAAACGTAAATTTCTATTGAATATGTAATATTTATAAAAAATTAAAAGTGAGACTAGAAATCCCTTACCTTAAGTCTCATCATTCTTCATTCATGTTTTAACCTCCCCCACTTCGATATGCCTCATTTATATCTTTTGAAAAAGACCCTTAGAACCATAATTTAAGAATAATAGAATCTCTACCACATGTATATATAAATTTATACTATAAATGATTAGGTTTTGGTCGAGATAAAAGTCTCAGACTGATGTAGAGATGAGAAATGAGCAATGTCTTTTTCTATGAGAGGTAGGGGATAGACTTGGAATTTCATAATAGATTAAAAAATAAAAAGTTAAATATCAAAAAATATATATTCCAAATAGAAATTAATTCAATGAAAATAGTATAGGGTCAAAATAATACCATTAAATTAAATTTAGGCTTGTTTTAGTGTCATATTAAATCAATTTTTTTATTAACCCCTGGCTAACAATTTTTTACCTTCACAATTATAACAACTATTTCAATTTTATGGTGTTAAAAATGATTTCATAAATGGAAATGGTACTCATAAATATACCTTGGTTAATATGATCAACCATATTCAATTCATTTAACTGATCATAATATTTTAATTAATTTAAAATCATTTAATAAAATATTATTTATTATGAAATATCATTAATGACAATTTTGTAATAATTTATTTATTTTTAGTTCAAAGAAACAATGAAAATTATTTAATTATAGTAAAATCATTTTAAGAAACACTAATAAGTTATATTTATCTTCCAAATTCATGTAAAATAATATCTAAATAAAATTATATTACTTTTTATGTTATTATTTTTTATTTCTTTTATTTTTTTTAAAAAAAATATTTTTTTCATTGATGCAAAAGAATTTAAGGTAATAATATAATTATTATAAAATAAAAAAAATCATCATGTAAAAAATTGTCTTCCATATATAAATTTATAACATAACATATCCTCTTATTTTCCTTATAAAATTTGTTTTGAGATTTTAAGGTCAAGAGAGTGAAATTTTATATTTAATCTTATAATAAATTGATATAAAGGCCATAAACATGGAAATATAAAACAAGGTGATTATATATTCTATAATTTTATATAAATGTTTAAAATACACTCATTCAATTTGATAATGTATTGTTTGAGGGAAATTTTAAATCCTTATCGCAATGTTCTAACACTATTTTAGTCAGTTTAACCATAGCTTAGTGATGAAAGTTACTATGGTTAGGATTAATTTTGATCAAATATAAAAGAGAACTAATTACATAATTTTATTCTCTTGGTTAAAAATATTTAAAACAATATTAATAATTAAATTTCTATAAATGGTTTAAAATCATTTTCAATTAATTTTCCCAAACGTGATGAGAACCTTTTTTAGAAAAATATAATTTTAAACATTAAACTAGATTTATTCTTATCTTATGTTACAAAAATGTTATATTAAATATAAAAATATTTATGGAATATATTATATATATATTTCATTAAAATAATTCACCAATATTGATCGATTAATTTTAGTGTAAAAAACACATTTCTTTCATGAATGTTTTTTCATAAATACATATGTTTTACTTTAAAATGTATTTTATTTTCATTTACAATTATTTTATACTAAATGAATTCATTTTATATATAAATTTTTTAAATTTTAGATATTCCTATTCATTCAAACCAAATTATCTTCTATGATATAATAGTATACAATATTATGTTTCATTTAGACATGGGGTTTTGTGTTTCGCTAGCAACCAAAAAAACATTATTTGAAGAGAAATATATATATTAAAATCTCAAGGTGATATATTTTACCCCCACCCCCCTTAAAATAAATTTCAACCTCCATATATTCTAGTTCTGGTAATATAAAATAGAGGATATATATGTTTTATCACATCCTTGGATTCCAAAGTAGCTTCCTAAATATATAGTTTCCCCAGAATACATTGACCCAGTATGTTATACAGTTTCATAAAACTTCCTCTATTTGATAAAGAGTCTATTGATATTTTCTAATAATATATATTTTATTCAAAAGGGATAACCTATAAATTAAATTCATATAAAGAATCTTGTGTGTACGTCATCAGGAGAGATGTGTAGATCAAATCATGAACTTGAGAAAGACATGGTTGATGAAAAATGTGTTAAGATACCACCCCACTAAATCTAGAATAACAAAGGGGCCAATATGACTAGGGTTTAGTTTTATTTTTTTTCAAATATGAAGAAATTTATTGATGTAAAAATTTAATAAATTATTTTTCAGCAACATCAAATTATATATTTCTAGAACAATTTTCTATGTAAATTTTTCTCAACATTGAACTATCCAAATGTCCTACTGGATAGCTATAAGTATCTCTTCCATTCCCTAGAAACAATCAATTCATAATATATATAATTCTCAATCATCATCCTAAAATTTTGGTGTTCAGTACGTCCATATATATAGGGCTTCATAAGGAGAAATCTTGGTTCTTCATTAAAAGATATTCTTGTATAAAAACTTAACTTCGGGAAGGATTTGATCCCAAAAAACATTGAAATATAGAGAATAAGTTCTCAACAAATCCTATAGGTATTGAATTGTTCAATCAGACTGTAAATCTTGATGAGGATGATAACTAGTGATGAAATGTATCTTTTTATTAAGATTGTAATGATGACTTCTCTAGAACTTTTAGGTAATCTTGTAGACATGATATGATAAAATTTAATGTCTTAATACATGAAACTGTATGTCTTTATTAATGTAAATCTTATAAAGATGGTCAAGATATAAATCTTCTCTAATAAAAATTAAGTGTACTAACATCATATGTAAATCGACTAGAACCCATATATAATTTTTCCATTTAGATATTTCGTGGTTTCTAATAATGAAATTCTTTGTACTGTTATCCAACTTATTTTAAGGTATAGATAATGGTTGTAATATACCCTTAGGCTTCTTTATCACATCCTTAACATGATTTCATTCCATGAATGGAGATACATAATCTAAAATATCTATTTTCATGTTTTCCCACCAATGATAGAATTTTATATCCTTATGAATCTTAATACTACTAGGATTAATAGAGAATGACAAACCTTGAGTATCATCCAATAGCACCTTTTTCAAGTCTGGTATTTATGGGAATAATACATTTCTCTTAAACCTTATCATTAAATTACAATCAAGGTTATACTTAGGAACATTTCTAACCTTATTATGTAAACCCACATCTTCCTTCAACAACCCTTTAATCATTACATGGATTGATGGTTGGACACTCATTTGAGATGGATAAGAAATCTCGCATTATATTATGATCTTTATATCCATAAATTAGAAATAAAAAAATATTATATCATTCCTTATCATTGTAATAGATTAGCTAACATGATCCTCTCAACTTATATCATCCACTTCATTATTCATATTCCTAGGGTTGTAATGTATAGAGTCATTATACTCTTAGATTATCTCGAACAATCTTATCCCAGGAATATTATAATATTTTTTAAAAAATATTCATTAAACTTTTATGTTCGTTATATATATCAATCCTTTCTCTATAAAAATAATATTTCCATTAATTCAATGGAAAAGTTAAAACTTCAATGTCCAAATCACGAGTTGCGTAATTTCTTCCGGTTTTTCAATTCATATGAACAATATTATATCACGATATAATTTCTCATGAGGATTAATCCCATTTCCTTATTCTATGAATATATAAAGTTAACAATACCTTCTCTAATCCAGGTTAAGGTGATCATAATTTCACTAACCAACCTTCTCTATAAATCATTGAAATTCTATTCTCATTCGTATGTCCACAAGAACATAACCCCCTTCCGAGAAAACATTGTGAGTGTATTAGATAATCCTAATAATTAAATCACAATGTGTTGGAAATATCCCAAATAAAAGAAAAATATGTATTTTTGTTATCAATATTGGTCTATGACATTTTTTAAATAACTTATTTCTTTTAAGGATCTACTGATATATCCTCAATTAATATTATATGACCCACTAATGAGACATTCAGAAACCAAAATTCAAACATGAAAAAATTTTCATACAAATTATCTTTTCTCAGGGTCTTCATCACATTTATCAAATGATCTTCATACTCTTCCATGCTTTTTAATATTTAATAATATAATATATAAAGACTATTTGAAACTGATTAAAGTGATCTATGATGTCTCAATTTATTAAATCCCTTATTATTTATAGATAACTACAAAGTGTAAATGGAAGAACAATAAATTCATGATGCCTATACCTCATATAGAATGATGTCTTGGGTATACCATCATTGTTAAATTTTAATTAATTAAATATAGAATGTGGTTCAATTAGAGAAATGTTGTGATATCCTTATAAATGATCAATAAAATAATCAATGCATTTTAGATGATACTTTTTCCAAATAGTGATCTTTTTATGTTCCCAATAATCAATGAAAATATATATATTGAACTATAATTATTATGAACAAAGGGAACATGTTCACCGAATTGTGATAGATTGAGGAATATGAATCCCTTATCATGATTATCCATCAGTTTCTCCATCTATTAATAAATCTCAATTGGATCCATTATATAAAGAGTGCATAAAATAGATTTAATACTTGGTATAAGTTTTATTGAAAATAGAACTTCATGATTCATAGGTATACTAGGAAATTGTATTTTAGAAACATCAACAAACTCTCAAAAAACATGATTATCCTTAATTTTTAGTTTCTCCCCAACCATCTGAGATAGATACCATTTATGGATAAAAAAGAGACTCACATCAGAGAATTAATTTCCATTTAATGTTCATATTCATTCTCACACCAATAAATGATAATAATTTTATTCAAAATATAATATGTGAATTCCCTTTTGTGGTCATTAATATGTAATCCATAAAAAGATATTCAATCCACACTTATAATCTCATCAAATACAACTAAAGGGAGAATCCAAATATTTACAGGAAGCAATTTACCACAAACTCTACTCAGAGATGAATTATAGCCATAAGATTCGACCATCATGAAATTATAATATCTTAAAGTTAACTCATCATCTAATAATGATGTGGAAACTTAATAACCTTAGTAAATTCCATAGGTACAAAAGATTGGATATATCCATAATTAAATATAATTTTCTATTCAAGAGTGGATATCAAGTCTACCATTCACCATGTTATTTGTATAAACCACTTCTTCCATTTATATCGAATGGTATTTCTCATTTTCATTACCCTTATTTGTTTATTGATGTCATATATCATAAAAAACAATGGTAATTATGCACTAGTTGTTGTAATTCCCATATTCTCTTCATTTTATTCATTGGATCATGAGTGGTTCATTAGATGGAATATTCTTTGCCCTCATTGTATGGATCTACATATTCCTCATCATTAGACATTTAAGTGATTTAAGATCCAAATTTAAATATTTAAGGAACAATATAGATCTGTTAAGGAAATTTATTATATGTTTTTTCCCTCATTTATGTTATGTAGATGGTTGTAATTTCTTTCCACCATGTGACTTTTTTGATTTTTCATGCGACTCAATCTTACTTTTATTTTCAAAAAATTGGGAATAGTAAGAATATCCCATTTCTATTTATAGAAGGAGTATACATCAAATTATTTGTTTATATCTACTAAATTCTCTTTTAGTTAACACGGTTATGATACTAGGTTATAAATAACTAAATTATAGCCCAATATAAATTATAGGGAAAATTATTAAACTAAAAAAATACCTTGAATTTCATCAAAAACATTTCTCATAAGTACCAATGGATTCATCCTAATTTTTATTAAGATCAACTGATTTTTTTCATCTTTTTAAATAAAATATGTGGAGAGTAGTTACTAAGAAATATCATCTTAAACTCATCTCATTACATGGAATTAATTTTATCCTCTTGACTACTATGATTGATAATATTTCACCATTAATTTTCTTCACCTTTTAAATGATAAATTACTAGGCTAATCTTTTCATTTTTTTAGAACTAGAGAACCGAAAATACTTTCTTAACGGTATAGATCCATCAATCAACCAATAGTATAATAGAATTCCAAAAAAAATAAGGTGAATATTTCCTTATAAATAAAACAACGGTATGTTGTTCCATCTATTGATCAATTGGAATATTAGTGTGATTTTGGGTTTGAGAATGTTGTATGATCATGACAAAAAGATCATATACAATAGATCCAAAAAATGGGTTACTCTAATGGAAAATAATTTCATTATCCATCACATTTGTTTTAAGAATGATGTATTCTGGTTCCATCCATTGACAAAAAACAAAAGGAAAATTGCATCCATCAAGATAAAATAATCAGAGTGATTTTTCAAATATCCTGAAATATCATTAAGATAATGTCTAAATCCCAACACCTTCATCTAAATATATGAAAACATAGGATTAACCTTGGTTTTCAATAGTCATTTCCAAAACATTTGGATGTTATATTATGAATAGATTTATCTCTAGGGTTTTTCACAAAATATCACTAATCCTAGTATCTAAATATTAACTAAAACTTACTATTATACCAAATTTAGAGGACCAGTATTTTTACACATAAATAATAAATCAATTTAAATTAATATTTCATAGTAAATAATATAATCCATTCCATAACCGTGAAGGATTATTTTCTTTATATACTATATAAAAAATATCTTATTTAGATCTATTATGCATGATCTCCCATAACGTTCTTCCCACTTTGTACCTTTCTCTACAAATCCTGCATAAATCTTTCATCAAAACCTAGTGATGGAAAATATAATAATGTTTTAGATCATATTCTGAATAAGGATAAACATGGTAGATATTATTTTATGATCATATTAAACCATAATATAAATTTAAGCGGATGAAATCATGCCTATTACAAAAAATGTTCAAACCCAATTGTTCAAATATCTTTATTTATGAGTGATGTAAAAAATCATTATAATTTCACATGAAATTAATAATAATAGTGAGTAAAATCCGCTGATCAATCAGGAAAAATATGTTCATGTCCTAATGTTGGGAATTTTCATATAAATTGAAACTATTTCATATGTCAAGGTTGACTGATGAGAGAAACAAATAATATTGGATCAGGCATCCACACATGTTTCCCATATCAAAATGGATAATGCATCAACACAAGTTTTCTATATTTTATCAATGACATATACTTTTCTCCTATATTTTATCAATAATAACATCTTGTTTCCCATAGTGTATTAAGAATATATACTTATTTCCTATAGTATATCAATCATATCGACTTCTTTCTCATAATTAACTCATGAGATATAAAACAATAACTAATTCATTAGAGTGATATATAATTCAAGTCCCAACAATAATATAATGAAATATATATATATGTATTATAGAAGAAAAAATAATATTAAGACTACCATCATAGCATAACTCCTATAATGAAAAAAGAATTCAAATAAATTAAAAAATACATTATATAATAGCCTCTAGAAAATCAATTTATTGTGTAATAATAAAATAATCATAGTCATAAACAACCCAGATAAAGGATATGGATGGCATATTTTCATTATGGTAGAAAACTCAAGAGAGGGAGAAAACTCTGTTACAAAATATTCCCTAATAAAAATAATTCTAAAACAAATCCATTAATTTACAAAGAATCATATTTAGAAAAAATATGAGGGATATATAATTTGATCTTCTAAATTATTCTCAATAAATTTATCATAAAATAATTTATATAATTTAAAAACATTTCATAACATTTGTAATAAATTTACCATTACCAAAAAAGTATATTGAACACTTGTTATAAAAAACAATCAAAGTATTTTTTAATTTGGATTTGAAAAAACTCAATAATTATTTCAAAAAAATATGAAACCAAAAAATGAAGTAAAACTATGGAAATTAACAAGGGGTTCATTCTCAAGTCGAGAGATATTCCCTCAACTTTGAAATCACTTTTTATCACGAAATGTATTAAATAATAAACTAATCCACAACCTTAATATTGTTTTACCCACAAAAAACAAGAATTTATATGATATACAGATCCTCTTTTACAGTTCCATGTGAGAGAATATATTGATCAACAATTATACATAATAAATCTCAAAATAATATAAATTTACAAAAAAAAAATTGTGGGTGTAGAACTGAAGAGGATTGAAAGAGAGTTTCTAGAACACTCCATTTCTATACATGAGATTATGCTCACAAATTAAAATAGTAAAACAAAGAAAAACTCAAAAAAATATAGAATCTAAATAAATAGAAATATAAAATATTAATATTCATTATATATTATTATGATCTGTTCTAATTGATTATGAGTTCTTGAATTTTTCTTTGATAGATATTAATTGAATGTTTATTGAACATTCAAATAAAAATAATGGTGCATAAACATATTTATGTCCTCTTATATGTTTTAGTAGTCAACATATAGTAGTCAAATAATGGAATTCAAGTTTTTCTAAATGACTGAATTCTAAAAAAATTTCATTTTATAATTTTTAATTATCTATTGTTGGATAATATTAAAATAAACTTAATCCTTATATAAAGGGGAAAATATTATAAGTATAATTTTTTTTAATCATCCTTAGAGTGGATTAACTATAGTTATTATTAAACCCACATGTTTTTTTCTGGAATTTAATTCCTTAATATAGACATTAGGAAAACTAAATTTTAATTTAATCCTTAACTTATATTGTAAGGAGTATAACTGTAGGTAGTTATTTTACTGGAAGAATCTTTTTTGGTAATTCACTTGGTAGTAGGAATACTTTGTAGTACCATATCATATCAATTTGAAGTATCATTACATAGAAATATCTATTTTAAATAGCATTATAAGTGGCTCCTAGTGGTATTATTTTGAACTAGTACTAGCTATTTTAAACTAATGGTAAATTGATATAACAAGTAGTACATAGTCATGGAAGATTCGGTACTTTTATAATTTTATACTTTTTTCTTGGAAAATATGGGTTTAAAAAATCATGAAACCTGTTAGAATATATTAAACATGATTTTTGATAATAAAAATAAGGAGGGGCTGGAAAAGCTAACTGTATCCCCCTTTTTATGATGATGAATCATGGAATTAATAACCATGAAGAACAATAAAAAACAAAACGGATAAATACAATCATTATAATAGTCAAATAGACATATCATGTTAATAAAATATTCATAAAAGTCAAATATACATATTTCATTAACAAAAAATTTCTTTATCATACACATGGATTATCAAAAATATAAGAAATAAAATTAATGGAAATAAATAGAATAATAGTTAATAAATACATAGGATGTCATTAATTATTAAATCTAAACATTATATTAGAATGGGGAAATAAAAAATAAAACCCCTACCAAAGAATAATCCATGTTAGAAGAAGTATCATCATCCTGGAAAGAGGTGGGATCCACCAAGTCCTTACCATTTCTAGCAACAAGTGGATCAGAAGTTGAGTTAGAAGGATATGCAAGAGTCCTGAACACTATAGAATAATAAAATTTCATGAGATGACTCACAACTTTAACAACTGTTAGTCAAAATGGATTAATATTAATATAAGAAGTATGAATAGGTTCTAAAAATTTTGAAGAAGTTATGGATATCATGGGAATGGTTGGTGGTGGTTTAATGACTATTATTGATGTATAGAGAAAGGGATCCATCAGCACTACAAACAGAGTAAAACCCTACATCCACATTCCATACCTATAAAGAAAACTATGTTATATTCTACAAAAAACATGTTAAATGATTTTAAATTCTTTAATTTATACACCCATTATTTGATGTCCCTTGTGATAAAAGTAATCTTTATATTTTAATATTAAAAAATATAATGATATTTAAGGTCATGTTTGGTTAAAATACTAGAAAATAATACATCATGTTTTTGTAGATTCTTAATAAATAAAAACTAGATTCATTAAAAATTATAAAATAAGCTTCTAAATATTCTCACTATATTATTTTACCAGATTAAGTTCATCCTAATGAAAGGTACATTAATCACCCAACAAATCTTGTATCTCTTCTCTCACAACAAATCTGATCATTTCAACAAAAATAGACACTGGTGAAGAAGGAGGTAAAACTAAGGAAGAAGAATAACATGAAGTATATAGAGACACAATCCTTCCATGAAAATTTAGTTCTCCCATAGTAACGTAAATTATAATTTCTTCTAATATTGAATGAATGACACTAATTTCTTCCACCAAATTCTTCTATTTTATAACTATGTTGTCAATCATTAAAAAAATTCCATGTTAGGGTTGAGCTATATCCAAATATAATATAAAATATATTTCATCTTCATTGAGTTTATTATATATTAATTAATTAAATCATATCATTCAATAAATTTCATGTTAATGGTCCAATTTGAATGATTTTGGATTAGTAGGGGTCAAAAATTAGGACCGAGGAGAAATAGGATGAGGAGGTAAAAACCTCTACAGACCAGGTAAGGGATCATCCTCATAACTAGTGTCTATTACATTAACATTATAATAAAAAGGATCTATAATATATACCACATCAATCTAATCAAATATTTATCCGTTATTGTGTATTTGAGAATCTATGATGGTTGGTCCACTATTGTTTGGTGGAAAACCATTATCATCAACATCATAATCATCATCTCCATTATCTGAGTTAGAGTGAGTGAGCCCCAAAAATAAAGATCCTGGAGATTTCTATGACTTATTTTTTTAATCATCCACATCATTATCTAAATCACATTTCTCCACTTATATTCTAGAATTCTAATTTGTTAAATCAAATTGGTTCATACTATCATAGTATCCACTGTTAATGCTATTAGAGTGACCAATAGTTACAAATGAATTTTATTCCTCATTTTTATCTACTCTATCAACATGAAACTCATAGGCTTTATTTAAATAAAAAAAATCTTCTTCACATTTTTAAGTAGGTACTTCAAACTGATCTCTATTGGAAACATCAGTATCTTCGATTTCAACTTTTTCATCTGGCAATTTTTCTTTATAATGTATGAAAATAATTGTGTTAGGAGGTTTATAAGATACATTAACACCTCATTTAATATCAAAGTCTCTCATTTCATCAATTAAAATGGTAATATATTCATATACATCCTCTAAAACTCTGTTCTCTTCAACTTCAACACTTATAGAAGCCTCATCTTCTTCGTTAGAAGAATACTCCATTGATTTATCTATATTAAAAATAGGGTCAACCAAATTTATTATTATAGAAATATTATATATATGTTTAAACTTCTCATATAATTTATCATTTTCTCATAACCATATTAGCATTAATGGATTCAAATATATATTCATTCTCTTATAGGTGACTTGACTGAGGAAAAATCCTTCACATGTTATAACATTTCCCTGTACATCAAAGAAAATTACTCTATATTTTTATAGAGATAAGATAATTTTTGGATAAGACGTAGAATTAAATTTTTAAGTAGGGTTTCACAACTACATCATGTGCACCATTAAATACCAACAAGAATTTATTTTTTCACAAATATTCCTAATAAAAAAACGAAAAAATCTTCTTACCTTAAAATATTGAATTCACCCATTATAAGAAACAACATATATTGGATGGACTTGAAGAGAAACTAAAACTCTCCATCCAATTAAACTATAGTAAGTCTTATCTTGTTGACATTCCCTATAACCTCAAGTATATCATCCTCAAACAAAATTTTCACACGGTTAATAGGAAATGAACTTTGATAATCTTTATAGATTCCAATATAAGAAACTATGAAAAAAAAATTAAACGTTTTTTTGATGAAAGAAATATTTTTTAAGTCAATAACTATCATGAAACCATTCTAATTATCTTAAAACTGAAACTGAAAAACCCTATATATTTTGTTATTTAAGCTGGTGTAGAATGGTTGATCATTCATTGGAAACCATTCTTTCCATCCTTGGTCCAATATTAGATTCTAGATAAGTAACTTTCTTGAAGATAACTAAGCAATATAAACTTTATTTTTAGTGATAATAACTTAAGATGAATGATTTGGATTTTTTTTATATTTAGACTCAACAATCCATTATATTTCATTTCTAGATGCAACTCATCAAAAAATCCTTCAGTATGATTCACTCTTACAATTTTTTCAACGGATCAATGGTTATATGGTAACGATAAATAGTTGTGGGTTAATAAAGCAAAATAGGGTTTAAAAGGGAGCATGTAAGATAAAATTCTATTTGAAAATAGTTTTTATTTAATTTTATCATTTTTGGATTAAAAAATTAATATTAAATAATAAAAGTAATGATTATAAAAATTTGGGTGAACTAATCACATTAGATGTAAAATATAAAACCCAAAACATTTTTAGTGGAAGAAAAATGTATAGTAAGTCCTTATAGTATCAGTATAATGCTAGAAATCCATGGTAGAATTCCATGGTATAATACCAAAAATAGAATATTAACCAAAGCACAACCAATGGTAGTAGTCCTATGGTATAATTCCAATGTAAGAAATCCAGTTTATGTAAAGTACCAAATAATTCATAAGTTATAAGATCTTTTTTAAAATGTTATGTCACGACCTGACCCAACGGGGCTCGAGCCATGACTCCCCAAGCCCGCCTCCAATAGGCCAGGGGCTGGCGACCAACGCCGAGTAGGATATCACACACATGGGAGGCATTAGCCTAAGGTACCTATACACACGCACCCACAAACACCTCCATGCAACAGTGCATAGATATAGAAACTGAAAAGTAAATGCATGCATACAATCTATCCCAAACCAGAGTGCAACAGCAAAAGTACAAAAGGGAAAAACAGGGCCCACCAAAAGAAAACTACAAAGCGCGTCCAACCTGCTCTGAAGAAGGGGAACGCTGCCACAAACACCCGCCGGAAAGCTCCCTCAGCACAACTCCGGTATACACCCCGGTCAACGTGCTCATTAAGCTCTGCCTGCTCCGGGTCCTCATGGGACTCCGTCTAAAGGCCTGTGGTCTGCACAAGACACAAACATGTGCGGGCAAAGCCCGTGTAGGGGTGAGTATAAACATACTCAGTAGGCACCCCAAAACCCAAAACCAAAGAGAGAAACTGAAAGGCATCAGTCTGCTCATCCCAGCCAGAGGGAACCCATATGAGAGAGAAACTCCATCTCGTGACCATCCTTGGCTAAACACAGCTAGTCGGCTCAGCTCAGGTGTATTCCCATACATACACCTTGAACAATCCAGATATACTCAGCTCACGCCACAAAGCCACAAGAGGTACCGACCTCATCACCAGCAATTGTCCCCAACCAGGAGAGTACACCACACGAACACTGTCATACCAGATGACACTCATCTGAGAGATACACTCCATCGGGTCCCAAACAAACATCCCAGACGCTCACCTGAGAGACCACGCTCGTCGGATAACATCACTGAGGAAACATCGCTGAAACAACATAACCACCAAACTTCTCGGATAGGGGATCGCCACTAGGGTCCGCTAGGGGATACCAAGACCCACTCCGGTATGCGTAGCTCATAGATAGGGGATCACTTCCAGGGTCCGTTGGGGGATACCATGACCCGATCTGGCATACGTAGTTCTCACAGATAGGGGATCACACCCAGGATCCGCTGGGGGATATCACAACCCGATCTAGCGCTCGACAGAAGCTCAACACTCAGATAGAGGATCATCGTCCATATAAAGGTGGTCACAACGATACCAGAACCCTATCTGGAATAACTCACGATGTAGGGGATCGAATCGACGATGCCGCAACCCTACCGAAACCACGCGCTAAGTAGGGGATTGCATAACCAACGATACTGCAACCCTACCAACACCAAGCGTTGAGTAGGGGATCGTATAACCAACGATACTGCAACCCTACTATAAACTTCATGCTGAGTAGGGGATCGTATACCCGACAATGCCATAACTCTACTGGGAAAGACCCACCGCATAGGGGATCATATTCCCGATGATGCCACAAACCCTACGGGGTTAACCTGCTAGATAGGGGATCACCACCCCTGAATAACCGGTCACAGCGATACCAAGAACCCGATCTAGGGTAAAGATGCTAGAGGATCCGCTCCGAGCCCACCGGAGGGAGGCCACAACTCTAACAGTTAAAACATCCCATCGAGAGGATCACAAACCCCTACGAAGGTTGTGATGTCGCGCGAACCCTCATAGGAACGAACCAAGGGAGAACCCTCAACCACTGCTGGTCCAAACGTCGCTAACCTGAGCGACCCGCCACAACGCCACACTGCGCACCTCCTAGGCCAAAACCGAGGCCACCATCGCGTTCCACGCGAAAAAACACGCAGGATAGGTTGTTTACTCGCCCGAAACGGAGCACTAGTAAAAAAGGAACTATTCACCATAGCTAGCTCGTGATGGGCTCACAAAACGATCCCGAAACCCATCGAGCGGATCACACCACGGCGATCCCCTCGGAAAAACAAGCGGAATCGACTACTCGCTCGTCCGAAACGGACAGCCGGTGAAAAAGGCACTATTCACCGAAGGCCAGCTCGGGTGGGGCCCACTCCTGGATTTTGAAACTCATTGAATGGATTTCACCATTGCGATCCTCTCGGAAAAACACACAGGATCGACTATTCATCTGCCAAAATTGGACTCCTGGTGCAAAAGCTATGTTTCTCTGCAAACGCCAAAACCCGACCTCGTGGGGCCTGCACCCCGTTCTCAGTCCCAACACCCAGAAACTATCTCAAAAAGTTCGCCGTACCATTAGGGTCTCAACGCCACTGACGGCACGTCAATCGAACGCTCCGGGTAGAAGTTACAATGGCCCGAAGTCGTAAAATAATAAAATAATATTATTTTATACGACATTTCTTGCTCCCGGACCACGATCCTGATTCTTTAAACCCTCGAACCCACACCAGAGGGTTCGCATCATTGTTAGGGTTGCGTAGCCGCAAACGGCACGCGAATCCGACTCCTGGATTGCAAGATACGGGGGTTTAAAGACCCACGTATAACAAAAAGAGGCTGGACCGGCCTCGACCGGCCGGCCCGCCCTGGCCGACGGCTCTCCGCCGCGCTCCGAAGGCTGGGTCGGCACGCCGCCACGCGCCGCCGTGTGCCGCCCCTGCCGGCGCCTCCACGCCGGTGCCGCACCGTCGAACCTTCTGAGGTCCGCCGGAGGCACCTCGGGGGGTCCAAACGCAGATCCAGAAGCATCTGCGCGCCCCCCGGGACCTGATCTACCCATCTGTAGGCTCAAAATAGAGAAAAACGCAGAAAAAATGGGATCGGAGGTTAAAAATCAAATCCGCCTACCTTGCGAGTGAAACGCCGACGTTCTGCCTTAGATCCGCGCTCCAGAGCTTCCGTTGCACGCTCCTGGAACGTTCTCCGTCAAATTCCTAGCTCGTGGGTGCTTCGATTGCTCGATTCGGCGGAGAGGTGGTGAAGAATGGCGAAGAACGTCGAGAGAAACGATAAGGGGGGGGGGGGCTGATATTTATATCAGCCACCCGCCGGTGCCAATCCCACCTCGGACCTGACGCCCGATGCGAACAAAAGTAAGGTCACCCCTAGGGTAAACGCGCCGTTCTGAACACAATGGCAGACTCATATTTTCCATCCGAGACTCCGTTCAGAAGTTATTTGAGCCGACGCCCGCACACTAACTTTGCCACTTATTTATGAAAATGCCCCTTGTGGTGTTTCTCACCGCAGGCTTGTGCCCACAAAGTTTACACCCCGCCTAGGGTAAACGGAACGTTCCGGACGCAACAGTGCCATCAGATTCCCGTTTTGAGCTACCGTTAAGGAGATATCACACCCTTTCCATGTGCATAGTATAAAAATACTTAATAATTTTATAACATTAATTCCGGGCACACCGGGCCTCATAATCGTACGCCATCTTCGCGCTTAGCTCTGGAATTATTCATAGAAATATTCCAAAGTATGACAGGGCCAAAAACCTGAGTCGCTACATCCTCCCCCCCCCCTTAGAACTTTTCGTCCCCGAAAAGCCCTAAGCACAAGGAAAGCGACTGGACTCTCAACTGGGTCTCACACACCAGCGAGCTCACCAAAAAACACCCATGCCCGAACGCATAAGTCAGAGGGACTCATCCACCACACCTCAATACTATCCGATTTGGGCGGCACTGACTCGCCCGCACAGTTTTAATCGCGTCACAAAAATGCGTCTCGGTGGGGGAAGGATCCCTCTTCCTCACGCATTTGAAGCACGCCGAACAACACCCACACAGGGTCTTACCAACGCCCTAAACAAAACTCGAGTAAGCAACAAAAAGGAGGGTACCACTAAACAGTGTCTATCAAACTACTACAGAATGTAGAAAAGACACAAGGTGTACCTCTATCCATCTGTGTAGCCTTTGGGTCAACAGCCTCCAGGGCATGCAGCTGTCCTCACCCTCGGCCACCAGCTCCCTGAGCTTGGCGTGGACCGCCTGGGGGTGGGGGTGGTGGCAACTGATACCGCCTACCACCTCCTCCTACTGCACCCGCTCCACCGCCACATCCACCGCCCTATAGACCTCCTTGCTTGAGACGCTGCCTCTACCAAGGCGGTCCATCGACCGGCTCCCTCACAGCAGCACGTCGGGTCGGAAAATCTCTAGCAAGATGTTCCCGACTGTTGCAAGCATAACACCACCTCTCCTGTGGCTGACCAAAACTGGCCTGCGAGCCCTGTGAGCCTTGAGGCTCAGATCCACCATCCCGGGGTCGCCTCCTGAAACGTCGGCCACGTCCAGACCCCTGAGTCTATCGTCGGATACCAGATGCTGATCCGACTGAAAAAGTCTCAGCTCTCACATGCCCAGCACTAACAGGGGGGATCTGCTCAGCCAGAAAACTCTCCACCGCCAACGCTTGCTCCAGCACTCTAGCATAGGTGGGCAGGCACAAGGAAACCACACCTGCTCGGATTTCCCTACATAAGCCCTTCTCGAAGGTACGATCCCTAAAGAACGGGTCTCGAACCATATCTATGGAGTAGCGCGACAGGTCTATAAACCTCGCTGAGTACTCCGACACAGTCAGACCCTCCTTTCGAAGCTATAGTAGCTCTTGGATCTGCACTGACCTCAGCGTCACGGAATAGAACTCCTCCCTGAAGAGCTGCTCAAACTCTGCCCACGTGAGCATCTCCTTGTCCTGGGACTGCGTCACCAAACTCCACCATCACCCGGCAGAACCATGCAGAAGGCTCGTCGCTAGGACCACCATCTGATCTGGAGGTGTCCTCACTAGGCGGAAAACTCGGTTGACTGCCTCAAGCCATTCATCAGCTGCCTGGGGGTCTGGATCACCCCGGAACCTCAGAGGTCGCTGCCTCTGGAACTCGTGCAGTGCACTCAGCCTGCGTGCAACCTCGTCCTGCACCGCCGGCACAACCAGCTGCTCGACAGGTGGTGGATCAACTAGCAGACCACCTGGAGGTGCAACCTCAGAACCTGTGCCCTTCTCCACAACCTCTACATGGGGCGGGTCATCAGCACAATCCTACTGCAGAACCCTCGCTGGATGTTGTCATGGAGGCATCCTAAAATACATTCAAGACGCACCACAATCAAAGAGTATATCTGGAGAGATGACTCAAGAAGGACAAAGAAAACCCAAAAACCCAGTCCTATATGATGCATGTACCATTATGTCCCCGCGACTTGTATACGAATGTCCCAAGTCGAAAGGTAGGTTATCAGAGTCGTGGTGTATGGATACGTTGGCCGCCGCACCAACACTGGAGTCCCTGGCCTGAAATCCGAACTCGAAACATCCAAACACTACCACTATGCAACCCAAACCAAACTCACAGCTAGACCAGCTACACTCTGAGATCCCAAAGGTGGAACCTTCTCTGATACCACTCTGTCACGAACTGACCAAACGGGGCTCGAGCCGCGACTCCCCAAGCCCGCCTCCAATAGGCCAGGGGATGGAGACCAGCGCCGAGTAGGCTACCACACACATGGGAGGCATTAGCCTAAGGTACCTGTACACACGTACCCACAAACACCTCCATGTAACAGTGCAGAGATATAGAAACTGAAAAGTAAATGCATGGATACAATCTATCCCAAACCATAGTGCAACAGCAAAAGTACAAAAGGGAAAAATAGGGCCCACCAAAAGAAAACTACAAATCGCGTCCAACCTGCTCTGAAGAAGGGGAACGCTGCCACAAACACCCGCCGGAAAGCTCCCTCAGCATAGCTCCAGTATACACCCCAGTCAACACGCTCACTAAGCTCCACCTGCTCTGTGTCCTCCTAGGACTTTGTCGAAAGGCCTGTGGTCTGCACAAGACACTAACATGTGTGGACAGAGCCCGTGTAGGGGTGAGTATAAACATACTCAGTAGGAACCCCAAAACCCAAAACCAAAGAGAGCAACTGAAAGGCATCAGTCCGCTCATCCCATCCAGAGGGAACCTAGACGAGAGAGAAACTCCATCTCGTGACCATACTTGGATAAACACAGTTAGTCAGCTCAGCTCAGGTGTATTCCCATACATACACCTTGAACAATCCAGATATACTCACCTCACGCCACAAAGCCACAAGAGGTACAGACCTCATCCCCAGCAACTGTCCCCAACCAGGAGAGTACACCACACGAACACTGTCATACCAGATGACACTCATCCGAGAGATACACTCCATCGGGTCCCAAACAAACATCCCATATGCTCACCCGAGAGACCACGCTCGTCGGATAACATCACTGAGGAAACATCGCTGAAACAGCATAACCACCAAACTCTTCGAATATGGGGATCGCCACTAGGTTCCGCTAAGGGATACCAAGACCCACTCCTGTATACGTAGCTCACAGATAGGGGATCACTCCCAGGGTCCGCTGGGGGATACCACGTCCCGATCTAGCATACGTAGTTCTCACAGATAGGGGATCACACTCAGGATCCGCTGGGGGATATCATAACCCGATCTGGCGCTCGATAGAAGCTCAACACTCAGATAGAGGATCATCGTCCATATAAAGGTGGTCACGACGATACCGGAACCCTATCTAATATAACTCTTGATGTAGGGGATCGAACCGAAGATGCCGCAACCCTACCGAAACCACTCGCTGAGTAGGGGATCGCATAACCAACGATACCGCAACCCTACCAACACCAAGCGCTGAGTAGGGGATCATATAACCAACGATACTGAAACCCTACTATAAACTTCATGGTGAGTAGGGGGTCGTATACCCGACGATGCCACAACCCTACTGGGAAAGACCCACCGCGTAGGAGATCATATTTCTGATGATGCCACAAACCCTACGAGGTTAACCTGCTAGATAGGGGATCGCTGCCCGTGAATAAGCGGTCACAGCGATACCAAGAACCCGATCCAGGGTAAAGATGCTAGAGGATCCGCTCCGGGCCCACTAGAGGGATTCCACAAATCTAACAGTTAAAACATCCCATCGAGGGGATCACAAACCCCTACGAAGGTTTTGATGCCACATGAACCCTTGTAGGAACGAACCAAGGGAGAACCCTCAACCACTGTTGGTCCAAACGTTGCTAACCCAAGCAACCTGCCACAACGCCACACTGCGCACCTTCTAGGCCAAAACCGAGGCCACCATCGCATTCCACGCGGAAAAACACACAAGATAGGTTGTTTACTCGCCCTAAACGGAGCACCGGTGAAAACAGAACTATTCAATATATCTAGATCGTGAAGGGCCCACACAACGATCCTGAAACCCATCGAGCGGATCACACCATGGCGATCCCCTCAAAAAAACTATCAGAATTGACTACTCACTCGTCTGAAACGGACACCCGATGAAAAAGGCACTATTAACCAAAGGCCAGCTCGGGTGGGACCCACTCCTGGATTTTGAAACTGATCGAACGGATTGCACCATTGCAATCCTCTCGAAAAAACACACAGGATAGACTATTCATCCGCCAAAATTGGACTCTTGGTGCAAAAGTTGCGTTTCTCCGCAAACGCCAAAACCCGGCCTCATGGGGCCTGCACCTCGTTCTCAGTTCCAACACCTGTAAACCATCTCAAAAAGTTCGTCGAACCATTAGGGTCTCAACACCACTAACGACACGTCAATCGGACGCTCCAGGTAGAAGTTACAACGGCCCGAAGTCGTAAAATAATAAAATAATATTATTTTATACAACATTTCTAGCTCCCGGACCACGATCTCGAACCTTTAAACCCTCGAACCCACACCTGAGGGTTCTCCTCTTCGTTGGGGTCACGTCGCCGCAAACGACACGAAAATCCGACTCCCGGATTGCAAGATACGGGGGTTTAAAGACCCCCGTATAACAAAAAGATGTCGGACCGGCCTCGACCGGCCGCCGCTGCCGTCCCGCCCTGGCTGGCGGCTCTCCGCCGCGTGGCGCCCGGCGCCACCGCGCTCCGGAGGCTGGGCCGGCACGCTGGTGTCACGCCGGCGACCCTTCTGAGGTCCGCCGGAGGCACCTCTAGGGGTCCAAACACAGATCCGGAAGCATATGCGCGCCCCCCGGGACCCGATCTACCCATCTGCAGGCTCAAAACAAAGAAAAACGCGGAAAAAATGGGATCGGGGGTTAAAACTCAAATCTTCCTACCTCGCGGGCGAAATGCCGACGTTCTGCCTTAGATCCGCGCTCTAGAACTTCCGATGCACGCTCCTGGAACGTTCTCCATCGAATTCCGAGCTCGTGGGTGGTTTGTTTGCTCGATTCGGCGGAGCGGCGGCGAAGAACGGCAAAGAACGTCAAGAGGAATGATAAGGGGGGGCACTGATATTTATATCAGCGGCCTGCCGGCGCCAAACCCACCTCAGACCCGACGCCCGATGCGAACAAAAGTAAGGTCACCCCTAGGGTAAACGCGTCATTCTGAACACAACGGCGGACTCAGATTTTCCATCTAAGACTTCGTTCAGAAGTTATTCAAGCCGATGCCCGCACACTAACTTCGCCACTTATTTATGAAAACACCCATGGTGGCGTTTCTCACCGCAGGCCCGCACCCACAAAGTTTACACCCCGGCTAGGGTAAACGGCACGTTCCAGACGCAATCGTGCCATTAGATTCCCATTCTGAGCTACCGTTTAGGAGATATTACACTCCCACCACGTGCATAGTATAAAAATACTTAATATATTTATAACATTAATTCCGGGCACATCGGGCCTCGGAATCGCACTCCGTCTTCACGCCTAGCTCTGGAATTATTCGTAGAAATATTCTAAAGTATGACCGGGAAAAAAACCTGATTCGATACATGGTCTCTCAAAAAATGATTTTTTATATCATTATTTTTTCATAGAGTGAGAGTAAAAAATTCTAGAAATGTTTATGTCACTTATATTTTCATTTTTTATTGGAATATTTTGTCACTGATATTTGTAGTATAGTAATGTGTTTTTCTACCAAATACATTAGGAATAATAACTAGTTGTAGCTATATACTCATCTTCCATAGTGGATATGGAAATATAATTATGTTTCTTTCTATACAATGACACAAGATACTTTCCTAAAAAGTGATATGTTCAGGAGGTTTTTTTCTATCTAAATTAAAACCAAAAAATCTATATTTGAATAACATAGTAGATAAAATTCCTTTCACTTGAATAAAATAATTTTCAAACAGTTGTACCATTTAGGTATTTAATTATTATTTTTAATAATAGTCAAATGTGATTCATTTATATTTGATTAAAAACATGTAAACAATCACACACAACACATACAAAAAATTCATCTAGAAGTAATTTATATTTAACTTATAATCGTACCTCTATAAGTGTTTTAATCAATTGTTTTCTTAATGTAATTGAGATATAGTTTACATCTTGTACTCATCTGATTCACTACCTTTATTAATATCCATACCAAAATGTTTAAAAGTTCCTTAGTGTAAAATCATTGATTTAAAATAATTAATTCCTTATTATAAATAATATAAAAACAAATAAATAATTTTAACTCACGCATTAGGATCACTCCAAATTAATTTTCATTTTTTTTAAATCAGTACACAGTGAATTTCTTGAAGATCAAATATTAATATAAATAACATATGATTTTTAATAAAAACATCCTTTGAAATTATTTTTATAAACAAAATATTGTAAGAAATCCATTTTATAAAATCATTTAAAATCATGAATGAGTTTTTCCTTCATATAAATCTCTATGAACATTTTTTAAACCATAAATTTATTTTGTTAATTTAAACACATGATTTGGAAAGTAAGGGTTTTTTAATTCGAGTAGTTATTCAACAAACTCTTTCTTGGTATTATAATCGTTTAAAAAGGAACTCATTTCATCCATTTGACATAAATTGAAATTCAAATGAGTTAAATAGGAAAGTAAAATTATGATAGATTCATGTATAGATATTAGTGAAAACGCTACATCGTAATAAATAATTTTTTATTGATTATACCCATTGTGAAACTAGTCTCTCTTTATTTATAACTATTGTACTAGAGTCATAAAAGTTATCCTTAAACACCCATTTAGTGCCAATGGTCATGACGTCCTTAGGTCCTTATAATAGATCCTATATATTATTCCTTTCAGACTAGTTCAATTATTATTATGTTTTCTCTACCCATAACACATCATTTAATGCATCAGTTATATTATTAGGATCAACATGTAACATGAAGGCTTGATGTTCAACCAAATTTCTAATAAAATCTTTTATATGTTTTCCTCTATTTAGATCTACAAAAAAATGAAATCTAATGGATAGTCTCTATGGTTTCTAATAGTTATATGGATTAAAAATTTATTTTATTTTTAGTCTATAGGTTCTAGTTCAAATCGTACAATTCTAAATTATTTTTCAATATGTTTCATAACAAAATCACTAGACTTGGTTGATGTGTTAATATTTAAATATTAATGATCATTAAAATTCCCTTATAATTAAGTCTTAGGATCTTCTGTATATGTTTTTTCAAATTATATGTATACTTATTCTTCTAAAATATTGGTCATTTTAATGAATACCTTGTATTAATTATTGTATGTGGAATAACCAATGAATATTTCAATAAAAATTTTGGATGAAAAAATTATCAAAATTTTTTTTTCTATTGAAAAAGGATACCTTTCATCCAAAAACTCTATAGTAATTGGTCATTACTTTTCATTTATTCCATAAATCATATGATATTTTCATTAAATGTTTTAAAAATATAACACTACTAATAATATAGTAGGTTTTATTCATAACTTATTCCTAAAAATAAATATTATAGTTTTACTAATTGATAATTGTTCAGGAAATATCTTATAGGTTTTTTTCTTTTTTCTATAAAAGCATTCTATTTTGGATTCTAAAGAGCAAAAAAGTTGTTATTATATCTATGTAATGAAAATAATGATGAAAATTATTGATTTTGAAACTCATGAATATGATCAATCCTTAAGGACTTATTGAAATTACTCTTCGGTTTTCAATAAATGTTTCATACATTTAGAAAATATGAACATGATTAAACTTTTTAACATAGGAAGAATAGAAATTTGTATATTGAAAATCCATTTACTATAACATCATAATAGTTATTACTATTTAATCTATAAAATATAGAGGTTATGGGAAATATATGTGAAATGACTTTAGTGATTGATAGTAAGATAACTATTTCTTTATTTTGTTGGATATTTTGGGTTTCTTTCCATTTTGATAGTGATTAAACACTTTGTCTTTGATAAATTCTAATTTAGGGTTATAATTTAATAATAATTTCATAGTGACCATTTTATATGGGTAAAATTTGTAGTGTTCTGGTCTCCTATGCCATGTCCAATACTCATTATGAGATGATCTTAAATAATAAATATTTTGAGAAAATAATGAATATTAATCAATAATAGAAACATTGTAATTGCGCAAAGCAGTAAAAACTAAAATAATATTAGAATCAAAATTTTTTAAGACTTATTCATATTCTTATAATGATAAAAATTATCCCATAACTTTTATTTTATAATAAGATTATATTTTAATCCGTCTATAAATATAACTTTTGAAATAAAAAAGTACTAGAATTACCGATTTGACTGGGTCCAATTATATTCCCTTTTGATGTGTCACCAAAAGTGATAAGTCCACTATCTAATTTGAAATGTTTCTTAAATATCTAGTAGTCCCCGATCATGTTTTTGGATCATCTACTATCCGGATACCATAATTTCATGTCTTTAATCTTCATTAAGTTTTTAAATAGTAAATTTTAATGAAAAATGATTTCATTAACCATAATTTCTTGCATTCAGAAATGCTAATAATATAATATTTGGAAATACAAATTTTTTATCCTATTTTAAATAAACAAACATCATAATTTTTTAAATGAAAACATTATTAGGTTCATGATATTAATTTGAATTTAAAGACATAGTGGAACTATAAAAATGGAATAATTTATTCTTCAAAATATTTCATTATCGAGACTCGTAACAAATCTCATTGTTATATGTAGTATTGGTTTATTTACCATGTACCAAAATAAGATATTTTGTACCAATATAAATAAATTCATATATTTATTATGTTTCTCATTAGGGGAATGATGCTCTTTGTTTTATTTTAATAACTTATCATTCTTTGCGTTTTTTACAAAAATTTCATATTTAAAAAGAAATATTATAAAAATTTTCTTGTTTAGTATATTATCATTATATTAGTGTTCATCAAATATATCTTTCAGCATATGAAATTACTCAACTAAATCTTTATTAATCATAATTTTATCACTATTTTAATTCTCAAAATGTAATTTTAAATATGAACAAAATACAATGAAATAATATTTAATACCTAATTTGTGTTTTCCATGAAACACATGATATCCATGTTATATTTTTTTTCTTCTAAAGAAAGAGACACATAATTTTTCCTTAGAGGTTCTCTAAGTTTCCTTCATATCCATTAAATTTTTTTCATTATTAGTAATACTTTTTCATATATTTCATCTTGGAAAAATATTGTTTGATGTGACATTTTTATTTTCACTCATTATAGGATATCTCAATATTTGAATAATCCATTTTCCACTGTTTGAACCAACATCCTATATTTCCAAACATACATAAGTAATTAGATTTAATAATGGATTTCTTCTTCTAGTAATTTATTTTGAATCATCTATCTAGTAGATTAATTTCCTCATTACTATCAATATTATATTCATTATTACTTAAACATTCATCTTTGATTTTATATTTTTGATTTATTTTTGAAGTATTAAAGGATAGTAAATTTCATTTTCCTTGATAATCTTTTTCATTATTTACTTTTACTCCCCCCCATAAAGTATAAGTTTTATAATCATCTACTTTATTGTTAGTGTTCTTATTTCACAGGATTATCTAGGGGAAACGTATTTTTCACTCCATCTATAAGGTAGACATATTAGAAGTCACATAACTTGATCATTATCAAAATCTATCTTCCCAAGTGCAAGTATCATATTTACAACCTCATAAAACCTAATATACATGTAATAAATTGTTTCACAAGGTCTTTTATATAAATTGCATTATTTTATAGCATAGATATTTATAAACATTTCTTTGACATGTGAAGCTCCTTTATGAGAAATAGAAAGTGTGTCCCATATTTCAGAAGCAGTAGAACAAGTAGATACTATTTTGTATTATTCTTCTCTTAACTCATATTATAATTCATTCCTAACATTACAATTTGAATCATAGGATGATTTTGTAGTAATTTATCATGTTTTTTTTTATTTTGGGATTTTTCATATTTTTTCCCTATTCCAGTCCAAATATCAAGTCTCACGCTATCTATATTAATTTTAATTTTGATATTATATTGAGCATAAAATATTAAATTAACATAATAAGGTTGGATATTCTTAGCTCCGTAAATATTAGTAGTATCTATAAGGATATAAATTTGGATATAACAATCATTTTTGATCATTTGGTAAAACTAGATGTTTGTTAAAAGTATTTTAGAAAAATGATCAAATTTAAAATGTTGTTCCTAATGGAAAAATCAATTTGGGTGGATTGAGTTTCTAATAAAAATATATGTTAATATTATTTAACTATAAATGCCCCAATTTTTTAAAACATATAGTTTACTAAAATGGTATAGATATATAATATGATCTTTTAAAAAGGTTTTCAAAAGATTGATCGAACTCATATAATTAACATTTAAAATTATTCATATCTTTTGAAACATATTTTATATTGTAAAATATATCAAATAAAAAACTTGTTAAAGCTAATTAACTATGTAATGTTTTGAATATTATATATAAAAAAATATATATTTACATTAAAATAGAGAAAATTAAAACAAAAAATCACACTGTGAATATAAATACGAGGCTTAGTCTCAAGCCAAGACATTATCCCTTCTCCTTGATAATCAACCCCTTCTAAGTAGTTTATTAATGGAAAACAAATTCTATAACCATGATAGAGTTTTACACAAAAAAAACATAAATTATTTTGTTATATAGATATACTCATCCATATATCTACATAGGAGAATAGATAGTTAAAATATTGCACACATGAATTACCCGATTTATAGCCCTTTTCATAGATTTATATGGGATTACAAATGAATATAATTGAAATATATTGTCTATAACTAACTAGTTTAGTTCAGGAAGCTGCATTTAAAATTAAATTGATAAAAATCAATGATTACTTAGAAAATAAGATATAAAATAATGATAAAGGATGAAAATTTGTGAATATTTGATGTAGCATAGTCTAATAAACCATATTCATTCTAGAGTTCTTTAATTTATCATTTTAATGGAGCAGTTGAGTTTGTATAAAATTTTTGGGAAACCTGAGTTTCATTGAAGAATAATTTATTTCCTATTATATGTTTTAATAGTCTACCTCTAGTGGTCATACTCTAGTAGTCTCATTTTAATCCAGGATTGAAACCTATGAATTTTTCATTTTTGATTGTCAAATTATTATGATGAAATTTTTATGCAATACATTTTATTTTCAATGTGATAATCTATGAGGAAATACTAAATAATTTCATGTTGTTTTGTTATATATGTGAATGTATTATGATTATTTGATAGAAAGGTCAGTTACTTCCCTCCAATGCATTGGGTAACGATTTATTTTTTGTGAGCTCAAATGTTGTATAGACATGTTATTCAAGCCTAAAAGAGGGTACATGTGTCATTATCCCAAGGATAGTGTAGGAACATGGATGGTTGTCCTCACACTAACATGTAATGAATTTATGGGTTTTTAGCCTAGAAATATGAATTATATGATTATGATTTTTTCAAACTTGTAATGCCCATCTCTATGGAATGTTATTATGCTTAAGATATGATCTCATGACTCGGGATCATTGATTCCCATATGATTCATGTATTTTGAACTTCCAAATCCTTATTTCCTGACTATGATTAATGAATTGTAGGGTATTTTTTACAAATTTTAAGATTATATTATCATACCATTATTCTTGTGACATTCTTACTTATCCTCAATGATTTATTTATCCCATGTTAACCCTTACTAAGTATATGACCTCACCTATTCTTATTTTTTCCCTAGAGCATGAAGAAAGTTTTTAAGTTGTATATGTATAAGAAGTTTATAATGAGAAAGGAAATTTTGGTAATATGATAAATATGTTTATTGAAATTATATTTTTATATATATAGTATCCAAACACACTTGACCATTACAATTACAGGGAATATAACACTATGAGATTTATTAGATATTCTTAAAAAATTATGTAATAATTATATATGTAACTTTTGTGTCTCTTAATAAATATATTATATAAAAAATTAACTATGGTTGTTTAAAATTCAATTTATTTTATATTTAATTAAAATATATTAAATTTAATGAATGGTGATATAGTCTTTATTCAATAAGATATTTGGTATTTTATTTTTTGTAGGGGATGGAACTAAAAATGAATATAAACATGTTTACAGGGAGAATTATCCTCTTAAATATATTTGAAAATAGATAAATATCATCCACTAAGAATATTTAATTGATATATTGATTCCAGAGTACAAGACAATAATTATATGTGATATTTTTATGCTAAAAATGATATTATTTTCATTTTTTTCAAAATATATTCCAGAATCATCGAATGATTCAAAGACTATTTCATATATTTAAGATAAACTAAATTAATTCTTAAGAAATAACAAATATAATTTAGTTAAATCCCCTAAATATCAACAAATTATTGGTAAAAAATCATATTTAAAAATAAACATTATGAATATAGAGAAATTATAAAACATAAGGCTTTATTAGATGTTAAAGATTATTTTAAAGAATAAGACATTGATTATTTGAAGAATTTTAACTTATTTATAGATAAAAAATCTACTAAATTTTTATTATTATAAGATTACCATCATGGATTTAAATTATATCAAATGGATTAAAAAATATCTTTTTTTACTGGCTTAAAATATGAAGAAGTATATGTAAAAAACCTATGGGGTTTGAAACAAAAACAAAAAAACAAAAAATGTTCTAGAAAAATCAATGTATCATTATATACTTAAAAAATCCCCGTTTTGAACAAAAAAGTAAAAATAACATGTTATGAAACATTAAATGTCTCTTTATTGGCGTAAAAAATCTCCTAGATCTTGGTGTGAAAAATTACCTAAATTAATAATATAAAATGGTCTAACAAAATTCAAATTAGATCCTACATTATTTTTAAAAAATGTTATAGAGAAATTTTTATTATTCAAATTTATATTGATGGTATAATTTTTATATATTCTTTTGAAATTATTTGAAACGAATTTTCAAATTTAATGACTTCTAAATTTGATATGATTCATTTGGGAGAATAAAAATTATTTCTTATACTTTAAATATATCAATTGATTTATAGATTTTTTTCATAATCTATCTAAGTATATTATAGAATTTATTAAAAAATTTGGAGATAATAATTGTATCACTCAAATACTCTATTAATTAATTCTTATAAACTAAATTGTGATAAAACTTTAAAATAATTAAATAATAATGTTTTTAAAGTAATTATTTGTACTTTTTTTATTTGACTACTTCCTAACCATATTTCATGTTTACTCATTGCTAATGTAGTCGATTTATTGTTAACTGTAAACAAATTCACTTAATGGATATTAAAATAATTGTTAAATATTTTAATTATTCTTCAAACCATAGTTTATTTTATACTACAAAAACATTTTTTGAATTTATAAGTCATTTTGAAACTAACTTTAGAGGTTTTTAAATTGAATGAAAAAGTACATGTTGAATGATTCGCTTTTTATGTAAAGGAATAATGTCTTGACGTTTAAAGAAATATATTTTCATCTCATTATCTAAAATTGAAGAAGAAAATATATCTATTGAATATCGTTGTACTCAATATTTTTGGATTAAGAAAACATTAACCAATTTTATGTTTGTTTGGTTTTATTATATTTTATTTGATAAATAATCTATTATTACTATATAGAAAAATCCATTTCACCCTTCAATAACAAATAAGAATAAGGTTATGTATCATTTAAATAGATTTCATACTTAAAGGGTGAAATTTATTTGGAATTGGTTTGAATGATGATTTATTAAATGATATTTGTAATAGAACATTTGATTTGACAAAATTTTAAAAATAAAGGTTTACCTTGGTATTACTGAATCCTAAATTAAAATGATTAAATTAATATCCATGAATCTATTTTGTTGGCCAGTAATCCTGAAAACTATTTATAATACCTAGTTTCCTTGAATATTTAATCATTGAATATTACAATTTCATTCATTAAAAATAATTTCATGATATCTAAAATATCATGAAATGTTGTAGTGATACAAGTAGTTTATATGAGTTTCACTTGAAGAGTTATCATGTTTATATACAATATGTTTTTGAAATACTCGTACATCATATTTGGAAACTTCTTACCAAGTTTTAGAAAAATTATTTAAAGAATTAATAGAATATGATATTAATGGGATATAATTAATTTTCAATCTATCACATTACATTAGTATTCATATTTAATTCTCCAACTTTTATATATTTTTAGTTGGACCACTAATTATTAAATCTATTTTTCATTGAAATATACTTCTATAGTTATTTAAATTTATTTAAATTAGGTTTACATTATAATAATGCTACCAATTTAGTTCTTAAAACTATTTTAGATGTTTTTTCTCAACGTATTATTTTTTAATAGATAGGAAGACATATATGATATTTTGGTTTCAAAATAAAATATATTATTTTTTTTGCAAATGGAATAATTTTGTTTGTTTATATCAGAATAAAAATGATTTTTTTTATTTTCAAGCGAGAATATTATGTAACAAAATTTAATTTTTTTATTATTAAGAAAGGGGATATTTTTTCACAAGATAATTGGTTTTGTAATTATAAAAGGTTAGATATTATTGAGCCATTATTTTTCCAATTCATTTATTTATGTATTTATATTTACACAATTTTACTTTTAAATTTTCCCCTATATCATTCTTTTTTAAAAGAAACATAGTATTTTAATTATTATAAGCTTTCATTATGTATTAATGAAATGAATGATGTTGAATTAATTTTAATAATTTATTCTTTGATAATTATATATATATATATGTATTTACTTGTTTATCTACACTTTTTTTAAGTTTTTTATGAACTAGTTTTGGAGAATAATCCACATCATTATGAGTTAAGGAATGCCTCATATGCTGAAGTAATTTGCAAAATATTTTTCCTAATATGAATAATTCTGAAATTTAAAATACCAAAAAAAAAATTTCATAAGTCCTACGCTCTTCATTAATGTCTTATAACTAGTTTTAGTAACTCCTATGTGGTAATTGAAGGTCATAAAAAAATAAAATTCTTCCTAGGTATAATGTCTTTGAGATTTTTAATACACTTATAAAAAGTCTTGCACAATGATTTTCAGTGAAGGGATAAGTATTTTGTTGGAATATATGTCTTATATTGATATGTTTTGGAAAATTAAAATGTCATATGTTCTATAATGGATGCATTATGTCAAATAGAATATTTTATTATATTTTGACATAACATGAGATAAAGAGTCTTATAGGAGTATGAGGTCATATAAATGGGTTATCAATGTCATAAATAATTTAAATCTCTATGATCTAGATAATATTTGGTGATTTTTATATGATTCAATAGTTTATTTTTTTAAATCACGAAATATGATTTGTTTTAATTAATTTGTTATTTTGATTCACCCTTAATTCATATTTATTATTTTACTTGATTTAATTGTTTAATATTACATAATGATTATTTCAATTATATTAAATTTAAATTGGAAGTGTTTTTTATATGATTAAGTGAGCACCATAAATCTGTAGAGTATATTAATATTTATGTTGTATATTTAATACAATAAATTAAAATTTTGAATTTAATTTGAATTTATATCAAGATGTTTAATGTGATTATATTGGAAGTATAAATGTTATTTAGTCATGATTAAAAATGATTTTATAAAAATATTGAAGAGGGTATTTATTATTCATTCATTTATTTTTATAATTTAATCTACAAGGATATATCTGTTTTATAACTTATCATAGTTACAATTTATTTTTATGTATTTCACAATCCTTTAGAGGTAAAATTTTATCTTATTTTTTGGAAACGAAAAATTTCAATGTATTTTCAAGGGAATATTACTTTTGGAAGTTATTATTCATGAAAACCCTCTAGAAATAAACTTTTCATAGACACCAGGAAAGTTTTAGAGAGTATGGAAACACAAACATTGAGTGATGTATATGTGGACTTACTACACATACTATGTGATTCCTTTTTTGAATGAACTCAGTCGAGAAATCCACATGGCTAAGGAGATCAATTTTTCCTCTTCCTCAACTTTTTGAACATTGTTATCTAAATTACATTCTATATTCTTATATTCATCCAATATGTTTATATAAGAAATATATTTTTTCTTTGATTTTTTAATTCAAATCAGGATTTTTGGTTTCTACCACCCCTTCAAAAGGTACATTATTTGGTTTATTCCTCTTGGTAGAAAAATGTATGTTTTTTATTCAACCTCCCTTAGTGAAAATATAGGGATATTTTTTTTTGAATCCAAGTTTAAAAGTCAATTTAATGGGTTTTGACTACCCTTAAAATGTATCATCACATTATATTATGTTATATAATTCAACATTGACAGTGTGAAGGGTTAACGTAGGATCAATTTATATGAACTCATTTTAAATACTTATCATAATATTTTTTATTTATATTTATTATTGTATTAAATCAAATATAATATTTATAAATTTTATAAATTTTTCAATTCAATCCCCAAATCATGACCATTTGGCTATATCCAATTCATATATAGACAAACATGTCTTTTTTAATTTTTCACTATCTTTCTCAAATTAAAATTCAATTAAAAATATCTTGAAATAGGGGTGAATTATTTTAATTAAAGAATAGTTCCCTAAATTATTCCACTCTAAGTCCACATAAAAATGCACTCAATAAAAAAAAGGACTAAATTAGATAATAAATCAATCCATGTCTAAAATAGAATGAGATGAAAAATCAAACATATTTTTCTAATTGAAACATAATAAAATTCCCAATATATCTCCTACACATAACATACCTCACATATTAAAAAAATTCAAAACATGAACGTTTTATGATATAAACAATTAAAAGTCAAAGAAACACTTCATCTTTCATATTAATATATCAACCAACTAACCCCCTTCATTATAGAATAGATTAAAAAAATTGGAGAATGAAATCCATAACTCAATAGGATATTTATAAAACACATACTAAATTCCATAATTTCTTAGTGACTATGTTTTATAACACAATCATTCATACACATTTTTTCTCCCACTAAAGTGTACAATTTATCTTCTCTTCATCAGGATTGATATCCACGTCAAATACACATAAAGATTATAATTGTTATCATCACTCTAAGACAGTGATTTGTAATATTGATCCTCATTTAAAAAAACACTTATCACCTATGGTCACCACCTAAAAATAAGTATCACCTTCCATAAAATATATATATATCTAACAGACATAATATATATGGTAATAATTTGGTTCACCATATCTTCATAGTTATAGAAATAAGGTGGATAGTTTCTTATATACCAAGTTTATCATTTAATTTTTTATAAATCATTAAGGGAACTCTGTATTCATTTTTTATAATCATAGTGGAAATTTTCCCTTTAAGAATCAGGGTTTCCATTCCATTTCTATCATATCCATTATATGGTAATTTTATATTTACAAAAAATAAGGAAGCAGGTTAATTTTATTGTTCTTTTTATATATTCTATGTAAGGGTATTATTCTTTTATCATAATGGTATTACCTTGTGGCATAAGGTTTCAATAGATGTGTAATGGAATCTATGTCTTGTATATTGGAGGCCTTTTATATTGTAATGTTGTGTAATGTTAATCAAATACAACATAATTGTAGATCTATATTTCTTATGCTAACATATGGGTAACTTTTCATATAAGGGACGAAGCACATGACTCTTTATTATGGTAGATAAATTTTCATAAAACTCAGTTTTTTCTTTCCAAAATATTTTCAACACATTTTCTACATATCTTAATTAGAAAAAATGTTGGAATTGATAGTTTTAATTTTTTTTTTAAATTTTAAAAGTAATATGCAACATCAATTAAATATATAAAATTTAATTTTTTTTATGAAATCAGTTTTAATAAGGCTATGATGTGAAACAAATATCTGCCACCGAATTTATCTATAAAATCCATGAGGGATATATATGAATAATAAAAATTAATTTCATTCACTCTCTTGGGTCCCTATATGTTTCCTTCGAGTCTTGGGGATTCAAAACCATGATATTAATGTTTTAATTATCTGAATGTTATCAAAAGATCCCCTACATTTATCCATTGTGTATACCCTCTATCTCACTCTTCTATTTTGATGATATAACTTGTGAATTTTTCTAAAGGCAGGTAATTTTAAACTTATCAATTATTTATGTCACTCCCTTACCCAATGGGACCTCTTGATCAATGGAAAGTCAATACTGAATACCCCACCCCACATCCAATAGGCCAGCCTCTGGATACTAGTTTTAAATAGAAATAACCAACACATAGGATAGCTTTTCCAAATCTACTAGTATACACACACACACATAGGGATATATATATATATATATTGAAAAGAAGAAAAATATTTGATCCCAAATATGTATGAATAAAAATTATCCTATATTAGAGAATGGTATGAGTACGGAAAATAATAATGTTCAAATACAAGTCCACCAAAGATAAAAAAGAGTCCAACTTTCTAGTAAAATTTTGTCTTTTATAATGATATAACTCCTAGAACCATCTATTTTACATCAAACACTACAATGATATACCTGGTCTGAGTCCTGTTAGAACTTTGTTGATGGGTGTGTCATTAGAAAAATACATGACACTTGTGGGAAGATCCCAAGAATGTGTGCATTAAACATAATCTGCAGGAAACCCAAAAATCACAAAACATAAATTATCAAAGATATTCTGACAAAATAATGGATGATAACTACATATATGTGCTCATTATAGACACCATGTCACATTTTAATGTCAAATCCTCACTACCAACCTATGATTATGCTTGTGTCCCCAAGGTAATGCATGTTTGAGAGAACCCACTTACAGTTTATTTCTAAAATTGAAGGTTCTCATCCAGGTGGTTGTGCTCATCAACCACTCCAAAGAATAGGTATACACAATATGTCATAATATATCAATACATAGGTTCGGAATGACACTTAGTGACTATAAGGATACCTCAAATGATCCATAACATTATTTTGGGATGGAGATCACATTTATTGAATGTTGGTAGTGGGATACCTGACCTAAATATGGGAGAAATAATAGAGTATCACACCCTAGGACACACTACGGGATATATAACACTATCAAGAACTAAACCATATAGGTGGTCACTCATCTCTATTCAGATTATAGGATTCATCACTATAACCTCATTATAAATTCAAAGGAAAAGTACCCAACTAATTCAAAATAATACTAAGGATAATATGGTCTATGAACCATAGATGGGGTACATGGTGTGTATAAGGAATACACATTGTTTCATAATTATTCCAAAATAGAACATGTCTGTTTCCATGTACTTCACTCATCCCTATGTACACTATCTATACCCATAAACTCTGATCATGCATGTGTACCTTGTCCATTCCCATGTAAATTGGTCAAGTCCATGTAGACTAGTCATGCTCATGTCTGTGTAGACAGGGGTACAATCATTACCACCAACTTTGGGTCACATAAAATTTTGATAGTCCAAACTGTGTATAATATTTATCTATATTTGTAACCCTAACCACCCTATAAGGGGTCCACATTGTCTGTGTTCTTATAAAATACACACCATGTATTTTTAAATTTTCTAGAATCCCAATATCATTATGAAAATCTGCATGCATTGTTCTACCTCTTCTATAGCCAAAAAATACACCTATGAAACATGATTCCTAGGTTAAAGGAGCTAGTTTTGTCACAAGTGGTAATTTTTTATACACCTATCAACTCAAAAATCATATCTCATTGCGATACATTTCCAAAACACTAACCTATGGGATGAGAACCCTCGATCCAACCCTGACCTTTTATCATCTTCATCACATGTCATGCCTTCAAAATCAAATATGAACCTATGGGTCTTATCCATTACTATAAATAGTTATTTTATAATTTTTTTTCTAGTAATATTTAATCTACCAATCAAAACAATTGTTGATGAAAGTCTGAAGAATGCTGTGAGAAAATCAGAAAACACAAAAGTGATTAAAAAAATGTCTATTGTTTGGGTTTTCCTTCATCCAATGATGAATTAAATTAATAATTTAGAAGTATAAATAATAATTAACAAATCACATATCATTTTTAATTATAGGTACAAGAATAATAAACAATAAAAAAATTAATCTGTGAATTAATCTACTAAAGGAAATAATTCATGTTTGACATGGAAGAATGAAAAAACATGGAATAATCCAAAAATAAACCCTACCAAATTTTTTTTGGATTACTGATGATGGGTTATTTTAATTTTATTATTATTTTTTAGAACCAATTATTCCTATAATGATGAAATCCCCCTTGGAAAACTGATTTTTAATTTACGGTTATATTGGTGTTTGATAAAGATCTCCTCTATAGTCCTCTATATTCTCAACAGTTATGTGGAAAAACCTATGAAATTTTCATTACTATGATTAAATGGGATATTATTAGGTCTTATACAATTAATATACAATAAATTATTTATATAACTTATTTTTCAGTTATTATACTTGTGAATTATCTTTAATCACTTTGATGCACATCAAATTTATCTCACGCATAGATTAAAACCAAAATTGTGGATTTTTTTGTTTTCTTGATTTTACATTTTGAAAAAATGTTCATGAGATATTTCATATTTAAGAAAATTACATTACCATGAAATATAGTTTATTAAAACATTTACAATATTAACTCCAATGCTATATGAGGCCCAAAATCCTATGTTGACTCTATACCTAATTCAGAATATATTTTTAAAAATATTCCAAAGTGTTATAATGAAAATCCATAGTAAATGAATTCTCCCCACCAAAACACATTTCATCACAAAAATTAATAAGGATACTTAATAGGATGTGGTTACTAATCTTGTATCAGTTTATCCCACTCTTAGGTGCTCTCCAAAAGATTCATGTGCTTCTGTCGAATAGGCACCAAGGGAATCACTCGTTCATAAAGAATCTTCCCTTACTGATCCTAAATTTCTACTAGGGACTCTATGAAAGTTTATGAATCATTTATATCATGTTATCCCCAATCAATGACATTAAATGGGTCATGTATAAATCTTTTTTTTGTGACCCATGGAAGACACCATGAACCCGGACTAACAGCATTGGTAGAGAAAATTTTTACACCGCCTTAGAAACCATGAACAACATCTAGAATGATCCAATGAACCTTAAAGATAGATTACCATCCCTTACAAACATTCACAATCCTTACTGGGGAGATTCATTTAAGTACAAACGATCTCCTTTTTCAAACTCTGATGTCATACTTTGTCTATATGGATAAGTATTTTGAGGGATCTGGGATGACATGATATGATAAAAAATATTCACCGTCATCATAGTCAATCAAACCAACTCTAGGACCATGGGTGATAACTCCAATTGATCTATCTTGAACAATAGTGACCTTCAGGGAATCCCATACAAGGCCTTGAATAGAGTTATATAGACGATGGAGTGGTATTTATTGTTATATGAAACTGCACCAATGGTATATTAACCAACCATATATGGAAAAAGTCTATCATGAAATCTCAAAGTATATCATCTAGAAACATAATAGTCTACTAAATATGGCCTTCAGTGTGGTGGTGAAATGATGTTATCAATCGCAACTATGTCCCAATGACGTCATGTAATCATTTCCATAATCGTAATGTGAATTTAGAATCACTGTATGAAAGTATAATTGATGGAACACTATTACATAAGACTATATCCTATAATATATACATCCCAATATATCCACTGAACATTAATCTTCGATGGTTAGGAAGTGGGATATCATTGGCAGTCATTCTATGATCTCATAGATAGAATTCAGACAACTAGATGATCATGGAAGTTTAATAATAATGTCTTTGGGGACACCATCCCACTTCCACATCAGCACCTAAAGGGGATAATCTAAACCTGTTGGACCCTAGTGCATGACCATTGCATAATAATAAGTGAGGCATAAAGAGATAAACTAACTACATACTTTTTCATCTATGACCACTAAAACTGAGGATAAATATACTGGTACAATATTCCAATCATGTTTGTTCAAATTTTGTGGATTTATGAAACTCCCTCAATAAATCCCCCTATAATATGATCATTACCATCATTCACCCTCGGAAAAAGGATGAATTGATCCCCATATTCAAATAATTCATCAGGATGTAACCCATTGGATATCTAACTATGCAATTACATATAAATTATATCTCCATTATATGTCTCCCTAACATACATAATAAGTGGTGGGGTAATAACCATTATCTTGAGGTAATATTCAGTATCATCATCAACTAAGGACCACTGCAATTAAGATAACTTCTCTGACTCCATTCTCAACAGCTACAAATAGAATCTTATGAAGAGATAATCTACCAAAAAACTTCTCTTTCTGGGAGTATTGACTATCTCAAAGACATAATCCTTCGAGAACTCTACACATCGTCTCTATCCCATGTTACGATCATATTTTTAAAATATATACATTATACTCCCATGGTTAGAGTAGATGATAAATTTTTATTCCATATGGTAGTGTCTCTACATCATTAAGGATGATAACACTAATTCCAACACTAAATCATGGGTCTCATAGTTATATTTATTTTGGATTAGTTGTGGAGATCAATAATAAATAACCACCTTCCTTTAAATCATAATTCATCCAAGGATAGTTCTTGAGGAATCATATAAAACCATACACTAAAGACCCCCATCTAGTAATTATACGATGGGGTTTATCATTGATCTCAGACAAACTCCCAAAAAATCATATTGGAATCATTCTATCCACATGAATATATACCCATTTAAGGTCAAAGTAGTTAGTTGAACCACAATCATAGAGAAATAAGGTATGAATCTCTTATAATAACCTTCCATCCCAAATAATCTATGCACCTCGATCACCCTTTTGGGTGGATCCCAAAATAGAAGTAATTCAATCTTGGTGGGGTATAGTTATAATCTCTCTTCATAGATTACAAGTTCTAGTAATTAGACAACTAAAATACCAAACTTAAATTTGAAGATATTTCAATATAGAGGGTGATATTAGGTTATGGGTATAAAAATACTCAAATATTTTTTGTGCCCCTCCTCATAAACTGAGTATTCAAGGATTCCATCAATGGAGACAATCAGAAACCAATCAAATTTTTTTGAAATATCTAGTTGATAAGTCCCATGAACACTATCATGGAATTCATCTAGGTGAAGAGAATCATCAGACACTCATAGTGACTATATAAATATCAAAATAATTTCTTTGGTATATCATCTTCTTGAACAATGAGATGGTTATAGCTCATCCCAAGGCCAATATTCGAGAACCACAACACCACATTATATTGGTCAAAGAGGTCATAAAATCTCAGAAGTGTATAGTTAATATTGATGGTCCCCTTATTTTGGTGTTGGTAATCAAAACATAAACTTAAGCTCTCACACACATTCTTGGTGAACAATACTGAAGCTACCCAAGTGGATACACTGGGTCTAAGAAAACCATTCCTCTATTAATATATCAACTATAACTTCACACCTTAGAGATCTATGGTGGAATTTGCATATGATAATATAGATAACATGTAAGTATCTGGGTGCATGTATATTAAAATATAGATCTCCCTATAGGGAGGTAATGTTTTTACATCAACATAATCTTTAACTACTATATTAAACTAAAATGTTATTACATCTATTTACCCATTATTAGTGTTGAAAAATGATGAGTAATTAATTATGTTATCCTAACTATGATCTCATCTAGCTTGACCTAGGATTCCTTCCCTCCAATGAATGAAACCTTCATCCCCCCAACTCGAACAAACCACATCCTCTACATAATATATTCAATATATTCTTGAAATGGGGATAGCCATCCTATAACTAGAATGATGTTGTATGGCCTCATTATGGCCATAAAAATTTCCCATAAGAATATTTCTCCATAAATAGTCAAGTCACATTATTGGAATAAGTGTGTGATCACTGAATCTTACCTGGTGAGAGTCTCCAAATGAAAGGGTGAGAAAAAATGCTCCATTTGAATATCTAGATCTCGAATAAGGGATGTGGTACAAAAATAGTAGATTTTTCTTGTATCTATAAACACAAATTCTAAAGTAAAAAAGATATCGATCAAACCTAGAATCATTCTTATATCATTTGGTATATAAGAATCCACTTCCTACAGCTACCTGCACTACTGGAAACTATCTCCATGAGCCAATCGTGGACTACCTAGGGGTGGTGGTGATGGTAAAAAATATATATTTCTGCCAACTCCCACAACAATACTATCTCCATATCTATATCTTCCACCCTAGGGACCTCCTTGATTAATATTCTCTCATCTACAAATTTTTTTCATCGGCCATCTCACAGTCTAATGCCTGGTGGGTAGGGTAGAACTGCGTGATATTACATCACCAATAAAAGGATGGTTATGGCCTCACCCTTGATTCATTGGTACCATCCTAAAATCCTTTAGTGGTAGAGACACTTTCATAAGACTATATACATTAATACAACACATACCTAGAGCCCTGAGTTTCCCATTGACTACTATTTGTAGATATCTCAACACCAGTTTATTCACTTCCATTACCCACTATCAGTGAATACTTTGCTAGAAATATATTCACCACCCATACATACCCTATCATCCCAATGTAAGAAGCAATAAGTATAGATAACCCTCCATCTTAGATATCTCAGTGAAGACCATGCTTGATGGTATATGATCAAATGTGAAGATCATGAAACTTGTCATTGGACCACCATGATAGGTTAGTAATCCTTGAAAGATATTTTTTGTAGGATCGAAATAATGATGTAGATGCTCAATATACAAGAGGGGGGTGAATTGTATACTTTAAAAATTCCTTTAAACAAAGGAAAGAGCTAAGTTTAAAAAAGTTAAACTAAGCAAATTCACAACACCTCTAACACCAATTGAATAATTGGAATAATGAATGAAGTTATAAACTTCAAGTTCTATGTACTTGCTTAAAACTGGAAAGAGATTCCGAAAGTAGGTTCCGGAAACATGGATCTGGAAATTGAAACTTAACTAAATATTACAATATGAGATTCTACCTTAAAGCGTATAGAATCTAAATTTATCAAATTACAAGTAAGTAAGTATAAGAAAGTTATACTTTCCTTATAATACAATATTCAGCGGAAACAAACAAGTAGTAAAACTACAAGTAACAAGCTATAAGTCTTTTAACCCAAAGAGAAGGGTATCCAACAACCTTGGATAAAGGTCCCTTGATTTATACTTTCAAGAAAGTCTGTCTTACCCACACCAGGGTAAGCCCTCGATACGAATATCGAAACCTCTCTCTTGCTATCCCTGCAAGCCCTCAACTTCAAGGTAGTTGGAACCTCTGTCTTCCTCAGCAAGGAAGCCCTCAAAATTTAAGGTAGTCGTAACCTCTATCATCCTATCCCTGGAAGTCCTCAAATGTAATCACCAACATTCAGAGTCGCACGAAGCAAAAACTGAACGAGCGGTTCAGTACGCACAAGGCATGAAAATCTTTCTCTCTCTAGAAATCACCTTAGCAGCGTGTGGTCTCTAGATCGATCAACTTCATTGTTGTATTGAGATCTTTCAAATGAGATCATATTTATAGGCAAGGTTGGCTTCCTTTCCAACGGTCATATTTTCCATAAAAATCGGAGGGACCTGTACATGTGTAACATAACCAACGGTTAGTTTATAACAGAATAGACGACATCATTTTATAACAAACCAAGTGTAACAGAATGTACGACATCGTTTTATGTCTAAGTCAAAAGTTCGGAGTGAAGGTTCGGAGTGTAAACAAAATGTCAAAGAGTAGACAAATTATAAAAGTGTAAGAAAAATGAAAGTTCGGAGTCTAACTAAAAAAAATATTCAGAGTCTAAATAAATTCGGAGTGTATAAAGAAAAGATGATCAGATTCTATTTAATAGGTGAATTCAGAATGAGAATTCAGAATGAGAATTCATCATCAGAATTTGTAATGAGAATTTGTAATCAGAATTCGTCATTAGAATTCGGTGTCGAACTTCATGAGAGTTTGTATACAGAATTCGGAGTGGAACTTCATTACAGTTCTCATCCAGAATTCAGAGCCTAAAACATAATGCTTCATATCAAAGTTTTAAATGATTCAGAGAATATAGAAATGAATCTGATTCTTATACTTAAGAAAAATATGGATATAGATAATGAAAATATGATAAGGATAATTTTCCTTACAAAAGTTATTTTCCTTATAAAAGAAATTTTCCTTATAAAAGCAATTTTCCTTATAAAAGAGATTTTCCTTATAAAAGCGATTTTCCTTATAAAATCAATTTTTATTATAAAAGCGATTTTCCTTATAAAAGATATTTTCCTTAAAGATAAGGTGTTTGTGATTTTCAAAACAAGAAGGAATGGAAAAGTCATAAGGAAAACCTTATTAACTCAACAATCTCCCCCTTTTTGGAAAGCACAAACATCCTTACGAAAAGGAAAGACTAAGAAAAGAAAAAAAACATTAAGGCTTATCTCCCTTTTCTTATGGATGTTGATGAATATGACTAACCCCCCCTTAGTCTTTGAAACTCTAAGGATCGTATTCTAGATTTCTGGAATGGTATTTCATTAAGAATAAGAATGCCTTCTTTAATGAAAAACTCCCCCTTAGATAAAATCTATTAGAGTTCTTATTCTTTCTCACCCTTTGTTAAGGTTCTTTTTCCCTTTTTATTAGGATTCTTTTTCCTTCTCCCCCTTTTTGATTTTCATAAAGAATTCGAGGGAATAAAAAATATAACAAAGTACCTGAAAAATTAGTAACAACAACAAAATAAACGAGAAATAAAAACTTTCATTTAGTTGGAAAAACAAAAAAGATAAGATACAACAAAAATATCGGATTCGTCTATTTTGGATCTTTTTCTTTTGACATGAAACCCTTAATAATAGTCTTTATCTTCTTCAAGTCTTTATGGTCTTCTTCGGCTTGTTTCTCTAACACAACTATTCTTACACTTTGAGCTTCAATCTTTTCTTCCTGGGCTTGAAGCTTTTCTTCCTGATCTTTCGAAACTTTTTTTTGCTTTAAAAACTTCTCTTCAAACTCAATCCGATGATCCGTTTCATTCGTCCAGCTTTTAGTAACAGAATTCAGCTTCCCATTCAGATATCTGTCTTCTTGAATTCGGAAATTTTTCTCATCTGTCAACTTTTCTTCAAAGGAATAAGTAAGATCATTTAGCTTCCTGTCTTCTGTCTCAAAAGCATCCTTAACATTATCTTGGAATTCATCCAAGAGCCTCATCTCATCTACGGTTTTCTTCGACCAACTTGTCATTTTCTTACAAGACCTTTTTTGGGATTCATATCCGATAATAAAGGATTTTAACTGAGCCTCTATCTCAACACATTTGTCCATAACCATGGATACGGAGTCTGTTTTCTGATTCAAAGTATGTTGGAGCATCTGGCATCTTGAATCAATACTTGAGAAAGTCGGAATAGAACCCACCAACTTCTTTAATGACTGAACAACAAAGTCATGCCCCAATAAAGATGACTCCGAATCTGAGACTTTGCTTGGAGAATTTTCTTCTTCAAATTTCTCATCCTTCTTCTTAGAATAATCACCAACTTCCCTTCTGTTTACATCCACTGAGCTCGGGGTATCAACAACGAGTTGCTTTCCCTTGTCCACTTTCGGAATGGATTCTTGTTCTGGAGTTTTCTACCCACTATCAGATACTTGAACAACATTTTCTTCATCATCAACATCTTTTTAGGAACCATCCACTACATTCTCCATTTGAGCAATATCATGTAGAAGTTGTTCTTACTCTGCATGATAAGCTACTTCTTGTTCTCCTTTCTCCTGATCCTTTCCTGGAGTGACTAACTTAGAAGACTCAGCTTCTGATGTTTGGAGCGACAAATGTTCCGAAGGTGTCTCCTAATAATCTTCTATTTGGTTCAAAAGATCTCTGGTATCACCACTACCTTCAGCAACTGCTTCTTCCGGAGCGACATAGTTTCTTCCTGGAGTTTCAGGTAGAGATTCCACAGAGAATGATCTCGGAACTAGAATGTTTGCGGAAGTCATCTCATTAAACTTCAACAAAGTCTGAGATACCTTAGCTTCAGAAATCTTCTTCTTAAGATTCATTTCTTTCACTTGTTTTTCTAGTTCAGCAGCTATCCTTTCCTTCAAGGCCTTAGCCTCTACAGGATCCAAGCCAAGCTGAGGCTCCCCTTGCACTCTCTTCTCATTGATTTCCCTCCACTTAGCAACTACCTCATTAGGGTAAGCTTTCTTCTTCTTCGGTTTTGGAGGTGCGGAATGAACTTACTTAGATTTGGGATTTGCTACTTCAACTTAAACTTCTTTCAACTTTCTCTTCTTCACTGGCTTAGATGATTCAGGTTCACCAACTTTCGGAACAACTTCTTCTTGAACTGGTAAATCAAAGAACTCACCAGTATTCTTGTCGAAGGAAACATCCATCCTTTTGAGGGTACCATCACTTACCAACATAATTTTGCAAAATCTTGGCTTAGACTTGCAAGCCTCCTTGAAAGACTCAAGGCACTGAACTATTAACTTCAAGATGATTGCTGGATACACTATGATCTGAGCTCTCAGATACCCTTTCTTAACATTCTCAATGGTAACAAGAATGTGTTTCATCAGATTAAACTTCCTTAGATTTATCAGAAAATCTAGAATATAGATCTCGCTCTTCTTCAAACTGTCTTTGTCACCCTTTCTCGATACGATAAAGCCTTGTACCCATAATTCTAGAATCCGAAAATTCGTAGATAGAGTAGCAATCTTCGGAGCCTTGTCATCTATTAGTCCGAGAGTCTCCAATGCCTTTTCCTTGTTGAAGATTCCTTTTGAATCCGGTAAAACATGAGAGATGAACTCGGTTTCTCCTTCAGAGGTCAGCCCTACCAAGCTAGATACCTTGACATAAGAATTCTTATAAGTCTTGCCATAAGACTTAAACGGAAATTTCTCCCTATCATTTTCCTTAAAGAAGGAAACCGACTCATAGAACTCAAAAAGAAAGTCTGAAAATACTTCATCTTGATTCCCAGGCTTAGACATAGCAACATCTTCCCATTTGTTAAGCTTTATGTTCTTGGATATAAGAGAATCATACTTGTTAAAGAAATCAGGATGAACCAACCTTTCTCTATATACTAACCACTTGGAAATCGGCTTAGAGGAAGACATGTCTTGAGAAGCTGCTTCTACAGACATTCAGATCTGAAGTCTTCTGAGAAGTTCAAAATGGAGATTATTGCAGATCAGAACGGCCTTAAAATGGAGAGGCAGAGATTCGGGATGCTGGAGCTTGAAAAACCGATGTGGGACGACCACTTGGGGTCCCCATTATATAGGAAACGATATGACGGTTCATCTTCCTCGGTTGATCGAACGGTTGAAAAAAAAATTTAGATCAGATCTGACGGTTGAAAAACAATTCTGAAGAAAACTTGAATCTGATCTTTTTGAGGTTTTTAATAAAACAATGTTTTAAGAAAACTATAATCCGAAAACAAAATATAAGAAAACACCAGCTAGTAAAGTATGATTATGAAAACTTGAGTAAGGAAAGCATACCTTTCGGATTAATTTAGGAGGATTATTCGTAATGGGTAACATTCTTCTTAAAAAAACTCAGTACGGAAAACAAACTCAGTACGAAAAACCCAGTATGAAAAGAATAATAAATATGAAAATTCATTATAAGAATTTTAGCATTTCATTAAAAAAGTTTGAATACGAAAAGCTCATTATGAAAGTCTCATTACAAAAATCTCGTTATGGAAACAGCAGTACGAAATTTTCCATTCCGGAAGTTTTCAATACGAAAATTTCCATTCCAGAAGTTTTCCATACGAAAATATCCATTCTGGAAAATTTCAGTTCTGGAAATTCCCATTCCGTAAATTTTAGTTCCGAAAAGTTTGAAAAACTAACTTTTTTTTAAAAAAAAAATTAGTTACTCTAACAATCAAATGTACTCCCCCTATGAAAAGGAGTTTATTACTGTTAGGAGAATTGTTCAAAAAGAAGTTAATGAAGAATGATTACCTTATGGTTATCATTCCTAAATTTTGTTTAATGTATTCAAATCTATAGAAGGGTAAAGATTTTGTGAAAATATCAGCAAGTTGATCTTGAATTCTGATAAACTGAAGAATAATATCTCCTTTTAGTGTTTGATCCCTAAGAAAGTGATGTCTAATATCTATGTGTTTTGCACGAGAGTGATGTGCAGGGTTCTTACATAGGGCAATGGAACTTGTGTTATCACACAAAATTTGAGTCTTAGTAAAACTCAGGCCATAGTCTGTGAGTGTGTGTTGCATCCACAACACTTGAGCACAACAGCTTCCATCTGCTACATATTCGGCTTCAGCAGTGGAAAGTGCTACAGAATGTTGCTTCTTGCATGACCAAGAAACTAAAGAATATCCCAAGAAATGACAAGTTCCGGATGTACTTTTTCTATCCATTCTACATCCACCAAATTCATCATTAGAAAATCTTTTTAGAACAAAATCATTTCCAGAAGTATAAAATAATCCTAGATCCATGGTTCCCTTAAGGTAGCGAAAAATTATTTTTACTAACTTTAAGTGAGATTCCTTAAGATTGGATTGATATCTTGCACATAAGCATACTGAGAACATTAAGTCTGGTCGACTAGCTGTCAAGTAAAGTAAACTTCCTATCATACCTCTAAAAGATGTTTGATCTACTGGTTTCCCAGTTTCATCAATATCTAAAGAATTTGAGGTACCAATGGGAGTACTTATACTTTTAGTATTGTCATAACCATACTTTTTGAGAAGATCTTTAATATACTTATGTTGAGATATATAGGTTCCTTCTAGTTTTTGAGAAATTTGAAAACCAAGGAAAAAAGTTAACTCACCCATCATACTCATTTCAAACTCAGATTTCATTAGACTTGCAAAAGAGTCAGTTAAAGATTGTTGAGTTGAACCAAATATGATGTCATCAACATAAATTTGAACAATCAAAACATTTTTCTTATCTTTCTTTATAAAAAGGGTTGGATATGCATTTCCCTTAACATAGTTATTTTGAAGAAAAAATCCAGTGAGTCTATCATACCAGGCTCGTGGGGCTTGTTTAAGACCATACAGAGCTTTGGTAAGTCTAAAAATGTGATTAGGATGTTTTTTATCTTCAAATCCAGGAGGTTGTTCAACAAAAACTTCCTCTTGAACATAACCGTTAAGAAAAGCACATTTCACATCCATTTGAAAAAGTTTAAAATTAAAGAATGCTGAAAAGGTAAGTAGAATACGGATATATTCAAGTCTAGCTACAGGAGCATAGGTTTCTTCATAGCCTATTCCCTCTTACTGATTATAGCCTTTAGCAACAAGTCTATCTTTATTTCTTACTATGACTCCGTTTTCATCACATTTGTTTCTGAAAACCCACTTTACTCCAATAACAGAAGTTTCCTTAGGTATTTCAACCAAGACCCAGACTTTTTTCCTTTCAAATTCATTTAGTTCATCTTGCATAGCTTTGATCCATTCATCATCACCTAAAGCTTCATCAGTGCTTTTTGGTTCTAATTGGGAAAGAAATGATAGATGTTCTATTTCATTTCTTAAGGAACTTCTAGTTATTACATGTTGATTTACATCACCAATGATACTATCACTAGGATGATTCTTAAGAAACACCTGATTTGGGTTTTGTAAAACCTGTTCATCAACATAGGGTAGAAAGTCATCTAGGGTAAATGTTTCAGAAGTATCTTCTTGAACATTATCCTTATCAGAAGGTTCTTCTCTCAAAGGTTGAAAATTAGTTTTTGAAAACACATCCGAGGATGTAGGTTGGGATGGTTTAAAAACAAAAGGATCTGACTCATCAAATTTTACATGCACTATTTCTTCAACAGTACAAGTATTTTTATTGAAAACTCTATATGCCTTAGAAGTTGTGGAGTAGCCTAAGAAAATTCCTCATCAGATTTTGGTGCGAATTTATGTATGTTATCTTTTGTATTCAGAATGAATACTTTGCAACCAAAAACCTTGAAGTAGGAAAGTCTTGGTTTTCTACCGTTCCATAACTCATAAGGAGTTTTATTAAGAAAAGGTCTAATCAAAACTCGATTTATAGTATAACAAGTAGTACTTACCGCTTCAGCCCAGAAATGTCTAGCTATAGAATATTCACTAAACATGGTTCTAGTTATCTCTTGAAGAATTCTATTTCTTCTTTCAACTACACCATTCTGTTGAGGAGTTCTAGGTGCTGAAAAATTGTGAGTAATACCTTTTCTACTACAAAAAGTTTCAAAATAAGAATTTTGAAATTCTCCTCCATGATCACTATGAATAGTTTTCAATGGAAGGTTTTTCTCATTTTTAACTTGAGCTCTAAAAGTTTTGAAATAAGAAAAAGCTTCAGACTTCTTTGCTAGAAAATAGACCCAAGTAAATTTAGTGTAATCATCAACTAGAACAAACACATAGTATTTGCCTCCAATACTTCCAGTTTGTGTTGGACCAACAAGATCCATGTGCACTGACTATAATGCATCAGTTATTGAGACTTCACCGATTGATTTAAAACTAGATTTATGTTGCTTTCCATATTGACAAGGATCACAAACTTTAGAAGAATCAAATCTAAGCTCCGGTAGATCCTTAACTAGTTTCTTCTTAGAGAGTTTTCATAAGTTCTTAAGGTTACAGTGACCTAGTCTTCTATTCCATAACTAGGAATGATCTTCCATTTCACTTAGGCAAGGTAAATCTTGACTCCTGAGGTCTTCTAGGTTAAAAGTGTAAACATTCTCTTGCCTATTGGCTGAGAGAATAAATTCCTCCTTGGAATTGTGAACTAAGCACTTATCATTCCTAAAACTCACAAGGTATCCTTCATCACATAACTGACTTATGCTAATGAGGTTGTGCTTAAGACCCTTAACAAAAAGAACATTTGAAATCAAGGTTTTACCAAGAAGAACAATATTACCTATACCAACAATTTCTCCCTTAGCATTATCTCCGAAAGTTACCTTTCCTCCTGTCGTTTTGATAATCTTTTCAAATTATCTTTTGTTACCAGTCATGTGCCAGGAACAACCACTATCCATGTACCACATGTTGTTGTTGGTATTATCTTTATTTTTCTGAAAACAAGAAAATAATTAGACTTTCGGAATCCAAACTTGCTTGGATCCGAGATTTCCAGACAACAAAATTTTAGGAACCCACATCTTCTTAGAGAAGAAAGATTTATGAAAACCTAAAGATTGGGTTTTGTTTAAGGAACAATTCTTTGCCCAGTGACCACCACATTGACACTTGGTACAAAATGGGGCACTTTGAGGAACAAAATAATTGTTACTGAAAATAGGTTTTACATGGGTATAACCAAATCCAGATATATTTCTTAAAGGTCGTATTTGGGAATACATTTTATCAAAATTTTATTTACCATGGGTAAAGTTTGATAAACACTTCTTTAAGGAAAAAATTTCTGAATTGAGTTTTATAACCAAGTTTTTATCTTCAAAATCATTAGTTTTAAAACTAGGGCTAGGCTTCAAGATACTTTTCATAGAAATTACTTTTTATAACTCTTTAGCAAGTTTGTTCTTATCAGAACTTACTTCCTCAAGATTTTTTTAAATACTTTCAAAAATAGCATTTTTTCTGTCAAGATCTTTAGAAAGATCTGATATTTCTTTTGTAAGAATATAATTCCTATAGTTTTCCTTATCAAGTTTCTTATTGAGTTTAGAATTCTCAATTCCAAGAAGTTCAGAAAACCTAGAAACTTCTTCATAAGTAGGTGAAATATTTTCTTCATCAGAAGAGGATTCTTCATCCGAAGAGTTATAATACTTACTATCATTAGAATTTAAAGATACATTGGTCAATGATTCAGAATTTTGTACCTTAGCCATAAAGCAATAATTTTCAATAGGTAATCTGGCTATAAGAACAAGATTCTTCTGTTCTGAAGATTCATAATCAGAAGATTCATCTGAAGAGTCACCACCACTGGCACTCCAGGTATCACTAGCTTTCAAAACTTTCTTAGCTTTGGCTTTATAATACTTCTTTTTGTTCCTGTCTGAATGCCTTTCTTTCCTTTCTTTCTTTTTGAGCAAAGAGCAATCTGGTCTAATATGTCCAGCTCTCTTGAATTCATAACAAGTGACTTCTCCATCTTTCATATCTTTCCTTTCCTTTTTCTTATACTTGGATTGGAAACTTCTTTGGCCAGCTATCTTGTTCATCCTTCGAGCAAGATTTTCTAACTCATTTTCTGAGACTTCACTTTCACTAGAGTCTGATTGGAAAATAACTTTCTTAGACTTGGATCTGGTTACTCTCTCTAGAGTCTTAGCTTTCATCTGATTTGATGTTGTTGTAAAAGCAACAGTACCATTTCCATTCTTCTTCTTGATGTTTTCAGCATCTCTCTTCATTCTTGTCTCATGTTGAAGAAGAGTTCCAAATAGCTCATCAAGAGAAATTTGGGTGACCTTCCTATTCTCATCAATAGCTGTTCTTTTGGATTCCCACTCATTGGGCATGATATCGATTATCTTATCCACAAGTGCTTCATCATCTAAACCTTTCTCTCCCATAGACTGTAATCTGTTGAATATAGTCATAAATCTATGTTGAACTTTACAGATTGGATCACCATAAGGAAAATTGGATCCATGGTATTCAGCTCTAAGCATAGCTCTCCTAGTCTCAATCACTTTAGAAGTTCCGAAGTGTGTAACTTTTAACTTCTTCCAGATACAATTAGCTGCTTCACAAGAAGAAATTTGGCTATATATATTTCTGGTCATTGAACACAGTAAAGTATTGCGTACCTTATAATTGAGTTGATACTCTTTCTTTTTCGGGTTAGTGAAAGTTCTAACTTCCTTATCAGGAATTTTATAATCTCTAGTAAGCATAACAAAGTTTTCCACTCCAGTATTAATAACAAATGTCTTCATTCAATCTCTCCAGTACTCATTGTCATTACCATCAAAGATTGGTGGTATTGTAGGATTTACATTATCAATGGAACCAACATTGACTCCTACCATACTTAGAATAACCTTCGGCACACAAACTTGTTAGTAGGAAAAGTTCGTAATCACAAGGTTCGGAATGACAATTCAAAATGACAAAGTTCAGAAAGACAAAGTTCGGAATGACAAAGTTCTTTCTAAGCATGTATGAAGAATAAAGAAAATGAGCAAGAAAAACTTATACGTGAGTATAAGTATTTCAGAGACGTCCTCTGACACCAATTGTAGGATCAAAATAATGATGTAGATGCTCAATATACAAGAGGGGGCTGAATTGTATACTTTAAAAATTTCCTTAAACAAAGGAAAGATTTAAGTTTAACAAAGTTAAACTAAGAAAATTCAAAACACCTCTAAAACCAATTGAATAATTGGAATAATGAATGAAGTTATAAACTTCAAGTTCTATGTATTTGCTTAAAACTGGAAAGAGATTCCAAAAGTAGGTTCCGGAAATATGGATCCAGAAATTAAAACTTAACTAAAGATTACAATATGAGATTCTACCTTAAAGCGTATAGAATCTAAATTTATCAAAGTACAAGTAAGGAAGTATAAGAAAGTTATACTTTCCTTATAATACAATATGTAGCGGAAACAAACAAGTAGTAAAACTACAAGTAACAAGATATAAGTCTTTTAACCCAAAGAGAAGGGTATCCAACAACCTTGGATAAATGTACCTTGATTTATACTTTCAAGAAAGTATGTCTTACCCACACCAGGGTAAGCCCTCGATACGAATATCAGAACCTCTGTCTTGTTATCCCCACAAGCCCTCAACTTCAAAGTAGTTGGAACCTCTGTCTTCCTCAGCAAGGAAGCCCTCGAACTTTAAGGTAGTCGGCACCTCTGTCTTCCTATCCCCAAAAGTCCTCAAATGTAATCACCAACATTTAGAGTCGCACGAAGCAAAAACTGAACGAGCAGTTCAGTACGCACAAGGCATGAAAAGCTTTCTCTCTCTAGAAATCACCTTAGCAGTGTGTGGTCTCTAGATCGATCAACTTCATTGTTGTATTGAGCTCTATTAAATGAGCTCCTATTTATAGGCAAGGTCGGCCTCCTTTCCAACGGTCATATTTTCCTTAAAAATCGGAGGGACCTGTACACGTGTAACTTAACCAATGGTTAGTTTATAACAGAATAGACGACATCGTTTTATAACAAACCAAGTGTAACAGAATGTACGACATCGTTTTGTGTCTAACTCAAAAGTTCGGAGTGAAAGTTCGGAGTGTAAAAAAAATGTCAAAGATTAGACAAATTATACAAGTGTAAGCAAAATGAAAGTTTAGAGTCTAACTAAAAAAAATATTCAGAGTCTAAATAAATTCGGAGTGTATAAAGCAAAGATGATCAGATTCTGTTTAATAGGTGAATTCGGAATGAGAATTCGAAATGAGAATTCGTCATCATAATTCGTAATGAGAATTTTTAATCAGAATTTGTCAATAGAATTCGGTGTCAAACTTCATGAGAGTTCGTATCCAGAATTCGGAGTGGAACTTCATTACAGTTCTCATCCAGAATTCGGAGCCTAAAACAGAATGCTTCATATCAAAGTTTTAAACGATTCCGAGAATATAGAAATGAATCTGATTCTTATACTTAAGAAAAATATGGATATAGATAATGAAAATATGATAAGGATAATTATCCTTACAAAAGCGATTTTCCTTATAAAAGCAATTTTCCTTATAAAAGCAATTTTCCTTATAAAAATGATTTTCCTTATAAAAGAGATTTTCCTTATAAAAGTGATTTTCCTTATAAAAGCTATTTTCCTTATAAAAGCAATTTTCCTTAAAGATAAGGTGTTTGTGATTTTCAAAACAAGAAGGAATGGAAAAGTCATAAGGAAAACCTTATTGACTCAACATATTTTATATGACATGTTGCCCTGATGTAGATCCCATTGTTCTTGAATATGTATTTCTTGTAACGTATCCATGTATAACTCCACTCTAAATGGAAACTTAATAACTATATAATATAGATTTACCTCATCATTCTTCTAAATCCTCAAGATCCTCCTTCACCTTGTGGATCCATATAATAGAATCACCGCTAGGACAAACATAGGATTAGGAGGGGTACTAACAAGGAAGAAAACTCATCTAAATACCTCATGTAAGTCTACAGATACCTTGGGGTCTGGCTCACCACTACACTCAAGGGGCCTATACTCTCGAACTAATGAATGAAACTTATCCATCGCACATCATATTTCACTACTATCAGGACAATATGTTGGACAACTATTTGTGGTAATGAGAAAAAACCACACAAGAAGTACCACCTCCTCCACATTGACATGAGTTATAGACTCATCACTAAATTTATCATCATCATGATCCTAATTTTTAATTCCAGCTTCCTTTCATCTTGGAGGAATAAAAAAAGTCAAGATGTTCAATAGTCAAAGTGCATATATGTGGAAATGATTCAAGGAGGAAATGAAACCCACATCATTTTCCAATATGAAGTAGGTGCTTATGTTCCCCCTAAAAACAATACCTATATTTACTTAGTCAAAAATAATTTTATGAGCATCCAAGTGAATGGATACATCATCCAATGTACCATCACTGGGTTCCCTAGACTAAGAGATAATGTGGAGGCACATTAACATAGTTTCCCTAGTTCTGAATCAAAACCATGTAGCTAGACAATCTCAAAACTATGGTTCAATGATGAAATGATATGATACTAATAGATCAAAACACTCCCATCTAGGGAGAACTAGAATAGAAAAAATATGAGCGTGAGACACCAAGCCTACCTCTAATTGGTTAGGGGCAGGTGACTAGTGCTGAGTAGGCATATCACACACATATAGAACCTTATCCTAAGGTTCATATACCCAAAGAGTCAAAAACATATATAAACACAATATAATGTGGAATGAAAAGAAAAAATTCAAACAAAATATTCTTTCATACAACTACTCCCACACTAGAGCACGACATGTGTATGAAAATGTAGAATGGCTAAATTCTATCCCACCAAAGCTGAAAAGGATTCCAACCTTGTCACGACCCCCTCCCCACAAAGTGTACCCCTCCTGGGTCGGCAATGTTATAAGGGAGATAATTACCCCCAAGTCATGCCTCTAGTAGGCCCCGGGTTGGTGACTAGCACCGAGGGTATAGTAACACACAAATGGAAGGCATTACCCTCTAAGAGAACACATTCGGAAGAGAGAGATAAGATAGACACCAACCAACTCCAACTCAGAACTGATGTATAAAAGAAAACCCAAGTGCGCATATGTAATGTCATGCAAAAGTACTACATCTGAAATGGATAACTTCAAGTACCCAAAGGAAAGTAAAAATAGCTGATGCCACAAGCCCGAACAGCTCCTGCAACCCCAAGCTAGTAGAAACCAGCTTGGTCTCCAACCTGCTCCAAGTGACCTCAAAAAAGTCTATATATAGGTAGGGTGAGTATAACAGTATACTCAGTATGATCCTCCCTGAAGCCTTTCATGCAAAGGTAAAGGAAGTATGCTAAAGCACAGTGAACAACACGTGAAAATAACTCATCACTTAAACATGTATACTAAGTTCCCAACCTCACCATGGATACTCTCACCAAGTAACGCATACAAGAATATAGAATATAATAAAGAATATCAAGGGTAACCCGATACTAATTCCCCACTAGTTTGATGTTTTTCCCCAACGACATACGTCATGTGCATCTCTCTCCAAAGGTTTGCCCACAGACACCTGGGCTAAGCTCCACAATCTACAATATGTGCACTATAAAGGCTTTCCCGCAGACACCTGGGTGAAGCACCACACCATCCTCACAACCAAAAGAAACCAGGTATTTTCCGAGAGACACCGCAGCTTGCATAACATGTATCATACATCGGGTATTATACATCAATCCATTACATCCCATAAACAGAGTAAGGATCCTCAAGACATCACATCCTATACACGTAACACCTATAGTAGACCATATGATACTATATCCAGAATATATATGTGTGAATAACCACAAGACATTACAACCCTCTACACACATATATGGGGAAAACTAACTGATGTTCCTAATGGCACTAGTATCTACCAAGAGAAGAGAGCGGGGTCAAAGGGGGTAGTCAGCCATTCAACCTCCAACCGGAATGTTGGGAAAAACACCCCCTAGGGCTCAGAATCCCCGGGGTGTCAGTTTCCCTTACTGATAAGGTGGAGTAGTGGATAGAAACACAAAAAGTACAGAATATACTATAACTCACAACCACACTATGGGAATAACCTAATCTTAAACACAACTGTAGCTAACGTCTCTCGGACTCCGGGCTGCCACTTCTAAGACTAGGTATCCTATAAGCACACAACCATTTACGGGCTTTATTGGATTACTTTATTCCCTTTTTATCAATTCCACTGTATGTTAATTAATTCTTCAAACATTAATTAACCATGAACAATTCCACATTAAATTCCATTAACACCACATCCAAAAATTCCACTGTCCTTTCAAAAGTTCTCAACCTCATCATTATGTTTCAACAAACTCCATCCCAATGGGTTAATATCATTTATTCAAACATTCATTACAAAATTACTTTCCCATATTCCCAGGCATTCTAGAAAAGCATCTTATGCTACTAAACACAAGGGGGCTCAACACGGTGAGTAGATGTACTACCCGTCGAGTCTTTGCCGCCTATAGCAAGAGTGTAGACCCATTCTTCCTTGAGAGGCTAAACACAGAAAGAACATGTCATACCCCGCGTGTCTTAGACTCTTTTGGAAGAAGGGTAAGCAAGACTAGCTACCTTGAGCAGTGGGGAAATGTAAAGGAGATAATCAACCAAAGAATTGACAAGCATCCAACAACCACATCCATCCCATTTCATCATCCCTAGTGTCCTCCCCAACACCCACATGCATAAACCGATGCATCTCGACACTCTAGGCGTCATCCGCTGCCACAACCAAAAAGGCCTCTATGCCTCCACATATCACAACACCCCTCGAGGGTCACATCACAGCACAAGCAACAGGAAAAAAAACATCACATCAAATTGGTCTCTTGGCCCTTTTACAAGTCATCCATCCTTCAAACAACAAGTACCAATAGATTTCAGGATTAACAACCAACTGAATTAAACACGTACATCAGCATCCATTTGATTAACATCAAATGGGAACAACAACCACAACAACAACAACTAGATTCGTTTACATTCCTCTTTATCTTTATCCAATTAATTATAAATTAATTCTGGAATTACATTATTTATCAATTTCATCAATAACAACATGATAACAAGTAAGGCATAGATATCACAATATCTAGCAAATTAAGAGGCAAACTGTTATCACGGTACAAATCAACAACATGCGATCAAACCAATTCTTTTAATCTAGTTAAAGTATTTAATTAGGTCAATTTCATTGTGATAAAAAAATGGCTAAATCATGATAACTCTACGATTGTACATAAACAATTAGAGAAGACATGAATCCCCTACCTCAACAGTTTTTGACGAAAACCACAACGGCCAAGGAACGCTCAAGGAACCCAGGCCGATTCTCCAAAACCCCGCCTCAGATATCTCCTCCTAGTAAGATCAAGACCAAAGCTCATCATATTGGGCATCCAAACACTTAGATCTACCCATAACAGGTGTAGATATAAGAAACCAAGAGAAGAGGAGGATTATATCTAAGTAGATCTAAGTAACCAACCAATAACGATCACATACCTCAAGAAACCGTCTTCGATACACGAAGAGAAGCTTCCAGATCACCTTGAAAATGCTTGGGAGAGGTTCTTCTACCCTCAAGGAATGGTAATCCCGAGTTATGGCCTTTTAGGGGCTTAAATGAGGTGATTAAAGGAAAAATGAGTTAGATCCACAGTTTTAGGATCTAACTTCATGTGCCTGCACGGTTAGTCCGCACGGTTTAACAAACTGTGCGCTAACCATGCCTTAGCTGATGCATCATCAAACACTCCTCGCACGGTTACTCCGCATGGTTAAACAAATTGTGCGCTAACCGTGCATTATACACTACCTCCAAGACCAGCCTTGCACGGTTTGGCCGCACGGTTTAGGCAAACCGTGCACCAACTGTGAAAAATCTATTACCATTTAGCTTTTCTTAAAATTCCTCCCAAACGCACCCCAAGCCACCTTAACCTTCTAGAACACCTCTAACACCACATTTTCACAAAGGAATAGACCAGAGAGGTCTCAGCCATTACAACAGATACCACTCAAAACATTCTCTTCCTCGAGAATCCAAAACCCACCTAAAGTGAAAATGAAACAGGATCTGAATAACCACCCCTCAAGATACCTCTCAAAAGAGAGCATGCCACCAAAGTAACAATGGGAGAAATCTCATAAAAATTAAAGTTTCATAACCACACAAGTTACAACAATACATGAAAATAGTTAAACATCAAACAACTCTGGGTACTGAGCATGTATCTGTGACTCACGTTCCCAGGTACACTTCTCCAAGCCACCGTGTCGCTACAAAACAAAAACTAAAAGAATAGAACGCCCACACAACACCTTCTCCTTGCGGTCTTGGATCTCTACATGTTGCTCCTAAAAGGTTGCATCATCATCAACATCGATCTTTCCCAATCGATGATGTGAGAGTCATTGTGAAGATAACGACGGAGCTGTGATACATGGAAACATCATGTATCTGACTCATCTGAGGGGGAAGTGCAACTCGATACGCCACAGCTCCAACATGAGATAACACCTTGAAAGCCCCAAAAAACTGAGGATAAAGCTTACTTCCATGACCAAACCATCGATGCCCTTAATGGGTAGTCACCTTCAGAAACACATGTTCCCCAACATTAAACTCTAAGGGTCTCCTTCTTTGATCGGAATAGGATTTCTGATGATCTTGCACTACCTTCATCCTCTCATGAATCACCTGAACCATCTCTGTTGCATTCTTCATTAGTTTCGGTCTAAGAATTACTGACTCTCTGACCCCAGTCCAGCACAATGGAGAATGGAAAGGCCAGCCAAACAAGGCTTAAAACAGCGCCATACCGATAGTGGAGTGAAAACTATTATTGTAAGCAAACTCCACCAAGGGTAAGTGCCTCGTCCATGAGACTCCAAAATCAAGAACACCAGAGTTTGACATGTCTTCAAGAGTATGAATAGTTTGCTCTGTCTGGCCATCTATTTGAGGATGAAAAGCAATGCTAAGGCATAACTGAGAACCAAAAGCATGTTGGAGACCCCTCCACACCCTAGAGGTAAAGCGAGGATCCTGATCAGAAATGATCATCCTAGGGACTCCCCGAATTTTCACCACCGCCTCCAAATACTACCTCAAAAAAACTTCCATTGAGCTCGACTCCTTGATTGCTATGAAGTGGGACGATTTTTTTAAATGATCCACTACCACCCAAATAGAATCATATCCTCCCTGAGATTGAGGTAAACCTATAACAAAGTCCATTGATATGTCCTACCACTTCCACTGAGGAATCTCTAATGGATGGAGAAGACCACCAGGAACACGGTGTTCGTCCTTCACCTTCTGGAAGACTAAACATCGAGACACAAACACCGTAACCGTAAGCTTCAGCCCAGGCCACCAAAACTGGCTCCTCAAGGATCGATACATCTTTGTCATTCCAGGATGTACTGCTAAAGGTGAAATATGGAACTCTCTGAGAATTGTCTCGCGCAACGTCAAGGGAACAAAATGACTTCCATGATACAACACTCTTTGTTGTTCATCCTCAGACCAACCATTAGGGGCCTCACCATAAACAACTCAGTCTCTCCAGACATCCACCTCTAGATCACCCAACTGGGATTCTTCCACCATCTGCATCAGGGATGACTACACCGTCATCTAGAAAAGAGAACCTCTACCTCTAAATTCTTCCATATCAAGATGCAAAGATGACAGCTCTTCCATTACTCTCCAGGAATCACCGGATTCATGCACAACATCACTACGTAACTTTTGGCTCACCACATCAGCTACCATATTCCCCTTTCTAGGTGTATATGATATTTCAAAGTCGTATTCCTACAAGAACTCCATCCACCGATGTTGTCACAAGTTCAAGTCGCGCTGGGAGAAAACATACCTCAAACTCTTATGATTGGTGAAATCCATGAAGATCTCACCAATGAGGTAATGTCTCCACAACTTCAGAGAAAACACCACAGCTACCAACTCAAGACCGTGGGTGGAATAGTTGCATTCATGGGGACTCAACTGCCGAGACCCATAAGAAACAACTGACCTCTTCTATATGAGAACACAGCCTAACCCCAGATGTGAAGCATCATAGAAAACATCAAATCGAACTCCCTCAGTTGGAAGACAAAAGACTGGATCACTTACTAACTTCTCTTTTAGATACTCAAAAGCTTCCTAAAACTGATCAGTCCATATTAATGCCTGATCCATCCTAGTTAAAGTTGTTAGAGGAGTCGCAACTCATGAGAAATTTTTTACGAACCTCATGTAGTATCATGCGAGACCAAGGAAACTTCACACCTCTGACACTGTCTTGGGGGATGCCCAAGACACAACTGCTTCAATCTTCTTTGGATCCATAGCTACACCCTGTTGGGACACCACATGCCCAAAGAAATAGACTTCTCGATCCCAAAACTCATACTTTGACAACTTCCCTAACAACTGATGTTGGTGAAGAACTCCCAAAATGGCTCGTAGATGCTCTGCATGCTCCTCTTCAGATGTAGAGTACACAAGGATTTCATTGATGAAAACTACCACGAACTTGTCCAGGAACTCACGAAACACAGCATTCATCAATCCCATGAAAACTGCTGGACCATTCATCATGCCAAATGGTATTACAACGAACACATAATGCCCATGATGATAACAGATAATAGTATTCAAAATATCCTCATCCTTCACATGCATCTGATGATATCATGACCGCAAGTCAATCTTTGAGAACCAACTTGAACCCTTTAGTTTATTGAATAATTCATCAATCCACAGAAGAGGATAGCGATTCTTTATTGTCACTTTGTTTAAGCGACGATAATCAACACATAATCACAAACTACCGTCAGCCTTCTTTAAAAACAAAACGGGTGCACCCCATGGTGACACACTTGGCCGATCAAAACCACATTGAAATAGACCATCAAGCTGTATACGCATCTCTCTCAACTCAGAAGGGGCCATCCTATAGGGAGACATAGAGATAGGAGATGCTCCTGGCTATAGCTCGATCCCGAATTCAGTCTCTCATCAAGGGGGTAAGGCTAAACCTCTTCTGGAAAGACATCAGGGTACTCCTCTACAACCCGAGGAAAATCCAACTGTTGAACCTCTGAAGAACTTAGCATAATCTCGGCCATTATGGATGATAATGATGGAACATGCCTATGACCCATCTGAGGATCTCTCTCACCAACAAATACAACTTGATATCCATCCGCACCAAAGAAAACAACCTTATTCCTAAAGCAATCCATGATAGCCTGCATCGAATACAACCAATCCATGCTGAGGATGACATCATATGGTTGTATCTGTAAACATTAGAAATATCCCCAAGATCAATGTTGCCCCAACACTAGCACACAGTCTCTACATACATCAAACATGCTAGCTTGACCTCCAACTGGCATAGTCAATGCCAAGGGCAATGGAAGCCTCTCCACCTCAAGTCCCAAAGCATGGACAAGGGTAGGTGATATGAAGGAGTGTGTCACTTCTAAATCAAACAAGGCATACACCAAGTTAGAAAACAAGCAAAGGGTACCTCAAACGATATCTGGCTCATCTGGCACTGGAAATCCTAGAGCATGAAGGTGGCCACGACCTCCTCCACGGCCTCTCTGACCCTAGTGACGACCACCACCACGGTCGCGCTCTGTTCTCTAAGGATGAAGAGCATCATGGGGTTGTCCTCTACCTGCCCCATCTACCCTATACTGATCTAAATGTGGTGCAACAGGCTGCTTCTACCTCGGCTGGAACTACCTCAATGGAGGAACCTGGAGTGTAGCGCCCGGTGCACAATGACCACTCTGAAAGGTCAGGAACTCTCGTTGTTGATGTCCATGAACACCACAATAAAAACAAGCACCTGATCCCTTGGAATAGGTCTAAGAGTTACTGCCTCTAGAGAAACGAGATGTGAAGGGCTGGGACATACACCTGGTAGAACGGAAACTCTTCTGCCCTGAAAACTGGGAACCTCGGACCAGAACCTTGCTTTGTGAGGGATCATGATTATCCCCCTATCATGATGATCATGTTCAGGCAAAAGTCCTCTTGACAACCTCTGCCCTGGCCAGCACAACAAGATATGCCTTCAGTATAAATGGGGTGACCTGGCATTGATCTCTGGACGCAAAGCCTCCTCGAAATGCCTCTCCCTGGCCTCCTCGTCTGGTAACAGGTCCGAAGCATACCGTAAAAGGTTCTGAAACCAGATTCCAAACTCTTGAATAGTAGAGCTCCCATATCGAAGAGTAAGAAGCTCCTGGCGACTATACGCCTTTGCAGTCGAGGAAAGGAACTCGACTCTAAACTTGTTTCGGAACTCCTCCCATGAGATCGCTAACTCCTCACGATCCCTGAGGAACAAGAACCACCACTGCCTTACTGCTCCCCACAGCATCGTCACACCTAAGGACACATAGTGATCCTTTCGAGAATGGATCAAACTAAATCCTATCTCTACCTCCTCCAACCAGTCTTCCGTGACTGCATATGAAACGGAGCCCTCGAACTTCTGTAGACTCTGGAGCTGAAACTCTCATAGTGTCTTCCTCCAAGTGTCTTCATCGTCAACCTCTACCCTGCTACGATATACTAGAACGGCCTATCTTCTATGTGAGCATGATGAGGACATCGACCTGGATCTAGACCTACAAAATAATAAACACTTAGAGCTCCTAAACCTAGAATATGTAATACTCAACATTAATTAATTAATTGTTTTCTTTTATTCATTTTAGGTTAACCTATCTCAGGGTCTACCCATTCAAACACAGGAACAAAGAATAATGATGCATGATCCTTTCCTAGGTCTCTACCCTGCAACCAGTATCACCTTGTTTAGTATCCATTGTAAACTTAAAGGTCCGTACATCAGATCATAGGGGTCCTAAATGCCTATGCCTCATCTGGTCTCCAGTGTTTACCTCACTTTCCCAATATGAATGACACTGTTTCCCTACCAACCCATGCAACCTCGCCTATTCCTAACTCCAAACTCTATCCTATCCCTCAACCAGACCTTTGATACCACTCTATCGCGACCCCCTCCACACAAAGTGTACCCCTCCTGGGCTGGAAATGTGAGAAGGGAGATAACGACCCCCCGAGTCCCACCTCCAGTAGGCCCCGGGTTGGAAACTAGCACCGAGGGTATAGTAACACACAAATGGGAGGCATTACCCTCTAAGAGAACACATGAGTAAGAGAGAGATAATATAGACACTAACCAACTCCAACTCAGAACTAAAGTATAAAATAAAACCCAAGTGCACATATGTAATGTCATGAAAAAGTACTACAACTGAAAGGGAAAACCGCAAGTACCCAAAGGAAAGTTAAAACAGATAACGCCACAAGCCTGAACAGCTCCTATAACCCCAAGCTAGTAAAAACCATATTGATCTCCAACCTTCTCCAAGTGACCTGAAAAACAGTTTAAATATATGTAGGGTGATTATAACAGTAAACTCAGTATGATCCTCCCTGAAGCCTCTCGTGCAAAGGTAAAGGGAGCATGCTAAAGCACAATAAACAACAAGTGAAACTAACTCGTCACCTAAACAGGTATACTAAGTTCCCAAACTCACCATGGATACTCTCACCAAGTAACACATACAAGAATATAACATATAATAAAGAATATCAGGGGTACACCACTACTACTTCCCCACTTGTTTGCTGCTTTTCCCCAATGACATACATCCTATGCATCTGTCTCCAAAGGCTTTCCCACAGACACCTGGGCTATGCTCCACAATCTGCACCATGTGCACCACAAAGGCTTTCCCACAGACACCTGGGCGAAGCTCCACACCATCCTCACAACCAAAAGTTACTAGGTAGTTTCCGGGATCCACCACAGCTCGCATAACATGTATCATACGTCGGGTATTATACCTCAAGCCATTACAGCCCATACACCGAGTAAGGATCCTCAAGCCATCATAGCCTATACACATTACACTAGTAGTAGTCCATAGGATACTATATCTAGAATATATTTTTGTGAATAACCACAAGCCATTACATCCCTCTACAGACATATATGGGGAAAACTAACCATTGTGCCTAATGGCACTAGTATCTACAAAGAGAAGAGAAAGGGGTCAAAGGGGGTAGTCAACCATTCATCCTCTCACTGGAATGTTGGGGAAAACACCCCACAGGGATCAGAATCCCTGGGGTGTCATTTTCCCTTACTGACAGGGTGGAGTAGCGTATAGAAACGCAAAAATTACATAATATAATATAACTCACAACCACACTATGGGAATAACCTAGTATTATAAACAAATGCAGCTGACGTCTCTCAGACTCTGGGCTGCCACTTCTAAGACTAGGTATCCTATAAGCACACAACCATTTAAGGGATTTATTAGATTACTTTATTCCCTTTTTATCAATTCCATTATACGTTAATTAATTCATCAAACCTTAATTAACCATGAACAATTCCACATTAAATTCCATTAACACCACATCCAAAAAATCCACTATCCTTTCAAAAGTTCTCAACCTCATCATTAAGTTTCAACAAACTCCATCCCCATGGGTTAACAAAATTTATTCAAACATTCATTACAGAATTATTTTCCCATATTCCCAGGAATTCTAGAAAAGCATCCTATGCTACTAAACACAAGGGGGCTCAACACGGTGAGTAGATTTACTACCCATCGAGTCTTTGTCGCCTATAGCAAGAGTGTAGACCCATTCTCCCTTGAGAGGCTAAACACAGAAACCACCTGGCATACCCCACGTGTCTTCGCCTCTTTCGGAAGAAGGGTAAGCAAGACCAGCTGCCTGGAGCAGTGGGGAAAAGTAAAGTAGATAATCAACGAAAGAATCGACAAGAATCGAACAACCACATCCATCCGATTTCATCATCGTTGGTGCCCTCCTCGACACCCACATGCATAAACCGATGCATCTCGCCACTCTAGGCGTCATCTACTGCCACAACCAAAAAGGACTCTATGCCTCCACATATCACAACACCCCTCAAGGGTCACATCATAGCATAAACATCAGGAAAAACAAAAATCACATCAAATTGGGCTCTTGTCCCTTTTACAAGGCATCCAGCCTTCAAACAACAAGTACCAACATATTTCAGGTTTAACAACCAACTGAATTAAACATGTACATTGGCATCAATTTGATTAACATCAAATGGGAACAACAACCACAAAAACAACAACCGGATTCATTTACATGCCTCTTTATCTTTATCCAATTCTTTATCAATTAATTCTAGCTTTACATTCTTTATAAATTTCATCAATAACAACATTCTATCAAGCAAGGCATAGATATCATAGTATCTAGCAAATCAAGAGGCAAACTGTTATCATGGTACAAAGCAACAACATGCGATCAAACCAATTCTTTTAATCCGGTTCAATTATTTAATTAGGTCAATTTCATTGTGATCCAAAAGGGAATAATCATGCTTACTCTATGATTGCACATAAACAATTACAGAATCCACGAATCCCCTACCTCAATGGTTTTTGATGAAAACCACAACGGTCGAGGAACACACAAGGAACCCGGGTCAATTCTCCAAACCCCCACCTTAGATCTCTCCTCCTAGCAAGATCAAGACCAAATATCATCATATTTGGCATCCACACACTTAGACCTTCCCATAACGGGCATAGATCTAAAAAACCAAGAAAATAGAAGGAGTAGATCTAAGTAGATCTAAGAAACCAACCAAGAACGATCACATACCTCAAGAAACCGGCTTCGATTCGCAATGAGAAGCCTCGGGATCGCCTCCAAAACGCTTGGGAGAGGTTATTATACCCTCTAGGAAGGGTAATCCTGAGTTATGGACACTTAGGGGCTTTAACGAGGTGACTAAAGGCAAAACGAGTTAGATCCACAATTTTAGGATCTAACTTTAACTTCCCGCATAGTTAGTTCGCACGGTATAACAAACCATGCACTAACTATTCGTTAGCTTCTTCCTTGTCAAACACTCCTTGCATGGTTAGTCTACATGGTTTGAAAAACTGTGCACTAACCATGTGTTAGCCACTACCTCCAAGACCATCCTTGCACGGTTTGGCCGCACGGTTTAGGCAAACCGTGCGCCAACCGTGTGAAACCTATTACAATTTATTTTTCCTTAAAAGTCCACCCAAACGCACCCCAAGCCACCTTAACCTTCCAGAACACCTCTAACACTACATTTTTACAAAGGAATGGACCAGAGCGGTCCGAGCCATTACAAACCTGCTAGTCAAAAGGGTACTACTATTAACTTGAAAATACAAGATCCATCTACAGTATATCTTGAGAAACTATTCTCAATAGGAAAATGTTCCTCCTTTTCCTATATAAAAGGGTTTGTAGTCTCTATATTACATGAAACATGCATATAGATCCAATTCATGGGTGAGTATAAACATCCCCAGTAGGACATATGAAAATCACCAAACATAAAGCATCAAAGAGTTTAATCTCACAATAAAAGATGATAACAACCCATATATGCACAAGATACATGAAAAGGCTCAAAATAAGGTCACATCATCACTTCAAATATAATATTTTACATAAGGATCTATGGAAATGACCATCTAAGATAACTCACTCATCTTTTTTTCTAACACTGATGGTGCTAATTTATGCGGTCATGCTCATCGAACATTACATATAATAGGCACATTTTGGAAGATAAAATAATTTGATATATATATTTAGGGGATCAAACCCAGGGTCTATGGGGCATATTTATCCCAATCTACAATAACCCACTAGGATGTAGATCATATTCCCCAATAGTTTGTAAAGCTATACATGACCATATATAAAAAATAATTAGAGTGGATCACATATCAAGAAACAAAAATGGATACCTAACTCTATCTACGACTAACCCATATACAGGATCGCTAATCCTATATTTAGGGTGATATTCCTCATTGTTCCATCATAGGGATGGACCATGGGAACGTGCCCAACTAATACACAATTATACTATAGAGAATAGGTTCTCCAACCTCCCCTAGAAAGTGGTATATATAATGTATAAGGAATCAACTCTAATATTACTCTGTTTATGTATTTTTTAGTCATCTTCCATGTACATAAGATCATTCCCATGTACTTTCATCATACCCATGTACTATGTTCGTGCTCATGTACTCCGGTAAGACACTTGTACATTAGTTGTGTCTAAGTACACTAGTTTTGAATTTTCATGTATACCCAGTGGTACACACAAAGCTTCTAGCTTTGAGTCACATGGTGTGTTTAAAATCATTTTGTCATGTTATATTTATCCAGGCATAACCCTAGTCCCTGCAGAAGGGGGTCCACATGGTGTCCATTCATCTAAATTATACGTAATGTCTAAAGATATTTCCCAAAAACACGTGGCCTTCACATGTATCATGCCACATCATATACTCATATGGTCCAACTATAAATCACACCCTAAATGATCAAATCTAGTGTTTATTGATAATGATTCATCACTAGTGGATTTTTTCAAGATTATATCCACCCATACACTTGAAAATCCTCTCAATTAACATTGTATCACTAAAACACCATCCATTAGGACTGAAACCCTCAATCAAACCCTAATATTCTATACTCGTAATTTCACCATGATCATAACTTTGATACTAAATCAGATGATTATGTAAAGAAACTTTTAACCAAATATTTATTGTGGAGTGATCATATTTCAGAAATATTCAAACCGCAAATTAAACAAAATATCGATAATAAATGATTAAAGAATGAGAGAATAAAATTTCAACATAAAAAGTGTGAAAAAGGAACCTAGACCATATTATCTTTTGGATTTAATTTATTGATGGTAAAAATAATATATTTATAAGACTAAAGAATATCCCAAAAATCATTTATAAATTATTAATTTTATGAAGATAAATCATCAACCATAAATCATCTATTAGTCCATTAATTAATCTAATAAAAGAATTAATTCACATTCGGTATGGAAGAGTCAATAAATGAGGTTTAATAAAAAAAACCAAAACTACTAAATTGAAATTGGATTGATCAAGGATAAATAATTATTTTGGGTCATTTTCATTGGTGAGATCCAAGAACAATATGGATGATGAAAACCCCATTGGTAAAACGATCATCAATCCTTGGTCCAATATTCATTCACTAATGATGTCTGACACTATACTCTATAATATATAGGTTTATGTGGTAACAATGGATTATGGCCATATTTATGATTAAATAGAAGGATATTAGTTCATTTTCAATTAATAGATAATAAATTATTTAATTAATATATTTTCTATTATTTATCCCATTAATTCTCTTAAAAACAAAATAGGCATAAAATCTATGTCACTCCGATGGTAAGACCTGTATTATAGGTTTAATGGATGTCACATTATTCCATTTTAAAACTCCATTATGGATTTATTCCATTAATTCATAAAAACTATGTGTTTGATATATATTACATTTAATATTTTATTATATAAGCACTGAGGCCCCATAAGCCCTCATATCCCACATTGACTCTACTCCTATCTCGAAATATGTGATTCAAAAAACTCCAAATTGATAAAAGGAATTAATAGATTCATTTAAATTTTTTAAATTTTTTAATTAGTCGTGCTTTAGATTCTCATTTAACAGGATGTGATAAAAAATAAAATGATAATAATTTAGAAAATAGTCACATGAAGAAATATTATATGCTAATGTGGGAATTTTAAAAGAGATGGATGAAATGTTTGCAATGTTTAATTTTTAATTATTTTTTCTAGTATTCCAATAATTTAAATAGTGTTGAAATTTATACAGTAAAATATTAATGATGTGTTAGGAATAAATTATAAGTTTATTTCATGCAAAATATTATAAACTAGATACTATTTTTACTATATGAATGAATTATAAATAATATTACATGTTGTGGATAATAATGATTATCTTAAAATCCCAAAATCACATATGGGACTAGATATACATTTAATAATGTTAATAGAAATTCCAAGAATCTGATTTAGAATTTATCCATATGTAGTAGATATTAATATATTTTAATAAATCTTTATACTAAAAGGGATAAGAAATAAATATTTCATTTTATAAAATAATGATTAAAATTCAAGATATTATTCATGAGAGAGAAAAGAAATATTGCATTCTAAGATGATAAAATAAAAATATATTCATGATAATAATTATTTATATAATTATTAAAATAATATATTAGAAATGAGTAATATCTCATTTTAGAATATTAATATTCATGTTTCAAATATTTTTTATGCATGATCACATTCTTTTCGAATATATATTTTTTAAATTCTATATATTTATTTTATATTGTGAAATATTTTTTATTATTATTGTAATGGATGGTTAATATAATTTGTAATTAAAAAAAGTTAAATCTAGAAATGTTTTGAATATAATAAAATATGAATGGTGAATTACGATGGAGTTTACTGATATATGAAAAATCATCATAAGGAGTACTTATAGATTAATTAAATAATATTTTTTATTTGAAACATTTATGGCCAATCCTACTTGTAATTTTTTTAATAGGTTAATTATATATGGTAATGAGAATTTGATGTTATCATAAATCGTTTCTTTTGGAATGAGTGACCCTCTTATATTCTAATATATTCTAGAATGACTTATTTTTATTTATATATAGTTTCTATTGAAGTTATATATTGATAGGACATTTAATATTTATTTATTCACTATGTATTAGATCCTTGATAAAATTGAATGATAACCATGTGTGGTTGGAATATATGATAAGTAATGTAAAGTATGTATGAGGTTGTGGTGGTGTAATGGGTTGATGGTTATGAAAATGATGGTGGAACATGTTTTCATATATGGTAGTTGTATTGTCCATCCCTAGAATCCACTTAGTGGTTCACCGAGATAGTGGGCCACAATACATCAAACACACCTTTCTGTATTCTAGGGGCTTCTGACAATAAGTGAGGGCATATGGTGAGTCAGTGGGATAACTATTCCTAGATTGATCAGAGTGGAGCACATTGGTATATATGTGATAAGAAACAATGTATGTAATAACTAAGACTATAAGACTTGTAACATTCTGTAGTGGAAGTAGTAATATGAAATAGACTTCAAAAAGTATAATTGTAAGCCATGAAACCTAAATAAACAAGAGGAATATAATAACCAATAGATACAAAATATTATGGCCGCAATGCTAGGAATTTATAAAAATGATTACATATGGACTATGGGATATAGGAATTTACAACAAGCAATAAATATACACAAAAGGATAAAAAACAACTACAACTTTCATCATGATCATAATCAATTTCCTCTACTCCAATACTCCATCCTATAAAAGTCAATAAATCATTGGAAGATATACATTTCCCTTTATCTAAACTTGTAATCATGAAGTCTGTTGGTGTACCAATGGTGGGCCAAGAACGGTGTGAGATATACTAAGTAGGCCACAAATAATGGTTTCTATATCAATCAAGTACATGAAATATAATATTTATAATGTTCCAATAAGAGTGAATTCAAGTAAATTAATCAATAATTTAATAATTTGGTATGGATCACTCAATGGATACCCAATCGATACCACATTCTTTACCCTATTTTAGATTTATGAACCAATGCAAACTATACTAAAAAGATAAGGAGTGTACATTGTTTATCATAAATAAGGCATGAAGGGTGGACTAACCCCATGCTTTTGATTTGCCTTTGTGGATTCATCCCATTGAAATCAACCTAGAAATTCATAAATTGACAACAAGGTATCACTTATAAACCAAGAAACACATCCTTCAAATCTAGTGTGGCATCCTGATCCTATCCAGGATGATTCATAATGGAATCCCAATTGTCACTAAAGGAGAACCTGTAAATACCCAATATTGCATACCCCATCTAAGGTGACCCAGAAAAGGAATCCCTCATATCACTTACATTATGGTGTAATCATAACCACTGAACCCTTCTGAGGTATCTCACATAGGGGACCAGATATCACCCGATGCATGGTATAACCATTATTCCATTAATCCCATCCATGATTCCTCCCTTAGGGAACCAAAGTCACTTGTGGGTATAATAATCCTCCCATATATCCCATAAATATGTGTCCGTGTTTCTCTCCATGTGTTTCGTGTAGTTTGAATACCATGCATAGTGAGTACATCCATGACGACATTAAGTCAGGACCCATGTTCACTCCCGAATCGTAAGCAGGTAAGGCACAACATTGATAATCACATTTCACAAACAAAGAATTTCAATATCACATGATAAACAAGCTATCAAAATAATTTTATCCAAGATAAATAACTATTTCATAATTAGATAAGCACAATTTATATGGAACATTCCATGGGGAATAAGAATATATCATAAGCAGTGAGGCACAAGGCATAATTCATAAGCAATGAGTAAATGACATAAGGAATATCAAATTATGCATGAGGATTAAGGCCTAAGCCATGGACTTCCATTCATGTAAATTCAGTTCTTAATTTAAGTCATTTATCTCAAGTCCGAAAAACCTCAAAATATGTCTAAACAATTTGATTTTAAGTGAATTAGGTCTTGATGGGAAAAACTCACACATTGGGGTGGATAAAGTAATGTATGTCAACCAAAAATGTTGATTCAACGCTGACTAGAATTGTACTAGACAAGGAAAAAATTCATCTTAATTTATTTAACAAATTTTAGGTATATTTGAAAGGATTTGGTCACTGGACCATGGAACAATGAATCACCATATAAAAAGTAATGAAAATTTGGGAAATAATCTCGACCAACTACTTAAGGTTTTTAGAAGTCCACTAATTTTTTATCAACCATCAACATGAGAAATAAAGGAATATATCATAGAAATCATCAAATTCCATGAAAATAGGGAAATATTTGTCACACCTAAATATTCTGAAAGAGAAGAATATCATAAAATAAGGGAAGGATGATGATTTTATAGATTACATCAAGATTTCCAATTTATCCAATGGTAAAGAATTTAGAGTACAGATGAGTGAGGTATCAGAATCCCTACGAGAAGTGGAGGTAGAGATCTTGGGAATGTGGTTCACTAGAAAAATGGAGGAGAAGAAGGAAATCCGGTATTAAAACATTACAAATAAAACAAATTCATTTTATCCAACTTTACAGGGACACATGGTTTTGATGAGCTGTTGGAAAAATCATGCTCCAACTGTGTGCCCATTTCTGCTTAAGGGTGAACCCCGGTTGGGTTAGGCAAATGGTTTAGTTAAACAATTTGAAGCCATGTGTGAACCACTATCCAGGTTGTCTAAAACCCCACTTAGATGTCTTCTATGTTCATCGTGATTACAGACAAAGCATGTGGCTCACCCTGTGCATTGGGTAACCCACTTGGCTAAGTCCCATGGCTAGCACTAACTATCCACTAATAGTGTGGCTCCACTAGTCTCCCCATTTCAAAGACTCTTGACTCTGAACGATTCCCAGAATCTCCCAAAGCATTCCTTAACCATTAGTGTGATTATGATAAAAAAATATACATTTTAAAAAATAACTAAGAATTCAATACCTATATAGAAAATTAGGTCATTACAACCTCTCCCCCATAAGACAAATCATACCCGATTTTATCTTTTGAGGGTGGTAAGATATCATTTGAGAAAATTTCTAGCCCCTATGCATATAGATCATCTTCTCACTCCTATATGTAGTCTGATATGTGTATATTCTGTAGTAGAACCCTAACAAGTGGAACAAACCTTCAATTGTTTGCCTTCATGCTCTGAAGAACTATACATTTTAAATTTCTCCTCAAAGGATGCATGTTCCAATTATTCTATATTCTCAGGGTAAATAAATTGATATGGGTAATCATGATAATAACTAATCTGTGATACATGGAAGATGTTATGAATGTAATGGTATCTCTGATGTAACTGCAACAGATAGCCTACCATCCTGACTCCATCCACTATATTTAAAGGCTTGACATATTGAAGTGATAACTTTCCATGTCTCCAAATATATCTATGACCTGATCGAGGTGATAGACATAAAAATACCATATGTCCCGCAAAAAACAGTAGAGGACTTAAGGGATGATCAGTATTAGAATTTTCTTCAGGGACTGAACTGTAGACATATTCTTTTAAATAATATGTACTTTCTCTGAAGTCTCCAAAATGAGATGTAGACCTAGTATCACTACCCAACCTGCCTCTAAAGATCACGGAGATGAATAACATGTACTACCGTAAAGGGCCTCATTCAGATCCCCCTGAATCGTTTCATGAAAATCATTATTGCATAAAAACTCAAAAAGAGGTATGTATTTCTCCAAAAAACCTCTAAATCATGGACACATGCCAGGAACATGTATTCTAACACTTTTATCATCTGGTAGGACTACCCATCAATCTAAGATTGATATGTGGTACTCAATGGAAAATATAAACCCAATTCCTTTCCTAACCTTTCCAAAACTGTGAGGTAAAGTGGGCATCATGATCTGATATGATATAACAATATACACTATGAATTCTCACTATCTCCTAATTATAAATCCTCTCATTCTAATCAACAAAGAAGGCCTCCTAGATTAGTAATAAGTGTGTGAACTTGGTCAACCTATCGAAGATCACCCATAAAAAATAATTTCATTCGGGGGATCCCAACAAGTCTATCATAATATCTATGATGATGTTATTCAATTTAAACTCAACAATGGAAAAATCCTATAGAAGTCCATTAGGACACTGGTGATAAGCCTTCACCTTCTAACTAGTGGAGAACCAAGTAGTAAATCCTCCACTCTGCCTCCTCATGTCGGTCCACCAATACTGAAGACGAATATATCGGTATGTCTTGGTAAGATGAAGGTGAACTATCCAAACATAGGTGAGATATTCCCTCTGAAACTCTTCCTATATTAAAATGGCTCCCAGGGACACACATGGAAATTTGGAATATAATTATCATCAACAACCCAACTAAGATGTAGTTTATCATCTAAGCCAATATCCTTTAAGACCATTACTTCATAATCATGTAGTTTTCTAATTTTCAAGAACTCTAAAATAGATTATTCCACTTCTAGAGCTACTAAGATAGGTTTTCCATACTGTTTTTGAGCCTCTAGGTGCATGTAAAAAAATATTTCCATCAACTGCCACTCACTAATGGTCTCAAGGGAGGTGTTTGTCTCAGTCTTCTAGATATGGGTGTCGTCCAAAACATTACCATTAATTGGGTGTTTAGGAAAGATCAAAATAAAATGACTACAGGTATTCTACCAAAATGCGATAACTTAGATTCAAGTATTTTTATGTGGATATGTATTTGAGAGAGTTGAAGATTCTATAAATAATGAACCACTCACCCAATAAATAGTGCCTCCAAAATCATAATGCAAGAATCATGGATTCTAGATTGAGGTCATGTGTTGGGTAATTATGCTCATGAGGTCTCATCTTGTAGGACTCATACACCACAAACTGAGAACCCTATATCAACAATACTTCCATCATGATCGAGGAATAATCACAATAAACTGTATCGATCCTTAATGGCTCTAAAAGAATCAAAATTGGCATTGAAGTCAGTTTCTCCCTTAATCCTTAAAAGTTGTCTCGCAAGGATTATAACATATGATCATCATGCCATTTTTAGTCAATCCCATCAAAGGTGATGATAGATTTGAGAATCCTTGAATGATTTATCTATAATGGCCAGCTAGTCCTAAGAATCTGTGTATATCAAACACATTCATTGGATTCTCCAAGGAAACTACAGTTCTCACCATCTTCGGTTCAAAATATACGCATTCTTCTTCAATTTAATAACCCAATAAGTGAACATTATCGATCCAAAAGTGTAACTTAATGATAATCACATATAATTGATGCTCTATTAGTTTATTTTGCATTATCTCAAGATGGTTAGAATGGTCATGTATTTTGATAGCATCAACTAAGATTTCATAAAAAAGGCCACCATAAACGAATCCAACTATGGGTGTAAAACCTGATTCATCATAGACAAAAAGAATGTTAGTGTGTTTGTGAGGGTGAAATAAATGACCTAATACATGTACAAGATGTACCCCATACAGAATGGTGAATATTCCATGTCTTGTAATCATACATGCATCTAATGAAATCTCAACCTCATATAGATCTTTGAAAAAAATCCCTTAGAGATGGTCGAAGAGGTCATCTATACGAGTTAGTGTATACTAATTCTTCACTATAATATCATTCAACTCACAGTAATCCACACAAAATAAAGGGGTATCATCCACTTTCTTGGAAAAAATGACATGTGAACTCCATGGAGATGTGTTGGGTCAAATAAAAGTCATATACTCTAGGTCTTAAAGCTACTTCTTGAGTTCCTAGAGCACTTTAGGTTCCATCCTCTAAGGTGGAAAGGACACTGATGCTGTATTAGGCACTAGATCAATTGTGAACTCATCCTCTATCTTATAAGGTAATTAGGAGAATTATTCAAGGAATAGATCCATGAGATGATCCCTAAGATAAGGGAATACCAAAAGATACATTCCTTAACCTCTCATAAAGAGACTAGCCATCTGGGTTATTACCTTAACCAGCCCAGTGTGCTCTAGTCTAGCTTGAATTCCCTAGATGTCCCATTCATCCATATAGACATATGTTTTCCCCTATGCAATTTTAAATACACACTTTAGCAATATAAATCTACTTGGTCATGATAAGGAACAAGCCAGTCCATATTGAGAATGATGTTTATGACCATAATATTGGTTATGAATAAATTACATATGAAATTATACCCACTTATATTAAGGGTTAAATCCCTTCCTGAGAATATTCCCTTAGATTAGACTCCAAGAAGTGTATCAATGGCCATCATGACAGTAGTGTATTCTATTACTAGCCCCTGATTTTCCATAACTGTAGATGATATGAATGATTGTGATGTACATGTATCAAAAAGGGAATAAAATAAGGTAGAGGATACCAAAATAGTACATTGTAGTAGGGATTTATTTAGAATATTCTCCTCATGAGTGGGTTACACTGCATAAATATGGCTTGAACCGCATGCCTATGATGCTACATGACTATCTTGGGTAGGTCCGCTCTACTGAGTCTAAATCATTAAGGCCTGAATCCATAGGTCTTGTCTGCCTCCTCAGTTCGATCATATATTAAATGAATATCATTCAGGATAATATGAATTAACTGATCCAGTACCTAAAATAAGTATCAGTACAGATCCCCTCCCTTTAGATACAGGAGGAAAATATTATTATAACTGCTCAAGAAGACCCATCATGCCACAATATAGGCACTAGATCATTTTCCTCATGCGTGGTGTATTTTTATGTACATGAATACCACACTGGTAAAACACTAAAAATAATTCTCTTTGTATCATCTAGCTTGAGTGGATCCCACGTTCACCCTCAAAACAACGCTTACTGCTTCCAGATGAACCATTACCCTACATCAAAACTGATCCACCAAGCTCAAATTGCCAGCTTTATTTTGATTTAATTTTATAATAAGGGTACATTTCACTATCTCTATTACAGTAGCCAACCAAAATATTTTCCCCTACGATTTGACCAAGTACACAATCTCTTCCACAAATCACCTCATGGTCACCAACTAATAATCAATTAGAGTAGTATAAAAAATAAGAAACTCATTGAATCGAGTGGAATACTCTAAAAAATCTATATATCCATGATGAAGATTCATAAAATCACAAGTTTGGTCATATCTCATCTTCTATGGAATGAAGTGGACATAGAAGGTATTCTGGAAGTCTACCCAAACGAACCTCGATGACAATCTTCAAGAGAGATCATTTCCAACTACATCTTGGCATAGTCACATTGAATATAGGTAGCTAGATTGAATATACTATTTGGAGATCTCGTGATGGTAAAATATATAAAACATGGACTCTAACCAGGAATCTACATCCTGAGGTATTATAACCCCCAAAAAGGTGGGAGGACACTTCTACAGAAACTCATGTCTCATCTCTACTATAGAAAGTGAATATCAGGGATCACCTTGAACAAACTTCAAAAATAAGAATAAATTGTCACGGAAATGAGCATCTCCACCTAGTAGAAGATCAACAGAAGGAGCATCATGTTGAACTACATGATGTAATATGGTTGGAATAGGTCCCACCACCTCTAGAACATGATAGTCACTTTATTCTTATTATAGGACCTAAGGAAATCACGGTGGCATAATTCTATGATTTCCAAGTTCACTCTCAAAAAAATATTAATAATTAATAGTGAAATAAAAAGAGGAAGTAACATGCATGTTTCATTCCTATAACTAGGTCACACCTCTCTTCTTACTCATAAGGCTAGGTCCAAGTGATATGAAATGTCATATAAAGATCACATGGGACACATGCTACATACCACTACTAAGTTCAGGTCATGGTAAGGGTCTCTTATAACCTGAAATATGTTTCAATATATGAAGTTCCAAATACAATATATGGAGGAAAAAACCATTTGGTTTTCATTTGAAATCTTTATCAAATGATATTATTTTTATTTTAAAAAATGGTATATTAAAATTTATTATTATTTATTTATATTCATAAATATTAATCCATTTTATGAAGTCACTAATTCTAAATTTCTATATCTTATACTCTTTATAAACTGAATAAGCACATCAATTATCTATTATCTAGATTATATGTCTAGTATTATGATGTATCATGTCATGCATATTGATTTTATTTAATGATTAACCATTTAAAATTTATATAAGCGTGATATTCATAAATTTTCATTGTCATTCATCAGTCAAATAAACTAAAATTTATCCTGTATAACCAACAGTTCTTGGATTAATTAGGGAATAATTAGTTAATTATGGTTTCATCATAGATCTATTTGAGAAAGAACCATTAACATAGATGTAGGCACATTAAATAGCCAAATTATTTCATCTCTACATGAAAAATTAGCACACTATATTACATAATAATCAAGTCACATGAAATATGGGTAATGCATGACGAATAGTAGATATTGCATGGAATAATTCATGTCATTTAAATACTATGGTACATGGTATGATTCATGATTTGATATGACCTCATATCATTGGGTCATGTTTAAGAAACCTATTTTAATAATATGAACTATAATAATGGAACTAAACTAGTGCATCCCTAAATGGTGAGATCATGAAAATTAAAAAAACACACAAAAAATCACAGCATTTACCCATCCCATATAATTTTGATTTTCATGTACATGGGTTAGAAGCTCCAAGGAACATGCTAATTCACAAATTTTAACAAACATATTCTAATATCTAAAAGAAAAATATTGATTTAAAAGGAAAAACTAGGGCTCTGATACTAATTTGTAGGGTCCCACCCTGGAAACCACTTAGTGGTACCCCCAGAAAATGGGCCACAATACCTATAGTGTTCCTTCCTATATGATAGGGTTTTTTGACTACTAACGAGGTACTAGGGTGATTATATTGGAATATTTTTTCCTCGTTTATAATAATTTAGAACAATGGTATATAATAAATTACGAAAGAGGAATAAGACACTAAGACAATAGGACTACTTACCCACCATTGTGGAAGCAGTAATACAAAACACATTGTGCTAGAATAATAATAAAAAATGAAATATAAAGAAACAAGTGGAAGTAGATAAAATAAAATATACAAAATAGAATGTTTATGATTTCACGAAACTATAAAAAATGAGTACACTAGGAATAGGGGGTATAATTATATACCACATTCTATCAAGATATAATAAAATGAAAAAAATATGTTATAACTAGCTTCTTGACCATAAGATTGGTCTTATGATCCTGTGCTCCATCCTAGAAAATTAAATCAAGAATTAAAAGCTAACCATTTATATTTATATAAACCTAAAATCATGAAGTGTTCTTAGGAACCAAGGAAATCCCAAGAAGGGTGTGAGATTTAATCGGTAATCCACCACCAACTCTGTCTAGATAAATCCATTTTATTCCATATAAAATGAATAGTGTGCCGGTAAGAGTAAATGTAAGGAAATAAATGAATAAATAAATACTCTGATCTGGGTTTCTCAATGGATACCTAACTAATACCACCTTATTCTTTCTAATACATATGTCTTAACCAAGGGAACTAGTAAAATAGATATATGGATTATATATGGTTCATCATAAATATAGGATAAAGTATGGATAGACCCCAAGCGTGTGATTTGTCTTACTGGATATGCCCCATTAACAAAAATCTATAAATTTATAGTTTATCAACAATGTTTCACTTTTAAACCAGGTACAGAATACATAAAATCTAGCGTTACATAATAATACTATCTAGGGATATCCATAACAGAATCATAGAGGTTTTAACAAGATATCCTATAAATATCCAATACCACATATCACATATAAGGAGACCAATAAAGGGCCTCCCTCATATCACTCTTCACATTGTGTAAGCATAACCACTAATCCCATCCTAAAAATACCACATAGGGGACCATGTATCAACTGAGGTATGGTATAACAGTATTTCCAATGTGGTCATCCATGGTGACTCTCCTAGGGTACCCATGTTACTCATTGGTATAATCATCTACCGAAAGAGACTAAATCAATAATGAAAAGTGTTTATCCCGAAACATCAAGTAGTTACAATACCATGAATGGAGATTCCATCCACAATGCCCTTAAATTGGGAACCTTTTTCTCTTTCCCATAAGAAGTTAAGTCAAGTCTTTCATAATCACATGCTACTAACAAGGAATTGCAATATCACACAATTAATAAGCTAGCCAAATCATTTTTTTCCAATCCAAACAAAAATCACATAATGGAATAAGCATAATGTATAGGGTAAATGAAATAATTCATAATATTAAACCTTAATAAAATACCCACAAGGAATAATGCATAAGATATAGGGCTATGACATACAGCATATAGCATTAAAAATGAGTATTAGGGAATAACTCATGGCCTACCATTCATCATAATTCAATTAAATAATTTAATCTATTTATCAAAAGGAATACAAGCCTCAAATGGTGTTAAAACAATTTTAGTTTAAGGGAATTAGGCCTCGAAGGAGAAAATAAACCGATTTTGGTTGATAAAGTGAAGGTGATCAACCAATAAGGTTGATTCAGAACTCACTAGGGTCATACCAGACATAGAGAAGAATTTAGTTTTATTTATTTTAAAAATTAGAGGTATCACCGAAAGGGTCTAACATGTGGCACACTAGTGCAACGTATAAAAAGGAAAAAACTTCAAAAAATTAGCTAGACCACAAACCATAAGTTTGTAAAATACCTATCATCCATTGATGAGCCTTTAACTAAGATGGAAAAATAAATGTCAGAGAAATTATAAAATTCTCAGAAAATTGGTAAAATGATGTCTAACTTAAATAGTGAAAGAAAGAAGAAGAGAAATGACAAACATACGGAATATAATTGTAGATTTTACCTCAGGTATTCCAAAAAATTTGAAAACAATTGATTTGGTGTTCGAAGGAGGGAATTATAAAATCAACAATATAAGAGGGGGACATCATGGTCATACGGTTCACTAGAACAATGGAGTTGGAGAAGGAAATTTAATATAAAAAAAATATCATGGAAAATTAGTCAGTTTCCCCTCATTTACTCAGCCACATGGTTTGGCCACACAGTTTGTAACGACCCAAAATTGTATCAATGAAAATTACATTATTATAATTATATTATCTATTATAAATCACATAAAATAACATATAAAAAATAATAAAAAATTATAATTGGAAAATGAATGATATAAGAAGTATTTATAGAAATTAAAGAACTTAAATCAATGGAATAGTAACATGACCTATGGAATAGTAATGTGACCCTTAAGAATAGTAACCCAGCCAATAGAATTGTAACCTCACCTCTGAAAGTACAAAAAAAATTTATCCACCTTATAAATGAAAATATGATATAATTACATCATTATGTAAATAAATAAATTTTTTGAATATAATAAATTAATTTTTGGTATTTTTATAAAACAAAAATGTTTAATTATATTATTATAATTAATATTATGATTAAATATATCTTCTTTTATTCATTAAATATAATCCAAAATAGATATTTCATTGTCATATGATTAAAAAATAATTTTATGATACCTCAATTAATTTTTTAAAGTGTTATAAAATCAGTTATATTTTTAAAATTGTTAATATTTATTTAAATTATGATTTTAATTAAAATTTAATTTTTTTATATTTGGAAAATTAATTTCATAAAATGGATAACATTTCGTAATTCTATAGGTTGGAAATTAGTTGGGGTTATTTTTTTGGTATTTTTCTAGAAAAGTTGAATTTTGTTGAATAGTGAAATACTATAATTTATGGTAAGTGGTAGATACATGATTTTTTTTATTCATGCTTGAGTCATGGATAATGTAAGTAGACATTATATAGAACTAACGTGCATTATTTAATGTATTTGGTCATAATAATCCATGCAATTAAATGTACTGTGCCAAAATAATAAACTAATGAATTAAATTAAAAAAATACCTCTCTCCTCCTCTATTAATAACACCCCTCACCACCTCTTTTCCATACATCTTTCAATAATTGTTCCTTATCCAAATTATGAAAAATCATCTTAAAAATACTATCCCCAATGAATAATATACTTTGGTCACAAAAAAATTCCAAACCATTTTCACTAAGGAGGTTCTCAAGGAGGAGAAATTCAAGAGGTAAAATCCTCTTTAATTTTCTTTTAATTTCATATAAAATATATTTTATTTTCATATACTCACTTTGTCTCCTCTTATCTTAGGGACGTGAAAACTATATTATATTTTATATACTATAACTTTATTGTTTTTATGGAATAACCCATAATAATTTCTCTTCCCATTTTATTTTTTCCCAATAATGAAATCATCATTTGTGATGTGTTGATTTATCACATTCAAGGACAATGAGTTTTCAATTTCATTTTTCACCTATAAGACTGGTCATAAAACAACTTTTATAGTTAAAACCTAAAAATAATATATTTATTATATCTTACTAGAACCCATTTATATAAAAATTATTAAATAATATAACAAAACTAGTTTGTGATGATCAAGAAATTACCAAAAGGCTATAAATGATGCATGAATGATGAAATTGTATCTTATAAATCATCAAAAAGGCCAAAAATGAATATTATAAAATATTAAGAAATAAAATTCATGTAGAAAATATTCTAAATCAATTAATAAATATATTTAATTTTATTATCTAGATCATTAAGATAAATTACACAACACTTTCAGACATAAGGTAAATGATTCTTTCCGAAACTCAATATTTCCTTTAGGTTATGCTTTATCTCTCTTTACCCTAAAATAAATTTTATTTATTTTAATATAATTATTCCAAATTCTATGTATATGGTCTAAAATTCTATATCCATATCCTTTAATCTTTATTTTTTGGGGATATACTTATTTTAAAATTGTTCCCTTATAAATTCTTCCTGATAAGAAAGCCAAATTGAAGGTAACTTTTTTGATTTTTTACTATTTTTTTGGTACACTACATAATATATCTTAAGACAACATTATTTTACTAAAATCACTCGTTATAAAATTAATAACTATCATGGTTCATTTTTTGTTTTATAAAACCAATTATTCTTTTCCATTTTAAAGAATCTTAAATACCTTTCTTAAACTACACAAAAATATTTTATCTATAATGTTTATTAAACACTATTTTTACATGTTTTCACTTTAGTTTGAGATAACTTATCATGATATATTCATGTGTTCCTTATGAATTTGAATATATGATTTAAATAAAATCATTCATTGGAATCATTAGAAAATTCTCTTTTGATATGAATTTTGACATGATTATGATACCCAATGATTTCCATGGGCAACCTCTATGTTTTTGTTTGATTCCTTATGTAGGATTATTATTGCAACACAAATATTCATTTTCATGTTATTATTATTTCACCCAGATATCTCTCCAATGCATTGGGTAACATTTAGTCTCATAAAATATCATCTCCAAAATTCATAGTGATTATATTTGACTCTTTCTCCATGTGCAATAGTCATTTAGGTTATCCTTGACTAGTACTCCTTTATGTGAAATGATCCTTGAATCATGATATTTTCATCTTTTATGTTGCCTTTATATTACTATGATTCTAAATTACTTGATTCCCTATTCTATTAGTTATTCTTTCTTATTTCATCATGTTATACCTTCTAACCCATATGCTATTGTTTTTTCATATTTTTATTCCCTTATTGGGATTTTTAGATCACCACTTTGTTCATGTATTCCCTAGGTTATCCTAAGAATATGAAAGGGATTAAAGGGTTTTATGATCCTGTAATGAATATTCAGTATAATTTATTTTCGTTTTGGTTTTTTGGTTTTTAATTATGTACATAATCTTATAAAGGCATCTGAATTTATGATCCTTGGTTTGTTTTAAATGATTAATTATTCTTACAATCATGTAATAATATGTTTAAAAGTTTAGGGACATTATAGTTCATATCAGAGCAAGGTTAATTTATTTTGGGGGAGATTAGGTCTAGAGAAATTCAGTAAGAACCCTAGGGATAATTCCATCACCATGGACAACCTATATTGAAAACTAGGGAATTAAAAGTTAGGTTATATTTTCTGTTAAAAGTAAACCAGTCTTTGTTCAATGTTTTCTTTTATTATTCTTATCATATATGTATTCAAGATCACCTAATTTTATGTACTTTTTAATAGTTAATGGATTAAAATAGAAAAACTCATACCAATAATCAATGTGATAGGAAATATGATAATTTCCCTAATGATATGCCGAATATGATGGGAATGAGTGCTCAAAACATCATGGAAAAACATTCTCAACTAGATAAATTTATGAATAATAACATGTATCACATAGAATTCCCTCCTCCTAAGAAATATAATGTTTTGGTCGAATCATATTTGCGGAAAATGCCTCCCATGTTTTGGGGATTTTCTTATACCCTCCATGAAAAATAATGGGTTATCTCCATTAAGAATATATTATCTTTCCTCTAGAGCTCTGAAGAAGAGAAAGTTGTGTTGATATTCTATTGTTTGGATGGGTAAGCTGATCAGTGGTGGGAACTGATCAAGTACAAAAAGTACAAGGAGAAAATTTATTCCATGGAATGGGAATATTTAAAAAATATATTTTTTTTTATAAATATTTTCCCTGAACCCTATGTCTTAAGATGGAAAGGGAGTTCATTAGACAAATGAAAAATGATGATCAGTCAATTGGAGTGTATGGGGATAACATTAAAAGGTTTTGAAGATACAAATCTAGAGTTTTTATGAATACTAAAATCAATTTGGATCTCATCTTTAGTGGACTAAAGGGGAGTCTATGAAAAAAATTGGTGTTTCAAGACATTGATTTCTATGAAGATATTTTATTTTATGCCCTTAAGGTTGAAAAATAGATCAAAGAATCTCAGTTTTCTCATGAACTCGGTGAAAAAAATATGAAAATGAATTTAAATAGGTTGGATCAGTAGATAAATCCCATGACGGAAATAAAACCCCACTACACATGTGTAAAATTAATGGGAATAAGCATCCTATGAACTATCTAAACAAAAGTAGTAAATGTTTCAAATATGAAAGAATGTTTCATCTAGCTAGTAAAAACAAAATGGATATGAAAACATGCTATAATGTGGAAGAGGAAATGAAGAATTAGATTAACACTCGGCATGTAGTGTAGTATTTCAACTCAAGGAACATGGGAATTATGTGAACCATTTCCCAAAGCCATGGGTTTTTTGTGGCAATCAATAACAATGACCTCCAATGTAGAAAGAAAGGGAATATTATATCACTATTTATGAGGTGGAGCCCGATAATGATGTGGTGAAAGGTATGCTTATTATGCATTCATGAATAAGGAATGTACTATTTTATTCTATTTTTATGAATTATTTCATACCTTTCAAGTTTAGTATAATAATCCAAACACCACCAAAAATATGGAAGTGGATGTATATATGATGAGAAAAAATTTGTAAATTATTTAATCCAATGTATATAACTCTTACCTGGTTAATTTTGGTGGAATGAACATCCAAAAATTATTATTTTATATCGATTAGTGGAGTTTGATACTATATGGGTCATGGATTGGTTATCACTATACAAATCCATCACTGGCAGTCTGGAAAGGGAGATCACTCATCACATCCTAATGCAAGATCCAATTATATACATGTGTATGTAGGAGGGTGAATCTCCATCAGAATCATTATCTAAATAAAGCATATAATTTCTTTATGAGCAATAATAACTAGCTCAAATTATTGATACAACATATAGAAACGTGCTTGATGACATACCTTTTGTGAGGGACTAAAATAATGTGTTCCTTGATTGGATTCCTAGTATTCCACCTAATCTATATGTTGATATCTAAATTAAACTTATTACTGTATCTCTTCCTATATCAAAGAAACCTCATAGAATGGCCACTGTTGAGTTGGAAGAACTTAAGAAGCAGTTATAGGAGAATGTGGGCAATTGTTTTATATGCCAGAGGGATTCACCATGGGTCACACTAGTCCTCTTAGTCAAGATGAAGGATGGATCGATGTACCTCTACATTGATTATCATGAGCTCGAAAAAAACAAGATAAATAAAAGGTATCCCATTCCATAGATAGATGACTCTTTTGATCAACTACACGGGGCCACATATTTCACTAAGGTGCACCACTAGTCCGGATATGACCAACTAAAAATGAGGAATGAGGATATTCCCAAGAATACCTTTCAAATGAGGTACTAACACTTTGAGTTCATTGTTTTGCTCTTCATACTCACATTCCACAAATTTTCCTAGATTTAATTGAGTCATTTTATATTACCTTGAAAAATGTTTGGTAGACTTTATTGATGATATTCAAATATACTCCAATGGAAAAAATTAACATGATGAGAATTTGAATACTTTTTAAAAGACATTATGAAGGGAGAAACTATATAAAAGGAATAGTAAATGTGAGTTATGGATGTGCAATTATCATTCTTGGGGCATTTGATCACAGGTAAAGGGATATCTAAAGACCCTTCCATGACAAATGTAATCGAAGAGTGGCATGAAACAACATCTGTAATGGTGATTTGTTGTTTACTTTGTTTAGCTAGGTATTACAATTGATTTCTGAAGAACATATAATGCTTTTAAAACCCAATAACATAACTTACTCAGAAGGGATGAGTGTTTTTTTTGGACTAGTTTTTTTGAAGACTCCTTTATAGAGTAGGAAAATATGATTATCACAGTACTAGCGATCACACTACCAACGAGTGGGGAACTATAGATGGTGTACATAGATGTTTCAAAGAATGTATTAGGTTGTTTAATAATGAAAAATGGTAATTTTATATCCTATGACTCAATTATATTTCAAATTCATGATAAAAACAATTCCATGCATGATCTTGAGTTGGCATCTATGATCTTTGAATTGAAAATCTGGTGTCAGGATCTGTATAGGGAGAAGTGTGAGATATATACTGATCATAAGAGCCTCAAATATATATTATCATAAAAGAATAATAATATGTGGTATAAAAGATGGTTATAGGTCATCAAATATTATGTATTCTCAATCCACTACCATCCCAGTAAAGCAAATAAGATAGAAGCTACTCTCAGTAGAAAGGATCCAACATCTTTATCAATAATGAGAATTGAGAAGGATCCAATCTTCTTAGTCCTATAAATAGTGGACATGGTAATCATTAATGAGGGAACATCATCAATCCATTCTCAAATGATTTCTCAATTATCCCTTCTATAGAAAATATAGGATGATTAATAAAATGATGTGGAAATTCATAAAATGGTGGAATCTATCATAAATAAAAAATTCTTAGAGTTCCAAATGGATGTAGAAGGAGTTCTGATATTTGGGTCGTGACTATGTGTACCATATAATACAGAGGAAAAGAAATATATTTTTAGTGATGCACAAATCTCAACTTTATCTATTCACCTAGGGAGCATAATGATGTATTGATATCTCTTGAAAACATTTCAGGGGAAAATATGATGAAGAAGATTACTAAATATACATCAAAGTGCCTCGCATGTTCACAATTGATGGTCAAAAGGAAATTCAAATGGTATGATGCAAAAATTACTCATACCAACTTGGAAATAGTAAAACATAGCCATAGACTATGTCATCAGACTTCTAAACAGATCTTGAGGAAAAATGATATATGGGTTGTTGTGGATCATCTTACAATGATATCTCACTTTATAAAAATTTGAGAGGACTTCTCCCTAGATCAACTTTCATAGATAGACATCAGAGAAGTGTTAAATCTATATGGAGTACCACTATCAATTATATCATATCAAAATCTCATATTCAACTAAATGTTCTGGAAAATTCTCCAACATGCTGTAAACACTGATCTGAATTTCAGTACAGTCTATCATCCTCAAACTATTGGCCAATTTTTGTGGATTATTCAAAAACTTCATGACATGTTGAGAGCTTTTTCTGGGAACAACAAATGATGATGGGACCAACATCTACCTATGGGAAAGTTCTATTATAAAAATTGTTTCCATTCAAGTGTCCAAATTGCTCCATACGAATCCCATTATGGGAAATGTTTTATAACACTATCATGCAGGGATTAATTTGGTAAACGTAAAATGCTAGGACTTGAATTTGATGATGAAATTGTAGAAAATGTGAAAACCATTAAGTGGAAAATAAAAGAAACCCAATTTCTATAGAAGATATATGAATAAAATCATTGATGGGGCTTGGAGTTTAAGGTTGGAGACATTGTATTTCTTTACATATCTCCATGGAAGAGTGTCATGCGTTTTGTGGAGAAAGGAAAGCTAAGTCCCATGTACCTAACTCCTATCAAGATTCAATATTTTTTTGGAGCGCTGGCCTATAGACTAGAACATTCACCAACCATGTCTCATGTACACAAATTATTCCACGCATCCCTCTTGAAGAAATATATACCGTATCCCTCACATGTATATAATTTTTAGGAGGTAGAGTTGGAGAATGATTTCTATTGTGAGGAGTAGTCAGTTAAGATATTGTATTGTAGAGATAATGTTATATGAAACAAGACCACTCACCTAGTAAAATTACTTTGTGAGAATGATATGTATGAAGAAGAAACATGGGAACCAGAGGAAGTTAATAATAAAAAGTACACTCACCTAATTTCCCTGTAGTTTCCAAAACAAAATTTTGAGGGGGGATTTTCAGAAGGGAAGATGAATATAATGACCCAAAAATTTATCTACGAAAACCTCCATATTATAATTATGTTATATAGTATAAATCATATAAAATCACATATATTACACAATAAAAACACTATAAATTATGACAGAATAAAATAACAAGTTTTTATAGAAATTAAAGAACCTAAACTAATGGAATAGTTATATGACCTATAGAATAGTAACGTGACCCTTTATAATAGTAACTCATCTAATACAATAGTAACCTCACCTATAAAAGTATAAATAAAATCATCCCATTTTAAAAATGAAAATATGATATAATTATGTCACAGTATAATAAAATAAATGTTTTAAAAATGATAAATTATGGGTTGGTATTTTTATAAAACATAATTTTTTTTACAATTATATAATTAATATAATTATATAAAAGAAAAAAAATTCATAAAATATATTCATAAAATTATCATCTTTTTCGTCTGATTATAACATAATTATATGATAGATTTATTAATTTTTCAAGGTTTTATAAAATCAGTTAAATATTTAAAATAGTTATTTTTTGTGTAAATAATAATTTAAATTAAAAATTAAATTTATCATATTTGGAAAATTATTTTTTAAAAAAATAGTCAATTTTTAAAATATACACATAAAAAATGGTTAAGGTGAATTTGAGTGATTTTTCTAAAATAGTTAAACATTTGGTGAATAGTGAAATATGGTAATATATAGTGTAATGTAAATAAATGCATTTTTGAGTCATTATTGAGTCATAAATGATGTATGTGTCAATTGGTTTGAAATCTCATGAATTAAAAATTTTATTTAACCATAATAATTAACATTATTCATAGTTTTGAACCAAAAATAATAAACTAATGAATTAAATAATCAAAATAACACCCCTCTCCCCCACTGTAAATACAAACCCTCAACACCACGTTTATTTTACCTTTTTAGAATTGATCCTTATCCAAATTCTTCTGAATCAAATTCCAAATAATCTCCCCTAGGTCAAGGATCCCTTGTTTTTGACAAAATACCATGCCATTCTCCCTAAGGAATTTCTCAAGGAGAAGATATTCTAGATGTAAAATCCTCTTTCATTTTATTTTAATTTTTTTTCTTATTCTATCCTAAAATACCATTATCCAAGTGACATGATATCTAATGTATATTTTAAATAATTTAATTTTATATTTTTTATATAACATCTCATCATCATTTCTCTTCTACTCTCCTTGTGTTCTAAAAATAAAAAAAACATCATTGATGTGTTTATTTATCGCATTCAAGGATGAAGAGTTTTCAATTTCCTTTACCACCATCAAGGATGTTCATAAAAAATTTTATGGTTAAAATGGATTATAATATGGTTTTTATAGCTTCATTAATGTTTTGGAACCAGTTTGTATACATAATTTTAAATAATTGATCAAAACAAGTTCGTAATGATCGAGATACCACCAAATTAATCTAAATGAATGACATTAGCATTATATCTAGTAATTCGTCATCATACCATATAACCAAAATATATATCAAAAAAATTAAACTATTTATTTTCATTGATAACATATACTATCAATTCTGGAAAACAATTCTCATTCTACATAATCATTTATACACTTATACAAATGAAGCGATCATCAAAACAAAGAAAGAAAACACTAATGAACAATGAAATTGTATCTTATAACTAATCAAACAGGACATAAATGAACATAATATAATTTTAATAAAAAAAATACATATATAAAAGTTCCTAATTATTAAATTTATTTATTTAATTGTATTATCTAAGTCTTTAAGATCAAGTACATAATGTTTTCGAACATAAGGTAAGGTATTTGTTTTTTTTTGAACATCCATTTTTCCTTCGGGTTATGCTTTATCTCTATTTAGCCTAATGAATCAATTGTTTTTTTTTCATATAAATATTATAAATTCAATTTATATTTCATATAATAATTTATCTAGATAATTTCATCCATCACTTTTGGGGAATATACTTGTTTTAAAAAGACTCCCTTCTCAATTCTTCCCTATAAGCAAGCCAAATTAAAAGGAACTTCATAGTTTCTTATCCATTTATAAGTGAAATCCATAATATGATTCAACAAACCATAATTTTTATTAAATAACACATTTTAATATGAATAACTATCATTGTCCATTTCTAGTTCAATACAAAAAATTATGCCTTTCTATTTTAATGAATATTTAATATGGTCCTTAAACCACACTAAAATGTTTTATTTATAAAGTTTCATAAACACTATTTTAACATGTTTTCACATTATTTGTATATAACTTATGATGAAATATTACTATTTAATCTTATTAATTTCCTTATATTATTTAAATCCTTTATTTGATGGACACCATTATGACATTCCCTTTTGATGTGCCTGTTGACATTATTATGTTACCATGTAATTTCAATGGGTAATAATTACATTTATGTTTGATTTATTATGTATGATTCATCATGTGGAACACATATTCATGTACATGCTATGATAGGTTAACCCATATAGAACTCCAATGAATTGGGTAATGTTTAGTCTCAGGAGGCGTCTTGTGCAATGGTCTTGGTGGTCAGCCTTGACTCGTGCTCCATGAGAAATGACCCTTGTGGTTAGCCTTGAATCAGGATATTCTATTTTCAATCTGAATTTACTTATTCTTATGTAATTTTTTATGTTTCTTCAACAATACTACGATTCCATTACTATAAGATTACAAGTTATGTATTTTATTCTTCCAAATATTTATTCATGTTCCATGCTATTTTATGTCTTCATGATAGGAATTATAACACATGTGTTGTGATTTATTCTAATGTTTATTCAATTTATATGATTTCTATCTCATCTCTAATGAATTTAATTTTATTTATTTTATATTTTGAAATTATTTTGAAAAATTTCAAGATGAGGCCTACTATTCTGAGGTCCGAGGTCCCCGGAATAAATTATAGAAAAATGTTATGGTTTTAATAGCATGCAAACATGACTTTTTTAAAAAAGATAAATAACCCTTAAATTAGCCACTGGATCAGAAGTATGAGGGAACTGTTGATCTCATAGTAGTGTATTTACCCTAGGGGCCACCTAACATTTGTCGGCGTAGGTCATCTTTAGAAAACATCACCAAGGGTGTAGCCATAAATAAAATAATTGAATAAAAATTATTTTTTATGAAATCCTGATAACTCATAAACAGTAACTTATATTGGAAATATGATACCACTATTCAATTTATAAGGGGATTTTTTCTATAGGTGAGGCCTAACATCAACCATTACAGTTTGGCTGTAAATGATATGTTTTGGACATGAACTTCATTAAAATATTTAATAAAAATATTTTATTTGGACGTTATGCCTTAACACAATGGTGTTTTCCTTTATTTAAGAATCTATATCAGATGAATTCAAGTTTATCACCATAACCCTATAACTCCCCTTATGCAAGGAGAAGGATTCTCTCTCCTGATGATGAATGCTAGTGGATCGAGGATCAATGACGAAACTAACCTCTGTTCTTTGTCAATGTCTGATCCAATCATCAAAGTAGGGTTTCAATATCTATTTTATTACATTTTACCTTATTGGAGTCAAATGATGAATGCTGACCAACCCAAGGATAGATTGATCTATGGTTATATCTTTATTGTGGGAAGGATAATTATTTTGGTATTAAAGGGAATTGATCTTAGTGATTATTCTGTTATTGGTTTCATCATAATCCCGCTGACATGAAAGGATCAAGTCCAAACGAACAAGGACAAGATATTTTCTTTAGGTGTTCATGTGTTTAATACCTCCCCCCTAAATATATCATATTCTTCGTGAACTCTTTTCATTTTTGAAACCTAGTGTGAACGATCGATCATTTCACCAATGATCCATGGAACAACTATCTGAGACCAAAGTTCGTGATTCGTGATAGAAATATAGATGTGCGAAGAGAGTGCAGTAGGCAGGCTGGGGCTTATGGAGAAGGTTGAAAATAATAGAGGTCTTATGGTAGGGTGGTCGGTGGCGAGGGATGTGTGTGGCCCAATCAGAGGTCGGGTTCCGGCAGGGCACACAACTGTGTTCCAGTTAGACCACATCGGAGGAGGAGCCTATGGTAGTGCAGGGTGTGGGTGGCAGATAGAAGTTGTGGCATGAGGATGGTGTGGCGAGGAGGATGCGGGTAGCAACCAACATGTAGCTGGGGTCTTCATGGAACACACAATGGTAAAAGACCCAAAGAATGGGGCCATGACGCAGTTGTGTCTGCTTTGAATGTGGAGGCCCCATTGATTGGAAGCGCATGACTGAGCCATGAGATGAAAGATCCATCCCGCATGTGGTGAGTCGAGCTGGGAAAATGGGGACACTCTAGTATCCTAGTTGCCCATCGGGCTGGGCAAGTTTGGGTGGACCCAGACTGACCGAGTCGGGATGGGTTGATCGAATCTGTCCAGGTCAGACCCAGACTGGACCATCCCCTTTTTACTAATTTGGCCATATCTTGCAAACTTTATGTCTATTTGACGAGTTGTTTCTGATGTTGGGACCCTTGTGATGATTAGTTCCTTCTGAGATACTCTAATAGAGTATTTTTAGAATTTGGTTTATGACATAACTGCTTAAGGAATAGGTTCTCTAGTACTATGCACACTATGAGCAGAATACTACATCTGGCTATTTCTATGTGACATGGGGGACTTCTTGACCCAATCATGATCTATGTTCAATTGATGCTTCGTGTTACATCAATTCCATATGTGCCATCGACGATATGATTTCCATCAATTCTCCATGTTCCATCGACGTCTCGGACACCATCACTGCTCTAGGAACCACTGATGCTCCATGTGGCACTTACTCTCCATACGCCATCAACGCTCTGTGCGCCACTAATTCCCCATGTGCCATTTAAGATCTATGCACCGTCAATGATATGTGAATCACCGAGACATGTAGTTTTATAGATACTCAAAGATATTTGTAGTATAAATGGAAATCATTTTCTTTATGATTTAGACTTATACCTATGTGAGATGACCATATTGAGTGTACTTCATGTGTTTCCTTTGTGGTTTACTTCATGTGTTTTTTTTGGTGTACTTCATGTGTTTTATTTTTGGTGTACATTATGTGTTTCAATTGTGGTTTACATTGTGTTATTATTAGTGGTGTACTTTGGGGTTTGTGGGGTCCCTACTCAGTATTGTTTTACTCACCCCTACACAGCTATTCCTGCACATGTCATGCCTTATAAAGGTCATAAACACTTGATGGAGTCCATGGTGGATCAAGGCCCGGTGGTGCTTTGTGATAGGCCTGATAGATGAGGTGTTTTTCAGAAACATCATATAGCTATTTATTCAGCTTCTCATCAGGTAGGGTTTTCCTGGGGATGAGATTTGGGAGCTTGTACTTCCTCTTTTGGTTGGGTTTGTATTCTAGCCCAGTTTACTTTTTAGTTTTTTTACATTCATACTCTTTGGTTGGAATATTAGAGGTATTCATTATTTTTACTTATTTTTTTCATTTCTGAACTTTTGGGATTGGAAATGGGTGTGTGTGTGTGTGTGTGTAGGTAATTAGGCAAATGACTCCCATTTGTGGGTTATTTCTACTCAGTGCTCGTCGCTATCCCCTGGTCAGTCAGAGGTGGGTTATGGGTAGTCACGACATAGGCCCTGGGGGATGGGTCATTACAGAGTGGTATCATATGAGGTTGGTTCAACTGAATGATCCAAGAGTCTATGATATTGGTTTGGTGAAATAATGTCAGGTGTTTCAATTTTGGCTTTCAGTATTGGGAATCTTGTATTGGTGTGGTAGGCGAAGTATTTAGATCTCCCTTACTACTCCATGGATATGGTGTGGGACTAATTATTCATGTCTGAGACCTTTAATAATTGTCTACTTAGGGATATCAACGGATCCATGACATCCAATAGCATCCCTACATATGTTGGGGGTAATGGAGTGATACCTGATCATAGAGAGATTTATGGTGGAGGAGACACCAGCAATGGGAGATACAATAGGGTTTCATGTAGTTGAAACTTCGATAGCAGGTATCCAAAAGCTAATGCAGGGAACCAAGTGGATTAGATAGTTTAGGGGAAAACCCCAGGACATGGGTTTAGCAGTGCAAGGCTCCTAGGGAAAACCCAGTCAGCTGAAGGACATGATATTTTATCCATACAATAGTTAGGGACATCTAGATAGAGATTCTCATAACCGTTGCACGACTGATCAGGATATGGTTGAGGGAACATCAAGGAAGAGGATAGGGTAGGAACATGAAATTTTTCCAAGAGGTTGATGTGATAGAGGATATGGATGGCAAGTAGAACTTTGGTGGAGGTTTTAAGTACTACCACCACCACCCCTATGTGGTCCACTATGGTCTCTAGGAGCTGGTGGAAAAGGATGAGTGCAACATTAGGCCATAGAGTCTTACAACCCCAAATGCTCTAGAGATTATTAGAGGAACAATCTAGTTATTTTACACACAAGATACATTTTTTATAGACAGAGGAGACTATCACTCTTTTCTCTCTATGACCCTTTTTCAAGACATAGAGAATATAGTGTAACCATTGACTTGATCCCTGTGCATGGAGTATCCTACAATATGAGATTCGATGATCACACACTTATGCTGATATTGTTCCTTTACTCTTGGGGGTGAGAGTTTCAGTTGGCATATCTTGGTTCCAATGTCAATACCTTAAGACTAAATCCTTGGTATGGACTGGTTATCCACATTCAATGCCAATATTGATAGTTTTAGGAACATAGTATACTGTGTCTGCGAATATGGGACAAGGTTTTCTATTATTAGTGAAAAGGAAACCCATGAACTGCAGGATGGACTCGCATATAATAGGTTTCAGTAGATCGCTCACCAGTCAGCTATCATGACACTCGATGCACTGGATGAGAAGAGTCCTCAGTTTTCAGGTAGTGGTGAATGGGTATGAGGACATCCTTCCAAAATATATTCCTACATTACCTCTTCATAGAGAGGTGGATTTATACATTGATCTATACCCTGGGATGAAATCGATATCTACACCTACATATCAGATGGATCTTGTCGAGCTTCGGGAGTTAAGGGTACAAGTGGATGACTTGCAGGGAAAGGGCTTCATGAGACCTAGTGCTTCACCCTGGGAAACCCCATTTTTGTTTTCAAAGAAGGTAGATGGGATCTTGGGATTATGTGTGGACTTACGACACCTAATCGAAGTCACCATGAAGAACAAGTATCCACTAGAGAGTATTGAGAAGCTCTTCGATCAGCTGAAGGGTGTGATGTGGTTCTCAAAGAAAGAACTCATATTTGGTTATCACTAGCTTAATGTATTGGATGAGTACATCCTGAATATGGATTTCAAATTTCAATATGACCTCTACAAGTACATACTGATGTCATTTTGTGTGAATAACTCCCAAAATATTTTCATGGGACTCATGAACAGGATAATCTTTCCTTAAATAGACCAGTTTTTCATGGTCTTCCTTGATGACATCCTAGTGTACTCAGTGTCTGAGGATGAGCACATGATACACTTGAGGATAGTCCTTGACACACTCTGAGAGCACCAGTTTTTCCAGAATCTCTCTAACTATCAGTTCTAGATTCTAAAGGTCCACATTCATGGGCACATCATTTTAGAGGCTGGATTTGTAATAGATTTGGTGAATATTGAAGTGGTTCTTTCTTAGGAGCCACCAAATAGTGTAACCGAGGTGAAGAGTTTCCTTGGGTTGGCTAGATACTAGCAGAAGATCATATCTGAATTTTTCAGGTAGCATCACCCTTGAAATCCTTAACAGGGATAGGGAATCCTTTCTCGTGGATATAGTCATGCAAAAATTTATTAAAAGAGTTAGGAAGAGGATAATGGGCACTCTTATATTGATATTACAAGAGGATGTTGTTGATTATGTGGTGTTCTATGATACATCAGGGACCGGGATTGGTTGTGTATTGATATAGGAAAAAGTAGTGATTGCCTATGTTTCAAGCTAGTTGAGGATGCATGATAAGAACTACATGACCCATGATCTGGAGTTGGAAGTGGTAGTATTTGCATTGAAGTTATGGTTACACTACCTGATGAGCGAGTGGTTTAATGTCTAATCTTACCATAACAGTCTCAAGCATATATTATCTCAGAATGATTTTAACTTGAGATAGATTCATTGGATAGAGTTACTCCTACACTATGAATTAGAGATAGTCAATACACCTAGGATAGGAAACATGGTGGTAGGTTCTATCAGCATGGGATCGAGTTCATAGGTACTGAATGAGGAATCAGAGTATTTATCCTAATTATAGATATCCCTTATAGATAGAGATGAGGCATCTTAACTCAAGATGATGGGGGTTACCCATCTACTCTTATAGTGATTTTGGGAGGAACAACTCTGAGATATCGAATGAAAAATTACACATGCACAGATGTCTATGAGGAATTCCCCAAACATATATTCAAAGGTTGGGGAGCACATCATTCTCTTTAGAGGGAGGACAGTAGTGCCAGTGATGTTGTGAGAGGAGGTCTTGAGGATCTCTGACACTACTCTCCACCCTCATAAGAGAATATATATCATCACATCTGAATAGAATTTTTATTAGTCCCTCTAAAAATGTCTATGAGGAGTGGAAAATATGTATCAGGACCTCTGACATCATTTCATGTGGCTGGGGATAAAGAAGGTGGTGGCAGAGTTTTCTTCACAACACCTTGCTTGTCAACAAGTGAAGGATGATAACTATGTTCTAATGAGTTTGACTCAACCCCTTGATCTTCCTAATTGTATGTTTGATGGGATTTCTATGGACTTCATTACGGGTTTACCATACATGTCCAGGGAGCATGATACCATCTGGGTGATCATTGACAGACTCATGAAATCATCCCACTTCCTACCGATATCTGAGTAGAGTTCATTAGACAGATTAAGACTCCTCTACATGGAGGAGATTATTTGGAATCATGGAGTTTCATTAATGATCATATCATATTGTGATTCTCATTTCACATCTCAATTGTGGAAATGATTATATGAGGCATTTGGGACTTATTTGTTCTTAATAATAATGTTTCATCCCTAAATAGATGGCCTGATGAAGGGGACCATCTAGGTTCTAGACGACATTCTATGTGCATTCATCCTAGTCTTTGGCTACAACTGGGAGGACCACCTTCCTCTGGTATAGTTTTTATATAACAATAGCTACAACTCCACCATTGGTAAGGAACTATTAGAGGCCTTGTATGGATTACCATGCATGTCACCACTATGCTGGACATACCCATGAGTGTCAAAACTTATGGGTCAAAAGTTGGTACATGCTACCACCAAAAAGGTATAGATCATCTAGAAATAGATAAGGACTACACCGAATTGGAAGAAGTCATATGTCGATAGGCGTAGGAGGCCTTTTGAGTTCGATGAGGGAGACCATGTGTTCATTTGGGTCTCACCTGGATAGGGATTATGAAGATTTGGAAGGGAAAACAAGTTATCTCAAAGATACACTTGCCATATTTGGATTCTGAGTAGAGTTGGTGAGGTGGTATATCACCTTGCTCTACCCCATAGTTACACCAGGTGTATGATGTCTTCCATGTGTCAGATCAGATGAGGAGTATGCACAATCCATCATATGTCATCGACTGGTAAATATGGATATTGATTAAGTGGTTAATTTTATATAGTACCCACTGATGATAGAGGATCAATAGGATAGGGTCCTTTGTGGGTGGTTTATTCCTCTAGTGCGCATTCGGTTGCAAAACAAGAATCTCCATGAGAGAACATGGAAGCTGGAGGCATAGATTTGTGCTCAGTACCCTCACCTTTTTGTTGAGCAACCATTTTTTTAGCATTCGAGGACGTAAATACCTATGGTTGGAAGAATGTAATGACTTTTATTTTCTTTATTTTTTTAGAAATAATTTGAAAAAATTCAAAGACCAAGCCGTGTGGTAGCATGTGATTCTAAGGCCCGAGGTCCCCATAACGAATTTTTGAAAAATGTTGTGTTTTTAATAGGACGTTTGAATGCATTTTATGAAAATGTGAAAAAAAAACTCATAAATGAGTGCCTAGGTTAGAAATCGAAGGGGACAATTGATCTCAGAGTAGTGGCTTTATCCTATGCACAACCTAACATTGGTTGGCACGGGTCATTTGTAGAAAGAGTCACCAGGGGCATAAACATAAATAAAATAATTAAATAAAAATTATTATTTTCCAGAAACTAATAAATCCTAAATGATAACTCAGATAGGAAATATGTGACCACTATTGAGTTCAAAAGGGGTTTTTTTCTTAGGCAAGGCCTAACATCGATTGATAGGGGTCAGTTGCAAAAGTTATTTTTTGGATGTAAAATTCATTAAACTTTTTCATAAAAATATTTTATTTGGAAGTTATGTGTTAACAAATCGGATGTTTCCTTTTTCTAATAATCCATGTTAGTCGATTTAAGTGTTATCCCCATAACACATGAATTCCCATAAGGCAAGGATAAGAAAGCTCTATCTTGATGACAAAAGTCGGCGAATCAAGGATTGACGATACCACAGACCTCCATTCATCATCAAAGACAAATTGAATCATTGACATAGGGTGTCTATCTATTTTTGATTTATTTTTTCCATCATATAATCAAATGAAAAATGTGGACCAGCCCAAGAATAGGTTGTTCCACGGTTCAATCGTTCTTGTGGGAGGGATAGTTATTCCAGGATTAAATGGATTAGATCTTCATGATTATTTGACTATTATTTTCTTTATGATCCCACTAACATAAATGGATCAATGTCGAACGAAAAAGTCCAAGATCTATTCTTTGGGTGTTATGTGTTTAATCCCGCCTAAATATATCACGTTCTTCGGGTGTTCTTTTCCATTTTGAAACCCTAAATAAGTGATCGATAGTTGAACCCATGATCCATGTCTCACCGATATGAGAATGAAGGTCATGATCTACGATGTCATTTTGGAGGTCCAATAAGAGAACAACAGGCATGTAGTGTCTTGTGGCATAGGGATCAAAGAACGGTCGACCGCTTGTAGGGTGGATGACTGCGAGGGTAGTGCACGGCCCGATGGGAGGCCGAGTTCCGGAGGGGGCATACAAGTATGTTCTAATGGGACCTCACCAGGGGAAGATCCTACAGACGCACATGCCAAGTGTGGAGACCCGTAGCTTGACGTACATAGACATTACATTAATTTTGAAGAATTCTTAGTACATAACAAAAACACACACACAAGGACCGTAATAGTTTAATGTCTTTGGAAACTCGGAATATAGTCTTCTAATCGTGGTGAAAGATCTTTAACATCTCCCATAAAGATCTTTTTTTTCCTAAATCCTTTCTTTATGTCCTGGGGAAAAGAAAACATAAAAGGGTGAGCTCAAATGCTCAGTAAGGGTAAACAAAAGAAATATCAATCACGTCATATTCATAAGAACACATCTTTTGGAAATCTTAACCTTCAAAAGAGATCATAATTTCATAACATGGGATAAATCATAGTAGTGAAATGTAATCCCAATAATCATAACTTAAAACATGAAACTTTGTGGCATACGCACATAATAATAGAGAATCATTTCTTATTAGTCAAGACTCATTGCCAAGACTATCTTAGTGGACAAAGTCCCTTTCTGAACCGAGTTCACTCCTCGTTTCAGTCCTGTTTCACTGAACCGGTATAACCTACCGTTCCAGCCATGTCTATCTCATGAGATATAAAATCTTTACCCAATGCATTGGAGGGAGATACAGGTCCCACCCATCTCATAATGATACTATTATTATGTGTTCCACAAAATCATAAACCATACATCATAGCATAACCCATGTAATAAAAATGGGAATCTTAAACATTGTGACATCATAAAACAATTCATATAAGATAAAATAATTCATAAAAATAATTCCATCACAACATAGTCAAATCAATGTAAAAATAGGGATAGAAACAGAACCCTTTATTATCTTAGATGGAAAATAATTTTGATAAAACACTTGAACTCCATTCTTGAGGAAAATATCCTTTCTAATTCAAAAACATTTTCCTTTCTTAACATGTCATACAATTTTAAACTAAAAGAAGTTGATTAAAAATAAACGTGAAAACTTGTAAAGTATTCTTCTTGGAAATAATTTTTTAAAAATACATTCATGCCGTATAAGTTAAAAAAACATTTTTCTCGTACTTTTGTCGGAAAAGTCAAAAAAGTACCTCGTACAAAAAACAACAAAAGATTCCTTTAATATCTTTTACTAAAAACTCACCGAAGGGTAAAATAGGATTTAAAAAATTGTAAGTGAATGGAAATAATATTAAATATTGAGTAAACATGGATGTGGATGATAAAATACACCCCAGTAAATTTCAAAGTATAAACAATCTCGGATAAAAATGAGATTGTGATATTTTCCCTTACCTTATGTCCGATATGCTTTGTATGTATCCGAACCTCCTGTATAATGATTTAAATAATGTTATTTACTTATTACAGAATCATATTCATTGTTATGATATCATATATGGTTCACTTATGACTTTATATTACCCGTTCTTTTGTAAAATCTATGTTAAAGATTATTTTGGGTAAAATCGTTTCATTTGTCGTCCGTGTTTTGACTTGTAATTATTCATATGATTACTTAGATCACGATTACATAATTCTATAATATAAAACATGATTTATATATAATATATATTCAGAATATACATATATATAATAGAGCGAAAAATGGAAAGAAATACACCGTTCATGGAGACGGTAGGCCGTACGTACGCTTGAACGCTGTTTTCATTTCTTTATTGAGTTGAATGGAATTAAGTAGATGAAATACATATATACATAAATCCAGTAGCTTTGTAATGTCATATATTTCATTATTATGTCTTATATATACTTTATAATCATTCTTGAATGGTTAACATGGAGAATGAATCTCATCGCGTCGTGGAGACGGTAGTCCGTACGTACGCACGAGCGATGATATCGTTTCCATAATTATTGAATTGAATTGGAGTGGATGATACAATATATCAGAATCAGTATGATGTTATAATAACTATTTATAGTTATACTTTACACCATTATACCTATCCATGTAAGGTGTTGGTGGAAAAACAGATTACACCACGGCGTGGAGACGGTATTCCGTACGTACGCACGCGCGGTGATTTTGTTTTCCGTAGGATGGATAGAAGGTGAAATTGGGTTGTTTCATATTTATAATAACAAATCAGTATATTAGAGATACTGATGTTATTACTTTATAATGAAACAACTAAATAAGAAGAAGTTGAAGAAGAAAGAAGCTTGAAAGAATCGGGAGAAGAAATTACCTCTTCTTCGATACGCCTCTTTGAAACCTCCTCTTAGGGCACTAAGATTGGTCTTTAAAGTAGAAGAGAACCTCTAGGATGTTTCTATGGAAGTGTAGAATATAATTTGTCAGGGTTTGGCCGAGCTTGAAGGCTCAAAGTGGTGTGAGGAAGAGAGGGAGGAGGTGCCCTTTTATAAGGGAGGAGAGGGGCACCTTTGAAATAACTAAAAATATTATTTTATTATAAAGTCACATTAGGTTTTTAATAGCTCCAAATTGATTTATTTCGAAGCTAAGGTGGGGATGGGTCGAAATACTCTCATACAATAGAATTTAGACAAGTTTAGGTTCCTATTTTAACCTTATCATTTAGATTTAACATTAAGTTAAATAATTTTACTTTTACCGTGTCTTCTTTCTTATACTATAAGGTTAATAAACCTAGAATAAGAAGCCAAACGAACCACAAGTTGTTTATTATTAATATATATAACCTTATCTAAGTAATTTGGCCGAACCTTAGATTTTTAGTAATAAAATAACAATTAATAATATAATATTTGTTTTAAAAACTATTTTATTTCAATTTTGACACTATTTAGTAATTGATTTTTGTGAAACTCATAACAGATTTATTAGTTCGAAAAAAGTTAATTAAATCAATACTAACATGTCATATTAACATATAAAATTAGTTTAATTCATAAAAAGTCTTATATTAAATTTATTTGGGTATTTATAACATCAATTATGTCAATATTTCATTAATAAGACAGTTACTGCATCATCTTTGTGTCATAATAAAGGATAATTATTTAATCCCTAAAAATTCTAAATAAATTCATATGATATATATAATTGTATTATATTTCTGGATACTATTTATGTTAGAATTTTCATGAAGTTTATCACTAAATTAAAATTATTATACTTATAAGATTTAAGAAAGTGACATGTTGTCACATTCTTTGGTTTTAATAATAATTAAATTATTTTCATGGACAAAAGTCCATTAAATGAATCTAATACGACCCTTAGGTGATATGGGTCGACTTTTAGTCATCAAATAGGATTTTGACATGTGTTAGGGTAATTTTATAATATTATATTTACCCTTAATTACCCGATTTACCTTTAACTATGGTAAATAAAATTTACCGTAGTTACTATTCATAATTCCCAAAAAAAAGTAGCTTATTAACATAATTTGGTCCCACTGATTCCAAATATGGAATCCATTTTTCCAAATTCAATACACAAAAGTTGCAGAAATTAAATTAAAATTAATCCAGTTGTCGAAAGAAAACGGGTTTTTCTTTAAAACATTGCAAAAGATTGAATTGATTTATCCTACGAATTCAAGTTAGAATCAATGAAAATGACATACATTATATTAAATAGTAAAAATATATTCTATTTATACTTTAAAACCATTAAATATTATAATTTAACCATATAAATTATTGCGATGAAAAAAGTTGTTTTTAATTAAAATATAGCCTGTTTTTACTATTCATCAAAATATGAAAGTTACCAGAATAATATGAAAAATTTATCCAAAGTAAATTTTTATTTATTGATTGCAAATAATAATTTTATTTTGTAAAATTGAACTTATAAACATTTCAAAAACTAGATTTAATGTGGGTGCGCCATCAAAAGGCGGCAAAACTGTATTTTTTGAAAAGTACTTATTTTACCCGAAAATTTTATTTTGTTCTTATAACATGTTCTAGAAAATGTGTAAGATGAATAATAATGTTATAAAATTCAAAATTTAGTTAATACTATTCATATCGGCTAGTTCATAATAATATTATAATAATATATCGTTGTTTATTAAAACCCGGTATTGCGTACAACACACGCTATCGAGGAAGGTCGCGATTGCGTGTAATGCAAGCCAAGTCAGGGTTGCGTGCTGTGCAAGAATCCTTTGTTGTTTCGTATAACATAATCCAACCATATTTTATTTATACATTGAATATATATATATATATACTCAATGTTGCGTAGAATAACTATTATCAAAATTGTGTGTAACACGATCCAAGAATAGTGTTGCGTATACTGCAAGCTAATACGGTGTTGCGTATAGCGCAAGGTAATCTTGGTGTAGCATACAACACAAGACATTAATGAAATTAAAAGAATATTTTTTTTTAAAATCTCAGGGTGTTACATTCTACCCCCCCTTAAAATGAATTTCACCCTCGAATTCGTCGGGGTTATAAATGGTTTACTATTCGAAAGTTTCTTTAATAGAAACCCACATCATAAAAAGGAATACCAAAACCAATATTTAAAAACAAAAGTATGAAACGTAATGGTTACCCAAATAAACTAATCAGTGGGTTTCCACATAGTTGAAAATATGGATATGGAAGGGAAATCTAACCATCATGTTCTGATGGAGAGTGGTAGAGAACATGGCTATGGAAAAGCCAGCAATCACAAAGCCATAAATTTGTGACGATCTAAGGTACCATCTGATTCATCAGATATAAGAGCACTAGGACAACATTTTTTGTTTTCAAGATCATTTCCCTAAAGTTGATGAAATTGGAATTAGAATAAATACTTTCGTGATTTTGGTATAGTCTCACTGTTTGTCGTTCTTTGGAAAATTTTCACTTCATCTCTTAAAGAAATGAAGTTGAATTTGTCATTCGTGATGTGTTAGCAGATCATGTGATAGAATGATGGGTCATTCCATCTGTCTCAAACAAAAGGTTATAAAAGTTATCAAAAAATACATAAGTCCATCTATAGTGAGATTAATCATATATGGTTCCTAAAATGGACTTATACTTCATATATCATACTTCTTAATATAATAAAACTAGTTTCTACTAAACAAGGACTTCTTGTAGGCCAGTGGTAGGCGATAAAGTCCAGTCGCACTTCGGTTGTGGGTTCGATTCCTATAGCCTTGTCCAATGCGATGGGCTGTCGCCCATCCTGCAGGTTGTCCTTTTTCTAAAGCTATATTACTATAACATCCCATCAACAATATCAAAAAAAAGTTTTATCCTTAAACAATACTAACTTATGTCCAACATAATCCATTCCAATATTTAGGCTTATCTAAAATACTTCGGTCCAAGCTCATAGTATAAAGAAAATGATCACGTGAATGCCATCATTTATCCCCCATATATCATAAGATATATCTTGTTGGTCAAATTACAAACATGTGAATACCTTAATCATGTATTCTCTTGAAGAATGAATATCCATTGAACCTTAGTGAAAACATGAATGCAGTTAAAAGTTAACACTTTCCACATACCAAAATCCTCAAAATTCTATATCCTCAAACCATGATATCACTTAGTCCTTCTATCAATCATGAGCTCATGAATACTATCAAACATATTATATTCTCTTTATCCCTTCATTATGTGCATATCATCTGCTTTCCTAAAATATTTCAATCACTTTTCATGGTTACCGATGCCATAAAATTATTGAAAACCATAATAGACCAAAACATAAATATTCCAATATTCCATGATACTATATACAACATTATTCTGGAAACCATTACATAAACACTTAATCATTCCACCACATCGTTGTCATATTCAACATCGCCAATGGTGATCGCATGTGACTTCCCTTTGTCCATTGCCTTAAGTGGTTGCTCATGTTGATCATCACTAACCCTTGGATTAGGGCATTTATTAGCATAATGCCCCATTTCCTTTCACTTGAAGCATTAAAGTGTAGTAGGTTCATTCTATGTATCCCTTCCTTTGTTTGCACCATTAGGCATCTTCTTCCCATCATTGCGGCATTCAAATGCCCGATGACCTTCCTTTCCACATTTGAAACATTTACTTGTCCCTTTAAGACAATCTCCACCATGCTTCTTTCCACACTTTGAGCATAAGGAAACATTCATCTTCTTTTCACCATTATTCTTAGATTTCTCCTTGAACTCCATCTTTCATTTCTTGTCAAAACTATGAGATGGATAAGTAACACCAACTTCCATTTCTACCTTGATAGAACAACGCACAATTTCTTCATAGCTAATGAAGTCTCTTATAGCTAATGCCCTTCGAAGACTTGGTTTTAAGCCACTAAAGAATCGATCAACTTTACTTTCAGGTTGGATGATAAAGCCAGATGCATACCTTGCAAGCCTTGTAAAATTCTCTTCGTATATACCAACAGATTCATCATCCTTTTGTTTTAGTTCAAGAAACTCTTTCTCCATATTTGTTAGTAGAATACGAGGGAAGTACTTATTGAAAAATAAGTTCTTGAACTCGTCCCATTCCATGGACTCAATTTCATCTCTTGGCCTCGTATTCTTGATAAGATTCTACCATTGATCAGCTTCACCTTCCAAACGATATACTGCTAAGATGACTTTATCATGTTCAGAACATTGAAGAACTGAAAATATCTTTTCAGTGGTACTGATCCATTGTTCAGCAACAAGTGGATCAGAATACCCACTAAAAGAAGGTGGACGTTGCCTCATGAAGGACTCAATAGAATGTTGTTCCCTTCTCTGATCATTTGGATGTCCAGAATGATTCATAGCTTGTGTAAGTATAGAAATAATATTTTGCACTCCATCTCCCATAACATTTGTTTGTTCAGGAGGAAAATCATTGCATTGTCCATTACATTGATCAACACGGTTCCTTCGGGTTCCATCCATCGTCTAAAACCCAAAAACAATAGTGTGAGAGGTAAAAATCACACTAGGGAAAACAATATAATAAAGGGGGAGTACCTTCAATATCTAACATCTTAGGTTTAATTCTAATATGGTTAGCGGTATTCTAGGACTATAACATATACTTAACCTTAGGGACATCCCTAGACATACCTTAGAAATATCTCTAGGGACCTCACTAACGTTTTCGCATCCTAGTTTCCAAAGGTTGACTAAACCTTTCCTCTGATACCAACTGTAGAGACCCGTAGCTTGATGTACATAGACATTACATTAATTTTGAAGAATTCTTAGTACATAACAAAAACACACACACAAGGACCGTAATAGTTTAATGTCTTTGGAAACTCGGAATATAATCTTCTAATCGTGGTGAAAGATCTTCAACATCTCCCATAAAGATCTTTTTTTTCCTAAATCCTTTCTTTATGTCCTGGGGAAAAGAAAACATAAAAGGGTGAGCTCAAATGCTCAGTAAGGGTAAACAAAAGAAATATCAATCACGTCATATTCATAAGAACATATCTTTTGGAAATCTTAACCTTCAAAAGAGATCATAATTTCATAACATGGGATAAATCATAGTAGTGAAATGTAATCCCAATAATCATAACTTAAAACATGAAACTTTGTGGCATACGCACATAATAATAGAGAATCATTTCTTATTAGTCAAGACTCATTGCCAAGACTATCTTAGTGGACAAAGTCCCTTTCTGAACCGAGTTCACTCCTCGTTTCAGTCCTGTTTCACAGAACCGGTATAACCTACCGTTCCAGCCATGTCTATCTCATGAGATATAAAATCTTTACCGAATGCATTGGAGGGAGATATAGGTCCCACCCATCTCATAATGATACTATTATTATGTGTTCCACAAAATCATAAACCATACATCATAGCATAACCCATGTAATAAAAATGGGAATCTTAAACATTGTGACATCATAAAACAATTCATATAAGATAAAATAATTCATAAAAATAATTCCATCACAACATAGTCAAATCAATTTAAAAATAGGGATAGAAACAGAACCCTTTATTATCTTAGATGGAAAATAATTTTGATAAAACACTTGAACTCCATTCTTGAGGAAAATATCCTTTCTAATTCAAAAACATTTTCCTTTCTTAACATGTCATACAATTTTAAACTAAAAGAAGTTGATTAAAAATAAACGTTAAAACTTGTAAAGTATTCTTCTTGGAAATAATTTTTTAAAAATACATTCATGCCGTATAAGTTAAAAAAAACATTTTTCTCGTACTTTTGTCGGAAAAGTCAAAAAAGTACCTCGTACAAAAAACGACAAAAGATTCCTTTAATATCTTTTACTAAAAACTCACCGAAGGGTAAAATAGGATTTAAACAATTGTAGGTGAATGGAAATAATATTAAATATTGAGTAAACATGGATGTGGATGATAAAATACACCCCAGTAAATTTCAAAGTATAAACAATCTCGGATAAAAATGAGATTGTGATATTTTCCCTTACCTTATGTCCGATATGCTTCGTATGTATCCGAAACTCCTGTATAATGATTTAAATAATGTAATTGACTTATTAAAAAATCATATTCATTGTTATGATATCATATATGGTTCACTTATGACTTTATGTTACCTGTTCTTTTGTAAAATCCATGTTAAAGATTGTTTTGGGTAAAATTGTTTCATTTGTCGTCCGTGTTTTGACTTGTAATTATTCATATGATTACTTAGATCATGATTACATAATTCTAGAATATAAAACATGATTTATATATGATATATATTCAGAATATACATATATATAATAGATCGATAAATGGAATGAAATACACCATTCATAGAGACGGTAGGTTGTACGTACGCATGAACGCTGTTTTCGTTTCCTTATTGAGTTGAATGGAATTAAGTAGATAAAATACATATATAAATAAATCCAGTAGCTTTATAATGTCATATATTTCATTATTATTTCTTATATATACTTTATAATCATTCTTAAATGGTTAACATGGAGAATGAATCTCATCGCGTCGTGGAGATGGTAGTCCGTACGTACGCACGAGCGATGATATCGTTTCCATAATTATTGAATTGAATTGGAGTGGATGATACAATATATTAGAATCATTATGATGTTATAATAACTATGTATGGTTATTCTTTACACCATTATACCCATCCATGTAAGGTGTTGGTGTAAAAACAGATTACACCACGGCGTGGAGACGGTATTCCGTACGTACGCACGCGCGGTGATTTTGTTTTCTGTAGGATGGATAGAAGGTGAAATGGGGTTGTTTAATATTTATAATAACAAATCAGTATATTAGAGATACTGATGTTATTACTTTATAATGAAACAACTAAATAAGAAGAAGTTGAAGAAGAAAGAAGCTTGAAAGAATCGGGAGAAGAAATTACCTCTTCTTCGATACGCCTCTTTGAAACCTCCTCTTAGGGCACTAATATTGGTCTTTAAAGTAGAAAAGAACCTCTAGGATGTTTCTAGGGAAGTGGAGAAGATAATATGTCAGGGTTTGGCCGAGCTTGAAGGCTCAAAGTGGTGTGAGGAAGAGAGGGAGGAGGTGCCCTTTTATAAGGGAGGAGAGGGGCACCTTTTGAATAACTAAAAATATTATTTTATTATAAAGTCACATTCAGTTTTTAATAGCTCCAAATTAATTTATTTTAAAGATAAGGTGGGGATGGGTCTAAATACGCTCATCCAATAGAATTTCGACAAGTTTATGTTCCTATTTTAACCTTATCATTTAGATTTAACCTTAAGTTAAATAATTTTACTTTTACCGTGTCTTCTTGTGTTCTTATACTATAAGGTTAATAAACTTACTATAAGAAGTCAAAAGAACCCCAAGTTGTTTATTATTAATATATATAACCTTATCTAAGTCATTTTTGTGAACCGTAGATTTTTAGGAATAAAATAACAATTAATAATATAATATTTGTTTTAAAAACTATTTTATGTCAATTTTGACACTATTTAGTAATTGATTTTTGTGAAACTCATAACAGATTTATTAGTTCAAAAAAAGTTAATTAAATAAATACTAACATGTCATATTAACATATAAAATTAGTTTAATTCAGAAAAAAGTCTTAAATTACATTTATTTGGGTATTTATAACATCAATTATGTCAATATTTCATTAATAAGACAATTACTGCGTCATCTTTGTGTCATAATAAATGATAATTATTTAATCCCTAAAAATTCTAAATAAATTCCTATGATGTAGATAATTGTATTAGATTTCTGGATACTATTCATTTTAGAAGTTTCATGAAGTTTATCACTAAATTAAAATTATTATACTTATAAGATTTAAGAAAGTGACATGTTGTCACATTCTTTGGTTTTAATAATAATTAAATTATTTTCATGGACAAAAGTCCATTAAATGAATCTAATCCGACTCTTAGGTGATATGGGTCGACTTTTAGTCATCAAATAGGATTTTTACATGTGTTATGGTAATTTTATAATATTATATTTACCCTTAATTACCCGATTTACCTTTAACTATGGTAAATAAAATTTACCGTAGTTACTATTCATAATTCCCAAAAATAAAAGGTAGCTTATTAACATAATTTGGACCCACTGATTCCAAATATGGAATCCATTTTTCCAAATTCAATACCCAAAAGTTGCAGAAATTAAATTAAAATTAATCCAGTTGTCGAAAGAAAATGGGTTTTTCTTTAAAACATTGCAAAAGATTTAATTGATTTATCCTACGAATTCAAGATAGAATCAATGCTAATGACATACATTATATTAAATGGTAAAAATATATTCTATTTATACTTTAAAACCATTCAATATTATAATTTAACCATATAAATTATTGCGATGAAAAAAGTTGTTTTTAATTAAAATATAGCGTGTTTTTACTATTCATCAAAATATGAAAGTTACCAGAATAATATGAAAAATTTATCCAAAGTAAATTTTTATTTATTGATTCCAAAGAATAATTTTATTTTGTCAAATGGAACTTATAAACATTTCAAAAACTAGATTTAATGTGGGTGCGCCATCAAAAGGCGGCAAAATTGTATTTTTTGAAAAATACTTATTTTACCCGAAAAATTTATTTTGTTCTTATAACATGTTCTAGAAAATGTGTAAGATGAATAATAATGTTATAAAATTTAAAATTTAGTTAATACTATTCATACCGGATAGTTCATAATAATATTATAATAATATATCGTTGTTTAGTAAAACCTGGTATTGCGTACAACACACGCTATCGAAGAAGGTCGCAATTGCGTGTAATGCAAGCCAAGTCAGGGTTGCGTGTTGTGAAAGAATCCTTCATTGTTTTTTATAAGATAATCCAACCATATTTCATTTATACATTGAATATATATATATATATATATACTCAATGTTGCGTAGAATAACTATTATCAAAATTGTGTGTAACACGATCCAAGAATAGTGTTGCGTATACTGCAAGCTAATACGGTGTTGCGTATAGCGCAAGGTAATATTGGTGTAGCATAAAACACAAGACATTAATGAAATTAAAAGAATATTTTTCATAAAATCTCGGGGTGTTACGCCAAGAGCGGGAGTCAAGAGTCATGGAAGGAGGCCAAAGTGGCAGCTGCGGTGGGACGTGGCTCAGAGGCCCCGCTGGCAAGATCCAATAGCAGCAACCAACATGCGGTTGGGGTTCTCATGGAACCCGTAGTTGTGGAAGCCACAGGGGAGGGGATCAAAACATAGTGTCATCCTCATTGAACATGTCTGCCACATTGACCAGGAGCGCATGGTCAAACCATGCATGAAAGGAGCCGGTCCGCATGAGACTGGCCAAGCTAAGCAAACGGTGTCATTTCGATGGCCCATCGGGCTGGACTGCACAGCCTAGTGGCCTAGGAAATTGGGCTGGTTCATGATGGCCCACAACAACCGGGTCGGGTCGGTTTGAGAAAACCATCATGTTCGAGTCAGCGAGGCTAGATCAGGTCAGACCCAGACCATACCTGGCCCTTTTTACTAAATTGGTTGTATCTTTCAAACCATGTGTCTATTTGATGAGTCATTTACGATGTCGGGACCCTTGCGATGAGGTAGTCCTTTCAATATAATCTAACATAGTTTTTTTGTTAATTTTGGTCTATGACCTAATGTCTTGAGGCATAGGTTTTCCCATACCAAGTTTGTTACTGGCACAATCCTATGGTTGGAAGTGACTATGAGACTTGGGGACTAATTGACCCATCAACACTCCATGTGCCATAGAAACTCAATGCCCCATCTACACTGCATGAACCATCAATTCTCCATGCACCATCGATGTTGAGTGCACCATCGACGTTCCAGATACCATCACCCCTCTAGGTTCCACCGAAATTCTGTGCACTACTGATTCTCTATACACAATTGAGGTTTTGTGTGCCACGGACACTCCATGCACCATCAATGCTCCATGGTCCATCAAGACATTGTTTGCCATTGATGCATCTACTTTCAAAGATACTGGGAGATAAATTTAATAAAACTAGAAATCCTTCTCCTCATGCTTTAGACTTGCACCTTTTTGAGCTGGCCATATTAAGTGCACTTCATGTATTTCTTTTGTGGTGTACTTATTGTGTTTTCATTGTGGTGTACATCATGTGTTTTTTCTTTTATGGTGTATTTCATGTTTTTACTTTGTGTTGTACATCGTGTAATTCTTAGTGGTGTACCTTTGTGGTTTCAAGTTCTCTATGGAGTATTGTTTTACTTACACGTTCATGGGTTATTCCCACATGAGTTGTGTCTTATGAAGGTGATCAACACTTTGATGGAGTCCATAGTGGAATGGGGCCAGGTGGTGATTAGAGAGTGGCCCGATAGATGAGGTGTGGTTTAGAGACTTTAGATAGTTGTTTATGTACCTACCCTTCATGTGTGTTTTTTACGAATGAGCTTCAAGAGCTTATACTACCCCTTTGGGTTAGGTATGTATTATATCCCCATTTTCTTTTTAGTTTTTGTACTATCGTACTATGTTGTTTGTGTCTTAGATGTACTCATGATTTTTTACTTAGCGTTTTTTACTTCAGCACTTTTGGGCTTGGAAATGGGGTCGTGTGTACAAGTACATAGGAAAATTCCTCCCATTTGTAGGATATTCTTACTTAGTGCTAGTACCATCCCCTAGCCAATTGGAGGTGGGATTGGGGTATTCATGGCACTAGCCCCAGGGGACGGGTCGTGACATCATCCCTTGGTTCATGTATTCCCCAAGTTATCCTATATAGATGTAAGGGCTCAATGGGTGTTAAGATATCATTATAAATATTAAATAAAGGATGAATATATTCTCATTCCAGGATTTTCATTTATTTACCTAATTCCACAAAGACAGTAGACTTTGCCATTCTGAGTTTTTATTAAATAGTTAATTATGTTTAAAATCATATAAAAATATGTGTAAATGATTCGGGATTTTATATAGTTTTCCAAATCATGTGACAACCATCATCCCATTTCTTATTAAGGGGGTACCCCATATGATCCAGTTTCATGGTTCGAATAACCATTTGAAAGCTCTGCTGGAGAAACTGTCCAAGTTTTCTGAAAACCCCACATGGGTGTGCGCCCCAATCTGCACAGTTATAGAAAAAATATGAAGCACACTGATGTGGCAGTGTTTTTGCACTCTTTGCCACATCTTTTGTGTATATTTTATTGACTTTTTTATATTAAAATGTTTTTTTATTAAATAATTGATAATTGTTGTGTTTTTGCACTTGGCTGTGTAAAATAATCAATTTTTGTTTAAAACAAGTGTTTTAATGTGCTTTAGTGTCATTTTAAATAATTCTAAAATTAAATGAGTCGTGCGAATTAGGATTTTATTAATTTATTCTTTTATTTTTATTCTAGTTAGTTTATTAACTCATTTATTAAATTAATTAATGCTTTATTCTTTAAATCATGAATAAATAACACTTTTTGTTTTTAATCATTTAATAATTTAATTAGTTTCAACAATTTAATTTTATTCGTTTAATATGTTTATTCTTTAATTTAATTAGTTCTTTAGTTAATTGGTTAATTAATTTAAGCAAGTAATTATAAATATTTTAATTTGTTCTTTAATTGTGTATGTTTAAAAATTTTTAACCAAAATTAATTCATTTGTTTAAATAAAGTTTCAACAATTTTATTATTTTACTTTGTGTTTTTATTTTTTAATTCGGTTCTATTTAATTTAATTTATTAGTATATTTATTGAGTTATTTATTATTTTTATTGTATTATTGTGTTAATTTAATTTTCTTTGTTTTGTTTGTTCGCATGTGTACCGGTAGCGGTGACCTTCCCCACCGATAAGCCTCCCTATCAGTAGGCTTGCTACCGTTACACTGCACCTCACCGGTAGCGGTGACCTCACCGGTAGCGGTGACCTCACCGGTAGCGGTGACCTCACCGGTAGCGGTGACCTCACCGGTAGCGGTGACCTCACCGGTAGCGATGACCTCACTGTTACCCAACTTGCAAATCCTCACTATTACCCAACTTTCAAATCCTCACCGATACAGCCTACCTCACCGTTATACTCAACCTCACTGTTAACCAATTTTTCTCAAATCCTCACCGTTACAACTTACACCTCACTGGTAGGTTTCTATTTCCTTATTCCTCACCGTTTCCATTCTCCCAACCTCACTGTTACCCCATGCTATCAGTAGCTTTGCTGCTGGTGACATTTATCACCGATACTTATCACCTCACCGATACATTTCCCCATCCAACCTCACCGTTACCCTATTTTTTCTCAACCTCACCGTTAGAACATTTCTCCTTCCTCACCATTTCATTTCCATTTTTTTCCCCACAGTGCCTTCTCTCTTATCCCACTATTTCCATTACAGCGCCTCTCACGCACCGATTCACGCTGCACACTGTCACCCCCAATACTCCTCTGTTCCACCCGCGTCCTCACAACAGCAGCACCATTTCGGCCTCCCAAAAATCATAACTCCGCATCACCATCTCTGCCATCAACCAGCAACTCATCATCTCAACACACCAAACCAACAACAGAAAAATTTCCCGCAGCAAACCAGCAGCAACCAAATTCACTAGCAACACCATTTCATATAGCAACAAGCAAAAAATAAATGAAACAAACCCATTTATGCAGAAAATGAAACACGCAACAGTGGCTCAACGTCAAATTTCAAACCCTAATCACCTGATTTATGTTTCCTTTACACCGCTGAGACACAGCGCCCCGATTTGTTGACGTCGTCCAATACAAAGCTTCCACCGAGAAGAGCCTCCATTGTCCGTGGCTAGTTCACCTCTCCTCTCCATCCGCGCCGCGAGACCACCGCGCCGACGCAAACTGCAACACCTGCACAGTGAAGCCGGCCTCTCCCTCAAAGCTGAAGTCATCACACCTCCTCCTTCCTGCTTCGCTGGACCAAACCCTTTCTGCGCTACACCTGCGTCGTACCCCTGTGCAGCTTGGAGCATCTCGAATCTCAATCTCCGCCACCTCGGACCTCTCTGCATGCACTGGTTGAACCCGCGCCGAATAGAGCCACCTGCTGGAACACCCGTCGTGAACTCTCACCCCTGTGATGATGCTCGGACCTCGCTGTTGGCCGTGACCCACCTCCCCTGCTTCACAGCCTTTAATCCCCACTCCGCACGAAACCCTCTCCTCCTATCCAAACCCGCACCCTCCACTTTTTTTATTTTCTTTTTCTTTTAGTTTTTTATACTAACATATAATATAAACATAATATATTATATAATATATATATCAAATACTATACTATAATAATTATAGGTATATTAATAATAATATATAATCTTATATATAATATTAGTACATCATATTAATAAACATAATTACATATAATAGTAATAATAATATCAGGTATTATAATATATATATATATATATTAATAAGTTTTTTATGTATTAATATTAATATATAGTATATATATATTATAGTTTTATTTTTATTCGACTCACGTGTGTTTTGTTTGGTGTTCCGTGCAGGGGGATCTCCTCATTGAAGCGGTGATAAAAGAAGCAATTAGCGGGAAATGTGCTGAAGATTCTCGAGTTCGTTGCAAGGGATGGTACACTCACCAAGAGTTCACTTAAAGACTGGTGATGCACACGCAAAGATGTGCCACGTGGATCTGCTGTCTCTTAGGTCGTTAATTGTATTTTTCTATTTTCATCTCTAAAGGAGAGGACGCTCACCTCCTCAAAAGGGGGAAATCTAGAGCAGAGTACCCGGGGGGGCATCATTCAGCAGTGGTGGAGGACACTCCACCACGGTTCACGCACCATTCCATACCACTTCATCGGACTGGAGCTCCTCTTTGACCTGAAGATGGGTTCCCGCTTCTCCATTTCATCCATCCTCCCTGCTCTGTTTTTGGTGTTTTATTGGGTCTGTAAATAATCCGGTAGTGTTTCATGTTTTGTTAATTGAATTGTGATTTCTGTTTCATTTAGTTTGGGTCGTTTCTTCTATCTCGTCTTGCATTGTGATCTCGAATCTCCAGAAATGGAGATCTAACTTGTGGGGTTGGATCCAGTTTATGAAACCCAATGCAATTTGGAGATCCGCACATTAATGTGATCACGTTCTTTCTATTCGCCTTGGTAGATCGCGACTGTGAGTTCGATTTAGCGGGAGCGAGATCTTGTATAGGATGATTTCCCACTTGTTTAATTTCTTCTCCCCTTCCTGTCTTGATTTCTCAAACTGAGAATCAAGATTGGTTTTGCGACGTGACGATCTTAGTGGAATCATTCTGGATTGTGAGAAATTATTTCCAGAATGACTTTGTTGTGTGAGTCACCTTGCAGTTCGGAGGAACACTTGAGTATTGAAGAAATTCGATGCTTGTGTTTTCAATTTATAGGTGAGACTGGTGCGTGATCTGAGACACCGGTCATGCACTGAGTGAATTCGAAAATTGATCGTGTTGATCTAGGAAGGTGAGTAGGGGGTGGATTGACCTGGGTCTAGCTTGTTCTCACTGTCTTTTGTCTTCTGTGTCTTCGTGTCTTTTGGTTGTTCTGTGTCTTGTGTTGTGTCTGCGCCTGTTTTCTTTTCTTGGTTTTGTCCTGTGTCTCTTTGTTTTTGCACTTTTCCATCTTTGTTTCTCCTCTATTCATCATTGTTTCACATCCATTGTGCTCTTCAGCACTGATTAGTGTTACCTTAGGAGTGTGTTTTTCTGTTTTCAAAGTATTTAAAAATACAAAAAGATTTTCGGAACATACCACTTAGGCTCTCGACACTGCTTCCTTGAGAGTGACCCCGAGGTTAGCCACTGTGCTATATTTTGGGTCTTTATAAATGTAAACATGACCGTCCTTGCGACAAGGATGCACGTCAAATTTTGGCGTCGTTGCTGGGGATCGAACCCGGGTCATCCACGTGACAGGTGGATATACTGACCCCCCCCCCATGGGTCGTTGTAGTATAGTGGTGAGTATTCCCGCCTGTCACGCGGGTGACCCAGGTTTGATCCCCGGCAACAACGCCAAAATTTGACGTGCGTCCTTGTCGCGTGAACGATCAAGTTTACATTTATAAAGACCCAAAATATAGCATAGTGGATAACCTCGAGGTTGCTCTCAAGGAAGCAGTGTCGAGAGCCTAAGTGGTCTGTTCCAAAAATCTTTTTGTATTTTTAAATACTTTGAAAATAAAAAAACACACTCCTAAGGTAACACTAATCAGTGCTGAATAGCATAGTGGATGTGGAACAGTGATGAACAGAGGAGAAACAATGATGGAAAAGTGCAAAAACAAAGAGACACAGGACAAAACCAGGAAAAGAAAACAGGCGCAGACACAACACAAGACATAGAACAACCAAAAGACACCAAGACACAGAAGACAAAAGATAGTGAGAACAAGGCTAGACCCAGGTTAATCCACCCCCTACTCACCTTCCTAGATCAACACGATCAATACTCGAATTCGCTCAGTGCATGACCGGTGTCTCGGATCACGCACTAGTCTCACCTATAAATTGAACACACAAGCATCAAAGTTCTTCAATACTCAAGTGTTCCTCCGAACTGCAAGGTGACTCACACAGCAAAATCATTCTGGAAATAATTTCACATAATCCAGAATGATTCCACTAAGATCGTCACATCGCACAACCAATCTTGATTCTTAGTTCGAGAAATCAAGACAGGAAGGGGAGAAGAACTTAAACAAGAAAGTGGTAAATCATCCTATGCAAGATATCGCTCTCGCTAAATCTAACTAACAGTCGCGATCTACCAAAGTGAATAGAAAGAACGTGATCGCATTAATGTGCGGATCTCCAGATTGCATTGGGTTTCATAAACTGGATCCAACCCCGCAAGTTAGACCTCCATTTCTGAAGATTCGAGATCACAACGTAAAACGAGATAGAAGAAACGACACAAACTAAATGAAACAGACATCACAATTCATATAGCAACAAGCGGAAAAGCAACGAAACAAACCCATTTATGCAGCAAATGAAACACGCAACAGCGGCTCAATGTCAAATTTCAAACCCTAATCACCTGATTTATGTTGCCTTTCTACCGCTAAGACACTGTGCCCCGATTTGCTGACGTCGCCCGCTACAAAGCTTCCACCGAGAAGAGCCGCCATTGTCCGCAGCTAGTTCGCCTCTCCTCTCCATCCGCGCCATGAGACCACCTCACCGACAAGAACCGAAACACCTACACAGTGAAGTCGGCCTCTCCCTCAAAGTTTAAGCCGCCGCACCTCCTCCTTCCTGCTTCGCTGGACCGAACCCTTTCCGCGCTACACTTGTGTCGCACCCCTGTACTGCTTGGAGCATCTCGAATCTCACTCTCCGCCACCTCGGACCTCTCTGCATGCGCCGGTTGAACCCGCGCCGAACAGAGCCACCTGCTGGAACACCCGCCGCGAACTCGCACCCCTGTGATGATGCTCGGACCTTGCCGCTGGCCGTGACCCACCTCCCCTGCTTCACAGCCTTTAATCCCCAGCTCCGCACAAAACCCTCTCCTCCTATCCAGACCCGCACCCTCTACTTTTTTTTAATTTTCTTTTTATTTTAGTTTTTTATAATAACATATAATATAAACATAATATATTATAATATATATATATATATATCAAATACTATACTATAATAATTATAGGTATATTGATAATAATATATAATCTTATATATAATATTAGTACATCATATTAATAAACATAATTACATATAATAGTAATAATAATATTAGGTATTATAATATATATATTAATAAGTTTTTTAAGTATTAATATTAATATATAGTATATATATATATTATAGTATTATTTTTATTCAACTCACGTGTGTTTTGTTTGGTGTTTCGTGCAGGGGGAGCTCCTCATTGAAGCGGTGATAAAATAAGCAGTTAGCGGGAAATGTGCGGAATATTCTCGAGTTTGTTGCAAGGGATGGTACACTCACCAAAATTTCACTTAAAGACAGGTGACGCACACGCAAAGATGCGCCACGTGGATCTGCTGTCTCTTTGGTCGTTAATTGTAATTTTCTGTTTTCATCTCTAAAGGAGAGGATGCTCGACTCCTCGAAAGGGGGCAAGCTAGAGCAGAGTACCTGGGGGGGCATCATTCAGCAGTGGTGGAGGACACTCCACCACGGTTCACGCACCATTCCATACCATTTCATCGGACTGGAGCACCTCTTCGACCTAGATATGGGTTCTCGCTTCTCCATTTCATCCATCCTCCCTGCTCTATTTTTGGTGTTTTATTGGGTCTGTAAATAATCTTGTAGTGTTTCATGTTTTGTTAATTGAATTATGATGTCTATTTCATTTATTTTGTGGCGTTTCTTCTATCTCGTCTTCCATTGTGATCTCGAATCTCCAGAAATGGAGATCTAACTTGCGGGGTTGGATCCAGTTTATGAAACCCAATGCAATTTGGAGATCCGCACATTAATGCGATCACGTTCTTTCTATTCGCCTTGGTAGATCGTGACTGTGAGTTAGATTTAGCGAGAGTGAGATCTTGCATAGGATGATTTCCCACTTTCTTGTTTAATTTTTTCTCCCCTTCCTATCTTGATTTCTCGAACTGAGAATCAAGATTGGTTGTGCGATGTGACGATCTTAGTGGAATCATTCTGGATTGTGAGAAATTATTTCCAGAATGACTTTGCTGTGTGAGTCACCTTGCAGTTCGGATGAGCACTTGAGCATTGAAGAACTTCGATGCTTGTGTGTTCAATTTATAGTCGAGACTGGTGCGTGATCCGACACACCAGTCATGCACTGAGTGAATTCGAGAATTGATCGTGTTGATATAAGAAGTTGAGTAGGGGGTGGATCAACCTGGGTCTAGCCTTGTTCTCACTCTCTTTTGTCTTCTGTGTCTTGGTGTCTTTTGGTTGTTTTGTGTCTTTTGTTGTGTCTGTATCTATTTTCTTTTCTTGGTTTTGTCATGTGTCTCTTTGTTTTTGGACTTTTACATCTCTGTTTCTCCTCTGTTCGTCACTGTTCTACATCCACTGTGCTCTTCAGAACTGATTAGTGTTACCTTAGGAGTGTGTTTTTCTGTATTCAAAGTATTTAAAAATACAAAAAGATTTTTGGAACATACCACTTAGGCTCTCAACACTGCTTCCTTGAGAGCGACCTCGAGGTTAGCCATTGTGCTATATTTTGGGTCTTTATAAATATAAACTTGACCGTCCTCGTGACAAGGACGCACGTCAAATTTTGGTACCGTTGTCGGGGAAGCAATGAGTGTCTTAGTGGTTTTTCTATTTTTTTATTTCATTTTACAAAAAAAACATAAAAAAACATAAAAAAATATTAAAAAATCCATAAAAAAACACACTCATACACAGTGATGAACTCTAATGAATTTGATGTAGTGTCACTGTTTGACCCGGTTCAAGAGCTTGAGGAGGTTGTTGCTAAGTTTTAAAGTTGGATGCATGAAAGATAGCATCGAGACCTTACTGATGAGGAGACAACTTATTCTCAGGAGATCATGCAATTGATGCAACTATATATGGATAAGGTCAAGGGATGACACGAAGAAAGTGAAGTACCACCACCTCCCATTGAAGCCCGACATTCTAGAAAACAATTGAGAAAGAATGAAAAAAGAAATAGAAGAAAGAAAAAGTTAGAGTTTCCTAACTTTGATATGGATTTTCCTTTGGAGTCAAGGCTAGAAATTCCAGAACCAATTTCAGAGGATGTTTTCAAGGGATGGAAGTAGATGGAACTTGCAAGGACTCATGATGCTGGGCATTTCTTTGATGATCATTTTTCCCTGATTTCAATTCTAATGATTTTCTTACTATAACTGTTCTAATGATTTTTCAATGCTTCAACAGAGGGATCCATCACATGACATCATAGACTTCTCCTTAGAAGATTCAGCAAGTGAGGTGGTGTGTTTTGAAGAGAGGCTGGATGAGGTTGACTACCCCACTCTTGCCCCAGACCCTCTCCCAGGATCAATATTCCTTCTTGAGTAGGATCAACCAGCACTGATAAAGGGAGTTGACAATTTTATGGAAGAAGCTGTATTTTTATTCAACTTGGATTACATTGAAGCTGATTTTAATTATGTTGCTCCTTGTATAGGTATTGAAGATGTTGTACATATTTGTGATTTTCTGGAGAGTGAGGAAGTTGAGGTTGAATCTGCTATAGAGTTAATGGAACTTCCCATTCTGGAAGACACTTCTAGTTTGAGAGTTACTTTTGAAGAGGAATTTTTGGAGTTGTGCACTAGAACAGAAGTGGATGATGACACATCTTTTCTTGTTATAGAAGAATTTGTTTTTTGGACTGAACCAGAGGATAAGTCACATCCAAGATATTCATTTCTACAACTTGTGCACACTCAACCTCAAGTAGAAGAAGTAGGCAAGTACCCCTACATTCTGTATTCCCGTCCATCACTCAACACGAGGAACTTCACTTACCAGGAGGGGAATTTGGTTGAAGCAGCACAAGGGGTACTCCAAAGATGGCAAGTGATTGAAGTTGGAAGGAATCACACCTGGTGGTTCCTGCAAAAGAAACCAACCCCCTCATCTGACTGGGGTTGATCCGAGGACTGTCCAGCTATGGACAGTCAAACTATAGCACCCCCTGGGGGGTTATCCCAAGATTATCCCTTTTCATTTCCTACTTTAGTTTCTTATTGCACATTGTTTTAATTTGAGTGTTGTTTTTTTTAGGAAAATAAACAGGCAATAGATTCCACGTGGCTATCATTCAAGTCATAGAGGGCCAGCTCACTGGATTAATAGATAAAACTCCCTAACTCATACTCTGTGGTTGATTTTTATTTGAGCTTTAAAATCTTCAACACTAATGTTAATTTTTTTCATCATGTAGGTTCCAAACTAGAGCAGTTATAGCTCATGCACATGGAAATTAAAGGGAGGCATAAAAAAATTAAGAAGCTGCACATTCAGGGAAGTAATGTTTTAAGTCTACAAGTTGTTTCACTCTTCAAATTTTTATTGCGTGCTGCTGTGAACTAAGTGTGGGGGTCTTCTCACTGATTTTTGACACTCTTCAACTGTGTTTTATGTTTGGGTGTTAACATGCTAATATCTACTTAGTTGAAAAATTATTTTGAGCTGATTTTTAGAACCTGCTTCCACCCATTACATTCAATTTCATTAAGCTGCTGCTGCACATTATTCTTAATCATGCTACCATTTGAAGTAAATTGATAAAATATTTTGTCTTCTAACACTGATTTAAAGCATGAACAGATTAGGAATAGAACTATACTTATTGCTGGTGATGGTTGGTGGGGTTGGGCTCTTCTGTTTTATTTTGTTTTTGTTTTTATTTTCTTTCACTTTTTGTGTGGCAAGGAAAATTTTTGAACTTCATTTCTACCCCTCCATATCCCTTTTTAAGCTGAAATGTCCTTCTGTTTTGAACTTTAACTGTCTCCCACCTTGAGATTCAATAGTGGGGACAATGTTGAGTTTTAAGTGTGGGGGAGAGGGGTCATTAATTTTAGGGTCATGTTGAATTCCCCCTTCTTGAAATTGAGTTTGTGGTTGTTTAAAAAAAATGGTCAAATTTTTTTATAAAAAATGGCTAAAAAATGGTTCAAATTCCCTTCAAAAAAATTAAAATTATTTCATCACATAATTGTCATTTGATGTTCACTAATACTTAATTTTTGTCATGTTTAGTGGATAACTATTCACTAGTTGTTAAGAGTGGCACTTAGTCAGAAACTGTTAAGTATGAATAATTACTGAGTGCAATTGTTCATTGTCTCTATGGATCTGTCTATTTAGGAACTGAGGATAGGAGTATGACAGGATAGGTTTTGTGGGATGATGATCATGACTTGGAGTAACTAGATGTTCTCAATGGAACCCATGGGACTAACATTTTTATAAAATAATATTCAATCACATTAGGAAGTCAATCCGAATGATTAATAATTAAGTCCTTTGTAACTGGAGTAAAACGGGAAAATGGGATACCATGGTGAGTATCTGAGACAAGGTGCATTGGGTACGTTTCTGTGAATAAATAAAGCCAATTTTAATCTTAATAAGTGCTATGCATAGTTCTCTGCACATGGAATATGGCTTGGAAAAAGTGAAATAAAGTGCCCTTATCAAAAATGAACTCATTAAGGTGAGGGGAATTTTGAACCCAGATGAAGAAGGGAGCAATTGACTTGGTTATTTTTCATTTGGGTTGAATCAATAAAGTGAAAAATTTCATGGACTTTAATTTTTGGAACCTGTAGGAAGGTGAGAATGGATGGTGCCCTAGGTTAAGTTTTTGAGTTCCACTTCTTCTAACCTGTCATCACTCCATGAATCAGTACTTGAATTGGATGGTGAAGTTGGATAGTTAATGAAAACACATAGGAGGAATGAAATACTTGATAATATATGAGTTTTTGAAGCTCTTGACTTCCAGTGGGTTTTTGAAGCTACACAGGACATCATTTTTGAACTCCTTTGTATAGCCTGACATACTTTTGGTCCTACTCCTCTTGATATTAAAGTTTAGCCATGCACATTTTGAGCTGAACTTCATAAATCATCCGTTCTGTTTTAAAGTCAAAGGCATGTACTTGTTTGAGGACAAACAAAGCTTTAAGTGTGGGGGAGTTTGATGTGGTAGTGTTTTTTTACTCTTTTCCACATCTTTTGTGTATATTTTATGGACTTTTTTATATTAAAATGTTGTTTTTATTAAATAATTCATAATTGTTGTGTTTTTGCACATGGCTGTGTAAAATAATCAATTTTTTTTAAAACATGTGTTTTAATGTGCTTCAGTGTCATTTTAAATAATTCTAAAATTAAATGAGTCGTGTGAATTAGGCTTTTATTTATTTATTCTTTTATTTTTATTCTAGTTAGTTTATTAACTCATTTATTAAATTAATTAATGCTTTATTCTTTAAATCCTGAATAAATAACTCTTTTTATTTTTAATCTTTTAATAATTTAATTAGTTTCAAAAATTTAATTTTATTCGTTTAATATGTTTATTCTTTAATTTAATTAGTTCTTTAATTAATTTGTTAATTAATTTAAGCAAGTAATTATAAATATTTTAATTTGTTCTTTAATTATGTATGTTTATAAATTTTTAACCCAAATTAATTCAATTGTTTAAATAAAGTTTCATTAATTTTATTATTTTACTTTGTGTTTTTAGTTTTTAATTCGGTTCTATTTAATTTAATTTATTAGTATATTTATTTATTTATTTATTAGTTTTATTGAATTATTTTATTAATTTAATTTTCTTTTTTTTTGTTCGCAGGTGTACCGGTAGAGGTGACCTTCCTCTCTGATAACCCTCCCTATTAGTAGGCTTGCTACCGTTACACTGCACCTCACTGGTAACGGTGACCTCACTGGTAGCGGTGACCTCACCGTTACCCAACATGCAAATCCTCACCGATACAGCCTACCTCACCGTTATACTCAACCTCACCATTACCCAATTTTTCTCAAATACTCACCATTACAGCTTACACCTCACCAGTAGATTTCTATTTCCTTATTCCTCACCGTTTCCATTCTCCCAACCTCACCGTTAGCCCATGATATCAGTAGCTTTTCTACCGGTGACATTTCTCACCAATACTTATCACCTCACCGATAAATTTCCCCATCCAACCTCACCGTTACCCTATTTTTTCTCAACCTCACCGTTAGACCATTTCTCCTTCCTCACCGTTTCATTTCCATTTTTTTCCCCACGATGCCTTCTCTCTTATCTCACGGTTTCCATTACAGCGCCTCTCACGCACCGATTCACGCTGCACACTATCACCCCCAATACTCCCATGTTCCACCCGCGTCCTCGCAACAGCAGCACCATTTCGGCCTCCCAAAAATCATAACGCCGCATCACCATCTCTTCCATCAACCACCAACTCATCATCTCCACACACCAAACCAATAGCAGCAAAATTTCCCGCAGCAAACCAGCCGCAACCAAATTCACCAGCAACACCATTTCATATAGCAACAAGCAAAAAAGCAATGAAACAAACCCATTTATGCAGCAAATGAAACACGTAATAGCGGCTCAACGTCAAATTTCAAACCCTAATCACCTGATTTATTTTTCCTTTCCACCGCTGAGACATCGCGCCCCGATTTGCTGACGTCGTCCGCTATAAAGCTTCCACCGAGAAGAGTCGTCATTGTCTTTGGCTAGTTCGCCTATCCTCTCTATCAGCACCGTGAGACCACCTTGCCAACGCGAACTGCAACACCTGCACAGTGAATCCAACCTCTCCCTCAATGATGAAGTCGCCGCACCTCCTCCTTCCTGCTTCGCTGGACCGAACCCTTTCCACGCTACACCTGCGCCGCACCCCTGTGCTTCTTGGAGCATCTCAAATCTCACTCTCTGCCACCTCGTACCTCTTCGCATGCGCCGGTTGAACCCGCGCCGAACAGAGCCACCTGCTGGAACACCCGCCGCGAACTCGCACCCCTACGATGATGCTCGGACCTCACCGCTGGGCGTGACCCACCTCCCCTGCTTCACAGCCTTTAATCCCCAGCTCCGCACGAAACCCTCTCCCCCTATCCAAACCCGCAGGCTAATTTTTTAATATGGGTTTTAAAAAAACAAAAATTAGGTAAAAGGGGTTAGGGTTCCGATATTTTTAAAACTGGGTCCAAGATGCGTGAACCCCGTTCACGCATCACTGACCCCAGGAAGATGCGTGAACGGGGTTCACGCATCTTAACCGCGCTGAAGGATGCGTGAACCGCGTTCACGCATCCTTCACGAAGTTGATGAATGATGCGTGAACGAGGTTCACGCATCCTACAGTAACTTTTTTTTTAAATTTTATTTTTATTTTTTGTTTTGTTTTGTTATATATATATATATATATATACAAACAAAACATAAAATTCAGCAGAATTTATCTGCTATTTAATATCCAGCAGAACTGCCATTACAGCAGTCTGGATTCTGACAGAAACCATCACCCAGGGCTCTCTTTTATAAGAGGTCTTGCCCAGGAAATCATACTGCATTTCTGATGTGGGATTCAGGTTCTCTTTTCCTGCACAGAACATTCTGCATTTCCGATGCGGGATTCTGTTTCAAGTACGCGACTTTGAAAGACTGTAAAATACAAACTATACGACCAATATAAATGAAACTTAAAACATGGATTAAACATATAATAAATAGTTGAAAATGAAAAGAATTTCGTAAAAAGGGTTGATGAATAATAATTTATAAGCTTTCAAAACCACCAATTTGAAACTTAAAAAAGTTTCAAGTACGTGACTTTGAAAGACCATAAAATAAAAACTATAAGACCAATATGAATGAAACTTAAAACATGGATTAAACATACAAGAAATAGTTGAAAATAAAAACAATTTTATAAAAAGTGTTGATGAATAATAATTTATAAGCTTTCAAAACCACCAACTTGAAACTTAAAAATGTTTCAAGTACGTGTCTTTGAAAGATTATAAAATACAAACTATAAGACCAATATGAATGAAACTTAATATACGGATTAAACATATAAGAAATAGTTGAAAATAAAAAGAATTTCATAAAAAAATGTTGATGAAAAATAATTTATATGCTTTCAAAACCACCAACTTGAAACTTAAATACGTTTACGTGCCTTTGAAAGCCTATGAAATACAAACTATAAAACCAATATAAATGAAAATTAAAACATGGATTAAACATATAACAAATAGCTAATAATTAAATAGTTAATTAGTAATATAATTATTAATAAGTTAATAATTAATATAATTATTAATTATTAATTACTAATATATAATAATTAATTAGTTAATTTGTAATATAATTATATAATAGTTAATTAGTTAATTAGTAGTATAATTATTAATTGATAATTACTTAGTTAATTAGTAATATAAATCTTAATAGTAATTATTAATTATAATTATAATTATTAATTATTAATTATTAATTATATAATAATTAATTAGTTAATTAATAATATAATTATTAAATATAATTATTTATTATTTATTATATAATAATTAATTATCTAATTAGTAATATATTTATTAATTATAATTATTTTTTATTTATCTATAATTATTAATTAGTTAATTTGTAATATAATTATTAATTATAAAATAAGTAATTGATTAATTAGTAATATAATTAGTGATTATAAATATTTATTATAATTATTAATTATTAATTATTAATTATTAATTATTAATTATATAATAATTAAGTAGCTAATTACCAATATAATGATTAACTATTAAAAATTAATTGGTTATTTAGTACTATAATTATTAACTATAATTATTATATATTAATTAGTAATATAATTATTTATTATAATTAGTAATATAATTAGTAATTATAATTAGTAATATAATTATTAATTATAATTAGTAATTATTAATTATATTATAATTAATTAGTTAATTACCAATATAATTATTAATTATTAAAAATTAATTATATATTAATTAATTAGTTAATTAGTAATATAATTATTAATTATTAATTACATAACAATTAATTAGTTAATTAGTAATATAATCATTAATTATATAATTAATATTTATAATAATAATTAAAAATTATATTATTAATTAACTAATTAATTATTATATAATTAATTATTAATAATTAATAACTAATAATTGTAATGAATATTTATAATTATTTATTATATTACTAATTTACTAATTAACTAATTAATTATTATGTAATTAATAATTATATGTTTAATCCGTATATTAAGTTTCATTCATATTGGTCTTATAGTTTGTATTTTATAATCTTTCAAAGACACGTACTTGAAACATTTTTAAGTTTCAAGTTGGTGGTTTTGAAAGCTTATAAATTATTATTCATCAACACTTTTTATGAAATTTTTTTATTTTCAACTATTTCTTGTATGTTTAATCCATGTTTTAAGTTTCATTCATATTGGTCTTATAGTTTTTATTTTATGGTCTTTCAAAGTCACGTACTTGAAACTTTTTTAAGTTTCAAATTGGTGGTTTTGAAAGATTATAAATTATTATTCATCAACCCTTTTTACGAAATTCTTTTCATTTTCAACTATTTATTATATGTTTAATCCATGTTTTAAGTTTCATTTATATTGGTCGTATAGTTTGTATTTTACAGTCTTTCAAAGTCGCGTACTTGAAACAGAATCCCGCATCGGAAATGCAGAATGTTCTGTGCAGGAAAAGAGAACCTGAATCCCACATCGGAAATGCAGTATGATTTCCTGGGCAAGCCCTCTTATAAAAGAGAGCCCTGGGTGATGGTTTCTGTCAGAATCCAGATTGTTGTAATGGCAGTTCTGCTGGATATTAAATAGCAGATAAATTCTGCTGAATTTTATGTTTTGTTTGTATATATATATATATAAAACAAAACAAAACAAAATAAAAATAAAATTTAAAATTTTAAAAAAAAAGTTATTGTAGGATGCGTGAACCCCGTTCACGCATCATTCATCAACTTCGTGAAGGATGCGTGAACCGCGTTCACACATCCTTCAGCGCGGTTAAGATGCGTGAACCCCGTTCACGCATCTTCCCGGGGTCAGTGATGCGTGAACGGGGTTCACGCATCTTGGACCCAGTTTTAAAAATATGGGAACCCTAACCCCTTTTACCTAATTTTTGTTTTTTTTAAACCCAGAAAAAAAAATTATCCAAACCCACACCCTCCACTTTTTTTTCTTTTTCTTTTAGTTTTTTATAATAACATATAATATAAACATAATATATTATATAATATATATATCAAATACTATACTATAATAATTATAGGTATATTAATAATAATATATAATCTTATATATAATATTAGTACATCATATTAATAAACATAATTACATATAATAGTAATAATAATATTAGTTATTATAATATATATATATATATATTAATAAGTTTTTTAAGTATTAATATTAAAATATAGTATATATATATTATAGTTTTATTTTTATTCGACTCACGTGTTTTTTGTTTCGTGTTCCATGTAGGGGTAGCTCCTCATTGAAGCGGTGATAAAAGAAGCAGTTAGCGGAAAATGTGCGGAAGATTCTCGAGTTCGTTGAAAGGGATGGTACACTCACTGAGAGTTCACTTAAAGACTGGTGACACACACGCAAAGACGCGCCACGTGGATCTGCTATCTCTTAGGTCGTTAATTGTATTTTTCTGTTTTCATCTCTAAAAAGAGGATGCTCGACTCCTCGAAAGGGGGAAATCCAGAGAAGAGTACTCGGGGGGTATCATTCAGCAGTGGTGGAGGACACTCCACCACGGTTCACGCACCATTCCATACCACTTCATAGGACTGGAGCTCTTCTTTGACCTGAAGATGGGTTCCCGCTTCTCCATTTCTCCATCCTCCCTGCTCTGTTTTTGGTGTTTTATTGGGTCTGTAAATAATCCTATAGTGTTTCATGTTTTGTTAATTGAATTGTGATGTCTGTTTCATTTAGTTTGTGTCGTTTCTTCTATCTCGTCTTGCGTTGTGATCTCGAATCTCCAGAAATGGAGATCTAACTTGCGGGGTTGGATCTAGTTTATGAAACCCAATGCAATCTGGAGATCCGCACATTAATGCGATCTCATTCTTTCTATTCACCTTGGTAGATCGCGACTGTGAGTTAGATTTATCGAGAGTGAGATTTTGCATAGGATGATTTTCCGCTTTCTTGTTTAATTTCTTCTCCCCTTCCTGTCTTGATTTCTTGAACTGATAATCAAGATTGGTTGTGCGATGTGACGATCTTAGTGGAATCATTCTGGATTGTGAGAAATTATTTCCAGAATGACTTTGCTATTTGAGTCACCTTGCAGTTCAGAGGAACACTTGAGTATTGAAGAACTTTGATGCTTGTGTGTTCAATTTATAGGTGAGACTAGTGCGTAATCCGAGACACCGGTCATGCACTGAGCGAATTCGATAATTGATCATGTTGATCTATAAAGGTGAGTAGGGGGTGGATTAACCTGGGTCTAGCCTTGTTCTCACTATCTTTTTTCTTCTGTGTCTTGGTGTCTTTTGGTTGTTCTGTGTCTTGTGTTGTGTCTGTGCCTGTTTTCTTTTCTTGGTTTTGTCCTGTGTCTCTTTGTTTTTACACTTTTCCATCTCTGTTTATCCTCTGTTCGTCACTGTTCCACATCCACTGTGCTCTTCAGCACTGATTAGTGTTACCTTAGGAGTGTGTTTTTCTGTTTTCAAAGTATTTAAAAATAAAAAATGATTTTCGGAAGAGACCACTTAGGCTCTCGACACTGCTTCATTGAGAGAGACCCCGAGGTTAGCCACTGTGCTATATTTTGGGTCTTTATAAATGTAAACTTGGTCATCCTCATGACAAGGACGCACGTCACACACCCTATGCACTAGGTAGTATCCAAACTCTCTTCTCTCTATTATTTTATGTGATAGTTTACACAGTGGTTACCTTCCCCATATATGCGTGTATAGGTATTTAATGTATTGTGTTTATTCAACACACATGTATCTCAGACTATATTTTCCTATGGATTATTATAGTATTTCATGTATGGGTTGTGATGAATTTTGGTATATTATGTGGAATATGTACTATGGTGTATCCTAAAGACTACTCAATTCCTATTTAGAGATTTTGATGGTATGATGAGATGATGTGATTCCCATGGTTTATGATATTATGTAGTGTCCTTAAAGACTTCAGTCTAGTTTAATTTCATAGAGATATGGCTTAGTATGTGTGACATTGGGGTGGAATGGTAAACATGTGGGGTTGTGGTGGTGGGTGAAATCATTTTATATTATATTGGATAAAATGTTATTACATTGATGATATGTTTTTAAGTTATACATGGTGAGAATGGGATAATAATATTAAACAATATAGGAGATGATATTATTTCATTTTATTGTTCATTGGTATTTAGCAAGATTGAATTATATTTTTCAGGAGTTGTTTATCAGATTATCCTATTATGTATATATGTTATTGTAAACCTACATATGTAAAAAATGGTCTTTATTCCAATAGGGGCTAGTTATTGATCAAGCTATAAAAGACTTGTTTAAGGAGTTTATTAGTAGTTAGTGCATTATTGTGGTCACTTATATGGATTTATTGTATTTTTTTAATTGTATCATTTTTGTGTCATTACATTCATGTATTGGATATTCATATTTGTTATTAGGAACATGGGTTGTTTGGTGGTTGTTTTCAACATTTCTATCAGCTATCAAATCATTATGAAATTAATTCCCCCCTTATGGGTGATTATATACCCCCAATTATTTTTTCCATGATATGGCCAATTATGATGATTTTTGGGAATCATTACCACCCTTTCTCTTTTGTTGGACTAAGAGCGGTACCTTTAGAACAAGGGGTCATGAAAAAGTGGTTTAAAATGTTACTTTTGAGAGAAAGGATGGATATTGGATTTAGGAACAAGTTAGGATACATGGAATGGTAGGGAATCATATTATTTAGCCTTAGAACATTTTGTATTCAACATAGACTGATTCTGATACAATATTTTCAACACCCATGTGAACCAATGTAAAGATCTCCATGTTTACTAGATATGAAAATTGAATCAATTTTTCTTATGATTTAGGGACCTATGAAGGGATTATGTATCATTATATTATTTCCTGATTTTTGTAACATTTTGGAAAATGAAGAATGGTTTAAAAAATGTATAATATATTAATCTACCTTAAATATAATACATTCCATATATCAAGAGTCTTCATCTTTTGTTCTTTTGCAGGAGTGGATCTAGGTCTACTTATCCGTTAACAAGATTCTCATAAACATTTCTATATAGTTGAGGTTTATTATGATAAATATTGGATGAGTACACTCTATGATTTCCAATGATATATTTTTTAGAGTTTAAAAGATCCATTTATAAAGATAGAACACATTTCTTGTTCTAGTAGGAGGATATAGCCTGTGGTTTGAATCATCCGTGGAGAAAGAAATAAGATTTATTGGATATAAGAATGTTGTTTGGTCATTTGGAATAGGTTGTTTTTATTCCATGGTGTTTCAAAGGTTTTATCTATTTTGTGTGGGGGTGTCATTGTCTCAGTTATCCAGTTGAATTTCATCCTTGGTTGAAATGGAAACATTTCTTCTGGTTATTTTTTTTCATAATTTGGATTCCATATTATTTATCTTGATATATGGATAGACCTATGAATTTCATTTTTAAACCTAAAACATGTCAATTTTTATCCCCTTGAAGTGAATGACACAAATATTATCATTATTCAGTTGATATCCCATCATAATGAATGAATCAAAACATCCTCATTCACTCAATTAAAACCCACCTAAAAAAACTCGGATCTATAATAATTTATATCACTTTATCATTTAGTTTCTACCCCCACCCCCACCCCCATTTCAATTTAGAGATAATCGTAATATCACATTATACAAACATGGTGATGAGATAGAGATATGTTCTATAGAGGGCTTTATCAGACATAATTTATTTAATACTAAAACTCTCTACTCAAACTCAATGATGGGACGTTATCATTAAAAAAGAGGGATTAATGTCATCATATGCATCTTATAAGCTTATCTCATGCCCAAATTGTTTGATATTTTTTTAATGATGGGGTTTTGGTACGTATTCCTTTTTATAATCAATCTACTCTTCACTAAATATAAGAGACATGTGATTTGGTTTAGGGAAAATAGTGTATTGTATGTTTGTATTTAATTTTTTTGTGTTAGTATAATTTCCCTCTCTATTTTGAATTAAATTATTTTATTCTATGGATTGTAAATGTGAAATTGTTTATGATGTTTTTGGGGCCTTGTATTCTTACATCCCTAAAATGAATTTCACTTCCATTATAATTTTTTATGACATTGAGAATATGAAAATATGTATGATTTCACCCATTATTAAAATTTATTTTTTACGATTGATTTTAAAACCATGTGGGAGAGTCGGTTCATCCAAAAGTAGAAAATATCCTATTGTGGTGGGTGGGTTTCCTAAAATTTTTATGCAAATGGAAGCTTTGTTATGTTCATATAAATTCTTGTCTAGGTTAAAGAATGATGTGTAGTGATAATTAAAAACTCTTGAATGTAATTACATCAACATTTGGTAAATAGGATATTAAATCCTTTATATCATTTTCATTAGTGTGCCCCAATTTAATAATTTTTTTAATATAATTTGGAAAATTATATAGTTGTATAAAGAAGAACGTTCCAACATAATTTTTTATATTATGATGCATGTCATCAATTAAATCGGGTTCTCAAATTTTGAACATATGTGTATTGGTTTTAATTGTGGAACGAGCATGGTAGAGCTATGGTAGTTGAATAAAAAAAATTATTAATGTATTTAACTTGTCAATATATGTTAATTATCATGTGAAGAATCTACATTTTGAATGTTAGATATCATTCTTATAATTTTTTAAATGTTAAATTTTTTAACATGAAACATGTTTTTGTTTTGGTTAATAATGGTAGTAGTTATTTAAATTTTCCAACTGCATTTTGAATTTAAATAGTAAAAATTTTGTAAGATTAGTTTTTTTTAGGTAATAAAATATTTATGTAAAGATGATATTTTTGGGTATTGGGTTTTATTAAATGAAGGATTATAGTAGTTTCATTAAACTAGTAACTACATTAAAATTATCTATGAAAAATATATTGGACATGTTCTCAAAAAGAGTATTTTGATAAAAAAAATTGTAATGAAGAATGATTAAAAATTGGTTTCATATAATGGTTTCTAAGCATTCCATATTTTTAATACAATATTCTTGGTGAATTTTTTTTATCAAAATGATTTTGAATTTATCTTTTTAATGGTAAAATGTTGTGATTATTTTCTTGTGGGTAGAAATCTTTTAAAAAGGAGGTTAATGTATTGAACTCCTTAACCAAAATGGAATATTGAATTATTATAAGGAGAATATCTATGAATATTAAAAAATTATTATGTAATAATTATAATTTACTATTTATCATGAAAATTTATGCATGATATATTATGGATATTGGGGATTAAATTTTGCGACATGATAACTGAAAATAAAGCATGAATATATTTCTATTTAATATCATTCATAGTTAATGTTATTGGTTTGTAAGAATAATATAAGTTTTTCCTACAATAAATTCTAATATTTTTATTTAAATCAAGTGATGGGATTCTTTCTGGAGGTGTTTCCTTCTATATTTCGGATTTTCTATATTGTTTGTGTGATTGCATATGTATTTATTACTAGTTTGTTTGGTTTTATATGTGGAATGGATATGATTATGTGATCTTACAAGGATTGAGAGTCGAAAATGTGTTCTCCATATTCTGATATTATTTAATTAATTATTTTTTAGGTTATGAAATATTTGATTTCATATTGATATATGAGATTTATTATCATCATAATGAAATTTATTATTAATTAGAATATTCTTGTATGATAGGTATATTTAACGGGATATTTTGATGAAAATGTTTTAAAGAGTTGTGTAACATTACACATTGATCCTTTAGATTAGTTTTCATATTTCAAATAGGATGATAAACATGAGCGGTATACCACAAGGTAGTTGATTTATCATCCATCCCATCAAACTCCTTCCAATTATTTTTTTTAATTCATGAGGATGATAATTGTTTGAGAGGTATTTAATGTAAGGGTATAAATTTTCCTAATACCTTACTTTGTTATTCTTCTCTTCTGATTGTTTAGGTAGAGTTTCATAAAATTTAGATGTTGTTTTCAAAAAAAATTAAATTATAATGTCATTTTAAAATGGTTTAAAATTTATAAAAGTGAAAATAATATTATATGTTAATAATTTATATATTTATATATGATAAAAGTCAATATATATAAATTTACTATTACCCTTACACAATTCCTTCTCTATGTGTATGGGTAATTCTTGTTTTTAAAATGGTTCCTAATGATAAGTGATCTTTTTATAGATTCCATAAATGTTCAGGGATGTTTTTACAGAATACGTAAAGATTTGTCTAAACTTTCATTATGGAAGCACTAAAATACTTTGAGACTCATAAGTATAATTTTATTTTTTCACTCTCTATAATGGTATTATCCTTATAACATAAAATTCTTTACGAGTGGTGTGTGGATAAATGATATTTTTTTAAAGGTTTTGTACGGGTGTAACCATCACTTTCTATAGGTATCCTATTATTTCAATGTTTTCATAATGGTATTCTTATCATAAATAATTGTAGCTATTGATTTATTCTACTCATATAATGGTTACTAGACACATAAGGTTAAAACCATGCTATGCATATGTATTGGATTACTCCATAGTATGTGTAGAAGAAACCACATAAAAAGCATTCTTACCTTTCTAGAATATATTTTGACTCAATTTTAGTTTATGTTAATAGGAATAAATATATAAATCAATAGTTTTGAATCAATTTAATTTATTAATTAAAATTTATTACCACAATTAAATAGAACAGATTTAAATGAGTTTACAAAGTTAGTTTTAATAAGTATTTGATTCAAAATTAATTTCTGCATGAAAATATATTTTCACTATCCATTGAGGAAATATGTTAATATTCAAAAAAAAGTTTATTTCTCTCATATGAGAACTTATTTGTTTTTATCAAGTTTTGGTAATATAAAACCCTAACTATAGTTCTTTTGAGTCATTTTAATGATGTTTAAGACTCTTATTACTTCTAGCCTATGTGTATACCCTCTTCCCATCTCCTCATTTGTGGTGTAGCAGCATGAAAAGTCTCAGTGAGGCAGGGTATTTTTTAAATCTATTTTATTTCTATGAAAATGTGAATTAATATTGATTTATATTATTTTTTAAATGGGTATGATTAACTGAGAAATGATGACTGCTTGTAAAATAATAACATGATGAAATATTATATGATAATCTATAAACTGTAACAGAGGAGGGTGAAATGTACACAATGTTTTATTATTAATTAATTTTTTTTCTTATGTCCAAAATATAAATGGAGGATTAATCTATGAAGTAAAATATTAATGATTTTTTAATAATGAAATAGAATATTATTTCATGCATATTATGATAGTCATGATACTATTGTTATTCCAGAAAAGAATTAGAAATAGCACTACATATGGTGGATAATTAATGTCATAATAAAATCTTGAAATATAATGTGGGACTATTTATATACTTTATATTATTGGTATAAATTAAAAAAGTAGTATTTATAATTTATTCACATGGAGTTATTAAAAATATTTGATATTCTATAAGATTTTAGGAAGGAAGAGTAAATGAATATTTCATTTTATAAAATAATATAAATTATTCTTGATATTATTTATGGGAAGCAGATGAATAATTGAATCTTGAGATGATAAAATGATTGATATATTTTTGTTCATTATTTATTATATAATTATGAAATATTATATTTTAAATTTAAATTTTCTTATGTAGGAATATTAATATTATTTTCCATAATATTTGGGATGCGTGGTCACGTGATGTTTTGATAAATATCATATTTACTCTTAATTTTTACAAGATATGGTGACAAATATTTTTAGTATTTTTAAGAATGGTTAATATAATTGGAAATTATATTAAAAGTTGAAGTTAATAATTTTTTTATTACAATAAAGGAGGTATATTGAATTAAAATTGTGTTTGTTGAAATATGAAAAATTAGCTTAAAGAATAATACCATATTAGCTAAACTATATTTATCCTTAGAAAGTTTTATAACTAATTCAATAAGGTTATATTCTTTATAAATAGGATAATTAAAATGGTAATTAAAAGTTAATTATTTCATGAATCATTTCTTTTTGGATGAGTGATCTTGTCATTGTTTAATAAAGACATGAATTCCTTGTTTTAACTCGATATAGTTTCCTCTAAATTTATATATTGAAAATATATTTTATATGGATTTATTATCTATGTATTTACATCCATGATATGATTGAATCATAATATTGTGTGGTTGGAATATTTGATGAGTGATGGGAGGGCATGCCCGAGGATATGATGGTGTAACATGTTTTCAGTTATGATGGTTATAGTGGAACGTGGATATAGATTTGATGATGATTGTGCAATCTGAAGTTAAATGTGAGTTAATGTGAACTTGTGCTGAGTATGACACCTAGATGGTTGGGATGAGTTTAGAACGTGGATTTGCCATTGATGCATAACTCCTCCTTCATACATGCTTCATGGTTGGATTCAATGTATATAATCAATTACCGGCTACATTATATAGTGTAATTCAATGAATTGTGTGTGAATATTTTTGAGTGGTGTCTTAGGCTAACTCCAAGAGTACCTAGATTTTCATGGAATTATATCAAACTAATGAAGGAACAGGGTTACTTTTAGTGTTTTCTAATAATGATGACATTCTTGAGAATACAATAAATTAATTAATAATTATGTTGGAACTTGGTTTAAAAGTTAAAAAAGTTATTTATGGAAATGATAATGTTTATAATTAATTAATGGTTAATTAATTATTTAATTAAATTAAATTGGATACATGTATTCTTATTTGAAACTTAGATAATTGCAATGAAATTTGGGAGTCCGATGTGATGTTAGTAGAAAATGAATCTAAGGTTGGTTAGTTTCCTATAATATGGTTGTGATATAAATATATATATATTTATATATTTATATTATTTATATTTTTTTATTTCATATGCTAACCCACAATTATATGTAGGTTTACTGACACCCAGTGGACTTTGGGTGGGTATTTTTCCTAACATTCCTATTGGTGAGAAATGGATGGCTTACTACCACCTCTATACTTGTTATCATGTCTTGGTAGTTTCATATACTTATATGTACAGTTGTTACATTTCCCATATATGTTTATAGAGAGATATAATGTTTTATGGTTTTTTAATGCACGTGTATCTCTAGATATAGAATCCTAGAGGTTATTAAATGTGTGTTTTTATGAGTAGTGATGGATTGATGTATAATACTCGACATACGATATGTGGTGTCTCCCAAAAATCCCTTGGTTACTATCTAGAGATGTGTAGGGGATTATTAGATGATGTGAAGCACATGTTTCTTGAAATAATGCAGGATCCTGGGTTTCTCGATGTTTATTTACATTGGGGGATAGATGGATTTGGGTATGTGATGTTGGGGTAGAGCGGATAACCAATATGGAAGTGGAAGTGGGGTACCTTCATTTGATAATATGTTGGATATTATACTATTACCTATATGTGATACTTGTTTAGTGATTTATATTGAGAATATAAAAAGGCTAGAAAACATTTTAGGTGTCGATTTAGTTTTATTAATTTATTCACTTTTCTTTAGTATGATTTTTTCACATTCATCGTGAGAGGTTTTATGAAGGATCCTAATGAGTATACATGTTATTATCACCACACATATATATAAAAATATTTATGGTAAAAAATGGTTGTGTAGTGTATAATAATGAAATTAATATTTTGAGGGGTTTTGGATATTCCTAGGAATTATTAAGGATGTGTTATAGTTTTTCAAATTGTCTCAATTGTATATAATTACATATATTTAATTGGAATTTTTCTTTCATTATAATTAGAAGGATATTTTTGGTGGTTCTCATCTTTTATCTTACTTATTAAATATTTGTTTGTCAAATGACTTCCATGTGTGTGATTATATACCAGTAGTATATGTCTCTAAATTGTATCCAATTGGAGGTAGGATTCATGAAACATTATCAATAATTCTACATTATTAACCAATGAGGGGTGCCTTCCGATGGAGGGGTTGAGAAAGAATATAATAAAAACTTATAGTAATTGTTACAAATAGATCCTTTCAAGTATTCATATGGAATTAAATGTTTATCACCTTTTTTCGGGTTAGAGGATGGTGTGTGGGGTCTTCTTGGACCTTGTCTCACGCAGAAGATGTCTAAGAAACATTAGTTAATCAGAAAGTGGTTGGTAACCTCATAGGGAAGGCATACATCCCACACTGACCATCATAGATCACCTCTAGTTTTTTATGATTGTGGAAAAAATTATGGATGTCAACTTGGCTAGTTAAATTAAATATTCGGTACTAAGGGATGTTATCATCCATGTGTTGGGTAATATTTGTGGTAGTGGGGAGGGTTGGTCTAATGGGACACCAATTGGTTCTTCCACAACACTAAAGTGTATTACACAACTAGTATCTCATTTCATAGCTTCAAATATATCAACCCAACCCTTCCCATGTGATATATATCAATTATATTAATCACTATGTTGATCATCAATTTGAAGAGCTTCTAATCTGTAACATAAACTGTAGTGGGATGAATATATGAAGGATGATCATGCCTCCTATTCAATTTCAGTGAAAACATGGGCTAGTTTAGCAGGAGAACTCAGAGAGGGAGTCCCATATATGGGTTTAGTCACCTAATTTATTTGTAGATACCCCATAGTGATTCATGGGAGCACAGATCAAGGATGAGCAGTAATATCATAGAGCGCTCATAAGATCTCATACTTGTTAGGTGTGTTTTTAAGAATTTTGTTAATCCTCATTGAGTTTAATTAAAACGTTTTATCTTTTGTAATCAATCCTTGTTACTTCTATAAAACATGGATTCTGATGTGTTTAGTGACTCAGTAAGTTTACATATCATGACACCACAGATGTCTTGCTATTTCGGAGACATTAAAAGTCATCTTCTAGCCTATGTAGCATATTGGCTAGCTGGTGTGCTATTTAGTAGCTTGATAAGAAAACCAAAGTCTCATCGACTAGTTGGTTTGACATACCGGGTGGATGATGTAAACAATATAGATTAGTTTTCCTACATGATACCCACTGTCTAGCCAGTGTGATCCCACTATCCATTTGGTGGGTGGTTCACAAATGTGTTGGCATATTGGTGGACACCACCAAATAACTGGAGGTTCACAGTGGCAATTGAGTATCATTGATCTCGACTAGAATTAGAAGGGATAAAATTGTATCCCCCAAAAAACATCTCTTAAATACATTTTGTCCTTAATTAGATCCTAATATGGGATTAATGAATAGTGAATGTTATTAATTATTGTGGTTTCTCTAACACCTCTCTTATGTCATATAATCCATTCTTTGATCATGTGATCCAATATGAGTTTGTCTCCATTGGATTTGGTCTTTTCATCTTGTCTTCATAGTGGATCCTACTCTTCAATCCTTAATGTGACGTGTCAATCATTTTCCATTGGGGATCACAATGTTAAATGTTGATCCATATTCTTATCCATTGGTATATTCTTGGTTTCTCATGAGGTGATTTGTCTAAAAAACACTCCCTAAAGTATTTTTATCTAGTATGTGAAACATGTGTCATTTCACGAAAATTTTATGTGTAAGACCTATTATATTTGGTAACCATATTAAATTTATAAATGTTATGTGTATGACCTATTAAATTTGGTAACCCGCTTAAATTGTTAAATACATATTTGTAGAACTCCTTTGGATATCATTACGTCTTTTGGAATTCATATTATAACTTACGACATCCTGATAGAAGTTACAACCATTGACCCAATGTTTTAAAAAATATTATATAACCCTATAGCCCTTTGATGAAATGGTCATTGTTTATTGAATGAATTAAAATGTGATTTTTCATAACATTGAAATTCTGGTAATTAGATTGATAATCATTCACACAGATACAAACTGGATAATTGGTATTTAATTAGAATTGGAATGATAACACGATGAGATATAGATATACTGCAATTAATGGTAATTATTCTTAATTGATATGTGGAATAGAATTGATATACTTTTTATGATAATTGGATACTTGGAATAATGGAATTAAATTATTGATTATTCGTAATTTGGTTAAATTATATAATAAAGAATATGATCACATGTTTGGGTTTTTTGATGAATTAGAATGGATTGGGTAGTATTTTTATTTTATGGTTAATAGTGTAATTGGATCCATCTTGGGAGTTCTCAAAGAGTCTAATGTTCTTCTAGAATGTATGTGTCCCTTACAAGATAATTTTCACTAGGTCCTATGTTATTTTTCTCATGGTATGTTATTTATATAAGGTAACATGTAAGAGGCTCTAGAATAATAATTCTCATTGAGTCCAGTATGACATGGTTTAATTTTCCCTTGTAATTATATTAAACCCTAAGAAAACATAAGAAGCTCTAGCATGAGAATTCATAGTGTCAAGTATTTTATGGCTACTTTATGAATGAGGGAAATATGATTGGTTACTTGAAATGGTAAGGTTGATTCGTACTAGTAAAGAGAACCTAACACAAACAATTATTACTACTTACATGATACATGGTAGGAGTGATTCATGCTAGGAAGGAGAATCATTCAATGGATAGGGATGTCTATCATTGGGTCAAACTATGTTTCGTTGACCTTGGGTGTTAACTAGGAGCTCGTGGTTTAGTGGGATTATTTTATATTCCACATGAATTTATAAATTAATTCTCATGTTCATCGTAAAATTACTTGAACTATTTATCCAAACTATTTTTTTTAGACATTGTGGGTGTTGGCCCACTATGTTTTACACACACATTGTTCAGACCACTATTTCGTACTCAAGAATACTTCATGGATGTAGGTATAATCAAGTTAAATGGGCCATGTATTTGATTGTTTGAATTGTTGGATGGGATTAGAGCATGGAGATGGGATTGAGCATGGGGTTTTGGACATGGGCTTTTGGACTACTTACTATGGATTAAATTTTAGCTGTTTACATATACAGATTCCAACACAGGATTTTTTTTGCATAAAGTATGCCATCATATGGTTTATTATAATTATTTGGTTAGTTTGTTATTAAAAATTATTCCTTTTGAGTTTTAGGCCATGATTAATTTATCTTATTTATGTTTTGATTTAGGCTGTATTCTAGAGGGAATATTCTACCCTAATATATTCATTATACCCTCTATGCTAGTCAGAATCCTCTGGTGTATGACTATGCATGCTTGAGGGCATGTAAATACCCATCTCATACACAATATGGAGTACCAAAATGTATATGTTACAAAATTAATTTAATATTAAAAAATTAACTCTAATATACTTTTTGATGACCCTTTTTTAGGAAAATTAAAAATATGGAATAATGGTGGTGCAGCATGCATTTATTTTTGAAACTTTTCTATTAATTAGAAAATTAGAATTAATTAGTCTATACTATACTTATTTAGACTTCAATACTTTTGATAAAATTTTATATAGGATTATATTTCTCTTTATGTACTTAAATTGTTACAAATATCCTCAAAACAATAATAAAATATAATAAACTTACTTGAATATTTCCAACATCATGCATCTTCAGTTTTATAAAACATTAAAATGTAATACTTTATCAATATAATATTTGACTTAATTTTACCTTTTTAATAATTTATTTCTTATTATAAGACATCTTTTATTGTCATAAGACATTAGTCCTTAGCCCGAAATATCAGAACAACTGTCACCATATGAATTCATTTTTGAACATATATTATAGTAATATGTTTGTCTTCAAATATATTTCAAAACAAATCATGACTTTATATGATTGTGGGAATATACTATGATCATAAGTCTTTAGGGTTTAATTTTAAGTCTTTGATGCCTAATTTTCGGGTCAAAATACTTGGTTGACCATGAAGATTTTCTGTAATCACAAGGATTCATTTTTTTGTAAATATTTTAAATAGAATAATATCCTTAGGATTATTTATGGTTGTAAGTATTTTATTGATAGTATGTCTTGAACATAAGTCTTGGTCTAATCAGAACACATGAATGTAAATATTGGTACTATTATAATAAATACAGACATAAGAAAACATTTTGAAGGTCCAAATTTACCTTAAAATTCCAGAGACCATGGGGATTTATTTTAAAGCTTCATGAATTCATACATATTGAAGATATGGATTTAATATTATATAAAAATATTAACTCATGGATTAACACCTTTTAAAAATAAAATTTAAAACAGAATACTTATTGATCTACAGACATTAATAAATTATTATATAAAATGTTGAGGGTAGTTGTGATTATTAAAATACAGGATAAGATAGGATGCATTTTAACAAAATTAATAGGCCCAATAATATCCCTATTTCAGATAATCTGAAAACCTATAAAACTTGGAACATAAAATTTTATATATTTTAAAAAATAAAATATTTTAAATAAAAATATTCTAATTAAAAAAATTCATTTATTTTACTATCATTTTTTGTATCTATGAGATAAAAAAAATTATAGAGGCCAAACATTTAATATTTCAATATAAATTATAGAATTGTAAAAATAATATACTTGAATGGATTAGAATTTTGACTTATAGGATTAAAATCAAAAAACTCTGTAAAGACCCGGAAATTTCAAGGAATTTTTTTCCTTAATTTCTTTGGAATTTTACAAGTACGTAGTATCTAACGACACCAGATTCCGAGGCCCGGTGTTCCCGGAATCAATTTCCGAAGATTAGTTCGTGTACGTTCAGTGGACGAATGACGGGTTTTCCTAACTTTTGAACCGGTTCTCGGAATCGAAATCCGATGGCATCGATGAAACCACAGTGCCGGTAATTACTTAAGAGCACCTTTTTCGAAGGTGCATTTGCTCGGTAGGAGTTGTTAATTTTGTGGTTTAGGTGAGGAATAAATAAAATTATATTACAATTTTATTTATTTTCTCTCTAGGTAGTTATAACCTAAGTAAGGGAGTTAGGGGTGGGACCCACATTTTGTTAACCAACCATGAGAGGATAAAGGTGGTGTGGGGGCCCAAACGAGCCCAACCCCTCATTTTCCTTAACTCCATAACCCCCCTTTAATGTGAGACCACTCACCTCCCTCTTAATTTTTGGGTAACTCCTTCTCTCCCTCTCTCCCTCATAAATCATGCCAACTAGCACTTAATTAAGTTATTGAAACTCTTAATCAATTAAGTGTTTTGAGTTTTGAATTTCAAATGTCTTGTGATAATAAAATAATTGGTTGAGCCCCTTTTATTTTATTTTGGGGGACACACTTTGTGTTGGGGAATTGGGAGAGAGAGAGAGAGAGAGCCTTGTGAGAAGAAGAAGAAGAAGAAGGAAGAGAAGATAATTTCTCCTCATTGAAGAACGGTGCCTCTTCAACGAAGTATGACGCTTCTTTATCAAAGAAAACCAGATCCACGAAGAACGAATTCCTTCCTCAATGAAGAACGGTCGACGTGCATCTTCTTCTTTCCTACGCGACAAGAGGGAAGGCCCCACATCTTCAGATTCACTCCAACGTCGCCAACGACTCTTTTTCCCGCAACGCCGTCTACCACGACGCCCGACGTGCGGCGTTATTTATTTGAGGTAGGGGTTGATTACTTTTTTTTCATAATTAATTCTTTGCGTTCTTCGTTTAATATTCGGGCCGCCTGTTATCATTTAACAGGAGGACGTCGGACCACCCGAACACGGTCGATCCTCCTCCCGCCTTTGATGTTGTGTTCTTTGTGGCATGAACAAAGGCGGCGGGATGCAATGACACCGCACGGAAACAAGAAATAATGCGACGAAGAAGCGCGGCGCTGTCGCGCCGCGCCGTTGAGGCTGAATGAAACTGCGGCCGGAGTCGGGGCCGCGAAGGCAATTCAAAGACTCAGCTGGTTGATCATTGTGCATGGATTGACGGGCAATGACAAACGGGGCCAAAAAGTCAATTTGAACACTTCGTAGTGAAGAAACGGTCCCGGGAGGACCGCTGGTGAAGACCGTAGGAAAAACGGACCACCAGAGCGCGTCCGGTGGTCCAAAGAAGGGCCTGCCGGTGCGCCGCCAGGAGGGTCCGCCGCGGCTTCAACCGTGGCGGCAGGCGGCTGTCCCGCGGCCGCGCGGGACCGAGGGAGACATGGCAGCCAGCGCCGCGTCGCTGGCAGGGAGCGGCCCCCACGCGGGGGTCACAGCCTCAGTCAAGGGGGCAGCACCCCCTTGCGCGTCCACTCGGCATGCACCGAGCCGACCCCGCTTGGCCAGCGCCAAGCCGCCTCGGGCCGGACCGGCCCGGGCCGCTCCGGGCCGGGCCGCGCCCTAATTGGTCATACCCGGACCCGATTCGGGTCGACCCGGTTCAGGCCGACCCAGGGGGGTTGGGCCGGGTCAGACCGGGCCCAGACCCCCCATTTTCAGACCACTTCCGGTCTTTTTCCAGTATCTTGGGCTACGGACATCCGATCGACTCACCTTTAGTTGCGTAGCGATCCTTGGATCGAGACGGTCGTTTCGGTATATTACACTCAAGGTTTCGAAGAACATTGAGTACGGTTGGGTTGGTTCGGATACGAAACCAACCGGGCCCTCGGAGCGGAAACACTTATATCTTGAGCTCCAGACATCCGATTGACATGTCGTCGACTTTGTTGGATTCCTATTAAGGAGACAGAACTTTTGGCATACTTCTCCTGAGATTTGGATGCTGTTGGATAGTGGTCGGGTTGGATTGTACCCGAAATCCAACCGGGGCCCTGAAACGGAAAATCTGATAACATTCAGACAAGACTTCAGTTTGACGAACCGTCAGCGGTTTTGGTGATCACGTTGAGAAACGGTCCCTATGAGTATACCCTATGAGAGTTCGGGGTACAGTTGAGATACATCCGGTTTGGTTCGCACACGAAACCAACCGGCCCCCTAAGAAGAAAATGCTAATAACTCACAGATCGGGCGTTTGATTGACGCGCCGTCTGTTGCGTTGAGACCCCTATGACGAGGCGGTCCTTTGAGATACTTCTTCGTGGGACTTTGTGATACTTGGAGTATCGAACTGTAGCTCATGGATCGGACCCTCCTGGAGACGAGCGTACAGAGTACAGAGACCGTGAAGCTGGCTGAGACCTGATGATTGCTTGTCCGACTCGAGTCAGAGTGACTTGTATAGCCCAGTGGGGAGCACTACTGTGTTTGGGTGGCGGACCCACGGCGGAGAGCACTACTGTGTTTGGGTGGCAGACCCGCGGTACTCGACAGAAGGAGTACCACTGCAGGCTATTAGGGGGGGTGCACTACTGTGTTTGGGTGGCAGACCCCGACGGGAAGCACTACTATGTTTGGGTGGCTGGCCCACGGTACTCGACAGGAGGAGTACCTCAGCAGTCTTAGGTTAGTGAGCAGTACCTCGGAGTCGTGACAGGATCACTGTACTCGACAGAGATGGGGCTCTTCAGCAGTTACGGTTTTGATAATGAAAATCTTGGTTTGAGCTGAGACTACGACCTTTGTGTTTACCTCATGATTGAGATGGGTCACTTGATAACTTAGGTGTATGTATGGGCATATACCTAGGTAGTGGTTAATTGATGATTTCATAACCTTTGTGTTTCCTCATGATTGAGATGGGTTACTTGATAACTTAGGTATAAGTATGGGCTTATACCTAAGTAAGGGTAATCTGTTGAGATCCTTCTTTGTCGTTATCCTTGTTGGATTTAGTGAGACCTTGAGGGTCTCAGGGTCCCTACTGACTATCGTATACTCACCCCTGCACGGGCTATGCCCGCACCTCGTTGTGTTGGTTTCAGACGATGGGAAGCACTAACGGAGGCCGAGTGTTCGAGGACTAGACGGTACCCGATGGTGGACTTCAGGACGAGACGATACTCAGAGGAGGTTGATGGGCGAGAGCATTGTGGAGGCTATCTGTACCTACCCTTCAGGTAGGATCCATGGTGGACGATCCAGGAGCTGTGCTATCTGTACCTACCCATCAGGTAGGATCCGTGGTGGACGATCCAGGAGCTGCGCTATCTGTACCTACCCTTCAGGTAGGATCCGAGGTGGACGACCAAGGAGATGCTTCTTTTCTTCCAGCTATTTGTCTTTTCTGTTGTACTTCCTTTCAGTTGTAGCTGTACTTTTCAGTTGGGTTTGTATTCTGGCCCTTTTTACTTTTCATTACTTTCTTTTGTACTTAGTGTATTACTTCCGCTTGTACTCTGTGGTGTTTTGTTTACTTTTATAAAGGAAATGCCTTCCCAGTTATCGGGATTTATGCCTTTGTGCTAATCGCCAGCCCATGGCCCATGGAAGGCGGGCTTGGGGTAGTCATGACACAGGCCCCGAGGATGGGTCGTGACAAATTGGTATCAGAGGAGTCGGTTCTACCGCAGAACATAGGACTCTGATCTTTATTTTCTATGAAGCAATAGTGTTAAGGGTACCTAGTGTGGTCTTCATTTCAGGGAGTCCAGTGTTGGTGCGGCGGCCGACATTTCCATACACCATGACCCTGACTACTGATTTCATACTTTGTGCACGAAAACACTGATTGCGTGTGTGTTTCCAAAAAGTTTAAAAGTCAGCTCAAACAAAGTCTGCTCACCAGGTATAAATCGTTTGACCGTGTCGCATCTGTTCTGGATGTCTCCACGCAGACAGTCATTTGGAGTTTCCAAGAGAGTACTCGATGACGGCTCACCGAGCGACGAAGCTCTGGTGTAGGGACCTTTTTACTATGTTGGCACCCTCGGGTGGTGTACCAGCAGCAGCACCACCTGTTGGGCAGCAGATTCCACCAGCTAAACTAGCGAACTATGCACGTTGGCAGAGCGCGTTTCACGAGTTCCAGCAGCAGTGGCCTCCGAGGTTACGAGGCGAGGCAGATTCCCAGATAGAAGAGCACTGGCTGGAGGCAATTTCTAGAGTTTTCTTCCTAGCTGAGACATCAGTAGAGTGGATGGTGGACATGGCCACTAGTGTTTTCCAGTGAATGACCATGAGGATGGTTCGCATAGTGATGAGGCTTTAGTACGTGGACCGATTCCTGAGATAGTGCCTTCGGGTAGTGTGTCAGTTATACATCACTACCTGTTGGTCAACAGTTACAACCAGTGGTACCAGTATGTGACACATGTAGGCTTACTGCCTTACACGTGTTCTAACATCAGATACCCTCAAGTTCTGAGGTGAACCGGACTCACAGGCAGCTGATGACTGGCTTGAGGAGGTGGCTAAGAGTTTTCTACAGCTTATACAGCTTCGGCAGGATGACGTGTCAGTAGCTGATAATTCATCGAGGCGTACCGAACATTCCGGGTACTCGATGAATACGATTCGATTAGTGCTATAGAGCTCGGACCTCTAATCATGGTGTGTTTAAGGATATTTGAGCCATCTCTTTTTTCCTCTATGCATTCCTACTCACGTTAGGGTGCTAGAGAGAACCTTGAGGTTGAATGTTCTTTGGCTGAACGAATACAACTAGAGAATGTTAGAAGTTGGAACGCAGCGAGCTGGTGCTAGTCTTAGAGACTTGGGTGTGTGAATGTTTCAAGAAGAGGAAATGTTAAGGATAGATAAATTTGGAGAGCAGCAGACATGGAGGCAGAGCTAGGAGAGCAGCATGAGGTGGTATACATTTCAACATGTTACAACCACCCGCCTTTGTTGTCCCCTCTAGGCTCAGGGAGCTGGAGGGAAGGGGAAGAGAGTAGCTGCATGCGGTCAGGGAGTGAGACTCAATGGATCTAAAAATGATTCAAGGGACATTCTGTGTCCACTACTAGTTTCCGTAGTAACAGACGTTGATATGAATCATTCCTTCCTTCCACGAATCTTGTCCTAGACCTAGAGTTTCCGTTAAGCCGTGGACTTGACCCTCACATTTGGAGATACCTTGGGAGGAGACTTGATAATCACACTTATGCCGACAGTGTGGTCTGACCCACGAGGCGAGAGTTTCGATTGGAATCTCCTGGTGGTAGCATCAAGGCCTTACGACGTTGGTCTCGGTATGGATTGGATTCACAGTTCATGCTCAGATTGACTGTATTAGGCAAAAAGGTTGTGGTATAACTACAACGTCGGGATGGGTTTTCTTTGGTCGGCGAAAAGGAAACCCCAGGTGGCATAGGATGAACTCATGCATAGGAGGGTTTGGACGATCACTCTTGGGTCGACCAACCTTACCCTCGTGGAAGCAAGAGTTTTGAGTTTCAAATTTAATCAGGAAGTGGAGGCCTCTAGAGTTCGAGGATGGTGATCGCGTCCTTAAACGGGTCTCACCTCGAAGAGGTTTACGGAGATGTGGCCGAGGTGACAAGTTATCTCCGAGGTTCAACAAACCTTTCTAGGTCCTCTGCAGGGAAGGCGAGGTGGTTTACCGCTTGACCCATCCACCTTAGTTGCACTAGGTGCATGACTACTTCCACATATCTCAACTGAGGAGATACGTGCTAGACCCGACGCATGTCGTCGACCATGGAGAACTGGACTTTGGTGATGGGGTGACTTTTTCGGGGTTCCAGTAGAGGTTGAGGATCGACAGGAGCAGATCCTATGAGGATGGTCAATTCCTTGGGTGTGCTTTCACTGGTAGTACGAGAACCTCCAAGTGAGCACATGGGAGCGAAAGGCTCAGGTGCGTGCTCAGTACCACTTTTGTTTCCCTAGTTTGTGTTATATCTTTACAGGGATGTAAATCCCTGAGGTGGGAGTAATGTAAAGACCTATAAATTTCAAGGAATTTTTTTTCTTAATTTATTTGGAATTTTATCAGTACTCAGAATCTAACGACACCTGATTCTGAGGCCCGGTGTGCCCGGAATCAATTTCCAAAGTTTAGCTCGGGTACGTTCAGTGAACGAACAAGTGGGTTTTCTTAACTTTTGAACCGGTGCTCGGAATCGAAATCTTATGGCACCGATGAAACCACAGTGCCAGTAATTTCTTAGGAGCCCCTTTTCCGAAGGTGCGTTTTCTCAGAAGGAGTTGTTAATTTTGTTGTTTAGGTGAGGAATAAATAAAATTATATTACAATTTTATTTATTTTTCCTCTAGGTAGTTATAACCTAAGTAAGGGAGTTGGGGGTGGGACCCAGATGTTGTTAACCAACCATGGGAGGATAAAGGTGGGGTGGGGCCCACACGATCCCAACACCTCATTTTCCTTAACTCCATAACCCCCCTTTAATGTGAGACCACTCACCTTCCTCTTAATTTTTGGGTAACTCCTTCTCTCCCTCTCTCCCTCATAACTCATGCCAACTAGCACTTAATTAAGTTATTGAAACTCTTAATCAATTAAGTGTTTTGAGTTTTGAATTTCAAATGGCTTGTGATAATAAAATAATTGGTTGAGGCCCTTTTATTTTATTTTGGGGGACACACTTTGTGTTGGGGAATTGGGAGAGAGAGAGAGAGAGAGAGCCTTGTGAGAAGAAGAATAAGAAGAAGGAAGAGAATAGAATTTCTCCTTGTTGAAGAACGACGCCTATTCAAGGAAGGACGACACTTCTTTATCAAAGAAAACCGGATCCACGAAGAACGAATTCCTTCCTCAATGAAGAACGGTCGACATGCATCTTCTTCTTTCCTCCATGACAAGAGGGAAGGCCCCACATCTTCGGATTCACTCCAATGTCACCAACGACTCTTTTTCCCGCAACGCCCTCTACCACGGCGCCCGACGTGCGGCATTATTTATTCGAGGTAGGGGTTGATTAATTTGTGTTCGTAATTAATTATTTGTGTTCTTCGTTTAATATTCGGGCCACCTGTTAGCATTTAACGGGAGGAGGTCGGACCGCCCGAACACGGCCGATCCTCCTCCCCCCTTTGATGTTGTGTTCTTTGCGGCATGAACAAAGGCGACACGATGCAACGACACCGCGCGGAAACAAGAAAGAACGCGGCGAAGAAGCGTGGAGCCGTCGCGCCGTGCCGTTGAGGCCGAACGAAACCGCGACTGGAGTCGGGGCCGCGAAGGCCATTCGAAGACTCCACTGGTTGATCGTTGTGCACGGATTGACGGGCGATGACAAACGGGGCCAAAAAGTCAATTTGAACACTTCGCAGTGAAGATTCGGTCCCGGGAGGACCGCTGGCGAAGACCGCAGGCAAAACGGACCACCGGAGCGCGTCCGGTGGTCCGCGGAAGGGCCTGCCGGCGCGCCACGCAGGCACGGCGGCATCGGCGGCCGGCACCGACCAGCCCCTAGGAGGGTCCGCCGCGGTTGAAGCCGCGGTGGAAGGCGGCGGTCCCACGGCCGTGCGGGACCAAGGGAGACGTGGCGGCCAGCACCGCGTAGCTGGCAGGGAGAGGCCCCCACGCGGGGGCTGCAGCTTCAGTTAAGGGGGCAGCGCCCCCTTGCGCGTCCGCTCGGCCAGCGCCGAGCCGCCCCGGGCTGGACCGGCTGCACCTGGCCGGGCTGCCCAGGTCGGGCCGGGCCGCGCACTAATGGGCCAGACCTGGACCCGGTTCGGGTCGACCTGGTTCGGGCCGACCCAGGGGGGTTAGGCCAGGTCGGACCGGGCCCAGACCCCCCATTTTCATACCGCTTCCAGTTTTTTTCCCGTATCTTGGGATACGGACCTCCGATCGATGCACCGTCTGTTGTGTAGCGATCCTTGGATCGAGATGGTCGTTCTGATATATTACACTCAATGTTTTGGAGAACTTTGAGTACAACCGGGTTGGTTCGGATACGAAACCAACCAGGCCCTCGAAGCGAAAATGCTTATATCTTGAGCTCCGGACGTCCGATTGATGTGTCGTCGACTTTGTTGGATTCCTCTTGATGAGACCGAACTTTTGGCATACTTCGCATGAGATTTGGATGCAGTTGGATAGTGGCTGGGTTGGATTGTACCTGAAATCCATCCGGGCCCCTGAAACGGAAAAGCTGATAACATTCAGACCGGACGTCCGTTTGAAGAACCGTCAGTGGCGTTGGTGATCACTTTGAGAAACGGTACCTATGAGTATACCCTATGAGAGTTCGGGGTACATTTGAGATACGGCCGGGTTGGTTCGCACACGAAACCAACCGGGCCCCTGGGACGAAAAGGCTAATAACTCACAGACCGGGCGTCCGATTGACGTGTTGTCTGTTGCGTTGAGACCCCTATGACGAGGCGGTCCTTTGAGAGACTTATTCGTGGGACTTTGTGATACTTAGAGTATCTAATAGTAGCTCTTGGAGCGGACCCTCCCGGAGACGAGCGTACGGAGTACGGAGACCGTGTAGCTGTCTAAGACCTGAAGACTGCTTGTCCGAATCGAGTCGGAGTGACTTGTATAGCCCAGTGGGGAGCACTACTATGTTTGGATGGCGGAACCACCGTGGGGAACACTACTGTGTTTGGGTGGAAGACCCACGGTACTCGACAGAAGAAGTACCTCTGAAGGCTATTAGGGGGGGGTGCACTACGGTGTTTGGGTGGAAGACCCCGGCGGGAAGCACTACTGTGTTTGGGTGGCTGGCCCACAGTACTCGACAGGAGGAGTACCTCAGCAGTCTTAGGTTAGTGAGAAGTACCTCGGAGTCATGACAGGATCACTATACTCGACAGAGACGGGGCTCTTCAGCGGTTACAGTTTCGATAATGAAAATCCTAGTTTGAGCTGAGTCTACGACCTTTGTGTTTACCTCATGATTGATATGGGACACTTGATAACTTAGGTATATGTATGGGCATATACCTAGGTAGTGGTTATTTGTTGATTTCATAACCTTTGTGTTTCCTCATGATTGAGATGGGTTACTTGATAACTTAGGTATAAGTATGGGCTTATACCTAATTAAGGTTTATCTTTTGAGATCCTTATTTGTGGTTATCCTTGTTGGATTTAGTGAGACCTTGAGGGTCTCGGGGTCCCTACTGAGTATCGTATAATCAGCCCTGCATGGGCTATGCCCGCACCTCGTTGTGTTGGTTGCAGACGATGGGCAGCGCTGACAGAGGCCGAGTGTTCGAGGACTGGACGGTACCCAGTGGTGGACTTCACAACGAGACGATACTCGGAGGAGGTTAACGGGAAAGAGTGTTGTGGAGGCTATCTATACCTACCCTTCAGGTAGGATCTGTGGTGGAAGATCCAGGAGCTGCGCTATCTGTACCTACCCTTCAGGTAGGATCCGTGGTGGACGATCCAGGAGCTGCGCTATCTGTACCTACCCTTCAGGTAGGATCTGAGGTGGATGACCCAGGAGATGCTTCTTTTCTTCGATCTATTTGTATTTTCTGTTGTACTTCCTTTCATTTGTAGCTGTACTTTTCAGTTGGGTTTGTATTCTGGCCCTTTTTACTTTTCATCACTTTCTTTTGTACTTAGTTTATTACTTTCGCTTGTACTTTGTGGTGTTTTGTTTACTTTTATAAAGGAAATGCCTTCCCAGTTATCGGGATTTACGCCTTGGTGCTAGTCGTCAGCCCCTGGCCTATGGAAGGCAGGCTTGGTGTAGTCACGGCACGGGCCCCGAGGATGGGTCGTGACAGACTCAAAGGAAAATACCATCAGTAAATGGTCAGTGATGAATGAAATATGGAATCTAATAAACCATATTATAAAATAACCTAATTATATAGAGAATTTTTTTTAATAGATACATAATAAAAATACATTATTCTATTAGATCAAGGGATGTTTTGGTTGAAGCTTCCGGATGGGATGAAGATCATGAAGCATGAGGGTCTAGATCAGGATATCCTTTCTAGAAAAACATTGATTTATAGTGATAGGGCTCTATTTAGATCATGTGGCATCAAGTCCAGTGTTTACTCTATTCCTAAATGTCATGATATAAATAATTTGATCCACAACACTTTTAATATTTTCTAAATCAACCATTGCAACCTTAGAGTATGGAAGCATAGGAGGAGTTGGGGTAGAGAAAGAGTATTAAGCTAATTTGATCCATAAAAAAGTAAAATCCTAGGTTTTAGGAGTGTAATATATATCCAGAGTTCGAAAACACACTTATAACTTTTTTTTTGAAAGATGTATATTTTTTGGGGGTCAAACTCAACCATGAATCAAACACCTTTCTTTTCAAATAATGATTTTATTACCATGCCCAACTTCCTCATAATATTATATCCTTATAATAATAAATTAATAGACTATACCCTTTCTTCATAATAGATTTAATGTTTTTATCATGTCTATATGATCTTTTCTATGGGTGACAATAATAATTTGTGGTGTTTCCTCCATTGAGTACAATTTTATCATTAATTCAAATAGGTATAGAAAAAAACATCTTAAATATATGATAAACAAATTTTTAAACATCCACTAGAGAATTATTAGAGTCGACATCTATTAAGATAGGATATTTAATCATATAAGTAATGAGGGAATCTTCTAAGGTAGACATTGGATCATCTGCAGCTTTTTTGGGGGGAAATAGTGTCTACAAAAGTTCTTTGGATGATAAGAAATTTTCATAAATTTTTAGTCCAAGGGTTCTATTATCCATGAGTCCAAACATGTATTTTCAAATTTTCTCTCTAGTTTATAATATTTAATATTCAAATTAATTCAGAATCCTCATAAAACCTTTATTTATTGCATGTCGAGTAAACATGTCAAGTTTATACTTAGGAACTGAGAAAATATTTTTATTTTGATAAGTCTCATAGAATATCTAATATTTCTAGAAGGTTTCATAAAAAGTGATATATGATTAGGAATAATTAGAGGTCCAATAGTCTCAATGATCTCAATTAGATTTTATTCCAAAAACATGAAATTATATTTTAGTTTAAATTGTCATCCTTTCAACAACTGTATCATCTTATTATTTTCAAACACTAGTTTCTTGATATTATGAATGATTTAATGTGAGGGTTGTTATTGGGTATATATAGTTATTTCTTTTGATTGTAAAGACTAAGACATCTCATTTACTAGATTGACATCATAAAAATCCATATTCAAATATTTCACTATATTTTTTGTTTCTAGAAACACTGTAGTTGACATCAGAGATGGAAAAGATGGAATTGATTTGGTAAGAATATTATGATCTTCCACCAATCCTTTTAATCATTAAAATTAGATTTGAGTATAGGATTTGGTGGGGTGGAAAAACTTATTTTGTGGGACTCTAATTTCGATATCACAACTCTTTTAATATTATGAAACTCTATTCTTGAAAAATAAAACTCATGCATCCAACCCAATTCTTCTCCAAATTCATCAAATGTAGACTTAGAAGTGGAATTTTTTTAACTTTAAATAGTGATCTTTTAAATATAATACTTCTTACTAAAAATTAGCTAATTTACCTATCATAATTGGTATACAATTAATAATCTTCCTAGATTGACCCATTTTCAAAATCATCATGTCTTCCAACTCAGACATAAAGTTTGAGCTATCATAATGAAAATTCATCTTGTTTTTTTAAATATTATTCCCCATTCCTGTGTAGAAAAGAAATAACTCTAAGAAAAAATAATAGGTTATTTAGAAATTCATATTTGGAAACCAAAATTTCAATCTTGTTAAATAAATATACATTGGAAACATATTTCTATTTAGATTCTATAGAATACTCATGGTGGATTTAATATCATCCTTAAGGTAATTTTTTCCCAAAATTTTACATTCAAATATATTGAAATCCCAATAAATGAAGTTTTTTAATTGATATTCTGAGTTATAATCATTTTTTATCTAATTCACTAATTATTTCAATTCTCATTTTTTCCATAACTAAAGGATTGTGACTTATCATTGTTCCCTATTGAAAAAACCTCATCATATTAACCTTTACTTTCTATTAAAGGAAGATTGTTATATAAATTTTCAATTCATCTTCTACAAGAGAGTGTCCAACTTTTCCACTAACTAAACCATCTATATTCTATCAATCCATGTCAATAACCTCATCTCTGAGTCTGAGCTAACCATATTCAGTATCTACATTCTCTTCAGAAATAACATTATTGTGAACACAAATATTATTATGTTTATCTTTATGTATAACAATGGGTGCTTTCGTTATATCCCTAGTAGACTCTACCTTAATTATAATTTCATCATAAGGATTATATTCAATGACTTTCTCCCCCTAAGAAACAATAAGGTCATCTGATTTATTATCTCTTAAATATTTCATATCAGTTTTATTATTAACAAAAAACATATTCATTTTATTTTCATAAGAACATTTTATATTCTTTAACAACCCTTGAAATATGTTTTTATTACTTTGACACTATATCACATCAGAGTCAGTCTAGTAAAATTATTTTATTTTGAATATCTGGGGTAAAAATTCTTAAAAAATGGGTATAACTTGAGCATTGGTTTATGTTAATAAAAATAATGAATATATTAAATCATAATTTAAGAGAGGATAAGTTTAACATTATTAAACAATGTGAAAATCAATTTGATACCATGAAAAATAATTTCCCGAATTCCTAATATCTATGGGCTATACCGCCCTTGTTGAATTTTTTGGAGACCCTATATTATAGTAATAAATCCTTTTATTACATATTCAAAACTATAGAACATTTTAATAAGGTTTATATTGTACAGAATGGACTAATTTCATCATTTTAATTTTGATAAAGGCTATATATGTATCTACCGTGGTAAGGATAATGAATAACTATGACATTTTCCTCATATGAAACAGATATTTATTTTCTATTGAACTTCAACTCAAAAAATTATCTATACAAAGTGAAGTGAAAATAAGAAAAGTTATAAAAAATCTAATATCTAATTCAAACATTCTTTCATTGTTTGAATCATCAAATATCTATTACCATTATCGAAATAAAATAAATTACATTATAATTAGATTCATCAGATACAACCCTCCAATATCTACAACCATTTTATGAAAAAATATTCAATCATTTTCAGTGGGATTGGTTCTCTTAGAGATTTCACTATCTCAACTACATGTTCTCCTCAACATCACTTTCTCATGAATGATTTGGGTGATCAAAAGTGTAAATATTTAGGTTTCTAATTTGACTGATAAAGAGTGATAATTATATACTGTTAAAAATAGAAAACATGGGTGATCCAAGAGATGTTTTGACATCTACAGCCTTATGAAAAAATAATTACATTTTTTCATATTCAATGAAGTGAAACTATACTTCTGAATATAAGAATAATCAAATAAGTGTTATACGGGATTAATATAAGATTAATGAAACAAACCCTAATAGTATAAGAAGATAACTAAAAGATAAATAATTGATCTGAAATAGAATAATTTAACTTAAATTTGACAAATTCATGATCCAATTTTATGAAATTAAATATGTCAACTAAGGTATTTTGAAATATACATATAATATTATTTTCAGTATAAATAAATTTTAAATAAAAATTAAATTTTTTGAGTAAGCCCTTAATAAATATTTCCTCAATTCAATATTTTTGGTTCATGAATGGATAATTTTATATTGTAAAGTGTCTATAGTAGAACTATAATCACATATAATTTGTATATAGAAAAAATTGAGTCGAAAATCTATAAGGTTATCTTTCATCCACAACAATTTTTCAAGAGAACTACACGCTGCAATGTACATAGCTTCAAAAGTTGGTTATGAAACAAATAGTTTCTTCTTACTTGACCAAGAAACAAATTATTTTCCTAGAAACTTTAATTTTCTAGATAAAATCTGTTAATGTAACCTATAACCTCCAAATTCATCATCATAATATGAAATTTCATAAAAACCAGATGTTTAAAAAAATTAAGGATAAATAATTTTACCTTTTTCTATACTTTAAAAATATTCTATAGCTACAAAAAATTGATCTTTTTGGTTTGAATTAAATCTAGCACACAGACATGCTGAAAACATAATTTATGGCCTACTTACTATTATATAATGAAATCTCCAAATTATTACTCTATATATCATTTTTTCAACTGGTTTATATCTTTATCCAAGCCAATATTTATTCTAAAGGTAATTGGAGTTGAATTAGTCTTACTACATTATATTTCCAACCATTTATGTAAGTAATTTATATATTTTCATTGATTTAAAACATTCCCAATATTTTTTTCATAAATTTTAAATCCCAGAATGAATTTTAACTAACCCGTCAGATTCATTTCAATTGCTTTTTTACATATGATTTGAAAAGTCATTAAACCTTTTTTTATTTGTGGAAAATTTTTTGTATAACCTACATATATTCGAACAAAAACTATATCATTTGAAGATGATTTCTTAAAAAATAATGGGGTTTTATAATCCCACAGTAAAACTGTTAGAAAAGTATATATGAACTTAATATTTCATACCAATATATTGGTTAGTGTTTAAGACTATATAGTACTTTGGAATGTTTGAATATAAAATTTTTAAAATGGGAGTGTTCAAAACCTAGTGGTTGTTCAATGTGAACATCCCCCACTAAAATTAAATTTTTGAAATTAATATTTAGCATCTCTATGATATAATTTAAATTCTATATAATACGAATATTCTAAGTGGATTCTAATGTGAAGAGATGAGAGAATAAAATATATAAATATGATATCAATTCATATAAATATTCCACACATTACACAATTGTACATTACCAATAAAAATAGATTTTTAGTGTCTTTGGAGACTAGATACAGAAGTATATCAATTCATAAAATATCTTCAATATCTCCCACAATATTCCTCATATTGTTACCCTTCTATAAATATAAAACCTAAAACCTTACATCAAACCCTAGGGAATGAATGAGAAATTGTGACATAATATTCTTAATAAGAGTATATATTTAGGATATAACTCAACCATGTGAAATTAGTATAAGGATATAATTTTTTTATAACTTATGGAATATATAATAAATCGATTAAATATTTTAAATCACAAGTCTGGGGATAAGGCATTATTATAAAAATAGGCATAAGTCAAAAGAGTGTGGAATAATCAATAATCAATCATGATCAATGATAATATATCATAAACATATATTTGTGGAATAAGCATATTCCTATAATATTGTGATTAAATATAAATTGTAACGTGTTCACTAATTTAGTTATGGACATGAAATAAGGTCTTCACATAAATTGATGGACATGAAATTAGGTCCACACATAAACATATATACATAAAACTAGGTCCATTCATAATGTTTTAAACATGAAATCATGTTCATTCATGATACTATTTTCTATGAGTTATCTATATTTACCTAATGCATTAGAGGGAAATATAATTCTTGGACCCTCGTTACAAAATTAAAACTACATTTATGTGTGCCATAATACCATATAATAAAACATGGTAAGAAAATTGTTTTTATTAACATTTTATTATTTCATCACAGTAAAACCCATGAAATATAAGTTACTTTCATAAAGGTTTTGTCACTACTTAATGAACCCATGGGAAAAATGGGTTTCACAGAATCATTATTAAAACATCATCATAATAACCCATCTAGGGATAGAATATGGATGGTATATAAATATCATATCCCTAGAAATGAATAAAAAAAATAAAGGATAATAAAATAGATGAAAATTAATTTTAAAATAAAATTTAAATATTTCATTGAAAATTTGAGAGAAATATAAATTTATTTTGATGAGATATTAAATAAATTACCAGAATATCATCAAAATTATTTTCATTGAAAATATCCATTGAAACATGTAAATAATTATTAAAATAAAATATTTTTCATGACGGTGGGAAATTTTTTTATACTGTATGGGTTAAAATGAAACATTATTTTCAAACTTTTGTAAATAAATTGATTTTTTAAAAATATCATAATAAGATTGCATTTAACACATTTTGAGTAATGTAAAATTTAACAAAAATTAAATATTTATAAAATTTCAAGAATAGTTAAAATCATCCATAAAAAAATTGAAATTCATTGACATGAAAGAAAAATCTCTTTGACTAGAGAGGAAATAGGGTAAAATATTCATTAAAAAAATTTATCAATAAATTATGTAAAAAAGAGTGAGAAATGGTATAATAAATAAAAATTCTATGAATAACTATATGGGAATAAAATATGTGGCTTTTAATGGATATTATCCATATAATTAAGCTTAAGGTAAATTTTATATAGATGATATCGAAAAAAATGAAATTTTAAAATAAACCGAAACCTTGAGTCTCGTCCATCCTTATATGCAATAAAAGAATCATGTATAATAAATATTGACTTATAATGAATATATTATATATTAAAATAAATATATAAATTATTATTTATCATTAATTTCAAATTTCAAATTTTCCTTTTATTAATAATTTCATTATTAAAAATATCACTCAGGTGAAAAACGGTTGGCTTTTCATGTTTGTTTCAGTTCAATGGTTCCAATCCTTTCACCTTGGACATTGTATCATCGTATTCCGAATATTTATCGATAATTAATTATTATATTTTTTTTATTAATAACATAAAATTTTATATCTATTTTAATAAGTATGTGATAAAAATGAATTAGATCACTTCAATGTGATGGTTGTATACATTTATACATAGGTGAGGTTTTCATATTTTGATAGATGGAATGAAAGATAGATAAATTATAATTCACATTTGTAGAATCACTATTATTTCAGGATTTTCAAATATATTTATATAATCTATCCTTATTACAATCCATGTATAATTATAATGAAAAATGATTCATCTTTCTTCATTGAGGTGATAATCTGCATGTACGCACATGTGATGTTACCATTTCATAAATAATGGGTAGATAAGAAGGTAGATAAGATATTATAATAGTAGAAGTATAATTATGTCATAAATATAATATATTCACACTAAATACATCATACTAACAATTCAATAAAAAATTTGATGGAAAATAAATCGTAGCATTTTTTGGAGATGGTAGTGCATACGTACACATGATCTATAAGTTCATTTCTCATTTATTATATAATAATAGGAATACATGTTTCTACATCAACATAATAATAACTAAATATATAGGATTTTTTTTATTATATCAACATGGTTAGAATATAATTTAATAAAATATATGAATAAATAAAATTTAAACACTTGGTTAATCTATTTACATATTGTATATAAAATCTCATGTGACATTCACCTTAATGATTATAAGGATGGTATTTTGATTTAAAAAGGACATCTTGGATTTATGGATGGGTTTTAAGAATGTATCTGGGATGATATTTTTTAATAGAATATGATTTTGAATTTTGGATAATATATGAGATTGATTTTCATTTTATATTTGAGGGTGAGGACACATATGAATATTTTTAAAAGAATAAATATATTATTTTCTTAATGTCATCCCATATTTTTATTAAAAACATTTCATTTACATGGTATAAACAGAGGATCTTTTAATGTTTAGTTTCATGGAAATAAGGTACAAAATACATTAAAACCTGAAAAAATTATTCTAATCCACTTAAAATGATTCATTATAGGTTCTTCCTATGTTCACATATTGTATCTCATAACCTATAGATTTATATAAAAGTAAAGGCTGAGAATAAGGCCCATCAAGGGTATACAAGGGATATATTTTACTTGCGATCTTGAGGAATATCAATAATAGCTTGGTGAAACACATAAAGAAATGATCAAGAGGCATATCATAATAATCAAAACATGAATCATAACCCTTAAATGTGGCTATGAATTTTACTTTAGACATTTATAATCATATCAAAAAGGATTTTCACCGATATATCATAAAAATTACTAATGTTACTCACCAAGATATTGTAAAACTTGTCATCTCTAGAGATTAAATTATTTACTCAGTGAATTGGAGAACTATAAAGTCACACCCTTCATATTTCTTAACCGATGTTAGCCACATATATCATAATAAAACATTTCATAAATAACCCATGAAGAATAAAAGAAACGGGTTTCATATCAAAATCATGGTGTTTTAGAAAGTGCTTATAACCAAGATCCTTTTGTCATTTTAATCCCATGGAAATGGAAGTTGGGTTTCATGTATGTTAATCCCAGAATAAAATAGACCATTTTTCCATCTATGTTAATACCCCTGGGAAAAAAGTGGTTTGGGTATTACCAAAAGAAAATAAAATAATTTCTTGAGAAAAAACAGAAATTTTGAGAAGAAAATTCTACAGAATAACAAGTATGAAACATGGTTTAAAAAAACATTTGAGTGGAAAAGGGTCTCCCACTCTTAAATAGTCTCAATATAGTAATTTTATACAATAAAATAGATGGAATAACATAGTATGGAAATTTGAAATATGCACCACATAAAGAAGGAACATGAAAGGAAAATATCACTTTATAATTCCCTTACTTTGAAGAGTGGCTCCTAAAACACAATGATTGGGACCTTGGGGCCTTTAAGAAATTTAGGAGGACTCCATGGGATGTTATACAATCTTAGATTCCAGTAGGATGAATTTGGAATGAATGGAAAATAATAAATGTGTGGGTATTTATAAAAAAAATAGATCAGTTTTTTTATTAATTTCCTCAGACACCATAGTAGTGTTATTTGAAAAAACCTGGGTTTTCGAATGTATTTTCAAATGATGTTGACCAATGGGAAACCAATTAAATTATTTTAATCCTCTAGTTTAGATCATAATTTTATAATACTCATTAAATAATTATGACATGGTTATGATGTCATTAAATATACTGAAAAACTAAAACTGTATTTTTACTATTAATGAAAAACTAACAAATTTCATAAAATGAACACAAATTCACCATAACCTAATATCGAAGTTATAATTTAAAAAATGAAATTTATTCTTTCATAGTTATTCTATAAATATGAGAAATTTTAAATTTATCTATAAAAGTACTTTTTTATTAAAAATAAGAGCAGGTAAAAATGTATTGTGAATTTATAATAAATTTTTTGAAATTGGAAAAAAAATTATTTTATCATTTATAATTAAAAATGAGTGTTTTTATAAAGAAATTTCTTTATTATTAAAATTAATAATAAACCCTTATTTTAATACATTAATTTATATATCTCTAAAAAGTACAATGTTTTCTTGAAAATTCAATTTATCAAATTCCAAATATGTTTTTAAGTAAAACTACTCTTAAAATGGAAATACTAAAATAAAAATTTTATTCAAATAAAGGGATTAAATTTTATGTAATTAGGGCCATGAAATATAACCACTTATAACACCCACATACAACTTAAGGTTATGTTGTGCGACAGTGATAGACTCATGGGGTGGCTCGACTAACATCGCTTGAGTGGTAATATTCACTAACTTAAACTTCTCTGGTAGGCGATTTCATTCAAGCATAACATGTTGAAGGTTGGTTTGGTCTTCATCAAGAGAGAAGACCAAATATTCTACCTACCTCCCAAGTTCTGACAAATGGGCTTCATACGACTCGCCTCTACTGGATGAGGCCATCAAATCTTCTTTCTTCACTAATTTAACATTATCATTTCTATTAATAATATTAATTATAATGTTAAAATTATTATTATGAGTATTATTTCTAATAGTCATATTGACCAATTATCATAATTGACCAACAATAACTTAATGGACAAAACCCAATGGTAATATTTCAATTATACAAACATCATTATTAAAGGGATATAGTTATGTTGTGTTCAAAATAATATAACACACATTTTTAGGGAAAATTTATCATTCAAAAAGTTTGGGTCATTACATTCTCCCCCTTATAATAAATTTCATCCATGAATTTTCATCTTATTCTCTTGATTTAAAAATGATTTTGGTACTTTTACCTCATTGTCTCCTCTAGATCCCATGTGTCTTCTTCAAATTTTTGGTCTCTTCGTAACACTTCAACATGGTGGGTATTCATGTTGCATAAAACTTTTTACCTTTGGTTCAAGATCTCCACCAGATTCTCCTCAAAAGAGATGTCAAGTTCTAATTATACTACCTCCAGATTTAGTAAAGTTAAAGTATCAGGTGTTTACTTACTCAATAGGGATCCATTAAAAACATCATAGACATGAGCTAGATTAAGAGAAAGTTCAAAACTAAAGTCCACTCCTCATATGTGACTAAGGATTTCATAGGGGCCAATGTACTTGGAGCTGAGCTTTCCATTATTCTAAAACTGCATGAATCTCTTCCAAGGTAAAATTAGAATGAATAATTTATCTCTATCATCAAAATCCATGTCCCTACAAGGGTTTTCAAAATAGATCTTCTCCTGAATTTGAGCAGCCATTATCTGTTATTGGATGGAATGAAACATTTATGTCATATATTGTATAATATTAGTTACTAGAAGCTATCACCCACCAACATCATCCCAAAAAATTGTAGTTATACATCACTTTCTATATATATCTTCATAGGGTTCCATTTTAATACTTGAATGGAATCTGTTGATGTATGATAACTCAACTAAAGTTGGTGTAACCAAGAAATAAAGTTGGTGTAACCAAAATTCACATTTGTAGAACTGTCCAAATAGCCTCCCATTCCCCATTGTTTTAAATGTAACCATTATATGATATTCATGCTCCTCAAAACTTTTGGAATATATCAGAATATCATTAATTAAAACTATCAAAAAGTTATCAAGGAAGTCCTTAATGAATATATTCATCAAATCCATAAAAATATGAAGAGAAATAGTCAAGAAAATGGGAATATCAACAAACTCATAATTCCCATATCTTGATCAAAATATAGTATTTAGAATATCTTTTTTTTCACCCTCAATTGATGACAACAAGATTGAAGATCAATTATTGAAATTGATCCCCTTGAATCTGGTAAAATAAATCATCAATTCTTTGAAGTGGTTACTAATTCATAAATGTGATCCCATTAATTTCCATTTAATAAATGAATAAATGCATTAATACATCATTCTTATTCACAAATAGAATAGTTTCTCTCCAGGGAGACACACTCGGTTGAATAAACCCCTTCTGTAAAGGATCTTGGAGTTTATTCTTTATGTCATGTACCTCTACATTTTCCAATCTATACAGGGTCTTTGAAATTAGCTTGGAACAAGACATGATATCAATGGAGAAACCTATCTCTCTTTCAAGGGGATTTCTAAGTAACTCCTTAAAAAATATGTCAATGTATTCATAATCAATTGTTACATTATCTTTTCATACTCTTTTAATTTCTACTTCATCATTAGGGAATATATCCATAATGAATTCTATGGGCGGTGCTTCAAGAAAAAACTCTCATCAAGATATCTCTCCTTGTAAAACTATTGTATATTATCCATTCATAACCCCTGATATTTTCTTTCTTCTATAATTGATCTTATAATTATGATTTGAGATCTAGTATATCCCTAGTATAATGTAAAATTCTATCATGGGAATGACAACTAGATTTGTGATGATATTGTTCTCACCAAAGAGAATTCTAGAGTTTCTATACACTATTGATGCCTAGATAATCCCTCCAGTAGTCTTTACTGATAACTAGACTTCTATAAATTTAGGTATTTATTCTATAATCATTTAAAACATGGAGGAAATACTATTATTATTAGAAACATAATAAAAAATTCTTCCTAGCTCTGATAGAACAACGAGAGTTTCTACCACCGCATAATTTTGATATACAATATCTTTTTTCATGATAGAAAAAAATCATGACCTTGCTCCCTTGGTATATTCTAGGATTTGTGGTGATTCACCTCTATTAACATCTAAGTTTGAATGTTATTGAAGAAGTGCATGAGATATCCACACTTGAAGTATTTGACTTCAGGTAGGGTCTCCACCATCTTCCATTTGTTGTTTGTGTTGATAAGTTGAGGCTTTACCTCACTACAATAGTTCCGAACGATATAGCCATCTCTTCCACACATGAAACATTTCCTTCTCCCAAACAATATTTTACCATAATTCTTCTTCCCAAAATTATTTAATGTGGAAGTTTCAATTTATTTCCTCCCCTTCCTTGATCAATGCTCCTCTGTAAGCTCAACTGTAAAGATCGCTTCTTTTCATTTGATTTTTGATACCACTATGTTTCACTGAACTCTAGTTCAACCATCATTTCACTTTTTACTATCTCCTTGTAGTTATCATATTCTCAATTAGCACGATTATTCCATTGATTGGGTTATAGTCCACTATAGTATCTATCAACCTTTCCATTATGATCCATGAAAAACTATAGGTCTAGAGAAAAAGTCTTGTGATGTTCATCTCATAGCTTCCCACAAATGCATTCTCATTCTTCTTCAGCTCTAGGAATTCCTTCTTCATTTTCATTAACACATAACAGGAAATATATTTTTTGAAAAATGATCCTATAAAAACTTCCCACTCCATTGCTTCAATCTCACATGTTGGCTTCATATTTTTTATCAGTTCCCACTACTGATCAGCTTCTCCCTCTAAGCAGTTCACATCCAGGGTAACTTTCTCTTGTTCTGAACAACAGAGTATAGAAAATAACATTTCGATAGATCTTAACACTGATTATAAATCAATGGTTTGTATATCCATTGAAATAAGGTGTTTTTTTATAAAAATATAACTTAATGGAATGTTGTTTCCTTTTAGGGGAATCAAATATATAGGATTGAATCAATTTATTTCCTATAACACGTGTTACATGATTCATCATTCTCATGAATTTTTCTATTCCAGCTTCTATTGGAAGTCCATCACCACCCGATCTATTGTGCTGGCTATTTATGTGGTTTTCCTATTTCCCTTCATTTTCTAAAAGAATAAAACCACAGTGAAAAAAATCATTTAATAATCATATTATTCTAATGAATTTAATCTCTTGAAACCACATTCTTAAATATGTTATTATTTAACAACAATTACATTTTCTATAAATCCATCACAATGGTTAATAAAAAACATGTCATTAACCAAATATGTTCTTAATGAGTGTCAAAATAGGTGTGCATCAAGGAAAATTTACATGATATGGTTCCCATTTGAGTCTATCTGAAAGTTATGTTTTTTGTTTTTACCCCAAGATACATCTATGCCCGACCCACAGACACTTGTTCGTATCCAGATAGGGGATTCATTTCTCAGAAACCACCTACATAATATTTTTCCTAAAATACTAGGATGTTTTACAATATTCTCACTCATACTTATGATTCATCCTAATATTTTAAAATCCTAATATCCATAAATAACTAAACCATATATTGATACCAACTGTGGCATCCTGCCTTTTTATTACATATCTTTTCATTTTAATTATACAAACAGATGAACTTTTTAATATTAGTTTATTAGAAATAAGGTACATAATACATGAAAACACCATACCATTATTCAATTACCCTTAAAAGGGTTCATCATATATTTTTTCCATGTTAAATTACTTTATCTCATTACCTGGGGACATACATCAAAGAAAAGGGTGAGCAGAAGGCCTAGTAAAGGAAAACAAGGAACACAGTTTACTTGTGATCTTGAGGAATGTCAATAAGAAATTGATGAAAAAAATAAAGGAATTATATATAAAAATGTCATAATAATAATAACATTAATCCTAACATAGAAATGTAGCTATAAAATTTAATTTATAAATTTATAATCATACCTCTATGGTTTTTCACCGAGGTTTCATAGAAATTATAAAGGTTTTTCCCAAGGTTTCATCAAACATGTCATCTTTGGAGATTAAATCCATTATCCAATTCATTGAACCGCAATCATGGAGAACCCTTAATATTTATTAATTAATGTGATCCACATATATCATAATAAAAAGTTTTATATTTAACCTGTAAAGAATAAAAGATAATGGGTCCCATATCAAAATCTTTGTGTTTTAGAAAGTGAAAAAAAACTCTGGTCATTTTAATCCCGTAGAAAAGGAATGTGGGTTTATTCTATGTTAATAGAATAATAAAATAAATCATTTTTAAATTTATGTGAATAACCCTATAGAAGAAATAGTTTTGGGTGTTTATAAGATAAAATAAAATAATTTCTTCAGAAAAAAGGGTAAATTCTAAGAAAATTATTCAACAAAATAACGGGTATGAAACATAGTGATAGAAACCATTAAAAAGCGAGGAAAAAAGGGTCTCCCAAACATAAAATAATCTTAGTATATTAAAGGGGTATAATAAAAATAATAAAAGAATATCGTATGGATATTTTAATGACATACCACATAGAGTGAGGACTTGAAAGGAAAAGAGAAGATGATATTTCACTTACCTTGAAGAGTGACTCCTAAAACTCAAAGATCGAAACATTGAGGATTAATGAAACCATAGAGGAATACTTGGGAGGTAATAATATCTGAGCTTAATTGAATATTAATTTTTAATTAATTTAAATGAATAAACAGTTGGGAATTTATAGAAAAAGAGAGGGAGTTTTTTATTAGTAAAGGGATATAGATCGGTGGTGTAAAAAACTAATATAACATACATTTTCAGGAAAACATTATCATTCAAAAAAGTTTAGGTCATTAAAGTATTACTCAATACAAATATATCTAAAATAAATAATGTTAAAATATAATATTATATATTGTATAAATTTGAAAATAAAATAGGATTTAGAAAACTTTTTAGTTTTTTTATATATTGCCATTTCTCCTTTACCCCCCTTAACCTATTTTAACTCTCATTGTGGTTAATGATATCTTTTTTTATAAAAGTTACTATAAGTAATAACCAATAATTTTGTTTATAATATTAAATAACATTTATTATTCTAATTAAAAATATTTTATCATTTTTAAAATATTCAATTACTATTGTTGGAATTTAATTTAAAATAAGTTCAGAAAACATAAAAAAATCATTTGTAGTAAAATGAATTTTTAATTATAACACTGTGTTTTCTTACTAAGTAATAACTAATGAATTAATTATCTACATTTGCAAACATTAATTTTTCAAAATTTAGATATAAATATTCCTACCTAAAAATATAGTGGCTATGTGATAACTATAAAATTAAATAATAATAATAATAAGACAATAGTATACCATTGTTCATTTAAACTCGGTGTTGTATTTATAGAAATATATCAAAGAAGAATATTTTTATTTAATGATAAATATATCATAATATCTCATAGAGTAACATTATAAACCCTTATAATAATTTCTCCATTGAAATTTAATTAATATAATCTATACAATGGAGGTTACTTCTACCTGATTTCATTCTCAAGTTCCATTGTAGCTTCCTCAAATTTATGGTTTTTTCAGTTTACTTTGAACATGTGTGCGACCTTATTTAACATATCATTCTCTTTGATCTAAAACCCCCACTGACTGTTCCTAATAATAAAGAGTATTATCTCATGTTTTTACCTCAATATTTAGTATATTTTATGGATTAGGTAAGTACCACCTCGAGTGAGATATATAGAACACATCATGATCATAAAAGATATTGTTTTAAACCACCAAGTGATAAGAAACCATCCAAATATGATAAATATTTACCAAGGGACCTATTTATTGTATTCCAAAATATCCCATTATTCAAAATCTAAAAACCCTCTATTTAGTATATATTTGTAGTAATACCTTATCACAAACTTCAAACTCTAGAACTCACAAACGATTGTGTGTATAAATATTTATTTACTGTGATCTACATTGATGTGTTTCTAAATATCTCCAACATTATATGAAATTTCTCCAGAAAGATATGGTTTTGTTATATTTTATTCTCAAACTTCATCATGTTATATTAGAGTTCTTTAATTATTTCTATAGATGCATTTATAAGGAGTCATCTGAATTCTGAAGTAGATTTTTTTTTTGTAAAAAATTTACGTCAAATAATGGTGTTGCTCCCAACAACATTTGAAATTCACATATCAAACTCTATATATTTCTTATGGAGTTTGATTGGTTGTCCCAAAATAGTCATATATCTATGGATTATATGCAATACTGAAACTCAACTCTATATCCATAGCCTACTGAAGACTTCTCTATAACATCGTGGTAAACCTCAAATCTCAATCATATACAATTTAGAGTGGTACTCTGTGAAACATAACTAGTTACCTAATGTATATCCATGTAATATGATGAATAGGTAAATATTTTATATTATAAATGAAATGTACTACCTTCATAGATTGATCAACTAAAACCCAAATTGCATTATTCCAATTAGATGTATAGGGGGAGTCCGATGACAAAATCCATCGTGATTTTTTCTATTTCCAGTTAGGTGTGGGTAATGGTTGTAACATCCTAATGGAATTCATTTTCTAATCATTAATTACTTACGTACAGTGTCTCATGGTATATAATCTTCAATATCCCATTTCATGATATACCACTAAAAATAAGATTTCATATCTTTATACTCACTCCAAGTTCCATTTTTTTTTTTGAAAAGAAAGTGCAGCAGGAGCAACAAGAGGCACGTTTGGCCTAAGGAGGCCTGAAATGGTGTAGTCTGAGGGAATCCCCTCAGATCAAGGACATGCCATCTGTATTGAAGAAATAAATGTTTGGAGTATTGATGACTTCAAGGCCTTGATCTGCATGGGATGCAAGATGATCTGCTACCTTATTTCCATCTCGCCAAGTGTGGGTGACCTTGGTGCCATTGTTAATAAGAGCTTTGCATTCCCGGATTATGTAAGATATCGAGCACGGTATTTGACTTCTACCTAGTAAGGAGATATAGATAATCTTCGAGTCCGTCTCCACTTGGGTTTTATTGATGTTGTTCTGAATGCTCAATTTGATCCCTATCAATATAGAATTTGCCTCTACCTGAAAGCTTGTTATGTTTCCATAGTGGGCCTTAAAATCCTTGATGATACACTCCCTCTAGTCTCAAACAACTCCACCTACTCGAGCAATACCCTCTTTGTTGGAGTCATCTGTGTTCAGCTTTAAGCCATCATCAGGGGTAAACCACCTCACCCAATGTCCATGTCTCCTGGTGCAAGATGAAAGAGCCACAAGGGATGGAGCACAAAGGTACTTCAAAGACAGTGCTTCTTGTAATTTTTTGAAAAAAATAACCAAGTTTTCCAACAGGCTCCAGATCCTAGCAATGATAGACCGCCCGGACGATGGGGTCCCCTTGTATTTTTCCCTATTCCAACTTGCCATAAGCACCAACAACCTGCGTTGAGAATTATAGAGCGAGCCAACCTTTTCATGCATTCATTGTCCGTCCCCTGAAACCCCCTTTCCAGGAAAGGTTCATGCTGGTGAGCCGGTGAATCATACGCTGTAAACTCTCTGATAAAGCGCCAGACAGCCTTCGCCCATTCCCCTTCAAAGAAGATTTGATTTGTATCCTCTACTCTTTTATTAATACAACATTGACCACAGGATGCAAAGCCAATGCCCAGCCTCTTGATGCGGTCGTCGGCAGGAATGGCATTGTTTCTGATCCTCCAGATTAGCAAGTAGTATTTGGAAGGGATCAAGTTTCACCAAACCTCCTTGCTCCATCTAACACTTTGGGATCGAGGAGTATAAATCTTACGAAAGTACCTAGAGTTAAAGTTCCCCAAGGAGGATGGAGAGAATACATACTTATCTGGTTCTAAGTTGGTATTAATACGATAGAAGTATTCGTTCTTCATCTCATCCAGATCCATCGAGGTGAAGTCGGGGAAACGACTCGCTTCTTTGAAGGAAATGGTTGGTGCGGGGCAACCCGGGTACCCAAGAACCTCACCTTTACAATTATCAAACCAGAACTGAATGTTCCCCTCTCCAAAAATTCAATAAGAATTCTTGATAAGAGACGGGATGAAGGAGCTGATCGACATCCAAAGAGGAGAGCCATTCGCGTTTCTGTTATCCGTGACATACCCCTATCTATATGGCATGATCTTTCCCCATAGGTTTCACCCTTCAATCGATTCCCATGCGAGCTTCGCATGCATGTATTGGATGGTGGATTCTAAAATCTTCACATTGATGCCCCCTCCTATATGGGCCTAGCCATCTGACCCCACGAAACCCCGTGTTATTTCCCCTCCGAAGTCGCATCCCAGATGAAGCTCACCATGATTTTATCAATAGATCTTATAACCCCCTTTAGCACGTTCGTGGACTCCATTGCATGAACTGGGATAGTTGTTAGTACACTGTTTACTAAAGCGATGCGACCCCTGAATGAGAGCAGGTGGTTCTTCCAGTTGAGGACATGGTTAGTGATCTTACTCACCACCTTATGAAAATCGCTAATGTGCAATCTGCCGGGAGAAATTGGTGTTCCCAAGTATTCCAGGGGAAACTGTCCTCTTTGCATACCCACCCTACTGTCCAGGTGCTTAGCCCTCCTTGTCCCACACTTGTTAGAGATGTAAAATCTACTTTTATCTTTATTGATAACTTGGCCACTCCAATAGCAATAATCCTCAAGAATTCTGTTAATCCCCTATATCGATCTCCAACTTGCATTCATGAATATTATGGAGTCATCTACAAACATTAGATGAGAGACTAGTTGTAGGCTCTGTTTCCTTCATTAGGGGAGGATGTCTCCATCTTCCACTCCTCTATTAATCTGGAGGCTTTGTACCTCCTGCATTAGGATAAATATGCTCGGAGAGATTGGATCTCCTTGACGGAGCCCTCTTATAGCTTTGAAAAACCCATAAGATCTGCCCATGAAAGAGACAGAAAGCCATGGAGAACTGAAGCAGTGAAAGAGAATATCACATGCCTGCACAGAGAACCCCATGTGAATCAGAACTCTGTTAATAAAACCTCGTTCCAGCCTTTTGTATGCTTTGATCATATCCAATTTGATGATGATATTAGACCCATGAGACCTGGTGGATATATCTCTGATCATTTTCAGAGTGAGAGCCATTGCACCTTGAATTGATCTGTCTTTTACAAAACCATGATGCTCCAACGAGATGCACTTGGGAAGAAAACCACACAGCCTCTGATTAATAATACACGCTAAAATTTTGTATGGAAAATTACACAGACTAACCGGTCTGTAATGAGATATTGAGGAGGGATCTTTGATCTACGGAATGAGCACCAAGGACGTAGCGCAAGCCACCTGAGGGAGGCCTCCACCACGAAAGAAGTCCTGAATCACCCTTAAGATATCATTCTTAATCGTTCCCATGACTCTTTGTAGAAGGATCCTGGGAATTTGTCTGGGTCTGGAGCGCTCTCTGGATTTAACTTCATCATGGCATTGTAAATTTCTTCCTCCCTTGGACTACAACCCATGCATTCATTCATCTGGTCAGTTATAGAGTTCCGCGACTCCCCCAAGAGCTCTGAACCCCCTGCCAGGTAGCCTTTAGGCATTGACATGCTTGGCCCAGCCAACAAGTCTATGAAGAAGTTGTGTGCCACCCCTACCACATCTTCCTCCCCTGAGTAGGATCCATCTTCCAACTCGATATTTGGTGTGGTAGGCCTCCACTTCTCTTTAATACATGCGTGAAAGAAAGCAGAATTTCTACCTCCCTCTCTAAGACATTTCTTCTGGGAGCTCTCCATGGCCCTTCTCTCCTGAGAGAGGAGCATGCTAGCCATTTCATTTTTCTTATCCATTAGCTCTGCAAAAAAATGTTCATCCCATGTCTCCTCCAGACTCGTCTCCAATCACTCAACTACCTGTTTGAAGTACTCCAAGGATTGGTCTGTTGGTGGAAGTTTCCTAGCCCACTGGTGTAACCTCTGCTTCAGCCACCTCATCTTTTTAGGCAAGGCCACCCATGTGTGCACTTGAACAGATTCCTCCCATGACTCTGTAACCACCTCCTTGTATCTCGGATTCTCGGGCCACTCGCTGCAGAACCAGAAGCTGTCGTGACTAGACTGAGTCGAGGACAGAGAGGGCAGCATCTAAGAATGATCCGAAACCCCGTGCACCAAGTGATTAACCATCGCATTGGGAAACATTGTTAGGATGTGAATGTTGGCGAGACATTGATCCAGACGCCTCGAGCACCAGTAACAAGGATGTCCACCTGGGTCGAAGGCGGAAAGATCCTGCCACAGAACCTCCCATCAGTGAGAGTCGCAGCTGGCATAAACCAATGACATGAGGAACACTCTCGTATCACAAGTGATCTTCATGGTGATATATTGGTCCCCAGCTGGAATCAGATCCGCTGATATGTCCTTGTTCCAGAAGAGCCATATGTGTTCGTTTTCGGGAGCAGCGTGCATGAAATTGCACTTTCTGATCCTGCGGGAGAACTCGCTTATCTTATTGTTTGTGTTCAAGAATGGCAACCAACTGAACCTTGTTCTTTTTGGATTCCGACGCTATGAAGTCTGTTTTCACCCGAGCCCCCAAGCCGAGGGCATTCCATATGAGTATAGGAATCATTGGGAGAAATTGGGCCCAGTTTTGACACCAGGCGATGAGGTCTCTGAGACAAGGAAAGGGATGCACTCCCGGGATAACTGTAGCTTTGATCTTGATCTTGTACAAATGCCCGTACAGAGATCTGAAGGCCCCTGTGAGGGAGAAGCAGGTTGGGGTAGGAGCTTGGAGGACCTTCCCTTCGCAGCTCTCGGTGGGGTTTCATACCAGAAACACACCACCACCGCACCTTCGTCACCCTTAGAAGACTGGGCAGGAGACCTCGGACTCCCTTTCTCGATCTTGGGGCCTTGGGACTATCTCCTTTGAAACAGGAGTCTCCCTTCCCTTGCACGTCTGGGATAGCCGCCCTTCAAGGGGAAGGGGATATGCAACCAGAGGAGATGAAAAGTGACTGAAGATCCTTCCCAAAAGGACCCCCTCAACTAACCTCGAGGAAGTCGCGCCGAAGCTCCCCGTACCTGTAAGAACCAAAGGAAGAGAGACTTGCAAACCCGAAGATGATAACTCCTTGCAAGAGGGGACCTCCCTCACTTTCTTGGAAGAAAAGGGATCTTCTGCTGCAGAGGAAGCCGAAATATGACCCTCACTTGCACAAGGAAAAACTGAAAGGTCCTCTTGGATGATCTCCCCACTCGACTTCGCTGCCGAAGAAGCTGGATGAATATTCACTGGGACAACACGAGCGGCATGACCCCGCGATTCCGCACCTCTCTTCCTGAAATTCTGCTTGGAATGACCCTCGAGAAGGCATGCGGAGCAATACCTGGGAAATACTGCGAAAACAACATCCTACGGCCACTCGACTGTCGTCTCAAGAAACTAAAGGGGAGAATGTAGCCTGCGCCTTTAAGCACGGCTCCTGGGAAGAGCAGGACGAACCGCACAGAACGTCCTTGAAAGAGCGGTCCTTCCCTGGTACCGTTGCGTTGAGAACAGGAGGCCCAAGAGCATTCGGCCGGAAGAGAGGAGCATGGATCGAAGCTCACAGTGGCTGGAAACGCCGCCGGTGAGCAAGCCGCCGCAGGATTAACGGTCAAATAAATTTGAAAAGTACCTGGCGCGTGGGGCGCCTTCTGCGCTTCGGGAGGAGCCATTAATTGAACACAGAATCAGTATAATTGTTATGATTCATATCTTTATACATATTTATACTTCTGATATGAATAGATAATTATGAAATTTGAGTTTCATTTAAAAAACCCCTACATCATATTTGTTATTGATTGGACACATACTCAGTTATTGAACCTTATCACTCCATCAAAATATTAGTTGAACTGAGGTGAATTTCTTACCTACATCTACATTTCAATATCCTCTTTTTATGGCTCATTAAACCTCACATGAATGGAATATGGAAAATTATACTGATAAAGATATGATTTATCCCCTTTCATCACAATTTCAAAATACGTATTCTATAAATCCATAAATATTGGATATCTTTCAATCCCCATAATTGAAAAAAGGCATCGTATTCCCAACTCATATAATCAATAACCAATCCTACTTAATAACATGGTAAGGTATTTAATAGTCATAATCATTAATCAACTCTAACCTTCTCTTTTGTTTCATATTCAACTATTTCTGTGTGAATATATACATCAATCTTTTATGATCAGTATATACCTAAAACCTTTCACCACATAGATAATGCCTCAGTTTATTTAGTGAAAATTTTCCACTTCAAAATCCAAAATATTTTATGGGTAATTTTTCTCATGAATTATCAATTAATAAGATGCATAATATAAAACCCCAAAATTTTATGAACTATATTTTTTTGAATAATTTTTTTTATATATTTTGTTACATGCTACACAAAGTTTTCACAAACCATGAAAAACTATTAATATTATTATTTAACTACGATTTTTTTTACATAGTTGTTAAAAATAGTGAAATGTATAGAAATTAAAAAATAAATAAAAAATTTATAATGTTTTTATATAAATAAAACGTATTTCATAAAAAATACTTAATTTTTATTTAATTTAATTATATTTTTTAAAGGTGATATTTTCAATGAAAAAAGTTTTCTATTAATTTTTTTGAACCAATAAAAGTAATTTTTGAAATTTTAAAAAAAATAGATTTCAAAAAATAAAATGAAAATTTTGAAATCATCATGTGAAAATTATCATATGGGGGGATTTTTGGTATTTTTCTAAAAAGATTAATTTTTTGGGGAATAGTGAAAAAGCAAGTTTATATTGAAAAAAACGCTTTTTTATTTAAAGAATGTATAATGTTTATTTTTTAAAATTGTTTTAAAAGAAAAATTATTTTAATTATATATTTTTTAATCTAATTTATTTTAATGGATTGAATTTAAAATTAGATTCTTATGTAATTTTTTTAAAATTTTGAACATTTTCTCTTTTGGAAACATTTTTCACATCATGTCCAGGTGATTAATTTTAGAATACAATTTTCCAAATAAGTGAATGGAATTTATATAATTGGATTTAATTATTAGAATTAGAATAATTTATATTGCATAATAATTTGTACTTATTTCTTTCAAAATGAATAGTAAAAATTAACTACTGCAGTTAGTGTTAAAATGAGCATATTTGGTTGTTAAACTAAAAATATAATTGGTAAAAAGAAATAGAAAATTTTTCAAATCCCATTGGATTTCCATATTTAATCATTATAACCTCAACAATTCTATAATGGACCATTTGGAACCTTTTGGCATGTAAAAACCTTGTCTACTGTTTATTCGTTAAAAAATTCCATGGGTGTCCTCTCTCCCACATATAATAGGACACAACCTTTCCTCTCCTCTCTGCACTTCCAAAGTCCTTTGGTTAAGTGAAGTCCTTCCCAAATATATTCCTTAAATCCCCCTGCACATCCAAGAATCCTTTTTGAGATCCAAAATATAGTCTAGTATATTTTTTGGATAAAACAAAAGATGTTTTCAAAAGAAGATGTAATGCTTATAACTATGTATTTTTTTTGTAACATGTTATTTTAACTCCAAATTTTCATAAATTATTTTGGGATAATAACAACATTATCTATTATATACTATGGAGGAGAAAAGGGAGAATGGCTAAATCCGTAAACTTGGAGGCCTTGAAGGAGATGGGAAGATGAACAAAGATGGAATCTCAAGGACCGCATAAATAGTGGATCATGTTAGGAATAACAAGATGTTTCCCCATGCATCAATGAAGATGATTGTGGAATACCGATCCCATGATAGGGTTGGTGACTTGAAGAAAAAATTCAAGGAGGTTGTCACACTTGGCTGCCAATCCCTTTTTTCAGACATTTATATTCATCCCCCAGTGAGGATCATTCATAATGGTTGGAATCTCAAACTAGGAAGCATTTAAGGAAAGGGTTAACATATGAAGGTACACCATAATCATGAGATTTATTCTCCAGAAAGGTTAACGAATTTTGAAATTTAATGATTTCACATGTAAGAATGCATAAAAAATGGATTTTGCTTAATAGTTGATGATCACAATTGGGTGAGGATACTACCAATTTGTTTTCCCCTCTCATGATATCAATCTAAGAGATTAGTGTTTTGGATCATTATCCATGTATCTCGACATCCTAATAATTCAATAATGGGATTGAAGCTTCAACCCAAATTTGGTAAGGAACACTCATGCACATGTATGGATCTATATATGCAGTTGAATTGGCTATATTGTCACCCACAAACTCTCAGAGACATTGCTTCAACCTAGGGGAATCTAATTCGGATGGATAGAAAAACTGATAACATGAGTTATAGGCACTATTAAAGGATTCTCGTTGATGTTGACTTGTCCACAACCCTTATGGAGGAAGTGGTTCTAATTATAAGTGACGATAGTATCAATTTGTTTATCCCATATTAATGCTAAATGAAAATTTTAACAAATTGTGTTTCCTTTGGTCAACTATTATCTAAATTCTAGAGGGACAGGGAATACTCTTTATGAAATATTAAGGGGAATGTTACCCCTAACATCCAAAGGAAGAAGGGAAATGAAAAAATCACACCCCCTAACCTAAACATCATTATCATTGGTGGCCCATACATTGGGGAAAATATGGGGAATACCTCTATGAAAAAAATCAGGTTCACACTGGAAAGAATACTCCACCTTATGATGACCTCAATAATCCTCAAACAAATATGGAGGATATGAAAATAACCCAGTATGCATATAAGGTTGTTAATTCCCATGTTGAAGAATCCCATGTCCATTCTAGTGATACTCTCATCCCCAGCAGTATAGCTACTGTGTCAGTGAACACTATGCTACATGAAGGGAACGTTTAAGGTAGGGATAAAGAATATGCACCCTACACTAAAGTGGATACTAGAATTCTATAGCCTCAACCCACTGATTTAAACAACCTAGGTACTATGAAGAATATTACATAAACTGATAGAAACCATGGGCAGTCTATTGCAGTTCCTCTAGATGGGACCTCTAGTGTAATTCCAGTTGACAAAAACACATAAAATGTAGCCCGACAAGCTTAGGAAGAGTTCCATATAGACCCTAACATAGAGGGGTTGTAAGGGGTTGATCTGGGAAAATGTGTATAGGGAAGAGCCAGCATCCCCCACACAATAGAGGTGTCACCAAAGCAATTGTAAAGTGGTGGAATCAATGCACCTGGTACAATTGGAGAAAAGCCTGAGTTCCCTGTTATGACACCATTTAAAGAGATGTAGTTTGATGCTCGAGAAACTCAACATTATAACGTAAATTCTATGGATAAGTCTTCTTCATAGGTTCATAGAGCTAAAATATCATGAAGGAAGACAATAATAGATATGGAACCTGAGCCCATACTTTATAATATTTTTTCACCTCACTAAGAGGCACATTTTAGAGTGATGAGGTTGAGGGTTAAAAACCCCTTGTACATACTTGTAAAGAACCCAAAATTCTATGATATTTTTTAATTATATGGGAATATTAAGAGTCCGTGACAATTGACGACACATGATTCTGAGGCCCGGTGCTCCCAGAATGAATTTATGAACTTTGTTTTTGTTACGTTCAGTAAACGTGCGGGCGAGGTTTTGTAATTTTTGAACTGGTGCTCGAAATTGAAATTTGAGGACATCGTTGAACATGCAAGAATAGTATTAGCTTAAGGAGACCTTCACTTCGACCGTAGTTGGTTGAGGGTAAAAGTTAGTTTATGTGTTTTTTTTGGGGGAAAAATAAAATAAAGAATAACTTTTATTTTATTTTTCTTAACCTCCCAATTGAATGCTCGGTGGTGGGGACCTCCCAAGATAGAGAAACCCCCATTTAAATCCATGGTGGTCGGGACCACCCGAAACCATCTTAATAGGGTGGGGGGGAACCACTCAACTCCCCATTAATTTATTCTCCCATTTAATTGGGCCAAATAATTGTGCCATAAAATTAAATTGTTAAACATAATTTAATTTATATTGGCACCTCATTCCTTTGAGAGGATTGTGTGGAAAAGAAGAAGGGGAGAACTTGTAGAGGAACATTCTCTCGGACAAAGAACACCCCCAATGAAGATCTTCTTCAATGAAGAACACACCATTTTCTCCAACGAAGAATGCACCACCTCCCACGTGGGACGTCTTCAACAACGAAGAACTGATATCCGTCCTTCCATCCTCACTGACATCAATAAACATTAGAGGTATAGGTTTTTTTGTTTGTTGTGGTTTGAGTTGAATTATATTCTCTTGATCCGCCTGCTATGAATATAATGCGGAGGGTGCGGGCCAAATGAAGACGATCTGATCCCTCCTCTATTCTTCATGGTTGTTGTATTCTTCACGGTGAAGAAAGGTGGCGACTGCCACCCGGGCTAGCAGCACAGAACAAGGGCGGTGGGTGCCCGCGCTGCCGGTAGAGGAAGAGGGTTCACTGAGGTCATAGGGCGGCTGGCTATTGCTGGCCGTGGCAGTGGATAGAGGGAAGCCGTTGCTTCGGCAGGCCGCAGAAGCACGGGCGGGACGACCGCGCTCCACTGTCAGAACAAGTGTCCACGACCTGCCTGGCCACTGTGGATGGTGGAAGGTGGTCAACGTTCGGATGACCGTGGAGGGGTGTCACACAACGCACCGCCTGGAGGAGCAAGGGGCCAGGTGTTTCGGCGAGGCCGAGTTGTACTGAGCGTGATCCGCGGCAGGTCCCGTGTGCTGGCTGGCGACCGAACGACTTCGATCATTCGATGATTGAAGGTGGGGGTCACGCGACTCCTCCTGCATGCGGCTAGGCTAGGCTGGACAGGCCAGGCCCGCCGCGGCCTAGCCCAACCATGCCAGACCCGGGTCGGGCCGGGGTCGACCCAGGTTGGGTCGGACTGGACCCGAGTCCTACTAGACCCATAAACACCATATTTTCCATAACTTTGGCACCGTGCGTCCATTTGATGAACCATCTACGACACTGGAAACCTTGTAGTGAGATGGTCCTTTTGGTATACCCTACTTGAGATTTGGATAAAGTTGTGGTACGATCGGGTTGGATCGAGCATGAATCCAACCAGGCCCTCGAGACTAAAATGCTAATAACTTACAGACCGGGCATCCAATTGACGTACTGTCTGTTGCGCTGAGACCCCTTTTACATGGTGGTCCTTTGGGGTACTTCTTCTTGGGACTTCATGGATGTTGGAGTATTCGATCGGTGGCTTGAGGAGCGAACCCTCCCGGAATCAAGAGAGCTTAGTGCAGGAACCCTGTAGCTAGCTGTAACATGGGAAAGGGATCCTTCATAGGTCTATATTTGAGGATCCCATATGGATCTACTCTAGGAATCCATGTGGGACTACTCTAGGATCATGTGCGGGTCTGCTGTACTAGGATTCTATCTGGGTCTGATGATGTACTTGCATCCTGTGTGGGTCTACTGTACTATGATCCTGTAGGGCTCTGATGATGTACTAGGATCTTACATGGGTATGCCTCTTAACATAGGAATATGATTCAGTAGTTACATCTAATCATCTATACTTTGATACTTAATTTATACCTAGATTGAAATGAGTCTTTACCTTTGTGGTAATCTTCTATGAGGCTTACTTGTGTGGTACTTACCTTTGTGGTAATACGTTTGTGGTATTTTTCTATGTGGCATTTTTGTGTGTTACCTTTCTTCGTGGGGATACCATGGTGGTATTCATATGTGCGGTGTACCTGTGTGGTACTCTCCTTCATGGTGATACCATTTTGGTAATCTTCTTGTGTGGAGTTACCTTTGTGGTACTTACCTTTCTTGTGTAACCTACATGGTATTCCTTTCTTAGTGGAACAGTTGACCTTTGGGCTTTTGGGTTGGACCTTGTGCTTCATCATGAATGAGATGGGTATACTTGATAACTTAGGTATATGTATGGGCATATACCTTAGTAGGGTTGAAAGTTGTTTTCATGCTTTGTGTTAATCCTTTGTGGATTTTGTGAGACCTTTGAGGGTCTCGGGGTCCCTACTGAGAATCATTATACTCACCCCTGCACGGGCTATGCCTGCACCTTGTTGTGTTTAGTGCAGACGACGGACAACGCTAACTGAGGATGAGAGTACCAGGACTGGAGGTAGCTTGGAGGTGGATATTAGATGAGGCGTACTGCAGAGACAACCATTGGAGAGATGTACCAACCCTTCAGGTAGAATCTTTGGCCGACGTTCACAAGATCTGTTCCAGTTTACTTGTACTTTCTAGATTTCTTTTACTTTCCATATTTCTTATATTTACTAGTTGGTTTTGTATTCTGGCCCCTTTTACTTACTATAAAAACTCTTTTTTACTATTTAGATTACTTTTGTTCGTCTCTTGTTGTGTCCTTGGTTGTGTGTGCCTACAAGTTATAAAGGCAATGGCTTCCCGGTTTTAGGGAATATGCCTTTCATTACTAGTCACTATCCCCTGGCCCATGGAAGGCAAGCTTGGGATAGTCACAACATGGGCCCCACGGGATGGGTGGTGACAAATTGGTATCAGAGGAGTCGGTTCTATCATAAAACATAAGATTCTGATGTTCTTAACGAAAATAGTGTTAAGTGTTATGAGTGTGGTTATTAGTTTAGGGAATCCATTGTTGGTGCGGCGACCAACCTATACATACACTAGGACCCTGACTTATGTTTTCTGACTCAATGCATGAAAACAAAAATTGTGTGTGTGTTTTTAAAAGTTTTTTTTGTGAACTATTTGAGTTAGTTCACCAGGTATAACTTATTGACCATGGAACACCTGTTTATTTTCAGGATGCCTCCATGTATACAACCATCTAGGGTTCCTGATAGAGTACGTGATGATAGCTCCCTGAGCGATGAGGCCTCGGTGTAGGGCCCTCTCCTAGTATAGGCACCAACAGAGGCACCAATAGTACCATTACCCGTGGGGCCACTGATTCCACCATCCTCAGAAGCAGAGGGTGCACACCGCTTGAGCGCGTTACACGTGTTCCAGTGCTAGAGGCCACCAAGGTTCTGGGGTGAGATAGACCCACAGGCGGCTGAGGATTGACTGGAGCCCGTGGTGAGAGTCTTCTGACTGGTTGGGACACCAGCTGATCTCATTGTGATCCTTGCCACCAGTGTTCTATAGGCAGCTAAAGGTAGATGGTGGAGATTGATGCTCTAGGTTGACAATGAGGTGAAACTTCTTTGGGCAGACTTTGAGAGTTTGTTTCAGGCAGAGTTTGTCCCAGCGACCCTTTGAACAGTGCGCATCCAGGAGCTTCTTAATCTACATGATGGTAGCATGAAAGTGGATCAGTACTCAGTGAGGTTCAACGACCTCTCATGCTACTCCACTGATATGGTGTAGGACCCATTCTTCAAGGATAAGACCTTCGAGCAGGGAATCAGGTGGGAGATCAGGGCTTCGATGATTTCTATCAGCATCTTGATGCAGGAGGGGTGTTAGAGAGATCCCTCTTAGTAGAGAGTTTTCTTATTATGTAGTCACCATTAATGAGACCCACCACCAGGATTCACGTATCAGAGTCTTCTGCAGCTGGCAGCAGACAGATGTCATAGAGGTCCAAGAGGACCAGACCTACAGATGGATGACCGTAGGATTCCGGGTCGGTTGTGCGGGACTTGAGACAGAGCTAGTCATATTAGGAACATGCAGTGTTATACATGCGGAGGGTAGGGTCACATGGATCGTGACTGCCCGACCCATTGTACAATTGATCATCAGATGTTCGAAGGAGCGCCCAGGCAGAGATAGAGGTTCAACCGAGGAGGTCTGCAGGGAGCAGGCGAACGTGGAAGAGGAGCTGGTCGTGAAACTGGCAGTGGGTGATGATTCAAGATGTTACATCCACCACCACCAGGTGGTCCACCCCGACCATAGGGGTCATGAGGACTGGGGAAAAGCTCAGCTCGAGGTAGTTGAGGCCTACAACCATGCCACTTCGGAGATGATACGAGGTACAATATATGTCTACTCTACCTTAGTTTCAGTAATTACAGACACAGGTGCTAGTCATTATTTTATTGAAACTACCCTTTTTCAGAGCTTGGATATTCCGACGGAGCCGTTGGCTCGATCCTTACGTCTAGAGACTCCTGCGAGATAAGATTCGATGATTACACACGGGTGTAGTAAGTGTGAGATTTCTCTAGGAGGAAAGAGCTTCGGCTGATATCTCTTATTAGCGACGTTGAGTCCTTATGATGTCATATAGGGTATGGACTGGTTGTCTATATTCCATGCACAGATTAACTATATTAGGTGCAAGGTGTGGTGTGTCTGCACTGATGGGACTATGTTTACCTTCACTGGTGTGAAGGGAGCATGTGCAACATAGGATGAACTTACTCAGACGAGAGTGCAGCCAATCACTCAACAGTTGTCTAGCCTTACCCATGAAGCAGTTAATGTGGAGAGTCTATGTAATCCTGTAGTGGTGGACCAGTATGCAGATGTCTGCCCTGATGATGTTTCGGGTCATCCTCCACGTAGAGAGGTGGACTTTTACATTGAATTGTACCCCGGGACGACACTGATATCTACACCAGTGTATCGGATGGATCCTTCGGAGCTTCGTGAGCTACGGGTATAGCTGGAGGACTTATAGGGAAAGGGGTTAATCTGACCCAGTGTTTCTCCTCAGGCAGCCCCGATTTTGTTCTCCAAGAAGGCGGATAAGAGCTTGAGACTTTGTGTTGACTATTGACACCAGAACCAGGTGATCGGGAAGAACAATTACCCACTCCCAAGGATTGAAGACCTATTTGATTAGCTAAAGGGAGAACAATGGTTCTCGAAGATAGACCTCAGATCAGGCTATCACCAACTCAGAGTACGAGATGAGGATGTGCAGAAGATGACTTTCAGATGTCGGTACGACCATTATGAGTTTTTGGTCATGTTATTTAGCGTAACCAACACTCCAGTAGTGTTCATGGGACTCATGAACAGGATCATCCATCATTACCTTGATCGCTTTGTAGTAGTCTTCATCAACGACATTATGATCTACTCAGCTACTAAGGTAGAGCATGCATATCATTTGCAGGTAGTTCTGGAAACACTTTGAGAGTACCATCATTATGGTAAACTCTCAAAGTTCCTGTTCTGGATCTGAGAGGTTCACTTTTTGGGACATGTCATCTCAGAGGATAGAGTTTCCATGGATCCAGTGAAGATTGAGGAGATACTTTCTTGGGATCCACCCAGGAGTGTGACGGAAGTACGGAGTTTCCTGGGATTGGACGAATACTATTGGAGGTTTGTGCCAGATTTCTCCAGAGTTTCAACACCTTTATCAGCATTGACGAATAAAGGGAAACACTTCGTGTGGTCGGAGAGATTCCAGCAGAGTTTTCAGGAGCTGAGGCAGAGGCTGACTAGTTCCCCCATCTTGAGGCTACCAACAGAGGGCATTGGGTACGTAGTCTACTACAACGCATTACAGACTGGGCTTGGATGTGTCCTGATGCATGAGCGAACAATGATTGCGTATTGTTCTAGATAGCTGAGACATCATGAGAATAACTACACTACCCATGACCTGGAGTTAGTAGCAGTGGTCTTTTACTTTAATATGTGGCGACATTACATGATGGGAGAACATTTTATAGTCTACTCAGATCACAAGAGTATCAGGTATATCTTCTCTCAGAAGGACCTAAACCTGAGACAATGACATTGGCTTGAGTTTGTCCAGGAATATGACTTCGAAATAGTCCATACTATTGGGAAGGGGAACATTGTAGCAGATACACTCAGTAGGAGACCTGGTATACAGTTTATAGGTAAAGTAACAGAGCAGCTGACCACTTTAAAGATATCATTTGTGGATCGAGATGGAATAGATTTTCTTCAGTCTCTTACAGTTACTCCCAAACTTCTTCAGTGAGTCAGGGAGGTGTAGTGTGGGGACACTAACTACGAGGCTCGACATGCTCAGATATCCATATGATAGGCACTTGATGGATTTTCTGAAGGTGGGGAGCGTTCCATCCTCTTCAGAGGACGTACTATGGTACCAATGTCAATTTTTGAGGAAGTGTTGAGTGAGTTCCACACATACCCTCTAGCGGAACATCTTGGAGTATCGAAGATGTACCGGGACCACCGATGACAACACTGGTGGCTGTGAATGAAGAAAGAAGTAGCAGATTTTGTCTCTTGTTGCCTCACTTGTCAGCAAGTGAAGACATAACATCTGGTACCAGCAGGCTTTGTTTTGCCTTTAGAGGTCCTTGAGTGGAAGTGGGACGTGATATACATGGACTTTGTGACAGGAATTCCACATACATCTAGGGGTAAATATTCTATTTGGGTGGTCATCGACCGACTCACCATGTCATCCCACTTTCTATCGATCAGATAGCACGGTTTAGTAGAGAACTTGAGATGCCTCTACGTGCAGGAGATTGTGCAGCTACATAGAGTACCCTCAACGATTGTCTCTGATCGTGATGTACGTTTCCCTTCCCGGATATGGAAGGGGTTGCAGGAGGCTTTTAGGACGCAACTTCGTTTGAGCACCGCCTTCCTTTCTCAAATGAATGGCCAGACTAAGCGAACCATTCAGACCCTTGGGGACATACTGCGTGCTAGCATCCTTGACTTCAGTAACAGTTGGTAGGATCACTTTCCTTTGGTGGAGTTTTCATAAAACAATAGCTATCACTCCACCATTGGGATGGCACCTTTCAAGGCTTTGTACGACCAACCTTTCAGATCACCTTTGTTCTAGACTGACCCAGGGGAGTCAGCACTCGTGGGACCCGATATGGTATAGGCTATCATGAAGAAGGTGCAGATCATCCAGGAGTGGATGAAGACTGCACAGAGCAAGCATAAGTCTTATGCTGATAGGAGAGGGAGACCTCTAGAGTTCAAGTATGGTGACCATGTCTTCCTATGGGTCTCACCCTGAAGAGGTTTGTAGAGATTTGGTCTGGGAAACAAGTTATCTCTGAGATACATTGGACCCTTCCTGGTCCTCAGCAGATTTGGCGAGGTGGCTTACTGCTTAGCACTTCCCCCTCAGTTGCACTGGGTGCATGACATCTTCCACGCATCCCAGCTAAGGAGTTACGTGCACGAACCTTCCCACATCATCGACCATGGAGAGATGCACATCTATGATGGGGCGACGTTTACGGAGGTTCCTGTGGAGATTGAGGATCAACATGAGAGAGTCTTTTGTGGGTGATCGATACCTTTGGTGCGTGTACGTTGGTAGCACGGGAACCTCCAGTAGAGAACATGGGAGCGGGAGACTCAGATATGTGCATAGTACCCCCACTTGTTCCCTTAGTTTGAGTTATGGATTATGGGGACACAAATCCCTAATGTGGGGAGAATGTAATGACCTGGAAATTCCATTTAATATTTTTAATTATACGAGAATATTATGAGTCCGCGAAAATTGACGGTGTGTGATTCCGAGGCCCAGTGTGCCCAGAATGAATTTCTGATCTTTTTTTTGGTATGATCAATAAATGCGCGAGCATGTTTTTGTAACTTTTGAACCGCCACTCGGAATTGAAATCTGAGGACACCGTTGAAATCATAGCACTAGTATTTGCTTAAGGAGACCTTCACCTCGACTGAAGTTGGTCGAGGGTGAAATTTGGTTTTCATGGTTTTTTTGGGAAATAAAAATAAAATAAAGAATAAATTTTATTTTATTTTTCTTAACCTCCCAATTGAATTCTAGGTGGTGGGGACCTACCGATCTAGAAAAACCCCCATTTGAAATCCATGGTGGTGGGGACCACCCAAACCCCTCCTAATGGGGGGGGGGGTGAAACCTCTCAACTCCCCATTAATTTATTCTCCCATATAATTGAGCCAACTAATTTTGCCAACAAATTATATTTATAAACTTAATTTAATTTATATTGTCACCACATTCCTTTGAGAAGATTGGTTGGAAAAGGAGAAGGGGAGAACTTGTGGATGAACATTCTCTCCAATGAAGAACACCTCCCAATGAAGATCTTCTTCAATGAAGAATGTTCCATATTCTCCAATGAAGAATGTGCCACCTCCAATGTGGGACGTCTTCAACAAAAACGAACCAATTTGTGTCCTTCTCTCCTCACTGACATCAACAAACATTCGAGGTAGGGTTTTTTTTGTTTTTTATGGTTTGAGTTGAATTAATCATCTTGATCCACCTGCTGCCGATCTAATGCATAGGGTGCAGGCCAAACGAACACGACCTGATCCCTCCGCTATTCTTTATGGTTGTTGTATTTTTGTGGCAGAGAAGGTGGAGACTGCCACATGGACTTCCCAGACGGAACTGAGGCAGCGTGTAACCGCGCCACCTATAGAGGAAGAGGGCATGCGAAGGCCGGAGGGTAGCTGGATATTTCTATCCATGACAGTGGACAGAGGGCGGCTGATGCTTCGGTCGGCCACAGAAGCATGGGCGGCGCGATGGCGCGCCGCCGTCAGAAAAAGTGTTCACGGCCTGCCTGGACGCAACAGATGGTGGAAGGCAGTTGGTGTTTGGCTAACGATGGAGGGGCAGCTCATGACGCACCACCAGGAGGAGTAAGGGGCCGACCCTTTCGGCTGGACGAGCTGTACCCGGAAGGTCCAACATTCTGGATAGCGACTGAACGTCTTTGGCCGTTTAGTGATTTAAGGTAGGGGGCGCGTGACTCCCCCCTTCATGTGGCCAGGCGAGGCCATCTAGGCTAGGCTAGACCCGGGTCGGGCCGAGTAAAATCGGACCATGTCGGGTCAACCCAGGTTGGGTCAGACCAGACCCAAGCCCAACTGGACCTCGAAACACCTAATTGTCCATAACTCTGGAACCAAGCATCCTTCTGAAAAACTATCTATGGTTCTAGAAACCTTGGAGTGAGACTGTCCTTTTGGTATACCCCACTTGAGATTTGGATAATGTTGGGGTACAGTCGGTTTGGATCGAAAATGAATCCAACTGGGCCCTCAATACTAAAAGGATAATGATTTACAGACCGATTGTCCGATTGACGAACCATTTGTTGCATTGGAACCTTTTTTATGTGGAATTCCTTTGCAATTATTCTTCGTGGTACATAGTGGTAGTTGGAGTATTTTACTCGTGGATTGATTAGTTGACCCTTACGAAATCAAGCGAGCTTTGTGCGGGAACCCTATAACTACCTTTAATATAAGAAAGGGATCCTTCATGGTTCTGTATTTGAGGATCCCACATGGATACACTCTAGGAATCCATGTTGTACTACTCTAGGATCCGGTGTGGGTCTTCTGTACTAGGATCTAGTGTGGGTCTGATGATGTACTAGGAACCTGTGTGGGTCTGATGATGTACTAGGATCCTTTGCGGGTCTACTGTACTAGGATCCTGTGTGGGTCTGATGATGTACAAGGATCCTACGTGGTTCTACCTCTGAATAGAGTAAGATGATTCAATAGTTACATCTAATCATCTGTACTTCTATACTTATGTTATACCTAGTGTGATATGAGTCTTTACCTTTGTGTTAATATTATGTGTGGTGTACATGTGTGGTACTTACCATCATGGTAATACCTTTGTGGTATTCTTCTATGTGGAGTACCTGTGTGGTACCTTCCTTCATGGTGATACCTTGGTGGTATTATTCTATGTGTCATACCTGTGTGGTACTCTCCTTCGTGGTGATACCTTTGTGGTAATCTACTATCTAGCATTACCTTTCTGGTACTTACTTTTGTAGTGTTACCTTCATGATATTCTTGCCTTAGTGGAACAGTTGATGTTTGGGCTTTTGGGTTGGACCTTGTGCTTCCTCATTAATGAGATGGGTATACTTGATAACATAAGTATATATATGGAAACATACCTAAGTAGGGTTGAAATTTGTTTTTATTCTTTTTGGTTATCCTTTGTGGATTTTGTTAGACCCTTGATGGTATTGGGGTCCCTACTGAGTATCGTTATACTCACCCCTGCACAGGCTATGCCCAAACAGTGTTGTGTTTGGTGCAGACGAAGGACACTGCTAACTGAGGATGAGAGTTCTAGGACTGAAGGTAGCTCAGAGGTGGAAGTTAGACGAGTTGTATTGTAGAGACGACCGTTCGAGATCTATACCTACCCTTCAGGTCGGATCCTTAGTGGGTGTTCACAGGAGATTTTCCTGTTTACTTGTACATTTCATATTTCTTATACTTTCAAGATTTCATGTATTTTCCTACTGGGATTGTATTCTGGCTTGTTTTACTTACTATACATACTATTTTTTCTATTCATTTTACTTGGTTTCATCTCTTGTTGTGTGCATGGTTGTGTGTTTTTACAGGTTATAAAGTTAATGCCTTCCTAGTTTTACGAAATACGCCTTTCGTTGCTAGTCTCCAGCCCCTGGCCTATGGAAGGTGGGCTTGGGGTAGTCACGACACGGGCCCCGGGGGATGGGTCGTGACAATGCTGAAAATGGAAATATATGGGAGGATGGGAACATTTATGGACTAAACACAGATTCTTACCCAAAATATATTAAGAAGAAAGATATAATGAAAAAGGAAAGAGGCCATGATGGGATGACATAGAATGAATGTCTTTTGACTAGGGACAAGGACCCTATGTAGTAATGTCTCTGTACTAGAATTCTTTAGGGATGAGAAACCCCCTAATGTCTAAATCCCCTAAACATTTCCTTCTATCCAATAAAACAATTCTTATCACTATTTAAGAAACAAAATGGTGTTTGAAAATTTGACGACCTTCAAGTGGTTTTATATGGGATATCCCTTTATTTCTCAGATTATCCATAAAAGTGATAAAGAAAACTTATGAATTCTCAAACATAAATGTATTGAAATTGTCACATGTATCCAGAAAAATTAGAGCCTGACTTTCACTTTCAACATATTAGGAAATATTTTTCATACCACATTTGGGTTTGCCTCAACATCCTATATCGGAAGAAAATACCTTTGGAGGGAGTAAGAGGAAATATCTGGGAAAGTGGTCCAAAGGTTGCTCGTGATGGGTGAATTAAACAATTTCCATGGACCAAATTAAAAGTATAGATCCTACTTCCATAGGATAGAATCTAGTGAACTCTCTCATTATATTTATCTTTATAATCTTATCGAGGTTCTAATTTCTGGTGCTGATTTCACTCGAAGCAGGTACACTACGAATGAAAGTAAAGTAATCATGATTGATGGATTCTTTGTTAAAATAGATGAAAAAATCATCATCAATTCTCTCTCAAGCTATACCCTCTGTAATATTCATTATGATCAAAATCCTATAGTTTTTTAACTTTACACCATGGAAAGGTAGGCCCCTCTCCCTATACATCACAATAATGGTAAGGTTGTCATCCCAGGATGTAGAAAAACTATTCAGGAGGCATGGATGCTTATGAGAACAGAAATCCCACTTTAATGACTTGTTCAAATGTTAATGAATATTAAAATAATTCTATTGGAGTAGAGTAAAAACTCATTTTCATTGGTTTATTTTGATATCCAGCATGCTGAAAAGTACCCAGCAAGCATCCAAAATAGGGGAAAACCGATTTTTCTCCATCCATGGAGGAAGTTAATGATCACATAAATCATTATAAACTTTTAAATATAAATAAAATGATGGAGAATAGTCACCTAAAAATTAAATGGTTGAAAAAAAGTGACATAAACTCCAAGTTAATTCACATACTTCATAGTGTGAAAAGAGCTAGGGAAGGGGATCAAGCCATCAACATCAATGGGTGGATATATAATTCAAATGATGATATCTCAGAGGCTAGGATTGACTATTTTAATGGAAATTTTTACTTATGATATGCTATAAGATACTTTAAATATAATTAGAAATAACCTTCCTTATATTTATGAGAAACCAAATTTTGGACCTTGTCTGGGTACTAGACAAAGATGAAATCTGGAAAAATCTTTTCTATCTTAACATGGAGAGTGGTGATGGACCTGAAAGATTTAATAATAAATTCATTAGTTTTTTTAGGACATACTACATGATTATTTGGTTAATGATGTTAGGAAATTTTTTGGTCTTTTCTTTTTTCCCTATGGAATCAACTAAACATCCTTGCCTCGATCCCGAAGAAGAAAAATTCAGTTGAAATCAAGGACCTTAGAACAGTGGACCTTGGGAATACTATCCCTAAACACATCAGTAAGATTATAATTTCCATGTTGGGATTCATTATCAAAGATCACATCCCTCAAAATAAATATGTATTTTTATGGGAAGATGCATTTAAAACTCCATTTTCACTACTTTTGAGAGTATCATCATTCTGAGGATAAAGGAAAAAGAGGGGAATTTGTCCCTAAAGATTAAAATATATAAAGAATTTTACATGAACAAAGTTAATTGTCTACTCATCATCCACATAAGGTATGGTTCTTCAAATAATTTTGTGAGATTGATAACTTTTATCTTTTCATCTGTTATATTCTATATATTAATCAATGGGACCCCAAGTGGCTACATTCAATGCACCATGGGAGTAAGGCATGAAGATCTGCTATTAGGGATCCACATTGAAATTGCTAATGACTACCTAAGTAGGTACATTAATGACCTTGCTCAGGTTGGCCTCATATAACAAATTAATATTGGGACGAATGTCAGGACTCCTCTGCACTTTCTATATGAAGATGGCATCCATATATTTGTTAAATCCTCATAGATAACTATTTCCAATTTTGAGAATATTTTTTATCATTATAAGAATTTTTCTGGATATTCCATTAGTTGATGAATATCGTTTATTATTTTTTCTAATGGCCTTTATATGGGTAAAAAAAATAGTTTGGTGAGGAATGCTGGGGTTAAAAAGGGCTCCATTCCCCTCACCTGTCTTGGTATTCCACCTTTTTAGAAAAAAAAGTTATTACCGATTCCTTAGTAGAGTTAGCACTGTAATTATAAATCAAATACTTGAATAGAAAGGTAAATCGATGGCTAAAGCATGAATATTTTTACTGGTTAACATGATCATTACTTTAATGATTTTCTACTCCTTATTTATTTACATATGTCAAAGAGGTATCACTAAGGAGATATAATGCATGATTACGAATTTAATCTACATAGAAACTTTTCATGAAAGAAAACTAATTAATATTTCCTAGAAAAATTTCATAAAACACCCTAATATGGGAGGGATTGGTATCATAGACCTGAAACTCTTCAATGACGTCTTGATTTTAAAATTTGCAAGGAAAATGTTAACCACAAATGATCTATATTTTAATTTTTTAACAATAAGGTAAGGGTAAGGACAATGGATAGGTACTCACATTATCTTGTGTCATAGGTATGGACTTCAGTTATTTATTCTTTTAATGAAATTATGAAGAAGAAGAAATGGATGGTTGGATGGAACTCTGATCTCAACTTCTAAAACATATGTTGGCTTGACTATCCCCCCACGGGTAGGTTGAGAATTCACTCTAAATAAATGTGGATGAGTAACTCTGATTTTATAACACCATACAATATACTCAACTTCATTCCTCAGTAGGTTGTCCGGGATGTTCAAAAACATGATTTCATGGATGTTGACACTCTAATATGGAGGACTGTTTATAATAGAGAGTTGATTAAAAAAATAAATACTATATTAAAACTAATAGTTCCATTAGAATCTTGTCCAAGCTTGCTGAATTTAGGTCCATGTTCATATAGCCCTCAAACATTATTCTCATATGGATAATCTGGGAGAACAAACCACCATTATATGACCAAATTGAGGTGATTTAGGCAATGTATTGTCTCATCATTCCCATTATAACTTAGAGTATGTGAAAGCACACAATATCTGTTTTTTTGTTGTGCATATGAAAGGTCTTTGTGGTAGTATTCAAGGAAGATATTTTTCATGGACATCAATACACGGATAACTCATGAGGGGTAGTTGTCTTTTCTCATCAACACCTAACAAAGCAAGCATATCCAACACTTATTACTCGCATCTTCAACCTCTTTTATTACTTCTATCTAGAGAGCCCAAAATGTGAAATTTTTTTAAGAGTAGGCACCCTCCATTCTTGATGAAACCCCTGAAATGCATAGGTATGTTCATTCTGCTACATCAATTCATGTGGGAGTAATGAACAATAACATGCTTGATTGGAAAATCCTATGGTTTTTGGGAGTTAGAGGGATTCTGAAGCAGCCTCCTGTCCCTAGATCTATGATATTGGTACCTCCAATTTTCTTGTGAGTTAAGGCTAGTGTCGATGGTGCAACCTCGATAATTCCTGGTCCATCAGGTTATGGGGGAATCTTCTAAACCCATTTTGTTTTTTATGGTTTTTTATATAAATACTTTGGAATATGGGCTGATTATAAAGTTAAAATATCAGAAATTATGTATGCTATTAAAAATGTTTTCTATAATAAGTGGAATTCCACTTTTGTTGAACCTGATTTCAAAATAATTTTATGGATCTGAATATAAGACCAGTAGTGTTACATGGAAGCTTCTACCCCATTGGATGGATTTTATTAACCATGTCACTTAGCTTAAGCATCTAGTTTCACATGCATATAAAAAAGATAACGAGGTAGTGGATTCCTTATCAAAGAGTGTGGTCCTTGAAGTAAGAATAATGTGGGATTTCATATCACTTGAATACATCACCTCTCTAATGAATGATGACATGTGTGGGATGGTTCACTCGAGTATTTCTAATGTCCCTTGTAATACCTAAATGTTGTTTTTCTTATTTACTATTTTTAATAAATTTTTTAGGATCAAGTTCACCCAGATCTTGGATTTTCTTAGAATCTTTTTCATAATTATTTGTTATTATTTTAATGGCATAATATATATCAATATCAACCTCCATAAATTGGTAAACATAATTGTTGATCATGTGTATAGTGGAATACTACCTCGCAAAATGATGTTAATCTTTTTCTATAACCACATCTCACAGATAGATATAATAAAGTATTTAATGTTTATATACGATATTTATTATATTATTATATTTATTTAATAATAGGATCACATATAACCTCTTATATTCCATTACATTGAACAATGACATTTTTCACACATGTGTATGATGGACTACCACCACCGAAAGCGATTTGATTTGTTTTCCACATCGCCTTTACATGAAAGATGATAAGAATAGGTTTAAAAAACATATGTGAAATATATGAAATAAAAATTAGTCTTTAATGGTAATATATTATTTAACCATATTTCATTCAATCTGTCTATAAAATTGAAACACTTTTTATGCATACAAATGGCCCACAGTCTACATTAATGTTGAATTTGATTTTCTATATCCAATATTTAAGGATTAATATAAATAAATATATACTGAATACATTTGATATTAATATAAAGGTTAAAAATCTTGATTTTAGGGGATAATTATTGATATAAGAGGACAAATATCAACCTTTAAAAACATACTAGAAAAGAAAGTAGTTATTTCCCAAAACCTGACTTTAACATGGAATTGTTAATAAAAGGGGAAAAAGGTAAAAATAAAATAATGTATTGTATGATATATATAAGTATGTTTTAAAATATATTTATAATTAACATATATTTATTATAAAATAGTTTCAAATGTGTATGATTAAATTGTAGACTTTAGGTAAGGGATGTTTGTCTCAATTTTTCTTACTTGGGGTATACATTAAGTTATGCACCAACCTTCTTTATATGGGGTATATACAATACATTTGCTATATAATATCTTGAATCTAATTATTCTCATGATATTTTAAGTTTCTTTTAATTTTATTATTTCATGGGTCTTATGATTCAATTTCACCAAAGTGGTAAGTGTTTGATGATACAATATCATAGTTTATCGAGATTGTTAATGTTTATGCTTCTGATTTTGAAATATTTTTATCAATCTCTCAAGAAACTAATAAATTTTATTATCTTATTATTATTTCATGAAAATACATTTTTCCTTTCATTTGGCTCACTTTAAGTACTAAAGATTTAAAAATAATGTTTTTACAAAAAATTGACTTTTTTCGCTCTTCGGTTGGAAGTCCTTTTTCTTCCATATCGATGTTTTCCAAAAAAATATTTTAAGATCATTTTACTAGTATATAATTATTTTATAATTATTTTTAATTATTTTTTTGATTTTTTTATTTAAAAATAATCTTCATGTTTTTTTAAAACAATAAATATTTAGTTTTTACTGAAAATTTGAAAGGAGACTTAATTTTAACATGTAAGAGATGAAAAAAATTACACCATCCTGAACCCACAATTTTTTAAATATTCCTATATATGTTTAAAATTTTATAATCAAATGAAATAATATTTAAAATTTTTAATTGTATGTTTTATTAAAAAGTGTGAATTTCAATGTTAAAATGATATTTTTTTCAAGAAATATTTCATGTGATATTTAAAAATAATTTTATATCTAATATGAAATCCATTGATGTTACTCATTCATTATTAGGATTATTAACATAGGATACCATCATTATTATTGGTCAATATATTTTATGTTGATGATGACACCATGTTTTTGAAATAAGTTTCTCTTCCATACGTTATACCATGAAAAAATAATTATGTAACCCACTTCTTTTTTCCATGGGTATTTTATATTATGAATTGATAAAATGAGTATTCAATTTTTTTCTTTTATATAGGTTATGATTTATTGATATGTTTATAAAACCCATTTCTTTTCATGGGTTATGATATGATTAACAATTTATAAAATATTGAAAAACATATATATGATTTTCATTATGTGAATTGTGGGGTCTATTTAACAACTGGGCCCTAGTGACAGCACAGACACCCCGCTTTAACATGGTCGTCGGGTCCAAGCCCTCCTTGTACCCCAGTTGCCCCGGTGACAACATTGACACCCCACCTTTACATGGTCGTCGGGTCCTAGTCCACCAGGTACCCCGATTGCCCCGCAGACACGTTGTCCCCACACTAGGGCCCACCCACTTGCCCGAACAAGTCATCTGACTAATTACTGTCCCCACAGGCCAACACATGTCCCTTCCTGTGTGTTTTGTTCTCACTCACACACACCCTGAGAAACATACCAGAAGGTCACCCATCCTGATCACTACTCTAGGCCAAACACCCTTAAATATGGAGTTATAATCAATAAGGCTCCCAAAAATGAAGGTTCACCTTGTTGACATGAGTCATATCATTTATCCATTTAACCATTTATCATTTGGGGATGTTACAATCACCCCCTTTAGAGAACAACGCCCTGGTTGTGGAACCTACATCTCAACTCCCTCATTGATATGTTTATAAAACCCATTTCTTTTCATGGGTTATGATATGATTAACATTATATGGATTCTTGGAAAACATATATATGATTTTCATTATGTGAATGGTGGGGTCTATGTAATAATTGGGCCCCGGTGACAGCACAGACACCCCGCCTTAACATGGCCGTCAGGTCCTAGCCCTCCAGGTACCCCAGTTGCCCCGGTGACAGCATAGACACCCCTCCTTATCATGGTTGTTGGGTCCTAGCCTGCCAGGTACCCTAATTTCCCTATAGACATGTGGTCCCCACCCTGGGGCCCTCCCACGTGCCCAAATGGGTCATCTGACTAATGAATGTCCCCACATGCCAACACATGTCCTTTCTTGTGTGTTTTTTCCTCACTCACACACACCCTGGGAAACTTCACAGAAGGACACCCATCCTGATCACTACTCTAGGATAAGAATGCTTAACTATGGAGTTCTAATCAAGCATGCTTTTGAAAAGGAAGGTGCACCTTGTTGACATGAGTCATATCATTTAGCCATTTAACCCTTTATCATTCGGGGATGTTACAATCACCCCCCCTTTAGAGAACAACTCCCTCATTGTGGACCCTATATCTCAACCCAGGCAGTGAACCACACTTAAGGCTGGGTACCACCTCTTATACCAAATGTAACAACTAGGCCCCGGTGACAGCACATACACCCTGCCATAACATGGCCGCCGTGTCCTAGCCCGCTAGGTACCCCAGTTTCCCCATTGACATCACATACACCCCGCTTTAACATGGTCGTCAGGTCTTAGCCTGCCAGGTACCCCAATTGCCCCGCAGACATGTGCTCTCCACCCTGGGGCCCACCCACATGCCCGAACGGGTCATCTGACTAATGATTGTCCCCACAGGACAACACATGTCCTTTCCTGTGTGTTTTGTCCTCACTCTCACACACCCTGGGAAACTTCCCAGAAGGTCACCCATCCTGATCACTACTACAAGCCAAACACGCTTAACTGTGGAGTTCTAATCAAACATGCTCCTGAAAAGGAAGGTGCACATTGTTCACATGAGTCATATCATTTATCCATTTAACCCTTTATCATTCAGGGATGTTATAATAAATTAACCCCCGAATACTTCTTCTCTCCGAAACATTTTACATGCCCAAGTCTCTAAGACATGCGCCAGTTTCCTTCTTTCCAACTGGTAACATTCACTCGCTGTATCCACTCAGCCAAAGAACATTCAACCACAAAGGTTCTCTCTAGAAACCTTACATAAGTAGGAATTCATAGAGAAATAGTGATGGCTCAGATGTACTTTAAACACACCTCGCTCTGAAGTTCGAGCCCTGAAGCACTGATCGTATCGTATTCATCGAGTACCAGGAATGGTCGGTACGTCCCAATGAAAACTCAGCTTCCGACATGTTGTCCTGCTGAAGATGTAGAAGCTCTAGGGATCTCTCAACCACCTCCTCAAGCCAGTCCTCAGCTGCTTGTGAGTCTGGCTTGCCTCAGAACCTGAGGGTATCTGGTGATGAATCACGTGTAAGGCACTAAGCCTATATGTGTCCTCTACTGATACCGCTAGTTGTAACTGCTGACCAACGAGAAATGATATAGCTAACACACTACCCAAAGGTACTATATCAGGTAATGGTACACGTACCGAATCCTCATCACTATGTGGACCATCCTCATGGTCACTCACTGAAAAATACTAGTAGCTAAAATCATCATCTGCTCAACTGGTGTCTCAACTAGGTGGGAAACTCTAGTAACTGCCTCCAGCTAGCCCTCAGCTACATGGGAAACTATCTCACCTAGAAACCTTAGAGGCACATGTTTCTAGAACTCATGCAATGAGCTCAATTGGCATGCACTATCCGCCAGTGCGGCTGGTGATATCTTCTTCCCAATAGGTGGTGGTGCTGCTGGTACACCACCCGATGGTGCCCACATAGTAAGAGGGCCCTGCACTGGAGCCTTGTCGCTCGATGGGCCGTCATCGTGTACTCTCTCAGGAATCCGAGATGGCTATCTACGTAGCGGAATCCTAACAAGGAACAAGTGTACCACTATCATAAGTTATACCTGGTGAGCTGACTCAAAGAGATCACTAAGAAAACTTTTGAAAACACATATGCAATTAGTGTTTTCGTGCACTGAGTCGTAAATCCGAAGTCAGGGTCCTCGTGTATGGATTCTTCGGCCACCGTAACAACACTGGACTCCCTGAACTAAAAACCACACTCCCTACACTTAACACTATTGCTTCACATAAAAGATCAGAGTCCTAAGTTTTGTGGTAGAACTGACTTATCTGATACCAATCTGTCACGACTCATTACCCGGGGCCCGTGCCATGACTACCCCAAGCCCGCCTTCCATAGGCTGGGGGCTGGTGACTAGCACCAAAGGCGTAATTCCCTAAAAAACGAGAAGGAATTCCATTTATAACTTGAATATTCACAGAATAGAGTATAAGATAGAAGCAAAACACTAAGTAAAATTGTATAAAAAAAGAGTACTGAAAACTAAACGGGGTCAGAAATACAAGCCCAACTGTAAAGTACAAGGAAACTGAAAGTACAAGTACTGGAAAATGGGAAAAAGTCTCATGCATCATCCACCAGGAAATCCTAACTAAAGGGTAGGTACAGATAACCGCCACAACACTACACGTCAGTCCGTCTCCTCCGTGTACCACCACACTATGTGGTCCAACTCCGGGTACCGTCCAGTCCGGGTACACTCATCCTCGGTCAGTTCTGACTGTCATCTTCATCCAACACAATGAGGTGCGGGCATAACCCATGCAAGGTAGAGTATAACGATACTCAGTAGGGACCCCGAGACCCTCAATGTCTCACAAAATCTAACAAGGTTAAACCAAAAGGTATGAAATCAAGGGATAAAAATTACTTAGGTATATGCCCATACATATACCTATGCTATCAAGTAACCCATCTCAATTTTGAGAAAAACACAAAAGTACTGACTCTGCTCACATAGGTATACAACTTTTATAGAGAGTTATAGTTGATTAGATGTGTCCACTAAATCATCTATTCTGTCAAACCCACACAGGATCCAGGAACAGAAGTCAGAACTGTCGAACCCACACAGGATCCATGAATAGTATTCAGAGCTATCAAACCCACATAGTATCCATGAATATCTATTTTATCAAACCCATACAGGATCCAGGAATAGAAGTCAGAACTGTAAAACCCACACATGATCTAGGAATAGTATTCCGAGCTGTCGAACCTACACAGGATCCAGGAACAGCTATTCTGTCGAACCAACATAGGATCCAGGAACAGAAGTCAGAACAGTTGAACCCACACAATATCCAGGAACAATAGTCAGAGTTGATGTACCTACACAGGATCCATGAACAGCTACTCTGTCGAACCCACACAGGATCCCGTAACATATGTCAGAACTGTCGAACCCACACAGGATCCAAGAACAACTATTCTGTTGAACCCACACAGGATCCAGGAACAAAATTCAGAACTGTCAAACACACACAGGATCTAGGAACAGTAGTTAGAGTGCATCCATACACAAGGTTCTCACACAAAGCAGGCGTGATTCTAGGAGGGTACGTTCCTCAAGCCAAGTGTCGATACCTCAACTTCGATGAAGTCCCATGAAGAAGTATCCCGAAGGTCCACCACATCATAGGGGTCTTAACGAAACAGACAGCGCGTTAATCGGATGCCCGGTTTATGAGTTGTTAGCCTTTTAGTCCTGGGGGCCCGGTTGGATTCGTGCACGATCTATCCTGACTATTTCTCAACTAAACCCAAAAATCCAGTGGGGTATACAAAAAGGGACCATCTCTCTCCATGAATACCAGTTCCACTGACGGTTCATCAAACGTATTTTCGGTGGCCAAGATATGGCTGAAGGAAAGTAAAGGGTTGGTAGTGGGCCTGGGTCCAGTCTGACTCGATCAGACTGACCCATCCCAACTTAGTATGGGCCGACCTGGTTCGGGTTTGACCTGGCCCGCTAGGCTCAGCCTAGCTGGCCGCGAGTAGCGTGATGGCGCGGACAGGTCACGAGGGCGCGGACCGTCCGCGGGTCGTGGTAAGGGTGGTTTGGCCCAGAGGCGCTGATTGAGGTTCAGATGGCCGGCTCGGTCTAGCGTGCGTGGGGCATGGCTCGGGCGGCTCAGCTCGGATGACCGAGGCTGGTTCAGCCAGCACCGCGTGGGGCACGGCTCAGGCGGATCGGCCCAGATGGATGAGGCCGGTTTGGCCAGCGACGGCGCGGGGCCTGCGGATGGCCAGAGGATAGTTTGGATAGAATATCCACGAGACGTGTGGGGTGTGCAGGCCGGCACGTTTTGGCTGGGGTGCACGGGAGGCTGTCGGCGGCCGTGAGGCGTAGGGTTACTGGAAGGACACCATAGTTCGACCCGGGGTGGCGGAGCCACTTCGGCTGGCTGACAGGGAGGCTGTGGCCGGTTCGGCCGGACGGAGGGCATGACCAGGGTGGCACGACTGCGTTGCAGCATAACCGAGGCTAGTTCGGCCGATAGATGGCACGACCGGCGGGCGTCACGGGCGCAGAGACCGCGGGTAGCGCAGTAATTTCCTATCACCTTCCTCACCTCGCCGTGTCATCGCCATGTTGAAGAACATCACAAAAGAGTTCGACGGAGGGAGTCAAGACATGTTAGTTTGGCCCTCACCCTCCGCATTTAGGGTGATAGAAATCGTTCCATAATGAAATGAGAACGTTGAACTTCAAATTCTACAGCCTCCGCAACGATTCATTCCCAATCCGCAAAAGAAGAATCAAGGAAAGCATTAATAAGAAAATAAACCCCCTACCTTGCTCATAGTTGGTTGAAGAAGTCACGGGGAATAAGACGTATTGTTGGGAAAAGTCGGATGTCGGTGCCGTCAGTGTTTTCCTCGATCGTCGGTTTGTGTGCTCGCTCGTCGTAGTTGATAACGTATTACGTCAGAGGATGTCCAGAGAAATAAGGTCAAAGTCGAGGTCATTCTTCATTGGAGAGCGTAATCCTCCAAGTGTTGGGAATCACGTCACTTACCAGTGCATTGTCTGTTGGTGAAGCCATCCCAAATACTCATCCCAAACTCCATATATATAGGAGAGGGGGGAGGTAGGTAACGATCGTTGGAATTTATGACCGTTCATTTATTAGAAACCCTCCCAAATTCCAATGACGCTGTTACTTAATTTAAAAAGGGGCCAGACAATTAATTTACACTGGCGCAACGATGTAGTGTGTTGACAAGATTAATGGTATGTGCGTTGGCACAATTATGGTGGAGGAGGTCAAAAGGCTCTCCCTCATTAATTGTGGGAGTTGAGGGTTTCTCCCAATTAAAGAGGGGTTTCATCCCATGTGGTCCCCACCACAATAACCTCTCATGGGAGGTTATGGTTCGGGTGGTCCCCACATCCTTAACCTCTCATGGGAGGTTAAGGTCTGGTGATCCCCAGTTCCAACTTCCACCTGGATGTTTAGTTCCAGTGGAAACCACCTGAAATATCCACATGAAAGATCAAAATAAAAGAAAATAAAATGAAGTTTATTTTATTTTATTAATTCCATGAAAAACCCAAAAAATAAATTTCACCCTCGACCAACTGCCATCAAGGTGAAATTATTCTTAAGTGAATACCGGCACTGCGAGTTCAACGGTGTCCTCAGATTTCAATTTCGAGCACCGGTTCAAAAGTAACAAAATTCTGCATGCACGTTCACTAAAGGTACCCGAATTTTTTTTTCAAAAAATTATAATCAGTCAACCTCAACCCACGCTGGTCTCGGGGTGTGTTTCAAGTGTTGTTTCGTAACTTTTTAACTGGTGATCAGAATTGAAATCTGAGGGCACCGTAGAACTCGCAGCGCCCGTATTCACTTAAACAGACTTAAACCTCGACGGTAGTTGGTCGAGGGTGAAAGATAGTTTTGGGGTTTTTCGTTGAATTAATAAAATAAAATAAACATCATTTTATTTTAGTTTGAGCTTCCATGTGGATATTTCAGGTGGGGTCCACCGAAACTAAACCTGTAGGTGGATGTTGGAAGTTGGGATCACCAGACCTTAACCTCCCATGAGAGGGTAAGGAGGTGGGGTCCTCCCGAACCATAACCTCCCATTAGAGGTTATGGTGGTGGGGACTACCCAGGATGAAACCCCCCTTTAATTTGGAGAAACCCTCAACTCCCACAATTAATGAGGGAGATCCTCTTGACCTCCTCCACCTTAATTGTGTCAATGCATATACCATTAATCTTTCCAACTCACTTCATCGCTGCACCAATGTAAATTAGTTGTGTTGCCCCTTTTTAAATGAAATAACAGCTTTGTTGGAATTTAGGAAGGTTCCCAATAAATGAACCATCATAAATTCAAATGATCTTTACCTACCTCCCCCCTCTACTATATATATAGAGAATTGGAGGAGGATTTGGGATTACTTCACCAAGCGACGAAGCGATGGTAATGTGACGCGATGCCCAAAACATGGAAGATTACGCTATCCAATGAAGAACACTCTCCCAATGAAGAATGACCTCGACTTCGACCATCTTTCTCGGGACTTCCTCCGACGTAGGATGTATTTGACTATGACAAACCAATGCACAAACCAAAGATTGAGGAAAACACCGAAGACACCGACGTCTGACTTTTCCCAACAATTTGTCTTATTCCCCGCAACATCATCAACCAACTACGAGCAATGTAGGGGGTTTATTTGAATGTTAATGCTTTCATTGATTCTTATTTTGTGGATTGGGAATGAATTGTTGTAGAGGCTATAGAATTTGAAGTACAATGTTCTCCTTTCGTGATGAACTAATTGTTATCACCCTAAATGTGGAGGGTGTGGGCCAAACTAACATGTCCTCACTCCCTCCGTCGAACTCTTTTGTGATGTTCTTCAACATGGAGATGACACGACGGTGCAATGAAGGCAACAAGCAAGGACCGCGCTATCCGCGGTCTCAGTGACCCATGCCTCCCACCGGCCATGCCATCCTCCACGCTGCGTCCCGGCCGTGCCACCCTAGCCGCGCCCTCCGTTCGGCCCAAACGGCCCTGGTTGTCCCGTCAGCCGTCCGTACCGGCTCTGCCGCCTCGGGGTGAACTGCGGTGCCCGCCCTGTCGTCCTACGCCTCCTGGCCATAGCCGGCCTCCCGTGCGCCCCGACCGAACCACGCCGGCCCACGTGCCCCACCCCGCCGCTGCCCGAACCAGCTCCCTGCCGTCCGCACGACCCGCGCCGCCGCTCACCGAACCAGCCTCGGACATCCGGGAAAAGCCACCCGAGCCGCACCCCTCACGGTACTAGCCGAACCGACCTTGGCCATTCGGGAAGAGCAGCCCGAGCCATGCCCCTCGCGGTGCTTTCCAAACTGGCCTCGACCATCCGGGCCGAGCCGCCGAGCCACAACCCACATGCATCTAGTCGAGCCAGCCTTCCGCACCCCTCACGGTGCCTCCGGGCCGAACCGCCCTTACACCAACCCGCGGCCGGTCCACGCCCTTGCGACTGGTCCACGCCGTTGTGCTCCTCACAGATTTTATGGCCGGCTGGGCCAGGCCTAGCGTGCCGGGCCGAACCCAACGAGTCAGGTCGGGCTGAACCCAAACCAGGTCAGCCCAGAATAATTCGGGCTTGGTTTGTCCTACTGAGTCGGACCGGACCCGAGCCCACTACCAACCCTTTACTTTCCTTCGGCCACATCTTTGGCACCAGACGTCCGTTTGACAGACCATCAGCAGTGCTGGTATTCGTGGAGCACAATGGTCCCTTTTTGTATACCCCACCAGAATTTTGGGTATAGTAGAGATACGGTCAAGTTGGATCATGCACAAATCAAACCGGGCCCCCAGGACTAAAAGACTAATAACTCACAGACCGAGCGTCTAATTTATGCGTCATCTATTTCATTAAGACCCCTATGACGTGGAGAACCTTCAGGATACTTCTTTGTGGGATTTCATGGAAGTTGATGTATCGACACTTGGCCTGGGGAGCGGACCCCCTCATAATCAAGCGTGATTTGTACGAGAACCCTGTGGATGGCTGTGCTCTGAATACTGTTCCTGGATACTATGTGAGTTCGACAGAATAGCTGTTCTCAGATCCTGTGTGGGTTTGACAACTCTGACTACTATTCCTAGATTGTGTGTGGGTTTGATAGTTCTGACTTCTATTCCCGAATCTTGTGTGGGTTCGACAGAATAGCTGTTCCTGGATCCTGTGTGGGTTCGACATCTCTGACTACTATTCTTGGATCCTGTGTGAGTTCGACAATTCTTACATATGTTCCTGGATCTTGTGTGGGTTCGATAAAATATCTGTTCCTAGATCCTGTTTGGGTTCGACAGCTCTGACCACTGTTCTTGGATCCTGTGGGGGTTCAACAGTTCTGACTTCTGTTCCCGGATCCTATGTGGGTTCGACAGAATAAATGATTTAGTGGCTAAATCTAATCATATCTTCCTCTCTACAATGGTTGTATAACTATGTGAGATGAGTCAGTACTTTGGTGTTTTTCTCATGATTGAGATGAGTTACTTGATAACATAGGTATATATATGGTCATATACCTAAGTAATGGTTATCCAATGATTTCTTTCCCTGTGGTTTATCCTTGTTGGCTTTTGTGAGAGCTTGAGGGTCTCGAGGTCCCTACTGAGTATCATTATACTCACCCCTACATGGGATATTCCCGCACCTCATTGTGTTGGATGCAGACGATAGACAATGCTGACTAAGGCTGAGTGTACCCGGACTGGACGGTACCCGGAGGTGGACCACACAACGTGATGGTACATGGAGGAGATGGACGGACGTGGAGTGTTGTGGAGGCTATCTGTACCTACCCTTCAGGTAGGATTTTCTGGTGGACGATCCATGAGCTGTTTTCCTTTTTTCTAGTACTTGTACTTTTAGTTTCCTTGTACTTTAAAGTTGGGCTTGGATTTCCGGCCCCCTTTACTATTCAATACTATTTTGTTATACAGTTTTAATTAGTGTTTTTCTTCTATCTTGTAGTCTTTTGTGTGAGTTCTCAGGTTATAATGGCAATGAATTCCCAGTTTTTAGGGAATTACACCTTTGGTGCTAGTCACCATCCCCTAACCTATGGAAGGCGGGTTTGGGGTAGTCGTGGTACGGGGCCCAGGGGACGGGTCGTGACAGTCTATATCTACACCCACTTCATTAGGAAAAGGTTGATATATTGTGAGATAAATAAGAGTGTATTGGGGAGTGAACCATGTTCGGTAAGAGACTCTATCTACTATGACATTATTCAGAGTGAACCATGACTACTATGATTGTTTTGGGGATAATTCATGAGTATTTTGTAAAGGATTTTTTTGAATATGTATATAAAAAACTATATTTCTTGTGAAATGTTCTTTTCTCATGCCTTATGTTTCTTGATTCCATTATGATTCTTATTTAATGAATTTCCATGATTTTTCCATAACCGATGTTAATTATATATGATATGAAAGTTATATTTTTTAGATGTTATTATCATTTTCGCATAAATTTATTCCCTTGATATTTTCATATCTCCATTTTTACCCTTATTAAGAATTTGATCTCTAGCTTTCTTATTTATTGTAGCCCATGTTATGATGAAAGGTATTATGTATGATATTTCAATGTAGGGTGATACTAATTAATAAATTCATGGGAGATGACATAGTTCCTCTATGAACCAATCATTTATGTTTCCATGTTTGTAAAAGAAAATAAATCTAAACAATTATGACTTGTATCATTATTTAATGTATTGATTTTTAATCTATCAATATGTCGTATTTATGAATGAGAAGCTGAGGAATTTATAGTGGGTATCACAATATAGTGTATTTAACCTTTTAAAACTAGGATTAGTAAAATTTAGAGATATACCTATTGATATGAATAAGTATAGGTCTATGTAATATTAAAAGTATAAGTAAACATTATAGAATTAAGAAAAAGGATAGAATGACTAGTTTCAATAAGATTACATCCCTAACTAAATTATATATGTGGATATGGATCGGGTACAGAGGTACCTAGTGGTAATAACCCCAAAAATCAAGCATTGATCTAGACTCGATCATTACTTAATTCACAAAAATAGACCATGTTGCACAACTGGTTTGACACACCAAGGAGATAAGCTTTGTAAATTCATATTCACTTTATATACCACCATGAATGATTTAAATCATGACTATGAAGGACCTAGGTTATGCTTGAGGTGTCATATATTGAAAAGAAGTTTTCATGATTTAGACATAAAATAAGTGATTCTTCATTAATATGTGTTTATAAACTATGACTAATATTTCTTACAAAATAATTATTTTATATTAGTCAGTAGATGGAATGAGAAAAAACAATGTTTATACTGAATACAAAAAAATTAAAATATTATCCTCTTGATTTACCAAATGTTTTGGAATTGAAATAAAAATCTTGTTACTATTCTCACAGAAATTTCATAGGAAATGAATCATGTCGAACTTTTGAATGAGAAACAGAGTGAACAAACTTCTATTAATACCTTTTTAAGAAATCATCCACCTTTTAGTGGTTCTTATAAATCACTAGTTTTCAGGAAATGGATCAATACCATGAAAAATATATTTTCCAATTTATAGTGATTGGACAACTAAAAAATAATTTTGTCCATCTATTATTTGGAAGGATAAAATAACCAATGGTGGAATATTCTCAAGAATACAATAAATCTAGATAAAAATTAATCCATAGAGTGTAACGTGTTTAAAAATATTATTTTTTAGTAAGTAATTCCATCATATTATTAATATGAAAATGAAAAATAAATTACAATATCTAAACAAAAGGATGATGAATCATTTGGAACCTATATGGAAAATTTTACAAGCCTTTTGAGGTAAAATTCATGTGTTATCGTCAAAAGTGAATGCAAGTTTGATCTATTCTTTAGTTGACTAAAACCAAGTCTATAATGGGATTTATCTATATAGTACTTTGGAAGCTAAAAAAATCATTATTTGTGCTGTGATGGTTGAAATGAAGATTTCAGTTACCCATTAATTATATTTTTCTATAAGAAAAGAATGTTGGAATTCAAGGGAAACTCAAAATACCTTGGATAAAAGAAGAGTATTTTTATTTTATGATCCATGTTTAGAAGGAAACATTGATAAGGTTGTATTAAATGGATTAATAAATGTTTTAAGTGCGGAAAGGAAGGACATCGAGTTGATTAATGATTAAGTGATGATAATAAGTCAGAAAATGATGAAAATAGAGATAACGCTCCATATAATTTACCACCCACACTCTAGTGTTTTAAATGTATGAATAAAAGGGATTTTACAAAAAAATTCCCCAATCGAGAGTTTAATGAAGATGATAAGCCACAAAACCTAAAATGAATTTGGATATAGGGAAATTTTATGCAATCACAATGGTTGAAGTGAATGATGGTATTTGTTGAACACTTATACTCTACTCCCTAGTTGGTTATTTCAATTTTTTATTTTGTATGAATAAGCACTATGAGAATATTATTTTTCATAGTTTAGTAAAATTTCAACTAATTTTTAGCTTTTATTATCTACCACAACATGGATTATTGAATAATGAATTCAAATTTGATATAATAATAGTCTTAGGATGAATGAAAGAATAAAATGGAAGTGTTTCTATTTAATATGAGATATTCTTTAAGGAAAAAATAGTGAATTTTCTTATGGAATCGTATATGTATCCATGTATGGTTAAGTTAAGAGTTATGGATAACATCAATGGTTTATTAGATTAAGGTTGATTATAAGTTCAAATTCATTGAAAACCCTTTTGCGGTCTCAATTGATGTGAGTTTATGAATATTAAGTATGTTTTAAGAGACATTATGGGAATAAAATCCTTTGGTTTTGTTTATGATATATTGAAAATGTTTTTTGAGAGGGAATGAATTTACACTTTTTTGAAATATGATTAAATAAATTGGTAATCATTAGGGTTTATCTTATCTTTGATGTTGAGGTAATTATGTGTTATAGTGTATCACTATATGAAGCCATCATACTTCATTTATTTTAGAAAATATATCCATATGGATCAAACATCTAAAAAATACATTAAAGAAGTGCTAAGTTGGCATGAAGTACCATTTTTGTGTTGGTTATCCCAACCAGAAGGCCTTCATGTTTTTTTGGATAATCCCCCATTATGTGCTATGGGGGAACCCTCACATGCACATGAGCCTCAGCCCAGTTGGTGAGGACTCCTTAAGTGCATCTAGGAGACTCGGGATCAATTCCAGGTGGAGGATAATTTCTAGTACTATAGTAGGACTGTAGCAGTACTGTAGTAGGAACTGTAGCGGGAACTGTAGTAGTCACTATTTGGCACTGTAGCAGCCTAGAATATTCACCAGTTTTGGCCTTTGGGCCACTGATTTAGTCCCCAAGTCCTTTAAGGCCCTCGGGCCACCAAAGAATTCAGGTCAATAAGGCCTTTGGGCCACCTCATGGCCTTCGGGCCACCTTAAGTGCATATGAAAACAAGAAAACCTACACGGAACAAGCTTCAGAAGGAGGATGAGCAAGAAGATTTCACCATAGGAGAAGCTAAATAGATTGCAAGAATGAGAGGGTATGGAACCGAACATCAGGACGAGCATGTGTATGCACGGAAAAGACTAGCCGAACAACCATGCGAAGGTAGAGAGATAATTTAATGATGAAGATGCTGGGAAGGATCAGTTCAAGTAGTTAGTCTGGGTTGTATGTAATGGTTGAAGTCTATGAGTAATGAATTCCACTATGGCCTATGAGACATGTAATACTTACACCTAAGGGCATGGTAAGGGTCCCACCTCACCCCTTAAAAGGTTGATTATCAAAAATAAATAAAAAAAGAATGCCTTCAGGCCATTGGAGGAGGGGGAACCCTCACATGGATTGCAGGCCTAGATTCAAAAGACCCATTACAAGACTCAACGGACCAAGGTATTATTCCCAGAAAACGAGGTGAAGGCCTAGGACCTGGAAAAATTGTATCAACCCCTCCATAGAATTTGAATCATTGAAAGCATCCATATCCCCTCCTCATAAAGAGAACTGAATTTAATTTCACCATATATAGATTCATGGGGTCTGTTACCAATATAAATTCTCATACCATATCATCCTTCCAGTCTGGTTATCTCTACTCTGGTGGATTATTCTCTCTCTGAATCCTCATCTATGACATACTTCTATGTCATCTGTCTAGGATGATTCATGGACCTTTGTAGCTCAGTTTCCTAGTGTCCTAATGTCTTATAATGGCATGAAGGCCCTTTTTTTATGATGGAATTTGGGTTATTGAAGGCCTTAATACCCATATTCCCAAACCGGTAGCCCGAAGGCCCGATTTGGATGAATAGTTATAGCTGTTATAGTTCCACACAATACTTATTATAGTAACTGGTATGACATTGCTATAGTAAAGTACAAATTAGACCCTAATCAGATTTCATCTTTGGACATTCATAGTCTATGAATGATCCTCTATCACTTGGGTACCTGTATTATATTCCTTTCATAGAGTACCACATTAGCTTGTATTTGATCAGGGCCTGAGGTTTACATCATGTTCCAAAGAAGTATTCAGTAGACACAGAATACAGATGTATGTTTCAGTAATCTGTATCATCCATTTATATGTGGTTAGTTTCAGAGAATAATTCCAACCCTTGAGGATAATCTAAGATCATGTTTTATGAATTTAAATGGTGGTTAGGATTAACTCCTTCCCCTATTAGAATTTTCTTAAAACAATATATTTTACGTGATAATTTAGATGGATCCTTATTATACCCTCTATAAAAATAAGTGTAGAACACAAACGTAGTAGAAGAAAGTTATAAGAAGGATGATAATGGGACCTAAGATATCTATATAAATTTAAGAGGAGGATAGAGTAATTCATCCACATATGAGGGAGTCAAAAATTTGATAAAAAAATTATGCGGATAATCATCGATGTGAAATGGAAAATGAAGATGGTGATCATGTGATTATATGAATTTACCTATAGAATAATTTTAGGGTATTTGGGAATAATTGAAAAGTATTACCATGTTTTATAGGACTATTTGATATTATTTATCATAATGGGACTATATCTTATCACATGGTGCTCTTACTGAACCTCACTCGTGATCATAATGTGTCCCATGTATCTCTCATAAAGAAGTAAATACATGATAAATCCCATATAATGAACCTAGAGGTCATACCACCAAATCATAATATTTATAATAACAAAAAACTAGTGGAGATTTTGGATAGAATATAATAATATCTGTGAATCAAGACCACTCACACAATCATTGCATTTTGGCAGAACCACCATATTGAGGACGAAATGCGGTAACTTGAGCATACACTGAAGCAAAATTATCCTTCATTTTGTAAACTAAAGTGAAAAAATTATAGGAAAAACTTCATTTTATGGGAGGTATAATGTAACAACCTTGGACTTAATGAAATATTTTATTCTAATAAATTTAATTTTTTGATATCATTCATTACACACAACAACATGTTTTAAAGGACCCAACAAAACTACTAAAATTATTATTTAAATAAGATTATTATTACATAGATATTTAATACATAGAAATGAATTAGAATAAAAAATATTAATTATTATGTATGGTTGTTTTATATAAAGAATTATTTTTGATAAAATGGGTACCCAATTTTTGATAAAGACATTTTATTTCTCAAAAATAGTATTTCTGCAAAAAAATATTTTCATTTATTTTTGTAAAAATATAATAAAATTACTTTGTTATATTTTAAAAAAACTATTTGAGAAAATTATTTTCATTTTATTAGTCTACAGGTAAAAATTATCATAGGGTTAATTTTTTGGATTTTTATGAATATATTAATTTTTGATGAATAGTGAAAAAATGTTTGTTTTTATTGAGAAACTACCCTTTCATATATTAAATTTATAATTATAATTACATTATAAAATGGGTTTTAAGGAAAAATGAGATTCATATATATATTTATTAATAAAATATTGGTCATTTGGATCAATTTAATATCGAATTTGATTTCAAATAATTTTTAATATTTTGAACATTTTCACTTTGGAAAACTGCTTTCTTGTCACGTATATGGGATAAATTTTAACTTAAAAAATTCCACACATGTGAATTTAATTTTTAAAAATGAATTCAATGTCTGGAATCAGAATATTTTATATTATATAATAATTTTAACATAATATTTGGTTGAAATAAATCGTAAAAAACAGTAAAAATTAATTGCTATTTTTACAGTTAAAACATGTTTACCAATGGTTAAAATTAAAATATAAGATGTAAAATCACCTATAAACTTATCAAAAACCAATTTTATAGAAATCTATAGATTTTATCATCTATAATGTTTTATAAAAACTCGTTATGTTTTTTCCTTATTTGATGGGAAAACATGGGTACACTTTATTCTTTTTAAAATTTATATGTGTGACCTCATCACCACTTAAAAAAGGACACACCAATCCTCTCCACATAAAACAACCCAAATTATTTGGTTCTGAAATAACCTACCAAAATATATTCCTTACATCCCTCAACACATTATTCAGTATATTATCAGATTATATATCCAATATAGTATGGATCTAGGTTAAGCATAAAGAGGTTTTCCAAAGAAGAGGTAATGTTTTTAACTAGGCATTTTTGTTTTCCAAATTCTTAAATCTCATTAAAGTCATATTAAATTAATATGATATAATATCACCTGTGTCTATCATATAATTATATTTCATTATATTAATTTTATAACCTATTTCCTTCTCAACATCTTAAAATGTGAAATGAAACTGTCAATCGTGTGTACCGTTGACTACCGCCTCCTGAATAGATGTCATTTGTTTTTCAGAACCACATACCATAGCTTGTTATAATGGAATATTTATGTTTATATATGATATTTATTATATTTTTAATCATATGGAATTATAATGTCACATATAGCTACATAATTTCTTTTCTGTTGGAATACAGTAATGTCCCTCGTGTAAACAGTGGACTACCGCCTTACGATGCGATGTGATTCGTTATTCATATATAATTTACATGGGTGATAATAAGTATATATATATAAAACAATATGTTATATATATAAAATAATAATTATTATAAAATGGCCATATATTATTTACCTTTCTTTCTTTCAATCCATCTAGAAAATGGAAACTATGTTAATGCGTACGTAAGGTCTACTATTTCCATGAACATTGTATTTAATTTTCTATAGATATTGTTTTTGGCCTATTATAAATAAATTTATAATTAATATATATAATATTTATATCTTTTTTAAAATTTTCGATATTATGTGACCATGATCAATGTAATATTACCAAAAAAGATAAAAACAGACATGGAAAAAATTTATTTCACAATACGGGACACTAACATGTAATTATTAATAAAAAATTAATAAAATTAATAATTATATAAAATATGGTATGAAATAATTAATTATGTTTATTTAATAGATGTATTACAAACTTAAATTAATTAAATATGATTTTTTGACATGTACGAATGAATTCAACCCTTAATGTAATGGATTTTTGTCTTAATTTGTCTTCTTTGGGACATATGTTATGTTATGCATCTATCTTTATATATGAGGTGTATACACAACACCTTTCATATTTAATATCATAAATTTATATATTTTCATGATATTTTAAGACTAATTTAATGTTCTTATTTCATGGGTCTTATGATTCAATTTTACCAAATTTCTAAGCCTTTATGATATAATATCATTCTTTATCGGGATTTTTTATGTATATTATAGTGATTATGATATAATATGATCCATATATATAGAAACACATTAATTTTATTATGATATGGTTATGTTATAATAATATGCGTTTTTCTTTCATTTTACACCTGTTATGTACTAAATAATTCAAAACAATATTTTCAAGAAAAATCGACTTTATTTCTCACTTCATTCAAAAATAATTTTCCTTCTGTATAAATGTTTTCTAAATAAAAGTTTTAAATAATGTTTTTACTATTTTAAAATGATTTTTTAAATATGTTTTGACCATTTTTTATTTTTTTTCCAAAAAATACTCTTCCTGCCATTTTCCTTACAATTCCAGTTTGGATTTCAAAACAAATAAAAGGAATATCTGTAAACATGTATTGCATGAACTAAAATTTCATCCTTTGTGAACACCCAATGTTATAAATATTCCAATATAATTTTAAAATGTTATTTTCAAATAAATGTATTTTAAAATTTTTATGAATATTTTATACTGATGAATGTGTTTTTCAAGGTGAAAATTTTATTTTCCTCATGAAATGTTCTAACTGATCTATAAAATCCTTTGAGGATACTTAATCCTTACTACAGATATGATCCATGGTTACCGTTCTTATTATTTTTTTGAAAGTTTTATGTTTAGGATGAAATGATGTTTAGGAAACTCAATTCTATTCGATGAGTTATACAATGATAAAATTCTTATAAAACATGTTTCTTTTTAATGGTTTTTTGTTTGATGAAAATACAATATGATTATGTAACCTTTTTATTTTCCATTGGATATGATGTGAATTTTTTTTATGAAACCCATTTCTTTCCGTGGTCTCTAATATGATGTATTTTTTTGTGATATTATGTCATATATATGTTTTATTTTCATTATGTGATGCACCGAACCAATATCTACCACTAATACATTGGGTAAATATTGAAATAGAATGAGATAAACATGACAATAATGGGGAGTGAGTGTAGTTTTGTAAGGGACTCTATCAACTATGATAGTCTTGGTAATGAACCTCGACTACTATGATGGTTTAAATAATGAACACCATTAACTATGATAGTTTTAGAATTGAGTATTTACAACTAAGGGAATGATTTTATATTATAATGTATACGACACAAATCAAGGAATTATGACTAGGAAATGTTCTCTTGGATCTTATTGTTTTATGGCATTCTTATTGTTGTCTTGATAACTTCTACGATTTATGTCATGAATCAATATTTTGATCTATGATATGTCAGATATAGTTTTAAAATTTTATTCTCATGTTAACTTTCCTTTTTAATCAAGATATATTGATATCTCCCTTGTTTAGCATTACTGAGAATCTTACCACACCCTTTCTTATGATTCATTTATATATGTTCTGATGAATGTATGATATGTCAATAAAGGTTGGTAGTTTTGAAGAACATAGTGGGATTTGATGTAGATCACCTAGAATTTTTTTTTTATGTTTTTATGTTTCCAAATACATTATACCAAAATGATTATGTAATTAATAATTATGTTATGTAATGAATATTAATCAATGAAGATGCAATATTAATGAATGACAAGTTTGGTTATCTATATATATTATATAACCATATAATTTTGTATGAGGTTGTACCATAGTCCCTTCATCCATGAATCACTAATGATCACAAACCTTTCTCTATTATAGGGTAGTATAACTATAGTTTGAAGAACCTATGTTTTATTCATCTCCTTAATATTTTACACACATTCCACTTTACAATGAAATCTGGATCCCTTCAAATAAAACATGGCTACTGGAAAATATTGTCTTGAGAAATACCACTAAAGAGTTGTTACTATTTAAGAAACCCAATAAAAATATGCATCTCAAGGACCAGAGTAGGTATGCGCCTTTAATTAATAACATCTTTCTTTGAAGGACCCATAATGATACCCTCACTTCTTATTATACTACCCAATAAAGAAACATTATATATCCAAAATTCAAAATTGATAAATTTGGTAAATAGCTTCTCTTACCACATGGTCTTTAGTAAAATCCTAATATATTATTAATTTCATTCCATTATATTTTAATATATAAGAATATATTTAATAAATACTACCACAAATTTATCAAGGTAATATCTAAAGACTCTTTTCATTAAATCCATAAAAATAATACTAGAAGTGTTATGTGAAAATGGAATTAAAATAAATTCATAATGAAAATACCTCATATGGAAGGATATGTTGAGTTTTTCCTCATTCTTGACCATTAGATGATGATATCCAGATCTGTAATAATTATTAGAAAAAAATTGAGATTCTCATAATTTATCAAACAAATCATTGATATGTGGTAGAGAGTACTTATTATTAATATTTATCCTATTATGTACCTGCTAATAAATGAAAAATTTAGTGAACCAACATTATTCTAATAAAAACTTACAAGTTTGTTCCATGTATAATTCCTAGGGTGAATGAATCCCTTATCAATATTCAATTGGAGTCATTCCTTAAATTTAGAAACTCAGTTGAGGGAATTCTATATGTAGTGTTTAAAATAATTTTAGTGTAAGATATGAGTTATATTAAAAACACCACATTATGATTCGGGGGAACATTATGTAAGTACTCTAAAAATAATTTAGAATATTCTTGAAAAATAAGAAAATTTTTAGTATTTATTTCCTCCACAACCACTTGAGTTAAATATCACTCATGCATAGGTCATAAACCCCATATGATAGAAGTAACTTTCATTAGGAGTTCTAGTCCATACATTCACTGATAAACGATCACATGTTCATTTGGAAAATCAAATGTAACATCCCATCCATAGCAATTAATATAAAATTTCAGCTGAGTTAGTTAATCCATTCCAAAATTAACATCATATTAATCTAGATTTATAATAAAAATATTTACATGAATCATAATCCCTTAATAATATATCATATAAGAGCTATAGATAAGAGATTCTTTAATCATACCATTAGGATTATTCATTGAAAACTCAATATGTACTAATTCATTTTATAAATTAAAATCCGTAGATAGTTTTTTAGGATAAAAAGTAATTCATATGACTAATCTCTAATAAGATATATCAATATTGAATCATTCCTATCACAAACTCAAATTCATTTTTCTATATTCAATACGTTAATAAATTAAAATTATAATTAAGACCATCAAGAATAATTACAGTGTTAAATCATGTAATATTAATACCATTTTTAATATATATTAAATAATGGAACCTTCATTTAACAAATGTCACTTTAACTTAATATCATAATGTTATATCTTATCAATGGTCGTCATAGGTTCTACCATCTCATTCATAATAATGGTTTGTAAAGATAAATTGGATTGACTGAAGAATATTCAAACCGAGTGTCTATCTTGGAGTGTAGTCTTTGGGCCACTTATTTTTCACTTGCAATGAGGAAGTTAACAAGCAATCCACCCCTTATAAAGTATCGCTGAATTGATATTACACGCAGAACTATAGAGGCCCCAACGACATCGACTTAGTTATCCGCGCACTGCCAGGAGTAGGAGGTAGCGCTGCCCTGTGAAACCCGTCTCACACCGTCTGCTCTACTTTGGAAACAACCCAGCCAACAAGCCTTCGCTTGAGCCAAGAAGTTCTACTACAGACTTTCAATGGGCGAACAGGAAAAACACGTGAAACGGGAGAACATGAGAAACCTGTGAAAGTTCATCTCACCAACCAATACCAAATTCCAACACCTCAATGCCCTCAACTAGAGTGACAAGCCCGCGCGACTAGGCTCAGCCAATCCTCCACTTCTAGATTTTATTATCCCTAGGTTAATCTATACCAAAACCATATCAAACATCTAATATCCATCCATGTATCTATTTTCTAGGAAAACAAAAAAAATCAATATTTTACCAATTCTTATATAAGGTATCTTATTATTAGTCTTATATTCAGGGTTTTCACTAATGTTTTCACATCATATTATCTAAAAAGAACGAAAACATTGTCTAATTACATCTAATGAGAATTGAAAAAAACATAAAAAATTATTCCATCATTTTAGAAAAATATTTAATACATAACATATTTATACATTACCACAATCCACAATTTTTCCCATTATTTAGAAACTATATATAAAAAAATTATTTTATAAGGTATCACTAACAACTTCCACTATTTTAATTATATTAGCACACTTGTAGACATACCAAACTTACATCCTTCCATAAAAAACTGGGTAATTAAAACATTAGAAATGGAGATCTCATATCCTCAGAAATGGTAATAATATTAGATATCAATCAATGAACATATTTGATTATAAGAGTATTGGAACCTAATAAAAACATAAGAATGTTATAAAAAATTAATTAAATATCATAAATCACAAGTCATGAAATAAGTGTTTCTCATAAAAAATGATTTCATAAGAGTGTGGAATCATCAATAATTAATCATGAGTCATGAGAGAATATCATAAATCTCGTAGTGTGGCACAATAATAAGCTTATAAAATTATGAACAAGAATAAAAAATCTATAAGTTTACAGATAAAGTTATGGACAGTAAAATATTTCCTCATATAAAGTTATGGACATGAAATTAGGTCTAAAAATAATTATATACTTGAAACCCATTTCTCATATTATGTTGTTAACCTAGAATCATGTTCATGAATAATAGAGTTATCCATTATTACCCAATTAATTATAGGACTATATAATTCCACCACCCCAATCAAATAATGAAAATAATATATATATATACCATAAGACCATATCCTAATATCATAACCCATGGAAAGAAAACATGTTTCAAATATATTTATTCATTTAATCATTGAATAAACCATGGAAAGGAAGCGGGATTCATAAACTTTTCAACATAACGTAATTAACCCGTAGGAACAAAACATGTTTAATAAAACAATACATCAAAAATTTATCAACAAAATCCATCTGTAGAAAGAAAGTGGATGGTATCATAAGATAATTTCATTAATATTTTATAAAAATCCATACAGTATGATGAAGTAAATGAAACATACCATTAGTGGAACATTCGAACCATTCCTTGAAATCATGAGAAAATTATCAATTTATTTTGATAACATTTAAAGATAAAATTATAAGAATATTATTAAAGGATTTTCTATGATAATAAAAATTGAAATTATCAAATTAGGCTTCAAAAATGTTAATGATGGTAATAAAATCCATTCATACCATAATCATTAAAAAATATTATTCCTTTTGTACTTTTATAAAAAATAAAAAATGTTTCATTAAAAATTTTCCTTTTAATAATTTCAAAAAAATTTAAAGGTAATGAAAATAGATCTTTAAAAACATTTCATTTATAAGTAAAAAAATCCAAAATATAATTTTTAATATCCAGTACATGGAAGATAAATCAAATCATCCAAAGAGGAAATAAGGTTCATATTTTATTAAATTTATATTCTTTAGTAATTTTATGTAAAAAAGTTGAAAAATTGTATTGTTACTTAAAAATAGTATTAGTAACCAGAGTGGAATAAAATTTATTTACATTATAGGAAACAATCTATAAATCTCTCTTAATATAAATTTAGCATTGAAAATACCCAAAAGAAATTATATTATATTATAAACCCATAAATCATGTATCATCTTAATTTGTATGTTTTTAAACCTATTTATAATAAACAAGGATTATTTATTCATATATTATAGGAAAATAACAATAAATAACTTATTATGCTTCAATATTTTATAATTTATAATTATAATTTTATTTAAAATTTTTAGGTCCAAATGGGGTGTAAATACACTGGGGGGGGGGATGAATTAGGGTATGGATATTCTTCCAAAAATTCTTCCTACACCATTGTATGCTGACCTATTTATTATAAGGGTGACTTAATTCATATTTAGTGTTCCAATTACTCATTTCTTCCAATGGCCCAAAGGCCTTCATTTTTTATTGATTTTTTTATAATCCACCTTTCAAGGGGTGAGGTGGAACCCTAACATGTCCCGTAGGTGTAAGTATTACATGGCCTGAGTGGTAAGGGCTCCAGCTTGGCATCCAAGAGACCTAAGTTCAAAAACAGGTGGAGGTGAATTTTCGGGTTACTGTAGTAGTACTGCAACTATTCTGTAGCAGTCACTGTAGCAGTTACTGTTCGATACTGTAGCACCCAGATCTATTCACCCGATTTGGGCCTTCGAGCCACCAGTTTGGGCCTACGGGTCTCCAGGGCCTTTAGGTCATCAAAGCCCTTCGAGTGACAGGGCCATTGGGTCACGTAGACTATGTAGTAGCCCAGTTCACACAGAACAGATCCCAGAAGAGGATCAAAGCAACAGGAGTAGCAACCACGAGATGCAGAGCTAACCAGATTGGAAGAATGAGAGGGTATGACAGCCGCCATCGGGACCAGGCACCGTGCAGATTTGTACGGGGCAATGCTAGCTGATCAGCAATGCAAGTTTGGGAACTAAGGCGATCAATAATGCAAGACGCTGGGGAGGGGCAGTTCTAGTGGGCTGGGCCTATGGGTCATTTAATGGGCATGGTATGCCTCTAGGCCTTCGGGTCATGTATTTCGGGTCATGTCAGGCCTAGTGTATTGGGATTACGGGTCATGTACGGGTTCCCCTTCAACCCTTAAAAGGGGGATTATCTATAATAAAATAAAAAAGAAGACCATTGGGCCATTCGGAGGAGGACTAACTACTTGGAACTACTCATCCCCATCATCTTCATTGTGAAATCATCTCTCCACCTTCACATGGCTGTTCGACTAGGCATTCCCATTCATGCATAGGCTTGTCCCGATGGCAGGTGCCATACCCTCTCATTTTTTCAATCCGTTTAACTTCTTATATCATGAAAGCTCCTTGCTCATTTTCCTTGTAGATCTTGTTCCTCATAGGTCATCTGGTTTGCATCTGCACTTAAGGTGGCCCGAAGGCCTTGAGGTGGCCCGAAGGCCTTATTGACCCGAAGGCCTGGGTGGCCCGAAGGCCTTAAATGACTTAGGGACCAAATCGGTGTCTCGAAGGCCCTAATGGGGGCATATTTCCAGCTTCCATAGTGCCAAACAGTACCTGCTACAGTACTGCTACAGTACCCCTAGAAATAATGTCTCCGCCTAGATTTGATCTCGGGTCTCCCGGTTGCACTTGAAGAGTCCTTACCAACTTGGATAAGGATCATGTGCCTAATTATTCATTTCAATTCCAATATTACCTGATGATGATTTATAGGAATTAATGTAGTACAGAATGAAAAATAACACACATATTTTTACTTGGTTCACCAGTCACTGTGTTACATCCTTGGAGAATAAAATGAAAATGTATAGTTATACCAAATTAACAATGTCTCACAACCAATTGATGTTCTGGGATATATCATTTCTATGCACACGAGCATTGCCTTTACACGGTTTATGGATAGCTCACTACCTTCTCAAGGGTCACTCCGTGAGTATCTTTTTATGGATCCCTTCTGATTGAAAGGATCACATTCTCCCTCTTCCTTTTCTCACTTATCTAGAAGGGATTCTCATATAGTTTGTTGACATGTGTTCCCTTTCATTATAGATACTTAGTAAATCCTTTTTTGTAGATATATTCTCTAATGAAGTTCAAATTTCATCAACTTTATAAATACCATTTTACCACAGATTCACTAGGAAATATTTTCTGAACACTTTCATGATGCTCACTACCTTGACAAAGCTCCATCCTTTCTCAAAGATCACATATCCTTCATGAAGCCCAAAAAATTCATGAATCTGACTTTTTTCATGATTCCCAGCGTGCCATCACAATAAATCCTCCTTTCCCGAAGCTCAAACACATTCACGATGCTCTCCTAGCCTTCATGAACATGATTACTTTCATGATTCTTATGATCAGTATTAATATCCCATACAAACATCCTTTATTCAAAAAAAATTTCAAAACAAAACCATTCATGAATCAAATTCATGAATCTGTAGCCTTAAAAAATATTTAAGTCCTTCTCTGCATTTTTAGGGGGATGGAGACCAATTTATAGTCATTGACTCGAGTTCCAAAAGCTTCCTTCCACAACAACACTATTCTACAAAGATCCCCCATATTTTTCATGAATATAACTCATTAAAAAAGAACCATAGTGATTTACCATTCAAGAAGCATCTCAAAGTAATAGAGGGTATCATCTTTTCATATTGCATTCACAATGGTCCACACTATCATGAAACCCAAATTTTGCGATCCCAAATTCCATTGCAAAGCTCCTTACTTTCATGAACCACCTATTTTAATGAATCTAATGAAGTTAAAAAAATATTTATAATGAATTCATAGAAATCCAAATTTCTTGATGATTTATGAAACCTCCAAATTTTTTATTCTAATACATTAACAATCATTGGGAAATAGTGCAACCTGCTATAAGCAATTTTTTGTACCACCTCGAGAGAATCTGTTCCATTGTTATTGATCATTGGCAATATGAATTCTCAAAAATATCTATTGAACACTATAAAAAAACATGAAAAACTTATATTTAAACAAACACAATCGCCTAAAAAATATTTTAATGATACATTGATGGATTTTTTCACAACATAATTTCATTATTAAAATGAACATGCGAGTGCAAACTGTTCTATTTTCTATATATGTTTTTGTTTGATGGTTCAGGTATGTGAACCTTGGACATGGTTTCATTATATAAATAATATTAATCATGATATAAGTATCATATTCATTAATTACATAATTTTTAAAATTGTTCATACAAATCATTGATGAAAAATGAATTACATCACTTTACGAAGACGATAATTCATACATGTTCAATAAAGATTTTATCACTTTTCAATGGATATTAGTAAATAATGGTAAATTATAATTAACCATTGTTAAATCATTATTATATCCTAAATACCATATATATTAAATAAATATATAATTAATATAGTCATTAAAGAGAATTAATGAAAAAGGAACTACATTGCTTTGTAGAGGTGGTTGTCTTCACATATGCACGATCGACATTACTGTTTAACAGTTAATTGGAAGGTGAGAAGGTATAAAAATATTTTAATTGTATAGGAATAATTTTTTAACAAGTATAATATATATATTTTAAATCCATCATAATAAATTATAATTATTGATGGTTATATAAACTGAATTTTATCACTATTTCGTGGCGATGGTCAGACTTATGCAGGAGTGATAATTGAGCTTCCTACTTGATGGTGAAATATAAGAATAATGTTTTAAACATAAAAAAATTATATATAATCATGTTATATATAATTATTTTATTATATAATATTTTTTAACACATAATCGAATTAGGTATAAGAATAAATAAAATGAAAACACTCGGTTAAGAGTAATACATCTTCATTGGAAATCCTCCTTGGAGTTACACATTAATAATTAAAAGTTTTGTATTTTGATCAAAACAATATCACCATAAAAGGATTATGGATGATAAGAATGTATTTTTTCTAGTATTTTCTGAGTTAATATGCTCTTGAAGTGTATAGAATAGAGGATATGGGTGTTTTTTTATGTTAAATAGAGGACACACTTAGAATTTTTCAAAATATTAAAATATATTGATGTATTAACCAACACAAATGGTTTAAAAATGACTCATACTATAATATGATAAGATTTAGGGTTGAAATAAGACCACAAAATAAAATTATAAGTGTTTTTTGGCCTTTTTCTCTTATTATTTTTGTTTTAACCCTTTTATAGTGTTTTAACTCTTTTTGTGGTAAATACCTTTTTTACCAATATTAATATTCATACGAATCAATAACTAAGTTGAACTTATTAAATATTTTTAATTATAATGATGAAAAATCTAGGATCTATTTTAAAAGAATCAATTTTTTATGAGTGATAGATGTCAATTTTTTAATAAGTACTCAAAACACAATAGTGATTCTTTTCGAAAAATATAAATTTCAACATGAAATTAAGATTTCAATCCATCCATGCCTCTTAAGAATTATCAAATTAATGTTAAAATTTTTGGTTAAATTTATAATATATATATAAAAATAAAATAGTTTATCAAAACTATTCAATTTAATTTATTAAAATAAAAATACATTGCAGGAATGAAAAAAAATTAGAAAAAAATTCTCTTTTTACTATAAAATGAATTTATTTTCATTTATAACCAATTAATATCCAATGAATTATTTTTAATCATTTTTAAATAATAATATTTCATAATTTGTGTATTTATATGAAAATTCTTCTCTGTAATATATTGGAGATAACTATCATATTAAGTAATAATAATTTAATATCATATTGTGGTACATTAAAACATGTTGTTCTGTGAAAATAAAGCTATAAGAGGAATAATTTTTTTTAAAGAGAAATATACCATAAAATATCAAGGTGTTACATAATGTATTTGAACCTAGAAATAGATTAATCATTTTCCTAATGATATATTCCTTTATCTTGGTTGTAACCATTGGAAACAGGTATAAGATAATTTCTAATGATTATATCAGGGTCGCCATGATTTCTATTAAAAACCCTTTTGGTTACTATAACAGTATAATCAAAGGATCCTTCAGTTAAATCAAAATAATTTTTTCTATTTAATTGGCTTATCTATTCTATAATAGAAATCACCCAAATCAAATCACTAAAATAATTTTTATAGTTTTTTGTTCTAACTGTGATAGAAAAGAAGAAAATTTTAAAAGATTTTCCATACTTATTATAGTGATAGATTCCTTTTATATGTTTATTTTTATAGTTCCAAGAGGTTTAATATTAATGGTTATATACTATCTAGGTAGAAAAATTTCTGGTTCTTTTTTTTAGTTCCTTTTGGACTGGATTTACCATGATCAGGTTCTATATTATCATCTTTTATTATTAAAATAATTCAATTCTCGTGACATCTAAATAATCACTTAATTAATTAAAATTATTTTTATGATAAAAAGGATCACTTAATCAACTAGAAAAAGAGTATATTATTCAAAAATACATTAATATTTATTGAAAACATAATATTATTTAGATTTAGTAAAATAAACTAGGAGAATTCATTCATTAGCCATTCGATCAAACATAACAAGAATATCCTTGGTGTTCTAAAATTAATATTTATATCTTAAAACATTTATTTTTCCACCCATTGGTTTTATATTATTCCATTTTTTATAAGTTTTTTCTTTAATATAGATCTTATTAGAAAACTATTGATGAAATATAATGATGTGTTATTAAAATTATCTCAAAAGTGAGTTGGTATGCTATATTCGTATGATTTTTTTCTAGAATTATCATGCAAAGTCCTTTTCCTTCATTAAAAACACACTTTATTGAGCTGTCATATGGGTAGTGGAGGCATTTTTAATGTCATGTTTTGAGAAAATGGAATTATATTAATGATTCTCAAACTCCCCCTGTAACACCCCAAGATTTTATGAAAAATATTCTTTTAATTTCATTGATGTCTTGTGTTGTAAGCTACAACAAGATTATCTTGTGCTATACGCAACACCGTATTAGCTTGCAGTATACGCAACACTATTCTTAGATTGGGTTACACACAATTTCAAGTTCGTTTGATAATAGTCATTCTACGCAACATTAAGTATATATATATATATATATTCAATGTATAAATGAAATATGGTTGGATTCTGTTATACGAAATAATAAAGGATTTTTTCACAACACGCAACCCTGACTTGGCTTGCATTACACGCAATCACGACCTTCCTCGATAGCATATGTTGTATGCAATACCAGGTTTTATTAAACAACGATAAATTATTATAATATTATTATGAACTAGTCGTTATGAATAGTATTAAATAAATTTTTAATTTTATAACATTATTATTTATCTTACACATTTTCTAGAACATAGTATAAGAACAAAATAAAATTTTCGGGTAAAATATGTATTTTTCAAAAAATGCAGTTTTCCCGCCTTTTGATGGTGCACCCACTTTAAATCTAGTTGTTGACATATTTATAAGTTCAATTTTACAAATTAAAATTATTCTTTTGAATCAGGATATAAAAAATTACATTGTATAAAGTTTTGATATTTTTCTGATAACTTTCATATTTTAATGAATAGTAAAAACACGCTATATTTTAATTAAACACAAATTTTTTCATCATAATAATTTATATGGTTAAATTAAAATTTTAAATGGTTTTAAAGTATAAATAGATTATATTTTTACCATTTAATATAATGTATGTCATTGGTATTGATTTTACCATGAATTCGTAGGTTAAATCAATTCAATCTTTTGCAATGTTTTAAACAAAAACCCGTTTTCCTTCGACAACGGGATTAATTTTAATTTAATTTCTGAAACTTTTTTGTATTGAATTTGAAAAAATGTATTCCATATTTGGAATCAGTAGGTCCAAATAATGTTAATAAGTTACTTTTTTTTTGGGATTTATGAATAGTAACTACGGTAAATTTTATTTACCATAGTTAAAGGTAAATCAGGTAATTAAGGGTAAATATAATATTATACAATTACCCTAACACATGAAAAAATACTATTGGATGACTAAAAGTCGACCCATATCACCTAAGGGTCGGATTAGAAACATTTAATGGACTTTTTTCCATGAAAATAACTTAATTATTATTAAAACCAAAGAAAGTGACAACTTGTCACTCTCTTAAATCTTATAAGTATATTAATTATAATTTAGTGATAAAATTCATGAAACTTCAAAAATGAATAGTATCCATAAATCTAATTAAATTATCTACATCATATAAATTTATTTATAATTTTTAGGTATTAAATAAGTATCATTAATTTTGACACAATAGGGATGCAGAAATTATTTATTTATTGAAAAATCAATAATATAGTTTTTATTGAAATATTAATACATATGAAAAGGCCAAAAAATATTCACAAAACTTATTATTAGTGTATATATAAACCCTAATCATACAATGGACTAATTTTGGACCATTTGGATCCTTATTAAGGTGATTATGACACTTATATTATTTTATTTTAAATGATGCCAAAGTTGTCAACTTCATAATTTAATAAATATAACAATTTAACTATTGTGATTTTAAGATGATAAATTCGAGTAAAAGTATTATTGTGAAAGGTAATATATTTATATTCATCATAATATTTTATTTTTAATTTTTATGCAACATATTAGTATATTAAATAATTATACAAAAATGTTCTAATAATTATTTTATTAAGAGATAAACCAAATAAATGGTTTTAAAAATAATAAAATAAATATTATATGAACTGTTTAATGTGATACACTAATTTTATAGATACATATGACCTTTTATAAATCTATTAAATCTTTTATTTCCAACATATATTCTGTATATATTTTATTTAAATTCAAATAAATGAATAGTGTCAAAATTAACACTATTGTTATTTTATAAAAATAACATATTATAAAATTGTTTAAAAATCACAAAAATATTTAAAAATAATAAATTTAAATTTATATGGTCTATAATGTTATAAATTAAAAAATTATGGAAAATTCACAAAAATTAATTAATTAATTGTTATAATTTAAAATTTAGATTTTTATTACCACAAATAAACACAAATAGATTAAATAAGAATAAATCAAAATGATAAGGTTTAAAATAAGATCCAAACATGTATAAATTTGATTGGTTGATGATATTAAAACCATATCTCATATAATATTTGAATATTAGTCATTTTTGAAGGTTTTTAAGTGGGGTTAGATTTATTATAAATTAATATTTTTCAGAATTCCAAAGGTGCCCCTCTCCTCCCTTATAAAAGGGCACCCCCTCCCTCTCTTCCAAACACCACTTTGAGCTTTCAAGCTCAGCCAAACCCTGCCCAATTATCTTCTCCACTTCCCTAGAAACATCCTAGAGGTCCTGGTCTTCTTCAAAGACCAATTTTAGTGCCCTAAGAGGAGGTCTCAAAGAGGCGCTTCAAAGAAGAGGTAATTTCCATTACCGATTCTTTCACCTTTATTTATTCTTCCACTTATTCTTCTTAAGTTGTTTAATTATGAAGTAATAACATCAGAATCAATAATATAATGATATGTTATTATAAGTATGAAACAACCCTATTTCACCATCTATCCATCCTACGGAAAACAAAATAACCGCGCGTGCGTACGTACGGAATACCGTCTCCACGCCGTGGTGTAATCTATTTTCCACCACCACCTTACTTGGATGGGTATAATGGTGTAAATAATAACTATATATGATTATTGTAAAGTGATATTGATTCTGTAATAGTATACATACACTCCAATAAAATTCCACGATCATGGGAACGATATCATCGCTTGTGCGTACGTACGGAATACCGTCTCCACGACGCGATGAGATTCATTCTCAATGATTAACCATTCATAAATAATTATAAAGTATATATAATAAGTAATCATGAAATATATGACATAATAATGATACTGAATTTATGTATATATATATGTATGTCATCCAATTAATTCCATTCAATTCAATGAGGAGATGAAAACAACGTTCATGCGTACGTACGGCCTACCGTCTCCATGAACGGTGTATTTATTTCCATTTATCAATCCAATATATATATGTATATTCTGAATATATATTATATATAAATCATGTTTTAAATTCTGGATGTAAGTAATCATGATCTATGTAATCATATGAATAATTACAAGTTAAAACACGAACGACAAATGAGACAATTTTACCCAAAACGCACTTTAACATGGAATTTACAAAAGAACGGGTAATATAAAGTCATAAGTGAACCATATATGATATCATAACAATGAATATGATTCTGTAATAAGTCAATGACATTATTTAAATCATTATATAGGAGGTTCAGATACGTACGAAGCATATCGGACCTAAGGTAAGGGATAATTTTGAAAATCTCATTTTTATCCGAGATTGCTTATTCGTAAGTATTTACTGGGGTTATTGCTGTCATCCATGTCCATGTTTTATAAAAGTGTATTAATGTATGTTTAAATTCCTTTTTACCCATTTTTACTTTTACCCCATGGTATGGAAGGAATATTTCTTTTATTTACCCTACAAGGTACTTTTTGACTTTTCCGACAAAAGTACGAGAAGAATGTTTTTTTTAACTTATACGGCATGAAAATATTTTTACGGTTTTATAAAGCCATATTTTCATGAAGATTCCACCAAAATATTTCATGACTATTTTCAACAAAATCCTTTTTTTTAAATTGCATGACATTTTGTGAAAAGAAAATGATTTTGAAGAAAAAAGGATATTTTCCTCAAGAATTCATTTCAGGTGTTTTATCAAAACCATTTTCTATCTAAGATGACATTATTTTCATATGTGTATCATTCCAATATAATGTCTCTATAATGTACATGGTTTCTCTTTTCTTATTATGAAATGATATCCATTTCTTTTATATGTATTATGTGATGATGTGATGATGTTTGTGAAACCCATTTTATTTATTGGGTTATTATGAATGATGTATGATTATTTTGTGGCACAAGTAAGAATGATTTTATTATGAGATGGGTGGGACCTATATCTCCCTCCAATGCATTGGGTAAAGATTTATATCTCATGAGATAGACATGGCTAGAATGGTAAGTTAATCTGGTTCAGTGTTACAGGACTGAAACGAGGAGTGAACTCGATTCAGAAAGGGACTTTGTCCACTAAGATGGTCTTGGCAGCAATGCCTTGGATACTATGGAAATCATATCATGTGCTTAATGGTTTCCACAATTACATGTTTTATTCCCATTCTATTTTATCATTCTTAATGTTTCTTTATGATCTATGACTTACGTACTTCCATGTTTTATGTCATTTCTCGAGCTTTTGATGTTTAAACATTATGTTCATGTTTTTAAGTTCAAATGTATATGGTATGTTTTATTTTATCCATGCTTACCCTTACTGAGCATTTTATCTCACCCTTTTTATGTTTTCTTTTCCACAGGATATAAAGAAAGGTTTTAGGTAAGAAAAAAAGGGGAAGATCTTTATGGGAGATGTTGATGATTTTTCACCATGATTAGAAGATTACGTTCCAAGTTTCCAAAGACACTAAACTATTACGGTCCTTGTGTGTCTGTTTTTGTTATGTATTAAGTATTCCACAAAAGTAATGTAATGTCCATGTACGTCAAGCTTTGGGTCTCTACAGTTGGTATCAGAGGAAAGGTTTTGTCGACCTTTGGAAACTAGGATGCGAAAAAATTAGTGAGATCCCTAGAGATATTTCTAAGGTATGTCTAGGGATGTCCCTAAGGATAAGTATATGTATAGGATAAAGTCCTAGAACTACGATAACGATCATATAATTTAACCTAAGATGTTAGATATTGAGGATTCTCCTCCTTTACTATGTTGTTTTCCCTAGCAAGATTTTTTCCTCTCACACTATTCTTTTTTGGGTTTTAGAAAATGGTTAGAAACAGGAAGATTCATGATAATGGAGGATATGATAGACAATGGAATGATTTTCTTCATGAGAAACCAAATGAAACGGGATCTGGAAGTCCAATCATCGTTATTATGCCTAATCAGAAATCTCATAATATGATCAATAATCTCAACTTTGGTAAGTTTCTCGACTCAGATAATAAGAGAAAGATGGAGTTTCATGATGATCATAGTGGAAAGAAAGTTCAATTTCCCTCATGTAAATCATGTGGGAAGAGGCATCGGGGAGATTGTTTCAAAGGAACTAGAAGATGCTTTGGGTGTGGAAAAGAATGACACAAATCCAGTAAGAGCAAAGGAAAAGGTTTAGTTAACACCATGGACAAGGATAATGGTATTTCTACAACATCATCAATGATTAGATGTTTTAAATGTGGAATGTACGGGCATTATGCAAACCAATTCCCTAATGGGAAATCTCATTAATAGAATTAACATGGTTATATGGGTAGTATTTATGTGGATGATGATGAGGAGACTAAAAATGATATATGAGCTGAAAGAAGTGTTGAATCTCGGTCGGTTGTTTTAGAAGGTAGTGTAATGATTGTATGTTTATCAAGAGTTATGTTGTATAGTTAATGGTACTATGCAATAAAGAATCATTTAAGGATTGTTACACTATTTTTTTTCCTAAAAGTATTTGAAAGTATATGTTGAATGGTACCAGTAACCATGGAAGGTTATTCAGATATTTTTGTAAAGTAGATGATATGCGCATAATGAAGGAATAAGAAGATAATGAGATGTTTGATTGTATTCATGAGCTCATGATTCATATAAAGACTAAGTGATATCATGGTTTGAGTATATAGAATTTTGAGGATTTTGGTATGTGGAAAGTGTTAACTTTTAACTGCATTCATGTTTTCACTAAGGTTTAATGGGTATTAATATTTCAAGAGAATACATGATTAAGGCCTTCGAATGTTTGGAATGTGACCAACAAGACATATCTTATGATATATTGGGGATAATGATGGCATTCACGTGATTGTTATGTGATATTTCAAGTAATCATTTTCTTTATACTATGAGCTTAGACCGAAGTATTTTATATAAGCCTAAAGATTGGAATGGATTATGTTGGACATAAGTTAGTATTGTTTAAGGATATAACTTTTTTTCGATATTATTGATGGGATGTTATAGTAATGTAGTTTTAGAAAAAGGACAACCTACAGGACGGGTGACAGCCCATCGCGTCGGACAAGGCTGTGGGAATCGAACCCACAACCGAAGTGAGACTGGCCTTTATCATCTACCACTGGCCTACAAGAAGTCCCTGTTTAGTAGAAACTAGTTTTATTATATTAAGTAGTATGATATATGAAGTATAAGTCCATTTTAGGAACCATATATGATTAATCTCACTATAGATGGTCTTATGTATTTTTTGATAACTTTTATAACATTTTGTTGAGACAGATGGAATGTCCCATCATTCTATCACATGATTTGCTAACACATCATGAATGACAAATTCAACTTCATTTCTTTAAGAGATGAAGTGGAAATTTTCCAAAGAACGACCAACGGTGAGACTATACCAAAATCACGAAAGTATTTCTTCTAACTCCATTCTCATCAACTTTAGGGAAATGATCTTGAAAACCAAAAATGTTGTCCTAGTGCCCTTATATCCGATGAATTAGATGGTACCTTAGATCATCACAAATTTATGGCTTTGTGATTGTTGGATTTTTCATAGCCATGTCCTCTACCACTCTCTATCATAACTTGATGGTTAGATTTTTCTTCCATATCAATATTTTCACCTATGTTCTCCTATATGGAAACCCAGTGATGAGTTACTTTGGGTAATCGTTACATTTCATACTTTAGTTTTTAAAATTAAGTTTTAGTATTCCTTTTTACGATGTGGGTTTCTATAAATAGTAAACGATTTATAACCCCGATGAATTTCGAGGGCAAAATTCATTTTAAGGGGGGTAGAATGTAACACCCTGAGATTTTATGAAAAATATTCTTTTAATTTCATTGATGTCTTGTGTTGTAAGCTACAACAAGATTATCTTGTGCTATACGCAACACCGTATTAGCTTGCAGTATACGCAACACTATTCTTAGATTGTGTTACACACAATTTCAAGTTCGTTTGATAATAGTCATTCTACGCAACATTAAGTGTATATATATATATATTAAATGTATAAATGAAATATGGTTGGATTCTGTTATACGAAATAATGAAGGATTCTTGCACAACACGCAACCCTGACTTGGCTTGCATTATACGCAATCGCGACCTTCCTCGATAGCCTGTGTTGTACGCAATACCAGGTTTTACTAAACAACGATATATTCTGATAAAATTATTATGAACTCTCCATTATGAATAGTATTAACTAAATTTTGAATTTTATAACATTATTATTTATCTTAAACATTTTCTAGAACATGGTATAATAACAAAATAAATTTTTCGAGTAAAATATGTATTTTTCAAAAAATGCAGTTTTCTCGCCTTTTGATGATGCACCCACTTTAAATCTAGTTGTTGACAGATTTATAAGTTCAATTTGACAAAAAAAAATATTCTTTTGAATCAGGATATAAAAATTTACATTGGATAAAGTTTTGATATTTTTCTGATAACTTTCATATTTTAATGAATAGTAAAAACACGCTATATTTTAATTAACAACAACTTTTTTCATCGTAATAATTTATATGGTTAAATTATAATATTAAATGGTTTTAAAGTATAAATATATTATATTTTTACCATTTAAAATAATTTATGTCATTGGCATTGATCTTACTTTGAATTCGTAGGTTAAATCAATTCCATCTTTTGCAATGTTTTCAACAAAAACCCGTTTTCTTTCAACAACAGGATTAATTTTAATTTAATTTCTGCAACTTTTTTGTATTGAATTTGGAAAAATGGATTCCATATTTTGAATCAGTAGGTCCAAATTATGTTAATAAGATACTTTTTATTTTTGGGATTTATGAATAGTAACTACGGTAAATTTTATTTACCATAGTTAAAGGTAAATCGTGTAATTAAGGGTAAATATAATATTATAAAATTACCCTAACACATGCCAAAATACTATTGGATGACTAAAAGTCGACCCATATCACCTAAGGGTCAGATTAGAAACATTTAATGGACTTTTGTCCATGAAAATAACTTAATTATTATTAAAACCAAAGAAAGTGACAACATGTCACTCTCTTAAATCTTATAAGTATATTAATTATAATTTAGTGATAAAATTCATGAAACATAGAAAATGAATAGTCTCCAGAAATCTAATGAAATTATATACATCATATAAATTTATTTATAATTTTTAGGTATTAAATAAGTATCATTAAGTTTGACACAATAGGGATGCAGAAATTATTTATTTAGTGAAAAATCAATAATATAGTTTTTATTGAAATATTAATACATATCAAAAGGCCCAAAAATCTTCAAAAAACTTATTATTAGTGTATATATAAACCCTAATCATCCAATTGACGAATTGTTTACCATTTGGATCCTTATTAAGGTGATTATGACACTTATATTATTTTATTTTAAATGATGCCAAAGTTGTCACCTTCATAATTCAATAAATATAACAATTTAAATATTGTTATTTTAAGATGATAAATTAGAGTAAAAGTATTATTGTGAAAGGTAATAGATTTATCTTCATCATAGGATTTTAATTTTAATTTTTATGCAACATATAAGTATATTAAATAATTATACAATAATGTTTTAATAATTATTTTATTAAGAGATAAACCAAATAAATGGTTCTAAAAATAATAAAATATATATTATATAAACTATTTAATGTTATACACTAATTTTATAGATACATATGACCTTTTATTAATCTATTTAATCTTTTTTTTCGAACATATATTCTGTATATATTTTATTTAAATTCAAATAAATGAATAGTGTCAAAATTGACACTATTGTTATTTTATAAAAATAACATATTATAAAATTGTTTAAAAATCACAAAAATATTTAAAAAATATAAATATAAATTTATATGGTCTATAATGTTATAAAGTAAACAATTATATAAAATTAACAACAAATAAGTAATTATTTTTTATAATTTAAAATTTAGATTTTTATTACCACAAATAAACATAAATAGATTAAATAAGGATAAATCAAAATGATAAGGTTTAAAATAAAATACAAAAATGTCTAAATTTTATTGGTTGATGATATTACAACCCTATCACATCTAATATTCGAATATGAGTCATTTTTGGAGGTTTTTAAGTGGGGTTAGATTTATTATAAATTAATATTTTTAAGAATTCCAAAGGTGCCCCTCTCCTCCCTTATAAAAGGGCACCTCCTCCCTCTCTTCCACACACCACTTTGAGCTTTAAATATAGGCCAATCCCTACCCAATTCTCTTCTCAACTTCCATAGAAACATCCTAGAGGTCATGGTCTTCTTCAAAGACCAATTTTAGTGCACTAAGAGGAGGTCTCAAAGATGCGCTTCAAAGAAGAGGTAATTTTTGTTACCGATTCTTTCACCTTTATTTCTTCTTCCTCTTCTTATTCATAGGCTGTTTCATTATGAAGTAATAACATCAGTATCACTCATATACTTATATGTTATTATAAGTATGAAACAAACCTATTTCACCATCTATCCATCCTACGGAAAATGAAATCACCGCGCCTGCGTACGTACGGAATACCGTCTCCACGCCGTGGTGTAATCTATTTTCCACCACCACCTTACTTGGATGGGTATAATGGTGTAAATAATAACCATATATGGTTATTTTAAAGTGATATTTATTCTTTAATAGTATACATACACTCCAATAAAATTCCAAGATCATGGGAACGATATCATTGCTTGTGCGTACGTACGGAATACTATCTCCACGACGCGATGAGATTCATTCTCAATGATTAACCATTCATAAATAATTATAAAGTATATATAATAAGTAATACTGAAATATATGACATAATAATGATACTGAATTTATTTATATATATATGTATGTCATCCAATTAATTCCATTCAATTCAATGAGGAAACGAAAACAACATTCATGCGTACGTACGGCCTACCGTCTCCATGAACGGTGTATTTCTTTCCATTTATCAATCCAATATATATATGTATATTCTGAATATATATTATATATAAATCATGTTTTACATTCTGGATGTAAGTAATCATGATCTATGTAATCATATGAATAATTACAAGTTAAAACACGAACGAAAAATGAGACAATTTTACCCAAAACGCTCTTTAACATGGAATTTACAAAAGAACGGGTAATATAAAGTCATAAGTGAACCATATATGATATCATAATAATGAATATGATTCTGTAATATGTCAATGACATTATTTAAATCATTATACAGGAGGTTCGGATACGTACGAAGCATATCGGACCTAAGGTAAGGGATAATTTTGAAAATCTCGTTTTTTTCCGAGATTGCTTATTTGTAAGTATTTACTGGGGTTATTTCTATCATTCATGTCCATGTTTTATAAAAGTGTATTCATGTATGTTTAAATTCCTTTTTACCCATTTTTACTTTTACCCTATGGTATGGAAGGAATCTTTCTTTTATTTACCCTACAGGGTACTTTTTGACTTTTCCGACAAAAGTACGAGAATAATGTTTTTTTAACTTATACGGCATGAAAAGATTTTTACGGTTTTATAAAGCCATATTTTCATGAAGCTTCCTCCAAAATATTTCATGACTATTTTCAACAAAATCCTTTTTTTAAATTTCATGACATTTTGTGAAAAGAAAATGATTTTGAAGAAAAAAGGATATTTTCCTCAAGAATTCATTTCAGGTGTTTTATCAAAACCATTTTCTATCTAAGATGACATTATTTTCATATGTGTATGTTTCCAATATAATGTCTCTATGATGTACATGGTTTATCTTTTCTTATTATGAAATGATATCCATTTCTTTTATATGGATTATGTGATGATGTGATGATGTTTATGAAACCCATTTTATTTATTGGGTTATTATGAATGATGTATGTTTATTTTGTGGCACAAGTAGGAATGATTTCATTATGAGATGGGTGGGACCTATATCTCTCTCCAATGCATTGGGTAAAGATTTATATCTCATGAGATAAACATGGATGGAACGGTAAGTTAATCCGGTTCAGTGTTACAGGACTGAAATGAGGAGTGAACTCGATTCAGAAAGGGACTTTGTCCACTAAGATGGTCTTGGCAGAAATGCCTTGGAAACTATGGAAATCATATCATGTGCTTAATGGTTTCCACAATTACATGTTTTATTCCCATTCTATTTTATCATTATTATTGTTTCTTTATGATCTATGCCTTACGTACTTTCATGTTTTATGTCATTTCTCGAGCTTTTGATGTTTAAACATTATGTTCATGTTTTTAAGTTCAAATGTATATGGTATGTTTTATTTTGTCCATGCTTACCCTTACTGAGCATTTGATCTCACCATTTTTATGTTTTCTTTTCCCCAGGATATAAAGAAATGTTTTAGGTAAGAAAAAAAGGGGAAGATCTTAATGGGAGATGTTGAAGATTTTTCACCACGATTAGAAGATTATGTTCCAAGTTTCCAAAGAAACTAAACTATTACGGTCCTTTTGTGTCTGTTTTTGTTATGTATTAAGTATTCCGCAAAAGTAATGTAATGTCCATGTACGTCAAGCTTTGGGTCTCTACACCCCGTACCCATGGTCACTTGATAAAGAAAAAATAATGGAATTTATTTCTCTTTGTAAAGGATTATATAAATTCATAAAAAATATCACAACAATTATACTTAAATATTATAAAATACAACCTTGTAAATTGATAAAAATCATCAACTAACCAAAAAACCAAAATACATTCCAACAATATTTTTTGTTCAAGATAGACAAAGAAAATACATATGGAGAAATTGTATTCCTCTGAAGGATGGAATATCTTTGATTATTTAGAAATACGACTTTTTTATTACCCATTTTACATGCATCACATAGTTTATTTTTCTCCAATTTGATTTCATAAGAATTAGAAATAAAAATATTCATAGAATTTTATTTATAGAATAGACATTATAATTTACAATCTATTAATTAAAAATAAAAAATTAATTGATTTCAGTGTTAATATAATAAACATTTTATTTACATATGTAATGGAGATCTAGAGTGTGAACATTCTCAATATTTGGTTTGTTAAACATAATTAATTTCTCTTTAAAATTTAACATGAATTATTTGAAAAAATTAAAAGAAAATTCATCTTCCCAAACATGTTTTAAGGTGGTATTTTAAGCCTTAAATATTATTATGTTTATTAGGTATGAATATAGATCTTCAATCAATCTAACTATAATAATATTTCTATTAGAATTATCACCAAATGTTACAATGCCGCAAACAATTTTAAATAATGGGTAGAAGTTATAAATGTCTCAACACATATGTTTTGTATATATACTATCTATAAACCATTTTACATTTTTTCTCTTATATATTTGTTCATAAAAACAAATTAAATAGGAATATTTTTTGGTATCCATATTCTCTTAGGTCCAACAGTGTTATCTATAAATTATTTATAAACCTAAATGTGCTTATACTTTATAGAGTTAATATTAGATAAATTTATTTTTTTTAAATTACTTCTTTATTAAACATATATGAGGATATATTAGGGAAAATCATTGAATATGTATGTTTATTCCATTGTGGAAACAAGTGATATTATAAATATTTCAATTTTTTAACTAGTTAAAAAATAAATCTTAAAATATTTTGTATCCCCCTTACATCAAATGATATATTTTTTATTTTCATTTTTAAACCATGGATTTTATTTTAATAATTATCTCTAGTAGTAAAAATGGTAAAAAAATTTAAATAATTGAATTCAATAAATAATTATTTTATTTTTCTCCCATGGAAAACACAACAAAAGGAAATATTTTCTAATCTAGATTATAATTCTGAAATCTATTCTATCAGTTCAGCCTTTTCTCCTTAAATAGTATCATATCATTTCCTAAGATAAATGGTATTTTTCTTTAATGATTCATATTTAACTTTTAACATATAATAATATTCTTTTAAAACATTAAAAAATATTTTTCATATTCAAATACAGAATAAAATTCTGATGAAGATTAATAAGAAAGATATACCTCATCAGTTTGTGTTATAAAGATCGTATTTTCCTTTTGATTAGAAAATTAATCTCTTGAATGAGACATGGGTCCATAATTAGAGTCATATGAGGAACTCCATGTATCCCCAATTTATTTCTTCCCATTCTTATAGTCTAATATCTATTTATAATTATATTTATACCTTTTATTCTTATTTATATTGGGTAAATCAAAATTTATATGCTCATGATTTTAACACTCATAACATATTACCTATTTGATTTGTTAATTAAACTTATTATACTTCCAAAAGTATTTATTAAACTCTCTTCTATTATTGTATAATTTCTCTATATTCTTATAAAATTGAGAAGGATAATCACTTGACTTTGAGTTGATTGAAGTCTTTTTTATTTGGTGATCAAAAAAATTTCCCATTGATTTTCTTCTGATATTCTTATGTGGATGATTTTAAATTATCATTCCTCATTTTATCATATTAGTTTCTCCATATTTATCTTCTATTTCAGCTTCGTACATCATATGTGTTCCAATTAGATCTTTTATTTTAAAATAATTTACAGTATTAGATTACTCAATAGAAGATGAAATTATACACTATTTGTATGGAAAACATGTAGTACATTGATACCTTGATTAGGTTAAAGAATAATATTTCCTATATAAATATCATTTTAAATAATATCTATCACCCTTACATTAATCTAAGTGATTCCCTCATTATTAGACATTATAAATGTATCTGACATTTATTTCATTTTTTTGACCTGATTTTACTTACATTATTTGTACCTTCACAAGTTATATATATATTTTTCTATATTTAATATGTTATTTACATTGTTAAACTCAATTTAACTCATGGATACATAATCCAAATATAATATAATTTATAACTTTGGATTTCAAATCATAATTTACTTCTATGATAACATCCCATTTCATTTGTTTTACTTAAAATAGTTACAATGCTTTAAATCATTCAAATAAACCATTAGACCATGATTTTTCCAATAGATAATCACTCAAGACTTACAACACCAATAATTTTATCTATTACAATATAGAACCACATCTATAAACATTCCCTCTATATTGTTATCCATTACAACCATTTTAAAATGATATTCATGAAATAAGCCTATTATAGTTAAGAAATGAAGAGATCTTCCCTCTTATAGCAATTACTGACCTTAATGGAAATACACAATAACATAAAAGGTTAATAAATTGAATTCATAATTTTTTTACCCAATTAAAAAAACCCTCAAATGACATGTAAACATTTACCAAATAGGAATAGAAAATAAAAATATTAATAAGAAAAAATCCTAGATGATTTATAGTAGTTCAAGGAACAATAATCCCATATTCCTCTCTACCAATTCTTTATCAATGATCTAGGAAATTTTTAGTAAGTTAGTTCCAATCCCATGAAACTATATACTTTTTGAAAAAAACTAAAATATGTAAAAAAATGTTTTAGTAGCATTCAATATGTATTTTACATTTTACAATTCCTCTATATTTTTTTACACACTCGGAAGAATGAGTGTAAAAATTTATAGATAATGATAAATAGATGGATTATGACTTCAATGAAATATTTCTATAAATAACTAAAAATTGGATAAAAAATTATCAAGAAAAGGGATAAGACTTAAAATAGTTTCTCTAGTTTTCATTCGGTTGTAAAAAATATTCATTAAGGAAATAAAATTATCATGTTTTCGTATTTATATCCATAAATAAGATAACCTGGATAATAGAGTAAGATAAATTTTTTTAGTATCTTCTTGATCACCCAAAAAACTTCTTTATATAAATAATACATATTCATTTTTTAATCTAAAAACATTTCATTAATTTATAAGGATAAGATAAATGTATATCTTATTTATATATGAAATCTTTAGAACTATTTAATGTGACATTCTTGAAAATTAGAATAAGGAGGGTATCAACCTTGTAAAACATGCACATTCAGTGAAACTTTTCAATTATTTGAAAATTAATCTTTTATTACACCAATTTTTCCTTGTTTATACATCAGCAATTATGATAAGAAATATATTAGGGGTATATTTATTTTGATATAATATAATATTAAAAAGTCACCTAAAAACTATAGTAAAATATCATACATGTAGTTTAAGGTATCTTGTGTTCTGTGTCATCATTATTTTAAGATGTATAAACATAATATTTTACCCATCAGGCATAAGATTCCATTATCTGATTGTAAAAATTTTGTTATTGGTGTAATAATAATATTACTAGAAGTCTACTTTAATTATTAGAAAAAAATATTAGAACCTCAAATACTATAGGACTTTTATTTTAATGTATGCCTTTACATGATCATTTGAATTTACTAGTCAATATAAGGCTTTAGAAAAAACTCAAAACGTTATCTGAGCATATTAATTTCCTCCAATCATAATGCATGGGTTTTGATCATAATTTATTGTTTTCTAATAATGTAATATTAATAATTTCTTGATCTCAATGATTTATTTTGATTGTAAATCTTCATATTGAACACATATATTTAGAATAGTACTTCATCATTGGAATTATTTCTAGCCATAAGTCTTTTTCAGTTAATAAATCATGATCATGACACTTATTCTAATCAAAACAGTTGAATTTAAATGATGATATATTTATAATACCTCAAGACTTTGTAAAAATTTCCAAACATAGATATTTATCTTAGAATTTAAGAAATCATAACTCTTCAGTATCATTACTAATAAATTAGTTTACCAAAAACATAAGGCTTCAAAACATATAGAAAAAAATCAACTCATGGATTAACAACATATAAAAAAATTAGAACATTAAAAATAATGATTATCACATGTCATGAAAATCATTAGATACAAATATATTGGTATTTTTAATAATTAAAATATTTGTTAATATGTGATTTATTGGAAAAAATGATTATGTTCGACATGTTTAATGTTGACACAATATTATTGGTTTTAGATCAATTTTACTTTCTTTACACCACAACTTCCTCTATTTATTTTTTTACATTCAACCTTCCCATTTAGGGTTCATTCTAGAAGTCATGATATATATTTTAGAGGCCTCTCTGGAATGACCATATAAAAATATATATATATATATTTTTAAAATATGTAAAGGTTACTATGAATTACATTGAACATCTTTCCATACCCTTCACAGATAACATGATTTTTATAAAACAACATAACATTTTTTATAGAAACATCTATGATTGATATCCTACTTCAATTTCTACATCACATACCAACTACATCATGTACTCTACTGTGGAATTGTAAAACTCTTCTCCAAATTTTTAATTAACAAATACAACCTTTTCCACTATCAAATTTCACTTCACAAAATGAATGGTGACTATTGTTCTTTCTGTATCCTTACTTTCCATTACACCATGGTTTCAACTCCCATCCTAAAATGTACTATAAGATGGTTTATTTCATCCACAACATATACCACTATGAAATGTTACAACATCACATGGAATACTAGTATTCCACAAGAGTCAGCATCACCCTATGTTCACCACAATATATTAAACTAGAATACATGTCTCCATTTTTATTATACATAAGTGTTGCCTTTTCTATTCTAGGAAATATTTTAACGCACTTCAATTAAAAATATTCTATATGACCCCAAATGATTCATTTCATGCTCATACTGTTTAAAATTCCTTAAGAAGATAAAATATAAAATTCTTACCTCCTCTAGAATACTTATAATAAATATCAATCAACTATTTTTTAATACTCTTTATATTTTCTTTCTTTTAAATGTAGAACTATCAATGAAATGGGTCATATTCCCTCATGAAACCTCTTAGTTGAAATATTCTTTCTCTCTCAAAAATCCATCATTGATTATAACTATTTATTATTAACTTATAAATATTGATTATCAAATAATCCAATAAATAATATTTTGGATATAATAGAGGGAATCATTAATTTTTTAATCTTTATGATTGATAAAATTTCTTTTTTACTAAAAATTGAATGATGATATTAGAGGAAATTATTTAAGTTGTTGATTATGAATAATGATCACTCTAAGGGAATGTTTAGTCTGACACAAAATTTGAAGTGAATCAATCCTTTTGAAACAAATGATTGAGTGTATCATAAAATATGATACTGTCCTAAACAATAAAATCATGATATAAATGGTAAAAAATAATAATAAATAAAATATTTGATTTAATGATATGTGATATCTTATCGATTGATATAGGTATAAAAAATAACTTGGGTATGACATAGGTCGTGATAATGGGGAAAAAATACCAATTTTCATGAAATTATTATATTTTTTCACATTGAAGATAACAAACTATAGAAATATATATCTTTAATTATATAGGATAATATCATAGAGACTAGATTAAATTTTGAAATTAAAAAAGTAATTGATTTCTTGATATGGACCTCCAATGTCTTCCGTTGTACACAATGAAAATTATTTTAGAAGAATCTGAGTGGTTTTTTTGTGTCGATTAAACTATAGTTATAGAGAATAATGGTAGAGTGAGGATCCCTTAATATTATTTGAGTAGTTTAAGAGGATATTAATGAGACAATCATATGTGAGTTGAAAAATAATATCTATAAGTAATGAGACACATTAAAATTAATATTCTTTATTAAAATAGAAATGCAGTTATCTTATAAACATTTCTCTACTTGATAATGTAATGTTTATATAACCAACACATTAGGAACATACTATGATTTATTTTATAGAGTTATCAATTCAGTATATTTTATGAATTTTCCATGCTATATTTATTTTATACATAATCATTGATTTTTATGAGTTTTATTAAATAATAATAGGTGTCAATGGAATGATTTTTTAATATATAAATAAAAATCATTGTAAAATTAAATTCCATCATTCCCAAATGACTTTTTTTAATGAAATTGGTAATGTATTGTCAATTTTAGGAGGAATGAGAACCCATATGGGGAATAAAATTCACATATGTAAATAAAATACATTGATTTTTTATCATTATATTGAATTTATTTTAGGAATATACTATTTAATTGTTACATTACTATAAATAAAACTATAAGCAGCCACTATTCAAATAAAGTCTCACAATTATGACCATATTACATCATAATGTGTGTGATTCTTAAATAAATGTTTGAATTTTATGAAATTATAGACAATAAGGAATGTTTATATTGAGATGTGGTTGCCTATTACCATGAAGTAAACACATTATCATTTAATATATTATATTTTAAGAAAACAATCTACATGATAATACACAGATCATGGTTTTAAGTACCTTTTAATATATATGTATTATTTGTTAATAATTTTAATCAAACAAAAGTATTTATAATTATTTCATGATTCTAGTAACAATAATGTAATCTTTTATCATGATTATTCATAAAAAAAGAGTATCTACTATAATTCATGTGTAAAGAATGAATCAATTGTAATAAAAAACTAAATCATCATGGATTTATATAATTAACAATATTAAACATAGGTAACAAGTTAATATGTTATAAAATATAATGATATATAAGGGTAATATATATTTTATAATTATGTTATTCATCATGCAGTCAAACTTTTAAAATTTTTATGGTTTAATAAAATTTAGTTGAGTATTTTGATGAGTTAATTAAGATTTTTGATATGTGATTTCCATTTATCAGTTTGAATACGTATTTGGATATAATCCCAATCACTACACCTTGATTTTTTAATTTAAAAAAATAAATTAGGATTCCTTTAGAGAAAGTGATAGACATATACCCAATCTTTTCAAAGGGATTAATTGGGATAAAGGAGATGAAATCTTAAAGAAGAGTAGAGTGAACACCATCTTCATTGTATTAAAGGAACATGCAACTGATGGAATAAGATCAAACTGTATTTTATCACTCATTATTGACCATTCTATTATGGTAATGTGATAATTTTTTTGTTCAACGAGGAAAGGGGGCAGTGGATAAATGAACAATATTTTATATTTATTTTTTTTGATTTATTATGAATTCAATCTCTGTAACTTTTTTGGTCTATCAATATCACTATTAAACTTCCCATACACATATGACAGAAATCATGAAAAGAACACTAAATTAATAGGTACATTACTCAAAATGAGTAGAAATTTAATTTGAATGATCTAGTAAAACATGAAATAATATATTCAAATAGTCACTATTATGGTTATAATGATAAGGATGTATCCTTGAACTCAGGTAATATGAATCGAAGAATTTTTTCTTTTAACAGGACTATTAATAGGTTTCACTTTTTCTTGATCATCAATGAGTTTCATATTTTCATTTTTCTGTGAATTATTATCTCATAAAATTTTATAGTAATACCACACTTCTTAATGATTTAAAATAGGTTAGAATCCATATTCTTTGACACAACATATTATTTTAATAAATGTGCATAAAATAAGTGTGTGTTATTATAATTGTCATTCATTTTATTCATTATCTAGGAAAACTTGTCTATATACTCTTCTTTCTATATATAATTTTTCACTATCTATCTCCCTCTATACTATTTATCTAATTACCCTATACACAAAAATATTGCATAAAGAGAGTTTTTTCTTCAAGATCAAATTTTAATTTCATATTCAAATTCATATTCATAACTTAATACAACCTGTGCTTAATCATCTTACTTATTCACCAATATTCAAATATATATAGTCTTTATAAACATCCTTGGATATGATTGGAAGATGTGCTTATTTTATTACATGTATCCCATGAAGCATCAAATGGTCCATATAATCAATATGTTGAATTCTATTGTTTAGCATAAATAAAATTGTGGATTTATAAATTTTAATTTGATAAAATGATTTTCTACTAGCTGCTACAAAAATGTATTATAAAATTTTGGTGTAATTAAACTCTTCCTGATTCAATAATTTTTCCAACTTAAATAAGACTATAACCTAAAATTTTTTTCTTCTTCTTTAAAAATTGAATATCCATTTTGAAAAAATGTCTTCAATCAAGGATAAATATATGAATTTAATTATGATATAGTTTTAGTTTACACATTTGTTATAGTGTGACATTAAACTTTATGTAAAAGTCATATATACCTATTTTTGATTAATCTCATGGAATTATATGATCGTTTTATAAATTCATTTCAGTTTGAATGTCTCATAAATAGCTTATGAAATTCATAGATTAATCGAATATGATAACTCATTATTCATAAAAAATCTAGTTGATTCATATATTATTAATTCTTTAATTCTCTTATTATACAATATTTTTTTATCAAAAATAACTATTTTGTAAATTAATGTTTTCGATCATATCACATTTTATTTATCTTTTAATGATAAAAAAATCACCAATTATTTTTTTAATTATTGTTTTAAAATTGTAAAGATAAACACATATAAAGATAGAATTATTTTTATATTATATTTCTATTTTGGTTTCAAAAATATTTCTTTATGATAGGAAATCATATTCTTAAATATATAAATTACATATTAAGGACTGTTTATCCTCTTACTGCTATAAAATTTTCTATGTATTGAAGATATGCATTTGGAGGAAAAAAGATATGTTTGGAATGAAATTCATTATTTCAAAGGAAAATCTTAGGATCAATATAAATCCTTTTTTTGAAAATGTATTATTATTTGAAAAAAATACTTATTATAAATATGTATCTTGAGACAAAAATAATTATGAATAAAAATTCATAATACAATAGAAAAAATAAAAAATAATGACATCTAAAATATGATTTTCTTATGCTTTTCTTTTAGAGTACTGAAAATATTATTACCATTAAAATATTACAAGAAAAAACTAATTCATATTTATTATCATAAAAATAATTGATATTTTATAAATAAATTATGATTTATTTAATTTTTATATTTTGAATAAATCTTGGAGTTCCATAAACTACCATATCTATTCCAAAACCACAAATAATATTTTTCAACATTCAGAGTAAAAGTATTATGGAATGAAAATAGAATTGATTTATTAGTAAAATATTATTTTATATCATATATTGGAATAAAATAATATTTTTAATACAAAAATAGAATAACATATACCCAGAAGAAATTTTTAGAAAAACCCAAGAATTACTAATTTAGTATACTATATTTTTCAAGCTATTTTTATCACATGACTAAAAAAACACTCCATATATGTGATTTAATGCATCATAAAAACTAAATTAATTATCAACATAGACTCATTTAAACTAAACTCATTTTATTTGGGATCTATGGATTTTATTAGTTTAATATTGTAATTGTGTGTTAAACCCATAATATTTTTCATCAACTCGTTCTTTTTAATTTTACACCCACAACACCATGTGTGAACAGATCACAGATAGTTCCTATGAAGGGTGGTCCTAGTTAAATTATATTATATCCTTTGAAATAAGTTTTAATTTCTTAGACTCAACAATCAAGGTCCACAGAGAACGAGCATGATTAGTGAAAATCACAAAACAAGCTAGAATGTTTTGATGGAATTGACTATAGGAAATTTGTTCATTGAACCTATATAAATATCACGTGACACATTTTTTATTTTCTAATAAAATATTAATTTAATAATAGTGGTATAGGTTAGATCCAAATTTAATTGTGTCATTTTATGTTGGATAAAATTTCAAAAACTCAATTTACCCATTTCTTGAGTATTTGTGCAACTCTACCGGGACAAAAATTAACATTAGACACTGTTTATTTTGAGTTCTGAACATTTAATTGTTAATTTATATATTAATATTAATTTGTTAAAAATATGGTTTTTTATAAATAAATAATTTCCTTGATTAATAAACTATAATTCAATAGAGAAAATTAAGAGATTTGGAATGCTCAAATTATTATCTACATGAAGAACCTTACTTTGATGTTTTATCTGGGAGGTGTAAAGCCTTATAAAATACCTAATTTTAAAAAAATACATAGGATCCTATAGTATAATTTAAATATGATATCAACTACAAAGTCAAGAATTCTATTTTATATGGATTTCAATTTAATGAGTTTAATTAAGTTTCAATGTGTTGTTTATCTTCGGAAATGAGTATTACCATTTTATTTTCTTATGAGAGAACTAATAATTTTGGAAATATAATATAAATTACATAGAAGAATATGTTTGATAAATTATTAATCCTTTAAGGGTAAATAATACCATATTTAAATATTTGATTAACTGAAGTGATTAATGATGTTGCTGATTTAGGTACTCTAGTTCAAGAAAACAGTATAGAATTAAAAGGTCATAGAATCATTCCATATTAATATATTTTAATCTTTATACTATAAGATAATAAATTGGTATAATGGATCTAAACATTATAGATCTAATTTGTACTATTATTATGTACGAGGTAGACACATTAACTAATGATGAAGACACTCGATTAATAAAAAATTTAAATGAGTCCCTAAAAGTATGTACATCAAAGAATGAATGAAAACTAAAAGAAAAATTATTTTTTCGACTCATCCAATAAAAAAGAAAATTGTTTTTAGATTTTGAAGGAGTAAATTATCAATTTTAAATAAAATTAAATTATTTTTATAATTAGATAATAAGTTTCAATAAATCTTTTGACAACAAAAAAAATTTAAATAAAAACTCAAAAGAAGAATTATTATTTAAATGAATAAATATTGGGAATATCAATATTTATTTCTATCAATTAATTGAAAAAAATAAATTCGAAAAGTATATCAAAATAATACAATTTTAGATGAATAGGTATAAAATAGAAATGAAGGATACATAGAGTTTATATAAAGAATCCATTATTGAATCTCATTTGGATTCATAGTAGGGAATTCAATTCAGAATTCTAATATATGATTTATAGCATAGAAAAAAGGTACATCTGCATTACTATTATTCATCTGAAATTGAATATATTAATAAGAATTAGTATTTTATAGAATTAAATGACAAATACACTACGATAGATGATGAGTATGAATCTATTAAAAATTATAACAAGTCTATAAAGAAATTATATAATTTTTTGTTAACTAAATGGGTGATATATCCCAAAATATTTAAAAATTGAAATAAAAAATATACTTCAAAATGTGTTTTCTACAAAAAAATAGAATTTATGGATGAATATAAATATCTAAATGTGTTTTAATATATATGTACTAAAGTTGAGGGTTTCCTCAACCAAATCCTTATAAACAATAAAAAAATAAAGGTATAAAAGGTATAAGTAGTAAAGGATAAAAACCTTAACAATTTAGAAATTAATTTTTCCCTTGTTTTAAAAATAGAAACTCGTCTAATATTATATGTTTTCACTAATTTATAAATGGACATTATTCTAGTTATTTTAACTTAAGATATCCTATAATTAGATATGTAAAGACGTATTTTAGATCAAGAAACTTCTCTAGTATTAATTTTATATATTCTTGAATCTCATAAAATTTGGGACATTATGGAAAGTATAGATAATCTGGGCTACTATAATCCTTTATATCTAACACTGCAAGACAAAGTGAGCTTTGGTACATAAAATATAATTTTTCACTTGTTTTTTGGGATAAACAATAGGAATATAAATGAAATATGTTATATGGATTGTTTCTATTCAACACATATCATTGAATATTTTAATAACATCAAATCACTATCCAAAATGGAAAGAGGACATTATTATTCTGAAGGAATGATTATTGGAGTTGGATCAGTTATATATCCACATTCATTCATCCTAAAAAATGGATTTTATTGAGAATTTTTAATTCCTGGCCTGATAACAATTTCTCACCATTGTGATGATTGATTTTCATATGATTTTTATAATAGTTATTGTTCTATTTTCCTTGATTTATTTCATAATAAATATGATTAATGCATGTGAAATTTTTATAAAATTCTGAAATCTAGTACAAAATTATTTTTTCTAAACAAATTTCATTAAGATGTGGCTATGGGGGAAAATTTTCAAACTATGAGTTTAATTATTTTTATTTAAAATATTTAATTTTTCATAAATTTTATTCCCCTATAACAACTTACCATAATGGTGTTGTTGGAAGGAGGAATTGGACCATGCATGAGATTTATAGAGAAATATTGTGAGAATAAATCATGCCTAAACATTTTTATGTTCAAGATATCAAATTGTTTTGCTATTTCATTAACCAAGTTCTAATATGGACTTTCATAAAGTAAACACCCTATGAGATTTGAAATAATATAAAACTAATAGTTGGATACATAATTATTTTAGATGAAAATTTTATATCTATGAAATATAATAAAATATTGGTATTTTCATTCCAAATGTTGATATAGGAATATTACAAGGTTACTATACCACTTCTAAATCCTAAAGAATTTTCAACAAGAAGTCGAGGACTGTTGAATTATATACTCAAATTAAATTTTATGAAAGTGATCACATTGATCAGAAAAATATTTGAATTATTTAACTATGTATTTATTTTAAAAATATGAAACATGATCCTCTCATTTATGAAAAAAGGATGATTATGTGGAACATGATCTTGAAAAATGTATTCTTTCACTTTCTAATACCTAATACTTAATACTATTCTTCTTTCTTATACAAGATAGTAACTTAGACAGTTGAAGAAGTCTTAAAAGATGACTATTTTTTAATATTCCTTATAAGAATAATAAATCTAGTTCAAGAGGAAGAAGGTATTATATTTAATTGAAATTCTATCTAATTATCATTTAATTATAAATATATTTATATTTTTAAATAATAAGTATCATCATTGTCTGGTAACTATAAATAAGGCTAGGGTAATTGAAAATAATAATAACAAAGATAAAGGAATGGACAATTCATAAAACATTTCTCCAGTTTATAGGATAGAATAAATTAGAATCTATTAATAATATTCAAATTATATTAATTTTAAATTATTTCAGATTGTTATAAAATATTTAATTTTAGTTTTTTTAATACAGGAGGAATATGTTGAACAACTTCAATTATTTGAAAACCCCCACTTTAGAATTATGTTTTCAATATTAATAATGCATTGTATGGAAATAAATAAAAACCTATAGATTTATATAAAAGGATAAATTAATTTATTTTGTTGAATATTTTCTCTGTTATAATGGTATACAACTCATTTTCTAAGATAACTTCATAAAAATATATTTTGTGAACAAATATTTATCATGATGATGGGTGAATTGAAATTTTTTACTTCACTATGAAAATTACAATAAATATTTTTAAAATTTTATAATTCAAATCAATTATATACATGATTAATAAAAAGTTTCATACTTGAAAACAGTAATGTGTATTCAAATCGCATGAGTTGTAACATTAACAATGGCCTGTATGATGTTGGTAACAAAGTTTACATCATGCTATATAGAGGAATTATTGGAATATTATTATATTTAACCACTCATATACCATAAATCATATCTTTCATGTGTTTTTGTGTTAGATTTAATGTAAACCTAAATGATTCAAATTTAATAGACAATAAAATTATTTAATGATATTTAGAATGATTTGTTTCACATTCTTTTAATTTTCAGAAACATATGACAATAATTTAAATTTTTATATAGAATTTATATATCTAAGGTTTGATGTGAATATTATACCTAGAACCTTTAATTTTATATTAAAATATTTAGATTCATGGTCAAGTAAGAATAAACATGCGGTTTTATTGTCAATTATAGAAGTTGAATACAACATAGCTGGTAGTTACAAACATGTATTGTTGATGAAACACACTTTGAGGGATTATGGATTTAATTTTCAACATGTTACAAAAAATATTGATAAAATTTATACTATAAACATATATAGAAATTATATGTGATTCGAGGACCAAATCCAATGATCTAACCAATGAAATCTATTAGGATCACTCACAAAAATATGAAAACTCTTCTGAATATATTTTTACTGAAAATAAATTACCATGAATTATCATTAAGAAATTTCATTTTGATCAGTTTGATTTTATTAAAAAGGAATTAAGTTAATATAAATTTTTATTATATTATTCTTACTTATAATATATTCCGTATTAACTATGTATTCAAAGATAGTTTAATTTTCAAATTATATATTTATATCTATATGATTAACTGTGTTCATTGTTTTGAAATTTATTTATCTATTTATCTTTTATTATTTATCAATTTTTAAAAAATATCTTTTATTTAGTAACTCAAACTGAAAAAATGGGGTATTTTTTCTCTTTTTTAATAATTTTTATGTTTAATGACCTTTGGTTGAAACCAAAATGATTGTGAAATTTCAATGCTCATTACCTACTTCACTCAAATATAAACCCCTAATACCTTGTTTTTTAAACCACTAAATATTTTTGGAGTATGGTGAAATCAAAAATAGGTGATGATGGAGCTTCATGAATATTAAATAAAGACAATTCAAGAAATAATTTTCAGAGAGTGTTGTACAAAAAAACTATCAACTTTTGTTGGAAAAATAAGACAATTACTTTTATACGAAATATTGTAATCTTTCAAATGTAGAATAAGGTTTTTATGAGATGATTGTTGAAAAAAAAATTCATTAAAGAAATAATATAGTTCTATGAAAAGGATTGGATATTTTCTTAGTATAGTGATGTAATTCAATCGACGGTAAATATAAAACAATTCTCAATTTTTACTATGAAACTTGTTGATGCTCACTATTTTCCAATAAAAAGGTACATATTTTTATATCCATGATTTGATATAGGATGATGAATTCAAACCCTTTTTTATTATTGAAATATTATTCATAAATCCTACTACATAAGAGAAAATATATAAGGATTTAAAATTAGAACAATGAATTTTATTGATGTTAATTTAGACCGATGTAACCCAAATGGCTGGGGAGATCAAGAATATGTAATTCCAAGATAAAAATCTCATTTATTTGATGGTAAATGAGAAAAAGGATAACCTATATATGCATATACTGGTATATATGCATAATTTCCTTTAGTCCATGCTAATAATTGAGTTTCATCCTTATAGAAGACCGATGAAACAACTATTTAATAATAGTTATGTGTACCTTAGTGGATATATACTTACCAAGTTACGAAGGAAATAAACCATTTATAATATCCTTTAAAATATTATGGTTCTATATTTGGATTCAACATATAATAATCTAGTTGTAAATAGAAAGTGTGATGAAGAATATAAATGAAAAATAATGATCACGAGGACCTTAATACTACTCAAGGGGAGAAAAACAGATAATATTATCATAATTATATATATGCTTTTTAGGGGGATCCATCTAGGGTTTAAATAAAAGCACATGGTTCTATATGAATGGTTTAAAATTAATAATAGGTTGTGTATTTCTGTAAAAATGATGTTGAATTCAGTGCTCAACATGAGGATAAAATGGATCAATCCACAGTTATATATGGTGGGATAAATTAAGTTATAAATACATCACCTATAGAGATTTCACTTATTGATGTCTAGAATAGAATAAATGTTATTTGTGAGAAGATTTCTATGGAATATAAAGAAATATTTGAAAAGGTTCTTTCTGAGGTACTAATATATTTAAAAATCATGAGAACTGTGAGGCCTCAATGTCTGGTAATACTGATTTATCCCTGGTGATGGAATATAAATATATTTTATCCATGAACATTAAAAAATTTGTTACAAATGAGTCTATTTAAAAAGTTATTTTTGATGGTAAAACATAAAATCTTACATATCAAAGTAATAAAAATGTAAAAGTTGTACACTTAGTCAACTAGAATGAAATTGGTTCAAATAATATGTTCCATTTTTAGAACAATACAACTGATGTATTTAATGTGTTTAATAATTACAATGTTGGTATAAATGAGATGATTTAAAATATTATAAATTCAAAATATTATTTTAAAATATTAATTGATAATTGAGTCCCAAAAACAATTTTATTTTTCATGATGAAGACGATGGATGCTTAAAAAAACTGTTGATGAACTATCAACTTACATATATAGGTTGTTCTATAACTATTTTGAAGAAAGTGGGATCTTTAATGGATTATATGAATTCCATAAAAGAAAACTTAGTTCTTAATTAAATGTATTATGGTTTTATTGAATACCTAATAATCTAAAGATAGAATTAAATTTTAAATAAATTCATATTTATATGAGGATGAGCATAGTGATCCTCTAATTTAAATTCATTTGGAATATTCCATATGCTCAATTAGATATGTCATATTATACCATTTAGTGTTTGAATATGTTAAAAGAAATTTGGACTGGTTTCATCATACTTATTTCTTGTAAGTGAATGGATTTAATCTTTATTGACTGAATTTATCTATATAGATACACATTATAAATTTTAGGGATGTTTATTTATTAATATTCCAGATTCAAAGTCTTAATATGAGAATCTTTCCAACCCGTTAAAGGAATGAGACAGAATATTCAATGAAAATTTCATGTTTTTGTCCAATAATCAGTGTTATATTAAAATAAGCCTTGAAAATATGGATTTTCCTATCTAAAAATATCTTGAATGAATATATTATTGAAGGATTTATCATTCAATGAGATTTCTCCAAGGCATGAGAGATAGTTTTTGAGAAGAATAAACATTCCATTATTCCACCCACTCAATTGGATTCTTAGTTTGAGGGTTCAAATAACTTGATAACTAGTTGTACATATCAGTTATTTATTTTTATCCTACCTGATTGGGTAACTCAAGATAATATAAAAAAAATTATCATTCTTTTTACCCATGAACAAGATATATTACAATGTATTAAATCCCATTCCATATCCTTATTTATAATCAAATATAAAATTTATATAGTACCAAAAATACTTAAAATATATTATATGTTCTAATAAAGGTTACAACATCATTTAGCTATAAGAACAGTCCATGAAAAACCAACCAGGTTTTTTCTTGAAGAGATGTTGTTTTTTCTACATCTACTTGAGAGACTTCATTTGGGGTTCTCCCTTTTACACTATAACTGACACGACTAGTTCCAGTGGGGGCCCACATCGTGACTCCCCAAGACCACCTCCAATAGCCCAGGGGCTAGTGACTAGCACCGAGTAAGCATATTACTAACATGGGAGGCATTGCCTATGTACCTGTACACATGCACACATCTCCAAGCCCAAAATTATGAAATGTAAAAAAACACAAAGGAACAAAATGCTTGCATACAACTAAACACCAGAAAAATAGAATGACATGATGTAATGTACTGAATGTAAAATGGGCTAGAATACAAGTCCACCGAAAACAAGAGTATGAAAACTACAAAGTCCAACTTTTAAACACAAAGTTGTATTTGTAACGACCCAAACATTCATTAAGGGAAAACCATCTTGATCTAATTAAATGTCTCTTTATGTAAAATGTTATATAAAATGTAAACTTTTTTGGTTTTATGTTAGTAATTTTGACCATCTCTAATATAGTCACTGAAAAGTGATAACCAGATTATTATAAATATAGGGCTTTAACAAATCCAATTTACTCATAAAAAGGAAGTGATGGCCTAATCTAGTAGACATGCCACATACGAAGCCCATTTACTGAGATCAGAAATGAGGTGACATAACTGGGCTTCGTTCTTGACCAATCCCAAGCCGAGCTTTAATATGTTAATCTAGATCTATGAGAGAAGTGGTAGTTGATAGAGATTACCACCCGATCAATGTTATCCGTGCCACCGCAAGAGTCTATCACCATCACACACCTTACTCTTCCGTCTTATGTGGGTGTTATAAGGGGTTATGTAACAAGACCATAACACTATGGTTATGAACATTATTTTTGTATATAATAATCAATATAATTTTATTTTATTTTGTTACCTTGTAAATTGTTTTTAAAGAACCAATAGTTTTTTAGTTAATATTCAACTAAAAAATATATTTTGATGAATAAATGGATTTTTGAATTAAATAATATTTCAATAAAATAATATTATTTTTATTATATTAATTTTTATTAAATATAAATGATAGTATAAATTTATGAATGCAATCATAATTTTTGTTAAGGTTTGAAAGCCATTTTTGTCAAAACCCGTGAATTTTTTTATAAATGACGGTTTTTATTTTAAATGGGAAAATTAACATATTTATAAAATCATTTAGATAAAATAAATATTATTTATAGAATCAGGATGTCGAAATTACTCAATAGTGAATTTTTCATAATTTTCTAAGACAGTCAAATTTTTGGGTAAAAATTAAATACCGTTTAAATATATAATGTGTTTTATGACATCATAATGACCCAATAGTGATGTAATAAAATACTATAAGCCTTATATTCGGCCAATATATGTTTTACCATTAAAATAATGTGATTTTGGGTTTGTTTGATTTATATTAAATAGAATTAATGGACCCTTCATGGCTTATTAAACATCTTGTGTTTTTCAATTGATTTCCTTGAAAGTGTAACTCACCACCACATAAGCAACCCCATTATTTTAAGAAGTTAGGACTTTGTCCATATAAAATATTTTTTTTCAAATTCCATTTTTCAAAAACCATGGGAAAAACCAGGGGTTGGTTTGGGGTTTGGATTAGTTTAAGGTGTGGTATCCCAAACATAAATAATAAAGAATTCCCTCACCTTTCCTATATAAACCCACCCAAGCTCCCACTTTCTCCTCACTCATATCCTTTAGATTTCATCCAACCTCTTTCATACTTTCTCTTGAATCCTCACAAGGTGCCCCAAGCTACCAATAAGTGTCTCTCAAGCATCTCTCAAGCCTTTGGAAGCACACTTCCAAGTAAGGGTTTTTCTTCCTTTCTCATTTTTGTCCAATTTTATTAATGTTGTTATGCCCTTTTAATTTAAATTATAAATGTTTTGGTATTGTTTAACACCTCCCCAATACTAACTTATTTATGTTTGAATGATCAGAGACCCCTTTCTCTATAACACCCTGAGATTTTATGAAAAATATTCTTTTAATCTCATTAATGTCTTATGTTGTATGCTACACCAAGATTACCTTGCACTATAGACAACACCGTATTAGGTTGCAGTATACGCAACACTATTCTTGGATCGTGTTACACACAATTTTGATAATAGTTATTCTTCGCAACATTGAGTATATATATATATTCAATGTATAAATGAAATATTATTGGATTATGATATACGAAACAACGAAGGATTCTTGCACAGCACACAACCCTGACTTGGCTTGCATTACACGCAATCACGACCTTCCTCGATAGCGTGTGTTGTACGCAATACCGGGTTTTACTAAACAACGATATATTATTATAATATTATTATGAACTAGCCGTTTTGAATAGTATTAAATAAATTTTGAATCTTATAACATTACTATTCATCTTACACATTTCTATAACATGGTATAAGAACAAAATATATTTTTCGGGTAAAATAAGTATTTTTCAAAAAATGCAATTTTACACCTTTTGATGGCACACCCACTTTAAATATAGTTTTTGACTTGTTTATATGTTCAATTTGACAAAATAAAATTCTTATTTTGAATCAGGATATAAAAATTTACATTAGATAAAGTTTTTGATATTTTTCCGATAACTTTCATATTTTAATAAATAGTAAAAACACGCTATATTTTAATTAAAAACAACTTTTTTCATCATAATATCTTATGTGGTTAAATTATAATATTGAATGGTTTTAAAGTATAAATAGAATATATTTTTACCATTTAATATAATGTATGTCATTAGCATTGATTTTACCTTGAATTCGTAGGTTAAATCAATTTAATATTTTGCAATGTTTTAAAGAAAAACCCGTTTTCTTTCGACAATGAGATTAATTTTAATTTAATTTCTGCATCTTTTGTGTATTTAATTTGGAAAAATGGATTCCATATTTGGAATCAGTGGGTCCAAATTATGTTAATAAGATACTTTTTATTTTTGGGCATTGTGAATAGTAACTACGGTAAATTTTATTTACTATAGTTAAAGGTAAATCCGGTAATTAAGGGTAAATATAAGATAATAAAATTACCTTAACACTTGGAAAAATCCTATTGGATGGATAAAAGTATAACCATATAACCTAAGGGTTGGATTAGATTCATTTTATGGACTTTTTTCCATGAAAATAATTTAATTATTATTAAAACCAAAGAATGTGACAACATGTCACTTTCTTAAATATTATAAGTATAATAATTTTAATTTAGTGATAAAATTCATGAAACTGCAAAAATTAATAGTCTCCAGAAATCTAATACAATTATCTACATCATAGGAATTTATTTAGAATTTTTAGGGATTAAATGATTATCATTTATTATGACACAAAGATGATGCAGTAATTGTCTTATTAATGAAATATTGACATAATTGATGTTATAAATGCCCAAATAAATGTAATTTTAGACTTTTTATGACTTACACTAATTTTATAGGTTAATATGACATTGTATTGCTGATTTAAGTAACTTGGTTCGAACTTATAATTCTGTTATGAATTTCATAAAAATAATGTACCAAATAGTGTCAAAATTGACATAAATTAGTTTTTAAAACAAATATTATATTATTAATTGTTATTTTATTCCTAAAAATCTAAGGTTTGGAAAAATTACTTAGATAAGGTTATATATATTAATAATAAACAACTTTTGATTCGTTTGTCTTGATATAGTAAGTTTATTAACCATATAGTGTAAGAAAACAAAAAAGACACGGTAAAAGTTAAATTATTTAACTTAGAGTTAAATCTAATTGATAAGGTAAATATAATAACCTAAACTTGTCTAAATCCTATTGTATTGGAGGATTTAAACCCATCCCCACTTTATTTTCGAAATAAGACCCTTTGGAACCATTATAAACCGAATTTGACCTTAATATAAAATAATATTTTGAGATTTTCCTAAGGTGCCCCTCTCATCCCTTATAAAAGGGAACCTCCTCCCTCTCCTCCTCACACAAATTTGAGCATTCAATCTCGGCCAACCCCTGCCAAAATCTCTTCTCCACTTCCCTAGTATCATCCTAGAGGTCCTGGTATTCTTCAAAGACCATCCTTAGTTCTTTAAGTGGAGGTTAAGTGAAGGCGCGTCAAAAAGAGGTAATGTCCATTACCGATCTTTTTCAATTTCTTTCTTCTTCAACTTCTTCTTATTTAGTTGTTTCATGATAAAGTAATAACATAAGTATTTCTTATATACTGATATGTTATTATAAATATGAAATAACTCTAATTAACCTTCTATCCATCCTACGGAAAAAGGAAATCACCGCACGTGCGTACGTACGGAATACCGTCTCCACGCCATGGTGTAATCTATTTTCCGCCACCACCTTAATTGGATGGGTATAATGGTGTAACGAGTAACTATATATGATTATTATAAATTGATATTGATTCTGAAATGGTATACATAAATTTCAACACAATTCCACGACCATTGGAACAATATCATCGCTCGTACGTACGTACGGACTACCGTCTCCACGACGCGATGAGATTCATTCTCCACATTAAACATTCATGAAAGATTATAAAGTATATATAATGAATAATAAAGAAATATATGACATGTTAAATCTACTAGATTTATGTATATATATATATGTATGTCATCTACTTACTTCCATTCAAGACAATAAGGAAAGGAAAACATCGTTCATGCGTACGTACGGACTACCGTCTCCATGAACGGTGTGTTTCATTTCATTTATCTATCTGTTATATATATATACACTGAATATATATGATATATAAATCATGTTTTATATTTTGGAAGTAAGTAAATCATGATATAAGTAATAATAATGTCAAGAAAAACAAGTCCAAACACCTACGATAAATGAAACGATTTTACCCAAAACGCTTCTTTAACATGGAATTTACAAAAGAATGGGTAATATAAAGTCAAAAGTGAACCATATATGATATAATAACAATGAATATGATTATGTAATAAGTTAATGACATTATTTAAATCATTATACAGAAGGTTCGGATACGTACAAAGCATATCAGACATAAAGTAAGGGAAATATCACAATCTCATTTTTATCCAAGATTTTTTATACTTTGGTATTTATTGGGGTGTATTTTATCATCCACATCCATGTTTCCTCAATATGTAATATTATTTACATCCACCTACAATTTTTTAAATCTAATTTTACCCTTCAGTGAGTTTTTAGTAAAGGATATGAAAGGAATCTTTTGTCATTTTTCGTACGAGGTACTTTTTGACTTTTCCGAAAAAAGTACGAAGAATGTTTTTTTAACTTATACGGCATGAATGGATTTTTAAAAAATTATTTCCAAGAAGCTTCCTTTACAAGTTTTCAAGTTTATTTTTAATCAACTTCTTTTAGTTTAAAAATTGTATGACATGTTAAGAAAGGAAAAATGTTTTTGATGTAGAAAGGATATTTTCCTCAAGAATGGAGTTCAAGTGTTTTATCAAAATTATTTTCCATCTAAGATAATGTAGGGTTCTGATTCTATCCCTATAATTACATTTATTTGATTATGTTGTGATGGAATTATTTTTATGAATTCATTTATCTTATATGAATTTTTTTATGATGTCATGATGTTTAAGAATTCCATTTTTATTACATGGGTTATGCAATGATGTGTGATTTATGATTTTTGTGGCATACATACGAATGGTATCATTATGAGATGGGTGGGACCTATATATCCCTCCAATGCATTGGGTAAAGATTTTATATCTCATGAGATAGACATGGCTGGAACGGTAGGTTATACAGGTTCAGTGAAGCATGACCGAAACGAGGGTAACTCGGTTCAGAAATGGACTTTTTCCACTAAGATAGTCTTGGAAATGAGTATTGACTAATAAGATATGATTCTATATGATTATGTGTGTATGACACAAAGTTTCATGTTTTAAGTTATGATTATTGGGATTTCATTTCACTACTATGATTTATCCCATGTTATGAAATTATGCTCTCTTTTGCAGGTTAAGATTTCCAAAATGTTATGTTCTTATGAATATGATGTGATTGATATTTATTTTGTTTACCCTTACTGAGCATTTGAGATTACCCTTTTATGTTTTCTTTTCCCCAGGATATAAAGAAAGGTTTTAGGTAAAAAAGAAGAAGATCTTTATGGGAGATATTGAAGATCTTTCACCACGATTAGAAGATTATATTCCGAGTTTCCAAAGACACTAAACTATTACGATCCTTGTGTGTGTGTTTTTGTTATGTACTAATTATTTTGCAAAAGTAATGTAATGTCCATGTATGTCAAGCTTTGGGTCTCTACAGTTGGTATCAGAGGAAAGGTTTAGTCAACCTTTGGAAACTAGGATGCGAAAATGTTAGTGAGATCCCTAGAGATATTACTAAGGTATGTCTAGGGATGTCCCTAAGTATAAGTATAAATATAGGATATAGTCCTAGAACTATGGTAACGATCTTAGAATTTAACCTAAGATGTTAGATATTAAGGTTACTCCCCCTTTACTATGTTGTTTTCCCTAGCATTATTTTTGCCTCTCACACTATTCTTTTTGGGTTTTAGATGATGGCTAGAACCCGAAGGAACTGTGTTGATCAATGTAATGGACAATGCAATGATTTTACTCCTGAACAAACAAATGTTATGGGAGATGGAGTGAAAAATATTTTTGCTATACTTACACAAGCTATGAATCATTCTGGACTTCCAAATGAGCAGAGAAGGGAACAACATTCTTTTGAGTCCTTCATGAGGCAACGTCCACCTTCTTTCAGTGGGTCTTCTGATCCACTTGTTGCTGAACAATGGATCAGTATCACTGAAAAGATATTTTCAGTTCTTCAATGTTCTGAACATGATAAAGTCATCTTAGCAGTATATCGTTTGGAAGGTGAAGCTAATCAATGGTGGAATCTTATCAAGAATATGAGGCAAAGAGATGAAATTGAGTCCATGGAATGGGACGAGTTCAAGAACTTATTTTTCAATAAGTACTTCCATCGTATTCTTCGAACAAAGATGGAGAAGGAGTTTCTTGAACTAAAGCAAAAGGATGATGAATCTGTTGGTATATACGAAGCGAATTTTACAAGGCTTTCAAGGTATGCATCTGGATTTATCATCCAACCTGAAAGTAAAGTTGATCAATTCTTCAGTGGCTTAAAACCAAATCTTCGAAGGGCATTATCTATAAGAGACTTCAGTAGCTATGAAGAAATTGTGCGTTGTGCTATCAAGGTAGAAATGGAAGTTGGTGTTACTTATCCATCTCATAGTTTTGAAAAGAAACGAAAGATGGAGTTCAAGGAGAAATCTAAGAATAATGGTGAAAAGAAGATGAATGTTTCCTTATGCTCAAAGTTTGGAAAGAAGCATGGCGGAGATTGTATTAAAGGGACAAGTAAATGTTTCAAATGTGGAAAGTAAGTTCATCAGGCGTTTGAATGCCGAAATGATGGGAAGAAGATTTCTAATGATGCAAACAAAGGAAGGGATACACAGAATGAACCTACTACACTCCAATGTTTCAAGTGCAAGGAAATGGGGCATTATGCTAATAAATGCCCTAATCCAAGGGTTAGTGATGATCGACATGAGCAACCGCTTAAGGCAAAGGACAAAGGGAAGTCACATGCGATCACTATTGGCGATGTTGAATATGACAACGATGTGGTGGAATTATTAAGTGTTTATGTAATGGGATTCCAAAATAATGTTGTATCATGGAGTATTGGAATATTTATGTATTGGTCTAATGTGGTATTCAAAGTGATTGAGATATTTTTGGAAATAAGATGATATGAGCAAAATGAAGGGAAAAAGAGAAAATAAAATGTTTAACAGTATTCATGAGCTCATGATTGATATAAGGACTAAGTGATATCATGGTTTGAGTATATAGAATTTTGAGGATTTTGGTATGTGGAAAGTGTTAACTTTTAACTGCATTCAAGTTTTCACTATGGTTCAATGGGTATTCATTTTTTCAAGAGAATACATGATTAAGGTATTCACGTGATTGGAATGTGACCAAAAAAATATATATATATATATATGGGGGATAAATGATGGTATTCACATGCTTGGTTGATGACATTTCATGTAATCATTTTCTTTATACTATGAGCTTGGACCGAAGTATTTTAGATAAGCCTAAATATTGGAATGGATTATGTTAGACATATGCTAAGTATTTTTTAAGGATAAAACTTTTTTCGATATTACTGATGGGATTTTATAGTAATGTAGTTTTAGAAAAAGGACAACCTGTAGGACGGGCGACAACCCATCGCGTTGGACAAGGTCGTAGGAATCGAACCCACAACCGAAGTGAGACTGGCCTTTATCACCTACCACTGGCCTACAAGAAGTACCTAGTTAGTAGAAACTAGTTTTATTTTATTAAGCGGTATGATATATGAAGTATAAGTTCATTTTAGGAACCATATATGATTAATCTCACTATAGATGGACTTATGTATTTTTTGATAACTTTTATAACCTTTTGTTTGAGACAGATGGAATGACCCATAATTCTATCACATGATCTGCTAACACATCACGAATGATAAATTCAACTTCATTTATTTAAGAGATAAAGTGGAAATTATCCAAAGAACGACAAACGGTGAGACTATACCAAAATCACGAAAAGTATTTCTTCTAATTCCAATTTCATCATCTTTAGGGAAATGATGTTGAAAAAAAACCAAAAATGTTGTCCTACTACCCTTATATCCGATGAATCAGATGGTACCTTAGATCACCACAAATCAATATCTTTGTGATTGCTGGCTTTTCCAAAGCTATGTTCTCTACCACTCTCCATCAGAACATGATGGTTAGATTTCTCTTCCATATCCATATTTTCACCAATGTGGAAACCCAGTGATTAGTTTATTTGGGTAACCGTTACATTTCATACATTTGTTTTTAAAGATTGGTTTTGGTATTCCTTTTTACGATGTGGGTTTCTATTAAAAAAACTTTCAAATATTAAACCATATATAACCCCGACGAATTTCGAGGGAAAAATTCATTTTAAGGGGGGTAGAATGTAACACCCCGAGATTTTATGAAAAATATTCTTTTAATTTCATTAATGTCTTGTGTTTTATGCTACACCAAGATTACCTTGCGCTATACGCAACACCGTATTAGCTTGAAGTATACGCAACACTATTCCTGGATCGTGTTACACACAATTTTGATAATAGTTATTCTTCGCAACATTGAGTATATATATATATTCAATGTATAAATGAAATATTATTGGATTATTATATATGAATCAACGAAGGATTCATGCAGCACACAACCCTGACTTGGCTTGCATTACACGCAATCACGACCTTCCTCGATAGCGTGTGTTGTATGCAATACCAGGTTTTACTAAACAACAATATATTATTATAATATTATTATGAACTAGACGTTATGAATATTATTAACTAAATTTTGAATCTTATAACATTATTATTCATCTTACACATTTCTAGAACATGGTATAAGAACAAAATAATTTTTTCGGGTAAAATAAGTATTTTTCAAAAAATGCAGTTTTGCCGCCTTTTGATGACACACCCACTTTAAATCTAGTTTTTGAAATGTTTATATGTTCAATTTGAAAAAATAAAATTCTTCTTTTTAATCAGGATATAAAAATTTACATTAGATAAAGTTTTGATATTTTTCCGATAACTTTCATATTTTAATAAATAGTAAAAACACGCTATATTTTAATTAAAAACAACTTTTTTCATTGTAATATCTTATGTTGTTAAATTATAATATTGAATGGTTTTAAAGTATAAATAGAATATATTTTTACCATTTAATATAATTTATGTCATTAGCATTGAATTTACCTTGAATTCGTAGGTTAAATCAATTCAATCTTTTGCAATGTTTTAAAGAAAAACCCGTTTTCTTTCGACAAAGGGATTAATTTTAATTTAATTTCTGCATCTTTTGTGTATTAAATTTGGAAAAATGGATTCCATATTTGGAATCAGTGGGTCCAAATTATTTTAATAAGCTACCTTTTATTTTTGGGCATTGTGAATAGTAACTACGGTAAATTTTATTTACTATAGTTAAAGGTAAATCGGGTAATTAAGGGTAAATATAAGATTATAAAATTACCCTAACACTTGGAAAAATCCTATTTTATGGCTAAAAGTAGACCCATATAACCTAAGGGTTGGATTAGATTCATTTTATGGACTTTTGTCCATGAAAATAATTTAATTATTATTAAAACCAAAGAATGTGACAACATGTCACTTTCTTAAATCTTATAAGTATAATAATTATAATTTAGTGATAAACTTCATGAAACTTAGAACATGAATAGTCTCCAGAAATATAATACAATTATATACATCATATGAATTTATTTAGAATTTTTAGGGATTAAATGTTTATCATTTATTATGACACAAAGATGATGCAGTAATTGTCTTATTAATGAAATATTGACAAAATTGATGTTATAAATGCCCAAATAAATTTAATTTGAGACTTTTTATGACTTACAATAATTTTATAGGTTAATATGACATGGTATTGTTGATTTAAGTAACTTGGTTCGAACTTATCATTCGGTTATGGATTTCATAAAAATAATGTACCAAATAGTGTCAAAATTGACATAAATTAGTTTTTTAAAAAAATATTATATTATTAATTGTTATTTTATTCCTAAAAATCTAAGGTTCTACCAAATGACTTAGATAAGGTTATATATATTAATAATAAACAACTTTTGGTTCGTTTGTCTTGATATTGTAAGTTTATTAACCATATAGTGTAAGAAAACAAAAAGACACGGTAAAAGTTAAATTATTTAACTTAGAGTTAAATCTAATTGATAAGGTAAATATAATAACCTAAACTTGTCTAAATCCTATTGTATGAGAGGATTTCGACCCATCCCCACTTTAGTTTCGAAATAAGACCCTTTGGAACCATTATAAACCGAATTTGACCTTAATATAAAATAATATTGTGAGATTTTCCTAAGGTGCCCCTCTCCTCCCTTATAAAAGGGCACCTCCTCCCTCTCCTCCTCACACCAATTTGAGCATTCAATATCGGACAAACCCTACCCAAATCTCTTCTCAACTTCCCTAGTATCATCCTAGAGGTCCTGGTATTCTTCAAAGACCATCCTTAGTTCTTTAATTGGAGGTTAAGTGAAGGCGCGTCAAAAAGAGGTAATGTCCATTACCGATCTTTTTCAATTTCTTTCTTCTTCAAATTCTTCTTATTTAGTTGTTTCATGATAAATTAATAACATAATTATTTCTTATATACTGATATGTTATTATAAATATGAAACAACTCTAATTAACCTTCTATCCATCCTATGGAAAAAGGAAATCACTGCGCGTGCGTACGTACAGAATACCGTCTCCACGCCGTGGTGTAATCTATTTTCCGTCACCACCTTAATTGGATGGGTATAATGGTGTAATGAGTAACTATATATGATTATTATAAAGTGATATTGATACTGAAATAGTATAAATAAACTTCAACGCAATTCCACGACCATGGGAACGATATCATCGCCCGTGCGTACGTACAGACTACCGTCTCCACGACGCGATGAGATTCATTCTCCACATTAACCATTCATGAATGATTATAAAGTATATATAATGAATAATAATGAAATATATGACATGTTAAATCTAATTTATTTATTTATTTATATATATATATATATGTATGTCATCTACTTACTTCCATTCAAGACAATAAGGAAAGGAAAACAGCGTTCATGCGTACGTACGGACTACCGTCTCCATGAATGGCGTGTTTCATTTCATTTATCTATCTATTATATATATATATAATTAATATATATGATATATAAATCATGTTTTATATTCTTTATGTAATTAAATCATGATATAAGTAATAATAATGTCATGAACAACAAGTCCAAACACATATGATAAATGAAACGATTTTACCCAAAACGCTTCTTTAACATGGAATTTACAAAAGAATGGGTAATATAAAGTCATAAGTGAACCATATATGATATCATAACAATGAATATGATTCTGTAATAAGTTAATGACATTATTTAAATCATTATACAGGAGGTTTGGATACGTACAAAGCATATCAGACATAAGGTAAGGGAAATATCACAATCTCATTTTTATCCGAGATTGTTTATACTTTGGTATTTACTGGGGTGTATTTTATCATCCACATCCATGTTTCCTCAATATTTAATATTATTTCCATCCACCTACAATTTTTTAAATCCAATTTTACCCTTCGGTGAGTTTTTAGTAAAGGATATGAAAGGAATCTTTTGTCATTTTTCATACGAGGTACTTTTTGACTTTTCCGAAAAAAGTACGAAGAATGTTTTTTTAACTTATAAGGCATGAATGGATTTTCAAAACATTATTTCCAAGAAGATTCCTATACAAGTTTTCACGTTTATTTTTAATCAACTTATTTTAGTTTAAAAATTGTATGACATGTTAAGAAAGGAAAAATGTATTTGAAGTAGAAAGGATATTTTCCTCAAGAATGGAGTTCAAGTGTTTTATCAAAATTATTTTCCATATAAGATAATGTAGGGTTTTGATTATATCCCTATCATTACATTGATTTGATTATGTTGTGATGGAATTATTTTTATGAATTCATTTATCTTATATGAATTGTTTTATGATGTCACGATGTTTAAGAATTCCATTTTTATTACATGGGTTATGCAATGATGTATGATTTATGATTTTTGTGGAACACATAAGAATGGTATCATTATGAGATGGGTGTGACCTATATCTCCCTCCAATTAATTGGTTAAAGATTTTATATCTCATTAGATAGACATGGCTGGAACGGTGGGTTATACCGGTTCAGCGAAGCAGGACTGAAACGAGGGTAACTCGGTTCAGAAATGGACTTTGTCCACTAAGATAGTCTTGGCAATGAGTCTTGACTAATAAGATATGATTCTATATGATTATGTGTGTATGCCACAAATTTTCATGTTTTAAGTTATGATTATTGGGATTTCATTTCACTACTATGATTTATCTCATGTTATGAAATTATGCTCTCTTTTGCAGGTTAAGATTTCCAAAATGTTATGTTCTTATGAATATGATGTGATTGATATTTATTTTGTTTACCCTTACTGAGAATTTGAGCTCACCCTTTTATGTTTTATTTTCCCTAGGATATAAAGAAAGGTTTTAGGTAAAAAAAGAAGATCTGTATGGGAGATGTTGAAGATCTTTCACCATGATTAGAATATTATATTCCGAGTTTCCAAAGACACTAAACTATTACGATCCTTGTGTGTGTTTTTTTGTTATGTACTAAGTATTCCGCAAAAGTAATGTAATGTCCATGTATGTCAAGCTTAGGGTCTCTACATTCTCTCTCATTAAATTCCTCCCATGTACACACGTTACTATGCCGAAATTTCGAAAGGAATTTCTCTCTCCTCTTTTACATTCAAGAAATTCTTTTCTACCGTGACTCTAAATTCCATTCAAATTTTTGGTACATGTATCTATATGAAAACATTACTGTCCATTTCATGTGCATATGATGAGACACCATTTCTCTGTCATAAACCATTGTTATTAATTCCTACATCACGCCGTTACGCTGCCGAAATTGCACCGATTTTCCAAGAAAATGTCATTGTGTAGTGAATACCATTCCCATTTCTCTCTCAAGGGTATTCACCTTTATGAAAATTTACTTGTTGATTATAAATTTTCATATATTAATTCCACATTCCTTTATCATGGAATAAATTATTATGTTTTATGAATCCATGTTATATGATCCATGTGGCACACTTATGCATGAATTGAAATGTTTAAAAAGGGTGGTCCCTTATAGCTTTCCAATGCATTGGGTAAAGTATAGTATCAGGATAACTCATGTGCAATGGGTGTTGAATCATGCTAATTCAAGTGTAATAAGGTTTTAATCATGCTTCATGTGCAATGAGGATTTACTCATGCTCCATGTTCAATAAGCCTTGGATCATGCTAATTACATGTTAAGTGTAGTTGCCACATTTCTATGTTATGATTATCATGCTTCATCGTGCCTTTATGTTTATGCTTCTCTTGTTCTCTATTGATATTCCTATTGTCTAACATGTATTGTATTCCTCATGGGATTTATAGCTCACCATTTTCTTATGCATGTCCTCTGGTTATCCCATGCAATGATAAGTACGAGAGAATGTAGTGGTCATGTAAATGAAGTTTTCAATAAAGATGTTGTATTTCATGTTTTATATTGTTATGCAATGATCCAAAGCCCCAAATACACTAGACCTATCGATCTTCCATGTTTTATCTAGTGATTTTTATGTAATAAATTATGTTTAATTGTGTAATAAAAGATCAGGGTTGTCATAGTTGGTATCATAGGATAGGTTTAGTTATTTTTGGGATTAGGATTAGAAAAAAATAGTGAATACATGGAGATAAGACCATGTATAATAAAAACATCCCTAAGTTTTGGTGAGTATTATGTAAGTCGTTTATTAATCAAATACATCCCTATCTGGATATAAGTAGGTAGAGGCGGCTCTACCACAGATTTATCCTAGGGTAAAAACCAAAAACACCACTTTAAGCTAGACTCGAATGGGAACTGGTGCACAACAACAGGGCTTGTTGCACTCCTGGTTATGATAGTCCCAAGGGATATGCTTTGGTAAATTCACAATCTTAGTATGAATCATTATTAAGGGACAAAAAAATTCCCTAAGAATATATGTTTGAAAGTATATCATGGATAACATAGACTGAAGCCAATAGATTCATATGTTAAGGAAATAAAATTTATTTATAAGTGGTTAGTTTTTTCCTTGGATTACACTTTATGTGTTTCCCCTAACTTTCCTTTTATTCAATACAATGGCCAGTAACAGGAGGACTCATGCTAACAACCGATGTGAAGATCAATGTGATGACTGTACTAATGAGATGACCAATCCAATGGGAGTAGGAATCCCGAACATTGTCACCCGTCTCTCTCAGCTAACTCATGATTTGAATAGAAACATGGGTTAAGAGGAATGTTCAACCCCCCCCCCCCCAATAAGAAAGAACAAGTTGATATCGAGAGCTTCATGAGAAAAACGACTCATACTTTTAATGGATCATATGATCCCTCAATCACTGAAAAATGGATCAACTCCATTGAAAAGATATTCTATATCCTTAAATGTTCTGAAAAAGAGAAGTTTCTCCTGGCTGCTTATCATATGGAGGGTGAAGCTGACCAATGGTGGACGTTGATCAAAAATATGAAGCCTGAGGAGGAGACCGACGCGTTGGAATGGAAGGATTTCTAGAAGATGTTTTTCAATAAATATTTTCCATGCACCCTCCGACATAAGATGGAAATGGACTTCATTCCCCTCAAGATAAAAGACGACGAATCTATTGGAGCATATGAGGAAAACATCACAATGCTTGCATGATATGCTTTCTGCTTTGTCGTTACCCCCGAATGCAAGGTTGACCGCTTCTTTGGTGGGATGAAACCTAGCCTGTAGAAAGCACTGGTAATCCATGACTTCGACAGCTATGAGGAAATTGTTCGATGTTCCCTCAAGGTCAAAATGGAGATCGTAGAATCTTAGGGGTATCATATGGATAAGAAGCGTAAGGTAGACTTCAATGCTGGTGGTCCGATGGATAAATCCAACGGTGCTAAGAAGATCCAACACCCCACTTACCAAAGGAGTGGAAAGAAGTGTTGGAACCATGGTAATTCATTGCATGAATTGTTGTATGGTATTGTTTGGGATTGTTTTCAATCCTCAGTGAAAGTTCAGAATGTGTGCTCGCAAAGTGATCATACAAAACAAGCAGATAACAATATTGAAGGGGACATCATTTTCCAGTGTTTTCCAAATTTCTGGACCTCAAAATTGACAAATAAAGAAAAGTGGTTTTTGGTAAAGAGACTTGCGTTTCATTTCATTAAAGGAGAGGATACTTTCATGACTTTTTTTTCAAGATCATAACATAAATATATGGAAAAGGAAGAAGGGCACCCAAGTTTTATGTTTGGTCATGCAATTACTTGCGCACTGAAACTAGTGCGCCAAGGGAAGTCTTGCGCGCCATCGCGCAGGGTATCCAAAAGCCTATAAATAGAGGTCCACCCTACCTCATTCGGTACAAAGTTCAGAATTAGATAATTTCAGAGCTCCCTTCGCGTAGGTGTAGTGGTCGTGCAAGTGGTGGTGTGTCGTGAAAGTTGAAGTTGATGATAGTTGTTTGCTGCGCATCCAATGTGGTTTGGATGAGAAAGGGGTTGAATCATGCAAGTTTGGAGCTGGAGAAGGAGGTGTCACACATGTGGTGTGGTGACCCTAGCGTGCCATAATTTAAAGAAGCATGACAGTTCACAGTTTCACACCAAAATTAGTTTGGGCATAAATGGAAGTTAGTCGCGCAAGTTTGAAGCTGAAGAAGTGAGTGTCACACAAGTGGGAGAGCTGGACTTGCACGCCGTCTTGAAACTTGAGAACCATCTTTGAAACTTTAGCACTGGATTGGAGAAGCGTGCCAGGTGTTATTGATGTATGCCATTCTCTCTGGGACTGCGCGAAAGCTGATTGTTTGCTTGATACTGTTGGTCCAAAGTGAGAGTTTTCTTCAGGTTGAAGTTGGACTTCAATAGAGAATCTACATACAACATAGTATGCATTCATTAGGGATGATGAAGATACCTTCACATATATAAACTTAGTGGTACTTCACCAAAGGTATTTAACCCGGGGGAGTCAACAGGAGTGACCCGAGGGATGCAGTGAGCTATCCTTGAACTTTTGTAAAGGCAGGGAGCTGGGACAAAGTGACTATGCCTGAACCTTTTTAATCCACATCTAGTGAATTTTAGTGGAATTCAGTACGACTGAAAACTTGTTTTCATATGCTCCTTCGATGTATCCCTTAGTGGTGAACCAAGTAAAATATGTTGTGTCATCTCTCTGCATATGAATGTTTGCTTTCTGATCATATTCATCATATAGGTTTAACATGTTCCCACCAATATGGGAACAAGAGCCATCACATTAAAAGAAAAAATTTTCACCCTGATTCACCCCTCCCCTCTCAGGGTGTCCCGAGGTCATACAAGAAGCACCCCCGGAATTTCTTGAAGGGGACGAGGAAATTCTTTAGATGTGGAAGAGAAGGGAACCTAGATATTAACTACCAACAAGAAAAACCTGAGGCTGCAATAGAGGAGAGGAATGCTCCATTAGAACCTCAACGCATTGTTCATTGCTACAACTGCAGATAACTAGTGCATCTTGCAAATCTGTGCCCTAAGCTAAGGGTTTTTGGAGGCAACCAACAACCTCCAAGGTAGCAAGGGTGAGCTTTTTCCATCACTACTGCCGAAGTGAACCCCGAAAATGAAGTGGTGATAGGTACGCTAGTTATTCATTCAATAATAGTGAACATAATTTTTGATTCTGGTTCTACACATTATATTATATCTTAAATGTTTAGTAGAACAATCCCAGCACCACCAAAAATCATGGAAGTGAAGATGTCATTGAGTACGGAAAATGGGGTAATCATTGCATCCCATGAATATAACTCATCCCCTATCATAATCTGTCGATTAGAATTCCTGACGAACCTCGTCATACTCCCTCTGGAGGAATTTGATGCAATTCTTGGCATGTATTGTCTTTCCTTATATAGATCCATCATAAATTGACGTGAGAGGGAAATCACTCTCTATGTGGAGAATCGACCCCCCCCCCCCGATTCGTTACAAGTTCAAGGAGGAAGATGGACCTTCTTTAGCTCCATCATTTCAAGTGTGTATATTACTACCCTATGAGCATGTGTATCTAGCTCAGATGATTGAGTCCAAGGAATAAACCATCTTTGAAGACATGCCTATTTTGAGGGAATTCACTGAAGTGTTTCCCGATGAATTGTATGGTCTTCCTCCTAGAAGAGATGTTTAATTCTTAATTGATCTTATACCTGGGACATTGCTAATATCCAAGACTCTATATAGAATGGATGTTGTGGAGCTTGAGAAGCTAAAGAAACAACTATAGCAGAATCTAGATAAAGGGTTTATATGCCCAAGTGCTTCACCATGGGGTGCACTAGTCCTCTTCATCAAGAAGAAAGATGGGTCAATTCTCCTTTGCATCGATTATCGTGAGCTTAAAAAAATCATGATAAAGAAGAAGTATCCCCTCCCATGAATAGATCACATGTTCGATCATCTGGATGGAGCACAATACTTCTCCAAGGTGGATTTGTGGTCATGATATTATCAAGTAATTGTGAAGAAGGAAGATATCCCCAAGATTGCTTTTTGTACAAGATACGGGCACTATGAATTCATAGTAATGCCCTTAGGACTCACTAATTCTGTAGAAATATTCATGTACATGATGAATAGAGTCTTTAGAGATTACCTTGAAAAATTTGTTGTAGTCTTTATAGATTATATTTTGATATACTCCAAAACCAAGGAGGATCATGAGGACATATAAGAACTGTACTTGAGACCTTGAGGAAGGAGAAGCTCTTTACAAATTACAACAAATGTGAGTTCTAGTTGAAGGATGTGTCATTTTTGGGCCATATCATCACAATAAATGGGATATCTGTGGACCCCTCCAAAACAGATGCAATTGAGGGATGTCCAAGGACAACATCATTAACATATATACATAGCTTCTTGGGGTTAGCAGGATACTATCGATGATTTGTGAGAAATTTCTCATGATTTTACAACCCTCTTAGCAAGCTAACATGGAAGGGAGTAAAGTTTTCTTGGAGTAATTAATGTGAAGAGAGCTTTAATGAGTTGAAAAGGAGGCTTATCACTACGCTTGTGCTAACTTTATCCACAAGCGGAGAATTTTTTGTTGTATTCAGTGATTCTTAGAAGAAGGGCCTGCGATGTGTGTTGATGAAAAATGACAAATTCATTGCCTATTCATTAAGGCAATGGAATGTTCATGAACAAAAATATCCAACATATGACCTCAAGTTGGCTGCAATGATCTTCACTTTGAAAATTTGGCTGCATTATCTCTTTAGGTAGAAGTCTAAAATATATACGAACCACAAAAGCCTCAATTATATATTCACACAAAAAGAGTTGAACATGCGCCAATGACAAAGGTTAGAGCTTATCAAAGACTATGAATTCTCAATCCATTACCACCCTGGGAAAGCGAATAAGGTGGAGGATGCCCGAAGTAGAAATGACCCAATGATTCTTTCATTAATGAGAATTGAAAAGGATAAAATCTTCTTAGATTTGATGAATATGGACATGGGAATCGTAATGAAGGGAACATCATCAATACTTTAAAAATTATTTCTCAACCTTCACTTTTGTAAAGGTTAAAGGATGCTAAAAAAGATGACGTGGGAATTCAGGAAAAAGTTGAAGCTATCAAAAAAGTGAAATCCTATGATTTTAATGTTAATGAAAAAGGAATTGTGAGATTTGGGAAAAGACTATGTATTCCATCATGTCTGGAGCCAAAGAAAGAACTTTTTGATGATGCACATAGATCAAATTTCTCTATTCACCCAGGAAACACAAAGATGCATCGAGAACTCCGAGAGAATTATTGGTTGGATAATATAAAGAAGGAGATCACAAAATATACATCAAAGTACCTAGTGTGTCAGTAAGTGAAGACAGATAGGAAGATGTCTAAGGGGATGATGCAACCATTTACCCTACCAGAATGGAAATGGGATAACATCACCATGGATTTTGTTATCAGACTTTCGAAGACATCCAATGGAAACAATGCAATCTGGGTTGTTGTGGATTGTCTTACAAAGTCTGCACAATTCATTGCAATTCAAGAGGATTTCTAATTAGATCAACTGGCACAGATATATATGAGGGAAGTGGTAAGGCTACATGGAGTACCACTATCTGTTGTGTCTAATTGAGATCCAAAATTCACCTCTATGTTTTTGAAGAGTCATTAACATGCTCTGAATACTAAACTGAACTTCAGTACGGCCTATCATCCTCAAACTGATGGACAATCCGAACAGACTATTCAAATAATTGAGGACTTTTTGAGAGCGTTCTCAATGGACTTTAAAGGAGGATGGAATCTACAACTTCCTCTGGTTGAGTTCTCTAATAATAACAGTTTCCACTCGAGCTTCCAATTAGCACCATATGAATTCATTTATGGGGAAATGTGTAGAACACCGGTGAGTTGGGATGAGGTCAGTGAGTGTAAGATGCTTGGAACAGAAATGGTCGAAGAAATGGTGGAGAATGTGAAAACCATTCAGCAGAATATCAAGGCATCCCAGAGTCGACAGAAGTGTTATGCAGATAATCATCAATGATACCTTGAGTTTAATGTTGGAGACATGGAATTTCTATGCATATCTCCTTGGAAGAAGGTCATGAGGTTTGAAATGAAAGGGAAGTTATGTCCAAGGTACATCTGCCCCCTCGAGATTCTTGATCGTGTAAGGGATGTGGCCTATCAACTATCACTTCCACCTACCATGGCCAAAATTCATGATGTATTTCATGTATCCCTCTTAAGTAAGTTCATACCGGACCCTTCACATGTACTCTATTCAGAGGTGGTACAATTAGAGGATGATCTTTTTTATGAGGAGCAACCAGTGAAGATCTTAGATCATAGAGAAAAAGTTCTACCAAATAAGACAATTCCCCTCATCATGGTGTTGTGGTGAAACCACAAGTTTGAAGAAGTGACATGGGAATTGGAGGAAATGATGAATAAGAATTACCCACATATGTTTTAGTGTGGGAAAAGAAAATTTCAAAGGAGAAATATTTTTAATGTGGGAAGATTGTAATGACCCAAAATTTCATTAAAGGAAATCCCTCTTGATATAATTAAATGTCTCTTTATGTAAAATGTTTATATAAAATGTCAAATTATTTGGTTTTATGTTAAATTTTTTGACCATTGGTAATATAGACATTTAATAATGATCACCCGATTAGTATAAATATACAGCTTTAACAAATCCAATTTACTCAGACAAAGGAAGCGATGACCTCATCTAGTAGACGTGCCCCATATGAAGCCCATTTTTCAGAGATTGGAAAGGAGGTGGTGCCATTGGTCTTTGATCTTGACCAATCCCAATCCAAGTTTGAATATGTTATGCTAGAGTGGGACCACCTATGAGAGAAGTGGAAGTTGATAGAGATTACCACCCGAGTAATGTTATCCAAACCACCCCAAGAGTCTGTCACCATCGCACACCTTACTCTTCGGTCTTATGCAGGTTTTATAAGGGGTTATGTAACACAACCTTATCAATATGGTTATGTACATTTTTTTTGTATTTAATAATTAATATACATTCATTTTATTATTGTTACCTTGTAAATAGTTTTAATGCATAAATAATATTTTTAGTTAATATTCAACTAAGAAATATATTTAGATGAATTAATGAATTTTTGAATTAAATAATATTTTAATAAATTATTAATATTATTATTAAATTAAATTTTATTAAATATAAATGATTGTTTAATTTTATGAATGCAATCGTAATTTTTATTAAGGTTTGAAAGCCATTTTTTGTCAAAAGCTGTGAATTTTCTATAAACGTCGTTTTTTATTTTAAAAGTAAAAATTAAAATATTTTGAAAATTATTTAGTTAAAATAAATATTATTTCTAGAATCATGACTTCAAAATTATCCAATGGTGAATTATTCATAATTTTCTGAGATAGTCAAATTTTTGGGTAAAAATTAAATACCGTTTAAATATATATTGTGTTTTATGACAACATAATGACCCAATGGTGATGAAATAATATACTATAAGCCTTATTTTCGGGTAATATATGTTTTACCATTAAAATAATGTGATTTTGGGCTTGTTTGACATATTTTACCAAGCATTAATGGACCCTTCAAGGCTTATTAAACATCATGTCTTTTTAAATTGATTTCCTTGGGAGTGTGACTCACCTCCACCTAAGCAACCCCATTATTTTAAGAAGTTTGGACTTTGGACTTATAAAATATATTTTTCCACTTCCATTTACCAAAAACCATCAGAAAAAAAATCATGGGCTGGTTTGTGGTTTGGATTATTTAAAGGTGAGGTGTCCCAAACTTTAATAATAAAGAATTCCCTCACCTTTCCTATATAAATCCACCCAAGATCCCACTTTATCCTCAATAAAATCCTTTTGAGTTCATCCAACCTCTTACCTCCTCTCTCTATAATCCTCCCAAGGTTCCCCAAACTCCCAATAATCCTCTCTCAAGCCTATCTCAAGCCTTTGGAAGCACACTTCCAGGTAAGGTTTTTTCTTCCTTTCTCATTTTTGTCCAATTTTCATAATGTTATTTTGACCTTTTAATTTAAATTAAAAATGTTTGGGTATGGTTTCTAACCCCCCATACTTCCCTATTTATTTTTGAATTATGGGATATCCCATTTATCACTCATTAAATTCCTCCCATGTACACCCGTTACTATGCCGAAATTCCGAAAGGAATTTCTCTCTCCTCTTTCACATTCAAGAAATTATTTTGTATCATGATTGTAAATTCAATTAAAATTGTTGGGACATTTATCTATATGACCCCGTTACTGTACATTTCATGTAAATATGATGAGACACCCATTTCTCTCTCATCAACCATTTTTATGAATTCTTACGTCACGCCATTACGCTGCTGAAATTGCTCTAATTTTCCAAGCCAATGTCATTGTGTAGTGAATACCTTTCCCATTTCTCTATCATGGGTATTCACCTTTATTCACATTTAATTATTGATTATAAAGTATCGTGTATGAATTCCACATTCCTTTATCATGGAATAAATGATTATGTTTTATGAATCCATGTTATATGATCCTTGTGGCACACTTATGCATTAAATGAAATGTTTAAGAAGGGTGCACCCTTATTGTGATCCAATGCATTGGCTAAAGTGTAGTATCATGATACATCATGTGAAATGGGTTTTGACTCATTCTAATTCAAGTGAAACAAGGTTTTACTCATGCTTCATGTGCAATGAAGATTTACTCATGATCCAAGTGAAATGAGCCTTACCACATGCTAATTCCATGTTAAGTGTTGTTGCCACATTTCCATGTTATGATTATCATGATTTATCATGCCTTTATTTTTATGCTTCTCTTGTTCTCTATTGATATTCCTATTTTCTTACATATATTGTATTTCTCATGTTATTCCATGATTATTCCATTATTGGGATTTATAGTTCACCCTTTTCTTATGCATGTCCTCAGGTTATCCCATGCAATGCTAAGTACGAGGGAATGTAGTGGTCATGTATGGGATGTTTTCAATAAATATGTTGTATTTCTTGTTTTATGTTGTTATGTAATGATCCTAAGCCCCAAAGACACTAGACCTCTCGATCTTCCATTTTGTATCCAGTGATTTTTATATAATAAATTAAGTTTAATTGTGTAATCAAAGATCAGGATTGTCATAGTATTAGGACTGATGCTCGTAGCCGTAGGAACACCTTGGCCTGTAGGGGACTTATAAAGCTTGGTCCTATCCTAGTCCACCCAAGACTCTGTCAAAAGGTTTCTTGTCTAAACAAAACACAACATGAGTGGGAAAACCCCATGCATGTGTGAGTATAACAATACTCAGTAGAGGACCCCAAAAACCACAAAGAAATACACAAAGTAATGGTACAGTCATCTCTACAGAAAATATGTCTACTAAACATATAAAAAGAGTAACATAAACCAGATATACTCAAATATCAAACCTGTAGTCTAGGGATAAGTCACACAACAACATACCCCCACTGGGGATTCAGTTTGAAGATTCCTCAAAGAACTCATTTTGGAGAACTTACTCCATGAGTCTGATATCTATGATGACATCCGTCTGAGAAGTACTGTCTCTCAGGAAAGGTCACAAGAGATTGATACATTCATTCTAAGAGAACACACTTTTGAGTGGGGGAAGATCTCAATACATATATTAGGATTACATCCAAGGCCTCTGAAGATACTAAAAATCATCTGGATTCACCTGCTATGTAGAGGATCGGTGCCCTGTGGGGGTATTCCTGTCGATACCCGACTCTACCTAAGGTCAAGAATGGATATTGGATCTTGTTTTTGGCCTCTTGGAGGGATAACTGACTCTATCTTGGAAATTCCTACTAAAGAGATCATACTATTGTAGAAGGAAATGCAACCTGACTTTTAGTGGATTGAGAAAAAGGGGCACTAAACCAAACGAAACATGTCCATGATACAATTTACAAGAAGATCAATCGATGTACTCAAAAGTACATGGTGTGTAGAAGTGTCACATTCCATGTCTTCTGACTCTGGGGACTACCCATGTACAATGGCCCGTGTCTCAAGGCTTGATGTATAGAATGTTCAGTACATGACTTGTAGTACAGATCACATGCCGTATCCGAGTAACTGGGGTCAGCTCCATGTACATGGTCATGTACCCGTACACGGATTTATCCCATGTGCACCATCTTGTGTTACCAGTACACTGGGTAACCCGTGCAACCAACCTTGTTAGGCTATGTGGTGTAGTACATGGTTGTGTACTCCATCCCATGTCCTTGTATCACCTGGGATACACACTGATTCCATGTAAGGACCCACACGCCATGTTATTTGGAGAACTCGTAGTGGCATCACTTTGTGCATCATGGAACCCAAGCCGTCACCCTGGTACCACACAACGTGTTCTTTGTAAGACACACCGTTTGTTCTAGAAAACATCCGAAAATGCAGACCTCCACCATTTCACCTCGGATGAAGCTCCGATCTTCAATATGGCCACTGGATCGACATGAAACTCAAGGGTTTAGGTCACCCTGACCTTAGGGGGATGATTCCATCTATTTCGGGCCTCCGATGGGCCTCGAAAATGCGTTCTGATTCACCAACAAGAAGAATGATCAAAGAATGAGAAATTCTGAACCATGTTGATTATTCTTCCTCCATAGTCATCACACCTTTACTTGGTCATCATGATGTCATATCTCTGATTTGGTATCATTGCATTGAAGAACGAATGTGAAATGATCCGTTTTCGTTGCCCCACGAAGAACACGAAGAACAAAAGTAAAAAGGGGGAGAAAACCAAAATCAAATCGAGGAACGAACCTCCACCATCCTTTGTCATTGCTTTGATCCTCTCCCTTTAGTAGGATAAAATGGAGAAAAATCAAAACAACTATGAATAATCAATCATGGATTAATTCCTCAAGATTAACCCAATAAAAACCCTCCTGCAAGAACACACGAATCCGTGGATCAACCTATTGGTGGGTAGATTTGCGTTCAATGTTTAATTTAAGAATGAGGTAGAATTAAATCAAAATAAAAAACCACTACCCCAGTTTTCTAAGAAGAGGGAGATTGGTCATCGGTCGGGATTCGACCTCCCTGTGCAACGATCCATACTTCTTCGTTCGTCGGTGTTCATAAAAAATCTTCCAAGGTTTTCTCCCCTACAAAGCTCCAGATGATTCAAGGGGAAAACTTTAGGGTTATGAGTCTAACCCTGGGGTCCTAATAATTTAAATAAAAAGAGTCGTTTCATTATGGAAACTTTTTAAAATAAAATAAATTGTTATTTTATTTTATGTCTTTTAAAATGTTTCTTCTAAAATGCCCAAAAACTAACTTTTGCAGATAACCCATGCTGGTCAATGTTAGCCCCCCGTCTAAGGTAAAGTGGCTACTCTAAACTCAAAAGTTCATTCATATGTCTGATCTAAGAACCCATTCAAATGTTATTCAACTTTTTAAGGAAAACCGCTCATGCATGCTGTTTAAAATTTTAATTTATTTCCAACATTTATTCTGAGCACTCCGGGCATCGAAACCACACACCGTCGAAAGGTCATGTCTTGAAATAATTCCATATAACTTTCAAAAATAATATACAGAAAAATCCCGGACATTACATCTACCCACCTTTGGTCATTGCATCCCCAAAAATCTAAAACAAGAGAAACTCAAAAAGATGTGGGTAATGGCCACATATCTGATTCTCCCGCTCACACGTGCTCTCCTAATGATTCTTGTGCTGCCACCAGATGCGCACCAAGGGAATCAATCACCCAAATAGGATCTTCTATTGATGATCCTCGATCTCCCCTAGGTACTCGGCAAATATCACTCCATCATTGACATCCAGCTTTCCCTAGACAATGGTGCGTGATGGGTCATGCACGTAACTCCTCAGCTTGACACATGGAAGACACCATGTACCCGATGCAACTGTGGTGTTAGAGATAAGAGGTATGGAACCTCACCAAATATACACACTATATGGAAAGGCCTGATGAACCTTGGAGATAGCTTTCCACCACGGATAAATCTCCATAATCCTCGTTAAGGTGAGACCTAATAAAAAATGTGGTCTCCCTACTCAAACTCTAGAGGTCTCTATCTTCTGTCAGTATAAGAATTATGCTGGCTCTGTGTAGTCTTCATCCACTCCTGGATGATCTGATACGTCTCGGTGGTAGCTCGCACCAACTCTGGACCCATGAGTGCTGACTCTTTGGGGTGGGTCCAACAAATCGGTGACTAGTAGTGTCTCCCATACAAGGCCTCGAACGAAGCCATACCAATGTTAGAGTGGTAGTTATTGTTGTATGAAAACTCCACTAGTGGTAGGTGGTCCTCCCAACAATGATCCATGTCCATGATACAGGCCCGCAATATATCCTCTAAAAATTGAATGTTCTTCTCCGTCTGACCATCGGTCTAGGGATGGAACATCGTGCTCAGGCATAGCTGAGTCCCAAAGGCCTCCTACAATCCCTTCCCCAACCAGGATGTGAAGCGGGCATCACTAACTGAGACCATTGTCAAAGGGACTCCATGAATCTGAACTTTTTCCTACATGTAGATGCATCCCAAGCTCTCTACGAAACTCTACTCTATAATAGGTAGGAAGTGGGCCAACATGGTGAGTCGGTCAACAATCACCCAAATGAAATAACGCCCCTTGGATGTATGTGGTAATCCAATCATGAAGTCTATTGATATTCCATCCCACTTACACTCTGGAACTTCCAGTGGTGAGCTAATCCCTCTAGAACCTGGTGCTCAACCTTCACCTGTTGGCATGTAAGGCATCAAGAAACAAACTCTACTACCACCTTCTTCATGCCTGAAATCCATAACTACCATCGGAGATCCTGTTATATCTTCTCAACTCCAGGATGTACTGCTAAGGGGGGGTGTATGAAACTCCCTCAAGACCTCCACCTGCAATGGCACTGGTATAACAGTGCATTCTATGAAAAGAATTATATGCTCCCCACCTTGAAAATATCCATCAGGAGCATGTCCTATGGATAACTGAGCTCATAAAGCCTCATAGTCGACATTCCCAAGTTGTGCCTCCCTAACTCGATGTATGAGTGGAGGGGTGAAAACCATTTATAGAAGGTAATCTGCATCCTATCTATCCATGAAAGATAACTATAACATGGAAATATGTTTCATCACCTTACTCAGAAGCTACGAGCTCTATTTCCTACTAAGAGCATCTTCCACCTTGTTCCCCTTCCAAGGAGTATAGATGATCTCCAAATCATAGTCCTAGAGGAACTCCAACCAATGCCTCAGTCTCAGATTCAAATCCTTTTGTGAGAATGTGTACTTGAGGCTCTTATGGTTATATTAAATGATAAATTTCTCTCCCATAAGGTATTTCAGCCACATATATAATGAAAAGACTACAACTTTCAACTCGAGATCATGGGTCCCATAGTTCTGCTCATGTTTTCAAAGCTTGTGTGAACCATAATCAATCACTAAATATCTCTGCATGAGGAAAAAACCAAGCTTGGTTCTCGATGCATTGCAGAAAACTTCATAATCGACACCTGCCTTCGGTAATCTCATGATCGAGGCACTCTTCAAACTCTACCTCAACTGCTCAAAAGCCTACTGGTACTTTTCTATCCATATGAAGGGTTTCCCCTCCCTAGTCAAGGCTATCATCAGTGTTGATAATTAGGAGAAATCAGGAATTAATATCTGGTAATATCCTTCCAACCCAAGGAAGCTTCGCACCTCCGTCAGGTTCTGAGGTGGCTCTCATACTAACAATGCCTCCACCTTTTCTGGGTCCACAGGTACTCCATATACTGAAATGACATGTCTAAGAATGGGGACCTCCTAAATCATGAACTGTCACTTCAGGAGATTCCCATAAAGATGATATTCCTAGAGTATGTCTAGAACCATCCGTAGGTGTCTCTCATGCTCCTCCTCTGACGCCGAGTACACAAGGATGTCATCAAGGAAGACCACTATGAACCGGTCCAAGTACGGCTAGAAGATCCGGTTCATTATTCCCATGAACATTGTGGGGGTATTCGTCATGGAGAGAGGCATCACCAAGTACTCATAGTGACTGTAGTGACATCTAGTTTCCATATTCAGTATATCCTCATCTCGTACTCATAACTAGTGATAACCTAATTGAAATTAAACCTTATGGAACCACAATGCCCCTTTTAGCTGATAAACGAGGCTATCAATCCTAGGAAGTGGATACATATTCTTCACTATCACCTGGTTCAGGCACCGGTAATCCACACACAACCTCAAACTTCCATTTACCTTCTTGGAAAACATGACTAGGGCCACATAGGGTGAAACACTTGTTCTTACGAAACCCTTGATCTAAAAATCCTAAAAATGCACCCTCAACTCGATAATCTCTACGGGAGCCATCCGATATGCTTGTGAGGAAATTGGCGTCGTCCCAGGGTGTAAGTCAATGTAGATGTCGATTTCCCAGTGGGGAGGTAGTCCTAGAACATCTTCAGGAAAGACGTCCTCTTACTCATCCACTACTATTGAGAACTGGATGCTCACAACATCTACTGCTTTGAGGTTAAGGCTATCCAACTAAAGAGTGATCGGATGCACCATCTTATGCATGATCCCATTCTGTGCTTTCTGGGTCTCCCTTTCACCGACAAAGGAAGACCTCGTCCCATCAATGAGGTCACTCCACACTCTCTGCCTAAAACTGTCAATCTGGGCATGGACCTAGGGTAACAAATTCAAACCACGAATGAAGTATTAAGGCCTTGACACTTCCACCAAGAGGTTCCAACTGAATATATCACCTCCAAGGGTAAGATCACACAGTCTGTAATGCTACGTGATTGTCAAGTATCCTCCCGTAGTTGTCTCCAAGCTTAAGGATTGAGTCAACAGATCAACTGGAATCTCAAGGTTTCTCACAAGACATGTGGCGAGGAAGTAATGACTGGAACCTGTGTCTATATGTAGAGAATCTAAGGTAGAGAAGACACAGATCGTACCTCAGATCATCCATGGAGTCCCTGGGTTGTATGCCACAACTGCATTTAGTTTTCTCTGCCCCTATCCCCAAACTTCCTGAGCCAGGTGCGGACCTCCTATGGTGGTAGTGGAAGTAGATCGAAGCGTCTACCACCACCTGCAGCTCTCCCTGTTCCTTTTCCACATCCACCACCTATAGGGTCTGTCTTCTCAACTCTCTACCTCTACATCAGTGGTCCATCCACCGCTTCCATGTCAGCATCTTGACGGGTCATAAAATCTCTCGAGAGGTATCCCCAACTGTTGCACGAGTAGCATCGCGTCTCCCTAGGCTGACTGGATCCAACCTGAGAGCCCTGGACAATAGGTCCCCTATCCTAGGTCCTCCTATGAAGTCTACCACATACTAATCCCTCTTCCTGACGTCATCTACCTACTGCTGAGGTCTTCGCACCTTTCTGCCTGCTCCTGATGGCTGTCAGCTCTCTCTGGTCCACCAAGAAGCTCTCGATCACCAAGTCTCACTCGAGCACTCTAGCATAAGTCAAAATGAAAAGAGGCATGATGCAAGCTCAGATGTTCCATTGTAGACCTCAATTGATGGTCTGAGATTTGAAGTAATGATCCATGACCATATCCATCTAGTACCTGGTGAAGTTTGTGAACCTTGATGAATAGTTAGCCACCATCAAAATGCCTTGTTGGAGCTGAAGAAGCTCCTATATATGCACTACTCTCTGCGTAACTGAAGAGAACTCCTCCCTAAAGAGTCACTCAAACTCATTACATGAAAGAGACTCCTTTTCGTGAGTCTGTGTAGTCAAACTCCCCCATCGTCTTGAAGAACACTCGCTCCTAGTACCACAATCTGGTCCGCTAGTGTCCTCACTAGACAGAAAACTCTGGTCACCACCTCAAGCCAGTCCTCAACCGCCTGAAGGTCGGGCTCGCCTCAGAACTGAAGGGGTCTCTTTCTCTAGAACTCATGGTGCACGCTCAGCCTGTGCCCCTCGTCGGTCGGTACATCAAGTACCACGAGCTTCTCCAATGGTGGTGGTATATAAGGTGCACCACCTGGAGGAAACACCTAGGTAACTGGTTCCCGTATCGGTTCCTTGTCACTGAGGTGGTCATCCTCGTGATCGTGCAACTGAATCCTAAAGGGTAAGTATCACAGAGGCATCCTATAGGTAACAAGATGTTCCATGGTCAAAGAGTATATCTGGATAGGTGACACAAAGGACATATAAAACACAACCCATTCCTATATGATGCATATACAAATATCTTATTTCCTCACAACAAGTGTTTTCTTGTACCGAGTCAAAAAGCAGGTTATCAGAGTCCTGGTGTTTGGATACACCGGCCACCCGCACAAACACTTGAATCTCTGCCCGAAATCCTAGCTTGAAACGCATAAGACTATTGCCCCAAAACAAACCCATAGAATATTGGTTCTAAGGTAGAACTGACCAGCCTCTGATACCACTCTGACATGACCCATCCAAGTGGGTCATGTGTGGCGACTCCCCAAACCCGCCTCTAATAGTTTAGGGGCTGGTGACTAGCAACGAGTAGGCATATTACAAATATGAGAGGAATTTTCGATATTCTTGAACACACACACACATATCCAAGCCACAAATGTGGAAATGTAAAAAAAAACTAAGGCACAAAATGCATGCATACAACAAAACCCAACCAACAGAGTACGATGAGAAGTAAAGTAATGAAACTAAAATGGGATAGAATTCAAGCCCACTGAAAACAAGAGTTTGAAAACTAAAAAGTCTAAACATTAAACAAAAATAGGTACTTGGACTACTGCTCGTAGATGTAAGAATACCTCGTCCTGTAGGGGACATAGAAAATTCAGTTATGTCCTCATCCATCCTAGAATCTGTCAATGGAATGCTTGTTTGTACAAGACATGACATGTGTGGGAAAATCCCTTACATGGGTGAGTATGAAAATACTCAGTAGAGGATCCCAAAAACAACAAATAAATACACAATGGAAAGGTACAGTCATCTCTACACAAAATATTTCTACTTCACATATATCAAGAGTAACAAAAACCAAATATACTGAAATATCAAACCCGTAGTCTAGGGACTAGTCAGGCAACAACATGCCCCTACTAGGGATTTATATTGACGATTCCAATAAGACCTCATTCAGGAGAACACACTCTATGTGTCTGATATCTCTAATGACTTATGTTGGAGAAGTACTGTCCGTTGGTAAAAGTCATGATAGATAGATACTCTCATTCAGGGAGAACACACTACTGAGTGGGGAAAGATCTCAATACACAGATGAAGTCACTACCAAGGCCTTGGCGGATACCATGACTCATCCGAATTAATCTTCTATGTAGAGGATCAATTACCTATGGGGATATTCACGTTGATACTTGACTCTACCTAGGGTCAAGAATGGATAGAGGATCTCACTCTGATCTGATTGGAGGGATACCTGACTCTATATCGGAATGTCCTACTAAAGGGATCATAATCTTGTAGAAGGAAATGATACATGACCTTCAAGGGAATGAGAAAAAGTCGTACTATCCCTAATTAAAGATGTCCTACATGCAGTGTATAAGAAGATCAAGCCTTGTACTGAAAAGTACATGGCGTGTTGAAGTGTCACATACCATGTCTTCTGACCCCGGGTACAGCCCTTGTACAATGGACCATGTGGTATGGCTTGTCATGTAGAATTTTCAGTACAAGGAGTGGAGTACAGTTCACAAGTTATGTCCAAGTAAATGTGGTCAGCTCCGTGTATGTGTTCGTGTGCCCGTACATGGATTTATCCCGTGTGCGCCATCCCGTGTAACCGGTACATGGGGTAACTCGTGCAGTCGTCCTGGTATGGCCTTGTGGTAGAGTACACAGCTGTGTACTCCATCCCGTGTCCATGTATCAATCGAGATACATGCCGAGTCCATGTAAGGACCCACATGCTGTGTTCATCAGAGAGCATTCCGTCTCATCGCTTTGCGCATCGCAGAACCCTAGTTGCTGCCTCCAGTACAACATGATGTGTTCTTCTAAATACACACCATGTGTTCTGAAAAAATGCAGAAACGTGAACCTCCACTGTCGCACCTCGGGTGAATCTCTGATCTTTCATCTATCCATCTGATCGCCATGAAAATCGACGTTTTAGGTCTCCCCAACCATAGGAAGAAAATTCTGGACGTTTTGGGCCTCTTATCGGCCTTGAAAACGCATTCCAATTCCCCCGCATGAAGAACACTCAAAGAATGAGAAATCCCGAACTGTGTCGATTCATTTTTTGCCATCGCCGTCGCACCTCTGATATGTCATCATGATGTCAGATCTCTAATTTGGTATCGTTGTATTTCATAACGAATGCGCAACTATCCGTGGTTCGTTGCCATACGAAGAAGGTGAAGAACACAAGAAAAAAGGGGGAGAAATCCAAATTCAAGTCGAGGAACGAACCTCCACCGTCATTAATAAAGGCATTTATCCACTCCTTTTAGTAGGATAAAATGGAGCAGAATCAAAACAACCCAGAATAATTTAGCATGGATTAATTCCCTAAGATTATCCTAATAAAAAACCACCCGTAAGAACACACAAATCCACGGCTCAACCTATTTGTGGGTTGATTTGTGTTCATCCTTAAATCGAAGAATGAGGAAGAATTAAATCAAAATAACAAACCCCTACCTCAGTCATTGATGAAGTGGGAGATCATTTATTGGTCGGGATTTGATCTAGCTGCACAGCGATCCACGCGTCATCATTCATCGGCGTTCGTCAAAAATCCTTCATGGTTGGATACTCTCCAAAGCTCTAGAGGATTCAAGGGAAAAAAATATAGGGTTATGAGTCTAACTAAGGGCTCCCGCTCAGTAAAAAAAGTGTCATTGCATTATGGAAACATTCTAAAATAAAACAAAATATTATTTTATTTTATTTCTTCTAAAATGTTTCTTCAAAAATGCCCAAAAAATAACTTTTGCAGCCGACCCGCGCTGGTTGATGTTAGGCCCCGACTAAGGTAAAGTCGCTGCTCTTAATGCAACAATGCCCCCATATTTCTGATCCGAGAATCCATTCAAAATTTATTACACTTTTTTTAGAAAACTGCTCACGTGCGCTGTTTAAAATTTTAATTTATTTCAAACATTTATTCCGAGCACTCCGGGCCTCAGAATCACATTCCATCAAGAGGCGTGGTCTTGAAATAATTTCACATAATATTCAAAAATAATACATGAAAAAAGCTAATAAATTACAATAACCATCCCCAAACTCTGACATACTTTTCTCTAATCTTCCACCATCAAAATTTTAAGTTACTAAACCTTCTAATTCTCAATATAATATTTCAGAATAATATTTTGTATCATTAAATATTGATGAAGTTGCTTTCTCAGACTAGTCAAAAGGATTTGGATAGTATTGTACATGACATATCTAGACAGTATAAATCTAAAAATATGTAAATGAATATGATTTATAGTTATGGCCTAATGAAGTGATATATTGTATTTCACAACTATTTATTAGAAAATAGTAGGATGATGTTGGATATGGGTGAAAAATATTTATTAAAAATATGAGTTGTAAATTATATAGGATATGTACCACCAAACAAATTCGTTATATTGAAAAATAATGTTGATAGAATTTATAGGGCTCCCACCTTACACCATGATAATGAACTAAGAGTTTTTTTATCTTACATAGATATAATATGATTCTTCTTCAATATCAACCCTTCCAAAACCTATGATTTTTAACATTAATTTTGTCAAGGGTGGTGAGGATAAGGTTAAAATAATCTTATAAAACATGCAATCTATTACAAATTTTGTAGAAATAGATAAAACTGTTCTTAGAGATTTCAGGCCCAAAAGGATCCATGTTGCACCAAATCCTAGTTTCATTAAGAAATGACCATTTGACAAAAATTTCACATCTTCTCTTATAGAAACTATTTCTTCTCCAGAAACATCATCCCATACCAATCTGTAACAAAATGATTTATTTTCCTTTTTTACTTTTATGGTGAATATTTTATGAATATTTTTAATTCTTTTACTTATTAAATAAAAATAACAATTATATTATAATTTACATTATTTCATAATTTCATCCTATTAGTTGATATTTTATTGTTATGATAACTTCTATTAAGTAGTTCCCACCCATTCATAACAAATTCTACTTCATTTTAGTTACATTTTCTTACACTTATAAAATTTATTTTGAATATTCATGTTGTAAATCCTTTATTTTAATAATACTTTGAACTCATAAAAATGTTGTGAGGAAATAAGAGAAAAAATAAAATATTATTGATTTTTAATATTCAAAAGTATTATAATTGGTAGATTTTTTCAAAATATATTTATTCGAAATATTCTATTATAAAAATACATAAAATGTTATGATTAATGTTTTTGGATTTTTGATAACTAGAAAGATATATATTTTTTGACACATTAATATTATTATATTATATCCTATTATTTTCTAAGATTTAATGATTATAAAAATACTTAATTTTAGTTTTAATTATTTTTCATAAAGTGTGAAGATTAACTCTTTCAATGTTCTAAATTTTTTATAAACAATTATTCTTCAGGTTAAAGAAATGCTTTTATTTTTAAAAACTTTATACACACAAATACATATGTTTTCTATTAAATACATACCATTATATTATTTTTGAAAATTTCCCTACTTCAAGAAGTCTTGAATTTCAAATAAAGGACTTACATTCTGAAGAAAATACATATGTTTTGAATAAGAGACATATATTTTATGGAAAAGAATAATGAAAAATATAATTTAATATGATTGATACACAGTCCAATGATCAAAAAAGTGTTTCACTATAGACATACACAGTTTCAAATTTTTTTATAAAGATATTGTATTATGAAACCTAAATACATTTGAAAAAATTAATTACAGAGCCTGGTATTTTTAAAATATTATATTACAGTCCCAATAATTTTATTACTATAGTATTATTTAAATAAAACTATATTCTTTATTTAGTATCATCAACAATAGTGATATTTTAATAAATAAATTAGGAGTTATTTAAGGTTTTTATTTCTAAAAAACTATACATCCCTAACAGGGGTCACAAATAGTCCAAAAAGGCTTCATTTGTTTCTATTTTTAGAGAAAATATCATAAGAAAATAAAAAATAATTTATTTGTATGTATTATATTTTTTAATCATGATGGTTTTAATTGATGAGTTGTTAAAATAAAAAATTTAATAACATCTAAAAAAATTTATAGATAGAAAGACACATGAACTAATGCTCATGCATACACTATTTTTCAAGATATTGTTTCATCATGACTGAAAAACATTTTCCAATGTGGTGTGTTGTTAAGTTTCATCTATAAAAACAAAAAATCTTCATATATTCATTCAATGTCTATTATAATAGTCAAACTTAAATTATAGTATTTTTTTCTTTCTATAGAAACAATTAAACAATGCACATAACTTTATTCAAGAATGCGATTAAAATCTAATGTTTAATTTTTATAAATTAAATTGGATGAAATTAATTTCAATTTTAAATTATTCATGTAAAAATAATCTAATGGATAATTCAAGATATTTTTCTAAAATAGTTTTTTTGGGTGAAATGTAAAAATTTCAAATTATACAAAAATATTTACTTTTATGACATTATAATGATATCAGAATAAATTAAAAGAACAAAAAACCATTACTCTTGAATAAATATATTTTTTAAAATTAATATGATTGTTACCCCATTTAGGTTAAATACTCTGAGAGGGGATGAATTAGGACATGACATATTAAAACAAATTCCCCTTCGAATATTGTTTTATTTTTAAAAAAAGCACTCTTCACTCTCTTTACCATAATAATGTATGAAAAAAATGAAATCAATCTTAAGACATAAAAATTTTACATAGTTCACCCTCACTTGGCTATGTCAAATGAGCATAAAACATCAACGTGTCGATGTACCAAATCCACTAAGGCTCACTTCCAAATAATATGGTTTATGTTAGATCACTTTTATACCTATGATCAATTCCTTTACAATGTTTATGGTTAGCTCACTGCTTTACCAAGGGTCACTTCTTCTGTCTCTTTCTCTATCTTACTACTGGTGAAAAGGATCAACTTATTCCTTTAACTTTTCTCGCTACTCTAAAAAGGATCCACACATAGTTTATGAACATGAAGGTCTATTCATTATCACCAATGAATAAAACCTCAACTATTGGTATATTCTATATTGAATTCACACATTTATTAGTGCCTTTAGTTTGCATAAAATTCCTTCATGAACTATTTTACTCCTTTCACAAACTTAAACGCAATACGAATTGTCCTAAAACCCTTGTGAACTTCCTAGATTCCTCCAGAAGATGCCTTTTCTTCCCCCACAAACTATCTTGCTTCCTCCATGAACTGCCTTAAACCATGTGGTTTAAGTGCTTCATAGACAACCTTTCCTTCACAGACTACCTTTGTTTATAGGATGAGTGTTTCCATGTAAACCACCTATTCTATGAGGATGGGGATGTCTCACATGCTGCCTCTCCTATTTGGTCTATTTTATTTTTTGGTCCACAGTGCTATAAAAACGTATTTTGTGAAATTTCCTCATGAAATGATTCCTCCTTCACAAAATCCTCTCTTACAAACTATTCTCCTTCAGAGAATTCTCCCTCATGAACTACTTTGGACTTCCCCAGATTCTTCTTTAAGTGATGGTCTTTTCTCATGAAATTTTCTCTACAAAATGATATAATTAGGGGTATTCATATTGGATAATTGATCCAAAAAAACCCATTAATCACATATACCCATGACTTATATGTTGTATATCTTTCATCATGCACTGTTATGCGGTCTTCATAGTTCCTTAATCATTAGTGGTGACTGATGCCATTGGAAAATTAAAATCCGTTTTTGGATACTAAAATCACTACCTCATTTCCACAAAAATCAATCCTCCCACAAACAATGAGCCTCCTGTGAACAATGAACCTCCTGTGAACGGATTTTACTATGTGGTATTCATAGCGCATTTATCCATTACAATAGCCAAAAACAATGCCCTCATCCATAAAATGTAACATCCTTCACCATTCCGTATACCTTCTTTATAGTCTACAAACTCCCTGGTTTGTTGCCCATGAACTCCTTTATTATACACATATAGTATATTTTATGCTAAAATATTTCCTTTTTCAAAAAACATACACCCCATTTTGAGAACCAAAAATTTGGAAACCACTAGAAAATCTATGCCACCTTAAACATATGTTTCAACAACACCAATTATAATGAAACAGAGTTATGTGTCATTTTCAACAAAAAATTATCCCCCAGAAACACTAAAATTGAACATTGATGGATTTATTTCAAAAATTTAATCAATATAAAAAAAGATAATTTTGAACTTATAAAAATATTATTAACCTTAAATAAATTCTATTAATGTATTTAACCAAATAAAAAATGGTTTAGAGTTCTTTTATTTTAGTAATGAATTTATATGGATATATTTGGTTTTGTTATAATTTCAAAGGAAAATAGGTATCATATTATTTAAAATAGTTTAATTAAATTCATAATAATCATTATTATACATTATTTTTCTTTAAAATCACTATTAATATTAAAATAAATATTTTTCTAGAAACCGGTTGTAATGGCGTTATGGGAACCTATTTCAAAAATATTTTTCCCAAATTATTCAAATTGAATAATATAAAACAAATCCCATATTATAAATAATATCAATTAATACTAGTTAATAAAGTTAATTTAAGTTTTTGTTTTAATGAATAGAAAAAACAATAAAAACGTTTTTCTATAGTTAGGGTTAAAATCGGTTTATGAAGAAGTTAACCTAAAAGATAAGTGTAAAAATACTAAATAAAAATTTATACAACACATTGGATGGTTATATTTATACATTAAACTTATCATATTTTATTTTATGATAATTTGGATCCACTTTCACAATACAAAAACTCTTAATTATTTATATCATTTATGTAATTAAAAATGTTTCATTTAACCCAATTATAAAATGGTGTCACTTCTCATCTATTATTCAATTAATTTTAGGAACATATCTAAACCATTACCTACCAAAATAACTTAAAATAATACATTTCCATGACCTATAGGATTTATTTTAATCAAATTACTGTCCTCAAAGGCTTAAGGTGTAATCCAAATGTGGTTTTCCAAAGGGGAGGTGTAACTTTTAACCAAGTGTTTTAATTTTTTTATTATTCTATCTCATTAAAATATTTTATTACCATGATCATATAATAAATTATCTCACATAAAAATAAATCTTATTCATTGGATTTCAAAACACTTATTCATATTCATTCAATGAAATAGAAAATGAAAACATCGCTCTAGCATGTGTATAACCAGCCATCTCCACGTAATAGTTTAATACATTTTTCATTTACATTTTTGATAGATGAATATAATTATAGAAATATTTAATTTATTTTAATTTTTTTTACATAATTAGGATTCTATTTATATAATATACCATTAACCTTCTTACCCTTCCACCTGTTAAAAAATGATAACCTCACTCATCCACATGTTTAGACTACCACCTCCACAAAGTGACCTCATTCATGTCTCTTATATTCTATTCCATGAGATTATAAATATATATATTTAGTTAATTTATATTATATTTATATAATTACTATAATTTTGGATATTATTGAACCATGAGCTATATGTAAGGACACAAACTACCAAACTGACACTAACAAGAAAACTGAAACAAATAATACATAAAAATGAAAGTTTTAATAAAGAATTTCTAATAAACAGTTGTTGAAATTATATAAGTTGATCATATATGATATTATAAGTGTTTATATTGTTCTATTATATATTAATAAAACATTTTAAATTATTATAATGTAGTTTTAACGAACATAAGAAGTAATCTGGACCTAAGGTAAGGTATCATTTCATAGTCACATCTTTATTCAATATTATTTATATATAAGTTTAGATAAGTGAAACTGTAGGTTATTTAGAAATTAAAACAATAAAATTATTTTAACCTATGTTTATTTCTATAAATTCCATTTTTTTGTTTCATTTCTCTCTCTCAATATGTTCCCAAATTTTTGAAAAATGTATTTTAAATAAAATCAAATTTCTTTTTATATTTGACTCTTAATAGTTTTATTACATATATATGTTTCTAATAAAATATTTTCAAGAATATTTTTACATTTATATAAAAAATGATTAAATTTATTTGAATTATTTTTAACTATATATAAAAACAATTCAAATGAATCTTCTTGTTTTTTTCAAAATGAGTCACTTTTTACCGAAGGTGTGAAAGGGATCCTTGTTTTAACATTTTTCGCATGAATTGCTTTTACAACCATAATAACTAAATTTTAGTTTAATATGACATTATATGTATCCATGGTAGTTTCCAAATAAATTTTCCCCCTAATATATCACAAATTTTTAGATTTAATGTAAATAAATTCATAATTAATGTGTATTTTCCCTAAGAGATGTTCTTGTAATCTTTTAAAAGTGTTTTCATATATGTTAAATTAATTTTATTAATCAAATAATTTAATTTGGACATAGTATAAGGATACCATCCCCAATATTTCTATTGACGGATTGTGATCATTTTTTCAAGGGAAATAATTTATATTCCATATATTAGTACTTCCAATATAGATAGATATTTATTATTAAGGAATGTTGATTATGTTTTATTGTTTATTTATAAGATTAATGCATTAAAATTTTCATGTGACTTGTGGGGAATATAATTACATATCCACTCAAATGATCAGTAGGTATCATGATAAAAAATTGGTTAGGTATTTATCATATTTGTAAATACCCAAAGCTTGACGTACATGGAAATTACATTACTTTTACAGAATACTTAATACATGAAAAAAATAGACGCCCAATGACAGTATTAGTTTCGTGTCTTTGGAAACTCGAAACATAATCTTCTAATCATGGTGAAAGATCTTCAACATCTCCCAAAAAGATCTTCCCCTTTTGGTTTTCTTACCTAAAAACTTTCTTTATATCCTAGGGAAAAGAAAACTTAAAAAGGGTGAGCTCAAATTCTCAGTAAGTGTAAACAGAGAGAACATAAAACAATCCATAAACATTTGAATGTGAAAACTTGAACATAAAATCTAAACCTCAACATCATGACTAAAGACATAAATCTTGGAAGTACGTAAGGCATATATCATAAGGGAACATCAATAATGATAAAATAGCATGGGAATAAAACATTTAATTGTGGAAAATTATTAAGCACATGATATTATTTCCATAGTATCCAAGGCATTGCTTCCAAGACCATCTTAGTGGACAATGTCCCTTTCTGAATCGAGTTCACTCCTAATTCTAGTCCTGTATCACTGAACCTAATTAACTTACCATTCCAGCCATGTCTATCTCATGAGATATAAATCTTTACCCAATGCATTGGAGGGAGATATAGGTCCCACCCATCTCATAATTAAATCATTCTTACGTGTGCCACAACATAAACATAAATCATTCATCATAACCCAAAGAATCAAATGGGTTTCATAAACATCATCCCATCATAACATAATCCATATAAAACAAATGGATATCATTTCATCATAATAAAAGTAAAACCATGTAAATCATAGAGACATTATATTTGAAACATACACATATGAAATAATGTCATCTTAGATGGAAAATGGTTTTGATAAAACACTTGAAATGAATTCTTGAGGAAATTATCATTTCTTCTTCAAAATCATTTTCATTTCACAAAATGCAATGCAATTTTAAAAGAAAATGATTTTTTTTAAAATAGTTATGAAATCTTGTAGAGTAAGCATCATGAAAATAAGGTGTTATGAAACCGTAAAAATCTGTTCATGACGTATAAGTTAAAAAAACATTCTCCTCGTACTTTTGCCAGAAAAGTAAAAAAGTTCCTCATATGGTAAAAAAAAGAAATATTCCTTCCATAACATGTGGTAAAAGTAAAAAATGGGTAAAAAGGACATTAAAAATACACGAAAACATTTTTAGAAAACATGGACATGGTTGATAACAAAAACCCCAGTAAATACTTTCGAATAAAAATCTCAGATAAGAGCGAGATTGGAATAGTTATCCCTTACCTTAGGTCCGATATGCTTCATACATACATGAACCTTCTGTATAATGATTTAACTAATGTCATTCACTTATTGCATAATTATATTCATTGTTATGATATCATATATGGTTCACTTATGACTTTATATTACCGGTTGTTTTGTAAATTCCATGTTAAAGCAGCGTTTTGGGTAAAATCGTTTCATTTATCATACGTGTTTTGAAATGTTGTTCTTGATATTATTACTTATACCCTGATTTAATTAATTACATAATTTAAAACATGATTTATATATAATATATATTCTGTATATAAATATATATGATAGATCGATAAATGGAATGAATTACACCGTTCATAGAGACGGTAGGCCGTGCGTACACATGAACGCTGTTTTCGTTTCCTTACTGAATTAAATGGAATTGAGTAAATGAAACATATATGTAAATAAATCCAGTATCATTATTATGTAATATCTTTCATTATTATCTATTATATATAATTTATAATCATACTTGAATGGTTAATCATGGAAAATGAATCTCATCGCGTTCGTGGAGATGGTAGTCCGTACGTACGCACAAGTGATGATATCATTCCCATGATCGTGGAATTGTATTTAAGTGTATGTATAATATTTCTGAATAAATATCAATTTATAATAATCATATATAGTTATTTTTTTACCCTATTATACCCATCCAAGTAAGGTGGTGGTGGAAAAACTGATTACACCACGGTGTGGAGATGGTATTCCGTACGTACGCACGCGCGGAGATTTCGTTTTCCATAGGATGGATAGAAGGTGAAATAGGGTTGTTTCATATTTATAATAACATATAAGTATATAATTAATACTGATGTTATTACTTTATAATGAAACAACTAAATAAGAGGAATTCGAAGAAGAAAGAAACTTGAAAGAGTCGATAGAAGAGATTACCTCTTCCTCGATGCACCTCCGTTAAACTTCTTCTTAAGGCACTAGAGTTGGTCTTTTGAGAAGACCAGAACCCCTATGATATAACTAGAGAGTTTGAGAAGATGAATTGGTAGGGTTTTTCAAAGATTTAAGGCTCAAATGGGTGTGAAGAGAAGGGGGAACATGTGCCCTTTTTATAAGGGAGGAGAGGGGAACCTTTGGAAATACTTAAAATATTATTTTATAATAAAGTTAAATTCGGTTTATAATAGATCCAAATTGATTTATTTCGAATCTAAAGTGGGTATGGGTCGAAATCCTCTCAAAAAATAGGTTTTATACAAGTTTAGGTTACTATTTTAACTTTATCATTTAGATCTAACTCTAAGTTAAATAATTTTACTTTTACCGTGTCTTCTTGTTCTCTTACACTATATGGTTAATAAACTTACTATAACAAGCCTGAAGAACCCCAAGTTGTTCATTATTAATATATATAACCTTATGTAAGTGATTTGGCCGAACCATATATTTTTAGGAATAAAATAACAATTAGTAATATAATATTTGTTTAAAAAACTATTTAGGTCAATTTCAACACTATTTGGTAATTGATTTTTCTGAAAATTATTAGAACATGATTAGTTCGAAAAAAGTTAATTAATTCAATACTAACATGTAATATTAACCGATAAAATTAGTGTAATTCATAAAAAGTCTCAAATTACATTTATTTGGGTATTTATAATATCAGTTATTTTAATATTTCATTATTTAGGTAATTACTGCATCACCATTGTGTCATAAATAAATTAAATTATTTAATGTCTGAAAATTATAAATAAAATACCATTAGTTAGGAAATATTTTTATATTTATAATGAATATTTATAGTCTAATTTATCTTATGGATAACCCTATATTAAATATGTTTTAGTTATTAAACTTTGATTTTATCTATTTTAACTCTTCTTTAAATAAAATAATAATAAATGTCCTAATCTAATCCAAGTGAACCTAAAGGGAAATATTTTATTCCTAAGGTTGTTTTTGGTCTAATTACACTTATCCAATAGAATTAGGACAAGTATTATGGTAATAATAATATCATATTTACCCTTAATTACCCTATTTACTTTTAACCGTGGTAAATAAAAGTAAAAAGCTACTATTCACCAAAAATTATTTTTATGTTATTGAACCACATTTTACTCATTGATATTAACCGTGTCTCTTGGATTTTTTAAATTCCACTCACAGAAGTGGTAAAATTATGTTTTATGTATGTTTTCAAAAAGCTCCTAGGAGGTAGGTAAAAGACGGTGAAAAGTTCAATAAAATTTTTATATATCTAAAATTATTATAAAATCACTCCAATGAATTACATTGACCTTATATAGGTATTATGTATCAATTTTTACCTAAAATAAATTTAAATAAAATAAATAATTATTTAAATAAAAATCCGGTTTTTTAAATAGTAACCCAGTGTTTTCATTATTCATCAAAAATTGAAAGTTTTCAGAAAAATACCAAAAATTCACCCTAGGCTAATTTCGATATTCCGAATCCAAAAATGAAGTCCATATTGAAAAATAAAATTTAAAAAAGTGGGTATTACTATTCATAACAGCTAGTTTATATAATATTTTAATAACATATCATTGTTTAGTGAAACTCAGTATTGCGTGAAACATACGCTATCTTGGAAGGTCGCGATTGCGTGTCAAGAAATCCATGTCAGGGTTGCGTGTAGTGTAAGATTCCTTTTTTGTTGTGTATAATAGAATCCAACCTTATTTAATTTATACATTGAATATATATATATATACACTCAATGTTTCATGGAATAACATCTATCAAACGAACTTGAAATTTTGTGTAACAGGAGCCAAGAATAGTGTTGCGTATACGATGTTGTGTATAGAACAAGATAATTTTGGTGTCATGTACAACACAAGAAATCAATGAAATTAAAAAGAATAATTCTCATAAAATATTGGGTTGTTACATTCTACCCCCCATAAAATGAATTTCTCCCTCGAAATTCGTCAGGGTTATAAATGTTTTACTACTTGAAAGTTTCTTTCATAGAAACCCACATCGTAAAAAGGAATACCAAAACATAACTTTAAAAAACTAAAGTATGAAATATAAAGGTTACCCAAATCAACTCATCACTGGGTTTCCACATAGGAGAACATAGGTGAAAATATGGATATGGAAGAGAAATCTAACCATCAAGTTCTGATGGAGAGTGGAAGAGAACATGGCTATGAAAAAAGCCATTAATCACAAAGCCATAAATTTTTGATGATCTAAGGTTCCATATGATTTATCGGGTATGAGGGTACTAGGACAACGTTTTTAGTTTTCATGATCATTCCCTTAATGATGAAGAATTGTTGAATTAAATGAAATACTTACTTAATTTTGGTAAAATATCACTGTTTTTCGTGCCTTGAACAATTTCCACTTCATCTCTTAAGAAATGAAGTTTAATTTGTCATTCATGAAGTGTTAGAAGATCATGCGATAGAATGATAGGTCATTCCATTTGTTTCTATCACAAAAACATTAGCACAACTTATTAAATATACATAAGTCCATCTATCGTGAGATTAATCATATATAGTTGCTAAAATGGACTTATACATCATCTATCATAGAACTTAATAAAAATGAAACTAGTTTCTACTAACCTGGGACTTCTGTAGGCCAGTGGTATGCGATAAAGGCCTGTCGTACTTCAGTTGTGGGTTCGATTCCCACAGCCTTATTCGATGAGACGGGTTGTCGCTCTTCCTAGGGGTTTTCCTTTTTCTAAAACTATACTATTATAACATTCTAGAAATAATATCTAAAAACAAGTTCTATCCTCAAATAATACTATCTTATGTCCAACATAATACATTCCAATCTTTAGGCTTATACAAAATACATCTATCCAATCTCATAGTATAAAGAAAATGATTACTAGAGAGTTCATATATCAAGAATGTTAATACCATCATTTATCTCCCATATACATAAGATATATCTTGTTGGTCATATTCCAGACATGTGAATACCTTAATCATGTATTATTTTGAAACATGAATTACCATATAACCTTAGCAAAAACATGAATGTTGTCAAAAGTTAACTCATTCCACATACCAAAATCCCAAAATTTCTATATACTCAAACCATGATATGAATTTGTCCTTATATCATCCATGAGCTCATAAATACTATCAAAATTTCATTTTCGCTTTATCCCTTTATTATGTGCATATCATCTTCATTCCAAAAATATCTAAATAACCATTCATGGTTACCAGTAACATTTAATATATACATTCAAATACTTTAGGAAAAACAATAGTTCAATAATCCTTAGATGTTTTTTATTCCATAGTACCATTAAATTACCTATACAACATAACTCTTTATAAACATACAATCATTCCACAACCTTCTTAAACCATTTACCAATCTTCAAAACTTATTTCATCTCATATATCATTTGAAGTCTCCTCATCATCATCCACATAAATACTACCCATATGACCATGATGATTCTCTTCATGAGATTTTCCCTTAGGGAATTGGTTTGCATAATGCCCATATATTACACATTTAAAACATCTAATCATTGTTGATGTCGTAGAAATACCATTATCCTTATCCATGGTGTTAACCAAACCTTTTAATTTGCACTTACTAGATTTATGTCTTTTTCCACACCCAAAGCATCTTCTAGTTCCTTTGAAACACTCTCCTTGATGCCTCTTCCCACATGATTTACATAAGAGAAATTGAACTTTATTTCCTCTATGATCATCATGAAACTCCATATTTCTCTTATTAGCTGAGTCAGGAAACTTACCAAAGTTGAGATTATTGATCATATTATGAGATTGATGATTAGGCATAATAATGATTTTTGGACTTCCAAATCCTGATTCATTTGGTTGCTCATGAAGAATATCATTCCATTGTCCATCATATCCTCCATTATCGTGAATCTTCCTGTTTCAAGCCATTTTCTAAAACCCAAAAAAAATAGTGTGAGAGGCAAAAATCATGCTAAGGAAAACAACATAATAAAGGGGGAGTACCGTCAATATCTAACATCTTAGGTTAAATTCTATGATCGTTACTGTAATTCTAGGACTATAACCAATACATATACTTATCCTCAAGGACATCCCTAGACATACCTTAGAAATATCTCTAGGGATTTAACTAAAGTTTTCGCATCCTAGTTTACAAAGGTTAACTAAACCTTCGCTCTGATACCAACTGTAAAGACCCAAAGCTTAACGTACATGTAAATTACATTATTTTTTCAGAATACTTAATACATGACAAAAACAGACTCCCAATGATCATATTATTTTAGTGACTTTGGAAACTCGGAACACAATCTTCTAATCATGGTGAAAGATCTTCAACATATCCCATAAATATCTTCCCCTATTGGGTTTCTTACCTAAAACCTTTCTTTATATCTTGGGGAAAATAAAACATAAAAAGGGTGAGCTCAAATGATATGTAAGGTTAAACATAGAGAACATAAAACAATCCATAAATATTTGAATGCGAAAACTTGAACATAAAATCTAAACGTCAAAATCTTGACCAAAGACATAAATCTTGGAAGTACTTAAGGCATATATCATAAGGGAAAATCAATCATGATAAAATATTATGGGAATAAAACATTTAATTGTGTAAAATCATTAAATACATGATATGATTTCCACAGTAGCAAAGGCATTACTGCCAAGACCATCTTTGTGGACAAAGTCCCTTTCTGAATCGAGTTCACTCCTTGTTCTAGTCCTGTATCACTAAACCGGATTAACTTACCATTCCAGCCATGTCTATCTCATGAGATATAAATATTTACCCAATTCATTGGAGGGAGATATAGGTCCTACCCATATCATAATTAAATCATTTTTATGTGTGCCACAACATAAATATAAATCATTCATCATAACCCAAAGAATAAAATGGGATTAATAAACATCATCCCATCTTAAAATAATAAATATAAAACAAATGGATATCATTTCATCATAATAAAAGTGAAACCATGTAAATCATAGAGACATTATATTTGAAACATACACATATGAAATAATGTCATCTTATATTGAAAATGGTTTCGATAAAACACTTGAAATGAATTCTTGGGGAAAATATCCTTTCTTCTTAAAAATCATTTTCTTTTCACAAAATGCCACGAAATTTTAAAAGAAAATGTTTTTTTTGAAAATATTTATGAAATATTGTAGAGTAAGCATTATGAAAATAAGGCGTTATGAAACCATAAAAAATTGTTCATGCCATATAAGTTAAAAAAAACATTCTCCTTGTACTTTTACCGGAAAAGTCAAAAAGTTCTTCGTATGGTAAACAAAAGAAAGATTCCTTCCATAACATGTGGTAAAATTCTAAAATGGTTAAAAAGGACATTAAACATACATGAAAACATTTTTAGAAAACATGGACATGGATGATAACAATAACCCTAGTAAATACTTAAGAATAAACAATCTCGGATAAGAGTGAGATTGGAATAGTTATCCCTTACCTTAGGTTCGATATGCTTTGTACGAATCCAAAACTCATGTATAATGATTTAAATAATGTCATTGACTTATTACATAATCATATTAAATGTTATGATATCATATATGGATCACTTATGACTTTATATTACTCGTTCTTTTGTAAATTCCATGTTAAAGCAACGTTTTGGGTAAAATCATTTCTTTATCGTAGGTGTTTCGACATTTTGTTCTTGATATTATTACTTATATCTTTATTTACTTAATTCCAGAATGTAAAACATGATTTATTTATAATATATATTCAGTATATAAATATATATGATAGATCGATAAATGGAATGAAATACACCGTTCATGGAGATGATAGGTCGTGCGAACGCATGAACCCTGTTTTCATTTACTTATTGAATTAAATGGAATTAAGTAAATGAAAAATATATGTAAATAAATACAGTATCATTATTATGCAATATCTTTCATTATTATTTATTATATATACTTTATAATCATACTTTAATGGTTAATCATGGAAAATGAATCTCATCGCGTTCGTGGAGACGGTAGTCCATATGTACGCACGAGTGATGATATGATTCCAATGATCGTGGAATTGTATTTAAGTGTATGTATAATATTTCAGAATCAATATCACTTTAAAATTATCATATGTAGTTATTTTTTTACACCATTATACCAATCTAAGTAAGGTGGTGGTGGAAAAACTGATTACACCACGACGTGGAGACTGTATTCTGTACGTACGCACGCACGGTGATTTTGTTTTCCGTAGGATGGATAGAAGGTGAAATAGGGTTGTTTCATATTTTTAATAACATATAAGTATATAAGTAATACTGATGTTATTACTTTATAATGAAATAACTAAATAAGAATAAGTAGAAAAAGAAAGAAACTTGGAAGAGTCGAAAGAAGAGATTACCTCTTCCTCGACGCACCTCCTTTAAACATCTTCTTAAGGCACTAGAGTTGGTCTTTCAAGAATACCAGAACCTCTATAATATAACTATAGAGGTTGAGAAGAGGAATTGGTAGGGTTTTACTGAGCTTCAAGGCTCAAAATGGTGTGAAGAGAAGAGGGAAGGGGTGCCCTTTTTATAATGGAGGAGAGGGGCACCTTTGGAAATACTTAAACTATTATTTTATAATAAAGTCATATTCGGTATATAATAAATAAAAATTGATTTATTTCAAAGATAAAGAGGGGATACGTAGAAATCCACTCAACCAATAGGTTTTATACATGTTTAGGTTACTTTTTTAACCTTATCATTTAGATTTAACTCTATGTTAAATAATTTTACTTTTACCGTGTCTTCTTGTTTTCTTACACTATATGGTTAATAAACATACTATAACAAGCCATATTAACCCCAAGTTGTTCATTATTAATATATATAACCTTATCTAAGTCATTTGGCCGAACCATATATTTTTAGGAATAAAATAAAAATTAATAATATAATATTTGTTTAAAAAACTATTTTATGTCAATTTGGACAATACTTGGTAATTGATTTTTGTGAAAATCATAACAGCATGATTAGTTTGAAAAAAGTTAATTAATTCAATATTAACATGTCATATTAACCCATAAAATTAGTGTAATTCCTAAAAAGACTGAAATTACATTTATTTGGGTATTTATAATATCAATTATTTTAATATTTCATTATTTAGGTAATTACTGCATCACCATTGTGTCATATATAAATTAAATTATTTAATGTCTGAAAATTATAAATAAAATACCATTAGGTAGGAAATATTTTTATCTTTCTAATGAATATTTATAGTCGAATTTATCTTATGTATAACCCTATATTAAATATGTTTTAGTTATTAATCTTTGATTTTAACTATTTTAACTCTTCTTTAAATAAAATAATAATAAATGTCCTAATCTAATCCATTTGGACCTAAAGGGAAATATTTTATTCCTAAGGTTGTTTTTGGTCGAATTAAAATTATCCAATAGAATTATTACATGTGTTAGGGTAATAATAATATCATTTTTACCCTTAATTACCCTTTTTACTTTTAACTGTGGTAAATAAAAGTAAAAAGTTATTATTCACTAAAAATTATTTTTATCTTATTGAACCACATTTTACTCCTTGATACTAACTGTGTCTCTCATATTTTTGAAATTTCATTCACAGAAGTGGTAAAATTAAGTTTCATGTAAGTATACAAAAAACTCCTAGGAGGTAGGTAAAAGACTGTGAAATGTTCATTAAAATTTTTATATATCTAAAATTATTATAAAATGACTCCAATTAATTACGTTGAACTTATATAGGTATTATGTATCGATTTTTACATAAAAAAATATAAATAAAATAAATTTTTATTGAAATAAAAAGTCTTTTTTTTAAATAGTAACCCAATGTTTTCACTATTCATCAAAAATTGAATGTTTTCAGAAAAATACCAAAAAATCACCCTAGGATAATTTCAATATTCCGAATCCTAAAATGAAGTCCATTTTGAAAAATAAAATTTCAAAAAGTGGGTATTACTATTTATCATGGCTAGTTTATATAATATTTTAATAACATATCATTTTTATTGAAACTCGGTATTGCGTACAACACACGCTATCGTGGAAGGTCGTGATTGCGTGTAAAGCAAGCCAAGTCAGGGTTGCGTGTAGTGCAAGATTCCTTTGTTGTTGTGTATAATAGAATCCATTTGTATTTCATTTATACATTGAATATATATATATATACACTCAATGTTGTGTAGAATAAATTCTATCAAACGAACTTGAAATTTTGTGTAACACGAGCCAAGAATAGTGTTGCGTATACGGTGTTACATATAGAACAAGCTAATTTTGGTGTCGTGTACAACACAAGACATCAATGAAATTAAAAATAATAATTCTCATAAAATCTTGTGTTGTTACAACATTCCTTTCCCATTTATATATGATGTTTTGGAATAAGGCATCACATATAACATTAAGATGTCCATCACTATGAATTCCACAATTATGAAATCCATTATAGATGTCCTTGTGAATATTCAAATAGATATTTTATCCAAGTATTTGTTTCACGCTTGTTTGATTATTAAAATGTCAATATTTGTTCATTTTTTATTACTATTATATTATTCGGGACTTACTTATTCTTTAGTAGTTTTGGATGTATACATTACCTCGCTGATCATATAATATCACCCATTTATTTTAATTTCCTTACCCTAATATGATAGTATGTTTACTATGATTTATATAAAACGATATTATAGAACGGGTAAAAAAATTACAAAAAATTTATATTTTAATTTACATATTCAAATGTAATGTTAGATTTGAGAATGTATTTTGATTTCCAAGATTACTATACAAATTGAATATTCATGATTTGACCCCCTATACCTAATGTATATGTAATAAAGTAACCAATGGATCTAGGATTTTAGGGTTTAGGTTGTCAAATTTGTTATCAAAGGTAGTTTAGTAAAATAATTGGGAACTGGGTTAAAGAAAACATATATTAGAGAATATAATCATATGAAACACTCTAGGGATTAGTTTATATATTGTGTAATATTTAGATTTTTAGTTAAGGATAGAATATGTGGTAACCTAGAAAGTATATCTCTATCTAGATACTAGCATGTGGATGCAGTTTTGGAATATATTAACCTATGGGTAACTTTTTGAAGTGAACTATAATGTATGTGCTTGAGATTCATAACACCTAAATATGATTCATGATATATACATCTATAGGATATTTTACATAGTTTATGTTTCATATATGAATAAGATGCCTGTATTTTAATTCATTTGATGCATTAATATAATATATATATATATATATATCTCACATTTTCTATCTCAAATGATTTCATTATTTATAATCCATCATGAATGGTTTGAAGGGGTTTTCATTAAATTAATTTAAAATGTTTACTGAATTATTCCTCAACTAGAAAAAATGTATACGATCCATTTGAGGTGGCTCAAGCTTCATATATATAAGATAATGAGATCCTCCAATTGGGCATGTGTGGTGTGCAATTCTTTTCATTCTCCTTTTACTCTCTTCCTTCTAGAACTCCATTATATCATTAGAGAAAGTTCAATATTCCCTTTGGAAATTAGGTATCATTATTATCTGATCATAAATTAATTATAAAGTGTGCTCCCTCAGAGGTAGGGTGCTTATGTTTTCTACTCCTCTTGGTCTTCCACAAATACTTTCCATAGAAGGAAGATGTAAGCTGTAGTTATTGATGTTTCTAAGGCACTGTGTTTTTCATTTTATTTCCATGTTGATTTTTTAAACATATATCTTGATTTTTTTTTTCATCACTAAAATAGGCCTTTATATGAACATATGAAACCCACCAGTGGTATTAAATCACGATTATTCATTTATTTAACATTCAAGTATCAATAAGATTCAAAAAAATAACATTTTTGTAATAAATCTAGAGGAATATTAAATTACTATAAATGAGCTACATAAAGGTAAATTTTGTTTACACTTATGAAGGTCAGATACATAATGGTAATAACCTTATACAGACCGTCGGCATAAGGTAAACCTCTTAGTAACCATTATGAAAATGGGTTTTGTAAATGAATTACCATTATAAAAAAAGGAGCATATCTAATAGTTGAACCCTTATGTCAGCCATTTTGTAGATGTTGATGACCTTTCCCTATATGCGTAATGGTATTGGATCCACTATGTAAAGTTCCCCAGTCTTTAACTACATATAGCATATGAACTTTTCAGATTACCTTTACATAGAAGAATTTATTCAAAGATAATACTTTTAGGCAATAGAGCTATGTAAAGGTGATCCACATATTACTATCATATGGTGGTATCTATCTGGTTGAAGGTAAAGGTACTGTTACCCATGCTTTCAAAAACATAATTTTCCCTTATGTGGAGTAGATTCATAATGGTAATAATGGGATACACTTAATCATAATAGGTATTCTGTGTAAGGGTAAATAGAAGATAGTTAAAAGTTTATTTTTTAACATCTATACAGATTGTTAGTGTTTATAAATTTTTTATAAATGATTTTTATAGATATTTTTTGAATATTTAATTTATAGATATTTTATAAATTAACCAATTAGTTAAAAATTATCTATAAATAATTAAATATGTTTTTATGAAAAAATTTTCACAAATATTAATGGTTAATATTTTAAAATACATTTTTAAAAATAAAATGGTACACCTTATAATCATGAAATTAACAATTTTTTTAGAAATAAAAAAAGTGATTTATTAATTAATTATTTATTACCAAATATATTATATTTATATTATATAAAATTTTTACATGATATATATTTAAATATAAATTTTTTATAATTCATATATATCATGTATATTTAATTTGATATAAAATATGGATTTCATATTGAAGTGAGTATCAAATATTTATATTCTTAATAATAATTATTGTAAATTGTATATATTTTGGAATAGTTCATAAATATATCATGTATTTTGAAATAAATAATAATTTATTTGGTAAATTTTCTTGATATTCATGTTTAGTAAATTTTTTAATAAATCTGAATATTGTGTATGCACATTTTTTTGATAAATTTATTATAGGGCAAAGAGTTTCATATCAAAATTGGTTTCATGTCATAAAATTATGTTTTCAAATAACATGGCCTTAGTTTTTTATTTTATTATTGATATTGAGAATAGTTTCTTGGCATTGTTTGTGCATATTATGTGTTAGAGTTTTAATAAATTGAATTTTATCTTGAGTAAAGTCTCCCTGTGTAGAGGGACTAGGTGCCAGACTACTTAGATTACTAGAGGCATTCCTTGGATAAGAAATTGAGTGGTGTTGGATATTTATCACCACAGTCTTACCCATGTAGTGGTTTTTAATCTCATATATTGTAATGAATTTTAAATATTCGTTAATATACCTTATGTATATGATGAATTTGGATATGTATGAATATTCATGGATTCTACTTTGGGGTGATTAACATAGACATGTGGGTTATCTAAAGTGTTGTGCATTTATGTGGCATGAAGACAATAATTTGGTAGTTGGAATATGGATTTCCAAACCAAGACTGCTAGAATAATTTTTTCATAAGTCGAAATAAAACATGAAATAATGAAGATTACATATGATGTAATATTTATTAATTTAATATCGAGATGATGTATAATAAATTGACTATACCTAAAACCATATAAATGCTATATTTATGGTCCATTACAAAGTTAAACATGTTGATACCTTGATCATTCAACTTGGTATTGTCGGTCTCTGCATGAGTACCCCTATATTATCTTGTGTAAAGTAAGAATGCTATAATTAACTCAGGATTTTCATGTAAGGTATCTTCAAAATCATAATGAGTATCCCCCTATTTCCCTTAATTTTATTATTATAGATGTTTACACCAATTTAATAAATATGGGAATCCATAACAGTTATGATACATGGGGAATAGAGTTGAGTGAGTATATATGATAGATTTGGATAAGTGGTTATTTTTTCAACTATTGAAGAATGATAACTATTAGTATTGAGATGATTCCATAAATAAATAATCATGGATTTCATACATGATAACTAGTGTATTATATGATAAAATATGAATCTTGGATGACTAAATGAAGATGATATACTGGTTTATCATTTTTAGTGGGATAAAATTAAATTAATTAACTAAATGAAAAGATATAATACATGATACTCACAAACTGATATGTCTTCATTGTAGATTATGGAATACTTCACGCTAATTATTTTTTGATCATTAATAGGTATAACATATAAAATATATAAATATTAGTATCTATGATTGAAATTTGTTCTCAAGTAGGTACATTTAGATTACCTAAATGTGAATGTTATAGAAATCAATATACCTAAATTTGAAACTTGGGTATTAAAAATTGGTTGTGCCCCACACATTTGTGGTGATAAACACAGAGTCAAGGATAGGAGGTATTTGAAGATATATGAAGTCTATCTTCATTTTAATAGTGGATAAAATTTTGTTTCAATAGAGGTTGGGACTTACTATTCTAATTTACCAAGTATATTTACGATGGAATTAAAAATACAACATTATTTTTACTCCATAAACATGAATTTGAATTCTATATTCTGTTTAAAAAATATAGTATTTTTATTCATTTTTTAGAATTTTTTTATATATAAAAATGAAATGCATTTGATAATTGGGTATATAATGAATGGTTTATATATTATTAATTTTGATAATCTTGTTTATAACATTCATAATAATATGGTTAGTGTGGATTCAAATCCCACCTACATTTGGCATTTCTACTGTTGAACTATAAATGAGAAATAAATTCAGTATAGACATAGACTATTTGAGTCATTCCATTATGAATCATTTTAAAAATTAGAATATTTTGTTTTGGGGAAAATTATTTTTTTTGAAATATTATGTAGGGGATTGTGAACATGTATTATATATCATACATAGTGATGTATATGGACAAATAAGTTCTCAAGAAATTGGATGTATTAGGTATTTCATTAATTTTACCCACAAATTTAGTTAGTATGGGTCTATGAATTTGATAAACTAAAGTATGAATCATTATAAAAGTTGAAATAGTTTCATAATAAAGAGTACAATCAACTTAGAAAAAGTATTAAATTCTTACAACTAGATCAAGGTTGTGAATACATGATCTAGGAATTCAGAGAACATCTAAGAGATTTTGGAATTATTTCATAACTTATGCCTCATGAAACAACACAATTTAATAGAGTATGTAATAGGAGGAATCATACCTTGTTATAGATAATTTTATCAATAATGAGTTTAAGTGTCCTTAATATCTTGTTTTTTGGTAATTCTCTAGCGTTTTTGATAATAATACATAACTCAATTCCATCAAAAATAATCATTAAGACACCATATTAGTTATATATTGGGTAACATCCCATATTTTATATTATGATTATTTAGGGTTGTGAATCATTCATAAAATGAATTGATTCTAACAATAATTACTCTTAATATGACAAATTCTTGTTTTTTGTTTATCCAAAATAAATTAAAAGATATTTTTTTTATAATCCCACTGAGCACAATGTTTTTATATCCCTCTGAGGTGTCTTCCTTGAGAAGTACCACATAATTTGAGATGTAATTAGTAGTAATGTTGACATTGGAAAAGATCAAGATGAATAAGTTGAATATGTTGCTGACATAACATATCAACCCAGGTCGTCCGGACTAGTTAACCAAATCAACCCATCATGATTTGGGGTAAAGCAAGGACATAAAAACAAGTCTCAAGTATAAGAAATATAATACAAAAAATCAGAGTACAGTGAAGAAACAATAGAAGATACAACTAATCCAAACATTCTAAAATAGAAATAAATAAATATATATTAAAAATAGCCTCCATATTATCAAACATCACCTCAAAACAATACAAAAATTAAATAGCGACATAAATAGAAAACATCAATCTCTACTGAAGACTCATTCCATTACCTAAATCCTAAATGACAAGGTCTATATCACCCACACGAAGAAGTTGGGTGTGGGAAATAGTTCCCAATATGATACCATCAAAACATCTATAAAAGTTCTAATATAAAGAATGAAAAAGTTCAAGATTTAAATATAATTTTTACATGAATTTTTATTAATAAACACTTTGAAATACTTTCTAAAACAGTCCTTGAATTTTCTCAAATTTCATTCCATTTTTCCAAATCAAGAAAAAAATTGGAAAAGATACTAAAATATAAATAAAAATTTGATCCATCATCGAGAAAATAATATATCATGTAATAAAAAACAAGAAAAAACAATGCACCTACCATCTGGTTTCCATCCTATGGGATAATACGTTCTATACACTCACAAGACTACCAAGGCATAAAATTGGATCCGAACTAACATATCAGTCTATCAAATACCATCAACAGATAAGAAGTCACCTTTTAGTAGTGTCACACACACTATGTCTACTTGTATATATATCATGATTTACCCAAAGTTCCTGCTATATAATGTTAATATCTATTTTAATAACCATGCTCACATATTTTAAAAACAATTTCAATGAATATACAATCTTCTTCAAGGATTGAAAAATCCATATTGCATTTTAAATCAAGGATATTATATTTTAAAAGAAAAAACCTCATTTCAAATGAGAGACCATGAACCTATATAAATTCCAAAATATTAAATTCCGTTTCAAGTGTAAAGAAATAAATATTAACAATAATAAATTCAAGAAATTAGAACAATTAATTATAGCCACAAACCTTGCGAGAGTTTGAAACCTAACCACAATTGATAAAAGGGATTTCAAACCACATGATCTTCCTTCATAAGACAACACATGATTAAAGATTGAAAATGATTAATATAAAACACCATCCCATTATAAATACCTATAATGAAGGTATCCACAACCAAAAATGAAAGAGAGAAACTCAGAGGAATTCTTACCCGGAGAGATGAAGTGCCTAACCCTACTAATAAATAGATAAATTAATCAATCCTAAGGGAATAAAGACACACAAAAACACATAGGGAAGGATCTCTATATGAGAGGAGAGGGGTGAAAAAACAAATCATCCATTAAACACCCATAATAAACCCTAAAACCTTTAACTCGGGCAATTACATGGTGTGTAATCTTCTAAAAATCATGAATCCCTTTATTTTATGTTATGCCAAAAAATGTGTCACCTTTTTAATTTAAATCCTAATTTTCACAATGTATAACACATAACCATTACCTGATATTTTAATAATCACATTATGAATTCAACTTACGGGATGAGTCTATCCAACATTACACATTATGAACCATAGTTACATGTTGTGTAATTGCCCATCAAAAAGTAGAAAAACCTCCGAAAATATAAAAATACAACAAATAATTGTCTTCATAATTACATCTATCCTATCAATTTTGGGAAAAAATAATAAACCCAAAAAAGGGAAACAAAAAATCAATTATCAAAACATACCTACCATAATGGTGACGAGGTGTTACAATCTAACCACCATAAAGGCTTTCTGTCCCCATAAAGTGCCCAGGATACTAGATATGTAAAAAGAGTAGGCCACTTTTTCCTCATGAACTAATCATTCTCTCATGTCTTGTAGAGATCATGTATACACTTCTATAGTACCCAGAGCAGGGGAATCATTTTATTATTTAGTACCTTTTCCTAGTGATCCATAATCTAAAATGTTTTCTTTTCCAAAGTGGTATTGGTCTTAAGAAACACATCCTTCCATATAATAATATGGGATATATTTTATATATATCTCTTCAATAGAAAAAAATGGAACAAATCATTTATAAATGTCAATATTGACAACAATAGAAACTAATAGGCCACCCCACCTAGTTTCTCAATAATCTCAAAGGGGACGAAAATCCTTAGATCCAAGATACCCGACATGCTCAAATAATGATTTCCCATGTTAACTGAATATCTAAGAAAGGCCTAATCCCCAACCTAATACTCCACTGGTCAATGAAGATAATCCAAATAATATTTCCTTTGACTCTATGTTGTGATTAAATTACAGTTGATCAACTACACCATCTCTATCTTATCCTAACAACACTCGGCTAAACTAAAGACCACACTCCCAACTCTGCCCAACAAAAGGGAGATAAACATGGTCTCTTGCACAAAGCATAATGGGGAACCATCCTATGTGATTCCTGATATCTATTACTATAGGATAACTCGACTAAAGTAAGATGTCTATACCAATATCCACCAAACTCTATAACACAAGCGTAGATAATATCATTAAGAACATGGATATCCTTCTCTATAGGTCCATCAATCTGAGGATGATAATACTTGAAAAATTTTAACTAGGAACCCATTGCCTCTTGATAACCATTCTAGAACCTAGATCTAAACCTAATTTCCCTTTCAAAGAACACTTCAAATGGGACCACATGATGCTTCATAATCTATCATTCATATAAGCACCTAAGATGGAACACTTTCATTGTTTCTGTTATTGGAAGGAAATTTTTTAATTTAGTGACGCTGTAAAAAATAACTAAAATTGAATCCTTTTCATTAGGATTTAATGATATTATGATTATTAAATCCATTTAATTATAATAAAACATAAAAACTGTATTGGGAAAAGGATCTAAAAACATGCATGTCTCAGGTGTTCTTATTTAACTCTTTAGAAAGTGAGACACTACTTTACAAAATCCACAGCTGATCCCCTCATTCCCAACAACCAATACTAACATATCAAATGATTTTACATATTTTTATCCATAGAGTTCATTGACCAACAAGACCACTTTCTACTATCTATAAATACATGCATCATGGAAAAAGAAACAACCAACCTATTATGGAAGCTAAAAGCTTTACTGGGATTCTAGGAAAATTTTCATGAGGTCTCCACACCATTTAGTATTTTTCCTATGTCTTGTATATATATTTCCACTGTCATATCAAGTTAAAATTAGTCATCAAAATATAAGTGAACTTTTATCGAAGCCAAGAACACATGTACACCATCCTCATCTTCTACCAATCTCATCTCGAAAAACAAACTCATCAGAGCCCACTATTCATCTAAATATATAATGGATTGTTTCAATAATTTTCTACTCAATGGGTCAGCCACCACATTCTATTTCCTATAGAAATAAATGATATCAAAATCAATGAACAAAAGATACTCAACCTAGTATCTCTAAGGAAGTTTTAGATCTATCTGAGTGAAAATATATTTCAATATTTTTTGATTATAATATACAATAAACCTCTCCTCAAAGAGAATGTGATTCCAGTTTTTTAGCATATACATAATAGATACCAACATAAGATCATGGTTAATGTAGTTCATTGCATGAGGGTGTAACTGGTAAGATCCTTGAGCGACAACGTATTTCCCCTACATCAAGACACATCCCAAACCCATACCATAAGCATCATAGAAAACATCATCACATGAACATTGTTTCAGAAGAATAAATAATGGTACTGAAGGAAACTGCATCTGCAACTCCTCAAAATATCTTGGCCACTTTTCATTTCATTAAAACTGTACACCCTTATTTGTTAAATTTTTCATTGAAGATACATGCTTATAGAAGTCTCAAACAAACCATATATAGTAACTTTCCAAACCTAAGAAGGTTCAAATCTCTTACGTGTTTCTAGGTTGGTATGAAGACATAAATTCCTACACCATTTTAGTATCTACTAATATTCCCCTATGAGATACAAAATTCCCCAAAAAATTCACTTCTCCGATCGAAAAATCACACAAACATGTCTTACCATGTAGAATATGTTCTCTAAAAGCTTAAAGAATGCTATCCAAATAGTCCATGTGCTTTTCATCTATCTACATTATCTAAAAAGACAATATAAATGATTCCAAGGACTAAAGAAGGATTTAGTTAATTCAATCCATGAAAACCATAGGATAATTGGTGAGTCTAAATAACATAACCAAAAACTCAAAATCCCTATATCAACTCTGAAACACTTTCTATAGTGTGTCCTCTACTTGGACACTCAACTAGTGGTACCCCAACTATAGTTCAATCTTAAAAACCAATGATCCCCCTCAACTGATCAAATAGATCATCAATTTTGTGTAAAGGATACTTGTTTGTAATGGTCACTCAATTCAAGTTTTTATTGTAAATACAATGTATAATAATTTGTTATGTGTTCTTATAATAGAGTAAAAGAAAATACCATAGTGACACACTAGGATGAATAAATACTTTCACATATTTTTCCTTAATATCGACATTAATTTCCACCAACTCATTAGGTTTCATTTGATATGATTAAATAGATATGGGATTTATTCTAGGTAATATGTCAATAGAAAACATAACCTGACTCTAAGGAATAAATCTAGAAAAAAATAAACTGCAAATACCTCAGGGTACACAAATATAATAGTAGTTAGATGACCACCAAATAATGGGTAAACTATATCCCGAATCATTTATTACAACTGGAATGATATTAAATCAAAATAAAAAACAATCATTCCTTCCCTTTTAGATATAGAGTCCCACTCAACCTGAACCACATGAGTAACCCCATCAGCTGATAGGAACATCAACCGATGATGATAAATAACTATTTGGGCCTTTATGATAATCACTCAATCCATGCTAATAATCAAGTTAAAGATTTCAAATCAAGAAATAAGTATCCCTATAACACCTCAATGTCAGCTATCACCAGCCGACATGTGGGACATTTGAGACTTTTCTTAGACATAAATCCCAAAGGTGTGGAAATATCTATAATAATGGAAGAGGCCCCGAACACAAACCCAACATGTAAACCAAATTTGATGAAATAAAATAAATATTAGAACATATATCAAATTGAATTGGAACCATTGAAGATAAAATAAACATCGTACCTATAAATATAGTTTTCCTTTTTTCATATTCTTATGGCACACATAATACTACATAAATCCTTCTAGAAAGACCCACTTGGAAATCCCATTTGTCCTGAGAATAAGAACCACCAACCTTTTAAACATCAACATGAACCTATGACCCCTTGGTGAAAGTGAACAATTCCTTAAAACCATGGATCATCCGATGAGAGAATACATTTAGATGGAAATATCTCCAACCAAAATGACATGTTCTAAGATAATTCATACACTAAGGCCTGGTATGACCACACATACCAAACTGTTATATAATAACATGTTTCTTTTGTATAGAATACACTTAAATATTTCTTATAGAAAAATAAACACTTCTCTACTTTATTTTTTGATTATAAAAACCACCTTGGTAACTACTACACCGATGAAATCTCTTTATGTGCCTATCCCATCATCTATGTCTTCCTTAGACAAAGATAATTTATCTTCTACCTCTATGAAGGTAGAATGGCACAAAAGAACATGTAATGACCAAAAAACATCCCTAAGTCCCATATCAATCCTTTGAGCCTTAAAGTAATCATTGGTGACAAATATGGTTACAGATGCACAAACTCAGCAATACATGTGGAGTACTCCAAAATAGTACACTCCCCATGATCCAATATTGAAAACTCTTGGGTCATTATTTCTTGTAATGTATGACGATATAACTACTGATTAAAGATATTATTGAAAGAAACCTAGATAATACATTCATGAATCTTAGCATTTAAAATATAATACCACCATCTTCATCTGTGTCCCTAGATCATATACATTGAAAAATACATTGGAGAATATTTAGGAGTATTATATAATTTGAAGATCCTCTCAATCCATGCATGTAATTATTCTGACTATTGTGGTCCATTAAAACAATTAAATACAAGTAGATTATTCTTGATAATCTATGAGTCATTATCTCTTGGACATCCTAGGATCAATGCGCTCACTAGACCTAGAGTATGAATGGTATGATTCACTGATTCAACCAAATATAAATCCACTTGAAGATTTTCTTATGAATATTTCCTTGAGGCCTCTGAAATTTTATTTGGAAGATCAATTCTCAAGTGAATTATCTTCTAAACCCTATAAAATAACTAATAATTCATGATAAATTTTAAAAACCATCAAACCAATACATAAATTAAAAATAATGATGTAAGGAAATTAGAATTTAAAGAATGGTTTCATCCAAATAAACTCCCCACATAGATTATTCAGATAACCATACACATACCAAGTCCTAATAAATTTTAGAAAGGATAATTTAAATAAAATCCCCATAAAATGTATTGAAATTAACCAAATAATCGATCATGGATAATGTAACTATTTTCAACCACTAATGGAAACTCATATTCAGTCATGGGATTATAATTCCAAGACTATTTTATTGCACCTACTGTCTAAATTTAGATGATTATACTCATATCTATCAGAGACACATAACCTACATAGGCTGTGCTGAGACACTTTAGGCTGAGTAAACCCTCTTATAAAAAATTGTAAAAGACAAACCGATGACAACCTAGACAGTTACCCAAGTTATCCCAACATAGGTTGGGGTAATTCGAGTATAAAAAATAAGTCTCATATATAAGAAAAATAATAAAAAACCATTGTAATTAAGTGGAAACAATAGAAGTTACAATTTTGAAAAATAGAATAAACCATAAATAAATACAATTCTAGATAAAACTACCCCCATTTGACCAAACATCTCCTCCAAACTATTACTAAATGAAAAAATGACATAAAAGGAAAACATAAATCTCTACTGAATATGATTTCTGTTACCTAAATCTTAAAAAACAAGGTCTAGAGAAAACCACGAGAAGAATTTTGTTATGAGAATAATTTCCTAGTATGATACCTCCAAAATATATTTGAATGTTAAAATAATAAGAATGCAAATGTTTAAGCTTTAAATCGAAATAGTTTTACAAGAATTCTTAAAAATAAACTATTTTAATGACACTTTCCAACAATCCTCGAATTTTCCCCAATTGTATTCCACGTTTTAAAAATATATAAACTAGAAGGTAATGATAAGGAAATATAAATAAACATGTGATCCAATATCCATGAAATAAACAATCATGTAATAAACAAACAGAAACAATAGTACACCTACTAGTTAGGATCTATCCTATTGGATTATAGGTACTAGATATTCACAAGACTATCAAGGAATAAATTTGGATTCAAACTAATTGTGAGGCCTCTCATTGTAGTGGACCACACTTTACCTATATAAATTACTTCTACTATGAAAAATATTTATTACATAATATAAAAAACCACACTAGTACTGTATAGGTTTAGTGTCATTAGAAATGTGGAAACATAAACAACTAGTTAAAAAAACATCTAAATTGTATCCCATTTATTTATTCATAAATAGACTCATTTTTGACATACCATACATAATAACCTTATTCATGACCTGGGGAAAAGAAACATATGTATGGGTGAGGTCAAATGCTCAGTAAGGGTGAACCAGGGAAATATCAATCATGTCATAATCATAAGACCTTAACATTTAAAAATATTATCCTACTTATAAAGGATCATAATATCATGTCAGGGGATAAATAATAAAATTCGAATGTAATCCCAATAGTCAGAACATAAGATTTTAAATTTCATGGAATACACACATAAGTATATAAAATCATTTCGTATTAGTGATGGCTCATTTCCAAGACCATCATAGCAGACAAAGTCCATTACTGAACCGAGTTCACTCATATTTCCAGCCCTATATTACTGAAGTAGATATACATTCCATTTTGGTCAGGTATATATCATGGGATATAAATCATTAAACAATAAATTAAAGAGAGATATAGGTCCCACCCATCTTATAATGAAACCATTATTACGTTTTCCACAAAAAAATAAAAACATTCACCATATCATAACCAATGAAATTAAATTGGTTTCTTAAACATCTTTTTATCATAATTAATATAAAACAAATCGATTTCCTAAATAACATTACATAATAAACACAATAAAATTATTTTAATAATAGGGATATAAATAATACATATTTAAATAGTGTCATCTTAGATGGAAAATAATTTTTAGAATACACTTGAAATTAATTCTTGAGGAAAATAACCTTTCTTCTTCAGAAACATTTTCCTTCCTCAAAATGCCACAAAATTTTATAAGAAATTGTTTTATGTGAAAATAACTATATAAATTTTTTGGGGTCACTTAAAGTAAATGATTCATTTTGAACGAATAAAAATATTTTCATTATGTACAAGTTAGGGAACAATCATCTCGTACTTTTGCAGAAAAAAGTGAAAAAGTACCTCGTACTGAAAACGAAAAAAGATTATATTCATAGCATTTAGTAAAAATTCACCAATGGGTAAAATTGAAATAAAACTATTATAGAAGGATAAAATAATATTTTGAAATAAATATTTATGAAACATGGATGTGGATGGAAAATATACCCCAGTAAATACTTACACAAAAACTATCTCATTTAAAAATAAGATTTGCAATGTTATCCCTTACCTTAGGTTTGATATTATTCATATGTATCAAAACCTCCTGTATGATTATTTATAAAATGTTTTAGATTTATTCCAGAATAATAATCACTTTTATGATAACATTTATGACCATATTTTCAGTCGTTAGTAATATTTCATTGTTACTCGATATTTAGGTATTAACTGCTTTATGTTCTTCTTCATGTTTTTTTGGATAAGTACTTATTACACTTTTTAGGTTATAATTATATCATTTAAATAATGGTATTAGTATAATATATATCATATTTATTTATTTAATTCATTTATATAATAATACTTTTATGAATATTATGTAGAACGAATCACATCGCACCCTATACATGGTAAGTCGTACGTACACGAGCAACGATATCATTACCATAATTGATGATGGATATTGCAGGGGATGATGTATATTGTCTCATAAAAAATATCATTTTATATTAATCATAAATATATTTATTAATTCCATCATTATACCCATCTGTGTAAGGTGGTGGTGGAAAACAGATTACACCACATGGCGGAGACGGTAAGTCGTACGTACACACGCATGTCAATTTCATTTTTCATAGGATGTGTAGAAAGTGTAATATGGTTGTTTCATAGTCATAATAACATATATTTATATACTTAATACATTAGTTATTACTTTATTTTTAAACAACTCATGTGGTGGATGTAGAAGAAGAATGATTATTGAAAGAATCGGTAAATAATATTACCTCTTCTTCGACGTGCCTCCTCTAAATCTCCTCATAGTGCTCTAGAGTTGGTATTTGAAGAAGACTAGGACCACTATAATTTTTATAAGGAATTTTATAATTGAAATTGGTTGGGTATGGTTTAACTTTGAGGCCCAAAATGTAGTAAATATTTGAGGGAGGAAGTGCCCATTATAATTTAGGTGAGGGGAACTTTTGGAAACCTAATAAATATAAAATTATAATAAACTAAAACCCAAATAAAACCTAAAAAATGTCCCAATTTAGAATATGATATTATATAGAGTTGTAATATAATCAAATAATAAATTTTATACAAGTTTTTATGTCAATTTAAGCATTATCATTTTAGTTAACACTTAGTTATTCTACTTAATTTTTTAACAGGGTTACAAATTTTTCAGTATTAAAAGTGTGCAATATTCACTTAATCGAACTAAATTAGACCATAAATGAATAAATTATAAAATTATAGATCATATCATAATTATTATATATTTTTAAACATTTTTTATGATTTTTAAATAATTTTGGAAAACCTTATTTTGATAAAATATCAATAGTGTCAATTTTGACAATATTTATTTCATGGATTTTTAAAAATATAAAAATAAGTAGTGAACCTAAATCAAAATATTTTATTATATCACCCATAGTACAAGGTAATATATACAATTCAATTTACATTATAATTATTCAAAATTGTGTTTATTAAAATATTTTTAATAACATTTCTTTTATCTCTTCATTAATAAAATAATTACTTCCACAATTTTGTGTAATTATTTAACATAATTATTTATTAAATAAAAATTTAAAATGAAATAATTTGATGAATAAAAATACATATATTTTATTATAATACTTTTTCTAGAATTTATATTTGAAAAAACCCAACATTTAAAATAGTATACTCTTCTGAAACATGAATGCGACAAATTTATCTTTACATTAAATAAAATAATATAAGTGTCATAATCTCTCTTATAAGCATCAAAATGGTCAAAAAGTCGACCCAGGGATTCTTATGGACGATATATACTCGAAAAATAAGGTTTGGTCAATTATTTGGGTTTTTTGATGGTTATTAATATTTTAATAATTTTTTTTATTAATTTCTCATCATTTAATTAAATTTTATTTAGTTATTTCTCATAAATTAATTAATTTTTTTTATCATCCAAGTATAAGTCATTACGGTAATTATTTATTTCATAAAAATTAAAAATATATTAATATTATGAAGAAGAAGAAAAATTATATTTTAAAAGTTTATTTATAATCAATTTTATCTTCTACATAACCTTATATTAGAAATAATTTAATTATAATTTTTTGAGTGAGAAATATTTCACTTTTCGATAAATAAAATAAATTAAATGAGCTAATATCATCCATGTTTATTCTAATGGATACCATTTCTACCGAATTATGTTTTAGGAAAAATTATAATCATCCAATTATATTAAGACAACTCTTAGGGTAATTTTATTATATTATGTTTACCCATAATTACATGATTTTCCCTTTTACCGTGTTAATAAAATTTACCAAAGATAATATTCATAATACTCTAAATACTATTTAAATAATTTTTAACTACTGATTCAAAATATAAAATTCATTTTTTAAAATTCAAATCACAGAAGTTGTACTAATTAATTTAAAATTTATCCTTTTGTTGAAATGATAAAACATGTTTTAATAGTTAAAATATTACAAATGATTAAACTTTTTTTACATATAAATTGAATGTAAAATTAATTCCAATGGACTAAATTATATTAAATGGTAAAATTAAATTATATTTATACATTGGAACCATTCAATAATATAATATTACCATATAAATTTCTTAAGTGAAAAAAGTAATCTTCAATTTAAATTTAGCATATTTTTACTATTAATCAAAACATGAAAGTAATCAGAAAAATATCAAAAATTCATCCAAGTAAATTTATATATCTCATTTCAAAATAAAATGTTTATGTTGTCCTACAAAAATTATTAATATGTAAAAATATTAATTTAAAATGGGTTCTTCATTCAATGTTGTAAAATTTACCTTTTAAAAAAGATTTGTTTTTTATACCTCAAATAAGATTTTATTAATAACCTATGACTAAAATATCCATTGGATTAATATAAAAAAATATTTCATAATGTATACAACACACATATATATCATTAATTTTATTACTAAATGAAATTCACTCAAAAATATAAATATCTAAATGATTTAGATTTTTCATAAATTATTGTTTTCTAATGAATTCGCAATGAATTTTTAAATGTTAGTTATAATTATTCCTGCTAACCTATTAGTTAAGAAATAATGGTAATTTTATACTAAGGGAATCTTGAATTTAATTTAAACTCATTATTTTAGGAAGAGTAAGCTATTGAAGAAATACAAATTATTTAAAGAAAATATTTTATAAAAAAATCCGGGAGTTATATTCTCCCCCCCTTAAACTGAATTTCACCCTCTAATTTCGTCACTTGGAAACAAAAATATGTGGAAAATCTCCCTCATAATATCCTCAAGTTTCCATGTAGCTTATTAAAATTATTAGTTCCTCCAAAAATTATTAACCAAGAAATTAGTCTTATTTTGTATAACTTTTTTTCTATGATCCAAAATCTCTATAGGTTGTTTTTATATAAGAATGATCATGCTCCAGTGGTACGACTTCTGAGCTTAGTAAATGTGAAGTATTGGGTATGTAATTTCTCAAGATAGATATATATAACACATCATGAACTTCAGAGACATTCAGTGGAAGTCCCAATTAGTAAGATACCTTCCCAACACGATCAGGAATTTTAGAAGGACCATTATACCTATGGATCACCATTCCATTATTTCTAAATCTCATAACTCTTTTCCAAGGATATATTTGTAGATACACCTCATCAACCACTTCAAAGACTAGGACCTTTCTTCAGTAGACATCATAACATTTTTTTTCCAAATCTGAGTGGCTCTTATGTGTTGTTGAATAGATCTGAACTTTTCTTCTATTTCATCCACAAGATGAGGTCCCAATTGCTTTCTTTCCCTGACTTCATCCCCGTAAGATGGAGTTCTTAAATTCTTTCTATAAAGGGATTCATAAAGATCCATCTGAATACTAGAGTGATAGCTATTTTTTTTAAGAAAATTCCACCAAAATGTAAGTGTTCATCCCAACTACTTTGATGTCCAAAGATAAATCTCTCAACATGTCTTCCAGAGTTTGAATTGTCCTCTTAATCTAACCATCGGTATGACGATGAAAAAAGTTCTGAATCATAGATTTGAATCCAAATATGCGGAATACTTTTCAATAATGTTGAGGAAAAACTTGAATCCAAATCAAACATAACGTAAAGTGTTACTCCATACAATCTTACCAAATCATTTACATATATCCTCGCAAGCTGATCGAGATAGAAATCATCTATAATTGAAATTAAGTGTGAAAACTTTGGAAGGTTATCAAATATAACCCATATAAGATTATGGACTTTATATGTTTTTGGATTTCTGATAATAAATTCCATATTGATGTTTTCTCATATCTATTCTGGTGTGGGTAATGGTTGTAACAAACCCTTATACATATGTCTCTTAGCCTTAACTTGCTGATAAACCAAGCATCGAGAGACATGTTCAGAGAAATCTATTTTCCTTCCATCCAACTTGATGTAATCTTTCAGGTACCTATACATTTTTCTGCTTCCCAGGTGAATAGGGCATGAAGAACTATGCTCCACATCCAATATATCCTTCTTTAATTATGGTATGGGAGGAATACAAACCCTGTTCTTGAACCTTATTATTTCATCACAATCAAGGTTTAATTAAGGAACATTTCTCACTTTCTTATGTAGCTCTAAATCTTTATTCTATGCTTACTTAATCTTCACTAGTATAGATGGTTGAGAAATCATTTGTGAACGATAATATTTCTCACCTTCCTTTAAAATATCAAGATCCATCTTTTGAAAATCAATAAATATTGGATATTTTGTGATCCTCATCATGGATAGGCTAGCATGGTCTTTTCAAATCAAAGCATCTACCAGATTTTTTCAGTTTCCTAGGGTGGTAATGTATTGAGTCGTCATAATCATTACTCAACTCCAATAATATTCTTTGGGGCATATTCAACTCATTTTGTGTGAAAATATATATTAAACTTTCATGATCTATATAAATAACACACCTTTCACCATAAATATAATGCATCTATATCTTTACTGCAAAGATTACTGAACCTAAATCCAAATAATGAGTTGGGTAATTTTACTCATTGATTTTCAACATTTGTGAGGCATAATCTATCACCATATAATTTTTCATGAGAAAACAACCCTTCTTGGACGCATCACTATATATCACAAACCCTTATCCAAAACAATGCAGTGTGAGCATAGGGGCACTGGATAACCTTCTTTTTAGCACATTGAAACTCATTTCACATTCCCCCGTTCAAAAGAACTGAACTCCTTTCTGGGTCAACATTGTGAGTGGATTAGATAATCGTGAAAAAGCATTCAGAAAATTCCAATAATATATATTCAAACCAAGAAAAATTTGAATCTCAGTTATCATTTTTGGTCTCATACAACATTCAAAAATATCTGTTTTTAATGGATACAAATATATCCCTTCTCACGATATTATGTGACCAAAAAATGAAACTTTCCAAAGCCAAAATTCAAAATTGATAAATTTTTCATAAAGATTCTTCTTTCTCAGGGTATTCTATACAATTATTAACTGGTCTTAATTTTATTCCTTTCTCATTAAATAGAAAATAATATCATATATAATGACTACCCAAAACTGATCAAGATAGTCTCTAAAAACTATATTCTCTAGATCCATGAAGATAACAGAGACATTAGTTAGACCAAAAGTCATCACAATAAATTCATAGTTTCCATAACTTTTATATAATGGCATATTTTGAATATCCTTATTTTTGACCCCTAATAGATGATATCCTGAACGAAGATCAATCTTAAAAAAGTATTGAGATCTATGTAGTTTGGAAAATAAGTCATTAATACAGAGAAGAGTATATTTGTTTTTTATAGTGATATTTTTATGTTATTGATAATCAATGCAGAGTCTCATAGATGTATCATTATTTTTAACAAATAGAAAAGGTGACCCTAAGGTGATGCACTGGGGAATACGAATCCCTTTTAATTATTCTCTTGGAGTTACTTCTCTAATTACTACAACTCAATTGGGTCAATTCTATAAGGTGTCTTGGAAATAGGCATAGCACACACTATGAGTTATATTGAAAATTCAACTTTTTTATTTGGTGGAGGACCTATAAATTCCTTTAGAATACATCATCAAACTCTCATACAATGATTGTATTCTTTATCGTGAGTTTCTCCCCAACATTTTGATATATACAGCCTTCTTTTATTGTAATCAAGACACATAAAATGGAGGAAATTTATACATGAAGGTTATATTCATCCTTTCATCGATAGATGATCATTGATTGATCTAGAAAATAAAACATGACTTCCCTTACTTGGAAATTGTTATGAGATCTATATAGATAAAGCCAAATCCTAACAATAATTACATCAAAATGTCTTATTGGAAGGATCACAAGATTTAAAGGAAGCAATTTACCACAAACTTCAACCAGATAATAATTATAAAATTTTGATATGACCTTTGTGCCATTAGTATCAGTCACAACATACTCAACATCTATTTATTGTGGTAATGCGACGATACCCCTAAAACATTATTTAGAAATAAAAGAGTGGGTGGATCCAAAATAAAATAAAACCTTTTATACTTTATAATGAATGATATGTGAACCTTTCAACACATCATTATCGTACTCCACGTCACTAATAGTGAATGAATTTTACATTCCTTTGTATTTCGACTTAAGAGTTTATTAATGTTGATCATCATAAATAAACCTTGGATTAGGGAATTGATTGGAATAATTTCCCATTTCTTTACACTTGTAGAATTAAAATGTGGGAGGCAGATTTTGTGTTGCATTTTCTTTGTTCAAATCATTAGAAATATTTTTACCATCACATCATCTTTCAACTACACGATAAACTTCTTTTCCACACATAAAACACTTACTTTTCCCTTTTAAACAATTGCCTCTATGCTTCTTTCCACACATTGACTATAAGGGAAAAATAATCTTATTCTCAATGTGGTCTTTAGATTTTCCTTTTAATTCCATTTTTCTCTTCTTATCAAAACCATATGAATGATGAGTTACTCTAATCTCCATATAAAACTTGAGAGTAAATCTAAAAATTTCCTCAAAGATATTGAAGTCCCTTATGGATAATTCCCTTTGGAGACATGGTTTTATCCACTAAAAAATTGATAAATTTTACTGTTAGTTTGGATAATAATTCAAGAAGCATACCTTCCATGTCTTGTAAAATTTGTTTCATAGGAACCAACAGATTCATCATTCTTTTTCTAATGTTTGAAGAACTTCTTCAACATATTTCATTAAATAATATGAGGAAAGTAATTATTGAAAAATAATTTCTTGAAATCGTCCAATTCCATAGACTCAATTTCATCTCTTTGCCTCATATTCTTGATAAGATTCGATCATTGATCAGCTTTAACTTCCAAACGATATAATTTTAAGATGTGTTTATTGTTTTAAGGAAATTTAAGAACATAAAATAACTTTTTAGTGGTACTGATCCATTGCTCATCCACTAATGGATCATAAGACTCGCTGAATGAAGGTGGACGCTGACTCATGAAGGTTTCATCAGAACGTTGCACCCTCCTTTGTTCGTTTTGATGTTAGGAATGATTCATAGCTTGAGAATGTTGGGTGAAAATGGACACAAGATTTTTAATTCCATCTCCCATAACATTTGGTTTCACATGGGTACAATCATTACCTTTCACTTTGTATTCTGCATCAACGTGGTTCCTTTTGGGTCCATCCATTGATTAAAACCAAGAATTATAGTGTGATCAACACAAATCATAATGGTAAAACAACATAATTCAAGAATAAATTTTCAATTTAGAACACTTTAGGTATTATCCTATGTTATTCCTGAATATCACTAAAATACTAGGATATGATTGCAACCTATACTTAGACATATCCTTAGGGTTCTTATAAAAGTTCTTCCATCCTTGTTTCCAAAGGATAACTATACCTTTTCTCTAATACCATATATAATAGACCATAAAATTATATATAGATTTTACTTGAGAATTGTAGAATATTTGTTACATAACATAAAAAAAACCACACCAAGACCCTATAGGTTTAGTGTCTTCAGAAACTGGGAAACATAAACAAATAGTTCATAAAACATCTACATTTTCTTCTGCTTATTTTTTCATAACTAGACTCATTTTTTAGAATATCTTACATTATTCCAATATTTATAACCTAAAGAATAGAAATATATGAAATGGTGAACTCAAATGATCAGTAAGGGTAAACAAAGGAAATATCAACATATTATAATCATATGACCATAACATTTGAAAATCAAATCCTGTATAAAAATATTATAATATCATATAATGTGATAAATAATAAAAGTGAAATATAATATCAATAGACATAACATAAGAAAAAAAATTTCTTGGAATAAACAAATAAGAATATAAAATCATTTCATATTCATCAAGTCTCATTTCTAAGACCATCATAGCAGAAAAACACCATTATTGAACCGATTTCACTCCTCATTCCAGCCCTGTATTACTAAACCAGATTTACATTTGATTTTAGCCATGTATATATCATGAGATATAAATCATTTCCTAACGAATTTGAGGGATATATAGGTCCAACTAATCTCATAATTAAAACATTCTTATGTGTGCCACAAAAACATAAAAACACTCACCAAAGCATAACTCATGAAATAAAATGGTTTTCTTAAACATCATTCCATCATAATTGATATAAAAAAGGATTTACTAAAAAACATTACATCATAAAAAAAATAAAATCATAGTAATAACATGGATATAAATATAACCCTATTTAAATAGTGTCATCATAGATGGAAAATAATTTTGACGAAACACTTGAAATTAATTCTTGTGGAAAATATTTTTTCTTCTTCAAATTTTTTTCGCTTCCTCAATATACCACACAATTTTAGAAAAAATAATTTTATGTGAAAATAAACTTGTAAGATTTTATGTTATTATAAAATGAAATATGTAATTATTAAGGCATAAAAATACATCCATTTCATACAAGTAAAACAACATTCCTCTCTTATCTTTACCGAAAAAGTCAAAAAGTACCTCATACCAAAAATGAAAAAAGATTCCATTCATACCATTTAGTAAAACATTAAAAATGGGTAAAATTGAATTTAAAACATTATATAGGGATATAATTTTTTTGGAAATATATATTTAGGAATCATGGATATGGATGATAAATATACCCTCATAAATACTTAGGAATGAACAATCTGGGATAAAAATGTGATTTGTAAAGTTATCCATTACCTTAGGTCTGATAAGCTTCGTATGTATCCTAACCTCATGAATAATGATTTAAATAATGTTAAATTTTTATTACATAATAATAATAATTTTTATGATGACATTTTTGATCATATTTTTATCCTTTGGTTAGAAACATTTCATAGTTACTCGTTATTCTGGTATTAACTGCTTTATGTTCTTATGCATGTTTTGTCAGATAATATCTTATTACTCTTTTTAGGTTATAGTAATATCATATAATCATGGTATTATTATTATATATATCATATTTATTATTTCAATTAATTTAAATAATCATTTTTTAATAATGATTATGTAGAAAAAATCACATCGCACTATGGATACGGTAAACTGTACGTACGCACGAGCGATGATATCCTTCCCATAATTTTTGAATGGTAACGAATTGGATGGTGTATAGTTTCTGAGAATAAATATAATTTTATATTTATCATATATATATTTATTAATTCCATCATTATACACATCCATGTAAGTTTGTGGTGAAAAACTAATTACACCACGGCAATGAGGTTGTAAGACGTACGTACGCACATGTGATGATTTAATTTTTCATAGGATGCATAGAATGTGTACTATGGTTGTTTAATAATCATAATAACCTCTCAGTATATAATTAATACTAGATTTATTACTTTATAATGAATGAACTCTTGAGTTGGAACTAAAATAATAAATAAGATTGAAATATTTTGGAAATGATATTACCTCTTCTTTGAAATGACTCCTCTAAATCTCTTCTTATAGAACTAGTGCTGGTCTTTGAAGAATACAAAGACCTCTATAATGTAATTTTCGGAAGTTGAGAATGTAAATGGGTAGGGTATTGTTGATATTGGAGGCTCAAAATGATGGGACAAGTTCAGTTAAGAAGATCCCTTTATAATTGACGCGAGGGGCACTTTTGGAAACCACACAAATATTAATATATAATAAATTTAAAACCAACCTAAAAACCTCCAAAATGACCCAATATGGAATATGAGATGATATAGTGTCGTAATATCCTCAAAAAATACTTTTTAGATAAGTGTTTATGTCAATTTAAATATTATCAATTTTTATTAACACTTTGTTATTATATTTAAATTTTAACTAAGTTAACAAATATTTCAATATTAAAAGGGTAAAATATTTAGTTATTTGAAGTAAATTTGACCATAAAGTAATAATATAGAACATTTTGGACCATATAATAATCATTATACATATTATTAAAAAATTTATGATTTTTAAATAATTTAGGAAGACCTTATTTTTACAAAATATTAATAGTGTCAAATTTGACATTATTTATTTCATGGATTTATAAATGTATAAACATAAAAAGTGAAACTAGATCCAAATATTTTATTATATCCCTATGAGTTCAAGTTAGTCTATAAAATTAACTTTACATAATAATTATCAAAAATTAACTTTATTAAAATATTTTTAATAACATTTATTTGATATCTTTATTAATAATATAATTACTACCTTAATTTTGTGTAATTATTTAATATACTTATTTGTTGAATAGAAATTGAAAATAAAATAATATGATGATGATAAATCCATTATATTTTATAAGAATACATGTATTTGAATTTATATTTTAAAAACCCCAACATTAAAAATTATATACTCTTTTAAAAAATGAATGTGACAAATTTATATTCATTTTAAATAAAATAATGTATTTGCCAAAATCTCTTCTATAAGCCTCCAAATGGTCAATAAGTAGACATTTTGATGATTATTTTTGGGATATACTCAGCTAATAAGGTTTTTTCAAGTGTTTGGGCCATTACATTGTTATTTATCTTTTAATAAAAATTGTTTGATTGATTTCTCAACAATTAATTACTTTTTTCATGTTCCATGTATAAGTATTTAAGGTAATTATTTATTTTCTACAAATTACAAATAAATATTAATAATAAATAATAACTATTATAATTAAAAATAATATTTACAATCTTATTTATCTTCTAGATAACCATATATGAAAAATAATTTAAATATTGATGTTTGAGTGAGTCATATTTAACTTTTATTTAAATAAAATAAATTAAATACCCAAATATCATCCAAGTGGTTACCAATGGATACCATTTCGACCCAACTAAGATTTATGGAAAATATTAATCATCCATTTATGTTATGAAAACTGTTAGGGTAATTTTATAATAATATTTTTACACATAATTACTTGATTTATCCTTTTACCATGTTAATAAAATTTACCAAAGTTATTATTCATATTTCCGAATATTAAAATAAAACTATTTACATAATTTGGAACTACTAATTCAAAATATGGAGTCTATTTCTCATAATTCAAAAAAAAATAATTTTTATTAATTAATTTAAAATTAATCTTGTTGTTGAAATGAGAAAATGGTTCTTAAAAGTTAAAATATTATAAAAGATTGAAATGATTTTATGTCTGAATTTAATGTTAAATTAATTAAAATGAGCTAAATTATATAAAATGGTAAAAATATATTCTATTTGTACTTTTAAAAAATCCAATAATATTATTTATCCTCCTAAATTATTTCTGTAAAAAAACATAATTTATTTTAAAATTTTTCGTATTTTTACTGTTAATCAAAACATGAATGTTATTAGGAAAATATAAAAAATTCATCCAAAGTAAATTTTAATATCCTGATTCAAAATAAAATATTTATTTTTCAATATAAAAATTATAAATGTGTCAAAATCATATTTTAAAAGGGGTTATCCATTCAAAAGTGTTAAATTAACCTTTAAAAATAGGTTTTTATACATCAAATAGGGTTTTATTCATACCCAATGACTAAAATTTCCATTATATGAATATAAAAAACATTTTATTATGTATATAACACATATATATCTCATTAATTTCATTACCAAATGTAATTCACTCAAAAATAAAAATATCTAATTGATTTATATTTTTCATAAACAATTGATAGCTAATGATTTCACAATGCATATTCATTAGTTAGTTATAATTATTCCCACTAACCTAATGACTCGGATATAATTGTAATTATATAATAAGGTTGTTTTCAATTCTTTTAAACTCATGATTGTGTGAAAATCAAGCTATTGAAGAATAAAAATTATTTAAAGAAACTATTTCATAAAAACATCTGGGTATTACACTCATATATTATCAATATATAAGTTGTTATATCCTAGTGGTGTCACGCGCACTGAGGTTATCTCTGTCTCTATCTCAAAATACCCAAGGTTCCTCCTATGAAATTTTTGTAAATTTTTATTTTTAAAACCATGCTCACATTTTAATAAAATAATTTCAAAGATAAGGAAATATAATTCCGAGTTTGAAAACTCCATTATCCATTTTCAATCAAAGAAGTTTTTTTACAAAGAAAAATCTCATTTAAAATTTGAACCCATTGAAATTTTTTAATCCAAAACATTTAGTTCCCCTTAAATAATCAGGAAATCAATATGCAATATAACAAATTCAGGAAATTAGAATAATTAAACAGATCTATATACCTCAAGAGTATAGGAAACCTACCCGCCTTTGACAATGGGGATTAGAAACCACATGATCTACCTTAGACATGACTAGTGACTGAACTCGATTGATAGAAAATAATATCCAATTACAAATCCATACAACTAAAGGTCGCACAACCAAAAATAAAAAAGATAAACCAAGATAGAACCTTAACTAAAGTGACAATGTGCCTATCCATGCTGAGCAATCACTAAACTAGTCAATCTGAATGGAAGAAGACACATAAATATACCTAGGGAAAGAGATCTCGCTAAAGGGGAAAAGGCTGAATAATGGAATGATCCCTGAAACACCCCCATGACACCATAAAATATACCAATATAGAAAATACATGGTTGGTAATATTTTACACATCATGAATACCTTTTATTTTCTATTACACCAAAAAATATTCCCCTTTTTAATGACAAAATAGATATTTATAGTACATGAAATGTAACCCTGACACAACATGTAAATTCTCACATTGTGAATTCAAATAATAATATGATTCTATCTGTAATTAAACGTCATGATCCCTAGTTATACATCATGTAACTACCTAGAAAACAAAAAAAACAGAAGAAAAAGTGAATATTCAAAAATCTATGACTTCAACACTATAGGTATCCCCCCAATTCATGGATGAAAATAAATGCCAAATGAAAAAGGGAAATCGAAAATAACAAAATAGAACATACCAAATGGAATGTTAATGGGGGAATTACACCTAAGATGGAGTTTTATCTAGATTCACAAAAAATTATGGAATATGAACTGACTAATGTTACATAAGTACCTCGAATGTCTAGTAAGATTCACCATCAACCTAGGAGATATCTATTTCTCGTAGATAATAATAGTGAATTAACATTACAATTATATGAAAATACTTCCTACTAAGAGGATATTAGGATTTTGACTTCAATAAATATTTAAAATCCATGGAATATAAGATGGTCTCAATGTACACTAACAGTGTTTGAATCTTAATTGATTCACCTTAAGGGGTGATACACATAATATCAAGGGGGTTTTATAAAGAAACATACATTAATGGTAAAGTTTCCACTTATAAGGAACATATGGTGTAAGAAGTCAATAAACAAGTTCATTTCATTGACTACAAATATACTTTTCCACCTATTATAGTGACAAAGTTCATTCATGTTTTTATGGACATAATATATCATTATGATTATAAGATAAACAAAATTAATGTCAAAAACACATTTCTTAAATTGAATTTTGATAAGGATTCATATATTATACAACATAATAGATTTTAGGTTTCGAATAAAAATTATATTGTTAGAATGTTTTGATTCCCTATTTATGGACTAAAGCCAGCTTCTCAATATTCGAATATCATTTTGATGATGCATTAAAAGAGTCTGAATTTATCCAGGATATGAATAATTTTGGTGTATAAAATCAGTTTTGTGGGATTATATTAATATTTATAGAATTGTAGGTATATGATATACTGCTTATTTGTTGTTACATCCCAAAAGTTTACTCTGTGAAGATATGGGTGGGAAAATGGTTCTTAATGATAGAATGGTTGAATTAGAGATAGTTATAAGAATATTATTGGTTTGAATCAAAACATTTATATTGGTAAAGTGTTAAATTTTTTTAACATTGAGTACTCTAAGAATGTGAATTTTCCAGTGATTCATGGCATGATTCTTATGATGATTTGGGATCCTTATAATGAGTTTTATAGGATGATTAGTATTGTATATCGATCCTCCATAAGATATTTCAAGAATTTAATGTTATGTAATTGAAAAATATCGCAAATACTTTATGAATAACATGTATATACAAATACAATCCTGGAAAGAGTCACTGGATTTCTATAAAAACATCCATAAGTAATTAAGAAGGATTATGGATATGTTCATATTCATTGGAGTAGAGGATGAGATTTGTGTAAAGGGTTACACAGATTCTATTTTCTAATTAAATAGAGGTTATAGAAAATATAAATCTATATTCATGTTTTTCCTAAGCTGTAAAGAAATTATTTAGAATAATTCCAAATGAGGAATAACAGTGGACTTGGAAATAGAGTTAGAATACACAATTTTATTAGATGATGTAAAGGAAGTTGTTTGGATCAAATAGTTAATTACAGAAATTAGAGTGGTTCCTATAATCAAGAGAACAATTGATCTATATTTGGACAACAATGGTGTTGTTCCATAGGTTAAGGTACCAAGGTCTCCTTAGTGGACCAAACACATCCTTCAAAAATATCATATCTTATAGGTGATCATTGATTGAAGATATAAAAAGATCAGTTGGGTTTATAAACTAGAGAATGTAGTTTATATGTTAATGAATCCATTTTCATAGAAACAACATGTGGTTCATATAAAATATTGATGTATTAAAAACATGAAAAAATGGTCTTAATGGTTTTAAATTGGTCTTGATATTAAAATAAATGTGACATTTGCTTATCTTTCATCGATGTGATCGATAATATTATTATAAATAATCGATAAAATGATAAATATAACCTCAAGTTATAACCTTTGAGTTGTACTTAAAAATGATAATAATCGTGTATAATAGGATGTGATGATATATAAGGGTAATATTTAAAAAATTATTATTTCCATTAGAATGGGTTGTATGTGAGATATATAGAACAAATTCATGAGGTAATAATTTGAGACTTATTACTCAGACTAATTTTTGAAATTATATCTCAGGGAAAGGCATATGTTAATAGATGTACATAGGGGTGTATTATTATTTTCATTTATTCTTACATGAGATTTGTGGGATACATATCATGAAAAACATCATACATTGATACCCTAATTATACATTTCAACATAAGAACTTATCTAATCATACAGTGGTTTGGTACATTGTTGATAAAGTCATTGGTCAGAGTGAAAGAAAGTTGGAATTTTTCTACTTGTATGGCACATTAAATATATTGGGATCATGATTGAATTAGAATGAGGATGTGCATGTCCATGGATAGTTGTGTAAAATATTAAGTGTTCAACTACATGGATAAGTGAGTTGTGATTTACTTATCCAAGAGATAAATTAAATGTGATGTATTCATCAACATGGTTAGTTTTTTATATAATTAATAAATAATTGTAGACCAACATTAGATTGACATATTCCCTATCTAATGTTAACAATATTTTAGGGAAAATGGATTTTATATAAATACATGTGATTAAGATGTTACATATTGCAGTTGACATATTCATACAGAGATATGAGTCTTTTTTAAAGAGATCACACCAGACCCATTAGTAGCTTATTTATTACTAACACATTTCTAAAGGTCACTATTTTCTTAAATATTTGAAATTAGGATTTCAGATTTTTTTTAATACTGCTAAGGCCCTCGGTGTCACGTAGTTAGAACATTGGATAAGGGTAATGTTTTGAAAAAAGTACATCCAAAATAAATTCATTTTGACCAAAAAAATAATATCCAAAATAATTTGGATACATTCCAAAATGGTGGTGATGTTTTTCACAATGTTCTTATAAGATTTTAGTATAAGTTGGAGATTTTAGGATGTACACTAAAATGTACTTTAAGAAGATTCATGTGAACATGATTATGATGCCTGAGATATAAATATATATTATATATTATATTTACTTTATATTTATCATATGTAGATAATGGATGTATTTTATAAAAACGTGAAGCATGAGTATAATATATATATAATATTATATTTTAATTCACTTGAATGGTTTCATCAGTTACAAACCATTATAAATATTTTAAATGATTTTCATTAAATTCATTGAAATGGTAATTTAATTATACCCCCAATGTTTGAAGGGTATATGAAACATTGAATGAGACAAGATATTCACTTATATAATTATGTGATCCTACTATTTGGCGTGTCTATTATTTGATTTTTGTCTTCCTCTACGGACTATCCTCCTCATAATACTCAATTTATCACATTTGAGAAGGAAAAAGCTCTTTTAGATATTAGTAATCATCACAATATGATATTAGAATCATTTTTCATTATAATCCATCAAATACAAGGGGATTACATTCAATTATCCCCATAGTATTCATCAAACACTCTCTATGGAAGAAAGATATATGCTGCTACTATTGATGTTTTCAAGGTAATATATTTTCTATTTTATTTACACATTTCTTTCTTGATGATATATTTGACTTGTTTTTGGGCTTTCTTCCATTAAAAATGGTTATTAAATGATCAGAAAAATCCATCAGTAACAACTTTTTATGGGTAAGATAAGGTATTTACACAATCGTCACTTGTTCTTTATGAGTGGGCCAAATACTTCAGACATGGATCTATATTCTCTAGGAATATGATTTGGTTGATTCACACAATATTTATAAAACATAATGAACTTTTTGAAAATATTTTTCTTATTTAAAGATATTCCAAATCATAGAAAGAATATGTTTCAAAGATAATCTATTATTAAGTATTATATTTTTCTCATGTGTTTAAACAATTTTAGAATTATATATTGTGATTTAATATTTATAACTTTATGATATAATCAAGTAGATTCCATTATATAAAAATAGTGCTTTAGAGAATGGATAGAAACCATATCAATTCACATAATCTATGTATGGATTTCATTCCAAAGATAGACAATGAAACTAGGGATAGATCTAAAATAATTATAACTATATTGGGGAAGCTAACTCGGGTTATGTCCCATAACCATGAATTTATGAAGAAATATATAGATGAACAATATAATGTAACAAAGTTATACTATTTCATTAGACAACAAAATCCATCATTCAATATACCCATAAATTCATAAGTAGTTGAGTTATTGATACGTTCCCTATAAAACATATTTCATTCATTAGGAAATGTTGAAAGGGACAATTTTTTTCATAATAGTTAATCATCTCATGGGGGTGTAGATAAATGATGTTAATTGATTCATTACACTAAGGATATAAAGAAGATATTTACCACCAAGTTAATGTATTTTATGATAGTTTTCCTGGAAATTTTTTTTATCATGAGAAATAATATGATATGGAGAGACAAATATTGATTACATGAAAAATGGAATTGAAAACTATTGATAAGTATGGATAAAAAATTAAAAGTTTATCAAGTCCTGTTCGGGACTACATATGTAATCTAAAGGGTAATATTAACAATTTAATTAAGGGGATAAATCTAATCCTTCAAAGGGAAAAAATATTTAAAACATTTTTTATTATGAGATTATATTATATCCGGGGTTATCTATATACATAAATAATTCTCTAACTTGTATAAATTGGATGTAATATTAGAGAAAAATAGGACAAATGAGCACCTCATGAAGAAACAACTATGTATGGGGAAGAACAGAAGGGGGAATTTTAAACATGTGTTACTATTTTATTGAACCAACCTCATATATTAATTAATGGAACATGGATTTTCCTCATTTGTTGTGATAAGGTCCATTATTCTCATAAATATATGGGTACCAAAGAATCCATCAAATAACAATTCTTTAACATAAAAGAGATGGGTAATTATGCTTACCAAGTCCCCAAAATCAATAGAACCTTCCCCATGGGGACAAAAAGAGGAGTCCATGATTATATAATTATTATGGATGGTGTTGAAGTTCCAAGAGATGTAGTGGAAAGTAATTTGATGATAACTTCAATGTTATTTAATGATTTATTCGATTCTGGGTGCTCACACTCTTTTATATATTTCATTATTTCAAAAAAAAATACATCCTTAGAACACTAAGAAGAGAGTTATTCATCAATACACCAATATTAAATATTATCATAACAAATATTTAACACTAAATCCCCCTTATAATTAATGAAGATACCCTATTCATAAGATTTATTATTATACACCTTGAATAATTTGATATAATCCTTTATGTGGATCAGATTTAAAATTATAATGCTAAAAAATTCATTAGAGAAGGATATCTCATTTTTGATGATGATGTGGAATTTTGAGTATTTATAAAAAATAATCCATCATAATAATAATTCTTGGATCCACTACCAATTTATATCCATAATGATATTCTCATAGAAGAATAGTAGACATAACCAATGGATGGGAAATGTACATATAAGGAAGAATATGTTCTCCTTTTAAAATAATGCATTGATTTGTCTCATAAATAACTACCCATATATCAACATGAGTATAATGTTATGTGTTATATTGAACACCTACATGGTGGAAACCAAAATTTTAATAATCTCTATAGAATATCTACAATATATTTAGTGAAGTTAAAGAAACATATATAAGATTTGTGTGTTAAGGAATTCATTGACCTAATTATTTCACCTTTGGGAGATAATGGTATATCTGTGAGAAATAATTGTGGTACTACAAGGTTGTGTATTGATTATAGTGAGAACCATTACAATATTTTGAAGAAAAATTATCATCTATATCCTCTTGATGACTTGTTTTAGAAAATTTAGGGAGCTTAATATATTTCAAAGATTGATATTTGTTCATTTTATTATCAGTTATCTATATGGGAGGAGTATATTAAAAAATACATAATTTTATATGTGGTATGGACATTATATGTTTACATTAATTCCATTTTAACTGACTAACTCATTATCTGTTTTAATGGTTTTAATGAAGAGTGTTTTTGTAATATATTATTAATTTCATTATGATATTTATTGATGATATCTTGGTATACTATAATGTTTATATAGAGAATAATAGTAATTTATGAAACATTATTGAGACACTTACTATAAATTAGTTATATATGAAATTTAGAATGTGTTAATCCTAGCTTTTGAATGTTCCTTTACCTTTCTATATTATCTCAAAGTAGAGAATATCATTTGATCTTTTAACAAAAATGGATTTAAAATATTTCCCTATAATGAAGAACATAGTCATGGAATATAGTCTCCTTGGATTAACAGGTTACTATCAGTGATTTGTTCAAAAAATATTCCAATTAAAAAACTTATTATCCAAGTTAACCTGAAAATGGGTAACAATATTATGGATAAAAGAATTCAGAGAAATTTGCAAAGAGTTAAATGTGAGTTTGATCAATGAGTTAGTGTGGAAATTACTACCATGAGGGTATGAATATTTTATATATAGTGATACATCAATGAATGGAAATAGACGTGTTTTATTAAAAACTAATAAAATTATTTCCTATGTATCAAGGTAGTAAAATATCCAAAAACAGTAATATAAAACCCCTTATATTAAGTGGATATTCTTTATTTTTATTTATTGATATGGAGGAAAATATTTAGGGTAAAAAAATTGAGGTATGTAATGATCACAAGGGCTTGAAATATATATTTTCACATAAAGATCTCCACATAATCCAACGTAAATGGTTACAGATACTCAAAGATTAGGATTTCCTGATATTCTACCATCATAGTAATTCTAATAATGTAGTTGATGCATTATGTTGGAGAAATGGTGCAATTCAAACTAATATGTGTATTTAAAAAAATTCTATATTTAGAGACTTAGGAAAGTTAGATATGTACACTACTAGGGTTGGTGAACAATAATCCATTTTCCAAATTATTTCAAAACCCTAGTTATTGGAAAAGATAATAGTTCTAAACTCAATCATAAAATTTTCTATAATAAAATTAATGTATTTAATAATGGGAAACTAGCATATTTTGTTTATAAATATGATTTTTCTTAAATTTAGAATGTGTTTTTTATTCTATCTATACCAAATCTAAAGATGGAATTCTTATCAAAATCCCATAGCTCAAATTTATATATACACCTTGGTGTCACCATAATATATTGATATTTGAAGGAATTTTCATCATAGATTACATGAAATTGGAAGTAGCATAATATGTATCAAGATGCAAAGATTATAAATCTTTAATGGCTAAAAATACAACATCCTAAAGGATTCATGAAAGGTATACAAATTCTTACAAGTAAATGGGGTGAAATTACAATAGAAATTGTTAATGGGCTTCTAAATACTTTTAGGAATAATAATTTCATATGGGATATTTTTGATTACATCATTGAGTCTATAAATATTTTCTCTATAGGGGTATATCTTTCTATTGGTCAAGTTTCATGGAACAATATTATTGATTTTGTGAGACTTTATACTCCTATTTTGATTTTATATGATGATGATTTGTGTTTTACATTGAAATTATAGAATATTCTTTTAGAGGCTCTTGACACTAAGAAACATTTGAGAATCACCTATAATATACAAACTGATGGGTGTTATGAAAGGGATAATCATAAATTATATGATATGTTGAGGTCATTATTTATTGACATTCAAGGTTTGAGGGAACATGATTTACCGTTAATGGAAATTCATATAAAAATATCTCACATTCAATAATATAAATGGACCCTTACGAATAATTTTATGAAAAATGGTCTTGTACTCTAACTTATTGGGATAATGTTGGTGATAGGACACATGTTGGCACATATCATATTATGGAGACAACATTAAAGTGAAGACTATTTAGAATCATATAAGTGCAACTCAAAGTAGTCCAAAACATTATTTCAATAACCAAAATAATGATTTATATTTAAAAGTGGGAGATCATATGTCCTGAATTTATCACTATTTAGAAGTGTTATATGATTCAACCAAGAAGAGAAACTAATTTCTTTGTACTTTGGGCCCTTTTAAATTCTAGAGTGAATTGTATTTGTCAATTTCCATTTGGAAATTTCATATAACCTCTCTAATGTTCATAATGTATTCTATATCTATTTATTGAGGAAGTATGTGAAAAAAAAATATTTTGTCACCTCATATGAAATATAATTACATCTTAATTTATTTTATAATAAAGAGCCTATATGTATTAATAACACTAGAGACCAAGTGTTGAGGAATAATATAACTTTGATGTTAGAGGTAGTTTGGGGAATAGATAATAAGAAAGAGTTGATATAGAAAATATAAGTAGATAAAATGAATAAATACCAACATCTATTGATAACGAAACCTACTAAAAACATTGATGATTATATTTTTGAAAGAGGGAAGAATGTAACACTCGATCTTTAATTAAATATTCTTTTAATTTTATAGAACAAAAAAAATAAATTTATCTTAACTGAATAGAATGAATAAAAAATAAAATATAAATCCATATAAATTAAATTTTACAAAAATAATTTCCTTTTAAAATTTATCATTTTAATGTTAGATTAAGTTTATTTTTTTGGGTTTTCTCAGAAATAGTTTATTTTTTGTTGAATATTGGAACATACTGATTATATAAAAACCTTTCAAATTAATGAAATTATAATGATAGATTAATAAAATGAAATATGAGGAATTTTTTATATTAGAATATATATTTAGTTAGGAATATAATTTATATGAAAATATTATTTTATACTTAGAAATATATTCTAAAAATTTTATAAATAAAATTATAGTTTTTGTCCTAATAAAAGTTATTTTTGATTATTTAATCTTAATAAACTATTTACATGGTTCCTTTAGGTTATTTTTCTGTTTTAATGAAAAATGAGTATCATATTATTTACCATAATAAAATTAATTTCGTTTTAATCAACCTTATTCTTTATTTTTATCTAAAATCATTTTTATCTTTATGACAACCTTTCTTCTAAAAATAGTTTAAGTTGTATTTTTCACACTCATATTAAAATTAATTTATTCCAATTTCAGAAATTCAATCTTTTAAAATAGATTTTAGATTTTGAATAAAAAAAATTAACATTATGTGATATATTTAACATGATTTTTTATCATCGTGAATTGTAAAAACAACAGAAACATGTTACCATGATTAGGATTAAAACAAGTTTTTTAAGCATAAAACTAAGGGAATAGGGTAACATTCCCCATAAAAATTTCTAAAACTAATTGGATGGTTTTATTTAGACCTATACCTTATCATATCTGAATCTATGATAATTTTGAATAACGTTTAGAAGAAAAATAGTTTTTATTATGTAAATATTTTAATTAATTCCATGACTGTCATTTCCCTCACAAATAAAAGGGAACAACTTATCCTCTTTTATTCCCACAGCATGAGCCAATTATCTAAAAATATCCCTAAACAAATACCTTATAAACCACCGTAGACATGATCTATATGATATAGTCTCATCAATGGCCCTTCAAGAAATCTTAAGGCGTATTACAAACATGGGTTTCCGAAGAAGAGGTGTAACTCTTAATCATGTATTTTCATTTTATTTCCTATTCAAACTCTTTTTATCATTTGATAACCATGATTAGATAATAAAACCAATATATTACATATACTAAAAAATTATATTTTTTGTTTCAGAATAACTATTCATTTTATTTCCATCCAATGGAAAATGAAAACCTTTCTTGACAATATATATAATATTTATGAAATAGTTAGGATATTCTAAATTTAATATATCATATACATTCTTACCATTCCTCTTATTAAAAAATGATAATGTCGCTTGTGAGTACATGGGGACTACCACCTCCACCGAGTAATGTGAATCATTTTTCGTGTCTCTCTTTGAAAGATGATTATAATTATTTATTTAATGAATATATATGATATTTATATAATGGTTATCATTTTGGAGATTATTTAACAAAGGCCAATATGTGAGAACTGAAACTGTTGAACAAAATCGTATCTGAAAAATGAAACAGTTGTCACTAAAAAATGATGATTTTAATAAAGAAATATTAATAAATGAGGGTTTATATGTTATAATTAAATCATATATGACATAATAATTATGTATATGGTTATTGTATTTAATTATAATGAATCTAAATTTATTGAAGAAGTGGTTTAAATCACATATAAAGCTTGACAGTCTTGAGGTATGGTTTTATTTCACAATCTTATACATATTTGTGATTATTTATATTTATATTTATATTACTAGAATTAATTAATATTTAAGTCTTAATCCACATATATTTTTATCCCCTATATTTATTTAATTATGTTAAATATTTTCCAATTATTTTTATTATTTATAAGTACTCAATATTCTAAATTAATGTTTTTATGGATAACCTAGACTATTCTTCAATTTGGTCAAGATTGTTTTTATACCATGACATATTTTATTTAAATTTATTTCATGATTTTTTACAATAATATAATGGAAAATTAGATTCACTTTACCAATGACTGAATTTCTATCAAAAAAATAAATAATTATTATTCATATCTTATTATTAATGAGATAATTATTATCAAAGGTGTGAATGAAATATTCATTTTAATGAAAACAACACATGAGGATTGTCATTCATGTATGAATAATATTATATTTGAAGAATCATTTATAGGTTTTCCTTAATTATTCTAAATTAAAAAACGTCACTAATATTTTCTATATTTATATATTTAAAATAATTGATTTGAAAATGAAAATAATATTTTCCTTATGAAAAATTTCTTTAAAATTTTAAAAGTATATTCATATATGTTAATATAATTTAATGAATATTTTAATTTATTGAGGATAAAAAATAATAATACTATCCAAGATATTTCTCTGAATGGATTATATTTATTTTTATTGGGTACTGTATTGAAATTCTAAATTCTTTTTTTCCAATATTGAAATATTTTATTAATTTGTATTTTATATTTTTTTTCATGATTTTATTTGATTTATAAATTGATAGTTGGGGACTGGATTTACATAGTCACTCAATAAAATGGTATGTCCCATGAGACAATTTAGGTTGGTTATTTTGGAAATCCCTTACCCATATATGTATGATATCTTAGAAGAAATCCTTGATGGTATGTTTAAGAAGTCTGGTATCATGTATTCAATTATTATAAAATTAGTTATTTATGTATGTGATATTATTAAAATAGTTATGATATCTATGAATAATATTAAAACTAATTATATTATTTATGTTGAATTACTTTTCATAATTTATTCCTACCATATTATTAATGCCTTAAATATTCTATGTTAACATCTGATGTATGTACTTCCTTACTAATTATCTGAGCCCACCCTTTTATTTTTTTTATGCCATGGATTCCAGAAAAAATTCTATGATTGACTTGTAATATTATTATATTGGTAATAATAATATTATCAACTAGAATAAGTTGTATTATTTTATATTTTCAAATGTAATTTGATACTAAACCATCTATATCATTTTCAAAGACTACAAAACTAATTGATCATTCAGGATGTGATCTCTTATATAAAGTTCTAGTGTAATAGAGTGACCATCATAATTGGGCTACAAGGGTTTGGGTTGTTACATATACTATATCTATGAAGGAGTTCAATTATATCTCAATTTTTATTTGATCCTATGTGTAGAACCCCCACTATTTTTATTCTTCTCAATCTTTCTGAACTTAAAATTCTTTGTATTGTGTCTATAAATATTATATATATATGTTTAATAAATGTAATCCTCATTAAAATCCTTTGGAAATATTTTAATAACTTTTAATGAATTTCTCTATCCAATCAATGTCCCCATAAAAGGAAATTCTGTAGTTAAAATGACCAAAGTCATTGAAAGTCTGCTGGTTGAGTATACTAGGGGATATTTGTGCCCTAAATACTATAAATATCAAGTAAATTTCATTATTATTTTTAATTAGATATTTATTTTAGAAGAGTGGGATATGTTTAAGTAACCTCTTATTGGGTTATTTTATGTGGGAGAATATTTCAGGAACTCGATTGACCTCTTCTTTAGAGTTTTTGAAACTCTACTTGGAAAACAATAATTTTTTTGGTTTTGAGATTAATCTCATGAAACATTTAATTTAATTAGACCTGAGAATTATTTTATTCATATAAAAGTCAAACCATATAACTTTGTAAATATATGGAATATATGATTCTTAAATCATTATAATTTAGAGAACATTAACTCATTTTTGAGTTTTTATGATCCATACATGATCTTTGAAACCCAATTATACTATATATATAATTGTTTTATGTCTATATAATCTCATATGAGAAGGATACTACATCATTTTATCACACATAGTTCAATCATCAATTGATTATTATAATATTTGGGAATTTAATCCTACATGAGTCACCTATAATCTGTTTAATCATACACATCACTGATATTTTTTATTCTTTTTGTGAAAGGACTAAAAACTTCTCAAAACAATTCTAAACATCGGTATCTCAACACCAAGTATCTTCCATCCATATATAGACATCCAAATAGTCATAACATAACACTAAACTCTATTTTATTTTACTTTGACCATTATATGTCTATAAATAAAAAAACTAGAAAAAAATTCATTACCACATAATCAGTCATCCAATTAATGTATATTTGGATTCAAAACTCAAAAAAATCCCAATCTATAACAACAACCATCCAAAGCTCATAATCACTCCTATTCTCACAATATTTTCAATTCTTGTGATAAAAAATATACCCCGTTGTATTTTGATAGAATAAATTGAACATAAATAACTTTTCAAACTCATTAAAACTAGTAATGAATCATTATTTAATAATTCTAGGTAAAGGTTGGAAAACTAGGGGTAAGAAAAAAGAAGATTAAGTAGTAATATAGTTTATGAATTAAAAAGAATTATGTTATTAAACCCTTATTACTTAAAATATATTTTTTATTCCACATCACAAAACTAATAATTAAATATATTCATCACATGTTTCTATGTACATTATCTCCAAACATGTTATAATATTTCACATTATGACTTCATCGTGCACCCCTTTCAAACCCCCTTTAAATACATGATCCCATTAATTAGGAAGGTATATCTCCCCCATTATGGTATACATATATCATTAAATTTTGAACAATATTGTTTTTATCCCCTATTAAAATATATTAAATGATAAATATAAAATTATGTCAGGTCATATTCTCTGTATTTGACAACATATATCCAAAAAACATGTGAGATAGGGGAAAGAACATCATACCTTACCCATTGATGGTTGAATAATGATATTTATTATTTAAACTATATTGAATGGTCTTATACTAACCATTTGAATAAACAACACTTTTATTAGAAAACTATGTCATAAAACACCATTTTATATTTTGGATACCCATTTTTATCTACACTTTATCAAGTCTGAATTCCAAAAACACTTTCATCTTCTCAGTATTCTGTTTAACATCATTTTCATTTCATTAATATTATTGTGCTAAAATTTCTGGAACCTATTCATATATATTTATATTATTATTATTTTAAAAATAACTATTTCATTATTATTATTATTATACATATTTTTACACCCTTCTAAATTCCATAATATCTAATGACTTCTCAGTATCTTTCTTATCCTTATTGGGATGCATTTTCATCTCTTCAATTTGTATATAAATTTTCTTTTTTGAATTATCATTGGATAATTATTTTAGATATTCATTGATATATGGTTGTGATAAACCCATAAATTATATTATCTTATTAATCACATATCATTCACACTTTATTCAGTTCTTCCAAATGAATTGTCAACTCCATACTTTATTACTGAATTTCATTTCGCTAGATATTGTTTATTTTCAAGGGTTTTGGACTACTAAATGTGTTCCTTGTATAAATATTCATTATTTTAAATGTGTTTTATATATTTGAAAAACATCAAATTATATCCTTATATAAAAAATAATACTAATAGTTAGAATAAAAGTCCAATATTCTCCCTGATACTCTATTTTATCTAGAAACATTATTTTTCTCTAATTCATTATTTTAAGGCCTTCTTGACTATTTTTTGATTACCCAAAACTCTAAAAAACCATAAAAATATTCCTTTTAATTTTACACATTTCTCTCTAACTAGTTTCTTCACACAAAATACCATAATTTCATTCAATGTTATAATTTTTAAAAGAAATTAGACATTAAGTTTACTTTTTTTTTCTAGGTTTTCATTCTTTTTCACATTTTATTTGAATTCAACATTTCCTAAAAATATTATTTTATATTAATGAGTCATTAGTTGTGATATTTATTTATTATAGTAAGCTTTATGTTATAAGTCACCTAAAATATAGTTGTATTTCATTGAGAAGTCTCCCTACTCATGCTTAGAATTTAAAAAATTCAAATCTATAATTTTTAATATAATTCTCTTTATCCATGAATTACACTATAATAAGTTTTAGTTACCTTGCCTATATGGGAATGTTATTATTTAATAATTTATATATTTTCTTATCCATGGGTTTTATAAGTAACCCCCTGTGATTTTATAAGAAAAACATTATGTTCCATATATTATACATCACACAATGTTGAGAATAAAAGACATGTGAAATATATTATTTAATTATGTCCATTATATCATAGTCATTAAATTAGAGGTTATGAATAGGACTTACTAGATTATGAAATTTATATGGATTACACATTAGTATAATAAAGTAATTAGTTATCTATATATTAGTAATTAAAATAAAAATCATTTCAAATTAATGGAATTTTTTTCTAAAAAACATTTTTTATATGAAAAATGTATTTTATCATAATAAATTAAATTAATCACTATTGAAGGAATTTTTTAAGTAAATTGATATATTATATATTCAATAATTTGTTTTATCATTCTTATAATAATTTTCCAATAATTTTATAAGAATAAATCTATTTTTATGATTTAAAAATGTAATTTTCTAAAAAATGGTTCCATCATGTTTTTCCAAATTATTTTAATATTTTATTTTACAAAATTTGAAAAAATAATTTTATATAATGAGATTTTTTTTTAAAATTATCATATAAAAATTATTTTATAGTTATATTTTGTGTTTTTTTTGAAAAAACTGATTTTTAATGAACAATAAAAATACTATTTTTTTTTGCAAAACTGCCATTTTTATTAAAATTTCAGTAATTTACAAGTAACATTATGCCTTGAATAATAATTAAAATTAAAAAAATAATTATTTATTTATATTTTATATAATTAATTTCATTTCATTCATTTATATAATTTTTTTGTTATATGTTTATTTTTAGGCTTCAAAAACATTTTCTAAACATTGTTTTTTTGTGCATACTGTTTCTCCATTATAATTAATTAAAATAACAAAAAAAAAGTAAAATATTTAAATGATATATATATTAAATATAAAAATAATTTTTTTAGAATCTTTATAAATATTAATAAAATTAATATAGTTAATATAATACCATCTTATAGTTGAAAAATACATTTCATGAAAATCAATTTTTCTACATAATTTTAAGGTTCTTTTATACTAAATTGTTCCATTTATGTGAATTTAAAATAAAAAAATTGATTCCAACCTTTTAATTAGTATTATTAATATTATTTTATAAGGTCAAATTTCTTTTTTCATAATTATTTGTAAAATCACTAAAAACTAATTAACACATTAGAGGTTAAAACCGAGGTTTTTCACCTTGCATGTGTTTATTTTATAATTAATATTATACAGACCTAAAATTTTTGTTTCATAAATTTTATTTCATATTAATAATTATTGGGTTTAAATTTCTTAATAATTATCTTTTTATTTTGTGAAAAATGGATAAATTACTTTGGTTAAAAAATTAATTGCCTTGGTGAATGCTATGATTTTAAAAGTAAGTAAACTTAGAGGATAAGGGAATAAAATGATTAAATACATATAGTTATTTGGTGGAGTTTTTTATCAACAAAAAAATTTCAATTATCTATTATTTATCAATATTGTAGACACTCTAGGTTAGATTAACTTCCAACTATTGAATTGTTTTGGGTATTTACAAAAATATCACCCCACAATTACAAAAGGGCACTCCCTCCCCTCATTTATTCACTTTAATAAATGACTTTAGCTTTACCAATCCAGAAGAAATACCACATTGATATAATTAGACACATTATATATGGGATTATATTCCCAAAATACCAAACCTATGGTGCTTAATAAGATATCCAAAGGAGTTTTTTTTCAAGAGAAGGTAATCATATTGACGAAGATCCTTTTTAAAAAAAATTATTTTATCAACATCAAGTATATCATTAGAATTCAAATATTATAAAAATATTTTCTCTCATATTATGATATGTTATTTTTTTATGGCATAATATTTATCCGTCTCCTCTTCTGTAATATTGGAATAAAATTCATTTCTCATTTGTATGAAAAACTACCACCTCAAGAACTGATGTAATTTTTTCCATCACCGACTCACCAGGATAGTCATAATGATTGAAATAATTAGTATATATGATACATATGAAATGATATTAATCATTTAAAATTAATATAAAATATTCTTTATTATCATTTCACCAAATCATAAAATGTTATCACTGCTTGTGTGTACATACATCCTACCATATCAATGAAACAATGTTTTTTATTTTCCATTTAATGCATTCTATAATCATTACGAAAAGTTATTTGATGAATAAATATGATATTTTTATGATTAAAATAATTCTAGAGAATATGTTTCTATATCATTTTCACCCAAACTAGAACATACCCAAAAAAAATTCATTAGAAAATAATGCAGTTAACACCCAAAAAAACATTAACAACGATCTATTATAAACGAATGGGTGATAAGATGTTATAAGAGGATTGTATGGGAAATTAAAAAAATAAATAAGGACCTGCTATAAATTAATTACATTCTTAAAACCATTATAAAAGAGCTTAAATCTTGTTTAACTAAAGGGAAGTGTGATTCAACAAACATCATGTTAATTTATATTCAATGAGGCATACATTACATTTTAAAAGCATAATTTAATTTAAACATTGTATATACTACTAATGGAATATGTAATATAAGGAGTCCTTTATACTTAAAGATATTTTACAATTCAATTTAAATTATATATTCTAATGGGATTTAACTTGAATGTTATGAATTGGTAATGAATATCATAACAAAATTTCATTTCATAGGTTATAATAATTCTTCAATGCCATTGATATTCTATGATTATGTGTTTAATGAATTTTCAATATTTTATGTTTTATTTCCAAATTTTTTATTTGTATTTACATTGGGCACATAAGATAACTTAGTTGATTAATTCTCACATCAACATTATAATCTTTTTAGGGATCTATTTGACAATGTCATTTTAACTGATATTATTTATGCTTGAATTTCAATTGAAGAAATTTTTTTTATCATTAAATAATGAAACCCTTTAATTTTACTCACCAATTTTTTTTTTAAAATTTTAAATAGTACTATTTCCTCTTCTTTTTTACTTAAAATCAATTAAAATTTTTTTATAATAAAATTAAACTTATTAAATACTTCAGTCATAAATAATTTTTTCTTTTATGTGGATGTTTTCTAAAAAACATTTCCAGAATTATTTTAATATTATATTATGACTGATTAAATTAATTGTTACACATGATTTTATTTTTACAAATAAATTAAAATGAATATTATAGAATAAGGTTCATGAATTTAATTGACCATTTGATATATGCATACTACATTAGACATGTTTTGATGGGTGGGGCCAGATATTCTATATCTCATTGGTACATTAATAATCTTACAATGTGAAAGAGTAGGCTACAATTAAATGGCTTTGTTGTGTATACTTACCCATAAATTAAATTTTTAGGGTGAAATTAATTGATGATATAGATATCATGGTGTCTAATATCATGACATCCACTAGTAAAAATTTCATTAATTCAGATTTTAGTTATTATTATCCATGAGATTAGTACATGGATATTATCTATAGATGCATTTTTTGATCAATTTGTTGATTAAATGTCACCTTTTTTCAGTTATTTACCTATACATATTGATTATTTCATATTGATATCTGATATATTCAAACATATGATACCCTTATCGAGAATTTGACATCACCCATATTTCTTTCCCTTCTATATGACATGAAGAAGGAATAATTGAATAAGTTCAAGGATGGGGAATATTTAATCTAACTATGTTGTAATTTATATTGTAAAATTTAATTTGATACACAATAATGTATCTAGTTTACCAAAAATACAATTTTTTTGTTATTTGGGATGTATTTTCTTGTATATATCACCCATGAAATAATGTAACCATCAACTCTTATCTTATTGGGAAGGGTTCTTTATAGTAGATTTTATATTTCCTCAATACATAAGAGTAATTCAACATCTCTCTTTTGAATTTCATCTTTATCCAATTTTCCAATATCGGTTGAATTATTTATTTTTACTTTTTCATTTTACAACTTAAAATCCTTATATATTATATTCCTTAGTTCCTTATTCAACCTAAACTCCATTTTAGATTCATGCAATTATTCGACAAAAATAATGAAAAAAAATATTATTTCTTTAATAAATATTCATTTTATACTCCTTGGAATCCATTATTACAATGAATGTCTTCTCACCTACACTATTTAATGAAAAACCAGTAATTATAAAACCAATTTATGTTACATCCTATAAGGATAAATAAATAATCATTTTAGTAAAATAATAATTATTTCTTTGAATCCATGATGAAAATACCCCTCTTTTGAAATTTTTTAAATTCTTTCATAAAATTTAATTAGATTAATCCTCTTCATATACATTTTTTTCTTCTTATAATTTTGGATATTCTACTTTAAAATGATTAATACCCCAAGACTAAAACACATAAAAGGTAATATTCTATTAAATTTAAACTTACCTCTTCAAACACCATTTAATATGAGTTATATGATCTTTCCAAAATTCACATAACCTACTTATCCAAAACTAAAAATACAACTTCATCATGTTCTTCATTTATAATTTCCCTTGAGGTACTTCCATTCTTTAATTCTATGAATACGACTTCATTCTTAGTAGAACTATTCATATTCTGAATTTATTCTTTTATAATCTCATATGAAACTCTGTTAATATGAATGTTATCCAGATTAAGTGTATAAAGATCATGATTTTATTGTGAAAATTTTAACCATCCACTAAATCTTATAGAATACATAGTATATTCTATACCATCATTGGATCATTAAGAGTTTCATAAATTTCTCTAATTCTGTTCACCGCCTCATTACTGATTCTAATTAATTCATTAAATGAATATCATCCAATAATACATATATTATCATTATTAAATCACCAAATTTTAAATTAACCATTTATATAATTTTAATTAATTTAATAGATATTTTTGGGAATTTTCCAAACAAATTCCATAGTCTTGATGCGAATAATCAATAAAACAATTTATTTTAAAGTGAGGACATGATTGAATTTTATACAAACCCATTAATTGTAAAATTCATCACAACATATTGAATAGAATATACTCCTAATGAAATAAGTGATAAATCATCCATCACAATGTTTATAACATATATACCTAATAAAATTAAATAGTTCAACATTCATTCCATCTAAACATCATAGTTTTTAATGTTTAATTTTTAAAATATATTATTATTCACCAAATTGATATCATCTATGCGAGACATAAATTTATAGATCAGAATTCTAACTCCACTATACACAGTCAATAAATAATCTAAAACACTTCCACAATTATAAAATATTGAGAAAAACCCCATTCCAATTGAGTTCAATAACATACATAAGAAAAAACAATCAAATATATTAATCTTAAAATGAATCGAAAAACCTCAAATTCCACTTATGATAACCCCGACCTATGGTTTTGATTAACTAAATGGGGGAGTATATTAGTATTAAATATAAAAATTTCCCTATATAAATTATTATTATAATGATCAAATATGTCACTATTTATTTTCATTCAAATAATATTACGTTTATATAATGTTTCTAAAAAACTCCAAACTCAAATGAAAGATAAGTTTTTTTAATAAAATACACATGGATAAATGTTTGTTAGTTATTGAAAAAGTGATTGTAAAAAGTTATATCGAAATTATGAAAAAATAGTCCCTTTTAATAATGTTTCATAAAGTTGAAAACAGAAGCTAATAAAATATTTTTTTACATAATTTTTTTATTTCATAAAATGGTTAGTTTCATGATTGGATTATTTTTTATTAAAACTAATTTTAGAAGAATAATTAATATAAATAATTATTTCCTATAAAAATATATTTTCTCAATTTTATGATTTTACTTTAATATTAAAATTTTAAATGTCATAATTTTAATTTTAAAATTTTAAAATTAATTTTAAATTTATCATAATAATATTAATTTAATAAAAATATTTTGGTGTTTTTTTTAAAAATTAGGATAATATTGAAAAAAATCTTTTTACAAAATAATAATATATTTATTACATTATTATTATATAAATATCAGTTAAAAATTCCTAAATTTTTTAATGATTTTTTTTATTTTATAGTGAAATGTATAATTTTATGTTTTTTTTAAATTTACAAATCCATATTTGAAATTTCAAAAAATGAGTTATATTTCAAAAAAATTGTAATTAATAAAAAATTCAATTACTATTTTTGAAATTTATTTTTTCTCTTTTCTAAATTGAAAAAAAAAATTAAAATAGATTTAATATTTGGAATAAGTAGGTCAAAATTATGAAATACATGTCCATTTATTTTTGTGCATTATAGATAAGTTACCTTAGGTAAAAATCAATTATTTTGGAAGCTGCTATGATGATAAAAGGTAAAAAAAAATATAATGTTAATGAGTAAAAAAAGGTTTCAAAATTGTGTGGTAATTTTTGGTTGAAGATGTTATTAAAATTATCCCTTACTATAATTATTCTTTCACAATTTTAGTGATACTTTACTTGAATTTTAATTCCCGTTATTAATTTTTTTGTTCTTTTCAAAAATTTCATCCCTTTTCACTTATAAATGGGGCACTCCACTCTTCACTTCAACTCAAAAAACATCCCACTTACTTCCACACCAAATTTACATTACCCCATATTTATCATTCCTATAAACCTCAATAGGTTTTATTCTTTCTAAAATATCATCTCTCAATGGATTAACCCCCTTGGCATTAGAGATAATCCAATAAGTGTGGTGTGAATTTCTTACTGATCCATTCTCATTAATATTTATTTATGTGAACTTATTCTTCCCCAAAATCAATTACACCATTTTAAAATGATTACATAATCATCATTATTAAACTGGAATGCTATTATAGTTAAGGTTAAATCATTGACCACCTTTCCATTTTATTTTAATAAAAAATTAAAACTATCAATCAGGGAATATGCAGACTACCACATCTAATACACAAAATGTTTAACTTTTCTTAACTTCTTTATAGGGATGGTAATAATATGTAATTTAATATATATATATATAAAATATATTTTTCACATATTTTATATTCAAAAATTATAAACAATATTAATCAATTTCTATACTAAATAGAAAATGAAATCATATTCCATGTGAATCTGTAGACTAGAACCACTATGAAATAATTCATTTTCATTTTTATTTTCATAGATTCATTAATGGTTCATCATGATAAGGGGTTTAATGAACAAATATGATGTATGTAATATCCCATGTTTTGGGTAGGTTGACATTTCAAAAGAAATTGAGTTTTCTTCTTGTGGATGGATCATTTTACAAATTGAGATTTGGAATAAAATTTTGATAGTTACATCAATTATATCTATAGTGTTTAAATATGGTTTTAGTCATGAGATGTATCTCAGAAATCTAGAATATTTTTAGACTCATCGATCATTGAGTGGTTGATTTTTTTGGAAAGAAATGGGATACCTACATTTAGCACACGATTAGTACTGGTTGTGCACCCTAACTATGCAAGCTAGTAGAAGTGTCACACTATTTATTAAACAATGAAACAACTGTTTCATGGTTGTATGGAAAACTACTATGGATTTTTGAGGTTAATCACATGGTTTATACATGATTTTTCTAACAGTGTTCCTAGCCAGACATGGGGTGAATCTTTTATATAGTATCTCTATACATGATGTGTACAGTTTATCTCACAATGTGACTAGAAATGTGAGGAATTTCTATCTTAGATAGTGGGTTTGTATAATTGGTGGATATTTAGTCTAATTGTTCATCCATACTATACATCCCTATAAAAATTTTAACTTACTACTTTTTTCCTTCATCCTTTAATAATTTTTCCTTCTCCTTCCCCATCAAATCCCATTCATAGAAGCTTCTTGAGATCCCCCATGTATCTTCATATAGAATTTGATGTTATCCAACATTCAATCACTAAATTTATCATTATTGGCTGCATTGGATCACCCTCAATTATTATTTTTTTCATTTTGCCTCTTTTCTCCTATCTCTTTCCTATAATGGATATTATTTACATATAATCTCATATGCCCTATTTTTACGGATTTTTTCTAATTATCAGATTTATCTAACTCAAACCTGAATCATAGGACTATATTAGATTATTGAAAAATCTTTTTTATAAGTTAGGTGTTATAGGAATTTTTTATATATGTTTTTCATTTTTATAATGTTTCTTTGTTATTTCACATTCCGTAATTTCTTCACAATGCACTAAAAATATGAAATACCTTAAATTAAAATACAATTTCATAATGTTGATGTTATTTATCCCCTTAACATGGTTGGAGGTTGATAATACCGACATTAACCACCACTTAATTTGGGTCCAAATAATATAAAATGAATATAGTTTTATCTTGTGAATGATCCGCCACTTAGGTGTACGAAGTCCACATGATAGTGGGGTTCCATCAGTGAAATTATGAAATTTATAAAATGGTATGTATACATAAATTTCCAATTAAATGAGTTTTATGTGATTTTATTAATGACATGATCATGAGGAATAATATATTATGATAAATTTCCCTGGCCTCCATGCCAATTTAGAAATTAAATTCTTTATTTATATGTGATTGAATTATTAAATGGAATGTATTGTATTCAATGAACATGAATTGTAAATTAGCATGGATTTTCACCATGACCTTTGTATAAATTATTAATAATGAGGTTCATACTCTATATGAATTTGGATAATTATAAAGGAAAGGCCTATGTTAAAGTATTTAACAAAAAACTATAATATTATTATTAGGGTTTTGGTTAGGGATGTTAGACAAGATTCTACCCCCAAGGTTTACGCTAGTGGACATTTCACTCCTAATAATTGATTTATTTGTAATCATTGGAATTGATGTTCCTCATAAAAGGGAACATAGTTCCCCCTTATTTTTTTATAGAAAAAAGGATAAAATGTTCCTCATTATAGTAAATAGAATTCCTCATTATTTATTGTAAGTATAAAACATAATGTTACTCATAATAGGGCATGTCATTCCTCATTATAAGAAATGAAATTCCCTATTATATATTTGAAATTACTATAGTTTACGTAGTTACTTATTATATATTTGATTATTAATGGACTTGAAGTTCCATATTTATTATTTAATTACTTTACATGGCAATCCATACAAATTATTTAAATTAGCAGACATGGTTTCATCCTCATGTAAATTTACAATCATTAGACACAATGATTCATATTTTTTTATTTTTTATGTAACTTGATTCCTCTTATAATTTACTAATTATGGGAAATTGATTTCCAAAATTATTAATTTGATTTTTGGATGGATACCGTTTATTTAAATGTGAGACCCCCATATTACCATCTTTACCCATGGACACATTGTCCATATACCTCATGTCCTTGTCAGTTTTAGATACACGTGTATATATATATATATATATAATAAAGTACATAAATATATATATATATATATATTTATATATATACATGATAGTACATGTTCAATGATATTTTGTCTTGTGTTGAAGCAGGTATGGTAATCTAGGTATCCTCTAAGAAACATGATCTCGATATGGGATATATTTGTTCAACCGCCTTACTTTTGATATGCCTAAAATCTGTTAAATTTTATATTTATAGATTGGATTTAATTAGAATCTTTTGGTGGTGGCCTACTATTTTTTAGTGACACTATGTGTGGGTCATAATTTTTTTACCAAATAGACCTTTGGGTTGAGTGTTATTTTCATGGATTTTTCATCATGTAGTTATTCATTATAGACTAGTAATGACATGTGATCTAGGTACCGAGCATGTACTCGATATACCTATAAGGGAAATGTATTTTATTTATTTATCCTTTTTTATTATAGTCTTATTGTATACTATATGTGATGTACATTGACTTCTTGTATTTATAGAATAACATGTTCATGCATACTTGGAATATTTTTTACTTGAAGGGTTATAAGTTTGTTAATACTTATTAGTTATTATTATATTCCATTTTATATGTTATTTAGGATTATTAGGAATTTATTACTAATTCATTTGTTATATTCTTCCCACTATACCATATTTATAACCACAATGTTAGTCGATAGCCTATAGAATATTGGAATGTGTGCTTAAGGTCTTATGGCCAACTGATATGGTTACTATATATGGAGTTAACGCGGTTGGGATGTAAAAAAATTGGTTTCAAATAATACATTTATTTTCCTTTGTCTTAATAAGTTTAGATGGAAGACATGAGACAAAGAATGTGTCTGCACTTGGTAAATAGCTTATATATGGGACTGACCAACCCAGGTAGGAAAAAATGATCATGTTTACTTGGATTCTACTATTGATTATGAAGGTCCTTTATTATTTTTTATTATTATATCTCCTTGAGTGATTGTTTGATTTTTTATAGGTAATGATTTATGATATTTACCTCTTAGCCTAGTATGGTAAGAGACATGGTGTGTCCATGAATCATTTGAGGCACATTGGATTCACTAGTCATTAGCATTCTCACCTATACACCAAGATTGTGAGACTATTACTACGATTATGTATACCATACTTTTATAAGTGCATTGCTAGAATATATTTATTTTATATGCTTACGTTATTACATTGTACAGTTCCAGTGGGGATGTAAGGTCAGTTAAATAATGATTCTACATCAACATAAATTTTTTCTTCCTACATAGCTTGATGATGGAATTATTTCTAATAATCCAAAAATGAATCTTATGAATAAGATTTTTGTAAACTCGTAAATGAATTAAAATGAATGGAAGACATAAATTTCATGTAAATTGTTTTGTTTTGATAAAATAAACTTACTTCTTATGAATACCGATATAATGGTTTATCAATTGCAACATATAAAATAACTTTTTTAAAACATGGTAATAAAAACATGTATAACCGAATACTAATATTTCTCAATAGGACTTATAAGTGTGTTTTAGAATCATATTCTTAGTAGATAACCATATTTAAGGGTTTTTTAAATTATGATAAATCATCTATTATTGGATTTTACTCAAATCGGATGAAAACTATAATTTATAGAACATTGAATCCATATATTTGAAATGGATTCCCATATAACCACACTCATGTTGGCTTGAATAGACCCTCATATGTCACAATTATTTTTATATTCTTTGTTACATAAGCCTATGGAGTATGTTGATGGAAAATAGGAATGGTTATTTAATGTTTTTGCATCCACTTATATGTTCTCCACATAATGATATGATATTATCATATTTAACTGGTCACTCCTAAAATAATACATGACATTTTGATTGGTTTTGATATTTACTATTATGAGGTGTTAGTTAATTAAATTTATAGATACAAAATAAAGATTTTTTCCTCTATAGCTAGTGAGTGGAATTCTCTTTAACTACTCTATTTATGAGAACTTTTGGATAAATTAAATGGTTAAATAGTAAATTATGATATTATTTTCCAAAACATATATGAAATTTTATTTTAATAAATTGAAAATTAATGTATATTTATTACTGGTACTTGAATTTTAATATATTTTATCCATTTTTTTTATTAACCATGAAATATAGCCATGAAACCCACAAATATAATAAACACTTAAGGTGGGTGGAAGTATTTCAACATAAACACATCCCCCTACGCAAAGACCTTGTATTAATAGATTTTATCCCTTTAATGTGAAAATAAATATATAGTTGTGATATGGGTAAAATAAAATCTTTTAATGGTTTTTATAATGAAGTAACATTAGGTACATTCTAGTTTTAGTATTTCCTTGAGAAGTTACCATGAATGTGAACATAGATGTTTCACATAGTTTTTATTAGATTTCTACTATTAAATTGGACCTAATGTTTTGGTATTATATTCTATTGACCTATTTTTCATTACCCTAGATTTAGAGTTTTCACATTTTGATTTAATGAGGGACAAACCTGTTTTGGGTAGTTCCATTAGAATGTGAAATAGATATAAATTTTAACCTAGTTTGAAGGCATTTTATGTTTTTTCATTTCAATCATTGAGTTTGGTTGGACTCTTAGTTGATAGAATGAATCCTAAGGCGGTGAGAGGTATTTGGGTAATTTAACCATTGGGGGTATTACCATATGTGGATACTCATCGAGTTTGAAATCATTATCCTATTATATTGATATTTTAACCATTTAGGGGGAACTCCTTTAAGGGGATTCTCATAGTGGATTAGGTTATATTAGGACGATTCTTGGTAGGTGATGTTGTTATGCCTATATAAATTAGTTGTGACCCATGTAGGATGATGATATATTTATCTACCTTTACATTTACTACATTAGAGGGAACTTTTAGGTGAACACAAGTAATTCATTAGTGTTTGGTTAAATCGACTAAAACCAATGAAATAGGTTTTATTTAGTTTAAATATTTTTTAGAGGTGTGGATCTTGATTTTAATATCATTTCAAAAATGATTCATGGAATGTTTTCGGGTTTTGTGATATTGGAATTGTGATAATAGATATTTTTTTGGATGAACATAGGGTGCTTGGGTAATGAAATTAGTGTGGATAGGGAAGAATCTTTGTGTTCTTTCCCTTGTTGACTAGTGGTTAGCTAGTTGGTGATTTAATTTTTAAAATGAAATCATGATGTGGTTTTTTGTTCAATAAATCATGTCATTGGTGAGGTGCCTGATTTTAAATAACCATTCCAAGGTAAATTGAGGAATAAAAAACCAATGTTTGAGGTTTCATGGTGAGATTTACATATTGATGGATGACTCACGGGGGCATCATTCAGGTCTGGAAATGTGTGGTATATGGGTGAACACCCACTGATTATGGTGAGATTAGATCGGAATGGTTTCCCATAGTAACAGTTTGATAAGGAATGTCATATAGTGTTTGGGTACAGGACAACAATTAATAGTTTCAGTTATATCATATACAGAAATGGAGACCTGAAGCATTTGGAAAATTAAAGGAAGTGCATCAATAATGAGGGATAATTTGTAATTTAACATGGTTCCATGGGGCGTTTGTGCCGTGGGTGGGCCTTTACATTAATTTTTTAGATATGTGGTGTTACAGGTTGGATGAGGCATATATATCTTTGTTATATTTAGTGTATAACGAGATAGGGATACACATATATAGTTGGAAACATATGTACACCTATTTTAGAGATGATCATTCTAATACATTGATATCATCCTAAGTCTTCCAAGGGAAAATTGATTGAAAGCTGAGATATGTAAGTATATTTTATTTTGATATAGTGGGACTCCATGAAATTGATTCTCGATGATTGTATTAATCTAATATACATGGTGGGTAGTACACCATTGTGCATTGGATGGTGGTGACTATCATTTTGAGTTTAAAATCAATAAATTTTATGAGAACCATTCTAAGAAATTAATAACGAGTCATGGGTATCATTTTGTGTTAGCACTTGAAGATTAGGAGGATATTAACCAAGCCAGTCATTATATCCAGATTTTGATGTGGAATGGGAAATAGTAATCATAGTTTTATTCACTGGTGAAACCTTAATGATTATCATAATGTGGGGAGAGGTGCATTGGTCCTAGGTGGGGGACCATCACGAAATGGTTCATGGGATATTGAGACCTGTTTTTCGATTGTCATTTTTTATCTCATATACTGTTAAATAAGTGGATCCAATGTACATCTATAATTGTTTTAAAATTTTAGGTATATGTTCAAATGAAGACTTTGGTGATGTCCACGTTCGGGTGTTGCTCTTGTGATGGTTTGTGATAATCCAAGGGTGCGATATCAGGAATGAACTACTATTAATGTAGTGGAATATTATTTGAATGACTGGGAGGTGGTTCAACATGTGCTCATTATTTTGTTTTTATTTGGTAGTGAAGGAACACATTGGTTATGTTATGGAATGAGATGGGTTCAGTGTAAATTGTATCCATGTATTTTGAAAGGAAACCCTACATGACTTGGAAGAGTGTGGTCAGTTGGGATTTCACCCATTCGATCAATCAAGAACTAAGGGTAGTAACATTAAGTGTGACCAAGTATAATAGGATGAGAATCATGTTTTGGTGTCTCTAAGATTATAAGGAAGAATTTAAATTGTAAATTCCAATGGTAAGTGTACCATGATTTAGATTTAGCCATTTAAATAGAGAACCAATAATGGGAAGCACCATAACTGGTTGATAAAATAAATTTCAACTTTATGGAGTCTCAACTTAGAAAATCTTGGATAATAATTTTCATAGCATTTCATTCATGTTTACAGACATTGGATCGAGTTTAAAAATATTATGTACTATATGTCTAGTTGGCACTTGGATGTGTCTTTGACATTTTAAAATGAACCGTAGCCATTTGAACAAGAATTTCTAACTAATATTTGTTGGGTTGTTCATTTATTTCCCAGAAAGTCTTATCCATGGTGAGATGTTCTAAAGTGGTGAGGTTATAAGTTCTTATGTCTACAATGGGTAAAATTTTTAAATGGAATCAAATTTTCATCTGGAATATGGGTCGTTTTTAAAATTGATATTTATAATGGAATTAATGGATTTTTAATCCTTAAAAATGTTGTTTTTAGATGAATTTAATTGCTTGAGTTGTGTCTTGATTGCTCAGAAGTTTTTTGGAAGCAGCAGGGTTTGAAAAACCATTTTTTAATAAAATGGGAGGTGTATAGTTAAATCATGGTTAGTGCTATCAATGTACACAAACCAAGTGGCCATGTAGAGGTGTCACACCGTTTGTTAATCCATTCACCCAATGTCACATGAATAAGTGAGAAACTATATATGATTGTTGAAGATGATGATATGGGTTGTGTATGGTTTTTCTAACCTTGTATCTAGTCATGTCTGTGGGAGATCCTTTTGTGAGGTTTCTCCATATAGGTTGAGCATGATTTTTCTAATGATGAAATGACACATATATGGTTCTGTTGCTTTAAAATTTTCATATTCATGGTTAACACACAATTAGTTTAACTATGTGACAAAAAATACAGCATATTAAAAATAGGATTAAACTATTTCTACCCTCCATCTATTAAGTGTTTTTATTCTATTTACCCCCTCACATCACATGCACAATGACCACTTGAGATCCCCATTGAATCACCATCTTGGTTGTGATAGTTCTCCCTTATCTAAGCACTGAACCGATAATAATCAGTTGCATTGGATCTCCCTCATTTATTCTATCATTCTTTTTGTCTCTTCTAATTGATCTCATTGCTATATTGAATACTATTCCCATGTAAGATCATACACCCTATTTTTAGTGAGTATATATAATTCATTGATTCTATCATTCCATCATGAATTGAAATCTCATACAAGATGATTTAAGAATCCTTTATATGAGGTAAGTGGTCTATTTGTTTTCCATAAAATTGTCAATTTTTTATAAAGTGTTTAAATTGTGTCACATGCCGAACATTCCATGCATTGCACCTAAAAAGTGAAATATATGAAATTAAAAACATATGTAATAACCTTAATGTTCATTATCCCTTTGATAGGATTAGACGGTTAAGACCCCAACCATAACCACACATTAATGTGGTTTTGATAAAATTATAATGATTATTGTTTTATCTTGTGGCCGAATGAAAACTTTTGTATTTTGAGTTCCCTAATTACAAGTGGAATAATGTCATTTAAATAATAGAATTTCTAAAATGGAAAGTATACTTATATTCCACCTTAAATCACTTTAAAATGATTTAATTAATGGAATGATCATGAAAAATTATATCATTGAATCATTGTATTCCTTGGAATCCTCAATTATATAAATTAATTTTTATAATTATATAAGGTTGAATTGATTAATGACATGGATTTTATTACATGGTCTTTATTTATATATAGGAAAGTATTTTAATCATGACCATTGTTTAAATTATTAATGGTGATATTCCTAATATCTCTAGATCTTATTTATTTTAATGTTGAAGCTTATGCTAAAGTATTAAATGGAAATCTACGTTATTATTATTTATCCTTGGTTAGGTATATTGGACATGATTCTTAACCATCCTCCTAGTTTTGGATAGTGGACATGGTGATCCTAATCATTTATTTATCTATAACCATATGAAAGTTTTTTTATCATTATTTATTATAGGAATAGGAAATGTGTTTACTCCTTATGTGTTGTAGTTATAGGGAATGATTTTCCTTTTCAAAGAAAATGATGTTCCTCATCATAGGACAAGAAGTTACCCATTAAATAATATCAATAATTCTTATTCACAAATTACATTATTAATTACTTGATTACTATTAGAAATGATGTTCCATATTTCTTATTGAATTATTGAACATAGTCTTCTATATATATTTTTCAAATAAGAGGACATGGTATTCCCCCACACGTACATTGATAAATATTATACCTAAAAATCCATTTTTTAAAGTTATTATTGGACCCCATATTGTTTATTAATTATTTGAAATTTAATTCATTTTTATTTATATAAATTTTTGGACTAATGCTCACTTGTTTTAAATGTGACACCTACATATGATCATCTTTATTTGTGGATGCCATGGCCTCCTGCCTTGGGTCATTTTCATTTTTTAGATACATGTATGTATATATATACATTTGAGTTGGAACAAGTTCAATGATATTTATTCTTAGGTCCAAGAATATATGATATGACTGGAATCCACAATAGAACTTAAGATCGACATAGGTTATATTTGGTTTATTTACATACATATAATATAATTGCACACTATTACAATTTATATTCATGGACTGAAGAGAACTAGACACCATTGGTGGTGTCTTACTGAGTTCTACTCACACCCTATTAAGACTACTGTATATTACCCTGAAAGATATCATGGTTGTACATTAGGTTCATTGATTGTGGTTATTACTCTTATTAATTATATACTAGCATTCAAAATGTATTTGGTGACCAGGCATGTACTTCATCTTCTTATAGGGGCTGGTACATTTATTTTTTATTCTTTTGTATCTCTAGTTGGTTAATATGAACTAACTTTTGTGTGTTGACTACCTTTTATTTATAACATTACATGTTCATGCATGTTTTGTTAATTTGGAAATAACATGGTTATCTATTTATTATAACATGTGGGTAATTATTATTTTCTATATACTTTCTTTTATTTTGGATTCCATTATATATATTGCTAATCTAGAGCATCAAGTCTCCCCATTGTACCACCTTTATACCCTCACTGATAGTTTGCATCCAATGTTGTACAAGGAAGAAAGCTTGATGACCTATCACCAAATTGGATGGTTACTATTTATATAGTGAACTAAGTGAGGATATGACAATTATTTTGAAAATGTTAATGTTTCAGAATGAAAAATTAGAAAACCTATTAACAATATTACCAGTAAACAATGATGGTTAGATAAACTATCAAAAATAGATTTTATGGGAGAAAATGAATTCTTTATACTATAAAATAACTTCTTATAAGTTATCTTATTTTTATTCACCATTACAATTATATTATTTCACACTAATAAGAATTAAAAAATACCACTAAGCTTCTCATACAATAATATTACAAATAAACCCATTCATAATAATCAATTATTTATAGTACGTTTCTATTTATATTGGTTCATCCACCTACTTAAATAATTTCCAAAATTAATATCAGGGATGACTACTGCAATTTAAATTCGGAACATATATGATAATAAAAATTAAATAATGTTTTTTTCTTATATTGTTTTAACATAAAAAAATTAACACATTATTTATGAAAACACTTTTTGTTCGCTAGGAATCATCAAAACATTCTCATCACAAAATTCAGATGTAGTGATTGTAACAAAAAATCCAATATAATGAAATTATATCATTATTAACAATTTTAAAACATCAATTATAGTACCTCATATTTTTTATGAATTATAAAATTTATGATAATAATAAATAACAGTACTGTAATTACAAACTAGTTTAAAATGATCATGATTATTCATGAATGATATCAAAAATAGACAATAACAAACTAATAAAAATGTATATAATATTTATAAATTAATTAATAAGGTATTATAAATAAAAAACTAATATTAAATGGTTAATTATGATTGTTTTATTGTAAATGATGGTAGGGTGTAATTCAACTAAGATAGAGTGGGTGTAAAGGGTTCATTGTATCATAATTAATTTCACAAGACATATTTATTTTTATAAACCAAGTTATATTTACTATTTATTGATTAAATACAAAATAATTTCATTTAACATATTAATTTGTATTGAATTTTCATATAAATTTTTATTTTAGGTTGATTTTGATTCAAAATAAGGAAAACCATAAAGGGTGTCAGATTTAAATGTTACTCAAACCATAAGGGTTTCATTTGAAATCTTATTTTCTATTAAATATTTATTTTTTAAATATCTTTCATAAAGGTAATATAAATTCTTTATAAAACCCCTAGTAATTTTATTTGGATATCCATCGGTTTTTACATGTCCCTCAAAAATTCATTTCCCCTAAACTCATTTTTGACCAGAAGTGTTTCTTCTATATGAAATTGACCTTGCTTCTTTTTCTAAATCAATAAAATTCCATTTAAAAATATATATTCATGATATTATTTCAAAATTATTATTATATATTGTTTAATAATAAATTAAGTAAATTTTATAATAATTTTCCATCTTTTTAATGTTTTAAAAAGAATTAATGTTTTATATATTGGAGATTTTCATAAAAAAGTGATAACCTTTTCTTTTTAAGGATTACATGTAAATATGGAATTGCTATGTATTTTCAGTTTTATATTTGTATTTACCTATACTTCTCATGGTTTCTAATATAAATTAATTTTCTCTTATATTTATAAAATAACTCTTTAAAAATTATTTCAAAAGATCAATGATATTTCTTATTCCAATATTACCTTTTTAATACTCAAAAAGTGTTTTAACCTAAGTTAACATCCTCTGAAATATCATGGTCTCTATTGATTATATTATTTGAATATAACCATAGAAAAATATTCTTGGGATGAATTGTGTAATTCCCCCCTCTTGCATAGGAATGACCCATCACTGACTAGTACTTTATTTATTATTCAATATATATAAAAATAAGATTCCTTCAAATGTTTCCCCTATAAAACTACTCTACAATTATTTACTCTAATTCGAGGATGTTCACTAATTTTCTATTCATCTATTTATTTGGTAAATTATTATATAAACCATAATCCCTTTATTTATATTCAATAAATACCATATGATTTATTATCTTGATTTAATGGTATTTACTTGTAATTTTGCAGAATATCATACCCATTTAATTTCCTTGGTTTTATAATGTTATTATTATTGATATAAATATTAATTATTTCTATATTTCAATCCAATTAAATATGATACAATACCATTTTCCATGGTTTCGTTATAATGAGTTGAATGAAGCCCATTTTCTTTCGATGGGTTCTTTATTCAATTAAATGTAAATGATTTTCATTTGAATGTTTAATGAATCCCACTTCATTTAAATTTGTTATTTATTATGTGATAACTTTTTTAAGGGTCACACCTAAGTATGTATTATTGGTTGGTGGGGTCCTATATTAATATCTAATGCATAGGTTAAAATTTTATATGTAATGAGATAAGTATAATCATGTATATTATTATTTATTTCAATCTTCGACACTGATGGTGTGGATAATGAACGAAAATTTTCTTTATACTAATGTTTATACCATATTTTAAAGATATTAAAATTTTTAATTCTTATTGTAATAATTTTGTTACAATATCATTTATTATGATTATTGACTCGTTCAGTTATTATGTCACGACAACGCTTATTCCATGATCTATTATAAATGTTTTGTTAGTTAGAAGTTTGTTATGTATCCTGATTCTACTGATATTCTCTTCCTGTGATCACAAATGATTTTCAATCGGTAACAGTTATATTTTACATTATATAGCATCTGAGCTCACCCCCTTATTATGGTTCTATTTTCACCAATTTATGAAGATAAGAAAAGTATGGAATTCATATAATTTTTATTAATATGAATAATATGTGGGAGATGTTTAAGAATCATTATGGATTAATTAGTTTCATATATAATGGGGAAATATTTAATTGATACAATGAACATGGTCTTTATTAGTTAATGTTTTTTCTTAAATATTAAAATTATAATCATAAAATGTATTTAGAATTTATTGTATTGAAATATTTCCTTTAAGTTATGTAGATGATATAGTTATGTTTTCAAGAGACTATTATTGTTATTATATTAATTTTTAGATAAATTTTATGATTTATATGATATTTGATAATGATAAACTGGGAATTACACATTTCATCAAATGTAAATTGTCAATATTGATTATATTTAAAAGGTAAATATAACCCATTAAGTAGGATGGGGTAATAATATAGGGATTAGGATAAGATAACTTTAGTAAATACCCCAGGGATAAGTCTAAGGGATAATAATTAGAGGATAACAACATAATATTCTGTAAAAGTATTTATTGTGTAGTTTTCAGGGAAATAACATTATTTTCTAGATAAAAAAATGTATAAAATCTCTATAATAGACTTTCTTAGGAGTAATAACCCTGAAAAAAGGGTACAAGTTATCAAGTCAACATTCAACTAATGCATAATAAAGAGGAATAGTTTTACAATTGGTTTGACATAGACAAGGGATATCCTTGGATTATAAGATTCTATTTTACAATCCATTATAAATAATTTCTTATGTTAATGAATTGGGAAAAATTCTGTGATAATATAAAACCTAATGAAACATAGATTGAATAAATTTTCATTTGGGATTCACTAAAAACAAATATAATAATTTTTGAAAAGTAAGTCATTTTGATGAACAAATTGTTATATAATAATCATAAAATAAATCTATTATGTTGTCAATTATTCCCCAATCACTATTAAATACTTTATTATAGTTGATGATGCCTTAAGAAACCACATTTACATTTTATTCCATGGAAAATAAAGATATTTTCTCAATAAGCATCCAAATACGATAAGATATAGAGGGAGAAATGTTGTGATTATGTAAGACCATCTATCAAGAATTCATGTTAATAATATAAAAATAGTATATGTTTCAAAAAGATAAAATATTTTAAAGATATAGTTTCATTATAGTTTAGTTAATGGAGAGGATGAAGGAAAGAATATTCAAATTTCTTCACGTGAAACATGTGGTAAGAATAAAAGAGGGGAATATCTGCAAGGAACTGATAGATGATTATGTGTGGAAAAGTATGGAATAAAGAAAATAGTTTCCATGGATATTTTGAGGAATTATAATACACAGTGAAATGAAAATGAGTTCTTCCTAATGTACGACAAACAATTTTTTGTCTTGAATAAATAATAAAAGGATATTATCAATGTCAATTCCCTAATATAGTTTCTAAAAAATATGATAGACACCTAAAACCTACAAAACAAGGAAATTTATATATGGAAAAACCATGAAAGCACGTTATGAAGAAATTTTTTTCGAGGAACACATACCATCCTTTGAAGATATGTGAGTTTTGTATTTTTATCTTATTAAATGAGGTTATTTATACATAGAATATTTTATAAGGACACCAAGTAACCACCTTGATGGATAGATGTTAAATTATTAATTAAAATATTTATTTCTTGAGTATATAACTCCTCAATATTAATTTTTTTAGTAATTTGATTCCTATAATTTCATATTTTTTATCCATTAACCAAATTTGATATGATATTATCCATGCATGGTCTCTCTTGACAATGATGAATTCCAATTGTTTATAGTCACTAATAAATGTCTAGCCATTATCACATGTTAATACAAGAATGACTATAAAATCCCTTTGAAAAAAATTATTCTCATTATATTAAGGTATATATAAAAAATGGTTAATTAAAAACTCTACATTAGTTATATCACTATTATTAATGAAAATATTATTTCACTAGTAAAACCTAGGATAGTGGCGATTAAATCAAACTATTAATTAAATGTTTACTCATATAATCTCTTAAAAACTTTAGTGATTTATAATTATAATTATGAGCATGTTTTCTATTGAATAGAGGATAATGTAATGAGCCTAGATTCTAATAGGCATTTTCTATACATCAATATATTTTTTATTTTCTGTATCACATGAAACACTATACCCTAATAAAAACTGATCTATTTATTAAAATTGATACCGACCAATGTGTGTTAGTTGTTAAATTAGAATATATAAATAGTAATACAATAATTTTTAAATAAAGGTCCCTTTTCACAAGGTCTCAATAAGTGAATCTAAGAATATAATAAAATATTATTCTTACTTAAATTTTCTTTTATAAAATGAATATTTTTCAACATTTATATATTTTTGATTATAATTAATTTTAGAATACATATTCCAAAAAAATCATTTCCATTAAAAAAATCATAATAATTTATTATATGAATTTAAAGATATTTTTTTTTTAAATTTTATAATGTGGTTCTAAAAAAAATAGATTCACTTTTTAAACATACCTTTACAATATAAACTTAATATTAATTTTTTTTTATTTAAAAATATTTATTATTTAGTGAATAGTATATAACACCATTTATAAAAATAACATAAATTTTATGAAATTAGTAATATATAAGTATGAATTAAAAATTCATGAAATTTTTTTAAGGTAAAATGTGAATTTTATAAGTTAATTTATAATTGAAAAAAATTACAAACATATATTTGACATTTTCTAACATGACATGCACACATGTGTCATTTGATTCGCACGGGTTTTCTTCAGATTAGATTTTTTTGTCTCCCCAACATCACATGCTACTAATACATAGTATTGGGATAGTCTGGGGTTGATCCGATGGAGAAATGACTGCCAATGATAAACTATTACTCGGAACCCTTTTGAGTAGGAGTCCTCGTAAGTATATTTGGTTTGGTAAATATCTTGATATAGAATTGGGATTTGAATTCAGGAATATGAAAGGGATCATGATCAATTTTAGAGATCAGTAGAAAATATGATCTTAATTACAACTTTTTAGGAACCTATGGTTTAGGCTGTGAAGAATGCGTAGGTATCTAGTATACTATGGTCAAATAAACTAGTTCTACCTAATATATACTGTTAATTGATCAAAAGATAGTGAACACTTAGATACATTAAGATTAGATTATAAGGCATAATGTCTCTCATACTATTGGTGAGATCCTAATATACTTATACCAGGATAGGATCCTTCATTCAAATGTACTATGGTCATATATGCTTGAATGAATTTGGTATACATAGATTATTTATCCTGATTACTAACCCTTAATGTTACCTAGTTGAGAATTCAAGATTTATTTAGTTCAGATTCACCTACTTTCAATCCCTCCCTTCAGTTGTTTAGCCACTCATAGTTGGATTGAATGCTGATAAAAAAGGAATTGAAATCATCCATAACATGATGTAAAAGTTGGTATTAAATGATTGATGAACATGAACTGATTTTGATTAAACAAATTTGATTAAAATTTCACCCATCACAAGAAATATAGAACTCAGATCATAGAATTCAATTATCCACTATCTTGAAATAGGATTGTATATCACTAAAACACAAGTTCATCGGTGATTGGTGCTTGAAAAAATGAATGAACAAAGGGGATGATGCGAAAGGGACTGAAGATGATGTTGAAAACAACTGGTTATTCATGTATTAAATCAAAACAATTTAAAGAATCTATGATTTTTTATGTTTAGGTTAGGGGACTTAAAAGGGGATGAGAGTGGAATGAAAATCATATAAATCATTTACCTTGGAACCTATAGGACCTCTCCAAAACCTGATACCCTACTGCTATATATATAGTATAAATATTACATGACGTGTAATGGTGATTCACATCTTGTAATGTCGATCTCTTCTTACCTCTGTGGATTTTGAATCTACTTGTATCTAATGTGTATGTCATTTGATATTTGGAATTTTGGGTTCTTTCACAATGGCTATCTAGGACTCACGGCTTGTATCTTCCACTATGATTTATCTTTAGAGTAGGGATTGCATTCAAATATTTCACAAAGTGTATCTTCATCTCATGAAATGTAATGGATTCTCGACATTTAGTTTTCAAGACTTCCCTCTTGACTTGTATCATGCTATGAAACTCTACTACAAATTGTGTGATGTGGTTTCACGATGTGTAGTAGAAAAAATTACATATATTTTTACATTTTATTCTTTTAAAATTTTGATATCTTTTTTCTATATAAATCCCCACAAACCAAGTACACTATCAAAAAAATCAATGAAATTTTTAATCAATTTATATAAAAATGTATATATGATTTCATCTTATCAAATTCCCCCACACTTGAAAAATTCCCTGTCCTCATGAAAAAAGATCTCAATAGGGATTTCAGAAAGGCAAGGAATTATTCAAATAAGAAATATTCTTTAAATATGGGAAAGTAAATATATTTTTAATCAGAAAAGTTTAGTCTATGGAATCATCCCTTCATAGTAAATTTCCATGCCTCATAGATCTGTTCGTTGAAAAAATTTATAATCTTTTTATCACAATTTATTAACTATTACCTGATCTCTATACCCATATGTGTCTTTCCTCACAATGAAGTTTCTCTCATCAATCAGGTTGAAATGAAATTTGAGTTATTCTCACACCCCGAGTACATGTTCCTAAATGTAGGCTTTCATTGGTTCTATCATCTCTATGTTTTAAATACAAATACAAAATCAATCATGATGTCTTCATCAATTATGTTCTAATGACTCAGAGGCTATGGGGAGTAATGAAAAATGTGAAAAATAAAATCTAATAACGAATGGTCATCTTTGAATTATAATTCATGAATGTTGTGAAAAGTGTAAAAAATGGTTCCACTTTAGCTAAAAAAGTCAACACTCCTGATAGATCAAGTTTTATCCATGTATATGTCAAGTAAATTAAATGATGGTATAATGTTCCTTCCTTTTTCTTTTTCTTTTTTATTTATCAAAATTAATATCTAGGAAAGATCTATCATTCATCCCCTAACAACAAATGATCATTTAGTGTATTCATTAGTCTCTAAATATTTATTTTTGACCTTCATACTACACAACCCATATAATGTTTTTTTTATTTTTTTCAGAGGAACAATATAGATGTGAAATGTTACAAATTAGAAGGGCGTCACAACAAAATAATATTATGAGCAAAACAATATATCTCTACAATAGAATAAACTTGTGTTGTCTGAAATCCTCCCCAATACTTATTCAACGTGAAGTCATTTAGTAAACAAATAACAATTAATGATGGAATAATTGCCTTGGAATAGCTTCATCCTATAAGACAATTCATGAAAAATATGAGCACAATGAGGAAAATATTCAAGTTGGGTCTTAGGAAAAATTATTTCAACAAATGTTGCCTCAATAATTTCAAAGCTGTATTTGTTCATTCTTAGTGTCAATAAGATCTCAATGAAAATTCTGATAGGTTTATATGTCATATGTATCACCCATGAAATATGCTCCAAAAATAATACGCAATTGTTGGATCAAAATAATCTTATGAATGAGAATAAACATAAGATCATTCAAATACTTATGGTATAAAAAGAAATAAAATGATAATTTATCAAATTTTTAAAAATTTCTTATTTGAATTAAATTATTAATCTCAACAATCATTATAAAAATTTCAACGAAGAAAAAACATATATTTCCAATAATTTCCATCTAAAAAATTTATTTTATTTAATTGGGAATAATTATTTTCAGGTTTAAATCATGGTTCCAATTTGGAAAATTTCTCCAAGAAAAACGAAAATAAAAAGAAATAGTTTATAGGAAGTGAAATTCACAAATAACTCCCTAACACTTAGAAGGTGACAGTGTTTTCACAATCCACGATATTAATGTGGTAGTGTTATGGAAAAATAAATCTCATATAAATGAAATGGGTTTTCAATAAATAAATATAGAGGGAACCAAGAGCTCACTATATGAAGTGGTGTTCCACGAGGAATTTTGGGTTGTCATGATGATAAACATGGGGATTCCAAGAAAATGGGATAGAAATAAATTTCATTAACTAGATAAAATTGTAGATCAAAGGTTTAAAATATTAGAAAGAAAAAGTAATAGAAGGTGCATAGTATGATGTGAAATGGAAACCGTTTTTATTAAATCTCACATAAGGTAATAAAATAAAGGTAAAAGAACCCATTATAAAAAAGAAAGAGAAATGAAAACTACAATCAGTAATAAGTCATGAAAAATGATGAACTATGTATTGATTCCCATAAGGCACTGGAAAATAACATTTTCATCTAGATGGATGGATCGAAGTATCAGGTAGTGTGGTCAATTGGATCAGTTTATCCTATAGCGTATATTGCTACTTATGGTAGTTTATTCTAGATCATGGGGTTTCATGAAAAGATTGATGACTTTAGGAGCATTGTTAGCATGGATCAGATGATTAAGGAATGCTATCTACGCTAGTGGAAGTTTATATTGTACATAAATCTCCATTGAGAGTTCCTAATGTTGAAATTCGATTTTTACCATGCGTTGAGTCACTCATTTAATTAAAATAGAGGGTGATACAGGTCTATTGGAAACCATAAACGAAATAGAGGAGCTATATATTCCTATCATAAAATTCAATGAATGAAAATTAATCCAAGAAAATGTGACTCAAAAATAAATTCCCACATATAAAAAAGTTTATTAGTACAAAAATTTGGGATATATAGACTAAAACTAGGAATAATATCAAACTTTGAAACCAATGTCAAATGAAAAAATGACAAAACTGGACAACTAAGTTATGATAGAAGAATAAAAAATCTCTCTAATGTCCATTCTCAATTGGTTTGTGGTGGTAGTTGGCTTACCTGATCAGTGGTAGTGGTGGTAGTAGGGGTGGGTGGATCAACTACACAGGGTAGAGTCATAGAGATAAATATATGAGTTGGGATAGGTGGGGGATATGTTCCAATCTGAAGTGGGTTCTTGAGTCTAGTAGTTGGATCGACATGAGGCAACTTGGTAGATGTGGTAGTGGTCGGCCCCATGCCCCGATAGGCCTGTATGGATAGGTACTCCTACTGGGTAGCAGGTTCATAGATCTCTGATGGAATGTTGGTGTGGGGTGTGGGTGGTGCTGGTGTGGTAGAAGGGGTAGGGCTAGCATGAGATGGTCGTGGTAGAGAGTCTGTGGCAGAAAAGTGTGTCTTAGGGTGGTGAAATCAAAAATATTAGTGAAGGCGAGGTGCACATGGGTAGAGATCGGCCGTAGGTTATTCATGATGCATATCTTCAAGGCCCAAAGATTTTGAGGGGTGGGATGAGTGGGTGAAGAAATAGAATATGTGGTAATAGTAGAGGATGGGATATGGATGGGAGATATCAGATGTGAAGTGGTTGGTGGAGTAGTTGCAGGGTGTACTGGAGGTGGTGGGTCCACTACTATTTCCTCTAGTGTGGTAGTTTCTTCCTCATGAATTCTTGGTTCCATGTGGTAATTATCATAATCCCTCACCAACAACTGCATCTTACGATGCATCTGAAAATTAATGGCCTCTAAAGTTCCAAGGGATGGGAGGGGAAGAGAAGCTTCAAAAACATCGAGATGTCTGGTATGATGGGTGAGGAATGAACTGCCCATCAATGTACCTTTGGTTTTCTATATGTGAGCATGGTAGTAGTAGGAAAATTGGGCATCCATGTTGAATGTTGGGCCACCCGTGGATGCAACCAAAATAAGGACATCGACTTGGATAACACTCCCATGGGACTCTTCCCAGGAAAATAATGCATGGGTCAGGGCTCTGTGTATTATCCATAATGCTGGGTTGTGAAACTAAGTGGATTTGGTGATTCATGGTCATGTAATGTCAAAGTATCTCATACAATCTTCTGCAATAGCTGCCTCAAATCTGGCTGGGGAAGCTCAAGATAATGTGTCAGAATGAACTCATACATATGAAACTCCACTATGTAAATGCCTAGACTAATCCTGAATTTGGAAAATTAATGATCATGTGGTCATCCACATAGAAGAAAATAAAAGATATCTACGGTGACCTCAAATATAGAGTGGAACTCCTTAAACATCCCTCTGTATGTGTCCTCATGCACCTCAATAATGCAGGATAAATGGAGTATGTCAAGGATCTCTAGAATTTCATCACTGATGTTACTATGGGAAAGAATGGTCATGTCAATTTTCATTTTTGTTATCATGGGATTCAAAATAAACAGGTTGCGGTTGACATGATTCTTTAGGTTTATGAAGCACAAGATGGGATGCAGATTGAGGTTTTCATCACTAGATGAGTTATTAGAGATAAATTGTGATTAGGCTTGAGTAGCAGGTTCAGCATGGTCTACCATGGTAGGTGATGAAGCTAGAATAGGTGCTAAAGATGCAGGAGGTGCAACACCTCGTTGATGTTTTTCAAGTGGGTACTCATCATGGTCTGGCAATGACTCGAAAGGTGATAGCTGTAGCATTTCGTTCTATTCCATACTGGGAGTATGATGTTGGGGAATGGATAAGGTGGTTGTTTGGTGTTTTTTCTTTGAAGATGTATGAGGTGTGTTTGGGTTATGTGGTCGAGAGATTAAGGGATGGTGGGGGTTGTGTGGCCTGTAGAGGAGGATGGGAGGCAAGTTGGGAGGGGGTCACGCCTGAAAGGGATAAAGGGATGGAGATGTATGATGGTGTGACTTGTCGGGATAAGGAATGGTAAGAGAGGGAAGGGATTTGGTGGTCAAGATACAGAAGGTTGGGAATGGAGGATGCGACTTTTGGGAGGAAGGTGGAGGGTCGAGGAGGGGATGGTTTTTTGTTCTTGATCCTATGGTTCACGACCTATTTTTCTTAAACTTTCAAGATGTATTAAATAACATGTAACATAGTATCACATTTTTTATTGATTCTTTGTTTAATTTTTGGTTAGAAAATATACATGTCATGTAATAGGGTTATACATTGTGTAATTGACTTTTATAGCCCAATTTTTTGTTGAAAAACCTATACTTCAGCTCCTAGAATAATTTAATCTTTCCTAATGATATTCTATTCTAATATAGTCTAAGATAACCTACCTTGGGTAGCCTCCTATCCAAATCCTACCTTTAACATTGAGATAATGAATTTATTAAGGCTCAGATGAACTTAATGCTGATGAAAAATCCTTCACGGAAGGGTTCATGGATGATTTTCATCCATAGACTGTTAACATTGAAATCTTTTCCTCCCTCCAATTGAATTTCAATGGTCCCATAGGTAAAAACTTGAATGACTTCAAAAGGTTTGGACCATCTAGATTTCAGCTTCTTAGGGAATAATTTCAATCTATAATTAAATAATAAGACCATGTTTCTTTGAATTAATATGCATAATAAAATTCATTGATCATGCCATTTGTTAGTTTATTAATTGTATATCTTATCATTTGACATAAGTATATTATTGGATTTCTTCCAATTCATCCAACTATAGAATCCGAGCTTCTCCATCATTTTGAGAATCCCAATTTAACATCTTAATTTTTTAGTCGGAGCGATTTTCTAGTTCAACTAGAAGATGACCTGACACCCCATAAACCAATCTAAATGGTTTTATACTAAGGGTTGTTTTATAATAAGTGCATAATGAACATAGTGAATCATCCAATTTCAAACTCTTGTCACTTTGATTTTTGTTTATGGTCTTTTATAAGATATTTTTTATCTCCCTATTTGACAATTCAACTTTACCACTTGTTTGTGGGATGTAGGGAGTTCCTATGTTATAGAAGATTTCATATTTTTCTTATAATTCATTAACATCATGATTGGTAAAATGTGTTCCTCGTTCACTATAGAGTAATATAGGATGTCCAAATCTTGGTAATGAATTTTTTAAAGAAATTCATGACCACTTTTGTGGTGTCTTGTGATGTGGCTTTAACTTCTAACCATTTTGAGACATAGTCAACTCCAACAAGAATGTAGGGATTTCCATGTGAATTGGTAAATTGTACCATGAATTCTATTCTCCATACTTCAAAAATTTCGACTTAAATTATTGGGTTTAGAGGAATTTTCCTTCATTTTCTAATTTTCCTAGTTCACTGGCACCGATCACAACTTTGAAAAAAATTACCTTTCGTCATTGTGTAGCATGTTCCAAAAAATTATGCTTTATAGAATATTTAGTAGAGTGAACCTAAGCCAATGATTTACTCTAATTGGATATTTATGACACATTTCTATTATATTTTCGATTTTATTTTCGGGAATGCAACTTTGCAAAAATCCACCAGCGCAATGCTTGAACATGAGAAGTTCATCCTAGTAGTAATGTTTCAATTCAACTAAAAATATTCTAATTTTTTTGATAGGATATATTTTGGGGAAAATATTATGTGGTGAGATAATTATCAATATCATAAAACTATATTTGTACCTTAATTATAAAATGTGTTTCATCATGAATGTCAAATTTGATGTTAGTATCATCGTCATACTTGATGAGTGGTAGAGGAATTCGAGATAGATGATCATCGACCACATTTTATGTGCCTTTGGAATCATTGATTATAATTTCCAATTCTTGTATCATGAGGATCCACCTTATCAACCTTGGCTTGGAATCCTTCTTGTTCAATAAATACCTTAGGGAAGCATGATCATTGTGCCCAACCACATTCAATAAGACCAAATAGAGATGAAAATTTTCAAAATGATACAAAATAGTTAAGAGTTCTTTATATGTAGTTGTGTAGTTGACTGGAGATTTTTTTAGTCTATTGCTAGAATAGTACATATGATAGAAAATGTGATCAACTCCTTTTCCTAAAACATCGCTAGTAGGAAAGTCGCTGGTGGCACATCTTAATTAAAATTTCTTGTCCTAATAAGGTGAAATTACTACAGTGTATGCTATCAGGCATTTCATTAAATTATTCAATGACTTATAAAATACTTCAATGAATTCAAATGGAAATTAATTTGAAAATTGGTATTTCAGTGGAAGGTAAATTTTTTCAAATTCCATTACAAATCGCCTATACAATCTATCATGGCCTGTAAATCATATTATACCCTTAGCTGTTGAAGGTTCGGGTAAATATTTTATGACTTTTATCTTCACTAGATCGAATTATATTCCCTATTTGGAAATTTTATATTCGAGGACTATGCCTCCATTAACACTAAAATGACATTTTCCCCAATTCAAAACTAGGAATTATTATTTCCAACCTCGTATGACTAACTCAAGATTGTTTAGGAAGATATAGAAATATCTTCCATTAAATAATAAATAATCTATGAAAATATCAGGTAATTTATCCACCATATCATTTAGAATATGAGTCATGAATCTTTGAAATGTTTTTTTGGAGAATTGCACATAAACAATGACATGACCCTATAAGTAAAGGTTCCAAATGGGCATCTGGATGTTATTTTTTAGTGATAAGATGGGTTGACTGATATCTGATTGTATCATGAATATCTATCCAAGAAAGAGTATAATTCATGTTATAATTTTCTTTCGAAAACATAACTATAAAAATGACCTATAGCCATGGACCTATAACCACGATTTTTTTGGCCTATGTCTATATCTTGGAATATAGCCAAGAGTTTAATTAAAATTGTGTCTATGTGGTTAATTTGATCCATAGTGGGATTCAATCCCTTGAGTGACTCTATCATCTCCCTGAGCCTAACCCATTACCCTCATGACCCCTACCTTAACCTCATGATTTCTCCTCTAAATGGACCTCTTCTCTCATTAGTGACCTCTCCTCTCAATGGCCCTCCTCCACCCTCGTGACCTCACCATTTCTGTGGAGATTTCTCCTCTTGGAAAAGGCCTCTCAACAGTGGCCCTCCTCCACCCTCGCGTCCTCTCCGTAACCCTACTCCCCCAATGCTACCATCCAACTTAGCCACCCAACCTCCCCACTTACTTTTCTCCAAGGAAGAATCCCCACCACCTCCTCTTCTCCACTCTTGGATGGGCATGAATATATGACATGATAACTCTTCATCCCATACTTCCTACACCTCTTATCACATTTACCCAAGTGCTCCAAAGTTTTCTTATCATTCCTATCATATGTAAGATCCTATTAAATCTTATCCATTATAAGGGTTCTGATTTTTTATTCCACAATTGTATGGTGGAATTACCTCTATATGATTGGGATTACATGTTGATCACATATAGAAGACTTAGAAATATTTAAATCTCATTATTTCATGTCATTTCAGTTTAGGTGTACTAAACTGTGGATTTATTTATGGATTTTCATGAAGTTTGAGGAAATTTTAAATTGTTTTGGTTTTAAAATTTTAATTTTTTCTGTTTCCTAGGTTTGTGTGGGTGTCAAGAGGAGACCGCACAATTGGCTTGTTGCCTGAGTGATGTTATATTACCTGGTGAGTTTAGCGTAAATTATACTGATTGTAGTTATAATTTTAAAATGTTTTGTTGTTTGATTCATACATATTCATATATGATACATGGGATATTAGGATCATTGGTGGTTGGTATTAGAGTGAGATCGATTTATGGAAAATCAGTTCAGGTAGGTCTCATTTACCTTACTAAGTCTCTTGATCATTTGTATTATATTATGTTTCTATAATCAATAATATTATCCTTGTCATATGGATTGAACATTTTTTATATTTTCCATTAAATAGGTTGGTGTTTCTTCACCCTAATAGTCAACAATGAATATATAACTTTCTAAATGGTTCATTTGTGGCACCATGGTCGAAAAAGTGCTGGTTTTCCAACATATGGATTGTTTTGGTGGTGTGTGTTAGATTTTGTAAGGTAAATTCGATTTAATTATTATATAATATATAAAAATGGATTTTTATTAAAGTGATGTATCATGGGAAAATTGGGTCCTAATGAAATGGTTTTTTCAAAAAAAAGGAGGCATTCATCAAGAGGATATCAATGGGTTTTGGCCTAAGGGATAACATTAGTAAATGTAAAGTGTACATTATTTTTTAAATGATTAATAAGTAGGGATTTTAATTGGATATAAAAAACATGGGGTCTTTTTTTAGATCTAATTTTGGTAAACATGACATTGTGAGGGTTATGATCAGTTTTCAAATGTTTTGTTGCTTTTGAATTCTCCTCTTATTTATGTTTTGCTTATTTTTTAACTACTATTTCACAATAATTCAAGGAAGTTTAGTAACTATGAAAGATACCTACCCTTATGTGAATAGTCAATTATATTTTATTTGGATTTTGATTGGGTTTCTTTTTGGTTAGGGTTTATAGGAACCTCTGGATTCTCTTGATATGTGTGCTTGTTGTTGGGATTTATCAGGAAATAGGTGAGATGTTCATTGTTTTCCATAAAAACATATTGAAATTTTGGATTGGCTTTATTTACATTATATTTTTCTATGGGAGAGCCTAATGATTGACCTTTGTTAGGCCAAGATGGATCTTTTGTGAGAGATACCCTAAGGGGGTTGGAGGTGGGTTGAATAAGGGTTCAAAACTTATTCCAATTTTCAAACTAAATACTTAAAATATTGTTATCCTAAATGATATTAAAATCACTATTAATAGGGTAACCCTTAAGTTATTATTATAATAATGATGTTATCTATATTTAAATTACATTTACATTAATCCAATATGATAAATTGTCACGAACCAGGCCGATTCGCTATCCGACCCGGCGCCCGACCCGGTCCGCGGCAAGGCCCGAAGGGCGTTCCCGATCCCCACGGGCTGGCACAAGTGCCCGGGTATGAAAACTAGCACGTGGGAACGATTTACCCGAAATAATAAACATAAAACCTCTGATAAGTTGAATAAAATAAAACTATGAACTGACCACCAAACATACCCTTAAACTAAAATCAACTTTAAAGGATTACAACATGAACCAACGTCCAAAAGAAAACGACAACAAAAGAAAACTCAAACTCAAACCTCCAAGCAACAGGTGAGGTGCGACATCCACACGTCACAAACGTTAACCTGCACGAGAAGACCACGAACGACCAACCACCATCCCTGAGCACAAAGTCACAACCTGAAACACAGAAGAAACAGAAACTACATACACCCAAGGGTGTATGTAGGGTGTGAGCTAAAAGCCCAGTAGGATGTCACCCAATAAAAGATTCCACGCATAATTATTAAGTGACAAATACATTTGCAGTTTTAATTAAAGCATGGAAGTGAATGCTGGAACAGTTTTAAATAAAATGGGTTTTTGGAAAACAGTTTCAGATGGAACAACTTAAATTTAAACACACATCATTACTTTTTAAAATAACCAAAGTGTCACACCGAGAAGCATAAAGTAACCAATGATCACTAACAGGGGAGAGTCCGCATGGGTATCAGCTAGCTCGTGTCCCTAGATCTCTGTGTCTCGGTGAAACGTGGCTTAGAAGGCCACGACCCTCAGAAAACGTGTCTTAGAAGGCCACGACCCTCAGAAAACGTGGCTTAGAAGGCCACGACCCTCAGAAAAGCATATGTTTAGTTAGTGTTGCAATTGTCAGTCCTGCCAGTGAAACCGGGTCGAGCCACCTCCGGAACACTAGCCCACTAGTCTAGTCCACCGTCCTAGCTACCCGGGCTTCCCACTTTGTGCTCAAGCAAGTTTCAAGTTCATGTCACACGTCACACTTATACATAAAATCTCAATAGGGCACTTACACACGCAAAATCACCATTTGCAAACCCAAACCCTCTTTGAAAACCATACGCACACCAAAAATCTTTTCAAAACATAATCTTCATAGGTTACATACTCAATTAAACCATCCGCATAATTTAAAGTCACTTATCATTCAACAAACTACCACTTACACGCATTAATACCCTTTTGAAATAAGACGCACACTAAAACATTTTTCAAACATGTTTCCCACTAGTGACATAACTTAGTAAACCATAAGAAAAATTATAAAACAATAGTAAAAGAATGTCATGTGGTTTTACACGCACTAAAGTAACAATTTATACATTCAAAAGCATTCCAACGTCACACGCACTTGAATACAATTTTAAAATGTGATCTGCGCCACACAAATAGTTTTATGGAAATCCTTTCACCATATGTAAAACACATTTTCACAAACCACATAATTTAAGAAGTCAAAAGTAAGAGATTATAAAACAATTTAAAATAATCACTTGGCATTACCCACTAAACTCAAGAAAAATTTCTTTTACGACCAAACGCACCTGACGCCAAGTCAAAAATACAGTTCACACCACTTTTAGAAATTAATAATCTAACGGCACAAGTTAAGAATCACTAACAAAGTTCTCAGTAGAAAACACCCACACAAGATAAACAATTTACTAAACCATTTCAATGCAATTCATACTGAAAAAAAAGGAAAATCAACTTCGCACTACCCAAATTAATTAAACAATATGCTAAACAAATTAAGCTTGCAAATTAATTCATCAAATAATAATTAGACGCGGAACCACCTAACGGCATGTATAAATCCTCAAAATTGGAGTGAAAACTTCATATTGCAGCGCACAACTTTAATTGCGTGTCGTTTGCACCACATTGAACCTAACACGAACCCAAAAAAAAACATGAATCCAAACCCAAAACCCTCAAATTAAGGCCCCAAAACAAACCATTAAACCTCAAATCCAGAATCAAAACCTATTGTAGAACCATACTTCAAATATAGAAAATAAATGAATGAAATAAATAAATAAATAAATAAAAGGAAAACTCAAATGCACAAACAGTGTGGTTTGCCGGATGGTGGTGATGCGCCGGTGGAGGTCCGGCGAGGCTCCGTCGGACGGCGCAGGCGAGGGGAAATCGTGGATGCGGCGCAAACCGAGAGAGGGAGCAGGCTGGCCGGAGGAGTAGGGGGCGTCGCGAAGAAGAACCGATTGATGCTGAGGGTTCCAAGGGAGGAGGGTAGCGATGTTCATCGCGCAGGGAGGGTGCGGCGCGATTTCCAGCCGGAGTCCAGCAAAGGAGGTGCGCTGGGTTGCTGCTCCGGAACAAGGCCACACCGGGGGGGGAAAGAGGAGGGTCGGCCGAGGGTTTGCCAAAGGAGGAACCGGAAGGGGCGGCGGGTTGCAGCGCCGGAAGAGGGAGGCGAGGCTGAGGTTCGCCGGACCAAGCAGGAGGTCGGCGGCTGAGGGAGAGGGGAGGCCAAGTGTCGGCGGCTGGGGTTTTGTCGGATCCGTGTACAGTGCCGGAGGGTGGATCCGGGAGGAGGAGGCGACAGCGGATGGAGGCACGACGCGGCATGGTGGGCTGGAGGTTGAACAGGAGGGGCAGGGGCAGCGCAGCAGGGTTCCAGGGGGGTGCGGTGCAAAGAGGGGAAGAGTCACGATCTGAAAGAGGGGAAAAAAACGACGCACAAGGAAGAAGGGGGGGGGGGGGGTCCGAACCCTAGCCAAAAAAAAGAAAGGGGAAAAAAGTAAAACAAAATAAATAAAAAGAACTAATAATAACAATAATATTTTCAAATAAAAAAAAATATATATATTATTATTACCATTAAAACAATTAACGTTAATTGTATCAGACTCTTATCATTTTATTTGCTCATTATTAATTCATGTCATCTAGTTAATTGGACATCGGAAGGTCACCCGGTGTACCAGGAGAGGCCGCGCGGTTTCATAAACGTGCCCCGCCCGAGGCCGTGCTGTCTCAATTTTTGTTTTATCCCTCGTAAACTTTATTTAATTATTAATAACTTCATTATTTAATTGCTTGCATGACAAGAAGGCGTGCGGAGAGTCGGGCGAGGTCGCGCGGCGACCCAAGTGAGGTCGCACGGCTTTGCCAGCGGCGCGCTGAACTCCGAAAAGGCCAAAAAGTGTGCTTCAAAATAAAACTCAGAAATTTTATGTTCATCCATGACCCGAATTATCTGATGCCCAACAGAAATAATAAAATAAATAATATAAAAAAAGACGGATGTGACAATTCTCCCCACCATAAAGCTTTCCGTCCCCGGAAAGCCATAACCAGAACCAAACCCCAAAGCAAAAACCACACTCCCTTAAGGTTCAAAGGGGATCCCCACAAACACCAAGCAAAAAGAGGCCAAAAGCATCGTGCTCAGAGAAAGTGACTCAAAGAAAACCTCATGAAACTCATAAAAAGACTTTCCGATATGTGTCACCCGCCCCGAAGAGCTAGAACACCTCCAGTTGACTGATCAAGGAAGGGAACTCTCGCACCCACGGAAACCAACTTCACAAGCCGAAACAACTCAAACATTTTTAAACGAAAACCCCATCATTTGGTTAGAATGGTCAAACCACGTCCAAGAACACTCTTATCACTTATCACCAATCCATATTTGAAAACAGAAGCAGAAGGTCAACAAGAGGAGGCCCAAGGGGCTCCCCACCATTAAGAAATCAGTGATGCTCGAAACGAGACCGGAAAACCGACACAGGTAGGTTCGAGCGGACTCCCCTCCATTAAAGAAAAGTCTAGCACAGATTCATTACCGATACATTCGTACGAGACCCAATGTGGGTCTCCCCACCATTTGAACTAACGGAAGGTATAGAACTTTGAAAATTTCTCAATGGTGACCAAACACCCCACCACAAGGGGCGGGGAGGGAGGGGCCCGACTACCGGGCGTCCAAAGCATAACCCAAGACAAACCATCATTCCCACATTCCTGGATGAGCATTATTCAGACTTGAGACATATTTACTCAACAAACTCCCACAAGGACCACTAAAACGATTGCATCCAAGGGGACGCAATCCCCAAGACTTTAAGGCAACGAGACGAACACACCTCCACATGGTCGCGAAAACTTTATGCAACCAGACGGCTCATTCGGAGCGAAAAAACCTTGGAAACAACTTAAATTGCCTCTAATTTCAACACTGGTGACAGAAATAAAGTCGGGTCTCATACAATCTCGGGGTTCCTGACCACGCGCCAGCTTCACTCCGAGGCCTATGGCTGGAGCCCTGATGTTTGAAGCATCTCTTGCCTCGTAGTCAGGCATGGAAGACTCCCGAACGGAGCTTCTCCTTTTGGTGTCACACCCAATCATACTGCACCTGAGGAAACACCATCAGACACAACACGTCATGACATACAATTACTCTCACACTAAACATTCACCCGAACGATAGCTTAATTGATACACATGCATCATCCCTGGTTACACTGAATGAGAACATGACACCACAAATCGTCCCTGAGAACAATCATTGCTGTCGAGAGAAACATTACTTTGAGAAAGACTTTAGACTTCATCTTGAACAACACGTGATTCCTGCAAACGACCATAGCAGCCTCATACAACTGGGTCTGCCAAACTAGTAGTCTAACATGAACCCTTCTTTAAACGAAATAAACCAAAGACCAGAGGTCATTTAGAATGATAGGCTACACTGACGACTTAGGGTTGCTTCCAAACCACTGTTGATTATCAAAGAGGTCTCACGCTGCAAGACGTCACCGAACATGACCCTTGCGGCTAATGTAAACACTACCAACCTTTCAAAACATCGATGAGCACTGACATCTCTCAATGGCCTTCACCCTTACCCACTGGAATTTCTTTCGCCGTTTCTAGGGGAAACCTTCAAGCGTAACGACGTCAAATTTCATACTCGATGACTCAAGCAACTCAAAGAAACCAAAACTCTGTTCAACTCCCCTCGCATCTGTCATCCCAGTGCGAGAGGATCCACTTAGTTGTAAAAAGTAAAGGTGGGTTTAATTCCAGAATTCAAAAAGAGAATCCTTCGATCAACTGGAGTGTCGGCCAACGGGGAATTCCCCGTAGTCGTACTTCAATCACATGACAATGCTTTATGGGGGGCGTACACTAGTCAAGAAAGAAAAACATGGACCCAAAACAAACTTGTCCAATGATCAACACATACTGCAGGCGAACACCAAACGTACAAAGGAAACCATTGCAAGGGCTCCCCAATGTACTTTTCAAAGGAATAAAAACTAGTTACCCGCTTGCATACCAACATACAAGTAAGATCTCAAACTCGGGACACAAACCATTTAGAAAGAATATCCAGCTCAAAAAGTCACACATACCACATCTCAAAAACACAAGGACGTGCCACGCAACCACCATTTACTAAAATACCATTTTTTTTCCTTTAACAAAACATTTTGAAAATAAGAAAACCCATCGGGTTGCACAAACACCAATGGCGTCCCATGAGCCTCGCGCATGCATGTTCTCATGCCGCACTGGCACGCACCTTATGTCCATCCAGGAACTCATCCGCTCGTGCCATTAACCATTTCCCTTTTCGCATACACCCATGCATGTGGTTGCCCATGAGAGCGCCAAGGATCAAAACCAAACCTTTCCATTTTTTTTTCAAAACCAAAACATCCAACCCACACTTTTCAAACCTCGCACATCATTTCATTTTCAAAGCGCTTCATTTGAAAACATTTTCCAAGACCAAAACATTTTTACTTAAAAACCAAATTTCCACGAATCCAGAACAAAAAGACGATAACAAAAGCAGGAAGAAACTAGGGGTAGTGGGTGATTGGAAAATATGGTTGGCGGCCATACGCCAATCATGCCACTGGCCACAGAGAGTATTTTAGGACAGTGTCCCCGGCTCCACAAGGCTTGCCAGACCCTGCGAGCTCACTAAGACCACTGAACTTACTCCCTTTTCATTTCCCCTTAGACACGATCATCCACAAGAACTAAAAACTCAGACAAACCTCAACATACTTTGGTAACTCGAGTCCTGCCACGAGGTGTGCTGGCCAGGCACATTGCTCGTATTCAGGACGTCGAGTCCCGACAACCTTAAGTCAAGTCTACTGTGACTCTATCCCAAAAGAAAACGACCCAAGAGAGCAAACCTCCCCCTTTGATACCATTTTGTCACGAACCAGGCCGATTCGCTATCCGACCCGGCACCCGACCCGGTCCGCGGCAAGGCCCGAAGGGCGTTCCCGATCCCGACGGGCTGGCACAAGTGCCCGGGTATCAAAACTAGCACGTGGGAACGATTTACCCGAAATAATAAACACAAAACCTCTGATAAGTTGAATAAAATAAAACTATGAACTGACCACCAAACATACCCTTAAACTAAAATCAACTTTAAAGGATTACAACATGAACCAACGTCCAAAAGAAAACGACAACAAAAGAAAACTCAAACTCAAACCTCCAAGCAACAGGTGAGGTGCGACATCCACACGTCACAAACGTTAACCTGCACGAGAAGACCACGAACGACCAACCACCATCCCTGAGCACAAAGTCACAACCTGAAACACAGAAGAAACAGAAACTACATACACCCAAGGGTGTATGTAGGGTGTGAGCTAAAATCCTAGTAGGATGTCACCCAATAAAAGATTCCACGCATAATTATTAAGTGACAAATACATTTGCAGTTTTAATTAAAGCATGGAAGTGAATGCTGGAACAGTTTTAAAGAAAATGGGTTTTTGGAAAACAGTTTCAGATGGAACAACTTAAATTTAAACACACACCATTACTTTTTAAAATAACCAAAGTGTCACACCGAGAAGCATAAAGTAACCAATGAGCACTAACAGGGGAGAGTCCGCATGGGTATCAGCTAGCTCGGGTCCCTAGATCTCCGTGTCTCGGTGAAACGTGGCTTAGAAGGCCACGAACCTCAGAAAACGTGGCTTAGAAGGCCACGACCCTCAGAAAACGTGGCTTAGAAGGCCACGACCCTCAGAAAAGCATATGTTTAGTTAGTGTTGCAATCGTCAGTCCTTCCAGTGAAACCGGGTCGAGCCACCTCCGGAACACTAGCCCACTAGTCTAGTCCACCGTCCTAGCTACCCGGGCTTCCCACTTTGTGATCAAGCAAGTTTCAAGTTCATGTCACACGTCACACTTATACATAAAAGCTCAATAGGGCACTTACACACGCAAAATCACCATTTGCAAACCCAAACCCTCTTTGAAAACCATACGCACACCAAAAATCTTTTCAAAACATAATCTTCATAGGTTACATACTCAATTAAACCATCCGCATAATTTAAAGTCACTTATCATTCAACAAACTACCACTTACACGCATTAATACCCTTTTGAAATAAGACGCACACTAAAACATTTTTCAAACATGTTTCCCACTAGTGACATAACTTAGTAAACCATAAGAAAAATTATAAAACAATAGTAAAAGAATGTCATGTGGTTTTACATGCACTAATGTAACAATTTGTACATTAAAAATCATTCCAACGTCACACGCACTTGAATACAATTTTAAAATGTGATCTGCGCCACACAAATAGTTTTATGGAAATCCTTTCACCATATGTAAAACACATTTTTACAAACCACATAATTTAAGAAGTCAAAAGTAAGAGATTATAAAACAATTTAAAATAATCACTTGGCATTACCCACTAAACTCAAGAAAAATTTCTTTTACGACCAAACGCACCTGACGCCAAGTCAAAAATACAGTTCACACCACTTTTAGAAATTAATAATCTAACGGCACAAGTTAAGAATCACTAACAAAGTTCTCAGTAGAAAACACCCACACAAGATAAACAATTTCCTAAACCATTTCAATGCAATTGATACTAAAAAAAGGAAAATCAACTTCGCACTACCCAAATTAATTAAACAATATGCTAAACAAATTAAGCTTGCAAATTAATTCATCAAATAATAATTAGACGCGGAACCACCTACCGGCATGTATAAATCCTCAAAATTGGAGTGAAAACTTCATATTGCAGCGCACAACTTTAATTGCGTGTCGTTTGCACCACATTGAACCTAACACGAACCCAAAAAAAAAACATGAATCCAAACCCAAAACCCTCAAATTAAGGCCCCAAAACAAACCATTAAACCTCAAATCCAGAATCAAAACCTATTGTAGAACCAAACTTCAAATATAGAAAATAAATGAATGAAATAAATAAATAAATAAATAAAAGGAAAACTCAAATGCACAAACAGTGTGGTTTGCCGGATGGTGGTGATGCGCCGGTGGAGGTCCGGCGAGGCTCCGTCGGACGGCGCAGGCGAGGGGAAATCGTGGATGCGGCGCAAACCGAGAGAGGGAGCAGGCTGGCCGGAGGAGTAGGGGGCGTCGCGAAGAAGAACCGATTGATGCTGAGGGTTCCAAGGGAGGAGGGTAGCGATGTTCATCGCGCAGGGAGGGTGCGGCGCGATTTCCAGCCGGAGTCCAGCAAAGGAGGTGCGCTGGGTTGCTGCTCCGGAACAAGGCCACACCGGGGGGGGAAAGAGGAGGGTCGGCCTAGGGTTTGCCAAAGGAGGAACCGGAAGGGGCGGCGGGTTGCAGCGCCGGAAGAGGGAGGCGAGGCTGAGGTTCGCCGGACCAAGCAGGAGGTCGGCGGCTGAGGGAGAGGGGAGGCCAAGTGTCGGCGGCTGGGGTTTTGTCGGATCCGTGTACAATGCCGGAGGGTGGATCCGGGAGGAGGAGGCGACGCCGGATGGAGGCACGGCGCGGCATGGTGGGCTGGAGGTTGAACAGGAGGGGCAGGGGCAGCGCAGCAGGGTTCCAGGGGGGTGCGGTGCAAAGAGGGGAAGAGCCACGATCTGAAAGAGGGGAAAAAAAACGACGCACAAGGAAGAAGGGGGGGGGGGGGGGGGGGGGGGGGTGTCCGAACCCTAGCCAAAAAAAAGAAAGGGGAAAAAAGTAAAACAAAATAAATAAAAAGAACTAATAATAACAATAATATTTTCAAATAAAAAAAATATATATATATTATTATTACCATTAAAACAATTAACGTTAATTGTATCAGACTCTTATCATTTTATTTGCTCATTATTAATTCATGTCATCTAGTTAATTGGACATCGGAAGGTCACCCGGTGTACCAGGAGAGGCCGCGCGGTTTCATAAACGTGCCCCGCCCGAGGCCGTGCTGTCTCAATTTTTGTTTTATCCCTCTTAAACTTTATTTAATTATTAATAACTTCATTATTTAATTGCTTGCATGACAAGAAGGCGTGCGGAGAGCCGGGCGAGGTCGCGCGGCGACCCAAGTGAGGTCGCGCGGCTTTGCCAGCGGCGCGCTGAACTCCGAAAAGGCCAAAAAGTGTGCTTCAAAATAAAACTCAGAAATTTTATGTTCATCCATGACCCTAATTATCTGATGCCCAACAGAAATAATAAAATAAATAATATAAAAAAAAGACGGATGTGACATAAATGATTACATAAACTACTCACAACTATTTATGAATTATAGAATTGTATTAAATCATGAATACAAGACATAAATATTTTAATTGGTTCACCTCTACAGGGTTAATCTAAAGATAATACAACAACACAATTACCACGTTCCAAATTCTACTAAAATGGTTGTACTATAGTGGGTTTGGGCTGGGGAACTCCAATATAAGGGTCACTCCCCTTAAAATGGTTCATGGATAGTTAAATACCTCTCCAGTTTCACTCCCAACTCAATGATATAGGGTGTTATAACTCCTCAACCAAAGGTATACTCCCTCATTCCCCTCTTTTAATAAAAAATAATAGAGGGATAACACATTTACTAAAATTTCATGGTAAGGCTTCACTATTTAAGTACTACAATAATTATGGTTATGTGCTCATTGATCTTCAAAATTCACTTTCACACATGACATGCAGAATCCTCCATGAAAACAGATTCAAATTCTTTAATGATATTCTATGTGTCTTTAAGAAAAAATTCTTAATTTTTCAAGGTCTTTAATGAGTAAACTTGAAATTTCCTCATTTTTTACATAGTGTGAGTGCCCCATGACCACTTTCATAGAACTTTTTATTATGTTAGTATGCATATATATATATTTATATACAAGAACTCAATCAAGTTAGTTATTTTGTGAATGGATATTATTCACACAAAAAAAATGGTCACACCAGTAATATATTAAAATAACTCAGTGGTTTATATATGTATCATTTACAACAAAATCGTTCAGGTAACCCTTATTTATAAATTCTCCTTTGATTAAATACAATTTTTTGAGCTCTTAGTATCTTCACCAAAAATCGATTCTCACTATCTATTCAGTTATATCTTCAAGGATTTTTTATTTATAAAAAAACATAAACCTTTTTATTTGGTAAAACACTTTCTTCATGAATCAATCTTTCATGAAAACTTTCTATTTCATAAGTGATTCTATTTCACCAATATAAATGTATTCAAATAACTCCAAGCTTATATGAGTTCAAATTCAGTGAGCATGGCCATCTAGGATTTTAGGTGCAAGTGTGTATGATCAGTTGGAAAAGATTCATGATGTTCATTTAAGGTGGCATAGAATAACAAAATTGGGATTTATAATGGTAGGTATTTCCTGGTTGGTAACATTAGCTATTGAGAATCATTGAGAAATGTTAAAAAATATTATCCTTTAACTTGTACTTATTGAGTGTATTTTTCTAACAATATGGTAAGTGGGTTGGTGAAACCAATGTTTAGACTTTTAGAGGGAATAAAGAAATTTTAAATTATGTGGTCGTCATGGATAGAATGTGAGACCTTTCAATATGTGTTTTCTTAATCTCTAGGATATGGAGATTAAATTTGGAATGTTACCTGATAAATGAGGTTAGGTCATGAAAATAATAATAAATTCACGGTGGTTGCATTTAATATTGAAGGTATATGGATAAAATATTATAGGGATAATTTTTACATTCAATAGAGTCCTATTAGAGTTATGTAAATAATAATTTCATGAAGTCAATGTTAGGTCTTAGGTTCATTAGATTTTCTTAGCCTTGGAAATGAGGTAGTTTGTATTTGATGGGATCAGTAGAAATTTTATCTATGAGATGTTAGTGGAAAGGTATGAGATTCCTTGTTTTTTGGTAGTGTGTTACTGAACCCAAGCCGAAGGTGGTTGTAGTTTTAAGACGTAAAATATAAAAAAATATTATATTTAGATATAAGATACATAACACACAAAAGTACAATTGTATCATGGGAATTTTTTTGGTGGAGGTAAAACATATAATTTTTATACAACCACTATATAAGGTATAATAGTTAGGTGGTACGACCAGCTATGAATATAATAAAACTGGTTTTTAAGAAGACCAGTTCGATAAGACTTCAGTTATCAAGGAAAACCTATCAGCATGAATGATATGGAGAGGAAATGTGTTATGAATAGTAAGGGGAGTGATACAATGGGTTCAAATTTGACGAACTATGACATAAAACTTTGAGCTAAGATATTGAACCTTCTGTAATTCATGAATTCCACTAGATGTTGTATATCATAGTGGGGTTAAAAAAATGATCAATACTTTTGTTCAGTGGTCGGTGAAGTTCTATGAAATGGATATGGTTTGCTTGTTGTGTTAGAATAACCACCACTATTGAGAGTTTTAAACATCAATTTATTCAACAGGAATGATTACTAGATAGTTTGAGTGGACAATTCAGATCTCATAGGACATTTTGAGAGAGTACATTTTAAAATATATTGGTTCTTTTGAGTAAGAAGTTGTATATTGTGGTGTTGACTTAATTTTTGTTGGTGAAGTATGATTCTATTTAAATTAGAAATAATCTCATATAAGAGACTTGAGAGTTTTTTTAGATGATCTAGAAATACTTGGAGACTACCTAGATAAGTTTATGACATGATTTGGGGGGGGGGATGGGAAGGATGGGGTATGGGGATAGGGGATGGTGCAGAGGGGTTGGGGGGCTGGTAAAGGTGGGTTGGGGACATTGAGGGGCTAGTGAAGGGGGATGGGGGATATTATAGGGGGTATGCAAGTGGGTTGGGGCTAGTGAAGGTGGGGGTTGGGGCTGCTGCATGTGGTTGTTGTAGGGAGACTGGTGTAGCGGGGTTGGTGGATGGTGTTGGTGGGGGCTTGGAGGGCTGGTGCATGGGTGAGGTGAGGGGTGGTGGTGCTGGTGTAGGGGGTTGGTGGCTCGTGCAGGGGGAGTGGGGGAGGCTAGTGCAAGGGGGAGTGGGGGGCCAGTGCAAGGGGCTAGGTGTTGGTGTAGGGGGGGCTACTATAAGTGGGGGTTGGAGGCTGCTGTAGGGGTGAGGTGGGGGGGGGGGGTTGTTGGGAGTGGGGGTGGATGGTGTATAGGGATGGGGAGCTGGGGGCTCATCTATGGGGGGGCTACAGTGAGTGAACCACAAGCGTGAGGTTTTTCGGTCCAACCTACTATCATTTTTTATAGGTATTGTGGATCATAAACAATATCTATCAATTAAGGAGAAAAACATCAAGATTTTCAAGTAGAACATCCTTCAGGGTTTGTGTCATGGGGTTTTGACTCTCTGTTTCCAAGTGGTATGAATATTTATATACTCTTAAATTTTTTATCCATGTGAATTACCAAATGTCTTAAAATATTTTTAAGTAAACCAATGAATTTCACCAAATTCATTTCACTTTTATTTACATTTATTACGTTAGGCTCGATAATGTTAAAATAGTTCGTGCTCATTTCCAATTTCAACTATTTATATTTTAAGTGTTTCTAGATTCTATATTGTTTACGTTATTTTCGTACCACTTACTTAAAAAAAATTTCTTTTAGTATTTTATTACTGATGAAAAACACCCCTTATATTTTCAAAATGATTTTTTAGAGATAAATGATCAGATTGGATTACATATATGATTTCAAATGGTCACTAATCGATGAAACACACAAATTTTTTTTAAATATTTTTTGTAATACCTTGTTATATGTTTTCATAATCAACCTTTCTCCCCAAAAACATTGTGTCAAAATATTTGAATGCAAAGTGAATTTCTATTTTCCACAAATGGAAACCTAAGAAGGCATATATATAGTGCTAAATTTGAACTCCCCATAATTGTATATCTTTTTTATAATTCTAACTAGATACAAAAATTGTGCATTAAAAATAGGCCCATGTTTTTGGTCCATTGCACCTCCACAACACTACCTCGCTTTATTCATGGCATGTATCATTGACTAACTCATACTTATAAATCCACGATCTCCAATTACATGATTCTTTCCAAAATTTCAAATTTAATGAATAAGATATTATCTTCAAGCTTCTTGTAGGTAAGATGGTTCGTGGATAAATATCTTTATTTTTTATTTGAATCTCTCAACTTCAGTATGAATATTTTTTCTATTTGGTTCACTATAAATCACCCTAAAGTTCATCTGGATTTGACATTCTCTTTGTGTAAGAAAATTCTAGATGAAATTTGGAGTAAAAAACATTATTCATTAAACAATTGGATGGGTTACTTTCAAACATGAATTTTTATTTAGGCTCGATACCAATTGAGACTTATAGTTCCCTTAACTTCCACGTATGGCATTCAATTATTAGACTTAGACATATTTATATTTCAGCTCCTAAATATGAAATTTTATAACCCAACTGTATAATGGAATTTTTCTACCCTATATGTATTCCTCACATCATAAGTAGTTATAAAAAATTTAATGCATTGAGAAAGGGGTACCTCAAACCTACTTAGTAGATGTGTGGGGTTATCCAAATTTGACAAAGCCTTTTCTTTTGCTTTTTCTTTCTCACATTTTCAAAATTTTGGAGCAGAATTCCATCACTTAATCATATTCCCTTTGCTTCAGGTCAACCTATGTAGTGATGTTTTTCTTCCTTGGCCTAATCTAATTCTTTATTATGTGATAAATTCCACATGTTCACTTCTCCATTTTTGATGAATTTATAATGTTTTCTTCATCACATTTTATCCTTTATTGGAGGCAACCTCCACCAAATTGAGCTTTCATATTTTTCTTGAGTGCCTTTCCACTAGAAAAATATTCTTCTAATTATCATGAGGGCATGTCCCTCATGCCACATTTATCCTTTATTTTAGATTTTATCTGAGAAATTGAGTATTTATGGATCTCCATATCTAATTTCAACCTTCTATTCTTCTTGACTAGATTTTCTTTTAATGTAACCAAGTCATATCATATACCCACAAAAGATTAAAATTCCTTTTATTTATATCCCATCTCATTAGAATCAACCTTCAGAAGCTTAAATTTGGAATAAATTACATCAAATTTATCAAATTGGGTTTCATTATTCTTCCTTAGATTAGTATCCACTCAAACCGGCCTATTGATGAAGCGTTTTAACATTCCCACTTCCATTTCTAGAACCATGATCTAAACCTCCCAGGACTTGTTTTCATACTATAGTTTCAAATTGCCTTCTTTATTCTATTGATCTTGTTCCTCAAAATGGAATATAGCTACCACCTTCTATATACATTGGATATCCTCATCATCTATATTCTCAACTTCAATTAGCATGAAAACCTCTTTAAAATTTACTATATAAACATTAAATTGGTAGACATATTTTTAATTTAAACTATTCATACCTTCCCATTGTAGATTGTTGGATTTTTTGACTAAAATATCATAAACCCCAAAAACATTTCTATACATTGGAGTTACTTTCGGTCTTTTCTTATATTTTAAACATATTACATTATCCATGATGCAATAAAATTATAAGGTATGCAAAAATCAGATCCAAAATAAAATTTATTTATTTGACACATAATCAAAATCATATTATCTGATACCAATTTTTAAATAACCTTTAGGCACCCTGATAGGGGGAAGGTTGAATTAGGGGGAACTAAATTTTAAACCTTTTTAACCACCTTACCAATTTTCCTTTATGAATATAATTCCTATATGGGTTGGAATACTGTTTAACTGGTTTCATTTTCTCTTCACCCACAACATCACTATGTTCCTTTATGAAAATGAAGGAATATAATTCATTTAGGGATAAAATAATTTTTACTTGGATCACCCACATTGGGAAACTCTAAGGATTATGATATCAACATTTTTTTAATAAACTAATTAACCACTAGTGTAATGGCCCGGACCTCTCCGGCCCTTTCCTTTGTCAGAAAGAAGGTCACAAAGTGTTCTGAAGGGTAAAATGGACTTTTCCCACACTTTCCAGAATTTTGAAGATACGCATTGTGTAGTTTGAGTACACACCATGTACCCCTTTTCCGAGTATACCCCGTGTTGCCAGCCGTGTCCTTGCTGTGAATAATGGGTGCACGCCGTGTGACCAGTTCTACACGCCGTGTAGTCCCTCCTCGCGTATGCGTTACCAGTCAACGACTGTGTACCATGTTGGAGTCGTGTCCTTTCCGTGTGCAATAAATGAGTACACGCCATGTGTCTAAAATACATGCCATGTAGTCCTTCCCCGCATATGCATTACCCTCAAAACGTGTGTTGACCAGTCAACGGCCGCGAAGCCCTATTGGAAGCCGCGTGGAGACCGTGTGAAAGAACTGAGTACATGCTGTGTACCATAAAGTACATGCCTTGTACTTTTTCTTTTCACGCCTTTAAAAGCAGGGGTCCCCTCCTCCTTTCAACTCACACCTCTCCTCCCCTCTCCTCTGAGCAGAGCTCTCTTAAGAGACTCGAAGGCTCTTCCTTCCATAACTTCTTCGTCCGAGCTCCGATTTACGATCCGTCAGCGGCTACGGGATCGTAACAACGAGGTGGAACTTCCGATCTTGGATCCGTTGTCTTTCCTTCAGCCTTTCCTTTCCGACATCCACCCGAGGAGGTATTTCTGTGACCCGACAGAAGTGAAAAACACCAACAAATGTCTTCTAAGGTTGATCCGGGGGAGCGTTGCGATCAGGAACCTGTTGAGGTAGGGATCTTACCTTCGTCTCTCTAATTTTTGCATCATGCGGGGTGGGTATCCTCTTGTTTTCATGAGAAATAGTTGAACCTTTAAATAAAGATAATAACTGGATTATATAACGGGGTTGGAAAGTTGTGATTGTTGTTACTTTACATCCTGTGATATTATGTTGTGAATTGAATGAGCTGCTGCTTACTGAAAATCCCGGTCGTTGGGGGCCTTTTCTTGTGAAATTAAATGTTTTCCTATCTTTCTAGACCGTTTTTGTGGAATGTGTAATTTGTTTAATCATGTAAATTTGGCTGATTAAATGAAAATCTGGAACCCTTGTGTGATCACCCCAGTTAAAAAAATCGAATAATGAACATGTGGGTGTTTGCTTGGTTACGTGGCATGTGTTGGGGGTGTTTTGTGGGTTTTTGTCGATCGGGTGAGCAGTGGGGCTGCGGTTGACTTGGTTGTGGGTTGGTGTGAATGTTGTGATGGTGATGGGCAGTGGGGATGCAATAAATGGTATTAAAGGTGTAATGATGTATGGTGTGGTTGTGGTTATAGTGGTTGGCAGCGGGGCAGCAGGGCTGGGTTTAAATGTGAACGGGCTATGGGTTGTGAATATTAAATTAAAGTGGAAGAGTTAATAAATGGTGGGGCGTGGTAATGAATCAGAGTTAATAATCAATGGGGTTGGTTGGTTGATAAGAGGGACTTTTTTGTGCTGCTTATGTTTTTCTTAACTTGTTTTGTGGATGGAAGGGTTATGTTTTACGAATGATTGATGTGGTTAGTTGTGGATAGTTTCCCAATAGTTAAGGAACTAAATAATATAATTCTGCTGAAACGTAAAAACCTAAATGGGGTTGGGGTTGTTTGTCGTATGCATGATTCGTAGTAGCAGTGCCGAGGCAAGTGCTCAATTTCTCTGTTTAGAAGCCATAGGTTGGGCTGTGTGGTTGGTATATATATATATCTGTATCTTTTGTGTTTTATCACTCCCCACCCATGTTGAGCACTTAGTGTCAAACACTCCCATTTCATCGGAGAGGGTGTTTTTACCTTAGTTACTAGCTCTTTCCTGATCCTTCTCCCTTAGGATGTGATGGATTGAGGCGACCTTACACCTAAGACTCTTCGGTTAGGTTTCGACTGGGATTGCTTAGGCCCAAGACTCTTCGGGCATGTTCTACTTTTTCCCAAGAATCTCCGGGATGAGGCCCAGGTGTGTGCGGGAGGGATATGTGGTTGTGAGGCCCAGGTGTGTGCGGGCGGGATATGTGGTTGTGAGCCCCAGGTGTGTACGGACGGGATATGTGGTTGTGAGGCCCAGGTGTGTGCGGGCGGGATATGTGGTTGTGAGGCCCAGGTGTGTGCGGGCGGGATATGTGGTTGTGAGGCCCATGTGTGTACGGGTGGGATACATGGTGGTGAGGCCCGGGTGTGTGCGGGCGGGGAGAGTGTGGCAGCGTCAGGACGTTCATCGTTAGGAAGAGCAGCTAACTAAAGGGAACTGGTGCGGGGTACCCAATACTGTTGTTTCTTATATACTTCTACCTGTTGTGCTTGTGTTTTGGTGAGTGTGGCTGGTGAGGTTGGGTGGATATAATTCCTTGCTAGGTTTCTTCTGTTGTTCTCATGGGACATTAGGATGTCTCCCCACTTGTGCATGAGAGATTTAGGTTTCCCTACTGAGTATACTTGTATGCTCCCCCTAAGTTTACTTTCAGGTTTCCAGGAGGACTACCAGGGCCGTGCGGGACCCTACTAGTCGGACAGTTGGAGTTGTTGCAGTTGCTGTTCTCTTGTTTTCTTTTGGTATTGTACTTTGATCTTTCTTGTACTTGTACCTTGTTATAAAATTGTTTAACCATGCATGTGGGCTTGGTTTGGGTTTATTCCTATACACTTGTTCTTTTTCCTTTTTGGTGGTTGACTTGTCCTATTTCCCGATCCTAAAAAATAAAAAGTGTAATGCCTCCCATACTTGTGAAAACTCATACCCTTGGTGCTAGTCGCCTCCCTGGGGCCTACTGGAGGTGGGACTCGGGGGTCATTATCTCCCTTTCACCATTTCCAGCTTAGGAGGGGCATCTTTGGTGGGAGGGGGTCGTGACAGAATGGTATCAGAGGTGATGGTTGAGAGATATGATGGAGTCTGGAGTTAGGAACAGTGAGGATTTCATGGGATAGTAGGGTGAAAATGTTAGTCAATATTGGTGCGTGACATAGGCCAGGGAATACCCGCTAGGACACGAGATTTTAGGGCCCCTCGTGATCCGATGCAAGGACTCTGAGCCTACCGAAAGACCAAGTGAGACTACATTGATTGAAGGGTAGAGACCCTAGGGAAGGTACATGCATCATCATGATTGTGTTTTACTTGATTTGGGTGTTCTGGGAAAGAAATTGAAATAAAATGATATTATAAAACTTTGAGTTTTCCTTACTACTTGGGCTTAGGCTATCCTTGTTTACCGTAAAGCTATGGCACCTGGACGTCATCCCCGGGTGGCTCAGATGGACGAGGCCCAACAGATTCAGGAGGTCGATCAGTTGAGGATTGACCGAGAGGAGGATGATAGCCAGTGGCAGAAGACTCTCCGTTCTTTTCAGCGGCAGTCCCTCAAGAAGTATGAGGGTAGTACTTTGGATACGGAGACGGAGGGGTGGCTTGAGGATCTAGGGATCGATTTTACCTTGATTCGTGCTCCGAGGGAGTACTGGGTTCCCCTAGCAGTCAGTCAGCTGAGAGGTGCAGCGCGATAGTGGTGGACACTCTACCTTGAAGAGAGGATAGAGGCAGATGTTCCATGGGCAGACTTTGAGAAGGAATTCTGAGAGGAATACCTTTCTTCCATGATCAAGGTGTAGAAGTGGTAGGAGTTACTCTCCCTTCAGTAGGGGAGTATGTTAGTACGAGAGCTGGGGATCAAGTTCAAGGATCTCTTGCGCTTTGCTCTGGATCTCTTTCCAGATGAGGAGTCTCGGGCGAGACGTTTGGAGGAGGCGCTCCGTCCTTCGCTCTAGTATGATTTCACCCCATTCACCCTTCCGACATACTTGGCAGTATAGAAGAAGGCAGAGGTTGTCGAGAGGATGCACTCGCTGGGAGGTGCACCCTGAGAGGGGATCCAGCTAGGTTCGTCGAAGGGGAAGGTGGTCAGCAGCAGGTCTCCTGCGACGGGACCTTCCAGGTTCAGGCCAGTGGGGAGAAGGCCCCAGCAGTTCCAGTTCAGATCTTCGGGTCCTCGTCCCTTTTTCACAGGCCCAGGACCGAGGTGTTTTTCTTGTGGAGGTTTCATGAACGTTCAGAGTCGGTACACGACCCGTGCTCAATACGGTGGAGGTGGGCAGGTTCAACGCCCACCTCAGCAGCACCAGTTACCGGCGAGGCCCTTCCAGCAGCAGCAGGACCATGCTCCACCGAGGGCAGACTTTGCGGGAGGAGGCCGACCTCAGGGTTCTCCTCAGGGACCTCGACCAGGGCATTGTCGGGGAAGTGGACGACATCAGAGAGGTAGAGGAGCTGGGCGTGGATAGTTGCATGCAGCAGATTTAACAGCTCCAGCAGGACCATAGGTGGTGGGAGGTACGATTTGTTTGTTCAGCACTCTTGTTTCTTCTTTGTTCGATTTGAGAGCTTCACACTCCTTTGTTTCACCTGGTCTAGCCCATTCCTTGGGACTATACATATAGAGACTTTCCGTACCACTGGTACAGAGTACGCCATTTGGAGGCTAGACTAGCGTATCTTGTGTTTGCTGGGGATGTGGGCTGATGTTGGGACCACATCGATCTAGTGGGGACCTTCTTCTATTACAGATGCAGCCATACGATGTCATCCTAGGCATTGACTAGTTGTTTTCTGTTGGTGCCGTTATCGACTGCTTCCGGAGAAGAGTCATGCTCTCTGACGTGGATGGGCAGCTTGTAGATTTTGTTGGTAAGAGGAGCTATCAGGTGGGAAGCTGGCGTGTGGAGCCTCTCCTTTCCTTGTTAGGTGGGCTATCAGTGGTTCTAGCTGATACAGATATGATGGATGTCCCAGAGGTTGTTGGGGAGTTCCTCGATGTTTTTCCTGAGGAGGTTGTGACTCTACCCCCCGACGTGACTTTGAGTTTAGGATAGACTTACAGCCTGGTGCCCATCCAATTTCGATGGCCCCTTATCGGATGGCACCTTCAGAGTTGTAGGAGTTGCGAATTCAGATTGACGATCTGATTGAGAAAGGTTTTGTTCGACCCAGCGTGTCGCCATGGGGTGCTCCAGTTTTGTTCGTGAAGAAGGCAGAAGGTGGTCTCAGGCTATGCATAGACTACCGAAGGTTGAACCAGGTAACAGTCAAGAACCGTTACCCCCTTCCAAGGATAGATGATATCTTCAACCAACTTAGGGGAGCAGGTTGGTTTTCCAAGATTGATCTATGATCTGGATATCATCAGTTGAGGGTAAAGGACGGTGACATCTCGAAGACGGATTTCAGGTGCAGGCATGGGCACTTCGAGTTTGTGGTGATGCCGTTTGGAGTTACGAATGCACCGGATGTGTTCATGGGACTTATGAACATTGTCTTCTGAGAGTTTCAGGACCGGTTCATCGTTGTTTTTATCGATGAAATCCTGATCTACTCAAGGTCAGAGGAGGAGCACATTGAGCATCTCTGGGCAGTCTTGGAAGTCCTTCGACACCACCAGCTTTATGGGAAATTGTCGAAGTGTAAGTTCTTGACACAAGAAGTACACTTCCTTGGGAACATGGTGTCTCCGCATGGAGTGTCAGTGGACCCTTCGAAGGTGGAGGCAGTTGTTTCTTGGACAGGAAACAAGAGCTTGGAATAAGTTCGTAGTTTTCTGGGGTTAGCAGGTTACTATTGGAGGTTCGTTTCAGACTTCTCTCAAGTTTTTTCTCCTTTGACAGCTTTGACGAGAAAGAACCAGGTCTTCCTATGGAGCGAGCAGTGCCAGAAGGATTTTGACTACCTGAAGGAGAAGTTGGTCAGTGCTCCCGTACTTAGGTTTCTAGAGGAAGGGTTGTTATATGAGTTGTTTTGTGATGCTTCTGGCCTTGGTCTGGGGTGCGTGCTGATGCAGAAGAATGGAGTGATCTGTTATGGGTCTAGGCAGTTGCGCCCTCACGAGCGTAACTATGCCACCCATGACCTGGAGCTTGCAGTAGTAGTGTTCGCACTGAAGTTGTGGTGACATTACCTCTTTGGGGAGCGCTTTGTGATCTTCTCAGATCACAAGAGCCTGCGTTATATCTTCTCCCAGCGTGAAGTGAACTTACGGCAGCAGAGATGGGGCGAGTTTCTCCAAGACTATTACTTTGAGATCTCTTACACTGAAGGTAAGGGAAACGTTATGGCTGATGCCCTGAGCAGGAAGTCACATTAAGAAGTGATTCGAGAATCTGCTGATGCTTGGAAGGTGATGAGAGAGTTGGCTGCCTTGCACTTGGATGCCAGGGTAGAAGGTGTTAGAGGCTGTTTGTTTCAGATGATGGTGTAGTCCTCCTTGATGCATCAGGTGGAAGAGTCTCAGTGGGGGGACTCCAAGGCGGAAGTGATGCAGGATCGTATCGATCAGGGGAACGCTCCAGAAGGATGGTCAGAAGACAGCCGACATCAGATTCTTTTCCATGAAAGGTTATTTGTTCCAGAGGCGATGCATGGTGGAGTTCTCTGTGAGTTCCATAGCTCACCCTTAGCGGTACATCCAGGAGTTTAGAAAATGTACCGAGGCCTGAGGGAACAGTTTTGGTGGCCCGGGGTGAAACAGGCAATGGTGGAGTTTGTGGCTAAATGCCTAGTGTGTCAGTAAGTGAAGGATGAACACCGTGTTCCCAGTGGTTTGTTGCATCCTTTAGAAGTCCCTGAGTGGAAGTGGGATGACATCTCGATGGACTTCTTCATAGGACTACCCAGAGCTCAGGGAGGTTATGATGCTATCTGGGTAGTGGTGGATCAACTGATGACATCAACTCACTTCTTAGAAATTAAGGAGTCAGGCCTAGTGAGTACCTTAGTACAGAGGTACATAGATGAGGTGGTGCATTTGCATGGAGTTCCGAGGACTATCTTCTCAGATCGGGATACTCAGTTTACCTCACGAGTCTAGAGGGGGTTACAACATGCTTTTGGAACCCAGCTACGCCTTAGCCCTGGTTTCCACCCCCAGACCGATGGGAAGATGGAGCGGACTATCCAGACGTTGGAGGAAATGATGCGAGCATGCGTTCTGGATTTTGGAAGATCATGGGTACGACACTTGCCTTTAGTAGAGTTTGCGTACAACAACAGATTCCACTCTACTATTGGAATGGAACCATTTGAGGCTTTGTATGGGAGACCATGTCGTTCACCCATTTGCGGGATAGAGGTTGGTGAGACAGGTGCTCTTGGGCCTGAGGTAGTGCAGAGCACCACATAGAAAGTCCAGATTGTACGTGAGAGGATGAAAGCGGCTCAGGACCGACATAAGTCTTATGCTGATCATCGGAGGAGGCCCTTAGAGTTCGAGGTGGGAGATCATGTGTTCTTGAAGGTTTCCCCTCGATGGGGGTAGCGGAGGTTTGGGAAAGGGAGAAAGATCTCACCTAGGTTCATCGGACCTTCTGACGTGCTGAGGTGAGTCGGCGAGGTGGCATATCAGCTGGCCCTGCCACCTCAGTTGGAGAAGGTTCATGACGTCTTCCACGTCTCCTAGCTTTGTCGGTACTTACACGATGACTCTCATGTTATCGACTGGGGAGAGCTAGATATGGGAGACGACGTGACCTTCGAGGAACGACCATTCAGAATCAAGGATCGTAAATAGAAGGTGCTCTGTGGACGAACCATTCCCTTGGTTCATGTGTTGTGGAGGCATGGAGGTATTGAGGAGTGTACTTGGGAGCAGGAGACCCAGATGCACGCTCAGTACCCGGAGTTGTTTTGACTTGTGTTTTTTCCTTGTTCTTCTAAGCTTTGTGTTGATGTTGTACTCTGTACCTTTGATTTATGGAATGCTTGGCTTGTCAGTTGCGAGACCTTTTTGTTTCGTTTCCCTGGTAATGTGTGACATGTCCGAATGTATGGGGAAATGGAAAAACCTTATCCTTAATTGAGACACATTAATGCGGATGCGATTGAACCTGTGCAGGTGAGTCAGTGCTGCCTAAAGCAGATAATATCTCGACATAGGAGAAGGAATTTACCAAACCCACGTGTTCGGGCAGTGTGTAGGTTGTGCGGTGTTGGGGGCAGTGCGAGTTGAAAAATCCTAATGTATAGAAGTGGGAAGACCCAATTCTTAATCGAGACGCATCAATGAGGATGCGATTAAACCCGTGCAGGCGGGTCAGTGCCTCCTAAAGAGGATAATATCTCGACATGGGAGAAGGAATTCCTAACACCTATAATTAGGGTTGGTGGTTGGATTCCTGTTAAAATGAGAACCCTAAGAGGTATCTTGTTGGGTTTCCTCTGGGTTGGGTTTTGAATTCTCATGGATGAGAATGTTTTAAGAGGTATCTGATGTAATGGCCCGGACCTCTCCGGCCCTTTCCTTTGTCAAAAAGAAGGTCACGAAGTGTTCTGGAGGGTAAAATGGACTTTTCCCACACTTTCCAGAATTTTGAAACTACACGCTGTGTAGTCTGAGTACACGCCGTGTAACCCTTTTCCAGGTATACCCTGTGTTGCAAGCTGTGTCCTTGCTGTGTGGAATAATGGGTGCACGCCGTGTGACCAGTTCTACAAGCCGTGTAGTCCCTCCCCGCGTACGTGTTACCAGTCAATGGTCGTGTACCATGTTGGAGCTGTGTCCTTGCCGTGTGCAATAAATGATTACATGCCGTGTGTATAAAATTCACACCGTGTAGTCCTTCCCCACGTATGTGTTACCCTCAAACCGTGTGTTGACCAGTCAACGGCCGCAGAGCCGTTTTGGATGCCGCGTGGAGACTGTGTGAAAGAACCGAGTACACGCCGTGTACCATAAAGTACACGTCGTGTACTTTTTCTATTCACGCCTATAAAAGGAGGGGTCCCCTCCTCCTATCTACTCACACCTCTCCTCCCCTCTCCTATGATCAGAGCTCACTTAAGAGACTTGAAGGCTCTTCCTTCCATAACTTCTTCGTTCGAGCTCCGATTTACGATCCGTCAGTGGCTACGGTTTGATAATGACGAGGCGGAACTTCCGAGATTGGATCCGTTGTCTTTCCTTCCACCTTTCCTTTCCGACTTCTACCCGAGGAGTTTTTTCTAGGACCCGAAAGAAGTGACGAACGCCAACAGACGTCTTCTAATGTTGATCCGGGGGAGAGTTGCGATCAGGAACTTGTTCAGGTAGGGATATTACCTTCATCTCTCTAATTTTTTCATTATGCGGGGTGGGTATCCTCTTGTTTGCATGAGAAATAGTTGAACCTTTAAATAAAGATAATAATTGGCTTATATAATGGGGTTGGGAAGTTGTGATTTCTGTTACTTTACATCCTGTGATATTATGTTGTGAATTGAATGAGCTGTTGCTTACTAAAAATCACGGTTGTTGGGGGACTTTTCTTACACAATTAAATGTTTCCCTATCTTTCTAGACTGTTTTTGTGATATGTGTAATTTGTTTAATCACGTAAGGTTGGATGATTAAATGAAAATCTGGAACCCTTGTGTGATCACCCTGGTTAAACAAAGTGGAATAATGAACATGTGGGTGTTGGCTTGGTTACATGGCATTTGTTGGGGGTGTTTTGTGGGTTTTTGTGGATCAGGTGAGCAGCGGGGCTGCGGTTGACTTGGTTATGGGTTGGTGTGAATGTTCTGATGGTGATGGGCAGTAGGGCTACAAGAAATGGTATTAAAGGGGTAATGATGTACGGTGTGGTTGTGGTTATGGTGGTTGGCAGCGGGGCTGCAGGGTTGGGTTTAAATGTGAATGGGCTATGGGTTGTGAATATTAAATTAAAGTGGAAGTGTTAATAAATGGTGGGGCGTGGTAATGGATCAGAGTTAATAATCAATGGGGTTGGTTGGTTGATAAGAGGGACTTTGTTGTGCTGCTTATGTTTTTCCTAACTTGTTTTGTGGATGGCAAGGATATGTTTTACGAATGATTGGTGTGGTTAGTTGTGGATAGTTTCCCAGTAGTTAAGGAACTAAATAATCTAATTCTGATGAAACGTAAAAACCTAAATGGGGTTGGGGTTGTTTGTTGTATGCATGCTTCTTAGTAGTAGTGCTAAGGAACGTGCTCAGTTTCTCTGTTTAGAAGCCATAGGTTGGGCTGTGTGGTTGGTATATATATATATATGTATCTGTTGTGTTTTATCGCACCCCACCCATCTTGAGCACTTAGTGCTGAACACTCCCATTTCATGGGAGAGGGTGTTTTCCCCTTAGTTACAAGCTCTTTACTGCTTCTTCTCCCCTAGGCTATGATGACTTGAGGCGACCATAAACCTAAGACTCTTCGGGTAGGTTTCGATTGGGGTGGCTTAGGCCCAAGACTCTTCGGGAAGGTTCTACTTTTTCCCAAGAATCATCGGGATGAGGCCCAGGTGTGTGCGGGCGGGATATGTGGTTGTGAGGCCCAGGTGTGTGCGGGCCGGATATGTGGTTGTGAGGCCCAGGTGTGTGCGGTCAAGATATGTGGTTGTGAGGCCCAGGTGTGTGCGGGAAGGATATGTGGTTGTGAGGCCCAGGTGTGTGTGGGAGGGATAGGTGGTTGTGAGGCCCAGGTGTGTACAGGCGGCATACGTGGTGGTGAGGCCCAGGTGTGTGCGGGTGGGGAGAGTGTGGCAGCGTTAGGACATTCGTCGTTAGGAAGAGTAGCTAACTAAAGGGAACTGGTGTGGGGTACCCAATACTCTTGTTTCTTATATACTACTACCAGTTGTGCTTGTGTTTTGGTGAGTGTGGCTGGTGAGGTTGGGTGGATAGAATTCCTTTCTAGGTTTCTTCTGTTGTTATCACGGGACATTAGGATGTCTCCCCACTTGTGCACGAGAGATTTAGGTTTCCCTAATGAGTATACTTGTATGATCACCCTACGTTTACTTTCAGGTTTCCCGGAGGACTACCAGGGCGGTGCGGGACCCTACTAGTCGGACAGTTGGAGTTGTTGCAGTTGCTGTTCTCTTGTTTTCTTTTGGTATTGTACTTTGAGCTTTCTTGTACTTGTACCTTGTTATAAAACTATTTAAACATGCATCTGGGCTTCGTTTGGGTTTATTTCTATACACTTGTTCTTTTTTCCTTTTTGGTGGTTGACTTTTCCTATTTCCCGATCCTAAATAAATAAAAAGGGTAATGCCTCCCATACTTGTGAAAAATCATACCCTTGGTGCTAGTCGCCACCCTGGGGCCTACTCGAGGCGGGACTTAGGGGTCATTATCTCCCTTTCACCATTTCCATCTCAGGAGGGGCATCTTTGGTGGGAGGGGGTCGTGACAACTAGGCTCACCACATTCATGGTTTATGTATTTAAGTAAATTGGATTTAATTTGAACAAAAATACTTTATTAACGACCTTGTTATTCATTATTGGGATTCACATATCAATCTAAATATTCATTGGTCATTGTTGGTTAGGGAGTCATGTATCATTTATCATGTACATTCGACACACTAATCACACATATATAAGAAGTTATTATATCTCTCTTATTTTCCCATTATTTTCATATAAGTGATTTAGTTATGATGTGGTAAGTTCTACCCACCACCATCAAAGGTTGTGAGTTCAACATTGGATTCTAGGAAGTATTCCTTCACTTTTATTATTTTTCTCAATTTTAATTAGGGTTTTTGTGATTTTTGGGTTCCCTGTATTTTTGCAGTGCCTTTTGGATCTTGTTGAGGTTGATTCAAGCTGCCATTGGGGATGGTGACTTAGATTTGTATGCATAGGGGGGAATATAAATATATAAGTCCCCCCTTTATATATATTAAATCATGGAAGTATGAATATATATATTGGGGATAGGTGTTCTTATATACAGAGGCGAAAAAGGAATATGTGTGTAAGTTAAAATGGGTATATGAAAGTATAAACATATATATAAGGACACCCTAGTGAATATTTGGCCATGAAAATATGTTCATATAGTCCAAGTGTACTTATATATATGTGTAGGTGCATATTCATGAAAACAGAAATAAAAGGAAGATTTCAGTTGTCATTGTAAAAAAAAGTGTGTCCTGATGTTGAGGTAGGTTCCCTATTCCAAACTCTTTAATTTGAATTCAATGATTTCTTAATTGTTTAAAAATCATTATTATATACTAACATTAATCTCCCTTAGTGATTATAATCTTACCAAAATCACCAAAACACCCTTTAGTAATTAACTAAGGTGTGGCTGCATTTTCATTTTACAGGACCCAATGAAATGGATTCTATCTCTTCCCCATGGATAAAAATTACCTTGATGCATCTGGTGTAATCCCAATGTTAAATTTATGTATTAATTTAAAATCATAGTTAACCCTTACATAGAAATAATATTTCTTAGATAACCTTTATATATTTCACAAATTAATTTTTTATAGTCTCTTATTCTTTAGTTTGACCTTTATGAAGGCTGTGAATTTCCTTTTTGTAGCGTAGTATCACCTTAACTAGCCCATGGAATATTTCATTATGTATTCATAATAATTTTTAGAACGCCTTTATATAGGTAGTGAAAAATCCAAATGACCTTTATGAAATTTGAGTTCACCTTTACATAGGACTCAAAATACCTTTATGCATATACCTAATTTTAGTGAAAACTTTATATAGAGCTTCGATTAAGTTTGTGTATGGTTGGTGTGTATGGGGTGTGCGGTGGAGGGGGTCTGCTGGGGGATGGGGAAGGGTGTAGCGGTGTGTAGGGGATGGGGTAGGGGGCATGGGGTGTGCTAGGTTTGGTTTCAAGGGGAAGGGGAGGGTGTAGGGGGTGCACTAGGTGTGCAGGTGGGTGTGCTAGGTTATATATATAGGGGGAGGGGGAGGTTGAAGGGGGTGCATGGGGTGTGTAGTGGGGTGTTATGGGGGAGGGGGAAGGTGTAGGGATGTGTATGGGAGGGGTAGGGGAAGGGGTGTCATGTGTTTTTTTGCAAGGGGAAGGGGAGGGTACATGGGTTCAAGGGCTGTATAGGGGGTGTGATGGGGAGGGGCATACTAGTTTCTATTTCTATGGCTAGGGGGAGGGTGCAGGTGGTGTTCAGCGGGTGTGTGGGGTGTATTGGGGGTGTGTTTTGAGAGGGTAAAGGGGTAGGGGTGTGCAGTGGATGGTGTAGGGGGTGTACATGGGGGAGGGGTAGGGGTAGAGGGCATGAAGGGGGAAGTTTGAGGGGGATAGGGGGTAAAAGGGAAAAGGGGGTGGTGTGAAAGGGGGTTTAAGGGGGGTAGGGTGCATGTGGGGTGTTTGGGGGGAGGGGGTGAAAACCTGCATTATGCAAACCTATTATGCATTATGCATTACATGAAGACCTGCATTATAAAAACATGTTTTTTATGTGAATACTTGTTAGTATAACAATGAATTATGTGACTACGATTTCTTTACGTTCAAACATATAAGTATGATAGTGTATTTTGTGTACTCACATTTCCGTAAAGATTTCAAATCATCCATAATTTCCTAGGAAGAACATAGGGAAAGGAAGAATACATTCAAACATATTTTTTCTATGAAATACAGTCCTCTCAACAACCAGAACAGTGGCAGAACCACACTATTTTTGTATGGAATGTGGAGTCCTATAGACACTATTTCCAACAATGGATATATCACTATAACCATGGTTCCAAACAGTGGCTATAGACTTATAGGCAGGGTTCTAAACTAGGTATATATGTCTTACGTGATGTAATAATCTTTCACTGTTTGAAAACCATGGATATATGGAAATTTCCATTGGTGAATCTATCGAAATAAGGCTATAGCCATGGTTTAAAATCGTGACTATAATATTTTCCCTATAGGTACACTAATTCCTATCAAGGTTCATTAAATTGTGGTTGTAACCTATATCCACAATTTGTGGTCCTACAGCCACGGTTCCAAACCGTGGTTATATCCTTATTTTTTAGTAGATACGTTTGATGTAGAAAGAGTAAAGGAAATGATATTCCTATTTTACCACATTTAAACTTATTTAATCCATTCAAACCCTCTATCCATTGATGGTTGATGTTGATATCAATTCATTTTGATCAGTTTTTTTAGCTGCGAGGCCTCTTTTCTTGGGAACTACTTATAGCGAGCTCACCCACACACTATGAGATAAAGAAAATATTATTATAGAATCTAGAGATTTTAGTACTTATTTGTTAACAAATTCATTCTTTGAGGGTGTGATCCATATTTTAGGTTGACATTTGGGGTTTTCATCTTTATCGAGTAGAATTTTGTGGGAACACAATGTAAGAGTAATTCATTTTATATCAACCACTCCCCGAGAAATTGACTACTTATGTCTTTTAATTAGATCAACTAGTTTTTCCTCTAGTGGCTGAGATAGTTTGGATTTAATGATTACTAGTAGAGAGTTTGAAGAACCTAAGTATGGATACTAAAAAGTAATATGTAAAGGCTTCAACTTCAGTGTTGGTGGTTGAATGATAGAGGGGGTGAATGGTGAAAAGGTATCCCTTTTGAGAGGTTAATTTATTCTAACCTCTTAAAAATAATATTATTTTTATCCATTAGGGAGTGAATACTCACTATCTTGTTTTATGGACATGTATTTATTTCATTCATGGGTTAAAGAGACGATGTTTCAATCAATGGAATCATCAGCTTTGACGATGTTGAAGACTACATGTTCTTCTCTATCTCGAAGGATTTGACACCTTTGGTTCATCTCTAATAGAGCCTTTCCTATTTCCATGAATGGAATTTAGAAAATAATATTGATGTCACCTTCTTCTTCCTTGTCTAAAACTATTATGTCTAAAATAAATATGAACTTTTCATCCTTGATTAAAACATCCTAAAAAATTCATCTATGGTACACTACTGATCAGTCTTCCAATTGTAGTGATACTCAAGTTGGATTGAATTATTGAGGCCCCAATAAGACAAATACACTCACTATAATGAGGATGGTACTTGCAATGATATCGCACAGAGCTCTTTTGAATTTACACCCTTCAATAGCACATGGAATTGAAAATATTTTGGGGTCTCCCATCAGGGTGGGATTTTCTACAGGACAACAATAGAGCATTATTTTTTCATTAAGAATACACAAAGATATTCCCTTTTTATTTCATTGGAAATAAGATCATTTTGGAGTATTTCATAAACCAGAATATAGGAAATTTCCCCTAAAAAGGGTATGATGATATGGAATTATTTAATCATTAACAAGAAATTATATTACCTTTCTGACTTTATACCATTTCTTTAACTTTCTATAAATGTAATAGATATCACATATTGTGGTTTGGAAACATATATAGACTCTTTTGGTTACTAATTAGTGTGGTTGTTAGTAGATGATGATACATCTTGTGTTTTTATGTGACTGGTCCTATCAACATATTCTTCTTCTTCTTCTATTAAAGAGTGCTTCTTAGGTTACTCAGTTTTTCCTTCGTCTCTTCCACCTAGTTGATGGAAATCAGAAAGAATTACTTATCTGAACTACAACCTTAGCTTCTTCCCTTGGGTATGTTTCTATATTACTATGTAGAGTACCTTATAATCTTTTTGAGTGAGTCATGGAGATTTGACCCATCTGAACTTTGAGATTGTTCAAAGCATCTCATTGATTCTTCATATTTTTTTCTTATGTAGACATTCACGGTTCTGATTTTTGATCAAAAGTCTCTAGGAGGTTCTCTATGTTATTCTAGATAGGATCATTTTGTTGCTGACATCTCAGTTGAGTAGGATGAAATTGCTGATGTGCTCTATGAGGGAAAGGTTGTTTTTGTGCCTGTTGTTTAGGTCATGGAACTGGGTTCATGGGTGGGTACCCTGGTGATCATGGGTTATGAAATGATTCTTGAAAACTTCTCTAAAAATAATAACCCTAGCTATTTTGAGGTGTCTTCTAAGCTATCCTATGGTGATAATATTATTTTAGCCATTAGAAAATAGTATTTTGATTATTTTAATTGATATAATTTCAATGTTGAGGTTTTTATTCAACTTTTACCTTATAGTCTGGGTATAAGTGCGGGTCACCACACATTTTAATTGATTGTATCTCCATTATTGGAGTAGTAGAAGGGGTGTGGTGGAAAGCTATAATGATTGTAGATTATTTGTGAGCATTTTGACAGGTGCTTCTAGGTCTGGGGTTCTCATCCACTTGGTTGATTCCACAACGAGGTGGTCCATGATCACTCTTCCATAGGCTATCATTGTGAGAGGCTTCATAAAAAATAGATCTATAATCTATAGGTGTTTTAAAAATATGTCTTCCATCAACTACAACATCGATGACTATATGTGTGGCTATTTAGAGACCTTCATAGAATTTCTGGAGATATATCCACATGTTTAGTCCATAGTTTGGGTAATTCCTTGTTCATTACTTAAATATCTCTGAAGCTTCCCATGTGGACTCTCTATCAATCAGAGAGAGTTTTTGAATGTCATTCAAGAGTTTCCATGTCTGTATTGGTGGGAAGTATATGTGTAGAAACTTTTTGTCTTTATCATCCCATGTAATGATTGACTCAGGAGCTTGAATCTTGATCCAATACATGGATCTATATCACAAATTTAAGGGAAAGTCATGAATTATGACTGCATCAGATGATACTGTATGTTTTTCAAAATGCATCACATACAACCATGATGTATGAGATGATCTAATGGGTATATTCACACTTAAGTTAAATAAACTGCCCCTTATTCTAGATCATTTGAATGATTCCAGGTTTTATTTCAATGGGATGGGCCTGAATAGGAGGATGTGTGATGCTAAGTGTAACACCATGGATTTATTGAAAGTCGTAAACCATTATGGTTCATTCTTATTGCACTAGGTTCTGTCCATGAATTATCATGTGCATGCGTGGAGGGTTAGGTGGGTTGGGTCCCAACAGATTGTTCTGGTCATCCATATTTGACCGTTGGCTTCAAGAGGGGAACTGTTCGATCTCAAGATCAACAAATAACTTTTCTTGTGCCTAAATTCATCTTTAACGAGTTGAGGGCCCAATATGTATGCACTATTACACTTTGACAGTGACATAAGAGAGTATTGAAATAATAGAATAGAGAAATTGGGTGAACAATTCAAAAAATTTATGTTACTGAATGCATCATTTAATCCAGGTGTATTGTGGTCATATTAGATTTATTTTTTTGACTTCATATAGTACACATATGTATTATAGTGATAGTCTGGGGTCCATCTCATGGAGAAATGGATGGAAATAGTAGCTTAAGGCGTGTAAAACTTTAGAGTATGATCCCTCATGAGTAGATTTGGTTTGGAAAATCTATTGCAATTGAATTTGGGTCTTAATTATAGAATAAGGAAGTGATCAAGATCAATTTCGCGGATCCATAGAAAATATTATCATAATTCTAACATGGTAGGATCCTATGTTTTAGGATATGAAGAAAGTTGAGGTCACTAGTTTACTATGGTCAATTCAACTAGTACTACCTAAGAGGTAGATTTTACTTGATCTGAAGATAGTGCCAACCAATAAGAATTAAAAAATGTTTCAATGGAAAAAAGTGCCTCAGGATATTGGTCATATCCTAATTCACTTCAACTAGGATATGTTCCTTAATTCCAATGTCCTACGGTTAGGGATATTCAAATGAATTGGATAGAAAAATATTATTTATCTTAATTACTAAACCTTAATGATACAATTTTGAGAATTTATGATTTATTTTGTTTAGATGACCCAACTCTTAATCCCTACCAATGGTGGTTTATGCATTCATAGTAGGATTAAATGTAGATAAATAAGAAATTGAAATCAGACATATCATTCTATTAAAATTTGATATTAAATGATTCATTAACATGTAATGATTTATATTAACACATTTTTTTGAACATGTAACCAGTAACATGCAATATAGATCGCTAATCACATAATTATATTAAATACATACATGAAATATGAATATAAATGGTTGAAACATATGTTTTTTAGTGATCAGTACTTAGAACAATATTGAATGAAAGAGATGATGTGAAAAAGAATGAATACAACGTCGAAATCGACTCATGCAGTTTGTGTTAAATAGAAACAATGAAATGAGACTACTAAATTTTGAGTTTAGGGTAGAGGGAGTAGAAGGAAAGGGAGAGGAATGAAAATCACAAAAATCAACTTCCTTGTAACTTATGGGTAATCTCTATAATCTGCTGCCCTACTTCTATGTACACTGAAGAAATATTTTAAGACATATAATGGGGAGCCACACCATGTAATGTCGATCTGTTCTTCCCTCCATGAATTCTGAATGCATGCATATCTCATGCATATCTCATCCGAGATTTTTAAATTTGAATTATTTCACAATTTGTGTCTAGGACACATGACTTGTATTTTCCTTTAAGCTTTATCTATGGATTGTGTATTACAACCAAATCATTCACGATTTGTATCTTCATCTCATGATGTGTAATGGATTCTCTATTTGTTATTCTCATGAAATTATTCATGATGTGCTTAACAACTTGCAGTAAATATTGAAACTATATTGTGTGTTTTGTAATGGGGTTTCAAGATGTATAATATGAAAATTTTCCCCTTTTCTTTATTTTTTTCTTTTAAACATTGGAATTATATTTTCTAAAACAATAAACACATATAAAGTTTATTATCGAATAAATCATTGAAAATACTTAATCAATTTATAGAAAAATTTGTATATTATTTCAACTTATGAGAAAATTATTTATATTTTGTAAAAATATTTTCTTCATACATTATGTATTTAGTATTCTAATTTGAATTTTTATTCCATTTAAAACTAAAATAAAATGGATTTATAATTTATAATTGGTATTTAAAAATTATGTAGTAATGGAAATTTTATTTTTAGTAATAATGGAAAGTTACATTTGGTAAAAACTAGTTACCATGGTAAATGATAAAATGGTAAATGTTGAAAAACATAATGGAAATGAGTTCAAAAAATGTTTAAAAAATTGTGGGAATGGGTGTTTAATGATTTTATTGACCCTATCTCTTACCCTATTAAATATTTTCTAATTTTTGAGATACTTTCCTTGATATTGACATCAAATTAGTATAAAATTGGTCTTTTATAAAATTTTATCCCTTTAAACTTACCCAATGTTCACTCCTCTCCTTACTTCCACCCACACCAATACCCAAATTATATAGTAAAAAATACTCCCAAACCTATCCAAAACATTATTATACACCTTAAAAAGGTTACATTCTTCACAATATACTATCACTCAAAGTCATGACCACATTTGAAAAGTAGATAATCCATATAGTTAGGTATAAAAATTTAACAGCTCCTTTCTCATTTTTATTTCATAATGTTCACATTTTGTTCATAAATTTTCATTGAACCATATTAAAAAGATAAAAATAAATGTCATTTAATTTTTTTATGATATTATAATTATCATAAATTTAATGTCCTCATATTTTATGTAATATCATTTTTTAAATAAATTTAATTTCTTTGATAGTTTGTATTATACATAACACCGAGTTTAAACGAAGCATGATATACCTCCAAAATATTACTAATTAATGTGATAGTTATGATATAGAAATTAAATTTTTTATTCTATATAATAATAACTAAATTATGAAAATTATAATTTTTACACCTGTATAAAATAAAATATTTTGTTATAAATTGATTCAAAATGAAGAAAAATTGATTGTTAAAAAACAATTTTATGAAAAAAAAATTTATGTATGTAATGAGATTTTATCTTAATAAATTAAAGTAGTAAATATTGTTGAATTGTTTTCATAAAAAATTCTACATAATATATTTAATGAAATTTATTTATTTATTTAATATTTTATCTAGGCTTGGGATAATATTAAATCAAGTATTATGCTTAAAAATGTTGTCTCCTAAAAAGAAATTGTTTCACGTTTTGAAAACATATTTTAAAAATAACTTTTTAAACTTTTAGATAACCGATGTCAAAGAATTAATTTTATTTTTGAAATTAATAGGTAAAATATATTTTAAATTTAATTTTTTATAATTTTCTGAATATATTATTTTTTAGATGAATTGTGAAAAATACTTATTTTTATTCAAAACCACCTTTCCATTTTATAAATTTAAAAAGTTCCATTTTTTATTAAAATTGTAAAAAAAGTTAACTTTTCAATAATACTATAATTAATTCAATTTAGAAAAAATATTATATATTTATATTGAATTTTTATATAAATTCTTTTTGAATTAGAGAAAACATTTTCTTTAAAAAATCATATTTTAATCTCTCTTATAGGTTTAATTTTAAATTAAATTATATAACTTCTATGAATTGAATATGAAAAAAATGGATTTCTTAATTTGAATTTGAATAATAATAATAATTTAGTAATTTCAATTTAATTTTTTTTCATAATAATTAGTAAGGTCTTTAAAATTAATAGCTGTGATTAATGTTGAGATAGGTTTTCACATTATATGTGCATGAGTTAAAATAAATTATCTAAATACATAGGAAATTTATTTAATATTTTTTGTATCATATTTATAATAATTGGGTCAAATTTTCTGAAAATACTCATTTATTTTCAGCCTTAAATGATAAATTATCAAGATAATTAAAAAACTAGTTACATTGGTGAAAAAAGAAATAGTAAATCTATATAAACATGGTGATTAAAGAATTACATGTTTAATTTTTTTTACCTTTTTTAGGTTTTCATTGAACATATAATCAATCCTCCATATTTTTTAAAACTTATTGAGAAACATTTGTTGAGGGTGACTTCCCATTATTGAATTGTTTTGGGTGTTTACAATAAATGTCACTCCTCCTCAATTATAAATAGCCACCAACTACCTTTAATTGGTCACACCTCTTATGGAATTTGGATCAACCATCCCCTTCCAAAATATATCCCAAAACTATTTTAATTGTTATATAGAATCTTTTTTTCCTTTAATACCACCCTTATAGTCTTTAATAAGAGATCCAAGGGGGTTTTCTAAGATAACATAATTTGTTTTACTAATATCATTCTTTTAACATACTTAGTTAAAACATTAAATTTTTCCTGAATAATTCCAATATAATAACACTATTTTATTACATATACTGAGAAGCTATTATGTATATTTAATATTTCATATCCATATCCTCTTCGATCTAATGGGAAATGAAACAGTTGATCCTGTGTATGGTGGACTATCTCTTTGCGAACTAATTAAATTGATTTCCATCACTGTCTATCATAGTTGGATATTATGGTAGATTTAATTTTTATATTTATGATATTTTCAAAATAATTATAATTCCTTATTACCTTCTAATCTTTGAGAAATGATAACTTTTCTCATGAGTGTAACAACCTGAATTTTTAAATATATTTGATTCCTAATTTTGTGGGTATAATTAAAATGTGACCGTTGGGTTTCGACTGTTATATGACCATTGGTCAATATGACCGTTGGAAACTATAATCTTAACGTTGTGTTTTTATAAATGCGATTATCTTGGTTAATTTATATCGAATTAAGATTGAATGGCCTCATCCAGTAGACTCGAGCCTTATGAAGCCCATCTATCGGAGCTTGGGAAGGAGGGAGCATCAATGGGATTGTCTCTAGACCAAGCCCAAGCCGAAGTTCAACGTATGAAGCTTGAACCGAATCACCTAAGGGAGAAGTTTAAGCTGATATAAATCACCACTCAGGCAATGTTGTCTGAGCCACCCCCAGATTATATCACCATAACACACCTTACACTTAGGTCCTATCGTGGTGTTATAAAGGGATATGTAACGAGACCATATCTGCTTTGTGTAATCCTTTTATATAAATATTTTTTTTATTTCTTCTTATGGAAATTTTTGTGAATTTTAAATATCCGGATAAATATAGGATGTGTATTATCGATGAATTTAGGAAAAATGGGCATTTTAAAATGTTTTTGTATTCATTAAAAAATTAATAATGTGAAATGATTTTCAAAAAATGGTCTTCTACAGTTGTGAGCAGTGAGAAACATAGAGTGTAATAAGATCAACATGGTTTTCAGTGAATAGTAAATAGGAATAGTTACATACCCATACGAATAGTAATGAATAATAATGAATATTAATTTGACCAAAAAATAGAAACCTCACCCATGAATGTATACATACATTTTAGACATCTTTAAAGTGAAAAACCATCATAGTTTAAGGTTTGGTATTCTTGTATGCCATAAGTTGTTTATTTAAAATTTTATAATTTATTTAATAAATTAAAATGGAAATATATCTTCATAAAATTTAATCATAAATTGTTACTTTATTGTGTTATGGTTATACGATAATTTTATGGGACCTTGATTAATTTTTTATGGTTTTACAAAATGGGTTATGGTTTTAAAGTTGTATTTTTGGAATAAATAATGATTTTATTTAAAAAATAAATTAAAAATATTTAGAAAATTATTTTCAAAAAATGGACTTCATTTTTGATTTTAGATCATCGATATTAGGTTAGTGTGAATTTTTGGGTTTTTATGAAACAGTTGAATTTTCGGTGAATAGTAAAAATTCAGTTTTGAGTTTCAGGTGTTTAATGTCATCATTAATGATGTAATGATGATGTAAGATTTCAGGTAGAATTATGAATAGTGAGATATGATATGAGGTGTCCCAAGTGTCCAATACCATGGGCAAATACCATGGTAAATCCCATGGTTTGGTGAATACCACTGATGAGGTGTCCCTATGAAATTAATAACATATTCACTCAATTTCCCTATAAATAACAAGACATTAACCTCATTAATTTCATTAAAAATCATACTCAAAGAAGTTATGGTCTCCTTACCACCCCGAGAGTCCTCCCATGGTTCCCTCAAGACTCTCAAAGTCCCGGCCATCAAGCTTTCGATGTAACTCTTCAAGGTAAGGGATCTTTTCACCCTCCTCTTTTAAGTCATGAATTTATTTATGTTGTGTCTTCAAGTTTCTATCTCTTTATGTTGAGGGTATGTTCTTATAAGTTATCATTACTGTAAATATCATGTATAATTGTTGAGATACCTTTTCCTCTCTCATCAATTTGTTTTTTGAATTTTTAAGTGATGCTGTTAGGCTGCCGAATTTCTTATAAAAGAAATTACTCTTCTCTTTCCTTTCAAGTTTCCTTTTCTTGTGGTATATAATTAAAATATCCATACCATGTTCTTATCTACATTTTAATATGTATTTATATTTTAATATTAGTTATTTATGAGTGTGATACCCTTGTACCCTCTCTTTTTGTTATTTTCTAAAACCATGTTATATAGTCCTTATGTTGTAGAAATTTCATCTCAAAATTTCTATCTCTTTCTCTCAAGAAATTATCTTGTTTTATTAATGTGAATACCTAGAACTATTTCGTTTCTATGTGTTTTCATAAAAATATAAATATGATATATTTGGTTCTGGAATTTACATACATATAACCCACACTCCCTTTCTATGGGTTATAAATTATGTAATAATCATATTTTTTAAGAACTTTTAAAACTTCATGATTTTGAAATGAAACCCATTTATTATATTATTTATGGGTTATTTATGAAATATTTGATTATGATATATGTGGATTAAATGATAATAAAGACATATTGAGGGTGCGCCCTGATAGCACTCCAATGCATTGGGTAAAAAATTAATCTCCATAGATGATAAGTTTCATGATACCTTGGTGAATAACCTTGGTAATTTTTTTGACACCTTGGGGATGGAAATTGGTGATAAGTTCATGAATGTCTAAATGAAATGTTGTAGCCACATATTCAATTTATGTTCCATGTTATTTTCAATATGAAATGCCTATACTTCCATTTCTCTTGATTTTATGTTTTTATTCATGTTCTTATTGTTAACACTAGTAAACTGATACCCTTTTTACCCTTACTAGGCCTTCTGCTCACCCTTTCCTTTTATATGTAAGTCTCCTGGTTATGAGATGCAGTAATTGTACTTAGGATGAACTTATGATGAAGCCGTGAAAGTGTATTAGAAGAATTGTTTATGTTGTTTTTCATGTATTATGTTCCTGATTTCCAAGACACAAGACATTATAGATCTTCTATTTGTAAAATGTAATGAAAAGTTATGTTATAAAAAGGTGGGATTCCATAGTTGGTATCAAAGGATAGTTTAGTTATTTATGGAAATTAGGCTATGAAATATTTAGGAAGAACCATATAGAAAATTTTAAATATAGGAAAACTTCCTGGTATTTTGGTGAATATTGAGTAAGTGTTTTATCAAACAAATACATCCCTGTAAGGATACGAGCAGGTAGAGGCATCTCTGGAACAAATGTACAAAGGTGTAAAACCCGAAAACACCGCTTTGATCTAGACTCGAATGAGAACTGGTGCACAACAACGGGCCTTGCTACACTCTTGGTTGTGACACTCCTGTGGGATTTGTTTTTTTCATCATAATCTTTTTATGAATCATTATGAATGATTTATAGGGAAATGTAATTGTTTAAATAAGTTTTAAGACATAAATTCTTTATAGTTAAAAGATTCGTAAATGAAATAAGTTTCTCATTAAGGATTTATTCTTTTAGAAATGGCAGGAAATAGGAGGAACCATGCAAATGGTTACCGCAATGGACCATGTGCTGACGACCCTCCGATGGAAGCCAGAATGGAAACATTCATGCGAATGATGAACCAACTTACTCAAGTTATGGGAAATAACTTGAATCAAGATGAGAGACCAATCTCACCACGAAGGGAAAAACATTCTATTTAGTTATTTCTATGTCAAAAACCACCAACCTTCAGTGGATCGACAGACCCATTGATTACTGAGCAGTGGATCAGCTCTATCGAGAAGATCTTTTCCGTGCTCCACTGTTCAGAGCAAGAGAAGGTCACCCTGACTATCTGTCGCTTAGAAAGATAAGATGATTAGTGGTTGGAGCTGATTAAAAACACGAGGCAAAGAGTGGATGTTGAAGCTATGGAGTGGGAAGAGTTTAGAGGGATTTTCTTCAGTATATATTTCCCTTGATCCCTGAGAATAAGAATGGATAAGGAGTTTCTCGAGTTGAAGCATAAGGAGAACGAATCAGTCAGAATCTATGAGATGAACTTCACCCAACTTTCTTGATGTACCTCTATCTTTTTTATGGATCCAAATGGCATGTTTGATAGATTCTTCAGTGTACTGATACCTCATATGTGAAAGAATTTGGCCAAATGAGACTATGATTGCTATGAAGAGATTGTGCAAAGTGCGATGAAAGTAAAACTAGACTTTGGTGAGACGCAATGGTCTCATAAATGAAGAGACAATAATAGACCAATGAAGCCCAACTTAGGTAAGAAATTTGATCAAGAAAGAGGATGAAAAAAAGTTGATCATCCCACGTGTAATAAATATGGGAATAAGAATTTGGGGAACTTCCTCCTCAGGTGCAGGAAATGCTACAAGTGTGGAAAAGATATCCATATTGCGAGGAATTGTCATAGTAAGGTGAAACCTAAACTTCCAAACACTAATGAAAAGGGGAAGATGGTGTAGACCCTACCTGATGTCCAGTGCTTTATGTGTGGACAACTTGGGCACTTTTCCAATAACTATCCAAATCCGTGGGCAGTGGAGGGGAACCAACCTCAGCCTCAGCAAAGGCCAAGGGAGCAAGTTCATGCTTTTTTTATCATGAAATCTGAAGTTGAAGCTAAAAATGATTTGCTAGTAGGTACTCTTGTTCTTCCCTCAAAGCTAGAAAGTACTTTGTTTGATTCTAGTTCTATGCATTCCTTTATTTCTTCCAAGTTTGCAAAGAATTTAGAATCAACCCCTAACTTGCTAAAAGTAGAGTTATCATTCAAGACTCCTAGTGGGATTATCCAAGAATCATCAGTGTCTAGAAACTCTAGTATTTACTTTGGTGAGAAAAATATTATCACAAATCTAGTATTCATTCCCATGATGGAATTCAACATTATATTAGGGATGGACTGGCTCTCAAAGTATATTGCTAAGATCAAATGTAGAAGTAAGGAAATATCAGTAGTCTTTAATGGAAAACCTATAGTTATCTTCCAAGGAGAGATATCTGAACATGATATTTATCTAGAAGAACCTTCTATATCATTCTTTATTGAATTTATTAGTGAAGAAGAAGAAGGAAATGATAGTTTAAGGATATAAAATGTACCCATCATCCAGAAATACATTGACGTATTTCCTGAGGAGTTTCCGGGACCTCCCCCAGAAAGAGAGGTGGAGTTCTCCATTGAACTCATACCTAGATATCATACAATATCAAAGACCCATATAGGATTGAAAATGTGGAGCTGGAGGAATTAAAGAAACAAATCCAAGATCTTTTTAAGAAGGGGTTTATTTGACCGAGTGTGTCTCCTTGGGGAGCACCTGTTCTATTTGTGAAGAAGAAGGATGGATCGATGCGACTATGCATTGATTATAGAGAACTGAACAGAATCACAATAATGAAAAATTACCCTCTTCCAAGAATTTATGACTTATTTGACCAACTTCGTGGGTCTCAATACTTTTCTAAGATTGATCTTTTATCTGGTTATCATCAATTGAGGGTGAATAAAGAAGATATTCCAAAAACTGCATTCCGATCAAGATATGAGCATTATGAGTTTGTTGTTACGCCTTTTGGACTGACTAATGCACCTGCTATTTTTATGGATTTGATGAATAGAGTCTTTAGATACTACCTCGATAACTTTTTGGTAGTTTTTATTGATGATATTTTGATATATCCCAAAATTCACGAGGAGAATGAGGATTATTTAAGGGTTATTTTTAAAACTATATGGAAGGAGAGACTTTTTGGAAAGTTCAGTAAATGTGAATTCTAGTTACAAATAGTTTCTTTCTTGGGGCACATTGTTACCAATGAAGGAATCACAGTTGACCCTACAAAGTCAAAAGTTCTAGAGGAGTGGCCTCATCCTAAAACAATAACTGATATTCGTAGTTTCCTTTGATTAGAGAGATATTATAGGAGGTTTGTGAAAAACTTTTCATGAAATTATAATCCATTAAACAAGTTAACTCGAAAAGGGGTCAAGTTCATCTGGGAAAAGGAGTGTGAGAAAAGATTCCAAGAGCTGAAGAAGAGATTGGTTACTGCACCTGTGTTAACTCTACCCTCAAGTGGAGAAGGATTCATTATTTTTAGCGATGCATCTCTAAAAGGGCTTGGGTGAGTCCTCATACCAAATGACAAGGTCATTGCTTATGCATCTTTACAGTTAAAGAATCATGAGTAGAACTATCCTACGCATGATCTTGAGCTAACGACGACCGTTTATGATCTGAAGATATAGAGGCACTATCTTTATGGGGAGAAATGTGATATATACAGAGACCATCAAGGTTTAATGTATATTTTCACACAAAAGGAATAGAACATGAGACAAAGGAGATGGTTGGAAATCCTTAAGGACTATGATTGTTCAATTCATTATCATCTCGGAAGAGTAAACAAGGTCACTGATGCATTAAGCAGGAAAGACCCAGTTGTTCTGTCCATTATCAGAATTCGAAGAGACCCTCTGATCAATGACCGAGTAAAACTAGATATAGGAATTATAAGGGAAGGGACATCATCATCCCTAACCCAAATGATTTCTCAATTGTCACTACTAGAGAAGATCTATAAAGCTCAAAATGAATATCCTTTATTACAGAAGAAGTTTGAGGCTGTGAAGGATGGGAAGTTTTCTGAGTTCAATAGTGATCAAGGTGTACCAAAATTTCACAAAAGACCATGTGTTCCATCTATTCCAGAAATAATGAAGGAGTTGATGGATAAATCTCATAGCTCTACTTTCTCTATATATCCTGGTAGAAAAAAATGTATAGGGACCTTCATGATCATTATTGGTGGGATAGTATGAAAATAGAGACAGCTGACTACACTTCAAGGTTCCTGGTATGTCCGCTAGTTAAGTTAGAGTGACAACTTCCTAAAGGGGTATTACAACCACTACCCATACTAGCATGGAAGTGGGGCAATATCACTATGTAATTTGTCACTAATCTCCTGAGAACATTAAAAGGAAATAATGTGATATGGGTTATTGTGGACTGTCTCAACAATACTACCCATTTTATCACCATTCGGGAAGATTTATCCCTTGATTAACTTGCCATGATTTACGTGAAGGAAGTGGTATGGCTGCATGGAGTTCCACTTTCTATCATATCTAATCATGATACAAGGTTCAAATTAAAATTTAGGAAAGGTCTTCAATAAGATCTGAGAACTAAATTGAATTAATGTACGACCTATCACCCCCCAAACTGATGGCCAATCTGAAATAACTATTCAAACACTCGAGGACATGTTGATAACTTTCTCAGTGGAATTTAAAGGTGGATTGGATCAATATCTCTCTTTAGTTGAGTTCTATTACAACAACAGCATCCACTCAAGAATTCAAATGGAACCCTATGAAGATCTATATGGGAATTGATGTAGAACTCCTACTTGTTGGGACAAAGCTGGTGAGAGAAAGATTCTTAGGCCAGATCTTGTGCAAGAGATGACCGAAAATGTACATGCTATCCAACAACGAATTAAGGTTGCTCAGAGTCACCAAAATGGCTATGAAAACAACCGTCTAATGGATATGAAGTTTGATGTTGGTGAAAAAAGTCTTTCATCTGATTTTACCTCAGAAGAGAGTCATGAGTTTTGGGAAGAAAGGGAAGCTCAACCCAAGGTACATTGGCACCGATGAAATCCTTGATCACGTTGGAGCAGTGGCCTATCGGCTTGCACTTCCTCCAAATAAAGACCAGGTTCATGATGTCTTCCACGTATCCCTCTTGAGGAAGAATATACTCGACCCTTCACATGTACTAAATTTAGAGGTGGTACAACTGGAAGATGACCTCTTTTATGAGGAGAATCTGGTGGAGATCATGGATTGTAGAGACAAGGTTCTATGCAACAAGATTACCCACCATGTTAATGTGTTGTGGAGGAAAAAAAGAAGAAGTCACGTGGGAACCAGAGGAGTCTATGAGATAGAAGTACCCACACCTTTTCCCATCTGAGGGTACAAGTTAAAATTTCAGGGATGAAATTTCTTAAGGGTGCAAGAATGTAAACACCAAAACTTTTTAATTATATTTTTTCCTAATTTTGTGGGTATAATTAAAATGTGACCACTAGGTTTCGACTATTATATGACCATTGAAAACTATAATCTTAACATTGTGTTTTTATAAATATGATTATCTTGGTTAATTAATACAGAAATAAGATTGAATGGCCTCATCCAGTAGACTCGAGTCTTATGAAGCCCATCTATTGGATCTTGGGAAGTAGATAGCATCACTGGGATTTGCTCTGGACCAAGCCCAAGCCGAACATCAACGTATGAATCTTGAATAGAATCAGATAAGGGAGTAGTTCAAGCACATAAAAATCACCACTAGAGCAATGTCGTCCGAGCCACCCCAAGATTCTATCACCCTAGCACACCTTACACTTAGGTCCTATGCTGGTGTTATAAGGGGCTATGTAACGAGACCTTAGCTGCTTTGTGTAATCCCTTTATATAAATAAGATTGTTTTTTCTTTTTATGGAAAAGTTTGTGAATTTAAAATATTCGGATAAATATAGGATGTGTTTTATTGATGAATTTAGGAAAAAGGGGTATTTTAAAATGATTTTGTGTTCATTAAATAATTAATAATGTGAAATGATTTAAAAAAAATGGTCTTCTACAGTTATGAGCAGAGATAAACTTAGAGTCTAATAAGATCAACTTGGTTTTTAGTGAATAGTAAAGTAGGAATAGTAACATACCCATATGAATAGTGATGAATAATAATGAATAGTAATTTGACAAAAAAAGAAAAATCACCCATGAATGTATAAATACATTTTAGACATCTTAAAAGTTAAAAAACGATCATAGTTTATGTCTTTTGAATTTTTATATGCCATAAATATTTTATTTAAATTTTTATAATAAATTTAAAAATTAAAATGGAAATTTATCTTCATAAAATTTAATCATAAATTGTTAATTTATTTTCGTATGGTTATATGATAATTTTATGGGACCTTGATTACTTTTTCATGGTGTTACAAAATGAGTTATGGTTTTAAAGTTGTATTTTTAGAATAAATATTGATTTTATTTGAAAATTAAATTAAAAATATTTAGAAAATTATTTTGATAAAATGGACTTAATTTTTTATTTCAGATCATCAATATTAGGTTAGGGTGAATTTTTTTGTTTTTCTGAAACAATTGAATTTTCGGTGAATACTAAAAATGCAGTTTTGAGTATCGGGTGTTTAATGACATCATTAATGATGTAACAATGATGTAAGCTTTATGGTCTACTTATGAATAGTGATATATGCAATGAGGTGTTCCAAGTGGGCAATACCATGGGCAAGCCCATGGTTTTGAAAATACAACCGAAGTGGTGTCCCTTGAAAATTAATAATTTATTCACTCACATTCCCTATAAATGCCAACCCATTTCCCTCATTCATTTCATTCCAAAATCATCCTCAATGAAGTTATGGTCTCCTTACCTACCAAGGAGTCCTCCCAAGGTTCCCTCAAGACTCCCAAGGTCCCGAACATTAATCTTTCGAAGTTACTCTTCATGGTAAGGGATCCTTTTACCCCCTCTTTTAAGTCATGAATTCTTTTATGTTGTGTCTTCTAGTTTCCATCTATTTATGTTGAGGGTACATTCTTATATGTTTTCATTACATTCATTTTCATGTTTAATTTTTTAGATACCCTTTCTGCTCTCATCAATCTGTTTTCTGAATTTTTAGGTGACGCCGTTAGGGAGCCTAATTTCTCGTAAAAGAAATCACATCTTCTCTTTCCTTTGATGTTTCCTTTTCGTGTGCTATGTCATTAAAATATCCATATAATGTTCTTATATCCATGTTATGATATATTTATATTTTAATATGAGTTATTTATGAGTGTTATACCCTTGTACCCTATCTTTTTATTATTTTCAAAAACCATGTTATATAGTCGTTATACTGCAGAAATGTCATCTCAAAATTTCTATCTCTTTCTCTCAAGAAATTATCTTGTTTTATTTATGTGAATACCCAGACATTTTTAATTTATATGGGTGTTAATAAATATATAAATATGATATATTTTATTCTCTAATTGACACACATATAACCCTCACTCCCTTTCCATGGGTTATAAAAGATGTAATAATCTTATTTTTTAAAAAACATTTAAAATGTGAAAATTTTGGCAAGAAACCCATTTATTTTTTTTCTCTATTGGTTATTTATGAAATGTTTGATTATGATATATGTGGATCACATTAAAATAAAGACATATTAATGGTGATCCCTGATAGTTATTTAATGCATTGGGTAAAGAATTAATCTCTAGAGATGACAAGTTTCACGATACCTTGGTGAATAACCATGGTAATTTTTTTGACACCTTGGGGATGGACCTTGGTGATATGTTCATGAATATCTAAATGAAATGATCTAGAAACATATTCAAGTTATGTTACAAGTTATTTTCATTATGATATGCCTATAATTCCATTTCTCATGACTTTAATTTTTTATTTCGGTTCTTATTGTTTACAAAAGTAAATTGATTCCCTTGTTTACCCTTACTAGGCCTTCTGCTCACCATTTCCTTTAAATGTATGTCTCCTGGTTATGAGATGCCGCAATTGTACTTAGGATGAACCTATTATTAATCCGTACAATTTGATTAGAATAATTTTTTGTGTTTTTTTCATGTATTATGTTCCTGATTTCCAAGACACTAGACTATAAAGATCCTCTGTTTGTAAAATGTAATGAAAAGTTATGTAACAAAAAGTAGGGATGCCATAATGAGTATGTCTATACTACCTCCTCTATAGAGCAATGTGATTAATTTTTCATTAATTTTTATAATATTGAAATAAGGATATATTTAGTGTAAATATATGATATAAATGATATAAAAATGAATATAGAAATAGGAATTAATTATTATCTTTATTTCAATCCATCTGTCAAGGAAATGGATATTGTGTTCATGCATACATATAACCAACCATCTCTATGAATGATATAACCCTTTTTATATATATAACTCTTATTTATAACTATAATAAAATAGGTTCAAGGGATAAAAATACCTTCCATATAAATATTTATTTGAAATTATAGAAAGTGGCACAAAAAGGGTCATAAAATGGAAAGAATAAAAAAGACCATGTGCGTGTCAATCTGAAATACATGAACAAAAATATAGAGTAAAAAAAGAACGCATCAAACTATCGATCACAATTACCCTTTTGGACAGAGCATCAGAACCTGGGTTGGACACCCTATTAGATTCAGTGAATTCCTAATGAAGTTGTTCAATGAGTTGAAGACATTCAATCCATGATGAAATCATTCTGCATAGAACATTCATGGATGAAACTTTTAAGGAATGAACAACAATAGAAGAGTCAAATTCCACCCAAAGGTTCCTCCAACCATAAAGGACAAAAGAAATTATTATTTTATTCAATTCCCACAATTTAGTTTAAATGGCAGAACCATTAATAATGAACTGACAGAAATGTTATTTAAAAATACCCCAATGGGTTTGGTAAACATCACCACATTTGGATGGTCCCGTTGAACCTAAATTATCCCTATACTTATTCACATTCAAGAATGATAATATTAGTGGAATCTATCTAATGGACATTAGCATCATAGATTTCTTGACCCTACTAATGACAAAAAAAGTTTTCATAATAATATAGTTAGAGAAATAATTTTACATAGAACCTATTTGAATATTGGAAGCATAAAATACCTCCCAAAATATACCATAAATGCTTACATGAAATCCAGTATGTGACTCTCAAATGAAATGTAATTTTTTTTTGAGATATATATAATAGTAGCAACAACTATTATGAATAACAATTTCTGAGGTGATTCACTGTGACCAGTTTGGATGATAGATGTCATCATGTCATAAAAAATATCCAAATTCATCTTGATTACTGAATTATATAGAATAAATTACTATAATATTTATAAAAACCCAGAGTATGTAAATTTTGATTGATGGACTCTCCATATTTCAACCCTAGAGGACATGCAATAACTGTTTGTAGTCCCATTTTTTGAAGAACCTAATGAATTGGTCATCTACCCTTATATATCCTCTATAGTAGCATTATTTGTGATAGAAAGATGAATGGAATTATAAAAAATTTATACATTATATAATTGTGATTATTCCATCACAAATATTCCAACAATAAACCTTAAAGATCAATTTAACAGTGCAACTTGGTGTCCAATTCAGAATATCAGTATCAATGTGATATTAATTCAAGATTTACTGGATAATAGAAAGAGAAATAACTCCTTACAATTCACTATTATATTAAACAAGAGAAATGGAATAATGATTCATGGGTGAAGGCACAATAATTACTTAATTAATAAATCTTTTTATACATATTGCACTCAAAATGTTCAGAGTGGACTACATTCACACAAACAACTTTGAACAACAAATAAGATCATGATTTGAATATTTTATGGATTTCCATATAGATTATGGAACATACAAAGAGTATTCATTATACTACCTTTTGATGAATCTATGTGAAATAAACAACAAATAGGTACCATTTGAATTCAGTAGATTCTAAGAAAATTTGATGATAATAGAATCCTTAAACATTTCAAATCCTTGATTCCCAATGACCCCATATCAGTGGGATTAAAAAATTACTTTTAGGAAATGGTAGTGAGCTTATTTTCATGTATATAACCAATCCATACAAAAATCATGATCTAATCTTGAAGCTCTGTAACCAGACATTGAGGGAATCTTTAAAAAAAAATTGTAAACAAATATAAAGGTGACCACCATGTTCATAAGAAAAATTCTCCCCATGTAAGACACAATTTACCCATTCCAGGTGGCCATCTATTTAATGATCATATAATAATTTTTTTCCAAGAATCACCTTTAAACATTCCAAAAAATGGGCACCCCAAGGTAGTTGAAAGGATGATACCCTATCATCAATCCACATTTTCTAAAAACCATGTTCTTCTTGGAGAAAAGCATTCCACTCCCAAAAACCACAATGAAATTATTACATCTTAAACATTGTGTAGAAATTTATTCATAAGGACAAAAGAAATATTTTGGATACATGAGAATATTTTTCTATTATCTTGACCAAAAATAAGGGTTTCATTAGAATTAATATGTTACAAATGGGTAAAAATATACCTTCTAATGAAGATTTTTTTTATAAAGGCTAGACTAAAAAATATCATTAAGGAAAACAAAAATATTTTATTTAGATAAAGAGAATTTAGGTTCATAATAAGGATCCCCTTTCTGACCACCCCAGAGCATTGAAAAAAATTGATACAAGGTCAATTAATGAGATTGGAGAGACTTTAACGTTTGAGGTTAGTAGTGAAGAAAATAATAATGGAGTTAGAAACACTATTTTTTCAGATGATTTCAAAAATAAATTAACATATTATTATATCAATGGCCTTATATATTTCATTTTTTAGGAAAGTTCTCTCATCTTAGACATCCATCTTCAAAATATTGTAACATTATGAGGCAGTGAGGAGAAACTTTTGAATTATCCTTCAAGGGAAAAAACCAAATTTATTTTTGGTTATCCAATATTTGGAAGTATTTTACAAACTTAATACAATGATTTTGCTATTATGTTTGGAACTATATTCCCAATGACAACTTTCCTTATGTCTTTAATATCCTAGGAATTTTTTCTTTTTTGGAATCAGAGGAATAAAGCATTAGGGACAAATATAAATATAAATATATATATATATATAATGAATATATGTGATATTTTTATTATGATTAATATTATATATATAATGGAACCTTAATAAAATTTTAAGTAAACAAATACCAAATCAAAACATACATGAAAATGAATCAGTTGCTACTCGAAATAGGGATTAAAAAAACAATTATTAATAAAGGGGTGAAAAATTGCTATAAGTAAATCATATATTGTTTGATATATACTAGTATATTTATTTAATAGATTTATAGTAAATATATATTTATTATACAGTATGATTGAACATGTATGATGAAATTTGAGACTTGAGGTAAGATATCTTTATCTCACCCTTCTTTTTGTGGGACACATGAAATATTCACAACTTGTTTCTTTTATGAGGGGTATATGTAACATCCCAAGTAAATGAAGAATAAGAAATATTTAATATTTATTAATATTTTTGAATTAATTATAAATTTTACTTTAAAGGGGTTTCTATGTTTGATAGCGTACCCGATACGCAACAACAGGTTTTGTTGAAATCTTACGTTGCATACTAATAATATAATATTATTATTTTAAATGGTAGTTATCTCCTACCCATTGTATTGGCGGGAATTATCAAAACTGACTAAAATATGATTATAAAAGTTTGTAAAATGTATTTACATTTATCCAATAAAATTTAGAGGCTTAAAATATGAATGAATATAACTTTAAGCATAATTTACATTAAAAGGCCGATTTATCACGTTTTAATGGCAAACCCTTTTTAAATCTTGTTTTGGTCACTTTAATACATTCTATATGACCAAATAAAATATTTCTTTATAAAGGGGTTATCAAAATTTAATTAGTGTAAATTTTTGGAATTTTTCCGATAAAGTTCATTTTTATTGAATAGTGAAAATACTGTATTTTAATTCAAAACAATGTTTTAATCTTATTTATTTATATGGTTAGATTATAATTTTAATTTGATTTAAAGTTTAATTAGAAAATATTTCTACCATTTAATACAATTTTTGTCATTGAAAATAATTTCACATTCAAATTGGACATAAACAAGTGTCAATCTTTTGATAGTTATTATTTCTTAAAAACACGCTATTTTTTTATCAACGGGACTTAATTTAAAAATTAATTAATGAAAATTTTATGTTTTTAATTTTAAAAAATAGACATAATTTTTGAATTTGGAATATCAAATATATCTTAGTCTTAATTTTTGGTATTTTTCTAAAAAACTTCAATTTTCGATAAATAGAGAAACCACTTAGTGGTAGTTAAAAAAATGACTTTTTCATTTAAATGAAATTTTACCACTTCTGTGAATTGAATTTCAAAAATCCGACATAAATTATTATTATCAAGAAGTACAATTTGGTTCAATAAGATGAAAAATATTTTTTTATGAATAGTAAAATTTGACTTTTATTTACTGTGGTTAAAGGTAAATAAGGTAATTCAAGGTTAAAGGAATATTATAATAATTCAAAATTACCTTAACACTTTTATAAACCCTATTGGATGATTATTTGATGGAAATGGGCATCCTTGGGTCGATTTTGGGACCCCATAAAGCCACTTATGAAAGATAATAACACTTTAGATTAAGTAATTTAATGTAAATTCAAAATTGACATTAACAAAAATCTTTTAGTAATTAATTTTTATATCGTGTTATATAAATTATCTTTTAGACTATAAATATTCATTGGAGATCTAAATATATTTCCTATATCATGGTATTTTTTTTATAATTTTTATACGTCATATAATTTAAATTACTTATGACACAATAATGATGCAGTGTTTACCTCATTAATAAATCATTTAAATAAATAAGATTATAATGATTAAAATATTATCCAAAACCTGTCCAATTACTATTTTATAATTTTATTTCGACCATGAGTCATCTTATCTTAGACTACAATTATTTTTTGACCATTAGAAACTGAATATCATTATATAATAAAATAATGTTTTCACACTTTCCTAAAGAGCCCCTCTCCCCTTATAAAAGGAGACCATTTATAATCAATTACACAAACCTCTTAAGCCATTTGGCTCATCAAAACTCTACCCAATTAAGCTTCCTAAATCCCTATCCTCCTTCTAGAATCCTTAACATTGGCAGAAGGCACTTCACGAAGTCCTTCGGTTCAAACCAAAGGGAGTTACCCAAATTAAAGGTAACGATTTCTCTTAAATTGTTTTCTTTTATTTTACTTATCCAAACCCTAAAATATTATTATTCCTTTCTTTTTTAACACCAAAAGTATCCTAAATATACTAGTATGTTTTTATGAGAAGGATTTTAACTACACTTACACACACCTCTATCTAATGGTTGAAGAACATAATGTTTCTGTGGATGGAAAACTAACACCTCACGAAACGATGATTTTTTGATTATCTCCTATTGCCTCTCATGGTGGCCATTATGATGGAAAAGTATTTATATATGATATATATTATGTTTATGTATTCTTTATTATTATGTATTTTTTATTTATAGCATGCCTTTATGGTTTCCATTATGGGTAAACGCGATAATCTCATTAGAGGAAGTGCGGACTACCGCCCCCTCAAAGTGATATGACTCATTCATAACATATGTTGTACATATAAAGGATAGATTTAATGATATTATATATGATAAAATATTTGAATTATAATACTACTATGTATCATTATTTTTTAATTCCATTAAATGTGAAATTTAATTGGAAGTAGCGTTCATGCGTACATACAACTTACTGTCTCCATGAACGGTGCATTTCATTTCCTACCTCCAAATGTTATGTACTATTATAAATAAATTTATATGATAAATATATATGATATATATGATATATAAATCATGAATATAATTCTATATATAATGAACCTTTGATCACATGAACAACATGTAATTATACGAAGTCTATTTTTGACTCAAGTACAAAATATCGACAAAACGAAAATTATTAACATAAATGATTACATAATATTTATAACATGGTAATAATGGATATAAAAAGAATAATAAACTTGAAAAATGTTATTAATCAAGTTTAAATTGACTTTAGTTTATTATTCAGGAGATTAAAGAACGATTGAGTCAAGTCGGACATGAGGTAAGGGACTTCGTCTCAATCTCCTTTCATTGAGGCATTTTTAGTTTTACACACGACCTAATTTTATATGGTGTATAAACCCCTTTGAATTTTAATTTTATTGAAAGGGAATATTTTTATATGAATCATTTTACTAAACAAAAAAAAGGAATGTTTCTTTTTTTTACGTAAGCAGTGACAACGACCTTTCCGCCGCCGTGAGTATTATTTGATCTTTGGCTTCCTTAACAAGCAGAAATGTATTTAAAAGGAAAAATAAATACCATATACACTTTTTACATATTTTGGTATTGAAAATGATTTTGAGAATGGATTTATTATTTTAATACCTTGATATGATATTTTGTTATTGAAATGTGGAAATGTTATCTTTCCTTTATGCTTATGTTATGTGTTTTGATAATGTTATGGTTCTTGGGCATTATTTATGTATACGGGTGGTTCCGTGATAAACTTAGGGTAGGTGAGCCCGAGATAGCTCTCCAATGCACTAGGTAACATGACAGAGGTAAACATGAATGTTTCTCCTAATAAATTTAGGGAATATACTGTGATGGGTATTCCAAAGTAACTCCCTATGTAGCTGTGATAGCTACAATGTAAGTATGATATAGATGCCACAAGTTACCTTTATGATTTATGATTTCTATGCGTCTTTCATAAATCTTATGATTTCTTGTGGTAAGTAATAGAGTTCATGTTTTGTATGTATTTATGAAAAAATGATTTCATTCTTTTTTTTTATAACCCTTATTTAGCCTTTATGGTCATCCTAATGTTTTAAAATGTTTTCATAGGACTTCAAGATGAATAGGGTCAAGGATTGAATCAAGGAAAAGTCATATTGTCTAAAACATAGAACTGGACATGAATATTTTTTTCAAGAGTTTATATTTTATGAAAAAATGGAAACTATGTAGAAGTGTCTGCTTTGTAATCTTTTGATATGTAATAGTTATGTCCTAACTCTTTAAAACTCTAAACCTGAAAAGATCCTCAATGTGAATAATTCATTTAATTCAATATTATGTAATATTTAAGGATGTTTCATTATAGTTGGTATCAGAGGTCGGTTTAGATAACTTTAGGAGTTAGGGTATTGTTAAATTAATATCCATAAAGTAATTTATGTTAATATTGAAATCATATAGAATTTAAAGAATACCATGTTTCTTTGCCTAAGATATTTCTGTGTTCAGAATTGTTTTCCGTAGAGGAAACATGGAAGCTATGTTGGGACGACATCAAGAAGAAGAAAACCTCCCAAATCAACAACCTGATATGGTCGGAATTGGAACTGAATAATTTGTTGCAGTGATTTCACAACTGACTCAGGCTATAAATGGTGGTGGTATCAATGTATGAGATCATACAGATCAACCATAGAAGAACATGTCAGTAGTTGAACATTTCATGAGGTAACATCCCCCATATTTCAGAGGATCATCTAATCTGGTGCTAGGAGAAGGGTGGATAAAATCACTGGAGAATATTTTCAATGTCATGGGTTGTTCAGAACATCGAATTGTTAGTCTCGCAGTTTACCATTTTTAATGTGAAGCTGATCAGTGGTGGTTGATGGTTAAAAATATTAGGGACAGTGAAGAGATTGATGCTCTTGATTGGGATGAATTCAAAGGTGTTTTTCTTGAGAAATATTTTCCTATGTTGGTTCATCTTAAGATGGAAAAACAATTCCTGGAATTGTGGTAGGAGGATAACTCAGTGGCTGCTTATGAAGAAACATTCACTCGACTGGCAAGGTATGCTCCAAATTTCATACAAGATCTGGATATTAAAATAAACTATTTTTACTCAGGATTAAAGCCAATGTAATGAAGGGATTTATCTTCTTGTTAGTTCAAAAGTTATTAAAAACATGTTTTTTGTGCAGAGAAGGTGGAAATGGAGTTTTTCGATGATCAGGTATTCTTTGACCAACAACAGAATAAGAGGTCGAGGTGGAAGGCGGAAGGGAATACATCCTCAAAAAAGTATGATGGTAAGAAACATTAAGTTTATAGTTTGTGAAAATTGTTGTAAGAATCATGTTGGGTAATGTCTTTTGAATTCTGGTAAGTGTTACCAATGTGGTAAAATGGGACATAAGGCTCGTAATTGCACTGAAAAATATTAGGGTAATGGAAAGACAAAATTAGATTTACAGTCAGTAAAATGTTTTAAGTGCAATGAAATGTGTCATTATGAAAATGAGTGTCTAACAAAGAACTCAACTGAGGGAAAGTAGCCAGAATACAAGCAGAAAGGGGTGGTGAAATAATTTGAAATTACTTTAGAAGATGTTGGTCCATCAAATAAAGTTGTATCAGGTACACCGTTTGTTTGTTCAGATTATGCCAATGTTTTTTTTGATTTAGGGTCTACACACTCTTTCATTTCTGAGAAGTTTTCCAGTAAATTGGGAATTCCATCTCAATATATGAATACATAATTTAAGGTAAAAACACTTGGAGGAAATGTAGAGACAAAAATAAAACATAAGAACATTACTATCCTTGTGTATGGAAAGAATCTACCTACAAACCATATTGTTTTGCCTCTAGTAGAGTTTGATGTTATTTTGGTCATGGATTGGATTTCTGTTTATCATGCTAAGATTGACTGCAGTGCTAAATAGGTATTCTTTTAGAATTATTTTTAGTATGTATATAAAAATGAACCCCTTTCTTTTGATAACATATCAGGAAGCTGAGAAACTAGTAAAAAATGGAAATGAATGTTACCTTGCATATATTGTTGAAAACAAAGGGACTATTCAGATTAATGATCTTCCAGTGGAATATGAGTAACTTGATGTTTTTCCTGATGTGTTGCCTGGTATAATACCAGATCGAGAAGTTGAATTTACTATTGACTTAGTTCCTGATGCTAAGCTAATTTCAAAACCCCCTTATCGAATGGCTCAAATTGAACTTTTAGAGTTAAAGAAGCAATTGAAGGAGTTATTAGATAAAGGTTTCATTCATCCTAGAACATCACCATGGGGTGCTACTGTCTTGTTTGTTAAAAAGAAAGATGGTATAATCAGACTTTCCATTGATTATAGAGCATTAAATAACATCACTGTTAAGAATATGTTTCCTTTTCCTCATATCGATGGTTTGTTTGACCAGCTCTAGGCTGCTCAGTATTTTTCGAAGATTGATTTAAGGTCGGGGTACAATCTATTGAATGTAAAGGAAGAAGACATTCTGAAGACCGCATTTCCTACTAGATATGGACAATATGAATTTTTATTTATGCCTTTTGGGTTAGCCAATGCACCTGATGTATTCTTGGATCTTATGAATAGAATTTTCTGTGAGTTCTTGGATAAGTTTGTGGTTGTGTTCATTGATGATATTTTGGTTTATTCAAAATGTAAAGAGGAGCATGAAATTAATTTAAGGGTTGTATTGGAAACCTTAAAAGAAATGAAAGTTTATGGGAAATTCAGAAAGTGTGAGTTTTGGTTACAAACAATTTCTTTCCTTAGTCACATTGTCTTAAAAAATGGCATAACTGTTGATCTTGCTAAAACAAAAGTGGTTGAAGAATGGCCAAGACCCACAAATATAACTGAGATCCGTAGCGTTCTTGGTTAGGTAGGTTATTACCGGAGTTTTGTTGAAAATTTTTCACATTTGTCTTGTCCAATTACTAAGTTAACTCAAAAATGTGTTACGTTTATTTGGACAAAATAATGTGATGATTGTTTTCAAGAATTGAACAGAAGATTGGTGAATGCTCCAATTTTGGAACTTCCATCCAGAAATAGTGAGTTTATTATTTATAGTGATGCTTCATTGAATGGACTGGGTTGGGTCCTAATGCAGAATGATCAGGTAATTGCTTATGCATCACGTCAGTTGAAACCCCATGAGTTAAATTTCCCTACACATGATTTGGAATTAGCTGCTGTTGTTTTTTGCTTTAAAAATTTGGAGGCATCATTTTTATGGAGTGAAGTGTGAATTATATAATAACAACAAAAGTTTGATGTACATATTCACTCAGAAATAATTGAACATGAGACAGAGGAGATGGTTGGAATTAATCAAGGATTATGATTGTTCCATCCATTACCATCCAGGAAAATAAAATAAAGTGGCTGATTCTTTGAGTCGAAAAAGTAACGATTCATTAACCATGTTACATTTGGAATGAGATCCATTGGTTTTTGATTTGATGAATTATGGAATAGAATTTGTTAATGCAATAAATTCTTCTATTTTGTATCAGGTGTCAGTGAGATCATATCTATCAAATAGAATAAAGCAAGTGTAGAAAGAAGATAGTGAGTTGCACGAAAAGGTAGAGTTGGTTCAGAAGGGTAAGTTGCCTGATTTTAATCTTGATAATGATTGTGTATTGTGGTTGGGGAAGAGACTATGTGTACCTTGTGATTCACAGTTGAAGAATGATTTGTTATGTGAAGCTCATAGTTCTCCGTTTTCAGTTTATCCTGGCAGTACTAAGATGTACAGAGATCTCCATGAGTATTACTGGTGGGATGGAATGAAAAGAGATATTTTCTGATTTCACAGTGAAGTGTTTGACTTGTCAGTAGGTTAAAGTCGAGCGGTAGTTACTGAAAGGGATGCTTCAGCCTCTACCGATGCCAGAGTGGAAATGGGAAAATATATCCATGGTCTTCGTTATGGGATTACGAAAGACATCTCGAGGTAATAATGCAATATGGGTTATAGTTGACCGATTGACTAAATCTGCTCATTTATTTCCTATTCAAGATACTTTTTCTCTAGATCAACTTTCTCGGTTGTATGTTAAAGTGGTAGTCAGGTTGCATGGAGTTCCTCTCTCCATTGTATGTGATCGTGATCCCAGGTTTACTTCTAACTTTTGGAAATTCCTTCATAAGTCATTGGGTACTGAATTAAATTTTAGTACAGCATTTCACCCTCAATCAGATGGGAAATCAGAACGAACAATTCAAACATTAGAGGATATACTATGTGCTTTCTCGATGGATTATCAGGGATGTTGGGACTAATATATTTCTCTGGTTGAATTTTCACAAAATAATAGTTTTCATTCTAGTATACAGATGGCTCCATTTGAGGAATTATATGGAAAGCATTGTCGAACTCTAGATTTTTTGGATGAAGTAGGTGAGAGGAAGCTGATGGGACCAGAATTCTAGAAGAGATGGCAGAGAAAGTTTAGTTGATTCAGAAGCACATTAGAACAACTCAGAACAGATATAAAAGTTATCCCGATAACCGGAGGATGGATGTTTCTTTTGATGTAGGTGATCATGTCTTTCTCAAAGTTTCTCCATGGAAAAGTGTGATGTGTTTTGGTAATAAGGGAAAGGTGAGTCCGAGGTTCATTGGACCTTATGAAATTTTGGAGAAATTTGGATCAGTTGCGTACATAGTGGCTTTAACTCCAAGTTTATCCCAGGTACACATTTTTTTTTTCATTTTTCGATGTTGAGAAAGTATAAGCCAGATCCATCTCATGTTTTGAACCCAGAGGTAGTTCAGTTGGAAGAGAATCTCACTTATGAAGAACAACCAGTCCAGATTCTTGACCGTAGAGAGAAGGTGTTGTGGAATAAGGTAATTCACCAGGTAAAGGTTTTTTTTGAAAAAACCATATGGTTGAAGAGGAAACGTGGGAATCTGAAAATTCTATGAGGGATAAATACCCCCACTTATTTTGATAACTGAATAAAAATTGTGAGGACACAATTTTGAAAAGGGTGGAAGGATGTAGCATCCCAAGTGAATGAAGAATAAGACATATTTCATATTTATTAATATTTGTGAATTAAATATAAATTTTACTTTAAAGGGGTTGCTATGTTCGTTAGAATACCTGGTACACAACAACGAGTTTCATTGAAATATTACGTTGCACCCTAATTATATAATATTATTATTTTAAATGGTAGTTAACTCCTAGCCATTGTATTGGAGGGAATGAAAAAAATTAACTAAAATATGATTATACATGTTTTTAAAATGTATTTACATTTATCCAATAAAACTTAGAGTCTTAAAATGTGAATGAATCTAATTTTAAGCATAATTTACATTAAATGGTCAGTTTATCACCTTTTAATGGAGAACCCTTTTTATATCTAGTTTTGGTCACTTTAATAAATTCAATATGACCAAATAAAATCCTTATATATAATGGGGACATCAAAATTTACACTGTGTATATTTTTTGAATTTTTTCGATAAAGTTTATTTTTAATTGAATACTGAAAATATTGCATTTTAATTCAAAACTATGTTTTAATATAATTTATTTATATGGTTAGATTATCTTTTTAATTGGGTTTTAAGTGCAATTAGAATATATTTTTACCGTTTAATCCAATTTTTGTCATTGTAATTAATTTCACTTTGAAATTGGACATAAACAAGTGTCAATCTTTTGATAGTTATTGTTTCTTAAAAACACGCTATTTGTTTTAATAACAAGAATTAATTTTAAAATTAATTAATGAAACATTTATGTTTTGAATTTAGAAAAATATAAATCATTTTTGAATTCTGAATATCAAATATATCTTTGGCTGATTTTTTGGTATTTTTCTGAAAAACTTCAATTTTTGATGAATAGTGAAACCACTTAGTGGTAGTTAAAAAAACGGAAATTTTCATTTAAATGATATTTTACCACTTTTGTGAATTGAATTTCAAAAATTGGATATACACGGTTGTTTTCAAGAAGTAAATGTGGTTCAATAAGATGAAAATAATTTTTTGTGAATAGTAACTTTTGACTTTTATTTACCGCGGTTAAAGGTAAATAAAGTAATTTAAGGTTAAAAGAATATTATAATAATTCAAAATTACCTTAAAACTTTTCCAAAACATATTGGATGAGTAGTGGATGACACTGGGCATCCTTGGGTCGATTTTGGGACCGCATGGAGCCACTTATGAAAGATAGTGACACTTTAGATTAATTAATATAATGTAAAGACAAAATTGACATTAACAAAAATCTTTTAGTAATTAATTTTTATATGTTGTTATATAAATTATCTTTTAGACTATAAATATTCATTGGAAAGATAAAAATATTTCCTATATCATGTTTTTTTAAAAAATTTTGGCATCAAATAATTTAAATTATATATGAAACAATAATGATCTAGTGTTTACCTCATCAAAAAATCATTTAAATAAATAAGATTATAATGATTAAAATATTATCCAAAACCTGTCCAATTACTGTTGGATGATTTTATTTCTAGAATGAGTCATCTTATCTTAGACTATAATGAATTTTGGACCATTATAAACTGAATCTCATTATATAATAAAATAATGTTTTCACACTTTCCTAAAGATCCCCTCCCCCTTATAAAAGGAGACCATTTCTAACCAATTACACACACCTATCAAGCCATTTGGCTCGTCCAAAATCTGCCCAATTAAGCTCCCTAAATCCCCCCCTCCTATAATCTTTAACTTAGGTATAAGGCACTTCAAGAAGTCCTTTGGTTCAAAACAAAGGGAGTTACGTAAATTAAAGGTAATAATTTCTCTTAAATTGTTTTATGTTATTTTACTTCTCCAACCCCTAAAATATTTTTATTCCCTTATTTTTTAACAACACCAGTATCCTCAATATACTAGGATTTTTTTTATGAGAATGATTCAAACTACACTTATACACACCTCCATCTAATGGATGAAGAACATAACGTTTCTGTGGATGGAAAAACTAACGCCTCACGAAACAATGATTGTTCGATTATCTCCCACCGCATCTCATGGTGGCCATTATGATGGTACTGTATTTATATATGATATATATTTTGTTGATGTTTTCTTTATACTTCTGTATTTTTAATTTATATCATGACTTTATTTTTTCCATTATCGGTAAATACGATAATAACATTAGAGGTAGTGCAGACTACCGCCCCTTCAAAATGATATGACTCTTTCATACCATATATGGTACATATAAAGGATATATTTAATGATATTATATATGATAATATACAATAATTATAATACTACTATGTGTCATTATGTTTTTATTCCATTAAATGTGAAATAGAAATGGAAGTAGCATTCATGCGTACGTATGACTTACCGTCTCTATGAATGGTGAATTTCATTTCTTACCTTTAAATGTTATGTACTATTATAAATACATGTATATTCTGGATATATTATATATATGATATCTAAATCATGAATACAATTCTGTATATAATGAACCTTTTACCACATGACCAACATGTAATTATAAGATGTCCATTTTTGACTCAAGTACCAAATATCGACAAAACAAACATTATTAACATAAATGATTAAATAATGTATATAACATGGTAATAAGTGATATAAAAGGAATAATAAACATGAAAAATGTTATTAAGAAAGTATAAATTTACTTTAGTTTATTATTCAGGAGATTAAAGAACGATCGAGTCAAGTCGGACAAGAGGTAAGGGACTTCGTCTCAATCTCCTTTCATTGAGGCATTTTTAGTTTTATACACAACATTATTTTATATGGTGTATAAAACCCTTTGACATTTAATTTTATTCGAATTTATTCTTTTTAGATGAAGTGTTTTACTAAATGAAAAAAAGGAATGTTTCTTTTTTTACGTAAGCGGTGACAACAACCTTTCCACCGCCATAAGTATTATCTGATCTTTGTCTTTCTTAACAAATAGGAATGTTTTTAAAAGGAATAATAAATAACATATACACTTTTTAAGTATTTTAAAAATTGAAAATGATCTGGATAAGGTATTTATTATTTCAATACCTTGAAATGAATTTTTTTATTGCAATGTGGAAATGTTATCTTTCATTTATGATTATGTTATGTGTTTTGATCATGTTATGGTTCTTGGGCATTATTTATGTATATGGATGGTTCCGTGATAAACCTAGGGTGGGTGAGCCCGAGATAGCTCTCGAATGAATTGGGTAATGTGACAGAGGTAAACATGAATGTTTCTCCTAAGAGATTTTGGGAATATACTATGATGGGTATTCCAAAGTAACTACCTTTGTAGCCGTGATAGGTACAATATAATTATGATATGGTTACCACAATTTACATTTATGATTTATGATTTCTATACGTCTTTCATAAATCTTCTGATTACATGAGGTAAGTTAAAGGGTTCTTGTTTTGTATGTATTTATGAAAAAAAGTTTCCATTCTTCGTATTATAACCCTTACTGAGCCTTTTATGCTCATCCCAATGTTTTGAAATGTTTTCACATGACTTCAAGATGAATAGGGCCAAGGATGGAATCAAGGAAAAGTCATGTTGTCTAAGACACAGAACTAGACATGAGTCTTTTTTTCAAGAGTTTATATTTTATGAGAAAAATGGAAACTGTGTAGAAGTTTCTGCTTTGTAATCTTTTGATATTTAGTAGTTATCTCCTAATTCCTTAAAACTCTAAACCCGAAAAGATCCTCAATGTGAATTATTCATTTAATTCAATATTATGTAATGTTTAAGGCCGGGTCCTTATAGTATATAATTCCCATGAATGTATTTTATGACTATATTTATGAGTATTATTGGTATATAAATATCAATATATGGTAATATTTTTTATGGGGCATATTATTCCAATGTTACCAATGTGGTAAAGGTTTTATATTACAATCTCATTATTTATCCAAATTATTTATGATTTTGTTTTCAATAATTAAATAGTATGTTCCATCCCTCAAGAAACACTTAAAAATTATTATACTATATTAATTTCTATAATATTTATGATTACCATTTATTTACACCTATTTATGTACTCATGTTATCGAAATTACGTTTTAAGGAAAATTGGATTTATTTCTCAATTCGGTCGAAAACCCCCTTCTTCTTCCATGAACATGTATTCTAAAAATTATCTAAAGAGAGTTTTTAATATTATAAAATTATTATTTAAATTCATTTTCAACTATATTTTACTTTTTTATAATTTTTTTTTAAAATTAGTCCTCTTATTGCTTTCCGAAATGAGAAACTTTTGACTTTCCACTAAAAATGTTAATGGAATTTTTTGTCAAAGATGTATGGAATAAATAAAATCTCCCACAATCCTAACCAATAAATAATTTAAATATTACATTACATTTATAAAATGTTATTTTAAATGAAAATATTTTCTTTAATATTTTCCAAATTTTTAGATTTTGACAAATTGATTTCAAAATTAAAAGGATATTTTCATGAAAAATGTTTTTTTATCATTTTATTTCTATTCATCAATGATAAAAAAACATTGGTTTTAAATATATTTTATTGGGTATATGAATAAATTTACCATCCTAACTCATTATATAGAGGTTTTATGTTTTTTATTATAATGATGCGATGTTTATAAAACCCTTTTATCTTCATTAGCATATGGTATGAAGAAATACTGAAAAGACAATAAAACATGTTCGTTTTCCTTATGTTGTTATTATAATGAATAATTTGTGGAATTTGTATGAAAGGATTATTATTATGTGATAGTTGGTTTTGTTGAATACCTCTAATCCAAGGGTAAATACTGATAACACATTAGTTAATTTTGTTATGTGTTAAAGTGATTTCATGTTCACAATGTTAGGATTCAACTTGGTTTCTTGTAAATAATGGTGTGTACACTATTTCATGTTCATAAGTATATTTTTAGACATAATTTAAGGTTTATAAGGTTATTGGTGGTCTTTATTTTGTGTTCATAAGGTTATTTATGGACCAGTCTTCACATACATAATTTTATGGGAGGTCTTGATTTCATGTAATTAATTTAATGAGTGAGCCTGTTTCTATTTCAAATATTATTACCCAATTCCATTTTCTATATTTTCAATTATGGATTATATAGATTTATTCTAATCATTATTCAAGTCTTCTGAACATCTATGATTTGGTCCATAACTTAGTGTTATGTATATTTTATGTAGGGTATGTTTTTCAAATGCTAAGATCATATTACATACCCAATATTCATATTTTGTTTATGTGATTTTTGACATCTCCCTTTTTATACCTTACTAATCATCTAAGATAACACATTACTATTTCTCCTTTTACAAGGTCATTATGAAATGTTTTCTAAAGGGTATGTCTGAGGAGGATATTATTTTTGGGATATATTGATATATTTCATGAAATAAGCGGATATTGTATCAATCCCCCAAAGTCACTAAACATTTATAGTCCTCTGGTATCAATTTGAGAAATGTGTTGAATATTGATATAAATATATTTAATATTTATGTATGAAAATAATATGTCAATATAATTGGTATTAGAGTAAGGTTTAATAAATATTTGAATATTAGGGTTAGAGATAATTGGTGAAACCCTGAGGATAAGTTTAAGTATATTATAACATCCTATAGTTTTGGTAATAAACAGGTAATGTGATTATCTATTAACTTATATCGTTGTTTGGATACTAAAATTTTATTTGGATCTAGAATAGTTGTACCCATTTGTAATAAATCTAAAAAGGATGCATTGAGGTTTAACTGAATCGTTTCCTAGTTCATGCCAATGGGCCTTTTTTCACACCATGTTTGACAATCATGGGGGATATTTTATGGTTGATAAAATTATTCCTTAACAACCAATATAAATGATTTGAATATAAGAGGATTATGGATGTAATAGTTTAAACCTAATATTTATTTGATGAAAAATATGTTTTCATAAATTAGTCATCTTATAAATTATTGTTCATGATTTATTGGTTTTCCAATTTGAGTATTATTGTAAAAATGATGTTTTTTTGGTTTTATTAAATGGCTGGAACAATAAGGAATTCTTCTAACATTTAATTTCATAGAAAATGTGTTAATTAAAAACCAAATCAATTGAATAATGGAGTGAAGGATATTGTCATTATTTCAAATTAATCAATAGTGTATATGATTAACAACTTTCACCTTAACCAACTCTCAAACTCACCAAATAAGAGAAGGATATATTTTGTTGATAGATTAAGTGGTTGAAACCATGGATGATCAAATATTCAATTTCTTATATTTTTAAAACTGTAGAATAAAACTTTAAGGGAGTTTATCAAAGGAATGATAATTTTTTTATGTGTAGAGAATAATTGAAGAACGTATGTAACTTCCAAGGAAAATGAAATGTTCAATTAACTCAATGGATGAGAATAATGGTTTCCCAAGGGAATAATAAATGGATAATGTTTTTACAATTTTTAATATATATGTTTTATCAAAACAGATGTCCTAGTGATATATCTCAAGAAGATGATCTAAAATGTTTTACTTTTAAAGGTTTTGTTGTTGATGGAGAAGATACTAAAAATGACATATGAAAGGATGAAGGTATTAAGGAATAAGATGTTGAACAATAGTTGATAGTAGAAAAATGAACTGGAAGAAATGAAGTTTTTATATATTATAACTCATTAATAATGATATATAAATCATGAATTTTATAAAGACTATTCTTCAAAAAATTTATAGTATGTATTTTTAAAAATATGTTGAATGGTATTGATAATATACAAATGTAATTTAATTTAAATGTTATATTTTATGAAAATAACATTATTAAGGGAAATATAATCCACAATATGTTATTGATGTTTAAATACAGGGGTTTAGTTGAGTTAAAGAGATGACTAATATGGATAATGAACATCAGACTATATTTATAATATTGTAATAGATCAATGATTTGAAAAAAAATTTGAATATGTTATCATAGATGGATTTTACAACATTTAATTATTTATGGAATACATTCAATAATATGTGTTTTTATTTATGTAATGATAAATAATGCATTTTTCATTGAATATTTATGGTAATTATAATCATTGCCTTGTTTCTTGAGATTATGTGACAATGGTATTCAAATATTTGGAATGTGACAATTAATATATACTTCATGATATTTATGGGATTTATTTTAATTTTAAATTTAGGGACCATCATTGTGAATTTTTTAATTATGAAAGGTTATTAAGGTTAAATATTTGTGGATTGGTATTAGTTTAACTTAGGATAAGGTTTTAGAGAATAATGTTTTATTTCATCATATGAACGTTTATCCATATTGGATAACTTGGGGTAACCATTTTAGTTTTGATGATAAATAGATATGTCTAGAATGAGTTATGAATATTTTATGGATCTTATGATTGATTAGTACTTTAGGAATGATAAATTCACCTTCCTTTCACAAACTTATATATGAAGTAAAAATTGATCAAAGGAAAACCAATATATGATCGTGTGATTATGAAATGGAATGAAATTTAGTAATTATATATTCTCAAGTTATCCATGTTGATAGATAAAATTACCTCAAATCTTATGAAAATGATATTGAAAAAAAAATTCCCAACTACTTTCATTTATGGAGAATAAAATTTCTTCTAACTCATAATATATTTGGGGTTTTCTGCTTATTAACACTCTTATGACCATGTAATTTATCACTCTATATTAATCCTTGGGTTCTAGTATTGTCTTACATGTCCAAAATTTTACATCCCATTAATTTTATCCACTTAGGAACCACAACATTTTTTTAGATAGACTTTGTATTTCCTATTTTCTCTTCTAGTGAGGATATTTTTATTGACCCCTTTTTAAAGAGGATTTTCACAAATAAATTTAATAATGCTAAAACCTCGATTATCGAGAAAAAATTTAAATTTTGGTAGAACAATTTATTAATTGGAAGGTTTTAACAACAAGATATTTTATAAAATATTTTTAAAAATAATAAATTGGATTTCTTCAATTGTTTTCTCCATATGAAACAATATTTCTAAATGAACCGCGATATACTATTAAAATAGTAACATTTAAAGTTAAATAAATATTCTAGCCATTAAATTTTAAAGAATTAATTGCACTAAATAAATTTAAAAATTTAGAGTTTTCAGATATATATAAAATAAATTCATTGGTAAACAATTTATTGTAAATGAAAATAAAAATAATTTGAATGTAAAAGAAAGGTTTTTGTAAAAAACTATTTTTTACCCATATAATGTGTTATTATTGTAATTAATTAAATTATTAAATATTTGGTAATGATTTTAAATAAATTTTTTATATTATATATTTGATCAAAAATATTATCCTTCATTTAATATTTTTTCTTGGCTTGGGATAAGTATAAATCCTATTTTTGTCTTAAGAATTATATTTTTTTAAAAATTTAATTCATCCTCTTTTCAAAAATATTTTAAGAATAATTTATGATTATTTTTAAATATTTATTTTAAATAAATTTAACATTATATTTGAAATAAAAGTGTCATAATTAACTTATATGAATCTTTTTATAATTTTTTTAAAATATTATTTTCATAATGAAAAGTGAAAAATACTATTTTTATTGAAATGTTACCTTTAATTTAACTAATTAAAAATGTTCCATTTTATTTTAAAATTAATTAAAAGCTAAAATTATTTTAATAATATTATTTTAAATACAATTTATGTTATTAGAAAAAATTTTATGTTGAATTTTGATATATTTGTTCATTTGAGAATCCTTTATCATTGGAAAACACCAGTTTTTCATGCTTGCTACTTAAATATTAAATTTAATTATTCCAATTATTTGAATGGAATTTTAGAAAATTTATTCTATATTTTTAATAAGAATAATTTATTTTGGTTATTTAATTTGACTTAATTTTTGGTCGTAATGATTAGTAAATAAAAGAAAATTAATTTCTGGGGTTAAGGTTATAAAATGGTTTCTACATTACATGCGACTACTTTAAAATTAAATTTCCACACAAATAATAATTTTATTTAATAATTAGGATTTTATTTTATAATCATTTAATATAAATTATCCAACAAGGAACATTTATATTTATCAAAAAATGATAATTTACCTAGGTAAATAAACAAAAAACTAGTTACCAAATGTGAAAACTGAAAAAGGAAAAGTTAGTAAACATAAGACTAGTAAATGAAAATTCAAAAACATGTGTCTCATTTTTATTGGGGTCTTTCTAGACTATATGTTAAATTTAAAAAATTATATATAAATTTTTGTGCAACTTGGGATTAAAGTGACTTCCAATTATTAAATTGTTTTGGGTATTTACAAATACTCAACTCCCTCTAAATTGTAAAAGGCTACCACCTCCAATAAATTATTCCATCCTATTAATACTTTTTTTATTTCCCAAACCCTAGAAAGGATTCTCCCCGAAATCCATATCCATAATTTATATCTTTTTGCCTTCCCAAAATCTCATCCACATGGTCCTTATCAAGAGATCCTATGGCATGTTTTCTAAGAGAAGGTAATTGTTTTTACTAAGCACTCTCTATTCAATTCTTCTCTTACAAACATAAGTTATTAATTGATAATTCAAATATAAAATAAAATATTTCTACCATACACTTATACATAATTTTTCTATATAATAAACTATATTTATATCCTCTTCTATCAAATGGGAAATGAAACTGTCGATCATGGGTACAATGAACTTATGCCTTGTGAACTAATGTAATTCATTTTACACCACCACCTATAATGGTTGGATATAATTATGTATTTATATTTAGTATATATTTATATATTATATTTATGAAATAATTATATATCTATAATTATTTTTTACATCAAGATTCATACCTTCCAATATGTTGGAAAATGATAACTTCGTGTGTCTGTGTGTGTGGACTACTTACTACATGAAGCTATGTGTTTTTTTAATTTATTTTGATATTTAATTTAATATTTAATGATTTAAATAATATATATTATATAAATTATAAAAAAAATCAATAAATATGAATTTAATTTTTCCTTTTTTTTCATTCAATCCATTGTGGAAATGGAATGAGGGTTCATGTATATGTATAGTCTACCGTCTCCATGAATGGTGTAACCCATTTTTCTATATATAAATATAATGGATGACTATATATATATAATGAATATATGTGATATTTATATCATTATTAAAATTTGTAATATAATTTAATCATAATCAATTTAAAAGTACCCAAACAACCAAACCAAAACATACATGAAAAATGAAGTAGTTATTAATCAAAAAAGTGATTTTAACAAAGAGTTGTTAATTAAAATATAAAAAAATTCTATAGGTAAATCACATATAGTATTTTATATATTATTAGAGTTATAATAATATGAATTCTAAATATATATTTATTATATATTAGGTTCAAATGTGAATAATGGATGTTGATACTTGATGTAAATGATTTTTTTCTCACTATTATTTTTGTGGGACACATTTCATATTCCACACATTTTTCTTATATGTGGTGTATATACCTCCCATGAATGTAGTTTATTATTATTACTATTACTATTATTATTATTATTATTTATATTTACCTATAAATATAATTTTCACTCTATCGTGTCGATTATGATGGAAAATTTACCATTATGACAAAGGATGTAAATTATAATCTCATTATTTATTGGGATTATTTATGATTATGTTTTTTATAATAAATTATTTTTATATATCTCTCAATAAAATATTGAAAATTATTTTCATATGGATATTTACATAGAATAAATATTTCTATTTTCTTTTCTACTATTTATGTACTCAAGTGACCAAAATAATTTTTTTAAGAAAAATCGACATTGTTTCTCACATGAGTAGAAAACCCATTTTTTGTTCATATCAATGTTTTAATTTTTTTAAATACTATTATTAACAATATAATATTTTTACACATTTTTAATAAAATAGTTTAAAATGAATATTCTTGTCACTTTATGAAATGAGGTACTTCTGAATGTTTACCAATATTGAGAAAGAAATATGTGTTTTGACTCATAAGGAATGAATACAACTTCACCTATAATGACGAACCAATGATTTACATATTAAATTAAATTTTAATAAGGTAATTTCCAATGAAAATTTATTCTTTAATATTTATAAAAAAATTCAATTATCAAGAAGTGATTTTAAAATGGAAAGGATATTATCATCAAGAATGTTTTAACAATCCTTTTGTTTTTATTAATCAATGACTAAAAACATTGCTGTTGATTATGTTGTGTTGGGGATAAGACACAATATTTCTGTCCTTATTCATACTATGTATGGTTTATGATGATGATAATTATTATGATATGTTTAAGAAACCCATTTATCTTTCATGTGTTATGTTGTGATAAAATATTCAATTTTATATGATACTCATTCCATTTCCATGGGTTACAGTTACGATGAATGTTATGTCGAATTTATATAAAAAAATTATGATATTGTAATGTTTGGGTAAGTTAAATCCCTCCAATGTATTGGGTATGTATGGATTACTCATGAGTCAATTATGTAATGTCAAAATCTTTTTTCATGTTCACAATGTTATGTGTGGACTGTTGGTGTTGGGGTCATAGAACCAACTATTTGTTCTATTATTTACAATTATATTTGATGTAATGAAGATTAACCAAACTTATTAAAACATATTTTTTTGGTTTTCATGACTCTATTATAATAATGTCATAGAGTATATGTAACATTGATAATGTCATAACAACTCCCCTCTATGATGAGAACCTTAATGTGGTATGATGATATTCTCAAATAATGTTCTGTGGTTGGATAACATATAATTATGGGACCCATATTAGATAAAATATCATGTGTGAGTACTCTTAATATGATGAGGATTTTTCTCAAGATGTTTTCTCTAGGTAAAATTTGTTATGGGAGATTATGAGAGAAGACCCACTAATGGTAATTCTACTTGTTTTGGAGTCATCGAATATTCCAATATATGAGCATGTTTTACGATCCTTAGACGTTATGATTATTATTAATTCATGTTATAACTCCCATAGATAGATGTGTGTCATAAAATATCATGATAATAGTTCATATAGAAGTAGGATACATTAGGTACATAACTAGTGACATGTCATTAATTAATAAGTCCCAGAAGAAATTGTCCCTTCCATATTTATGAAAGGTGATATCTTGACCATTTTATTTTAATAGAACCGCCAAATTAAAATTTTTGGTCATGTTATAATGACGTGCTTATTTCATATATTCCCTGAAATGCATATTTATTAGATATGTTGGTGACATAGATGTGAAACATTCTTGATTAGATATTATGATAAAGGTATTATGTTGCATAGTGATAATTCAAATTTGGTTTTTGACTATAGAAATTAAGTTACCATTCTTAGGTTCCTTGACCCATTGCTATATAGTAATCTTAGAAATTAGTCATGCCTGCCTAATACTAATGAGAAATAATCCTAGAGGGTTACACACTCTAAATTTTTATATTGATCTTGATGAAATTGTATTTTAGTATATTTAATGGAATAAATATTATTCTCAACTTTGAGGAATAATTTTATTCATGTTATACTGAACGCATAAATTAAATAAGTATTTATTCACAAGCTTCTAAATAAATTATTTATCTTGTTTATTGAATATTTTAATAAATATTTATTCACTATATTGTGGAAAAAAAATTTATTTATGAATAAAATTTTTATTTGGTTATTCGATAAATTCTATAAGAGTTCAAAGTAGGTAAACACAAGTCTATTCGAAAATATTAATTAATAAATTCATTATATAATATTTTTTATTGGAAAAGTTGGAATGCACCCCAATTTAATAATAATATAATAATAATTATTTTTTATAGGTTTTATCAATGATAACAAAAGTTTTTTAATGGTCGGTTTCAGTAAAATAATATTTTAACATAAATCCTAACTTTATAAAAATATGGTTATATCTATAGTGTAGTGCAATAATAAAATCGAGAATAGAAAATTACTACACACATGAAATTCTATCTCGACTCCTCCTCTATCCCTCTCATGATACAGAACTGAAAGAGATATTTGTTCAATAATGAAGAATGAGATATCAAAAATAAAAAATGCAAGACATTCGACTTTCCACCCAAGCACTCGAAGATATAGTTGTGTTGCTCGGAGATCATAGGATCACTGTGGATGACTAATAAAGGGGTTCTATCCTTGTATCCTCACAACTCAACATAGTTAATTCTAAAGGGTATTTTCAGGCGATCAAAATTCACCAATAGAGAAATTTCATATTCCCATGTATTTATATCATAAAATATTAAATAAATTAAATAAAAATTTTACATAAAATATCCTTGCTCCTGGTTTCAAGAATGGATTATAAAATGAAATTTTAATATATCACCCACCTCTGAGTGCTTCAACTCTACTAAGAACCACCATGTGGTGTCAGAGGGGTCATATTTAAATTTATAATTATTTATTTGATTATTGATCTAAGAGAATTTTTTGTTAGATTTTCATTTAATGTTATCCATTCATTATCCTGATTTTAATTAACTTTTTATAGACATATTAATCATGTTTGTTTAATGTTTCATTTTCTTAATTATATAAGAACAAATGAATAATGACTAGAGATACCATCAGGAAGTGAAAAATATTCAACTGATAAAACTTGGTTACACTATGTGATGTGAGAGAACAAAACGTATACCCATGAACATTGTATCTGTATGTGCTAAAAAATTAATTACTTGTGGTGCTTTCATTGTACACAATGTGTTGATCTATCCAACCTGGCACAAGAAAAGTAGATGCACGGTTTGTAGCTAGCATGTACATTCTATATAGTCTAGAAGAGTTAACACAATGAATCCCCTGGGGTGTGACCAGGATATACCGGAGTCTAGTTACATGGAATATATATGCATGCACATCCCTTGTAGTCACCCATTATTGGAAGAAATTAAAATTTCATTAAATTTGAAAATTGTACCATTAACACAATATTTTATTAATTGGAACACCATTTTGTGTTTGACAAATAAATATTTGTTTTAATAAATTTTAAATTCTAAATTAATTTAATTTATTTATTATGTCATTACTGGATCTTCTATTTATTTCCCTTGAATTCCTTTAACGACAGGTATCTCCAAATAATATTTGATGATCATTAAGATTAAAGGGATTCAATAAATTTTTTTATTAAATAATTAAATCAAGAAAGTGAATCTGAAAAAAAGAATAATAAAATGAATGATATCCATTTACTTATGTGTATTCATTGGATGTATGATTATTAATGAGCTCTACCAAGACTTGGGTATGTTTTGGATGTTTGGTTTTAATTTATTTCACAAGTTTAAAATTATTTAATATTAAATTAAATTATGTCTTTTGTGTCATCTCTCCCTCCATTATTTTGTTGGACCTATGTGTCCAAGGATATTTATATAATCCCCTTTACCCAATCTATCAGTTCTCCTCACCTGCATGTGAGTAATTTATATTTTAAATTAAGGGAGCATCCCAAGGTCCATAGAGGTAGTTCATGAAAAAACCATAATCATTAAAACCTAAGAGATACATAGGTGGATAGGTGGAATGTCTTAACTCATGCTAATAATGGAAATAATAGTTATTTCCTAAAGGACAAATGTTAATTTAATATCTGATCATTAAATCAAAATATGGATAAATCTAATGAACTGGTCATTTAATTAATTTTATATATCTTTTTATAAAATTATTAATTTATGTATGTAAGGATGTGATCACATAAATAAATGAATAAATATGAAAAGATGGAAATTAAATAAACTAATTAAGCATTAATGATTTACCCAACATGGTTAATTAATCAAATTACATCCAATAAAAACTAACAAGATATGTAAATGATGACACTATATAAATTTTTTTCATACTAAATTAAAATATATCCATTGAATGTTATGTTAGACTATGCATTACATTACATGATTTAGAATGAAAGCATAGACCTATTTGTAGTACTTGGACAATTTATGTACACATACTTTTATCGGCGAGTTATCATGATTATTTTGGGATTACTTAAATGATATATTATTAAATTATGTAGCCAAATCCCATTAATTTAAAATTTATAGGAATGTTTTGAGGAAGTCCAAGTCTGGAATTCTGTATAGGGTAATCCACTCAATAGAAAAATTAGTTTCAAGGCCACAGTTGGCCAGACCACCTAACTAATTACATTATTATGGTATTCATGTCCAAATTATGGATCATTAAAAACATTAATGGGGATCCTTTTCACTAGAATGTTAAAGTAACTTGATATTCCTAGTCCAATGTTGAAGGATGTTAAGACATGATAAAATAGTGGAATATTTAATAAATAAATAAACACCACATTTAATTTATTATATCTCATATATTTTGTAATAAATAAAATTAATAAAATTATGCTCTAATTAATTGTTTAATAAAATGACAATTTCATCATCCCCACTATCCCAATGGTCAATATTGGAGAAAGATAAACTCCCAACAAGAAGTAACTTTCATGAGTGTTTTTAGACACCTTTGGGTTATGTTATGCGATGAACTAAAATATTATGTGCTATAATCCTCAATGTATACTTTTCCTACTAAATACGAAAGTGATGAAGAGTTTATTTTATATGAAAAAATTTGAGTGATGCAGTCTATGATCAATGTATAACTCTTTCATCGATATATATTGAAATAATGAAATCTAATAAAAACATGGATGTGTATAGAATGCTTGAGCACCTCCATGGTCTTTACCATGAGAGATCTATAAAAAAAAGTTTTATGATTTCCAATACACTATTTATGATAATGATTTGAGAGGGTACCACAACATGACATCTTATAGTCAATCCCATTGGCTACATTGAGCACATAGAGGTTCAATAGTTTAAAATACCCAAATAACTAGGCACTGAATTCATTTTGGAATCACTCTCTAAAATATTCTACAACAATGTTGTGAATTTTAATATAAAACATTTATGTCTCTACTAGTTCTCATTACTCTTCTTATTCATATAGATAAGGATACAATGAGTGAAAAAACTTTCCATCCTTATGGTGAACAAATTGAAAGTGCAAGAAAATAATTTTAAGCCGAAAAAATATTCATGCCCTTCCATGAAGTGGAAGAAAAAGGGGACAGAAATCGAGTATTGTGATTTTATTTCACATGTGGTAATAAGGGCCACTGAATTGAAAACATCACCCATCCAAAGAAGAAAGTGGAAGCTTCATGTACGTTAGTTATTGAGTAAAATTTTTCTGTTTCTATGAATTGGGTATTTGAAAGATCATTTTTTGCTCACATATTTATATAAATACATGAAACATGTATATTTAGATAGGTTGAACCAAGAGAGGAATAACTTCAAGCATCCAAAAAATATAAACTTGATATAATAACTATCGAGGACTACCAACTCACATTGGTGACTATAATGATATTGGATTTAAAGGGATATTATTATGTGCCTTCAATTATCAAAAACATTATTTCTATATCCATACTTGAGACAAAGGGATTTATTTTAAAATTTTGGAATAAATGTTGCTTATATTATAAATATATAATTATTTATGGTAAGGAACATTTAAATATTGGTCTTTAGTTGTTGGAATACATGAACCAAATAATGGAAACTGAAAAAGAATTGAAATCACATGACTCATACCACAACTAACATTTTAATCACCCACTAAGAAATGTAAATGAAAATATCTTGACAAATTTAGATTTATATGGATAATTTGATTCATTTTGAATGAAATAACTTGGTACATGTCATGTATTTTTACAAGGAAAAATAAACAAAGCCTCATTTATAGGGAAAGGAGAAATGGATAAATAACTTAACAAATTAGTTCATACCTATGTCTGTAGACTATTTTATATTGAAGAAATGGTAGGGTACTCATGGTTTATAAATTTTAATCATGATTTTAGAAGATATGGATATGTATGCTTAATGAGGTGTATATTGGATTCTTATGAAATAATCAAGGAACAAAAAAATGGATTTTAGAACCAACTTGTAAAGAATATTAAAAAATATCCCTTAGACCATAGTGGAGAAATCATAATCAATAATTTATTTATTATTTTTTGGAGTCTTAGATATCATATATGTTTAGTATTCCTTATACACCATAGTGTAATGGTCTAAGAGAAAGGAATGACCACACCTTGTTGGATATGGTGAGATCAATGATGAGTCATGAAAGTCTTTCATTATCATATTTTGAATACACATTACAAATAAAATCATATATACTAAACTGAGTTCAACATATAGTAATAGATGATATACCATACCAATTATACCAGATAGATTTGTTAGAGGTTAACCTTTGACCATTTATTAAAATAAAGGAAGAGTATAGAAATCCAACCCCACAGAACAAAAACAGCAACTACATACCATCAAAATCAATTGCATTACCACCTCCATGATCAAGAACATCATCCACAGTCGTTGATTCCCTTTCCAAGATTTTATATTGCTTCTGAACCTTGGTGTACTTCCTTCAAGGATTTAACTACTCTAATAAGAGGAATTCATTAGTCTTTTTCATACCTTTATTGAATCACCTAGTGGAAATAATCTTTGTAAAAGATTAGTAATCCCTTCTCGGCCTCCTTCAAGTCGAAGAAATAAAATCATCCTGGTTCCTAGACAACATATTCTTCCCTCCCGAGACAAAATCACTATATGAGGGCCTAGCCATGCCTCCATCATTTTTTTGGTCACTGTCAGTAATTTACCCCCATTTTCAACAAATCTAGAAATCCTAACAAACCATTGTTTTTATACATACATGTGTGGGGTTTAGAATCACTTCATATGGCCTATTTAGGTAACATGCTTCCACACCGAGAAACAAACTGTATCTTTATCAGATATTCCAATGAAACTATGGTATACCACATATACAATCCTTTATATATTTTTTTTGTTTAAATACATCCCATGTTTTTTAGTAGGATTATATGTATAGAAGAAATAGTGTGAGTGAGATAAACATTGATGAAGTCTAGGATTAATATACCAAAGAGTTGGAACTGGATAAAATTCCACAGAGCCCCATTGAAGAAAAAATTGTTCCAAAGTCACAGTTACTGTATAAGATTACTAGTGAGATTAGATAACTATAATTTAATGATTTTATATTAATCGAGGATGATGAATCCTTATTAGTTGATTATAATGATCCTATAACCTAAAAAACATTAAGCGACACATATTTTTTTAAGCAGTAAGAACCCATGAATTCTGAAATAGTTTCTTTGTACCAAAAACATGTCTGGATTTTAATAGAAATTCCAGTAGATGTAAATATCATTGTTTTTAAATGGGTTCTCAAGAAGAAACTAGAAATGTAAGGAGAATTCAGATCCTAAAAGGTCTGACTAGTTTCAAAAGGTTTTATACAACATCATGCCATTGAATATGATGATTAATTTTATCCATTTGTAATCCTGAAATCTATCATAATTCATATTTCCTTTCTAGCTTTCTAGGATTTTGACATTTAGAAAATAGATGTGAAACCATCCTATCATTATGATGTATATATGAGAAACTTTAAGGGTTTGGGAATCCAAATGATACCACCAAAGTATGCAAGTTGAAAAGATCCATTTTTGGACTAATGAAAGAATCAAGGTCATGGAACATTCATTTTGGAGTGGCCATAAATGAATTTGGTTTCCTAAATAATGAATCTGATATAGGAGACTATAAATGGTTTAGTGAGAGTGTATCATTTTCATAATAGTATATGTTGGCGACATATTACACATTGGAAATGAAATACAAGTCTTATAGTCTACTAATTCATGGTTGTATAAATGCTTCTATATGAATGAATTAGGTGAGGAAGAATGTATTATTGGGATCAAGATTCATCATGACAAATCCAATAAGTTTCTCAACCTAATTCAAATTAAATACATTGATAAGATACTAAATAGATTCAATATGGAACAATACAATTGGGGATTTTTTCTAGTGACAAGTGGTTTTCAACATTCTAGAAAAATGTCTCCATAGACAGATGAGGAATAAAATATAATGACAAGGATTCCATATTCCTCATAAATTGGTTCATTAATGTATGATATTCTCATTACTATGTTACACATTTCATATACATTAAGTATGGTAGAAACATATCAAGCTAATCTAGGTGACCACCACTAGAAGAAAATCAAGACTACCCTTAAGTATCTGAGGTATAGTAAGGATATGTTCCCTTTTTTGGTGGATATGAGGAAATAGTAATAAGAGGATATTTAGATGATAGTTTCCAAACATATCAATATGATATGAAGTTTCAAACAAGATACATCGTCACAATGAATTGAGGTGCTTTGAGCTGGACGATATCAAATCCGGTTGTGGTTGTATATTCTATAGTAAAGTTTGAGTATATTGTGACTTTTGAAGAAGCTAAAAAATTATTACGGTAGTGAATATTAATCCATGATCTTGATTTTTTATCTAGAAGTAATTATCTTATCACACTATTTTGTGACAATACTTCCATGGTGGCTCTTCAAAAAGGATACATGGTCGCATCAAGAGATAAAGAATATACTCTGGATGTATCATCTCTTGAGGAATTATTCATAGTGATTTGAAGTTGTAGTGAGAAATATTTCTAGGGAAGACAACTTGTTTTACCCCATGACTAAACCCTCTACTCTGAAGAAACATGAATATCTTGTGATGTATAGTGGACTGAAGATCATATGCTATTGGTTGTAGTCCAACTGGGAGTTTTTTTGGAGTTGGTGTCCTAGAATAATCTATTTTTTACTTTGACTATAGGTATATTTGATGTAATGAATATTAATAAAACATATCTATACATTTTTTCTAAATTTCGTTGATGTAATAATTTCTTTAGGTAAACATCAACTATATAAGGTCATAGAAGTACCATGATATGATGAGAACCTTGATGTGTTGTCATGATATTCTCAAATTTTGTTCTATGTTTTCATAATTTACTATGATTGGATGGGACATAAAGTACATATATTATTAGGTATGAGTACTTGTACATAGCTGCACCTTTTTCACATAATGTTATAACTTTGTAATCTCTAAGATGGAATATTATGAGAATCGATCGGCCAGTAGTAATTCTGCATGTTTTATTGCCATTTGATATTCCTATCTAAAGAGCATGTGTGATGGTACTTGACTTTATGATTATTATTATTAATGCATGTTACAACTCCCATACTTAGAGTGATTTCATAAACCATGAATATAACATTTTGTAGTGAATTTGGATATGTTGTGTGTGTCACAAGTGACATGTCATTACTAATAAGTCGAGGATGATTTTTTCCCTACCAAATTTATGGAATCTGATATCGTGTCCCATCGATTTGAATAGAACTATTATATTAAATTTTATGTCCATGGCGTAACAACATGTTTATTTTTGATAATTAAAGAAAGTCATATCGAGCATATAGGTTGGTGACATGGATGTGTGACTAGCTTGATGATATATTGTGGAAAAGTGATTATATTACATAGTGGGAATTCATATGTGTGTGTTGATGATGTAACATTAATTAGATTATCTTGGATACATTTACCCATTTCTAGATAACAATATTGGAATTTAGGCAAGCCTACCTAATTATAATGAGAAGTAATGCTAGAGGGTCACAAACTATGTGTTTCCATTGATCGCAATTAGATTCAATTTGAGTTTAAGTAATGGAATAAGTATTATTATTATGTTTGAGAAATAATTTTATTGAATTTTTATTGATTTCATAAATTAGAATAATATCAATTCAACGAATTTTGAATAAAATATTTAACTTATTTATGAATATTTTAAAAAAAATTATTCACATAATTATAAATATAAAATTTATTTTTGAAAAAAAATTATTCAGTTATTCAGAAAATGATGGAAGAGTTCAACAAAACCAAGACCATGCCCGAGGAAAAATACATTTTAATAAGACCATTACATAATGATTTCTATATTGAAAATTGGTGCGAGCCACAAAATAATAATAATATAATTGTTATCATGTGTCATGGGGTTTATTAAAGATAATAAAATTTATTTAATGGCTGGTATGTAATTAAGTAATATATTATCTTAAATCCAAACTCTATAAAAATACTGATATGTCAATTATGTAGTGAAATAAAAAAATCTGGAATAGAGAATTATTTTGCACAACGAATTCTCTCTCAACTCCTCCTTCTCTACCCCTCTCTAGAGTGAGGAGTGAATGTGAGATTTCTTCAAGACATGATAATGAGTGATCAAGAAGGAAAAATTCAATACATTCGACTCTCTATGTTAGTAGATGTATATTGAGTGGTGTTACTCTAGAATCATAGGGGAACATGTGGATCACCACTAATGGGATTCCATGCTTGGATCATCAAATCACAACGAAGGTAATCTGAAAGGGTATTTTTAGATGATCAACATTCACCAAAGAATAATGTTATTAATCCCTTGTATTTATTTTTTCAAATAATAAATAAATTAATAATATATTTAACATGAAAGATCCTATATTTTTGTTTCGGGGAAGGATTATTAAATGAAATTTTAATATATTTCCAACCTATGAAAGCTTATTTATCCCTTAATATAATCATGGAAGTAGTTTTATGTTCATAAGGTTATGTGCAGACTTGGTTTCATGATAATAAGGATACTTTTGGACCTAGTTTAAATCCTATAAGATTATTTTTTCACCTTGTTTTCTATCTATTATGTTATGTGGGGACCTCTTTTCTTATCTCTAATGTATTTTTAGACCTGATTTGATGTCCATAAAGTTATTCATAGACCAATTTGTATGTCTATAAAATTATGTGAGTGCCATATTTCTTGTCATTAACATAATTATTGGACTTATTTTTATTTATACTTGTTTACAATGTTATAATCATAAAAGTTATCAACATTTGGATTTCTATATTTTTCCTTCATGGTTTATGTTAATTTAATTTATTAATGATTAATGTTTTATGAACTTAAAAGATTTATGAAATGACTCTCAGTTATGATATATGTTATATAGGGTATGGTTTTTAAAATTTAATATCATATTCTCATACCCTTATGTTCAATGTTATGTTTATGTGATTTTTGATGTGTCTCTTTCGAATCCTTTTTGAGAATCTAAGCCCACTCTTTCTTAAGTTTTCTTTCACCAGTACACGAGGAATGATTTTATGTAGTGTATATCTAACAAGAAAATTTTTATGGGATATATTGAATATCTTTCATGAAATAATAGGATTGTGAATCTATTCTTCGAATACACTTAACCTCTATAGTCCATGGATGTGGATTTTTGAAAGTTATTGAATATTCCTCTAAATTATGTAACACTTATTTATTAAAAGTATCTATCACTATAGTATAATAATTTAACACTTTTCCATTTTATAAATATGAAAATGAAAATAGTAATTTGTGCATTGTGAGGACTACTACCTCCACCTCGCAACATGTTTCATTTTCCATCAATGCCTTACAAGGATAGTATAAAAATTGGATTTTTAACTATATGTATGATATTTATCAAATATTTAATACTCGAAAATGGTTAACCATATTAATCACTTTCCCCATTCAATGGGAAAAAATGTCATCATCCATGAGTACATGTGGACTATCCCCTCCATGGAAGAATTCATTTCTATTTTTCCCATCACTACCTTACATAGATGATCATGAGAATTGTTTTAAGGGTTAAATTTGATTTTTATTAAATTAATAAGGTTATTTAAAATAAAAATATGACAAAATATTTAAAATATGATTAATAAAAACTATGTTAAATTCAACCATCCAAAAGAGCATTTTAAGGGGAAATTATTTTTTACTATAAAATAACATCATAAATGTATATTCTAGTTCTAACTACTTACATTACTAAAATATCAGACTAATAATGGCTAGAAAGATAATTATTAATATTTTATAATGATATTTAAAATAAATCCCCTCAGAATCATCTACTAATTATGATATGTTCTTGTTGTTGTTGTTTTGACCATCTACTACAACAATTCTACAAATTTATATCATAAATGAATAAGGGAATTTAATAACTCGTAATATATGAAATAAATATGTAAGTAATTAGTTTTTTTTTGTTTTATAATGGTAACATAGAAATTTACAACATTATCAATGAAAAAAATCTTTGTTCGATAAGAATCATCAAAACATGCTCATCACCAAATTCATCAATACAGATTGTAACCAAAACACCATTATAATGAAGCTATAAAGTGATAAATAATTATAAAAAATCATTTGTATTACTTTGTATGATTAGGTAATGATGAAATTTTAGAGAAAAATAAAGAACAACACCACTCCTACAAACTATTTTTAAATGATCAATATTATTCACACGTTATATTGAAAAAAAGATAAAAATTAAACAATATAATTATGAAGACTATTTATAAATTCAGTTTATAAAATTATAAAAATGATTAAAATGTTTTTAAATGGGGGATTAATATAGTAAAATTAGTTATAAATGATGTAAGATCACATTTGAACTAAACATAAATTGAGATATGGGGTTCTTTGTCTCAAAATTAATTTCTCGATACACATTTAATATTGTTAACCTTGATATTTTTACTATGGTGTGGTTAGTACATAATTATTTTATTTTAAAATATTCATTTTATTTGAATAGATATATCATGTTCAATTAAAAATGGATTTTGGTTCAAAATATATGAATGTTGAAATGTGTTTTGACTGAAATATTACTCAAATCAAAATCATTTCATTGACAATCTTATGATTAATCAATATTTTTTTCTGTAGGAAGATGATACATCAAGGTAATTTCTATTACTTATAAAAACACTTATCATTTTCATTTTATATTCAAGTGGTTTTACATTTCACCTAATAATTTCATTTCATATGCACTCATACTTGTCCCAATGTTTTTCTTATATGTGAAATTTATCCCATCTCTTATTCTTGATCAAGATATTCCCTTTTCCCATATCTAATTTCCTTAATTGATTTCACATGTGTCAATTTCTATACATCAATAAATTTTTTATTTCAATTTTAACTATATTACCCTTTATTAAATGTTTTAATAAAAAAATTTTCATTTTTCCCAGGGGTTATGTTCATTAAAATGTGAAAATCTTCTCTTTGAAAATATTACATGTCAACATGTCTTTATGAAAATTTTGTTTCCTTATATAAATATTTATCTATTATATTTAATTGTTTCGAAATTAAATAAATTTTCTCCTTGATTTAAAAAATATTGGTTTAATAATTATTCACAAATATAATGTCTACTTCTTATTTCCAATGAGATTTTTCTAAAAATTATTAAAATTATTTTTCCAATATAGTAATTTTAATTTTACATATCTTATTCTTGATAATAGATTTTCTTTAAAAGTAACCATTCAAATTATTTCTATTTATGACTTATTAACATCCTTCTCTTATAGAGGAGTGATCCATCATTACATTTTTTTTATCATCCACTGTGTACAAATAAAATCCATATACCTATGTGTTTTCTCTATAAGAACTCTACATTTCCATCTTCTAATTAAATAGAGTTGTCCAAGATTTTATACATGCAATGATATGGGATTTTTTTATTACCACACATTCATTATATATATGTTTTCTCTACTATATGCTTTATTATCCGGATTAATTGGTATTTACCAAGACTGTTTGTTGATCTCATTTGATACCCATTTTTTCCTTGGTTTTATCATGTTTTAATTATTTATGTAATTATTAACTATTTAATTATGTTAATTCATTTTAAAAATATGTGAAACCTATTTTATTTTCATGGGTTATTTATGATGTCTTGAATGAATCCCATTTTCTTTCTATAGGCTCTTTATGTTACAAAATTTGAATACTTTTTGTTCGAAATTTTTATGAAACACACTTTATTTCCATGGGTTATTTATGATGTGACTAGTTAATTGTTTTCTAGTGGAGAACATATGTATGGATAAATGATGGTCGAGGTCCTACAACTCCCTCAAATGCAATGGTTAATAATTTATATCTCATGTGATAAATATTCAAAAGTATATTTTTGCTTCACATATGAATGGGAAATTATGTTTTGGATTAGAAAAGTAATGTTACTATATACTAATGTTTGTAACATATTTCAATGAAATTTCATATTTCTATATTTATTATCATTCTTATGTTATGCTCTCATGGACTATTTTTATGAAACAATTCATGTATTATGTTATTCCAAGCCTTATTCCATGATGCATGAACTATGATTTATTGTGTATAAGTTTGGTATGTATTATTATTATAACCATATTATTTTCTTATGATCACTATTGATTATTTATTTCAAATTATTTTTTTACCCTTACTAAGCATCTAATCTCACCCCTTTTTTGGACACCAATTTCAGAATTTTTTGATGATTCAAAAAATTTGAAATGTAGAGATGATTTACCTTTATAGAGAATACACGAGAGATGTTAAAAAATCATTATGGATTAATTATTTTCACATATAATGAGAAAAACCCCAATTGATATAATGAACATAGTTATAGTTATTTAATGTTTATCTTGATTTTCTAAAATTATAAATCTATATGATCTTGGGAAAATGTTGTTATTAATGATTTATTTTATTTTATGTTGTAAGAGGAATTAAAATCGGGTGGTATATATATTTAAGAAATTAAACTATGTCACATGTCAGAGTGATCAGCCACACTATAGAGCTTCTCATATGAAGAAGAATGTAAAAAATAGAACACAGTATATATAAGGTTTACCACTAAAAATAAAAACCCTATAATTGGAATTATATGGTAAAAAATGATCCTAAAATCCACTATCACCATTTTGGATACAATATACATTGTTTTTCCCTAAATTAATGATTTGAAAATATAAACATTATATCTCCCAATAAGTATATAAAATATTTTCATAGTTTTATTCATCTCCAATTATGTAGGGATTATCCTAGTTCACTTATTTATGGATTTTATATTAAAAATTTTTATTACAACCAAACATATTTGTATTAGATTATAACTTTGGACTGTTATTTATAAGCACAATTTAAATGTTTAATGAATACCCACAAACCAACTATATTCCCTTTTTATTCTACTGCTTCTTATTCTTATATTTTTGTCCACACTTATCTTCACATACTTTTTCCTATATATTCTCTTCCAATATATCTCAATTATATTCAATAGATAATCATGTTAATATATACAATAAACAATAACATACTCTTCTTACAGTCTTAATTTCAATTTATATTTCCAACACATAACATCCTTTAACATTTCTTCAAATTATTCCACTTCATATATTTCCATAATATTATTCAATAAATTATATCTATCCTGGGATATGATTAAAAGACTTTGTGATTTTTTATGTAGTCCAAAAAGAAAAAAATGAACCAAATCATCAAAATGTTAAATTATATACTCTATAATTGATCATGGAATGACAAACCAATGGATACTAAAACTTCTTCTCTCTTTGTAGAATAAAAAAATACATCATGTAGCAATCCTTTGTTACCCATAAAAATAGTTGAGAACATATTTTTCAGGATCATTGTTATTTCTACATAGTCTAACAATTTTTTGAAACTTAATTTTCCAGGGTGAAATTGATGTATTGATCCATGATACATTTTTATATTAAATTTTTTTAATGTGTGACATGAATGTTTACGGATGATTCATCCATGTCTATTTTTTATCAACCTCATATAGGTTAACATGTTTAATATCATGTTTGTCTATTGTAGTGTGAAAAATTCATTATTGGGTTAATTACTCAAACATTACTTGTAATTAACTGGCTCGGGTTACCCTCATAAATTGATAGATGACCAGATTCACCACATACCTGATGGGTGTTCTGGATCCCCATGGGCTGGAAACAAGCTCTTGGGAATCAAATAGAAACAATAGGAAATGATTTCACCCAAAATTGAAGTATAAAAAATAAAATATAAATAGATTAAAAAGATTAATATTGTCATGAATAATAAGAAACACATATTCCATAATATATGGAAAATATAAAAAATGATCTGGCCGAGAGGTAGCTAAACAATCTTCAAGGTTGGAGTCCAACAACAAAGCCAAACAAAACCAAAACAACTAGTCCTTATGATATAATCGGAAAACAATCCCAATATATCACATCCAGCTAACTAGAGGTAGTTAATTGAAACCTATCCTCCTAGAAATTTCACAATTTTTTCCCTATATAGAATGAAATGACAAGATTTATACACTACCAAAGGGGTGCACAGGGTGTGAATTAAATAGGCTCAGTAGGATCTCGCACATGTGCTTTAGTGACCTGACCCCAAAAATCTTAGATCCAGCGTCTAATTTCATTACATTAGCATGATTAGATGAAATAAAATCTATATGTACTGAATATTTTAGTAGTCACGGTAAAAATAAACTCATTCATTAGTATTTTATTTAAAATAAATACACTGATTACAACACAATTTTGTTTCTTTCTCAGAAAATAACATTATTACATATATAATATTCTTTATTATATTTATTACTATACTTATAGGATCCCTAGAGAAAATGAACAAAATATGTGTGAGATAAAATTCTATGTAAGGGATTACAATAGCATAAGAAATAATGAATCCATGATAATATTAAATATGGAAAGGTATATAACTGATAACACATTCCATTCAAAATCACTATAAAGTAATGTAAAGTGGAAGAAATAATCAATTTATGAGAATAAATCAACATGGATGGGTAAATAATTGATAACACATTCTGTTAAAATAACTATAAAAGGTATCATCAATATGGAAGTGTTATAAATTGAAACACATTCAATTTAATCAATAAACTGAGATTGATATGTATCGAAAGATATGTCAATGTAATAATCTCATGAATAATAATAATAAAATAATTCTCAACAAAAAAAGGATTAATTATTTTATATCATGTTTCCTAGGATCATGATACCTTTAACTCCAAGATATATTCTTAAGAATGTATAAATTTATGAGTAAAAACCCATCTATTATTCTTGGAAACAAACGTGATGGTTTTTTACAACTAATTTCATCACAGATGAATATTGATGAATCACAAGGGTTACTTTAAATAGTCCCCAACCCATATGTATTTCATTGACTAGTCCAAAATGAGCAGGTCCTTTATTAAAAAAACTCCAACCAATATACTGCATGTCCAATGAATTTATATAAACAAAGTTCTATATCATATATCCATATCAAGTAAAGTATACAGATTTTTCAATATTTCCTTGATCAATAAAATAATATTAGAAGTAAAAAACGTATGATAAAATGACATACAATTTAAGAAATAAGCATATTGATGATAAATTATATGGGCAATTAAGTAGAATTCAATGTACAATGATCAGAGGAAATTGATTATTTTAAGGGGAATATAAATGGAATCAAGGAAGTGAATTTCAATACAATCCTTGGTCAAATCAATCATAAACCATTCAAATAAATAATATGTATAGAATCAATAATTCCTATCCCAAGTGGTGTAAAAATAAAGGGTTGTTATCATTGATGAATGGAAACACTATAAAAAAAAATAAAAATTCTCTTGAAGAAACTATCATTTTTATTTAGAAAAGAATTTTGAAAATATATTTCACTAAAAAACACTTTTAAAAAAAATCTTTTGAAATTATCCATCTAAACATGAAATCGAATCATTGAATAAATGAATGTGGGTAAATTTGTACATACCATATTTGATAAGATGAACAATCCTCTTGATTGGTAAATAAGTTAGAAATTTACTTGTTCATAAAAATATAATAAGAATCAATTGAATTTTTTTAAAGACAGAAAGGGTATATTTTTTATATAAATCACTTTTGAATTGTAAAGAAAACGTTTTAGAAAATCTTTATAAAACATTGTTTTTAGAAGAAAATGGGTTCGTCAACTAAAGAGAAGAATGATGTGGGGATTTCTTAAAAACATGTTCTAAAACATGTTGAGTACCAAAGAGTGAATAAATGGTACAATTACATGGGAAATGTCATGAATAACTATAGGAGGATAAAATGAATGGGTTTATAAGAAAATGATCAAAAAAATTCATTGATTGAAATTCAAGGGTGAATAATCCTAAAAAAAATTAGATTGTGAAGTAAACCATCAAAAAGACCATAACATTGATGTGATAATAAATCAATGAATATATTATGTGTTTAAAATTAATATATAGAAAGAAAAAAAAATTAATTTTAAAAAATTAATATAAAAAATTTATTACACATGTAATATTATAATATTAATGGGGATGTAATATAACCCAATTAAAATGAACTAGTTTGTGAAATTATTTACCAATTGGTATCTTTTAATTAAAATCCCATTAGAAGATATAATTAAAATTAAAACTATAAATATCTTGAATATAAATAAATTAATGATATGATATATCAAAATGGGTAGTTGGTACACAAAAAATAATAATTATCATGTTAATATAACATTTATCTCACAAATGAAAAAAGTCACATGAATTTCACTTAACATTCATTAGATTTCAGGTGAAATTTATTTAATATCATATATAATTCCAATAAACATTTTAATAAATTATTTAGTAAAAATATTAATGTTTATAATATCATATATAATCTTTTTATAATATGTCCTTATTATTTTTTAAGTATTCCTTCGTTATTTTCACTATTTTGGGTATTAATTTCCATGTTTTTCAAGTATCTTTTGACTTGTTATTTATGTTCTACTTACATAGATCACGATTTAATAATATAAATAATGTAAAACATGGTGTAATTATACATATATATTCAGTGTTTGTATATTTATAATAATCCATAAATTTATAAGATAAGAAATGAAATGCACCATTCATGGAGGCCATATGCCATACGTACACATGAATTCTACTTTCATTTCCATGTCATTTTAAAAGAATTAAAAGTAAATAATATATATTTATATGTGAATTTTTATTATTCAGGTATAAAATTTATTTCATATATTCCATATAGTTTCATTGAAATTATCCTTTATACATACCCTACATAGCGTGAATGAAACATCTTAGTTTGGGGAGGCGGTAGTCCATACTTCAATAAACGATATTATTGTATTCCCAAAAAATAGAATGTATAAAGGTATGTTTTATATGAATATTAAATAAAAATGTGGAAAAATAAATATTTTATATATCATATATATACATTGTGTCTATCATAATTCTCTACTATGAGATTCGGTAAAGGGAAAATGAATGATATCATTTTACAAGGTGGTAGTTCGTCATAAACATAGATGGGTAGTCTGTTACCCATTAGATGAATGTGTGTTTAAGTTAATATTTTTGGATCATAATATATATATATATATATTAGATGGAACAATACAAGAGGGGCGAATTGTTGGTTGAAAATATATATTTAAACTCTTAAGAAAGGACTTAGTTAAAGCGATCTTAAACTAATACAATTCACAATCAATAAAATAGACCATATAGGTCTTGAATTTGATAGAAATACTATGACGTTATACAAAAATTAATGTAAAAAAATTTATTTGAACTGAATACAATGATCAGAGTAATACAAATGTTATTGATTCTTCCCTATAGCGTATAGAATCTATTAATACAATTTACATCGTAATTGAAACAATTACAATTGAATTGAATATGAAAAGAAATATGAAACAATAAAATTCAATTTATAACAAAGATAATAGTGGAAATGTAAATGTATTACAATTATTTTATCCCAAAGAGTAGGGTATCCTTTCACCTTGGATAAAAGTCTATTTTACCACCACCTTGGTAAGCCCTCGATACGATGACCGTCACGACTATCTTCCTATCCCCAGAATCCCTAGATTAATAATGTAATCTACACCTCTCTATTTTAAGAAATTGAAAGCCCTCGATATGATGATCAACATCATGTCTTCATATCCATGGAATCCCCCAATTGTTATCACAATGATCACTCACACAATGTAGAAAAAAGAACTTATAGAAATACAGGAATGTGGAAAAGGTTGTTCACTTATTATATTTTCATGGATTTATCACAAATCAAGAGAGAAGTCACAAAATCTATATCTAGAACTTTATAGAAGAAAAATTTATGTATTCTAGTTTGAATTAACTCTTATTTATAAGATTCCAGTTACAATGGTCATATTTCCCCCAATGGTCATATTTATCTAAAACACTCGGAGGGACTTGAACTCCGGTCATTACAACAGTCAAAATAAACAGAATATAGGATAACATTATAATTAGTAACCAACAAAATCAACAACATCATTAGGGTTAGAAAGTAGTAGGTAAAACTGAATGAAATAATGAGTGTGAGTTATATGTAATCGGTATTGAAGTTGTGATAAGTATGTAATGTATTACAAAAATACAATATATAATTAAGTTACTATGATTATCAAGAAAACAATGTATATCAAGATAACAATTTATAACCTGGTTACAATTTATAACATGGTTACAATTCATGATATTTAAATTGGTTATAATGCTTGAATACAATTCCTATTAAAATTGTGGTATAAAACCTGGTTACTATTCATGATTATGATACAATACTTATCCTGGTTATGATGCATAATTATTATGTGGTACATAACCTGGTTAAAATTCCTGTGGTTATGATGACATGGTTACGATGAAATGGTTACGATACCTGACCCGATTACGATACATGTGATTATAATTCATGTGGACACAATGCTTGTGAAATCGATGTATTATATAATCTGCTTATGAATAATTATTACGATGTAAGACATAATTTGGATGCGATTTTTGATTATGATTTTAGACATAATATGGATAGGATTTCTGATTCCAATGCAATACACAATTTGGTTATGATTGTGAAAAATCATATACATCAATGTGAGTGAAATAAATACATGTTTATGATAAGAATGCAGCATATAATAAAGGCAACGTGAGTGATTATGATTTTTAGAGAACCCACATGATAAAAAATATATATGATTATGATATGTGTGGTTTTTGATTTCAAAAGAAAATTATTGATGGGAATGTCAAAACACTTTTTAACTCAACAAAATACCCCCTTTTGGAAAGCAGAAAACGAAAAAAAATTAGAACATATCTCCGACTAAGTTTAATAACTCTTCTAAAAGTAATATTGAATACGACTAATTCCACCCTTGGTTTTAAACAACTCACTAGGTATCGTATTCTATTTTTGTTTACATGAATTTTCCCTTTTAATAAGGCATTCAAAAAAATCACTTTTCATAACCATTATCCCCCCTTGTTATTTTAAAATAGAATAATGGAAGGAATTAATTTCTAGAAAATGTTTAGAGAAACAAATTATAAAATAATAATTATTTCTTGAAACAAAATATTATTACGACAAGAGTTCAACCATCAGCCATTACATTTTTTTCCAAAAGATTTAAAAATGAACGTTTCAACTTCCTAAACTCTTTTCTATCCTCCATGAGCTTGTCAATGGATTCTTGTTGAGCCTTCAACTTCTCATCCTATTCAGCAACAATATTTTCTTTCTTTTGAAGCCTATATTTATAAAGCTGATGAATAGACCCATGAGCATTAATTCTTTCTTCCTGTTTATTAAAATCATCCATCCGGAGTTTATAGGATTTTTCTATGATAGAAATTCTATTCATGAATAAAACAAACTCATTACTCTTGTTCTTTAGCATTTCCTTTAAACTCTCAAACCCTTCTTAGGCTACTTCGTTTGAGGTACCAGGACATTGAAATTCTTCAAAAGTTTCATTCAAATCATCAATCAACATTAGATAGAGAGAGTTGAGTTTGTTTACCTGATGTACCAATTCTTCCTGGTTATCCAGATGATTTTTTTGGCTTTAATCAAATTTATAAGAACACTTCACAACTTTATTTCAAGCCTTAATGTGATAAGTATAATGTTCCTTGAAAATCATGAGATTGGCTTCAAGACTTATAAACATATCAATTCAAACCTTAACAAAATCCATTATATATTTACGGGCATATGAAATAATTTTTAGCCTGGTACCATCTTTTGGAATAAATGATAACCACTTCTCTAATATATTCAAGGATTGTTCAATATACTAAATTTATTTCAGAATGATTATCCTTTCAGAATCTTCATCCTCTGTGAATTGTTGAAGATCACCAAAACGAGTCTCAATGCCAGTCACTTGAGCTGGCTAGTTCAAATTCATATAGGATTATTCCTCTTATTCTTCTTCTAACTCTTATTTATAAAAAATAATCATTACTTTTTGAGGAATCATTTTCATATACTATCTTGACGGGATGAGGATCCAGATATGGATAACAAAAATATAGTACATATGATAACTATGCGGTATGACTTCTCCTATTTGTATCTTATTTTTATTCGAATTCTATTTCCTCCTATCCATGTTCTTATTGATCATGTTCATATTTGACTCATTCTTCTCGTTCTTATTCCTATTCTTCATGTTATTAATCAAGATATTCTGTAGCTGATTGATCAGAAACTTGTTTCTCATCGCCTTTTCCTACTAGAACCAATTGTGTTTTACCAGACGGGTCCCCTATTTCAATTAAAAATTTTATTTTCTCAACAATTCAGAGTAGAATATCAATGTCAATATTCTCATCCATTCTCCTCTTTAATCATTTATTTCTATCTTCTTCTTTAAATGTTTCTTCATACCTTACTTTAAATCGAAATTTTCAACTAGATCCAATCCAAACAGAGGATCACCATCTTTCATTTCTTACGTTTTCTTCCTCTACTCAGTAGAAACTTCATCAGGCACAACCTTTTTTTTGAAGGATTCTAAGTTGTAGTCTTAACTACCTTTCTTTTATTTGAATTAGACTTTTATGGATTAGAATTTTTATCACAATCTTCAAAAAATTCTTTTTCTTTATAGGCATTAGGATATATTTCAAACAATTTTTATTCATGATTGAATCGTAACATGAGCCTCCTTATAGTATCATTACTAATTAAGTTATTATTGAATGAGGTGGGATCTAAGATGATTTCATCAGTACACAAGACCAAGCATTCTTACAAAATCTTAGTAATAATGGTAGGAAACATTATCAGCTATGATTTTATACCACCAGATATGAGTTTATTAACTTTTTTGAATATATACCCCAAAAGGATAATCTTCTTCATGTTCACCAAGTTTTATTTTCAAGGATGTTTTATAATTCTTTTAGTGTAAGATAAAAAAAATATTTCAATCCTTGTATATTTCTACCAATTGGTAATAATATAACACCTCATCATAATAGACATGATCTTGATCAGAACTCGATCTTTCGATAAAAATTGATTCTCAGCCTTGAAAACATATAATCCTTTTTAAAGATGAATCAGAATACTCATAAAAGACTCATGAGACTAACCTTTAACCAAAAAAGGTGATGGAATAATATTCTTTTGGTTCTATTTGTTTCGGAGAAGAAGCAATAGACTCGGTCATGAAAGACTAACTCGCACCATTAAAATCCTATTGATTACGAATGTTGAGTAGATCTCAGGTTATGAAAACTGAGGTAAGAACCAATTTCAGACCATGCTGAAAACTTATAGATCAACTGATCTTGACAGAAAAATGGATGAGTTCGATGTAGGATAGGTTTGTTTAAAAATAAATTAACAGTCAAGATTAGATATGAGAGATCAAATGGTGAAGAATGATTTCAAACTCCCAAGGTTTTCCATAAAAGAAAAATGTATTCAGACTGAAACCATTTAGGAATTAAAAGAAATAAATGAGAAAAAACTTTTAAACAACCAAAATAAGGCATTATAAAGTATTCCTATCGGTGTAGCGGAATAGAAGTATTGGTTTTGTAATACATTTCTTATAGTATAAATAAAAAAAATAAAACTCATAAGAATTCGAAAAATGATATAATTAAATAGGCTTGTACCGATTACTTGATACCAATAGAATGACCCAAAATCGATATTCCAGTACTAGTATGATAATCCAATACTGATACATTATTATGGATAAATTATTCTCATATCGATAGTATAATCTAGTACTGATAATCATGTAAATAGTAAAATCATGAAATAGATAAAATCATGAATAGGGTAAAGAACTAAATTGTAAAACCAATTATAGTGAATCTGCTAAAATTTAATACAAAAAAAGGAACTGATAAACTGTAAAACAAAAAATGAAACTGATTAACTATAAAACAATGAAACTGAATAACTGTAAAAAAAATATTTAAACAAATTCATTAAAACAAAAAGTGAAATCGATTCAAAAAGTGAAATTGATAAAATATGAAGTACAAAGAAGAAAAAGGTTTAACCCCCCTTTGAAAAGGAGTAACTCAATGTATAAAGATGGATTAAACAAGAAATAGATGTGAATGATTACATTAGAGTGATCATTCCTAGTTTTTGTTTAATTTATTCAAATATATTGAAAGATAATGGTTTTGTGAAAATGTCAGCAAGTTGTTTTGGTGTTCCAATAAATTGTAAGATAATATCTCCCTTCAGTGTTTGATCCCTAAGAAATTGATTCCTAATATATCAGTATTTTACACGTGAGTGATGTTCAAGGTTTTTACTAAGAGAAATGGCACTAGTATCTTCACTTAGTATTTTTGTTTTGGAGAAAATCATGCCATAGTCAGTGAGTGTGTGTTGCATCCACAACACCTATGCCCAAAAACATCCAACTGCTACATATTCATCTTAAACAGTGGAAAGTTCTACTGAGTGTTGTTTCTTACATGGACAAGAAACTAGATAATAACCTTAGTAATGAAATGTTCTATATGTACTCTTTCTATCCATTTTACATCCACCAATTTCAGTATCTGAAAAACATTTTAAAACAAAATCATTTCTAGAAGAATAGATTTGTCATTAATCTATAGTTCCAAATAAGTAAAAAAAATTCTTCTCAATGATTTCAAATGAGATTATTTGGGATTATATTGGTATCTTGAACATAATCATATAGAAAACATAAAGTCTATATGACTAAATGTCATGTAAAACAAGATTCCTATCATACATTTAAAAGTTGTTTATCCACTAGTTTCCCAGCTTCATCAAGATCAAGTGTATTAGAGGTACCTATTAGAGTTCCAATACTTTTAGTATTGTCATTTCCATACATTTTGAGTATGTATTTGATATACTTATGCTGAGATATATAGGTTCCTTTTGGTTTTTGAGATATCTGAAAACCAAAAAATAATGTTAAATCACCCTTCAAATTCATTTCAAACTCATATTTTAATATATTCTCAAACAAATCAGTTAAGGATTGATGAGTTAAAGGGAATAAAATTTAATCAACATAAATTTAGATAAAAAAAAATTTTGTTTTTAAATTTTTATAAAGGGAGTTGGGTCAGTAGTACATTTTGCGTAATTATTTTGTAAAATAAATCATGTGCGTCTATCATACCATTATCTTTGGCCTTGTTTATGACCATAAAAAGAATTGTTAAGTTTTAAAACATGATAAAGATGTTTTGAATCTATTAAACTTAGAGGTTTTTCAATAAAAACATATTATTGTACAAATCCATAGATAAAATAAAATTTTAAATCCATTTGAAAATGATTGAAATTGAAGTTCAATGAAATGTCTAATTGAAATCGAATAGATTCAAGTCTAGATACCGGAGAAAAGGTTTATTCATACTCTATTCCTTCTTTTGGATCATAGGACTTAGCAAAAAACTTGATTTATTCCATATGATAACTCTATTTTCATCATGCTTGTTTCTAAAAACCCATTTTGCACCAATTACAGTAGTTTCTTTAGGTCTTTGAACGAAATTCCAAAAGATTCCTTTCAAAATCATTTAGTTCATCATGCATTGCTTTGATCCAATATTCATCACCTAAGGACTCATTAGAAGTTTTAGGTTCAAATTGAGATTGAAAAAAATGATGTTCTATTTCATCTTATAAAGAATTTATGGTCCTTACTAGTAGAGTTACATCACCAATGTTATTTTCAGTGGGATGATTCTTATGAAATAACTGATTTGGGTTTTTTAAAAATTGATCATCAACATAAGAAAGAAAATATTCAAAGGTAAATGCTTCAGAAACTTTTTCGTGATTATTCCCCTTTCCAAAAGAGTTTCCAATTAATGGTTTATAATTATTTTTTTAAAATACATCAGTTTATATAGGTAAAGTTTGTTTATAATGAAAGGGGTCTATTTCATCAAACGTAACATGTACTATATCTTCACTAGTAGAATTATTTTTATTATATACTCTATAAGCCTTAAAAGTTATGGAATAACCAAAAAATATTCCATTATCAGATTTGGGTGATTTTTTTTTTAAATTCTCATTTGTATTCTATATTAATACTTTGAAACCAAACAATCTAAAATAAGAAACTTTATATTTTCAACCAGTCCATAATTCATACGGGGTTTTATTAAGAAAAGGAATAGTAAAAAATGATTTATAATATAACATGCAGTGCTAATAGCTTCAGCCACGAAATGTTTAGCAATTGAGTACTCAATCAACATGGATCTTGTCATTTCTTGAAGAATGCAATTCCTTCTCTCAACCATACCATTTTTCTGAGGGTTCTTGGAGCTGAAATGTTGTGAGTAATTGATTTTTTACTACAAAAGGTTTCAAAATCTGAATGTTGAAATTCTCGACCATGATTTATACATATAGTTATCAATGGTTGGTTTTTCTCATTTTTAACTTGGTCTCTAAAAGTATTTAAATAGAAAAAGGCTTCATATTTATTTTCTAGAAAATAGACCCACCTAAATCTTGTGTAGTCATTAACTAAAGAAAATACATAGTACTTTACATTGATGATTCCAGTTTGTGTTGGACCGAAGAGATCCATGTAAACTAATTGTAATGAATTATAAGTTAAAAATTCATTGATTTATTTAAAGCTAATTTTATATAGCTTTCCATATTGATAAGGGTTACAAACTTTTGAATAATCATACCACAGATCTAGTAAATCCTTAACAAGTATTTTCTTTGAGAGTTTACGATGGTTCCTTTGTTATAATGTCCAAAACTACTATGCCATAACCAAGATTGGTCTTCCATTTCACTTATGCAAGGTATGTCTTGGTTTCTAAGGTCTTATAATTTGATTGTGTATATATTCTCATGCCTATGGGTATAAATAATGAAATCATCCTTGGAATTGTGAACTAAACATTTATCATTCCTAAAATTCACTAGGTAGCCTTCATCACATAACTGACTTATACTGATAAGGTTGTGAATTAGGCCATTGAAAAACAAAACATTTGAAATTAAAACATTTTCAAAAAGAACACTATTAACTATACCAATGGTCTTTCCTTGATAATTGTCTCCAAAGGTTACTCTTTCACCTTTCATTTCAATAACATTTTCAAAGAAATATTTTTTCCAGTCATGTTATGAGAACAACCGCTATCCATGTACCAAATGTTATTGTTGTTGGTACACTACTTGTTTTCATGAAAAAGAAACAATTAGTTTTTCAGAACCCAATGTTTTTTGGATCCGAAAATGTTAGATAATAGAATTTTTGGAATCCACATTTTTCTTACAAACTGGGATTTATAAAATAAAAATGATTGAGTTCTATTTAAGAGAACAAATTATTTCCCAATTTCTACCACATTGACATTTAATAAAGAATAGGTCACTCTTAGGAACAAAATAGTTATGACTAAAAATCATTTTTGAGTGAGTCTAACCAATTCCATAACTATTTCTAAGTGGAAGAATTAAAGAATACATTTAAAAATTCATTTCCTCCCAAGGTGAATTTTGATAAATGTTTATAAAGATAGAAGATTTCATATTTTACATTAATGATTATATTACCATTCTCAATAAATTTTTTTGTAATTGATTTCAGTTTCAAAAATATTTTTCTAAAAAATAATTTGTTCAATGTTCTTATAATATTTATCCTTCTCAAGAATGTACATCATCAAGGGTTTTTAAAATATTTTCAAAATCATGATTTTTCATTTTAAGATCTTTTGAAAGATATGAAGCATATTTTGTAAGAATAGATATTCTAAAATTTTCCCTTTCAAGATTTATCTTGAGTTTAGAATTTTTATTCTAAAGTAACATGGAAAATTTGGAAACTTTTTTAAAGGAATATAAATTGTCTTCTAGTGAAGAATATTATTCATCCAAAGAGTAATAATGTTTCTCATTAGGGTAATTTTCATTTAAAGATACATTTGTAAGGGATTCAACATTGTGTACCATATCCATGAAACAATGATTTTCAACAGGTATTCTAGATATAAGTCATATATTCTTTTGACCATAAGATTCATATTATGAGGATTCGTTTAATAAATCACCACCACTTGCACTCCAAGTATAATTTTCCTTAAATACTTTATTTTTCTATTACTTATAATACATTTTATTGTTTCTTTCAGAAAGTTTATCCTTTCTATTTTTTAATTTTAGTAGAGGATAATCTGGTCTAATATGACCTGCTATTTTACATTCATAACATGTTAATTATGCGTATTTATTTTCATTCCTATCTTTTTTTTTTGAATTTATTTTAAATATCTTTATTTCTAAAAATCTTGTTCATCCTTCGAGAAAGACTGGCTAACTCACACTCTTAGTGATCACTATCACTTGATTATGATATGACAATGGATTTCTTATCTTTGGTTCTCGTTATCCTCTCTAGTGTATTAACATTTGATGTAGTTATAAAATCTAGACTCCCATTACCAGTCATCTTCTTATTGAAATTAGAATCTCTTTTCGTTATTGTATCTTGATGAAGAAGAGTTCCAAATAACTCATCAAGAGTAATTTTATTATCTTTCTTGTTCTCATTAATAAGTTTCATTTTTTATTCCTTTTAATTGGGAATTATATCAATTATCTTGTCCAAAAGTGATTCATCATATAGACCCTTTTCATGAATTGACAGTAGACTGTTGATGATTGTCATAAATCTTTTTTGCGCATCTCATACTAGTTCTCTATAAGGAATAGTAAACCCATGATATTCTGCTCAATGAATTTCTCTTCTTTTTTCTATAAATTTGGATGCACCAAAATGTCTAACTTCCAATTTCATCAATATACAATTGGATACTTCACTTGATGGTATCTGAATATATATATTCCTTTTCATGGAATTCAAAAATCTATATTGTACCTTATAGTTTAATTGATATTATTGTTTCTCTTGATTTGTGAAGCTACGGACTTCCATGTCTGGGATATGGTAATCTCTAGTAAGCATGATATGGTTTTATACTCCGTTATTAATAAAAAATTATTCATTCGATCTATTTAGTACTCATAATCATTTCCATCAAAAATAGCGGACCTTGTTGGATTTATACTGTCAATTGATCCAATATTCATTCATACCATCTTATGAAACAATAATTTTCCACTCTACAAGTTAGTTTTCTAAACAGTAATAAACAAATAGTTTGTAAAAGAATACAATTTTATTTCTAAAATAAATAAATCAATTAATACAAAATAATGGAAACCTCCTATAATACCAATAGTTGGATCGTAATAATGATGTATATATATATTAGATAATACAATACAAGATAGGTGAATTGTAGGTTTAAAAACAATGTATTTAAACACTAATGAAAGGTCATATTTTTAGAGATATTAAACTAAGAAAATTCACAATAAATACAATAGACTATTTAGGTATTGAATTCGATGGAAATAATATGATGTAATACTATAAGTAAAGTAAAAAAATTGTATTTTAAATAAATAAAATAATCATTTTAACACAAATGTTATTGATTCTACCAGATAGTATATAGAAAATCTTATTACAAATTGAATTGTAATTGAAAAAAATACAATTGAATTGAAAAAGACAAGAAATAGGAAACAATAAAATTCCCTTTCTAACACAGATATCAGCGAAAATGTAAAAGTATTAAAATTATTTTATCCCAAAGAGTAGGGTATCATTTAACCTAGGATAATGGTTTGTCTTACCACCACTTTGGAAAGCCTTCGATATGATGATCGACACAACTGTCTTCCTAACCCCAAAAGCCCTTGATTAAGAAGGAAATCATCACCTTTGTCTTTCAAGAAATTGAATTCCCTCGATGCGATTATCGAAATCATGTCCTCATATCCCCAGAATCCCTAGATCGTTTTCACATTGATTGGTCGCACAAAGCTAAAACAAAGAACTTATAGAAATATATGAAGATGGAACAAGTTGTTCACTTCTTGTATAATCAAGGATTTCCCACAACATCTATCTCTAGAACCTGATAGAATAAAAATTTATGTATTCTGGTTCAAATGACCTTCTATTTATAGGATTTAGCTTCCAATGGTCATATTTACTCCAATCGACCTATTTCTCTAAAAACTCAGAGGGACTTGGACACCTGTCAATATAACGGTCACAATAAACATAATACAGGACATCGTTTAATTGGTAAATAACCAACTCAACATCATTGATTGGGTTGGAAAGTAGTAAGTACCAAATTATGAAACAATGAGTGTGAGTAAGATGTAATGGTTATTTATGTTATGATAATAGTGTAAATTATTAAAAAAAATACAATACATTAATAGGTTACTAGGCTTATCAAGAAAACAATGCATATCGAGATTACAATTTATAACCTGGTTACGATTCTTAACATGGTTATAATGAATGATATTTAAACTAGTTACAATGCTTGAATACAATTCATAATAAGAGTATGGTATATAACCTCATTATGATTCATGATTATGATACAACACATATATTGGTTAAAATTCCTAATTATGATGTGGTCTTAACCTAGTAACGAAGCATATGGTTATGATGACCTTGTCATAATGCCCTAGTTTTGATGAATGACATGGTTATGATACTTGGGATTATAATTCATGTGGAGGCAATTCATTTGAAATCGATGTAGTATATAATCGGGTTACAAATCTTGATTATGATGTAAGACATAATCTATATCCAATTTCTTATTAGGATGTAAGACATAATTTGGATACAATTTCTGATTCCAATGTAATACACAATCTGGTTAGGATTGTAAAACATCATGTAAAACAATTTTAGTGAATGAAATATATGATTAGGATAAAAATGAAACATATAATAAAGATAATTTGAGTGATTAAAATTGTAAAACAACACACATTATAAACAATATATATGATTACGATATGTATCATTTGTGATTTCAAAAATAAATGATTGATGGGAAAGTCAAAACACTTTTTGATGCAACACATATATAAATCATTGAATAAAAAATATCAATATGTTAGTTATTCTTGTTTTATTACATAATATTTAAATAATATGAGTTGAGGGGTGGAGAAGAAAAATAAAACAATGGAGCATACTAAAGGACGTTACCTATTATTTGGGCAACTCCTTTTAGTTTTCACCAAAGGGATTTCTTGGATGGATTTATTCCCAAATTGAGGCTTCTATTTTGAGTGTAGTGATTTTGAGGAGATGTTTTGGAATATATTTATTTATCAAAAAAGTATTCAGAGATGTAAAATGTGTGATGGGTGACTTCATTTTTATAATGGAGGAGGAGTGTCATTCTTGGATGTTTTTTAAAATGGATTTCCACCCATGTTTTTCATATTAAAAGTGGATCAAAAAATAATCAGAATTAGATTAAATTTACTATAGTGTATTAATATGACCATAAAATTTATTTTTCAAAACTTTATATTCCATTTTGGCCACTAAGATTACAGTTTAGTCCCTTGCTAAGATATTTTTTCACATAATCATTGTAATTAATTTTATTCACTTTGATTAATAGTTTTTGTCAAAAAATAAGTTGACCATATTATCCATTATAAATTTCTCTAATTTAAAATATGGAATTCATATTTTCAATTTCCAATCAGATAATTGGCATAAATTAATTGTGATTTAATCCCACAAACGGGACGACAAAAGCGGTTTTTAAAGTAATCTATTCAAAAATTTTCTAAGTCAATAGATACATTTTCAATGTAAAATTAATTACAATGAGATAAATTGGATTAATTAATTATTATTGAATTAAATAAAATTTAAAACTTATTAAAAATATAATTTAAATATATAAATAAATTAGATGAAAAACATTTTTGAATTAAAATTCAGTATTTTCCATTATTCATCAAAAATGAAACATTATAAAAAATTACCAATAATTATCCCTAATTTAATATTTATGATAAAAATTTAAAAATAGTTTATTATGAAATATAAAAATAATAAATGTTCCAAATATTTTATTTAAATTAGTTTCCCCATTATAAGGTGGTAAAATTTTCTTTTAGAAAAATACAATGTTTATGCATAAAATGATATTTATTATTATCTTATTCCTATAAAACCTATTAGATGAATATAAAAACTGTTTTATTGAATATATAAAATATATCATTCATTAATATTATTGTATAATTTTAAATAATTTAATTTATTAAGACAATATATCTTTGGGGGAATAAAAATATATCATTCATCTTCAATCCGTTTATATTTTCATTTTTAATTAATCTTTTACCAATTAATTAATAATTTATTTTAAGAGACAACTTATTTTCACAAGTTACTTAATAATATTTATAACCTATAATGTTTTATATATTTTTTGTCTTATTATATAAAAATAGTATTTTTGTAAAATATTGTTTTTCAGTAAAACTCAGTCTTGAGTGTAATGCAAGCCATTGAAGAAACTTGTTGTTTCTTGTCATTAACCCTAAAAAAGTATCAAATGAATTGAAAGATATATAAGGGAACATTTTGATTTAAAATATATAAATTTACTACAATTTCTGGTGATATTATATTATTTTATGTGCTTGGTATTGTATTTCATACAAGCTATCGAATACAATATTCTTATTTATGAATTTAGGTGTGTTACATTCTCCTCAACTTAAACAAATAGAATCCTCACAATTTAAAATCAACATTGGCAATAAATTCTCTGACATTTCCAATATTTAAATCCCACATAGGGAGAGGTGTTTGTAAAAAATCCTCTAGAAAAGAGATAATGGGAAGTATAATGTTCACATGTACTAATATATAATTCATTCTCTAAGTAAGAGAATATTAATGTAATGTGGAGATACATACATCAATAAAAATCATAAATATTTTTAGGGAGTGATTCATGTCATCAATCAGAAACAATATAATGATAAATGTAAATTCTATAGTTTAAATGTCATAAATTTATGATTCTTTATAAAACTATCAGTTCATAAAAAATTAAAGTATTTGTACAACATTGTTTTTGATCGTTTTCATAATGTTTATTAATTATTTTATTGACCAATAATATAAAAAATTATTATTTATTGATATGTTTCAATTTCATATGACCAATTCCATATTTTGGTTGTGCTTTGATCAAAAATCCAACTCATCCTTACTCTAGGAAATGGATATCCTAGAATGAACCCCATTTTGCAAAGCACTAAAATAATCTTTTAGCTGACTATAAGGCCAAAAAATTGTGGCAAATCTATATATTTTCCCTAACTATTCTATAATGAAAAAATGGTTAATAAGATAATCTATAATCCCAAAAAGTGATATTACTAATTCATTGTTAATATTAAAGAAAATTAATTTTTCAACTAGAAATAACAACATTACATTGGATAATGGTTGGTGTCAAAACCTGATCGTCTTTCTATGATGGGTTTGAGTCCTATGACCTTATAGAACTCGGTGGTTTTTAACTCATCATATAATTTATCATTTTCTAAAAACATATTATTATAAATCCTATATCATTTTGAATAGAATGATGGAAATCCTTAAAATTTAATCATTAAAAATCCCTTTAACTATGGTTCTCAATATATCCTCAATACATAAATACTTCATCCACTTATTTCCACATAGTTCCTTCCTTTTTATAAGTTTTAACCAAGGTCATTCATTGTCATTTTCTATTCAAATCCATCATAACTATTTTTGAAGAAAATTTGAATTATCCTAAACATATCCCCAAGGAGTGCCAAACCAAGTGCACATTTAGGCCTGTTGTCATGTACCATGTTACACTCGAGTCAATATTGATGCATGATTTAAAAGTTGTTACCCTTAGGTATATCTATACCAGAATGACATCCACTTGTAGTTTCTAAAAAAGGATGTATTTCTAGGAACTTCCATGTAATATCTACTTTACCAAAATTCTATGAATTTATTCAATAATTATCCTAAATATATATATTAGGGATATATTCTCTAATCTAGGTTTTCCTAAATCAATTCCCCAAGGTTTCTACTGTGTATTCTCTTATAAAAAATCTAGCGACCAACCCCAAGTGAGCCTGGAGCTAGTTTCTACTACCATTACATTGTCTTCATTACAAAGAATGAAATATCGAAGGACAATTGAGTTTATTTGTCTTAGTAAAGTTGATACAAACATGTTTCTTGTATTACATATAAATACACTAATTACAACATAATTTCTTTTCATTCTTGGATAGTAACTTTATTCCAACTATTGTATCTATACATTTCTTTATTATTATACTGCATGGATTCAAGGGGAAAGGATAAATATGAGGGTGATCACAAATACACATTATGGGATAAGAATTTCCTAATCAATAATAAATCAATGGGAATTATTAATATAGAATTTGAAATAACTAATAACACATTCCATAAAAAAGCTAATTATGGTTAAGTATAGTGGAAGAAATAATTAATTTATGATAATAATTCAACATTGAATGGTTAATAGTTGTTAACAAATTCAATTAAAATAACAAGATAAGTCATATGCAATATGAAAAGGTAATTAACTGAAACATGTACCATTTAATCAATAAATAGAGAATCAAATGTATCTATAGATATGTTGATGCTATAATATCATGGATATTATTAATAAATGGATTCTATATAAAATAAATTTCTTATTATTGGATGTCATGTTTCCCAAACCCATGATACCTTTCTCTTCAAGATATAATCTCAAGACAGTGTAAGTCTGTGGGAAGAAACCCATATATTCATCTTATAAACAAATGTGAAGGCTTTTCCCTAAATAATTTAAACTCATAGGGATTACATTAAATGGTTCCCAATCACTAGGGATTGCAATAACCAGTCCCCAACCAAAAAGGCTTTCATTAAATAGTTCATAACTCATATAGTGCACGTCCAATGAATTAAACAAACAATTTTCCTTATCAATTATCTGTATTAAGTAAAGGATATAGATTTATCAATATCTCCCCAAACAATAAAATAAATTTCTTAGTAAATACCATATATGAAAATGATATATTTTTTATCTAATAATTTATCCATGAAAAATTATACAAAAAATTACTAGAAATTCAATGTTAAGTGACCATAAAAAATTGAATATTTTAAGGGGACTAATAAAGGAATCAAGAAAGTGAATGCCAATATTATCCTTAGAAAACTCAATCATAATCAATAAATAGGAATAATAAGGATGGTATCAATAAAAAATATCCCATGTGTTATAAATATAAAGGTTTAGTGTCATTGGTGAATTTAAAAACTATAAAATGTTATTTTTAAAATATTATTGAGGAAAATTTCCTTTTTATTTTGAATAACATTTTGAAAATCCTCTTCATTGAAAATCCTTTTCCTTGAAGATCACATTTGAAATGAGTTTATTTAAAAAGTAAGCATTTAAACTAGTAAAGGAATCATTGACGAAATGATAGCATGTAAATCCATACTTGCTGTACAAGGTAAAAAGAACATTCCTTTTTCACAGTAAAAATGTTAGAAAATGGACTATTGAAAAAAAAAATTATTCATTAGAAAAAAACTAGTTAAATAAAAAAGTTTAAAAAATTATTTAATATATAATTTCTTTATGGTTAATTTTTTTTGAAAACCGTTGGAAAAAGGGTTTATATTTTGAAGAAAATAGTTTATCAAACTAAAGAGTGGAATAATGTGAGGTTTTCTTCAAAAAAATTTCTAATAAATTTGGATTACCAAAGTGTATGAAAATTTTATTATTAAATGGAAAAGGTCATAAATAACTATAAGAGATTAAATTTAATTATTTTATTTATTAATTATAAAATAATTACTTCTAATTGAAATTCATGTGTAAATAATCCCGAATAAAATGAGATTGTAATGTAAACCATTGAAATGTCCAGGACATTGATGTGAGAATAAATCAATGAATATAATATGTGTTAAAAATGTAAATAAAAATAAAATAATTTTAAATAAAAAAATATATTGTAAAAAGTTATTAAACTTGTAATCATAGAATATTAACGACAACAAAGATGCAATATAACCCAATGAAAAGGAACGAGGTTATGAAATTATTTACCAACTGGTAACATAGAATTCAAAGATCCTTTGATGAACTAATTAAAATTTAAACTCAAAATTACATTAATAAAAATAAATTCATGGTATAATATATCAAATTAGGAACTAGGTACACCACACCAAATAAGTATGTTGTGAATATGACATTTATCTCATCGATGTAAAAAGTGAGAAGAAAGTCCCTTACCGTACATTTCTTTTCAGGTGAAAATCTATTAAACTCTTGAATAATGTATTTAAACATGTTAATATACATTTATATAACCATATAAATATTTATTATATCATGTATTATTTTCTTATAATAACTTATTATTCTTCTGTTAGTAATGTATCATTATTTTCACTACTTCTTTTGTTAATAGCCCATATTTTCAAGTATGTTCTGAATTTTTATTTGGATTATTCTTAAGTCGATAATTATTACATCATATATGGAATTTAATAAATGATTTAATTATTACATATTGTATATATATATCTATATATTAATAATAATGCATAATTTTTGGAGAAAATAAATGAAATGTACCATTCATGAAGATGATATGTCGTACTTACATATGGACACAACTTTTAATTCCTTGTCATATTTAAAATAATGAAACATAAATGATATATATGTATATGTTTATTATTATTAATTTTAAATATTTATGTATTATATTTCATATAGGTTTATTAAATTCATCTGGTATACATTCTATATAGACCATGAATGAATCACATCGCTTTGAGGAGGCGATATTCCACACTTTCACAAATGATGTTATTGTATTCCAAAATAATTCAAAGAATGAAGGTATGTTTTTATCAATATAATTGAATCATATGGAAATAATAAATATCATATATATCATATATATACAGTTTTTGCATTATAATTCCCAACCATGATGGTTTGTAATGGAAAAACGAATGACATCACTCTACGAAGCGGTAATTCTCCATTCCAATAAAATGTAAGATCATTAACCATTATATGGAAGAGTTTGTATGTTTAGGTATAAAATTTAGAAAAAAAACATATCACTATATTTAGCATAATTTTATTATTATATATTCATGTAATAAGAATATTTTAGAAGGGGAAGAATGGAATTAAAACAATGAAGCGTGCGGAAGGATGTTACATTTTTTTTTCAAGTAATGCCTTTTGGTTTGTCCCGAAGGGACTCCTTGGATTTCATTATGACCAAGTTGATATTTCAAGGTTGAGTATAGGTATGTTTAGGTGATAATTGGGTAGATATTTTTCAATATAAAGTGGATTTATAGATTAGAATAATTGGGGGTGATTTTTTGTATAGTGGAGGAGTAGTGGCATTGTTGTAAAATATTTAAAAGGGAATTACACCCTTATTTTTCCTAAGAAAAGTGGATCAAAAAATGAACCAAATTTTTTAAAATGGAGTATAGGTTCTAATTAAGTCCATAAAATGTCTTTTGTAGAATTTTATAAGTCATCATTTCCATTAATATTAATGTTTAGTCCCTTGTTAAGCAAATTTTTCTCATAGTCACTTTAATTAATTATAATGTCATTCACTAATATTTTTTGTCAAAAAATAATTTTAAAAAATGAGAAATTATTTATTATTTTGATTAAAAATATATAATCCATTTTTAAAAATTTCAATCATATACATTCTTGAAATTAATATCAATTTAATCCCATATACGGGATGTCAATGCATGTTTTTAATGTAAAAATGTTCAGAATTATTCTAAATCATTGTATCACATTTCCAAGTGAAATTGATTAAAATTACTAAAATTTAATTAATTTATTTAAAATTAATCTAATTTAACTTTAAATAAAATATATAATATAATTTATCATTATTAACAAATATGATGAAAATAAATTTTGAATTAAAATTCAATATTTTTCACTATTCATAAAAATGAAACATCATAAAAAAAATACCAAAAATACACCATAACCTAATTTTTATGTTCCAATTTCATAAATGAAGTTAATTTTGAAAAATATAAATTATAAAAGTTCCAAAATTTTTATTTACAATTTTTTCTGAATTAAAAGGCGATAAAATTTCTTCTTAGTAAAATACAATTTTTATGTGTAAAGCTGGATTTATTCTTATCTAATGGTTATCAAACCTATAGGATGGGAAAAAAATATTGAATATAATACATGTATATTTAATTAATATCATTTTATAATTTAAATTAAATTAATTATTTATTAAAACACACTTTTGGGAGAATAAAAATATTTCCTCTATATTAAATCGGTTTATATTTTCATTTCTAATTAAATGATAACCCATGAATTGTTAATATATTTTTATTTACCATATATCTTCATTATTATTTTAATAATATTCATAAAAACTAATTTAAAAACTAGTTTAGGAATTATTATATTATATAAAAATATTTTAGTGATATTTTTTTTGTAAAACTCAGTCTTGTGTATTACGCCATCCATTAAAGAAACTTGTTGTTTCATATGACACATAATAACTAACTATAACATGAATTTAAATCTATATAATCGATTAAATTTATTTAAATTATTAAATATATGATAATATCCTGGGATATTATATTCCCTTACTTGCTATGTGTTTTATGACAAGCACACTATCGAACACTATGTTTTTATTTTAGGATTTTGGACCATTACTTGTGTTCAATGGAATTTTTTGGTACATTATTCCAAAATTGATCAACTTTAAAGAAACAAGTCATGAGAAATAGATAAATAGTTTTTAGTTCAAAATCTTATTAAATGTTTTCCTTTATCAACTGTTTTAAAATAATCTATGTTATGTAGTTTTAAATAATATCATATACATCAAATAAATCAAAGAAAAACATGAATCACATATCATATCATATCCAATAAAAATAAATCAAAGGAAACATCCTAATTAGGAAAACTACTAGTTAATAAATATATGACACTGGTACCAAAGTCATAAACAATCATGTGCATCACATATCTCGATATATCCATTGAATCTTGAAAGAATTGGAACACCCTAAAATGTAAATAAAGTACCTAGAACAATGATCCATGAGAGAAGAGGAACACCCCATGAGTTAAAACCCTAATAATATCAATTTATGAGGCATATTAATGTATCTTCCTTCTATGTTCCCAAGGCTTCCCATGCACTTCATTTTCGAAACCCTTTCATGAAATCCATGCATTGAAAATCACATCCTAATGATTTTAAGATAATATTTTCATTTATCGAAAAAATAGAAAACCATATTTTCACAAAATCATATTTTATCATTGAAAAATCAATCTTGTAAATTTATTTATATAATAATTTATAAAACTAGATTAATAAAGTTCATCCAATATAGTTGAGAAATGAAATAACCTACATCAAACTTGAGGAATACACACTGAAAACAGAATACACAAATAAAGAAGAACACATGGACAATAATGGAGGTCCTAGAATCAATCCATACACGTCGGAATAAATTAAATAACTAAATCAATACATGAAGAATATAAATCAAAGAATACCTCATTTAATGCTCATAGCGAACCAAAAATTAAAAAAGGGCCATTCTCTCGAGGAATACTTCACAATAGATCTAAAAAGGATCATGAATATTATCTGTACAGATAAATAGATCACTAAAAATATGTAAATGGTGAATCCATGATCAATGAAAATAAATAATAAAGAGTATCTATTACCTGTAGAGATGCAAAAATCCTCTATAATAAAAGATTATTGAACAAATGATCCAGCTAGGGAAGAGATCCCAAAAATTTCTTGGTAAAGCTAGGTTTCAAGAGGAAAATCATGGGGTTTAATGAAATATTAATCATATTTGAAATCTTAGAAAGCAAAAATACCTAAGAAATTAATGATGAAGAAATAGTTCATGATGGGAATTTCATAATTTTAATCATATAAAAAAACATCCCTCATTGAATTAAAATAAATGAATTCAACATTACATGATGTGAACACCATTAATGGAATTTAATCCTTTGAAACCTTTAAAAAAATTTCTAACATATTATTAATAATGGTTTCTCATCAAGTGAAACATTCACAATTTGAAAATGTCCATCATACATCAAACCATAGATATTCTAAAAAACCCCCTAAACCATCTTTGGTGTTCTACAAAATCTAGTAGAACCCTAGTAATCCAACTTAATATCATTACCTAGACTCCATCATTTAAAAAAAACATTCCTCCCTCAAAATTATTATATTTTTTTCTAAAAATGATCTTTATAATATGGGGTCCTAAACACGCACAAATAAAGAGGAATATGAAAATTGATATGAGTGATACCAGGAAGAGGGTAACCTGATGTTACAAATTCCCTGCCATAATATTTCTGTGCAGGGTAATCCATGCAGAAGAATGATATATGTAATGAGTAGAGCCCACTAATCCCTCGTTAAAAACTCATGATCTGACATCTCGTGAGAGTCTGATCTATATCGCAATAATACTCTGACCAATAGAATCAACGTTCAAAATAAGACCGTTACCTAAGAGTCAATGATATTCACTAAATAATCTACATTAAAACTGTTTGAATATGACTCAATCTCTTCCAAAATCAAAACATGAAAAGAATTAGGATGGTACTTCCTAATATAAAATATGCGGAAAACACCGCGAAATGTTACCCATAAGAAAACTATCTATACCTCTCAATGACCTCAAGGTAAAACATATCTCAAAGCTTATTTTATCTCATTTAAAACACTAAGGTGACCCAACTAGGGAGGGAAAATCCAGAAGATATGGCCGCTAATGAGAAACGCCCAAGGAATACACTACAGATCAACATATGATTTATGCCAACTTTGAGCTATAACCAAACAACGAAGTATATCATGAATCTTTGACAATGTCACATAAATGAGAATATGTTCTAAAAAATAGACCTCTCTTACCTCATCCAATCATAGATGTGACCTTCATGGGTGACCATACAACACCCATTAAGAATCTATTCTTATCAATGACTTTTAATTTATTTTATAATAAACTCTACCAGTCCTGTATTTCTATCCTATGATCCAAAAAATAAAATATTTTGGTATGGAGCATATGATTTAGGATCTAAATAAAAATATACATCGGACTATCTATATATGTATGTTATGTGATACTAAATCTCACCTGAGTCCCCATCACCTCCTAGAGACTCTTCTAGAATCGTGAGGTAAACCTAGGATTCTTATCTGAAAAAATGGCAGAGGTATCCCCATTTACCCTCACAAAATTCTATAAACACAAAATATAAAAGTTGTCAACATTAATTATGTACCATATTAGAATGAAGTGATATGAATTCATCAAATGATCAATCACCACCTATATAACATTTCTACCTCTGGGATTCCATGGTAATCCAACAAAAATGTTCATGGACACCACATCCCATTTCCAAATCATCACCGATAGAGGATGGATAACCCCTGAAGGTTACATATTCTCTTATTTTATCATTTAGTAGGTATAACTATGAAAAACATATTCAATAATATCACGCTTCATACTCAACCACAAAAATATCCATCCCATGTCATAATACATATTTTTACATCCTGTTTGAACAACCCATGATGAATTGATATAGGAAAACAAAAATAATCTATTCATCATTTATTATACAAAAAATTGATCTCCAAAATAGAGAGGAGAATTTGAAGTGAGAGACCAACCATAAATGATCTAGCAATGATAGAGGTATCTTGAAATCACTAGAATTCATAACCCTACTACTTGTCTTATATAATATAATTAAGGATAGATGGTGATAAATAAATACAAGTCTAAATCATACATAAAACATACTATTAAGGATCGAGGGGAAACTATGTTAACATACCCATATGGTTACACTCCTCATTTGATTCAATAGTAGCTTGCAATGGTTGTTTCCCACTAAGATCATCTGCCACGAGAATCCCCTTACCTATGTTGTATGTGATTTCAATGTCAAAAACATAAATTTATCCCAACCAACGACTCTATATAAGAATAAAGTTTTTTTTGAGAAATGTTAAATCATAGATTCTTATTGTCATAAAATATCATTATCCTCTCCCCAAAATGATATTTACCCTAGCACATAAGCTTGTGTATAATCATGGCATGTTCAAAATCAAGAGTGGGGTCATTTTTCTCAATTTTTTCGAATCTAGAGAGAGTCGTAAGCCACCACATGATCATCCCATATAACCATGTAAAATATAAAAGAACCAAAATACTCATAGAAAACCATATACACTTTACCAGAATTAGGAAAGATCAATATATAATGTAATATTAAAATCAATTTTATGATGTTTAAATAATACTAAAAATATCCATCCCATATGAGTTTCACAAACTTCATGGTAAGAGTAGTCAAAGGTAAGGCCAATATTCCAAAATACTTGATGAATCATTACTAATATCCAGTATGACTGAGGAAGATATGAATCTCAAAGATGTTACATTTGTCATCCCATGACAAGATATTTTTATCCTTTTAAATATGAACATAAAATAAATTCCCATTAATCATATTCCCTATGAATTTCACTTCACGGATCCAAATATTTTATTTTGAATGATTTCCATACAAACAGTGAATTTTCAAGACATCCAAAAATAAAATCAAATTGTGATCATTCTCATTATTATATCTCAAATAAACAAAAATATCATTCATGAACATTACCAAAAATGTTTCAAGATAATCAATGTATATTTGATTCATAAAATCCATGAAAATGTTGGAGATTTATTCAAAGCAAATATTATCAAGAGATGTTCAAAAAGGCCATACATTCTATTGATAGTCATATTTTTTAAGTCAGACTTGTGATATGTAATCTGATAATAACCTGACTAAAGATAAGTCTTTGAAAAACATATTTTCCCCTTTAACTTCTCAAACCAATCATCCTCTAGAGGATAAAGATATGTTATTTAACAATTACCTGGTTCAAATTTTTATAGTCTACACACAATCAAAGTTAACCATCTTCCATTAGAGAAAAATGCATAAGATATTCCAATGGAGAAACAATTGTATTAAAAAAAATTATCCATTAGGTCATCCAACTAAATCCTAATTGTTTTTAGCTCCACTGATTCTATAAGATAAGAGGATTTAGAAACTATAAGCCTACCTAGAACCATATCACTCCTAAACATGATCTTTCACCATAGAGTATGACCAAATAAATATTCTGAAACAAAAATAGTAAAATCAAAAAACATTGAGAATATAATTAAATGAAGAAATATCATTATTCATATTTATAATATTAGATAAGAAACTCCCAATTTATATGCGATAAAGTCATGCACTGCCAAACCTTATATCCAACTCTTTTAGAAACACCTGATATATCCCATCGTCCATAATAATCAAGACACACTACTGATAACAATCAACCTCATCATAATGAGTGAAATTCCAATATATTTGTATGATGATGTGAAATAGATATAGATCGAGAATTAGAAAAATCTAGATTGAATCCATGTCATCTATTAAAAGCGAACAAGGACACTGAATCCCCTTATCTTTCCTCTTCCCAAGAGGTGTCTCTAAATCCATAGAAAATGACATGATCTCTATTTTAATTTTATGCATATTAAAAAAAATTGATATGTATAAATAAGAGGGAAGAACCTTTATCAAATATGGAAGTATATACTGAAGATATAATTAAGATGGTACCTCTCAAAGTTGATTTACCCACATCTACCTCTATAAAAATCTCATATACTGCATAAATTTGATTCACTACTTAGACTTGTGGATGGATTCCTATATCCATTGAATAATATGATTGTTTTATACTATCAATTGAATAAAATGATCCATGACCATAACAATTAATAGATATAACCTAAAAGAAACACTAAAAATTTCCATAGTTCTAATAATTGATACTCATCTTCACCTATGTGGGATGAGAAGAATGGGTATATCCAACCAAAAAAATGATAACAAGTCATGGGAACACTACCTACTATAATTGAAAGAGAAAAGAAGGCATGTTGTTGAGAACGATACCCACCACTCCTACATTGATCATGATTCTACCTTTTTATCCCCATCATGGTACTAAAATTTTCACTATGTATAAGAGAAGGAGAATAATAAACAACCTTTTATTTCATATTTGTATCTTCCATCATTTCCATATAAACCATATAGACATAGGTACAAAGCCTCAACATAAATACCTAAAATCTGATATATGGTCACAATCCATATAGTCACTTTTGATCCTTCATCAGATCATTCTTAAATACCTATGGAGAAAAACCAACCATATACAAAATCTGACTATTGTACACCAATAAAAAATTATCTCAAAAAATGGGTTCTCTAGATAATTCTCTATCATCAGAGACTCTAGAAAAAATTCATTAATAATAGTGTATTCAAATCCTATGAGTCCAAAACCACATTATTATCAAAATTTATATCATAAAATACCACCATCACATATTGGGACCCTCGATTCTAAACATCAAACACTTTAACTTGATATTATCAGTTGTATCTAGTAATTAAAAGATATGATCAATGTTATCAATACAATCCACTATATCTTGAGTTTCATGTGTACCTTTAAAAGTCTATTTATTCTCATATAGATACTCATGTGATCGATCCTTGTCTCCTTGATATCCAAGATATACGTCAATAAATGTGTTTTGGACTTCCATTATCGTCTAGAAAAAACACAAAATTTTCTATATGATATCATTGATAAGATTATGATATTAAGGAATATTAACTAAATGAGTATTGGATGAGCCCTCATACGGAACCAATGGAAGACATCTCATAGGTATATTGCTACACACAAAAAAACAAAAAAATCACAAAAAATGATAATCTTAGTTCAGACCAGAAACCCATAATTAAAAACTGAGACGAAGGACATTAACTCTAAATAGGATAAACACATCCCCAACAACCCATGGTAACTTGAGTCTCATCGCATCAAGAGAAAGTCATACACTTGCTGCAAACTACCTCTCAATTATTGAAAATTCTATAACCATTCTTCCAACTTTCTAAGAGTGAGTAAAACCTATCCTCCCTCTAATACCATTTTTTAATAAGCTAGTCTGAGATACCCTCTCCAATTAGTACCCAACCCAATTCACAACATACCTAAAAGGTTGTTCTCAATCCACATGGGATGAGGATTTGTACCTGAGCATAATGACAACCAAAGTGTGTGATTTCACCCAACCTGAAATAGATTTCATAATAAATATATAAAAAATATAGAAACAAAGGAAGGAAATAGAATAAAAACATATTCGATAATATAAGGAAAACACAATATATGATACAAAAAAATAGCTAAACAATTTCTAGAGTATAAGTCCAACAACAAAGGATAAAAACTGAAACAACTACTCTATGTGATAGCATGTGAAAAATCCCACTATCACACCCCCTAATACATATATACAGAAAAGATAAACCCCACTTCCTCACTATGGAAACTTACTTCTCCCTATATCAAAATACATAACAAGTTCTATGCACCACTGATGGAGGTCACAAGGTGTGAGCTAAATGGACTTAGTAAGATCCCACCTAAGTGATCCATATAAATTCTCTATATAATAACTTAATCTTGGTTATATTTAATGAAAACATGGGATGAGAAATTTTTAATGATTTTTTTATACAAAAAAACATGGTAAATTTTTCCCCCTTTTTCCATAGTTCCAAAATAATATATGTAAAAAAGATTCAATGCATTTAATATACTTTTAAAAAGTCGAACAAAAAAAATGTATCACATTTCATATCAAATCTAATACATATCTGGCTTATGTAGAAACATGAAAAGTTTCATTGAAGGTTAGGGAATATTTGAAAGTCAAACCAAAGATATAGAAAGCTACATGCATAAAGTATAAGGATATATCCATTGAATATAGTGAGTAGTGAAACACTCTAGCAAGTGAGACCTCCATCAAGTCTATCATATCCCAAGAAAAATGGGGCTAGGGATTAGAGGAACACCCCATGGTTCAACCCCCAGAAAGTATCAATAGATGAGGTATATTACTACACCTTCCAACTATGTACTGAAGGTTTCAAATGTGATATAATTAAAAAACCATTTCTTCCAAACCCTTATTTTATAATCATTTTACAATGATTTAAAAATACCCTTTTATTTTTCCTTTATAATTTCAAATACCATCTCTTCTAAAAAACATGTATCCATGCGCACAAATAAATCAATCTAATTCATTTAAAAAAAATATAAAACAAGATCAATATAAATAATATAATATAGGTTAGAGATGGGACCACCAATATCAAACTCACATCACACGTGACCACAATGGAATCCACTAATAAGGAATAATACAAGGAATAAATGGACATCTTATAATAAATACATAAATCTCAAAATCAATTTAGTAAGAAAAGCGGTAGGGGGAGACAATTGATCAAAAAATAACTTAAAACACACACATTCCACACCACAACTGACAGAATAGTCAGTCTTTGGAGGTGGATTACATAGTTAATTTAGAAAGGATCAATAATATAATCAAAAAAGATCAAAGAAAGCATAAACATATTGAAATGTAACTACCTCAATCATAAGAAATGAATATGAATATGGATATCTTAACCAGAGAGATGATATGAAAATCCCAAGATGATCAATCACTGAACAAACAACCTATAAGGAGAAGGGATCCCCAAAATCTCCTAGAAAACTTATATGTATAGAGAGTGAAATCTCGTGGTCGAGTAAAAGATTAATCATCCATGTAATTTCCTAAAATCACAAGTCTCAAGACCTTCATGATGTAAACACGTTTCATGATGTGTATTCTCAAATATTAATATATGATATAAAATATGTCACCTCCAATTATAAATATATTCCTAGACTATTAAACCAAATTAAACCAATTCAGGGTCTATAAACCATTTAATCCCTGAAAAAATTCATTACATCTGATGAATATTTTTCACATCATGTAAGTCATCCCTTGGGTGGAAAATTTCAGCATATAAGAGACCACATAAATTATGTAGAAAAACACCAAACCATATATTGGGTTCTTCAAACATAGTGATAAACCCATAAATTCTTTTACATTATTTTACCTGAACACAATTAATTCAAACATACATACATACTAAAAAATTCAGTTATTTAAAAATAATTATATCCATCCTCGAGGGTCCCCAACTACCCATAACTAAAAATAGAATTCAAAAATAGATATGATGAATACCCAAAAGATGGTTCTGGGATGCTACAAAACTTCTAAAATTCCGAAATTAGTCAAAAATTATTTCTCTTTATTAATATGTGAGCAAAAAATTTTCTAGGGGATTCATTCTTCTAAGAACTAAGGGAAAATCATTTTAATATCATGATGTGATTCAATTAATTTAAATTAATCTCACAAAAAAATCATGTTAATATTACAAGACCGTTATATAATTTATATGTGAGATAAAAAATACAACTTTAATCATTCAAAACAAAAATACCACATGAACTATTGTAACATAGTGAAAATATCATGAAATTAATTTTGATTCATATTTGAGCTTTGAAACCCCATTTCACACATTACATAGCTATATTTGTGCTTTTCTAATCTCACATGATTCAGATTATATATATTTTATTTTCATTTCACCCCTTTATCTTATTGTTTTTTTGAAATATAAGTATTTAATCTTAGTTCATCCACCAGCAACCAGTTTAATCTTACACAGGACTAACATTCTTCAATATAATCATTTTCTACTATAGAATCCTTCTTAATACAGTTTTAAAAATAAAAATCTAAACTCTCAACTTCTTAAATCCATCTCCAAACATAAAAAATACCCTTTACTACATGATATAATCCATTTTATATTGGATTGATCATGATTTATGTATTGAAAAAAATAAATACAAAAAACATACCCACTTGATCACTTTACCAATTAATCGATCTTATACATAATAATTTACCAAACATCCCTTGGGTTACAAAAACCTTCCTACAGATATAACTACTCTGAATCCCATTATCTTTTTTCCATTTTTTTTTCAAGAAATTCTTCACAATGTATTTTTTCATGTATTGTAATGTGTAGGAGGAATGATTGTATTTTTGAGAGATGTATTATAGTGATTAAAGAACTATATTTTTGGATTATGTTTTATTGATATGATATAGTACATGAATGTACATATATAATAGTTTTTATTTTTTCTAATTTAGGAATATGGGATGGATAATCCTACTCTTCAATCACGTCATTTATGCATAAAATCCATTAATTGATTAGATCCAAGTAGGATATTGTTTCATATATCTAATGAAATATGTGGTACCATGATGTAATGATTGGAACATAGTTTCATTTCATAACAGCCTACCCAACTCACTCCAAATAGTAAACAAAATGAGCCATTGTGTGACCTTAGGCATGCCTCCCCAAATTCCATAGGATTTTAACTAGTATTGAGCAACTAAATGTAACCATGGGGAGGATATATATCTTTGTATCAGAGTGAAAAAAATATAATCTACCAAAAATCATTCAATTTTTCATATAAATATACAATGTTAGTAGAAATAATAAATTGAATACAAAATTATATGATCATACATCATGAATGGTCATATTATAGGATTATAACATATACCAAATGAAAAACAACAAAAAATTAAAATTATAGGATTCTCCACTACATCATCTTGCCTCTCCACTTCCTGAGCAGGTGATCTCATAGGAGTTCTCCCACTTCACAATTTTAAACTAGATCATTGGCCTCATCCCTACCTTTTCTTGTATATAGTGAGGGCTTCTCAAGTACCCCTATGAAATGGAGAAATGTGCTCGGTATTATTATAAAAATCATTAGAGAACTTCCAAAAATGTCCCATAAGAATAGGTATATGTTGTGAAATGTTCATGTGTTAATCTCAACTGAAATAAATAACCAAATTTACTAAAGATTACATATTAATGATATAGAATATCTAGTACTTTTATAAACCAATAAAAGAATGTCTATAGAATCATCAATGGAACCATTCAAACAACATTATCATTACCTCCCTGGGTGCATACACATATATCTTGAGAAAAGACTAATAACCATCCTCAATCCTTAGGTTATTGACCCTAATTTTCCATACGTACTTCAGACAATATTAGAATGTCTTTGGAATTATAATCAACATAGGGGCCTCTATTCAAAATATAGGAATCTAATACTCACATATCCTCTAATTAATAGTGGATTTTGGGGTATCACGATGAATCCCTTATCATAGTTCCAAAGGTTGAACCCCATGGTAGTACATGTGAATTCTCAATGCTAGGATAAATATTGATTCCTTTGATGGGGTGACTTTAGGAAATCCAATGTGGATGGGTGTTAATGATTATGTTACAATAAAATAAATCAAATTGAATTACCTGATGGATGCTGCAGTCAATATCATAGCCAACAAATATCTTATGTTTTCTTAGTCAAACCCTCTCTAGTGCATCCAATCAATACAAGGTTTCATCCTAGGAATCGATCAAGGGGATCCAATAGTTACCCTCACGATTTCCTATATCCATTATCAGGGACATACACCTTCCCAAAACCTCATATCACCATTTTAATCCCATGATTACAAGTAATTTTCAATGGCCTAATTGTATCACCATTTTAATCCCATTATTTCTAGGCATTCATAATGGAATCACTATAAGAATATAATCCCATGTATATTGGGTGTTCATGTATAAACATAGTAACATAATCCTTGATGTTGGATACTCAGTACTATATCTTATAATCCCCTAATAAATTAACTATATTAATAGATACTAGTCATACTATGAATCTACCACCAATAGACTGTGATAATTATTCAATAAAAATTGAGAATCCTAGGGTCACATCAATATCATCTAGTTATTCTCTCAAATTTTGGGAAATAAAATCAGTTCAAGTATCAATAACTAATTCCCATTAATCCTGGGATATGAAATTTTATAAAAAAATAAAAAAAATTAAGGGTTGATCTAATTCCCAACCCCATCATCAACAACAAATCCTCCTCATGATTATATTCCTATTCGAGTTATAAGGGGACACCCACAACAATCACCACCCTGTAACATGTAATTTCCAAAGTATGGTCTACTAACGAGGACCCCTATAATGTATCTTAAAGTAATAGGTTGGTATAGTAACCCTCACATGTTTCTTTTGTCTCAAACTCTACACTAGATCTTGACCAGATTATTAGATTGTGTTGCATCCCTCACCATTATCCACATGATAGCATGGCCTTGTTAGTTACACAGGATACATCTAATTGTAAGCACTTTGAAAGATGGTACATGAACCATATCATACCTCAATATATCACTAGTCCATTCTTCTAACCCAACCTACCATCCATATCCTATAGACTAGTCACCTAGGAAAATTATCCTCATACATGAGAGGCTCACTAACCCTATATTGACCCAAAAATCCTAGTCATATTGAAGGTGTAACAAATTTATTTTAATACCTAAACAAACCAAAGGTATATAAGAATACCCAACCCTACTGAGGGGTGTGTAAGGATCCTTTGTAGGGCCACTTGGTTTAATCATCCTTCGACCAATTCTAATACTTATAGAGGGATTCCATGATCCATAAAAAAATATCATAGTCACGACCTCGACCATCAGTAACCATGTAATCTTATGATAGTGTAAGGTCCTATTGGTTCCCAAGGCTCCTTTTATAGTTCATGGGATATCATAAAAATTAATTAAATAATTAAAATCATTCTTATCTAAGATGGTCTATTTATCTCTTACCATAAAAATTATTAACCATGAAATTTACCTCAATGGAGAGACATCATGTGATAATGCATCATAAAAAACAAAATAATTTTATATACTATAGGGATAGTAACATTACCACCTATCTAAAATTGGAGATTTTCAATTTTGATTCCAATGGATATAAGCTATTTCAATTACCTTCCATGATAAAAAAATACCATTCAAAAAACCCAAGATCCTGCCTCGTATCACGTGACTAAAGAAAATAATTTTAAAAACATATTATTAACAATTCATTTTACACAAAAATGGTCAAATAAATAAAACCTCACCACATTATCATTCAATATTAGAACTAAATCCAACAAGCAACAAGTGGTCTTTAGTGAACCCCTAATACCATCCCAAGCTAAACACCTATGTTTTATAACCATTACAAAAATTAATTTAATGTAGTTTTAATAGAAAATCTAATATAAATATTTTTCAATACATAAATTTTATGATTCGTTGAATGAAGACAAAAATATTTCTTTATTATATATCCGATACAAGGTTTCTATGAGTTTTTTTAAAGAATCTAGTAATTTCACCATTCAGTGATGAAATATCCATTTTTACCAAAATATAAACCACAAGAAATTATCAGCAATGAGGAAAGAATAATAAAACAAGAGTATCATAACTTCATATTCCATGATACTATTTCAAAAACACCCTATAATTGTATTGGAATATAGGAAGGAGGAATTGTGGGAGGGTTGACCACATGAATGAACCAAAAGGAAAATAAGGTGGTTTTCAGTTTTAAACATGATTGGTAAAAATACATTTAACCCTTAAATATACCACCATCTAGTTGGTGGAATCACTCGACTGGTGGATACTAGACGTCATTTCTTCAACTTCTACACACTGAAGTTGGGCTGGTAGTTTGCTATAGCCTAGGATGAAGCATTCACTCTGACCTCACAGGGATCTCCCATCCCTTAAAACTCCACCTGAATCTTGTTTCTCAAATGAAAAAGTGTAACCATGAAATCACACCCCCATAATTTTTGTTTTGAATCCTTATTCTCAATACAACATTTCCACTAAACTGAAAAATAAATAATTTCCCTTGAATTTGAAAATCCTATACATACTCAGGGTATTACAATCCCACCACTATAATGACTCTCATACTTGAGAAGTATTATTGTATATCCATTTATACAGACCATGCTACCCTAGTTATTAAGTCATGATCAATTAGTCATGTCCCACCTCAAATTTTCTAATGTTATTATAAATTAAAACCTCCTAATTATTATTCTTGGGCCCCCAAACTATGATACAAAGGTGAAAAACATTTAGAAAAAATGATGATTCTTGTTTGATCTCTTTCTTCTTAAAAAAGTGATCAAGTTATCATCCAATTTATCATCAGGCTTATGGTGTTCTGTACAGAAATATTCATCTCATAATTTTCAATTATAATTCTATAAAACTTTTCCCATTGGAATGGCCTTTTGAGAATCCCAATCAACATTCCAACGAAATTCCCAATAGATCCAAACTCACAAAAAATTAACATACATGAGAACACTAGTAAAAAATTGGTATACATACTTGTTAGTGATTTCCAAACTGGGATGAATTTAGAACCGGCGTCCAGACCTATTTTAGGAATATACTAGGTTTTCCTTGAAATAATTTATTTCAATAAACAAATTTATTCATCATATGTAATATTTCGTGTTGAATATGATTTTTATCTTATCACAAACAATTCCATTTTAAAACAATGATAGAACCATCCTCATCCTGCACAACTCAAAAGTACTTGGCCCCAACGTCCTACGTGTCATCAATTTACCTGATCATGATGACTTAATGACTAGAGGTATCATGCCATCCATTGAAAAAACTTGTCATATTTTATACATGAATAATAATGAGATTACATGGTTAGATCATCATTCATCAAAAATATTTGTTAGTTCCTTCCATACACACCAAAAAAAAACTCAATTCAAAGAACCCTCTTATAAATTTACTTACTCCCTAAACCTCAATCCATAAATTTGTATTAATTTAACTGAAAATATGATTTATTATTTAGTGTTCAATAGAAAATTGATGTAGACATCAATTTTTTTACACACCATCATCCTAATACCACCATGACCACTCCATTTCCAGATTTAAATTTCCATGAAAATTCTAGTATAAGGATTGTATTCTGAAATGTAATATGTCACTCCCCACCATAGGAGGTCATTATCATCACCCCACTAGTGAAAAATCATAACCAAAACATACCGATTTTAATTATTCATTCAATAAAATATCTATATATGGTCATCCATCTCTCACTTGAGGGATGATATGAGAACTAAATTACCACATGTTCTCATCTTATGAGAAGGTCATTAATGCTAATCAGTAGTATCTAGTCCATAATGAGGTTACATCCCTCTAATGGATAATGGTGCACTACCCACCATATGTATTCCCTTTTACTAATCCTTATGAAAGTGTAAATAAGTTCCATCATTTATATATTTGTTTCAATCATCCTAATCCACACTCATCACTATCAACCCCTAACGTGAAAAAATTCTTCGAATCATCCCAAAATAGATACCACTATCCTTATTTCATCCATGTTTGGGTTTAACACTCCAAATTTCATCACATCAATGTCTCTATTGATCATTAACCCACTCATGTCCATCGTCAAATAAAATATTATTGGTTCCTCTTGTGAAAAATGTATTTAACCTTCATCACTTTTTAACATAATGGGTGTACACTCTTGTGACCCAAAATCCTATAATTAGACTAACATTCCTATGAGTTTAATGAAATCCAAACTAGTCTTACATACCTAATTTAGTATCCAACATTGGATTTTGAATGCGAGTTCCACCCAACCAAAATTATCATTCAAGGGATCATATCCTTAAAATTTAACCATACCAATCCATAACCATAACTCTATTGAACCTCAAATGATTAAATCTCAAATGAAAGAACATAGATGGGATTTAAACCTCTAAAGATCCAGTAAACCTAACATAACTCCACCTGTAACATCCCGATTCCCGGAGCCTCCCAAAGGTGATCCGTACCCGGTTGGTCACTTGACCTCAAGCCCATTTCCACAAACGCCAAAGTATACTGATTATAAGTGAGGGTATTGGGTGTGATAATGGTAAAATTATGCCCTCATTGTCTGAGTAATGCAATGGAAAGAAATAGATAACAATAGAAGAAGCAGTAATAACATGAAATAAGTAAACAATTGAAGACTGAAAGTAATAGACAGCTGGACAACACATATATAAATGGTTCATGATACATATGTCTAGGATATCATACAAACAGGTCACAATGCTGTAATAAAATACTAAACCCACTTAAAAAAATAAACTATAGCAGCATCTCAATCCTTAGATTGGTCCCATGCTCTCCAGCTCCAAAGTAATCAAGTACCTAATGTAGAAGGGTGCATTCCATTATCTATACCTGTAGCAATATAATTGGTTTGGGCCCAAACTCATGACCCAAATAGGTTGTGAGATGATTCCATGGAAGAAACCAACCAATGATCTGTTCCTAACAGTTAGTGAATATATATGGTAGAAAATATGAAAAATGAACTGGTAAACAAGGAAGTACTCAAAAGTAAAAAATCCTACAATTTCAATTACATTCATTTTCATATATCAAGTTGGTAGCTAATAAAAAAAATAAGCCTTTGAAAATTACTCACATCATGTACCCTTTTGTTCAACCAATCAAACATAAGAAACCCTATTGGATGTACTCATAGTCTATCCCCTCGGGTTCAGTGTTAGCGAAGACTCTCTGAGGAAGAACTCATCGTTAATTCCCCAAGGGGTATTTTATTGGTAAACTATAGACACGCTGGAGAATCACTCAACATCCAATTCACCCTATGTTCTCAAAATGTTATCTATAAAATATATGAGGGGGAACTCACATCCATCCATCCTATGGCCTCATAACGTGAAAATTAAACGGACACTTTGGGGATGCCCTCAGCGTCCATTCCCCCTATGGTCTACTACACAAGGTTCCCAAACCCTATATAAGTAAATCATGCACAATGATGTTCAATGGACAAAGTAAACCATAAGAACTACTTGGATAAAATATTTTAAGAACTACATGGCTAAAAAGATATAATCCTATAACAACATAAAATAAAAATCACTATATCCAAACAATACTAGGCTTGGAAGGGAAACAACCTAACAGAAAAAGCTAGAAAAAATGGTCAATATCAAAACAAACATGGAAAACACATCCATAACATGGAAAATAACCTTAATCACAACAAAAAACCTCTACTTAGGCACACAAGTCATAACGGGCATTAACAGGGCTAAAATCCCAAAACACGTAATACCTTGTTCTCGGGTATGGGGAACTTTTGCATATAATATTCAAATACTAACAACAGAAAGGCACAAACCACCTACCTCGATGTTTTATGATAGATATAGTTGAATCCCAGCCTTTGATTTGACATAGAATTCCATACATCTAAAAAAAAATCTCAAACTCTCAATCAATAATATCTCACTAGAGAGGATAAATCTAGATATGAGGCTCTAGAAAAGGAAGAATTCACCGTGGGGATTCCAACGCAATCGATAGCTGTCAATTTGGAGAATAGATGTTGGGTCGGTGGCTCAGATAAATTCATCGGTTTCCATCACTCCTAGATGATACTTGCTAAGAAGAAAGGTTTTATGTGAATGAGATTCTTCCCTGGTCTAATAAAACAATTAAAAAGAAATGTAAACAACATGTACCTTTAAAACACATGGAATATACATTCCATAATAGGACCCCACTTTATGCGGTCCTACCATATCATCACACTATCGTGTATACGTGCATGATATGGCCAGGAACGACCTGTACTTGGAGACAGGGTACACGGCGCATATAAGAAAATACATGGTGTGTACTCATAAAATTTTCCATCATACCATTTTTCCAAAAAAACAACTTGAAAAAATACCTGAAAGGATGATTCGGGTTCTTAAAAAATTCCCCCATTAAATAAATTTGTCCCTGAATTTCCCCTTCAAGGCAGCATAGAATAAAAATCATCAAAGGGATCTGGGCCCTGTGATCGCACATCGGCCTTCCTCTCCCAACTATTGTCATGTACTTTCCCATGCTGCCATAGCACCTGTACTAGAGGAACAGACCGCCCATAGAGAACCATCACACTGTGATCAATAATATTGATAGGATGATCCTTGAATGAGGCATCCACCTCAAACTCAACCTCATTGGGTTGAAAAACATGATATGGGGCTGAGAAGTAACGCCGTAGCTAAGAAACATGGAAGACGTCATGCATAGCCTGGTACCTATGAGGTAACTGTAACCGATAAGGAACCTGCCTGACTCTCTCCAAAACCACAAACGGGCCAACCTATCTTGAAAAAATCATTCCCTATCTCTTAATCCTCTTGTGTCCCAACATCGGTGTGGCACCTAGAAAAACCTGATCTCCGACCTCAAACACTAGAGGTCATCTCCTTCGATCAGCATAAGACTTCTTCCATGATTGTGTAGTAGCGATCCACTTCCGAATCAACCCCACCTATTCAGTGGTCTCCTGTTAAAGATGAGGTCCCCACATAGCATCCTCTCCTACCTTCATCCATCATAAGGGTGATCGACATGGCCTACCGTACAAAGCCTCATAAGTTTCCATCTAAATAGTTTCTTGAAAACTATTACTGTAGGAGGACTCTAGAAGAGGTATATTTTTCTGCCAAGAACCACTAAAATCATAGACTCATGATCGAAGCATGTCCTCTAGCACCTATATCATACACTCGGACTGGACATCTGTTTGGGTATGGTAAGCCATACTAAGAAGTACATATGTACCCAAAGCACTATGTAGTCCCTTCGAGACCAGTGAAATTAAACACGAATCCCTGTCTAAAACAATGGAGTGGGGAACCCCATGTGGGTGTACAATCTCTCGGATGCACAACCTTCCCATCTCATCTACATTGATGGTATCGATTATCTACAATAAGTGACCAACCCTCATGATTCTATCAATGAAAACCCAAACTGCATCATTCCTTCGAGGTGACCTCAGTAAGCCTTTCACTAAGACCATAGAGACATCACTCCACTTCCACTCAAGAATGGGTAACTGATGCAAAATCCCTCATGGTTTCTGATTCTCTATCATCACCTAATGATAGGTGGAACACCGTAAGATAAAACTGAGAACATTGCTCTTCATACCTGGCCACAAATACTGATGGTGCTGATCTCGATACATCTTTGTGACACTAGGATGATCTTTCCAAACTGAGGAATTAAAGCCATGCATCAGTTCCTCGCATATGTATTCCGACACCCATACACACCCATGAAGATGCAAGATCTCATCCTCGTCTACAATCCATCCAAGAATAGGGTCCTCCCCCGACACACTCTCCCATAGGACTAGGCCTTCATAATCTGATTGATGCCTCCTTCACACTCAATCAAGTAGAGTGGAGGTAATAGACACCGAAGAAAGAAACGTTTTCCCCTGTCAGTTGTGAACCTCCAAATGAATCTTAGTGAATATATCCATAAGCTTCCACTAACTACGGGCCTCCTAAACTACCTGTATCTAATTCTTCCTTCTTAGTACATCAACCATGACATTACCATTCCTAGTTGTGTAGGAAAGCTCAAAGTCAAAAGAAGGAAGGTGAACAACCCACCTTTACTATCTCAAATTCAGATCGCGTTGAGTAATGATGTACTTGAGGCTTTTATGTTCAGTGAAAACCGCAAAATGATCTCCCAATAGATAATGTCTCCAACAGCATAATGCATGAACAAATGCAACCAACTCGAGATCGTGCATTAGGTAATTCCTCTCGTGTGGCCCCAACTACTGTGACCCGTACGCAACGACTCCTTTCCTTGTCATAAGCACTGATCTCAACCTAATACTTATTTCATCATAGTATATAGTATTGGTCTTGACCAAATCATCCAAAACTAGTATCAGTGGTGATGTCGACCTCCCTTTCATCTCTTTAAAGGTAGAATCACAAGAATCTGACCACATGTACATATCACCCTTCTTAGTCAGGCCCATTGGTGGCACATTTATGTGTGAAAAATCACATATTAAACATATTTAGTAACTATCAAGCCCTAAAAAACATTATACCTCAAAGAATTTATTAGGATTCTCCCAGTAAACTACTTCTGCCACTTTATCAGGGTCTACTAATACTCTTTTCTATGGGATAAAAAGCCCATGAAGTGAATCTAGTCCATCCTAAAGTGTCATTTTGATAGCTTTTCATATAATTAATGCTCTCTTTGTATACTCAAAACGATCTCAAGATTGGTAGAATGGTCATGTCGACTGTGAGAGTACACCAAGATATCTTCCACGAAAACCACCACAAATTAAACTGAGTATGGATAGAACACTTGGTTCATTGGTTCCATAAAAACTAAAAGCGTGTTCATGAGGCCAAATGGTATAAACACATACTCGTATAGACCATAACTACTCTAAAAGGCTGTAATAGTTATATCTAATGGTCTAACATGATACTGATGATAACTGAATCTGAATTAAATCTTCAAGAACACCCAAGCTCTTCGAAGCTGATCCAAGAGATCATCAATCCTTGGAAAGGGATATTAGTTCTTGACTATCAACTAGTTCAGCTTCCAATAATCCACACATTGTCTAATGGTACAGTTCCCCTTTTTCAAAAATATGATAGGTGAACCCCAATGAGAAGTGTTGGGTCAGACTAAAACCTTTTCATGTAACTATTCTAACTGCATCTTGAGCTCCTGTAACTCTAGTGTAGCCATCATATAAGGATTAATGGACATCAATGCTTCTCCTAGCACAAGCTAAATAGAAAATTCCTCCTCTATTTCTAGAGGCAAACCTGAAAAGACACCAGGAAAGACATCCTAGAAATGATCCACCACTAGAGGAATGTCCATATTTGAGTTCCCCTGGTCTTCTAGATACATACAAGCAATTTGGGATGTAACTTTTACAAACCCATGATTCTTGGGTCCTTATTTACTCTCTTGAACATCTCATTCTCCCTTATGTAAAAAGGATCTACCCTATGGTGACTTAAAACTCATCATACGATGATAACAATCAACAATAGCCTGGAAGGGAACTAACTAGTCCATACCAATAATGATGTCATAGCCCGTCATCTATAAGACATAAAGGTCCCATGAGATGTGACACCGACCAACCTCAAGAGGTAAATCCTTTGATTAATACACACTATCTAGTCTAGTCCCCATCAGCGTTTCCCGCATCAAGACATCAGCAGAATTAAAGATAAAAAGCCCAAGGATCTTCACAATAATAGATATGAAACTATGGGAAGCCCTTGTAACATAATGTTGAGAAGCTAAGACTGAGGAAACTAGAATTGTACCTTGATTTGTAGTAGGTTCAGGATCCTTCTCCCACTGGGTCTTCTCCACTGCAAAATTTTTTCCTACACCTTAGCCATGTGACCTTGTCTGACCACCCTGAGATGATCCACCATGTAGTCGCGGAAATCCTAGTAACTGACTTCCACATCTGCAACATCTACCTCAACCTCAATTTCTAGAAGAACTCTAGTTTCCAGAATGATGAAAAACTGGTGGTACTTCTATTTAATGTGGAGTCGTAGAAAAACTCCTATCACTAGCTTCTAGGGAGAAGATCTAAAAAAAATGCTCAATATTACCAATCTTTTTGCAAGATCATAACTCCAACCGGGCCTCTTGGGCAATGTGTCCTCGTATGCCCGCTCTTCCTGCACTGATATCACACCACCTGACTACCAGAAGATGTATTCCTCCTACTCAGATCTCCACATGTAGACTCCAAGATGCACTTCCTACTGTCAGTATGAGGGTACCAACTACGTATTTCAATCCACCATGGATCACATATCTTGAATCCATTAGATTTCACTCTGTGATCATCAAATGGTTTACTAAAGAGATGATGTAAGTCAACCTGAAGATGTTAACCTGATATTGGATTCCATGCCTGAGACCATCTTTAATCATCCTCACTAGGAATAACTCATCTCACACTGGAATGGGTGTGAATAACTATAGCTCTATGAAGCGAGAAGAATACTCCATGACTGAGAGAGTACCCTGCTCCAGAATCATGAACTCTCTGGCTCGATCGGCCCTCAAAGTCATTGAGTAGAAGTAATCATAGAAGGCATGTTGTAACTCATCCCAAGCCATAACATGTTGGCGTCCCACCTGTGAGATCACATCCCACCATCTTTTGGTGGAATCCTGTATCATGAACATAGTGAGCTTCACCCTCCTCTATGTAGACATCTTCAGATGCTCAAAGATCAAAAGCATGGAATCTAACCATGATTTTACAGCTTGAGGTCCTCTATCCCCTAACAACTTAGGAGGATGATGCTGCTGAAAGACTCGCATCACATCTTCCATTGATGCGGAAAAAGGCGGTAAACCTAAGAAGGCATGTATGAACCTCATAAATCCCTCTCATAACTATTCATCAGAACCTGCATCTGGGATAACATCGGGTGACAAGATATGCCTGACTGGTGGATCTACTGGAAGTTCATAATCTGCCATGTTTGGTGTCTGGTGACAACCTTATAACTGGCGTACAACCGGAGGACGTATCAGTGGCATGACTCTTCTAGGTCAAACACACACCTTAGTTCTAGATTATAAAGGACTGAAACTTAGAAGTGCAAGAAATGAATAGGAGAATGAAAGCATTAATGTTTTTCAAAATAGGGAAACATGGCGTGTATGACCCCTACACGTCATGATTCATTAAGATTTTACATGGATTTGTACTCCTTCCAACCCTGGTTATGTAACAACCCACACACATGACATGTTCTCCCAAGACACGGAGTGAACTTGAATCGTTTTCCCTTTCACGAGTTCTTCTACACAACTAGCCCACAAGGTTCTCCTAGAACAAGACTACTCGGTGTGTTTGTGCCTGGAACGACATATACTAACTACCCATAATCCACCCATGTCGTTAGTCACATAGCGGGACAGATGGCTCTTAAGACACAGAGTTCATATAATGTACATGGCTTGTCCCACCAAAAATTTCCCATCCCCATTTCACTTCTCACACAGCCATTGAAACAGTTAGAAACTACACAGAGTGTGCATAAAATACAGCATGCGTACTTAAGAAAAATATTTCGTTCTTGAATAAAAGGTTACATGGCATGTATTATGAAATATACGCCATATATTCTATGTTTTTTCAGACATTAATCCTCATAAACTACTTAGAAACCCATAAAAACACTGAAAAAAACATTAATGTTCCAAATTCAGATCTGTGGGGGCCCATATTCCCCAAAAATCAAATATTCTAATCATATTCATGTCATATACAAGAATAACAAAGAAATGATCCACCAAATTCTGATCCATGAGGTCCCATTGAACCTCAAGAACCAAATTTTGGAACTCATTCAAACAAAACCTTACATATTAGCAATACACTATCAAATAGAAGGTACTATATCAAGGAATCTATCACAACAGCATGCATATCTTGCACATCATCTATCAGAACAACATGAAATCAGTAATGCACACTTCATATAATGAAAAATGCATGAAATGTCATCTCTAGAAAGTTCTTATATGATGAATTAGATGGAATTACCTCATCTCATCATGTAGCAACAGAAATAGACCCCCAATAATATCAAAAATAATCACACAAAATATGTGAATCACTGAATGGTAAAATAAAATCAACTGTAATAATTTAAAAACCAAACAATTCACAATATATGAGGTAAATTAGCTTTTCCCTATAAATGGGTTAGATACTCCTGGGAACATATTATTACCAACTACCTATCCCTTTATATCCCTAGATATAGGAACCAAACATTATGTTAATGTTTAAAGAATCCCTATGATAACACTTGTAACATTGCAGTTCCCAAAGCTGCCCAGAGGTTCCCCGTACCCGGTTGGCCACATGACCTCAAGAACATTTCCCCAAAAACCAGAGGCTGCCTAATAATAATGAGGGACTTGGGTTTGCTAGTGGGGAAGCTATTCCATCATTGGTAGATTAATTTAGTGGAAATAAATAGACAATAATAGTGGAAGGAGTAATAACATGCAATAAGTAAACTATAGAAGACTGGAAATAATAAAAAACTGGAGCACACATATATAAATGATGAATTATACATATGTCTAGTAAATAATCCATACAAGTCAAAATGATGGAATAAAGTACTAAACCAAAGTACGGATATAACAAATAAACTCTAGTAGCATTGCAAGCCTTGGTTTAATCCCATGATCTACAACTCCACATCAATCAAGTACCTGAATAGACAGGAGCTTTCCCTTATCAATACCTTCACCAATATAATCTATTTGTTCCCAAAAGCATGACCCAAACAGGGTGTGAGATGAATCCCAGTAGGCAACCACCCAAAGATCTGTGCCTAATAGTTAGTGAATATATATGTAGACAATAAGAAAACTGAAGTAGTTAACAAGGATGTACTCAAAATTAAACAATCATATAGTTTCAATTACAATCATTATCATACATCTAGTAAGAATATAATAAAAAAGTAACCCTATGGGATGTAATCACATCATATCCCCTCTAGTTCAACCAATCAAACACAAGAAACCCTCTCGTAAGTACACATAGTCTAACCCCTCTGGTTCAACTTTATAAAAGTCTCTCTGAGTAAACACTCACTATAAATTCCCCCAGTGGTCTTTTATCAGTAAACTAAAGACACTCAGGGGAAGAACCTAACGTCCAATTCCCCCAGTGGTCTCGCAACGTGGATCTACAGACACTCTGAGGGAGCACTGACATCCATCCCCCTATGGTATCACAACATGAAAAGTAAACAGACACTCTAAGGAATCCCTCAACATACATTCCCCCTATGGTCTACTACAACAGGTCCCCACAGCCCTGTGTAAGTCAATCATGAAAAATGATGTTCCACAGCCAAATTAAAACTTCTGAACTACATGGATAATAGCTTTAAATAACTACATGTCTAAAAAGATATAAATATATAACATCATCAGGTAAAAATCAATTCATCATAACGATACTAAGCATGGAAGGAAAGTAGTCTAATAGGAAATGATAGAAAAAATGGTCAATATCAAATCAAACATGAGAAACACAACCAGAGTATGGAAAATAACCCTATTTACAATCAACAACCACTACACAGGAACACAAGGTATAACATGAATTAACATGGCTAAAATACCTAGACATGAAATACCCCTTTCAAGGGTATTGGGAACTTCTGAACATAATATTTAAATACTAACTGTGAAAAGGAACAAACCACCTATCATGACGTTGTATGATCGATATAGTTGAATTTCAACCATTAATTTGATCTAGAACACTGTAGATCTAAAAAAACATATAAATTGATCAACCAAAAAAATATCATGAGAGAGGAGAAATCAAGATATGAGGCTCTAGAAGAAGGAAGAAATCTTCATGGTGATTCCAACACAATCAACCTCAGTCGTTTCAGAGAACGGATGGCGGTTTTGTGGCTCAGATATGATTCACGGGCTTCAGTCGCTCCTGGATGAGATAGGCTGAGAAGAACGGTTTTCTATGAACGAGACATGACCCTGGTCCGATAAAACAATTAAAAAGAAAAGTACATAGCGTGTACATTTAAAGAACACAACTTGTACTTTCCTTAACCAGGCCCCGCTTTAGGTAGTCTTATCACATCATCACATAGTCGTGTATGGGGCTTTGACATAGCCAGACATGGCCTAGACTCTGAGGTAGTGTACACACCGTGTACACAGCATGTACTCTAAAAATTTTCCTTCTTCCCATTTTTTATCAAAAACAACTTGAAAATAAAAACATACCTGAAAGGAATATCTAGGTTCTTACACCACCTATGGCTTTACCTTGATCACTGAAAATACACTGAAATTATAAACATTGGCTTGTATCAAAAGACGGCCACTGGTTCTACCACCTATCCCCAAAATTAGATTCCACTAGGTTTATAACTCATAAGAAACACCACATGATTACCATACTTATCCATATGAAATCTCAGGCGTGAGTTCCCTCTAAATGGTCTCGTCTATACAGTAACATTGCATTCAAAACCTTTTCCCTACCAAGGCACTGAATATCAGTACTAATCCTCTTATGAGACTACTCCCAAGATATCCACAATCTTATGACGATCCATTTCGAAATTATCCCAGATGATCTATGTGATAAAACAATAGTTACCTAATTTTGTTATGCATATTTTCATTCCAATATATATTGGAAAAACCATATATGTTTTCAGTATAACTTTATGTAAATGAACCTAAAAATAAAAAATAACATTAGGAGGATCCACATAAGGGAATAAAATTTCTAGGACAACCGAAAAGGGTCGTCACAATGGGACCAAGTAAACAATATGACCTTTTATGGGTAACTCCACCTCCTATGCATGTGGATGACTACATTTTCATTAAGCACCCCATTTTGGATCCACATGACTTTCCCTATAAAAGAAATTTATAAAATATTTGTGCTAGGTGATTATAAATCTACCATGTACTAATTTGGGAAAATTTAATATGAACATTTTATGAGGCTTTAAACAATTAAACATGAATCATCATTAATAATAGTAAAACCATCATTCTTATATATAACATGAATCTATTGTTCCTAATATGAAACATGAGATTCATTTTTCCTATACAGAATAAGAGACAAAATCTATATCCAACATCTTTCTAATATCCAATATCCAAAAACCAATGACCTATAAATCACAATTTCCAAACCTCTTGTGTATCACAAAAATGTGAATATTAAAAAATATATATTGGAACAAGCCGTGAAAATCAATATCTTGCCAATAGTAACCTGTACTACCACTAGGATAGGTGTTTAACACACACAAAACTAGGTTCTATTACATGCTCTAACACATTAATATGTCTCATATGTACCAAATCTTGAAGCATTATGAAAAAAATGTAAAATTCCTTGATCATATTTGTAACACCTCTACCCAACTCACTATGAATAGTAATCAAATAGTACCTCCATGTGACCATTGGTGAACATTCTCAAACACCATGGGCTATTGAATAGAAATATTTCTTTAAGAGGGTACCCCAAAGCGGATATACCCCATCTATCAGAGTGAAAAAATAATAATATGAATAACCAAAAAACATCCTCAATAGTATATAAATATATTACTAAATAAATAATAATAAATGGATACATAAAAAAATTTAATCATACATCAAGAATGATCAACCACTGGGTTTATCACATATACCAAATGAAATATAAGAATACATTAAAAATACAAGAGGCTACACTAAATCCATGTGGCTCACCACATTCTTGCAGCCGATCTCATCCAAGCTATCACACTCGACCTTGCTAAACCTAATTCTAAGAATTTAACCAACCTATTCATTTATGTAGTGAGTGTTTCTTGAGTACCTATTTGTAATAGAATCCCATGTAGGGTGTGTGTATTATATTTATTACGTCACCACCAAAAAAACTCTTGTAATATATGGTATATGATTTTATATCTCCATGTGATATGTTAATCAAAGTTTAATAAATAAATAATCTCGAGAACATAAATAAATGAAATAAAATATCTAATACCTTCTTTGGAAAACACTGGAATGTCTCTAAGAACATCATGTTGACCATACCAGCTGTAGTATCATAACTTCCCCAAGAGAATACACATATATCTTCTTCCAAAACCAATAACCACCATCAATATTAATGTCCTTAATGCCAATCAACTAACCCTACATTTTCTATGTCAAATCTTCCCTAAGAATGGGAATAACCCCATGAGACCTCTAGTCACACTCTGGTGATCCCATTATCACACCTCAACAGATGTGTAGAGGAACTTGGGGTGTCACTAGGCATCCCTCATTCAAATCCCAAATGACAAGACCCATTATTATGCCAAGTCATTCTCAATTTGAATCTAATTGACGACTCATAGGGGAGAAGGAACTTTCAAATTCTATACGTATACACATGAGTAATTACTCATTGGCCCATAAAATTGAATGGGATTCCATATCAGATACCCTATCCAATCTCTAATAAATATAACATCTCATGGGTCCTATGCTAAACCATATTGAGTGATTTCTCCCAATCCTATGTGGTATCCTATGTAACAACCTGAGATTTTATGAGAATTATTATTTTTAATTTCATTGATGTTTTGTGTTGTATGCTACACCAAAATTATCTTGCACTATACGCAACACCGTATTAGCTTTCAGTATACGCAACACTATTCTTGGCTCTTGTTACACATAATTTGAAGTTCATTTTGTGGAAATTATTTTACGCAACATTAAGTATAGATTTTGTTTAATGTATAAAGAAATATGTTTTGATTTTGTTTTACGCAACACCAAACTGAGATTTCACTACACTCATCACTAACTTGGCTTGCATTACACGCAATCAAGACCTTCCTCGATAGCGTGTGTAGTACGCAATACCGAGATTCACTAAACGATATACTATTATAATATTATTATGAACTGGCCGTAATGAATAGTAATACCCACTTTTTGAAATTTTATAAATTTTACTTTTCAAAATGGACTTTATTTTTGGATTCGGAATATCAAAATTAGCCTAGGGTGATTTTTTGGTATTTTTCTGAAAACTTTCAATTTTTGGTGAATAGTGAAAACACTGGGCTACTATTTAATAACCGACTTTTTATATAAATAATTATTTATTTTATTAAAATTTATTTTAGGTAGAAATTGATACATAATACCTATATATGTTCAATGTAATTCATTAGAGTCATTTTATAATAAATATAGACATATAAAATTTTTACTGAACTTTTCACCGTCTTTTACCGACCTCCTATGGGAGTTTGAAAATTTACATAAAACATAATTTTACCACTTTTGTGAGTGTAATTTAGAAAATTAGAGAGACACGGTTCATATCAAGGAGTAAAATGTGGTTCAATAAGATAAATTTTTTTTTGGTGAATAGTAACTTTTTACTTTTATTTACCACGGTTAAAATTAAATAGGGTAATTAAAGGTAAAAATGATATTATTATTACCCTAACATAGGTCTAAATTCTATTGGATAAGTGTAGTTCGACCAAAAACAACCTTAGGGATAAAATATTACCCTTTATTTCCATTTGGATTAGATTAGGACATTTATTATTATTTTATTTAAAGAAGAATTAAAATAGTTAAAATCAAAGTTTAATAACAAAAACATTTTTAATATAGGGTTACACATAAGAAAAATTCTATAATAAATATTCATTAGAAAGATAAAAATATTTCCTAGATAATGGTATTTTATTTATAATTTTTAGACATTAAATAATTTAATTTATTTATGACACAATGATGATGCAGTAATTACCTTATTAATGAAATATTAACATAATTGATGTTATAAATACACAAATAAATGTAATTTTTGACTTTTTATGAATTACGCTAATTTTATAGGTTAATATGACATGTTAGTACTGATTTAATTAACCTTTTTAGAATTAATAATGCTGTTATGATTTTCAAAAAAATCAAGTACCAAATAGTTTCAAAATTGACATAAAATAGTTTTTAAAACAAATATTATATTATTAATTGTTATTTTATTCTTAAAAATCTATGGTTCAACCAGATGACTTATATAAGGATATATATATTCATAATTAACCACTTGGGGTTAGTTTGTCTTGTTATAGTATGTTTATTAACCATATAGTTTAAGAAAACAAAAAGACACGGTAAAAGTTAAATTATTTAACATAGAGTTAAATCTAAATGATTAGGATAAAATAGTAACCTAAACTTGTCTAAAATCTTGAGAGGATTTCGACCCATCCCCACCTTATATTATAAATAAATCAATTTGGAGTTATTAAAAACTGAATATGACTTTATTATAAAATAATATTTTATGTTTTCCTAAGGTGCCCCTCTCATCCCTTATAAAAAGGGCACCTCCTCCCTCTCCTCCTCACACCACCTTGAGCCTTCAAGATCATCCAAACCCTTCCCATTTCCCTTATCAACTTACCTTTAAACATCCTATAGGTCTTGGTATTCTTCAAAGACCATATTTAATGCCATAAGAGGAGGTTAAGAAGAGGCGCTTCAAAGAAGAGGTAATGTCTATTACTGATTCTTACAACTTTATTTCCTCTTCAAATTCTTCTTCTTTAGTTTTTTTAATTATGAAGTAATAACATCAGTATCACTCATATAATGATATGTCATTAAACAACCCTATTTCACCTTCTATCCATCCTACAAGAAAACAAAATCACCACGCGTGCGTACGTACGTAATACCGTCTCCACGCCGTGGTGTAATCTGTTTTTCCACCACCACCTTACTTGGATGGGTATAATGGTGTAAAGAATATCTATATATGATTATTATGACATCATACTGATTATAAGATATTATATCATCCACTATAATTTCATTCAATAAATATGGGAACGATATCATTGCTCGTGCATACGTACGGATTACCGTCTCCACGACGTGATGAGATTCATTTTCCATGTTAATAATTCAAGAATGATTATAATGTATATATAATAAGTAATCATGAAATATATGACATAATGATGCTACTGTATTTATGTATATATATATGTATGTCATTTACATAATTCCATTCAATTCAATAAGGAAACGAAAAACATCATTCATGTGTACGTACGACCTACCGTCTCCATGAACGGTGTATTTCATTCCATTTATCAATCTATTATATATATGTATATTCTGAATATATATTATATATAAATCATGTTTTATATTCTGGAATTAAGTAATCATTATCTAAGTAATCATATTAATAATAACAAGTCAAAACACGGATGATAAATGAAACGCTTTTACCTAAAACTCTGCTTTAACATGGAACTGACAAATGAATGGATAATATAAAGTCATAAGTGAATCATATATGATATCATAAATATTATTATGGTTCTGTTACAAGTAAATAATATGTTTAAACCCACTATAAAGGATTCTCGAACACATATAGAAGAAATTGGACATAAGTTAAGCGATAAATATTCCAATCTCATTCTTATTCGAGACTATCATTCGTAAGTATTTACTGGGGTTATTGTTATCATCCATGTCCACATTTTCCAAAAATGTTTTCATGTATGTTTAATGTCCTTTTTACCCATTTTTGACTATTACCACATGTTATGGAAGGAATCTTTCTTTTGTTTACCTTACGAGGAAATTTTTTACTCTTCCAACAAGTGTACGAGGAGAATGTTTTTTTAAATTATATGGCATGAATAGATTTTTATGGTTTTATAATTCCTTATTCTCATGAAGCATACTATAGAATATTTAATGACTATTTTCAACAAAATATTTTTCTTTTAAAATTGCAGTGCATTTTGTAAAAACAAAATGATTTTGAAAAAGAAAGTATATTTTCCTCAAGAATTAATTTTAAGTGTTTTATCAAAACTATTTTCCATCTAAGATGAAATTATTTCATATGTGTATGTTTCAAGTATAATTTATCTATGATTTACATGTCGTCACTTTTCTTATGATGAAATGATTTCCATTCTTTTGTATGGATTATGTTATGATGGGATGATGTTTATGAAACCCATTTTATACTATGGGTAATAATGAATTATTTATGTTCATGTTGTGGCACAAGTAATAATGTAACACCCCAGGCTGCCACGACACACTTCCCTTTGAACAATACAGTTGCGTGTGTTGTACACCACTTCGAGTTCTAACACACATACCACAACCAATCAAATTATCCATTATGAATAGTAATACCCACTTTTTAATGATTTATAAATTTCATCTTTCAAAATGGACTTCGTTTTTGGATTTAGAATATAGAAATTATCCTAGGGTTAAATTTTGGTATTTTTCTGAAAACTTTCAATTTTTGATGAATAGTAAAAAACATTGAGTTATGTTTAAAACTGAATTTTTATTTAAATAATTATTTATTTTATTTAAATCTAATTGTGGTCAAAATAGATACATAATACCTATATATGTTCAATTTAATTCATTGGAGTTAGTTTAGAATAATTTTAGATATATAAAAATATTATTGAACTTTTCACCGTCTTTTACCCACCTCCTATGAGAATTTGGAAATTTACATAAAACATAATTTTAAAACTACTGTGAGTTGAATTTCTAAAATCAGAGAGACACGGTTAATATCAAGGAGTAAAATGTGGTTCAATGAGATGAAAATATTTTTTGGTGAATAGTAAATTTTTACTTTTATTTACCACGGTTAAAATTAAATAGGGCAATTAAGGGTAAAATGATATCAATATTACCCTTACACATGTCCTAATTCTATTGGACAAGTTTATGTCGACCAAAAACAACCTTTGGAATAAAATATTATCATTTAGGTCCACTTGGATTAGATTAGGACATTAATTATTATTTAATCCAAAGAAGAGTTAAAAGAGTTACAATCAAAGTTTAATACCTAAAACATTTTTAATATTGGGTTATACATATGATAAATTCGATTTTAAATATTAATTAGAAAGTTAAAAAGATTTTCTACATAATGGTATTTTAATTATAAATTTTATACATTAAAAAATTTAATTTATTTATCACACAATGGTGATGCAGTAATTACCTAATTAATGAAATATTAAAATAATTGATATTATAAATTTCAAAATAAAGGTAATTTGAGACTTTTTATGAATTATAATAATTTTATAGGTTAATATGACATATTATTATTGGTTATATAAATTGTTTTCAAAGTAATAATGCTGTTATGAAATTATCAAAAACAAAATACCCAATAGTGTCAAAATTGACATAAAAGTGTTTTTAAAAAAATATTATTTTATTAATTCATATTATATTCATAAAAATATAAGGTTCGGCCAAAGGACTTTTATCGTGATAGGTGTATCATTAATGGACAAGTTTGTGGTCTCTTGGTTGTATATAGTATGTTTATTAACTATATAATATAAAAATACAAAGTGACATGGTAAATGTCAAACTAATTAACTAACAGTTAATACTAAAAGATAAGGTTAATATAGTGAAAAAAAACATTATAAAACATATTGGTTGAGTGGTTTCTGACCTACCCACACCATAACCATTAAATAATACACTTTGGAGCCATTAGAAACCGAATATTATTTTATTATAAAATAATATTTCTAGCTTTTCCAAAGGTTCCCCTCACCCCACTTATAAAAGGGAACTCCCCCTTCTCACTAATTCACACTTTCAAAGCCTTTTAGTTCGGACAAACCCTGCCCAAATACTCTCTCAACTTCCCTCACTTCAACCTAGAGGCCTTATTTTTATTATAAAGCCAACCTAGGGAGCCCTTTTGATCAAATCACAAGGAAGAACCCGAAGAAGAGGTAATGTTTTCACCACCCTTTTTGAAGTTCATTTCTTCCTCAACTTCTTCTTTCTTTGTAATTACCATTCTAAAATAATAACTCCAGTATCTCCTATATACTGTGATATAATTATAAATATGGTACAACCATATTCAGTATTCTATCCATCCTTTGAATGACATGTCATCATACATGCGTACGTATGACTTACCGTCTCCACGTCGTGGTGTAATTGTTATTCAATATATTATTACTTGGATGGGTATAATAATGATGTGTAATTCATGTAAATAATAAATATAATATGATAATTATTCTGTATATATTATATAAAATCCAATTATATATTATTTTAATATAAAAATAATGATATTATCGCTCGTGCGTGTGTACGAACTACCATCTCCACGAACGCGATAAGATTCATTCCCCATCGTATCCATTCAAGACTAATTCTTATTTGATGATTAAAATTAATTTTTAAGAACTTTATATCATTATGGATATGAATAATATACAACCTATCCATAACAAACATGACTTATGTAACAAAACATATAAAAGAAAACGAGTGAGTTAACACCCGAAACGACGATAATGCTATAGTATTATTAACAAATCATTATTAGAAGATCATATATGATATCATAATTATGTATATGGTTATTTTATAATTTAATAACAATGTTTCAACTATTATAAAGGAGGTTAAAATACCATCGACTAAGGAAAATTACAAGGTAAGGGTTATTTCACAATCTCTTCATTATCCGAGGTTGTTTATACGAAATTATATACTAGGACCTCTTTATCATCCACATCCATGTTTCTTAATAATGTATTTCAAAACATTCTTGATATTTTACAAAATATGGGTTAAATTGATTTATACCCATGTTTGACATTTTATAAGAGGTTTATAAAGGAATCTTTCTGTCGTTTTCCAAACAAGGCCCTTTTAAACCTTTTCGACAGAATTAAGGTAAGAATGATTTTTTAACTTATATGGTGGGTGTGGCTATTTTCCACCATTGTAAAATCATAGAAGCTTCCCTTACAAGATTATAAGAATATTTTCAAAGTAAATGTTTTATTTTATTATTATGTTACTTTTAAATGATTTCAAAAAAAGATATATTTCTCTCAAATAGTTTTGATTTCATCTATGTCAACATACTTTGATGGATTTTAAGCTTATTTGAAGTTGATTTATTATGATACAAAACTTCCATATTGTATTGATGGTATTGTGATTTGTTTGACTGTGGATGTGTTATTTTAATACCATTCATGGTTTATAGAGAAAGTATTGACATTTCTTAAGCTAGTTTTAATACGAATGTTTATGTTAGGTTTAAACTTGTTCATATGAGGAATGCATTGGACTTAATTAGTGATGGTTGGATCCCCCTATATCTCTTTGATGCATCGGTAGGTCTCATGAGACAAACTAGTGTCTTGGCATAAGGCCTTTACAAAATATTATTTGTAGTCTTGGCACGAGGCCTTGGCTATGTGGTTATGATAGTCTGACATTATGCATTCCATCATTATGAAAGTGGTTTATGATATTGCATGAAATTATTCGGCCAGCAGAATATCCATGTGAATAAGTAAATGGAATTATTTCATTTTATTTTTTCCATATTGTGCCAAAGTTCAAGTTTAAAAGGCTTTTGTTTTAGTTATACATTGCCTTAATTGTTTTTACTTATTTATGAAAGTTTCCATTATATAGTTATCCTTATTCAGCATCTAAGCTCACCCCTTTCAGTGTTTTATTTTTCCCAGGATGTGAAGAAGTAATTTATGAATGACCTATAGGAATAGTATGAGGGGATATGAAGAGAAGATGTTGTTGTAGTTTTTTTACTTAATGATGTAATGTAAAACATTATGAATATATCTAGTGATTCCAAGGCTACTAAACTAATCGGTCCTTCGAGACTTGGTCTTTTGTGATCATGCCAATGTTATGTAATAATGCACCAACTCTGGATAACTGGGGTCGGGGTGTTACAGTTCGTATCAGAAAAATTTTAGTACATACCTTGGAAGCTAGATTTAGGTAAACTCTGATTAGAGCACATAGACCTAAGATGGACTTTGAGGATTAGTATTGAAGAATTTCCTAGATTTTTTGTGTTATAGAGATTTTGTGAGTTTTCTGAGAAATACATCCCTGTCTAGATATGAGTAGGTAGAGGGGACTCCGACAGATATGTACCTAGGTGTAAAACCTGAAAAAACTGCTTTGAGCTAGACTCTAATGGGAACTGGTGCACCACAATGGGATTTGCTACACTCTTGGTTGTGACAATACTGGGGGATATGCTTATTATAACTCTCATTTTCATTAAAAATCATTATGAAGGGTTTATGAGTATATAATTCCTCAAAGAAAACATTTTTATGATTATGGATTATATCCATAAATAGTTCAATTTATGTTAAGTGTTTTTATAAGTATGGAATTATGTATTTTGATTAATAAACTAATATAGTTTATTCCATTGTTTAGAAATGGTTCCTAGTTGAAGAAATTGAAACTGTATCAATGCAAGCACTCCATGTAGGGATTTTCCTCCTGCTCAAGATAATTACAGTAGAGCTGGTGATGCAACTAGTGCTGATCAGCTAATCACCATAATCGAACAACTCACTCAGGTTATGAATAATAACCTTACCCGTATGGAGCACCCTGATCTGCAGCGTGGAGGATCAATGTTAGATCGCTTCATGAAGAAACAACCACCAACGTTCAATGGGAGTAAAAATCCCATAGTAGCTGAGCAATGGATAAATTCCCTAGAGAAAATATTTCAGGCTTTGGGGAGTAGTGAAAGGGAAAAAGTTATCATGGCAGTCTATCACCTCACTAGAGATGCTGATCAATGGTGGTCATTGATTCAAAACATGAAGGAAGATGATTAAGTATAAAATATGGAATGGAGGGAGTTCAAAGATTTATTTTTATAAAAATACTTTCCTCGTGACCATCGAGTAGATATGGAATGACAATTTCTAAGTCTGAGACAAAAGGAGGATGAGAATGTCGCAAAGTATGAGGATAACTTTACAAGGTTATAAAGTTATGCTGGAGATTATATAAATAACCCAAGAAGTAATATTTATCATTTATTTGATGGGTTAAAACCATTTCTCCATCAAGAATTAGTCTCACAATCCTTCTCGTCGTATAAAGACATTGTCTCTTGTGCTATCAAGATAGAAAAAGAATTTTCTAAGTCTTATGACTTTAAAGCAAAGCAAGAGAAGAAGAGATATTCTGATCACTCTAGGAATAGAAATAAGGAGAAGAAGGGAAAAGTTTAATATATATCCTATAGAAAATGTGGGAATAAACACCCAGGTACTTACTTGAAGGGAATGGGAGTCTGTTACAAGTGTGGTGAAAAAGGCCACCAAGATCATGATTGCAAGGGGAAGATGGAAGCTACCGATGTCCAATGCTACAATTGCAGGGAGATGGGAAATTATGCAAATGAATGTCCTAAGAATCATGAGAACTTACCTTAGAAAAGGCCAAGGGATCAAGGCCAAGCTTATTCTATCACTATTGTTTAAGTAGAAGCACCAAAAGACGTGGTGGCAGGTAATTTAATGGTTTCTTCAAGTTTAGAAAATGAATTATTTGATTCTAAATCATCACATTGTTTCATTTCTTCCCAGTTTTCTAAGAAAATTAGATATTTCCAATTTGATTTAACAAGGGAGTTTTCAGTTAAAACTCTGAAGGGAAGTATCATTGCAACAATGTTTTGCAAATCAGTCCCCATTAGAGAACATAAATGTTCTTTATCTATTGTTCTCATCATCATACCTATGATTTAATTTGATATAATCCTTGGAATGTATTGGGTATCAGACCATGATGCAAAAATTTATTTCAAGAAAAAGGAGGTTACTATTTTTGATGATGATGATAAGGAACACCTTATCTTTAGAGCAGAATCATCACCACTTAATTCTTACCTAGACCCACCCCCAGTAGCTCAACTGAATTCAATTATTGGGGAGGAAGAGAATGAAATGACTATGGGTGAGGAAATGAATGTTAAAATAGAGGATGTACCTATTATGAAATAATATATAGATGTGTTTCCATAATATTTACCTGGACATCCTCCAGAATGAAAAGTTGAGTTTTCCATTGATTTAATTCCTGGATCAAGGCCTATATAGAAGACCCATTATAGAGTGGCCACTATGGAATTAGTTTAACTAAAGAAACAACTAGAGTGATTGAGTAATAAGGGATTTATTCTCCCTAGTGTTTCCCCATGGGGAGCCCCTGTTCTTTTTGTGAAAACAAAAGATGGATCTATGAGGTTATGTGTCAACTACAGGGAAATAAATGGTATAAAAATAAAGAACAAGTATCCCCTACCTCGCATTGATGATTTATTTGAACAAATTCATGGAGCTCAATAATTATCAAAGATTGACCTTCGATCGGCATACCATCAGTTGTGTGTGAAGAAGGAAGACATTCCGAAGACAACATTTCGAACAATGTACGGGCATTATGAGTTTACAGTAATGCCTTTTTGATTGACTAATGCACCCTCAGTATTCATGGATCTAATGTATAGTTTTTTTAATGAATATCTCAATGATTTTGTGGTGGTATTTATTGATGATATCTTGGTATACTCCAAAATCTACGAAGATCATGAAAATCACTTGCACATTATCCTGAAGACTCTTAGATGACATGAATTATATGGGAAGTTTTTCATGTGTGAATTCTGGATTTCGGAGATCTGTTTTATTGGCCATATTGTCTCCAAGGATGGAATCTCTATTGATCCTTGAAAGACAAGATCAATCCAAGAATTACCAGCACTAATGAGTATAACTGAGGTATGCAGTTTAATTGGTTTAACAGGTTATTATCGACGTTTCTTCTGGAATTTTGCCCGATTGGGTAACCCATTAACAAATCTCACATGTAAAGGGGTTAAATTTGTTTGGACAAAATATTGTGAAGACTATTTTGAAGAACTGAAGATAAGATTAGTCAATGATCCTATATTGACTCTACCATCGGGGAATGATGGGTTCGTTATTTATAGTGACGCATCAATGAAAGGAATTGGTTGTGTCCTTATGCAGAATGATAGGGTTATTGCCTATGCATCACGATAGCTAAAAATTCATGAGTAAAACTACCCTACTCATGATCTTGAGTTATCTTCTATAATATTTTCTTTGAAGATATGGATACATTATCACAATGGTGTAAAATATGAGATTTATACTGATCATAAGAGTGTGAAGTATATTTTCTCATAGAAAGAACTCAACATGAGGCATAGGAGATGTCTTGAACTACTCAAGGATTATGATTTGACGATACACTACCACTCGAGGAAGGTAAATAAAGTGGTAGATGGTTTGAGAAAAAAAGATCATGGAGTTTTGAACACGATGAAAATTGAAAGGGATCCTATTTTCATGGATCTAGTGAAGATGGATATGGGAACTACCATGGAAGGTGAAACATCAATAATTTCTCAAATGGTTTCCAAACCATCTTTACTACATAGGATAAAGAGTTCTCAAATCGGTGATGAAGAGTTTCAAAAAAAGATTAAAGTTGTGAATGATGGGAGATTGAGAGACTTTGTGTATGAAGATGGAATTTTGAAATTTGGGAAGAGACTTTGTGTTCCCGATATACCTGATCAGAAAGGTGAATTGTAAGATGATGCTCATAGATCCAATTTCTCTATACACCATGGGAGCTCCAAAATGTATCTATACTTGAAGGATAATTTTTGGTGGGACAACACGAAGAGGGAGATTTCTGGTTTTGTGTCAAGATGTATGGTTTGTCAACAAGTGAAAGATGGAAGGCAACAATCTGGTGGAGTCATGCAACCTCTTCCCATACTAGAGTGGAAATGGGATAATATCACGATTGACTTTGTCATGGGACTACCAAAAACTCCTAGAAGGAACGATGCAATATGGGTTATTGTTGATCGTTTTACCAAGTCAGCACATTTTCTTGCTATAAGAGAAGATCTACCACTGTAATGTCTAGCAAGACTATATATTAATGAAGTTGTGAGACTTCATGGAGTACCACTATCGATTATTTCTGACTATGATCCCCATTTTACTTCAGGATTTTGGAAGATTATTTAGAAGTCCTTGGAAACTGAACTTCATTTGAGCACTGCCTACCACCCTCAAACAGATGGAATATCATAATGGACTATTCAAACCTTAGAAGACATGTTGAGATCCTGCTCACTTGACTTTCAGGGTATGTGGGATCACTATTTACCTCTGGTAGAATTTTCCTATTACAATAGCTTCCATTCGTGTATTCAAATGGAACCATATGAAGCGTTATATGGAAAGAGATGTCGCACACCAACCTGTTGAGATGACGTTGGTGAAAGAAAACTTGTAGGCCCAGAACTAGTGGAGGAAACGATGGAGAATGTGAAGGTAATCCAAAACCACATCAAAGCAGCTCCAAGTAGGCAGAAGAGCTATGCTGACAACTGAAGGAAGGATTTGGAATTTCAGGTAAGAGATCATGTTTTCTAGAAGGTATCTCCATGGAAGGGAGTTATACATTTCAGCAAGAAAGGTAAATTGAGTCCCAGGTACATCGGACCTTTCAAAATTCTAGAGCGAATTGAGGCTGTAGCTTACTATTTGGCAATGCCGCAAAGTCTCTCCAAAGTTCATGATGTGTTCCACATATCACTGTTGAGGAAATACATGCCTGACCCAATGCATGTACTCACCTGTGAGGAATTAAAACTGGAACCCGATCTGTCTTATTACGAAGAGCCCTTCAGGATTCTTGATATGAGAGAACAAGTACTGAGAAACCGGACGACTCGTTTGGTTAAAATTTTGTGGAGAAACCATAAGATGGAAGAGGCAACATGGGAACCTAAGGAAGTTATGATGAAGAACCAGCCAAGTCTTTTCATGTGGTATTATTCTATAAATTTCAAGGACAAAATTATTTGAAGGAGGGGAGAATGTAACACCCGATGTTTCCACGGTACGCTTCCCTTTGAATAATACAATAGCATGTTATGTACGCAACTTCGAGTTCTAACACACACACCAAAACCAATCAAACTAACCGTTATGAATAGAAATACCCACTTTTTTGAAATTTTATAAATTTTATCTTTCAAAATGGACTTCGTTTTTGGATTCAGAATATCAAAATTAGCCTATGGTGAAATTTTGGTATTTTTCTGAAAACATTCAATTTTTGATGAATAGTGAAAAAAACATCGAGTGATAGTTTAAAACCGAATTTTTATTTAAATAATTAATTGTTTTATTTAAATTTAATTAAGGTAAAAATAGATACATAATTCCTATATATGTTCAATGCAATTCAATGGAGTTAGTTTAGAATAATTTTAGATATATAAAAATTTTATTGATCTTTTCACCGTCTTTTACCCACCTCCTAGGAGAATTTGGAAATTCACATAAAATGTAATTTTACCACTTTTGTGAGTGCAATTTTGAAAATACGAGAGACAAGGTTAATATCAAGGAGTAAAATTACGTTCAATGAGATGAAAATAATTTTTGGTGAATAGTAACTTTTTACTTTTATTTACCACGGTTAAAAGTAAATAGGGTAATTAAGGGTAAAAATGATATTCATATTACCATAACACATGTCCTAATTCTATTGGACAAGTGTATATCAACCAAAAACAACCTTAGGAATAAAATATTATCATTTATATCCACTTGGATTAGATTAGGACATTAATTATTATTTAATTCATGGAAGAGTTAAAAGAGTTAAAATCAAAGTTTAATAAATAACAATTTTTTAATATAGGGTTATACATAAGATAAATTCGATTGTAAATATTCATTAGAAATCTAAAACTATTTCATACATAATGGTATTTTATTTGTAATTTTTAAACATTATATAATTTAATTTGATTATGACACAATGGTGATGCAGTAATTACTTAATTAATGAAATATTAAAATAATTAATATTATAAATATAAAAATAAATATAATTTGAGACTGTTTATGAACTCCACTTATTTTCAAGGTTAATATGAAATATTATTATTGTTTATATAAATTTTTTTCGAAGAAATTATTCTTTTATGATATTATCAAAAACAAAACACTCAATAGTGTCAACATTGACATAAAAGAGTTTTTAAAACAAATATTATATTATTAATTTATATTTTATTCCTAAAAATCTAAGGTTCGGCCAAAGGACTTGTATCATGATAGGTGTATCATTAATGGACCACTTGGGGGTCTCTTGTATGTATATAGTATGTTTATTAACTATATAATATAAAAATACAAAGTGACATGGTTAATGTCAAACTAATTAACTAAGAGTTAAAACTAAAATATAAGGTTAATATAGTGACAAAAACCTATCTAAAACCTACTAGTTGAGTGGTTTTAGACCTATTTCCACCTTAACCTTTAAATAATCCACTTTGGAGCCATTTGAAACGGAATATGAATTTATTAGAAAATAATATTTCTAGCTTTTCCAAAGGTGCCCCTCACCCCTCTTATAAAAGGGCACTCCCCCTTCTAACTAATTCACACTTTCAAAGCCTTTTAGTTCAGCCAACCCGTGCCCAAATACTCTCTCAACATCCCTCAATTCAACCTAGAGGACATAGTTTGATTATAAAGCCTACCAAAGGAGCCATTTTGATCAAATCAAAAGGAAGAACCCGAAGAAGAAGTAATATTTTCACCACCCTTTTTCAAGTTCATTTCTTCTTCAACTTCTTCTTTCTTTGTTATTCACATTCTAAAATAATAACTCCAGTATCTCCTATATACTGTGATATTATTATAAATATGGTACTTTAGAGGCCCGAATCTTGACGTACATGGACATTACATTACTTTTGCGGAATACTTAGTTCATTACAAAAACACACACAGAAGGACCGTAATAGTTTAGTGTCTCTGGAAACTCGGAATATAATCTTCTAATCGTGGTGAAATATCTTCAACATATCCAATAAATATATTCCTTTTTTTACCTAAAACCTTTCTTTATATCCTGGGGAAATGAAAACATAAAAGGGTGATCTCAAATGCTGAGTAAGGGTAAACAAAAGAAATATCAATCACATCATATTCATAAGAACATAAAATTTTGAAAATATTACCTTAGAAAAGAGATCATAATTTCATAACATGGGATAAATCATAGTAGTGAAATGTAATACCAATAATCATAACTTAAAACATGAATCTTTGTGGAATACACACATAATCATAGAGAATCATTTCTTATTAGTCAAGACTCATTGCCAAAACTATCTTAGTGGACAAAGTCCATTTCTGAACCAAGTTCACTCCTCGTTTCAGTCCTGTTTCACTGAACCGGTATAACATACCGTTCCAGCCATGTCTATCTCATGATATATAAAATCTTTACCCAATTCATTGGAGGGAGATATAGGTCCCACGCATCTCATAATGATACCATTCTTATGTGTGCCACAAAATCATAAACCATACATCCTAGCATAACCCATGTAATAAAAATGGGAATCTTAAACATTGTGATATCATAAAACTATTCATATAAGATAAAGGAATTCATAAAAATAATTCCATCGCAACATAATCAAATCAATGTAATAATAGGGATAAAAACAAAACCCTTTATTATCTTAGATGGAAAATAATTTTGATAAAACACTTGAACTCCATTCTTGAGGAAAATATCCTTTCTACTTCAAAAAAATTTTCCTTTCTTAAAATGTCATACAATTTTAAACTAAAATAAGTTGATTGAATATAAAATTGAAAACTTGTAAAGTAAGATTCTTGGAAATAATGTTTTAAAAATCCATTCATGCCGTATAAGTTAAAAAAAATTCTTCTCGTACTTTTTTTGGAAAAGTCAAAAAGTTCCTCGTACGAAAAACAACAAAAGATTCCTTTCATATATTTTACTATAAACTCACCGAAGGGTAAAATTGGATTTAAAAAATTTTAGGTGGATAGAAATAATATTACATATTGAGGAAACATGGATGTGGATGATAAAATACACCCCAGTAAATACAAAAGTATAGACAATCTCGGATAAAAATGAGATTGTGATATTTCCCTTACCTTAGGTCCGATTTGCTTTGTAAGTGTCCAAACCTCCTGTATAATGATTTAAATAATTTTATTGACTTATTCCAGAATCATAATTATTGTTATGATATCATATATGGTCATATTCTTAGCTTCTTAGTTGTAATATTTCATTTCTACTTGTTATTCGGGTATTTATACCTTTTTGTTCTTATGCGTGTTTTGTCGAATAAATTCATATTCTTCTCTTTAGGTTATAGATACATCATTTCCAGAAAGTTATTAATGTACTATATATCATATTCATTCATTCAATTCATTTATATTATCATTATGCAATGAAGATCATGTAGAACGAATCACATCACATCGTGGAGACGGTATTCCGTACGTACGCACGAGCGATGATATCGTTCCCATGATCATGGAATTGTATTGGAGTGTATGTATTCTATTTAAGAATCAATATCACTTTAAAATAATCATATATAGTTATTATGTACACCATTATACCCATCTAAGTAAGGTGGTGGTGGAAAATAGGTTACAACACGGCGTGGAGACGGTATTCCGTACGTACGCATGCGCGGTGATTCCATTTTCCGTAGGATGGATAGATGGTGAAATAGGGTTGTTTAATACTTATAATAACATATCAGTATATTAGTGATACTTATGTTATTACTTAATAATGAAACAAACTAATAAGAAGAAGTGGCAGAATAAATAAAGTTGAAAGAATCGGTAACGAACATTACCTCTTCTTTGAAGCACCTCTTTGAGACCTCCTTTTAGGGCACTAAAATTGGTCTTTGAAGAAGACCAGGACCTCTAGGATGTTTCTAGGGAAGTGGAGAAGAGAATTTTTCAGGGGTTGTCCGATCTTGAAGGATCAAAGTGGTGTGAGTAAGAGAGGGAGGATGTGCCCTTTTATAAGGGAGGAGAGGGTCACCTTTGGAAAACTAAAACTATTATTTTATTATAAAGACAAATTCGGTTTTAAATAGCTCCAAATTGATTTATTTCAAATATAAGGTGGGGATGGGTCGAACTAATCTCATAAAATAGAATTTAGACAATCTTAGCTTCCTATTTTAACCTTATCATTTAGTTTTAACATTAAGTTAAATAATTTTACTTTTACCGTGTCTTCTTGTGTTCTTACACTATAAGGTTAATAAACATACTATAACAAGCCAAACGAACCCCAAGTTGTTTATTATTAATATATATAACCTTATCTAAGTCATTTGGAAGAACATTAGTTTTTTAGGAATAAAATAACAATTAATAATATAATATTTGTTTTAAAAACTATTTTATGTCAATTTTGACACTATTTAGTAATTGATTTTTGTGAAAATCATAACAGAATTATTAGTTCGAAACAAGTTAATTAAATCAATACTAACATGTCATATTAAACTGGAAAATTATTTTAATTCATAAAAAGTCTCTAATTACATTTATTTGGGTATTTATAACATTAATTATGTCAATATTTCATTAATAAGATAATTATTGCATCATCGTTGTGTCATAAATAAATTAAATTATTTAATGTCTAAAAATTACAAATAAAATACATTTATGTAGGAAATATTATTATCTTTCCAATTAATATTTACAATCGAATTTATATTATGTATAACCCTATATTAAAAATGTTTTAGTAAATAAACATTGATTTTAACTCTTTTAACTTTTCTTTGAATTAAATAATAATAAATGTCCTAATCTAATCCAAGTGGGCCTAAATGGTCATCTTTTATTCCTAAGGTTGTTGTTGGCCGAATTACACTTATACAATAGAATTAGGACATGTTTTAGGGTAATAATAATATCATATTTACCCTTAATTACCCTATTTACCTTTAACTATGGTAAATAAAATTTACCGTAGTTACTATTCATAATTCCCAAAAATAAAAAGTATCTTATTAACATAATTTGGACCCACTTATTAAAAATATGGATTCTAATTTTCCAAATTCAATCCACAAAATTTTCAGAAATTAAATTAAAATTAATCCCGTTGTCGAAAGAAAACAGATTTTTCTTTAAAATATTGCAAAAGATTGAATTGATTTAACATACGAATTTAATGTAAAATCAATGATAATGACATACATTATATTAAATGGTAAAAATATATTATATTTATACATTAAAACCATTAAATATTATAATTTAACCATATAAATTATTGCGATGAAAAAATTTGTTTTTAATTAAAATATAGCGTGTTTTTACTATTCATCAAAATATGAAAGTTACCAGAATAATATGAAAATTTTATCCAAAGTAAATTTTTATTTCTTTATTCCAAAGAAGAATTTTATTTTTTCACATTGAACTTATAAACATTTCAAAAACTATATTTAATGTGGGTGCGCCATCAAAAGGCGACAAAACTGCATTTTTTGAAAAATACTTATTTTACCCGAAAAATTTATTTTGTTCTTATACCATGTTCTAGAAAATGTTTAAGATGAATAATAATGTTATAAAATTCAAAATTTAGTTAATACTATTCATAACGGATAGTTCATAATAATATTATAATAATATATCGTTGTTTAGTAAAACCCGATATTGCGTACAACACACACTATCGAGGAAGGTCGCGATTGCGTGTAATGCAAGCCAAGTTAGGGTTGCGTATTGTGAAAGAATCCTTCATTGTTTCGTATAATGTAATCCAACCATATTTCATTTATACATCGAATATATATATATATATATACTCAATGTTGCTTAGAATAACTATTATCAAAATTGTGTGTAACACGATCCATGAATAGTGTTGCGTATATTGCAAGCTAATACGGTGTTGCGTATAGCGCAAGGTAATCTTGGTGTAGCATACAACACAAGACATTAATGAAATTAAAAGAATGTTTTTCATAAAATATCAGGGTGTTACATTCTACCCCCCTTAAAATGAATTTCGCCCTCAAAATTCGTCAGGGTAATAAGTGGTTTACTACTCGAAAGTTTGTTTAATAGAAACTCACATCGTAAAAAGGAATACCAAAACATGGATTTTAACAACTAAAGTATGAAATGTAATGGTTACCCAAATTAACTCATCACTGGGTTTCCACATAGGGGAACATAGGTGAAAATATGGATATGGAAGAAAAATCTGACCATCAAGTTCTAATGGAGAGTGGTAGAGAACATGGCTATGAAAAAACCAACAATCACAAAGCGATTGATTTTTGATGATCTAAGGTACCATCTGATTCATCGGATATAAGGGAACTATGACAACATTTTTGGTTTTCAAGATCATTTCCCTAAAGTTGCTGAATTAAAAGAAATACTTACATGATTTTGGTACAATCTTACTGTTGCTCGTGAATTGAACAATTTCCACTTCATCCCTTAAAGAAATGAAGTTGAAATTATTCGTGATGTGTTAGCAGATCATGTGATAGAATGATGGGTCATTCCATCTTTTTCAAACAAAAGGTTGGAAAAAGTTATAAGTCTATCTTATGGTTATATTAATCATATATGGTTCCAAAAATGAACTTATACTTCATATATCATACCGCTTAATAAAATAAAACTAGTTTCTACTAACCAGGGACTTCCTGTAGGCCAGTGGTAGGCGATAAAGGTCAGTCGCACTTTGGTTGTGGGTTCAATTCCCACAGCCTTGTTCGATGCGATGGGTTGTCGCTCGTCCTGCAGGTTGTCCTTTTTATAAAAACAACATTACTATAACATCTCATCAATAATATCGAAAAAAGTTCTATCCTTAAACAATACTAACTTATGTCCAACATAATCCTTTCCAATCTTTAGGCTTATCCAAAATACAACTGGCCAATCTCATATTATAGTGAAACCGATTACCAAAGAGTTCATATAACAATCATGTTAATACTATCCTTGATCCCCGTATATCATGAGATATGTCTTGTTGCTCACATTCCAAACATTCGAAGGCCTTAATCATGTATTCTCTTGAAAAATGAATACCCATTGAATCTTAGCGAAAACACGAGTACTGTCAAAAGTTAACTCTTTTCACTTACCAAAACCTCAAACCATGGTATAACTATTTATTTATATCAGTCATGAGCTCATGAATACTATCAGACATTTCTTTTTCTCCTTATCCCTTCATTATGAACATATCATCTTTTTTCCAAAAATATCTCAGTCACTTTCCATGGTTACAGGTACCATAAAATTATTGAAAACCACAATAGACCAATACATAAATATTCGAATATTCCATGATACAATATACAACATTATTTTGGAATCCCATTACATAAACACTTAATCATTACACCACATCGTTGTCATATTCAACATTGCCAATAGTGATCGCATGTGACTTCCCTTTGTCCTTTTCCTTAAGTGGTTGCTCATGTCGATCATCACTAACCCTTGGATTAGGGAATTTATTAGCATAATGCCCCATTTCCTTGCACTTGAAGCATTGAAGTGTAGTAGGTTCATTCTGTGTATCCCTTCCTTTGTTTGCATCATTAGACATCTTCTTCCCATCATTACGGCATTTAAATGCCCGATGACCTTCCTTTCCACATTTGTATCATTTACTTGTCCCTTTAAGACAATCTCCACCATGCTTCTTTCCACACTTTGAGCATAAGGAAACATTCATCTTCTTTTCACCATTATTATGATATTTCTCCTTAAACTCCATCTTTCATTTCTTGTCAAAACTATGAGATGGATAAGTAACACCAACTTCCATTTCTACCTTGATAGCACAACGCACAATTTCTTTATAGCTACTGAAGTCTCTTATAGTTAATGCCCTTTGAGGATTTGGTTTTAATCCATTGAAGAATCGATCAACTTTACTTTCAGGTTGGATGATAAATCCAGATGCATACCTTGCAATCCTTGTAAAATTCCCTTCGTATACACCAGCAGATTCATCATCCTTTTGCTTTAGTTCAAGAAACTCTTTCTCCATCTTTGTTCGAAGAATACGAGGGAAGTACTTATTGAAAAATAAGTTCTTGAACTAGTCCCATTCCATGGACTCAATTTCATCTCTTTGCCTCGTATTCTTGATAAGATTCCACCATTGATCAGCTTCACCTTCCAAACGATATACTACTAAGATGACTTTATCATGTTCAGAACATTGAAGAACTAAAAATATCTTTTCAGTGGTACTGGTCCATTATTCAGCAACAAGTGGATCCGAAGACCCATTGAAAGAAGGTGGACGTTGCCTCATGAAGGACTCAATAGAATATTGTTCCCTTCTCTGCTCATTTGGAAGTCCAGAATGATTCATAGCTTGTGTAAGTATAGTAATAAGATTTTTCACTCCATCTCAAATAACATTTGTTTGTTCAGGAGTACAATCATTGCATTGTCCACTGCATTGATCAACACGGTTCCTTCGGGTTCCATCCATCGTCTAAAACCCAAAAAGAATAGTGTGAGAGGAAAAAATCATGCTAGGGAAAACAAAATAATAAAGGGGGAGTACCATCAATATCTAACATCTTGGGTTAAATTATAAGATCTTTGCCGTAGTTCTAGGACTATATCCTATACGTATACTTATCCTTAGGGACATCCCTAGACATACATTAGAAATATCTCCAGGGATCTCACTAACATTTTCGAATCCTAGTTTCCAAAGGTTTACTAAACCTTTCCTCTGATACCAACTATAGAGGCCCGAATCTTGACGTACATGGACATTACATTACTTTTGCGGAATACTTAGATCATTACAAAAACACACACACAAGGACCGTAATAGTTTAGTGTCTTTGGAAACTCTGAATATAATCTTCTAATCGTGGTGAAAGATCTTCAAAATCTCCCATAAAGATCTTCCTTTTTTTTACCTAAAACCTTTCTTTATATCCTGGGGAAAAGAAAACATAAAAGGGTGAGCTCAAATGCTCAGTAAGGGTAAAAAAAAGAAATATCAATCACATCATATTCATAAGAACATAACATTTTGGACATATTACCCTGCAAAAGAGATCATAATTTCATAACATGGGATAAATCATAGTAGTGAAATGTAATCCCAATAATCATAACTTAAAACATGAAACTTTGTGGAATACACACATAATCACAGAGAATCATTTCTTATTAGTCAAGACTCATTGCCAAAACTATCTTAGTGGACAAAGCCCATTTCTGAACCGAGTTCACTCCTCGTTTCAGTCCTATTTTACTGAACCGGTATAACCTATCATTCCAGCCATGTCTATCTCATGAGATATAAAATCTTTACCCAATGCATTGGAGGGAGATATAGGTCCCACCCATCTCATAATGATACCATTATTATGTGTGCCACAAAATCATAAACCATACATCATAGCATAACCCATGTAATAAAAATGGGAATCTTAAACATCGTGACATCATAAAACTATTCATATAAGATAAAGGAATTCATAAAAATAATTCCATCACAACATAATCAAATCAATGTAATAATAGGGATAAAAACAGAACCCTTTATTATCTTAGATGGAAAATAATTTTGATAAAACACTTGAACTCCATTCATGAGGAAAATATCCTTTCTACTTCAAAAACAATTTCCTTTCTTAACATGTCATACATTTTTTAACTAAAAGAAGTTGATTAAAAATAAAATTGAAAACTTGTAAAGGAATATTCTTGGAAATAATGTTTTAAAAATCCATTCATGCCGTATAAGTTAAAAAAACATTCTTCTCGTACTTTTGTCGGAAAAGTCAAAAAGTGTCTCGTACGAAAAACGACAAAAGATTCCTTTAATATCTTTTACTATAAACTCACTAAAGGGTAAAATAGGATTTAAATAATTGTATGTGGATGAAAATAATATTACATATTGAGGAAACATGGATGTGGATGATAAAATACATCCCAGTAAATACAAAAGTATAAACAATCTCGGATAAAAATGAGATTGTGATATTTCCCTTACCTTAGGTCCGATTTACTTTGAAAGTGTCCGAACCTCCAGTATAATGATTTAAATAATGTTATTGACTTATTCCAGAATCATAATTATTGTTATTATATCATAAATGGTCATATTATTAGCTTCTTAGTAGTAATATTTCATTCCTACTTGTTATTCTGGTGTTTATAACTTTTTGTTCTTATGCGTGTTTTGTCGAATAAATTCTTATTCTTCTCTTTAGGTTATAGATACATCATTTCCATAATGGTATTAATGTAATATATATCATATTAATTCATTAAATTCATTTATATAATGATTATGCAATGAAGATCATGTAGAACGAATCACATCACATCGTGGAGACGGTATTCCGTACGTACGCACGAGCGATGATATCATTCCCATGATCGTGGAATTGTATTGGAGTGTATGTATTATATTTCAGAATCAATATAACTTTACAATAATCATATATAGTTATTATGTACACCATTATACCCATCCATGTAATGTGGTGGTGGAAAATAGATTACACCACGGCATGGAGACGGTATTCCGTACGTACGCATACGCAGTGATTTCGTTTTTCGTAGGATGGATAGATGGTGAAATAGGGTTGTTTCATACTTATAATAACAAATCAGTATATGATTGATACTGATGTTATTACTTAATAATGAAACAACCTAATAAGAATAAGTGGCAGAAGAAATAAAGTTGAAAGAATCGGTAACGAACATTACCTCTTCTTTGAAGCACCTCTTTGAGACCTCCTTTTAGGGCACTAAAATTGGTCTTTGAAGAAGAAAAAAACCTCTAGGATGTTTCTAGGGAAGTGGAGAAGAGAATTTGGCAGGGTTTGGACGATCTTGAAGTCTCAAAGTGGTGTGAGGAAGAGAGGGAGGAGGTGCCCTTTTATAAGGGAGGAGAGGGGCACCTTTAGAAAACTAAAAATATTATTTTATTATAAAGCCAAATTAGGTTTTAAATAGATCCAAATTGATTTATTTCTAAGATAAGGTGGGGATGGGTCGAAATAATCTCATCTAATAGAATTTAGAAAAGTTTAGGTTCCTATTTTTCCCTTATCATTTAGTTTTAACATTAAGTTAAATAATTTTACTTTTACCGTGTCTTCTTGTGTTCTTACACTTTAAGGTTAATAAACTTACTATAAAAAGCCCAACGAACCCCAAGTTGTTTATTATTAATATATATAACCTTATCTAAGTCATTTGGAAGAACATTAGATTTTTAGTAATAAAATAAAAATTAATAATATAATATTTGTTTTAAAAACTATTTTATGTCAATTTTGACACTATTTAGTAATTAATTTTTGTGAAACTCATAACAGAATGATTAGTTCAAAAAAAGTTAATTAAATCAATACTAACATGTCATATTAACCTGGAAAATGAGTTTAATTAATAGAAAGCATCAAATTACATTTATTTGGGTATTTATAACATCAATTATGTCAATATATCATTAATAAGATAATTACTGCATCATCGTTGTGTCATAAATAAATTAGATTATTTAATGTATAAAATTAAAAATAAAATACAATTATGTAGAAAATATTATTATATTTATAATTAATATTTACAATCGAATTTATCTTATGTATAAACCTATATTAAAAATGTTTTGGTAAATAACCTTGATTTTAACTCGTTTAACTTTTCTTTCAATTAAATAATAATAAATGTCCTAATCTAATCCAAGTCGGCCTAAATGGTAATATTTTATTCCTAAGGTTATTTTTGGCCGAATTACACTTATCCAATAGAATTAGGACATGTGTTAGGGTAATAATAATATCATATTTACCCTTAATTACCCTATTTACCTTTAACTATGGTAAATAAAATTTACCGTAGTTACTATTCATAATTCCCAAAAATAAAAAGTATCTTATTAACATAATTTGGACCCAATGATTCCAAATATGGAATACAATTTTCCAAATTCAATACACAAGAGTTGCACAAATTAAATTAAAATTAATCCCTTTGTCGAAAGAAAACAGGTTTTTCTTTAAAATATTGTAAAAGTTTGAATTGATTTCACCTACGAATTTAATGTAAAATCAATGCTAATGACATACATTATATTAAATGGTAAAAATATATTATATTTATACTTTAAAACCATTAAATATTATAATTTAACCATATCAATTATTGCGATGAAAAAGTTGTTTTTAATTAAAATATAGCGTGTTTTTACTATTCATCAAAATATGAAAGTTACCAGAATAATATGAAAAATTTATCAAAAGTACTTTTTTATTTCTTGATTCCAAAGAAGAATTTTATTTTGTCAAATTGAACTTATAAACATTTCAAAAACTATATTTAATGTGGGTGCGCCATCAAAAGGCGGCAAAACTTCATTTTTTCAAAAATACTTATTTTACCCAAAATATTTATTTTGTTCTTATACAATGTTCTAGAAAATGTGTAAGATGAATAATAATGTTATAAAATTTAAAATTTAGTTAATACTATTCTTAACGGCTAGTTCATAATAATTTTATAATATTATATCGTTGTTTAGTAAAACCCGGTATTGCGTACAACACACGCTATCGAGGAAGGTCGTGATTGCGTGTAATGCAAGCCAAGTCAGGGTTGTGTGTTGTGCAAGAATCCTTCGTTGTTTCGTATAAAGGAATCCAACCATATTTCATTTATACATTGAATATATATATATATATATACTCAATGTTGCGTAGAATTACTATTATCAAAATTGTGTGTAACACGATCCAAGAATAGTGTTGCGTATACTGCATGCTAATACGGTGTTGCGTATAGCACAAGGTAATCTTGGTGTAGCATATAACAAAAGACATTAATGAAATTAAAAAAAATTTCATAAAATCTTATGGTGTTACAGGTACAACCATATTCAGTATTCTATCCATCCTTTGAATGACATGTCACCATACGTGCGTACACACGGCTTACCGTCTCCACATCGTGCTATAATTGTTATTCAATATATTATTATTTAGATGGGTATAATAATGATGTGCAATTTATGTAAATAATAAATATAATATGATAATGATACGGTATATATGAAATAACATCCAATTATATATTATTTTAATATCAAAAGAATGATATTATCTCTCATGCGTACGTACGGACTACCGTCTCCACGAACACGATGAGATTCATTCCCCATCATATCCATTCAAGACTAATTCTCATTTGATGATTAAAATTAATGTTTAAGAACTTTATATCATTTTGAATATGAATAATATACAACCTATCCATAACAAACACGACTTATGTAACTAAACATATAAAATAAAATGAGTGAGTTAACACCTGAAACGATGATAATACTATGGTATTATTAACAAAGAATTATTAAAAGATCATATATGATATCATAATTTTGAAGGTGGTTCTTGTATAATTTAATAACAATGTTTTAACTATTATACAGGAGGTTAACATATCATCAACTAAGGAAAAGTACAAGGTAAGGCTTATTTCACAATCTCTTCATTATCCGAGGATGTTTATAAGAAATTATCTATTGGGACCTCATTATCATCCACCTCAATGTTTCATAAAAATGTATTTCAAAACATTCTTGCAATTTTACAGAAAATGGGATAATGTCATTCATACCCTTGTTTGATGTTTTATAAGAGGTTTATAAAGGAATATTTCCATAATTTTCCAAAGAAGATCCTTTTTAACCATTTTGACAGAATTAAGGTAAGAATGTTTTTTTAACTTATACGGAGGGTGCAACTATCTTCCACCATTGTAAAATCATAGAAGATTCCCTTACAAGATTATAAGAATATTTTCAAAGTAAATGTTTTATTTTATTATTAAGTGACTTTTAAATGATTTCAAAAAAATAGATATTTCTCTCAAATAGTTTTGATTTAATCTATGTCAACATCCTTTGATGGATTTTAAGTTATTTGAAGTTGATTTATTATGATACAAAACTTCTATATTGTATTGTAGGTTTTGTGATATGTTTGACTGTGGATGTGTTTTTTTTATACCATTCATGGTTTATGGAGAAAGTATTGACATTTTGTATTCTATTTTTAATACAAATGTTTATGTTATGTTTAAACCTGTTAATATGAGGAATGAATTGGACTTAATAAGTGACGGGTGGAGCTCGCTATAGCTCATCGATGCATCGGTAGGTCTCATGAGACAAACTAGTGTCTTGGTAAAAGGCCTTGACAAAATCTTATTTGCAGTCTTGGCACGAGGCCTTGGCTATGTGGTTATGATAGTCTGGCATTATGCATTCCATCATTATGAAAGTGGTTTTTGATATTTCATGCGATTATTCGACTAGTAGAATATCCATGTGAATAATTAAATTTCATTATTTCATTTTAGTTTTTCCATATTATGCTAAAGTTCATGTTTAAAAGGATTTTGTATTAGTTATACATTTAATTAATTGTTTATGCTTATTTATGAAAGTTTCCACTATATTGTTATCTTTATTTAGCATTGGAGATCACCCCTTTCAATGTTTTATTTTTCCCAGCATGTGAAGAAGTAATTTATGAATGACCTACAGGAATAGTATGCAGGGATATGAAGACAAGATGTGGTTGTAGTTTTTTTACATAATGATGTAATGTAAAACTTTATGAATATATCTAGTGATTCTAAGGCCACTAAACTAATCGGTCTTTCAAGACTTGATCTTTTGTGATCATGACAATGTTATGTAATAATTCGCCGAATCTAGGTAACTGGGGTTAGGGTATTAAAAGAATGATTTCATTATGAGATGGGTGGTACCAATATCTCCCTAAAATTCATTGGGTAAAGATTTATATCTCATGATATAGACAAGAATGGAATGGTAAGTTAATCCAGTTCAGTGTTGCGGGACTTAAATGAGGAGTGAACTAGATTCAGAAAGGGACATTGTCCACTAAGATGGTCTTGGCAGCAATTCCATGGCTACTATAGAAATCATATCATGTGCTTAATGTTTTTCCACAATTACAAGTTTTATTTAAAAGATATTTTATCATGATTGATGTTCCATTATGATATATTCCTTAGTTACTTCCATGTTTTATATCATTTCTCAAGATTATGTTGTTTAAACATTTTGTTCATGTTTTTATGTTCAAATGTATGTGGTTTGTTTTATTTTCTCCATGCTTACCCTTACTGAGCATTTGATCTCACCCTTTTATATCTTTTCTTTTCCCTAGGATATAAAGAATGGTTTTAGGTAAGAAAAAAAGGGGAAGATCCTTATGGGAGATGTTGAAGATCTTTCACCACGATTAGAAGATTATGTTATGAGATTCCAAAGACACTAAACTATTACGGTCCTTGTGTGTTTGTTTTTGTAATGTATTATGTATTCCAAAAAAGTAAATTAATATATATGTATGTCAATATTTGGGTCTCTACAGTTGGTATCAGAGGCAAAGGATGTAGGAATGAATCCGATCCTTCGGAACTCTCACATGTGAGCGGTGGACGATGCATGGCTCTCCACCGAAGGGATTCAAGACAAAATGGCTGCCGTAGGGGATGGTGGTGTGTCCCACCCAGTGGGTGTAGCCGCCCATGGAGTGCCCTGATAGGTATCAATTATTGTCCACTGGAAGTAATTCCAAACCGTTATAGTTGGTATCAGAGGAACGGTTTAGTCAACCTTTGGAAACTAGGATCCGATAACTTTTGTGAGATCCCTAGAGATATTTATATGGTATGTTTAGGGATGTCCCCAAGGTTAAGTATAAGTATAAGTTATAGTTGTAGAATTATAGTAACAATATTAGAATAAAACCTAAGATGTTCGATATTGAAGTTACCCCCCCCCCTTGATTATGATTTTGGCCTCTCACACTATTTTTTTGGGTTTTAGAAAATTGCGGTAAACAGGAAGATTCACAATAATGGAGGATATGATAGACAATGGAATGGTATTATTCATGAGCAACCAAATTAAATTGGATCTGGAAGTACACATATCTTTATTATGCCTAATCAAAAATCTAATAATATGATCAATAATCTCAACATTTGTAAGTTTCTCGACTCAGCTAATAAAAGAAAGATGTATTTTCATGATGATAATAGAGGAAATAAAGTTCAATTTCCCTCACGTAAATCATGTGGGAAAAGGCATCAGGGAGAATGTTTCAAAGGAACTGGAAGATTCTTTGGGTGTGGAAAATAAGGACACAAATCTAGTAATTGTAAAAGAGAAGGTTTAGTTAACACCATGGACAAGGATAATGGTATTGCTAAGACATCAACAACGGTTAAGTGTTTTAAAAATGGAATTTATGGGCATTATGTAAACCAATTCCATAAGGGAAAATCTCATAAAAAGAATCATCATGGTCATATGGGTAGTATTTATGTGGATGATGATAAAGAGACTACAATTGATATATGAGATGGAAGAAATGATGAAGCTCAGTCAGTGGTTTAAGAAGGTAGTGTAATGATTGTATGTTTATCAAGAATAATGTATGGTACTATGGAATAAAAAAAATCTAAGGATTGTTACACTTTTTCCTTTTCTTGAGATTTAAAAATATATGTTGAATGGTACCGGTAACCATGAAAGGTTATTGAAATATTTTTGGAAATCACCTAATATGCGTATAAAGAAGGGATAAGAATATAATTAAATGTTTGATAGTATTAATGAGATCATGACTAATATAAGAAAAAAGTGATATCATGGTTTGAGTATATAGAATTTTTGGGATTTTGGTATATGGAAAGATTTACCTTGTGACAGCATTCATGTCATCACTATGGTTCAAGAGAATACATGATTAAGGTAGGTATTTACATGTTTGGGATCTGACCAACAACATATATCTTATGATATATGAGGGATAAATGATTGTATTCACATGTTTGGTAGATGAAATTTTTAGTAATTGTTTTATTTATACTATGATCTTGGAGAGAAGTATTTTGGAAAAGCCTAAAGATTAGAATGAATTAAGTTAGACATAAGATATTATTTTTTAAGGCTAGAAGTTTTTTCTATTTTATTGCAGGAATGTTATTATAATGTAGTTTTAGAAAAAGGTACAACTTCCAGGACGGGCGACAACCCGTCGTGTCGGACAAGGATATGAGAATCGAACCCACAACCGAAGTGCGACAGGACATTATTTCCTACCAATGGCCGATAGGAAGTCCCTGGTTAGTATAAACTAGTTTTAATAAGCAGTATGACATATGAAGTATAAGTCCATTTTTGGAATCATATACGATTAACCTCACCATAGATCACAACTGGAAATATCACCTATACCCATGGTTTAGAACCGTGGGTATAGGCTATACCCACGGTTTCATGGAACGTGGGCTAGAGTGGCGTCGCAATAGCTCTATACCCACGGTTCCTATAAAATCGTGGGCATAGCCCAAGAAAAACTCAGATTACCCACGGTTTACCAAACTGTGGGTATATATCTATATCCATGGTTTCGTAACCGTGGGTATAAAGTTTTCCAGCACCCAAACTATACCCGCATAGCAGAATTACCCACGGTTTACCAAACCGTGGGTATAGATATATACCCACGGTTTGGTAACCGTGGGTATACAGTTTTCCCCTGCACAGCAGAATTACCCACGGTTTAATAAACCATGGGTATAAACATTTTACCCCAGAAACTGCAGCTTCTAGCTTACCATCTTGCACCTCTGCAACTTCTAGCTTCCTACCATCCTGCACTTATTCCTACCATCCTGCACTTAAAAACAATATAAACCAAAATACAAAATAGATGGATTTCAACCATGGTGGTGGGAAAATTAAAAATTCCAACTTGGATGGAGAAATAATGATAAAATTCGAGCCTTCCAAAATGATGCATATCTTAAAATGATGAAAAAAAGAAGACATTATCTATTTTACTAAGGTTATTACTAATCCAAATTCAATATTCCCATCGGTGTTAGAATCAAACGAAAATGTAGGAAAAAATCATTTCACACAGGAGTTCCCAGAACAAAACTGACTTACATTATCAATAATGATTACTACAAGACTAAGTTAAATCTAGGATATTATAAACCAAAACAATACTAAACATTTATATTGCCTCATGTCCAAGATTGTGTAAACATCTGTATTGCCTCATACTAACTCCAAGAACAAAAAAACAACTAATTATGATCCTTTATTGCAAATTCTAACAAGAATGAAGTACGATAAAATCCAATACTGAACTTGTATGAATAATAAAAGAGCATTTTTGGTAAAGGATCATGGAAATCAGGTAGGATCTATCCCAAATGAAAAGAAAAAATATAATGGAATTTCTGCTGTGTCAAAAAATTAAAATCAAAACAATAAGACCATGTTTTTAGCAAACTCAAGTGACCATCCAGATTAAGGAAATTTGGAGTGCACTAACTTGAATATAGAAACTGCTAAAAAAAGTGATGAAAAATATAGCTAATAATATGTTGAATATGAATATGGAAGATTCAGACGTTCACCAAAATTCTGGTTTTTATAGAGGATATAAAACTAATTGAGGGAAGAATTTTGATTTGTGTCTGGATGTAGTGGGTATATAGTTAACATTTCCAAAATTTATGATGAAATGGTCATGACCGGGTTTACTCAATGTATCATGAGTTATAATGCCCTTCTAAATGAACTGGATCAATTGGGAAATTGGAAAGCAGTAGAATCCATCTTTCTAGACATGAAAATAAATAACACACTACTCTCAGACACTCAAACTACTGACTAACTCCATGCTTCTTGTTGTCCGACTCTTCACTATCAAAGAATGAATTCATACCAACACAGGTGTATCAATTCTTCTCCACGTTCATCTAATGATGAACTCAATGAATCTCCAATAGTAATACCTCCAAGATCTCCTTAATCTAACTTTCCATCCCACATATGGAAATCTTTAGTTCTCTCTTTCTCCATGCTTGTTGTTGTCATACTCTTCACTAACAATGAATGAATTTACACCGACATAGGTGTATCAATTCTGCGCTACATTCATCTAATGATGAACTCAATGAAACTCCAATAAGAATACCTCATAGATCTCCTTTATCTGACTTTCCATCCCACATATGGAAATCCTTTGTTCTCTCTTTGTATCTTTGAGATCTATTTATATTGGTATATTCCAAGAGATTTCTTCCTTCTTTTGAAAGAGAAATATATCTATTTCTTATATCTATAGAATCACCATGTCACCCTTCAAATATCGAGTCATGATCATCAATTTAATCCACTGATACTCTTTATGAAAGATATAAATTTTTAACCTACAGACCTGTTAAGTCTATTCTTAAATAGTGTGTTCATTACCACCACGGTGTGAAACCTTCATCTTCCAGTAATACCTACAAAAAATCTCATGTTCATTACTTCGAAATAAACCTCTAACATGAATACCACTAATATCAACTCTATGAATATATAAGTGAACCTCGTTGTATCAAACATGAAAATGATGAAACAAATACTTTGATGATGCATTTGTTGGTCGACTCAGAAATCGTATTCAGGACTATTTGGACTTCTGAATTTATGAATACTTTTCTTGGGAAATCTGATTTCAACTACTTGGGAGAATTTGGAAATATATGTATTGTAGCCGATGTGTTTATATGTTTCCTTTTTGTAACACCTCACTCTTTTCTTGCATTGTAATTTAAAGTGCAAGGTAATAATTATCGACATCAAAAGAAAATAATTTCTCAACAAACTCATATTAAACCCACCTAGATGATGAGTAATCAATTATAGTACTCAACCCATCATAGAGGTTGAAGCATTATAGAATTTATTGTCCTAAAGTTACAAGATGAGTTATTGATGCTAATCTAAAGTGAATCTAAAATATGATAGATGAAGAAAGGTGCACATTTGGAAGATATGTTGAAGTGGAGAAAGAATGAAGATACATTTTCAAAAGATGACTCGTAGGAAAAAGCCCTCCACCTGCCCAGCCCTCCCCATCCCTCCCCACTGCCCAGCCCCTCCCCATCCCTCCCCACTGCCCAGCCCCTCCACATCCCTCCCCACTACCCAACCCTCACCCCCCCTGCACAGCCCTCCCCATACCTAGCCCCCTCCCCCTCCCCCCTGCCCAGCCCTTTCCCTGCCCAGCCCCCTCCCCCTCCCCCCTACCCAGCCCCTCCCCATCCCTCCCCACTGCCCATCCCCTCCCCATCCCTCCCCACTGCCCAGCCCCTCCCCATCCCTCCCCACTCCCAGCCCCTCCCCATCCCTCCCCACTGCCCAGCCCTCACCCTCCCCCCTGCCCAGCCCTCCCCCTGCCCAGCCCCCTCCCCCTCCCCCTCCCCTCCCCCTGCCCAGCCCCTCCCCCTCCCTCCCCACTACCCAGCCCTCCCCCTGAATCTCTTTGCATGAAATATGTAGATGCATGTCATGTTTTATTTGGATGCAGACCCAACCAGGTAAGGTACTGTAACTGTTAGAAAACATCCTAAAATTTTGATAAGGTTCTACAACTCACTGTATTACAGAACAGATTATAACAGAAAAAAAATCTAAAATCGGATGTCCAACTAAATATGTTCCCTTAAGGTATGTTTATTTAAGGTAATACAACTCACTGTAATAAAAAACAGATTATAACACAAGAAATACCAGTCAAACTCATGAAGAATGTGATTATCACTGTATCATTTAATGCTTGAGTTGTAAACAATATAAACTTCCATACATCCTATCCTGTTGAAGAGTTAGTTGGGAAAAAAATACCTTCATCAATCCTCGCTGAGACATAAATGATACACATCTCTTAAGTTTCTTCTCCATGCTTGTAAATCGAAGGCATTCATTCCATCAGCCCATGCACATTCACCAATATTTCGGTTCATCACTTTGCTGGGATGAGAACAATCAATGTATGTCTAGAAAATCTTAGACATGACCCAAAAAATCAATATACAGTGGAGTCAATAGTGAAAACATATCACCTGCATTCATATGTTAGATGAAAGAGAGGTTAAATCCATGATTTTACGCTCAATAACCTGCATTCATATAGTGTGTAAATGAAAATGAAAAGTGATGCATGGAAGGGAGGTTAATTACACAATTTTAGGAAAACATACCTGTTATAGAGATCTGGCACTTATTAGTGCAGGATTCCCTTGATCTCTTCATGTGTAGAGTGAGTCACCTGCAATATATAAATAAATAATAATCAATATTCATCTTAAAAGATGAAGTGTGTAATAACGTATGAAAAAGTATTATGTGAAGGGAAATACTAGAAATTGTCTAGGAGATTATTTCAACAATATTACGAGAACATACCTATTGCGGGGTGAGCAACACATCGGTCAAGATTCTATTTAAGTGGCTGCTCTGGGCGGTTTTGTTAACATCCACCTCACCCGTGCACTTGCTTTGTGTTTCCAGCACACCCTTCAAGAACACTTTCAGCTTCTAGAATGTTGATTCACTGTGCCTCCCACATACCAATTATGGCCGGAAACATAGAGGAAACAGAGCATTTGTGCTGCAATGAATAGTCAGAAATGTCAGGTTTAATGATAGAAACCAAAGTGTTTACCTTCAAATGGAAGACAATGCCCCATTGATGATTGTTTAGAAGGCGCTGAAGAAAGGTGACGTCCTGGGAGTGGTCGATCCTCTAATGCGCCATGGTAATCAACTAAATCAGCTGCAAATTCATTTCTGGGAGCAGTTGAGTCCTACTGCACCATATTATGAAAATATTAGTCTAGGGTTAAATTGGATATTTGAGGATGCAGTTGAGTAAAAAGAAAACTTGTCATGATGTAAAAAATGGTGTGGTAAAACCATACATTTAGCGACGGTGGATAAGTCAACACCGTGTCCAGCTCCTCCCCCAGACCTTCCTCCTCCTTCCCCACTGCCCAGCCCCTCCCCCTCCCTCCCCACTGCCCAGCCCCCCTGCCCAGCCCCCCTGCCCAGCCCCTCCCCCTCCCTACCCACTGCCCAGCCCCCCCTGCCCAGCCCCTCCCCACTGCCCAGCCCCTCCCCCTCCCTCCCCACTGCCCAGGCCCCCGTTCCCAGCCCCTACCCACTGCCCAGCCCCCTGCCCAACCCCTCCCCTCCCTCCCCACTGCCCAGCCCGTCTGCCCATCCCCTCACCACTGCCCAACCCCTCCCTCTCCCTCCCCACTGCCCATTCCCTCCCCCTCCCCACCTGCCCAGCCCCTCCCCCTGCCCTTCCCCCCCTCCCCAGCCCCTCCCCATCCCTCCCCCATTGCCCAACCCCCCTGCCCAGCCCTCCACTGCACCCCCCCACTACACCTCCCAACCATCCCCTCACAGCCCCCCCAACCCTCCACTCCAGCCCCCCATCCCAAGCCTCCCCTCCACTGCTAAGGATGAGATTAGATGGAGAGATAATAATTAACACACCAAACCATAAAAAAATGGCATGCGAATATTACCTAAAGAATTGTCAAATAACACCCTCGATGAAAAAATAATCCAAAATGCATTTCATTGCATAAATAAATTCACATACAAGCAGTCCACCAATACAAAAAAAATTAAAACTCCAACACAAGTCTCTCTGCTAAGTCAAAAATGGAAGGGATTAATATCCCCCATCACCATCACCGTCATCCCCATGTCCAGCATCATCATCATCAGTATCAACTTCGTCAGCATCATCATCACTAGCAGCAACATCATCATCATCATCATCAGCAGCAACAATCTCATCACCAACTACAGCATCAACAACATCCTCGCCAGCTCTATCGCCACCACCGTCATATCCAGTAAGACCCTCATGGGAATCAACTGAGGTATTATGTAAAGAGCGCATTGATGCTATACATGAATCAAAAGTGGAAGCAACCTTTGGTGGTAGTGACTGACTCAACATTGACATATCTTTCATGAAATATTCATTCATTAGCTTACTTTTTTCACGCTCCTCTAATACTATTTTCTTTGTCGCAGCTAATTCAGCACACGTACTTTCCATCTCAGAGGCCTTAGAGGCATTAGAGGAGTCCAATGATTACTAATACCTAGAGGGGACAATTTTTTTTCCTGGTTTACAACGGACTCTTCCTGGATGCTCCACACCTAACACCTGACTCAAATGATCATTTGGACCTAAGTTGTCAGCTTCCTCATCCATGGCCTCCAAGGCAGACTGTTGAAATTATACACATATTAAATTATGAATTTCGTATAAATGTTTGAAATATATATAAAAAAACTTACAATTTTTTCTTGTGTTTGTGAATTAACTGCAGTTCCATCTTTTCTTTTCCTACTGAAGCGGAATAGTTTGGCACGAGGTACAGGACCTTAAATGCCCCATTCATCTTGCTGCATATGATAAATGCACAAATTTGGATTACAACCATATATGATAAATGCAAAAAATTGGATTGAACGTACCGGCCGCTTCTCATGATCGGGCATTGTAGTGCACCCCAATGTGTGTAGATATATCATTTCATCTTTGTTTTTTTTTGTTTTTCGCTGAAACTTCCTAAGAAACAAAAAAACAATACAAGTAATAAGAATTAAATTTTATATAAAAACCATTAAAGATGGGTAGTACCTTATACTGTTCAGTCTTCCAATGTGCGATCATTTTTTGATATTGTCTTTTTGGACAGTCAGGGTTTGTGGGTACACCCTCTAACTCGGTACCCACTCTGCTCCTCCAAACAATATGTAACTCATACTTGTATGACTGCCAATACTCTCCAAGATCACTCAACCTATCAGCTTTGGCAGCTTCACCGAAAGGAAAGTTAAATTGACTCTTCAAGGAAAATGTGAAGTCATATAAATACATTACTAATATAAATATAAATTTATAAAATTTCTGTACCCATATCTGCACCCATGCCCTATCCTTGATGTCAGCACTGATATGTCTCCATGAGACTGGTTCCACCGGAACGATATCATGATATTTGGATAAAGTAGCCATGAAACTTCTACACTCCTTATCATTTTTACCTATGATTTGATTTTGAGGATTGTAATCCACCATAATCTTAGTTTCACGATTCCAGGCATCCCACATTCGAGTGCGCCCACATCGCCTACTAGAAGATCCCACTAAATAACAGAAGATGTGAAAAGAGAAGAGTTAAGTGACAATACAATATGAAAAAAGTGAAATGAAATAATTTGAAACATTTATAATAAAAAAACCAGATGTAGGCTCCTGAATAGGCTGTGAGGCATCCGTGGACTGTGTTGGATTAGCATCCTCCGAAGGAAGTATCAGTTCCACAGCATGCTCCGGCTGATCTTCATGAACAGGAGTGGAAACTAAAGGAACAGACTCAATATGTGCATGATGGATTGTTGGAAGAGGAGGTGGCGTAGACGTGTTAGAATATGCGTAGTAGGTCTGGGGATACATGAATGGATATGGAAATTGTGGAGGTGAGAACATCGGTCGAGTCGGAATGGACATGGAATGGGGAAAAGATGGTAAATGGGATGATGACGACAGCATGTCTGGGAACATCCCAGGGGTCTCAAGCGGAGGGTGGACATGTGTGGTAGATGGGATTTCCACTGATGGGTCAGTGTGGGGAGTGGTAAGACGGGAGCTCCGCCTAGGTCTAGGAGGATCCCTACTCGGTCCCATACTAGGAAGAGGAATCTCTGAAGTTATATATCCATAAAATAAATTTGATCAAAAATATGAACATCATATTATATGTAATGCGGAAGATAAATATTAGAATTATTATAATCACTGAAGAGAACTCACGCTCGCGTCTAATAGGATCAACATCAAATAATCTTTTCTTGCGAGCTTCTGTAGTTTTCTTCATAATCTGTATAAGAATGAAATAAATATTTTTTATCAACAATTTTTACAAATCATACATACAACTTAGAAGCCAAATAAGACAAAAAATGTCATAGCATCTTTCAGTAATGATAATTTACAACCAAGTTATAAAATTTTTAAAACCACATTTTAAACCCAGTTTTTTGAATTGAAATAAATATAATTAAATGAAACAAAACCAAACAATACTAAAACAGACATATAATTCCAAACTAAAAATAAATTATAGTAATTACATTCGTACCAACCTGAGAAACTCACGTCAATGTAAACTGAATGAACTCTGAATATATATGGTTGCTTTTATATATTACCCTCCACTACCTCAGGTTCAACATCATCTCTCACAATGGGACAATTTGTGTAATCAAATACAATATTTTGGGTAACAATGATGGGGGCATCAATGGTGACAATTTCATCCCCAACATCATGAAAAATATTTCTTGGGATTACTTCATTAATGACACCATAATCAGGTTTCAGATGATCTTTCACATAAAACTCTTGTTTTTCCATTGATGCCAAAATGTATGGTTCATTGGTATGTAGGAATCGACTCATGTCAATAACTCTAAATCCACAATCATCAATAAATGTACTAGGTCGCATCATTGAATCAAACCATTTACATTTCATCATAGTGACTCGACCTTGAGAGTAGAAATCCAATAACAATATTTTCTCAACCAGCCCATAATAATACACATCTTCATATCGAGGTCGACTATCTGATGCACCGGCATAACAATCTGTTCTAGAAGTTAACATAACGCCACCATGTTGTGTTCTCATTTTCACCGCTTTATCAGTTGTAACAAATTTATATCCATTGATTATTAAATATTTGCAGTCAGGAACCAAAGAATTGGGACCAAAAGACAACGCTCTTAATTCTTGAGAAATGAAGTTAGAAGGTAAACTCAATACCTGAAATACATATGAGTAATATAATTAAATATATATATATATATTTTAAGGTATATAATGTAATGGTCATACCTTTGATTTCAACCAAGCGGGGAACTCTTGGCTATGCATAGCGTCTCTCCTTCTCAATGGAAAAGACCGATGAACTCTACTTATAATTTGTTTATGTTATCTACATAAAATGACAATAAAAGTATAAGGTATATGTGATATGATATCGTATGAGATAACATATATATATTGAAATTACTAACTTGATATAGGCATCGAACAAACCACAATTAAACAAGACTGTTCGATGTGCCATATTCCTCTCTTCAATGCTCAATGTAACCAATTTATATGACCCGACAATTCCACCTGTTTGGGGAAGAGATGGAAACGAGGGCTGAATTTCCTCATACTACTCATCTTCATTTCTCATTGGTATATTATGTCTTCTTCTCACATTAGACAAATACATTGAATAGGAATCCATACATTTTTGGGCTAGATAACTCCTCACAATGGAACCTTCAGGATAATTCTTATTTTTGGACATATGATTTCAAAGTGCACATATTTCATTCAGTGGGATACATCCACTGAAAAGAGACTGGTCCCCCAAGAAGTGTCTCAGTTGGAAGATGAACTGTTAAATGCAACATGCATGTGAAAAAGGATGGAGGAAATTTTTTTCCAACTCACACAGAATTAACGGAGCCTCTTGCTGCATTTTTATCAACAATGATTTGGATAACCTTTTAGAACAAAGGTCTCTAAAAAAGGACACAACCGAATCACTTCCACTCTTACATTATTAGATAGAAAATGCTTAATTGATATTGGAATCAATTCATGAAGCAGGATGTGATAATCATGAGTTTTTAGGGATTTCAATTTCAAATGTCTTCTGTTGACTCGTTTAGATATGTTGCTGGAATAGCCATCTGAAACCTTGATATTCACCAATATTGCTAGAAATCGATCTTTCTCTGTCGGTGTCATCATATAAGAAGCACAGGGAACTTTCCATTTGTTTTCACCGATACAAATAATATGTAGTTCTAGTCGAATACCCCAATCCAATAAATCCCGACGAGATCGGAGGTCATATTTGGTCTTCCCCTTAATATTCAAAAGAATTGCAAGAAAAATTTCATATATATTTTTCTCAATATGCATTACGTCTAAACAATGAAATAACAAATTAGTAGACCAATATGGAAACACAAAAAAAATACTTCTCCTTTTCCAATTGTAAGTGACTTCAGTATCATCATTCTTCCTCTTTCGAGATTTCAACTGACCTTTCCCTAATGAAAAGCTAAAATATTTCAATTCATCAAGCACATCACTTCCTGACATAAGTTGAGGTGGTTCTTCAGTGTCAACATTATTATCAAACATCTGACGATTCTTCCTTTATTGATGATCTATTGGCAAGAATCGGCGATGCCCCATGAAACTAAAACTACGACGATATTTAAGCCTTCTCGATCGTGTATTCTTCATACAAATGGGGCATGATAGTTTTCCCTTTGTGCTCCACCCAGACATCATTTCATAGGTAGGGAAATAATTTATGGTCCATAGAAGGGCAGCACGCATGTGAAACGTATTCTTTGAAGAAGCATCAAATGTCTGCACACCTAAATCCCAAAGTTGTTTCAACTCTTTTATTAAAGGCTGCAAGTTCGACATCTATATCATTACCAGGATCCAAAGGTCCAGATATCAGTATACCCAAGAAAGTGAAAGGTTTTTTCATACACATCCACGGAGGAAGATTATAAACATGAATAAAAACCAGCTACGTGCTATGAGCAGTAAGAATCTGACCAAACAGATTAAAACCATCACATGATAGGCCCAATCTGACATTACACACCTCAGCTACAAAATTAAAATGTTGTGCATCAAATGTCCGCCATGCTAATCCATCTGCAAGATGGACCAGCTCATCATTACCTTTAATTCTCTCAACATCATTCCATCATATATTAACAAAGATTTCTGGAGACATGAATAGATTTTGAAGTCTGGGAATCATTGGAAAGTGCCACATGACTTTCTTTGGCATACGAGATTGTGTTCTATCTGCATTTGTCTTCCATCGAGATGTACCACATTCTTTACAGTCATTATGGTCAGCTGTTTCCTCCAAATATAAACTGCAATCTTTCAGACAAGCATGGACATTATTTTTAGCAAATCCATGCTGCTTAATTAACATCCATGCCAAGTAATGATTGGAGGGAATATCTGCACCATCAGGAAGCTAGTCCTTCAAAAATGTAAGAATATAATCATTGGCGGTATTAGAAATCCCATACATGGTTTTTCCATGATACAACCGCATTAAAAATTCCAACTTGGTCATTTTAGTACATTCTTGATATACTGGAGTTCTGGCATCATCAAATAAAACATTCACTCTCTCAACATCATCGTCTTTGACATTTTCCTCATGTGTACTGATATCATTGTCTTCTTGGACCGGTATGTTATCTCTCTCGGAATGATGCACATATGGAAACCGATGAAATATCAAATTCTCCATGTCACTTCGTTCATTTTGTTTATGAATAGTCGAAGATTGACTCTTCTCTCCATGGTGAACCAAACATTATAGTTAGTTTGAAATCCAATTTTTGTTAAATGGTAACTAAATTCTTCTCGTCTTAACCATGGTATTCCACCACAATTATAGCAGAGACACTGTATACATCCTCTATCGGACTCATTGTTAAATGCAAAATCTAAAAAATTCTCCAAATTACTTTGAAACTCGGTTGAAATCCGATCGGTACGATACATCCAAATTCTATCCATTCTATAACAAGAAAAAAATTATCATTCAATCAACAATGTAAATCATATTTAAAAAATTCATTAAAATCAATTTTATTGTTAAATAAATCAATGAATATTAGTATCTAGCAAAACATATTTAATGACAAGAGGAGTCCATGATTGAATAATTAGCAATAATAAGAATGATCATGATAAACCATCTTTCCATATTTATTTTCCATGTAAATCTAGAAAGGATCACATTGGATATCATTGTAAATCCTAAACCTGGATAAGAAATACAAGATCTATTTCCTTTATGAGGATAATAAATAATATCTAGAAATAATAAGAATAACAACAAACAAATGATAAATTATATTTAAATCTCAAGGACTGATTAAATTCTATGTAAATGGTTTGGTTTCTTGGCTTAAAAAATCATGCTCTAAACCGTTACATGTTTTTCAATTCACCTTTAAATATAACATTGAAATGTTAAATTAATACATAGTAAAAAACTTTAAATTTAAAAAAAAATATTTAACTAATTGTTTTTCATAATTTGTGGAACATACATTATCAAGATTTGAAGATGATTTCCATGTGTTACTGGTCATCAAATTTAGTATGTTAATTATGAATCATTCCATGATTGGTTTAAGAATTATGTATGTACTCATATAATTATGTTAAAAATAAATTATAAATGGTATATTTAGATAAAGCATTATATATGATCATAATGTGTCTTATATAGTCTATCATGCTTAAACAATTAATTGAGCATGATTTTCCAAATGAATTCAACTATAATGTTATTGTAACACTCAATACAATAATGAATTATTTATTTTGAAATACAAATGACTGTTAATTTCTCATTATTTAGGTTGTTCAAAATAGGTCAATACAATACAATAATATTTTGGAGTTTGTTTCAGTTTGGTGTTTAGTGAAAAGTAAGATATCAAAGAGAAAAAAATTTAGACATAGAAAAAAATCATGGTGTGTTACAATGAATATTAAATTATTCCTCCCTATGTGTTCTGATCATTATTGGTTTTCAACTCTATTCTTTAAGGATGGTATGAGCTTGGTCTTCCTGGTTTTGCATCGGATGGTTTGCAACAGGTAATGACCACATGGAATAGCCCCAAGAGATGATTTAGATCTTTCAGTTCATCTATGCATAGTTTTTTGGATTTGGTCATTTGAGAGGGTATGGTGTTAGCCATCGGATCGAGACTGTGCTTTGACACATGACACTTTCTTGTTAAATCACTTTGCAGTGGTGGAGAGATTCATCACATTAAAATGTTGGGGAGGGGCAGTTTTTATGTTGTCAATCTGGTTTTATTTTCCTTAACCCTTAGGGAATTATTTGTCCCAATTCATGATGTATTTGGGTTTTCCCATTCATCCCGCAAAATTCAGTCTTATCTTAATAAAAATTTGAAGGCCTTCAGGCCATTGGAGGAGGTATGAGCTCGGTCAAGTGTCTTTCGAGTCATCTATTTATCGAACATTTTTTCCACATATAGTTAGTTTTTCTTGATATTCACCCTCTTCTTCTGGCATGGGTAAAGGTTAAATATGCGACCTATGTTTGGGCCTTCTCTAATATCATCTATCAATAATCAACTGTTCTCTTCAGAATGTCATTGAAGAGAAATCAGCCTTAAACGGTGTGGATCAATCTCCTATAAAAAGAATAGTAGACATGATGGTCTCTGAGGTTGACCTCATTAGGTTTCTTAGGTTTTTGTATCTTGATTATGTTATTTTCCATGTATGTAAGGAAATAATTGTAAAACTTCTCCTTTAATAGGTAATACACTTTTTCCATCCGTTCCTCAAGTCATGCGTGACCCAAATCACTTTTTTCATCCATTCAAGGGTGAATTTGTTTTTAATGCCGCTCAATGGGAGGTTTCATGTGATTTAGGGCCTTCCTAGGTGCTTGAATTGGAACTAATACTATTTTTAGGGTAAGAGAAGTATTATCTACCACATTAATGCCTATCCACAGGGGTGTGGAGACACTTGTCCATTTCATTCAAGTAGGTAGCTACCACATTAGGCTCTTCTTTGGTCAAAATAATTGTAGGAGTAATTGCTCCCCAAAAACCTGGAAGGTTGAAACATCCTCCCAGAAGAAGCCTCCAAATATCTTCATGTTAACCATTTACCCTTAATTCATCATAGTCACTCCAAGCATCCAGAAATGCAACCATGATTGGGATGACCATCATTAGGAGGTTGGTGTAGTGGAGCAGAGTTGGTTTTGACAACCAAAAATGTTTCCTAGGTGTCCCCAGAAGCTTAGAACCTCGATAAGATAAATGCTTAGAAGACATTGGGTGAATGTAAGCATCTTTTTCCACTGTATCCACAATAGGCGAGTCATCAACGTCGTTGTACTCATCACTATTTTCTGGCCGCATCATGGAAAGTACTCAATGCGAGTATTTGCAGTGACCACTTTAGGAATGTATGAGGGCATAGAGGTTCCCAAGGTAATGACCCAGATTTTCAGGATTATCAAAAAAAGAAATGACAATGGGAACTAACACATAACCAATTATAGTAATAGTAACTTCCCTAGTTTAGAGGAGCTTCCATAAAGCACTAGGGGACCGATCGTGTGTGGATGGGTGGCCTTTGAAAAGGTCCCATTACATCCATGCCATTGGGAAATCAGCCTTAGGGGAATGAATGGTATACTCCCAGAAAGAGCTTCAGTAGCTTGCCCGGACTCCCTTGAGGTCATGACCCCATATTTTACAATTTTCCTCAGGGGGGACGAGTGGATTTCAAAGGAATTTTCCTAGACAAGAGTTTCCAACAACTCCATTTTTCTTATCCTTCAAATTTTCACCATATGCCTTGAAAGTTATCACGAGGGGAACTGGATCAACTAATTGGTCATGGGTATATGATTTAACGCAAGCCTCAACATTTCTATTGGTGAGGAAGGGTAAGAAATCCCTAGAGTTCAGATGTTTGGCCTGGAACTGGGTGTCCTCCTGGGTGAACATCAGCCATAATTGACAAGCTATCATAAGATGCTTCTCTTGACAGAAACTATTGAGAGTGGGAGGACACAACTTCAAAACATAATTAAATTGAAGAATTAATTTATATGGTGAATATCCTTTTCAAATTAGATCTCCTCCAATATGGGCTACCCAGATGCCTTATCTCAAAGAAAATAAGTAACCTTGGTTGACAAATTCTTCAGATGCATTATTCGTAATAGCAGTGGTAGGGAAATCATAATGATGATAATAGAAATGCTAGTAGATTTTGAGATAAGAAATTAATTCCTAATCATTCTTTATAGTTTTCTCATCTTTCTTAACCTTTGAAGCCCAAACTACCAACATAACCCCACTGGTACACTGAAGATACGGTCGGAGGGTGGAATGCAGAATTAGTAAGGATTTGATAATGTTATAACCTCCTATAATCAACCAAGAATCATCGATATCCTCCCATAACATTAATGGAGCATCACAAGTAAAATTACCTTGTTTAAGAGATGTCGAGGAAGAGGTGAAGGCAAGGGGGTCCAGGTCGGGAGATGGGATGCGGAGCCGGGAGGCGGAGCCGGGACGCGGAGCCGAGAGGCGGAGGCCGGGGAGGGGAGTCAGAGAGGGGATGAGAGGGCCGGGATGCGGTGGTCGGGGAGGGGAGGACATGTCCGGGAGTAAGGGTCGGGGAGGTAGGGTTGAATGGGGGAGCACCGAGTGAGGAGGAGCCTGAGGAGGAGCCCGATAGTTCGGGTTGAATGCTGTTTTAATACCCATGGTTTTAATAAAACCGTGACATACAAGTTTAAACTACATCTATAAAGATAATAATTTTCATTTTTAGTTAAAACAAAAAATATGGGAATGGAATTTTAAGTAAGCTAGTAACATTAAAAAAATAGTAAATATAAAAAAAATGCAAATTAATTAACATGAAATTTCTTAAATTAAAGTAAATTGAAAGCCAAGAACATTTCATATGAGAATACTTATGTTTAGAGGTTGAGAAGACTAGGATCCTTAATAAAAAAATTGCCATATGATATATTTGTAGAGATCTACAAGGTAGAGTCTCATCATGCCCTAGTGTTCACCATCACGGGCAGTACAAGTAACATCCACTTGTCATGACCTATCATGAACTAGAATGCACCCAGTGGGAAGTCCAAGTAGCATCCACAACCCATGACCTATCATGCACTTGCATGATTCCGATGGCCTGTGCAACCAATATTTGTTGGGTCAGGAGGTCCCGTAAACCTAGAGAAATACTTGTACTAGGTTCCATCATAAATACCCAAGGCTTCCCATGTGCCACTATTTTGTACAAGTAATCCAAGAAGTTCAACCATGATAAAAGGTACCATCTATAATAACGTAATGCTAAGATTACTTAAAAATGGTTTTCCTTACATAAAACAAAGTCCTCAGCCCATAATAGACAAAACCAGCATTAATTTGGTCAATACTATCCACTTTGGCCAAACAATAGATTTCCTAAGAAATTTCTATACAATTTTTTTTATAAATCATTATAAATCAAGGGTAATCATTCCACTAAAACACAACCATGTATTTCATGGAAAGTCATATGATTCATTACATCAAACACATGGTGGGTGACATGTAAAACCAATGTGTTTTTATAATTTTAAACAACCCTTACACCACAGATTTACGAAATCAAGAGTGAAAGTATGATTAATAGAAATCCTCATGAAAATTAAATACCATAAACTTACAGTAAAAATTCTTTTAAAATCATCAAGAATGTGTAGTTCAATAATGACAGAAAATACAAAGAGTCACCTACCTTTATACGGAGCGTGATCAATTTCAGAGGGCATAATCCGTGGAATAATACTCTTAAAGACCTATGAAGACATCTTTAACAAATTAGAAACCCAGATACAAAGAATCAACCAATCTATTGGGACCCCAGAAGTGAGAACACTTACCGAAATTCCATGGTTTAAAAGCACCCAACTGGGTTGCGGATGACACATATAAGGCTAATCTTACTCCCAAGATCAAAAGCCCTATAAAGTTTTGGTCATCGATTGAGTGAGGAAGTCACTCGACCTAGGAGAAATTGCTCAACTTCAATATGTCGTCAACTGGAGGAGGGGGAGCGTGCGGACCAGAGTAGGAGGGGGGATGCGCATGGACCGGAGGAGGATGAGGATCCGGGATGTGCGTCGTCTGGAGGAGGGGTGATGATCGCTGACTGGAGGTGGGTAAGGGGATTCAATTGAAGGAAACATAGGGGAGGGACTAGATGGGGGGGGGGGGGAGTTGCGGCCTGACGATTGAAGGAGATCGAGTAGGGGTAGGGTGAAATATCGGGCCCTCTATTTCGACGGTTCAATAAAAACCGATGGGGTAGAATTTCTATACCCACGGTTATTAATAAACCGTAGGTATAGGTTACCTTGAATCAACCTATTCCCACAGTTTAAAAAACCATGTGTATAGCTCTGTGGGGATAACCCCTCTTTCAAGTAGTGGTTGGACTTATGTATATTTGATAACATTTTCTAACCTTTTGTTTGAGACATATGGAATTACTCATCATTCTATCAAATGATCTACTAACACTTCACAAATGAAAAATTCAACTTCATTTCTTCAAGAGATGAAGTGGAAATTGTTCAAGGAATGAACAATGGTGAGATTATACCGAAATAAAGTAAGTATTTCTTCTATTTCAAATTTTCAACTTTAGGAAAATGATATTGAAAACCAAAAATGTTTTCATAGAGCCCTTATATCCGATGAATCAGATGGTACATTAGATCATTACAAATTTATGTCTTTGTGATTATTGGCTTTTTCATAGACATGTTCTCTACCACTCTCCATCGGAACATGATGGTTAGATTTTTCTTCCATATCCATATTTTCACCTATGTTCTCTTATGTGGAAACCCAGTGATTAGTTAATTTGGGTAACCATTACATTTCATAATTTAGTTTTTAAAGTTCAGTATTGGTATTATTTTTTATGATGTGGGTTTCTATGAAAGAAACTTTCAATTAGTAAACCATTTATTACTCAGATGAATTTCAAGGGTGAAATTCATTTTAAGGGGGGTAGAATGTAACAACCTGAGATATTATGAGAATTATTCTTTTTAATTTCATTGATGTCTTGTGTTGTACGCTACACCAAAATTAGCTTGCACTTTTTGCAACACTGTATTAACTTGCAGTATATGCAACACTATTCTTGGCTCTTATTACACACAATTTAATGTTCGTTTTGTGGAAATTATTTTAAGAAACATTAAGTATAGATTTTTTTAATGTATAAATGAAATATGTTTTGATTATGTTATACGCACCACCAAAATGAGCTTTCACTACACTCATCCCTGACTTGGCTTGAATTACACACAATCAAGACCTTCCTCGATTGCGTGGGTAGTACGCAATACCGAGTTTCACTAAACGATATATTATTATAATATTATTATGAACTAGCCGTTATGAATAGTAATACTAACTTTTTGAAATTTTATAATTTTTATTTTTCAAAATGGACTTCATTTTTGGATTCGGAATATCGAAATTAGCCTAGGGTGAATTTTTGGTATTTTTCTTAAAACTTTCAATTTTTGATGAATAGTGAAAACACCGGGTTACTATTTAAAAACTGACTTTTTATATAAATAATTATTTATTTTATATAAATTTATTATAGGAAAAAATTGATACATATTAGCTATATATGTTCAATGTAATTCATTGGAGTCATTTTATAATAATTTTAGACATATAAAAATTTTATTGAACTTTTCACCGTCTTTTACCCACCTCCTAGGAGAGTTTGAAAATTTACATAAAACTTTTTTTTTAATGCTTATATGAGTGGAATGTCAAAAATAAGAGAGACACGGTTAATATCATGGAGCAAAATGTGGTTCAATAAGATAAAAATAATTTTTGGTGAATAGTAACTTTTTTCTTTTATTTACCACAGTTAAAAGTAAATAGGGTAATTAAGGGTAAAAATGATAATATTATTACCCTAACACATGTCCTAATTCTATTGGATAAGTTTAGTTCGACCAAAAACAAACTTAGGGATAAAATATTACCCTTTAGGTCCACTTGGATTAGATTAGGATATTTATTATTATTTTATTTAAAGAAGAATTAAAATAATTAAAATCAAAGTTTAATAACTATAACATTTTTAATATAGGGTTATACATAAGATAAATTAGACTATAAATATTAATTATAAAGATAAAAATATTTCCTACATAATAGTATTTTATTTATAATATTTAGACATTAAATAATTTAATTTATTTACGACACAATGATGATGCAGTAATTCCCTTATTAATGAAATATTAACATAATTGATGTTATAAATACCCAAATAAATGTAATTTTAGACATTATATGAATTAAATTAATTTACTAGGTTAACATGGCATGTTATTACTGATTTAATTAACTTATTTATAACTAATCATGTTGTTATGATATTCATCAAAATCATGTACCAAATAGTGTCAAAATTGACATAAAATAGTTTTTAAAACAAATATTATATTATTAATTGTTATTTAATTCCTAAAAATCTAAGGCTTATACAGATGACTTAGGCAAGGATATATATATTAATAATTAACCACTTTGGGTTCGTTTGGCTTGTTATAGTAAGTTTATTAACCATATAGTGTAAGAAAAGAAAATGACACGGTAAAAGTTAAATTATTTAACTTAGAGTTAAATCTAAATGATAACGATAAAATAGTAAACTAAACTTATCTAAAAACTATTGGTTTAGAGGATTTCGACCCATTCCCACCTTATCATCTAAATAAATCAATTTTTAGCTATTAAAAACCAAATATGACCTATTATAAAATAATATTTTAAGTTTTCCTAAGGTGCCCCTCTCCTCCCTTATAAAAATGGCACCTCCTCCCTCCCCTCTTCAAACCACTTTGAGCCTTCAAGCTCATCCAAAACCTACTTATGTCCCTTCTAAAATTCCCTATAAACATCCTAATGGTCTTGGTATTCTTCAAAGGCCATCTATAGTGCCCTAAGAGGAGGTTAATAAGATGCGCTTCAAAGAAGAGGTAATGTCTGTTACCGATTCTTTCAACTTTATTTCTTCTTCTACTTCTTATTATTTAGTTGTTTAATTATGAAGTAATAACATCAGTATCTTATTTTTTATTAAACAACCCTATTTTACCTTATATCCATCCTACGGAAAATGAAATCACCGCTCGTGCGTACATACGGAATACCGTCTCCACACCGTGGTGTAATCTATTTTTCCACCACCACCTTACTTGGATGGGTATAATGGTGTAATGAATAACTATATATGATTATTATAACATCATAATAATTCTAAAATATTATATCATCCACTAAAATTACATTCAATAAATATGGGAATGATATCATCGCTCGTTCGTACGTACAGATTACCGTCTCCACGACGCGATGAGATTCATTTTCCATGTTAACAATTCAAGAATGATTATAATGTATATATAATAAGTAATCATGAAATATATGACATAATTATGCTACTTTATTTATGTATACATATATTTATGTCATCTACTTAATTCCATTAAATTCAATAAGGAAACAAAAAACAGTGTTCATGCGTACGTAAAGCCTACCGTCTCCATGAACGGTGTATTTCTTCCCATTTATCAATATATTATAAATATGTATATTCTCAATATATATTATATATAAATCATGTTTTATATTCTGGAATTACGTAATCATGTTCTATGTACTCATATTAATAATTACAAGTCAAAACACGGACGATAAATGAAATGATTTTACCTAAAACGCTGCTTTAACATGGAATTAACAAATGAACAAATAATATAAAGTTGTAAGTGAATCATATATGATATCATAAATATTATTATGATTCTTTTACAAGTATATAATATGTTTAAACTCACTATACAGGAGTATCAGACACATACATAAGAAATTGGACATAAGGTAAGGGATAACTATTCCAATCTCCTTCTTATTCGAGACTGTCATTCGTAAGTATTTACTGGGGTTATTGTTATCATCCTGGTCCATGTTTTCTAAAAATGTTTTCATGTATGTTTAATTTCCTTTTTACCCATTTTTGACTTTTACCACATGTTATGGAAGGAGTCTTTCTTTTGTTTACCTTACAAGGAACTTTTTGACTTTTCTGACAAAAGTACGAGGAGAATGTTTTTTTAACTTATAAGACATGAATAGATTTTTACACTTTTTAAATCCTTATTCTAATGAAGCTTACTCTACAATATTTAATGAATATTTTCAAAAAAAACTTTTTTATTTAAAATTTCATTGCATTTTGTGAAAAGAAAATGATTTTGAAAAAGAAAGGATATTTCCTAGAGAATTCATTTCAAGTGTTTTATCAAAACCATTTTCCATCTAAGATGACATTATTTCATATGTGTATGGTTCATGTATAATTTCTCTATGATTTACATGGATTCACTTTTCTTATGATGAAATTATATCCATTTTTTGTATGAATTATGTTATGATGGGATGATGTTTTTGAAACCCATTTTATACTATGGGTAATGATGAATGATTTATGTTCATGTTGTGGAACAAGTAAGAATGATTTCATTATGAGATGGGTTGGACATATATCTCCCTCCAATTCATTGGGTAAAGATTTATATCTCATGAGATAGACATGGATGGAATGGTAAGTTAATCTGGTTCAGTGTTACAGGACTGAAATGAGGAGTGAAATCGATTTAGAAAGGGACTATGTCCACTAAGATGGTCTTGGAAGCAATGGCTTGGATACTATGGAAATCATATCACGTGATTAATGTTTTTCCACAATTAAAAGTTTTATTTCCAAGATATCTTATCATGATTGATGTTCCATTATGATCTATGCCTTAGGTACTGCCATGTTTTATGTCATTGCTCAAGATTTTGATGTTTAAACATTATGTTCATTTTTTTATGTTTAAATGTATATGGTTTGTTTTATTTTCTCCCTGGTTACCCTTACTGAGCATTTGAGCTCACCATTTTAGTTGTTTTCTTTTCCCCAGGATATAAAGAAAGGTTTTAGGTAAGAAAGCAAAAGGGGAAGATCTTTCTGGGAGATATTGAAGATCTTTCACCCCGATTAGAAGATTATGTTCCGAGTCTCCAAAGACACTAAACTATTACGGTACTTGTGTGTTTGTTTTTGTTATGTATTACTTATTCCTCAAAAGTAATGTAATTTTTATATACATCAAGATTTGGGTCTCTACATCCTACGCTTCAATCATTGGGATAATGAAAATTAAACATAGGATTTCATATATTTGTGCTCAGAGATATACACCCATGAGACACCTCATAATGAAATTTTAATCCAAATAGTCCCAAGCCATCACAATAGTCTAATGGCATTATTGTTTGAATAGTAGGCTTCTCATACATTAACAATGGTCTCGCTGTAAGAAATGAATCCTATAAATTCCTATACAACCATAATCACATATTTTCAAATAATTGATCATAGGTACCATATCTAGGTATCCAGTACTACATCAACTATATCAATAGACTCTTCTTTCACTGGTAATTCTCCTCAAACATAGCATGAGATCCTATTCCAAATATTTCAGGCATTCTAGATTCAAATCTACCTCAATAGGTGATTCTCAAGCATCAAGAGAAGTCAAATATTATCTCGGGCCAATATCCAATTCCCATGAATCATGGAAATTCACATTTCATAAAATATTAAAAAAATTAAGGGAATGTCAAACTCCCCCGCCTATAATAATCACTATATCTTGAATGAGATTATATGATTGTTTAGTTTCTATTGTGACACCCACAATCATTACTACAAAATTGCATGTACCCAAAAAGGGTTGGTCTACTAAAGGGGAACCCTCAAAGGTTATATAAGTTCACCACATATAAAAGAAACCCTAATGAAAGATCTTGATCTCAAACTCAATCTTGGTTCATCACACGATTCCTAAACGATATCACATCCCTCGACATTATCAACTTTATTGGATGTCCATTCTAGATATACATGTTATGTCTTATTAGAATGAATTTAAGGGGCTCCATGTAGCCTATATTAGTCCCTAGTGTCTCGTATGGTCGGTCATCTCACCCAAAAAATCCATACATAGTAAATCGTTTATCAACCTAGGAAAATTCACCCTATACAAAAGAGGATCACTCATATTTTACTCTACACCATGTTCATAATTAGCTTGGAGGTTTGTAAAATGTCATCTGAGGACAAAAAAGAATCTTTTCTTTAAATCAACTCACATATATCGATGATTTTCAAATGATCATAAGAAATTATACTATATTCCCTCATACATTAACTAATTCTCATACCTATGGAGATACTCAATATTTTAGGTTAAATTTAATGCTCACAACCTCATCCATATTCCACTGAGGTAGCTAGATAGACTGGGAGGGTTGATTGGTGACCTTTTGTTTAAAAAAAATCAAGCATAAAGGCTTAAACTTATTAAAAATAGAGTTACACAATTTGGTAGGATAGAAGATTACATTTATCATGTAGAAGTAACTTCATCAAATCACCAGGTATTCTAGTGATGTGAGTGAAATTCCCTTCATAGGCCCCTCTGTTAGCAATCCAGTCAGCAAGTTAATTTTCCTCATGATAAATGTGTGTGATGATAAAGTTCATGGAATCAATGTTACTCAAGATTTTGTTCCATTAAGATGTGAACCTCAAAGCTAGATGAATCTATCCCATCCAAACAGCTTGATTTTTTTTTTTGTTAAATCACTTTCAAACCAGACTAAGTCCCAGTTTCTTTGGCGAGCAATTTCAACTGCATTGATGAGACCTTGTATCACTACCTAAATGGTTGTTGAATTCCCACATGTACCATGTTTTCCCTCTAAAAAGTCCCCATTGTGATCTAAGAAGACAATTTCATAGCTCGCAGGTCCTAGAATGCCTTTTGAGGGTCCATCGATGTTGCACATTACCCAACATACAAATGGAGGAATCCAGAACACTTCAATGGTTCCCATAGGTTTTGGAAAGTTACCAGGAATCTGCATCCTTCTTAAGACTATTATATATTTCAATGAATTGTTATAACATTCTTGTATGCAGATCTTTGGCACTTTGAACCACATGTGAGATGTTATAGAGGGCAACATTATAATTGGGGACAACTTCAGAATACAGTATTTTGTTTCTGTATGTCAAGATTGTGTGTATTACCTCTACACAGGCAACCAGGAAGAGAGCACACACCTGGTTTGAGAGTTATATAGCCTCCAGGTCCAGTAAGAACTGATTAATTTCAGCAGTTTGAGGAGGATGAATATCAAAGTGTTCAAAAACATAAATCCAAAGAGAAGAAGATGTGTTGCATGAGGGGAAAATATGATTAAAATCATCTCGATGCTACTGGAAGAGAGTTCATATAGAGAAAAGATTGAGTCCAACACGTTGCAGGTTCACCTCAATAGTGAGCTTTTCGAGATAAAGTTTCTAGAGCAATGAAAAACGATTAGTAAGAATCCAATTTTTATTAAACGCTTCAATCACAATTCTATCTTCATGAATAAGGTGATTATAGAATTCCATAGAATCAAAGATCCCATATGCACTTGGTTTCCAAAAAAGAAAATAATTATCATCTAGGAAGTTATAGTTATCAATCATAAAAGCTATTTGATTGGGAAGAATATTTTCATGATCACGCTAATTTTTAATTGAGGAGTCATAATCATTATTTGTATCCATGATGTCAATGTTGTCAATAATTTTATACCCTTTCTAGTTGTGTTTCCATAATTTAAGAGAGGATGGAGCCCTAACCATCCATCAATATTGACTATTAATATGTTGGAAGAGTCTTTTTAGAAGAGTCCATATTGAGGATTGGACATAGCTGATATTTCCATCAATAAGTCTCTTGAAGATCTTGGATCTGAGGAAGTACAAGGACAATAACCTATCATTAATAAGCCTCTAAATGAATTTTGCTTGTGAAGAACGATTAAATAATTCTTGATTCTTGACTCCAATACCACCCTTAGAATATGTCATACAACAGTGCTTCCAAGGAGCATAAATTAGCACTCATTCGATAATAATTCCACTCCACTCAATGTTTCTCATCAATTAGTTTAATGTTTTAATAAATGAGGCAGGCTAAGAGTAAACCATGAAAGAGTTGACCAGTTTTGAGGTGGCCACATGTTTCTCTTGGAAAAGTCTGTCATCCATTGAGAGTGATTTCTCTTTCTAGGAGGAGAGGGTCCCTCAAACCTAGCTCACAACATCCCAAATTTTAGAGGTCCTAGGTATACCCATGAACATAGGGACCCCTAGGAAATTAAAGGGGAGCGACCTTTCTCAAATTCCAAGATCATTTATCTTGTAGGATTTCCTTGATGCAGATATATTTTTTTCCAAATTAAATAAATGAATTCTCCCAATTATACACATGGCCTAAGACCTACTCATAATGATGTAAACACCTCTTGAGATTTTGGATCTTTTTACGATAACCCTGATTAATGATAATAATTTCATCAGAAAAGAGAAGGTGAGAGGGGTAGAGATGCCTCTTGCTGCTCTGATTGTTTTATGTTTTCCCGAACATATCATATGGTGGAGGAGTCTACTAAGGTAGTCCCCAGAAATTGAAAAAATAATGTAAGAGAGGGGATCAACCTACCTCACACCTCTTGAACTCTGGAAGTAACCTTCTGGGGATCCATTAATAAGAATTTAAATATTTGCAGATCTAATAAGGGAATTGATCAATGGGATAAACCACTTGTGAAATTGAAATTCATAGAGATTTCACCCAATAAAATTCTAATAAATCATGTTGAAATATTTTCTGATGTATAATTTGAGAAAAATATTACCCCCTCGGCAAGACTTCTGTTGTAAGTTGACACATTCAGAGGCAGTGAGAAGGCAATAATGAGTTTTTCTCCCTTTGAATTATCCAAATTTATTCCAAGAGATTAATTTCCAAGAGTTATGTTCTAGATGATTGGAAATGAATCTTGTGATGACCTGGTATATGGTATTTACAAGAGAAACTGGTCAGAATAGAGCAATATCACTAGAAATTTCCACCGTAGCGATTAAGGAAATGAACTAAGCATTGCTAGACAGTGAAGGGGGGCCTTCCGTAAATAAGTTTTAAATTTTTTACAAACATTTGAGTTGATTACCTTCCAATAAAATTGATAGAAGTAATTGGTAAATCTGTCTGGTCCAGGAGAACTCTCTCTGTTGAGCCAAAAAACAGTATCTTTGATCCCAGTGTCCAGAGGACTAGAAGTAAGAAAAAGGCTATCAACCTCAGTGACAATTTTGTTAATAATGCAATATTTAATATCCTCATTGCTTACTGGATCATTTAATAGGTTTATATAGTAAGAAAAAAAGTGATCAGATTATCTTTATTGATCCTTCAGGATTGTATCATCATCCTTTATTAGGGATAGAGGGTTTTAAACATTTTTTACTCTTTAAAGGGAATTGAAAAATTTGGTATTAGGATCACCATTTTTGAGCCACTTGACATTAAAGAGCTCCTTTTGGATATTGTTTCTAGGTCTAAGGAGTACATTGATTTTGAAGGACATGATAGTTTCTGGGAGTGTATCACTGGTAAAGTTGGTTTTAGTGGTGTCTTCATGAATAACATGAAATGAGCTTTCTAGTGAGTCGATTTCCTAGTCATAGAGGCTGAATTTCTGCTTACTCCACTGTTTCATGATAACCTTGAAAGATTTATGCTTGGAAATTATAGAGAGTGGGATACCATTATGATCTTCCATATTCCAAGTATCTTTCACCAGCTGAGATCATTCGTGAATAGTGTTCCAAGCATTATTAAACTGAAAGGGAATTGGCAACTTGTCCCCCTTAGCAGTGAAGGTTGTAAGAATTGGATGATGATCAGAATTATTCTTTACAAGAGTAACACAAGATATGGTTTTAAAACTACCTAGAAGAGAGTTATTACTAATGGCATGATCAATCCTACTAGCCCCACTGACATTTATATGCCTCTTATACCAAGTATATTTGGCACCAACTAGATTAAATTAAATTATGTTTGGTTCCTCAATCCAAGATTTGAAATCCCTTTTACTGGTAGCATTGGAAACATGTCCAATATTCTCATCTTGATGTATGATTTCATTGAAATATTCTATGATAACTGAGGAGTCTAAAATTACATTGGATAGCTCTTTGATGTGCCGCCAAATATATCTTCGACTAATGTAGCAATTGAAAGCATAAACAATTGAGAAGATGGGGACCAGACCCTCCTTGAGGAATTTGAAAGTAATGATTTTATTTTCAACTCGGATGATGGAAGGATAATTAACCCAATGATGGAAAATTAAGAAAGATCTGTCAAGAAAAGAGTTATTGTGCACAGAACTAAGAAAATAATAACCATTTCCGAAAAAGGGGAATCATAAGTGAAGCTATTAGATTTTGGCTCAGTGATGCTAATGAAAGGAGATTTGTATTTACTCACAAGAATCCTCAGGGAAAAAAAGTGCTAGGGTTGGCTAGCCTCTAACAGTTCCCAAAGAGGATTAATATCATTTCTTCTGAATTGGTGAAAAACCCCCCTTTCTGTTCTTTATCAGTTCCCATGTTTTAATGAGATCTCCTCAACTCTCTCTTATTGGAATGGTTTTTATAAGGTGATTGATTTGGATGCAAATCAGTCCCCAACATAACATATTCTTCCATGGTCCTTTAGTTTGGATTTGTATTGGATTAGTCATCCATTCATATTTTTATTTGTTGATAAAGGAAGTGATCAGACACTTGTATGGATAGAGAAACCTGAGAAATTCCAGCTGCAATTATGTCATCCATATCAATTGTGTTTAGTAATTCTGAGGTTATAAACTCCAATGTGAGGGATTCAAACTACATAATTAAATTAATAGGTATAATTTACTCCAATAAATCTTGGGAAATGAAATATTTTTGAGCACAATATATCATTATTTCCACACCATTAGATATACCAGTTTCATTAGGAACACATCTTTGGGATTTTTCTCCCTCAACTATATCATCCCATGATTTACTAGTACCAGCTTTGTTATTCCAGGTGAAACCTTTTGAGAATTCCTTAGATTCTTTTCTTACATAGTGCCTCATATTAATAATTTTCACTTTGGGAGCTTCTTTTTCTGAAGTATTATTAGATGATGGCATGGATAAATTCTATACAATTCTGCACCTGTAAATGTCATGTCTTATCATCTGGAAATGGCCATTGTATTTTTGTATGTTTTTAAATTCAAAACATACCTCAATAATATGATCATTCACATCGAGAGACACACATTATGAAGGAGACATATCCATATAAATATTAATAAGAATTCCAGAATAATGACCAAGGTCTCCATTAAGCGTTTGTTGGTTAATCTGCAATGGATTTACAATGCCAGTAGCCAGATCATTTATTTTTTTCAGAATCTAGTAGATCCATGTAATTCCTTTAATCATAGACCAAAACTGAGTGATGAAATGATTTTTATTGAAGGGGATGAAGTTTGGATCCCATTATTATAGTCCAAGGATCCTTGGTTTCAAATTGAGAGTACCTAAATGCCATATTTCATTTAGTACTAATTCTATTTACAAGATGAAGTGAAAGTAGAACTTTCTTATTAGGATAAGCCTCAAATTGAAGAAGTTCCAGAAATGATAAATGAGTTCCTTGAGATTAGAATAGGAATATGTCTTTGACCCTATTTCATAGGAAATGCAACCCAGTGTAGAGAATTTGAAGGATTCCATTTGCTACCTAATAACATCTGGATCAGCTACCACTGTGATTGATCCTTCACCCAAATGCTTGATGATTGGGGACTTAGTCTGACCCACCTATATTGAAGAATCTCCTGCAAGAGCTTCCTGAAATGAAATTGATTTACTGGAATGGATGGATGAAATTGACCCATCAGCAGGGTCATTTTGACGAGGTGGGAATGATCTCTCCCACCCTAGATAAAACGAATCCATCTATACACAAGATCAGATCCAGAAAAAGTCAGAATGAGATTGATAACATCAAACCGAGGAGGATTCCCATGAGCCCTTCATCTTCATCCCATATTGACTGTGGCCCTTGTCTCTTATTTGGATCCAAGGGAGGTCATAAAAATTTATTAAATATTTATATTGACACATGAAATAAATTGTCCATTTATCATAGTACATTAACTTATTTATCCTTCCCATCACCCTCAATTGTGAGATTACATTTCATAATGATTCATAATAACTAAATAAGAAATATATATTAATTTGAGTACTTATATTAACTACCGTAAATTATATCTTTTTTATTATGATTCCAAGGGATGGTAGCTCTTCCAAGACTCATTATATCTCAATAGATATCACACCAACCATTCAGGAAATTACCACATATCACAAAACAAAAAATCTTATTTATATAAAGAAGAAAGTAATAATTCAATTCTATCCAAATTGGAATAATCAATAAAACCTCACCATGTACCTAAACCACACCATAACTAAAGCTAATAGCCTGAGAGTGGTCTATATTAGTCACCTGACACCAACACTGTCAAAACCCCTTATGGAAGAACTATTACACCATGTTATTTAATTTCAATTAAATTAAAACCTTAAATAAGTCTATCAAATTATTTATCAATTATGATTCATTAGATTGAGGCATAAAGACAATTCCACGAGATTCCCTCTATGTGGGTTGCATGAAATATTTGATGGAATCCATAAATTTTAATGTTCTGTAGTGAAATATCCAATTAAAACATCAATACTAATCAAAGGAAATTGTTATCATCCAAAAAATAGGAAGAGAATAAATGTAAGGAGATCATTATACAATAATCCACTATAAAAATACCTAAAAACACCTCTTATTCATGGGGTAATAAAGGGAAGATGAAAAGATGATGCTTCGACAACACAAAAGAAACGATAAGAAAATAATAGGGTTCCCCATTATAAATTAGGGGTGGGGATATAATACCCACACCTATAAATTATATTTGTAATCAAGTGTAATCAATAAATTGGATAGTGTATGTTATTAGTATAAGTTTCTACTTCCATACACCACTGATGAGTTGGAGGTGACTATCAACTAACTAGTGGTTTGCTATATCCTATGTTACAATTGACACTATTATAAGAAACCAACAGGGGAAAACTATTAATATCTCCTGAATTTTTCTACCATAATGTTCATTTGAGATTATAGATAGACTCGGTAAGGTTACTTATTTAATATACTTACCTATTCATTTTAATTTTATCCATAATGTGTTCCATGTTTCCCAACTGAAGAATTATCAGTCGAATCTATCCTATGTGATGGAGTGGGGGATGTTTAGATAGAACCCTACTCCCCAATGATTGAATGGATTGTTTAGATTGTTTACTAAAAAGATAAGGTGCTACATGGAAAGGTGATATCATTGGTTCATTTGAATTATATGTGTGGTAGGTAAAACCATTAGACATGTGAGTAAGGGTCCTAGATGATAAATCAATGTCCCAAATGTTTCTTAGGTTTGCGATCCAAATTGTTTTTAAGATAGAAATATTTTATGATGTCAATAATTATTTCACCCCAATGCATAGAATAAGATATAGATCCCATTTTTCATTTTTTTCCCATGTCAATAATAGGTCACAAGGTGTTTTTTTGGATGCATGTGGTAGGAAGACACCAACGTTAAGCTGGTGAGGGCTATCGGGTAGTTGGTACATGATGGAAGACCACCTTTATGTTTACAGGTATGACAATATAATCCCTAGATGTCCTATATGTGTATTCTCACCTCTTTTAACCATTGACTAATTTGTGGCTACCTAATGACTAATTGGTTGTGCCTTTTTGCGGGAAGATTAGAATTTTATAATTTTTCATTTTAGATTGAAATTGATATTAATTTTCCCTTTTCCTTCTCCCCCAACCATAATTGTGATTTTTTCAATGTTATATGATTTTTGTGATGATTTTTTCTCTCTCCCCATTTTTATATTAAGACCATTGTGAAAAATGATTTATTAGATCTCCTTTGGGGGTAATATATTTACAGGGATCCTCTAAGATGAGTTTTATTCTTTTATTTTTCATGTTCCTGAGGCCTTATAAGACTTTATCTCAAGATCTAGCGTATACTAAAGGAATTACAGTTTATTGAAATAGATCTAGGTTCTTTAGAATTCGAATTCTTCATGTCCTATCACTGGTATTGAGGGTAATGATGTTTTAACCAATTTTGAGTTTGGTGTATCTAACCTATGGTAAATCACATGGAATGTATCATGTTCTATTAGTTACATATGGCTTTTATTGATGAAATTAATTATATTAAATCAATGAAGGTGTTTTTTTCTTGTTTGACTATGTAATTATTTTCAAAATGTATTTTTTTAATCTATTTTTTAATTTCAAATCTGTATTTTGAAAAAATCATCAATGATGAATTGAAATGAAAAGGGTTTTTGAAACATGAAATAGATATGGAATCACTATAGAATTTTTTTTATGAAAATATGGAAAATATATATAAAATTTATTTACATTTTAATTTTTGTTATAAAATGTTACCTTGGTGTCTTAAATGTAATGTTGATATAATAATACATTTTTAAGACCACTGTTTATGGGGTAAAACTATACTTTTTTGTGCACTAATATTGTAATATATCATGATGGGTTGTGTATAAGGGTATCTTTCATAGGAGATGGAGGTTCAGGGAAAACAATATTCACTTACGTCATCTAGTTTCTGATAATTTTTCTCGGTTTCATAAAACCTTTTGTTGTGCTTTTCACTTTGCTATTTTGATGATACATTATATGATTGTTTATTTTATTTTCCTATTTTTTATTTTATATATATATTGATTCTTGAAACTGGTTTTATTCATTTTTTCCTCATGGATTTATGATATTAACCATTTTTTTATTAATTTAAATATTGAATGTAATAGAAAATAAAATCAAAAAGTGATTTAATATGGGAAAATGATTTCTTTTGTAAAATTTTGAGGAATATTTTTTAACTAAATAATAATAGATTCACATGGGTATAAATTTTATAGATTCAATTATAGTATCATACTATGATTTAGTTCTCACACCCTAATTTTTCCACTGGACATTTATTACCTTGGTTTTGTAGGATATAGGTAATGAGAATAGCTTCATGTAGAGGATGAATCTCCTAAATCGTATGTCCATCCAATGGGTTGGTAAGGTGGTGATGTATGTTCATTAAATGTCTGACCCATGGGACACTTTATGATCAACGTTTTCAGTATTTTGTTCATTCTTCTTGACCTTTTTATCCTGTTTTTTATTATTTTTCCCTTCTGTGTTTGGTTTTTTAACATATCATGTATTTAGGATATCTAGTTGTTTCTATCATATTATATGTATGTTAAGGGTGAAATAATTCACATGACTCTTTCTATGATTATTTGGTTCCTTTTGCTAACTCATTATGACTGAGAATGCACTTTATCCCTTATTGATGGTAAGTTCATGTGAAGTTACTAATTAACCACTATTCATATGTTGCAAATTATTATTTTATTCAGGTTATAATTAAATCATCTGATCATGTTTTTCTATTAAGATCTTATGTACATGTGTTATTGATAGACTGTATTTAAGACTATCAAGAATCAATCAACAATGTGGGAGTGTTCAAGGACAGTAAACATTCATAAAAAACCACATGTCAACACAGAAATTATAGTTTTTTTTATAGAATAATTGTTTTTTATTTTATGCATTTGGATTCATTTTTCAAAATTATTTTTAGGATAAAATATTTTAATTCAATTCTAAATGTTATTTTTTATTTGTTTTATAAAATATGGATACTTCGAGAAGAATTTATCTTAGTGATATTGTGGAAGATATGGTGAAATCCCTTCCATTGAATCCTATATACAACTTGGTATTGCGGGAGACTATATTCTGAATGACACAGTCCATAGGCTAGGTCGCTATTTTTGAGCTAAAATGATGGGAGTACCATGATTCTGAATTCTCTAAGTATTATCAATCAATATATCATGTTTTTAAAGGACAACAAGACTTAAAAGAATATATCATAAATATTTCACATTTCCTAAAATATTCTAAAGAATCTAAGTTTGGATTATTAACTTACATTATTGAAGGGCCATGAATAAAGTGTTGGGATTCTATTGTGTAAGCCATGACTACCAAATATATCACATAGTATACTTTTAATAGATCTTTCGAACCAACATTCCTATCCTAAGACACAGAGAGAGAATAACTCATGATAGTTAATTTATATAGAACAATGATATCGTTCTATCATGGAGTATGATATTTTTTTTGAGTTGTTGCAGCAGTCCCCAGAAATTATTTTTAATGACTATTTTCAGGCACGATGGTTCGATATTGGTTTGGGAAAATATATCTAATATATTTTTATTCTTATGTAAATACCATCATTTATGTAGTTTTTGGATAAGAAAATTATGGATGATGCAGATATAGATTTAAAGACTGGAGTCCTTGAACCATTATTAATAGTCTGACGTAGCCATTATTTTATTTCTATCCAGAATAGAAAGTGGGATGACCAGCGCTGAGGTTATGTCCATGGTTTGTATTAAATTTCATTGTAGATTTTGCTGGTTTGATACTAGTGTGGGAGAATGTGACACATCATAATTTATTATAGAAAAAAACACACGATTAATCATTAAGAATGAATTTTTGTCATATTAATTATTTTGTTATGAGAGATCAGGTAACACCGTGATATTTTAAAAGAATACTATGATCGATAGTGTATACGACACACAAACCAAGGTTTAAATGATCTTTAATATTAAATAATATTATAAAATTTCAATTAAATTAGTGGGTTTGAATAGGAATAACCATATTTCGAATGTTATATGGATTATAGTTACATAAAATAAATTTATTGACAAGAAATAACAATTAAAAACCTTTTAAAGAAAAAGAAATTTTTTCCAAAAAATTGTTTTTATTCACTAAATGTGTTTTTATCTTAATAAAATAAATTAGTTTCTATTTTTTACTATTATTAATGAAATTTATATATTATATAATCAATAAAATCTTTTAATATTCAATTATTTTTTTAATATTTTAAGGATAAGAATAAATCCAAATTTGCGCTTAAAATATATATTTTATAAAAAATTCTTTCAACACAAACTTGTATTAAAATTAATTTCATCCACTTATTAGTTTTGGATTTGATTAAATTAATACCATATTTGGAATCAAAATGTAAAAATTTGGTAAATTGGTCCCCTTTATTTTTAGTCACTATGAATAGTTACCACGGAGAAATTTTTCATCTCAGTAAAAGGTAAATCTGGTTACTAGATGTTCAAACTAAGGTTTATGGTGACTATTTTCCATCCAATTTCCTATTAGATGAATTTAATTCAGCCCCTATCACCTTATGATCAATTTTTAAATGTATAAGGGACACTTGTACATGAAATCAACTTATATAATATTTAATGAAATGAAAAATAAAACATGTTTCTCCATTACTTTTAAATATATTTTTTTGTGTCAAAATAGAGAATAGTGACAGGTAGGATGTAATAGAAATATCCAATTTAAAATTAATATTTTTATTTTTATTAGAGAAATTATTTATAATTTCTCTTAATAAAATAATTTCATTTAATTTTTGTGCAACGTTAATACATTATTTATACAATTAATTGTAAAATTAAATAAATTATTTTAAAAATTATAAATTAATATATTTTATGATATTTGTTCTGTATCATGAATTTTAATGAATAAACAGAAATATTAATTTTTTTAAAATATTATATCCAAATTACTACATTTATTACATCTTTTATGTAAAATTAGTTGAATAGTGTCAAAATTGACAATAATGATATTTATAAAAATAATATTTTATTAAATAATTTAAAAAACATATAAATATTGAAATAGAATGAGTATGATAATATATGACCTAATATTTAATAACTTGAAAATTTATAACCACATTTTCAACTAATATTTAAAATTATAAACCATTCATTTTGAAAAATATAATACTATAGTTAATGTCTAAATTTGATATCTCAGGGGTTAAACTAATATATATGGTTCAAAACACCAATTAAACCTGTAAAATATTTATTTCTTTTTGTATATAAACACCATGATATATTATCTTCTAATCCCTCATCTTTTGGTGGTATTTTATCTAAAGAGTGAATTTAATATAATATATTTCTTTTTGAAATTCAAAATTTTTTCCGAAATTCAAATATAAAAGGGCACCTCATCCCTCCACTTATTCACACATTTTGAGTCATATAGATTGACCATCCCCTCCCATAATCCATTATAATATTATGTAGACATATTTATTATGTATTGTTCATCCAGAAAGACCAACCCTTGGTTCCTTAATAGAATACATACAAGAGTTCTTTCAAAGAAGTGTTTATCATTTTAACTGGTCACTTTTTTTTACTTCTTATATTTTTTATCCCATAAATCTATGTTATTTATCATAAAATAATAAATTAAATATTATAAATACTTTAAAAATGTTTTTATTATTATGAAAAAACCATTATCTATCCACTACCAAACAAATAAAAACTGAACATACCGCTTCTTAGTACGTATGGCTTACCAACTCTACATAGTGATACAATTTATTTTACACCACCATATTTCATGGATGGTTATTATGATGTGTTTAATATTTTTACATTATATTAATTAAATAATTATAAAATTTTAATTATAATATCACATCTATCTTCTTCCCATAAAATATGTTGGAAAATGATAATGTCTCTAATGGGTGCATGTGGTCTACTACCTCTACGAAGAGATGTGATTTATTATTCATTTATGTTTAACATGGATGGAAATAATAATAGATTTAATTAACATATATTATATATATTATATAATAAATATTCTATATAGGATAACGTTTATTTTTCATTTCTTTTATTTCATCCATTAAAAAATGAAAATAATGTTCATGTATACATACACCCTCCCGTCATCATTAACGGTGTAATTCATTTTTCTATAATGAATATTTTTGGATGATAATAAATATATATATTAAATATATATAATTTTAATATCATTATAATAATTATTTAGATGAACTATCCATGATCAAATTAAATGTAATTAAACAACCAAACAAAACCATAATTACATAATGAAGTAGTTATCACCCAGAATAGTGATCTAATAATGATTTTTTATCAAAAGGATTTAAAAAGGATATAAAAAAACTCAGACATGGTATGATATATATGATTAAATATATATAATATATTTATAATAAATTATCATTCATTTTACAGAAGGTTCCGACATGTACAGAGGAAATCAAGTCTGAGGTAGGGGTTTATTTCATAATCTCATTATTATTCGGGATTGTTCAAACTTTCTTATCCCTTGGGGCTATTATTTAATATTTAAATCATAAAAAAATTATTTTCATGTCCCTTTTTTATTTATGAACATTTGTAGTATTAGTATAATTTTCATCTTTTTGGTAATTAAATTTTTTTAGATTTTATTTTAAAAAAAGATGACTTTATTTCTCTTTCCAGTCAAAAATCATTTTTCTTCCAAATTAATTTTTTTCTAAAAAAAAGTAATAATGTTTTAAAAATTCTCCAAATTATTCATTAAATTCATTTTTACCAATTTTTTACTTTTTTCTAAACGTTTTTAATGGAATCGATTTGTTTTTTTGAATGAGGTGATTTTTTCCTCCTTACAATAGTGTGAATGGAATGGTTTTTTAAATTATACAACATATATGGAATTACACTCCATCAAGAATTATATGTTCATTTAATATTTCCATATATGTATCAATAACTCATTTAGAAGTAATTGTTCCCTAATTTTCTTGAATGTTTTGGTTTTTAAAAGTTATTTTCAATTGTAAAAGAGTATTTTCTTCTATAATTTTTGTAACACCCCGAGATTTTATGAAAAAAATATTCTTTTTAATTTCATTGATGTCTTTTGTTTTATGATACACTAAAAGGAGCTTTCACTACACGCAGCCCTGACATGGCTTCCATTACACGCAATCAAGACCTTCTTCGATAGCGTGTGTAGTACGCAGTACCATGTTTCACTAAACGAGATATTATTATAATATTATTATGAAATAGCCGTTATAAATAGTAATACCTAATTTATGAAATTTTATATTTCAAAATGGACTTCATTTTTGGATTTGGAATATCGAAATTAGCCTAGGGTGATTTTTTGTTATTTTTATGAAAACATTCAATTTTTGATGAGTAGTGAAAACACTAGGTTACTATTTAAAAAATGACTTTTTATTTAAATAATTATTTATTTTATTAAAATTTAATTTAGGTAAAAATTGATACATAATACTTATATAAGTTCAATGTAATTCATTAGAGTCATTTTATAATTATTTTAGATATATAAAAATTTTATTGAACTTTTGACCGTCTTTTACCCACCTCCTAGGAGAATTTTCAAATTTACATAAAACTTAACTTTACCACTTCTGTGAGTGGAATTTCAAAAATCCGAGAGACATGGTTGATGAAAATAAGTAAAATGTGGTTCAATGAGAAGAAAATAATTTTTGGTGAATGGTAACTTTTTCCTTTTATTTACCACGGTTAAAAGTAAATATGGTAATTAAGGGTAAAAATGATATTATTATTACCATAACACATGTTCTAATTCTATTGTATAAGTTTAATTCGACCAAAAAAACCATAGGAATAAAATATGACCATTTAGGTCCACTAGGATTAGATTAGGACATTTATTATTTTTTTATTTAAATAATAGTTCAAATAGTTAAAATCAAAGATTAATAACTAATTTTTTTTAATATGGGGTTATACAGAAGATAAATTCAACTATAAATATTAATTAGAAAGATAAAACGATTTCCTACATAATTGTATTTTATTTATAATTTTTAAATTTTAAATAATTTATTTTATTTGTGAGATAATGATGATGTAGTAATTACCTTATTAAAGAAATATTAACATAATTGATATTATAAATACCCAAATAAATGAAATTTGAGACTTTTTATGAATTACAATAATTTTATAGGTTAATATGACATGTTATTATTGATTTAATTAACTTTTTTAGAACTAATCATGTTGTTAGGATTTTCAAAAAAATCAATTACCAAATAGTGTCAAAATTGACATAAAATAGTTTTTACAACAAATATTATATTATTAATTGTTATTTTATTCCTAAAATTATAAGGTTCGGACAAATGACTTAGATTAGATTATATATATTAATAATAAACAAATTGGAGTTCTTTTGTCTTGTTATAGTATTTTTATTAACCTTAGAGTGTAATAAAACAAAAAGACACGGTAAAAGTAAAATTATTTAACATAAAGTTAAATCTAAATGATAAGGTCAAAATAGTAACCTGAACTTATCCAAATGTTATTGGATGAAAGGATTTCGACCCATCCCACCTTAGCTTATAAATAAATCAATTTTGAGCTATAAAAAACCGAATATGACTTTATAATAAAATAATATTTTTAGTTTTTCCAAAGGTTCCCCTCTCCTCCCTTATTAAAGGGCACCTCCTCCCTCTCCTCATCACACCACTTTGAGCCATTATGCTCAGAAAAACCCTACAAAATTATCTGTTATACTTCCCTAGAAACATCCTAGAGGTACATGTCTTCTTTAAAGACCAACCCTAGTACCCTAAGAGGAGGTTAAGAAGAGGCGTGTCAAAGAAGAGGTAATATCCATTACCGATACTTTCCAATTTCTTTCTTCTTGAACATATTCTTCTTTAGTTGTTTCATTATAAAGTAATGAAATAAGTATTAATTTTATAATTATATTTTATTATAAATATTAAACAACCCCATTTCACTTTTTATCCATCTTATTGAAAATGAAATCATCGCGTGTGCGTACGTACGAAATACTGTTTCCACACCGTGGTGTAAACGATTTTTCCACCACCACCTTACTTGGATGGGTATAATAGAGTAAAGAATAACTATATATGGATATTATAACATCATACTGATTATGATATATTATATCATCTACTCCAATTCCATTCAAAAACTATGGGAATGATATCATCGCTCGTGCGTACGTACGGATTACCGTCTCCACGACGCGATGAGATTCAATCTCCATGTTAACCATTAAAGAATGATTATAAATTATATATAATGAATAATAATGGTATATATAACATAATAATTCTACAGGATTTATTTATATGTTATTTACTTAATTCTATTCAAGTCAATAAGGAAAGGAAAACAACGTTCATGTGTACTTACGACCTACCATCTCCATGAACGGTATATTTCATTTCATTTATCTATCTATTATTTATATATATATATATACTGAATATATATGATATATAAATCATGATTTACATTATGAATGTAATTAAATCATGATATAAGTAATTGTTGGTCGGAGTGGATACTCAAGAGGGGGGTGAATTGAGTTCCAATAAAAATTTCTGTTAAAAATATTTCTCTTAATATCCCCAAATTTAAAAACAATGTTAAACTGTAGTGAATATATACAGAGTGTAAAGGTTAAATCAGTTTCTCAAAGATTAATTAGGTCTCAGTTAACTTAATCTGAAGATTAAATTAACTTTTGAAACTGACTTACTGATTTATAATAAGTATAAACAATTGATAATTTAACTATTAAAGTAGCATTAAAATAGTTTTGTATTTCAAAGTAATAACAGCAAAATAAATATATTGTTTGCATATAGACTTAAATTAAATTGCACAACAGATTTAACCAAGAGGTTCAGTCTCAAGCTAAGACTTAGTCCTCTCAATAATTTAAATAAATTGATCCACAACCTGGAGGGGTTAACAACAGTGAACAACTGTCCATGCCACACAGGGACCTCTACCACAGTTCTTTGTGGGAAAATAAAACAACATAACACAAGATGTTTAGGTCTTACTTGAACTCTACCACTTTCCACAGTGGGAAATGAAGAGTTATGAATTTCGAGTGAGGATTTAAGAATCCTCCAATTTAGCTTAGGAGACAGTTTGTGTTTAAAATAAACAGGGTACACACACTGCTCAAAATGTAAAGATAGAGTCACTAATGGAATAATGTATCAGAGTTTAGAAATCTCTAGTGATTGGTAGTGCAGCTCGGAACTCATTGGATTTATCAGAGATGCTTCTGAGTCCTTTTATGGTTTTTCTATTAAAAATAGAGTATCGTGATTCAGCTTGATGTCCTTCACAGGCAAGTGAGTTCTCTGATTTCCAGTGTTCTTTGTATGTTCTTCGGTAGTGCTAGATTACGTGCATAAGGTTTTTCTTTAGATCTTGCAAATGCCCCTTCTTCCACATTGTTGTGTATTCTTTAGTCTCTCATGTATATTCATGGAATAATTCACTCTTTACACCTTTTCACGCATCACTTTATTTACTACATCTCTATCGTCCTTTTAATTCCCCGAGCTCTAGAAATGGGAATGATTACCTTTCCATAGGTACAAGGTACGGTCTCCTGACATGCCAACAACTAACATTAAATATAATTAATTTCATTAAAAGCATCAATTATGACCGTTAGAATTCAATATGAATTTATAGAGATTCAAACAGTTTTCATGACTATCGGTGAGTCATGAGATCAGTGAGACATTTTGAATATGCATCAGTTTCAGTTGCATCAGCATCAGTATCATAGCATCAGTGTCTTAGAATCGGTATCTCAACATCGGTATCTGAGCAATGGTAGCTTAGCATCGGTAGATTAGCATCGGTAGATTAGCATCGGTAGATTAGCATCGGTATCTTAGCATCAGTAGCTTAGAATTGGTAGCAATGAATTAGTAGATTAGGATCGGTAGCTTTGGACCTTTGATAGTTAAAGGTGCGAGTGTTCATCATCAGTGGGACCGTTCATCATCGGTGTGACCGTTCATCATCGGTGCGACCGTTCAACATCGGTGACTCAAGAAAATGACTATCCGTGAGTCAAGACATTGAATTCTTAAAAAAAGTATGTTCTATCCCGAATACTTCCAGGTCAACCATAACTATAGATTGATCATTGATAAACATTTTTAGATGTATTTTTCACTCATTTAGAACATGTTTATCAAGAGACTAAAAGGAAAGAAATTAAAATAAGATTTGTGATTATTAAAACAACCATTCCAAAGAGAGTTCAACAATCTCCCCCTTTTTGATAATCACGAATAAATGGTATAAATGAAGAGAGAATATAGTATATCATTCATTATGCTCCACCTATAAAAAATAATATATGCCAAAAGATCAAACATGGTTAAAATTTCAATTAGAACAAATATATATAACTGAGGCATTCAGTTCACCTATCCAGACATGATGCATCTAGAGTTCACATATGCATGCATGATTCACCTGTTTTCTCTCCTTGATGTCTCTCCCCCTTTGGGATTATCAAAAAAGAATATATAAATAAGGATAAGTAATAAGATGTCATACCAACAAAGAGTACCGATATTGCAAACAAAATGGAATAGTTTAGGAAAACAAACACCCTATCAAAAATTGATTGTAACAGCTATTTCTTGGGGGTGCAAGGGAGATTTACCTTTATAAGTAGGAGTAATTGAAGGTCCATAAGGTTGTTGGGTGGAAGGTGGAATTGGAATTATGGAGAAAAGAGGTAGGACGACCCGAGTTGGACGAACTGTGGGTTCCAAGGTAACTTGCTGCGAAGAAGGTTGTTCTGAAGGTTGCTGTTGAAAGACTGGTCTAATACTGGAAAGAGCTTGAGAAACAGACATCTGTCCGGGAGAAACATCTGATGATTGAAAAGTCTCAGCTGTAAGAAAAAGAATGGCTTTTTCTTGCACATTAAGGTAGGGTTTTAGCATGTTGATGAATTCCTGAATGACTTCTCCACCGTACTTCATGGCTTTTTCAAAATCATCCTTATTTTGCATGAAATTTCCTAAAGTGGGGATAAAATCTTTTAACTGCTGAACTTGAGCTTTAAAATCTTGAGTCACTGGAGAGAGTCTCAAATTATTAGATAGTACTTTAAAATGATGATTCAACTCATGCTTTTTTGTATATCTTAGAGAAATAATGATCGACTTTCTCCATAATCTTCTTTTGAGCTTTTGTAGCATCACCCGAATACAACTATACCATTTTATGCACCTGATCACTATGCTCTTTCATTTTCGTCAAAGAATCTAAATCTAAAATCTTCCCAAGAGATGCCATCTCATCTCTGAAAACATCTCTTTAAGGTATCTAATTCACGACCAGTGATCTTGGTCACCTTCGCATTGCCAGCCTGAGCAATAACCTGAGTAATCTCAGCTTTTAACTTCCTCAAATATCCTTTCTTCAAATGTTCTATAGAATTTCGTAAAACTTCCAACACACCAGAGATAGTTGTTCTGAACTCAACTGATAGAGAAACAAGATTACGGCCTAACTCCGTAAGTGTTTGATTCAAAGAAGTAATATTCCTGCCAATCGATTCACTGTAATTGCATAGGCCTAGTTTGACAAGGCATGCTACTCATTGAGCCAAATCATTCATAGCAGCATCAGATAAAGTCAAGGGAGTAGGAGAAGGAATATGACATAACTAAATTTTCACAGTCTCCCTAATAGCTTGAACCAATTCAACCTTTAATGTTTCAAAATTTGACTAAGAAACTGCCGGATCTGGTTTACCTTGAGATACTGAAGGATCAGGTCTGACCTCTGTTTTTTGAAAAAACTCAGAAACAAGTTGAGCCTTAACGGAATCACATATACCTGAAAGAACCACTTCTATATCTTCCTCTTCCTCTGGGTAGTCCAATCCTAGAATAGCAAGACCTGGATGCTCTTCACATGCCTCTTTGCATGAAGGGTATACAGGTTTCACAAACTGAGCTTGTCTAGAATTTTCAGGAAGGACTTCTCCATCCTCATCACTCTCCAACTGTTCTGTCCTCTTAGCCTCAGGGAAATTTTCTTGCTCTATAGTTTGGGTTTGAAGATCATCTAGAATCACATTCTAAACTTCAATAGGTCTAGCATCAGCATCATCATCATCAGCATCATCACCATTACTTTCACTGTCACCACTACCACCATCACCATCAGCATCACCCTTATCACTATAACCACCTTCATCATCATAATAATAATTAAATGATCTCTCACTTGAACTATCTGTACTTCCGTATTCATACTCCTCAGAAGTTGATTCAGTAGTATATCCTTCTTCTACATCAACTAAAAATAGTTCTATTACTGGAAACTTAAGAGGAGGACTTGCTGAACCAAATTCCATTCTTCTTCTCTTTGGGCTAACCATATCAGGATAACTCCTTTCATTAGGAGAAGATTCAGCCTCTTCTTCAGTATTTAGATTCTCATGAGCATCTTCTTCTTCTTATGTTCCTTTCTTACTTGATTCACCAATTTCTTTAGGAACAACCACATCCTCTTCTTCATCCGTATAGATCATTTCCTCACCAGGTTTTATGCTAGGATCTCTTACTTCTCTTGGTCTCCTTGGATGATCAGTAGGATTGAAGGTACATGTAACTTTTCTTCATCAGAAACCCAAGATTTCTTCCATGTGTTCGAATTTATTTTCATTCTCTTACAGATAACATTTTTGAAACAAAATCTAACTGATAAGATACACTCATCTACATCATCCACACAACCTAACAATTTCAGCATGGCAGAAATCTGTTTAGAATAAAACAGAGTAGTACCTTTTTTTGAAGGGTTTATCATCTCAAAAATATGCTCAGAAAAATATCTACATAAATTGATATTTTCACCATTCATCAAAAGAAATAGCAGAAAAACATCTTGATACTTTACTGCAGCAAAATATCATTTTCTTGGATATACTTGATATTGAATAAATTTGAATAGGATTCAGTTCTCACCATCCAACTCAGCAGAAATTATCATTCGTGATTCGGACTTCCCTATCAAAACTCTAGGGCTAGCTCATAAGAAAAGTAATCAGTTCTGGGAGGAATATTACCAGAATAGTCCTTGTATCTTCCACTATGAGGTACTCCTAGACATTCATCCCATTGTTTTGATGAAAACATAATCTTTTTCCCATTTACTATAGAAGATAATCTCACAGCCTCTACTCCATCCAAATCTATATCCAGGTTCAAATAGAACTCATACAACGGCTTCGGGTAAAAGACTCTATCATTATTACAGAACCACTCCTTCCATCCATGAGTTTCTAACACTAACAAGAGAACAAATTTTCTAGATAAAACCCATTCCGAACAAATTTCCTTTTCAGCTAAAACTTCTCGTTTTTCTAGCTCCGGGTTGACAGACCTCTGCGTCATATTTCTCGACTCACCTAGAGCATTCTTGATAGGTGAAGTTCCTTCAGATTCCATGCTCTGTCTCTTTTTCTTGGCCATTTTGAGGTTTTGAGTCAATCAATAGGCTTGGAACGATTCAAAAGGCTCGGGTTACAAAGAAGAGAGGAGAGAGTTCAGTGAAAAATAGAAGGTCAACAGTATTTAGAGAATAGAATATCCACGTGTCATTATTTTTATCATTTAGGGTTACAAATAATAAAATACCGATTAGGTAAAACAACATCGTTTTAAACAGACAAAAATAATTTAAAAAAAAAAGAAAATAGTACGATCAACTTGGTAGCACTAACCGTCATGACAGATCGGTTTGACAGATCAGTTTCACAGATCGGTTTCACAAATCAGTCTGATAGATCGGTTTCACAAATCAGTTTCATAGATCTATCATACATAACTCTTGTTTAATCGAGTTTAACCTTTCACAATTTAAGGGCTTGGTGAAAATATCAGGTAATTGATGTTCAGTTCCTTTAAATTCAAGAGTAATATCACCCTTTGGTAGTGATCTATAAAAAAGTGATGTCTGACATCAATGTGTTTGGTTCTAGAGTGAGACACATGGTTCTTTGAAATGTTAATTGCACTAGTGTTATCATAGATAATTGAAATATTCTTAAAATCATATCCATAGTCCAAAAGCGTGTGTTTCATCCACAGAATTTGTGCACAACAACTTCCAGCAGCAATGTATTCTACTTCAGCAGTAGATAATGCAACAGAGTTCTGTTTCTTACTACGCCAAGATACTACGGATTCTCCCAATAAATGACATATTCCAGATGTGCTCTTCCTATCTAACTTGCAACCAGCAATGTCAGCATCTGAATAAATGATTAGCTCAAGAGATTGTCCTTTTGGATAAAACAATTCAAAGTTTACAGTGTGTATAAGATACTTAAAAATTATTTTAACAGCAAGCAAATGAGATTATTTCAGGTTGGCTTGAAATCTTGCACACATACACTCACTAAACATAATATCTGGTCGACTAGAAGTAAGGTACAGTAAGCTTCCAATCATATCATTGTAATTGGTTTGATCCACTGGTTTACCAGTTTCATCTGCATCCAATTTACAGACCGTACTCATAGGAGTATAATGTTCCTTAATACTATCCAAACCAAAATGTTTTAGATGATCTTTCGTGTATTTACATTGATTCAATATAATACCTTTTTTATTTTGAAAAACTTGAAATCCAAGAAAATGTTTAAGTTCTCCCATGAAACCCATTTCAAATTCATTTTGCATACTCTTTGAAAATTCACTACATAAAGAAAGTTTAGAAGATCCAAAAATAAAATCAGCAACATAGATTTGTACTATTAAAACATCTTTAAAAATTATTTTAATAAAAAGAGTTGGATCAGCAATCCCTTTAGTAAAACTTTTTGAAATAAGAATATTACTAAGTCTATCATACCAAGCTCTTGGAGCTTGTTTAAAGCCTTATAAAGATTCAAAGAGTTTAAAAACTTGATATGGAAAATGAGGATTAATAAATCCAGGTGGTTGATCAACAAAAACATCTTCAACAATAAAACCATTTGGAAAAGCACTTTTGACATCCATTTGATATAACTTGGAATTCAGATGAGCAGCATATGCAAGTAAGATCCTAATGGATTATAGTCTAGATACAGGTGAAAAGTTTTCTTCATAGTCTATATCTTATTCTTGACTATATCCCTGTGCAACTAGCCTAGCTTTGTTTCTAACTATGTTTCCAGACTCATCAACTTTGTTTCAAAAAACCCATTTTGTTCCTATTGTTAAAGTGTCCTTAGGTCTGTCAACTAATTCCAAGACTTTTTTTCTTTCAAATTTATTTAACTCTTCTTGCATTACCATTACCCAAAATTCATCATTGATAGCATCTTTGACATTTTTAGGTTCTAGCTGTGACAGAAAATCTTGATATTCGACATGATTTCTTAGAGAAACTCTAGTATGTGTCTCTCTATCAAGATTACCAACAATAGCATCCAAAGGATGATTCATTAGAATCCTTGTTGATCTAGTAAATGTAGGAGTAGAAATTTCAGGCTCTTCTCTAGGATTGGATTAATTAGAAGTAGACTCTGGAATAAGTCCAGAACTAGTTGTATTTATAATAGGTTCTTTAGATTTGTCATTACAGTCCAGAACACTCAAATCTTCTTCAAGATTTTCAAGAGAGGTTTTAGGATCATGTGGATCGTATTCATCAAACTTGATGTGAACATATTTATCCACATATTTGGTTCTCTTATTAAAGACTCTATAGTCTTTTCTAGTTAAAGAATAACCAAGAAATATTCCCTCATAATTTTTAGAGGTAAAATTGTCCAGATTATCCTTTGTATTAAGAATAAAAACATTGCATCCAAAGACTCTAAAGTAACTAACTTTGGTTTTTCTATTATTCCACAACTCATATGGGGTATTCTTAAGAACTAGTATAATTACGACTCTATTAATGACATAACAAGCTGTATTTACAGCTTCAACCCAAAATTAAATAGGTAGGTCATACTCATTAAGCATGGTTCTAGCTATTTCATGTAGGGTTCTATTTCTTCATTCTACTACAGCATTCCGCTAAGGTGTTCTAGGAGCATAAATGTTATGACTATAGACATTGTGTGAGAAATAAGATTCAATGTCTCAATTTTTAAACTCACCGCCATGATCACTTCTCATGGATTTAATCTGAAGTCCACTATAATTTTCTATAGATTTAAAGTATTTATAAAAATAAGAACAAGCTTCACTTTTATGAGCTAAGAAGTATACCCAAGTATATCTAGAAAAGTCATCTACTAGAATATATACATAGTGCTTCCTATTTAAACTAGAAACTCTTGATGGTCCAAACAAGTCCATGTGAACCAACTCAAGAGGTTGAGAAGTAGAAACTTCTTTCTTTTATTTAAAAGAATCTTTATGTTGCTTTCCCTTTTGACAGGGATTACAAACTTTGTCAATTTGGAATTCAAGTTTAGGTAGGTCTCTAACCAAGTTATTCCTAGTTAGTTTTCTAAGTGAATGGATGTTGGAGAGTTCTAATCTTCTATGCCAAAGCCTAGACTCTTTATGAAAAGCATTTAGACAAGTAACATTTTTCTTAGCTAAAGAATTTAAATCAACTGCATAAACATTTTCATTTCTTAAGGCAGAAAAGACTAAAAAAATTTTAGAATTAAAAACATTAAAAAAATAATTTTCAAATTTGAAATTAAAACCATCATCACACAATTGAGAAATACTTAACAGATTATATTTCAGTTCATCAACAAATAAAACTTTATAAATAAAAACTGAATCAGTATTAGCAATTTGTCCTAGGACGATGATTCTTCCTTTAGAATTATCAACAAAGGTGACATAGCCTCCATCAATCTTTATTAGAATTTTAAATCATGAGTAATCTCCAGACATGTGTCTTGAACATCCACTGTCCAAGTACCATACCTTCTTGTGAGAACTCTTCAAACAGGTTTCCTACAAAACAGATTTAGATAAGAAATGATTTTGGTACCCAAATCTTCTTGGGTCCAGAAAGGTTAGAAATCAATGCTTTTGGTACCCACATTTGTCTTAAGGATTTCATACAAATTACAGAATTAAAAGATTTTGAAAGATAAACTTTATTTGATCTATAACTACGTGAATCACTAGTTGTGGCATATGAATGTCCAGAACTAGAATTACCAATATTCTGTCCAGATTTAGAAATAAATATATTTTTAGTAATCTGTCTCTGTCCATGATTGTAGGCTATTATAATAGTGTATTTAGGTGCCACTTTCTTTCCTATAATTTGAGTTAGTGTATCCTTTACATATGTAAACTTCCTTATGTCTCTTCTATGTTGCTCATTAGACATTTTCAGTTCAGTGTTTTCCTTTAATAGTTGAGCATTCTTCTCTTCTTCAATAGTGAGTTCAGTTTTAACAGTCATAGTGAGAGCATGATGTTTCTTTAATGATTTGTATTTATCCTTAAGTTCATTGCATGTCTCTCCTAGCATATTACAGTATTCAAATAATTCCTTACTAGTCATGTTTTCAGAATTATAATCAGATTCTGCATCATCTCCAGAATAATAAGAATTTAAAACAAGAGTATATAAGGTTACCTCTGATGTGTTTGTCATGAAACACATGTTGTCATGTTTTATTTCAGAATCAGACATTTCAGATTCACTTGTACTGTCTTCAGAAGCACTCTAGGTATCCTTCATAGATTTCTTGTACTTCTTGTTCTTATAATCATATTTCTTCTTGAATTTTATCTTTGGGAAGTCAGCCTTGATGTTTACTTTTCTTTTGCACTCGTAGAAAACAACTTCATCACTTTTATCTGGATTTTTCTAGTCCTTCTTCCAATGTCCCTTATTGTTTTACATTCCTTTGTAATTTGATTATATGAAAAATTTATTCTTACTATAAAATTTATTAAACCTTCATGCCATCTGATCCATTTCACCATCACTGTTTGAATCTGAACATTCACTTGTTGGACTATCAGTTTGTATTTAAGCTTTTTCTTTGTCATTTATCTTTTAAGCAGTAGTCTTGAAAGCCACTGATTTCATTTTTGGTTCATCATCTTCCTCTTTGTTTATCTTCAGTTATTCCTCATACATCATTAGTTTTCCAATAAGTTCTTTGACAGGAAAATATCTAATGTCACATGATTCTCTGATTTAAACAAATGTGCCTCTCCATCAGTCTAGTAGACATTTCAATATCCTCATGACTGGTTCCTTTGCTGGAACAACTTTACCAAGTGAATTCATTGTATTGACGATCTCATTGGACCATAGATACATATCAGAAATGGGTTCATCAGTTTTCATTTTAAAATTATAATATTTAATAGTATAAGTATTCAATTGCATTTCTTTAACATTAGTTGTTCCGTCATGAGAAACACCCATTGTATCCTATATTTCATAAGAAGTTTTTCAAGTAGATATTCTGTTAAATTCCTCATCTCCAAGAGCACAGTACAGAGCATTCATGGCTATACAATTATTATTGTAAGTAGACTTAGTAGGTTCATCCCAAGTTGTTCTTTCAGTTTCTGGAATTTTGTATTGAGACTCTATAGCAGTCCAAATATAAAAACCCATGCTCTCTAAATGAATTTTCATTTTTAATTTCCACTAAGCATAGATTATTCCATTAATGAAAGGTGGCATGTTAGTAGTAGCACCCTCTAGTCTATTATCCATAGATAGATTTTAGGGAATAAAATTTAAAGAGATAAAATTTAGAACTAACAGAAATTTAAGATCTTTAAAGATGAAACTAAAATCACAGTTGAAAAACAAAGTATTTCAAAAATCCTTAAAAAAAATCTTTTGATACCAAATGTTGGTCAGAGTGGATACTCAAGAGGGGGTGAATTGAGTTCCAATAAAAATTTCTGTTAAAAATATTTCTCTTAATAGCCCCAAATTTAAAAATAAAGTTAAACTGTAGTGAATCTATACAGAGTGTAAAGGTTCAATCAGTTTCTCAAATATTGATTAGGTCTTAGTTAACTTAATCTAAAGATTAAATTAACTTTTGAAACTGACTTACTGATTTACAATAAGTATAAACAATTGCTAATTTAACTATCAAAGTAGCTTTAAAATAGTTTTGTATTTCAAAGTAATAGCTGCGGAATAAATATATAGTTCGCGTATAGACTTAAATTAAAATGCATAGCTGAGTTAACCAAGAGGATCAGTCTCAAGCCGAGACTTAGTCCTCTCAATAATTTAAATAAATTGATCCACACCCTAGATCGGGGTTAACAATAGTGAACAACTGTCCAAGACACACAGGGACCTATACCACAGTTCTTTGTGGGAAAAGCAAACAACAGCACACAGGCTGTTTGGGTCTTACTCGACCTCTACCACTTTCCAAAGTGGGAAACAAAGATTTATGAAGTTCAAGTGAGGATTTAAGAATCCTCCAGTTTAGCTTAGGAGACAGTGTGTGTGTAAAATATACAGGGAACACACACTGCTCAAAATGTAAAGATAGAGTCACTAAAGGAAGAATGTATCAGAGTTTAGAAAGCTCTAGTGATTGGTAGTGCAGCTCTGGACTCGTTGGATTTAGCAGAGATGCTTCTGAGTCCTTATGTGGGTTTTCTTTTAAAAACAAAGTATCGTGATTCAGCTTGATGTCCTTCACAGGCAAGTGAGTTCTCTGATTTCCAGTGTTCATCGTATGTTCTTCATTAGTGCTATATTACGTGCATACGGGTTTTCTTTAGATCTTGCAAATTACACTTCTTCCACTTTGTCGCGTATTCTTCATTCTCTCATGTATATTCATGGAAGAATTCTCTCTTTATGACTTTTTACACATCACTTTCTTTACAGCAGCTCAATCTTCCTTTTTATTCCCCAAGCTCCGGCAATGGGAATGATTACCTTTCCATAGGTACAAGGTACGGTCTCCTGAAATGCCAACAAATATCATTAAATATCATTAATTTCATTAAAAACATCAATTTTGAACATTAGAATTAAATATGAATTTATAGATATTCAAACAGTTTTCATGACTATCGGTGAGTCATGAGATCGGTGAGACATTTTGAATCTACATCAGTTTTGGTTGCATCAGCATCAGTATCTAAGCATCAGTGTCATAGCATCGGTAACTTATCATCGGTATCTCAGCATTGGTAGATTAACATCGGTAGATTAGCATCGGTAGATTAGCGTTGGTATATTAGCATCGGTATATTAGCATTAGTAGCTTAGCATCGGTAGATTAGCATTGGTAGCTTAGCATCAGTAGATTTGCATCGGTATATTTGGACCTTTTATAGTTAAAGGTGCGAGCATTTATCATTGGTGGGACCGTTCATCATCGGTGCGACCATTCATCATCAGTGCGACCATTCATCATCGGTGCAACCATTCATCATCGGTGCGACCGTTCATCATCGGTGCGACCATTCATCATCGGTGACTCAGGAAAATGACTATCGGTGAGTCAAGACATGGAATTATTACAAAAAGTATGTTCAATCCAGAATACTTCTAGGTCAACCATAACCATATATTGATCATTGATAAACATTTGTAGATGTGATTTACACACATTTAGAACAAGTTGATCAAGAGACTAAAAGGAAATAAATTAAACTAAGATTTGTGATTATTAAAACAACCATTCCACTGAGAGTTCAACAGTAATAATAATATCAAGTACAACAAGTCCAAACAAGTACGATAAATAATACGATTTTACCCAAAACGCTACTTTAACCTGTAATTTACAAAAGAACAGGTAATATAAAATCATAAGTGAACCATATATGATATCATAACAGTGAATATGATTCTCTAATAAGTCAATGACATTATTTAAATCATTATACAGGAGGTTCAGATACATATGAAGCATATCAGACATAAGGTAAGGGATAACTTTTCGAATCTCGTTTTTATCCGAGATTGTTTATTCGTAAGTATTTACGAGGGTTTTTGTTATCATCCAAGCCCATGTTTTCTAAAAATTATTTTATGTATGTTTAAAGTCCTTTTTACCCATTTTTGACTTTTACCACAAGTTATTAAAGGAATATTTCTATTGTTTACCATATGAGGATTTTTTTTTTGACTTTTCCGACAAAAGTACAAGAAGAATGTTATTTTTAACTTATATAGCGTGAATAGATTTTTATGGTTTCATAACACCTCATTTTAATGAATCTCACTCTACAATATTTTATGACTATTTTCAACAAAATACATTTCTTTTGAAATTGAATGGAATTTTGGGAATAGAAAATGATTTTGAAGAAGAAAGGATATTTTCCTCAAGAATTCATTTCAAGTGTTTTATCAAAACCATTTTCCATATAAGATGACATTATTTCATATGTGTATGTTTCAAGTATAATTTCTATATGATTTAAATGGTTTCACTTTTCTTATGATGAAATATCCATTTGTTTTATATGGATTATGTGATAATGGGATGACGTTTATGAAACCCATTTTATTCTTTGGGTTATGATGAATGTTTTAGGTTTATTTTGTGGAACAAGTAAGAATGATTTCATTATGATATGGGTGGGACCTATATCTCCCTCTAATGCATTGGGTAAAGATTTATATCTCATGAGATAGACATGGCTGGAACAGTAAGTTAATCCACTTTAGTATTACAGGACTGAAACGAGGAGTGAACTCGATTCATAAGGGGACTTTGTCCACTAAGATGGTCTTGGCCGCAATGCCTGAGCTACTATGGAAATCATATCATGTTCTTAATGGTTTTCCATAATTATATGTTTTCTTCCCATGATATTTTATCATGATTGATGTTCCCTTATGATATATGCCTTACGTACTTTCAATATTTATGTCATTGCTAAAGATTTTGATGTTTAGATTTTATGTTAATGTTTTTGCATTCAAATGTTTATGGATTGTTTTATGTTCTCTATGTTTACCCTTACATGGAATTTTAGCTCACCCTTTATATGTTTTCTTTTCCCCAGGATATAAAGAATGGTTTTAGGTAAGAATACAAAAGGGGAAGATCATTTTGGGATATGTTGAAGATCTTTCACCATGATTAGAAGATTATGTTCTGAGTTTTCAAAGGCACTAAACTATTATTGTCCTTTGGTGTCTATTTTTGTTATGTATTAAGTATTCCTAAAAATTAATGTAATGTCCATGTACGTCAAGGTTTGGGTCTCTACAGTTGGTATCAGTGAAAAGGTTTAGTCAACCTTTGGAAACTAGGATGTGAGAACTTTAGTGAGATCCCTAGAGATATTTCTAAGGTATGTCTAGAGATGTCCATAAGGTTAAGTATACATATATGTTATAGTCCTAGAATTATGGTAATGATATTAGAATTAAACCTATGATGTTAGATATTTAAGGTACTCCTCCTTTATTATGTTGTTTTCCCTATCATGATTTTTTCCTCTTACACTATTCTTTTTGGGTTATAGAAAACGGATGGAAACAAGAAGATTCACGATAATAGAGGATATGATGGACAACAGAATGATATTCTTCATAAGAAACCAAATGAAATTGGATATAGAAGTCCACATATCATTATTATGCCTAATTAGAAATCTGATAATTTGTTAAATAATCTCAAATTTGGTAAGTTTATCGACTCAGCTAATAAGAGAAAGATGTAGTTTCATGATGATCATAGAGGAAAGAAAGTTCAATTTCCCTCACGTAAATCATGTGGGAAGAGGCATCAGGGAGAATGTTTCAAAGGAACTAGAAGATGATTTGGGTTTGGAAGAAATGATGAAGATCATTCAGTGGTTTAAGAAGGTTGTGGAATGATTTTATGTTTATCAAGAGTAATGTTGTATAGGTAATGGTACTATGGAATAAAGACACATCTAAGGATTGTTACACTATTGTTTTTCCTAAAGTATTTGAAAGTATATGTTGAATGGTACCGGTAACCGTGAAATGTTATTCAGATATTTTATGAAAGAATATGATATGCACATAATGAAGGGATAAATAGATAATGAAATGTTTGATAGAAATCATGAGTTCATGACTGATATAAGGACATAGTTACATCATGGTTTGAGTATATAAAATTTTTGGGATTTTGGTATGTGGAAATAGTTAACTTTTGACAGCATTCATGTTTTCACTAAGGTTCAATGGGTATTAATTTTTTACGAGAATACATTATTAAGGTATTCACATGTTTGGAATTTGACCAACAAGATATCTTGTATGATATATGGGGGATAAATGATGGTATTCACATGCTCGGTAAATGAAATTTCTTGAAATCCTATTCTTTATACTATGAGCTTGGACAGAAGAATTTTAGATAAGCCTAAAGATTGGAAGGAATTATGTTGGACATAAGTTAGTATTGTTTAAGGCTATAACTTTTTGATATTACTTATAGAATGTTATAATTGTGTAGTTTAAGAAAAGGGAAAACCTGCAGAACGGGCGACAACCCGTCACATCGGACAAGGCTGTGGAAATCGAACCCACAATTGATGTGTGACGGGCCTTTATCGCCTACCACTGGCCTACTGGAAGTCCCTGGTTAGTAGAAACTAGTTTTATTGTATTAGGCGGGATGATATTTGAAGTATAAGTCCATTTTAGGAACCATGTACGATTAATCTCACTATATATAGACTTATGTATATTTAATAACTTTTAATGTCCTTTTGTTTGAGACAGATGGAATGACGTATCATTCTATCTCATAGTCTGCTAACACTACACAGAAGAAAAATTCAACTTCATTTCTTTACGAGATGATGTGGAAATTGTTCAAGGCATAAACTATAGTAAGATTGTACCAAAATCAAGTAAGTATTTATTTTACTTCAACAATTTTTCAACTTTAGGGAAATGATATTCAATACAAAAAAATGTTGTCCTGGTGTCCTTATATCCGATGAATCAGATGGTAACTTAAATCATCACAAATTTATGGCTTTGTGATTATCGGATTTTTCATAGCCATGTTCTCTACCACTCTCCATCAGAACATGATGGTTAGATTTTTCTTCCATATCCATATTTTCACCTATGTTCTCCTATGTGGAAACCCAGTGATTAGTTAATTTGGATAACCATTACATTAGATACTTTAGTTTTTAAAGATAACTTTTGGTATTCTTCTTTATGATGTGGGTTTCTATTAAAACTTTCGAGTAGTAAACCATTTATAACCCCGACGAATTTCGGGAGCGAAAGTCATTTTAAGGGGGGTAGAATGTAACATCCCAAAATTTTATGAAAAATATTCCTTTTAATTTCATTGATGTCTTGTGTTGTATGATACATCAAATGGATCTTTCACTACACGCAGCCCTGACTTGGCTTGCATTACACGCAATCAGGACCTTCTTCGATAGTGTGTGTGGTACGCAAAACCAAGTTTCACTAAACGAGATATTATTCTAATATTATTATGAAGTAGCCATTATGAATAGTAATAGTCATGTTTTGAAATTTTATCTTTCAAAATGCACTTAATTTTTGTATTCGGAATATTGAAATTAGCCTAGGGTGAATTTTTGTTATTTTTCCGGAAAACATTCAATTGTTGATGAATAGTGAATACACTGGGTTACTATTTAAAAACTGACTTTTTATTTAAATAATTATTTATTTTATTTAAATTTAATTTAGTTAAAAATGGATACAAAATACTTATATATGTTAATTGTAATTCATTTTAGTCATTTTATAATTAATTTAGATATAATAAAATTTTATTGAACTTTTGACTGTCTTTTACCCACCTCCTAGAAGAATTTGAAAATTTACATAAAACTTAATTTTACCGCTTCTATGAGTGAATTTAGAAAATCTGAGAGACACGGTTGATGACAGTAAGTAAAATGTTTTTCAATAAGATGAAAATAATTTTTGGTGAATAGTAACTTTTAACTTGTATTTACCACGGTTAAAAGTAAATAGGGTAATTAAGTGTAAAAATGATATTATTATTACAATAACACATGTAATAATTCTATTGGATAAGTTTAGTTCTAGTATAAACAACCTTTGGAATAAAATATGACCATTTAGGTCCACTTGGATTAGATTAGGACATTTATTATTATTTTATTTAAAGAATAGTTAAAATAGTTAAAATCAAATTTTAAAAACTAAAACATTTTTAATATGGGGTTATACATAAGATAAATTCGACTATAAATATTCATTAGAAAGATAAAAAGATTTCCTACATAATGGTATTTTATTTATAATTTTTAGACATTAAATAGTTTATTTTATTTATGTCATAATGATGATGCAGTAATTACCTTATTAAGAAAATATTAACATAATTGATATTATTAATACCCAGATAAATGTAATTTGAGACTTTTTATGAATTAAACTAATTGTATAGGTTAATATTAAATGTTTTTATTGATTTAAATAACTTTTTTCTAATTAATCATTTTGTTATGATTTTCACAAAAATCAATTCCCAAATAGTTTCAAAATTGACATAAAATTGTTTTTAAAACAAATATTATATTATTAATTGTTATATTATTCTTAAAAATCTAAGGATTGGACAAATGACTTATATAAGGTTATATATATTAATAATAAACAACTTGGGGTTCTTTTGTCTTGTTATAGTAGGTTTATTAACCTTATTGTGTAAGAAAACAAAAAGACATGGTAAAAGTAAAATTATTTAACTTAAAGTTAAATCTAAATGATAAGGTTAAAATAGTTACCTAAACTTGTCAAAATTCTATTGGATGAGAGGATTTCTACCCATCCCCACCTTAGCTTATAAATAAATCAATTTGGAGCTATTAAAAACCGAATATGACTTTATAATAAAATAATATATTTAGTTTTTCCAAAGGTGCCCCTCTCCTCTCTTATAAAAGGGAACTTCCTCCCTCTCCTCCTCACACCACTTTGAGCCATCAATCTCGGCCAAACCCTGCCAAATTCTCTTATACACTTCTCTTGAAACATCATAGTGGTATTTTTATTGTTCAAAGACCAACCCTAGTGCCCTAAGTGGTTGTTAAGAAGAGGCACATCAAAGAATAGGTAATATCCATTAGTGATCCTTTCCAATTTCATTCTTCTTCAACTTCTTCTTATTTAGTTTTTTCATTATAACGTAATAAAATAAGTATTAAATATATAATGATATTTTATTATAAATATGAAAAAACCCCCTTTTACCTTCTATCCTTCCTATGGAAAGCAAAATCACCGCATGTGCGTACGTACGGAATACCATCTCCACGCCGTGGTGTAATCTGTTTTTCCACCACCACCATACATGGATGGGTATAATGGTATAAATAATAACTATATATGTAGTTTATAACATCATACTGATTATGATATATTATATCATCCACTCCAATTCCATTAAAAAATTATGGGAATCATATCATCGCTCGTGCGTACGTACGGATTACCGTCTCCACGACGCGATGAGATTCAATATCCATGTTAACCATTAAAGAATGATTATAAAGTATATATAATGAATAATAATGGTTTATATAACATAATAATTTTACTGTATTTATTTATATGTTATTTACTTAATTCTATTTATGTCAATAAGGAAAGGAAAACAGCGTTCATGCGTACGTACGACCAACCGTCTCCATGAACGATGTATTTCATTTCATTTATCTATCTATTATATATATATATACTGAATATATATGATATATAAATCATGATTTAAATTCTGGAAGTAATTAAATCATGATATAAGTAATAATAATATCAAGTAGAACAAGTCCAAACAAGTACGACAAATAAAACGATTATACCCAAAACACTGCGTTAACATGGAATTTACAAAAGAACGGGTAATATAAATTCTTAAGTAAACCATATATGATATCATAACAATAAATATGATTCTGTAATAATTCAATGACATTATTTAAATAATTATACAGAAGGTACAGATACATATGAAGCATATCAGATATAAGGTATGGGATAACTTTTCCAATCTTGTTTTTATCCGAGATTGTTTATTCGTAAGTATTTACTGGGGTTATTGTTATCATCCAAGCCCATGTTTTCTAAAAACGTTTTTATGTATTTTTAAAGTCCTTTTTACCCATTTTTGACTTTTACCAAATGTTATGAAAGGAATATTTCTATTGTTTACCATACAAGGAATTTTTTTTTACTTTTCTAACAAAAGTACGAGAAGAATGTTATTTTTAACTTATACGGCGTGAAAATATTTTTATAGTTTCATAACACCTCATTTTCATGAAGCATACTCTACAAGATTTTATGAATATTTTCGACAAAATATTTTTTTTTTGAAATTTCATGGAATTTTGTGAAATGAAAATGATTTTGAAGATCAAAGGATATTTTCCTCAAGAATTCATTTCAAGTGTTTTTTCAAAACCATTTTCCATCTAAGATGACATTATTTCATATGTGTATGTTTCAAGTATAATGTCTCTATGATTTACATGGTTTAACTTTTCTTATGATGAAATATCCATTTGTTTTATATAGATTATGTGATGATGGGATGATGTTTATGAAACCCATTTTATTCTTTCGGTTATGATGAATGTTTTAAGATTATTTTGTGGCACAAGTAAGAATGATTTAATTATGTGATGTGTGGGACCTATATATACCTCAAATGCATTGGGTAAAGATTTATTTATCATTTTATAGACATGGATGGAATGTTAAGTTAATCTAGTTCAGTATTACAGGACTGAAACGAGGAGTGAACTCGATTCTGAAAGGGACTTTTTCCACTGAGATGGTCTTGGCAGAAATGCCTTGGCTACTATGGAAATCATATCATGTTCTTAATTGTTTTCCACAATTATATGTTTTCTTCCCATGATATTTTATCATGATTGATGTTCCATTATGATATATTCCTTACGTACTTCCAAGCTTTATGTCTTTGCTCAAGATTTTGATGTTTAGATTTTATGTTCATGTTTTTGCATTCAAATGTTTATGGATTGTTTTATGTTATCTATGTTTACCCTTACTGGGCATTTGAGCTCACCCTTTATATGTTTTATTTTCCCTAGGATATAAAGAAAGTTTTTAGGTAAGAAAACAAATGGGGAAGATCTTTATGGGATATGTTGAAAATATTTCACCACGATTAGAAGATTATGTTATTAGTTTCTAAAGACACTAAACTATTACGGTCCTTTGGTGTATATTTTTGTTATGTATTAAGTATTCCACAAAAGTGATATAATGTACATGTACGTCAACCTTTGGATCTCTACAATGTTTTTATAGATATTTTTATGGTATTTATATTCATCATTGAAAACAAATCTCATTTTACTTATACTACACTAATGATCTGTTGTTCTAATACCATCATTATTATTTATCCATATGTTTAATGATATGTTTTACAAGATGTGTTATATTTTTATACCATCCTCCATATTTCTCTAAATAGTTTGTGATTATGTTTATTGATATGTAAAATTATTAATATTTTATACTCTAGACTATTAATATGATTGTTTACATTGATTTAGTTTCACCCATTTCATATGATGGAGGCATTGGACATAGAAATTTATGGAAGGGGAGTACTATAGCCTGTGGATGCATCAAAAGGTCTCATGAGACAAAATAACTTTGGTATTTGGATTAGTAATTTCCCATTTTTTTTATTTCTTCACATTAGGCATTGACGATGTGTTTATGATGTTCGAAATTATTCATTCCCTAATTATGAGATTAAATATTGATGTCCATTTGATTTTTTGATTACTTATGATATTCATGGATATGTTTCAAGATCACGAGGTTATTTATATGGAATTATTTGATCATCATTTATTCATATCATATTATTCTTTATACTCGTGTTATTTCTGAAATAACATGTTTTTCAGACATTTACCTTATAAATTTTATTATATCATATTTATTCATGATATTTTACATTGTATGAATACCATTATTGATCATTTTTTCTCACCCATTTCTTATGTTTCTTAAAAGTATAATGATATGTAGTAATTTATGTTTGATATACAAGAATATGATAAAAGGAATAATGGTGTACTAAATGAGAATATTAAGTTTCATTTTATGATAGAAAAAGTAATGTGTGATTCTATTATGTATTAATTTTTCTAGGATACTAAACCACTATATCCTTTGGGATGAAATTTCTTGTATCTATTTATAATGTGATAATGTTAACACCATCTCTAGGCTACAAAGTTTAGGTTCCTTAGATTCTATATCAGAGCATGTTTAATATAATCTTTGAGAACAAGATTTCAAAAAATATAGAATACCGAAAGTGAACCTATGATATAGATTTATAATATTCCCAAAATAAATATATTTTATTATTTATATGTGGATAAGTTAATATTTTCATGTACCGATATGGGTTTATATTTCTATGGTTATTCATTAATTTCATTAAAAATACTCATTTTTAGGTTTTCTATGACTGGATTTTATCATGATTAAGAATACCTTGTGATAAATTAATAGGAATACAACCCTCTAGTGTAGTATCTTTTATAAAGAAAACGTTTTTGAAGAATAAAACATTTATTTGTTTTGGAAACATGTTTAATGTTATTTATAAACAGTATGGTTAATATGATCAATGATGTTAAGGTAACAATAATCCATTAATGTTTTTTGAGAAACAATAAGTTTTATCTAAAAACTTCATGGATAAAAATAGATTTGATGATTAATTTTTCAGGTCAATTTCAGAAAATTTGTGATAAACTTATAGGAATTTTATATTTTTATAAAAAATAAAAACCCATAGGTTGGATGACAACTCGTCACTTTTTGCAAGAACACACGGCTTGGACCCACAACTGAAGGGAGATAAGGGTGATGTTCCTAATACTATCCTAAATGATTTCATGTTTTGTATGAAATTTTTTCATTAATAATTTGATATATAATTATTATTTTGATTTTAGGAATCATATTATAGGATAAAAAATATTTCATTTTTTTATTTTGATTTGAATATTGAAATATTGAAATTTATGGAAAAGTTTTAATTTGATTAATATAAAATATTATTTAGAAAAAAATATTTTACATTTTTGGGGTCTTATTTTAAATATTATGGGATAACCATTTTGGTTGAAGAATTCTTTTATCTAGTTTTTTTCATGGTTATTTGGGATGTAGGGTTATTTATTTGAGAAAAAATCTAAGTTGATCCTTTGGTGTTATTTTGGAAATTTTGATGTAAAATGTATTATTTCTTCATATGATGGATTATAAAATTAGGTTATTATCTTTCATAGTGGTAACCATTTTATTTTTAGTTAATGTAAAAACATATGAAGATTTTTGTGTGTGTAATTTTTGATTTATTATAGGTTGTCCTTAATGCTTCAAGCATAAAAAATTCTTCTTAAATAACCATCATTTCGAGAAAAAGATGAGTTTGTGGTGAAATTTGATTGAAGGGTGAAATGATATTTTTAATGTGAGATTAGTTCCTTGTGTTATCAGTTTATTTAGTAAATTAATTTCTCAAATTTTGGAAAAAATTATATTAAAAAATATTTTTTCTTATTACCTTCAATTCCAATTAATTGATGGTCTTTTTCACTCTTCCTAGATTTTTAGTTGTTTGGTAATTAACACTCTTCAAAACATGTTTCATATAAAAAATTATTAATACAGGTGCAGTATATTCCCCTTCCATGCCTATATTTTTAATTTTCATTAATTTAATTGTATTTGGAAACCTAGTTATGTGTTATTCTAGATGACCATCATATTTCTTGATCCCAATTTTCCAGAGGGTTTTTTATTAAACATTCTCTAATTTGTGTTATACAAAGAAATATATTAAAATTTTAAAACCTCAATTACTGAGAATAATATAAAATTTTAAGGATGCAAATTATTAAATGGTTAGGATGGAACACATGCAAATTTTAAAAAGACACTTTGTTCGATGGCATATACAACACGCAACCCTAATTGAAAATGAATAGTAATAAAATATACCATTATTAACTAGATAACAAATTGGTGTGTATTAATTAGACTAACTAATATTTTACCAATATATGGTTTAAACATGCATAAAATGAATTCATTCATTCAAAATTAAAAGGAAAAACATTTGAATGTAAAAGAAATTTTTTCCAAATTTTTTTTATGTGCCCAATGGGTCCTTATCTAAAAAAATTAAATTAATTATTATTTTTGAATTATTTTATTTAAATTTATATTTTATTTATTAATTAAATTTTTTTAACATTCATCAATTAATTTTTTTATGCATAGGATAATAATAAATCTAGTTTTATGATCAAAGCTATATTTTTCTAAAGAAACTATTTAATCATGAACATATATTAAAATTAATTTAAAAAAATTATTATTATTGAATATTATAAAATGAATTATATATTTTTAATCATGAGTTTAATTTTTTTTAAATATATAACTTTTATTTTTAGGCATTATGTATAGTAATCGTGTTAAAATTTTCCACCTTGATAAAACATAAATATAATTAATATAGGTTACATATAACGATAAATGTCACCATTTTAAATTAAAAATTATATAGCATGAATTTAATTTTACCCTTATCACCTTAATCTCTAATTTTAATTTTTTAGGGGGCGCATGTTTATGAAAAGGTAAATTATAATATTTAAAACAAGGAAAAGTACAAAAAGTCACTCTTTTCCTTTTTAAAATTTATTTTTCCTACACATTGGGACAAAAGTATGTTTTGAATTAGTATAAATATCATTTTTTTGATCAATTAAATTATTTTACTAATTGTAATTTGTTTATTTCGTTAGTTGTTAAATAATTATATTAATATCTTACGCAGCGCTAATACAGTATTTATCCAATTAAAAGAAAAATAAAATAAATTATTTTTACAATAATAAAAGTAAAATTATTTGTGTAATATATAGTGTTACATGAATTTTCAATCTAAATACGAAATATTAGTTTTTTATAAGAATATATTTGATTTATGACTTTTTCATTATAGTTTTTATGTCAAATTAAATTAATAGTGTCGAAATTGACATGAGTGTTATTTTATCAAAATAATATTTTATTAATTTTTTTAAAAAATGATTAAAATATCTAAAGGAGAAAAGGTGGATAATATATAGTCTAAAGTTTTTTTATATTAGAAAATTATGTGCCAATTTTCATCGTATATATCAAATTATATCTTATTATGAGTGATAAATCTCATACTGTGGTTAATGTCAATATAGGATAACTAAGGGGTTAAACTAAAAGATAATGTTTAAAACCCAACTTAAACCTACAATATTTTTATTTTTTAACTACTGGAAATACAATATTTCTTAACGGTTCACAACCATTGGGAAAGCCCCTCTAACCGTTGGTATATGATATAGCAACGGTTCTGATAACCGTAAGGAAGTAAGCCGTTGGGAAAGGTTTTCCCAACGGTTTACTGGATACCGTTGGCATAGACTCACAAGAGCCACCCTATCACAACGGTTCTGCCCAAACCGTTGGGATAGTTTTTCCCAACGGTTTGGAAGAACCGTTGGGAAATACCAATATCCCTTAACTATCCCAATGGTTCTGGCAAACCGTTGGAATAGTTTTCCCAACGGTTCTCCCCAAACCTTTGGGATATCCCCATGGATGAACACTTTCCCAACGGTTTAGAACCGTTGGGAAAAGAGATATTTACCAATGGTTCAATGAACCGTTGGTAAAAACATCATTAGGATTATATGCCTACGGTTTAAAACCGTTGGCATACCATATGCTGTGAAAATTGCAGCAGCCTGCAATTTGCACAGCCCCTGTCCATTAGGCCCCTCTCCATCAGGCCTCATTAGGCCTCATTTTGACCTCATTTTCAATCCAATTATTGTACCTACAATAAAATAAAACATACATATACAATTAAAAAACTATACACATCAATAATTAAATTAGAATTCATAACGTAATTATAAACATACATAATTCATATAGAATTCAATTTAAAATTTAGATGACAATTATATGTTGAATCCGAAATTGAATTCATAATTTGATCAGTTTTTTCTATACCATATATTTTTACCTCAAATGATGTCCATTTTAAACAAAATACATACACCTGAAGTGATACCGGCCACAAATACGGGTGAATGATTTCTGAAGTGGTTTAGAAGACGACACCTCAATCGGACGTGTCGTGTGCCCACGGTGACCGAGAACGCAGTTTTGGTGTCATAAACGGCCAAAACTGGCGTCAAACAGTCAAATTCATAGAGGACGACCTCAGATTGACCTGAAACCACCGTGAAACATTCTAATTATTATTCGTGACGTGTACGTGTAGACGGCACATCAATCGGACGTGCGGTGTGCGCAGTACGACTCAATATGTGCTTTTTAAGTGTTGGGCGCGCTTCCGAAAGGCGTGTGGGGTGGTCCAAACCGGCCAAACGACGTCATATTGGCCTGAAATCAGACAAAAATAACGGGTGAGTGAATTGTGAATTGGTCGGGCATACGACAGGCCAATCGGAGGTGCCGTGTGCCCGCGGTGACCGAGAACGCACTTCTGGTGCCATAAACGGCCAAAACGGGCCTCAAACTGTCAAATTCAGAGCATATGAAATCGGAATGACCTGAAACCACCGTGAAACATTCTAATTATTATTCTTGAAGTGGAAGCGCAGACGCCACGTCAATCGGACGTGCAGTTTGTGCGGTACGGCTCAATATGCATGTTTTAAATGATATGCGCGCTTCATAAACGCGCGTGAGGGGGGTCCAAATGGGCCGAACGAAGTCAGAATGGCCTGAAATCAGACGAAAAATACGGGTGGGTGATTTTTTAAGTCTTCGAATAGACGACACGTCAATCGGATGTGCCGTGTGCCCGCGGTGACCGAGAACGCAGTTCTGGTGTCATAAATGGCCAAAACGGGCGTCAAACGGTCAAATTCATAGCAGACGACCTCGAATTTACCTGAAACCACTGTCCAATATTCTAATTATTATTAGTGACGCGTACACACAGACGGAACGTCAATCGGATGTGCGGTTTGCGCGGTACGTCTCAATATAAGTGTTTTAAGTGATGCGCGCGTTTCATAAACGCGCGTGGGGGGTCCAAACGAGCTGAACGAAGTCAGAATGGCCTGAAATCAAATGACAAATACGGGTGAGTGATTTCTGAAGTGGTCGAGCAGACAGCACATCAATCGGACGTGCCATGGCCCTTGGTGACCGACAACGCAGTTCTGGTGTCATAAACGGCCAAAACGGGCGTCAAACGGTCAAATTCATAGCGAACGACCTTGGATTGAGTTGAAACCACCGTGCAACATTCTAATTATTATTCGTGACGTGTACGCATAGACGGAACGTCGATCAGACGTGTGGTTTGTGCGATACGGCTCAATATTCCTGTTTTAAGTGATGCGCGTGCTTCGTAAACGCGCGTGAGGGGGGTCCAAACGGGCCGAACGAAGTTGGAATGGCCTGAAATCAGACGAAAAATACGGGTGAGTGATTTCTGAAGTGGTCGAGCAGACGGCACGTCAATCGGACGTGCCGTGTGCCCGCGGTGACCGACAACGCAGTTCTGGTGTCATAAACGGCCAAAACGGGCGTACAATGGTCAAATTCATAGAGGATGACCTCGGATTGAGCTGAAACCATCGTGAAACATTCTAATTATTATTCGTGACCTGTACGAGCAGACGGAACGTCAATCGGACGTGCGGTTTGCACGGTATGGCTCAATATTCTTGTTTTAAGTGATGCGTGTGCTTCGTAAACGCGCTTGAGGGGGGTCCAAACGGGACGAACGAAGTCGGAATGGACTAAAATCAGACGACAGATACAGGTGAGGGATTTCTGAAGTGGTCGAGTAGATGGAACGTCAATCGGACGTTCCGTGTGCCCACGGTGACCGACAATGCAGTTCTGGTGTCATAAACGGCCAAAACGGGCGTCAAACGGTCAAATTCATAGCGGACGACCTTGGATTGAGTTGAAACCACCGTGAAACATTCTAATTATTATTCGTGACGTGTACACATAGACGGCACGTCAATCAGACGTGCGGTTTGCGCGGTACGACTCAATATTCATGTTTTAAGTGATGCGCGCGCTTCGTAAACGCGTGTGAGGGGGGTCCAAACGGGCCGAAAAAAGATGGAATGGCTTGAAATCAGACGACAAATACGGGTGAGTGATTTATGAAGTGGTCGAGTAGACGACACATCAATCGGACGTGCCGTGTGCCCGCGGTGACCGACAACGCAGTTCTGGTGTAAAAAACGGCCAAAACGGGCGTCCAATAGTCAAATTCATAGCGGATGACCTCAGATTGAGCTGAAACCACCGTGCAACATTCTAATTATTATTCATGACATGTACGCGTAGACGGAACGTCAATCGGACGTGCGGTTTGCGCGATACGGCTCAATATTCGTGTTTTAAGTGATGCACGCGCTTCGTAAATGCGCGTGAGGGGAATCCAAACGGGCCGAACGAAGTCGGAATGGCCTGAAATCAGACGAAAGATACGGGTGAGTGATTTCTGAAGTGGTCGAGCTAGCGGAACATCAATCGGACGTGCCGTGTTCTCGCGGTGACCGACAACGCAGTTCTGGTGTCATAAACGGCCAAAACGGGCGTCCAATGGTCAAATTCATATCGGACAACCTCGGATTGAGCTGAAACTACTGTGAAAAATTCTAATTTTTATTCGTGACGTGTACATGCAGACGGCATGTCAATCGGACGTGCGGTTTGCGCGGTACGACTCAATATTCGTGTTTTAAGTGATGCGCGTGCTTCGTAAACGCGCGTGAGGGGGGTCCAAACAGGCCTAACGAAGTTGGAATGGCCTGAAATCAGACGACAAATACGGGTGAGTGATTTCTGAAGTGGTCGAGCAGACGACACGTCAATCGGACTTCCCGTGTGCCCGCGGTGACCGACAACGCAGTTTTGGTGTCATAAACGGCCAAAACGGGCGTCCAACAGTCAAATTCATAGCGGACGACCTCAGATTGGATGAAACCACCATGAAACATTCTAATTATTATTCGTTACGTGTACGCGCACAAGGCACGTCAATCGGACGTGCGGTGTGCGCGGTACGGCTCAATATTCGTGTTTTAAGTGATGCGCGCGCTTCGTAAACGCGCGTGAGGGGGGTCCAAACGGACCGAACTAAGTCGGAATGGCTTGAAATCAGATGAAAAATATGGGTGAGTGATTTCTGAAGTGGTCGAGCAGACGACACGTCAATCGAACGTGCCGTGTGCCCACGGTGACCGACAACGCAGTTCTCGTGTCATAAACGGCCAAAACGGGAGTCCAACGGTAAAATTTATAGTGGACGACCTCGGATTGAGCTGAAACCACCGTGCAACATTCTAATTATTATTTTTGATGTGTACGTGCAGACGGTACGTCAATCGGACGTGCGGCTTGCGCGGTACGTCTCAATATTCATGTTTTAAGTGATGTGGGCTCTTCGTAAACGCGCGTGAGGGGGGTCCAAATGGGCCGAACGAAGTCGGAATGGCCTGAAATCAGACGACAAATACGAGTGAGTGATTTCTGAAGTGGTCGAGTAGACAGAACATCAATCGGACGTGCCGTGTGCCCGCGGTGACCGACAACGCAGTTCTGGTATCATAAACGGCCAAAACGGGCGCCCAACGGTCAAATTCATAGCGGACGACCTCGGATTGAGCTGAAACCACCGTGAAACATTCTAATTATTATTCTTGATGTGTACGGGAAGACGGAACGTCAATCGGACGTGCGGTTTGCGCGGCACGACTCAATATTCATGTTTTAAGTGATGCGCGCGCTTCGTAAACGCGCGTGAGGGGGGTCCAAATGGGCCGAACGAAGTTGAAATGGCCTGAAATCAGACGAAAAATACGGGTGAGTGATTTCTGAAATGGTCGAGCAGACGACACATCAATCGGACGTGCCCTGTGCCCACAGTGACCGAGAACGTAGTTCTGGTGTCATAAACGACCAAAACGGGCGTCAAACGGTCAAATTCATAGCGGACGACCTCAGATTCACCTGAAACCACCGTGCAACATTCTAATTATTATTCGTGACGTGTACACATAGACGACACGTCAATCGGACGTGCGGCTTGCGCGGTACGACTCAATATGGGTGTTTTAAGTGATGCACGCGCTTCGTAAACGCGCCTGAGGGGGGTCCAAATGGGCCGAACGAAGTCGGAATGGCCTGAAATCAGACGAAAAATACGGGTGAGTGATTTATGAAGTGGTCGAGCAGACAACACATCAGCCGGACGTGCCGTGTGCCCGCGGTGACCAACAACGCAGTTCTGGTGTCATAAACGGCCAAAACGGGCGTCCAACGGTCAAATTCATATCGAACGACCTCGGATTGAGCTGAAACCACCGTGCAACATTCTAATTATTATTCGTGACGTGTACGCGCAGACGACACGTCAATCGGACGTGCGGTTTGCGCGGTACGACTCAATATTCGTGTTTTAAGTGATGTGCGCGCTTCGTAAACGCGCGTGAGGGGGGTCGAAACGGGCCGAACGAAGTTGGAATGGCCTAAAATCAGATGAAAAATACGGGTGAGTGATTTCTGAAATGGTCGAGCAGACGACACATCAATCGGACGCGCCGTGTGCCCGTGGTGACCGACAACGCGGTTCTAGTGTCATAAACAGCCAAAACGGGCGTCCAATGGTCAAATTCATAGTGGACGGCCTCAGATTGAGTTGAAACCACCGTGAAACATTCTAATTATTATTCGTGATGTGTACGCATAGACGACACGTCAATCGGACGTGCGGTTTGCACGGTACGACTCAATATTCGTGTTTTAAGTGATGTGCGCGCTTCGTAAACGCGCGTGAGGGGGGTCCAAACGGGCCGAACGAAGTCAGAATGGCCTGAAATCAGACGACAAATACAGGTGAGTGATTTCTGAAGTGGTCGAGTAGACGACACATCAATCGGACGTGTCCTGTGCCCGCGGTGACCGACAACGCAGTTCTGGTGTCATAAACGGCCAAAACGGGCGTCCAACGGTCAAATTCATAGCGGACGACCTCGGATTGAGCTGAACCCACCGTGCAACATTCTAATTATTATTTGTGATCTGTACGCGGAGACAACACGTCAATCGGACGTGTGGTACGGCTCAATATTCGTGTTTTAAGTGATGTGCGCGCTTCGTAAACACGCGTGAGGGGTGGTTCAAGGAGGAGGCGGGGGGGGGGGGGGGGCTGTTCGGGGGGCTGTCCAGGGAGTGTCCGGAGGGCTGTCCGGGGACCAGGGAGGAGGGTGGGGGGCTATTCGGGGAGATGTCTGGGGGGCTGTTGGGGTGCTGTCCTGGGTCAAGGGAGGAGGGGGGGGGGGGGGGGGGGGCTGTTCTGGGGCTGTCTAGGGGCTGTCCGGGGGGGCATTCGGAGGGTTTTACGGGGGGGTGTCTGGGGGGTATTCGGAGGGGTGTTCGGGGGGTTGTCTGGGGTACAAGGAGGTGGGTGGGGGGGGGGGGCTGTCCGGGGGTTGTTCGCGGGGCTGTCTGTGGGGTGTTCAGGGGTGTCCGGGGTCCAAGGAGGAGGGGGGGGGGGCTGTTCGGGGGGATGTCCGGGGAGTGTCCGGGGGGTTGTCTGGGGTCCGGGGAGGAGGGTGGGGGTGCTGTCCGGGGGGCTGTCCGGGGTCTAGGGAGGAGGTGGGGGGGGGGGGGGGGCTGTTCGGGGGGCTGTCCAGGGGCTGTCCGGGGGGGTGTTCGGAGGGTTGTCCGCGGGCTGTTCGGGGGGCTATCCGGGGGGTGTTCGGGGGGCTGTCTGGGGGGTGTTCGGGGGGTGTCCGGGGTCCAAGGAGGAGGGTGGGTGGGTGGGGGGGGGGGGGGGGGGGGCTGTCCGGGGAGTGTCTGGGGGACTGTCCGGGGTCCAGGGAGGAGGGGGGGGGGGGGGGGTGTTCGGGGGGCTGTCTGGGGGTCTGTCCGGGGTCCAGGGAGGAGGGGGGGGGGGGGGCTGTTCGGGGGGCTGTCTAGGGGCTGTCCGGGGGGGGGGGGGTGTTCAGAGGGTTGTCCGGGGGTTGTCCGAGGGCTGTTCGGGGGGCTGTCTGGGGGTGTTCGGGGGGTTGTCTGGGGTACAAGGAGGTGGGTGGGGGGGCTATTCAGGGGGCTGTCCGGGGGGCTGTACGGGGTCCAGGGAGGGGGGGGGGGGGTGTTCGGGGGGCTGTCCTGAGGGGTGTCCAGAGGGTTGTCCGGGGGCTGTTCGGGGGGCTGTCCGGGGGGTGTTCGGGGGGCTGTCCGGGGGGTGTTCGGGGGGTGTTCGGGGTCCAAGGAGGGGGGGGGGGGGGCTGTCTGTGAAGTGTCCGAGGGGCTGTCCGGGGTCCAGGGAGGAGGGGGGGGGGGGGGGGGGGGCTGCTCGGGGGGCTGTCCGGGGGGCTGTCCGGGGTCCAGCGAGGGGGGGGGGGGGCTGTTCGGGGGCTGTTCGGGGGGGTGTTCGGAGGGTTGTCCGGGGGTTGTCCGGGGGCTGTTCGGGGGCTGTCTGGGGGTGTTCGGGGGGTTGTCCGGGGTACAAGGAGGTGGGTGGGGGGGGGGGGGGGTGTTCGGGGGGCTGTCTGGGGGGCTATCCGGGGTCCAGGGAGGAGGGGGGGGGGGCTCTTCGGGGGGCTGTCTAGGGGCTATTCGGGGGGGGGGGGGGGGGGGGGTGTTCGGAGGGTTTTCCAGGGGGTGTCCGGGGGGTGTTCAAGGGGATGTCCGGGGGGTGTTCAGGGGGTGTCCGGGGTACAAAGAGGTGGGTGGGGGAGCTGTCCGGGGGGCTGTTCGGGGGGCTGTCCGAGGGGTTGTCCGGGGTCCAGGGAGGAGGGTGGGGGGTTGTTCGGGGGGCTGTCTGAGGTGCTGTCCGAAGGGCTGTCCGGGGTCCAGGGAGGAGGGGGGCTGTTCGGGGGTCCAGGGAGGAGGGTGTATGGGGGCTGTGCGGGGGGCTGTCCGGGGGGTGTTCGGGGGGTTGTCCGGTGTCCATGGAGGAGGGTGGGGGGGCTGTACGGGGGGCTGTCCAGGGGGTTGTCCGGGGTTCAGAGAGGAGGGTGGGGGGCTGTCCGGGGTCCAGGAAGGAGAGGGTTCCCAAACACACAACCACTAAAAGACAACAACATCCATAAAAACAGATAATATATAAAAATAAATCAACTCCAATACTATACTATGAGTCTAGATAAAACCAACAACTAGAATAGATTAAATATCAAATCTCAGTAATATTAGTCAAAAATGAAATGGATCAATTTGTCCCACATCACCCTCACCATCATCACCAGCATCACCATCACCATCACCATCACCATCACCATCATCATCACCATCACCATCACCATCACTATCATCATCACCATCATCATCACCCTCATCCTCGTCCCCATCATCGTCCTCGTCCCCATCATCATCCTCGCCCTCCTCAGTGCTATCCTCGCCCTCGCCCTCCTCCTCGCCCTCGCCCTCCTCCTCGCCATCATCATCGTCAAGATGAACATCGTCCTGAGCAGCACTAGAACTGTCACCTGGTGCACCATATATAGAATTTATCGACGATATATACTCATCAAAAGCTGGGCTAGCCTCTGCTGGAAGTGTTGGACATAGGACTTCAATAAATTTCATAAACGCATTGTTTGCCCTAGCAGACTGTTCTGTCGTCTCTGTGGCCCTTTTCTCAGCCTGTTCTGCTTGTTCCCTAACTTCCTGCAGCTCGGTGGCACTACAGCTCGTACCCGAGGAGGCCCAATACTTCCTCGGGGCTATCCTAGTTCGGCAGCGTACTCTGCCAGGATGCTCCTCTCCTAACACCTGATGTAAGTGATCTCTATGCCCAAAATTGTCCTGTTCTTGGGCATCGAGGGCCTCTAAAGCAACCTGTTACAAATATAAATATATTATTAAGTTACAAAATAGATATTAAAATATAAAATCAATAGATTAAAACATACAATCTGCTGATGAGTCGCTTCGTTGATGGCACTTCCATCCTTTTTCCGTCTACTCGAGCAAAACAGTTTTGCTCGAGGCACACGTCCTTCAATATTCTGTATTTTCCTCTATAATGATATTGAAAACTAAAGTTATATGAAAACTTTAACAAACGATTAAATAATTTATAAAACAAAAGAAAATGTAAGTCGTAAATAAAACTTATAAAAAATTGTCATACCTGCTTCCTCTCATGATCCGGCATCGTCGTACGTCCTAGTGTGTGGAGATATTTTTTTGCATCAATGTTTTTTTATTTTTTCCAGATGACTCCTAAATAAAATTCAATAATGAAAAGGATAATATTAATGTGAAAAATGAAAGTTATTATTTAAATACCTTAAATTTATTTCATACCATAAACTGGGTACTCGTCCAATGAGTAATCATCAGACGATACTGATCTATAGGACATTCATCCACGACTGGAACTGCCTCTAACTCAGTGCGAACTCTAGCACGCTAGCCAAGATACAACTCATGCTTGTAGACTCTCCATAGATCGCCTAAATCCTTTAGATGTTCCGCTCGAGAAACCTCACCATCGGGAAAATTAAATCGAAGCTGACATCAAAATATTAATTCATATAAATACAAAAATAATTCATGTCATTAAATACAATAGATTTTTTATCCATATCTCTGCCCAAGATCTATCCTTGACTTCATGTGGCAAATGTCTCCATGACAGCGGGATGACGGGAATGATGTCGGAGTATTTTGCAAGCGTCGCCAAAAAACTCTGACATTGCTGCCCGGATTTCTCAACCATTTGGTTGTCTTCATTATAATCTACCATAACCTGTGTGCAGCGATTCCACACCGAACACATGCGTGTACGCCCCCGCCCCCGCCTCCTGTCAGTAGCTGTATCTGTCATTAAAGAAAAAACAAATATTTTATCAAAACATGTTATAATGAAAATAAATATTTTTATACAATTTTGTTAGGGTTTTATAAATATACCTACACCAGTCTGATCGCTGAGCACCGCCGGATCCATAGAAACTGATGGAACACCCTGTGCTGGAACAGGAGTCGAGGACGAAGGAATATGGAAGCTTGGAGAGACAGAAATAGAAGGAAAAGAAGATGGGACAGCATTATGACCAGATTTTGACTGGGGAGTGGGAATCATCATGGGATGTGAAAATCATGGGGCAGAAGATGCAGACGGTAGAGAAAACATGGGAGGCCTAAATATCCCGTGTGTCCCTAACAGAACACCGGGATCAGAATGTGGTAAGGATGACATGTCAGTGGGAGGGGTAGGGTCTAGTCGGGCACGCGCAGCTGACCGTCGACCTCTGGTACGAACCCCCCTCGTACCACTGGCCTGAGTACTAAGACTAGTACTAGGCTCCTCATCGAATAACTGTCGACGTAAAGGTGGATCCTACAAAAATGTTTACAACAAAATTAATCACATGACATTATATATTCTTTAAATATATATATTTGAAATAAAGTACTCACAACAGGTACTAATGGTGGAACTCCCAAATCCGTCATTCGACGATTGTTGTCCATCATTTTTTTCCTTCGTCTCTCTTCAATAGGCTGCATTTCCTGCTTTTGAAAACAAATATGTAATTAATTAGAAAAAGGAAACTAAAGTTTAAACCAAAAAAATAAATATATGAGGGAATAGGGGGATTCATTGATAATTTATCTATAAAATTTTTTATAAGAGATTGAATGGATTTAATAAATCATACAAGTTGTAATGTTTACCAAGTTAAAAATATTGTTTGACTAGGTTTGAATACAGTTAAATTCCAAATTAGAAAATGCAATTCAAATAAAAGTGCAACGAATAAACATTGAAAATTCACATGACGATCAAGTCAGCCAAAATATATTTGTTATCAATACTAAATCAATTTGAATAGTACCAACCTTAACAACCCAACTCGAGGTAAACCAAAAGAATTGAGAACATGGACGAATGATTCTATATATTTTCAACCACATCTTCAGGTTCACAATCAACTCTGACAATTGAGATATTGGAGTCATCAAAAGAAATAAATGCATTGGTTCCAATGACAGTAGGGAAAGTGTCAATTTCATCATCACCATCATAAAAAATATGTCTTGGAATTACTTCAACTATGACATAAAATTCAGGTCGAAGTTGGTCTTTGACATAAAAAACTTGTTTAGCCATTGATGCCAACACATATGGTTCTTCGGTAGCAAGAGTGCGAGTCATATTAATTACTCTAAATCCACAATCATCAATAAATGTGCCTTGTATCGTCATCGAATCAAACCAATGGCCTTTCAACATTGTTACTCGTCCATGAGAGTAATAATCCAATATTATTATTTTCTCTACGACTCTATAATAACCCACATTTTCAAATCGTGGTCTACTATCTGATGCACTAGCATAACAATCTGTTGTGGCAGTAACCATAACACCATCATGTTGTGTTCTCATATTCTTTGCTCGTTCAGTGACAATAAATTTGTACCCATTGATAACAATTGATTTACAGTCACGAACCACGGTATTAGGACCAAAAGCCAAAGCTCTTATTTCCTCAGAGACAGAGTCAGCAGACAAACTCAATACCTGCAATATAAATTATTGTTAAACTTAATTAAATATTGATTTAATTATTTTAAATAGTAATATTTTTACCTTCAATTTTTACCAAGAAGAAAACTCTTTTCTATGAAAAGCCTCCCTTTTTCTCAAAGATAAAGAATGATGCTTTCTATTTATCATTGTTTTATGTTCCCTGTAGATAAAAAATATGAATAGTTTAACAGATATATATGTAAGATATACATAATCAATTTAGTTACCTGATATAGTCATCGAACAAATCACAGTTGAACAAAACTGTGCGATGTGCCATTTTCCGCTCTTCATGGCTTAATGTCTTCAATGTATATGATCCAGGAATTCCTCCTATTTGAGGAAGTGATGGAAAACTGGGTTCAATTTGCTCATACTGTTTTTCTTCATTTCTCATTGGTCTATTCAATCTTGTAGTAAGATCGGAAAAATACATCGAGCAGAAATCCATACATTCTTGGGCCAGGTAACCATTCACGATAGAACCTTCGGGATGATTTCTTTTTCGGATATAAGACTTTAATTTGAACATATTTCTTTCAGTTGGATACATCCAATGAAAAGAAACAGGTCCTCCAAGAAATATTTCATTGGGAATATGGATAGTCAGATGCAGCATGCATGTGAAAAATGATGGAGGAAATATTTTCTCCAACTCACACAAAATTAATGGGGCACCTGTCAAATTTTTTTGCAAGAAAGACTTAGACAACTTATTAGAACAAAGATCTCTAAACAAATGGCACAACAGAATAATAGCCACCCTTACATTATTGGAAAAAAGATGACGGATTGCTATTGGAAGCAACTCATGCAGTATAACGTGATAATCATGAGTCTTCAAAGATTTTAGCTTCAACTCTTTTCTGTTGACCCGTTTAGATATGTTGCTTGAATACCCATCAGGAACTCTAATAGTCTCTAATACTTCCAGAATTTTTTTCCATAGGTGTCATCAGATAAGAAGCACATGGAAGTTGCCATTTATTTTCACTGATACGCACAGGATGCAATTCTGATCTGATGCCCCAAACCACCAAGTCACGCCGAGATCGTAAATCATCTTTTGTTTTCCCCTTGACATTTAGAAGAAGTGAAAGCAACATTTCACATATATTCTTTTCAATATGCATTACGTCTAAGCACTGATGTAACAAATTTTTTGACCAATAAGGCAAATCAAAAAAGATACTCCTATTCCTCCAATTGTAATAGGTTTCAATGGAAACATTCTTTCTCTTTCTAGATTTCATTTGACCCTTCCCAAACGAAAAACTGCAATCTTTCAATTAATTAAGCACATCAGTTCCAGACATACGCTGAGGTGGATCATCAGTATCTATGGTATTATCAAATCTTCGACGATTCAATCTATATGGATGATCCTTTGGTAAGAATCGTCGATGTCCCATAAAACTGAAACTACAACGATGTTTCAGTCTTCTGGATCGTGTATTCTACATACAAAGTGGAAATGACAGTTTTCCCTTCGTGCTCCATCCAAACATCATTACATAAGCTGGAAAATCATTGATTGTCCACATAAGCGCAACACGCATCTGAAATATGTCTTTCGAACATGCATTGTATGTGCTCACACCCACATCCAAAAAAAGTTTCAATTCTTTTATTAAAGGTTGCATGTATACATCAATATCATTGCCGGGATCAGAAGGGCCAGATATGAGTATACTCATGAAAGTGAAAGGTTTTTTCATACACAACCATGGGGGAAGATTATAAATGTGTATAAAAACTGGCCATGTGCTGTGCGAAGTAAGTATCTGCCCAAACGGATTAAAACCATCACATGAAAGACCTAGCCTCACATTACGCACGTTAGCTGCAAAATCCGGATGTCGAGCATCAAATCCCTGCCATGAAAATCCATCTGCAAGATGAACCAACTCATCATTAGTCTTCTTTCCCTCGGTATCATGCCATCTCATTTTTATTGATATGTCATCAGATATAAAAAGATTCTGGAGTTTGGGGATCAATGGAAAGTGCCACATTACATTCCGTGGAACGCGGTATGGTGTTCCATCAAATTTTGACTTCCAGTGAGATGTGCCACATTTTATACAATCATTTCGTTCAGTGGTTTTGTCACGACCCCCTCCCACCAAAGATTCCCCTCCAGAGATGGCAATGGTGAAAGGGAGATAATGACCCCCCGAGTCCCGCCTCCAGTAGGCCCTGGGTTGGCGACTAGCACCAAGGGTATGAGTTTTCACAAATATGGGAGGCATTACCCTTTTTATTATTTTGGATCAGGAAATAGGACAAGTCAACCACCAAAAAGGGAAAATAACAAGTGTATATAAATAACCCCAAACCAAGCCCACATGCATGTTTAACAATTTTTATAACAAGGTACAAGTACAAGGAAGCTCAAAAGTATGATGCCAAAGAAAACAAGAGAACAACAACTGCAACAACTCCAACTGTCCGACTAGTAGGGTCCCGCACAACCCTGGTAGTCCTCCTGGAAACCTGAAAGTCAACGTAGGGTGAGCATACACGTATACTCAGTAGGGAAACCTAAAGCTCTCGTGCACAAGTGGGGAGACACCCTAAGGTCCCGTGAGAAAACAGAAGAACCAGAAACTAACAAGGAAAAACTATCCACCCAGCCTCACTGGTCACACTCACCAAGTAACACAAACAAGTTTAGTATATATATAGAACAAAATTATTGGGTACCCCGCACCATTTCCCATTTAATTAGATGCTTCTCTTCCTAACGGAAAACGTCCTGACGCTACCACACTCTTCCCGCCCACACACACCTGGGCCAAACCACGCATCCCGCCCGCACACACCTGGGCCTCACAACCACACACCTCGCCCGCACACACCTGGGCCACAACCACTAACCCGCCCACAGACACCTGGGCCTCATCTCGAAGGTTCTTGGGAACGGTAAGCCTGCCCGAGGAGTCTTGGGCTAAAGGTCGCCTCAAGCCATCACAGCCTCCGAGACCTACCCGAAGAGTCTTGGGTGTAAGGTCACCTCAAGCCATCATAGCCAATGGAATAAGGAGTAGGAAGGATCTAGTAACTAAAGGGTAACACCCTCTCCCATAAAATGGGAGTGTTCGGCACTAGGTGCTTGACATGGGTGTGGTGCTACAAAACACAAAGATAAAATTATATATATACATATACCAAACACACAGCCCAACCTATGGTTTCTTAAAAAGATAAACTGAGCATGTGCCTCGGCACTGCTACCACGAAGCATGCTTCAACAACCAAACAATCATCCCCCAACCCCATTTAGGTTTTCATGTTTCATGCAATGGTTTAACAAATTATTACTACTGGGCAACTATCACCCAGACAAAACCTTTCAAAAATATATCCCTGCCATCCACAACCAAGGTTAGGTAAAACGCAAGCAACCACATGCCATTTAATTTACAAAAGATTATCACAACCATACAACATTCCATCATTCATTTATTTAAATGTTCCACACGTAAAACCCTTTCCACACACAAAACATCTCCGCATTTGAAAACACCTTTTACTTCCAAAACACTTTTCATAATCAAAACAATTTTCATAAATAAAGGCATTTTCCACAACCAACCACTTCCCATTTCAACCCCATCGTTTACAAAAACATTTCCCACAAACATCCAAACCACCAACATGTTCATTATTCCAATTTTTGTTCAACCGGGGTGATCACACAAGGTTTTCATTCTCTTTTAATCAGCCTGTCTTTACGTGCTTATCCATTTTCCATGTTTTAACAAAACCCACCAAAAACAATTCAGATATCAATTGCGCATGCAAAGGCCACCAACGACTTTGATTTTCAGTAGGCAAAGGCCTTTCAATCCAAAATCACAATCAGAAGATAAAGAAACTGGAAGGCAATAGAAACAGCACAAAACCCCAAACCCTTATTTATCCGGTTATTATCTTTATTTAAAGTTCAACTGCATCCCATGGAACAAAAGAGAAATATCCCACCCCGCATGTTGCACCAAAAAGAGAGACGAAGGTAAACCCCTACCTCAAAAGATCCCGATCAGGTCGCTTCCTACGACGTCCTTCGGTGTCCTCCGCCTTCGCCAAACCCAAAAAACGCCTCCTAGGATGGAAGCTGGAGAAGGAAGGTCGGAAGGAAAGGTGACAAGTCTGGGCTTAGAAGCTTCGTCTCGTCGCTATGATCCTGTGGCCGCTGACGGATCATAATTCGGAGCTCGGACAAAGAAGTTAGAGGAGGAAATACTTCTCGATTGTCCAAGAGCGTCGTCGTGCGACAAAGAAGCGATCAATATGGAAGATAAAACATGACCTCGTTCTTATATAGGCAACGAATAGGTAAATCCGTATTCAGCGTGCATTAATGAATACACGATGTGACCGTACATACGTTACATGTTTTGATTGGTTAACACGTCACGCGGTTTCCATGCGTTTTAATAATAATGATAATTCTATCAATATGTGGTTTTTCGTTGACCCAAGGCATGAGTCATAAAAGTAGCTCATTAATGGTATTAAAATGACCGTCATAACTTCAGGGTTACGCTGTCGCTGATGGTTCGTCAATCCGATACCGTATGAGGGAGATACGTTGGATACATGATCCCGTAATAATAACAATATTAAATCTATTAATTCATGAGTGTTTCGGGTACCCAATCCGAAAACCCGAAAAAGACATCCAATATTGGACTCATAATTTTCGTCTCGTAGTCAGGGTCGCACTGCCACTGACGGTTCGTGAAACCGAGGTCACACGAAGAAGTTACGGACAAAAAGGTGTTTTATCAACAAAATTAATAATAACAATATTTTATTATTATTATTAATCAATTATTTATTTATTTTTCATAACTCCAAAAGCAATCACTTTTTGGAGTCTTCATGGGCACTATAATTAAGCACCAATTCCTCCTTTTTCATTTATTTGTCTTTTAATTTTATTTCTCTAATTATTATTTTTTTTCTCTCTCCAATCTATTTTTTTTCTTTCATGATTCTCTCCCACCACCAAAAGTGGCGCCTCCCATTTCTTTTACTCCATGTGGAACGCCCCAAACTCCATTATCACTTCAAATTTATTATTTAATAAAATTATTAATAATAACACCCATAATAAAAGTACTAATTTAATCCCATTAAATTAGTTTACCATGGTTATTAAGTTAAAACCATTCCATTTAATTAAATTCAAATAATTTAATTTACTAACCAAAAATTAAACCCATTTAATTTAATTTACCAATCACACACATATTTCTGTCACCTTTATCATTATTATTTAATTCAATAGTAATAAATCCTCTTTCAATTTCATCAACGGGTCCCCATCATTAACATTAATAATTATTATTATTATTGACGCCCATTATTTTCATATAATTACTCCATATATCCCATAACATTATATTCACGCATGGTTGGGAACCCCATTCACGTGCCTCTTCACGTTATTATTATTATAACAAATTATTATATAATAATACCCTTTTAATGTTATTAACACAATTCCAACTTTAATTGTGGAGAACCGCACAACGCCTCCTGTACAAGGTCACACCCATGCACCCCATGCATTTCATTCCTTTATAATTTATTACATGAGACTCATTTATTGTAATTTATTCCTTTATAACTTATTCCATGCGCCTCCTATCATTTTATTAAATATATTCGATTTTATTATATTTTACAATGATTAAATTAAAACCATTTTATCTAATTAACACCAAATATTTTCACGCCACCATTATCAATTATTATTATAAAAAAATTATTATTACAACACGTGTCGTGTTTGACCACATCAATTAAAAAACGTTTTTACAAATTAATCGACCGGAGAGGTCCAGGCCATTACATTAGATACCTCTCAAAACATTCTCGTCCTCGAGAATTAAAAACTGACCCAGAAGAAGGAAAGGATCTGAAGAACCACTCCACAAGATACCTCTCAGGGCTCTCGTCATGACAAGGAACCAACCAACAACTCTATGAGTTAGGAATTCCCTCTCCTATGTCAAGATACTATCCTCTTTAGGCGGCACTGACTCGCCTGCACGGGTTTAATCGCATCCTCATTAATGCGTCTTGATTAAGGATCAGGTTTTTCCTTTCCCATATATTAGGTTTTTTTTCCAACTTACACTGCACCCAACAACGCACAACCCACACACTGCCCGGACACATGGCTTGAGGAATTCCTTCTCCCATGTTGAGATATTATCCGCTTTAGGTGGCACTGACTCGCTTGCACGGGTTAAATCGCATCCACATTAATGCGTCTTGATTAGGGATTAGGTCTTCCCCTCCCCACATGATAGGGCTCTTCACGTACATTTAAAGAAAAGCGGGAAACAACATAGCATTATAGACTCATGAAAAAAACAAGGTCCAGGCCCAAAGCATGGGAGAGAATGAGTTTCAACAATTGAGTGTGATGCTCCTGGATTTAAACAAAACATAAATGAGAGCATTTAAGTAAAACATGAAACATCTCTCTCGATCTTTCGCCTTGCTGGGGTTGCCACTTCTGTTGCGTGAAATTGTCTACGTCCCACTCCTCTGCATTTCTGTTAACGTCCAAGTTCCATAGATGTACGGTAAACAAGGATCGCCTAAGCCCAAGTAGTAAGGAAAAACTCAACGTTTTAATTATCATTTTATTTCAATTTCTTTCCCAGAACACCCAAATCAAGTAAAACACAAACATGATGATGCATGTACCTTCCCTAGGGTCTCTACCCTGCAATAAATATAGTCTCACTTGGTCGTTCGGTAGGCTCATAGTCCTTGCATCGGATCACAGGGGGCCCTAAAATCCCGTGTCCTAGCCGGTCTTCCCTGGCCTATATCACGCACCAAGATTAACGAACACTGTTGCCCTACCATCCCATGCAATCCTCACTGTGCCTAACTCCAGACTCCGTCCTATCTCTCAACCATCACCTCTGATACCATTCTGTCACGACCCCCTACCACCAAAGATGCCCCTCATGAGCTGGAAATGGTGAAAGGGAGATAATGACCCCCGAGTCCCGCCTCCAGTAGGCCCCGGGTTGGCGACTAGCACCAAGGGTATGAGTTTTCACAAATATGGGAGGCATTACCCTTTTTATTATTTTGGATCGGGAAATAGGAAAGTCAACCACCAAAAAGGGAAAAGAACAAGTGTATATAAATAAACCCAAACCAAGCCCACATGCATGTTTAACAATTTTTATAACAAGTTACAAGTACAAGGAAGCTCAAAAGTACGATGCCAAAGAAAACAAGAGAACAACAACTGCAACAACTCCAACTATCCGACTAGTAGGGTCCCGCACGACCCTGGTAGTCCTCCTGGAAACCTGAAAATAAACGTAGGGTGAGCATACAAGTATACTCAGTAGGGAAACCTAAAGCTCTCGTGAACAAGTAGGGAGACACACAAAGGTCCTGTGAGAAAATAGAAGAACCAGAAACTAACAAGGAAAAACTATCCACCCAGCCTCACTGGTCACACTCACCAAGTAACACAAACATGTTTAGTATATATATAGAACAAAAGTATTGGGTACCCCGCACCATTTTCCACTTAATTAGATGCCGCTCTTCCTAACGGAAAACGTCCTGACGCTACCACACTCTTCCCGCCCGCACACACCTGGGCCAAACCACGCATCCCGCCCGCACACACCTGGGCCTCACAACCACGCACCTCGCCCGCACACACCTAGGACACAACCACTAACCCGCCCGCAGACACCTGGGCCTCATCCCGAAGGTTCTTGGGAACGGTAAGCCTGCCCGAAGAGTCTTGGGCTAAAGGTCTCCTCAAGCCATCACAGCCTCCGAGACCTACCCGAAGAGTCTTGGGTGTAAGGTCACCTCAAGCCATCATAGCCTATGGAAGAAAGAGCAGGAAGGAGCTAGTAACTAAGGGGGAACACCCTCTCCCATAAAATGGGAGTGTTCGGCACTAGGTGCTTGACATGGGTGTGGTGCGACAAAACACAAAGATACAATTATATATATACATATACCAAACACACAGCCCAACCTATGGTTTCTTAAAAAGAGAAACTGAGCATGTTCCTCGGCACTGCTACCACGAAGCATGCATCAACAACCAAACAATCATCCCCCAACCCCATTTAGGTTTTCATGTTTCATGCAATGGTTTAACAAATTATTACTACTGGGAAACTATCATCCAGAAAAAACCTTTCACAAACATATCCCTGCTATCCACAACCATGGTTAGGTAAAACGCAAGCAACCACATGCCATTTCATTTACAAAATATTATCACAACCATACCACATTCCATCATTCATTTATTTAAAAGTTCCACACATAAAACCCTTTCCACACACAAAACATCTCGGCATTTGAAAACACCTTTTACTTCCAAAACACTTTTCATAATCAAAACACTTTTCATAAATAAAGGCATTTTCCACAACCAACCACTTCCCATTTCAACCCCATCGTTTACAAAAACATTTCCCACAAACAACCAAACCACCAACATGTTCATTATTCCAATTTTTGTTCAACCGGGGTGATCACACAAGGTTTTCATTCTCTTTTAATCAGCCAGTCTTTACGTGCTTATCCATTTTCCATGTTTTAACAAAACCAACCACAAACAATTCAGATATCAATTGCGCACGCAAAGGCCACCAATGACATTGATTTTCAGTAGGCAAAGGCCTTTCAATCCAAACTCACAATCAGAAGATAAAGAAACTGGAAGGCAATAGAAAGAACACAAAACCCCAAACCCTTCTTTATCCGGTTATTATCTTTATTTAAAGTTCAACTGCATCCCATGGAACAAAAGAGAAATATCCCACCCCGCATATTGCACCAAAAAGAGAGACGAAGGTAAACCCCTACCTCAAAAGGTCCCGATCACGTCGCTTCCGACGACGTCCTTCGGTGTCCTCCGCCTTTGCCAAACCTGAAAAACGCATCCTAGGATGGAAGCTGGAGAAGGATGGTCGGAAGGAAAGGTGACAAGTCCGGGCTTAGAATCTTCGTCTCGTCGCTACGATCATGTGGCCGCTGACGGATCGTAATTCGGAGCTCAGACAAAGAAGTTAGAGGAGGAAATACTTCTCGATTGTCCAAGAGCGTCGTCGTGCGACAAAGAAGCGATCGATATGGAAGATAAAAAATGACCTCGTTCTTATATAGGCAACGAATAGGTAAATCCGTATTCAGCGTGCATTAATGAATACACGATGTGACCGTACATACGTTACATGTTTTGATTGGTTAACACGTCACGCGGTTTCCACGCGTTTTAATAATAATGATAATTATATCAATATGTGGTGTTTCGTTGACCCGAGGTATGAGTCATAAAAGTAGATCAATAATGGTCTTAAAATGACCGTCAGAACTTCAGGGTTACGCTGTCGTTGACAGTTCGTCAATCCGATACCATATGAGGGAGATACGTTGGATACATGATCCCGTAATAATAACAATATTAAATCTATTAATTCATGAGCGTTTCGGGTACCCAATACGAAAACCCGAAAAAGAAATCCAATATTGGACTCATAATTTTCGTCTCGTAGTCAGGGTCGCACTGCCACTGACGGTTCGTTAAACCGAGGTCGCACGAAGAAGTTACGGACAAAAAGGTGTTTTATCAACAAAAGAAATAATAACAATATTTTATTATTATTATTAATTAATTAAATATTTATTTTTCATAACTCCAAAAGCAATCACATTTTGGAGTCTTCATGGGCGCTATAATTAAGCACCAATTCCTCCTTTTTCATTTATTTGTCTTTTAATTTTATTTCTCTTATTATTATTTTTTGTTTCTCTCTCCAATCTATTTTTTTTCTTTCATGATTCTCTCCCACCACCAAAAGTGGTGCCTCCCATTTCTTTTACTCCATGTAGAACGCCCCAAACTCCATTATCACTTCAACTTTATTATTTAATAAAATTAATAATAATAACACCCATAATTAATGTACTAATTTAATCCCATTAAATTAGTTTACCATGGTCATTAAGTTAAAACCACTCCATTTAATTAAATTCAAATAATTTAATTTACTAACCAAAAATTAAACCCATTTAATTTAATTTACCAATCACACACATATTTCTGTCACCTTTATCATTATTATTTAATTCAATAGTAATAAATCCTCTTTCAATTTCATCAACGGGTCCCCATCATTAACATTAATAATAATTATTATTATTGACGCCCATTATTTTCATATAATTACTCCATATATCCCATAACATTATATTCACGCATGGTTGGGAACCCCATTCACGTGCCTCTTCACGTTATTATTATTATAACAAATTATTATATAATAATACCCTTTTAATGTTATTAACACAATTCCAACTTTAATTGTGGAGAACCGCACAACGCCTCCTGTACAAGGTCACACCCATTCACCCCATGCATTTCATTCCTTTATAATTTATTACATGAGCCTCATTTATTGTAATTTATTCCATTATAACTTATTCCATGCGCCTCCCATCATTTTATTAAATATATTCGATTTTATTATATTTTACTATGATTAAATTAAAACCATTTTATCTAATTAACACCAAATATTTTCACGCCACCATTATCAATTATTATTATAAAAAAAATTATTATTACAACACGTGTCGTGTTTGAACACATCAAATAAAAAACGTTTTTACAAAGTAATCGACCGGAGAGGTCCGGGCCATTACAGGTTTCCTCCCAGAATAAACTGCAATCTTTCGGGCAAGCAAGAATTTTGTTTCTTAAAAATCCATGTTCCTCAACTAACTTCCATGACATATAGTGGTTTGAGGGAATATCTGCATCATCTGGAAGTAAATCCTTCAATAGGGTAAGAATGTAATCGATTACTGTATTAGAAATCCCATACATAGTTTTCCAATGAAATAATCGGATTAAAAATTCCAGCTTTTTCATTTTATCGCATTGTCGATATACTGGAGTCGTGGCAACATCATTCAATTTTTTCACCCTATCAATATCATCATTTTCACTAGATGCATCAGTTTTCCTCATATCGAAGTCTTCTTGAGTTGAAATCCTTTCTTTTTCATGATGACGAATAAACAGAAACCGATCATCTAACAAATTCTCCATTCCAGTCCTTTCATTTCGATCATCACCAATTTGAGATTTCGTTTTCTCCCCATTGTGATACCACACAAAGTAGTTTTCTTGAAACCCATTTATGGTTATGTGGTAGATGACTTCTTCACGGCTCAATGATGGTCTACCAACACAATTGGTACATGGGCAGTGTATGCGACCACTATCTGAAGCATTGTGAAATGAAAAATCTATAAAGCTCTCCAAATTGTTTTGAAAATCATCTGAGATCTGATCGGTTTCATACATCCAACTTCTGTCCATTCTATAAAAAGAATTTATATAAGTCATTTTGTCATAAACAATTCAATAAGAATTATATTTAATAGAAAATACATTTAAGTAAATGATAAAGGAAGAAAATAATCAAGGTATCAACTACACATGTGAAAAAAACATACAAATGTGTTATTGAAAAAATGTAAAACCAACAAGAACTTAATGTGTTATATCACATAACAACATGCCTCATCCCATAACCATATTAGTAGGGTATCATGAACATGAATAACATCAACCTTGTGCCATCCTCCTACCCTACATGACCCCAACCACATGCCACATCTTATTATAGCCTTATCACATCACACCTCACCGGAAAACACTAGGGAAATCATAGTACATCTCACCTGAAGACACATGGACAATCACATCGCATCTTGCCTAAAAACACATGGTCAATCACTTTTGAAGGAAGAGTAGGTAAGACATGGTAGCTATCCAAACATATAACCACCATCCATGATATTAGAGAAAATACCCATAACTCAAAACCTCTGATCGTTGGTAAGTTTATCCAACTCTGGTTGGGAATGTGTAGAAATAACATAAAAATACATGATATATATATAGCACAAAATACTCAACCTATGGGTTCACATTAACTACATAATCACACACATCACTACTACTATAAAACACATAAACCACACCACCACCACACAAGACGCATAGCATTTCTCACTTTCATTTATAAGACACTTCATTCACACTTACATTGTCCATTCATTTAATGTTAAATTAATTAAATCCATTTACCACACATCATACACCACAACTTCATCACACAACACCTCCACACGACACAACACCACCACACATCATCACTATCATACAACTTCACATGTCACCTCCATACCCACTAACCATCACCTTACAACCCCACATATCACAAAGCCCAACTGGTCACCTCAATCCCCATAAAACACCCTACAACATACAATGAAACAGAACAAAAAACCTCTCATAGAGGCAATATACCCCAACTTCCACAATGTATTTATTCAAGGTCTTTTATTACATTACCCCTTTATTTATAATGGGCATTATAACACAACTGATATTCCAGGGGAAACTAATTAATTAACAAAATATTCATTCATTTCCCTGTTTTTCACGATGAAATCACATCAAAATACTAACTTAAAACAAAAATATTAGATAAATTACAATAAAAACTAGGTACCATATATGTATAAAGAATAAAATACCTGATTTGAGATGATTCAGCTGGGTTTTCACCTATTCGGATGGGGAGTTCAAGATTAGATGAGAGTTGGAGCTGGATTGATAAATTAAAACTAAAATATGAGATAAATAACAATAAAAATAAGGTAGTATATGTGTATAAATGAAAAAAATACCTGATTTCATATGATTTTTCACCTCTTCGGATGTTCAGATGGGGGGAGTTCGCAAGAGGAGGGAGAGCAGCCCCGCTGGATCATAAATTTAGGGTTCTGTCCGAATGGGGGGAGAGCAGCCCCGCAGCTGTATTTGGGGGAATTCTATCCCAACGGTTTTTAAAAACCGTTGGGAAAGAGAGGTGTTAAGGGACTTTTCCCAACGGTTCTAGTGAACCGTTGGGTAAAGTGTATCTAAGACACCCCTTTACCAACGATTTGGGGAAACCGTTGGCAAAGGGGTGGCCTTTCCCAACGGTTTGCTGAAACCGTTGGGAAATCCTTCCCTGGACATTCCTTTGACAATGGTTGTGTATAACCATTTGTAAATATTTCCTAATCCCTTCAACCCCAACGGTTTAGGCCAACCGTTGGTAAACACCCGTTGGGAAAAATCCTATTTCCAGTAGTGTTTCATAGTATTTAAACATAATATGATATTATCTTTCAATACATATCATTTTTGTGCTATTTTATCATGATGATGACATTAATATTATTTAACCTTTCAAAAAATTAAAAAAGTGACCCTCACCTCATTTATAAAAGGGCACCACCTCCCCTCACTTATTCACACCTTCTGAACCATCTATCTAGATCATACTCTAAAAAATACCTTATAAAATTCCTTACCCACTTTTAATAGGTTATTTTATTCCCAAAATATGAAACCTAGGATCCTTAAGTGGATATATAATAGAAGTCTTCTAAATAAGAGGAAATCACCTTAACAAATCACCTTGTTTTTAAAAACTTATTTTACCTCCTCTAAATTAATTTTATATATCATAAAATAAAAACATATGTAACCTAAATATATGAAAATGTTATTTTGATTATTCAACCACTCATATAAATTATTTTTCTACTAAAATAGATCATTAATGTATCGCTCGTATGAATGTATGACTTATCGTATACACATAGTGATACAATTCATTTCCCACCACCATATTTCATAGATGGTTATTATGATGGATTTTCTATTTGTATATAATAAATTAAATATAATTTTACTTTTTTCAGTTTAATATAACAGTTAACTTCTTACCATACAATCTAATGAAAATGATAACATCATTTGTGCGTACGTGGGGACTACCACCTCAACGAAGCAATGTGACTTTTCCATTATATTTAACATGGAAGGTAATAGAGATAAAATTATTGAAGATATAAGATATTTATGAAATAATAATTATTCATCGGTGATTAATATTTCTTTACCTTTCTTTTATTCCATCCATAAAAAAAATAAACACTTGTTTCATGTGTACATACGACATACCTTCTCAATAAATTGCTTAATTCAATTTTATATTTATAAAATTAGTGCATTAATATAATTTTTTTTATAAATAATATATATAATATTTATTTCATGAATAAAATTATTTAAATGATGAAAACATGGTAAAATTATAAGGAACAAAACTACTAAATTAAAATGTATATGAGGAAAAAGTAGTTTTCACCCAAAATAGATATTTTGTAAAGAAATATTTATAAAGAGATAAAAATTTATAAGTAAATAATATATCGAATTATATACATGAGTATGGTTCTATTAAATGTTAATAATATATATATAAATTTATTATATAGTATTTAAAGACATTTATAAAGTAAACCATACCTAAGGTGTTCGTTTATTTCACAGACTCATCATTAGTTAGGATTCATTATTTTAAGCCTCCCTTGGATAATTATTGGATATTTCTATTGTAAAAAAATTATATTTTATTCTATTATATTTATTTATTAAATTTTAATATAATATTACCGTTTTTATCTCTTTGGTACATAAATTATTGGTATTATTGAATTTAATAATATTTTACATCATTTCTCTCTTTGTTTGAAAATCATTTCTCCTATATATCCATGTTTTATGAAAAAAATTAATGAATGTTTTAAAAATTATATAAATAAATAATTAACGAAAATTTTACCCATTTTTTATCTTTCATCCTGAAGCTATTGGTAGTGCCCGTCAAAGAAAATAGGTAGGTACAAAACAACCCAACACCTCAAGTCTAGTGGCGACAACCATCAAATCATCTTTGGGTAAAAGAATAGAGAAATCATGGCCTCTTGATATTTGATGAAATGATGATTAAATAACATTTCTTCTGAAATAATCAAGTCTTGATTAATTTTCCATAGCCATGAAAAATAACCTGCTTTGGTAACTGTATCCTAGGAATCCTGATGAGGTCGACCTGGCTAATTGTCCTGACTACTACCCTTTCTGAAGAAGGCTGGGTCATAATATCCAAGACTAAATCATCTTCAAATACATATTTTAAGGCATGTTTCTTTATGTTAAAGTGGTTTTATATGACTCCTTATATCATGTGATCTATATAACCATTTCCTAGACATAATAATTGGATGTTTGGTAGAAAGTCTCATCATGGCATGTAAAGATGTTCAACAACCGGATGACTCGAAAAATAGTTGACTGAGCTCATACCACCGTAATAGAATAGCTTCATAGACCCATATTAGCTACAAAACTTAAGGGAATAACATAAGATATTCCTTTTATGTGTATTTATGAAAATTATAAGAAGTATTAAATAAAATAGGGGGAGTTATATTCTAGCACAATGCAATCTCTAACTCTTATACATTTCTTCCCTGCAATATCTAATGTATGTGAACCACCCCACAAAATGGGATCCTCATAGGGTGAGGAGTTCATCTTTATTTCTATCAACATGATACGATTTTTATAACCCTTCTGTAATGACATAAATGACTCCGGATATAAGTTTCCTATACATAACCAATAAATGGGATACCTCAGGTCTAGGAACCGAGGATTCAAGGGACAATACGGGCATGATCAACCCCAATATTATAGTCATGTCCCCACAAAGCACATATAAATAGTTGAGACTCATGGTAATGTTCTCTAGTGATCCCATAAAAGAAAAGGAGGAGTTACAAAACCTTTCAGTGGTCATCACCGCCTAATTGTATTGCATGACCGCCTAGTAGGGGTATGATTATCCGATTATCCCAAATAATAGGGAAGGATGTAATGGCCTATTCCACTTGAAGCGTATTATCTGAAAACCTTGATACATGTAGTAGTCCCATCTATATCAATTGAATTAGTTCCTAAGCCACATTTCTATAAGAAACCCCATATCAAGATGCACTTAACTCTAGAACAAAAGTATTACATTCTGAATAAGTTTAAAATTCTTCCAGCAATACTCTCAATCCTAGATATGATATATATTTTAAAATAAGTCCTAGATACACTCATTAATGACCTCCAATTTCCACATCAATTTGAGACATAATCAGCTATATCCTAGGTCTATTGAATGGAGAGCATTTCTGTAGAATTTCTTGTCACCATGTAATTCATAAAGCATGATGAGGAGGAGGTCATTTAGGTGGTATGTGTGAGAAGAAAAGGGGATTTGAAACTCAAAACTCAGTTTCAGGATATCACATTTGAATATATATTTATGTTTATCTAGTATGACATCACTTACAATGTAATACTCTAAATTTTATGTCTCCATATCCACATGATATTACCTCTATCATTCTATCAATGTCTAAAATACCCCAATGATGAAATATTCATCATACTACACAGTGATAGTTCCCCATTTGAAAATGGAAAATCCACATTTACAGAAACATTTATCTATAAAAACGGTAAAAAACAATCAATGTTGGATGAGGATATGTAGGTTGTTTCTCATAATGTCTTGTGGCCAAACCCTATAACCCCTAGAGTGTACTAGACAATGACTATGTGCTCCCAATAAAAAAAGTTAACATAATTGAACAATTCAAAGAGATCCAAGTGCCACTTATAGCTAATGATATTCTAGAAAATGATCAAATCTATAATCTCTCTCAAGTTAATCAGATGGTAGGGGATGATAATATATCTTTTCATGACCTCCCTCACCATGACTGTAATGGAGAATCCCCCATATTTTCACCTTCATCTGAATCTATCTCTATAGTCTTGGAAGTAGAAGTAGGTGATGATTATATTAGTAAATCCCCTCCCACATTCAAATAAGGTATCTCCACCAAAATAGACAAGGTCATATAGATAATTCTAGAAATAGAAAAAGACCTGTAACCTACACTAATTACAGTCACCATGACCCTCTATGAGAAAGAGTTGTACAATAAATTTATACACCAGCCTCAATATGTGTTTTCTAGGAACTATAAAAAAAATTCATAGACTAAATTCAAATGTGGCTATGAACCATCTCAATCTACCTGATGACTATCTAGGCTTCAAGAAAGAATCTATGAGGGTTCACACCTCTCATAGAACCAACCAAGATTGTAAGTGTGATAAATTAATCAAATATTACATTTTAATGAATTTAAATACCCAATATGACATGAATAAATAATCCTGGTCAAGAAAGAGAATGGGAATATTTGGGTCTACAACAATTTTAGAGATGTAAATCGGCACTTCCCAAATGAAAATATCCATTGTCTATCATAAAAAAACATAATCAATGAAACTAATGGCTTCTAATAAATTTCTATCATGGATGGGAATTCAAGGAAAAATCAAATAAATATGGACCTATAATATAAGGAATCCATAGATATCAGATCACCTCAGGGAATCTTCTTCTATCAATTCATTTCATTTGGGTTAAAGAATGTTGTCTCAAAATACCAATATACCGTTCATTAATTATTTAATCCATTATTGGGAAGGATATCTGAATGTTTATCTCAAAGACATAGTTTTCAAGCCCTTATAGCAATATTATCCCTTCATGGATCATCCAATAGTCTTCAACAAGCTGTGATATCACAGTCTATGGATGAATCTAATTAAATGCGAGTTGAGGGTAACATCGTAAAATTTCTATATCTTTAAGGTATACCACTGTGGCATTGAGATCATCCTAGAGAAGCCTAGTGAAATTTTATAAATTTCACACCCATAAATCACAAATAATAATGGGGGATCTGAGAAAACATTTACTATAATTGTAGATTCATATACAAATTAGATTGGAATGTTCTCCCATTTACCAAAATAATTAATAAAGGAATCAGATATCAATGTGACAATGACTACCCATAATCCTTCGAAAGTATCAAGTAGTACTTGATGCATTCATCAGTTTTGATGCCACTAGTGGATGGGATACCACTCATCTTGTATGTGGATGCCCTATATTGACTGTGTTATTATCCTGATGAGTGGTCATTATGTAGTAATATGTCATTCAGTTCATGTCATAGAAGACAATGAAAGGTAAATCTGAAGCTGATTTACCCAAATAACATTAGTCCCTAGTAAATACAATGGTGACCACTGGTCTTTTAGATGATGAGGTATTCAATTCCTATGCCACTCCAGAGACTTGGGAGATGTTTTGTCATTTCTCCTCACTCATTATTATCAGTAAAAGGATGGAAAATCCAAATATTAATTTGTTTGGTATAGGGATTTCATTTTTCCCCCTTGATAATAAAATTTTCATACTCTTTCTCACTATCTGAAGGCTTCACAAACAATGAGGTGGAATAAAAAACCATCATCACAATGTTAGAACTATCCCTACACATAGCCTACCTAAATATAAAAGGGGATTCAAAAATTTTGGTACTGAAAATTAATAAATAATATTCCATAAAAAAGGAAGAATCGTCCCCTGTCATTAGATTTGTTAGGGGATTGATGGAGGAGTTCCCTTTGGCCTCATATGGCATCATGTTCCCCAATCAAAGAATGATCTCACTGACACTTCGGTTATTACCAACACTATTATGTTTGACCCTAATTAGGAAGAAGAAATATTCCAAATCACACATTGAACAGTGGTCTCATTGATCATTGTATGTGATATAGAAGAAATAAAATCAATTCAATACTGCCCCAGATCATGATGAACCGATGAACACCCCTAGATGGATCTATCCCACAATCAGTTATCTCCAAAATAAGACTTTCCAAACAGACTGGGCTGATAGGGAACTAATTCAGGGCTGTGTTGTGATCTTCAACCTACAAGATGGTCCTCATGAGAATAAATCCTTCTAAAAATGAGTTTATGATGAGATCCTCCTCATATGTATTTCCAAAGGATAGATTTACACTATCATGGAAAAAGTAAAAGCAGGTTCTTATAGTTCCCATCAATATGGAACTAAGATCTCCCACCAAATTATGAGGCTGAGATATTACTAAAAAACATGATACATGACTATGTGGAATACACCAAGAAACGTCATTAGTTCCAGATCCAAGTAGACTTTATCCATAAACCTCAACTTTTTATATAATTCTAATCATTCCTAGTCATTTTCTATTTGGGGAATGGATGTTCTCAGGACATATACCCATTCCATTGTTAATAAGTTCATGTATATCATTATTTTTGTCTACTTATTCTCCATTGTGGATAAGGAAATTATCCCAAACCATGTCGGGATGAAGAACATTATCATCTTTATAAATTCTCATTACATCACCAGGATCAGTGTCCATCACACAATATTGATAGAAAAAACATCATATTTTCTTCTATGAAGTTGAAGAATCTAAAATAGGAGTACTATATCAAGTCCAATTTATCATATCACTTTGATGAAATAACAATTGGATAGATAGAGACCTTAAATATGAATCTATCAAGTATATTATGGAAGATAATGAATAGGAAAATAAGTATTGACCAGACAAACTCCCCCAAGCTTTATGAGCATACTTTACCAAAAGACGTACTTCAAAACAAGAAATTAAATTCTTATTGGTGTATGTGACTGAGAAATTGTTACCCATAGATGTCTATCATCCTTCACTCTGAATATCCACTTACAGAAAACTCTCAGATGATGAGAAATAAAAAATTCAAATGGATGAATTAGAGTGGATCAATGAGAGCATATTGTGCACAATACACAATCAGGAGCTCCATCAGAATTGGATCTCAAGATCCTTTAATAATATGGTTCTCCTCCATTAATTCCACTAAAGATAACTAGTATTAGATATTTTGACCCCAATAACACCAGGAAAGATTCTTCCAATGTTGGAACCCAAATTAGAAGGGATTTATATCGTACATAAAGTATATTATAATGGAGCTTACTCATTGGAGAAAATGGACCGACAGTGTGTTACACCCCCGCCAATGTGTGGATTATCAAGAAATAATTTGCATAACTGTCATCAAATGGGAATCCAAAACCATTTAAGTCATTCAAATAATCATGTTTACATGGCTTTAAATTGTAAAAATGTCATTCTGGTACAATGATGCTAAACTATACAATAATGTTCATATCGCATGACGTTAAACTACCTGGATTATGTATTGACCACAAAACATCAAAACAAAAAGGGTTTTTAAAATTATGTGTCCCTTGATTCATGACATTGCATGAATCATTGGGAGGCCCGAATCTCTAATCTTGGACCCAGCCGTAACATCCCTTTTCTTTCATGTCAGGAGATGCTAGTCCTTACCACATGATATAAATCTATATGGATAAAAAATGTTCCTTTATTCTTTTATGTGGGGGTGATCGACATAATTAATATAAGACATTAAACTACATGTCTAATGTCCTTTCCACATGACATTAAACTGCAAGGGATTTGTAGAACAATATATGGATTGATTATCATTTTTATGTGGTATGTAGGGAAACCACAATACTATTTCTTGGTCTAGACACCATATGACAAATAATACAAATTTTCTATACTTAATTTCATCTTCATAGTGAGATAAACCCTTATCATTCCTTGTTTCTCACACTGATCATAGCAAATGGGAGATTAGGATTTTCTGTTAGCGATTCCCCCCACAAACAAGGCCTAAAAGCTTATTATAGGATCATCATGGTCCCAAATTCAATACCATAAAATTATTAACATGATTCCTCACATCATGAAATTAAATTTCAACTTTTTTTCCCTTTCATGACATAAAAATATACATTCTTATAAACCTCGCTAGTGTAGAATCCTATTTTTCATACTAGTATCCTTACACACCTCCATTCAAGAACTATGTGTGACTTGATTCATAACATTACGAGATACATAATGACACCCAACTCTTAAAACCTAGGTCCAATCATGAAAAAATTAAAAAAATCTTTCAGTCTACGTATAGTAAGAACTTGTGTAAGAAGTTCATTCTCCAAGAACTATGCGATGCTTGATAATTTTTCTAATCAGATACTTAGTGACACCAGAACATCCACCCCTTAGCCCAACTGTATCATTTTTGTTCATTCATGATGGTTCATCATATTCTTCCCCAAATTAATTTAAACTACATGGGACTTAAAAAGATATGTCTGGCTTGATTCATATTGTCATAGGACATGAAGAGACACCTATATTTCCATCTTGAGGTCCTTATACAATTCCACTTTTCACGTCAAGAATCCCACAACATGTCCACAGGATGTTAAAATACATGATTACTCATGAACTATGTCGGTCTTGATTCTTTAAATTATAAGATATGTAGTGATGTCCATATCTCCGGTCATGGGCCCAACTAGAACAATCAAAAGAAACAACACCCACCACAACCCATAGACTAGAAATGTTGTGTGTTTCATGTTCAGGAACTATGAGTTGATTGATTCCTTTCATCATTTTATATGTAGTGATATCTAGATATACTATCCTACGGCTTTCTATAACAACCAATAATAAATTCCCCCCAATTGCATGGGATTTGAGTCACAAAATCATATTTTTCCACACCATATGAGCTAGATATATGTACAGTTTTTTGTTTATATAATATGTGTGAGAAACGTTTTCCACACCAGTTCCCATGTCCTAACCATAAAAAGTTAAACAATAAAAAAACAACATGGTCACATGATATTAAAAAATAACAATAGGAATACCATCAAAACATGAAGATAAAATATATGGTGTATGTGCTTACCACATAAAATTAAACTGCAAGGAAAATTTTCCCACTAAATGAAGATAAACTATGACAACCTCCCATTTTCCGTCCCCTATAAAGGGACCACACAAGTTTTAACCCGGTCATCCAGAGTATTATATTCTTCCTTCATCTTTTAATAGAACATAGATCCATAAGCCACATATCATGATTTTAGTGCCTCAGGTCCCTATAATATTCTAAGGCCCTTGGAAATGATACATGGCTTTAGGGAACCTTGGATTAATTCTGAATGAATTTATATGTCTCAAGAATATTTTCCTATGGTAGGTAGCAAAATTTTTCAATCATAGAAAGGGGGTTCCAATATTTGGGAGTCCTAACAACATTGTCGACGAACTCAACACCTCAACATGATTTGAACTGCACTTAGTATGATTGTCCCATATCATTACTCATGATTTTAAGATGTTGACCCATGATTTACAACATTTTCATCTATTTATTATAAGTATGTTGGGGTTCTCTTGACCCTGGGTATCCAAATTAAGCTCTTGTACATCATCCTTTATATTAGATATATGTGCATCATGACCTTAATCTTACCGCACATTGTTCAAAGATGTACAACCCTAAAATATATCCTATAATTGTTCAAATCTCAAGATCATAAATTACTAGAAAAAGAGATATAAAACATGTCAGGTTGAGAACATGAAAAAGGTGATTTAAAAAATGCTGAGATTTTTTTGGGAAACTCTTTATATAGAGTGTTTGGGGGAAATTAGGGTGAAAATGAAAAAGGAATACATATCATAAATTCTATATTACTGACCAAATAAATGACCATCTATTTTCATAATAATCCTTGGTTTAGTAAAGAGTTAGTGTAATGATTTTTCATATCCTCGTTGTGTGAATATGTTCTCTTGGTAGTGACATATCTTTTTGGGTTCTTAAGACCTTCTTAGATATTACACTTTACACATGTCACACATCCTGATATGATTGTCTCAGATCATCAAACCCTTTTTAAGGATGCTGGAAAGGATAACTAGATTCAAGGACCCTTTTCATCACTATGAATGTATTCTTATGGATCCTGTATATGAACCTATGGTTTTCAACCAAATGCATCAATCTAAAAAGGGGTTTCAAATTCTTATGATCCCTGGAATCACTATAGTATAACCCAACATCCCAACATGTTTTGGGTCATTACATGTATGATTTTCCATGTCATCCTAATAGACCAAGAACTTTAGACCGTGATTTGAAATATTCATGCCAAACTATCTGAATGGGTTTGACCTCCCCAATGCTACATCACAGTCTATTTTGACCTTTATCAAAGTAGTAATCTTACTATCCATTCACAATCCATTGATGTCCCAATCCTTGTGACTCAAAACCATAGGTTGTGGGGATTGATCGTTGAATTATAAGATCCAACTGTTATAGGGTGCCCAAATCCTTCTATGAAAGTAAACTACCATTCTCAACCTCATCATCAAGATTTTTGAGTCTTCAGAAACCTTTTTTGGCACTCAAAAATGAGTGGATATCATATTTTATGGACCATTATACTGATTCATATGGGCCTTAACACCCCAAATAATGGAATATCTTCCTTAAAATAATGGATCTTCAATCCTTGTGAGCCCTAGAAACATCGCAGTAGAACCTAACACCTCAAAGTGTTATGAGTCATCCCCAACATGTCTGCCCCTTCCCATTTTTAAAGACTCAAACTTTTAGGTTATAACATACATTATCCATTCTCCTATAATCCAGGTGAACCTATCAACCCTGTTATTTTTCCCTCAACCAATATTACCTATGTAAGACATCTATATCCCATTGAAAAGATACCTAGCATCAAGGACCCTTTGGGTTTACTATGCATGTATGCATATGGATCTTGCTTATGAACCTATGGTCATTATCCAAATGTGTCCCTCTACAAAAATGGATTTCTAATCATTGTGGTCTCTATAGATACCATGGAAGAACCAAGATCCTCATTGTTTTTTGTGTAATTATGGGCATGTTTGCACCAAATTCCATTATCATTGATCAGGATCATGTTATATGACCATAAACTAAAGTGATAGAAGGTTTGAGCAAACAGATCTTACACTAAAGTGATAAAATGTCTGATCTAAAAGTCCCTAAACTAATGAAACAGAAGGTTTGAGTTAAAAGGCCATAAAATAATGTGATAGAATGTAAAATCTAATAGACTTAAAACTAATGAAATATAAGGCCCAAGCTAAAATACCCTAAACCAAATCAATTAAAGGGATGAGTTAAAATGACTTAAACTAATGAAATGGATGGTCCAAGATAAAAACATAAACTAGAGAGACAAAAGGTCTAGGATGAATGAACAAAACTAATGAAATAGAAGGTTCAAGATACAATACCCTAAACTAAAACAATAGATGGTCCAAGATAAAGGATCTTAAACTAATGAAATAAATGGTCTGAGCTAAAATAATCTACAGTAATGTAGGGGAAGGTCTGTGCTGAAATAAACTAAACTAATGAAAAACAGTTATTTTAGTCTATAATAGATTTTAAGGCCCACCATATGGTGTTAGTAAAAATAATGTTATTATCATCAAGCCTATTGGATTGGTAGAAAGAAATATAACCCTCCCTCTGGGAAATAAACACCCAACCCACGTGATTCTTGTAAAAATCAGGTGATCTCAAGATAGATAAAATATGTTATCAATGAACTACCTCATGTCAGTGGGAATTAATCAGAATTTTCCAAGAAGAATTTGTTAGCATTTCAACATTCAAATAAATGAATTCATGTTTACATGATATTATAAAAGTGATGGGTATAATTGGAAATTCACATCAGACCAGAAAATTGTCATCCATTTCATAGATGGAAGAAAAATTTGGCAGTTACATGAGAGGTACCATAAATTTCATTCAATAATAACGCAAAAAGAATGAGGAATGTTCAGATGACATGTCTATCCCCGAATCTAGACCAAAACAAATTACATTTAATTATTAAATGATTTTAACTTTTGAAGTACCTAATTCGATACGAACAAAGTGATATTTGAAAAGAAGATAGTGGAATATATTAGACAAATAAAATAATAATCTTGTCATAATAAATACATAATAAAATAGTATCATTACACACATCACATGAATCAGTATAGGATTCATGAATCTCATATAGAGTTTTTGAAACTCATAAAATATATTGGGTCTTCTAACCCCAGAAGGCATCACCCAATCACATGAACACTTTGAGACTTGTGATCACATGACCTAGACATGAACCCAAAAGTCTCAATATAGTCAATCAATCATATGATCAAGTTAGCAAAACCTACCAAATATTTAAGACAATTGTAATCCTCAGAGACAGAGTTAAAATATTTATCAATATATTGATATTAATTTGTTTGAAATAGAACCTAGGAAAGACCATTCTTACAGAATAGCTCTCAGGGATATAGGGATTATGGAAGGGTCTCATGATTGGGTCTCGAGGAATGATCTTAAAATAATGGAACATGGTAGGTGAAATGATATCAGGATCTAGAGAAGTGGGAGGATAGTGAAATGAATGGATCTTCATCCCCTATTTATATGGAATTTCATGGAATATCAAGTGTCACCCAGTAATCCAAGCATCATCCCATTAAACAATTCATGAAAATGCCAAAGAATTTGGTGGGAATTTAAATTTCTTATAACCGATCCCCTTCCCCACAATTGTCACTCCTTGACGTCTTCCAAATGAGCATTGGAAAAGTATCAAAGGAAGAAATACCTGTATATGGGTATTATTATCCCCGAAATAAAAAATTAATGATGAGGTGATCAAGAACCATGGATCGTGCAAGACTCTAAGAGAGACATGATTTCATGAACATCATTAGATCATACAATGGAACCATGTGCAGTTCATTGCCTATGGGGGTTCTGAAGAAGTCCCTTTGACAAATTACTCTTTATCTCCCAAATATTCCATAGGAAATAGGTGATCATGGAGTGGAAACCAAAATCTCTCCCACTATCCTTGTAATTTTTCAACCTGAGGGTTCTGGGAATCCAATCCAAAAATCCATTAAATATTGGAGGAAAATTTCCTAAAGGAGGATACAACTTGCGATCATAAAAATCATGTGATGGATCTCTAAGGGAGAGAATTGTTTTCCTTGATAACATTCAACAAAACTCACTAGACCCCTGAGACACTACAAAATAAAACAAAGGATATAAATGTGGAGGATGTCAGAGCCTCATGTGGTAGTAAAAATAACACGATGCTCCCATGAAGATCCGCAAGACACTATGATTCCCTTGAGACATGTCCCTCTGACCTCACGAAAGAACACTGGAATTCCATCCTTATCCCATGAAGAGCCTTGGGTATAAGCAATAAACCTTGAACTATACATTTTTATACCTAAGTATAGACGAATGTAGTTTTCCATGAAATTCTCATGCATCTTTATAAGACCTTTATTGGTCACACAATGCATCACCAATAGGTATAGTATTTGTCTTTGACATTACTCATTCAATCTCGAATGATTCCTAACCATTAAAAAAACAAACAACAGGCATAAAAATAAGTGGATGTGATAGACTGTCATGGTTATAAAAATATTAATATTCACTGAGGATGTTAGAGCCTCATGTGGTAGTAAAAGTGGGTGACCAAAGAAAAGAACATATACATTGACTGTCATTCCCCTGGCAAGAACCACTCAGGAAATGAAACAACATAAGGACATGTCACCTAAATATCTTAAAGTTATTTTGGTATGATATGTGGTCATTCAAATTCCTCTAGACATATCCAATAAAGTCACATATTTCCCCTCAAGTATCCCACCCAAGTATTGTGAAACCCTTTAGGAATTCCATTCAAGCCTCACGATGTCCTTTAGATATGCCACCAGATTCATATGATGGAACAAATTCATGTTATCTTTCTCTCGTGGTAGCACCCGGGCATGTCAATAAGCTCTTATGGTGCCCTCAGAGTATGCTATCCAAATCATGCGATGCCCTCTGGACAAGTACTCCAGGACATGAAACACCCTTGAATACATGTCTCATTGACTCTTGCAATGTCATCCATGTGTGTCAGCCATCTCTTGAGATGATACCTGAAAAGTTCATCTATATCTTTATACACCCTCTTTATAATGCATCCATGACATCTGATGGATTTTGGGATAAATGTTTCTGGTCTGTGGATGTCCTCTGAACAAGTATTCCTTGATCATGCGACAACCTTCAAGCATTCCATCCCAACTATAAAACATCCTGCAAATAAGTCATCTTTATCATCCAATTTACATTACACATGTTATGGAGACTTTATAATATTATCCTCCCTTGATTCGTGAGCCTCAATAAATAGGGAAAACCTCATAGTGTAAGCTTTGATCAGCGTAATAATATGATATGTCCCAATAATAAAGGAATAATAATTTTGTAATTCCCGATCCCTTAGAATAATTGGACTCTAATTCCAGTTATAACTAGGATACGTAGGACACCTTCCAAAGGCCTGATCCCAAACTCATTTAGACATCAACCTCAGTGTGGGTGCCTCCATGTCTCTGGAATTTCAATCATTAGAACCCAATCATTCTCATGGGCTGATAATTATACCTCATTCGTCGTTGCATAGATAAATTAATTAAAAAATGATAAATCTAATTCCTACCATAATCAGGACAAATAATATATCTCCCTGATGTTAAAGCTCTATATTAATCTTCCAATTGTGTTCCCAGAACATAAATCCCACATCTTCAGGTAATGAAATTTATTATTTTATATCCTTTGTTTATCATAATGAACATGGATCATGAGTGATTAGGGAATATCAATAATCATGTAATCTTCACCATAATCCCCTACAAAGATAAAGGAAACATCAATATGTAATCCAAAATCAAGGGAACTATGGAGATTTCGATTCCTTTCATAACTAGGAAATGTAGGAATCCTTACTGAAGACCGAGATCCATATTGAACATCCCAAGAGATTTCTCAGTACATAAGCCCCGCATCTATACTCCATGATACTAATTACTTTTTATCCCTTGTTTCCCACATCGATCATGTATCATTTGGTATTTTGTATATTCAATAGTCATATTACTCACATTACGAATATCTAACATTTAGGGAAATATCAGTTTGTAATCCCTATTGAGTGGCATGATATAACCTCACTCATATGTGGGCATCTAAATTTATGCTAGTCCCAATGGTGTGAATGGACTATAAGAACTAAAATTCATACAAATAACCCGGATACATTGGATTAATTTCTAAAGCTTGATCTAAAATAGGTACCCAAATCAATGTGGATCCCGCCAAGTCTCTGACATTTCAACCATCAGGACCCAATCATTCCACTGGGCTAGTCATCCTATCTCATCTACCAGTGTACTAAGAAACTATATGAACTATTACAACTTTGATTCTTTCTATAATTGGGATATTTAAGATGTCCCTGGGGTCTTGAGATTAAATTTCAAGTTTCTTAGATCCCTCATATATAACCGTTTTATATAACACTAATGTGAATATCTTTAATGGACGATGTGGTTTTTTATTCATATAATAACCGGGATACATAGGATGCCTTATAATGGATCAATCCCCTCTTATGAATATTAAATACCACCTTATGTGGTAGAAAATTATGAAGCTCATAGTTATATTGTTTCATTGCATAAGAATCTATTCATTACTGGGAAATGGATGAAGAGACTTAGATACATATAGATATATTAGCAAATGAGATCCCCATATTTTGTACAAAGAGATACTCAAACCATGGTCATTTTGTTAGGGTATCTGATCCCATGAAGATAATAGGAAGAGATTCATGACGATATGATAAATATACAAGAGAGGCCTAGAGTAGGAAATAATTCTCACTAATAGGGTGTGATAATATGGAACTTCCATCCTATCGACCAATTCTAGTCACTACACATCGTTGGGTTTAAAACAATAATTGATCACCCACATTTGGAAAGTAGTTATGTACCAAGTTATGGATTATAGAACCATTGGATGATTTCATTTCAAATGATAATGGTGACTTGGTGTCAGTGATTATGCATAAATGTTGTCCCCCCACACACAATCGGCTGATGGCTCTAGCCATACACACCGAGATGTCATCTCTTTCCACCAAAACACCACCCTGAGGCATATAATTCATCCTTATAGGATATTAGGGATTAGATTCTATTAATCAATTCACCCATTATAACCACACAATAAGACGATCCAACCCAGTATAAAAAATATGTTTTAGAAACCACACCATAATCCCTTTATATGTTTATATCCAATACAAACTCACATACATATATATATATATATAATTATAACTCGTTGAAAAAGAATAACATATTATCAAGTGATTGTTTATTGAAGAATATGTGTGTGTGTGTGTGTGTAACTATGTGTATGTATAGAACCTGGACACACACATGCACATATATAAACATATTTCAAAATATATTGTAAAAAACATATCAACATTATAAAAAATTGATGAATCAATAACCGCACATTCAAATCTAAAACATATCTTAAAATATTTACATTATTCTTCTAAGGAAAAATAGGGATTTCCAAAATAAAAATTTTCATAAAACAATAAAAATATATTTTTAACAAGTTTTAAATTATGGTAAAATCATTAAATTAAAGAAGACATCATTTGAAACATGATTTACACTTCAAATAGCAGTTAATTATCATAATAATTATTATGACATTGTATTTAAATGTGGAATTACAAATACTACCACGAAAGGTTCTGAAATATAAATTCCTAAAACAATGGGCTACTCGGAACTCAGTACAATTGATAATGGTAGAATAATCCCATATAAATGGGTGTGAGACACTCTTATAAAAAATAGAATCACAAAAATCACAAAATAACAGAATTAAATTCAGCCAAAGAAGAATAGTAGAGTATAAAATACCAATTTTTTTGATGAACCCATTGCATTCAATGGTCGTGGGAAGAACCAACCTTAATTAGAATCTAAGAACATTATTCACCAAGTACCAACTAAATTAAAACCTCAAATATTGTTATGGATTTGAAAATGGGTGTGAAAAGTTGAAGAGAAGAAAAAGAAGGAATAATAAAATAAAGAGGAAAGTATAGAATACCTTACTATGATGAACACACAAGAAACAGAAGGAGTCTATGGTTAGAAACACTGGTAAGGTAAGTGGGGACGCAAAACTAGGGTCTCCTATAGCGAATCATGTGATAGATAAGAGAAGAGCAGAGTAGAGCCTAAAGAGAAAAATGGATGAAGAAAATTAATAATAATAATAATAACAACAACAACAAGAAGAAGAACAAAAATAATGACAATGATAATTTTTTAAGAAAAATGAGCACCCTTCATAGTTTGGTGACATTTTTTTTCAAACAATGTAATAACTATGTGCCCCTAATGCAAGGTTCTAGGAACACCATATAGGATGAGTTAATATTTTGAGAAACCATGCATGTGCTAGGTTTTTATATATATTAAATGATAGTTTCAATCACACATTCTATTCATGGTTTTTACAAACAGTTTTCCAATGAAAAAACTATAAGATTTCAAAATTTTAAAATCGATCAGCCTAGAATTTAAGGGTAAAATTAAATATAATTATATAATTAAAAAAGGAAGTTAATTTTGTTTGGGTAGGACAATTATCTACACCATAATCATTTCTTACCTGATAATGACTCAATAGATTTAAATAGATCATAAAATAAGAAAAACTCCAACCTATCTATTAGAACTGAAGACTTAAAAACCCATGTAACAAGATATAATCCATGATCAAAGAAATATGGAAAACAAAACAAATAAATACAACATTTTATCAAACTAAAATCAACTCCCAAAGAACCTCTATATAAAATAATAAAAAACTACCACACCCAAATGAGAATCCATGAGGGAATAAAATAAAATAAAACATTATCGTCTTCCAGACATTGTAAAAAATTATTAAAACACTTATCATAAGATATTTTAATTAAACTAAGATCAATGGAAATAAAGAAGATACTATGGAAAATCACTACAATCTAGAAAGGATCTGAAATAAATAGCCTCAATCAAGACACTCAATTGAAAACACATTGATAACATACCTTGAACCAAACAACCATTCCTTCAAAATCATAAGACTAAAATCACTTTTAAGAAGGACAAAAAAAGGAATAAAAATGAGAGATGAAATGGAATCACTATAAAAACCTCCTACAATTTTTCCCAAATAATAGTAGTTGATGTTATTCATAAAATAATGGTGGGAGAGGATGAAACATGGTGTGTCATTCATAAAACACCACGATCCTAGTGAACCCATCAAAATAGACTATGAATGAACTAGGATATGATATATGATTGGGGTATCGACCACCCAATTTTCCATGAACTCACCCCAAAAAATCATTTTCCAAACTCATAATTCCTTAAAATAATGACAATAAATCTGGATAGCATTAACATTTGATAAAAAGGAACAACTAATTTTTGACATGATAAAAACTCTAATAGATTCATCCGATTACTAAACGACTCAAGGGATATTCAAATAGAAAAAATGAACAAGGAAACACAAGAAATAATCCATTACTATGAGGGATTTTATCATTTGCACTCCATATAGAGTATGGGAAATGACACTAACCGTGATATCACACTCCCGTATTACAAGAGTCACCATTTAGAGACATCCTAAAAAATGAACTATTTAAATTTTATTGAAACATTCTTAGTGGAATTATATTCAAAAAATAAATATTAAATATAAATCAATATGCATCAAAATTAAACTCACCCAAACTGAGTAAACTATACGATATAGGAAAAAACCTATGAAAAAAATCAACCACACCATTTAAAAATAATAATTTTAAAAATAATCAAAAACCCGTTAAAATTCCAAACAAAATGTTTAAAATCACTTTTTTTTTAAAATCCATTAAAAACTAAAAATCATTCCTCTTTTTAAATACCTTTGAATTATTTTTTTAAAATTCCCACAAAATATATTTAAATTTACAATAAAAACCCCATTAAAATTTTCATACATTATCCTTATCTATTCAAATCAAACAGAATTTTCACAAAATTAATGAGAAACCAATTTTAATTTAAAAAATCTATTGAAAATTAAAATCAATTTTCTTTTAAAATTTTAAATATTTTTTTAGAAATTATCTTTAATATCTAAAAAACTATTATTAAAGTAACTTTTCAAATCCAAACAATAAATTCCATTAAAATCATTTTATGAATGGATAGTATATTAATTTTAAAAAAATATACATTCTTTACAACTAAACGTATTTAAGAATATTTTCAAAATTTTGATTTTCATAAAATTCATGAGGATCATGTTAAAAGTATTTTTTCTGACATAAAACTTAATTTATAAAATTTATGAAAAAATGAAACATAAAAACAAAATATCATTAAATATAATTTAATACCATCAAATTAAAAATGGGGGACTAGTATATTTACATGACATGGTCACATGGTTTAACAGACCATGTGCCAAGCTTGTAACTACTACTGAATGTCAGATCGAAATATGAACTCTGACCTAAATGGTTTACTATGTCATGTTGTTTAACCATACAACATCAATTAGTCCCATTTTCATCCCTAAAAAAAATAAAAAAAACATGTTAAAAACCAGAATGAAGGAAATAAAAAAATCATGCTAAACTTAACATGGTAAAATAAATTTTTTTGATCAAAGTGGTGGTCATAAACATTTTCATTCCTGGACCCAAAGTCCATATAATATTATCCTGATATACCCTTACTATGAAAATAAAATAGGGTGTTATGATAACATTTTTTCATAAACCAACCCATGTCATTTCACCATCAGGAATGACCATCAGGTCTTTTTATAGCCTGGTTTGGGAATATGACAAAGGAACGAATCAGGTTGGTTTGTTACATGAAACTCAATATCGAGGAAATTTTTAAATCATTTACCCATTGTAATGTATCTAAAAATTGTGTAAATATAATTCTAAAGGATTAAAATTCCTTGGTATATAATAGTATATTCCAAAGACGGCCCACTAATCAAAATTTTTTCTTGCTTCTATATAAAAATACTGCTTGATAGCGATTTTTTTATGTTCATTTTTAGTTATAATTATTTATTGATTTTATAATATTTTTATTTACCTAATGCTTTTAGTTAAGTTTAACACATTTTTTAGAGTGTCATATTTTCCCGAGCTACATCGATTGTACTCATAATCAATCATATTTTTTCATACATCATTCTCCAAAATAATTTTACTACCACTATTAACACCACTCACCATTATTTATTTTTATCTTAATTCCTCAAACACTTTTCCCTTACACCATATACATTTTTTATTATTTAGTGATAAATAAATCCCTTATAAAACTCACCTTATTTCCCTAGGTTTTGAAACATTACTTTTATGAAAGAGCAGGTTTATAAATTCCATTTTCAAAATCATGGAAATACTTGTACTAATTAGAATTAAGAGATATTAATAGTAATGTATATATTTTAATATTTATTTGGTTAAGAAAAATAAATTAAAAAAAATTACTAATTCCCTTAATGATTAGCTATGTAAATTTAAAACTTTTTATTTAGTGTTTTCTTTACCCAAAAGAATTGTTTTTATCTACAATGATATACTATTTAAGAAACATGAAATATTTTTTTATAATTATTGATAATCTATTTACCGCTATTTTTTTGATTTTGGATTGTTTGAATCCATTCTTAGATTGTTTAATTACTAAAATTGTGTCTTCTGGTTATGTGCTTCTAACTAATGGTCCAATTTGGCATTTTTGAATCAATAGAATCAAAAATATTTTTTATGTGTTGGATATTATAATAATAATTAAAGGTAGTGTGACTATAATAGGTCTTGAATACACTATCAATTTAAAGAAAACATGATCTTTTATGATATTAAGCCAGCAGATCAATCAATATTGGAACAACAGCTAATTTTATTTGGTGATAGAATTTTCCAAAATCAAAAAATTTTAATTAAAGGTTTAAATTTATATTAATTTCAAACTGATATGATACAAAATCTATATAGTTTGTTATAACAGAAGATGAATTAATAAGAGAAACAGAAATTAGTTAGTAAATAAAATGAATTATTGGACTTTGAGAATGAGTATATATTGTAATGTAAGAAATAATATTAAACTCATGAGATAGAAACAAATAATAAGGAAACTTTCTATTGAAAATATTTTTGATACATACAAATGTTTTTAGAGGTGGAATAAGAGGAATATCACACTATTATCTTTTCTTTTAAACCTAAAAAGTATTATATTTTAGGGGCTTTGAGGGTATGAATTCTTAGTTTAAAGAAAAAATAAAGGCGATGATTTAAATTTTAAATACACACAACAAATTTACGTAAAATTTGGAGAATTGATATTAATATGGAAGTAGGTGAATTTCATGAGTAAAATAATATATTGGAAAATTGGAATTCTTAGATTTTTGAACATGATTTGAAATATGATCTTTTTTTTGATAACATTAACCCAAAATATTCCTAATGGATCTTGGAGAAAAATAAGAGGGTGTAGAATTTGTAAAATGGTTAATTGAATAATACCCTATTATTTATCTTCTAAATAATGATTTATCTAAATCATTATTTAAGAAATTTGAAATCTGTGTATATTATCTCGGAGACAATTTTTAATCTAAAATCTCCTGGCATTGAATTTAATATAATTTCAATTGGTTTATTATACCTTAAAACTAAATTTTAAAACACAAATAACCATTATTTATAAGATGATGGTTTTTAATTTGAATATAAATAAAAAATTTATCATACAATGGTTTTTCTAATAATAAATAATTATTTAGAATCAGTCACTATATATTTCCCTTTGATAGTTTAATAAATTTTTGAGGAATGTTTTTTAACATATCCTAAATTCTATAATTTTCAACATTAAATACAAAAATTATTCTCCAATCATTATTTAAAACATGGTCTATTTTATATTATGAATTTCACAAAGGATTTTTAGAGTAATTTAGAAGGGAATTTATTACCTATTGACAAATTTTCAAAATCTACTCAAAGAATCAATAGAAAAACTATTCTTAAAATTTTTTAAACACTCAATCCTTTTAACCTTGGGTTTTGAGAATGAAGATATTTTAAATGAGTAAGATATTATTGATGATAAATAACCACATTCGGAAAAAAACTTATTACTTAGCCATCAAGAAATTTTGAAAAGTGTTAATCCCAACTAAATTCCAAAATTAGATGACATTTATTTTTCTAATTCAATGAGTTTTTCAAAAGATTTAATTTAAATTACTAATGTAAAAAAATTCATGGTTGACCACAATGAATTCTATTATTTTAACTAGGTTTTTGTGCTTTTATAATTCACTAAGGGGCTGTGATTTTTTCTGATTTTTATACTTTATTTTATATTTTTAATTGGTCATCCATGGCTATCAAGAGTTGTTTATATGGATTATTTCCAATAATAATCAGTGTTATGTGTATAATTTTAGTTTTTCACCCCAAATAAGCAAAATATTTCACATAAATCTATGTTATTAAAACATTTAGTGGTTTAGGGACAAGAAACCACACCCCTTAGTGACTAAATTATTCACTAATGAATTTTGGTTAAAGACTATAAATTTAGTTTTTTAGGTGAGGAAACCATGGATTAATAATTCAATTTTAATTTTTTTTATTTCAAATTAAAATCCATCAATATTTAAATAATGTAGCCTCACATGATTTATAAATGAACAATATACCCCCTGATATCCACATTCATTATTAGAAACTGAAATTGTTTCTCTCTATCTTATCAACTTTTAATTAGTTTCATTTTTATTATTTTGGATTGTTATATTTAATACTTGATTTTTTATACCCTTCGTGGTGTTTTAATTTGGGAAAAATCACATTAAAAATTTTTAATGATGGGTAATCATTTATCTATTTATAAATAAACAACACTAACTCTTAGAAGAGAAATTATTTTATATTTATCATTTTTTCTTTAAATTTAAATTGTTACAAATATTTCATGCTACCTTGATAGTTGAATTCAATTATTTTTTAATTGGTTAAAATATTTTTTATGCATATTTTTTATTAGTGGAATGTTTATATGACAAATTTTTTTTTATAATTAATAGTAGAAATTGGTATATATTACTATTGAAATTTTACTACATTCTGAATTGAAAATTAATGTTATAATATGTGTATGTCTCAATTGAAAAAATATTTGTTTTTTAAAATCATTTTGAACCAATTTTATACTCTTTTTTATTTCCCTAAAATATTTTGTTGGCTGATACTACTATTTTCTTATCTTTTTTTGATAAAATAATTGTTTTGGGTTCACGAATAGTGTATCATTTAAAATCTTTTTGAACTTCACGTTCAACAATTCACTTTTCTTAAAAATAATAATTTGAATTTAATGTATTTATGTAGTAGATTTATAGAATGTTTAAAATGTTATGATTTATTTTTTATTTTTTTTGTGATGGAATACATAGTTTTTAGTTATTCTTTGAAAAACCTATATATTCACTATCTGAGTTCACGGAGTCTTCTACCATGCTGAATCTCACCCTGGTGGCTCATGTCAAGAACAGAAGACCTTCAGTGGATGATTTCGATCGTTTTGTATTTGGTTTGTGGGATCATCGCGAATGAGCGGTTGTGGGTTTAATAAATATAAAGAAAATTATGATTCGATTCGAGTTAGAGATAGACCTCATTCAGGCATGGGCTAGGGCACCTCGTATATTCAAAGTCAATCAATTTATACTTCTGCGATGGTCGTTTGATCTTCATATGAACCAGGATTCTCCCTCCATCACGGTTTGGGTATGTTTTCCTAAACTAACTTTACCGTTTCAAAACCCTTCTGTTATTTTTTTATTGGGCATCATGGTAAGAAGATATCTTTGTTCTTATTGTTGCACAGAAGTGGTTTTCCATCCTGTAAATCCCAGGGTGTGTGCTAAAATGGATGCATCGCGCGTCCCTTTTGAGTATATTTGGATTACAATCGGGGAGGAGTATAGATGTAAACAGAGGGTTGTATATGAAATTTGGACGGATTATTGTGGTTTCTGCAAGAGGTTGGGGCATCCGATTGATGTTTTTCATGCGAAGAGGGAATATTACAGTAGAAAGGAGGCTAGGATAATATTTTAGGAGTGTATAAGACACAATGAACTGGGAAAAGATTTGAGGATGGGTCTAGATTCGATGAAGAAGGGGTAGCTGAAGGTGGGAGGGGTCCTCAGATAAATCCTTCAGCTGGGGAAAACCTCGGCTCTGGTTCTCGTGTTATTTCCATGGAGGAAGATCAAACAATTGGAAATACCAGAATTGGGATGAACTTGGATAAGGAGAGAGCTGTTAGGTATCCTAATACTATGGGTCCCGAACAGGTTTGAAAGGAAAAGAAAGCCAGATCTGTGGAGGTGGTTAACACGACCAGACCGATTAAAGGTCTGGATCATTTGGACAAGCCTTTTTTGGATTTGAATAACATGTTTGATGTCCAGACAGAGGGTAATGTGGATGAGGTTCTGGAGGAGGAGGCCCTTTCCAAGGGAAAGGGTCATGTTATGTTGGTGGAGAATATGAAGGAATATTTCTTGGGGCAGGAACTGGTGACAGGCCCTGTGGAAATTACTGATCAAGTTCTTGCTGTGAAATTTCTTGGGGGGATAAGACCCCTGAGGTCCATCTGGTTGAGAGCAAGGGGAAGGAGGCAACCATTATGGCTGACGAGGAACTTCCAATGTAGGAGGGGCGACAACACTTGATGGAATGTCATCTTGCTGAACAGAGGCTGGGCGGCTCTGCTGGAGGTCATAAAGCTGGGATGAAGAAACAATCCGGGGTGGGGGAGGAGAGCTCCGGGGGAGGAAAAGAGAACTGAAGTACCCCTGATGGCCTCTCTTTTAGAGATATTGTTAAAGATGAGATTCAGAAGGGGACTATTGGTGTTAGACCTACATCTGCAACCTCAAAAAGGAGGCCAAGAAGAGACTACTCATATCTCCCAGGCCCAATACAGACAAGGTCTGCTTCTAAAAGGAACAACGGGGTGGTCCTTGCTATCAAAAAGAGAATTGGTGTTAAGAAGGCAGCATCTGTTATGACTAATTTGGAAATTCTTGGCCATCAGGTTCAATGTGCCAACTTTTGGAGAAATCCCGAATGTGAATCGGCCACAGGAGAAGATGAATACTATATGGGATACATGGATGACTGTAGAGACCCAAATCTTGATGTACATGGACAATAAATTACTTTCGTAGAATAATTAATACATAAAAAACAAAAACTCAAGGATCGTAATAGTGTAGTGTCTTTGGATACTCAGAACAAAATCTTCTAATCATTGTGAATGATCATAAATATCTCCCATAAAGATCATCCCCTTTTGTTTTCTTACCTAAAATCGTTCTTTATATCCTAGGGAAAAGAAAACATATAAAGGGTGAGTTCAAATTCTCAGTAAGGGTAATCTGGGAGAAAATAAAACAAACCATATACATTTGAACATAAAAACATGAACACCATTTTTAATCATCAAAATCTTGAGAAATATCATAAAACATGGCAATACATAAGGCATAGATTATAATGGAACATCAATAATGATAAAATGACATGGGAACAAAACATGTAATTGTGGAACCATTAATCACATGTTATGATTTCCATAGTAGCAAAGGCATTAATAACAAGACCATCATAGTGGACAAAGTCCCTTTTTGAATTGAGTTCACTCCTCGTTTCAGTCCTGTAACACTGAACCGAATTAACTTACCGTTCCATCCATGTCTATCTCATGTGATATAAATCATTACCCAATGCATTGGAGGGATATATTGGTCCCACCCATCTCATAATGAAATCATTATTACTTGTGCCACAAAATAAACTTAAAACTATCATCATAACCCAATGAATAAAATGGGTTTCACAAACATCATCCCATCATCACATAATCCATATAAAACAAATGGATATTTCATCATAAGAAAACTGAAACCATCTAAATCAGAGAGACATTATACTTGAAATAAACACATATGAAATAATGTCATCTTAGATGGAAAATGGTTTTGATAAAACACTTGAAATAAATTATTGAGGAAAATATACTTTCTCCTTAAAAATCATTTTCTTTTCACAAAATGTAACACAATTTTAAAAGAAAAGGATTTTATTAAAAATAACCATGAAAACTTTTAGAGGAAGCTTCTTGAAAATTAGGCGATATTAAACCGTAAAAATCTGTGCACACCGTATAAGTTAAAAATAACATTCTCCTCATACTTTTTTCAGAAAAGTCAAAAAGTACCTTATATGGTAACTAAAGGAAAGATTCCATTCATACAATGTGGTAAAAAGTCAATAAAGGGTAAAAATGACTTTAAAAATTCATGGAAGAATACTAAACATTTTATGAATTTTTTTTGAAAACATGGTCATTGATGATGGATGTAACCCCATTAAATACTTACGTATAAGCAATCTCGGATAAAAAATGAGATTGAAAATTTATCCCTTACCTTAGGTCTGATATGCATCATACATATCTGAAACTCCTGTATAATTATTTAAATAAGGTCATTGACTTATTAGAGAATCATATTCATTGTTATGATATCATATATGATTCACTTATGACTTTATATTACCCGTTCATTTGTAAAATCCATGTTAAATAACGTGTTGGGTAAAATCGTTTCATTTGTCATCCGTGTTTTGACTTGTAATTATTCATATGATTACATAGATCATGATTACTTATTTCTAGAATATAAAACATGATTTATATATAATATATATTCTGAATATACATATATATATAATAGATCGATAAATGGAAATAAATACACTGTTCATGGAGATGGTAGGCCGTATGTATGCCAGAACACTGTTTTCATTTCCTTATTGAATTGAATGGAATTAAGTAGATGACATACATATATATATATATACATAAATCTAGTAGAATTATTATGTGATATATTTCATGATTACTTATTCTATATACTTTATAGTCATTCTTGAATTGTTAACATGGAAAATAAATCTCATCGCGTCGTGGAGACGGTAGTCCATACGTACGCACGAATGATGATATCATTCCCATGATCATGGAATTGTATTGAAGTGTTTGTATAATATTTCAGAATCATTATAAATTTAAAATAATAATATATATTTATTTATTTACACCATTATACCCATCCACGTACAGTGGTGGGGGAATACAGATTACACCATGGCGTGGAGAAGGTATTCTGTACGTACGCACACGCGGTGATTTCGTTTTCTGTAGGATGGATAGAAGGTGAAATAGGGTTTTTTAATATTTATAATAACATATAAGAATATAAGTAATAATAACGTTATTACATTATAATGAGAAAACTAGAGAAGAAGAAGTAGAAGAAGAAAGAAACTTGAGAAAATATGAAGAAGAGATTACCTCTTCTTCGACGCACCTCCTTTAAGCTTCTTCTTAAGGAAGCAGAGTTGGTCTTTTGAGAAGACCAGAACCTAAAGAATGTTTCTAGGGAAGTGGAGAAGAGAAATGATCAGGGTTTGGCCAACCTTGAAGGCTCAATGTTGTGTAATGATGAGATAGATGAGGTGCCCTTTTATAAGGGAGGAGAGGGGCACCATTGGAATCCTAAAAAATATTAGTTTAATATAAATTCAAACCCCACATAAAAACATCCAAAAAATGACTCAATTCAAATAATAGATGAGATAGGGTTGTAATATCATCAACCAATAAAATTTAGACATGTTTTGTATTTATTTTAAACATTATCAACTTGATTTATCCTTATTTAACCAATTTAATTTTATTTGTGGTAATAATATTCTAAATTTTAAATTGTTATAAATAATTACCTGTGTGTTGTAAATTGTACATAATTGGATAATTTATGAAATTTTAGAATATATAAATATAAATTTATAATTTTTAAATATTTTTGTAATTTTTTAATCAATTTTATATTATGTTATTTTTACAAAATAACAATAGTGTCAATTTTTACACTATTCATTTATTTGAACTTAAATAAAATCCTCATTGAATTTATGTTCGAACTAAAAGATTTAATAGATTAATATAATGTCATATTTATCTATAAAACTAGTGGAGAACATTAAATAGTTCATATAATATTTATTTCAATATTTTTAAAACCTTTTATTTGGTATATCTCTTAATAAAATAATTACTACAACATTTGTGTATAATTATTTAATATAATTATTTGTTGCATAAAAATTTAAAATAAAATCCTATGATGAATATAAATATAATAAATTTCATAATAATATTCTTAATTGAATTTTTCATCATAAAATCACAACATTTAAAATGTTATATTTATTAAATTTTGAAGGTGACATCTTTGACATCATTTATAGAATATAATATAAATGTAACAATCAGTTTTATAAGGCTCCAAATGGTCCAAAAATCGACCCTTGGATGATTAGGGTATAGATATACTCGATTGATAATTTTTTTGTCAAGTTTATGGTCCTTTTGTTAGGTATTCCTATTTTAATAAAAACTATATTATTGATTATTCACTAAATAAACAGTTTCTGCATCACTATTTTGTCACCATTAATGACAATTATTTAATCCATAAAAATTATAAATAAATTCTCATTATGTAGATAATTTTGTTAGATTTCTTGAGATTATTCATGTTTAATGTTTCATGATGTTTATCACTAAATTAAAATTATTATACATATAATATTTAAGAGAGTGACATGGTGTCACTTTCTTTGGTTTTAAAAATAATTAAATTATTTTCATGGTAAAAAGTCCATAAAATGAATCTAATCCAACCCTTAAGTGATATTGGTCGACTTTAAGTCATCCAAAATAATTTTTAAATTTGTTAGGGTAATTTTATAATCATAGGTTTACCATTAATTACCTGATTTATCCTTAACTGAAGTAAATAAAAATTATCGTAGTTACTATTCATAGTGCCCAAAAATAAAAAGTATCCTATTAACATAATTTGGACCTACTGATTCCAAATATGGATTCAATTTTTCAAAATTAAAAACATCTAAGTTGCAGTAATTAATTTAAAATTAATCCCACTATTAAGAAAACGAGTTTTAAAAGTTAAAACATTGCAAAAGATTGAAATGATTTTCCATATGAATTCAATGTAAAATAAATTATAATGAAATAAATTATATTAAATGGTAAAAATATATTATATTTATACTTTAAAATCATTAAAAATTATAATTTAACCATATAAATTATTATGATGAAAAAATTTGATTTTAGTTAAAATATAGCGTGTTCTTACTATTCATTAAAATATGAAAGTTATCAGAATAATATGAAACATTTATCCAAAGTAAATTTTAATATCCTGATTCCAAAGAAGAATTTTATTTTGTCAAATTGAACTAATAAAAATGTAAAAAACTATATTTAAAGTGGGTGCGCCATCAAAAGGCGGCAAAAGTGCATTTTTTTAAAAATAGTTATTTTAGCCGAAAAATTTATTTTGTTATTATACCATTTTCTAGAAAATGTGTAAGATGAATAATAATGTTATAAAATTAAAAATTTAGTTAATAATATTCATAACGTCTAGTTCATAAAAACCCACATCGTAAAAAGGAATACCAAAACTGAACATTAAAAACTAATTTATGAAATGTAATGGTTACCCAAATTAACTAATCACTGGGTTTCCACATATGAGAACATAAGTTAAAATATGGATATGAAAGAAATAAATAACCATCATGTTCTGATGGAGAGTGGTATAGAACATGGCTTTGAAAAAGCCAAAAATAAAAAAGCCATAAATTTGGGATGATCTAAGGTACCATACGATTCATCCGATTTAAGGGCACTTGGACAACTTTTTTGGTTTTCAATATCATTTCCCTAAAGTTTAAGAATTTTAATTAGAAAAAATACTTACTTTATTTCAGTATAATCTCACTGTTGTTCCTGACTTGAACAATTTCCACTTCATCTCTTAAAGAAATGAAGTTTAATTATTCATTGGTGAAGTGTTACCAGATCATGTGATAGAATGATGGGTCATTACATATGTCTCAAACAAAAGGTTATCAAATGTTATAAAATATTCATAAGTCCATCTATGGTGAGGTTAATCGTATATGATTCCAAAAATGGACTTATACTTCATCTATCATACTGTACTTCATCTATCATAATGATTAATATATAAAACTAGTTTCTACTAACCAGGGACTTCCTGTAGGCCAGTGGTAGGCAATGAAGGTCTGTCGCACTTTGGTTGTGGGTTTGATTCCTTCAACTTTGTCCAACACGACGGGTTGTCGCCCGTCCTATGGGTTTTTCTTTTTCTAAAACTATACTATTATAACATTTCAAAAATAATATCATAAAGTTATAGCATTGAACAATACTAACTTATGTTCAAAATAATCCATTCCAATCATTAGGCTTATCCAAAATACCTCTTTCCAAACTCATAGTATAAAGAGAAAGATTACTAAAAAGGTCATATAACAAGCATGTGAATACCATCATTTATCCCTCATATATCTTGTTGGTCACACTTCAATCATGTGAATACCTTATTCATGTATTCTCTTGAAAAATGAATACCCATTGAACCTTAATGAAAACATTAATTCTGTTAAAAGTTAACTCTTTCCACATACCAAAATCCAAAAATTCTATATACTCAAACCATGATATAACTTTGTCCTTATATCAGTCATGAGCTCATGAATACAATCAAATATTTAATTTTATTTTTATCCCTTCATTATGTGCATATCATCTTCTTTCCAAAATATTTGAATCACTTTTCATGGTTACCGGTACCATTCAACATATACATTCAAATACGTTAGGAAAAGAAATCCTGTAATAATCCTTAGATGTGTCTTTATTCCATAGTACCATTACCTATACAACATAACTCCTGATAAACATAAATCATTCCACTACCTTCTTAAACCATTGACCAAGATTCAACACTTCTTTCATCTCATATATCATTTGTAGTCTTCTCATCATTATCCACATAAATACAACCCATATGACCATGCTGATTCTCTTGATGAGATTTTCCCTTAGGGTATTGGTTTTCATAATGCCCATACATTCCACATTTAAAACATCTAATCATTGTTGATGTCATAGCAATACCATTATCCTTATCCATGGTGTCAACTGAACCTTTTCCTTTACACTTACTGGATTTATATCCTTATTTTCCACACCCAAAGCATATTTCAGTTCCTTTGAAACATTCTCCTTGATGCCTCTTCCCACATGATTTACATGAGAGAAATTGAACTCTCATTCCTCTATGATCATCATGAAACTCCATCATTATCTTATTAGCTTAGTCGGGAAACTTACCAAAGATGATATTATTGATCATATTATGAGATTTATGATTAGGAATAATAATGATATGTGGACCTCTAGATCAAATTTCATTTGGTTTCTCAGGAAGAATATCATTCCATTGTCCAACATATCCTCCATTATCATGAATCTTCCCGTTTCCAGCCATTTTCTAAAACCCAAAAAGAATAGTGTGAGAGGCCAAAATCATAGTCAAGGGGGAGTACCTTCAATATCTAACATCTTAGGATTAATTATAATATCGTTACCATAATTCTAGTACTATAACTTATACTTATACTTATCGTTAGGGACATCACTAGACATACCATAGAAATATGTCTAGGGATCTCACTAATGTTTTCGCATCCTAGTTTCCAAAGGTTAACTAAACCTTTCCTTTAATAACAACTGTAGAGACCCAAATCTTGACATAAATGGACAATAAATTACTTTAGCAGAATACTTAATACATAACAAAAACCAAAACTCAAGTATCTTAATAGTTATGTGTCTTTGGAAACACGGAACAAAATCATCGAATCGTGGTGAAAGATCTTCAATATCTCCCATAAAGATCTTTCCCTTTTGTTTTCTTACCTAAAACCATTATTTAAATCCTGAGGAAAATAAAAAATATAAAGGGTGAGCTCAAATGATCAGTAAGGGTAATCATGGAGAAATTAAAACAAACCATATACATTTGAACATAAAAACATGAACATAATGTTTAAACATCAAAATCTTGAGCAATATCATAAAACATGGCAGTACATAAGGCATAGATCATAATGGAACATCAATCATGATAAAATGAAATTGGAATAAAACATGTAATTGTGGCAACCATTAAGCACATGTTATGATATCTATAGTAGCCAAGGCATTGCTTCCATGACCATTATAGTGGACAAATTCCCTTTCTGAATCGAGTTCACTCCTCGTTTCAGTCCTGTAACACTGAACCGGATTAACTTACCATTCCATCCATGACTATCTCATGAGATATAAATCTCTGACCAATGCATTGGAGGGATATATAGGTCCCACCCATCTCATAATTAAATCATTCTTACTTGTTCCAGAAAATAAACTTCAGACATTCATCATAACCCAAAGAATAAAATGGGTTGCATAAACATCATCCCATCATCACATAATCTATATAAAACAAAAGGATATTTTATCATAAGAAAAGTGAAACCATGTAAATCAAAAAGACATTATACTTTAAATATACACATATGAAATAATTTCATCTTAGATGGAAAATGATTTTGATAAAACACTTGAAATAAATTCTTGAGGAAAATATCCTTTCTCCTTAAGAAACTATTTCCTTTCACAAAATGCCCCAAAATTTTAAAAGAAAAGGATTTTATTGAAAATAACCATGAAAACTTGTAGAGGAAGATTCTTGAAAATTAGGTGATATGAAACTGTAAAATCCATTCACTTCGTATAAGTTAAAAATAGAATTCTCCTCGTAATTTTGTCGGAAAAGTCAAAAGGTACTTTATATGGTAACTAAAAGAAAGATTCCATTCATACAATCTGGTAAAAAGTCAATAAAGGGTAAAAATTAAATTAAAAATTTATGGAAGAATTGTTGGGTCGGAAGAACACCCGAGGAGGGAAAGATGGCAAGAGGGGGGTGAATTGCCTTTTAAAAAATTGATAAACAAATTAAAATCAAAGTTGAAATGCAGCGGAAATAAATAAGGCAAGACACAAGAAATTGATAACGGAGTTCGGCCAAAACCCGGCCTACGTCTCCGCTCCCAACTCAACCGTTGAGAGATTCCTACCGCTTGCTTTTCAATGGTTTTAGCAAGAAACCCACTAGGCTTTGAGGTAGCACTAGGACCTATTACAGCTTGCTTTTATTGGTTTAGCAAGAACCCAATGCTTTTAATGGTTAAGCAATAACCCACTAGTCTTTTTACGGGTGAAGACTAGCTCACCGATCTCAAGCCTTTTACAAGGTAAGGCTTGGCAACCTCTTCACACCTTAGTGGTGGTGTGAAACCTAAATGAAAGGGAGGTAGAGAAAAGGGTTGGGGTTTGTAGGCACAAACCCAATTTGAAAGCTCAAGATAAATAAAACAAGAAAAACCGTATTTAGGAAGACTTGGGGGCCAATGAATTGATGGAGCTGATGTAGCGTGCTCTCCCAAGCTTCTTGAGGTGCTCCTTGGATTGGAAGTTGGTTGGAGCACTTGAGGATCCTTGAAGGTGGAGCGCCGGAGGTTCGCCAAATGTGCAACAATATGTCCGGGCGCTTGGTATGTGATCCGTTGTAGTTCCGGGGCTTCCTCAGCCTTTATTTATAGGCATGGAACCCATTAGGGGTCTTCGGAGCCGTTGGAGAGGCTTAGAGAGCCGTTGGAGCCCAAAAGAAGGTTGACTGGTCAACCCCAACGGCTAGTTTGACTGGCCTACCGGCTGGCCGGTGCAGGGCCACCGGCTGGCCGGTGCCTTGGAAGAGGAGAAGGCCTTTGGTCCAGGCTCCACCGGCTGACCGGTGGAGGAGCCACCGGCTGGCCGGTGGTGAGGCAGTAGCTCATCCTGTTCTGGCTGGGTGCCACCGGTCGACCGGTGCTGAGGCCACCGGTTGGCCGGTGGTAAGGCAGTGGCTCCTTCTTGAGAGCAGATTCCACCGGCTGGCCGGTGGTGTGCCACCGGCTGGCCGGTGTGGAGGCAGTGGCTTCCCTCTGAGTGCAGGTGCCACCGGCTGGCCGCTGGTGTGCCACCGGCTGGCCGGTGGTCTGGATTTCAGACCAGTTCTGCCTTCTTTCTATCTTGGCCCAATTCCTTGGCCACCTGATTTGATTCCTATCAATCAAAAACACTTGAAACAATGTTAGAAACATAAGAGGGTGATTGTGATCATGAAAATTAAACCTCGAGGGGTTGGAGAGGTACAACAATCTCCCCCTATTTTGATGATCACAATCACCAAAACAATTAATGTAAAATACTGAAATTGAAAGGAAATGCTAAGCATGATGAGAAAATATTCTCCCCCAATCAATCAAGAAATTTCTCCCCCTTTGTGATTATCAAAATAGCGTGGGGCATAAAACTTGATTGAGGGATATTGAGATTTTAAAACAATTGAAAATGATACTAATTGTTGGAAATTTTGAAATGAAAAATTGAATTGAAAAATTTGAATAACAGTTTGAATTGAAAGTTTTGAATCAAAAACCAATTGAAATTCGAAATTTGAAACCAAATGAAATTTTTGAAATTGAGAGTTTTGAATCAAAAAATCGATACCAACTGTTGGATATTTAAAGATGAAAATTTAATAGAAAATAGAGAATTTCGAAGCCAAGTGTTGAGTTTGAAAAAAAACTTTGAATACACAAAAAGGCTTAAAAAAAAATCCTAACTCCCCCTAAATAAAAACAATGAATCACCGGGGAGTGGTTTTTGAAACCGAAACAAATTTAGGCCCGGAGAGACTTGCCAATAGGGATTTTTCAATCCAAATTTGTTTCATGGCGGGTCTTCTCCTATAAAATTCATCGGAATAGGAAATCGATTTGGGTTGACCGTACCGGGCGTTTTTACAATTACATTCATAAATGAGATGCCCGGGTTTTTTGCAATAGTTACAAAATTTAAAGCTAGAGCTCCCCCTTACAAAAACAGTGGGTGCATGGGAGGAGGAGGCTTGGTTGGTATAGCCAAGTCCATTGGAGGTTCGGGAAACCCTTTGTGAACCAAGCAAATTGTTCAAATTTTGTTCACCTTGGGTGAACTTGGCTAGGGTCTCTCTAAGGTCCTTGATGGTTGATTCCATGGAATCAACATTTGGAAAATTTTGGATTTTAAGGGTGAGTTCCTCCTTCTCTTTAAGAAGTTGTTCTTTTTCGGAGGAAAGTTTTTTGAAAGACTTTTTCAAAGCGACAAATTTTGATGAAAGCTCATGAAAACCTTTTTCGAGTTGGTCTCTAGCGTGTGAGAGTTCTTCATAAGAAAGATGATTTAAAGAATTTGAATTTGAAGAACATGAGGAAGAGGAATCGGAAGATGTTACCTCGTGAAATGCCATTAGGCATTTTGTACCTTGATCGCTCGAGGAGGAGGAGGAGGAGGAGGTGTCACTCCATGTCGCCTTGAGGACCTTTTTCTTTCCTTTTTCAATTTTTGAGGCCCGTTTTTTGTTGAGTGGGCAATCGGGCTTGTAATGGCCCTTTTCTCCGTACCCGTAGCATTTCACCTTGGGCTCGGGTCTTGCGGTGGGTTCTTGCTTTCGATGCTTGCGGGATTTCTTCTTCTTCTTGTGCATCTTCATAAATTTGTGCATTTGGCGGGCGAGATTCTCCATTTCCGAGTCGCCGCTTGATGATGAAGAAGATGAGGAGGGAGATGAGGAAGAAGATGAGGAGGAGCTTACTTGCTTTTGTACCTTGAGGGCAATGTTCTTTGGTGTCTTTATTGGTGTGCCCTCCTTTTGTGCTTGCCTCCTCATCGTAATCTCATAAGTCATGAGAGATCCGATGAGCTCTTCTACCGGCATATTTTTGACGTCCTTAGCCTCTTGGATCGCCGTCACCTTTGGTGCCCATGAGCTCGGAAGGACCCATAAGATCTTCTTGACCATGGTTTCTGCAGAAATGTCATCTCCAAGAGATTTTCTACCATTGCACACGTCAGTAAATCTAGTAAACATTTCAGAAATAGATTCATTTGGGTGCATGGAAAATGACTCAAAATCCTGACGGTACATGTCCAATCGAGTGTCCTTGACTTTGTTGGTCCCCTCATGGGTAACCTCCAAAAGTTTCCAGATTTCATGTGCGGAGGTGCATGTAGACACTCGATTGAATTCATTTCGGTCTAGGCCGCAATGGAGAGCATTCATGGCTTTGCCATCAAGCTCAAAATTTCTAATGTCGGCTTGGGTCCATTTGGATTCATCGGGAGAGGAGAGGGTGTAACCTTGCATGACAATTTTATATATGGGATAACCTATGCTTCTAAGGAAAGTAGTCATGCGGGTTTTCCAATAATTGTAGTCGGTCCCATCAAAAAATGGAGCCCGACCCAATGAGAGTCCCTCGGGGGCGAAAGAGGTTGATGCCATCAAAAAGAAATAGGATCTTTAATTTGAAACCGTTTTAGGGAATTATTCAAATTATCCCTTTGATACCAAATGTTGGGTCGGAAGAACACCCGAGGAGGGAAAGATGGCAAGAGGGGGGTGAATTGCCTTTTAAAAAATTGATAAACAAATTAAAATCAAAGTTGAAATGCAGCGGAAATAAATAAGGCAAGACACAAGAAATTGATAACGGAGTTCGGCCAAAACCCGGCCTACATCTCCGCTCCCAACTCAACCGTTGAGAGATTCCTACCGCTTGCTTTTCAATGGTTTTAGCAAGAAACCCACTAGGCTTTGAGGTAGCACTAGGACCTATTACAGCTTGCTTTTATTGGTTTAGCAAGAACCCAATGCTTTTAATGGTTAAGCAATAACCCACTAGTCTTTTTACGGGTGAAGACTAGCTCACCGATCTCAAGCCTTTTACAAGGTAAGGCTTGGCAACCTCTTCACACCTTAGTGGTGGTGTGAAACCTAAATGAAAGGGAGGTAGAGAAAAGGGTTGGGGTTTGTAGGCACAAACCCAATTTGAAAGCTCAAGATAAATAAAACAAGAAAAACCGTATTTAGGAAGACTTGGGGGCCAATGAATTGATGGAGATGATGTAGCGTGCTCTCCCAAGCTTCTTGAGGTGCTCCTTGGATTGGAAGTTGGTTGGAGCACTTGAGGATCCTTGAAGGTGGAGCGCCGGAGGTTCGCCAAATGTGCAACAATATGTCCGGGCGCTTGGTATGTGATCCGTTGTAGTTCCGGGGCTTCCTCAGCCTTTATTTATAGGCATGGAACCCATTAGGGGTCTTCGGAGCCGTTGGAGAGGCTTAGAGAGCCGTTGGAGCCCAAAAGAAGGTTGACTGGTCAACCCCAACGGCTAGTTTGACTGGCCTACCGGCTGGCCGGTGCAGGGCCACCGGCTGGCCGGTGCCTTGGCAGAGGAGAAGGCCTTTGGTCCAGGCTCCACCGGCTGACCGGTGGAGGAGCCACCGGCTGGCCGGTGGTGAGGCAGTAGCTCATCCTGTTCTGGCTGGGTGCCACCGGTCGACCGGTGCTGAGGCCACCGGTTGGCCGGTGGTAAGGCAGTGGCTCCTTCTTGAGAGCAGATTCCACCGGCTGGCCGGTGGTGTGCCACCGGCTGGCCGGTGTGGAGGCAGTGGCTTCCCTCTGAGTGCAGGTGCCACCGGCTGGCCGCTGGTGTGCCACCGGCTGGCCGGTGGTCTGGATTTCAGACCAGTTCTGCCTTCTTTCTATCTTGGCCCAATTCCTTGGCCACCTGATTTGATTCCTATCAATCAAAAACACTTGAAACAATGTTAGAAACATAAGAGGGTGATTGTGATCATGAAAATTAAACCTCGAGGGGTTTGAGAGGTACAACAAGAATAATAAAAATTTTATGAAAACATTTTTAGAAAACATGGCCATGGATTATAAACGTAACCCCAGTAAATACTTATGTATAAGCAATTTCGGATAAAAAAATGAGATTAAAAATTTATCCCTTACCTTAGGTCTGATATGACTCATACGTATCCGAACCTCATGTATAATGATTTAAATAATGTCATTCACTTATTAATGAATCATATTCATTGTTATGATATCATATATGGTTCACTTATGACTTTATATTACCCGTTCTTTTGTAAATTCCATGTTAAATAGCGTTTTGGGTAAAATCATTTCATTTGTCGTCCGTGTTTTGACTTGTAATTATTCATATGATTACATACATCATGATTACTTAATTCCAGAATATAAAACATGATTTATATATAATATATATTGATGATATACATATATATAATAGATCTATGAATGGATAGAAATACACCGTTCATGGAGACAGTAGGCCGTACGTACGCATGAATGCTGTTTTCGGTTCCTTATTGAATTAAATGGAATTAAGTAAATGACATATATATATATATACATAAATACAGTAGCATTATTATGTCATATATTTCTTGATTACTTATTATATATACTTTATAATCATTCTTGAATTGTTAACATGGAAAATTAATCTCATCGCGTCATGGAGACGGTAGTCCGTACGTACGCACGAACGATGATATCATTCCCATGATCATGGAATTGTATTGAAGTGTTTGTATAATATTTCATAATCATTATCACTTTAAAATAATAATATATAGTAATTTATTTACACCATTATACCCATCCAGGTAAGGTGGTGGGGGAAAACAGATTACACCACAGCGTGGAGACGATATTTCTTACGTACGCACGCGCTGAGATTTCGTTTTCTGTAGGATGGATAGAAGGTGAAATAGTGTTGTTTCATATTTTTAATAAAATATCAGTATATAAGTAATTCTGATGTTATTAATTTATAAAGAGACAACTAAATAAGAAGACGTAGAAGAAGAAAAAAACTTGAGAAAATTGGAAGAAGAGATTACCTCTTCTTTGACGCACCTCCTTTAAGCTTCCTCTTAAGGAAGTAGTGTTGGCCTTTTGAGTATACCAGAACCTCCATAATGTTTCTAGGGAAGTGGATAAGAGAAATGGGCAGGGGTTGGCCGAGATTCAGGGCTCAAAGATGTGTAAAGATGAGAGGGAGGATGTTCCCTTTTATAAGGGAGGAGAGGGGCACCTTTGGAAGCCTCAAAAATATTAGTTTAATATAAATTCAAACCCCACATAAAAACATCCAAAAATGACTCAATTCAAAGATTATATAATATAGGGTTGTAATATCATCAAAATATAAAATTTAGACTTGTTTTGTATTTATTTTAAACATTATCATCTTGATTTATCCTTATTTAATCTCTTTAATTTTATTTGTGGTAATAAGATTCTAAATTTTAAATTGTTATAAATAATTACTTATCTGTTGTGAATTGTCCATAATTGGATGATTTATAAAATTTTGGACCATATAAATTTTAATTTATAGTTTTTAAATATTTTTTTAATTTTTTAAACAATTTTAATCTTATGTTATTTTTATAAAATAACAATAGTGTCAATTTTGACACTATTTAATTATTTGAATTTAAATAAAATCCTCATAGAATATATGTTCGAACTAAAATATTTAATAGATTACTATAATGTCATATTTATCTAGAAAATTTTTGGAGAACATTAAATAGTTCATATAATATTTATTTCAATATTTTTAAAACCTTTTATTTGGTATATATCTTAAAAAAATAATTACTACAAAATTTGTGTATAATTATTTAATATTTTTATTTATTGCATTAAAATTTAAAATAAAATCCTATGATGAATATAAATATAATACCTTTAATAATAATATTTTTACTTGAATTTATCATCCTAAAATCACAACATTTAAATTGTTATATTTATTAAATTATGAAGGTGACATCTTTGACATCATTTAAAATTAAATAATATAAATGTCATAATCGGATTTATAAGTCTCCAAATTTTCCACAAATAGACCCTTGGATTTTTAGGGTATATATATACTCAACCAATAATTTTTGTTCAAGATTATGGTCTTTTTTATAGTTATTGTTATTTTAATAAAAACTATATTATTGATTTTTTACTAAATAAATTGTTTCTGCATCACTATTGTGTCCCCATTAATGACAATTATTTAATCCATAAAAATCTTAAATAAATTCTCATAATGTAGATAATTTTTTTAGATTTCATGAGACTATTAATTTTCTATGTTTGATGAAGTTTATCACTAAATTAAAATTATTATACTTATAAGATTTAAGAGAGTGACATGTTGTCACTTTCTTTGGTTTTAATAATAATTTAATTATTTTCATGGTCAAAAGTCCATAAAATGAATCTAATCTGACCCTTAAGTGATATGGGTCGACTTTTAGTCATCCAATATAATTTTTACTTGTGTTAGTGTAATTTTATAATCTTACGGTTACCCTTAATTACCCGATTTAACTTTAACTAAAGTAAATAAAAATTACTGTAGTTACTATTCATAGTGTCCAAAAATAAAAAGTAGCCTATTAATATAATTTGGACCTACTAATTCAAAATATGGAATCCATTTCTCAAAATTCAAAACACAGAAGTTGTAGTAATTAATTTAAAATTAATCCCGCTATTAAGAAAACGAGTTTTAAAAGTTAAAACATTGCAAAAGATTGAAATGATTTTACCTATGAATTCAATGTAAAATAAATGCTAATGACATACATTATATTAAATTTTAAAAATATATTCTATTTATAGTTTAAAATCATTCAATATTATAATTTAACAATATATATTATTATGATGAAAAATGTTGTTTTTAATTAAAATATAGCTTGTTTTACTATTCATTAAAATATGACTGTTATCAAAATAATATGAAAAATTTATCCAAAGTAAATTTTAATATCCGGATTCCAAAGAAGAATTTTATTTTTTCAAATTTAATTTATAAACATGTCAAAAACTAGATTTAATGTGGGTGCGCCATCAAAAGGCAGCAAAACTGTATTTTTTGAAAAATACTTATTTTACATGAAAAATTTATTTTGTTCTTATACCATGATCTAGAAAATGTGTAAGATGAATAATAATGTTATAAAATTCAAAATTTAGTTAATACTATTCATAATGGATAGTTCATAATAATATTATAATAATATATCACTGTTTAGTGAAACATGGTATTTCGTACAAAACACGCTATCGAGGAAGGTCGTGATTGCGTATAATGCAAGCCATGTCAGGGTTCCATGTAGTGCATGACTCCTTTGTTGTTGAATATAATAAAATCCAACAATATTTCATTAATACATTGAATATATATATACTCAATGTTTCGTAGAATAACTACTATAAAAAAAACTTGAAATTGTGTATAACATGATCCAGGATTAGTATTGCATATACTGCCAGCTAATACGGTGTTGCGTATAGCGCAAGATAATCTTGGGGTATTATACAACACAAGACATAAAATAAATTAAAAATAATACTACTCATAAAATCTTGGGTTGTTACAATGACTATGGTTATTATGATGTTTAATTCTATGTTGGTTTAGGTTGTTTGTTGTTTTGGATTCTGTTGTATTGGATTGGCATTGTATGTTGGGCTCCGGTCACCCATAATCTGACTTTTATAAAATAAAAAAAATGATTGGATTATACATTCTTTTGATCTATGGAAATTGTAAAATGTTTTTGATCCTATACTATTTTATTTTTTTCTTAGTCCTTGAAGTCCAATATTGAAGAAAAATTTAGTTATTATGTGTAGAGTGGTGGACTATTAAGTGATGAACTATATTTCATTGATTACACAATAAAATGCTCTGAATTGATTAAAAATGAACAATTTTTTAGTATCAACTTGATTCTATAATGGGTGATTTTTTAAAATTTTTTAAATTGTTTTTATAGTTTAAGGAGATTAATAATGTCTATTTCCCCATGGATTCAATTTGGTATCATTATTTCATTTCCCACTTGAAAATAAATCATCATGGTGAAATTATAAGAGTTTGTTTTGTATTTTGGATTAAATCTAATTTTTTTGATTTGATATAAACTAATAAAATATTTATTCAAATTGTTTAAAAATGAAGGCCTTGTCCTAGTTAAGATATGTGTGTTGAATCAAATGGATGAGTTTTAATTATTATGAGATGATATTTATTTTTTTGAATCACTCTTCTATCAAGTTATTTTCTTAATTATGAGAATCTCCTATGTTATGTTTCTGTGCACACTGTGGAGAAGAAGGTTTGTTTGAAAGATAATATAAATGAAAGTTAAAGTTAGATAAAATCATTTATAAATAATTAAATTTGATAAATAAATTAAAACTATAATCAATAATTTTTCGAAGACCAAATAAATTAAATGAAAAAATAATTAATTTATACAGATATTTTCCATAGGGGAAAACACTTATGAAAATCACTTCATTGTTGGAACTCTAATAATTCACATTTTATATTAGTATACAATCACAGAGTATGTTGAATTGACTATGTGAGGGTGATATATCGATTAAGCATAGTTTAATTTGATATTATTTTTTTTTACCTATTTTATACTTATATTTTATAATAAATTCATAAGTGACTACATTAATTATGATTTATGTATAAAAATTTCAATTCATGAGTTTTATTGGTTGAAATTTTAATTATTTTTGTATTCATTTGAATATTTGAATATTTTGGTGTAAATTGGAAAATTTTTTATTGTTTTTTCTTCATACATTCTTTATAAAATATTTTGGTTGATTTCAGTGGGAATTTATTTGGACAATAATTTTTTTAAGATATTTTGATGGTTTCAGATTTGGAGTTATTGTTTTCAAAGATATGTTTTACTATTTTTAATATTATTTCATGGAAGTTATTTTATTTCTATTTGTGGACATTTTAATTTCATTTTGGAATCAGGTTGGATGTTTTATAATGAACCAAGATAAATATATTACATAGTTATTTGATAAATTTGCATATGTTAATGAAATTTTCATTTATAAGTGTTGATATTATCTTCGGAAGACTAAGAAATTGATAGAGGGAAAATATACAACTTGATATATATATATATGTGTGTGTGATTTTAGATTTAGAGAACATGATCTGTAACATTTAGTACTTGGTAAATATAAAAAATTGACTTTGGAGATTATACTTACGTAAAGTTTCCCAAATAATATCATCCAAAACATATTATAATTTAACAATTCTGATGAATCTACAAAGGTAACATTTATTTCTCAAGTAAAGATGATACATAATTTTTATTAGAGGAGTTTGGCTGATATATAATTTTTCACTTTTAAAAAATTTATAGAAGTTAATAAATATGATATTTCCTCCTAGAAAACGAGATATGGAACATTTTACCCTTTAAAAAATCCAATAAATTTTGACACCGAATATAATTTTTCTAGAAAAAGAGGTTTATTTAATATAATACCTTTTAAAAATAAAAGGTGGATAGATGTGTAAAATTTGTCTTTGAGATACAGAATATCCCTTTCATGTTAAATTGTTAAATTTTTGTTAGTTATATAGACTATTTAAAATAAACCATGGATCACTATTTAACATTAATTAAATTAAAATTATATGGACCTTAATCGAACGAAATGAGTACTTGGGAAGAAAATATAAATTATCAAGTGATGATGATAAGGTTGTATCATATTGGAAATACCTCAAGATGTATATTAAATTGATCTTTATCTTAAATCACATGGAGAGAATTATCAACAAGAATATTTTTATCGAGTCAAATAGAAAATATAATTAATATTGATATAGGGTACATGTCCATTTTTTCAGAGAATAGGAGAATCTATGAACATGATAAAATCATTAGATGATAAAATTATAATAATGGGGAAACATAATTTATGTTTTATAATGATTTTATAAATTCATTAAGAGATACTATGATAGAGAAGAGTAAACTGAGAGTAAGAAATTCTATAAAATCATTAGGATGAGGTTCAAATAGAGATAAATTCTACGATAAATTGAATGATGAAGATTCTATCTCAATAAAGAACAACCTATTCCTTCACCATATTTTTATTCATCAGTATCTTTATTATGTTTTTATTATGTAATATTTTCTTAATTAAATCCATGTTGAACCATTAAATATTTTAATGGGATATTATTTTTTTAGTTTACTAATCAATTATTTTTTTATCATCTTTCCTTAAAATTAAAATTCATTCTTCTTGTTCATTTCTCTTCAATTAAATATTAATTTTTTTCAATATATAATTTAATGAAATAAACATTTTGAAAATTTTGAAATAATATAATCATTTCAATGTATTGATAGATTAAGAAGTTATACAGCTAAATAATGAACATTAATGGGTAAATCAATATGCATAATCATCATATCTCCCAATCACTTTCGTTTCTTGTTTCTATATGAAAATAATTATCAGTAATCATTAATTTTAGTATTAGTTGTATTTAATATTATTAAAAGAGATTAAATCATTATAATCATGGAATTTAGAAGTAAATTTTATCCCACATTCATATGCATTATACTTTCAGAAGATGATATAATTCAAATCCCACTCAATAACCTTTATTCAATTATCTTTCCTTGAAACCATTTTACTTACAATGTTAACACCACTCATCTATTTGTATTTTCTCCATATTTCTACACTATTTTTTTAATAAATTAAAATTTTCCACTAGTTTTTATAAGTTAGTGATATATAAATCAATTAAAATTCACAACTTCCTTCTGTTGGGTTTTAACCTTCACGACTCGGCTATTGTAGGTTTACTAATTAAATTCTGATGACTATGATTTTCTGGGGTCGGGTAAAATATATTTTCTAGTATCAAATATTATAAGGGGAATCAATACATAATTACTAACTCCTAGGGAGTCATAATTTCTTATATTTTATAATATATTATGGGTCTTCATGCAATGTATATCTCTCAATGAGATGGATATTCCAATATTTGATGACATAAAGTAGACTTTTACATAATGGACGTCTTCTTAGGAAGTGGAGTTTCCCATATCTGATAGTATAATAATATTTTGTATAAAATTAGTTAGAAATCCACATGATTGGGGAAATACATATCATCGTTGGATTGGTTTGGACCATATACCACCAATAAAAATCATGCCGATAGAAAAAATATTTAAATCTCTAAATTTGAGTAGTAAAAAAACATCACATAATTAACATAAATTCAATAAAAATAACATTAATAATGGGAATACATTTTCCAAATCCGGGACATACAATATAGCCCACTAAACGTCATATATAACATATACTGATTTAACACACCCTTATCCCCCATCTATCATTACCGATTGGATTACATGTGTCACTGAAATAAATGCACTAGGTATGGGTTTTATTCTAATGATCAAACTTTCCCTTATGGAACCAACCTCCCCGGAGATGGGGACCAATCATCCACAACACATAATTTTCAAAACCAAGGTCATGAAGTAAACTACTTCATCACCTAAATAAACTAATTCCACCCCCTATTAGTTCATCAAGCATTATTGTGTTTTACTACAATTAGATTATTCTATAAAACCATCTCTATATCACAATTGAATTAATACATGATCTCCTAGGCTTATGGCTCCAATATGATTTATACATATCATCAACCCCATGGAGAATCGATTGTTAGGAATTTTTATAACTAGTGCACCCCTTGGTGGAACTTTATTTCATGTCAGATCCTCTCAAGAATATTATTGATAATATTTATTCAAATTTTAGGTCACATATAATGAGATAAACTAGTCTATCGTTTTATAGAACCCAAGACAATATCATAGAAGTCCCAATGTTAATTCCAAGTCTCCATGGTCTGGAAACTAGTACCAAAGGAATCAACATATACATTTAGAATTATTTTTATTTAGAAATTTTGAAACCAAAAGTTTTGATTATAAGAAAAGACCTTGAATGTTCACTACATTTATTATAATAATCATCCACTTGAAATTAAATATTTTTTAAATTAGATTATATCCAACCATGGTAAAACATAAATTAATAATTTAATAAATATATAAAATAATAATATAAATAAAAATATTATTATCAAACTATTATTTATCCAACCATAAAATATATAAATCTAAATTATGAAATAAAATGATTGATAATTGGATTTGTGGATGAGAAGGATAAATCCATACATATTGAAAAAAATATATAACCAAAATAGAATATTAAGAAACTTATCTCCATGTAATAAGTGTTATCCCTTAACATTCAATATAATATATACATGGGGAAGGATAATTAACATCCATAAACTAAATTAATTTATTTAAATTTAACATTATCTATTAATACCAAATCTACAAACACACAATGTGTTTATGTTGTGTGAGAGAAACAATTTCCAGTAAGATTCAACCACATGATCTATGAACAAACAAAAAAATTAAACTATTCAATGATGTTTGATCTAAAAATATGATGATACCATTTTTGTTTCAAGAATGCAAACTAAAAAGTACTAATATATTTATAAATTTTATTTCAAAGTAAAAACAATTATCTAGGTGAGTCAAAATATATGATAACATAAGAAAACGAATAAATGAAAACATTTTATTGAAAGTATCATGACAAGGAATCAATGGATAGTACCATGAGGAAAAATATAAGAATATATTGGATACTCATGCCCAATATAATACAATTAATTTTCTAATTATATATAGAGAACTAACCAAACTGATATCCTTTAATGAAAACAATATTCACCGGCTGGTGTGGAATCCTATACTACTGATAAATCCAACAATGGAACTATAAAGAGTTGAATTTTAATTAGTATAACCTAGTTTTATTACAATCTAAACTATGAATTCCATGTTCTTGGAATAGTTTCATAATAACCTAGAATGTGTATTTATTACTAAAATCCCTCTAACGTACCCAAGTAATTATCATGACGTTTGTCATCATTAATGAGATCAGATAATTCTATTAATTTACTTAAAAATTCATATTTCACCTCTAAAAAACAATTACATAAACATTCGTTACATAATTATACATTATCCCTTGAAAAATAAATTACATACAAATACAGTTCACAATTAAAAATAGTTAATAATATTGGATTCAAAAATAACTTAGTAAAAATATTTTCAAAATTCCAGTCACCACTTTACGTTACAAAATTATACACAAAAAAATCAATTAAAAAATATATTTCAAACCAAAAATATTATTGAAAACCATTATTTCACTAAAAAACAATAGATTTAATTTTTTTAAACACATGTTTTGAATCAGTTCATAAATTTATAAATTATATGTTTATGAAACTTTTTCACCATATTATGACTTATACAATGGAAAAAAATTCATGATCATCATGATATTGGCATAGATATTAAAAAATAACTTTTACATCATAACAAACACAAATTAAAATATAAAACTATTAATAGTTTCATTAAATAACTATATTACATGGAAATAACTGCCGTATATTAATTAATTCATTGACAAAGGATGTAATTCTTCTAAATCATGATGGGAGAAAATATAGAATGTTGTTATATTCCATAAAATTTAAATCCATTAAATTAACTTTTAATTATTTAGAAACCAATGCCACCATTTTCATGACAGAGTAGAATATAAAAATAGGGGTAAAAAACAATAGAAGATATTTATACCCACTTACTTAATAGAATAAAGTTATTATAAAGAAAAATCATTAATGGACATAGAAACTGTGGAGGTGAAAGAAGGGGTCAATGTTGAGTGGATTATATAGAAAATGAGAAAAATAATAAATGTTTTTCATTTAAATTATATATCAAAAATTAATAATATTTTCATATTAAAATTAATACATGGATATGGTCTATGGTTAATGTAAATTTCAAAAATTATTCATATATAATTGGAACCAAAACATTTAATTACATGATTTGGATGCATGATTGGGAAAACAATTATCAAACTTCATATTATTTTTTGGTATGAAAAATTTTTACTACTTAAAAACCATGAAATTTTGTCTTATCCAGGAATATTAGTCATTTATTTTAAATCATTATTTAAATAGGCCAAATATTTACTCAAAAACTCAAAATAAGAGTTAAAAAATAAATGATACAATTCTTATATGAAATTGGCATCATGTGTGTCACATTTATCTTCACCATATCAATTTTCCCCTCTAATTTCATTATGATGATTTTTATTAGAGAATATATGAGACTATTTACCCATCATTTATGAATCATTTTCACATGTCTCTTGGGAGTCACTACTTTGAGGCTAAAAAAAACTAGAGGAATTTATTTCCCACAAAACACTTTATTATAGAAATCATGAACCAAAACAGGTTGTTCAGTAAGTGAAATATCATGTTCCAATTCTAGTTATTCCCAATTTAGAACATTGAATGTATTATGATAATAATTTTTCATCCATGACACATATAAAATATTATGTATGAATCTCATCTAAGGAGGTACTCCTAACTAGTATTCGACCTTTCAAATATATTAACTGTCCTCAAAAGTTATAATATACCTCATTACCAACTGACCATTATTCCTATTCATTTATAATCTAGTTACGGGGGTTCTCATATAATTACAATAGTATCTAAAATTAATTAACATCATATTTACGGAGAAATTAGTTTGTCACCATTCATTTTGTATAAGGTGAATCTTCCATATTGTCTCATTCATAATACATATATTCACTGGAAATTAATTTTTTAATCTTACTCTAAAAATGTAGAGAATGGATAGGCTGGCCACATAATTATTTAAAGAGTGAAATATTTATCAAATATTGGTCTCTATTGTTATATGAAAATTCAACTGTTGTGAGATGGTTCATTGAAAATTCCAAAAAATCCAACACACATTCATGGAACATATGTTATTATGTTTGGAATGCCTGATCCATTTCCATCTAATTTTAGGGTCGTAATTGGTGATAAGACTCACTTTTTAACACATACCCTCTTAAAGGACATTACAAAAATGGTAACTAAATTAAGGATCTCTATTATATATAATCATTTATAGAACATAATTGAACCTTGAAATTTTATAGATATACAACTTCTCAAGGTATTGACCCTTCATAAAATGTTTTGATTATAATTAATTATAATATTGAATCAACCAATCAATAATCACTCAAATAGAATTATTCTATTGAGGACTGTAGGGTAATCCAATGATGAAATATGAATATATCTCATTCCACTTTAATTTAGAAATAATAATGGTATGAATAATTACATAAAGAGTTTTGTGTTCTTCATTAAATTTATGATAATTTAAGTATTGATATACATAATCAAGGATATACACTATAATATGAGTCATCGACTATAATAATTTAACATTATAGTGTAATTTGGTATCATATAAATGAACTATCAATGGGAATGATATTAATGCGTAATTAATTCCTTCCATGAAAAAGGATGGACAAGAGAAAAAATTATTGGAAAAGAGTATTTTATAACAATAAAATAACCAATCACCAGTTGTCTCCCCATGAATTAGGATTCTACTAATGCACCTATTTGAGAAATCCTATATTTTCTACTGATCAATAAATTTCTGTAGAGAAGGCATAAACTAAAAATTATACAATTAAAATCACATTCTTATCCTCATTCACATCAAGATACAATTTCATAAAAAGGATCATTATATTATTTTCCTCAATATTTTCCTTCAATTTGTATATTGGAAATATTTTACTAAGCATATCAGTGTCCACATTCCCTTTACCTAATGTGTTACTAATGTCAAAGTCATATGTTAACATATATTTCACCCATTTATTTTATATGATATTCAAATAATTTAGAAAAAAATAAAACATAAAATTTTGTGACTATTATAAATAAGAAACCGTTAATTTATTAAATAGTGTTAAAAACATGTCAAAGTATTCATGTTCATTATCAATTAATGTTAATGGACTAGGTAGTTTCTATCATGTGTTAAATGTTTCCATAACCCATATATCACCACATTGATCTTATACACAAAGACACAACCGGATCTCATACTTTAATCCCCACAATAGAATTTATATCCTTCTCCATACTTAGGAAGAATTAAAACAATATCATATATCAATATATATTTAAACTCATGAAAATAGTCCAAACATTTGAGACTCCAAATAAAATTCACTTTATTGTGAGTGATTTTCAGTAAATCTGATGAATGATTTTGGAAAAACATTAATTCTTTTTGATATTTTCTTATATATCCAAAGAAACTCTGCATCATGAAATATTCAACGAAATGTACAAATACCTAAAATATTTCCCCAGTTATTGATAAAATGATACAACTAATTTCATAACCACATTTCCTATAAACATTATTTCTTAGATTCAAAAGTCACAGTTAGATAATTTTGTATATAAGTTGTGGTCATGAATAAAACCTAACAAAATCCACAAGTGACGTTTGTACTCTTATTATGAATTTATGTAGCCTATTTTCATATAAGAATACTGTAATAAATTATTGGAGATATCAATTAAGGATATAATTAATAACTTCCTTGAATATCAAAACATTAGTTAGATGAAATGAAATCAGATGATACATATAGTGAAGATATATATTTTGAAAAGTGTTCTGATGAATATTATAATACTTCACCTTGTGTTGGTGATACCTAGAATTGAGATCCAGTTTAAATAACTAATCTTCACTATTTAGTTTAACAAAGAGTTCATCCATACAAGAAAAATTAATCTTCTTATTTATGTTTAATTTATTCAAATTTCCATAGTCAATGAATAGGCACCAACTACCATCAAATTTATTATCAATGAATATGAAATCTTACCACATAGAAATGTTGGGATAAATAATTCATTTTGATTCTAAATCAGTAAGTTGGGTTTAAAACACTTTGATCTCAGTTGGAACTATTTTATATGAAGATATATATATATAGGATGATTCGTTTTTAAAATATTAATAAAAACTATATCTCTCATTCTATAAGAAAATAATATAAATTATTTGTAAAAATTCAATGAATTCTCCATCCCAAAAAAATTAATATCATTCAATGGTTTCACTACATGAACTTATAATATAATAGAATACAATTTACAAGTTAAATATTTTACATCTGGAAGAGGAGGAATTGATTCACCTTATCCAGGGTCCCATTACTCTTAGAATAGGTTATATTTCCCATTAAAATTGATAAAGAAAATCATTTGATGATTAAAAAAATACTATATTTGAATTAAATTATCCAATACATTCCTAGGATCATATCAATGATGTTATTTTTTAAAATATGAAAATTACATTCAAGATCCACTTCAGAAAACGATTGGGACTTACTTATATAATATATAAAAAAAACATAAATTATTTAATTAGTATAGTATCTTGTAATATAATTTGTCCATCTTTAGATTACAAAGGTAATTCCTTTGTAGCTTATAAAAATCCTGACTCATGATTAGTTTGATATATCACTAAATTATATTCCACATCTCAATTGGAAAATTCCATGATATGAATAAAATCTAAAACTATACTCTAGAGGACAAAATCACATAGCCTCAGAGACTTCATATTATAACTATAATCCATTTGGATCCAATGAACACTCACTACCTCCCTATTTTTGATATATCCTAAAGAAACATTATAGTTGACTTGTATAAGCATAAAAATGAATGTATATAGAATAATACTTAAAAAGGACTATATTCTCTTATCATTCCATTTTGACAAAATATTATGGAGTTATTCTACATTTTTGCTGATGAAGAAATTTGAGATGTCTGCCTTGATACAATACTACTTCCCCATTTAAACTAATCAATTATCCTCTTATTATATATAAAATTTTGTACACATACACTTGTAATATTATAATCCACATCCATGAAAAAAATATTTTATATGATCTTTTTCTATAATATATGATTTAACAGAAACCTCTATATAAGTATGTAGTTTAAAAAAGAACACATTTGATCAAATTTCATGGTAAAAAACAATGTTTAACCATTGATATTTTATAGTCTCATTATTTTCAATATACAATGAAAATATAACTAAAATATTGAATCATATTTCATATTTTATAACTCTATATGATCCTTGTTAAAACCAGACTGATGCATGTGCCTTTACGAGTAACAATGATTTAGGATATGACTACTAACTGAACATTGTATTAAAACCCTTTCATTTTGAATTCTCATCTATCATTTATAAAACAAGAGTTCCCCACCCCTTCTTAATAGTACCCTCATATATGAATGTGGAACATTTTACATTTAAGGAGTAAAGAGTTTTTGAGAATTCTATAATATTACCCATATTCTTTAACTAATCCTTTTAGTTCATGAGGATCAGTAATAGTTTAAAAAATAATGGTATTATGATTATTGAACAATTATGGTCTATATTTATCTTACGCTAGGATATAATTATCGTCTCATTACAATGATCAAAATATCAATATAATGGAATTAATAATATTATAATAAACTGGAGGTTTTTTGTATGAAAATATTTTAACTTCTTTATTTAAAGAATTCACTAGGACTCATCTTGGTGGCATAAATCAATCAAAATATAATAAAAATATTGGATTTTATTAAATATATTAAAATCCAATTGTATATATATAAAAAATAGTAAATTAAAGTCAAATAAATATCATAATCATTATCTAAGATCATATATAATGATTAGGGGTGAATTATATGAAATAGTAATATTACTCCCAATATGTAACACCCCAAGATTTCATAGTGTGTTATTTCTTCAAAATAATTCAATAACTTGCACTACATGCAACACTGAGTTCAATTTCACCATGACTTACCAAAAAAAAAGCCATTAAAAGAGGTCATGAATAGTATTAACTAAATTTTAAACTTTATATAATCCTTATAATTTTAGAATCCATATTATGAGTTTCTTAGTCATAATGCAAGAACAGATTCATTTTCAGTATTGCACTTTTATCAACTTTTGATAGTGAAACCTTTTTAAATACAATATTTTAAACTTTTTGACTAAATGGAGACATCAAAAAATTTAAAATGAAACATCCCAAGCTTCCACGGTACGCTTTCCTTTGAATAAAACAGTAGCGTGTGTTGTACGCAACTTCGAGTTCTAACACACCGTAACCAATCAAACTAGCTGTTATGAATAGTAATACCTAATTTTTGAAGTTATATATATTTTATATTTTAAAATGGACTTCATTTTTGGATTCGGAATATCAAATTTAGCCTAAGGTGAAATTTTGGTACTTTTCGGATAACTTTCATATTTTGATGAATAGTGAAAATTACTAAATTTTAATTAAAAAAAACTTTTTTAATCAAAATAATTAATAGTAATAAATTATGAATTTGAGTGGTTTTAAAGTATATTTAGAATATATTTTTACCATTTAATATAATGTTGGTCATTGGACATTATTTTACAATTAAACCGAACATAAACAAGTGTCAATCTTTTTATAGTTATTATCTCTTAAAAACACGCTTTTTTGTTTTGACAGCGGGAATTAATTTTAAATTAATTTCTGCCACTTCTGTGTTTTGAATTTAGGAAAATGGATTCCATATTTGGAATCAGGAAGTTCAAATTGTGTAAATAGGTAACTTTTATTTTTAGACATTTTGAATAGTTACTGTGGTAAATATTTTATTTACCATGGTTAAAGGGTAAATCCGGTAAATAAGGGTTAAAAAAAATAATATTATAATAATACAAAATTACCCTAAAACGTGTCCTAACCTTATTGGTGGACACATACCCGACCATGGTCATCCTTGGGTCAATTTGGGGACCCCTTGGAGCCACTTGTATGTGGTAGGGACACATTATATTAATAAAGTTAAAATAAAAATAAAAATGGCATAAGCTTACATCTTTTAGAAGAACAATTTTTACATAGGGTTATACATGTTGGATTTTCGATTATAAATATTCATTAGAAATCTAAAAAAGATTTCCTACATGATGATATTTTATTTATAATTTTTGGACATCAAATAAGTTAAATTATTAATGACACAATAATGATGCAATGTTTACCTCATTAATAAATCATTGAAATAAATAATATTATAATGATTAAAATATTATCTAAAACCTGTCCAATTCTTATTGGTTGATGTTATTTAGAATATTAGTCATCTTATCTTCGACCTCAATGATTTTTGGACCATTATAAACCGAATATAATTATATTATAAAGTAATACTTTCACTCTTTCCTAAAGAGCCCCTCCTCTCCCTTATAAAAGGAGACCACTTCTACTCATTCCTCACACCTCTCAAGCCACTTGGCTCGTCCAAACTCTGACCAACTAAGCTACCCACATCCCTATCCTCCTCCTTGAAGCTTCCCCTTAGACAGAAATCATTTCAAGAAGTCCTTTGGTTCCAACCAAAGTGAGTTACCTAAATTAAAGGTAACGATTTCTCTTAAATTATTTTCCTTTATTTTGCTTCTTCAACCCCCAAAATCTTTTTATTTCCTTTCTTTTGTAACAACACCAGTATCCTCAATATACTAGGATGTTGTTATAAGAAGGATTCAAACTACACATACACACAACTCCATCTAATGGATGATGAACATAATGTTTCTGTGGATGGAAAACTAACGCCTCACGAAACGATGATTGTTCAAATACATCTTACCGCCTCTCATGGTGGCCATTATGATGGCACTGTAATTAAATATGATGTTAATGATATATATTATATATAAGCTTCTGTAATTCCATTTTATTTCATACCATTATTCGTTTCATGTTGTATATACATACGATAATTTCATTTGAGGAAGTGCGGACTACCGCCCCCTTAAAATGATATGACTCGTTCATACCACACATGGAACGTATAAAGGATGGTGTTAATGAACTTAAGTAACATATATAAAATATTATATTATACTGGAATAGTAATATACCTATGTATCATTTGTATTCGATTCTTTTAAAATAAAAATTAAATGGAAGTAGCGTTCGTGCGTACGTACGGACTACCGTCTCCACGAACACGATGAGATTCATTCTCCATCGTATCCATTCAAGTATAATTATCATTTGATGATTTAAAAATGATGTTTAAGGACTTGATATCATTCTGGATATGAATAATATACAACAAACATGGCTTATGTAACAAAACAAGTTAACACCCGAAACGACGATAATTCTAAGATATTATTAACAAATCAATGTTAAAAGATCATATATGATATCATATTAATATATATGATTCTTGTATAATTTAATAACAATTATTTCACCATTATACAGGAGGTTAACCTACCCCAACCAAGGAAAAGTACAAGGTAAGGGTTATTTCACAATCTCTTCATTATCCGAGGTTGTTTATACGTAATAATCTACTGGGATCTCTTTATCATCCACATCCATGTTTCTTAAAAATGTATTTCAAAACATTTTTACTATTTACTAGAATATGAGTTAAATTCATTTATACCCTTTTTTACTTTTATAAGTGGTTTATAAAGGAATCTTTCGGTCGTTTTCAAAATAATGTCTTTTTTAACCTTTTCGACAGAATTAAGGTAATAATGTTTTTTTTAACTTATACGGCGGGTGCGGCTATTTTCCGCCATTATAAAATCTTCAAAGCTTCCCTTACAAGCTTATAAAAATATTTTAAAAGAAAATGTTTTATTTTATATGGATCTTAAATTATTTCAAAATAAAAGGAGATATTTCTTTAAAAAGAATTTTGATTTCATCTATGTCAACATCCTTTGATGGATTTTAAGATTATTTGAAGTTGATTTATTATGATACAAAACTTCTATATTGTATTGAAGGTTTTGTGATATGTTTGACTATGGATGTGCTATTTTTATACCATTCATAGTTTATGGTGAAAGTATTGACATTTCGTATGCTAGTTTTAATACGAATGTTTATGTTATGTTTAAACCTTTTCATATGGTAATGCATTGGACTTAATAAGTGACGGGTGGAGCCCGCTATAGCTCCTAGATGCATCGGTAGGTCTCATGAGACAAACTAGTGTCTTGGCACAAGGCCTTGACAAAATCTTATTTGTAGTCTTGGCACGAGGCCTTGACTATGTGGTTATGATAGTCTGGCATTATGCATTCCAACATTATGAAAGTGGTTATTGATTTTTGCATGTGATTATTCGATTAGTAGGATATCCATGTGAATAATTAAATGGAATTAGTTCATTTTATTTATGCCATACCATGTTGAAAGTTCATGTTTGAAAGGCTTTTGTTTTAGTTATACATTTCCTTAAAAGTTTATTCTTATTTATGAAAGTTTCCGTTATATTGTTATCCTTACTGGGCATTTGAGCTCACCCCTTTTCTATGTTTTATTTTTCCCAGGATGTGAATATGTAAGTTATGAATGACCTGTAGGGATATTATGAGGGGATTATAGTGTGGACTGTGGAAACATTACGTTGTTGTAGTAGTATTTCATTTTATGATGTAATGTAAAACTTATGAATATATCTAGTATTTCCAAGGCTACTAAACCAATCGGTCTTTCGAGATTTGATCTTTCTTGTGATCATGACAATGTTACGAAGTAATGCACCGACTCTGGGTAGCTGGGGTTGGGGCGTTACAGTTGGTATCAGAGGAAGTTTAGTACAAACCTTGGAAGCTAGATTTAGATAAACTCTGATTAGAGCACGTAGACCTAAGATGAACTTTGAGGATTAGTATAGAAGAACTTCCTAGAATTTTGGTATTGTAGAGATTTTGTGAGTTTTCCGAGCAATACATCCCTGTCTGGATACGAGCAGGTAGAGGCGGCTCTGGCACAGATGTACCTAGGGGTAAAACCCGAAAACACCGCTTTGAGCTAGACTCGAACGGGAACTGGTGCACGACAACGGGCCTTGCTGCACTCTTGGTTACGACACTCCCGGGGGATATGCTTAGGATAACTCTCATTTTCTTTACAAATCATTATGAAGGGTTTATGAGTATATACTTCCTCAAAGAAAACATTCTTATGATTATGGATTATATCCATAAATAGTTCAATTTATGTTAAGTGTTTTATAAGTATGGGATTATGTATTTTGATTCATAAACTGATCTAGTGTATGCCATTGTTTAGAAATGGAGCCCAGTAGAAGGAATGAGAACTCCAGAAATGCACATGATCCAAAGATAAGGAAGGATCATATCTTTCATGGTCTTAAGCTAGAATTTATAAGAGAAATAGTCTCCCATGTATTATCATCATATGAAGAAATAATATCATGTGTTGATAAGATAAGTAAAGAGTTTACTGAGTCCTATGGGTTTGAAGGGAAGCAAGAGAAGAAAAGGATGGAAGAGAGAAAGATGGATAAAAGTAAGAGGGAAAAGAAGAATTTTCCCATATGTGGTAACTGTGGAAAGAAACACCCTGGAACTTGCCTGAAAGGAATGGGAGTTTGTTATAAGTGTGGAGGAAAAGGCACAAAGTACGTGACTGCAAGGGTAAGAAAATGGTTTCAAATGTACAATGCTTCATTTGCAAGGAGTTTGGACACTACGCGAACCTATGTCCCAGTCATCAGACTATGCCGCAAATGATGTTATTGGATAATAATCATGTTATGATACTACCACAGATGAAGAGGGATGATTAGACTTCTTATGTTGATTATGTCAATTGAGTGTTGTATCAACAATGTACTTGTTACAATAATTATGGAGTATATAAGGATTGTATTGCAGTACTATTTCATTAAGTACGTGAGATTGTGTGGAAAAAATAAAAGTGACTCATTAGCAGGATAGATTTTTGGAAAATATATGGTTGAGAGAATGTTAAACCATAATATAGTTCTGATACTGAGGTAGTGATTTTGGAATAATATGTGATTGTTTTGGATAAATTATATTGGATATTCTTGACTACCTTGGAACTGATTAATGATTTGTATATTCCATCATTGTTGGGGTTTAAAACATTTTTGGATTAATGAAGTATATTCAGCATTCTATATGGAATAAGGGAGCATGAATGTAATCAATAAGGAATATGGTAATACATGATGAAGGTATTCATATGCTATTACGGGGTAAAAAGGATCTATATTATGTTTACCTTCCTTATGAATGTTGGACTGTGAGTTTGGACAGAAGTATTTTGGATAGTTCTAATTTGGATTATTTTGGATTTCCATAAAAGGAAAACCTGGAGGTCGGGCGGCAACCCGTCGCGTCCGGCAAGGCTGCGAGACTTGAACCCGCAACCAAAGGGCGACAAGGGTGTATCACCTACCACTATCCCACGAGATGTCCTGGATTAAATAAAGTAGTTTTTTAAAAGATCTGGTAGATGAATTATAAATTCGTTTATTTTGGAACCCTCTATGAATAGTATAAATAGAATTTTTTTTACGAGTGAATGATGAGTTTTGGTAGAAATTTATTAATGGATAAAACTCTAATTATAAACTAAGTATATCTCCTTATGATCTTAGCCAATATCATAAATAAATTCCTCATCATTAATAAAAGGAACTTAGAACAAAAATGTTGTCCTAGATGGTACCTTAAATCATCACTAATTTATGGCTTTGGGATTGTTGGCCTTTTCATAGCCATGTTCTCTACCACTCTCCATCAGATAATTGATGGCTAGATTTTTCTTCCATATCCATATTTTCCTACATGGAACCCTAGTATGTGTTATTTTCGGTAATCTTCATACTTTCCACTCTTTATTTTAAATAGAGGCCTCATTAATTCAATTTTCGATGTGGGATTTCAACTAAGATATTTTGAAATGTCAAAAATGTGTTGTCCCAATACCATATATTTTGTTGAACCGATGGTAATTCAAATCATCATAGATTGATGAGTTTAAGGACCTAAATTTTATACTTGTTTGTGATCTATGACCTCAATCACTACCTATAAATATTTATGTTTTTCCTCCAATTATATGTCTCTAATTGCCACCAATGTTCTCCTAATCGAGATCATAATTTGGTGGTGACCCTTTAATTTCTCTTTTCCTCATATTAAGACTAAATTTTAGTAACCCAATTTCCAATGTGGGTTTTCCCACAAATATATTTTCTACTTTCAACCTTTTATTTTTTAAGAACAATTTCAAATTGCGAGGACGCAATTTATTGAAGGAGGGGAGAATGTAACACCCCAAGATTTCATAGTGTGTTATTTCTTCAAAATAATTCAATAACTTGCACTACACGCAACACTGAGTTCAATTGCACCATGACTTACCAAAAAAAAATCCATTAAAAGAGCTCATGAATAGTATTAACTAAATTTTAAACTTTATATAATCCTTATAATTTTAGAATCCATATTATGAGTTTCTTAGTCATAATGCAAGAACAGATTCATTTTCAGTATTGCACTTTTATCAACTTTTGATAGTGAAACCTTTTTAAATACAATATTTTAAACTTTTTGACTAAATGGAGACATCAAAAAATTTAAAATGAAACATCCCAAGCTTCCACGGTACGCTTTCCTTTGAATAAAACAGTAGCGTGTGTTGTACGCAACTTCGAGTTCTAACACACCGTAACCAATCAAACTAGCTGTTATGAATAGTAATACCTACTTTTTGAAGTTATATATATTTTATATTTTAAAATGGACTTCATTTTTGGATTCGGAATATCAAATTTAGCCTAAGGTGAAATTTTGGTACTTTTCGGATAACTTTCATATTTTGATGAATAGTGAAAATTACTAAATTTTAATTAAAAAAAACTTTTTTAATCAAAATAATTAATAGTAATAAATTATGAATTTGAGTGGTTTTAAAGTATATTTAGAATATATTTTTACCATTTAATATAATGTTTGTCATTGGACATAATTTTACAATTAAACCGAACATAAACAAGTGTCAATCTTTTTATAGTTATTATCTCTTAAAAACACGCTTTTTGTTTTGACAGCGGGAATTAATTTTAAATTAATTTCTGACACTTCTGTGTTTTGAATTTAGGAAATTGGATTCCATATTTGGAATCAGGATGTTCAAATTGTGTAAATAGGTAACTTTTATTTTTAGACATTTTGAATAGTTACTGTGGTAAATATTTTATTTACCATGGTTAAAGGGTAAATCCGGTAAATAAGGGTTAAAAAAAATAATATTATAATAATACAAAATTACCCTAAAACGTGTCCTAACCTTATTGGTGGACACATACCCGACCATGGGCATCCTTGGGTCAATTTGGGGACCCCTTGGAGCCACTTGTATGTGGTAGGGACACATTATATTAATAAAGTTAAAATAAAAATAAAAATGGCATAAGCTTACATCTTTTAGAAGAACAATTTTTACATAGGGTTATACATGTTGGATTTTAAATTATAAATATTCATTAGAAATCTAAAAAGATTTCCTACATGATGATATTTTATTTATAATTTTTAGACATCAAATAAGTTAAATTATTAATGACACAATAATGATGCAATGTTTACCTCATTAATAAATCATTGAAATAAATAATATTATAATGATTAAAATATTATCTAAAACCTGTCCAATTCTTATTGGTTGATGTCATTTAGAATATTAGTCATCTTATCTTCGACCTCAATGATTTTTGGACCATTATAAACCGAATATAATTATATTATAAAGTAATACTTTCACTCTTTCCTAAAGAGCCCCTCCTCTCCCTTATAAAAGGAGACCACTTCTACTCATTCCTCACACCTCTCAAGCCACTTGGCTCGTCCAAACTCTGACCAACTAAGCTCCCCACATCCATATCCTCCTCCTTGAAGCTTCCCCTTAGGCAGAAATCATTTCAAGAAGTCCTTTGGTTCCAACCAAAGTGAGTTACCTAAATTAAAGGTAACGATTTCTCTTAAATTATTTTCCTTTATTTTGCTTCTTCAACCCCCAAAATCTTTTTATTTACTTTCTTTTGTAACAAAATCAGTATCCTCAATATACTAGGATGTTGTTATAAGAAGGATTCATACTACACATACACACAACTCCATCTAATGGATGATGAACATAATGTTTCTGTGGATGGCAAACTAACGCCTCACGAAACGATGATTGTTCAAATACATCTTACCGCCTCTCATGGTGGCCATTATGATGGCACTGTAATTAAATATGATGTTAATGATATATATTATATATAAGCTTCTGTAATTCCATTTTATTTCATACCATTATTCGTTTCATGTTGTATATACATACGATAATTTCATTTGAGGAAGTGCGGACTACCGCCCCCTTAAAATGATATGACTCGTTCATACCACACATGGAACGTATAAAGGATGGTGTTAATGAACTTAAGTAACATATATAAAATATTATATTATACTGGAATAGTAATATACCTATGTATCATTTGTATTCGATTCTTTTAAAATAAAAATTAAATGGAAGTAGCATTCGTGCGTACGTACAGACTACCGTCTCCACGAACGCGATGAGATTCATTCTCCATCGTATCCATTCAAGTATAATTATCATTTGATGATTTAAAAATGATGTTTAAGGACTTGATATCATTCTGGATATGAATAATATACAACAAACATGGCTTATGTAACAAAACAAGTTAACACCCGAAACGACGATAATTCTAAGATATTATTAACAAATCAATGTTAAAAGATCATATATGATATCATATTAATATATATGATTCTTGTATAATTTAATAACAATTATTTCACCATTATACAGGAGGTTAACCTACCCCAACCAAGGAAAAGTACAAGGTAAGGGTTATTTCACAATCTCTTCATTATCCGAGGTTGTTTATACGTAATAATCTACTGGGATCTCTTTATCATCCACATCCATGTTTCTTAAAAATGTATTTCAAAACATTTTTACTATTTACTAGAATATGAGTTAAAGTCATTTATACCCTTTTTTACTTTTATAAGTGGTTTATAAAGGAATCTTTCGGTCGTTTTCAAAATAATGTCTTTTTTAACCTTTTCGACAGAATTAAGGTAATAATGTTTTTTTAACTTATACGGCGGGTGCGGCTATTTTCCGCCATTATAAAATCTTCAAAGCTTCCCTTACAAGCTTATAAAAATATTTTAAAAGAAAATGTTTTATTTTATATGGATCTTAAATTATTTCAAAATAAAAGGAGATATTTCTTTAAAAAGAATTTTGATTTCATCTATGTCAACATCCTTTGATGGATTTTAAGATTATTTGAAGTTGATTTATTATGATACAAAACTTCTATATTGTATTGAAGGTTTTGTGATATGTTTGACTATGGATGTTCTATTTTTATACCATTCATAGTTTATGGTGAAAGTATTGACATTTCGTATGCTAGTTTTAATACGAATGTTTATGTTATGTTTAAACCTTTTCATATGGGAATGCATTGGACTTAATAAGTGACGGGTGGAGCCCGCTATAGCTCCTCGATGCATCGGTAGGTATCATGAGACAAACTAGTGTCTTGGCACAAGGCCTTGACAAAATCTTATTTGTAGTCTTGGCACGAGGCCTTGACTATGTGGTTATGATAGTCTGGCATTATGCATTCCAACATTATGAAAGTGGTTATTGATTTTTGCATGTGATTATTCGATTAGTAGGATATCCATGTGAATAAGTAAATGGAATTATTTCATTTTATTTATGCCATACCATGTTGAATGTTCATGTTTGAAAGGCTTTTGTTTTAGTTATACATTTCCTTAAAAGTTTATTCTTATTTATGAAAGTTTCCGCTATATTGTTATCCTTACTGGGCATTTGAGCTCACCCCTTTTCTATGTTTTATTTTTCCCAGGATGTGAAGATGTAAGTTATGAATGACCTGCAGGGATATTATGAGGGGATTATAGTGTGGACTGTGGAAACATTATGTTGTTGTAGTAGTTTTTCATTTTATGATGTAATGTAAAACTTATGAATATATCTAGTATTTCCAAGGCTACTAAACCAATCGGTCTTTCGAGATTTGATCTTTCTTGTGATCATGACAATGTTACGAAGTAATGCACCGACTCTGGGTAGCTGGGGTCGGGGCGTTACACAATACATAATTGTGATACATAGTATCCCAATATTTGTGCCAACTTTTCATATCATCCAAGATTATCCAAAATAGGATAATCAATTTAACAACATGATTTTCCAAACATTTCATCAACTATGAATTTTTTAATAGATCCCTCCAAATGGATTTATTGATTTGGGTGAGTATTTTTCATCCCATGTGTCTGAATCCTGAAACCCTATAATAAGATGAGATATTTATTAAAAATTTCAAATGTACTCAAAATAAATTTAAAAAATCCCACAAATATAAAAGTAAAACAGCTTAATTTCCCTGTGAATATTCAGTCTAGTCAAGAAGAAGTTTCGAATATAAACATAGAAATAACATACACTTTTATCTCTAATGATCATATGTCAGGTCTACAAAAATTACCGAATATTATAGAAATTTTTTGGATCTGATTTGTTTTTAATTAAATTATCCAATGACACCTTTTCTTAAAACCATATTTGGTTCACCAAAAATCTCAATTTCATTCTCAATTTCCTTGTAAATGAAATTTGTGCAAAGGGATAAAATATATACCTCGGGAATTATTGAACCCATTAAAATATAAAACTAGTGGATGGACTCATTCAAGGATCCCAATATGAGAAATCTATATATTAAAAGAGTGATTCATTCAAAAAAAAACTATTCTTCTATTAATCCATGTTCTAGAACTCCCTTCAAAAACCTTACTACCAAAACAAGGGTAAATCATTCATAAATTGGAGGAAGCTGATGTAAAAATCTGGAAAATTGAATTTCAACTCAGTTTCATGAGATTCATTTCCACAATCTACACTAGCCTAATAGAAAATAAAAAAAATTTGATACATAAAATGAGTCACATTAACAAATAATAATAAAAATAATTGACATAGTTTTAATTTATTCATATATCCCAAGATGAATGATTTTAATTTTTTTATTCATGGAAGAATATTACATGATTAAATGCTTATCATTATTAGTAAAAAATGTTCCCACCGATCTATTTAAATATGTGTATATATTTTATATTTGATTCTACTTCCTTAATATCTTTTTAAATGACCCCTCTATTATCCAAATACATCAACACATTCACCATATCCACTTTTTACCCATGATGAATTGTTAAATCTATCACTATTCTTCTAATATATAACTCTAATTTTTATTTAGAATCATTTTAATAATTCCATGTTATTATAATATATTTAATAGAGTTACTCTTACTAAAATAAAATACTAGTTTAAAATTTATAGTTGAGTTTTTTGTTATTTCCACTCAAGGTTTCAATTCCTTTTAAAAATTTAATTTCGAACATACCATGTTCTAATATACTACTATCATCAGGTTTGGAAATAGGTCTATCATATTCACCCATCCATATTATAAAATTAATTAGATAAAAAACAGTTTTCATAGAATCCCAACAATAGATCACTTGATTAATGTTTTCTTAGCTTCACCTCTAAGTCCATTGGATCTCATATGAAACCAAATCATACATTCTTTTATAGAAACAATCATTGAACATATCTTATTATCCTTTATGGTCACCTAAATTCCATTAAGATACAACTCTGCCAATGAATTTTCGAGACTACCTATAAGGATCCATCCATAAACGTTACATAATATTTAGTTTTAATTAAATAATTTATTCCCTTACATTTTCGGGTCTTCTTAGATTTATAATTTTATAGAATCGGGTCATAACACAATCATTAAAAAACTAGATAATTCAATGATAAAAATTATGATCAGTATTTATTTTTCCAAAAATAAAAAACAATTAAAATAAAATATTATTTCTTGTCATGTCAAATATTTATGACTTATTATAGTACATCATCAATTCATTTAACCATCTATAAACCCTCTTAAAAAACATTTTTAAAAACACGGGATGAGTATAATAATATCAGTATGGTACAAAAAAGGAAATAAAACTATTAGTCCTATGAAAACTTTGAAAACTGATGAAATATTTAAGTTTATATAAATATTCATATACTGAATTAAATAAAAATATTTACGTATTAAAAATCACACTTTTTCTCAAATAAAACAAATAAATCACATAGTAATTAAATAAAAACCCTTTTGGATGTTTAGGACATTACATTCTTAACACATTTTAAACCACAGTTAGAAACAAAATGATCTTAGTTAAATCCATTGGAAACCCCCTATGGTAAATATCAAATACATTCCTATTAATATAAGGAGAACAACCTAATTCAATGGAGCATAATCTTGGAGCACCCATTATATAAGTTATATTAAGCTCACCCACCTCTCTCTGGGTTCATCAATTGTATAAGCTATATTGTTCTCATCCATGAGTTATAATGTGTATCAACCCTTAATATAAGCTATATTGAGGTAACCCATTTCTCATTTACAATTATCATGAACCATTTCAAGAATAAATCATTTTATGATTTCACTTTTTCATTATAAAAATGATGAAAAACACTTTTAAAATCATATAGAAATGACCTTCGAATATCAAAACACTATTTTATTTCAAAACACAAATTTTAATACCAATATACCTATAAAGTGGTTTATTATTTAAATAAAACATGTAATATTTTAAACTAATCCAAAATTAAAATAATGGTTATGTTTGTGGGAAAATTATCAGTCGATGTATATGTTTAAATAAAACATTCCTTTTCTCATTTGTAATGAAAGTCAAACATTTCATACAATGTTTTAAAAAAATAGATAGAATGAAAATTTTAAATTATAAAAACATTATTTTAGTAAACTTTTATTCATAAAATCAATTTAATAACATTAATATTTAATTAATAGAAATTTATAAGGAAAACATAATAAGGTGATTTTTTATTGAAAATTCCATTACGACATTGGAAACATTTGATACGTAATCCTGATAATTGAATATCATTAAAAAACATAAATATAAGTAGAATAGATAAGTTCATGGTATAACATGTCTAATTGTGAATTATATACATCTCATAAAATAATATAGTTGTATATTATCTTAATATTCCTCGACGAAAGGAAATTAAGATGAAGTCCCTGACCTTGGATTAATCTTATCAAGTACATCGTTTATCTTTCAGAATAATAATTTTTTTAATTATTATCTTTCTTAATAAATAATATCATGTCTTTTATTCCATTTATGTCACATATCACCATGTTATATATGATTACTCAATAATTTTATTTTACATTGGATGTTTTGGTGATATTTGGCTTATCAATCGAAAATATCTTCGATTAGTAGAATTTGGTCAAAGTGGTTATTATTATATCATCTATAGAATAAAAAAATAAAATAATAATTATTTTTTATACATATTATATACCTTTAAAACTGATTAGTAAATACAGCTGTTAAATATGAACTATGTTACAATTATGGAGACGATAGATCTTATGTACGCTTAAGTAACGTTTAAATTTATAAACAATCATTTTGGAAGGAAGGTAAGTATTATTTTATCTTTAAATAATTATAATAATATCATAAAAACAATATTATTTAATTAAATATAATATATATAATCCATGATATGTGGTAATTAAAACAATTGCATTTCATTATGGAGGCGGTGGTCCAAAAGTACGCAGGAATGACATTATTATTTCTCAATGAATGGAAAGGTAAAAGTTAGTGATACATATTATATATTTAGAATGATAAATATTTTATTAATATAATAAATATGTAATTTATATCATATATATTTATTAAATTTATCCTTATAAGCTACCATGCAAAGAATTTGTAACAAACAAATCACATTTCATCGTGAGGTGGTAGGTTTTCGTGCACACGAGTGATGTTATTATATCCCACAGAAAATGAAGAGTAAGAACTTATATGTGATATAATAATTAAAAAATTATATTTATATTAAAAATATAATATTTATACATAATTACATCATTATAAAAATCCATGAGTAGCGATGAGGAAAAAACGAATCAAATCAGTTCGTGAGGTGGTAATCTGCCGTACACCCGAATGCTTATTTCCATTAAAATTTAATGGAAGAGAAGATAGATTTAAGTTATTACATTAACATAATAATATATAAGAATGTGGTATATATTTTTTATTTTATCATCACAATTTTTTTTAATATTTTAAGTATATAATAGAAAAAATTAAATAAAAATTCTTGGTTAAGCATAATACCTCTTGTTCAGACAAACTTCTTAGGTTAGCACATGAAGCCTTAATAGGATGTATTTCGATCAAAATATGTCTCAGGGACATGATACAATGTAAGGAAGGTATTTTTGAGGTTCATGTTTGAAAAGGTCATTTAATTTCTTAATAGAAGAATATAGTTTGTGTCCTTTTATAAGTGAGGTGAGTCAGACCCTTATAATTTTTGAAACAAATGTGATAACCACATTTTTGACAGGCCCCAAGGATATAAAAGGGATATTATTGAGTTTTATACAATATACAGTCAATCTATGGTATGAAAATAGGTTTTAAGAAAGTATTTAGGTCATTTTAATCCTTATCTTTTTATTTTGATCCCCTGAGAAATCATTTTTTACCTTAAAAACGGTAAAATATTTTTATATTTTCACCATTAATTAAGGCTAAAAATTAGTTAGAACTTATTATATAATAAAAATTATGATTATTCTAAATAGGGAGTCAATTTCTAAAAATTAAATTCCTATAATTTTTAGAATTTAATGTAATTATAAAACCTGTAGACATAATGAAAAATTTTATTTCCAGGAAATGTAGTTTTTAAGCATAATAGGATATTATTTATTATCTACACATTATAATAATAATTGTATAAATTTAAATTAATATTTATTTCTATAAAATCTATTCATTTTATTCAAATAATTTCCCTCTTTTAGTTTTTAATTAATTCAAATAGGGAAAAAATATTCACTTTAATTTTTTTTTACAAAATCTGATATTTAAACCATAAAAAATAAACTTAAACTAAAATATAATATAATTAGTATTAAAATTTAATTAAATTGTTTAAATAAAACAATATAATAATTAATTTTATTTAAATAATATTCCTAAAATAATACGACATTTAAATTAATTAATGTATTAAAAAATAAAATTTTTATAAAAATTTGATTTTTCACTATTCACTATAAATATATATGTTTTAGAAAATCCTTTAATTTAACCCTATGTTAATTTTTATATTCTTATTTAAAAAATTATGTTAATTTTAGAAAATTGAAATTCATTATTTTATAAATTAAACTTATAAATAAAATCTTTATAAGAGAAGAGTTTAGTTAAACTATTTCCATCTCTCTTTATAAATTACTTAATATTTTTATAGTGAATATTACTTTATAAATAATATTAATTAACAAAAAAATGATGTATTATACCATTATCTTAGTGGAAACATTGTTCCCAATTTCATAAATTTCTTCCTCTTATTTTTATTCACTTATTAAACAAGTGGAGATATCTTTACTTCATAACATTTGTTAGATTACTATGTTTCATATATAGCCGTATATTTTTCCATAAAACCATAACCTGGTTAATAACCTTATCTTACAAAACATTATCTCTATGATCATGATTTTCCAAAGGTTGTTCCTCATATGAAATATTCTCTTCTAACTAAAATACTTCATGTTTAAAAAAATAATAAAAATATATCAAATATTTTATTAATATAGATACATGAAATATGTTGTGAAGAAGTGATAAAATCATAAACAAAGCCATTCAGTAAGAAAATGGTACAAATTTATCTAGGATTTCAAAAAATCCAATGAAACAGGGACTTATTTTCCTCTTTTTAAAAAAATACATAACACTTTTTGAGGGGGATAACTTAAGAAATTATGATCACATACCTTGAAAGGAAATAATTTATTATGGTTATCCACAAAAATCATATTCTTTCTCTGAACCATCCCGAAATGTTTCTTAATAAACTAGACGTTTTTATCCATTTCCTCAAAAAACATTGGTCTAATCAACATATTTTATTGTATATCATCCCAAAATATAGCGTTCAACACTGGTTTCTATTGGAACCAATGTTTCTATTTTCTGGAAATGGATTTTGGTTTCTTTTTGTTTTCAATACACACTAGGATGATCTGGTATTTTGTAAATAAAGTGATCTTACAATACAAGCTAACTAAAGTGTCTAAGGTGGTGTCATTTCCCATTTTTTCCAAATTTTTAGGTCCAAAATTTTGAAAAAGAACAACGAGGGTTTTGAAAAGTAAAATAGATGTGTTTTATATTTTCCTACGATGGTTTTTATACATGTATCCATTATAAATTTTAATCAAGTGCATTTCAACATGGGAACGAGATATGTTTCTTTAAAAGATAAATTTAACACCCTAACTCACGCCACCCCTTTCAAGGTGTAACAAGGTCATATAAATGTTATTAGAGGTGGTATTCTAATGTTAAATCTATCCTCCATTATTTTCATGGTGAATTCAACAAATTATAGGGGAGCCACCCACTTTGATGGAGAAAAAACCAAATTGTGAAGAACATTTATAGTCTCTTCTAAGATCTCTTGGAATGAATGTTCTTTTTTCTGAAGCATAAGGGATTTAGGTTACTGATGAAATAAGACAATATATTAATGAATTACATTTGATAATTCTTGATGATTATTCCAAAGCATAGAATTACCTTATATGATCTCTATCAGATAAAATCTATCTAGAGGCGATGATTTTCAATTCATCCAACTCTATGTGGAAAAAATTGGAAAATATATATGAAGGTGAAAAATAATTAAATGATGTGAAACTCTATGTTTCTCACAGTAGGTTTGATGATCTAAAAATAAATGCTCATGAAAACAAAGATACATATTTAATCGAATTTCTAATTATTTTTGAAGCAATACATGGACTCATTGACTTAATAAAATACACTAACATTGTGAATAAAATATTGAGAATTCATATGCCTCTCTATAAAATAAAGGTGTCAGTATATGGGGAAAGGGGTCTATATAAAAATTATTTGGGTGATATTTTAAGTAGTCTAGTGGAATTGAAATGATATTCTAACCAAAATATGAAACAATTCAAGTTAGAAAGTAAATGGAATTCAAATACATTGAAAACATTGATATTTCTAGGGACAGTGTTGATCAAAATAATGAGGATGATTAAATTGTGTCTCTTTTTTCTAATAAAATCGAGAGAGAAAAAATATATATGAAGGAATAATTCATATAGCTTGTTTTTGGTGTTGTTTATTTGGTCCCATTGCCTATTAGTGGTCAAGTAAGGTTGATGATGAAGAATGTGATTATAGAAACATGAAGAAGCCTTGGAAAAGTTTTCCCTAAAAGAGATAATTCAAATCAGGAAAGAAATTATTGATAATGAGTTTCATCTGTAAATAAGAAACACATGATAAGTAATTTTATGAATGAAGAACCAAATTTTAAATATGGAACCCAAGATTCTATGATGGACATAGTTGAAAAGTCATAACCTTTTAAAGGTAAATATAAAGATAATCTGTTGATTGGTATTATTAATCCCAAGTTGGATACTGAGGATTCTCTTGATAAGATAAAAAATCAAGGAAATAGGAACAAAAAGATGAGATAAATTCTAGAATATTTTTAAATGTATATTGACTGGCTTGATGTTGAAAGTGATCAACTGGAAGAAAGGGAAAACAAAAATTCAACAAATCTTAAAATCTCAGATGATGTCGTTGAATTTTATCGTAGGTTTGAAGAGTAAGAAAAGGTCATCAAGTGCTTTATATCTAGATATGATGAGGAAACTAAGTTATTCTATGGGATTAAATGAGAAGGTTTTACCCTCACGAGTATACTAGAAACTAAATAAAATTTATTCGAAACAAAGAAGAAAATACCATTTGGAATATTCTCAAATAAAGATTTGTTAGAGAGATCTAAGCACAGTTATAAAGAGTAGAGAGGGATTTGAATGATCAAATATCCATATACATGGGATAAAGTGGAATTAGTTGTGATTCTAAAACCACAAAGGCTGGAAACAAAATGATCCAAAATAAAAGGAATAAAAATGTTGGACATATCACAAATGGACCTGATGTTTTATAAAATAGAACCGAAAATAAAATATAAAAAAGTTTTAAAATTTTCATCAATTATTGATAGATGATCTCAAGTAAAATACTTTTTAAAATGAAGGGTATATGGGGAGTAATATAAGTGAGAACAAATTTCCACTTCTGAAATGTCGATTCTGTTGTTATCTAGGCCATACCATATCATATTGTGAAATATATTTGAATGGGGGAAGTATTGGAAAGTCAATGTGTAACGCCCCGACCCCAGCTACCCAGAGTCGGTGCATTACTTCGTAACATTGGCATGATCACAAGAAAGATCAAATCTCGAAAGACCGATTGGTTTAGTAGCCTTGGAAACACTAGATATATTCATAAAGTTTTACATTACATTTCAAAGTGAAAAACTACTACAACAACAAAGTCTTCATATCCACACTATTAACCCCTCATAATATCCCTGCAAGTCAATCATAATTTACTTCTTCACTACCTGGGAAAAATAAAACATAGAAAAGGGGTGAGCTCAAATGCCCAGTAAGGATAACAATATAGCGGAACATTCAAAATAAGCATAAACATTTAAGGCAATGAATTACTAAAACAAAAGCCTTTTAAACATGAACTTCAACATAGTATGGAAAAAGTAAAATGAAATAATGCCATTTACTTATTCACATGGATATTCTACTAATCGAATAATCACATGCAAAATCAATAACCAATTTCATAATGTTGGAATGCATAATGCCAGACTATCATAACCACATAGCCAAGGCCTCGTGCCAAGACTACAAATAAGATTTTGTCAAGGCCTTATGCCAAGACACTAGTTTGTCTCATGAGACCTACCGATGCATCGAGGACCTATAGCGGGCTCCACCCGTCACTTATTAAGTCCAATGCATTCCCATATGAAAAGGTTTAAACATAACATAAACATTCGTATTAAAACTAGCATACGAAATGTCAATAATTTCACCATAAACTATGAATGGTGTAAAAATAGCACATCCATAGTCAAACATATCATAAAACCTTCAATTCAATATAGAATTTTTGTATCATAATAAATCAACTTCAAATAATCTTAAAATCCGTCAAAGGATGTTGACATAGATGAAATCAAAATTCTTTTTAAAGAAATATCTCCTTTTATTTTTAAATCATTTAAGATCCATATAAAATAAAACATTTTCTTTGAAAATATTCTTATAAGCTTCTAAGTAAAGCTTTGAAGATTTTATAACGGCGTAAAATTACCGCACCCGCCGTATAAGTTAAAAAAACATTCTTACCTCAATTCAGTCGAAAAGGTTAAAAAGGACCTTGTTTTGAAAACGACGGAAAGATTCCTTTATAAACCTCTTATAAAAAGTCAAACAAGGGTATAAATGACTTTAACCCATATTCTTGTAAATAGTAAAAATGTTTTGAAATGCATTTTTAAGAAACATGGATGTGGATGATAAAGAGATCCCAGTAGATTATTACGTATAAACAACCTTGGATAATGAAGAGGTTGTAAAGTAAACCCTTACCAGTTTGGTAACTTATGAAACATACAACCCATGAAAGAGGTATCATACAATGAATATGTAAGTACACATAAATTAGAGTGTATTACACAAAGAATATAATTATGGGCAGTACATACACCACACAAAAGGTAATGGTGGCAATATGGCATGAATCTCATGAGAATAAGGAGTGAGATGAAAACCCCTTACCACGTTAATCAACTGAGTCGTATGGACAAAAGTTAATAACCACCAAATTATTTACAGAATAACATGAATATAAAGAGAATCATGATAATATATATCAAATGTCAGTACACAATACACCACTTTCAATAATTTAGTGGCGAACCATGGAAATCTCACGGAATTGAATGTGAGATAAGAAAATCCCTTACCTTGTACTTTTCCTTGGTTGGGGTAGGTTAACCTCCTGTATAATGGTGAAATAATTGTTATTAAATTATAAAAGAATCATATACATTAATATGATATCATATATGATCTTTTAATATTGATTTGATAATATCTTAGTATTATCGTCGTTTCGTGTGTTAACTTACTCATTTTTTTTATATGTTTTGTTACATAAGTCATGTTTGTTGTATCTTATTCATATCCAGAATGATATCAAGTCCTTAAACATCATTTTTAAATCATTAAATGATAATTATACTTGAATGGATACGATGGATAATGAATCTCATCGCGTTCGTGGAGACGGTAGTCCGTACGTACGCACGAACGCTACTTCCATTTAATTTTTATTTTAAAAGAATCGAATCCAAATGATACATAGGTATATTACTATTACAGTATAATATAATATTTTATATATGTTACTTAAGTTCATTAACACCATCCTTTATACGTTCCATGTGTGGTATGAACGAGTCATATCATTTTAAGGGGGCGGTAGTCCGCACTTCCTCAAATGAAATTATCGTATATATATACAACATGAAACGAATAATGGTATGAAATAAAATGGAATTACAGAAGCTTATATATAAAATATATATCATTAATATCATATTTAATTACAGTTCCATCATAATGGCCACCATGAGAGGCGGTAAGATGTATTTGAACAATCATCGTTTCGTGAGGCGTTAGTTTGCCATCCACAGAAACATTATGTTCATCATCCATTAGATGGAGTTGTGTGTATGTGTAGTTTGAATCCTTCTTATAACAACATCCTAGTATATTGAGGATACTGGTGTTTTTACAAAAGAAAGGAAATAAAAAGAGTTTGGGGGTTGGAGAAGCAAAATAAATGAAAATAATTTAAGAGAAATCGTTACCTTTAATTTAGGTAACTCACTTTGGTTGGAACCAAAGGACTTATTGAAATGATTTCTGCCTAAGGGGAAGCTTCAAGGAGGAGAAGGGGGATGTGGTGAGCTTAGTTGGGCAGAGTTTGGACGAGCCAAGTGGCTTGAGAGGTGTGAGGAATGAGAAGAAGTGGTCTCCTTTTATAAGGGAGAGGAGGGGCTCTTTAGGAATGAGTGAAAGTATTACTTTATAATATAATTATATTCGGCTTATAATGGTCCAAAAATCATTGAGGTCGAAGATAAGATGACTCATATTCTAAATAACATCAACCAATAAGAATTGGACAGGTTTTAGATAATATTTTAATCATTATAATATTATTTATTTCAATGATTTATTAATGAGGTAAACATTGCATCATTATTGTGTCATTAATAATTTAAATTATTTGATGTCTAAAAATTATAAATAAAATATCATAATGTAGGAAATCTTTTTAGATTTCTAATTAATATTTATAATCGAAAATCCAACATGTATAACCCTATGTAAAAATTGTTCTTCTAAAAGATGTAAGCTTATGCCATTTTTATTTTTATTTTAACTTTATTAATATAATGTGTCATTATCACTTACATGTGGATCCATGGGGTCCCAAAACAGACCCAAAGATGCCCATGGTCGACCATGTATCAACCAATAGGGTTAAGACACGTTTTAGGGTAATTTAGTATTATTATAATATTATTTTTTTAACCCTTATTTACCGGATTTACCCTTTAACCATGGTAAATAAAATATTTACCGCAGTAATTATTCAAAATGTGTAAAAATAAAAGTTACCTATTTACATAATTTGGACATCCTGATTCCAAATATAGAATCCATTTTCCTAAATTCAAAACACAGAAGTGGAAGAAATTAATTTAAAATTAATTCCCGCTGTCAAAACAAAAATCGTGTTTTTAAGAGGTAATAACTATCAAAAGATTGACACTTGTTTATGTTCGGTTTAATTGTAAAATTATGTCCAATGACCAATATTATATTAAATGGTAAAAATATATTCTAAATATACTTTAAAACCACTCAAAATCACAATTTATCACTATTAATTATTTTGATTAAAAAAGTTGTTTTTAATTAAAATTTAGAAATTTTCACTATTCATCAAAATATGAAAGTTATCCGAAATGTACCAAAATTTCACCCTAGGCTAATTTTGATATTCCGAATCTAAAAATGAAGTCCATTTTGAAATATTGAATATATATGATTTCAAAAAGTAGGTATTACTATTCACAACGGCTAGTTTAATTAGTTGTGGTGTGTGTTAGAACTCGAGGTTGCGTACAACACACGCTATCGCATTATTCGAAGGGAAACGTACCGTGGAAGTTTGGGGTGTTACATTCACCCCTCCTTCAAATAATTGCGTCCTCGCAATTTCTAGGGTATTACTGCATAAAAATACTCGGGTGGTTCTTCATCATAAGTTCCTCGGGTTCCCACGTTGCCTCTTCCATCTTATGGTTTCTCCACAAAACATTTACCAGACGCGTCGTCCGGTTTCTCAGTACTTGTTCTCTTGTATCAAGAATCCTGACGGGCTCTTCGCAATAAGACAGATCGGGTTCCAGTTCTAATTCCTCATAGGTGAGTACATGCGTTGGGTCAGGCATGTATTTTCTCAACAGAGATACGTGGAACACATCGTGATCTTTGGAGAGACTTGGCGGCATTGCCAATCGGTAAGCTACAACCCCAATTCGTTCTAGAATTTCGAAAGGTCCGATGTACCTGGGACTCAATTTACCTTTCTTACCAAAACGTATGACTCCCTTCCACGGAGATACCTTCAGGAAAACATGATCACCGACTTGAAATTCCAAATCCTTCCTTCGATTATCGGCATAGCTCTTCTGCCTACTTTGAGCTGCTTTGATGTGATTTTGGATTACTTTCATCTTTTCCACCGTTTCCTCCACCAGTTCTGGGCCTACAAGTTTTCTTTCACCAACGTCATCCCAACAGGTTGGTGTACGACATCTCTTTCCATATAACGCTTCATATGGTGCCATTTGAATACTTGAATGGAATCTATTGTTATAGGAAAATTCTACCAGTGGTAAATATTGATCCCACATACCCTGAAAATCAAGTGAGCAAGATCTCAACATGTCTTCTAAGGTTTGAATAGTCCGTTCTGATTGTCCGTCTGTCTGAGGGTGGTAAGCAGTGCTCAAATGAAGTTCAGTATCCAGGGATTTCTGAAGACTTTTCCAGAATCTTGAAGTAAAACGGGGATCACGATCAGAAACAATCGATAGGGGTACTCCATGAAGTCTCACAACTTCATTAATGTATAGTCTTGCTAGACGTTCCAGGGGTAGATCTTCTCTTATAGCAAGAAAATGTGCTGACTTGGTAAGACGATCAATAATAACCCATATTGCATCGTTCCTTCTAGGAGTCTTTGGTAGCCCCATGACAAAGTCGATCGTAATATTGTCCCATTTCCACTCCGGTATGGGAAGAGGTTGCATGACTCCTCCAGGCTGTTGCCTTCCAGCTTTCACTTGTTGACAAACCATACATCTTGACACAAAATCAGCAATCTCCCTCTTCATGTTGTCCCACCAAAAATGTTCCTTCAAATCTCTATACATTTTGGTGCTCCCAGGGTGTATAGAGAAATTGGAACTATGAGCATCATCCAGCAATTCCCTTTTTAGATCAGGTAAATCGGGAACACAAAGTCTCTTCCCGAATTTCAAAATTCCATCTTCATACACAAAGTCTCTCAATCTCCCATCATTCACAGCTTTAATCTTCTTCTGAAATTCTTCATCATTGGTCTGATAACTCTTAATCCTTTCTAGTAAAGATGGTTTGGCAACCATTTGAAAAATCATTGATGTTTCACCTTCCCTGGTTATTCCCATGTCCATCTTCTCTAGATCCATGAAAATTGGATCCCTTTCAATTCTCATCATGTTCAGAACTCCATGGTCTTTTCTGCTCAAAGCATCTGCTACTTTGTTTGCTTTCCCCGGGTGGTAGTGTATCGTGCAATCATAATCCTTGAGTAATTCAAGCCATCTCCTTTGCCTCATGTTGAGTTCTTTTTGTGAGAAAATATACTTCAGACACTTGTGATCAGTATAAATCTCACATTTTTCACCATAGAGGTAGTGCCTCCATATCTTCAAAGCAAAGATCACAGCTGCTAACTCAAGATCATGAGTAGGATAGTTTTGTTCATGAATTTTCAACTGTCGTGATGCATAGGCAATAACTCTATCATTCTGCATAAGGACACAACCAAGTCCTTTCTTTGATGCATCACTATAAATAACGAACCCATCATTCCCCGATGGTAGAGTCAATATAGGAGCATTGACTAATCTTCTCTTCAGTTCTTCGAAACATTATTCACACTCTTTTGTCCAAACAAATTTAACCCCTTGACGAGTGAGCTTCGTTAATAGGTTAGCCAATCGGGCAAAATTCTGGACGAAACGTCGATAATAACCTGCCAAGCCAATAAAACTACGTACCTCAGTTATACTCGTAGGTGCTGGCCATTCTTGGATTGCTTTGGTCTTAGAAGGATCAACAAAGATTCCATCTTTAGAGACAATATGGCCAAGAAAAGAAATCTCCTGAAGCCAGAATTCACACTTGCTAAACATTCCATATAATTCATGCCCCCTCAGAGTCTTCAAGATAATGCGCAAGTGATTTTCATGATCTTCGTAGGTTTTGGAGTATACCAAGATATCATCAATAAATACCACCACAAATTCATCTAGATACTCCTTGAAAACTCTATTCATCAGATCCATGAATACAGAGGGTGCATTAGTCAATCCAAACGGCATTACAGTAAACTCGTAATGCCCGTACCTGGTTCGAAATGCTGTCTTTGGAATGTCTTCCTTCTTTACACACAACTGATGGTATCCAGATCGAAGGTCAATCTTTGAAAAGTATTGAGCTCCATGCAGTTGGTCAAATAAATCATCAATACGAGGTAGGGGATACTTGTTCTTTATCGTTATAGCATTGATCTCCCTGTAGTCGATACATAACCTCGTAGATCCATCTTTCTTTTTAACAAAAAGAACAGGGGCTCCCCATGGAGAAACACTAGGGCGAATAAATCCCTTATTACTCAATTCCTCTAGTTGTTTCTTTAGTTCGACTAACTCTATAGTGGCCATTCTATAAGGGGTCTTCGATATAGGCCTTGATCCAGGAATCAAATCAATGGAAAACTCAACTTCTCGTTCTGGAGGATGTCCAGGTAAATCTTCCGGAAATACATCTACAAATTCTTTCACAACAGGTACATCCTCTATTTGAACATTACTTTCTTCACCGACAGTTATTTCATTCTCTTCCTCCCCAATAATTGAATTAAGTTGAGCTACTGGGGGTGGATCTAAATAAGAATTAGGTGGTGACGATTCTGCTCTAAAAATAAGGTGTTCCTTATCATTATCATCAAGAATCGTAACCTCTTTCTTCTTACAATAAATCTTCGCATCATATTCCGAAAGCCAGTCCATACCGAGGATTATATCAAACTCAATCATAGGTATGACGATGAGATCAGCAGATAAAGAATATTTATGTGCTCTAATGGGGACTGATTCACAAAACTTTGTTGCAACGATACTTCCCTTAGGAGTTTTGACTGACAACTCCCTTATTAAATCAAATTGGAAATATCTAATTTTCTTAGCAAACTGGGAAGATATGAAACAATGCGATGATCCAGAATCAAATAATGCATTTGCTAAACTTGAGGAAACCATTAAATTACCTGCCACCACGTCTTTCGGAGCTTCTACCTCAGCAGTAGTGATAGCATAAGCCTGGCCTTGATCCCTTGTCCTTTTCTGAGGTAAGTTCTCCTGACGCTTAGGACATGCATTTGCATAATGCCCCATCTCCCTGCAATTGTAGCACTGAACGTTGGTCGCTTCCTTCTTCCCCTTGCAGTCATGAGCTTGGTGGCCTTTTTCACCACACTTGTAACAGACTCCCATTCCCTTCAGGCAAGCACCGGGGTGTTTCTTCCCGCATTTACCACAAGATGGATATTCAACCTTTCCCTTCTTCCCCTTATTTCCATTCCCAGATTGATCAGCAGGTCTCTTCTTCTCTTTCTTCTCTTTAAAGTCATAAGACTTAGAGAATTCCTTTTCGGTCTTGATAGCACATGAGACAATGTCTTCGTACGATGAAAAGGATTGTGAGACTAATGCTCAACGGAGAAATGGTTTTAACCCATCAAAGAAACGATCAATATTACTTCTTGGGTTGCGAATATAATCACCAGCGTACCTCGCTAACCTTGTAATGTTAGCCTCATACTTTGTGACATTCTCATCCTCCTTTTGTCTCAGACTCAGAAATTGTCTTTCCATATCTGCTCGATGGTCGCGAGAAAAGTATTTTTCTAAAAACAGATCTTTGAACTCCCTCCATTCCATATTTGATACTTCATCATCTTCCTTCGTATTTTGAATCAATGACCACCATTGATCAGCATCTCCAGTGAGGCGGTAAACTGCCATGATAACTTTTTCCCTTTCACTGCTCCCCAAAGCCTGAAATATTTTCTCTAGGGAAAATATCCATTGCTCAGCTACTAAGGGATTTGTATTCCCATTGAACGTTGGTGGTTGCTGTCTCATGAATTGATCTAACATTGATCCTCCACGCTGCGGATCAGGGTGCTCCATACGGGTAAGGTTATTATTCATAACCTGAGTAAGTTGTCCCAGTATGGTGATTAGCTGATCAGCACCAGTTGCATCACCAGCCCCACTATAATTATCTTGAGCAGGAGGGAAATCCCTACATGGAGTGCGTGCATTGATACAGTTTCCATTTCTTCCACTAGGCGCCATTTCTAAACAATGGCATAAACTAGATCAGTTTATGAATCAAAATACATAATCCCATACTTATAAAACACTTAACATAAATTGAACTATTTATGGATATAATCCATAATCATAAAAATGTTTTCTTTGAGGAAGTATATACTCATAAACCCTTCATAATGATTTGTAAAGAAAATGAGAGTTATCCTAAGCATATCCCCCGGGAGTGTCGTAACCAAGAGTGCAGCAAGGCCCGTTGTCGTGCACCAGTTCCCGTTCGAGTCTAGCTCAAAGCGGTGTTAACGGGTTTTACCCCTAGGTACATCTGTGCCAGAGCCGCCTCTACCTGCTCGTATCCAGACAGGGATGTATTGCTTGGAAAACTCACAAAATCTCTACAATACCAAAATTCTAGGAAGTTCTTCTATACTAATCCTCAAAGTTCATCTTAGGTCTACGTGCTCTAATCAGAGTTTATCTAAATCTAGCTTCCAAGGTTTGTACTAAACTTCCTCTGATACCAACTGTAACGCCCCGACCCCAGCTACCCAGAGTCGGTGCATTACTTCGTAACATTGGCATGATCACAAGAAAGATCAAATCTCGAAAGACCGATTGGTTTAGTATCCTTGGAAACACTAGATATATTCATAATGTTTTACATTAAATTTCAAAGTGAAAAACTACAACAACAACAAAGTCTTCATATCCACACTATTAACCCCTCATAATATCCCTGCAAGTCAATCATAATTTACTTCTTCACTGCCTGGGAAAAATAAAACATAGAAAAGGGGAGAGCTCAAATGCCCAGTAAGGATAACAATATAGCAGAACATTCAAAATAAGCATAAACATTTAAGGCAATGAATTACTAAAACAAAAGCCTTTTAAACATGAACTTCAACATAGTATGGAAAATGTAAAATGAAATAATGCCATTTACTTATTCACATGGATATTCTACTAATCGAATAATCACATGCAAAATCAATAACCACTTTCATAATGTTGGAATGCATAATGCCAGACTATCATAACCACATAGCCAAGGCCTCGTGCCAAGACTACAAATAAGATTTTTTCAAGGCCTTGTGCCAAGACACTAGTTTGTCTCATGAGACCTACCGATGCATCGAGGAGCTATAGCGGGCTCCACCCGTCACTTATTAAGTCCAATGCATTCCCATATGAAAAGGTTTAAACATAACATAAACATTCGTATTAAAACTAGCATACGAAATGTCAATAATTTCACCATAAACTATGAATGGTATAAAAATAGCACATCCATAGTCAAACATATCATAAAACCTTCAATACAATATAGAATTTTTGTATCATAATAAATCAACTTCAAATAATCTTAAAATCTGTCAAAGGATGTTGACATAGATGAAATCAAAATTCTTTTTAAAGAAATATCTCCTTTTATTTTGAAATCATTTAAGATCCATATAAAATAAAAAATTTTCTTTGAAAATATTCTTATAAGCTTCTAAGTAAAGCTTTGAAGATTTTATAACAGCGTAAAATTACCGCACCCGCCGTATAAGTTAAAAAAAACATTCTTACCTCAATTCTGTCGAAAAGGTTAAAAAGGACCTTGTTTTGAAAACGACGGAAAGATTCCTTTATAAACCTCTTATAAAAAGTCAAAAAAGGGTATAAATGACTTTAACCCATATTCTTGTAAATAGTAAAAATGTTTTGAAATGCATTTTTAAGAAACATGGATGTCGATGATAAAGAGATCCCAGTAGATTATTACGTATAAACAACCTTGGATAATGAAGAGGTTGTAAAGTAAACCCTTACCAGTTTGGTAACTTATGAAACATACAACCCATGAAAGAGGTATCATACAATGAATATGTAAGTACACATAAATTAGAGTGTATTACACAAAGAATATAATTATGGGCAGTACATACACCACACAAAAGGTAATGGTGGCAATATGGCATGAATCTCATGAGAATAAGGAGTGAGATGAAAACACCTTACCACGTTAATCAACTGAGTCGTATGGACAAAAGTTAATAACCACCAAATTATTTACAGAATAACATGAATATAAAGAGAATCATGATAATATATATCAAATGTCAGTACACAATACACCACTTTCAATAATTTAGTGGAGAACAAGGGAAATCTCACGGAATTGAATGTGAGATAAGAAAATCCCTTACCTTGTAATTTTCCTTGGTTGGGGTAGGTTAACCTCCTGTATAATGGTGAAATAATTGTTATTAAATTATAAAAGAATCATATACATTAATATGATATCATATATGATCTTTTAATATTGATTTGATAATATCTTAGCATTATCGTCGTTTCGTGTGTTAACTTACTCATTTTTTTTATATGTTTTGTTACATAAGTCATGTTTGTTGTATCTTATTCATATCCAGAATGATATCAAGTCCTTAAACATCATTTTGAAATCATTAAATGATAATTATACTTGAATGGATACGATGGAGAATGAATCTCATCGCGTTCGTGGAGACGGTAGTCCGTACGTACGCACGAACGCTACTTCCATTTAATTTTTATTTTAAAAGAATCGAATCCAAATGATACATAGGTATATTACTATTCCAGTATAATATAATATTTTATATATGTTACTTATGTTCATTAACACCATCCTTTATACGTTCCATGTGTGGTATGAACGAGTCATATCATTTTAAGGGGGCGGTAGTCCGCACTTCCTCAAATGAAATTATCGTATGTATATACAACATGAAACGAATAATGGTATGAAATAAAATGGAATTACAGAAGCTTATATATAAAATATATATCATTAATATCATATTTAATTACAGTTCCATCATAATGGCCACCATGAGAGGCGGTAAGATGTATTTGAACAATCATCGTTTCGTGAGGCGTTAGTTTGCCATCCACAGAAACATTATGTTCATCATCCATTAGATGGAGTTGTGTGTATGTGTAGTTTGAATCCTTCTTATAACAACATCCTAGTATATTGAGGATACTGGTGTTGTTACAAAAGAAAGGAAATAAAAAGAGTTTGGGGGTTGGAGAAGCAAAATAAATGAAAATAATTTAAGAGAAATCGTTACCTTTAATTTAGGTAACTCACTTTGGTTGGAACCAAAGGACTTATTGAAATGATTTCTGCCTAAGGGGAAGCTTCAAGGATGAGGAGAGGGATGTGGGGAGCTTAGTTGGGCAGAGTTTGGACGAGACAAGTGGCTTGAGAGGTGTGAGGAATGAGAAGAAGTGGTCTCCTTTTATAAGGGAGAGGAGGGGCTCTTTAGGAAAGAGTGAAAGTATTACTTTATAATATAATTATATTCGGTTTATAATGGTCCAAAAATCATTGAGGTCGAAGATAAGATGACTCATATTCTAAATAAAATCAACCAATAAGAATTGGACAGGTTTTAGATAATATTTTAATCATTATAATATTATTTATTTCAATGATTTATTAATGAGGTAAACATTGCATCATTATTGTGTCATTAATAATTTAATTTATTTGATGTCTAAAAATTATAAATAAAATATCATCATGTAGGCAATCTTTTTAGATTTCTAATTAATATTTATAATCGAAAATACAACATGTATAACCCTATGTAAAAATTGTTCTTCTAAAAGATGTAAGCTTATGCCATTTTTATTTTTATTTTAACTTTATTAATATAATGTGTCATTATCACTTACAAGTGGATCCATGGGGTCCCAAAACAGACCCAAAGATGCCCATGGTCGACCATGTATCAACCAATAGGGTTAAGACACGTTTTAGGGTAATTTAGTATTATTATAATATTATTTGTTTAACCCTTATTTACCGGATTTACCCTTTAACCATGGTAAATAAAATATTTACCGCAGTAATTATTCAAAATGTGTAAAAATAAAAGTTACCTATTTACATAATTTGGACATCCTGATTCCAAATATGGAATCTATTTTCCTAAATTCAAAACACAGAAGTGGCAGAAATTAATTTAAAATTAATTCCCGCTGTCAAAACAAAAAGCGTGTTTTTAAGAGGTAATAACTATCAAAAGATTGACACTTGTTTATGTTCGGTTTAATTGTAAAATTATGTCCAATGACCAGAATTATATTAAATGGTAAAAATATATTCTAAATATACTTTAAAACCACTCAAAATCACTATTTATCACTATTAATTATTTTGATTAAAAAAGTTGTTTTTAATTAAAATTTAGAAATTTTCACTATTCATCAAAATATGAAAGTTATCCGAAATGTACCAAAATTTCACCCTAGGCTAATTTTGATATTCCGAATCTAAAAATGAAGTCCATTTTGAAATATTGAATATATATGATTTCAAAAAGTAGGTATTACTATTCACAACGGCTAGTTTAATTAGTTGTGGTGTGTGTTAGAACTCGAGGTTGCGTACAACACACGCTATCGCATTATTCGAAGGGAAACGTACCGTGGAAGTTTGGGGTGTTACACAATGATAGAGAATGAGACTGTATATTTCATCATATGTAATAAATAGTTTATTTAGATATTTTTTTTTCATCATTCAATCTATGGCTATAAAATAATTCATTATAGATATAGAAAATGAGGGAACAATACCTACAGAAATCAGATACAAGTTAATGCCTACCAAAAAATAAAACATTGTCATTAAAATGTGTATTCTACTCTAGAAGAACAATATGATTATGATGTACTATTGTATATAGAAAAGTGATTGGATATTCCATCTTTATCATATATTCAATCAAGTATATCATGGAAGGAAAAGATGAAAATTGATAAATCGAACCTTGTAGAAATAGCTCCCAAAGATATAAAGAAAATTAGCACTTGGGGGTTGTTTATAGTGGATTCTCATACCATATTATGGGAAATATAGATTCAATGATGAATTTTAAGAATTTTTTTGATGGAATAGTGTGGTTCAGTAGTGATGGTACATTAATGATGAAAGGCAGTGGAAGTAAAAAACTAGAAAATGATGATCTTAAGAAAAATAATGTTCTTTATGTGAATGGTTTGTGTCATAATCACATGAGTATGATTCAACTATGTGACTCAGAACTGATAGAAAAATATAATAAAAATGGGAACACTGTCAAATGAAAGATAGGTAATTCTTTAATGAAAGGAAAAATAAAATATATAAATATAAACTAGGTTGAGAATAAAGGGAAAACATTCTACTAAACATATGAAAGATAAAACCAATTGTGGCATAAAAGGTTAGGTCACATCAATCAAAAATTCATGGATATGATATTTTTACTAAATATATTCATCGATATCCCCAATCTGAATCGTGAAAAAAAAAATACATGTGATGCTTCCATGTGAGGAAATGTGGTATGAAATACATATTAGACAAAGAATAAAAGGAAATCAAATCATCTTGATCTTGTCCCCACATGTGTATGTTGTCTAATAAATGTGGTTTCCACATATAGATAAAGAGGCTTCATTAATTTTATTTATGGTTATAGTATAATAGTTCGTGTAATTATTATACAAATGAAATACAATGTTCTTGATTTCAAGAAAAGATATATTTAAATAACTAATAATGATACTACCCACAAAATCATTGTTTTACAATCTGAAAATTGAGGGGAATACACATCAATTGAATTTGAAAATAACTAGAAAAAACAACGAATAAATCATGATGTGGCTACACTAATAACCACATAGAAAAATGGAATTTCTAAACATAGAAATCCATATGTGAAAAATATGGACATAACTATGTAGATCGATAATCGTATCTCTCATAATTACTAGAAAGAGGGTTTTTATGTAGAGTTGTACCCAAAAAATCAAATAGGGATTTATATGAGAGAAACAAAGAAAGAGTTTGATTTTTTATTTGGAGGGAAGTCATCTATAAATTATTTCATGTTTTTGGAAGTAAATTTTTTGTCTTAAAAAAGGTAATAATGGTATGTATGGTGATGATGTAGACACTGAAATATTCCTTATATATTTGATGAAGAGTAAAGCCTAAAATATTTCCATAATCATATTGTAAATTTATTGATGTAATCATCATCAATGATTAATCCTCTTATTCCTAGAAGATCTCATATGACGATATGATATAAGATGAAGAAGAAATTGGACATCGAACATATTCAAAAGCATAAGTGGTGGAAGGCATGAAAAACATTTAGGGCTCACAAAATAATGATTATTTAGAAGAAGAATTATAAGAGGAAGATAAGGCTAAATAAACACCGTTTTAACCTCAATAAGAATATATAATAGAATAAATTGATCAATCTAATTTCCTTGTGTATTAGACTGCAACCACACGGATAAGGAGAATGAGTAATGATACACATTCTGCCTTACTATCAATAATGGAACCTACTTCTCTTAGAGAATAAATAAAGGGTGAGTAATGGGTTAGATTCCTGAATGAGTAACTATATCATATTGAAAATAAAAATACATGGAATCATGTTACTATACCGAAAAATCCGATTGTGATTGGAAAAAAATGGATTATTAAAACAAATTTGATGATCATGAAAATGTGATCAGAAATAAGTCACTCTTAGTGTGTAAAGAATATGAACAGAATGAAGGAATTGATGTTGATTAAATGTTGAAATACTGGAGTAGATATATATTTTCCTTATTATGAAAATTCAAATAGGATACAACGATTATAAGATGGATGTCAAAAAAGCATTCCCCAATAGTGTTTTTAAAGTATAAATCTACATTGAACAACTATTGAGATTTTTTTTGTATATCCTGATGAAAAAATTTGTAGATTAAATATGGTCCTCTATGAAATAAATAATGAACTGTGTTCATGATATTCTTTACCGGATGCTTATCTTAACAAGCTTTGATTCAAAATTGGTTGTTTTTAACATAATATATATATTAATAACTCAAAGGAAGATCAATTTATGTTTCTTCTGTAAGTAGTGGATAATATATTTGGTGAATACAGACAGGGACCAGTAGAAGAATTTTTTAATCACAATAAATCATTGTTTGAAATGTCTATGATTTATGAACTCTCATCCCTATAAGGTTATAGGTTTTTCGAAATTTGGATTACACTTTCATTTCTCATGAAAAATATGAAAAATAGATGCTAAAGAAACTCAACATGTGTTACTCCAATCTAATATCAAATAAAATTGTGGTTGGGATAAAATATGGAAATCATGAGAATGGGACATTTTTAGATCCCAACCAGTATTGGAGAATCATTAAAAGCTTATTATACGTAAATACAACATGATCATAAATCATATTTTCAACATGCTTCGCATCCCACTATAAAAGTAATCGAAAGGAATAGAATATGCAAGTAGTTAAAATATTCAGGAGGAACATTCAATGTAATCTTAGTTTTGGACTATACATTATATAAGTAAGAGATACTAAATTAAAATAATTTTCTGATGCTGTCTCGATAGAGATGTGGTGGATAGAATTCCCACCAATGGTTGTTCGTTTTTCATTAATACTAAATACGACAGTTGTATGTGGAAGAAATGAGAAATAACATCTCTTAGTATAGATAAAACATAATATATATCTACGGAAAAATAATTTAATTAGATATTATGGATAAATAAACAACTAACTGATATTGGTGATGTCGTGAAACAACCGATAATGAAATAATGTGAAAATAATGGTGAAATATATCTTACAAAGAATTCAATTTATCATTTCCATTATAAACATATTGAGATCATATATCACTTCATTAAATAAAAATTTGATCAAGGTGTGATTAAAATGGAGAATGTTGGAACTGATGAACTTGTGGATGACAATATGACTATGACATTGGTAGCACATGTGTATGAGAAACATTGGTTGAACCTCAGTGTTCAGCTACCTCATAGTGCATGATGAGGTTACGGATAGTCCTATCTCTACATATTTGTTATCTATTTTATTCTTTTGGTTGAATTGATATAGTATTCTAGGGGAGATACGACCTATTGGGAGTCAATTTTATTCTCTACAAGTACAAATATAGTGTATTTTTGTTTATTTATAATGGGGGATAATATAGAAATTCTACGATGTCATAAAGGGTTTTCAAGTTATAGGTTTTTGAAAAACCATGAAATGATTCTATGATAGTATGAGAATTTGTTTTCACAACGAAACATTATTCATTATTTCTATGGGACGCTGAGAATTATGTTTTATGTGGAAACAGATAGAGTGTATCATGGAAATCGTTATGAATTCAAAACATGAGACCACAATTCAAAATTCCCATCTTGTTTCTACATCATGATTTTCTCACCAAAGCATATAGTGATGGATGATTGTTTTCTCGCATGTCAGGTTTTGTTATCAACCGGTCCTTTATTTACATTTTCTATAGATTTCCAAAAAACTCAAAGAGGGAGATTTTTGTAACCAATGATTCTCTTTGCTAGAAATGGAGATTAGTTTTTTTTCTTTTCAATACACACTGGGATAATAAAGGTGTTTTCAAATAAAGGGATATCAATCTAACTATAGTGTTAAAGGTGGCATCATTTCCTAGTGTTTACCAAATTTTTGGGTTTAAAATTTTTAGAATGGGAAAAGTTTTTTTGGAAAAAGATGTTTTATACGAGATTGAAGGTGAATATAAATGATGTGCATAAGTTAAGATTCAATATCATATTATCAAAAAATGTCAAACAGAATAATCATGCAAAAGATCATTTTATTCATGAATGAATTTTTTTTGGTATTATGCTTTTTTTCGTAAATAACAATGCGTGAAATAATCTTAAGTGCATAATATGACATCAAAATTGAGTAATGCAGAAGTGGAGTTTTGATATCCTCACATCCAAATACTACAAATACATTATCTACACATAAAATATGAATTACTATGAAAGTATATTATCCACCAAATTTGATATCAAAATCAATCTTATTTGCATGGATGACGGTAGATAAAGAACTTCTGTAGATAGTTGTTTAAGTCTATAAATAAGTTTATACCTCATACTGACCCAAAAAAATTTCAAACAAATATTTGGTGTCGCTAACACATGAAATAGTTGTGCACAGAAGGGCTATGTGTAGTAAATCTTGTGCACAAGAATGTTATTTGGGATTATCAAGACCCAGTAAAACATAAGGTGTGGTTCTTTGAAAGATAAGGGTTTCAAAAAAGACATCTTACATGATAATCCTAAACTTTGTGTGTTCAAACTGGTGTTGTGCATTACTGCTATGTTATTCTGCCTTCTGGTTTTGGATATCCAGTTTTTTTAATCATTGCTTTCAAGTGCATCTATTCAGAACTATGTTTAAAGAAAAGTCTCATGATAATCTGGGGAAAAGACTTAAATTTCAATCTAGTGATGTATCCTACAAGTATTTAACAGAGTAAGACATCATCTAAAGTAGTGATCTAGGGCGACTTAATGGATGTGTTCTAAGGAAGGGAGTCTGTGATCCCTAAAAATCTTGTAAATGTAGTGTTATTGGAATAGAGTTACTATGTATGAAATTTTAATATAGTGAATATTAGTAAATTTTTTCATGATTGATACAATATCGGTGTGTGCTGCTTGTACTAGCCCTTTGTAGTGATCCGTGTAAAATTTTTGTGGTGAATGTTTTCATGTAATTGATTGTTTTCTTCTTATGTATGTCCAAAAGGTATATCATTTTCATACTAATAGGGGAACAATTTCAATTACATTAAAAATTAATTTGACACCCTTATTCACCCCTCCCCACTTAGGGTGTATAGGGGTCCTATAATTTTCATATATTTCCTTAGAATGTACCATATGTACACTAGAATGAAATATATTATTATAGGAAATCTTAGGTAAATAAATATCTTGATCCCAAATTCCCCAGTAATCCGTTGAAGTGGAATGAATCATATCTTCCATTGTCAAAATTGTTCACTCATACTGTCAATTTGATTGAGGATGATAAGCTATAATATAATTTAATTTTGTACCTAAATATTTATAATGTCCATTGTAAAAAAATGTAAATCTTGGATCATGGTTAAAGACATTGTAGATAGGAAAATTATGTTTCTTGACTATCTCTTTAAGATAAAGTCAATGAATCTAATCAAAATACACAATTTTTATAATTGGATGGAAATTTTCATATATAGTTTATTAATAAAAAATAACCCAAATTTTATTATTACCTCTAGATTTATTTGGAAATACCACAATTAATTTCATTGATATATTTTCTCATTTACACTCAAGAATTGTAAAAGATTGGATCATTCCCTTAATTAACTATAACTATTCATTCACTGACTAAAAAGTAAAAAATATCATTATAAATTCAATAATTTATCTTTTCATTCCCTCCCACCAATAAAAATCATTAATGTATCTATAAATATTAGTGATAACAAGATGAAAATAATGGGGACCTGTGAACCTCTCTCAATAATTCCCTTTCCATTTGCGAATCACACAAAACACATAATATTTTACCAACTCTAATAGTACCTTCTTCATCAAAATTAAACTCATGAAACATTCGTTTATTAATTAATTATACCATTTCCTAAAAATCATGATCCATATTCCAAGCTAGATTAATTCCTTATGATAAATTTGACTTCAATAAATCATAAATCAAACAAGATTATTTCCCCATATACATAAATTTTTGGAAAATATTCATCAAATTATTTTCAAAATGTCATGTTGCAAATATAAAATAGTAAATGTAGAATTATATTTTTGACTAAAATAATCGACAACATTGTTTTATTTTCCAATATGCTAATGAATCATTAAATCAGAATCGTTGATGAATTTTAGTCATGTTCTCTATATGTTTTAATTTTTTTGGGTGAATATATAGTTAAATTTTTTTAATCAATATATATTTCACAAATTAATTTTTATAAATGATTACTAAAAATTTTATAATCAAAAACCATGGTATCTAATTATAGATCATGGGTAGGATAATTGAAATCACAAGGTTTCAACTAATGTGAATCATATGAAATTACCTGATCATTCTACATCTATAAAAAACAAAGTCCCATCAATGAATCATCATTATTTGTGAAATATTATCTACATCTAGAAGGCGGGTCCAGAACATGAGCATTTACCAATCATATTTTTATTTCCTAGAAACAAACAACACATTAATTCATCAAGAATAATTTACCTCATTTTTGAGTTAACTCATTTTGTGGACCTGCTAACTGAGAAATGTTTTCAATAAACCACCTGAAGTAACCTGTTAATCCTAGAAAATAGGGAATATCTGTGATATTTTTGTGTCTTGACCATTATTTATTGGAGTTTTTCTTAGAAGGGTCAATAGTTATTCCATATTTAGAAAACAATGTGTCTAATGAATGAAATTTTTCCACCTAATTTCAAACCTACTAAATTTAATATACAGTTTCTTTTATTTTTTAGGTTTGAAATACAATACGCATGACTCCTTCATGATCCTCATGATGTTTAGAATATAAAAATATATCATTAATAAAAAAAATATGTAAATTATCCTTGAAATCATGGAAACCTCCATCTATATGGTATTTAAATACAGTGGGTCCGTTTTATGAACAAAAGGGAATAACTATAAAATCATAATGCCCATTTCTAGTATGAATTGAAGTATATTAAAGATCACGTGACTTTACCATCAAATGATGATTCCCCAACATAATATTAATATTTTAAATATTTTTTCCTCCTAGTAGATGGTCAAAAGAAGTATTTATATGAGGAAAATGATACTTGTTCTTCACAGTGATATTATTCAAAGAAAAATAATTGACGAAAGCCTCATGGAACCATATTTCTTTATAAAAATAAAGATAATTCTACCGGATGTTGTTGTTTTAGGATGAATGAAAACATTTTATAGAAACCCATGTAATTACTTTTTAAATTCTAAAAGTTCAACTTGAGCTATTTAATAAGGGGGGTTAAGAAATAGGCATAACATCTGAGGGTTAGCAAATAATATACTCAACCTACTCATCAGGAATAACACCTGATATATCATTTTTAAAAACATCTGTTTATTAATTCACTATAAGAAAATGACTAATTCAAAAAAAGATATTTATTTTTAGCAACATGATTGAGGTAAAATTCAATTCCATATCTAATAAATGATTCAGCTTATTGGAAAGTTATTAATGGTATGAAATCATTGATTAAAGCATTCATGGATATATAATCTATCTAAGCAAGAAAATATAAACACTAATATATACCAAGAATAAAATCAAACTCCACTAGGGACCATTTAAATTGAATTCAAGGAAATATAATCCCACTAATAATAATAGGTGAGTATTTAAAAATATTTACTTTATTTACACTTGCACCTTGAGTTTCACCAAAAGTTGTATCTTATTTTTATATGGTGATATTCCCATTTAACATGAAAATTTATCATAAATGAAAGAATAAAAATATCTAGAGTTAAATAGGGTATTTGGGTAGTTTTAATAAATATGAAACATACCAATAACCACTCCAATATATGCTCTAACATTAGTCATGGTAGTAAGAAATGATTTTTCCACACCTTTCTTCTTCTGATCATGAAAATTTTAACCATGTGTATTTAACACCCCAAGAATATTCAATATTTTTATTTTAGAATAAATTTAAATTTGTTGATATCTTGAAATACACACAAAAATATAATTATTTTTGCCACACCCCAATATTCCATGGTATGGTTACCTTCGAATAATGCAATAGCTTGTGTTGTATGCAACATTGAGTTTTAACACACCATGACCAATCAAACTAGCCGTTATGAATAGTAATACCCACTTTTTTAAATTTTATAAATTTTATTTTTCAAAATGGACTTAAATTTTGTATTTGGAATATTAAATTTAGCTTATGGTGATTTTTTTGGTATTTTTATGAAAATATTCAATTTTTGATTAATATTGAAAAACACTGCGTTATTGTTTAAAACTGACTTTTTATTCAATTAATAAGTTATTTTATTTAAATTAATATTAGGTAAAAATAGATACATAAAACCTATATATTTTCAATGTAATTAATTGGAGTCCTTTTATAATAATAATAGATATATAAAATTATATTGAACTTTTTACCGTCTTTTACCCACCTTCTAGGCGCATTTTCAAATTTGTATAAAACCTAATTTTACCGATTCTATGAATTGAATTTCAAAATTCTAAGAGACAAGGTTGAAATCATTATGTAAAATTTGGTTTAATAAGATGAAAATTATTTTTTATGAATAGTAACTTTTGACTTTTATTTACCATGGGTAAAAGTAAATAGGGTAATTAAAGGAAAAAATGATATTATACATACCCTAACACATGTCTTAATTTTAAAGGATAACTGTTTTTAGAAAAAAATCATCCTTAGGAAAAAAAATGATCCTTTTGGTAATCTTGGAATAGTTTAGGACATTTATTATTATTTTATTTAAATGAGAGAAAAAACTATTAAATACACATTTTCATAACTGAAACATTTTTAATATAGGGTTACATATAAGATAAATTCCAATATAAATATTCATTATAAAAATAAAATTATTTCCTATATAATTGTAATTTATTTATAATTTTTAGAAATTAAATTATAAAATTTATTTATGACACAATGATGATGTAGTAATTACATTTTTAATAAATGATTAAAATAATTGATTTCATAAATATCTAAATAATTATAAAATTTGACTTTTGATAAATTAAAATTGTTTTAAAGGTTAATATGACATGTTAGAGTTTATTAAATATAATGTGTTCAAAGTTATAAAGTTGTTATGACTATCACCAAAAAAAATACCAAATATTGTCAAAACTGACTCAGATGAGTTTTTAAAAACAATGCTATATTATTAATTGATATAATATCCATAAAAAATATAAGGTTCTAAAAAATAATATAAATAAAGATACATATATATTAATAATTAAGCACTTGGGGTTCTCTTGAATTTTTATAATAAGTTTATTAACCATTTATTATAATAATACAAGAATACAAGTTAAAAGTTAAACTATTTAACTAAGATTTAAATATAAAAGATATGGTTAATATGGTGACCTAAACCTATCTAAAACCTATTTTCTGAGAGTTCATTGACCCATGCCCACCTTATACTCAATATAAATCATTTTGGATTCCTTATAAACCGAATATTATTGTATAATAAAATAATATTTCATGTTTTTCCTAAAGTGACCCTCATAACTCTATTAAAATGGTATATCCCCTTCTCTGAAAATCAAATCTCAAAATCCATTTTCCTCAGTCGACCTCGGATCAAATATCCTCCCAACTACCATCAATTTTACCTAGAGGCCATAATTTGATCAGAAAGACATCCTATGGATCCCTTTTGATCAACTCAAATAGAGACACCCGAAGAAGAGGTAATAATTTCACCCCCTCTTTCAAAGTTCTTTTCCACTTCCACTTCCTATTTGTTTGTTGTTTCTATACCAAAATAATAACTCTAACACCTTATATGTACTATTATTTTATTATAAATATGGTACAACCATATTCATTTTTCAATCTATCCTATGAATGACAAGTCACCACACGTGCGTACGTACCGCTTACTGTTTCCGCATCATGATGTAGTTTTTTATTCAAAGAAATAATTATTTGGATGGGTATAATAATGAGTATAAATGATGTAAATAATAAATATAACATGTTAATTATTATTTATATTTTATATACCATCCAATTAAATAAAATTTCACCATCAATATAATGTTATTTTCGCTCGAGCATACATATGGATTACCGTCTCTACGAACGCGATGAAATTAATTCCTCATCATAACCATTCAAGAATAATTTTTATTTTATGATTAAAAATAATATTTATGAAATTAATATCATTTTATATATGAATAAAATACATCCTATCAATAACAAACACGGCTTATGTAACCAATCATATTAAGGAAAATGAATCAGTTAACACCCAAAACAATGATACTACTGAAATATTATTAACAAAGCAATATTAGAAGATCATATATTATATCATATTTATATATGTGGTTCTGTTATAATTTAATGACAATTATTTAACTATTATACAGGAGTGTAACGTACCCTCTACCAAGGAAATGTACAAGGGAAGGGTTAATTCTACAATCTCTTCATTATCCGAGGTTTTTTATACGTGAGTGTCTACTTGGAACTCTTTATCATCCAGAACTGTGTTTCTTAATAATGTATTTCAAAACATCTTTATTATTTAACATACTCTGGGTTGAAGTATTTTATACCATCATTTGACTTTTTTTAAAATGGTTTTAAAGGAATCTTTCGGTCGTTTTCCAAACAAGGTAATTTATAACCTTTTTGACAAATTAAGGTAAGAATTTTTTCTTTAACTTATATAGCAGGTGCGTCTATTTTCTACTGATATAACACCTTTGACGCATCTCTTACAATACTATAAGAGTATTTTGAAAATAAATGTTTTCTTTTATTATTATGTGACTTTTAAATGATTTCAAAATAGAAATAGATATTTCTCTCAAATAGTTCGGATTTCATCTATATCGACATCCTTTGATGGATTTTACACTTGTTTGAAGTTGATTTATTGTGAATCAATCTTCCATATTTTATTTATGTTTTTGTCATATGTTTGAAAATGGATGTGTTAGTTTTATAACATTAATGGTTTATGGTTAAAGTATTATCATTTCATTTTCTATTTTCAATACGAATGTTTATGTTATGTTTCAACCTTTTCATATGAGGAATGCATTGGTCTTAGCAAGTGACGGGTGGAGCCCACTATTGATCCTCGATGCATCGGTGGGTATCATGAGACAATCTAGTTTCTTGGTACAAGCCCTTGAAAAAAATCTGATTTTTAGTCTTGGCACTAGGCATTGACTATGTGGTTATGAAGTCCGGCATTATACATTCCATCTTTATAAAATTGGATATTGATGTTTCATGTGGTTATTCAACTCATAGAATATCTTTGTGAATAAGTAAATATCATTATTTGATTTGTTTTTTTCCATATAATGCAGAAGTACATGTTAAAAAGGATTTTGTTTTAGTCTTATACATTGCCTTAAATACTTATGCTTATTTATGAATGTTTCCACTATATATTTATCCTTATTAGGCATCTGAGCTCACCCCTTTCAATGTTTAATTTTTCCCAGTTTGAGAAGAAGTATATTATGATTAACCTTCAAGAATATGCTAAGGGATATAAGAGTGTTCAAAAGGGGACACAATGTTGTTATTTTATTTTATGACATAATGAAAAACTTATGTATGTATCTAGTACCTCCAAGGATACTAAACTGAATGGTGTTTTGGGACTAGATTCCTTGTGTCATTCCAATGTGATATAATAATGCATTGACTCTGGCTAACTGGGGTCAGGGAATTACAGTTGGTATCAGATGAATTTTGGTACAAACTGTGGTAGCTAGATTTAGGAAAACAGTAATTATAGAACATTAACCTAAGATATACTTTGAGGATTAGTATATAAGAACATCCTAGAATTTTAGAAATGCATAGATTTTGTGTATTTTTCAAACAATAAATCCTAGAATTGATACAAGAAGGTATAGGAGACTCTAGAACAGATGTACCTAGGAGTGAAAACTCTAACAAGGAGTTTTGGGCTTGACTGAGGGTATCCAGGTACATGAAAATGGGCCTTACTACACTCTTGATTATGACTCTCCCGGGGGATATGCTTAGGATAATTCACATTTTCTTTATAGAACATTATGAAGTATTTATGAGTATATACCTCCTCAAAGAAAACAATTTTATGATTATCGATTATATCAATAAACTACTTAGTTTATGTTATGTGTTTTACAAGTGTGGAATTATGTATTCTGATTCATAAACTCATCTACTATATGCCATTGTTTATAAATAGAACCTAGTAGAAGGAATATAAACCAAATCAATGCACATAATCCATGTAGGGATTTCCCTCCTACTAAAGATTATTAGAGTGGAGTTGGTGATACAACTGGTCCTGATCATCTTATCACCATACTAGGAAAATTCACTCAGGTTATGAATATTAACCTTACATGTATTGAGCACCCTGATCCACAATGTCAAGGATCAAAACCACCAAAATTCAATAAGACTACAAATAAATTTGTAGCTGAGAAATGGATAGGTTTTTGTAGAGAAAATATTTCATGCTTTTGGGAGTAGCGAAAGGGGATAATTTGTTATGGCAGTTTATCACCTCACGAGAGATGAAAATAATTGGTGATTAGTAATTCAAAACAAAAATTAGGATGAAGAAGTATCAAATGTGGAATAGAGATAGATTTTAAAGAACTTTAATTAGAAAAATACTTCCCTCATGACCATCGAGCATATATGGAAAGTCAATTTTTGAGTCTAAGGAAAAAAAGGAGGATGAGAATCTCCAAAGTATGAGGCTAAAATTACAAGGATAGAAAGACATACAACAAATTATATACGTAACCCAATGAGTAATATTGATCAATTATTAAATGGGTTAAAACCATTTCTTTGTTGAGCATTAGTCTCACAATCCCTCTCATCATATGAATATATTGTCTCATGTTATATCAATACAGAAAAGTAATTCTCTTAGTCTTATGAATTTAAAGCAATACAAGATAAGAAGAGATCTGCTGAACACTATGGAAATGGAAATTAGGGGAAGAAGGGAAATGTTGAATATCCATTCAATCATAAATATGGGAAGAAACACCCAAGTACATTCATGAAGGGAATGAGAGTCTGTTACAAGTGTGGTGAATAAGGTCACTAAGCTTGTGATTGCAAGGGATATAAAGAGGCTATCAATTTTGAATGCTACAATTGTAGATAAATGGGGAATTATGCAAATGAATGTTCTAAGGGCTAAGGAAAAAAACCTCAAAAAAGGAAAAGGGAGAAAGGACAAGCTTATGTGATTACTACTGTTGAGGTTGAAGCTTCGAATGACATGGTGGCAGGTAATTTAATGGTTTCCAAAAATTTAGTGAATTCTTTATTTGATTCTCAATCATCGCATTGTCTCATATATTCCCAGTTTTCTAAGATAATTAGATATATCCAATTTTATTTAACAATGTTGTTTTCTGTCAAAACTCATAAGGGATATATCATTGAATTAATGTTTTGTGAATCAGTCCCCATTCAGGCATTTAAATGTTCTTTATCTCTTGATATTATCATCATACCCATGATTGAATTTGATATAATCCTCTTTATGGATTGTATTTCGGACCATGATGCGAAACTTTTTTGTAAGAAGAAGGTGGTTACAATTTTTGATGATGATAAGGATTACTATATCATTAGAGAAGAAACATCACCACCTGATTCTTATCTAGATCCACCCCCAGTAGCTTAACTAAATTAAATTATTGGGGTGGAAGAGAATGAAATAACAATGGATGAGGAAAGGAATGTTCAAATAAAGGACGTACCTATTTTGGAAGAATATAATGATGTGTTTTTAGAGGATTTACATGGACATCCTCCAGATCAAGAAATTTTGTTTTCCATTGATTTAATTCATGCTTCAAGGCCTATATAAAAGACCCCTTATAGAATTTCCGGTGTGGAATTAGTTTAACTAAAGAAAAAAACAAGAGAATTTGAGTAATAAATTATTTATTCTCCCTAGTGTTTCTTTATGGGGAGCCCCTTTTCTTTTTGTTAAAAATAAATATAGATCCCTTATGGTGTGCATTGACTATAAGTAGATCAATGCTATAAAAGTAAATTACATGTATCCCCTACCTCTAATTGATGATTTATTTGATCAACTTCATAGAGCTCAATATTTTTCAAAGGACCTTCGATCTGGATATCATCAGTTGTGTGTGAAGAAAGAATACATTCTGAAAGATGCATTTCAAACCAGGTACATGCATTACGAGTTTACAGTAATGCCTTTTGGTTTGACTAATGCACCCTCTGTTTTCATGTATCTAATGAATAGAGTTTTCAAGCATTATCTTGATGACTTTTTTGTGGTATTTATGGATTTATATCTTGGTATACCCAAAAAGATATAAAGATCATAAAAATTACTTGCGCACTATTCTGAAAACCATCAGAAGAAACGAATTATATGAGAATTTTAGCAAGTGTGAATTCCGGCTTCAGGAAAATTATTTTTCTTGGCCAAATTTTCTCTAAGTATGGAATCATTATCGATCCTTTAAAGACCAATGCAATCCAAAAATGTACAGCACCGATGAGTATAACTAAGGTACACAGTTTTATTGGTTTAGTAGGATATTATATGAATTTCAACCCATATTTTTCCCGATTGGTGAACCCATTAACCAAGATCACATGTAAATGGGTTAAATTTTCCTCAAAAAAGACTATGAATAATGTTTTTAAGAACTGAAGAGATGATTAGTCAATGCTCTTGTCTTGACTCTTCCATCAAGGAATGATGAGTTTTTTATTTATAGTGATGCCTCAAAGAAAAGACATGGTTGTTTTCTTATGTAGAATGATAGAGTTATTACCTATGCATCATGACAGATAAAAATTCATGAGAAAAACAATCCCACTAATGATCTTGAGTTAATAGCTGTAATATTTGCTTTGATGATATGGAGACACAATATCTACGGCGAAACATGTGAGATATATACCAATCATCAGAGTTTAAAGTATATTTTCACATATAAAGAACTAAACATAAGGAAAATACGATGACTTGAACTACTCAAAGATTATGATTGCACTATAGAGTACCACCCAGGGATGAAAAATAAGGTGGAAGATGATTTTAGAAAAAATGATCATGACGTTTTGAAAAAGATGATAGTTGAAAGGGATCCTATATTCTTTGATCTAGTGAATATGGATATGGGAATAATCATGGAAAGTGAAACATCATCACATTTTAAATAGTTTCTAAACTATATTTACTAAAAAGGATAAAAAGTTATCAGACTGATGATGAAGAGTTTCAAAAGAAAATTAAAGATGTGAATGATGTGAGATTGATGTACTTTGTATATGAGGATGGATTTTGAAATTTGGAAAAATAATTTCTGTTCATGATATAACTAATCTAAAAAGGGAATTGTTAGATTATTCTCATAGCTCCAACTTCTCTATACACCCTGGTAGCACTAAGATGAATAGATATTTAAAGGAACATTTTTATTGGGACAACATGAAGAGAGATATTTCTTATTATCTGCCATGATTTACAGTTTTTCAACAAGTGGAAGTAGGAAGACAACATCCTAGAGGAGTCATACAATCTCTTCTCATACGTGAGTGGAAATTGGATGATATTACGATGGACTTTGTCATGGGACTACTTGACTTTTAGAAGGAATGATGAAATATGGGTCATTGTTGATCATAATACCATGTTAACACATTTTATCGCTATAAGAGAAGATTTACCACTTGAACATTTAGAAATACTATATATTAATGATGTTTTAAGGATTCATAGAGTACCCCTATCGATTGTTTTTTATTGTAATACCAGTTTTACATCAAGATTCGAGAAAAGTATTCAGAAGTCCTTGGATACCGAACTTCGTTTGAGCACTACCTACCACCCCCAAACTGTGGGTCAATCAGAATGGACTATTCAGACCTCAGAAGACATGTTGAGATCATTATCACTTGACTTTCTAGGTATGTGGGATCAATATTTACCACTGGTAGAATTTTCTTATAACAATAGCTTCCATTCAAGTATTCAAATGCCACCATATAAAGCATTATATGGAAAGATATTTCTCACACCAACTTTTTGGGATGATGTTGGTGAATGAAAACTGATAGGACCAAAACATATTGAGGAAACAATGGGAAAATGTAAATGTTATCCTAACACAGATCAAAGAAGCTCAAAGTATGAATAAACATTATACTAATAACTGATTGAATGATTTTAAATTTGAAGTGGGAATCATGTTTTCCAGAAATTTATTTCCATGGAATGGTGTTATAAATTTTGGTAAGTAGGTTAAACTATGTCCTCGGTATATCAGACCTTTTGAAAGTCTATAACAAATTGGAGTTTTAGCTTATTGTTTAGCAATCCGCCGAGTTTTTCAAAAGTTCACGATGTGGTCCACTTATCACTGTTGAGAAAATACATGCTTGGACAACCACATGTACTCACCCTTGAAGAAATTGAACTAGAAACTGACCTATCATATTATGTAGAGCCAATATGAATTTTTGATACCAGAGAAAAAGTTTTGAGAAACCGAATGAATCGTCTGGTAAAAGTTCTATGGAGAAATCATAAGATGGAAGAGGCAATGTGGGAACTAGAGGAAATTATGATGAAGAACCTCCAGAATCATTTTATGCAGTTATATTCTATAAATTTTGAAGATTCAATTATTTTAATGATAAGAGAATGTAACACCCCAAGCATCCATGATACGTTTCCCTTTGAATAATGAAATAGCTTCTGTTGTACGCAACTTAGGGTTTTAACACACCACGAACAATCAAACTAACAGTTATGAATATTAATACACACATTTTAAAATTTTATTAATTTTATTTTTCAACATGGACATTATTTTTATATATGGAATATCAGAATTAGCTTAGGGTGAATTTTTGGTATTTTTCTGAATACTTTCAATTTTTTATTAATAGTGAAAAACACTGTGTTATTGTTTAAAACTGACTTTTTATTTAAATAATTACGTATTTTATTTAAATTAATATTATGAAATAATAAATTTATAATACATATATATGTTTAATTCAATTCATTAGAGATATTTTATAATAATATTAGATATATAAAATTTTATTGAACTTTTTAGCCTCTTTTACCCACCTTCTAGGTGCATTTTAAAATTTGCATAAAACAGAATTTTACCACTTCTATGAATTGAATTTATAAAATAGAAGAGACATGGTTGACATCAGTTAGAATAATTTGGTTCAATAAGATGAAAATAATTTTTGGGAATAGTAACTTTTGACTTTTATTTACCACAATTAAAGGTAAATTGGGTAATTAAAGATAAAAATGATATTATAATTTCCCTACCACATATATTAATTCTATTGGATAAGTGATTTTAGCCAAAATAAATCTTAGCAATAAAATATGATCCTTTTGGTCCACTTGGATTAGATTAAAACATTTATTATTATTTTATTTAAAGAAGAGTTAAAAGTGTTAAATTCAACTTTTTATAACTAAAACATTTTTAATATTGGGTTATAAATTAGCTAATTTTGACTATAAGTATTCATTAGAAAGATAAAAATATTTCCTACCTAATTATAGTTTTTTATAGTTTTTAGATATTAAATAATTAAATTAATTCATGACACAATGATGATGTTGTAATTACTTTATTAATGAATGATTAAACTAATTGATTTTATAAATATCAAAATAAATATAAATTTATACTTTTGATGAATTACACAAATTTTCAAGGTTAATATGACGTGTTAGGGTTGATTAAATGAATTTTGTTTCTAAGTTATAATGTTTGATGACTTATAAATAAACAAAATACCAAATATTGTCAAAATTTACATAAATGTGTTTTTAAAACAAATACAATATTATTAATTGATATAATATTCCTAAAAAACTAAGGTTCTTCCAAATGAATTAGATAAGGTTATATATATTAATATTTAACTGCCTGGTGTTCCCTTGACTTTTTATAGTATGTTTATTAAATATTTATTATTATAATACCAGAATACATGGTAAAAGTTAAACTATTAAACTAAAAGTTAAATCTAAAAGATAAGGTTTATATGGTGATGTAAACCTATCTAAAACCTATTGGTTTGGAGGTTTTATAACCATCCCTACCTTATCCTCAAAATAAATCATTTTAAATCCATTATAAACCTAATATGATTGTATAATAAAAGAATACTTCAGTCTCTTCCAAAAGTGACCCATACCTCTATTATAAAAGGGTACTTACCCTTCATTCAAAATCACACATCTAAAGCCATTTGTCTCAGCCAAAACCTGCTCAAATATCCTCCCAACTACCCTAAAATCGACCTAGAGGCCTTACATTGATCTGTAATCCAACCTATGGATCCCTTTTGATCAACTCAAAATGAAACACCTGAAGAAGAGGTAAACATTTCACCACCTCTTTCAATGTTCTTTTCTTCTTCCACTTCCTCTTTCATTGTTATTTACATAACAAAATAATAAATCCAGTACCTTATACATACTGTGATGTTATTATAAAAATGGTACCACCATATTCATTATTATATCCATCTTATGAATGACATGTCACTATACGTTCGTTCGTACAACTTACCATCTCCCCGTCGTGGTGTAGTTTGTTATTCAAACACATAATTATATGGATGTGTATAATAATGAATATAAATGATGTAAATAATAAATATAACATGTTAATTATTATGTATATATGATATACCATTCAATTACATACAATTTTACCATCAATAGAATGATATTGTCACTCGTGCGTACGTACGGGTTACCGTCTCCACGAACACGATGAAATTCGTTCTCCATCATAAATATTCAAGAATAAATTACAGTTTATGATTAAAAATAATGTTTAAGAACTTAATATAATTCTGGATATGAATAAAATACATCATATACATAAAAAATATGGCTTAAGTAACCAATAATATAAACGAAAATCAATTAGTTAACACCTAAAATAATGATACTACTGTAATATTATTAACACATTTTTATTAGAAGATCATATATGATATAATATTTATTTATTTCATTCTTTTATAATTTAACAACAATGATTTAACTATAATACAAGAGGTTAAAATACCCTTGACCAAGTAAAAGTGCATAGTAAGGGTTAATTTAACAATCTCTTCATTATCTGAGGTTGTTTATATGTGAGTATCTACTGGGACCTCTATAACATCTACATCTATGTTTCGTAAAAATGTATTTCAAAACATTTTTACTATTTAAGAGACTATGGGTTAAATTTATTTATACCCTCATTTGACTTTTAATAAAATATTTTGCGAAGAATCTTTCTATCATTTTCCAAACAAGGTACTTTATGACCTTTTCTACAAATTAAGGTAAGAATGTTTTTTTAAGCTTATATGGTGGTAGAAGCTATTTTCTGTCATTATAATACCTTCGAAGCATCACTTACAATCATATAAAAGTATTTTCAAAAAAGTTTTCTTCTATAATTATGTGACTTTTAAATGATTTCAAAATAAAAAGATATATATTTCTCTTAAATAGTGTAGATTTCATCTATGACAACATCCTTTGATTGATTTTAGAGTTTTTTGAAATTGATTTATTATCATAAAATCTTCCATATTGTATTTATGGTTTGGTGATATGTTTGGCTGTGGATGTGTTATTTTTGTTCCATTCCTGGTTTATGGTAAAAGTATTAACATTTTCTATTCTATTTTTAATACAAATGATTATGTTATGTTTCAACCCTTTCATATGAGTAATGCATTGGACATAGTATGTGATAGGTGGAGCCTGCAATAGCTCCTCGAAGCATCAGTATGTCTCATGAGACAAACTAGTGTCTTGGCATAAGGCCTTGATAAAATCTTATCTGTAATCTTGGCATGAGCCCTTGACTATTTGGTTAGGATGTCAGACACTATGCATTCCATCATTAGGAAATTTGCTATTTATGTTGCATGTGATTATTCGACTCATAGAATATCCATATGAATAAGTAAATTGCATTATTTGATTTCTTTTTTCCATATTATAATGAATTTTATGTTTAAAACCCTTTTGTTTTATTCTTATACATTACCTTAAATGTTTATTCTTATTTATGAAAGTTTCCAATACATTGTTATCCTTACTGGGCATCTGAGCTCACCCCTTTTTGTGTTTCATTTTTCCGAGGATGCGATGTAGTATATTACGATTAAACTCGAGAAATAGGCTGAGGTATATAAGAGTGTTCAAAATGGGACACAATGTTATTTTTTTATTTCAATATGTAATGTAAAGCATATGTCTGTATCTAGTTCTTCCAAGGCTACCAAATTGATCGGTCGTTCAGGACATGATTTCTTATGTCATGCCAATGTTATGTAATAATGCACCAACTCTAGGTAACTAGGGTTGGGGTGTTACAATATTGTGTTTCATGTAACACTATGTTGGCTTGTGTCATACACAATACTGAGTTCCTTCAATAGATTTAGTTATATAAAAGATCGACTTTTACTAAACTAAAAAATATTATTAATATTATTATTTAATAAGATAGTTATCCATAGTCCATTATAATGTTTGGTATTAAATGGATTAATTAAATTTGGATAATATTTTTTTTACATTTTTATATAATTATTTTTTGGCCATTTAATAAGAAATGAAAATAAAACCAATTTAATGTTAAGGAAATGTTTTTATACAAAACAATTTGTATGTTCCCAAATTAATTTAATCCTAATAAGTTAAATTTAATACTCTTAATAAATAAAATTAATTAAATTTTTTATTACATATTCAATAAATTGTTTTTACATTGATCCAGTAGATTTTATAGGTATAAAATAAGAACAAATCCAATTTTATGCATAAAATATATATTTCTAAAAGAATTTTTCCCACCAATTAATGTTTCACTTATTTTAAAACAAAAATTTGAATCTTTTATAAACTATATATAAAAAAATGAACCCCAATTTTAAATCATAATTTCAAAATTACATTATGGTAAATATTTGGTTTTTTCTGAGATTTTTTCTATTTTGATGAATACTGAAAAGTATTGTATTTTATTTGAAAGTTGAATTTTTATCTAAACAATTTATAATATTAAATAAGATTTTTAATCGGATTTAGTGTAAAAAATAGTTACACTATACATGTATTAAACCGAATTTTTCAGTGAAATAAATTTTATATTGAATATATATATATAAACTTAGTATACCGCTGATCACTTCCCTTTAAACCCCATATTTCTCATCATGTCTATGAGATTAATTTTAATTAAATTATGCCACCTATGTGAGTTTAATTTCAAAAATTAGATTCCATATTTGGAATCATAATAAATAAAATTTTATAATAATTCTAAATTAATTTCATACAAGTTTTATTAATAAAATAAATTAAAATTAATTACAATGAATAAGTTAAAAATTAGATTAATGAGTGGTTAAATGTAGAATATATACTGTAAAAATGACCCAAAACATATAAAAAAATTTATGGAAAAAAATTTACATTAAAACATATATTCCTGAAAATTGTATATTTTTATATTATTATATCTACTTTACATGAGAAAACAATGTGGGTATAATTCACTCTTTCAAAAACAATTACAAGTGTTACCATCTACCAACTTAAAAAAGGCCTTCCACTCACCCTTAATATTCACGCATTGAAACCAAATTAGTTTGGTAAATACCTAAATAAGTAAATCATAAACATTCATACCACAATCCTATAACAAGTTTCTTTAGAATAAATCCAATTTAGAAGGAATTAGTGAAAATTGAAGGTGAATACCCAAAGAAGAGGTAATGTTCTTGTAAAAGAATTTATATTTAAATTATTTATCAAACTAAATTAATTTTTATTATAACATGATTATATAATACCCTTATTGTGTTCCATATACATATATGTTTTAATGTTAAGGTTAAAACCTAAACATTCACACACTTTCATCAAATGGGTTACAAAATCATCATTTGTGTGTACGGTGGAATACCGCCTCGCGAACCAATGTCGTTAATTTTTTAATGTTTACCATTAATTATTGCCAATAATGTTAGATTTATATTATATATATTATATATGTTATATTAATGATTTTATTATTCTTTTGGAATTATTGTGTCACACATACCTTCATGCTTTCCATTTTTTGGTAATATTATATCGTCACTCATGTGTACGGTGAACTTCTCCATTACAAAGTGTTGTGATTCATTCATATACTATATATAATGTCTTAAGGATTGTTTTAAAAAAAATATGTGATATATATGACATAATAATTATTCTGTAGTGATATTATACATACATAATTAATATTTAATTTATTCAATATGACAAGAAAATGCAAATAGCTTACATGCATACGTATGGCCTACTATCTCTATGAATAATGTATTTCATTTCCTATCATCAAATTTTATGGATTAATATAAATAAACATATACTGAATATATTTTTTATTTAAATCATGTTTTAAATTATATAAATATTTAAATCATGATCACAGTAATAGTAACCAAAAAACATGTCAAAACATACTTGGAAAATAAGGCAATTAACACTAAAAACAATAGAAATAATGAAATATTATTAACAAGTCGGTGATAAGATATTGTAAATGGATAATACATAATATTATAAATATTAATATTGTTTTTTATAAGTTAATAAAAATTTTAAAATCATTACATTGGATGTTATAGAGCATTCAACCAAATGGAAGTGTACGGTATGATATTTTGTCTCAATTTACATTCCATGGAGACTTATTTGTTACTGTACACCAATTAACTTTTATGGGGTATATATAAATCCAAGTGTAAATTTAACATTATGATTCTTTTATTCTTTATGGTATTTTACGTTTTAATTTGAATTAATTTATCCAATTTGTTTTTTCTTGGAAATTAATATGTGGTAAAAGTTATTTTGTGATCTCACTTTCTTTCAGGATTATAAACATCCTCTTGAAACAATCACTTTCTTGTAATAATTCTTCATTGGAAATTAAATTTCTCTTAAATATCCATATTATTGTATGATTTATATGATTATTTTTGAATCCTTGTACCTTTTTGACATATGGTGATCTCTTGGAATGTTATTTGATTAACTGGGGAAATATTAATAAATCTATTTCAATTAATTAATAAAGATATTTAATAATGACCATTTTTTATGAATTAAATATATTCATTGATATTTGAGGAATTATTTGTACTGGTATGCCATCTGGTGGGTACTGGTTAATGAAATCCCCTCAATTCACTGGTAGTCTCCATATACTAATTAGTTTTCCAAATCTTATGGGTTTTTTCCCAATATGTTTTAACCCATCCTGTGAATGATGTTGAAGGTCAAGGCTCCAAATTCCTTGGAAAATGGATTTAAATATTTAATCATTTCCCTCATTGAGAATTTAATTATTATTATTATCCTTGAAATTTTTTCTATGAAATTATATTTGGATTCATTCCATTCTTGGTTCAGTGATTAAATAGAATGTGTTTCAGTTATTTAGTTTTACTTATGTATTATTCCTTATCTAAATATTTGTGTCAAATACGTGTTCATTTATCTACCTTTACATGTTGAAAATGATTTTTTATTCATTTTAGATTTAGTTTTACTTGACCCTCACTAAGAATTTGAGCTGACGCTTATTTTATCCTTTCCCCGGGATGTGATGATGAATTATTGGAATGAGTTTTATGGATTCTAATATTTAACTTTCATTATACTTTATTATATTTTCTCAATGTAATATGTGTACCATGTATATTATTCAGTTTTAAAAAACTGATAAATTGTTATGTCCTTTGGGATTTGAGACTTTTATCTATGCTAATGTAATAAATAAGGCATTAGATCTAGGATACTAGGGTCGGCGTCCTAATAGTGGGTATCTGAGAAATTTTATTAAGAACCTTGGAAATTATATTTAGGAAAAAATATGTTAGAAAACATTACCTAATGATAAGTATAGAATAACAACGAAATTTTTTAGTAATGTGGAGATTATGTTTGTTTTTAAAGAAATATATCCCTCTATGGATACTACTAGTTGACACAGTTCAAGTACATATGCACTTAGGGGTAATACCTCTGAAAAGGGAACATCAGGCTTTACTCGTGCATAACCGAGTACATAAAAAATGGATTTGCAAAACATTTAGTTTCAAACTCCATGGGGATATGCTTAAAATAATTCACATTTAAATTATAAAACATTATGAAGGATATAAAAGAAAATATATCCCAAAAGAGGCCAATTTTTTTATTATAATACAAATAAAGAATAACTTTATAATTTATGTTAAGTGTTAAACTGTATTTTGAGTTATACATTTGATTTATAATTCAAAATTTTATGATCTAATCTTGTATATTCTATTTCATATAAATTATTCCTATAAAGAAGAACTATAAAGGCCCATAATTTACATACCTAGATATTAAATAGAAATTTGAAGAATATTTATTAAAAAATTTATTAAACCATTCTAGCACTGTATAGGTTTAGTTTCTTTAGAAATTGGGAAATATAAACAACTGGTTCATAAAACATTTACATTATCTACCACTTATTTATTCATAACTAGACTTATTTTTGACATATTATAATTCATTTAATTCTTTATAACATTAAAAAAATAAAAATATAAAAGGGTTAGCCCATATTCACAGTATGGGGATTCAAGGGTGATATAAACCAAATAATAATCGTAAGACATAGGAACAAAACATTTGAACATATTATCCTCTATATGAAAGATCACGATATCATGTATGGGATAAATCATAAAATATTAGAAGTGTTAATGAACGTAATCCCAAAAGTCATAAGATAAGACATAAAATTTTGTGGCATACACTTAATCATATAAAATCATTTTATATTAGTAATGGATTATTGACAAGACCATTATAGTGGATAAATTCCATTACTGAACCGAGTTCACTCCTCATTCTATCCCTGTATTATCGAACCAAGATCATATATCATTATAAACCCATATATATCATGATATATAAATCATTACCCAACAAATTGGAGGGAGATATAGGTCCAAAACTTCTCATAATTAAATGATTCTTATGCATTCTAAAAAAACATAAATCATTCATCATAACCCAAGGAATAATATGAGTTTATTTAAACATTATTCCACCATATTATAGTCCATGTAAAACAAATAGATTTCATAAATCACATTCCATGATAAAAAAATAAAACCATAGGATTAGTAGGGTAAGGAGACATGAAACATAACCCTATTAAATAATTCCATCTTAGATAGAAAATAATTTTTATAGAACACTTGAAATAAATTCTTGAGGAAAATATCCTTTCTTCTTCAAAAATTTTTTATTTTCTCATGATTCTACCCAATTTTAAAAGAAAAAATATTATCTGAAAATAAACATGAAATGTTGTAATGGAAACTTCATGAAAGTAACGTGTTATGAAAATGTAAAAAAAAATTCATACCGTATAAGTTAAAAGAAAACATTTTTCTATTATTTTTGTTGTAAAGTCAAAAGGTACCTCATATCGAAAATGCAAACAATTTTGTATAATACAATTTTATAATGATTTACTGGTGGGTAAAATTGAATATAAATAGTTGTAGATGGATTAAAAACAATATTTTGGAATACATATTTAGGAAACATGGACATGGATGATAAATATACCCCTTTAAATATGTAATATAAACAATATCATATAATAATAAGATTTAAAAATTATCCATTGCCATAGGTAAGATATTTTTTGCATGTACCAAAAAATCATTTACAATAACTTAAATAATGTTACTGACTTATTATAGAATCATTTTCATTTTTATGATATCATATATGATCATATTATCATCTGTTTGTTAATAACATTTCTTTATTACTTTTTGTTCGGGAATTAATGGCTTTGTTTTGTTATTTATATTTTGTTTAATAAGTTCTGATATTCCTTATTAGGTTATAGTAATGTCATTAAAAAATTATATTAACATAACATACACCATATTGATTCATTTTATTAAATTATATTATAATTAGTTAATGGAAATCATGTAGAATGAATCGTACTGCTTAATGGAGATGGTAGGTCTTACATATGCACGCATGATGATATCATTCCCATAATTGTGAAATTTTATGTATATGGATGGTATTTTCTTCATGAATCATGTTATAATAATCACAAATTGTTATTATTTCATCCATTATGACCATAAAATCAAGGTGTTGGGGAAAAATAGATTACACCATGGCTTGTAGATGATAAGTTGTACGTACACACATGTGGTGATTTCATTATTCATAGGCTGGATAGAAGGTGTAATATGAATGTTACATAATCATAATAAAATATATTTATATAATTTATACTGGATTTATTACTTTATATTGGAAACAACTCATTCATAGGTAGTATAAGAAGGAAGAAGGTTCAAAGAATCGGTAGAGGAGATTGCCTCTTCTTCAACGGGATCCCACTAGATCACCTCTTAAAGAACTAGGGTTGGTCTTTGTAGAATACCATAACCTCTAGAATGAGAATAGTGAATTTTATAAGGGAAATTTATAGGGGATGGATGAGGTCAAAGGTTCAAAATTAAGTGAAGATGTGAGGGAGGATGTTCCCATTTGTAATTGTGGTGAGGGGAACTTATAGAATCTCCAAAATCTTAGTTTATAATAAAATCAAACCTCATTCAAAAAACCTCCATAATGTCCTAATATTGAAGATGAAATGATATAGGGTTGAAATATCATCAACAATAAATTTTAGACAAGTTTTTAAATCAATTTAATGCTTATCATTTTAATTAACACATAGTTATTCTATTTAATTTTTAACTAAGAAAAAAACTATTTCAATAATTAATGGGTAAAATATTTAATTATTTTATGTAAATTATACAATTTAAAAATAATTGAGAACTCTTTAGACCATATAATAATTATTATATATATTTTTTAAAAAAATTATGATTTTTAAATAATTTAATAATATATTATTTTGATTGAAAATTAATAGTTCCAATTTTTACACTATTTTGCTTAGTGATTTTTAAAGATAATTAGTTAATAAGTAAACTTTGAAAAAAATATTCTTTTTATATTAATAAGAAGACAGAGTCATCTAAAAAAGTTTTTGGATGTATTAATTATCAAAAATTATATTTATTTTAATAATTTTAATAACATTTTTTTGTTTTCTCCATTAATAAAATAACTACTACACTGTCTTTGTGTAGTAATTTAAAATACATATTTTTTTAATAAAAACTACAAATAAAATACTAAGATGAATATTAATCCTCTAGATTTCATAATAATACTTTTATTTGAATAGCAATTTAGTAAAATCCATTATTAAAAATGTTATTTTTATTAAAACATGAATGTGATAAGTTTAACATCACTTTAAATAAAATATAATAAGTATCATAATACTTTTCATATAGATCTAAATGACCAATAACTCAACATGTTGATGATTATGGTTGATATATACTCAAAAAATAATATTTGGTCAAGTGTTTCTGTCTTTTAATTGTTATTATAATTTTAATAAAAATTATTTTATTAATTTGTCATCAATTAAATAATTTCTCCATCATCAATGTATTAGACATTAAACTAAATTATTATTTCCTAAAAATTTCAAATAAATTACCACGATAAAGAAAAAAAATTAAATATCAAAATAGTTTTTATAATAAAATTTACCTTATATATTACATTATATTAAAAATTATTTATTTATTAAAATTTGGGTAAGAAATGTTTAACATTTCTTTAAAGAAAATAAATTAAATGTTTTAATTTAATCCAAGTGGCTTCTAAAGGATACCATTTCAACCAAATGATTATTTCTATAGATACAAAATCATATAAAGATTTTAGTACAACCTTAAGGCAAAGTTTATAATATTAATTCTTCCCTTAGTTACTCGATTTACCCTCTTACCATATCAATAAAAAATTATCGAAGTTACTATTCATAATGCCAAAATATAAAATAAATTTATTTACATAATTTGGAACTAATAATTTAAAAAACCAAAATCCATTTTTACAAATTTAACAAATATATGATTTTGTAATTAAATGAAAAATAATTCTGTTGTCAGAATGATAAAATTAGTTTATAAATGTTAAAACATTTCAAAAAATTGAAATGTTTTTATATCTAAATTCAATGAATATTTAATTCCAATGATCTAAATTATATTAAATGTTTAAATATATTATATGTATGCATTTAGTTTATTCAATAATATAATTTCATCATATAAATTATTCTGATGAGAAGTGTTTTTTCACTTAAAATTTAGTATAGTTTTACTATTCATCAAAAAATGATTGTTCGTATAAAAATATAAAAAATTAATCCCAATAAAATTATTATATCCCTATTGTAAATAATAATTTTATGTTGTCATATAAATTTTTTGATTTATCAAAATTTTAATTCAAAATGGATTCGTCATTAAAAGGAAGTAAAATTACACTTTTGAAAAATATAGGTTTTTATAGATCGAATATGATTTATTCTTAACCTATGAATAAAATATATATTTAATGAATACCAAAACAATTTGATTATATATATATTATATATATTTAATTAATTTCATTTATTAATTATAATTCCATTAATTTAGTAATTAAAAAATACAAAAAAATTATATTTAATTTGTTTATATTTATCATAAAAAATTAGTTTCCAATTATTTAACCATGAATTTTCATATGTTAGTTACATTTATTCCCACTAACATAATGGGTAGTTTATAATGTTCATTTTATAAAAATGGTGTCTTGTGGTTCATTTAATCTCATTATTACAAGAAATACAAGCTATTGAAGAATTAATATTATTTGAAGAAAATATTTCATAATAACATCCAGGTGTTACATTCTACCCCACATAATAATAATTTAAACCATTAAAATCATAACATGGATACAATGAGATGAGGATAAATATACCTCATCACATTAATATGTTCCCATGTAGCTTCCCCAAATTGGTGGTACCGCTATAAAACATTAACCAAGTGAGTGGTCTTATTTGGAATAACATATTTCTTATGATACAGAATCTATATCGGTTTTTATTCATAAGAAATATCATTCTCTAGTGGTATGATATTTGAGTTTAGTACATGTGAATGATCAGGAATGTTATTTATCAGGAGTGATGTATGGAACACATAGTGAACATGAGAGAGATTCGGTGGTGTTTCTAATAGATAAGATACTTTCCCAACAAAATCACAATTTTCAAAAGAACACATATTCCTCTGGATCAATATTCCATTCTTTCCAAATCTTATTACTCTCTTCTAGTGATATATTCATATAAATATCTTATAATCCACTTCAAAAACATGGTATTTTATCATTTTCAGCAAAACTTGTTATCACTCTAATCTACTCTTTTGTGTTTTTGAATAGATCCGGCATTATTTTCCATTTCATCAACAGGATAATGTCCTAATAGATTTGTTTCCCGAATTTCATCCCAAAAATGTGTAGTTATTCCCTTCTTTCCATTGATGGATTCATAATGATCCATCTGAATACTGGAGTGAAAAATTTTATTATAACAGTATTCCACCAAAGGTATATATTGATCTCAAACACCATTGAAATACATATAGAAATCTCTCAACATGTCCGATAGAGTTTAAATTGTCCCCTCAGACTGACAGTAGGTCTATAGATGATAAGCAGTGCTGAAACATAATTTTGTATCCAAAGCCTACTGTAGACTTCTACAGAACATCATGGTAAACCTCAGATCTTGATCAGATGTTTTAGAATGTGTTACTCTATAAAATTTTACCACTTTATTTATTTATATCCTAATGAGATGATCAAGATATAAATTCTTTATAATTGCAATGAATTTTTAGACTTTAAAATGAAATCAACTATAACCCATGTAGAATTATATCCTTTAAATGTTTTGGTATTCCCAACAATAAAGTCTATAGTGATGTTTTCCCATTTTCATTTTGTTATAAGTAATGGATGTGACAACCCCTTAGAATTATATCTCCCAGCCTTAGCTTACTGATAATCCAAGCACCAAGAGATATATTCAACCACATCTCTTTTCATGCCACCCCACTAGAAATACTCTTCTAGATCCCTATATATCTCTATTCTTCTAGGGTGAATAGATAATGAAGAACTATGAGCCTCATTCAATAGGTCTAACTTTAATAATGGCATGGGAGGAATACAAACACAGTTTAGAAAAAATATTATTCTATCATAATTAATTTTGAATTTAGGAACATTTCTCACCTTCTTTTATATCTTTACATCTTTTTTTGCACCTTTTTAATCATCACTTGTATATATGGTTGAAAATTAATTTGAGAATGTTAATATTTCTCCCATTACATTAAAATTTCATGATCCATCCTTCAAAAATCTATAAATATTGGTTCTTTTTTGATCCTCATCAAGGATAATCTAGTATGGTCTATTCGACTCAAATAATTTTACAACATGTTATCTTTCCTAGGGTGGTAATGTTTTGAGAATTTTTAATCCTTAATCAACTCCAACAATCATCATTGGTTTATATTCAACTCTTTTTTTTTGAAAATATACTTTAATGCTTTTTGATCAATATAAATTTCACACCTTTCACTATAATGAAAATTCCTCCAAAAATTTAATGCACATATTAACATGGATTTTTCCAATTCTAGTGTTGGGATATTTTTCTCATGGATTTTCAATCATCCTGCATCATAATATTTCACCACATAATTTATCATGTGAACATATTACAACCCTTTCTTGGATTCATCACTAAAGATCATAATCCTTTATCAACTATAAGGAAGTGTAAGAACATTTTCACTAGATAACCTTCTTCATAGATCATTAAAATTCTTTTCACATTACTCAATCCATACGAGCTTAAATCCATTCCAATTCAATATGGTTAGTGGATTAGATAATTGTGAAAAAAATTCAAAAAAGGTTAAAAATATTGAGCCAAACTGAGAAAAATTCATATCTCATTTACTTTTTTTGGTCTTGGAAAAGTTTTACAAACTTATATTTTTGTGGGATTTATAGATATCCCCTCTCTTGAGATTACGTCATCCAAAAATGAAAATTTCTTAATTAAAAATTAATACATGGTAAATGTTTCAAAATGATTCTCCTTTATCAGGGTCTTCAGTACAATTATCAAGTGATCTTCATGATATTCCTTTCTATTTGAATAAACCATAATATCATCTATAAAGAATACCACAAAATTATCAATATTTTCACTGAAGACTCTATTCATTTTATCAATGAATATATTGGGGTCATTTGTAAGACCAAAAGGCTTAACTATAATGTCATATTGTCTATATGATTTATATAATGTCATCTTTAGTACAACCTCCTTCTTGAAAAAAAATTGGGATATTCTAAATGAAGATCAATCATGGAAAAGTAATCATTTCCATGTATTTGGTCAAATAAGTCATCAATGTATGGAAGATGATATTTTTTCTTGATAGTGATCTTGTTATGTTCCCTATAATCAAAGAAGAGCCTCATTGATCCGTATTTCTTCTTAACAAATAAAACAGTTCCACCCCAAGGTGACGTAATATGGTGTCTGAATCCCTTGTTAATATTTTCTTAGAGTTTATTCTTCAATTCATGGAACTCAATTGGGTGCATTTTATATGGTACCTTTGAAATAGTCATAGCACCCAGTATGAGTTCTAATTAAAACTCAACTTCACAATTCTGTGGAGGACCTAGAAATTGTTCTGGAAAGACATTAAAAGTTACCATCAAATTAGTGTACTCTTAAAGACGAGTTTCTCCACATAAATTTGATATATATAACTTTAATTTATAGGAATAGAGACCCATATTATGTATGAAATTTCAATTGGATGGTCATACACTTCCTTGTATCAATATATGATCATAGATTGATCCAAAATATGAAATGTGATGTCCCTTATTACGAAATTGATATGATATACCCATAGATAAATCCTATTCAAGCCAAGAATAACATAAAATTCCATTAAAGGAAGGATTACAGGATCTCCAAGATGTACTTTCCTACAAAATTCAACTAAGGAATAATTATAAACATTTGATGCAACTGTTGTTCCATTAGAATTTATCCCAACTTACTCAATATCTAATTGTGGAGTTAATGTTAATGTAATCTTAGAAAATTCATTAGAAATAAAATAATGGGTGGATCTAGATTCAAAATAAACATTTTGTACTTTATAATGGATAGTATGTGTATCTTTCTCCACTTCAATATATGATTCCACCTCATCGATAGAGATCCCTTGGGACTTTCATTTTTTATTAGCCTAAAGAGTTTGCAGACATCGATCATCATCGATAACTCTTAGATTAAAGAATTGGTTGGAATAATGCCTCATTTCATTACACATATAGCATTGAATTGTAGGATGTGCATTTTGTGTATCCTGTTCAATATTATCATCATTAGAAATATTTTTCCCATCACTTAGGAATTGAATATCCTAATGATATTCTCTCCCACACATAAAACATTTTATAGTTCCTTTAAAAAAAGTTCATTTATGTTTTTTTCCACACATTTTCCACAATGGAAAACTAATATTACTTTCTTTGTGGTTTTTAGTTTATCCTTTAAATTTAATTTTTCTAATCTTCTCAAAACCAGAGAATTTATGGATTACTCTAATATTTATCTCAACTATAAGAGAACATCGAACAATTTCATCTTAGCTATTTAAGTCCCTTATTTCTAATTTCCTTCGGATATTTGGTTTTAAGCCACTAAAAGATAGATAAATTTTAATTTTGGGATGTCTAAAAATTCTAGAATTATACCTTCTAAGTCTAGTAATGATTTCTTCATAGGTACCAAGAAATTCATCATCATTTTTCTTAAGCTCATAGAAACCCTTCCTATAGTTTTTTGGAAGAATACGAGGAAAGATCTTACAGAAAAAATGTTCTTGAACTTATCCCATTCAATTGATTCAATTTAATCTCTTTGTCTTGTAATCTTGAAAAGTTCCACCATTGGTTAGATTCACCTCCCAAATCATAGATTGCAAAGATGACTTTATCAAGTTCCAAAAATTTGTAAATAGAAATATTATTGTCAGTGGTACTAATCTAGGGTTCAACCACTAGTGTATCAGAATACCAACTGGAATATGGTTGATGCTACCTCATGAAGGACTCAACAAAATGTTGTTCCCTCTTATTATTGTTTGGATGTCCATTATGGATCATATTTTGAGAAAGTTGTCTGATCATAGCTATATGATATTTCATTAAATCACTTAGAACATTTAGTTGCTCATGAGGACAACAATTTCATTACCCATTGTATTCATCATTAATGTGGTTCCTTCAGGTTCAAGAAATTGACTAAATCTAAGAATCATAGTATAAGAAACACTAATCATAACGATAAAACCATATAATCAAGAATAAAATTTCAATTTAAATAATTTAATTGTCTTATTATATAATCATAGTAATTTTTATGATATCATATACAATTATATTAACATCTGTTTGTTAATAACGTTTCATTATTACTCGTTGTTCAGGTGTTAATTACTTCATTTTCTTATGCAGTTTTTATTGAATAAGTTTTGTTTATCCTTGTCAGGTCATAGTTATATCAGTACAAAATGATATTAAAATAATATATACCAAATTTTTAATTCAATACATTACATAATCATTCATTAAATGATATAATTTATAATGAATCACATTCAATCATAGTGATGATATATCTTATGTACGCATAAGCGACAATATCATTCCCATAATTGTGAAATGGTATTAATGTGGATGGTATTTTGGTCCATAATCATGTTATAATAATCACATATAGTTATTATTTTCTCTATTATACCCATGATAGTATGGTTGTGGTGAAAAATATATTACACTACAGCATGGTGACGGTAAGTCTTACGCACACACGCGTGGTGATATCATTTTTCATAGGATGGGTAGAAGATGAGATATGGTTGCTCCATAATAATAATAACATATAATTATATAATTCTAACTACATTTATTTCATTATAATGTAAACAACTCATGAATAGAAATTCTAAAAGGAATGATGTTTAAAAAAAATCTATAGAGGAGATTACCTCTTCTTCCACAAGCTTCCTCTAGGTTGCCTCTTAACAAACTAGAGTTAGAAATTGGGGAAGACCGTAACCACTAAAATGTGAATGGAAATGTTTATAAGGTAAATTATTAGGGGATAAATGAGAACGAAGGGTTAAAATGAATTGATTACGTGAGGGAGGAGGTTCCCTTTTATAATTGAGATTATAGTCACATATGGAATCTCCAAAAATATTAATTTATAATAAAATCAAACCATATTAAAAAACCTCCACCATGTCATAATTTAAATTTTTATATTATATATGGTTTTATTATCATCAGTCAATAAATTTTATGAAATTTTTTCTATCAGTTTAGAACTTATTATTTTAATTAAAACTTGGTTATTCTATTTAATATTTAATTAATGTAAAAAATATTTCAATATTTAAATGGTGAAATATTAACATATTTGATGTAAATTAGACCCTAAATAAATAATTTATAACACTTTCAACCATATCATATTTATTATATATTTTGGAAAATGTTTTATTATTTTTAAATAATATAATAAAACACTATTTTTCTAAACAATAAATAATGCCAATTTTTACACTATTCAATTCATTGATTTTTTAAAATATTACGATAACAAGTTAACTACAAACCAAAATATGTTATTATATTTATATCAGGTCATGTTATTCTATAAATTTTTTTGGATATATTAATTATCCCAAATTATATATTTTTCAATATTTTTAACAAAATTTGTTTGTTATCTCCATTAATAAAATAATTACTTTATCAGTTTTGTATGATTATTTAATATACATATTTGTTGAATAAAAATTATAAATAAAATACTATGTTAAATATAAATCCCCTATATTTCATAATAATACCTTTATTAGAATATAACTTCTATAAAATCCAACATAAAAAATGTTAAATTTAATAAATCATGAATGTAACAACTTTAACATCACTTTTATTAAAATATTTTATGGGTCATAATATTTTCCATATGGTTCCAAATGACTAATAACTAGGCCCTAGGATGATTATGTTTGAGGTATACTCGACCATTAGGATTTGCCCAAGTTTTGGGTATTTTAATGGTTATTATCATTTTAATAAAAAATATTTTATAGATTTCTCATCAATTATATAATTTCCCCATTATCAACGTATTAGAATTTATGGTAAATATTTATTCACAAAAAATAAAAAATAAATTAACATAATAAATAAAAACATTTTTTATTTCAAAAAAGTATATATAATCAAATTTATCTTCTGTATAAAAATATATTGAAAATGTCATAGTTATTAAAATTTGAGTAATAAATATTGAACATTTCCTTAAATGAAATAAATTAAATTTCTTAGTCTCATAAAAGTGTCTTCCAAGGGATACCATTTCAACCCAATGATGATTTCAGCCAAAATATACTCATCCAATGATATTATCACAACTATTGGGGTAAATTTATAATATTATTTTTACCCTTAATTATCTGATTTACCCTTTTACCGTATTAATAAAAAATTATTGAAGTTAATATTCATAATTCCCAAAAATAAAATTCGTCTATTTACATAATATGGACCTACAAACTCCAAATATGGAATCCATTTTTTCAAATTCAAAACATATAATTTTTAATAATTAAATTAAAATTAATCTCATTTTCCAAATAAGAATACGTGTTTTAAAAGATAATACATTTAAAAATATTTAAATGTTTTTATATATAAATTAAATGTAAAATTAATTTCAGTGACCTAAATACTATTTGTGGCCTTCGGATGAGGTAAAAAGGAAACTTTTACACATGTGGTTTGTTGACTCACATGAAATGCTGATCAATAGTGGTCATTGATCCAGAGTACTAGGGATGATGAGGAAAAAAAACATGGAATGGAATGATTTTAAGGAGACATTATTTGATAAATATTTTACTTATGATAAGAAAATTGATATGAAGAGAAAATTTCACATCCTAATGAAAAAGGAAGAAAAAAGTGTTATCGATTATGAATATCGATTGACAGGGTTATCCAATTATGAAATAGACTACAAACACATCACAATGTATAAAATTAACAATTTCTTTTTAGGGATTAAGATAGGTCTCCAATGGTAACTCGTTTCTCATACTTCTTCATCATATGAAGAAATATTTTTATCTTCCACAAGAAAAGAGAAGTAATTATCATGATCATATATATTCGAGAGAAACCAAGAGAAGAATATATCTTCTAAAAAACATGAAAAAGGGAATGTGTAAAAGGATAATAAGTGAATTAAGTTATTCCCCAACTGTTAGAACTATGATAAAATCACCCTAGATAATGATTGTAGGGATTGTGAGTTTTTTATATGTGTTTCTCAAAGGTTCTTCAGGTTATAGAATGCAACGGGAAGAATTAAAACACTGCTATTTAGTGGTAAAACTACGAGGATATCTGGATATATAAAAACTAATTCCCCATGCATCATTGGAATCTATTATATATGAATCTAATGGGAGATGTCAAAACTTATATGATCACTATTTCTGAAGCAGAAGTATCCAATGATGTGGTGGAAGGTACATTAACACTATCTTCAATGTTATCCAATGATTTATTTGATATAGGATCATCTAACTCTTTTTTATCAACAAATAATGTTTCTATAATTAGTTATTTCAATTTTCACTTTATAAGGGAGTTTTTGATCAAAAACATAAGGGAAGATTCATTGAAAACAATATGGGTTGGGTTATCTCCATTATGAATGAAAAATGTTCTCTACTTTCCGAAATTAGCATCATACCTATGGTAGAATTTGATATATTTTTTATTATGCACTAGAATTCAAAATATGATTGAAATGTTTATTGAAATAAAAAGGAAATAATTATATTTTAGGAATATATATAACTCTCTATAATTGGAGAAAAAAAATCTTCATATCAATCAAATATAGATCTTCCACTAGTATCTACACTGAATGGAATTCTTGCGGAAGAATAGAAAAAACATCTTTGGATAAAAAAGGTGATCTTCAAATTTTGTATTTACCTATTGTAATGATATATATTGATGTATTTACTAGGAAATTATCTGAAAATACCATTGATCATAATGATTATTGTTTAATTGATTTAATCCCTGATTCAAGGCCAATATGAAAGACTACCTATATAATGGTCACTATTGATTTGGTGGAGTTATAGAAACAACTAGAGTATTTGGGTGATAATTCATTTATTCTCCCTAGTGTTTCACCATGGGGATACAATGTTCTCATTATTAGGAATAAAAATTGATCCAAGAGGATGTGAATTGACAATAGGTAAATCAATTAAATTGTAGTAAAGAAAAATAATCCTCTTACATATATTGATGAATTATTTCATCAACTTCATAGAGCCTAATGTTTTTCAAATATTGATATTTATTATCGGTATCACCAATTGAGAGTAAATAAGGAATACATTCCGAAGACATATTTCCAAATGAGGTATTGACATTATGATTTTAGAGTAATTCTATTTGGATTTACTAATTCACCTTCTATTTTTATGGATCTAATGATTAGATTATTTATTTAATGTCATGATTATTATGATATTGTATTCATTGAAGATAATCTAGCGTATTCTAAAATCTCAGAGGATCTTGAGAATCACTTTCATGTTACTATTGATACTCTTATAAGGAAATAGTAATATGGAAAATTTAGTAAGTACACTTTCTGAATTTAGGAAGTTTCTTTTCATGGCCAAATTGTCTCCAAATTTAAAATCTCAATTGATCATAAAATGACAAGAGGAGTCAAATAATGGCCTATTCTAACCAACATAAATGAGGTATATAGTTTCATAGGATTGAAAAGTTACTATCTGTGATTGTTTTCATAATTTTTCCCTATTGTATAACCTTTTAAAGAATCTTACATATAAAGGGGTTAATTTTTTTAGAAAACTGAATCCTAATAATGTTTTGATGAACTAAAAACTGTATTGGTCAACACATTAATTATAACTCTACCATCTTGAGGTGATTGGTATTTGGTATATAGTAACACATCAAGGAAGTGACTTGGTTTTCCTCTCATTCAAAATGATAAAGTTATTTCATATACATGAATGAAAATAAAGATTCATGGACAAAACAACCCAAACCATGATCATGAGTTAATAGTTGTAAGATTCTCCATGAAAATATAAGACATTTTCTCTATGGTTAAAGAATATATATATATATATATATATTTGTGGTTTATAAAATATAATATTAATCTTTTCACATAAAGAGCTTAATATGTAACAAAGATGATTGCTTGATCTACTCATAGATTGTGATTTCTCAATATACTACCATGTAGGGAGAGAAAATTAGGTAGCATATACATTGTGTTGGAAATATCATAGAATTATAACTCAAATGGGTATTGAGAAGGATCTTATGTTCATGTATCTGGTAATGATGGATATGGAAATTTCTAAATAATGTGAAAATCAATAATTTTTCATTTGACTAAAAACCAATATTTATTAGAGAAGAAAATGAATTCAAAAACTAATGTTGATAACTTTTTTAAGAATATTATTGTTGTGAATGTTGGTAAATTAAAAGACTTATTATGTGATATGAAGTTATGAAATTTGGAAATATATTGTGTCCTCCATTTATTACAATGGTAATAATAGAATTTATATGTGAATCTCATAGATCAAATTTCATAGTACACCCTAATAGAAAAAATATGTATAGGGATTTGAAGGAAAAATTTTAATGGGATAACATGGAGTGTGAAATTGATAATCATGTTTCTAGATGTTTAGTAAGTGAACATGTTAATGTTGTGAGGTTATATTTTAGAGGATTCATGCCATAACATTTTATTCATATGAGGAAATGGGATGAAATTACTATGAACATTTTCATAGGAATACCAAATAATCCTAGAAGGAATGATATAATATGGATCATCATTAATATCCTTACAAAATCACTACATTTCCTCACTATTAGAGAAGATTTACCTCTGGAGCTCTAGACAATGATCTATATTAATGAATTTTTGATCCTTCATTGAGAACCTCTATAAATTGTGTCTAATTATTATCCTCATGTTAAAATTAAAATTAATAAATTGTATTCATAATTATCGCGATACTAAACTCAATTTGAGTACTCCCTACCATACTCAAACTGATGGTTAGTCTAGAAGAAAAATTTTAAAAATGCAATACTTGTTGGGATCATTCTCACTCAACATTCTAGCTATGAAATATTAAAATTTCTATTTAATATATTTTTTCTACAAAAATATTTTCCATTCATGTATTTAAATGGCATCATATGAAGACTTATATGTAAAAGGATGTCACACACCAACTTGTTTGGATGAAGTCGGTGATAGAAAACTTATAGGCTCAAAACTTGTCGAAGAAAAAAAAAGGTAAATACCTATTAAGGATCATATTAAAACCGCTCAAAGTAAGAAATAGATTTATTCCAGTAATCACATGAATGATTTGGAATTCAATGTATGATATCTTGTTTATTTAAAATAATCTTTATAGAAGGGTGTTATAAGGCTTGGTATGAAATATCGGTTGATCCCCAGGTATATGTAACCCATTGAAATAATGGAATGAATTATATTTGTTTCTTATATTTTGAAAATTACATAATATATCTCAAAATTACATAATGTGTTTCACATATATATTTTATAAATGTGTAGGTCTGACCTGTGACATTTACTCACCTCTACTGAGATAGAGTTGGAACCTGATATATCTTACTATAAAGAATCCATCTATATTATTAATACTAGAGAGAAAGTATTGGGGAATCAGATAAATTATCTAGTAAAGTTACTATAATGGAATCAAAGAATGGTGGAATAAAAATTGAGACCATAATATACTATGAAGGGGTACTACCCTCATCGATTTAACAGGAAATAGCCCAGAAATTTCAGGGATGAAATTTTTGTAGGAGGGATGAATGTAACACCCCAAGACATTACAATATTTTCCATTTATAATAAATTTAATTTTTTTATAGATTTTAATACATGAAACCGAATGATTAATATATGGTACATCAAACACTAAGTTGTCTCCAATTACAAAAAATATTGATTTCCTTCAAAATATTGTGTTACACGCAGTACTAAGTTTTATAAAACTGCAATATATTATTAATATTATTATTTTATGAGATAATTATCAAATAGATATTATAATGGACGGTATGAAATTTATTATCTATATTTGTAAAATATTTTTTTTCAAATAGTTATATAATTAACCGAGGACCCGTTAATTAGAAATGAAACGAAAAATAATTGAATATAATGGAAATGTTTTTCAAAAAAATATTTGTATGCACCAAAATACATTTTGTATTATTAAATAAAAATAACTACTCTTGGAAAAATTTATTAATGAATATTATAAATTATATATTCATAAAATGTTTTTAAATTATTCTAATTGATTTTATAGTCATAATATGTGTATAAATCCAATGTTATTTATAAAATCTATATTTTTCAAAAAAGAATATTGGTTGTATTTTAATAGATCGGTAATTATAAAACTAAATTTTAAAATTTTATAAATATTATTTGAAAATTAAACCTTATTGTTTTTAATATGAATTCAAAAATTACACCAGAATGACTTTCTGTTATTTTTATGAGAAATTTCATGTCTTGATTAAAATTAAAAATACTAAATTTTAATAGAAAATTGAATTTTACTCAAATTGATTTATTAGATAAAATTTTACTTTAAATTGGTTTTTAAATAATAATAGATAAGTTATATATATATATTATTCAAATTTAGTTCATTGGAAACATTTTTAAATTAAATTTTGATATGGAAACATTATAATCCTTTGAACATTTTCAATTTCAAAACCGAATTTCTCGTCTTGTCCGTGGGATTAATTTTAAATAAAATTCATCCATTTTAAGAGTTTAATTCAAAAAATTAGAATCCATATTTGGAATAATCATAATTTATAATTTATCATAAATCCAAATTAATTTTTTACCCATTTCATTAATGAGCGAAATTTAAATTAATCATTGTGATTAAGGTAAAACCAAGATTACTTAGGGGTGAAACATAAAAGATTAGGTGTGAAAATGACACAATGATTGTCTAAAACGCATTTGATGTCCATATATTGACCTTATAACTTATAGAATTTATATATTTATAATATGGGATCAAATTTATGTGAGACAAAAGTAGTTATAATTCACTCTTTCAAAACAATTACATGTGTCCCACTCACCCCACTTATAAAAGGCCTTCCCTAATCCACTCTTCTTTACACCATAAAACCACTTTGTCTCAAACAATAAAATCCCAAATCATCTTTAAAAATACCTAACATAATCCAAGAATCATTATCTTGGGAATGAATACATCTTTTGGGGGCATTAGTGCATGAAAAATAAGGATACCTAAAGAATAGGTATTATTCGTCTAAAATAATTTTTATTTTATTACCTATTCCACGTCCTTCAATCATAATTATAACATGCTTATATACTAACCTAAGAATCATAAATATACATAATTTTTTTATTTTTTAGTCTTATTAACTAAAAATTCACACAAATCCATCAAATGGGTTATTAAATAATCAATTTTTCTTATAGAGGATTGTCCACTCTGAAACTATTGTTGTTCGTTTTTCCATTTCCACCATTAAATATTGGGAATAATTATGGACATATAGTATATATATGATATAAATGAAATTTATTATGTTATTATTATTATTTTATTATTATATCATCAAATACTTAATTCATTCCATTTTTTTGGAATACGGTTTGACCACTTGTTTGTTTTGAGGACTATCGCCTTATAAAGCGATATGATTCATTAATGCATAACATGGAATGTAATAAGGATGATTTGAATAAAAATATTTGATATATATAAAATAATAATTATAATGGAATCAATATATATATGTTTATATATATATATATATCATTTAATTTTATTTCATTCAATATGTCTAAAAAATGTAAACATTGTTCATGCCGACGTAAAGCCTACCAGTTACAGAAACGATGTATTTTATTTCCTACAACAAAATTTTATGGATTAATATAAATTCATATATTATGTATATACATTGTATTTACAACATGTTTTAAATTTTACATATGATTAAATCATGATAAAATTAATAAGAACAAATAAATTACATGTTAAAAAATATTTTAAAAACATGGAAATTAACAACCCAAAAATGGAAATAATGCAAGAATATTATGGAACTGGGGATTAGATGTAACAACATAATCAAGTTTCAAATTATAAATATTAATATGATTCTATTATAAGTTAATAACATTCATAGAAGAATTATAGAGGTGGTTAAATATCATTTAACCAAAAAATAAGTGCCATGAATTTTATTTCATCTCTATTAACATTCCATTGAGACATATTTATTATTGTGCACCAGTTCACATTTATGTGGTGTATATACTTCCCCTATGAAATATAATATCATTATTCAATTATTATTACAAATACTTTAACATTAGTTTTTAATTATTTCATCCAAGGGTGTCTATCATCAGAATTACAATGTTTTAAAAGTTATTATGCAATATCAATTTCTTATGTGACTATTATCTTTATAATGAAACAAAGGAATTTTTATATTATTTTTTCAAAGGAAATTAAATTTATCTTAAATATCCGTATTCTTATATTTTTGAAATGATTATTTCCTAAAACATATTAAATTTATATAGATGTTGTTAAGGTTTAATGTTGTTGGATTAACATTGGAAATATTGATAAATTTATGTCATTTACTCAATACAGATATTTGAAAAGGAAAATTTTTTATGGATTAAATATATTATTTGATATATTAGGAATTATTTGGACTAGTATGAAATGGTTTTTGGACTATTTAATTTATTCTCATATATGCATAGGTAGTCTCTTTAGATGAATTAGTTTGCCAAATCAGATGGGTTTTTCCCAGTATGTTTTAAACAATCATGTGAAAGGTTTTCATAATAAAGGTTCTTTGTGCATAGGAAACATAATATCCAATATATTAGTATTTAATTTATTTATAATTCAGTAATTATTATTTTCCATGATTTTTTCTCTATGAAATTATCGATAGATTCATTTTATTATCAGTAAATTTATTAAATTGCATGTGATTTAGTTATTTAACATACCAAACTTATTATGCCTTATCCAGATATTTACATGGAATGTGTGTTTAGTTGTCTCATTTTCCATGTTGAATAGGACTTTTTATTAATGATATATTCCACTATAATTATCCATTACTAATAATATGAGCTCAACCATTTTCCTTTCACTAGGATATGAAGATGAATTATACAAATGAGTTTCAAGCATACGAAGATTTCACTTTTTTTATACTTTATTTTTTCCAAAATTTCATATGGGTACCATGTATAAAGTATGGTTTTCCTAAACTACTAAATTTTTCTGTCTTTTGGGATTTTAATCTTGTATCTTTGCCTATATAATAAGGTAATTCACTAGCTATGGGATATTAGGATTGGGGTCATTAGAGATTAAGTAACTTCAGGTACAATTTAGAATAACATCACAACCCATTATAGTTAGAATTCTCACAATTGACTATATATATATATTATCCCATTATTTTATTGTTCATGATGATTTTTTTTACAATCTTGAGCCCTATAACCAAACCAACCAAAACAGGAAAACATTTCAGATCCTATAAAACGTTAATTTAAATGATGTTTACCATACATGGAATATTTTGGGGGTTTACCTATAAACATATTTTCTAGTTTCATATCCATTTTCTTCCATGACGAACATTTCTACATATTTTCATCACAAGGAACATAAGTGTCAGAAAACTCCATATCAACTTTTTTCACACCACAAACCAATTTATCACAACTTTTGAATTCTCATGAGGCAAAAGCTCTCTATAAACCTGGTTTTAACCCTGAGTAAAATATATTAATTTTACTATTAGTTTCCGAATTTAAATTTATCATATAACTATCCAATATTATGATGTCTTATTTATAAACAGCTATAGAATATTAATCTTTTTTCCTCAATTGTAAAAATTATTTCTCTAACATTAACCATAAAACCTTTGGAAAATATTTATCAATAAAATTGTTATTTAATCTGTCCAATAACATATAATAAAGATTATATTTCTCTTTCTCATTCTTAACCAAATACCACCATAGATTAGTTTCACCATCCAAATTAAAAATTAAAAGAGTTACCTTTTCAAATTCTAAATACCCCATGACTCCAAATATCTTCTCATATGAGTTGATCTATCATTAAACTACCACAAGATATGTGGTTACACTAAAATTTGGAGGTTGTTGTCACATAAAATACTAACCTATTTTCATACTCATCTATATAATAATTTTATTCTCTAAATGATTAATACATCCACCATATATAGATAGGGTCAACTGGTCCATCACAATAAAAAAACATCTCTATTATAATTCCAACAATCACAAGATGCTAATTTGGAAGGATATTTTCCTCTTGGTGCCAACTTACTATATTTTACCTATTTCTTCTATGGAAGACCATTTTGAAAAAAATATATTTTAGATAAAGTATCATGGTAATCATTAAATTCTATATAATTTCAACATAACCATAATGTATACTATTTCAGGGGTATACTATTAATATTATACTAAACTCCATTGTAATATAATCCTTTCTATTGATACCAACTATAATGAACTAACCATACATTTTTCATAATCATGAGTTTTAATTCGAGAATTAAATCTCATACATTTATCTATTTTTCTAATTTTAGAGTTTTAGAGAATTAGATCATAACTCAAACATAACATAAAAATGTAGTAAAAAGTGTACACTTTTGATTAGTATTAATTTACCCAAAATATAAAAATTATAAAATGAAATGTATTTTATTTTCATGATAAATATTCATTAACATGTATATAAATTATTAATTTTCCATACCCATCCTTAATCCCTATGAAAAACATTTTAAAAAACTAGGACGATCATAGAAACCTTAGTAAGGAGCTTAAAAAAACATTTAGTATAAGAAAAAACATGAGAACCCTAGATATATTTAACTTTATCTTAATTTTCCTTGATATAATGACATAGTCCATTTACACATGAAAATCACAAACTCTTTTTTGTCAAATAAAATCATTAAAACCCATAAATGAAAATGAAAACCCTTTTTTGAAACTAAGATAATCGTATTCCTTCCCAATTTTATACCTATTTATTAAATAACTGGAGTCTTGTTAAATCTATTGGAGAAAACCTTTGGTAGCTCCATCTTTATTTCATTTCAATATAAATAATATTACCAAATGCATTGGGGAGCTATCTGGGTGAACCCATCATATAAGCTATATCAAGCTCACTCATGTTTCATAATGGGTGTCAATCCTTTGTATAAGTAGTATTTGACTCACCAGTTTCCTATTTATAATTATTAATTACTATTTCAAGAATAAAACATTTCATTCTTTTACTTTATCATCATAAAACTCTTCAAAAACACTTCTAAACTCTTATGAAAATCATTTTCGGATATCAAAATTCCCTTTTCCTTTAAAATCCCATTATTAATAACAAGATACCTATAAAGATGTGTTTTCATTGAATAAAACATACAATTTTATATAAGAATAAAAAATTCAAATATTTTTTATGGTGGTAGGAAAATTCAATATTTTCATACACGATAATATAGAATATTCCATTTTACATTTTTAATGAAAGTCAAACTTTGCGTACAAAGATTATTCTTTAAAAAAATTGAATAAAAGACAAAAATTACCTTCATAAAACTATCATGTGTATAAAAAACGTTCAAAAAATCATTTTAAATACATGTACATAGTATAAAAATAGTTTTACAAGGAAAAAATAGAATGGTAATTTTTAGAGAAAGTCTGCTTACCCATTTCGAAAAATTTGGAACATATGCCCCATGAAATAATATCATTAAAGAAAACCTTTAATATCATTATAATAGAGAAAGTAATGAAATAATATTTCAAAGGGGGCTTTATATAAACCTCATAAAATAATTTAGTTGCATAACATCATTGTATTCCTCAATGGAATGAAATTAAGACGATATCACTTACATTGTGTCTGAATCATCACGTACATTCTTTATCTTCATTAATAATAAACTGATGTTAATTATTGTATTACATAAGAAACCATTTCAAATTTATTATTCATTTTATTTCACATATTACCAAGTTATATATTATTACTTAATAAATTAATTCAACATTTGATGTTTTGATTATATTTAGATTATGTTTCAAAAATGACTTCGGAAGGTGGAATATTATTAATAAGGTCCTTATTCAATCATCTACAGAATAAAAATTATAAAATAATTTTAATTTTTATACACCAATTATATCTTCAATAAAAATAATGAAATATGGTTTGGAAAACTGAACTATGATATAATCATGGAGAGGGTAGGATGTATATATTAAAGAGTAATAGTTTGGAAAAATTAGCTGTGATATAAACATTTCTGAGTGAATGGAATGATAAAAGTTAGTGATATATATTTTATTTTCTAAATAATATACATTTAATTAATAACATAATTATTTCATATATATCACATATATTTATTAACATTATCTTTACGACCCTCCATGAAAATCATTACTGAAAAATGAATTACATTGCATCGTGAGGAAGTAGACTGTTGTACACACGAGCAATGTGATTATATCCCCTGCATAATAGATAGTAAGAATCTATATGTTATATAAAAATAATATAAGTATATTTAAGTTAAAAATATTATCTATACACTTTAAATATATTGTTATAACAATCCACTAGAGGAAACTATTACAAATGAATCACATTGGTTTGCAAGGTGGTAGTCCACCGTACACACAAATGATGAATTTGTTTCCCATTTGATGGAAGAAGAGATGGATTTATATTATTAAATTAACATTAAAACATATCATTATATGTTATATCCATGTGTTATTATATATTACTAATTTAATAACATATTATTGAGGTGGAACAAGAAATAATATAAAAAATTGCGGTTAAGAACAATACATCTTTTTTGAAAAACCACCTTAGGTTAGCACCAAAATCCTTATTAAGAAGGATTTCAGATAAAAAAATAATATGGGTTGTGGTTAAGGATGTAATTAATGTATTTATTCAATTAATTTCTTAAAAAATGGGTTTGATGTTGTGAATAGGAGAGTTGAGGGTATGTCCTTATATAAGTGAGGAGTGTGGCATAGTTGTAATTTTTGAAAATAGAAATTCATAACTAGGTTTTTCACATGACTCAATGCCCAAAAAGAGACCATTGTTGATACATAGAGAAGTAAAATTCTTCATATGGATATAAAATTGATTTTATACACGCTTTTAGGTAATTTTAACCCATATCATTTTAGTTTTACCCTTGTTAAATCTGTTTTTAATTTAACCATGGTAAAATATTTTTACAATTTTCACTATTCATTATGAATAAAATTATGTTCAACTTATTAGAGAATATAAATTATAATAATTAAAAATATGAAATACATATTAACAAAATAAATTCATATATTTTTAATAATTTAACATAAAAATAAAACTCAAAGATGAGATGTTAAAGACAATGTTTAGAAAATAATAACTCAAGCTAACATTTTAGGGTTTTGGGGTTGGTTATTTTTATTGAAAATATTGGTTTCCATGGTCAGTTTTTGTGCTCTAGGGATATTTTGGATATAGTATGTTAAAAAATATCCAAGTAAAAGGAAAGTATTCCCTTGAAGATATATAGAAAATTGTGTATACAATGGTGAGATGTTTCCAATTATTTGCCAAATTTTTGTAGTCAAAAATTTTGAGGAAGGCTCTATCATCACGAAAGATGGATTTCCATTACTAACTCAAAAAAATTTGTTATATTCATGTGTTTAATGAATACATTTTTTTACAGAAGGTAATTTTTTAGAGGTGTGGATAATCAATAACAAGCATCGCAAATGTGTAAAGGATTAACAACAAAGATTTTCCACTACGACAAGATTCATGATATAAAAATATCCAGGGTGCCTCATGAATATAGGCATGTTTTAAAATAGTTATGAAGCAATTTTTGATAAGGTGGTGACAAGTATGTAAGCTTATAGAATGGGAGGCAATACCAATAAAAAGGCCTTTATGGCCCTCATTTTAGCAATCAATCCTTAACAAAAAATCTAAAGGCGTTGATTTCAATAAGATGATTCGTGATGGTTTTTCTTGTGAAAAATATCATGATGAAACAAATTTAACGAATTATATTAAATAAAATCAAAATTTTTGAGATTATTAATGTATAAGTGACCATTTTGGAATTTGTGTACACTTTGATGGCTAAGTGAGCTTTGTGAAATGAGATTACTTCGTGAAGCCAGTTTGAGATTCATGAAAGTGGTGAGATTCTCCAATGATGTGGGGCTTGTGAGAGTAGAATATTCTTGTGAATAGTAATGTACTTTTGTGAATTCTTTGTGATCATTTTTAATTCAATGATCTTCTTGAAAGTATTCATAAAGGGTTTCCTAGTGAATCTGTGGTAATGTGGTATTCATGAGGTGAATAAATGTGGAAAATTATGATGAAAAAATGAGGTCTAAAAAATTTGATTCAAGTCATCCAAATAATATTCATCTGGAGGAGTAGTGGGAAGACTTAAACTGAGAGATAATTGAACATTTATATTTTAATTTGGTATAAACTTGGAGGGATAATGATATTTCTCCAAAAAAATTGTAAATTCAATGATCCTAGACATAGAAGAAATCCATCACACCCTTATTTTGGTTGTGAGCCTTTGTGTATTTGTTAGACCATCACATGTCCATTTTATACTCCTTGGACATATCCCAGTGAATTTGAACTAAGCAAAATTGATGTGTCTCATGCATGCTTTCATTTTTTCATACATTATTATAAGAAGGGGAGAGAAAAGTGTTTTTAATGGATATATATGATCAAAAGGAGAAGTTTTTTAAATTTTTCATACTCGGATTAACCAACCCCTCCCTATCAGGGTATTTAACCTAGTTGGGAGAACATAGGTTCTTCAAGGAATGTATTTTTCTTGCATAAGATGGTTTTATATTAACTCTATGAATAATAAACATCATTATATGAATTTAAATTAATATTTATTTATATATAGTCCATAATAATTATTTAAATATTTCTTTATTTTGGGGTTCTTATAATTAATAAATAGAAGCATTATTCAATTTTAAAAAATCAGACTAAAAGTGTTTTTTACCCAAAAATAATCTTATAAAAAAATTAAAAATAAAGAAGATTCAAATGTAATTAATTTTATTTAATATAACTAAAAAATACAAAGTTTTATTATAATAACATTAAAAAAATAATGGTACATTTAAATTAAAAAATTTATTTAAAATAAGTGATATTTAAGAAAAACATAATTTTTTACTTTTCGCCTAAAATTCAATATTTTTTGAAAAATATAAAAATTTCACCAAACATTAATTTTTATATTCTGATTTCAAAATTAAAAATTATTTTAAAAAATTAAATTTATATAATTTATAAATTAATCTTTAAAAAAACACTTATTAGAAAAGTATTTTGTTAAAACAATTTCCTTTTTTATTTTAAATTTATGTAATATTTTCCTAATAAATATTACTATCTATTTCAAATTAATAAACATGAAATTCATTTATTATATAATATACTAGGTTGTTATGATATTTAATTTATTAGCATGTTATTTTGATTTGGATTTCAATCTATCTTCCATAGCTCGACCACTCCATCATCCACATGATTCCCTATGATATGATATTTTACATAAATGTGTTTTTCCCATGGGCGAAACACCAAATTATTAACAAGATGGATAACAACCTAACTATAACATAATAAAATTACATTATAATAAATCCTTCTTGGTTCCACCAATAAACTATTTATCTGTATCATTTCATTACCTAGCATAATTTCCACAATGTACTCTACTTCCATGGTATATAGTGAAACTACCAAATATAGTCTCCAAATCCAACAAACAATAATTAATCCATAGGTTAATGAAAATCACATCATAATTATATATGAGATTTTATTCATTCCAATGTTAATGTCAAAATAACTCATTTTTATCACTCGGGATTTTTGACTCTTTTGGGTATTAAGGTTCTCCAACATCCATAAGAAGTTGATAATGTAAGTCAAATTCACCCATTTATACTTGTATTATAACTTTGGTATGACACATAAACACATGATATTTTCTTCCTTTCATAAATAAATCTTCCCAAACTCTTCCCTGATCTTCCATGATTATTATGATTTTTGTAACTTCTAGACTTGGCAGAACAATAATGATCAAACCCCTATCCATATATCTACATTTTATAATATCAAGTTATAACAAAACAATAGTACTTATTGAACTTCCTATACCAACCAGGATTCCACTCAGATAAATTTCAATGTGATTCATATATTAGTTACTCTCAATTTCATCATTTTTTTGGTTTCTATTCTTTATATAAGAACACTTTTCTAAAGTGAGCATTTTAGATTCTAATAGACTTCTAAATATCATTATTCCATATAGATAATCTAAATTATTCAATATCATAGCTTAATAAGAAACATGATTATGAATTTACTTATAATTTTTCCTTTCCCCTATAATTAAAATAGATATAGGAAATACATGTAAAAAACTTGAGGTTGTAAATATTGACATTAATTTTGATTCATAACTCTTTAGGAATCTATTACCATAGTGGTAGGTGAAGAATTAAATGTATGATGTATGTTTACAAATTCATATATTTCACCTAAAAATTCTTAGGAAAACATATATAAAATTATCATTCTTCATGAACTATTTTATTGTGTTTGATTCATCTTCTCATCCAAAACATTTTTTCATGTTATTGGTGTCATTTTATAAAAATATATTTCATTCATCTAGAAAACTGCTATAAATACCTATTTTATAGTCACAAACATTATCAGACCCCAAGAACATAAGATTTAACCAACCAATATTTACACCATTTATCTTTGTATGATAAGGGTTTTGAGGACATTAGACAGGTTATTGATAAGAAAACCCCACCTTTTTTTGATATATAATTAATTAAGATTTGAAAATGAAATGTAATCCATGATAGAGAGCTAGTTTTGAACCCTATAAATATGCATATACTAACTACTAATTTTGAAAATCATGATACATACCTAATATATTTATGTAGACCTTATATTACATACCAAAGATATAGTCTTTCATATATTCCAAACTAAACATGATTTTGTTTGATAATGTAACACCCCAAGCTTCCACGGTACATTTCCCTTTGAATAATACAATAGCTTATGTTGTACGCAACTTTGAGTTCAAACACACCACATCCAATCAAACTAGTATTTATAAGTAGTAATACACACTTTTTGAAATTTTATCAATTTTATCATTCAAAATGGACTTCATTTTTGGATTCATAATATCGAAATTAGATTAGGGTGTATTTTTTGTATTTTTTGAATACATTCAATGTTTTTATCAATAGTGAAAAACAATGTGTTATTGTTTAAAACCCACATTTTATTTAAATAATTATTTATTTTATTTAAATTTATTTTGGTTCAAAATGGATAAATAATACCTATATAAGTTATTTGTAATTCATTATAGTTGTTTTATAATAAGTTATGATATATAAAAATTTTATGGAACTATTTACCATCTTTTACTCACCTCCTAGAAGCATTTGAAAATTAGTATAAAACATAATTTTACCACTTTTTTGAGTTGAATTTCAAAAATCCAAGATAAAAAATTTATATCAGTAAGTAAAATTTAGTTTAATAAGATGAAAATAATTTTTGGTGAATCGTAACTTTTAACTTTTATTTACCATGGTTAAAAGTAAATAGGGTAATTAAAGGTAAAAATGATATTATTATTATCATAACACATGTCCTAATTCTATTTGATAAGATTATTTAGACCAAAAACTACCTTAGGAATAAAAAATGATCCTTTAGGTCTACTGGGATTATATTAATACATTTATTATTATTTAATTTAAAGAAGAGTTAAAAGTGTTAAACTCAATGTTTTATAACTGAAATAATTTTTATATATGGTTATACATAAGATAAATTCAACTATAAATTTTCATTATAAAGATAAAAATATTTCATAAATAATGGTAATGTGTTTATAATTTTTAGATATTAAATAATTAAATTTATTTATAACACAATGATGATGCATAAATAACTTTATTAAGGAATGATTAAAATAATTGATATTATAAATATCCAAAAAAATATAATTTGATACTTCTGATGAATTACACTAATTTTATAGGTTAATATAAAATTTTAGTGTTGATTAAATTATTTTTTCAAGGTAATCATGCATTTATGACTTTAACAAAAACAAAATACCAAATAGTGTCCAAATTGACATAAAAGAGTTTTAAAAACAAATATTATATTATTAATTGATATAACATTCCATAAAATATAATGCTCGGCCAAAAGACTTATATAAGGTTAAATATATTAATAATTAACCACTTGAGGTTATTTTTTATTATTATTGTATGTTTATTAACCATATAATATAAGAATACAAAGAGACATGGTAAATGTCAAACTATTTAACTAAGAGTTAAATCTTACAAGATAAGTTTAATATAGTGTCCCAAACCTATATAAAAACTATTGGTTGAGTGGTTTTCTAACTATCCCCAGATTATACTTGAAATAAAAAATTTGTTAGCCACTAGAAACCGAAAATAATTTTATTATAAAGTCGCATTTCAATCTTTTGCTAAGGTGCCCCTCACCCCTCTTATAAAAGGCCACTTACCCTTCTCTTAATTCCACACCTCCAAATCCATTTTGATCAGATAACCCCTACCCAAATATCCTAAAATCTTCCCTCAATACATCCTAGAGGCATTCCTTCAGTCAAAAATCCAACCAAAGAACCCTTTTTATCAAATCAAAAGCAATAACCCGAAGAAGAGGTAAATATTTCATCACCTCTTTCATGTTCTTTTCTTCTTCCACTTCTTCTTTATTTGTTATTTACATTATAAAATAATAAATATAGTATCTTATAAAAACTATGATTTTTAAATAAAAATGGTACAACCATATTCATTATTCAATCCATCATTTGAATAACAAATTCACAATACGTGTGTATGTACGGATTACCGTCTCCACATCGTGGTGTAGTTGTTATTAAATACATTATTTTTTTGGATGGGTATAATAATGATATATAATTTATGTAAATAATAAATATAAAATGTTAATGATTATGTATATATCACATAACATTCTATTATATATGATTTCACCTTCATCTGAATGATATTTTTGCTCGTGCGTACGTCCGGATTTCTGTATCCACAAATGCGATGAGATTCATTCACCATAACAATAATTCAAGAATAATTTTCATTAGATGATTAAATATAATGTTTAAGAACAAAATATAATTCTGGATATGGATCAAATACTCCTTATCCATAACAAACACGGCTTATGTAAAAAAACATATTAAGGAAAATGAATCAGTTAACACTCGACATGTCGTTAATACTAAAATATTATTAAAAAAGTAATATTAAAAGATCATATATGATATAATATTTATGTATATGGTTATTGTACAATTTAATAACAATTATTTAACTATTATACATGATTTTAACACACCCTCAACCAATGAGAAGTAAAATGTAAGGTTTAATTATACAACATCTTTACTTATCTGAGGTTGTTAATACGTAAGTATCTACTGGGACCACATTATCATCTACATCCATGTTTTCTTCAAAATGTAACTCATTTTTTTTAATATTTACTAGACTATGGGATATATTCACTTATACCCTTATATTAAGATATAGTTTTTGAATGCAATCCTTCTGTCATTTTCTAAATAATGTACATTAAGACCTTTTCGACAAAATTAAGCTAAGAATGGATTTTTTAACTTATATGGAGGATGTGGCTATTTTTCGCCATTATAACGTCGTCAAAACATCCCATACATGCTTATTAGAATATTTTCAAAATAAAGGTTTTCTTTTAAAACTATTTGAATTTTAAATTATTTCAAAATAGGAAGAGGTATTTATTTCTAATAGTTTTCATTTCATCTATGTCAACATCCATTAATGGATTTTAAACTTGTTTGAGGATGATTTATTATGATACAAATCATCCATATTTTATTGAATGTTTTGTGATATTATTGACTGTGGATGTGTTATTTTTATACCATACATGGTTTACGGTTAAAGTATTAACATTTTGTATGATAGTTTTAATACGAATGTTTATGTTATGTTTAAACCTTTTCATACGAGGAATGCATTGGACATAGTAAGTAATGGGTGGAGCATAATATTCCTCATCGATGCATCAGTAGGTCTCATGATACAAACTATTGTATTGGAATAAATAATTGAAAAAATATTATTTGTAGTCTTGGCACAAGGGCTTGACTATGTGGTTATGAAGTCTGGAATTAGGCATTCCATCATTATGAATGTCAATATTGATATTGCATGTGATTATTTGACTAGTAGAATATCTAGGTGAATAAGTAAATGGAATTATTTTGATTTATATTTTCCTTATTATGATTAATTTTAAGTTTAAAATTATTTTATTTTAGTCATATACAATTCTTTAAATGTTTATGCTTATTTATGAAATTTTCTGTTATATTTTTATCCTTAATGAGAATCTGAGCTCACCCCTTTCTATGTATTATTTTTTCCAGGATGTGAAGAGGTATATTATGACTTACCTATAGGGATAGAAGAATGGATATGACTATGGTCAATGGAGAAAATTTTGTTGTCGTTATCAATTTATAATATAATGTAAAACTTATGAATGTATCTAGTACTTCAATGGATACTATACTAATCGATCTTCTGAGACTTGATCTTTTCTTATCATGAAAATGTAATATAATAATGCATTGACTCTGGATAACTAGGATCGGGGATTTACAGTTGGTATCATAGGAAGTATTGTATAAACCATAGAATCTAGATTTAGAAAAACTCCGATTAGAGAACATTACCAAAAGATAGAATTTGAGGATTAGTATAGAATAACTTCCTAGAATTTTGGTAATGTAGATATTTTGTGTGTTTTACAAGCAATACATACATGTCTGGATATGAGTAGGTAAAGGCGGCTATGGAACAGATGTACCAAAGGGTGAAACCTGAAAACTCCGCTTTGATCTAGACTTGAACGGGAACTGCTGCACGAAAACAGACGTTGATGTACTCTTGGTTACGACACTCTTGGGTGATATTATTAGGATAATTAACCTTTTGATTAAAAACCATTATGAAGGAATTATGAGTATATACCTATTCAAAGAAAACATTTTTATGACTATGGATTATATTCATAAACTGTTCAATTTATGTTAAGTGTTTTACAAGTTTGTATTTATTTATTGTGATTCATAAACTTATTTATTGTATGTCATTGTTTATAAATAGAGCCTAGTGGTAGTAATGGAAATATTATCAATAAAAATAATCCATGTAGGGATTTCCCTCCTACTCTAGATAATTATAGTGGAGCTGGTGATAAAACTGGTGTTGATCCGCTTATCACCATACTAGGACAACTTACTTTGGTTTTTGTTGGAAAATTATGAACATATATCTTTTTTTGAATAATCAAGGAGTTACACAATTCAATGTGAGGGTATTTGACATTTTTCCCAAATCAGAAAATTTATGAAGTCATTAGGCATCGTGGGTAGTCACATGCATTGTCATTCCAAGGGACCTTTATCTACATGTCCATCCACAAGATAGTTCCCTTCCCTAAATGTGTGCATGACAAAGTAGTTCATATTTGAATGTTTTTTCAGAAGTTGACCCATTTACCAGTTAATTTCCATGAGAGATGATATTGATTCGCCCAAATCGCCTGAACAAGCACCATTGAATAACACTTGAACAAAATATTGTTCCAAGGATTCTGATAGACCATATCAACTAATCTAATTAGGGCCATCATTTCAGCTTCCAATGCAATGTCCTATCTACAGGGGCCATAGCAACACACCACTGCATCCCCCTGATAGACCCTAAAAATAATCCCAAAACATGACAATCCTAGATTACCCCAGGAGGTCGCATCTGTATTACATTTGATCCATCCCTTAAATGGTGATGGGGGGGGGACCAAACAACCTTCATTGATCCCCTTGTCTTAGGGAAAGACCATGCCACCTGCAACCTTCTTAATATTAGGATGTCCCTCACCGAATTGCTGCAATGATCACAGATCCGATCGTTGGCCACATTGACTACAGCTGCAATTTCTGCCAGCACTGAGGTTTCATGATATTTTTCCTTTTGATGCACAATGTAGAGGATCAATGTTAGACCGATTCATGAGGAAACAACCACCAACATTCAATGGGATTACAAATCCTTTAGTATATATGCAATGAATAAATTCCTTAGAGAAAATATTTCATGCTTTAGGAAGTAGCGAAAGTGAAAAAGTTTTCATGGATGTTTATCACCTCCTAGGAGATGCAGATCAATGGTGGTCATTAATCAGAAATTGAAAGGAAGACAAAGAAGTATAGAACATTGAATAGGGGGAGTTTAATGATATTATCATAGAAAAATACTTTCCTCGTGACAATCGAGTGGATATGGAAAGAAAATTTCTGAGTCTGAGCCAAAAGGAGGATGAGAATGTCGCAAAGTATGAGGCCAACATAACTAGTTTATCGAGGTATGCAACATATTATATACGTAAACCAAGGAGTAAGATTGATCATTACATTGATGGGTTATAACAATTTCACCATCGAGCATTAGTCTCACAATCCTTCTAATCATACAAAGATAATGTCTCATGTGCTGTCAAGACAGAAAATGAATTCTCTAAGTCTTATGACATTAAAAAAAATCTATAGAAAAAGTGATTTGAAGAACACTCTGGAAATGGAAGTAAGGTTAATAAGGGTAATGTTGAATATCCCTCCTATGGTAAATGTCCTAAGAAACACCCTGGTACTTGCCTAAAGGGAATAAGATTCTGTTACAAGTGTGGTGAAAAAGTCCACCAAGATCGTGATTGCAAAGGAAAGATTGTGGCTATCAGTGTTGAATTCTACAATTGAAGAAAAAAGGTGAATTATGAAAATGAATGTCTTAAGATACATGGGAACATACCTTATAAAATTCCCAGGAGATCATTTCTAAGATTATGTGATCACTACTGCTATGTTTGAAGCTCCGAAATATGTGGTGGTAGGTAATTCAATGGTTTCCTCAAGTTCATTCAATGATTTATTTGATTCTGGATCATCGTATAGTTTCATATATTCTCATTTTTCTATGAAAATTAGTTATTTTTAATTTTAATTAAAAAGGGAGTTTTTAGTCAAAACACCTAAGGGATGTATCATTGCAAGAATGATTTGTGAATCAGTTACCATTAAGGCATATGAATGTTCTTTATCTGTTGATCTCGTCATCATACCCATGATTGAATTTGATATAATCCTCATACTGAATTGGATTTCGGACCATGATACAAAACATTATTGTAAGAAGAATGAGGTTACAATTATTGATGAAGAGAAGAAGTACCTTATCTTTAGAGAAAAAATGTGACCACCTGATTCTTATCTAGATCCACCCAAGTAGCACAAATAAATTTAGTTATTGGGGAGGAAGATAATGAAATAACTATGGGTGAGGAAAGGAATGTTCAAATAGAGGATGTAGCTATTTTTCAAGAATATGTTGATGTGTTTCTAGAGGATTTACAAGGACATCCTCCAGAATGAGAAATTGAGTTTTATATTGATTTAATTCCTGGTTCAAGGCCCATATGGAATACCCCTTATAAAATGGCCATAGTGGAATTAGTTGAAGTAAAGAAACCACTCGAGGAATTGAGTAATAAGGGATTTATTATCCCTAGTGTTTCTCCATGGGGAGCCCCTTCTCTTTTTCTTAAGAAGAAAGATGGATCTATGAGGTCGTGCATTGACTATAGGGAGATCATTTCTATAACAATAAAGATCATGTATCCCCTACCTCCCATTGGTTATTTATTCTACCAACTTTATGGAGCTCTATGTTTTTCAATGATTAACCTTCAATATGGATATCATAAACTATGTGTAATGAAGGAAGATATTCCGAAAACTTTATTTCAAACCAGGTATGGGCATTACAAGTTTACAGTAATGCCTTTTGGATTGACTAATGCACCTTATGTATTCATGGATTTTAAGAATAGATTTTTCAAGGAATATCTTAATGACTTTGTAGTGTTATTTATTGATGATATCATCATATACTCCAAAAGCTATGAGGATCCTAAAAATCACTTTCTCACTATTCTAAAACCCCTTAGAAGAAATTAATTATATGGGATGTTTAGGAAGTGTGAATTTGGGCATTAAGATATTTCCTTTCTTGGACATATTTTCTTTATGGATGGAATCTTTTTTGATACTTCGAAGATAAATTCTATCCAAGAATGTCCAACACCAATGAGTATAACTGAGGTACACATTTTGTTTTGGGTTTAACAAGTTATTATCGGCGTTTTTTCCATAATTTTGCCTGATTGGAAAACCCATTAAACAAGATCACACGTAATGGAGTTAATTTTTTTGGGACTACAATGTGTGAATAATGTTTTGAAGAACTGAAGAGAAGATTAGTCAATGCTCCTATGTTGACTCTACCATCAGAGAATGATGGGGTTTTTATTTACAGTGATTCTTCAAAGAAAGGACGTGGTTGTGTCATTATGAAAAATGATTGAGTTACTACCTATGCAACACAGTAGTTTAAACATAATGAAAAAAACAATCCCACTAATGATCTAGAGTTAGAAGCTATAATATTTGATCTTAAAATATGGAGACACTATCTCTATGGTAAAAAGTGTGAGATTTATACTAATCACAAGAGTTGGAAGTAAATTTTCTCACAAAATGAACTCAACATGAGGCAATGGTGATCTCTAAAACTACTCAAGGATTATGATTTCACTATACACTACTTCCCATGGAAGGAAAATATGGTGGCATATGCTTTGATCATAAAGGATCATGGAGTTTTGAACATGATGACAGTTGAAAAGGATCATATGTACATGGATCTAATAAAGATGGATATGGGAATAAACATGGAAGGTGAAACATCAATGATTTCATAAATGGTTTCCAAACCATCTTGACTAGAAAGGATAAATTGATCTCAGACTGATGATGAGGAATTTCAAAAGAAAATTAAAGCTTTTAATGAGGGGAGATTGATCAAATTCATATATGAAGATGAAATTTTGAAATTTTGGAAGAGACTTTGGGTTCCCGATATACCTGATCTAAAAAAGGGAACTGTTGGGTGATGTTAATAGATCAAATTTTTCTATACACCCATGTAACACTAATATATATAGAAATTCGAAATATCATTTATGGTGGGACAACATGAAGAGGAAGATTGCTGATTTTGTGTCAAGATATATGCCTTGACTACAAGTAAAACCTGTAAGGCAACAGCCTGGAGGAGTCATGCAACCTCTTCCCATACCAGAGTGGAAATGGGATAATATTACAATGGACTTCGTCATGGGGCTACCAAATTCTCTTAAAAGTAATGATGAAATATGGGTTATTTTTTATCATCTTTCCAAGTCAGCACATTTTCTTGCTATAAGAGAATATTTACCACTTGAACGTCTGGAAAAAATATATATTAATGAAGTTGTAAGACTTCATGGACTACCCCTATAGATTGTTTTTGATAATGATCCCAAGTTTACATCAAGATTCTGTAAAATACCTCAGAAATCCCTTGATACTGAACTTCATTTCAGCACTGCCTACCACCCTCAAACTGATGGACAATCAGAACAAACTATTTATACATTATAAGGCATATTGATATCTTTCTCACATGACTTTTGAAGTATGTGGGATCAATATTTAACTATGGTAGAATTTCCCTCTAATAATAGATTATAGTCATGCATTCTTATGGAACTATATAAAGCATTATATAGAAAGAGATGTCTCACACCAACTTGTTGGGATGATGTTGGTGAAAGGAAACTCATCTGCCCATCACTTGATCAGGAAATAATAGAAAAGGTGAAGGTTATCCAAACCCACATCGAAGCAGATTAAAGTAGGAAAAATAGAAGTATAGGTAACCAAAGGAATGATTTGGAATTTTAGGTAAGAGATCATGTTTTCATGAAGGTATCTTCGTGGAAGGGAGTTATATGATTCGGTAAGAAGGGTAAATTGAGTCACATGTACATAAGACCTTTAGAAATTCTAGAACGAATTGCGGCTGTAGATTACTATTTGGAAATGCCACTAATTATCTCAAAAGTTCATGATGTGTTCCATGTATCACTATTGATAAAATTCATGCCTGAACCAATGCATGTACTCGCCAATGAAGAAATATAACTGGAACCCGACTAGTCTTATTGTGAAGAGCCTGTCAATATTTTGGATACCAGAGATCAAGTGTTGAGAAAATAGATGAATTGTCTGGTAAATGTTATATAAAGAAACCATAATATGGAAGAGGAAACATGGGAACCCAAGGAACTTATGATGAAGAACCACACGAATCTTTTTATTCACTAATATTCAAGAAATTTTGAGGATGAAATTATTTTAAGTAGGGGAGAATGTTACACCCCAAGATTTAACGCTATGTTTACCTTTGAATAATACAATAGCTTATGTTGTATGCATATTCGAGTTCAAACACACCACGACCAAAAAAACTAGCCTTTTATGAATAGTAATACCCAGTTTTTGAATTTATGAGAAGTACATATCAATATATGGAAATTTCAATGAGGTAATTAGACAATGAAAGTAACATGAATGAAAAGGGATGTTCGAGTGAGAAAACCCTTACCCTAATTGCGAACATGTTCCAATATTGTACTTATGCTCCTGGAATAATAAATTATACATATTAATAACTTATTTCAGAACATATTAGACAATTATTTAGTTTATCATAATTCTGGTTAGTTCATTTATGTCTTTATTGATAAGTTATTATATTGAATTTCATCATTTTGGAGTGTTTGTTTTCTTTATTTTTCATAATCGGTTTACTTGTTCTTAAGTAATGAAGTGGCATGTATGTAAATATCCATATTAGAAATTGAATATTATTTATAAAAATACAGAATTTTTAATTGTCATTTCTATCATTTGGTAATCTGTAATGCAGATGAATCATTAGATGAAAATCTCTTCGATTATTTGGCGGTATTTTGATTATTATGAACTAGTTTTGTCACATAAACTAATAATACCTACATATACAGGTTCATGAAAATTAATTAAGTTTTAATACATATATAATATTTTGGTTCAACTATAAATATGGTTTCATGACCAATAATAGAGGAAATATTTAATAACGAAACTTCATCATCCATGAAGGATATAAATTGGAACCTCATGGATGTAGATTTCGTTTATAAAAATAAATGGGAGGGAGTAAGAATATTGATGATGGTTCTTCCATTCACATGATATGAATCCAGTATATAGATGATACTGGGGTTATAAATTTCATTTGGACAGAGGAGGTGAGGAGAGGATAACAAAATAAGATAAATTAAAATGAATCTAAAAGAAAAAGAAAGGTGCTTTACCTCTTGAAATAACTTCCTCGAGAACCTCCTTAAGGGAAATGATTTAATTGTTTTGGAAATACCAAGTACTTCCAAGTCATGGGGAGTGACTAGGGAAGGGTATTTGGGCAGAACATTGAGAAGCTTCAAGGCATAGAGGAGTGAATAGAAGAAAGATTGGTGAGGGGTTTTTATAGTGGAGGAGAGGGGTAAATTTTGAATATTTTATACATTATTTTATTATTTCCCTCGAGAAAGGAAATAGTGTTGTTTCATGTGACCCCTAATAGTAATAAGTGCATGTAATATCTAACCATGTGTCCTTACATCACTTATGAGTTCATAAATAGTGTATTTAACTGATAGTTTTATATACGGTATTTTATCATATTTCACTATTCATCAAAAATTCTAGAATTTCAGTAAAATCCCAAAAATTTACCCCTATGATTTTTCAACATTTACAATTAAAAAATTAATTTCACATTTCAAAATTAATTTTATAAATATTATTAATTTAAATTTTAGATAAAGTCATAGATATTAAAAAAATATAAATTATGAGGTTGCAAATAGTTTTATTTCACATTGAAAAATTAATTAGGATCTATTTATCTTATTTCCTTAAAAAATCAAATAATATTATTTTTTACTATTCATAAGGGTCATATTAATATTCATATTACTATTTATAAGGGTATGCTACTATTCACCAAAAAATAAAGTTTCTTATATCAGAATATAAATTATTTATTGATCACAACTCTAGATGACCGTTTATTGAAAATCAAAACACAGAAGAGGAAATGTTGAGTTTAAATTCTAGATAATAAAATTCGATCAATATTTATTTTTAGAACCTTGCGGTGTTACATTCATCCCCACTTTAGAAATTTCAACCTAAAAATTTCATTTTACAATCAAGGCCATAAACATGCTGGAGTAATTTTCCTTCATTGCTTCCTCCTGTTCCCATGTTGCATCCTCGTACTTATGGATTCTCCATAGTACCTTGACCAGATTAGTGGTATTTTTGCATAGAACATTGTCTCTGCGATCCAAGGTTTTCACTGGATGCTCTTCATAGGAAAGATCATCCTCTAACTATACCACCTCTGAAGAGAGTACATGTGAGGTGTATGGTATGTTCTTCCTTAAGAGGGATACATGAAAGACATCATATACTTTCGACATGGTAGGTGGAAGTGCCAGTCAATAGGCCACAGTTCCAACTCAGTCAAGGATCTGGAATGGGCTGATATACCTATCACTTAGCTATCTTTTCTTACCAATCCTCATGACCTTCTTCCATGGAGATATGTGTAGAAAAAAGAGGACTCCAACTTTGAACTCAAGGTCTAGTCGATAGTTATCCGCAAAAATCTTTTGTCGACCTTGGGCTGCCTGGATATGTTGTTGAATGGTTTTCATCTTCTCCACCATTTCTTCAACCAATTCAGGTCCTAGTGCTTACTCTCACCGAATTCATCCCAACACTCTAGTGTTCTTCACCTTTTCCCATAAATGGAATCATATGGTGCCATTCAGATGAATGAGTTGAAACTGTTGTTGTAGGAGAATTCAACCAGTGGAAGATGTTTGTCCCATCCTCCTTTGAATTCCATATAACATGCTCTCAACATGTGTTTGAGTGTTTTAATAGTCCACTTAGATTGGCCATTAGTTTGAGAATGATAGGCCGTACTGAAGTTCAGTTCAATGTTTACAACATTTTGGATACATTTCCAAAAATTCGAGGTGAATCATGGAGCACGGTCGGATAAAATAGATAGTGGTACTCTATAAAGACTTACCAGTTTTTTGATTTAAATCTGTGAAGTTGATCCAATGAAAAGTCCTCTCAAATCGTGATAATGTGAGATGAATTTGTAAGACGATCCACAAAGACCTCTATAGCATTGTTTCCTTTGGAGATCCTTGGAAGTCCAGTGAGAAAGTCCATGATAACGCTCTCCACTTCCATGATGGTATGGGATGTGGTTGCATCATCCCCTTAGACTTTTTCCTCTCATCCTTTATTTGTTGACATTCTCGACACTTTTATGTATATTTAGCAATATCCCTTTTCATATTGTCCTGCCAAAAGTTTTCTCGGAGATCTCGATACATCTATGTGCTACCAGGTTGTATAAAGAATTAGAGCTATGAGCATCATCCAATAGTTCCTTCTTTATCTCAGGAATAACAATAACAAAAAATCCAATTTTGAATTTCAAAATGCCACATTCATATGTGAAGTCAGTTAACTTCCCATCATTTATAACTTTAATTTTCTTTTGAAAATCCTCATCATCATCCTAGGAAAATTTTTTCCTCTCCAGTAAAGAAGGTTGGGTAACCATTTGAAAAAGTTGTGATGTGTTACCTTCCTTGATAATTCCCATATACATCTTTACTAGTTCCATGAACATAGGATACCTTTCAACTCTCATCTTGTTTATAATTCCATGGTTCTTTCTACTCAAAGAATCTGCTACCTTATTTTTATTCCACGGGTGATAGTGTATTATGAAATAATAGTCTTTGAGTAGTGAAATCCATATCCTTTGTCTCATGTCGATTTCTTTCTGTGAGAATATATATTTCAAACTTTTATGCTCCTTATATATCTCACATTTTTTTTCATAGAGGTAATGTCTCCAAATCTTCAAAGAAAAGATTATCGCTGATAACTAAAGATCATGAGTTGGATAGTTTTGTTCAGGATTTTTTAGATGACTAGATTCTTAGGCAAACACTCGATTATACTACATAAGGACACAACCAAGTCCTCTCATTGATGCATCACTATATATATAAACCCATAATTCCCCAATGGTAGGGTTAGGATCGGAGAATTACCTAACCTCCTCTTCAATTCTTTATAAAATTATTCACATTCATTTTTTCATATAAAAATAATCCCTTTTCGTGTAATCTTGGTCCTTGGGTTGGCTAAATGGGCGATGTTTTGAGAAAAATGTTGATAATAACCCAGGTAAACCAATAAAACTATGTACATCAATTATGTTTATTGGAGTATTCCATTCTTGAACAGCCTTTATCTTTGTATGATCTACATATATTATATCCTTAGAGATAATGTGGCCCAGAAAGGAATCTTATTGGATCCATAAATTACAATTTATAAACATCTTATATAATTAATTTCTTCTCAGAGTCTTGAGAATAGTGCACAAGTGATTTTCATGTTCTTCATAGCTTTTACAGTACACCAGGATGTTATCAATAAACACCACCACAAATTCATCAATATATTCCTTGAAAAAACTATTCATCAAATCCATCAAAACATATGGTCCATTAGTTAGTCCAAAAGGAATTATTGTAAACTCGTAACGCCCATACCTGGTTCAGAATGCTATTTTTTGAATATATTCTTTCTTCAAAAGTAACTGATGATATCAAGATCGAAGATCAATTTTAAAAAAATATTGGGCTCCCAGAATTTGATGTAATAAATCATCAATTCATGGAATAGGATATTTATTCACTATTTTAATATCATTTATTACCCTGTAATCAATGCACAACCTCATAGACCTATCTTTCTTGTTAACAAAAAGAATAGGGTCTCCCTATGGAGAAATTCTATGGAAAAATAAATCATTTATCACTCAATTCCCCCAGTAGTTTCTTTATCTCCACTAAGTCCTTAGTGGCCATTCTATAAGGGGTCTTGGATATGGGCCTTGAACCAGGAATTAGGTCAATGGAAAACTCAATTTCCCACTCTGGAGGATGTTCAACCAAATCCTATGAAAGGAAATCAATATATTCTTGTACAACAGGTACATATTATATTTTAACATTCATTTCCTCACCCATAGTTATTTCATTCACTTACTCCCTGATAATGGAATTTAGTTGATCTACTTGGGGTGGATCTAGATAATAATCAAGTGGTGATGTTTCTGCTCTAATGATATGGTACTCCTTATCATCATCGAAAATTGTAACCTCTTTCTTCTTAAAATAAATTTTCACATCACGGTCTGAAAGAAAATCCATACAAAGTATTATATCAAATTCAATCATGGGTATGATAATGAGATCTACAGATAAAGAACATTTATATGACATAATGGGGACTGATTCACAAAACATCGTTTCAATGATACTTCCCTTTGGAGTTTTGACTGAAAACTCCCTTGTTAAATCAAATTGGAAATGTCTAATTTTCTTAGAAAACTGGGATGATATGAAATAGTGTGATGATATAGAATCAAATACACAATTGGTTACGTTTTATGATATTATCAATGTACCTGAAACCAAGTCATTCAAAACTACAAACTCTGTAGTTGTGATCACATAAGCTTGTCCCTTATCCCTTGAACTTTTCTATTGTATATTTACTTGAAACCTTGGAAAATCATTTTCATAGTGTTATGTATCCTGAAAATTATAGCATTGAACATTAATGGACTCTTGTTTCCCCTTGCAATAACTAGAAAGATGGCCTTTATGACCACATTTGTAGGATACTCCTTTTTCATTTAAGCATGCACCCGGGTGTTTCCTTCTATAATTATCACAGGGTAGAAATTAAACTCTTCCCTTCTTCCCTATTTCCTTATTTCATTTTCTAGAGTTTTCAATATCCCTATTCTTTTCTTACTTTCCCTTAATGTCATAAGACATAGAGAATTATTTTTCTATCTTGATTGCACATGAAACTATATCCTCATATGATGAAAAACTATGGGGTACCAGTGCCCGCCGGGGGAATTGCTTTAAGCCATCCATGAATCGATCAATTTTTCTCCTTTTATTTCGTATATAGTCCACATCATGTCTTTCTAGCCTTGTAAAGTTAGCTTCGTACTTTGAAACATTCTCATCCTCCTTCTGCCTCAGATTCAAGAGTTTCCTCTCTATATCTGCTCTCTGTTCGCAAGGAAAGTATTTATCTCGGAAGATTTTTTTAAAATTTTTCGATTCTATATATTTAATTTCTTCCTCCTTATTTGTATTTTGGATTAATGACCTCCACATATCTGCATCTCCTGATAGCCGATAAACTACGATGATGAGATTCTACCTTTCATTATATCTAAAATAAAGAAATATACTCTTGAGGGAACTTATCCACTACTCCGATACAAATGGGTTTGTACTCCCATTGAACGATGGAGTTTTTTTTCGCATAAAGAGATCTAGCATAGATCCTCCACGTGGTGGATCAGGAAGCTCTATATGGGTAAGGTTATTATTCATAACCTGATTATGTTTTCCTAGTATGGTTAAGAGTTTCTCAGCACCAGTCACAGCACAAGAGCCAACATCATTATATTGCATCGGAGGAAAATCCTTAGAGGGGACACGTGATTTTGTGCGATTTCCATTCCATCCATTAGGCACCATTTCTAAATAATGACATACACTATATTAGGGTATGAGTCATAATTTATAATCTCAATGTAGAAAAATACTATGCATAAATTGAAATTCTACGCATTGTTAATCTCATAATCATAAACATGGTATCTTTAAGAAAAAATTTACATTTAAATCATTTATAATGGCTTGTAAAATAAACGTGAATTATCCTAAGCATATCCCCCTTGTGTGTCGTAAGAAATAGTGCCACAAGGCTTGTTGTCATAAACCAAGACACCCCGAGTCAAGCCCGAAACTCCTTGTCGGAATTTTTACTTCTAGGTATATATATTCCATGACCAAATAAACCTACTCGTATCCAGAATGGGATGTACTTCTTAAATGATCCACATAATCCATTCCATACAAAAATACCAGGACATTCATGTATGTTTATTCTCAAAGACTCACATAGGGATTCATCCCTAATCTACATTTCCATGTTTTCCACAAACTTTCTCTCAAACCAAGTCTAAGGACCCAACCCCAGTTGCCCAATGTCGGGGCCTTATTTTATTACGTTTCACACATACGAGGAATACAAATCCTGAAGTACCAAGTAGTTTAATAGATTTTGGAAACAAGATACATAAATAAGTTTATCATTACATCATGAATGGAAATACAATACTAATTTATCCCACTAGTAACATCATGCCTCCTAGATTATGATTTCAAGTCATTCAAAATTTAATTCTTCATGTCCTGTGAAAAAATGAAACATAAGAAAGGGGTGAGCTCAATGATCTGTAAGAGTAAGCAATACAGCAAAAGATAGCATAATCATAAGATATGGTGCATAATTGAAAACACAATCCTTTAATAATAAACTTGCACAGATTATGGTAGGAATATGAGCTGAGTAAATAATGCCATAATGAATCATAATCATGTGTATTCTACTAGTCAAATAACCACATGAACATTGAATTACTAATTTCATAATGAGGGAAGTGCATATGTCGGACATTTTGAAACATTTTTTCATGGCCTCAGCCAAGACGTCAAATGATTAAGGCCTCGACCAAAATCTATATAACACAATGGGAAAGGCCTTGGCCAATTCTACATCTATTTGTCTGATGAGACCAACTGATGCATCGAGGGGCTATAGTGGGCCTGACTTGTCAGATAATAAATCCAATTAATTACTCATATGAGCGAGGATAAACATAAATAACATATATATTCATATTGAAACTATCATATGAAATGTCACTATATTTTTACAATCATTAAACATAAAACACTAACCATTCTAAGTAATATGTTGAATGGTTTTAGGAAAGATCATACAAAATAAAGTTAGTCAAAAACCATTAAATAAAATACTCTAGTTTAATTCACATATTATTAAACCCAATAATACATAATAAACAACAAGAGTGTTGAATCAAATGAAAATACTCTTATAAAATCATTAAGCAATCTTGAGATAAATACTCTTCTATGTTGAAAAGAATAGTTCATTTGGAAAATATTTGTATAAAACTAGAAGTGATGTAAGAAAGTATTTTCATAATAAAATATTTTTTTTTAAAAAGATAATGGTTTCCCAAAAACAGATTATAGAGTGCCCTTGAAAATAGATATAAATTTCAGAAATTCCCTTGAATCGGGCTTGTATTTATCAAACATTTTTCAATATTTCTTTTAAATCATGTAACAATCCATAAAAATGGAAGGATTCTGGTTGGTGTACATATATAGAATACCTACACAGAATTTATGATAAGTACATGACAATATCTGAGAATTTCATTGGGGTAATTATACAATGAAAGTAACCTGATTGAAAATGGATGTTCGGGTGAGAAAACCCTTACCTTAACTCCAAACATGTTCTGATCTTGTACTTATCTCCTAGAACATGAAATTATACTTATTAATAATATCTTTTAGAACCTATTAGACTTGTATTTATTTTATAATAATTATTTTTTGTTCATTTATTTCATTATTCATAAGTTATTGTACTGAATTTTGTCATTCTGGAGTGTTTGTTTTCTTTATTTTTTATAATCGGTTCACTTGTTCATAAGTAATGAAGTGGTATTGATGTAAATCTCCAGAATTTAAATTAAATATTATTTATAAAAATCCAGAATTGTTAATGGTCATTTCTATCATTTGGTTACATGGAATGAGGATGTATCATTAGATGACAATCACTTCGATTATTTGGCGGTATTTGGATTATTATCAACTAATTTTGTCACATTAATTAATAATATGTACATATACTGGTTCCTGAATATTAATTAGGTTTTAATAAATATATTATAGTATGGTTCAATGATAAATATGGTTTCATGACTTATAATGAAAGAAATACTAAAGAACGAAACTACGTCGTCCACGAAAGTTACAAATTGGAACCTCATGGATGTTGATTTCATTTATAAAAATAAAAGGGAGGGATTAAGAATATTGATGATGGTTCTTATATTCACATGATATAAATCAAGTATATAGATGATACAGGAGTTATCATGCTCTTTTGATAGAGGAGGTGAAGAGATGATAACAAAAGAAGACAAATTCAAATGAAACTAAAAGATAAAGAAAAGGTGCTTTACCTCTTGAAATAACTTCTTCAAGAACCTCCTTAAAGGAAATGATTTATGTATTTTGGAAAGACCAAGAGCTTCTTGGTCATGGGGAGTCACAAAGGAAGGGTATTTGGGCAGAACATTGAGGATATTCAAGGCTTAGAGGAGTGAGGAGAAGAGGGATTAGTGAGGGGTTTTTATAGTGGAGGAGAGAGGTAAATTTTGAATATTTAATTCATTATTTTATTATTTTTCTCAAGACAACCAATAGTCTTGTATCATGTGACCCCTAATAGAAATAAGTGAATGTGAGTTTGAACCAAGTGTCCTTACATCACTTATGTTGTCATAAATAGTGTATTTAACTGATAATATTTATATACTATATTTTATCGTATTTCACTAGTTTTCAAATATTCTAGAATTTTCGGAAATTCCTGAAAATTTAACCCTAACATTTATCGATGTGTCGAATTTAAAAAATGAACTAAATTTTTCAATATTAATTTTCTAAACATTATTAAATTAATTTTTATATAAAGTCTCAGTTAATTTGAAAAAGAACAATTTTAAAGGTGGAATTAGTTTTATTTCACATTGAAAAATTAATTAAGATCTCATTATCTTATTTACTTAAGAAAATAAAATAATATTATTATTTCCTATTCATATGGTCCATATTACTATTTATATTACTATTCATAAGGGTAATTTAATATTCACCAAAAAGTCAAGTATGTTTTATCATACTCTAAATGACTTACTAATCACAACTCTAGATGACCGTTTTTTGAAATTCAAAACATAGAAGCGGAAAAGATGAGTTTATCTTCTAGATTATAAAATTAAATCAATATTGATTTTCAAAACCATGTGATGTTACAAAATAAATGTGTATTGATAATTTATCATTAATTTAGGGCAATCCTTATCATATATATATGTTAATAAATAAAGGATAATTGAACATAACCTGAATTGATAAGAGACTGCTAGAATATGCAATAGTCTCCCCCAAGGGTGTGATGAGACAGACTCCACATATTCTTGACCAATGTGATTTCATAAGTCTCATTTCAAAAGTTCCCAAAAACTTATACTTTTTTAAATTAGGTCCATAACTAATGATGTAAATTAGAATCCTTTTGGTGTTTATAGATCCCAGAAAAAAACAAATTGGAGACCATTCAAAAATTTTTTACCCAAATTTAGTGATTAAGAATAATTCACCCTTTTGTAATCAATAATAGGGAACCCCTGATTTTCATAAAAAACAACAACATTATAATGTGCATCTATGAAATGAAATTGAGATGAAATCCATTACCTCACATTTCCATTTGGATGAACATACATTATCTCTTGAAATAGTGGTTTTAAACATGTTATTAACGTATTAAAAATGATATTAATATATATAATTCTATATATGATCCTTTTATAACTTATTATCACTCATTTGTTAATAATAGTTCATTATTATTGTTATTTTGGGTGTTAATTGTCTTCTTTTCTAATATTTGTTTCATCAGGAAAGTTATGGTTCCCATGAATATAATATATAACAATAATCTCCCAAATCATGTCACTATTATAAATATCATATTTATTCATTATATACATTAATAGAACCAATTATGAATGTTGAACATTGAAAATTAATCGCATCACTTCATGGAGATGGTAGGCCATACGTATACATGAGTGAAAAAATCATTCCCTTCATGTGAGAAATGGTAAGGTAGTGGGTGATATATTAAATTTATTGAATAAAAATCATCTAATTTATTTCATATGTAATCAATAATTTTATCCATATTATATTCTATTTAACTCATAATTTAATAATGATTTTCATTACTTCATGAGACAGTTATCCATTATACACACGAGCAATAATATCGTATTTTAAACAACGTGGAAGATAAAAAGGAATATGTGATATTACTATTAAATAATTATAATAATGTCATAAATATCATATACATGTGTTAAATCCCTATATATACCCAAACATGATGGTTTTAATGGAAAAATTAATGACATTAGTTTATGGGGCGATATTATGTCGTACACATGAATAATGATTTTGTTACCAATTTGATGGAAGTGGGGATGGATTAAAATTATTCTCCCAAAATAATATCATATTATTATATGGTATATAATATTTTTATTATATTATAAGTGTAATTTCATAAGTTATGGTGGAAAAGGAATAAGGAAAATGAAATAGATTTGTTAATACAATTACCTTCTCTAAAAGAAACCATTTTGGATCCCCTCTTAAGGATCCTAAGTATGGTCCGTTAAGAGGACCAAATTATCTAGAATGTAACATGGGGTGTTGGGGAGAGAATTATACAGGGGTTTTTGAGCCAAATATATTTTTATTTGTAAATAATTTATGGGGGAATGATTTTTTATAAGTGGGAAATGGGAACCGTCATGGAAATTATGTATAAATTTCCCAAAAGAATCAAAAATATTAAAGTCATTCACATGAAAAATGATTTTAAATGAACATAAATTAGAAATTGGGAATTATATTATTTAAATATTCCCAAAAAACATTATTTCTAAATGTATTTAGGTTTTTTTAACCTCTATCTCTTTACCTTAACCCCCCGGTAAATCGATTTTTACCTGGACTGTGGTAATTAATTTTTACAACATTCACTATTCATTTTAGTAAAAAAATTAAAATGACCTTATTAGAAATTATAAATTATTATGAATCAAAATATTAAATCTATTTTCATATATTCAATTAACATATATCAAAATTTTCAATTTAAATTTTAGCTCACATATGTGAGAAAAAATTTAGTTTTTAAATTTAATAACTTCAAAAGTTTACAACATTTTTATATCAAAATTCAATTTCAAAATTATTAAAATGATCTAAATCGGATTAATAGATTTATAATTGAACTATTTTAACAATAAAACAAATTTAAAATATAATTTATCATTATAAATTATTTAGATGAAAAGGCAGTTTCCTATTGAAATCCCATATTTGTCATTATTTATCAAGAAAATTAAACTTCTCAAAAAAATCCCAAAAATTCACTATAATATAATTTTGGATTTACTATTTAAAAAATTTATTATTTTTATTTTTTTAAAATTATAATTTTATAAATTAATTATAAATTATGTTCTTCAAGCGGGACTAAACCACCTTATTGAAAAAACAATTTCTTTGAAAACATTTGTTTTACTTCTTCATGATTCTTTTTATTATTTACAAAGAATATATAAAAAATAATTTTTTTATTAGTTAGTTAATAAAATCCAATATTTTGTTCTAATGGATAGTACATAACTGTAATTTTAATTCAAAATATTAGTGGATTATTATTGTTTGTTAAAAATAAGTCTTTCATTTAACACAGGCAATAGAAGAAACTCATTATTGATGGTAACATAAGGTAAACTTATTGTTGTGTTCATAGAAATGTATAGAATGTATTTAATTTATTTTAAACGGTAAATATATTATATTGCATAAGTATGTTATATTATTTTCTATAATTAGTGTTGTGTTTCATGTACACTTTAAAATATTATGTTCATATTTTAAAATTTTGGGGTGTTAAATTCTCCACACCGTAAATAAATCATGTCCTCACAATTTAAACTTGATCTCAGTAATCATGTGTTTGAAATTTTGAATTAATATTTTTGAAAAATCTTTTTCCTAAAAGTGTTATTATAATATACATTTAATAAGGGTGAAAAGGATGTACAATATTTATTTGTAATAACACTTATCATGGAATCTAAATAGTATAACATTGGGGAAAGTGCAGATATAGACATAGAATAAAAGTGTAAATAACTGTTCTAAGTTAGTGAGGTAATTGTTCAAAAGAAATGGAATGTTTAATGGAATGATTATGGGCACATAGAAATAAATATATGATAATTTAAAAGACTAAAATTTTAATATAAATGAATATATTATGGTAACATTTTTTTTCAAGATAATTTTCATAATGTTGAGTAATTATTTTAGTTTCTAATAATATGAATAAAGATATTTAATATATATTTTTCTATTTCATAATAAAATATTTCTTTTTCAAATCATTGATTATTTTCTAATTCATCTCTTACTCTACCAAATTAATATCCCAAAAAATAAATCATATAACTAATGAACTGAAATTCAATTTTAACAAATCTTAAGATCCATAAAAAGTGAAAAATAGTTATATTTGTCTCTAAATATTTACAAAAAAATAATATGATTAGAATAAGTTATAAAATATAATAAATTAATCTCTAAAGCTAATAAGTAATACTATTGGTTCATCATTATTTTTTTTTCAAACAATTTAACTAAAATCAATTACATATTAAATATGACTTTGTGTATGTTATTGGTAGGTGAAAAAACATTATCTTCCTTAGGTCATGGGTTCAAGACCCATGGCCCTTCAAGACATGATGGATATTCATGTGACATATATATTATAATTTTTCAAAACTATACTAATATAATTCATATAAAATTACCAAAAAAATATAATGGACATCATTGAAATCGACATAATAATAAAATAATCTTTTTAATATGGTTTTCAATACATCTTATTTTGTTCAATAAGTCTAATAATAATATTTGACTACTATTGCAATGTCATTAATGATAATATTTACCCTAAAGGATATCATAACCTTTAAACATTTTATTATTAAATGAAACTGATTTATTCCTAAAATAACTTTTCCATTATAATGTATTCTTGTCGTAATTTTTTTCCAAAATATACTTAATTGTTCTAGGATCCAAACATAAAAAACCTCAAAGAATGTATTAAAGGCTTTGATTTTATGATAAATATTAAACTCATAATCGTGATGGTATTCATAACTCTTAATTTAATGCACACATTTATTCTTCTAGTATTTAAATTATCCCTTAAATGTTACATGATTCTTATACCAATATATCATTTGTAAAAATTATTCTATAATATAATTATGAAATCCTAATAAATAAATAAATAATTTTATTTCGATATAGTTCCTTCTTTTGTCTAGGGTTTAACCATAATATCATATATATTATTTCTAAAACATAACACCTTTTATTCAATATAAGATAACATATATTTAACCAAGGTAATTAGTTTTACTAATCTATTTAAATCCTTTATAGTGTATTGTAAATAAAATGTGCCTTATCCTAATCATATCTCCAGGGAGTGTCAAACTAGTTTCATAGTAAGTATTGTTTTAATATACTATATGATAAACACATATATTCCAATTCACCATTTTGGTATTTATTGCCCCTAGGTACCTTATTTCCAAAACCACATCCACTAACAATATCCAGACAAGGATATATTTCTAGGAAAACCACATAATATTTATCTTACCAAAACATTAGTATGTTTTTCTATACTTATCCCTAATTTTATTCTTAGTTTTATAATCGCTAATTTATCTTTTTATAATTATAGTTTCCAAGGTTTAAACTAAAATTCCCTTAATACCGATAGTAGTAACCCTAACCCCAGTAGCCTGTAGCTAATGCTGAGATAAATGACTGAAATCCATTCCATTTTATCACTAAAATGATTATGAAAAAATCCAAATACAATTTCCTATTGAAAATATTCATAAAAGTAATAATTTATTACTGAAATAATTCAATGCTTAATTATTGGGTGTTTTGTTTCCTAGGTACATGATACAATTACCACTAAGACCTTTCATAATATGGCTTAAAAAAACTACGTGAAAACCCACTTAACTAAAGCTAGAAAACTGATTTCTCCCATGAGACTATGGAATAATCAATGTTATATCTATAATTAGGACTCAACCATTTCGTACATGTAAAAATCATTACTCATATATAAAGTAAATTATTTAATTGAATAATAATTTTCCCCATCAAATATCTTTAACAATTAAATAATATATATTTATCAAAATATACCCATATAAACCAATGACATTCAATTTATAAAACCATTTTTATAAATTATATATGAATTAAGAAATAAATGTATCTATGATAAATAATATGGATATTTATGTGAAATTCAATGTCTATTGATCATATGAAATTCAACATATCATCGGAAAGTTATTTGTATCAAAAATGAATCATGGAAGTGAATGTCAATACATTCCTTGGACAAAATGATCATAAACCATAGAGAGGGAAAAAAGGATGGTATCAATATATGATATTCACATTTATGTAATAATAAAAGGTTTTTTCATTGATCAATATAAATAACATAAATATGACTTTAAAAAAATTCTTGAGTAAAATATCTTTTCATTTTGAAAATCACCTTTTAAATCATAAAATATTTTGAAAATACGTTTCATTGAAAAAGAATTTTTGAAAAATATCAATTTCCCAAATATTAAGGAAAAATTTATTCAAAAATAATTTTATAAACTATCAAATGGAAGATTGAAATAAATTATGGTGGGTAATTATGTACATGTATGAATGAACATTCCTTTTAATTGGTAAAAATGATAGAAAAGTACCATATTCAAAAAGTGTTAATAATATTCCATTAATTTTTTTTTGAAAAGAATAAAATGTGTAATAAATTACTTATTAAATAATTAATAAATGGTTAAAAATATTTTTCAAAATATTTTTAGAAAACATGGTTTTGGAATAAATAGGTCTTCAATCGAAGAGATAAATAAGGTCATATTTTCATAAAAATATTTTATCAACAAGATTTAGTACCAAAGAGTGAAAAATGGAATTTTAATTTTGAAAAATATCATTAATTACCCTTGTATAATAAAATTAAAAGATTCCTAAAATAATCATCATATGATTTCCTTCAATTGGAATTTAAGAAAAAACAATCTCGGTGATAATGAGAATATAAAATTAAACCTTATAATCTTTTTAATGTTGATTGGAGAATTATTCAGTGAATATATCAAGAGAATTAGATAAAATTGAACATAAAAAAGTTTAAATATAGAATAATAAAATAAAAATTTCATATATACATAATCATAGAATGTCAAAGGCAATATAAAAGTAATATAACCCAACTAAAGGAAGTTGAGTTATGAAATTATTTATCACTTGGAAACTTCTATATAAAATTACCTTAGATGAAATAATTAAAATTTGAAACCTAAAATATCATGGATAATGAATTATTCATGATATTTCATTTCAAAGTGGAGGTATAAACACCATATAAAAGAGACTTGGTGCATAACATTACAATATGCCTCAATGAAATAATATTGAGATGAAATCACTTACCTCAAGTTACTTATAAGTGAAAGTACCTTAATATTATATATATTGGTTTTAAACATGTTACTAACTTATTAAATAACAATATTAATATTTATAATATCATATATGGTACATTTATAACATCTTATCACTTGTTTGTTTACAAACTTTCATTGTTATAATTGTTTTGGGTATTAACTGTCTTTTTTTCTCATGTGTGTTTTATCATGGATGTTCAAGTTCACTTTAATATAATATGTATATATCTAAATAATATAAATAATTATATTAATGGTTTAAATATCATATTTAATAAGTATACACATTTCTACAACCATTTATTAATGTTGATCATGGAAAATCAATTGCATCACTTAATGGGAAGGGTAGATCGTACAAATGAACAAGTGATGATACCATTCCATATATGATTGAAATTGAAAGGAGGGATGTGATATTTTAAATTTATGTAATCAATATCATAAAAAATTAATCAAATATATTTTTTAATTTTATACTCCTTACATTCCGTGTGAAGTGTAATTGAAAAATGATTTGCATTGCTTCGTAAAGTGGTAGTCTAGCGTTATCTTGTTTAAAAAAATGGAAAATAAAAATGTATATGTAATATTAAAATTAAATAATTAAAATAATATCACTAATATCATGTAATTGTGTTAAATCTATAACTATATCTAATAGTGATATATGTTAGTGGAAAAAAATGGCATCGGTTCGCAAGGCAGTCATCCGTCGTACACACGAATGATGATTTCATAACCCATTTGATAAAATTAGTGATTGATAATTATAATGAACTAAAAACTAACATATAATTATATGGGAGATTTTATTGTTATTATGTTTTATGTTTTATTACATAATTTATGTGTTAAAAGGATGAAAGAATATGAAATATCTTTGCTAAGATAATTACCTTCTCTAAGAGAAAGATCCTTTAGATATCCTATTAAGATTACTATGTATGATAATTGGGGGGGGGGGGGGGAGGAAGATCCAAAATTTAACTAAGGATTTTGGGGAGAGAATTCGGAAGGTTTTCATAATCCAAATGGCCTTGTATGTGTGAGTAATTTAGGGGAGAGAGTACTCTTTTATAAATGGGTAAAATGAACCCTCTTGAAAATTATATAGAAATTTCCCAAAAGAATCCAAAATGTTAAAGTCATTCAAATGGTAATTTCTTCCAAAGGGACATATATTAGAAATCATAAAGGATAATATACAATTATTTTCGTAAATAATTAAATTGATAAAATTTAGGATATTTTAATCGTTATCTTTTAGTTTAACCCCTAGTAAATCAATTTTTTCCTTAACAATGGTAATTAATTTTTATTGCCTTCACTATTCATTTTTTAAAAAATTATTTAGAAATTCTTTAAAATAATTTTTTTTTCTGATTTAATATATGGAATATATTTTTTCAAAGTAAATTGACAAAAGTAGGAATTTTTTTTAAATTAATTATGCAAACATGACGAGAAAGTGGGTTTTAAAAATAAAAATGTTCAAAAGTTTACATATTTCTTATATCTAAATTAAAAATGAAAATGATTCTAATAACCAACATTGGATTAATAGGAATAGTATTAAATCATTTTAACTTTAAAAAAATCATAATATAACTTAACATTAAAATTTATTTAATAGAAAATATAGTTTTCAATTAAAATTCAGTCTTTTTCACTATTCATTGAAATATTTAACTTCTCAGAAATATAAAAAACTCACCATAATATAATTTTTGTCTTTATTATTTTAAAAATGAACTTCATTTTTTAAAATAGTATTTCAAACATTGTTAAAAATTAATTTTAATTTATATTCCCCAACCGCTACTAAACCATATTTTAGGAAAATATAGCTTTTATGAAAAAAAATTATTTTTATTTTAAATGACTCTTATTAATATTTTTAATTAATATATAACCAATAAGTCTGTAAAAAATATAACTTTTTAAAAAAAAATATTCATATTCATACCCTCCATTATAAAATAAAAAAGATAACAATCATATTAAATACCAACATTTATTATATATTGTTATTTGTTAAAACTCGGTCATGCATGTAACGAAAGACATTGAATATACTCATTGTTTAGTGTGGCACATGATAAAATTAGTGTTTTTTTAATTACTATAAATATAATTCATTTAATTTATTTTAAATACTAAATATATTTTGAGGTCTCAGGATGTTATATTTCTTTCTACACTTTGTGTTTCATTTCATAGAGGCTATTGAATATGATTCACATATATTCAAATTTAGGGGAGTTACATTCAAAAAATAAAAACCATTGATGGTGTTAATTCCCCTATAATATTACCCCTATCCTCATTTAAAGAATAATGTACTACATATATTTCCTCATTAACTATATATCATCACTCATGAAACTCAGTCATTATGACATAACACACCCATCCAACAAGCCTCACTATAGGGTTTATAATCAATGTGGTGTATTTCAATATCACCTTTTGATTTCATAAATTATTTACTATTATAAAACCCATTATATGATGGGTATGACAAAAAAATAGTGAAATAAATTACTTTCAAATTAATCTAAAATCCAATCTCACTAAAAACACTATATTAATCTCTTAATAGTTCAATATTTTTATCTATATTCTACTCATCCCAATTGATACGCTATCTATTTGATTCATAATAAAATTGATCTACATGATCCCTTTGACATTTGGTATGTTCCTAAATCATCCCATAAAATTATTCACATTCTAATAATGGTCATATATCATGATATACAACTATCCCATGTAAGCCACATAGTTAAATATAATATAGCACTCTCAATATATCATATTTCCCTATTTTCTTACGTTTTCCCGTTGATTCTCAATAATTATTTTGTACATAAATATTTCTATAATAACTCTTACTCATACTGATTTGTTATGAAACAATATTTTGATAACCCCATTAATAATTTCTTATCTATGATAAGGTGAAAAATATTTATCTTTGTTCAGTTGATCCCCTAATCACTTTTGGATGTGATTAGTTATTGAGTCTCACTAGAATTCCATATTTTACTTTTATTTTATTTTATTTACAGATATTTATCTGATTTATTTTTTTCATAATACCATGTTTATGATCCCAATATGAAATGATTTGGGATGTGTGGGTAGTATTTTTGTAAGAGAATTTAAAAGAGTATTATAATTCGACGAATCAATGGAACATTAAATATAATGGAATATCTCACAATATATAAATTTCACCACTCTATAAAAAATAAATTACATGGGTGAAGTTTTATAAAAGTATGAATTCCATATGTAGTAAATTTTATGTTTTTTGTGAAGGAATTGATATTATGATAGAGTATTTACTAATATTTCATCATTTATAATTTCAAGAACTTAGAATGGATTAAGATAAACTAAAAGTTTATTTTTTTATATGGGTGATCAAAATTTATCAATGTTTAATGTTATGACGAAACAATTGAATATTCAACCATTGTTAAGAAATTCATGATAATCTTACCAAAATAATTTGAAGGTAATATTTTTAATTTTGATGTGTAATAGTTTCATTAGTTAACTATCGATAGACTCAAAAAATATCTCGATAACATATAAGTTGAGTAAAGGCACACATTAAATAATAAAATAATATTAAAAAGATATTAATTCCATAAAAGGATAAATGATCAATTTAAAAAATAAGTCTCATAATAAATAATAGTATTTTTCATAGATATGAGGATGTTCTAATAGTCAAATGGGTGTAAATTAATGGAATTATAATTTATATATATAATCACAGTTAAGATAATATATATTCTGGAAACTAAAAATAAATAGTGCATTATATTTTTATAGTAGTTCAGATCTTAGTAATCATATATATACTCTTCACACTTACAATATGATAGTATGGTATCCACTATAACATGAGAAAACTTTTAAATAGGTGTCACGACCTATTACAACTGAATTTATCAAAACCTAGAGTTACAACTGAATAAATCCTATTTTTTAAAATAGAGGCATAACCTGAACAATTTATACCACTTCCTACTTGGAATAATAACTACATACCTACCATTTATAGCTATAGGAAAAAACCTAGATATACCCTTTATGGGTAGTATAAAATTACCCAAATGACCTTCTAATGAATAAAAAAGCATACACAAAAAATAATTCACATAGAATGTATAGGAAAATACAATACCATATAACTAGATTTTAAAAAATTATGATCTGAGTGTCTAGGTATCAAGGATAATTATTTACGACAATTAGTTTAATTATTGTTTAAATCTAGATAAAAATAACACATTAGTAGTTAGCATAAATTGTACATGAAGGTTTGACATGTAATAGAATTCCAATATTTTTTATGTTGTACATATCATGTATCTCTCTCAATTCATGTATGCTCGACACCTTAAACCTTTGAACTAGATTTATCAATCTCTATATAGAGAGTTTCTTCATTAAAAAAAACTTTATAATATTTCTCTCACACATAGAAACTTAAAATATTATATCCATTATAGTGCCTATTTTTGAAGTACAGTTACACATGGAAACCAACAAAATAATTCAATGTTGATTGATTATTCATATAGAATTCCCAAATAATAGTTCTCAGGTTTTTTAACATTTAATGAGAAATATTATTATACATGTGGATTTTCATGTTTAGAAAACTGTTGATACTCATTAAAATAAAAATTTGTTAAAAAATATCATTGGAATGATAGATGAATAAATAATAATCATGGTAAATAATATATCATTTAATCAATGTTTAATCGCATAGAAATTTACGAATAATTCATATGAGAAAAAAATTTAATCTTCAAATTGGTTTTTAAATTTTCAAATATAGAAGAAGAAATATATCATCCATAAGTATAATTTTAAAACAATAAAAATTACAAAAATCTAAATCACATAAGCATTATTCAGTGTCCATATAAAATTTATGATTGAGTGATATCTATGTATGAGTGAAACATGTCAGAAAAATAATGCATAAGTATGAAAATATGGATATTAACATATGAAAATTAATCTAAAGATATATGTCACGACCCTCCTTCAGCAAGAGGAGAGAATTGATAACATATTTCTGAACCCTTTATTCCTCAAGTTGAAGGAGAGATAATGACCCCCAATACCCACCTTCAATAGGCCCCAAAGTAGAGACTAACACAAAGGGTATAGAATCACATGTAATATGGAAGGCATTACCCTTTTTAATTAGTTGGATCGAAAGATAAGATCATAAATCCCAAACAATACCAAAGACGGAATTAAAAGTAAAGCCCAAACAATCCATTCCTATATTCATGTTCCAATAACAATGTGATACAAAAGTAAAAGAAAACTCCAAAGTAAAATACTAAGGAAAAGAAAAATATCAACAATAAATGTCCCAATGTCTGAGCTAGTACAGTCTTGCACGATCTCCAATGTCCTCTTAGTAACCTAAATATAGTTTTATATACGTAGGGTGAGTATATAAATATACTCTGTAGGGAAATCCCAAATTCTCTCGTGCACAAGTGGGAAGTCATTCTAATGTCCCCTGTGAAATAGGGATAACCAAAGCACCTAGAAAGAAAATTATCCACCCAAACCTCACCTATACACACTCCCCAAATAACACAAGTCAAGTAAAATAATTGTAAAAACACATCAATGTTTGGGTACCCCTCACCACTTTACGACTTGTTATTGAAGAAATCCTACATGTTAGACCTCCCCCACCATTCTCACTATAGTCCCACTGCTATACCCTGACCGAACACACCTAGGCTACCACAACCACACATCTCACATGAAAACACCTAGGCAATAACAACCATAAGTAACCACACCTGCAGACACCAGGGCCAGAACAAATATCTCAATTACCGAAGAAACCTGGGCTAGAAAAACTATTTCCATGCCCGAAGACACCTAGGCTTCATCCTAAAGTAACTTGGGAAACAAACTGCCTAGGTGTGTGTGGGCGGGTTGTTTCCCAAGTGTCTTCGGGATGAGGCCTAAGTGTCTTCGGTCATGGAAATAGTTGTTCTGGCCCATGTGTCTTTAGGCATGGTGGTATTTGTTCTAGAAAATGTGTTTTTGGGTGTGATTACGTAAGGTTGTTGTATTCCAGGTGTTTGTGGGTGGGATGTGTGGTCGTGGTAGCCCTGGTGTGTGTATGATCGGAATGGCAGTTGGACTGTAGTGAGAATGGCGGGAGAGGTATAACGCATAGGATGTCTTCAATAACCATTGGGAATGTGGTGTAGGGTACCCAAACATCGATGCATTTTTACTATTATTTTACTTGACTTACATTATTTTGGGAGTGTACCTTAGTAAGGTTTGGGTGGATAGTTTTCTTTCTTGGTTCTTTGGTAATCTTTTTTTCTCATGGGACATTAGAATGCCTCCCCACTTGTGCATGAGATATTTTGGTTTTTACCTAATGAGTATATCTATATACTCACCCTATGTATATAAAACTACTTTTGGGATTCCAGGAGAACTTCAGGTATCGTGCATGACCATACTAGCTCGGACATTATGACAGTTGTTGTTGCTATTTTTCTTTTCTTTGGTACTTTCTGTTGGAGTTTTCTTGTAATTTTGTAGAACATTTTTTTGGAACCTGTATATGGGAATGGATTGTTTGGGATTCACATTTACTTCCAAAATTGGTCTTTTTTATGATTTACTATATTATCTATCGATCCTACTAAATAAAAAGGGTTATCCCTTCCATATTACATGTGATTTTATACTCTTGGTTATAGTCACCACTCGAGGGACTATTGAAGGCGGGTCTCTAGGGTCATTATATATCCTTTAATATGAGGAAAAATGGGTTTAGTAATTTTTTATCCCTTCATTCCTCTTGGTGAAGGCGGTACTTGACAATATATGTTAGTATAAACTATCACATAAGCATACAGTTTACATAAGGATATTCACATTAGTATATAGTAAACATAATAAGATAAAACAATATAAGGATTCACCTAAGGATATATATAAGCATCCACATAAATATCATCCAACACATTGAACAATTCATAATTAAATTCCTTCTATATAAGTATTCCTTCCTCAACTCATACTAAAGTGAATTTTTATTTGAAAATACATCACAAAAAACATACCAAATATGAAGACTTTATGAAAACTATAACATAAAAAAAAATCTTTTTCCAAAACAAGTTTTGTTACTAGTATTTAAATATTTAAAAACATTTCATCACTCATGTTAAAGAGAATAATGTGGTGATTTTTTATCTATTGAAACAATAAAAAATATAAGGGAAAGGATCCACTAAACAATTTCATCGATTTTGATAATTAAAAAAATTAAATATGATATAAAAAATTTCTCCTCCTTTATGAATTTATCAAAAAGTTTAAGGAAAAAAATTTATCTCTTTATAGAGAAATAAGGTGATGAAAATAAATTTACATCACACTCAAACTAAAATAAATAAAATCATTTTACTCAAATTGTTTTTGAAATAATTACTAAATAAAATATTATTTACTCAATTTAAGTTAAATAAAATGAAACCTAAAATTAAAATTGAAATTTTAGTGTTATTAGGAATTAAAACATATTTGAAACAAATTTGAAAAACTAAAGTTTCATATTTCATGAAAAAACAGATTTACACAATAAATATCCCCCAATGTTTGTGAAATATAACATAGAATCACTTAAATAATGAAATAAAAAAAATAATGGATAAGGAAAACAAAATTCATAACCCCCCAAATATATGAATTCCTTTCTCATTTAAATTGTGTAATCTTAAAAACTATGTTACATAATTTAAATTTTCTATCTGTATATTTTAAAAATCTCTTAATTTAAGTAATGAAGACTCCTATTGATAAATTCTTTAAATTATACATGTATCCACTAATACTTGGTAACAAATTAAAGGAATTATAAAAGTAACAAATAGTAACTAAAAATTGTATTAAACTAGAAAATATATATTTTTTACTTTTAAAATATCTAGAAATCTAAAATAGATTTTCTTTATATGTTATTAAAACATAAAATTCAAGAAGATTAAGATTAATTACTGACCAAATCATGAATAATGTCACAAAAATTATAAATTAATGACAAATAAAGTATAAATGAAGGGAAATTATAAAGGTGAATTAATTTTATGTTTGATGAAATGCCATATACTTTGTACGAAAACATTCTTGAAAAATGATCCATAAAAACAATTAAAATTTTACACCCCCTAAATATAAAATAATTACATCATATTTTCATAATAAAATGTTCACACACAATTTTCTCAAACATTTATACATAAAAATGACTGAAAAATATATCTTCAAGTTGATAATGCATTTGAATATATTCAAAAAATATTTCTCCATTATTAACATGATTTCTACTAAAATGATATCAAACTTCAATATTATTATTATATATATATATATATAGTTATAAAGGGTTCTTAGAAATGACAATAGAGGATGAGTTATAAAAAATAATTGGCAACTTATCAAAATAACATCAAAATAGATTAATGTTCTATTAATTTAGAATGATTGTGCATAATAATATATAGAATCAATATCTCAGGTTTTTTATAGATATGGAAATAAGAACTTGTTTCATTGAACTCTAAGAGAATATTACTGTACCTAAAAATTAAAAAAATCCATTTAATTTATAAATACGCTTTACTCTACCCAAAATGAGATTCTGAATATACTTTTAATTAAAATGAGGTTAAATTAATATTATATAAACAAAGGAATAAAAATGGATTAATATATTATATAATTACTTTAATATAAATCATATATGAAATCAAAAAACATTAAACCAATGTGAGATGTACTTGAATATAATAAAATACTAATTATATATCGAAAAATTATTTTATCAATTTATTTCATAGATTTATCAATATAAAATATAAAATAAGTACTCATTAGAATATTTAAGTATTTATAATTATTAATTCGAAATAATTTAACAAACTCATTATCATACCTAGAATAATTTAGAAAAATTCAATCCTTATTTTGAAAAAATTCTAGTCCATGAAATAAATTTTATTTTACCATAATAATTATTTCAAATTAACTTATTATTAAATTTTAAAACAATTCAAAATCTATTTTACATAAAGATACAAAAAAAATATCATAAAAATAAATTTTAACAACCGAGATATATTTATAACTTTCATAGATAAAAAATAGGATCCTGTTTTCCTTTATCAATACTTTTTTCCAAAGATTTTGAGATAATAATTAATACCAATATTTTGGTTCGTGATTAAGTATATAAAGACCATCATAATGTTTTAGAATATATTATAGTTTCATTACATTCTCAAAAACCTAGGGTTTTATTTACACATACTTTTATAAATTAAACCATTTGGAAAATAACCTTTTACATCCATTTAAAATAATTTAAATAAATGATAGGATACATAATCTAACAGGATTATTATAGATTATAAAATTTATACGAGTGAAAATTATTTATCATAATATATTTATTCATCTTGATAATATATTTGAACAAGTAATCTGGTCTTATTTTATATAATGTTTCTAGATTTGAAATTATTTTATCCAAAATATTTATTATTACAATAACATTAGAATATTTAATTGGTTTAATTAAATTAAATATAATATTTATATAAATATATTTTAGATCTTATTCCATTGAAAATATCAAGTTAGAATATGTTACTGATTAAAAAGAATATTAATGAAATTAAAATATGAATTGAATGAATTATGTGTATAAAAGATCTATGATGAATTTTGTGTGTTTACTATAGAATAAATGTTTTATAAATGTAACGCCCCGACCCCAGTTACCCAGAGTCGGTGCATTATTACATAACATTGGCATGATCACAAGAAAGGTCAAATCTCGAATGACCGATTGGTTTAGTAGCTTTGGAAACACTAGATATATTCATAAGTTTTACATTACATCATAAAATGAAAAACTACTACAATAACATAATGTCTCCATAATCCACACTCATATCCCCACATAATATCCCTGCAGGTCATTCAAAATTTACTTCTTCACTTCCTGGGAAAAATAAAACATAGAAAAGGGGTGAGCTCAAATGCCCAGTAAGGATAACAATATAGCGGAAACTTTCATAAATAAGAATAAACATTTAAGGCAATGCATTACTAAAACAAAAGCCTTTTAAACTTGAACTTCAACATAGTATGGCAAAATTAAAATGAAATAATGCCATTTACTTATTCACATGGATATTCTACTAATCGAATAATCACATGAAAAAATCAATAACCACTTTCATAATGTTGGAATGCATAATGCTAAACTTTAATTACTTTTCAAGGCCTCGTCCCAAGACCTTGGGGCTAACTGTAACCGGAACCCAACCCGGAGTGCCTCTAATAACCGGACACCAACCCGGAGTGCCTCTAATAACCAGACACCAACCCGGAGTTCCTCTAATAACCGGACACCAACCTGGAGGGCTTACTTTTACCAGTCCCAAACCTGGAGGGCATACTTTTACTAGTCCCCAACCTGGAGGGCTTACTTTTACCAGTCCCCAACCTGGAGGGCTTACTTTAACCAGTCCCCAACCTGGAACATACTTGTCCAACACATTCATATGAAGTAAAGATTGAAATATAACATAAACATTCTTATTGGAACTAGCATACGAAATGTCAATACTTTCACTATAAACTATGAATGGTATAAAAATAGCACATCCACAGTCAAACATATCACAAAACCTTTAAAACAATATAGAAGTTTTGTATCATAATAAATCAACTTCAAATAATCTTAAAACCCATCAAAGGATGTTGACATAGATGAAATCAAAATTGTTTTTAAAGAAATATCTCCTTTTATTTTGAAATCATTTAAGATCCATATAAAATCAAACATTTTCTTTGAAAATAATCTTATAAGCTTTTAAGGGAAGATTTGACGATTTTATAACGGCGGAAAATAACCGCACCCGCCGTATAAGTTAAAAAAACATTCTTATCTTAATTCTGTCGAAAATGTTAAAAAGCACCTTGTTTGGAAAACGACGGAAAGATTCCCTTATAAACCTCTTATAAAAAGTCAAACAAGGGTATAAATGACTTTAACCCATATTCTTTTAAATATTAAAAATGTTTTGAAATACATTTTGAAGAAACATGGATGTGGATGATAACGAGATCCCAGTAGATTATTACGTATAAACAACCTCAGATAATGAAGAGATTGTGAAATAACCCTTACCAGTTTGGTAACTTATGAAACATACAACCCATGAAAGAGGTATCATACAATTAATATGTAAGTACACATAAATTAGAGTGTATTACACAAAGAATATAATTATGGGCAGTACATACACCACACAAAAGGTAATGGTGGCAATATGGCATGAATCTCATGAGAATAAGAAGTGAGATGAAAACCCCTTACCACGTTAATCAACTGAGTCGTATGGCCAAAAGTTAATAACCACCAAATGATTTACAGAATAACATGAATATAAATAGAATCATGATAATATATATCAAATGGCAGTACACAATACACCACATTCAATAATTTAGTGGCGAACGATGGAAATCTCACGGAATTGAAAGTGAGATAAGAAAATCCCTTACCTAGTACTTTTCCTTGGTTGGGGTAGGTTAACCTCCTGTATAATGGTGAAATAGTTGTTATTAAATTATACAAGAATCATATATATTAATATGATATCATATATGATCTTTTAACATTGATTTGTTAATAATATCTTAGAATTATCGTTGTTTCGGGAGTTAACTTACTCATTTTCTTTTATATGTTTTGTTACATAAGCCATGGTTGTTGTATCTTATTCATATCCAGAATGATATCCAGTCCTTAAACATCATTTTTAAATCATCAAATGATAATTATACTTGAATGGATACGATGGAGAATGAATCTCATCGCGTTCGTGGAGACGGTAGTCCGTACGTACGCACGAGCGACAATATCATTCTTTTGATATTAAAATAATATATAAATGGATGGTATATCATATATACAGAATCATTAACATGTTATATTTATTATTTACATGAGTTACACATCATTATTATACCCATCCAAATAATATTATATTGAATAACAATTACACCACGACGTGGAGATGGTAAGCCGTACGTACGCACGTATGGTGACATGTTATTCAAAGGGTGGATAGAATACTGAATATGATTGTACCATATTTATAATAACATCACAGTACATGTGAGATACTAGAGTTATTATTTTAGAATGGTAAGAACAAAGGAAGAAGAAGTGGAAGAAGAAATGAACGTGGAGAAGGGTGGTGAAATCATTACCTCTTCTTCGGGTTCTTCCTTTTGATTTGATCAAAAGGGATCCATAGGTTGGCTTTCTGATCAAACTAAGGCCTCTAGGTTGTAGTGAGGGATGTTGGGAGAGTATTTGGGCAGAGTTTGGCCGAACCAAAAGGCTTTTAAGGTGTGAATGAATGAGAAGGAGGAGTTCCCTTTTATAAGAGGGGTGAGGGGCACCATTGGAAAAGCTAGAAATATTAATTTATAATAAATTCATATTCGGTTTCTAATGTCTCCAAAGTTGATTATTCAAATGTTAAGGTGGGGATAGGTCGAAAACCACTCAAAAAATATAATTTAGACTGGTTTGGGTACTTATATTAACCTTATCTTTAAGTATTAACTCTAAGTTAATTAGTTTAACTTTTACAATGTCTCTTTGTATTTTTATATAATATGGTTAATAAACTTACTATATACATCCAAGAGACCCCCAAGTGGTACATTAATGATAAAACTATCATGATATAAGTCTCTTGGCCGAACCTTAGATTTTTAGGAATTTAATATCAATTAATAATATAATATTTGTTTTAAGAACTCTTTTATGTCAATTTTGACACTATTCAATAGTTGATTTTTGTGAAACTCATAACAGATTGATTACTTCGAAAAAAGTCAATTAAATCAATCCTAATATATCATATTATCCTAGAAAAGTATTTTAATTCATTAAAAGTTTCATATTATATTTATTTGGGTATTTATAATATCAATTATTTTAATTTTTCACTATTATAGTAATTACTGCATCATCATTGTGTCATAAATAAAATAAATTATTTAATGTCTAAAAATTATAAATAAAATATCATTATGTAGGAAATCTTTTTCTATTTCTAATGAATATTTATAATCTAAAATCCAACATATATAACCCTATGTAACAATTGTTTTGCTAAAAGATATATGCTTGTGTCATTTTTGTATTCATTTTGACTTATTTAAAATAAAGTGTCATTATCACTTACAAGTGGATCCATGGGGTCCCAAAATCGACCCAAAGATGCCCATTGTCGACCATGTAACAACCAATAGGGTTAAGACACGTTTTAGGGTAATTTAGTATTATTATAATATTATTTTTTTAACCCTTATTTACCGGATTTACCCTTAACCATGGTAAATAAAATATTTACCGCAGTAATTATTCAAAATGTCTAAAAATAAAAGTTACCTATTTACACAATTTGACCATCCTGATTCCAAATATGGAATCCATTTTCCTAAATTCTAAACACAGAAGTGGCAGAAATTAATTTAAAATTAATTCCCGCTGTCAAAACAAAAAGCATGTTTTTAAGAGATAATAACTATCAAAAGATTGACACTTGTTTATGTTCGGTTTAATTGTAAAATTATGTCCAATGACCAAAATTATATTAAATGGTAAAAATATATTCTAAATATACTTTAAAACCACTAAAATTCATAATTTATCACTATTAATTATTTTGATTAAAAAAGTTGTTTTTAATTAAAATTTAGTAATTTTCACTATTCATCAAAATATGAAAGTTATCCGAAATGTACTAAAATTTCACCTTAGGCTAAATTCGATATTACGAATCCAAAGATGAAGTCCATTTTAAAATATAAAATATATATAATTTTAAAATGTAGGTATTACTATTCATAACGGCTAGTTTGATTGGTTGTGGTGTGTGTTAAAACTCAAGGTTGCGTACAACACACGCTACTGTATTTTTCAAAGAAAGTGTACCGTGGAAGCTTGGGATGTTTCATTTTAAATTTTTGAGGTCCCCATTTAGTCAAAAAGTTTAAAATATTGTATTTAAAAAGGGTTCACTATTAAAAGTTGATAAAAGTGCAATACTGAAAATGAATTTGTTCTTTCATTATATATAAGAAACTCATAATATGGATTCTAAAATTATAAGGATTATATAAAGTTTAAAATTTAGATAATACTATTCATAACCTCTTTTGAATGGCTTTTTTTTGTAAGTCATGGTGTGATTGAACTCAGTGTTGCGTGTAGTGCAAGTTATTGAATTATTTTGAAGAAATAACACACTATGAAATCTTGGGGTGTTCATTCTCCCCTCCTTCAATAAATTGCGTCCTCGCAATTTGAAATTGTTCTTCGAAAATAAAAGGTTGAAAATAGAAAATATATTTGTGGGAAAACCCACATCGGAAATTGGGTTACTAAAATTTAGTCTCAATATGAGGAAAAGAGAAATGAAAGGGTCACCACCAAATTATGATCTTGATTAGGAGAACATTGGTGGCAATTAGAGACATATAATTGGAGGAAAAACGTAAATATTTATAGGTAGTGATTGAGGTCATCAATCACAAAAAGTATAAAATTGAGGTCCTTAAACTCATCAATCTATGATGATTTGAAGTACCATCGGTTCAACAAAATATAGGGTATTGGGATAACACATTTTTGACGTTTCAAAATATCTTAGTTGAAATCCCACATCGAAAAATGAATTAATGAGGCCTCTATTTAAAATAAAGAGTGGAAAGTATGAAGATTACCGAAAATAACACATACTAGGGTTCCATGTAGGAAAATATGGATATGGAGGAGAAATCTAACCATCAATCATCTGATGGAGAGTGGTAGAGAACATGGCTATGAAAAGGCCAACAATCCCAAAGCCATAAATTAGTGATGATTTAAGGTACCATCTAGGGAAATATTTTTGTTCTAAGTTCCTTTTATTAATGTTGAGAAATTTATTTATGAGATTGGCTAAGATCATAAGGAGATATACTTACTTTATAATCAGAGTTTTATCCATTAATAAGTTTCTACCACAAACTCATCTTTCACTCTAAAAGATAATAGAATGTAATTTTTTATTTATTTATACTATTCGTACAGGGTTCCAAAATAAATGAATTTATAATTCATCTACCAGATCTTTAAAAAAACAACATTATTTAATCCAGGACATCTCATGGGCCAGTGGTAGGTGATACACCCTTGTCGCCCTTCAGTTGCGGGTTCAAGTCTCGCAGCCTTGCTGGACGCGACGGGTTGCCGCCCAACCTCCGGGTTTTCCTTTTATGGTAATCCAAAATAATCCAAACTAGAACTATCCAAAATACTTCTGTCCAAACTCACAGTCCAACATTTATAAGGAAGGTAAACATAATATAGATCCTTTTTTACCCCGCAATAGCATATGAATACCTTCATCTTGTATTCTTTTAATAAACTGAAACATCTTGAATTACCATAATCCTTATTGATTACATTCATGCTCCCCTATTCCATATAGAATGCTGGATATACTTCATTAATCCAAAAATGTTTTAAACCCCAACAATGATGGAATATACAAATCATTAATTAGTTCCAAGGTAGTCAAGAACATCCAATATAATTTATCCAAAACAATCACATATTATTCCAAAATCACTACCTCAGTATCAGAACTATATTATGATTTATCATTCTCTCAACCATATATTTTCCAAAAATTTATCCTGCTATTGAGTCACTTTTCTTTGTTCCACATAATCTCAAGTCCTTAATGAAATAGTACTGCAGTACAATCCTTATATACTCCATAATTATTATAACAAGTACATTGTTGATACAACACTCAATTGACATAATCAACATAAGAACTCTAATCATTCCTCTTCATCTGTGGTAGTATCATAACTTGGTTATTATCCAATAACATCATTTGCGGCATAGTCTGATGACTGGGACATAGGTTCGCGTAGTGTCCAAACTCCTTGCAAATGAAGCATTGTACATTTAAAACCATTTTCTTACCCTTGCAGTCACGTACTTTGTGCCCTTTTCCTCCACACTTATAACAAACTCCCATTCCTTTCAGGCAAGTTCCAGGGTGTTTCTTTCCACAGTTACCACATATGGGAAAATTCTTCTTTTCCCTCTTCCCTTTATCCATATTTCTCTCTTCCATCCTTTTCTTCTCTTACTTCCCTTCAAAGCCATAGGACTCAGTAAACTCTTTACATATCTTATCAACACATGATATTACTTCTTCATATGATGATAATACATGGGAGACTATTTCTCTTATAAATTCTAGCTTAAGACCATGAAAGATATGATCCTTCCTTCTCTTTGAATCATGTGTATTCATGGAGTTCTCATTCCTTCTAGTGGGCACCATTTCTATACCATGGCATAAACTAGATCAGTTTATGAATCAAAACACATAATCCCATACTTATAAAACACTTAACATAAATTGAAAAATTTATGGATATAATCCATAATCATGAAAATGTTTTCTTTGAGGAAGTATATACTCATAAACCCTTCATAATTATTTGTAAAGAAAATGAGAGTTATCCTAAGCATATCCCCCGGGAGTGTCATAACCAAGAGTGCAGCAAGGCCCGTTGTCGTGCACCAGTTCCCGTTCGAGTCTAGCTCAAAGCGGTGTTTTCGGGTTTTACCCCTAGGTACATCTGTGCTAGAGCCGCCTCTACCTGCTCGTATCTAGACAGGGATTTATTTCTCGGAAAACTCACAAAATCTCTACAATACCAAAATTCTAGGAAGTTCTTCTATACTAATCCTCAAAGTTCATCTTAGGTCTACGTGCTCTAATTAGAGTTTATCTAAATCTAGTTTCCAAGGATTGTACTAAACTTCCTCTGATACCAACTGTAACGCCCCGACCCCAGTTACCCAGAGTCGGTGCATTATTACATAACATTGGCATGATCACAAGAAAGATCAAATCAAGAAAGACCGATTGGTTTAGTAGCCTTGGAAACACTAGATATATTCATAAGTTTTACATTACATCATAAAATGAAAAACTACTACAATAACATAATGTCTCCATAATCCACACTCATATCCCCACATAATATCCCTGCAGGTCATTCATAATTTACTTCTTCACTTCCTGGGAAAAATAAAACATAGAAAAGGGGTGAGCTCAAATGCCCAGTAAGGATAACAATATAGCGGAAACTTTCATAAATAAGAATAAACATTTAAGGCAATGCATTACTAAAACAAAAGCCTTTTAAACTTGAACTTCAACATAGTATGGCAAAAGTAAAATGAAATAATGCCATTTACTTATTCACATGGATATTCTACTAATCGAATAATCACATGAAAAAATTAATAACCACTTTCATAATGTTGGAATGCATAATGCTAAACTTTAATTACTTTTCAAGGCCTCGTCCCATGACCTTGGGGCTAACTGTAACCGGAACCCAACCCGGAGTGCCTCTAATAACCGGACACCAACCCGGAGTGCCTCTAATAACCGGACACCAACCCGGAGGGCTTACTTTTACCAGTCCCTAACCTGGAGGGCTTACTTTTACCAGTCCCCAACCTGGAGGGCTTACTTTTACCAGTCCCCAACCTGGAGGGCTTACTTTAACCAGTCCCCAACCTGGAACATACTTGTCCAACACATTCATATGAAGTAAAGATTGAAATATAACATAAACATTCTTATTGGAACTAGCATACGAAATGTCAATACTTTCACCATAAACTATGAATGGTATAAAAATAGCACATCCACAGTCAAACATATCACAAAACCTTAAAAACAATATAGAAGTTTTGTATCATAATAAATCAACTTCAAATAATCTTAAAACCCATCAAAGGATGTTGACATAGATGAAATCAAAATTCTTTTTAAAGAAATATCTCCTTTTATTTTTAAATCATTTAAGATCCATATAAAATCAAATATTTTCTTTGAAAATAATCTTATAAGCTTTTAAGGGAAGCTTTGACGATTTTATAACGGCGGAAAATAACCGCACCCGCCTTATAAGTTAAAAAAACATTCTTATCTTAATTCTGTCGAAAAGGTTAAAAAGCACCTTGTTTGGAAAACGACGGAAAGATTCCCTTATAAACCTCTTATAAAAAGTCAAACAAGGGTATAAATGACATTAACCCATATTCTTTTAAATATTAAAAATGTTTTGAAATACATTTTGAAGAAACATGGATGTGGATGATAACGAGATCCCAGTAGATTATTACGTATAAACAACCTCAGATAATGAAGAGATTGTGAAATAACCCTTACCAGTTTGGTAACTTATGAAACATACAACCCATGAAAGAGGTATCATACAATGAATATGTAAGTACACATAAATTAGAGTGTATTACACAAAGAATATAATTATGGGCAGTACATACACCACACAAAAGGTAATGGTGGCAATATGGCATGAATCTCATGAGAATAAGGAGTGAGATGAAAACCCCTTACCACGTTAATCAACTGAGTCGTATGGCCAAAAGTTAATAACCACCAAATGATTTACAGAATAACATGAATATAAATAGAATCATGATAATATATATCAAATGGCAGTACACAATACACCACTTTCAATAATTTAGTGGCGAACAATGGAAATCTCACGGAATTGAAAGTGAGATAAGAAAATCCCTTACCCTGTACATTTCCTTGGTTGGGGTAGGTTAACCTCCTGTATAATGGTGAAATAGTTGTTATTAAATTATACAAGAATCATATATTTTAATATGATATCATATATGATCTTTTAACATTGATTTGTTAATAATATCTTAGAATTATCGTTGTTTCGGGAGTTAACTTACTCATTTTCTTTTATATGTTTTGTGACATAATCCATGGTTGTTGTATCTTATTCATATCCAGAATTATATACAGTCCTTAAACATCATTTTTAAATCATCAAATGATAATTATACTTGAATGGATACGATAGAGAATGAATCTCATCGCGTTCGTGGAGACGGTAGTCCGTACGTACGCACGAGCGACAATATCATTCTTTTGATATTAAAATAATATATAAATGGATGTTATATCATATATACAGAATAATTAACATGTTATATTTATTATTTACATTATTTACACATCATTTTTATACCCATCCAAATAATATTATATTGAATAACAATTACACCACGACGTGGAGATGGTAAGCCGTACGTACGCACGTATGGTGACATGTTATTCAAAGGGTGGATAGAATACTGAATATGATTGTACCATATTTATAATAACATCACAGTATATGTGAGATACTGGAGTTATTATTTTAGAATGGTAAGAACAAAGGAAGAAGAAGTGGAAGAAGAAATGAACTTGGAGAAGGGTGGTGAAATCATTACCTCTTCTTCGGGTTCTTCCTTTTGATTTGATCAAAAGGGCTCCTAAGGTTGGCTTTCTGATCAAACTAAGGCCTCTAGGTTGTAGTGAGGGATGTTGGGAGAGTATTTGGGCAGAGTTTGGCCGAACCAAAAGGCTTTTAAGGTGTGAAAAAATGAGGAGGAGGAGTGCCCTTTTATAAGAGGGGTGAGGGTCACCTTTGGAAAAGCTAGAAATATTAATTTATAATAAATTCATATTCGGTTTCTAATGGCTCCAAAGTTGATTATTCAAAGGTTAAGGTGGGGATAGGTCTAAAAACACTCAACCAATAGAATTTAGACAGGTTTGGGTACTTATATTAACCTTATCTTTAAGTATTAACTCTAAGTTAATTAGTTTCACTTTTACAATGTCTCTTTGTATTTTTATATAATATGGTTAATAAACTTACTATATACATCCAAGAGACCCCCAAGTGGTAAAGTAATGATTAACCTATCATGATATAAGTCTCTTGGCCGAACCTTAGATTTTTAGGAATTTAATATCAATTAATAATATAATATTTGTTTTAAGAACTCTTTTATGTCAATTTTGACACTATTCAATAGTTGATTTTTGTGAAACTCATAACAGATTGATTACTTCGAAAAAAGTCAATTAAATCAATCCTAATATATCATATTATCCTAGAAAAGTATTTTAATTCATTAAAAGTTTCATATTATATTTATTTGGGTATTTATAATATCAATTATTTTAAATTTTCACTATTATAGTAATTACTGCATCATCATTGTGTCATAAATAAAATAAATTATTTAATTTCTAAAAATTATAAATAAAATATAATTATTTAGGAAATCTTTTTCTCTTTCTAATGAATATTTATAATCTAAAATCCAACATATATAACCCTATGTAACAATTGTTTTGCTAAAAGATATATGCTTGTGTCATTTTTGTATTCATTTTGACTTAATTAAAATAAAGTGTCATTATCACTTACAAGTGGATCCATGGGGTCCCAAAATCGACCCAAAGATGCCCATGGTCGACCATGTAACAACCAATAGGGTTAAGAAACGTTTTAGGTTAATTTAGTATTATTATAATATTATTTTTTTAACCCTTATTTACCGGATTTATCCTTAACCATGGTAAATAAAATATTTACCGCAGTAATTATTCAAAATGTCTAAAAATAAAAGTTACCTATTTACACAATTTGAACATCCTGATTCCAAATATGGAATCCATTTCCATAAATTCTAAACACAGAAGTGGCAGAAATTAATTTAAAATTAATTCCCGCTGTCAAAACAAAAAGCGTGTTTTTAAGAGATAATAACTATCAAAAGATTGACACTTGTTTATGTTCGGTTTAATTGTAAAATTATGTCCAATGACCAACATTATATTAAATGGTAAAAATATATTCTAAATATACTTTAAAACCACTAAAATTCATAATTTATCACTATTAAGTATTTTGATTAAAAAAGTTGTTTTTAATTAAAATTTAGTAATTTTCACTATTCATCAAAATATGAAAGTTATCCGAAATGTACCAAAATTTCACCTTAGGATAAATTCGATATTCCGAATCCAAAGATGAAGTCCATTTTAAAATATAAAATATATATAATTTTAAAAAGTAGGTATTACTATTCATAACGGCTAGTTTGATTGGTTGTGGTGTGTGTTAAAACTCAAGGTTGCGTACAACACACGCTACTGTATTATTCAAAGAAAGTGTACCGTGGAAGCTTGGGATGTTTCATTTTAAATTTTTGATGTCCCCATTTAGTCAAAAAGTTTAAAATATGGTATTTAAAAAGGGTTCACTATTAAAAGTTGATAAAAGTGCAATACTGAAAATGAATTTGTTCTTGCATTATATCTAAGAAACTCATAATATGGATTCTAAAATTATAAGGATTATATAAAGTTTAAAATTTAGATAATAATATTCATAACCTCTTTTGAATGGCTTTTTTTTGTAAGTCATGGTGTGATTGAACTCAGTGTTGCGTGTAGTGCAAGTTATTGAATTATTTTGAAGAAATAACACACTATTAAATCTTGGGGTGTTACAATAAAACCTTTTATATGGGATAATCATTATGTTTTTTATGATGGAGACTCTTACCCTTAGAAATTTCATTTTTATATTGATGTTCATTCATTCCCAAATTAAAATCTCTAAAATCATTATTATGTTTATCTAAATCATCGTTATTTCCATTTAAATTATTTTCATAAAATTTAACATGGATGGAATCTTTTTAAATCAAGTAACTCTTGATATAATATTTATAATATTTACTAAAATTTAAAAAACCTAAAAATATACGGTCATCATATTTATCATCAAAATTTTAAAAGGAACATATAGGATTAATACTATAAAATTTTAAAGTGAATTCTCAAGAATATCAAATTTATGGTTGCCTTACATTCTAATGTTTATATTGATATTTCATTATAATATAAATAAAAATAATTATATTTTAAATTTATAAAGATAAATTTATTACTTGTTCACAAAAATATCTATGTGTTTTGGATTCATTTCACATGGTTCTACTAATTTCTTATAATGTCACATCATTCCTTTTAACCACCCCATATTTTTGGTAGTTATAGTGGATTAAAATTATTAATATATCTATTTTACAAACAAAAAATAAATTTTTAGATTACAAAACTCTCTGAATATATCATTTCTAGTGTCTAAAATTAAGTATCCATTTTTATTTTGAAATGTCTCACAATACGTAGAAAATTTTTGAACGATTTTTTATTTATAAGAAATAATGAAAATCCAAAAAAATATAATAATTGAACTTCAACCAAATATTAGATAATGTTGAGATACACTCAAACAAATATACTAAATTAATATCCTATTACAAAAAAACATTATACCACTAAGACTAGATATTTGTATAGGTCTAAATATACAGTGACGAATAATTTATAGATATACTATAGTTCGAACTTCCATGATATATTTTAAAAACTCTCAATGTTATTAAAATTTCATGTAGATTCTGAAACATAGTTGTTATATAGTTTTTCTTTATGTGACTGTATAAATTTTCCATATTTGTATAGCATGCATCGTAATAAAAAATTCAGATATATGAGCCTCGGATAACATAAAAAGTTGTCTAACTGTATAACATTTCAACACTAGAAATATTTCTATGTTAGTTTAGAAAAATTGATATAATATATATTATATTTTCAATTATCATAAAACATTAAAGATTCATATTTTAAAGTATTACATTTATCATTTTTTTTAATATAAAATACATTACATCTATTAACCAAGAGGAAGTTACACAATGACACAATTGGGGAGCGAATAGAGTTCTTGAAATTTTAACCACAAATAAAACATATCCATTGAAATATTCTTATAAATTTTATTAAATATATTGTGTAAATAAAAAATACAATTACATAACAAACAGGGTTTATAGTGGTTCAAGGAATTGGTTTCTATAGTCCACTCCACCAACACTCTCTCTACGAGATTGGTGAATTTCATTATGCCATACTTTTTCCTAGGGATAAAAATAGTTGATAGAAAACAAATAAAAATCTTAATAAAAAGGTTCCAATATCTAATAAATGGATCTACCTTTTTAGAAGAACTATTAATTACCTGTAATGACTTAGGAAAAGGAGTGATCACTTTATAGAAGACACAATATTTACAATGTAGAAATAATTACAGATATCAGTTTCGAGAAAAATTGACGACAGGTAAAACATACATCTAGAAAAAATAATATGGTTTCAATGATCATATTTAGAAGATATTTTGAGTTTATTTGATGTTTTTTAAAGTAATAGTTTCATATATTTTTTCTTTTTCATAGAAAATAATGAATAGTTTGTATGTACCAGAAAGAAGAGTATCATTTTCATTCCTCAGGTATTAATATATTATTAATGTTTTATTAATATTCTCATTATTTTATTTTGAATTTTAAACTCCATATATACTTCATTGTTCAATTTAAAATAGAATAATTCTGAATGATCGATTTTTTCCTCTCATGTGACTTTATATTTTGAAAATAGTAATCAATGAGATTATTATGGACTTTAATGAGAGTATCCATCTAAAATATAATAATTATTTTAAATAAATGTAATAATTATTTTCTTTTTTTTCATATCTAGTCACTAAAATTTTGGACAAAAAGAAAATAGGTGTATATGCTTCCCAAAATCATAATATTCTAATAAATTCTTCAAAAGAGTGAATAAATAAACTTAAAATACTTAATTTGAATTAGTAAAACTTCCTCCTAATTACCTTCTTTACAGATCATTTCTATATTTAAAACCATTTATGAGTTATAAATATTCATAAATTTAAACATTAAATAATATTTTTTTACTTTGAACCAAATTTTTTATTTCATAAGAAAATTAGTTGTATATGATATTGCATCATTTAGTAAAAAAAAATAACATTATAGGATAAAATAGTTGTAAAAACTATTCAATAAGATTATTTCTTTATTCATATGATGGTTTCCTATTTCCAAAATCAAAATTTTGACTTTTTATGGTCATATAAAAAAATGAATATTTTTAAGATAATTTTCTCTTCCTAAAATAAAATATATTTTCCATAACTCACATCCTATATTACATTAATCTATTTTATAGGATAATTCTATTATGTAAAATTTTCATATTATAATTTACTTTTCTAGAATCTAAAATCTAATGTGATGATTTTGGTCTATTCATATAAAGAATTCATTTTATAAAAAACTAATTTCCTAATATTGTATAAAAGATAATAGCTATAATTATTAAATATCATCTTGTATAATAATTTTTCAAGTCATGTGATATTTTCATTTGAAAATTTATTTAAATACGAAATACATAAATTTAACCAAAATATATACGAAATAAATATTACTTCAGAAAAATAATAATTACCTAACTAAATTGTTGATAATTTTAATTATAAAACAAATGGGGATTTTATGAGAATCGAAAAAAATGATATATTGACCTATATTTGAAAAAAATAGCATATCAACGAAAATTACCCATTTTTATTTTCACAAAACTAATGATAAATTAAATAAAAAATTTACGTATTTTTATTCAGAAAAAATATTTAAATCCTTTCTTCGAAAAAATACATTAAAAAAACATTGAATAATTTTTAAAAAATTTCATGATTTAAAAAAATAACAAGAGAGTGAGATTAATAATATTCAATATAACATGGTAAATTATGTACTAGAAGAATACAAATAACAAAATTGGACCCAATTTGGAAATTATTAAGATATATATATATATAATATATACAATATAATTAGTGTAAGTAAAAATAAATCACAAATCACTGAATTTATTTAAGTTATAGAATATGATTATAATATAACATTTTATGAATTCCAAAAATTTAATGAAAATAGAAAAATATCAGTCTTACCCTATGGGTTTATACTTTGGAGATGTATGACTGGGTTGTAAATTTTGGAGGTTAGGGATAGACAATGATTTTTTAGTCCCATCTAAACAATGATAGGATATATCTCTACATGGTTTTCTAAGAACAACCATAATATCATCATGAAACATTACAGATCATAGGTTCAAAAATATCATTAATAATGAAAGGAAATTTGAATCTTTTAAAAGGAATATGTGTGTCATAGGTAGATTCCTCCTTCTAAATTTATTATTACATTATAGAATTGTAAAATTTATTATTATCAGGAGGCAGAATAAAAATATGATTCCACTCGCTAATATCCTAGAACAGATTTGATTTTTATCTCATATAATTCTGCTTCCTCTAAGATGAAATAAGAAATTTCCTAATATATCTACCCACGAGAGAAGGTCATCCTGACAAGAATTATGTAAGGAAAGAAATACTTTATTAATCTCACATCCATTGTATTCTTGAAATTAGATGGACCGTCCTTAGAGTTTATATGGATTTAATTCATGTTATTGTTCAAAAATTAAAATCATTTACAAGTGAATTCAAACTAATCAATTATGTGTTTAAGGAATTGAATGTAATAATTAGAAATTATTATTTGACAAACATCATTTTTCTCGTGGAAGAAACTATCAGAACATCAATATGCATGTCATATTTCTCATTTGGTGGACTTTCCAAATCAAACTGAGTAGATTATGAATAAAATGAAGAAAATTAGTGATTATATTTCAACATATACTATAAGTATTATTTAATGGATTATAGGTTTGAATTTAGAGAAGCTTCATAGATAAAAATTAAGGAAAAAATATTCCCAACCTGATCCATCGTTTTGTCTAAATTTTCCATTAAAGAGGAAAATAAAGATGTAATAAAAATATCAATCTCATCTATATTCTTGTAAATTACTTCTCTATATTTATAAGAATAATCTTTGAAAATATGTATTTTGGAGGTTACATTTATTCAAATTTCCGAAATTTCTTCTAATGATACCATACTAATTTTTAGTTCATGAACTCGTTCATCTAACATCACTAATTATGAGGATAAATCCTTCTAATGAATAGAAACATCAATATAATCCTTTTCCATTTTAGGATACTGTATTAGTAGTTCCAAAATTCATCATTAAATTAAATTGAGAGATCATAATATTCTCTAGATAATTAATGTTTTTTTAGATATAAATGGTGTCTTCCATAATTGATAGAGATATATCTTAATAAAAAATTGAAATATTTTTCACCATATCTGATTGAGATTTTAACAAATCATTCATATTATCAAATTCTGGCAATGAAAGAAAATTTTATTCCAAATTTACCACATGCCTCTTTATCACATCAATTTCAGAGATCATAGAATGAACTTTTTGATGAATCATAACATCAATGTTTTCCAAGTCTTCGTTGTCTTCAGGACTATCACATTCTTCCACAAAATAATCTATATTTCTCATGTATAAGACAAGAGTGTCAGTTTTCTATTAAGGTTTTCTTTTTCTGGGTTTTATAACAACTGAATATTCTTTAGTGGAATCATCTTATTCTTCTGGGAAAGAATCTACAAGATATTAAGTCTTCCTCTATTTTCATCTTTTACAATTTTAAGATATTAGTTAATGAATCATTCTTCAATATTCTGCATTCTCTTCAAATCAATATGGTGAATATTAGTGTGAACATGGTCATTAGAATGTATATTTCTTAACTCAAAAAATACCATCAAAATTCTCCATCAATTGTATCCCTATGTGATACTTCATCTTGGGTCCTTATAGCTTATATTTATCAATAAAAGCACATTAACAACATTATGAGATGTAATAACTTCAACAACATGTTCATTATTCCTTTTTTGAGCAGCAATATCTCTAATAAATATTCCAAAATCAGATTCCCAACAATCTCTTACTTAAATAGTAGGTTGATCCCCCATTCTAACATGAGAAACAATAAGAGAAGTAATTTATTCAAATGAATGTATTATGGATCTTATTCTATAATTTAGATGTTCATAATCTATTACGCCCACTAATTCATCTTATAGACCACCAAGAGTAGTAGGATTCTTTCCCTTACCCCATGCATGGATTTTTTGAATATGTTTAGCTCAAATAAAAAACCATTAAAAAGAATATCTCTCAAAGTACCCAATTTTATTAACAATAATATCTCCTAGAGTATTCATCACATGGTATTTGGTTTCCACATTCTCATTGATATCTATTCCAACATTCTAAAACTGGAAGGTGAAAATTATTCAATAAGTAAAGAAAATACAAGAATTATTTTTGGAATAGTATATATATATAATAATATACCGTGGTATGTTGACTTTTTTATCATTAATAAGCATTTAGCGAATTTGAATATCTTTCATTAGTCCTTTCTTAAATTAACTATTTCATTAAATGGTTCAGGTTTGGGTAAATTGAACCAGAATATTTCTTTCATCCTTTAAAACCATTACTAGAGTTTTCATTATGAAAGGAAATCCAAAGAGTTCTTTCATTATCTTATTATGCCACACATCATCAATGATAACTACTTATGAATTCAACTCAAATCTACCATCATGTGTGTAGAAAATAACATAAAAACTACAAAAAATGATATCAAAATAATATTTTCACTAACTTTCAGTACTACAAAATATTTAGAAAAATTAATGACAAACTCATAATTTTCAAAGAAATATATAGATTTATTATTTTAGAATAATGTAATTCTATTTTCATTAAACATAAAATCCCATCCTTTGATGATTGAAAATAATTTTCTTTAATACGTCATTTTTTTCTAGAAGAAAACAATAAATAGATTTTCTAGTCAAAAAATTTCATAAAACACTTAGACTCATCAATCTATCTGAAAATTTATATTCATACAATTTATATTTCCCCATTCTCAGAAAGAATGATGTTCTTGAGTTTTAAATAACTTATTTAGGGAAATATGGGTTTTTATTTGTGATTGAATAGGTTCACAGGTTTTCAAAGGATATAAGTTTTCTATTGACTAACTATTTCTTATGGAATACATAATGTTTTCATACTCAGGTTACATGATAAAATAAATAAATAAATAATGTCAAAATATTAGGTCTTTATGAGACTTAGTAATCTTTATATAAAACATAAACATTAATCATAAATTTAGAAATAAACAATGATCATAAAATATTAAAAAAATAAATAAAAAAACATATATTGTAAACTATAATTTTAATTAAATTATTTAAAATAAAATTAACATAATTAAATTTTAATAAAATAAAATCTCTAAGAAAATAATTATTAATAATTGGTTCCAATCAATTTTTAGTACAAATAAATTCAATAGAAATATAACGTTTTTAGAATCATATCTTATGAAATGAAGTCACAAATAAAAATTCGTAGTTCATGAATGATTTATCATATCTTTTGAAATTATAATAGATCTTGTTTTATAAAATTTTATAGATACATAATTAAAATTAAATCTAAATTCCATTAAGCTATGTTTCATCCAAAAAACCTAAGTATAAGAACTTAATACTATATTATAATCAGCTTCCACACTTGAAAATGAAAAAAAATATTTTTTACTTGCCCAAGAAACTATATATTTTTCAAAAGGTGAAAGGTTATATATGGGGTTTTTTCTATTCACTATACACCCACCAAAATTGACATCATAATATGATGCTAATTTAAGATCAAAACTATTTTGAAAAGTTAAATTTAAGGAACCTATTTCATCTAAATATCTCAAAAATGTTTTGAAAGATGTTAAATGGGATTCATTTGGGCATTATTGAAATATTTCACAAAAAAATTAAAAAAATAATATATGTTATATATATAGTTAGAAAAATAAATCTAAAAATTATTACATTATAAAAAATATGGTCAAATTTGTTTCTATCTTCATCTATGTTTGGATCAATATTGGAAATCATAGGATTTTTAAAATTCATAATGTGTTTGATTCAAAATATTTTTAATAGATAATGTTTATATTTCATTTGGTTTAAAAAATTCCCAAAATACTTTCAGTAAATCTATAATCTAAGTAAAATTTTCAACTCACCAATCATACTCATTTCAAATTCAATTTTCACAGGTTTTGAAAAATAATTTCAATGTTTTTTAATTGTGGAACCAAATATAACATCAATAACTTATATTTTTACAAGTAATTTTTTTTAAAAAAATATTATTAAAAATTGTGAGGTTGTAAAAACCAACAATCAAATCATTTTATTATAGAAACTAGGTTCCTTTTTGAGACTATAAAATGGTTTTTTATGTTTAAAAAAATAATTTCAAAAATGCGGTTTTTCAAAGACTACATGTTGGTTAACATATAATTACAGAAATAAAATCTAATTTATAAACTTATGTTTATCATTCATTTAATATAATTTATAATATATACAATATTCTTATGTGAAGATAATTATAATTTATTATAACCTTGAAACTTAGGAAAATGATTCTTCATAATGTATTTCCTTTTTTATTACATCCTTTGAAAAATAATCTAGCCTTATTATAATGAATTACACATTGGTTGTCTTTAATATTTATGAATACCAATTTTTCATATATTCGGATAATCAGAGGGTTTATAAACTAATTCTTCTATATTTTCTATTTTGAATGGTTTTATTCTTATTCATATATATTACCCAACTGTCATCACCTAAGGATTATTCAATGGTTTGATGTTCTGTCTGGGATAAAAATGAAGAAAATTTCAGAAGGATTCCTATATATTTCCTATTATATACTACCTCATCTAGTTTTCCGATTATTGTTTTGAAATGATGTAATTTCTGGACTCTAGTCTCTATAGACAGCACACATTCATGTTTGTCATTTTCATCCCTTTCAAGACTAGATTTTTTAAGATCATGAACTAATTAATCATTCTTTTTGTTATCAAAGAGTGACTCAAGTATTATCTTTTCCATTGAATCACTCTAGAAATTTACCTAGTTTTTTTTCACCAAATGATCATTTTTGTCATATTTAATGAGAGTTGTTTCATGAACCCCTCCCTCCAAAGGTACCCCTCCTAGTATAACGATGAAGGAAGGAAGATAATGACCACCCAAGTCCTACCTCCAGCTACCTTTAAGTTGGTGACTAACACTTTGGGTAGAATAATATCACATATAGGAGGCATTACTATATATATAATATTTCATTATGAGATAATAAAAATCAACCACCAGACAACGCCTTCACATAATAAATGTAAAACCCACAATATCCCCAACTCTTATAATGTCACATGAATACAACTAAAGTATCTGGGTAAAACATATGAGATAAACATGTGGTAGTAACTCCATAATAACACCAACACCAAATATAGAAAGGTTTATATTATTCCCCAAATCCTACATTAAAACCTGAAAAAATAAATTATATGTAGTGTGAGTGTAACGACCCAAAAATTCATTAATGAAAATTCCACTTTGTCTATTAAAATGTATTCTTATGGTTATGTAAAACATATGCACTTATTTGGTTTTTTGTTTTGGATTTTAAAATATCATAATGAATTGTGACCATTGATAATATAGCCATTGAATATTGATAACATGATTTGTATAAATATAGGGCTTTAAAAAAATACAATTTACTCAGACAAAGGAAGTGATGGCCTCAACCAGTAGACTTACGCCATATGAATCCCATTTTTCAGAGCATAGAATGGAGATGGTGACATTGGGATTTAATCTTGACGAAGCCCAAGCCGAGATGAAACATGTTAATCTTGAGCGGAACCGACAACGGGAGAAGTGGAAGTTAATAGAGATTACCACATGAGCAATGTTATCCAAGCCACCCCAAGTGTCTATCACCATCGTAATTATTACCCTTCGGTCTTATGAGGGTGTTATAAAGGGTTATGTAATGAGACCCTAGAACTATGACTATGTATATTATTCTTGTAGAGAGAATATACATTCTTTTTATTGTTACTTTGTAAATAGTTTTTAAAGCACAAATAGTATTTTTATTTAGTATTCGACTAAGAAATCTATTTTGATGAATTAATGGATTTTTGAATTAAATATTATTTTAATAAATTATTATTATTATTAAAAAAGTTTTTATTAAATATAAATTATCGTATAATTTTATGAGTGCAATTGTAATTATTACTATTGTTTGAAAGTTGTTTTGGTCAAAACCCATGAATTTCTGATAAATGGTGGTTTTTATTGTAAAAGTAAAAATTTAAATATTAATATAATTTTTTAGATGAAATGAATATTATTATTGGAAACATGACATTGAAATTATCTAATGGTGTATTTTTCATAATTTTCTGAGATAGTCAAATTTTTGGTTATAAAATAAATACCGTTTAAATATATAATGTGTTTTATGACATAATAATACCCAATAGTGATGTAATAAAAAACTATAAATATAATATTTGGCCAATATATGTTTTAACATTAAAATAATGTGATTTTATATTTGTTTGATTTATTTTACAAATCCTTAGTGGACCCTCCAAAAATTATAATACATTTTGTCTTTTTAAATTATTTTCCTTTAGAGTGTGACTCACCTCCATATAATAAAACTTATTATTTTAATACGTTCATCCATTGGCCTCCGAAAATATTTTTTCCACTCCCCTTTGGAAAAAATCATGGGCCAAAACCAATAGAGGTTTTGTGGTTTTGATTATTTTAATGTAAGGTGTCCCACACCAAAATAATAAAGAATTCTCTCCCATTTCCAATATAAACTCACCAAAGCTCTCACTTCCTCTTCAATCAATGCATTTGGAGTTTGACCAAACCTTACCCTAATTTCTCTATAATCCTCCCAAGGTGCTCCAATATTGAAAAAATCTTTTCTCAAGCCTCTCCTAAGCCTTTAGAAGCACACTTCCACGTAAAGGATTTCTTCCTTTCACATTTTTGTCCAATTTTCTTTAAGTTATTATGGCATTTTTTCAATTAAATATGTTGTGGGTGTAATTTCAAACCTCCCCCATACTGACCTCTTCATTTTTGGATTATTAGAAACCACTTTCTCACTCATTAAATCCTCCCATGTACACCTGTTACCATGCCGACATGCCATGAGGTATTTCTCTCTCATCTTTAACATCAAAGTAATTATTTTGTATTATGCATCTAAATTCCATTATGTTTCTTAGGACATGTATCTATATGACCCCATTAATTTTCATTTTATATACATATTATGAGACACCCATTTACCTCTCATCAAAAAAATTCAGGAATCCTTATGTCACATCATTAGGCTGCCGAAATTGCACTCCATTTTTTCAATCCTAGATCATTGTATAATGAATACTGTACCCATGTCTCTATCTAGGGTATTCAACATTATGAACATATATATATTAAATGGTACTTTAATGTATTTATTTCACATTACTTAATCATGTAATAACTTATGATGTTTATTGATTCCATGTTATATGATCCATGTGGCACACTTATGCATGAAATGAAATGATTAAGAAGGGTGCGCCCTAATAGCCCTCCAATGCATTGGGAAAAGTATATTATCATGACATATCATCTGAAATGAGTGTTGACTCATGATAATTCTATTGAAAATAATTTTTACTCATGCTTCATGTGCAATGAGGGTTTACTCATGCTCCATGTCAATGATCCTTGGCTCGTGCTAATTCCATGTTGAGTGTTGTTTATATATTTCCATGTTATGATTATCATGATTTATCATGATTTTATGTTCATTTTTCAATTTTTCCCCATTTATATGCCTATTTTATAACATTTATTATATTCCTCATTTTATTCCATGTTTATTCCCTTACTGGGTTTTATAGCTCACCCTTTTCTTGTGCATGTGCTCAGTTTATTCCATGCAATGAAAAGTATGAGGGAATGTAGTGGTCATGTAAATATTGTTTTCAATAAATGTGTTGTATTTCATGTTTTATGTTGTTTTGTAATGATCCAAATCCCCAAAGACACTTCACCTATTGATCTTCTATGTCGTATCATGTAAATTTTATGTAATAAATCATGTTTTAGTATGTAATAATGAAAAGGGTTGTCATAGTTGGTATCAAACGATAGGTTTAGTTATTTTTGGGATTATGATTAGAAAACCCAGGTAATGACTTGTAGAAAAGTCTATGTATAATAAAAACAAACCTATGTTTTGGTTGGTATTATGTAAGTGGTTTATCAAGAAAATACATCCCTGTCTGGATATGACCAGGTAGAGGCGTCTCTGGCATAGATGTACCTAGGGGTGAAAACCCGGACATCGAGTTTCGGGTTTATCCTAGGGTATCCTGGTACATGACAATAGGTCTTTCTATACTCTTGGTTACGACACTCCACGTGGATATGCATTGGTAATTTCACAAGCTTAGTATGAACCATTATTAAGGTAATTAAAAAAATATCTTAAGAATATATGTCGGATAACATAGATTGAAGCGTATAGATTAATAGGTTTGGAAAATAAAATGTATTTACATGTCATTTGTTTTTTCCTTGGATTAACCTTTATGTGTTACCAGTAACATTGAATTTATTCTAGCCAATTTACGATAATAGGAGGACTCTGGCTAACAACTGATGATAAGATCAATGTGATGATTTTGCTAATGAGAAGCCCAATCCGATGGGAGTGGGTATATCAATATTTGTCAAGATTATCCCTTATTTAACTCAAGATTTGAATAAAAACATGGATCAATAGGAACGTTAAACCGTCCTATGAATGAAGAACTCACTATCAAGAGCTTCATTAGACAAAGGCCTCTTACTTTTAATGGATCATATGATCCCTCAATCACTAAACAATGGATCAACTGCATTGAAATGATTTTCCCCATCCTTAAATGTTCTGAATAAGAGAATGTTCTCAATGTTTCTTATCCTATGGAGGATGATGCTGATGAATGGTATAAATTGATCAAAAATACTATGCTTGAGGAGGATATCGAGGTGTTGCAATGGAAGGATTTACGAAAAATGTTTTTTGATAAATATTTTCCGCGCACCCTCTAGATTAAGATGGAAGGGACTTCCTTTCACTCAAGAAAAAATATGACGAATTAGTCGAAGTGTTTGAGGAAAAATTCACAAGGCTTTCATGATATGGCTCTAACTTTTTCCTTACCCCCAAATTCAGGGTTGACCACTGCTTTGGTGGGATGAAACCTAGCCTGTGGAAAGCCCAGGCGATCCGCGACTTCGACCGCTATGAGGAAATTGTCCTATGTTCCCTCAAGTTTGAAATGGAGATTGGAAAACAACATGGTTATCATGGGGATATGTAGTGTAAGGTGCACTTCAATTCTATCAGTTCGATGAATAATTCCAATTGTGCTAAGAAAATCTTGTACCCTACTTGCAAAAGGTGTAGAAAGAATCACTCTTGAAATTTCATGAAGGGGACGAAGAAATGATTTAGGTGTGGAAGAGAAAGGCACACGACTATTAAATATTGGAAAGAATAATAAGCATCTATGACATAGGAGAGGAACACTCCATTCGACTCTCAACACATTTCTCACTGCTTCAACTACAAAGAACTAGGGCACCTTGAAAATCAGTTCCCTAAGCCAAGGGTTTTCGGAGGCAACCAACCACCTCCAAGGAAACAAGGGTGAGATTTTTCTGTCACTACTATTGAAATGAACCCTAGAAACGAAGTCATAATAGTTATTCTAGTTATTCTCTAAATCATAGAGAACATACTTTTTGATTAAGGTTCTACACATTCTTTAATATCCCAAATTTTTAGTAGAACAATCACAACACCACCTCAAATCATGGAATTAAAGATCTACGTGAGTATGGACAATGGGGAAATCATTTCATCCCATAAATGTAACTCCTGCATGTCTTAATCAGTGGATTGAACGTTCCAGAAAACCACATCATACACCCTCTGGTGGAATATGATGCAATTCTTGGCATGGATTGGCGTTCCTTATATAGAGACAAGATAAATTTTCGTGAGAGGGAAATCACTCTCCATGTGGAGAATCGACCCCTGATTCGGTACAAGTGCAAGGAGGACGATGAACCTTCTTTAGCTCCATCATTTGACGCGTAGATATTAATTCCCTATTATCACGTTTTTCTCGTTCAAATGATTGATTCTAAGGATGCAACCATCCTTGAGGACATGAATATTGTGAGGGAATTCACAGAAGTGTTTTTCTCGAGGAATTTTCTGGTCTTCCACCTAGAGGAGATGTTAAATTCTCAACTGATCTTATACCTGGGGAATTTATAATATCCAAGAATCTATATATAATGGCTCTTGTGGATCTTGAGGAGCTGAAGAAAAAACTACTGGAGAATCTGGATAAAGGGTTTATACGCCCAAGTGCTTCTCCATGGGGTGCACTAGTCCTCTTCGTCAAAAAGAAGGATGGGTCAATGTGCCTTTTCATCGATTATGATGAGATTAACAAAATCACGATAAAAGGAAAAGTATCCTTTCCCATGAATTTATGACTTGTTCGATCAGATTCATGGAGCACAATACTTCTCCAAGGTAGATTTGTGGTTGGGATATTATCAAGTAAGGGTGAAGAAGGAAGATATCCCCAATACTGCATTTCGTACAAGATAAGGGTACTAAGAATTTATAGTAATTCCTTTTGGACACACTAATGCTCTAGAAATATTCATGGACATGATTAATAGTGTCTTTACAGATTTCCTCGACAAATTTTTGTCATCTTTATGGATGAAATTATAATATACTCCAAAACTAAGAAGAATTATGAGGAGCATCTAAAAACTGTACTAGAGACCTTGCGAAAGGAGAAGATCCATGCAATGTACCACAAGTGTGAGTTATGGTTGAGGAGGTCTCGTTCTTGGGTAATATAATCACAAGCAATGGGATATCGGTGGATCCCTCCAAGACAACTACAATAGAAGGATGGTTGAGGCCAATATCAGTTGTGGATATCTGTAGCTTTTTGGGTTAGATTTATATTATCAAATATTTATGAGAAATTTCTCACAATTTTCCAACCCTCATACCAATATTAATTGGAAGGGAGTAAAGTTTTCTTGGAGTGATTAATGTGAAGAAAGAATCAATGATTTGAAAAAGAGGCTTATCACTGCACCTGTGCTCACTTTACCCACTAGTGGAGAACTTTTTGTGGTATTCAATGATGCTTCAATGAATGGATTGGGTTGTGTGTTGATGAAAATGAAAAAGTCATTTCCTATTCTTCAAGGAGAATGAATTTTCATGAGAAGAATTATCTAGTACATGATTTGGAGTTGGCTACATTGATCTTTTCATTAAAAGTTGGGCGGCATTATCTCTTTGGGGAGAAGTGTGAAATATATACAGACCACAAATCCTCTAGTATATATTCATACAGAAAGAGTTGAACATGCGCCAACAAAGATGGTTAGAGATGGTCAAAGACTATGACTGCTCAATCCATTACCACCCTGGGAAAGTGAAAAAGGAGGCAGAGGCTCTAAGTAGAAAGGTCTCAGTGATTCTATCATTGATGATAATTGAGAAGGATCCAATATTATAAGATTTTATGAATATGGACATGGTATTCATAAATAAAGTAACATCATCAATCCTTTCACAAATTATTGCTCAACCATCTCTTTTGTAAAGGTTAAAGGATTCTATGAAGGATGGTGTTGGAATTCAGAAGAAAGTGTAACCCGTAGAAAAAGGGGAATCCTCCGAGTTCAATGTTAATGAAGAAGGAATTGTGGGATTTTGGAAATTAATATGTGTTCCATAAAGTCCGGAGCTGATGAAGGAACTTTTGGATGATGAAAATATTTCAAATTTCTCTATTCAACCACACAACACAAAGCTTTATCAAGATATGTGAGAACATTATTGGTGGCATAATATGAAGAAGAAGATCTCTGGGTATACATCAAGGTGCCTGGTGTGTTAGCAAGTGAAGACAGATCAGCAGATGTCTAAGGGGATGATGCAACCATTGCCTATACCAATATGTAAACCAGAGAACATCGCCATGGGATTTGTCACCGGACATCAGAAGACATACAAAGGAAACAATGGAATCTGGGTTGTTGTGGATCGTCAGACCAGGTCTGCACACTATATTACAATTTGGGAGGTTCTCTCATTGGATAAACTGGCATAGATATATATCAGGGAAGTGGTAAGGCCACTTGGAGTTCCACTATATATTGTATCAGATCGAGATCCATGATTCACCTCTATGTTTTAGAAGAGTCTTCAACATGCTTTGGATATTGAACTGAACATAAGTACGGTCTATAATCCCCAAACTGATGGCCAATCTGAGCAAACTATTTAGAAACTAGAATATATGTTAAGATCATGTTCAATAGACACAAAAGGAGGATGAGATCAACATATTCCTCTAGTTCAATTATCATATAATAATAGTTTCCACTCGAGAATTTGGATGGCACCCTATGAAGCCCTGGATGGGAAGAGGTGCAGAACACCATCATTTTGGGATGATGTCAATGAGAATAAGCTACTAAGACTAGAAATGGTTGATGAAATGGTGGAGAAGGTGAAAACCATTCAGCAGTATATCAAGGCAGTCCAATGTTGACAGAAGATTTATGCCGATAACCATCAACGAGACCTTTATTTCAATGTTGGATACATGGTATTTCTATGTATATCTCCTTGGAATAAGTTCATGAGTTTTGGAAAGAAATGGAAGTTAATTCCTAGGTACATCGACGACTTCAATATTCTTGAACGTGTCGGGGATGTGGCCTATCGACTAGCACTTCCACCTACTATGGCCAAAGTATATGATGAGTTTCATTTATCCTTATTAAAGAAGTACATACCAGACCCTTCACATGTACTCCCTTTATTGGTTTTACAGCTATAGGATGATCTTTCTTATAATGAGAAACCAGTAAATATCATAGATCATAGGGAAAAAGATGTACGAAATGAAACGATTCCCCTTGTCAAGGTGTTATGGAAAACCCACAATTTTGAAGATATGACGTGGGAATCAGAGTAAGTGATGAAGTAGAGTTACCCGCATTTTTTTTAGATTGGGAAAAAGAAATTTCAAGGGAAAAATTTGTTATGGGGGTATATTATAACGACCAAAAAATTACATTAATGAAAATTCCTCTGGGTCTATTTAAAAGTCTTCTTATTTTTATTTAAAAAATATTCAATTATTTGGTTTTATTTTTGGAATATTAAAATACCGTTAAGCTTTGTGATTTTTTCTAATATATTCATTGAACAATGATCACATGATTAGTATAAATATATGGTTTTAACAAATCCAATTTACTCAGATAGAGGAAGCGATGGCCTCTTCCTGTAGACTTTCCCCATACAAAGCCCATTTGTCAGAGCCCAGAATGGTGTTGGCATCATTGAGCTTCACTCTTGGCCAAGCCCAAGCTAAGCTTGAACACGTTAAGCTTGAGAAGAACCAACTACAGGAGAAGTGGAAGTTAATAGAGATTACCACCTGATCGATGTTATCCGAGCCACCCCAAAATTCTATCACCATCACACACCTTATCCTTCGGTCTTATGTGGGTGTTATAAGGGGTTATATATTGATACCCTAGCATTATGAGTATGTAAATTATTCTGGTATAGAGAATATACATTATTTTTATTGTTACTTTGTAAATAGTTTTTAAATCACAAATAGTGTTTTTAGTTAATATTCAACTAAGAAATATATTTTGATGAATTAATGGATTTTTGAATTAAATAATATTTTAGTAAATTATTATTAATATTATCCATTTAATTATTATTAAATATAAATTATCGTATAATTTTATGAGTGAAATTGTAATTTTTATTATGGTTTTAAAGTAGTTTTTGTCAAAACCCATGAATTTTCGATAAATGACTATTTTTATTTTTAAAGTAAAAATCCAAATATAATGAAAATTATTTATATAAAATGAATATTATTTTTGGAATTAGGATGTAGAAATTTTTTAATGGTGAATTTTTCAAAATTTTCTAAGACATTCAAATTTTTGGGTAAAAATTAAATACTGTTAAATATATAATGTGTTTTATGATATCATAAAGACATACTAATGATTTAATAAAATACTATAAACATTATGTTAGGAAAATATATGTTTTATCCAATATATAATTTGATTTTATATTTGGTTGATTTTTCTACAAAGCATTAGTGGACCCTCCCAAGAATTATAAAACATTTTTTCTTTTTAAATAGTTTTCCTTGATAGTGTGACTCCCCTCCACATAAAAAACCCAATTATTTTAAGAAGTTCAGACAATGGCCTCATAAAATATAATTTTAAACTCACCTTTGGAAAAACCCATGGGAAAAAATCATGTGATTGTTTGTGGTTTTGATTAGATTAATGTGAGTTGTCACAAACCAAAATAATACAGAATTCCCTATTATTTCCTATATAAACCCACCAAAGACCCCACTTACTCATTACTAAAAGCTTTTGGAGATCATCCAAACCCTGCCTCCTCTCTATAGAGATCTCCCAAGGTGCCCCTATCTCCAAATAATCCTCTCTCAAGCCTCTCATAAGCCTTTGGTAGCACACTCTCACGTAAAGGAATTCTTCCTTTCTCATTTTTGTCCAATTTTTCTTTTAGTTATTATGAATTTTTTCAATTAAAAATGTTGGGGTATAATTTCACACCTCCCCCATACTTCCTTATTTATTTTTGGATGATGGGAGACCCATTTCTCTCTCATTAATTCCTCTAATGTACACCTATTACCATGCTAAAATTCCGTGAGGGATTTCTCTCTCATCTTTTACATCCAAGTAATTCTTTTGTATTATTCATATAAATTCCATTACATTTGTTGGGACTTGTATCTATATGGCCCCCTTACTATAAATTTTATGTACATATGATGAGACGCCCATTTCTCTCTCATCAACCATTTTAATGAATCCTTATGTCATGCCATTATGCTGCCAAAATTGCACTGCATTTTTGTAATCCAATAAAATTGTATAGTGAATACCATACCCATGTCTCTATCAAGGGTTTTCACCTTTATGATCATATAAATAATGAATGGTACTTTCATTTATTTTTCCACATTACATAATCATGTAATAACTTATGATGTTGATTGATTCCATATTATATGATCCATGTGGCACACTTATGCATGAAATGAAATGTTTAGGAAGGGTGTGCCCTTATTGGGCTCTAATGAATTGGGTAAAGTATAGTATCATGATACGTCATGGTAAATGAGTGTTGAATAATTATAATTCAAGTGAAATGAGGGTATACATGTGCTTCATGTGCGATGAGGGTTTTCTCATTCTCCATATGTACTGATCCCTGGATCATGCTAATTCCATGTTAAGTGTTGTTACCACATTTTCAGGTTATGATTATCATGCTTTATCAGGCATTTATGTTCATGTTTCTCTTATTCTAAATTTAAATTCCTATTGTCTATAATATATTGTATTACTCAAGTTATTCCATGTGTATTCCCTTACTAGGATTTATAGATCAACCTTTTCTTATGCATGTCCTCAGGTTGTCCCATGCAATGCTAAGTATGAGGGAATTTAGTGGTCATGCAAAGAACGTTCTTAATAAAAATGTTGTATTTCATGTTTTAAGTTGTTGTTTAATGATCCTAAGCCCCAAAGACACTAGACCTCTCTACATTCTATGTTGTATCAAGTGATGTTTATGTAATAAATCATAATTTAGTGTATAATAAAGATCAGGGTTGTCATAGTGAGAATACATGTATGATTAGTAAGATCATACTCAAAGTATCTCAAGAACATGTGAAAAAATCATAATAATACACCAGTGAGAAAAAAGCAGAACAAAAAACTCCTAAACAGGTCAGATAACCTATCTCATCCACATGAATTCATTCTCACAGAATAATTAATCTAATTATTGTAATATAATTTTATTAATATCTATAAATGGGTACCCCACAACAAATTCTCACTAGTGTATCACTCTCAGATCCCCAACATTGTATATCCTAGAACTCTCATATATTCTATATACTACCCCCACTGAAATACTTGCGTCATCATATCTCCTCTCACTCAAAGAAACATGGGCCACCACAACAGATATTTTCAAAGACACCTAGTTCATTAGATAACATCTCACTCGAAGGAACCTACTCCAACACATCACTTCTCTCCTAAAGACACAATTTCTTCCACATTTATATCAAGAATAGTATGGTATTGTGAATATGAAGGACATAAACCATGTTCCATCCTCCTAATATGAAAAATCCCAATATTAACCACATCTTAATATGATCAAAAAATCACAAGTTCACCATAATCTATAATCCATCTTTCCCATGTATGAAAAAATTTACTATAAGAGAGGATTATGAAGAATGTGTAGAAATTCATCCATCCTCACCAACAAGATCACGGTAAAAATACCGCCCCCCTCTTATAACATTTTTCTATTAACACTTGTTTCTCTACATGGGTGTTGTGAGTACATAAGTCACAATGAGGATACATTATATACTTTTCACACACATAATCCCAAACTATGGGTTTTAAAAAAAGATTACCATTCCATTAACAACATCAATATAAAGGCCTCAAAACCTCCATCACTTCCATTGAAACATCTAAAATCATCACAACAAACAAGACCCCATAACCATAAACCATATTCGATCTTCCATTCCATGTTAATCCATTTCCATATTTACAAATTACCAACCAACATAATTATCCATCCCATTAATTTGATATAAAACACTGACAGATTTATCAACACATCCCATTTTAATTCAAAAAAATAGTCATTCTAACTGATGCCAACAAATTTCATTTTAACACAACCTATTCATTTCCCTTTCAATTGTTTTAATCTAAAACTACACAAAAATCCCATTGTTCACATTTGACCACATAAAATACCTACCATTTTAACATCCATCGATCAACCCCCCAAATTTTAATTAGATACTATATTCAAATTTTTGTGTCATTTATTTCCAACCCAAAACATGTAGCCCATACCTTGTTTATTGAATTAGAAGTCATCACTTTTCAATAATTCCATAATTACAAAGAAACTACCAAGAAAAAACCAAATTCCTTAAACCATTACCACATCAACACTGTATTCCGATATCACACATCACCAAAATAGTCTTAGAAGTCAACATCCAAAAACATCCATCACTATATTTAAACCCATTTCACAAAACAACACATAAATATACTTCAAAAGTAAAGGGGAAACATAACAACTTATTATTTACACACAATCAACTCAATTAACATCTTTAAGAGGTTTACCATTTTCATGTGAGGTGATTTGACATGTATATTACTTTAAACAATAGTATATTCATAGCAGAAAATAGATTTCATAATAAAAAATATTTGTTATATAATCATATAGAAGAAATATCGTGGAAACTAATATTAATTATTACAATATGATGTCACTTTATTTTTAAACTATAACATTTAAATTCTATAATTTAACATAGATATATATAATAAGATTAATAAATATTTTATAATAATTTAATATTTCTTGGAAAAAACATCCACAACATGAATAAAAAATCTTATAAAATGTAGGAAAACCCCTTATCACCTTAAATTTCAGTTAAACAATTTATTATATTCATTACAGTGATATATACCATCAATCATATGGATTAACTAAACCATGACCCCTCTTTGATGTTATAATTGGATGAAAAGGAAGGATTTCATACCTAGTGATGGTATGACACTCATGATGCACATAAATGAAAAAAAGGAGTTGACGACTTTTTCCATTCCATGAAATCATATGGGAAATAAAAGATAAATATGATGATGTTTTAAATATCATAAGCTGAGGTTTTGATCAACCAATCTCTAGAGGAATGAAGAGAGACTTAGTTAACTGAAAGAAATAAAATGATAAAATTCATGGATATCTTTTCTCTAATACTCCATCCAATTCCATATTTTATTTCCTATGTAATTATCCCATTGATTTTTTTTTTGTCATGATTCAAATGAGGATCAATATATATCTTCTAAAAATGATTTTTTTGCAATTACATAATATTTTTCAAAGATATATGTTTCCTAAGTAAACATGTACTATATTATATAATATTATACACATATAAAATAAACAAGAAGTAAAAAATATCATCTAATTAATATATGTCATATATTTATTCCTCTAATAAATCAATTAATAAACCAATTATTATAGACACAAAATATAATATATAATATACATAATAAGAAAATAAGGATCACCCCAATATGCTAAAATCATTTCTCCTACAGAAAATACAATATAAATGAAGAAAAATACATGTAAATCAATCAACATCTTTAGAAAATGAAAATATATAATTAAGTAAAATTTTAGTGAATATTTATTGAAATAATAAAGTGGTATTTGTAGTATTTAAAGGGAAATGTTACCATTAGGATTTTACTGTTCTATGACTATTGGTCATATATAAATGTTGGTCTAAATAGCCGTTATTAAATTTTATTTTTGGGAACTATAAAAATGTTTTATACATTCACCATTATAATTAGTTTTTATAAGTAGTAATAAAAAAGAAAATTAATGCATAAATAATAAATATGGCCTCAAACAATAGAATTAGGTCATTAGAAGCCCATTTGTTGGGATGGAGGTAACATCACATAGGTTGAACCTTGAAAAAGCTCAATACGAGCCTAAAAAATTCAACCTTAAACAAAATATTCTACTTTAAAAGTTCAATTTAGTGGATATTACCACTCAATCGGTGATATCTGAGCCAACCCGTTAAATTACAACCAACACACTCCTTTCCCTTGGGGCGTACGTGGGTGTTATAATCAGTTATTTGTCTAGAATAAGTTTCTTAAAGTGTAATTTACTTTATAAAATTAAAAATTATATGAAATAAATTCCTTTTAAATAAATTTTTTTCTCAATTAAATATTTTATTAATCTTGAAAATTTTGTAAATTGATTTTTATATACAAATAAAATATAATTTTATTTTTTTACAAAAGATGGTCATTTTTATAATAAAAATGGTATGATGAACAATATTTATTAAAATAAAATATTCTTTTAAAAATATTTATTTAAATATAAATGGTAAAATAATTTTATAATGTTCTTGAATAATTTTATAAGTGTCAAAAATTTTATTATGCCATAAAACTGATATTTTTCAATACATAAGTATTTTAATATTTTAAATTCAATAATATTTTATTAAGAGTATTATTCATATAAATTAAACATAATATTTAAAATAATCACATTAAAATAAGGTTATGGTGAATTTATGAGAAATTTTTAAAATACATTATATTTTAATGAATAGTAAAACATACAGTTTTGGGTTTTCAGTATGTTGTATTAATTAATATTTATGTCCTAATGATTTATTAATTAATTAAAAATATTATATGAATAAAAATATTTTATTTTATTAATATTATATATTTTAAAATATTTTAATAATTTTCATAGACTATAAGCGACTTTCAAAAGTCTAAAATAGAAATTTTGATTAAAAAACATGACATTGTGTAAAAATACCTTTCCCATGAGAAAAGAATAATTAAAAATGGTTTTTGGTTATATAAGATTAAAATATCATAAAATTTTACACAAATTCAAAAATAAATGAGAAAAACCAATTGGTAATCTAATGGTTTTCTGTCTTCCACAACCTAGTTTTCCTAGAACTATATTTCCATGTTACTAAAAAATTCCTCAAATTTTTCTATAAATACCCACCCATTTCATCATTACCCATCACTAATAATTAATCCTATATGAATTTATTCTCAATATTCCTCACAAATAGTCACCCAAGGTGTCATCAAGACTAAAAGGTTTAAATACTCAAGATTAAGGAGTAAAACATCAGTGTAAGAGAAATCAATACTTCTCTTTTACATTCAAGTTCACTTTCATTGGTATGTCTTATAATTACCAAAATAATTCATTTTTGGTCGAATTTATACTATACCAATACTATATTATTATTATTTTATCAATTTGAAACCCATTCTCTTCTAATTTTCCCTTTTCATAATCCACGATTTATAACCGCCATGGAGCTGACTTTATTTCCCTATTTTACCTTAATAATTATCATTCTTTTAATACCAAAAAATTTTATTTTTATATGGGTAATCACCTAAATGGAAAATTATTTATTTATTATGTGATTTAAATATATGTAACCCTAATTCCCTTTTGAAGGGTTAATAAGGATGTAATGGTCATTCCTTTAACCACTTTTATACACTATGATTTTGAAAAGAAACTCATTCTTTATTTTCCATGGTTTATTAGTTAAATGATTTATTATAATTTAGGTGGATCCATTTATGTTAATACATTTTAATTTTTCCTCTAAAAGATCTCCAATTCATTGTGTAATAAATTAAATCTCTAAAGATGACGTGTTTAATGATACCCTGATGAATAAACTTGGTAATTTCCACTTATGACAACTTCGTCATAAACCATGGTGATGTTCTTATGAATGATTCTTTTTTATGTTATACCCACATTTAATTGTTATGTGTAATGTTCTTTTTATGTTGATATACCTCATGTTATCTTGATCTTGTTATATTTTTATACCTAATGTTCATATTAATATGTCTCATGATCACATATTATATGTTCCCCTACCTTATTCAATTTATGAGCCACATGCTGACCCCTTTTCTTTGATATATGACCCCAAGATATGATATTCAATAAAAATAACCTTGGTTGAACCCATGAAGATGTATTTAAAGTGGATTAAAATAATTCATTATGTTTTCATGTATTATGTACCAAAATTTCAAGAATCTAAACATTAAAATATCCCTTTAGTTTCCCATGTAATGAAAATGTTATGTAATAAAAAGACAGGATTCCAAAGTTGGTATAAGAGGATGGTTTAGTTTTTTTTAATTCGGATTATAAATCCTTAGTGCAAACCCTTGAGAAATATTTATGCATTGGAAGAAATCCTAGTGTTTTTGGGATGTAAAAGGTATGTTGTTCCCAAAAAAATAAATCCCAATATTGATACTATAATTGGATGTTGCTCTAAAACAGATATACCAAGGGGTATCACCGAAAAAACTACACTAAGATAGACACAACTGAGAACTAGTGCAAGATAATGGGCCTTATTTCACACCTTATTTGACACTTTTAGAGGTTTTTTGTGGTTAGTAACAAGATTTTTAAGAACCATTATAAAAGTTTTATATAGAAAAAGTAATTGTTATTAAATAATAACTTTCTTATGCTTGATGTTTTATGAAATAAACTCCATTTAGAAATATAATATTCCTAACAGTAGCACATTTCTCACTATGGTTTTATTATTTTAATAAAATATCAGGAAATAGGGGGAACTATGTAAAAAATGAGTGAAATGGAGGATTAACTAATTGCCTTTAGATGGAATTTGGAATGGAAAACATCATGAGGATGATTAATCAACTATCTTGAGTTATGAATAATAACCTGAATCAAGTTGAGTGACTAATTCTCATTAAAGACAACAAAATTCCATTGATTCCTTCATGTATCAATGACTATATTAATTTTATTGTGATACCTATAAGGAACCAGCCTTAAACCTTACTTAATATTGAATTAAATGAATAATTCACGTAGAGGATCTTTTCAGGTTTAGAGTTTTAGTGAATTAGAACATAACTATTACATCTCAAAAGATTACAAAGTAGTCACTTCTACTAAGTTTCCATAATAATAAAAAACTCTTAAAAAGAAACGTGTCTAGTACCATGTTTTATATAGGATGACATTCCCTTGATCCCATCCTTGACCTTATTCCACATTAAGTCCTGTGAAAACATTTCAAAAAAAACTTGGGGTGAGCATAAAAAGCTCAGTAAGGGATACAGAAAGAATGAAAACTGTTAGTTTTTCAAACATCAAGTAAACCATATATACTCTATCAAAGTAATACCTTCACCTTCATGAATTAGTAAAAACTCTTCACTGAATAATGTATCATTACTTACCTTTTTGTAACCAAAGGATTACCATAAAACCCATAAAAAGAACACATAACATATATAAAGGTAACTTGGGACATAAACATACTTAAGTGGAATAACCATACGGTCGACTTCCACACATATCACTTAATGGAATATCCATACGGCCAATTTCCATACATACATAATGGAATAGCCATACGGCCGACTTCCATACCCAATGCATTGGAGGTTATAACGTAACCACCCGTCCTGGTATTCACGGCACCACCCGTCATATGGTTTATAACGTAACCACCGGTTAAAATGTCCAAGTACCAATATAAAATCATAAAACATAAAACCAATATAAAGGAATGATAAAATTTCCACATTTCAATCACAATATATCATAAATATATTGACATAATAGAATCCTTTTTCAAAACCATTTTCAATACCAAAATACATAAAAGAGTATATGGTATTTATTTTATTCTAAAAACATTACGGCTTGTTGAGAAAGCCAAAGACCAAATAATACTTGCAGCGGCGGAAAAGGTCGTTGTCACCGCGTACGTTAAGAAAACATTCCTTTTTGTCGTTTAGTAAAACGCTTCGTAGAAAAAGATTCCTTTTGTATAAAAGTAAAACTCAAAGGGGTTTATACACCATATAAAAGAAAGTTATGTATAAAACGAAATATGCCTCAATGAAAGGAGATTGAGACGAAGTCCCTTACGAAGATAATTTTTAAAATAAAATAGATATATTATGTGTATTCACTATAAGTACACATAAATAAAGTACAAATACAAGATACGACATAATAATATAATGACATAATTTGAAAGTAGGATATTAACCCAAAGAATGGAAATTGGGTTAAGAAGTTCCCTTACAAAGATAATTTTTAAAATAAAATAGATATATTATGTGTATTCACTATAAGTACACATAAATAAAGTACAAATACAAGATACGACATAATAATATAATGACATAATTTGAAAGTAGAAGATTAACCCAAAGAATGGAAATTGGGTTAAGAAGTTCCCTTACCTCGGGTCCGACTTGAATCGATCGTTCTTTAACGTCCTGAATAATAAACTTGAGTTAATTTATACTTGATTAAGAACCTTTTTAAAGTTCATTATTCCTTTTATATCACTTATTTCCATGTTATAAACATTATGTAACCATTTAATTTAATAATGTTTGTTTTGTCAATATTTGGTTCTTAAGTCGAAAGTGGACTTCTTACAACTACATGTTGTTCATGTGGTCAAAGGTTCTTTATATCCAGAATGAAATTCCCGATTTGGATATAATATGTATCATATATATCCAGAATATACATGTATTTATAATATTACATAATCATTCAGGGGTAAGAAATGAAATGCACCGTTCATGGAGACGGTAAGCCGTACATACGCATGAACGCTACTTTCATTTCATTGTCATATTAATGGAATTAAAATTAAATGAGAGGTATGTATATTTTAATTACAGAATTATATTCATCATTTAGATATATCATTAATTATATATATCCATTATATATATGTAATTTTAATAGTACATTACATTTGGGGATAAGAAATGAAATGCACCGTTCATGGAGACGGTAAGCCGTACGTACGCATGAACGCTACTTTCATTTCTATCTCATACTTTAATGGAAAGAAATAATAATGATATAGAGGTATATTATAATTCCAGTGTAACATCATATATAATAACTTTAAATCCATCCTTTACATGTCCCACATATGGCATTAACGAATCACATCACTTTGAGGGGGCGGTAGTCCGCACTTCCTTAAATGAAGATATCGTGTTTACCCATAATGGAAACCATAAAGGTATTCCCAAAATGAAAAATACAGAATCTTAAAGAAAAAATAAACATATTATATATAATATATAAAAATAGTGAAATCATAATGGCCACCTTTGAAGGTGTTAAATGAGTATTGAACAATCATCGTTTCGGGAGGCAGAATTTCTCCATCCACGGAAACCGTATGTTCTTTAACCATTTCATGTAGTTGTGTGAGAGTGTAGATAGAATAAATCTTATAACCACATCCTAGTATATTTAATATACTTTTGTTGTTACAAAAGAAGTAAATAAAAAGAGTTTAGAGGGTTGGAGAAGCAAAATAAAACAAATGAACAAGAGAGAATGAATTACCTTTAAAAGTGTAACTCCTTTTGATTTGAGCCTAAAGGCTTCCTTTGAAAGGATTATGCCCAAAGGGAATCCTCTAGGATGAGGAGAGGGATATTGAGGGAGTAAATGTTCAGGGGTTGGCCGCGCCAAAGGCTTGAGGAGTGTGTGAAATGAGGTAGAGGTGGGGCCTTTTATAAGAGGAGAGGAGGGGCACTTTTGGAAAGTAAAGAAATATTACTTTATTTGAAAATGTGTTTCGGTTTTAAAAGGTCCCACATTGATATAATTTGTGGATAAGGTGATAAGGGTTCGAAATCCACTCATCCAATTGGTTTTGGACATGTGTAGTTCATAGATTTTACATTATCTTTCCATTTTTTTAAATCGTTAAATAATGAGGTCATCGCCGCATCATCATGATGTCATAAATAATTTAATTTATTTAGTGTCTAAAAATTATAAAACAAATACTATGATGTAGGAAATTTTTTATCTTTCCAATGACTATTTATAATCAAAAATATGACTTTTATAACTCCATTTAAAAATTGTTTTAGTAAAACATATCATGTTTGTGTCATTTTTACTTTTACATTAAATAAAAAGTTATTTATGTGATTTCCCAACCAAAGTGTCTCCATGGGGTCCCCAAGTTGACCCATGGATTGTCTTGGTCGGACATGACACAAAAAATAAGTTTGGGACATGTGTCTGGGTCATTTCATATTATTAAAGCATTACTTATACCTTAAACTACACTAATTACCACTAATCGCGATTAAGAACTTAATAAGTTACTATTCACCAGAAAATTATTATAATCTCATTGAACCGAATTTTACTTCTTAATGACAACCATGTATGTCGGATTTTTGAAATTCAAAACACAATGATGGCAAAATTCCATTTAAACGGAAAAATCAGTTTTTATAAGTACTACGTAGTGGTTTCACTATTCATCAAAAATTGAAGTTTTTCAGAAAATTACCAAAAATTCACCCTAAGCCATATTTGATATTACGAATTCAAAAATGAAGTCTGTTTTACAAAAATCAAAACATATAATTCACATTAATTAATTTAATAATTAATTCCCGCTGTCAGAGCAAATAGCGTGTTTTTATGAAACAATAAGTATCAAAAGATTGACACTAGTTTAAGTCCGATTTCAAAGTGAAATTAATTCCAACGACCACTATTGGATTTAATGGTAAAAATATTTTCTAATTTCACTTTAAAACCAATTCAAAAGATAATATAATCATATAAATAAATTAGATTAAAAAGAGGTTTTGAATTAAAATACAACATTTTACATTATTCATAAAAAAATGAACTTTATCAGAAAGGTACCAAAAATTTACACAAAGTAAATTTTGATGTCCCGATTATAAAGAAGAGTTATATTTGGTCCAATACAATTTATAAGATCGATCAAAACTATATTTAATGACGGTTCTCCATCAAAAGGTGATAAGTGGACCTTTCGTGAAAATTAGGGTATAAATGCCTAAAATTGAACTCTTTCCGTATTTTAAGCCTTTATCTTTTATTGGGTAAATGTAAAAACATTTAAAAACATATATAATCATATTTTATTTATTTCTATCCATTCCTGCCAGTACAATGGCTACTCGTTAACTAACATTTAAAATAATATTTTTTTATTACTTGTGTGCAACGTATGTTTTCAAAGAAACTCATCGTTGCGTACTGAGTACGCTATCGAACGTAGAAACCCCTTTTAATTAAAATTAATATCAAATTCGTAAATATTAATAAATATGAAAATTATTTATTCTTTATTTACCTGGGATGTTACATCCTTCCCCCCTTTTGGGAATTGCATCCTCGCAATTTTATTCACTTATCAAAATAAGTGGGGGTATTTATCCCTCATAGCATTTTCAGATTCCCACGTTGCCTCTTCAATCACATGGTTTTTCCACAAAACCTTTACCTGATGAATCACCCTATTCCGTAACACTTTCTCCCTATGGTCAAGAATCTAGACCGGTTGTTCCTCATAAGATATGTTCTCTTCCAGCTGAACTACCTCTGGACTCAAAACATGAGATGGATCTGGCATATACTTCCTCAACATTGAAACATGAAAAACATTGTGTACCTGAGATAAACTTGGAGGTAAAGCCACTCGGTATGAAACTGATCCAACTCTCTCCAGAATTTCATATGGTCTAATAAACCTTGGACTCAGCTTCCCTTTCTTACCAAATCTCATCACACATTTCCAAGGAGAAACCTTGAGAAAAACATGATTACCTACCTCGAAAGATAGATCCTTCCTCCGGTTATCCGCATAACTCTTCTGCCTGCTCTGAGCTGTTCTCATGTGCTTCTGAATCAGCTGAACTTTTTCTGCCAACTCTTCTACCAATTCTGGTCCCACCAACTTCCTTTCACCCACTTCATCCCAGAAAGCTGGAGTTCGACACTGCTTCCCATATAATGCCTCAAATGGTGCCATTCGTATACTGGAATGAAAACTGTTATTATAAGAAAACTCAACCAAAGAAAGATGTTGGTCCCAACTTCCCTGATAATCCATAGAACAAGCTCGTAGCATATCCTCCAAGGTCTGAATTGTTCGTTCTGACTGCCCATCTGATTGAGGATGAAAAGCTGTACTAAAATTTAGTTCAGTACCCAACGACTTCTGAAGGCCTTTCCAAAAGTTAGAAGTAAACCTGGGATACCGATCCGATATAATGGAGAGAGGAACTCCATGTAACCTGACTATCTCATTAAGATACAAACGGGAAAGTTGATCAAGAGAGAAAGTATCTCGTATAGAAAGGAAATGTGCAGATTTGGTCAAGTGATCAATAATAACCCAGATTGCATTATTACCTCGAGATGTCCTCGGTAATCCCACAACAAAGTCCATGGGTATGTTTTGCCATTTCCACTCTGGCCCTGGTAAAGGCTGAAGCATACCTTTCAGTAACTGCCGCTCTGCTTTAACCTGTTGAATGTCAAACACTTCACAGTAAAATCAGTAATGTCTCTTTTCATTCCATCCCACCAGTAATACTCCCGCAGATCTCTGTACATCTTAGTACTGCCAGGATGAACTGAAAACGGGGAACTATGAGTCTCACATAACAACTCATTCTTCAACTGTGAATCACAAGGCACACATAACCTCTTCCCAAACCTCAAAACACAAACACAAATTTATCCAAGAACTCATGGAAAATTTTATTCATGAGGTCCATGAATACAGAAGGTGCATTGGATAACCCAAAAGGCATAACTACAAATTCATAATGGCTATATCTAGTACGGAACGCAGTCTTCGGAACGTCTGCTTCTTTTACTTTAAACTGATGGTACCCCGACCTCAAGTCAATCTTCGAAAAATACTGAGCTCCCTGGAGCTGATACCACTTCATTCGATGGCCCAACATCTGCTAAAGTTGTTGCAAAGGATTTCACCACCCCTTTCTGCTTGTAGTCTGGCTGCATTCCCCCAGTTGAGTTCTTCGTTGGACACTCGTTTGCATAATGACCCATTTCATTACACTTAAAACATCTTACCATTGGCTTTTCATTTCCTACTTTATCATCTTCCTTACAGTTACGAGCAATATGACCAGACTTACCACACCGAAAGCACTTACCAGACTTGGATAAACATTCTCCAGGATGCATTTTACCACACTTCTCACAGGATGGATATTTGATTTTCTTACCTCCTTGCTTCCTTGATGAATTCTTCCCATTTTCCTGCCAACTAGACCTCTTATTCTGTTGTTTTTCATAGAACACTTGATCATCGGCAAACACCATTTCCACCTTCTCCGCACATCGAAAAAGTTTTTCATAACTTTTGAACTCACGAGAAGCTAAATCCCTTCGATACTTTGGATTTAACCCTGAGTAAAAACGGTTTATTTTACTATCAAGATCTCATATGAAGTTTGGAGCATACCTTGCCAATCGAGTGAACTTTTCTTCATAAGCAGCCACTGAATCATCCTCCTACCTCAATTCTAGGAATGGTTTTTCCATCCTAAGACGAACCACCTTAGGAAAATATTTCTCAAGAAACATACCTTTGAATTCGTCCTAGTGACGATCCTCAATCTCATCACTATCCCTTATATTTTTCACCATCGACCACCATTGATCAGCTTCACCTTCAAAACGGTAAACAGTAAGACTAACCTTTTGATGTTCTGAACACCCCATGACATCAAAAATCTTCTCCACTGCTTTAATCCACCCTTTATCTTGCAAAGGGTCAGATGATCCTCTGAATGATGGGGGATGTTGCCTCATAAAATGTTCCACCACTGACATGTTCCTCTGCGGTTGATCTGGCTGATCTCGTGCATGGATACCACCACCATTTATAGCCAGAGTCAACTGTGCCATCACTGCAACAAACTATTCTGTTCCGATTCCGACCATCTCAGGTTGCTGATTTGGAAGGTTATCTTCCTCCTGATGTCATCCCAACATAGCTGCTTTGTTTCCTCTACGGAAAACCATTCTGAACACAGAAATATCTTAGGCGAAGCAAAATGGTAATCCGTAAAGGCTATATCATTTCAATCATATTATAATTTAACACTTTTCTAACTCCTAAAGTTGTCTAAACCGACCTTTGATACCAACTATAAGGCCCCAACCTTAAACCTTACTTAATATTGAATTAAATGAATAATTCACGTTGAGGATCTTTTCAGGTTTAGATTTTTAGTGAATTAGAACATAACTATTACATCTCAAAATATTACAAAGTAGTCACTTCTACTAAGTATCCATAATAATAAAAAACTCTTAAAAAGAAACGTGTCTAGTTCTATGTTTTATATAGGATGACATTCCCTTGATCCCATCCTTGACCTTATTCCACATTAAGTCCTGTGAAAACATTTCAAAAAAAACTTGGGGTGAGCATAAAAAGCTCAGTAAGGGATACAGAAAGAATGAAAACTATTAGTTTTTCAAACATCAAGTAAACCATATATACTCTATAAAAGTAATACCTTCACCTTCATGAAGTAGTAAAGACTCTTCACTAAATAAAGTATCATTACTTACCTTTTTGTAACCAAAGGATTACCATAAAACCCATAAAAAGAACACATAACATATATAAAGGTAACTTGGGACATAAACATACTTAAGTGGAATAACCATACGGTCGACTTCCACACATATCACTTAATGGAATATCCATACGGCCAATTTCCATACATACATAATGGAATAGCCATACGGCCGACTTCCATACCCAATGCATTGGAGGTTATAACGTAACCACCCGTCCTGGTATTCACGGCACCACCCGTCATATGGTTTATAACGTAACCACCCGTTAAAATGTCCAAGTACCAATATAAAATCATAAAACATAAAACCAATATAAAGAAATGATAAAATTTCCACATTTCAATCACAGTATATCATAAATATATTGACATAATATAATCCTTTTTCAAAACCATTTTCAATACCAAAATACATAAAAGAGTATATGGTATTTATTTTATTCTAAAAAAATTATGGCTTGTTGAGAAAGCCAAAGACCAAATAATACTCGCGGCGGCGGAAAAGGTCGTTGTCACCGCGTACGTTAAAAAACATTCCTTTTTGTCGTTTAGTAAAATGCTTCGTAGAAAAAGATTCCTTTTGTATAAAAGTAAAAGTCAAAGGGGTTTATACACCGTATAAAAGAAAGTTGTGTATAAAACGAAATATGCCTCAATGAAAGGAGATTGAGACGAAGTCCCTTAAAAAGATAATTTTTAAAATAAAATAGATATATTATGCGTATTCACTATATGTACACATAAATAATGTACAAATACAAGATACGACATAATAATATAATGACATAATTTGAAAGTAGAAGATTAACCCAATGAATGGAAATTGGGTTAAGAAGTTCCCTTACAAAGATAATTTTTAAAATAAAATAGATATATTATGTGTATTCACTATAATTACACAAAAATAAAGTACAAATACAAGATACAACATAATAATATAATGACATAATTATAAAGTAGAAGATTAACCCAAAGAATGGAAATTGGGTTAAGAAGTTCCCTTACCTCGGGTCCGACTTGAATCGATCGTTCTTTAACGTCCTGAATAATAAACATGAGTTAATTTATACTTGATTAATAACCTTTTTAAAGTTCATTAATCCTTTTATATCACTTATTTCCATGTTATAAACATTATGTAACCATTTAAGTTAATAATGTTTGTTTTGTCAATATTTGGTTCTTAAGTCGAAAGTGGACTTCTTACAACTACATGTTGTTCATGTGGTCAAAGGTTCTTTATATCCAGAATAAAATTCCCGATTTGGATATAATATGTATCATATATATCCAGAATATACATGTATTTATAATATTACATAATCATTCAGGGGTAAGAAATGAAATGCACCGTTCATGGAGACGGTAAGCCGTACGTACGCATGAACGCTACTTTCATTTCACTGTCATATTAATGGAATTAAAACTAAATGAGAGGTATGTATATTTTAATTCCAGAATTATATTCATCATTTAGATATATCATTAATTATATATATCGATTATATACATGTACTTTTAATAGTACATTACATTTGGGGATAAGAAATGAAATGCACAGTTCATGGAGACGGTAAGCCGTACGTACGCATGAACACTACTTTCATTTCTATCTCATACATTAATGGAAAGAAATAATAATGATATAGAGGTATATTATAATTCCAGTATAACAACATATATAATAACTTTAAATCCATCCTTTACATGTCCCATATCTGGCATTAACGAATCACATCACTTTGAGGGGGCGGTAGTCCGCACTTCCTTAAATTAAAATATCGTGTTTACCCAAAATGGAAACCATAAAGGTATGACCAAAATAAAAAATACAGAATCTTAAAGAAAAAATAAACATATTATACATCATATATAAAAATAGTGACATTATAATGGCCACCTTTGAAGGTGTTAAATGAGTATTGAACAATCATCGTTTCGGGAGGCAGAATTTCGCCATCCACGGAAACCGTATGTTCTTTAACCATTTGATGTAGCTGTGTGAGAGTGTAGCTCTAATAAATCATATAACAACATCCTAGAATATTTAAGATACTGGTGTTGTTACAAAAGAAGTAAATAAAAAGAGTTTAGAGGGTTGGATAAGAAAAATAAAACAAATGAACAAGAGAGAATGAATTACCTTTAAAAGTGTAACTCCTTTTGATTTGAGCCTAAAGGATTCCTTTGAAAGGATTTTGCCCAAAGGGAATCCTCTAGGATTAGGAGAGGGATATTGAGAGAGTAAATGGGAAGGGGTTGGCCGCGCCAATGGCTTGAGGAGTGTGTGAAATGAGGTAGAGGTGGGGGCCTTTTATAAGAGGAGAGGAGGGGCACTTTTGGAAAGTAAAGAAATATTACTTTATTTGAAAATGTGTTTCGGTTTTAAAAGGTCCCAAATTGATATAATTCGTGGATAAGGTGATAAGGATTCGAAATCCACTCATCCAATTTGTTTTGGACATGTGTAGTTCATAGATTTTACATTATATTTCCATTTTATTCAAATCGTTAAATAATGAGGTCATCGTCGCATCATCATGATGTCATAAATAATTTAATTTATTTAGAGTCTAAAAATTATAAAACAAATACTATGATGTAGGAAATCTTTTTATCTTTCCAATTCCTATTTATAATCAAAAATCTGACTTGTATAACTCCATTTAATAATTGTTTTAGTAAAACATATCATGTTTGTGTCATTTTTACTTTTACATTAAATAAAAAGTTATTTATGTCATTTCCCAACCAACGTGTCTCCATGGGGTCCCCAAGATGACCCATGGATTTTCTTGGTCGGCCATGACACAAAAAATAAGGTTGGGACATGTTTCTAGGTCATTTCATATTATTAAAGCATTACTTATACCTTAAACTACACTAATTACCACTAATCGCGATTAAGAACTTAATAAGTTCCTATTCATCAAAAAATTATTATAATCTCATTGAACCACATTTTACTTCTTAATGACAACCATGTATGTCGGATTTTTGAAATTCAAAACACAATGATGGAAAAATTCCATTTAAACAGAAAAATCAGATTTTATAAGTACTACTTAGTGGTTTCACTATTCATCAAAAATTGAAGTTTTTCAGAAAATTACCAAAAATTCACCCTAAGACGTATTTGATATTACGAATTCCAAAATGAAGTATATTTTACAATATTAAAAACATATAAGTCACATTAATTAATTTAATAAATAATTCCCACTGTCAGAGCAAATAGCGTGTTTTTATGAAACAATAAGTATCAAAAGATTGACACTAGTTTAAGTCCGATTTCAAAGTGAAATTAATTCCAACGACCACTATTGGATTTAATGGTAAAAATATTTTCTAATTTCACTTTAAAACCAATTCAAAAGATAATCTAATCATATAAATAAATTATATTAAAAAGAGGTTTTGAATTAAAATACAACATTTTACATTATTCATAAAAAAATGAACTTTATCAGAAAGGTACCAAAAATTTACACAAAGTAAATTTTGATGTCCTGATTATAAAAAAGATTTATATTTGGTCAAATAGAATTTATAAGATCGATCAAAACTATATTTAATGACGGTTCTCCGTCAAAAGGTGATAAGTGGACCTTTCGTGAAAATTAGGGTATAAATGCCTAAAATTGAACTCTTTCCGTATTTTAAGCCTTTATCTTTTATTGGGTAAATGTAAAAACATTTAAAAACATATATAATCATATTTTATTTATTTCTATCCATTCCCACCAGTACAACGGCTACTCGTTAACTAACATTTAAAATAATATTATTTTATTACTTATGTGCAAAGTAAGTTTTCAAAGAAACTCATCATTGCGTACTGAGTACGCTATCGAATGTAGAAACCCCTTTTAATTAAAATTAATATTTAATTCCTAAATAGTAAGAAATATGAAAATTCTTTATTCTTTATTTACCTGGGATGTTACATCCTTCCCCCATTTTGGGAATTGCGTCCTCACCATTTTATTCACTTATCAAAATAAGTGGGGGTATTTATCCCTCATAGAATTTTCAGATTCCCACGTTGCCTCTTCAATCACATTGGTTTTCCACAAAACCTTTACCTGATGAATCACCTTATTCCGTAACACTTTCTCCCTGTGGTCAAGAATCTAGACCAGTTGTTCCTCATAAGATAGGTTCTCTTCCAGCTGAACTACCTCTGGACTCAAAACATGAGATGGATCTGGCATATACTTCCTCAACATTGAAACATGAAAAACATTGTGTACCTGAGATAAACTCGGAGGTAAAGCCACGTGGTATGCAACTGATCCAACTCTCTCCATAATTTCATATGGTCTAATAAACCTTGGACTCAGCTTCCCTTTCTTACCAAATCTCATCACACTTTTCCAAGGAGAATCCTTGAGAAAAACATGATTACCTACCTCGAAAGATAGATCATTCCTCCGGTTATCCGCATAACTCTTCTTCCTACTCTGAGCTGTTCTCATGTGCTTCTGAATCAGCTGAACTTTTTCTGCCAACTCTTCTACCAATTCTGGTCCCACCAACTTCCTTTCACCCACTTCATCCCAGAAAGCTGGAGTTCGACACCGCTTCCCATATAATGCCTCAAATGGTGTCATTCGTATACTGGAATGAAAACTATTATTATAAGAAAACTCAACCAAAGAAAGATGTTTGTCCCAATTTCCCTGATAATCCATAGAACAAGCTCGTAGCATATCTTCCAAGGTCTGAATTGTTCGTTCTGACTGCCCATCTGATTGTGGATGAAAAGCTGTACTAAAATTTAATTCAGTACCTAACGACTTCTGAAGGCCATTCCAAAAGTTAGAAGTAAACCTGGTATCACGATCCGATATAATGGAGATAGGAACTCCATGTAACCTGACTATCTCTTTAAGATACAAATGGGAAAGTTGATCAAGAGAGAAAGTATCTCGTATAGAAAGGAAATGAGAAGATTTGGTCAAGCGATCGACAATAACCAAGATTGCATTATTACCTCGAGATGTCCTCGGTAATCCCACAACAAAGTCCATGGGTATGTTTTCCCATTTCCACTCTAGCACTGGTAAAGGCTGAAGCATCCCTTTCGGTAACTGCTGCTCTGCTTTAACCTGTTGACATGTCAAACACTTCACAGTAAAATCAGTAATGTCTCTTTTCATTCCATCCCACCAGTAATACTCCCGCAGATCTCTGTACATCTTAGTACTGCCAGGATTAACTGAAAACGGGGAACTATGAGCCTCACATAACAACTCATTCTTCAACTGTGAATCACAAGGCACACATAACCTCTTCCCAAACCTCAAAACAGAAACACACACTTATCCAAGAACTCATGGAAAATTTTATTCATGAGGTCCATGAATACATCAGGTGCATTGGTTAACCCAAAAGGCATAACTACAAATTCATAATGGCCATATCTAGTACGGAACGCAGTCTTCGGAATGTCTGCTTCTTTTACTTTCAACTGATGGTACCCCGACCTCAAGTCAATCTTCGAAAAATACTGAGCTCCCTGGAGCTGATACCACTTCATTCGATGGCCCAACATCTGCTGAAGTTGTTGCAAAGGATTTCACCACCCCTTTCTGCTTGTAGTCTGGGTGCATTCCCCCAGTTGAGTTCTTCGTTGGACACTCATTTGCATAATGACCCATTTCATTACACTTAAAACATCTTACCGTTGGCTTTTCATTTCCTACTTGATCATCTTCCTTACAGTTACGAGCAATATGACCAGACTTACCACACCAAAAGAACTTACCAGACTTGGATAAACATTCTCCAAGATGCATTTTACCACACTTCTCACAGGATGGATATTTGGTTTTCTTACCTCCTTGCTTCTTTGATGAATTCTTCCCATTTTCCTTCTAACTAGACCTCTTATTCTGTTGTTTTTCATAGAACACCTGATCATCGGAAAACTTCATTTCCACCTTCTCCGCACATCGAACAAGTTTTTCATAACTTTTGAACTCACGAGAAGCTAAAGCCCTTCGATACTTTGGCTTTAACCCTGAGTAAAAATGGTTTATTTTACTATCAAGATCTCGTATGAAGTTTGGAGCATACCTTGCCAATCGAGTGAACTTTCTTCATAAGCAGCCACTGAATCATCCTCCTACCTCAATTCTAGGAACTTTTTTTCCATCCTAAGACGAACCACCTTAGGAAAATATTTCTCAAGAAACATACCTTTGAATTCGTCCTAGTGAAGATCCTCAGTCTCATCACTATCCTTTATATTTTTCACCATCGACCACCATTGATCAGCTTCACCTTCAAAACGGTAAACAACAAGACTAACCTTTTGATGTTCTGAACACCCCATGACATCAAAAATCTTCTCCAGTGCTTTAATCCACCCTTCAGCTTGCACAGGGTCAGATGATCCTCTGAATGATGGGGGATGTTGCCTCATGAAATGTTCCACCACTGACATGTTCCTCTGTGGTTGATCTGGCTGATCTCGTGCATGGATACCACCACCATTTATAGCCTGAGTCAACTGTTCCATCACTGCAACAAACTGTTCAGTTCCGATTCTGACCATCTCAGGTTGCTGATTTGGAAGGTTATCTTCCTCCTGATGTCGTCCCAACATAGCTTCTTTGTTTCCTCTACGGAAAACCATTTTGAACACAGAAATATCTTAGGTGAAGCAACATGGTAATCCTTAAATGCTATATCATTTCAATCATATTATAATTTAACACTTTTCTAACTCCTAAAGTTGTCTAAACCGACCTTTGATACCAACTATAAGGCCCCAACCTTAAACCTTACTTAATATTGAATTAAATGAATAATTCACGTTGAGGATCTTTTCAGGTTTAGAGTTTTAGTGAATTAGAACATAACTATTACATATCAAAAGATTACAAAGTAGTCACTTCTACTAAGCTTCCATAATAATAAAAAACTCATAAAAAGAAACGTGTCTAGTTCCATGTTTTATATAGGATGACATTCCCTTGATCCCATCCTTGACCTTATTCCACATTATGTCATGTGAAAACATTTCAAAAATAACATGGGGTGAGCATAAAAAGCTCAGTAAGGGATACAAAAAAGAATGAAAACTGTTAGTTTTTCAAACATAAAGTAAACCATATATACTCTATCAAAGTAATACCTTCACCTTCATGATGTAGTAAAAACTCTTCACTGAATAAAGTATCATTACTTACCTTTTTGTAACCAAAGGATTACCATAAAACCCATAAAAAGAACACATAACATATATAAAGGTAACTTGGGACATAAACATACTTAAGTGGAATAACCATTCGGTCGAATTCCACACATATCACTTAATGGAATAGCCATACGGCCAATTTCCATACATACATAATGGAATAGCCATACGGCCGACTTCCATACCCAATGCATTGGAGGTTATAACGTAACCACCCATCCTGGTATTCACAACACCACCCGTCATATGGTTTATAACGTAACCACCGGTTAAAATGTCCGAGTACCAATATAAAATCATAAAACATAAAACCAATATTAAGGAATGATAAAATTTCCACATTTCAATCACAATATATCATAAATATATTGACATAATAGAATCCTTTTTCAAAACCATTTTCAATACCAAAATACATAAAAGAGTATATGGTATTTATTTTATTCTAAAAACATTACGGCTTGTTGAGAAAGCCAAAGACCAAATAATACTCGCGGCGGCGGAAAATGTCGTTGTCACCGCGTACGTTAAAAAAACATTCCTTTTTGTCGTTTAGTAAAATTCTTCGTAGAAAAAGATTCCTTTTGTATAAAAGTAAAAGTCAAAGGGGTTTATACACCGTATAAAAGAAAGTTGTGTATAAAACCAAATATGCCTCAATGAAAGGAGATTGAGACGAAGTCCCTTACCAAGATAATTTTTAAAATAAAATAGATATATTATGTGTATTCACTATAAGTACACATAAATAAAGTACAAATACAAGATACGACATAATAATATAATGACATAATTTGAAAGTAGAAGATTAACCCACAGAATGGAAATTGGGTTAAGATGTTCCCTTACAAAGATAATTTTTCAAATAAAATAGATATATTATGTGTATTCACTATAAGTACACATAAATAAAGTACAAATACAAGATACGACATAATAATATAATGACATAATTAGAAAGTAGAAGATTAACCCAAAGAATGGAAATTGGGTTAAGAAGTTCCCTTACCTCGGGTCCGACTTGAATCAATCGTTCTTTAACGTCCTCAATAATAAACTTGAGTTAATTTATACTTTATTAAGAACCTTTTTAAAGTTCATTATTCCTTTTATATCACTTTTTTCCATGTTATAAACATTATGTAACCATTTAAGTTAATAATGTTTGTTTTGTCAATATTTGGTTCTTAAGTCGAAAGTGGACTTCTTACAACTACATGTTGTTCGTGTGGTCAAAGGTTCTTTATATCCAGAATGAAATTCCCGATATGGATATAATATGTATCATATATATCCATAATATACATGTATTTATAATATTACATAATCATTCAGGGGTAAGAAATGAAATGCACCGTTCATGGAGACGGTAAGCCGTACGTACGCATGAACGCTACTTTCATTTCATTGTCATATTAATGGAATTAAAATCTAATGAGAGGTATGTATATTTTAATTCCAGAATTATATTCATCATTTAGATATATCATTAATTATATATATCCATTATATACATGTACTTTTAATAGTACATTACATTTGGGGATAAGAAATGAAATGCACCGTTCATGGAGACGGTAAGCCGTACATACGCATGAACGCTACTTTCATTTCTATCTCATACTTTAATGGAAAGAAATAATAATGATATAGAGGTATATTATAATTCCATTATAATATCATATATAATAACTTTAAATCCATCCTTTACATGTCCCACATATGGCATTAACAAATCACATCACTTTAAGGGGGCGGTAGTCCGCACTTCCTTAAATGAAGATATCGTGTTTACCCATAATGGAAACCATAAAGGTATGCCCAAAATGAAAAATACAAAATCTTAAAGAAAAAATAAACATATTATATATCATATATAAAAATAGTGACATCATAATGGCCACCTTTGAAGGTGTTAAATGAGTATTGAACAATCATCGTTTCGGGAGGCAGAATTTCGCCATCCACAGAAACCGTATGTTCTTTAACCATTTGATGTAGTTGTGTGAGAGTGTAGCTCTAATAAATATTATAACAACATCGTAGTATATTTAAGATACTGGTGTTGTTACAAAAGAAGTAAATAAAAAGATTTTAGAGGGTTGGAGAAGCAAAATAAAACAAATGAAGAAGAGAGAATGAATTACCTTTAAAAGTGTAACTCCTTTTGATTTGAGCCTAAAGGCTTCCTTTGAAAGGATTATGCCCAAAGGGAATCCTCTAGGATGAGGAGAGGGATATGGAGAGATTAAATGGGCAGGGTTTGGCCGTGCCAAAGGCTTGAGGAGTGTGTGAAATGAGGTAGAGGTGGGGGCCTTTTATAAGAGGAGATGAGGGGCACTTTTGGAAAGTAAAGAAATATTACTTTATTTGAAATTTTGTTTCGGTTTTAAAAGGTCCAAAATTGATATAATTCGTGGATAAGGTGATAAGGATTCGAAATCCACTCATCCAATTGGTTTTGGACATGTGTAGTTTATAGATTTTACATTATCTTTCCATTTTATTCAAATCATTAAATAATGAGGTCATCGCCGCATCATCATCATGTCATATATAATTTAATTTATTTAGTGTCTAAAAATTATAAAAAAAATACTATGATGTAGGAAATATTTTTATCTTTCCAATTACTATTTATAATCAAAATTATGACTTGTATAACTCCATTTAAAAATTGTTTTAGTAAAACATATCATGTTTGTGTCATTTTTACTTTTACATTAAATAAAAAGTTATTTATGTCATTTCACAACCAAAGTGTCTCCATGGGGTCCCCAAGTTGACCCATGGCTTGTCTTGGTCGGCCATGACACAACCAATAAGGTTGGGACATGTTTCTAGGTCATTTCATATTATTAAAGCATTACTTATACCTTAAACTACACTAATTACCACTAATCGTGATTAAGAACTTAATAAGTTACTATTCACCAAAAAATTATTATAATCTCATTGAACCACATTTTAATTCTTAATTACAACCATGTATGTCGGATTTTTTAAATTCAAAACACAATGATGGAAAAATTCCATTTAAACGAAAAAATCAGTTTTTATAAGTACTACTTAGTGGTTTCACTATTCATCAAAAATTGAAGTTTTTCAGAAAATTACCAAAAATTCACCCTAAGCCATATTTTATATTACGAATTCAAAAATGAAGTCTATTTTACAAAATTCAAAACATATAAGTCACATTAATTAATTTAATAATTAATTCCCGCTGTCAGAGAAAATAGCGTGTTTTTATGAAACAATAAGTATCAAAAGATTGACACTAGTTTAAGTCCGATTTCAAAGTGAAATTAATTCCAACGACCACTATTGGATTTAATGGTAAAAATATTTTCTAATTTCACTTAAAAACCAATTCAAAAGATAATCTAATCATATAAATAAATTAGATTAAAAATAGGTTTTGAATTAAAATACAACATTTTACATTATTCATAAAAAAATGAACTTTATCTGAAAGGTACCAAAAATTTACACAAAGTAAATTTTGATGTCCCGATTATAAAAGAAGAGTTATATTTGGTCCAATAGAATTTATAAGATCGATAAAAACTATATTTAATGACGGTTCTCCGTCAAAAGGTGATAAGTGGACCTTTCGTGAAAATTAGGGTATAAATGCCTAAAATTGAACTCTTTCCGTATTTTAAGCCTTTATCGTTTATTGGGTAAATGTAAAAACATTTAAAAACATATATAATCATATTTTATTTATTTCTATCCATTCCCGCCAGTACAACGGCTACTCGTTAACTAACATTTAAAATAATATTATTTTATTACTTGTATGCAACGTAAGTTTTCAAAGAAACTCATTGTTGCGTACTGAGTACGCTATCAAACGTAGAAACCCCTTTTAATTAAAATTAATATTTAATTCGTAAATATTAATAAATATGAAAATTATTTATTCTTTATTTACCTGGGATGTTACAATACCAACCCATTTATATAGGAAAAATGGATCAACTATATTGAAAAGATATTTTTTGAACTCTTTTATTCAGAGCTAGGGAAATTCACCCTGGCAGTACACTATATAGAAGTAGAATATTATTGGTGGTAAAAAGTGATTGAAAACAAGTTGCGGAGAATAAATATTGAGGCTATAGAGTGGGATGATATTAGTGTAATAATTTTAAATAAATATTTTATATGTTCAGTGTGAAAAAGTAGATAATAAATTCATAGAGTTGAAGGAGAAGAAAAAGGAATTAGTGGGAATCTATGAAATAAACTTTTAAAGACTTTCCATATTCACCTATATATTTTTATGGATCCTAAAAGAATGGTTCATAGATTATTGAGTGGATTGAGAAACAATATTCCTAGGAATTTAGAAAATTGAGACTATGTATGCTATGAGAATATATTGTGTGGTGCTATGAAAGTAGAATTACAGTTTGGAGAGATTTAGTGGTCACATAGTAGAATGAAAATAATTGATAAATCGATCCAGACACATGGAAGAACATTTATCATTATAAAGGATGAAATAAAGTTAAACTTCCCCCATAAAAAAAAATTAGGGAAGAATAATTCGATGAACTATGTTCATGGGAGTGGAAAGTGCTACATGTGTGGAAGAGATGGACTTAGATCTTGGAACTATCATGGTGAGGTGAAGCCTAAAATTATTAACACTAATAAAAAGGAAAAGATAGTGTCAGACAAACATTAATTCTAATTCATTAGGTGCGGAAAGCAAGAGAACCATCTCAATTAATATTCAAATGAGAGGATAGTTGGGCGAAACCACTATCAACCTCATCATAGGGAAAGGAAGCATGGTTAGGAATTTGTAATCACAATTAAATAACTATAAAAACCAAATGATATGGTGTAAATTACACTCATTGTGATCTCAAAGCTAATAAGTAGATTGTTTTATTCTTTTTCAATGAATTCCTCTATTAATTATAAATTTTTAAAGAATATAGAATCATTTCCTAAGTATATAGATGTTTATTTATCAGTTAATACTCTAGGAGAGAATATCCTAGCAATAACAGTGTATATAAACTCAAATAACAACTTTGGTGACTAAAATCTCATTGCAAATCTAGTATTAATTGACATAGTGGAATTCAACATTATACTAGGTAAAGACTAGATCTAAAATTATATTGGTAATATCAAATGTAAGTGTAAAGAAATTTTTGTATTCATGAATGGAAAATCTAGATTTATTTTTAAATGAGAGATATCTCAGCCTAATATTTGTATATAGGAATCTCCCATATCCTTCTTTATAGAGACTATCTGTGAAGAGAGTGAATTAAATAAATGTATAAGGATATTAACAATCTGTATTGTTTATGAATAAAAATGTTTATTTCCTAAAGTGTTTCTATGAAATCCCCTAGAAAGAGTTACATTTCTCCATTGAACTCATACCACGATCCAAGATGATATTAATGACCTCGTATAAAATGGTATATGTGGGGTTAGAGGAATTAAGGAAACAACATAAAAATCTTTTATAAAAGGTAATTATCTTACCAAGGGAGTCTCATTGGGGAGAATGTGTTCACTTTGCATATAATAAGGATATATTAATGTGTTTTTGCATTGATTATAGAGAACATAATGAGACCACTTTAAATAATAAGTAAACTCTCTCAAGGATTGATTATTTATTTTACTAGCATTATGGGGATTAATTTTTCTCCACGATTGACCTCTGATTTGGGTATTTTCAATTAGGGGGGAAGATAGAATATATTTTGAAGACTTCCTTCCAAAAAAGATATGTGATTATGAGTTTATGAGTATTCCCTTCCCCTTAAATAATCATCTTTCAATATTTATGAATATATTCTTTAGGGGAATTTTTAATAAATTCAAGGTAGTTTTTATGATATTTTTATATATTTCAAAATTTGCGAAGAGCATAAGAATCATATTAGGTTTATATTGAAAATGCTCAAGAAGGAGAACATTCTTGAAAATTTTATGAAATGTTAATTCAAGTTACAACATGTTTTATTCATGGGATAAATTGTAAAAAATGAATGAATATCTTTCCATCATGCTATGAAAAAAAAATTAAATGAGTGGCCACATCCTAAAATGGTATTTCAGATTCGTTGTTTCCTTTCTTTAGAATGCTATTATAGGATACTTGTGAAACTTTTTTCATGAATTTATAATCTACTAATCAATTTAACACCAAAATAAGAAAATTTCACCTGGAATAATCTGTGTGATGAATATTTTCAATAACTAAAGAATAGATTGGTTACATTACCTATGTTAAAACTACCCTCTATTGAATATGTATTTTTTATTTATAGTCATCTATATCTGAATGGTCTTGGGTGTATTCCCATGAAAAATAACAAGGTGATTTATTCTAAATCTCAACAGTTAAAGCCTCATGAGAATAATTAAGTTAGGAATGACTTAGAGTTAGATGAAATTATTTTTTCTCTGAAAATATGGAGGAACTATATTTATAGGGAGAAATGTGATATATACATAGATCCAGAAATTTTTTATTGTATAATCACACAAAAGTTAATGAACATGATACAAAAGAGATGGTTGAATCTTCATAAATACTTTGATTATTAAATTCATTATCATCCAAGAATATAAAACAATGTTACTGATTCATTAAGTATGAAAGACCTCGTTCGGATAGAAATGATTGGGATTCAAGGAGATTCTCTATTCAAGGACCTAGTAAGGTTGTACACTGCATTCATAAAGTACATTTCATCATACATTATTTCACATGTGATTTCTCAACAATAATTACTAGATAAGATCAAGAGATATCAAATATAAGATCCTTTGTTAAAAAATAAGAAAGTGTTTTTAAAGAATGATATGTTTCTTGAGTTAATTATTGATCAAGATTATGTACTAAAATTTCATACAAGGCTATGTATCCCAACTATACTAAATAAAATAAGAAGCTGATGGATGGAGCACATATATCAACGTTCTATATAAACCCTAGAAGTACTAAAATGTGTTGGGACCTTAATGATCATTTTTGGTGGGATAATATGAGAAAATATATTTTCAACTGCCCTAAAAGGTTATTGGTGTGTCAATACATGAAGCTAAACCAAAAACATCCAAAATATTTATAAAAACGAAAACCCATAAGAACATGGAAGTTGGAAAATGTAACTATGGTATTTTTCACTAGTATCCTAATGACATCCAATGGAGATAATGTGATACAGGTTAGAGTGGATTGACTCACAAAGACTACTGATTAAATAACTATTTTGGAATATTTATATCTTGACCAACCTTCCATGATATATGTAAAAGAATTGGTGAGGCTTCATTGGGTTCCACTTAAAATCATTTATGATCATGATCTAAGTTTCACATATAAATTCTAGAGAATTATTCAATACACTCTAAATACTAAATGGAATTTTATTATGGCATATCACTACCCAAATTAATATCCAATCTGATATGTCTATTCATACAATCGATGAAAATTTGAGAACATTCTCAATGGCATTTAAAGATGGATTGGATAAACACCCCCATTAGTTTAGTTCCAAAAAAATTACATCTTCTATTAATGTATTCAAATGGTAATCTATGAATATCTATATGGTAAGATATATATAACTCTTACTTATTTGGATGTTGTTGGTGATAGAGAGATATATGGGCTGTATCTACTGCAAGAGATTATAGAAAAGGTTCATTCCATACAACAACATATAAAATATATTAAAGTTAGAAGAAGTGATATGTTTAAAACAATAAAATGGACTTGGTTTCTGATGTTAGAGGAAAATGATTCCTTCTAATATCTCCATGTAAAATATTAATTGAATTTCGAAGGAAAGGTAATCCTATCATTGGGTACATTATCTCTATTGAAATACCTGATCTCATTTGAATAGTGGGATATTGTCTAGAACATCCACCAAACCAAGCTCATGTTAATTATGTATTCCATGTATTCCTCATGAGGAAAAACATACACAATCCCTCACATGTATTAAATCTATAGGTAGTACCACTATAACATAACCTCTCTTATGATGAGTAGTTAGTGGATATATTGGGCTGTAGAGACAATTTTTATGCAACAAGACTGCCCACCTTCTCAAAGTGTGATGGAGGAACCATAATTATGAAGACATTACATGGTAACTAGTGGGGAAAAAATTAAAATGAAGTATCCTCACCTATTCTCAACTGAGAATATTAGTTGAAATTTAGGGTTTAAATTTCTAATGGGGGAAAACATAAAGACTCTGACTATTAAAATAGTATTTTTTTCCTGAGATATTGTTTATTTTATTGTATAAGGTTTTAAATGTAATATTTATAGAGGAACCTATAAACCATATCTCATTAATAAATATTATTACATTATTCAGTAATGAAACCCAATAACATTCCAAACATTACAATTGAAAAAAATATATATTATTGAAAATATAAAAAATAAATTATAGATTTATCCAATCATCTAGAATCATCTCCCCTGCATAAAATGAAATAAAAATAAAAATTTTTAGAATACCAAACAACATGTTAAGAAAATAAAAATATAACCTTAAGATAAGTTACAATAAATATAGAGTAAAATGATGAAGTAGAATTTAAATGGTTTAGAGGGAAATGTTACCATTAGGGTTCGGTCGTTAGATGATTATTGGTCAAATATGTCCACAGTTTAATATCAATGCTGGTCAATTATATAGTTTGGAACTATACTAATTAGTTAAAATATTACCATTATTATTTTTTTATAAGTAATAATGAAAATGGATAATTGAAATATTATAGAGAGAACATGTCTTTCACTTGAAGAGTAATGTTGTTTGAATCCCATTTTTGAAAACATGGGAGAGAGGGAGTGTCCCATGGGTTTTAACTTTACCAAGACCAATTTGAGACTCAACATATGATTCATGAACTAAATCACCTATTAGAGAGGTTTAACTTAATGGAGATTAACACTCAGTCAATATTAGCCAATCTGCACCCTGAAAATACCATTATCGAACTCATTACCCTTAGGGCATATGTGGGTGTCATAAGGGACTGTGTAATAAAGATTTAATTTCATAAAGATTAATTTTATTTCTAAAATTATATTTTCTATTACATAAATTACATTTTAATAATATTTTTCCCTGTAAAATATTTTTTAAATTGTGAAAAATTTGATAAATTGATTTTTGGACACGAATAAAATATAATTGTATTGTATTAGAAAAGTTATAAATTTTTATAATAGACCAAGGTTTTTGGAAAAAAAATATATTTTTTAATTAAATAGTCTATTTTAACACTTCTATTCAAATATAAATTATAAAATAATCATATAATTTCTTATGAAAGTTTTTTAGTGTAACAAATTTGAGTGTGCCTTAAAAACAACAATTTTTAAATAAATAAATATTTTTATATTTAAAAGTCAAAATTATCATTTTATACAATTTTTATGAAACTATAAACATTATATTTTAAATAATCACATCAAAAATAGGTTAGGATGAATTTTTGAGAATATTTTAAAATACTCTATTTTTGTGAATAGTAAAATTATTGTTTGGGGTTTTCCGTTTGTTTTATAAATTCATATATATACAATAATTATGTAATAATGAATTAACTACAACATATATCAAAAAATATGTTTTTATATTTATAATGATTATTTTTATATATTTTAATCAATTTCCAAAACTATAAGTGACTTTCTAAAGACTAAATTAAACATTTTGAGTTTTAAAACAATACTCTCTGGAAATTTTTATTTTCCATAAAAAATAATAATTATTGACTATTTATCATATCTAATTTTTTAAAACATAATAAAATGTGACTCAATTTTCAAAAACCTTGATATAGAACCATGGGTATGCCAAAAAAATTATTTTCTACAACCATGACTTCCAATACATGTATTTCAAAATTATTAAATAATTCATCCACGTTTTCTTTAAATAAAGACCAATTTCAGTGTTATCCTTCACTCAAAATTCATCCTCAAGTATTTTAAGCTCAATTTACCTCCTCAAGAGTCCCCCCATGGTTTTATTAGTCCCATAAGGTTCAAATCCTCTAGATTTAGGAGTGACTCTTCAAGGTAAGGGAAATCTCTACTTCTCTTTTCCATTTACATCCCCTTTTGTATTATGTCATATATTTAGAAAACTAATTCCTTTTTTACAATTTATAATATACAAATTCTATAATAATAATATTTTATCATTTTAATACCCTTGTTCCCTCTCATTTTTCGGGACCTTAATCTATATTTTATACTATTTGTGTTGTGAATTTTTTTATCTCTTTAACTTGACAAAGTATTGTTTAATTTCTTTTATTAATACCCAAATCACTTATGTTTTAACGTGTATTCACATAAATGTAAAACTATTTATAGAATAATTTATGCACAAATATCTAATCAATATTCTTATTTCATGGGAAATAAATGATGTAATGATCATGACTTTGAGCACTTTTGTACGCTATGATTTAGAAAAGAAACTCATTATTTATTTTTCGTAGCATAATAATGAAACAATTTATTTTGATATATGTGGCTCAAATGAAGTTAAAACATATTAATGGTAAACCTTGATACAAATCGGATGAATTGGTAATTAATTTCATCTATAGTGAGGACAATTTTTATGATACCGTGGTGAATAACCTTGGTAATTTCCATTTAAGACACATTGGTGAAAAACCATGGTGATATGATTTTGAATGTCTCATTTTTTTTGTTTTATCCACATTTACATTTTATTTATGTAATATCAGTATATATAAATTTTACTAATTTGGATTGAAATAATGTATTCTAGATGATCTAATAAAATAGTGGTGGAATTGAAGGTTTAAAAATCATTTTTATCCAAAAAAAGAAACACACATAACAAGTTCAAACAAATCGTACTAATAAAACCACTTAAGCATTTAAAAGGTAATCAGACTTGGTCCATGAGTCTAATAATAAAAAATTTGCAATCATTTATATTTCAATATGTAATCCCATGGGATGTAATGGTAAATTAATTATATATTAATAGCATATAGATTCATAATTAGTTATCAATTGCGATGTTATAAAATATTAATCGTATTCACAGTAGAAAACTGATTGAATTAGAGTATACATGATAATATCATAATCATGACAATTATGATATATCATAGTAATATAAAAGTATTGTAATCAAGACTCAGTGTGATAACAGAATTCAAAATACAAAAGTGAATATAAAATATATCACTTTTCTGTTATATGCAGTAGAAAATATAAACCTCTATTAAATAATAAGTACAAAATATTACACTCCTTTTAACCCAAATTGAAGGGTATCTTATAATATAAGATATATGTTTCTTGTTTTATACATATAAGAATGTATGTCTTTTCATTATATTGGAAGACCCACAATATGATGATCAATATATCTCCCTATCCTTGTGATCCGTCGATATGATAATCAGATTCTATCACACTATCCCTTTGTGCCCTCGATATGATGATTGTTCTATCTCGATATCCCTAGGATCCCTCAATCAATAAGATGATTTTTATCTCTATCTTCCAAACCTAGGAAGCCCTTGATCATATTCACATAATTATAACACACATATCAATTAAAAAACAATTTCTTTTGGAGATAACTTGACTAGGTTTCCTTAAAAAGGACTCTCTCTAAATAAATACAGGATACTTAGAACAAGGTATTCCCACATTATACAGTTTTAAAATTTTGAGAGAAAAATAGAAACAACTATACAAACTCTTCAAATGGACATATATTTATAAGTAATCCTTCCAACAGTCATATTTTCCCTAATAGACTTATTTTCTCTTTCTTTGTATTAATGACTTGGACTGCTAGAAATTCAATGGTAATATCATAATAGAATTTCTGAAGTCATTTATTAATACAGCATTATAGAGTAAAATAAAATGTTCTGATTTGATAAAATAGTTTTTTTTATTTGGGATATAAAATTAAGTCAATATTATGTATTATTTTATACATATCATTACAGTGATATTGTTTCTATATTGATAGGGTGTTTTATCTATTCTGATATAATTCAAATAGATACTTTAAGTATGAAATTCAAGACATAATGTCTTATAACATAACTAATATCAGATGAATCCAATTATTTTCAATTCCATACTAATTATGATAATCGTAATGAATAAATATGGTTTATGTATTCCATTACTTTATCATTATTTATATGTATTGTAAATGTATTTGATTTCTACAAAAAAAATTAAAAACTACGTACATTAAATGATATAAGTCATGTTATTTATGAAACGTTTTTGAATTCCAAAACTAATGGAATGAAAAGGTCGTAAAGAAACTATTGAATCAACTATATCCCCATTTTGGAAGTCACAAACCATAATACTTATATACAAAATGACTCTAAAAAACATAACTCAATTATGTTTTAGGTGCATTTTGTTCAAAATTGAAGAAGAAAAACATATCTACCCCTATGTTTTAAAACTCATCTAAATTCAATAATGAATACATATAACCCAACTGAAGGATAAGAACTACCTTAATGATCATATTATCTTGTATAAATATATTTCACTCCTTTACCAAAATCATTTCACCTTTTTATAAAATTCTACTCTTTTATGATTTTCAAAAAGGAATGGGGAAATTTTTATAGTACCTAAAAAGGGTTAGAGAAGAAAATATATGAAATAATAAGAATGATTTGTAAAATCATTCACAAGAAATAACAAATTTTATTAAACCTATAGGAATGGGGAAAATTAATACAATCATATTTTAATAAGAAGAATAGTTAATTCATTTCATTAGAGAAAAACATTTCAAAAAGATATTAGAAAAATATTTCAAATTGAAAAGGATTCTATTCATTATTTTTCATGGATCTCACAATTATCATAAATTTATTGAACTCCTACATTAACTAATATAGCTTTTTTATTAACTCTTCTTGATATTGGTTTTTTTTCCAGATCTGGTAACCTTTTCTCTTGAGTTTGAGTATTTTTATATTATATATAAATATTTTTTTCTCAGTTCTCAGGTCTTAGAGAAAACTAATTATTCAGGTTGCTGACTTCCTCATTATGATTTTTGAGTTTTCTTATAGGGTCCTATAAAAACCTCAACATTCCATTCAACTCATTTGTATTCTTAGTATGATTGTTTTTATGATCATTGAAAGATGAAAAAATGATTAGGATCAGAATTGACATATCTAGACCACGTAGTAATTTGAATAAATGATTTTATAAGAATCTATTAAAAATAAAGATAGTATTTGAACTTAGTTTCTATTTTAAACACAATATCTATCAGCATGTTTGTCAAAACTGATTTTTGATTAAGACAATCCTAATGAATTTGACACCGAGAATCTAGATTTAAGACATATAGAATTTTTTACCCAATACTTTTTAATGAATGAAAAATAAAATATAATCATTTTGAAGAGGTTATTCTAGAATAGTATGATTTATTTTCATCTTGTTCCATAAGAAGTATATTGGGATCAGTTCTGATTCTATCTGGAACTCTTTTCCCTTTGTCTTTTTTTGACACTGATTTTTCAATTCCTTGTTCAACCTAATTTTGATCATAAATCTTTGTAGAATCAACATAAATATCATTAATACATTCTTTTTTCATTTATTATCTTGTATATACTTCTTGGATGAACATTGAGCTTTATGAACAGATGGGGACTTTTGTTTTTCTAGAGATATAGATTTCTCGTTTTGATTTCCAAATGAAGAAAATTATTTTGAGGAATCTTTTGAAGTCCTTTAAGAAATCATATTAGTTGGGATATATTTTTTATCATCATTTTGACTTTCTTTATATTATACATATTCTAATTCTTCTTCATACTCTTTTATTTACTGGTAAAAACTTTCTTCTTCAACAACTTCACATGCTTTTTCTAGAATATCAATTTATGTAGCACCTCTTGGTATTTTTATTCAAAACACATCATTGAGTTGTTATGTTGATCTTCACTCATAATTCAAAACTAAAATGATTCATTATAAAAAAAATTCGTTTTCCCTTATCTACAATAGTGGTAACATCATCATCAACATGAGCGGTTTCTAGAAAATACAAACTAGCATCCAGATTTGACAAAACAACATTTTTAGAAGAATCATCTACTACTTTCATTAAGGAATGAACTAAAGGTTACCATTTAAGTCTATTATTTTTATTAATTTCACTATATTTTTTATTATGTTTCCACACCATCAATTTTTACATATAATCCTTTAGTAGGGTTGAGTCTGAACTGAGGATCTTCAGGTTTCATTACAATTATTTTCTTTCTCCATTCTGTGCAACATCATCTGAGACTTTCTTTTGATTCATTTTTTTATTGGGGGAATTTTTTCATCCTTTCTATTATTCTCAATATTCTTGGAATTAATTGAAATAAAAGATGGTTCTTATTGTGAATTTGAAACTTGGGTATTCTTAAAAATCATCTTTGATTCAGTATCAAATTCATACTTCATACGTTTCATTGTGTCATCACTTATGTACACAATCTTTTCTCTGAACGTATTTTAATTTTTTTTGTGTTGAAATTATTAATACATGATTAAATAATTTTAATTATCAAAATTGGAAACATAGTTATATTAGAATTTAAAATTTTGGGATCAACATTCTTAACACTTAGGAGAACAAAACCCGCCAAGTCGATCTTCCTCACGTTAACCAAGTAATCCAAAGTAAAAAATGTCAGATACCTTCACAGTATCTCAATTTCAATTTCTCGGGATTTGTAATCTTTACATATAAAGGGATAAGACTCTATAATCCATAATTAAATGAGTAATATTTCTTAGTTAATTGTATGAGAAATTTTTTAACAAATATTTTTTGGCTCTTTATTTGTTAAACATACCCCCAGATTCGGGTAAATTGTGTGATGGTAAAAAAAGATTCTTCTTCAATAGAAATACCTTGGAATCTAATGGTTTCCCTATATGAAATCTTGTAAATGTTATCATTGATTATGAAGGAAAACATCACTTTTCCTTTATCTTTTGGGAGCATTTCAAAGGTAAAAATATATATAACCAGATCCGTATAAAAGAAATAATAATCAGGAATTTTTGGTTCAACCCACAATGACTACCATCCTTGGAATTATATTAACCTCCTCATATATTAATAATTAATTCCATAAGAATATTTCACTTCGAACCTTTAATGAAAAACGTACTATTTTTATAATCTTGTAGGCGATCCATCATATTCAGGATTGATACAGAGGGGTTGAACATCAATACTTTTTTCGGACTGGAAGACATAAATGAGAAATAATTTTGTGGAAAAAGAAAAAAAATAACATATGTGGGACTGGATATGGGTCCTTATTTTATATGTTTTTGAGGTTATAGTTAGTCTTACAAAGAGATCTGATGGCTGAGATTTGATCGAATTGATCTAATAGTTTAGAAATTATCTTTAGAGAGATTTATAAACAAAATTGAACTCTTGATGTTCTATAAAATGTTTTTATCCTCTTGAGTGGATTTTATTTAATAATAATAATAATATTTAAAAAATGTTTATTTAAATAATCATAATGGAATAGTGTTATATTTTAAAAGAAGGAAGAATACATCTTGATGTGGAATTATCGCTATTATAATTTTTTCTTCTCAAATTTTATAATTTAATTTGATTATAGAAAAAACTAATAAATTTGACGAAAAGATGAAAATATTTTTTAAAAGTAAAAATTGTATGTGATATAATATTCTCATTATTGAAAAATTACAAAATTCAAAAATTGTAGAAAAAAAGTGTCTGGAAATTTTTTAAAAATTTTAGATTCTAATTTTCTCGACTGAAAAATAATGTGTGTCTAGAAAATTTAATACGAAAAATATTTTTAAAAAAAAACTATGATTTTTTTAAAACTAAAACAATTTGAAAAACTAAAATAAAATATACTCCAAATAAAAGAGTAAATTATTATATGGAGATGGGTAAAACAAGAAGTAGATATGACAGATCGTTTTATGTTGATCATTCCTAACTTATGTTTAATGTATTAAAATCTTTTGTAATGTAATATTTTCATGAAAATATCAGTATATTATTCTTGAATTATAATTTTTTGTAGAATGACATCTCTTTTTAGTGTGTGATCCCATAGAAAGTGATGCCTAATATCTATGTGTTTTTAATGAGAGTGATGTTTAGGGTTTTAACATAAAATAATTGAACTATTGTTGTCACATATTATTTGATTTTTAGTAAAACTTATTCCATAATATGTGAGTGTATGTTGCATCCATACCACCTGAGTGTAACTACTTCCAGCTACTACATATTTAGCATCAGTAGTGGAATTTTCTACTGAGTGTTGTTTCATACCAGACCACGAACTAATTAATCTCAAAAAAATAAACATTCTATATATTCTTTTTCTATCCATTCTACAACCACTAAAGTCTGTATGAAAAAATATTCTTAATTCAAAATCATTTCCAAAAGAAAAAACTCATAAATTTATAGTTCCCTTTATAAAATGAAATTTTAATTATAAATATTTTAGACGGGATTCCATGGTATTTTTTATGTCTTTCACATAAGAATATATAAAAAACTATGTCTGGTCGACTAGCTATTACGTATTGTAGGCTTCCTATTATACCTCTAATTTTTTTGATCAACTAGTTATCCAGCTTCATCAATGTCAAGTGTAATTTAGGCCCTGATGGGAGTACTAATACATTTATAATTATCTTATATATTCTTTTTAAGAAGATATATTATATAATTATGAAGAGATAAAGATGTTCCTTCTGGTTTTTGATAAATTGGAAAATGCGGGAAAATGTTAACTCCATCACCATACACTTCTCAAACTCAGACTATATATGATCTGTAAAAAAAATTAAATAATTTTGAGTTGATCTGAATATAATTACAGTAACACAAATTTGAGAAAACATGAATTTTTGAACTTTGTTTATAAAAAAGTGTTTGATCAACAGCTCCCTTAACAAAATAGTTTTGTAAAAAAAACATGTTAATCTATCAGACCAACCTTTAGGGGCTTGTTTAAGTCCATATAATTATTTGGTAATCTTATAAAAATATTTAGTATTGTTTTATCTTCAAATCCAAGGGGTTTTTTCAAAAAATTATATACATATCCACTAATTAAAAAACACTTTACATCCATTTGATAAATTTTGGAGTTAAATAATGTTGCAAAATCTATTAGAATATGAATAGATTCAAGTCTTTCTACCAGTGCATAAGTTACATCATTGTCCATTCCTTGTTGTTGATTATACCCTTTAGCAATATTTTTTCCTTTAATTCCATTGATTATTTTATTTTCATCACATTTGATTCTGAATACCCATTTTACTCCAATTAATGAAGTTTCTTTAGGTCATTCTACCAGGTTCCATACATTGATTCATTCGAATTCATTTAGTTCATCTTCCATATTCTAAATCCAATCCTCATCACATAAATCCTCATTAAGATTCTTGGGATCAAATTATGAAATAAAATCAAGATGTTCTATTTTGATTCCTTAAATAACTTCTTGCCCTAAGTAGTTTATCCGCATCACCAATATTACTATGACCAAGATGATTCCTAAAAAACAACTAACTTGGTTTTGTAAAACACATTCATCCACATAATTTGGAATGTATTCATTATTAAATATGTTAGAAACAAATTCTTGAGTTTTTTAATTATATGAATAATTTTCTTACAAAGGATGAAAATAAGTTAGTGAAAATAGATATTTAGATGTTGGTTAGGTCTGTTCAAACACAAAATTATTCATTTCATATAATTTAACATGTATTTTTTCCTCAAAAAAACAATAATATTTATTATATGACTTATAATTAGAGTAATAACCTAAAAATATATCTTTATTGTATTAATTTGAAAGTTAATCTAGATTATCTATCGTATTCAAAATGAATACTTTTCATCCAAATACTATAAAGTAAGAAAATTTGGGTGTTTGACCAATCCACAACTAATAATGAGTTTTTTTTTGAAATTTTGGAAATAAAACTCAATTTATAGTATTGAAGGTTATAGTAGCTACTTCATCCCCAAAATGTTTAACAATTTTTAATTCCCTAAACATGTTTTTTTTATTTCGTTAATAATATAATTTCTTCCTTCAATAACACCATTTTTTGAGAAGTTCATGGAGATATAAAGTTATATTCTATACCTTTCATGATAAAAAATCTTTCGAAATCATTATTTTCAAAATCCCCACCATGATCACTATGAATAGTTATCGACGGAATATTTTTCCCTTTTTTAACATTGGCTACAAATGATTTCAAATAACAAAAGGATTTTGATCTCTTTCCTAGAAAATAAATCAATATATATCCACTATAATCATCAAACAAGACATATAAATATTGTTTTCAACCAATACTCTGAGTTTTTTTAGGTCCAAAAAGATCCATGTGCACTAATCATATTGAATTTGTAATTGATAGTTAACTAATATATTTAATACTTGAATTATGTTGCTTACCATATTGACAGGGGTCGTAGACATTTGAAGAATCAAATATATATTCTAGTAGATCCTTAACATGATTTTTATTTCCAATTTTCATATTTTTTTAATGTTATAATGTAATATCCTTTTGTACCATAACCAATTGGGATGTTTCATTTCAGTAAGACAACGTATTCCTTGGCTCCTATGGTATTCTAAGTTACGTTTTTATTAATTCTCATATTGATGGGAAAAGACATAAATTCATCCTTATAACTGTGTACTTCACAATTATCATTCATAAAATAACTGAATTATGCTTATAAGTTTGTTATTAATACCTTTCAAAAACAAAACGTTTAAAATTAAGGCTTTACTCAGAAGAATAATATTACCTCTACTGATAATCTCTCCTTGGGAATTATCTCAGAATGTATCTCTTCAACCTTTCATCTTTATTTCATTTTCAATGAAATATTTGTGTCTAGTAATATGTCTCAAACACCCAATGTTCATGTACTATGTATACTTTTATCTGGTAAAACCTTTGAATTACTGAAAAAAACATTGGGTTTTTGACACCCAAACCTTGTTTTGTCTAAATATATTAGAAAATAAAAATTTTAGAATCCACATTTGTTATAAAAAAATAGGATTTGGGAAAACATAAGTATTGAATTTTATTGAGGGAATAATTTGATTTACATTGTTATCTAATTTGGTACTTTTTAAAAAATGATTCATTATTTGGAATAATGTAATTATTTTTGATAAAATACATTTTAGGAATAACCCATTCTGGTATTAGATTGATGAGGATGATGTTTTTTATAACTTTTATCAAATCCACCAAAGGTTAATTTTGACATAATCATTCTTAATGAAAAAAATTTATATTTTAGATTAACAAATAAATATTTATCATTTTCGGTTATAGATTTGGAATTTAGTTTTTCAAAAATTGATTATAAACAATTTTTTTAGGAAGATAATTTTACTAAATACTATGAAATAGTATATTTTTCAAAAATATATTTTGCAATATATTTTTAAATATCTATTATTACTTTTGTTAAAAAATTTATCCTCAAATTTTCTTTATCACGTTTCCTTCTAACATTAAAATTTTCATTTTCTAGGAGTTTTTAAAAATGAGATACTTCATTATATGCAGGTAATCTACTATTATCACTAGATTATGTTGATTATTCCTCAAAATGTGTAAAGTCATTCTCGATGGGGTAATTTTCACTTAGGTACTTATTAGTTAATTATTGAATTGTGTGTACTTTATCCATGATACAATGATATTCATTGGGTATTTTGGAAAGAAGGCTGATGTTCCTCTACCCAAAACATTCATGATTAGAATAGTCATCTATAGAGTCTCCTCCTCTTTTACTCTAAGAATAAATTTCATCAATAACTTTCATCTTCAATGAATTAGATCATTTTCCCCTATTTATATCATAATTTACTTCTTTCCTATATTTTCTATTAAACTTGGGAAAATCTAGTATGATATATCCATTTTTTTACACTCATAATAGGTAACATCAAATTTGTTATTTTCATTTATTTCCTTTTTACTTTTCATATAATGATACTAACAGTATTTCTTTCCAACTGTCTTGTTCTTTCATTAAAAATTATTAATTAATTTATTCTCAAAATGATTATAATCACTTGAATATGATGTAACAAATACCTTTTTCTTTTTCGAATAATTAAAAACATTTTCAATAGTTTGAGCATTTATCATATTTTAAGCAGTAGTAAAAGAAAATCCACCATTTTTCTTCTTTTATTTCTCATATTCTCTTTTTATCCTACCCTTATTCTGAAAAAGGTTCCAAATAAATCATCAATACTAAATTTTTTTATCTTCCATGATTCATCAATAACTAATCACCTAGATTCCAATTCATTGGGAATGATATAAATAATCTTTTCAACAAGGATTTCATCTTCTATATTTTCTATGTAATAGATTGTAGACAACTGAAAATTGTCAAAAAAATTGTTGTACCTTTTTAATAGGTTCACCAAAAGGAAATTCAAATTCTTGATAGTGGGATCTAAGAATTTATCTTCTAGTTTAAAAAACATTTGAAGTTCTTAAATGAGTAATTTCTATCTTCTTCAAAGTACTATTACTAGTTTCACAAGAATGAATCCAGATATAAATACATCTAGTCATAGAATGTAAAAAAGTTTTTCTAATTCAATAATATAATTGAAAATATTTATTTTCATGATTAGTAAATGTAGTAACTTATTTACCAAGATTATTATAATCACTGGTGAGAATAAGAAAATTATCAGCTCTAGTGAGGATTATAGAAGTATTTATTCAATCCTTCCTATACTCATAATCATTACCATAAAAGATTTATGGTTATTGGGATTGATATTAAAAATTTATCAAAATTTTAATCCTTCCATATTTCAAAAAACAATTCTTTTCAACAATACATGTTAGTGTAAAATATATCTATAAAAAAAGGTTTATAAAAAAATTAATAATAACTTATAATAGTAAAGTAGATAAAAGATCAAAAGGTATTTGATTAGTGTAATCCTGATCTGATACAAAGTTTTGAAATAGTATATATGAATTATACAAATTAGTTTCAAAATAATGTATTATAGATGGGATAATAAAAAAGGGGTGAATTATAGGTTTAAAACATTTATTTTACCCTTAAAAGAAAGTTATTTTATCAAGGTTAAACAAATCGTATACAAAAAATTATTATATATTTAAATGGTAATCAGACATTGACCTTCAGTCCGATAATAAAAAAATCATAATCATGTAAATTTAAATATCGAAGTCCACATTACATAATTCAAAATTGATTCTATCTCAACAGTGTATAGAATAATAATTATTAATAAGTGGAAACATAATCAGAATTTGATCATATTCATTGTAGACAATTTTTTTAATTAGAGTTTACACAATAATATCATAATCATGACCATTGCAATATATCAGAGTAATATGAAAATTATCAAAAATAAGATTCAGTGTGATAGAAAAATTTAAAATAGAAGCGTGAATATAAAATGTATCACTTTTTCTATAATATGGAGTATCAAATAGAAACATTCAGTAATCAATAAATTCAAAATGATTACTCTTCTTTTGACCCAAAGAGAATGGTATCCTATGACCGAGGATATAGGTCCCTTGTTTTATACTTACAAGAAATTGTGTATTTCTATTACTAAGGAAGGAAATCGATATAAATATTGGTCTATATCTAAATCCATGTGAGACCTCAATATGATGATTAGATTTTGTCACAGTATCCCCATGTGACCTTGATATGAAGATCTTTCTATCTCACTACCCTTACCAGTCCTCAAAAAATATAGTGATCGATATCTCTATCTTTCTAACCTCTAAATCACTTGATCATATTGACACAATCAAAACATACAAATAAAATAAAAAACAAATTCATAATAATAAAACCGAAATATATTTTCTAAACAAGGACTCTCACTAAAGAAATACATGAGACTAAGAATAATATTTTCACACTTTTTACACTTTATAAATTTTGAGAAAAAAATGGAATCAGCCATAAAAACTCTTAAAACAACCTGGTATTGATAGTTAATCCTTCCAACAATCATATTTTTCTAGGGGTCTTATTTTCTCTTAGATTGACGAAATGAATTCAACAGATGTAATTGTAACATCAATATCATAATGGATAGTCTGACGTCATTTAGTAATACACCATTGTAGTGTAAAATAAATGTTTGAGTATGATAAAATATTTTTTTTATTTATAATTTAAACATAAGTTTGTGTGATGGATTTATTTATACATAAAATTACGACTAAATTTTTTTATATGGATAATATGTTTTACAAGTTTTCATACCGATCTATTTAAAATATTATCAGTACGTATGTCAAGACATAATGTTTTATCACAATACTTATAAGAGATGAATCTGATTATTTTATATTCCATACTCATTATGATAATCATAATGAATAATGTTAGTTTCGGTCTTCAAATAATTTAAAACTATTTATAAGTATTGTATAATTATATGTTTTCTACAAAAACATTGTATATATAATGTGGACATAAAAGGTTATAAATTAAGTTATTTAAGAATGAATTTGTGATTTCCTAAATTAATGTATTGAAAAAGTCATAAAGAAAATTTTGAATCAACAATGTCTCATGTTATTTTTATTATGATATACTTAATGTTCTCTTGGTCATGTTATATTTTTATACCTCATGTTATTATTGATATGTCTCATGATCACATAATATATGCCTCCCTCTCTTATGCCCTTACTGGGCAAAAATACTCACCACTCTAAATTGATGTATGTCCCCATGATATGAAATGTTGTAAAAGTAACCGAGGGTGAACCCATGAATTTTTTTCTAATGATTATTATAATAATATTTTAATTTATCATGTATAATTTTTTTAATTTCTATGAAGCAAAACTTTAAAAGAACCGTATTTTCACCAAGGAAATGAAATGGTTATGTGCTAAGAAGGCATTATTCCATAGTTTTAAAAAACTTCGAAATCCAAAGTAACTAAAACACTTGATATTGGGATTTTAAATAATTGAAAAAATGTTTGACATGTTGAATAATTTTTTTTTAAAAAAACTACAAAAAATGTCACCCATATGCAAGAGATTTGTGTTTCATCAGGGTAATGTGAATTTACCCGTATGCAACTTATTACCCTTAATTGACCTCATAGTGTTATTTATAGAAAATTTCTTTAACTATTATGATGCCGAAGAAATATGATGATACCCATATATAGGTACCCTTATATGACTTCAACCTTATGTGGTTACCCTTACACGTCCTATTTAAATGATTGGTTTCCCTTACGTGATAATGGAAAATATAGTATTACCCTTATGCATCTAGCATATTACCCTTACACACTCTATGTAGGACACTTATACAACACATGAAAACCAACCCCAACCCTTATGAAACTTAGGGGTACCATTACATAATAAATGATAATCTGAGGCTACCTTTACGTAACTAATATAAATTGAAACATACCCTTATTCAACAATCATATTACCCTTAAATGAGACATCCAAAATTATTTACCCTTACATGGGATATAAAAATGTATAGCTACCATTATAAAACTCTTATAAAAGTGTGGTTACCCTAACATATGCTAGGGAAAATGGAGGCTACCCTTATGCATGGAATTAAGAAACACCAATACCCTTATGAAACATCAATTTCATGCATGTGGGTAAATATTTCAATGAAAATAATATCTTTATAACTAAAATAACTTATAAGGAATTATGATAATCGTTCATTATTATTTTCAAAACCCCATAAATACTTCTAAAACATTATAATTACTTTAAAAATCCAAAATTAAATCACATAATTTAAAAAATCATTAGAATCGTTTTGAAACATTGAAATTTCATGAAAAACAATTTTAATGCCTCTATAATTTATAAAGGAATTTTAAAATGGCTTTTAATATTTATGAAACCACCCAAGATACACTGGAAACCCTATAATGGAAAATGAAGGCCGCATAATATTCTAGATATTAATATCATATGCCTATAAAACTATTCGTATCCTCATCAATTTAAACAAAAATGCGAGAGAGATAAAAGGAAAGAGGTATAATTTAACAACCCTATGAGATACCTCTCATGGATACATTTATATTTGATACAAAATAACAACTATAAAGAAAAGAAATCATGGGAGGAACCTCTCACATAAGAAAATTACCACATAAAAAACATAAAATCCTCAACAAAAAAATCACACCAATCAAACAATAATTATATTAAAAAACACCACAGATATTACACTTCCAGAAATAAACATATTATATTTTTTTAAACAAAAAACATAGAGCTTCATGTTAGAGATAACATTATTGTATATATTGAAGAACAAAAATATTTTTAAGAATTCCAAAAATTGAAAATTTATTAAATTGAATACTTATCTTTCTTAACATGTTATGAACAAAGTATATTGACACGCTTTTATAATAATTTATTAATAAATATTAAAAAATTCATTAATTAATGCTAACCAATATATTCAAAAAAATTATGATAAAAAACATTCACTCTAATCCTTTTAAAATTACTTATAAAACATTTTACAACACTATATTTAAGATGAATTAATTGTTTCATGGAAATGTATAATCTCTTATTTATGAAAACATATTCACACAAAAATTATTTTATTTAGAATAAAATTACATATAATTGAAAATATTTAACTAATATATAGATTATTCAATTCAATTTATTTATGATAAAGAGTATTAATTATCCACCCTCAACTCAAATTTTACACAATTAATTAATATGATAAATTTAAAAAACTCGTTCATCATGATTTTTTAATTATAATAGAACTCTACCATGATATGTATAAAATTAAAATTTATGTTCATAAACAAAACATCCAATTTTACATTCAATATGAATTACAATGAAATAATTAGTTTTGAAAACCCCACTATATCTAGCTTTAAAACATTTTCCATATTTGTTGACTAAACATTAGTTACCAGGAACACACTCATGAAAAATCAAAAAATGGTCCATCATTCCAATTTACATTTTCCTTATGTTTATTCCATTTCTTCTAAAAGTTTCACATGACACTTCTCAATCAACAGAAGAACATAAATCAATATAACTAGATCGAAAGAAAGTATAAAAATCAAGAAAATCATCCCCCTATATCAAAAAATTATCCGATTTGGGTGTCACTGAGTCGCCTGAATAGTTTTAAATAATTTCATATAATGATTATTCATAAAAAAGGGTTCATATCCCTTATACATATGAATTTATCCATAATAAATCTAATATTTATGAGATAAATCCCTTCATAGGATGTATGAACTCCACGGAATATCCACTAAACAAGTATATTCATTATTAATAAATCATCTCAACTTTGAGCACAAGAATAATGGTATATCCTAGTTTCAATTGATTCTTTCATCCTCAATGTAATCCCCAAAACTATTAATAATGAAAAAAACTATAAATCACTTGAAAATAACTTAATCATAATTAAAAACATATTCCACTATCACAACCTTAGGTATCCTTTCTTATATCATCACGATAATTGTCACCTAGTTTCACTATCACTCCCTCGAGCAACGCCAACCATATCATGTTAACTAATAAAAATCCTTGGTTCACATAACATCATAATGATAGGATCACATTCAGAGAAAAAATTATGCACATAAAACTAACATAGTCAACTTTTCATGTAGGATCTATAATAAGGAATTAATCCTTCAGTATAAAATGAGTTGACTCATACCTAGACATTTACCTATATCAAACAACCAATTTTATTACCATCTTGGACTAACCAATTAATTTTCTACATGACACCATCACAGGTAACCTATATCATAGGCTATTTAAAGAAATAAATTTTTTAATCATGCTCTCATGTATAACTTCCAACTTAAACAAACATTGTGGAATAAAAATTTCATTAACATGACACTTCATTATTCTCAATATCAATAATTTCCATTTTCATATTCTTATCCAATTAGCTTTACCATCATCTAATGATTATTTCCCCCCAACCCCCTTTGGATGGTGGGTGATTCCTTCAATAAAAAAACAAAAACAAAACTCAACACATACATTGAATGCGTATATGTTATCAACATCAATAAACAAAATATAACAGATCAAACCATTTTACCATATTAAGAAAAGTAAAGGGTATATGGATAAAGCTTCATTATGGAGAATCCTCTTCTTTAAAAAATTTTAGTTCATTATGTTGTTGCCTTGGAAACACACATATTACTTCATTTGAAGAATTATTCATGCTATGTTTTTTATCTCATTTCAAATAACCCATTACATATAAAATAGTATTTCATAAATCTAAAAACAAAACACGGTATCAAATAAAAAAATAAAACTACACATGTTATATTACTATGTTTCATGCTTATAATGACCCTATTAAAAAATATTTAAAAATTTTCATTGTTCAATAAAACATACTTATACAGTATAATATGTGTCACTTTATTTTATTTTCATATTGAAATATCACATGATCAATATAGTAATTGATTTTAATTTCATAATAGGACATATTAAAAATGGTTCATGTTGAATTATCATATATTGTAAATATCATAGTTACTACACAAATTTTTTGAGCATTAGGAATGCTTTCCATAAAAAACTACTCAATAATCAACATATGAGGAATGGTTTTTCCAAACTAATTTTTTTATCAGTCTTAACAAATTTAGATCAATCCATTTTACAATTTTGAGTCTCAATAGGATATCACAAAGCATGATTATCATTTTTTTGGGAATTTTATAATAGCAATCAAAATATATGAATGAAACAAACTCCCCACACATGCTTACAATATGTTAATGTATTAATACTAAATATCGCTAATCATTATAAAAATAATGATAATTTTATTCATTTCTTACTTTCAAATCATTATATAGAATATCAAAAATCATTATGGTCATTTTTTCAAAAACATAAAATTTTAAATTTCTAAATCCATGTTTTACGATAATTATATAACCCATTATTATGATTGTTCTTCCTCAGAAGTGGCTAGTTCGGGTGATGAAGAAATGGTCTGTTGAGAATCATCACCCATCTCTTTTTGTAGAGATGATCTCTTTTCAAATTCACAATTTATTTTGTTTCGACCAATTATATCATTATACTTTAAAAGATGGTTGGATTAGCCCCATAGGGACTTGGTAATTCACCCCTTTCATATTGAGAAGATGATTTCACCTTCAAATGATCCCATCAAGAGACTTACTGGGGTCATGTACTTGTATAGTTGTCCTCCTCAGATATAACATCCTCAGATGGTCTCCAACAGGTCTATTCATGGAGCTAGAAACACCCAATGTCCCCGGTATCCCTGATTCATGTATCTTCTTTCCAAAGGAAGGGGCTCACTAGTTGATGATTTAGCCAATGACACTTAATGACTACATTGGTCTAGAGGATGGGAAGTCAGGATCATCACACCCTTTTGGGGTAGTATTATTGCCTATTCTGGGGATCTCTTGTAGATTTAAGACATGTTCATATGTTCTTGAATTCCTAGTTCACTCCCAAAGAGTGTTCCCATGATCTACCCCTAGTTTTTAGGATCTTCATAAGAATATATGGATTTGATGCTATTGAGGTGATTCTAACTTGAGCCATACAATAAGGCACTCTAGAGTTTATCATTATCCAGGGGGACATAAGGTGACTTGATGTTGTGCTCGGACCCATAGGATGGGTTTCCTAAGTATCCTCAAGAGATGAATCAAAACCCACCTAGTTTGGAATGGATAGTGCTTACACATGGATGCTTCCCATTTTGGGGAACATGATTTGATGAACCCTTTTTGGATGGGAACCCTTTTTTGGTCAAGCTTTCAAGGAGGTGTCCTATATATCTTGTTTTGAGAAGGAATCATAGTTCTTGTAGTTCTGATTGGTGTGGATGTTGTAATCATCCCAAACCTCTAAGCCCATGTGATTCATGCTCAGTGTGAGAAACAAGAAGATGTGAGAGATCCAACCAACCACATGCTTCCTCGTCTTATGGTGGGAGAGGGAATGCCTATGGTGGACGAGGATAGGGTGACGGTGGGTGAGGGCGTGGAGCAATGAACCCTTTAATGTCAGATGACATTAATGGTTTCCCAACTCATCCTCATAAGATTGGGGACTTTCCTTAGTGGGAGTGCCCGAGAATGCGTTCTAGGAAGGGTAGGAGTTTTTTTCTCGTTAAATGGGGGAGCGAACATAACCCATTTGATTGATCACCATTCCTTATTAAATGGAAACGATGGTGATGACCCTTAATCACTAGAGAGGGGAGGTTCCTGTTGGAATCCCAGGGCTAAACTCTTGGTTACCATGGGAATGTATAACCAAACACATCCTTGGAGCCCAAACCATTGTGGGGAGAGCCTACATGACTCATCTTACCTTGGGTATATAGACTCAAAGGGGTGACCTGATACACCCAATGGTCTGATTAAATGGGTCTAGTAGTTTTGGAGGAGGATTTTTCCTGATGTCGGGGTACTAGTTCGATGAGGGACTATGGAGTACTGGAAACTAATTAGTGGGTGAGATTTTAGCTGGATTAATGAATCCCCAAAACACCCCATTTCACGTAATTTTTTCGTATACAGGATGGGGGAAGCTCCACATACCATAGTGGTATGCCGGTTTTGGGGCCATCTGTGTACCGATGCATTACACATGCATGAGAATGGACCACCAGGAAACATAATGGTATGTAGTCCATCACACATCTTTGGGTTCTGTCTACTTACTGATGTAGTATGCGGCACCGAGTTAAATCTTCATAGTGACACACTACGTGGAAAACCATATTGAAGGAGGGTTTAAGGGACTTTTGTTCATGGGATGTTCATCTGTGAGGAATATATGGTTTTCGGTTTCACCATTTAGGTTCATGGTTCTATTATTATTGTTATGTTCCCTCATTTTATGATTTGCAGCTGACTATACCTGCACAGTGTATGGTTCGCGATTTGGTGTTCTTCAAATATACAAGACTGAATCTGGAATCTCCCTTGAGTTCTCTCCCCCAACCTCTAGGTTCCCTTCAAAAATTCTTCCTCTGTCCTCATCTACATTCCTCTTGTTTTCCTTTTATAGAGCATCAGGGAAATCAGATATATATAGAATGTGACACCATTTGAAGAGGCCCATGAAGATGTATCATGACCCAAAAATGACTTGTACAACCAAGGTTTTCGAAGGCTATGGTTCATGATCATGGTTCTTGGAACCCAGTCATTGTGCTTTCTTCACCAACCAATAATTTCGCAAGATGGTACACATATGGACTTCATGTGAACGATTCCTTCAGTGATGTGGTTCATGGTCCACTAGGTTCACTGTCCATTGCTTCACGGGATAGTGCATTGAGGATCATTCCGAGTTCCAATGGTTTGTGACCCAGCTGGTCCACGGACCCTTCCTGGTGATGGGATGCATGCCATTTAAAATAATTTGAAAACATGAATTCATTCAAGTTTCTTCTAAAATTTACAACTCAACTTTAGTCCATTAGACATTCTAGAATTGTAAGAGTACTTTCTTCCTTTTGAAAAGTGATTTTGGGAGTATTTTCATTCCTTGGTATAATTATTAAGACCCTAAAAATTCCCCCAATTGGAATGTGCAACGTTCAGAACAAAAAGGGGAATATTCCGATGTAGAAGCAGTCCTAAAGTGAAATGGATCGTGGTAGAACAGATAGGACCAGTAGGGGGGACCATATATATATATAGGGTCTCATGTAATTTTCTTTTACCATATCTCATTACATAAATTTCTCTCGAATTACTCAGTTTCCATTTCCTTTTCATACTATGCTTCTTGGGAAAATTTTGGTCCCTCGACCACTTCATACGTGCTTTGAACTAATCATTTCATTATTTCTCTACCCGAAAACCAAATTTAGGATTTCATAAATGGTATTGTATAATTTTAAAAATAAAATCCAGATTCCCCGTAGGAAAACAATATGATGCTCTTGTGTCTGCATACTGAGCTTTAACCGACGAACCTAACTTTAAGGATTATTAATCCGAATATAAATTTTTATCCACAACCATTGAAAATAATCTCTCAAAGGTCTTGGTTCATAGTATCAATGATTTTCAAACCCTTATATTTTTTTAAAAATGATCCTCATATTAGTGCCTCATTGTGGTTCATGTACCATGGTTGTAAGCAGTGTAACGTTTCTTAGTACAGTAGCTGTATGCAGCGGTTTCTTCCACTCATTATGCAATATGAGAGATATGCCTACAATGTACCATTTCCTGGGATAGTAAATGGATATTTATGTAGATTTATTTTATTTATTTTATCAATTAAATTGTGTCCTTTATCCAAGAACTTTTATTAGACTAACTTTTATCAGCTTTTGGATCCTTCAGTGCATGCTACAATGGCTGCTTCACGGGCTGCAATAAAATCAACGAAGACAAGGGAGACCATAGTAAAGAGTTGTGAGGATCATCTTTGAGCCTACATTATTCCTCATGATAGCTTCTTAAAGGATTTCTGGATTCCATATCTCCTAGATTACCCTCTGTATGTGCAGTTTCCACATTACATCTTTGGTCTCTCTGATGACGTTCCTTTATCGTTGCTTGTCCCTAGTACCCCTTTCATTCTCTTAGAAGCTCCACAAGTACATGTCTGTGCAAAAATTTCCCAATTAAAGAAGACATCTAGACACTTATTCAGGATAATGTTATCATATTAAGAGGTTTGGGGTGGACTTAGGGAAATTACCAGTGTCGCGAAGGTGTCTCAAGACTAGGCCCTCAAGACTACCCATCCATTATCAACATCTCTCAAGAAAATACTAATGTCGGGTGGGGAAACATGTGGTATATTTAGGCCAGATGATTTTTCTTCGATGAATGATATGGGTAATTCTGCTTACATCAAACCTGTTTGGAGTCCCCTGACCAGTTGAAGGTGGTGGGGATATATCAGGCAGCCTGTGTTTCCCAGTTCGCAAGATTCACCTCAGGTGAAATCCTTCCGGAGCTTTTGAGTCACTAGTGTTCAAGTACCAACACCTTTCATTTATCTCATGGGTATATGGGAATAAACTTATCGGATATCCACTATCTTGGATGACTCCCCATCAATGGAGATATGTATTATGAGTTTCTCTCGGCAGCTACTACTTGGAATGAAACTGACCATCTGTCCACTTTAACAAGGATTTTATAGGTTATGGTAGTGGGATTACTTGATCATCCCTACCAGGATCACACTCATATCTAATTTGAGGTGTGGATTAGATTATACTTACAGGTTAACAGACCTAAGCTGAGGGCTCTCCATAGTGGAACTCAACAATCCAGTCCATCTAGCAAGACTCCATGGTCATATTGTTCTACCCTTGAAGTGGGACTATATACCACATGGGGATATGAGCTTTAACCAAAAATATCACCACCTCTAATAATATTAGGTTTCATTCCCATTTTTTTAAATTGATCGATTTTATCATCACATGATGTATTTACCAGTGTTAAAGCATGTACATTGATGATGGCCGCCATGCTGGCAAAGGTTTGACCCATTAATTTGTCCCTTCCTACTCTCGCCTGACTTTATGTGTTGTTGGGACAAATACCTGAAGGTTTGAACCCACATTATCTCATGATACCATTTCAATTCATGTATTTGTGTATGGAAGAACACTTCCCCTATTAAGAATATCGACATACTGCAAAAGTTTTTCATTCTAACTCTCAACCCGCTCTACTCAACCTTTCTATTGTTCGTCCCAAGACTCTAAGCATTAATGTTGCAGTTGCGCTATTGAATGCCGCTTCTCATATCTCATTTTCACCTCATCCTACCCCTCATGGGTTGTTAAGTGGTTAGAGGGTCAGATCATTAAAGGAATTTTCATATCTCATTTATCTTTATGAAGGAATCCTAACTGATCTTATAGACCGAGTAGTTATTTGTGAGGCATACCTCCCTTACCGGTGTTCCAGGAAATTTGGATGCCTTCAACAGACTAAGCTTCTTTCAGCTGTTCAATTAATGGGAGAGTCTCATCCTACAATTCTTCACCAGTTATGGCTTATGATGATGCATGAAGTTGATTCTATGGAAGTTATCATTCCTAACACAATAGGATCCACCTTTATGTCACTGGAGTATCCCAACTGTGGATGGTATGTTATTCCGATGGGGTGATAAGAGAACCTTTTCAATAGGTGTAGAATCCTCTAACCATTCTCTGTGACGTTCTTACCCCAATGACAATGCCACACATTACTTCTTCTGTGAAGAGGGAGATATCTACGCCTTCTACTCCGGTCCCTACACCAGCCAATATAGATACACCAATTGTTTATGCCAAAGAGGTAAGAGGGTTCTCGGTTCTACTTCAGCAGTGTCTAGACATATCTTTATTGGGATAGCCTATTTTAGGGGGTGATTCAGATTGATCACATAATGTAAATACTGCTCATGACTCCCTGGCCACCCAGAAAGCCGCAACTAGTCCTTCGCACCTCGCTCCAGCGGTTGAACAATCTGAGGGAAAGGAAATACCCCCCCTATCGGGTAACCTATATTAATCCCATTCTCACTCTTGTGATGACACTTTATACTTATATAAATATTGTGGCGGGGAAGTATCTTGGTACAAATGCAGCGGGGAGGCACCAGGATGTGTGAAAACATGCATGGCTCCAGTTATGTGCTCTTGTCGTGGAGACACCTATGACCAATTTTTCTGATGAGACTAAAAAAATTTGGTGATTATTCATCGAACTGAGTTCTATCAGTTCTGATTCTCAACACTAACACCTCTTAATCTTCCATATCATCATATCCTGAGAAAACCTTTCTTCCAATAAGGACAGACTTTCCATGTTCAATTCTTCCCATCATCAGGTGGAGACCTTCCGTGATGTTTTGGAGGAAATATATCACCTAACGGCTAAGGATATGAAGGCTTCTGATTTCGTGTTCACTCAAAGGGAAGAGTAGTAGGATGGATAATCCCATATAGTAAGGTTTAGGGATCAACTGGCCTCTTCATGTTCCAATAATTATGTTATCTAGAAGAGAGGTCAGTACCGAAAAGTTGTTATGGAGTGGGTGCATCCAACGGTCAAGGATGAAAAGGAGGATAAAGCAATCTTAGATGAAACTCTTTATGTCTCACGGTAGTCACAAACATATTTCTAGAAAGGTAGAGTCCGGATTTATTGTAGTTCTCCCCAAATCATGATATGTACTCTTTTTTCATTTTTGATATTTGGAGAGACTCCGAACTGGGGATGTTCCTCCATTTTTTTAGAACTCAATGAATCTTATTTTCCTTCAAATAATTCTTCTCTATATTTCATGTCATATCAATTGATCATAACAAATCATGTGAACATTCTTTCAATTGGGAATTAATTTTAAACCATGACCAGTATACAGAAATAATCGACTCGAGATCTAACTGTTTTGCCTAATTTGAGGGACTTAGTGAGCATAGTTCGACTATTAATGAGTTTTTATGGAACAAACACACAAACATTAATGAATTTTTTTAATTATTACACTAATTTTTTCCTAAAAAATCTTCAAACAGGCTTAGCGGTCATAACTAGACTTTTTAATAGGCCGCCCTTTGTGAGTTTTCGACCTAACAATCTTTACGTCTCTTTTGATGGATCAACAATTTTAACTCCCTGATACTCAGATTTTAACAAGACTTTCCTTCTATGGATTTAACCTCTAGAATGTATGGAGCCTTTTTTTTCATGAGTAGTTCACAGTCCTACCTATCAAACTCATTATTGATGATTTTAGTCGAACTCCTTTGACCAAACATAACAGTGCACGGGGGCCAAATTTGTGATTGGTCAACCGAGAATGTTTAAATAATCTTCAGACATGGATTAGGGATTTTTCATGATCCATAATTTGTGAATTCTGGACATGCATGAGGCTTGGAAGCCATTTAAGGCATACCGAGGTAGTAGAGGACTCTCATTGGGATGAATTTTCCTTTGATTGATGTCTGATTTGTAGGAAACATATGCAGAGCCATCGAGGCATCATGTTCATAGTGAAAAAAATGTGTCTGTAGGACACTATCCATCCATATCTGATGGCATAGTAGGGTTTGCAACAATTTGGATTTATTTTGATATTGGGATCCACAGTGGGTGGCTGGTCAGAGTAATGGTGTCTGAAAATATTAGGGACATTTATATTATCTTTGAGTGGGAAATTGTTCCCCCTAGGTTCTTAATTGAGTAGGGGGAACTGGTGAATGGTTACTTCAATTATAAATCAATTTTATGTCAGGGGCATTTGGAAGGAGGAAGGTATGTAATCTATTATCTAGAGGTTTTAGAAATCTGGGGTATGACAGAATATAAATTTAATTTGAGCGTAAGGAAACTAGAAATAACTCTCATGAGAATATATTTTTCTTTGATTTAAATTCATTTTCTAAGTGATATATGTGGAGCCACCAAGGCATGATGTTCATAGAAAAACTATGGTGTTTGTAGGACACTGGACTTCCATCTTCGATGGATATGGCGATTGGGAACTTTTTGTATATGGTATGTGACTTTCAACTGGGGGTGCACTTGAACAAAAAAAGGGATATTTTTGCTAAACTTCTCCAGGAAACCTGGGAATGAGTGGGGGTATTTTTCTTTTTTTTATGATTCAATTTCACGCATATGGACGAGGTATCATTAGATACCTTATAAGGGACTAGAGATGAATCAAGAATGTATGTTCTGATATATCTAGGATGTGTTTAGGGATGAAAATATAAACAATGACTTTGAGGTCCCTTGAAGGAGGAGGGATGGAATGAGGCTTGGAAGCCATTGGGTGTACTGAGATAGGAGAGGACTATCCTACGGATGAATTTACCTTTGATTGATGGTCGTTTTGTTGGAAACACAAGTAGAGCCACCGGGGAATGATGTGCGTAGACAAATAACTGTGTCTGCAAGACACTAGACTTCCATCTCATATTTCCATGAATGATTATAGGTATTCAATATCACTAAGAGAACAGAGTTTTAGGTATGAAAAATGTGTATCCAGACATATTAGAAACATTTGGGCAGTTATTTACTCATGGAATGAGGTGTCCCTTATGTAGATATAGATCACATACAGAGGAAGGAATTCATCCCATCATTTGGGTACCCTATCTTTTAATTAAGTATGGTAAGGACATAAGGTTCCTTATAGGGAAGGGAACTGTGACATTCCTTTTAGGTCCGTGCAGCCAGGGCCAAATTCCTGGAATTTTTTGTAGTAATGACTTGATGGATATCTCACTAAGGTTTCTAAGGACAGATGAGCTATGCTTGATGTGAGAAATAAGGGATTACGAGGGTTCTAGGTCACTACCTAAAAATAGTAAAATCAACACCAGAGGGAAATTTATTCTAAAGCTAATGCTATGAATTTTAATGTCATATAGCAAGGAATATTTTGGAATTGAAATTTAATGTTCTTTAGTGAGGACATGATGTTGTGTTCTTTAGAATCACTCTGTGAGGACGATTACAATGTCATAAAAATCTTTAATAGCATTGAGTTAATCTCAATTAGGATTTTCTAGATTTCCTTATACATGGGAGATGATAGAAGGTGTAAACTATTGTTTTGGGGGAAACATGATTCAGGAGGGAGACATGGGCTTGGAATCCATTGTGTGCACTGAGCTAAGAAAGGATTCTCCTAGGGATGAATTTTCCTTTGAATGGTGGTTGTTTTGTAGGCGACATATGTAGAACCATAGAGGCATGATGTTCATATCCAAACAAAGGTGTCCAAGGACACTAGTCTTCTTTCTCAGATGGACTTGATTGATTATGGGGGTCCAATGTTTCCTAGGGAAGGATGTTTTTACAAATGTGAATGATGTGTATGAGAATGGAAGAAATATCCAAATCGGGATAAACTATAAACTACTATACCTTCCACATATATCTGACTCATATGTATAGGGGATGTGGGATATTATTACTTCTCATTAGTGAGGGGCATGTGTGGGATCTCATGAAACTGAGAATTGGGCCACACATAACTCTTAAAGAATTTCACAGTTTATTTTCACGCGGTTTGGACCATTCTAGGACTCCCAGCACAAGTATGACATATGCATGGGAAAAGGGGAATTGTTTTATAGTGGTGGCTGGGCCAGGATGCCAAATCTGGGAATCACTGCATATCCTGCATGACCAGGAATCCAGTGGCACATATTTATTAATGTTCCATGTAAAAATCTTGTTATGTCTATGTGTAGGGACATGTGAGGGATTTGTTTTGATGGCTGGGATGGGATGCCAAATATGGGCATCACTATGTATACTGCAAGACAAAGAATCATGAAATACGTATTTTTGGACGTTCCTCGTACCGATCTAGCTCAGGCATGGGGGTAGAAACATTTTTGTTTCATTTTATATGGGTACCAGGTCTACCATACAACTTTATAACTTTATTGAAAATAGAAATCATTACTAGTGATCCTATGATCAAGTGAGTTATACTTGATGTGATAAACAAGTAGTGACAAGGGTTTCTCATGCCAGTGTGGGGAAATAATGGATATGATAGTTGAATATTTTGGGGTCTGGGCCAAGATCGAGGATCGAAGCGTCGCTACATATCCTATGATGGCATTAATTAAGACATATATATTTCTAGAAGAGATCATGTATTTTATCATCAAGTGATTAGGATGTATTGTGGTATGTAGTTTTACATCTTACAGTGAGGAAATGAGTCACAGTTTAATGTCATATTTCTAGGACAAGTTCCTTACATTTTGACATCATGTGTAATGGACTATGATTCATAGTTTAAGGGCGAAGATTTTTGAACATTACTTCATGGTATTACTACTCAATGATTATGGTCTTTGATTTTGGACCATGAATTCATTGTATTACTACTCGTAGTTTAAGGTCTTAGAGTTGAGACCATGACTTCGCGGTATAACCACTCATAGTTTACGATCTTAGATATTGGGTCTTTACTTCATTATGGAACTACTCATAGTTTGTGGTCTTAGATTTGAGACCATGAATTCATGGTATAACTACTCATATTTTACAGTCTTAGAGTTCGGACCATGACTTTGGCATTTCTATTATGTGAAGTACTTCATTAGGAACATTTCATTTCTTGGAGCTATGAAGAGCTGTCCGTCCATTGATAATAGGGAGTATGCTCTATTGGAATAAAACTTTTGTATGAAATTTGGTCCTTCCAACTTTGGTTCAACATTTTATGGATTCTTCTCGAGTATCCTCAGGGTTCTAAGGACTAACGTTATTTCTATTTTGTGGAACGATCAAAGGAGAGCCATCTTGTTAAATGCCTGTGCAATCCAATTTTGGTAGCTTTCCAAATGGGCTAAAGTGTGAATCCACTTTTCATCTAACTTCTCAAAATCATAAAACTGACTATAGGGTTGCTCTTACATGGTAATTTGATCGCAAATGGCCACACGAAGTTATGGAAATGGGATTTTTGTTAGTAAAATCACATCTACCATGTATACTAGTGAGTACGGGGTCGCTTGGGTGGTAGTACAGGATGTGGTCTCGTAATCCCACAAAGCATGAATGGTCTTGTATAGACATTATTTCATATCCTTATTAATCATCTTTTGGAGTATATTGGACAAATTCTTGTTGAAATCTTCTATCTTCACATTAGCCACTGTGTGGTGGTGGGATGAATGGTTAGCTTTGATTCCATTCATCTGTAATAGATTGTCCAACTCAGGAGAGTAGAAATTGGTGTCATTGTCCATCAATATTGTATGAGGGACACCAAATCTAGTACGTATGTTAGCCTTTACAATTCTAGTGATGTTTTTTCCTCTAATTCTTTAATGGGTATGGACTCAGTCCATTTGGAAAGGAATTTAGTCTCTATTAGTATGAACTTGAAATGTTTGGCTATAGTTGGGGGATATGGTCCAACAACATCCATCCCCTAGTTGATTAATGGCCAAGAGTAATTAGTTGTATGATGTAACTCCAGGGGTCGGTGTATAAAATTGGCATAAACATGGAAAGGATGACACTTTTTGGTGAATATGGAAAAATCCTATATCATAGTGGGCCAATAATACCCAAGTCTTTAGATTTGGAGAGAGAGTTTGGTTGAAGATTGGGGTTCTCCACAAGCTCTAGCGTGCACTTCATTCATGATGACAATAGTCTCTTCTCCATAAATTGACCTTTTAAGGACTCCATTGAAACCTTGTTTGTAGAGAACCTTTTCTTGGGTTACCCCATTGTACAAGACAAAGTTGAATTCCCATCTTCAGACATATTACCTTCCTGCCCTAACTGTTTGGAGTTCCCCATTATAAAAGGAAATTTTCAATGAGAATAATCCAACCATTGGTGTGACCATAAGGCTCAGAAACTATGCTAATTTCTTCAATATCCTCGTGTACTTATCTAGATATATGGAAAGACCATATGGAGGTGGGAACCCCTAATGATAATTTCATCCTGGTATGAATCAGCCAAGGTCATGGTTGCGTCTTCCAAAGCAATGGGTTGGGCATTTTGTGACTGCAAGACATAGGTCAATGTTGGTTCAAATGGGAATTCTTCCCTCAGTTCTCAAATGTGGTTCTTCAAGGGGATGAAAATTATTTCATAATGGCATAGTCACCATTGACATATTTTATGACTAGCTCTAAATCACCCTTTATCTTTAGGTATTTTTCTTGCATATTATGTTCATGTTCCAAGCCCATAATGAGGGCCTAATATTATACTTCATTATTTTTACACCCTTCTGAATGTAGAAAAGAGAAAGGCACGACATCCTTTTTAAGGGATACGTGTATAATTCCCAGCCCCACATTGTTGAGTGTGGGATCCTCCATCCTCTTCCCTATAGGTCTTCTAGAAGCACCATAAAAGTATATTTCCCATGTCTAGGGGTCCTCTTGGATAGATAACACTTCTTAATCTGTGAGTTAGGAATCCAATAGGATTATTTCCTTGAAGGGGTTCTCAGACAGGAAGTCTAATAATTCCTAACCTTTAATGGAATTTTGGGGTACTTATCACATTTCAAACAATTGAAGGATGACCGCCCATTTTGAGAGGAGTCCATTTATCATGGGACAATTGTAAATATATTTGAGTGTGTTGCAGCGGAAGCCTAGGTGGTACTCATGGTGCTTTAGGTAATGCCTGAGTTTCTGAACTGTGAAGATTAAGGCGAGGAATTTCATTTTAATTTTTGAATACTGAGATTCAACATCAATCATTTGTTCGAATGAGCTAAAAGAGGTTGTTCTCACAACTGGCATCATTCTTATGCATGTGGAAGGTTCCTAATGACCATTCTAGGGAAGTTAAAAAATAAGTGGTCTCCCCTAAACTAGAATCATCAACATCAGTGGGATTAGGAGATATCTTTTAATATTGTTGAATGATTCTTCGAAATAATTATCCCACCCATAGGTAACTCCTTTCTTCATTAACATGGAAAAGGTAAAACACTACTTTACAAGTTAGATATGAAGCACAAAATGTTGGTGAGGTGACCCTAGAGACCACTCAACTCTATGATGTTGTGAGGGTGGGACTTTCCAAAGATGTATTTTGTGTTCTCATGGTCGACATTGATGTCGCGATGGCATACGATGTATCTGAGGAATTGTCTAGAGGTAATGTTAAAAGCACACTTTAGGGGATTCATCATTATACTTTTTTGGTGTAATTTGTCGAAGACAGTTTGAAGATCGTCTTGGTGTTTTGAGCACTATCATGATCTAACCACAATATCAACGACATAACACTGGACTACGTTTCCTAAGAAGGGCATGAAGATGCGGTGCATGGTGCACAAATATGTGGTGCTATTATTCTTTTGACCAATTGACATCACCTTATAATAGAATACTCCACAAGGGGCCCTAAAAGTAGTGGATTCTTCATCCCCCTGGCCATCTGGATCTAGTTGTATCCAGAATAGCCATCCATGAAAGAGAGGGATTTTTATCTGGTGGTTTCTCCAGTAAAAAATTCTTTGGTTGGGACTGAGAATTCATCTTTCGAGAAATGTTGATTAAGGTCCCTAAAGACAATGCAGATTTAATCTATCCGTTCTAATTTTTGACTAGGACAATGTTTTCCATCCAGACCAAATACTGGACTTCCTGTATGAATTTGGATCTGATAAGCTTGTTAACATTAGCCAATATTTTTGGTAGCATGTGTCTGGCGGGTCCTTCTGGATGCCTACTTATTTCCTCGGTGATCTGGTAATCTCATATGGTGAGTAGAAACTTCGAGATTGATGCCTAGAATTTCTATGTAATTCCAGGAAAACACATCAAGATTTTTCTATATTATGTAGGTATATACCGTGTTCTCTTCGATAGGCATAACCACACTTATAAGAGTGATTCTTGGTTCATTTTCAGTTCCCATGTTTATCTCCTTATGTACATAAATTTTAGTGTAGAAATTTTCTTTTGAATGTAGGAGGGGCAGCTTTTAGGTCTTATTATTCTTCTTCTTCTTGTTCTTCATCATATTTACTATCTTTATCATCTTTTTCATCTTCTTCTAATGGATAGAGGATTATTGAGAAAAAATCTCCAATGTTGGGAGATAAATTTTCTTTCGCCTATGTGAGTAAGGTGAGGGAATTTTGGGGTCTCGTGGATGGGTCGGGATCATGTAAGTTAGGGATTTTCCTGACATCATGGGTGTCAGCCTTTTCTTTTTTGTCATTATACATGGCAGCCGTAACAGAGACCATGCAGAATATTGAGACTGCATCTGTAGTTTCACTTATGCATTAAACAAAGTTGGTGGGTAATTTATAATCTTCCCCATGTTGCTAGAAGGGATAATTGGGAGTCATTTCCTATCCATTCGGGGTAGTAGTCCAGTAAATTTCATCAGATGAAGGATGTTTTTCTTCCAATTAATGTTACCATACCTCGATATAATGCACCTCACATGTCTCAAACATATATTTATTAGTGTGTAATGTCCAATTTTTCCTATTTATACAATATTTTATGCACTAATTGTGAAATAATTTCAACATGTTGAGGCATCCAAGGCCTCCCTAGTAAGACATTGAAGGTCATACTTTGCCGCACTACTAAAAACCCAGAATCCGACCAGAGGTCTCCAAGCTGAATTTTAATCTTGATTCGTCCAAATATTTTCTACTCTATTTCCTCATATCCTAACAAGTTTTTAGTATAGGGTGTCATGTTGTCTTCATCATTGCCCAGTAGGCATAGCATTCAAAGCAATATGAGGTTGACTCCAGATCCATTGTAGATAAAAATACTCTTGATATCAATTCCATTTATCATGACAGACACATATAAGGGTTTTATGTGCCCTTACATGATGGCTTCTACATCCGTATCTATGAAGGAGATGACATCACGACATTCTTTAGGATTGGTCTCTGTTTGATAGACTTTGGCGGCATCTACATTTGCCTCGATCTCCTGGGGACTTAGTAAGGCTTTGATAAGTTCCTCCCAATGATCTAATAATGGGATTAACAAATCTAAGATTCATAGTTTTTCGATTACTAAAGATAGATTCTTGAGAATATAATTTTTTTTCTAAAGGTCGGAGCATCCCTACTAAGAGATTCTCATTCACAGACACCATAGGGGATTGTGCATTGGATGTAGATGGTTTGACCTATGTGACAGAAGCTAGTGGTGTTGCGGTCCTTTTCGGGTTTGGCAGAACTGGTACGTTGGCATGCCTTGGGAGATTTGATATTTGTTCTTCCCCTAATGCATACTCCAAGATAATTGGTATTGGATTTCTTCCACTGGTGGAGGAGGAGCATTCAGGTTCTTATTGTGTCTTCCAGAGGGTCCTTCCCTGAGTTTATGTGATGTTAACAGTTTGACTTATGTCGTGGCAGGGAATTTGACTCATACCATGATCATGCCTTCCAGGATACTTCTGGCTTCTTCAGGGTCTTCCTCTGGCTCTCTATTTGGGAATGGGTAATATGGGTTTTTGGACAAAGTCTCTATCTGAGAAGGGGTCCATCATTTGAATAGCATCAATGGATCCAAAGATCAATTCTTGATCTGACACTATTTCTGCCTGACTATCACCTTCTGATGGTGTTGTTTGGTGGGGTGGTGCCCGATGTACCATTTGGCGAGGCAGTACCAATTTTTCCATGGTTTTAGGTATGAAATATCTAACTATCAAAATGGAATTTTGGCTTTGGTGTTCGCCCATATTCTTTCTCCTGCTTTCGGACCATTGGGCCTTTAGTGTACTGTGGGGCTGAGGAGGATGGTTGTGATGTATTAGGAGCATTTGGTGGCATGGTTGGTTGTTTCAACTATTCTTGTAGGATGCCAAAGAGTCATTTTACTGTCTTCAGGGTCATCCAATTGTCTAAATTTTTCACCTTCATACTGGAGACTATTTTCTATCCCTATTCTTCTCTTGAGTATGAAGTGGAAACATACACTAACTATGCTGGTGGTGGGCCCAACTTGACTTTCCTGGAATCCACCATCTTTTATAGGTGATCATTGAAAACGAATCACCCCGAGATGGTATATCATTGTACCTATTATAGGGTCAATAATTTGTAAGGTCATTGAGACCCACTTTATTAGCTCTCTTTGACTCTGGTGGCTGGATCAAATTACAATTCATGGTGGATATGAAATAGTTGTGGACATGGTCATCTCTTAACGAGTAGAATTTGTTTCTTAGTTCTTCAAACTGCTTTCTTTTAGCACCATGTCACTCATCTTGTCGAGGTGGGGGTGGCTGCAGGCATCTAGGGGGTCCTGCACGTTTCAGTTGGGGCCTCAAAACTGGAGTTGGTGTTGGGGGTGGCTTAGGAAAGATAGAATCTGCTTCACTTTTTCGAGTTTTTTTCTCTATACTGATGGGGACACTCTGGACTTGAGGTTTCTTAGCTGCAATGGGTCATCTATTCTTTGGGAAATGTCATAGAAGTATCAGAACCCACTTGTATACTTAACTGGGGGGAGAGGTGTTCACAATTCATCCCATGGTATTCAATTTACATATAGATCATTTTATATTGGGGGAGCAGCTGGTTTAAGGGGTAATTCAGACCTTTCCATTTGGAAATGAAGTTTGATACTTTTGTGTTCTCTCGATTCCTGCAGATCATGATATCACTAACTATTGTCTTAGGCATCATTGAATTGAACTGGAAGATAAACTATCACCGGAGGTCCTCTTAGTATCTGATTGAGTTTTCTATAAAGATAGTATACCATACGATGGTCGAGCCCTACAAGGTTATCATTGAAGAACCTAAGTTTTACTACTTATTGTTTCTCTGAAGATCCCACCATGCGGTCTCTATAAGAGGTGTACTTTATTAGATGTTGTTCAGGGTCGCCCAAGACATTGAATACTTGGAATATGGGGTTTCTGAAATTTGGAAGTGGTAGAACGTTTCTCGCCCAATCACGGTAGGTCATGTGCTATGATTGTATTGGATTATTCCATCCCTCATTGGCTTCTAGTCATGTTTTTAGTTACTCGATGTTTTTTAAGAACACTTGATGCATATTCTGTTAAGCTTGAGCTTGGGTTGGTACAATAGTGGCCAATTCTAGGTGTGTCTATGCTACTATAATTTGGGGTCGATACCTAGCTAGGGGTATCCTTTGTGGTTTTACCTGAATATATCATGGCTACCTTTCTAGATGGAAAATTCATGATGTCTTTCTGGTGTCGGGTTTAAGTTGGTTGATGGTCCTGGTGCCATATTAAACGATCCTCTAAGCTTTTAATCATTGGTTGGGATGAGTGCCTTTGGCAATGAAACCTCTTATGGGAGAACATGATGATGTTCCATAGGGTGAATACATCCAGTGAGATATCTCCCTCGATATAGCACAACATTAATTCACTTGATCTCTTGAATTTTTTCAACCTTCTTGGAGAACCTTTCCTCAAAGGTGAGAGACACATTCTAAGGGGGACCAGGAGGCAGGTCATAGACAAACTTATATTTATTCTTCTCCTTGTAGGGGTTTCGCATGGGAGGTAGTGTCAGATTAAGTAAGGGTGTGCCCAAATTTAGGACTGCTCTCTGGTTCCGATTATGCACACCATCAGGCTCAGTGTGGTATGAGTCTGTGAGGGAACCATCTTCCCTTTCTTCCTCTCCATATATTCCATTTATTGTGAGATCCTTAAGACTAATGTTTAATATGTTCACTGATACATACCACATTGGAGGTGGTGTACCCGGTACAGAATGTTAGGAAGTCATTCTACATCCTTTTTTAACCTTTCTCCTTACATTCTATGGTATTTTTCGGGTTATGTGGTAAATAATGACTCAAAGGGATCCATGGTCTGACCTCATAATGCACCTTTGTCTTAGAGGGTACAATCCATCATAAGGGGTGGAATGGGTGACTCCTCTTCCCATCATTCTTCCTATATGGGATAAGATAGTTATTCATTGTGAATGTACTTGAGGTAAAACTTCCCCCTAGCCCAATGGCCTTGGGTTGTTCCCATTCTTCCGTTCTTGCAATACAGCATAGATGTTTTGGTCTTATAAGGGTATTTTGATTTAATAATGCCCCTAGCCCTATGGGATAGGACTGTTCCCTCATTGCGGTGCTATCCACCACTAATTTGTGCCTTTTTTATTTCACGCACTCCCTTATGGGTGTGATCTGAGTATGGAATTGGGCCTGCAAAAAGTCTATGGCCTTTTGATTAAATGGGCTCTACTTGCTGGTTGGATTCCCTTATGTGGGAATCCTACTAGATGTTCCTGGTTCCCAGACTCAGAAGCATTTTGATGGAATGATCTCTTCTGTCCTGAAGCTTTTGATACTTACTCTGAATCAACTTTTTTTGAGTATCACATCATTCTTGAGAAAGGGTTTCATTTGATCACTGCCATTGGGTGATAACATTGCAAGATGTCATTTCCAGTAGGGTTTTCTGAATTGGGTGTGGGGGGAAGCATTGAGCTCCATGATCTCCCCATACACGAATATGAACTCCAGTCGGGGAATCCCTAATGAGGGGACTCAACTTGTACAATTCATGGAGGCAAGCCACTTCATGGTTTTTCATGAACTTTTTATTGTGGATTTCGTGCAGACAGGAGGGATTCTAGGTTAAATAGATGGGGATGGTCCCCTATCATGTTGATGTGGTCCTCATGCCCATCTTAGGGTCAGAATTGTTCTCTTATCTAACGAAGATTCATCCATATATTAAGTCGAATGTCAATTTTACATTCTATATACAACTCTCCTGGTATATCAATGTGAGAAGTGGTCGTAGTCCAATACATCACCGGTATATTATCCTTAGCTATTTGTCTTCTCACAAGAAACATATCCTATTATTGTTCTTTCGGAGGCTCCACTAGTTGATATGCCCAGATCAATTGCTTATTAATAATTTCATTTCAGGAAACCAGGAAAGTGGGATCCTTATTGATTTGTGGACAATGTAGGGGTGGCTTAGAAGATGAGCATTACCCCATACCGTCCTTTGGTTGAGAAATGATATCACTCGTCATGGATGGAGTGATTGATATATCTGAATCCTTTATAAGAACCTCAGCATAAATGGGATTTCACATATTTGTTCTATCCTGGGATGGACCTTCTTACTAGTATGAATTTTGGTTGTGTGCAGGACCTTTTCAATTTGTGCTGCAATGGTGAGGGCTACTATTGCAACTCACTATCCAACTACGGAAAACTACTTTATGGCGTTTACCCTGGGGATGACCTTTAGGGAGGGATGCAATGAGGGGAGTACCTTATTGAAACTTGATGTCACTATGGGGAGGACCTTCACAGTAGCTTCCATTGTGAGGAGGGCCTTCGCAGTGAACATCATCATGGAGAGGTCTACCATCATGACTTGATACCTAGCTGTAGGGAGACTTTCTGCACTACACATCTAGGGGGTGGTCTACAAGATGTTCTAAAATGAGGGGATGAATTTATCATAACATTATGTCACTATGGGTAGAACCTCCATAGCAACTACCATTATAGGGACATCCTTCATAATGACCATCATCATAGAGAGGTCTTCCATTAGGGATCGACATCTGACTGCAGGGAGAAATATATCTACCGTGTATACCCTGGGGGGGACCATCAGGGTATATAATAGTAAGGGGAGGAACTAATTTCGGTCTAATATTTATTTTAGGGTAGGGATTCCTTGACACACATCATGAGATAGAATCTTTTGATCGATCATTCATGGCCTATAGAGTGATCCCCTGTGGGTGCTCTCGGGAGGACCTTCAGAGCTAGTAGTAGCAACATTGTTGGCAGGTCCTTCGCAAATTCTACTAAAAAATCCGTAATTTGGGTAATGGAATGATAGGGTCTTCATCATTCATTGATATATATTTGAGGACATCAAAAACCCCATCTTCCAGTAGAGCATGATCATTTATGTGATCTTCATTTTCCAGTATCCTTTAGCCCATTTCATTTTTTGAGCACTCTCTTCCGAGAAACTGGGGCCATCTTCTGTTGTTAATGTCCTTCATATATGGTTCCTTATCTTGTTGAGTCCCTTGATTCTATTATGATATGCTGATGTTTGTATTTATTTTTTTCATGGATGCCCTGGGGCTGCCACTACATTGTACCGACATCCCCCAGTTGGAACAATAATTTGTTCCCGATATGGTTGTCTGTCTATCGCGGGATATTTTGGTCGACCCTACAAGAATATAAAAGGGATTAATAACAACTCTAGAGTGTCTAAATCATTTTGAGAGTGAGTTATTCCATTCAAGTAAACCGGGTCAGGGGCCTAGTTCCTCAAATTTGCTGTTGATTAAATAATGTCTTGGCATGTTTGGATGATATGGTATGTGATCAACATCTGATCTTATAATATTTCCAAAATGTTATGAGATACATCTTTGGAAATAATGGGTGTCAACGCCCATTCTGATATTAGATTTGGGGTTTGTGCCTTCTCTGGTCCTCCATGAGATTACAGTAGATACTGTAAATTCTCCTGTTCCAGGACAGAGGAATGAGTCTTCCACCAATTGTCAAGTCTAGTTTCCACTATATTTGACTATTGGACTTTATTTTCGCAAACATTGATTTTCATGTTCTCTCTTTCCTCTATATTAGTATCATGGGATTTATATGAATCAGAACGATTTTTACTCTGGTCCTAATTTTTTGTTTCCCTATTTTGTTGGAGGGATTGATATGAATTACTAGGTATTTTTTATTACATTTAGCTGGTCTCTGTCCAATTTGGTTGAAAGTCTTTTCTTGCATCAAAAAATATCTTTATCTACCCATACTTTGTCACAATGTCTGCATGGCGGGACTATCCAACACTAGAAGGAATGTGCATGTGTTCATATCGTGCGACCCTATTTCTGTGGTGAGCTTGAGTGGAGGGGGGAGAGTCATATGGGTTCCTTTTGAATTCATCCTCTTTATAGAAGCTTAGTTTCTAATTAAGAACCAATGCGATATCATGTTCTTAGTACTATATTTGTAGCCCTTGGGGGGAATCCCAAGGGCCCAGGTCTCATGGACTTTAGCAGGTGCCCTCGGTATAAGGTCCTCTTCATGGTAAGGAGAAATGGTCATCTGGCGTCAATAGAGAATTTCACTAGAGGGGGCCCGTGAGTAGAACACCAATTTAGTTGATATGATTCTATCAAAATCAATTTCTCCAACCTCCCTAAGATAAGGGAGGTACTGTTTGTCATGTTCTGAGGATAGTCTCCTAAAATGGTTTGAGATGACAACTCGAGCCACCTTGGGTTGGGTTGCTAGCCACAGTTGAAGAGGTGGCTAGCGAGTCATCAAAAAGTGGAGATCCTATCTCACATCCTCCGCCATTTGGAGAGTTCCATTTATGTGGTATAATTTTATTAGTGAGTTGGATACCCAACGATAAAGACACTAAGAAGACGAGGGGGTCCTGCACTTTGTTGGGGCCCCAGTAGCCAGTGGGTTCATTGATGCATGAGTCTCCATCAGTCGTCAATACATCATTTGAATCAAAGGATGCTCTGTGGGAACCATTTTTAAGGATTCATGTCAGGTTCACCATTTTGTTTCCACCTCCGTGGTGGCACGTTCAAGTGATGAGGAAATGGTTTGGTGAGATTCATCACACATATATTTTTTTATAGAGATGTTGTCTGGTAAAATTCATCATTTCGTTTGTTTTAACCCATTATGAATCATTATCCTTTAATGGAAAGTTGGATTAACTCAGCAGGAACTGGGTAATTCACCCCTTTATAATTGTGAAGGAGGGTCCCTAGTCAGATGATCCTAGAGGGTGATTTCATTGGGTAAATTTCTTGTGAAATCGGTCCTCCATAGATATAGCTTCCATGGATGGTATCCAATGGGTTTATTCGTGGAGACAGAAACAAACAATGCCTCTTATATCCATGATTCATGGACTTGAATTCCAAAGTGAGGCATTCTTTGTTTGATGATTCATGCAACGACACATAAGGACTCCATTGGTCGAGAGGATGATAAGTCAGGATCACCACACTCTTTTGGGGGAGGATTATTGCCCATTATGGGACTATCTTATTTATTTATGTCATGTTCATATGTACATGAATCCTTTGTTTATTCCCAAAGAGTGTTTCCACAGGCTACCCATGGTTTACAACATCTTCATAAGCATATATGGAATTTATGCTATTGAGTTTATCTTGACATGAGCCATACAATAAGGCGATATAGAGTTTATTTTCATTCAGAAGGGACATAAGGTGACTAGATGTGGGCATCTAACCCAAAGGATGGATTTCATTAGTGTCCTTTATAGAGGAATCAGAACCCACATATTTTATAATGGCCCGACATGACGCATGCACACTTCTTATTTGGGGGGAACATGATTGGGGGAACCATTTTTGGATAGGTTCCCTTTTGAGCTCAGGACTTTGAGTAGGCATCCTATGAATCATAGTTTGATCAAGAACCAGAGTTCTCGTACTTCATATTGGTGTTGATGTTGAAATATTCACAAACCTCTAATCCCACATGAATCATGATTTGTGTGAGAAACAGAAGGATGTGAGAGATCCAACCAACCACATTCCTTCTCTCCTACTGGTGGTAGTGGGAGAGCTTATGGTGGATGAGACTGGGGAAATAATAAGAGAGGGTGCAGAGCAACGATCAATTTAATGTGAGATGACATTAAAGTTCGTGTGACTCATCCTTGGTACATTGGGGACTTACCTCAGTGGGAGTTCCTCAGAACCTGTTCTGGGAAGGAGAGTAGTTTCTTCCTTGTCATAGGGGAGAGAGAACATAACCCCTCTGACTGGTCACTATTCATCCTTGAATGGAAAAGAAGGTGATCACCCTTAATCCATAGAATGAGGAGGAACACATAGGAATCCCAAGGTTGGACTCTGGGTTACCATGAGAATGTAGACCCAAAGACATCCATGGAGCCCAAACTGTTGTGGGGAGAGCCTTCATGAGTCCACTTACCATGGCTATGTAGACTTAAAGGGGAATACTAATACAACCAATGGTATGATCATGCGGGTCTGGTGGCTTTTTAGGAGGATTTTTCCTGATGTCGGGGGACTGCTTCATAGAGGGACTGTAGAGGACTAGACGATAATATAGGGGATAGATTGAAACTACAGAAAATAATACCTTAAAACACCTCATTCTACATACTATTTTATTATGCGAGATGGGGGAATATCCACATACCATAGTGGTATGTGGGAAGAGGGGTCGTCTGCTTACTGATGTGGTACATGGTCATGTGTACAGACCATGATGCACCACAGTGGTACGCCTGTCCATCATGCCAATTTGAGTTACATCTGTTTACTGATGCAGTACATGGGGCTGATTTAAATGTACATAGTGATACACTATGCAGAACACCATTTTGAAGGAGGGCTTGGGGGACTGCCATTTATGGGAAGTTAATCTGTGATAAAGATATGGTTTTCAGTTTCACAATTTTGGTTCACGATTCTGTTATTATTGTTATGTTCCCCCATTTTATGGTTCGTGGCTAGCTGTACCTATGGAGAGTGTGGTTTGGGATTCATGAATTTCTGATGATTCAAGATTAAAGTGGGAATCTTCCCTAGGTTCGTTCCTCCATCCTCTAATTTCCATTAAATCTTTTGTCATCTGTACTCCCCTAAATTCCTTTTATGATCCTTTTATAAAGATTCAAGGTAACTGTGTCTATTGGCATGCAGAACCATTTTTGGAGGCCTAATAAGAGATATGTTGACCCATGGAAGAATCATTCTACTAGGGTTTGCAGAGGCTATGGTTCATGATCATGGATCATGGAACCCTATAGGTGTGCTTTGTCTGTGAGCCATTCAGTTTTCGAGACAATACACAGATGGCCTTTGTGTGCTTTATTCCTTCAGCGACGTGGTTCATGGTCCACTAGGTTCGATTTCCATTGCTCCCTAGGCCTACGCCTCACGGATCATTCCATGTACTGATGGTTCATAATCCAGGCGGACCATAGACCCTTCCCAGTGATGGTACTTGTTCCATTTAAAATCCATTTCAAACATTAATTCATTCAAGTTTCTTCTGAAATATGCAACTCAATTTGAGTCCACTAACCTTGCTGGACTGTTGGAGTACTTGTTTCCTTATTCAAATTGATTTTGAGAGTATTTTATTCCCTTGTAAGAATTTCCAGACCCTACAATGATAAACACCAAATGAAATTAAATTCATAACATATTAACTCTTATAGAAACTAGAATATTCTAAAGCATGGTTTTTTTTAAAAATTCTATTAAGTATGAAAGTATGTAATCAAATTAGGGTAACATGATTCATGAGGATTTTCAAAATAAAATAGCCATTCAATTGAAAAAAATCTAGGTATGCTTCTCCAAAAATTTCAAGAATTACTGAATTCAGGCCATCAGGTTATACATTTGAACTATGGAAACAAATTTAATTCAAGAAGAATAATGTTGTGAAAAAAAAAGAATCAACACAATTAAGTATCAATATTATATAAAAAAATTGATTTGTCCAGCTAATCACCATTTTACGCTTTCCTTTTAGGTTATAAGATTAATTAAAAATAATAATAACAATTCATTATCAACCTTATCATGGGCATAATTAGAGAAAAAACAATCATATTTTATGATTTAATTAATCAAAATTTCTTATCTTCCCAACACCACCACATTCAATCAGAAGCATTTTCATCCATGATGTGTGTTCTTCTCCTAGGCCATACACTTTATGTAGCACCACCTCACATGGTCATTCAGTAGTATTAGATTCTATACATTAGATCATGGGGGTCCCTAAAATCTTGAGTGATGGTAGGTCTTCCTAATCCTATGCCACGTACAATTATCAGATGATGTTATTGACATACCAACCCATGTAATCCCCACTAAGCCTAAATACAAACATCATCCTATCTCTCAACCACAAAATTCAATAAAAGTTTTTCCCAACACCCTCCCCCCAAAGTTACCCCTCTCTGGCTAGTGACGAATGAATAGAGCTAATAACCCCCCAAGTCTTGCCTCCAGTACACCTCGGGTTGGAGACTAGTACTGAGGATATAATAATCTCACATGTGAGAGCCATTACGATTTTATAAAATAGTATTAGTATACACTATGCTAAATTATGTTTTTAACATAAGTTGTTTATTTCATATAGTGGTGGTTTAAACCAGTGCTAGATCATTCTGCAACGGATTTGAAATCCCACCACAAAATCGTGTTTCGATAATTATTTATTAGTGGGTTTTAAAAACTACTACAAAATGATTTAGCGATGGTTTTTTTAATTGGGATAATTGATGGACAGAGGTTTAATCCAAATCTACTTTGTTTCATAGTCGTTTTTTACATTTTACTATAACTTTTTTATTTTTATTTTTTCAAATTTATTTTTTTAAATTTTAAATTTTATTTTTTAATAATTATTTCTTATTTAGTTATATTTATATTTATTTATTATTTACTATTTATTATTTAATATTTACTATTTATGTACATGATCATTCCCATGCACATGTATGCATATTCTATATATGCCACGTAGAAATTCTCTATTGCATGAGATTTGAACCCCTTACCTCTTCATTATTCGGCAAAGATATTACCACTTCAATAGGCTCTTCCAATGGTGAATAAAGAAAGATTAATATATATATATATATATATATTAATTCATAAAATAAATAAAACATAAAAAATAGATACGAGAAAAATAATTAAACATTAATTATTAATTATTAATAATGAGAATATAAAAATTAATAATTAATAATTAATTATTAATTATTATCCAATAAATGAATAATGAATATAGTAATAAATAGTAAATAATAAATTTTAAATAATAAATATTTTTTAATTAATAATTATTTATTATTAATTAATAATCATTAATTTTTAATAATTAATTTGGAATAAATATAATAATATATATATATATATATAAGAAATAAATAAATATTAAAATAGTAAGTAATAAAAATATATAAACCAATATTTATGTCACATAAACAAATAAATAAACACACATTTATGTTACATAAATGTATATAAACACACACAATAATATAATTGTACATTAAGATAAATATATATAAATATATAAACACAAGTAAATATCTATATATGTTTTTACACGTATAATACATTAAAATATATAGAAATAAATATATATAAATATTTATAAATGTATAAAAATATACACAAATATTATTAAATACACATAAAAATATAAAAATAATAGATAATAAATCCCCAAAATAGGGGAAACCATAATGGTTTTAATACCATCAAATAAATAATAATATAAATCAATGGGAAAAATCTTAAATTACATAAAAAGAATATGAAGACACTCTATAAAAAGATGAAATAACATCAAATGTTTGAAAATCATGATATTGGAACAAAAAGTATAGTTTGGGAGGCCTTTAGGGCCACTTTTGATCTTGAAAAAAATAGTGAATGAGGTCTTTCCAAGAAATCATGGCATAGCCACTATAGTGGGATTCAATTTGATGTGTGGTATAAACCAAATGGACACCGAAATAAAAATTTATGTTCATTTCAAGTTGAAGTTCCATTTACTATGTTTATTAATACTATAAGAAAAATTATACGTTCAATATTTATGAACATATTATCTAAATTGGTTTTATTTTATTTCATTTTCTTTGATTTTACATGTTGTAAAGCTAAAACAGACTCCCAAATCTAAACTCATTGTCATATAATACAAAAGTATAATTTTAACCTTATTCAAACAATATTTTAAGTATGGAATTTTTATTAACTAATAATTATAAACTTTGATCAAGTAACACATTATAATTAATTATGATTTTAAATAATAACCAATATATAATTTTAAATAATAAATAATTAATCATAAATAACAAATCATAATTAAATATTTTGTATTTCATATTTTTTTCTTTAATTTAATGATGGTTTGTTAAAAACACCTGATATTTCACTGTGGATTTTAAAAATCCACCACTGAAAATAAATTAAAAAAAAGTAAAAACAACATTTAGATATGGTTTTTAAAACTACAGAAAGAAACACTAACTCTATATTTTTCCTCAAAAAATAATTAATGGTGCTTTTTGAAATCTGTCATTAAAAAACAGTCATGATATCTTTATTTTATTATAGTGATATATTATAAATCAACCAGCATACAACTACATCACACAAGAAAATTTAAAATCTACAATATCTACAATACATTTAATTCCATAAAAATATAATGAAAATATCCAAGTAAAACATCCAAGATAATCTTAAGTTATAAAATCAACAACAACTCCAATGGCCAAGTAAATAATGTCCATTTATGCCTCCAAAGACCCCCCCAAACCTGAAAATATTTTATATATATATTGGGTGAGCATACAAGTATAATTAGTAGAATCATACACAAAGTACCTCATGTGGGTGTCAAGAGAGAAAAATAATACACCCATAAGAAAATAGTAGAATCAATAGAACCTAAATAGTCCAACCAATCCCATACTCACAAAGGCACACTCACCAGATAATGTATCCTTGTATTATAACATAATAAGATGCATATCGATAAAAGGTTACCTTTCACCATGTTTCCATAAGTGTGACGGTCTGACACCCCAATGATTTATGTCCTGATGCTCCCATCTATTTCATATAGTAACATTTCCCGAAGACACCGGGGTCATCACATCACATTACATCTCACTCGAAGACACATAGACCATCAAATCACATCTCACATGATGAAACATGTTCCATCATGTCAAATCTCCCCATAAGACACCTTGGTCATCACATAACATCTTTTTGGAAGACTCCATGTTTATTATATCACATCTCACCCAATGACACATGGGATATCACATCTCCACCATAACCCTAGTCAAATTTTAGGGTATCATGAACATGAATGAAATATACGATGTTCCCTATTCCTACCATAAATGAACCCAGCTATGAATGATATGATCGTCTCATCAAACACAACCACATGTGAAGTAAAATCCACAAACCATCGCATCCTATTTGTCTGTACCTCTCCTAAAAGAGATAGTGGGGATAGTGTTGTAACCATCCATCTATCTTCACCCTAGAAATATTGGAAAAATAACCCCCCAAAAAGTTTTGGGTGATAGTACAGGGTTTTCAACATGACTAGGTTGTGTATATAAATCACAATTAAAATACAATATAGAGTATTCACTTACATAATACAAACCAATGGGTTTTCAAAAAATTTATCATCAAATTCACAATGTTTCCACAATGGCCTTATAACCTCTAACACTTATGCTTCATCTTCTATATGAATCACTTCACATAAGAAACCACAACCCCATACCATCTTCCATATTCCTTTTCAAGATAATCCATTTCCTAATTTACCCATTATCATATATCTTCATTTTTCCATCCCAATAATTTCATATTAAACAATAACCACACTAAACACACTTATAGTTTCAATTCATGAATTCATTACCCATTCAAACCCATGAAACTCAATTTCATATTAACATAACCTATCCATTTATCTTTCAACTCTTTTAATCAAATACAACATATCAATTCAATAGTTAACATTTAAACACATCAAATATGAACCATTTTCATATTTATTAATTATATTCCCATATTCAACATAGACACTATCACCCCATGTACATTTTCTATAATTACATGCCATACCATTTAGACTAACTTTATTTTACTGAATTTGAACTCACTACTTTCAAGAATTCCATAGTTATCAAGAAATTACCTATCTAAAACACAATTACATCAACCATTCCCATATCAAATCTTTATTCCCATGTTATAAATCACCAAAACATCCCCACAAGTCAATGTCAATAAACAACCACACTCACTATTTAACCCATTTCACATACCATCACATTGATCACCTTTCCATGAAAATAGGAAACCCAATAGCTTTTTATTTAAACATAACCTGATCAATTTCTGACTTTATGTGTTTTTCCATTTCCATATTGGGTGATTTCACATAGATATTCCTCAAATGAATAACATATTCACAACAAAAAAAACATTTAATAATTAACAATACCCACCACATAATTAAGTAGAAATAATATCATGGAAAACAATATAAATTATTCCCATTTATAATCACATTCTATTTCCAAGATATTCTTTCAATTATATAATTTAAAATGACGTTAGATAATATGAGTAACAACTCTTTAGGCATGTGATAATATTTCTAGGAAATCAAATATATGGAACATTAAGACAAACCTATTAAAATAAAGGTGAAACCCCTCATCCCATTCAATCTCAGTTACCCATTTTATTGTGCTCATTAAGATAATGTGTACCATATAACAAAATCATATGTAAAATCATTATCCCTTGAGTATATTACAACTAGAAAAAAGAAGAAGGATCCCCCTAATTGGTGATGGTATTGGACTCATGATGCACCCAAACGATTGAGGGTATATAAGGATTTTTCCATGCATTCAAAATATAGGACAAGGCTCTAATAAATTTTCTGATGGTTTTTAGATCATAGAAGGTTGTTTTTGGATATCATAGTCTTTAGTCAAATGAATAGGTACATAGTTAATGGAATTAAAATAATTTTTAATATTCATGGATATCCCTCCTTGGATACTCCATCAAATATCATATATTACTCCCCATTTAATTTTCCCAATGATTTTTTTTTCTGGGATATAATTTAGGATTGATTAAAATCATCCAAAAAATAGTTTTAGATTATTTTAATAATTTAATGTAAACAAAACCCATGATTTTATTCTTTTATATTGTTAAAAATGTGTTTTACTGGTTGATGAAAATGAATTTATGAATGAATGGGTAAAAATCAATAGCCATATGAAATACGTATGTGATGTGTAAGGGTAATGCCCTTTTACCCTTTTAAATCTAATTACCCTTAGTTGAAAACATAATTTTGTATAGGGGTAACTTTCTTTACCTTTATTAAATGGAATAAATCCATTAGTTATCTTATGTATGAACTCTTACATGACTCCACACTTATCTGATTACCCTTACGAAGCCTATTTAAAATCACAATTACCCTTAAGTGAGAAGGGAAATAACGAGATTACCCTTACACATCCAACATATTACCCTTACATATTCTAATTAGATCCCTTAAAATTTTTATAAAAAACATCATATACCCTTACACAACCTAGGTATACCTTTATGTAGTGCATGTGACTCCCAATATATCATTACACCACTAATAGAAACTGAATCATAACCTTATTCAACAAGACTATTACCCTTACATGATACAACCTGAAGGATTTACCCATATGTGGGCTTCATAACGTCAAAGATACCCTTACAGTACTCATAGAAAGGAGACTCTACCTTTTGTATCATAAGTAGAAGGGTAGTTACTCTTATACATGACATTTTAAACTACTAATACCCTTACGTAATTCTAATTTCTGGCATAAGGGTAAGTATTTAACTGAAATTATTTTTCTCCATTTAAACTAACTTAAAAGTAATTATGATAATTATTTATTATAACTTTAAAAACTAAATAAATAATTATATAACATTATAATTACATTGAAAAATCCAATTCTAAATCCCATAATTTATAGAAGAATTAAAATTAGTTCTAAAATTTAAAATCAGTTGAAAACCATTTTAAAAACTCTTTATAATTTATAAAGTCATTTTAAAAACATATTATAAATTTTTTAAAGAAACTTGAGGACAATAGAACACACCAAAACGAAAAATTAAGGTTAAAATATATTTGGGACATTTACAAGTTGATTATTAAACAATCCATGATTTTTTTTAAAAAAATATAGGTTTTAGAAATAATAGAATAAATTAGGATTGTTCCTTAATGATCCTTTGAATTAAACATACCAATGTTATCCTTAGATTTAAATATATATAGTTTTCATCAAACAACATTAATGTATCTTAACATTGGATTTCTATTTTTCAATTGCTCATATTATATTTTATTTATGATAGGCCACATTAGAACTCTATTTATGACATGGAAATTTTTAATAATAGTTTTATCCCAAAAATGAGTAGTTATTTTATATTTGAATAACATTATTTGATAAATTACTTATAATATTTTAATTTTAATTTCAATAACACCATTATATCTAGGTGTTTTAGGAAAAGATAAGGTATGTTTAATGCCATGTTTTGATCAGAGATAATTGAATTAATGATTCTCAAATTCAAATCCATGATCACTTCTAAAAAAATTGAGGAATTTTTTTTAAAATGTTTGAAATATTTAATAAAAATAGAACAACATAAAAATTTATGTTTTTAGAAATAAACTAATTTAAAGTGATAAAAATTAAGAAAATTACATAAAAATATTTTCCAGTTATGATTTCATTATAAGAATTTCTAAATATACCCATGTGAGTATGTTTAAGTCCTATAGAGGAAGAAAATTATTTAGATGGTTCAAAATAATATTGGTTTTTCATTACCATTTGGAATGCATCACATAATTTCATTTCATCCTATTATAGTTGAGGAATGTTGGAAAAAAATTATTAGATAACTACTTCAGTTAATAAATTTTACCTTGTATATACCTTCTATTAATGATCCAATATTCATCAATTTCATTATTAAAATTTTTCATATTTTGTTTACTTTTTTAATAAATATTAAAAAGGTAAAAAAAAATTCTTGGTAGACTATATTTAATAAAATTATTATCATTAAAATAAATACAATACCCATCATCAAAATAATGAAAAATACTTATCCATTTCTGAAATAATACTTCAAAATAATAAAACTTATTGGTGAGTATTGAATTATTATCTCAAATATATCCAATTTTGACAATTGTTCCCTTCATTATTATCACCAAATATGACATTTCATCAATCAATATTTGATTATGAGTGAATTTTGTAAAAATATGAACTCATATTTCTTAAAAACCCACTATACATAAACCATTTATAATTAATGTTTTTATTGATTGTTACCTATATAAATAGCATTAACTAAGAATATTTTTCACTTCCGAAATGCTCATGGGTACTACAGTGTTTTGTATAAATGTTTCTAAAAAACAAATCTTATTATACATTCCATAATTTTAAGAATTATAATTATATAATTTCATAGAAATGAATAAACTATTTTATATATATATTAGTATATCATTAGAAAAAATAATTTCTAATGAAACCATTTGTTCCAAAATAAAAACATGTAATATTGGAAAAAAATTCCAATTTTTAGAACTATGTAAAGAAAAACATTTATACATATTCAGGTTTCCTTGTTACTCCATAATACATATTTATATTTTTTTACTTTGATCTTACAAGTAATTAATTAATATTGTTCTAGATATTAGTCAGAAAACTAGGGGAATAATTTATATTTTTCTCTTTATCAGTTAATTTTTTTTATTTTTTTTTCTAGGACATCACAACTAATTGCATATTTTTCAAAACCAGATTTCAAAATTGTAATCTGTTGTGTATGTTTAGCCTTGTATTTTTAAAAAATGTCATAATGTTTCCAAATAATTTTTTTATTTAATGATTATTATTTACCATATATTATAAAAACTTATTGGTACATATTTTCAAAATAATAATTCTCAAATATATATTTACAAGAAAAATAATATGTAGAATGTACCATATAATTATTTTCATAAGGAACATATTTTCCTTATTATTATATACATCAACATTAGAATCAAAAAATGGATTTATCACTTGAGTCTTCTATGGGAATGTAAATATACATCATTTATTTCTTTTAATTCTTATAGTTATATTTGTTTCAATAATGTTTTATTATTTTTCTTCTACATAAGATGGGTGTAATTGGGATTTAAATACAAAATATTCTTGCTTTAATAACAATTTATTTCTCTTATATTTCCATCACCATTTTTGTAATTTTGAATGTATTTCTTGAAACCACTTTTCTTTTTTTATAACAACATTAATTTGTTTTAAAATTGAGGAATATCATCTCTTGAGTCTAAATTTCATCAATTTTCTTCATGGGATGTGCATAAAAATGTTGTCTCTTTGTTTTTCTTCTCATATTTTGATTTTGATTCCTTTAAATATTTTTTTCATATTTTTTCATCTAATGTTCTCTTTACTTGGGTTTTATATCATATTTATATATAATGAGTGTTATAATATGAGATTTTATTTTAATAAAATTTGTATTATTATATTTTCTAATCGTAGTTGAAATTCTACTCTATTTTGATGGGAGAACTCGGAGAACATTGATAGATATATCTGGTTTAAGTATAGGAAATAATAATGCAAGCATATTATTTATAGTTTTATCCAAAATTCCATTACTCTAAGTTATTCACTCTCCATAAATCCTTTTGAATGAGTCAAATGTGTTTTTACATTATTGTATCAGATATTCATTAGATTGGTAGTTCCTTTACAAGAAATAGATATGGTTTCTCATATTTTCTATGTTATATTATATCATGAAACTCAGTTGTACTCATAAATAACTAATATTCATATAATTTCATTCATATACATATATTTTAGATCATATGTTGTATCCAAATTAGTATCCAATTTCCTAAATTCTTCTGTAATAAATTTATAGGGCCTGATGGATTTTAAAAAAAACATGGGACCCTGATTTTTTAAATAAATAATCATAATATTTCTAAAATCTGTGGTATGTACATTGAAAAATGAATCCCCAATCATAGATACTCCCTCTCTATTTTCATATATTACAACCATTATTAAACTATCTTCACAACATCAACATTTTAGTGTTCAGAACACAACATTATCTTCCATTAATAACAATCGTTAACCCAAAGGGAGTTACATTATAACTCAAGAGTTGGTGGAATGAGTTATTAAATTTTTAACCAGAAATGAAATTTATCATTTTAAATGTTATTAACTCTTTTATCTAATATAAATTTTAAATAAAAACACGAATGAACAAAACCTAAATGATTTATAATGGTTCACGACACAAATAACCACTAGTTGACTCCTCCAATGCATTCTCTATGAGTTTGGTAAATCTCACTATATGTTTATTCTTCCAAGGACCTATATAGTTGAGTGAAAGAAACTAAATCTTATTACACAAATAATTCAAAAGATTTAAATGGGTCGCCCATAATTATAGGACCTATCAATAACCTACACACACTCAGAATAAAGATTATTCACATTCCAAGAGTAAATGATAGTGAATATAGAATAGAATATAGCTCATAATTGTAAGATGAAACCCCAAAAGATATGAAAGTTTATTATAGAAAAATAACATGTATTCAACAATAAATTCTATCATATATATTAAATATAGTAGATTTTTTATTCATAGAATAAAAACAACATGTTTTTATCCATTGCGGAAAAAATAGTATGTATATAAATGAAGGAAGAGTGTTATTTTTATTCATCAATAACTACTATATTTTTCAACATTTATTACTTTTATTATTATTTTATTTTGATTTTGAAACTTTATAAATAATTTAATGGCTGATAGAAAATGGAATAATCCATAAATACATGTTTTTTTTCTTACAAGTGTCCTTCAGTTTTGAAAATAACAATCACAGAGAAATGTTTTGTCTATAATGATGATCTCCTCAATTAATAAATTTCAATTAAATGAAATAAAAATTTTATTTAATTCAACATTCCTTATCTAGCTACCATAATTTCCAAAAAGAATGAAAATAGTTATAAACATCACTTGGAAACTTAAAATGGTAAGAATTTACTTGAATGAGGAAATAATAATATTAAAATAAATAATTTAAATGAGTACAGCTATGAAGGAAATTATATTCCATATAGGTTATTTTTTTCTTCAAATCTTCGTAAGCCGTAGAAAAAGTCTTAAATTTTAATTAAAATAATAATTTAATTTTAAATTTTTTAAATTTGAATAAAAGTTTGTTGTATATGAAATTTTTTCCATTTATAATATAATCCTGTTATTGAATATTAAAATACCTAAAACATGATTCCATAATATAATTTCCTTTTTAATAATATGTTTTCCTTTATTTAAAATCATTATTATTACCTTATGATCCCATAGGATAAAATGTTGCTTCATGTGGTACTTTTATCTTCATATGAAAAATGTCTTTATCTATAATTTACATCCCATTCAACATTATTCTACCACATATAAGAATTATAATATATAAGACTTTAATAGAATACAATAATTTTTTTAATCTAAAATAAAATATAAATATGTCTATCTATTCGTAATTTTTTTAGTGGACACAAAAACTAATTTTCTACTAGTGTATGAGAAATTAAAGATTGTATGATAAATTATTATTTAATATGAGAGTTTATCATCTCATATGATATTTTTCATGGAAAGTTTATTAAAACATAATAGAAAAATTTTAACCAAAATATTGGGATTATTTATTAAAACAAGAAAGACATAGATTTAACCAAAATATTTCAAAATGAAATATTAGTTATGAAAAAACATAATTATCTAAATACAATTAAGATAAGTTTATTAGTAAAACTAATGGTGATTTTTTGTTAATGAAAACATAATAAATGTTGACATATGTTGGGAAAAATTATTATTTACATCACTATCATCAAACAATTGAGAAATATTAAATAAATTATATTTTAAACCATCAATATATAATACTTTATAAATGATAACATATTTATAATGTAAACCTCTTCAAATAATTTGACATTACCTTTTTAGTTCTAATCAAATGACTCATTAAATCCTTTACAATAATTGAATGATTAAAATATTGATAAATCACTAGTCATGTGTCAAAAACATCTACAATCCAAATACCAAATCTCTTTATTATGACTTAAAAATACATTTTCTATAAAGTCTAAGTAATTTCAAATAGATTATAAATATCAAATAACACTCACTTTCATAATTTCCATTCATAATAAATATAATATATGTAGTTTTAGATCCAATTCGTTTTTAACATTTAGAAAATAATAAATTGAAAATTTTCAGTAATTTATTTTCATAAAACATACATTCTTATATTTAATTATTTTATTCATACTTAACATTTATCATAAGATTCAATTTACTGATAAAATATTACTAGATTATTATTTAAATTTTAAAACATAGTATTAATCGTTTTCTTTACACCTAGAACATCATTACATTTTCTTTAATATGGATATTATTTTTAGAAAAATAATATTTGATTTTTGTTATTTTATTTTTAAATAATTTTGAAATTTGAATAGACATTACCATTAATATTAGAAGTTTCATTCCTTATATTTTTATTTTCTTAAAAAAATTCTTTTCTTACTCAACATTTTTCTTATATTTATCCAAGATCTCATTATTGAATTCTAAAATTTGGAAAAAAACAATTTATAACCATTAGATTTTATCATATAATTAATTGATCAATTTTTATAGAATCAGATTTACTAGAGTATTTTTCTGAAACATAACAGGCATTAAAGAATCTGTTATACATAGATTTTTAAATAACAGTTTAAAACTAAATTATCTATTTTAATTTGAGCCTTTATTATAGCTCCATCCACCTAAAAGGTCACTGTTATAATTTTATTTCAAATTTTTATTCTTTTTCTATTTCTTTACCTTTATATATTTATGATTTATTTGTCATTTTAACCAAAATTCATAATATGTTACTTCTCAAATATAATACAATTTTCATTATTTTTTATCATCATCTATTGGGAAATATTTTATATTCATTCTTCAATATATCTTCTACTTTTGTACACTCTTTTGGAAACTTGAGATGTTTCAACAAAATTATTTCCTAGTAATGTAGAATCTAATGAGTAAGCAGAAACATTCTTATATTTAAGTGTAATAACTTTATTAATAGTATTTTTTCAAAAACATATTCTTAATATCTAATTCATATTTCAATAATGGTCCATTGAGTTTATCATGAATATATTTATTTAAATTATTACTTTTATTAATATAAATAATTTAAGATAACCTCTTATTGGTTTGATATATAATTACTCTTTAAATAATAAAAATATTAACTAAATATTCTCATAATTCAGTCATTGTATTTATAGTACCCATAAACTAATCAAATATTGATTATAAATTTCTTCTTCACATATTTTAGATCATTACATTTATCTCAAAAAATTATATGTTTTTTATTTTTAAAATTATCATATCCATATTGTGTAACATGAAATATCATAAAAATATCATTGGATGTCTTATATATTAAAATTTTACTAGAAAAGTTTCTCCTAATAACAAAATATAAAATATTCATCACCTTGTAGTTTTATAACAAAGAAACGACAACATTTCTAGTCAAATTATCTAGATCAGACTTATGTATTATATAAGGGTTTATTATAATACTCTACGTATCGATGATAATACATTTCAGAAATGATCCCATCCAAGCTTGACAATAGTTCTAGTCAGTGACATCAAATAATGGTGGTCTTTGTGGAATCTAAACGTCATTTTATATTGAACCATCAATCTCATATTGATATTTTCCCTTAGATGATTTAGACTAAGATATGGGTTATCAACAATAAATATATAAGAGAATAATCTTATATAGGTTCAATATTTGATATAATTTGTTTATTATAGTTATGATAATGTTAGAATGGTTAGGATGAGTGTGAATTTACATTTTTATAAATTTTAAATAAATTATAAACGTTAAGATTTTTTATTTAGTGATAATTAAAAATAAATAGAAGAAGATATTTTTATAGGTGTTTTGCATAAAAGTGATCATATGTCCATTTTTCATACTCTCGACATGATAGTATAGACCCCACTATAATGTGAGATGACTTTAAAATGGGAGCCACAACTCCTTTAAACTAACTTTTTCATACCTGGAATCATAAAACAATTCATCCTTCTTTTTTATTACACAGAGGTATGACCCAAATTATTCCTAAATTTTTCCATGTGGAGGTAAAACCCAAGATATGTCTTTTTATACCTAGAGGAACAAAAAAAGGAATACCTTTTGATTCATTGTAAATCCCAACATTAAGGTCCTACTATTGAATTTAAAATCATAAACCAAAAATAATCCTCACAAAAAAAGTTAGAAAAGTTAAACACCATGGAATAAAATTTAGGAATATAATTTCCGGAATTTCAAGGCATCTTGGATATGACTTCTTAAATAGTAGTATCTTGTGTGATGATGTCCATCTAAAAATATCACAGTAGTGGTGATCATAATATGTTCAAGACAATTCGATGTGTAATAGTGCTCCTCTATTTTTCACATTGTACAACTCATGTATAACTTCCATTTAATTTATCTATGAGGCTTTACACCTTTATACTCATTTTTACAAAATATATTTATATATTCCCTTTATGTACAATATATTCAAAACACTTCATGCATGCATAAAAACATCAAACATTCTACATATTAAACTTTCTCCTTTTAATAGCACAATCACACATGTAAAAGCAATGAGCTACATAGATTTATTTGATGCTTCATACTAATTTACCATATAATGGTTCACAGGTATTTCTATATTTAATGAGAATAAATAATATTCATATTTATTTTACTTATTATAAAATTATTGATGCTCTATAGAAAAAAAAGTTTATTAATAAATATATTTGTAAAGATAAATGAATAAATAATAAACATAGTAATTATTATTATATATAATCAAGATTTATTCACATTTAAATTAAAAAATAATTCTTGTGATACTAACATAAATTTTACAAGTAATTGTTTAATTGAAAAATATTGAAATAAAATTATATTAATCATAAATAATATTTTAAAATATAAACAAAGGGAAATTTAATCTATGTAAGATTCATTCTATGTGGGGATTATTTTTACATATAAGTGAAATCTACATATGAGTTAACCATGTATGTTAAAAAACACACGAATAGACATGAATTATTGTTCATGTATGGATATACATAAGCATAAAATATCTCATAATTATAGAGTTCGTGTATAAATATTATTCACATAGTGGTTGTCACATAAGAATATAATTCATTTAATATGATGAAACCACATAAGTATTCCCATGATTTTATATGTAAGGATCTACATAAGGATTATCTAAAACGTTAAAAAATAATAATGAAATTCCTTAGATGTATGAATCCATTCATCAACTCATACTAAAGTATATTTTTCTCTAAAATCAATTCAAAAGAAACATAAAAACATGAATATTTATGAAAATAATATTATATAATAAAAATAATAATATTTAATCATTCTTCCAAATTTTTTCTTCTATAAGTAGGGAAATATTTAAACAAAATTATTTAATCATTTTAGATAGATTAAGTTGAGGATTTTTATAACTGTCAAAACAGAAAAAAATTCTTGAAAAGAGACAGTTAATATAATCTACTATTTTTTAAAATTTCATGAATTAAATTGATTTTATAAAATTAATTTCATAATATTTCAATAAATAAAAATTTTAATATAAGCATTACATTCTTTTTTAATGTATAAATTATTGAAAAAATTATCATTGTTTGGAAACAATTCATGAGAATTATCATAATGATGATAAGGATGGTCATCCTAAAATATCTTTAATAAATTAATACATGTTAGATGAAAATTTCAATATTATCAATTTCTATAAATATATAGGGGAGTGAATTATGATAAAAATAGTTATTTTCTTTTTTATCATGATATACCATATTTTGATAGATAAAGTGAAGGGGGAGTAGAAAAATCACATGGAATTTTTTTTCTTTCATGGATAAATCCATATAGTTTAATGAATCATTTGTAAATAAAACATGATGAAGTGTATGTTGACGAAATGAATAGTTTCTGACAATAGTTCTCATAATTCTTATAAAAAATATTGAAAAAACTAAAATGATAATTCATTGTTGAATAAGACCATTTTCACATGAAATATCATAATTTATTCCAATAAATAATATAATCTATTTAGGAATATTAAATATCACAATTTAATTTATAGAAAAAATAAGATTGTTGATATTATAATATCTTTTTTTATAAGGGGAGATGATGTCTACTCACTTGAAAAAGTATTAAATAAATCATAAAATTCTCTTAAGAAAATTCTGTTTTATTTTTTAAATTAAATAAATGTAATGGTTAAATAACCTAAAATCACATGGGAAGGTCATAAAAGATACTAAGAAACATATTTAGTGCTTATAAATGAGTATAACCTAGACATTGGATGCACAAGTGTTAAACAAAGTTGTAGTAATGATAATAATGGGAAGATAACCAAATATTCTACTTTAAATATTGATATAAATTGTGATACTTCATGTCCAATATTTTCTAATCATGATAACAATGGTTTGTGTAAGAATAATGAGTTAATTGTGCATCCTATAAGGAAAATACACAATAATAAAAGAATACAAATACTTTAGGTGGTTCAGAAAAATCATTATAGCTTATAATATATAAAAAGAAAAAATGTATATATTTATCAATAAAATTCATAAACAGTTATGTAATTTAGATTTAAAGAAATATGTCATTGTTTTAGGGTATATATATATATTAGAAATATATTTTTTTATATAGCATCTATTTCTCCCATTCAAAGAGATGCTTTTGTTTTAAGAGGAGAGAATATGAATATTCATGAATGAAGCTCACAAAACAGACTAATTAAGAAGTGAAAGTACAAAATATATTTTATTTTCATGCAGAAAATTATGGGGGGTGTGGATAAAAAGGCCACAAAACAATTTTTTCTTACAATTCTACTATATTATTTTAAGGAAAATGTTAACTCAAAATATTACTAGAATATAAGTAATGATTAAGAATGTCAAAATTAATTTTTGGTTTCTTATAAGCTAATAAATAAAAAAAATTATTTTAGAATGTTTTTTCTCAACACACAAGAAAAGAAATTAATGGGATTAAAAATATAAGGCAGTTTATATAACCATTAATAATGAATACTCACTAAAATTAAAATGAATCAAATTACTCAATTGGTGAAAAAAATAACATCAATGGATATTATCTTTATTAATGGGTTATGAAATAAATTATTATGTGAATATAAATTATATGACAATCATAATGATGTGATTTGTCTCATTAATGGTTGTGTCTTTAAAAGATTAAATGATAAAACATTCATAATTTTAGGATAGTGTACATGTGAAAATATTTTTCAAATATATAATGATATTGTTTATTTTTATATATGGAATAAATATAAAAATGAGTTATTTCATCAAAGGCTTATTCATTAGGAAAAAAATAAATAGAGGATTATAATAAATTATAAGGATGTGAAAATTATTCCAAATCAAAATTGGGAAATAAAGAAATATTATAAAGTTTATTACATGGGGGTGATGGGGAGAAAAAGTAACAAACTAGTGGACATAAAATAGAAAGGACACTTGATCTATTATATTTGGATGTATATGGATTGATGAGTCTAAAAAATAAATTGACATATATATTGAATAAATGTTTTTGATAATTTTACTCATATGAGCTATGATAAATTTATATTGAGAAAATCATAATCACTTTATAGGTTTAAAATATTTTAGTGGGATATTCAAATTCAAAAATAAATCAATATCGAAATATTTTAGTTGAAAAATAGATCTAAATTAAAAAATATTACATTAAAAATATATTATGTGAAATATGGAATAATGATTTATTGAATCTCCCCAAACACACCTTGAAAAAATAAGATTATCAAAAAAATAATTGATTTTTGATTGATATGGTAAAAAATTTGTTATTAAACCATGAAACATAAAATTATTTTGGGATTGATGACACAATAGAGAATATATTTATTCAAAATAAGTGTTTTCTCCAACCAAATTTAGTAAATATTCTTTGATATATATTTTTTAGAAGTAATAAAAAATGATGTATTTTTAGTTTTTTAGTTACCTATTATATATCAAAATCAATGGATTACATATGTAAAAAAATAAACGAATGAGTGGATGATAGGGTTTTTATTGTTTTTCAACTAGGTGTAATAATTTATGTTTTATAATAAGAATATGAATAATATTTGTAAAATAATTTTTTTATTCCAATGGGGAATCACAAAAATTTAGGATAATAATTTCCATTTCATAATGATATTGTTGAAGCTGATGAATGAATAAATATTCATAAGGGAATGAAATCATTTTACAAAAAATATTATCATGAATTATGTTTATTCTATTATTTCAAGTTATATGGAAGTCCTAAAAGAAATTGGATCTAATTTTTCTATAATAAAAAATAAAAAAATCCAAAATAATTTTTTGGAGAAAACAATAATTGAATTTAAACTCAAGGAATCTTGAGGGATTCAAAACAGAAAACCTTAAGTGCCCAAATTTAACCAAATATGGTTGAATAAGATTTAAAATACACGTCTTATGTTACTAGCATGGAAAAGAGTTTAATAAAATTAAAAAATGAAACATGGGAGTCGATGTTTTATATCATTGAGAAGAATACTAGTGGGATTAAATAGGATTAAAGAAAAAAATTCAATAATAAATTTGGGAAAACATGGAACAAATATTTCCTAGTTTACAAATGATATTTTCAAATAATGGGAATTTATTATGATAAAACTTTTAAAAATTTTCATGCATTATAATATTAATAATATTTATATAAAATTTTTCTCAATTGAATTATATGAATTTAAAAAGGGCTATGAAATATTTTTATTGAATGGAGAACTTAGGGAGGTGGGGAAAATAGAATAACCCTTGGATTTATCCTTGAATGTGATTTCAATCAAGTATAAAAGTATATTAGTGAAATGTATGGGTTTAAATAAGTACATTATTCTTGGTATTTGAAGCTAAATAGTTGGTTTATAACATAAAATTAAATTCAAACAATGTGTACATTAATGTCTATGTAATATAAATCAACACTAACTCACTCATTATAATAGCGTATATTAAATACCTATGTTTCTTTAAAAAAAACCTTGTGATAAATTCTATTCCAATTTAAATAAACATATTGAAATTTAAATTCTTAGGGAGGATAAATAAAATTGGTTTCCAAATGGTGTATTAAACAAATCATATTTTGAATTCTAAATAAAAATAAGCCCATTAGTTGTTAAATTATTTTTAATTTAAGACCCAAGATTTGAATCTACTACCATCTTAATTCAAACTAAATTGACTATCGTTGGAGATTAAAAGGGATTGGTTCAAAAAGAGTATATAAATTTAAATATTAGTTTTCTATACATTATGATTTCTTAATTAAAAATTTTTGAAAACTATTCTAATATGTCCAAGATTTCAAATCAACCCAATTGTGTCATATCTTTTAGAGTGATGAAGATAATTTGTTATGTCTAATGAACTATTAATTTTAACTTGAGATGTGAAAAATAAAAATAAATTTAGATTTATTAACATTAAAATGTGGATTGGGATGTTAATTTTTGACATTTAAGTTAAGATTTTAGAATAATATTCATTTTTTAAAAGATTAATTGGTTGGATCTCCCATAAGTGAAATTTAGTCACTCCAGTTATCACACCATGTCTATCTTGTGGTATTATCTTTTTTAATTATTTTCCAAATAAGGTGTATTTAGATTTTTTGAGCTAATGTTGTAATTATTGTTGTCTGTGTATCATGTTTTAGTAACTCATACGTAGTGCAAGAGTTTCAATTTAATGATAGGCTCCACCAGGTACCTAGTGGTTTGGTTCTAGGTACATTGTGAGCATAAAGGAAAGGTGTCCTATAGAGGTCCACCAGACATTCAATGACCTTAAGGAGGGTACATGGTAGGTAAGTGGGTACCCAATGATGGTTTATGGGGTACCCAATGATCATCTATGATATTTTTTTAAAATTATATGATTAATTTAATTTGAATGTCTATATATATGTTTTATATAATATTTACCTTTTTTCACTTTTCCCACACAACATGACCTAAGAATCCATCCTCTATTTATCTCTAACTAATGTGTGATTATCCACCTTTTATTATAATTATCAACTAATTTCAATCCCATAAAATCTTATTTGGTAAATATATCAATCTTCATTCCTCCATTATTGGGTTTTTTAACTATTTTCACATTTTCTTGCATTTATTTCCTAAATATTGAGGTTTTTTTGACTTCTCCCATGAGAGGTATATTTTTAAGAAATGTATGAATGAATTTTACCATGGTTAGAATGTTGCTGGTCCTTATATTTTCTTGATGGTTTTTATGTGTTTCCATGTAAATTTTGATATATGTTCTCACTGTTCATGTGTCATTGACTAAAAAATATTCTAACTAGTTTCCCTTGACTCTGTGTGAGTATTTTTTTGGATGTCTAGGACAATGATAGACCTTTCTATTGTAGTCTTATAGTACAATTTCCAATGAATATCTTGTACTAGATATATATTAGCTTGATACTAATGCATGATAATGAATAATGGATTCCTAGAATAATATTTCAATATAATGTAACGTATTAAGTTCTAATTGACCTTTTTTAATATTATATGTACACTTTCCTAAAGGGATAATAGGGTTTTGTCTCTTACTGAGCATGGGATGTTGTTTTATAGAAATCATAGAATATTCTTATGCATATATAAATTGTTTCTACACTTTATAGATTAAATAGTTCCTAAGACAACTTTATAAAGGGTAATACTTAGAAATGGTTTAATTTGTATAGAATAATTTTGTATGGATTGTGGAGGTTTTAATGTTATACCCTACATTAAATTATTTATTAAAAATTATTATACTATTAAACATAAATTGTTTATATGAGGGGTTAAGAAACCTATAGATTCATATTAGTATAAACCTAGGTCACCGTTTTCTTGGATTTATTACATTTATTAAATGTATTGAGATTTTGATTACCTAAGATAATCATATAGTGAAAGAAACAATTACTTATAATCTTAATATTAATATGAGAAAGTAATAACATATTTAAGGGATGATAAAATTATAGTCATATGATTCATTTCTCAAGAGTATTATTGTTCACTTCATCAAAGTTCAAGATGAACATGGCGTGAGGCAATATAGGCATGGTCTACTTTTCTTTATTTTATTAATATTGATATTCTTGGTTATATATTGTTATGGAACGATACCTCATAGGAATGTTTCATTTTACACATTTGTATTGGAACTTCTATGTTGTGTTTGAGATACCCTCAGGTGAGACCACATAGAAAAATGATTTCTTTCCCATAGAATTTATATCACTAACATAAGTTTATGATTCATATGAGATGATGCTGATATCAACTTGAGGCTACCTTTCCTTATAGTTATGTGGGTTTTAATCAATTTATACTTATCTAAAGTTTTTGTTTTTAGAGTCTAAATAATCCCTAGTAGTAAAACGGTTAATTTTTCCTTATAGAATATCTCAAAAAATATTTGATGGTTCTATGGATTCAATGTTGTTGTGTTTATCCCCACATGATTTGATGTGAAATTGGGGGAGGGGGGTTCATTAAGGCATCAATAAAAATATGTTGAATATAAAAATAGTAATTTTATCTTAATGTTTCCATTGTTAATAATTATAATATTTCCTCTAAGTATATTATAATGTGGGAAATAATAGGCCATGAATGTGTCTGAAGAAGATGTTTTACACTAGGGACAATATAATTTTTGTTTGAGTTATGGGTTCCAGGACGTACCATAATAGTTTCTTCATTAAAATAAATTAATTAAAAATTAATTAGTTACTAATGGTTGGAAAAAAAGAAAAAAACTAAACTTTTTTATATCCATGGAATAGATATTATAAAAGAGTTATCTGAAGGTCAATGACATGAATCCTAGGGAGAGGGAGATGGTGGAGGGGCCATGTTTTTATTGAAACATATTTTCATTATAGAAGGTGTAATGAATCTATAATGATATTGATGATCAAATTAAATTTTGATGATGAATGAACCTTTGGAGTTATTGAATGGTCTGAGTGATAGAGAATATTACTCAAGGAAAAAAATTATCCCATCTCATTTATCTGTTCTTCTAGTTTATCAACTAGGAAATATCCCCATGGAATTATGATTCATAGAGAATGTCTTCATTAAATCTTAATGAATTTTTGTAATGAATACATACCTTGTAACTTTTTGTTCTTAATCCGAGATCCTATTCTTGAAGAATGACTATCTATTATTGGAGTAGGATTTATTATTCATATTTTTGTTTGTTTTGGATTTAGTGAAAATATTAAAAGTGATCATGGAATTACAAGATGATAAAAAATATTTCATTGTTCATTCTATTTCCCTTTCACTTTTTCTCCCCTTTATCTCCACTATCATGTTTGAATTTTTTCATGGACTAGGGATCTGAAGTGTGGGATAGATGAGGTGGAATTAAGAGAAGGGATATGAGGATTTAATGAAAAGGGGTAATGTGATAGGGAGGTCATGTGGTGGATGGAATAAGCATGTTACGATGGAGGAAGCTCGCCAAGCTGCAGCCAATGGACTCGAGTGGTTCGATTCAGGGTGGGTGGAATCGATGGAGGATTCCCAAGCGTGGATGTGGTTAGATGTAATAAAAATTTACATTGTATCGATTTATTTCAATGTGGAAATTCATTGTATAGAATATAGAATCTAGGGGATGTTATGGTTTCCACCATCCATCAAATCCATTGTGATAAAACGAATCCCCACTAATCACGTATCAAGTAGGGGTGGAATGATTAAACTCATATGTACTTATTATGTTATGCCTCATGGGTTGGGCAGCCATGATGGCTTGATGAACTCCGATACTATAGACCTACAAGTGAGGTGAGTTACGTGGGAGTTCTCTACATCATGCCCTTAGACCTCAACACATGCATATATCCACACACATGCATGACTAGGAACATATTTGGAATGTTATATATAGAGTTCCTACCCCCCCCCCCCAAATTCCTTTGTCACATCTTTTTCAAATCTCTTTTACCCTGTGCCCTTTTTAAAATCAAAAATATCTTATCTTGGTTATTTTTCATTGAATATTTCAATTTTGAGTTTTGTTCCACTATCTACATTCCTTAGTTATATGAGATACATAGAAATTACATTTATCTCCATAGGGATAGTAACTTTGTTTAGGAATCATTATTATAGATTTATTAGCATTTTTATTCCACCCTAAAAGTATGGTTTTTTCAGGGTACAGGTTTCCCCTCCATCCTTATAAAGGTTTGGTTACTCCTTGACACATATTTAGGGATAAGATCCTATAACTATAGATTAGATAGGGTCAATTATACCTGCCCCCATATTTTGGGGTCATGATCCTCTACCTACATAGTCAATATTCTCTTCACTTTATTAAGTTTTGGGATCCTCCACAACTATTCTTGTGAGGTTATACTGGTTTCCTGGAATTGGTGGTTTGTATATATGAATGGTATTTTGGTGATAATGAACTAGAATGTGTGGTTTTTCCTCAAGAAGAAATCATACATTAAGGATGAAAATGCTCCCCTTATTAGATTATATTGGTGGTGTGATAGATGGAATGACAACTCATTGCATATTTCTTCATGAATTGGGACTTATTGGGACCCTTAAGGTTTTCATAGAATGAAGTATATAATTAGGTATTGACTTCACGAATTTTAGAATCTTTTCCCTTCCAAAATCATAGGGTTTATCATATGGTTTGAATTTAGAGGAATGGATTTATGATTATTGAGATATTCCCTTCGTCATTGAATATTATAGTGGTTGAGAATATCTATATTATTATTTGTCTTCTTCATAGAAATTCTATAGTAATGGTATCTTAATATTAAAAGTTGTCTTATGTTTCTATGTGGTTTTTTGGGCATCGAACATAGTATATTTATACTCACCCCTGCACAAGAATATTCTCACTTGTGTTATGTATGTGCATACAATGCAATGTGAAAATGTGGTATTAGTGGATATATATATAAAGTATCATGTTTAGAGTAGACACCATGAGTTGAAATTAGTGGAAATGGTATTGGTAGAGCTAAGTGGTAATAGATCATAAAATTAGGTCATGATAATTTTTTGTTCAATATTTCTATAAGAACCTCTTCATCTCAGTTTTTAAGTCGGTTACCTTTTTGGTTATTCGGTGTGTATCTTTTTGATTTTCATTATAGATTTTCTACCATTTATCATTGTGTATCTTAAAATTTGTATATTGTGTGTGTTATATGTTGTTAAACTATTTATATATTCTATTGGTGTTCCTATTTTTATTATGTATTGGATATTTTTGTTTGTTTCTAGTTGATCAAGGATAAAACCTCTTATATTATATTATATTCCTATAAATTTATAGTTATTATCGCATTCTTATTGGAGGTGGGATTGGGATGGCACACATATCTTATTACCATCCCTTGTAGAGATTGAATGCTTTATCTTGTGTATGAGTGGTAGAATAGTGGGTTTTTCCTAGTGAAAATATTATATGTAGTGGTCATGTGTGGACCAGTTTGGGAAATTAGTGAACTGATGTAAAATGGGTTAGGAATTTATCTATCTAACAAGGGAGAATATTGTAGGGATAGTGGATGATGTATCATTTTTCTAGGACTATGATAACCTAATTATGAACTGATATCTCTAAGACATCATTGTGGTATGTGAGTAAATTGGTAAATGTATTATATAGTAGTAGGTTATGATCTTAAAAGTGCTCAATATTATATATCATCTTGAAATGATTTAATCCTTTGGGTTTATTGTATAAAACGAAAAATGTTACCCCCTTATATACAATATTCTTGTGAAGGTATAGTTGTTATGATCTCATACTTTTAGTTGGTCCTCCCAACACCCATTTCTAGGTGATGTGGTAATGATTCTAAAACATCATTGAGAGACATTTTCCTCTAAGATATTTGGTACATTCTCTATTTTTTCATGGTGAATATATTCTTAGAAAATGGGTGGTAGTTCCAACTAAGTGTAGTGATATTACCCAAGGTCTAGGTATCATTCATGTATTTTGAAAATGGAATTATAATCTCTTAGAAAGGAAATGGTGATCCCCATGAGATTAAGGGTTAGCAAGAATCCAAGACTCTTATTTCCATATGGCATAGAATTTTACTAATTAGATATCAATTATTATATCAAGGTTACTATATGAAATGGTTAGCCTTAAGTCGATGATGTTATTATGAAACCCATGATTCAAATTCTCAATAGTGGATAGAATTTTATCCCTTGTTCAAGATTTCGATTTATTGAAGGATATTGGACTCTCCAAAGGGTATCATGAAAAAGTATAACTTTGCATCTTGGTCTATGGATCCCTATGGTTTTACCTGGATGTGTTTAGTAGATGAATTGTATGAGCATCGTATTTTGGGAAGATACATTGTAGGGGTTACAAATATGTTGTATCTTTATCATGTATCATCACCTATGTCAGAGATATCTAAAGAGAGCATTGAAATATTGGTTGTTCCTCATAGAGGTGAGCCCCAACAATAGTAATATTTTATTATTTTACATGAGGATTTCCATGTTTTATGTGGATTTACCTCTAAATTAAATATGTTGTTGATATCATATATTTTATTGTTGTAGTAAATAACCTAGAATATAGTGGTGTTAGTTTGAAATCAGGCAGTTCAAGGGTGGATGAAAAAAGACAGTGCTTCTATCCTCTCCCATAAATCATTTCCCTTGGTTAATATAATCAGGTGAGGATTGATAATGGTCAAAACTATGGGATGATTCATGTGATGGATGGCTATGGTTTGGTGTCAATAGAAGTATTTCAATGTATGATTCATATCCTTTTTTATAGTACTCTCATAAAAAACAGAGTAAGCATGTGTTATACTTTCTAAATTAGATGTTCAATCGTTAGATATTTTAGTGGAAACCACTACCTATAAAATTAAAAGTTATAAATATAGTATTCATGTTGATTGTATTTTATTTATCACTTTTATAGAACTATGAACACAATAAATAGGGATGGGGAGAAAGATTGAAACATATCCCTATTTTAAATATTGAACTTGATTTGAACATAAAGGCCTACAAGTTTTTTGATTTGAATTAGTATTTTTAAAATTATCTTCATGATAGTAATGATGTGGCATGGTACCTACCACTGAATGGATTGGATACCATTACTGGTATCTTGAGTTATTTGTGAAAATGTATATGTCATGGGTTCCACCTCTAGAAATGACACAGGGGTACTCACATTTAGAATGTGGATCCTACCCTATTAGAAATAATCATGACTTACAATTAGATAGTAATCATGGATTTCTATACTATCTGTGTGGGTGCATAACTAAATTCTTTTGAATATTGAAGAGTTTTTTTATACTTTTAATGTGTAACCCATGTTTGACATTAAATTATAAGATAAAGTGTGCATCATATTTAATTATGGAGGTAAAGATTAGGTGTTTCAGAGTGGAATGATAAAAACCCATATGGTGTTTATAGAACTATGATCCAAACATTATATGAATAGGATTGGAGAGGATATCTTGTGAATTAAAGGAATTGTTCCTTATCATTCTAGGAGAGTGTCATATATGCAGTAAAATCTTTTATATAATGATCTAAATTCATGGGGTATCATTGGACTTCATGAATTTGGTTCTATGGTGGGTGAGATTTTAGAGGAGTAGTAGTGTGGTTATTAATGCTCTAGGAAAGGAATCTACATCTAGATGATGGATGAGGAACATGACTAGCAAGTTTTGAAGTATTGATTCTTTCCTCAAAATAGAGATATGTGATAAACTTTGATTTATGGTGTTATCTGAATACTCATTACACATTTGATAGAGTCCCTTGATGATGATATTGTATTTTTGGTCATGTGTGACCATATGTTTCTCAAGTGAAATACCTGAATGATTTCCTAGAAGGTGAGGATCTCATCAACCACTTCCATCGGTTGATATGGGTTTTCGATTAATATTATTATGGAATATTGTAATAGATATCATTAGTGGGTCTCATCATTGTAGAGTGATACCCTCTACTTTTTATTTCTGTTTAATCATAATGGTTGTACACATCTAATGGAACATATTTATATATAGTGTAGTATGATATTTTCTCAAGTAGTAATGGAATTTAGTCTCTTGTGGTGGTGTTATATTAAGGTCGGCATCCTATTGAGAATATTCATCTTCACAGTTAGAATGTTCTCTTTTATATTATGATTTACTAGGACACTAGATGGTAAGTGGTTTGTTATTCACCAGTCTTATGAGATTTTTGTTGTTCTTGGATTATTGATTGATAGATTTTTTAAGATATAAACAACAACATAATCAGGTTATCTTTTGAAGTGGGTTAGATCCTATATAAATTGATTTATGGAGGAAATTTTTACAAATCATTGGGTTTAATAGGTCCATGTTTCTTCTATGTTATAAGATATAATTATTAGTTATCATTTAATTATAGGGGAGTTAATATTGTGATGTTTACATAGGCATAGAAAAGCATGCTACTTGGAAAATCTTCAAGTGTTAGTAGGGAATCATTGTGAATCACTCTATATTAGAGTGTTCTATAGATGAGTACAACTCTTGAATCTAATAACTAGAATTCTATTTAATTATTGGGTGTCAATAAATCAAAAAAATGGGTTTTTTAATGATATATTACCCAAAAAATGATAGTGGTTTGGGGATCTATATCATCTCATGTAGTAGGACAACAATCTCTAGAGGAGAAGTTTTGGTTCTGAATCTTGGAAGGACTAACCCTGAGTGAATGAATTTAGACATTATTATTTTGTTGATATGATCTGGAGTTGATAAAGTTGGTGATTAAAGTGGATATTCCCCTTCCAGATGGTGTTATACCAAAGTCTTTTTGATCTCTCACCTCCAATGATGAGGGAATCAAGTGTGAAGGGTGTATATTTTTCTATGTGGATTTTTGTTGGATTCTTTTATGATTAACCATAGTTATTTCCTTTTTAGGGATGAAAATGTATAATGTTTTTTGACAATGTAGGGAAACTAGTTTTTCATAGTCGATACATAACTTGATTTTGTGTTTTTTGTATTCTTATGAGCATCCTAGGAATTAAATGGTAAATTTACCCTTATATATGACCATAGAAAAATAATTCAATACATTCATTGATTCTAGGGCCTGGTGTTTATCGTAATAAAAGTATAACATATAACTGTGCATGTGAAAATGAATCATTATAAATATACTAAATATTAAAATATTTATTCAGATGTATGCATTCTCAAGTGTTATTATTTCCTTATAAAAAGAATATGATATTAAAAAAATTATAACAAAGTTTTTTCATTTACATATGCTTTACCCTAGGATCGCTATAATTTGAGTTCACATTTTGGATCTTAGGATCATCCATCATGGTTATGTCACTTAAAAAAATAATAAAATTTTACCAATTTTTAAATGCTTGGAAACCCTAGGAAAATTCAACTATTTTAATCCATGATATAGAATTTCTACAGGGTTACCCATTGGTAAATGACTTGAACCTAAAAAGAGGAAGAAGGTAGAGTGTCTAGATATTTTTGGAAACATCATCATATTCGAGGAGAAATTTTGAATCCAAGATGTCATCAACGATCGAATTACATGATGATGATGAATGAACCTATATCCATGATGATACATTGAAGTAAATATAATTCTATTTTGAGGTAGCAAGTTTAATTTTATCCCCTCTATATATTATTCACATTCAATAAAGTTAATTTTTAACCTTTTTTTATAGTTCAAAGATAATATCATTTTTAAATTTTATTGGATTTTGTTAATGAGTTCAAACACGTAGTTTAAACATTATTCATCAGCAATACCATGCCGAATTAATGGAGTTTGGATGTTAGTTTATAATTTATTATTACACTTTTTATTTTTTCTTATATTTAGTGATTATATTAACAATGATTAGGGAATAATGATATGACTGAGTTTAAATATATCTTACCCCACACTCTCATTTATCTCATATGAAAAGTGGTTCGGGACAGGGTTGTGACATTAGGTGTGGCGGGTGGAGTGAGAGGAGGGGGATAAGTGTCTTTAGATTGAAGGGGGTCACAAGAGGGTATTCATGAGGTGGTTGGAATTGTCCCAACATGAAGTTGGAGGATAGTGAGGCTGTGGTAGGAAGCATAGTGTGGTTTAGTAAATTAGGGGAAACCTCGATTGAGGTGGCTTAGTTTTGGAGGTGTTCAACCATAATGAAGGTCATTGTAATCAAGAGGTGGAATCCATGAGGGCCACTTTGACATGGATTAGGGAAGTTGGCTGATTCTTGTTTTCCCCTAGTCCTATATTAAAATATTATTCCTTTCATTAATGTAAATTTCATAAGGAATTTAATTTTTTACCTCCAAAGTAGATTTCGGTTTGAGAATTAGGATTTATATCATAATTCAGAATGTAATGACTTGGATTTTAATAATTTTATTTTTATAATTTATTTGGAAAAATTCTATGGCCAAACTCTATGACGGTGTGTGATTCCAAGGCCGGGGGAGCCCAGAATGATTGTTTGAAAAATTTTTAATTTCTAAAAACATGTGCACACTATTTTTATAAAAAATTGAAATAACTGCTAAATGATTTCTTAGATCAGAAGACCGAGAGATCCATAGAGCTCAGAGTAGTTTCTTTACTCAAGGTTTGACCACACATTGGTCAGCATGGTTCATCTATAGAAAACGTTACAAGGGGAATAACATAAATTTAAATAAATAAATAACAATTATTTTATTTTCAAATCCTAATAACTCATAAATGGTAACTCATATTGGAAATATGACATCCCTATTGAGTTAATATGGGGGAGTTTTTCATATGTGATTCCTAACATTTGATGGCATGGGATGACCAAAAAAGTTAAATTTTCAACGCTTAGTATATTATAAAATAAACTAATAAAAAGATTATTTCAATTATTTTTGAGATTTCAAAGCAACACTATGACGCCACGATGGGGAAACCCATTTTCTCTCATAAATGTAACAGTGTGGTGACACTACATCATAGTGGAGTGGTGATGCTAAAATGTGTTTTCTTTATTTAACAACTTGGTAGGGATACAATATTATATTGAAAATCCTTGAGAAATTCTTTGGAAGCTATGAAGATGAAAATTCTTGGTGAAACCTCTCGTTGGTGAATGAAGAACGACAATGAGATGACGGATCAAGAACACTTATGGATGGATCACTAACGGTGATGAAAATTCTTCCCTAATTGATCCAAACTCTTGGTAGGGGTAAATTATGTGTTATTTATTTCACATTCTTACTTTCCAATGGAATATTGAGACTATACCACAAACAGTTTGATCAACAGGATAATCGTCCAAGTGGGATGAGTTTATTCTATTGAAAGGATTGATTCTTGTTGATTCATGTTGAAAATTTTTAATTCTCCCCCTTTATTCCTAATCTATCACGGATGGATCGAGGCCAGTGCCAATAAGGAAAAGATATGTCTGTTTTGGGTGTTCATGTTTTGGCCCGTCCCCCCACCCATTCTTCATTATTTATTCAACATTCCTCACGATTCACTATAGAGAATAGAAATATGAAATAATGGAAGAAGAAGGATGTGACGAGAGGTAGCAGTTACGACCATTTCAGGTGATGCGCAATAAGTCATAGTTGCCGGTGGTCCAGCAAGTGGTGAAGGTGGCACCGACCCAGTAGGGGGGCATGGCCAGCCAGACCGGTGGGACAACCGTCAGTAGGGTGAATGGTAACGACAGCAACCCACGGTCCAAGCGGGACCACAACAGTGAGATGGCCCACAGTGTACAGGCCACAGGCATTGGTCAGGCGAGGCCCCCGAAAGGGTGGTAGGATATGGTCTAGCCAGACCACATTGGAAGAGTCCTGTGGTGGCATGAGCTACGGGCGGTGACTGGGAGGCCATAAAAAGAAGATGTAGTGGAGGGGGTGAGGCATCTTGAGTCGTTCCAGATGAGGTACTCCCTGAAGAGTCTTGGTATATGGTAGGCCATGCAGACCGGCTGCGCCATGTGGTCTGGATGCATTGACCGAGTGACGTACGTGGGTGAACCGCATGTGGGAGAAGGGATGTCCCATGGAACACAAGCAAGGCTGGAGAAATCAGGTCACCACAGGCGGCCTGGTGGGATAGACAAGGAGGCCCATCCGGACATGCTTGTTGGGGTCGGCCTAGACCGGCCGATTTGGGTGGGCGCAGACTAACCAGGTCAGGTCGTGTTCGGGACGGTCCGAACCCATTTAAAAAAATAGGCCATAAATATCAAACGAAAGGTCTGTTCCATTAGCCATCTACAGCATTGGGTCCCTTGTGATGAGGAAGTTGTTTGCGATATTCTATGTGAGTTTTTTGGAGGTTGGAATATGACCATTATTGTGAGGATAAGGTTTTCTCGGAAGAAGCATGCTCTGAATGGAATCCTATGGATGGAAGAGGCATTGTGTCTACACGACTTGGTGTCTACATGAAATAGTGTTTGCATGACTAGGTGGATTTTTGACTTTGGGGTTGTATCACCCTTCGACATAATGTGAACTAACCCAAATCCTCTGTGCATCATTGACACTCTGTTTACCACCATCAATGCTCTATGCACCGATCTAGATGCTCTGTGTGTCATCAACAGTTTGTGCATCGCCATCGATGCTCTGTGCTCCTACACTAACACTCCATGTTCCCTCGAAACATTGTGTACTGTCATTGATGCTCTATGAGCAAAAGCTGACGCTCTATGAGCCAGTAATTCTTGGGGCATCATTGACACTTTATGTTTCATCAAGATGATAATATTTATAGACTATTATTTTCAATCACCCATCATGCTTTAGGATTATACGTATATGAGCTGACTATTTCCCTTGTGGTGTACTTCTTGTGTTTCTTTGTGATGTACTTCATGTATTTCTCAATAGTATTACCTTTGTGGTTTCAAGGTCCTTAATGAGTATTTTTTTTCAACCGTAAATGGGTTATGCCTGCACATTTTGTTTCTTGTGTATATGAACAATGCTTTGATGGATTCCTTTGTGGACTGGGGTGTGGTGGTGCTCAGTGAGTGGACTGACAGATTATGTATGCTTCAGATACTTTACATAGTTATTTCTATACCTACCCTTCATGTAGGGTTTACATATGAGATTCACGAGCTTATAATTTTCATTCTGGTTCGGCTTATATTTTGGCCTCATTTACTTTTTAGTTTTCAACTTTCATACTCTATTTTTGGTATTATAGTGGTATGCAATATTGTTTACTTATTTTTTATGTTTTATAATTTTTGAACTCGAGATAGGTGTGTGTGTGTGAAGGTACATAGGAAAATACCTCCCATTTGTGGGGTGTGCCTACTTAGTGCTAGTCTCCAGCCCTTGTCCTATTGGATGTGGCCTTGGGGTAGTCATAGAATGGGACCTAGGGGATGGTATTATATAGAGTGTTATAAGAGGAAGTCGTTTCTACTTTAGACTGAGAGTCTAAGGGATTCATTTGGAGAAATATTATTATGTGTTTCGAGTTTGGATTTCAGGCTAGGGACTCGAGTGTTGGTGTGGCAGCCGACGTATACATACACAAAGTCTCTAAATTCTATTTTCAACTCAGTATATGAAAACACTAGTTGCAGAGGGAAATGAATGGTACTTGTGTCATGTAGGAATGGGTTGTGTTTTACATGTCCTTCTTGAGTCAGCTCTTGAGATATAATCTATTGATCGTGGTACATCTTATTTTACTTACGTTTCTCCCATGTAGTAGGCCATCTAGGATTCCACTGTGTGATCACAATGATGATCCATGGGGTAACAAGATATTGGTACAGAGATTTGTACCATAGACAACACATCCAGGTGGAATATCAGTTATACCACCACCTATAGATTATCACATTGTACCTATTATACCAGCAGATGAGATGTGCAGGCTGAGTGAACTACCAGAGTTTCAATGATAGATAACCCTTATGTTCCGTTCTGATCCCAACACTCAGGTGGATAAGGACCTGCTTGAGGTGGTGGTTATGTTTTCCGTCTAGTGATAGCACTATTATATTAGATGGTGGTCCTGGTGGTGAGCCTTCAATATGGCTTAGCTGGATGATGGTGGGTTTTATATTACACAATCTAAGGATGAGGTGACTCCTTTGTGGTATGAGTTTGAGAACATTTTTCAGAGAAGGATTTCTCACCTTAGAAACTAAGGGTTATGTGTGACAAAGAGCTTCAAGAGCTTTGGTGAGACGACATGTTAGTATCTGAGTATTCATTGAGGCATACCAATCTTTCTATGTACTCGATGGATACGATCCTTGACCAGTGACTTAGGGATCAGACCATGGAGAAAGTTGTGTTTATGTAAATCTAAGCAAGCATTATTCCTCTATGCATTCCTACTTATTCTAGGTTTTTAGAGAAAACTTTTTTGGTTGAAAGTCCCTTTGCTGAGAAGATACGACCAGCGAATTCCAGTAGTGGGAAAGCAGTGGTAGAGACCTCAGGAGAAGTAAATAGATGTTAGTCTCAGAGACTGGATGTTGAAGATGTTGCGAGATGAGGTCCCAAGATAAGGTTTTTATAGCTTAGGGCTAAAAGGGTGAGTCTATTTGGCCTGGAGAGAGTAAATTCTTTTCATGTGACGGCTGGGGACATCTCACTAAGAGGGTCCAACCCATTGTACTACCACTATGAAAATGGTGGATGGGCCACTAAAGAAGAGAATGTGATAAGAAAAGATGTATCTATAGGGTTTTATACATAGTATAGATATAGAAAATAATTTTGAAGTCATTTACATTTGTACATGTTTACACCACCACCCCCATGTGGCTCACACTAGGATCAAAGAGATGGAGGAAAAGGTAGGGGACAACTGCATGTGGTCGAGGCATATGACCCAAGGACTCTAGGAATGATTTAAGGAATCCTTTATTTCTAATCTTAGCTTCTTTATTAATATGAATAGTTGATAATCATTCTTTCTTATCATAAGTCTTGTTCAAGACCTAGATATTCCAATTAAACTATCGACTTGACCATTATGTATAGAGATACCTATAGGAGGAGACTCGATAATCACACATATACCAATAGTGTGATATGACCCTTTATATGATAGTTTCAGTTGGACCCTCTTGGTGGTAACGTTGAGGCCATACAAAATTATTCTTGGAATTCATTGGTTATCGATAGTCCATGCTCATATTGAATATTTTACGCAAAGGGTGTGGTTTGTCCATAAATATGGAACAAGGTTTTCCTTTGTCATAAAAAAAGAATCCTCAGTAGAACATGATAGACTCATGCAGAGGAGGATGTATCCAATCAATCATGATTCAGCTAGCCTTATCCTTCGAGTATTATATGTTATGAGTTTTCAAGTTTCTAGAAGTTGTGGCTGAGTACGAGCACCTCTTACTTAATGATGTTCTAGGATTAACTCACCACTGGAAGATAGACTTCTTCTCTTGTTTACACCATATAATTTAATAAATATCAAAATCAACATATTAGATGGCGTCTATAGAGCTTCGTGAGTTGAGGTTGCAGTTGGAGGAATTATAGAGGAAGGGATTAGTAAGACCTAGTGTTTGAGGTCATTTGTGGATTACCAGTGCTTTAACCAAGTGACCATGGAGAACAAGAATCCACTTCCAAGGATTGATGACCTCTAAGATCACTTTAGACAAAGAAAATAGCTAGAGTTCCTCCAAGACTAGAACTTAGAGATTTTCTATGCTCCTGGGAAGGGGAAAATGGAACTAGATTCTCGTAGAAGGAGAACCAATTCGTTGATACTAAGTAATGAATTGGAGAAGATTACCTCTAGTCGATGGTTGTCACCCCTCCACACTTATAGTGAGGCAGGGAGTCATGCCATAGGGATGCCGATTGTGAGGCTCTACGTTCTCAAATGTCTACAAGGCATCCCCATGATTGATATTCAAAAGGTGGGGAGCATGTTTCTATTTTCATAGGACACCAGATAATTCCAGTGGCGTTGTGAGAGAAGGTTATATGGGACTTCATGAATCCCCTTTAATGGTACATCTAGTTGTGGCAATGATGTACCAGTACCTTTTATGTCAGTTTGGTGTCCAGGGATGAAGAACCATGTTGCATATTTTTGATCTCAATCCCTTAATTTCCAACAATTGAAGGTTGAGAGTCAGGTTCTCGTGGGTTTAACACAACCCCATGAGGTTCTATATTGGAAATGGGATGGAATATCGATGGGATTCTTGATGGGTTTACCATGTACATCCTGGTAAAATGATTCCATCTAGGTGATCATTGATTAACTCACCATGAAGCCCAACTCTGAGCCTTTTGGGAGTAGATTTTAGTAGAGAGCATCGGACTCCTCTATATGCAAAATATAGTTCAAATCCATGACCATTGATGATAGTTTCAAATGGTGATTCATTCCTAAAATCCCAGTTGTATAAGGGATTGTAGGAGGTGTTTCAGGATGAGCTACACTTGAGCATTGTGTTTTATCCATAGACGGATGACCTGATGGTATTGACCATTCATGTTTTGGAGGGCATTATATGGGCTTGCATATTAATGTTTTGGATGCAGTTTAGAGGATCACTTACCAATGGTGGAGTTTTTATACAACGTCATTTACCCCACCCCCATTGGTATGGCACCATTCGAGCCTTGGTACGGGTGACAATGCAGGTCACCATTTTGTTGGACTGACCCTAGAGAGAAGTCACTCATGGACCTGGAGTGGGTGCAGGCGACTACAGAGAAGGATCTAGTCATCCAAGAGCAGATTAGTAATGCACAGATCCCATAGAAATCATATGCTGATAAGAAAATAAGTTATTTTATATTCGAGAAGGGAGACCATGTTTTCATTTGGTTTTCTCCTTGATACGTGATATATATATTTCGTATTGGGTGACTTTTTCGGAGTACACTATGGAGATCTAGGATCGATAGAAGTAGATCCTTCATGGTTGTTTGATTCCTCTGATGCAAGAGAATCTCCAAGAGAGCAATTTGAGTGAGAGGCTTAGATTTGGGCTCAATACCCTAATCCTTTTGAGTATCCATTGTTTTAGATTTTGGGAACACAAATCCCTAATGTGGGGGGGATGTAATGTCTCGTATTTTCCCTATTTTATTTGTTTGGGAAAATTCTGAGTCCAAAAGTTGTGATGGTGTGCAATTTTGAGGCCCAGGGTTTTCGAAATGACTGTTAGAAAAATGTTATGTTGTTAATAGCACACACATGTAAATTTTATAAAAAATTAAATAACTCATAAACGCATGCCCGTATCAGAAATTAGAGTGAAATGATGATCACAGAGCTATAGTTTTACCCTAGGCACAACCTAAAAATGGTCAGCGTGGGTAATCTGTAGAAAAAGTCAATAGAGGCATAACCTTAAACAAAATAATTAAATAAAATTTATTTTATTTTGAAATCCTTATAACTCATAAAAAGTAACTCAGATGGGAAATCTGATACCACTGTTGAGTTTGTAAGGGGGCATTTTCTTAAGGCGATGCCTATCATCATTGGGCACAGGTCAACCAAGAAAGTTAATTTTGGGATGTTTTGAAGGAGAATAAAAAACTAAGAAATTATTTTTATTTCTTTTTGATGATTCACAGCAATGTGTAAATGTTGTGACACCGTGATAGGGTATCCCATTTTCTTTCGTAAATGAAATAGTGTGGCGATGATGCAACACAACGACACAACGATGATGAAAAACACTTCAATCATTTAACAAATTTGTAGGGATACGTGGTTAGATTGAAAATCCTGGAGAAATTCTTTGGAAGCACTGGAGAATAAACATGTTATCAAAACCTCTCATTGGTGAATGATGAATGATGATGAGACGATGGATTGAGATCTCTCATGGATAGATCACCAACAATAACAAACGTTCTTCATCAATAATTAAAAACTATAGGTAGAGGTTAATTTTATGTGTTTTCATTCCCTTTCTTACTTTCAGTGATGAACACAGACCAACCCACAAACAGGTTGATGAATGGGATGATCGTTCTTGTGGGATGGGATTAGTCTAATGTGGGGATTGATTTAGGTTGATTCATGTTTGAAATTTTTTATTCTTTCCATTAATTATTTATCTAACATGGATATATCTAAGCTAACACAAACATGGATAAGATTCATCCATTTTGATAGTTCATGTGTTTATGCCCCCCACCCATTTTTTATTCTTCATTCCTTATGATTCATAATCTATAAAGGAAATTTGAAACCACGACAGTGCAAGGTAGTGACCGAAGGCGTATGTTTTTGGTTGTTTCAGGTGGGGCATACTGGGGTGAGGTCATTGATGGGGAGACTGATAGTGAAGGCGGCACCAGCCCAATAGGGGTGTCAGTCCAGGATGGCCGGGTGAGACAGCTACCTGTAAGGTGACTTGTAGCAGTGAAAACAAATGGTTCAGGCAAGACCGTGGTGGTGAGACGGCCCACGCTACAGTTTTCACAGGTATCCGATAGAAGAGGTCACTAGTAGGGTGGTTATCGTCAGTGGGATGTGGTCCATCCGGACCTGGTCGGAGGAGGGATTGTGTTGGCGTGAGCCATGGGTGGAAACCTAGAGGTCGTGGTAGTAGGATGTGTTGGATGCAGTTACGTGGATCAAGACATGTCGGTGGAGGGACCTGCGACAAATCCACGAGATCCGACAGGGTCACGCGAACCAGCTTCCCTAGGTGGCCCCTCCATCCAACCCATGACGAACGGGTCGGGTCACGTCATGTCGGCTGGGTCGGGTTAGCCATTCTGGACCCATTTCACTAAATTGTACATAAATTTGAATCAGAAGGTCCATTTGACGAGCCTTCTACAGTGTTAAGACCCTTATGATGATGAGGTACTTTTGAGATGCACTATGTGAGTTTTTTTAGAGTTTATAAAATAACCTTTGGCTTGAGGAGTAGTTTCTCCCAAAACAAGCGTGCTCTGAATAGAATCCTATGGTTGGTAGAGACTTGCTGTCTACAAGACTTTGTGTCTACATGACTATGGGGATTTGTGAATGAGGGGTTGTTTAAAAAAAATCAATTTCTGCACTAACCCAAACAATATATGGGCCATCGACACTCTGTGTACCCCATTCAATACACTTTTCGTAGACCTAGGCACTATGTGCACCATCAACGCATGGTGTGCCTCCATCCATGCTTAGTGCAATGAAACTACCTGTCTGTGCGTGGTCAGCTCTCTATGAACAACCATCAACAACTTGTGCAATGACACTGACACTCTATGATCTGGTGACATTTCTTGCATCATTTAAACTCTTTGTTTCATGAATATGATATGTTCTAGGGATTGCTATTTTTAATACCTTTTCATGCTTTAGACTTATACTTGTGTGAGATGATTTTATTGACTATACTTATCAAATACCTTTGTGGGGTACTTAATGTGTTTTCATTATGTTATACTTCATTTATTTTTTAGTAGTATTACCTTTTGTGGTTTTGAGGTCTCTACTGAGTATTTTTTACTCACCCATGCACATGTAATTACCACACATGTCATTTATTTTGAAAATGATAAATTCTTCGACAGGGTCCTGGGTGGAATGGGGCCAGGTGGCTCTTAGTGAGATTCCCAATAGAAGAGGTGTGTTTTAGAAACATTAGATCGTTTTTTATGTAAGTTCCCTGCATGTTGGGTTTTCTGCGAATGAGATTCTAGATATTTTAATTTTCCTTTTGGTTGGTCTTGTATTCTGGATCTGTTTACTTTTCAATTTTCTTCTATAGTACTCTATTTTTGGTATCTTAGTAGTATGCATGGTTTTTAATTAGTGTTTTTAGTTTTAGTATTTTGGGATTTCATATGTGTGTGTGTGTGTAGATACTTATGAAAATCCCTCCCATTTGTGGGATATGCCAACTCAGTGCTAGTCTCCAGCACCTGGCCAATTGGAAGTAGGATATGGGTAGTCATGAAATGGGCCCCAGGGGACGGTTTGTGACCCATAAGGCTAGAAACTATCGATTCATTTATTTTGGATAGGGATCGAGGACTATTTTTTTGGGTTCCTGGGGAATATGGGGATACAAGGTAAATATAACCCATCATCTGAATTTCATCATCTGTGGCAGGTCACACCATGACACAAAGGATGTCCAATGAAAGGATTTTTTATAGGTATTGTAATCTCTCAGTGAGGGTTGGTCGTTCTATGAATAATATATTTTTTCCATGAAGAGTTTGTAAATTTGGAAATAACAAAGTCCCATACAAACTAGGAAACTCTATGAATGTTTTAATTACACTTTGACCATTATCCTTAGAAATTAAGGTGATAACCATTATTAAGTGGTTGAATCATGAATGAATCATTCATTCTATGATGGTGTTTCACTTAGGGGAATCCCCTCTACCTAGCTAGGCCATGTTATGACCAATAGGGGTCAAGCCATTATAGAGGAAAGTGGGGTCTGGGAACTCTTCTTGGGGAATAGTTGGGCAATAATGCTCATGGTCATTTCATGAAAAATCTACTGAATTTTTTTAAAAAATAGGATAAAACCTGTAATTTATCAGTTATCCCCTCTATTTTTTTTCAAATAGAGGTGTATGTGGGTATATTTATCCATATCATCTTCCTCCTTATCCTATCTCTATCTACCTCATCCCCAGGTGTTCTTTGTATAGATTTCACATAATTTCAAAGAATAATTCACATTATTCTTCTTTACATTTAGTTTCCCTTTCAGAGCCAATAATTTTGTTAACAAATATCTAAATCTTTTTCATTGATTTACCTCAAGTAATGTTTGAATTATTATATGATTATAGGACTTTATCTCAGAACAAATATTGGATATATTATCAGGATGATCGCATGTCATTTCAAACTATTTAGTTCAAGATATATTTCCCAATGAAATTTTCCTAGATATTTGAAAAAATTGGTTTAAATTAAAATAGAATGAGATATATAAATTGATTATTTTATATATCATAGTTCTGGGTGAATGTTAAGGGTAAATTGTACCTCATTGGTGATAGTGTTGGAAATGGGAATCCCCTTGGTGATTTTTTAGTAAATTATTCACATTTAAATTGAATATTAATTTTTTTTTATAAATTTTAATAATTAATTAATTGAATTTGAATGATTTAGAAAGGTTCTTGGGAGATTATGTGAGGATTACATTATCTTATGTGGGAGTGATTGAGATGTCTTAAAGGGAATAACTCTATATGAGGTATGTGTTCTATAAATATTTCTCTATAGTTTATGTTTATTTTCATATCAATGTGATATTCAATCACACCAAAAAGGGAGATCATCCATTTTTAATGGAATTTTTCATTAAAATGAAATAGTTATTGATTTACATGAGTATAAAGGGTAGTGATGGACGATTGTCTTGATTCCTGGGTTGCAGATTCATGAGGGATTGAATGTAAAATTTATTCCTTGGGATATATGAATCTTTTGGGGTATAAATGAAATGAAATTAATGAATGTAAAATCCTCAAGTATTGGTGCATTTTTTTCCATAGAAAGGGATGAAATAATCATGAGTAGGCCATGATAGAACTGTTATAATACTTTACCATTTAGATTAGTATATTAGAGAGTGGATGGGTGTACCCACACTATTAACTAAATATCTTAGTGGTTATACCCTCGGTATAGTTTTATTATGATTGGTGAGTGGACCATGTGAGGACAGATTGATAAGGAAGATGGGTATTATTCACTCTATCTAGAGTGATATTTATATGACTTTTACAATGAGGACAGCCAGTCCATGAAATGAACATGTTGATGATGTGGGGAATGATTTCCAATTAGCGATGAGATTATATTGAGAGATAATAATGTGATAAAATATACCATGTAGGATATGTGTACTATCCAATTACTTATGGGACCTCTATGAGTTCCCCAACCTTATATTTTATCAAGATAAGTGTATTGTAGAATATATTTCATCACAAATTCTTAGTTCCACATAAGAAATCATTAATTGAATTAAATGTTAAATGTTTTTTTACGTGATAGGAAAACCATGGAGATGTTTGAAGAGGTTCAGTGTATGGATATCCCTTAGGATTATAGTATTATGAGACTTATCCTGGCGGGAAGCACTTTCTCTCGAATTGTATATATATAGAATTCATATATAATTTAATTTGATTTGGAAGTTATGAATATATTGAATACTTATATTATTACTTAGAATTCATTTTTTATAATTAATATTTTCTTTAAGGGGAGATTCAAACACCTATGTTCAATATTATAATACTTATTTCCCAGTAGGGATAGTCTTCCTTTGAGTTTCAAATTATATATTTCCTATCAAGGAAGATGGACACCAATGTGTCCAAAATGAGGTTACTTATTTACTAGTAGGGATATTCTAATCCAATATATCGGGTATATGGAGAGTCATACCCGTAAAAATCTAGATGACGATGCATGTTTTTCTATAGGGAGAGTCTTCCCACTAAGTTATATATTATCAGTTAATTTTTTCCGAATACAGAAAATTTATAACCCTTTTTTCAGGATGATGGTATTATGATCGTAGACATCTGGAATGATCCAAATAAAGTATATTTTATCTAGAGTGTCTCTTTAGAACCCAAGGATCAATACTAATTTTTTATTACACTTTAGAATATTTTTATTTTTTCTAATCATATCACATAATCTTGAAATGTTTTTTTGGGTATTTTAGTAACCTTGTTGGTTGTGGCTTAAAGAATATTAATCACACCCTTCTTGGGAATCCATGAATGTTGGGTACCTAATCAGACCTCAAAATTAATGGTTTTATCAGGGAGAATGGCCAGTGTAATTTAACCAAGAAAGAGTCGTACAACCAGGATTAGAGATAGGGATATGATGAGGCCAAGAGATAATAATATTGTCAAATTTTATTCTAATTAATTTATTTAAATTTATTTGCTTGGTTATTCTTGTGGGTGAATAGATTCATTGTATGACTATATTCTTCCACATTTCATGTTTAGGACATGATTCTTTATTATTTATTATTTATACTCTAATGATTTTTTAAAGATGATATTATTTTTATTCACCCTTTCCTTAATATGATATGAAGGAGTAGTCTCTATTTCAAAATAATTCTTTGGGGAGGCACCACTATCCATCCTCCTTGTGATCACGCACTATTTTTCTATTTCCCCACATTCTAGCTTTCCAATAGTGGGTGACTTATATAACTTTCATCAGCGATGTATGATCCTTGATTTGAAATGAAATGAATGGATGTTTGTTCCTCCTTCCATAGATTCCTCCTTGAATCTCATTTCCTAGATCAAGTTTCCTTCAATGATCTAATTCAGGTTCAGGGAACTCATTCTCGGTGCCACCTTGAGGTAGATGCCAGTTAATTATACTTCTTTTATTTTGAAAGGGAAACACCCTTCGGTTAGGGTGAGTAGCCATTTTGGGCTCGTCTTGTATTTTCTAAACATTGTAAATATAGGGAAACTATAAATTCTTCATCTTTTTAGGGAATTTCATGTATGTGGCCCTTTACCCATGGAACCAAAGGCATCATGAATTGACCACGAGGTAATTTACACTATGGGAGGAAGTATTATAAGGATTTTACCTTAGGAATATCGTATTTTTTGATTGGGGTAGGGGTTATTTATCAAGGAATGAGTGTAATTTCATGTGTAGATATATCAGGATACATTAAACTGGTATATTAGGTCACATGTTTAGCATCTTGTGGTGATAGATCTGGAATCCTTATAGGGGTGGATAAGGTGACAAGTTTATCATCTTTGAGAGACAGATCATTGTGCCTTGTAGGGGTGGATTAGGTGGTCGAGTGTGTCCCTAAAGTGGATGAATTACACTTGGATAATGGGGTGTGACCCCCCATGGGGGTTACTTTCACACTAGAATGATGGTGTGTGACCCCCAATGGGGGATAAGATTACACAAGATGATGCTAGGATTGGACCTTGGGGTGGTTTCCTATTTACATTATTTAAGAGGAGGTGATAAAAACCCATGTAGTTTGATACCACTATTTAGGTTCATCAGACATGACCGGTCCATAAAGATTAATAATTTTTGGTAAGGAAGATCATGTCATAGAAGGATCATTAGTGATGGATGGTGATGGGATTTTCTATTGAAGTTTCTTAGGTGATTCTATATACCAACAATGATTTGAACGGGGAATATACATGGGTGTTTCCCAAGATATTAGGTTCCAACCCCTGTGATTCATAGACTGGGAATCTTGTATTCACCACATAGTGTACGAGGTGGGGTGTCATCCCATATCAATCATGCATGGGGCATCCCATGATCATCAAACAAGGTAAGGACAGAGTTTTATGTCATGTGATAAGTAATTTATTGTGATTTTTAACATTTTAAGAGTAGGATTTAGGGATGGAATGTTTTACATCTTGCATCTCAGACATGGATGGAAATTACACCGTAAGGGGGTCCATGTTAAGGTGAGAGGAAGATTATTCATAAAGATTATCCATAGAGACAAGTGACCAGTTTATCTTGAAGATTCCACCTCTATGGATTATGTTTCCACCTCTTATGTGCCTAGGTGTGTGGAATAGTTTTAGAGAAACAATGAAATAGTTCTATAAAGAGTCCATACATTAGGTTACCAATGCATAGGAGCGGTCAAAATTATGGTAACTATATTTTGGATAAAATTATAGGGTAATGGATTCACTAAAAGTATATGGAGCATTGTGTGTGGGACCAGAAAGTTGTTTCACACAACTTCATTTTGTTTTTCACAAGAGTTGTATTGGAAAGGTGATTAAATACAAAGAAAACACATGGATTCATATGTAATTGTAATGTGAAATATGTGGAGTGGCGCATAGATAAGGGTTGCTTGAAGGATGATTCTCCTTGTATGAACCCTACCAGCCTTAGGAGGTGATATGTGAGGATCACTCAACCATGGGTCAAGTCAAGTTTGGTCCCACAGTGTCATTCATGTTCTCTGCATTTGAGGTTCCATTATTCATTATGTTTAAATCTATCAAAGAAGTGGTATTTTTACACATGAGGGCATCAATTCATCTTCTAGAGATCATCCACATATCTGTGGGATGAGGATAAATATATAGCACCAATCCATGACTGATATCGTGAAAAATCATTGAGCATCGAACATGGATATGTGCTTTTGAGTCCTTGGTTGATAAAGCTTATTAATGATACCTCCATAGTCTAGTTTTTCCATTATCATGAAACTAGATGGTGGTGTGATGGGTTTTACACAAATCTATAGTTTTGAGTGAACATGGCTTTGGGAACCAAGGGCCTGACCATCAAACATATGGGATATTTTTTCACCTTTGATGCAAAAATATTTTCTCATGAAACTAAAATTATTACATGAAAATCAATTTTTTGAACAGATGCGAATTTAGAATTATTTCAGACTCATGGTATGCAAAAAACTCTGAGTCACCTTTGGCGCGCAATTCCTTTTTGTGTATAACCACATATTTATGTATAACCTTCTAAATTTTTGTGCAACATGATCCTCAACTACAATATGATCCTTAGTGGGTGGTTTTTTGTTTGGTAAATTAAAAAATAAAATTTTGGGTTGTGTGGAATGTTTTAGGTACAAAAAAATCTCCCCACCACCTTCAAAATTGAAGCTAATAGGATACTTGATGGAAAAGTTATAAGGTAATCACTATCGAGTGTAGATGTTTTTGGTGTTTTTTAGTAACTCAAGCCTTGGGGGTCACAACTATTTTTCATTACCCACACATGCCAATGAGATGGAGCCTATAAATAAGGGAAGAGGGCCATTGTACCCTACACAAACTGCTATTCAAGATAATCCATATCTCATTCATGGAACCCACCCCTTCGAGAAAAATCCCAAGCATAAACTAAGACATTCACGCAAATCACTTTCCTGAATCAACTTGTGTTCTTCATGCAGACTTTTTCATGACTAACATGAAAGAAGTGTTCCATTGAAATTTTTGTGGGACCAGAACCAAGAATTTCATAGTTTATTATTTGATCCCAAAAACATCCAATACATGACCAATCCTACTAAAAAATTTGTGATTGATGCTACTATTGATTATATTCTTAGGGCCAAGATGGTAGGTAACATAGAAATTCTTCAATCTAGAAGAGTGATCTTGGAAAATCAGGCCCTCCTAGGCATTCTAACTTATTTCTAATGAGTTTATCTTCTAATTAATAACCTTCCAATATAAAAATTTGATCTTATGAATGAGGTAGCTTTTCAAACCATCAAATTGATGATGACAAGTTTCTTATTTCATTTTCATGATGAGCTTACCAGTTTAAATATCACATATCTAGGTCACACTACTCTGGAGGATGAGGACATCGTTGTCACATCCTTGAGAGGAAAGAAATGAATGGTCATTGAGTAGTATCCATAAAATTATGTCTCCCACTTTGTTATGCAAATATCATCCAAACTAGAATCTATGAACCCAACAAGGTCTGGTGCAAGGACTGGGATCAATAAGGTGGGGGAAACATTGTTGATGAGTTGGTCTTGGAATACTGGATAAGCCTCACCTACTATAAGAACACGGATGAGTCGTGGTACATTGGTTTGTATGAGGTGATGTGGGTATCCAAGTTTCATGTGTATCTCAAGTAGGATCTACTACCCGAGCTCCTCAATCAGTGCTCCCCGAACTCCAACACCATCAACCTCCATCATGGGGAGGTGTAAATCATCATGTGGTAATTTCATTTTATTGATGGTATCCCACTGATGGGATTTTATTGTAATAATTTTCTCCCGGTGCCAAATACATTAGATGATAGGGTACTGACCTCCTTCATGGAAAACACATTTTGGATTCTCTAATCAGATTATTGAATTAGTAACCCCCCTAATACAGTGAAATCACTTTCAAGACATGGCAGGGGAAGTTCTTAAAGAAGGATAAACTCTGAAAATTCCAGGGAGGCCAAGTAGTGTCGGGTGGTGTAAAAGAGAAGGAACTAGAGATCATACTACATGGTTTTAGTGGGGGTAAATAATAATCAGTGGGGTTATCACATGCAGTAGGGCTAGAAGCTGATGGTCCACTAAATAGAATTTATAGACACCTTCCTTAGTGGATGGATTCATCCAGTGAAGGATGTGAGCATGGGCCTACATCCATGGACGCACATGATAGAGGCTATCATAGCATCTGACAACTGAGTAAACCTAGGTGTACTAGTGTTGTCATGGATCTATAGCTAGTTGGTCCATATGTTGAGTCAGATAATTCCAATGTGGATTTCTGGAATTCCAATTCTTCTATTGGTGGATCAAATCCCACTTCAAAGGAAATGAATTTCCAAATGTCATAACTCTGAAAAATGATGTTCTATGGCTATCTTTACTCAACATTTATAGGGTTCATCCAGTGTAGCTCATTAAATTTGAGGTGAAGGTCGACATTAAAAACTTAATGAAATTCAACTTCCACCCATTTTCAACCCCATTTGGGGAGATGGTGGAAAATCTAGAGGGGTGATGGAGAAAAGGGAGTACAATAAGTCCTTTTTGAGGTGTATTACTAGTCTCAAGGATAGATAGAAATAATTATTATTAGGTTTATATATTTTCTCTATTTTCTTATCACTTCGAATTCATCCAAAAGGCAACGAAGAGATTTTACATGGGGATCCTTGAGGAGAGGCATCCATGTATATGTCATCAGTTGTTGTGGATTTTCATGGGTGAAGGCATGAGGGAAGTCATCATGCTACCACTTACCAATGTTAACACTAGCCTCTCTCAGACCTATAATAGTAATTGTGTTGCACAATGATCAGGAACACTTCAGAATTAATGCATGAGCATAATCGTGCCAACAAGAGTGGTAAAAGAGAAGTAGGGTGTAAGGAGGGATGCTCATCATGGGGACACACAAACATCATGGCATCCAGATTATGATACTATAGGGGAATTTCAAGGTTTTGTTTCACCCCTTACTCCAAATGAGGGGAACTGCCTCAGAAATAATTGTATAGAGTAGAATGATGACTTTTATTTTAGTAATATCATAGACAAGGAGGTCCCTAGAATGAAGCTACATTATCTATTATAGTCAACCTATGATGTTTCATTTCATGTGATCAAGGTGGTTTGGGGAATGTTTTAGATTACCCTGATAGTAGATAAAATATGGTGGAATATAACTTGGGATTTTATTATGCTTCAAGATGTGGGGCATTCCAGGATCACTACTATGGTGCACTTTTATTATAGGTTCTCATTTCGTGAAGCTATGGATTCCTACTCACTCAAATTTCGGACACTCGATCATCACTCTAGCATAATGGAAATTATGTTCCATTTTGATCATAATTTTATAGAGATAAAATCCATCAAACAATCAGTGTAGTAGTCCTCAAGTGGTAGTGACTGTACAAAGCGATCAAGTGAAGAAGAATCTAGGGTGTTGGCCACTGGTCAGGTGACACCCGAGGGGAGCTGTCAGGTAACCTCATTGGATGATGACTTAACCATGCTATTTTTTGGTGTGGTAAGGGGTGTTTTCCAACAATACTATCTCTTATAGACGTTCCCCATTTTTTCAAAGTCTCCACCTGATATTTTCCTTACGTATGATCATTTCAAGGAAGAATAAGGGGTCCCTAATGGATGGAACAAGGGTAGTCCATTATATACCAATGGGAATAACCCAAAACCTATACCTAAGACCACCATAGCTTGAGGTCTTGATGAAAATATTGGATTGGTGGTCCTACATGCCCCGGTCCACCCATTTTCCTACAGAGGACCACTCCTTCGCATCTCGATGGTTCCATCTACCGCTGGCATGTAAGATCACTTATGGTGACTCATTATTGAGATCCTGCAACCTCAGGGTAATATAGAATGTCAATCCACCTGTATCTTTTCCAACTTTCATGGAGCTTTTGAATCATTACATCAATTTGTTTTTTCCTTCATGAATCATCTACATAACCATCATTTAGGGGTCTAGTGCAAGCAATTGTAGTGCTGATTAGTATCGATGGTTCTCATGTGGTGGAACTACCTATCAAATACTAGGGCTAGGGATCTCAAAATTATTTCTCTATATAATTATTTTTCCCTTACATGTCATATATCTACACAACATGTCATCACTATTCAAAATAAATATCAATATCTCATTTACAGCAGTGCTCAATAAGGTGTGCTCTCGGGAAGAGACCATTGTTAAGGAACCTGGGAATCCTCCCAAAACATTCGTTCTAGCTAATGGGGACTTGGATGTCCAAGAGGATCCGTAATTTTTCTACTGGGACAGTATGTATTGGATGAGGGTGATGCCTCTAAAGGGGTGGACCAATGTATGGTGAAGTTGGGGTTTTCAAGAATTGTCAGATGAAGAAGACCCCCACTTAACATTGATCATAACCCATATGAGAGGATCTTGGATAAGGACCCTTCTACTGCTGTCCTCAAAGCCTTGCTTGAGTAAGATCCTACACCACATGAGGCACTATAATACTGTATATATGACATATCTAAAATTAACTGCATAGTTCAATGAGAGGAATTATGGATCATATTAAACATCATCACCCACACTCTGAAGCTGGGGTCCCTTCACCCTTGGCTATACAACATAGGAACCATAGGGGAGTAATCTTTCATTATCCATGCCCTAGTTCAGGATTTTCTTTCTAAGAGGGTGAATATAAAGTGTTTAAAATTTGATATTTCCTAGCATAGAGAGGTATCCGATGAACCAAGAGGATCCAGGAGGTTGATCAAGAACATTAGCGCTTAGAAGAGAATTTGAATGAGCACATCACCTTTATTAATTTCCCAAAATATATCATCATTTAGTAGATGTCTCAACAACCATTATTTGTGGCTAGAGTATTGGATGTGGTATCTTTGAAAGTTGTGTATGAGGTCGAGGAGGATATGGTACATATCAGGGATGAGGAAGTAATTCCCTAGATTTTCATGAATTATTATTATTTGAATAAATTAAATTTCATTTATATGTTGTATTTAATGAAACACTATGTTAATCACGCACAACTAAACACCTAGGTTTGGTAGTATTACACACTACACTGAGTTTTAACAAAACCGTGATATATTATTGATTTAGCAATTTATACATGGATGTTATAACCTATATATTGAAATTAGTGTTATAAATTGTAATAAATAATTTTCAAATATGTATTATAATGATTTTATATAATTATAATATATTTATAAAAAATTAGATTATTTTCAGTAAAGTCTTTATACGTTTCAATGATAATATTTTCACAAAAAATATTTTTATGTATTTTTTGAAATCAATAAAAAATGATAGTTTTAGAAAATGAATTTGATAAGATAAATTTCATTTTGGAAAAGATAAAGACATAATTTTAGTCTGGGTAATTTTTCCAAATTTTTCGAAAAAGTTCCATTTTTTATGATTTGTTAAAAATGTTGTATTTTCATTGAAAAGAGAATATTATTTTAAATTATTTATAAATATTATTTATATTTCAAATTGTTTTTAATATAAAATAATTTCAATTATACACACATTAATACATTTTATTTCATTAGAATCAATTTCTTATTAAAATTTTATATAAAACATGGTAATCTTTTGAATATTTTCTCTTTAAAAACTTCCTTTCTTTTCTCATCTACAATATTAATTTTATAAAAAAAATTCAATTTCCCTGAATTTAATTTGGAAAAAAAATATTTTTAATCATAATAATTTAAATTTTATAAAAAGGACAACATAATTTTTTGTTTAAATTAATAGTGAAGACAAGTAAAATTTATTATTGGGATTTTGATAAAAATGGATTTACAAAGGGTTAAACTAATAATATATGGGTAAAAATAACCCAAATTCTATCAAAAAATCATTATATGGCCTTATATCTGACTTATCCTAAAAATTGTCTAGAATAATCCTCTTTGGATGCTTGTTGCTTTAAAATAACATGGGTGTAATTATTTCCTTTCACAAAATTATAAGTGTGCCACTCACCACACTTATAAGAAGACCAACCTTTCTCTCTATTCCTCAGACCTTCCAAACCATTTGGTTTAGCCTAGACCTAGTAAATTAACATCTTTAATTATCTCATATTATCATATGAACCTTATTATGTACATAAATCCAATCGTGGAATGATTTTGGTGCAATCTTAAGGAAGATACCCAAAGAAGAGGTAACGTTTTTGAATGACTGTTTGTGTTTTATTCACTCATCCTCCTCCTTAAATTTTGATTATTACATTATAATAACATTTAGACAATATATTATATATACTTATATCTTTTTATGTTATGTTAATTACCTAAAGACAACCTCACTTCCATCAAATGGGTTAAGAAATCATCATTTGTGTGTATAGTGAACTACCGTCTCACGAATCGATGACAATTGTTTTTCCATTTACACAACTTAAGAATTCTTATAATTATATATTTTTTATATATATATTTGATATTAAAGATAAGTATATTTTTAATTTATTATTATATCACACATACCTTCATTGTTTCAATTTTTTTGTTATATGAGAATGTCGCTCATGTGTACGAAGGATTACCACCTCACAAAGCAATGTGATTTATTCATGCATTGCATAGAATTTAATAAGGATTGTTTTAATGAAAATATGTGATATATATGAAATAAAAATAATTATTTATTAATAATATCTTATTTACTTTTATTTATTTTAATCCAAAAAATGTGAACACTTTTCATTTGTATGTATGGCATACCATATCCATTAACATTTTGTTTCAATTTCTATAACTAAATTTTATGGTTTATATAAATACATATATAATGAATTTATATTATATTTATATCCTATAAAATATTATGGATTTGAATAAATCATTATCAAAGTAAGATGAACAAAAATTACAAATCAAAACATTTCTAAAAAACAATATGGCAACTACCTGAAACATATCTTTTTCATAGAATTGTTAATAAACAGGTAATAAAAATTCATAATAAAATAATATATGGTATTTTTTAATAAATATTTTTTAAATATATGTATAATAAAATTCATTTTATTATAAATGAGTTTTTAACATATATTAAAGAATAAATGGTGTAAGGTAATGGACTCCAAGACTCTCTTTTATTTTTAGGATCCATATAAACATTCACCACTCATTTTTTATGTGATGTATATACATATCCCTTGAAAATTTATATCATTAATATCATTATTTTAATGATATTTAAAATATCCATTTAATGTTATTATTTAGTTGGTATTATGATTCAAAATATTACTACAGTATTAAGAGATTTTTGTCTCAATTTTCCTTCATGAAGACATACGTTATGTTATACTCGTATATTATTTCATGAGGTGTACATACAGATCCTTTTACATACAATATTATGAATTTATTTATAATCATTATATTCTTTAATCCATTTTTTAATATTATTTCATTGTGATTATGACTTAGATTTACCAAAGTGGTAATGATTTTTGGTTAAAATCTCGATGTTTATCAGGTTTATCTATGATTATGTTTCAACTGATTAAATATTATGGTTAATATATATTTAAACTCAATAAATTTTTTATCCTCTTGTAATTCATTATATTTTCATGTAATATTATCAATATCTACTCTTTAGTACATAAAATAAGTGTTATTGTTTTATGAAAATATTACATTAATTCTATCTTTGGTCAAAACCCTATTTTCTTCCAAAACCATGTTTTGTAAAATTACTTTAAATATTTTTTTTCTATTATTATATGATTCTAAAAATAAATTTCTATCAATGATTGAATTTTTTCCAAAACAATTAAAGGAATATGCATTCCATTTTTCAAAAAATGCAGGATTGGTTTTTAATGAAAATGTGAAAGGAATATTTGTTTTAACATGTATGGAATGAAAAAAACTTCCCTTTATTGTGAAAATTATTTTCCTTTAAGGTTAATTTATTATTTTTCAAGGTTATTTTCAAAGAAAAGAATTTTCAAAAAAATTTACATTTTAAGGAAGACTGTTTTTCAAAGCTGAAATTCTATTTTACTCAAGAAATGTTTTAATTGATATTCTAAAAATCATTTTCTATTAAAGATGAAATATGTTGATGTTAGGCATAACTTATATGGGATATGATCCAAGTATACCATTATTATTCTTTCACTAAATGTTTTATGTTTATAATGAAAAGTTGTTTATGAAAACTATTTCTCTTCTATGGGTTATTCCATGATAAAATTACTATGAAACCAACTTAGTTTTTCACGGGTTATACTGTGATGAAATGATGAAATGATTATAAAACCCCTCTCTTTTCCATAGGTTATAAAATAAAGAAATGTTTAAAAAATCAATTATTTAATGGGTTATGATAAGATTAATGTTTTATGATCTTATGTCACACATATGTATAATTTTCATTATTTGATTAGTGGAAGATATATATCCATCCAATGCAATGGGTAATGATAAATGTTCTACAAACCTAGTAGATACAAGAGTGCTTATCTATAGCCCAAAAAATATGATACATGCCTGGTTATCCAAAGCATGAAAGTAGGGTACAAGGGTGGTTATCCAAATCCAAAAAGAGGTGAAAAGGGAGGTCATCCCAAGCCCGAAGCAGGTATCTGAGTGGTTATCCTAAGCTTAATATGTTTTGATTGTCTTGGTGGGTATCATTGACATAATATTTTGTACGCTTATGGGTATGCCATAAATATAAGTATTATGACAGTTTTTATCTCATTTCTCATTCTCTTTGATTATCTTATGATTCATGTATTATGGACTTCCAATAATTTTAACATTGCTCAATATTATAATATTTGATATGTTGGGTATTATTTTCATATGTAATGTTAATGTTATCATACCATTATGTTCATGTTATTCCTATGTATCCCCCTTGATTACCTTAATTGAGCATCTGAGATCACCATTTCTTTTGTTCCCTTTCATTATGTTATGAATAATGATTTATGTAGGGTATGTTTGTGATGATTAATAATGGGAAATATATATTTGGAAGAAATTGAATATATTTTATAAATTTTATAATATTTTGTCCCGTGTATCAAAAGGGACTAAACTATTATGGTCTCTGGGCATGTGTTTTTGTGATATATTGAATATTCATCTGAAAATGTGTAATATCCAAGAATGAAAATCCTATGTATCTATATTTGGTATCATATGAAATTATTAGTAGTATTTTAGAAAATTGGATGAGAAACTTTTAGTGAGATCCCTATAGATGTTTATAAGGATATGTATAGGAATTTATATAAGGATAAGTCTAAGGATGAGTAAAAGTATAGGAATATTTCATGGAATTTTGTAAAGGGTAGAGAAAGTGGTTTGCATGAAAATTCATCCCTATATGGATAATACAAGTTCATGGGACTCTAGAACAAAGGTACTTGGTGGTAATAACTATGAAAAGGTCTCATTTTTCTTGAATCGATCAACACCTAGTGCATGACAATGAGCCTTGCTACACACCTGGTTTTACACTCCTAGGTGATATGCGTTGGACATTTAAAAATATTTTACAAACCATCATGAAGTATTTAAATAGATAATGTCTATGAACAATATAGTATAATAATATGATTTCGTATATTATAAATGTGTCATGATTTAGACATATTATCAAATATTTTTTATGATTATGTAGTTACCCACTATAACTACTATTTCTCACACTATAAATTTAGTTTTATTTGATGGGTGAAACCCAAAGGAACATTGTTAACACATACTGTGATGGAAAATGAAATGATTTCACTCCAGACCAATCAAATGTTATGATATTTGGGATAAAAAATGTGGTTTCTATTCTTATAAAACATTATTAATGTCACATCCTGACCGGATTTGACGCACGACCTGCACGCAACTTATAAAAATATGTGAAAACATGCAGTTTGACTCTGTAGGCGGTTAGTGCTAGGTGGCATGGTCGGAGCACACCTCACTCGACCGCGAACTTAATAGCACGTGGGCCGTGCAGTTGCTCGACATCTGAAATAAGTAAATTAATTAATTAAAGGATAAGTTAGATGAAATGTAATGCCCCTACCCCAGTTACCCAAAGTCGGTTTATTATTACATAACATTGGCATGATCAAAAAAGATCAAGTCTCTAAAGACCAATTAGTTTAGTATCCATGGAATCACTAGATGAATTCATAAAATTTACATTACATCATAAAGTAAAAAACTACAAAAACATCTTGTCTCCATATACCACACTCATATCCCCTCATAATATCCTTGCAGGTCATTCATAAAATACTTCTTCACATCCTAGTAAAAATAAAACATAGAAAAGGGTGAGCTCAGATGCCCAGTAAGGATAACAATATAGCGGAATCTTTCATAAATAATCATAAACATTTATGGCAATTTACAACTAAAGAAAATCATTTTAAACGTAAACATCATCATAATAATGAAAAAAATGAAATGATGCCAATAACTTATTCACATGGATATTCTACTAGATGAATAATCACATGCAATATCAATAACCACTTTCATAATGATGTAATGCATAATGCTTGACTATCATAACCACATAGTCAAGGCCTTATGAAAAGACTATAAATAAGATTTTGTCAAGGCCTTGTGCCAAGACACTAGTTTGTCTCATGAGACCTACCAATGCATCGATGAGCTATAGCGGGCTCCACCCGTCACTTATTAAGTCTAATTCATTCCTCATATGAACAGGTTTAAACATAACATAAACATTCATATTAAAACTAGAATACGAAATGTCAATACATTCTCCATAAACCACGAATGATATACAAATAACAAATCCACAGTCAAACATATCACAAAACCTTCAATAAAACATGGAAGAATTGTATCATAATAAATCAACATCAAATAAACTTAAAATCCATCAAAGGATATTGACATAGATGAAATCAAAACTATTTGAGTGAAATATCTATTTTTTTAATAATTTAAAAGACACATAATTATAAAATAAAACATTTAATTTGATAATATTATTATAAGCTTGTAATGGAATCTTCAACAATTTTATAATAGCGTAAAATAGTCACACCCACTGTATAAGTTAAAAAATACATTCTTACCTTAATTCTGTCGATAATGTCAAAAAGGACCTTGTTTGGAATACGATGGAAAGATTATTTTATAAAAATCTTATAAAAAATCAAAAATTTTATAAATGAAATTAAACCATAGTCTATAAAATAGAAATAATGATTTGAAATACATTTTTAATAAACATTGATATGGATGATAAAGAGGTCCCAGTAGATAATTACATATAAACAACCTCGGATCATGAAGAGATTGTGAAATAAACACTTACCTTGTAATTTTCCTTGGTAGAGGGTCGGTTATCCTCATGTATAATGGTGAAATAATTGTTATTAAATTATAAAATAATCATATACATTAATATGAAATCATATATGATGTTTTACCATTTCTTTGTTAATAATATCTTAGTATTATTGCCGTTTTGGGTGTTCACTTACTTGTTTTATTTTATATGTTTTGTTAAATAAGTCTTGCTTGTTATCCATGGTTTGTATATTATTCATACCTATAATTATATAAAGTCCTTAAACATTATTTTTAATCATCAAATGAAAATTATTCTTGAATGGATACGATAGAGAATGAATCTCATCACATTCGTGGAGACGGTAATCCTTACGTATGCACGAGCGACAATATTATTATTTTGATATTAAAATAATATATAATTGGATGGTATATCATATATATAGAATCATTATCATGTTATATTTATTATTTAATTGAATTACACATCATTATTATACCCATACAAATACTAATGTATTGATTAACAATTACACCACGACGTAGAGACGGTAAGCCGTACGTACGCACGTATGGTGACATGTCATACAAAGGATGGATAGAATACTGAATATGGTTTTACCATATTTATAATAATATAATAGTATATATACGATACTGGAGTTATTATTTTTGTATGGAAATAACTATGAAAAAGAAGTGGAAGAAGAAAGGAACATGAACGATGGTGGTGAAAACATTACCTCTTCTTCAGGTTCTTTCTTTTAATTTAATCAAAATGGCTCTTTAAGTTTGCTTTCATACTAAATGAAGGCCTCTAGGATGAATTTAGGGATGTTTTTAGGATATTTGGAATGATTTTGGCTGAGCAATAAGGCTTTGAAGGTGTGAATTAGAGATAAGGGACCGTACCCGTTTATAAGAGGGGTGAGGGGCATCTTAGGAAAAACCTAAAATATTATTTTATAATAAATTATTTTCGGTTTATAATGGATCCAAACTGATTTAGTTCTAGGATAAGGTGGGTATGGGTCGCAAACCAATCAAAAAATAGGTTTTAGAGAGGTTTGGATCACTATATCAACCTTATCTTTTAGTTTTAACTCTTAGTTAATTAGTTTGACATTTACCATGTCTCTTAGTATTTTTATATTATTAATTAATAAACATACTATATAATTCCAAGAGACCCCCAAGTGTTCCATTAATTATACAACTATCATTATATAAGTCCTTTGGCCAATCCTCAAATTTTTAGGAATATAATATCAATTATGAATATAATATTTTTTTTAAGACCTTTTTATGTCAATTTTGAAAATATTTAATATTTTATTTTTGTTAAAGTATTGAAAAATTTATTAATTAGATACAAATTAATTTAAGTAATCCTAATATATAATATTAACCAAAAAACATTTGGATGTCATCAAAACTTTCAAATTATATTTATTTTAACATTTATAATACCAATTATTTGATTATTTCATTAATTAGGAAAATACTGAATCATTATTGTGTCATTAATAAATTTAATTATTCAATATCTAAATATTATAAATAAAATACCATTATGTAGGAAATTTTTTTATCTTTCTATGGAATATCTACAGTCGAAAATATAACATATATAACCCTATGTAAAATAAATTTTCTAAAAGACATATACTTGTGTCATTTTTGTATTTACTTTATCTTAATTAATATAAAGTGCCATTATCACCTACAACTGGCTCCATGGGGTTCCAAAATCGACCAAAATATACCCATGGTCAGAAATGTATCAAAAAATAGGTTCCAGAAACGTTTTAGGGTAATTTAATATTATAATAATATATTTTTTACCCTTGTTTACCGGATTTCCCCTTTAACCTCGGTAAATAAAATATTTACTGAAGTAATTATTCAAAATGTTTAAAAATAAAAGTTACCTATTAAAAAAATTTATCCCTCCTGATTCTAAATATGGAATCCATTTTTCTAAATTAAAAACAAATAAGTGGCAGAAATTTATTTATAATTAATTCATGTTGTCAAAACAAAAAACGTGTTTTTATGAAATAATAACTATCAAAAGACTGGCACTTGCTTATGTCTAGTTTAATTGTGAAATTATGTCCAATGAACAAAATTGGATTAAATGGTAAAAATATAATCTACTTATACTTTAAAATCAATCAAATTCACAATTTATCACAATTAATTATTTCGATTAAAAACTGTTTTAATTAAAATTTAGTAATTTTCACAATTCATCAAAAAATGAAAGTTATTACAAAAGTACCAAAAATTAACCCTAATCTAATTTCAATATTCTGAATCCAAAAATGAAGTACATTTGGAAGGATAATATTTATAGAATTTCAAAAAGTGGGTATTACTATTCATAATGGCTAGTTTGATTGGTTGTGGTGTGTTAGAACTCAAAGTTGCGTACAACCCATGATATTGTATTATTCAAAGAGAATCATACCGTGGAAGCTTGGGGTGTTACATTCTCCCCTCCTTAAAATAATTTCATCCTCAAAATTTCTATAATAATACTGCATAAATAGACTCGGGTGGTTCTTCATCATAACTTCCTCGGGTTACGATGTTGCCTCTTCCATCTTATGGTTTCTCCATTGAACTTTTACCAGACGAGTCATCCAGTTTCTCAGCAGTTGTTCTATGGTATCAAGAATTTTGACGGTCTCTTCACAATAAGACCGAACGGGTTCCAGTTCTACTTCTTCATAAGTGAGTACATGTATTGGGTCAGGCATGTATTTTCTCAACAGTGATACGTGGAACACATCGTGATCTTTGGAGAGACTTGGCGATATTGCCAATGAGTAAGATACAACCCCAATTTGTTCTAGAATTTCAAATGGACCTATGTACCTGGGACTCAATTTACCTTTCTCACTGAAACGTATAAAAACCTTCCTTAGAGATTCCTTCAAGAAAACATGATCTCTAACCTAAAACTCCAAATCTTTCCTTCAGTTATCAGCATAGATCTTCTGCCTACTTTGAGATGCTTTGATGTGGGTTTGGATTACCTTCACCTTTTCCATTATTTCCACAACATGTTCTGGGCCTACATGTTTTCTTTCACCAACATCATCAAAACAGGTTATTGTGCAACATCTTATTTTGTATAACGCTTCATATGGTTCCATCTGAATACTTGAATGGAAGCAATTGTTATAGTAAAATTCTACCAGAGATAAATATTGATCCCACATACCTTGAAAGTCAAGTGAGAAAGATCTCAACATTTCTTTTAAGGTTTGAATAGTCCATTCTGATTATCTATCAATTCGGTGGTATTAGGCAGTGCTGAAATGAAGTTTAGTATCCGAGGATTTTTGAAGACTTTTCTAGAATCATGATTTAAAATAGGGATCACAAACCGAAACAATCGATATGGGTACTCCATAATGTCTCACAACTTCATTAATATATAGTCTTGCTAGACATTCAAGTGGTAAATCTTCTCTTAAAGCATGAAAAATTTACTCACTTGGAAAGACGATCAACAATGACCCATATTGCATTGTTCCTTCAAGGATTCTCTAGTAGCCCCACGACAATGTCCATAATAATATTATCCCATTTCCACTCAGGTATGTGAAGATGTTGCATGACTCCTCTAGGATATTGCCTTTCAGCTTTCACGTGTTGACAAACAATACATCTTGACACAAAATCAGCAATCTCTCTCTTAATTTTTTCCCACAAAAAATGTTACTTCAAATATCTATATATTTTGGTGCTCCCAGGGTGTATAAAGAAATTGGAACTATGAGAATCATCCAACAATTACCTTTTTAGATCAGGTATATCGAGAACACAGAGTCTCTTCCCAAATTTCACAATTCCTTCCTCATACACAATGTCTCTCAATATCCCATCATTCACAGCTTTAATCTTCTTTTGAAATTCTTCATCATCTGTCTGAGAACTCGTAATCCTTTCTAGTAAAGAATTTTTGGAAACCATTTGAAAAAGTATCGATGTTTCACCTTATATGGTTATTCCCATATCCAACATTACTGGATCCATGAAAATTGGATCCCTTTCAACTCTCATTTTGTTCAAAACTCCATGATCATTTCTGCTCCAAGCATCTGGCACATTATTTACCTTCCCTGGGTGGTAGTGTATCATGCAATAATAATCCTTGAGAAGTTCAAGACATCACCTTTGCCTCATGTTGAGTTCTTTCTATGAGAAAATATACTTTAAACTCTTGTGATTGGTATATATCTCACATTTTTCACCATAGAGATAATGTCACCATATCTTCAAAGAAATGATTATAGCTGCTAACTCAATATCATGAGTAGGATAGTTTTTCTCATGAATTTTTAGCTGTCGTGATGCATATGAATAACCCTATCATTCTACATAAGGACACAACCAATTCCTTTCTTTGATGCATCACTATAAATAACGAACCCATTATTCCCTGATGGTAGATTCAATATAAGGGAACTAACTAATCTTCTCTTCAGTTATTCAAAACATTAATCACACACTTTTTTTCAAAAAAAAATTAACCCCTTTACGTGTGAGCTTCGTTAATGGGTTGGCCAATCAGGAAAAATTCTGGACGAAACACAGATAATAATCTTCTAAACCAATAAAATTATGTACCTCAGTTATACTCGTCGGTGCTGGCCATTCTTGTATTACCTTGGTCATAGAAGGATCAATAAAAATTCCATCCTTAGAGACAATATTTCCAAGAAAATAATTCTCGTGAAGCCAGAATTCACACTTTCTAAACATCGCATAAAATTCATGTCTTCTAAGAGTCTTTAGGATAATGCGCAAGTGATTTTCATGATATTTGTATATTTTTTAATATTCCAAGATGTCATCAATTAATACCACCACAAAATCATCGAGATATTCATTGAAAACACTGTTCATTAGATCCATGAAAACATAAGGTGCATTAGTCATCATAAAAGAGATTACTGTAAACTCATAATGCCTGCACCTAGTTCGAAATGCTATATTTAGAATGTCTTCCTTATTCACACAGAACTGATGGTATCTAGATCAATGCTCAATCATTGGAAAGTATTGATCTCCATGAATTTGGTTAAATAAATCATCAATGCAAGGCAGGGGATACTTGTTCGTTATTGTTATTGCATTGATTTCCATGTAGTCGATACATAAACTCATAGATCCATCTTTCTTCTAAAAAAGGACAGAACATCCCCATGGAGAAACACTAGGGCAAATAAATCCCTTATTACTCAATTCCTCGAGTTGTTTCTTATGTTTAACTTATTCCACAGTGGCCATTCTATAAGGTTTATTCGATATGGGCCGTGAACCAGGAATTATATTAATAGAAAACTCAATTTCTCATTCTGGAGGATGTCCATGTAAATCTTCCAAAAACACATCTACATATTCTTTCACAAAAGGTATATCCTCTATTTGAACATTCCTCACCCATAGTTATTTCATTCTCTTCCTCCCCGAAAAATGAATTTAGTTGATCTACTGGGGGTGGATCTAGATAAGAATCAGGTGGTGATGATTCTGATCTAAAGAAAAGGTGTTCTTTATCATCATCATCAAAAATTATAACCTCTTTATTCTTAAATATATCTTCACACCATCATCTGAAATCCAATCCATACCGAGGATTATATCAAATTCAATCATTGTTATGATGATGAGATCAACATATAATGAACATTTATATGCCCTAATGGGAACCGATTCATAGAAGTTTGTAGCATTGATACTGCCCTTAGGAGTTTTGACTGACAACTTCCTTGTTAAATCAAATATTAAATATCTAATTTTTTTACCAAACTGGGAAGATAAGAAACAATTCAATGATCCAGAATAAAATAAAGAATTTTCTAAACTTGAAGAAACCATTAAATTACCTCCCACCACATCTTTCAGAGCTTCTACCTCAGTAGTAGTGATAGCATAAGATTGGCCTTGATCCCTTGGCCTTTTTGAGGTTATATCCCCTGAATCTTAGGAAATTTATTTTCATAATATCCCATCTCCCTGCAATTGTATCATTTAACATCAGTATATTATTTCTTCCCCTTGCAGTCATGAGTTTGGTGGCCTTTTTCAACACACTTGTAACAGACTCCCCTTCCCATCAAGCAAGTTTTGGGGTGTTTCTTCAAACATTTACTATAGGATGGATGTTCAAATTTTCCCTTCTTCCCCTTATTTCCATTCCCATAGTGATCAATAGATCTCTTCTTCTCTTGCTTCACTTTAAAGTCATAAGACATAGAGAATTTCTTTTTCTGTCTTGATAGCACATGAGACAATATCTTCGCAGGACTAGAATGATTGTGAGACTAATGCTCAATGGAAGAATGGTTTTAAACCTTCAAAGAAATGATCAATATTACTCATTGGGATACGTATATAATCTTCTGCATGCCTCACTAACCTTGTAAAGTTAGCCTCATACATTGCGACATTATCATCCTTCTTTGTCTCAGACTCAGAAATTGCATTTCCATATCTCCTCAATGGTCACGAGGAATGTATTTTACTAAGAAAATCTCCTTGAACTCCCTCCATTCCATATATGATACTTCATCATCCTCCTTTGTTTTTTGAATCAATGACCACCATTAGTCAGCATCTCATGTGAGGTTATAAACTTCCATGATAACGTTTTCCCTTTCACTACTCCCCAAGGCATGGAATATTTTATCTAAGTAATTTTTCCATTTCTAATCTACTAATGTATTTGTACTCCCATTTAATTTTGGTGGTTGTTTCCTCATGAAGCGATCTAACCTAGATCCACCAAGCTGTGGATATGGGTGCTCCATACAGGTAAGGTTATTATTCATAACCAGTGTGAGTTTTACCAGTATGATGATTAGTGGATCAGCACTAGTTGTATCACCATATCCATTATAATTATATTGATGAGGAGGTAAATCCCTACATGGAGTGCACGCATTGATATAGTTTCCATTTGTTCCACTGGGATCCATTTAAAAACAATGACAAACACTAGATTAGTTTATGAATTGAAATACATAAATCAATACTTGTAAAACACTTAACATAAATTGAATAGTTTATGGATATAATCGATAATCATAAAAATGTTTTCATTGAAAAATTATATACTCATAAAACCATCATAATGGTTTGTAAAAAAAGGAGAATTATCCTAGGCATATCCCTCGAGAGTTTCATAACCAATAGTGGAGCAAGGCCTGTTGTCGTGCACCAGTTCCCATTTGATTCTAGCTCAAAGCGGTGTTTTCAGGTTTTACCCCTAGGTACATCTGTGCCAGAGCCACCACTACCTTCTGGTATCCAGATAGGGATGTACTACTTGGAAAACTCAAAAAATCTCTACAATACCAAAATTCTATGATTTTCTTCTATAATAATCCTCAAATTCCATCTTAGGTCTATGTGCCCTAATCAAAGTTTATCTAAATCTATCATCCAAGGTTTGTACTAAACTTCTTCTAATACCAACTGTATTTCCCTGACCGCAGTTACCCAGAGTTGGTGCATTATTACATAACATTGACATGATCACAAAATATCAAATCATGAATGGCCGATTAGTTTAGTAGCCTTGGAATCAATGGATACATTTATAAAGTATACATTACATCATAAAGTGAAAAACTACAACAACATCTTGTCTCCATAGACCACACTCATATCCCCTCATACAATCCCTACAGTTCATTCACAAAATACTTCTTCACATCCTGGAAAAAATAAAACATAGAAAGGTGTGAGCTCAGATGCCCAGTAAGGATAACAATATAGTGGAAACTATAATAAATAAGTATAAGCATTAAAGGCAGTGTATAACTAAAAAATCCTTTTAATCATGAACATCATCATAATATTGCAGAAAAATGAAATAAATCCATTTACATATTTACATGGACATTATACTAGTCTAATAATAAAATACATTATGAATAAGCACTTTCATAATGATGGAATGCATAACGCCAGACTATAATAACCACATAGTCAAGGCCTTATGCGAAGACTAAAAATAAGATTTTGTCAATGCCTTGATCCAAGACACTTATTTTTCTCATGAGACCTTCTAACGCATCGAGGAGCTATAGTGGGCTCCAGGAGTCACTTATTATGTTCAATGAACTCCTCATATGAACAGGTTTAAACATAATATTAACATTTGTATTAAAACTAGCATATGAAATGTCAATACCTTCTATATAAACCATGAATGGTATAAAAATAACTCATCCATAGTCAAACATACCACAAAACCATAAATACAATATGGAAGTTTGGTATAATAATAAATAAACTTCAAATAATCTTAAAATCTATCAAAGGATGTTGACTTATATGAAATCAAAACTATTTGTGAGAAATATAACTTTTTTAAAATAATTTAAATGCCATATAATTATAAAAAAAACATTTAATTGGACAATATTCTCATAATATTGTAGGGGAATATTCAATTATGTTATTATGGTATAAAATAGACCCACCCTCCTTATAAGTTAAAAAAGATATTCTTACCATAATTCTGTCGAAAAGGTCAAAAAGGACCTTTGTTTGGAAAACAACAGAGAGATTACTTTATAAAAATCATATAAAACTTCAACAAGGTTATAAATGACTTAACCCATAGTCTATAAAATAGTAAGAATGATTTGAAATAAATTTTTAAGAAACATGGATGTGGATGATAAAGAGGTCCTATTAGATAATTACGTATAAACAACCTCGGATAATGAAGAGATTGTGAAATAAATCCTTACCTTGTAATTATACTTGGCCGAGGGTAGGTTGACCTCTTATATAATGGTGAACTAAATTTTATTAAATTATACAAGAATCATGTACGTTAATATGATATCATATATGACCATTTAACATTGCTTTGTTAATAATATCTTGGTATTATCATCGTTTCAGGTGTTAACTTACTCATTTTATTTTATATGTTATTTTACATAAGTCGTTCTTGTTATCCATATGTTGTGTCTTACTCATATCCATAATGATATCAAGTCCTTAAAAATTATTTGTAATAAACAAATAAAAATTAATTTTGAATGGATACGACGAGGAATGAATCTCATCGCGTTCATGGAGATAGTAATTCGTACTTACGCCCGAGCGACAATATCATTATTTTGATATTAAATTAATATATAATTGGATGTTATATCATATATACAAATTAATTATCATGTTATAATTATTATTTCCATGAATTACACATCATTATTATACCCATCCAAATAATAATGTATTGAATAATAATTATACCACGACGTGGAGACTGTAAGTCATACGTACACACGTGTGGTGACATGTAATTCAAAGGATGTATAGAATAATGAGTCTGGTTGTAACATATTTATAATAAAATCATATTATATATAATATACTATATTAATTATTTTATAATTGAAATAACAATGAAAGAAGAAGTGGAAGAAGAAAGGAATTTGAAAGAGGGTGGTGAAAACATTACCTATTCTTTAGGTTCTTCCTTTTGATTTGATCAAAAGGGCACCTTAAGATGGCTTTCTAAAAAAGGAAGGCCCATAGGATAAATTAAGGGAAGTTGGGAGGATATTTGGGTAGATTTTGGCCAAGAAAAAAAAGGCTTTGATGGTGTGAATTAGAGATAAGGCGGAGTACCCTTTTATAAGAGGGGTGAAGGGAACCTTAGGAAAAAATTAAAATATTATTTTATAATAAATTCATATTCGGGTTTTAATGGATAAAACTGATTTATTTCAATTAGAAGGTGGGTATGGGTCAAAATCCACTCAACAAATAGGTTTTAGACAGGTTTGGGTCACTATATTAACCTTATCATTTAGTTTTAACTCTTAGTTAATTATTTTTACATTTACCATGTCTCTTTGTATTTTTATATTATATTGTTAATAAACAAACTATATAATTCCATGTGACCCCCATTTGGTCCATTAATGATAAATCTATATTTATATACGTCCTTTTCTTGAACCATAGATTTTTAGGAATAGAATATCGATTAATAATATAATATTATCTTTAAAAACTCTTTTATGTCAATTTTGAAACTATTTAACAATTGATTTTAGTTAATGTGTTAAAAACTTTATTAATTCAAAAAAAATAATTTAAGTAACCCTAACATGTCATATTGACCAATAAATTTTTTTGATGTCATCAAAACTTTCAAATTATATTTATTTTAACATTTAATAAACCAATTATTTCATTCTTTTATTAATAAAGATAATATTGCATCATTATTGTGTCATTAATAAAGATAATTATTCAATGTCTAAGAATAAAAAAAATACTATTAATTAGGAATGAATTTTAGATTTCTAATTAATATTTTTAGTCAGAAATATAACGTATATAACCCGATGTAATTTTTTTACTAAAACATATGTGCTTATTTCATTTTTGTATTTACTTTAACTTAATTAATATAATGTGTCATTATCACTTACAGGTGGCCCCATGGAGTCCCAAAATAAACCTAAATATGCCCATTTTTGGAAATGTATCAACAAATAGGGTTAGGACACGTTTTTGGGTAATTTAATATTATTATAATATTATTTTATTACCCTTATTTACCGGATTTACCCTTTAACCATGGTAAATAAAATATTTACTGAAATAATTATTCAAAATGCCTAAAAATAAAAGATACCTTTTTAAACAATTTGTACCTATATATTCTAAATATTGAATCCATTTTTTTAAATTAAAAACATAGAAGTTTTATAAATTAATTTAAAATTAATTCCCATTGTCCAAACAAAAAGCGTGTTTTTAAGAAATAATAACTATCAAAGGTTTGGTACTTGATTGTGGCCAGTATAAATGTAAAATTATGTCCAATGACCAACATTGGATTACATGGTAAAAATCTAATCTAATAATACTTTAAAATCACTGAAATTCAGAATTTATCACTACTAATTTTTTCGATTAAAAAGTAGTTTTTAATTAAAATATAGTAATTATCACTATTTATCAAAATATGAAAGTTATCAAAAAAGTACCAAAAATTCCCCTAAGATAATTTTGATATTCCAAATCCAAGAATTAATTCCATTTAAGAAGATAAAATTTATATAATTTCAAAAAGTGGGTATCACTATTCATAATGGCTAGTTCGATTGGTTGTGGTTTGTTAGAACTCGAAGTTGCATACAACACATACTGCATTATTATTCAAAGAGAAGTGTACCGTGGAAGATTGGGGTGTCAAATGAAATGATGTAAAATTAAAATTTAATAAAATATAGTTTGAGAAATAAATGTTTAATCATAAAATAATATTATTATTATAGTTTTAATATTAATATTATTATTTTTTGGTGGTTTTTGTAATTATTGTTATTATTATTATTATTAGTATAAAATTAGTAAAAAAATGGGATTTGAAACCCTAGGGGGGTTGCGACCCCCCCCCCCCCCCCTCCTTCCCTTCTTCCATACACTTCATCGTGCGCCTGCTCCCGCACCCCAGGCCGCTTGGGCCAAGTCGCTCTAGTGCTCTTCCCGGCTCCCGACCTCACCCCACGCTGCTCGCGCGACCCTCTCCCAATAGCACAACCCACCCTAGTGTATACCCTACTGTAGTGTGTAGCTCGGGTCATACCCCCCTTGTCCAGTACCTCCTTCACCAGAAGCACCCCCTCCCCCGTCTGAACTCCTCTTCAGAACGCAACACATCAGTCAGCCTCCCCTCCTCACTATAGTGTATTCGACCTCCCCTCATTCCCCTCTGATAATCATTAATCCTTTTTTTGTGATTCTTCTTTGGGGTTTTCATTATTAAATGAACCGTAATGGATTGAGTCTATGTTTGGTTCATTTTTCTTGGATGTTAAGGGTTGCAAATAGTCCTTCGGGGTGTACTCTTCCTCCTCCGAAGGTTTAGTCACAATCATGCACCTCTAAGATAGATGAATCTATGTTTTCCCTCTTTCGGAGCAACCTTTTGGTGCTTGTGTTTCTTCAAAAATTATTTTTACTTTATTCACTTCATAATGATTCTAATTAGTCCATTATGATGTTTATGGATTATTAATGTGTTTACTGTTTATTTTTATGCATGATAATGCCTATTTTTTAATTTATTTTTTGAATTTATCAACATGTTTTCTTGAGAGAATAATTTTTTAAAAACTATAGTTTGAAGTGAATCTCTGATTATTTCAATGTGTGCATGTGTTATGTGTTTTTGGTTAAATGTCTTTTCGGGTTTAAATAGTAAAATTATATATTTTATGTGGTGAGAAATATACATAAAATGTGTTTGGATATGAGTATATGGATAAAGAGGATTTTCTAAATTATATGGGTATGTTCTGATGTGTGCTTCATTAGGGTACTTCTCGGAATTGTTTTTGGGATTATGAAAAGTCTGCAAAATGTCTTTTCAAAGGAACTTGAGATGGTAATGCATTGATAGTGGGTTTTTACAAAGGGTTTTCATAAACATACTAAGAAATGGTAAATGCATTTGAAAAATGGTTTTGGTGTTTGTGAAATTGAAAGAGGGATGTTTATGGAAAATGGTGTTTTCTTAAAATTATAGTTTCTGAAATGGTTCATTGTTTTCTAAATGAAGTCAGTTCCTTGTACAATTTCTAAAAATGGTTTAAAAGGGAAGTATAAGAAGGGTGAGGCCCATTTGAAAAATGCTTACCTAAAATGAGATTTTATATTATTGGAAATGGATTTCAATGTTCTTTTGTTAAATGTATTTGGGGTGTGCAAAACATAAAGGTCCATTTGAAATTAATAACATTAAAATATTATTTGTTGAGATCTTGATTTCTTGAACAGTCTGTTGGTTTCTAAATAATGTTGGTTCCTCTAGGTTAACTAATTAAAGCTCGGGTGGCTCTATTGTGGTGCATACACACACATACATAATTGCATATGTGTATATGTATATATATAACTTCCTTTCACATATTCTATCATGGAATAGGGAATATTTTCAATGGATTAAGGGTATATATATATATATATGTATATATGTATGATAATGTATGTGTGTGCTAGTGTGGGAATTTTCGTCGGAAGATTCAAGAGCCCAAGTGTCTTGGCTTCGAGCACTTCCTTCTCTGAGGTAGGATCTCTATAAACTAACATTTAAATTTAAGATTTATTTATTTATTGTATTTCACACTTAGTTTTAATATTAATTATGGATATAGAACTTCTATGTAAAATTTTATGTCTTGAATTGGAGTGTTTTGTTTCTTATATTGTGTTGCAATAAATGGTTTGATAGTGTTTTCACATAAATTGCCCGATGAAATGCCCCTTTGGACTTTTTGAATGTGTTTTTGATTTAAAATGTTTATGTGAGTTTCTTAAATGGGTTTCGAAGTGTATTTCAAATGTTCAACGTGGTGTGCGTGTGATTACATAAGAAATGGTTTGGCTTGCGAAAATGTTGTGAGGCCCAGTTGGAACTTTCTTAAAACTAGTCATCTCAAGAAAACTCTCCTTGATGAGGTCCACATGCTTTGGTTGAGTTATATTTTATGGGAGGTCAGTTGTGTATGACTTTCCAATGATCATATGGTTTAATGGAGAGGTATATTTTCCTTGGGGTGACTCGGGGGGTGACTTTATTATGTATGTTTACTATGCGAGGAGTGTACTTGTGACTCGATACTTGTTTCATATTGTGGGATCACACCCCTTTGTGTCAGAAAATGGGAACCAATGCAAGAAAAGGAATTTTTAGTGAACGATTACTGAACTTGTTTAGGTTACGCACTAGCTAGTGGCCCTTAGTACAGACATTGCTCTATTTGGGGATTGGGCCCCTCGGTTAGGCTAGGTAAGGCAACACCGAGCGTTTGGGTGTTATGATGTCATCGAGAGTAGGCATTCCTTTGGTATTAGTCACATATATAGTACATTCTAGACTCTTAATGAGCTCCTAGGTTTTTCCATGTTTGTCGGTACTTAGTTATCTATAGAAAATGATTGAGGTGCTTTGTTTGGCTGGTTACTCTTGTTTGTTATTTTCCATTTCCCTTATGTGATTATTATTTTTTCCTTTGTGTATGGTGTGTCTCTTTGTCAAAGGGGATAAATGTGATCTCCAAATGTTTTTGGAAAAAGTTTTTTAAATTGTTTTAAACTTATAAATCCCTCTTTCTTTAAAAAGGCTAAAGCTTCATCCTTGTAAAATATCTTAGTCGAAAATCTGAAGGGCAGTGGATCAGGATATTATTTTAAAGAAGACAATTTGTAAAAACATTGTTCTATACATTGTATTTAAAACTTGAAAATGATGGAACTTTGATTTAAATGAATTGCATATGAGAATAGATTGTTTTGGCATGCCAAATGATTTTTAATACTCACACTTATAGTTTTAACTTTGTTCTTTTAGCTTCAGTTGTTGCAGCTTGATTAGATTCAGTCACCAAAGTACGACGTGGGATTGAGGTTGGTGGTGACCCATAGGGTCACATAGATGTATGTATGACTTTTTTTCTCACCGCACCTAGTTTTCATTTTCATTGTTTAGTTGTTTTTATTTATCATTAATTTATAGTCCAAATGGTTCTCACATGTTTATTTTTGATGCCTAACACTAGTTTCCAGCCCGTGGGGACTGGGAATGCCCCTCGAGCCATGTCGCGGGCCGGCACGAGAGACCTATTCAGGGTCGACCCGGGTTAGTTCGTGACAATCTGGTATCAGAGAAGTTCCTTATTATTTGGGATTTCCAATAGATAGATATTATGATTGTCAAGGCCCGGGTGGTAGGTTGCGGGTTGGTGACTGATCGACACCGCTCTTGATGAGACCATAGTTACCAGGGGTAGTTCGGGTTTTGAGTCTTTTGTCTTCATTTTGGATTGAGGGATGACAATAGAGGTGAATCGGTGACACATTGTGACCCCACATGGAGAAGTAACCCTTGTAGAACCCAAGTGACAAGTTCAAGGTCTTCTGGTGTTTTGTATTACATAGGGAGTGGATCACTACCATGTCACTGGGTTGGAGATAATCACTAGTTTGTCATTCTGGTTGTCCATTGTTGGTTGTTCATTGTCTTGATTTTGATTGGTTTTAGAGTGATTTTTGAAATGAAGGTGGTTTGAATTTAAAGGGGTTTGTATCTAATGGATTAAAAACTGGTAAAAAGGATATTTATTTTCTGTAGTCTTGAAATATGTGAAGTTGGATTTTTTAAGAGGAAATGCTTCGATTTGGAAAATTTTTCTTATGTTTGAATTTAGTAACATAATGGAATGTGCGACCCTTGGTATCCATTAGGATTATCCATATATGTGTGGGTAGATTGGTGAAGTTCACATTGACACATATTTATGTATGATTTTAGTGGAATGGGATTAAGGCTTATGTGGTGGTTCATAGGATTCCATGGGTGGGGTTTTGGAATTTAAGGTTGGGTTGATTTTTTCTGAAATGGACATGAATGAAAAAAAAATATTTTAGGACATGGTTTTTCTTGAAAAGTTATTTTTTGTATTTTGAAAAGTATATTTTTCTTGTGTTTGTATATGTTTGATTTATGAGTTTGTTACCCTTTGATTGTGGTGTTGCTTTTGGTTGTGTTTAAGCTTGTTGGGAATTATGAGCTGGTTGTCTCAGTTTGGGGTGTTTCTTTTCATTGAGTTTTGGCATGATGCCAATTTCCATTTTTTCAGGTTATTCTAAATATGCCACCAAGATGTTTCCTCAAAAGTTGTTAATTAGTTGTGTCCAATTATAGTTTTTATTGATTATTTCTTGTCATTCTAGGCACTCGGGGTTCATTAGGGGCAGTGGAGAGGTTTGAGGGGAATAGAGCATGTATTCAGGTGGTTCGGGACTCTAGAGTTTATTTGAGTTCGTAGAGTCTTGGGTTTAGTGGAGGGTCCATACTTGGACCAGTGGAGGTGGATGTCTCGTCATAGTTGGAGTTGGGATGATACAGGAGGTGTTAAAGTCCGTCTTCATACAATGGATCATACCTAAGGAGGTGAAGGTTAAAAGAGGTGAGAGCTCGTCCATAGTTAAAAAGCCCAATGGTTGACAAAGGCCTGTGTCGTCTACTTTAAGGATTTGACATCTGGAGATCAGGTGCTTGTAAAATCTAGTGAATCTCATCATTTGTAAGGGTTACCCATTTTGTGAGTGGGGTATATGAGAGGAAACTGCCTCTGAAGAAATCCTTTTTTTCTGTGTCATCTTTTAGATCGTTAGAGTACATTCTATTGTTCCATCGGTGTTTCTAGTTCGAGCATCCTAATCCATCTTGTATCAACCCTCCAAAGTCATGTTATTACATGACTGTTCGGGTAACTAGGAAAGGTTCCAAAAAAAGTGTCTTTTGAGGAAGGAGTTCTGATCAGGGGATGCTTGGGTTAGACTATGAGGCGTAAGATTCATCATCCATCAATGCCCCAACCTCAGGTCTCGTGATGAATCTTGCACCTAGTCATGGTGTCAGAGGCATGTGAGACCTTGGCTTGGTTTTGTAAATTTCATCATGGAATAGATACATTTAGGGTTTCCTTGCCCTCGTTTTCTTGTTGTTATACGTTCATATTTTGTGGTAATAGTGCAATGAAATTATTCTTTTGTGATCATAGTAGTTGTGTTCTTCTGAATGTGGCCCCTAGAATTGTTTGTTTTTCTTAAAGGTGTATTGGGCCCTTGTGTGGGTTGGTCCTAGTTATATTAGTAACTGATTGGAGATGTGAATATTGGCGGTCTTTTTCTTGTGTTGGGAGTTCCAGGTTTCAATAGAGTCATTTTATCACTTGTACTAAGGGATTTAGATGTGTTGAGATTTTTAGATCAGCGTGGGGAATTCTTATTTTGAGCAGTGTTGTTATTTGGAGTTCCTTGTTCTGATTCCTTGATATGTCAGGTGACCTTGTTGTGGTTTTACATTTAAATTTCAATGTCCTTGTTCAACTCATGTAGAGGAGTCAGTAAGTTCAGGTCTGGAGTTCCTGCGTTATCCCCTCCTTGGGTTGGTGTGTGTGGGTTTTTAGTTTATTTGTTAGTCGATTTATTGTGGTGGGGAGAACCCTCTCGTGTTATCCCCTCATTTTATGTCACAGTTTCTTCGTGACTAGTCGAGTGTGACTTGGGGAGTGAATCGTCAACCCGAGGTTCATGATTTTCCTTTTTCCTCTGTTTGGGCATAGACTCATGCTTTGGCTATCATTTGACATGGTGACTTTCTGGGGGAAAAAGTGTATGTGGTGGGGAGAATTGTCACATCCCAAACGAGATTAATGCATGACTTGTGCTTGACTTATTAAACTATGATAAAACATGCACTTTGACTTTGTAGGTGGTTAGTGCAAGGTGGCATAGTTGAAGTGCACCTTGCTTGACCACACACTTAACAACACACAAGCCGTGTGGTTTCCCGACACCTGAATTAGGTAAATAAATTACTTAAAGGATAAGTGAGATGAAATGAAGTAAAATAAAAATTTAATAGAATATAATTCAAGAAAAAAATGTTTAAGAAGAAAATAAGAATAATATTATAGTTTTAATAATAATATTATTATTATTTTGGTGGTTATTTTTATTAGTATTAATATTAATATGGTTATTATTATTGTATTAGTATTATTATAACATTAGTAAAAACCCATGGAATTTGAAACCCTAGGGGGTCGCGGCCCCCCCTTTCTTTCTCACCTACACTTCAGTGTGCGCCTGCTCCCGCACACCAGGGCACTTTGGCCAAGCTGCTATAGTGCTCTTCCTGGCTTCTGGCCTCACCCCACGCTGCTCGTGCGACCCTCTCTCTGCGGCCTGACCCCCTAGAGTACACCCTGCTTTGGCGTGTTGCTCCGGTCGAACACCCCTTGTCTAGCGCCTCCATGCCCAGCAGTAACCCCCCCCCTATTTGGACACCTCTTCAGTTCACAAAAACCTCTGACAGCCGCCCCTCTTCGCAGTGGTGCGTTCGACCTCCCCTCTTTCCCCATTAGTAAGCATTAGTCCATTTTTGTGATTTTTCTTTGGGGTTTTCATTTTTGGATGAATCATAATGGAATGGGTCTATGCTTGATTTGTTTTTCTTAGATACTAGGGGTTGAGAATGGCCCTTCATGGTGTACTCTTCCTCCTCCGAAGGTTTCATCCCAATCATGCACCTTTAAGGTAGATGAATATGTGTTTTTACTCTTCCAGAGCAACCATTTGGTGCTTGTGTTGCTTTAAATATTATTTTTACTTGATTTGATGCTTAATGAGATAGCTAATTAGTCCATTATGATGTTTATGGATTATTATAACATGTCCAAAATAGTTTCTGAAGTTTTTCTTGTTTAGGTTTATGTATTCTAATTCCCAATTTAGTTTTAATCATTTTTTTAATTTATCATGATGTTTTCTTGAGAGTATAATTTGTCAAAAACTATATTTTGAAGTGAATATCCAATTATTTCAATGTGTACATATGTTAAGTGTTTTTGGTTAAATGTATTTTGGGTTTTAAATAGTGAAATTAGATATTCTAAGTGGTATTAAATATACGTCGAAAGTGTATTGACCTGAGTATATGGTGAAAGATGATTTTCTAAATGATATGGTTATGTTCTCTTGTGTCCTTCATTAGGGTACTTCTTGTAATTATTTTTAGGATTATGAAAAGTGTACGAAATGTCTTTTCAAAGGCACTTGAGATATAAATGCTTTGATAGTGGGTTTTTACAAAGGGGTTTTATAATCTTATTAAGGAATGGTAAATGCATTTGAAAAATGGTTTTGGTGTTTGTGAAATTGAAAGCAGTTTGATTATGGAAAATGGAGTTTTCTTAAAATCATGGTTTCTTAAATGGTTCATTACTTTCTAAATGAATTCAATTCCTTGTGTAGTTTATAAAAATGGTGTAAAAAGGTAGTATAATATGGGTGAGGCCCGTTTGGAAAATTTTTAAGAAAAATGAGATTTCATATTATTGAAAATGGTTTTTGAAGTGCTTTTGGAAAATGTATTTAGGGTGTAAAAAACATAAAGGTCCACTTTAAATTGCTCACTTTAAAATAGTGTTTCTTTATATCTTGATTTCTTGAATGGTCTATTGGTTTCTAAATAATGTTGGTTCTTCTAGGTTAATTAATTTAATCTTGAGTGGCTCATTGGTGGTGCTCACACACACATACATAGGTCCGTAAGTGTATATGTATATATATATATTCCATTCACATATTCCCTCATGTAGTGGGTAATATGATCAATGCATTAAGTATATATATATATATATATAAGAATTTTTTTTCTAGTGTGGGCATTTTGTTCGGCTATATCAAAAACCAAAGTTTCTCTGCTTGGTCTGTTTCCTTCACTGAGGTAGGATCACTATGAAGTTAGCTTTAAATTTAAGAATCCTTTATTTTTCTGTATTTCACATATAGTTTTAATATTAATTATGGATATAGAAATATTATTAAAAGTGTCTGTCATGTATTGGAGTGGTTTATTTTTCTATGTTGTGTTGCAGTAAATGGTTTGATTGTGTTTTCACATAAATTGCCTAATGAAATTAAACATTGGCCTTTGTGAATGTGTTTTTGATTTAAAATTCGGGACTGAGTTTCATAAATGGGTTGGAAGTGTATTTCTAGTTTTCAAAGTGGTATAGTGGTATGCATGTCATTCCTTAAGAAATGGTTTTATTTCTAAAAATTATGTGAGGCTTAGTTGGAACTTTTTTGAAACTAGTTATCTCAAGAAAACTTTCCTTGGATGTGGTCCCCTTTCTTATGTTGAGTTATATTTTATGGGAGGTCTTCTGGGTAGGACATTCCTATGATCAAATGGTTTAAAGGTGGGGGACATATTTTTGGGGTGACTCTGGGGTAACTTTTTTGTGTATGTTGACAATGTGAGGAATGTACTTGTGACTGGATACTTGTTTCATGTTGTTGGATCACCCCCTCCCTTTTGTATGAACATGGAACCTAGCATAGCAAGATAATTTTCATTGAACAATTTTTCACTTGTTTAGATTACGCACTAGCCAGTGAACCTTAATACAGACTTTGCGATACTAGGCGATTGGGCCCCTCAGTTAGGCCAGGTATGGCAACACCATGCTTTTGGGTGTTATGAAGTCATCGAGAGTAGGCATGCCTTCACGATGAGTCACATGTATAGTACGTTCTAGACTATTAACAAGCTCCAAGATTTACCCAAGTATATTAGCACTTAGTTATCTACAGCAGATGATTGAGGTTCTTTTTTTGTTTGGTTACTATTGTTTGTTATTTTCCATTTCCCTTGTGTGATATTGTTTTTACCCTCATGTATAGCGTGTGTCTTTGTTAAAGGGGATACAAGTGATTATTAAAAGTTTGTGGAAAAATGTTTTCAAAATGTTTTAAACTTATCTATTCATCTTTCTCTAAAAAGGTTAAAGCTTCATCCTTGGAAAAGAACTTAGTTGAAAATATGATGGGCGGTGGATCATGATTTTCTTTTAAAGAAGAAAATGAGCAAAAACATAAATCTATAAATTTTATTTCAAAATTGAAATTGATGGATCTTTGATTTAAAGGAAATTCATATGGGAATAGATTTTTTGGGTATGCCTACTGAGTTTTAATACTCACGCCTATAATTTTACCTTTTTTTAGATTCACTTTTTGTGCATTTCATGGATATAGTCGCCATAGTGCGACGTGGGATTGAGGTTGGTGGTGAACCATAGGGTCACATGGAGGTATGTATGACTTTTTTTCTCACCGCTCCCATTTTCATTTTCATTGTTCAGTTTTGTTTATTTATTTTTGTTTCATTTATGGGCCAAATCATTCCCACTTGTTTAGTTTTGATGCCTGGTAAAAGTTTATAGTCTCTATGGATCAGGAACGCCCCTAGGGCTATGTCGTAGTCTGACTTGGGTGATAGGTTTAGGGTTTACCCGAGTTGGTTTGTGATAATCAATAAATAAATAATGCAAGACATCCAAATGATAAAATGAGGGTTAAATTTTATATTATGTTTTTAATAAAAAAATTCCCAGATTATTTCGATGAATCTTCTAATCAACTATTTACTAAGAAATGGATCAGCTACACTAAAAATGTACTTTACATCCTCTAGACTTCAGAACATGAAAATTTCATTTTGGTTGTCTACTATATGGAAGGTGATTTAGATCAACGGTAGAAATTTATCAAAAATATGGGACAACATGGGTAAATTCAATCCATGTATTGTGATGACTTCAAGAACCTATTTTCTAATAAGTAAATTCCTCATACTAAAAATAAAAATATGGAAAAGGAGTTCCTTGAGAAAAAAAAGAAGGATAACGAATCTATTGTTACCTACGAGGGAAATTTTTACAAGACTTTCAAGGTACACTTCAGGTATTATCATGAAACTTGAAAGTATTCATGATCATTTTTGCAATTGTTTAAAACCATGTATTCAAAAGGTTTTATCCACATGATACTTATATATATATATATGGATAAATTGTTTTATTTGCTATAAAAGTCAAAATGAATGTCATAGCTATGTATCATTATCTTGGTTTTGATATGTAGAGAATATAGATTTAAAAAGAAAATCTAAGAACCATGGGGAGAAGAAGATGAGATGTTTTTTATTCTCAATGTTTGGTAAGAATAATGGGGAAAATTTTCAAAAGGGACTACTAAGTGTTTTAAAAGTGTAAAGGAAGGTAATCAAGTAGATGAATGTAAAAGTGACAAGATGAAGTTTTTTAATGACATGAATAATGATAAATCTCCATAGAATGGACCTTGCACACTTTTTTGTTTCTATTTAAATGATTTTTGGAATTATGACAACATGTCCCTAAATAATAGGGTTAATAAAGTTGATTGATACCAAAAATATCTAAATTCCATAAAGGGAAGGATTATGAATGTGAATCATAATAATTTGGGAACACTGATCCTCCCCTCCCTAGTTGGGAATTTCATGTTTCATTTTGTATGAATGACACCTTTAAAAATCTTGTTGGTCATCATTTAGTGAGATTTACTATGATTATCTCCCTCTATATGAATTATAGAATAAATAAATCATATTTAATTTACATTAGTACATGTTTGACCCCAATAATCCAATATAAATGTTTTTTTAAGATGATATGTTTTTAGGAATAATAGGTGAATTTTGTCATTGAATAATTTATATCTCCATATATGAATAAATGATGTGTTATGGATACCATAATAGTTTTATGAGTTTAATATTGATCATAATTACAATTTCATTGACACAACTTTTATTGTTTTATGTGATGGTATTTAATCAAGATTAAGGATATTTTATGAGTCACTTATGAAAATAAAACACTTTGGTTCTGTATATAGTGTCAATGTTATTTTAAGAATTCTTGTAAAATTTTTGGAAATATGATTACATGTATTTGTAAAATTTTGGGTTTATCTTATCATTTAGGTTAACATAATTATTTGTGATAGTGGATCAAAGTATAACACTAGCACACTTTATTTATATGAGAGAAGATTTATATTTTTTTCTTCTTTCCAAAATATATATTAAATAAGTAGTAAGGTTTCATGGAGTACCACATTCAATTTTATTTTATCATAATATATAGTTTACCTATAGGTTTTGGAAAATCCATCACTATGATCTTGATAAAAATTTGAGTTTCATCAAAGCATATCATTCTCAAAAAATTGTCAGTTTGAGACAATAATTCAAACCCAAGAAAATATTTTATGATTTTTTCTTATGGTTTTCAAAGGGGGTTGGGAAAAATAAATTTTTAAATTTTACTTTTCTTGAATAAGTAACTTTTAATTGATCAATGATGTGGATCCTTATAAATAAATATTTGTAAATAAGTGTATAACTCTAACATATTATGATGAAATTGAAAAAATAATGATATTGGGACTAGATCAATTTTTTGAGATTGAAGAGAATATTTGATCCATTTAGTAACATGTATGAGTGGTAAAAAGTTAATAAAAAATTTTATATTGATAATATTAAGTGTCATCTAGATCATGAAGTTGGTAAGAAGGTATTTATACAAATTTCTCCATTGAAGAAAGAAGGTAAAACTAATCCCTGGATATATCATTCCCATTAAAATACTTGATCATATCAAGACTGTAGATTATCATTTTGAACATACATAAAACCACTATTATGTTAACAATATGTTCCATGTATAACTTCTGAGAAAGTACATATTTGATCCATCACATGTACTAAACTCAAAGGTCATACCACTGGAGCATGATACTTTTTATGGGAAAAAACTCGTTGAGTTTATTGATCGAAAAGAGAAAGTTCTAAAAAACAATACCACGAACATGGTCTATGGTATTTGTAGAAACCACCATATATAAGAACCTATAAGATAACTTGAGGATGAAATGTGGTAGAAATGTTCACAGTTGTTGGACAAGAGTGATGAATTTTGAGGGTGAAATTCATTTTAAAGGGTGTAGAATGTAACCCCTTGAGTTTTCATGATTTATTATTTTTTGAATAAATTAAATTAAATTGAATTATTTTATTACATGAAACTCCATGATAATCTTTCACTACCTGCAATACTGGGTTAGCTTGTGTTACACAAGACACTGAGTTTAAACAAAAAATGATATATTATTAATATAGTTGTTTAAATGTGACCATTATAACCCAGTAATTGAACTAAGAAATATGAATAGTTACAACATCTTTTTAAATATTAATTACAATGGTTTTAATTAAATAAAACATATTGATAATAAACTACATAATTTTCATTAATGTCTTTTTATGTTTCAAAATAATTTTTTTTTAAAATTATTTTTCCTTTCTTTTTGTGAATAATAATAAAATTAATTTTCAACACTTTTAGAAAATAAATATGATAACATATAAATAATTTTGGAATTCATAATGTCAAAATTATCATAGGGTGAATTTTTAATATTTTTATGAAATGTTTCATTTTTTATGAAAATTGAAAAATACAGAATTTTCATTGAAGCCCTCCTTTTGGTTTACATTATCTATAATGTAAAATTATATTAATAATTTTTTGAAATAAAATTAGTTCATTTTTAAATCCATTAATATAATTTAGGTAATTTGAATAAATTTTATATTTAATTTTGTTATAAAAACATAGTATGCTTTTGAATATGTTATCTTTAAAATCCTGCTTTTCATTGTGTTTGTGGGATTTATTTTAAGTAAAAATTTTCCACTTATGTGAATTTAATTTGGAAAAATGTATAATTTTTTTAATCAGATTAATTTATATTATCTAACAAAGAAAACATAAATTTATTCCAAAATTAATAGTAAATACATTAAAAATTAATTATCACGGTTAAGGTAAAATTTGGTTTACTATGGGGTTAAACTAAAACGATATGGGTAAAAATGGCCCAAAACAATTCCAAAACCAATTTAATGGAACTATTACAAAAATATATATTATATTATCGATAATACTTTATTTTGGAGAAATTATTATCAAATACAGTAAGGTGGAATTCTTTTTTCCAAAAAATTACAATTACGCCACTCACCTCACTTATAAAAGGACACCCCTTCTCATATCTTCCTCAAACCTTAAAAATAATTTGTTGCATCTAATAAATACCTATATAAATTCTAAAATTACATATTATCATTATATACTCATTATTTTAAATATAAAAAACCCTTGAAAATATTTTGGTGCAAACATAAGGACGGTAACAAAAGAAGATTTAACGTTCATGAATGAGGGTATTTGTTTCCTTTCTTCATAAATTTTTTTATATTATCATAATTATAGAATTATGATTTAATAACAGAATTATCATAAATATATTGATATTTTTTTTATATAAATGAATTTTCCTAGAACCATCTCCACATAAATCAAATGAGTTACAAAATCATTATTTGTGTGTATGGTGGACTACCGCCTCATGAACCGTTGTCATTAATTTTCCCATTACCACCTATAAATGGTTGTTATAATGATGTATTTATTATTTAAATATAACAGAAATTAAATTATTATTATTATTAAATTATTATGCTATAAATATCATCATTATTTCCATTTTGTGGGAAAATGATAACGTTGTTCGTGTGTATGGAAGAATACGGCCTCATGAAGCCATGTGATTCATTCACGCTATACATGAATGGTAATAAGGATGTTTTTAATGAAAATATTTGATATAAATTAAATAAAAATTATTATTTAATTATAATATATCATTTACCTTTATTTCATTCTATCAAAAAATAAAATGAAAACATATTTCATGTGTACGTACGACCTACTATCTTCATTAATGGTGTATTTTATTTTCTATCACTAAATTTTATGGACTGCTAAAAATAAATATATAAATAATATATATGACATATATATCTTGTTCAAAATTATGTATATTATTATATCATGATATAATTTGGTGGAAACAAATAACAAATTTAAGCATATATGAAAAGAAAAACATTTTTTACCAGAAAAGTAACACTAACATGGAATTGTTAATAAATGGGTAATAAAAGGTCACAAAAAATAATATATGTTATGAAATTTATATATAATACTTTTATAATAAAAATAAATTTATTATATTGTAGGTTTTAAAATATAAAATGGAAGTCAAGGTTAAAGGTATGGGATTCTTAGTCTCTCTTATTTCTAGAAGACATATGAAAACTCACCACTCATTTATTTTGTGTGGTGTATATACTTTACCCTTTAATTTTCCAATAATAAACATAATTATTTTAATAATATTAAAATGATTCATTTTGTTATATTATTTATTGGGAATTAAGATTAAAAATATTACTGAAGCAGTAAGTGATTTTTGACTCAATGTGCCTTGTTTGAGATGTATATTATGTTATAAACATATATTTAATCACAAGGTGTATATATATCCACTTTGACATGTAATATCAAGATTTTATTTATCCCCACAATATTTTTTGCTCCATTTTATGTTGTTCATTCGTGTAGATTACAATTCAATGTTCCCAATGTTGTATTGATTTTATTTTTCAATATCATAGTTTATCAGGATTTTTTATGATTATTTTTCTAGTGATAAAATAATATAATACATCTCTCTATAAATACATTAATTTTATTATCATAAATATATTGATGATATTTTTAAGTAATATTACCATTTTACCACTCACTGGTCTTAAAATAATTGAGAAAACTATTTAGTAAAATCTTTTATTATTTCTCCCTTTAGTCGAAAAACTAATTTCTTCCAAAAAATTATTTTCTAAAAATATCTCCTAAATTTTTTTACTATTATTATATTATTTTTAAAATATATATTTTTCCATGATTTAGTGTTTACAAAAAAATAGAGGAATATTTATGTTGTTTTCTAAACAATTATCATTTTTATTTAACCAAAAAAAATGAAAGGAATTATTTTTTAACATTTATGACATGAATGAAACTTATTTTTTTCATGAACAATATTTTTTTAATATTAATTTATTAGTTTTTATGTTTATTTACAAATAAAATAATTTTCACAATGTTTTATGTTTTAAATAAAATTGATTTTCTATGTGGAATGAATAATTTCCTCAATAAATGTTATGAATGATCTTTTACAAAACATTTTCCATATGAGATAAAATATATAGATGTCACATATTCCTTATTGGGGATATGATATGATGATAAAATTCTTATTCTATTTTAACGGTTTGGGTTTATTATGAAAATACTTTTATGAAATTCATTTCTCTTCCATGGGTTATACTATGATTGAATTCCATTGAAGCCCACTTCTTTTTCAATGGGTTATTCTGTGTTCAAATAATGAAATGATTTGGATATATTACTCTTTTACAGAGGTTATGATATGGTGAAATTTTTAAGAACCCCATTTCATTTCATGGGTTATAACAAGTTATATGTATTATAATCTTGTGGCACGCATATGTATGATTTTTACTACATGGGGTGTGGGACCTATGTCTCCCTCCATTTCATTGGGTAATAGTAAATGTTATACAAGATCAGGGGGTGCACGAATGGTTATCCAAAGACCAAAAAATAGGGTACATGGGTTCTTATCCCAATCCCTAAATAGGGTACATGTGAGGTCATCCCAATCCTGAATTAGGTACATGGGTGGTTAGGACAAGAAAAATATTTTATGAATATCTTGGCAGGTATCCTTGACATAATGTTTTATTTTCATCGGGGTATGCCACAAATCTATGTCTTATGCCAATTTTATGATATAATTGATGATGTTATTTTATTCTCTTATGATTCATGTCTTAAGATCATTCATTATTTATTCATTAACTCAATATTATGATCATAAATATGTATGGTATGGTGTTTGTATGTTATGCTCATGTTCTCATACCCTTATTATCATGTTATTATTATATATCCCACTTGTTTACCCTTACTAATCATCTAAGATCACCATTTCTTATTTTACACTTCCCTAGATTATGAAAAAAATAGATTAGTTATTTTTGTGAAGAGTGCAAAAGGGGAATATCCTTGTGGGATATAATTAAAATATTTGACCAAATTAAGAAGGTTGGGTTCCATGTATCCAACCGAACTAATCTATTGTGGTCCTCAAGATTTTTTTATGTATTGAATATTAATATAAAAATATGAAATATCCATGTATTATATATCTATGTTTCTATAGATGATATTTTCCCCATGTATTAGGAGGAGATGGAAGAGCATATTCGGATTCAGCATGTCCTTGAGGCCATGCATGAGAGGCTGGATCAGTTGGATCATTTGATAGCTAGGGAGGATCCTTAGGGTAATTTTTTGGTGTGTCATAAGAGAGGATCCAATGTGTTAATGATCCATGAAAAAATACTCAATTTTAAATTTTTTTAATTCTTTACATACATGGAAACTTTTATCTTTAATCACATTACCATTTCACTTCAATCACACTAATGAGAAAGCCAATGATTATTCCACAATCTCTTGTGATTCCTATTTTATGTGAGAAACGAGGGAAACCATGTGATTGATCATTAATTTGAGGTTGCTATAAAATCATTGAACACTCGGGGTATGAATTTATTGATTAAAAAATAAGAGATTCCTAAATGATAAGGGCTATGGCTGGAGTATAGGTTTATTTAAACATTTGAATTGATTTTACAATGCATGGTAGAGCATTAATGGGGTGAAAATAGGTGAATTTTATTATACCCAAACAAAGTGGAATGAAGATCATGAATCTAGATGAAAAATATTTGGCACACAAAGGGGGTTGCGTGATAGTGGAGGATAATTATTGACCATGTTCGAAACACATCATCCATTATCATTTTGCTGAAGATAGGGAGAAACTTATGAGGGTTGACCGTTGACCATGTTCAAAAAACGGGACCTATCTCAAAATTTCATATGAAGTAGTTCAGGTTTTGTGCCTATGAAATTAGGTTAGATAGTGTTTAATGGGACCATTCAATCATGGGGGACTCATTTGGACATGGATGCTTATGGGGACCCAATTCAAGGGAGAAAGGAAGAATAGTGATAATGTGATAAAATATTCAAATAGAGTCTGTCACTCTTGAAATAATTCCACTGTAGCCTTGAGTTCATTTCATATGCATATTGTTTTTTAAAAAGTTAAAACTCAACATCCATGGGGAATTGTATCTCAAACACTGAGAGATAGTCAAATAACCTGAACAATGTGGTAGGTAACAAACACCGAAGGAGTAAAGGGATTCTCAAGAGAGGGCCTAAGATTCTATACTATTTTACATCATGTTGTCAGGACAATAGACATATATTTTGATTTCATGTGGTGAGGATGTTGGACATGCAATTTAATGTCATACAGTAAGGATGATGTATCACACAGTTTAACATCATGCTATTGGGATTTCATGTCATAAAATTTCATATATTTCGAATAGGATGTCCGGATCTTAGTTTAAGGTCATATATAATAGAACAAATTCAAATATTTAAGGTCATAATACATCGAACATTAGGCTGTGTGTTTCTAAATAGATATATATGTCATATTGGAGAATTTACCAGAAAATAAAGGGTATCCTATGAGGCCCTTCCAAACAGAATACTCTAGGGACATCTTGCACATAGATAATGGTCATAATGATTTTACCCATTAAAAATTGTTTAAGATAATAATTATGGAACCATAGAGTTTACAATTGTTTAAGGTCCAAATGCTTGAAAACAATTAGGGCCCACTACCGAAAAAAAATTATGATGATGGGGGATTGAAAACCTATAGAAATGGTAATTTTTGAGGCCCTACAGCATGAATAATAATCTAGGGAAACTCACAAAAATTTTACGGTCTTGATTCTGGGAACATAGGGATCCATGTCTTGGGGAGATGTGTATGGTGGAGGGGAGAGGTAACTCAACATGAATGGAAGGGCCTATGAGGCCACTCGATTTCACACCAACCATCCCTGGGACAATTGAAATACTGTTTAAGGTCAATATTCTTATACCATAGTGTGAGAATCCCAAATGGATATTTTTAACAAGGATGAGTGAAAACCCAACCTAAATTGTGGTCCAAAAATGCATTATCCCACCCAAAATAATCTTAGAGAGACTTGTATAGATGTTGATGTCTTAATTCATTGAACATGGGGGAATGTTCCTCAAAGGTGTATTCACAACATCAAATTTGGGTAACCCAAAATGAATTAGGGGCCAAAGATATTGGAAATCACATGAAACATTCCTAGGATGACATGCACATAGTTTAATGTCATTATTATTGGAATTAATCCCTTAGTTTATAACACTAGATTTTTTACTGATTATAAAGAGATTAAGTTCATAATTCTTGTAATAATTGTAGTTGGTCATGAATGATGCAGAACAGTACTAAAGAGTGGTTAACCAATATGAAAGGATGGGCCTAGGAGGCCACCCTACAATACAAAAAACATATCTGAGACCATTTCCCATATTTTAAGGTTATGATTATCGAACCATAGGATCTTAGATTAATGTATTAAAGGTAAAAAAATTGATATTACATTAAGTTCATCGGGTTTGGACCATAAGGGAACTCATGCATCATAACCATTCTTGACTATAACTTCCTCCCAAATCCTACGCTTGTATGATCCATGCTCAGTGTGAGAAATAAGGAGTGGTATGGAGTTCACATTTCATGAATAAGAGGACACAATGGGGATGGAAGTGATTGAAAAATACTATGAGAGTGATTTTAAATTTAAAGACCACACCCCAATACACCTATGCCTTCTCTCATAAAACATCTCACTTATTCCATGTTTCGATAGATTAATCTGTGACAAGACGTCACCCTTATATCGACAAAATGTGACTACCTCAGAGATATTCATCTGAATATGCATCATTCTCACATCATCTTATGACACCCGAAGGATTTCTCTGTCACGATCTCACCATAATGAAGTACCAACTATCATGAACCACGACACGCCACCTGATCACTGCTATCAGGAAGAATTTTCATACATGGACTTGATCATCAATTGCATAGCCACTACTCCGCACCTATCAACCACAAATGCACCACCCATGCTATTTCCGACTTGGAAGACCCCTTCTTTCTCCCGGTGTACTACATCTTGAAAACTATTCGAAGAACCTCACCACAATTACATGATAATTATTCTATCATTGTTGTGTCAGACGGACCACCACAAACACAACAACCCCTTCTTGGGTCTCCTTTATCAGCTATATCTTGATGCAACACCCTTTAAAAATATGTTGAGGCATACTCTTTATATAGACACCAATTCTATTATCACCAATTAATTCAGTCAATATACCATTTCATCCATTAATATTTACAATTAAATCTATGTAATTTTTGGTAGAAAATCATCAAATAATGTTGTAATAAATATCTCCATTAATAATTTTTCTCTCTCATCAATAAATTTAATGAATCCCAACAATCTCCCCTTCATCACATTAATGAATGGAGGCATCCAACAAAGACAGTTGGAATGAAAATAGGTTGGAATCACACCAACCATCATCATCTTCCAAAAATATAATGACGTCCTTTTTCACTTCTAATAAAAAATATCATCTCCCCAATAAAAAGAAAACCCAACATCGAAATCTTCATTATATTTATATTTTCTCTGTCCTAATGAACATGAAAAGAACTAGAAACCTCTAGCTCCCCCAAAATTGTGATTGCCGCATAATCCAAATCACTTGCATGAAACATTTCTCCCCCTTCTCAACAACCCCTGAGTCGACATGTGCATCCCATCTCTCAGCCTACATTAAAATCAAAATTGTATTCTTCTCCGTGCACACATCAGTAATCCTCTAATAATATTCCATAATTATAAATTTAAAATTAAATAACGAACCAACCTCCTATGATACCACGTTTTTGGGAGAATCCCAATTTCGGGCCGAACATTTCTTGCCATAAATATCCTGAGAAACCCATCTAAATATAGAATCAATTTAAACATAATAAATAAATCAGCACAAATGATTTTTTACTGTTGAAAAAACGTCCCATGTGGAGGACTAAAAACCCACTAGAAAATTCCCAAAAATATCCCCTATGAATCGTAGAATACAATGAATCGATGAAATTCCCCATCTAGAATTAAAAATGATAGATTGTAGAAAACCGGTTTGAAAACCACACCATAGTATGCCTCTGCATTCTCTCTAAAAAACATCTCACCAACTCATTGTATTGAAAGATCAATTTGTGATAATATGGAACCCTTCTATCAATTGAAATGTTAACTAAAAGTTTTCCCTCTCATGATCTCACCATCTTGATGTTCACCCGGTCATGAATCGGGACACACCACCTGATCACTGCTATTAGGAAGACATTCAATACATGACCCTGATCATCAATTGTGTCACCGGTGATCTGAACCTCTCTAACTTAGATGCACCTCACATGCTACTACCAATGTGGAAGTCCCCTTCTTTCTCTCAGTGTACTTCATCTTGAACACCTTTCCAATAACATCTCTACGCATACAAGATAAATTTTCCATCGTTGTTGTGTCACATGGGCCTCTACAAACATAGAAACCCCTTCTCGGCTCTCCCTTGTCAGTTATAGCTTGTTGGAATACCCTTTAAAAATATTTCTTTGCATCCTATTTATATAGAAACCACATAAATAATCACTAATTAATGCATCCAACATTTCATTTCATACATTAATATTGAAAATTAAATCTATGTTACTATTGGGATAAAAATCCACAATTAATTTGTTAATAAATCTCACCATTAATGTTTTTCTCTATAATCAATAAATGTGACGAATCCCAACAAGATCGTACTCAAAATACTCTCAACTTTGAAGACTGGTTCATATAGGGATCTCATTGCAGTACGTTTATCAACTAGAAATGACCACAAAGACACAATTCCCCACCAGTGTTCATATTTGATTGATCTTTAGTCTCATATGGATTTAAAAATTTATCTAGAAACACAAGAATATTTGGAGTCATTATAACTCTAATTCAGTTTCACATCCTTTGACGAGCTCATGAAATCAGCCTCATCATCTTGATTGGACTATGTTAGAATCAAAGCTACAGTATCTGATCAACATCGAATTTTATTCAAACAATCACTGAATCATCAAATCAAACCTTCAACTGGTACGTGGATCAGATGGATCTGAACTATTATTCATATGATATATGGAACCTCAAAGGAAGAATTAGTCTTTACATAGTTCAGAATCATACATTCTAGCTGGAACATAGTTCATATTTCTCCGTAAATTAGTGTTCATGAGTTCATGTTCTTTAACCTTGAAAAATGGAATGGATTCCTTGGCAAGGAACTAAATCATGTAGCATATGATTATTTATCCTAATGTGTTTTATCTAATATGAATGCCCAAAATATTTAATGGGAGGCTTGGGTGACATTTATCTAATGGAGTTCAATTTATCCTATGCCAGCGAAATAATCTTATGCCACCTGGGCACATTTATCCAATTTCCAATTCAAAATCAACTCCTCAAGAGAAAATCTATTATGTTAGTCCATTTAAAAATATCCTCTTCAAAATATCATATACATACTAGAAATTTTATCTTTCAATGGAACCCCTGCATATCAAATAAAGTAAAAGAAGAATAATTTAACAATGAAAATTAATGATTCACATACGTTCAATTATACTAATTGTAATTAACATTAATTATTTAATTTTTAGAAATAGATAGAGAAAAAATAAAATTCTCATAATGATTAAATCATAAATCATAAAATTGATATTTTACTATCAACATTAATAATGAAATAAATGAATTAAATAAATATGGAATAAAACACTCATTAAATTTAACATTTATAACAAATTAATCAATAATTTACTATTTAACAGTATGTAAATATTAATAGTTTAATTAACCACAAAAATACAAAATTAAAAACTAAAAGTATAGAATACTTATTAAAACTATTGTGAAAAAACATATAAATTTAATGCCACATAAGTATCATTGTACTTGACTAAACCATATGTACATTATTTTATGTTATATTGTCTATATTAGCATGATTATGTTATATACATGTGTATGAGATCAGGATCCTTGAGGAGTAGTCTCGTACTTGGATTCATGGTGAGGAATTATGACCTACAGTGGGTGGTGGATTTAGCATGTGTGGCCTAATGTGTATATAAGAGAACGTGAAGGGGGTGGGTTGGAATGTGAGTTTCCTTGTGATAATTGAGAATGGATCAGGGATCTTTCACATGAGATATGACCAATGTGAGATAAAGTTTTAGGGTATAGGTGGCAGATCCTTGTTAATTTAGGTTTAGGTCAAGATATTAGAAAGATGAGTGATATAAGTGAGGGTAAACTGAGAGTGTGGTTTACCAAGACCTTTTAGTTCTTATAATAATGATAATCATTGGTAAGAACTTCGGGTTATGAGATCCTTTCATGGGAAATTCTACCAGATATATGGTATTGTCATGGAAATAACATCATCTTTTGTGAGGTACAAAAATCATGTTCTTTTGGTATCAAATCATGGTTTTTGTGGGATGGGTTAGTGATATTCATATATCTATTGGTTTTGAGTGAATTTATTGATTAGATATTAAATTTTGATCCTAGATGGATTGGTATTGGATGGGTAGAGAGTGGTAGGTTTTTTGGATTCATGGAATGATGCCTGAGTAGTGAGTGATAATGTGATTTATCATGGCATGTGAGAGGAGATAATATTGTGGGAAATATATTTTATGATTCTTTAAAATGGATAGAATTGATAATAAATAATATCAGAGTCATTTTTTATGAATATGACCCTAAATTTTAAATTTTTCAACTCATTGATTTGATTCGGGCTACAAGATTGGGTGGAACATGAGAATACACCTATTATGTTAGGATGATACTGATATGGATAGAAAATAAGATCCCATGAGAGGTTACCTTAGAGTATCACACTATCTCAGTAGAGGATTGGGTGTCTTAACTTGGTTCATTAGGAAATATTACTATTTGGTCAGAGGATACATTGGAAATGTTTGAGGGAGAGTGGAAGAGTTGATCTAGGATTGATCCATGATAGTTTTTGTCTAAGTTGATATAATCATGTATAGGGAAGACTGACCCATGTGTAATGATAGATCATGTTGTGTATATGATTAGGGGTGGTTTAATAATATCTATAAAGTGTGGAGTGAACCATTAGTTTTTTTAGGAGTGGCCTATTTCCAACATGGAATTTTTATGGATGTCAATGATAATGTTCTTAGTAAGCTAGGAATGGGTGGAAATTTGAATTTTTATTGGTACTCAGGTATTTTGGGGATGAATACATCAAATCATTACATATCTTAGTGGATATAGTGTGGTTTATTTAAGTACAAACTACATATTGGTAGGGTTGTGGATTGGATGAGACTGGTCATTGGACGATCAATATTGTGCTAAGTTACTTATGAGTAGATGGATTCTTTGTTATCTAGTTCTTTGGGGAATACAAGGTTTGATGGTAGAATGTGATATTGAATGGAATATATTCATTAAAACTTGTCTTGGGATAGTTCTAGTGTGGTCCTAGTGTGATTCATATTATAGGTACATCAATGATCAGTGGGAGAGCACGACATCAAAATTGGTTGTTTGTTGATCTCAACATGAAATTAAACCAAGTATCATGTTTTAAATCATTTTTTGGTGTTTATATTATCTATAAATTCATTTCAGAGGAGGTAAAAACAATTTTTGGCATATTATTGTGTGCAGGGATATTGAAATGAAACCAAACATGTCCTTTATGCATTTTAGATTCATTTTAGTCGTCAGTTTAAATGTTGGGGTCCACCACAGCATGGAATCATCTTTTATGAGAAGATACTTATGGTGGGGAGCACCATGAAGCTAGATATGCATTGTTTGATTTTACCATAAATAATTAGGATTGAATTAGATAGTTAATCATCAAATATGTTACTCACTGATGGTGACATGTGATATCTAGGATTTTTATGATTAAGGAACCCCATGTTTAATGTTATGAAGTGAAATATCCATCAATTCTTTGAGGTAGAACATGTCAAATTTATAGTGAGTAGATGAAAAATGTGGTTAGGATTATTGGATAGAAGACCATTGATACTTCACGGGGATGAAAAGTGTTATGGTGGGTAGATTTCAATGTCCTTTCCCTTTATTATTTATAAATTTTAAAAGGAATATGAATTTTTGGATCTCTAGAACGTTCAGTTTGACCATTCATATTTGGTTCTAAATTTCAACAATTTGAATAAATCAAGAGAATGGTTTTGGACATGGATCATGTCCTAGTAGGTGGTTAATGTTCTTAGAAAATTTTTGGAGTTGGGGTCTTGGATTACCAATAATTGAATTTTAGTATCTATAGTAGGTTTTGTTGAATTAGGCCTTTGTGTAGTCCTGAGGACTTTTTCTATCAGGGATGGTCACTCTATGGATGATGTATCAACATAGTGGTGAGTTTTTAATATAAAAAAATTTAAAAGAAACTAATTAAAATAGAGTCACCATGATGTGGGTAGTCACACCATGACCATAAACCATATGAAGTGAGGTGATGAACCTCAATAAGTTGTCATGCTATAGAGGAATTAGTCATTTCAAGGATTGTGGGTAGTGGGAAATCCCCTCTACCTAGATATAATGCACTGTGACCCTCTTAATCATGTTGAAATAGAGGAGTAGACTCATTATTTGATATACGGTAAACCAGTAATTTACCAATTATGCCCCTCTTTTTTTGGTCCAATAGGGTAGTGTGGGAAGGTCCATTCAACCAACTCCACCCCACCTTCTTGTCTCTCAATTCCCCCTCAATCAAGGGTATTCTTGCAGTTATTGTTTTTTGGAATTTTTAGTTATGATTCTAGTCCCCCTCCCTTCCATTTTTTTTTCTATTTTAGAGCCTCTAATTTGTCTATAACCATGCTAATGTTCTGGTGATGATTTCTATCAAAGCATTATGTAAATCATTTTGGGTGATGGTACTTTTTTCTCATAATGGATAGAGGTTCACTCAATAGAAATATCACTTGTTTTTTCTCACTGTTTTGTTAATGGTGTGCATTTATATGTTTTTTTCTAGGTTTTATGGGGTATTAGATGAAAGTGGGCATTAAATCAAGCATATAAATTTGAGTTCTTTTTTATGGAACTTGCCAAGGTATGTGCATAAAGTAGACAACACCTCATTTGTTATGATTTTATTAAGATGATTTAAAAAGGTGACTTTTTTGAAAATTATTCAATTTAAAAATTAATTTATAAATATTATTACAAATTTTTATAATTACTTAATTGAATTTTATGGCTTGAGAAAGGTGTTCAAGAGCTTATGTAAGGCATAGATGAGCTTGGGAGAGAGTTTTTAGGCTTTCTTAAAGGGAATAACATGGTATAATATCAGTGTTCTATATGTATTTTCCTATGTTTTATGCTTGTTTTAAAATTAATGTGATATGTGGCCTCACCACTAAGGGTTATAAAACTTTTATTTAAATGAATTATTTCCATAAAATGAAATACCCCTAGATGCATGTAATAGTCAAAGGTTACAATGAACCCTTGGGTATTGTTTTCATTCCTTGGCTACCTATGGCTGAGCAATTGATTTAAAAATGAATTATTTTATATATAAATACCCTTATGGGAATAAAATAAATTATATGAATGGATATACTAGACCATGGAATATATAACTTCTTGGCCCGACATAACACTAAACTGATAGCTGGATTGGTGGGTCATATGGCCTCAAGTGTGTCTCCCCATATTCCAAAGGCTACCGAAAAGCATAATGTGTGTAAGGAGGTGATAGCGGGGAGACTATACCCTCATGTTCAATATAGTTTGATTGTATAACAAGAACTAAATAGTGGAAAATGGTGGAAGATGTAACAAATAAATCACAGAATGGTGGAAGAATATTATAATAACTAAATTGACGTGGTGAAATCCATCGTAAACAAAGCCTGTATGTCTATTTGATGGTATTTAAATTAAAAAATAGACAATTGACAACATGCTATATGATAATGTGTGGTACATAAATAAAAAACAAAAATAAAATAAAATAAAACCCTCAAGGTAAATTTGCATGAGAATCCCAAGCTCAAGCTCAATCCTTTTCTCCTAACTCCCAAGTACAAGCACACAACCGTAAGAAAGGTATAAATCCCTCTAAACATAAGGTATACAAGGGTACCAATGGTACTTGAGAAGGGTGTGAGATAAAATTTCATTAGGAAAACACCAATAGTGTCTTTATGAATCCACTCCAAAAATATAAATTAAACCAGTGTGAATGTATAAATATAAAGATTAAAAAATCCAATAAATAAACAACTTCCCTCCTAGGTTGCTAAGGAACACCTGGTGGTTATACCTGCTTCAGATCATAGCCGGAATAGATGTCTGATTAGTTACTATACATATATAGTAAAAATATATATTTACATACTATAATTATATATTACATCAACTTATATGAATCAGGTGTATACTGACTCTTAATAGCCATATACCTAGAATACAAGTGCTGGCAGGACTGGGACATAACGCACGTGTCCATGGCCTATCTAATGAGCCTAAAAGCGCAAAAAATAATGTATATTCCCTACATCCAGATAGGGTGGGAGATTTCATGTTACATCACTCATATTAGAGAGTGTGCACTCCATGGAGACACTCTAAGATGGAACATGGTGCTCAAAATCCCAATGCTTATATCATATCAATGGCAAGAGTCTCCATTCTCAACTCCTAATGTAAGGGAGTGTGTTTCACCTTTCTCAAAACAACCCTTAACATCGTATCACAACCTTTATAATGGTTCATAATCATATTTATAATAAAAATACATGAGTAAAATCCTCTCATGTCTTATATTTATTAATCCTATATAAGGGTATCATCATATATGTAATAAAATTCTTGAGGTAGTACCTCTAATGATAGTCATTTAATTAACCCATCTTAATCAAGGGAATTCCATTTATAACCTTTCCTATTAAACAAGAAACAAATTATGTGGCCTTAACACCCTTTTCAATTCATTCTATTTTCAAATGTAATTCATCCAATGAGTGAAAGTACCCATGAACAATAAACTAAAATTATAACATGCCATTTATTTTAACAAAACAAGGCAATTGGATTTAAATAGGTAAGAGTCATTTAGAAGTTTCTATGAAAAATTGGTAAAATTCCTACTTGTGAAAATACATTAAGGAAACAAGTCATTTTCTTAGGAGGTATTTGATGTCATTGGTCACTTAGATAGGAGTGGTCCATTCCATGCACTTAGAAGGTGCAATGGTTCTACAAACATTTTAATAAAGGAAAACTCCATTAAAAACATGAAAGATGGACATGAAAAATGAATTCTATATATCTAAACAAAATATTAAATCATGGAGAAAGACCAATTCAAGGAAATGAATCATATATAATATTAATAATTATAACATTTATTTTAGAAGACATTGCACCTCAATACAGATGTTTTATTATAAAATCATGACATTGTACCTTAAATAATTCATCATGAGTAATTAATATTTATTCTAAAAATCAAGATCCAATAATTAATATCCAAAGAATGTGTGAAAGGAAATCAATTAAATAATTCTTAAATTAAAAGTGAAAATAAACGGGATCCTAACTCAATAATTTGACAAAGGTGAACACTTTCGCACTTGACATTTTTATCGATGACCACTCAAAGAAGCTCATTCATGCCTTTGAGAATATAGACCATTCTCATATAAATAAGTAAGCCTATCCCCTAGGAAAATATTCTCATGTCCATTAACATGTACTAGGGGATCCTTACATATACTTTTATATGTGCATACACTCATTACCACTTAAAACTATATGCATTTTTCATATATATACATAAGCACAAAAATCCCACTATATATATAGTCACAACCATGGGTGAATATAGATATAATGGGGGAAATTACATATATATATAAGACTACCAATTCATTCATTGTAACTTTCGTATGACCTTGGTGACTCATCCTCACCTCTAGGATGACCAAACACACTACAAATAATCACTAAAACCTCAAAATCAATAAAATACACCAAATATAATTTGTCTAGACATGGAATTAGAAGTAAACTCAGCCACATACGAAGGTGGAAAAACGAAAGAAAACTAAAATTTATCTAATTCCATGGAAAACACCGAATCATACATGAAGGATTCCCGAAAGATGCACCACACACCCTAACATCAGAAGAAAAACCAAAAATCATATTAAACAATGACCTATGTTTTGGTTGAATGGAACTGGGTGATGAGTAGAAGAAAAATCAGAATATAAATGAAGTGTATGGGGCTAGTGTTCTTACCTGGAAGGATCATAAGAGAAATCATGAAGAAATCTGGTGGAAATCATTGATCGAAGAGGGAGCCGGAGAGAGGGGTATCACACATGCTAGAGAGGAAGGGAGGGGAGTCATGCTACGTTGGAAGGATAAGGGAGAGGTATATTAGGTTTGTTTTTATATTATTTTCATTTTAATTATTTTTATTTAATTTATTTTTTAATATGCACCCAATGCATGATTTGGGCCACATGATTTAGAATGTTATACGCCAACAGTGCGACATCCACTGGGAACCTAAAGCACTCTACATGGGCTGGTTGTATGGTCTGGGAAACCTTGCATCAGGCATATTGTGAATAGTGTTAGGGTACTACCTAAGTGTAACTCCCCTTTCGTGCTAGGTGAATGGTTTGGGAAAACCATCTGCAGCCTATACGAGGCATTCTACTCCCATAAATCAGGATGCACAATTGATGATAGGGGACGCATGGTTTAAGACAAACTATGTTACCTATGCGTACCCTACAAAACATTGATTATCCAAGTCTGTCACTCCAAAAATTTGATGAGATGCCAATGGTACATCTTATTCATTTAACCTTGTCCAAAAACAACACATTGAATTTTTATAACTCTTGAAATTACATTTCAAAACTATACTTTTAGAAACATCCCATCTATAAAATTAAAAGGTTAAATTTCATTGGATTTTCATCCATTTCAAAACACGGGGCATTACAACCTCCCAACCATAGAATATATTGTCCCTAAGAAGCCTTCAAGAACAAAGAAAATATTGTTCATACCATAAGAGTCCTGAAGTCTCATTTAAATGGTCACGCTGTGTTTCTAAACCCCCAACACCCCCATTAATAATTTCTTATGAATATGATGTCTAGACATTAAAACCCAATCCAATGCTTTTTTCAATAGAAATATCGAAATATAACTTACTCAATCCCATTTATCAAGAGACATGACCAAATTATCATATCTTTATGTGTTTAGTTGATGGTGCTTCCCACTATAGGCCTACACATTACAAAAGTGTCCAATTCCAAAATATGAATCCTACTCTGTAGAAATTTCCTACAAGTATTCTCTTAATCATTATAATGACACACATATAATTATTTCATTAACAAATTAAACCTGATTACTTGTGAGGTTATATCAGGGAGACCATTATAAAGAAATTGTTTAATTCTAGATGGATCAAACAAAACTGGTTGCACTAGATTTATTTAAAATATACAACCGACCATTACACAACACCAACCTTAACATGGATACATTTTTAAAATGGTTCCCAAACAAGCATATACATCCAAAAAGAAGGATTCAAGTTAATCCATTCCAGTAATGAAATTTCAAACTTTTGGATTAGATGGATAGAGTATTATAATAGAACTACAACACCATTCCCCAAGTCATCATATGTTTACAATGAATGCATCCACCTATGTCTATACCGGACCACTAGTGGTGTTCCTCGGCTAGACCACCATCTGAAAATTTAAATTGTTGTTCCACACATAAACAAATGAGTAACCTAGACCCAACCCACTGGATTCATTACATTTTTAATAACACCTCTAAGCCTAACTACATGTTTGGGATATCCTTAGATTCATTTAAACTTATTTTATATAAAATAATCCAATGTATCCTATACTACATATTTTTAGGTGAGATGTTAGGAGAAGGCCATAACATCCACATCAAATAATTTAATGAGACTAGAGAAGTATCCACCTTGCGATCATGTTAAAGTAAATATCTGACGTCCAAGAGTCTATACAAGGAGTTCTTGCATGGGAACCCAAGTGTCACTCAAACTAACCAAGCCTATATAATAACCATGCATCAATATACAACATTGAGGAAACCACTCAATCAAGAACAATAGATTTTAAAACATTAGTGTAATGTAAGAGTAACACTCTCTTAGAAAATGAATGATGATGTCAATGTAAGGGACATTTCCATCACTAAAAAGAATAGAATAAATTGATTTTCAGGGTTTCTCATCAATCATACCCAATTACTGGAAATAATAATATTCTAACCACAACTATTCAACTATTTGGAAGAATATTAGCTTCACCTGCCAACATGTTTCCATTAAACGATCTCAAGCCTTTACCTCTGGAGGTATCATGAAATAATTCAATATTTACCTCTGATGTACATCCAAGACCATCAGTGTTTCTCAAATGTTGCATACACAACAAACAAGATCAAATTCGTGTTGCTGAGAAATCACTAACATGATTCAACACTCACCGGCCCCATGATAATTTAAAAAATTCATCCATTTTCAAATGGTCCTTCTTGGTGTGTTCCTTCTACTTCAAATGGAACCTAATAACTAGCACTGATATGTTTTCCCTACATTAATAGTATCCTAGGAATAAAAATTAAGGATAAAGTAGTTGTTCACAAGTGTGCAAGATCCTATTTACTTTAAACACATGCATGAAACTCTTTAATGTCACAACCAATATATCAGTGCAATTGACATAAGAACCAAAACTAGACTAACAGGCATGTCAAAACACCAATGTCTCTTATAAGTCATCTCAAACATTGGTAAAAATTTTGATTTCTTTAATTCTCAGGTCACTCTACTATAGAGATGACTCAAGAATGTTCTCAATGACAGAGGGCTCAATGATTTCACCAAAATCAACTGATCTGTTACACCATTAATTACTTGACGGCTCCATGTACGTGAACACATACTAACCCAAGGATACAAGAACAATATGACCCATCCTCGATACTACCGACATGTTTTATTTCTTATGCATTCACATATCATATGGCCCATACACGATATTTCACTAAGAGCCATATTTCCCCATACAACCATTAGCCATAGATGAAGACGCAACAGGTCATCCTTCACTGATGAAAAGAATGGTTCAAGTGGCCAATGATGTTTCTAAACTTTCTTGGGCTTGTCTAAATAAGTGATAAATTGTACATCTCATTTTTAATACCCATATAAAATCCAAGGAAATAACAATCATCCAGTTGAATAAGGGTTTCATTGGAAACCAAAAGTCCTACTAGGCACAATGGCACCTGAGCAACACCAAATGTTATAAATATCAAGGAAATAACAATGAATTGAAGATTTTAGGGTGCTACCTACTATAGGTTGTCTCCTTACAAAAGGCCAAAAATTGACTCGATCACTAGGTCTTGATAAATAGATAGTCACTGGGCTCAAAATCTTATTATTAATCCATTTCCATAAAGGAAAAAAAGCTTATGGATCACACATATGGTTCTATTCCAAGGAAACAAAAAGGAAAAGTTCAACCACCCTTACACAAGAGTCCAAACAATTAACACCACTACAGCTTCCACTTCTAAACCATTTCACAAATTCAAATTTGAACTTTTTACATTTTAAATATTTTAAAAAAATGAACATCAAGAACTATTTAAAAAAAGAACATGGTACCATTCATTCATTAATTCCATGAGGATAATAGGTAAGTAATATCAAAATCCTTTTAAAAAATTAACATTTATTGATATCCTATCATGATTAGGGAATTTATCAAATAAAATACCTTTTAATTGATAAGGAAACCTAAAAGGGTCCCATAATCCAACTTGGGTTCTATAAAAAGATACCCAATTGTAGTTTCCTATTTAGATAAATTTCATACACCCAAATAGGTAATCCCATAAGAAACATTCCCCAACTAACCTACTTAGCTCGAGTTATGCATTTAAAAGATATTTAATTAAATATTGATGTAATGATTGACCATTTTTTACATTTATAATAATATTATGATATATCATGTGGTATATAACACTTCAATTATATGGTTATCCACCAACCAATGCATAAAGACCACATACACATTAAATTTTGGAACATAGATCCCTTTAGTAAAAACCAATTCACATTATCATTTTAATTCAGTAGCCTTCACATCTTATCAAAAGTTTCTAAACTTGTATAATGCTCAAGGATGGTTTAATTGAACATGTTACCTTTTACTAGTTATATGAAACACATACACATTACAATTGAAAACTAGATCCTATATTAATAATAACTATCTAATTTATCCAATGTAACCAATTATATTTTTCCCATGCAACCATTTATATATCAAAAAAACATACTAGAATAAATAGTAACCACATAGAGCATGCTAACAAGCACAAATCACAAAAAAATAGGTAAGTAATGCAAAATAAATCTAGTATTATGGAATAAAATTACTTAATCAAAAAAATATCAACACCAAATCATGTTTTCTAAATAGGTATGCTAATAATTATAAGGCATCGCATACACTCAAGTCACACAATCCAAAATAGCAGGTAGCTTACAAAATATAACTACATATCATGGAATATGCATTTCATGTTAATTCCTATGTGCCTAATATGATTCATGTAAAGCTTAATACTTTCCAAATTAGGAAAAAGGTAAAAATTACAAAAAAATCCAAAAATCATCAATAGTAGAAAATACACTATTCACTCAAGGTGAAATCATAACAATTGTAATAAAAAATAACATGTACAATAATCCCAGCCCTAGCCACATGGTCATTTACCATATGTGGGGTTATTAGTCCCAATCATGTCTATTTTCCAAGCATTAATACATTCATATTCTCTTGTTTACCAACATAAAATATTTAGAAAACAGAAAGAATTTAAGCTCTGATACAACTTTGTAACATCCTTGCCCAAATGACCACTAAAGCGGTAGCTAGACCTATGGTTCACATGGGTTTAAATGCATATCCCCATAACCCATAGGTTTTTAGCAAGCAACGAGGTTGTTAGGAGGTGATAGTGGGGAGAATATACCCTCATGTTCAAACTAGCACAGTGGTATAACAGAAAATAAATAGAACTAAATAGTAAATTTATTAATAAATAAATGATAGAAAAATGGATGATAAATAAAATAATTGAATTTAAGTGGAGAACTATAGTTTATAGAAAGAATAAATGTCAAATTAATGATACATAAATAAAACAATCAACAATTAAAAACATGATACAAGATAAATTTTGGAACATAAATAAGGTAAGAATAAAAAAGAAAGAAATCCCATGGGTGATCTCCATGAGCATCCTGAGATCTAAATCGGTCCTCTTCTCCTAACTACCAGGTACAAGAACAAAGAAACAAGTATGGTCTGAAGACCTATAAACATTGGTCTACTCGGGTACCAATGGTACCCAATTAGTGTGGGAGATAAAATATTAATATATTTTAAGCCACGATGTCTAGTACAATCCAATACATGAAAATAAATTAAATCAGCGTGTATGTGTACACAGAAAGATAAACAAAATTGAATAATTAAATAACTACCTACCCATGACCCTATGGGACACCTAGCGGTTATGCTTGTTTCGGCTTATAAATATAATAGATGTCTGATTAGTTATCATATATATATATAGTAATAATATATATGTATATACCTTAGTTATATATTCCATCAACCCATTTGAACCATGTGTGTGTCTATGCCTTTTGGCCATATACCTAAAATACTAGTTCCTTCTAGACTAGGACGTAACACACTTGTCCTTGACTAGTTCAATGAGCCTAAAATCACCAATAATAGGTTACATTCCCTATTTCCTGATAGAGTGATCGATTTCATACTACATCACTCAGGATGTCGAGTGTGCATGTGATGGAAACACTCTACCATGGGATGTGGTGCCCAAAATCCAAACACTGTATCATATCATTGGTGTAAGAATCCATGCTCAACACCTGATGTAAGATAACATGATGCACCGTGCTAAAAAAGCCCTTATCATCGTATCACAGCCTCTATAAGGTTTATAATTATATTTAATATAAATATCCATGAAAAAAAACCTCACATGCCTTATATTTTTAAGACCATATAAGGCTATCATCATTTTTGAAATACAATACATGAGGTAGTACCACCCATTTTTTCATTTAATTAACCCTTATAAATTAAGGGAATTCAGTTTATTACTATTCCAATTAAACAATCAATAAATGGTCTAGTCCTTTCACCCTTTAAAATTCATTCCATTTTCACATGTAATTCATCTAAGGATTGTATGTCACCATGAATAATAAAATAAAATTATAACACTCCATTTACATTTACAAAACAATAAAATTGGATTTAAATAGTAAATATCCTAATAGAAGGTGATATGAACAATTGGGAAACTACCTACATGGGAAAAAATGATGCAAGTCAATTACTTAGGACGTTCTTTATTTCATTGGTCACTTAGATAGGAGCGAGTTATTATATGAACATAGAAGGTTGAATGGTTATACAAATATTTTAATAAAGGAAAACTCAATTTAACAACATGAAATAAATCCATGTACAAACCATGCCATATATCTAAAAACATCAAAGAATAGATCAAAGCAAGAAAATCAAGCAAGTATAATATCATTAATTACTACTTTTAGTTTAGAATAATACACACCATAATAGTGTCGTTTTATAATAAAATTTTGACATTGTTCCTTAAAAAACATTAATCATAATTAGCATTTATTCTAAAAATCAAACACTACTGATTAATATCCATGGAAAGTAAAAGGGGAATACAAAAAAATCATTCTTAAATGAAAGGGGAAAAGGAAAGGCATCCAACCTCATGAAGTAGACCAAGAAAAATACTTTGGCACTTTTCATTTTTAACATCGTTCACTCGAAGCTACTCATTCCCACCTCCAAGAAAATTCACATTCACATGTACATAAGGAAACCTATCCCATGTATATATTCACATGTTCATGAACATATACAAGGGTATCCTTATATATATGCTTATATGTCCAGACACCCATTCTCATTTAAACCCGTATGCATTTTTCATACATATAAAAATGAAACCCTATCCCTATATATATATATTCACTAACATGGGTTAGTATACATATAATTGGGGAACATAAATATATATAAGACAACACATGCATACGTGGTAAGTCACCTTTGACCTTGTAGACTCGAACCCACCTCATGGATGACCAAACACACTATAAATACACAGTAGATCCTCAAACCCCTAAATTACCCCCAAATATAATTAGAATATAGAATAAGGTAGGACTAAACCATACTTATAATGGAATAAGAAATCCAAAATTAATTTTAAATGCATCACCATTAGTGGGAAACAGAAAAACATATAGGAAGGGGTCTCAAAAGACTCACCACATAGATTAACATCGGAATAAAAACCCAAAATCGGATTAACCCTTGACATAGGGTTTGGCCGAACCGAATTGGGCAATGGAGGGGAAGAAAAATAGGTCAACTAAAGGAAGGGGAGGAATCTAGGGTTCATACCTTGAAGGATCAGATGTTAAATTTTGTTGAAATTGGGGTAAAACATCGATCGAATAGAGATCTAGAGGGGGGTGTCGTGTGAGCTAGAGAGGAGGAAAGGGGATTTGTGGGATGCTGAATGAAGAAGAGAGAGGGGTATTATGTAATTTTTTAAATTTTCTTAATTTTTATTGTTAAATATTTTTTAAGTATATACCATGTGCATGTAATGGGACATATATTTTGGTAAACCATGCACCAACTGTGCGCCCTCCGCTGGGCACCTAGAGCACCCCACACGCCCTGGCTGCATAGTTTGCAAAACTGTGCTCTAACCATTTAATGAATAGTGTGAGGGAACTTCCTGACAAGATCTACCCATGAGGGATAGGTACATGGTTAGGTTAAACCATTAATAGTCCATGTGAGGCATTATTCTATATAAAAATAGGTTTTATGGTTGCTATTGGGGGACACACTATTTCAAACAAACCGTGTGCCCTGTGTAGACCCTCTAAAACTTTGATTTTTTGAGTCTAGAGCTCTAAAAACCTGAAGATACACCTAGGTGACTTCTTGATCCCTTCCCAAGTCCAAAAACAACCCATTGAAGTGTTCCATCTCTCATAATTACATTCCAAAACTCATTTTTTCAACTGCCATCCAACAAATGCAAAAGTTCAGATTCCTTTTTATTTTCATCTGGTTCAAAACCCGAGATATTACTGTATAGGTGTCTTTATTATCTTTGTTAGGGATGTATTATAAATAAGTATTATTGGATCATGTGTGCTATAATGGAATAGTGATATGCTTTACAACACTTGGAAAAGTATATTATAGAGGGGGGAGATTATTCCACCCCCCTCTATCTGTGAGTGCCTAGTTGGGTATACCCAAACTAGATTTATAATATGTTGGGTGAAGTGGAAAACCTTGGATATATTGGGAATGAAGGTAGACCTTAGGAAATCCTACTAGAGTGATGATGGAAATGGAATTTCCCAAGAGGGAAATGAGGCCATGATACAAACCTAGTGATGAAGATGGATATTATTCCATTTATGTAACAAGATTTTCCAAAGAGATAATGATGGGATACAGGAGACAACGTAGGTTGTCTGAACTATTACACATACTTTGGGGCCTCAGTAGGTTTCTTAGAATTATATTGTCTCTAAATATGGGTAGTGTAGAGGATATCTCATCCTTGATTTCGGTTGGTACCATAGAACAAGGGAATTGATGGTGATGGTATATATAGTGAGCTTGAGAGGATGTCCTAGGAGATGTGTGATCATCTTGTTGTATGATCATATATTGCGATGAGAGTATTATGGGATATGGTGAGGTGGAACACACTTCCACTCAAATTCTATATATATATATGTAAATATTTATTTATTACATAAGAATAATTGTGTATACCTATTTGTAATTTTGAGGTTGTTACATTAGATACGACATTTATAACTAATGTTTCCCAAATGGAGAGAGTCACAAAACCACTCTATATGATTTTATTTGTCTCTTAGTAGAGAGAGTATTCTTTTAAATTCCAGTTGATATATTTCTAGGAAGGGGAGATTAACACCCATTAGATCTATATGAGGAAACTTTTTTATTGATAGGGAGAGTCTACTTATGTATTTTTATTGACTTATTTCCTAGTTTTGGATAGGCATGCCCCTGAGTTTTTAGATGATGATATGAGTTTCCAAAAAGGTAGATTCTTACTATATATTCTAGATGATTGGTTAATAGATTCATGGAAGGAATCGTGTATGGTCCTAGATTCTAAATGATTTTATTATGCCTAGAGACATCTAGAATTGGAAAATGATGGTATGGTCGATCTCTTGTGTGAATTTTGACCCCAATAATCGATGGTGATTATTTTTTTTCACTTACAAATTTTTGTTTATTTTTAAATTATCACTTATACAATCACTATATTTATTATTTATGTTAAAAAAATCTATTGGTGGTTCACTATATAGTTATTCTCGCACCCTTCTTGGTAAGATAAGGAATATGGGTACCCTGGTAGTCCTCATTGTACAAAGGTTCTGGCCAGACAGAGGACCAGTGTTGCATGATAGAGATTTATAAGATCAATAATGAATAATGGCTAAGATTTGATGATGCTCAAGGATGGTAGTAGATCCTTCTTATATGTTTATTATTTTTTGTATTTTTTTATATGTGGTCGGCCCAATGGGTGAATGGAAGTATTGTACGAATGTATGCTTCACATTTCTATGTTAGAATATGATTATATATTATTTATTATATATAATATTGTTATTTTTTATGGATGATAGTAGTTTATTTTCCACTAATGCGCTACTATAATATGTGTTCATAATCTCCCCATGATAAATAACAGTACTCTTACTAGTAGTCAGAAGTGTCATAATCATAAGGAAAAATTCTTAAGGTCATGTAGTGACTGTTTTTGTAGAAACAAGTTATGTATTCTAAGGTGGGGTGTTATAATATAATCCATTGGGATTAGAAAAATCCCAATCGACCACATGAAGGATAAGGGTGAGGTGGCCAGACTGTTCTAGCCCTATTGGGATGGGCATTGTGAGCTGGCCCAGTACAGACCCATACCACATGCTTGTGTTTGTGGACGACTAATAAAGGGTACTTAGGGTGTGGTCATTTGAATTGGGTGGGCACATGATACATTCATGTGGGATGAGATTAATGTATCATGTCACCCCAGGATCATCATTGTGGCCCTCCCTTACACATTTGTGGTGTATTTTTAGCATCTCCTTTACCATTTTTATTTGGGAAAAATAAATAGACAATACTAAGTACTTTTATTTTTATATTTCAATAGTGTAGTCTATTCTAAAATCTGATTCTACTAGAAAGGATAGATATCCAAACATTGTATTTAGCTCTCTAGGATCAAGGACTAAGTTCATATGTGATGATCAGAGTGTTCTTGTGGTTTTTAACCCATCTTGATTTCATGGTTATGTTTGGGTGTGGATTTCCCCACCCTCTGTGGATAGGTTTGGATACCCACCCCCTCATAGTTGTGTCTGCATCAACTATATATATATATATATATATATATCATATATGGTCAATTACACCCCACATATACTCTGGATCGTAATCCACTATCTATATATTATGTATTCCTCACATCAAAGATATTAGTTGGGGTTGAGATCCTCCATTACAGCTCTTATTTACCCCCACCATCCTGAGTCATCGTATCCTCCACAATATATTTTATGTGATTACATGGGTTTATGTGAATTAATAGTTTATATACTTGATTGGTGGTATAATACTTATGGAAAAAATGGTGTGGTGTTCCATCGACCCAAGATCATACTTCAATGATGGTAAAGCTCCTATTTTTTAATTTAGGAAATGGTGTTGCAGTTTGAAAGGTTAAGAAGTGAAAATGTCTTCATGAATTGTGATTCCTCCAAACCCCAGGTGTTTCCTTGAGAATTATTATATCAATGGGGATTAATTTTAGACATTTTATACCCTTCATTGTTTTCTTCTTCCATATTTAATCATATTTTATGACTTTTGAGGATAGAAGTTGTGATGATTGAGACCTTCTTTGTATCCTTTGGACTTCTAAGGGTTGATCATATTTAGAATATTTCTTATTTCCTCATAGAAAGTATATAGTTCATAAAACATTAACTTATGTGTTATTATGTGCTTTCTTTTTATTTTTGGGGAATCCTGCTAAGTATATTGATACTCATACTTTTATTGTAATGTGAAAAATGTATTGTGTTTTTGTTGATGATGATGGTTTCAATGTTGGTCTTGGTTGATGTGGAGAAAACATGGACTGTTTATAGTGAATTCCCATAATAAACATTAGTGTATGTGTTTTTAGCGTGTCTTAGTGGAATCCATATATAATAATAGAGGGTGTAATTTATGTTTAACATCGACTTTCTTCAAGTATTTATTCATCTCATTTATATATATTGGTTTTTCTTTTTGGGTATTGGCAATGTATCTTTCCTTTTCTCATTATGTATTGTGTATTTCTTATCATTTTGGATCATAGAGATTTCACATGAAAGTGGTTTTTAATGTTCAACTATTTATATATATTATGTTATTTTCTTCGTTGTTATTATGCGTTAGATATATGTGATCATTATTGGACAATATAGGAAAAATTCTCCCATATTGTTTGATTTTCTAACTCATTTCTAGTCACTATCACATAGCCTGTTAGATGTTGGATTGGTGTGGCAATATCAGTTTAATGTCATCCTAGGAAGGGTCATGGTGGATCAGGTTGTGTTTGAGTTTTGTCAAATTGTGTTTATCCCTGGGATAAAGTTTGGATTTACTGGTCATGTGAGTAGTAGTTTAGTAACATTAAAGAAACAATTTTAAGGGGTTTGGGATTTTACTTAACTGACCATAGTGACGTGCATAGGTTTTGATGATGAAATATCCTTTTTATTGAACTCTAATAACCTAACAGTCAACATAAATTTCTATGAAATCATTATAGGATATAATTAAATGGTTATACAAATAATATAATGGCTAGTTATGACATTTCTTGTCCCTGATGTTTTATATCATCCATATATTCTCTAATACTTGTTGTTCATTTTAGAAAATAATGAATTTTTTTCATTGATAACTTGTTTGTATGTGAAGGTAGGATCATGATGATCACATTCCTGTAGTTGGGAACCTCTCCACTATTTTATGGGTATGATGTTATTGATAATAATTGATTGAGGGATATTATTTCTTTTTATTCTGAAGTAGTTTCTCTCACATTTCAATATAGTGTATATCTTTTTATAAAGAGGATGGTAGTTGACCCTAATTTTAATGACACTATTTTTTAGCACGGTATGTTGTATGTGTTATAGTGATGAAGTCCTTATGGGTTAGAAAAGATCTCTTGATCCTCATGTGAAAAAATTTTAGATGGAGTTTGAAACTCACATTCAAATTTTTAATAAAAATTTATATAATAGATACCAATTCTTTATCGAAATCTTTATACGGAATGGTGAGCCATTAGTGAAGTATGTTCTTCAAAAACTCACAATGGGACTTCTCTATCATGGTTTTAGTTTGATCCCATGTTGAGGATGGGGATTTATTTTACGATGTCAGACCCTCCATAGGGTAGCACGACCATATTTGAGTACACATCAAGGCCCATAGACCAAGTGAGGTGTTCCCTATACATGTTTCATAGTGGAATTAATAAATCATATTGGTCTGTTTATAGAATCTAATGGGGTAATTGAGCTGTGGTAGTGTAATCACTTAGCACAACCTATATCCGAGACTTCCCATGTGATAATTGAGGCTTTGGAGTTTATGATGGTGGTGTACTCCAATTCAGGTAACCGGTCATAATTTTACCTATAGTGATTTATATGGGTAATTAGGACGGACCTTTACATTAAATATGGTACTGAGATCAATGGTTTCATGTTGGAGGAAATGAGATAAAATGGAGTGGATTATATTGGGAAGATGGTGGTATATGAGGGGATGGATATGGATGATACTTCATTCATCACCCATTTAAGTCACTTGCAATTACTTCCTATTATTAATAGTGTGATGAAATCAATATTATGGTAAGACACACATGATGGATTGTTATTATTAGGCTTCAAAATAATATGTTCATATTATGGTTCATGTATACTTATCTAATATTCCCATGAAATATAGAATTTTTAAAATATATTATTTTTTCATTATATGTTCATGATTTTAAGATTATACTAAAAACCTTATTCATAATCATATATTATAGAGAGTTATAATTAGCTGAGACCATATTTCATTTATCTAATCTAGTGATGTGTTATCATAATTTTAAGGGAGTGGGACAGCGAGTCATGATTTATTCAAGTTTTAGATATCGAACTTTATCAGATCACGGGTCCCATAAAGTTCCTTTATGATAAGTTTTATTTTTGAATATTCCTTTATTATAGTGATTATATATGATTGTTCCAACCTTAGTATATACGGATACCACTTTTGGTAACATAAGTTTTTTGATAATAATTATATGAGGTGGATTCCACCTTTAGGAATGATCAAAACCCCCTCATGTGTGGAATGTGATGTCAACCATCATAGAGATCATGTAAGATAACCACTAGAAGAGAATAATGGAATTATGCGCTATATGTATGGGTGATATATTTACTTATTATAATTTTTTAAGATTAAAGTGAAGAATCATAATGGATATCCATTGTTTTCTCTTGATGAGTGGATGATTTCTCCATCAGATTTCATTTTTGAGATAATGTTTATGTTTTTTATAGTGTAATGAGGATCACCCATGATAAATCTAATAGAATTTGGACTGAAACCTTATAGGCATCAGGTTGTAGAAGGGAAATTTTGGAATTCAAGTAATTTTCCATTTTCTTTCCATGATAGTGATTCCAATATAGTCAAATATTGTAGTAGGGTATCCAGATTCATGGGGAAACATTTGTCTTCGTAGAGTTGAGTTCATATTATATTAGATTTTATTGAATAATATGTAGTACAATGGTTGATTCTAATAGAAAACGAATCTAAATCTAGATGATGGAGGTGACATATGAGAAACTAGTTTGGGGAAAATTATTCTTTAATAAAAATATGGTAACACGATCACCTTCAATGGATGGTGGTAACCCTTCACTCATACCATGTGTGAGAGAGGACAATATTTGTGATGTCAACATAGTGATCTTGTGTGATTGTATTTTTCTAAAGATATATGCATGGAAAGTTTTTCTAATGTTAAAAATCTCATCATCCACTTTAACAAGAAGATTGTTCTTTTTCCTTGAAATATAATATAATAATATAATGGTCATCCTGAGAGGAGACTATGCTTGTTGAGCTTAAACCTCGGTGTGGTGTCTATATTAGATCCCTTTTGGAGTAACCAACTCATTTAAACTGTTCTTATGTGGTGGAGGATGATATTTTATTATAATTTTACAGATTTTTCTCCCTAGGTAAGGTGTTATATTAATATTTTTATTTAAAAAAGCAAGATCATCTATGTAGTTAGAACCATTTAATTCAAATTATGGAACATTTTGACACTTGATGGTAATTATTAATTTATTGAGTAGTTTGATTAGTTTTTTTATCATTAAAAATGAATTATTCAATATTTTCCATTAACTAAAGATAAAAACACAACCATATTATCTTATTTAATTGGTTTGATCCTATTAGAGATCGAGTAACAGATTTATAATTCCAATGAATATTTTTGAAGATATTGGGGAAGAAGGATCATGATTATTTTGTGTCATGTGATAAAAATAATGGTTCTTAGTGTGTTAATAATAGGATGTTGTAGTTAATTTTATATAGGTATGGATGATCATGATTCTTAGAAACACATCTATTGTAAGGACTGAATCATTATGAAGTAATCGATGTTGGATTGTGTCATGGGTGGGTCTCTCTCATTAAACCACCATCTAGAATGATATTTAAATCTGGGAATAAAATCATTCCCACCATATATTTATTTGGTAACAAACAATTTTGATATGGGTGGATTTTTTTTCTATTTCAATATCATTCCATGTTGTAGGATGAACATCATTTATGGAAAAGATTGGTTTTTTAGGAATGAAAATAATCACAGAGAGTGGATACATTTTTCTATCAGTATTTATTTATGATGAGATAGTGGAAATACAATTATTGATTATATAATATGTTTCTATCTTGGATGTTGGTATAATTATTTATTTTCTAGTTTAGACTTCAAGAGATGAGGGAACATTGTGCTAAAGTTGAATTCTTTTCCACCTGGAGTTGTTTTGTGAGACTCCATTCTTAGGAGTCCCAAATATTTCTTATTAAGGTTAGAAAGGTCTTAATTGTAGGATTATGTAGTGACTCAAGTTTAAACATTTAAAGAAATAATACGATTTTAGGTTTTTGGAGTCCCAAAATCTCTTCAGGAGTAAAACATTAAATTGACCTAGTGGATGACCTCAAAAAAATATCATATGGTTTACTTTGACCCTGAGGTGTAGCTTTTACGCACAGGATGAGATGCTAAGGAATCGTGTACATGTTAGAGACTCAATAAAAAAAATATTTAAGTATAAAATTATTATTCTTAGTCATGACCACTCATTATAATGAACTATATTTTGCCCATTCTAATAAGTGTCTCTTATGGGAAATCTAAGAACACTATTCCATCAAGGATGTGGGTCTTACCCTAGGAGAACTATAATTTGTATTCCCATTTTGGATCATGGGATGGACCATCATGGTAGTGTCATTTAATGAAATTATTTAAAAAAATATTTAATTTATTAATGGTTGGAAAACAGTTACAAATTCATAAATTTATATCCCTGATATATACTTTATCAAGTGTTCATTGTTTCTTGATGTCAATAACCCTGGAGAGAGGAATATAGTTGATAGGCCACATTTTGGTGGAAATGATATCATATCGTAGGAATTCAGTTGAATCCATAAAAATAATGATGATCATATTATATGAAAATAATGAAAAATCATTTGATCACAATGAAGAATTAAAGAGATGGTTATTCTCCATCGAGGTAGGTAATTTTATCTGATCATTTTTCTTCATTATTCATGTTATTTAAAAGGTAATCATCACCCTTGAATTATAGTTTGTAGAGAATATCCCCAAGATATTTTACTAAATTTTATTAACATGTTCAAAACCCTTATTTGTACATTCTTCATCAGTAATGAATATTATTTATTGTTGATTGATTGACTTTTCCTAAGTTTCTTTCGTTTTTATTTGGTAATTATATAGACACCGATTAAGAAATGACAAGATGATCAGAATTATTTTAATGTTCCTTTTAATTTCATTTTTCTCAATCCTCCCCACCTATATCTCTTATATATTAGGAGAATAGATTCTCAACATGGGGTTGTGGTGGAAGGCATGACTAATTAAGGGAAAGGATGGGAATTTGTGGATTCATCTTGAAAGGGTTTTTTAAAATAGGGTAATGGGGTAGTTGGAATTGTCATGAAATGATGACAGAGGCAGACCAAGTGATGGATTATAAAACAGGGTGATTTAGCACAATAGAGGTGGTTACGGACAAGGTGGACTTGGCAAGGATGTATCCATCCAATGTTGTGTCAATTGTAGTATTTTGGTTTAAATCATGAGGTTCATTATGAAATAAATTAGGGAATGGGGTATAGGGTATTCTAGAGATCCCCAAATAGTTTTATCTACTGGTATTGAATGTTGCCCCACATTCTATATAGACATTGGGGGTGAGTAGACTATATCATCTATTTTTTTAGGCGGGATGGAAGAGAGTTCTCTGGGAGGTTACAATATATGGAAACGTGGCACATTTCACACCATATATCATTCCATAAGGTTACCCCATGGCCCTCCCTGCACCTTTATGGTGTGATTTTGTGGTCTCTATCATCATGTGTCTATTTTAAACTAATAAATAACTTATACAATTTATTTATTCACGTAAATTTCGGTAGTGTAATATATTTTTATATGAAAGTCTGATTATTGGTGGATATATATAGAATTTTTATTTACCTTAGTAGGTTTATTGACTAGGTTTGATCATATTGTTCCTAGGGTTTCCAACCCCCATGGAAGCATGGTTTCGTTAGGGTGATTTTTTAATCACCATCCTAATATATGGTCAAAATTTCCCCTAACATAGGTAGGTATTGTATCCTTTACCTATTAATATTAAATGGTCATTTAGTCCCAACACAAACTCATGTTTAGGATCCTCAATATTTGTATTCAGTATTCCTCCCATCGGTGGGCTCAATCGGGGATGAGATCCTCTACTAGCCATGGTATTTACCTACCTTTATGGTGTATTAGTTCCTATATAATATATTCTATAAGGAAAAATGGGATAAAATTATTTCTTATTATGTATATTTTATCATCGGTATGATGTTAACGTACTAGAGGGTGTATTCCCTCGATTGATGATCATTTAGTGGTGAAGAGTAGGCTACCCTTCTGGAATTATGAAGACTGTGTAATAGTCGGAATGGTTGACTAGCACAATGTTTTTCATGAATTTGTACTCATTGATTCCCCATGGGTTTCCAAGAGTTTAATTATATATTTTTTCTCAATGATAGGAATTTTAGACTCTTTAGTGCTCTGAGCTTCCATGTTTTCATGTATGGTATGAATTACAATGATTAGAGATGTGATTATTCGGAATATCCTTGTGTCCTTATGACTTATGGTGGGAGCATATCTGGATTATTTCATATCATACAACCATAAACTCTCTTTCAATAAGAGATTATAATAATATAAAACATATGTGTTTAGAGAAATCGATCTACAAGGACCTCTTTATATAAGTTGTTTATGATTGTTTTCCTTTTTGAATGTTGGACATGTATATTTTTCTTTTTTTCATTATGGTGTATGTAATGGTTATATTTTTGAATCATAATTTTTATCTCAAAAATTTATTATATACTATTCATATATGTGTAAATATCTCATTAGTGTTATGGGTTGTTATTATGCATTTGAGATATGTGTTTGTTGTTGGTTGATATAGGCTAATACCTCTCATATTATGTGATTTTTATACTCAATTCCTGTCGCCATCCCCTTTCATATTGGATGTAGGATTATGGTAGAAAACATGGACTTTTTCTAGCCCAGGTAAGGCCTCAGTGGCTCAGGTTATTTCACCCCTATTTATATGTCAATGTTATGAGATGGGGTTGATATATCTAAGGACGGAGACTAATATTGATGGGGTCACATATCCCATTGTCTTTCTATCATTAAACATAGTTATTGAGGCACCCTATGGGATTATGTATTTATATACATGTGAATATAATACATCATTTTCAATATTGTTTACAATGATATGACTATAGAAACCCTAAAACTGGACTAAGTAAGGTTGGTCACATCCAAGATGGCTAGTTGAGTACTCAAGGTTGTGATAATATTTATGATTATTATTATTGTTTAATATTTCAACATTTCCTATCAAGTGTTCCCTTGTATATTCTTGAATTTTTTATGGATATCATTAGATGGGGCCTATTTATTTAAAACCATAAATATCTTTATAACCCTATTAATAATGTATACATCATTATTAATGGCTCGGAAAGGGTAAGGGGACCCTCAGTTACTGGATAAGCTAATGTGGCATGGATAGAGTATTAGATATGGTAATGGGGATGGATGGGAAAATAGTTTCATAACTATCTCCTATATTTTATTCATTTTATTCCATGTTTGATTTCACAGTCCTGAAAGTACTCTTGGTTAGTTGTGTTTGATTCACATGACATTATAATAGCTCATCTTGTTATTTTATAAGGGGTGTTATTTACATACAGTTGGAATTCAGTTGGGATGTCTCCATTTTCCCTTATTTTTTATTTTAATGACTGTTTATATATTTCTTCCGCTATGATATATGTTGATTTCTACCATAGTGATTATAATCTCCCCCACTATGTACATAGACCCTCATTACAAGTTTTAACCTCCATAATAATGGGAGGTGTGCATAAGGCATGTGGAACTCAATTAAATCATGGTGAAGGTGAACCATTAAAGGGACGATACAAAGTCTTATATGATACCTTTAATTTTTGTCATATTATTTAGTACATGTTAGACGTGAACGAGGGTATATTTAGAATCTAAGATTGATCTTACACATTGTAGTATCTAAACAATGTATTAGTAAATTCAAGGTTTCCAAGGATATAATTTTTTTCTCAGTTTTATTCGTCTACGCTGGGATGAATTTTATCTTAATATAGGGATTTGGGTTATATGGTTATAATTTTTTGATTAACTGTTTCGCAAGGGCGGAAATGGTTATAAATTCATTAACCATTCTTGGCATATACAATTTTCATGACATTGGTGTGCATTTGTATGGTTAAGAACCCTGAATATGATAAATAATTTTTTTATTTAAAGTGTTAGATACAATATAAAATAGATTTTTCATATATAACTTAATGTTTTAATTATATATAACTATGGTTGTATTTTTGGGCATATTATTATTCTATTTTAACTATTTATTATGTGATCTTATACATATTTTTTTCTTCAAAGTGTTCCTATTCGAGGAACAAAATGTTCTCAAATTATGTGATACTCTTGTATAATATGGTGAAAATATCATTGATGGATATTATGTTTATTACTACTTATCTTAACTGTTATATCAAATTATGTGATAGAAATGTGATCCATAGTCATTATTTTTTCATTGTAATAGAATTACACTACGATAACCTCCAACTAAGAACTAGGATGGCTGGGATGAAGATGACCCATCGGCTATTGATCAAAAGCTTCTAGTAGTGCCTATAACTCTTGTAAATAAGTAGATATAAGATAATTTATTATATTTTATGTTGTATATGGGATATGTACATCTATAACTGGATCATTTTATGTCATATTTGACTTAAGTGTTTAAATTATAGCATCTGCCTCTATTTACTAGAGACGGTGGGTCATAGGCAACTAAGGTTTAGGTTGAGTCTATCTATACTATCATTGAACATCTTGAGATAACCCATGAGTATCAGGTTAATCTTTATATATATATATATATATACTCTTATGGTTAGTAAATAACATGTGGGATTTCCCCATATATCTATATATAGACATGGAGATTTCATAGAAGGTATTTTAGTCTATTATGTTTATGCATTTGATATATTGATAACTAATAAGGATCATAGATTTATAAATTTAGATTAGGGGGACACATCAGTAATAGAATATGGATCCTATTTTTTATATTTACTTCATTTTACATGCTATTTGTTGATTTATGACACTTCTAGAGTTTAGAATTTTGTGGATAGCATGAGATATTCAATTTAAACATAGGTAAACATCTTATGTATTGTGTATTATTTAATTTTCATGATCGAGACTCTACATATAGTGATAAACAAGCCAAAGGACCAAATTTTGGATAGTTTTATTCTCATAATTTTCTAATACTGGATCCTTGGGAATCCAGAAGTTATAATATAATGATTCAATTTAGAGTGTTGATAGGTAGGACAGTGAGATCATTGTTTCATCATCTTCCTTATGTTTTAGGATTTCTCTTACATGTTATCAATATTGTAGAGTGGGTCATACCTAACCACAATTCTAGGGAGTGACAATACATTCTAGATCTTACAAGAATATGGTGTTATATATAGGTATTTTTCCAAATATTTTCTTATCCCACTAGTATTCATGATGATGGGTAGGCTTAGGGATTAAAGTTTTGATTAGGTTATTTACCTCAAGTTAGTAGTTAGAGTTCATTTAGCTAGTTTTGACATAGAGTTGGTCATGGTTCTTAGTATTGGACTAAGCATTTATGTTGTAATCTTTAGGATTTCAACTATTCAATAGGCTAGGAAAGTTGGTCAAGGTTAATTTGTCTTCAGGTCATTGAGCCAACACCTTATAATTACAGCGGGGAAATATCAACTTTCTAGGTATGATCTTAGAATCATATACCCTTGAAACCATTTTTTGATAAATGTTCATCACATTTTATTATATATTAATAGTATGTTAATGATATTGGGAACAATATAGAGTATATTTATGGTGTAATGTCTATTGGTACCCCTTTATGGGGTACTGTTTGAGCGGTCTAATCATTATAAGTGATACTTCTAGGATTTAAATGGAAGGATGAAATTAGAACAGTTTTATACCTTTCCTAATTTGGGTATGGAGAATAAATTATATTGTGATTCATCAGGGGTTTTTCTGGAATAAATTAAACATATTATGGGCATGTAGTGATTTGTAGTTCCAAAGAGTTTAGGATTCATGGTTGAAATTTTCTAACTCATGATATAGAGTGGGTGGAGGTGGTTCTTCTATTGAGATATTCATGTCACTATATATTGACTGGGTGGTTTGTGGTCTATAATGAATATTAGATCTTTGGGTATATATTTTCACAATGTGAACTAATCCTTTTAGTGAGAGAGTGGGTTGAATATATTCAATTTTATAGCATCCAGATGGTATATACCCTTAGTAATGGGAATGTTTTGGATGAAAAATTTAGTATATTAACCCAGAATATGTGGTTTAGGATTATAGTAGTGAGTTTTAGTTGATAAACCAGTTCACTGAGATATATCTCATTTTTCATGAGTGACAACGAAGGGAGACTATAAAATCCATATCTATTACCACCCATATCATTTCGACGATTATGGAGAGTAATTTTTTTACTCATCTTGTTATGTTATTTAGGAAAATATACATGGTAGGGATCCTCTACTTGATTAGTCCCAATATATTTATGGATTCCTTAATTTATATGGTCGATTTATGGTCCCCAAGAGGATTCATGATGATCTAATATGGGAATCACATTCCTTGATCTAGGATGGTCACTTATAGGATACCAAGATATACAAAGATATTAATAGTCAATACATGTGGCCTAAGATGAAAATGGATATTGCAGGGTTCTTCACTCAATACTAGACCTATCAGCAGGTGATGACTGGTTATCAATGACTCACAGGTATTCCTTGTTTATTTTTCATTCATTAGTGGAAATGGGATGACTTGATGACATATTTTATGATATTCTTATTTCATTAAACTTGATGAAGTTTTTTGGTTTGGGTTGTTGTAAACTTGTTGATGAAGGTCATGCATTTCATTATGATTAGATATTATCAATGTATTGAAGAGGTGGGTTGGTTGTATGCCAAAAAGTTGGTATGTTTACATGGTATATTACTGATTATAACTGCAGATCAGGATGCTTGATTCCTATCACACTTCTACCTAGGATTGAATAATGATCTCAATGTTGAGGTTTATTTTGGGAAAACATAACATTATTAGACTAATGATAAGTATAGGCATAATATTGGAATTTTTAAGTACAAGTTATGACCATATTCCCTATATTTTAGTGATTCATGGGATATTCAACTTTTCAAAATTGAGTTCTAATATAAAAATAATTATCATACATGTAATTAGATGTAACATTTTCATGATTTCTACCATGTTAATTGATTTGGTTCTTGTAAGAGGATATGAAGGTATTTATTATTATATCGAGACTCATACTAGATAAATCCGAGAATAATTCGTTTATCTAGAAGTTTTTTATTATTGAAAAGAGGGTTTAGATTATATATATATATATTTAAAATTACACCATGTAGATTTTGATGTGGTCGAACATGTTTTATTATGAGTTATCCCTTGATTGTGGTACTATCATATTTAGATAGTAGGTAAATTAGTTACCTTCTATGCAAGGACGTTTGAATTTGTTGAGAGGATAAGTACTTTGTATTACAAGTTAAAATTTACACAATGTTTTTATACAAATTTTGATGTATTCCATATATATTATCTTAAGAGATACCACACCATCCCTTATCCTGTGATTAGTATTGATGATGTTATGTTTTATGTTGATGCATCATTCAAGGCAAGAACTATTCATATATTTTACTGGATTTAAAAGTTCCTACATGGTAAAATTTACCTCTAGTATATGTTTATTGGTAACATGTGTATTACTAAGATGATATGTGATAGTGGGAGGATGATATGTGAGTGGAGTAGCTAGAGTTTTTTTACCGATAACACTTGGTGATACATCTCGAGGATGAGAGGCCACATGGTGGTGAGGTTATAAAACCCAACCAATATAAAATATGGAATCATTTAATATTTTTCAAAAAATTGTATATTGTAATGGATTTGGACATTTATAAAAATTATTCAAGGTTCTGTGAAAATTTTTGGGAATTCAGGCCTAATGTGGGAGTTTTAATTTTATGATATAATCCACCAAGAAGACATGAAAATTTCTGACCCAACAAGAGAAGACAACAAGAACCCATGACCCAATAAAAAAATGTGTCAAGTTAGGGTAGAGGGTGACTCAAAAAACAACCTAATAAATATCCTGTCTATTTAAATTTGAAAATTTATATGTATATATTATTATGTAAAATATTTTCTTACTTAAATGAATATATATATATATAATTCTGTGTGTGTTTGAATATCTTATCATATTATTAATTATTTTAATTTTAATAAAAATTTTACATAATATAAAACTATATTGTTTTAGTAATTTATATATAAATATATTTAATATATAGTAATTTATATAAATAAGATGTTCCCCAATTATTTACGAGAAAAATTATTAAATAATAGATCAAGATATAGAAAACAATTTTTACCTAAGTATTTAATGGGTGGACCAATCATTACATGATTTTCCACCCTTACCGCCAAGTACCTACTGTTTTGGTACCAGGTACTTGGGGTGCATTCCAGAAGTTTGGTAACCTTTGGAGGTCCACTAAGTGGTTGGTGGATGTTGGGTGGGTACATTTTAGGGAACTAGGTACTCAATGATAGGTGATAAAGTTTCTGATGGTTACATGGGAACATGTTTTTAAATTTTAACATATTTATTTTAATTATTTACATTTTTTAAAATATGATTCTTCTCATTTCACTCCATACATGTTTCATGACCTCCATATCCCTCTTCCCAATTTCTCTCCAAATTAATTATGACTATCCCCCATTCATTATCATATTCATGTTTCATCAGTCATAGTAGAGTTTATACAGAAAGGATATCACTTCTATTTCCTCCATTTATATATTCTATTAATGTTTCATCATTTCTATCATTTATGCCTTAATTTTTGTGTTTATTCTAAATTTTATAATTTCATTGGTGATAGGTCAAGTTTTCAAGTAAAATAACATTTGATGTATCTTAAGGTAATAACTTATGTTTTTAGTCACATTTAATGATATTTTATCCATGTTTCCATGTGATTTATGATATTCAGTCACATTACTAATGGGACATGACCGAAAACCATTCATACTTGTTTCAATTGACCCTATAGGACTATGTAAGGATGTTTAGGGACTTGATGGACCATATAGTTTCTATTCACTGATATTCGTCCCATTTATGGTTATGTTTCTAATTTTATGTGGGTGGATAATTATTCTAGGGACCCAATGAAGAGTTTCTTGAGTAATATTTTGATATAGTGGACCTTTTAATGTTCTAATTAATCTCTTTGAATATGAGATATGTACTCACCTTTGTAGATATTTGGGGTTTGTCTATTAATGATAATGAGATATTGTTTTATATATATCTTTTTCGTTTTTGATATGCATAATGAGTGCATAACCTACTCCTTAGATTAAATAGTTCATAGGATGACCTTACTATGGGTGAGACCTAGATAGGGGTAGGTATTTACTGACCAACAGATTATAGACTATAGAGGAGGGGATGTTATGCACAATATTAAATGCATTATTAACTCTTTAAAAATTGTAAAACATAAAGGGTTAATATGAGGGGTCAAAAAATCAATGGGTTAAGGATGATATAGACCTATTCCACCCATTCAATGGTTATCATTCTATTATGAGATGGATTAATATTCTCTTGAACTATGATAATCATAAATTCGGTGTTTCATAACCCTATAATCATTGTAATGACATTATTTGGGATCTAGAAACCTGAGGGCTTGTATTATTCTAGATATGGGCCTCTTTTTTCAATGGTCCTACTTTTTTCTAGATTAGGGGTTGAGATTCCCATGGGGTAATATCGTATGGATAGGGTCCACTTCCCCTTTGTTTTGATATTGATATATAAGATTCGAGATTCCCATGGTATGAAACTATATATAATGATATTATTTTCCCATTTTTAATATTTATATTCCATGGTAATTTTACCAATGGGATGATAACATATATATAGTGGTCTCCACCCCCTTAGCCTTATTTCACTATTTTGAGGTTGATGTGCCTTTTATTTGAGATAGATATTGATATGAGTATTCCTATATCATTATTGAGACATTTTTATGAGTTATACTAATGATATATGAGGTTTGAGGATTATAACGTAGTGGAAACACCTATCTTATTGTATTTAAATCATATATATGATGTCGATACACATTGAAGGTTGAGATCCTAATAGTAATAGTGAGAATTTATCCATTGGATGTATGGTTATTGTTATATAATTAAATAACCCTTTAAACTAACTTAAGAATACATTGTCACACAAAAGGAGGCTTTTTTGGGAATATAAAGGCATGGAATTATTTTTGGATATTGTGGTAGTTAATTATTCTATTATATTTCCTCACACATAATCCTATATATTCTTCACACGTTTTGTGGCAATGTTGGTGGTGGCCAACTGAGTTGTACTCACATTATTCGTTGGATGCATGAAACCCAATAAAACTTCATGATTTATGAACTGGGTCGGGGAGTGATATATATATAGTTAATTGATTATTTATATGTTTATGGGTGTGGTATTTGTGATGATACTATGCTTAGGATCCAAATTAATTTTTTAGCTCCACCCTTTCTTTATAAAATTTTGGGCCAGGTCATATATGTTTATCCCAAATATGGTCTTAGTTATTTTTTGGACTTGTGTGACATTACAGTGAATCATATTATTATAACATGTCTGATTTTATTTATATATAATTAAAATTTATCTATAATTGGAATTTATCTATGATTTACACTTTTAAAACATTCAATATAATGTTTACTATTTATATATTTCATCCTCTATGATTTATGTATTTTTGAACTAGATATCTTATATTCTTCTCATGATATACACAGACCCTATATTCTAGTCAGTAGCCACTATTATACAAGGTGGCATGCTTGAGTTATGTACAACCCGGTTTAGTCATGGTGGATGTAAACTAAGTTGGGAGTACCACTCTAACCACAAAAATTAGATTATATCAAAATATTTAAATATAAAATAAAATAATATTTATTAAATATCATGTTGGGTATATAATATTGGATGACATGTATCTATTGTTTATTGGGTGACACAACCATAGTGAAAAAAACATCTTAATGAATCATTTTAAAAAAAATTGGTCAAAAAATATTGATTTAAAATACTATTTTAATAAAGAGAAGGTTGAATATGGTGAGATCAATAAAGACTATATCTTAATAAAATAATAATTAGTGGATATCTTGATAAATCCTTTGATGCATGATTATTTCTATTTATTGATATTTTTTTCAAGTGAATTCTCTCAAAAAATCTCTATAAATAAATGTTTCAATGTTTTCTCCTTTCCTTCCATTGAATTTATAGAATAAATGAGGGAATATTTAAGAGTTTTCCATGAAAATAAAAATAAATCATATCTAAATTAGGAGAAATAAAAGTCCGAGAAATAATCAATGGAAGTTTCTTTATAGAGATTGACATGAGGGAAATCTAGAATTCAATTTTTGAGCCATAATTGATTCTAAAAAATAAACAGTGGAATATTGAATGAACCCTGATGTGATTAAAGTAGTTACTTGGGGAGATTGAGTAGCCCTTTAGAAATTAGTTTATAAAGAAGTTATTTATTAAATAATTAATTGGTAATATAAAATATTTCATTAAATTAATAAATGTTTTTTCTCATTGAAACATTATTTGATCTGCTATTGTGGTATTTGGAAAACACTATAATTGGGTGCACACAACGACATAGTTTCTTTATTTATTAATTAATGATATTGGGAAATGTTTTCAGGACATACTTTTTATCAACATGTTCATATCTTTTTTTATTTTGATTACAGTTGCATATGTGTAAAAGGAATGATGTTTTGTTAAAAAATTTAAATTTACAGTGAAATAAAATTTAATCACAATATAATGTATTATTCTGACGAAATTGGTACATTACTCTCACTTATGTGAATGAAAGAAGTTAAACTATATGGGGAAGAGTATTCAAATATTTTATTATGTTATGTCATATTTTTTATAGTTACACATTTGTTATTTCATATGGATTTTTTTTAGATATCTAATTCAAAAAATTAAAAGAAAATAGGTTTTTATTTAATTATAGTTTCACGAATATTATTTTATTATAACCTAATATATGTTCTGATTTATAAAGGTTATTTTTAGACACTGTTAAAATTTTATATAATGTTTAATTTTTTTAATTTAAATCTAGTTACAATTACTAGGAATTAATAATGCCATGATTTCTGGTATTATAACATAATCAAAGAAACATTGACATAACACACATAGAATTATTTGAATATGATTTTGATGTGGTTGCTAGAGTTGAGAACCATATCTATTATGTGGAAATTTTCATGTTTAAATATCTATTATGGAAACTATGTTTTAATCTACTAATTTTATTAAAGTTGGAAAATAGAGAGTCCATCAAAATTAAAATGAAAAGAATAATTTCAATGACTTCCTAAACTACACATTTATGGATTTATAGTGATTACGCTATTTAACATTGGGAAAATATTAGAATGTAATCCAATATTTTTTATTTTAATGGTTGATATGATTTATATGACAATATTATTCGACACCCAATATTTTTTTGTGATCTACGCTGATTTTAGATATTTGGTTAAGGGTTTATTTAAGAGATATATTGCATGATTTGCTTCTATGATTAACATGGTATTACACCATAATCGTAATTAGTGCGGTTTGAATTTTAATCTATATAAAAAAATTAATGTTTCACATGTAGAAAGAGAGATATAACCACCCAATATTCTTAGAGAGTTTTCATGGAAGAAAATATGCGAGCTTTGGAAAGAGAATAGTGTCCACATATATTTAGTGGATCAAAGGCACTTAAGAAGGAATGTAGAAGATAAAAAATTTATTTTTTAGACTCATAATCTTTTATAGTTAACATTGTATTGTTTTATTATATCTTTTAATGTGAAGAATTAACTTTGGCAATGTTGGGAGATATATTTTAAAAGGTTTAACATGATCTTGGTATTTTATTCATTATTCATCAATAATAAAATGGTGACAATGAGATATGGGATAATACCTGCTGATAACCCAGGACTATCCCCTTATAAAGAGTAGTTATACTTTGAACAAAATCTTCGTGTGTACAAAATATTAATTATTATTATTTATCTCTAATTTCATTAAGGAAATTAGTAGAATCTTACTCATTAACTGTAATGGATGAAAAAATATTATAGAAGAAAATTATGATATCTAGATTACCACTTCTTTCTATACTCCTTGGTCTCACCCTATTAACATCATAGATATATGCATAACATTCAATGTATAAATTGTTAAATATGTATGATTTCAAGAAATAAATTTAAATGGTTCCAATAAAATAGATAAATTTATCTTGAGGACAATGTGATATAAAATAATAGTGATTATTTGTGAAATTAAATATTTTTCATGATAGGAGAAAATCTAGAGAGTAAAATATTTTTACAGTTTACATAAAAAGATAGAATAATTATATATTTTATATGAATGTGGATTGATCCTAAATAATAATTTTATTAAATTAATAAGATACCATTGCGAAATAAAATTTTTAACTACACAAATAAAAGGGGGATTAATTTTCTTAGTACTATATTGTATTCTTTTCTTGTTATTTTTTCAAAACCCAATTAATGCATGGATAAACCAATAAGTTTTTTATTTGTAGGGGGATAAAATATATATATATATATATTTAATGATTTTTAAGACATTTAGTTGTTGTTAAATAATTTGATGTTGTTTTTTTATTTTAAATGTGTCTAGTGTGATCATTTTTACTATCCATGATCAAATTTAGATGATCTATTTATAATGTAAGTGTATTATTTATGTAGATAATATATGGAATACATATTCTGATAATGGGGACTATTTATGATGATTATGAAATAATTTTTTTTCAGTGGTTTGGAATTTTTATAAAAATAATGTGGATTTCTTCTAGAGAAAATTTTGACTTATCATAGAGATGAAATGGACTTATCATTGGTATGAAGTATATTTTTTATTAAAATTATATGAACCAAACTTGATTATAAAGTAAAAATATTATGTTGATAAGGAAGTTTTATAATGTGATATGGTTCAAGAAATATAGCACTTTATTTCCAATATTTGGTATAGAATTCAATAATAATTCATAATTAGTAAAAACTTCCTAAAGGTTTTACTTATTTGACATATTGTTTAGTATTTTGAGTAGATGTAGTAAATTAATGAAAATATCTCATGTTAGCGATGTATTATTCATTTTTTACCATAATTATTTTGTTATTTGAAACTAATAGAAATTAGTTTCAAATTAGATGAACTTCTTGATGACTTTGGTCTATGTGTATATTCTCATTTATTACCCACTTCCCTAGATTCAATGTTGGCATCATACATGTACTGTATAGACATGAGGTTTGTGATTTTATTTTTCTGGAAATATTGTAAATGATGGATATTTTTGACGTGTAGAATTATATATGAATATTTTATTTTATTTGAAATATATATTTTGGTGTTGCTTATCTTTATATGGGTGTCGTTGAGAGAGACTGGTAGGGACCCATTAGATAACAAGACTTCTATTCTCACTCATAGAAGGTGATTCACACATTTTTTAGGGATGTGGGATGTGATATATCTACAGATTAATAGAATTTAGTGATCATTACATCAATATGTGCAACATTGTGTTGGATAAATTCCTGTGGTTAAGTGTTTGGGTTCTTAATGGTCTCAAGCATAGCTTAATATGCATACACTTTTATGTTGTGATTTTTATATGTTGTGTGTCATATTTTTATGATTTTTATTGAGAGAGTTAAGTTGTGGTGATAGATGAGTAACATAAATATCAAAAAAATTGTTGAGGATGTTAGTGTTGTTAGAATTAATTTTTGGGTTAGGTTTAAAATGAAAATTTTTATCATGAATATAGTTACTTGTTCACATGTGGGTATTCCCATTTGTATAAATGATCATAATTAGTATTTTTTTCTCTCCAATATATAGTCAATTGAATATTTTACTCTTGTTTATATGATGATCATAAGGTAAATATATATATGATTTAGTATTAATATATCTTGATATATGGTTTCAATGTTCATTCTAGTTGAGACTCAGTATCTCACATGTAAATTTTTATTTTAATTTATGTGACGAAGGAAAAATTATTCTCTTTTAGGGGGTTTGTATATTTTTTATTATCTTATTTTTTATTATTGATATATGTGGAATTCATTTATGTTTAAATTCATGATAATTTGTTGTTTTAATTTTTATCAAATTATTTTCATTATTAGTGGGTGATTAGTTTTTTCAGAGGAGATGTCTTCCCTTATGGGTCTAAATACCTCACAACTGGTCTCTTCCAGACATATTAGGGGAGTTATTTGGGAGATGAATTTCTTCTAGTTTTTAAGATGATCCATTGTTATTAAGGAGCTATATTAGAGTATATACTAAGGTAAATTTGATGTTTTATGTTAAGACATTATGTGAAAATGTTAGAGGTATTAGAGTATAATTTTTTATTCCAGAGAAACCATTATAGGGTGTGGTGGCTAACATATTCTCATGAAAGGAATTTAATCAATTTTTAGATGACATTAAGACATCTATCATTGATTTCAATTTACAATTAGATTGGTAAATGCATAATATATGTGTTATGACATGATTTATGTTCATTATTTATATTGAGATGGATAAACATGAATTTTAAGAATACCTAATGAAATTCCTCCCTATTATTGTGTTTGAAATTTCTGAAAAATTATGAATCATTATTCAATGTGATTTTTTATGGAATCATCTTAGGTAATTCATGAGAAGTAAATGACAAGTTTTAGACTTATTAGAGTGTCTCCCATTATTGATCATGGATAGGAGGAAACATTCATCTATGGACATGACTACGAGATATTTTCACTTGTTATTATACTATAGATTGAATCCTTTATAAATATTGAGATATATTATATTGATAATGCACTCTATGAGATTCATCACATGATATTAATATTTTTAGAAGGTAAGGGATATTTATCTTGGATAATAATAACATTATTTTTCTAGGTAAAATTCATCTAGGTGAGTTTTGGTGTTAATGTGAGAGAGATGGGTGATCTCATGTTATATCCTTTAACATTTGGTCTTTAACTGAAACATTTCAGATTATTTCAAGGTGGTTTTAGTTTTATCCTTATATAAAGCTTACAGTATTTTTGATTGTCCATTTCTAAATTATTATTATGATTCTGATTGTCTATGGTAATTGGGTTTTGGGGTATTTTTTATTAGTTAAATGATATAGGTTATATTTATGATTTTTATTAGATGTGATAATTATTGTTTTTATCTATTTATATTTTGTATGGATTCAAATGATATTTTTCATGACCCAACCCAACAGAGCTGCAGTCGTGACTACCAAATCCCACCTCTAATAGGCCAGGGGTTGGAAACTTGCATCATGTAGGCTATCACACACATGGGAGGCCTTATCCTAAGGTACTTGTATACATGAACACACATACACCTCCATGAAATAGTGGAGAGATATATAAAAACTGAAAATAAAAACATGAAGACATCTATCCCACAACAAGAGTACAGTAGAAGCACAAAAGAGAAAATACATGGCCCACTAAAAAAATGCAATAACGTCCAACCTGCTTAGAAGGAGGGGACTGTTTTCAAAAGAACCCACCAGAATGCTCCTCGGCACAGCTCTAGTAAACACCTCGGTCAGTCTATCTCACTAATCTATGCTTACTCCAAGCCCTCCCGAGATTCCGTTGAAAGAAATGTGGTATACAAAAGATGCAAAACATGTGTGGGAAAATACCATGTAGGGGTGAGTATAAAGATACTCAGTAGGTTCCCAAAAAACCTTAAAAGAAAAGTGAGCTACTGAAAGGCATTTTTATTCTCATCCTAGCCAGAGGGAATCTGAAAAATAGAAAAAATCCATCTTGAGACCATCCTCTGCTAAACTAAACCTGATAGCTACAATAGGCATATTCCCATGCATATAACAAGAAAATCCAGATGTACTTGTCTTGGAACCTAGCCTCATGAGGGTCCGACCACATCGCCAACGATAGGTTTGACAAAAGGATTTAAGGAATACACATACCTGGGGGAGCACATTCCACGAGCTCTGTCATCCCAAAAGTCCAACATCTAGGAGGTACACTCCACTGGGTTACATCTCCATCCTAGATGGCCCATATGAGAGAACACGCTCATCAGATATCATTACTGAGAATGTCATTCTGAAAAAACATAATACTAAACTCCTTAGAGAGGGGATCACAACTAGGATCCACTATGGGATATAAGAACCCAATCCAGTAACTTCAATATCTCTTAGATAGGGGATCAATACCAGGATCCACTAGGGGATACTACAACCTGATTCGACGTTCCATTGATCACATCACTCAGATGGAGGATTGTCACTCGTATAAAGGTGGGCTCGATGATGCCATGAACCCCAGCTAGTATAAATTGTGAAGTAGGAGATCCAACCAATGATACCACAAACCCTACTAAAACCACGCGTAGAGTAGAGGATCGCATTATAGACAATACTACAACACTACGGAAAACCACATGATGAGTAGGGGATTGTATAACCAAAGATGCCGCAACCCTACTACTACAACCCACTGTAGAGGGGGTCATATTCCCTATGATAACTCAAAACCTATGGGATTGTTCTGCTAGATAGGGGATCATCACCCATGGATAAGCAGTCAAAGCGATACCAAAAACCTAATTTAGGGAAGCCAATCTAGTGTATCATACTCCAAACACACTGGAGGGATTCCACAACTCTAATTGAAATTCATCCTATCTAGGAGATAACAAACATATACCAGTGTTATATGCCACAAAAACCCTCATAGGAACAAACTAAGAGAGTTCAATCAACCATTGTTGGTCCAATCATCGCTAACCCAAGTGACCCATAACACCACCCCACTATGTACCTCCTAGGCCAATACTGAGGCCACCATCACATTCCATGTGAAAAAACACACAAGATAGGCTTTTTACTCTACTTAAAAGGACATCCGGTGAAAAGGTACTATTCACTGTAGAAATCCCAAGTGGGGAACACACCTCAATTCCAAAACTCATAAAGTGGATCCCACCATTGGGATCCCTTCAGAAAAACACACGAGATTGACTACTCACTCATCCAAAACAGACACCCAACGTAAGAGTTACATTTATCCGTAAACAACCAAACCCGTTATCATGGGGCCCACACCATGATCTCAATCCCAATTCCCAAAAAAATATCATGAAAATTCCCCCTTACCACTATGATCACAATTCGACTAACGGTGTCACAATCAGACGCTCCGTGCAGAAGTTACATCGGGTCAAACTTAAATAATAATAAATTATTATTATTATTTAAACATTTCATTGTCCAAGGACACAAACCAAACTAAAAAAATTCCCAAATCATTTTCAAATGGTCTATCTCGAATCATGGAATGTGTCGCCACCAATGGTTTGAAAATTGGACATACAGTTTGCGAGTTACGAGGGTTTAATGAACACTCGAAAAAATTCTGGTCTGACCACCGCCTATCTCGCCGGAAACCACTGCAACGAAGCTGGAAACTGCGGCGTCAGAACTGGAATCCACCGCACTGGAGCCGGGAACCACCATGCCACTTATGTTCCACCACCGTCCTTTCTAGATTACACCGTATCCACAATTGGAATCTTTCCTTGCTGCCAAAAATGTTCTATGGACAACCTGGAGCACCCAGGTGCTCCAAAAAATATATCTGGGACCATTTACTTGACCCTTGAGACCCGATATACAACGCTATGATGAAAAAACAAAGGAAATAATAGCATATACGGGATCATGAAATTAAATTCCAAACCACCTACCTCGCAGGTGGAACGCCAACATTCAAGCCTAGATTCACACTCTGAAGCTTCCATTGCACGATCTGGGAGCATCAGTCGTCAGAATCAGAGCTGGTAAACACTTTTTTTGCTCGATTCGAACATTCTTCGATAAAATAGTGGATGAAAGAGTTGGATCCCCTTTGGATTACAACGAAGAATAATGGGGGTGTTGATTGATTTTAATTTTTTTTAATTAATTAATTCAACAACCATCTACTTCCCCGACGAAACCTCCTAGTGTGGAGAATTTTTTGTCATCCTTAGGGTAAACATGACATTCTAAACTCAACTGCGTGCTCAAGATTTCCATCCAAGACTCTATTCAAGAGTTATTTGAGCTGACGCCAATAAATATATTATTCATTTATTTATGAAAATTCTAGTGGTAACATTTTTCTACAGCAAGCCCACACCCATAAAGGTTACACCCCGCCTCGGGTAAACTGCACGCTCCAGACATAGCCATGTCCTCAGATTACTTATCCAACATACCATCTATGAGTTAAATCATGTTTTCCATGTGCATTGTATAAAAATAATTAATATTTTTATAAAATTGATTACATGCACATCGGACCTCAGATTCACACTCTGTCATCACGCCTAGCTCTTGAATCATTCGTGAGAATATTTCAAAGTCTGAAATGGCCAAAACCTGAGTCGCTAAATCCTCCCCACTTTAGGAATTTTCATCCTCAAAAAGGCATAAGAAATAGGTACAGAAACAATACTCTAAACTATGTTTCCCACAGTATCGAGTTCACCAAAAAACACAAAAAACACCAAGGGTTCCCATACTGCCAACTAGAACACACTATGTGGATCCTAATGCCTTTCTCAAAAACAACAAACAACCCAACCCAAATGCAAAAGTCAAATGGACTCTTCCTCCACACCATGATACTATCCATTTTGGGTGGTACAGAATCTACAGTAGGGTTTTAATCACATCACAAAAAATGATTCTTGATGTGGGAAGGATCCCTATTCCTCATGAATTCAAAGCATGTCAAACCACACCAACACCAACACAGTGTCTTACAAATGCCCTAAACTAACCCCAAGAATGTTAGGGAAAGGAAAGAGTTCCCCCTAACAATCTCTATCAAAACTACTACAGAAAGTTGAAAGGACATGGAGCATACCTTTATCCATCCTTGGAGCCTCAGGGTCAACAACCTCTAAGGCATACCGTTATCCTCACCCCCATCCTTTAGCTCCCTGATCCTGGCATGGTCCACCTGGGGGTGGATCTGGTGGAAACTCATACTGCCTTCCACCTCCTGCTACTACATAAGTTCTGTCACCACATCTCCCGCCCTATGGCCCTCCATTCTCAAGACGCTGCCTCTGACATGGTGGCATGTCGACTAACAACCTATTAGAAACAAGGCAGGGCAGACACTCTTTATAGAGATGTCCCCAGCCATATCAAGCATATCAAATCCAATCCTACGATGCACCAAAACCGGTATGAGATCCCTGGGAGCCCAGAGCCTCAGATCCTCCATCCTAGGGTCACCTCATAAAACATCGAGCACATCTAGACCCTTGCGCCTGTCATCGGCTACTTGATATTGAACTAGTTTCTGAGTTCTCAGCTCCATTATGCACAGCACTAGTGGACAAAATCCACTCATCTAAAAAGATTTCAACAATCGAGGCTCACTCCAACACTCCAGCATAGGTGGGAAATCACAAGGAAACCACACCTTCCAGGATGTATCTGTGTATGCCCTGGTATGAGGTTTGAGCCCTAAATAAACTGTCTCGAACCCTATCTGAGGAGTAGTGCAACAGGTCTATAAACCTCACTGTGTACTTCGACACAGTCATTCCCTCCTGCCAAAGCTTTAGAAACACCTGGATCCACACTGACCTCAATGTCACCAGATAGAAATATTCCCTTATGAGTCACTTGAACTCTGTCTATGTGATAGTCTCCTCATTGGGGGACTTCATCACCAGACTCCGCCATATCTTTACCGAACCATGCACAAGGCCTGCCACTAGGACCACCATATGATCTTGAGGTGCCTTCACCAGGAAGAAAACTCGGGTGACTGCCCCGAGCCAGTGATCAGTAGCTTGGGGGGTTTGAATCATCCTAGTACCTTAGAGGTCGTTGCCCCTGTAACTCGTACATCCCACTCATCCTGAAGGCATTCACATATTGCACTGCCGGCACAACCAACTGCTCGACAGGTGGTGGCTCAACTGGGGGACCACCTGGATGCCCATCCTTAGAACATGTTCCCTACTCCAAAGCCTCTACTCTGGGTAGATCGTAACCATAATCCTTTTTTGGAACCCTCATAGGCTATTGTCGTGGAGGAATCCTAAAATAAAATCAAGATGCACCACATTTAAAGTGTATATCTGGGGAGATGACTCAAGAAGGATAAGAAATATCCATAACTCAGTCATGTATGATGCATGTACCATTATTCCACTACAACCTGTGTCCTAATATACCAAGTTGAAATGTAGGTTATTAGAGTCCAAGTGTATGAATATTTTGGTTGTCGCACCAACAATGGATTCCCCAGCCTGAAAGTTCAACTCGAAACATCCTAAAAATTCTGCTATGCAACCCAAAACAAACACACAGCTAAACCACCTTCACCCAGAGATCCAAAAGGATGAACCTCCTTTGATACCAATATGTCATGACCCGACCCATTAGGGATGGAGTCGTAACTCCCCAAGCCCGCCTACAATCGGCCAGGGGTAGGCGACTAGAACTGAGTAGGCTATCACGCGCATGGGAGGCCTTAGCCTAAGGTACATGAACACACGCACCAAAATACACCTCCATCTAATAGTGCAGATATGTATAAAAACTAAATAGAAAAACATGCACACATCTATCCCATAAACAGAGTATAACATATGTACAAAAGGGAGAATACATGGCCCAATAAAAAAACTACAATAACATACCACTTTTTTGGAAGGAGTGGATAACTATCAAAATAACCCACCAGAAAGCTCCTCGGCACAACTCTGGTAAACACCTCGGTCAGTCTAGTGCACTAAGCTATGCCTTCTCTAGGTCCTCACAGGACTCCGTTGAAAGGAATGTGGTCTGCAAAAGACTCAAAACATGTATGGGAAAATCCCGTGTAGGGGTGAGTATAAAGATACTCAGTATGTGCCACAAAAACCCCAAAAAAAATTGAGAAACTGAAAGGAATCAGTCTACTCATCCCAGCCAGAGGGAACCCAAACGAGAGAGAAACTCCATCTCGATACCGTCCTCGACTAAACTCAACTGGAAAACTCAAAAGGTATATGCTGATACATATACAAATAACATCTAGATATACTCATCTCAGGCACGAAGCCTCATGAGGGTCTGTCCTCATCGCTAGCGACTAGTTCAACATAAGGCTATAAAAATTACATATAACTAGGGAAACACACTCCATGAGCACTTTCATCCCAAAAGACACACATCCGGGAGGTACAATCCATTGGGTTACATCGCTATCCCAGTTGGCCCATCTGAGAGAACATGCTTTTAGGATATTGTCACGAAGAACGCCATGCTGAAATAGTGGAACACTAAACTCCTCGGATAGGGGATCAATCCTAGGATCCACTAGGGTATACAAGAACCCAAACTAGTAACTTGAAGATCTCTCAAATAGGGGATCACACCCAGGATCCACTGGGGGATACTACAACCGGATCTGACGTTCCATAGATCAGAGCACCTAGATAGAGGGTCTCTTCCTGTATAAAGGTGGGCTCGACAATGTCCAGAACCCCATCTGGTATAAATTGTGAAGTAGGGGATCAAACTAATGATATCACAAACCCCACTAAAACAACATACTGAGTAGGGGATCACATTACCAATGATATCACAACCCTATTGAAAACTACAGGCTGAGTTGGGGATCATATAACCAATGATACCACAACACTACTACTATGGACCACTGCGTAGTGGATCATATTCCCGATGATACCTCAAACCCTTCGGGGTATTCCTGCTATATAGGGTATCCCCACCCGTGGATAAGTTGTCACATCGATACCAAGAACCCAATATAAGGAAGAAAAGCTAGATGACCCTTCTCTAGACTCACTGGAGGGATACCATAAATCTCTCTGAAATTCATCCTATCGAGGGGATCACAAACCTGTACTGGGGTGGTAATGACACAAGAAACCTCATAGGGACAAAACAAGGGAGTTCACTCAACCGATGATGGTCCAAATGTCACAAACCCAAATATTCCCAACACTACCACACTGTGCACCTCCTAGGTCCAAAACAAGGCCACTATCGTGTTTCACATGGAAAAACACATAGGATAGGCTTTTTACTCTCCCGAAATGGACAAATGGTGAATATGGTATTATTCACCATAGCATGTTTGAGTGGGGACCACACCTCAATTCAAAACCTCATCATGTGGATCACACTGTTGTGATTCCCTTGAAAAAATGAACAATATCAACTACTCATTAACCCAAAATGGACACCCAACGCAATATTCAAATTTCACAGTAAAAACCCAAACCTGACCTTGTGTGTCCCACACCTTGATCATGGTCCTAGTGCCTAAAAAAAATATTAAAAATTCCACCTTACCATTAGGATCACAACACCACTGACGATGCCTCAATCGGACGCTCCGTGCAAAAGTTACGGTTGGTCGAAGTTGGAAAAAAATAAAATATTATTATTATTTCAACATTTCGGGGCCAGGGGCCACAAAACCAAATCATAAAATTCCCTAGAAATTTTCTAAGGGGTCTTTATCGATTAAAATAATTTGTATCCTCAAATGGTTCACAAATTGGACATATGTTTTGTGTGTTATGAAGGGTTAAAGATCCCCCAGAAAAAATCTGGTCGGACCACTGCAGATCCCGCCGAAAACCACCACACGGGAGCCACAAACAGCCGTGTTGTAGCCAGAATCCACTGTTCCAGAGCCAGAGACCTCCATTCCTCCCCCCTAACCATATTTTTCCATTTCCACTATCAGAATCATAATTTTCCCTAGGATATCTTCCACAGACCACCAGGAGGACCCCGATGCTCCAAAATAGATCTGAGACCATCTGTGTGACCCTCAGGACCCGATCTACCCTACTATGAATAAAAAAGAATGAAATATTATTATTGTTGGTCGGAGTGGACACTCAAGAGGGGGGTGAATTGAGTTCCAATTAAAATTACTGCTAAAAACAATTTCTATTAAAATCCCCCAATTTCAAAAACAGATTAAACTGTAGTGAATATATACAGATTATAAAGGTTCAATTAGTTTCTCAAAGATTAATTAGTTCTCAGTAAACTTAATCTGATGATTAAATTAACTTTTGAAACTAACTTACTGATTTATAATAAATATAAACACTTGCGAGTTTAACTATCAAAGTAGCTTTGAAGGTAAATTATATTTCAAAGTAATAGCAGCGGAATATGAAATAGATATGTATTGTATGGATATAAACTTTAACTAAAAACACAGAGGAGTTAACCAAGAGGTTCAGTCTCAAGCCGATACTTAGTCCTCTCAAAAGCTTATATAAGGATGATCCACACCCTGAATCGGGGTTCAACAGTTTACAACTGTCCAGGTCCAAGACCTCTACCACTGTTATCCGTGGGAAACAAAACAACAGCAACCAGGTGTCCAGGTCACACACGACCTCTACCACTATCCACAGTGTGAAAAAGAATGAAGATAGTGAGTGAGGATTTACAAATCCTCTAGTTAAGGTTCCGGAGACAGTGTGTGTGTAAAATACACCAGATAACACACACTGCTCGTAATGTAAAAAGTAAATCATAGAGATAAAGATTTAGAGATTAGAAATGGCTCTAGTGATCTTCGTGTAGCTCTCGACTCCTTTTGTTGATCAGAATTCTTTCTGAGTCTTCTTTTGGTTTTGGGCTGGAAAATAGAGTACCATCTGCTTCCTTGACTTCTAGGTTCATCTTGCTTATCAGCTCAAAGAATGATGAGTTTTGTGTGGTTCTTCTTTAGCATAGATTGCTTGATGTATGCTCTATGTTCTAGAGGCTGGTAGTAGTAGTCTCGTGAGTGCAAGTTCTCCAGTTGTTCTTGGCACGTTTTGAGCTTGATCGCCAGTATGTTCTGTGTGCTTGATCTCTTTTGGTCTAGTTTCTCCCACGCTTTGATACATGCACGATGTCCTTTTTATGCCACTGCTTTTTGTTTTTCTGAGGAGGAATGATTTTGCTTTTTGATCGTACTTGGTACAGTTTCCTGAAATCGCAACACAAATCATTTAATAACATTAAATGCATCAAAAGTAACAAATGTAACCGTTAGTATAATCAACAAATAGGGTCGAGGATATAGGATTTGACTCCATAGTTCATTATAGATAGCCGTTTGTTTGTAGACGTGTACGGTTGACTCAGTGTAGGGGTCTTCCATCAGTAGCTCTTCAAACTCTTATCGGTGGCTCTTATTGGTAGCTCTTATCGGTAGCTCTTATCGGTAGCTCTTTGTGCATCGGTAGCTCTTTGTGCATCAGTAGCTCTTTGTGCATCGGTAGCTCTTTGTGCAGCGGTAGCTCTGGCTATCGGTAGCTCTGGCTATCGGTAGCTCTGGCTATCGGTAGCTCTGGCTATCGGTAGCTCTGGCTATCGGTAGCTCTAGCTATCGGTAGCTCTGGCTATCGGTAGACCACATCTACTTGACTTAGAATTGTTTCAAAGCTTGTATAAACAAGGATAATCGAGATTAACATAAATCAGAGATTATTTAAACATTATTATTGACTTGATCACTGATTTGAAAGAATTAAAATGTAAATCATCAGTAATTGAGAATAGCATAATATATGAACACATAATTGGGATTATCAAAACAGGTGAGGTCAACAATTATAAATTGGATTGTTGAATTAAAAATCAAACCACAAACCTCGTGGAAAAAATGATGACATTGGAGCATAGATCCGTGCACCTAAGTTTTTGATGCATGATCCGGGAGCGTCTGTCGTCAGAATCGGAGCTCGTCGGCACATTATTTGCTCGATTCGAGCATTATTCAGTGAAACAGAGGAAGGAGGAGGATCCTACTTGGTGGAAAATGAATAAGAATTGGGGGTTATTGATTGATTTTAATTTTTTTAAATTAATTAATTCAGCAACCATATATGCCCCTGACCAAACCTCTCGGCAAGGAGAAGTTTCAGTCTCTCCTAGGGTAGACGCGACATTCTGAACTCAACTGTATACTCAGAATTTCGATCAGAGACTTCGTACATGAGTTAGTCGATGAGTCTCCCATAAATAAATTATTCATTTATCTAATAAAATTCTATTAGTAGCCTTTTTTATAGCAAGCCTGTGCCCATAAAGGTTACACCCCACCTTGGGTAAACAGCACTCTCTAGACTCAGTTGTGCCCTCAAATTTTTAATTGAGCTACCATTTAAGAGATAACTCTTCTCTGCCACGTGAATAGTATAGAAATAATTAATATTATTGTAAAATTAATTCGAAGAACACCAGGCCTCAGAATCGCACGTCGTCCTCAAGCCTAGCTCTTTAATTATTCATATGAATATTCCAAAGATTAACATTGCCAAAACCCAAGTCGCTACATTATTTCATTATAAGAAAATATTGGTCATGGAAATTTTGATTATATATTTCATTTTAATATCATAGCTTGTTTCATTGTAAGTACCCGACCGCAGTTTCCTAGATCTGGTTCTTTATTTGATTACGTTGGCATACATACAAGGAATACGAATCCCTAAGGAACAAGTAGTTTAGTATTATTAGAAACAAATTACGTACATAAGTTTAACATTACACCAAGAAGGAAAAAACCACTATTTTATCCCACTATAAACATAACATCTCCTAGATTATGCTTGCAAGTCATTCATAAATTACATCTTCATGTCCTGAGAAAATGAAACATAAGAAAGGGGTGAGCACAAATTCTCAGAAAGAGTAAGCAATATATTGGAAGATAATATAAACATTAAACATGGTTAATTATTGAAAACACAAGCCTTTAATAATAAATTTGGAACACATTATGCCAGTTATATGAGCTGAGTAAATAATTCCATAATAAAACATAATCATGGGTATTATAATAGTCAAATAACCACATGAACTTTCAATTTCTTGATTTATAATGAGGGAAGTGGAAATTCCTGAAATTCTAAAACATTTTGTCAAGGCCTTGGCCAAGACTTCTAATGATTAAGGCCTCGGCCAAAATCCATATATCACATTGGGAAAGGCCTTATCCAATTCCACGTCTATTTGTCTAATGATACCTACCGATGCATCGAGGGGCTATCGCGGGCCCCACCCATCAGATAATAATTGAAATGCATTCTTCATATGAGCAGGGATAAACATAAAAAACATATACATTCCTATTTAAGCTATCATATGAAATGTAACTATCTTTCCCCAATCATTAATCATAAAACACTAACCCTTCCAAATAATATGGTGAATGGTTTTAGGACAGATCATCCACAATAGAGTTATTCATAAACCATTAAATAAAATATGGTATATGAATTCATAAATGATTAAACCCAATAATACCATTAAGTCAGAAATAGTATTTAATTAGATGAAAACACTCTTATAAAATCATTAAGCAATTCTGGAGATAAATACTCTTTCATTTTGAAAATAAGTGTTATTTTGGATAAATCATTGTATAAAAATAGAAGTGAAGTTTGATAGTACTTTCATAATAAAATGTGTGATTTTATAAAGATAATTGTCTCCAAAAATATATTATAGTGTTCCGTTGAAAATAGGTAAGAATTTGAGAAATTCCCTTGAACTGGGCTCGTATTTTTGAAATAATTTTGAATGATCCTTTTAAAACATGTAACTATCCATAAAATAAAGAAGGGTTATAGTTTGTAAACATATATATGATACTAACATAAAATATATTATGAGTACATAACAATACAAAATAATTTCATGGAGATAATTAGACAATGAAAGTATCCCGAATGAAAATGGACGTTTGGGTGGAAAACCCCTTACCTTAACTCTAAACCTGTTCTGCACATGAACTTAAGATCTTGTAATATGAAATTATGCTTATTAATAAATTATTTAAGAACCTATTAGACATTTATTTATTTTATCATAATTCTATTTATATCATTTATACCCTTATTTCTATGTTATTATATTGAATTTCATTTTTCCGGGGTGTTCGTTTTCTTTATTTATATAATAGGTTCACTTGTTTTTAAGTAATGGAGTTCATGTTGAAAGTTTATAAAACTTCAAGATTGGAATTATATATTATTTATGAACATAAATATTTAGTAATTATCGTTTATATCATTTGGTTACATGGAATGAGGAAGAATCATTAGATGACAACCACTTCGATTATTCGATGGTATTTGTATTATTATGAACTAGTGTTCTCATATAACTTAATTATATGTAAATATTCTGGTTCCTGAATATTAATTATGTTATAATAAATATTTTATAGTTTTTTTAAAACATAAATATGGTTTCATGACTAGTAATGAAGAAGAAATTGAAGAATGAAACTTTGACGTCCACGAAGGCTATAAAATGGAACCTCATGGACGTTGATTTCTTTTATAAAAAATAAAAGGGAGGGAGTAAGATTGTTTATGATGGTTCTTCCATTCACATGATATAATTCCCGTATATAGATAATACTATAGTTATATTTATAATTTGGATATAGGAGGTTAGGATAGAAAAATAAAAGCGATGAACATCAAAATAAAATAAAAGTTAAGAGATCCCTTATGAAAATTTGGCAGCCTAACGATGTAACTTAAAATTTCATAAAATAAAATAACGAGAAAAAAAGGGTATCTCATTAAATTGATATCAAATTTAAATTATGAAGAATAAATGAGATCAAACCCCAACATATGAGAATGGAATTTCAAATAGCTAACATAAAAGAAGTGTCGACTTAAAGAAGAGAATGAAGGATTCTTTTACCTTGTAGAATAACTCCAAGATCTTGAAGGATGGGACCTTGGGGGATTAGGGACACCTTTGGAGGACTCCTAGATAGGTAAAACCACCAGAGATTCTAAGATGAGGGACTTTTAAAGAAATAAAATGAATGGATGAGTGGGTATTTATAGAAAAAGAGAGGTAATTTTTTAATAATTTCAAAAGGACACCTCATTAGTTGTTTTTTCCAAACCATGGACTTAACCGTGGTATTTTCCCATGAGTGAAGCCACTTGGGACACCCCATATCATAATATAAAATAAAAAAGTCAACCGTGATTTTATATTTTATTATTACATCATTATGATGTCATTAAATTACCGAAAACTCAAAACTGTATTTTTTATATTTATGAAAAACTCATGTATTTTAGAAAAATCCCAAAAATTTACCCCTAAATTTTTTCAAAATGTTGATTTCAAAAGTGAAATAAATTTTTCAAACATAATTTTTTCAATATTATTAATTTAATTTTTAAATATGGTCATAGTTAATTCGAAAATTAAAAATCTTAAATTGCAATTAGTTTTATTTCACCTTGAAAAACTAATTAAGATCTCATTATCTAATTTCCTTAAGAAAATAAACTAATATTATTATTTACTATTCATAAGGGTCATATTACGATTCATATTACTATCATAAAGGTATGTTACTATTCACCAAAAATCATCTTTGTTCTATCAGACTCCAAATCACATACTGAACACAACTCTAGTTGACCATTTTTTAAAATTCTAAAACATAGAAGAGGCGAAGTTGTGTTTAATGGACAGATTATAAAATTGCATTCAATATTTATTTTCAAAACCTTGGGGTGTTACATTCTCCCCTCCTTACAAAAATTTTTTCCTTGAAATTCAAATAATATTACCTCAAAAGATTCAGGTATGTCCTTAACATAATCTCCTCAGGCTCCAATGTTGCTTCCTCCATCTGATGGTTCCTCCATAGAACCATTACCAGTCATGTCATCAGATTTCTCAATACATGTTCCCTTATATCAAAAAATCTTAATAGGCTCTTAAAAATAAGATATATCAAGATCAAGTTCTACTTCTTCATAAGTGAGTACATATATTGGGTCTGGCATGTACTTTCTTAACATTGACACACGGAACACATTGTGATCCTTGGAGAGACTTGGCAGAATTGCCGAATGGTAAGCTACAGGTCCAATTCGGTCTAGAATTTCAAAAGGTATGATGTACCTGAGACTTAATTTTCCCTTCTTACTGAATCGTATAAAACCCTTCCATGGAGATACCTTTATGAAAACGTGATCACCTTCTTGAAATTCCAAATCCTTTTTTGGTTATCAGCATAGCTCTTTTCCCTACTTTGAGATGTTTTTTTATGAATCTGGATAATCTTCACCTTTTTCATTGTTTCTTTAACATGTTCTGGGCCCATGAGCTTTATTTCACTAACATCATCCTAGCAAGTTGGTGTACGACATCTCCTCCCATATAATACTTCATAGGGTGCCATCTGAATAATTGAATGGAAGCTATTATTGCAGGAGAATTCTACGAGAGGTAAATACTGATCCCGCATGCCTTGAAAATCAAGTGAACAAGACCTAAACATGTCCTCCAGTGTTTGAATAGTCAATTATGATTGTCCCTCAGTTTGTAGGTGGTTGGTAGTGCTCAAACGAAGATCATTATTTAGGGCCTTCTGAATAATTTTTCAGAATCTTGATGTAAAATATGGATCACGATCAGAAACAATCGATAGGGGTACTCCATGAAGTCTCACAACCTCATTAATATATATTCTTTCTAGACGTTCAAGTGGTAGATCTTCTCTTATAGCAAGAAAATACACTGACTTGGTAAGACGATCAACAATGACCCATATTTCATCATTCCTTTTAGGAGTCTTTTGTAGTCCCGTGAAAAATTCCATCGTGATATTATACCATTTCCACATAGGTATGGGAATAGGTTTCAATACTCCTCTAGGTTGTTGTCTTCCATCTTTCACTTGTAGAAAAACCAAACATCTTAACACAAAATTAGCAATCTCCCTCTTCATGTTGTCCCAAAAAAATGTTCCTTCAAATATCTATACTTCTTACTGTTACCATGGTGTATAGTGAAATTAGAACTATGAGCATCATCCAACAATTCCCTTTTTAGATCAGGTATATTGGGAACACAAACTATCCTCCCAAATTTCAAAATTCTTTCTTCATATACGAAGTCACCTAATCTCCCATCATTCACAGTTTAAATCTTCTTTTGAAACTTATTATCATCAGCCTAAGAACATTTTATCATTTATAGTAAATATGGTTTGACAAACATTTTAAAAACCATTGATATTTCACCTTCCATGGTTATTCCCATATCCATCTTTACTAGATCCATGAAAATAGGATCCCTTTTAACTCTCATCTTGTTCAAAAATCCATGGTCATTTCTGCTCAAAGCATTTCCCACCTTATTTTCCTTCCCTGGGCGGTAGTGTATCGTGAAATCATAATCCTTGAGTAGTTCAATCCATCTTCTTTGCCTCATGTTGAGTTCTTTCTTTGATAAAATATACATCAGACTCTTGTGATCAGAATAAATCTCGAATTCTTCACCATAGAGATAATGTCTCTATATCGTCAAAGCAAAGATTACAACATCTAACTCAAGATCATGATTATGATAGTTTTTCTCATGAATTTTTAGCTATCATAATGCATAACCAATAACCCTATCATTTTTTATAAGGACAAAACCAAGTCCTTTCTTTAAAGCATCACTATAAATAACAAAATCGTCATTCCCCAATGGTAGAGTCAATATAAGAGCATTGAATAATATTCTATTCAGTTCTTCTAAACATTATTAACATTCTTTTGTCCAAAAAAAATTAATCCCTTTACGTGTGAGCTTCGTTAGAGGGTTATCCATTCGGGAAAAATTCTACATGAAATGCCGATAATAACCAGCTAAGCCAAAAAAAACTACGTACCTCAGTTATGTTTTTTTTCATGGGCCAATCTTGGATTGCATTTTTCTTCACAGGATAAACTAGTATTCCATCCATAGAGACAATATGGCCATGAAAAGAAATATCTTGAAGCCAGAATTCTGACATGCTAAACTTCCCATAAAATTCATGTATTCTATGAGTCTTCAGGATAATGTGCATGTAATTTTCATGATATTAGTATCTTTTGGAGTATAATAAGATATCAACAATAAATACCACTAAAAAATCATCGAGATATTCCTTGAAAACTCTGTTTATTAGATCCATGAAGATAGAGGGTGCATTAGTTAATCCAAAATGCATTACTGTAAACTCGTAATGCACGTACCTAGTTCGAAATGCTGTTTTCGGAATGTCTTCCTTCTTCACACACAACTGATGATATCCAGATCAAAGGTCAATCATTTAAATGTATTGAAATCCATGTAGTTGGTCAAATAAATCATCAATGAGAGGTAGGGGATACTTTGTTTTATTTTTATAGCATTGATCTCCCTATAGTCGATAAATGACCTCATAGATCCATCTTTATTCTTAACAAATAGAACATGGGCTCCCCATGGAGAAACACTAGGGAGAATAAATCCTTTATTACTCAATTCCTCTAGTTGTTTATTTAGATACACTAATTCCACAGTGTCCATTCAATTAGGGGTCTTTGACATGGGCCTTGAACCAGGAATTAAATCAATGGAAAAATCAATTTCTCATTCTGGAGGATGTTCGGTTAAATATTCTAGAAACACATAAACATATTCTCTCACAAAAGGTACATCCTCTATCTGAACATTCCCTTCCTCACCCACAATTATTTGATTCTCATTCTCCCTAATAATTTAATTTATTTGAGCTACTAGCGGTGGATATGGATAAGAATCAGGTGGTGATGATTCTTCTCTAAAGATAAGGTGTTCTTTATCATCATCATCAAACATCGTAACCTCCTTCTTCTTACAACAAATTTTAGCATCATGGTCTGAAAGACAATCCATACTGAGGATTATATCAAATCCATTCATGGGTATGATGATGAGATCAGCAGATAAAGAACATTTATATGCTCTAATGGGAACTGATTCACATAACACTGTAGCAATGATACTTCCCTTAGGAGTTTTGACTGACAACTCCATTGTTATATCAAATTGAAAATATCTAATTTTCTTAGAAAATTGGGAAGATATGAAACAATGAGATGATCTAGAATCAAATAAATCTTTGGTTACACATGGGGAAAAAATTAAAGTACCTGCCACCATGTCATTAGGAACTTCAACCTCTACATTTGTGATTTCATAAGCTTTTCCATGATCCCTTGGACTTTTCTGTTGTATATTTCCATGAAATTTTGGACAATCATTAGCATAGTGATCCATCTCCCGACAAATATAGCATTGAACATCATTGGATTCTTTCCTCCCTTTGAAATCACCAGAAAGATGGCCTTTCTGACCACATTGGTAGAATATTCTTTTTTTCCATTTAAGCATGCACTAGGGTGTTTCTTTCCACAATTGTCACATGGTGGAAATTCAAATCTTCCCTTATTCTTCGTTTCCTTATTTCCTTTTCCAGGGTTTTCAGCAGACCTCTTCTTTTCTTTCTTTCCCTTAAATTCATAAGACTTAGAGAATTATTTTTTTATCTTGATGGTACATGAAACTATATCCTCATATGATGAAAAACATTGCGAGACTAGTGCCCGCCAGTGGATTGGATTTAGGCCATCAACGAATCGATCAATTTTGTTCATTAGATTTATTATGTAGTCTAAATCATGTCTTTCTAATCTTGTGCAGTTAACTTCATACCTTGAAACATTCTCATCTACCTTCTACCTCATATTCAAGAATTCTCTCTCCATATCTTCTTACTGCTCACGAGGGAAATATTTTTCTAAGAACATTTCCTTAAAATCCCTCCATTCCATCTCTTCTATCTCTTAATCCTCCTTTGTGTTTTGGATTAATGACCAAAACTGATCCGCATCTACTGATAGACAATATACTTCCCTGACAACCTTCTCTCTTTTATTACATCCCAAATAGGGAAATATCTTCTCAAGGGAATGTATCCACTGATCTGCTACAAACGGGTTTGTAGTCCCGTTGAATGATGGAGGGTGTTGTGTCATAAAGAGATCGAGCATGACTCCTCAACGTGGTGGATCCATATTCTCCATACGGGTAAGGTTATTATTCATAACCTGATTAATTTGTCCAAGTATAGTTATGAGTTGCTCAGTACTAGTCATAGCACTAGATCCAACATCATTATCTTGCATCAGAGGATAATCCCTGGAGGGGACATGTGCATTCATGCGATTTAAATTCCGTCCACTAGGCACCATATCTAGAAAATGGCATACACTATATTAGGTTATGAATCATAATTTATAATCTTAACTTTAAAATACTCAGAAAAATTGTGATCCTATGCAAGGCTAATCCCATATTCACAAATATGGTTTCTTTGAAAAATATTTATCATTTCAATCCTTTATAATGGCTTGTAAAAAAATGTGAATTATCCTAAGAATTTACCAGGGAGTGTCGTAAGCAAGACTGCAGCAAGGCCTATTGTCGTGCACCAGTTCCCATTTGATTCTAGCTGAAATAGGTGTTTTCGGGTTTTACCCCTAGATTAATCTGTGCCAGGGCTGCCTTTACCTGCTCATATCCAGACAGGGATATATTGCTTGAATGATCCAAAAAATATATTCCTTACCAAAATACCAAGACGTTCTTGTATGTTTATCCTTGAATACTAACTTAGGGACTCTTCGCTAATTCTACGTTTTCTAAATCTAGTTTCCATGTATTCTACTAAACTTCCTCTGAAAGAAACTGTAAGGACCCGACCCTAGTTGCCCTGAGTTTGTGCCTTATTTGATTACGTTGGCATGCATACAAGGAATATGAATCCCAAAGAAATGAGTAGTTTATTATTATTGGAAAAAAGTTACATACATATGTTTAACATTTCAACATAAAGGAAAAAACATTATTTTATGCCACTAGAAACATCATGTCCCCTAGATTATTCGTGAAAGTCATTCATAAATTAGTTCTTCATGTCCTGAGAAAATGAAACATAAGATAGGGGTGAGCTCAAACGCTTAGTAAGAGTATGAAATATAGTGGAAGTTAATATAAACATTAGACATGGTAAATAATTGAAAATACATGTCTTTAATAATAAACTAGGAACACATTATGGAAGGAATATGAGCTGAGTAATAATGCCATAATAAACCATAATCATTGGTATTATAATAGTCAAATAACCAAATGAACTTTCAATTACTTTATTTATAATGAGGTAAGTTCCTATGACAGACATTTTGAATCATTTTTTCAAGGTCTCGCCCAAGACGTCCAATGATTAAGGCCTCGCCCAAAATCCATATATCATATGGGGAAAGGCCTCAGCTAATTCCATTCCTATTTGTCTCATGAGACCTACCGATTCATCGAGGGGATATACGGGGCACCACCTATAACATAATAAGTCCAATAAATTCCTCATATGAGTGGGGATAAACATAAAGAACATATACATTAATATTGAAACTATCCTATGAAATGTAACTATCTTTCCCCAATCATTAAACATAAAACACTAACCATTCCGATTAATATGGTGAATGGTTTTAGGATAGATCATCCAAATAGATTTATTCATAAACCATTAAATAAAATATGGTAGATGACCTCATAAATGATTAAACCTAATAATACCATGGAATCAACAATAGTGTTGAATTAGATGAAAACACTCTTATAAAATCATTAAGCAATTCTGGAGATAAATACTCATTCATTTTGAAAAGAAGAGTTCTTTTTGAAAAATCGTAGTATAAAACCAGAAGTGAAGTAATATAGTATTTTCATAACAAAATGAGTCATTTTATAAAGATAATGGTTTCCAAAAACAGATTATATAGTTCCCTTGAAAATAGTTATGAATTTGATAAATTCCCTTAAACCGGGATTAATTTTTTGAAACAATTTTGAATGTTCCTTTTAAAATGTGTAACTATACATAAAATAAGGAAGGGTTTTAGTTTCTAAACATATATATGATACTACAACAGAATATATTATGAGTACATAATAATACATAATAATTTCATTGAGGTAATTAGATAATGAATGTATCCCGAATGAAAATGGCAGTTCAGGTGGAAAAACCCTTACCTTAACTCCAAACGTGTTCCGCTCTTGAACTTAAGCTCCTGGAATATGAAATTTACTTATTAATAAATTATTTAAGAACATATTATACTTGTATTTATTTTATCCAAATTATGTGTAGATCATTTATACACTTATTTCTATGTTATTATATTGAATGTCATTGTTCCAGTGTGTTTTTTTCTTTATTTATATAATTTGTTCACGTGTTGTAAAGTAATAGAGTTCATGTGGAATGGTTATAAATATCTAGGATTGGAATTGTATATTATTTATGACCATAAATAGTTGGTAATTGTAATTTCTATCATTTGGATACATGGAATGATGAAGAATCATTAAATGACAACCACTTCGATTATTCGGCGGTATTTGGATTATTATGAACTAGTTTTTCCATATAACTTAATTATATGTACATATTCTGGTTCCTGAATCTTAATTATGGTATAATACATATGTTATAGTCTGGTTCAACCATAAATATGGTTTCATGACCAGTAATAAAGATGAAATTGAAGAACGAAACTTCGTCGTCCATGAAGGCTATAAATTGGAACATCATGGACGGTGATTTCATTTATAAAAAATAAAAGGGAGAGAGTAAGAATATTTATGATTGTTCTTCAATTCATATGATAAAATTACATTATATATATGATAATAGAGTTATAATGATTATTTGGATAGAATAGGTGAGGAGAGAAAAATAAAAGAGATGAACGTGAAAATAAAAAAGAAAAGTTAAGAGATCTCTTATGAAAATTCGGCAGCCTAACGACATCACATAAAATTTCATAAAAACAAATGATGAGAACAAAAGGGTATCTCATTGTACTTAAATTAAAAGGACAGTAAGAAGAATAAATAAAATCAAACCCCAACATAAGAGAAAGGTATTTCAAATATCTAACATAATAGAAGAGTCAACTTAAAGATGAGAATGAAGGATTCCCTAACCATGTAGAGTATCTCCTAGATCTTGAAGGATGGGACCTTGGGGGCTTAGGGACACCACGGGAGGACTACTTGAGAGGTAAAACCGCCATATCTTTGAGTATGGGGGATTTTTAATGAATGAAAACGAATGTATGAGTGGGTATTTATAGAAAAAGAGATGTTATCTTTTAATAATTTCAAAGGGACACCTCATTAGTGGTTTTTTCCAAACCATGGGCTTGCCCATGGTATTTGCCCATGGTTTAAGCCACTTGGGACTAATCACGTCATAAGTTACAATACACAAGTATAAAATACTTTTATATATAATTATTACATCATTATGATGATATTAAGCTATCGAAAACTCAAAATTGTATTTTTACTATTTTTGAAAAATTCATGTATTTCGCAAAAATCCTAAATATTCACCCCTCCATTTTTTGACGTGTAGAATTATAAAGTGAAATACATTTTTCAAAAATAATTTTCTAAATATTATTAATTTAATTTTTAAATATGGTCATAGTTTATTGGATAAATAACAATCTTAAAGTGAAAATAGTTTTATTTATCATTGAAAAACTAATTAAGATCTCATTATCTTATTGCCTTAAGAAAATATAATAATATTATTATTTAAAATTCATAAGGGTCATATTATTATTTATATTACTATTATTAAGGGTATGTTACTATTCAATAAAAATAAAGTTTGTTCTATAAGACTCCAAATGACTTACTGAACACAACTCTAGTTGACCATTTTTTAAAATTCAAAACATATAAGGTGAAACGTTGTGTTTAATGGATAGATTATAAAATTTCATTCAATATTTATTTTCAAAACCTTGGGGTGTTAAATTCATGGTGTTAGGAATGATTATTTGGATAAATTTCATATCAATGTAGCATGGATAAAAAATAGATCATGACTGAACAAGTATTTAGTTGTCATCATTGATGTCATTTCAATATTAGAGAATAATTATTTATTAGAGACACCATATTGACATCAAAATTTTATGCAATGATGAATGAAAATGAATTTGAACTCATAAATTAATATTATATTAGCATACTTGTGAGTATATGAAATGGGTGTGATTCTAAATAATGATGAATGACACATTGATAAAAACTTCATATTTTCATTTTTCAAATTTAATAAATTTAAGAGTATATTAGTTTCTATCCATATGTGGTTAAAATTGGGTGAATAAATTTTTAATAGATAAATTCTCTTTATTTTATTGTTTTCTTCTATGGTTTGATCTAGATAGAGGTGCCACATGGTTATAATCTAGTTCATACACTTTAAAACTAGATCTATGATTCCCTGATAGGTTGATTACCATTTATATAGATTGATTAGTTGATGGGTGTGATACGAGGGTGAATCACTCATATTATTTTTTATATAACCTCCTAGATAGTTATAATAACCCTGAAATTTAGTTTAATATAATACTATGGTCTATAGATTTCTTAACATGCAACCTCATGCTTTAAGTGAACTCTGATATACTATAAAATTAATATTACAAAAAATTTACTATTATAACCTAGTTTGTAAATTAGAACATTTGAATGGTAATGACAACATTATGTTGATCAATTCATGTCACCAAATTTATAAAAAAAATATTACATTACAAAATTATTTATAAAGGTTTTAAATAAATCAAATGTATTGATTAATTCATAATAAATAAGTAGTTGATTTTCTTTCGTTTTCTGATTAAAAAATCTTTTTTACTTCAAAAAATGATTTTATTGCTTTTTGTTCATAGAAATTATAAATAATATCTTAAATTTATTGAAATTTTTATTTCAGAATATGAATATAAATTTTTTAAATCATAATTTAAATATTATATTATGGTCAATTTTTTAGATTTTTTAAAAATGGTTTCTTTTTCAGTGAATAGAGAAATATATTAATTTTTATAAAACTATCATATATTTTCATTTAAAAACCCCATTGTGTGTTTAATTTTATATTAAATTAATATAATAATACTATAATTATAAATTTTAAACTTAATTGAATATTAATCTTCATTATACTTTATTTTGGTACATGTTATGTTTGGTTATAAAAACACATTTTTCTAAACACTATTTTTTTGAATGTAGTGTATTTTTGTATTAATAAATTTAATTAATCACTATTGATTAATTTTTTAACTAAATTTATATAATAAATATACAATAAAAAATTTTAATATTCATTTTCATGTTTTTACAAGGAAATTAATGGAAGTAAATTTAGTTTACTGCTTAAAAAGTTATTTTTCTAAAATGTGTTTATATTGGGGTTTATTGGGATTATTCAAAATAGTATTACTAAAATTATAGAAATTTAATATAGTAAAATTGATTAAATATTTTAAAAAATAATAATTAATATAATATAATAGGTTAAATCATTTTTTTGTACAATGAATTGTAATAACAGTAAAATTGTAATACCATGATTAATGTTAAAATAAGTTTATTGAGGGTTATACTATGAGATAAGGGTAACAATTTGACATAAACAATTAAAATTTAAATTGTTTTAATATATTTAGACCTTATATTATGTTATTTTATAATTTATTTCCATTTTTCTCTACTTACCCAAGAAATTCACTTTATATTATAGAAATATTTAAATTAACTCCATATATGTCCCTCCCCCCACACTTTTAAAAATGAAACACTTATCATCCCATATTCAAATAAAATTAGAATTATATATCATAAAATAACTAATTAGATACCTTATTATATCCCTTACATTAATTATATTTATTCTTTTCTTCTCCACAAAAAATTTGAAGGCTTATGTTCTAAGCAATAAGAGGCCTCTAAAAAAAGATGTATAAATCTTAACAAAGTTCTTTCAAATTAATATATTCTTCCACCTTCTACAAAAATGTATTAATAATAAAAATGGTTATTATAGTATCATAAATATACTTAAATTTTATTCATATGATTTCACTACCATTTACCACCTCATTTCCACAAAATTTTAAATGAATGTATCGCTTGTCTGTACTTGGGGACTACCACCTCCACATAGCGATATGATTCATTTTCCACCACTAACATTCATGGTTGGTTATTGTAAAGGTTTTAATATTTATATATTATATTTATGTCATAATTATCTTTTGTAATTATGATATCATATCTAAATTCTTATAATATTATCTTTGGGAAAATGATAATGTTATTTCTGTATATGTCTGAACTATCACCTCCACAAAACGATGTGATTATTTTTTCATATACGATTACCTTGGATACTAATTAGGATTTACTTAATAAATATATATGATTTTTATGCTATAATAATTTTCTTTAAAGGTGATTTATTATTTAGCTTTATTTCTTTCCATCAATTGAGAAGTGGAAACATTATTCACGTGTATGTAGTGATTATCATCTCCATGAAGTGATGTAATTAATTTTTCATCATCATTTTATATGAATGGTTATAAAATTTTATATAATGATTATATTTTATACTTATCACATGATTAATATTTTTAAATTATGGAAACATGATCAATGTTCAAGGATTATAACCAATGAAACATAGTATACATGAAAAAAAATAGTTAACACCAAAAAATGAGTATCTTAGTGATGAATTGTTAATAAATTGGGGTTTAAATGTTATAATTGTATAATATATGGTATTATAAGAATTTATTTGGTTATTTAAGAAATAATTAATAAATAAAAATTTATTATACCATATTTTAGAGCTCGTATGAATCAATATAGATATAATAAAATGGTTCTTCATCTCAATATTGTTTATTTGAGATAGGATTGATGGTATGCACCCATTTTTGTATATGAGATTTATATAATTATCCTTTGAAATGTTCTATCACACAAACTTACTAATTTTTTATATATAATTTTATAATTAAAATTATTTCATCCAATGGGATTTGATTCAAATGTTACTAAATTATTGAGGGTTTACCTTCACAAATTGTCTTCTTCGGGATATTTATTGTGTTTTACACCTATCTAATTTTATGATGTGTCTCTACTACCCCTATTATATGTTATAACATTAATAAATTTATGTTAATGTTTTTTAAATTTTAATTTTATGTTATTTCATTCATGGGGTTTATGAATCAAAAGTTACCAAAATAGTAAGTGATCCAAGTTATAATCTCATTTTTACTGGGAGTGTTTTTGCTTAGATTTTTATGATTAAATTATATGGTATATCTATCACAAATATTATTTATTATTAATCCTATAGTTATTACTAAAGGTTAAATATTTTTGTTTTATTTTCCTCTCTTTAATTACTCATGGTATTGAAATGATTTTCCATGGAAAACTAACATTATTTCTCTGATTGATCGGGAATATTTTTCCTCCATTTTATTATTTGATTTTGAAATGGTTTTAATAATTTTTATACATTAACTGAATAATTTATAAATTAATTTTTACCCATGTTTGAATTTTTATAAAAACATTTAAATATAATCCTCTTTTCTTTTTTCAAATGACTGTCTTATGAGTTTTTTAAAAAATATAAATGGAATTTTAGTTTCAATGTACACCGCAGGTTTGGATATTACCATCATATTGACTACACATTTATTCTATGATTAATTTGAAAATTTCCATGGCTATTTTCATAGAAAATATGTTTCCTATTATTTGCGAATTTTTTATGTTTTGAATAGGTTACTTTAAAATTATAAGGGTATTTTTCTCAAAGAATTTTACCATGATATTTTATTGGTATTTTCATCTATAACAACATTCTTGGTTTTTTCTTATACGTTACTAGAGTTATGATCCACTTTTACCATCTTTATTCTTTCTATATGTGTTTTATTATTCTGATTATGAAATGTATATAAAACATGTTTTGTTTACAAGGGTTGTTATATGATGAAATGGAGAATGTTTTATAATCTTGTGGAACTCATATGTATGTATTCTAATTATATGGCAGGTGAGCCCAATATAGATCAAGATGAAGGGTGGGCATGTTATAGACTTCCAATACATTGGGTAATGATAATGGATTAGGGAAACTCCTAACATATTATGGAGTTAATAAACTCTTAATAGATGAGAGAGTTAACTATATGGAAGTTACTCTTAAAGGAATGTTGTTAATGACCGAGTATTATTTTCCTTTTTTATATTTTTCTAAAATGATAGTCATGGGAGTGATCCTTGACTAAGGAAATCATTTTTTCTATTTATTTATATGCCAAGAAATAATTTATTATATTTTTTATAATTTATCATGGATCATGATTTATTATTTATTATTCCACACACTTATGTCTTATCTATTTTGCTATAAAGAAGAATTATGACATGATTTATGATTAATTATATTTTACTGGTTGTAAAGGGTTATTATAAGTATAACCATGTTCTCATACAATTATTTTTATGTTACACTGACATAAGATAATTGATTGATAACTCTTTTGTTTAACATTGCACATAATCTGAGCACACCTTTTTTATTTGTCTTTCCCCATGTTAAGAAAATATAATTTAAGTGGGTTTTGATTATGAAGGGTTATATTTGAGAATAACTTAATAGGAAATAATGTAGATCTTTAATTTATTAGTTTATTTTGTTTCTGTGTTTCTAAATACACCAAACAATTATAGGTATGTCATGGATTGTATTGATATTTTATGAATATTCAATTAAAATATGTAATATTTATATATTAAAATTCGAAGTCACTATTGTTGGTATATTAAGAAGGATGAGTACCTTTTGAAAATGAGGATGAGAAAACATTTTTGAGAACACTTTGGTAAGCGTATGTAAATTAGAACTTACAAAAATATAGTATATAAAGAAGTGTGGTTTTTCTATAAATAACATATCAATATAGATACTATCAAGATGATCTGATTGTGGAACATATGCACCATGGGGTAACAAGTCATAATGGGAAGATTGGGTATTTACTTGATCATCACTAGTGCAGAATGAGTGCACCTATGACTGAACACTTAGATAGAAACTATTTGGTAAATTTTTTTGGTTAATTCAAACAATCATTATTATACATTATGATGGATTTGAAAATATAATTATTTTTCATTTCCTAGGTAAAAACTATGTTTTCAATGAAAGAAAAAAAGGTGTCATGATTTAGACATCCTAAGAAATATTTTCATAGATTATATGATTACATACTATAACTATTGGTACTCAAACAATAAATTTTGTTTTTGAAAATGTCTATAACCTGGAAGAATCATGCTAACAAAAAAAGTGGTAGGTGATACATTGACTTTCCACATGGTTAACTAAACATAATGGGAGATATAATGAAAATTATTATGATTATGCCTAAACATTTATCTCAGTATATGATTGAAAACCAGAACATAAGAAAGTTTCTAGTTGAACTAGATAAGAGAAAATTGTAGTTTTAGGATGACCATATAGGAATGAATATCAATCTTACAACATTTTGAAAATAAGGGAAAAATCAGATAGGGAAATGTCTCTACAGAATCAAAAAATGTTTTATTTGTAGAAAACAATGATATAGGTAAAATAATATCCAAGTAAAATTGAAATATTTGGTTAACTTAAAGGATGGGAATTACAGTTTCCAAAAGTTATCAATGAATATTGAATGTTTTAAATGTTGAATGTGTGGTAATTATAGAAATTTATGTCATTGGGGGATATTTTAAATAGACTCATTAAGCATGTATATGTAATGGTTTTACTATTAATGACAAATATACTAAAAATGAAATATGAAAGGTGGGAAGTATTCAGGAATAAGATAATAAAGCATGGTTAATGGTTTAAAATGTAAGGGGAAAGATTGAATTGTTTATATATTTATATTCAAGATTTATGTTTTAGTACTATTTTATCAATGAAATCCTATTAATTAGAATCATGAAATATCTAGGGATTATACTGTAGTAGTTTTACTTTAATGATGTACAATAATATGTTCAATGATATTGATAACATAGAAAATTAATTTAGGGGTAAGGTGATATTTTTGGAAAACACGTGATTGAGATATATAAATCCCTTAATGTTTTCTTAATGTTTTGCTGATAATTTTTGGTTAGGATAATGTTATTATTGGTGTTGAAAAAATAGATTATATAGTATCGGTGACTAGGAAATTTATTAGTGATTATGTGATTAATGTTATCTTAGATGATTATTATTGCATTTTTTTATTTATGGAATATATTTGAGAGTCTATGATTTTATTTAAAGAATAAAATTAAGAGTTAATTCAATTAATTATACATGTTTTCATTGAGGGGTTTTGGTGATTCTTGTAATTTTGGTAATGGACTAAATTGTTTTAAAACAATATATAAACATGGTACTCACATGTTTTGTATAGGACATTAAGATATAATTTATATTGTCTGGGGAGTAATTTTTTGTCAAAGTTAATATTAATATGACCTTTTTTATAAATTTTTGGGTTTTATATTTGGGGAAGGATATTTTAGAGGATTTTTAAGAACATATATTCTTTCAATGGTTAATATTGAACATTGGGTGTTATTTTTGAGGTTTTAGAGATTAATTTGTTAATTAGTTATATAAAGATTTATCCATATTAAAATATTGTGCTAACCATTTTAGTTTTGGAAAATTTATAGAGATGTAAGGAATGAATAATCATTATTTTTAGATCTTTTGATTCATTAAAAGTTAATTTTAGTGATTCATATTTGAAAAATTCATCCTAAATATTCATTTCTTATAGTGAGAGATGATATATAACTATAAATTCATCTAATCACATCCAAATGGTGAAATTATTTTTATGTATTTCACTAAATAAAATAACTATATTTTCTCATTTTACATTGACACATAATTACTCAAATCTAAGAAAAAACACCTTCAAAATGAAAATACTTTCCTTTGGTAGTTATTTATAAGGAATTGATGATCTTTTTCACCCTCAATAGTTTATTGTTTTCTGTTTATTAATATTATCGTGAAAATGTTCTCTATTAATATGTATTATTATATGGATTTTATCTTTCTCCCCTATAACCATATTTTAACTTCCTCGTAATTTTTTCATTATCTAGGAACCTGATGATCTGTTACATTAGGTAACCATTATGTTTCCCACTTCCCCTTCTCAAATTTTTTTTACTATTCCTTTATAAATGTGGATTTTCTAAAAATGTATTTCAAATATTGACCCTTTATTACCATGATAAATATTTCCAATATTTAATTTATTTAAGGTCATAGAATGTAACCCCACATAAATTTTAGTTTAAAATAATACTATGATCGATAACTTTCTTAACACACAACACAAATCTTTAAGATAACTACGATATAATATTAATATAATATTATTTAGATGTGATCATTATAACTAATAAATTAAATAATAAGATATGAATATTAATATATAAATTATGAAAAATATTTTTAAAGGTTTTAAAAATTAAATTACACTGATTAACACATAATAAATAAGAATACCATTTTTAATATATTATTTTTATGATTCATAATTTTATTTTAATAAAAAAATGTTTTTATTAAATTTTTCAAAAGGAAATTATAATTAATCACTATATTTTTTTAGAAATTTTATATGAGGAAATGAATATATTTTTTTAAATAAATATATCAATATTTTCTTAGGGTTATTTTTAGGTTTTTTCTTAAAAACAATTATTTACCAATGAAGAGTGAAAAATAATAGAATTAATAAAACTATCATTTAATTTCATTTAAATTTATAATTTTGTTTTTAATTTATTCTTAAATTAAAATAATATTCTATTAATTAAATATAATTTAATTAATAACAATGTTATTAGTCATATGCTTTATTTTAGTATATGTTAATTTTTTTTCCTTAAAACCACATTTTTCTAAAATCTTTTTTTTGAAAATGATGTGTTTTTATATTATAAAATTAATTAATATATATTTATTGATGTTTTTAATTAAATTTTTATATTATATATCTAATAATTTTTTAAACATTTATTTAATGGTTTTTACAAGCCATGTAAGTAAATTCCGTTTTATACAAAAAAAATGCATTTTTCTAAAACATATTTTCCTCAATTTTTTTACATTTATTTAAAATTAAAATAAAAATTTTATTGAAATTTAATTTGGAAAAATATTTTTCATATTTTTAGTCAAAATAATTAATACAATGTAATAAGCTTAACTAATGTTTTGGTCATATTGAATTGTAAAAATAGGAAAACAAATTAAAAGTTGTTAAAGATAAAATGAGATTAACATGTGTTAAGCAATGATATGTGGGTAGGAATTCCACATAAACATGTTAAATTATTTTTGTTTGAATATGTTTCAACATTATATTACCTTATATTGTAATTCATGGCCATTTTAGGTCACATTCACATGAAAGTTTCCATATATTATTGAAATATTTTTAGAATTTCCATGCATCCCCATAACTTATAAAAGGGAACCTATAATACTCCCTTATTCACAAAAAAATTCTAGATAACATCACAAAATCCTAGATCTTATGTTATTACCCTACGACAAATCTTTCGAGGCTTAATGTGTAATTCAAATGAAGTCTCTCAAAGAAGAAGTCTAAATCATAACAAAGATCTTTTAATTTTATTTTTTCTTCCACCTTCACTAAAATTTTAATCAATAATAAAGTTATTAGTATAGTATAATAAATATTCAAAAATGATATTATGGTGATTTTAGAACCATTTCCACTTCCATTCCATCAAATGGGGAATGAAAGTATAACTCATGCCTATATGTGGACTACCTGCTAATGTAGTGATATGATTCATTTTCCATACTCATATTTCAATGTTGGTTATTATGATGGATTTAACATTTATACATGTTATGAATAATATAATTATTCTAATATAATTATATGATCTTAACTACCTTCTGACCATCCAATATTTCAATAAATGATATCATCGCTCTTGTAAACGTTTAGACTACCACATCCACAAAGCGATATGATTCATTTTCCATTTTCAATTAACATGGATACTAATAAGAAAATATTTAATTATTAATTATTATATTTATTATATAACAATGAATTTATAAATTTTCATTTTCATTTACCTTTTTATCATTCTATCTATTGTAATGTGGTAACATAACCAGTGTGTACATAATGATTATCATCTCAATGAAGTGATGTAATTTATTTATCATCACCAATTTATATGAATAGTTATCAAAGTATACATATTTATAAAATAGTATACTTATTATATGATTTTTATTCGGTATATTATGGAACCATGATCAAAGTATGAGGACCATAAATTCCAAACTAAAAAAACATAAAGAATAGAATAGTTAATACCCAGAAACGATGATTTTAATAAATAATTATTAATAAAAAGGTGTTAAAATTTTATAATCCGATAATATATTATATAATAAGTATGTATATGTATATTGTATTTATTTTTAGTGAATATAATTTTATTATAAAGGATGTTAGATCTCTTACGAATCAAGTCAGGCATAAGGTAAGGGTTCGTCATCTCAATATTGTTTCATTGAGACATGTTTGATGTTATGTGCCTATTTATGTTTAATCAGTATATTTATGAATATTAGAAATTTTATATAATTTATTATTCATAATTCATGGTATTTAAATATACAATTCAAATTATTTCACCCAAGATGATTGGATTTGAAATTTACCAAATCGGTATGTGTTTACCATATAAAATTATATTCTTTGAGATATATGTTATGTTATACAAATATATTTTTATGAGGTATATATTCTTACCCATTTATATTTCATTCTAAAAATATAATTTTCTTCATGGTACCTAATGTTTCATTTTATGTTTTTCTTCTATGGGGTTAGGAATTAAAATCTACCAAAGTAGTAAGTGTGTTATGTTACAATCACATTTTTTCTGACATTGTGTATAAACACATTTCTGATGATAAATTTATATTATATATGTCCCCCAAATATTATGTATTTTATTATCCTATGTTTATTTATAGAGATTAAATTTTGTTCCTTTTGTTTTCCTATTTTTATGTAGTTAAGGGACAAAAATAATGTTTTTAATGGAAACCAACTATATTTCTCTCCTCATTTGGGAATCATGTTTCTTCTTTATTAGTATTTTATCAAAATGTGTTTAAAAATATTTCTAATATTGCCTAATTCTTGTATAAACTAATTTTCAATCCTATTTTTATTTTAATATAAAAAATTAAATAGAGTCTTCTTTTCATTTCCCTTCAAGTTAATTTTGACTTTTTACTGAAAATATGAAAATTACTTTTGGTTTTAACATGCACTGCATAGATGAATTTTTCAACCATAATTACTAATATTTTATTTTAAGATTACCATTAAAGGTTCCATGGATACTTTCAAATAAAACTTAGTCCTTTATATTTTTTAATTTTTTATATTTTTAATAAATGATTTCAAAAATTAATATTTTATTTTTCTGAAGAATTTTTTTTGTGATATTTTAATTGTATTTTCATATATAACAACATAAATAGATGGTTACAATATTTTACTAGTGGAATGATTCAATTTTACTGTATTTGTTATTTCTTACGATGGGTATGATTAAGAAATTTTTTTATAAAACTCATTTTCTTTCCCTGGGTTATGGCATAATGAAATGATGAATGAATCATGATCTTATGGAACTCATATGTATGGAATATAATAATTTAATAGGTGAGCCTAATATTTCTCATGGTGGTGGCTGGGTTTATTATATATCTCTAATAAATAGGGTAATGATGATGGTTTTTATAAAGTTCTAATAAACCATTGTTTTTAAGGACATCTAAGATAGGATAGAGTTAACTAAATAAATGTTACTCATAATAAAAAGTTGGAAAAAATTAGGTATTAAATTTTATTATCGAACGTTCCCCATAATGATAATATTGGGAGAGAACCTTGACTAAGGAAATAATTTTCAATGATTTTTTAATTCAAAAAATTATGTATTTTTCTTCAGATGTGTTCTCATGTATCATGATTGATTATTTGTGATTACACACACTTATGACTTATATCTATTTTTATGAAAAATCATTATTCTATGATTTATGATTAGTGATATTTTATAGATTAGGATATATTTTTTTTAATTTATGATCATGATCTAATACCCTTATACTTATCTTATTCTCATGTACGATAATTGATTGATATAAATTATGTTTACACTTATAAGTCATCTATGCTCACCATTTCTTATGGTTTATTTCCTCAGTTAATGAAAAATTGTTTTAAGTGTGGTTTGTCTAAGAAAGGTTCATGTTGAGAATGAAATAATGGGAAATAAATTATATCTTTTTCGTACTAGTTGGTTATGAATCCATCTTTCTATAGATACCAAACCATTACAATTATAGAATTGGTCGTATTACTATTTAATGAATATTCCTAAAAAAATGTAATATTTAAGTATGAAATGATAGGGACACTAAAATAATAGTATCCAAATTTACAAAAAAAATAATTATTCTATTATCCATGATTTAAGGTTTATAAAATATTCACTAGAGTAATAATAATAACATTTTAATTATTCAAAAAAAATTAGTAAATGGTGTGGATGTGATAAGATATGTCAATGTATATATATAGTTAGTTGGGAGAATAGTTTAATATTTTAATTTATAATTTAATTTAGTGATGGGTAATATTATAATGACTAATATTCATGAATTAATATAATAGAATTGAAATTATATTATGTTTTTCTCTTGTGATGAAAATTTGATTTTAATTTGGGTCATAGTCAGGTAATATTGGATCTAGAATCATTTTAGTTAAAGATTAAAGATAATTTTTTCTTCATATATGTATTATAATTTAGTTAATTATGTGGGTTTTTTAGTTTGATTTTATGGGGGATGTTAATAAAGGACAAGATAAATTTTTTAGTTTTTTAATGATCTTAAATTTTATATATATTACCAAATATGGGTCAATTTCATAATTTCTTATAGTAGATGGATACTTTTTGGGATTGAAGTTGATAGAAGTTTACCTTATAAACATTCTATGATTAAATAAAATAAAATAAAATTATAAAAAGTTTTATGGAATAATATATTTCCATATTACATTATTTTAGGTTCTCATTAAAATAAGAGAGTGATATGTTATACCTTAAATTTGAATATTGAATTTATTCATCATATGAATCAAAAGTGATTATTTGATTCATAGTTTTGGTTAGTGATAAATATAAATATTACAAAATTATACTATGAATTCAAGGGATAATATTAGGTAATGGGTAGAAAAAATATTATATAGTCGGTAGTTAAATACCATAAATGGTTTCAGGTGATGTTTTTTATATTATATTTAATATGATATGTGAGTTAGTATATGGATATCCACTGATAGAGGGAAGTTGTCATAATAATGAATTATCATGATAAAATATTAATATTTTTTAATTGTTCATGATGTCACTAATATAGGTGTTGGTTAATTAATATGGGCTACCTGTATTGGGATTAATCTAGGTATTTTATTTATTAGATTTTTCAAATGATTATGCATAACTCAAAATATGCATTAGGAAGAGTGTTATAAATTATATTTTGGAATTATATATATTTTTTAACTCTCTATAATACAATTTTATTTAAGGTTTTAAGAGAGGAAACTAATTTCAAGTATGATATTATAATTTTAGGAAGGTTAGTAGATAGATATAATGCAATGGGATACCAAAAGATATTGAAATTATCCAACAAGTATAGCCAGAAGAATAGATTCTACTAATTTATTAAGAAGATAAAAAAGTACAGATAAGAGGAGGATAGGATCAAACAAAGGGAAATGTCCTCAACCACTTAACAATATGTCTAGATATCATAATACAACATATCATTTACGTAAATGGAGTCATTATCAGCCTCCCACTCAGATTGAGATTTATCCAGATTAAAAATCATAAGAATGTATGTGTCTACCTTCCTGGACATATTCAAAGATGATAAGGTATACATGTTTCTATGAAGGTTAGAATAATCCTTGTATCGTCTCCACATTGAAGGAATAAAGGAGAAACCCTCACCATTATCCAATTTTCCCTTACCATTGATGATTACCTCATTGATTGATGCACGCACAATACTTCTTAAATCCATAATATGGTTACCACTGCCCCTTTTATCCTCGTAAACATTCCCCCATTTCACAGATAATATAGAATACTGAAAGGGCTTCTAGATTTCCTGGTGTCAATCAACATGTTTCTGCAAATTAGTCTGGTTGGAATCAACCTAAGAGTGATGAGGGATCATTAATATCGAAGACCATTTAGCAGTATCCTTAGATGAAGTGACCTCTTTAAACAAATAAACTCGAGGGTACATAGGGACACTATGAGCTCTCTCTAGAGAGATTTCCACCAGCAAAACCATTCCATTGATCTTAGACACATAATAATTAGATTTCCTAGAAATCATCACATCAACCATAGTGGAAATGGGCTCCTTGATTGTATCATCATCATGATCTATGGGCTTTAACAAAGCCGATTCTTCCATACTTGACTTCCATGAGTAGATATTTGTTGTATGACCCACCATCCAATATTCCTCAAATTAAACATGCATTAGACAAATCTCCAAAGAGTTTTCAACTTCCAAACAATCATTGTAATAAAGAGGATTTTTTTCATACTCAACATCAATTTTAATTTTATAAAATGGAGTAGAAAGAGTTACCTTGTCAATCAAGGTGGAGCTGAGATAAACCTCCACCAACATCCAAGAAAAGAGATCAAATTTGGCATGCTCAGTCTCTTTATCAAGATGAATATGGGTCCCACTTACCATGAAAATATCATAAAAAATATTTAGATTCCAAAGGACTTAATTGATCCTATGAGTACGAACCCAGACCTGAGAAAAAAAATTTATTACATGTGGGACATTAATGTCTGAAATCCATTCACATAAATGAAGTCGACCAAATGTCAAAGTTAAGGTTCAAATTTCCCATGCATGAATCTTTAAGTCATTAGAAGGAAACAAGTAATAATAAAAATCTCGACCAAAAGATATTTATTTCCAATTATAGAATCCTTATAAAATAGAGGTTCTTTGAATCAAATATTCAAGATTCTAATATTTTTCCCCTTTTGGTAAAATAATGCATGCAATTAAATAATTTTTTCCAATTTCCATTCTCTCAGAATGCAATATAGGGTTAGCTTCAACGTGAGTAGATGAACCCTTATGAAGTATCTTTCTAGGACATGAATACTTGAATATAACTAGAGATCGAAATCCATTTAGCTTCATCCCCAAAGATATATTCATTAATGTTTTAGAAAAATAATTTGAAGGAAAATCATTAACTCTGAAAATAATTGGATCCACCCTAGAATTCCATAATGATGCATTCTAATTTAGAATAGATAGAATCTATGAATAACTATGCTTTAGAGTCACAACGTTAGTAGATCTACGCAGTGATTTCTCATATCTAGTTAGGAGATCTGAAATCAAATGGGGAATGGCCAGTATTTAAAGCACATCATCTGATCTATTGGGTAGAGATACCAAATGAGTAAAGGAAAAGACACGAGTCTTCAACGCATCTGTAGGGTTGCGGGTATCACCAAAATTCCACGGGTCCTGTAGCACATCATCATTTCATATAGGGAGATCTGAAACCAAATGAGGATTGGTTGAGATGCGATTCTTCAATACATTCATAGGTTTTTAGGTATCAAAAAAATGTTGTGGTTCACGAACTAGAAAATCCACTAACGCAGTGCCTCCAGGAGGGAGGATATTGAACCGATAAAATGAGGGATGGACATTACCAAACCCTAGAGTCCTTCATCAAGGGATGAGGCTCTCACTTCCCATAACATGATCTATCTTAAATATTGTTTAGTTGTCATGTATACTATATCTCATAGTATATTATATGATTATCCTTTTCATATTTTTGAATATTTTATTACATTTCGACCACCATAGTTGAACATAATTTTTTTTAAACATAGTATTCCAAGGAAAAATATATTAATCATTAATTGTTTAAAAACACATTGATGTTTTCAAGGAGGTAGTATCCATGGATAGTATATGGTGGGTGCTAATCCCACAATAAATATGATATAAATTTCAAAATAATTTCCTTGATTTTAGATATAATTATCCAACATATTTTTCAAGGATAAAGTTTATTTTGTATTTTGTGAAGTTTATAAGGTGACTATCTCTTATTTATTATTAACACATGTGAATAAATTCCCAAAAAATTATATGTGTGATATTTATAATGGTTTACAAGTGAATGTTTATTAATAAATGAATAAAATTAACTAGAATTATAAATTAATTGTCATTTTATATGAGTGTTCAATAGCGTGGGAATTATAACCTAGTAAAAAACATGTGTGTGTTTTACTTCATGTGTTATCCTTGAAATCGAGATGATTTCTAGTAGACAATTGAGGATGATTCTATGTGGATGGGGTAATGAGACTATGGGGTTACAACTCAAGGTTATGTTATGGGGTTTCAGTAGGTTTTCATAATCTTCCTATGTTTAGTTATTTCATTTCACCCATATTTTGATAATTATACATTATGAACAAATAGGAACTTGATATTTTTTAAACCTTGAGATGAGATGCATATTAAAACCTACTCTATGTTTAACATTGTGGTGTTTTATTTTTTAGTATTAAAAGTTTTAAAGTCTTAGAGAATATGGTGACAAGGAATTTTTTAGTTTTTTTATTTTCATGGATAAAAAATTGTGAAGGTGGTAAGGATAGAGTATTACATATTCTTTCTGTGATTAACATAAATTATACTTATAATTTAGAATATTTTTCAATTCCATTGGATTCATTGAGGTATAATTTTTTAAAATTGTGTTTATAGATTTTATAAGTGTGTAAAATTAGAAATATGGAGATTAAAAATTGTTTTTCATCTCTCAATAACTAAAATGGTTAAATAATATCATTCCTAAATGAATTATTGGATCATCAAATGAATTTATATGTTGAATCAAGGGTGGATAGTTTTTATTTAGGCAGTGTTTTTTGTCAATCATTAAGAGATTGAATATTATTTTTATTAGAAATATAATATGTTGATTAAATTAAATTTTTATTTTAAATTACATATTTTATTGGTTTTGAAATTGAAACACTAAAATTATTCTACTCTCTTAAGGTAGAAGACCATCATTAGAGGAGGAGGTCTTTGAATATTTAGGAACACCTAAGGAATTCATCTGGGGGTGTTGTTCTTTGATTCTAAACTTGTTCTTATCAGTATAAATGTTTTCTTTATTGTATACTTTATGAACTAGATAATCCATTGTATCTTTTCATTTAAGGCCTCTATCTTATATCAAAATTAAGAAATAAATTAGATAAACACATGGGTTCTAAAATTTCAAAGATATTCCATATTTTTTTAAATTTATTTTTGAGATAATATTTTACATTGATTTTTATAATAATGAGATAAAATTATCTATGGATTTAATTTGGTGGTTTATCATATATCAAATTGATGTTATAAATGATAAAAATAAAATGAAAATTAAATTATAATGATTTCAAATATCGAACATAATTTATCTCAGGGATAATATTGGTAAAATTAAAATATCTATCTAGAATTTGACGGAATTAATATTTCATTAATTATTTAATTATTATATTTTTGGGATAAATTCATTATGTTGAACTTATAGTTTAAATTTGGTAGCAACCATATGTAAAAAAAATATCTTTTATGTCGTGGTAATGGCTCTAGTAAGAGGTGTGGCGGTGAATTGATAGAGATATGATGGAATCATCCAGTAGGTATATCATTGATCTAATAGTGAAAGGTGGGTCATGAGTCCCCTCCCATTTCATAGTGGGGCTTAGTAGGGTGTGGCATGTACCTCATCATCATAGTTGATGTATAGGTGGGAGTAGCTCAGTTATTCAAAATTTTGGATGTGGTGATAGTATGATCTCTAATACCCATTGATCATACAAATATGGATTAAACCCAAGAATATATTCTTTTAGATACACTTAACAATGTATTAGGAGGGGTGGGGTATGTTGTGTCCTTAGTTATTTTGGAGATATGATTCATGTGGTTGTATGAAAGGACTCTAATTTGTATAATAAAAGTTTCTTTAACCACATAAACACTTAGCTATATTAATCCTTATTTGGATCATTTTAATGAATTTTAGTTGTCTAATTTTAATATTTTACATTAAATTGATATTGTGTTCTAGTTTTTACATCCAACATATAAAATTTTAACGGTATACTTGCGATGATAATGTAGAATTCTACTAGATATTATGCGGTCTGATTTTTTTGGAATTAGTGACTACTTGAGAGGATGATTCATATTAGTTTTGTGAGGACATGGGCTTGTGGTATAGATTATATGGACTACTTATAGTGATAATATTTACTTATCATAGTGAAGATATGGGTCTATCATGAGGATGTAGTAGATTTTTTGGTTTATGATATAGATTTATCATTATTATAAAGTTCCCATATCATATTAATGATGAGGGATTTTCATATGATGTGATTGAGGTGGAACTGGATTTATTGTTGGGTTTTTCTTTGGAAATCTATTGCAATCCAAACATAAGACTATTTTACATAAGTATTTACTTCTCTAACGTATTTTTGAATAGTTTCAGTTATTATATAGGATTGATTAAAATATATAAAAATGTCTGATAACTTCACATTAATAGTGTTTTAGTTTCATGTATTAATTCGATTATTTAGACATCTAGAACTCATTTACACTAGTTTCAAATCAGATAATCATTTTATGGTTTTTGGTATTATTCCATGATCTTATTTCCCACCCACTACTCTGGGATTAAGTTAAAAGCATAAAAGTGATTATCTAATAATATATAAGTAATTTTCATTAGAGATTTATTCAATGGACATGGGAAATGTGAGTTGGGTGGTGTTTTATATGAATACTTTTTTGGAATTGCCGACTTACAATTTGGATTAACTTTTCCTTCTAGGGGTTTTATTGAGGGTTACAATTATTGATAAGATATATTTCATGAATAACATTTAAACAAGTGGAAATTAATTCTTCTATATTTTAAGGGGGTCCAATATTGATATAGCATTAGATGGAGAGAGTGTTACGACAACTTGTTCTCTCTGCGTAACCATGGGATGGATGGAGGTATGTGGTTAATGGACTAGGTTCTATATGAAATTTAGTTGGGAATAATATATTATGTGATTTTATAATATCATTATTATAAATTGTGTTTTTTATATTTATATATTGTTTTTGTGGTGAGTATAATTATTATGAGTTGTGGGTTTCTGAAATATAAAGAAAACTATGGTTAAAGATGTTAATGTTGTCAGGATTAGATTTATTTTCTAGTTTACACTCTCTATTTTAATATTAAATTTATTTACTAGGTTATGTAGGGATTTGATCACTTTATATTATGTCCAAACTAAGATATATCTCAAATAAGGAAAATATATTTAATGATTTTTTTAATAATATCCATATATATCTACATGAATAACAGAGATATCAAAAAATTTAATATAAAGATATCAATAAATATGATATTACATTTATAATATTGTTAATTGTATTGAGATATCAAAAATTTTGCTATTAAATTTCACAAGGTGAAGATTTCATTGCTAGATTTAAAAGGATGAGAATTGTATCACTTTGTACAATATATTGATATCACATAAAGAGGTATAGATTATATATTTGTTTTTTCTATAAATTTAATGGTATGATATATGGATGTTTTACCTTGCAATATTTGATCCCTACCAATAATATGTGGAATAAAACAATAAGATAAATCTATTTGAGTATATCATAGTGAGCGACATTAGATATCATTGTTTGTGATAAATGATTTTTGAAAGTGATATCACAATTGAAAAATGACATGTGATACAGATATAAATTATATCAAATTATGTGGAATATGTTATATTTTATAGAGTGGTATATAATTATGTAAATAATTTTTTAGTCACCCAAAAAGAATGAATAATTATTTTAAAATTCGTTAAAATTTATAATATTTGGGTAATACAAAATTTTCATATTTTTAAATTATTTATTTAAAATTAAAGTACTAAAAACTCCTGAAATATTTAATAAATAAATTTTTTCATATTAATTTCATATATTTAAAACCATAATAAGTTTTAGTCTCCAAAAATGTATTCATGACTCACCCACTTGTGGTAATAGTGTGTTGGGAGGAAGCTCATCAAATCACTGGTTTAGTGAAGATTGAAAAATTGAAACATCAAACCCATAGTGAGTGTGACAACCAAAACTGGGTCATCCCTACATCTTAAATTTGTGTCGACTATAGAAATACTCTTAAGGAATTACCAATCCCCATTGGCTAGCGAAAATCACATGGTCATTAAGAACTGCCTTTGGGAATATATTTTCCCACAAATATAAAACTCGGAAAAATGAAAATGTCATATATAAAATAAGGTAAACATTCAAATATATAGTCAAATAGTGTAAGAATAAAATAGGTACAAGGAAATACATGTAAAAAAATACTGAAAAAATAGACAACTCATATCCATATGAACCATGTCTCTACCAAACTACCCACGCCCCACTATCAGGGTATCATCTTCCTCTATGAGGTGCCTTCTCCTTAACAATGTTAAATAAAAAACGATTTTCATGCCATAAAAATAATGTGAAGTGTGTGAGAATAAAATATCAATAGGATAATAACAATATGTTCCATAATAATTATTTATAAGATAAACCATTAATTCTCATTTAATGAATATAATTGAATTAAATACATTTTCCCAGTTTATAACCATTTATTGACCTTCAACCATTTTAAATAATTTTAAAAAATACAAATAAAATTATTTGAAAATAATTTCCATAAAAATATATTTATTAACTCATTTAAATTGAACATTCCATAGAGTGGAAACATGGAAGCCGATTCCAAGGATATAATAGGTCTGACTTAGCTATGATCCTCGCATCATATTAGTGAATGGTTATAAATAGTACACACCATAAGTAACTAAGAAAACAGAAAAAAAGGGAAATAATAAAACCATAATATGTGAACTCCTAAATGGTTTCATTAAATAAATTGTTTTGACATAGTATTAATTGTATATCATTACTAAAAAAATCCCATGCCTTGTATGTATGACACAATTCCACCTTGATCCTAGGAACCTTAGGTTTCAATGTGGCCTTCCATTACTAAGGCCAATAAATTCAAATAAATAAATAATAACTACCCACACTTGGTTTCCATTCAATTTAATATACCATGATTTGAAATAATTTTTCTTAAAAATATAGCATTCTTGGAAAACATATTTCATCATGACACATCATACATTGAAAAAACCTTCTATAAAATACAAAATACTTTAAAAGAACTATAATAAAAATATAGCATGTTTAAAAAAACATTTCATCAAAATAAACCATTATTGGAAAAAAATCCGTCAAATTCAAAATCATTTGAAATCAATATCAATATAAAAATCTCAATTTGAAATTTAATTCAGAACAATCTCATAAAAGAATAGTATTTTAATAATTATACCTTTAAAATCTTTTCAAATCCATTTTCTAGATAAAGACTTAAATATTGTTCTATGGACATTTTAGGAATCAATTTAAATGTGAAATAAACGATAATTTATAGAAAAAATCCATATTATGAAACACCAAACCTCAAACACTTTTAATTATTTAACAATCAAGGTATCCACAACCAAAGGAGTGGAAGATCTTTAGGGAGATAAGAAAGATCCCTAGAACAATAGACAAATGTAATAAATCTCCAATCAAATGATATATTGAATAATATTTGGAAAAAATAACAACTTAAATTTATACTAATTACTCAACAATAACACAGATTGAAACAAAAAAAAATGGTATCATCTTAGGAAAAAGCTCAATGAAATAGAGGACTTCAAGAACATACCCCAGAATTAAGATGAATAAAAACCATTCAAAGGGTATATATAATAGTGTTTAAGGTAGATAAATTAATGTAAAAAGGAATTAGAAACAAACCCTCAATTATAATAGCATCCCTCAATTAATATGTGTAACCCCCTAAGGAAAACTAGGGGCATAACCATCTATTTCAAAATTTTAAAATAGATGAATTTAGTGAATGGATAGAATTCACCACGCCCATGGTGACCTCCATCTTACCACACCTCAAATACCAACACATGGACTAAAAATAACTTTGTGTAGAAACACGACCCATTTTAGTCTCACAAAACTCTACTCCATGATGTGGGGGAGACGAAAAAAATGTAGTTCACATGGTATCTCCCTACACCCAATGCATAAGACCACACCCTTAATTATGTGTTTTTTCCTTCTCATGCCATAAAAGAAACCTTTGGGATCAGCAAGGGATTTTCCAACACATGGACTATCAATTTTCTAAAAAATATAAAAACCCTCATTAATCAATCTTTCACCTACGAACACATCCAAACCAAAAAATAGTCATCCAAAAGTTCAGAAATAGAATATAATGAAATATGAGTTATCAAAATCAACCCCACCATAGAAATGTTTTTCCCATAAGGTTAGGTTTAGGAAGCATGTTCCAAAAAAATAGTATACCATTACTACACATCATCAATTATTATTTCCATGTCTCCTGATAATAAGTTACATTTCACCATAACATATGGACTAACAAAATATAATTCCCACATAAGATATTCTTCAAGGAATCATCACATTGTCAGAGACATATTAGGTTCTATAGGAAGTTCTTCCCAATTTAAAACATGTGAGGTATCGTGATGATACTTTTTAAACTAAGATACCAAGAAACATTATGGATAAAAGTTAATAGATATGGAAGAGGTTACTAATAAGACACATTTCCATTCTGATAAGTGATATAAAATGGTCACACATGTATCATAACCATATTTCCTTGTTTTCTAAGCTAACAGTAACCCAACCAAGGTGACACATTAATGAAAACATATTCACTAATAAAAAACTCATGAGGATAACACCAACAATCCACCTAAGATTTATACCAACTTTGAGAGATCACTAATTTTCTATGTATGGTCTATATTTTTAAGACCATATCATGGACAAGTATTTATCCATCAGGATGTGTTTTACACAACTAAGACCAACAAATAGGTGACATGAATGAGAGAACGTATAGGGACTCAAACGAATCAATTATAATGGTTTACTATGAACTATTATTATAGGAAAACTCAACTAGATCAAATAGCTATCCCATGAACATTCAATGTCCAAGACCCAAACACAATGAATATATTATAAGATCTTAATAAAACATTCAATCTATCAATTTATTTAAGAATTCTATATTGTATTCAAATTGGCGTTAGATCTCATCTTCTCCTATGGGAAATTAAAAAATAAAGAGGTAAAATGGGGATCCCTAACTGAGATAATATCAAAAAAAACCCAATGAAACAAAATGAACAATTGCACGTACAACATTCCCAAATCCTCAAACATGTAGGTTTCCTAAATTGAAATAAATTTGGAATAATTAATTAATCATTCCATCACCACTGAAATAGAATTCCTTCCACAATGATTCAACAGTTTTCTAGAAATGCAATCCATGGGAACCTTATCCAAAATCAACACTGTAAAAGATATAATATAAATAAAACCAACTATATTTTGGTTCTTAGAAGAAATTTATTTTAAATTAATGAAAAAATACAAAAAATTAGTTATGTCAATATTTATACCTAGAAAAAAACCCAATGTTTGATGTCATAAAACATTTTAGTAGTGTATGGGTGAATAGTCTATTGAGAATAATGACAATCTAGTATGATAACCTTTCTCTCGAATAAATTGGTAATAGATTTCCTCCTAAAACAAAGAACACTTTACAAAGAGAGAGACCATTCATTTATGGTATCCACCACAAAATATAGAATTTATGACACTCCTAAACTCATCATACTACTATTTATTCAAAAGAAAAAACTCAAGAATAGATGATGTAACTACATTCTAGTCATAGTTATTCTTATCTCTTCTTTTTTCACATTTAAGTGGATTTAATAAAATATTCCCATGATATATCATTCACTCTTTGACTATATTATAACACGAGAAGGCATATTTCTATTGAGAGCCTCATTAAAAAAAATTTCCTTTATTGGGGTGTAAGTGTTATAAAATTAAAATTTCTAAAATTAATACACCCTTCACATCTTCTTATGGCTCAACTCCTTATATGAAAAAATATAACTTAACCTCTTATGAAAAAAATAGAACATAAACATTTCCCAAAAATGGTATTGTCACCAAAAAATAAGGGAATGCATAAATTTCATGTGTTCAAAAGTATGATAAGGATTATTAATCTCATGAGATTGAATATAATAAGTTATATATTCCCCCACATGATCTCCCTATATCCAAACACACCTCAAGCCTATATCAAATGAATCACACTAAACCCCAATTATTAATACTTCTTCAAAAAAGATTAAAATATAAGCTAATGTCTAATGTATTGTTAATTCCTTAATGGATGTTAAAAAAATATAGTCTTATAGGATCTTCACTCATTTCACGGTATAGGAAGTAAATGGAGATCCATGTTTCAAGAAATTCATTATGAATGTTTTGTAATATCCTGCTGGACCAAAGAATCAATAAATCATTACGAAATTATTTAGACCTTCCAATGATAAGAATGCTTTCACTTTCTGAGGATCAACTATGATCCCTTGTTCTAAAAATACATGTAAAAAACATAAAATTTTACATCAAAAACCTTATGTTAGAGAATTTATATAAAATATAGTGATCCCTCAAGATTACCCAAAAAGATATTAGGGGAAGCTCATGATCTTCCTTAGATCTTAAATAAATAAAACTCATCAACAAATATTATGAAAAAGAAATCATGGAACTGGTAGAATATCTGGTTTATCAAATCCATGAATATTATATTATCATTAGTTAGTAAAACATTAATCACAATATATTCAAATTGGTCAGAACTATGTTGGGAATAATGATGTCAATCCAATAATGTCTCATTAATTTCTCATTGATTTTGATACCCAAAACACACTCATTTATTTTTCTAATGAAATTTATTTTAGTTGAATTTAGGATTATATTTATTTTAATATTTATATAATTCCCCTTATAATTATGGAAGTTCTTTTCGTGTAATTTGGCTAAAATGTTATTCCATAATGTATTCTAGATGTTTATATAAGTTTGGAAGCACTGTTCAAAAATTGATGTTGCAACTTAACATTACAATCCAACCCCACATTTATAAACCCATGTTTAAGTTGGAATTTATATTTCGAAACCTAAATATTTATTAGTAATGTCTTATTCATGTTCCTAATATCACTTTCTAAACATTTTGTTAAAACTAGATGGTAGGTTTGTGAAATTTATTATCATAGAGAAACCCCATGTTTGAGTATCTCGTGTTTTTTATGTTAACCTAATGTTGGTGTTGAAGGTCACACTATGGTATTCTATTTTTATATTCAACTATATGTTTTAAATCATAATCTTTGAGTTATCCTCGAATAGAGCTACTGTATGTTGAATTATTCATCTGTAGGATTTTAATTTGGCAAATTTCAGAGTTTTATGCTATTATATTTCAGAAGAAAACATATTAAAGAATAAATTAAAATAATTCTTCAAAGTATATTTAGAAATGTATTTATTCATTCCAATTTTTATGGGAATTTATTCTTTTTGTAGATATATTCATATTTAAAATATTCTAAACATTTTGAATATCAGGATTTATCTGGAATTATTTTTAGATATGTTTTCCCTTGTTTAAATAATTATTTTTATTTATTCTCAGTGGATTTATCTATTTGATATCTAAGAGTCAAATATTTTGAAAACTTTATTCTTTACTTATGATGTTATGAAGGATAAATATATTTAATATTACAAAAATTATTTTTGATATAATTGCTATTATATCTACATATTATTAATTTATTCTAGTTCATTGAAATTATTTTTCATGAATTCACATTGGAAACATTCTTATTATAATCTATTTTTATGTTATTACAAAATCTTACAAAATTACTTTTACTATGATATTTTAATATTTATATATAAAATTGTGAGGCTTTTTAGAAGGAAATTGATTTTATGATATTGTTTTATTCTTATGAGTGTCTCTTCTTCTATAAATTTCTATATCTAGAATTGAACACTTTTAAGAAGAATTCTTCCATCAAAGGTATTTCAATTTTTTATAAATACTCAGAGGTAGAGTGTTTTGAGGACTATTTTTTATGTTTTAAGTTTTGTAATAAATTGTAGTTTCTCACACTCAACTATCGATATCCCTTGGAAAATTATTTTCTACTGAATATCATAAATCACATGGAGTCAATGTTGGTATATTGGATTAAGGGATCTTTGTTCCTAAAACCACTATAAACTTTTTTGTGTCTTTTTATTTTCTATTGGTTAATTTATTTAATAAAACTGAAATAATATAAATTTATAAGGGGAATTATTTTAAATTCTACATTTTTTATTAAAGGACAAAATTATCCCCCTCCCCCAAAATTTCATTATCATCATTCTAACCTAAATATTTGTATTATAGGAGTTCTGTTTTAAATAATAATTTTAACATATAGAAATATTATATAAATATCTCAATGGATAATGGTTATAATGACCCATGATTTAAACACATTGATATTAATTCAAAGTCGAAATATATTCATTAAAAAATATAATAAATCCATGATTGGACCTTATAGGTATTGTTTCTTTAGAAACTAGGAAATATAAACAATTGGTTCATTAAAAGCAATATTGTATCCTACTTATTTCATTATAACTAGAATCCTTTTTAAATATCTTACTCAATACCCTTATTCATGAATTGGGGAAAATAAATATAATGAAAGGGTGATCTCGAGTGATCATTAATGTGAATAAGGGAAATATCAATCATATCACAATTATAAGACATTAGAACAAAACATTTTGAAGTCTTTTCCTGAATTTGAAACATCATGATATAAGGTTATGGGATAAAAGTTCATAACAATTAATGGTAATATTCCCAAAAGTAAAAAACAAAAAACAAGAAGTTATGTGGCATACACATAAGCATATAAAATCATTTCTTATTAGTCAAGGCTCATTTCCAATACTGTCATAGCGTACAAAGTCCATTATTGAACATGGTTTACTTGTTATTCCAATCATTTATTATTGAACCATATTAACTTTCTATTATTGTAATTTATATATAATGGGTTATAAATAATTTTTTAATGAATTGGAGGGGGATATAGGTCCTAAACATCCCATAATTAAATCATTATTATAGGTGCCACAAAACATTAATCATTCATCATAGCATAACCCAAGAAATAAAATGTGTTTTCCTAAAAATAATTCCATCATAATATAATAAATATAAAATATTATTCCATAATTAACACAATAAAATCATAGTAATAATATGGATAGAAACAAAACCCAATTTATGTAGTGTCATATTTGATGCAAAATAATTTTGATAAAACAATTGAACTTAATTCTTGAGGAAAATAACATTTCTTCTTCAAAAACGTTTTCTTTTCTCAATATGCCAAGATTTTTTAAAATAAAAGAATATAGATGAAAATATACTTGAAATATTGTAATGAAAGATTCATTAAAATAATTCATTAAAAATACATATAAATCCATTCATGTCGTATAAGTTTTATAAACATTTTCCTCGTACTTTTTCTCAAAAAGTCAAAAAATACCTCGTATCAAAAAACACCAAAAGATTCCATTCATACCATTTAATAAAAATTTACCAAAGTGTAAAATTTAATTTTAAAAAATATATATGAATAAAAATATTATGAAATATTTAGGAAACTTTTATGAGGATGATAAATATACCCTAGTAAAAACTAATGTATAAACAATATCAAATAATAATGACATTGTGAGATTTTCTCTTACCTTAAGTTCGATATACATAGTATGTATCTGAACCTCATATATACTGAATTAAATATTTTTATTGACTTATTATAGAATAATAATAATCTTTATGATAACATGTATCATTATATTATCATCCGTTTGTTAGTAATATTTCATTGTCACTCATTATTCGGATATTAACTGCTTTATGTTCTTATGCATGTTTTGTCGGATAAGTTCATGATCTATTTCTTAGTTCAAAGATATATCATTTATAAATATACATTAGTTTAATATATATCATATTCATTCATTCCATTCATGTATATAATAATTTTTTAATGAAGATCTTGTAGAATGAATTGCATCGCATCGTGGAGATGATAGGCCATACATCCGTACGAGCAACGATATCATTTACTTAATGGTTAAATGGTATGGAATTGGATGGTATATTAATTATAAAATAGTAATTATAATTTTATAATAATTATTTTCATCCATTATACTAATCATTATAACCATCCAAATAATGTATTTTTGCATATCAAATTACACCATAGCGTGGAGACGGTAAGTCGTACGCAGACACACATGGTGATATTGCTATCCGTAGGATGGATAAAAAGAGGTATAAGGTTCTACCCTAATTATAATAACATCTAAAAATTTAGAGGATAGTTGATTTATTACTTTATTATTGAAATGAAATAAGAACTGGAAGTAGGAGAATAAAGTAATTTTGAAAGAGGTGATAAAACAATTACATATTTTTTGAGTATCCCCCTTTGATATGAACAAAAGGCCTCATTTGGAAGAATTTATGCCCAATTTTTGTCCTCTATGATGAATTTAGGGAATTTAGGAGGGGAATTTGGTATTTTTTGGCTGATCCAAAATGCTTTATAGGTGTGAATCAATGTAAATAAAATGTTCCCTTTTATAAGAGAGAGGAGGGGAACCTTTGGAAACACTAAAACTATTAATTTATTATAAATTTATTTTCAGTTTAAAATATCTCCAAAGAAAGATATTTAAAATATAATATGAGGATGGGTGTAAATCATCTAAACCAATAAATTTTTTACATGATTTTCATTTATTTCAATCCTTAAAAGTTTTATTTATCATTATTTAATCAATTTAATTTTAATTGTAGTAATAACATTCTAAATATTTAATGGTAAAAAATATTTACTTATATGGTGTCAATTTTCCATAATTTGTAAATTTATAAAATTTTAGACCTTATAATTATAAATATTTAAATTTAATGATTTTTATGTCTTTTAAATAGTTTAAAAATGTTAGTTTTTTTAAAAATATCAATAGTGTCACTTTTGACACTATTCATTTATTTGACAACAAATTAAATCCACATATAAGAAATATTAAAAAAATTAATACACTCCTAACATGTCCTATTAACCTAAAAAATTATTTAATAACATTAAGTATATCATAATATATTTATTTTCATATTTTCAAAACTATTTATTTGATATTTTTATTAATAAAATAATTTCTACATCACTATTGTGTCATCATTAATGGTAATTAATTAATATCAAAAAATTATAAATAAATTTATATGATGTAGTAAATTTATTTATATTTTCGTATAATATTTATAGGCAATGTTATCTTCTAGTTATCTATATGTTAAAATTAATATACATATATAAAAAGAGAGTGTGACATTTGGTCACAGTAATTGATTTTAATAATATTAATGTCATATTTATGGGAATGTGTCCATTAAGTGAATCCATTTTCAACCATATGTTATAAAGGTATAATTTTATTCATAGAATAGGGTTTTTACTTTTGTTATGGTAATTGTACATTGTTTTTTACCTTTAATTATCTAATTTGCCCTTAAACGTGGTAAAAAAGAAATATTATTGTTACTATTTATAATGTCAAAAATTTAAAGCTACCAATTAACATAATTCATACCTATTGATTCAAAATATAGAGGTCATCTTAAAAAATTCAAAACACATAAGTTGTAGTAATTAATTTAAAATCAGTCTTTTTCTTGGAATGATAGAACGAGTTTTTAAAAGTTAAAACATTGCAAATGATTGAAATGATTTAACATATTAATTCAATTTAAAATTAATGATAATGACATACATTATATTGAATGAGAAAAATATATTCTATTTATACTTTAAAAACATTAAATATAATAATTTAACTATAAAAATTATATCGATAAAAAATCATTTTAACTTAACATTTAGTGTATTTATATTATTCATCAAAACATGAATGTTATGAGAAAAATATCAAAAATTCATCCAAAGTAAATTTTTATATCCTAATTTAAAATTAAATGTATATTTCATCATATGAAAATTATTAATATGTCAAAATCTTAATTTAATCGGGGTACTTCATTCAAAGGCATAATATTACCCTTTAAAAAATATATAGGTTTTCATACAACAAATAGGATTTTTTCACACCCTTTGATTAAAATATAAATTGGATGAATATAAAAAATGATTAAGTATATATCATATATATCAATTTAATTTCATTATGAAAAGTAATTCACTCAAAAATAAAAATATCTAATTTATATTTTTCATAAATAATTTATAGCCAATAAATTCACAATGCATTTCCATAAGTTATTTATAATAATTCCCACTAACCAAACAGGTAGGCTATAATGGTAATTTTATACTTAGTTCATCTCATGTTTTTTTAAATTCACTAATGTGTTCAATTCCATCTACTGAAGAAAAAAAATTATTTAAAGAAAATATTTCTTAAAAACATCCAGGTGTTACATTCTACCCCCCATAAACTTAATTTTTCCTTTGAAATTCGTCCCTTGAAAAAAAAAACAGATGATGACAAATCTTCCTCATAATATCCTTAATCACCCATATAGTTCCTTAAAAAATTTTGTTCCTCTATAAATCATTAACCAAGCGAGTGGTATTGTTTTATAGAATATTTTTTCTACGATCCAGAATCTCTATCAGTTTTAATTCATAAGAAATATCATGCACCAGCGGTAGGACTTCTACGTTTACTAAATGTGAAGGATTATGTATGTAATTTATCAGTATAGATACAGGGAACACATCATGAACATGAGATATATATAGTGGAATCTCCAATTTATAATCTATATTTCCAACACAATCCTAAATATCGAAAGGACCGATATACCTAGGGCTCAACTTGCGCATATTTCCAAATATCATTACTATCTTCCTGGGAGATATTTAAAGAAACACATTATCACCCAGTTCAAACTCTATGTATTTTATTCAGTAGTGAGAATAATGTTTTTTTCAACTCTGAGGTTATCTTATATGTTCTTGAATAGATATGAACTTTTCTTCCATTACATCAACATGATCTGGTCCCAATAACTTTCTTTCCCCATATTCATCCCAGAAAGTTAGAGTTCTTCACTTATTTACATAGAAAGATTCATAAAAATCCATATGAATACTATATTGAAATCTATTGTCATATGAAAATTCTATTAATGGTATGTGTTAATCACAACCACCTTTGAAATCCATAGAGAAAGCTCTCAACAGGTTCCTAGAGTTTTAATTGTCCTCTCAGACTGACTGTCTATCTAAGGATGATAAGTAGTTCTGAAACATAACTCTGTATCAATATCATACTGAAGAAATTGCCAAAACATCAAGGAAAACCTTGAATCCTAATCAGATATAATGGAAATTGGTACTCGATGCAATCTTAACACTTCCTTTACATATATCCTAGAAAGCTAATCAAGAGAGAAATCCTCCCTAATAGAAATGACATGTGCTGACTTCGTAAAGTGGTCAACTATAACCCAGATAGAATTATTTTCTTTGGATGTTTTTTGGAATTTAGATGATAAAATCCATAGTTATGTTTTCCTATTTCTATTATGGTATGTGTAATGGTTGTAATATCCCCTTAGGCTTATGTATCTCAACCTTAACTTGCTAAAAAAACCAAGAATAGAGAGACATATTAGGTGAGATCTCTTTTAATTCATTCCCACCAAAAATACTATTTAATTTCCATGTACATTTTTGTGCTTAAAAGTTGAATAGAGAAAGAATAACTATGAGCCTCATGCAATAGCTCCTTTAATTATGATATTGGATAAATACAAACCCTATTCCTAAACCTTATTATTTCATCACAATAAAAGTTGATTTCAGTAACATTTCTTAACTTATTTTGTAGATCTAAATATTTATTTTCCACCTGCTTAATCTTACCTTGTATATATGGTTGAAATATCATTTGATAATGATAATATTTCTCCCATTCAATTAAAATTTCTAGATCCATTTTTTGCAAATCCATAAGTATTGGATATTTTGTGATCCTTGCCATGGATAGGATAGAATGGCCTTGTCAACTCAAAGAATCATCCACATTATTCACCTTCCCAGGTTGGTAATGTATTTAGTAGTCGTATTCTTTAATCAACTCTAACTATATTCGTTGGTGCATATTTAGATATTTTTATGTGTAAATATACTTTAATCTTTTTAAGATCATTATAAATATCACACCTTTCAGCATAATGATAATTCCTCTGTATCTTTAATGAAAATATTAACGCATCTAACTCCAAATCATGAGGTGGGTAATTTTGATCTGGATTTTCATCTTCTGTGATGCATACGATATCACCATATCATTTTTCTTGACAACACAACCCATCCCTTGTTGGATGCAACCTTATATATCACAAATATTTCTCAACTACAAGGAAGTGTGAGCATAGGTGTATTAGCTGACCTTATTTTTAGATCTTTGAAATTATCTTCACATAAAACCATCCAGACAAACATAACTCATTACCAATTCAACATGGTGAGTGGATTAGATAATCATGAAAAATCATTAACAAAGCAATGATAATATTCATCTACACCAAGAAAACATCAGATCTTAGTTACTATTTCTGGTCTCATCTATCTTTCAACCACTTCTATTTTTTATGGATCTACAGACATCCCATCTCTTGAGATCATGTGATCAAAAAATGAAAAATTTTGTTTCCAAAACAAACACATGGAACAATTTTCATAAAGATTCTCTTTTATTCGGGTTTTAATTAAAATTCTCAAGAGGTATTCATGTTATTCATTTCTACTTGAATAGACAAGAATATTTTCTATAAAAACTTCTACAAACTAATCAAGATAGTCTCTAACAACTCTATTAATTATATCCATGAACATATTAGGGCCATAGTAAGACCAAAAGAAATCATTATAAATTCATTTAGTCCATACCTTGTACGGAATTCCATATTTGGTATATCCTCTTTTTTGACCCTTAATTTAAGATATCTTAAATAATGATCACTCTTAGAAAAGTATTGTGCTCCATGTAGTTGGTCGAATAGGCCATCAATGTGGGAAAGGGGATATTTGTTCTTGATAGTGATATTTTTATGTTCTCAATAATCAATACAAAGTCTCATTGATCTATATTTATTCTTATCAAATAGAATAGGTTCTCCCCAAGGTGATATACTAGGATATATTAATCTTTTAACATGATTCTCTTAGAGTTTCTTAATCAATTCTTAAAACTCATTTGGGCCCTTTCTGTAAGGTGTCTTTGAAATAATCATAGTACCCAGTATGAGTTATATTGAATACTAAAATTCATGATTTGTTGGATGTATTAGAAATTCCTCTAGAAAGACATCATCAAATTCCTATAAAATGGATGTATTCTTAATAATGAGTTTGTCCCCAACCATTTGAGAAAAATAACCTTCATTTATAGTAATCAAAACTGATAAGATGTAAGAAATTTCTATTAGAAGGTTATATTCATCCTTTCATTGATAGATGAACATAGATTGTTCTACAATATGAAATATGACTTCCCTTCCTTGGAAATTTATATGAGGTCCTATACAGATATCCAATCTATGCCAATAATCACATAAAATTCCACTACAGTAAGGATCAAGGGATTTTCTAGAAGCACTTTCCAACAAACATCAACCAGAGATGAATTATAATCATTTGATACGACTATTGGGCCCTTAAGAGTAATCTCATATAACTCAACAACTAATTTTTGAGGTAATACAATGATTCCATTTGAAAATTCTTTAGAAATAAAAAAATTGGGTGGATCCAGAATCAAATAAAACATCTTCTACATTAGAGTGGATGGTAAGTGTACCGTCCACCACTTAATTTTCGTACTCAACATTGCTGATTGTTATTTCATGTGGCTTTACTTTTTTAGTATGCTTAAGAGATTTTGGACATATATCATCATCAATATTCCTTGTATTAGGGCATTGATTAGAAAAATTCCCCATTTACTTGCACATATAGCACTACAGTGTTGAGGTGCATTCTCTGTAGCCATTTATTTTTTTACATCATTAGACATTTTTCTCCCATCACATCAGCATTCCACTACACGATGACATTATTTTATATACATAAAACATTTAATACTCTGTTTAGGAAAATTTCCTCTATGTTTCTCTCCACAGATTGAGCATAAAGGAATACTAATCTTTTTTTTTCAATGAGGACTTTATATTTTCCTTTGAATTCCATTTTTCTCCTCTTATCAGACCCATATGACTGATGGGCTACTCTAATATCCATCTCAACCTTTAGAGAACATAAAAAAATTTCCCTAAATCTATTAAATTACCTTTTTTTATTTCCATTGGGAGACTTAGTTTCAATGAACTAACAAATTGATCAATTTTACTCTCAAGTTGGATAATAATAATAGAAGTGTTCCTTACAAGTATTGTAAAATTTTCTTTGTAGGTGCCAATAGATTCGTTATCCTTTTGGTTAAGTTCAAGTAACCCAATCTCCATCTTTTTTCGAAGAAAATGAGGAATGTACTTATTAAAATATAAGTTCTCGAACACATACCATTCTATAGAAAACATTTCATCTATTTTCATCGTATTCTTGATAAGATTCAACAATTTACCAGATCCACCTTCCAAATGACAGACTGGTAAGATGAAATTATCATGTTTAAAACATTATAGAACTGAAAATATCATTTCAATGGTATTGATTCATTATTCAGCCACTAATGCATCAAAAGACCTATTAAATAAAGAAGTATGCTGCCTTAAGAAAGACTCAATAGAATGTTTCTCACACTTTTTCTCATTTGGAAGTCATATATGATTCACAGCTTAATAAAGTTGTGTGAGAATGGATGAAATAATTTTCATTCATAATACCATAATATTTTGTTTCTCAGGGGGAAAATTATTGCATTTCATGTCAAATTCATCATTAATGTGGTTCTTTCTGGTTACATCCATTAATTAAATTTAAGAATCATAATGTGAGAAACACCAATCATAATGGGAATCCTCATAAATCAAGATTAAAATTTTAATTTAATAATATTTAATTTTTATCCTAGGTTATTCATGTCAATTTCAAATATACTTTGAATGTATCCTAAATTTAGATATATCCTTGGGTTTTTTACTATGGCTTTCTCATCCGTGTTTCCAAAGGTTGACTATACCTTTCCATGGATACCAACTATAACAACCCTTTCTTTAAACACATTGATATTACTTCAAAATTAAATTATATTAATTACAAAATATAATATATCCATGGATGGATAGTATAGGTATAGTGTATTTAGATACATAGAAATACAAAAAAAACGGTTCACAATACATCTACATTGTCTCCCTCTTATTTCTTCATAAATAGACTCCTTTTGAAATATCTTACTTAATACCCTTCATCATAACCTGGGGAAAAGAAATATATGTAAGAGTGAGCTCAAACGCTCAGGAAAAAAGGTAAATATAAATCATATCACAATCATAAGACATAAGAGCATAACATTTGGATGTCTTATCCGGCATATGAAAGATTGTGATATCATGTCATGCGAAAAAATTTAAAAAGAATTAAACAGCATATTCCATAATGTAAAAACATTTGAAATTATGTTTTGTGTCATACAAATAAGCATATAAAATCATTTCATATTATTCAAGGCTTATTTCCAAGACCATCATAGTGGAAAAATTCCATTACTTAACTGGGTTTATTTATCGTCCTATCCCTGTATTACTGAATATGATTTACATTCCATTCCAGTCATGTCTATATCAAGAGATATAAATATTTATCCAATTAGTTGGATAGATATATAGGTCTCACCCATCTCATAATGAAATCATTCTTACAAGTTCCACATAAACATAAATAATTCATCATAGCATAACCAAAAAAATAAAATAGGTTTTCTTAAACACCATTCCATCATAAACATAATCCATATAAAATATTATTCAACCATTAAAACAATAAAATCATATTATTATTTGGGATAAAAACATAACCCTTTTTAAATATAATAATCTTATATGAAAAGTATTTTTGATAAAACACTAGAACTTAATTCTTGAAGAAAATATCTTTTCTTCTTCAAAAAAAATTTCTTTTCTCAAAATGTTATAAAAATTTAAATGCAAAAATTAGTGGAAAATAAAAATGAAATTATATAAATAATGCTTCATATAAATAAGGTGATATTACAATATAAAACTGAGTTCATGTCACATAAGTTAAAAGACATCATCCTTGTACTTTTTCTGGAAAAGTAAAAAAAGTTCCTCGTATCGAAAAGTTCAAAAGATTCCTTTCATACTGTTTAATAAAAATTTGCCAATGGGTAAAATTGAAATTAATAAATTAAAAAAGAATAAAAATAATATTACATATTAAGGAAAAATTAATGTGGAAGATAAATATTCCCTAGTAAATACTTACGTATAAACAATCTTAAATAATAATGACATTGTAAATTATCTCTTACCATAGGTATGATATACTTAGTATGTATATGAACCTCTTGTATGATGATTTAAATAATTTTTTTGACTTATTCCAAAATCATAATTATATGTATGAAATCGTATATGATTATATTATTACCTTTTTGTTAGTAACATTTTTTTGTCACTCGCTATTCAACTATTAACTACTTTATGTTCTTATGAAAGTTTTGTCAGATAAGTTCATGTTCGATTTATTAGGTTATAGTTATATCATTTACAAAATTAAATTAATATAATATATATCATATTTATTCATTACATTTATTAATATGATTGTGGTTTAATGAAGATCATGTAGAATTAATCGCATCGCATTGTAGAGATGGTAGGATGTACGTATGCATGAGCGACGATATCATTTACTTAATAGATAATGGTAAGGAATTTGATGGTATATTAATTATAAAAAATAATTACCATGTTATATTCATTAATTATATCCATTATACTTGTCATTATACCCATCCAATTTATGTATTTTTAAATAATAAATTACACCAATGTGTGGAGACGGTAAGTCGTATGTACGCACACATGGTGATATTGTTATTAATAGGATGGATAAAAGAAGGTATAAGGTTGTCCCATAATTATAAAAAAATCTCATAATGTAGAATATAATATTTTAATTACTTTATTATTGAAAAAACATAAGAAGAAAACATAGAATAAGAGATGAAGTTTAAAAAAGGTGATAAAACAATTACCTCGTTTTGAGTATCTCCTTTTGACTTTCATAAAAGGCCTCCTTAGAATGGCATTATGCTTGATGTGTGTCCTTGAGGACAAATTTAGGGAAGTTAGGAGTGTAAATTTTCATGGTTAGGATGATCGAGAAGTATTTATATGTGTGAATTAAATATAAAAAGAGGTTCCCTTCTATAAGAGTGGAAAGGGGCACATTTGGTAACACTAAAACTATTAATTTATTATAAATTGATTTTCTTTTTCAAATATCTCCAATATGGTTAATTTTAAATATAAAATGATTTTTGGTAGAAATAATCTAAACTAATAAAATTTAGGCACAATTTTCTTTTATTTTAGACCATATAATTTTTATTTATCCTTATTTAATCTATTTAATTTTAGTTGTGGTTATAACATACTAAATATTTAGGGGTTGTAAATATTTACTTATATGGTTTAAACATTAAATAATTAGAAAACTTATTTCATTTTCGACCTTATAATTTTCAATTTGTAAATTTTAGATATTTTTATGACTTTTAAATAATTTAATAAAAATTTATTTTTTATATAAATATCAATAGTGTCAATTTTGACATTGTTTATTTATATAACATTAAATAAAATTCACACATAAGATAAATTAAAAAAAAATACACTCATAACATATCATATTATCCTATAAAATTTGTGGAGAATAATAATTAGTTGATATTATATTTCTTTTATTTTTTTTAAAACCATTTATTTCATATTTCTATTAATAAAATAATTTCTACATCACTATTATGTCATCATTTATGGTAATTATTTAATATCTAAAAATTATAAATAAATTTATATGATGTAGAAAATTATTTTATATTTTCTTAAAATTCATATAGGAAATCTTATCACCTAGTTATCCATATATTAAAATTAATATACTTATATAAAAAGTGAGTGTGGAATTTTGTCACATTCATTGATTTTAATAAACTTAATGCCATATTCATGGGAAAGTGTCTATTAAGTGAATCAATTTCTAACTATAGATGATAAGGGTTGAATTTTAGTCATCCAATAAGATTTTTATTTGTGTTAATGTAATTTTATAATATTAGTTTTTCCTTTAATTATTTGATTTACCTGTAACCGTGGTAATAAAAAAATTACTAAAGTTAAAATTCATAATGTCCAAAAATAAAAGTAGCCTATTAATAAAATTTAGACCTAATGATACCAAATATGTATTCAATTTTTATAAATTAAAAACACTGAAGTTTCTGAAATTATTTTAAAATCTATCTCATTGTCAGAATGAGATAATATGTTTTTAAAATTTAAAACATTTCAAAAGATTAAAATTTTTTTACATATGAATTTAATGTAAAATTAATGATAACGACATAATTTCTATTTAATGATAATTTTTTTATTTATACATTAAAAACACTCAATATTATTATTTGAACATATAAATAATTTTGATGGAAAAAAGCTGTTTTCACTTAAAATTTAGTGTATTTTTACAATTCATCCAAACATGAATGTTACCATAAAAATATCATAAATTTATCCAAAGTAATTTTTTATATATCTCTTAAACAAAAATGTTTATATCATCATATAAAAATTATTAATTTGTCAAAATCATAATTTAAAAGGGGCTCTCCATTCAAATTCATAAGATTATTCTTAAAAATATGTAAGTTTTTATAGAACAAATAGGGTTTGTTCACAACCTATTATTAAAAAATCCATTGGATGAATATCAAAAAAATAAGAATATAACACTTATATCTAATTAATATCACTAATAAAATTAATTCAATCTAAAATACAAATATCTAATTTATATTTTTCATTTATAATTTATAGACAATGAATTCACAATGGATTTTTATAAGTTCGTTATACTTATTACCGATAACCTAACGTCTAGGATATAATGGCAACTTTATACTAGGGTCATATGATTCTTCATTTAAACTCATGATTCTATAAAATGCAAGCTACTAGTGAATAAAAATTATTTAAAGAGAATATTTCATAAAAACATCCGGGTGTTACAATCTTTCCCCCTTAAACTAAATTTCACCATTGAAATTTCTCACTTGGAAACAAATAGATGAGGATACCTATTGATATTCATATCCTCAAGTTCCCATGTAGCTTATTGAAATTGATGTTTCCTCCATAAAACATTAACCAAGTGAGTGGTCCTATTTTGTAGAACTTTTTCACTACGATCTAGAATCACTATCAGTTTTTCTTCATAATAAAGATCTTATTCTAGTGGTAGGAATTATCAGATTATTACATGTGAAGGATCAGGTATGTACTTTATTCAAAGAGATACATAGAACACATCAGGAAATTAAGAGATATTTAGTGAAAGCTTCAATATGTAAGCTAACTTCCTAGCATTATCAAGAATATCAAAAGGAATGAAATACATAGGGTACAACTTTTACTTCTTTTCAAATCTCATTACTCTCTTTGAGGGAGATATTTGTACAAACACTTTTATCACCCATTTCAAACTCTGGGTCTTTTCTTTGGTTGTTAGCATAATTTTTTTGTTAAATATGAGCTGTTATTATGGGCTCTTGATTAGATCTAACATTTTTTTCAAATCATAAATAATATCTATTATGAATTACTTTCATTCCCTAACTTCATCCCAACTTGTTAGATTTCTGTACTTCATTCCATAGAGGGATTCAAAAAAATCCAACTAATTACTGGAGTGAAATAAATTATTATAAGAAAATTCCACCAGAGGTATGTGTTTATCACAACCACCTTTCAAATCTATAAAGAAAGTTGTCATCATGTATTCCAGAGTTTTACTTGTCCTCTCAGACTGACTGTCAGTCTTATAATGATAAGCAGTGCTAAAACATAACTCTATATCCAAATCATGTGGATGAAATTTCATGAAATTCTTGGTAAACCTCAGATCTTGATTATATATAATGTAAAGTGGTACTCTATGAAATCATACAACTTTCTTGACATATATCATGTATAGATGATCAATAGATAACTCTAATAGCAATGAAGTGTTCTGTTTTCATAAGGTGATCAACTATACCCTAGATAACATTATTGCCTTTGGATGTTTTGGGAAGTTTAAAGACACAATCCATAGTGATTGGTTCCTATTTCTATTTTGGTATGGGTAATGGTTGTAACAACCCCTTATACTTAAGTCTCTTAGCCTTAACTTGCTGACAAACCAAGAATCGAGTGATATATACGGTGGCATCTCTTTTCATGAATTCCCACTGGAAATACTCTTTTAGGTCCTTATAAATCATTGTTCCTCTAGAATGAATAGATAATATAGAACTATGAGCCTTATCCAATAGTTCATTTTTTAATTCTGGTATTGGAGGAATACAAACCTTGATCCTGAATCTTATTATTTCATCAAAATCAAGGTAGAATTCATGAACATTTTTCAACTTCTTTTGAAGATCTACATCATTATTCTACACCCCCTTAATATTTACTTGTATATATAGTTAAACATTCATTTGAGAAATATAATATTTCTCCACTTCCTTTAAAATTTCAAAATCTATCCTTTGAAAATCCGTAAATATTGGATCTTTTGTGATCCTCATCATGGATAAGCTAGCATGGTCGTGTCGACTCAAAGAATATTCCACCCTATTCACTTTCCTATGGTGGTAATGTATTTAGTAGTTATAATCATTGATCAACTAAAACCATCTTCTTTGGAGCATATTCAGATCATTTTTGGTGAAAATATATTTTAAACATTTATGATTAGTATAAATATCACACCTTTCACCATAATGAAAATGCCTATATATCTTTATTGTAGAGATTACCGCAGCTAACTCTAAATCATGAGTTGTGTAATTTTGATTATGGATTTTCCACTACAATAAGGCATAATATATCACCATATCATTTTTAATGAGAAAACAACCCAAACCCTTGTTGGATGAATCATGGTAGATCACAAACCTTTCTCTACTACATGGTAGTTTGACCATAGGTTCATTAGCTAACCTTCTTTTTACCTCTTTGAAATTCTCTTCGCATTCCTCCATCCAAACAAACATAAATCCTTTCTGAGTCAACATGGTGATTGGATTATATAATCATGAAAAATATTTCACAAAACATCAATAATATTCAGATAAACCAAGAAAACATCATATATCAGTTACCATTTTTTGTATCGACCAAATTTCAACGACCTTTGTTTTTTATGGATCCAAAAATATCCCTTCACATGAGATTATGTGACCCAACAAAGAAACTTTATGAATCCAAAACTAACACCAGGTAAATTTTTCATAAATCTTCTATTTTATTGGGGTCTTCAATATAATTATGAAGTGGTATTCATGTTCTTAACTTCTCTTTTAATGTACAATAATATTGTCTATAAATACTACAATAAACTGATCATGAAAGACTTTAAAGACCTTATTCATTAGATCCATGAAGATATTGGGGGCCTTAGTTTGACCAAAATTCATCATTATAAATTCATAGTCTCCATACCATGAATGGAATACTATATTTGGTATATCCTCCTTCATGAAACTTAATTGATGGTATCTTAAATGAAGTCAAATATTAGAAAAGTATTTAGATCCATGTAGTTGGTCAAATAATTCATCAATACGGGGAATATGATATTTGTTCTTGATAGTGATCTTGTTAAATTCTCTAAAATCAATACATAGTCTCATTGATCCATATTTATTTTTAACAGATAGAACAGGTGCTCCCCAATTTGATGCAATAGGATGTATGAATCCATTATCAAGATTATCTTGGAGTTTTCTCTTCAATTCATATAACTCAATTGGGCCCATTTTATATGGTTTCATTCAAATAGTCATAACACCCGGTATGAGTTATATTGAAAATTAAACTTCACGATTTGGTGGAAGCCCTAGAAATACCTCTATAAATACATCATAAAATTCCCATAAATGGGTTTATTATTAATCGGAAGTTTCTCCCCAATCATTTTAGATAAAAAATAACTTCATTTATTGGAATCAAAACCCATAAGATTGAAGAAATTTCTATTGGAAGTTTTTATTCATCCATGAATTGATAGATGATCATAGATTGTTCTAGAATATAAATTTTGACTTCCCTTCCTATGAAATTGATATGTCCTCCATATAGATAAATCCAATCCATGCAAATATTAAAATAAAATTCCACTATACGAAGGGTCCGAATATTTTCAGGATGCACTTTCCCACAAACTTCAACTGGAGAAGAATTATAAACTTTTGACATGACTTTTGTGCCATTGGGAGTCATCATAGCTAACTCAACATCTAATTATTGAGGTCATATGATGATACCCTTATAAAATTATTCAAAATAAATGAGTGGGTGGATCCCAAAACTAATAAAACATTTTCTACTTTATAATGGATGGTATGTATACCTTTCACCACTTCATTATCATACTCGAAGTCATAGATAGTTATTTCATGTGAATTTCCATTGTCTATGGCCTTAAGAGTTTTTGGACATAGATCATCATCAACAGCCCTTAGATTTGGGAATTGATGGTTATAATGTTCCATTTCCTTACAATTGTAGAATTGAGGTGAAGGAGGTGAATTCAATGTATCCTTTTCATTGTTTTGACCATTAGATCTATTTTTTTGAATCACTTTATAATTCCACTGCTCGATGAACTTCTTTTCAACACATAAAACATTTACTTTTTCCTTGATTACAATTTCCTCCATGTTTTTTTAACACTTTGATTATACGGTAAAACTCTTATTCTTTTGAGTGTGGACTTTAGATTTTACATTGAATTCCATTTTTATCATCTTATCAGACCCATATGACTGACAGGATACATAAATAGCATTCTCAACCTTTAGAGCACCTAGAAATATTTCCATATAAATATTAATGTCCCTTATGCCTAATTCCCTCCAAGGAATTGGTTTCATGCCACTAAAGAATCGATCAATTCTATTATCTGGTTGGATAATAATTATACATGCATACCTTGCATGTATTGTAAAATTTTCTTTGTAGGTACCAACTGATTCATTATCCTTTTGGTTAAGTTCGAGTATATCCTTCTCTATTATTTTTCAAATAATATGATGAAATTACTTGTTGAAAAACAATCTCTTGAACTTATCTCATTCCATTGACTAAATTTCATGCCTTTACCTATTATTCTTGATATGATTCCACCATTGATCAGCTTCACCTTCTAAGTGATAGAATTCTAAGATGATTTTATCATGTTCAAAACATTATAGAACTCAGAATATCTTTTCAATTTTATTTATTCATTGTTCATCAACTAATATATCAGAAGATAAAATGAATGAAGGTGGATGCGGCCTCACAAAGGACTCAATAGAATGTTTCTCCCACCTTTTCTCAATTAGAAGTCTAGTATGATTCATAGCTTGAGAAAGTTGTGTGAGCATGGCTACAATATTTTTCATTCCAGCTCCTATAAAATTTGGTTACTCAGGGAGAAAATAATTACATTTCTTGTCGCATTCAGCATTAATTCAGTTCCTTTGGGTTCATCCATTAACTAAAAATAAGAAGCGTAGTGTGAGATACACTAATAATAATGGGGAAATTATATAAATTGAGAATAAAATTTCAATTTAGGACACTTTATGTTTTATCATCGGTTATTCATATTCATTTCTAAAACACTAGGATTTTATCCTACATTTAGAAAAAATTTAAGGGTTCTTACTAATACTTTTTCATCCAAGTTTCAAATGGTTTACTATACCTTTCCTCTGAAACCAACAATAGAGACCCATTCTTTGAATATATTTATATTACTTCAAAATTTAAATATATTCATTACAAAATATAATAAAAGCATGATAGTACTGTATAGGTATAATTTCTTTATAAATTGGGAAATATAAAAAATGGTTCATAAAACATCTACATTGTCTCCCGCTTATTTCTTTATAACGATACTCCTTTTGAAATATCTTACTTCATACCCTTTTTCATGACCTGGGGAAAAGAAACATATTAGAGGGTCATCTAAAATTCTTAGTGAGGTAAAACAAGAGAAATAACAATCATATCACAATCATAATATATAATAACATAACATTTTGAAGGTTTATCCTGCATATGGAAGATCAATATATTATGTCATGGGATAAAAGATCAAAATAATTAATTTAAATAATCCCAAAAGTAAAAAATATAAGACATAAAGTTATATGGAATATACATAATTATATTAAATCATTTCATATTATTCAACACGTATTTCCAAGACCATCATAGTGGATCAAGGCCATTACTGTATTGAGTTTACTTGTCATTCTAGCCTCGTATTACTGAATTGGATTTACTTGTCATTTCAGTCATGTCTATCTCAAGAGATATAAATATTTACCCAATTAATTGGAGGTAGATATAGGTCCCACCCATATCATAATGAATTTATTCTTACATGTTCCAAAAAAAATATAAATCATTCATCATAGCATAACCAAAGAAATAAAATAGTATTTCTTAGACATCATTCCATTAGAACATAATCAATATAAAATATTATTCCACCATTAACACAATAAACTAATAGTAATAATAGGGATAGAAACATACCCTTATTTAAATAGTTTCATCTTAGATGGAAAATAATTTTTTAATACACATGATAATAATTCTTGAGGAAAATATTCTTTCTTATTCAAAAACATTTTCTTTTCTCCAAATGCCTTGAAATTTTAAAATAAAAGAATTTATTAGAAAATAAACATTGATTTTTATGAATTAAAATTAAAAGATATAATTTTTTATGAAGGCGTAAAATTATTTTTATGGCATATAAGTTAAAAACATTCTCCTTGTACTTTTTCCAGAATAGTCAAAAAGTACCCCGTATGGAAAAATGCCAAAATATTCCTTTCATACTGTTTAATAAAAATTTAACAATGGGTAAAATTGACTTTAAAAATTTATATAAGAATAAAAATAATAATACATATTTCATAAATATTTATGTGGATGATAAAAATACCCTAGTAAATACTTACGTATAAACAATCTCCAATAATAATTTTATTGTGAGATTATCCCATACCTTGTGTCTGATATCCTTTTTATGTATCTGATACTATTGTATGTTGATTAAAATAAATATATTTGATTATTAAAAAATCATAATTTTTTTATGATATCATATATGATTATATTATCATCTATTTGTTATTAACATTTCATTGTCACTCGTTATTCAGATATTAACTGCTTTATGTTCTTATCCAAGTTTTATCGGTTAAGTTGATGTTCCATATCATAGGATATAGTTATATAATTTATAGAATGATAATAGTATAATATGTGTCATATTTATTCATTCCATTCATTTATATAATCATGTTTTAATGATGATCATATAGAATGAATTATATCGCATCATAGAGACGGTAGGCTGTATGTACGCACGAGCGACGCTATCATTTACCTAATGGATAAATACTAAGGAATTGGATGTTATATTAATTATAAAGAATAATTATCAGGTTATATTCATTATTTACATCCATTATATTCATCATTATACCCTTCCTGATAAAGTATTGTTGAATAACAAATTACACCATCTTGTGAAGATGAAAAGTCGTATATACGCATGTGTGGTGATATTGTTATTCATAGGATGGGTAAAAGAAGGTATAAGGTTGTCCCATAATTATAATAACATATTAAAATTTATAATATACTATATTTATTTCATTATTATGGAAACAACATGATAAGTGGCAGTATAATTAGAAAATAATTTAAAAAAAGTCGATAAAACAATTGCCTCTTTTTTGAGCATCTCTTTTTTATTTTCACAAAAGGCCTCCTTTGGATGGCTTTATCCCCAAAGGGTGGCCTCTAGGTTAAATTAGGGGAATTTTTTAGATTATATTGGTAGAGATATTCCTAATAAAAAGGATTTAGATGTGTTAATTAAATAAATATAGAGGTGCCCGATTATAAGAGAGGGAAGGGACAACTTTGGAAACACAAAAACTATTAATTTGTTATAAATTTATTTTTGTTTTAAAATAGATCCAAAGTGACTTATTTCAAAGATAATATTTTAATGGGTATAAATACTCTAAAAAAATAAAATTATACATTTATTTAATTTATTTCAAACCTAATAATGTTTATTTATCTTTATTTAGTCTATTTAATTTTCATTGTGGTAATTAAATTTAAAATATTTAATGGTTAAAAATATTTACATATGTGGTGTCAAATATCAACAATTGAAACTTTTAGGAACTTTTTGACTTATTAATTTCCACTTTTTAATTTTTAAACATTTTTATAACATTAAAATAATTTTAAAAAATATTATTTTTATAAAAATATCAATAGTGTCAATTTTGACACTATACATTTATGTGACCTTTAATAAAAACCACACAAAAGTTAAATTCAAAACAAAATTTTTAATACACTACTAACGTGTCATATTCACCTGGAAATTTCTTGGAGAACACTAATTAGTTAATATTATATTTCTTTTAATATTTTTAAAACCATTTCTTTGATATTTATATTAATAAAATAATTTCTTCATCATTATTGTGTCGTCATTAATGGTAATTATTTAATCTCTAAAAAATATAAATAAAATTCTACGTTGTAGTAAATTCTTTTATTATTCCATATACTACCTATAGGTAATGTTATATCTAATATAACCATATATTAAAATTAATTTACTTATATAAGAAGAGAGTGTGGTATTTTATCACATTCATTGATTTTAAAAAAAATTAACTTCATATTCATTGGGAAAGTGGCCATTAAGTGAATGCATTTAGAAACATATATTATAAGATTCTAATTTTAGTCCTCAAATAGGATTTTGACTAGTGTTGAGAAAATTTTATAATATTATTTTTACTTTTAAGGATCTAATTTACCCATAACATATGTAATAAAAAAAGTATTAAAGTTACAATTCATAATGTCCAAATATAAAATTATATTATTAACATAATTCAGACCCACTGATTCAAAATATAGAGACCATTTTTAAAAATTCAAAACAAATAAGTTAAATTAATTAATTTAAAATCAATCTTGTTGTTGGAATGAGAGAACAAGTTTCTAAATGTTAAAACATTGTAAAAGATGGAAATAGTTTTACATATGAATTAATTGTTGAATTAATGATAATGACATAAATTACATTAAATGATATAAATATATTCTATTTATACATTAAAAACATTCAATATTATAATTTATCCAAATAAACTATTTTGATGAAAAAAGATATTTTCACTTAAAATTTAGTGTATTTTTACTATTCATCAAAACTTGAATTTTATAAAAAAATATATAAAATTCATCAGAAGTAAATTTTTATATTCTGTTTTAAAATAAAATGTTTATTTAATAATATAAAAATTATTAATGTGTCAAAATATTAATTTAAGATGGGTTCTCTATTCAAAGGCGTAAACTACCCTTAAAAATAAAGGTTTTTACACAACAAATTGTGTTTATTCACACCCTATGATTAAAATATTTGTTGGATGAATATCCAGAAAAACATTAAGTACATAACATATATATCTCATTAATTTCATTACAAAAATTAATTCAACCAAAAATAAAAATATCTAATTTATATTTTTCATAAATAATTTAAAGCCAATGAATTCACAATGCATTTTTATAAGTTAATTATACTTATTCCCACTAACATAAAGGCTATGATATAATGTTAATCTTATACTAAGGTCATATCATGGTTCATTTAAACTAATGACTGCATGCAATGAAAACTGTTGAACAATAAAAATTATTTAAAGTAAATATTTCATAAAAAACTGGGTGGTATATTCTACCCCCTTAAACTGATTTTTTCCTTTGAAATTCATCACTTAGAATCAAATTGATGAGGATACATCTCCCTCATCATATCCTAAAGTTCTCATGTATCTTATTAAAATTTTTGGTTGTTATATAAAACGTTAACCAATCAAGTGGTATTGTTTTATATAATTGTTTTCACTACGATAAAGAATCTCTATCAATTTTTCTTCATAAGAAAGATCTTTCTCCAGTGGTAGGAATTCTGATTTTAGTACATGTGAAGGATCATGCTTGTAAATTCCCATGAGAGATACGTGGAACACATAATTAACTTGATAGATATTTAGTGGAAGCTCAAATCAGTAATATACCTTCCCAAAATGATCCATAATATCAAAAGGACATATATACCTAGGGCTCTGCTTGCGCTTCATTCCAAATATCATTACACTTTTCCAGAGAGATAATATTAGAAACACTTTATCACCCAAATAAAACTCTAGTTTATTTATTTGGTTTTCAACACAACTTTTTTCTATACTTTTGGGCTTCTCTTATGTGTTCTTGAATTGATCTGATCTTTTATACCATTTCATCAACATGATCTGGTCCAAATAACATTCCTTCCCCAAATTCATCCTAGCAAGTGGGAGTTCTGCACTTTTTTCATAGAGGGATTCGTAAAGAGCAATAATAATACTATATTGAAAACTATTATTGTAATAAATTACAAAAAATAATTATGTGTTGATCACAACCACCTTTGAAATCCATAGAGCACGCTCTCAACATGTCTTCCAATTTTATGAATTGTCCTCTTAGACTGAACATCTGTCTGAGGATGATAACAAGTAAGGAAACATAACTTTGTATCCAGAGCATGCTAAACACATTCCAAAACATCTATGTAAACATCAGATCCAGATCAGATATAATGGAAGGTGGTACTCCATGCAATCTTACCACTTTAAATATATCCTATAAATCTGATCAAGAAAGAAATCCTATCTAATAGCAATGAAGTATGCTGACTTTGTAAGGTGATAAACTATAACTATGATTTCATTTTTCCTTTTGATGTTTTGGTATGTTCTATAAAAATCCATAGTGATGTGTTCTCAAATTCTTTTGTATGGGTAATGGTTGTAACATAACCTTTGACATGTGTCTCTCAGCCTTAACTTGCTAACAAACCATGAATAGAGAGACATTTGCAGAGAAATCTCTTTTGATTAATTCCCACCAAAAATTCATCTTCAAGTCCCTATACATATTTTTGCTTCCAAGGTAAATATATAAGGAATAACTATGAGCCACATCCAATATATCCATCTTTAATTATGGTACTAGAGGAATAAAAACCCTATTTCTAAACCTTATTATTTCATCACAGTCAAGGTTGAATTTAGGAACATTTCTCACCTTATTTTGTAGATATACATCTTTCCTCTTCACCTACTTAATATCCACTTGTATAGATAGTTGAACATCCATTTGAGAAAGATAATATTTTACCCCTTTAAAATTTTAAGATCTATCCTTTTGAAATACTTAAATATAAAATATTTTGTTATCCTCGTCATGGATAGGCTATCATGGTCTTATTGACTCAAAGCATCTGCCACCTTGTTCACTTTCCTAGGGTGGTAATTTATTTAGATGTTTTAATCATTAATCAACTACAACAATCTTATTTCTATCATATTCATAATATTTTGTGTTAAAATATATTTTAATCATTTCTGATCAGTATAAATATCACACCTTTCATTATAATGATAATTTTTCCATATCATTAATGCAATGATTACCGCAGATAACTCCAAATCATGAGTTGGGTAATTTTGATCTTGGATTTTCAACTATTATGAGGTATAGTCTAACACCATATCATTTTTAATGAGAACACAAGCCAAACCCTTCTTGGATTCATCACTGTAGATCAAAAATGTTTCTCCACTACAAGAAAATGTGAGCACAGGTGCATAAGCTAAAATTCTTTTTAGATATTTGAAATTTTCGTCACATTCCTTCGTCCATAAAAACATAACTCTATTCCAAGTCATCATGGTGAGTGGATTAGATAATCATGAAAAATCATTCACAAAACATCGATAATATTCAGTTAAACCAAGAAAACATGATATCTCAGTTACTATTTTGGGCTTTGCTGACATTCAACAACTAATGTTTTTTATGGATCCATAGATAATCCTTCCCCTAAGTTTATGTGACCCATAAATGAAACATTATGAAGCCAAAAGTAACACTTTTTAAATTTTCCAAAAATATTCTCTTTTATCAGGGTCTTCAGAATAATTCACAAGTGGAATTCATGTTCATCCATTCTCTTTGAATAGAAAAGAATAATTTCAATAAAAAATACCAAAAACTGATCAAGATAGTCTCTAAAGACTCTATTCATTAGATCCATGAAGATATTGGGGGGCTTAAAAAGACCAAAATGCATAAATATAAATTCATAGTGTTCATACCTTGTACGGAATACCATATTTGGTATATCCTCCTTCATGACCATTAATTGATGATATCCTAAAAGAAGATCAATCATAGAAATGTATTGAGCACCACATAGTTGGTTGAATAAATCATCAATGTGGGGAAGAGGATATTTGTTCTTTATAGTGATCTAGTTAATTTATCGATAATCAATACAGAGTCTAATTAATCCATCTTTCTTCTTAATAAATAGAATAGATGATCCCCAAGGTGGTGTACTAGGTTGTGTTAATCCATTATTAAGGATTATATGGGAGTTTCTTCTTCCATTATTGCAACTCAATTTGTAATATTCAATAAGTTTTCTTTTAAATAGTCATAACACCCGGTATGAGTTATATTGAAAACTCACTTTTGATGATTTAGTGGATTTCCTAGAAATTACTCAAAAAAGACATCATCAAATTCTTGTAAAATGATTGTATTCTTAATAATGAGTTTCATTGTAACTATTTGAGATAAATAACCGTAGTTTATAGGAATCAAAACCAATAATATGAAAGAAATCTATATTGGAAGATTATATTCATCCTTGCATTGATAGATGATCACAGAATGATCCAGAATGTGAAATGTGACTTACCTTCTTTAGAAATCTATATGAAATCCATATAGATAAATCCAATCCATGACCTGAATCACATGAAATTATAATATTGGAAGGATCATAGGATTTTCAAGAAGCACTTTACCACAAATATCAACTAGATAATAATTATAAACTGTTGATGTGACTATTGTGCCATTAGGTGCCATCACAGCTAACTCAACATCTAATTATTGAGGTAATACGAAAATACCCTTAGAAAATTATTTATAAAAAATAATGGGTGGATAAAGAATCAAATAGTACATTTTACACTTTAGAGTGGAAGGTTAGGGTACCTATCACCACTCCATTATTGTACTCCACATCGCTGATAGATATTGCATGTGAAAATCCTTTGTCATTGACCTCAAGAGTTTCTAGACATCAATCATCATCAATATCCCTTGAATTATGGAATTTATTAGGATAATTCACCATTTCATTGCACATATGCAATTGATGTGTAGGAGGTTCATTCTGTGTATCATTTTCATTGATTTCATCATTAGACATCTTTTTCACATCACATCGGTATTCCACTACATGATGAACTTATTTTACACACATAAAACATTTACATGTACATTTAAGACAATTTCCTCTATGTTTCTTTAAACGCATAGACCATAATGGAAAACTCATATTCCTTTAAATGTGGTCTTTAGATTACCCTTTGAATTACATTTTTCTATACTTAGCAAGCCCATATGACTGATAGGATACTATAATCTCCATATCAGCCATGATAGAAAATAGAAATTTTTCCCTGAATCTATTAATGTTTCTTATGGCTAATTCTATTTAGATACTTGGTTTCAAGCCACTAAGGATTCAATCAATTTTACTCTAAGGTTGTATATGATTCTAGAATTATACCTTGCAGGTATTGTAATATTTACTTTGTATGATGCAACAGATTCATTATCATTTTATCTTTAGATCAAGCAACTACTTTTGTATATTTTTTCTAAGAATACTAGGAAAGTGCTTATTGAAAAATAAATTCTTGAACTCATCCCATTCCATGGACTCAATTTCATCTCTTTACCTCATATTCTTGATAAGATTCCACTATTTATCAGCTTCACCTTCATAATGATAGACTACTAAGATGAATTTATCATGTTCAAAAAATTATAGAAATGAAAATATCTTTTCAAGGGAATTTATCCATTTTTCAAAAACTAATGCATCATAAGCCCTGATTAATGATGGTGGATGCTACCTCATTAAGGACTCAACAAAATGTTTATCCCTCATTTTCTCATTTAGAAGTCATACTTGATTCATATCTTGAGAAAGTTGTGTGATAATAACTACAATATTTTTCATTTCATCTCCCATAACATTTGGTTTCTTTGGGGGGAAATAGTTTCATTCCCCATCTCAATCACCATTAACGCAGTTCCTTTGGGTCCTACCCATTGACTAAAACTATGAAGCATAGTGTGAGTGATACCAATCATATTTGAAAAACCAAATAAGATAGGAATAAAATTTTAATTTAGGACACTTTACGTTATATAAAAGGTTATTAATCATCATATATAAAACACTATGAATATAACCTACACTTAGACATATCCTTAGGGTTCTTACTAAGGCTTTATCATCCTTGTTTCCAAAGGATTACTGTACCTTTCCTCTGATACCAACTATAACGACCAATGATTTACAAACATTGACATTAAATCAGAACATATGTATATTCATTACAACATATAATAATTCCATGAAAGGAATGTATAGGTATAGTGTCTTTCGAAACAGGGATATATAAACAACTGTTTCATAAAACATCTATATTGTATCTTATTAATTTCTTTATAACTAGACTCCTTTTGACATATCGTACATAGTACCCTTATCCATGAAAAAGTGAAAATAATCATACTAAAAGGTGATCTAAAATGATCTATAAGGGAAAATAAGATAAATATCAATCATATCACAATCAAACGACATAAGAACATAACATTTGGATGTCTTATTCTACAAATGAAAGATCATGATATCATGTCCTGTGATAAAAGATCAAAAGAATTAGTGGAAATAATCTCAAAAGTAAAAACATAATACTTGATGTTTTTTGGAATAAACATAAGCATATAAAATCATGTCATATTATTTAATGCTACTTTCTAATCCCATCATAGCAGACAAATTTTATTACTAAACTGGGATTCCTTGACATACCAGTAATGTATCACTAAATAAGATTTACATTTTGTTCCAGTCATGTCTATCTGATGAGATATAAATCATTACCAAATTCATTGGAGGGAGATATTATCCCCAACCATCTCATAATTAAATCATTCTTACATGTTCCACAAAATAATAAATCATTCATCATAGCATAAAACAAGAAATAAAATGAGTTTTCTTAAACATCATTCCATCAGAACACAATCCATATTAAATATTATTCCACTATTAAGAAAATAAAATTATAGTAATAATAGCGATATAAACAAAACCCTATTTAAAACGAATCATCTTATTTGGAAAATAATTTTGATAAAACACTTAATTTTAATTCATGAGGAAAATATCCTTTCATCTTCAAAAACATTTTATTTTCTCAAAATGCCTGGAAATTTTATATGAAAAAAAAAATTGAAAAAAAAATTGAAATTTTATAATGTATGCTTCATAGAAATAACGTGTTATGAAGAAGTGAAAATCCATTCATGTTCTATATGTTAAAATAACCATTCTCCTCGTACTTTTCTAGAAAAGTCAAAAACTAGCTCCTATCAAAAAACACCAAAAGATTCCTTTCAAAACATTTATTAATGATTTTCCAATGGATAAAATTGAATTTAAATAAATTATATATGAATAAAAACAATATTATATATTTATAAAATATGTATTTTTATGATAAATATACCCCCATTAAATACTTACATATAAAAATTCTCAAATAATAATGAGATTGTGAAATTATCTGTTACCTTAGGTCTGATATCCTTCATATGTATCTGAACCTCCTTTATAAGGATTTAAATAATGTTATTGACTTATTCAAAAATTATAATTATTTTTAAGATATCATATGTGTTTATATTATCATCATTTTATTAGTAACATTTCATTGTCACTCGTTATTCAGATATTAACTGCTTTATGTTCTTATGCATGTTTTGTCAGATAATTTCATGTTAAATTTATTAGATTATAATTATATCATTTAAATAATGATATTAGTATAATATATATCATATTTATTCCTTCCATTCATTTATATAATCAAGGATTAATGAAGATCAAGTAGAATGAATCATGTCATAGAGACGAAAGGTTTTACATACGCACGAGCGATGATATCATTTACTTAATGGTTAAATTGTATGGAATTGGATGGTGTATTAATTATATAGAATAATTATCATGTTATATTCATATTTTTAGATCCATTATAAGCATAATTATAACCATTAAAATAAATTATTTTTGAATAACAAATTACTCCAAGGTGTGGAGACGATAAGCCATATATACGCACACATGGTGATATTGTTATTCGTAGGATGAATAAAAAGAGTTATAAGGATGTCCAATAATTATAATAAAATATAATAATGTAAAATATAATAGATTTATTACTTTATTATGGAAATAATATAATAATAGGAAGTAGAAGAAGGAATTTTTTTTAAAAAGGTGATAAAACAATAACCGCTTTCTTGAGTTTCTTCTTTTGATTTTCACAAAAGGCCTTTTTAGGATGGATTTATACTGAATGTGTGGACTCTATGAAAAATTAATGTAATTTGGGGGAGTAAAATTTCAGGTTATGGCTGATCCAAAAGGCTTTATATGTGTGAATTAAATAGAAGAAGAGGTTCCCTTTTATAAGATAGGCGAGGAGCACCTTTGAAAACACTAAAACAATTAATTTATTATAAATTAGTTTTCCATTTCAAATAGGTCCAAAGTGAGTTATTTAAAATATAAGATGACTCTGGGTAGAAATATTCTAATCTAATAAAATTTAATCATGTGTTTCTTTTATTTCATAAAATAACATTTTTATTTATCCCTATATAATCTATTTAATTTTTTTTATGGTAATAACATTAAAAATATTTAATGGTTATATATATTTACTTATGTGGTTTCAATTGTACATAATTGTAAAATTTATGACATTTTAGACCTTATAATTTTATATTTTAATTTTTTAATATATTTATAATGTTTAAATAATTTAATAAAAATGTGATTTCTTATATAAATATTAATAGTCTCAATTTTGACACTATTCATTTAGTTCACATTAAATAAAATCCACACAGAAAATAAATTTAGTAAAAAAATTTTAATACACCTATAAAATATCATTGGCCCATATAAAATTCTTTTATCACATTAATTAGTTCATATTATATTTCTTTTTATATTTTTAAAACCATATATTTGATATTTATATCAAAAAAATAATTTTTACATCACTATTGTGTCGTCATTCATGGTAAATATTTAATCTTGAAAAATTATAAATAAGTTTCTATGATGTAGGAAATTATTTTTTCTTTCTAGATACTACCAATATTTTATGTTATCACTTTATTATCTATATATTAAAACTAATATACTTATAAAAATTAGTGTGAGATATTTTGTCACATTCATTGATTTTAATAAAATTAATATCATATTCATGGAAAAGTGGCCATTAAGTGATTATATTTCTAACCATATATGATATGGGTTGAATTTTATCCACACAACATGATTATTATAGGTGTTATGTTAATTTTCTAATATTATATTTACGTTTAATTACTCGATTTACCCTTAACTGTGGTAATAATGAAATTACTAGTTACAATTGATAATGTCCAAAAATAAAAGTAGCATATTAATATAATTTGGACATACTGATTCAAAATATGTAGTCAATTTTTAAATTTTTTTAAAAAAAATTATTAATTAATTTAAAATAAATCTTGTTTTTGGAATGAGAGAACATGTTTTTAAAAGTAAAAACATTGCAAAAGATTGAAATGTTTTTTCATTGGAATTCAATGTAAAATTAAAGCTGATGACATGAATTATATTTAATGATGAAAATGTATTCTATTTAAATATTAAAACTATTCAATATTATAATTTAACCATATGAATTATTTCGATGAAAAAAAATTAGTTTTCACTTAAAATTTAGTGTATTTTTACTATTCATAAAAACATGAATGTAATCAGAAAAATATCAAAAATATATCCAAAGTAAATTTTTTATATCCCAATTTAAAATAACATATTTATTTTTTAATATAAAAATTATTTATGTGTTATAATATAAATTTAAAATGGGTTCTCTATTCAAAGGCGTAAGATTCCCCTTAAAAAATATAGGGTTTTATACCAAAAATAGGGTTTATTCACAACCTATGATTAAAATAACTATTTGATGAATATAAACAATATTTTCTTAAGTATATAACATATATATCTCATTAATTTCATTACCAAAAGTAATTCACTCAAAAATAAAAATATCTAATATATATTTTTCATAAATAAATTATAGCCATTGAATGCAAAATGAATTTTCAGAAGTTAGTTATACTTATTCCCACTAACCTAGTGACTAGTATATAATTTTAATTTTATACTAAGTGAATCTCATGGTGATTTGAACTCTCGATTGAATTCAATACAAGCGACTGAAGAATAAAAATTATTTAGATAAAACATTTCATAAAAATATACGGGTGTTACAATGGTGTTAGTGGATGAACATAAAGAAGGTATGTCAATTATAAGAGCTCAATATGTCAATAGTGATGATTATGGGCGATATAAAGCCCGAATGATTATCTATTTAAAAAATCTCATTTTAAAATATTTTATGAATGTTGTTAGTCCATATAAAATTCCCATGGATAATCTGGAAGGATGGAATGTTTTTGAAGTTGGTGAATATGATCTAAGATTGTAGTCATTTTAGGACATAGACCAAATGGATTCAATAATAAATCTTAGTTCCCAACTACCTATAAACTATAGAAGAAAATTTTTATTTCCAATGATGTATTTGATAATATCTGATAGTTGAGGAACAATATTAAAAATTTAAATCTAATAAATTCAAAATGAATAAAGGTGAGTGTATTACACAAATTAATGGAATATTTAATGTTAATTTAAATGGTCTTACTACCCAAAGAACTCCAAATCTAGAACTATATTACATTTTAAGGGTACTTAAATTTTTACCCTCTAAGTGGAATGGAATTTATATTACAATATTATAATCAAATCCTATTATAAATTTGATGATAAAGTATTTTATTTGTATTATAATGATGTATGATGTTTAAATATAATCTAAAGCAGAAGATCATAAAATGGTTAAAAATGAAAAATTAAACTCTTAAATTTTATATTCAATAAATTGAAAATAATATTATGGAGAATTCTATATACTCAAATGATTCATGTTTTTCAATCATAGGAGAATAACTTTCCCACATACTTAGAAGATTCAACTGTTTTTTTAAAAGTAAGATAGGATTCGTGATGTAATTAAATGATTATAGGAAGAATGATCATGTTCTAAGAGAAGTTAGTGGTTATCAATGCAATTATTTGGTGCATATCAAAACTGATTTTCAAAAGATAAAGGTGAAAAGAAAAATGGATAACAAGGAAAAAATATTAATATGAATGATCATTATGAAAAAAATGAAATAAACTAAATGAATTCTACATGGAGTGTATATGAATACTCAAGAAGATATATGTGTTATAAATTAAAATATGATCAATAAAATCCAAAAGAAAATATGTACTTTTTGGATAAATAAAATTAGGTGCAATTTTATTACTATTCTATTTCTAACTGTCATTCTGAAAGATTATCTAATGATAAATTTATTTCTTATTAATATATACTATAATAAAAATATAAATATATTAAAATTAATAAATAATATTCACAACAATGTCTTATGTGTAAAAGATTCCATGTCAAAACATCACCAAGAATTAAAAAAGAAATTAATAAAATATACTTCATGTTGTAATAAGCATGAATAAATAATTAAAGAGTTTCTTATTGAATTAAAGACTTCTAAATGATCTTATATTGTGTTTAATAAGGTGGAAGAGTCATTGAATAATATTCTTATATGTAATTTTTATAGAAAATAAAGATACGGTATTGGTAGTAATGGTGAAAACCCAAAGCTATATAGTAATTATTGTTTTCCTAGTTTTAATAATCAAATCATGTATAGAGTTACTTATTTTTATTTTAGATTCATAAGACATTGTGATAATAATTTTTTAATAAATAATACTTTGATTATTGGTTTTAAAAATGATTATAGTTATAGAGATTAATCTTACAAAAGTTATCACAAGGTTAAATAGATTTTCCTTCAATGATATTTGACCATGGACATTGAAGGACCTAAGAGAATTTTTGTACCAATTTTTTTATTTAATATTTTTATAGGTGGAAATCCATATGGATAGAAATGAAATATGGTATATGGAAAGATATTGTTCATGTAACATGAGTGTAGTCATCTGCAATTTCCATGGACTATCAAATGTATATAGTGTTTTGGTTACCATTTCTGACAATACTAAAGGAAATATCATTAGAGTTGGAGCAATTGGAGATCAAAATTATACATCGACTAAAAATTATCAATGTTAAAGGGTTAGAAAAAAATAGGATAAGTATATCTAAACTATATGATCATACCTTTAATGATTATATTTTCAATAATTATTGTTCTGTTAATAAGGATAATCTTTATTTTTTTATAGAACAAAGAAGAAAAAGATGTTTATACATAGACCCTATTTCATTCTCTGAATAAAAAGTGAACTATTTAAGTACTAAAATAACTGAATAATATAAAATTAATTAGATAATTTTTCTATATAATATATTTTTCTTATCTAGTTTATCTAATAAAAAGTTATTTTCTGGTTTTCTATGTCTAAAATTTAGTGAGTAAATACATTTTGATAAATTTCAAATTAACCAGTAACAGAAGTCTTATTTGAAATCAATAAACAAGGTTGTTATATCTAAAAATTTATATTAAATTCAATTGTATTTATTTGTACCCTTTGAGGTGTCAATCTTGGCTAGTATATTCATTATTTTGGTATTAGTTTATGGTTGATTTATATTTACTTTGGTTTACTTTTGATGTATAAAAGTGAATATTTTTTAGTTTTTTGAGTTTTGGTATGTTTTTTAAAAATGAAATAAAGCTAAAAAATAATTTATTTGAGAAGTTATCATAGAGGATAATTATAGAATAAAAAATTTTATTCTTTTCTCTCAAACCTGGGAATGAAACATACATTTTATTCTACAAGAATACATCAACAAAATGGAATTATATAAAAATAAATACAATTATTCAATAAATGCCTGTAATTATATCAAATCTATATAGTTTACCTACCTATTTCTTGGAAGAAACTATTAATACATATTTTCATATTATTAAAAGATTTTTAATTAAACCTTTTCATAAAAATAATCCTTATGAGTTATGGAATGATAGAAAACTTAATGTTGGATATTTTAATGTTTTTTGGATGTAAGGTGTACATATAGAATAGTAAGGAAAACATTGGAAATTATGATCTAATGGGGTGTGAAGAAATATTTAATAGTTATCATACTTATTCTAAATCTTATAGTGTTTAGCAATATTAAGGTATAGTTTAAGAATATTTTCCTATAAAGTTTGATTAATGTGATCCATTTGACCATAAAAGAATATAAACAGATGAAGTTATTGATTATTTAAATAACTTGAGGCTTTACTATTATAATGATAATTTTGAAGTAAATTATAACATGATCATGAATATTAATGTTCTAAATAACATGATACTGAGGAACATAAAAGTGTTTTTCCAAGACAACCTGGAGATTTGAAGGACACCGTTTAGAGATTATTATAAGAGAACTGGAAAGAGTTATGAACATGAGAAATTTTGGAATATTATTTTAGTTATATTACATTATATCCCTATAACATCTTGAAAATATCAAGTATATTTATTATCAAATAAATCAAACTTGTTTCATAGCTTGTGATACATGCCACCTAATGTCTAAATAAACTATAATGTGGTATACCAATATAACCTAGTTATTAAATTAGTGAGTTGGAATAGGTAAAAATAAATTATGTAACATATATGGTTTAAAAATGTTTAAAATAAATTCATTAGTTACCAATTGATTAGATAAAAATCATTTTTGAATGTTAAAGAAATATTTATTTGAATATTGTATTTTTCTAAAAAACTATTTCATCACATTTTGCACACATATTTTAAAATTAGTTTTTACCATTTATAAGGATTTTCCTTCATAAAATAACATAAAATATTTGAAATCTTCATTTCAAATTTATCTTAGTTTTATTTTTTGATGTTTTTCTCAAAAAGTTCTTTTTTCTGATGAATAGTGAAAAATAATGATTTTTATTGATTTTTTTAAATTAAATTATTTAAAATGTTTGTTTTTAAAAATTGATTAAAAAGTAAAAATATTAAAAAATAATAATACTTTATCTAATTTATTTCATTTAAATGAGTTTTATGTTTAATTTTTATATAGAGACTTGTTACACTTAAGAAGACTCTTTCTTTGGAAAAACACATATTCATCATACATGTGGGTTAAATATTAATATAAAATCTACCAATTTTGGGAATTTAATTTTTTAAAATGTTTTCTATATTTTTAATAATAATAATTAATATTATTTTAAAAAAATTAACATAATTTTTTGTCATAATTGATAGTTAAAATAGTAAAAATTAATTGTTTCGGTAAAGGGTAAAATGGGGTTCTGTGTGTTACATAAAACTATGCTAAAATTAATTTTTCACACACATATGAATTTAATTTGATAAATTTTATTTCATATTTTTAATCAATTGGTCTAAATTATCAATTATTTGTAATTTATTTTTAGTTCTAATGGATTAATTACATAGGTAAATAGAAAAACTAATTAGTATTGAGAAAAATAAAATGGTAAAATTAAAAAATAATAGAAGATGATGGAAAAACATGTTTAAATAATGTATATATTTATTTTATTGAGGTTTTAATATAAATTAAATTCCCTTCAAACCATTATTTATCAATTTTAGAAGAAATTTGGTTGAGAGTGACTTCCCATATTGAATAGTTTTGTGTATTTTCTAAAATTTCACTCTTCGATTATAAAATATTCACTTCTCCATCACTTATACACATCACTTATTCCGTTTATATAAACTAAAAATACCAAAACACTCTCCAAAACATCCATAGATTCATTCAATATATTTTTTCCTTCCTAAAATTCCATCCCTTGGGTCCTTAATAAGATATCCAAAGGTGGTTTTTCTATGAAACGGTAAGTTTCTTCACTAGGCATTTTCCTTTTAATTTTATCTTCCCACATTAATTGATATATTACTAGTTGAAATAAAAAAACAATTATATAACATATACATTTATTTTATTATTTTAATGAAATGACATATATCAATATAATCTTCCCCCAAATGGGATATGAAGTTTTCGATCATGTGTACAACAGACTACCACCTCACAAACCAATTTAATTTATTTTCCATCCCAAACTCTCTCATCTAGATATAATGATGGATTTAATTGTATAAATTATATTTATAAAATAATTTTACCTGTATATTATAATATTAAATTTACCTTGTTTTATTCTAAACCATTGGAATACGATAACATTGCTTATGTGTACATGTGGTGGACCGTCTCCGTGAAGCGATGTGATTTGATTTTCATTTTATTTTGACAAGCATGGTAATAATGAAGGATTTAATAAACATATATTATTTACATTATAAAATAATGATTATTTAAAGGTGAATTATTATTTAATATTCTTTCATTGCTTCCATCAAAAAAATGTAAGCAACATTCATGTGTATTTATAGTCTACCTTCTCCATGAACATTGGATCTCATTTTTCAATCTATAATTTTTATAGATGAAAATAAATATGTATATAATGTATATATATATATATATATTATTTAAATAATTATTAAATTTCTGGAGATGATTTAATCATAATCATATTAAATTTATCTGAACTACCAAACCAAAACATAAATGAAAAATGAAGCACTAATTAACAGAAACAGTGATTTTAGCAAAGAATTGTTAATAAAAAACTGATAAATGATTATAAGTAAACCATATATGGTATTATATATATCATTATGGTTCTATAATATATGTATAATAAATATATATTTAATATATAGAAGTTTCAAATATGTACGATGGACCAGAGGTAAGGGTTTCCCATCTCACTTTTACTTTCATGAGATATATTTCATATTCACTACTTATTTATTTTTGTGTGGATTTTATATTTACCCATTATTATTTTATATCATAAATATATTTATATTCAAGGTATTTAAAATTTCAATTGATGTTATTGTGGATTTTATTCAAAATTTATCAATGTGATAAGGGTTTATTCCACAATACCATCATTATTTGGGATTGTTTTCTTAAGTATCCACTAGGGGATTATTTGGCCATTAAATTTTAAAACCAATATATTTTATTTTCCTATTTTTAATCCTACGTAAAAAAATATTTATTTAATTTCCATATATTAATGTACTCAATAGTATAAACAAAATAAATTAAAATAGTCTACATATCTCTCTTCGATTGAAAATAATTTCTCTTCAATATACAAGTTTTATAAAAATATAATAAATTTGTTTAAAAAAATTTTCTTAGGATAGTTAAAATTAAATTTTACAAATTTTTTTCTTTTTAAAAATCATTTTAAAATGAATCTTGCAGTCCATTTCAGAATGAGTTACTTTTTCAATATAAATGGAAAATTTGAAAGGAAACATTTTTTAACATAATTTTCATGAAAACAATTCCCATAATCATAAGAGATCGTTTATTTTAAGCTTACTTTAAAAGTTTCGATGGTTATTTTTAATGAAATATTTTTTAATATTCTTGAAATTTTTATTTTATAAAAAATTATTTTCAAACTAATTAGGGAATTTTCCTCAATAATTTTTTTAATAACTTTTTCATGATATTTATTTTCATACATAATAACAAATTGTATTCAACTTACGGTCCACTATGGATATATTGTAAAATTACCATGCATATTATTAATCATGATGGTTTATGATCGGTTTTACTGGGGATGTAATTTTTTTTATAAAAGTATCCATATTACTCTAGATGGTTTATGATTATTATTATTAATTGGGGAAGTTATTATAATTTTATATGATACTTTTTCAAAACTATGGATTACATTGATTATGTTAAACCAATTTAATATGAGGAATCCATAGTACTTAGTAACTGATGTGAGGGGACCAATATAGTCATCAGATGCATTGGAAGGTCTCATGAAATAAACTAGCTTGGGAATTTGGTTGTGGGATTATTTATTTTTGTAATATGTCCTGGTGAATGGCCTCAAAAGTGTTTTTTATGATTACTGAAATTATGCATTCCATTATTATGGAAATAGTTATTGATATCCACATGATTATTTTATTAGTTATGATATCCAAGGAATATTTTCAAGATCATGTGATTATTTATATGGAATTATATAAACATCATTTATTCATTTCATATTTGTTTTAATACTCATATTTTTTATAAAATGGAGGATATTTTAATATATTTATTTTACATATTTATTTTTCCTTATTTATTAATATTAGATTCTATTGTATTAATACCCTTATTGAGCAACTAATCTCACCCCTTCCTTATATTTTTATTCCTTATGATTCTATAAGGTCTATTTTGATTGATATACAATAATATGATAAACAGAATAATAGTGTTCTAAAATAAAATTCTATGTTTTATATTATGTTTTCAAATTTAATGAGAGATTCAATTGTATATCTAGTTTCACAAAACTTCTAAACAACTTGATAATTTTGGATGTGATCACTTGTATTTAGTACAAATTAAATAAATTAACCACAGACTCTAGGATACATGGGTCATAGAAAGTTTAGTATCATTTTAATTTTAGTATAAACCTTGGGAACTGGACTTAGAAAAACATAAATTATATAAAATAACATTATTAATGACTTTGAAAAAAAAGTATAATAACTGTATTACATCGTAAATTTTTATTAAGAAAAAAATTATTTTTTTTCCAAAAATAAATCCGTTTCTAGATACAATAAATGGATGTTTCTCTATCACAATTATACCTAGGTGTAAAAATAATGAAATTGGTGTATTGGGATTTAACTCTATCATCACCTCATGCATGATAATGGACCATACTGCACACCTAGTTTGAAAATCCTAGGGGTTATTCTAGCATTAATTCAAATTTTCTTTACGAAAAATTATAAATGATTTGAAAATATTTTTATGATTTGAAAACATTCCCAAAGAAACAATGTTCATGATTCTGATATGACACAAGAAAAAGTTTTTAAACTTATTTTAAGTGTTTCAATGGGTTTTAAATTATAATTTATGATTCATAATGTTATGATATATTTTATTTTAGGAACTTATTTAGAAATGGACCCTAGTGTATGGGATGGGAACTATATTAATTCACATACTCCATTGGGGTATTTCCCTCTTTGGAAATACAATGAAGATTGATCTAGAGTTATAGCTGGAGTTGAAAAAATTATAACTATATTAGGGTAGATGAATCAGTTATAACTAATAAAAAATCCCATTTAGAGTAGCTTATATGTCCACAAAGTGGTGTAACAATTTTATACCAAATTATGCACTAGAAACCTTCATCATTTAATGAGTTTATGAAACAAAATTAGTTGAGAAATAGTTAAGTTCATGAGATAATATATTTATCACACTAGTATCTAATGAACAAGAGAAGTATTTCATTGATGTTTATCATCTATTAGGAGATAAATATCAATGGTGTTAATTAATTCAAAACACTATGAATGAGAAGGAAATAACAATCATGTGATGAAAGGATTTCATGTTACGATTTTTGGAAAAATATTTTACCCTTGAGGAACAAGTGGATATGCAAAGAAAATTATTGAGTCTAAGACGAAAGGAAAAGTAAAATGTTGGTAAGTATGAAGAAAACCTTATAAGGTTATTAGGGAATGAAACATACTATGTTTGTAATCCAAAGTGTAATACTAACTATTTCATCAATGGGATAAATATTACCCTTCAAAGGAATCATTCCTCTCAAAAATCATTATTATATGAAGATATAGTATCATGTGTTATCAATATAGAGAAATAATTCTTCAATTGTTATGTATTTTATGGAAATTTTGAGAAGAAAAGAATGGTAGAAAAAAATCGATAAGCAGAATAAGAGAAAGATAGATTTTCCCACATGTGATAATTGTGGGCAGAAACACCCTGGTACATACTTATAGGGAATGATAGTTTTCATTTTGTTTTGGGGGAAATTCGATAATATGTGTGAATGAGAGGTTAAGAAATAAACTTTTAATATTCATTGTTTCACTATAAGTAGGTAGGGAACTACACAAATGAATTCACCACGCACCAAGGGATTATAACTAAGAAGAAGCTAATGGATCAAGGTTAATCTTATGTAATTACTATATCCAAAGTGGAATGATTAAAATTACTATGTATTTTGATTCATAAATTATGTTGTAGATATATGTTATCATTTATATTTTAGTCAAAAAAAACTCATGAAACGTATCATGATTATACTTGAGTATTTTTTCTTTAAGGATGTGAATGAATATGTTGATTAAATTTGATAACCTTGAAAATTGATTTCTTGGTAGGTTGAAATTTTTTAAGAAAACATTATTAATGGAAAGATAACACTTAAAATGTTTATAATTTTGTGTTAATGATGTTTAGTTAGGATAAAATGATGATTAAAATAGATGATTTAAATAGGAGATTATTAATAACCTTATAACTCCATAGAGGTTTTATGTCAAAGTGGTTTATGTTATATTTGATGGATTTTACAACATTTTTGGATTTATAGAATATAATTAATAATCTATGATTTTATTTAATGAATAAATAGAGTGTTAATTTTTGGAAACACTCATGCATTCATTAATGATTTAGGGTAATTTAGTTTATTACCATGTTTCAGGAGAATATATAATCATAGTATTCACATATTTGGTATATTACATTATGGGATACTATATATTGTTTGAGGATAAATGATTGATGAAATATTTTTTATTTTTCGGTTTTGAATTTGGTAAAATATTTTTTTTTTGGAATCATAAGTATTAAAAATAAAATCATGTGAAGAATTATATAGAAGTAGATGTTAATATCCAAATTGCTTGGATTAATTTTGTGAAATAAATTTTATAGGCTCAGAAATTTTAGATTAGAAAATATCAATTTTAAGGATTGTGTAAACTTTTAGCAATGCAACACTAATGAGGAAAAAGAGCTATGTTGATTACAGGAGGAATAATTTTGAATTTTAGAAGGGAGATCATGTTTTCTGGAAAGTATATTCATGTAAGGGTATTATAAGGTTTGGTAAGAAAGTTAAAATGGTAACCATGTACATTAAACCTTTTGAAATCCTTGAAAGAATTTTTTGTGTCTTATAATTTGTAAATGGAACAAAGTATTTCTAAAGTACATTATGAGTTCTATATATCATTACTAAGGAAGTACATGCCAGACCCAACACTTGTTTTCACATATGAAGAAATTGGATTTAAATATGAATTATCTTAGTATAAATATCATATCTTGATTTAATAAATTATAAGAAAAGTGTTGATGAATCAGATTTTATGGCCCATAAGTTAATTTAGAGATATCATAAGATTTAAAATGAAATTTGGGAGCTTGGAGAGATTATGATGAAGAATAACCCAATTATTTTCATGAGGTGACATAGTAGATATTTTAAAGATGATTTTTTTAAGTAGAGATGAATTTAACAATCATCATTTAGTTATATATTTATTATGAAAGAAAAATACAGAATAGATGGCCAATGTCAAGGCCAAAAAAACAAGTTCCTAGGGAGGCCTAGAGTACTGGGTCCTTAGATGATCTCCTCTTATTAGGATAACCCCCTCTGGACCCAGATAAAGAACATTTGGGAAGAAAATGAAACTGCAACACTGGTCTTCCACCGTCATGGAGGCCAGTTGATCAACTACCTTATTGCCCTCATGCCACGTGTGAACCACTTGGATATTATTGTTGCAGACGATAAATTTTTATCTCCTGATGATATACGTAATCAAACATGGAGTGGATGTCATACCATGTAAGGAATCATGGATAATCATGGAGTTTGTTTATATCTTAAAAATAGAGATCCCTTTCTGTCTGCATAACTCTAACCCCGTGAACATCGCCTTGTCCCCCACCTGAATAGAGCTTTCCAACCCTATAATAAGATGTAAATGTAATAATAAAAATTCCCCTGTAGTCCCAGATCACATTGACACCATGTCTGGTACCCTAAACATAAGACCCATCAAAAATCATCTTAAAACCTATGAAATCCTGTTTCAACAACACCCAGTGGACCCTCAGCCCATTGTTCATCTATTGTAGAAAGGAATCGTTCTCCTAAAGAGCCCTCATAGAGGGGGTTTCACAACAATTCGTAAACCCATGGACCAGATCAATGAGAAGATAACAGGATCGCATAATCACGAATATTCTAAAGGAGGTGACGCCATCAAATCTAGCAGTGTTTTAAGCCTGCCCCAGACACCAACAACCATCACTAAGGATCGTCGATATAGCTCTATGTTCTGGCCTTAGACCAGTCGTACCACAAAACCATCTGTATAGAAATTAAGCCTCAAATAAATATGTCTAAATAAGGCCAGTGAAACCTATGAAAACATCCAGACCTCCATAACTCATTCTCCTTTAATGAATATGTGATCATTGGTCTCCTCTTTATACACCTTATAGCAGTCGAACCTAGAGGTCAGGCTGACCACCAATTTCCTCATGTTTTCATCCGTAGGGACTGCATGATTTATAACCCACCAGGTATGAAAGTTGCACGTTGCTAGACTCATCACACACTAGACCAAACTATTCCAATCATCACACTTCTCTTGATGTGGTATAATTCAGAAGTAATCCTTTGTGGAAAAAGTCCCTAAGGAAGAGGCATTGAACACACATATTTCAGGTTCAAGGATTAGCGAGATAAGGTCAACTACCCCTTTCTGGTCCACATTCAGTATTGTTCTTGTAAAACTGGGAATAAGAAGGCCTCCTGGAAATAGATTAGAGGAGTAGGACATGTTGGAAATCCAATGATCGATCCCACAAATTTTTTGTACTTGAAGGAGAGGTCTACCCTCCCCACAATCCACTGGGAGTGTTGGAAAATAGTTAGGATAATGCTTTGAATTGTAGACTTGAAAAGAGATGCATGACCACCATCCTCTGCATACACACTACTCTATAAGGACATGAATTTCCCCCAAAGTGTACGCTCTTCAACAACCTCCCATGAATGCTTTTTAGTCAAACAATGAACATAATAAACCATGATCCGTACGTTGATCCCTTCTTCATGAATAGTCCTCTCCATTCTCCACCATAAAACTCGATGATGTTTACCTCATCCTAAGAATCACGTATAAAGTTGGCCGGAATCTTTTCAATGTCTAGGATGACACCCATGGGCACTTTGGCTGCCGAAATCACATTAACAGGGATAACAGAAAGAACACTGTTGACCAGAGTTATCTTCCCTCCAAAGGACAGATAGTGATTATTCTAGTTGAGCACTTGACTGGTGATCATATTCAAAATCCCATCATAGTCATGAACTCGGACTCATCCTGGAGAGATATGAGAACCAAGGTATGAAAAAGGAAATGATTCCACCTATATACCCAACTTACTACATAGGGAAGTGGCTTATTGACTACTACATAATGTTGATATATAAAGACAACACTTGCATTTGTTGACGACCTCGCCACTCCAGCGATAGTATTCACCATGAATTTTGTATAGCCTACCCACTTATCTTCTGTTGAAATTAATAAATATGAGTGAGTCGTCTTCAAACATTAGGTGGGATATAGGGGACCAGCTCTTATGCCTGTGATATAGTTGGAGGTACTCCAAGGGCATCTTTTTGTTGATAAATCCTCTAAGGGTATCTTTTATAATAATAAAATTGTCGGGGATATAGGATCCTCAAGTCTGAGAACATGGGATGGCTTGAAGAAACCATGGGTCTTTCCTAGGAAGGAAAAGACCATCTAGGAAGAACTGAAGCATCTAAAAATGATATCCATAGCCCAGGTTGAGATTCACATACCTGAAAACACCCTATTGATGAAGCCCCATTCCATCCTATCGTATGCCTTATTCATATCCAGTTTAAAAGGAATATTTGATCCATAGGTTTTGATGTTAACATCACAGATCATTTCCTGATCCAAATCCACCACACCATGAGTTGATCGGCACTTGAAAAAACTATGTTCCTCTAAGGATATCTACCGAGCGACATGAATGGATATCCTTGAATTAACGATTATTGAAAAAAAATATTTAGGAGAATTTTCAATGCTAATCAGCCTATAATCATGAATGGACGACAAGTCATTGATCTTTCTCAAAAGGACCAGTGTAGTGGTGCTCACCACCCTTCGAATAAATCCCCCCTGAAAGAAGACTTGGATGGAGGAGATGATATCATATTTGATCACGTCCCAATATCGCCTATATAAATAACCTTGGAATCCATTAGTACCCAGAGTACTCTTTAGATAGGGGTTCATTAATGTGGAAAAAACCTCCTTCTCATAAGGAATCTCTTCCTGCATAGCATTATCATGACTAGAAATTAGATTCAGAACCCCTTATAGAAAATCCAAATTTTGGATTGGGTACCCATTAAGCATGACCTGATTAGGACATAAATGTTTGTTATTGAAAAAGGAAAATTCCATTCCCCAAACCACATCTCTATCACCTAAGAACGAACCATTATCATGAAGAATATTGGGCCTCAATGACCTACTTCTCTTTGCGATGTAGGCATGAATGTATTCTGACTTTTGGTCCCCCTCCCAGATACAATTCACCCATTCACTCTCCCGGTCCATATGTTCCTTCTTTAGAACCAGCTCCTCCAGGATATACTTCTTGTTCGAGAGCTCCTCAAAGTCCCTTCATCCTAGGAAACCTCAAGACTTCGATAGAGGCACTCAACCTCCTTCTCAATGTTGTCATGGTTCTGATTAGGATGGGAAATAAACTTCTCCCAAACTGGTATAATTTTTTTGATTCTCCTCAAATTATTTTGTTAGGACACCCATGAAAATCTAGGAGATAGAGCCCTCCAAACCTCACTGACTTGTTGGTGGTAACAAGGGGATCGCACCAAATGGCCCTGAATTGGAAAGCTCTCACATCTATATTGTGTGGCAGGCATAGATATAAATAGGGGTAGTGGTCTGATATACCCCGAATAAATGGGCCACCTTAGTATTTGGAAATCTTGAGATGGCATATCAGTTTTCCAGACACATATCTAACCTTATAAAACATATTTGTATCCCTTTTTTGTTATATTACCAGGTGAATCTATCTCCTGAATACCCTAAATCCAGAAGACCATTAATAGACGTAAATTGCACAAAGAGCGAGCTTGCTGAATGAGGCAAGAGACCTTTTCCCTTCTTCTCTTCTGGATCAATGATAACATTGAAATATCCACCCACAAACCAAGGTAAATCCCCCAAGTTAAATCCATTGAGCTCCTTCCATAATTCCTCTCTCAGTTTCACATTATAGCTCTTATATACCATGTACAAGAAGACAAGATCCGTACCCATAGACACTTCAGTAGTGATATATTGATCTCCAGACTTGATTAAATCAACCTACACCTCATTCTTCTAAAAAATCTATATATAAAAATTGGTTGGATCCGCATGAAATCACTCATCCATCCCCACATTCTGAGTAAATTCACATATATTTTCATAAAGATGATTGTGTTCCAGAACAGCAGTAATATTGGCCTTCTGTTTGTTCACTTCTGAAGCTAAGATGTCCGACATCACCTGAGCCACTAGGCCACGACCATTCCATATGATGAACTTAATCATTGAAATAGAGAATTCTCGGCACTGTCCTCAGGCTCGAAGGACTCATTTAATGAGTTGGAAACACACTCCTAGAAGAATATGAATTTATCCCTTGTGATGACCCCATAGGCGGGATAATGTTCAAGCTTTCCTAGAGAGACAGAAATGGAATGATTCTGTTGTGACTGTCATCTTTCCTTACATGGAGGGGAACACTAATCATGGGATTTCAGATCTATAGAATCCAGGCCCTCATGGATGACCCTTTCTATAACCTAATGTTTATAGACATACCTCTAGAGAGCCTTTCTAGGGGTACCTTCACTATTGACTTCCAACAGTTGTAGATTGGAGGGTTTAGGGAAGCTTGGGGTGAGGACATCTACCTTAAAATCAACTAGTAAGTATTTTGGGGAGATGGAAAAACCAGTCCCAAAAGTGCACACCACCGTTGACCCATGCATAACATCTTGCAAGCTCCCAGAGGGCCTCGTACAAGAGAACCTGATAACTTTAAGAAGAACCAAACCAAAACCATAAAGGATTTGGAGAGGAGGCAGGGGAAGAAGAAGAAGAAACTACACCAAGGATCAGCTTTCAGATTCCAATGCTGGGGAAGGAGAGCTGACCACAAACCTAGAAACAGGAACAGTAGCACCGGAGGTAGAAACCCTGGGGAGTCGACCAGAACCATTCATGGAAACATCACACTGGAAGCTAGCCTACCTGTGGGGTAGGGGGGCCAGACCAAGCATGCAGAACAACCCACGTTTCCATCTTTCAAGAATTTGAATTGATCCCCTGAACATACGTCGTCTTGTGCTTCCTGTATATCAGCACAGAGTTCCCCTCGAGAGAGTAGTGGGAGTAGAATCTAGGAATCACCTGGAAGTTGATATCTTGATTCCCGGCCAAGGACTCTTTCACATTAAAAAATAATTTGTGCAGGAGAGGTAGGGTGAGATCAAGCTCACAAAAAATCCATGCTACTAACACATCCTCACAACACCTAGTGTTATCATCCATGCACTAGAAACTACCGAGAGAGTATCTGATATCTTTGAGCAATGTTTCATTATGAAAAGGTAGTAGAAGCCCTCGCAGAGATATCCACACAGCCACCTGTGATATTTACTTACCTCTTTGAACCTCTAATGACCACCTTGATAGATTAAACCTCCACCGCCCCATAAGCCAAGGGGCCTTACACTAGGCGTACACAAAGTCTACCTATAATGCCAAAATTAGGTAAAAAGCATTTTGATAAATATCCAAAACCTTGGCTAGAGCCTCAAGGTCCAAGGAATCCACAAAATGCTTGAAAACGAAGAGAGGGAACTTCACCAATCCAAACTGAGCAAAGAGGGTCCATCTGAGCCAGTCCACCATTTCATCGTAAAAAACCACCGGAAACTCCAAGTCCAAGCCAGACTCATCCCTTGAGGCTGACACAATGATCATGGAAACCACCGAAAAACCACCATGACCTCTCCCCCCATGAGACCCACAAAGAACCTCCGTGAAAGAGGGTGCTACACGAAAACCCCTGGTAGGAGGCCCAAGAGCCGAACGTGGAGAGCACAAATGACTCTGAAGAATAAGAGGTACCCAGGTGGAAGGGCACCGGTGCCGGAACCCTATCCCACAATCCTCCAGTGGAGGGATCAATGGAAGGGAAGGTTTGAAAAGTTGTGGATGAGAACTCCATCCAATTTGTGTAGAGATGAATTTAACACCTCAAGAATTTATTATATATATGTTTTTAAATAAATTTAACAACTTCGATAGATTATGATAAATATAACCTTATATTTAAAGGAACTATAATATGGTATATCATTATAACCTATCCATTAAATTGCTGGGAATGAAGAGGTTTAACTAAATTATGAAAAGTATAGGTTTTAAATTTGTATAAAATAAATTGTATATTTATCAATATATTATAAATAAATAAATCATTTTAAATTGAAATAAATATTTTTCTAAAAAACAATATTTTTTAAAAAGATGTTTCATTTCTTTCTGTGCACTTACTTTAAAATTATTATTTTCTAAATTTTGGAATATTTATTTGAAAAAATAAAATTTATTTTTTAAATCAGTATCTCAAAATTATCTTAGAGTGAATTTTTTTAATTTTTTTAAAATGATAATTTTTTTTATTGAATAGTGAAAAATACTAATTTTTATTGAAATTGAACATTCATATAAATCTTTTAAAAATAAAATTTTATTTTTAAATTGTTTTCCATGTAAAATTATTTTAAATATATTATCTTTTATATAATTCATAACATTGAAATCAATTTTATGTTTCATTATTATATAGAAACTATTTATACTAAATGAATTCCTTTTCTTTGGAAAACTTTACTTCCATCATGCTTGTGGGATTATTTTTTAAATTAAATATACCAATTCTATGAATTTAATTTGATAAAATGGATTCCATATTTTGAATGATTATAGTTAATATAATTTAATAATATTAAATTAATTTTTGTTCATTATAATACAGATAGTAAAAAATTAGTTATCATGGTTATAGTTTAAATGGAGCATTGCACGCTACATGCGTCCGTGTTAAAATTAATTTCCCATGAATATAAAAAATTATTTTATAAATTGGATTTAATATTTATAATATTTTGGTCCATGTTATTTAATAATTCTCATTTACTTTTAGTCTTAATGGATAAATTACATATGTAAATAAAAAACTAATTATTGTGGTGAAAAATAAAATTGTAAGAGTAAGAAAACGTAGAGGATAAGGGAATAAAAGATTTAAAACATGTTTTTTATTCTTTGGATGTATTTATAAACCTTAAATTCCCTCCAATACATTATTTATAAATTTTTTTGTCAATTGGTTTGACAGTGACTTCACATTATTGAACAATGTTGGGTACTTAAAAAAATATCATTCCTCGTTAATTATTTAAGGGAACCTCCTCTACTCACTTCTCCACACTAATTAACACATTTATCTGTCCCAGACATTGAAATTTTTTTACTGAAACATCTTTATCCATGATCTATAGTTTTTTACTTCCCAAAAGACTATCCCTAAGGATCCTTATAAGATATCTAAAGGAGGTTCTTCTGAGAGAAAGTAATTATCTTCACTATGCTTTTTATTTTTTACTTCTTCCATTAATGCTTTCATTCATCTCTTAATAATTAGAATATAAGAATTATATTGCATATATTGAATATATTGATAGGTTTATCTATTTATGTAATAATACATATCCATATTACCTTACATCCAATGGGAGAAAAAACCTTCGATCAGGTGCATGGTGGATTACCACTTCACAAATATATATAATTAGTTTTTCATTCCCACCAATAATTGATAGATATAATGATAGATTTATTGTATATTGATGATATTTATGACCTAATTATACATATTTAATTATAATATCACATATTCCTTATTACCTCTCATCCTTATCAAATACAATAGTGTTGCCCTTGTGTTTATGTTGACTACCGCCTCCCTGAAGTGATGTGATTCATTTTTCATTTTATTTTTAAATGGATGAAAATAAGGATTTATTTGATGAAAATATATGATTTAAATGGTATAATAAAAATTCTTCAAAGATTAATTATTATTTATCTTTATTTTACTCCATCCAGCAAAAAAATGAGTACAACGTTCATGCATACGTATGACCTACCATCTCTTTGAACCATGACTCATTTCGATATCTATAACATTTATGTTTGACAAATGTACGTATATAATGAATAAATATGTTATTAAAATAAAGATTCAAATTCTATAATTGATGGAAGAATGATAAAATTATAAAGATTAAAACTACTAAACCAAAACATATTTGAAAAATGAAGCACTTATTACCCAAAATAGTGATTTTAACAAAGATTTGTAGATAAAATGGTGAAAAATATTAATATAAAATCATATATGGTATCATATATATGATTATGGACCTAGAATATTTATTTATTAAATCTAAATTTATTATATTATAGGTTTGAACATATATAAATTAAGTCTTACATGATGTAAGGGTTTCTTGTCTCACTTTTACTTCTATAAGACATATGCATTATTGACCAATTATTTATTTTTTATTTTAGTTTATAATGCAACAATTATATCATTAAAATATTAATATTATCATCATTTAGGTTTCATTTTATATTTTTTGGGAAATTACTTAAAAGTTTCCAAATCAGCAAGGGTTTATTTCACAATGTCTCTATTATTAAAGATTTCTTATGATTAGGTCACCACAAGGGGAATTATTTTATATTTATATCTTAATCCCAATATATTTTCTTCTCCTACAATTATTAATAAAAATTAAAAAAATTCATTTATTTTTTCTATCATTATGTACTCAATACATAAAAATAATTTTTTTAAGGAAAATTGACTTCATTTCTCTCTTTGATCTAAAATCATTTTACTCTCATATATAAGGCTTCTAAAAATATTTACAAATATGTTTTTAATATTTTATTATTGTTTTTAAAAGTGTTGTTTCCACAGGTTTTACTTTGTTTAATATGTTTTATGTGGAATATTCATGTTGTTTTCATAATAAGGAACGTTTTTACGTTTTACCAAATTTGTGAATATAATCATTATTTTAACATAATTGTATTGAATCAAATATTCTTCTCTCATGACATATCATTAGTTTGAATATTCCTTTAAAAAATTTCAGGATTCATTTAAAAGAAAAAAATTCCCTAATATTCTATATATTTTAAGTATTTTTAAAAGTGATTTTCAAAGTGGAAAGGATATTTTCCACATGACTTTATTTAATGAATATTTTATTGTATTTCTATTTATAAATGAAATAAACCCTTATTAAACTTTTTCTAAAATAGGGATATATTGTAATAATTCCTTATTTATTAATTATTTGGATGGATTATATTAATTTTTTGGGGGATGTAATATTTTTTATATCATTCTCCATATTACTCTTGATAGTTTATGATTATGTTTATTGATTGGGAAAAATAATATAATTTTTACTCTATTTATTCAATATGAATGTTTACATTGAGTATGTTTATCACCTGTAATATAAGGAAGGAATTGAACATAGTAAGTGATGGTAATATCCTACTATAGCCCCTCAATGCAATTGTGGGTCTCATTAGACAAAATATCTTGAGTTTTTAGTTGAGTCCTTACCAATTTATGTAAGATTACTTAGAACATACAATATGTTTATGATGTATATAATTATTAATTCCCTAATTATCTGATTTTTTATTAATTTTTATTTGATTATTTTATTACTTATGATATCCATGGAATAGTTTCAAGATAATGTGATTATTTATATGCCATTGTTTGGTCATCATTTCTTCATGCCATATTACTTTTCATGATCAAGTTATTTTTTAAATGGAATATTTTTTCACATATTTAACTTTCCATATTTATTATTCTTATATCTCTATAATATTTTATGAATTTTTTTAAATAGATTTAATTTTTCTAAGAGATTATATTACATGAAACAAAAAGTTTTAACAAACTACAATATAATATTATTATTATTATTTAAACATGATCATTATAACTTATCCATTAAACGTTGAGGTATAAAATAAGAATAATAAAAATTTTCAAATTATGTACAACGTTTTATATAAATAAAACATTTTAATTAGTTTTTAGTAAACTCTTTATAAGCTTTGTAAATTCATTTTCTAAAAAATGTATTTAAATTCATTTTAATAAACAAATAAAAATTTTAATTTTATCCAAAATTATAAATTTTATTTTAAAACATTAACCTAATTTTGGTTTCAACTTATAAAATTATCTTATGGTGGTTTTGGGGGTCTATCTAAAGAGTTTATTTTTTCAGTGAATATTTAAAAATACTGATTTTTAATAAAATCTATTTTTTATTTAAATCATTTTCAATGTTTTATTTAAAAAAGTACTGGTAAAATAATTTCAAAAATGTTATAATTACACTAATTTAGTTTATTGTAATAATTTTATTATTGAATTTTTAAATTAAACCCATTGATACTTTTGAAATGTTTCTCTTTGGAATGTTGTTTTTGTCGCGTCGGTGGGTTAAATTTAAAATTATATTATCCCACTCCTATGAATTGAATTTTGAAAAATGGATTCCATATTTTCAATCAGAATAATTAATTATATTTATTAATGCTAGCCAATTTTTTGTTCATAATTAATTGTAAAATAGAATAAATTATTTATCGTGGTAATGGTTAAAATGGGTTTATCAGGGGTTAAACCAAAAGACAAGAGTAAGTTTGCCAATAAAACATGTCTCAATCCAATTTTATAGACATATAAAACATTTCATTATCCCATGTTCTATTACATGGACATTTGAAATCATTAATTTGGGTAATCACTTTCCCATTTTTTATTTTTTGGGAAATTTCTTAGTTGTCTCCAAGTGGGTTTTACCACCCACTTAATAAAGGACATCTCCTTTACTCTCCTCTATAAACTCAAATATTATTTTGGTTCATCCGATTCTATTAAAAATATCTTCCTTAATTCCCTCAATACGTTATATATGCCTTAGTTTTATATGGAAACCCTCCAAAAAATCATTAGGTATAAACCTATAGAGGATATCTGAAGAAGATGTATAGGTCTTAACCATGATATATGATTTCATTTATTCTTAAACCTATTTAAAATATTAATAAACCATGATGGTATAATAAAATTATTATCTCCCATATAATTATATGTTACTATGTTAGTTTAATAATTGAAATCCATCTCCTCTTCCATCAAATTCAAAAATGAAACTATCGATCATGTGTACAGCGGATTACCACCTTTTCAACCGATATAATCCATTTCACATAAATGATCCTCAAGGATATATATATATATATATATATATTAAATTAACACATTTATATTATATTTATGAAATAATTATACCTCTTTAATTATAATATCACATTTACCTTCTTACATTCCAATTTTTGGAAAATGATAATGTCACTCATACATATGTTTGGACTACAACCAACATGATGCGATGTGATTCTTTTTTCATTATACATTGAAATGGATGAAAATAATTATATATTTAAAGAATTTTTATTATATATATGACATAAAATAGTTCTATAAATGTGATATTTTTCTTACCTTTATTTTGTTTAGATCATCAATAATATGCAATTAGTGTTCATGCATATGTATGGAATACCGCCTCCATGAAAGGTATATCTCATTATCTATATATAACATTCATGGATTTATATAAGAATATATATAACTAATATATGTGATATTTATATAATTATTATCATTCTTAATATTTTTTAACCATTATCAAAGTAAAATAACTAATAATACTAGATCAAAACGTATATGAAAAATGAAGCAGTTATTACATGAAATGTGATTTTAGCATGGAATTATTGATGAACGGGTAATAAAAGATCATAAATAAATCCAATATAAAATTATATATATCTATATATTCATGTATTATATTTATAATGAAGTTACACTTATTATACCCTAGGTTTAAAGTTTAATGAAGAAATTTGAGCCCCGAGGTAATGGAATTTTTTATATCAAATTTCATTCTTTTGGACATATATTATTTTTTGAACCTATATTATTTTATGTGGGTATATATAGCCTCTTTAAAATATTATATCATGAATTTATTTTTTCACATTATATTTAAATTTGTATATAAATTTATTCTTTCATGAATTTTATGATTCAAAAGTTACAGAAGTGGTAAAAGATTCATGTTACAATCACTTTGTTTATCTGAATTATTTATGATGAGGTTTCTAATGATGAAATATTATAATATACCTCTCAATAAAGTCATTTATTTTCATACACTATTATTACTTCATTAAAATACATGTTTACTTTAATTTTTCATGGTTTACATACTCAAGGTTTGAATAAAATGTATTTAAGGAAAATAAACTTTATTTCTATCATTATTTCAAAATCAATTCTATTCCATGTCTGTGTTTTCTAAAAAAATAAAATAATGTTTTTAAAATTTTTGAAATAGTTCTAAAGTAATTTTTACACATGTTTTACTTTTTTAAAAAAAATTAATTTGAATCTTCTTGTTATTTTTTGAACAAGGTGTTTTTGATTATTTATTGATAAAGTGATATAAATATTTTTTTATGTGTATTGAATGAATAGTATTTACAAACATTAATAAAAATAAATTATTTAAATCATACCATATAATTTTAAAAGGTTATATTCAAATAAAATTATTTCTTTAATATTTTGGAAAAATTTATATTTAAAACAAGTGATTTCAAATTGGAAATGATATTTTCCTCAATAATTTTTAATGATCTCTTTATGGAATTTATATTTCTCAATGACAAGAAAATTTAATGTTTGTTATGTATTACAAGGGATATAATCCAATCATACTATCCTTATGCTTTATCTAAATGTTCTATTATTATATTGATATGATGTCAATGAAAACTATTTCTTTTCCATGGGTTATACAATGATAAAATGTTTATGAAACCCATTTTCATTTTCATGGATTATGACATGATGAATTTTTTATGATCTTGTGGCAGAAAATTAGGGATTATTTTTTTTCTTAGAACTATATCTACCTCTAATTTATTGGGAAATGATTAATTTTCTATAATACCTTAGTGTACATGGGAAGTTATCCTAAGCCTAAAAAAACAGGGTACATGGGCCTTACTACAAACCAAATTTGACACTCATGGGGGATATGTTTTCAACATCTTGAAAATACTTATGAATAATCATGAGGGGTTTAAATATATGATGACCGCTAAGGACCTAGGATAAAACTAATGTGTTTTATATTGAAAGTAATATGTTGTAATTTATACATCTGATTAGTGACTTTTCATGATTATGTAGTTCCCCATATGATTACTGTTGCTTACACTATGACTTTTTTTTTGTTTCAGTCAATGGATGAAACCTAAAGTAACTATGTTAATACTGAATGTAATGGATAATTCAATTATATTCCTCTTATAAAACTAACTATTATGAGATTTTGAATGAAAATAAAATTCTATGCTCACACAACATTCTCAATCATGGAATCATTCTAAAATTCTAAATGATACAAGGTGGGAAAATGTTTTATCGAGAGCATCATAATGAGACTTCCATAATATTTCAATAGTTCTATTGAACCAATAGTATCTATATAATGGATCGATAACATTGAATATATATATATATCATTCTCCAGTGTTTGGATCTTCAAAAATTAATTCTGTTTTTATACTATTTGGAAGGAGAAGTGGATCAGTAGTGGACTCTTATCAATAATATGAGGCAACAAGATGAAATTTCATCCAAGGAGTGGGATTAGTTTAAGATATTATTTTGAAATAATAACTTTACTTGTATTATTTACATGAAAATGGAGAAGGAATTCATTGAGCTAATGTTGAAGGATAATGAATTTTTTGGTATATATGAGGAAAATTTTACAAGACATGTGAGGTATGTTTTTGGAGTTATCATTAAACCTAAAAGTATGGTTGATCAATTATTAATTTTATTAAAACCATTTCTCTAAATAGATTTATCCTTAAGACACTTCAGTAGCTATGAATAAATTATTTTATTTTCTATTAAGTTGGAAATACATATATTAGTTACCCATCAATCTCACGGTTTTGATAAGAAGAGAAGGATGGAATTCAAATGAAACTCTAAATTCCATGGGGTGGAGAAGATGAGATTTAAATAATGATTTAATTGTATAAGAAAACAAAGAATAAATTTTATTATGGGGATAACTAAATATTTTAATTTTTGGAAGGAATGTCATCAAGAATATTAATATAGTGGTTATGTGAAGAAGTTAGCTAATAATGCGAATATAGAGAAAGATACACAAAATGCACCACCCATACTCCATTATTTCAAAAAACAATGAGTATGCTCATTATACTAACAAGTTCTCAAATAATAAGTTTAATTATGATTCTCAAATCTAGAAACCTATAAAGTCGAGACACAAAGGTAAATCTCTTGTGATCAATATTTTTTATGAGGGGTATGAAATGACGTAATGAAAGGTAAACTTACCATCCACTATGGAACTAATAATGTCTTATTTTTTTATATCTACCCACCATTTTATAATAGAAAAATTTCATAAGGGTATCCTAATACCACCAAAATTATTAGAAGTTTAATTATTAGTGAAAAATATTTACTGTATGATGATTGTATCTCAGGTTCTTTACTTCATCTCTAGTTGGTGTAGGTAGGAATTAAAAAGAAACTCCAATATAATAATGAAAAGGAATTAATTCATCCAATAATGTATCCATTGGGTGAACCTATTCTTTTTAATTAGAATAAATATAGATTTATTTGAATCTTTATTAATTATTGGGAGCTAAAGAAGCTCACAATCGAGAATAAGTACCATCTACCTCATTTAATGACTTATTTGATCAACTATGATGAGATCCATAACATTCGAATATTTTTTTCCACTCTAGATATCATCAATTGAGGATAAATAAGAAGTATATTCCCAATAAAACATTATTTAAAAGTTATATACACTATTATTATATTGTGATTTTATTTGTTCTTATTAATAACCCCACCATCTTCATGGATTTAATGAAGATATTATTTATAGATTATTTGGATCTATTGGTGGTTATATTTATAAAAGATATTATTATATATTCAATGATCATGTAAGAGAATGAATATAATTTAAGGATAATTCTAAATACCCTAAGTAAGAGTTATTTGTATAAAAAGTTTACAAAGTGTGAATTATGGATATAAAAAATATAATTTTTTGGTCATATAATCTAAATAGAGGGTATATAGGTAGATCCATCAAAGGAATTTGCAATTAAGTATTGGAAAAATTCAACCACTATGACTGAGATATGGAGTTTTATTTGTTTGGATGGATATTATTTATGGTTTGTGATGAATTTATCTTTTTTGTCCAATAAACCCTCCACGTTAACTCGTAAGGGATCCCAATTCCTATAGATGGATGAATGTGAGAGATATTTTAAGAAACTAAAGATAACCCTAGTAAATGAACATGTTCTTATATTACCCTATAGTAGAGAAGGGTTTATAATCTACAGTGATTCATTGAGTAGGGTACTAGTATAAATTCTCATGAATAATGATATAGAGAATGTCTATGTCTGAAAAACATTTATGGATCATGTGAAAAATTACCCAACTCATAAATTAGACTTATCTATGATGATTTTTACATTAATGATAAAAATTTATTATCATTATAGATAAAAGATTTATATATACACTGGTCATAAAAGTTTAAATTATGTATTCACATAAAAAGAGTAGAACTTGTGCCAAATAAAAATGTTGGATATAATTAATGATTATGCCTACTTAATACATTTCCCTCTTGAGAAAGCGAAGAAGGTGGTTGATGCTCTAAGTTGAAATGATCATCCTAGTTTATTCATGATGAGGGTCAAAAAACATCTAATATTTATAAATTTTCAAAGGTTAGATTTGGTAATCCTGAAGGAAGGGTAAAATCATATCTTTCTCAAATAATTGTTCATCAATTAATCCAAGAGAATATTACAAAGGCACAGAAGGAAGACATAGAGTTTCAGAAGAAGGATATAAATGTTCATGGGTTTATCCTTTATTATAATTAAGTATTAAGGTTTATTAATTGTGTATCTATCCCATCCATTCTATATTTTAAATATATCTATTATAAGAAGCTCATATTTCTTTATAATCTATTCATTCTAGAAGTAATATATATATATATATATATATATTTAGAAGAGTATTTCTGGTGGGTTATCCTAAAGTGAGATATTATGGATTTTTTATTATGGTGATTGGTATGTAAACATGTTAAGGAAAAGAGTCAAAATTATAAGGTGATATTACAAACATTACACATACGATAATGGAAATGGGAAAATAATGCAATTGATTTTGTCACTAGAAACCCCAAATCATTTAAAGGGAATAATTCTATTTTGATTATATTCAATCCCCTTAATAATCAACCATACATAATCACTACCAATGAAGATTTGTCTTTGGATCACCTTGATAAATTATACCTCAATGAATTGGTATGTTTTCATGGAGTATAATATTTTATTGTATCTAATCAGGAAGTGAGGTTTATATAGTTCATCTAGAAAATTCTTAAATAGTAAATGGATATAAAGTTATGTTTATGAAAATCAATTCATCTACAGACATAGGGTTAGTCTAAGAGAGCAATGAATACCTGATAGGATATTGTAAGATCTTGTTATATATATTTCAAAGGTGGTTGGGATCAAAACTATCCTCTGTTTATGTTTTCTAACAAAAATAACTTTCACTCAAAAATTTATATGGTTCTTCATGAATACCTCTAGAGAAAAATGTATATAACACCAATGTTTTAGGATAATGTTGGAAACATAAATATATTGGTACTTATGTTAGCTATGGAAATGGAAGTGAAAGATATATCCATCCAAAAACACAGAAGGTCAACACAATGTTGACAAAAAAAATTTGTTGGCAGTCATCGGTGTGATCTAGAATTTGAAGTATGTTAGAAGGTTTTCATATGAATTTATCCATGGAATAAGGTTATGATATTTTGGAATAATGTAAATCGAATCCCTAGGCATATTTACCACTTAGACATTATTAATTGGGTAGGGATGACATCTTATAACTTCATGCTTCCGTCGAACCTCTCTCGAATCCACTGTGCATTCCATGTATCTCACATAAGAATTTACATACCAGATCCTTAACACATACTAAACTCAAAAATAAAACTATTGGATCATGATATCTCTTTTGAGGAACATCTTGGGGTATTATATATCATAGGGATAAAGATTTATGAAACAATACCACTTTTTGACAAGGATTATGGTGGAACAACCAATTTAAAGAAGCAATATTGGAACCTGAGGATGTGATGAGCAGAAGCACCATAATTTTTTTGTAAAAAAATGAAATAAATTGACAGTTTAAATTCATTTTAATGGTCTTAGAATGTAAAACCATGATATTTTATAAAATATTTTTTTCAAATGATTTTAATTTTCTTTTAAAGCTAGTGTCACACACAACATTGAATTTTAACGAATGAAAATGTTTTATCATTATTATTTAAAAAATATTTCCATAAAATGGTCATTAAAAATGGTTGTATGAATTGGTATAACCAAAATTTTAAATTTAAATAAAATTATTTATATATAGATAAAAAATTACTTTATTTTTAGTAAAGTCTATATATGCTTTGAAAATACGTTTTATTATAAAATGATCATTATTACATTTTGTGAGAAATTAATAAAATTAATTATTTACAATTACTGAAAATATTTTTAAAAAAAATTATTTTCATTTCTTCCATCAACATATCATATTCTTAACTATATTTTTTGGGATTTTTCTAATAAAATACATTTTTTAATGACTACTGATAAATAATTATTTTTATTGAAAACTTTAATTTTGTTTAAATAATTTAAAAAGTAAAATTTCATATTAAATTTTTTTAAATGGAGTATTTATTCAATTATGTTACTATTAATCCAATATAAGTAATTATAATCATTTTAATGTTATATTTTCATATAACAACATTTGATACTTATGAAAATTTTCTCTTTAGTAAGTTGTTTTTTCATCACACCACAGGGATTAATTTTAAATTAAAATATTCCACTTATATGAATTTAATTTTAAAAAATGATTAAATATTTTAAATCGTAATAATTAATATTGGGTAACAATTATAACTTAATTTTTCTTCACAATGAATAGTAAAAACAGTAAAAATTAACTACAGTGGTTAAGGTATAAATGGAATTACTGGGGGTTAAACCAAAATATAAGGGTAATTTTTCAAATTAAACTTATCTAAATAATATTTTTTAGACATATTAATAACTGAAAATATCATGAGTTTGAATTAATTTCTATATGGAGACATTTTCATTGATAATACATTATCATTTTGGATTCTTTTAGGAAACTTGCAAGTAGTTTCCTAGTGGTTTATCACCCCACTTTAAAGAAGGGCATATTCTTTACCCTCCTATAAACAATCAAAAATATTTTTGTCTCGGAAAGTACGTACCCCTTCCTTAATTCCATACCAATGTCCTAGTGGCCTTATTTTTATTAGGAAACCCTTATAATAAATTTTTGGGTATAAACATAAAGAGGCTCTCTAAGGCTCGTAGCCATGTGTTATAGTTTTATTTATTCATCCACATACTTAAAATGTAATTAAATTTTTTGATATAATAAAATAAATATCTAACATATAAATATTTTTATAATTTTAGTTTCATAACCTACATCGTTATTCTCTTCCATCAAATAGGAAATGAAATTTTTGACCATTTGTACGGTGGAATACCGCCTCACAAAATAATTTTTTTCCCATCACCACATCTCATGGATTGATTTAATAAAGGATTTAACATATTTATATGATATTTATGAGATAATTATACTTTTAAATTATAAAATTACATCTACTTTCTAACAAACCATTCCATTGGAAAATGATAACATCACTCGTGCGTACGTATGAACTAAAGCCTCCATGATGTGATGTGATTCATTTTTAATTTTATATTGATATTAATGTTAAAAAGTATATATTTAATGAATTTATATTATATATATGAAATATAAATTATTCTTGAATGGTTATATATTATTGAACTTTATTATTCTCTGCCCATCATGAAAATGGAAATCGTGATCATGGATACATAAGGCCCACCATCTCTTTGAATAGTGTAGTTCATTTTCTATATATATGTTTAATAGAATATTATAAATAAATATATATAATGGATTTATATTATATTTATATCATTTTTAAAATTATAGAGATGATGGAACCACGTTAAAAGTAAAACAAATGTCAATACCATACCAAAACATACATGAAAAATGAACCAGTTATTAGATGAAATGTTATTTCAACAATTAATTGTTGATAAAGAGATAATAAAATGATATAATTAAATAATATATGGTATTATATATATAATTATGATTTTTAATAGATTTATAATAAATATATATTTATTATACTTGAGGTTTTAACGTGAAAAAATAAATTTGACACATGATGTAAGGGGTTTTTGTCTCAAATTACCTTCTTTGGGATATACATTACATTTGGAACCTATCTTATTTTATGAGGTATATATACATATTATTTTAAATTTTATATCATAAATTTACTTATTATCATTTTATTTAAATGGTTATTTCAATTTATTCTTTCATGAGTCTTACGATTCAAAAGTTACCAAAGTGGTTATAGTTTTATATTACAATTTAATTGTTTGGAATGTTTTCTTAGGATTATTTTTGTGATAATGAAATATTATTATCTACCTCTCATAAAACTAAATAATATTTTATACTATGTTTATTTCATGAAAATACCTATTTTCCTTTCATTTTCCATGATTTTTGTATTCTATAATCCAAAATAATGTTTCTTAGGGAAAGCGACTTTATTTATCTACTTGCGTAAAAATATGTTTTCTTCCATTTCAATATATTAGAAAAATATTTTAAATAAAGTAATTAATATTTTCAAAAAAAAAATTTAAATTCATTTTAAAATGTGTTTAAATTGTTAAAAAAATGTTTTAAAATGAATCTTTTTATCATTTTCTGAATAATATACTTTTGACTTCTTACCGAAAATGTAAAAGGAATCTAATATTTAACAATTACAATAAGAATTATATTTCCATAAATCTTGAACACTCAATAATCAAAATACTACTTATATATATCCGTGTTTCTTTTCAAATAAAATGTTTTCTTTAATATTTGGGATATTATTAGATTTTAAAGAAGTTATTTTAAAATAATAATTATATTTTTATGAAGAATATTTTATTGATCTATTTATGTAATTTCTATTTATAAAGGTCACAAACCATTAATATTACTTATATATTACTTGGTATTTTATCTAATGATAACATTCTTATCCTTTCTCTATATGGTTTATGATTCTAAAAAAATTATGTTAATGAAACCTGTTTCTTTTTCATGGGATGTGATAAGATGATTTTTTTTAACTCATTTACTTTATCATGGTTAATGAAATAATGAATAATTTATGATATTATATCACTTAAATTAATGAATTATGTTATGAGTGAGATCTATATATCCCATCAATTTATTAGGTAATTATTAATGTTCTATAATCTCAAAGGGTATATAGGAGGTTATCCCAAGCCCAAAATAGGAATTTGTGAGGGAAGTTATCACAAGCCTAAATAAGAGGGTACACTTGAGGATATCCTAATTCAAAAAGAAGGGGGTATAAGAGAGGTTATCTCAAACCAAAAACAAGAGGGTACAAGGGAGGTTAACACAATCCCAAAAGAGGCTACCTGAGAGGTTATCCCAACCCCAAAGCAGGTACATGGGTGTTTAGTTGAATCCTAACATGTAATGAATGTCTTGGTTGTTATCCTTGACATAATATTTTATATTATTATGAGTATACCAATAATCTATGACTTTTACCAATTGATGATCTCTTGTATCATGTTCTTTGATTCCATTATGATTCATATCTTCTGAACTTCTATGATTTTTAAAATGGCTCATGTGTGTGATTATGATATATCATGTATGATTTTAAAATGATATTATCATGTTCTCATACTCATATTATCATTTAATTATTATGTGATCATTGATATCCCCCTTTTTTACACTTAATGAGAATCTGATCTCACCCTTTATTATATTTCCTTTTCCAGGGATATAATGAAAGTTATTGTGTATGATATTTGTTATAAGGGTTCCAATTATGGATATATTGGTGGGAGAAAACATATTTCACTTATGAACCAGTTTTTTAGGTATCCAGGTGTCTAAAGGAACTAGATCTGTGTGATTCTGGCATGGATCGTTATTTTATGTAATGAATATTCATTTATTTAGATGTAATATCTATGTATGAATATTTAAGTTATTTATCATGCCTTGTTTACTCATGATATATTATGTTGTATGCATATACTTACTGTTTATATAATCCCACCCCTTTATTATATTCCCTTTCTGTAGGATTCCAAGAAGTGTATTATGATTGATCTGTAGAGATATACTAAAGGTAATAACATTTTCTCAAATAAAAGTCTATATTTTAATTTAACTTTTCAATTTTAATGTGATATTCAAGTATCTATCTAGTTTTATAATACTACTAAACTATTTTATCCTTTGGGATGTGATTACTTGTATTTATTACTAATGTAATGAAGTAACCACCAACTCAAAGGTACTGGGGTCTAGATTTTACAATCTGAGTTTTAACATATGTATGTAGAGGAATACATAGATGGTGACAGTTAGATTTTGGCTATGTAGAAAGATTTATACAAATTTAGGTGTAATAGTGTATGAGAATTAGTAGATAGTCCCTTGTATGATCAAATGATAGTAAGTAAATGAATATTTTGGAATAATAAAGGTGATCATGGTATAATTTATATGAATAAGGCTATAATAGTTTCAAAGGGTTTTAATCAGGATAAATGAATAGACTATGAGGAATAATTTTCCCTTATTTCCTGGATTGATTCAATTTGGATCCTTTTACCCAGTTCATCTCATAAGAGTTCTAAATTATACCAAATTGATGTCAAATATACTTTTATATATTTCTATTTATTGGAGTAATTTTATGTTGAACAACCCCTAGGTTTTGAAAATACACATCTACCAAATTATATTTGTAAACATACTAAATAATCTTATGGTCTTAAACAAGTACCAAGAACATGGTAAGAAATATTGAGTTATTTTCATTAATAATATTTTCATGTAGGTCCTTTTGATCTAACTATTTTTAATAAAATATTTGGTTTTGGTGTATTGTGTTTTTTAATTTATATAGATGAATGTATTTTCAGTCTAGCTAATCAAAATCTGTGTAGTTATTTTCCAAACTTAAGCAAAAATAATTTAAAATGAGTATGATTGAAGAATTAATTTTTTTTCATGAATTTAAAATTTATCAAAATTATTGTGGAAATGTTTTAAATTAATGTAAATAAATTATTGATTTATTAAAAAAATATATCTTTAAAATATTTATCCATATACAACTCCCATGTGTACCATTGAAAAAATTGATTTGGATGAAGGCGGAAAACATGGTTAATAACATGTTATATTGATGTATGATACATACTATGGTATTTATTATGACAAGTAGAAAATAAATCATATTTTATGTTTGTTTATTTGAAATATTTCAATCAAATCCAAATGAGAACCATTTAATTATTGATAAAATAATTTTGAGATATTTAAAAGGAGTGGTTTACCAATACTTACATTTTCAAAAAAACACATTTTTTTATTTAATTTCATATTCTGATGCTGATCCTATAGGATATAGATTAGAATGAAAAAGGACCTTATGATGTTTTCACTTTTTAGGAATGTCCCCGATTTCATAGTCTTGTAAGAAACAACATTTAGTTTCATTTTTTAATAGGATAGTGTCAAGACCATTTTTGTTAGGAAAGAAATGATTATTTCTAACTAGTTTGATTGGTAACCCAAACGTGAACCAAAGGTCTAGTGGCCCATAGAACCATTACATAATTTCTACAAGACCAAGCAGCCTGAATGCCTATACATGGCCCAAAGTCCCTGAGTGAGCAGTCTACATCATGTCATGTCCCCAATATTATATCACCCCCCCACTTTAGTAATCATCTCAACATGATCTTAGAATGAAGGTTTTTATTTACACCCTTCCAGGGATCGTTACATCATTTTGGACTAATTCATTATTGTGGGGAACCCATCCATTCACTGTGTAGGTGGAGGTATATGTTTCATTGCACGCATTTCTCTTTATCGTCTCCCACTATGTGATGAATGTGTGGCCCTTGCATGCATCTAATCACTATTTCTATGTATATTCAAACCAGTACCAAGTATAGATAGTAAAATTTTATGTAACCGTACCACCTCACACCATTGTTCCATGGAGATGTATGTCTAGAACATAAGAATCAACATGCTCATCCCTCTTATCGAGGTCTCCCACTAAGCAGTTCCTATCCAAGCATCCTTCCTAATACATAAAATCATTCACCTGGTCCATGTCACAACACCTTATACCCACTTTTGTTAACTTGGATACCCTATGTCCTAAAGGCCATTAATACATTGAAGACCCTATAGCCCATAGGCCTAAATTAGTAGCTTGAAATCCCAAATCTTTTGAATAGTTATGCTACTATAATACCACTATCATTATGCTATTGTAGCTTGAAAATATTCCCTACCCTATTTTGAACATGGTATTCATTGATGCTGGATCACAAGGGTTTACCACTCAGATTCACCCCCATCTGAAACATTCTGTTTCATTTACAACAATTGAACTAGAATGCATATCTCCATGTAGTTGTTAGGAGTAAGTGATTTGGATTCAACAAAAACCTTAGTAATTTGTAGTCAATTTTTATCATTTTACTATTTTATGTGGTAATACCAGTGATATAGATTTTTCAAAAAAATGAGTGAGTCATTATAGGACTAATAGTTTTTATATTCGACATCATTTTATGTGGGATCATGTTCATAAAATCGATATATCACAAACATTTTTTAATATTGACTATCATCAAGCTAATATTATCAATAAACCAATTCTCCCGACTTGTTTTGATTTCATTAAGGGAATGTTTGGTTTATTTAGTTTTAAGTAAATTTTTTGATGTACTTATTAATACCTATCTAACATAACAATGTTTTTTATTTTACTATCCTTGTTTTTAAAGGTTTATTTATTTCTATTATTTATTCATTATTTTGATTTGTTTTTTTAAATTTTAATTTTCATATTTTATTTTAAAAATATATTTTTCATTTTAAAAATAAACCTAAATGATTACTATGAATGATTGACTCGAGAAACCACACTATCAAATGAAAGTATTAGAGTTAGACCATCCCTTACTCCTACCTCCAAACCTCTGTTATTTCGATATCTAAGTCTATAAATCTCTCAAACCCTAGTTTTTAAAAATCCTAAACCTTCTGGTTGTTTTTATGGAAAACTCTCTGATGATAAAAGAGGCTAGTCATATAATTTTTAAGAGTTATTAGCCTTCATGTTCATAGTAGAATGTGCTACAGGGAAAGGATGTGTACTTTGAGTGAATGTTTAAAAAATGATGATGATGACGGTGTTATGTTTTCATGTCTTGGTATTAATATTTAATAGAGATATTTTTTGTTATGAATTCAAAAGAAAGGTAAAAATATTTATGAAAATTTCTAGAATGAATTTGGTTACAAGGAGGACATCATATCCTCTAATGTAAAAGACAAAGATTTTTCAATCTTGTTCATATCAATGGATCGAATCTCTCAGTATCCCCATGAAGGGAGGTTACATTTTAGTATAAGACCTGTCTGAGATAGTGTTTATAATGCTGAGGAAATTATGTTCCTTCTCTTTGAGACCTCCCAAATTAAAAATATGCTAGTGAAGGAAATAGAATATGATCAGAATGTATTAGTCCAATTAATCAATACAATATTACATTCATGGATTTTAGAATCTGGGAAAATTATTTTTCCATACATTTATGTCATTTTTTTATTTATATGTGACATAAAGTTAAATGTAAGTTATTATATGTTAAGATACATGAACCAATATTTTCAAAAATATGTTAGGATGTCACTATATCCATATGGAACATTATCATCTCTTTTTATTTTTATAAATGGGTTAATTTTTGAAATTGGTAAATACTTAAGATGTCATCAATGAAATATTTTTTTTAGTGGAATGATAATAATGTTTGCTTCGTTCTAGAGTGTGATGAGAGGTAGGCTGATGTCAATTGGTGCTGAATAAGAATATTAATAAGATTATTTTTCTAAGGGGGGACATAGAAGTTTAAAGAAATTTTATTGTGTATGGCCTCACATAGAAGAAATTGGAGAATCTCGAGTAGAAGGAGCAGTTGGTACGCAATGAGTTGCTAGCAGTTTGGAAGACTCTTAATTTGGATCTAAAAGTTTCCTTATTAGTACAATAATAAGTATGGTATTAAAAGATAATATATCTATAAGAGTTAATGGAATCCGTTATCCTCTAATAGATTATCAAGAACCCACTATTGAGGTAGATCCTCGGGTGGTTTTGGATGAAGGATTTGAGCTGGCTATTGGGTTTTCTATAGAAAAGGTTTTGCAACAAACTCCTATAGTCAATGAAAGATATTTTATAGTTATTCAATATTGTAGAAAAAATAATATAGAAGGTTTCTCACTCTCAATGATCATAAACAATAGAAGAAATTATTAATGTTTAGGAATATAATTATATTGAGTAAGTGAGTACCCCAGTTGATACTGTAAATGAATTGATTGGGGATCAATCAGTTTCTTTATTGAAAGGTCTATATAATGGACTATAGAATATGTTTTTTAGGATAAAAAATTTATTTAAAAATTTTATTCTCATTCTAGTGAAGTTTTATAGGTTCAGTCACTTTAATCATTAAAGGTTATAGAATCCTATACAATTTTTGAAGAAATACCCTTAGAATCTAATGATGATTATAGTTTTGAATCCCATGTTAAAATTTTCACTAAAAGAACATCCTTAAGTATTTATCTATAAATATGTACGTTCATAAAACATAAAAAATAACTTTAGAGTTCTGGGATGTTTAGTAGAGATTTGACAAGTTCATGAGTTTCCAGAACAGATTTTGAGTCTCTCCAAAATTAGTATCAGATACTGAATGGGAATTTATTTTCTATACGATATTTTGATGAATTTATCCAAGATATATAAGTATTATTAAGTAAAATTAAAGGATAAATTATATCAAAATATTATTTTAGTTATTTTAATAAGTTCTTATAAACACAATATAAAAGTGTAATTCTTTCTAATTCAAATCAAGGAAGATCTTATACGTAGGGTAGAGGAGAATATTTATATGTATTGAAAAGGGTATAACTTCTATCTATTGATCTTATACCCATGGAATAAATGACTCTAGTTTTATAGTGTGATAGTGTTCCCATGCACACTATATGAGAGAAGCAGGAGGAGTTAGTTTAATTATTGAATTCTATAAAGACCTGTGGTAGAGAGTTGGTCAACCAAATAGGAGAAATGACGGAAATATATGATCAGTATTATGAGTCAATTCATAATTTTCTAATCATGAATTTGGCGAAAGTGTTGAAAATTTATTAAGAATTGAGGTGTCTATTGAATGAGTGATCAGGCCTGATGTATCATAATTTTAAAGATTTTATACAAGATATTAATACTATGTACGAAAATATAAGACATTATTAAACCAAAAAATCATATTCCAATGAAAAATGAATAGAAAACACATCTACTCACCCTACACCTTTACTTGTTAATACATAAAAAAAAATTTATAGCTCATTATATTTTATAAAAGAAAATATTTTGTTATTTTATTCCCTCTATATTTTATATTCTTTTATTTTATGTTTCATATCTTACCCTTTTTAAAAATGTGTTCACTTTTGTCTTAAAGGACAATCACTTATAGTTTTGTGCTAAATTAAATGTTTTTAATCCATCTCTATACTTTTTATATCTCAAAAAATGGAGGATTAAAAAGGATAAACTAAAAATCCTAATGTTTCTATATCTCTACATATTTAAATATTTTTTTAATAATTATAAATTTTAAATATTTTTTTATTGAATTTAATTGGTTTTAATTATAAAAAAACGGGAACATTTTTTGGTATACGCATGTTGGTCCAATAATTTCTCATTTTTTCTCGTGGATTTTGATACTCAAAAGAACCCTCATTTTTTTACTAATCATGTTTCTTTAAGGGGACTTTATGATTATAGTTATCTGAATATTAATTTAATTTTTCTTATAATAATAAAATTTATTTACTTATAATTCATCTGAAATTTATTTCTAAAAAATATTCACTAAGTTCAATGATGCTTGAAATCACTATTCAAAAATTGACATTGTAAAATAATTATAACACCGTAAGTTTTTAAAAATATATTGAAATTATTGAAAGATTGAATCTCTACATAATGAAACTTTTCTTAAGGAGATAGTTATAAAATATATATTAATCATAATTTTGCAGCTTCTATGATTTGAATTTTGAAAAATGGACATCTATGGTTGTGATCAGTGAGTCATTTGGAGTCTGATAGAACCAACATGTTTTTTGGTGAGAAGTGACATACACTTAGGAATAGTAATATGAATATTAATTTAAACCTTATGAATAGTAAATCATATTATTATTTTATTTTCATAAGGTTATAAGATAATGAGATCTTGATTAATTTTTCAAGGTGATATAAAATGAGTTATAGTTTTAAATTTTTAAATTTTCAAATAAATTATTATTTTATTAAAAAATAAATTTATTCATATATAGAAAATTATTTTCAAAAAATGGAGTTCATTTTTTAATTCTACACGTCAGAAAATGGTTACGGTGAATTTTTGGGATTTTTCTAAGATTGTTGAATTTTTGGTGAATATTAAATATACAGTTTTATGTTTTCGATGTGTTTAATGACATCATAATTATTTAATAATGATGTAATAATTTTAGAAGATTCATTAGGTATAAAAAATTATATATTTTTTACAAAGTTTCCAATACCTTGGGAAAACCCATGGTTAAGATAATGATTTTGAAAATTCACCTACTGAGGTGTCCTTTGAAATTAATTTAAAAATCTATTGTTTTCCCTATAAATACCACCCTCAAACCCCTCATCCTATAACACCTTTCAAGATTTTAGAATAGTCTAAATTCTTCCCATACTCCTTCCCAAGTATGTTCCCCCATGTTCAATACCTATTGGCCTCACCAAAAGTCCAAAAAAACGGCCTTAAAGAGGTTCTCAAGGAGAAGATATCAAGAGGTAAAGATCCTCATTCATTTTCTTGTGTTTTATATTAAATTATTTGATTTTATTATATTATATTCTGTAATTCCCCGACCCTAGTTACCTAGAGTTGGTGGATTATTACATAACATTGACATAATCACAAAAGATCAAGTCTCGAAAGACCGATTAGTTTAGTATCCTTGGAATCACTAGATACATTCATAAGTCTTACATTATGACATAAAATTAAAACTACAACAAAATCATGTCTCCACACTCATATCCCATTATACCATCCCTACAGATCATTCATAAAATACTTCTTCACATACTGGGAAAAATAAAACATAGAAAGGGGGAGATCAAATGCACGGTAAGGATAACAATATAGTAGAAACTTTCATAAATAAGCATAAACATTTAAAGAAATGTGTAACTAAAACAAAAGCCTTTTAAACTTGACCTTCTTCATAATATGGTAGAAATAAAATTGAATAATTCCATTTAATTATTAACATGGATATTATACTAGTCGAATAATCACATGCAATGTAACATCCCAGGTAAATAAAGAATAATACATTTTCATATTTATTAATATTTGCGAATAAAATATTAATTTAACTTTAAATGGGTTTCTATGTTCGATAGCGTACCCGATACGCAACAAAGAGTTTCTTTGAAATCGTACTTTGCACACTAGTAATAAAATAATATTACTTTAAATGGTAGTTAACACATAGTCATTGTATTGGCAGGAAAAGATAGAAATAACTAATATATGATTATATATGTTTTTTAAAAGTTTTTACATTTATCCAATAAATGATAAAGGCTTAAAATACAGAAAGATTCAATTTTAGGCATTTATACCCTAATTTTCACTAAAGGTTCACTTATCACTTTTTGATGGCGAACTGTTATTAAATATAGTTTTGATCACACTTAAACATTTTATTGGACCAAATATAACTCTTTTTTAGAATCGGGACATCAAAATTTACTTTCTGTAAATTCTTGGTATTTTTCCGATAAAGTTCATTTTTTAATGAATAATGTAAAATGGTGTATTTTAATTCAAAACCTCTTTTTAATCTAATTTATTAAGATTAATAGATAATCTTTTGAATTGGTTTTTAAGTACAATTAGAATATATTTTTACCATTTAATCCAATAGTGGTCATTGGAATTAATTTCACTTTGAAATCGGACTTAAACTAGTGTCAATCTTTTGATACTTATTGTTTCATAAAAACACGCTATTTGCTCTGACAGCGAGAATTGATTATTAAATTAATTAATTCAACTTATATGTTCTGAATTTTGTAAAATGGACTTCATTTTTGAATTCGGATTATCAAATATAGCTTAGGGTGAAGTTTTGGTATTTTTCTGAAAAACTTCAATTTTTGATGAATAGTGAAACCACAAAGTGGTACTTAAAAAACTGATTTTTCGTTTAAATAAAATTTTACCACCTCTGTGTTTTGAATTTCAAAAATCCAACATACATGTTTGTCATTAAGAAGTAAAATGTGGTTCAATTAGATATAAATAATTTTTTGGTGAATAGTAACTTATTAAGTTTTTAATCGCGATTAGAGGTAATTAGTGTAGTTTAAGGTAAAAATAATGTTTTAATAATATGAGATGATCTTGACACATGTCCTACCCTTAATTTATGTGTCATGGCCGACCAATAAAAGCCATGGGTCAACTTGGGGACCCCATGGAGCCACTTTGGGTGGGAAATGACATAAATAACTTTTTATTTAATGTTAAAGTAAAAATGACACAAACATGAGATGTTTTACTAAAACAATTTTTACATGGGGTTATACAAGTCATATTTTTGACTATAAAAATTAATTAGAAAGATAAAAAGATTTCCCACATAATGATATTTTTTTTTTAATTTTTAGAAATTAAATATAATAAATTATTTATGACATCATGATGATCCAGTGATTAAAATAAAATGAAAAGATAATGTAAAATCTATGACCTTAATAATGTCCAAAACCTATTTTATGGGTATATTTTAAACCCTAATCACCTTATACGCGACTTATATCAATTTGGTACCTCTTAAATCCGAATATCATTTTAAAATAAAGTGACTTTTCTTTACATTCCAAGAGGGCCCCTCCTTCCTCCTATAAAAGGCCCCCACCTCTACCTCCTTACCCACACTCCAAAATCCTTTGGATCGGCCAACCCCAGCCCATTTTGGCTCTCCAAATACCTATTTTACTCCTTGAAGGCTCACTTTGGGCAAAAGTCTTCCCAAGGAAGCCTTTGAGCTCAAACCAAAGGGAGTTACCCGATTTTAAGGTAATGTCTTCACTTGAGTCATTTTGTTTTATTTTGCTTCTCCAACCCCCTAAACTATTTTTATTCATTTATTTTGTAACAACTACAGTATCTTCCATATACTAGGATGTTGTTATAAGAAGTATTCGAGCTACACTTACACACACCTACGTATAATGGTTAAAGAACATACTTTTTCCGTGCATGGCGAATTTCTGCCTCACGAAACGATGATTGTTCGATATTCTTCAAACACCTTCAAAGGTGGCCATTAAGATGGAACTCTATTTATATATGATATATATTATTTTTATGTTTTCCTTATTCTTCTGTATTTTTCATTTGTGGTATACCTTTATTGTTTCTATTATGGGTAAATGTGATATCTTCATTTAAGGAAGTGCGGACTATCGCCCCCTCAAAGTGATGTGATTCGTTAATTCCATATGTGGGATGTATAAAGGATGGATTTAAAGTTATTATATATGATGTTATAATGGAATTATAATATAACTCTATATCATTATTATTTCTTTCCAATAAAGTATGAGATAGAAATGAATGTAGCGTTCATGCGTACGTACGACTTACCGTCTCCATGAACGGTGCATTTCATTTCTTATCCCCAAATGTAATGTACTATTAAAAGTACATGTATATAATGGATATATATAATTAATGATACATATAAATGATGAATATAATTCTAGAATTAAAATATACATACCTCTCATTTATTTTTAATTCCATTAATATGACAAAGAATTGAAAGTAGCGTTCATGCGTACGTACGGCTTACCGTCTCCATGAACGGTGAATTTCATTTCTCACCTCTAAATGATTATGTAATATTATAAATACATGTATATGATGGATATATATGATATATATTCTATCCAAATCAGGAATGTCATTCTGGATATAAAGAACCTTTGACCACACGAACAACATGTAATGGTAAGATGTCCACTTTCGACTTAAGAACCAAATATCGACAAAACAAACATTATTAACTTAAATGGATACATAATATTTATAAAATGGAAATAAGTGATATAAAAGGAATAATGAACTTTAAAAAGGTTCTTAATCAAGTAGAAATTAACTCAAGTTTATTATTCAGGACTTTAAAGAACGATCGATTCAAGTCAGACCCGAGGTAAGGGACTTCGTCACAATCTCCTTTCATTGAGGTGTATTTCCTTTTATACACAACATTATTTTATATGGTGTATAAACCCCTTTGAATTTTACTTTTATACAAAAGGATTTTTTTTCTACGAAGCGTTTTACTAAAAGACAAAAAGGAATGTTTTTTTTAACGTACACGGTGACAACGACCTTTTCCGCCACCGCAAGTATTATTTGGTCTTTGGATTCCTCAACAAGCCGTAATGTTTTTAAAATAAAATAAAAACCATATAATCTTTTATGTATTTTGGTATTGAAAATGGTTTTTATAATGGATTTTCTATGTCAATATATTTATGTGATATATTGTGATCAAAGTGTGGAAATGTTTTCTTTCCATTATATTTGTTTTATGTCTTATTATTTTTATAATGGTACTTGGACATTTTATGGGTGGTTACGTGATAAACCATATGACGGGTGGTGCCGTGAATACCAGGATGGGTGGTTACATTATAACCTCCAATTCATTGGGTATGGAATTCGTCTGTATGGCTTTTCCATTAAGTATGTATGGAAGTTGGCCGAATGGCTATTCCATTATGTGATATGTGTGGAAGTCGACCTTATGGTTATTCCACTTAAGTATGTTTATGTCCCAAGTTACCTTTATATGTTATGTGATCTTAATATGGGTTTTATGGTAATCATTTGGTTATAGAATGGTATGTAATGAACTTTTATTCAGTGAAGAGTTTTTTACTACTTCGAAAAGGTGAAAAGTATTACTTTGATAAAGTATACATGGTTTACTTGTTGTTTTGAAATACTAACAGTTTTCATTCATTGTGTATCCCTTACTGAGCTTTTTATGCTCATCCCAAGTTTTTGAAATGTTTTTCACAGGACTTAGCATGGAATAGGGTCATGGATGGGATCAAGGGAAATTCATGCTACCTAAAACATGGAACTAGACATGTTTCTTTTTAAGTGTTTTTATTTTATGGAAACATAGTAGAAGTTTCTACTTTCTAATCTTTTGAGATGTAATAGTTATGTCCTAATTCTCTAAAACTCTAAACCCGAAAGGTTCCTCAATGTGAATTATTCATTTAATTCAATATTAAGTAAGGTTTAAGGCTGGGGCCTTATAGTTGGTATCAAAGGTCGGTTTAGACAACATTAGGAGTTAGAAAATTGTTAAATTATAAGTTAATTTATGGTATGACTGAAATGATATAGCATTTAAAGATTACCATGTTGCTTCTCCTAATATATTTCTGTGTTAAGAATGGTTTTTCATAGAGGAAACAAAAAAACTTTTCTGGGAAGGCATATATAGGGAAATGACCTTTCAAATCAGTATCCTAAGATGGTCAGAATCAGAACTATATAGTTTGTTGAAGTGATGGCTCAGTTGAATCAGCTGAAAAATGTTGGTTGTTTTTATGGATGATATTTTGGTGTTTTCTATGAGTAAAGAGGGGCATGAAATACAGTTAAGGGTTATTTTTCAAACCTTGAAAGAAAAGTAACTGTATGGGAAATTCAGCAAGTGTGAGTTTTGGTTACAACAAATTTTTTTCCTGGGTTACATTGTTTCAAAAGATGGCATAAATGTTGATCCTACTAAAACAAAAGTTGTTGAAGAATGTCCAAGACCCACAAATGTAACTGAGATCCGTAGTTTTCTTAGTTTGGCAGGTTACTACCGAAGGTTTGTTGAAAAATTTTCACGGTTATCTTGATGATTGTTTTCATGAGTTGAAAAGATGATTAGTGAATGCTCCAGTTTTGGCACTTCCTTCTAGGAATGGTGAGTTTGTTATATACAGTGATGCTTCGTTGAAGGGACATGGCTGTTTCATTATGCAGAATGATCAGGTAATTGCTTATGCTTCACGTCAGTTGAAAACTCATGAGGTAAATTATCCTACACATTATTTGGAATTAGCTGCTGTTGTTTTTCCATTAAAAATTTGGAGGCATCATTTGTTGGGAGTAAAGTGTGAAATATATACTGATCACAAAAGTTTAAAGTATATATTCACTCAGAAATAATTGAACATGAGACAGAGGAGGTGGCTGGTATTAATCATGGATTATGATTGTACAATTCACTAGCATTTGAGAAAAGCAAATAAAGTTGTCAATTCTTTGAGTCAAAAAAGTAATGCTTCATTAACCATGCTACGTTTGGAACGAGATCCTTTGGTTTTTGATTTGATGAAATTTTTCATAGAAGTTTTTGGTGTAGGAAGTTCTTCTGTTTTGTTTCAGGTATCAGTGAGATCATCTCTATTAGACAGAATCAAGCAGGCACATAAGCAAGACAGTGAGTTGCAGAAAAAGGTAGAGTTGGTTCAGAAGGGTAAGTTGCCTGAATTCAACATTGATAATGATTGTGTTTTGAGATTTGGGAAGAGATTGTGTGTGCCTTGTGATTCACAGTTGAAGAAAGAGTTGTTATGTGAAGCTCATAGTTCTCTGTTTTCAGTTCATCCTGGTAGTACTAAGATGTACAGAGATCTGCGGGAGTATTACTGGTGGGATGGAATGAAAAGAGATATTGCTGATTTTACTGTGAAGTGTTTGACTTTTCAGCAGGTCAAAGTAGAGTGGCAGTTACCGAAAGGGATGCTTCAGCCTTTACCAGTGCCAGAGTGGAAATGGGAGAATATATCCATGGACTTCGTTGTGGGATTACCGAGGACATCTCGAGGTAATAATGCAATCTGGTTCATTGTTGATCTCTTGACTAAATCTACTCATTTCCTTGCTATAAGAGATAACTTTTCCCTAGATCAACTTTCTCGTTTGTATATTAAAGAGATAGTTAGGTTACATGGAGTTCCTCTCTCCATTTTATCTGACCGTGATCCCAGGTTTACTTCTAACTTTTGGAAATGCCTTCAGAAGTCGTTGGGTACTGAATTAAATTTTATTACATCTTTTCATCCGCAATCAGATGGGAAGTCAGAACGGAAAATTCAGACCTTGGAGGATATGCTATGAGCATGATCGATGGATTATCAGGGATGTTGGGACCAACATCTTTCTTTGGATGAGTTTTCTTATAATAACAGTTTTCATTCCAGTATACAGATTGCACCATTTGAGGCATTATATGGGAAGCGGTGTCGAACTCCAACATTTAGGGATGAAGTGGGTGAAAGGAAGCTGATGGGACCAGAATTGGTAGAAGAGATGGCAGAAAAAGTTCATTTGATTCAGAAGCACATGAGAATAGCTCAGAGCAGGCAGAAGAGTTATGCGGATAACCGGAGGAAGGATCTATCTTTCGAGGTAGGTAATCATGTTTTTCTCAAGGTTTCTCCAGGGAAAAGTGTGATGAGATTTGGTAAGAAAGGAAAGCTGAGTCCAAGGTTCATTGGACCATATAAATTTTGGAGAGAGTTGGATCAGTTGCATATAGAGTGGAATTACCTCCGAGTATATCTTAGGTACACAATGTTTTTCATGTTTCGATGCTGAGAAAGTATATGTCAGATCCATCTCATGTTTTGTGCCCATAGGTAGTTCAGTTGGAAGAGAATCTCTCTTATGAAGAACAACCAGTCCAGATTCTTGACCGAAGAGAGAAAGTGTTGCGAGATAAGGTAATCCACCAGGTAAAGGTTTTTTAGAAAACCATATGGTTGAAGAGGCAACGTGGGAATCTGAAAATGCTATGAGGGATAAATACCCCCACTTATTTTGATAAGTGAATAAAATTGCGAGAACGCAATTCCCAAAAGGGGGGAAGGATGTAACATCCAAGGTAAATAAAGAATAATAAATTTTTATATTTATTAATATTTGCGAATTAAATATGAATTTTAATTTAAAGGGGTTGCTATGTTCGATAGCGTACCCGATAAGCAACAAAGAGTTTCTTTGAAATCGTATGTTGCACACTAGTAATAAAATAATATTATTTTAAATGGTAGTTAACACATAGTCATTGTATTGGCGGGAAAGGATAGAAATAACTGAAATGTTATTATATATGTCTTTGAAATGTTTTTAAATTTATCCAATAAAAGATAAAGGCTTAAAATACGGAAAGAATTCAATTTTTGGCATTTATACCCTAATTTTCACTAAAGCTTCACTTATCACTTTTTGATGGAGAACCGTCATTAAATATATTTTTGATCACTATTATACATTCAATTGGACCAAATATAACTCTTTTTTAGAATAGGGACATCAAAATTTACTTTGTGTAAATTTTTGGTATTTTCCGATAAAGTTCATTTTTTAATTAATAGTGTAAAATGTTGTATTTTAATTCAAAACCTCTTTTTAATCTAATTTATTAAGATTATTAGATAATATTTTGAATTGGTTTTTAAGTGAAATTAAAATATATTTTTACCATTTAATCCAATAGTGGTCGTTGGAATTAATTTCACTTTGAAATCGGACTTAAACTAGTGTCAATCTTTTGATACTTATTGTTTCATAAAAACACGCTATTTTCTCTGACATTGGGAATTAATTATTAAATTAATTAATGCGACTTGTATTTTGTGAATTTTGTAAAATGGACTCCATTTTTGAATTCGGAATATCAAATATAGCTTAGGGTGAAGTTTTGGTATTTTTCTGAAAAACATCAATTTTTGATGAATAGTGAAACCACTAAGTGGTACTTAAAAAACTGATTTTTCGTTTAAATGAAATTTTACCATCTCTGTGTTTTGAATTTCAAAAATCCGACATACATGGTTGTCTTTAAGAAGTAAAATGTGGTTCAATTAGATTAAAATAATTTTTTGGTGAATAGTAACTAATTAAGTTTTTAATCGTGATTAGAGGTAATTAGTGTAGTTTAAGGTAAAAATAATGTTTTCATAATATGAGATGAGCTTGACACATGTCCTACCCTTATTTTATGTGTCATGTCCGACCTAGAAAATCCATGGGTCAACTTGGGGACCCCATGGAGCCACTTTGGTAGGGAAATGACATAAATAACTTTTTATTTAATGTTAAAGTAAAAATGACACAAACATGGGATGTTTTACTAAAACAATTTTTACATGGGGATATACAAGTCAGATTTTCGACTATAAATATTAATTAGAAAGATAAAAAAAGTTCCTACATCATGATAGTTTTTTTATAATTTTTATAAATTAAATATATTAAATTATTTATGACATCATGATGATGCAGCGATTACCTCATTAATAATGGATTTAAATAAAATGAAAAGATAATGTAAAATATATGCCCTACACATGTCCAAAACCTATTGTATGGGTATATTTCAAACCCTTATCACCTTATCATCGAATTATATCAATGTGGGACCTCTTAAATCCGAATATCATTTTAAAATAAAGTGACTTTTCTTTACTTTCCAAGAGTGCCCCTCCTCTCCTCTTATAAAAGGCCCCCACCTCTACCTCCTTACCCACACCCCCAAAGCCTTTGGCTCAGCCAAACCCTGCCCATTTTGTCTCTCCACATCCCTCTATTACTCCTTTAATCCTATCATTAGGCATAAGTCTTCCTAAGGAAGACTTTGAGCTCAAACCAAAGGGATTTACCCGATTTTAAGGTAATGTCTTCACTTGAGTCGTTCTGTTTTATTTTGCTTCTCCAACCCCCTAAACTCTTTTTATTCATTTCTTTTGTAACAACTACAGTATCTTCCATATACTAGGATGTTGTTATAATAATGATTCGTGCTATATTTACACACACCTATGTCTAATGGTTAAAGAACATATTGTTTCCGTGGGTGGCGAATTTCTGCCTCATGAAACGATGATTGTTCGATATTCTTCTAACACCTTCAAAGGTGGCCATTAAGATGTAACTATATTCATATATGATATATATTATGTTTATGTTTTTCTTATGCTTCTGTATTTTTCATTTTGGTATACCTTTATGGTTTCCATTATGGGTAAATGCGATATCTTCATTTAAGGAAGTGCGGACTACCGCCCCCTCAAAGTGATGTGATTCGTTAATGCCATATGTGGGATGTATGAAGGATGGATTTAAAGTTATTATATATGATGTTATACTGGAATTATAATATACCTCTATATAATTATTATATCTTTCCATTAAAGTATGAGATAGAAATGAAAGTAGCGTTCATGCGTACGTACGGATTATCGTCTCCATGAACGGTGCATTTCATTTCTTATCCCCAAATGTAATGTACTATTAAAAGTACATGTATATAATGGATATATATAATGAATGATACATCTAAATGATGAATATAATTCTGGAATTAAAATATAAATAACTCTCATTTAGTTTTAATTCCATTAATATGACAAAGAAATGAATGTAGTGTTCATGTGTACATACTGCTTACCGTCTCCATGAACGGTGCATTTCATTTCTTACCTCTAAATGATTATGTAATATTATAAATACATGTACATGCTGGATATATATGATATATATGCAATCCAAATCAGGAATGTCATTCTGGATATAATGAACTTTTGACCACACGAACAACATGTAATTGTAAGAAGTCCACTTTTGACTTAAGAACCAAATATCGACATAACAAACATTATTAACTTAAATGGTTAAATAATGTTTATAACATGGAAATAAGTGATATAAAAGGAATAATGAACTTTAAAAATGTTCTTAATCAAGTATAAATTAACTCAAGTTTATTATTCAGGACGTTAAATAACGATCGAGTCAAGTCGGACCCGAGGTAAGGGACTTCCTCTCAATCTCCTTTCATTGAGGCATATTTTGTTTTATACACAACTATATTTTATACAGTGTATAAACCCCTTTTATTTTTACTTTTATACAAAAGGATTCTTTTTCTACAAAGCGTTTTACAAAACGACAAAAAGGAATGTTTTTTTAACGTACGTGGTGACAACGACCTTTTCCGCCGCCGTGAGTATTATTTGGTCATTGGCTTCCTCAAAAAGCCGTAATGTTTTTAAAATGAAATAAAAACTGTATACTCTTTTATGTATTTTGGTATTGAAAGTGGTTTTTATAATGGATTTTATATGTCAATATATTTATGTGATATATTGTGATCAACGTGTGGAAATTTTTTCTTTCCATTATATTTGTTTTATGTCTTATGATATTTATAATGGTACTTGGACATTTTACGGGTGGTTACGTGATAAACCATATGACAGGTGGTGCCGTAAATACCAGGATGGGTGGTCACATTATAACTTCCAATGCATTGGGTATGGAAGTCATCTGTATGGCTATTCCATTAAGTATGTATGGAAGTTGGCCGAATGGCTATTCCATTAAGTGATATGTGTGGAATTTGACCTTATGGTTATTCTACTTAAGTATGTTTATGTCCCAAGTTACCTTTATATGTTATGTGATATTTATATGGTTTTTATGGTAATCTTTTGGTTATAGAATGGTAAGTAATGAACTTTTATTCAGTGAAGAGTTTTTTACTACTTCGAAAAGGTGAAAAGTATTACTTTGATAAAGTATACATGGTTTACTTGTTGTTTTGAAAAACTAACAGTTTTCATTCTTTGTGTATCCCTTACTGAGCTTTTTATGCTCATCCCAAGTTTTTGAAATGTTTTTCAGAGGACTTAACGTGGAATAGGGTCAAGGATGGGATCAAGGGAATGTGATGCTACCTAAAACATGGAACTAGACATGTTTCTTAATAAGAGTTTTTATTTTACGGAAACTTAGTAGAAGTTTCTACTTTTTAATATTTTGAGATGTAAGAGTTATGTCATAATTCTCTAAAACTCTAAACCTGAAAAGATCCTCAATGTTAATTATTCATTTAATTCAATATTATGTAAGGTTTAAGTCTGGGGCCTTATACGCAATATCAATAACCACTTTCATAATGATGGAATGAATAATGCTAGACTATCATAACCACATATTCAAGGCCTTGTGCCAAGAATACAAAAATATTTTTTCAAGGCCCTGTGACAAGACACTAGTTTTTCTCATGAGACTTACCAATGCATCGAGGAGCTATAGAGGGCTCCACCCATCACTTATTAAGTCCAGTGCATTCCTTATATGAACAGGTTTTGACATAACATAAACATCCGTATTAAAACTTGAATACAAAATGTCAATACTTTATCCATAAACCATGAATGGTAGAAAAATAATAAATCCACATTTAAACATATCACAAAACCATAAATACTATATGGAAGTTTTGTATCATAATAAATCAACTTCAAATAAGCTTAAAATCCATTAAAGGATGTTGAAATAGATGAAATCAAAACTATATGAGAGAAATATCTCTTTTTTTAAATCATTTAAAATTCAAAAAAAATTTAAAATCAAATATTTACATTTAAAATATTAATTTATGTTTTTAAGGGATGCTTCGATGATTTTATAAGGGAAGAAAATAGCCACACCTGCCATATAAGTTAAAAAAAGACATTCTTAGCTTAATTATGTCGAAAAGGTTAAAAAGGACCTTTCTTGGAAAATGACAGAAATATTCCTTTATAAAATTCATATAAAAATTCAAACAAGAATATAAATGACTTTAACCCATAGTCTTTAAAATTTTAATAATGATTCAAATACATTTTTATGAAACATGGATGTCATGATAAAGAGGTCCCAGTAGATAATTATGTATAAACAACCTCGGATAATGAAGATATTGTGAAATAAACCCTTACCTTGTACTTTTCCTTTGTTGAGGGTAGGTTACCCTTTTGTATAATGGTTAAATAATTGTTATTAAATTATAAAATAATCATATTCCTTAATATGATATCATATATGATCTTTTAACATTGCTTTGTTAGTAATATCTTAGAATTATCATTGTTTCTGGTGTTAACTTACTCGTTTTGTTTTATAAGTTTTGTTACATAAGTCATGTTTTTTATTGATAGGTTTTATCATATTAATATACATAATGATATCAATCCATTAAACATCATTTTTAATCATCAAATGATAATTATACATGAATGGATACGATGGAAAATGAATCTCATCGCGTTCGTGGAGATGGTAGTCCGTACGTTCGTACGATCGACAATATCATTGTTTTGATATTAAAATAACTTATAATAGGATGTTATATCATATATAAAGAATAATTATCATGTTATATTTACTATTTACATAAATTACACATCATTATCATACACATCCAAATAATAATGTTTTGAATAACAATTACACCACGATGTGGAGACGGTAAGCCGTACGTACGCACGTATGGTGACATGTCATTCAAAGGATATATATATTACTGAATATGGTTGTACCATATTTATAATAACATCACATTATATAGAATATAGTGTACTTATTATTTTATAAAGGAAATAACAAAGAAATAAGAAGTTGAAGAATAAAGGAACTTGAAAGAGGGTGGTGAAAACATTACCACTTCTTCAGGTTCTTCCTTTTGATTTGATCCAAAGGGATTGATAGGTTGGATTTCTTATCAAACTAAGGCATCTAGGTTTAATTGAGGGAATTTTAGAGAATATTTGGGCAGGATTTGGCTGAGCCAAAAGACTTTGAAGGTGTGAATTAGAGGGAAGGGGAAGTGCCCTTTTATAAGAGGGGTGAGGGGCACCTTATGAAAAGCTAGAAATATTATTTTATAATAAATTTATATTCGTTTTCTAGTGGCTCCAAAGTGGATTATTTAAAGGTTAAGGTGGGTGTAGGTCTAAAACCACTCAACCAATAGATTTTAGACAGGTTTGGGACACTATATTAACCTTATCATTTAGTTTTAACTCTTAGTTAAATAGTTTGACATTTACCATGTCTCATTGTATTTTTATATTATATAGTTAATAAACATACTATATACATCCAAGAGATCCAGAAGTGGTCCATTAATGAAACACCTATCATGATATAAGTCCTTTGGCTAGACCTTATATTTTTAGGAATAGAATATCAATTAATAATATAATATTTGTTTCAAAAACTCATTTATGTCAATTTTGACACTATTTAATAATTGATTTTTGATAAAGTCATAAAATATTTCTTAATTAGAACCAAATTAATTTGAGAAATCCAAAAATTTCATATTAACCAATAAAATTCGTGGATGTCATCAAAACATTCAAATTATATTTATTTTAACATTTATAATACCAATTATTTTATTCTTTTATTAATAAAGAAAATACTACATCATTATAGTGTCATAAATATATTTAATAATTCAATGTCTAAAAATTATAAATAAAATACCATTATTTAGGAATTATTTTTATATTTCTAATGAATATTTATAGTCTAAAATATAACATATATAACTCTATGTAAAAATTGTTTTTCTAAAAGTTATATGCTTATGTCATTTTTGTATTTACTTAAACTTAATTAATATAAAGTGTCATTATCATTTACAAGTGGATCCATGTGGTCCCAAAATTGAACCAAATATTCTCATGGTCGGACGTGTATCAAAAAATAGGGTTAGGAAACGTTTTAGGGTAATTTAATATTATTATAATATTATTTCTTTACCCTTATTTACCTGATTTACCCATTAACCATGGTAAATAAAATATTTATGGAAATAATTATTCAAAATTTCTAAAAATAAGATTTATCTATTTAAACAATTTTTACATCATCATTCCAAATATGGAATCAATTTTTCCAAATTCAAATCATAGAAGTAGTAGAAATTAATTTAAAATTAATTCCCACTGTTAAAACAAAAAGCGTGTTTTTAAGAAATAATAACTATCAAAAGATTGACACTTACATATGTCCAGTTTAAATGTGAAATTATGTCCAATGACAAACATTGTATTAAATGTTAAAAATATATTCTTAATATACTTTAAAACCACTCAAATTCATAGTTTATCACTATTAATTAATTCGATTAAATTTTTTTTTTAAATTTTAATTTAGTAATTTTCACTATTCATCAAAATACGAAAGTTATCAGAAATGTACCAAAAATTTACCCTAAGATAATTTCGATATTACAAATCCAAATATGAAGTCAATTTTGAAAGAAAAAATTTATAAAATTTCAAAAATTGGTTATTACTATTCATAACGGCTAGTTTGATTGGTTGTGGTGTGTGTTAGAACTCAAAGTTGCGTACAACACACACTACTGAATTATTCAAAGATTAGTGTACCATGGAAGCACGAGGTGTTATATTCTCTCCTACTTCAAATAATTTTGTCCTAAAAATGTCTAGAATACTAATTCATGAAATGAATCTGGTGGATCTTCATCATAAGTTCCTCGGGTTCCCATGATGCCTCTTCCATCTTATAGTTTCTCTATAGAACATTTACCAGACGATTCATCTGGTTTTTCAGCACTTGTTCTCTCGTATCAAGAATTTTGACAGGCTATTCGCAATAAGATAGATCAGTTTCTAGTTATAATTCCTCATGGGTGAGTTCATGCATTGGTTCAGGCATGTATTTTCTCAACAGTGATACATGGAACACATTGTGATCTTTGGAGAGACTTGGTGGAATTTACAAATAGTAAGTTATAGCCCCAATTCATTCTAGAAGATTAAATGGTCTGGTGTACCTAGGACTCATTTTTTTCCTTCTTACCGAAATCTATAACACCCTTCCAGGGAGATACATTCAAGAAAACATGATCTCGTTCCTAAAATTCCAAATCCTTCATTCGGTTTCCAACAAAGCTCTTCTGCCTACTTTGACCTGCTTTAATGTGGTTTTGGATTACCTCACCTTTTCCATCATTTTTTCCACTAGTTCTAGGCCTACGAGTTTTCTTTCACCAACATCATCCCAACATGTTGGTGTGTGACATCTCTTTTTGTATAATGCTTCATATGGTGCCATTTGAATACTCGAATGGATTCTATTATTATTGGAAAATTCTACCATAGGTAAATATTGATCCCACATACCCTAAAAGTCAAGTGAGCAGGATCTCAACATGTCTTCTAAGGTTTTAATAGTCTGTTCTGATTTTCCATCTGTTTGAGGGTGGTAGGAAGTCCTCAAACGAAGTTCAGTATCCAAGACCTTTTGAAGACTTTTCCAGAATCGTGAAGTAAAATGAGGATCACGATTAGAAACAATCGATAGGGTTACTCCATGAAGTCTCACAACTTCATTAATATAATGTCTTGTTATATGTTCAAGTGGTAGATCTTCTCTTATAGCAATAAAATGTGTTGACTTAGTAAGACAATCCAAAATGACCCATATTGCATCGTTTCTTCTAGGAGTCTCTGGTTGTCCCATGACAAAGTTCGTCGTAATATTATCTCATTTCCACTCAGGTATGGGAAGAGGTTGCATGACTCCTACAGGCTGTTTCCTTCCAGATTTCACTTGTTGACAAACCATACATCTTCATACAAAATCAGAAATATCCCTCTTCATGTTGTCCCACTAAAAATGTTCCTTTAAATCTCTATACATTTTGATGCTACTAGAGTGTATAGAGAAATTGGAACTATGAGCATCATACAACAATTCCATTTTTAGATCAGGTATATCAGGAACACAAAGTCTCCTCCAAAATTTCGAAATTCCATATTCAAACACAAAGTCACTAAATCTCCCATCATTCACAGCTTTAATCTTCTTTTTAAAATCTTCATCATTGTCCTGAGAACTCTTTATCCTTTCTAGTAAATATGGTTTGGTAAGCATTTGAAAAAGTATTGATGTTTCACCTTCCACGGTGATTCCCATATTTTTCATTACTAGATCCAGGAAAATAGGATCCCTTTCAACTCTCATTTTTTTCAAAACTCCAGGATCCTTTCTACCCAAAGCATCTTCCACCTTATTTGCGTTCCCTAGGTGGTAGTGTATCGTGAAATCATAGTCCTTGTGTAGTTCAAGCCATATCCTTTGCCTCATGTTGAGTACTTTATGTGAGAAAATATACTTCAAATTATTGTGATCAGTATAAATCCCACAATTTTCACCATAGAGGTAGTGTCTCCGTATTTTCAAAGCAAAGATTACAACTGCTAACTCAATATCTTGAGTGGGATAGTTTTTATCATGAATTTTCAGCTGTCGTGATGCATAGGAAATAAAACTATCATTCTACATAAGGACACAACCAATTCTTTTTTCGATGCATCACTATAAATAACAAACCCATAATTCCCCGATGGTCGAGTCAATATAGGGGCATTGACTAATCTTCTCTTTAGTTATTCAAAACATTCTTCTCACTATTTCGTCCAATCAAATTTAACCCCTTTATGTGTGAGGTTCAATAATGGGTTAGCTAATCAGGCAAAATTCTAGATAAAACGTCGATAATAACCTGCTAAACCAATAAAAATGCATACCACAGTTATAATCGTCAGTTCTGGTCATTCTTGTATTGCATTGGTCTTAGAAGGATCAATAGAGATTCCGTCTATGGAGAAATTATAGCCAGGAAAAGAGATCACCTGAAGCCAGAATGCACACTTTCTAAACTTACCATATAATTCATGTCTTCAATGAGTCTTCAGGATAACACGCAAGTGAATATATGATCTTCATAGATTTTGGAATATAATAAGATATCATCAATAAATACCACTAAAAATCATCGAGATATTCCTTGAAAAATCTGTTCATTAGATCCATGAAAATAGAGGGTTTATTAGTCAGCCCAAAAGGCATTACTGTAAACTCGTAATGCCCGTACCTAGTTCAAAAAGTTGTTTTTGGAATGTCTACCTTATTCACACACAACTGATGGAATCCAGATTGAAGGTCAATCTTTGAAAAGTATTGAGATCCATGCAGTTGGTTATATAAATCATCAATGCGAGGTAAGGGATACTTGTTCTTTATTGTTATAGCATTTATTTCCCTGAAGTCGAAACATAACGTCACAGATCCATCTTTCTTCTTAACAAAAAGGACAGGGTCTCCCCATGGAGAAACACTAGGGAGAATAAATTCCTTATTACTCAATTCGTCTAGTTGTTTCATTAGTTCAACTAATTCCACAGTGGCTATTTTATATGGGGTCTTTGATATGGGCCTTGAACTCATAATTAAATCAATAGAAAACTCGATTTATCGTTCTTGAGGATGTCCAGGTAAATCTTCTGGAAACACCTCTACATATTCTATCACAATAGGTACGTCCTCTATTTGAACATTCCTTTCCTTACAGTAGTTATTTCATTATATTCATCCACAATAATTGAATTTAGTTGAGCTACTGGGGGTGGATATAGATAAAAATCAGGTGGTGATCCTTCTTCTCTAAAGATATGGTGTTCATTATCATCATCATCAAAAAATATAACCTCCTTCTTATTAAAATAAATTTTCAAATCATGGTCAGAAAGAAAATCCATACTGATGATTATATCAAATTCAATCATAGGTATGATGATGATATTAACAGATAAAGAACATTTATATTCCCTAATGGGGATATATCCACAGAACATTGTAGCAATGATACTTCCCTTATGAGTTTTAACTAACTACTCCCTTGTTAGATCAAATTGGAAATATCTATATTTCTTAGAAAACTAGGAACATATGAAACAATGTGATGATCCATAATCAAATAATGCATTTTATAAACTTGAGGAAACCATTAAATTACCTTCCACCACGTCTTTTAGAGCTTCTACCTCAGTAGTAGTGATACCATAAGCTTGACCTTGATCCCTTGGAATTTATGAGGTAAGTTCCCCTGATGCTTAGGACATTCATTTGCATAATGTCTCATCTCCCTACAATTGTAGCATTGAACATGGATAGCTTCTTTCTCCCCCTTGCAATCATGAGCTTGGTGTCCTTTTTCACCACACTTGTAACAGACTCCCATTCCCTTCAAGCAAGTATTAGGGTGTTTCTTCCCACATCACTGTAGGATGGATATTAAACTTTTCCCTTCTTCCCCTTATTTCTATTCCCAGATTGATTATCCAATCTCTTATCCACTTGCTTTTTATTAAAGTCGTAAGACATAGAGAATTGTTTTCCGTCTTGATAGCACATGAGACAATATCTTCATATGATGAGAAGGATTCTGATACCAATGCTCGGCAGAGAAATGTTTTTAACCCATCAAAGAAATGATCAATCTTACTTCTTTAGGTTTTTTATATAATCTGTATCATACCTTTATAACCTTGTAAAGTTAGCCTCATACTTTGGGACAATCTCATCATCCTTTTGTCTCAGACTCAAAAATTTCCTTTCCATATCTGATCGAGGGTCACGAGGAAATTATTTTTCTATGAAAAGATCATTGAACTCCCTCCATTCCATATTTGATACTTAATCATATTCCTTCGTGTTTTGAATCAATGACCACCATTGATCAGAATCTCTAGTGAGGCGGTGAACTGCCATGATATCTTTTTCCCTTTCACTACTCCCCAAGGCATGGAATATTTTCTATAAGGAATTTATCCATTGCTCATCTACTAAGAGATTTTTACTCCCATTGAATTTCGATGGTTGTTTCCTCATGAAGCTATATAACATTGATCCACCATGCTGTGGATCAAGGTGCTCCATACAGGTAAGGTTATTATTCAAAACCTGAGTGAGTTGTCCCAGTATGGTGATTAGCTGATCAGCACCAGTTGTATCACTAGCTCCACTATAATTATCATCAGTAGAATGTAAATCCCTGCATGGAGTGAGTGCATTGATATGATTTCCATTCCTTTCACTTAGCTCCATTTCTAAACAATGGCATACACTAGATTAGTTTATGAATCGTACTACATAAATCCAAACATGTAAAACACTTAACATAAATTGAATAGTTTATGGATATAATCCAAAATAATAAAAATGTTTTATTTGAGGAAGTATATACTCATAAACCCTTCATAATGGTTTGTAAAGAAAACGAGAATTATTCTAAACATATCCCCCAGGAGTGTAGTAACCAAGAGTGCTGCAAGGACGGTTGTCGTGCACCAGTTCCCATTTGAGTCTATCTCAAAGTGTTGTTTTGGGGTTTTACCCCTAGGTACATCTATGCCAGATCCGCCTCTACCAGCTCGTATCCAGATAGGGATGGATTTCTTTGAAAACTCACAAAATCTCTACAATACCAAAATTCTAGGAATTTCTTATATACAAATCCTCAAAGTCCATCTTAGGTATATGTGATCTAATCAGAGTTTATATAAATCTAGCTTCCAATGTTTGTACTAAAATTCCTCTGGTACCAACTGTAATGCCCCGACCCCAGTTACCCAGAGTCGGTGCATTATTACATAACATTTTCTTGATCACAAAAGATCATGTCTCAAAAAACTGATTAGTTTAGTAGCCTTGGAATCACTATATACATTCATAAGTCCTACATTACATCATAAAATGAAAACTACAACAACATATTGTATCTACATTCATATCCCATTATACTATCCATGTATGTCATTCATAAAATACTTCTTCATATCCTGGAAAAAATAAAACATATAAAGGGGTGAAATCAAATTCCCAGTAAGGTTATATAGCGAAAACTTTCATAAATAAGCATAAACATTTAAGGCAATGTATAACTAAAACAAAAGCCTTTTAAACATGAAATTTAGCATAATATGGAAGAAATAAAATGAAATAATGCCATTTACTTATTCACATGGATATTCTACTAGTTGAATAATCACATGAAATATCAATAACCACTTTTATAATGATGGAATGCATAATGCCGTACTATCATAACCACATAGTCAAGGCCTTGAGCCGAGACTACAAATAAGATTTTGTCAAGGCCTTGTGCGAAGACACTGGTTTTTCTCATGAGACCTACCGATGCATCGAGGAGCCATAGTGGGCTCCACCCTCACTTATTAAGTCCAATGCATTCCTCATATGAACAGGTTTAAATATAACATAAACATTCATATTAAAACTAGCATACGAAATGCCAATACTTTATCCATAAACCATTAATGGTATAAAAATAATATATCCACATTCAAACATATCACAAAACCTTGAATACTAAATGGAAGTTTTGTATCATAATAAATCAACTTCAAATAAGCTTAAAATCCATCAAAGGATGTTGACATAGATGAAATCAAAACTATATGAGAGAAATAACTCTATATCTGAAATCATTTAAAAGTCACATAATTGTAAAATAAAAAAATTTACTTTTAAAATATTCTTATAAGATTTTAAGTGAAGTGTTGACGATTTTATAATGGAATAAAATATCTGCACCCATCGTATAAGTTAAAAAAAGACATTCTTACCATCATTCCTTCGAAAAGGTTAAAAAGGACCTTGTTTGGAAAACGACAGAAAGATTACTTTATAAACTTCTTATAAAAAGTCAAGCAAGGGTATAAATGACTTTAACCCATAGTTTGTAAAATAGTAAGAATTATTTCAAATACATTTTTCAGAAACATGGATGTGGATGATAAAGAGATCCTAGTAGATAATTACGTATAAACAACATCATATAATGAAGAGATTGTGAAATAAACCCTTACCTTGTACTTTAACTTGGTTGATGGTAGGTTAACCTCCTTTATAATTGTGAAATAATTGTTATTAAATTATACAAAAATCATATACATTAATTTGATATCATATATGATCTTTTAGCATTGCTTTGTTAATAATATCTTAGTATTATCGTCGTTTTGGGTGTTAACTTACTCGTTTCCTTTATATGTTTTGTTACATAAGTCTTGTTTGTTATGGATAAGATGTATCTTATGCATATACAGAATGATATCAAGTCCTTAAAAATTATTTTTAATCATCAAATTATAATTAGACTTGAATGGATACGATGGGAAATGAATGTCATCAAGTTTGTGGAGATGGTAGTCCGTACATATGCACGAGTGACAATATCATTCTATTAATATTAAAATAACATATAATTGGATGGTATATCATATATATATAATAATTATCATGTTATATTTATTATATAAATCAATTACACATCATTATCATATCCATCCAAATAATAATGTTTTGAATAACAATTACACCACGTTTTGGAGACGGTAAGCCATACGTACGCATGTATGGTGACATGTCATTCAAAGGATGGATATAATACTGAATATGGTTGTACCATATTTATAATAACAACATAGTGTATATAAGATACTAGATTTATTATTTTAGAATGGAAAAACAAAGAAATAATAAGTTTAAGAAGAAAGGAACTTGGAAGAGGGTGGTGAAAACATTACCTCTTCTTCGGGTTCTTCCTTTTGGTTTGATCAAAAGGGATCCATAGGTTGTCTTTATGATCAAAATATGGAGTCTATTTTGAAGTGATGGAAGTTTAGAGAATATTTGGCCAGGTTTTTTCCAATCCAAAAGGATTTGATGGTGTGAATTAAATGGAAGGGGGAGTGCCCTTTTATAAGAGGGGTGAGGGGCACCTTAGGAAAAGATAGAAATATTATTTTTTAATAAATTCATATTAGTTTTATAATGGATAAAAAGTGAATTATTTAAATTTTAAGGTGAGGATAGGTCAAAAACCACTCAACAAATAGATTTTTGATAGGTATGGGTCACTATATTAACCTTATCTTTTAGTTTTAACTCTAAGTTAAATAGTTTGGCATTTACCATGTCTCTTTGTATTTTTTATATTATATAGTTAATAAACCTACTATATACATCCAAGAGACCCCCATGTGTTCCATTAATGATACACATATCATGAAATTAGTACTTTGGCCTAACCTTATATTTTTAGGAATATAATACCATTAATAATATAATATGTTTTTTAAAACTCATTTATGTCAATTTTGACACTATTTAATAATTGAGTTTTGTTAGTCTTAAAATCTTTATTAATTCAAACCATATTCATTTAAGAAATCCTAACATGTCATATTAACCAATAAAATTCGTGAATTTCATCAAAAATTTAAATTATATTTATTTGAACATTTATAATACCAATTATTTGATTCTTTCATTAATAAGGAAAATATTGTATCATTATTGTGTCATAAATATATTTAATTATTCGATGTCTAAAAATTATAAATAAAATAGAATAATGTAGGAAATAGTTTTATTTTTCTAATTATTATTTATAGTTGAAAATATAACATATATAACCCTATGTAAATGTTGTTTTTCCAAAAGATATATGTTTTTGTCATTTTTGAATTTACTTTAACTTAATTAATATAAAGTGTCATTATCACTTACAAGTAGATCAATGGGGTCTGAAAATCAACCCAAATATGCCCATGTTCAGACTTGTATCAAAAAATAGGGTTAGGACACATTTTAGGCTAATTATATATTATTATAATATTATTTTCTTGCCCTTATTTTCCGGATTTACCCATTAAACATGGTAAATAAAATATTTACCGAAGTAATTATTCAAAATGTCTAAAAATACGAGTTATCTATTTACACAATTTGGAAATACTGATTCTAAATATGGAAACCTTTTTTCCAATTTCAAAACATATAAGTGGCAGAAATTAATTTAAAATTAATTCCCGTTGTCAAAACAAAAAGGGTGTTTTTAAGAAATAATAACTATCAAAAGATTGACATTTGCTTATGTCCAGTTTAAATGTGAAATTAAGTATAATGACCAAAAGTGTATTAAATGGTAAATATATATTCTTAATATACTTTTAAACCACTCAAATTAATAATTTATCACTATTAATTATTTCTATTAAAAAAGTTGTTTTTAATTAAAATTTAGTAATTTTCACTATTCATCAAAATATGAAAGTTATCAGAAATGTACCAAAAATTCACCCTAAGCTAATTTCGATTTTAAGAAACCAAAAATGAATTCCATTTTGAAAGATAAAATTTATTAAATTTAAAAAAGTGGGTATTACTATTCATAATGGCTAGTTTTGTTGGTTTTGGTGTGTGTTAAAACTCGAAGTTGTGTACAACACACGCTAATGTATTATTCAAGGAGAAGCGTATCGTAGAAGATTGGGGTGTTACATATTCTCTTATAAAAGAGTAAATAAATTTCCATTATTATATATATATTCTATATTTTCATCATGTTTATGGAAAAAATAATCATCATTCTTCCCCTCCGCTTCCTCTTCTTCTAAAAATAAAAACATTGTCTATGATCAGTTGATTTATCGACATCATTTATGATGTGTCTTCAATTTTATTTAAATCATTAATATATCTTTGTAAAACCATTTTAATGGTTAAAAGATTATCTAAATTGTGTGATATTATCTCTATTATGATTTGTAATTAACATATATGCATAATATTAAAGTTATATAACGAAACAAGTTCGTGGTTATCAAAGAACTGCCAAAATGACCTAAACAAATATCACTACTGATTTATCTAATGATTCATACTAATACCATATAAAAAATTAATTTATGGAATTATTTAATATTATGGAAAAATATGAACACCATTTCATTCCACTTGTAGAGTTTCACTTACTTTCGACAAGAAAATCCATTACGAACCAACTTTAGAAATCATGTGAAGTATGAACCTAAAACAATACAAATAACGGAATAATATTAATAAATGGGTAGAATGTTGTTATAAAATGATAATATAAGGTGTTATAAATAATAATATATATCTGAAAAATATTAATAACACTCTTGTAACCATTATACCATATGTTTAAACAATCTTGATATAAGAGGACACCGTGGTAAGGGAATTCTTAAAGTAGTTTCCATTATTTGGGATAACATCTAATTTCATTAATGATATGGTACTAAGATATTTTTAATAAATTATTTAATTCATATTATGTTTTATTATTTGCATTTACAATTTATTCACATATGTCATTCATTCTATCAATTCTCACATCAATAATATTATATTTTTCAGGGACTTTTTGTTAAAAATTATCTTTTAAAATTATATTTTAAAAAATAAAAAAGAAATGTTATTATGAAATTTTTTATGTTGTATAATTATGTTTCAGTTCATAGTAATTGTTTTTTATGATTTTTGGGACATATATCTCCCTACAGTGCAATGTTAATGTGTATGTTGGGGGTTATTTGTATAGTTACTCCATGCGTAACTGAGATGGTTACACCATAAGGTAGCCATGAAGGTTACATTGTAAGGTAGTGGTAAATGTTAAAAATAAAAAGTTATCCATGAGGGTTACAATATAAGTAATTAAGTCCCAAATACACCTTTATGGTTTTATATATGTTCTCTAATGTTTTATTAAAATATAATGATTGAAAAATTATGTATATAAGGGTGAAAATTTTGTCTTTGTGAAATGGTTTCATATGATTATAAGTTTTAATGGACTAACAGTTTCTTTCCTTATTTTTATATCTCTTACTAATATTTTTAGTCGCATCCCATGTTTTTTAAAAAAATTATAGTTTATTAGGATGTGTAAGATAAAAAATGAAGTCAATTGAAATATTATGAACTTTTTTCAAAGAAATCATGTTGCTGTTTTGTGTTAAAAAATAGGTTTTGGAAGAAGTGGAAACTATTTTAATTGAACCCTCTTTGTATTCTTGTGGGTTGATATGTATTATTTTTTTACTAAATTTCTAAAACTGTAAACTGAATATATATTTTGGATTTCAGAGAAGTTAAATCTCATTGAAATAGATAGATTATGTAATGTTCAAGGTCGGGTCCTTATAGTTGGTATCGAATCACGGTTTAGATATCTTTAAGGGTTGTAATGATGTTAATAGAATACCATAAATTAGTTTTACCTTTTTGTGTTGAAATGGTATAGCATTTTAGAATTAACATGTTACTTCATCTAAGATATGGTTGTTTGGAATGGTTTTCTATAGAAGAAACGGGGAAGCTAAACTTAGAAAGAATCAAGAGGCTAATATCTTTCTGAATTCGAAATCAGGAATGGTGGTAATTATAACCAAGATGTTTTTTATAGTAATGGATCAGATGATGTAGGAAATAAATGGTAGTGGAATCTATTCAAGAGAACAATTAGAGCTACCATAAATGAACATAACGATAGTGGAACATTAAATGAGGAAACACACTCTAGATTTTAGTGAATATTCTATCCCAGTAGCGGCTGAAGGATGGATTAAATCCATTGAAATGATATTCTATGTTATGATATATTTAGATAATTAAATGGTTATTCTTTTCATTTATTGTTTTGAAGGTTAATATGATTAGTAGTGGTAAATGGTCTAGAATATCAGTGATAGAGAGGACATTGAATCTCAATATTGGGATGAATTTAAAACTGTTTTCCATGAAAAAATATTTTCCATAGGTGGTTCGAATTAGGATGGAGAATAAATTCCTTGAATTGAAGAAAAAGGAGTAAAAATCAGTGGTTGTGTATGAAATAAACTTCAAACAAATGGAAAGGTATGCTCTAAATATTATTCTGGATCTTGATAAAAAAATTAACCATTTTTACTTAGGATTGAATCCATGATATCGAAGGGCATTGGCCTCCTGATATTTCAAATGTTATGAGAAGCTTGTACGATGTGATGAGAGGGTAAAATGGAGTTCACTGATGATCACATGTACTTTCAGACCAAAGAGAAGAAGATTTACAAATTTAAAGTGATGGGTAAGAATCAATCAATGAAATTTTATGGTAAGAAATTTTAGTTTTCAATTTGTGAATAGTGTGGTACAAAGAAACCTAGGAAATGCCTTACTAAAATTGGGATGTTTTTTCAATGTGGTATGTTTGGAAATATGGCCCATGATTGTAATGTGTTTCAAATGTTGTGATATGGGTCACTATGAAAATACCTTCCCAAAGAAAGATCTGAGTGATGGAAAGCATCCATACTATAATTAGAAAGGTTTAGTGAGATCCTCTGTGACTACGTCAGTAGATTTCGGGCCATCCAATGGAGTGGTATCAGGAAATTGGATTATTTACTCAGATTTTTCTAAAGTCTTGTTTGATACATGGTCTACACATTCCTTAATTTCTAAGAAATTTTCTACTGAATTGGAAATATCCCTTCAACAAATGAGGCCAAAATATATTATTAAGACACTAGGGAAAATGTTATAGAAAAAAGGAATTGTATGTATCTTCCCACTATTATTTGTGGAAATATATTACCTTTATACCTTATTTTTTCCCATAGATGAGTTTGTTGTCACTCTGTGTATTTATTGGATTTCTGTTTATCAGGATAAGATTGATTCTAAAGGTAATGAAGTTTTTTAGAAATATTTTTAGTTTCTATATAAGAACGAACCCATATAATTGATAACATATCACGAAGATAAGAAAAATTTGAAAGATGGAAATGAAATTTATTTTTCTCATATTGTTTAAAACAAGGGAACTATTTATATTAATGATGTTCCAATGGAAAATGAATACCATGATGTTTTTTTCTGATGAGTTACCCTGTACTATACCTGATCAAGAAGTTGAATTCACAATTTTCTTAGTTCTTGATGCTAAGACCATTTCAAAAACCCCTTCTCTAATGGATCAAATAGAACTTTATTATTTGAAAATTTAGTGGAATTTGTTTCTTTATAAAGGTTTCATTCATCCAAGCACTTAAACTTGGGTAGTTCCTATTTTTTTCATTAAAAAGAAAGATGGTTCCATAAGACTTTGCATCGATTCTATAGCATTTAGTGACATTAATATTAAGAATAAGTATCCTTTAGCTCAAATCGATGAATTGTTTTATCAGCTCCAAGGAACTCAGTATTTTCCCAAGATTGACTTGAGATCTAGGAATAATTACTTGAAGGTGAAGAAAGATAAAATTCCAAAAATAGATTTTCGAACTAGATATGGGCATGATTATTTTTTTTATTATATTTGGGTTATCTAATATACAAACTATATTCATGGATCTTGTTAATATAATATTTCATGAGTTCTTGGATAAGTTTTTTCTTGGGTTTACTGATGAGATTCTGGTATATTCTATAAGTAAAGAAAGAATTAAAAACATCTAAGGGTTGTTTTACAAACATTAAAAAATGTATGGAAAATTAAGAAAGAGTGAATTTTGGTTGTAATAAATTTCTTTCCTTTGTCAAATTGTTTTAAATGATGAATAACTATTGACCATGCTAAAAACATTGTTGAAGAATGGCCAAAACCCACAAATATAACTGAGATTTGTATTTTACTTGGTTTTGCAGGCTATTACTAGAGGTTTATTAAAAAAAATTACATTATTATATTGTCCACTAAATATGTTTATTCGAAAAGGGGTTAAATTCATATGAACAGAATAATGTGATGATTGTTTTTAGGAATTGAAAAGAATATTGGTGAATGCTCTAGTTCTGACCCTACCTTTCATAAATTTTGAGTTTTTTTATCTAAAATGATTCTTCATTAAAGGGATTTGGTTTTGTATTCATGCAGAATGATCAGGTAGTTTATTATGATTGAAGATAAATAAAACCTCACAAGTTAAATTATCCCACACATTATTTGGAATTAGATACCGTGTTGTTTTCTATGAAAATTTGGAGGTATCATTTATACGGATCCAAATGTGATATATATACTAACCCTAAAATTCTGAAGTATATATTCACTCATTTGTAATTTAATATGGGATAGAGAAGATGGATTGAATTGATAAAGGATTATGATTACAGGATAAATTACCATCTTAGAAAAACAGATGTTGTGTAATATGCCTTGATTCAAAAACACCATGCATCATTGACTATGTTATGGATATAAAAAGACCCTTTTATTAATGATTTGATGATTTTTTGTTTGGAAGTTGTTGGTGTAAGAAATTTCTCTATTTTTTTGAGGTTTCATTGCAGACATCTTTATCATACAGAATTATGCCAGAATATAAGCTAGAAGGGGATTCATAGAAAAAGGAACAATTGGTTAAAATGGGTAAGTTTCTGTAATTTAAAATTGATAAAGATTGTGTTTTGAGATTGGGAAAAATATTGTGTGATCCTTTTGATTCTAAAATGAACAAAGAGTTGCTGTTCAAATCTCATAGTTCTCCATTTTCAGTTCATCATGGAATTTGTAACGTCCAGGCCTGGCTCACCACCAACCTGGTGGCCGGACCGGTTGCCACATGGCCTCAAGCGCGTCTCCTCATACGCCAGAGGCTGCCGACTAGCAGTGAGGGGTCTCGAGAGGTGATAGTAGGGAGACTATACCCTCTTATCAGAGTTGCACAGCGGTATCATCAGAATAAATAACATTCAGAAGTGGAAGCAATAATAGATAATCAATGAACAACAGCACCGGAAGTCAAATAGTGATCATTTATATAAAAGGTGGCAAATGCCACTTGTCACAATACAGGGATGATGATAGAGATATCGAAAGCAGTAAACAATAAAACATGCTTTCAATACAATACAAAAGAAATAAAGAAAAGACAGCAAAGCCCGGTGGGCGATTTCCTGAGCATCCCAAGCTCCCGCTTGGTCCTTTTCTCCTAACTCCCCAAGTACAAACTGCACAGTGGACAACGTAGGTCCTGCATGAAAGAAGGTCTACACGGGTACCCTAGTGTAATGGCGTCCCTAGTAGGGTGTGAGATATAAATCTCAGTAGGTCGGCACCATTGGTGTCTAACCCAATCTAGACAGTGTAATAATAATTAAAGTAGTAAGAAGGTATAGCAGGGTTCGATAAATAGAACAATAAAGAAAAACAACACCCATCCCAGTATCCCCAGAGGAAACCTGACGGTGATACCAGCTTCGGCTCATTTTTGTTAAAGTAACCTAATCATGTCCGCATATATATTTATATACTGCATTGGGTAGGACAGGGAGGGAACTCACGGACTTCCTTAACCCAGAGGCAACACTCTCGATCCTACCTCTGGCCCAACCGTGGGGAAGCTCTCACGGTCTATCCCCAGCCCGAAGTCTTAATAATGATTCAAGGAATACATATATATAATATGTTGGGTAGGATTGCGATGGAACTCATAGACATCCTTAACCCAGGAGAAGGACTCTCGATCCCACACGTGGCCCAACCTTGGAGAAGCTCTCATGGTCTATCCCCGACCCGAAGGATTAATAATGATTTAAGGAATACACATATATTTAATACATTAGGTAGGACTGGGACAGAACTCACAAACACCCCTAACCTAGGAGCAGCACTCTCGATCCTACTCCTGGTCCAACCATGGGGAAGCTCTCACGGTCTATCCCCGGCCCGAAGCCATGTCAAAGGGGAGCTCTCATGGTCTACCCCTGGCCCGAAGCTATAACATTTAATTAGGATAGTTTATGATGCATACACTTATTATAACATACATATCAATAAATCATGGCATTTCCACATTCACAAAAACCCATAATCAATTATGGTACTCATTCACAATCATAACAATAACACTAGGGTCATGCTCTAACCCTCTCTATTGTGTTATTCGGTTAACCCGTCATTCATACTCATGAAACAACACAGAAGGCATTACCTCTTATGCATTTAAATTAACAATATCACAAACACAACCCAACCCATTATCAATGTCACTTAGGGCACATTCCTTATTCAAGGTCATCTGGCCCAATTTTCCTAAGCATGGAAAATTGGTCAAGGTTTCCAGTATAAGGGTCATTTCATTTTAAGGTTACCATCTTACTCAATTTTCCTAACATGGAAAATTGACCCCAACACAAGCATCACATACAAATAATCAAAGAGGCATTATAACAATCCAGCAGGCAAGCATAAAAAGTCTATCACTACTTTTTATCTTGAATACTGTTCACCTCTGATCGAGGGGTTTTATTATTAAATCATTAGTTTAGTGAGCAAGCAACCATTTTATCTTCTTCCTGAAATTCACACTATTTTCACAGAAGCATTTAACTTGAACTAAATTGTATAATTAAAATGATAAGGTAGTACAATATTAAAATCACTTTCACTTTACTTAAATTAAAGGGAAACGAGAGGGACCCTACCTCAAGGTGGATTAATCCGTCCACTCTGGATCTTGATGCTTTCTAACTAAGAGTTGTCACTACTACTCTCCCATGAAGCATATGTGATTTCACATATATATAAGGACACCTAGCTTCTATGCACACGCCCTGCATGGCCATGACCGTGCACAAGAGGATCCTTACACATATGCTTATACACATATACTTGTCTCCGCTCACCTGTGCAGGAACATTCTATATATGCAATGGGGACACCAAGCCCTGTATGTGTATATTCGCTACCATGGAAAAATATATGCACGCTGGTGGAACCCACGTACATATAAATATGTACCTATACCTGTGCAGGTGAGTCGCCAAAGCTCCGGAAACCCGAAACCATCTCCAAAGGTCCAACGCACTAAGAAACACATACCCAGATCCTTTAGAACAACTAAGGTAACAAATTATAAGCTGAGAAAACCAAGAAAGGGTAAAACCCTTACCTCGGAAATAAACCGGTGGATCGAAACCACCGTAAACTGCCTTGCCTTTGGTATCGGACATCGTACTCGCACCAATGAGGTCCCAGGGAACCTTCCGCACAACCCTGGAACAAGTGAAATTAGAAGGAAACCGAAAACAACACAACCTTAAACCTAGGGTTTCGGCCGAAAAGAAAATATGGAAAATAGGAGACCTAAAATCGGCCAAGAGTGAGAGGATAGGAGAGGAGAGGACTTACCATGATGATTCGGAGGATAAACCTCAAGAAATCCGAGAAGAAAAACGGAGGAGGGGGGAGTCGAGGGGAGCTCCGTGCTCCGCATCTCCAAGGGGAAGGGCTCGCGCGGGTTCTGGCCGAGAGGAGGGGGAGGGAGTATTAGTTGTAGGTTTTTATTTTTATTTTATTGTATTTTATTTTAATTTTAAATCAAAACCTAAAACGTACCCGAGAGCACGGTTTGACCCGCATGGTTTTCCAAACCATGAATAAACCGTGCAGAGTCTTCTACCTCCAAGAGATCTCTCACACGGGCTAAGCGAACGGTCTGGGGAAACCGTGCGCAGCCCATGCGCACGCCACTGTCCAACAGATTTGGGCTGCACGGTTTGGTCAGCCCGTGCGCCAACCTTTCGCCCTCTTCAGCCCTTTAAATAACATGGTTCTGTCGCTTCCGAAACCCCTCGGGCCACCCGGGAAACTTAACGGTCATTCGTCCAAGTCCAAAAACATTAAAAAGAAGGGTTCAAACTTTCAGAACCTCAATCCAAATCCTGTTTCTAAAAACGACTGGTTCAATAATTGATAAAGTTCAATTTCCCCCACTTTTTAACCAGGTGCAAAATGCGGGTAATTACAACCTTCCCACCTTATAACATCTCGTCCCCGAGAATCCATCAGGAAAAACACACACCTCACTAGACCTATAAGGGTCGTGAAGTTTCATTCAAAAGATCGCATTATGTTTCTGAATGTCCCACGCACCAACAGACATCCACTTAAGCACACGGCATTTAAGCCATCAACACCCGAGCCAACGCTCGTTTTCCCACCGAACCAACACGAAATCTCTTACCCGAGCCCATTCTACAAGAGACATGATCACATCGTCGTCTCATCAAGCAACCAAACAAAGGTACATCCCACCTTAGATTTTTCAGGTTAAATGGCCAAGACTCAAACCACAGCTCCACCGCCTTTCAAAAAGACATTCAAAAGCAAGATCCAAGCATTCCAAAGATGCACCTAGCATGATTTCAAAATGATCAAACAGTTGATTTCCCCATTGACCTCTAAACCCAAGTCGAAAAGAGCCAAGCCACTCTGGCTAACTATTCAAGAAGACGCACGGCTTAGACGGCCGGTGTTTTATAAGCTTAACTGCGACGCCATTTTCAAGGGCATCATTCATCCACCACGAGGATGTTCACCGAAGCTCATACGCAACTTCCGGTGATGTCCCTAAGATCAAACCACGAGAGAAAACATGCATCCCACACAAAACACTGAAGGAGAACAACCTAACGAGATTAGCAGCCTTTAAACATTAGAGTGGTGTAAGACCGATGCTCTCTTAGTGCATCCAGGATGAAGTCAAGATAAGGAACATGCTCATCATAGAGTAGAGTACACCAAGAGGATTAAAACTGAATTCCAGTTATTCATACGCAAAAACTGGAAAGGAGATCAGTCAAACCACCCCTGGTCGACTCTAAAGAAAAACTTGGCTTCACTTGCCGAGGCATCCAGATTCTAAATCCATCCCAATGCCTCTCTCCCACACAAGGCATTTCTTGATTATTTACGATTTACCACTGATGTCCTCCACGACCAATGGTGTTTCTTAAAAAGGGTTTCATACACCGCCAACCATACCAACATCGTGCGGCCGAGAAAGCATCGACACATAACGACACGTACAAGCCTCATTAGCATTCAAAAAACCCGGACCATTTTCCAAGATGGTCCTTCCTAGCATTTTCCTTCTACCCAGAAGGACACGCTTTACTCAACTGGCATGACGCTTCCCACCATAGATGGGTCAGCGTCATCGAAAGGAGAAAGACAAGCTACTTATAAGAATCTTGTTCATAATGATTAAACGGATGTGTGTCGCTCCTCCGAGCCACGATCACCCCGTCGAAATGCACAAGAAAACCAAATCTACAAGACCCGCGTGTCAACCACCCGAGTCTTCCGAAAATCATCTCGAGCATTGGGACAACTTGAATCTCAAATTCTCAGGTCACTTTACAACGGATATGAGCCAAGACCATACACAGTAGTGCAAGAGATTTATTCGAACGTCGTTTCAACATACACGACTGCTTACATGGATGACGACTTACCAATCATCTATTTCTGTAGATAAGAAAAGGTCAAACAACCGACAAAGCAACCAACCATGCTCGAGGCATGTATACAGAGCATTACCCGATGCTCAAACCCTTAACAAGATCAAAAGAAGGATGACCACCCGTCCAAACAAGGGTGTCATTAGAACTAGAATTCCTACACGGGACAACGGTACCCGAACAGTACCAAAATTCCGAAAGCTCACCGAACAAGCCAATCACATAAGCTCTAAGGGTGCTACCTACCACGAGCTAGCCCCTCACGAAAATCAAGTGTCGACCCAAGCACTAGGTCACGCACAACACAATTCATCGGGCTACAAGCCTAAAATTTAATGTCGTTTCTAAAAGAAAACAGCCTATGGAAAACGCATAAGATTCCTTTCCAAGGCACTCACAAGAAAGACTTAACTTACCCTCCCGTGAGGTTTCAAATAAGGACACCATTACATGTTCCTTTTTCCAATACCTTTATATTTATTCACAATTATCATTTAATCACTTTAAAAGATTAAATTCAACACATCAATTACCCTTTTCTAAACAAAAATTCACTAGGCACTTCATCATTTTGTCAAACAGTTCGAAGCACAACAGGCAAGTTTCAACCAACATACTTTTAACCACTAGGCGACCTAAGATGGTGCTAGAAATTCAAAACATTTCATATCAAAATCAACAGCTTTTACACATATAAACATCACACAAAGCATCCTTCCATTACATTCCTTATGGGTTTCCAGTTCCTAACTCATGAAGAGCGCATACACTCCATGGGTTGAAAATTGGCTCCCAACAGATAAAACCAAATACATTATAGAATTTAATATGCTCCAAGTAATCATCCAGTCATAAGGGTGGCCACCTACCATTCTGTAAAGCGCCCATACACTTTACAGTTTTTCATTTGGCTCCCTTTAATCAAAACCAAATTCAATTACTTTTTCAATTTAAACTTTAGCAGTCCTTTTTCAAAAATCTGAATACACTAGTTACCCTTTCCCAGTTATAAGGCACCCATACACCATAAAACGGAAAATTGGCTCCCGTCGTAACTACCTTCATTTAATTTAGCAACAGAAACCAATTTCATTTTAACAGATCCTAGCATGTTATCAAAATAAGTACCACAGAAACATGCTATATCACAGAAGCATAGAATAACTACCACAATACCTATCACAACTGCAGGCATCGACTAATTCATCCTAGATGGCATGGAATAATTCATGGTATGAAAATTCATACAAGGTGCATAGATTATGCATGAAATGGCATACCCTCATATCATCGGGTTACAACTAGAATCGTACTCACAATTGCATCAACAGTATCAGCATAAATCATGTGCGTCACCCAATGGTGAAACCAAATCAACCGTAATAATCAAAATCATTAAACTAATAATTGCATTTTAGGAAATTTGGATTTTCCCTATGTGTGGGGTGGCCAATCCCAAACACAGCTTATTACCAAAATCCAGTTTCTTCTAATCCCTGTCTAATGTCACCAAACCATAAAACAATCAAGTGAGAAAACTCCTCTGATACCACTTTGTAACATCCCGTCCCGGCTCACCACCAACCTGGTGGCTGAATCGCTCGACACATGGCCTCAAGCACGTCTCCCCATACGACAGAGGCTGCCGACTATCAGTGATGGTCTCGGGAGGTGATAGTGGGGAGACTATACCCTCTTATCATATTTTCACAATGGTATCATTAGAATAAATAACAATCAGTAGCGGAAGCTGTAATAGATAAGCAATAAACAACAGTAGTGGAAGTAAAATAATGATCATTTATATAAAAGGTGGAAAACGCCACTTGTCACAATACAGGGATGATGATACAGATATGGAAAGCAGTAAACAATACAACATGCTTTCAATACAATACAAATGAAGTGAAGAAAATATAGGAAAGACCGATGGGCGATCTCTTGAGCATAAAAAGCTCCCACTTGGTCTTTTCTCCTAACTCCCCACGTACAAATAGCCCAGCGGACAACCTAGGTCCTGCAAGCAAGAAGGCCTACTTGGGTACCCCAGTGCAATGGCGGCCCGAGTAGGGTGTGAGATATAAATCTCAATAGGCTGGCACCATCGGTGTCTAACCCAATCCAGACAGTGTAATAATAATTAATGCAGTAAGCAAGTATAGCAAGGTTCGATAAACAGAACAATAAAGAACAACAACACCCGTCCCGGTATCCCCAGAAGAAACCTGAAGGCTATACCAACTTTGGCTCATTGCCGGTAAATTAACCCTATCATGTCACCATATATATTTATATAATACATTGGGTAGGACCGAGATGGAACTCAAGAACATCCTTAATACAGAGGCAGCGCTCTCGATCCTACCTCTAGCCCAACCCTGGGGAAGCTCTTACGGTCTATCCCTACCCCGATGTATTAATAATGATTCAAGGAATACATATATATATATATATATATATAATTCTTTGGGTAGGACCGGTACAGAACTCACAGATGTCCTTAACCAAGGAGTAGCGCTCTCGATCCTACTCCCGGCCCAACCTTGGGGAAGCTCTCTCGGTCTATCCCTAGCCCGAAAGCTTAATAATGATTCAAGGAATACACATATATTTAATACGTTGGGTAGGACCAGGATGGAACTCACAGATGTCCTTAACCCAGGAGCAGCGCTCTCGATCCTACTCCTAGACCAACCTTGGGGAAGCTCTCACGGTCTATCCCCGGCCCAAAGTTGTGTTAAAGGGGAGCTCTCACGGTATACCCCTGGCCCGAAGCTGTATCATTTAATAAGAATATGTTATAATTCATACACTTCTTATAACATTCATATCAATAAAACATGGGATTTCCACATTCAAAAACACCCATAATCAATTATGGTACTCATTCACAATCATAACAATATCACTAGGGTCATGCTCTAACCCTCTCTAGTGTTCTATTCAGTTAACCCATCATTCATACTCATCAAACAAAACATAAGGCATTATCTCTTATGCGTTTCAAGTAACCATATCACAAACACAACCCAACCCATTATCTATGTCACTTAGGGTACATTCCATATTCAAGGACATCTGGCCCAATTTTCCTAAGCATGGAAAATTGGTCACGGGTTCCAGTATAAGGTCATTCCATTTTAAGGTTACCATCTTACTCAGTTTGGCTAACATGGAAAATTGACCCCAACCCAAGCATTACATAAAAAGCATCAAAGTGGAATTATAACAATCCAGCAGGAAAGAATCAAAAGTATATCACTACTTTTCATCTTGAAGACAGCGCACCTCTGATCGAGGGGTTTTATTATTAAATCATTAGTTTAGTGAGAAAGTAACCATTTTATCTTCTTCCTGTAATTCACACTGTTTTCAAAGAAGCATTTAATATGAACTAACTTGTATAATTAATATTCTAAGGCAATGCAATATTAAATTAACTTTCACTTTACTTAAATTAAAGGGCAAGGAGAGGGACTCTACCTCAAGGTGGATCCATCCGTCCACTCCGTCTCGTAATGCTTTCTAACTAAGAGTGGCCGCTGCTGCTCCCCCATGTAGCATATGTGATTTCACATATGTATAAGGACACCAAGCCTCTATGAACACGCCCCGCATGGCCATGAGCGTGCACAAGAGGATCCTTACACATATGCTTATACACATATATATGTCTCCGCTCACCTGCGCATGCACTTTTTATATATGCAATGAGAACAAATAGCCCTGTACGTGTATATTCGCTGCCATGGAAAAATATACGCACGCCGGGGGGAGCCCACGTACATATAAATACGTACCTATACCTGCGTAGGTGAGTCGCCTAAGCTCCTGTAACCCAAACCCAACTTCAAAGGTCCAACGCACTAAGCAACAAATACCCGGACCCTTTAGAACAACTAAGGTAACAAATTAGAAGCTGCAAACACCAAGAAAGGGTAAAAGCCTTACCTCGGAAACAAACTGGTGGATCGAAACCAGCACAAACCGCCTTGCCTTTGGCGGCGGAAATCGTAATTGCACCAATGAGGTCCTAGGGAACCTTCCGCACAACCCTGGAACAAGCAGAATTAAAAGAAAACTGAAAACAACACAACCCTAAACCTAGGTGTTCGGAAAAATGGAAAATAGGGCAAAGAGGAGCCCTAAAATCGGCCAAGAATGAGGGGAGAGTAGAAGAGAGGACTTACTGTGATGATTCAGAGGAGAAACCTCAAGAAATTGGAGAAGAAAAATGAAGGAGGAGGGAGTCGAGGGGAGCTTTGTGCGCTGTGGCTCCAAGGGGAAGGGCTCGCATGGGTTATGGCCGAAAAGAAGGGGAGGGAGTGTTAGTTTTAGGTTTTTATTTTTATTTAATTTTCTTTTATTTTAATTGTTAATCAAAACTTAAATCAAACCCGAGCGCACGGTTTGACCCGAAAAGTTTGCCCGTGTGCAAACCGTGCGGAGTCTTCTGCCTCCATGAGATCTCTCGCACGGGATAAGCGCACGGTTTGGGGAAACTATGCGCAGCCTGTGCGCACGCCACTTTCCACCAGATTTGGGCCGCATGGTTTAGGCCGCACATCTTGGTCAGCCCGTGCGCCAACCGTGTACCCTCTGCATCCTTTTAAAGAATCGGGGTTTGTCCCTTCCGAAACCCCTCGGGCCACCTGGGAAACTTAACGGCCATTCGCCCAAGCCCAAAAACATTAAAAAGAATGGTTCAAACATTCAGAACCTCGTTCCGATGCCCGTTTCTAAAAACAACTGGTTCAGTAATTGACAAAGTTCAATATCCCCCAATTTTTAACCTGGTTCAAGACGCGGGTCATTACAGAATTACTAATATGTATAGAGACCATCGAGATCATTAATTGTGATTTGGAATGAAAAGTGATATTTCAGATTTTACCATGAAATGTTTGACAGGTCAACAGGTAAAAGCACAGCAGCAGTTATAGAAGGGGATGCTTTAGCCATTACAAGTGAAAAAGTTGAAATTGTATAATATATACATGGAATTAATTATTGGATTACCAAATACATCTCAAGGTAATAATGCAATCCGGGTTATTATTGACAAACTAACTAAATCTTCTTATTTTCTTCTTATTTGATATATTATGTCTTTGAATGATCTTTCTCAATTGTACATCAAAGTGATTGTTAGTTTCTATAGAGTTCATCTTTCTATTGTATTTAACCATGATCTCAAGTTCACTTATAACTTTTGAAATGGCCTTCAGAAGTCATTGGGAACAGATTTATATTTTAGTACAACTTTTCATCATCAAACATATGGGAAGTCATAATAGATGATTCGAACATTATAGGATATGCTTAGATCTTGTGCAATGGATTACCAGAGAATTCAGGTTAATTATATTTCATTAGTTTAATTTTCTTATAATAATAGATTTCATTCCAGTATACTATTGTCACCTTTTGAGTAATTATTTGGTAAAGAGTGTCGAACTCCATCATTTTGGGATGAAGTCATAGAATTAATGTAGATGGGGCCATAATTAGTTGAGTAAGTGGATGATAAAGTGAAGATTATCTAGAAACACATGAGGACAGCTCATAGAAGGCAAAAACGTTATGCAGAAAATAGGAGGAAAGACTTATCTTTTTAGATAAGTTATCATATTTTTATCAGAATCTCACCATGGAAAGGTGTTATGAATTTTTCTAATAAAGTAATGTTAAGTCCATGATTCATTAGACCATATAAAATCCAAGAGAATGTTATAAAAATAACCATCTAAGTAGATTTACCTTCGAGTCTATCTCAGGTACATAATGTTTTTCATGTTTTGATGTTGAGAATGTCTGTTCCAGATTCAAATCATGTTTAGATCCTAGAAGCAGTTCAGCTGGGAGAGAAACATTCTTATAAAGAGAAACCTGGTCAGATTATTAATCTATGAGAACAGGTATTTGTTATTAAGGTAATCCAACAAGTAAAAGTTTTGTTGACAAACCCCATGGTTTAAAAAGCCGCGTGGGAATCGGAAAGTGTTGTGAAGGAAATGTACTGTCACATTTTTAATAAGTAAATACAATTTAATGATGAAATTTCCAGAAGGTGGGGAAAATGTAACACCCATAGGTATTCATAATAAACTTAATTGTATGAATCCCTAAATATCTACATAATTAAACTTTTTCAAGTAGATAGTTTTTAACTAGTTGTTTAACATAATTTTCCACTTTTATGATTTTAATTTTGAAAAACAGACATCTATGGTTCTTATCAGTAAATTATTTGGAGTCTGAGAGAGCCAACTTATTTTTTTGTGAATCATAGAATACCCTAATGAATAGTGATATGAATAGTAATATGAAACTCATGAATAGTAAATCATATAAATATTTTATTTTTTTAATGTTATATGATAATGATATCTTGATTAATTTTTCAAGGTGATATAAACTGACTTATTGTATTAAAATTTTAATTTTCAAATAAATTATGATTTTATTTTAAATTAAATTTAATCATAGTTAAAAAATTATTTTCCAGAAATGGTGTTCATTTTTTAATTATACACATTGAAAATGGTTAGGGTAAATTTTCTGGATTTTTCTTGAGATAGTTGAATTTTTAGTGGATAGTAAAAATACAGTTTTATGTTTTTGATGTGTTTGATGACATCATAATGATTTAATAATTCTATGCAACATTTTAGAATTAAAATAAGATATTAGGTATCCCAAGTGGTCAATAACCTAGCCAAAACCCATGGTAAAGCCCATGGTTTTGAAAATACCACTAATGAGGTGTCCTTTGATATTAACTAAAAATTCCATTACTTTCACAGTAAAATACTTGCCTCACTCCCTCTTATACTCACACATATTAAGCTTTTATAATTTCCTAAATAATACCAAATACCCTTCCCATGGCTGGTCCCCTTGTCTAAGACCTTTTGTTCTCACAAAAATTCCAAAACCAATGGCCTTAAGGATGATCTGAATAAGTTGATTGTAAGAAATAAAGATCCTCTTTCATTTTCTTGTGTTTTATTTTCAATTCTGTTCTTTTCTTATACTCTCTTATCCTCCCCTTATACAAGAGGCATGAAAGCTAAAATATTATATATATTCTAGACTTTTATCTTGTTTATGAAAAAATTCATCATTATTCTTCGTCTCCTCTTCCTAATATTCTAAAAATAAAAAACATCATCTGTGATGTGTCGATTTACTAACATCATGGACGATGTGTCTTCAATTTCCATTACTTCCTAAAAATATGGATTTAAAACCATTTTAATGGTTAAAAATATTTTTAAATTGTATGATATGACCTCTATTATGTTTTTTAATTAACTTATATGCATAATATTAAAGGTGTATGATGAAATAAGTTCGTCATTATCGAAGAACCGCTAAAATGATCGAAACAAATATCACTAAGGATTTATCTAATGATTCATCCACATAAAATATAAAAAGTTATTAATGGAATAATTTAATGTTATGGAAAAATATTAACACCATTTGATTCCACATCTATAGATTCTATTCCATTCGACAAGAAAATCCTTTATGAACCAACCATGGAAATCAAGTGAAGCACGCAACCGAAGAAATGGAAATAAGAAAATAATATTTATAAATGGGTCAAATGATGTTATAAAATTATCATACAAGGTGTTATAAACATTAAAATGTTTCTTTAAAATATAAATAAAAATATTTCAACCATTATATATTAGGTTTAAGCAATTTTTTAAGTATAACAAACCTGAGGTAAGGGAATTCTTAAATCAGTTTTCATTCTTCAGGCTAACCTTCAATTTCATTTATTATATGGAACTAAAATATATTGGATAATTAATTTAATTCATATTATGTTTCATTATGTATATTTATAGTTTATACACATATTCCTTTAATTATATTTATTCTCAGTTCAATGATATGATATTTGTAAGGGAATTTTATTTTTAAATTCTCTTTTAAAAATATATTTTACAAAATTAAAAGAGAAATGTTTTTATTAAATTATTCATGTTTTGTGATTATTTATTGGTTATTGGGGGTTTTTTATTATGAATGGTGGGACCTATATCTCCCTCCAATGCATTGGATATGTGTAAGTTGGATTTTGTCTGTATGATTACTCCAAGTGTTTCTGTGATAATTACACCATAATGTAGCTATAAAGGTTACATTGTCAGGTAGCTGTGAGGGTTAAAAATAATAAGGTAGTCATGAGGGTTATAATATAAGTAAGTAATTATAAAAGATACATTTATGAGTGTATATATTTTATCTAATGTTTTTTTGGAAATATCATGTTTTACAATGTAAGTATATAAGGGTGACATGAATGTATTTGTTAAATGATTTCATATGCTTATGAGTTTCCATGGACTAGTGGTTTCTTTCTTTCTTTTATATCCCTTTGTGAGATTTTTATGTTCTTCCCATTCTTTATATTTTTTTCATGGGTTATAAGGATGTGTAATATTAAAAAGTAAGTGAAGTTAAATGTTATGAAGTTTATTCAAATAAATCATGTTTAAGTTTTGTGTTAAAAAATTTATTTTTTGGAAGAAATGGATATTGTTTTAATAGAACCCACTTTGTTTGATTCTGGACTGATATGTATGATTTTTTTCTTAAATTTATAAATCTCTAAAACAAAAAGATCTTTGGGATTGTATACGAGTTAAATTTAGTTAAAGTAGCTAGATTAGGTATTGTTTATGGTTGGGTCCTTATACTAATTTTGGTATCTATCCCCACATTTAGAACCCAATGTTTCAAATGGACGTTATGTTTGGAAAACTAAATTTTCAAAAAGGAATCTCATGTTGGAGTTAATAACATAACTTTTTTAACTTTACATTTGAATAAAATGTTTGGTTCTGGAATCTATCGTTCATCAAGTAACCCCTCATTTGAGTATTTTACATTTGGTATGTTAACCAAACATTGGTATTGAACCTCAAACCATGTTATTATATGTTTGGATTAAACAATACATTATGAACCATAGTTTTATTTTTTTCCTCACATTAAGAAACATCATGTTGAATCAATCATTTGAGGGATTTTAATTTTGGATATTTATTTGATTTCATCTATGATATCACTAGAGTAAATATCTAAATAAAAATATTCAACGGCCACTTAAAAATATCTTCAATTGAGAATTTATTCATTCCTATTTATAATGATGTAATGATTTCTTATGGTGGTTTAATTTTGAATTTCATTTATGCTAAGACTTTTAAAAATCATGATTTATCTGGAGATATTTTTAGATCTGTTTGAACTGGTTCCAATTTAGCTTCTTATTTATTCTTAGTGGATTTATCTAGTTGATATCTAAGTGTTGAATAGTTCTAAAAACACTATATTTTATCTGAAGTTATTATACTAAATATCCTTATAAGTAAATTGGTAATTTTTTAAAATTTTATTGATGATGTTGTTAATGCATCTACCTATTATTCATCTTCTGTAGTTCGTTGAAGTTATTTTTCAAGACTGCATTTTGGAAATATTCTTATTATAATATAATGTTCTATTCTCATCCAGCTCCTAAGAAGCATTTTTTTGGCTTCGATGTAATTTGGAAATTTTATACATTTGATTTATTGATATTTTAGAAGGAAAGTGCTTTAAATATATTATTATATTCCTCTAAGGATATCTTCTTCTATTAGTTGAAACATATACAAATAAATGATTTTAATGAGAATTTATCCATCAAAATTATTTCTCTATTATTTTTAAACTCTCGGTTGTGGATTGTAAAGAGGACTATTAATTTTCCTATTTTATGAATTTTGAAATATTTTTAACATGCTGTGGAATCTCTCACTCAAATTTTGTGATCCATATAAAAAGTATCTACTAGTGAAAACCACCATACTCATAGAGAGTGTTGTGGTGGTTTGGACTATGAGATATTTATGCCCCAAACCACTATATAAATAGCTCTGTTATGTTATTTATTTTCCATATAATAATTTATTTAAAGAAAAAGGAACAATATCCATTTCCTAACAACAAATTTGATTGGTTTTAAATTATTCATGGTTTTTTTCAAAGGACACAATCCCCACTCTCCAACACACTCTTGTGGTTTAGTTATCATTTTGACCTAACAACCTACTCCTTAATGTGATATTTGGAATATATAACTTCTTTAATCTAAACTGGTGATATCTGGATAGAAGTTCGATGTTTGAAAAAAAACATTATCCTATAAAATAGTAAAAAAACTCATATATGTGAGGAAAATGGTACTTATTATTTATTCTTAACCAATTAAGATTATGATAGTTGGAATGAAATAGATATTTACATCCTTATTAATTGAAAAAATCATAAGTTATACCTAACACTATTCACCAGGATAAATGAAACATTTCACCAGAAAATCATAAATTATATTTTTCAACTCTTTAAATTATATTATTTCGTTGAGATAAAAAGGAATAGATATTGGTTCACTTCCAATATTGAAACCAATCGAGAATTACCCCTATTTTTCTAGTGGTAGACTGGAAAATTCTTAGTAAAACACCTTAGAAAACCCTTAGACCACTAAATGAATCTCACAAACTGAGGGATCATCTATAAGTTCAACTAAAAATGAATTCATCAATATTTTAAGTCCTATTAATGTATTTCTCACTCAAATATACCTAAAAATAACTCTCTATGAAATACTTGGGAGCTTCCATTAGAGGAAGTATAGGACACTCCCCAATGATAATATTTAATATTCCCTTTTTGGTGATCAACCAATTAATCCCAATTATAATATTAAATATTTCTATGTTGACAACCTGATAATCCAAAACTATATCAACTTCACATATGGATAAAGAACATGAAGGACATAAAAATCACAAATCACACTTTTTTCAAAGAGGCATTGGCAACTCCATCACATAAGGAATGAGTTTTCTTAGAGTTTTAAAGATATTAAAAATTTATATCATATAAAAGAGTGGGAGTGACCATTATAAAATAAAAAATAATTTAAAGAATAGGCAATAATTATAGTACCTCTCAATGTCAAAGGACCAAGATCACCTTCCACTACATGTATCTGCTCCATTTCAGAGGACTATGGCTAGAACCCTCTTGAAATTGAAGTATCCAAATACACCATATATATCTTTTAATTCTTAACAAACCTAATTCATAATAAGTAGTATAATGATCATAATAAATTATAGATTGGATTATCATTAAAATGAGTTACAAAATTTCATATGTGAGGGAAAAAACATTCATTATACCCTATTTTGAAACATTATTATAATGACAAGGTATCTCTATTATATACTTACGAATGTGTGGAATAAGCCCATTTTTTAGAGTGACTACCTCCAATATTTCTTATTTCTTTCCTTTTTATATGATATATTAGGATCTGTTAAAACTACCACTAGGTGGAAGAGGAATTCCATCCAATCCTGACTTTCCTACCATGTTAATCTCTTCAATCCATGCTCTTTCAACCACCTTATCGTAGGAGTTATTCCTCGACATGAAAACTTCAAAATGGATATTTTATGGAAATCAAATTTGAAACCTCTGAGAATTAAATTTATCATTTTATACCACCTTAGGGGAAAATGAACCAAATCGAAAAAAAGTAATTATACTCCGTCATAATCCAATAAACCTATTGAAAGGTAAAAAACTCCATGGATTTTGTAAAAATAATTAATTTTAGAAATAACTATTTGAAAAAGATGGCCTTAAATTCCATCCACTCCATGAATTCATGTTTATTGTCTTGAACTATTCTTCCCCACCACCTCCTGTAAGGACCATAAGACTTAAAAATATCACAATATTACTTAACAGGATCTGGAGTTTACACAATTTTGAATTTTTTCCAATATATCCTAGCCTGTTTTATGATTACTACGGATAATTATTCCCCTGGAAGGATGGTGGTATCAAGTGGATAAAATCTTATGATCGACCTTTATCAACTCTAGTTTCTATTTTAACCACTCTAGATTGATCATGAGTATGTAAAACATTTGGTTCCATGTCATGTAATGCTCGGACAACCTCTTCCGAAAATATTCTGATTGATCCGAGGGTTTACTCATGGAACACCATCCCAAACGCCGTCCCAAATAACCTCCTAAAGAAAACTATGAAGTATCCTAGTAGGTATGTTACTACATAAAAGGAAGGTAATATTACAATAGAAAAAAGTAAAATATTTGTTTTAGTCCATTTAACACAATCAAGAATCTAGGGTAGGGTCAAAACTCATCATGGTAGATACACATACCAACAACCCATCATAAATAAAGAATTTGACGATGAGTTTTGACCAGGAACTCACTCAGGAACTACCACTCCCTTAAATCCTATCTCGTTCTAACCAAAACATCCTAATATTATAATATTATAAAAAACCTCCTTTGATACCATCTTTTCATGAACTATCCCAGGTCATCCCTTAACTATAAACCTGACCTAGCTCAGGACAAGTCACGAAGAGCATTCTTGATCCCGATGAGCTAGAGATAAGCACCTGGGAATCAAGAACAACCGTTAGGAATGAGTTTTCCAAAAAATGTAAAATGAAAGTAAACACAATGGTATATATATATATATAAGAATTTCAATATTACAATATACAATTAAACTATGGAAAAATAAAATGTCTATAAAGAATAAAAAAATTCTCCAAGCCAAAAATAGTTAAGTCGAAGTACTTAAAGAAATACAAACCCAATATACAAGTGAAACATGTTACCGCTGAACTCCTCAAACCTCACTATCATGGTAACCAATTACCTTTATAAGTAACCCTATATTTACTTAAATTAGATAAAACAAGATCTACATACACCCAAAGTTATGTGAAGGGTGTGAGAAAACATGCTCTGTAGGATCCCAATGAAGTGTTCCATGAGAAGTCTTAATAATATAACCCATTTATGTTTATTTTAAAAAAGGATAGAAATATATTTTCATAGTTCATACCAATACATTAAAATTCACCCTTTTAAAAAAATTATAAAATATTTAAAAATTAACTAGTTTTAAAAACATTTCATTACAATATATTTATCAAATAATTTCATGTAATCATTCAAATGAGTAGAAACATTTAAAATAAGTCCTATGATACAATAATTATGGGATAGATAGGATCATCACACCATCTTAGTGAAGATTCATGACTAGTGTCAATGACAAAATACCTAGAACAACAAGAAAAAAGGGATGGAATAACACACCAATAATTGGACCCCCATAATATTTCATAAAATCTATAGTCAAAATAGATTCTAATTGTTTATCCCATCTATGAAAATAATACCATGCCTAGTTTTCTTAACACAATTTTACACCCCTCAAAATTACTCTAGTTTAAAGGGTTATCTACCTATACTAAGTCTAATCTATTCAAAATATTAAATAGTCCCCACCCACACTTGAAGGCTATTAAATTCGACATACCATGATTTTAATCGATTTTTCATCAAAATAAAACATTCTTGGAAATAACTCTTCATCAAAAACACATAATGATTTGAAAACACTTTCCTTAAAATAAAATATTCTTTGAAATCATTATCCATAAAAATAATGTATGATTTTAAATAAATTTTCATCAAAAACACATAATTTTTAATAACACTTTCCATCAAATATAATATTCTTTAACATCGTTATCCATCTGAACATCTCAATGGAGATTGATTCCTTAATAATATAATGAAAAATAATACTTTATAAATAATGAACCATTTTATATCGATTATCAAGATAAATATATAAATCATGTTTTCTATAAACCTTAGGATTTGAATTAAAAGATAAATCAAGAATGTTTTATAGAAAAAAAAACCTTTTGTGAAACCAGTTACCTCAAAAACCAAGTATTATCAAACAATCAAGGGATCCAAAAACAAATGAGAGAGGGAGAGATCTTCAGAGGTATGAAATGTACCTATAATAATAATCTAAGGTAATGAATATAAAATATAATTATATCAATATTAATATAGAGAAATAATAAACACATACATATATATCAATCATAAAATAAGAAATATATTATAAGTAGTAAGGAATGATGAGGTTGTTGGAGGAAAAAAAGATCCCTGATGTAGAGGATATAAAAAAACACCATTGAATTTTGATGAATAGATAATCCTCATAAGGGAATGAATAATATTTTTATAATATATGGAATATCATATCAAAAGACTTTCAAATACAACCCTATAAGATTTAAATAACTCCATTAATGGACATAAACCCCTCTAGAAAACTAAACCACAAAATTAACCATTTAAGAATACAAAAATAGGAAACTCTATGGAATGTTGGGAATTCAACATGATCATGGTATCCTCGATTATTCCACACCATGGATCCTAACAAACCAATAGAATATTTTGTTGTGTAGAAATGTTGGATATTTTTTTACTAATCATTCACTTAACTCGGCTTTGGTGGAGACCAAACTTGTCATGGTGAAAAAAGAGGCTCCTCATTCCCCATTCCCGAGACCATCCCCTAGGTAGGGAATATTGGTATTTACTTTTCTACAAAATATATCCTTCAGAACAACATGTCTTGGACCATGACATAGTTTATCCCATGTTGCACTAGTAAAATCCAATAATCTTTCATAATCAATCAGGAACCAACCAAAACATCTCAAACCCCAAAATATCCATCCCAAAATAAAAAAATAGAACATACCTCAAGTTGAAAAGAAGAAGTTATACAAAAATATACTTTTTGTTGAAACATTTAGATGGAAGGATAGGTTATTAAGAGAACAAATCCAATCATATTTTTCAAAAATGATATCTTCAAAAACTAGCCTCCAGATTCAACTGTGAAAATGATACCAAAGTGATCTTGTGATGGAACAAATCTCAATAGGATCACAAGAATATTGACACATTAAAGGAAGAAATTAAGTGAACATAATTTAAATTACAAAGAACTAGGTGGCTAGTCAAAAATAGAAAATAAACTCCATGATATCCACTAAGTGGTAGAATTTTTTAGAAATTTAAAATTATGTCCAGAAAAGTATATATAATTATACCATATATCTGATATAATTAGAAGAGGCTTAAATAGAAAGCTTTAGATTAATCCCATTATCATCTAGTATCAGTTATCATGGAGAAAAATCAATACATAAAATGATATGTAGAAATAGAAATTATATCAAGATGACATACTACCGAATATTATGCAAGTCCTTTGGAAGGAGAAGTAGAAGAATATTATAAAGAGGTATCATGCATTCCTCAACGTATCCAATAGTATATGAAACTTGAAATTAATACAATTATTCAAGAGAAATGGAAACTTGGTGATATAAAATGTGTCTCCCATGATCTAAATTAAAATATAATGAAAATAGAATATCTACAATCCAGAATTTGAGAGAAGATTAATAGGAAAGGGAAACGTTTATCTCCCATAAAATGTGTTATTTAATTATTTATTTATAAATATTAATTAAAGATTATATACCATATATTATAACTATATTCAAGAAGAATGTGGATCATGGATGACACATATAGAAGAAGTTCCCCAATATAGTATGATCATTAAGTTAGATTGTGAAAAGGGTCGTAGAGAAGCCATAGATGGATTTTCTTTATACCTGTGATTTTATATTCTATTAGCTATTTTACAGTAGTTTACAATATATAGTTCACTCAATCTCACAAAGGATACATTAAGGGATAATATAGGTGGTGTTGGGATAGGTTTTTAAGACACATAGAAGTGAGAACAATTATCCAGGAATATGTCAATTTCCTAAAAGAGTTCATTCCATGTTATAGCATTGGTATTATAAAAATTGACAAGCATATGAAGGATATTAATTAGATTTATTTACCTAGAAGCTTCTTTGTGGTTTTCCTGAAGTGTTTTCACATTCCATAAAGACTCACCTTTCCCAATATATAGATCTGTAATAAAATTTGGGAGTTTGAGTTTAAAATGGAAAGGTTGGTGATAAGACTCTATTTTAGGAAAATTCATGTCCGGAAGGATGTAATAAATATATAATATATGATTTCAACCAATTTTATAAAGGTTGAGAGTGTTTTGGTAAGATGTGGTTTTGGTTCTACTTGTCCTGAGCGTGTTAAACCCTAGAAAAATCATTTATAACAAAGAGTTATAAAAAAATTGTGAAAAAATTTAGTCACACAAGAATAAAAGGAATTAATTTATAAATAAAATAGTATCAAGTTTATTTTTATTTAAAAACTCATAAAAATCAATGAGATATAATAAACGAAATAGAATCTTAGAGGCTGTAATATAAATCATTTTGTAAAAATATAGGATTAATCATAGATTAACTAAAGAAAAATATCTATCTAGTTGAGGTTATTGATGGTTATATGATAAGAAATTTCACAGAGTTTACACGTTCTAAGATGTACATAAATGAATAAGTAGTCTCAAATAAATACTAATGGTAGATACATTAGAGGTATTTTCTGATATTATCTATGGAAGAAACATAAACTCAGATGATAAGAGTTTATATTCATTATATTTATTGTACTCAGAGGAGGAAGAATCAATCTCAGAAAAGGAAGAGAATAACCCCAATATAATTTTCAGATTGTATTAAATAACATTATTTTTTACCAAAAACTAGTTCTCTAGAAGAATCTCCAAAGCTAATAATTCTAGATGAAATTTTAGGTCATGAAGTGCATTATTCATAAATTAAAATACCTTTATAAGAAGTGTATATTCAATAATGTTTATTCCTTGAGGTAATTTTCCTATAGTATACCAAAATTATTGTGTAACATATAGAGAAATAACCAAGATCGTAAAGGATTAAGATATTATTAATGCCTATAAAATAGATAATGGATTATTTACACTGCCTTTTCTAAAATTGCAGGAACCCAGGGTGCAACAGAAGCAAGAATGAGGTGATATATAAATCATAGGTTTGTATTCAAGTTAAAAACATAAAATCCATTTAATAACTTTATAGTACTTCTAAAAGTATCATGTTTAATTCAATTTAATCATGAAAAATAAAATCAAACTATAGCTTAAATGGTACCTCGTTCATTTGAATTCGTTGGTTTTATTCTCTCACCATTGATGTGCCATGGTTGTAAGACCCAAAAATAGATGTTATCTAGTCTTTCAACAAGTCTTATTCAATTTGAGGGTCATTTATCTATGTTTCCCAGGTGGTATTATGAGAAATATGATATCTTTACGGTGTTCCATTGATCAACTAAAGAACACGTCCTCAAACAAGAAATATAGATCAATCCAACCATGTTATTCCTTCAGAATCACTCTCTAATAAATTGAGAGGATATGAGATGATAAATTCTCTCACTAAATTCATAAAAATGGTGGATCTTATAATTCAAGAGGCAAAATTGAAATTTTATACAAAGGTTATACTTTCTGAAATTTTAATTTGGTCTCTAGAAAGCAATAATCTTTATTTTAGACATTTGCACAGATATATGATTTAAAAAATATTTCATAAACATCACAAATATTTTATCACTCACTTTTATCACAATAAATTGTTATGTGATAAAATAGGATCCATTAAATCCATCTCTAAGCTCCCTAAATAATTTAATGAACTGTCAATATCCTATGTTCATTCGAAAAAATATATTTTTATGAATTAAATTTTATAACAAAAAAATGTGATTACCTTAGAAATAAATTCAAAAAAAATTATTCTAAAATTGAATAAACTAATTTAATTATTTGTAATTTTGATTAGTTAAACTCTGATGTTCACCATCCCCCACATTTGTGGCCCACTTTGTCTTATATTCTATTCGTTAGAATATGTGGAACTTGTGGATACCCTAAGTGTGTGACCCTCTAGGTCCTTATTTCAATAGTTGTGAGTCAAACCCATAGATTAGAGTAGATTATTGAAATACATCATGGTGCCTAAGGAGATAAGAAATTTAATAGCTATGAATTCCTCCAACAAACACTTACAGTGTAATGTAATATCTTTGTGTTACGATATCTCATAAAGAAGGATTCACATTTGTGTCATCATAACTTTATTTCATTATATATTTCATGACATTACTGGATGGGATTACCTTATTGTACCATGTAAATGTATTTTTGAAGGCAATATAATCTTGGACCACATGGTCTCAACATATACCTCTTCCTCAACTCAGAAGAAACAAATTTTATCTTGAACATTCATCCAATTCCATACCACTAATGACGCACCCAAAAGACTATCTCTCAATGACTCTGTTATCATAGTTTATTTATTAAATCAAAGAATGTGATTAACTAAAGAAACTAATAATGATCTCAAGTCCAAACTCCAATACACATGTTCATAGATAGGAAAAACCAATGAACCCAGTAACATGTTGTCTTCCAATTCGTGGGTCTTTCTTCATGATCTCACCTCTAGATATCAAAAAGTGAGAACTTCATGAGAATATGTCTCAATGCTTATGATCCCCCAGAACCTGATAGTCAGATATCATATGTTTCTTATCAGTATGATGTATCTAGACCATAGGATACATATATTTAAGATTATAGTTATAGAATCTCATGTTTCTCATTATATCTCAGAACTACTATATCCTTTTGATATGACACATAATATAAGGAAATCACTATGAAGATAGTGGATGTAGAAATATCACCACTATTATGGTAAGAATAAACACATGTATATATCAAACTAAATACATGTAATGGTAATAAAAAGTACAATTCAGGTTGGGTCTAGGGAAGCCACCTTTACAGCACTCCCACTTTCTCTAGATCAAACTCTTTAACTATCTTTGTTATGTATAAAATGATAAGATTATTCTTGAACTGAGATATCGCTTTAGTTATGGGATTTTCATTTTTCAACTAGATGGCTATACATCTAACTGTGACCTCATATCCTTGAGTAAAAACCCTCTATAGATGTACTCCCATGTATATAACTTTTTCCACTATCTTAACTTTTCATTTTGTATAGTAATAGTACCTAAATTTAAATTTTGATAATCCTTATTTACTATGTATGATTCCTATAACTGGAAAAAATTGATACATTTTTTACACTGCTTCTTAGCTACATCAAAAACTGCAATGAAATTGGTATTTATAGATATTCACACAACTAACTTGAATGATATTTTCATGATCATTATCTTAGAATAACTATGATATTAGATCACACTAATCCATGTAAGACTAGTTTGTTTCCCCTAAAAACTAGTATCATTTCCTCTTCGCATACCAGGTATACATCCTTTGAACTTATTCAAGTGCAATTGGATAGTTCTCACTATATACCTTACAGTTATCCTAGTTACAAATGATATTATCATGCTATAAAGTGTATATTTTAAATTTAAATTTGTGTACATATTGTGGCATATGTGGTTGATTCATCTCTAAATCATATGGAATTAAAATCACCAAATTAATATCCACTAATGTCCTTAACATGTCTACCTAAAGAGATATATGTCACGTTACACTGGTAACAATTCTCTCGTGAATTGTTCTAACTTGTATTTTTAATACTATGTTAGTACATGTATGATTTACAATGTCTATGAAACCTTTAGATATAAATAAAAAATTACATTCCATAAAACTATGGTTACTACTTTATGTAAATATACAGAGAGTTATTTGTACCCTAGTCTTAACTAATTATAAGACCAATATATATTTTTCCTATGTTAAAAAACAAATTATACTTGGAAAACAATGGTCCTCCAAATAACCTCTGGTAGACATAGGAAAAAAATTAACTCCAAATGAATATTCTATGATATAGTTTCATAATTTAATCACGAACTGGATTTTAGTATCTTTTTTCCCTTATTGGTATTCTATGATGTCACCATCCCTTTCTAGTTGAGTCTTATATATGTCTTCCATGATTGGCAGCCGTGACATCCAATGTATAATAAAATGATCATAGAAATTAGATATGACAAGTTAAATTATAATGGAATTAGGTATAATTGACTTGGTATATCCAATTAAGCCTCATTAGTATCACACTGGTACTATCCATGTATAGTCTCATTTGAATACCCACCACTGCATTGAAATTATTAATTATCATATACTGTGATATATAGAATTCATTATAGAATTTTAGTTAATCTTTTCAATTTTAGTTAATTGTCATATACTTTATACATGTAGGAATTATTATTTAATTAACAATGTAAAACTACATGGTGAATAAAAAACCATCACCATGGGTTGATCTTTTCTACACAGTATGTGTCTTTGGATAATTCTCCTCTACAAGCTCTTGTGGAACTTGTTCTTATGTCAACCATATGTGCATATCTAGCATTGACTAAACATAGGTCAATATTGATCCCACTATCTAAAATAATGATCTGAACCCTTTAATAGAAATATAGTCTATAACTTGACTATATATTTTCTATCATATGTATTTCTATAATATACTTATAAAACATTAGTATGATTACTATAGATGCACATTTTATTTTTTCTTAACACAGGTTTGTCTATATATTAACAAAATTCATGCATATAAACACTCTTTCTTATGACATAACATATTTCCATCAAAATATAAATCATATTATATCCATTTTTCATGATATTTGGCCTATTATTATGGGATAACATTGTTATTTGTGAAGCATGTATTTAAAAATGGAAGTATATTCAATGCATGAGATTTAACATTGATGCTCCTTTTACAAACATCACGACTCTAATGTGTATAAAGAAATGTGCATTTAGGAACTTTTCCATGCTACATATTATTAATCAATGTTAAAATGAAATACTCTTCATCAATCCTCCTTATTATTATCATATCTTAAATGTGTATATGGTAATGTGCATTTTGGAATAACACAATTCTACATTATATTGATCTATGAATGCTTGGTCAAGATTTTCATTGGAAAATAATCCTAAATCCTCTCATCTCTCATAACTAAGAATATGTCATACTTCACTTTAACAATCATTAAACACTTAAATAAATCTTATAATGTATACTTAATACTATTTTTCCATTGGAATAGTGCATGCTCGCTAGCCGAACTAGTTTGGAAATATTTGAGGATTACCATTATTTCTAAAATATTATTTTTCAAAACTACATAAATAATTATACTGACAGTAACTATGTTCTTCAACTATGAAGTGTCTAAAACCATACTGATTATATCCTTGAAAACTATTTATAAATTCTCGAAAAATTATTTTCTTTCCACAACTGGGTATATTAGTCTTGCATTTTATATTCATCATGTATTTCCAATGATTTATGTATCACTGAACTATGAATTGAGTATTCAATACGACAATAAGAATTCATTTTAAAATAGGGATAATTTATCCTTGTGTCTGTTGGATATATGAGATTAATGTTTTGGTGATACTCCAAATGTTCAAATGGAATCAATAAACTTGGAAATATAGAAGTTTTGTACTTCTCACCACCAATTTAAGAAACCACTTTTCTTATCTATATGGAGAACACACCTTACTTATAGTAATTTTTATTTATTTAATTGGTTACTATATATAAATTCACATATGTGAAAATAATATTTTATTTAATACCATAGAAGTAAAACTGAATCATTACTTATTTTTTATGAATATTTTCAAAGAAGAAGAAACTACTTACTTATTTAATTCAGTTCATTGCATTTAAACTTCAATAAATATATTTCATAATATGAAAATAATATAACCTCATGTTTAATACCTCATTTCTATAAAGGAAAATTTTAAGGTCCCTTTTTCACCACTCCTACCACAAGAACTTTCACCAGGACTTTAAACTCGTTCCCCATAAGAACAATATATTTATATTTCTTAAATGTTATTATTTCTCAGTGAACCTATTCCAAATGTTACAAAATCATTTTCTATATACTTTTCATTTTTAAACCTTAAATGGAACTGTTTTATATGGGTAAAAAGTATATAATAATGGGATGTACTAAAATATTTAGACCCATCTTTCAATTTATAATTATCCAGGGTAATCATCATCCATTCATATCTTGCTTCTCTTTCTACTCACAATCTTCTCAAATATGAGGCAACATGTAAAATCATCCAGGTATTAATGTTGTATCAACAACTCACATCATACATTGTGATGGAATTATATAAAATCCACCATATTCATTATACATGAGTCTCCTGTAACAATTTGTAACACCCTCTCTTCCAGGGGTGGTTTAATAGGTATTAGGGATTCCAGTACCGTGAATTTTTTATATGGTAGTACATTGAAAAAAAGCCTATACTACTCATTGTAATTCATGTTGGATAGTAAATTTACATTGTATATTATGTATCATAGTGCAATTATTGTATTAATTTCCATTTTTCTATAAAATAATATCTAATAGATTTTACATTTTTCTTGATTACCGATTTAGACATTTTCAAATTATTAATTTTTAATGTATCCCATTATTTTATCAAATTCTTGGAACCCTTTATAATACAATAAAAATAATCTATTTATTGATTATTCTAATGTAAAGGATCCTTGAACCTCTCCTCATAATCTACAAGAAATGGTTATGCCACTACACAAAGAGTCCATGGTAGGCATCTCACTAGACAACCACATTAACTAATGGCTCATTCATCTGTTGAGTAGAGTCCCATATAATTAAAATAATTTCATCGTATTACTCAAGTATTTGCTTATAAAGATGGAAAAAACTTGATGTAGATTATTGTTTACTACCAAACATAGTTTAGTTGATAAACCACTCACATAAGAACTCCCTAGTAATAAGAGGTACCCTCAACAATGGAAGACTGATCACCATATACAACTAGTTTTTCTCAAAGTTTTGCAATGGAAGGAATTTAATGACATAATATTTTTTTGTGGCATTTGGTAACTTAATATTAGTGAGTGAAATATTTTTTATGTTTACCATTCTTAATCTATGTGACCATACTCACAACATAACCATTGTTTTAAATAGAAAACATTCTCCACACATGTTCATTTTACCATTTCACGCTTGTTTATTATCATAATATGTGATCTCACATAATAAATAAACATTCACAAAATAATAAACCATATACATGATAAAATAAATAAATAAATAATTACATGATAAAGAGCTGTGAAGTATTAGTTAATCCGTTGAGCGAATAATGGATTTATCGAGAACCTAAAGGAATTTCTTATGTCCATACCTGACCTAAATTGCATCACTAACAACTCTTTTTCATTCCAATGGTTAGTTATACACCATATCTCAACTCAAACCATGCTACCATGAACTCCCCTTATCGTTAAAATCTATACTCACATGCAAGTAAGGGAAACTCGAGGTGAAAAATTACATTTTTAGCACTTAAATGTGGACACACAGGCCCTTATTAAAATTAAATATGGATGGACGGCGTGAAGATCATCAAATAAAATAATAATTACGTTTTATAAATTATAAATTAAATAATTAAATTAAATCAAAAATAAATCAAAAATTCACAGGTCATCTTCAACTCATGATCATTCAACATTTAAAAAATATTTCAAAAGAAAAATTAAATTTTTTAAAATTCATATTGAGGGTATTTTTAATGAATTAAATTTCATTCAAATAATTTTAATTAAATATAATAAATCCCATAGCACCAAAAATAATTTAATAAAATCCTAGGAAATTTAATTTAATTTTTGATTTTTTTAATAAAAATCAGGTCTATTTGTACAAAAAGTAGATTCTAAAAAAATAATTTAGGACTATTGATGGTTAAAATGGTTGGTCGTTTGGACATGGATCGAATTAGTCTAGCCCAAGATGGGGAATCCATTTAAAGTAAATACATATGTACAATATAAAATGATGACATTCATCCAATGGAATATATGTCCCTACGTTTTATATTTTAATCAATCTTCCATGGGAATATTTGAATAATATTACAAGGGAAGCTATTTAAATTTTATTAAACAAGATTCCATGAGAAACATTAAACTAGATTCGTTGTGAATCTTCATCATTTTAATTTAAGTATATTATATGAAAATAATTAAAATAGATTTAATGAGAGGATTTATCCTTTATTTAAACGAGCTTCCAAGAGAAGCTTTAAACTAGATACCATGGGAATTGTTATTATTTTAATTAAACTAGAATAAATTGAAATTTTTTATTCATTTAATTACACAAGATTCATTGAGAATCATTAAACCAGATTACAAGGGAAGCTTTATACTTTTATTTAATTAAGATTCAATGATAATCTTTAAACAAGCTTCCATGGTAATATTTTTTCATTTAATTAAAAAAATCCTCAATGGGAGGTTTTATCTTCTTAATTAAACAAGATTATATGGGATTCTTTAAACTAGATTGTAAGGGAAGCTTTATCTATAAAATGAAACAAGCATCCATGTAAAGATTGAATTTTAAAATTGAATATCCCAACCAGATTTCAGTACATCTAGCTCCCACACAATGTACACACATCATTCTCCAGCTAAAATCTATTACACCGGTATCCATTAAATTAAATCACAAAAAAAATTTAATTTGTGTAGAACCTTTTACACAAAACCCATTGATTTACAATCATCCATATATTGGAAATAGAAACTCATGTAAATTAATTTTCTATTATTTTAAGACCATATCAGGACCCTCATTCTAAATAATATAAAATTGAATTTAATTTTTAGAATTTTAGACTGAAATAACTACACGTTCTCTCTAATACCAATTGAAATAACCTGAGGCACAACAAGAGTGAGAATGAGATGCAGTTTAATATTTTGGGTTTGGATTCATGTTAAAAACATATAATCCACTTAATCTATTTACAATATTCCTAAAATGATCATGTGTGATACAATTTAGTAATGGAAAATAAAATAAAATGAAATCTTAAATGGTTCCTTGTTCATTTGAAGTTTCCAATTTGATTCGCTCACCATGGATGTGTCGTGGATATAATATTCCAATCTAGATATCCTTTATATCATCCACATGTGATCCAAAATCCTATGATCACTGAAATACATTTCATGGGTGCTAGAGTGGTAAATCAAGTATTTTTACGATGTCCCTTCGATCACCTAAAGGATGTAGACTCAATAATGAAAGCATGATTTATCTAACCTTGTTCTAACATCACAATATTTCTCTAAGAAAATGAGAGGAAAGAGTAGAATAAATTCCCTCACGGAATTTTTGAATATGGTGGATCATATAAATAAAGTGATTAAAATGATTTCTTATAATTAGGTTATACTTTATAAAATTGTACTTTCGTCCCTGGAAATTAATATCCTTTATTTTATACCTTTGTGAACATGTATAACTTAATAAACATGTCATAAATGTCAAAAATATTTGATCACTCACTTTTAACACTATAAAATGTTATATGATAAAATATGTACCATTAAATTGTCATGTAACCTCTCCAAATAATTTAATTAACCGTGAACATCCTATGTTCATTTGAAAATTTATATTTTTCTCATATTCACTTTTATGATCAAACAACATATGAATACCTTGAGAAATGAATTCAATTATAATTATTCTAAACGTGAATAATACAATTAGTTTATTTTTAATTATGATCCATTAAACATGGAGGTTAACCGACCGCCTTACATGGGGTGCACGTTTTCTTCAACTCCTATTCATTAGAATAGGTGCAACTGGTGGATATACTATGTTTGTGACCCTATAAGTTAGTATATAAATAGTAGTGAGTCCAACCATTAGACCAAGAGTGAACTCTAAAAACCCATCATTGTCTTTGAGGAGATTAGAAATGTCTTAGCTATGACTTCCTCCCATAAAGACATACTTTTTAATATAATCTCTTTGTCTTGAGATATCACATAAAGTAGGATGCACACTTGTGTCATCATCCAATTGTTTCTTTTTATATTTCAGGACCGTATAGGATGAACATACCTTCTTATACCATTGACATGGATTTATGATGAACTACCACCCTGGACAACATTAGCCCACATGATATCTCTTCCTCAACTCGAATGAAAGAAATCTAACATGATCATGCATCCAATGCCATATCACCAATGACGCACCCAATAAAAACTACCTCCCCATGATTTAATTATAATGCTTTTTTGTTGCATCAAATTATGTGATCAAATGTAACACATTTATATTGATATCATGTCCTGAGACCAATACACATTTTCGTATATAAGAAGAAATAATGACTCATAAAACATGTGGTGTTATTATGAGTGGGTCTATCCTCATGATCTCACTACTATAGATCACCAAGTGTGAGCTTCATGAGAATATATCTCAAATATTATTATTCCCCTACACCTGATAGTGAGATATCATATGTGACTTTTTAGTATGATTTATCTAGACCATAGGATATATATATATTTAATATTATAATCATAGTATCTCAAAGATATCATTATAGTTGGGAACTACTATAACCATTTCATATGACATATTATATAAGGAAATCACTGTGAATATAGTGTATATATAAATATCAACATTTTAAAACCCAAAGCATCCATGTTATGCTTCTCTATGAATAATACAATAGCGTGTGATGTATGAAACTTCGAGTTCTAACACACCACAACCAATAAAACTAGTTGTTATGAATAGTAATACCCACTTTTTAAAATTTTATCAACTTTATCTTTTAAAATAGGCTTCATTTTTTGATTCGGAATATCAAATTTATCTAAGGGTGAATTTTTGGTATTTTTCTAAAAACATTCAATTTTTGATGAATAGTGAAAAACACTAAGTTATAGTTTTAAACCGAATTTTTTTTAAATAATTATTTATTATATTTAAATTTAAATAAGGTAAAAATAGATACATAATACCTATTTATGTTCAATTTAATTTATTGAAGTCAGTTTATAATAATTATATATATATATATATAAAGTTTAATTAACTTTTTACCATCTTTTACCCACCTCTTAGGAGCATTTACAAATTTATATAAAACATAATTTTACCTCTTTTGTGAGTTGAATTTTAAAAATCCTAATTACATGGTTGATATCAGTATGTAAACTTTGGTTTAATAAGATGAAAATAATTTTTGGTGAATAGTTACTTTTTACTTTTATTTACAACTTTTAAAAGTAAATATTGTAATTAACGGTAAAAATGTTATTATTATTACTCTAACACATGTCCTAATTGTATTGGATAACATTAATTCGACCAAAAACAACCTTAGGAATAAAATATGATCCTTTAGGTCACCATGGATTAGATTAGGAAATTTATTATTATTTTATTTGAAGAATAGTTGAAAGAGTTAAAATCAATGTTTAATAACTAAACCATTTTTAATATTGAGTTATACATAAGATAAATTCAACTTCAAATATTCATTAGAAAGATAAAAAAATTTCCTACATAATGGTATTTTATTTATAATTTTTAAACATTAAATAATTTAATTTATTTATGACACAATGATGATGCAGTAATTACCTGATTAATGAAATATTAAAATAATTGATTTTATAAATATACCAATAAATGTAATTTGAGACTTCTTATAAATTACAATAATTTTATTGGTTAATATGACATTTTAGGTTTGGTTAGAGGAATTATTTTTCAAATTAATAATGCTGTTATGAATTTAGAAAAAACAAAATACCAAATAGTGTCAAAATTGACATAAAAGAGTTTTTAAAACAAATATTATATTATTAATTGATATTCTATTCCTAAATATCTAGATATCATCCAAATGAATTATATAATTATATGTGTATAATTAATGAACCACTTCGGGTTATTTTGGAAGTATATAGTAAGTTTATTAACCATATAATATAAAAATACAGAGAGACATGGTAAATGTCAAACTATTTAACTAGGAGTTAAATTTAAAAGAGAAAGTTAATATAGTGACCCAAACCTGTCTAAAACATATTGGTTGGGAGGTTTTCTACCCATACCGACCTTATACATTAAATAATTCATATTGGATCCATTAGAAACCGAAAAATATTTTATTATAAAATAATATTTCTTACTTTTCCTAAGGTGCCCCTCACACCTCTTATAAATGGGCACACCCATTATCTCTAATTTACACATTCAAAGCACTTTTTATTGGCCAAAAACTTCTCAAATACCCTTTAAACTATCCTCCCTTCATCCTAGAGGCCATCCTTTAGTCATAAATCCAACCTAAGGAGCCCTTTTGATCAAATCAAAAGGAAGAACCCAAAGAAGAGGTAAATATCTCACCACCTCTTTCAAGTCCCTTACTTATTCCACTTCCTATTTCTTTGTTGTTTCCATTCTAAAATAATAACTCTAGTGTATTATATATACTGTGATGTTATTATGAATATGGTATAACCATATTCATTATTATATCCATCATTTGAATGACATGTCACCATACGTGTGTACGTATCAATTACCGTCTCCACGTCATGGTGTAATTATTATTCAATACATTATTATTTGGATGGGTTTAATAATGATGTGTAATTGATGTAAATAAAAAATATAACATGACAATTATTCTGTATATATGATATACCATCCAATTATATATTATTTTAAGAATGATATTGTCGCTCGTGCGTACGTACAGATTACAGTCTTCACAAACGCGATGAGATTCATTTCCCATTGTATAAATTGAAGACTATTTTTTATTTTATTAATAAAAATAATGTTTAAAGACTTTATATCATTATAAATATGAATAAGATAGATCATATCCACAACATACATTACCTAATTAACAAATAATATAAAGGAAAACGAATCAGTTAACACCCGAAACTATGATACTACTAAGATATTATTAATAAAGAAATATTAAAAGATAATATGTGATATCATATTAATGTGTATGATTCTTTTACAATTTAATAACAATTATTTTACCATTATAAAGGAGGTTAACCTACCCTCAACCAATGAAAACTACAAGGTAAGGGTTAATTTCACAATCTCTTTATTATTCGAGTTTGTTTTTACATAAGTATCTACTGAGACTTCTTTATCATCCACATCCATGTTTCTTAAAAATTTATTTAAAAAAATTATTACTATTTTATAGACTATAAGTTAATATAATTTATAGCATTTTTAAAATTTTATTATATTTTTATAAAGTAATATTTCTTCCATTTTCCAAACAAGGTCCTTTATAACCTTTTCGACAAAATTAAGGTAAGAATGTATTTTTTTTAACGTATACGGCGGGTGCGGCTATTTTCCCCCATTATAACATCATCGATGTTTCCCTTACAAGATTATAAAAATATTTTCAAATATTAATGTTTTCTTTTATAATTACATGTCTTTTATAAGATTTCCAAATAAAAAATAGATATTTCTCTAAATGGTTTTGATTTCATCTATGTCAATATCCTTTGATGTATTTTAAGTTTGTTTTAAGTTGATTTATTAAGATACAAAACATATATATTGTATTGAAGGTTCTGTGATATTTTTTACTAAGGATGTGTTATTTCATACCATTCATGGTTTATGGATTAATTATTGACATTTTGTATGCCAGTTTTAATATGAATGTTTAAGTTATGTTTAAAACTTTTCATATGAGGAATGTATTGTACATAGTAAGTGACGGGTGGAGCCCGCTATAGCTCCTTGATGAATCGGTAGGTCTCATTAGACTAACTAGTGTCTTGGCACAAGGCTTTGAAAAAATCATAATTGTAGTTTTAGAACAAGGCCTTGCAAATGTGGTTATGAAAGTCTAGCATTACGCATTCCATCATTATGAAAGTGGATATTGATTTTGCATGTGATTATTTGACTAGTAGAATATCCATGTGAGTATGTAAATTACAATATTTTGATTCATATTTTCCATATTATGATGAAGTTAATGTTGAAAAGGCTTTTGTTTTATTTTTATGAATTTCCTTAAATGTTTATGCTTATTTATGAAAGTTTCTGCCATATTGTTATCCTTACTGAGCATATGAGCTCAACATTTTCTATTTTTTGATTTTAATAGGATACGAAGAAGTATATTATGACTGGCCTGCAAGGATAGTCTATGGGATCTTAGTGTTTTCTATGGAAACAATGTTGTTGTAGTTTCCATTTTATGATGTAATCTAATCCTTATGAATGTCTCTTGTACTTACAAGGCTACTAAACTATTCGGTCTTTCCCGACTTGATTTTTTGATCATTCCAATGTTATGTAATAATGAACATACTCTGGGTAATTGGGGTCAGGGAATTAGAGTTGGTATCAGAGGAAGTTTTGTACAAACCTTGGAAAGTATATTTTGATAAACTCTAATTAGAGCACATATCCCTAAGATAGACATTGAGCATTAGTATAGAAGAAATTACTAGAATTTTTGTATTGTAGAGATTTTTTGAGTTTTCTAAGAATTACATCCCTGTCTAGATACGAGCAGGTAGAGGCAGCTCTGTCATAGATGTACCTAGGGGTAAAACCCAAAAACACCACTTTGAGCTAGACTCAAACGAGAACTGGGGCACGACAACGTGCCTTGCTGCATTTTTGGTTATGACACTCCTGGGGGATATGGTTAGGATAATTATCATTTTCTTTACAAAACATTATGAAGGGTTTATGAGTATATACTTCCTCAAAGAATTATTTTTAATGATTATGGATTATATCCATAAACTATTCAATTTATGTTATGTGTTTTACAAGTTTGAATTTATGTATTGTGATACATAATCTAATCTAGTTTATTCCATTGTTTAGAAATGGATCCTATTGGAAAGAATGGAAACCATATCAATGCACGCACTCCATGTAGGGATTTCCCTCATACTCAAGATAATTATAGTGGAGTTGGTGATGAAACTGGTGCTGATCAGCTAATCACCATACTAGGACAAATCACTCAGGTTATGAATAATAACCTTACCCATATAAAGCACCATAATCCGTAGCATGGAGGATCAATGATAGATCTCTTAATGAGGTAACAACCACCAACATTCAATGGGGGGAACAAATCCAATAGTATCTGAGCAATGGATACATTCTTTAGATAAAATATTCCACGCCTTGGGGAGTAGCGAAAGAGAGAATGTTGTCATGGCAGTTTACCATGTCACTAGAGATGTTGATCAATGGTGGACATTTATTCAAAACACAAAGGAAGGTTATGAAGTATAAAATATGGAATGGAGGGATTTTAATGAAATTTTCATAGAAATATACTTTCCTCCTGACCATCGAGTTGATATGGAAAGAAAATTTATTAGTCTGAGGCAAAAGGAGGATGAGAATGTCGCAATGCATAAAGCTAACATTACAAGGTTAGCGAGGCATGATGCAGATTATATACCTAACCCAATAAGTCAGATTTATTTTTTCTTTGATGGGCTAAAACCATTTCTTCATCGAGCATTAGCCCCACAATCCTTCTCATCGTACGATGATATTGTCTCATGTGCTATTAAGACAGAAAAATAATTCACTATGCCTTATGACCTTAAAGTAATGCAAAAGAAGAAGAGATCTGCTGAACACTATTGGAAATTGAAATAAGGTGAAGAAGGTAAAATTTGAATATCTATCATATAGTAAATGTGGGAAGCGACACCCTTGTCACGACCCGTACTCAGGGCCCATGTCGTGACTACCCCAAGCCCTCCTTCCATAGGCTAGGGGCTGGCGACTAGCACCAAGGCGTAATTCCTGGTAAAAAGGGAAAGCATTTCCTTTGTAAAGTAAACAAACACCACAGAGAAAGCAAGCAGTAGAAGTAAACACTGTGTAAACACTGGGTACAACAGTAAGTGCGAAAAAGTAAGTGGGCCAGAATACAAACCCAAAATGAAATTAAAGTACAACTGTAAAGGGAAAACATCAACTGAAAGTAAAGCCGCAGCCTCGAGCCGTCCACAGGAAGTCCCACCTAAAGGGTGAGTACAGATAGCCTCCACAGCTCCCCGGGTCTAGCCGTCCACTCCGAGTACGTCCCACCCAGTGATCCACCTCCGGGTACCGACCTGCTCCTCAAGCCTCAATCGTGATCAGCGTTGTCCGTTGTCTGCAACCAACACAACGTAGTGCGGGCAAAGCCCGTGCAGGGGTGAGTATAAGCTACTCAGTAGGGACCTCGAGACCCCCAAAGGTCTCCTAGAATCCACAAAGGATAATCCAAAAAGGAATATACAATCACGAAGTAACATCCGTCACCACTTAGGTATATACCCATACATATACCTAAGTTATCAATTCTCGTTCGGCTCCAATATCCGATCCCAAGTACAACCCAGTCCACACAGGAAAACAAAACCCATTCCACACAAGAATGAAAAATGTAATCCACACAGGATATCAAGTCAAACTTATCGAAGATAAAGATTGAAAGTCAAGATTCAGCTCACACAGGTATACTTCTTAGTAAGATGATAAAGATGATCAGATATTTCCACTGATTCATTTAAGTCGTCGGACCCACACCGGATCGATAGGTACTAACCCCTGCAATGACGCACACAGGATTGATAGGTAAGTAACCCCCGCAATGAACCACAAAGGATCAATGGGTAACTAACCCCCGCAATGACCCACACATGATCGATAGGTAACTAACCCCCGTAATGACCCACATAGGATCGGACCCACACAGGATCTGTAGGCGCTGGCCCACACAGGACAGCTGAGTGCTGACCCACACAGGATCTGACCCACATAGGATCGGTAGCACTGATCCACGTAGGATCGCTGAGTGTTGTATTCATCGCCGTCAAATCCACGGAGGATTCCTGCACAGTCGTCATCGTCGTCGTAGTCATAGCCAGCTCTAGGGTTCCCGCACACATCATGCTCATTCAAAAGGGTCCACTCCACGAGCTGATGGGCTGATACATCAACTAACACATAATCCGGAGTTGATGTATCCAAAAGTTTTGTATCATCAACAAGAACTCAACATCACAGACGGCGCATCAATCGGACGCCTGGTCTGAGAGTTATTGGCTTTTTCGTCCCAGGGGCCCGGTTGGTTTTTAAGTCAAAACCAACCCAACCGTACTCCAACTGCGTCCAAACCTCGAGCATAGTAAGTCAAAAGGTCCGTCTCGCTAAGAGGAATCCAACAAAGACGATGACACGTCAATCGGACGTCCGGAACTCAGGTTATAAGTGTTTTTGCTCCGAGGGCCCAGTTGGTTTCGTGTACGAACCAACCCGGCCGAACCCAAAGTACTCCTAAACCTTGAGTGTAATATACTGAAATGCCCATCTCGATCCAAGGATCACTATGCAACTGATGGTGTGTCGATCGGGGGGTCTGTAGCCCAAGTTATTGGCAACAGACCGAAAAGTCCGGTATTAGGGGGGGTTTGAGCCCGGTCCGACCCAGCCCAGTGCCCCCTGTGTCGGCCTAAATCAGGTTGACAGGACCCGGGTCCAGGTCCGGCCCGCTTGGGCGCGGCCCGTCTTGGCGGCCCGGTCTGGCAGAACGGCCAGGGCAGCCGGCCCGACACGCTGGCGCCAGCAGGTGGCTCGGCCATTTGGCCGAGCGGATGAGGGGGGGGGGCTGCCCCCCATTTTGTAACTACAGACCCCTTAATGGGGCCGCTCAAGATGGCCAGCCAGGGGTTGTAAGCCCCGGCTCATCCCTTGTCCGGCCGGCCTGCTCCGGCCAGCAGGCTGTTGCCACCACGGGACCGGCAAGGCCTGTCCCCCTGCTCCGATGCCGGTGGCCCGGAATCGTCCACCGGTTCCCCTGCTCTGCCGCGGTCCGGAACCGTCCGTGGCCTTGGTTCGTCCAGCGCGGTGCGACGGCACCATGTCCCTCCGCCGCGGCCCCACTCCGGCCGCGATGGTTTTCTGGTTCTACGGCGCGGCGCGACGGCGCCGTGTCTTTGGTTCGTCTACAACGGCGTGTGGCGACGGCACCGCGCTTATCCCCCTTACCTTAATAATTCACTTGCGGTGCTTCGGCACCACGTTACCTTGCTCGTGCCACATCAATATCAAACAACCAAAAAGGGGAGGAGAGTCGGCCGTGTTCGTGCGGACCGACCTCCTCCTGTTATTACGATAACAGGCGGTTCAATATGGAAGGAACAAAGTGACAGGTGTAATCACGAACAGACAAATAAAAAAACCCCTACCTCATCGAACACGTTGAGCGAGGGTTCGTCACGGTGATAACCGTCACGGAATAAGACGTCGCGGAAGGAGGAAGTCACATCACCGATCTCTGAGGAATTCGGTGCTCTTCGTGTTCTTCGATGAAGAGGAAAAATTTCTTCATGCTCCTCAACTTTTCTCCCAAGACTCAGACAACAAGAAAACAACCAAAAAAATAAGTTCATCACTTATTTTATTGACATAACTTAAGCCTTTGAATTTAAAACATTCAAATTAAACTCAACAATTAATTAACTTAAGTTATCAAAATTAATGGTGAGTTGAAGGAGTTATACAATATGAAGGGGTAGGGTTAGTGTGGGCCCCACCACCCTCATAACCTCCCATGGTAAGTTGGGTGGTTTCCCCCAACATCCACTCAATGGTTTTATCCACAAAGAAAATAAAAATTGTAGTCGATTTTTTATTTTAACTTCCACAATTTTTAACAACTTCTCTCGTGAAACGAAACTCTGAAAAAGGTGTTCCTATGCAATTATTGGTGCTGAGAATCCATCGGTGCCCTCAGAATTTGATTCCGAGCACCGTTTCAAAAGTTAGAAAAACCCGCTCGTTCGTTCACTGAATGTACCTGAGCTACACTTCGGATAGAAATTCCGGGCACGCCGGGCTCGGAATCAAGTGCCTTCAGAAACCGCGTTCTTGTAAAATTCCCACGAAAATTAAGAAAAAATGTCCCTTGAATTTTACGGGTCTTTACATTACTCCCACCTCAGGGATTTACGTCCCCGTAAAGGTATATCAAAAACTAGGGAAACAAATGTGGGTACTGAGCATGCATCTGAGCCTCCCGCTCCCAATTTCTCTCCTTTAGGTTCTTGTGCTGCCATCTAATGTGCACTAGAGGAATCGATCGTCCACATAAGACTCGCTCATGTCGATCCTCGATCTCTACTGGGACCTCCGCAAAAGTTTCCTCATAATCAATGACCAGATCTCCCTGGTCAATGATATGCGTCGGGTCGTGCACGTATCTCCTCAGCTGAGATATGTAGAAGACGTCGTGCACTCCGTGCAATTGAGGTGGTAGATCCAGGCGATAAGCCACCTCACCAATCTTACTGAGGACCTGGAATGGTCCGATGAAGCATGGAGACAACTTGCCGCCTCAGCCAAATCTCTGTATACCACTTCGAGGTGAGACCCGCAAGAAGACGTGGTTGCCATCCTCGAATTCCAGTGGCCTCCGCCTCCTGTCAGCATAAGACTTATGTCAGCTCTGAGCTGTCCTCATCTGCTCCTGGATGACCTGGACCTTCTCTGTCATGGCTTGGACCATCTCTTATCCCATAAGTGCTTACTCCCCAGGGTCTGTCCAGCACAGAGGTGACCTGCAAGTTCGGCCATACAATGCCTCGTATGGTGCAATACCTATGGTGGAGTGGTATCTGTTGTTGTACGCGAACTCTACCTAGGGTAGGTGGTCCTACCCACTGTGACCAAAGTCGAAGACACATGCGCGGAGCATGTCCTCGAGAGTCTGAATAGTCCTCTCAGTCTGACCATCTGTCTGAGGGTGAAAGGCGGTACTCAGACGTATCTGCGTCCCGAATGCCTCCTGCAACCCCTTACCAAGCCGAGAAGTAAAGCGATCATCTCGATCGGAGACGATAGATGATGGAACACCATGTAGCCGCACAATATCCTGAACGTAGAGACGTCCCAAGATCTCCACTAATCCCTGCTCTCTGATGGGTAAGAAGTGAGCCGACTTGGTGAGTCGGTCGACAATCACCCAAATTGAGTCATGACCTTAGGAAGTACGTGGAAGTCCAGTCATGAAGTCCATAGATATCTCGTCCCACTTCCACTCCAGGACCTCCAAGGGCTGTACCAAGCCTGCTGGTACCTGGTGCTTTGCCTTCACCTGCTAGAAGGTGAGGCATCGAGAAACAAACTCTTCCATAGCCTTCTTCATGCCTGGCCACCAGTGCTGTTGTCTGAGATCCTGGTACATCTTTTCCACTCTAGGATGTACCATCAAAGGGGAAGTGTGAAACTATCTCATCACCTACTCTCGTAAAGCAACTGGTACCAAGGTACATCCTCTGAAAATAACATTATGCTCTCCTCCCACAAAGAATCCATCAGGTTCCTGTCCTGAGGATATCTGTGCACGACGCGTCTCACAGTCAGCATCCCCATGTTGTGCCTCTCTGACCCACTGCAGTAGTGGAGGAGGGACTGTGAGTGACTGAAGAAAGGATGCTCCATCTCAATCCACATAGTAAATCTAAAAAGCGGCTAGCTGCTCTATCGCCTCCCCAAGTAGTTGTATGCCCGTCCTCCTGCTGAGAGCATCAGCTACTACGTTCCCCTTCTTAGGAGTATAGACTATCTCAAAGACATAGTCCTGGAGGAACTCGAGCCATCGCCGCTTTCTCAGGTTCAGGTACTTCTGCGAGAAGATGTACCAGAGACTCTGATGGTCAAAATAGACCGTAAAGCCCTCGCCCATCAGATATGTCTCCACATCTCCAGTTGGAAGACAACTGCTGCTAACTCCAGGTCATGAGTAGCGTAGTTCTGCTCATGCTGCCTCAACTGACGTGATCCATAGGTGATCACGGCCCGCTCATGCATCAGAAAACATCCGAGTCTGGTCCCTAATGTTTCACAGAAAACTACGTACCCAACTCCCTCCTCTGGTATCCTTAAGATAGGCACGCTGGTCAATCTCTATCTCAGCTCCTAAAAGCTCTGCTGACATCTGTCTGACCAGACGAAGGGTTTCCCCTTCCACCTTAATGTTCTGCAAAGCAGCAAGGATTTCTCCTTTGCTGAAAAGGGAAATCCAGTCTCATCCCCTGGATGAACCATGTTCCTTTTCTAATACAGTCAATCCAGTCATGATTAGTTAATTCATGGAATGGATGATGTCGTAAGGCCTCGACGCTGCTACCAATAGATCCAACCGTTACTCTCGCCTCCAAGGGTTGAGTCACATTGTCGGCATCAATGTGTTGTCACTGGGTCTCCTCCAGTAATAATCTCGCAAATGAGGGTCAAGTCAACAATTTTTTTTAACCGGAACATCTTAGTATTAATAAACACAAGACACGAAAGCAAACGTCACTATTGCAAGTGTCTTTTATTACTTCAACTCAAAGTACAATGACACAAGGAAACACAAACAATGAAGTTAGAGGCATAATGGGAAAAGGCCTCTATGCTTGGAGCTTGACCCGCACTTGTCCACCTGCTTCTGGAGCTCCATGATCGTAAGATTTAGCTGCCTGAAGTTGTCCTCTCCCCTGAGGTCGGGGTGGACATCCTGGTGGTGGTGGTGGTAGAGCCTCAAAGCGTCGCCCACCACCTACTGCTTGGCCAGCTCCTATGGCTCGTCCTCCTGCTCCCTGCGGACCGCCACGGTCGAACCTCTGCCTCTGCCTAGGTGGTTCTTCAACCGTCTGATGCTCCTCTGCATGGCGGGTCGGGCAGTCACAAGCCATGTGGCCCTGCCCACCGCATGCATAGCACTATCTTCCACTAGTTAGACTGGTTCTCCTGCATGTGCCCCACACCTCTGAGCCAGTATCCTGTGGTCGTCCTCCCGATGGCCTGGCCTGCTTGGACCTCTGCGACATCTGTCTAATGCCAGCTACAGAAGACTCCGCCATGTGTCGCCCTGCGGTAGGTCTCTCCACGGGTGTCGACTCAGCAAGAATGCTCTTGACGAGAAGGGCTCGCTCCAGTACCCCTTCCTGTTTCGGGATACTGAGGGAGATCAGTGATGCCCTGATCTCCTGCCTTAATCCCTGCTCGATGGTACAGGCCCGGAATAATGGGTCTCATACCATTTCTGTCGAGTAGCACGAGAGAACAGTAAATCTCGCCGAGTACTGGGCGACCGTCAAGCTCCCCTGCTGCAGCTGAAGAAGTTCTTGTATGCGCACCACACGGAGGGTGACTGGAATGAACACCGAGCGAAAGAGGCTATCAATGTCTGTCCAGAGGAGAGATTCCTCGTCGTGCACCTAAGGCATCAAGCTCCACCATCTGCCTCCTTTCGCATACAGTAGGCTCGTTGCGAGGATCACCATGAGGTCCGCTGGTGTCCTCACATACCTGAAAACCCATATAACTGCCTCCAGCCAATCCTCAGCTGTCTGAGGGTTCGTCTCTCCGCGGAACCTGGGCGGTCACTGGCGCTGAAACTCGTGCAGTGCACTTAGAAGATGTGCATCATCAGCGGTTAGGGCTGGAAGCATCAGTGGCTCGGTGGGTAGAGGTACCGCCGGTGCCTCAGCTATCAAAGGGCCCTGTACCGAGGCCTCGTTGCTCGGTGGGATATCGTCATGCACAACTCTTGGAACCCTAGCTGACTACCGTCGTGGGGCCATCCTGAAAAGAAACAGGTGTCCCACGGTCAAACAGTATACCTGGTAAGTTGACACAAATTAATCACAAAGGAAACTTGAAACACACATGTAATCACTGTTTTTGTGCATTAAGTCGGAAATCAGAAGTCAGGGTCCTGGTGTCCGGATACGTCGGTCGCTGCACCAACACTGGACTCCCTGGACTGATAACCACAACCAATACGCTTAACACTACTACTTCACATAGAAGAACAGATCAGAGTCCAATGTTCTGCGGTAGAACCGAACTCCTCTGATACCAATTTGTCACGACCTGTCCTCGGGGCCCGTGCCGTGACTACACAAAGCACGACTTCCAAAGGCCAGGGGCTGGCGATTAGCAGCAAGGCGTAATTCCCAGTAACAAGGGAAGGAATTGCCTTTGTAAAGTAAACAAACACCACAGAGAAAGCAAGCAGTAGAAGTAAACACTAAGTAAACACTGGGTACAACAGTAAGTGCGGAAAAGTAAGTGGGCCAGAATACAAACCCAAACTGAAAGTGAAGTACAACTGGAAAGGGAAAACAGCAACTGAAAGTAAAGCCATAGCCTCAAGCCATCCACTGGAAGTCCCACCTGAAGGGTGAGTACAGATAGCCTCCACATCTCCTTGGGTCCAGCCGTCTGCTCCGAGTACGTCTCGCCCAGTGATCCACCTCTGGGAACCGGCCTGCTCCTCAAGCCCCAATCGCGATCAGCGATGTCCGTCGTCTGCAACCAATACAACTTAGTGAGGGCATAGCCCATGCAGGGGTGAGTATAAGCTACTCAGTAGAAACCCCGAGACCCCTGAAGGTCTCCCATAATCCACAAAGGATAATCCATAAAGGAAGATACAATCACGAAGTAACATCTGTCACCACTTAGGTATATGCCCATACATATACCTAAGTCATCAATTCTCGTTCGTCTCCAATATCCGAGGCCAAGTACAACCCATTCCACATAGGAAAACACAACCCATTCCACATAGGAAAGAAAAATGTAATCCACACAGGATATCAAGTCAAACGTATCGAAGATAAGGATTGAAAGTCAAGATTCAACTCACACAGGTATACTTCTTCGTAAGACGATAGAGATGATAAGATATTTCCACTGATTCATCTAAGTCGTCGATCCCACACATGAATGATAGGTACTAACCCCCGAAATGACCCACACAGGATTGATAGGTAACTAACCCCCGCAATGAACCACAAAGGATCTATAGGTAACTAAACCCCGCAATGACCCACACAGGATCGATAGGTAACTAACCCCTGCAATGACCCACACAGGATCTGTAGGAGCTGGCCCACATAGGACCGCTGAGCGCTGACCCACACAGGATCTGACCCACACAGGATCGGTAGCACTAATCCACGTAGAATCGCTGAGTGCTTTAGTCGTCACTGTCGAATCTGCGGAGGATTCCTGCACAGTCGTCATCATCGTCGTAGTCGCGACCTGCTCTAGGGTTCTCGCACACAACAAGATCATTCGGGAGGGTCCTCTCCACGAGCCGAGGGGCTGATACATAAACTGACACATAGTCCAGAGTTGATGTATCCAAAATTTATGTATCGTCAATAGGAAATCAACGTCACAGACGGCGCGTCAATTGGACGCCCGGTCTGAGAGTTATTGGTTTTTTCGTCCTAGGGGCCCGGTTGGTTTTTACGTCAAAACCAACCCGACTGTAATCCAACTGCGTCCAAACTTCAAGCGGAGTAAGTCAAAAGGTCTTTCTCGCTAAGAGGAATCTAAAAAAGTCTACGGCACGTCAATCGGACATCCGGAACTCAAGTTATAAGTGTTTCCGCTCCGAGGACCCGGTTGGTTTCGTGTACGAACCAACCCGGCCGAACCCAAAGTACTCTGAAACCTTGAGTGTAATATACCGAAACGACCGTGTCAATCCAAGTATTGTTACAAAACTAACGGTGCATCGATCGGGGGTCTGTAGCCCATGTTATGGGAAACAGACCGAAAAGTCCGTTATTATGGGTGTTCGGGCCCGGTCCGACCCGGCCCGGTACCCGCTGGGTCGGCCCGAACCGGGTCGGCCTGACCCGGGTCCGGGTCCGGCCCGCTTGGGCCTGGCCCGGACCGGCTAGTGCGGCTCAGCCCGGCCTGGGTGCGGCCTGGCCTGGCGGACCGGCCAGGGCAGCCGGCCCGACGCGTTGGGGCACTGGCGCCAGTAGTTGGCTCGGCCATTTGGCCGAGCGGATGAGGGGGGGGGGGCTGCCCCCCGTTTTGTAACTGTGTCCCCCTTAATGGGACTGCTCAAGATTGTCAGCCGGGGGTTGTAACCCCTATCTCATCCCCTGTCTAGCCGGCCCGCTCCGGTCGGCCGGCTGTTGCCGCCATGGGACTGGCAAGGCTGGTCCCCCTGCTCCGACGCCGGCGGACAGGACCCGGCCGCGGCCTTGGTTCGTCCAGTGCGGTACGACGGTGCCGCGCCCCTCCACCGCGGACCCACTCCGTATGTGGTGCTTTTGTGGTTCTATGGCGCAGCGCGACGGCACCACGCTTCTCCCCCTTACCTTAATAATTCCCATACAGTGCTTCGGCACCGTGTTACCTTGCTTGTGCTGCATTAATATCTAACAACAAAAAAGGGGAGGAGAGTCGGCCGTGTTCGTGCGGACCGACCTCCTCCCGTTATTGCGATAATTGGCAGTTCAATATGGATGGAAGAAAGCGACGGGATTAATCACGAACATACAAATAAAAAAACCCCTACCTCGTCGACCACGTTGAGCGAGGGTTCGTCACGGAGATAACCGTCACGGAAGAAGACGTCGCGGAAGGAGGAAGTCGCGTCGCTGATCTCTGAGGAATCCAGCCCTCTTCGTGTTCTTCATGTTCTTCGTAGAAGAGGAATAAGTTCTTCAAGCTCCTCAACTTTTCTCCCAAGACTCACACAATAAGAAAACAACCAAAAAAAATAAGTTCATCACTTATTTTATTAACATAACATAAGCATTTTAATTTCAAACATTCAAATTAAACTCACCAATTATTTAACATAAGTTATCAAAAATAATGGTGAGTTGAAGGAGTTAGAGAATATGAAGGGGTGGGTTCGTGTGGGTCCCACCATGCTCATAACCTCCCATGGGAAGTTGGGTGGTGTCCCCCAACTTCTACTCAAAGGTTTTATCCACTTAGAAAATAAAATTTTTAGTTAAAATTTTATTTTAACTTCCACAATTTTTAACAACTTCTCTCGTGAAAAGGAAACTCCGAAAAAGGTGTTCCTAAGCAATTATCGGCGCTACGAATCCATTGGTTCCCTCAAAATTTGATTCCAAGTACCGGTTCAAAAGATAGAAAAACCCGGTCGTTCGTTCACTGAACGTACCCGAGCTAAACTTCTGATAGAAATTACAGGCACACCGGGCCTCGGAATAAAGTGCCGTCAAAAACCGCATTCTTGTAAAATTCCCAAGAAAATTAAGAAAATATTTCCCTTGAAATTTACAGTTCTTTAAAACCCTGGTACTTGCCTGAATGGAATGAGAGTCTATTACAAGTGTGGTGAAAAAGGCAACCAAGACCGTGATTGCAATGGGAAGAAAGAGGTTGTCAATTTTGGATGCTATAATTGTAGAGAAAAGGGGCATTATGCAAATGAATGTCCTAAGATTTAGGGGAACTTACCTCAGAAAAGGTCAAGGGATCAAGGCCAATCTTATAATATCACTACTGCTGAGTTTGAAGCTATGAAAGATGTGGTGGTAGTTAATTTAATGGTTTCCTCAAGTTTATCAAATGATTTATTTGATTCTGGATCATCGCATTGTTTCATATCATCTCGATTTTCTAAGAAAATTAGATATTTCCAATTTGATTTAACAAGGGAGTTTTCAGTCAAAACTTATAAGGGAAGTATCATTGCAACAATAATTTTCGAATCAATCCCCATTAGAGAATATAAATGTTCTTTATCTTCTGATCTCGTCGTTATACCAATGATAGAATTTGATATAATCCTCGTTGTGGATTGGATTTTGAACCATGATGCGAAAATTTATTGTAATAAGAATGAGGTTACTATTTTTTATGATGATAAGGAGTACCTTATCTTTAGAGTAGAAACGCAACCACCTTACTTTTATCTATATCCACCCCCAATAGCTCACCAAAATTCAATTATTGGGGTGGAAGAGAATGAAATGACTGTGGGTGAGTAATGGAATGTTCAAATAGAGGATGTACCTATTGTGAAAGAATATGTGGATGTGTTTCTAGAATATTTACCTGGACATCCTCCAGAATGAGAAATTGAATTTCCATTGATTTAATTCCTTGTTCAAGGCCCATATCAAAGACCCCTTATATAATGGTCACTGTGGAATTAGTGGAACTAAAGAAACAACTAGAAGAATTTAGTAATAAGGGATTTATTATCCCTAGTTTTTCTCTATGGGGATACCCTATTCATTTTCTTAAGAATAAATATGGATTTATGATATTCTGCATTGACTACCGGGAGATAAATTGTATAACAACAAAGAACAAGTATCTCGTACCTCGCATTGATGATTTATTCGACCAACTTCATGGAGCTCAATACTTTTCCAATATTGACCATCGATATGGATATCATCAGTTGTGTGTGAAGAAGGAAGACATTCTGAAAACAACATATTGAACCAGGTACGGGCATTACGAGTTTACTGTAATGCCTTTTGGATAGACTAATTCACCCTCTATTTTCATGGATCTAATGAATTGGGTTTTCAAGGAATATCTTGATGAATTTGTAGTGGTATTTATTGATGATATCTTGGTATAATCCAAAAGCTACAATGATCATGAAAATTACTTTCGCATTATCCTGAAGGCCCTTAAAAGACATGAATTATATGGGATGTTTAGAATGTGAGAATTATAGCTTCAGGAGATTTATTTTCATGGCCCTATTTTCTCTAAGGATGGAATATTCGTTGATCCTTCTAAGACAAGAGCAATCCAAGAATGGCCATCACCGACACGTATAACTGAGGTATGCAGTTTTATAGGTTTAGCAGGTTATTTTCAACGTTTAGTCCAGAATTTTTCTTGGTTGGATAACCCATTAAAAAATCTCACACAAAAGGGGTTAAATTTGTTTGGACAAAAGAATGTGAAGAATGATTTGAAGAACTGAAGAGAAGATTAGTCAATGCACCTATATTGACTCTACCATTAGGGAATGATGGGTTTGTTATTTGTAGTGATGCTTCAAAGGAAGGATTTGGTTGTGTCCTTATGTAGAATGATAGGGTTATTTCCTATGCATAACGACAGCTAAAAATTCATGAGAAAAACTATCCCACTCGTGATCTTCAGTTAGCCGTTGTAATAATTGCTTCAAAGATATGGAGGCATTATATCTATGGTGAAAAATGTGAGATATATACCGATCACAAGAGTTTAATGTATATTTTCTCACAGAAAGAACTCAACATGAGGAAAAGGAGATGGCTTGAAATACTCAAGGATTATGATTTCACAATACACTACCACCCAGGGAATGAAAATAAGGTGGAAAATTCTTTGAGCAGAAAAGATCATTGAGTTTTGAACAAGATGAGAGTTAAAATGGATCTTATTTTCATGGATATAATAAAGATGGATATGGGAATAACCATGGAAGGTGAAACATTAGTACTTTTTCACATAGTTGCCAAAACATATTTACTATAAAGGATAAAGAGTTCTCAGACCGATGATGAAGAGTTTCAGAAGAAGATTAAAGCTGGGAATGTTGGTAGATTGAGTGACTTTGTGTTTGAAGACGGAATTTTAAAATTTGGGAAGTGACTTTGTGTTACCGATATACGGGATCTAAAAAGGGAATTGTTGGATGATGCTCATAGCTCCAATTTCTCTATACACCTTGACAGCACTAAGATGTATAGAGATTTGAAGGAACGTTTTTGGTGGGTCAACATGAAGAGGTAGATTGGTGATTTTTGTGTCAAGATATATGGTTTTTAAACAAGTGAAAACTAGAATACAACAACCTGGAAGAGTCTTGTATCGTATTCCCATACCTGAGTAGAAATTGGATAATATCATGATGGAATTTGTCCTGGGACTACCAAAGACTCCTAGAAGTAATGATGCAATATGGGTCATTGTTGATCGTCTTATCAAGTCATCATATTTTCTTGCTATAAGAGAATATTTACCACTTGAACATCTAGCAGGACTATATATTAATGAAGTATTAAGACTTCATGGATTACCCCTATCAATTGTTTCTGAACATGATCCTTGTTTTACATCAAGATTCTAGAAAAGTCTTCAAAAATCTGTGGATACTAATCTTCGTTCGAGCACTGCTTACCACCCATAAACTGATGGACAATTAGAACGGACTATTCAAACCTTAGAAGACATGTTGAGATCATGATCAATTGACTTTCAAGGTATGTGGGATTAATATTTACCTCTGGTAGAATGTTCCATTAATAATATCTTCCATTCAAGTTTTCAGATGGAACCATATGAAGTGTTATACGGAAAGAGATGTTGCACACCAACCTGCTGGGATGATGTTGGGGAAAGAAAACTCGTAGGCCTAGAACTTGTCGAGGAAATGATGGAAGGGGTGAAGGTAATCCAAAACTACATCATGACAGCTCAAAGTAGGCAGAAGAGCTATGCCTATATCCGAAGGAAGGATTTGCAATTTCAGGTAGGAGATCATGTTTTTTTGAATGTATCTCTATGGAAGGGTGTTATACATTTCGGTAATAAGGGAAAATTGAGTCCCATGTACATCAGACCTTTTGAGATTCTAGAACTAATTGGGGATGTAGCATACCATTTGGAAATGGTGCAAATCTCTCCAAAGTTCACGATGTATTCCATATATCACTATTTGAGAAAATACATGCTTGACCAAATGCATGTACTCACCTATGAGAAATTAAAACTGGAACCCAGTATGTCTTATTGTGAAGACCTTTTCAAGGTTCTTGATACAAGGGAACAAGTGATGAGAAACCGGATGACTTTTCTCATAAAAGTTCTATGGAGAAACCAAAAGATGAAAGAGGCAATGTGGGAACCCGAGAAATTTATGATGAAGATCCACCTAAGTCTTTTTACGCAGTAATACTCTAGAAATTTCAAGGAAGAAATTATTTGAAAGAGGGGAGAATGTGACACCCCAAGCTTCCATGGTACGCTTCTCTTTTAATAATACAATACCGTGTATTGTACGCTACTTCGAGTTCTAACACACCACAATAAATCAAACTAGCTATTATGAATAGTAATTCTCACGCTTTGTAATTTTATAAATTTTATCATTCAAAATGGACTTCATTTTTGGATTTTAACTATCGAAATTAGCTTAGGGTGAATTTTTGGTATTTATTTGAAAACTTTTAATTTTTGATGAATAGTGAAAAACACTGAGTTATAGTTTAAAACCAAATTTTTATTTAAATAATTATTTATTTTAGTTAAATTTATTTTAGGTAAAAATAGATACATAATACCTATATAATTTCAAATTAATTCATTAGAGTCAGTTTATAATAATTTTAGATATATAAAAAATTTAATGAACTTTTTACCGTCTTTTACCCACCTTCTAGGAGCATTTGAAAATTTACATAAAACTTAATTTTACCACTTCTGTGAGTTGAATTTGAAAAATCCAAGATACGTGGTTGATAAAAGTACGTAAAATTTGGTTCAATAAGTTGAAAATATTTTTTGGTGAGTAGTAACTTTTTATTTTTATTTACCCCAGTTAAAAATAAATATGGTAATTAAAGTTAAAAATTTTATTATTATTACCCTAAACATGTCCTAATTCTATTGAATAAGTATAATTAGACCAAAAAAATCATAGGAATAAAATATGATCTTTTAGCTCCACTTGGATTAGAGTAGGACATTTATTATTATTTTATTTAAAGGAGATTTAAAAGAGTTAAAATCATAGTTTAATAAATAAACCATTTTTAATATATGGTTATACATAAGATAAATTCGACCATAAATATTAATTAGAAATATAATAAATAATTCCTACATAATGGTATTTTATTTATAATTTTTATTCATTAAATAATTTATTTTATTAATGACACAATGATGATGGAGTAAATACCTTATTAATGAAATATTAAATAATTGATGTTATAAATATCCAAATAAATGTAATTTTAAACTTTTTATGAATTAAAAGAATTTTCTAGGTTAATATGACATTTTGGGGTTGGTTATATAAATTGTTTTCGAAATAATAATGCGGTTATGAATTTAGAAAAAACAAAATACCAAATAGTATCAAAATTGACATAAAAGAGTTTTTAAAACAAATATTATATTATTAAATGATATTCTATTCCTAAAAAATATAAGGTTCATCCAAAAGACATATATAATTATATTTGTATCATTAATGAACCACTTGGGGTTATCTTGGAATTATATAATAATTTTATTAACCATATAATATAAAAATACAAAGAGACATAGTAAATGTCAAACTATTTAACTAAGTGATAAATTTAAAAGATAAAGTTAATATAGTGACCCAAACCTATCTAAAACCTATTAGTTGAGTGTTTTAGACCCATACCCACCATATAATTTAAATAATTCATTTTGGATCCATTAGAAACTGAAAATTATTTTATTATAAAATAATATTTCTCGCTTTTACTAAGGTTCCCGTCACCCCACTTATAAAAGGGCACACCCCTTCTCTCTAATTCACACCTTAAAATCCATTTATCTTGGACAAACACTTCTCAAATATTCTTTAAACTGTCCTCCCTTCATCTTAGATTCTTTATTTTAGTCATAAAGCCAACCTAAGGAGCCCTTTTGATCAAATCAAAAGGAAGAACCCAAAAAAGAGGTAAATATCTCTCCACCTCTTCCAAGTCCCTTTCTTCTTCCACTTCTGCTTTCTTTGTTGTTTCCATTATAAAATAATAATTCCAGTATCTTATATATACTGTTATGTTATTATGAATATGGTACATCCATATTCATTATTCTATCCATCCTTTTAATGACACGTCACCATACGTGTGTACGTACAGATTACCATCTCCATGTCATGGTGTAATTGTTATTCGATACATTATTATTTGGGTGGGTATAATAATGATGTGTAATTGATGTAAATAATAAATATAACATGATAATTATTCTTTATTAATGATATAACATCAAATTATATATTATTTTAAGAATGATATTATCACTCGTGCGTACGTATGGATTTCCGTCTCTACTAATGTGATGAGATTCATTCCCCATCGTACCCATTCAAGACTAATTTTAATTTAATGATAAAAAAAATTTAATGACTTTATATCATTCTGAATATGAATAAGTTACAAAATATCCATAGTAAAAGTTACTTACGTAACAAATCATATAAAGGAAAATGAATCGGTTAACACCTGAAACGATGATACTACTAAGATATTATTAATAAAGCAATGTTAAAAGATCATATATGATATCATATTAATGTGAATGATTATTGTATATTTTAATAACCATTATTTCACCATTATATAGGGGGTTAACATACCCTCGAATAAGGAAAAGTACAAGGTAAGGGTTGATTTGACAATATCTTTATTATCCAAGGTTGTTTTTACGTAATTATCTACTGGTACCTCTTTATCATCCACATCCATGTTTCTTAAAAATGTATTTCAAGACATTCATAATATTTTATAGAATATGGGTTAAATTCATTTATACCCTTTTTTGAATTTTATAAGACGTTTATAAAGGAAGCTTTCCTCCATTTTCCAAAAAAGGTCCTTTATAACATTTTCCACAAAATTAAGGTAAGAATGTATTTTTTTTAACTTATACGGCGGGTGCAGCTATTTTTCGACATTATAACATTATAAAATCATTCCTTACAAGATTATAAGAATATTTAAAAATATAATTTTTTTTATAATTACATGACTTTTAAATTATTTCAAAATAGAAAGAGATATTTCTCTAATAGTTTTTGATTTCTTCTATGTCAACATCCTTTGATGGATTTTAAGTTTTTTTGAAGTGGATTTATTATGATACAAAACATCCATATTGTATTGAAGGTTTTGTGATATGTTTGAATGTGGATGTGTTATTTCATACCATTTATGGTTTATGGATAAATTATTGACATTTCATGTGCTAGTTTTAATATGAATGTTTATGTTCTGTTTAAACATTTTCATATGACGAATGCATTGGACTTACTAAGTGATGGGTGGAGCCTTATATAGCTCATTTATTCATCGATAGGTCTCGTGAGGCAAACTAGTGTATTGGCACAAGTTCTTGACAAAATATTAACTATAGTCTGATGTTATGCCTTCCATCATTATGAAAGTAGCTATTGATATTTCATGTGATTATTCGACTAGTAGAATATCCATGTGAGTAAGTCAATGGCATTATTTTGATTTATATTTTCCATATTATAATGAATTTTATGTTGAAAATTCTTTTATTTTAGTTTTATACACTGCCTTAAATTTTTATGCTTATTTATGAAAGTTTCTGCTATATTGTTATCCTTACTAAGCATCTGATCTCACCCTTTTCTATGTTTTATTTTTATTAGGATGTGAAGAAGTATATTATGACTGACCTGTAGGGATAGTCTATGGGATCTCAGTGTTTTCTATGGAAACAATTTTGTTGTAGTTTTTCATTTTATTATGTAATGTAAACCTTATGAATGTATCTTATGCTTCCAAGGCTACTAAACTAATCGGTCTTTCAAGACATGATATTTTTGTGATCATGCCAATGTTATGTAACAATTCACTATCTCTAGGAGACTAGGTTTGGGGTGTTACAAACGCTATTATGGTAAGAATAAACACATGCATATATCAAACTATATACATGTAATGGTAATCAAAAGTATTGTTCAGGTTGGGTCTAGGGAACCCACCATTATAAAAATCCCAATTTCACTAGATCAAACATTTTTACCATCCTTGTTAGGTTTCAAATGATAAGATCATGTTTGATCTAAGATTTGGATTTAGTTTGTGGCATGTCATGTTTCAACATCCTGGCTATTCGGCTATGTGCGACCTCATCTGCTTGATTAAAAATACTCAAGATATGTACTCCCAATTTTATACCTTTTTCCACTATATTAAATTGACATATTGGATAATAATAGTACCATAATTTAAATTATTATAATACATTACATACTAGGTATGATTCCAATAACTTGAACAAATCATTACACTTTTTACACAACTTCTTAGCTACATCAAAAATACAATGAAATCGGTATTTCTAGATATTTCCACCACCAACTTGAATGAGATTTTCTTGACCATTATCTTAGACTAAATATGATATTAGATTACACAAATCCATGTACGAATGGTTTGTGTGCCTTGAAAACTAGTATCCTTTCTACTCCACATACCAGGTATTCATCGTTTGAACTTCTTCAAGATCAATTGGATAGTTCTGACTGAAGCCCTTGCATTCTCCTGGTTAAAAATGATATATCCCTACTTTAATTTATATCATGGAAATATTAATTCTTGTACATATCATGACATATGTGATTGATTCTCACTAAATCATGTGAAATTCAAATCACCAAATTAATAATTTCTTATGTCCTTAACATGTCTATCTGGGGAGATATATATCATGTGACATTGGTAACAATTCACTCTTGAATTTTTCTAAATTTTAATTTTAATATTATGTCAATAAATATATGATTTACTCATTCTAAGAAACCATTAGATCTTCCTCGGTAAATATCATTGCCTATACATTTAATTACTACTTTAATGAATATCTGGAGAATTATTTTTATCTTGTTCGTAACTAACTATAAGACCTATAGATATTTTTCATATGTTAACAAATATACTTTACTTGGAAAACTATGGTGCTCCCACTAATCGCTGGTAGACATATGAAAAAAATTAATTCCAAATCAATATTCTATGATCTAGTTGCTTAATTTAATACTAAACTGGATTTTAGTAACTTTTTACCTTATTGGCATTCTATGATGTCATCATCCCTTTCTAGTTGAGTCATATATACATCTTCCATGGTTGGTGGTCTTAACATCCAATGTTCAAAAAAATTATCATAGAAATTAGATATAACAAGTAAAATTATAATTTATTTAGGAATAATGACTTGGTATATCAAATTTAGGCTCATTAGTACCACAATTGTACCATCCATGTATGCTCTTATTTGAATACCAACCATTGTATTCAAATTAGTAATCATATTGTACTATGATACATGTAATACATTATGTAATTCTAATTAACATTTTGAATTTTATTTAATTGTCATATACTTCCTACTTATAAGAATTATTATTCAATTAATAATGTAAAACTATGTGGTGAATATAAAACTATCACCATGGATTGATCCTTTCTATGTAGTATGTGTCTCTAGAAAATTATTATCCATGTGCTCTTTTGAAACTTGTTCATATGTCCCCCATTTGGGTATCTCTAGAATTGACTACACCCAGGTAAATCTTTATCCCACTATCTCAAATTGAGATGTGAACCCTTTTTTAGAAATATAGTCTATAACTTCACTATATCTTTTCTATCATAGATATTTCTATAATATATTTATAAAACATTCATATGATTACTATATATACACATTGTATTATTTCCTGACACAAGTTTGTCTATATGTTAACAAACTCTTTGCATATAAACATGTGTTCTTAGGACATAACATATTTCCATCAAATTATAAATTGTATTATATCCATTTTTCATGATAGTTGACATATGATTATAGAATAATATCATTATTTGTGAAGCATGTCTTTAAAATTGAAGTATCTTCAATGTATGAGTTTTAACATTGATTATCCTTTTACATACATCATGACTCTAATGTGTATATAGAAATATTCATTTAGGAATTAATCCATGTAACATTTTATTGATCAATATTAACATGAAAAACTCTTAATAAATCCTCCTTATTATCATCATTTCATAGATATGTATAAGGTAATGTGAGTTTTGGAATAACTCAATTCTACAATATATTGATCGATGAATGCTTGGTTAGGATTTTCTTCGGAAGACCATCCCAAAGCCTCTCATATCTTGTGACCAAGAATTTATCATACTTCACTTTAATATTTCATAAACACCAAAATTAATCATATAGAGTATACTTACCAATATCTTACCATTGGAATAGTTCACACTCGCTATATGAACTTGTTTGAAAATTTTTGTTGATTACATTTATTTACAAAGGATTATTTTTTTCAAAACTATAAAAATAATTATGTTGATAGTACCTAAGTTATTTAACTCTAAAGATTCTAAAACCATACTAATTATATCTTTGAAAACTATTTATTTTTTCTTTCAAATATATTTTCCTTCCACAACTGGATATATTTGTCTTTCATTTTATATTAATTATTTATTTCTAATGATCATGTATCACTGAATTATGACTTGAGTATTCATTACCACAAATAAAATTCATTTCAATACTAGGATAATTTCTCTTTGTATCCAATGTAAATATGAGATTAAAGTTTTTTTGATACTAAAAATGTTCAAATAGAATCATTAGACATGGAAATATAGAAGTTGTATAATTTTCACCACTAATTTAGGAAACACATTTTCATCTCTACATAGAGAACACACCCTAATTATAGTAATTTTCTTTATATACTTAGTTACTATATATAAATACACATATGTGACACACATATCATATTTAATATCGAGTAAGTAAAACTGAAAAAATACTTATATTTGAATAATATTGTTGAATAAGAAGAAACAACTTGTTTCTTTAATTCAGTTCATTACATTTAAACTTCCATAAATATATTTTATGATATGAAATGTAAATAACCTCATCTTTAATAACTTTTTTTTTGTGAAATTCATTTTGAAGGAGCCTTTAGAACCACTCCTACCTTAGTCATTTTCACCTTTTCTTTCAACTCATTCCCCATAAGAACTGTAGATTTATCTTTATTTAATGTTTTTATTTCATAGAAAACAATACCCAAAAGGTAATAAATAATTTTCTACATACTGTTAATTTTTTAATCTTTTAGGGAACTGGAGTATATAGGTGAAAATTATATAATAATGGGATTTACTAAAATATTTTGACCCATATTTCAATTTATAAGTATCCAGTGTAATCATCATTTATTCCTATCTTGCTTCACTTTCTCCTCAGAAGATTCTCGAATAAGAGACAACATGTAAAATAATCCATGTCTTAATGTTTTATCAATAACTTACATTAGAAATTGATGATAAAATTATATATAAACCATAATATTAATTATACATGAGTATCCTATAATAATTTGTAACACCCTCTCTTCCTAAGGTTGTTTAATAGGTATTAGGGATTCCAGTACCTTGAATTTTTGATACTGATCTACTTTGCAAAAGCGCCTATACTACTCAAAGAAGTTCATGTTGGATTGTACATTTAATTTTTCCATTATTTAACATAGTGTACTTATGTTATTGATTTCTATTTTTCTATAAAACAAAATATAGCATATTTTACATTTATGGTGATTACCGATTTTTACATTTTCAAATTATTAATTTTAAATGTCTCCCACTATTTTATCAAATTCTAGGAACCCTATATACTCTAATGAGAATAATATATTTCTTTATTATTATAGTGTAAATTATTCATGAACCTCTCCTCATAGTCTATAAGCTAGGGCTATGCCACAACTCGAAGATTCCAAGGTAGGTATCTCACTAGCCAACCACATTAACTCGCAGCTCCTTGATCTGTTGAGTGGTGTCCCATCTCATGAAAATACTTTCCTGGTATTTCTCAATGGTTTGAATATAAGGTTTCAACAAACTATCTATAGATAATCCTTTACTTCCAATCATAGTTATTTTTACAGACCACTCACATAAGAACTCCTTAGTAATAAGTGGTACCCTCAACTATGACTGATAGAGCACCTCATACAACATGTTTTTCTCAAATTTGAGCGATGGAAAAAATTTTATGTCATAACAATTTCTTCAAGGGATTTTGTAATTTAATATCGATGAATAAAATCCTTTTTCTATTTAACAATATTTTTCTATGTGATCATGCTCACAACTTAACCATTCATTTAAATAGAAAACATTCTCCATGCATGTTCATTTTATCTTTGCATTCTTGTTTATTATTATAATACGTTATCGCATGTAATAAATACACATTCACAAAATAATATAGCATACACTTGATAAAATAAATAAATATTGACATGATAATGTGATATTAAGTATTATTTAATCCATCATTCAAATAATGGATTTATATAGAACCTAAGGGATTATCTTGGGTCAATAACTGACCTAAATTTCAGTCCCTACAACTCTTATGCATTCCACTGGTTTGGTATACACTAGATATCAACTCTGATCATGCTACCATAAAGTCATATGATCATTAAAATGTATACTCGCATGAATGTGAGGGGAATTCGGGTTGCAAAATTACATTTATAGCACTTAAATATGGGTACTCAGACACCTATACAAATTAAATATGGAGGGCTGGTGTGAAGACCATCAAAAATAAAATAATTATTATATTTTATAAAACATAAATACAATAATTAAATTAGGTAAATAATATGCCAACAATTCTTAGGTTAGTCTCAACTCATGATCTGTCAACATGTAAAAATATTACATAAGAAAAATTAAATTTTTTAAAATTCATATCGTGGGTATTTTTAATGCATTAACTTGCATTAAAATAATTTTAAATAATTATCAATAAGTCCCATAGAAGTTAAATAATTTAATAAAATCCATACAATTAAATTTAATTTGTGATTTTTTTATGAATTATCATGTCTATTTGGACATAGAGTTGATACCAAAAATTATTTTTGGACTAGTGGTGGGTTAAAATGGTCAGTCAGTTGAACCCAGACCAAATTGGTCTGGTCTAATATGAGGAATGCTTTTAAAGGATATATATATAATATAAAATGATAATAGGATTCCAATGTAATATTTTTCCTTAATTTTTATTTATTTTAATCATGATTCCATGGGAATAATTGAATAAGATTCCAAGGGAATATTTTTCCATTTGATTAAACAAGATTCCATGAGAAGGTTTGGACTAGATTACATGGGAATATTTATCTTTTAAATTAATGAATCTTCCACAAAATTTTTTAAAATAGCTTCTAGGTGAAAATTTATTCTTTTCATTAAACAGTCTTACAAGATAAGATATAAAGTGGATTCCATGAGAAGCTTTATTATTTTAATTAAACTAGCATCCATGTAAATCTTGTATTCCTTTAATTACAAAAGCTTTCTTAATAATAATTAAATTTTATTCCAAGGTATGATTTATACTTTTAATTAAATTAGCATCTATGAGAATATTTAAACAAGCTTCAATTGAAATATTTATTCATTTAATTAAAAAATCCTCAATGGGAGGTTTAATCTATTTAATTAAATAATATTCTTTGATAAGCTTTAAACGAGATTGTATGGAAGGCTTTATCTATTTAATTAAACAAGAATCCATGTAAAGATTGTATTTTCCAATGGAATATACCAACTAGATTTCAGTATATCTAGCTAGTGTGCAACATAAAAACATCATCTCTAGCTAACATCTTTCACAATGGTGTCCATTATATAAAAGCATAAAATAAAACATTAATTTTTGTAGCACCGTTTTTAAAAAACCCATTCATTTTTAATCATCCATATCATGGTGATATAAACATAGATCAATTCATCATCAGTCATGTTTGGACCATATTTAACTCCTCATTCTTAATAATATAAAATTGAAATTAAATTTTAGCATTTAAGACATAAATATAATTACACATTCTCTATGATACCAATTGAATGAACCCGAGGTGTAGTAGAAGCAGGAAAGATATGAAATTTAAAATTTTGGTATTGGATTCATGTTAAAAACATATAATCCACGTAATAATTTTAAAATATTCCTAAAATAATCTTGTTTAATTAAATATAACAATTAAAAATAAAATAAAATTAATGCTTAAATGGTTCCTTGTTCGTTTGAAGTCGCCAATTTGATTTGCTCAACATGGATGTGTTGTGTCTGTAATATTCAAAAATAGATACCCTCTAGATAATACACATTTTCTCCAAAATTCTAGGATCTTTGATACAAATTTTTCAGGTGTTAGAGTGGGAAATAAAATATCTTTGTGATATACCTTCGATCACCTGAAAGACGTAGTCACAATCAAGAAAGTAGGTTCGATCTGACCTTGTTCTTCCTTAATAATATTACACTAAGAACATGATAGGAGAGAATAGAAAACATTATCTCACTGAATTGGTGAAAATGGTGGATCTTAGAATTCAAGAGGATAAAATGATCTTTTATACATAGGTTATACTTTCTGAAATTATACTTTGGTCCCTAGAAAGTAATAAACCTTATTTTATACCTTTACTCACAAGTATGACTTAATAAACTTGTCATAAATATCACAAATATTTTATCACTCGCTTTTAATACTATAAAATGTTACATGATAAAATATGATCTATTAAATTCTCATGTAATCTCTCTAAATTATTTATTAAATCATGAACATCTGATGTACATTCGAAAAATTTATATTTTTCTCATATTCACTTTTACGATAAAAAAACTTGTGAATACAAAAATAAATAAATTCAGTTATAATTATTATAAAAATAATATAATATAATATATTTATTTTTAATTATGATAATTTAAACATGGATGGTCAAAGACCCCATACGTGGGGGGCATTTCATTTTAATCTTTTATTCATTAGAATTGGTGGAACTTTTGGATTAACTAAGTGTGTGAACCTCCAGGTCCTTATCTCAATAGCAGTGAGTCCAACCAATAGACTAAGAGAAGATTATAGTAACCCATGATTATACCTTAGGAGATAAATAATGTCATACCTATTAATTCCTCTTACAAAAACTTCCATTTTTATATAATCTATATGTCTTGAGATATCTCATAAAGAAGGATCCACAATTGTGACATCATCCAATTGTTTATTTAAAAATTTCATGACCTTATTGGATGAACTGACCTTCTTATACCATAGATATGAATTTATGATATACTAGAACCCTGGTCAACCTTGGCTGCTGATATATCTCTTCCTCAACTTGGAAGAAAAAAATCTATCTTGATCATTCAACCAATGTCATACCACCAATGATGCACCCAACACAAACTTCCTCCCCACAATTTAATTATCATGTTTTTTCCTTGCATGAAATTATATGATCAAATGGAAAACATTGACAATTATGTAAATTCCAAATAACAATACACATGTTCATATATAAGAAAAACTAATGACATAAGAAACATGTGGTGTTCCTATGGGCGGGTCTGTCGTCATGATCTCACTACTAGAGATCACCAAATGTAAACTTCATGAGAATAAGTCTCAATGCTAATGATCCTCCATCACCTAATAGTCAGACATCATCTATGTCCCGTTAATTTAATGTATCTAGAACATACGAAATATATATTTTAGATTATGTTTATAGTATCTAGAGGTTGTCATTATTTTTGGGAAGTACTATAGCCTTTTGATACGACATGTAATATATAGAAATTACCATTTAAATAGTGTATCCAGAAATATCAACACTATTATTGTAAAAATTAACACATTTACATATCAAATTGTATAAATTTAATGGTAATCAAATGTATTTTTTAATTTGGGTCCTAAGAACCCACTATCACAACAAAAACTATTTAGAAAAAATTTGAGAATGCTCATTTTGGAATAATCCAAATTAGTGTAGATCGTACTGTCTAAATGGGAAAATATTTACCAATCCTAATTTTAGTAGTGGTTGATAACTTATCCAACTTATATAATTAATTATTATGAAGATGTTGAGAATAATTTCATACAGATGAAATATGGGCGAAGGTGGTCCTAGATTTTTCATGTATTTAATATGTAAAAAAACATAAAAACTCTATATAAATAGATCAATGTCAGGAGCCATAAAAATACATTTGGATGTCCACCTGACATAATATTTTTTGGAGTAATCACTCATCTTTATGTAATGTTCTATAATACTGGGAGGAAAACTCTATGAATGGGTGCTGAAAATATTACCCATATTCTGCTGGATTAATGAATATCAATTATCTCTATGAATATTCAAGTGGTAAACCCAAAAACTATATATTGGACAATGGAATTCGTTTCACCATATCTAGAAAAAGAATAAAAATAGAACCAACTTCTTCTATATGTGATCAAACAAGTTGGGAATAAACTATTCATATTTGATATTGGAGAAGATTATGATTTGACATTAGAAGGATAAAGATATGAAATACTAGATATAATGATAAACAATCTCAACTAATAAATACATGAGTTATTTTTGGATAATCAAAGGAACTCAAATAGAAGAGATAAAAGTACATAGGATATCGGCTTCCATATGTGTAATAAAACAAATGAAAATTCAAACACCCATATATGTAGATAAAGAGTCTACCATAGAATATATGATTACCTAATTGCTCAGCCAAGGATAGGAATCCATGACTCCGATATTTATTACAGAAAAGTAAAGGTATATGAAAAAAATAGGAAATATTATAAAAAGTGGTAACATCACACCGAAACAAATATAGAGAGTTCAACACAAACTATATCATCGTTTTCTGTATCAGCCCCAACCTCAAGAGCCTCCCCGAGCAGTCAGGTGTTTCCCCCTTCACTATTCATTGGCTGCAGACATGGCCCATTATTCATCATCTCATCTGCTGGTAAGGTGTCCTCCACCTGAGCTCATGATTCATCACTATAAGACTTAACTTCCTCCTGCGGAACTTCCATCTATGCTGGATCTCACTGGACAAGCGCATCTCGGAAAACCTTCACAATATGAAACTCTTCTTTAGAATCCTAAACTACACCCTGAAAGTTGAAATCCTCCGGTTACATGTGGACATCCTCCATAGGATATAAAAGGGAATCCTCTTCAACATCCTGATAGCCTCATCCTACTGTTCATCCTAAACAACTTCTTTTTGAACAATCTCTTACAAGTAAGGGTCAAGAAACATACCCTAAGATAAGGCATTAATTGTACCTTTATCCAATTACATCCCCTTTGTAGATTCCTCTCTAACTATAGAACACAGTACGTTACAATTTTCCTATTACTACAACATAAATTCTCAAGACCATCAATATAAATCAAATTAAATTCAGATCTGTTTATAGATTCTCACATATGATATATTGAATATTCATTACTTAGTGAAAAGATATTAGATTGGGCTATATTAGTGATTCTAAGAATTAGTGGAACTATATGTATTTTTTTATAGATACATGAGGTATATTCTCTTTCCCAATAATCCAACATCCAGTAGTAAACTATGAATCCGAATTTTTAGAAATCATAGTAAGTAACAATGAAAAAAAATATTCAAAAAAAGAAAAAATATGTTCATATTGAATTAAATTGGATAATGTTTTTAGAGTATTTTTTTCTTTATTCCTCAGTTGGTGTGTGAATTATAGATTGGAAATCGATTTCGTAGAAGATATATTCTAGTATGAATGTCTTTAGCAAGAATTATCCTTGATAAGTAATTTATTTAAATGTATTTTTTAAGAACCATAATTCTTCCAAAAAAATAAAGTATCTAATTTCTCTATGTATAATTATAAAGATAAAGATAAATAGTACTATAGAAGGATTGATTAGTGGAATGAATACATTGAATTAAATGTTATAAGGATGAAGGAATAAGCATAATTGGATAATATAAGAGATAAATTATCAAAGAATTGTCTTGGAACCCCTCTGAATTTAAGGAAAGATTCAATGCCAAAATATGTAATTACCTTGATGGATCTTAATATGGTGATCAATAGAAAGGGAATTTCCTATTCATACAAAATTATGAAAGGGTTTGACAAAATAATTTTATAATTTATCAATATTAGATTAATCTAGAATAGTGAAATTCATCACTAAATTTTGGTATTCATGGTAAATAATTACATAGGGAAAAAACATGGTAATGCTATAATTGCTGTTTATTACCTAGATCATTATAATTTTACTATGCATGATGGAATAAATCATCTTAATAAAGAGAGGATTAATGGAAAATTATTATTTATGAAATAAAAATTATATATTATATATTTGATCATTCTTTATGATATTTGTAGATTAAGATCCACGAATAAGGAATATCATTAAGAGAATTCACAATAACTGTAGTCTTGTTTGAATAGACAGTTATACCATTTAGACACAATAATTCCACAAAAATATTATAGAGGAGAATAGAAAATGTATTTATTAGATTATCATAGTTTGTGATAGTCAACATTGATGATGTTCTATTATTCAAAAATAATACAAAATATTATATTGACACTTTCAGTAGGTAGCTAAAGTACTCATAAAATAAGGGATGCTACTTTTATAATGAAAGATCACTTGGAAGAAAACTAGCATATAATTCATGGGATTATAGATCTAGGGAATTAAAGAGAATATTCAACCACATATTATAGAGAAGATAAACACTTTTCCTGATAATCTTTTAGATCTTAAAAACATACAAGTGTATATTTTAATATTAAGTTATGTAAGAGAATCAACTAAAGAAATAGAAAATATCTCAACTCCAATCTCAAGAAAAGTATCTAGTAAGATACCTTGGAATTAGATTGGATATGATTTTGAAGTGATCAAAATTATAAAGCATAAAATCTCAATGCCTCCTATAATTGGAGTACCCATATGGGATTGAAGATCATCATATCTTATGAATAGATGCATCTAAATTAGAATATTGATGTATCTCAATTATAAGAAAAAACCATGTTAAAAGTAGTAAAAGATTTTATTGTGTATATTTTAATGTAGAAGAGATGAATTATCTTATCCAAGCATGAGAATTTATTACATCCCATAAATGAATTTTGGCTATTGATATTTTATTAGGAATGTCTTTCACTATAACAATATATTGTTCTTATATTAAAATATCAATAAAATAAGATAAGAAGGGTTTTTATGGGTATTATTAGTGTACTGGAGGAATGAATTGTAATACTACAACATTAATATCGAAAATAATAACATGAAACATAATATCATTATATATTCACAGACTTACTAATTTAACTATAATTATAACAAAATGTGGTATCCAATCCATGCAATGTCCATTTTTCATAGATAATCATTTTATATTAACATGAAAAGTTATTAAGGAAATGAATGATATAATCTAGAAATAAGAAATAATTTTATAAAATAACCTCATTAATATATGAATATATTTAACTAATAGGTCTGAAGATAAAAAATAATGGGTTCCTCTAATAGAAAACAGAAATACTAGGAACTAGAATAATGAGAGATTTAGAGAATAAGTGTAAAGATAAAAGTATTGTTGAATTATTTGTATGTGGATATAAAGAAGTACTCTATGTGTAGAAAATACCATATATATGAAGTCTTGGAAAAACCAAATGATTTAAATGGAATATGTCTCTAAAGGAAAAGTGAAAATTGTTTTTAAATATGGGTTCATCAAGTAGAAAAATAAAAGTTATAGACCAAATTCCAAAAAGAACTTGATTATGAAAACATGAATAATGAGCTATATAATTATCCAAATCCAAAGAAATAAATCTATAAATATTTATAATGGATTACATATATAACAAGGAAAATACATAACTATACATAATTTGATCGAAAAATTTATGGATGGTAAAATATTTAAGAGAGGTGTGAATCTTGTTTTGTACATGCTCGAATAATACAAAAACCTTACGGAGGATTATAAGAAGATACATCATGATAGTAATAGTATGATCATTAACAAATAATTCCATGTGGAGTTTCATGTTTTTGGAATTCTTAACATAATAAAAAACATCAAGGAAATTATAATTGAATAATTTTTATATTTGAACAAGTTTTGTAGAATGTTAATAATAGTAATTCTAAAGCTCTATATATTAGATACATCATTATAACCAGAATGGTTCAATGAGTGTCAGAAAGTTGTTATAGTGGGATCTATCTAATTAATAGGATTTAAGAGGAAAATGAAACTTTTAATCAGGTACCACATATAGTGATGAAAATTATGAATTGTTCATATCTACGTTTTTTTATAGTGGGTTGATCACATTGAGTCTATAATATTATCAGACAAGATAGTGACGTTAGGAAAATTGTACACTAAGTATTGGATTAATGGACTATTATAGAATTCATTCTAGGAATTGTAGTTTAGAAATAAATTTTGGATATAGTTCAGTTTAAATAATATAAATTATAAATTAATCCATAGAACAAAGAGTATCAATCTGATCAAATCTCAATCGATAGGAAAATATGGTATGTTTTTTATAAGAAACAATGTCTTTGTCACATTAAACAGATGATATATCCAAGAATGATAAATTGAACATCTAACAACCTCTATGATGGAATCAATCACAATACTTTAATATCTCAAGACATGGAAAGGACTTGATGAATTAATCTTTATTTTCAAATTAAATATTTTTCAATCCATAAAATAATTTATGGAGATGATTTAGTCCCAAAAAGAAGTCTTAGTTTGTGAGATAATGGATACTATTTAAGACTTGGAGGGATTAAGGTCGTTAATCTTGACATACATCATATTTGACATGGATGATCAGATAAAATCAAATATTTCATTTATCTTATCTTGTTTTCCTTTTGTTTGTTTCATGGTGGGATATTCGTGGTTGTACTCTCAACTATTTTCTCTTTATTTGTTTTCTATTTTATCTATTTAAAAATTGTTCCCTATAATATTTCACTTTATGTGGAGTCTTGTAGTGAAATTTGATCCATCTTATCAGGAAATATATGTATATAGGCTAATTTAAGGGTACCATCGACATTTTATTTAGCAAGGTAAAATTTGAATAAAGATACAAATGATTTTATATATTCACTCCCTAATCTATCATTATTCTTCATGTTATTCTTGTGAAGAAATCTACAATTATTTTTCTTGCATGCATCTTGTTGGTACTCCTAGATCTCATTTTTTTACATTACGAGTCTCTGATGATGTATTTTAGACTTCCTCTTAAGAAACCCAAAAACACTTCAAAAACAAAAAGTTGAGAAATGATATATGGGATAGGATAAAGGTAATAGCTAATGTTGACTTTCATGATCACTCTTTAGGCATAATTCTTTATAAATAACAAAAAAGAATAAATATAAATTAGAGAGAGGATACCAAAAATTATTTATATTTTTATTCAATATCTATCTCCCTGAACAATGGGTCATAGTTACCCTTAAATAAGAATCTGAGCATTGATTTCTTGATAACCTAACTTGACTTTCACTGTAAGAATTGACATAAAGTTGAATCATTTAGGGAATACATCTATCAAATCTTAAAGGAAAAATCTAAAACAAAAAATACAAAATGTGGAGAATACTACCATCAATCATCCACCACAGACTAACAAAAGGACAAGTAAGATAAGATAATTGGCATGTATGATTTTTCCTGATCATCCATAACAGATATGAAGATATTCAGGATCATCACCTCAAACCCATCCAAGGAATAGAGAGCATCAATCATCTCACTAATATAGAATTCCTTTTTTGACTCCATTATATTTATCAATTCGTTATTGGTTCTTTATGCCTCCTCTATGAAAATAAATAATTCTTATTTATATCTTTTTCATGCATTGATATCTTCAATGATCATGTTTTTATCCACTGTAATGTTTTTCAGATGTCTGATTTCTTTTTTTAGGAAATATCTTCTATTGATAGTAATTACCACATTTATCCTATAAATATAATGCATCATTTTATTATCGATATAGATTTGATCATATAGACAATACATGCTATCTGGAATCATTCGTAATGGATTCAGTTAAAACTAAACTCAAAAAATATCAATTGTTAAACTATAATTCCTTGAATACATTGTAGAAAGGTCCTTTAGTACAATTCCATATATATACGTTCAATATAATTTCCAATTTCACTTCTAATAAGATAGGATCAATGAGTAAAATCCATCGTAGAAAAGTTGTATATACATTATTCAAAATTTTCATCACTATATATGGTTCATAATTCAATGTGGAATTTATCTTCTTGAATCCAAAATGTTAAACTACTCCTATTATAAACTATTTATTGTACTTGATTAACTATTCTAGTTCCAAGTACATATCTAGAATATAGAGATTCTGAATCCATATTCCTAACAATTTCCAAAACCTATTCAATAATGGAAATTAATATTTTCATGTTTCTTTAATCCTTTTAGTTTTTTCGTAAAAACCTCAAATGTAAACCTTCAAGTTAATTTTTCAGTAACGATCATACTAATTATAACCCAAAATATCTTCTTATAATCTTCTTTATGGTCTTTGTATTCATTGAGTATGTCTACAATAAGGGTCAGAACTCTCTTGGATATCCTAGATTCCTAACTTTTCTTGATCAATTTATAGAAATTTATATATTTTTTCCTATATATATTTTGAATATTTTACAAATATTTCTATATTTCCTTTTTTAGATTTTTCTCCACATTTGACCCAGCATCAATGATTTCTTATTCAAGTTCATTTAGAAACTCATTATTCCCAAGTTCTTATTTTAATTAATTAGACCATCTTTTATAAATTGTGTTCTCTTTTCCTTTAGATATATTATCCATTTTTATCTTACAGTTCATTCAGGCCTTCATGTATATGAAATTTTCTACACATTTCAAATTAAAATTTATTTTTTATCCTTAAAAAATAATTCAAAATTGATTTTTTCTTTAGAATTACTATATAAATATATATTAGTTTTACTTCATATAACTTCTAATTTAAATCTAAATAAACATATGATTTATGATCTTTTATCCCTATTAGATGAAGATCCATTTTTATAAAGTGGATTCGTCTTTATTGTTCCATATCTTTTATGGATTCTGTCATTTATTACCTTAATAACTATGTATGTTGCCACAGAATCAATTCAAACTATAAATCTCCTTTATTTAATACCTTATTTCATTACTAAAATAGTCAAAGTATATTTTTAGGGAATCATAAATGATATTATATTTTCCTTTAATATTTTCTATATTAAATTTAGATTATTAAAATTCATTCATTTGATACACTAATCATTCTTTTTTAGTCCTTTTTAATTTGATTTTTATGAAATTATTTATATAAGAACTATATGTACTTATTGTGAAATTTTTTCCCAAGAAAATATCATTACCAAAATTCCTATAAGGATTGTATGGAATTTTCATTCATGTATAGGAAAATTATTCTTTTTCCCAATAAAACACTCAGTACATTACCAACTAATACTTTTTTAATGTTGTAGACACGATGAAATGTCATCCATGCACTTTTTCTCCAAATGTACTCAACTCGGCACGAAATGTTCATGCTTAAACTTAGAATTTTTCATGGGGGTCAGTGACGGTAGTGAAGACACTGGCCTGAAGGGCTAGGACCGCATCCCAAAACTGATCCCAAGTAGGGGTGTGGGGGTGCAGTCCCCGTGGTAAGGAGTAATAAATTTTTCAAACTCAATAAAGTGGCACCCAAGGTACCTGCACCCAAATACTTGTGCCCCACCATGTTGGACCTGAATGAAAAAATTATTCTAAGTCTTCAAAGTGGCGCCTAGTTTTGGAAAATCACCAATGACGCACAAGACCAATTTTGTGCCACCCATCATATGCGAAGACACTTGCACGCCAAAAATCTGGCGCACAACTATACTTGATCTCCCAAACTCCTTTCACCTAGGGTTACTTATTTTCTTATAAATAGACCACCATGACCTTTATTTGTACCAATTAATTTCTCTGAAGCCTAATTGCTACTCTTATCACCCTAGTGATTCACCCATGTTTTTCAAAACTATCAAGGATTTTTTTAGCACCTATAGAATAGGAATTGAAGGAGGATCATAGGACTTTTTTCCTTTTCGTGTTTGTAATCCATAACACTTGCACACCAAAAGCACCCAACCTCTTTAAAATATTATCACTTGTGAACCAACCATTCTTTATAATGGAACTTGAGCACCCCACTTCAAGGAATACCTGTCAATACTATTGAATTCTCAAGTCAAGTCTCACCCAAATATTAACATATAGGTTGTTCCTCACTTAAGTTGAATTTAGGTCTCCCAATCAACTTTTGCACCCATACTTGTGCACTCAATAATTACATGGTAACCCTTTTTTATTCACCAAATAAATTAAGACTGCAAGACTTTCATCAAGCCTTATTCAAATCCATTCATGGAAAGGCTTCTTCATCCTTGGCTCCCTTGTCTGAAAAGGATTATGTTAAAACCTCCACCAAAACCTTCTGACTTGTCAAACCTTTAAGAAGGGAACATCAGTGTGTCTCCTATTTGGGTTAGTATATCTACATACATAAGTTTAAAACATTTTTCACAATGCGGTTAGGATTCATGGAGTGTCTTTGGGTTCTTATATCCTCAATCGCATGGACCTTTCTCCTTGGAAAAGTGTTGGGAAGATCTTTATTTATATGATTAGGGATTGGGTTTTTTCCACCTCTTTTTACCTTCAAGACTCGGATCCTTTGGTTCCCAATTTAGACTGTGGGGGCCACACTTGCTTTTATATGTAAGCAACGGAGGAGTCTCCCTTCTCTCCTGGGATTCATCAGGGCAACCATCCTAGTGTAAGCCCCTAAACTTTCTTGTAAGAGGTTTCAATCTTGTTCCTCTAAACATCCTTCACCTCCAATCATTCCCTACATTAGACCTTTGTCAAATTCCTATTTAACAGGGTGAAGGTTCTTCACCTCTCCCTCTTCCCTGGTCAATTATCCATCTTCCATTGTCGCCACTTTAGGTGCAACCTCTTCCACCAGTGGATGAGGAAAAGTTTCGGGGCCTTTGTTGAATCTCTCACATCCCCTTGTCTCTCACACCGAGCATGACTCAAGTGGACTTAGATATTTTTCATAATCACAAAAATTTTACAAACACCCAAGAATAAACTATGAGAACTCTTATTCCCACCATAATTGGGATACGTAGGAATCCTTCATTAGGGTTCGAGCACATTGGATATCCTCTTTAGGAATCCAACTCTAATTCTCTTAATCTAGGCATAATCCTTAGATGTAATCCCCGAATTAAACCCCCTATCACCAAGGCATCCTTTTTAGAAATTAAGTCCAAAATCATTTCTCTCAACGGACTATACTGTCTGAATAGATTAGTCGAACTACATGGGTTTTGATTCCCATAAAAATGGGATTTGTAGGAAGCCTCTCTGAGGTTCAAACCCAATACTTCAAATCAAACCTATACTTCCTCATCCATATTCCCAACAGGATCTAATCAAACTTGAAAACCAATATTCATTCCAAGTTCCTTGGACTGTTTAGGCATAAGTCCCACACCAAACTTTGACTAAGTACCTTTCACTTAGATTTCATTATCACATGACATTAAACCGTACGTTTAGTCCTTATCACATGACCTTAAAAGGCATGATGTGTCCCATTAAGTGGCACCTAACTATGAGTTTTATGACTAATTTCACAAGGATATGTAGGTAGCCCATTTATGGGTATCATCCCAACATCAAGACAAACCTCAATCTCCCTAGACATCAATAAATTCAAGAGTTCCCCATTAGGTGGCTTAAAAAACCAGTATCATCATAATTATGGTTAAAATAATCTTTAAATAGTATTTGAGAGGATACCATTTATGGAAAACCTCGAATACATATGAATTTCTCCATTAATGAATAACCTCTAATACATATGGATAATTCTAAATTTCACACATGCTAATAATTTATTGAAAATTACATTGGAAACCTATGTTATACTTTGTGAATTAATAAGTATTCATGAAAATATCTCAAATCTATAAGAGACTCCTAGAGTACAAAATAATTCCCCCCCCCAAATGGTGTAATGAGTCTGACCTCCCATCCTATTGACCAATGCATGTTCTTAAGTATCGTAAGATAAAACTCAATGAATGTCTGCCTTTCGAAAGTAGGTCCCTTTTGGAAGAAGAATTGTTGGATGTTTCCGATTCCATAAATAAATCCAATTGAAACTGCCTTGAAGTAGTGATTCTTAACCGGAACACATGTTCTAAGGAACTACAAAAAAATGTTTCTTCTTATCATTGGGATATATCACCATGCTAATATTGACACTTCCATTTATATGATAATATGGTTTTTACTCCCATATAGATACTTCAATTCTAAAAGATTCTAATATTTCTAATTTAGAACTTTGATCACTTCAAAATATTCATATACCCAATTCAAAAGTATATTAGTAGATATTTTTAACATGATTGGATCTTAGATCTTTCTTATATCATTAATATATGATCTATCATAAATTAATATTCGATGAAGCACTTGTATCTTATTATGATCTACAAGATCATCAGGAAAAGTATCTATATTATATAAAATATATTATTGAAACTTCTCTTTAGTTCCATGAATCCATGATACCAATAATTATAACTTAGGTTGAATCCAAATGATATTTATTTTTTAAAGTATCATCCCTTCTTTTTTGAATAATTTATCTACTTATTTTAAGTGATCAATATGATCATTTGTATTAATACCAAATACTATTATACCATCAATGTAGATTATCAAAAACTATGATAATATACTAATTTTTTATCCATTCTACTCCAAAATATTTCAAGGGAATTCATGATTCCAAATGGAATAACTCTCCATTCAAATAGGCTTAATTTTTTTTGTAAATGTTTTCAATGGTATTTCTTCTTCATTGTTCTTATGCTTCTAATATCTTAGCTTATGATCAAATTTAGAATATATTGTTGTCCTTTAATTCCTAATCCTACTCCTAAAATCCTAGTGACTAGAGAGATTATATCCATCACACATTGTAAAAATATGATGATCAAGATATTAAATATCAATTCTAGCATTACCGTTTTTTTTTTCTAAGTATATTTCATTACCACGAATGTCACACATTTGTATAGACTTTTACTATTCTTGAATAATCCCTAATTGATTAATTCTATAATTCTTTCCTCAAATTCCTTATTTTATCTATATATATAGTAAATTCCTTTACTTCTGGTCACTATATTGGGATACATTAAGGTAATTGTAGCTTATGGAATTGCATTTTACCATAATTTCAAAATGTGTTCTGACTAATTATATGACAAGTAATATCTTGCCTTTGTCTTTACCACTTCTTTATTCAACATATGAAATTTTATGGAAAATAAATACTTCCACTACTAAATCCTTTGATGGTACTTATTATCCTTATCAATATTATTATACAATTTTATAATAGATACATTATTTTCTATAAAAAGTCTAGTTTTCCCATAATTAGTTTTAAATGAAGTAATTATTGAAGATAATTCCATATGAAAATATTTTGTTGGGTTGATATAATTTATAGAATTGTCTTGCAATCAATAAGTAATTTGGAAATTAGTTAATATATCCAAGAAGCTTCTCGAAAAATATTTTCCCAATTAATTCAATTTGAACATATTTTTCCACATTATGAATAGAAATTATTTCATAGTTACCTACTATAACATAAAAGTATTTTTATTCACTAAATAAATATTAAAATTAGGTTCATACAAAAGATAATGTAATTTTTATATCCACTATAGACATACATATAGTTATTTCAAAACATAACATATCTAATATAGCCATATCCTATATCTTTTCACTAGTTAATGAAGATATGGTATATTCTTGTTGAGATTCATCATTCTCATATATGAGTATTCAAACATTATTTTATCTAACTATTCTTCTCGAATAAAATGTGATAAGTGCTTTTATTAAATCCCCCTCATCTATTATAAATGAGATACTTGAATTCTCTAGAGGACTATCATGTATGTCTAATATGAGATCCTCTATCTTCAAATACAATCTCATAGATCCTGATTCCTCTAATCAAATATAGAGTTCTTATCAAATCTCATAGATGAAAACTTTATTCCTGACTTGTTTGATAAAATCTGGAGGAAGTTTCTTTTTCTTTCATTCTTCCTCTCGACCTAGTGAAACCCATTCCCTAGGATATTCAAAACTTTTCAGGTTTACCAATTATGATTTCCTTTATTTAATTTATATTTCATTATCATTAAAAATATTTCTAAACCTTTTAACACCATTTCTTAGAGTTGGCCACCCTATATTGTAGAAATTTATGTAGTGATGAGTGATGACTTAGATATATCTTTTGATAAGTGGAAATAATAATATTTTTTTAGTTCCTAATGTTTTTATTTAAATAATGAGTTTTTTTAGTACTTAATTCAATAAAATAATCATGCTAATATGGGATCACCTTTACACATGTTGCACCTATATAAAACTTTTCTCAATTCCTTAAAATAATGCATAGAGAATTAGATAATATATCATCCACTTTTGAAATTAGGATTCGTAGATCTTGTACCATTGAAAATAGAGTATCTATATTAATCTTTATTATTTAAAAATGAACATGATTGATTTTTTTTACAATAAATTTATTAAACCTATCTACTTTTTTAAAAGGAATTTATTATAATATATTATCTATGTAATATACTTTATTTTTATCTCTATCCTCAAATATTTTATTCTTTTCTTGATATGGTAACCAAAAGTTTTGGAATACCTTGGACTAATAAAAAGTATGAATATTCCATTCTTGATAATCTCTTCCTTCAAGGGGGGTTTCAATTTCTGAAGAATGAACTATATTTACTTAAATTTATTTTAACCCTATTATCTCTAATGAATAATCTATAACCCTTGGTCTAGATCAAATCATTATTATTATAAAATGTTTCAAAATTCCATTGGGTTCTTTCACTTCCTCATCTTATATGGATTCTTCCTCCTCTGAGCACTGTAAATGTAATAAACAAAAACTCTCATCATCTGGGTATATATATTCTCCCTCGTATAGGCTTAAATAATATTTTTTCGGTATCTTATACTAGTATTTATTTGAGACAAACTCTTCTTCTATCTATATTAGACAAGTGTCTACTCTGAGACCATTCTTACAAAGGATCCAATAAAAATCACAACTAGAAAGAAATTTTACTTTATCTTATTTGGGATACTTGTTTTTTTTCTTAGATATTTCCATTATATTTGGGTTCTATTTGGTAGGATATAATGATTTTATTTATCAATATTTATACTTAAATTTTGACATGATGATCTTATTTTACCAAAAAAAAATAATTTTTAGATTGATTTATTTTATTCACATTTTTCATCCTCACACACTATTATAAATGTTTTTTATTGGTGTTTACCATCCTCATTCCAAGAATGAAAACACCCATATCTTCTTGAAACTCACTCAGCCTTTGTGAAATAGGATAAAATCATATATGGTATATTTCAAACATCCTTCAAGCCATACCTCTACATAAAAAAGTGTCTTACAACATACCTTATTATTTCTGGTTAAACTCCAACTACATCATATAGTTTTTTACTTTGTGATATATGAGTCTTTAGGGATTATTAAACTACTTAAATCCAACATTAATGAATTTTTAGGATTATTAATCTAATTCAAAAGCATTTTCTCCTCGTCTAACAAGATAATACCAATTCAAAAAGTATAAAATATATCTTCAAAATTGCACAGAGTCATATATATGAATATTGGTTAAATCTATTGTATTTTTTTCTATCAATTCTACAGCCTAATCAACCAGTGAATTTTTAGAAAATTATTTTTTGATTAAATCATATACTAGTGGAATAACCAGGATTATAAAAGTGTAATATTGCTAAAAATAATTCTCACTTCTGAGTATCTTTACTACATACCCCAAAATCAGAATATATTACCCTAGAATGTAGCTTTATCAAAATTGAGTGCACAATCTATAGTCAATGACTGTAAAAAACTGATTTTATATGGTATCAAAGGTATAAAGACCATTAATTTATATCTTCTCCAAGATCCTTTTCTCAATAAAGCTTATGGATCATACCTTGTTGTAGCACTGCTTCTGGATATCTCTTACTTGTAATATATTATTTCTAAATATAGTTAAGATATATTGGATTTACTTCCTGATTGATCTTCTAGAAAATTCATTTAATAATCCTTTATGTCTTTCCAAAAGAGTGGGTTTTTAAGAGATCATCCCACATCATTTTTAGAATTACCAAGGTTTTATACTGACTTCTTCAGTAAGATATAAAAATTATTCTTTCATTTACTATCTATGCATGACTTGTAGATATTCAACTTTCTTGAAATTTTAATTCAAATCATGGTATACATGTTCTATATCTCTAAGTTTATATTTCTATTGAGTAATGATATCATGAATCTATTTCTGATACTCATAGGAATACTCTAATCTTATTCAAAGAATTCTGAAGCTTCTCATACCATAGTTCGTTCATAATCCTAGGTTGTATATCATTATTATATAATTTCACTTTCTATATTTTATTGTATCTAGGTGTTATTTTCATGATAATGGCTCTTAGATTATTAGAGGAATCATATGAAGCATTACCTTTAAGAATTGGAAAAATATATTAGATATTAAGTCCAACACTAGATCCAATTTTGACCATAATTTTACTTTTCTATGAAAATTATATCACCTTATGTATCTCCTACAGTTATCTCAAGGTTTTTCCTAAACACCTAGATTATCTTACTATGATTTTGTTTTCCGGATTGTTTCATTCATATCTTCAAGACTCTCATGGTTTTCTTGGTATTTATACAATAACTAAATCAATTAAGGTTATTTTTCATAGGCTAATCTAGAATATGGTATTTAACAATATATTAAAATACAAATGTGATTGGATTTGTTCTCCAAATACCTTAGTTATCTTTATAAATGTTTCTTATCATAGTAGAGACCAATAAAAATTCTTTTGAAGTTGAATTCTAAAATATTTTCTGAAGTATCACTCTAGTTGGATTCATCCCTTTGCCTTGATACAACTAAAGGGTGAAGACTTTAGAACTCAACATCAAAACCATAGATATAGGTCTCTTATATGAGAAGAAACGATTATAATAAAGTCTAACATATTATAGAATAAAGGAAATCATTTTTTTTCTTATAAATTATCATCAAATGATGGATTTTAGATTATACTTTGGAAAAATTCCTGAAGACATCGTATTATGAAATAATTACCAATAGACTCACAAGAATATTAAATAAATAAAAACATATATTATGTGAATAAAATCTCAATTACAAAAATCTATGTGAAAAGTTAAAAAACTATTAATAACTCTAGGATATCCAGAAGGTGGTACAATTTTCTTAGAAATGTAAAATTATTGCCAAAGAGGATATAAAGTTGGTTGAAATATATAATTTATTTGGAAAAGTATTGAATGTTAAGCTTCAGAAAAAGAATTCAATCATCTAGGATCCACTATCAGGGTAAAAAAATCATATACAATAAGATATAGGAAGTTAATGTATATCACAATGATATACTAACAAAACAATTATATCCTTTTACTGTAGAATCTTATGAATATCAAGAGGATTTTCAATTATTCCTCGAAGTTTCCATGAGTACTAGAAATAGATCCATGATATCATTACATGATGGAAATGGAAACATGGATCAATATAACATGTATTATAATATCTACATTAATAGATCAACAAAGTTAATGTCTAATAATCCAAACATGAAGAGAAGAATAAGAGTAAATAAGAACATTTATCTCCCAAAAAATGAATTGGTGTAAAACCTTGGGAATATGGGCTAGTATAGTAGTCGATGTCTAGTAAAAAAACTCATTGGGAAGGATATAAAATATTATTTAAAGATAATTCTTAAATTATCAATCAAGAAGTAAATCCCACTTAACCTAGATATATTTAGGATGAATAAATACCAAGGAAGAAATGTCTAGAAGGGGTTCCTGAACATGGTTTAATCTTAAGGATATATTTCAAAAAGTATCATCGAGTATCCATATATGAATGGTCTCTAGACACTCGATTATATATTCTATGAGATGGTTTACATTCATAGAGCATAGATAATATACTAAATTTCATAAGATCTACCATGAGTGGTAATGTAAAGATATTTTTGTATATTATGTTAAGACACGTAGAATTAATAACAACTATCCAATAATATTTCACTTCCCCAATTAAGGTTAGGCTAGTTGTAGTTGGTTTCCTCAAATATGAGTTTACTGGAAATTCATTGGTTGATTAGATGTAGAACTAATATAAAAATATAGAATAGCTTTAACCAAATTAGAGAACTATAACATGTTATATTTTAAATAATATATTATTATGTTTTATAATTGGTACTATATTCTTATACCATGAGATCAAAAATATTATTTAGATGTCTTTATCTAGAATCTTCTAGGTAGTTGGAATGAAGTAGTTCAATAATCCTCAATGACTCACCTTCCTCAAAGTAAAGATCATTAATATACTTTTGGAGTTTGAGAATAAATAATAATATAGGTGATAAGACATTACTTTATGTAGTAGAATGTTTTGGAAGATGTTATAAATATGATATATATTAGTTCATCATGCATCCCAATGGTTGACAGTGTTATAAAAAGATATGTGTGTGGTCTTATAAGAAAAAATATTTGTTAACACCAAAAGAATCATTTAGAACCCAATTTTAGGATAGAGAATTTTAGAAAAGTATATCAGAAAAATAAATTATGGAAATCATACGGTAAATTAAGATCACCATTTCAATTTTCAAGTATAAATTTAGAGAAATAAAAATGATATCTTAGACCAAATAGTATCCAAAATGATATAAGAGAATGATTTATGGTAAAATATGGTAAGCACCATAGTTTTCCTAATGGAAAATAATTATCCATTTTTTATTGTTTGTTATTATATTGTAATAAATGTCACATAGCTAACACTTTTCCATATATAGATATAAGATGTACTCTCAAATAATTAATGATAGAAGATACCTTAGAGATAATATTTGAGACAATTTGGTGAGAAAAAGTAGTCTTAGATGATGATAGTTTATATTATCTATATTAACAGTACTAAATTGGGGAACAATCCATATTATACAAGTAAGAGAATAAACCCATTAAAATTTTGATTCATCATTAATAAAAACAATTGAGCAAGACTCAGTTCATCAGAAGATGTTGTGGAGCTAGTAAGCCTAGAGTAAGTGGAATGTCTTCTAGTGCATTATCCATAAACTGATTTCCATTCAAAACAATGTGATTATTATGATTTAATATTAATAGAGTTGATTTTTATAAAGAATACCAACATTAAATGGTATCATATCGATAAATGAATAAAATATTAAAGGAAGAGGAGACAACTAAAGCCTATAAAACAGATAGAGTATTATTTATAATTCCTTTTATAAATATAGATAGAGTATGCATGTCTACTCTAAAAATTCCATGTGTGTGAATTTTGGAATAATTAAGATCATGGTATATCTTCTTATCATAAGTGAAAAGATCTATTATTCCTAGTTATAGTAGAAAATAGAAGCTTAGTTAACCTCTCTATTTCATTATTAAGAGAAAAAAAAAATTTACATTAAGGTGAACCATGAGTGAAGGAGAAATCAGGTTTGCAAGTAGTGTTATTAGAAAAGACTATTATAAAAAAAACATGAAGTAATTATATATAACCCCACTATAAAAAAACATAAATAATACATTAATTTCATTATTTAGATAATAAGACTCATAAATTGTTACACAACCCAAGGACCTAAAGGTTTAGTATCTTAGAGATGAGACACATAACCATCTTATTGTACAATCTTTTCTCAATAATCGAACTCCTCCAGACTCACTTCTGGACTATCCATAAGTAATAGTAATATTTATATCTTGGGGAAGGGAAAACATATAAAACGGATGAGCTCAAATGATCAATAATCAAAGACTTATCAACATGTTAACAAGGGTTAGAACATAATCATATAAAAAAAATATGGGGAGGGGATAAATTTATTATTAAAATTAACATTGAACAATATGATTTGACCATAAATCATCATAGAAAGACATGAAATATCAACCAAACAATCATGTTCCATGAAAAAAAATTGGAATCATTATTTAAAAAACATTATTTAAGGATTATAATCATAGGAGTATATAAATATGGAATTTAATTAAATATTAGTATAAAAAGTAATTATTTCACAAACATAAGAATACAAAATATTTGGAGTAAATCTTATGGCATCACAATCACACAAAAACTTATGAATAAATATATAATCTTACAATTCACAAACAAATATGAGAAAATCTTCCCACATATCCCTTTCACAACCAAATTGTGAACAAATCATCATGTATCACATTCAAACAACAAGCTTGTGAATAAATCTTTTCACATCTCATTCATAAAACCACTCATCATCTCATGTCATATAAAACCTTAACTAATGAATTTATGGGATATATATGAGACCACCTATCATCATAAATTCATATGAGTGCACCAAATAAGCATTCATCATATCATAATGAATACATGGAAAAAATTGGGGTTATTAAACCATTGAAAAACATCACATAACATGAAATTAAGAAATAATAGGATATCAAAAAAACTCATTTTACAAAATATATCATATCATCATAACATATATAGGGTTATAAAAACAAAAATTTGGGAAGGATAGTACTTTTAGGATAAATATAAGTGAATACAAAATCATTTTCACAAAACCATTTAAAAATTTTAAGAACAAATTATATTTAAAAAACAATTTTTATAAAATTAAGAAGTATGATTTAAAAAAATATTATTATAATGAGTTAATACTAAAATATCCTTAGAAAGTAAACTATTACAAAATAAATGTGGAGTGGAATATAAAAAAAATTTAATTTGAAAGGAATTAAAGCAATTTTTTAATATTTTGAATTTCCTTTTGTTTTGAATGCACATTTCACAAAAATATTATTAAACATTAATTCGGAAATTGGGTAGAGGTAATTATGATAATAACCTAAAATAATTCATATTATAATTCCAAAAAATATATGAGAACATAGGTAGGAAGTAAATTATATACATGGAAAAATAATCCATTAAAATAAATGGAAATTATTTTTAAAAAATTTAATTTTTTTTCATGAAACAATGTATTAATCAAGGAATAAGAATTTCTTTTGAAACATTATTTACCCATAATAAAATATGTAAATTAAATAAAACATCCTAGCATTGTAATATAAATCAATATTTCAATATTATAATTGTAGTACAGTGATTGTTACTCAATAAAATATTTGACTCAAGAAAACACTTACAACATGAAAATATTTCATAGAAAATCACCGACTGATTTATTTAACATGATGAAACTATAAAATATTATGGAACTAATCTTCAATAGGTCATAATTAGGACAGTTAATGATTTATTATGAACATTTGGAAGCAGAATCACAAGGAGATCAAAAGGATTATAATAAAGGAATTGTTTGAATTGAAAGGAGGGGGGAGAAAATCATGGATCAATTTACGTATCATGAAGGATATGAAATAAGTATTATGAAGTGTGTTTAATGAGATATAATAATAATATATCACAATTATGGTGTAATTGTTATATTAGATGATTGATTATTAATAAATATATTCATAGTCGATTGGAAATTAGATGAGATTATTAAGAAGACGTACTTCAATCAAAAGGAGGAGGTGGAGAACCCTTACCTTTCATAGTATATTATTAAATATTGGGAGGACTTATTAGAATCTTATTGACTCCTTATTATAGTTTTAAACAGTTAAATGGAATGTAAATGCATTATAAATTCCTGTGGGGTGTAGTGGGATAAGATAATGTGTGCGAGTGACTTTATTTTATATGTGAAAAAGAAGGGCTTTTCCACGAAACTATGTATGAGGTAAGGATGGAATCACATGGGTGTTAGGTGGGTTTAGAGAAATAAGTGAATTAGGTGTATAAATAGTAGTGGAGACACTTGGGGTATGAATTTAATCCTTAACAAGGGATTTTAGAAGGTGCCAGTTTTCTTTTAGTTATTAAAATTTTGAGATGCTTTATTTACCCATTGTTACCCTTATATATTTTGATTAAAAATTATCTGTGTTAATTATTTTGTAGATAAAAATATCAGAGTACTCTTATTTAACAATTTAATTGTGTAAAATAAAAAATTGGGATCCAATTATCCTAATTAATTGTATAATTATGGGAAAATTAATTTTATAACTGAAATATTTAACGTGTTGAAAAACAATTTTTGTATGAAAATGAAATTTTAATCATTAAGTGATATTAATCTTATTTATCATTGATTAACTATAAGATGATAATTAATGAATTTTTATATACATTTAAACATAATTTTAGATTCTTAATCGGAAATAGATCTAGTTAATTTTATAAAAATAAACAATATTCAAGAAGGTATCCTTCTTCAAAAAATAATTGTTTTATATTAGTAACTAATATTTAACTTGAAAATGTAATATTATTTATAAACCTAAATTGACCACATTATATATATTTATCAGGATGACCTAAAATATACAAATCTTTTCATTTTAATAAATTTCTATAAGTGGTAAAAATTATTTTTTTATATAATAAATATATTATGTATTAAAATAATTATTGAGAAATATATTTCTTATGTTTTAAAATATCAAATATAGGTTCCTCAACTATAATAAATATAATTTAAATTTTTAAATAAATAATTTTTTAATAAAAAGGTTCATAAATTCTATGTCATGCCAATATTGGTATAAAAGTCATAGTGATGATATATAGCATCATTAACCTAAAAATAATTATTTTTAGAAAAATCACCAAAGGTTGTACAAAGATAGTTCTAATATTATTATTCCAAAAAATAAAATTAAAATTTAAACTATAATAAAAATATAGTTTTATTCATAAAAATTTCTCTTTTTAAACATTAATGGTTCTTAATAATATTTCCTATAAATTTAAAATTTAAAATATGTTAATATATTAGTTCAAATATATAAATATTTTAAAAGAGTTTAATTTAATAAATTATTAATAAATATTCATTAATTAAAAAAATTCTTTTAAAAAAAAGAAAAATAATTTTTATATAAAATATGATTTAACAAATAACATTAAAATGAATTATTTATATTTTAAAATTTAATTTTACTACTCTTTTGATGTTGAAATCTATATTTTAATTTTAGATATACATTATAACATATTTCCGAAATATTATTAATATTTATACATAATGTATAAATATGTACATATATATATAATATTTAAATATCGTATTTAAATATCCTCATGAGTTATATTATTTTAATAATACAAAACTTTAGTATACCTATTAGATATATGACCAATGACCATATTTTCAACAACCATATTTACAACGTCTATATTTTACTTTGATAAATACTAACTTAATACATAATTTTTCCATTCCATTATCATTTCACAAGGCATTGTCCTTGATTCATATTATTGATTTTTCCTAATGATTCCTCCTTTCATGGTGATATTCCTCATTATAGGTATTTTTGGTTATTGGGGATCTTAATGGTTAAAGATGATCCATTGGATTTTCTAGTCATTAATATTTTTTCTTTTTTATCTATTTCTACCAATTGGTTTATGATCTTTTATATTTTATCCATTGTGAGTAATAATCCCTTGGGTGAAATATTAGTTTTATGTGATTTTATTGAAATGTTACACTTATTAATGAATAAATTATTTTTATTTTATTTCATATCATAAATTATCTAATTCCTAATCAATTTAAATTTATTTAAACATATAAAAAATAGTGTAAAATTATTAAAATAAGGTTTATGGAAAGAATATTCTTCTTAAAACCCTACGGCATTACTTTATCATCCCCCCACCCCTTAAAAAAATACAATCTTTGTAATTTTAATTATCTTTTACTAATGTAATAATCCATGGGATCCATTATAAACTCAAGATATATCTTTTATTAACATATCCACCTCATTATATTTATTAATACTAATAAACTATTTATCTCAAATGTGATTCTTAAGTGTTTTTAGGGATAAAAATTTCACAGCTCCATTTTCATGATCTTATTTCAAGATAAATTTAACAACCAAAAATGATCTGATAACATCCAATAAAATTAGAGTAAGTGATAATATGAATATCAAATCTCAATACTAGGATGTCTTCTCCAATGATACCTTCATTTCATCATATTGTACTTCATTTTCAATTATTCCACACATAGTATATCCTAAATGTAAAGAGCCGTAAATTCCAAGGGAATTTTTTTCTTAATTTTCTTTGGAATTATACAAGAACGCAGTTTTTGACGGCACCTGATTCCGAGGCCCGGTGTGCCCGGAATCATTTTCCGAAGTTTGGCTCGGGTACGTTCAGTGAACGGATGAGCGGGTTTTTCTAACATTTGAACCGATGCCCGGAATCGAATTCTCAGGGCACCGATGAAATCGAAGCTCCGTTATTCGCTTAGAAACGCCTCTTCTGGAGTTGCGTTTGCTCGGGTGTGGTTTTTAATTTTTGGGATTAAAGTTAATAAATAAAATAATTTTACGACAACTTTATTTTATTTCACTTAAGCCACTTGGAAGCCACATAAAAGCGGCTTAAACTGAGTTGAACCGGATAAGGTACTATCCAGAAATATCCTACCCTCTTGGTATGATATTTGTGAGGTGGGGCCCGCACGATCCCCGCCGTTTCTTTCTGCTAAGTAACGCACCCGCGAAAACCCGTCATTATGAATGTCAACTGACGCGTTTTCTTAAATTCTTAACAGACCATTTAATTGGGCGGTTTATTTCGTAAATTAAATGAGTTGTTTCTTTTGTTGAATTAATTCTACGAATTAATGGTTCGTTTCTTATCTTTTGAAATTCAAATGTTTAGTTGTGTAAATAAAATAAGGCTTAATATTATTTTATTTTGGGTTGGTCTCCTTTTCCACCTTGAGAGATTTTGAGAAGCTCTCTCCATATTCTTCAACCTTGACGAAGAACATGAAGAACACTTAAGCTCCGACGAAGAACGCTACTTCTCTTCTTTGTAGCCGGTGTGTTTTCGAAGATCGATGACGCCACTTCTTCGATCTTCTTCCCGTGTCAATGAAAGAAGACGCCATTTCCTCCTCGGACTATCTCCGTCAGCTTACGAAGCTTCTCCAGCGACTTACCCTTTCGGACGCACCTCGACGTCAATGGAAACGACGTTCGATTTCCGCGACGCCCGACCTCCACGACGCTAGTCTTCCGTGGCTTGATTGGCGTGCTCCGCACTTGAATCCGAGGTAGGGTATTATTGATATTTTATTTATTTATTTTCCATTCTTGATTCTAGAATGTCCAACATCGAGGATAAAGATTAAATGTTATTGTCTAACGAGACGGGGGCCCGGACCACACCAACACGGCCGAACCCCCCTCCTATGTTCATAATTGTTTCCTTGCGGATGGAACGGGGTGGCGTGGTGCTGTCGCACCACGCAGGAATCGCACGGAAATTATTGCGCGGCGCCGTCGCGCCGCACCGTGGAAAGAAATCCAAGAACGCGACGCCATCGCGTCACGTCGAAGAAAGTCAAAGGCACCGCGGCCGGAGCGGGGCCGCGGTGGAGGGAAGCGATGTCGTCGCATTGCGCCGGACGGCATAGGCCGCAGCCGGTTCCGGGCCGCGGCGGAGCAAGATGACTGGCAGCCGGCACCGGGCCGCCGGTTTCGGCGAAGGAAGGACCGGCCGTGGTCGGTCCTTGATGGCGAAACCGGCCGGCCAGTGCGGGCCTATCGGATAGTGGAGACCGGGGGAATTAATTTCCCCCGGCCAGGTCTCAAAAGCGGCCCCAATTAAGGGGCCACGATTCTCAAAGGAGGGGGTCTTTTCCCACCGCACGTGACACCCGAACGGCGCCCAGGCCGCGCCGCCGTGCCGGTCCCCGCCGCCGCGCCGGACCGCGTCGCCGCGCCGGACCGCGCCACCGCGCCGGGCCGGGTTTTCCGAGCCGGGCCGGGTCGCCACCCAGGGCGGGTCGACCCGGTTCCAGCGACCCAGGGGGGGGGGGGGGTCGGGCCTGGTCGTCCCAGGCACAGACCCCCCAGTTTCGGACCACTTTTGATCAAATGCACGTATCTTGGGCTATGTGCCTCCAAACGACTCGCCGTCAGCGGCAACGCGATCCTTGGATCGAGACGGTCGTTTTTGTATACTATACTCAAGGTGCACCTTCCTTTTCGAGTGCCTATGTGGTTAAAACTCCATAGTTATGCGTGTTTGGCCTAGAGTAGTGATCAGGATGGGTGACCTCCTGGGAAGTTTCCCAGGGTGGGTGTGGAACGAAAAAGCCAATAACTCTCAGACCAGGCGTCCGAATGACGCGCCGTCTGTTGCGTTGAGTTCCTGTTGACGATATGGAACTTTTGGAATCCTCCTCCCGAGAATTGGATGCAGATGGATAGTGGCCGGGTTGGATCGCACCGAAATCCAACCGGGCCCCTGGAACGGAAAAGCTGATATCTTTCAGACCAGATGTCTGTTTGACGAACCGTCATCGGCATTGGTGATCACATTGATTAACGGTCCCTATGAGTATACCCTATGGGATTTCAGGGTACATTTGAGATACGGCCGGGTTGGTTCACTCACGAAACCAACCGAGCCCCTGGGACGAAAAGGCTAATAACTCACAGACTGGGCGTCCGATTAACGCGCCGTCTGTTGCGTTGAGCCCCTATGACGAGGAGGTCCTCTAAGATAGTTCTTCGTAGGACTTTGAGATACTTGGAGTATCGACTTGTAGCTCGTGGAGAGGACCCTCCCGGAGATGAGCGTACGGAGTACGGAGACCGTGTAGCCGGTAGAGACCTGAATACTGCTTTTCTGATTCGATTCGGAGTGACTTACGTAGCCCAGTGGAGAGCACTACTTTGTGAGGTGGCAGACCTACAGCGGAGGAGCACTACTATATGAGGTGGCAGACCCGCGGTACTTGACAGGAGGAGTACCTCTGTAGGCTATGAGGGGGGAGCACTACTGTGTTTGAGTGGAAGACCCCGGCGGGAAGCACTACTGTGTGAGGTGGCATGCCCACGGTACTCGACAGGAGGAGTACCTCAGCAGTCATAGTTTAGTGAGCAGTACCTCGGAGTCATGACAGGACCACTGTACACTCCAGATACGGAGCTCTTCAGCAGTTACGGTTTCGATAAATGAAAATCCTGGTTTGAGATGAGACTTTTGACCTTTGTGTTTACCTCATGATTGAGATGGGTCACCTGATAACTTAGGTATATGTATGGGCATATACCTGGGTAGTGGTTATCCATTTATTTCACAATCCTTGTGTTTCCTCATGATTGAGATGGGTTACTTGATAACTTAGGTATATGTGTGGGCATATATCTAAGTAGAGGTTATCTGTTGAGATCTTCTTGTGGTTATCCTTGTTGGTTTAGTGAGTCCTTGAGGGTCTCGGGGTCCCTACTGAGTATCGTTATACTCACCCCTGCACGGGCTATGCCCGCACCTCGTTGTGTTGGTTGTAGATGACGGGCAGTGCTGACGGAGGCCGAGTGTTCGAGGACGAGTCGGTACCCGGAGGTGGACTACACGACGAGTCGGTACCCGGAGGTGGACTACGTGACGAGACGACTCATAGAGGAGGTTGATGGAGGAGAGCATGGAGGAGGCTATCTGTACCTACCCTTCAGGTAGGATCCGTGGTGGATGACTAGGAGCTGCGCTATCTGTACCTACCCTTCAGGTAGGACCCGAGGAGGACGACCCAGGAGCTGCTTCCCTCTTCCAGCTGTTTGTATTTTTGTTCAGTTGTAGTTGTACTTTCTTTTGGGTTTGTATTCTGGCCCATTTACTTTTCAGCCTTTCTTTTGTACTTAGTGTTTTGTTTCCGCTTGTACTCTGTGGTTCTTGTTTTCTTTTATAAAGGCAATGCCTTCCCTGTTATCAGGATTTTACGCCTTTGGTGCTAGTCGCCAGCCCCTGGCCTATGGAAGGCGGGCTTGGGGTAGTCACGGTACAGGCCCCGAGGACAGGTCGTGACAAATTGCTATCAGAGGAGTTCGGTTCTACCGCAGAACTTATAACTCTGATGTTTCTTTCTGTGAAGTAATACTGTTAAGAGCACAGAGTGTGGTTTTCAGTTCAGGGAATCCAGTGTTGGTGCGGGCGGCCGACTTATCCATACACCAGGACCCTGACAACTGATTTCCGACATTGTGCATGAAAACACTGATTACGTGTGTGTTTCAATAAGTTTTTAAATATCAGCTCAAACCAGGTCAGCTCCCCAGGTATAATCACTTGACCATGTCACATTGTTTCTTTCAGGATTCCTTTTCACGAACGACCAGCTAGAGCCCAGAGGTATGTGCGTACTGACAGCCTACCGAGAGACGAGGCTTAAGTACAGGGCCCTCTTGCAGTTGAGGCACCAGCGGAGGCACCAGCAGTACTACCATACGTTGGGCCACCGATGCCGCCAGCCCTAGCAGTAGGTGATGCATGCCACTTGAGTGCACTGCACGAGTTCCAGCGCCAGAGGCCACCCAGGTTCCGTGGAGAGACGGACCCGCAGGCGGCTGAGGATTGGCTGGAGGCTGTGGTGGGAGTCTTCAGGCTAGTGGGGACACCAGCAGACTTCATGGTGATCTTTGCGGCCAGCCTTCTTCAGGCAGCAGCAGGCAGGTGGTGGAGCCACTTGTTCCAGTTTTTCGAAAGGATGTCCTTCTCATGGGAAGACATTGAGACCTTCTTCAGGGTGGAGTTTGTGCCAGTAGATCTACACCCAAAAACGTGTTCAGGAGCTGCTGCCTTTGCCGCGTGTTTTTCGATCAGTAGCTGAGTCATCTGTGGGCAGTAGACAGATGATGCAGAGGTCCAGGAGGACCAGACCAGCAGTTGGGCGATCTCGGGTTTTAGGACCGGTGGTGCGGGGCACCCGGGGTGGGGACAGAGCCAGGCGTGCCAGAAGCAGACTGTGTTACTCATGCGGTGGAAAGGGGCACCTGGCACGTGACTGTCCGACTCCTCGTACAGTTGATCCATAGGCTTTGGAGGAGCCACCGAGGTAGAGGCAGCGACGAGTGCTTGAGCAACAACCGAGCAGTGGACAAGGAATTAGAGCTCCTGGAGCTGGTGTATAGGAGCGGAACTAGTGGATACGTCTCTTGTACTTCTAGTTCCATGTTGATGTTGTTTTTGTGTCTTTGTACCATGAGCTTCAATAAAATAAAGACACTTATCTTTTGATGTTTGCTTTACTGTCCTCTTTTGTGATGTTACTGAGTGGTCCTGGTTAAGACTGTTGACTTGACCCTCACTTTCGAGATTCCTACTGGAGGAGACCCAGTGAACCCACACTGATGCCGACAGTGTGACTCGACCTTTGGAGGCGAGAGTGATAGTTGGATCTCTCAGTAGTTACGTCGAGTCCTTACGAGGTCATCCATGGCATGAATGCAACCATCATGTCAGGATTGACTGTATTAGGCAATGGTCGTGGTTCATCCAGGGGGGATGAGACCGGGTTTCTCTTTTTGGAAAAGGAGAAATTTTAGCAGCTCTTCCAGATCGTATGCAAAGGGGTACAGATCATCTAGGAGCGGATGATTACTGCACAGTGCAGTAAGAAACAGGAAACTAGTGCCAGTCTTAGAGACTCGGGCGTGTCAAATGTTTCAAGAAGAGGAAGCTTTAAGGAGAGATGAGTCTGCGAAGCGGTAGACGTGGAGGCAGAGCTAGGAGAGCAGCATGAGGTGGTGTACATCTTAACATGCTACAACCACCCGCCTTAGTTATCCCCATCAAGCTCAGGGAGCTGGAGGGCGGAGGAAGAGTGTGGCTGCATGAGGTCAAGGAGTTTGACCCAATGGCTCTAAAAATGATTCAAGGGACAGTCTGTGTCCACTATTAGCTGCTGTAGTAATAGATATCAATATGAATCATTCTTCGCTTTCACAAATCTTGTCCCAGACCTAGAGTTTTCGGTAAGCCGTGAACTTGACCCTCACGTCTGGAGATACCTTGGGAGGAGACTCGATAATCACACTTACGCCGACGGTGTGGTCAGACCCTCAAGGCGAGAGTTTCGGTTGGAATCTCTTGGTGGTAGCGTCGAGGCCTTACGACATTGGTTTGAGTATGGACTGGGCAATCACAGTTCATACACAAATTGATGGTATTAGGCAAAAAGGTTATTGTTTATCTAGGACATCGGGATGGGTTTTCCTTGGTCGGTGAAAAAGGAAACCCCAGGCAGCGAAGGGTAACTCTTGCACAGGAGGGTGTGACCAATCACTTTTGAGTCGGTCAACCTTACCCTCGTAGCAGCAATCGTTTTGAGTTTCAGTTCTAACAGAAAATTGAGACCTCGGGAGGTCGAGGATGACGACCACGTCTTCTTACGGGTCTCACCTCGATGAGGTTTACGAAGATGTGGCCAGGGAGGCAAGTTATCTTCGAGGATCAACGGACGTTTCTAGGTCCTCAGCTGGGTAGGCGAGGTGGTTTACCGCTCGGCCCATCCACTTCAGTTGCACTAGGTGCACGGCGTTTTCCACGTATCCCAACCGAGGAGATATGTGCTCGACCCTCCGCATATCATCGACCATGAGGAGCAGGACGGTGGCGATGAGGTGACTTCTACGGAGGATCCTGTGGGGATCGAGGATCGACAGGAGTGGATCCTAGGAGGACGGTCGATTCCTCTTGTGCACTTTCTTTGGCAGCACAGGAACCTCTAGATGAGCACATGGGAGCGGAAGGCTCATATGCGTGTTCAGTACCGCCTTTGTTTCCCTAAGTTTGTGGTGAAGCTTTACGGGGACGTAAAGCCCTGTGGTGGGAGTAATGTAAATACCCGTAAATTCCAAGGAAATTTTTTTTCTTAATTTTCTTTGGAATGTTACAAGAACACAGTTTTTGACGGAACCTGATTCCGAGGCCCGGTGTGCCCGGAATCATTTTCCGAAGTTTGGATTGGGTACGTTCAGTGAACGGACGAGCGGGTTTTTCTAATTTTGAACCGGTGCCCGGAATTGAATTCTGAGGGCACCGATGAAATCGAAGCGCCGGTATTCTCTTAGAAATGCCTCTTCCGGAGTTGCGTTTGCTCGGGTGTGGTTTTTAATTTTTGGGCTTAAAGTTAAGAAATAAAATAATTTTACGAAAGCATTATTTTATTTCACTTAAGCCACTTGGAAGCAACTTGAAGCCAATTAAAAGCGGCTTAAACTGAGTTGAACCGCATAGGGTACTATCCAGAAATATCCTACCCTATTGGTTGGATATTTGTGAGGTGGGGCCCACACGAGCCCCGCCGTTTCTTTCCGCTAAGTAACACACCCGCGAAAACCCGTCATTATGAAAGTCAACTGACGCGTTTTCATAAATTCTTAACATACCATTTAATTGGGCGGTTTATTTCGTAAATTAAATGAGCTGTTCCTTTCGTTGAATTAATTCTACGAATTAATGGTTCGTTTCTTATCTTTTGAAATTCAAATGTTTAGTTGTGTAAATAAAATAAGGCTTAATCTTATTTTATTTTGGGTTGGTCTCCTTTACCACCTTGAGAGATTTTGAGAAGCTCTCTCCATCTTCTTCAACCTTGACGAAGAACACGAAGAACACTTAAGCTCCGACGAAGAACGCCACTTCTCTTCTTCGTAGTCGGTGTGTTTTCGAAGATCGACGACGCTGCTTCTTCGATATTCTTACCGGGTCAATGAAAGGAGACGTCATTTCCTCCTCGGACTCTCTCTGTCAGCTTACGAAGCTTCTCCAGCGACGTACCTCTTCGGACGCACCTCAACGTCAACGGAAACGACGTTCGATTTCCGCAACGCCCGACCTCCGCGACGCTAGTCTTCCGCGGCTTGATTGGGGTGCTCCGCACTTTAATCTGAGGTAGGGGATTGTTGATATTTTATTTATTTATTTTCCATTCTAGATTCTAGAATGTCGAACATCGAGGATAAAGGATTAAATGTTATTGTCTAACAAGAGGGGGGCCCGGACCGCACCAACACGGCCGAACCGCCCTCATATGTTCATAATTGTTTCCTTGCGGATGGAACGGGATGGCGTGGTGCCGTCACACCACGCAGGAATTGCACGACAATTATTGTGCGGCGCCGTCGCGCCGCGCCGTGGAAAGAAATCCATGAACGCGACGCTGTCGCGTCGCGTCGAAGAAAGTCAAAGGCGCCGCGGCCGGAGTGGGGCCGCGGCGGAGGGAAGCGATGTCGTCGCATGGCGCCGGACGACATAGGCTTCGGCCGGTTCCATGCCGCGGCGGTGAAAGATGACCGGCGGCCGGCACCGGGCCGCCGGTGTCGGCGAAGGAAGGACCGGCCGTCGCCGGTCCTTACTGGCGAAACGGGCCGGCCAGTGCGGGCCGACCGGACAGTGGAGACCGGGGGAATTAATTTCCCCCGGCCGGGTCTCAAAAGCAGCCCCAATTAAGGGGTCGCGTTTCTCAAAGGGGGGGGGGGCTTTGCCCCCCGCGCGCGACACCCGAACGACGCCCAGGCCGCGCCGCCGTGCCTGTCCGCGCCGCCACGACGGACCGTGCCGCCGCGCCGGGCCGGGTTTTCCGAGCCAGGCCGTGTCGTCGGGCCGGGTCGCCGCCCGGGGCGGGTCGACCCGGTTCAACCGACCTAGGGGGGGCTCGGGCCGGGTCGGCCCTGGCCCAGACCCCCTAGTTTCGGACCACTTTCGGTTAAATGCACGTATCTTGGGCTACGAGCCTCCAAACGACTCGTCGTTAGTGGCGACGCGATCGTTGGATCGAGACGGTCGTTTCGGTATACTATACTCAAGGTGCGCCTTCCTTTTTGGGAGCCTACGTGGTTAAAACTCCATAGTTAAGCGTGCTTGGCCTACAGTAGTGATCAGGATGGGTGACCTCCTGGTAAGTTTCCCAGGGTGGGTGTGGAACGAAAAAGCCAATAACTCTCAGACCGGGCGTCCGATTGACGCGCCGTCTATTGCGTTGAGTTCCTGTTGATGATATGGAACTTTTGGAATCCTCCGCCCGAGAATTGGATGCAGATGGATAGTGGGTGGGTTGGATCGCACCGAAATCCAACCGGGCCCCTGGAACGGAAAAGCTGATATCTTCCAGACCAGATGTCTGTTTGATGAACCGTCAGCGGCGTTGGTGATCACGTTAATTAAAGGTCCCTATGAGTATACCCTATGAGAGTTCATGGTACAGTGGAGATACGGCCAGGTTGGTTCACTCACGAAACCAATCGGGCCCCTGGTACGAAAAGGCTAATAACTCACAGACCGGGCGTCCGATTGATGCGTCATCTGTTGCGTTGAGACCCCTATGACGAGCCGGTCCTTTGAGATACTTCTTCGTAGGACTTTGAGATACTTGGAGTATCGACTTGTAGCTCGTGGAGCAGACCCTCCAGGAGACGAGCGTACGGAGTACGGAGACCGTGTAGCCGGCAGGGACCTGAAGACTGCATGTCCGATTCGATTTGGAGTGACTTACGTAGCCCAGTGGGGAACACTACTTTGTGAGGTGGCAGACCCACAGCGGAGTATCACTACTATGTGAGGTGGCAGACCCGCGGTACTTGACAGGAGGAGTACCTCTGTAGGCTATGAGGGGGTAGCACTACTGTGTTTGAGTGGAAGACCCCGGCGGGAAGCACTACTGTGTGAGGTGGCAGGCCCGCAGTACTCGACAGGAGGAGTACCTTAGCAGACTTAGGATAGTGAGCAGTACCTCAGAGTCATGACAGGACCACTGTACACTCCAGAGACGGAGCTCTTCAGCAGTTACGGTTTCGATAAATGAAAATCCTAGTTTGAGGTGTGACTTTTGACATTTGTGTTTACCTCATGATTGAGATGGGTCACCTTATAACTTAGGTATATGTATGGGCATATACCTGGGTAGTGGTTATCCGTTGATTTCACAATCCTTGTGTTTCCTCATGATTGAGATGGGTTACTTGAAAACTTAGGTATATGTATGGGCATATATCTAAGTAGAGGTTATCTGTTGAGATCTTCTTGTGGTTATCCTTGTTGGTTTTATGAGACCTTTAGGGTCTCAGGGTCCCTACTGAATATCGTTATACTAACCCCTGCACGGGCTATGCCCGCACCTCATTGTGTTGGTTGCAGACGACGGGCAGTGCTGACAGAGGCCGAGTGTTCGAGGATGAGTCGGTACCCGGAGGTGGACTACACGACGAGTTAGTACCCAGAGGTGGACTACGCGACGAGATGACTCACAGAGGAGTTTGACGGATGAGAGCGTGGAGGAGGATATCTGTACCTACCCTTCAGGTAGGATACGTGGTGGATGACCCTGAGCTGCACTATCTGTACCTACCCTTCAGGTAGGACCCGAGGAGGATGACCCAGGAGCTGCTTCCCTCTTCCAGTTGTTTGTCTTTTTGTTCAGTTGTAGTTGTACTTTCTTTTGGGTTTGTATTCTGGCCCATTTACTTTTCAGCCTTTCTTTTGTACTTAGTGTTTTGTTTCTGCTTGTACTCTATGGTGCTTGTTTTCTTTTATAATGGCAATGCCTTCCTAGTTATCAGGATTTTACGCCTTTGGTTCTAGTCGCCAGCCCCTGGCCTATGGAAGGTGGGCTTGGGGTAGTCACGGCACAGGCCCCGAGGACAGGTCGTGACACTATATCCCTCTTGGTTCAACTAATGTTACTTTAAGTTGGGTTATTTGGTATTAATAAACATAATAACTCAATTGAACTGGAAGATAATTCATTCATAGAGGTTAAAAACGTTTACACAATCAACAAAATTATAACCCTCTTGAATATCGAACCATATGTATATTTGTGCCTCTTTGTTATGTAATGGTTCATGGTTGAGTTAATACCCAACACACCCTCTTCAAGGTTATCACCCCTAGTTTTCTCTATGAAAGATCAGACATTCACATCTATTATATAGATTTGGATGTATTTTCTAGGAAAACCACATAGTATATACTTTAAAAAAACATAAGTATTATATCAAACACTTAAACTCATCCCTTATACATTTCTCTATGTTTTTTAATAAATTTATCTAAAGTAAATTCCAAAATAACTAAATCATAATATGATAAAAACAATAGTGACTCAAGATAATGAAATCTAAAATAATACATTAATTTCAAAATTTAGATAATACATATCAAAAATGTTTACACAAACAAAGGATCAAAAGTTTTAGTATTGAGGAAATTAGCAACATAAGTATCTTAATCTGTAATATTTTCTCCATAATCAAACTCTTATATACTCCCTTCCATAATTTACACAAGTTATACTTATCTTACAAACATGTGGAAAGGAAAACAAAAGAAATGGGTGAGCTAAAATTCTTATTAAGGGATAACTTATCAATATATCATCAAAGGTTATGTCATAATCATACAAGAAAACATGGGCAGGGGAAAAATTTATTATTAAAAATAATATTAGAATAATATTATTTTTCTATAATTAATTATAGATGGAAATTTAATCTCAAATGAATAAACATGTAACATGAAATAAATATTGATAATATATAGACAATAAACACGATTCAATGAGAATAATAAATAAACAAGATGATGATGAAGAAACATGGAATTTCCATTAATCATAGTATGAAAAATAATTACATCACAAACATAAACATCAAAATTATTTTGAACAAAGATTTATCTATCATCTTAACACACCAACTTTTCAAAAAAATATGACATCTCATTCTCAGAACAAATTTCTTAACATTTATTCCCAAATCTCATTCACATAAAAAAAACATCTGAATAGATATTCACATAACTCATTCACATAACAAGATTGTGAAAAAAACTTCCCACATATCATTAATGAATCATTTTATCATCTCATTTGATATGAAACCATAACCAATTTATTAGAGACTGATACAGGACCGACTTATCATCACCTATACATATGATTACTGTAGAAAAAAAAACATTCACAACATCATAAAGTCCCCATGGAAAAATAATTGGTTTCTTAAAACTTTCAAAAAAATAAAATGAATATAATAAATCATATGATATCACATATATCATTTTTCCAAAGAGATAATATCATAATAACACATAAAGGGTGATCAAAACATCCATTCATGAAGGATAATCCTTGGAGGTTAATTGAAGTAAATATATATTTGATTTCACAAAACTTTTTGAAATAATGAAGAGTTCCCAATAAAAGATCCTAGATAGAACATTAAGGTTATAAAAATAAATATGGAATGTAAAATAACAAGAAAATATTTTTAAAGGATGAGAAAAATATTTTAATATTTGGAAATAACATTTTTTGAAAACCCGCATCTTTAAAAGATTATTAAACATTAATTTTTGAAAGGGGTGGGGAGAATTATGAGAATCATAGAAAATAATCCATATTAAAATTTCTAAAAACAAAGAATAAAATTGGTTGGATTGAAATTATGGACATGGATGAAAAATATATTCAAATAAATGGTAATTATTCTTAACAATATTTCATTTTCATTATGAAATAATGGATTCATCAAGAAATAAGACATTGTTTTGAAACCTGATTTCACAAAAAAAAATGAATATTCATATATAACATAAAATAATTATAGGGTAATAGGACACAATATTTAAAAATTATAATAGAATCAGAGTGATTATGAATCAATAAAGTATAAGATTCATGAAAACCCCTTACAATATGAAAATATTAAATGGAAAATCAAGGAGTGATTTCTGTAGCAGGATGGCTATACAAAATGATTATAGAAATGTATTTCTGAGTGAGAAAGATATTATATCAACAATTTGACATAATTAGGTTAATAAAGGATTGATTAATAACATTTGGAAGCATATCGACATAGAAATAAAAAGTCTTATAACAAAGGAAGTTCTTGAATTGAAAAGAGGAGGGAGATAATCATGGAGTGATTTTAGGAGAATGAGGACTATACACAAGGGATTATGAATGTGTTTAATTTGATATAAGGTTAATATCTAGTAATTAGGGTGTAAATTGGAATATAATGTATTTATTAGGAACACATGTAAGAATAATCAAATTTAAATCAAAAGATATAATCACAAAAAAATATACATTAATAAGAAGAAGAAGGATGATAACTCTTACCTTACTAACTAGCTTCTTAAATATTAGTAGGACTCCTTATAATCTTAGTAACTCATTGTGGGATATTTATATAGGTATGGGGGATATAAATTCATGATAAACGTATTTATATTGGAGTGGGGTGAGATAATGTGTGGGAGTGAGCTCATTTTATAGGACAAAATGATGGGTTTTTTCATGGAAACTAATTTTAGGTAAGGGGTATGAATGAAATCACATGGTTGTTAGGTGGGTTTGGTGAGTTAGGTGAATTGGGTGTATAAATAGTTATTGATAGATGTGGGTATTAATTCCATACATAATAAGGACTTCTAGAAGGTTTAAGTTATTTTTTAATTATTAAAAAATTTAGGTACTTTATTTACTCATTTTTACCCTTATTAGTCTTGATTAAAAATTAATCATGGTAATTATTTTATTAATAAAAATATAAAATGATTTCTATTACCCAATATTGATGTGATTAATCAAAAAAAATTTCATTCAACCAAATTAAATTTTTAGATATGATAAATAAAATTAGACTTAAAACATATAATGTGCTAAAAATGTTTTTAATAGAAAAATATCATTTTAACTAATAAGTGTTATTAATATTATTTATCATTCATTATCAATTATATGAGTTTAAATTCATTTTTATATAATTCTAAACATAATATCAGAGTATTAATTTAAAATATATCAAATTAATTTCCTAAAAATACAAAATATTTTGGAATGTATCATTCTTTGAAAAATAATTATTTTATCATAGTAACTAATATTTACCCTATAAACAGAATATTATACCCAAAAATAAATTTATCACATTACTTAATTTGATCATTCTTAATGAAAACATTAATCTTATTTTATATGATACAATTTATAAAATAGTAAAAAATAATTTTATCATAATAAATATAAAATGTAATTAAATATTTTTTGAGAAAAATATTACTTATGTTTTAAAATATCCAATATAAATATTTAAAGTATAAAAAAATTATTTTATTTATAAAATAAAAAATGAAAAAAGGCCTCATAAATATCTATTTCATACTAAATAATGGTATAAAAGTCACAGTATGTGTATGTTGCATTATTTACCAAAAAATAATGCTTAAAAATCTCAAACAATTTAGTTGAGAAAGTTTTAACATTATAAATTCAAAAAAAAAATTATTTATCTTAATCAGATTCTAAAATTCATAAATTTATTATTAAATAAAATAACAAAATATGACTAAAATCTGATTTTATCAAAAAAATGCATTTTTATGAAATAAGTGTTCTTTATATTGTTTCATATAAATTTATAATTTCAAATATCTTAATATATTAGTGCATATATAATGATATTTTATAAAAATGAAATTTATTTTTTTGAGATAAAATATTCAATAATTAAGACAATTGATTTTTGAAAAATATTAAATATGAATTGGAAACTATATATGTTTTAAAAACCCATTAAAACCAATTATCCATATTCTAAAAATTAATTTTACTACACCATAAATATTAAAAACATTATTTAAATGTCATAAATACCTCATATAATATTTTATAATATTATTTATATTTATACTTAATTCATAAATATATATATATATATAAATTATTTTCATATCTTGTTTTATTTCATTGTTACTTATATTATTTTAACAATACACGAATTGAGTATACCTACTACATATATGACCAATGACTATATTTGTAATAACCAAATTTGTAATGACCATATTTACAATCGACATATTTCATTCCTATATATATAGACTAACTAAATCATTTTTTTCATTCTAGTATCATTTTGTAAGGCATAGTTATTATTTCATATTATTGATTTTTCATGATGTTATTTCCTTTCATTGTGATCTTCATCATTATCAGTTTTGGTAATTTTTTGGTGATCCTTAAGGATAAAGGTGATCTAGAAGATTTTCTAGTCATGGATATTTTACTTTTTTTATCATTTCCCCTATTGATTTATGAAAATTTTTCTTTTATCACTGTTGAGTAGAAATACATAGGGTAAAAATTTTATTTTTATGTGTATTTTTTGTAATCTTGCACTTATAAATGAATAAATTTTTATTTTTTTACTTTATATCATGTATGAATTATTTACTAATCAAATTTAATTTAATTAAATAAATAAATAAATAAATTATAATTATAATATTATGGTTTTTATAAAGAATATGCCTCTTAAAAACCTAGGGAATTTAAATATTTCAACATGAGGAACTAGTAGAATACATTGATATTTCCACCAAACTGTAGATGTTTTCTTGTAATTAATCATCTTTACATAATTTTCTACAATACTGGAATCCTTAAACTATGAAAGGGTGTGGAAAGGAATACATATATTCTCCAAGATAGAGGAATATCAATTATAAAAATAAATTTGTAATTGGTAAACCTGAAAAGGATAATATTTCTTAGGGAATGGGTTTCGCCATATTTAGATGAAGAATGTAAGTTGAAAAAACATCTTCTAGAATTTATCAAAAAATTCTGGAAAAAATTATCATCTCTGAGATTGTATAAGAAGAATCAAGATCATGAATATTAGATTTTCAGATAAAAGATCTCTTTTTTGACATACTTGAGAGTCTTTAAGAGAATCCAAGGACCTTAGTTGGAAGATATGAAGGAGATTCAAAAGAAACACTTGAGCTACAGCTTCTAGAATACTATTTAGACAAAGTAAATTTATAATGCCTTTCATTCGTGGATAAATAATATAATATGGTATATGTTATTTATCCCCTACTCAATGAAAATATATTGGATTGGACAACATTAGTATTGTCTAGAATTATTGTAACTACATGTATCTACGTGGTGGATATAGAATGTATGCTCTCTTGATCAATAATTCAATTTTTAGGACAAACCTAGGAATCAACATAGAGTAAAGTTATATTATAAAACAATTCAATGATTTTTATTCAATAATTATAACAACACATTCAGATTGAATTAAATAGAACAATATATCTAGGGTATTTATTTTACTATATTCCTAAATTTCTATCTGAATTATTGATTTTAAATAACTTATTTAAGTGATATAAACTTGAAATGATATGTTTAGATGGAATTATCCTTATTAATTACTTGATTCCAACTACGTTTTTGAAAACATATATAATGGTTCATAAAATCAAGTGTCTATTGTCCAAGTAGAGAATTATATATATAATAATAAACAATATCACTAAAGTATTAAGTAGTATACAGAATTAGTTATATAAATAGTTATAAGAATACATTAAGAAGATAAATTGGCTAATAAAAATATTAATTATCATTGAACTAGAGATAAAACCCTCAAAAATTATTGTAGTGAAAGGTACAAGAATGTTATGTGTGTTCACTAAGAGGGATGGGGGTGAATCAGCGATCTATTTTTATTTTATGTTTCCTTTTTTATGAAAAAAAACTTCAACACTTATTGAAGAGTTATAACATTTCAAAAAAACAAAATATTAATAACAACCACATGAAAACACGAATTTACAGGGTTCATTACTGAACAAGAGTATCCAGTCCTTGGATTAGATTGTAAATAACTTAATAATACACAATGTACTAGAAAACAATCCTTTTAGGAGTTTAAAAAATAATTTTATATCCTTATGTCTTCATTACACTATAATCAAATAAAATATAATGTGATTCCTAGAAAAAAATGATTTATGAAACATTTCTGTAATAAATATTTTGAAACAATCACCAATTGGATTAGAATGTTGTCATTATGATTATTGTTTTTATTCACTTTTACACTTCTTTAAAAAATGACTAATTTAATTTCTTACCCAAAAATAGGTAACAAATTCTTCTTGTAATATGGTATTAATACTTTATTTGATGTGTTTATTTGGAAAACTCTATCTTATGGGTTTGTTCGACAAGTTCTTCAGGAAACTTCTAAAAAACACTATAATGTTCTTACACCTACATCCTTAAATTACACTAGATGATAAAATTTCGGGTTACTATGAGCACAACACCTCTATTTGATTAAAACATTTTCTTCAACCAAGGCATTCCTTAGTTAGAAACTTCCCTATGTGAAAATATGGATTTGTGATCTTTGTCTATTAAGATCATCGGATTAGTTCCTCAAGAACTACTTCTACTGTACTTAAACATTTTCACATGTAAAAAAGGAAAAATATAGAATAATTTTACTTTCATCCTTTACATTGGAAAATTTTAGGGAGCAGATAATGGAATTATATTTCTATTTTCCTCTCAATAAAAGCATGAAATTTAAAACTCAAACTCAAAATTTTCATCAAAAACTTATAAATAATTCTAGAAAAAAATTTAATATGTATGAGTACCTTAAATTACATGACCCTTCTTCAAATTTAATTAAAACTTAGTGAAAATCAATATTTAACTCTATTATTTTTATACCAATAAAATACTAATTTTGCATCATCACATTTTTTTTATCATTAACAAAAAAATAAACAAATCTTACACTAGCATGAATATTAAACCACCAAATTTTTTCAATTATGAATTTGTTTCAAAAAATATGTTTGATGAGAATATCCATTGATTTTTCACATTTAGATAATATGATAACATCTCATAAATCATTCTCAAACACTTTTTCTATCATATGTATTTCATCTACAAACTTCTTCCACTGACTTTATAAACCAACTTATATACCCTGATCATTATACTGAAAGGTTTTTCCAATCATATGGTAATAATTTAAAATTCAAATATTCTCATCATTACTTTGTACATTTGAATTTGATATAATTTATATTTTTGATTCCTCAGTAGTGTCAATTTCCTCAAAAAAATCCTTTTTCTCTCCATTTCAGAGTATGCAAATAACTCATTCTTTTCAAATCAGCAAAAAATACTTTAAGCCACCAAAACTTCTACAAATATTTATTGAATATATTTTTTTTCATTCAAACAATTTATAGTCCCTTTGTTACATAAGGAACTTCTTTCTCTTTTAATATCATCCTAAATTACTCCCCTTTTACTCAAGTTGTTGACATGATATTTTCTGTACTCATGAAAATAAGAACATTATATTATAAAATAATATCCTTACTTTCACACATTGAAAATTTTGTCCTATGTAACTTTGAAAACCACATAAAATATTTAGTATAAAATATTTTTCATATTAACTTGGTCAGGAAACCTTCATTAAATCATATCAGTATGATTTTACTTTTTAGAAAACATTAAAAAGTGATGTAATTTTTGCTAATAAAAAATAAAAAAATCACCAGAAAACATTATTTTCAAAATAATCCATCCAAACTTCGGAAAACCAACTTCAAATAGCCAATAAAACTAATTTATCCAAATTGGTCCCAAAAATCTCCCCCTTTAGATTTTTTTTCAACCAAGATCCATAAATCACTAAAAATTAATAATAAACTATATTGACTACTTAACCAAAAATGTTATCCATATGTGAGAAAACATGATTTATGAAATAAGAATCATTGAACAGAAAAACCATTTTCCCACTGGAAGTGACCTAATAAAATTCTTCTTAAACATTTCCTCAAACCTAAAACATTCATAACTTATTCAATTTTTTCCAAAAAAGGAAAATATTTTTTGTATCCACTTCAATAAACTATTAAAAAATTTCACACTTGTTGAAGTCAAATCTTACCCCTTTTATGAAAAATCCCCCAAAATAAAAATTTTCCCTAAATGATTTATACATATACCAATAAATATATTTATGTTAAATCATCTTACTTCCCCTTTACAAAAATATATATATACAATATGAAAAAAGTTATCGATTTATATTCCTTATATTTTAAGATAGGGATGTTATACACCCTTATTCAACCTCGTTTTTTAAAATATTTCATTCAACAAATTTTTAGTGAGTATATCATCAAATTGTTCTATTTTTGGAATATAATATAGATTTATATCATTCTTCTCAACATGATCATTGATGAGGTGATATTTTATATCAATTTTTTTTAATGATAATTTTATATTAGATATTTCTTGATAATTGTATCACTTTGATTATCAAAACCTAGGGGAAGGGGCAACTTCACTTATACTAACAAATATTCCCACTGAGTCATCATCCACATAAGTTTTCTTGCAACTTGAGTGGAAAAAATACACTTCTTCATCCACACTGAGAGTTGTAGAATTTTTTTATTTATCCCAACTTACACATCATTCCTCTATAAGAAAAACTACACCATATTTGGATCTTATATAATCAACACTTACATCCTAATCAGTATCTATATAACTAAACAAATCATTCTTTCCTGAGATTTTATATTTTATCCCAAAATTAGTTCAACCATCAATATATCTAAGATTTATTTTTCCTATCATAATATGATATTGTTTCAAAGCACTTTGATACCTGTAACATAAAGTAATGACAAAAAATATATACATCCTCAAACCTATTAATATAACAAATTTCAAACCAACTTTCTAAACTTCTTAGGATCCACCTCTTTTCATCCACTATATTTAGAAAGCTCTATTCCTATTTAAATAGGTCTGAAAATCGGATTTGAATCATTTATTTCAAACATATTTAGAAGTTCCATGGTATAGTAATCTCAAGATAGGAAAATATACTTTTTTATGATATTTTAAACACAAAAAAAATATTTCATTTCTATAAACATGGTCATTTAAAATAATTTTTTATTCTATTCAATAAAAATCATATAGGTTTCTTTATATTTCCAAGAAAATATTATATCAACAAAATAAATAATCAGAATAAGGGAAACCACTTTAATTTATTTGATATAGATATCACTATCAAATATTCTATTCTAGAAGTTCAACTTCCTTAATAAAGTATCAGAATTGGAATACCATTCTAAAAAATATTTCATCAATCAATAAAAATATTTCTTCAATGTATACACAAAAATTTTATCTTTACCAATCATGAAGACACACATTTTTCAATAAAAACTTCTTTATATAGCTCTCTATTAATAAAATATGACATTACATCCATATAAAAAATTATATTTTTATTATATGGTGAGAGTATGAATGATCCTGATAGTTTTTAATCTTTCCAAAAGTGAAAATTATAATTAAAATTATTTCCTTTAATTTGTTTGTAAACATTAACAACCAGTTGTGATTTTTTTATTATCATTTCACTATCTTCATTCAACTTTTTTTGGAACACCAACTCAGTACTAATAACATTTTTATTTTTTTGTTTTGGGTGCAAGGTATCAAGTATCATTATCCAAATTTGATTTATCTCTTAATTTATATCATCAATACCTTATTGGTTCTCAAATGATTTATTAACACATTTTTGTTTAACTTTTGAGTATAATGAATTATATGAAACTAACCATAATGTTATAATGGTTTGACCCTATTTTTTATCAGTGATGATTTTTTGAACTTCCACTTTCTTTCTCCGCCTTGGATGAGATGTATAAAGTTCTTCCTCATCGAATGATATTGCTAAGTCAGAATCCTCATCTTGTTTAGAATAAATATTGTTAATCTTGTTAAGAAAATTTAAATGTTTCCCAAGTTCAACCACCTCATCCTCCCTATCTACTACATCTATAATTGTTTGTGAAAATTTTTATCAGATTTTTCAAGAACATTTATATATGTAGAAATAGATTTAATTATTTTTTACTTATAAAAACATATTTATCCACTACCATTAGAATCATGTCAAATAAATATTCCATCAACACCTCTCTGATCAAACATCACAAAATTATCACCTTTGACTTTTATAATTCAAGGACTATCAAATACCCCTAGGTTTTTCAAACTCTAGGTTTCATTATAAAAAATTTCACAAGAATTAAAATCAATATTTAATATATAAAAAAATTGATTTTGTATATAAAATTGTGTACTAGTAGCATTCCACCAAATGTAATGAGAGTTATCATGTTCAATCAACATTTTCCATGCCATCACTACAAAACTTTTGTATCTTATTTTAGAAACATCATCTATCTACGGCATATATGGTTAACTATACTCATGAATAATGTCATTATTTTCATTATAATCTCTTAAATGCACATTTTTAAATTATTCAAAATTATCATCTTGTAAATACATAAAAAAATATCCACATTCTTTATGTTCTCTTCTTCTGAAATTCTCAAATATTTTCTTATCCATTGATTTATGTTTTAAAAACATAATACATGTAATTTGAGTAAAATAAAAAATGAAATAAATGATGTAATTATCTCCATATGATTATTGTTTGCTCATTGAACTATAGATATTAGATTTAATCAACACCACGGGAATATTTGAATATATCTAAACATTTTTATGAACTGAGTTTGTTAAATTCCATTTCTATAAAATAGAACAACACCCATATCTTTTTCTTTTCTGGTCAATGATATTATTAATAATCTCACTCTTATTAACTTGATTATATTTCTATGACACATGTTACCCAGCCAATTCTTCCATAGATGATTTCCCTTCATCGTCCTAATATAGCCAGAAATTTATGCACAACAAACTTGAAACAAATTTCCCTTAGTTAATTAGTCTTTTGTTACAACTTTCCCATCTTCAAATGTCATTATAAAAAACTAATTTTCTAAAAACAACTTTATTTCCTTCATCACAATGTCTTAAAACACGTAACAAATTTTGTTTCAACCCATCAACAAACAAGGCTCTTCTAGATTTCAACTTTTCTTCCCCAATGATGGAAGATCCAACATCTTTGATTCTGAGTGACTCTTCATTTCAAAAAGTTATTGTATCTTGTTTGAAATCATCATATTAATTAAAATCTAGAAATATCCCATAATTTTTGGAGATCACCCACTATCCAGAATCATTATTTTGTATCATTTCATTGGTTTACGAGTAGTTTAAACAATTAAGGATTTTTTTCCTTTACATTCCCTTTCTTATCACACATCTCTTTATCTTTTTTATATAACATTGTTTTATCAATATCACAATAGGAAATCATTTTTCAAAAGTGGCAAGTTTGATCACATCTGTCATAAATAGTTTCCAAATGTTAAAATCTATTTTCAATCTTCAAAAAAATTATTATTCTATCTATTTTGAGTGGTATGTATCCCCCTAAAATATTTCATCTAGTTTTTTTGGCTTCACTACAATGTTGTTCGTTAAACCAAAACATATATGATGTATGCCATAATCCTTCACAATTTCAATAGTAACAATATAAATCATATCTCCCTCTATATATTTATACTGTTTATATTTTTTCTTTTCAAAACAATTATGATATCACACATTGGAATTTCATTCACACCAAATTTTTGATTATATCGTAATATTTTCTTCTCCATTATAAATTTCTTTTCATCTTTTACATAATACCAAGTAGTAGCTATTTTTTATTTAGATTTCGAAACTTCAATTTTATAAAGTATTTCTACTTTGGAAACATACAAGGTTTTATTATCTTTCTCATTCTAAGAAACAACTCCAACTTTTCTTATCAACTTATGAGGATAATGTTTTTATCTTTTTTAGTTTTACATTTTTTTAAACTTTTACAATCTTATAAAATTGTGTTTTGGACACTTTTAATTCTTGAAATACTATATAACGTTCTTTTTGAAAAAGCTATAAATATTTTTAATTTAATTTTAACATTTGTTAATTCTTGTAATTGAATATATCCTTTTAATCGGTAAACTTCTATATATCATCATTCTCTTTCAGTAACTTGGATTTTTCTTTAGGAGATTATTATTTATTTTTTATTGTAATATTTTCTTTATTCAACTTCTTATTCTCCATTTTACATCTTTTAATCATTAAAATACATTATTAAAAATCTATTTTTAATATAAAATCCATCTATAAAACCATGATTGTTTATAAAATATTTTTTTAAAAAAAATTAAATTTCTCCAATAGATTACATTACACACAACACCTAGTTTTAGCCCACTATGACAAACTGTTAGTATTATTATCTAATCATGACTGTTATTACATAGACATTAAACTTGGAGGAATTAATAAGAATAACCAAATTTTATATATTCTATATAATTAGTATATATAATGGAAACATATTAACTAAAAAGTGATTAAATATTTGTAAAGTCATTTTTTTTTAAAATATGATTTTTTCAAAAAGAAATGTTTTTTATTTATTTTTTGTGAACAATAATAATATAAAATTATGACTAGTTTAGAAATTTTATTTGATAAAATTAAAAAATTAAATAATAATTTCAAAATAATCTAAAGATTAATTTTTTGGATTTTTCTAAGAAAATAATTTTTTTAATGAATAGTGAAAAATACAGGTTTCTTATTGAAGACATTATTTTTGATTAAAGATTTTATAAGGATGATTTTTCATTAAAATTTTTTAAATAGTAAAATTGGTTAAATTATAAATTTTTTAATATAATAAGCCATTCTAATCAATTTCATAATGATTTTTATGTAAAAACTTTTTAAACTTTTGAAAATTTTGTCATTAGAAAATCAATTTATCACCACAACATTGAGTATAATTTTAAATTATATTTTTTCACTTAAGTTAATGGAATTTGGACAATTATATTTCATATTTGGAATCATCATAATTTATATTATCTAATAATTTCAATTTAGTTTTTTACAATTATGAATAGTAAAATAGTAAAAAATATATCATGGTTAAGGTAAAATTGGGAAACGATGAGCCCATAACGGGCGCACTCTATTAGTGCCCCCTCTTTCTGTTTCCACCATCTACTCCTCTATCAAGGGTTAGTTGTGGATACTCTCCCAACACGCTAGTGGCGTGCTCCTCCTACTGTGGTAGCTTTGGGGATTTCGGATCCAGGCTTTTGCGGCATTGAGGGTTCGGGTTCCAGTGTTTTTTGTGGGCTCGACGTTAACACAGTGGTGTGGTGAAGAACCACAGTTGATATCCATCCTTATGTGGTCAGAGGTTTTTTGTCACGTTTATTTGTGTGGATAGGTGTTTCCTCCTCATGCAGGAATAATAGTAGCGTCGAGTCTTGAAGTTTATGCTTGTTTGTGGTTGTATTTATCTATCATCAGTTATCAATTGATTTCATTTATGATTTTAGGGTTTTCATATCTAAATTTATCTGGGTTTTTCTGGCGTCGCTGATGATGTTTTTTGAATCGTGACGTGGCTGTTTTGAAGAGTTTTTTCACTAGAGTTTCATCAAATCTTGATTCAGTTTCTTATCTTTTATAGTTCTAGGACTCCCACAATCTCTCTGAGGTGGAGCCGCATTTTAGTTTTCTTGGTTCTTTGGTTCATGAGATCAAATGGCCGATTCAGGGAAATCTAGGGCTGTGGTCTATTTGGGCATCAACTATGTGTCATCAATTTTTCAAGAGGTCATGGTTGCAGAGTCCAACAGGGTCATGGAATGGAGGATGCAGGCTTTGGTGATGTTTTGATGGCAGTGAACTCATTGATCAATTTCTTTTTCAGATCTGAAATTTGAAATTTTCAATGGTGGTTCCTGGATTCTGTATGGGTGTTTTTTGAGACTGCATTTTAGTTATGGATTTATTGTTGAATTTTGGGTGTGTTTGCAACCTGAACACTACATGTATCTGCTTCAAATGGTGTTATGAGAAGGAATATTTCACCTGATCATGACATTCATATTTTGAAGTTCGATAGGGTATAGCTCTACCATTGGTATTGGGCCTGTGTTACCCTATACCGGACAACTAGTCAAGTGGTAATGTGATAGTGAAGTCATTTCATCATGATGTAGTCGTTGGGATGGGGAATATTTTTTATTCTTGATCTAGGTTATCCTCTTTCATGGTTTTATTTGGATTTAATGTATGGATCATTCAGTTTCTCAGTTTTTTCTCAAAAGTGTTTTGATAATAAAAAACTTAATTTTCATTCAAGGTAATATTGGGTTTATTAGGGGTTTAACTTAGGTTATAAAGGTGAAAATGATTATAAAACTTAAAAATTTCCAATATTATAGCCATATTTCAAATTTTAAACTTCCTAAGTTAAAATATATGGTCATTTTTAATTTTATTAATGTTAATGAATATATTATTTTAGATTCTTTTGGGAAATTCTCATATATTTCCCAAGTGGTATCCTTTCCCCCACTTATATAATTCCACCACCACCCTTCACTTATACACACCTCTAAAGACATATAGTTCAAAAAAACCTACCAAATTTACTCTAAAAAATCATTATCCATGTAATATATCATTTTTTACTCCAAAAATACCAACACGGTGGTTCTTAATAAGATATCAAAAGGAGGATCTTCTATGTAATGTTAATTGTCCTCCATTAGCTACTTTTTTTTCCTTCTTTTTAATTCCTCTTATTCCACTATAAATTACATATCAAAAATTCCAATATAATAATTCATTAATTTCTTATATTCATAATTTTTATTATGTTAATGTAATAACTTATACCCATCTCCACTTCCATCAAATGGAAGACAAAGCTATCAATCGTGGGTATGGTGGACTACCACCTCACAAACCATTCTAGTTTTTTTCGATAGACACCATTAATAGATAGATATAATGATTTATTTAACATTATTATATGATATTTTTGAAATTAATATACTTTTATAATTATTATATAACATATAAATTCTTACCTTCTATTATGTGGTGGATATGATAATGTCAATTGTGTGTAAGGTGGATTACTGCCACCAGAAGCAATGCGATTTGTTTTTTCTTACAATTTACATGGAATATAGTATGTATAAATTTAATGGATAAAAATTATGTATATGACTTAATAATTATTATTTAATGGTAATTTATTATTTTATTTTCATTATATCAATTCTTTGAGAAAATTGAAACAGTTTTCAATTGTAAGTACAGTCTACCATCTCCATGAACGGTGTATTTCATTTTCTATCTCTAACATTTATAGATTGAAATAAGAATATATATACTGAATATATATTTCATTTATATAATTTATATAATTTTAAATATGATGCAGCCATGATAAATTTAATATTACCAAATATAAAAAATGAAAACAAACATTAAAAACAAAGCAGTTATTTCCCAAACTGTGGCGTTAACCTAAAAATTTTAACCAATGGGTAATAAAACACCATAAGTAAATAAAAGATGTTATAATATATATATATATATATTGTTCTATAATATGTTTATTATAAAATTATATTTATAACACATGATGTTAGAACACGTACGATAGAAGCTGAGACTTAAGGTAATGGATTTCAATCTCACTTTTATTTTCTGAGACACAAGCCATATTCACCATGTGTTTGTTATATGTGTTCTATATACTACCAATGAATGTATTTTATGATTATTATCATTAAAATTATATGTATTTACAAATATATTTTAGTATCTCTATTTCATGGTGTTTGTGGTTCAAATGTTATGAAAGTGGAAACTGATTTTTGTCCCAATTCCCCTACCTTGAGACATATTTTATGTTATATACCAATATTTTTTACTGAGGTGTATATAAATCCCATTTAACATGTATTATCATGAATTTATTTAATATAATTACATATTAATTTTCATTTAATGTTATTATTTCACGGATCCTATAATTCAAAGTTACCAAAGTGATAAATATTTTATGTTATAATCTCATCATTTATCGGGATTGTTTCAGATTATGTTTCTGATGATAAAATATAATGATCCATATATCAAGAAACACATTACTTTTCATTCCCTCTGGTTATGACATGATAATTTATTTTTTCCTTCAATTTTCCTATATTTATATACACAGTAGTTCAAAATAATATTTTTAACAAAAATCATCTTCATATCTCTTTAGGAAAAACTCATTTTTCTTCCAAAACCATGTTTTTGAAAAAGGTTTTCAAAAAATATTAAAAACTATTTACATGATGTATTAAATATATATTTTACCCAGGTTTTAATGTTTACAATTGTTTTTGAAAGGAATCTTTATGTCATTTTCCAAACAATGCTCATTTAGATTTTACAAAAAATGTGAAATGATTCTTAATTTTAACATGTATGACATTAATTGAATTATACACTTTTATAACCAATCATTTATTTGAATCTTCCTTTAGGGTTCAAAATTTATTTTCAAATTAAATGATATTAAAATTTATTTATGTTTTAAATTGTGTTTTTTCAGAAAGGAAATGATATTTTATTCAATAAATGTTTTAAATGATCTTTAAAATATACTTTATAAATTCTCAATTATGTTTTCAAAGAAAATAATTTCCAAAATATTTTATGAATTTTTAGTTTTAAAAAATGAATTTAACTAAAATTTTATTTTTTCTATAAATGGTCTATGTTGTCTTTCAAAATGATTTTCCATATATGATGAAATAATTTTATGATACTCATTCTTAACTGAGGATATAATCCATGGTTCCCATTCATATTCTTTCTCTGGATAGTTTATTTTTATAATGAAAATATTTTTATGAAGCATGTTTCTCTTTCATGGGTTATACCATGATAAAATTCATATGAATCCCACTTCTTTTCATGGGTTATTCTCGGATTAAATGATGAAATGATTATTAAACCTATATCTTTTCCACAGTTTATGATATGATGAAATGTATATGAAAACCATTTAATTTCATGGGTTATGATATGATGAATGTTTTATGATATTGTGTTAAAGAAAAGTAAAAATTTTATTATGTTATTATTAATACATATATCTCCCTCCAATGAATTAGGAAAAGATTTATATCCCATAATATTGAAAATACAAGAATAGAGAGTAAACTCAGTTCTATAATGGGATTTTCTTACTATAATGGTATTGGGAGTGACCCTTCACTACTATGCTAGTTTGGAGAGTGGACATATTCCACTATTATAGCCTTTGTATTGAGCCTTGACTACTATGAAAATTAATTTATTTTCTTATGTGTATTCCATAATTCTATGTCTTGTGCCAATGTTATGCTCTCATGGCCCATATTCATTGATTTCCTTATGATTCATGTCCTATGATCTGATAATATTTATTCCATGATTCAATATTATGATATTTGATATAAAAAGTATGGTTTTCAGATGTTACTCACATGTTTTCATACATTTATTCTCATGTTATGCATACGTATATCCCCTATTTACACTTACTAATCATCTGAGATCACCCTTTCCTATGTTTCCTTTCCATGGGTTTTGATGAAAGGTTTCAAGTATTGAATGTCTAAAAATATTACTATGTGGGAAGATATTTGTGGGATATTTTTAAGATCATTCATGAAATAAAAATATTTTATGTTCAGTCTCCAAAGGATCTAAACCTTTATGATCCTCAAACATGTATTTATGTAATGAAATGAAGAACCATCTAAATGATTTAATATATATGTATGGAAATCCTGGTTTACCATAGATTATATTAGAATATAGGTTTAGTTAAACATTGTAAATTGGGATGAGAAAACGTTTTTTGTATCCCTAAGAATGGATCTAAGGATAAGTTTAAGTATGAGCCAAAGTATAGATAAATGTCCTGGAATTTTGGTTAAAGATAGAGTGAGTAGTGTTCATGTAATTATATCCCTATATAGATATTGTAAGTGTATATGGATCTTTAACATAGTTACATAGGGAAAATAAGTCTGAAAAGGGTTCATTGATCTAGACTCAATTGTTACTTAGTACATGCTAATAAGACTTGTTTCACACCTAGTTTGACACACTTGGGATATATGTTTTGGAAATTAAAAATATAATAATGAACCATCATAAAGGATTTAAGTAGATTATGACTATTAATGACATAGTATAAATCTAATAATTCATAGATTAATTTTTTTTTTCATGATTTGGACATTCTATAATTGGTTTTTAATTATTATTTGGTTCCCCGCTATGATTATTTTTTATTAAACTAAGCTCTTTAGTTTTAGTCAATGTATGAAACTCAAAGGAACTGAGTTAATGATGAGTGTGATGGAAAATGAAATTATTTTCCTTTTTATTATCCAAATGTTATGGTATATGGAATGAAAAATTTCATTTCCATTCCCATGTAACATTTTCAATCCATGAGTCATGGAGAACATCCAAATGAGAAAAGCAGTGAACAATTTTTTGTGGAGTCCTTCATGAGACAATTCCCACCTTCCTTCAGTGGATCCATTTATATTATATTTACTGAGAAATATATCATTATCACTAAAAAGATATTTTCCACACTCTAGTTCCTGGAACATGGAAAAGTCGTTTTAGTTGTCTATCATTTTGAAGCTGAGGTAAATTAATGGTGGAATCTCCACAAGAATATAGGGGAATGTGATGAAATTGACTCCCATGAATAGCTTGAGTTAAAGAACTTTTTTTAAAATAAGTACTTCCATTATCTTCTTAATATGAATATAGAAAAGTATTTCCTTGAGATAAATAAAAATGATGTTGAATATGGTAGTTCTAGTGGGTAAAATTTTACAAGACTTGGGAGGTATTCTTCAGGTATTATCATCCAACCTGAAAGTAATGTTGATATATTCTTTATTATATTAAAACCAAGTACTTGAAGGGAATTTTCCATAAGATCCTTCAGTATCTATTAAGAGATTTTTATATATTCTTTTAAGGATGAAATAGAGGTTGGATTTACTTATGTATCTCACATTTTTTATAAGAGAAACCTAAAATTCAAAAGAAAATCTAAAAACATGGATAGAATAAGATGATAATCCCTTTATAATCAAAGTGTGGGAATAAACATAGAGAAAAATTCTTAATGGGGATAGTAAATTTTTTATGTATTGGAGGGAAGGTCATTGAGAAATAAAATTAGGAATTAATGGGAAAATTTTATCTAATGATGCAAACAGATTTAAAGCTTTAAGGAATTCACCACCCACACGGTAGTGTTTCAAATGAAAGGAGTGCATGAATTATGAAAACCAGTGAAAAAATATGATGGTTAATGAAGATGATTGATGTAAAAAAACATATTAATCCAAGATATAAATGGAAACATCTTATGATCACTATTTTAATGAGGGGTGCAATAACTTTGTAGTGAAATTTACACTTACCAAACACTCTATAATTGTTAATGTCTTTTTTAACTCTAGATCAACCCATTCATTAATATTTGATAAATTTTATATGGGTATGACTAAGACACCCAAATGAATAGAAGCAGAATTATCAGTGAAAAATCATAATGGAATGTTGATCTATTTACAATTCTATGATTCCTCTTCTGTTTATGTTTGTGAGAATGTGTTTCTAGAAAATATTTTAATTATTCTTTTGGTTGAATTTGATGTTATCATAAGAGTGAATTTGATTTATCTTAATAAATACCAAATCAATTATCAATGAAGGGAAGTCACATTTTATATTCCAAAAAAACCTATGATCATCTATTAGTGTTTTGATAAATATGAAATTATGATAGAAATAACATATATTCTATCATTTTTTATTCCTATTCAAGAGGAGAGTTAATATTAAATGGTTGGGAATAAACTCAAAATAGATAATATGACTGTTATGAATGATTATTCAAACATCATTACAGATTAATTTCATATCCTTCCACCAAAATGTGATGTTGATTTCTAAATTGAACTCATACCTGGTGACAAAAAATATTCAATGACTCCTCATAGAATGATCCTGATTAATTTGATGGAAATGAATGTGTAACTCCATTATAATATTGAAAAGGGATTAATTTGGTCAAGTGTGTCACCTTATGGTGCACCTACTCTTTTTGTTAAAAATAAATATGGATTGATGAAACTATGTATTTATTATAGTGATTTTAACAAGATCATGATCGAGAACCAGTATCATTAACCCTGTATTGATGACCTATTTGATCTACTATGCAGAGTTCAATACTTTTCCGCGATTGACCTTCATTCATGATATCATTAATTGAGGTTCAAGAAAGATTATATACCCAATATAAAATTCATTATAATTAATGGATACTATGAATATATAGTGATGTCATTTAATCTTGTTAATTGTTCATCTATCATTATGGATTTATTGACCTGAGTCATTAGATATTACCTTGATCAGTTTTTGGTATTCTTTATAGATGATATTATTATATATTAAAAGTTAAAGGAAGAGTATGAATATCACATGATAATTTTACTAAATACGCTAATGAAGGATAAAGCATTTTAAATACAAATGTTTATTTTAGATGCAAAATGTTTCATTTTTGATCTATATAATCTCAAGATATAGAATATTTGTAGATCTATAAATGTTGGGAGTTCTTGAGTGTTAGTCCAAACCAGCCATGGGGTTTGAGATTCGTATCTTTATTGGTTTAGATAGATATTATTTATGGGTTATGGATAATTTCTCTTGACTATTTAAGCCACTAACAACGTTAACTCGGAAGGGAGCTAATTTCCTCTAGAAAAATGAGTGTGAGGAGAATTTTAAGGAAATGAAGATAAGATTAGTTAGCACAAATGTTCTTACATTACCCTACTATGTATAAGGGTATTTAATCTATTGTTTTGTATTCTAGAAGGTAGTGGTTTTTTTCTTATGTAGAATGAAAGGATTATAGATTATGCCTATTGAAAATTGAAGGATCATGAGAAAAATTACATAACATAGGAATTAGAGTTAACTATATAAATTTTTTCATTAAAGATATAAAGAAATTATATTTATGGAGAAGAATGTGATTTATATACCAATGAAAAAAGTTTAAAGTAAATATTCACCGAGAATTAATTGAATATGTTCCAAATAATATGGTTATAGATGATTAAATATTATGATTGCTCAATGTATTAACACCATATAAAAGTGAACAAGGTGGTGAATTCCTTAAGTTTGAATGATCATGCAAAATTACCCATTATGGGGATCACAAAATATCCAATATTTATATATTCTAAATGGATGGATCTAGAAAATTATGAATAATGGTAATAAATATTACCTTTTTCAATATAATTTTCAACAATAAATCCATGTGAAGATTAAAGTAGTGCATATGGAAGATGTAGAGATGAAAAAAGGTCATAAATATTATTGACTTAAACCGAAATCATAACGAAATGATAAAGTTATAGAATAATTTTTTTATTATATCCATTCCATATTTGAATAAATTATTAGAGGAATAACATAGTACTTAATTTTCTATTTATCCTACAAATATTAAGTTGTATATAGACTTGAGAGGGTATTTCTGGCGGGATGGAATAAAGATATATATCATATAATTCATATCCTGGTTCTTAGTATGATAGGAAGTTGGCGATAAGAATAAAATTATAAGGTTATGTTACATCCATTACCCATACAAGAGTGGAAATTGGAAAACATCACTAATGATTTTTTTAATGGACTCCCCAAAATATCTAACAAGTATAATGTTATATGGGTTATAGTCAATCTCTTTAAAAAGTCTACACACTTAATCACTATCAGAAAAGACTTATCTCTTGGTAAGATTTTAATAATATACATTAAGAAAGTGGTAAGGTTTCATGGAGTATGACATTTAATGGTATATAATTAAGATCTGAGGTTTACATAGAAGTTTGGTAAAGTATTAATCAATCTCTTGAAATAGTGTTGAGTTTTAGCACTGTAAATCATCCTTAGATAGATTTTAAGTCTCATAGAACAATTAAAACCCTATAGGATATGTTGAGATATTTTTCTATGATTTTCAATGTTAGATGGGATCAACACCTTCTTCTAGTTGAGTTTTTATACAACATAAGGCTCCTTATGAATATCTCTATGGGAAGAAGTATAGAGATCCAATGTTCTAGAAAAATGTTATACAAAAAAATCAATTAGAGCATTATATGGTTAAAGAAATGGAAAATAAGGTTAGATATATTTAGTTACAGATCAAGGTTTCTCAGTGTCAACAGTATATTTATACTAACAATCACCGATATGATCAAGAATATGAATTTGATGACAAGATGTTTCTATGAATTTATACATGGAAGAAGCTAATGAAATTTTAAATAAGTTAAAAATAATCCCTAGGTATAGAATTCCATTTTAAATTATTGATTGTATCAGGACGGTAGCCTTCAGTTGGTGATTCCACCAAATCTCTCTCATGTTTATGATTTGTTTCATGTATCTCTCCTATGGAAGTAAATACCCGATCATTATCCATCACCACCTTCAAAGGATGGATGTAATGATGGATTAAACCAATATGTATTATATTTATAAAATTAATATGCTTTTGGAATTATGATATCACATATACCTTCTTACTTTTCATTCTATGGACGGTATGATAATGTCACTCATGTGCACGGTGAACTTCCACCTTGCAATGCGATGTGATTATTTTTCTCATATGTCGAGTCCTAAGTTATAATTATTACTATTGCATTATTTTATTTATGGAAATCCAAAACACATTATTAAAACTTATTTTTTTTAAATTTTTATATACCAAGTGTTTTAGGATTATTTGGTAGAATACATTTTATTTTTCCACAATAAAATAAATTTATAATGTTTTATGAAAATAAACATTCTATTATAATTATGATTATAATACTGAGGATGAAGAAACAATTAGATGAATATCGGTACAAATAAAAATAGACTGGCCCTCATAATGATTATAGTATTGAAAATAGATAAAGAATTCAATCAAACTAACATAGGTTTATAATCAAAATACATAGAATTATTTCTATCATAAGTAATATCTTTAACCCTATAGTGGTGTTAATAAATATGAATTTAGGCATTCAGTTATAGATGAGATATTATGAATTAGATAACTAATTCCATTTCAAAAAACAAATAAATATGATCGTTGGGAGATTACCTATAAATACAGAATAATTTTATGAGTTTAGAGTATGTTGATTACTATAATGTCTCCCAATATTTAAATCTCTCATGTGGCTGTAAAGGGTTGGTTATAAGACCTCAATCATTCCTCCTGGTACATCAGACGCTTCTACGTAGCATCATGGGTGTCAAATGTTGGTTGGGGAGACTATACCCCATGGTATTAAGTTTCATAGTAGTAGAAAAATTCATAATAAAATGGAAATATTCAAAGTAAGGTCAGAGTGGGAGACAACAATAAAAGGAAACTGAATAATCTAATAAATTATAAAAGAATAATGTAATTATGTTCTAGATTTTAACTAAATTTCATGCTAGAAAAAATATAAGAAAAAGACTAGCATACTCAAATAAAAGAATCAATATCCTGATTCCCAAACCCCACAAAAGTCTCATCTCCAAACACTCACTCCATCCAGCATTATGATTTTTATTCGAAAAAATAAAGATGTACATACAAGGGTAAAAACACTCTAACCTAGGGAAGATGAAAATAATAAAGACCAAGGGAATCACCCCTAATCAAGATCAACCCCTCCTGTTTGAGATGAGAGACATTAGAAAAACAAAAAATAGGATTCCCAGGGACCGCAAGAGAGGCCAGGTAATCCTTACGTGATATCCAAACTCCAAATCATCCACACAAAAAATACTCAACAGAAATGTACTTTTCCCTTAATAAAAAATGCATCTAAATATTCTACTTAGGTACCAAAAGAAATCCAGAATAGGGTGTGAGTATAACTCAATTGGTCGGCACCACCATATCTAAAAAAACTAGTCTGATAATAAGTGTATTCAATAAAGAGATAACAAAGTGTAATAATATATTTATAAATTAATAAAATACAACATCAACCTACCTCGACTCCCTGTCCGGGTATCTATTAGCATTTCTTACATCCATGTCAACCACAACCATATAATTGTGGTAAAATAACCATCTCTGGTGCCATGCTGTAATATCTCTGATCATTTATTATAACCATGAATACCATGACCATATAACCAACGTAATATAACCTTATTCTATTCCATGTCAGAATATCGCTACACATATCTTATTACCATGTCAACCATAAACATATAAACAATGTAAAATAACATATTTCTTCACTATGTCAAAATATCTTTGGGAATGTCTTATAACCATGCCATCCACCACCATATAACCAAGTTATAGTTACAATAATAAATTTGGGGAAACTCCCTATAAGAATTAAAAAATCCAAGACAAAGCCCTATATGCATTGCAATATGGTACTAGGAATAGCCCTCTCTCTATAAGCATTAAAACATGGAACTAGGCCAAGCCTACTCAATATCAGCATTAAATAATATAAGTATGCATGTTCCAGGGGCATACCTTATATATAAGCATTACAACATGAAACAAAATCCCTATAATATAGAATGGATATCAAAATATCACATCACATTTCTCAATGGTTAATTATGTGAATTACCATTCTTCTTTCATATTCCATTTATAGTTTAATTCGCAATTTATTAAAAATTATATCAATAATCAATAAACCAAAATTTATGTATTCTATAACACGAAATCACCCTAGGTCGCATGTCATGCTAAAAATACCATAAGAAATTTTCCAATTAAATTATAATCCTAGTTATCTCACCCCATGGGTAGATATAAGACATTTAGAAATCCATTTGATACCAAATAATAACAATGAATAATTCAATTTATTTATTTATTTAGTTTTCACAGATGGAATGAAGGAGCATTCACAATATTTCATAAATTGGAAATTATTATACCATAAGGATAAGATTTGGACCCCCATCCTTTAACTGAAGATCCCACAACACTTCTAATGGCCTACACCCATGAGGAAGAAGGTGTGTATGACTGAAAGGAGGTTCCTATAAAAAAACAGATCATGATCAAAACTGAAAATTAAATTGATCAAGGGATTTTACAACAATGGTTGGAGAATAAGTGAAGGAAGAAACCCAACAAAAAGGACTTACTATGGATTTATCTCATAACCAAGATGTCTAAAATAGATGTTGTCACCCTAAAATTACATGGACAATTCTTTAGGGTTGATAGGATAAGAGTTGAAGCCAAAACAATGATAATACATCCACACAACATGTTCAAATCAGAAGGTTATATATTTACATGGCGTGTAATGTGATTACATGCCATGTAAATATTTGTAATATAATACACAAAAAACCCATCACCTCAGACTTATTTTATTAAAACCCTTAAACAATTAAATGATGTGTAATCCCATTACATGGTGTGTAAATGTTTTATAGTAGATTTTTCAAAAAAAAAATAAAACAATACAAACCACTTTTAAAGTTTCTCCACTCTCCACTAACCCATGAAGTACTTCACCCATTTATACCTGGAATATATTAATTTAAAAAATCATACATCCCCAATTTTTAGGTCATTTTCTCTAAGAAAGTCTCTATGTCTCTAAATAAGACTCATACACTAAGGATCAAATGATAAATTAAAATATATACATACCTGAAAAAATATAGGATCTTATAATTACATTCTATATCATGTATTTTAAAAAATACATAGGGTGAACAACTCATTCCTAGTCTTTGTATTTATTTAAAGAGTTATTTTTTGAAGGAATCCTTATCAAGTTGTTTCCTTAATAAATTTTTTAATTGCAATTTGCATCCGATCATTGTTGCAATCGAGTGCTTCTGGGGATAGGAATAAAGTGAATCTGATCCAAAGGAGTGAATGATGTTGGGGATAGGAATACAGGAACCGATACTTATATTGATGGCATATGAGGATAAGAGTACAGAGATGATCATCATATACAGGATCATCATATCCAGGGATTCTTTGGAAAGGAAGATAGAGAAAATATGATCATCATATCCAAGCCTTTCCTGGTATGGAAAGACAAAATTTAATATTAGTATAAATAGTGGATTCCATTAGTCAAAGATATATACTACCTTACTTGTAATATTAAAATATGTTAATATTTTTAATATATATTTTAATTCATTCTAAATTTTAAAGAGATATTATATTACATCTTTTTACAAGTTTTATATTCCACTGCATGATAATATAAAGTGAGTCATCATATTCATATTTTTGCACTAATTATTTTATTACTGTTACTCTAATTACAATAATAATAGTATTTTTATATTAATCAGATTAGTTGTGATAAAAGTCTGTTTACTCTAATATAATTATACATGTTCTTATTTTTATTTTTTGACTCTGATAATCAGAATGAGTACATGTATAATAATATTACATAAATTGGTTTTGTGCTTTTTTATTTTAAATATTTTAAAATATGTTTTCAAAATACAATTCACATCCCCTTGTAATTATATACATCTAAGATAACTATTGTGATATAAAAATCGGTATTAGAGTGAGGTTTATACTGTGTATATACTTACTAATTTTTTACTTTTTCTATTAACTGTATGTTTTGTTTATGTTTTTCTATAAACATCTTGTTTAAAAACATTGTTATAATAGCAGATAATGTTAAAAATAATTATTATTTTATTTATATGGAATGTATTAATGTTGGTTCTATGGAAAATATAAATTCAAAAAAACCTCCTATCATTGAAAGTGCAATTTATGATTATTAGATACATAGAATGAAAACATATGTTATCAGTATTGGAGTCAATAATTTTTTTATGGTTACTGAAAACAACAAGATTCATGATTAAGAATTAAGTACTTTTACACATCGAGAAAACAAGACTATAAGTTAAATTACATAGTAATTAATACACTATTATGTTCCATGAAAAGATGTATTTATAGTGAAATATCTTCTTGTGAAGTTGAAAATATTATATCGAAAAATAATTATATCACACACTTTGGTACTTAAAAAGTTATTACAATTAGAAGAGCTATGCTTAGAGCATGGTATTGGGTCTTTTATTTCTTACCCTGAGAATCATTTGAAAATATGAACCATAATTTCATGAAAATCATAAATAGTTTACAATCAATTGGTGAAAAAGGTCTTGATGGTGAGACTCTTTTGGAAAATATTATTAATATCATGCACAATAAGTGTGAATCAAAAAATAATAGTTGTAGATGTAACAATAAAGATTAATAATCTGTTATTAAATCATATTATTGGAACCATTATACAATACTAGGGTATAATTAAAATACATGTTGTGAAATATAAAAAGAAAAATAGTAGTGTTTCTTTTGCTACAACATCTACCTTACATTCTAAACTTCATTCATCTGATAATGTTGATATATCTTCAATGAAAAATAATGTTTTTATTCAGTCTAATTATAATACTTTTTTAACATTTTGATAATGAGTTAGTTAATCTACCCATAATAATTAACAATATGTGGGAATAAAATATTTTCAATACCAATATAAAAAACATCAAAAGGATATTGGTGACAAGAACGATTCAGAGGTCACTTGTTATAAATGTACGAAAACTGGACATATTTGACCAGATTTTATAAAGATAAAGAGGAAATACATGAAATATAGGAATTAAAAAATAAATTATAAGAGTTATTAAAAATATAAATGAATGAAATTATTAAAATATTTTAACATGTATACTTCTAGTGGAGGATATTCTTCTGATAGTTTATCTGAAAATAAATGTTCTGAAAAGAGGATAATATGTCTTTGTCTAATGTATTCATTATAAATCATTATCTCATGGATAACTTACATACTACTGAATAACATAGAAATATATATTTAAATGATAATTATCATGATGATAAAACTTCTTTATCTTCTGATGAAGAATCTTCCTCAGAATCAGATAATTATTTACCATGTAATGATAAGGTTTCTTGTTTACAAAAAATTTCAGAAAATGAAAATTATAAATTTTTCTTAAAAAACGTAATAATACTAAGATAAAATTTGAAATTTTTATTCATGAATAAATTTATTAACAAATGAAATATCATATATTTATATTTATCTTGATAAAACTATTTCTAAAAAACATATTATTTTAAATGATTAGGAAAAATTATTTTCTCAGAAAAATAGTCTAAAAATTGTTTTTATAGACTTAGTTCCAAAACTATTACTATTGAGGATAAAAATCTATTTGTGAAACTAAATTTCAAAATATATTATTTGAATAAAATTTTATCAAATTCTAACACTATAATATAAAATTTTGATAAATTTTTTAAACAAATGAATCCTTATATTGATAATATCAGAATGGATTATACTAATAAAAAATCCATTTTCAGTAACAATAACTGTTTTCCAAAAAGTGTACCTTTTTTCACTAAGTGTCAAAGTGGTGGGAACTGGAAAAATAATTTATCCTTAAATAAATTTCAAATACGTGAATTTTATAAATCCTAAACTTTAAAGGAGTTTACATTTTCCAAAAACCAAAGTGGAAAAATGTGGTAACCCAAAAAAAAATTCTAAAAATACCGGACCTGAGAAGGATTAGGTTCCGATAGTATAATATTTTTGTTTTTAAGAAAAATAATATAGTACCATCAATAATAATATATGATACATGGATAGTGGATATTCTAGGATCATAACTAGAAACAAATATTTCATCAATAAGATAATCAAGATGAATAGTGGCAATGTAACTTTTTGAGATAATTCTCAAAGAGAGAATATTGGAATAGGTAATATTATAATTCTTTAAAACCCCTTATTTCAAATGTTTTTTTATTAATGGTATTAATAAAAACATTATAATAATAATTAAATTATGTGATGAAGTTTACATTGTGAACCTTATTAATGATAAATGTTTAGTACATAGTTCTAAGATTGGATTTATTATTTCTTTTACTCGGTATGAGAATGCGTGCACACTTAACAAAGAAGGCCATATGAGCCAAGGATTTCCTTGTATTATTATAACAGATGATATATATTGGTTATGGAATGAAATGTTAGGACACTATAACATTTGAAACTTTTCAATGTTTAATAATAAAGGCTTCTTTAAGGATCTACCAAAATATTGGTTTGATACATCAAAAGTCTATGACCGTTGTTAATATGGGATGAAACATAAGTCAGGTTTTAAAAATATTAGTTAAGTCTCAGCTTCTGATACTTCATAGTTAGTATGAATAGACTTATTTTTCTTACAAAAACTAGATGTATTAATGTAAAATACTATATATATATCTTAATTGTTAATTAGATTAGATATACTTGGGTTTATTTTCTCATAAAGAAAAATGATTCCCTTTTCAATTCTTAAACATTTCTAGCCAAAGTTAAAAAATAATAAAAACCTATCCTTGATAATTATTTTTAGTGATCATGGTGGAGAGTTTTTCTATTTTTATTTTGAAATATTTTATAGGAAAAAAGGTATTGAATATAACTTTTCATCACCTACAACCCACCATTAAAATGGTGTAGTTAAAAGAAGAAACATAATTATTCAAGAATTAACTAGAATCATTCTAACTGAATACTCATTTGTTAAAATAAATTGGCCTGATAATATTAGTACTACCTACTATTCTATAAATAGAGTTTTAATTAGACCTTTTCTGAATAAAACATTTTGTGTGTTGTGGAAATAAAGAAAACCAAAATTTTTTTACTTCATTTTTTTTCTAGAAATTTTTTTTTTCTGAATATGAATGATAATTTACATAAATTTGCATTCAAATTTGATGAAGGAATATTTGAATGTTGTTCCACTATTTTTAAGGATTATAATGTTTTTAATAAAAAATATTTTACTATTGAGTAAAGAGTACATATTATATTTGATGAAACTGGTCCTTTTGTTTTCAAAAAACCACTACCCACATCCTCGAATGTTAATTGGAAAACTATTTTTCACTATTGGTTGTAAATTTATTCTCATAAGGAAATAACTCGAGAAATAGTTTCTGAAATTTTTTTTCAAGAATATTTTTTACCTATTATTGAATAAAAGACTTTTGAAAACCCAATAATTTAGTTTTTTCTTAGGAATCATCCTATTGAAAGTATCATTGGTGATGCAGATCAACAAGTTCAGATGAGAATTTCCTTAAGGAATGAAATTAAACATCTAGCTTTCATATCCCAATTTGAACCTATGAATAAAGATGAGGATTTTGGTTTTGAGTATTTGATTAATGAAATTCAAGATGACCTCAATCAGTTTTAAAGGAACAAAGTATATACATTAGTTAAATGACCTAAATAAAGTTATATAATTGGAGTAAAATGGTTTTTCTGAAAAAATGGGATGAAAATGGCTTAATTGTCAGAACTAAATATAAAATTATTACTATTTTTTATAATCAATAATAGGAAATTAATTATGAATATAATTATTCTCTAGTAGCCAGACATGAATTTACTCAAAAACTAATATCCTTTGTAACATTCATTAATTTCAAACTCTTTCAAATGGATGTAAATTGTTCTTTTTATAACAGATATTATCGGGATGAATTTTATGTTGAAAAAACACCTAGTTTTGAAAATTAAAAATATAAAAATAATTATTATAAACATACCAAATCATTATATGGGATTAAATAATCCCTTCGAGATTTGTATGATAGGTTAGCTAGATTTTTTTTGAAAAAACATTCATTAATAGAGGTTTGTATCAGACTATTTTAATAAGAGAAGTTAATAAAAATATTTTGATTGTATAAATCTATGTTAATGAAATTATTTTCAGAGCAACTCAGGTATAATTAATAGATTTTTTAGATATTATGAAATATTATTTTGAAATTAGTGTGATCAGTTAGTTAACATATTTCCTTGGCTTTCAAATTTTTAAAAAACCTAGAAGGAAGATATATATGTCAAAATAATTATATAAAATATTTTATTATGATATTTGAATATGAAAATACTAAAATCATTAGTACTACAAACGGTACCCAAAATAATTTAGATCATAATGAATATGTGAAACCAGTTGATCAAAATGTTTTTGAGGTATGATAATAATTTTTTTACGTAACAACTAGTCATATAGATTTAATGTTTTAGTATGATTATGTTCAAGATATCAACAAACCCCAAAACAATCTGATTTAAAATAAATAAAATGAATTTTTTATTTTCTTAAGAGAAATATGGATTTAGCCATTTTTTATTCTTATGGATTCTTTTAATTAAAAAAGTCGCAAGAATGCCTACATTAGTGGATATAGAATGGATTGAAAAAGTAAATCCAAAACATTTCATTTCTTATAAGATTATTTATTTTCTTTTTCATGTAATAAATAATACTTAGTACCAACTTCCAGTAATAAAGCTAGATATGGGGTAGATATAAGTTTTCGTGATCAATTTTTGTGGATTAAACACACACTCACTGACTATGGCACGAGTTTTACTAAAAGTCAAATAATTTTTTATTATTAAATTTCTATTTACATAACTAAAAATACGGAACACCACTCACATTCTAGGAAAATAGAAATAAGATACAATTTCATTCAGGATCACACACTCAAAGAAGATATTATTATACAATTCATTGGAATGCAACATCAACTTGATGATATTTTTACAAAACAACTTACTTCTGATATATTTGAATATATTAAATAGAAGTTAGTAATGATAAATATAATGTAATAATTCACATATAATTATTATTTACACATATCCTTACATTAAGAAACTAATTTTTATAGGGGTATTACATATGTTTTATGTTTTTTAAAAACATTTAAAAAAAATATTTTATAAAAATTATTATTTTTTCTAAAAATATTATCGTAATGATTTTTTTAGACTTACATATTTTATAAATTTTAGATTCATAATTATAAAAAAATTCTAAATAATGAAATTTTTTCTAAATTTCAAGACTCTAACTTTCTTAAAAAAAATTTGGATTCAAATATTATTGTAATCAGTTTTTATTTCAAAATTCTAGAAATTAGATTTTATCAAAAAATAAATTTTGTTTAGTATTTATAAAATATTTTAATGTTTTCAGTTTACAAAAACCATGAAGAACAAGTTACTCGTACCAATGAATATTTTCTCTTTGGAAGCTACTCTTCTACTCTTTTAATTTTTTTACTATTTCACTATATTGGTTTATCATTATTGTTGTTATATTTTAAATTTTAAAAAACATTGTTTTGTATTCGAATTTTTTATAACATTCTATATTTTCATTCATATTCACTATGATAAATGTGTTAAAAAGTTAATGATTTCAAAACAATTTTAAATACTTTCTTTGGATCGGTCATGGTTGTTAGATAATAATGGATTATAATCTCAAACAATGATTTCATTATGGAATATGAATTGTCTCCTATAACTCCTATATAAGGGTGGGTCACCCATTATCCCACATTAATCATTTATAGATTTTTTCCCCATGATACTGCACTCTAAAAATTTCCTTGTCTAATTTTATTCCTTTTCATCTATTCTTTGATTACAATTCCAAATCAGATGGAAACCAAGACACATTTTTCAAAGTGGTCTGTCTTCTGGGAAATTTTGGTTGAATGATCATGGTATGAAAGACACGATTTGAATATGAAGAAGATAATTTCATTCTATATTTTGGAATCAGTTTGTGTGGATAAAACTGACAAAGATTTCAGCCTTTACTATCCTAACATAGTTCATGAGTTTCAAGCATCTGTTCAGTTATAGAGGAAGATGTAAAATAAAAATTTTATTTTACAATTTATAGTAAAAGGTATAAGGTTTCTTACAAGAAACTTACTGATTTAGTCAAAATTCCATCAGAAGGGGTAGCATATATTCCATCACATATACATATGAATATTCATAGTATGTTTGAAAAGAAAAAACTTGAAGGACCATTTTATTTAGAATATGAAAATGTTATAAAGGTTTTCGACATAACTCCAAACAATATCATAGATAATCTATGGATTAAACGATATCTCATTCTGGGGAAAGGATATAAGGATACTTTGAAATTATCTGATGTTTTAGTAATTTAATTTTTAGTGGACATAAGGAAAATTAATCTTAATAAGTTTATCCTTCTGACTAAAGAAAACATTAAAATAGATTCTATCAAATCTAAGATTATTATGTTTTGATCTTTTATAAGTAAGATGGTGGTAATGTGAATGGAAATTTTCAAGGGGGGAAATAAATCATATCTAATGGGGTAGATGACTTCCATTATCAATGATGATATGATAAACTGAATGAGATTGGGTTTTTTATATCAAGTTAAAGGAGATTGTGGAAAATGTTTATGGTGATGTTTCAGAAGCATATCCATCAATGAAATCAGAAAAGGTTTAAAATAAAAAGAATTTAAAAGTTGATACTTCTCCTCTAGAGAAGATAAAGAAATAAAAGAATATTCCTAATGATGTTTTTGATGAGATAAAGAAAAATAAAGTTGAAAAAACTAGGGGATCCGAAAATTGTACATGACACCAGGGAGGATAAGGACATAAAGATTCATTCTACTAAAACTTTATATAATGAAGCTAATAAAAATAAAAAAATAGAGGTTTCATGAAGCTCAAATTTGTGATTATTTTTTCAAGGAGTTGAGAGAGATTATGAGAAGATCATCTTCCACAATTTTCATGCGAATTGGATTAATATGAAAACTAGATTTACTTTTCATGAAAAATAAATTGTTCATGCCTAGATAGCTTCTATGAATGATAAAGGAAAACTAAAACTTGATGTTGAAGAATCGGTTCCAGATAATCCTAAAAAAGAATTGGTAGAAGAGTTAATAAGAAATATATATTTAAGAATATCTAAGAAGTTAAAAGATGAACACAATAAATAAGTTGATGAAGAAGTAGATTAATATTAGAAATAAGGAAAAGAGGAGGAGGAGTAATATAAATAAATATAAGAAGAAGTTTAATTTGATGATGAGAAGTGGAAGAACAACAATATAATGAAGAAGATGATTGGGAATAAACCAACTGTGATAAAGAATCATCATAATTATTATCATCTTCATTTATTTATCCTTATAATTTTGAAAAGGATCAAAAATATCATAGTATCTAAGCGGAAGAATCTTCTTCAAAATAATAATCATAGTTTTCATCAAAGAAAGATGAATATTATCAATAGTTAAAAACAAAAATTGTTTATAATGTTGAGACCGATAAAGATGTGATGATTGTGGAACTATTAGAGGATAAGAAAGTTTATATTGAATTTTTAAATAATGTTGATAAGAAATTATAGGAATAATATGTTGGAATAAGTAGAACAAAGCCTCCTATGATTGAACCCGGTCAATCAGATTCAAAAGCTATAATATCACACACAAAAAATCGTTATATTTTTCAATCATTGAAATGGTTAGAAGCTACAATTTCTTATTTCCCAAATCTTGAAGCAACATGTCGGCTAATTCAAAATAGTTTAAGTGAAAAATTATAATTTTTAAATCTTATAGAAGAATGAGTTTTTCATATTGAGGTAGTGTTAATTGTTTTTCATGAAAATTATCATATAAAAAAAATATCATTTAATAAAATGGTTATGTGGTCTCACCAAATTGATTCTAATATCAGAATGCACGATGAATTTTTTTTTTAAATGAAGAAACTTATAGTAGATTCAAAACATTCTATCAATTATTTATCTTTATATATCAATGATAGAGTGAGGTTTATTGAAGAATTTAGGGATTCCATTAGTGAATATACTAAATAATAGAATTCCATGGAACAAAAGATATGAGATTTGGAGTTATAAGTGAGCATGTTGAGATCTCATAAAGATGAAGTGGTTATATTGAGAGATTAGAATAGATAATGTGTTGAGGAAGTTAAAAATATGAAGTCTCAAGAGGAAAGAATTGTGAGGCTTGAAAAGGACACCCATTAGTTCAAAAAGTTGAAGGCATTTGTAAAAAATCTTATGAAGATGATTTTTTTCTTTTTCAACTCTTGATATATTTGTTTTTGTAAACAATTTGAATTTTTGTATGAATTTTCTCTTTATACAAATATTATTTTCTTGATTTTTAATCTAATTATTATTGGTTACATGTTCTTTCATTTTATTCATGGATGATTAGTTAGTTCAGTATTGTTTTGTATGTTTTATTTATATAACATTATTGGAAACATCTAACTATTCCCCATTTATTTTGAAAATTACAAAGGGGGAGAAGAATTTATAATGAGATATTTTAATATAAAGGGGTTTTTCTAAAGGGATAATATTTTAATAAAGGGGAGATTATTATCATTAGGGGAAGAATAATTCAAAAAGGTGATAAGTTTTCTTTTAAGGAATAATTTTTATAAATACTCTCATCATATTTAACATCATATTCAGAAGAGTTACAAACTTAGGGGGAGTTAAATTTTTAAATAATAACTCTGAATATGATGTTTTTAAAAGAATAAAGGGCTATAAGGTTTTCAATGTTATTTTTTCATTTATGTTATTGGGTTTTTACTTTCCAAAAAGGGGTAGATTGTTGAGTTAGAAGTTCTACATATTACTTTTCCATTCTTTAGTTCTGAAAAATATACACACTTTATTAAAGCATGTTTTACTAAATTTTTATATCTAAAGTGTTTTAGAATGTTTTTATAGGTAGAGTTATCTTTTACCATTAATAGAAAAATGTCTCATGTATTATGAAAATAAACATACTATTATTCATTATGATTATCGTATATTGAGTTTGAATCTGATTATAGGATTCAATATTAATTGAACCAAGAGTTATACTTTTTTCTTATCAATAGTACTGAAAAAATTCATGATTTTCAGACTGATACTGGTATTGATAATATTAAACTATCCCACATAATGATTATTGTATTGAAAATAGATAATAAATTCCATCGGGAAAACATATGTTTATAATCAAAATATATAGAATTGTTTCTATTGTAATTAATATCTTTAAAACTGTAATGGTGTTAATAAATATGATGTCGGGAATTCAGTTATTGATAAGCTATTAAGCACCACTTTTCTGAGTCTATTTTAACAAACATCAAAATATGATCATTGGTAGATTGACTATAAATACTGATTTATGTGAAGAGTTTTGAGTAGGTTGATAGCATTCACTCTCAAGTCTTTTTAAGAATGCATAGAATTAAATAATCATTCATAGTATTTTTATTTATTTAGATAATTTTTGTTCTAAGGAATCGTTGTTTGGTTGTTTCCATAAAAAATTTTGTAATTGTAATCTGCAACCAATCATTGTTACAATTGATGGCTTCTGGGGATAAGAAGATAGTGAATCTGATTGATAGGATCGGGGGATTCCATGGATAGGAATACAAAAATCAATATTCATATTGAGGACATTCAGGGATAGGAAGACAAATATGATCAGTATATCAAGGGATTTGTGGATAGGAAGACAGAAAAAATTGTATCATCATTTTAATTTATTTTCTAGTAAAGAAAGATAGTCTTTATTGTAAGTATAAAACAATGGTTACCTTTACTCAAGTATATTCATTACCTTACTCTTAAGGTTAAAAGAGGTCAATAATTTTAATACATATTATAAGTAATTATTATTTTTACATATCTATTATATAAATTATTTTTAAAAGTTTTATATGTTGCTACATGATAATAAAAATTGAATCATCATTTTTATCTTACTATACTAATTATTTAATCTCTGTTACTCTACTTAACAAAATAAACTATATTATGATATTAATCAGATCCATTTTTATTACGATTTGTTTACTATGATATAATCGGACATATTCTCATTCCGATTTTTTGACCCTTATAATTGTACTGATTCCTTGTATAATAATATTACTCGAAGAGGCCTTGTGTTTTGTTTTGATTAAGTATTTTTAAAAAGTTTTCAAACAACAATTAACTCCCACTCTTATAGGTATATCAATCTATGCTAATTCTTACAATCCTATATATTATGATTTACATAGAATATGGTATGTATTAATTTAATGAATATATATTCTATATGTGACATCACAATAATTCTATAATTTTAATATATTATATTCATTTCTTATTTTCAATCCATTGAGAAAATAGAAACATCGTTCATGCATACGTACAACCTACCTCTACTATGAATGGTTTATTTCATTTTTTATCTACAATTATTTTTTAGTACTCTATGAAAATATATAATAAATATATATGAAATGTATATCATGGTTAAAATTCTGGATATGATGTAACCGTGATCAATGTAAGAGTACCAAAAATAAAAAATCGAAAAATACAAGAAAAACAAAGTAGTTAATGCCAGAAACATGACATTTACATGTAATTGTTAATAAAAGGGTAATAAAAGGTAATAAGGAAATTATATACGATTTTTTATATATATTTATGATTATTTAATATATTTATAATAAACATATATTTATTATACCTTATGTTTGAACATGTATGATGGAAGTCAATACTTAATGTAAGGGACTTTTGTCTCACTTTTTGTTTTCTGTGAGACACAAGACATATTCCCAATATATTAATTTTATTTGGTGTATATACTAACCAAAACTTTATTTTATAATTCTTTTTATTAAATTTATTTGTATTTACATATCCATTTAAGGATATCTATTTTATGGGGTTTATGGTACAAATTTTACCAAAGTGGTAAGGGATTTTTGTCTCAATTTACCTTCCTTGGGACATATATTATGTTATGAACATATATAATTTTTTTAGGTATTTATTCATCCCCATTGACAATAAATATCATGAATCTATTTATTATCATTATATTTTAATTTTCATTTAACGTTATTCCTCCGTGGTTCTTACAATTGAAATTTACCAAAGTTGTACAACTTTTTTGTTACAATATCATCATTTATCAGGATTTTTTATGATAATGTTTCCAATGATAAAATATTGTTACAAACCTCTCATCAAACTCATTAATGTTATTATCTTCTAGTTATGTCATTTAAATATAGGTTTTCCCTATATTTTCATCTCTTTTTGTACTCAAGAGATCAAAATAATGTTTCTATGAAAATTCGTCTTTATCTCTCTCCTTAGTTTAAAACTCATTTTTATTCCAAGACTATAATTTTTAAAATAAATTAAAAATCATTTCATAAATTACTCAAAAGAATTATTAAATTATTTTATTAACTATGTTTTACATATTTTAAAATGTTTTTAAAGGAATATTAATGTCATTTTCCAAACAAATATTATTTGTGTTTTACTGATGATATTAAATGGAATCTTCATTTTAATTCTTATAACATGAATATAATTCTCGGAAATTATGACCAATAATTGATTTAGATATTTAATTTTAATTTTAAAATTTTATTTTCAAATAAAATAATTTTTTAAATTTTTAATGTTATATAATGTTTTTTTCAAATCAGAAAGGATATTTTCCTCAATAAATGTTTTAAAAGAAATTTAAATATTCTTTTATAAGTTTTTATGGTTATTTTCAAATAAAATATTTTTCAAAATATTTTTTTAATTTTTAGTTTTATTAATTGATTTTCAAAGAAAAGTTATTTTCCTTAAGAAATGATCCAAGTAACTTTCAAAGTCATTTTCCATATAAGATGAAATCCTATTATGCTACATATTATTTAATAGGGATATGATATAAGGATAAGATTATTATTCTGTATCTATATGGTTTTTTTAGGATTACAATATTTTTAGAAAACCCATTTCTCTTTTATGGATTATATAATGATAAAATGATTATGAAACCCACTTCTTTTCATTAGTTATTCTATGATGAAATGGTGGAATGATTATGAAACCTAAGAAATTTATACAGGTTTTGATATGATGAAAGTTTCAGGAGAATAATTTTATTTCATAGTTTATTTTATGATAAATTTTTTATTATCTTGTACCACACATATGAACGATTTTCATTATATGACTATTGCGACATAAATCTCCCTCTAATGCACTGGGTAAAGATAAATATCTCATGAGATAGATAGGAGTGGAATGGGCAGTGAACCCAATTGAGTAATGTAAATTGTGTGCTATGATTGTATTGGTAGTGAACCTTGAATACTATAATGTTTTATGAAGTGAACTCATTCCACTATGATATCCTTGACAGTTATCCCTGACTGTTATGGAAGTGATTTTGTATGCTTATATATATAGAATAATTCTATATCTTATGATAATGTTATTATCTCATGGTTTATGTTATTTTATTTCCTTTTGATTCATGTCTTATGAACTGAGAATCATTATTTCATGACTCAATATTATGGTCTTTGATATGTACTGTATGGTTTTCCTATATTATTCTCATGTTCTCATACCCTTCTATTCATGTTATTCTTATGTATCTATCTTCATTTACCCTTACTGATTATATGACCTCACCCTTTATTATGTCTTCCTTCCCTAGGTTATGAAGATATTTTTTATATAGGGTATGTCTTAGAGGAGTATTATGTGGGAAGATCTTTATTCAAGATATTGAATATCTTTCCAAAAGTAAACAATATTTTGTTTCTTGTCACCAAAGGCACTATACGATTTCAATCCTCATGCATGTTTTTTGTAATAAAGTGAATATTCATCTAAAAGATGTAATATATATTTATTAAAAGAATAAGTCACCATATCATACATTTATATTATTCCTTAAAACTATTATTGAACTTTTAGTTATTTACTTTTGTAATTATAGTATTTTTAACATCTTTATCATAAATGTTTTCAACTTATTCTTCACTGTGATAATTTTCATCATCTTTAGACTAAAAGCTTCTCATTTTGGATTTATTTCCCTTTTTAACCATTCCCTTGATATATGATTTTTATTTTTCTATATTTATTTTAAAGTTTTTTTTAATTTTTTACCATTATCATCACTTTATTCATCCTCCTTTATTTGAGGTACATTTGAAGCAACGTTCCCAATAACCCCTCATCCAAAAAAATCATGGTAACATCCCTATTTACTTTTATGTTCCCCTTTTTATATGTTTTGAAAATAAGGACATAAATTCCTTAAAATTTATATTAACCTCATCTTTAGTGTCTAATTCACTAATTTTATCTTTTATAACTTTGTTATATTTTCCTTTCTTGGAAAAATTGAAGCAAATTTCTCAATAATCATTTTCTTTATTCTTCATAATTTTCTCTTTTCACATTTCATATGTGAGGATATTTTTATGAAGATCATAAAAATATATATTTTTAGTATCTAATCTTCCAGTTATGAAAATATTTTGTCAAACATATTAGGAATAATATGTAAGATCTTTTAAAAAAGGTTTAAGATTAAAAATTATCACCAATACATCTTATGGTGCTTATAATGTCATTCCACGTTGTAATGAAGTCACCAATAGATTCATAATCACCCATTTTGAGATCTTTATACTTCATCCTCTAAATTTTTATATTTTCATTATTAATTTAGAATTTTCTATATAAATGTTGTTTAATTTATTACCAATGACTTTATCAATCTTAACTCCTTTGACTATAAGAAACTAACATTCAGGCAGTGAGGATGGTATAGAATTTCTGGATCACCCATCATCTTGAAAATGTTTCTTCTCAGTAACTGTAAGGGGAAAATTATAATCATAAGAAGAAAATAAATCTGTATAAATTTATAGAAATTCATAACCAATGGAAATAATATGCAGTAACATTCTATCTTTATAAATATGATTGTTGTTTCTGTTGAAAATAGTAATTTCATTACTATTCACAGAATTGTAAACATCCAAAGTAATTTCCCTTTTCTTCAAACATAAATAAATATTCAATGTAGGGAACCTTCCCTTCTATACCAATTTAAAGGCACAACGAGGATATGTGTGATCTCTAATATGGGGAGGGGTAAATCATAGAACTCTTTTTATTTTATATTCTCTTACTTATTAAAAAACCTTCACCTTTTATTGGAGTGTTTTAAATTTTCTAATAATCAAACTATTAATAACAACCTTAGGAAAATAAGAATTTAATAGGTTCACTACTCGATAAGAGTAGCTAGTCTGTTTCATGGTTTGGTAATAATTCAATACCAAAAAATACACTAGGAAACAACTATTATATGTGGTCATAGAAATTAGGGAACATCCTTACACTTGAATTTCATTATAATAAAAAAATAATTCATTTTATTCCCAGCATAAAATATGTAAAAAAAATTATAAACCTTCAGAAACATGCTTATAATGTATTCATTGTGAGAATTTTTCTTCTTCACTCTTTCACTTCTTGAAAAAACTTCTAGTTCACATTCTTACGCAGTAGCAGGTAATATCTTCTTCTTGGAATTCAATATGAAAACTCTCTCTGATGGGTTCATCCAAAAAACGTTTCCAAATGGTTTTATCAGGTATGTTCATCCAATGACTCTTTAATATAACTATGACTTTCTTATTCATGGTTCATCTTATAACACCTGATAAAAACTTTATCTGGTGACTCAAATCACAACACCTCTATTCAAATACAAATTATTCTTTAACCAAGATATTCTTTCTTTGGATACTTACCTACTCTAAAATATAGATATCAGATCATTATCTGGTAAGGTTGTTTGATTCTTTCATCTAGAACTATTTTTCTATCAATTAATCTTTTTTTTACACAAGAACAGTACACATATATCACCCTCATAATTTCACCCTTTATATAGAAAAATTTGATGGGGTGGGAGGTAATTTTATTTGGATTTCATGATCAATGAAAAATTTAAATTCAAAAATATCACTAAAAAATTGATCAAAAACATATCAATAATTATAGAGAATTTTTTAATTCATATGATAACATTTAGTGGTTCCACCCTTCTTCAAATTTCCTTAAACATGGAGAGTATAATGGTTTTCCTCCATGATTATTGGAGAATTAAAATACTGGTATAGAATCATCACATTTTCTATCTTTATGAAATATTCATAAATATTCTCACACCATCAAAAATATTAAACAATTGAAATTATATCTATTAGGACTTAGTAACAAAACTTCTAATAGATTATAATCTCTATATTATTATTCTCATATATATTTCATATGATGTTCATGGAAATATTTCTCATAAACTTATTTTGTATGATTTCTTGCATCATAAAACATTATCTGCTGAGTTTCCACACCAACTTATGTACTATTATATTTATACTAATAATTTTGGTGACATAATACATCACCATATTTTTAGAAATTGAAAATTATGTTAGGTAAAATTTCATAAAATTGATCATATATTCATCACAAAAACATTTCCTAACGGACTTGGTTAAGAAACCTTCATCTAATCCCTTCTGTCTGATTCTATCATTGTTTTATTTATTTTTTCTGAGAACATTAGAATGTATTTTTATTTCTTTTAATATAAAAAAAAGAAACAAATTTCCACCAAACCTCATTTTTCAAAAAAAAAAAAGAGAATCAAAAAATTATTCAAAATAACTTCCAGATACATTAAAAACTCTTTCAACCGTCTTAGTCACAAAAAGAAGAAGGAAATTCTAAAATCTACAATTAAATTGAAGGTTACCAGTATAGTGATCAAAATCATGGTAATTACCTATCCATATGGAATGATTTACGAGTTTGGGAAACATTTTCAATAATTAATCCATGTTGTATTAAAAAATCATAGTTAGACTCCTTATAGGTGTGAAATATTCATTGTAATTAATTATTTTGAGAAACGTTGTGATAAATAAAAAACTGATAACCGTGATCTCAATAATTACACAAATAATTATGACTATAATATTCCTATCAAAGAGTATTTAAGGAGAATTATTTAGAATAAAATTCTAATAGTATATCCCAATTTTGATCTCTTTTGGGATATTAGTAAATTAAGATCAAAGGAAAAAAAGAAATATCATTTGTGACATTAAAAATATAAGTATGCCTCAATAATGTAAAGTTATACCATTTGTACTGAATAATTATCTAGCAATATTCTTGTGAAAAATATACAAGACATTTTTCGAGTATCACAGTTCCTTATAGTCTATATTCATAATGTTAAAGTATTTTGTGTTAATATAAAAGATAATATTGATCAATTGTAGTGGGTAGTTGAATTATTTAGAAAACAAGGGTTGATACTTTCAAAAATAATGATTATTTGGATGAAACCTAGTAAATAAATCTTGAGACTTCAGATCCATTGAAGTAAAAAATAATCAGGAACCACATTTTCTAGAGAAGTTAGAATCATTTCCCTATGAGACTCTAGATCATTATAATATACGTGTTTTTTTCTTATTATGTTATGCAAGATCGCACATAAAATATTTACCATATATTTCTTCTCCAATATTGATAAAAGTATCTCGTAATAATTATTGAAATTAAACAGAATAATATTTTGAAGTGATAAAAAATATGAAGTAGAAATATCATAACCTCCCAAAATTAGAGTACCCAGACAATAGTGAAGTCATCTTATCTTAGAAACGTATGAATAAGATTCAGCATAGGCATATACGCAAAAGATAATAAGCACCCATTATAAAAGTATCATGAGAAACAGGAGTGGATTTTTAATGGGATATAGAAGAATTATAATTTTTATAAATAATAATTTCATATAGTACTTAATAGAATTATGGTTAATGAAATTTTCTTAGAAAACCCATTCACTAAAAGAATATATAGTTTTTATATAATGAATATCATAAAAGTAAAATTAAAAGAGAATACATAGGAACTATTAGTATGGTGGGGGAATGAATTAAAATAAAATTTAAAATATAATATTTTAAAATAATATATAGTATTATTCCAGATGAACTAACTCCCTAAATTAACTCTTGCGGTAATGGAATAAGTTATTAGGTCTGGTGACGTATAGTTTTCATTAATAATCATTCTATTTAATATTTCCCAGTAATCAAGGTAATAAATAATAGAAGCCAAAAAAATTTTGAAATGAATATCCTAAAAATAAATGCATTATCATCCAATATGGATGAAATATCATAAAATATATGTTATTTGAGAATAAAATCAGAAATTTTAAGAAGTGTAGTAATTATATCTTTAGTCAGCGTGTCTAAAGAGAGAATTGATATTGATCAATTTTTAGGTTTATAGAAATCTCATTATTGCACTTAATGTGTAGAAAATTTTAGAATCATAGAGTTTATGCAAAATTTGATGATAGAAATTGATTGTGACTCCAAAGGAAAAGATAAAACTCAATCTAAACTCTTGTACAATAATTTAGAAGGATAGATTAGGAATGAGAAATTAAAAAAATAACGTGATCAAGAATGAATAAATAATAAACTAGATGAGGATCAAAATCTTGAAAAGGAAATATGAAAATATTTTCAAAGGATTGTGAATATTTTTAAGAAAACATCACCAGTAATCTATAATCTAATTAAAAAATTAATGATGATCAGATATTTAAGAGATGTTATTTACCATGTTCTAAATATTCTAATTGAATTATAGGTAATTATAAAATATTTTAAGAATATGTATTAGGATATGATTATTATGCTAATTAAAAAATAAATTAAGTTGATAGTTTGTTCTTTTCTTCTTCTTGAAAAAAATTAAAAATAATAAGGAAACTAAAATAGAATAATTTACAATCCTGAATTGGTTATTAAGAATGTCAATAATTGGGATTATGAAGATACATGTACCAGATATAGCCTTATAAATAGAATAGTTCATTGAGTTCTAGAAAGAATTTAAAATTGTTTTTGTTTAATTTATGGGATTTAATAAGATGAATTCAACTTTTAATGGGGTTCCACGGATGGTGAAGATATTTTTGAATAATGTATATTCTAGTTTTCTATGGTGGGTTACACACATTGATGTGATCAAATTATAATACAGATAAATGATTCTATAGAGGTAATTAGACTAAATGACCTATTTAGGAATCATTAAAGGAATCATAGTTTTGTGATGAAAATTTTCTAGAGTTTAGTTATACAGGATCCCTTGAACGTAAATCAATATTTCAAAGAGTGTAAATATTATAGAATATAAATCAATAAGAAATTAATGTAAGTTTTTTTCTTGAGACAATGTGATGGTTACTATCAAAAAAATATATATCCAGGAAAGAGAAATGACACATATAACAGAAATCATGGGTGAATAAATCACAATTTTTGAAGATCTCATGGAAAGGAAAGGACGTAAATAAGATATCATTATTATTAGTGAGAATATCAAGTGATCCGTAAAAGAATTTATAGAGATGAAGTAGTATGAAAAATAATTCTCATTCAAAAAGATGATTGTTACTCTATGTGACATGGAGGGATTCCAAATGTGTATCTAGACATTCTACATATCTAGTATGTTTGATCATATTAAATTAGACATTTATATTATCTTATCTTGTTTGTATTTTTAAGCTTGTTTGTGGTGGAATACTTATATTAGTGTGATCCAACTTTTTCTTTTATTTCATATTTTTATTTTATCTTTTGTGGAATTTTTCCCTTTAATATTACACTTTATATCAATTGTTTTAGTGAAATTTGAGTCATCATTTATTGAAATATATGCTTATGGTCCTATTTAAGTAGACCAAGGACCTCTTTTTTTGGGAGATAAAAATTTGAAATTAATTATTAATAACTATATATATTATCTATCAACTCTCATTCTCTGTTTTTTTGTTCTTCATGTGAATCTATTTCCAAAGGGTGATCATAAAATTTGATGGCATTTAGTCACAGATATCATTTTTTTGGTTTTTGAGTCTCCAATGAGATATCTAGGACTTCAACAAAAGGAACACATAAATATTGTAAAATCATATAGCAAAAAAATTATATGTGGGAGAGAATAAAGGGAATACCTATCATCGAGTCACATTATCATTAATTGGAAATCAATTAACATGAAAAATAAGAAGAATATATAGAGTTGAGATATTTGATTTAAAAAAAGTTTATCTCCTAGAACATTGGGTTGAAGTTCCATTTAAATAGGCCTCTAATCATAGATTATCAAATAAGTAGACTCATATTTCACTACAAGACTTTAAATAATGTGAATTATTACAACACACACTTCTAACAAAGATAAAGGGAAAAATAAAAAGAGAATTTAAAAAGGAATTCTATATCACACAACGTTTAATCATCCACCACACATAAAATTAAAGGTAAAACATGATAAGTATTTCTGACGCTTTCTCTAGGGCACACATCTTCCTATTGAGTACATGCTGATTGTTTCCCTGCATTATTGCTTTCCAAAGGTGGGCGACATTCATCGCTTATTCAAGGATGTTTGCACCTTGATTGAAATAGGATGATGGAATGTCATTTTCTTGTTTCGTGGATTCCTTTGTGGAACTCATTACCTAGTCAAAGTCTCTCTTATAGATTTGAGTCTTAGTTCATGAATCTCATTCCTGGTTCCATATCTTTTTGGATGCCAGTTAATTACACTACTTCCTTTAGGACATTCTATGGGGTCTTGACGTGGTAGAAACCTTCAGTCAGAGTAGATGACAACATCATACATGTCGGGGCATCTTTTGATGTGTGTACATTGGAGGATATGTATTCTTCCTCCTAAGAGGGCATCTTAAGGGATCAGAACCCAATGCATCCCATTTCATTCATGGTTTATCTTATACTGGAGGCATGTAAATGAGGTTTTACTCAGCTTCCCATGATCAACATGAGGTATGTCACGTGTTTAACGTCTTGTGGAGATAGTTACTCCAAAGGCATGTATTCTTCAGTTTTTCTCAGGAATCTCATGTATAACACGAGGTAGGCTGTGATATTAACATCTTACAGAGATGTTATGAGATTGATCAAAACTCCCATAGAGACGGATTAGATTGGTACATCCCTAAGAGGGAACAACAAGAAGGCTTACTAGATAGATGGATTAGAATTCCCAATGAAGAGGGATTTGAGGTGGTGTGTCCCGTAGAGGGGATATGTCACACCATGATGGGTGATCTGAACCCCACTGAGGGAGGATCAAGGAGAGTCCACCCCAAAATGGGGAACACCGTATGGATAGTTTAGAATGCACAATAAGAGAATACCAAGGGTAGTGTGTCCCATAAAGGGAAGATTTCACCCCATGAAGGCTGATCTGGACACCACTAAGGGCGGATCAGGGAGAGTGTACCCCAAATTGGGGGACACCATGGTTTACCATTAGTTGGGATTGAACCTTGTGGAGGTTTCCTACATACACTATATAGACGACAGCGATGAAAACTCATGTAGTTCGAAGGGGTAGTGAATCGTGGTGTACACAAATTACAACGACCCAGAGACATGTTGGGTCTTACGCATGGTTAGTGACCCATCCAAAGAGGAATACTCTTAGATATATGGTTATGGATTTTTTGGGGCGTATTCATGTTCAGCTACCTATCTTCCGCGAGGAACAGTGGTGGGATGGATGACATGATCTCACCGGGATGTGGCGGCCCGAGTAAGAATAAGGATGGATGATGGATAGTTGAAAGAATTGGATTGGAGGATTGGGATAGAATCGATGTGAAGATGACAAAAGTGTTGGTATTGAGACTTTTAGAGGCTTCCTACATATCCCAGTGGTAGGGAATCAATGTATTCATAGTTCGTTGTGGCGATAGGAAACCTTATGAGGCGACCCATGAGAATGGACACATGGATGTGACCCGGAGGAAATAGAATCTCTGGGTTGGGGAATGACCTTCCCAAAACACAAAGGATTGAGGGAGGGACCATGATGGTACATGAGTAAAGAGAATGAACCTCAGGGAGGCTTCCTACATATCCCCGAGGAAGGGAATTAGAGTTCATGTAGTTCAGGATGGGCGTATAGAATCAGGGTGTGCACAGAAGACATTCACCTGCCGACATACTAGGGCTTACATGTGGATAAAATCCTAGTTTGGTCTAACTCCATGGGGTAGGAACAAATATTTGGGTCCCAATGAAGTATAAAAAAATGGAATACCATACATTGTGGACTATAATGGCTTACCATAGGTTGGTTAGACAATGGCTTACCGCTGACTGGGGAACACATCAGCTTACGATCAATTATGAGACACAACGGTTTACTGTTGATTGCAGTACACAATGGCTTATCATTTATTGGGGACACAATGGATTACTGTCGATTAGGGAACACAACAACTTACTATATTTTGGTGAACACAACAACTTACCATCCATTGGGGAAAAAAACGGCTTACCTTCGGTTGGGAAACACAACAGCTTACCGTCGGATGGGGAACAAAATGGCTTACCATCAGTTGGGGAACACAAGGTCTTACTATCAGTTGTGGAACACAACATATTAACTTCAGTTGTGGTTGGACCTCAGGGAGGCTTCCTATATACTTTTCCTAGGAGGAAAGAATCAAATCCCATGTAGTTCAATGTTGGTACAGTTTAACATCTTGTGGGAACAAACGAGGCGTACATTTTAACATCATGTGGGATGAAGGTGAACTGATGTGAAGAAGGTCAGAACAACTAGGTTTTGGTCTTGAACCTCTGGGAGGCTTCCTACGTACCATTCCTTTGAAATTATCAAAGTCCACGTAGTTCAGGACGGTTTGGTGAACCGACGTGAAGGGGTCGGGACCAATAGGAGTTGGGCTTTAACCTTATGGAGGCTTCCTACATACCTTCTCTTGGAAAAGATCAAAGTCCATGTAGTTCAATATGGTTTTGTGAACCAATGTGATGGGGTCGGGATGACTAGGCGTTGGGCTTGAACCTCAGGTAGGCTTCCTACGTACCATGCCTTAGTACGGATCAAAGTTCATGTAGTTTAGGATGGTTAGGGGCTTGCATGCTAAGGTGGCCAAGGAAGGATTCCATGGTCAACGCTTTCTCTAATCCCAAGTGAGTCATTATCTATGTGAGAAACAGGATGTGTAAAATACCTAACGATCATGGTGAATAGGTTCATCCATGAAGGGTGGTGAATGGGGCTTACACATTGAAGATGCATGGGTGCCACTCTGGAGTGGCAAGGGTGGATGGGGCTTATGCATGAAAGCTTCCCATGAAACATTAAGGAGTGAAAACAGTGGATGGTGCTTAAGTAGGGAGGCTTCTCATATTCCTATAAGGATTGGAAATAGTGTATGGGACTTACATGTGGATGTTTCCTGGGTGCCGCTAATGAGTGGCAACATTGTAAGGAGATTACGCTTGGACGCTGCCCGAGTGCCACTAAGGAGCGGCAACGATGGATGGTGCTTACGAATAGAATTTTCCTATAATGTCTTCCACATGTCTGGCCATGAGGGAATCCCAAATCAATGGTGGATTGAGGCATATAATTGAGGTCTATACTTATGCGCTAGTGCACAAGCGGGATAATGCCAACGGTTTCGGAATAAAACCAAACAAAGAATGATTAAAAGTATGAATCACATGCCTGATACTCGAAACAAAGTGAGGGTGGTGTAGAGATGAAGGATAACTGTAAACCATGATAGAAACACAACACCGATATCATGTTATCCTGAATGGGGACAAACAAATGAGGGTTGACTATTGACTATGTTTGAAACACAGTACCTGACTCTAAGTGTCATCTAAAGTATATCGGGGTGTTAGCCCAGAATGATAGGTGAGCCAATGCAGAATGGGACCAGGACATTAGGGGGTCCCTTCAGACAATAAAAGGGATTAAGATCCAAATTTAGGACACACGAAGCATGAGGTGGAGTGGTGGAATGCTTAAACGAATTCCAATGATCATGAAATTATAGAACTATAATCATAGCATGAGGAATTTTATTAGTAGCACATAAGGCATATCTTATTTGGAATAGGAGGCATCATATTATTGAATGGTAGGGAATTCTATAGTTTAGAGTCATATAGTGAGGACTATCATCATCTTATTCTTGGAACATAAGGAATATCTTATTTTGGACAAGGGGCATATTATGATTGGAACATAGGGTGTGCTACAATTTATAGTCATGTAGAGAAGACTATTGGCTTGTCATGCTTGGCACATAAGACAACTCTTGTTTGAAGAAAGAGGCATCCTATGTTTGTCACATAGGGTGTACAACTGTTTAAAGTCATATAGATAGAACAATTGGTATATTACACATGGCGCATAAGGAATATCTTGTTTGGAGAAAGAGGAATCCAATTTTTGGAACATAGGGTGTACTACAGTTTATATTTATATTGATATGACTAATGGCATATTATGCTTGGAACATAAGACATCTCTTGTTTAGAGTAAGAGGAATCCTATGATTAGAACATAGGGTGTGCTACAGATTATAGTCATGTAGATATGACTATGAGGCATAATGTTCCTAGAAATGGCTGGTGTTGGGACTTACTCAAGATTGGCCCTTTCTAGTTCAACCTGATATAGAAGTCGTATGACGGGGCTTGGATGAGTTTCTTCAGTGATGGTTTGATTCAAGGTGCTTAGGGAATTGATGATGGGAATCTCTACTCATGAAATGGGAAACAAACCAAGAGGAATATGTCGAATCAAGGTGATTCATGGTGTTTGGAGGAGTATCTCAAATCATGGTTTTCAATAGGTGGAAGGTGGGTGCACATAAGGGAAAAATGGAAAATGCTGACATCCCGTCTCGAAAATTTTGTTCTGTGACCCTCCAATTTTCATGGGGGTCAGCGATGGTAGCGAACGGACCAATCCAGAGGGCTGGTACCGCTGCTTGACACTGATCCTATGTGAGGGTACAGGGGTGTATCCCTAATAGTATGGACCTTTGGGTGCGAAGGATAGGGTCTTTCTGGATGATAGGGCTTCGCGATGTAGCTTCACATAGGAAAGGTTCTCACAGAACATGAGGACTGATGAAGAAGCCTCACGAAGTAATGTCTCTCATGGAGCATAGCCTAGTGAAGAAGAGGCTCTCACAGAGAAAAGGGTCTCGCAATGCCAAGGGACTCACGGAGCAAAGGGTCTAATGTAGAAAAGGGTCTCGTGGAGCAAAGGGTCTTGTAGAGCCTTGAGTAGCCCAAAGGAGCTCCCTTCTTCACAATGGGTGGAGCCCTTTGTAAAGGGTATAACTTCACGGTGCTCAGGAGCTCCGTGAAATGGGAGATCGGCCGCCCAAGGGTTGGAATAATAATGATTATTAAGGAGGGTGAGCCAGATATTTATAGGCAATGGAGGTCAATGGAGCACGCTGCGATAAAAAAATGTGTGTCGTAAAGAGAAAATCACACTGCAAAGGAAATCGTGCTTCACAAATAGAGGGAGTTCCCTAAAGTTTCTCTTAATCATGGATTCGACCGTCATTGACCATTACAGTGCTCAAGGAGACTCTAGTCAATTTCCCTCAAGTTCTTCATAACCATGGAGTCGACCATTATCGTCCTTCGCGGTGCTTGTGGAGGCTCTGATCAAGTTCCCTCTGCTCCGCGATCATGGTGGGAGATTTGTGAATGGACTCCATGAACCAATTTTCCAGCCCAACTTCAAATGTAATTATCTCCTAATTCATAACTCCTTTTGGGCCCCAAGGCCGGTCAAATCGAATCTTTCCAAATGAGCTATGATCTTGTATCATGTATGGAAGCATTTGGAATATTTTTTGGATGTGTTTTTCAGTGCCAACAATAAGATAATTGATGTTTTAAATTTTTCCCATCATCTATGTCGAATATAACTTTTTTCCATGTTATTTATTTTAATTTCTACAAGTCAGAGAGAGAATCAATCATCTCACTGACTAAGACTTATTTTTTTAACTCCTTTATCTACATCAGTTCAATTATGGATTGTAGTATCGTCTCTCTTACAATATATATTTCTTCCTTATGTCCTTTATACACATTGAGATCTTTAAGGATCATGTTTTCTTCAAATGAAAATTCTTTCAGATGTGTCATTTATCCTTCTTATGTATCTCATCTATTAATACTGAATAGAACATTATCTCCTATAAAAAATATACAGTCATCTCTTATCAATTTGGGTTCAATTCGATAAATAATCCATGCTATGTGGATTCATTTTTAATATCTCTTATTCGAACTAAACTCTATATAATATTAATTGAAAAAATATTCCTTCTTAACTGATATTTGGATAGGTATTTTTTTTAATTACCTTGTTATATGTTCCCTAGCATCACCAGTATTTACGATAATCTAATAAAATTAATGATTCAAACCTGACATATCAAACATAGACATGCATTATTCAAGACTATCTCCACCATATATAGTAAAAAATTAAATGTGTAATTATATTTTTAAATCATAAAAATTGAACTTCCCTCATTATAAATTATTTATGGAACTCAATGAACTCTTCAGATTCTTGGGTCATATCTCTTGTATAGATCATTGAAATCATTATTCTTAAAATTATATAAATCTTGTTCTGGATGGAATGTATTATGTTCTCATTCCAATGTTCTTTTTAATTTTTTAACAGAAAAAACCATATCTATATTTCATATTTCATTGGTAATGATCATACTAATCACATACCAATATATCATATTACAATACTCTTTATGGTCTTTAGATTCTTTTATCATGTTTAGAACATGATTTAGAACTCTCTTGAATATCTGAATATCCTTACTTTTATGTATCATATTATAGACATCTGTGGATTTATTCTAAGAAAAATTTGGAACCCTTGGAAAATATTTCAAGATTTCATTTTTTGGATTTGGAATCCTATACAGATCATCATCCATACTTTCTTGGTCTAGTGTATTTTGGGATTTCATCTACCCATGATCCTATATTTGGATGGCCAAGATTTTAGAACCAGTTTCTCTTTTCCTTTAGAGACACCATTCATTTCTATCTTCTAGTTCTTATGATCATTCAGGTCTCCCAAATGTTATGCACATTAAATAATGTAATGACCTTTTGGACACATAGAAATCATTCCATAGGAATTTTCTCATTAGAAATTATGTTTGATGATATCCTTTTTTATCATTCTAGACTTTTGTATTTTTTACTTGAAGAACCTATGATTTTTTATCTTTCATCCATATTGGATGAAGATCCTTTGGTCTAAAGGATAATTTTTTCTATAACTAATTGTCATTTATGGGTCTATAATTCATTTCATTAATAACTATGAGTATTTCCATTGAATTATTATCAATGAAGAAAAAACATCACCTAGATCTTCTACCTTCTATTATTATTATAAGAGTCAAACAAGGAAGTAAATATATCTAGAATGATATTCTTTTATCCTTAAACATTTTATATATTAATGTAATAGTATTAAAACTAATTTTTTCACCACACTAATAATACCTTTATAAACCTTTTTAGTTTTATTCTCATGAAATTATTTATATTAGAATTATATTTTCTTATAGTTAATAGTTTTCCCAAGAAAATATCATTTACCCTAATTTCATTTAGTACTAAAAGAAATTCTCATTCAAATACATGATAATTCTATCTATCTCATTAAAAAATCCACTCAAGTATCTATCGATAAATTCAACGTGGTTTTTTCTTAGATCTATGATGAACCCACATTATAATTTTATTCATCTATTTCTAAGATAAGATAATATTTACACTCATATGTGTATTCCAATTCTAGGTGCTTCTGAGATTTATGATTCAGAACTCATATCACCATAGAATATTCTTATTTCCCATTATAGCATATCTTATTAGATTCTTTTCTGTGTATTAGATTAGATATATTTGTTATTACATTGATATATTCTCTTTAATAACTAAATATTCCAATAAATACATGTATCTGAACACACTCTACATTCTCATTGTGAAATTTTTTTTTCTTATCTGAAATATGTGATTGAATTATATCTTTACTTAAATTGATCTATATTCCTATTAATTCAATATTATTTTTGACCATAATGATATATATTTATAAAATTATCATACATTATTTTCTCAATACTTCAATTACCTACTGAAGGGATCAATATGCTCTTCTGTAGTTTTAAGGAATATAAGCACATCACCAATGTAGACTATCAAGAACTATGATAATATACTAAAGGTCTAGCCCATTGTACAATGGAATATTCTTTGGGGATTATTTATTCAAAAATTTCATAACTTTAAATTTAAATAATATTTCTGATGTTTTGAATGATGTTAATGGTATTTATTTTTCATTGATATTAATCTTCCAATATCCTAACATAAGATCAAACATAAAATATACCATTGAACTTTAATTATTATTCCTACTCTATAAAACCTCCTAATTATAAATATTTTCACCATCATTATTTATTTCATTATTAAGGAATGTTAATCAACAACTATTCAGTAATTTCCATGTTGTTTTTTTAGTATTATTCGCTACCATAAATGACACTCTTTTGTTGGGACTTTCACTATGACCTATTAATCTAACATTTATTAATTCATGAACTTATTTCCAAAACACCTTAATCATTACATTACTTTTTGAAATTATCTTTTTTATGATCTTCATATCAAGAACCCTCAAGGTAATTGAAGGTTCTCAAAATTCCTTTAGTCATAATTTCATAGTGTTTTATGAAAAATTATATGATATGTAATCTCTTATCTTAGTTAATACATCTTCTTAATTCATCATCAAAACATTAAATATAACCAATTTTTTCCACTAATAAATACTTATGTGGTACTTTTTTATCTTAGTTGGTGTAATTCTCAACATAGATGATAGATAATTTCTTTTTTGGAACAATTCTATATTCTTCTAAAATCAGTTGAAATCTTTTAATTATTAGGGATAATTTTTTCTGAAAATGACCATAAAATCTGATGCCTTATAAGGAATAATTTCCAATCATTAATTGATATTGAAATTCATGAATAAATCAAAGTAACCAATCTATAAATATTCTAGCACTTAATTAAATTTAAACATATTTCACTACTTCTTGAATCAAAACAGTTTCTTTGTTACCTATTGTGAATCAAAACTCTTTGGATCCCAAGGTTACAATTATAAATCAGATTCTTGTTCAAGAAAAGTTACATATTATATATTTTAGGGTGGTATATATAGTCACATATATTCTTAGTTTCACAAATATAAACCACTACTCTATAATTTCACTAAGTAAATAAGATCTCATATATCCAATTTAAGATTAATCATCCTTATATAAGGGTGTTGAAACAATCCATTATCTAGATACTCTTTGGGAAGATGATGTCCTAGGTGCTTCTATTGAAGCACCACTATCTATTCCTAGTAGGATAATTTTATATTCTAAAAGTCACTCAAGTATATCTGATTTGAGATCATATATATTAAAATCTAATCTTGTGTATCTTTATTCTTATATCCTTAAATCATTTTCTTCTCCAATATCATATTTTAAAAGTTTATTCCCAACTTGTTTGATCAAATTTAGAGGACGTTTCTTCTACTTTAATTATTGATTTACATTTGGTAAAAACCATTCCCTAGGCCATGCAATCCATTTTAGGTTTATAAATTACAGATTCATTACTCTAATTTATATTTATTCACCCTAGAAAAGATGTGTAAAACCATCCACATCCTTTTCTAGATATGGACTCTCATTATTGTATAAATTTACAAAAGGATGACTAATTAATCTAACACATCTTCTATCAGATGGAATTACCAACATATTATTATAGTTCCTAAAATTTATCTTCAATTAAAGAATATTTATAAAACTATTTTCCATAATCTATATATGAAAATACAATGATCACCTTCACCCATGCAGAACCTACATGAAAATTTTCTCATACTCTTTCTAGTAATGTATTAGAGAAGTTATCTAAGATTTCATCCACTACTACAATTAGGATTTCTAGAACTTTTCCCATTCTTATAAGTGGATCAACATTGATCATGATTATTCCAATATTCATATACTTGGAATTTCATTGAAAATACATAATAATCCGGTCTGGTTTTAGAAAAGTCATTATAAGAAATCATCTATTTGTTTTATAAACTTCAATTATCTGTTTATATTTGATAAATTTATTCATTTATCAATATGGTTCCCAAGAAATTTGGTATATATTGGGACAATCAACTCAAGGAATATTCTATTCTATAAAATAACATCCTTCTGATGGAATTTCAATTTGTGTAAAATTCACCATATCAACATATATTTCTACTTTTATTAGTAACTCTAGAAAATATTATGGTTCACTTAGTCAACTAAAATTATTATTATTAATATATATTTTTTACTATGCTCATTCCTAGTAATTTCACACCTATATCTTTTTTCAACACATTAAACCATAATTACACTTAATAAACTCATATATAGAATATTTCTCACATCTTAAAAGACATGACTTTTCACAAAAAATAGTATTATCACATATCTTATTATTTCCTCTCAAACAACCATATCATATTTTAGATAATTACTTTTAGAAATATGAGTCATTAATATAGTTACCCATACATTATATACATTAACATTATGTCACTTCTTTAGAATACATGAAAAATTACACAAACAAACACCCAAAGACCTTATTAGTTTAGTGATTTTCGAAACATAGAAACTAAATTATTCTAAATCAATGAAATATATTCAATATTTTAAACAAAAATCTTCTCCTTTATTAATTCTACTTTAAATCCATTTTTTCATAATCAAGGGAAAGGACACATAAGAAAGGGGTGAGCTCAAATTCTCAGTAAGGGTATATAAATGTAATGTATAAGAATATCATGAACATATGGTTATGAGAACGTGATCATGATCAGTAGAAGATCGTACCCTGAAATTCAAAGATCAGGAACATGAATCAAGGCATAAAGATTTGTAGTTAATAAGACATGAATCATATGTAAATCAAGATCATATTTCATGAAATAATAACATAAGAATAATACGTGGAATTGTGGAAGACACAAAATAATATAAAATGATTTCTATAGTAGTTAATAGATCACTTCCTAGGCTATATTAGTAGTACGGGTTCACTCCCCAAACCATTTTGGTTGTCATGGTTCACTCCCATGGCCATATTATTAGTATGAATTCACTCCCCATACCATCTTGGTAGCCATGGTTCACTCACAATACCATCTTAGTAGTCAATGTTCACTCCCAATACCACCTTATTCTCTCTCATGAGACATAAATCTTTACCGAATGAATTGGATGGAGATATAGGTCCCACCAATCTCATAATGAAATCATACATGTATGTGCCTCGAGATCCTAAACAATTATTTCATAAACCATGTAATTAAATTAGTGTTATAAGAATTTAATCACATCATAACTAATTCAAATGATACAGGTTTTATAATCATTTCATTAAAAGCATAACACATTAAAATAACCATGAATCAAAATGATATAACCTATGAAAGGGAAAAGGGTTTCATAAACATCATTACATAAAAAAATAAACCATTCATAGAAAAAATATAAATGGAAACATTGAATAATTTCTCCAGAAAGGCATAATTAACAAAAACAGATGTCATCTTAGATGGGAAATAATTTTTAAAGATCTTTTAAAAAAATTTATTGAGAAATTTATTCTTTATTCATTGAAAATTTATTTTTAAAACATAAAATATTTTGAAAACAATTTTCTTCAAAATAAACATTAAAATTTGTAAATAATATTTGAAAACATTTTTAAATTATTTCCATTAAAACCATTTAAATAGATCTTGAAAAGATATTTAAAACCATTTTCCTTGAAAACATATAAAATAATTTTGAAAATGTTTTGACAACAATTTATTTGAAAATAAATTGAAAACTTATACACAAATATTGAGAATATTTTGAATAATGTTTTTTGAAAATAATTTTAAAACTTATAAATAATGTTTTAAAATGTTTTGAAAAAACATTTCTTTTAAAATACATTGAAAACATATATGAAAATCTTGCAAATGTTTTAAAATCCACTTCCATGAAAATATATTGAAAACATATAAAGAACGATTTAAAACATTTACAAAATTTATTTTTAAAAATGCTTTAAAAACTTATAAATAATTACTAAAAAAATTAAAACCTTTTTAGAAAATATGGATTTTGAAGAACAAAGATTTCCTATTAAAGAGATAGTTAAAGGCGTACATTCTTAAAAACACTTTATAGAATATATAATTTACCATAGAGTGAGAAAATAGTAACATTACTCAGATACAATATGAATAAACATAGGCTGATAAGATTAATTATTGTTCTTGATATATGGATCATATTATTTCATCAATGGAAACATAATCATAAACAATCTCAATAAACGATGAGATTATACCTATAAACCATTACCAATTTGGTAACACTAAGTCAAAATAAAATAAAAATAATAAAATTAAATGAATCTTAATATATCATGAATATAAGGATATTCATGTTATATCATGTAAAAGGAATCATAAATACCTCATATAAAAATATAGGTCCATAGCATTGCATGGGTCTCAAAGAAAAAAAATTAAGTCAAAATTACTTTACAGATTTGGTAAGATTTTTAAATGTACACCCCTTGAAAGAAAGATAATATATTATATATTTAAATACCAAAATATTTAAGTATAACAGTAATATAATACACCCATGGTAAATATACACACCATAGAAAATAAATGAGTGGTGATTAAGACATGTATCTCATGAAAATAAAAAGTAAGATGAAATTCTCTTACCCTGAGTCTTCAAATTATTGGTATACATTCAGACCTCCTATAATATATATATATATATATGAATGTTTTACAACTAAAAAAGAACAATATTATTATATATAATACCATATATGATTATCTTATGAATTTATTTTACCTGTTTGTTAACTATTCCACATAAATGTAATGTTTCGAGTAATATCTACTTTGTTTTTCACATATGTCTTAACTTGTTTTATATTTGATCCTTATACTAATATGATGATTTCAAGAATGTAAAAAACTATATAAATATAATTTATATTTCATATATTTATATTATAATAATCTGTAGAATTTAGAAGTATGAAATGGAATACATCATTCATGGAGAGGGTATGCCATATGCATGCATGAATGTTATTTTCATTTTATTATCATATTGAAAAAAAGTGAGTAATTAACATATATGTATATATATATATAATTATTTTATTAGTATTATTATATTATATATATATATGATAATTTTACTAAACTCATCCTTAATGCATTCCATGTAGATTTTGAATGAATCACATCGCTTCGAGGAGGTGGTAGTCCACAAGTCCACAAAAAAATTTATCGTATTTTAACAAGATAAAAATTATAAAGTTATGTGTTATAAAATAATTAAATAGGTATAAAGACAAAATAAATATCATAAATATCATATTTAAAAAGTCTTTCCATCATAATTTCCAACCCTGAGAGGTGGGAAAGGAAAAATGAACAACATCGTTTCATGAGGCGACATTTCGCCATACATAAGAACAGTATGTTTTTTGCCTATTATATGGAAGTGTCTGTAATAGTACATTCAACCATTATAATGATAAAATATAAATATATTTTGTATAATGTTTTTATTATGTAATAATTGAATAATAAAATTTTATTTGATGGAGAAAGAAAATAAGAGAAAGGAGCTTGAGGAAGGATGTTGCGTCTTCTTTGGATAACTCCTTTTGGTTTTCACCATATGGATTCCTTCGTTGGACTTATTCGTAAAATTGAGGATTCAAGGATGAAGTAAGGGAATTTTGGAGCTTTTTTTATCAAATTTTTGGCGATATAAATGGATTGATAGGTTTTAGGGAATAGGAAAGGTGGGTGCCTTTTTATATTAGTGGAGTGAAATTCTTGTAAAAATTTTAAATGATATTTCCTCCCATTTTCTTCATTTAAGTGGATCTAATAATAATAAAAATTATATAAATGGCATTATAGGGTATATATATGGCCATACAATTCCTTTTGGAAAATTTTCTAGGTTGTTTTGGGTTTTAAGAGTAAGGTTTAGTCATTTGTTAAGCTAATTTTTCTCTTAACCATTGTAATTAATTTTAACCATTTTCTATAATCGTTTTGGTCAAAAAAATAATTCAACCTTATTATACATTATAAAATATTTTTATTCCAAACATGGAATAAATTTTACCAAATTCTAATCACATAAGTGAAATAAATTAATTTTAAATTAATCTTATTGATGGGACGACATAGCGAGTTTTTAAAGTAAAAATGTTCACAAGTTTGTAAAGTTTTTATATCCAATTTCAATGTGAAATTGGTTAAAATTACCTAAATTGGATTATTTTATGTATAATAGATCTTATTATACTTTGAAACCAAAATAGAATATAATTCAAAAATATAAATAAATTAGATGAAAAGCATGTTTGAATTAAAATTCAATATTTTTCACTATTAATCCAAAAATAATGTTTCTCAGAAAAATATCAAAAATTAACACTAAGATAATTTCTACATTATAAATAAAAATTGAATCCTATTTTCTCAAATTTAATTTCTCAAATTTTATAAAATTATTTTTATTTTTATTCACAAAAGGACATAAAAAGTAGTTCATTGGAGAAAATGATATTTTTAAACATATAATGTCTTCACCAAAAATTATACTTTTAATTATAAAGATGTTATATATATATATATAAAACAACTATAAATAATATGTGAAAATTATATATTAATATTTATATTTCTATGTTTAATGGCTTGGTTATAACTATCTTATTTAAATAATTATAAAATGATGTTTTGTATAAACCCAGTGTTGTGAGTAACGTATGCTAAGATAGTGTAGTGTGTAGTGCAAGCCAAGTTAGTGATGCATATAATTAAATACAAACATATTGAATTAATATAAAATATTATCAACGTTTCATGAAATGAAAAATATCAAAAAAATTAAATTAATTCTAAAAAAATTAACAAAATCTTAGAGTGTTACATTCTACCCCCCATTAAAAGTATTTTCTTACTAAAAATTTTATATGGGTTATAAAAGGTTTAATAATTAAAAGTTACATTCATAGAACCTGGAATTGTAAAAGTTAATACTGAAAATTCCTTTAAAAATGAAATTTGGAACCATAACGGTTACCCAATGTAACTAATAACTTGATTTCCACATTGGATAACACAGTTAGGAAGTGAAAACATAGACATGGAAGTGAAATCAAACCATCAAGTTCCGATGGAGAGTGACAGAGAATGTGGATATAATAATGTTAATAATCAGAAATACATAACCCAAATAGGATTTAAATATGTCATTGATATCATCAAAATGATGATAACATGACTGCCTTTTATTTCAATATCCTTACCAGAATTTTCAGAATTTTCACAAAGAGATATAATTACTTTATTTCAGAAAAATCACACCCTTTGTTTTTTCCAGATAAATTTCCAAATCATTTCTTATTCTAAGAAATTGAGGTGAATTCTTAATTCTTGAAGTACTAACATATCATGGGATACATAAATAGAATGATATGTCATTCCATTTGTCTTTATCACAAAAAAAAGGTTAACACAAGTTATCCAATGTGCATAAATCCACTTATGAAGACATAAAAATTTAATCTCAAAAATATCATCTAAATTTTAACATAAAATTTCAATAAATGGTTAGCCTTATAACCCTTCTAAAATATAATTCACCCTTTATTACATAAATAAGCTATTATCTTATACCAAAAACGTTTTCATTGGAAACATGGGTCCATCCTTGTAAAAATAGAATAATAAAGATAATTTTATTATTTCATAATCCATGAAGGGGAATATAATATCATAAAATCTCATAATGGTATGAACAATAATATTTTCATAGGGATTATTCATTCAAAATCAAACATGAAATTACCAACTAAGGAGGGGAGGATAAGAATTTATTAATTATATTGGTTCACTTCTTCCAATATTATAGAATAAGAATTACCTTTATCCTTTGTATTTTGAGGTTTTGGGGGCTTATCATTCACATTAGTGCTTAGATTGGGGCAGTTGTTAGAATAATGATCAAACTCCTTGAAATTGAGACACTATAGTATGGGGGTAAATTTTGTGGGGATTTCTCACTATTTTCATCATTATCTAAATTCCTCTTATCACTTTTCCATTCATTCACTCAATGAACATCCCTTTAACAATTGAAACGATTAGTAGTCCCCTTAAGAAAATCTTCTCTATGTTTCTTCCCACAGTTTGTGAATAATGGAAGGCTGGTTTTCTTTTATCTATGGTTGTTAGGTTTTCATTTTAACTTCATCTTCCATTTATTATTAAAACCATGAGATTGATACACAACTCTAATCTCCATTTCCACCATTATAGAACATCAAAAAACTTTTTTATTGCTGTTAAAGGCTCATATATACATGTCCTTTTGAAGACTAAGTTTCAGGCCAGCACAGAATCGATCCATTTTTCATTCGGGTTAGATGATAATAGACGATGAGTACCTCAAAATATTTGAAAAAGTTTCTTAATAGGCATGAATAGATGCATCATCCTTTTTCTTAAGCTCTACGAATTCCATTTCCATCTTTGTATGAATAGTCATAAGAAATTACTTATGGAAAAATATGTTCTTGAACTCATCCCAATCCATGGATTCAATTTCATATTACTACCTTATATTCTTGATTATATTCCACCATTGATATAATTCACCTTCTAAGTGATAAATATATAGAATGAATTCCTCATGTTCTAAACATTGGATAACATAGAATATAATTTCAGTGGTATTGATCCATTTATTATAAATAATTGGTTGACAAGAACCAATAAAATAAGTTATAAGTTGCCTCATGATGGACTCAATAGAGTTTTCTTCCCTCATTTTCTCATTTAAGATTCCATCATGGTCAATATATTGTGAAATTCCAGTGATCGTAAAATAATATTTTTCATTCTAGACCCCATAGAATTTTTTTCTCAAGAGTAAAATCATTTCATTGTCTATTTAAAACACCATTAACACAGTTCCTTCAAGTTAATACCATTGACTAAAACCAAAATCATAGATTAAGAAACAATTATCATAGTGAGGAACCACATAATCATGAGAAAAAACTTATAGGATGTCTTAATTATAAAACATTATTCAATGTATGATGCATTAGGTTTATCCAAGGTTATTCATAGATAACTTATATTTAAACCCATCATGATGGTTCATGGTGAGTTTGTGAATTCTCAGAGCATACCCACGGGAGTTTCAAACCAAGCGTGGATCAAGTCCCATTTTCATGTACCAGGTTATGCTGAGTTAGGCCCCCTTTCCGAATTTGTTACCCCTAGGTACATCTATTCTAGATCCACATACAATTATAGTATCCAAATATGGATTTATTTCTAGGAAACCACTTGTTCTATCCTTTACCAAAATTCCAGGACATTTTTCAATACTTTTCATCGTCCTTAAACTTTTTCTTAGAGACATCCATAAACCAATCATTAGAAATATTCCTAGGGATATCACTAAAGTGTTATTATCCTAGTTTACAAAGGTTTATTAACTTTTTCTCTAATACCAACTACAATGACCCTCACATTATATACATTAAAATTACATCACTTTTGTAGAATACTTAAAACATTTCAAAAATATATGAACAAAGACTGTACTATTTTATTTCCTTTAGAAACATGAAAAAAACTTATAACTCAGTGAAATGTCTTTAATGTTTCCAATAATTATCTTCCCCCTAGTAAATATAATTAAAAACATTTCTTCTTAACATATTGAAGGCAAACATAAGAAAGGGGTGAACTAAAATACTTGTTAAGGGTAAATAAAAAAATTTGAAAGAATATCATGAACATAATGGTATGATAAATTGATCATGATCCTTATAATATCCTACCATGTAGTTAAAAGATCATGAATAAAACTCAAGGTATAAATATTTTTCATTCATAAGACATGAGTCATAGATAAATCAACAAAATAAGCCATAGAAGCATAACATAGGAATAAAACATGGAATTATGGAAGACACGTGAACATATAAAATGATTTTCATAGTAGACAAGGCATCACTTCTATGGCCATATTAGTAGTATTTGTCCACTACCCATACTACCTTCGTAGTCATGGATCACTCCCACAGACATCTTAGTATTATTAGTTCACTTTCCATAACATCTAGGTAGACATGATTCACTCCAATGACCATATTATTAGTCAAGGTTCACTACAAATACCATATTAATTTATCTCGTAAGATATATATTATTACCCAATTCAATGAAAGAAGATATAGGTCCAACCCATATTATAATAAAATAATACATATATGTAAAACAAGTTAAAAAATAATCATATAATTACCCATCAAATGAAATGGGTTTCATAAGAATGTAATAATATCCTATCCTATGGAAAATATACAGGGTTCATAATCATTTAATCAAAATCCTAACCTGTTAAAAGAAATGGGTTTCAAAATCATATAACTTGTGAAAGAGAAATATTTTTCATAAACACAATTACATAAAAACATAAACCATTCATAGAATGAATATGAATAGAAACATTGAATCATTTTCCCATAAAGGAAAGCGTAACAAAAATATATTTCATCATAGATGGTGAATAATTTTGCAAGATATTTTAAAAAAATATCTTTAACAAAATTATGCTTTATTCTATGAAAATATATTTTTTAAAAATACAATATTTTGAAAACAATTATATTGAAAATAAACATAAAAAATATAAATAAATATTTGAAAACTTTTTGGAAACCTTTTCCTTTGAAACCATAAAAATAAATCTTGAAAATGTTTTAAGAACAATTTTCCTCAAAAACTTATAAAATAATCTTGAAATTTTTTTCAAAACCATTTATTTGGAAATAATTTTAAAACATTTAAAGAAATATTGAAAATAGTTTGAAAAAAATTTCCTCAAAAATACATTTAAAACCTATAAAAAATCTTAAAAACATTTTTAAACCCATTTCATTGAAAATACTTTGAAAACTTATAAGGAATTCTTGAAAACTTTTATGAAAGTCATTTCATTGAAAATGATTTAAAAACATATAAAGAATGATTGAATTTTTTTAAAATAATTTATTTAAAAATGCATTGAAAATTTAAAATAATTCTTGAAAACCTTTTGAAAACCTTTTTATAAAACATTGTTTTTAAAGATCAGATATTTATGACCAAAGAGATAGGTAAATTCAGACTTTCTTAAAAACAATTTCTTGATCATATTATGTACCAAAAAATGGGAAAATAGAAAAATTAAATTTATATAATATGAATTAATAGAGGTTAATGAAATTCATGAGTGTTCTTGGGAGATGGATCATAATATTTCATGAAAGGAATAATAATCATAAACAATCTTGATAAATTATGAGATTATAGATATAAACTATTACCCATTTGGTAACATTAAATCAAAAAAATAGAAATATGAACCTTAGAATAAGATTAAAATTTCATGAAAATAATAATATTCAAGATATATCACATGAAAGACAGTATATAAACCTCATATAAAAATATAGGTTCCTAACATGCCATGTGTCTTGAAGAAGGAAAATTGAGACAAAATTACATTACTGATTTGGTAACTTTTGAAACATACACCCCATGAAAGAAAGATCATAAAATAGTTATATAAATACCCATAAATTTAAGTATAATAATAATATAATATATCCATGGTAAATATACACACCACAAAAAATAAATGACTGGTGAATAATACATGTATCTAAAGGAAACCAAAAGTGAGGTGAAATTGTCTTACCTTAAGTGCTGAATTTATTTATAACTATTATGACCTATCATATAATAAAAATATTTTTACTATAAATATACCATAGAACCAAATCATTATATCTAATACTGTATATGATTTACTTAGGACTTTATTTTACCTCTTTATTAAAAATTTGGTGTTAAAGTGATGTTTTGGGTAATATCTGTTTTGTTTTTTACATGTCATAATTTGTTATATATTTGGTCCTTATACTTATTTCATGATTTTATGAATGTAAAAAATGATAAAAATATAATTTATATTAATTATATTGGTTTTATAATAATCTATATAATATAGAAGTATAAAATTGAATATATCATTCATGGAGATGGTAAGTCGTACAAACGCATGATCATTGTTTCCGTTTTATTGTTGTATTGAAATAAAGAAAGTAAATAACATATATGTATATATATAATTATTATATTAGAATTATTATATCATATATATATATCATATAATTTCATTGAACCCATCCTTAGTACATTCCATGTAGAGTGTGAGTTAATCACATCGCTTTGAGGAGGCGGGAGTCCACACATCCACAAACGATGCTATCTTATTTACACAAGATGGAGAGTATAATGGTATGTGTTATAAAAGAATTAATTAATAATAAATAAATAATAAATAAATAATAAATATCATATATAACATATATAAATATTTTTTTCATCAAAATTCCCAACCAAGAGAGGTTGGAAAGGAAAAAAGAATAACATTGTTTTCCGAGGTGGTAGTTTGTCATAAAAAAATTGTAGGTTTGTTGCAAATTAGATGGATGTGTATGTAAGTGTAGGTAGAACCCATAAAAACATATCAGTATATTTAGGATACTTTTTTTATTATATAATCACGTAATGATAATAATTGAAGTGTTGGAGAAATAAAATAATATTAAAGAGCTTGAGGAAGGATGTTACCTCTTCTTTGGGTAACTCCTTTTGGTTTGCACAAAAGGGCATACTTGGTTGTCTTTATACACAAAGGTAGGATTCAAGGAAAAGGTAATAAAATTTGGGTTCTTATTTTAGTAGATTTTTTCCAATCCAAATGGCTTGATATATTTGAGAAAGTGGGACATTTTAGTGCCTTTTTATAGTGTAGGATGGGTGGCATTCATTTAAAATTTTGAAAATAGAATTCCTCCCATGATTTTTCCCATTTAAAGTTGATCCAATAATTAAAAAAATTAAATATAAGGGAGGTTAGGATTGAAATATGGTCAACCAATGGGTTTTAGACAAGTTTCTAAGTCATTTTTTGTATTTATTTTATGGTTTAGTCCTTTGTTAAACTAATATTTCTCTTAATCTTTGTAATTTATTTTAATCACATTCACTAATATTTTTGGGTAGAAACTATCATGACCTTATTAGACATTATAAATTATGATAGTTCCAAATATGGATTCCATTTTTTAAAATTCCAAACTTTAATACCCTAAAAGGATAAAGGGTTAAATGTCTAAATGACATGACTCATGTCAATAAGGTGTGATTTTATTTTCGAGAGCCTATATGATTAGAACTCTACAGTTAAGTGTGTTTGACCTAATGTAGTGATTAGGATGGGTTTACTTCTAGGAAGTATTTTATGGTGTGTTTAAGTGAATAAAATTACACCTGAAAGAACATGTATTGGCCTGTGGGGATTTTCATTAGTTAGATGACCCATTTGGGCATGTGGTTGTGCCCTAGGGAGGGGATCATGTGTCTGTAGAGAAATTTGGTGTGCCTGAAGGGCCAAGACCTGGTGGTTTTATGACTGGGTGTTTTTTCTATCATAGGGGCACAATTTTTATATTTGGTATCATAGTAGGAACCCATCATTAAGTGTGGTTCACTACCTTGGTTGATACATAGGGTCCACAACGAGGACATTATGCTCTAAGGGGGTGACCGTAACACCCCAAAATGAAAAAGGATTAAATAAATAAATGATATAACTCATGCCAGTATGGTAAACCTTTCATTTTGGGAGCCTACCTGATTAGAACTTCACAGTTAAGTGTGTTTTTACTAGAGAAGTGATCAAGATGGGTGACCTTCTGTGATGTTTTTTAGGGTGTGTGCGAGTGAGGAAAAATCACACTAAAAAGAACATTTTTTCCTATGAGGAAATTCATTTTTCAGATGACACATTCAACAATAAGTGTGTTCCCTAGGAAGGGAACCACATGTTTTTGGGGAAACTTGTGGTACTTGGCAGGCCAGGATCCAAGGGTTATGTTAAGGCAGGGTGTCTGTGAAATTTGTGGGGGCCAATTGTTACAATATTGTCACATCTGTGGTTATATTTTGGGGTAATTACTTTATTTATTTTTGTCTTTCATTCTTACCATAGATTCTACTTGTTTTCTTTTGATGAAAAGTTGAGAATTTTTTCTTTAAATAAGTTGGTGCATGGTTGGCACATGATTTGGGAAAACAGTGCACATTTGCCTAGGAAACCGTGTTACCAATTTCATTTTTTAGACTATTGAAAACAGCATGGTTGGAACATGGTAAGTCAATCGGTGTTGGACAACTATGCAACTTGGGCCACTTAGATAGAGATGGGCACACTTTTTTCAAATCCTTTTTGGTAAAAACATGTGACTTTTTAGGGTCATTAAAATTTGGATTTTTACCATATTCCCGTTCCATTTTTTAACTGAAACACTCATAATCCTCCCCACTTTTGATTCTGCACCCTATGAACCTCCTCCCTCCCTTGTTTCTCCCAAGTATATTCTTTTTTCTTGGCGTATTTGGTGTGGTTTCCCTAATAATATCTAAGTAAGTGTCATTCTCCCTTGATTTATAAAATTTTCTAGGATTTCTCCTCCCCCTTATTTGGGGTTTTATTCTCTAACAGGTTGGGTGAACTATTTCTGGTTGAATATTGATTATTATAGTTCAATATTGATTTTTATAGTTTGATCTTTCCTTTATAAGGTTTGAGTTGTGGTTGTGGTTTGACACCAATTTTTGAAATATTCCAAGCATGAGGTAGATTATTCCTTACTTTATTATTATTATATAATTTGTTTATTCTAGATGGAGTATTTACACATGTTCTATAGAATATTTTTTTGGTGAGAAATGTTTTTTAAAAATTATTTGAGGTGTTTATGTGTTGAAATATGTTTTTTCAAAGGAAATGTTTTGTTTATCATGTGTGATCCCATGTTTTATTTCATAAATGTGTTTTATAAACTGTGAAAGTTTAATAATTAATTTTCAAAGTTGTTCGAACCCTATTTTAAGTATATTTGACGAGCATGTTAATTTGAAAGAGGTTTTCCTAATGAGAAATTGGGGTTTTATATGTGCACTCAAATTTCTTGTGTATTTATGTGATATGTGAAATGGAAATTAGGCATGAATGGAATACAAGGTATCTAGGTGGGTAGACTAGGACTAGTGTGCTAGTTGATTTTAAAGTGGATTGGCCCAGATTCATTTAGTAGGATTTACAATTACAATACTAACTAAATTATGATGATGATTGGATACCACTATAACTTATGATTGATTCCTCTCTATTGGATCGTACATGAGTAAATTTTGGTTTGTGGTTTTTGTATCATGTTTCATTAGGATACAAGGTTCTTAGTGTTCAATTAGTGATAGTGCCATTAGGTATTTCCCATGGTTCCCTTCTAATGTTGTTCATACCATCGGCATAGGAAGGAAATTACTCCCCTGTTAATTTGAAAATCTTGTATCTATGAAAATGATTGCTTTAAAAAATTGTTACAACCATTTTAAATTTCTTTCTTAAAACTTTCATTGTGATTTTTCATCAAATTTAATGGAATGTAATCCTTAATTTGGGTGATATCCTACTGGGATTTGGTTCAAAACCTATATACATCTTTGGGTGTATGTATAATTTTCTATGTATGATCCATGTAAAGGAAAGATGTGTTGTGGTGATGAGGGGTGGATCCCAATGCTAGAATTCCACTTCTAGAATGGTTTTGTGGTGGTGGATTGAGTGTTATGTTCCCCTTGCTGCATGTAGGTTTTTGCGATAGTTTTGTTTTTCCCATTTTGTTATAGTACCTTTGGGTTTTGTTTAAAGTTGTAAAGATTGAATATAATTTTTTTTATCTCATTCGGTTATGATAATTTGGTTATGTTTTATTTATTATTGTTTATTTTTATTATTATGTAAATGGTTTAAATTGTTCCCAAATAATAATGTTGATACCCAGGAACTAGTTTACAGCCTATATAGATCAAGAAATCCCTTAGGGATATTCCATGAATCAGGAAGGGTTTTGGGTTGGATAAAATCATGGCATGGTTTTTGAAAAAATGGTATCATAGCAAGGTCACATTCTTTTATGGGTTAAGTTATTTGGGAAATAGTATGGATAGACTAGATCTAGGACTATCGGGGCTTGAGTTTCTGATTGTGAGTATGGTGCATGGCCAGCACACCTCATTATATCACTCAAGTCACCATGGGATATTGGGATTTTTTTACTTCTCATCTAGGTGAGACATACAATATGTAGACTATATATGGTAACTGGGTGTGGTGGAGAGCTTTGGTTGACATGTTATTGTGATGGATTTTGTTATGTTTTGATTTATTCAAGTAATTGAGAATTTTTTTATTACTAAATTTTTTCATAATATGTATTGATGGTTGTATTGATGGTTTTACTCATGGTTGTTACATGTGTTGAAAAATTCCTCCCTGGAGAATATTTTTGAAGCTACAGGAAGATTATAGAGAGATTTCTCCCTCACCAATTGATTTGAGATTAGTTGATGTAGTGGTTTGGGCTATCCATGATTTGGGACAAAGAGTGTCCTTTGGTCCTACTCAGGTTAGTGAAGACAAAGTAGGTCCTGGAAATGAAAAGGCTCAAGGGTTAATCATGAACAAGACTTCTTCTTTTTGTTGTATCACAGAACCCTAGTTAGTAGAGGACAGATTTTAGAAGATAGAGAGGATGCTTGAGTTCCATGAAACTTCTCAGGCTGGCGAGGTTAAGTGTGTTTCATTCATATAGGAAGGTCCTAGTTGAAAGTGGTGGGACTCAATTGTGAATGATGTAAAGCATGAGAAGATTGGATGGAAATACTTTTAGGTCATTTTCAGTGAATAGTATTGTCCTGAGATCTTTTCCTATGCGAAATCCTGGGAGTTTATGGAGAAGATCCAGGGAGACTCTTCTGTGATGGAATATGCTAACTGATTTGCTGAGTTAGTTTCTTATATACTCAATCTCGTTTACAATGAGAAAATGATGGATTGAATGTTTGAGAGGGGGTTGCGGCTAGAATTCATATCTCATGTATTCTAGTATAAGATGAATACCTATGATAAGTGGATGATCATGCCATAATGGTAGAGATTGATTATAGTGACCATCCCGTTTTCCATGGATCTATGTCAACTATGGGAAATGGAAGATAATTAGAGAAAAAGAAGAAGTGAGATGATCAGGGGAAGAAGGGAGGTGGTAGTTTCATTCATCATTCTCAGTTGTCTTCATCTATGGATTCTGATTTAGGGTTTGTTGTGTGACACTAGGGTGGGAAGGAAGGGAACATATAACCTAGGTGAACGACTCCTCTCAGACCTTGTCATTAATTTGGAGCTATTGGAAAATTGTAGAGGTTTTTTAGGGCCTCATGTGTTTGTCAGAGTGGTGCAGGGTTTGTAGATTCTATAGGAATATCAGCCCGGTATAAGCCATCCAGGGTAGTGGGATACCAGTTTGGTGATCATGGTGGTAGGGATAGATCTTCTTCTAGGTAGATTCAGTTTAGGGTAGATCAATAGGTGGGAATTTTTTCTCATTCTTAGTCAAGGATGAGGAAACTTCATGTGGTTGATCGAGTACTAGTGGAATTAGATGCAAGAAATTCCATGGTTAAGGGTATTATTTTCATTGCATAATCATTAGTTTTTTTTTTGTCTGATATTGGTTATTCCATTTCTTTTATTTCTTCACACCTTTTTTATGTGTTAAATTTTCTAACTGAACTTATTTCATATGGTATGGAGTTTGTGACACCTCTTGGTAAGAAGTGAGAGCAAGGTTTCTGGTGTCTATCTTGTTCACTCACCACATCATGGGTCAAGTTGGAATGGAATTTACTTATTTTAGAGATAGTCCTCTTTGATGTAATCCTTGGTATGGATTAGATGGTGTGATTTTAGGCACACATCGATTTTTATAGGGATTGAGTGAGCTTTGTGGCACCTGATAGAAGTACAGAGTACATTCATGGTGAAAGGGACCCTTGGTTGGGACATGTTGGACCTCCACTTCCAGAATTAGGAAATTTCATTTTTCATATATCATCACTTGTATTGGAGAAAGATGGTATTTTCTAGAGAGTAAATGAATTCATGTAGTTTATGAGTTTCCAGTGATTTTTCTAGAGGTTTTTTGGGTTTTCCTTCTATAGGGTCCTGAAAATTCGGCAAAGGGATGGAAAATACTCCTAAAAGTTAGGAGAATCATAGAAATGAAAATTGACTTGAAAATATTGGAAGAAACGTTAAGAAATCAAATTTTTCCAAGATTTTTGAGTGGCATGTGTATCATCACTAGGAAGGGTTCGCGGACCACCTCGATCATGAACCACTGGTACGCGAAACAATCCATAAGATGCTAGCTCATGGAGCGACGACAAGAAAACTCGGGGAACCAAGAAACACATCGTCGAGGGACTCATGTGTATAAAGGCCATCTGAATACCATCTCAAAATCTCAATAGTTCGTGGATGAAGAAAACTAGAAGATTTTTGTGAACCATGATCACGAACCATGGCCTCCGCAAACCCTGGTTGACTTAGTCTTCCACGGGTCAAGATGTCTCTTCATGGGCCTCAACAAATGGTGTTACATACCCATAAATACGGTTGCCTCTATTCTCTATAAAAGGGAGAATAGAAGAAATTGAAAAGAGAATAGATGATGAAATCTTGAAGGGGACCTAGATATTGGAAGAAAGAACTCAGGTGGGGATTCTGGCTTTAGTCTTGAATCATCGACAAAGCCCAAATCGTGAACGACACTCTCCGCAGGTCCATCCAGCGACAAACCATAAATGTGGGGAACTGGATAATAATAACAATAGAACTGCGAACCTAAATGGTGAAACCGTGTACCATATATTTCTCATGGATGAACTCCCTATGAATGATAATCCACCAAACCGTCCTTCAAAATGGTGTTCCGCGTAGTGTATCGATGCACAGATTTAACCCAGTGTCGTGTATTGCTTCAGTATGTTGATGGAACCCAAAGTGGTGTGACAGACCGTGCACCACTATGGTGCATGGTGGTCTATACCCATGCATGTGTACCGCATCAGTACATGGATGACCCCTCTGCCCACACACCACTATGGTATGTAGAGCTTCCCACATCCCGTATAATAAATCAGAATGTTGAATGTGGTGTTTTGGGTATTCATTCCCCCAGTTCCAATATTCCCCCTAGATTTTTGTCTTGTCCTCCATAGTCCCTCCACGAACGAGTCCCCCAACATTATACCAAAGCCTCCTCTAAATCCATTGGAACCATATGATCAGGCCATCGGGCGCATCAACGTACCCCTTTGATTTTACATACCCATGGTAAGTGGAGTCACGAAGGCTATCCGCACAACGGTTTAGACTTTGGGGATGTCTACGGGTTTACATTCCCATGGTAACCCAGATTCCAACCGTGGGATGCTAATGAAGACCTCAACATTTCTAATAATTATGTGTGATTTCTTGCTTTCCCATTCAATAAGGAATAGTGATCACTCAAAGGAGTTATGTTTTCTTCTCCTTTTGATGAGGACGACACTCCTCCCCTGACCAGAATGCATTCTGGGGAACTCCTACTAAGGTAAGTCCCCAATCCATGGAGTTCAGGCTGCATGACCTTTAATTCCATTTCACAGTGAAAGGTTAATCGCTTCACACCCTCACCCACTATCACCCTGGCCTCTTCCACCGTAGGCTCACCCTCTCCCACCAGAAGGAGAGGAATCATGTGGTTGTTTGGATCTATCACATCCTCTTGTTTCTCACACTGAGCATGAATCATGTGGGCTTAGAGGTTTGTGACAATTACAAAATACAATAAAATATTATCTATGTGAAATCGTATTCATTGTTACTCCAAGATATGTAGGATTCCTACTTGAAGGAATGAGCTCAAAAGGGTTTCTTTCCAAAATGGTTTCACCCAATCATGTCCCCCAAATGGGAAGCTTCCATGCGTAAGCCCCAGCCATTCCAAACTACGTGGGTTCTGATTCCTCTCTTAAGGATACATCGTAAACCCATATTATGGGTTTGATCCCAACATAAATTCACATTCTATCCCCCTAAATGATGATAAAATCTAGAGTTCCTTATTTTATAGATTAAGTCGGAATTTTCTCTATAGCATCAAGTCCATATATGCTTATGATGATCCAACCAACCAGGGGTAGCCAATGGACACACTCTTTGAGAACAAACCAATGAGTCATGAACATATGAACATGACTTATATCTATAAGAGAGTCCTGAAATAGGAAATTATCCTCCCCCAAAAGTTTGTGGGGATCCCGAATTATCATAATCTCGAACAATGGAGTCCTTATGTGTCGTTCGATGAATAATCAACCAGCGAGCGCCTTCCATTAGAAAGAAAGTCCATGAATAATGGATTCCATGGTGGTTGGGTGTTTCTAGATCCACAAATAAACTCGTTGGAGACCATCTGAGGAAATTATATCTAAGGAGGACCAATTGCAAAAGTACATGACCACATCAATCGCCCGCTAAGAACATCTGACTATGGAATCTTTTTCGCAATATGAATGGGGTGAATTACCTAGTCCCTTTAGGGCTAATACAACCTTCCTTTAAAGGATAATGATGCAAAATGGTTCTGGGAAAAAAAAGAAATGGTGAATTTGACAAGAAACCATCTCTGGAGAAAGAGACAGATGATAATTATCATCGAACCATTTCATCATCACCTAAACCATGACACCTCAGAGGTGGAACATGAAATAGTGAACTCGATGTTAATCTTTAACCAAGGTGGCGGTTCAACCCCACTCAAGCCCCGTCTCCCCAAAACGAAAAATAAAGGAGAGGGGAAGGGGTAAATTTGAATCATCAGATATGCATGTGTTTAAAAGAATGCTAGTTTGACGAGGTTTTTTAGTTTTAATTTCATATATGTATGTTACGGCTTCTCGTAGAGAAAACTTCGATCCAAATAACATCCCGACAACTGATGCAGAAACACACATCAGAGATCCCATCGGAGGTTGGGGCCCCAACAAAGAACCGGACCCCGTTGCCGACCCAACATCTTCAACGTTGGGCATCCAACACTCTAATCAATGAGTACTACTGAAATGGTACTCTCCCCATGTTGTAGGCTGCGAGACAAGCCCTCCAGTCTGAAAATGTCCTCCAGCTGCCACCTCAGCTGCGGATGGCACCCCATCACAAGGCGTCCCCAGTGGTCATCTTTAACCATTTCAGGAGCCTATCCTCAAAATGTGACAATGAGTACCTCCCTTACCTTAGGGTGGTAGATGAAGTCGATGCTGGAAACGTCATCTCAACTGCACTGGGTTCCTAATCACAGGCCCCTGCCAGAGAACGTTTCCACCGACACTAGTTGACCCATCCACTTTACATTGAAGAGGGCCTTTTTCCGAGATAACCTACTAAAGTCCAAGAAACCTGGGCCCCTCAGGCTACCCTCCAATGGTGGAAAATATATAATCTATAATACGCTATCACCCTAGATCCTGAAGAGAAACTCAGTCATAATAATGTGGCAGTATTCTACGGGCAGACATAGGACTCTTCCCCCTCTAATCATGCCCACCATAGAAATAAGGCTGCACAATATGATCATATACATGTTCATGTTAGTGCTTTCTAGTCCCACCATCCAGACAAAGCAGAAAACTACATGCAGATGTAGATATCTGCCGATGCACAATAATCCCTTCAACCATATAGGGCAAACACTAGCTATACAGAGGCACAAAAACCTACTAATGCATTCTAATCCCTCCATCCAAATAGGAAGGAAACCAGCTACATGCATGCAGAAATACCTACTGACACATTTCTATCATGTCAGCCAAATAGGGTGGCAACCAGCTATACAAAGGCACAAATTCCTACTGACGCATTTCAAGCATGTCATCCAAATTGGGTTGCAACCATCTACACGCAGGGACAAATACTTGCTAACTCATTTCAAATCCATCAACCAAATAAGGCGGAAACTACCTACACGCATGCATAAATACCTGCTGACATTTTTCACTCCCATCTACCAAATAGGGCAGAAACCAGATACATGCAGGCACAAATACCTACTGACACAATTCTAGCATGTTAGACAAATAGGGCGACAACCAGCTATATGCAGGAACAAACACTTCTCGATGCATATCAAGTCATCCATCTAAATAGGGCGGCAAAAAATATTTGTAGAGAAAAATTCTTGTGGATACATACAAAGCTCATGAGGAAAATATACTGGAAAACGAGCAGATGACCATCCCCACTCATGAATATAAAAAACACCCTTCAAATATGGTGGCAACTGCAGAAGAAAACCAGTGGAAAACTTTTTCCTCTATCCCATCATAGGGGAACTGTCACTATCGACTAGAAACTCATGGAGGACCGAAGTAGGGACAAACCCCTTCTCTGACATTGTAATGGGCCTTCATAGCCATTCTAGCCAAAGATGTATCTCATGACATCTTCTAAATGATGTAAGATCAGATGTCGATCCCATACCATATCATTTAAACATGATAGGACATTATTGCATCTATGGTGAAAGTGATAAATCGGGCCCACAACCCAGTTTCCTCTAATAGAATGACTCACTCTCAAAATGAGTTAGTCACTCCAGACTAATTATGTATCCCCTCTCTAGTATAGTAGGGTCGATGATAATATCCCGTGATACATGGACCACCGGATCAGGAACAAAAACCCATTCCAAATGGGGGATGCTGGTCCAAAATGGTGACTGCCCCAGGATAGGCATATATCCCTTCTAAAACTCAAGATGTTCATCGGCATATCCCGATGACATCACGAGACCCAAAAAGATAGGGACTCATATATTAAGGTAGTTACCAATACCAGATGGTCGCAATTACTCACAAGAGAGCACTCAAAAATGAAACATGCTAAAGGAAGCCGAAAAATGAAGAGCATATACACGATTCTACTCTCGTGGAAGCTGGGGTTCTTGACTCCCTCAAACATATATCAATAAAGTCTCAAGACCATGTTAGTTTATTACAAAGTAATGAATGTGGAAATTGCAGTTGTGAAGGTCCTCCCTACAATATCATTACTAGCAGCTCTAAAGGTCCTCCATAGAGCACCCATGGGGTCTCACTCTATGGGCCTGGAATGATCAATCACAAGAGCCTATCTCTTGATGTGCCTCAAGGTATCCCTCCCCTCAACATGAAGATCAGACAGCAAGATGGTCCTTCCCATGTTTTCATCCTCCCTAATAGTCCTCCCCAGGGTATACACTTCCAATATTCTGATCCCTGCAGTCAGACATCAATTCATAATAGTAATCCTCACCATGATGACAACCATGGAGAAGGCCCTCCCCGTAATGGCAGTTGCTGTGAAGGCCCTACCCTTAGTAATTTCAATCAATGAGAATGTCCTCCTCTTATTATAGTACATCCTGAAGGCCCTTCCTAGGATGGGAACTACATAAAATATCTCTTTAGCTAGGTATCAAGTCGTGATGGTAGTCCCCTCCATCATTGTAGTCATCGAGAAGGTCCTCCCCTTCGTGAAATCAAGTATCAAGAAGTTCCTCTACTCGTTATAGACCTCCATGAAGGTCCTCCCAAGGGTATATGCTATAATGAAATTTCCTATAGTCGGGCATCAAGTTGCAATAGTATCCCTCACAATTGTAGAACCAATTGCAAAGTTCCTCCCCACAACCAAAAGTCAAACTGTAAAGAAGGTCCTCCCCTTTCCGGAATAGAGATGAGAAATCCCTCTTATGTTGAGGAACTTGGAAAGGAGTCAAACACATCGAGCATTCCATCTATAACGATTAATATTCTTTCCCAACTAGCGGATAGACTAGGGCCATGCTCATTTTCTGAACCACCCCTGCACCATACACATATCAATGTGGATCCCACCAGCCAAAATTCTAGGAACAAAATCATTAAGAAATAGTCAAGCTGGTAATATCAATTAGAGAAGCTCAGGGAGGAACAATAGTAGGATATGTTTCTTGTGAGAAGACACCTATCTAAGGATAATACACCATTGATGTATTATCCTATGAACACTCCTCACTTTGAAATATTCGGGGAGTTGTCAAGGGAATGTATACATGACATTTTCCTCAATATATTGACGACTCTTTGTCAGATGAATGAAACATTCTTGCCCTATGAGGGGTATGAGGACGATGTCAACAAGTTAGGGGAGCATCACCGTCTAATTGACTTGGAATACCTCCCATCTACATGGTAGCCACAATCAAAAAAGAGAATAAAAATCCCTGAATTGTCTATCCCCCATACGGAGCATAAATTGTGTCACCTTATTGGCAACGCCCTGGCTAGAGTTCACATTCGGGGACGGGGAGAACATGGAGCTCTCCACTTCACCCCACGCCCATCTAGTAAATCCCATTGGAAATGACATCCTAAAATTTCATCACCTAGAGAAAGAAATAATATAAAACCCCTACTCAAGAAATGATTGCATACTCAATAAAAACGGCCTTGATTAAATCTTAAAAGAGTTAGGACCGAAGAGATCAAGCCATCGAAAATCTTCTAAGTCAGGCAACCAATAACATCCAACAGGATTCCCAACTAAGGGATTCCAACCAGTATGTAGTGCTCATGTCTTCAAAATACCATATACTCCCAGAAAACCCAATTCCATACTCTAATCACAGACACGTGGGAGTACGTGAAATTGAAAAAGGTGGAAATAGTGGTAGTTATCACTGCGATGTGGGAACAACCCCAGCCCACAGCAGTGGGGGGAATTTGAAATTAAAAATTCACCTGTAAGACCAAAAAAATATAGGATGTAGTGTATTTATGAGAGAATGGGAACAACCATAGCCCATAGGGATATGGTAATTTTTAACTCAAGTCCACACATAGAAGATGTTTGTCTTCTCCCATCTGGGAATAATGATGGATAGAGGAGTCACCTGTTCCACCCCCCTCTCGTGGTTTGTACCCACTGAGACAAAGGCATATTAAGAGGCCAGATCAGGGTTTCCATTGGGTCAATATTCACCAATAAACCTGAATAATACCATAGAATGGAAGGATAAAGTCCAATAAATGATGCATAAATCCTTCCTACCATTTGGCACTGGGAACACCACCCTCAATGCAGTATGTATCTGTGAACATGGTAAACGTAAACTCCAAAGATCTCACAAGAAATGGAATAGAGGTAGAGGAAGAAAGGGAATATGGTTCCCTCCCAAATGAATACCACACTGAGATAGATGGTGTGCATACTCAGAACCATAGAGCGGTCCTAAATCTTGGTTCCCCTTTATTTAATCCATCATTACCTCCCACATGAAACCCCAAAAAAAAGAAGAATAAATCTAAGGTCATCTATGACCCACCTCCTCCTCCACCAAATAATGTGTCCCTCACATTAGAGGAATGGTTCGCCAAGCAGGAGGAAGAAATGAAAGAGCTCAGACGAATTAATATTGAACTAAGTCAAGGGATTTACCTCGCAAGATGTGTTTCCACTAGGGAACGTTAGCAAATGCTAATAGAAGAGGTTCCCTTGCCACATACACTCTTCCCATTGAATAAATCCAATCTTGGAGTCTCGTATAATCTAGTATCGGGACCAGAAACCTAGTAAAACCTAGCCCTAGAAGGACATCATGACTTCCCCACAATGCGAAGGCAGGCATAATATATTCTGGTAAACCCACAACTGGTACCTTTGGCTAGGTATCAACCCCAAATTCCAGTAGCACCGGCATGCCCAGTTTTGTCCAGTTCCACCCCATCCCAAGATCAATCCTAGAAGGATATGCATCAAGGGATCTTGAACACCATCAAACAACTAAGATCTTGACTATAGGCCATGGAGGGGAGGCACGCTCTGATACTACTAGAGTTCAAACCCTACTGTGATTGGGAGAGCAACATTATGCCACTACCAAATTTTAGAAGCCCCACATTCCTAGTATTAAATGGATTGGGGGACCCTTAATATCATTTAATTCACTAGGCCTTTTAATTCACTCTCATGATGGGCACTTCCGAGAAGCAAGAAGTAGTAAAACTTAGGTTCTTCGTACTAACCATGTAGATCTTGACTTTCGTATGGTATACTAGCTCACTAGAAAGTTCAATCATAGGCTGGGAGGACCTCTGGTGATAATTTCTCTTCTAGTTTAGTTCAACTCTGTCTAAGACGACGTTCTGTGATCTCATGAACTACAAGAATCGAGATAATGAAAGAGTCTCATACTACATTGCTAGATGGAAAGACCTGACTTATTCACTAAACCGGCCACTCCCCCAGGATAAAATTAATTCTATGTGCATTGATAACCTCCATGATGATTTGAGAACACCGCTCATCCTCGTGAAGTACAAAATCATGTTCTAATACTTCTATTTCATTGCCCAATGCATCAAGTACTCCTTGCAATGGACCAATCTCAAGTTGTATGTGGCCCCAAAATCCTCTAGGAAAATCATGGGAATAGCTGAAGTGTCTTTTGTCATGCTTAATCCACCCCCGACACCATCTCTAGTTGTGAGGGCCCCATTGAGCCATGCAGGAACCACTAGACTCCAACATCCACCCCCACCTCGGCAGGATGAGCAATGAGGTGCTAAACTAAATCAGTTCGAAGAACGGAGAAATAAAGCATACTTATTTTGAGATGACTAGGTCTACGGCTACTTCATAACCACGTTGAATTGAAACTTGCTCTGGCTACTAGATCCCAAGCGATCCAATAAAGTGGGTCTTGAAGACCATACAAATTGTTGTCTTTATCACCAGATACTGGGACACACCATCCAGGAATGCTTCATTTTCAAGGATATCCTACCAAAGATGGTGGATTCTAGGCAAGTCAAGATCGGCCCACCACTAGCATAGATGGTGTATGTTTCCACCTCAGACTCAATAGAGGAAGAAGAGTATAAAACAGTCACCAGTAAGGAGAAAAATTTGATAATTGGATGACCCAAAAGACAGTCAACCAAGTCCATGGAATCTTCAAGCACAGTTGAAACAACCAACCGTGCTCCCAAAAGATCCTAATATAGCACAGCCGTCCTCCTCACCCTCGCAGTCTTACAAAGGCCAAAATGGTACAAAGAAAGAACAAGTTGATGGGATGAAACCAAATTTGATGTTAGTATTGACACTTTTAGAATTCATAATAATATACTTCATACAGTGGGCACTACCCCACCAAACGGTAAAACGGGAAACTTCCCACCAAATAGTATAATGGTCACCACCCTTCCAAATGGTAAAATGGGCCCCACCCCACCTAATGGTACAACGGGAACTGCCCCACCAAATTACACAATTATAAGGATACAGTCAGACAAAAACATTTCCATATAAATAACTGATCTTGGGCTCTATTAATGTCATTCACTTGATGGACCTCTTCTCGGATGGGGACTATGGTTATGAAATCGCAAACCCCTCACCCAACCAGAGAGCTAGAGGAAGAGTTCATAGAGGCAGGAGGATTCAAGGAAGGAACAATCATGGTAGGACTCAAATTCCCAGCCATACTATAAGTCAAACTATTAACATTGTGAAAACTCATGAAAGGACCCTCTAGCAAACACAACAAGAACCAGAATGCTTTTCTACCCCCACTGGAGGAAATATAAGACCAATTATCTTGGAATATCTATACAGGGAAGAAAAAAATATCAATTTGACCAAGTAATACAGGTGGATCGGTTCTTCCAATCCCAGAAACAACCACAACACCACTGGCCCCAGTCACTGAGGTAAAACCATCTACTTCCAAATCCCAAACCCCTAAAGTGTCTATGAAACAGTAACCCTGAGCCGAGAATCACTGTCTTTTAGAACAAAAATATGATATTCTAAAGAATATTGATTCAGTACCAAAAAAACTGTCAATTCTAGATGCATCATGCCTGTCTGTAGATCTTACGAATGTACTCAGCAAAGCCTTACTAATTCCCCATGAGTTCGAGGCCGAAGTAGCAGCAGCCGAATTATATCAAACAGAGACCAATCCTGAAGAATTTTATGTTTTCATCTCCTTCACAGATAGGGATAAAGAATCCAACATGCAAGGGAACATCAAACTCTTATATGTGTTGGGAAAGATAAATGGAAATATTGTTCATAAGATCTTCATCGAAAAAGGATCTAGAGTCAATATCCTTCCAATATGAATGCTTCTTTGTCTGGGATATGATGAAGAAATCATTACACCCTACACTACAACTCTCTTGGGATATGACAAAAGTGAGAAGAAACTATATGGACGAATCAAGACTAAAACTTGTCTTGGAGACCTCATGTCAGATTCTGAGTTCTTAGTTGTACGACAATGTACATCCTTTAACATCCTATTAAAAAGGCATTGGCTGTATCAATACGCTGAAATTCCGTCATCATACCATCAGCACATCAAATATTTCACTAATAGGGAAAACAGGACATTGCATGTCGATAACTCCTTATTTGAGTTCTGTGAATCGCATTATATTAACATAAGATTATAGGAGTCCAAAGAAAAACATCTTTTGTCCAATTCCATTTATTGGATTACTACACCGAATTGATTGGAAATGTCTCCTACTAACCCCCTCCAACATCTTGGGGAGGATTATGTATTTCCCATCAACCAAGTTGAATGCACAAGTGAATGTCTGGATGCAGAATCAATTATCTTCTTGATTTCCACAATTGTCGCCAAGTCCAAATGATATAGAAGAGCAGGCTAACTCCCATGAAGTTAGGGAAATCCCTATCGAAGATGATCCCAACCCATCCACAAGACCTTAAACTACCCCTGACTCACTTGTTAGGGAAAAATATGATTTATCTCCCAACATTGGAGTGTTCGTTTCAAGAATCCTCTCTCCATTAGATAAAGAAGAAGAAGAAGAAGAAGAATAATAATAATAATAATATTAATAATAATAATAATAATACCTCAAAGATACCCCTCCAGCATTCGAAGAAGGTGCCTCCACCACAATCGATGAAATTAATGAGATAAACATGGGCACCAAAGATGACCCACAGGCCACTATGATCAATGTGGTTATGCCTCTAAAGGAGTAGGAGGAATATACCTCATTCCTAAATAAGAATCATGATGTGTTTTCCTGGAACTACACAGAAATGCCAGGCCTTGATCCTGAGGTCTCCACTCATCATCTGGGATTACCAAAAGACCATCAGGGCTATATGCAAGTGGCTAGAAGGACCCACCTGACGCATGCTGCCAAAATAGAGGGTGAAGTAGACAAGATGATCAAGGACAACTTCATATGGGAAGTCCAACAACTGATCTAGATGGAAAACATAGTCTATGTCATAAGAATAACAGACAGATTAGAATCTACATTGACATTAGGGATGTTAGTTAGTCTTTCCCGTAAGATGATTTCTCGGTCCTGATCATAGAATTGTTGATCGACGTAACCTACGGATATGAGGCTCTCCCTTTCATGGGTGGCTATTCTGGATATAACCAGATCTGCATGGCCTATGGAGATGAAAAGGATACTAATTTTAGGGCCACTCATGGAGATTTCTATTATAAATTTATTCCCATTGGTTTAAAGAATATCGACAGCACATATTAGTGTGCCATGAATTGCATCATCAAGACCTTCTTGGGAATATTCGTTGAGTGTTATCTTAATGATCTGGCGGTTAAATCATGACAGAGCTCAAACCACCTGGCTGATCTTGAAACTCTCTTCAACAAAATATGATAGCACGGTTTAAAAAAGAATCCACTAAAGTGCATCATTGGCGTTACCACTGTAAAATTCATCGGCTTTATCGTATTTCGTCACGATATCAAAGTCAACCCTGAGAAGATAAAAATTTTCTTTGGAATGTCCCCACCTTGCAACCTCATAAACTTGAGAGGTCTCCAATGGGAACCTTTTTTACATTCTATACTTCATATCCAACTTGGCAGGTAAATGGTTACCTTTCACTAGGATAATGAAAAAAGGAGTTATGTATGAGTGGGATAATTATTTCCAATAAGCGTTTGAAAATCTCAAAAGATATCTCCTAAGACCACCAGTGATGATGCCTCCAGTTGATGGGGGACTACTAATTGTTTACATAACCACCCTAGATTGGTCATTAGGCACCTTTCTCATATAAAAGAATGACAACAGTAGTGAGAAAATCCTTTATTACCTCATTCAAACAATAATTGATGATGAAACTCGGTATTCAAAAAATGAAAAGAATTTCCTATCCCAAATCATTGTGGTTTAGAAACTCAAGAATTACCTGGAGCACAATGATGTCCAACTGGTGTCCCTCTACAACTCGGTCCAATATATCCTCAACGATACCATGTTAAATGGATGCTTATCACAATGGGGGGTCATCCTAAAACAGTTTGATAAATGTTACATCCCCCAAAAGGCCATTAAATGTCAGGTGATAGCATACTTCCTAGCTGATCACCCCTCATAAGAAACAACCCTTTTGGATAACGAACTCTCTGATGAAGAAGTGTTCTCCATCCAGGATAACCCCCAGGCATGGGAAACATACTTAGATGGTGCTTCCAAGATCATGACAGGTACAAGGAAGGAGAACCCCAAGATCAAAAAAGTGGGGACGGCAATTATAATGGTATCCCCAAAAATGTCTATCCTGTCATATTCTTTTTTACTTTCAAAAGGGTGTACAAATAATGAAGTTGAATATCATTCCCTCATTGCGCGTCTGGAACTAGCAATTCATGTGCAATCCAAACACCTAAAAATAAAGGGTGATTCAGATATTGTCATCAAATTGGTCAATGGTGACTATGCCATTATGAAATAAATATTGGTCAGGTTGATGAACCATGTTCAAGAACTGATGATAGAATTCCCCTCATAAATAATGTTGACTTATGTCCCCCAGTCACAGAATTCCAAAGTCGATGCTTTGGAAAATGAATCCACAACCTTGGCTGATCTATACGGGGATGAGATGGTCATTATCATTGCCCACTGTCAGATGGTATTTCTATTTATCCATAGTAGTATGGAGGAAATTGGAGAAATTATCCCCGTTTATGAGCCTTATGGTCACACCACTAGTTGGATGACACCCATTGAAAATTAAATTTGGAACAGGGAACTCATACATATAAGGATGGAAGAGAATAAGTCTGAAGATGGGCAGTCAAATTTTTCTTGTACAATGCGGTAAACCAAGAAAACGTTTTTTGCAAACATGGCATTGATGGTGTCTTTATTAGGTGCATTGATGGATAAGAGACTGCTTCTGTCACGAAAGAAGTGCACACAAGATCTTGTGGAGCGCACCAACCAGAAACCAAGCTCTCTCACCAAATCCAAATACATGGGTATTACTGGCCCACTATGATACATGATTGTGCCATATTCACCAAAAAGTGTCATTACTACCCAGTTCATGCCAATTTTATACCCCAACCCCCAGTGTTACTTCATACAAATAAGTACTTCTGGATATTTTATGTCTGGGGGATGGATGTTGTGGGACCATATCCACCCGCTACAACTAGACAATTCAAGTTTATACTCACAATAACTGACTTCTTTTCCAAATGGTATAAATCCACACACCTTAATGAATTCAGGGTGAAGAAACAATGTTAGATTTGTGAAGGACAACATCATTACCAGATTTGGTGTCCCTTATACAATACTGATGGACAATGGCACCAACTTCTGCTCTGCTAAGTTGGACAAGTTATACCAGCAGTATGGTATCAAAGCCAACCAGTCGTCCCACTACCATAGTGTGGAAAATGGGAAGATAGATGCTTTTAAAAATACATTGTCCAAAATACTCCAAAAGATGGTTGATAAGGATAATAAATTGTGGCCTGACAAGCTCCTTCATGCTTTACGGGCTTACTGAACCACAAAGTGTACTACCACCCTGGCAACCCCGTACTCACTTGTATACAGGGAAAAGGTGGTTTTACCTATCGAAATCCATGTCTCATCATATCGTGTATCCATTTGTGATCAACTATCCACGGATGAGGAATCCCAAAGATAGTTTTATGAGTTGGAGGGGCTAAATAAAAAAAGGATTCATATTTTATACCAATTAGAAATCTATCAAAATCGGATTGCACGAGCCTTCAACCAAAAGGTTCACCTTCGATATTTCCTCAAAGGGGAAATGATGTTAGTCCTAAAAACCCTTATGATACTCAGGAAGAATCCCCCAATGCTTGAACCAATGTTGGAAGGACCATATGTCATACATAGGTTCTATTCCAATAGAGTATATGCCCGAGTTTCGATGGATAGACAGCTCATCACTGCTCCCACAAATGTGATGTTTCTAAAGAAGTACTTCGCATAATAGCAACGTCGAAGCCCCAGGGTCCAAACTCTAAGGCCTTAAACTATGATTATTAATACCCCCCTGTCATGGTCCAAACTCAATGACATTAAACTCTAAGTAGTAATACCCTCATGTAATGGTCTAAATTCTAAGACCATAAACTATGAGTAGCAATACCCCCATTTCATGGTCCAAAATCTAAGAACTTAAAATATGAGTAGTAATACCCCCATGTCATTGTCAAAAATCTAAGACCATAAACAATTAGTAATACCATGAATCCATTGTCCAAAATCTAATACCTTAAACTATGAGTCATAGTCCTTTCCACACGATGTTAAACTATAAGGAACTCATCCCTAAAACATGGCATTAAACTATGACTCATCTCCTCACTGTAAGATGTTAAACTGCATGGTACAAATCATCCTAATCATATAACAATAAACTTCATGATCTATCATATAACTACATATGGATTGATTCCTTCTAGAAATACCCCAATCCTCGATCTTGGCCTAGCCCCCCACAAAAAAAGCCTCCATCATATCATTTACCTCCCAACACCGGTGAAGGAAACCATATGTCCACTCCTTGTTTATCACATCGAGTATAACACACATGATCTTTGGATTAGTGGTAAGCATTCTATTATGAAAACAAGTTATAGAGATGTATGGTAGACCCAGCACCCATAGAAAATGAAATAAAAAAATGTTCCCTCCCCCATGTTTGAGCCAAATCGGTATAGGGAACGTTCAGAACTACGTATGGCTTGATTCATTTCCTTGTAGGATAGATAGTGATGCCTAGATTTGGCTTCCCAGCCTAGCCATCATCATTTAAAAAAAGTCCCTCACATGTCCTTACACATGGACCAAGAAAAATCAGTACAGGGAATATTCATAAAATTGTATGGATTGATTCCTTCCCTTGTAGGATATGTAGTGATTCACGGATTTGGCATCCCATCCCAGAAATCATCATAAAAAAAAATTCCCTCACATTTCCTTACAAATGGACAGAGACAGATCGATATAGGGTAGATTCAGAACTATGTTTGGTTGGATTCCTACCCTTGCAGGATACGTAGTGATGCTCGGATTTGGCATCTCATCCCAGCCACCATAAAAAATCCCATTTTCCCCATGAATAGGTCAGACTTGTATGGGTAGTCCACATGAGGTCCTTATCACATTAAAATAAATTGTGAAATTTTTTAATAGTTATGTGTGGCCCTAGTCTTAGTTTCACAAGATCCCGCACATGCCCCCCACGCATGAGAAGTCAAAAGATCTTACTTCCCCCAATTAATATGATTCAAATCGATGTGGAAGTTCCAATATTTCACTAGTAATCACAATCTAGATATTCCCTCCATTCACAGACACATCTTTCCCATTTTTCACACTCTAAACCCCAAGAAAATTTGGATCCCCATAATCAGTCATGGCCATCTGAGATGGAAGGCCAGTGTTCTACATACACCTTTGTTTGACTATGCACGTCATGCCTCGGTGGATCTACATATGTTTCCCACAAAAATGGCCATTAATCAATGGAAAATTTATCCCCAAGAGATTCCTCCTCTATCTCAGTATTCCCAATGGATTACAAGCCCCATGTCATCCCTTGTGATTAAAGTTGCCCCCGAGACTATGGTTTATACCTTCTACCATCACTCACGTCTAGGTAAAACCAGAGCATCCTGATTGCGATTAACTCAAAGATATTAAATAACTTTATGATAGCTTAATCATCCTCACTACATCACTCTAAAATTCACATCATTAAGGTCTCACCACACATCATTAAACGGCGAGGCCAAAATCATCCTTGTTGTACTGCGTTAAACTGCATAGAAATGGTTTAAGCCTAAAGTGGAATCTGATGTTGATTTCTCTATTATTAGGTAATGACCTAGAATCATCATAACCAATTGTTTCTCACACAGATCATACCTCACATGACCTTAGGTATATTAGTGATAGATCCACCGTGACATTGTGGAAAAATATTCTAGGAATTTTGTCATAGAAGCACGACCCTAAAACGCATGTCACAGTTCCATTCCCCAAGAGGAACCCCATGTCCTATACATACAACGTTAAATGATAGGGTACCCTAAAAGATGGGTTGAATGTCTCACCGTAAGTGTGAGCCAGATCTATGTAAGAGATACCAAATTCCATGAGTAAATCAAATCCAAATTTTTTCCAATATGTCTGCATACACTCTTTCCATACCTCAAACTCCATACTCTGAGAGATATTGAATCCCCATAACCATCCATGGCTATCGTAGATGGAACGCCAGTGTCCTACGGACACCTTTGTTTGGCTATACACATCATGCCCTAGTGGATCTGCTTATGTTTCACACAAAAACGACCACCAATCAAAAAAAAATTAGTCCCCAAGAAATTCATCTCTTATCTCAGTTTTCCCAATATATTTTTAGACATGTTCCATCCCTCCTGATTCAAGGGCCCTCAAAGTCATGGTTTATATTTTTCCTCCCTACACATGTCATGGATATATTAGAACATGCGGTCTGGATTAATCTCTAATATATTTTGAGGTTTGTAAAGATACCCTATCTATATGTGTGAAGTAGATCCTCATACAAAAGAATAATTCCCCCACTCATCTTCAGGTTTCCCTGAAAAAGTTCATTTAAAATGTCCCTTTTTCATGTTCAAGTGAACCCCCTGTCGAAGGTCACATACCATATTCAGAATGTTCCCAATCACCATAGCCATAGGTGATGGAATGACAGTGGCCTGCAAACACATTTTTTTGACTATTCACATAATTCCCTAGAGGCTCTATATATACCTCTTACAAGATAGCTATTAATCAAAGGAAAATTCATTCTCAGGAAAGTATTTTCTAGTTTCTGTATTCTCAAATGACATTCATATTCTATCACACCTCATATTTGGAAATCTTATAGATAACATCTTATATACCTTTCTCTTTCCAAATTCCCCTAACATAAAAAAGTCTTCTAAGTGAAATAACCATTCATCATCTCTCTCTCATGCAAGTAAGAATTGTGCGTGAACAGTTTCCCACTCAAAGCCAATATGAATGTCCCTTATATTTTCAGACACCATTACCCAAACTAGCCATCCATTGTGTCTTCCAACACCAAAATAAATTCAAAGAGTTGAAAATCCCACCAAGGCCATCGAATATGGAAGGTCAGTGTCTTGCATACACCTTTTTTTGGCTATGCACATCATGCCCTGATGGCTCCACATTTGTTTCCCACAAAAAAAGGCCATCAATCAAATACAAATTTGTCCCAAAGAGATTCCTCTACTACCACTTTGCGCCTTAAATGGCTCTCGATCCTCATTCATGTCCATGATTCATGAATTATGTGTCAAGAAAATACCTAATCCAAGTCTTAAGAGTATTAGAAAATTCCTGACGGATAATCCCAAATTGGGTCCCCTGCCTTGTTAAGTTTTGTAAAAGTTGTTCAACCTAAAACATTAGTAATGAGTTTTATTGGAAGGATTATGAACTACCAGAGAAAGAAAAAGACACCATACTTTCCAGAGGGAAAATCCTCAGAAAGCACCTTTGGGAAAAAGTTGAGTATCAGTTCGTTAAACCTACGCCATGTATGGTTTTGAAGAAAAAAAATATTGATCCATGAAAAGATATGTAAATCTTGTTATTTCAAAAACCCACAAAGGGTGGACTAGAAAAAAGTCAATTTCTACCTGATAATCCCGTGTCAAGTAGTATTAGGAAAATATTAGGGTAATAATTAAAAAACATATGAAAGTTCGTGATTCTGTTCCATAAAACATCAGCAAGAGTCTAACTACACTCGCTAAGTCCCTTGGTTCAGGCCAAAATTATAGAATTATCTTAAAATTCTTGTCGGGGCTACTTGTTCATTAGAATAGTCTCCTCTTTGTTCTAATCGAACCCCATTCTGATGGGGGAATTTGTAGGGTCTCAAAAATTTAGAAAAGGGAAGGAAAATACTCCCGGAAGTTGGGAAAATAAAAGTAATGAAAATTGATGTGAAAATATTGGAATAAAATTAAAGAAATAAAAACATTAAGTGTTTTGAGTGGCCCACATACCATAATTGAGATGGGTTTGTGGACATCTTGGATCGTAAACCATCAGTATGTGAAACTATCTACAAGGTGTTGGCCCGTGGAGCGATGGTCATCGATCTCGGTGAACTATAAACTGCATCGTTGAGGGACTCATGTGCATGAAAGAAATTTACATACCATATCACAAACTAAACTATTCATGGACAAAGAAAACTGATAGGGTTTCATGAACCATGATCATGAACCATGGAATCCGCAAACCCTGTTTGACTGAGTCTTCTGTGGGTCATGATATATCTTCATGTGCCTCCACAAATGGTTCCACATGGCTATAGATATGGTTGCCTTGATTCTCTATAAAAGGGAGCACATAAGAAATTGAAAAGAGGACGGATGATGAAAGCTTAAAGGGGACCCATAGGTTAGAAGAATGAACTTAGGGGGGATTCTGGCTTTAGTCTTGAATCATTGGTGAACCCCAAATCTTGAACCACTCTCTTCGCAGGTACAGCCAGCTGTGAACCATAAAGTGGTGGGAACTGAATAATAATAATAATAATAATAGAACTGTGAACCTAAATGGTGAAACAGAGAAACATATATTTCTCACAGATGAAACCCAAAGCAGTGTGAAGGACCATGAATTTCTATGGTGCACGGTGTTCTATACACATGCCTACATACCGCATCGGTATGCAGATGACCCCATTGCCTCCATACCACTATGGTATACAGAGTTTCCCAAATCCCATATAATAAATCAGTACATGGATGGGGTGTTTTCGGGTATTCTTTCCACCAGTTCAAATTTACCCCTCCATTACTATACAGTCCTCCAAAGTCCCTTCATGAACCAATCCCCTGGAATCAGGAAAAATCCTCCTTTAAAGCCATTGGACCTATATGATCAAGACATTGGTGTCATCAGCATGCCCCGTTGAGTCTATATACCCATGGTAAGCTGAGTAACAATGGTTATCCCAACAACGGTTCAGACTTCAGGGATGTGTGTGGGTATACATTCCCATGGTAACTTGGAGTCCAAACATGGGACAATAACATGGACCTCTCCATTCTAGGGATTAAGGGTGATCACTTACTTTTCCATTTAATGAGGAATAGTGATCAGTTGAAGGAGTTATCTTCACTTTTCTTTTTGACAAGGACGAAACACCTCCCCTTCCTAGAATGAATTTTGGGGCACACCCACCGAGGTAAGTCCCAAATCTTCTAAGGTTGTGCTACATGAACTTTAATTTCATTTCTCATTGAATGCATCATCGCTCTGTGCCCTCTCCCACCATCTCTCTGGCCTCTTCCGCTATAGGCTCACCCTCTCCCACAACCAGGAGAGGAAGCATGTGGTTGGTTGGATCTCTCAGATCCTTTTATTTCTCATACTGATCATGACTCGCGTGGGATTAGAGGATTGTGACAATTACAACATCCACGGAAATATGAACTACAAGAACATTGATTCCAGATTAAACCAAGATACTTAAGATGCCTACATAAACGCCCAAGATCAAAAGGGTGCCCTTCCAAAAGGGGTTCACGCAATCATGTCCCCCCAAATGGGCAGCTTCCATGCATAAGCCCTAGCCATTCCAAACTATGTGGGTTCTAATTCCTCTCTCAAGGATACGTAGTAAACCCATATTAGGGGTTATATCCCATCATAAAGTCACCTTTCATCCCCCTAGATGACGATAAACTTCAAAATTCCTTGTTGTATGGATTAAGTCGGCATTTCCACCATAGCATCAAGTCCATATATGCTTCTGATGATCCTGACAACTTGGGTTATCCCATGGAAACCCACTTTTGGAATGAACCAAGGACTCATAAACATATGAATGTGACTTAAATCTATAATAGGGTCCCGAAATAGGAAATAATACTCCCCCAAAATGGTGTAGTGAGCCTGAATTCCCATCCTCTCGACCAATGGAGTCCTTTAGTGTTTTTGGCTGAATCATCAACTAGTGAGAGCCTTCCTTTGGAAAGTAGGTCCATGAATCCGGGATACTAGAGCCGTTGGGTGTTTCTGGATCCACAAATAAACCCATTGGAGACCATCCATGGAAGTTGTATTTAAGTGGGACCGATTTCACAAGTAATTGACCCCATGAAATTTCCCATTAAGACCATATAATTGTGGCATCTCTTTCGTAATATAAAAGAGGTAAATTACCTAGTCCTTGTAGGGTTAATCCAAACTTCCTTTAAAAGATAATGACGTAGAATGGGTCAAAACAAAATAAATTGTGAATTTGAAACGAAATCACCTCTAGAGAAAGAGACATATGATAATTATCTTTGGACCATTTCATCATCCCCTGAAACGCAACACCTTGGAGGTTAAACACCTCTATAGTAGGGTGTGGAATTCACCCATGATTTGGAATTGAAAAAAAATGATATCTCTTCCCTTGTACCATATATCCCCCACCAAGTTTATAGAATTAGTGGAATATTTGAATTTTTTTGGATTCCAAATGATTCATTCACTAAGTCATTTCACCCTGGGCCACCCAGTTCTGTTTTCGAAAATAGTCGATGGATCTCTCGGGTTGTGTATTGATTAAAAAAATATGAATAAGGTAACCTTTAAAAATAAGTCCACTTTTCCCATATTGATGACGTTTTCAATCTTATTAAGGGGAATGTGGTTTTCTAAAATTGACTTACATTTTGGCTATTACCATGTTTGAGTTAGAGAGGTTGATGTTCCAGAAACAGCCTTTTGAAGTAGGTACGACCACTTTGAGTACTTGGTCAAGCCTTTTAGGTTGATGAATGATCCAAAGGTATTAATGGAACTTATGAATACATTATTCCACCAGTATCTGATTTCTTTTTTTTATTGATAGACAATGACCTAGTTTATTTTGGGTCCAATGAAGAGCATAAGCATCATTTTTAGATCATTTTTGGAACCCTTTTTGACCATCTTATTTCTGCTAGGTTTTCAAATTTAACCTTATAGATTAGATATGTTTAGTTTTTAGGCCATTTTATCTCAAAAAAATGGTTATTGGGTGACCCTGATAAGATTAGTTTAGTAATGTCAGGGGAGCGGCCAAAGAATGTGTTTGAGATCACAAAATTTTTATGCCCAAAACGGTATTACAGGGGGTTTGTTCGAGATTTACCTTGAATTACTTTTCCTATATTAGTGCTCACCCGGAAAGGGGTAAAGTTTGAAATGAGCCTATAGTGTTAGGTATCCTTTGAGGATATTAAAGGATGATTGGACAAAGCTTCTATTTTGATCTTTTCAGAATCTAGAAAGGGATATTTGGTCTATTTAAATACTTATGGTTTGGGTCTAGGGTATGTACTAATGTAGTATGATTGATGCACCTAATTTGTGTATACATTTTTCATGTATTTTATTGAAAATAAGAGAAAGTTTTCATTAATTATCTACTTCTTAGGGGGAAAATACTTTGAATTTGGTGATCTTGTTCATTTTCAGAAGTTTTAAAGCCGAATACACAAAATGGGGGAGAACTGAGAAAAAAAATTCAACTACATGGTGTGTACTTATTTACACATCGTGTACATCTAGACTCAAACACGGATTGACCAAGAAAAGTACATGCCCATGTAATCAGAATCTAGTACACGCCGTGTACACCATTCTCAAGGCATTCGGTGGCTGAGAAGAAGTCTACACGCCCATGTGGCAGGCCGATAAGGACACCCTGTTTTTAACTTATAAACGTCGTGTATACCTTTCTAGTAGCGGTTGGTGGCCGAAAAATGAGACTACATGCCATTTATGGTGGTGCTACATGCCGTGAATCTCTACCTACCAGGCGGCACCGTGTTCTATGTCAGAGACGGCATGTTAGGGCGCCTACCGGTGGAGAAAATGAAGGCAGAAACGCGTGGAAAAAATAACACACCGTGTACTTTTTCCATAGGCCGTGTAGTTATTTTTTCAATAAAAGGAGGCCTTGGACTCCGATTTAAGAGAGTGGAGTGTGAGATAAATTATAGAGAAAAGTCGAATGTACGAAGGAGATAGAGACTCTATCACCGTACTACTGTCATCCTATCATCTATCGAAGAATCAATTTCCACCTCAAAGCTTCAAGCATGATCAAATCGGGTATTAAGATTTTTTTGTGTTTAGTTTTTTTATCATTTGTAATTAAACACCCATTGTGTTTGGGTTGTGGGAGATGATGAGTTGTAATTTAAATTAACTGCTATAAATTTGTTTGTTCTTTTAACTTCTTCTTATACTTCTTAAATCATTTCATTTTATCACTGAAAATTCAGAACTAGACCAAGGAAAGAATTTTTAGGTATTCAAAAGAAGAAAAACGATGAATATTTACATGATCATTGTAAGTATTCATTGACTCAACAAAATGGACTAAGGAAAATAAATAATTTTGAAACACTAACTTCCAGACCAAGAAGTTAATTTCTTCAAATCTAAATCTAAAGTTTACCAGACCAAGTAAACTTTATTACAAATTTATCCTAGAGTTTTGGGTTATCATGAACAACACAACCTCATAAGCAATTGATTTAATAATCAACTTCTCCTAAATCCACTACCCCAATGCATTTCTCCTTGTATTTTCATCAAAATCAATTTTTTTATATTTTTATTTATTGATTAAGTAATTTATTAAAGAAACATAAAACTAGTTATTATTTATAATCCAAACAACAAAAATTGACACTAAATTCGGCAAACATCATTAAAACAAAAATAAACACTAAGTTAAACAAGATAAAAATAAATCCTTTTCTCTTTGGATCGACCCCTTTCTGGTGATATACATGTTAGGATAAAAATAATTTGTGAAACTGATAATATACCTTCACTGAAACAAATCTCAAATTTTTGTGTCGTTTCTGGGGAAAAGAAAAGTGACTTTTAATATTTTTATAATTAAGTTTGTACTAAATTTTAGTGAAAATAAAAATCAAAAGTCCATAAACAATTCTTTTAAAAACTCATTTCTGATTATCATTATTTTTCATCATTTATTCTTGGTGTGTTTTAAAGTTGAAGGTCATTAGGTGTATGAGTAGCTACCTCACACATTCCAAGAAGGCTAAGTCATTGGGGTTTTTCCCAACTGACTCGGATATCGAAAGGACGTTTTTAAAGCACCAATGAGCACTCATGGCTGAGCAGAACCAAAACACTCCTATGGTACAAAATAAGGAATAAAATTCAAATGTTGTCCAAGGATCTGGAAAACATTTAGTTCCAGATGAAAACTCGAACCAGCAAGCTCCACATGCTCCAGAATACCATCTGATATAGATTCAAGAATTCCAACTAGATCAGATTCTATTTCTACATCCAAATCGGGGGCTATACTATGCCCCTTAGGACCAACAATACATATCAGTTACCCTTCCTCAACAGCCACCTCCACAGTGTACTCTCATGGAGTACAGATTTCCTTCAATCCATAGAGATAACACGTGCATCGTTCGTCCACCAGAGCATGCACAACACTTCGAGATCAAGCCTGCTATTATGTAGCTGATCCAAAACACTGTTCAATTTGGTGGCCTACCCAGCGAGGATCCCAATTCCCATCTCTCAAATTTTTTGGAGGTATGTGAAACATTCTACAACAGTAGATTGTCTACGGATTCCATCTAGCATCACCTCTTCCCCTTATCTCTAAGGGATAAGTTGAAAGGTTGGATTAAAGGTTTTACCCAACAATATATCCTCACCTAGGAGGAGCTAGCCCATGTGTTCCTATCTAAATACTTCCCACCATCGAAGATGGTGACTCTACAGAATGAAATCCATAAATTCTAGCAGCATGACACAGAATCATTGTACAAATCATGGGATCACTTCAAGGAGATGTTGTGTAAATGCCCACACCAGGGAATTCCACTTTGGATGCAGGTCCAGACCTTCAACGGAGGGATAACGAAAAATACAAAGTCTATGGTGAATATTGCTACTAGAGGTACAGTGATGAGGAAGTCCCCTCAAGATCTTTTTGAACTACTGGAAGAAATGTTTTCCAAAAGCTTCTAGTGGGATTTTGAGCGGGGCACACAAAAGAGAGGTATGAATTACATTGATTCTACTACCATGCTTGCTTCCCAACTGGACATTGTGTCCAAGAAAATCAATGCACTCATTCTGAAGGGAAAATACCACATACAAGAAGAAAACCATCCGGTGTGTATCGAATTTGGTGATAACCCCATCATGGGAGAATGTTCAGGTTCTTTTGAGGGCACTTCAACAAGTGAGGTAAGTTATGTTACCCAAAATAGAGGGCCAAACCAGTACTAGAAGTACCAGAACCCAGCATGGTGTGATCAACAAAACACAGACTGGGGCCAAAAACAGCAGAATCATCCGCCCTAGTGACCACCCAGCTACAACCAGCCTCCTTATCAGAACCAGTATCAGAAGCACCAACAACCCCAACAGGGCTTTTATCAACTGTAAGGGTATCATAACCCTCGCCTGCAATAGCCGCGACAGCCACCACCTCCACCATCTGAACAAAAACCTCAGCAAGATAACACCTCAAGGTTAGGGGATCTCATGACCAATTTTATATCTACTGATGAGAGTAGGGTTCAAAATTAGGAGGCTTCTATTTGAGTCCTGGAGAATCATATTTTCTAGTTGTCAAACCAACTCTCTAGAAGGCAACCTGGTACACTACTGGGTAACACTGAGAAGAACCCAAGGGAGGAGGCTCGTACCATCATGCTATAGAATGGAAAGGAGCTCCAACATCACCAACCAACACAACCAGGTGCCCTCATAACCCCTGTTGATGAAGAAGGAATAAATTAAGACCCCTCCTTGTCCAAAGTCCCATGGATGGAGGCTTCACAGAATAAGGGGGAGGAGGTTTTCAAACCCTTTGAGCCTACCTTACCCTTCCCAGAGAGTTTGAATTAGAGAAATCTGGACCACCAGTTTAGCAAATTATTGGATGTGTTTAAGAAGCTACACATAAATATTCCATTTGCAGAGGCACTGATGCAAATTCACACTTATTCCAAATTCATGAAGGAAATACTCTCCAACAAGAGAATGATGGAGTATCTAAGCACTATTTCCCTCACCAAGGAGTGTTCTACAGTCATCCAATATTCAATCCCTCAAACACTCTAGGATCCAGGTATCTTTACAATTATATGTACTATTGGACCACGTGAGTTTGGGATGGCCCTCTATGGATTAGGGTCCAGTTTGAACCTTATGCCCCTTGGAGTTTTCAAAAAGCTAGGGCTCAACGAGTTTAAGCCTATCTGAGTAGCCCTTCAACTTGCTGACCAGTCCATTAAACATCTGAAGGGACTATTGGAGGATGTGTTGTTCAAGGTGGGTAAGTTGATCCTTCCTACTGATTTCATCATCCTCGACATGGAGGATGGTCGGGAGGCACCTCTCATTTTGGTAAGGCCCTTCCTAGCCATTGGGAAGGTACTGATCGACGTGCACCAAGGGGAGTTGATTTTCTGGGTAAGAGATGAGAGAGCCTCCTAAAATGTTCTCAAGGCCATCAAGCATGCATCATTATCAGATCATGAGGACTGTTATGCGATTACAACTATGGATAATTTCTTATGCACAGTAAAGGATGATCTCGTATGTTTTTTTACTTCAGATAATTTTTCATCCTGGACATTATATTTGAAGAATATCTAGAAGACTTGTAATTCCTAGAAGGTCGGGCAGCAACTATTGGAAACGTGCAGTTGTTCTTGATAGTCTAGAATGGTATAAAGTGCAACCACTTGTGACATCAATTTTAAATGAGCCTGAACTAGAACTGAAGCCTCTTCCATCAGCTCTAATGTACGGGTATTTGGGAGACAATCAAACATTTCTTGTCATACTTAACGCAGAACTATCACAGGATTAGGAAGATACACTTCTTGCAGGTTTTGAAACTGTATAAGCACACTATTGTGTGGACATTCACTGATTTGAAAGGCATAAACTTTACCATTTTCACCCACAATGTCCAACTTAAAGAAGGCTCCAAGCAATCTCAGCAACCACAGCGACGCCTAAATCCCCCCATGAAAGAAGTTGTAAAGGAAGAGGTGATCAAATTATTGTATTCAGGAATCATCTATCCCATCTTGGATAGTATGTGGTTGAGTCTCTTATAAGTGGTTCCCAAAAAGAGGGGTATCACTGTGGTATCAAATGATAAGAACAATATCATCCCCACTCACACTATCACGGGCTGGCAAGTCTATATCGATTACTGGAGGATAAATGATGCCCCAAGGAAGAATCATTTTCCCCTACCATTCATGGATAAAATTATTGAGAGACTAGTAGGGAACAATATTTATTGCTTCCTCGATGGCTATTCTAGCTATAACCAAATTTCCATTGCTCCAGATGATCTGGAGAAGAGCATATTCACTTTCCCCTATGGTACATTTTCTTACCGAAGAATGTCCTTTGGCATGTGAAACGCCCCTGCCACCTTCTAAAGTTGTATGCTGGCTATCTTCCACGACATGGAGGAATAGATCCTAGATGTATTAATGGATGATTTTTTTATTTATGGAAAATCATTCACCACTTTTTTACAGCACCTTGAGCTATTTTTGAAAATATTTGAGAACACTAACCTAGTATTAAACTGGGAAAAGTGTCATTTAATGATGAAAATTGGTTTCATAATTGGCCATAGAATCTTAGAAAAGGGGATAGAGGTGGACCCAGCAATGATAGAAGTCATTTCAAAACTACCGATTCTGACTTCTGTTAGAGCTATCTGCAGTTTTTTGGGGCATGCAGGTTTTTACAGGCGTGTTTTCCATGACTTCTCAGAAATAGCCCATCCCTTCACCAATCTTATAACAAAGGATTCCATATTTGAGTTCAATGAGACATGCGCTATAGATTTTTAGCACCTAAAGCAGCACCTGGTAGAAGCTCTAGTGATGATGTATCCCAACTAGGTGGAACAATTTGAAGTGATGTGTGATGCCAGTGACTATGCAGTGGGAGCAGCCTTGGGCTAATGGATTGATCGGATTTTCTGACCTATATATTATGCCAGCAGGATGCTCAATGAGGCATATATCAACTACACCACCATAGAGAAGGAGGTTCTTACAGTGGTTTTCACATTTGACAGGTTCTGTTCTTACTTAGTGTTGTCTAAAGTTATTGTTTATACTGGACTTTCAACACTAAAGTACCTACTAAACAATAAATATGTGAAGCCCCGACTGATCTGTTGGGTACTCCTCTTACAAGAATTCTATCTGTAGATCCGAGATAATAAAGGGAGTGTGAACTTTGTTTTTGACCTTATATCACACCTAGAGCTTCCTCATTTAGAGAAGGAATAAGATCAGGAGATCTTGGAGGATTTCACTGATGATCACCTCTTTTCATTCAACGAAACTCCTAGACCATGGTATGCTGATATTGTGAATTTTATGGTTACAGGTTTCGTTCAACCCGACCTCTCCTTCCAGCAAAGGAAGAGATTTTTCTCTGATGTGAAGAGGTAATTCTAGGAATATCATCTACTATAATGATCCTGTGGTGATGGGGTGATCCACTATTGCATCCTAGAGAATGATTTTCATGGCGTCCTAGAGTTATGTCACACCTCACTAGTTGGGGGACATCATGGCTATGACCGTATGATATCAAAGGTCCTGGAATCTGGGTTTTTCTGGCCAACCATGCACAAAGATGTCAGGGCCTTTGTTTCCTATTGTGATTGATGCCGGAGGACTGGTAACATGGGACGTAGAGCTAAGATTCCCCAGCACCCCATCCTGGAGGTCGAGATCTTTGACATCTGGGGTACATTTCATGGGTCCCTTTCTCCCATATTTCGGGAACACTTACATCCTGGTCTGCGTCGACTATGTCTCCAAGTTTGAAGTTCCCTGAGTATTGATCAGTGATTGATAGACCCACTTCGACAACACAATTATGAGAGGAATACTGTCAATGTATGGAGTAAAACATCATATGGGGACACCATATCATCCCAAGTACAGAGGAAGGTAAATCTCTTTAACCGTGAGCTCAAGAATATCCTGGGAAAAATAGTAAATACATCAAAGAAATAATTGTCCAAGAAGTTAGATGATGCTCTGTGGGAATATCAAACAACATTAAAAACACCACTGGGAATATCCCCATTCCACCTCATCTATGGAATGTCAATCCATATGCTAGTGGAGTTGGAACACAAATCCAATAAGCCGTCAAGGCCCTGAATTTTGATCTGAAGGCACCTGAAGAGAAGCAAAAGTTCCAACTATCAAAACTTTATGAAATCAGATTAGAGGCATACGAGAACACCAAACTGTACAAGGAGAGGACATGAGAAATTCACGATCGGATGAATTCACATAAATCATTCCAACCCGGTGATCAGATAATTCTCTTTAACTCTCATCTTCAGTTATTCCCATGGAAGTTGAAGTCACACTGGTCTAGACCATTCCATGTTATACGGATATTCCATCATGGAGTGGTGGAAATTTTTGGATAAGATGGTCAACCATTCAAGGTAAACAGACAGTGGTTGAAGTCTTGTCATCACATAGATGACATGGTGGGAAAATTTTCCACCATACAACTCATGTAAGATGATAAGTAGGTTGAGCCATGAACCTAAAACAATGTTGATTCCTAGGAGGAAACCCGGAGGATACACGCCGTGTACCACCTATACACACGGCGTGTAAATTTTCCTTTTCATTTATTTTCTAACTATTATAAATATATAGTTTTACTAATAAATAAACAAGGATGATGTCGGTGCTGATGGTAAGGTCACTGGAGTTTATCTAAGGTGTCACTGGTTCGAATCCTCCTGACCTGCCTTTGGCATAGGGTTCCTCCTTTTTCTCTACGTATTTTCTTACACGCCATGTGTGGTAGTTTTTAATATAAATATTTTTGCTTATAAGAAAACCCATGGTGCGGATGGATCGGTTGGCCAGGGTCGTAACCCAGTTCTAAAAGACCCAGGTTCGAATCTTGACAACTGCACCATTTCCATCATTTATCCTTTTAGTAGAACTACATGGCATGTCTTTCTATATACGTCATGTGTGACATGTTTTCACTTACTAAATTAAACACTTTTGTATATAAAAAACTTCATGCGGGTGAAGTTGGAAGATTGGCAGAGTCTCATACCAAGATCCAAAAGACCTGGGTTTGAACTTGGATAATCTCTCTACTTCATCCCCTTTTTGTACAATTAAAAACCACATGCCATTCATTTCTTTATTCCCATGTAGTATAGGCTATATACATTAAATATATATAAATAATATATTAGAGTATTAGTACGACCTTGGCCCTAGTGGTTGTGGGCTTCTGTTCAGAATGGCCGATTGCCGGTTCGAACCTCACCCCAAGCACCAGACCAAAGGTTGTACATCTCAATTTCTAATTTTAAAATACACAATGTGTATTGGTCGATACATTATGTGTATAGTTTCATTTTTAAATTATCTATATATATAAATATATATATATCTCTATTTATTTTTATTATTTTTATTATTAATTATTATATAGTTTACTGTAATAATTATATATATATATATATAACAAAAACAAAACAAAAAAATAAGATACATGGAATGTAGACTATGGTACACGTCGTGTACCTCAGCTATATAAGCCGCAGACCTCCCAGCTTCAGCCCGTGTCGTGTGGCCCCCTCTCTCTCCCCGTTTCTTCCCCTGTACGCCACCCGGCCTCCCCACTCACACATCCACTGATTTTGGGTGTTTATGGTTCTGATTTCTTCTGAATTTTGATCCTCGGACCAGGTATTCTATTCCCTACCCATTATTTCAATGTTTCATAATAGTTTAGGGTGATTTTCAGATCAGCTGACTGTTCGGCTTCCACGATACACATGCACAAACTGAAGAACACAAGCCGTGTACTTTTGTACATGGCCACACACAGAATGCTTCGAAATTTGTACATACACGGTGTGTATGTTCGGTACACACCGTGTACAATTCCCCATCATACCTGGGTATCATTTTCACATGGCCTCGTACACTATGTTCACGTACACAGCGTGTGTGTTCGATACACGCTGTGTATACCATTTCTTTTTGCCAGCCCTTGTCTAGCCCTTCAAATGTCTATTTAACCTTTGTTCTTGAACATGTCATGTTGTTATCCCACATGGCATGTCTTGAACCATTCAAACTATGAAATAGTGGCCGTGTTTTTTTCAATACACGACCAGGACCCATTTACATTAACATGGTGTCTATGTTTGGTACACACGGGTAACCTTCCATGGTCTATCCCCTGCTCACTCGGCGTGTCATTCTAGAGAAAATGGGATGGTAAGCCTCTTTCATTACACGCTGTGTACTCTGAAAGTACATGTTGTATGCTTTTTATTTTTCCATTTTACTCACATTTTTTTGTTCCATTTTGTTATTTTCTATTTATTTTCTTTGGTTTTCTATTTTTTAGGGTATGGAAAATGGAGATCATTCCTGAGGGAAGCATCCGGCCTTAGCCACTGAGGGAGAGAGGCCCATTTATCGTCGGGTCTGACTCTGGCCTGCGACACTACCAGATCCAGACTCTCCAGTCTACCAGCTCCCTCCATTGGTCATCCTTCCACCCCTAACTCCCTCACCCGAGGCTGGTCCAAGTAGCGCCGCACTTCCACCATCTCATATCGAGCCTCAATGAACCATCATTTAGTCCCTCCAAGCTACCACTCCACCTGAGATCTCCTCTGCAGTCGTTGGCCCCTCATCGACCACATCATCCATCGACCATCTAACAATTACAACTGATCCTCTCCCAGTGCCATCTCCTGTTGCAACACCTCCACCTGAGACAGGACATGCAGGTGTTCCCTACCGTTTCATGGTGTTCTCGGTCACCGATTTGGAACACGACAGGGTTTGGAACTTCTCTCTTCGACCGATTTTGTTGAGTAGCTGCTATTTGGATAGCAGTGTCCCACATCAGCTGGGCATCTAGGGAGAGTCGGAGGATCTTCTCAGGCACACTCCCTTACTCACTATTTTCCAAGTCAGCACTCCTATTTCCCAGGATTTATTTTTAGAGTTTTCTACTTCATTCGATTTCGACAGATCTGAGTACCGGAAGACACCTGGTGATGCGGTACCTATGGTTCGGTTTCGGCTACGCGGTCGACGCTTTTCCCTTACCATGACCGAGTTCAGCTGAGGGTGTAGTTTCTATCCTTATCTTGTCACCCCTCCCCCTATCTCCTCCATAACTCAACCTGAGCACCATGACCTCATTGACATGTGGCAGGAGATTGTTGGGCTTGACCACTGTTATACCCCTACCTCCCAGAAGAGTACCCTTATAGCTGACACTATCCATCGCTTCACCCACAGGTGCTTCAGCGCCATTATTTTTTCCCACCATGAGAATATGGGGGACGTGACCGGTTGTGACATGGATATCCTTACCTATTTCATCCAGTCAGACTACCCATCCTCCCTTACCTTGTTGCCTCCTATTTTCACGCCATGTTTACCAGCTGTCAGGGAAACCTGAACAGTGGGTTTTATGCCACCTGACTTGCCCACCACCTCGAGGTTTTTGAGCCTTCACTTCCTCATGACCTGTTATGTTCCCCCCAACAGATGGAATGTCTCATTCTTATTAACATGGGATTGGTCCAGAAGCAAGGGGTGCCTACATCCTTGCCCAGGCATGCCCCACCCACCTGCTTCCCCTCATGTCCCCGCTAATGCACCTTCTCCTCCTCCCCCCTCCCCCCTCCAGCATCCCCACCCCATCCCCCTACTTCTGACCTTCCATATTCTATTCCACCTACTTCTCCCTACTCCCGCACCCTCGATCGACTTCACCTTTTCCCTCCGCTTAGTTGCAATGGAGATGAATTAGTCCATCTCGATCAGCGTCAAAAATGACTAGATTAGATGTTGGGGCTTCTTCTCAACATCATGGTATCCTATTTCCCCCACCGTCTTCCCCTTCTTTAGCTCCTGGCCCTTCTTCTGTGGCTCCACCACCCTTCACTGCACTAGAAACAGATTCTGTTCTTCTGTCTACTATGGGCCCAGCTGCTGCTACCACTATCACCACTGCTACCAATCTAGGGAGTGATGTCGAGCTTCCAATTTCGAGTCCAGTACCTATGACTCCTACTTCTACATCTTTTCTTTTAGGTTCATGTTTTGAGCCTCTAGCTTCCACGACTCCTGATCTATCTCTTCTGGCTAGTTTTGTACCAGATGATGCCTCTTCTGAGGTGACCCCCTGACTAGTTTTTGGTCTTATGATTTTCATTAAATATATTTGTGATATATTATGCATATGTATGTTGTGCATGCTTGAATTGTTCTATTTTTCCCACTATAACAGATACTTTGGCATGATTTGGGTTGCACTATTACATCACCTCTTGTTTTTCTTTCTCCTAGACACGAGGGGAGATTTATTTTTTCCATTGTTTTCTTTTGTTTCTTAGTTTACTTATTTCTTTACTTCCCCTCATTCTGGTCCACTACTGTGTCCCCACATTGATTTGTTCATCCTTTGCAGGATCATGGTGGACCAATTGCGGTATTATGTATGGGGGAGTGTCTCCCAACCACCTTAGTCTTTGCCCTTATAATCATTCTAGGAGACATCATTATTAGAAGATATATTTTAAACTGTGAAGAAATTTCGGTTAACCATATTTTTAAATAATAAAGCTGAAAGTGGAAAATTTTAAAAGTTGTATACTTATTTTGGTTCTTATGTATTTTGAAATGATTGTTGATATAGTTTATATTACAACTTGTAATCCATGGATAATTACATTGAGTAAACTAATCAAATATATGCTAGTCACGACCTGATTGTCTCTTTATTCGTTTTCCCACTCCTGAGAGGTATTTTAAACCCTTTGTCATATAATTCCTAATACCCTCTTTCTTGAGAGATTCTTAGTATATACATAACTACCATAATTTTCAAGTTTTCTTTTCGAAACATGAGGATTTTTTTAATTACATTAAAATTTTTGAGGTGTTATATTATTTTAACACCTTTATCTTGATGCCTACCCTACATCTTATCATTGTGAATCCCCTATAAACCATGAATAGACTTTATAGGAAGCCATATTACAAGCCTATTTTCCTTCCTACCCTAATTCTTTTATGATTTTTCATGATTATTCAATTGATCTCCAAATAATGGAGTGGTAACTCATGTCATACTTTCATGAATTATTACGAAATTAAGTATTGGGGAGAACCTCTTGATCATGCGGGGCGTAAAGGGGTCCAATCCTCTATTTACGAAAATTCTGAAAGGTTCCCCTTGTTCTTTTAAAAAATGGGAGACAAAGGGACTTTATACTCACTTGTTGGTTTGTGAACCCTACCTACCCAACTAATGGAGATGGTGAGATCATTTCTTTGAGATTGTTAAGGATGCTTTTACATTGAGCTTAACTTTGAATATCATGCATTTTTTTTTAAGAATTTAGCCTCCTTTTTCAACCCTCGGTGTTATTTTCACATTATTACCTACCAACCTTCAGCCATAGAGACATATAATCCTTATTGAAAATCCCTCATGATTTTTGTAAATAAAATTTTCTAAATTAGAGAACAATATTTCTTGAAAACCTATGGATAGAGTGTATATATCTTTGATTGGGCATAACTTTGATTAAAAACATCTTGAGTTTTGAGCATATTTTTGGTGAGGTAAATCTTCAAGTAGATTATTTATTTTTGAAAGGTTGAAACAAGTGTTTAAAAGAGGATGACAATAGTCAATTGAATTTTATATGTGGCATGATTAGAATATCTATATAATTGAAGTTGTTTTGTACCTTTTTAGAATTTTCTCGTATAACTTATTATCTATATTTATGATTTACTAAATTCATCTCTTTTAAAATATAGACTCTTTTAATTAGATGTTGATATTTTCTTGAGGGCAAGAAAATGACTATGTATGGGGGAGTTTGATGCACCAAATTTGTGTATACATTTTTCACGTACTTTATTGAAAATAAGAACATGTTTTCATTAATTGCCTACTACTTAGGGAAAAAATAATTTGAATTTGGTGATCTTGTTCATTTTCAGGAGTTTTATGGACGAATACACAAAATGGAGGAGAACTGAAAAAAATTGACAACTACACAGTGTGTACATATTTACACATCGTGTACGTCAAGACTCAAACACAAATTGACCAGGACAAGTATGTTCCCAAGTAATCAGAATCTGGTACACACTTTAAATGTCGTGTACACCATTCTAGAAGCATTCTATGGGAGACAAGAATTATACATGCCCATGTGGCCGGCTGATGAGGACACATCGTGTTTAACTTACACATGTCGTGTATATGTTTCTAGCAGTGATTGGTGGCAGAAAAGTGAGACTACATGACATGTATGGTGGCGCTACACATCGTGTATCTCTACCTACCAGGCGGCGCCATGTTCCAAGTCAAATATGACATGTTAGGCCACCTATAATCAGATAAAATTAAGGTAGAAATGTGTTGACAAAATTACACGCCGTGTACTTTTTCCACACGCTGTGTAGTTATTTTTTCTATAAAAAGGAGGCATTGGCCTCTGATTCAAGATAGTGGGGTGTGAGAGAAATTGTGGAGACAAGTTCGAAGGTCCTAAGGAGAGAGAGACTCTATCACCATACTACCATCATCCCACCATTTACCAAAGACTCATTTCCACCTCAAAGCATCAAGCATGATCAAATCAGGTCTTAAGAGTTTTGTGTTTATTTTCATATCCGGGTGTAAGGAAACACCTAGTGTGTTGGGGTTGTGGGAAATGATGAGTGGTAATATAAATTAACTATTATGAATGTGTTTTTTATTTTAACTTCTTCTTATTCTTCTTAAATAATTCAATTTTATCACTAAAAATTCTGAACCATAACAAGGAATGAATTTTCAGGGATTCAAAAGAAGAACAAAAACGAATATTTACATGATCATTGTAAGTATTCGTTGACTCAAAAAAATGTAATAAGCCAAATAAAGAATTGTGAAACACTAACTACCAGACCAAGTTGTTAATTTCTTCAGATCTAAATATAAATTTTACTAGACCAAGGAAACTTTAAATTGAACACAGAGTGTTGGGTTATCATGAAAAACAAAACCTCATAATAAATTGATTTAAAAATCAACTTCTCCTAAATCCACAACCCCAACGCATTTCTCTTTGTATTTTCATCAAAATCAATTTTCCTATATTTTCATTTATTCATTAAGAAATTTATTAAAGAAACTTAAAACCAATTATTCTTTATAATCCAAACAACAAAAATCGACTCTAAATTCAGATAATTCATTAAAATATTAATACAGACTAAGATAAAAAAGATAAAAATAACTCTTTTTCCATGTGGATCGACCCCTTACTGGTTCTATACTTGTTAGGGTAAAAATAATTTAGGACACTGATAATATACCTTCGGTAAAATGACTTGCCAATGATCATGTTGTGGCTTATGGGTCTCACCAACTTCGACCACATGGAAATAATTACCCATCCCATGACCTGGATTTAGCAGAGGTGATGCATGCCTTGAATACATGGCACCATTATTTTTTGAGAGAATTTTGTGGTTTATTTTGATCATCGGATTTTAGCCCACCTTTTCTCTCAAAAATATTTTAATTTAAGTCAATCTCATTAGGTTGAGTATCTTCAAGGGTTTGTTTTTAATATCATGTATACCCTGATAAAGGTAATGTTTTGGAAGTTGATTTGAGATGGATGTTTGTTGTGTATGCTTTGAAAGAGGCCAGTAGTGAGTGGTCTTTGATGGGTCTTTTTGCTCAAATGATATTGGAGACCAAGTAGCATAGTGGAGGTGCATTCTTGGATAATATTTAGATAAATATTTATCTTATGGAACTGATTCAGTGGGAGTATCCTTGTGATGTGTTTTGAATTTAGTCTATATAGTTCCTTCATTGTGGGGAGACACCTTCCAAGTGTTTGTTGTCTTCTGAGGGGGTTTTGTGCTTCAATGGTTGATTTTTGGTGCTATTGTCTATGAGAATGGTGGTGGTGGATGATATGCACCTGTCTCAGTGGGTAATTTATCCTAGTTATACCAAGATGTAATATGACATGTGTCGATAGTTCTGGTGACCAGGTATGAGGCAGGACATAGCTGACTCTATATTGTAGTGTTATACATGTTATAAGGTTAAATCAAAGAACCAAAACCCCTTTGGTTTTATCCAGATACTTCCTATTCCTACTTGGAAGTGGGAAAAAAATTCAATGGATTTAATTGTTGGTTAAAAGTGTAAAACTCATTGGAGGAATTCTATATGGGTAGTGATTTATCATCTGACCAAATCACCCCACTTCATTCTCTTAAGGGATTCATCAAAGGTAGATGAGTTTGGCTAGTTGTATGTTTAAGAGGTTTTCAGGATACATGTTGTGTCCTCACCTATCGTTTTTTATATAGATTCTTGTTTACCTCATGTTTTTTGGAAGGTTGTCATAAGGAAATGGATTTTCATGTCAAGTTGAGTATGTAATACCATCCTTGAATGGATGTTAAAGGGATTGTGAAAATTATATTTTGAAGGGCATGTTTAGGGAATATGTACTAGACTTTTGTGGTAAATGGTATTTCCATTTTGGATTTTTCGAGTTTGTGTATGACAATAGTTACCAATCACTAATTCTAATGGATAATTTTGAGATGATTTATTGTTAGTTTTTTAGTACACTTTGTGTTGGGATTTGGGGGTATTTGTTGGGACAGAGCCTTGTGTATGAGATTTCTAAATAGTTAAGTTGATTAGGAATCAATTTTTGATGGACCAGAGTCATCAAAAGTTACTATGTTGACCAGAGGTGTAGAGCATTAGAGTTTTATATGGGTTACCGGGTGTTCCTGAATGTGGCACCTTGCTTGGGTCATCGCCGTTTTGGTAAGTAAGTAAGGGAAGCTAACGTCAAGGTATGTCAGACCGTTTGAGATTATTGTTAGGATTGGTAAGGTGACATAAAATTTATTTGTCCCCTCTCAATTGAAAATGATTCATGACATTTTCATTATTTCTCAACTACAAAATTAAAACCTATATCCGTCTCATGTGTTGAATTGGGAAGATTTGTAATTGGGGTCAGATTTTTTGGTGTTTGAATGACTGGTGAGGATTGTAGATTCACAATAGAAAGTGCTTCATGGGAAGTCTATCTTATTGGTCTGATTGCATTGGAATCATGGAAATGACATTAATGAGACTTGGGAGAGAAATTCTTAGGCAGAGGAGTATCTTTTGTTTTCTCATTGGTCAACCATTGAGATGAATTTCTATGGAAGGAATGTTTTTCATGATAGGGAGAATTATCACATCCAAGTTTTTATTTTGAGATAATTTCTTTTTTTTTTGTCTTACATTCATCCCATATTTTCCCCTTGTTTTTTGGATGAAAAATAAATAATTTGGGCATTACAGTAGGTGGTGCATGGTTATTGCCTGGTTAGGGGAAACCATCAGCCCTTTCCAAGGAAACTGTGTGGCCAATTTCATTTTGTGTATAGTGGATAATAGAATGGTTGGCAAATGGTTTGTCAAACCATGTAGGATAATTGTTTGGATTAGACCACTTAGACAGAGAGGGGTGCACATTTTTCACATGGTTTGGAAAAATACATGAGAAAACCAAGCGACTTGTACATATAATTCAAATTTGTTTTTTACCATTTTACCCTTTGATTTTTAACCCTATAATCTCCTAATCCTCCCCGCTCGAGATTATACACCATAGGAACCTCCTCTCTCCCTCATTTATCCCATTGATCATCATTTTTGTGGTATATTTGGTGTGGTTTCTTCAGTAATCTCCAAGAAAGTTCCTTTCACCCTTGATTTAACCTCTTTTCTAGGGTTTCTCTTCCACCTTATTTGGGGTTTTGTTCTACAATGGCTTGGTGACCTAATTTGGGTTAAATCTTGATTATTAAGTATCAATATTGATGTTTGTGGTTTGATCATTCCTTTATAGGGTTTTTTTGAGGTGTAGTTGTGGTTTTTCATAGATTTCTAGAATTTTCCAAGATTGAGGTAAGTGATATCAAGATTTAGCATTATTTTATGATTTTGATATGTTTTCATAAGTATTTAAACATGTTTTGTGGAATATGTATATGGTGAAATTGTGTTTTCAAATGGATTTGATGTGTGTGTGTGTTGAAAGATGGTTTCCCAAATCAAATGGGTTGTGTTTCATGCATGATTTCATTTTGTGTTCCTTAAAAGTGTTTTAAAAATTGTAAATGTATCTTAATAAATTATGAAAGTGGTGTGAAACCTGTTTCTAATTGGATTTGATGTGAATGTGAATTTGAAAGAGGTTTTTTTAAGATAAATATTTGTTTAATACATGAATCTACATTTCTTGTGTGTTTATGTGATATGTGAAATGTAAATTGAGCATGAAGGGGATCCAAGATATCTAATTGGGAAAACTAGTACTAGTATTCTAGTTGACTCAGAAATGACTTGGTCTGAATGTATCTCGTAGTATTTTCCATTACAATAATAATTGAATTATGATGATGATTGGATACCACTATTATATTGGATGGATTCCTCTCTAATAGATCATGCATGAAGAAGTTGTGGGTTATGCTTTCTATACCACCTTTTACAGAAATACGAGGTTCCTAGTGTCCCATTTGTGCTAGTACCTTTAGATATTTTACATGGTGATCTTGTGATACTTTTCATATCATCTGCATATGGTGGAACTTACTATTTAGATAATTTTCAATACATGTTTCTTTGAAAATGTTTCCCTTAAAAACGATTTGTTAAAAATGTTCCCTGGTTCTTTCTTAAAACTAGAATAATGATTTATCTTGAAATTCTATGGAAAGGAATCCTTCTTTTGGGTGGTATCCTACTAGGTTTTGGATCACACCCTATATACATTCTTGGGTGTATGTGTACTTTGTTATGTATGAGATAGCTAATGAAAAGATATATCGTGGTGATGAGGGTGGATCTGGTTACTATTGTTCCAATTATTTTAGGGGTTGAGGGTGGTGGATTGAGGATGATTTTCTTCTTGTATCATGGAGGTTTTTGGGATAATTTTTTTCCAATTTTATTGTAGTGCCTTTGGGTATTGTTTAAAGTTGTAAACTTTGATTTTAAAAATTATTTTACCTCATTTGGTTATGATTATTCAGGTATTTTTTATTTGTTATTAATGATTTTTATGATTATTCAAAGAGGTGAAAACATTCCCAAATCATAGTATTGATAATCAGGCACTAGTTTCCAGCCCATGGGGATTGGGAACACCATTCAGTCCATGCCATTAATTGATCTGGGTTTCGATTTGGATGGAATCATGTCTTGGTTCTTTACACAAACACATAAGAAGAATAAATTAATTTAAAATCAATCTCACAGATGGGACGACACTACGTATTTTTAATGTAATAATGTTCAAAATTTTACTCAATTTTTATATCCAATTTCAATGTAAAATTGGTTATAATGAACTAAATTGGATTCATTGATGTATAATTGATCTAATTATTCTTAAAAAATATATAATTTTACTATATAAATAAATTAGATGAAAGAGAAGTTTTGAATTAAAAATCAGTATTTTTCTATATTCATCCAAAAATGAAGATTCTCATAAAAATACCCAAAATTCACCCTAACCTAATTTTTATATTATAAATTCTAAAATGATGTTCATTTTATCAAATTTAATTTCTAAAATTTTTTAAAAGTAATTTTATTTTTGTTCACAGGATGACATAAAAAGAAGTTCGTTTGAGAAAATAGTATTTTTAAACATATAAAGTCTTTACGAAAAATTATTATTTTCATTATCAATATTTTTTTTATTTATTTAAAAATATTATAAATAATATTTCAAAATTATTAATTACTATTTTTAATTTCTATGTTATAACTATATTGTTTAAATAATTATAAAATGAAGTATTGTAGAAACTTAGTGTTGCCTGTAATGTATGTCAAGTTAGTGTTATGTGTAGAAAAAAAAAATTTTGCATTGCATATAACACAAGAAAAATATAGTTATTTAATATAAAATAATCTATTTTTAGTGTTTCATGAAATGAAAAATATCAAAAATATTGAATTAATTCAAAAAAATATTTCAAAAAATCTTAGGGTGTTACAATTAAGGTATATTGAACTAATTTTATCTAAATACCTATAAAGTTTTGGATAAATATATGTAAATTATATCCTTGATCTCTTGGTACAATAAAATAATACCAATGCAGAAACTTAGAAATATATTCTTCAAAATAAGACATATCAAATATCAGGATTTTGTTTAAATCGTTTCTAACTTTTTCAGTCAATTTTCCATCTTTATTGACCAGTGAATTTCCATTAAAATCCTATTTTAAAAAATTTTATACTAGATGTATAACCTCATTTAAGAAAGATACATATTCCTAGATAGTTATAATCACTTTTTAGTGTCTTAATAGCATTTCCCAAAATCACCAAACATTACCCCTCAAGGTATCCCCTATAAAATTGAGTGCACATATCTGTGGTCCATTACTATAATCCAACTGATAGAATATAGAAATGAAGGTCTAGATCTCATTGACATATATATTATCTAGGATCATTTCCAAAATAAAACTTAAGGGTTGTACTACATTGAGTAACCCCTTTTTTGTAAGTATTATTTGGCCTATATTCTTCCTGGATATTTCAGGGATATGTGGGATTTATGATCTTCTGAAACAACTCTTTGAATGACCCTATCTATTTTTTTCAAGGTGTTTGTTTCTAGGATATCACCTATGATATTGGATTGTATTACCAATATTTTACCTAAATTCTTTTAGTTGTATATAAACTGTCATCTTTTATTATCTTCTTTTATGAGGTTTGACTAGTAGGTCTTCCATTATTTTGAGATTTTCCTTCAGATCAAGGGAGACATGATATATATCTCAAAGTTAAAATTTATCTTGAGTAATGATATAATTTATATATTTATAATAATCTTAAATACATTTAGGAATACTCAAAACCTCTTCCTGATGTTTCTCAGCTTCTCCATCCAAATTCCATGTGTAATATTCAACTGTATATCATCCTGATACACATTCCATTTTTTTATCCCATCATATCTATAGATTTTTTTCATGATAATGGATTATTATTGATTAGATGATTCATTTAAAGTGTTCCATAAATCTTACTAAAAATATATTTTTTATTTTTTCAAATTCTAAATCTTCTTCCATCTATAATTTTAGTTTTTTAAGAAAATTATATCTTCTTCTGGATCTCCTATTGTTCTTCCTAGGTTTTCAACTTCCACCTATAATTTCCTAATTGAGATACTATTTTTCCTAATTTATACTTTAATGATTCAATATTCTCATAATTCTTTTGGGATTTCTAACATAACTTGATCAATTTTATTTTTTTCCATAGACTATTTTGGCGGTTGGTATTTGATGATACTATATAAGGCAAAAAAAATTGGATTTGTTCCCATAATACCTTATTGTTACTTATAAATGTTTTATATCATAGTATAAATCGCTAAACAAGGGTGTGAAGTTTCATTCACCAATATTTACTTAATAATCTCTTTGGATAGCTTCCTTTTCATACTCTGATACCACTACTGGGTGATGATTATAGAAAATAACTTCAACCCCATGGATAGAGATAACTAATATGTGTATAAAAGTTTATACGATTTCCCAATGTATTGTAGGAAAAAATCCAATCACATTTGGATTAGAAAGTATCATAATATACCATCATCAAGATTAGTCTATGAAAAAAACACGAAGTGATCAAATTAGAGAATAATCCCAATATACTCATGATAGGATTAAAGTGCTAAATAATTGAATTCATAAAATTGAATTTCAGTTATGAAAATATTGGTAGCTATTAAAAAACCTATAATGTATTATAAGATATCTATAAGGTGATATAATTTTCAAAGAAATATAAATTATGGTTAGAAGGTGATATATAGTTGGAAGAAATATCTGCGATGTTTGGAAGAAGCATAATAGTACAAATTTAGATGATTCCACCAATCTACAAAGAGTTGTTATCATGGAAAAAAGCATATATAAAATCAGATAAAAAAGTGAAATTATATCTGAATGATATAGTACTAAAAATTAAGCATGGAATTTAGCTTGAGAAGATCAGTAATGTAAAAAGTAATTTTGAGTATTCCTTGGAGTGTCTGTGAGAATCATAAATAGATCCATTATATCATTACTTGAGAGAAATGGGAACTTGTAGATATATAATGTGTCTCCCAATATTTGATCGAAAATCTCAAGAAAGCTAATGTTCTACAATCTAGAATTAAATAGAATAATAGAAGGAAATAAAATTTATCTTCTGTTAGATTAATTGTTGTAAAAACATGGAAAGTCAAGCCACCATGGAAAACAATCACCTAGAAACCAAATCCTTGATATTGAGATAAATGATAATTCAAAGAGTTGTTTTATTAGATCAATTGTGAAGTGAATCTCATATATCATATATATATATTCAAAAAGAATATAGAACAAGGAAGAGCCAACCATAAAGGGTGACACAAAATTTTATAATCCTTAAGATAGATTTAAAAAAGGATCTTAGAGTATCCATAGACAAATGGTATTGAAACCCTTGATTCTATATACTATAAGTTGGTTTATAATCATGGACTATAGATAGTATACTCAATTTTATTAGGGTAAACATGAATGGAAATAAAGGTAGATTTTGGGATATGATATTAAGACATTAATGAGTGATAACATATTCCAAGATTATTTCACCTTATCAATCTAGGTTATACTAGTAGTAGTATATTTCCATAAGTTACTGTTTTTTGGAAATTCAATAGTCAATCTAGATAGGTAATTGGTATAAAAATATAAAACAGCATTAACCAAAATCCATATCTGTGAAATGTGATATTTTGAGGAATATCTTTTTAACTTTTAGCATTATTATTATCTTCTTATACCATAAGATCAATAATATATTTTAGATTTATTTATTGAGAAGCTTCTTGGATGTTTTCCTAAAGTAGTTCAACAATCCTTGAAGACTAGACTTTCTCAAAGTATAGATATAAATGATACTTGAGGAAATTGAACATAAATAATAAGTAAAGTGATATGAATCTATTTTAGGAAAATTAACATCTTTTAGGATGTAATAAATTCTTCATATATGCGTTCCTCATGTTTTCTAAAGGCTAAGGACATTACAGAAAGATATGGGTGTGGTCCCTCTATGAATAATCTTGGTAAACACCAAAAAAACATCATTTAAGACATATTATATATAATAAAAATTTGAATTAATGATATCCCACTGTAATATCTATAAATAATTTTGTAATATAATATCATCAAGAAAATTTTCAAGCATAAATATATAGAAATATTAATGGTACCTTAGACTAAAAATAATCCAATAGGATGAGGGAGAAATATTTAAGGAAAAAATGTAAGTATCCCATATTATATAAAAAAAATCTATATCCATTTGTGATTTTTATTTTTTTATAGAAATAATGGCCACTAAGATAATGATTTCCTATATGGGGAAAGAAGAAGGAGTTGGTTCATAGAAATATAGACGAAATATGCCTCATAGATATTTTTTTGGGAATAAGATATAAAATTATTTGATAAGAGTTTATATTATTTATATTCAGAGTACTCAGAGGATAAATAATCCATCTTATGTCAATAAGGTAAGAAACATAATGCAATTTTTATCCAACTTCAAATAATAATGATTTGAGAAGGATTTAGTACACTATAATCTTCTCTAGAGCTTGTAGGTATAAAATAAATAGAAGGAGATCTAGTTTATTATTTAAAAAATGAAATCCCTTTGGAAGGAAGATATATTCAATAATATAATATTCATTGAACCTATTAGTATAAGGTATACCAAAATTATAGGGTACCATATCAATAAATGAATAATATCTCCAAGTATGGAGAGGTAGATAAAGTATATAAATATGATAGAGGATTATATATAATGCCTTTATTAAAACCAAATAGGGTTTTTCAGACTATTCAAAAAAATGCCAACTATGTGAATCTTTCTATAATCTAGATCAATGTTGATCATCTTGTAAGAAAGGGAAAAGATATACACATCCTAACTACATTAGTATATGGTAGATTAGGAATTATTTCTAATTCATTATTAAGTGAAGCACGAGAAAAAATACATGTAGGTTAATTATGGGTGATAGTGATCAGAAATTTTCATATGTTATTATAGACCTAAATATTAGTAAAACTCTTGAAGTAAAGATAAATATGATGAACTTATTAAATAAATTAATATTTCCAATTGATGGAAGATGTGTCAGAAATGTCAATCATTTTTACATAAATTTTTGCAATACAAAGAGGTCATCCCTAAAAAAAGGTGTGGAACGGTTTACACGTCATTTCCAATATAAAATTATATCAATTATAGAAGTTGATATAAGTATAATAAACTTCTTCTAGATATGATCAAACAAGTTGAAATTTCCTATGGAATGGGTTTCACGATATCCAGAAGAAGAATGAGTGGAAAATAAAACTCTTCAAAATGTGATCAAAAAAGTTAGGAATAAACTTTTCATCTCTAAGATTCGAGAAGAATACAATACTAGGTTATAATAATCAAGATCTTAATGATTATATTTTATGACAGAATATCTCAAATTTTACATACTTTTATGTCCTTTATAGAATCTAAGGATCTAAGTTGGATGATATGAAGGTAATTCAATAGAAGCATCTAGTATATCATCTTCTAGAAGAGTAGTCTGATAGATAATAGTCTGAATACTTGTCTATAAGGAAGGAGAATCTCATATAGTAAATATGATATCTTCATTACTCAGTGAAAAAATAAAGGAGTGGGATGCATTATTTAACCTAAGCATTGGTAGAACTATATATCTCATCCAAGTGGATATAGGTTTTACCTTATCTTTCAAAAGAAACCAATTTTCTGGAGTAACCTATAAATCTATAGATTTCATAGTTACGGTAGGTAACAATATAACTTTTTTTATTTAATAATTAAAAAAAGATGCTCAAATTCAATTAAATGGGATTATATTTTTATAGTTGGTGTTTTTCATTATTCCTTAATTTCTAGACAACTTCTTGATTATAAATAAATTCCTTATAAGATATCAACTAGGAAGGATATTTTTAGATAGAATTATCCTTGATAATTGCCTGATTCTAAATACTTTTGGAAAAACCATAACAGTTCTAGAAAATAAATCATATACTATCCAAGTATAGAATTATATAGATCAGGATAAAGAGTCCCACTAAAGGATTGAGTAGTATAAATTATATGTTAGATTAAAAGTTCTAATGATGAATGAATATGAGGAATTGATTAATGTTAGAGTTTATTTATTAGAGAAGTATACATAAACCCCTATGAATTATGGTAAAAAGAAATTCTAGAAGAGACAATTACCTTGAAGGATCCCAATATTATTATCAACAGGAATTCTATTACCTATCCATTGGAATGATTAATTATATTAAGAAATGGATTCTAGAATTAATCAATCTTGTATTAATCAGGCATAATGAAATGTCTCATAGGAGTAAGGAGTTTATAGAAATGAATCATATTGAGAAAAAGTGTGGTGGAGCTAGAATGGTTATTGATTACCATGATCTTAGTAATTCTTCAAAGTATGATTACTATAATAATACTAATTTTGAGGCTTTAAGGAGTAGGATTAGGACTTAAATTACAATGGAAAATTATAAATTTGATCTTATGTTGGGTTATTTGAAGATTAAGATCAATGAAGAAGAAATATCATTGACTGTATTAAAAACCCCAGTAGGATATTTTGAATTTATAGTTTTCCATTTAGACTCAATAATTCCCCATGAATATTTTAGAGCAGAATGGAAAAGTCATTTAGAATATTATCATAGTTTTTTATAGTAAATATAGATGATGTGCTAGTATTCGATAAGAATACATAAGTGAATATTGTTCACATAAAAAGGTAGATGAAGTATTTTTGGACATAAGGGATGATACTTTAGAAAACAATTATAATTTGGATGAAATATAAGATATAATTTTTGGGATACTAGAATCAATGATGTATAGTGAAGCTCCAACCACATACTTTAGAGAAACTAGAAAAATTTCCCAATTTGTCTGATTGGATGTAAGAACATACAAGTGTTTCTAGAATATTATATTATGAAAGATAATATGTAAAATATATAGTAAATATATAACATCTAACACAAAGATTAATATCTAGTCATATACCCTAATATTTTACAAAAGAATATTTTGATGTGATCAAAATTCTAAAGTAGAAATCTCAAAACCACATAGAATTTGAGTACTCATATGGGAGTGAAGATCAGATTATATTAAAAATAGATTCATCATAGTTAGCAAGGGGATGTATCCTAAAGATAAGAAAACCCCTTGCTGAAACAATTAATATATACTATAGTGTATGTTTTAATGGGATAAAAAATAATTGTGTTGTCTGTTAATGATAATTTGTTTCAATCCTTAAAGGAACTAGGTCGAATGATTTTTCTTAGGAAAACATTTCACTATAAGAATAAATAGTTATTATATAAATAATTTTAATAAAATCAAATTAAAAATTATTACAGATGAATTATCAGTGAAGTGGATAAAGGAAATGAAATACTACCACATTAATATATAAAATAAAAAAATAAAAATTAATATCATTCTAGATGTACTAATTTTCTATTTAGACTCTTGTAGTAATAACAGAAGATAAATGATCTAGGATATGTCTTGTTTTAATCAATAATCATGTTATGGATGCATTCACACTTATCATGTTAATAATTTATAGAATCTAGATAATATATGTAATTCTTGAAAATAATATTCCTCATTTAAAAAGATCTTTATCCAATATGTTTGAAAGATCATAAAGAACTAACTCTTCTTGGAGAGAGGCAACAAGACCAAGAATTACTATAATGAGATGTTTAAATAGTAATTATAAAAGTAAAATTAATATTTAAATGTTTATATATGGAAAAAAGTGATTACAACACTCAATGTATAGAAAATCCATGAAACATGAAGTTCTAGAAAAAATAGAATATAGAAATGGATGTTGTATTTAAACGAAAAGATATAACTTTTTCTAAAATCTAGGTCAATAAAGTAGAAGAAGAACATAGGAAGAATAAATTCCATAAGGAATTAGATCAAGAAATAATGTATGATGAGCTATATTAGGATCCAAATCCAGAAATAAAAATATAGAAATATTGGAAAAGGATTCTAAATTTTTCAAGGAACAAATCCATAACTATCTATAATATGATCTAGAAAATTAAGGATGATAAGATATTAAAGATAATTTTGAACCATGTTCTATACATGATAAAATAATCTGATGACCTTATGGATGATTATAAGAAGATAGATTGACATATGATTGGTATAATCATTACTAAAAAAATATACCTAATGGTTCAGGTTTATAGACTTTTGAAATGATTATGATGATCAAGTAAATGGGAATGGAAGAATTCATATTAAAAATAGGATTTAGATAATGTTAGGAACATGTATTTTGAAGCTATATATACCATATATGGACATGGAACCAAAACTGCCCATCGATTGCTAGAAGAGTTTTAGAATTGGATCAGCTCAATTTATGCGATTTAAGGATATAAATTCCACAATTAATTTGATACCATGAATGGCGAGGACAGTTCTAAATTATGAATATCCCATTTTGTTATGGTGGGTTGCACAGATCCAAATCCACTTAACATTAAAACATACCGAAAAAAATTTATAAAATGAGATCATTGAATATAGTAATAATATTATATGATGAATAAATTGAAATATATAATTAATTAAATAATGTGATTTATTTAGATTACGAAATAAAAATTGTTTATATGTATTGTGAAATTTTATATCAAAGGTTTATAGTTATCATATGGTATGTATTTTAATTAATATAAAACGTTCACTTTAAAATTTTAATTATTAATTATTGATTTATTGATTTTATTCATCTATATGTGAAATATTTATATATTAAATGATTAATTTATGAGAAATTTATAGAAACATGAAAAATTAATGAATTTTTCATTTAATTATTTATTTTCATATATTTAAATATTCATAAATATGACTGAAATTTATTTTTTATTAAGAAAAACACTATTGTGGGAAATGTGAGAAACTATAAAGTTCAACATAACACCTAAACAACCCCAAGCAAGAAATAGAAAAATATTCATAAATATGAATGTGTCAATATTATGAATGTTTTTTTATTTTTATTTAAACTATTTAAATTACATCGATAAATTTCATATTAAGCTTCCCATGATATAGTTATTATAATAGTGAGAGTGGAAGGTAGGGGCTGGTGAGGATTTGTGTGACCTTATTTTGTAATTTCTTTTTTAAATAAACCTCTAAAATAGATTAATGTGTAGATTCCCTTAACACTTTGAACACTAATTCACCCATATACACAAATAAAACAATAACACAAATCATATAATAATTTTAAAATGTTCTATCCTAATATTAGTGGCTATTTCATTTCTATGATTGGTGAAATCACGAAAAAAAAATGATCAAATAATTTCATAATGTGAAATAATTGGGAATTTACCATCTGTGATCCATTATTATTTCCTAAAATTTTATCTCCTAACAATTCCATATAGGATCCCTTATATTTACAATATATTTTTAAATTTCCAATGAAAACATTCTTCAGTTATCATTGTATTTCTTCAACATTGACATATAGATCTTCAGTCTAGGCTATTAGTATACCAATAAGAATAAATTTCTTAAAATTTATATTCATGATAGATTTATTGATCATAATATTCTCATGATAATTTAATTATTCAAAATGAATAAATTCACCCCCCCTTTATTATTTTGATGCATTAATTATTCATAAGTTCGAGATCATTTATACAGTCACTCCCTTTCTTTCTTATTTATCATATAATTTTTCAATATGAATCCTTATATTCAAGATAATGAATCTACATTTGAATTTATAAATAACAATAAATGCATTCTCAAATTCATTATAAAATATGTTATCTTGAAAATAATTTATCTTCGATCTACAAATTATGGAAAAAATTAATTTCATTCAAACATATATATATTATTTTTAATGATCTCAAAATATATTTTTTGAATTTATTCTATTTACATCAAATAAAAATTATTCTTTATAATCATTTCAAAATTCCTGTGTAATCAAACAATTCCCATTATCATGGTGTTTTTAAACCTCATACATGATTTATAAAACATATTTCATTATTATTAAAGCTTTTGGTTTCAGATATATAACTTAATATCTCACTTTCATGACTTTATCATTCACTTATATGAGATTTAATTTATTAATGAAAAATCATTTGAATTTCCAATTCACACGAATGCTTCAAGTTGAACTTATGAGTCTCACATATTCAACAAGTTAACATTATAATTTTCACACATGTAATGAAAAAACTCACTTAAATATCATTTAATATAATTTTCCAAACATATATTAATAATAAAAATTTCATCTCTAAATGGACCATACTTAACAATGTGTCAACCTAAACCAAAATCCCAAAAACCCCAAGAATATTCTCTGATCTCTAATGGATGACTACTTTTGTTGAGGGTCTCAATTATTTTATGGGGAATGATTTAACCTGTTTAATTATTTAAATATTTCAATTCTAGATTATTTAAAAATCCTATATAGCCTTTCAGTACATTAGATGATTCAAAAATGTAAAATAAGACTTATATATCGAATAATGGTACCTAGTGTATGCGTGTGTTTGTTTAATGGTATATAATAAAGTTCAAAAAAATGAATGAGAAAAAAATCCAAATAGGATATACATATATAATAATGTCCATATACCAAAATCATGGACAAAGGTACCAAAATATGAATGAATAAAAAGAATATGTCGATTTTCCAGGAAAACTTATCCCTATGAAAGTCCGAACATCCATGCTCCAATATCTTATTAAGTCATGACTGTAAAATTATGACTCCAAAGTCCAAAAAATAGTCAAATTATCCAAATAACTAGAAAGATATTTTTAGATACTTGAAGTGACAACAGGTGATTCTACATATGCACCAAAGTGCACTTATTGGGTGTGATTACATAAAATTTATAGGCATCACAAAATATCTCAACAAATATAATTAATATTTATATGTATTCCTAATAATGTTTCTAAACATTTACATATATAATACAAAATTATTTATATAGGTAACACATAAATAAAACAAAAACAAACAATATAAGAAATCATAGATTAAAAATATTAATAATGGATAATTATAGTCAAGGTGGAAGATGGGTGGTCATACAACCATACATACTGCATTTTAATCATAGGTTTGATCCCCTATGAGCATGAATTTAGGAATGATTTTCTCTAGAGTCTTTTATTCCTTCTGTAGGGCCCCATTTCAGGGGGCATGATTTCATCCCCCACATAGTAGGTAGAAACAATGATCTTAGAAGGGACATTAGGTGGAAGGTCATGATGATAGGATAATGGTCGGTGGGATGCATGGTTATCTAGGGTTTCAATCAAGATAGTAGTGTTTTTAGGACACATGTAATGGGAATAGAGTGGACACCAACACAGTCTAGGTGGATCACAGGTAGGTTTTGGTATGATATGGCTCCAACGGGCACTGGTAATGATAGTGCATATGATCCACTGATGAAAATAACCTCACAAATAGAGGGGGTGGTTGACTGATGTGTAAAAGTGACCGGACATTAATGTGGATAAGATTTTGGAAAGTGCAATGGGAACATGTGTGGATAAAGGCTTAGATGTGATGGTGGGAACTCTGGTAGCACAGGGTCGAGGGAAGAAATGACTCTGGATGATTGTAGTCATTGGATGTTTGAGGTGGTTAATGATTCCCATTAATCAGTTTTGTCTAGGGGGGAGTAAAAAAAGCCCTATGTGATAAAGCCTTGGGGAAAATTTATGTTCCTACGGCTCTAGGACATCAGTATGATATTTATCCATTAGAACATATATGTAATGAATGAGCATTCAATCTCATAGGTCTTTTGGGCCAAAAAAATAATGATTTTCTTAGGTGTGGATCTTACCTTGGGGGATAAGTTCTGAGATTTACAAGCCCATGAAGTCTATATTTCGTTTTCATGTAACCTCCAAACCATAAATAATTAATAATAAATAATGGGTAACTAATGTTCTACTAGGAGGGTCCAAACCCTCTTCATTACATGTTCCGAATATAAAAAAGTGGAATAATCAAAATATCACTAAATAACTCATCCATCATAGAATAATTTATACACCATGAAATAACTAGTCCTTTAAGGAAATATCTATCTATTATGAAACAATATTTCTACCTAGAGTAACCTATTATATAAGTAAATGGTTGAGGCACACCATGGACTACGTAAGATAAAATCTCATTTTATATAAAATGACGTTAAGGTACCATGTGGACTACACTAATATATACATGTATGTAAGATCAGTCATTCCATGGTTATCCAAATATATTACCCAATACATAATATAATGGGTATATAGGGTGACAATGTATGTGGATAGATAGATTAACCATGCCAAACTATTGTTTAAATTCAATAACCAATTCATAAACTTCTTAACACATCATACCATCATATGTAAAAAAAATATTGTGATGATCAATGTGAAATAAAACATTATTTCACAAGAATCATCATTGATATATAGTGTAACCTTCAACAAAACTTTAAAAATAGTACCAACAAATCATGGATCAATATTATAGGTTTATATAGAATATCCAATTTATTAAGACAAGTACATGGTATAATATATGGTAAATAAAGTCATATTACTGGAAAAAAATAAAGAACAAGATTGGGTATATGCATTAACAAAAGTCATAATAGAAGCAAACCAAACAAGTCAAAAATGTTTAGTATAAGAAAAAATGTAAGGAACACTAGAAGAATACCATGAATAGAATAATATATTCCTAATAAAAAACAAGAAAGTGGTAGTAACATGTCAAAAAATTAACATAACATATCATAAGTAATAACCAATGCATATTAGTTTCATATTAAACAGAGTATTAGAAATAGAATAGGAAACAATCTTTACCTACTAGAAGTAAGGATAATAAAAAATAATGTAGGGTATAACCAAAAACTAATATTATGTATATTGATAAATTCTAGTTTATATGATTGAGGTTTGGGTTCAAGAATTCATCTATATAAAAAACATTATTAAAGTGTTATAACAAATTTTTATTCAATATAATGTTTTCTTTAAATAAAAAATTAGCATTGAAAACATTATAAAAACAATTTATAACTATTGTTTAAAAAATGAAACTTAGAATAAGAATTTATTTCATACTAAAACCTTGATGAAAGTAGATATAACTAATATTTCTAATATTAATGTTTAGTTAAAAATCATTTTCATATTCATTAATTTATCAAAATAAAAAAATAGTGTCATTAAATGAATGTTTGATGTGAAAATATTCCCCACCAAACACACTAATCAAAAAAACTATCAATCACTCTTATAAAATTAATGTGTGTTTGAATATATAAATTTCTTCCCATCAAATGTATACATGACAACATAATATGGTTATTGTGAGTTAACTATTAATCTCAACCTGAAACTAAAATATAATGAGTAAGTTCACTCTTTATTAAAATTAATTCAAGTGAACCTATAGGGATATGATCCAATGACTCTTATATTTATGTGACATTACTAGAATAAATATTTAATAAATAATTATAAGATTAAATTATTGAAATTTAATTTTATTAATAAGACGAAATTTTATATATCGCTATTTCATTTTTAAAGAAAGAGGTGAGTGACATAATTAGAAATACTTAGGATCTTATCAAAAATAAAAGTATAAATCAACCAAGATAATAATGTATCCAAGGGAAACTGAGCTTTCTTAAAATCAGAATTCATACTTTAACATATTAAAGAACAAAGCAATAAGTGAAATAATAAAACCCACATTCCAAATTTATATGATATCATAATGGAAGACAATTTAATTAGATTTATTAAATTGTTCTGGAATAAAATTCATTAATATTTCATATTTATACATTTATAACTTATTAAATAGTTCTAGATCTAACATCAATAACCACATAGGAAAATCAAAATGTATGGAAGTAAATAGGTTTTACATCACCCATTGATACATTCATATGGTTTAGTTAGAAAAAGCATGGCATTTATGAAACAACTTCCTAAAAACTAATTACCCTATGAAACAATTCCAATTTAATTTAAAAAATTAAATTCAATAATTAACAAACCTAAAAGTCAATGAAATCCCAATTAAATAATTTCAATACTATTTTTGAAACTAAAATAATTAAAATGTATAGTTTATCTTACCTAGAACACCCCCAATTTATATTAAATTCATATGAACATTTAGGGTTGTTTGTAGAATGATGGTACATCATGAAAATAATTTTTAATGGAATGGAATACGTCCCATTAGGATTCATCCAGTGGATAGATAAGTAATCACAAATCATTAGCATGATTTATCATTTATTTGGAAAAATAAAATTATGAAATCTCTAATTTCTTCAATGGAAAAAAAATAGTGTAGAAGAATACCAATTTCAGTGGATCACACAATCTATCGGCATCATGAATCTTATGAGAATAAGGCAAGAATAAGTTAGAGTGTATATTAAGGGAGAACCTGATGCCAGTCTCTCTAGTGTGGTGTGATGTGTGTCGAATGAACCCCTTTAGGGATCAATTTTTTTTCTTTGCGTTTCCTTCCCCTCTTTTAGTCTTATTTCATCATAATATTAATATACTACCATAATAATATTACACATGTTATTTATTTAAAAATAGAATTATTAGAAATTTTATGACTAAATATATATTTTATGATAACAATCATTATGATGATGACGATGCATATGTATATTTCATATTATAATCACGATGTCACAAAAATATTAATATTAATAACACTAAATTTTACATATACCTTTATATAATTTAATATTAATTAATATATTATTACTACATACACATGGTATATATATTTCATATTATATTAATAATATTACTCATAATAACAAAACATATGTCCTTCATAATAATGATGATCGTAATAAAAATACACATACACAAACACATATGTATGTATGTATGTTTTTTACAACATAATAATAATATCAACAATACTAATATTAAAAATACATACATTGCACACACACACATAAAAAAACATAATAATAATATTAATAATATTATTATAAATGTACTTATCATTTATTGAAACCAATAATAATGATAAAGATAATGAAAACACGCACACACACATCTCAAAACATATAAAGATTTCATTTCATGGAGGTTATAAGGAAAGGAAACTACATACCCACCCTTGGGCACAAAAGGATAGGTCATACCCCCCACCCTCCAAGGGTTGAATCAGTCCATGGAAAGCCCATTAAATTTATTGGCTAGCAGGCCCAGTGGCCTGAAGTCCATTACATGGGTTTACACCCCTACCTTTGTCACTCCTACATCACCAACTTACGTCACATTCTACATCACCACCTACCAATATCACACCAAGGCCATTATTATTTTATTATTATATTAATGCTAATAATATTACAAACTCATACAATAATTCATAATTTCTCTTTACCATCATATTTATTTTTCAACATACGATTACCACTTATCATAATATACTTATTCTAATAGGGCATATATATAATTTTATTTCCAATAAAATGCATCATTTAATAAACTTATACAAAATTTAAAAACAAAGATATTTAATTTAATTTCTCATTAAATTACAATAAAAATTATAATAATTTTGAATTTCTTATTTAATTAAAAAAGTAAAACTAGATTCTATCGGGTACATGGTACCCCACCAGTGGGTTCCTAGTTCACTGGGTCAAAATTTGTGTTTAGCGGTAGTTTAAACTGCCGTTAAATCATTCTATGGCGGTTTTGGAAAATCGTCACTAAAACATGTGTCAGTAAATAATTAGCGATGGTTTTTTAAAACCACCGTAGAATGAGTTAGCATTGATTTAAACCGTCACTAATTCATTTTTTATTTTTTTATAAAAAAACCATTTTTTATTATTTTATTTTCGTAATATATTTATTTTTTATTTTATTATTATTATTTTTTTTATTTCTAATATATTTATTATTTATTATTTATTATTTAGTATTTATTATTATAATTTTCATGCCCATCTCTATACACAAGTCCATATCCATGCACATGCCCAAGCTATATATATAAATTCTACGTTGGGTGAGATTTGAACCACTTTCCTTTTGCTTATGCTACAAATACATTACCACTACTGTAGGCTCTTCATGTGTTCAGTAAATTGAATTTAATATACATATATATAAATATATATATATTGGAAAAACAAATAAAACATACTAAATAGAAACACACTAAATAGTTATTAATCAATAATTATTAATCAATAATGATTAATCAGTAATCAATAATTCATAATTAATAATTAATAATTAATAATTACTAATTACTAATTATTAAATAGAATATAAATGAAGAATAAATAATGAAATTTATAATATAGAAATAAATGGTAGATGATAAATATCAAAGAGTAAATTGTAAATAACAACATTTAATATTAAATACTTTTTACTAAATACTAAATACTATATAATATATAATATATAATATATAATATATAATACATAATATATATATATATATAATATATAATATATAATATACAAAAGATAATTCATAATATATAATATATAATATATAATATATAATATATAATACATAATACATAATACATAATACATAATATATATTATACAATATATATTATACGTTATATTTTATATAATCTATAATATATAATATATAACATATAAGATATAAGTAATGTATAAATAATAAATTAATTGAAAAAAAATTAATATATGATAAATAAATAATAATAATAAATTAATTAGTAGATAATAGATAAATAAATAAATAATAAATAAATAATATATAATGAATAATGAATAATTAATAATTAATATCAAACAGTAAATAATAGATAATAAATAATTATTATATAATAATTAATAATTAATAATAACTCATTATTTAATAATTGATCATTATGAATTAATATTTAATATTTAATATTTAGTATTTATAAATTAATAAATAATTAATATTATTTTGAAGAAATTATTAATAACTTAATAATTAATAATTAATAAATGATGAATATGGAATAAATAAATAATATTTAATAATTAATAAAGAATAAAGAATAAATAATAAATAATAATTGAATAATTAATTAATTAATTATTAATAATAATTAATAACTAATAATTTATAATTATTAATTATTAATTAATATTTAATATTTAATATTTACTTATATTTTAATAAATAAAAGATTAATAATAAATAATTAATAATTTAATAATTAATTAATAATTAATTAATTAATAATGAATAATGAATAAATAAACAATAAATAAATAAACAAATAATAAATGAATTAAAAAATAATAATAAATCATTAATAAATAAATTATAAATCAATTAATAATTAATATATACATCATAACTAAATAATAAATAAGTAAATAAATATATATTAAATATTAAACAAATAAATAAATTTATCAATAAATAAATTGGTAAATAAATAATAAATGATAAATAATAAATAACAGATGTATAAATAATAATCGAATAATTTATTAATTGATAATTAATAACAAATAAAAAATATTAAATAAATTATTAAATAAATAAATAAATAAATAAATAATTATTTGATAAATTATATAAATCATAAAATATTACGAATCTCTAAAAAACACTAAAAACATTGAAATGACCCTAAAACATGATCTGGGACTCTTTTTTTGGCACCACAACCATCCAAATTGAAGATCATCAAATGAGCTTCAATATTAAATGTGGTACAAGCTGAACATACACCATGAGTGAATGTTATAACCGTTTGAATTTTAAGAAATCGGGGTCTGCAACTAAAACCTCTATTTTTGAGGCCTTCTAAACATTTCTTAAAAAAAGCATAATACTCAAATAGTTGGTACGAAACCTAAATGGCGTAGAGATCATTGTAGACTTTGATTTGATATGTGGTAGAGCCCAAACAGACACCTGGATTAAAATTTATGGTTATTTGAAGTTCGAGTTTGATTTTCAGCTTTTGAAATTTGAATATATATTTCTCCTTTCATTATCACATGATTTAAATCTCACTTATTTTTAGATCATTTGATATGATTCGATTTTATTGGTTGTGGAGCTGAAATGGAATTCCAGATCAGAAGTTATGGTCATTTGATGCTGAAGTCAGTTTTTCAACTAATTGAAGATTTGTTTCCAGTTTGTAAATATTATTAACTAATAATTATAAATATTTACTAGTTGAAAAATGATAAACAATTTAAATTTTATGTAATAAAATATATTTTATTGTAAATAATAAATAATTAATAATTAATAAAAAAATAAACTAAAAAAATTCTTCAATTTCGCAGCGATTTTGAAAAACCTGCCGCTAAAAATAGTAATTTTTTCGAAGAATTTTTAAAAAATTAATAAAAAATATTTTAAAAACATTTAGCGGTGGTTTTTTCATATTAGTTTTCAAAAATTACTCTAAAACTATGTTTTCTTGTATTGGTTGTCCCCCAAGACCACTTCAATCTGACCACCTTCTCCATGTGCCAAGTGTGCTTTTGCTAGAAACCCAGTTCCATTTTCTGTAAAAAAAAACTATAAATGAAACATACTTTAGACTTTATTAGAAAAATCACACAAGTACCTAAGCCTCTAAACATACATAAAACCAATGTATAATTTATCTTCCAACATCAAAATTAAAGATTGAAACTCACAAAAATATATTACCCTGTGTTTTTTATATTGAAATTCCCCATTTAAATAAAAATTTAAAAGATAGTTAATATTAGTGGGAACCAGGTCACCAAAAACTCTATAAAATAACACTTTTTATCCATCTAAATCCAAATTTTTCTTACCAAAATTTTTTTTTTTTTCAATCCCCAACTCATAGCTCAAATTATATATTCCAACTCAATATACATTTCAAGATTCCAATACAGGACTTCCAAAATAAAAAATACCTCACTAAATTCCCATAACTTTAGTACCCAAATGATATAATGAAACAACTATCCTAACAAACCATTATAATTGTTATATCACATGATTTTAAAAATAAATAATACATTAGATAAAACACAAGACAAGTAATACTAAACTTAGATGAACTATGAAATATTATTATTTAAATATATCACTTATAACATAATCGTTAAATCAGTGGGTATAAATTTTGATTAAACACATTATGAAATTTATATATAAATTCCCAAATAAATAAAAATTTATTGATTAATTTTTATTAAATAAGTACTCAATTTTTAGTAAAGTCATTTTATAATTCAAAAAATGCATATTCCCCAAATATGGATTCTATTACCTTTTGTGAGGGAATATTATAATTAATTTATTGACCTTTTAGAAAAAAATTGATAATAACTATATAAGTTTTGTTATAATAATATAATAATTATCGTAGGGTGAGATTTTTGGATTTTTTCTGAAAACATTGAATTTTGAGTGAATAGTTAAAAATATTAATTCTTTTGAGAACAATATTTTTTATTCAAAATATTATGAAGTTCCATCCTTTTTAAAATTGTATCAAAATAAAATTATTTATATTAGATTATTAATAATATTATAAATTAAAATTAATTTAATTTTATGGTTGAATTTTATATAATAACATTTGTATGGGTAAAAGGAATTTTTTGAAAAGTTGTTTTTATTTTCATTTTTGTGTTATAATAATAAATTAATTATTGACAATTATGTGTATTGAATCATTAAAATTTTATTCCATAATTGGAATCATATGTTTTTAACTTTATAAATAGGTCCATTTTATTTTTTTTCATTATGAATAGTAACAGTAGTAAATAATTGTCCTCACGATAGGCGTAAATCGTGTAATTAAGGTTAAAACAAATATGATAATGACTAAAAAATTCCCATAACGCTTATATTTATTCAAATTTAGGAGTTAATTTATTCCATGTTCATATCATATTTGAATATATGACCTTTTATTTCTATTTAGGCTTTTTTGACCTTGATGTTATTTTGAGTAAATATAAAGTCAAAAGTGTCACTCTCTTGATTTAAATTTATATAATAAATTTTATAGGTATGACGAAAACTTATGTTCAATTAAAAATAATTATTTGAAATATAAACAACATTTTTTACCATTAATATTTTTTTAAAAATTAGGGATGAAATAATTTCCTTAAATGCTTACACAACACAAACAGGGTATTTATCCAATTATTAAAAAAATAAAATCAATAATTTTAAAATTGTTAAAAGTAAAATAATTTGGTTGAATTTTTGGGTTGCATAAATCTTTTAGATAAAAATAACATATTATAGAGGTTTTAAAGGATTATATTCTAATTTTATGGTCTTCATATTGTATTCAAATTCATATTAAATTGTTCCAAAAATGAAATTAATGTTATTTTATAATAAATATTATTTTATTAAATAATTTAAAGTTCCATAAAATCCAATATAAAACCAAATTATTGGAATTTGGTCTAAAATACCAAAAATATTTTATTTTTGGGACAATTTACCTTTTATAGTAATTATATTGACCCCTAAAAAGTAAAAAATATATTATCACAAAAATTGTTAAAAAGGATTAACATGAGTTAAAACAAAGGGATACGGGTAAAAACCTAATAAAAAATTATAAAAAAAATATTTTATGATATTATTTAGACCCTTAATCATCCTGTTTTTTAATTATATCATTTTGGATCCATGTTTTGAGGAAAATTCATTATATTAATTTAATATTTTAATTAATTCTGAGGGTGCCCATCCACTCACTTAGAAAAAAGCACCTCCTCTCCACTTTTCTTCAAACATAAAAAGAATTTTCATTTTGAAACTATCAACACAAATATCTTACTAACATCCCTATACATTTTCTAGAGGAGTTATTTTGTGCAGAATACCAACCGTACAGGGCTTAAGGTGTAAAGAAATTGATGTTTTCTGAAGAAGAATTGTACTCTTTAACCGAATGTTTTAGTTTTATTTCTTCTTCTGCATCCTAAAAATATTCTTAAAACAATATAAAATAAACAAAAATATATATTAAATATATTTATACGTTATTATGTTAATCTCATCGCCTAAATCTGTCTCTTATTCCACCAAATGTAAAATGAAATCATCATTCATGTGTATAGTGGATTGTCACCTCATGAACCGATATAATAAATTTTCTATCATCACCTCTTATAGATGGTTATAATTATGTATTTAATAAATATATATGATTATTTTTATATTATTATAATTATTTAAAGTTGAATTATTATTTACCTTTCTTTCATTTTATCTATCAAAAATGGAAACGACAATCGTGCGTACATGTGGTTTACAGTCTCCGTGAATAGTGTGATTCATTTTCTTATCTGTACCTTTTATAGAAGAATATAAATATAAATATATATATATATATATTAAATATAATTTATATTTAAATAAGGTTATAAATCCTATAGATGATGGAACCATGATCAATATATAAATACTTAGACTACCAAACCAAAATATACTTGATAAACGAAGCAGCTATCACCTAGAATGATGATTTTGATAAAAAAAACTGTTAAAAAACAGGTTATAGGATGTTATAAGAAAATAATATATAGTATTATATATATTATTATTATTTTTTAATACATTTATAAAAAATTCATATTTATCATACTATATTTTTTATCATGGGTGAAGAAATACTAGAGATATGGTAACAGATCTCTCTAAACCAACCTTTTTCTTCAGTTGATGATCATTATCTTTCTAGCTCACTTTATCTCTCACTTCAATGTTATGTATTTCTTATAAATTACATATATATTTCCCTAAAATTTATACCTAACTCATTATCCCTTAATTTTAAGGGTTAATACATTTCTTATGTTTATTTCTCAAATACATTCTTTATGAAATCTTCTTTTGATTATGATATGAAGAAATATTATGCAACACATTTCTTTCGATGAGTAATTATTAAATTTTTTACTTATGATTGATTTCATTTATGTAACACATGATCATATAAATTTTAATATGGGTGTTCCTAAATATCACACTAATTCATTGAGTAAATTTTTTTTTCTTAAGAGACATTGTGTATGGGATTCGGAAGTAAACTTAATCCATCATGGGACTATGACTACCATGTGATATTGCCTTGGTAGTTATTCTTGACTTATACTTATATAATTTTTTGTGTTTCTATCACATTTTATTTGTTTTCATGATCCTATGATACCATTTTATTTTTGTTATTCTCACATGAAATTACTTATGATCCTTCTCTTTTATGATATCATGTTATAATTTTGACTCACATGATATGATTCCTTATCATGACTATTCCTTTATGGGGGTTTTTATCTCGCCCATATTTCCTATTTATTCCCTGGTATTACCAGGAATTTTTTGGAGCTCAAATGGATTTAGGATATCATTATCGAAATTAAAATAAGAAGTTTTATTTTCTAGTTTTGTGCACATAGTCTTAAAAATACACTAGTGTTTTAGTCATTATTTTTTATTTAATGGATATTTATGTTAATAATCATGTAATAATATGTATAAAAAGTCTTGGGTTGATATATTTGATATATAAGGATAGTATAGTTATTTTGATGAATTATGAAAAGAATAATTTATTGAAAATCCTAAAGATAATTATAAGTATAAGAAAATATCCTATAATTTTTGTGAAGTATAGAGCATGTGATTTCTAAAAAAATATCTTCCTTTTTGGATACTACAAGTGTATGTGGCTCGGTAATAGTTGTACCATGGGGTAATAACCTAAAAAATATTACATTGGTAATTTAATTGATCTTCACTTGCTGTAAGATAATGATTCTATACTACACACATGATTTTACAATCCAAATGGATATGAAATATAAACACACAAACTCTTTAGAAACCATTATAAAGGACTTAAAAAAACGTTAGGTTTTAAAAATTAATATAGAAATTTTCATGGATAACCTACATTGAAACTTAGAGACTCATATGTTAATTTATATTTTTTTTATTTAAAAATTATTCCTTATAATTTCATGATTTCCCTTTATATATGTTTATTAGTAAAATTATTATTGTCTCATTTTTTCATTTTTCTAGTTAATGAAGAGAAATGTGAGTAATTTTAAAAATAACCAATGTGATGGAAAATTTGATTATTTCCCTAATGATATACCTAAACTTCTAGGAGCATGAGCTATTGGCTCAGATAAATCATGTTATAAGTAGTAACTTCAATCATTTGCAACTCCTTCATAATCCTAATACTGACAAACGTGTGGTCATTTATAATATGAAAAAATGGCCTCCTACCATTACAGTATATCTACATACCCTCACCGTGGAATAATGGATTGACTCCTTTGAGAATATATTCTCTATTCCCCAATGCTCAGAACAATATAAAGTTTTTTTTGTTGTTTATCGCAGAGATAAGGAAGCCAATAAGTGGTGGAAACATATCAATAAAATGAATTAAAAATATAAAATAGATTCCATAGAATTGGAATAATTCAAAAAAATATTTTTCAATAAATATTTTCCAAAAAATCTCCATATTAAAATATATAGGGAGTTCATATGACTAGAGAAAAATTAATATGAGTCTATCAGGACATATGATGAAAACATTACAAGGATTTCACAGTATTCCTCTAGATTTTTCATCAAAACCTAATGTAAGATAATCCATTTCTTCATTGGGTTAAATAAAATTCCAGAATAATATTTACCAATTTTTTACATTGACATCTTTGAAGAGATTTTCCATTATGGAATCAATTTCAATATAGCGACTGGAGATTCTTAGTGGTCTCATAGTTCTAGAGATAAAAAGTGTAAAATGTATTTTTCTTCTGGGGTATTAGTGGATAAAACTCATGATGTAAAAAAAAAGTAAAACATCCCATGTGTCAAAAATGTGGGAAGAATCATCCCAATAACTATCACAATGAAACTGAAAAATGATTCAAATTTCAAAAATAGGGTCATCATGCTAATCAATATAGAATGTATATTAAGAACCCCACTAATTTGATAGAGGAAAATAAGGTTTATATTGACACTCAGACTGAGATATAGTACATAAACTATAAGTAACATTGGTATTATATAATCCAATTCCCTAAGACAGGGATTTTCAAGGATAATCAACAAAAGAAAGACTCTAAGATAAAGAGTGAAAGGAATGGAATATTTTATCACTACTACTCATGTGTATCAAGATAATTATGTGGTGAAAGTTATTCTAGTAATTCATTCAAGAATAGAAAATTTACAATTTTATTATGAATCTACACATTCCTTCATATATTGAATGTTTAGTAGAACTATTCAAACCCCACCTCAAAACATGGTGGTTGAGATGTATGTGAGAATAGAAATGTGAACAATTATTGCATCCCAAGTATATAACTCCACTCCAATAAATGTTTGTGGATTTAATCTCCTAGTAAATCTCTTTTTATATCCTTTAGTGCAGTGTAATGTTATATAGGAAATGTATTGGCTATACTTATATAAAGCCAACATCAACTTTTGGGAGAGGGATATAACTCTTCACATCCCAATTCATCCTCTAATTCTAAACAAACATTTGGAGGAGGATGAATCTCTCTTTGAATCTTATTCTTAATAGAATATATTATCTTATTATGAAAACTCATATCTATCCCAAATTATTATGGTGAATGATAGAATCATGCTTGAATACATACCCATTGTGAGTGATTATAAGGACATATTCTCTGAAGTGTTTTCTTTTCCTCCTCCATATATATTGGATGAGTTCTCAATTTAACTTATACGTCGAACTTTTCACATATCCAAGACTCCTTACAGAATGGTCACTATTGAGTTATAAGAACTAAAAAAGTAGTTACAAGAGAATCTGGATAAGGAATATATATGCCTAAGTGCTTCACCATGGGGTGTGTTGGTCCTATTAATCAAGAAGAAGGATGTTTCAATGAAACTTTGTGTTGATTATAAATAACTGAACAGAATCACAATAATAAATAGGTATCCCCTTCCATATATAGGAGAATTGTTCAAACAAAAACATAGGGTCCAGTACTTCACTAAGGAAAACCTTTAGTTGGGATACAACCAATTAAAAGTGAAGGACGATGTTCCCAAAAAATACCTTAACAACAAGGTTTGGAAACTATGAATTCATAGTAATTATCTTATAAACCACTAATTCTTTAACACTTTTCATAGACATAATGAATAGTGTATTTAGAGATTACCTCAAAAAATTTTGGGTCATATTTTTGGATGAAATTATAATCTACTCCAAAATAAAGGAGGATAATGAGAAGAATTTGAATATTATGATAAACACATTGTGAAAGGATAATTTATATTAAAAGTTCAATAAATGTGAGTTTTGGATAAATTAAGTATAATTTATGGATCATGTTATCATCAGTAAAGGGGTGTCTATAGATCCATCTAGGACAATGGAAATTGAGGACTATCCTTGAAAAAGTTCTTTAATAGATATCTGTAGTTTTCTTAGACTGATTAGGTATTACTAATTATTTGTGAGAAAAATATCATGATTTTCAAACACTCTATCCAATATTACTCAAAAGAGAGTAAGTTTTTTCTGGTCCAACAAATGAAAATGGATCTTTATGGAATTGAAAAAAAGGCATATCACTACACTATTCCTCATGCTTCCCTCAAGTGGGTAAATTTTCATAGTATAAAGTGATGATTCAAATAATGTCTTGGGTTATGTACTAATTAAAAACGATAAAGTGATAACTTAATCCTTAAGTTAGTTGAAAGTTCATGAGTAGAACTATCCGACACATGATTTTGAGTTGAATTCAGTGATCTTTGTAATAAAAATATAGCAGCATTATCCCTATGGGTAGAAGTGTGAAATATAAATTGATCACAAGATCCCAAACTATATATTCACACAGAATGAGTTAAATATATTCCAGTGAAGATGGTTAGAGTTGATCAACGACTATAACTACTCAATCTGCTACCATCTTGAGAAATAATATAAAGTGGAGGATGCTTTAAGTAACCTTATCACTACTGATCATTGAGAAGGATGCAATCTCCATTGACTTTCAAAATATTTACATGGGAATCGTAAAAGAAATAACATCATAATTACTTTCTCAAAGGATTTCTCAACCATCCCTTTTGGAGAAGATAAAGGATTCTCAAAGAGATTATATAGAAATTCATAAGAAAGTGTAAGATATAAGATAATAGAAATATTTTTAGTTCTAAATTGATGAAGAATGATTTGTAAGATTTGGTTCATGACTATTTTTACCATAAAATCCTGAGATAAAAAAGGATTTATTGAATTATGAACACAACACGACCTTCACCATCCACCTAGGGAGCATGAAGATGTATCGAGATATTGAGAGAACTATTTTTAGGAAAATATAAAGAAGGATATCGAAGAATATACATAAAATTGTTTGGTATATTAGAGAGTGGAATATGAAAGGGAAAAGTATAAGGGTATGATGAAACCATTACACATACCAACTAGGAAATTGGAAAATCACCATAGACTTAGTTGCTAGTCTTACAAAAACAGCACGATGAAATAATATTATATTGGTTCTGATGGATCATCTTATAAATATTTCTCACTTTGTTGTAATCCAATATTAATTTTCACTTTATCAACATAAAAGGATATACATTAGAGTGGTGGTGATGCAGCATGGAATAACACTATCAATTGTATATTACTAAGATCCGAGACTTGCCACCTTATTTTGGAAGAGTCCCCAACGTGATCTAAATACAAATTTGAACTTTAATATGGATTATAAACCCCAAACTGATGGCCAATCTAGGTAGAATATCCAAAAATTAGAGTACATGTTGACATCATACATAAGGCTCTTCAAAGTGGGATGGGATCAAAATCTCCATCAGGTTGAGTTCTCATATAATAATAGCTTTCACCTAAGTATTCAATTGGTTCTTTATAAAGCACCTTATAGGAAGAGATGCAGAACACATATGTTTTGGGAACTAAAATATTTAAGTAAATTGTAAAATAGATCAAGTCCATCTAGAAATGCATCTGGTATTCACTGAGTCAACATAAAATTATTGTTAATAATCATCAGCTGGACCCAGAGTTTGAGGTCAACAATAATGTGTTTCTCTGCATATATCCATAGAAAAGAGTCATGATATTTTGGAAGAAGGGTAAACAAATTCCAAGGTACATTAACCCCTTTGAGATCCAAGATCGCATTTGGGCTATGGTTTATTGGCTATCACTTCTACTAACTCTCTCTTAAATACATGGAATATTCCACACATCCATCTTAAAAAAGTACAAACCATATCCCTCACATGTACTAAAGTTAGAGGTGGTACATATAGAAAATAATAATTCTTATAAGGACCAGTCGGTGAATATCATATATTATAGAGATAATGTTATATGAAATAATATAACTCACCTAGTCAAAGTACTATAGTGGAACTATAAATATAGAGAGGCTCTATGGGAACTAGAGCTAGTCATGAAGCCGATATACCCCCACTTATTTTCATCTTAGTATGTAATAAAATATTTGAGGGAGAAATTTATTAAGGTGGTAATAGAGTAATATTTAATATTTTTAAAATAAATACTATGTTCAATAGCGTACAAGAAACATAACACTGAGCTAAAATAAACTATGAAATATTATTATTTAAATACGATCATTTTAACCTATTAATTAAATTAAAAGGTATAAAATATAATTAACTTAATTATGACACATATATAATGGTTCTAATCAATAAAATTTTATTTATTATTGATTAGGAAATATTTACTCAATTTTTTGTAAAATCATTTTATTATTCAAAAATTAAGTTTTCTTCAAAAATGTTTTTTATTTTATTTTTTGAGTGAATATTATAATTAGTTTATGGAAATTTAAAAAAATTATTTGATAAAATATATATCATTATTAAATAAATATATCAAAATTAACTTAGGGTGATTTTTTTATTTTTTGTAAAAATATTGATTTTCTTGTGAATAGTGAAAAATACTAATTTTTATTGAAAACTATATTTTTTATTAAGGAATTCAAGAAGTTACGTCCTTTTTAAAATGGTTTAAAAGTAAATTTAGATCTATTATATTATTAATAAACCAATTAATTTTATTGAAATCAATTTTATGGTTAAATTTTGTATAAAACATATTTATACTTAAAAAAAGAATTTTTATGAAAAACTGTTTTTCATTATGTATTCTGTATTAATATAAAATTAATTATTAAAAAATATGTGAATTGAATATTAAAAAAATATATTCCATATTTTTAATTATGAGGTCAAATTTTTTTAAATATGTCCCTTTTATTTTTTGTTATTATGAATAATAACTGTATTAAACAATTATCTTCACGGTAAGGATAAATCACATAATTAAGGTTAAAAATAATATGATAAGAACTAAAAACATAATGATAAAACGTTTATTTATCCAATTTTATGAGATAATTATTTCCATTTCCCTCCAATTTTAAAAAATATTACCATTTTTCTATTTATCCTTGATTTTGATCATTATATTTTAGTAAATATAAAGTCATAAATATTACTCTCTTATTCATAATATTTATAATATTTTATGATAGGAGTAATGATGGGTAATGTTAAATTATAAATAATTATTTTTAATATAAATTATTTTTATCATGGTAATATATTTTAAATTTTTAGGGATGAAATAATTTCCTTAAATACTTAAGCAACGCTGACATAGTATTTATTGAATTAATAAACAAAATAAAATAAATGATTTTAAAAAGTATAAAAGTGATATAATTTGAATAAATTATTTGGTTCTATTAATTTTTTAGATAAAAATAAAATATTTTAGAGGTTTAAATTTATTATATTATATTTCCATTGATTTCATATTATTTTCAAATTCAAATTAAATGAATAGTTCGAAAAATGACATTAATGTTATTTTATAACAAATAATTTATTATTAAATGATTTAAAATTAATATAAATCGTATATTCAATCTAGTGATTTTTATATGGTTTAAAATTTCAACCATATCCCATTTATGGACCAATTTTCATATTATAGTAAATATATTGACCCCCAAATAGTAAAAAGTTCATAATCGTGGTAATTGTCAAATAGGGTTAATGCAGGTTAAAATAAAAAGATAATGGTAAAAACCTAATATAAAAATGTTCAAATTTTAGTGTTTGTTATTATTTTGACCCATACCCATCCTATTTTAAAATAATATCATTTTTATCATTTTTTATTGGAAAATTAAATTATATTAATTTAATATTTTTAATAAATCCAAGAGTGCCCCTCCCCTCACTTATATAAGGGAACCTCCTCTCCTATTTTATTCACATATAAATTGCATTTTCAGACAATATCTACTGAAATACCTTCCTAAAATCCCTATTAATATTATACAGTCCTTAGTTTTGGATGAATACCTACCTTATATCATATAAAGTGCATAGAAAAAGAAGTTGTCTGAAAAGAGGTGTAGTCTTTAATAGAATGTTTTAATTTTATTTATTATTATACTTCCTTAAAATATTATTCAAAAAAAACTAAAAAAGTAAAAAAAACTATATTCCATATATTTGGATGTTATTAAGTTAATTTAATAACCCATATCCATATCCTCTTTCAAAACATGGGAAATGAAATCATTGTTTGTTTGTACGGAGGACTACCACTTCATGAACCGATGTAATTCATTTTTCATCATCGCCTATCATAGATAGTTATAATGATGAATTTAATAAATATATATGTTATTTACAGTATTATTATTATTATATAATGGTGAATTATTATTTACAATTATTTTTCTCCATCCATCGAAATGTAAACAATGTTCATGCATACGCACGGGCTATAGTCTCCATGAACGAAGTAATTCATTTTCTTATCTCTGCCTTTTATGGATGAATATAAATAAGCCTATATAAAAAATATATATTTAATATATATTATATTAATATAATTTTTATAATTTTTTAGATTATGGAAAAATTATTAACAAGTAAAGACCGAGACTGTTAAACCAAAACAATGCTTGAAAAACAAAGCAATTATCACCCAGAACAGTGGTATTTATAAAGAATTTTTAATAAAGAAGTGGTATGATGTTATAGAAAATAATATAAGTTATGATATATACAATTATTTTTCTTAAATACATTTATAATATATCTCTATTTATTATATACATATTTATAGTGCATATAAATATAGAAATGACTTAAGGTAAGGGATCTCACTGAACTACCCTTTATCATCTGGTTATGAAAATTTTCTCTCAAACTCACTTTATCTCTCCCTTTTATGTTATGGATTACTTTTAAATTCTTCATATCTTTCCATTACCTATATACCTAAATAAACCTTTCTTCCTTTATTTGGGTAATATATTCCTAAAGATTATTTCTTAAATTACTTTTTTATGAAATCTTCTTTGATTATGATATGAGGAAAGATTATGCAACTCATTTATTTGCATTGGTGATTATTATCTTTATACCTTATGACTGATTCAATTTATAGAACACATAAGCATGAAAATATTATAATGGGTACTCTTAGATAGTTCCCCAAATTATTGGGTATTTTTTATGGTTTATGAGACATTATGTATTGGATTAGGGAGTAAACCTAATCTCTGATGGGGTTCTTTCCACCATGTGATGTTTTATTAGTAGTTAGCCTTTACTTATCCTTATTCCATGTTTTGTGTCACATACATATTTCTTATTTTTTCATGATATTATGGTACCATGTTATTTATGTTATGATCTCATGTGATTTCTCCTGAGACTTCTATTTTATGATATCATTTTTTGAAAAGAAGGAAGGATAATATTAATGAAGAAAATCAGCAGCAGTACATAAGCGGATCCAAGTGAAATTGTCCAGCCATAGTTGGTTGACATCGAAGGGGCATGATGCCGCCAGCTGATGGACTTCATTGTTACCATCCCTTTTGGTAAAGGAGAAGGTGCCGCAAGAGAAGCTTTGGCGCAGCGAGCGGATTTTCCTGACGATGAATCCAAAGGCCTGAAGTCTGGCATCATTGTGGTTAATAACATTGATAACAGAAAGGCAGTCAGACTCGATGATGATATCATCCCATCCACATTCCACAGCGATCATCATCCCTTCAATAATGGCATAGGCCTTAGCAACTGCAGGTTCCTAGAAGGCATGATGTGGTTCCTATTTTGATGCAATGATCTGTCCCATATGATTTCGAGCCAGGAGGCTGAGAGCAACAGGCCCATCCTTGGGGAGAGAAGCATCCATGTTAAGCTTAAGACTCCCTTCCTTTGGGGGGTCCAATGGGGGGGACAGGAGGGAGAAACGCCTAGAAAAAAGTTTCCTTTACGGTACTTCCATCCCTCAATCCATGAAGTGTCACGTTCAATCCAGAACTCAGGAGGCTGATTAACATGATAGAAAATCGAATCGTTACACCGAACCCAAATGATCCAGGCCAGGGTGCTCGTTCATGTTATACTTTTGAATCACACATTATGCTTCATTATCATTATTTTTCCATTAATAGATTTTTTAAATCACCTATTATGTATATGTATTCATAGTTTGTCCTATGTAGTTTTAGGAGCTCAAATTCTGTTAGGATCTCATTATGGAGATTATAATAAAGGCATTTTATTTTCATGTTTTATGTAACTATTCTTTAAAAGACACTTGGTCATTCAATATTTGTTTTTTATTTAATTGATATTCATGTTAAATCATGTAATAATATGTGTAAAAAATATTATGCCACTATAAGAATAAACTAAGGTTTTCCATGATATTATCTACCCCTAAATTTAATTTCTACTAAAATACATCCATTATTTAAAAAAACATACACAAATTTTTATTTCTTTTTAGAAATCATAACATAATTCCAATTTTAAAATTCTTGGTTTTAAAAAATCAAAAAAATATAATAAATACCACTTAGACAAACATCTATTCTTTCACTTTATAAGAAAAACTATTTCCCAAGTATGTGACCTTTTAAAATTTCTTTCCTATTAATCATATAAATATAAAACTATTATATATTTTTAAAACACAAGAGTTTATACTAATATTTTAAAGAATAAAGATAGAAAATTTAATTAGTAGTATACTATATAACTAAGAAGAGAAAAAAAATCGTTGAGAATGGGGAAAAGATATGTGAGTAACCATAATATATTATGTCTCCCATGATAAAGTATTTTGGAAAACCCTACTTAATTTATTGATTACATATAAATAAATAATTTTATTCATATATAACATTCATAACATATAAAATTAACATGTTTTAATGTACTTCTATATCTATAATGCGTGAACAAATATTGAAATTACATCCCGATGGAGCCTTATGAAACTTCTCTAGTTCCACTATTTAGTACTTGAGACATTTAAACATAAATAAAACTCTTATATTTGGTTTCTAGAGAATAACCAGACATCCCCCAGTAACTTGATCTTCCACTGCAGAGGATTATTCATACATTTTATGGGTTACATATCATGTCTCACAATTTCCATCTCTATTCTAATAAACCAATAAAAAACTCAAAACACCACTCTGATACCACCTGTAATAAATCAAACTGAACCTTTTGTTTACCCAAATTGAACTCCCATTAATCCCAAGTTAATTCCATAACTTCCAAAGGTTGAAAACTATCACCATAGGTTTCAGTTAGGTAATATGATAAATATTTACCATCCAGAATTAGAAAATATGTTGATGTTGGATTCTATTGAAAATATACCATGAACCATACGTGCTTTGTTCATTGCAAAAATTTAAAATGAAACTTTTATTTTTAATATAGGTATTTGTATATCGATAATACTTTGTATATAAATTATTTTATAAATTAAACTGCAATGGGTGGAATTAAAATAGAAACTCACTTAACCAAACATATAAAAATAATTTTCATAAATAGAAAACATTGTTTAACAAAACCTAAGATAAGAACACAGAAATATTTTGGAAATGTACCAAGTAAATCCTTCCAAATCCAAAGCTAGTATCACGTTCTCCAACATCTACTGTGTTGAAATAGTGGGTTCTTGAGACCCAACTATACATTGATTTTGATTACCATATCGTGTATACAGTTAGATATACATGATGATAACATACCATTATAATGTTGATATTTCTGCATCCACAATTTAATGGTAATCTCCATAGATTAATTGTCGCATCAGAAGGATATAGAAGATCCAAGGCTATAATGAGAACCTCGAGATACTATGATATTAATCATAAACAAAAGGTCATATGGTCTAAATACATCTTACAGACTGGACATAGTATATGTTTGACTATTAGGTGATGGGGGCCCATAAGCATTGAGATTTCTTCTCATAAAGTTCACACTTGGTGGTCTCTAGTAGTGATATCATGAGGACAGACCCTCCAATAGGAACACGATATGTTTTGGATGTCATTGAGTGTTCCTATATAAAATCATTTGTAATGGTCTCCTAACATGAGATCATTACTAATGCATTCCATTTTATTATTTACTTTGATGAAATATGAAAACAGGGATATTGAAATCATGGTGAGGTAGTTTGTGTTGGGTGTGTCATTGGTGGCATGCCATCTATTGAATGGTAAAGAAAGGATTTTTCATATCCAAGTTATGGAATTTAGATATCTTGGACCATGTTGATCATGATGGTAGCACCTTCATAATACCATGTCCATGATAGTCGAGGGTAAACCCACTCAGTTATATCAACAAGTAATAAAGCAAGAAAAGGATGATGACACGGGTGTGCGTCCAACTTTATGAGATATTTAAGACAATGATATAATATTAAATAGTGTGTGTTTGTAGGTTGGTTATCACTATTGTGACAGTCCTTATCTCTTCAGGGGCCATGATGGGTTGCGAGATCCTATTCTTGGTCTGTGAATACTATTCACTACTATTGAGATAAGGTCCAAGAGGGTTGCACACAATAGAATATTCAAGAATCATCCCTATTCAGTTGAATAGGTATATTGGACATGGTAGCCCCCATCACTAGGGTCCAGGATTTGTCTTAGTATATATGATCACTAATGCAATAAATAAATTCATATTATTTAGGTTAAGAATAATGGGCATTGAATTTATTTATTAAATGTTTTACATGTTTTTGAGTAAATACATGAAAATATTAAATGAATTAATATTAGTTTAATATATTCAAGGTTCCATTAATATTTTCAGGAGTACGAGCTTAGTTAATGGATCTGGTTTTACAATGTAATATATTTATTATATTACATGAAAAGTGATAATAATAATAAATTATTTTTATGGCTCAGTATAGTAGTCATAATATCATTTTTGCAGTGTGTTAATTATTTAGGGGTTAGGCTGGAATTTCTGGGTAATTTCATTTCACATTATAAATATAGGAGAATATGGTTTTATTATATACTGTTCATGGTATTTCTCTCTCTTCTTATCTCTCCTATGTTCTAAAGATAGAGGCTCTGGATCCAAGATCTTGGATTGAGATCTTTCTCTCAGGTACTATAAGTAAGGTGATGCGGTGATCATTGGAGTGCCAAAGACATCATCAGATCTCTGCTCAAGAACTTGGATTTCAATGATCAGTGCTCTAGAATTTTCTTGAAGTGTGTGTGAATGATCTAGAGGAATTCGGGTTCAGATTCTTCGAGCCACGATCACCACTGATGAGATGATGTTGTACACGGCTTTGGATCTAAACCATGTATTTTAAGGATTTAATTTTTTGCTTAATATTATTCAAATGAGATATTTATCTTCAACCAGGCAGGGACTCACCGATGTCGACAAGTTTATGTCTAATGTTATTGAGAAAATTTTAAAATCCCACTTTTGGGGCTTCCGCTGCATGTATAATACATTCAATTGGTATTAGAGGGACACGTAAAGATTTCAATCCAATGAAAAAAATTAGATTTTCATTAATTTATGGAGAGAAATATGTTGTGTTCTAAATGCCGCAGATGGATTCTTAATTGGACATCAGATGCCCAGTATGTGACCATCCAAAGTTATGATTTCAGATTGAAATAAATTTTGCAGAAGCTAAAAATTCAGAAATCAATTTTGTCAAAACATTCCTATTTTGGTCAATTAAAGGGGAAGGAATAGTTTTTTTCATTGATTATAATTATTAGTATAATAATGATAATTTTATTATAATAACACTATACTTTTTTTTCAAAGCCTAATATAATATGTTTAGAAGTTTTGAAACATAGCTAGAAAATACATATATTTACTAAATAAGGCTTTTTTCTGGACATGTGTCACTCCCACAGCTCATTCCTCCTAACCAGTATACCCAACCTCAATTTCTACCACCTAATTTCCATTGACCTGAATTGTGAATTACCACTACATTACTCCTCCGCTCCATTAACATCTTCCCTCTCTCATGCATGCTTAGCCTATCAATTTTCTAGGGTTTCAACAAGATTTCAATATCACTGTCTCCACTTCTAATTAATTCTTCCACTTTAGCCACCTACCTTTCCCCTGTCTACTATTGTTAATGACTTACCCAGGAAAACCAATTCCTCTGACCATTTATTCCACTTCGAGCACCTTCTTCAACTCCATTGTCTGACATTGTAGGGTTCCATCTGAAAATCGACTCTCCATTCGTTGCTTCAGAAGGTATATCATTCTCCTCCCCCTGTCTTCACATTCATTTACCAGCAATGATTGGTTATCGGTTAAGGAGGAGTCATGTGTTCTCAGCTCTGACATTTCCTTTACCTATGAACCCTTTCACAAAAACCCATATCTCATCGCCATCAGGTTCTTGATAAAAAAACTATTACTCCATATTTTCATTCGTCAACTGCCAAATCCTTGACTACCATCTCATTCATCTTCCTATTATCAGTCTCTCCAATTAGTACTCTTCCAACTCATGACTGCCAAATCCTTGACGACCACCTCCTTCATTCGTTAACTATTACGAGTTCCATTAGTGTATATTTAATATATATTTCATTTGTGTTGTAACATCCCAAGTACGTAATTAATAATAGATATTTTTATATATGTGTATTAATGATTAAGATAGTGTTTTAGAGGCTTAAAATGAAAATAAATACAATCTTCTGCATGGAATACACTAATATTCTTAAAAGATTGTTTTACTGCCTTTTGATGGCAAACCCTTTTTTAAATCAAACTTTTGACAATTTTATAATCTATATTTGTCAAAATAAACATATTAATTATGATTGGGACATTGAAATTTACATTGAATAAATTTTTGGTATTTTTCTGACAATGTTCATTTTTTAATAGATAGTGAAAAATACTGCATTTTACATCAAAACTGCTTTTTCATTTAATTTAATTATATGGTTAGATTAACCTTTTAATTGGTCTTAAAGTGTAATGTGAATATATTTTTACCATTTAATCCAATGGTGGTCATTAGGATTAATTTCAATTTGGAATTGGTCATAAACTAATGCCAAACTTTTCATAGATGTTGTTTCAAAAAAAAAAACCGCTATTTGTTTTGACAACGGGGATTATTTTTAAATAAATTATTGCAATTTATGTGTTTGTAATTTGGTAAAATGGATTACATATTTGGAATCAGAAGGTTCAAATTATGTAATTAAGACTCTTTTATTTTTTGACATTATGAATAGTAACGATGGTAATTATCTTTAATTATCTTGATTAATGAGTAATCAGGTAGTTAAAGATAATAAAATGATATCATAATAATACAGAAATACCACAAAATGTTTTCTAAGGCTACTGGTTGTCTCATGTCCAACCTTGGGATGCCTTGTTCCAAACTTGGGGGCCCCATGGAATCACTTTTGTGAGAAAGTGACTTTTTATCTTTTTATTTTTAAAGAATGTTAAATGTGACAAAGAATGTATCACCTAAGTAAAATATTTTTAATTTTGTCTACATAAAAGATCTTTTGGACTATAAAAATTCATTAGAAAGATAAAAAGATTTCCTACATCATGATAGTTTTTTTATAATTTTTAGACATTAAATGTATTAAATTATTTATGACATCATGATGATGCAGCGATTACCTCATTAATAAAGGATTTAAATAAAATGGAAAGATAATGTAATATCTATGACCTACACATGTCCAAAACCTATTGGATGGGTGGATTTAGAACCCTTATCACCTTATCCTCAAAAAAATCAATGTGGGACCATTAAAATCCCAAACTCATTTGAAAATAAAGTTACATTTTATACCTTTCCAAGAGTGCCCCTCCTCTCCTCTTATTAAAGGCCCCCACCTCTACCTCTTTACCCACACTTACAAAGCCTTTGGCTCAGCCAACACCTGCCCATTTTGTCTCTACAATTACCTCTATTACACCTTAAAGCCTCACTTCGGGCAGAAGACTTCCCAAGGAAGCCTTTGAGCTCAAACCAAAGGGAGTTACCCGATGTTAAGGTAATGTCTTCACTTGAGTCCTTTTGTTTTATTTTGCTTCTCCAACCACCTAAACTCTTTTTATTCATTTATTTTGTAACAACTACAATATAATCAATATACTAGGATGTTTTTATAAGAATGATTCGACCTAAACTTATACAAACCTACATCTAATGGTTAAAGAACATACTGTTTCAGTGGATGGCGAATTTCAGCCTCCCGAAACGATGATTGTTCAACATTATTTTAACACCTTCAACGGTGGCCATTAAGATGACACTATATTTATATATGATATATAATATGTTTATTTTTTCCTTAAGCTTCTGTATTTTTTCATTTTGTGCATACCTTTATGGTTTCCATTATGGGTAAACGTGATATCATCATTTAAGGAAGTGTGGACTACCGCCCCCTCAAACTGATGTGATTCGTTAATGCCATATGTGGGATGTATAAAGGATGGATTTAAAGTTTTTATATATGATGTTACACTGGAATTATAATATACCTATATATCATTATTGTTTCTTTCCATTAAAGTATGAGATAGAAATGAAAGTAGCGTTCATGCGTACGTACGGCTTACCGTCTCCATGAACAGTGCATTTCATTTCTTATCCCCAAATATAATGTACTATTAAAAGTACATGTATATAATGGATATATATGATGAATGATACGTTTAAATGATGAATATAATTCTGTAACTAAAATATACATACCTCTCATTTAGTTTTAATTCCATTAATATGAGAAAGAAATGAAAGTAGCGTTCATGCGTACGTACGGCTTACCGTCTCCATGAACGGTGCATTTCATTTCTTACCTCTAAATGATTATGTAATATTATAAATACATGTATATGCTGGATATATATGATATATATGATATCCACGTCAGGAATGTCATTCTTGATATAAATAACCTTTGACCACACGAACAACATGTAATTTTAAGAAGTCCACTTTCGACGTAAGAACCAAATATTGACAAAACAAACATTATTAACTTAAATGATTAAATAATGTTTATAACAAGGTAATAAGTGATATAAAAGTAATAATGAACTTGAAAAATGATCTTAACCAAGTAGAAATTAACTCGGGTTTATTATTCAGGATGTTAAAGAACGATTGAGTCAAGTCGGACCCGAGGTAAGGGACTTCGTCTCAATCTCCTTTCATTGAGGCGTATTTCATTTTATACAAAAAAAATATTTTATATGGTGTATAAACCCCTTTTAATTTTACTTTTATACAGAAGGAATCTTTTTCTACGAAGCGTTTTAAAAAACGACAAAAAGGAATGTTTCTTTTAACGTACGCGGTGACAACGACCTTTTCCGCCGCCACGAGTATTATTTGGTCTTTGGCTTCCTGAACAAGCCATAATGTTTTTACAATGGAATAAATACCATATACTCTTTTATGTATTTTGGTATTGAAAATGGTTTTATAATGGATTTGTTATGTCAATATATTTAAGTGATATATTGTGATCAAATTGTGGAAATGTTTTCTTTCCATTATATTTGTTTTATGTCTTATGATATTTTATAATGGTACTTGGACATTTGACGGGTGGTTACGTGATAAACCATATGACGGGTGGTGCCGTGAATACCAGGACGGGTGGTTACGTTATAACCTCCAATGCATTGGGTATGGAAGTTGGCCTTATGGCTATTCCATTAAGTGATATGTGTGGAAGTTGACCGTATGGTTATTCCACTTAAGTATGTTTATGTCCCAAGTTACCTTTATATGTTATGTGATCTTTTTATGGGTTTTATGGTAATATTTTGGTTACAATAGGGTATGTAATGATCTTTTATTCAGTGAAGATTTTTTACTACTTCATAAAGGTGAAAATTATTACTTTGATAATGTATACATGGTTTACTTGTTGTTTTGATAAACTAACAGTTTTCATTCTTTGTGTATCCCTTACTGAGCTCTTTATGCTCACCCCAAGTTTTTTTGAAATGTTTTTCATAGGACCTAATGTGGAATAGGGGCAAGGATGGGATCAAGGTAAAGTCATGCTATATAAAACTTGGAACTAGACATGTTTCTTTTTAAGGGTTTTTTTTATTCTATGGAAACTTAGTAGAAGTGTCTACTTTGTAATCTTTTGAGATGTAGTAGTTTTGTTATAATTCTCTAAAACTCTAAACCTAAAAAGATCCTCAATGTGAATTATTCATTTAATTTAATATTAAGTGATTTTTAAGGTCGGGGCCTTATAGTTGGTATCAAAGGTTGGTTTAGACAACTTTAGGAGTTAGAAAATTGTTAGATTATAAGTTAATTTATGGTATGACTGAAATGATATAGCATTTAATGATTACCATGTTGCTTAACCTAAGATATTTCTATGTTCAGAATGGTTTTCCGTAGAGGAAACAAAGCAGCTATGTTGGGACGACATCAGGAGGAAGACAACCTTCCAAATCAGTAACCCGAGATGGTCAAAATCGGAACTGAACAGTTTGTTGCAGTGATGGCACAGTTGACTCAGGCTATAAATGGTGGTGGTATCCATGCATGAGATCAGCCAGATCAACCACAGAGTAACATTTCAGTGGTGGAACATTTCATGAGGCATCATCCCCCATCATTCAGAGGATCATCTGACCCCATACAAGATGAAGGGTGGATTGTAGCACTGGAGAAGATTTTTGATGTCATGTGGTGTTCAGAACATCAAAAGGTTAGTCTTGTTGTTTACCATTTTGAAGGTGAAGCTGATCAGTGGTGGTTGATGGTGAAAAATATCATGGATAGTGATGAGATTGAGGATCATAACTGGGACGAATTCAAAGGTATGTTTCTTGAGAAATATTTTCCTAAGGTGGTTTGTCATAGGATGGAAAAAGAGTTCCTAGAATTGAGGCAGGAGGATGATTCAGTGGCTGCTTATGAAGCAACGTTCACTCGATTGGAAAGGTATTCTCCAAACTTCATACGAGATCTTGATAGTAAAATAAATTGTTTTTAATCAGGGTTAAAGACAAAGTATTGAAGGGCTTTAGCTTCTCGTGAGTTCAAAAGTTATGAAAAACTTGATCGATGTGCGGAGAATGTGGAAATGGAGTTTGCCGATGATCAGGTGTTCTATGACAAACAACAGAATAAGAGGTCAAGTTGGAAGGAAAAGGGGAAGAATTCATCAAAGAAGCAAGGAGGTAAGAAAAACAAATATCCATCCTGTGAGAAGTGTGGTAAAATGCATCCTGGACAATGTTTATCCAAGTCTGTTAAGTGATTTCGGTGTGGTAAGTCTGGTCATATTTCTCGTAACTATAAGGAAGATGATCAAGCAGGCAATAAAAAGCCAAGGGTAAGATGTTTTAAGTTTAATGAAATGGGTCATTATGAAAATGAGTGTCCAACGAAGAACTCAACTGGGGGAATGCAGCCAGAATACAAGCAGAAAGGGGTGGTGAAATCCTTTGCAACAACTTCAGTAGATGTTTGGCCATCGAATGAAGTAGTATCAGGTACACTGTTTGTTTGTTCAGATTATTCCAATGTGTTGTTTGATTCAGGGTCTACACATTCTTTCATTTCTGATAAGTTTTCTAGTAAATTTGAAATTCCATCTCAAGATATGAACCCTGAACTTATGGTAAAAACACCCGGATGGAACTTTGAGACAAAAAGGAATTATAAGAACCTTCCTATCCTTGTGTGTTGAAAGAATCTACCCACAAACCTTATTGTTTTTCCTCTAGTAGAGTTTGATGTTATTTTGGGCATGGATTGGCTTTCTGTTTATCATGCTAAGATTGACTGCAGAGCTAAAATATTTTCTTTCCAGAAGGATTTTCAGTTTGTGTACAAGAATGAACCCTTGATTTTGATAACATATCAGGAAGTTGAGAAACTAGTAAAATATGGATATTAATGTTACCTTGCACATATTGTTGAAAATAAAGGAACTGTTCAGATTAATGATGTGCCAGTGGTAAATGAGTATCTTTATGTTTTTTCTAATGAGTTGCTTGGTATTATTCATGATCTGGAAGTTGAATTTACTATTGACTTAGTTCTTGATTCTAAGCCAATTTCAAAACCCCCTTCTCGAATGGCTCATGTTGAACTTTTAGAGTTAAAGAATCAATTACAGGAGTTATTAGATAAAGGTTTCATTTGACCTAGCACATCACCATGGGGTGCTCCTGTCTTGTTTGTTAAAAAGAAAGATGGTTCAATGAGACTTTTCATTGATTATAGGGCCTTGAATAATATTACTGTTAAGAACAAGTATCCTTTACCTCATATCGATGATTTGTTTGATCAGCTCCAGCGAACTTAGTATTTTTCGAAGATTGACTTGAGGTCAGGGTACCATCAGTTGAAAGTAAAAGAAGAAGACATTCCGAAGACTACGTTCCGTACTAGATATGGCTATTAGGAATTTGTAGTTATGCCTTTTGGGTTAACCAATGCACCTACTGTATTCATGTACCTTATGAATATAATTTTCCATGATTTCTTGGATAAGTTTGTGGTTGTTTTCATTGATGATATTTTGGTGTTTTCTAAAAGTAAAGAGGAGCATGAAAGTCATTTAAGGGTTATCTTTCAAACCTTAAAAGAAAAGAAACTATATGGAAAATTAAGCAAGTGTGAGTTTTGGTTATAACAAATTTCTTTCCTGGGTCACATTGTTTCAAAAGATGGCATAACTGTTGATCCTTCTAAAACAAAAGTTGTTGAAGAATGGCCAAGACCCAAAAATGTAACCAAGATCCGTAGTTTTCTTGGTTTGGCAGGTTACTACAGAAGGTTTTTTGAAAAAAATTCACGGTTATCTAGTCCAATGACTAAGTTAACTCGTAAGGGTGTTATGTTCATCTGTACAAAAGAATGTGATGATTGTTTTCAGGAGTTGAAAAGAAGATTGGTGAATGCTCATGTTCTGGAACTTCCTTCAAGAAATGGTGAGTTTGTTATATACAGTGATGCTTCGTTGAAGGTACTTGGATGTTTCCTTATGCAGAATGATCAGGTAATTGCTTATGCTTCACGTCAGTTGAAAAATCATGAGGTAAATTACCCTACACATGATTTTTAATTAGCTGCTATTGTTTTTGCTTTAAAAATTTATAGGCATCATTTTTATGGAGTAAAGTGTGAAATATATACTGATCACAAAAGTTTAATGTATATATTCACTCAGAAAGAATTGAACATGAGACATAGGAGATGGTTGTAATTAATCAAGGACTATGATTGTACAATTCATTACCATCTGGGAAAAGAAAATAAAGTGGTTGATGCTTTGAGTCAAAAAAGTAATGCTTCATTAACCATGCTACATTTGGAACGAGATCCTTTTATTTTTGATTTGATGAACTTTGGAATAGAAGTTGTTGGTGTAGGAAGTTCTTCTGTTTTGTTTCAGGTATCAGTGAGATCATCCCTATCAAACAGAATCAAGAAAGCACAGAAGCAAGAGAGTGAGTTGCAGAAAAAGGTAGAGCTGGTTCAGAAGGGTAAGTTTCCTTAATTCAACATTGATAATGATTGTGTTTTGAGGTTTGGGAAGAGATTATGTGTCCCTGGTGATTCACAGTTGAAGAATGAGTTGTTATGTGAGGCTCATAGTTCCCCAATTTCAGTTCATCCTGGCAGTACTAAGATGTACAGGGATCTGCGGGAGTATTACTGGTGGGATGGAATGAAAAGAGATATTGCTGATTTTACTGTGAAGTGTTTGACTTGTCAGCAGGTTAAAGCAGAGCAGTAGTTACCGAAAGGGATGCTTCAGACTTTACCAATGCCAGATTAGAAATGGGAAAATATATCCATGGATTTTGTCGTGGGATTACCGAAGACATCTAGAGGTAATAATGCAATATGGGTTATTGTTGATCGCTTGACTAAATTGGCTCATTTCCTTTCTATACGAGATACTTTTTCCCTAGATCAACTTTTCCGTTTGTATCTTAAAGAGATAGTCAGATTACATGGAGTTCCTCTCTCCATTGTGTCCGATCGTGATCCCAGGTTTACTTCTAACATTTGGAAAGGCCTTCAGAAGTCGTTGGGTACTGAATTAAATTTTAGTACAACTTTTCATCCGCAATCAGATGGGCAGTCAGAATGAAAAATTCAGACCTTGGAGGATATGCTACGAGCTTGTTCGATGGATTATCAGGGAAGTTGGGACCAACATCTTTCTTTGGTTGAGTTTTCTTATAATAACAGTTTTCATTCCAGTATACAGATGGCACCATTTGAGGCATTATATGGGAAGCAGTGTCGAACTCCAGAATTTTGGGATGAAGTGGGTGAAAGGAAGCCGATGGGACCAGAATTGGTAGAAGAGATGGTAGAAAAAGTTCAGTTGATTCAGAAGCACATGAGAACAGCTCAGAGCAGGCAGAAGAGTTATGCGGATAACCGGAGGAAGGATCTATCTTTCGAGGTAGGTGATCATGTTTTTCTCAAGGTTTCTCCATGGAAAAGTGTGATGAGATTTGGTAAGAAAGGAAAGCTGAGTCCAAGGTTTATTGGACCGTATGAAATTCTGGAGAAAGTTGGATCAGTTGCTTACCGAGTGGCTTTACCTCTGAGTTTATATCAGGTACACAATGTTTTTCATGTTTCGATGTTGAGGAAGTATATGCCATATCCATCTCATGTTTTGAGTCCAGAGGTAGTTCAGCTGGAAGAGAACCTATCTTATGAGGAACAACCGGTCCAGATTCTTCACCATAGGGAGCAAGTGTTACGGAATAAGTTGATTAATTAGGTAAAGGTTTTGTGGAAAAACCACATGATGGAAGAGGCAACATGGGAATCTGAAAATGCAATGAGGGATAAGTACCCCCATTTATTCGATAAGTAAATAAATTGAGGGGACACAATTTTCTAAAGGGGGGAAGGATGTAACATCTCAAGTAAGTAATGAATAATAGATATTTTTATCTATGTCTATTAATGATTAAGATAGTGTTTTAGAGGCTTAAAATGAAAATAAATATAATCTTATGTATGGAATACACAAATATTCTTAAAAGATTGTTTTACTGCCTTTTGATGGCAAAGCCTTTTTTAAATCAAACTTTTAACAATTTTATAATCTATATTTGTCAAAATAAACATATTCATTATGATTGGGACATTGAAATTTACATTGGATAAATGTTTGGTATTTTTCTGACAATGTTCATTTTTTAATGAATATTGAAAAATACTGCATTTTACATCAAAACTGCTTTTTCATTTTATTTAATTATATGGTTAGATTATCTTTTTAATTGGCCTTAAAGTTTAATCTGAATATATTTTTACCATTTAATCCTATGGTGGTCATTAGGATTAATTTCACTTTAGAATTGGTCATAAACTAATGCCAAACTTTTTATAGATATTGTTTCAAAAAAACCCGCTATTTGTTTTGACAACGGGAATTATTTTTAAATAAATTATTGCAATTTATGTGTTTGGAATTTGGTAAAATGGATTACATATTTGGAATCATAAGGTAAAAATTATGTAATTAAGCCTCTTTTTTTTGACATTATGAATAGTAACGATGGTAATTATCTTTAATTATCTTGATTAATGAGTAATCAGGTAGTTAAAGATAATAAAATGATACCATAATAATACAAAAAACCACAACATGTGTTCTAAGGATACTGGTTGTCTCATGGCCGACCATGGGATGCCTTGTACCAAACATAGGGGCCACATGGAATCACTTTTGTGAAAAAGTGACTTTTTATCTTTTTATTTTTAAAGAATGTTAAATGTGACAAAGAATGTATCACCTAAGTAAAATATTTTTATTTTTTTCTACATAAATGCTATTTTGGACTATAAATATTCATTAGAAATCTAAAAATATTTACTACATCAAGATATTTTTTTTATAATTTTTAGACATTAAATTTATTAAATTATTTATGATATCGTGATGATGCAGCAATTACCTCATTAATAAAGGATTTACATAAAATGGAAAGATAATGTAAATTCTAAGACCTACACATGTCCAAAACCTATTGGATGGGTGGATTTAGAACCCTTATCACCTTATCCTCGAAAAACATCAATGTGGGACCATCAAAATCCGAAACTCATTTGAAAATAATGTTACATTTTATACCTTTCCAAGAGTGCCCCTCCTCTCCTCTTATAAAAAGCCCCCACCTCTACCTCTTTTCCCACACTTCCAAAGCCTTTGGATCAGACAAACCCTGCCCATTTTGTCTCTACACTTCGCTCTCTTACTCCTTAAGGCCTCACATTGGGCAGAAGTCTTCCCAAAGAAGCCTTTGAGCTCAAACCAAAGGGAGTTACCCGATTTTAAGGTAATGTCTTCACTTGAGTCCTTTTGTTTTATTTTGCTTCTACAACCCCCTAAAAACTTTTTATTCATTTCTTTTGTAACAACTACAGTATCATAAATATACTAGGATGTTGTTATAAGAAGGATTCGAGCGACACTTACACACACCTACATCTAATGGTAAAAGAACATACTGTTTCCGTGGATGGAGATTTTCGGCCTCCCGAATCGATGATTGTTCAACATTATTTTAACACCTTCAAAGGTGGTCATTAAGATGACACTGTATTTATATATGATATATAATATGTTTATTTTTTCCTTAAGCTTCTGTATTTTGAATTTTGGGCATACCTTTATGGTTTCCATTATGGGTAAACGCGATATCTTCATTTAAGGAAGTGCGGACTATCGCCCCCTCAAAGTGATGTGATTCTTTAATGCCATTTGTGGGACGTATAAAGGATGGATTTAAAGTTATTATATATTATGTTATACTGGAATTATATTATACCTCTATATAATTATTTTTTCTTTCCATTAAATCATGCGATAGAAATGAAAGTAGCATTCATGCGTACGTACGACTTACCGTCTCCATGAACGGTGAATTTCATTTCTTATCCCCAAATGTAATGTAGTATTAAAAGTACATGTTTATAATGGATATATATGATGAATGATACATCTAAATGATGAATATAATTCTGTAATTAAAATATACATACCTCTCATTTAGTTTTAATTCCATTAATATGACAATGAAATGAAAGTAGCGTTCATGCGTACGTACGGCTTACCGTCTCCATGAACGGTGCATTTCATTTCTTACCTCTAAATGATTATGTAATATTATAAATACATGTATATTTTGGATATATATGATATATATGATATCCAAATTAGGAATTTCATTCTGGATATAAACAACCTTTGACCACACGAACAACATGTAATTGTAAGAAGTCCACTTTCGACTTAAGAACCAAATATCGACAAAACAAACATTATTAACTTAAATGATTACATAATGTTTATAACATGGTAATAAGTGATATAAAAGTAATAATGAACTTGAAAAAGGTTTTTAAGCAAGTAGAAATTAACTCAGGTTTATTATTCAGGACGTTAAAGAACGATCGAGTCAAGTCGGACCCGAGGTAAGGGACTTCGTCGCAACCTCCTTTCATTGAGGCATATTTCGTTTTATACACAACTTTATTTTATATGGTGTATAAACCCCTTTGAATTTTACTTTTATACAAAAGGAATCTTTTTCTACGAAGCGTTTTAAAAAACGACAAAAATGAATGTTTCTTTTAACGTATGCAGTGACCACGACCTTTTCCGCCACCGCGAGTATTATTTGGTCTTTGGCTTCCTGAACAAGCTGTAATGTTTTTTAAAATGGAATAAATACCATATACTCATTTATATATTTTGGTATTGAAAATGGTTTTATAATGGATTTGTTATGTCAATATATTTAAGTGATATATTGTGATCAAAGTGTGGAAATGTTTTCTTTCCATTATATTTGTTTTATGTCTTATGATTTTTTATAATGGTACTTGGACATTTGACGGGTGGTTACGTGATAAACCATATGACGGGTGGTGCCGTGAATACCAGGATGGGTGGTTACGTTATAACCTCCAATGCATTGGGTATGGAAGTCGGCCGTATGGCTATTCCATTAAGTGATATGTGTGGAAGTCAACCGTATGGTTATTCCACTTAAGTATGATTATGTCCTAAGTTACCTTTATATGTTATGTGATCTTTTTATGGGTTTTATTGTAATCTTTTGGTTACAACATGGTATGTAATGATCTTTTATTCAGTGATGAGTTTTTACTACTTCATAAAGGTGAAAAGTATTACTTTTATAAAGTATACATGGTTTACTTGTTGTTTTGATAAACTAACAGTTTTCATTCTTTATGTATCCCTTACTGAGCTCTTTATGCTCACCCCAAGTTTTTTTGAAATTTTTTTCACAGGACCTAATGTGGAATAGGGTCAAGGATTGGATCAAGGGAAAGTCATGCTATATAAAACTTCAAACTGGACATGATTCTTTTTAGGAGTTTTTTTATTCTATGGAAACATAGTAGAAGTCTCTACTTTATAATCTTTTGAGATGTAGTAGTTATGTTATAATTCTCTAAAACTCTAAACCTGAAAATATCCTCAATGTGAAGTATTCATTTAATTCAATATTAAGAGATGTTTAAGGTCGGGGCCTTATATGTGTCCTTATATTTTTCAATGATAACATGCACAGTAGACATATTATTGGGGTTTTGAAGATATATTATATATAATATGGTCATATTAATTCATAACATTATTATGTTCAACTCCATGATAATTAAATAAAAATATAAAAAATAAAAACATGGAAGCACCATTGGCATGTACAGAGGTAAGGCTTCAAAAAAGAAAATAAGGAAAATAAGGAAAAATAGGTTATGTTATTTCAATTTTGTTCACCTTAACCTATTCTATTTTTTCATTCTTCAACTTTAAATATTCACTATAATTTCACATTTACAGGATTAAAATGTCTTCAAAATATTATTCCATCTAAACCAACATCTATAGGAAGCACACTAAGAGGATCCTAGATGTCATTATCACCTAGAGCCACTGATGGTAACTTTAATTTACAATGTTGACTACAATTTTAACTCTTATGTGAACATCAACTGTTTTCATCCACCATTGTATGCTGAAATTTATCAGTATCTAATTTAATATTTTTACATGATATTGTCCATTATTTATGTTTTTGGAAGAATTTCATGAGTTTTATCATTGTTTTCATATCTATTAATTGATTATGTTCTTTGAGTTAGAATATCACAAATGGTGATATGTGATTCTTAATTTTATGTATCATTGTCTTGTTATTAATATTTTTTTCCATGAAGAATGAGATAGATACATGAATGTAATTATTTATGATCAAGGAACCTGGACTAACTGGAACAACCCACTCTTGAGTTGCATGTTATCAGGTTGGTATACTCCTCCACTTATTTTAGAGTCATATCACTCTACTATACTAAGCGTTAATTCAATAGTTATAGTGGGAATCATATCTATCAACCATTATTATATCTCTAAATCTAATTGTGATAGGACTTGATTTTTTCATGGTGATGCCTAAGAATCAGATACTATTGAAAATGAGGGGGAGGATCTTTTACGCTTGATTGTTGCCACCTGAAGTAGTCAGAGAAGTGTCCTGACAATAGATTAATTGATGTGATTGAAAATAAGGTCGACAGTTCAACTGGTACCTATCCATTTCCATTTTCTTATTCATTTTAATTTTCCATCGTGTTTTTAACTTTTATTTTTTTTGTTCACTCTATGGTTGTTTTAAATCACATGTCAATCTATTATGTAAGCTCTCCAAACTATTAACACCATCCTTCTTGCTTCACCATTGTCCCCACATAGTGCATGTATGTTGTAAACTACAATCAAATGAATCATTTTAATGTTTTTTCGATTTTCAATTAGTTATGTATATTAAATTTTTAATTAAAATAGTTTAATTTTTAAATTTCAGGTTTTTTATTCATTCCATTATTTTACATTTTCCATTTTATTACATATAGTTTACTGTATTTTTAGGTATTTTTAGATCATTTGTGCATGCCTTATAATTTGTATGCTTGATATTTTCTTCTATTGTCATCATGATTTGAATGAATCTATTATTTATAGAGGATTCAAGGTATTGCTTTAGGTTATTGTATCCCATGAAAATTTTGAACTAGTTATTGGTGGCTATGTGTTTAATACTTCTAATTATCAATACATCCTTATATTGAGTGCATTATCGGTATGTATTCCTTATATCATCTAAATATTATTCCTACTATAATCCATGATTTTATTGATGTTAAAAATTATTTACTGAAGCATTAATAGTATATGTCTATTATTATGGTGCCCCATTTCACCCTACACCTAATCTGTTTGGCTATTGTTTCTCCATCTATCATTCATAGCAAGGTTTTTATTTATTTCCTCATTAAATCAAAGTCTTCTGTATTGTTGAGGAAGTGAATATTACTCAATTCATATTTTTTATTATGAGTTCCATTAGTGTATATTTAATATATATTTTTCATTTGTGTCCATATATTTTTTAAAGATTACATTCATAGTAGACATATTTTTTGAGTTTCGATGATATATTATATGTAATCTAATCATAGTAATACATAACTTTATTATGTTCAACTCCTTTACAATTATATAAAAATATAAACAATACAAACATACAAGCACCATTTCCATGTATAGAGTTAGGGCTTTAAAAAAGACAACTCAGAAAATAGTGAAAAACAGGTTGTGATATTTCAATTTTGTTCACCTTAAACTGTTCTATTTTTTCATTCTACGACTGTAAATATTCAATATAATTTTAATTTTATAGGATTAAAATGTCTTCAAATTAATGTTTCATCTAAATGAATATCTATAGGAATCATGCTAAGAGGATCCCAGATGTAATTATAACCTAGAGCCAATGATGGTAACTTCAATTTACAATGTTGGCAACAATTTTAAATCTACTGTGAACTTCATCGATTTTCATCCACCACTGTATTCTGACATTTATCCATATATAATTTACTTTTTTTACATTATATTGTCCATTATTTATGTTTTTGGATGAAATTCATGAGTTTTATCATTGTTTTCAGATCTGTTAATTGATTATGTTCTTTGAGTTGGAATATAACAAATGGTGATATGGGATTCTTAATTTTATGTATCATTGTCCTATTATTAATATTTTTATTCTATGAATCATAAGAGAGATACATAAATGTCATGATTTATGATCAAGGAACCTGGACTAACTAGAACAACCCACTCTTGAGTTGCATGTAATCAGGTTGGTGTACTCCTCACCTTATTTTAGAGTCATATCACTCTACTATACCAAGAATTAATTCAATGGGTATAGTGGAAATCATATCTATCAACCATTATTATATCTCTAAATCTAATTGTGGTATGACTAGATTTTTACATGGTGATGCCTAGGAATCAGATACTATTAAAAAACAAGGGGGGTCATTTGGGCTTGATTATTGCCACCTGAAGTAGCTAGAGAAGTGTTCTGAAAATAAATTAAGTGATGTGATTGAAAATAAGGTCGACACATCAACTGGTACCTATCAATTTCCATTTTCTTATTCATTTTAATTTTCCATCGTGTTGTAAAACTTTGATTTTTTTGATTATTTAATTGTTGTTCTGAATCACAAGTCAATCTATTATGTAAGCTCTCTAAACTCTTAACACCTTCCTTCTTCCTTCACCATTGTCCCCACACAGTGAAGTTATGTTGTAAACTATAATCAACTGAATCAGTTTAATGTTTTTTGTGTATTATCAATTAGTAATGTATATTAAATTTTTAATTAAAATAGTTTAATTTGTAAATTTCGGGTTTCTTATTCTTTCCATTATTTTAAATTTTCCATTTTATAACATATAGTTTACTGTATTTTCAGGTATTTTTGGATCATTGGTGCATGCCTTATAATTGGTATGATTGAGATTTTCTTCTATTGTCATAATGATTTGAATTAATCTGTTATTTAGAGAGGATTCAAGGTATTTTTTTTCAGGTTATTGTATCCCATGAAAAATTTGAACAGGTTTATTGGTCGCTATGTGTTTAATACTTCTAATTATCAATACTTCCTTAGATTGAGTGCATTGCGGGTTAATTTTTTATATGTATTCATATATCAATGTTTTATTATACTGTTTAAATTTGTATTTATTTTAGTATACCTGGTTCCCAATTACTAAATGCTCTAAAACTGTAAACTAATTAAATAATAGAGAACTCTCATATCCTCTTTCTGAAACTGTATATTAAATTTCAATATTTTCATGCCATGAATAATTATATCATGTCATAGATGGAAATCATATCAATTGGTTGGGAATTAAAACCATTCCCAATTATTATAGGGATATTATTAATTTCTCAGTGACTTTCCACTAGATAGTTATACGATTGAAATATTAATCATTGATTGGATGGCATATATTTTTTTAAGCTATTATCATTAACCTTGATACTAATACATCATTCTTGGTTGAAGTACATGGATACAACATTAATAGTTGTTTTATGTTTTTATGCGACATTATTAGGTTGTTATCTTTTATGAGTGTGTTCTACCCATTTTGATTGTTTCCCCATAACCAAACAACTCTATGTTATGCAGTACCTTCTTAATGTGCAGTTGTAACCAAGGTACAAGGGATGTAAAAAATATTAGAGCATCAAATTAGATCATTTATTCTATATAAAACATATAAAAATAAATACATGTTTATCGATGACCACACTTTGGAGCCTAATGATAGAATTGAGTATATAAAATGAGATGAAACATAAAGGCAGAAAACAATACATTCCTTCAGTTCATAACATACATACATTAATATTTATTCTTATCACTTTTATATCATTTGAACATTCAATTCAGATATTTCATTATTTATTAGTATTTATTGTTAATTTTAAACATTTTTGTGTCGGTAGATATATATGTTGGGCGATTTTTTAGGTGATGAGATCCTGGATTATTACATATTATTCAGTAATTAAATTCTAGGTAAAACAAGAGGTATATTTTTTTGAAGTTTTTTTAGTTTGATCTTCGTGATTTTTACATCCACCTATCATACACAATAATTAAAGTCTACACAAATTGTGTAAAAAACATATATGGCACAAATGGACCCTTTGTAACTCCACATGTTCTACCTTTTTCCTTTTTAGGGATTTTATACAGTGGATGCAGATTATTGGGAATATTTTAGTTTCCTTTTGATTCTATAAGGATGTTCTAGCGTCTAAGTAAACGTTTCTGCACATTGTGACTATTCCCTATTAACCAAACAAGTCTATGTTCTGTAGTACCTTCTTAATGTGGAATTGATGGGGGTATTTATAATTTAAGTCATGTAGCCATGGAAGTGGGTGAATTAAAGAAATTTCATTATGTATTAAAAAAGCGACAATCTCATGAATGTCTCATGATCTTGAAATTTTTACTTGAGGCCTATGATTATTCATATTGAATTCTGTAGCCTGTTACAATTGTGGAAACTGATTAATTTTCATCATTTCTTTTTTCATATATACATGTTTAATTATAGGATAAATATGAGATGGAAAATATATTTTTTTAACTATTTTAGTTCAGTAGTGCATAATTTTCATCATATTTTATGGAAGATAAAATCATGAAATCCATTGTGTGAGTGGTTTTTTTAGTTGAAATATTCTATATGTATGAACCATCTAGTAATTTTATTTCTTATTACGTAGATATTGTAGATGATTCTAGGTTAGAGAGAAATGATCAAAATAGTATAGAATATTTCCACCGTCGCAGGTTTAATGTTCACCAAAGACCCATAAATATTCTTGAAGAAGAACTCATGAGTTATCCAAATTATTTATGTATTCTACAGCATAGATTTTTTTTCATGGATGATACCATGATTCCAGTGCAAAATAATAGTCCTATAATTTGACTATTTTGGTATTCTTCTGGACATAACAATATATATATATATAATGTTAAAAATTCTTATGAAATTACATCAAGGGTGTGATATAATATTTTCAACATAAAGTAAAATTTATTTATGATGATGATAGGTTAAAAATATGAACTCCAAACTATGTTACCTTCCAAAGACACCAAACTGAATGAAATCATGATTCATACTAATCATCACCCCAACATCTTCTCAACCCCATCAATTCCGTTAAAAATCCAGAAACCTTGAAACTCTCTCTAGGATTCCTTCCACCATTTATCACAATCTTACCTCTTTCCTCCAACTTCACCTTCACCTACACCTTTTTTTTCATCTATGTCTCTAATCTCTAACTCTTACATTCCATCGTGTTCCATCTCCATTACAATTAGTCTTCACTTCATTTCCTCATGTCATGGATACCTCATTCACTTCATTATCATCATTTTATTCAAAAAATTATTTTGAGTAAAATGACATTACAATTTTTTTTGAATGATGCAAAACCAAATGATTTTAATGAAAACTGAATAGTCTCGTATATTTTCATGGACGGAGTACTAGTTTGTATACAAAAAAGCAGTGGAAGGGTTTCTTTAAAAAAATCCAAAAATCCAGTTATTTTATTTCTTATTACGTAGATATTCTAGATGATTCTAGGTTAGATATAAATGATCAAAATAGTATAGAATATTTCCACCATCACAGGTTTAATGTTCACCAAAGACCCATAAATATTCCTGAAGAAGAACTCATGAGTTATCCAAATTATTTATGTATTCTACAGTATAGATTTTTTTTTCATGGATGATACCATGATTCCAGTGCAAAATAATAGTCCAATAATTTGACTATTTTTGTATTCTTCTGGACATAACAATATATATATATATATAATGTTAAAAATTCTTATGAAATTACATCAAGGGTTTGATATAATATTTGCATCATAAAGTAAAATTTATTTATGATGATGATAGGTTAAAAATATGAACTCCAAACTATGTTACCTTCCAAAGACACCAAACTGAATGAAATCATGATTCATACTAATCATCACCCCAACATCTTCTCAATCCCATTAATTCCGTTAAAAATCTAGAAACCTTGAAACTCTCTCTAGGATGCCTTCCACCATTTATCACAATCTTACCTCTTTCCTCCAACTTCGCCTTCACCTACACCTTTTGTTTCATCTATGTCTCTAATCTCTAACTCTTACATTCCATCGTGTTCCATCTCCATCGCAATTAATCTTCACTTCATTTCCTCATGTCATGGATACCTCATTCACTTCATTATCATCATTTTATTCTAAAAATTATATTGAGTACAATGACATTACAATTTTTTTTTGAATGATGCAGAACCAAATGATTTTAAAGAAAACTGAATAGTCACGTATATTTGCATGGGTAGAGTACTAGTTTGTATACAAAAAAAACAGTGGGAGGTTTTCTTTTAAAAAATCCAAAAATCCAGTCTTTTGATAAAATTAAAAAAGGATTCTTGATTTTGAGGTCAGCGGTCACAAGGGAAAAAGTGGTACAATTTGGGGGTTGAGTGCCCCCCCCCCCGTCGGCTAGACCTCCAAGCAGCATCCCTCCCTGCCTATCTTCCAGCACCTCCTCCTCTCCCCAGCGGCTTCCTCCTACCCATTTCAGGAGCACCGAGTCCCCCCCCCACCTTCTCTTGCACCTTACTTCTCACCATTGGCCCAAATCTAGCTGGTGGCCACCTTCCACGCAGCCAAACCCCCCTCGGCGTACTCCTCCCATTTGTTCCACGTTTCCCGCGACCCTTTATAGCGCGCCGTGTAGGACCACCCGACCAGTGTTCATATCTCTAACCACAAGATCTGGGACCACCGGCCTCGTACCACTACCTTCGGGTAGTAGCGCATCCCTCGGACACCCTGATCGAACTCTTTAAGAAACAACGACCAGCTGAGCTACTACAATTCTAGCTCCAGCCGCCGCCCGGTCATCCCATCAGACAGGTAATCCATGTCTGGTATACTTTTCCACAGAACATGTTTGAGCGGATCTTCCCATTCTAGAACAGGTTTAAGCAAACCTTCCTAGACTAGATCACCCTTGCATGTGGTCCGCACAACCTGATATTGGCCTACACGGGTTCGGCCTGAATCGCATTGGCCCGCCCAAATTTTTGGGGCCCATGTTATTTTGTTATAACCAAAAATTAATTAAAATAATTAATTTAATGTCAGCTGATAATTAAATTAATTAAATATTGATTTTTTTTAATAAATATTGCGACATAAATTATTTTAATTTGGTGTTTAATTAAATTAAATATTACCTTAATTTTCACATTAAAAAATTAAATTAATTAATCTTGAACGAATGACGGAAATACTGAATTTAAAAATATGAGTGAATTTGTAATTCAATTATAATTCCATCTAGTATAATTTAATGCAAGTTTAATTTTAATTCTGGATTTATTTTTGAAATAAACTATTTAATGCATATAGACATGTCATGAGTCATGAACCAACCAATGCATGTTTTGTGTATATTTATTTAATTATATATTTATTGCAATGGTTTGTAATAATTAATTAATAAATGACGATAGGCATACCATATCTGACTCATTATATGTATAAGGTCATGTGCGTCCACTTCAGAGTTTTATTTTTACTCCCCAGTTCTCCTCGCATATGAGTGAGTACAGTTATATAATTATGAGATGATCAGTGATGCACTTCGCACTAAGTTATAAAGATGCAACAAACATGATCTTATGCATTAGACGGGCAAACGCTATAATCTGAGTCGCAGGTAAAGTGACTCAAGGTATATCCCCTAGGGTTAAGGTAGATCCATTATTCACTCAATGTATCAACCATTACAATCAGCTCATGATCAAGTGTTCATTTTATTTTTTCATGGTTTATTATTTTTGTGAATGTGTTGTTTTTGCGTGATCACATAAAAATAATAAGCGAGTTTACAAGATAAAATGAACATGTGACATGATGAATTTTCTTATTTCCTGCATGGTTAGTTGTGAGTTATATCACATATTATGTGTTTAGAAGATAGAAAATGATTTCCTTTGTCACATTTAAAAATATAAAATCCTCAATGAAATATTAAGTCATAACTGCCTTCCATCATTCGACTTTGAACAAAATCGGTTGTTCGGGTTTCTCGTTGTCATCAACCGAATATGGTTGCCACCAATACCAGCACCAAACCCAGCCCATGTCGAGGCCCGAAGGGCGTTCCATATCCCCATGGGCTTTCACAATTTCCCAGTTATTAATAAATTAGGTTTGGGAACAATTTACTTGAGTATGAAAGCATAAAACATTAGAAACAATCAATATTAAGAATCTATAATTTTTCATGCCAAACAAGTCTTAACAAAACCATATCTCAATACACAACTTTAAATACAATACAAGTAGTCCAAATAAAAATAAACAGAACCTCAAGACATCCACAATGATTCCACACGACAAGGGGGTGGTCACCCTCGAGCTGTCTCCACAACACTGCACTGCCGGAGGGGTCTAATAGCCCGAACTACCTTCACTCGAGGATTTACCTTTTTCTGAGTCAAACATGACCAAGTATACTTACACCCTAGGTATGTAAGTAGGGTGTGAGACTAAGACCAATAGGATACCACCCAATGATTTAAAATTACATGCAATAAAAGGTGAAAAAGCAAGTTGTTTTAATATACAAAGTAAAGCGGTGTTAAATTCCAAGAAATGCAACTTTCAATTGATAACAATTTTCATGCTTAAACTATCAGAATGTTAACACATTTAGATATACTTGTTAGATACAATATTTTACTACCAAACACACCCTAGAAAAGGGTATATACTATAAATCCAATGAGCAACAGGATCAGGAACACCCCTACGCACTAGATTGTTTCAGGCCCAGGTACCTCATACCTCAGTGTAAAGTAACCATAAAAAAATCGGTTCTCATGCAAGAGACACTAGTGGGGAACATACTCATAACCTAGTGGTCTCCAATCATCATACACATAGTTTATTTAGTGTTTTAGTTATCCAAATTCCAAGTGAAACAGGGACAAAAGCCATCTGTTTCACTAGCCGTACCAGTACTAATCTGCCCCACCAAGGTACCCGGGATTCCCCCTTTGTGCTGAAGAAATTTAAGAATTATAAATAAATCCATTTTTCATATGAAACACCACTACTAGTCACATACAATCAGTACAGTAGTTGTACACATTTTAAACCACTTAAGACACATAATAAACACATTGATTTTTAATAAAACAATTTCTCAAAATCCCGCATTGTTTTGCACCAGAAACTCCTTGAAAAACCCCACTGTGTACACTATGTGAACTATTTTAAGTTAAAAAATTAGAAAAGGAAGCCCAATACATTTCATTAAAACCAACCAATAAATTTTAGAGCATCCCTTTGTGAACCAAGAATTGATAACCTTGTAAAACTTCCATTTCCACACAAACGTGGCACTTAAAGATCGAATTTTCCACAAACACCATTAAAACCCATTTTTGCAGATACAACCAAGTGGGATAAACAATCAAAACATGATTTCAAGCTCCATTATAGTTCAATAATATCAATTAATAATTTATAGCGCATCCCCAAAAAAACCAATAAAACATTTCCATGAAGAACCCCTAATTTCAAATGAATTTGGCATTTAAAATTAATTTTCAATAAAAACACCACTAATTTTTTTTTACAGAAATAATAAAATTATATAAACCTGAAAATATGATAAATACAGAATTAAAAGACAAAAATATTTCATGAACATGGAATCACCTACCAATGTAATGAAAACCCTTGAATTCTTTGTGCAAAAACTCAAACGCACCACCGCTGCACCTCAAGGAAGGTAAAACAAATATAAAACCATAATTTCAGACCATGAAACACAAGATCTGACCCTAATTTTAAAACCATAATTTCTGGAAACTAATAACTTCATGAATAAGTGAATAATCCCTAAGAAAATGGGAGCAAGAAGGATGGAAACCCACTTACATGAGAGATCTTGAAAAATCTCCCAAAATACACCAGTAGGTGAATTTCAAAACCGGAAAAAAAATCCGGTGAGGTTTGAAAAAGAATGTGGAGGTTATTTAAGAACTGTAATGGTGGAAAATAGTGAGAAACGAAAGAATTATGAAGGAAAGAAGTTACCTCTTCAAATATGGACGATTTGATAAACACTTTTAAGGTCTACCCTAATTATCGATGCATAAGAGCTCCAAAGAGGGGTTAACGGTAATGGGGAAACGCCTATGGATTTTATCTTTTAGTGGCAGTGGAAATCATTGAAAATGAGTAAAAACAGAATATGTTATTAAATAAACAAAATTTATTTTTAAAACTGGAAATGAGCTTTCGGGCTGGCCCAATTCCATAAATAAAAAACTCAAATCCACTATGCTTATGGATTCTTAAATGGTCCAAATTAATATTGTGGTGTTAATAGGTCATGGGCGGCCAAGTTGGAATTGGATTGGATGAAAAATGTTTAAAAATGAAGAATTTATAAAGGAAACAAATTTTATTTTTTAAATCTGGAATTGGGCTCACAGTTTGGCCCAAATCATGAAGACTCACTCATTCCTCCAAAAATGCATGGGAAACCCCCAATGAAATGAAATAATGGAAATTAAATTAAAAATACCACTAAAATATGTCATGGATGTGACAATTCTCCCCACCATGAAGGACTTTCCTCCCAAGAAATTTAACCTATAACTTGATCAGAAAATAAGAGCAGGTACTCTTCCACAACCCCTGACTTCTTCTCCCATGTCTCATGTCTATCACTGCCTTACTACCAACAAACCCAGACTACGGTAATAGGATTCCCTCAAAGAACCTTCTCTTAGAAGTCCAATATTTTCCCTGGATGCACAAAAACTAAAAAGTTAGGCTCTATCTCTAGATCTTCCCAACTCAAATCATAGGACGGATATGGGTTGCATTTTTTCAACTGGAAGACATGGATGAAATCATGGATATATGTCAACTGATAATGTAAGGCCAACCTATATTCCACATTTCCAATATGTTCGGTGATCTCAACGGGGCCGACATATCACGACGTCAGCTTCCCTTACTTTCCCAAACGAAGATGGCCCAGACGAGGGGCCACTTTCAAGAATACCCTATCACCCATAAAAAACTCTAGGTCTCGACGCCTCCAGTCAGCATATGATTTATGAAGAATTTGAGATATCAATAAGTGTTGCCTAATCAGCTTGACCTTCTTAGAAGTCTCATGCACAAGGCTCGGACCCAACAGTGAAGTCTCACCTACCTCAGCCCAACACAGGGGGACGGACCAGGCCGATCATAGAGCGCCTCAAAAGGATCCATTCGAATCGAGGATTGGTAACTTTTATTATAAGAAAACTAAACCAATCCAAAATGGCTATCCTAGGAACCTGAAAAGTCATGAACACATGCACGAGGCATATCCTCTGAAATTTGATTCACCCACTCTATATGACTATATGTTTAAGGATGGTATTCCATGGTCATCTTAATCTAATACCCAAGGCCTTCAGAAGGCCATCCCAGAACCGAGAAGTGAAACTAGTGTCTCTATCTGAGATAACTGCTGATGGAATTCCATGGAGTCTCACCTCCTCCTGAAGGTACACACAGCCCAACTCATCTACTTTAGTTGTATCATTGATCGGAATTAAGTGGGCTGATTTGGTCAGACGACCAATCACCACCCAAATGGAATTTTTACCCCGAGGTGTACGAGGCAAGCCAACAATGAAGTCCATGACGACCTCATCCCACATCCAGGTAGGAATGGGTAATGTCTAGAGAAAACCGGAGGGTCTCTGATTCTCTACTTTCACCTGTTGGCATGTGTAGCATCTCAACACAAATCCCGCTATGTCCTGTCACATACCTGGCAAACATAAATGTTGTCACAAATCATAATACATCTTGGTGACACCTAGATAGATAGCCCACTGAGATAGGTGTCTATCCTACATCACCACCTTCCGCAGAGATGATGGCACTGCTAAACGGTCCTTAATGCATAAGATGCCCTCTGGGGATGACAAAAAATCAAAGGATGTCTCCCTTCCATGAAGAAACTGCCTCAACCACTGAAAAAGCTCATGACTAGGTTGTTCCTGCTAAATCAACCCCAACAGATAAGGAGTCAACTACACACTCTCCACGAATGAACCTCCACTATAATCCCTAGTCTCCACATGCATCTGAGCAAAGAGCCCCATCAATGTCCACTCATCACTGGACTTCCTCAAAGCCTTCACTGGAACCCTTCTGCTCAAGGCGTCGGCCACCACATTACCCTTTCCTAGGGTATAGAGAGTTTCAAAGTCAAACACATTAAAGTACTTGATCCAGCGATGCTCCCTTAGTTTGAGGTAATTCTATGAGAAGATATAGGTCAATATTTTGTGATTAGAGTAGAGCATAAACTTTTCCCCAAAGAGATAGTGATGCAAAGTCTTCAAATCATGCATCAAATCTACCAACTCTAAATCATGGGTCGGGTAACTCTTTTTAGGTGGTCGGAGTTGGTGAGAACCATTCGCCACCACGTGATCATCCTGCATAATCATGCACCCAAAACCTGTACCTGAAGCATCACAATAGACCACATACCCCTTCCCGGACTCAGGAAAAATCATCATGGGGGTGGTAGTAAACTATCGCTTCAGCTCCTCGAAGGATTCCTGACATTCTGGGACCCATACTAACTTCAACCCTTTTTGGGTGAGCGCGTTCATCGGTGAAGCATGTCTAGATAAATCCAAAACAAACCGCCTGTAATAACCTGTCTGGCCAAGGAAACTCCGGATCTCAAACACATTCTTCGGTTGCTCCCATGACATGACCACGCTGATCTTCTCTAGGTCCAGTGAAACCCCCTTCTCCGAGATCACGTGCCCTTGATATTTCACTTCCCTGATTCATAAAGTGAACTTTTACAACTTTTCATAGAGGTGGTGATCCCGCAAAGTGACTAAAATGATCCGCAAGTGATGTTCATGTTCCTCCTCAGAGAAAAAGAATACTAGAAGGTCATCCACAAAAACCACAATGAAGGAATCAAGATACCGATGGAAGACCCTATTCACAGGTTTTATAAAGACCACTGGATCATTGGTCAATCCAAAGGGCATGACCAAATACTCAATGTGGTTGCACCTTCTTTAGAAGGCTGTCTTCGGGATTTTTGACTCTCTCACCCTTAGTTGATGGTATCTTGGGCACAAGTCTATTTTGGAAAACCACTTTCCCCCCTTCAACTGACCAAAAAAATCATCTATTTTAGGCAAAGAGTATTTGTTCTTAATCATTACCTTGTTCAGCTTCTGGTAGTCAATGTGCAACCGGAGGGATCTATCATCTTTATTCACGAACAAAATAAGTGCGGCACAAGGAGAGATGCTCAAGCAAATGAATACTTCAGATTCCAAGTCGAACAACTGTATATTTAATTCCCATAGCTAGAATTGGGGCCATGATATAAGAGGGAAGAGATATCAGTTGTATTCCCAGTGCCAGATCAATCAAAAACTCCACATCCCGCGCTGGGGGAAACTTGAGAAATCATCAGGGAATACCTCTGTAAGATCATTCACCACATGGGTTAGTGCACCTTTAGGGTAAATACCCTTGTCCTCTAGCACGAGTGATAATAACTAGAAGGTAAGACATCCCATCTTTGGGAGTGGAGGTCCTTCGCGACGCGACCGTGGATCCCATTCTCCCCAAAAAACGTGATGAATACCATCAGGTGTTGTGAAACTCACACACTGCATGTAGAAATCAATATGTTCCTAGAAGTTTACTTGCCAAATCATTCCATGTCTTATGTCAAAAAGTACCATATCTAGGACCATGAGGTCCCACTCCATCTCAACCCCTGAAATAGAAAGCGCACATAAGGGGCACCTAAGACCCTACTCCTTCTTCTTTCCCAGCGGCGACACCAACTCCATCACAAAAGACAACAACTCGGTTGGTAAATTCAGAGTGTCCACACAATAGGAACAAATGAGTGAAACATATACACCAGTATAAAAAAGGGCAGCAGCTATAGAAGATGTGATAAAAACAGTACCTCGAACATTCGACGGTACCACCACTGATCCTACTGGTGCCTGATCCACCACATGGAGATGTTCGGTCTTTGTATAAGGATGACCAATAGTCTGTGTTTGTGATTTGAACTGGATCTACCCAGAAGTTGACCCAACCCTACCACCACAGCCATGAAATTTAGATCCTCCTGTCCTCGACATCTCGAACTTTGCTGGCACTCCTCTTGATTCCATTGACCTAACCCCTCTCAGAAGTGGATGTGCCGCCCCAAAGAATCAGTGTAAATGAACCATGCCTTCACACTAGAAACAATGCTTTGAAAGAAGTGGGCATGCTAGTCAGATTTTCCCTATCTTCCCACAATGATGGCACACGACCTCTCTCACATCAGAAGCCACAGACAAAAATTGCCTAGAATAGTGGCCTGAACTGCCACCTCCTTTGCTTACATGTTTCTATAGATTCCTTTTCTTCTCTAAGGAGCTTCCATTTCCCACTACTGATACTGATCTAGAGAAATTAGGCTTGAATTTCTAATCAATCTCCACCATGCACACTCGGTTAATGACCTCGGTATAGGTCCTCATCTTGAAAAAGAACACCTGAGAGTATATCTCTGGTCGCAACCCTTTCTCAAACCTCTAGGCCTTTGCTTCCTCATTGGAGACGATTTAATGGGAATACTGAACCAAATAAGCAAAACAGTTGTCATACTCCATAAAAGATAAATTCCCCTGAAAAAGGTTCATAAACTCTGGGGACCTAGCAAAAGCCAACACCTGCGGGCAGTACTGTTCAATAAAGACAACCTTGATGTCTCCCCAGCACATTTTCTCATTATTCCCAGTCTAAAGAACTGATTATCAATACCTATGACTGGGACCCTCCAACAAAAAGGAGGCACACCTCATCCTAATCTCTTCGATTGTATCCAAGAACTCAAACATGCACTTAATCTTCTCAAGCCATTCCTATGTATGCTGGGGTTATATGCTGCCTCGGAAGATTGGAGGCTTATTTTTCAACAACTCCTGTGCCTTTTCCTTTATAGGAATAGTCTCATCCTCTCTAACAAGAGCTATAACAGAAGATGGTCCCTATCCTAGAGCCTGGATAGCCCAGACCACGACCCCGACTAGCCTCTGATTAATTGATGTGGGAGAACTCTCTCCAGCATCCTTCCATGGGCGCATGGGAACTTTTTGAGGAGGCATGTTGCTACAAAATGAAATAGTCACAAAACAATAGTCAATACCACAATTATAAAAAATTTAATCAAATATATAAAAAATAAATAATCTAACCACATTACAGTAAGAAAAGTCACAACAACTCCACCCCGTCTGGTGTCCATGTGTGGTCTACAACCCACACGTCTCACCTAGAAGTAAATTCAATCAAACAATTCCAAAGTCCCCTGGTGACTCAAGTTTAGACATGAGATGTTTAGTCCAGGCACCCTACTCATGACCAAAACCCCGAGCCCTAACAATCCTAGCTCCCATCTATCATGACTCATCCCAAAATAGTAATATAACACAAAACTATTGGCCTACTTTGATACCATTTTGTCAAGAACAGAATCTTGTCGCTACCAACACCGGCACCAAACTAGACTCAGGGAAAGGCTTGAATGGAGTTCCTTATCTCCATGGTCTGTCACAAGTTCCCAGGTATCAATAAATTAGTATTATGAACAATTTAATCAAGCATGAATGCATAAAACATTAAAAACAATCTTTAATAAGAATCTGAAATTTTTCGTGCCAAACAAGTCTTAACAAAACCATATCTGAATACATAACATTGAATACAGTACAAGTGGTCCAAATAAAAATACATATATTATAATGACATACAAAAAGACTCCACATGACAAGGGGGTGGTCACCCCCAAGCCGTCTCCACAACACTGCAATGCAGGAGGTGTCTAATAGCTCAAACCGCCTTTACTCGAGGCTTTACCTTTTACTGAGTCAAACATAACCATGTCTACTTACACCCAAGGTGTGTAAGTAGGGTTTGAGCATAATCCTAATAGAATACTTCCCAATGATTCCAAATTTCATGCAATACAAGGTGAAAAAATAAAGCAGTTTTAATATGCAATGGAAAGCGGTGTTAAATTCCAAGAAATGGAACCTTCAATAGAAAACAATTTTCAACGTAAAACTTTTAGAATATTAAAACATTTAGATAGACTTGATAGCTACTATATTTTACTTCCAAACACACCCTAAACAAGGGTAAATACCATAAATCAAATGATCAGCAAAATTGGGAACACCCCTAGGCACAAGATTGTTTTAGGCCTTATGTACCTCGTACCTCAGTGTAATGTAACCATAGAAAAATCGGTTCCCGTTCACGATATACTAGTAGGAAACATACCCATAACCTATTGGTCCAAAATCATCATCCACATAGTTTAGTTAGCATTGTTTTTATTCAAATTCCAAGTAAAACAGAGATGAAACCCATCCAGTTCACTAGCCATACTAGTACAAATCTGCCCCACCTTGGTACACGGGCTTCCCCCTTGTTACACTATGTGCACACTTTTATGTTTCCAAAATAGAAAAGGAATCCCAATTCATTTCAATGAAACCAACCAATCAATTTTAGGTCATACCCTTGTGAACCATGAAATGATAACATTGAAAAACCTCCATTTTCACACAAACATTGCACTTAAAGATCACATGTTCCACAAACACCATTAAAACCCATTTTTGCAGCAATAGAAAAGGGGATAAACATTAAAAACATTATTTTAAGCCCGATTATAGTTCAATAAAATCAATTAAGTATTTATAGGGACGCCCCAAATAAACCAATAAAACATTTCCATAAAAAACACCCAATTTCACTTGAAATTAACATTTAAAATTCATTTTCAATACAAACACCACTAAAACTAATTTGTTCAGAAATAATAAAATGAGATAAACCTTCAAATATGATAAATACAACATGATAAGACACAAATATTTCATGAACAATGAATCACTGACCAATGTAATGAAAACCCTTGAATCCTTTGTGCGAAAACTCAAACGCACCACCGTCACACCTCAAGGAAGGAAAAATAGATATAAAACCCAAATTTCAGACCATGAAACACAATATCAAAACCTAATTTCGAAACCCAACATTCTGGACATTAGGAACATCAAGAATAAGGGAAGAAACCCTAAGCAAATGAGAGCTAGAATGATGAAAAACCACTTACTTGAGGGATCATGAAGAAATATCCCAAAATACATAGGTAGATAAATTTCATAATAGAAAAAAATTTAGATGAGGTTCTAACAAGGATTATGAGGTCATGTAAGAACCATAATGAGGGGAAAAAGTGAGAAATGAAAGAGTTATTAAGGAAAAAAGTGACTTCTTCAAATATGGATGATTTGATAATATTTATTAAGGTATTCCCTAAGTAGAAATGCATACAAGATCCAAATAGGGGGAAATATAGTGGGGGAATTTATAAGGATGTTAGCTTCGTGTGTGAGGTGGAATCACTGAAAAATAGTAAAAAATGAATATGTTATTAAACAAAATTTATTTTTAAAACTGGAAAAAGGCTTTCAGGCAGACCCAATTCCTCAAATTAAATCTCAAATCCGCCATGATTATGGATTTCTAAATGGTCCAAATTAATATGATAATGTTAATAGGTCAGGGTAGGCCAAGTATGAATTTTAATAGATGAAAAATTTGAAAAATGAAGGAGTAATAAAAGAAAAACAAATTATTTTTAAATCTGGAATTGAGCTCACGGTTTGGACCAAATCATGAAGACTCATCCATTCCTCAAAAAATGCATGGGAAACCCCCAAAACAACGAAATAATGGAAATTAAATTAAAAATACCTTTAACATATTTCATGGATGTGACACTCGGCATGCCAAATATGAGGGTGCCTCTTACTATTGGGATGTTCTCAAAAGAGGGATGGGTTGACTTAACTAAAATTATAGTAAATAAATAGGCAAATCTATCTTGTTGTAATTTTAGAATCAAGCATTGAGTAAATCAAGTCACGATATAAGAAGCTAGTACATCATTCAATAGATCAAGGAAACACAAGTTAATGCGGTTTTCTAACCAGATACCTACCTTAAACTCTCTGAGTAGTTGCATACCCAAATCTTGTTGACTATAAGGGGAGGTTTAGGGATCCTTCCCACTAGAATAATCAAGAAACAGAGTATTCTGATTCTAGTAGAGGGTTATTAGAATCTAATAAAATAGTGGGAGACATTTAATGATTTAATTAATTAATCAAAATGTAGAAATTGGTAAACTGAATAAAAGGCACTAATCTCCTTAAATTTTTTTTGTAGAAAAATGGAAATTTATCCCACAAGTTTAAAAACAAGGATAAATAATGAAAAGGTAAATGTCCCCACTAGCATGAGTATCCAAGAATAATACAGGTTCATGCACAAAATACTATTGGAAACTTAGGGTTATAGTATCTTTATATCTATAAAATTACCTCTAGAAGTGAGGATGAAATTGCTTATAGAAGAATAATATACAAATCATATGATGGTTATGTCATGATTATTTCATCAACATTTGGTGTTAGTTGTGGTCACTACATCAGGACATAGATGATATAACATGAAGTCTCGTCTATGAGAAGTCTACAAGGAGAAAGTGATGTATGATATGAATGGGTGGTTATTATACTGGCATGTGTAAATTGAAAGACAGATCATGATCTTTCAATGGATCCCTTCTCATATCATTTTCACATATTTTCTCAAGTGTTATTTTAAGTTAAAAAATGATAAAGTATTGAGTAAACACTTCATTACATTTTTGTTAAGGATTACTAAATAAATAATAATTTAAAAGACATATCAATCTTTAATTTTTATAGAAAACAAACTAAAAAGAAGGGGGGAAAGGCCAATGACAAGGAATTCTAGAAGAACATTTGTAACATCCTTCAATTAAATAGGTATTAATAAGAGGTTATTTTCATTTCTTATTATGCAATAAAATTATGGAATTTTAATCATAATAAAATGAATTAAATAATCAAGTAATCATTTTTTCTTCAGGAATATTCATCAATGTAATGTCTTGGGTTTACTTATTTGGTATTCAATACAATATGATTTTCATATATGTGTATTGATATATAGAGACCAAGTAAGTATATAAATATTATCATGAAGTTAGGTGTGTTCTCCAAGGGGATGGTAATGGGTGATACCTAAGACAGTGGTGAGAATTAAACAACTTCTTTATTAACAAGTTCATGTGTAACTATTATTGAGTATAACAATAAAAATTCATCTCACGTGTCCTTTTGGACATAAGAAGACATTATTCCCAGTTCTGAAATGAATTTTTTTTGTGTTGTATCATACTTAAAATATAGCTCAGTGATACATGAATCATAGGCAATAAGTGATGAATATAAAAATGTAAGACCTATACCTAGTTGGGGAAAGATAATACTTTTTCAAGCAACATTAAAATTTGACTTCAAGAATATACCCAACATGGTATTCAGGCTCATCATAGCGAAACACCTTTGGTATTATATACATATTTAGTTTGGGAAAAGAAACCTTTAGAAATAAAGGTATGTCACAAATCTTTTTAAATTAGTTCAACAAGTGAGAATGAACTGTTTAAAGGGAAAGATAGTGGTATATATACTTCATATGATTTTTTAAGTAATTACAAAATGGTAAAGTGAAGTATATGCATGGTTATAAAATATGAGTTTCTTTGAGTCGGCATGCCAAATAATATATTGACTATGTAATCATCAATCATGATAATGTAGCGTGAAGTAATTCCTAAACTTACATTCCCTTATCTACATCATGGAGTTGATGTTAATGAAGAGGATCGATGATGAAGTCTTCCATGTCAATAGTTTTCAACAAAATTTAGCATGGAATAATTCATAAATTCAAATTTTATACATCTTGGTTATGATGTAAGCAGTATTAGTGTTTTAACTTGAAAAAACATACATTGTATTTCATGACATTCTTTTCAAATAACTATGATTTCCCATAATCATATTCCAACTGATATGACAAATGGATATCATATGAGTTATAGAATGATGGAAATACATTATTTCATAAGAACGGGTGTTTATATTCAAAGAGTTCGTTAGGAAATAAAAAACATGCATCATGAACAAACACATTGTGTATCTATTTTGATTATCCTAATGGTTGTTAGGATTTTACCCAAATCCCAAATATAAAATTGGTAGTCAAGTTCTATACTACAATTCTATATAAGGGTGCACATATCTACATGAGATAGTGGGAGTATGATTGACTTGGGTCTATTCAATGCTAGAGATGCACATGTTGTTTTCATAGGAACTAGTTCCACAAGTGCATGTGGAACAAAGTTTTTTCCAGAGACAGATACTGTGTAAGAAGGATAAAACAAGGGTAATGGTTTTTGTATTCACCATGGTCAGTGATCTATCATTCACTACAAATAATATTTCCTACAGGTAAACAATATATGTAATTTATCTAAGATTAATAAGATCAATTAAAAATAAATAATGGATTCTATGTATCAAATTTCTATGGGCTTATCAATTGAATATTGTGGCTGTTATTCAAGTGAGTTGATACAGGGATGGTATAAGTGTGGAACCAATAGGGCCCGATTGGTAATACCAAGTTGGTATGGATAAATCCATTAGAATTTTACTTCTCATTGATAATATATATGATCATATTATTAGGAATTTTATGTCATAACATTCAATCATGGAAGGTGTCTATACGATGCAACCTAAAAGGTCTGGTCAGGACATAGAATGCTAATAAAGGTTTCATGTTACAAAATTCATTTTTAGGGTTGAAGTAGGCAATAGGATCATAGAATATACATTTTAAATAAATGATTTATTGGTGTCTACCAAAGGTTAGTGTGAGTTCCATGGTTTTCCATGTAAAATATTTTTGGAAAAATTTGGAAAAAATATTGTTCTTTAAATTAGTTAAGACTAGGATTAAATTTATTCTCTAGTGCTTGACTTAAAGTAGGAACCTATGTAATAGGGAACACAATATACTGAGGTATATCTAAAGGTTTATTAGACATAGTTAATCATATTTATAGTGACCTAGTATTGAAAAATACATGTTGGAACAATTAAAGAGATGAATTGTTGCCAGTGTCACATGGAATTATCTCTCCAACTTCACATGTTCGGGACATTGGAGTAGACAAACATGGTGAGTTGAAATCCAAATGCATATTTTATGGGACTATCATGTATGACATGATATGTAAAAAAATTAAAATTTCCATGATATGATTTATAATAGGAAGATATCAATTATATCCAAGAGAACTGGAAGTGAAGCAGTCAGAACAATGTAATTGTACTTCAGTAAGTATGAATGATATGTACCTAGTAAGTGGATAAGAAAGGATGCTAGTTTTCAAAGGCCACAAACTAGACTTCCTTATATCAATGAGATCATATATCATAGTTAGGATAAGGTTTTGAGTGAGACCATCTCTTTTAAGCTAGTGGTAGCCGTACCTACAAATACCAAGTATGTTGCAGATTCTATGGAAGCTAAGAAACATGTAAATGAAATGATTTGTTCCATTTCTTGGAATCAAACCTAGTAAGTAAATTATTATCACAAGGTCAATTATGATGTTCTTAATAGAAACTATTTCAATTTATCACAGCAAACAAGAGGAATAAAATTGGGGATACCATCTCTTGAGAAGTTTTGCACAAGGAAACGAGGTCGCACATATCAGATATGCCACGTGGTGGAATCATAGAGGGAACATAATTTGAAGTCATGACTTAGTAGAAGAATGATCTTAATCATGCGAGATTTAACAAGTTTGGTTAGAAAGTTGGATCTAGTGCAAGTGGGAGCCCTAGACCCAACTATTCCGTGATTTTGAATACCATATCATGTATGCAGTTAGATATACATGATGATAAGTTAACATTATAATGTAGATTATAGTTGATCCATTATTTAATGGTAATATCCATAAATTAATTATTGAAATGTAAGGTTATAGAAGATCACATTCTATAATGAGAACCTCCAGATACTATAACATTAATCTTAAACAAAAGGTCTTATGGTCTATATACAACTTACTGACTGGACACATAAGTTGTTTAACTTTCAGGTGCTGGGGGTCTATGAGCATTGATAATTCTTCTCTTGAATTTCAGACATGGTGATCTCTAGTAGTGATATCAAGAGGAATGACTCGCCAATAGAAACACAACATTTTTTGGGTGTCATCGGATGTTCCTATCTACAATCACATGCAATGGTCTCTTGACTTGAGATCATTACTAATGTATTCCATTTGATTTTGTAAATTGATGAAAGATGAAAATCATGATATTTAAATCATTGCAGGGTATTTTTTTGGGTACGTCATTGGTTGCATGACATTGATAGAATGGTCAAGAAAGTATTTGTCACTTCGGGTTAGGGATGTTATATATCTCGGGCCACATTTATTACGATGGTAGTACCTTCATAAGACCATGGTCATGGCAGTCAAGGGTAAATCTATCCAATTAGATCAAAAAATAATAATGAAATAAAGGGGTGATGACACAGGTGTGTGTCCTACTTTATGAGATATTTAAGAAAAATAGATTATATTACATAGTGTGTGTTTGTAGTTTCGTTGTTGCTGTTATGGAAATTCTTATCTCATTAGGGTTCATGGTGGGTTTCTAGATCCCACTCTTGGTCTGTGAATACTATTCACTAAAATCGAGATAAGGGCATAGAGGGTCACACACAATAGTGTATTCAAGAATATGCCATATTCAGTTGAATATGTATATTGGACATTGTATACCCCACCACTAGGGTCCGGGATATGTCTAAGGATATAAAATCACCAGTGCGATAAATAAATTCATATTATTCAAGTTAAGAATAATGGGAATTGAATTTATTTATTAAATTTATTTACAAGTTTTTAAGTAAATACATGAAAATATTAATTTAATTAATATTAGTTTAATATATTAATGGTTCAATTAGTATTTTGGGAGTAAGATCTAAGTTAATGGATCAGGTATTATCACATAATATATTCATTATATTACAAGTAAAGTGATAATAATAATAAATTATATTTATATCTCATTATAGTGGATATAATATCATTTTTGGAGTGTGTAAATTATTCAGGGGATGGGCTAGAATTTCTAGGTAATTTCATTTTACATTATAAATAGAGGATAATTGGTTTTTTTTTCTAACACTATTTATGGGATTTCTATCTCGTCTCCTCTCTCCCATGTGCTAGAGCGGGTTACTCTGGATCCAAGAGCTCAGATCGAGCTATTTATCTCAAGGATCATAAGTAAGGCGATGCGGTGATCTTTATAAAGTCGAAGGCATCATCAGATCTCAGCACTAGACCCCAGATTTTGACAATCGATGCTCTCACAGTTTCTTAAAGCATGTTTGGATGATCTAGAGGAATTCGACTTCAGATTCATTGAGCAGTGATATCCAATTAAGAGAAGATATCATGTTCGTCTTTAGATATAAACTAGGTATTTTATGATTTTAGTTTTGTTCTTAATCATCTTTACACGAGATCCCTGGATTCAATCGGGCTACGAATCATTGTTGTCGACAAGTTCATGTCATACGTCGGTGAGAAAATTTAAAAATATCACCTTTTGGGGCTTCTACTGCATGATCGGTGCCTTCATTATAGAGTCTCGACCTTTCTAGTATGACCCCAACGTACCAAAAATCCCTAAAGTTTCCAATAAATTAACAACCTGCCTTTTCATATGATGAAAAAAAAGTTTCAATTACTATGATCGAGAAAAAAATTACCAATCTACTAATGGGGGTTGGGCTGTTTTTGCTGAAGGATGGGGATTTTCTAGGAAAATGCCTTATTTTAAAAACTATCAATAAAGGTTTTTTCATGGACAACACCATCATTGACAGACATTCAAAGAAGTCAATTTACAATAAATCACCTTCTACTTTTAAAAATATATTTATTTATTTTTTGTTTTGTTTTTCTATACACACATATATACATATATTAATCAAAATCTAAAACACTATTTAACAATTTTTTATTTGAAAATAATTTCACTATATTATTCTAAAAATATCACACCCCTAAAGCCTCACTCGAGCATCCCTTTTAAGAGTTAGTGGTCCTTGTCAACTTTTCTAGATTTTTAATGTGGGACTTGGATGTCACTTTTCCAGCATTAAATGAATAATCTATTATTGATATTAACTTGTTAATGATAATAATTGATTTATCATAAATCATTTCTAATAATAAATTATTATTCTATAATTTAATAAACAGTAATTAACATTCTTAATAATTATATTTAATATTGGTAAAATTATAATTAATTGTAGGAAAAATGTTTCTAAATGATGCAATTAATAATCTAAATAATAATAATAATATAATTATTATTAATTATTATTAATTATTCTCAATTATGTAATTCATAATATAATTAATATGATATTTTAAAAATAATTATTAATAATTAATAATATAATTAATATTAATTATATAATTATTAGTTTAGTTAAAATGAATCATTTTAATATTATTAACTATTTTTAAGAAATAATTTTGTGTATCATGTAAATTATTATTAATTATTATATTTAAAATTAATAATAATATTAATTTTATTAATAATAATGTTGTAAATAATAATAATATTATGAAATTTTATTCTTATTAAATAAAATAATTTATAAATAATAAAAATAAAATCATTATTATTATTAAATGTAAAATATATTTTTGTTTATTTGTCAAAATAATTAATATTTTTTTTCGAAATTAGATTAAAATAATAATCTTATTAAATTTCATTAATATTAAATAATAATTATGCCCATGAATTCTTTTTGACTTAGAATTAAATTTATTAATAATTAATATTTTTTAACTTATAATTATTTGTTTTCAACTATTTTTTATATCTTTATGTGTTCAGTTTATTTTTTATTATGATTTATTGAAATCATATATTAATTATGAATTAATTAAGTCATAATTAATACTTTGTTAATATAATATATTAATTACTATGACTTCATAAAAATAATATAGTAATTACTATTACAATGTTATTTATGCCCATTACGTGTTTTGTACTTAATAATTATTAATAATTAATTAAATTATTATTATGTGTGAATTTATCTGTAGCTATGTGTTATGCAGATCTGGAACCACAACATCATGGGTTAGGGTTCAAATCCAACCCATTCACATTTGGCCCTTATTTTTGGGGTGGTGGTTTTCAATCCCGTATGTGCGCGGGGAGACCCCTATTGGTGTAAGCAAGGTAACGCCAACAGGCTGGTGGCAGTGGCCACACATATGTTTGTGTAGGTTGATATCAATGGGTTGTGTTAGTCATGATGTAAAGGCTGGTAGTATTCAAGGTGGGTCAGTTAGATCAATGGTTTAGGCACAATACAGGCTAGTTAAGGGGAGGTCCAAATATGGGGTGAGTAGGACACAAGGAAAGGTAGACATGAGGTGGGCTAGGGTTTAAGGCTGAACATGAGGTGGACTAGATCTAGAGTGGGATGGGAAAATTAAGGATGGATGTTAGATGGGCCAAATGTGGGGTGGTCTGGTCACATGATAGGGATGAATGTGAGGGTGCCATGCTATAAGGGCTAGGCCTACATTTTGGGGAATGTGAATCAATTTGGGTGGGCCATTGGTCTATTTTAATGAGGTCTCCAGGCCAATTCATTGGAAGTACTTCGGTCCACCTATTAGGGGGCCTAGAGTGTGACACCCTAGAACCACACTCCCAGATCCAATATCATAAACACCTAATTTACATACTAACTTATATATCCCTAAAAAGTCTGGATATAACCATCCATAATTATAAAATCAATAATGATTATTTAATCTCTTGCATCTAAAGAATCATTTTGGGTTTTGAGATTTAGAAAATTAGAACACATCATAAACTACTAAACTCACGTTCATTATAACAAATGGACAATTTTCCCATTATATATGAAGCTACTTTATCTATAATTATTCTTCTGCATCCCCCACAAATACTTCCTCACATGTTATCCCCCTAAACATGTCATGTGTACTATTATTCATCATAGCCTAGGAAATGGAAACATAATAAAGTGTTGAGCTCAAACACTCAGTAAGGGAAACATATAACTAATGTAGTCATGGAATAAACATTATGGTAGGAATATGTAAAAACCAAGAAACCATAATTTCACCATCACGATTAAAGAACACTCTCTTTTTAATGTTTAATAGGTTGTAATCCAGATTAGGATGATGTTAGATACAATTTGGGTGGTTTTTAAAGGAAAGGTGATAGGTTCAAGCTATAAGATCTTGTTCACGCTATGAATGATACATTCACGATTTACAAGAGGCCAGACATAACCCATAAACCTGGTTCATCACATCAAATTAATGTCATGAATGGCTCACATGGGATTCTTAATAAAAGGAAATTATTTTTTTAGTTTGCATGAAACTCGGGTGATTTAGGCTATGAATATGGGATTCACAACATTAATCAATACTATTCAGCGGGTTTCTATACACTACATGAATGACTCTTAAGATTAATCTTGTGTCTCCTTGCTCGAACCCTTGGGTTTCTATATGAATTTTGGGTGATTACATCCCTTTCATACGTCTCCATTTGGTATTTAACCTCTGGTTGGTTGCTTATTTCTCTCTTTGGTAATATTGTTTCCCTTATCTATTTGTTTCCTTCAATTCTATTTGTCTGGGCAATGGCATTGCTCAACATTTTTGGATTCTTCTAATAGGGATGTGATCTATCTCAATCCCTTGCAGATTCCAAGCGTGTTTGTCATGCGAAGTATGGTTATTGTGTTGGTCATGGTGTGGTGTGTGAGTTTCTTGAGGTATTTGTTGAAATAACTCTCTACTGACTCCTTTGCATGTAGAACTCGATTATAAAATGAGAGGATTGATATTAGGGCCTTTCTCGATTTCTATTGTGTTCCCTTTCTGCTCTTGGTGTGTGTGAACCCCATCACGGTAAATGTATGACCTGAGTTTGAGATAGGTGGTTATATCTATAGCCTATGGAATTTGAACCGTAATTATTATTGGTTTTATAAATTGTTTTCTAAAGGAATTAGAATGATTATTGAATAGTTGATTCGTGTGTGTAAATGGTTTTTTGTAATGTGAAATGTGTAATCACTTTTTGAAATAATTTGAAAAATAGAGCACATGGGTGCCTTGGGTAATTAACTAGAAGGTGTCATATGGGGGTTCACTTTATGGGATGTTCTATGTTCCTAAAATGTGGATGAATGGGTTTAAGACTTTGTAATAATTGTTATGAGTTGACTTTATGGGTTGTTCCTATGTTTCCATGACTTGATACATGGTTTCTAGGGACTTGATGTGAACACTAGTCTATTTTTTAAGTGAGAGTGGTCTATCTAGCCTGACCTGTTGTAATCATAAAAAATGTTATCCATTGTGATTTGGATTTATAATATTTTATATTTGGTATACTTATTTAATAAATGAGAAATTATTTGGAAATTGTGATTTGAAAGTGTTTTACCTGGCATTGTTTTAGAATTGTGGGAAAAGGGGAATTTTTTATTATTCTTTTGATATAAAACTTTTTAAATTTTCATCATTCTATTATTTTAGTATGTTGAGCGCATTGAGATTATTATACTAAGACATGACATGGAACACATGGGAGGGATCGTACTAAGTATGTTTACCCCACACCCTACACATTCCATCAGGAATGTGTAGACCTTGCATAGTCATAATGTAGGAAACTGAATGGTGTTGCAGTGAGGCTGTGAGGTTTATGTTAGCTGGGTACGGGTAGCTAGTGGTGAGATGGTGGTACTTTCCCACATATCATATGGAGTAGTTTTTTTCTTATTTTGGTTCTTTCTTTTTTGGTTATTGGACATGTGCCTTGGAGTTTTATCTTACTACTTTTGAGATGCATCGCTACAGTTGTCAGTTCTTTGATGATGGAATATTTCCTTTCTGGTTCTTCTTTGCACTTGTATGTCTATATATATATATATCATGCATATTGTTTTAGGTTGGAAAAAATTGTTCCTGGTGGTTATTGTTTAACACCAAGGTGTTAGTTTCCAGCCTTTAGGGGGTGGGAATTCCCTTTTGGTTAGTGGAAAATCAGTTCAAGTACCAGTTTAGAGGGTGTCGTGAGTCATTTTGTTACAATTAGTATTAGAGGATGTATTTCCTCAATTTTCCTTTTCTTGGGATGTCTGTTAGATAAGATATTGGATTAATGGAACTTAAGATGTAGGTTATAATTAGTGTTTGTCCATCACTTGTTATGATAAAACTCAAGTTATCATAGAATATTAGGAGGTGTGTCTATTGTATTTAGTTTGGACCTTGATCTGGTAGGTAGGAGATAAAATTTTTGGAACTTCAGTGGTAGGTTGCAGTGAGTTTTTGGCTAGTTCTTGTTATGATAAGACTCAATTTTCCATGGGATATTGGGATGTGTGTCTCCTGTGTTATGTTTTGACCTTGATCTTAGTTTCTACTTCTATTCATCTAGAATGAATTGAGATTGTCATATTGTATTCTCATTTTACTCTTTTTCTAGTGTGTAGAAACATGCCTCCAAGACAACTTCCAGGGGTACCATATGTGAGTGCAATAAGATATTCTCCTCAAGGGAATCCTCCTTTAGATAAGTTTCTTCTTGAGTCTATTGTATAAGAATTTTGTTTCATGGACTAGAATGTACCATGACTTCATACCCTAGTTGTAAAGGCACATACTATTATAGTTGATGTCCTAAGAAACAACTATTTATACTTTGATTACATGAATGTACAATTATTATATATTGTTCATTGTTCTGCATGACAATAATATAATAATGTCCTGGAATATTTGTTACATTAATAAAGTCATGGAAGATTCCCTTTATGATGAGATCCTTGAAATGCTATAACAATATTCTTAAATAAAGTTCTATGGTTGGATGATGTACAATGATAGGACACATAGTATACAGACCTTCATGTGTGAGTACTCGTAAGAAGATGAGACTCTCCCTCATGGAGTTCACACTTGGTAATCTCCAAGATGGGAGATTATGAGAACAGACCCACTACTAGTAATTCTACATATCTTGGTGTCATCAGAAATTGCTATCTACGAGCATGTGTAATGGTCCTTAGACTGGAAGATTATCATTAACTCATGTCATGACTCGCGCACTTAGATTTGTTGATGAAAACCGTCGTGAAGATAGTTGGTGGGAAGTAGGGTATGTGGGGTGCGTCACGAATGAAATTTTGTTAATGGATAAGTCATTTAAGGATTTTTCCCTTCCATATTTATGGAAGTAGATATCTCAGGACCTTTTATTGAAATAGAACTGTCGCCCAAATTCCATGTCCATGGTGTCACAAAGAGTTTATTTCTAGAAGTCAAAGAATAACGGATCAAGCATATAAGTTTATGAAACTGTCATGAAACCTGCTTGATGAGATATTGAGCCAAATGGATTAAATTACACGAGAAGCTTTCGTGTGAGGTGACACGTCAATGCAGCGTCAACTTCTTTCTCTTGGGCTCCTTGACCTGTTTCTAGACAGTATTCTTGGACTCTAGGCAAGCCCGCCTAATTCAAATGAGAAAAAATACTAGAGGGTCACACACTAAGTGTATCCAAGTATCTCAAGTAGAATAAAGATTATTCCCGTATGTGGTTTAATAATTTTTCAAGGAAGCCCAAATTGTTTTAATGATGGAGGAAGAATAAAATGAAAAAAAGATATACATGTCAGGTACATTAAATGTACATGCCGTGTACTTTTCATTTTAGAAAAGAAATGAAAAATGAGTACATGTCATGTATTAATGATTACATGCCGTGTAGTTTTTTCAGTCGGGATTTTGAGGATATATTATTGTTTTATTAAATGATATTTATTATAACAAGCATGGATGCATGTCAATGAATTAATGAATCGACATGGGGGTTTTCAGTAAGAGTTAATGAAATAAATAAAATGCACAATGTGTTTATTTATTGTCATAGATCTATAACCTCAAACCTGATTATAAATATCCTCACAAAGCCAACACTTTTCCTTAATCATTGTGCACAACACTTCTGGAGAATTCTCTCAAGGCCGAAAGAACTCCTTGCTCCAAAAATGATCTCATGATTGAGAGAGGTCCTCCTCCATCAGATCAAGGAAATCTAAGGAAAAAAATGCAAGAAAAGGCTTATCCACACCAGCACCTAGAGTTTCCTTTGGTGATGTCCAGAGATACGCGATGCACATGTGGATCACCACTAGAGGAAGTCTAAAATTGGCTTCTACGACGCAATGACAAATCACATTAGGACGTGATCAGAAATATCAATGAATACAGAGCGCCATAAAAGGTACTTATTTTCAATTAATTAAATTTTTCATAATCAACCTATGATGATCGTCCTTTTTGGTTTCATGAATATTCTTATTCTTTGTCAATTTTTGTGATTAGATCTATGGTGTTTGGCATTTATCATCGTATTTATCCTGGATTGATCATTTCTAATGACAAAAATTCATGTGGGAACATCCACCCACGATCTTCCACTATGCCTAGGACCTACAAGTGGTATCAGAGGGGTCACAACGTTGATTATAGTTATTTAATTTTCATTGATAATTTACGCATTTATATTTGATTCAATTCAAGATAAATCATTCTATAAATATGATGAACGAGATCTGTTCTTAGTCTTTCATTTCTTGATTCACATCACAGAAACGACCTTTTAATTTTAATTTTGATTAAAATAAAAATGAGGAACTCATCCGGAGGAGCCGCTCATTCTATCTGTACAAAATAGGAATACACATCGTCTAGTGAAATCTACACTCCGTGAACTTAGGTTCAACAAACTGGTAATGGTCTGCCAAACCACACCATGTGAATTCAGTATACCTATGTTTTTTAATACCACATGTTGATTTGAACTGAACAACACGTGGAAACCAGAATACATGTCGTGTTTGTTGAATCAACACGTCGTGTAGTACGATCCGGCCTAGGTGAAACCATTTACGAGGAGAAGCCATGTAACTGTGTATAAGGGATTTCCAGGTCGGTAAATGCGTAACAATAATGTACATGCCATGTTAGATTAATCTACATGCCATGTACTCCAAAATTTCCAAAGTATAGAAAACACAGCAAAGCCCTCGATGAGTACTTTGGATAAAGGGTGAAAATAAAAACACGCCATGTAATATAGCCTACAAGCCGTGTACTTTCCAGAAATGGAATTTTACCAGGTTTCCTCCAAAGTACAAAGACCTGTACAGGGAATATGGATGAGAATAATCTCAAGGAAATTCATAAAAGAATTTAAGATAGAGAACTGATTAATTATAAGATCATAATTAATTGAATACAAGCAGGAATTATCTTGAAAAAAAGAATTATTAAAAGAATTTGAATACTAAATATGTGTAAATTTCATTGCATTCTATGGATGATCATGAGCTAGACCAAAGAAACTTTGTGTGTGTATGGTTTCATTTAAATTTATTTAATTTAAATTCATTGGTCTGTGAGCCTTCTTCCAATAAAATGTAGGGTCTATATTCCCATGGTTTCTTTAATGTAAACCCCATGTAATATAGGATCTTACAAGGCAGAGGAGACGGTTCAAAGTCAGAAGCTAAGGTGAAACAAACCAAAAAGATACAAAGGTGGACAGGTGGGAGCTGTAAAACATGAACCATCGGGTTCAAGGTGTTTTTCCCTAGGTCGAGGTTAGCTTAACAAAACTGATAGATAATCTAACCAATAGAATCTCATGATCATGCCATCTTATTTTATTTCTGTCTGATTTCATGGTTTATTTATTATGTATGTGTTTTCGTGATCACATAGTTAATGAAATAAACAATCATGAAAATATGGAATAAAATAAAAATCGTACTATGTGTAAACATTATTAGAACATGGTCAATCACATAAGAAAGCATCAATTAATATTAACATGCATGTGATAATCAGAAACTACGTATAAAGATTGAAATCCCTCAAATACCATATTAAGTCAGACCAAGCCTTCTGTTACTTGATTAAGGGCAAGACTCAATAAACAAAGTTAGAGAAGCTCTCGGTACCAATCTCATTCTTGCATCACTCCCCTAGAGCTTCTCTAACTTTGTTGTAAATTTAAAAATGAACAACATTGAGAAGACTCTATTTGATATTCTTATCCTTATTCCCTATGTGGACATTGATATGAAATGTGAAAAGCTTTCTGTACTTATGGTGAATAAAAGGAATGGGAAGGAGAATATCATTAAGCCCAAATATTTTTCAAGGCATTCCAAGAAAAAGAAGATCAAAGGGGAGGAAATAGAACAGAAGGCTACTTCTTTCTCATGTGGCAAGAAGGGCCACTGGAAGAAAAACTGCACCCATACAAGGAAGCAAGGGGAAGCTTCTGGTGTGTTTGTTATCGAATGAAATATATTTATTTCTACCAATTGGGTATTAGATACTACTGGTGGTGCTCACATCTGTATCCAAATACAGGAACCGAGTAGATTTAGAAAGATTGAATGAGGTGAGGTGGATCTGTGAGCATCTAACGGAGCCAGAATCGCAGTTGTAGCTGTCGGAGACTACCATCTCACATTTCCTACTAGGATGATCTTGGTATTAAAAGAATTTTATTATGTACCCTAAGTAACCAAAAAAATTATTTTAGTATACATATTAGATACTGATGTATTCATCTTCAAATTTGGAAATGAATGTTGCTACTTTTATAAAGATAGCATTTGTTTTGGTAGGGCTCATTTATATAAAGACCTTTATGTGTTAGAGTATACAAATCAAGTAATGGAAATCGATGAAAAATTTAATTCACATGACTCATACCACACCCAACTTTGGAATCATTAGTGAGGTCATGTCAATGAGAAACGTTTGACAAAATTACATCAAGATGGTCATTTAGATTCTTTCAAACTAAAACCACATGGTGTATGTCATGCCTGTCTACAAGGAAAAATAACCAAAGCCCCATTTAGTGGGAAAGGTGAAAAGGCTAAATAGATTCTATAATTAGTTCACCTAGACGTGTGTGGACCATTTCCAGTTGAAGAAAGGGGTGGGTTCTTGTACTTCATAACTTTTACTAATGATTTTAGTAGATATGAATATATTTACTTAATGAGTTATAAGTCAGATTCTTTGGATCGGTACAAAGAATAAAAGAATGAAGTTTAGAACCATCTTGGTAAAAAGATTAAGAAACACCACTCAGATAGAGAAGGATAATATCTTAATTAAGATTTCATTGATTTCTTATGGGAGTTTGGGATTCTATCTCAACTCACTCCTCCTTATACACCTCTGTGGAATGGTGTATGTTAAAGGAGGAACCACACCCTATTGGACATGGTGAGATCAATGATGAATCAAGTGAATCTTCCATTATCCTTTTGGGGATATTCATTACAAACAGTAGCACACATACTATGCCAAGTACCAACTAAATCGATAAATGGTATTCCATACAAGTTATGGAGTGGACGCAAATCCATGTTATCATATTTACATGTGTGGGGTAGCAAAGCATTTGTTAAGGCCTCTTCATGTAGAAAACATTCACCCCGAGGCACAAAGTGTACCTTTATAGGATATCCCAAGGAAACAAGGGGATATTACCTATACAACCCCTCAGATAAAAACGTTATAGTGGAAAGACATGCCATATTCATTAAGAGGGAGCACATATTCAAAAGAGATAGTGGGAGCGAGATAGACTTCGATGAAGTCGAGGATCAAGATACACTAGAGTTGGTACAAGAATAGATTCCACAAAGCCCCATAGAAGAATAATATATTCTGAAGACACAAGAAATGCGTAAGAGCATGAGAGAGGTGAGAGAAACAGAATGATATGGTTTTCTTATCACTAAGGATGGTGACTCGTTATTGGTTGAAAATGATGATCCTCTTACCAACAAGGAAGAAGTTGAAGTCACATACGTTTCCAAGTGGAAAGAAGCTATGAATTCGGAAATGGATTCCATGTACGAAAACCAAGTCTAGATTTTGTTAGATCCTCTAGTTTATGTAAAGCCTGTTAGAAATAAATGGGTATTCAAGAATAAACTAGATATGGAGGCACTAGTCAGAACATATAAGGCACAACTAGTTGCAAAAGGTTTTAGACATCATCAAGGAATTGACTATGATGAAACCTTTTCAACAGCTATGATGCTAAAATCCATCAGAATCTTATTGGCCATTTACACTTACCATGAATATAAAATTTGGTAAATGGATGTCAAAAAAACATTTCTTAATGGGAACCTACATGAAGAAGTCTATATGACACAACCGGAAGGATTTGGGACTCCAATGTATGCCAACAGGGTATGAAAGTTGCAGAAATCCATTTATGGATTAAAGAAAGCATAAAGGACATGGAACATTCGTTTTGATAAAGTAGTAATGAAATTTGGATTTGTTAAGAAAGAATGTGAGACTTGTGTCTTAAAAAGGTTTAGAGTAAGTGCAGTTGTTTTCTAAATAGTATATGTTGATGACATATTACAAATTAGAAACGAATTACTTGTCTTACAGTCAGTTAAGGCATGGTTGGATAAATTATTCTCTATGAAAGACTTGGGTAAGGAAGCATATATTCATGGGACGAAGATCCATTGTGATAGATCCAAGAGAATGTTGGGCCTGAGTAAAAGTACATAAATTGACAAGATAATAAAGAGATTCAGTATGGAAAAGTCCAAGAGGGGATTGTTGCCAGTGTCACATGGCATTAATCTTTCCAAGAAAATGTGTCCTCAGACACTTGAGGAAAGAAAAAAATGGAAAGGATACCTTACACATCTGTGATTGGTTCAGTCATGTATGTTATGATATGTACGGGGCTAGATGTTTCTTATGCATTAATTGTGGTAGGCAGATATCAAGATGATCTTGGAGACCTCTATTGGATTGAAGTCAAGACTATCCATAAGTATCTGAGGCGTACTAAGGATATGTTCTTAGTTTATGGAGGAGATGAGGAACTAGTCATCAGAGGACATGTAGATGCTAGTTTCCATACTGATCAAGATGATATGAAGTCATAGAATCAATACATCTTCAGATTGAATGGAGGTGCAGTGAGATGGAAGAGCTCAAATTAAGGTGTGGTCGTAGATTTTATAGCAGAGTCCGAGTATATCGCAGTTCATGAGGCTGCTAAAGAAGCAGTATGGATGCGAAGCTTCATCCAAGAGCTGGATGTAGTACCTAGAAATAAAGATCATATCACACTCTATTGTGATAATACTGCAGCAGTGGCACTGGAAAAAGAGTCGAGGTCACATCAGCGGACAAAGCACATAATTTTGAAGTATCATCTCTTGAGGGATTTTTCTTAGAGAGGTGAAGTTGTAGTGAGTAGTATTTCTATGGAATACAACATGGCAGACCCCTTGACCAAAGATTTTACTCAGTAGAAACACAACCATCATATGAGGTCTAGCAGACTAAAAGTTGTAGGTCATTGGCTCTAGTCCAAGTGAGAGTTTGTTAGAGTTGGTGTCCTAAGAACCAACTGTTTATACTTTGATTACATGAATGTATACTTATTATATATTGTTTATTGTTCTCCATGAATATAATACAATATTGTCTGGGAATATTTGTTGCATTAACAAGGTCATGGAAGATCCCTGCTATAATGAGAACCATGAAATGCTATAATAATATTCTTAAATAATGTTATATGGTTGGATGAAATACAATGATAGGTCACATAGTATACAGACTGTCATGTGCAAGTACTCGTTAGAAGATGAGACTCTCTCTCATGGAGTTCGCACTTGGTACTCTCCAAGATGGGAGATTATGAGAAAAGACCTACCAGTAGTAATTCTACATGTCTTGGTGTCATCAGACATTTCTATTTTATGAGTCTGTGTAATGGTCATTAGACTAGAATATTATCATTAACTAATTTCATGACTTGTGTTCTTAGATTGGCTGACGAAAACCATCACGAAGACAGTTGGCGGGAAGTAGGGTACTTTGGGTGTGTCACGAATAACATGTTGTTAATTGATAATCCGAGGAAAGATTTTTCCCTTACATATTTATGGAAGTAGATATCCCGGTCCATTTGATTGAAATAGAACTGTCTCCCAAATTCTATGGCAATGGTGTCACGAAGAGTTTATTTCTAGAAGTCAAAGAATGACGGATCAATCATATAGGTTTATGAAACTGCCATGAAACCTACTTTATGAGATATAGAGACAAAGGGATTAAATTACACGGTAAGAATTTGTATGAGGTGACATATCAATGCAACATCAAATTCTTTCTCTTGGGTTCCTTGACCCATTTCTAGACAATAATCTTGGACTTTAGGCATGCCCACCTAATGCCAATGAGAAAAGGCCTAGAGGGTCACACACTAAGTGTATCCAAGTATCTCAAATAGAATAAAGATTTTTCCCATATGTGGTTTAATAATTATTCATGGAACCCTAAATCGTTTTAATGTTAGAGGAAGAATAAAATGAAAACAAGATATACACGCCGTGTACATTGAATGTACACGCCATCTAGTTTTCATTTTGGAAAGGAAATGAAAAATGAGTACACACTGTGTATTAATGATTACACGCTATGTATTTTTTCCAGTCGGGATTTTGAGGAAATAATATTGTTTTATTAAATGATATTTATTATAATCAGTGTGGACGCATGTCAAGGAATTAATGATTCGACATGAGGGTTTTCAATAAGAGTTAATGAAATAAATAAAACATGTAACACGTTTATTTATTATTATAACATTATAACCTCAAACTTGATTATAAATATCCTCACAATGACAACACTTTTCTTTAATCATTGTGGACAACAATTTTAGAGAATTCTCTCAAGGTCGAAAGAACTCCTTCCTCCAAGAACGTTCTCAAGACCGAGAGTGATCCTCCTCCATCGAATCAAGGCGATCTAAGGCGAACAACGCAAGCAAAGGCTTCTCCACGCTAGCACCTGGAGATTCCTTTGGCGACATCCAATGATATGTGGTGCACGTGTGGAACACCACTAGATGAAGTTTACACTTGGATTCAGTGACATAACGATGAACACATCAGAATGTGATCAGAAATTTCAACAAAGAAAGAACACCATAAAAGGTACTTCTTGTCAATTAATTAAATTAATTATAATCAACCTGTGATGATCCTCCTTTGTGGTTTTGGGACTATTCTTCTTCTTTGTCTATTTATGTGATTCGATCTATGGCGTCTAGCATTTATCATCATATTGATCCCTGATTGATCATTGCTAATGAAAAAAATTCAAGTGGGCACATCCACCCACAGGCTTCCGGTGCGCCTGAGACCTACACATTCACTACTGAAGTTGTGATTTTTTGTGATGGACTATTAGTGACAGAATCCCATAAAAAATAGTCATTTTCAACGGGATTTTGTGGTTAATAGTCCATAGCAAAAAATTGCATCGCAATTGGGGTTAATTACGTCGGTTTGTCATAAATAGTGATTATTTGCGATAGATAAATCATTAGTCGCAAATAACTTTCATAATATAAAAAAATGCAATAGACGTATATTTCGTCGCAAATAATAGTTTTTTAAAATATCAAAAAAAATTATAAATAATTTAAAAAAATAAAAAATTAATTAAAATTAATTAAAAATTTTAAAATATATATATTTAAAAATAATTCAAATATTAAAAATTAAAATTGATTAAAAAACTAAAAAATTAAATATACTTAAAATTAACCAAAATAAAATATTAAAATTAATTAAAAAATTTAAGATTAATTAAAATAATTTAAAATTAAATATATTTAAAAATAATGAAAAAATAGAAAATTAATTCAAAAAAGTTAAAACATTAAAAATATTCAAAAATAATTAAAAAGTTTCAAATATTTAAAAATAATTATTATTTTTAAATAATATTAAAAATAATTACAAAAATGACAAATAATTAAAAAATTTACAAATAATTAATAATTTAAAAAACACAAATCATTAAAAATATGAAAAAATTACAAATAATTGACAAAAATTTAAAATAATTAAATAAATAAATATATAATTTAAAATATTTATATATACGTAAACATATTGGAAAGTTATAAAAAACATTTAATAATATTAAAAAAAATTAAAAAAAATAAACAAATTACAACTAATTATAAAATTTACAAATAATGAAAAAATTTAAGATACTAAAAATCATTAAAAATATCAAAAAATTATAATTAATTAAAAAATTTACAAATAATAAAAAAAATTTATAAAGTAATAAATCATTAAAAAAATCAAAAAAATTACACATAATTAAAAATTTTAATAATGTAAATATCCTTAAAAATTTACAAAAAATTAATATATATTACAAATAATTAAAAATATTTAAAAATATTTAAAAATTTAAAATAAATAAAAATAATTTTAAACAATTAAAAAAATAAATATAATTAAATATAAATAAATATAGTTAAATATAATTAAAAAATTTCATATATTTTAAAATATGTATACATATTTAAAAATATTTTAAAATAATAAAAAATAAAAACATTTAATAAAAATTAAAAGAATTAAAAAATATAAATAATTAAAATTTTAATAAAATTGAAAATAATTAACAATATTAAAACAATTGAAAAATTAAAAATCAATAAAAATATTCAAAAAATTACAAATAATCGAAAAATATAAAAAAAATAATAAAAAATTATTATAATTTAATATAAATTTATAAAATACATTGTAAATTAGTATAAAGATGTCAATCATAGATTTTTCAAATCTTAAGTCATATCAATAATGATTTTTTGTCAATCATGTCTAATTGATAACTAAATTTTTTATTACTCATGACTTGAAAGGTGACGAAATATTTCATTTTGACTTTTTTTAATAATTTATAGTAACTTATTTATATACACACAAACATAAAAAAATAAAAAAATAAACATGGAATAATAAACAATGTGAATCAAAGATGGATCTGTAAAATGCTCGACCTAAGGTTTGTCAAAAAATAAATCATATAATAAAATGCTCAACCTAGGGTTTTCCAAAAAAAGAGAATAAAAAATTTGCATTAACCCTAAATACTAACAACCCTAAACACCAAACAATTACAAACATTCATTATCTTTCAACCATCATCAAAATTAAAATAATAATATAAAATATTAAACATCTAACAACCCTAAACACCAAAAAATAATATATTAAATCTAAAGATAAAACAATAAGAAAAATATCTAAAATCAAATTAAAATAACTAATGGGGAACCAAAACAGTCAAATTGGGAATAATAAATTTAGATTAATTCTAAATATTAAATAAATTATAAAAAATCAATCACATTTATAAACCTAGGTTTTCACTGAACCAATATTTACAACAATGAACCAAAATATGCAAAAATAATAATGGAGGAAAGAAGCAGAGTCTGTACCTTGCAGATCTAAGCCAAAATCAGCATGAAAATAAAAGAAATGGACATGGTTAGAGTTTCACGAAGCAGGGAGACACAAGGAAGTGTTGTGTCATGATTATATAGGAGAGGGACCGATGGAGCAGTAACACAGCAGAGAAACGTGATGGGGTGTCATGGTGGAGTCGCGTGGTGGAACAATGTGGTGGTGCACTACGGTGGTGCGATTGTGTGGTGTTGATGAGGTGAAGAGTCACGACGGGTGTGCATGAGAGGAGGAAAAAGAGAGGAGGAGGAAGAAGGGTACACGTAGGTTAAATGAATTTCTTATTTACAATTCACTATTTGTGACATGATTAATTCAATCTCAAAGAGCCATTTGTTAAAAAGTATTTGCAATGGGAATTGAATTATGTTGCAAATAATTATAAGTTGATAGGTATTTGCGACCTAATTCGTAGTCCGTTGCAAATGCGCGTCACAAACGAGTTTGTGGCCAAGCAGCGGGAGTTCCTCCCAAAACTATTTGCAATAGAACAATTTCTTCCATTGTAATTAATGATTATTTATGACTGAATAAGTGTTCCATCACAAATAGTCTATGTTCAGGGACTATTTGTGACAGAACACTTGTCCATCGCAAATAATCAAACTTCTAATAGTGATCCAGGAACAAGAGGAGATAGGGACTAATCATGAGAGTTCCTATATTCTAATCATTCATCCTTTAAGGGTATGAATGATCCCCAATTGGAAAAGGACTATCTTGTAAATATCGATCTGTTTTTCAATATCTTGGATACACTAGAGGATATCAAGGTTATGTCTGAAACTTTCAAACTCAAGGGTACCATAAAGCGGTGGTGGGGTTATATGGTACAATCAAACCATCATGTGGGCTTGGTTTATAAGGGTTTCAAGATCCTCTTCTTTTAAAATTTATTTCCAGAGTCTATGATGAATGAAAATTATTTGGAGTTCCTCTTTTTGTATTAAGGAGAGAGTTTGGTGTCAGAGTACACCAACCATTATGTAGAGATGTTTCATTTTGATATAGAGGTGGTGATGAATGATTAGATGAGAGCATAGAACTATCTATATGAGTTTTAACTGGATATCCAGTCACAGGTATATATGTTGAAGCTTACCACATGTTCTAACACAGTTGATAGGGCTATGATGTTGAAAATGGATGTGATTGGAAAGATTTACTACTCTTCCCCATATCCTCCACCCAATGGTAATTTTAGTGGCATACATGGAAGGAAGGGGAAGTGGCATGATAATTGTAAGGAAGTGACATGGTAAAGGGTAGATGAGGTAAATGTAAGCAGTGAGTCTCGTCTACACCATTAGTAGTAACTAGTATTTTTCCCTCACTTGCTATCACTGTGGTAAGGTATGGCACATCCAATGTTCTTTACTTTCACCCAAAAATATTTTCAGTACTTTTGGCCATAAAGGCTATTTATAGAGGTTGTTGTAGGCTATATATATACACCCTATTATAGTCAGGGATATACATCTCAAAATTCCACTATGGGATAGTTAGATTCATCAATTTCCATGTGAATCTAGCCACAAGCCTCAAGAGTAAAGTACCTTCATGTAGTGGATGATTTTCTGATTATGGTTAATGCGGGTCCATCTACAGTGAGAGGTACCATCATTAATGCATATTCTATAGAAACTACACTATTTCATGCAAGTTCCACACACTAATTTATATCTGTCCATTTTTTTGATATGCTGAAATAATCAATGTAGCGCACATCCTTTGTTATAGAGTAGGAGACACCTATTGTAAAGAGGAATTAGAAAGGGTTTCATTATCTAACATGTTATCTATCAATATCTAATTCATTTTTAGTCTTGTAATTCTTGTTTCTTGATCTATATCTCTTTAATGTCATTATCAAAATGAATTTTCTTGTTTCTCATCATTCTATGATTGATCTTTATCAGTAGCATGTTTTGTTTTTTTAATGTATATAAGAGAACTCGAGTGTTTTAGGGATAGAGGAACCTGAATTAAGATCAGGCATTACTTTCCCACCCATATATTAGGGGCCTATTTTATGATATTACACTTTAAATCGATGATATTTCATAAAATTTTTATCTTTGCTTTGTTTTTTTGTACCTTTGGGATGTATTATTATAAGACATATATAGTCTCTTATCTAGAAAGTAATGTAGGGTTTATGATCAATTGGTCTTTGGTTACATAGTTGATTTATATACCCTCTTATCACATGCCACCTATCGATCCGAGAGAGCTCAAGATCTAGTTGGATGACTTGAAAGAGAAATGTTTTATTCACCATAGTGTTTTAGCTTGGGTAGACCTTGTTCCCTTTAGTAACAAGGTTGATGGGTCACTTCATTTGTGTGTGGACTATCAAAAGTTGAACCAGGTGATGGTTAAGAATAAGTTCCATTTTTCCTATGTGGGGTTACTTTTCTGGTCAGTTAAAGAGGTGAAGTGGTTTTTGAAAATCAATTTTTTTTGTATTATCATCGACTTGGGGTTTGGGAGTCTGAAATTTCAAAAACATATTTGATTAGTAGGTATGCCCACTATGAATAACAATTGATGCCTTTCAGCATGATCAAAAAATTTATAAATTTTATGTATTTGATGGACCGTATATTTGATTAGTATCTCATATCCTTTTCCATTGTATTTAAGGATGATATCCTAGTTTATTTGAGATCTGAGTCTGAGAATGAGCTTCATATGATTCTAGTGTTGTATACCCTAAGGATTCACTACCTTTATGAAGAACTATAAAACAGAAATTTGTTGATCCAAGATTTGAAATTATTGGGGCACTTGAATTCTAAGGAAAAAATATAGTTGATCCTGAGAAGTTGAATTCTGTCTTATCATGGGAGGAACCACGTAATGTCATTGAGACACTACCACAAAAACAAGTTTCTGCAGCACCACCCCTTAACACTATTAAAAAACATTGATAAATATACCCCTTTTATTAACACTTTTTTAGTAGTGCGGATAAAGGGGAGTCTTTATCAGTGTTTTTTTACTAGTGCTGATAAAGGGTGTATTTTAAAAAAATTATCTCCTTAAAAATAATATATTAATATATTAATAAATTAATATATTTATATTGATATAAATCTAATATATATTTTTTAAATATGTTTTAGGTAAGTATAAATAAAATTTTCAATTAACATCTATTTAGTGAAAATAACTTATAAAATAATTAAAATATATTATTAACTAATAATTTTCTAATTATTATCGAGTAATAATAATTTAATAATAATTTTAGGACATAAGAAAATCAAAATAATAATAATAATAATAAATGATCAAAAATAAGTTGGAAACATAACTCGAACTTGAAACAGTCATACCTTTTGATCCGAGTGTCTGTTTCAGCATTACAACATATCAAATAGAATATTGCGATGATATATATGCCTTAGTAATTTAGGGTAAACCGTTTGTTACATTTAATGAGGATAAAAAGGCCCATAATTAATCTAAAACTATGTTTTTAGTCGGGGTACCCCTATTTTTTATCATTTGATGAATTTTCAGCATTGTTTAAGGGGGGTTTTTTCCCCTTTATCAGTGGGGAATGAATTTATTCTCAAGGATTACATTAATATTGGAAATATGGATTTGATATTTTATTGTTTTTTACCATTTTATGTTATTTATAATCAAATATATAATAATATATACATATTTTTTTATATATTCACACATAAAAATAAAATTTTATAAATAAATAATTAAACATAATTACATATAAAATATATTTCTCAGTATTTAAGCCTTATCTAAATAAAAAATAATATCCATTTTATTTAAAATAAAAATATATGAGTATTTTTATACCAATATAATCTCTCTCTGTGTGTGTATTTGTGTGTATATAGATTAACAAACTGATATATATTATTTATATATTCCAACATATGTATATACATATTAATATATAATATATGTAAATATATATAAATATGTAGAATTATACTTACAGATACACATAATATATATGTGTGTGTGTATGTGTGTGTGTGTTTGTATGTATGTTGTATATATAATATTTATTTATTTGTACACAGAAAACATATTTTATAAATGTATTTAAAACTGATCTTATAAATATATATTAATATACGAATAAATATACGGAAAAAAATATAACTAAATATATATAAATAAATACATATAAATATATATTAATATATTAATAAATATGTAAATACAAAAATATAACTATATTTGTATATATATTTATACATGTATATATATATTAATATTAATATATATATATTTATATTAACATAAATATATATTAATATACAAATAAATATAACTAAAAATATATATATAAAAATAAATATATCACTAAATGGAGTGAAAAACAATATGGTGGAGTGGTAAAGTATTCAGGCGTGTAGGGGAGAGGTCTCAAGTTCGAATCCTGCGGGAGGCGAGGATGCACATGAGGGTTAGAGACGGGAGTGCTATCATTGTTAAAGGGTTGGGGGTGGGGATGTGGCATGCAGGGGGGTTGTAGGGTGTGCGGGTGGGGCTTCCATTTCATTGTTGAAGGGGTTTCACGTACTATTGAAGCCCCCTTCGATTTGTAGAAAGTGTTTTAATTTTTTTTAATTTTCATTAACTTTTATCATCGCTAAAAAACACTGATAAAGGACCCTTTTATTAGTATTTTTTAGTACTCATAAAAGACTCCTTTTATGAAATCTTTTTTTAGCGCTGATAAAAGGGGTCTTTATCAGCACTTTTTTTAGCACTAATAAATGGTACCACCTTTTAATAGAGCCTCGATTATCATCACTTCTTAGCATTGATAAATTAATTTTTCGTGCTAATAAAACCCTATTTTTTAGTAGTGATACATAAAGATTTCTAGGTCTTTCTTAATACTATCAGGGGTTCGTAAAGGATTTCTTGAAGTTCGTATCACCCTTGACTAATCTTACCAAGAAAAAGTTTAAATTCACATGCGATGCTAAATGTGATACTTCTTTCATGGAATTTAAATGACATATGATATCATATCCTATTTTTATTTTTACTGATCCTATTAAGGGGAATGTTGTATACAATAATGCTTGTAGTGCTGGAATGGATTGTGTACTATTATAGTATGATCACGTTGTGAACTATAGCTCTCATCATCTTTAGTCACATGAGAAAAATTACCCCAATCATGATTTAGATCTTGATATAGTTATGCATGAGCTTAAATTTTGTTGACACTATTTGTTGGGAGAGCTTCACTATCTTTTTGAACCATAAGAGTATAAGCTATTTCATCTCTTAGAAGGGCCTAAATCTCATGGAATGGCGATGGGTAAACTATTACCAGACGTTTGAATTTAACATGGCCTACTTCCTGTGAAGGGGAATATCATTGCTGATGCTCTCAATTGAAAAATCCCACAACGGTATATCATTGAATTGAAGGATGATCTGAGCCTTATGATTCTTTTTTCTCAATTGCATATAGATGGAGATTAAGATGATTTAGGTATAGTTCTGACTACTTCTCATTTCTCATCATCTCTCCTTGAGTCTATTTTCTAATACCTGTATGAAGATAATGATTTTAGAGGATTTAAGGAATCATTGTACAGTTGGTAGACCATTTCTGGTTACTTTCTCATTTTGATTATATTCTCCACTTTGAGAATCATTTTTTCATCTCATCATACATGAGGTATTCAATGTTTCATGATTTTCATCGTCAGACATCCTCTAACAACATCATTATTCCATTGGGATGACAAAGTTTAGAAATTTTCTTAACATGACCAACACTAACTACTAATGCATAGAATAGTACAAAGGGTAGGGTCAATCCCATGTGGAAGTTGGATTCCCAATAACATTATTATAATTAATTGTTAGGCCTCCTAAATTTCATCACTTAATTAATAATTAAAATTAACTAATCAAATTTACTTAAATAATTTAAACTAAACATCCAAATAGACTTAAACTAAATTGGAAAGGATGAAGAGAGGGTAACTTATGTATTGGGATAAATGTTCTTAATTTAGAAACATTCAACATCACATATGATTTAATCCGAATATGAGTTGTGAGAGTCATTTAATTCATTAATCCTACCACTCGAAAAATATTAGAATACCTAGGATATCCAACCCCTATCCCAAGAAACAAAGGTTAGATTTTTAAGTGAAAGGTGAAGTTTGGTGGTCTTTTGATTCCCATTTCCTATAATTTCATTGGGTTTCACCCCTAATCATCAATTATCTTGCAATAAAATAATAGGATAAATTAATATTATACGCATTTCAATACAAATTAATTAAGAAAAATTCATAAATTGTGAGGAAAGAAAATAATTTCATGCACATCCCCAAAAAATAGTACCATCATCTTCTATGAGATTAGTCTTTCATGGTACATTGTCCATGGATGAACTAAAGATTGTATAAAAAGAAAACTAATTAATAAAACTATAAAAGTGCTGAATAGTGGAAGAAATACTTACTAAAATCATTGTTCACAATTAAAATATGCATTCTAAAAATTAAAAAAATAAATGACTAAAAAGAAAATAAAATCAAACTACCTGACTATTAGGGCGCGACGGAGGTGTGTGGCACCATAAATCATAAAAATATAGAGAAAATTGAAGAACACACAATGATTTAATGTGGTTTGGCTTGATGCCTACGCCCACAGGAGAAAGGGGTTTCTCCATTCTCTCCTCTCAGGGTAAAACTTGGAGGATCATAAAAATACATCATACACCCATATTACATCTCTAAAACCATGGGAATAAATCCTGTTTTAATTAGGAATGAAAAACAAGTTGGTATGGGTTAGTTCATCAACCCTTGAAATTTATCTCATCGCCTGCTACAGTCCACAAAATCTGTTGTGTCAGCTGGGGTGGTTTCCAACCAAGGAAGAGATGCCGATAGTTTCTCCTCCCGCTAAAAACTCCACCCTATATTGGGAGTGGACCCCACAAATATCCCCATCAAGACCAATTTGGTGTAGAAACCAGACCTACAGCCTTCTTATAGGTGATGAAAATTTCATCGGAAAATTGAACACACTTGTTCATGCTAAATGACGTGGAACTTCCACTATTAAATCAAGCTCGGGCTAACTGCGGTCCCCATCAAATGATACAACCCTTGGGACTCCTTCCCAGTAAGCATCGCTACATCCCTGCGTGAGACTTCCAACACTCCACTTTCTATGAAAATCTTGAACCATTTCATATAGAGCCTACTTAATGATACTTGGTTTTGTCTCATCCTCAAAAAATATTTAGCGTCATCCAATTTATGTATTTCTCCATCGTATGTCTTCAATTTCACCATCCTAACTTCTGAAACCTCGCATATTGACCCATCTCCATGTCTCGCCGAATCTTACACCTACTAAAAAGTATGAAATGTACCTCTCATCGTACATATGTGTGATGAGCTCCCCGAATCCAAAACCCATCTATCTTCCTTTAGATTTTGAGCATGCTCGTTCTTCCTTCTAAGAAGCCAACATTCCCGCTTCATGTGCCAATATCTTTTGCAGTAATGACACTGCACTTATCGTCATTCAACTCTCACATATGAGTGCAAGCTTCCCATTGTCACGTATACTTCATCATCTACCACTAATTATGTGATGTTCACATCCTTATCTTCAACATTACCTTTCCTAGAAATGTACCATTTGCGTTATCATAGTCACTTTTATACGGACCCTTTTTCTCACACTAAAAACACATGATTTAGTTTTAATCATACCCCTTGGATTTTTGCCACCATTATTTACCTTCGGACTTCCGATGTTGGATCCTCCCACGTTGATCATCTCACATGACCTTGGTTTTCTCACCTGAATGCATCACAGGTCTTCAGAATGCCTCTGAATCTTGAATCGATGCCATCACATTGTCTAGATTCAATGTTTCATTCCCCACAAGCAATGTTGTTATAATTCCATCAAATTAACTTGGTAATGATGACAAAATCAAAAGTGTTTTATCTTCCTCTCTAACCATCACACCGAACCCCAATAATTGTGTCAGGATCTTGGTTAATTCATTGGTGTGATCAAAAAAATTCATTCCCTCATCCAAGCATAACTGGTACAATTTCTTCTTCAGAAATAATTTATTGGTGAGAGACTTCATCATATATCGCTGCTCCAACTTCTTCCAGATCTCTTTTGGTGAGTTCTCTTCCAACACCGAGTACTTTAGCTCATTCACCAGACATAGTTGAATTATGCTAATGACCCACATCTCGAGCCCTTCCCAATAAATATCACTGGTTGTCTCAAGATTTTCTTTGATCAATGGTATAATCATGCCCTGCTACACAAGAATATCTTTCACCATGCTTTTCCACAATCTGAAGTTGTTTCAACCATCGAACTTCTCAATCTCAAATTTTTCCAGCGCACCACTACCAGCCATCATTGTTGTCGCAAAATGCGATCATCACCGTCAATGTCATACCTCTTCTAAAACCACCTGATGGAGTGATAATTTTAAAAAATTAACTATATGGATGTGTCTGTAACATTTTAAATAGTGGGAATCGATTATTGGATTTCTGAAAACGGAGTCCAATTAGCTGAGATTTTGCCAAAACAAAATCAACGGTCTAAATCGCCTACTAATGTGGCGATGACGTGGCACTGACATGGCACACCAGAAAAGCTACCAGAATCTCGCCATAATTTTCACCAGTGGCATGAACAGTACTGTCTTCTCTGGAATGAGGTTACTGTTCACCCGTAGTTTTTACCAATTTTTGACCAAGCTTATATCCTTTGTTTTAGCTCTATTTTCAATGTTGCTTGCGCCGTTGGAATCGTCTAGTCATCATATTCGTGGATCTGGACATGAAAAAGTTTATGACCACTTTCAATTTTATGGCCACTGAAAAACTCACTACTAGTTCTCTATTTCAACTCTGCTCGATCCAACTCCCTTTGATACCACTTTTTAGGGTGCAACAGAGGTGCGCGACACCACAAATCACACAAATATAGAGAAAATGAAAGAACACATATTGATTTAACATGGTTTGGATTGATGCCTATGTCTACGGAAGACAGGGGTTTCTCTATTCTCTCCTCTCCGGATATAAGTCATAGGATCACAGAAATAAATCATACACCCAGATTACACCACTAATGATATAGGACTCAATCCTGCTTTAAACAGTAATGAAAAACAGATTGGTATGGGATAGTTCATCAACCCCTTGAACTCTCTCCCACCGCCTGCTACAGTCCACTAAAGCTACTGTATCAGTTGGGTTGCCTTCCAACCAAGGTAACTGCTACTGACAGTTTCTCCACCCACTGAAAACTCCTCCCCATATTGGAAGTGGCCCCCACACTGACATTCGTTGTCCAATCGACTATCGTTTCTCTAAAGTTCTAATATATTTCTTATTGTATATATTTTCTTTTTTATTTCATTTCTTTTCTCATATTGGGAAAATTATTTTTATTCCTCCCCCCCATTACCCTCTTCTGAACTACCTCATGGGTTGTTTTAAATAACCTAGAATATAAGTGTTTCCTTCCCCTTATTCAAAACTCTTTATTGTGGTTCAAGGTGCATGGTTGTGGTGCAACACCCAAATCCACAAAATTGTTGGATTTTAAAAACCCACAGAACAAGGGGAATTATTACCCCTTCAGATATTAGGGATCGGTTAACAGTTTCCAAATAAGCTTCGCATCAGTGTCGTGGCATAACAAATGGATGATGATGTGGCTTCATTTAGGGACCCTCGGTTCAAGAATATTGATACACTTCCAAAATGAGGTTCTCTATGTTACAGGCATCCAGCCACGGTGTAGTACCATCTCATCTTGCACAGATACATTGTAGGATACCCACTTCATTGTGTTACCTTATCTTCAGGTAACACTGTCCACAACATAGCATGCATGGTGTTAGTGTTGGATTTTATTGTGCATGTTATGCGTGTGTTCCCCTATGCCGACCCACATAGGAGCTTTCCCACATTCACAACCTTCCTAGGGGTGGTCTTTTCTGGATACCTAATGAGATGGTTTTGTTTCCTTACCCTCTTGGTTGAGGGCTTTGTAGGGGGAATTTGTTTGCCTTCCCCTTTATTTTCGAAAAACAATCTTCACCAAAAATTGATTCAAATAGATGTTCCTTTCACCTTATTCATCAAATCAACAGAAATCGCAATTAAAAAAAATTTATGCCTTAAATGATAAAAAAATAAAAACTACACCTAAATAAAAATCAAATAAAAAACTAATGAGGAAATAATACATATAAAATTGATTCATAAAACACCCTTACACTTAAATCTTTGCTCATCCTTGAACAAAACTCAACCTTCAACATAAAGGGGCCGAAAATATCCAAGGGAAATTATCAAATAATTATGCTCATAAAATCAAAGTTATAAATAAATATTATTAAAAGTAAAAAACTCAACAAAAAATAGGTTCCAATATGATACTTCCTTTAAAATTTTAAATTAAAAAATTTTATTTCTCTTTCACTCATTCAACATTTTATTAAATATTCATGCTAAGAGAGATTTACCTCATTATAATTCCTTTTACTCATCACTCAATAACATTTATAATAGAATTTTTCTCAATCTCAATCATGTGTGTGTTATCGATATGCTTGAATGATTTCTCAATATCGACTTAGAAGTTGAACTAAAAAAATAATGTGGGGTTTTTCATAAAAGTTCTAATGTTTTTGAGGCTCAAGGTGTGTAGGTAATGATGTAAAAGATAAAAGTTTGAGGCTGAAAATAAGGGATTAATTTCTTTATAAAAATTCATGAAATAAAAGTAATGTTCACTGAAAAATGATACCACATTAAACTCGCTTCAAAAGAAAACATCACATGCGTTCTCCTCCTCTTATTAAATAAAGATCACTTTTCAACATGAAAAATAATGACAAATCATCCTTTTTTCTCTCAATATTTTTTTTATTTTTTCGAAAATTGAGTGAGGAAAAGTCTCATATTCATCCCACAACCCCAAATGTTTAAAATCAGTGGTCATGTGATGGTGATTTTGACTATCTATAACTCAAAGTGAATTTTTTAGGATATCAAAATGACCATTAAAGGAACATTTTCTCAATATTCATGGAGAAAAACCCCACTTTTCATTTCAACACATGAATCTCCAAGAAAATGCCTAAATCCTCTTTTTAATTTTAAATTATTTACCATGCATTAGAACTCAATGAAATATGGTAGGAATGGTGAATTTTATTTTCATGTAACTTCATATCAAGTAATTTCATTGTTTCTACAGGTTTCTCAAAGTATAAATTTATGGTATGTATCAACATCAAATTGTATCAAATAAAATCAATTGATTCCCCAATTAGGTTTAAGCATCTCAAAATCAACATGTTTAGAAAAGAATTAAAAAAATGTTCTAGTAGTGAAAAACATCCTGAGTTCTTCATGAAATGGATTATAAGAATTAATATGTAAAAATGGCTTAGAATCATCTTAGGAATGGGAATTAAAAATGTTGGACAATCATGTATTGGAATAAATATAAATAATCAATCTAATAAATGAAAAATTATAAGAAAGGGAGTTAAGAATCGAAATCATATATTTAATAATTTTTTAACAAGTCAAAATTTGAAAAATAATGTTACTCTCATAAATTTATAGTTATAATTTTTCCATTTATTGGGATAAAATTTTTAAAAAATAAACATGTGGAAACTAATTACCTAAGTGTGGATTTCTCCTAGGTTAACTCATGAGGAAACAAAAAATCTATATTTGGGGTATCTAGGTATTCCTACCCCACACATAAACCAAATACCATCCCCGATGTTCAACTAAAGTGATGGGGTAAAACAGTTTTTTTTTGGAAATTTAATATCAGCATAATGAATGGCTCTAAATAAAATGAAATGATAAAAGAAATGTAATTCTCCTCTGTTAAGTAGAATATTTTATTTTATTCCTTGAATGAGTCAATGAAAATTTAATATATATCATTGGTGATCCCCCTCTTCTTCATGAAGACTCTCTTCTCCTTTAATGGCCTTTTCATCTATGGGACCTGCAAAAATAAATTAAGTAAAAGCACAAATATCTATTTCATTAAAGATAAAAAATAAACAAGAGTGAATATCATCCATCAAGAGAGTTCCTAAAACTAAATTGAAACCTAAAAATCAAATAAGAATTATAATAAAAAATAAATCCTAGAAATATGTAAAAAAAATTGATGCCTCTCAGAAGGATTTTATTTTAGGTATTTAAGATACACCTTTTACCTTGGGTGTCACATAATTGGAATGTGAAATTTTTTTAACCAGTTCGGATTGATAAATGACATGAAATTATAAAAATACAGACTTATTTTTCTCTTTCTCCTCCATGTAATCTACATGACACTAGTTCGTGTTAGACTCTAAATATTGGAAAGATTTAATGGATGAAAAAATAAATAGAAGTGTGGATATAATTTTTACCATTAATAATCCAAAGGTTCATCCTTCTTATTGTAGCGGAATTTTTTTAATTGGTATTTGAATTTCAGAAAACATCACCTCTATTCCATGTGTTAAAATTACTTCATTTTCCCTAAAAAAACATGTATAAAAATATATTCCAATTATAAAATATCTTCTTTCATAAATTCACAAAAATCACCCCCTTCGACACCTCTTTATGAAACTAATTATGTAGCATAATGTGTTGGTAAAAGGGTTTTAGGTATTCTTCTATTTTCTGGGGTTACATCTACTAAAATTTTAACATCTTCCATAATATTCTACTTGAACACACCAACATTCTATCCTAGCTCTACGTATTTAATTTTAGTATACCTCTACTGGTATTCCTCCACTATATAAGATTTATTTCCCTCAAAATTAAAGGTAGTGACAAAATTGGTAATTATAATATCTATGCCATTATTTTTAAGTTTTATATGTGCTTTTTCAATGAAAATTTGAACAGACTCAGCAGGGCCATTTGCTTCCATTACTCCTTTCATTTATTCTTCAAGTAAAATTTTGGATCTGAAAATTTCATAAATTTTTTCCTCCTTTACATGTGTTGTAAGTTCCTATTTGTTCTCACCATTAGTGGGTGAATAACAATTTTTATATTCATTGGGTGTTACAGATCCTTTTTCACCAATAAGTGAAAAAATTCCCATGTTTTCTTCTATCATTCCATTATCTGTTTCTTCTTATTCCACTATTGTGATGAAATTGTGAATTTCAAAAACCTATAACCCTTGGTATAATTCTTCTAAACTGGTTTCACCCCCAATATATCTTATCTTTTTTAGACATTGTTTCTTCAATGAGAATCAATATAGTCTTCTCCTCTGTTTCTTATAATTGTAGGAATGTATCAAATTTTCAAGAATGGAAGCAAGGTCCAAATATATGTTGTCATCATCATCCTATTATTACACTTATACCATGAATACTACTTTTTTATATCTCTTCATGTTACATGATGTGTTGTTCAATGTTTGGGTTTTGGTCTTCCTATTCCTTGAAAATATCGGTATGTTCTAAGTAGTTTTCCTATTCATTTCTCAAGCCACTCTCATCTTGAGACCTGTCTTCATTCTCATAAAATATTTTTCAAACCAATTATGTCATGGAACCTTATTATTCCTCTTTAATTGGTAGGATTATTTATTGGATGTATTATTCATGTCCCTATTTTAAATTAATTTCTGAGGTTGACGATTCTTCTTCATCGGTTACGAGCTACTCTTTAAAAAAATTTATCCCTCTTAATGAGCAATGATTCCTCGTTTCTATCTTGAACTAAAACTATATTTTATTTATATTGTTTCCATTTATATTTGGAGAAATTATTCCTTAAATAAATACATGGATAGATTTTTTTTCAACTCAATTAAATATTTTATTATATTTTCTCTATCTCAATTATCTCATCATGATCTTTGAACTTGGTGTCATACTCCTTCAGTTTCACTTCATTGGTTAGAATGGATATCTAGAGTGTGTCTATCAATTCTTGACATATACTTTTTTTTCAACCTTAGAAATTCATAATTCTTATCAAACTTATAATTCCATTGGATGTTCTAAAATTTAGTATATTCTTCAATTGGTGAGTAGTAGATAGTGGCAGTCTACTACTAGTGCATAAATTCCTCATACCTGGCTGAGTATGAATTGTTCCATACCATGCCTTGTTCTGAAGAATCTTTTTAATTTGGTATGTCCTATGAAGTTGAATCATTTTTATATCTAAAGTACTCTAATTGTGGATTGGAATCATATTCTTTCTATATGTAAGTCATCTTGAACACCATTATGAACACCAAGAACAAAATAAAGGAAAATAAAATGAAATAGAAAACAAAAAAAGGAAAAGATAAACTAAAATAGAAAAATAGAAATGAGGTAAGAATATTCTTGACTTATAAAATATATTATTAGATCATCACTATTTTATATATCATCCTTGGAAACAAAAAAAAAATTGAAATTCTTTGATGGTGTCATTATTCTATCAGGCTATCAATGTTTATAAATTTATTTAACCCGACCTACAATATCTACTGAAGCATTGAATAGTGGAAAGACCAAGGTCGATCCGATGAGTAATCTAATATCCCAGTGACTTTATTAGAACAAATTGTTAGGTCTCATTAATTTTATTACTTAATTAATAATAAAATTAACTAAAAAAATGAAATTAACTAATTTAAACTTATCACCCAAATATACTTAAAATAAATTTGAAAGGATAGGGAGTGGAGAACTTATGTCTGTGGATGATAATAGTCGTCAGACTACATGAATTAACTAATCCTATATCTTACAATATACTAGAAAATATATGAAATCCAACCCATATTTCAAGGGGATCTAGCTAATCTATGTTCATAAGGTTAGATTTCTATATGAAAAGTAAAGTTAGGTCAGATTTTTCTTCCCACATCCCTTAATTGAATTGGTTGTCATCTACTAATCGTTAATGATTTATCGAGACAATAAGATGAAAAATAATATTATGTGAAATTCAGTACAAATAAATTAAGAAAAAATCATAAATGATGAAGAAATAAAATCATTTCATACGAATACCTTAAAAATTGAACCACCCAATTCTTTGAGATTAATCATTCATGGTCGATGGTTCGTCGAACATCGAAAAACAAAAGATTGAAAAATAAGTAATAGAAGTAATTGAACTAGAAAAGTGTTGAGTATTGGAATAAATAATTACACCAATCAGTGTTCACAATTAAAAAATTTTATTTCCATAATTACAAAATTAAAAGAAAAAAATGAAAATGAAATTAAACTACATGGAATCTCATTGTAGAAACAACTCTCACAACTCATTCATATAAGGTTCCAATCTATTTCATTGTGTATATTTCATCTTTTTATTCTCTTTAATTTCTCCTCCAGTGTAAATTTTGTCCATTCATCATCCCCCATCACCATCAACCAAACTTCCACATGTGTTATTTTAAAACCCCTTGAATATATGAGCTAGTTTATCCTCATTCAAAACTCCTTGTTACGCTGTAAGGTGCAATGATATGGTGAAACAACTAGACCTAAAGATTACTCAAATTTTAAAAACCCTTAAAACTCATGGTAATATTTTCCCTATGGATATTAGGGATTATTTTAAAGCTTCCAGTTGGTCTACACATCCATGTTGCAGCAAAGCTAAGGGAAGATGGTGTGGCTCCCTATAGTGACCCTCAACTCCAGAATTCTGAGCCACTACCAAAATGGGGTGCTCTATATCGCAGATGTCTATCCATGATGCAACACCATCTCATCCTTCATGGAAATGGTTTAGGTTATCCCCTTCATCCTACTGTCTCATCTCCAGGGAACACTATCCATGGAACAACATGCATGGTGGTGGAACAACCTCTTATTATTTTTATTTTTCTCTCTTCATTATCCAAGGTGTAATTAGAATGACCATGGTGAATTTTTTGTAGTTCAATGACCACTAAGAGAGATGAATGGAGGGAAAAAAGAACTTTATTTAACAAGAACATAAGATTACAATGACCCCTCCCACACCTCCCTTTATTTCACAAACATAGATCTCTCAAGGATCTCTCAAGGATGGAGCTCTCTTGGCTCGAACTAATCTCTGGCATGGATCTCTATGATGGAATCTCCCATGGCCTCCTTATATGTCCATGGTGGGGGTGCCAAGTTTGACACAACTCCCTCACTAATTCTCCACCAATCCCCCAACCACTATGGACATCTCCCATGGTTTCCAACTACCATAGTGGGTGGAGTTAATGCACTAGCCACCTACCAAGGAAGCTGGAAAAATTAAAAAGCTTCATCAATTCTCTACCTCCAGCTGAAATCCACTAGAGCATCTATAATGGTCTGGCTTCTCTTCAGAAACCATCTTTGTCATCATATCCACTAGGTTCTCCTTCGCATGGATCTTCACAAGTCACAACAGTTGTTGATCCATCACTTTGTGTATCCAACGATAATGAATGTCGATATGCTTCTTGATATCCTTTAGAATCCCCCTCATTAGACATCTATAGTTACTCTGACTCCGAATATTTTGTTGATGGAATCCTTCCTCATGAAGAACATCGAACCTTTAAAATGTTAAGTTCAGGAGGAACAATGTCACGAAGCTCCTATGATGGTTCTACAACTTCTTGTTGAGATAATTGAGTCTCCCCATTCTCAATATCCTCATCCACTACCTCTTGGTATGCTACCGATGAGTCTTCATAAAACTCCTCCTCTTCAATGACAAGTTGTGATGATATAGGTTTTGAGTCATGAATTGAGTCCTCAACACATTCCCTTCTATAAATTCTAGGATTTTTAATGTCCTTGATCATCTGGTTCTCATGGAACAAGATATCTCTGCTTATGATCTTTTTCTTCTCCATCAGGTCCCAAAGCTTGTATCCAAACTCTTCGTCTCCATAGGCAATGAAGATGCATGGAGTAGATCTCTTTTTTAGCTTATTCCAAGGCTCCATGGATACATTTGAAAATTAAAAACATCCTAATACTCATAAATGAGAGTAAGAGGGATGTTTACCAAACCATATCTTCTGTGGAATCTCAAAATTCAGTGGGACCGATGGTGATATGTTGATGAGGTAGCATGAAACCTGAATAGATTCTCCCTAGAATGGCTTAGGGTGCATAACCAAACTCATCATGCTTCTGAACTTCCCCATGATAGTTCTGTTCATAATTTCTATAACTTTGTTGTGTTATGGGGTACAAGGGATAGTCTTCTCATGTAAGATTCCCTAACTCCTATAATAGGCATCATATTACCTGGATGTGTACTCTCCTACATTATTAGAACAAAGACGCTTCAACTTCCTTCCAGTTTCATGCTCCACCATGGAATGGAACATCTTTAAGTATTAGAGTAATTGGTCCTTAGTCTGTAAGAATAACACCCTCACCCTTCGAGATGCATCATAAATAATGGATATAAAAATATTTTTTACCTACTAGTGAATCCACCTCCATGGGACCACATACATCAGAGTGCACCAGATTCAACAACTCTAATCTCTGTGATGAAGTAGTATAAAATGAGACTCTATGATACTTCCCATAAAATAATTTTTATAAGGATCAAGATATGCATCCTTATCAATACTGATGTACTTCTTCTTCATAATGGTAGATAACCATCTTTAACTCATGTGGTCGAGTCTCTTATGCCACGTATTGGAAGATGTTTCTCCTTACACCATGTTGTGGCTCTCTGCACATATCTTCACATGAGTTTTGTACAACGTATCACGTATGTGTCCTTGAGTGATGATGATGGATCCTTTTGTCATCTTCCATGATCCATTATTTAAAATGTTGTAATAGCCTTATTGATCAAAGGATATACCTAATAATAGGTTCATCCGAAGGCTTGGAACATGCCGAACATCCTTTAGGGTGATTGTGTATTCAATGTTCATCTTGACTTGGATATCACCCATGAAAAAAATCTCCAATGAACTGGTATTTCCCATCATGACTGCACCAAAGTCACCATCTTGATAAGTCATGATATACTCCCAATGTGGAGTGACGTGGTACGATACTACTGTATCGACCACCCATTCTGTGTTTTGTCCTGATGTATGTAAGCACATCTCTTCTTCATCTTTGGAGAAAATCATGATTTCTCCGGATACTGTCATGTGTGCGTCTCCATTTCCTTTTTATCAGTTGATACTTTTCCCCTTTTGTTGAAGCAACCTTCAAAAATGTTTCTTCATGTGACCCATCATGCCATAATGGTAGCATTTTTATGATGGTATTCTACCATCTATAGACTTTATTTGGATTTGGCATCCGTTTATGGCCCCTCAACCACCTCCCATGGATGGTCCCTGCATTGAATTTCAATTTTTCAAAAAATGGTACATAATCTAGAAAATGGAGCTCACCGATGAATCTAAAACAGTAAAAAATGGTGGAATCGACTCCTAAATCATCAAAATCGGATATCGATTCATCAAGATATGATCAAAATAGTATCAACAGTCGAGATCGTCTAATGATGTGGAAATGATGTGGCATGCTATAGAAGATTCGGGAAACTCGTCAAAAAAAATTCCAGTGCTGGAACAGTACCTTCTTCTCCGGTAGGGGGTACTGTAGCACCCAAAGTTTGACCAAACATTGAAAAGACCGAGGAATCTCATTTTAACTCTGTTTTTGATGTCGTTTGTGGCATTGGAATTTTCTCAACACTTGGTTTTGGAATATGCCTTCAAAACACAATTCTGGGAAAATTGAAAAAAATTTCACTGAAATATTTCCACTACCCATCACCATTTCACCAAAACCTCCTCTGATACCACTTTCTGTGGTTCATTGACCATTAAGAGAGATGAATGGAGGTAAAAAAGAACATTATTTCACAAGAAAAAAGGATTACAATGACCCCTACCACACCTCCCTTTCATTCACATAGATAGAGCTCTCAAGGCTCTCTCAAGGATGGGGCTCTCTTGGATCTAACTAATCTCTGGCTTGAATCTCAATGATGGATTCTCCAATGAACTCCTTATATATCCATACTGGGGGTGTCAAGTTTGACACAACTCCCCCACCAATTATCCACCAATCCACCACCCTCCATGGACTTCACCCATTTCTACCACATACCATGGTGGGAGGAGATGATGAACAAGCCACCTAACAAGGCAGCTGGAAAAGTAAAAGCTCCAAAAACATTTCATTCATTATTAGATCAAGCTTCCTCATATGGAACAACTTGGAATCTTCATGGAATAGAATCATCTCCATGGTGCATTAGTGAATTTGATTGCATAGATGGTCAATGATGGAGGGTTATAGTGGTGTTTCACCAGTGGCCATTGTGGTTCCAGTGGATTGTTGTAGAAGTTGGGAATTAGGAAGATGAGCAGTGGTGGAAATGACATCTATCCAAAAAAGGTGAATAATTCTATGGGTGAAACATCAATTTTTTATTAAAAATGAACAATTCTGTCAAAAATGAATCCCACGTCGAATATGTGAGTATTTGGGAACCATTATAAATCTGTTTCGTTGGTGTATTTACAAAAATGAATCTGGACTACGGTCAAGGGACCCCAACTACTACCATGTGTTGAGCCGTGATGGTGATCACCTCCTACCACTGCCGCTTAGAGACCCATTGCATGAAAATGTTGGATCCTCTTATGCACACTATAATCATGTTCCCCTGCACTGACCCTCATAGGTTCCTCCCTACATAAAATACCTTCTTAGGGGTGGTATTAGCCCCTAATGAGATAACTATATGGATTGACCCTTCTAGATAATAGTTTTCCATGTGTGGGCTATTTTGGCTCCCCCTTTCTTTTCCAAAAACAATATTCACTAGAAATTCCTTCCAATTAAAGTTCCTCTCACTTAATTCATCAAATTAAAACAAATCACAATTCAATAAAATTGTATGACTTAAATTATAAAAATAATAAAACAAGACATAAATGAAAATTAAATAATAAAAAGTAATGAGGAAATAATATATATAGAAATGAGTAATCACATCTCTTCTTAGTCCATTCAACCTGGAACCACGATGATGTATTATGACATGATAAAATGTTTTTGTTGATCAGGTATAAATAATGACATTGCTAATTATGTATCCCACTATTACAATTGCTAACAAATAAGGGCATAACACTTGAAGACTTCTGGTCTATTCTAGAATCTTTTGATGCTGGTATGGAAATGGGACAAGGTACCCATGGATTTCATAGTTGGATTACAATAGAATCTGAAAAGAATAAATATTATTTGTGTAGTGATTGATCAATTAATAAAATCATATAATTTTATTAAGATCAGGGATTCTACCAAGGTTTAAGATTTGGTTATGTTTTATATGAAATATATATTGGGGATGCATGGGGTTCCCTCTACAATTATATCAGACAGGGATACCTTGTTTAATTTTGGGTTTAGGAAAAGTCTCCAGGAGGTGATGGGGACTCATATCAGATTGGGTAAAACATTCCATCCACAGAAAAATGGTTGAATGAAGCATGATATTCAAATCCTCATGGATATTCTCCGTTAATTCATCTTGGATTTTGGTGGATCATGGAATATCCATCCTGGACTGGTTGAGTTCACTTATAAAAAAACACCAGTCTTCAATCAGAATGGAACCCTTCAAATCTTTGTATTGTTGCTTATGCAGTTCACTTAATTATTAGGAATAGGTGGGTGATAACACTCTTGTGGGACTGAGAGTCATTCTGAATATGCCGGTGAGGATTCAGGATATGTGTTATTTCATGGTTATAGATAAAATTAAGAATAAATCACAGGTGGATCATCGACATTATCCTTTGGTGTTTTCTATTCCTGAACATGTTTTCTTTAATGCTTCTCCTCGGTTGGGAAACTATTGTCTTGGGTAAAGGGGGAAACTAGATCCAATATATGTTGGACCATTTTAGATCACTGAGCAGCTTGGGAATTTTTCTTATCAATTAGAATTTCTGGCTCAGTTAACTAGTATTCAAGATTTTTTCTACATATCTTAGCTCAAAAATCACCATATTGATCCTTCTTAGGTTCTATGTTAGTAAGAGATTGATTTGGATTCATATGTTTCCATAGTGGATAAACCATTGGTGATTGTTAATTATTAGATGAAATACATGCATGGGATGTCTATTTTATTCATCAAAGTGTTAAGGTGTCATAGATCATATTCTCATGAGACTTGGGAGTGTGATTTTTCAGTGATGGTGCAATGGAATCAACTCTTTCTAGAGCACCCTTCTTCCACATGAATTTATATTGATGTAAATTCATATAATGGGGATAATTTTAACAACATAGTTAATGTATACTCTCTTTTTAATCTTTAATAGGTTATTATCTAGGTTTAAAGGGTGTTATAGATAATATAGATGGTTTTTAATGGAACTGGGCTAGGCACTGGATGCAGAAGCATGTTCACACTGTAAATGGTATATTAATGATATGAATGAGGTTACGAAAAAGAAATAAACCTAGTTCATGATGTAAAAAAAATTAGGACATGAATTATATTCAAATCATGAATGGTTCACTTGATATTTTTAATCCGATGTGATTCCTTTTTTGGTGTGAATGCATGTCACAAACCCCTCCCTCCAAAGATGACCCTCTTGGACTGGTAATGAAGAAAGACAGATAATTACCCCCTAGTCCCACCTCCATTAGGCCCCGAGGTGGCGACAAGAACCAAGGGTACAAAGATCTCATAATATAGGAGGCATGACCCTTTATATGAAAACAAGATAGAGATATAATATGTTTTATCTCAAACCCACTCCATGAAATATATATATATAAGTAAGACAAAACCATTTCACCTACATGTTTGAAAATATAACTTTTAAAAAATAAGAGTCTCCAAAGTAAATATAAAAAACAAGGCTCTGTGGTGAAATAGAAACTATCCGAAACTCTAAGATAGTAATCCCCAACATGGTTAATGTAGTCTTCCTGAAAACTTGAAAACAATTTTATATATGTTGGATGCGAAATTGAGTATACTCAGTAGGAAAAAACATGGTCTCTCACGCACAAGTGGTAGAATCATACTAACATCCCTGTGAGAAATCAATAGAAACCAACATCACCTAAAAATTAATACTAGTCATACCAACCTCACCAAGGAATTCTCACCAAATAATGTAGGTCAAGTTAAGTAATATAATAATCACATCGATGTTTGGGTACCCTGAACCAATTCACACTAGTTAACTACTCATACACTAATAGAAAACTTCCTGTAACTTCCATAGTTTTTCACAAGACCCATGTCACAGCCCGCCCGCCCACACCTAGGCCTCAGAGCTAGTACCACAACCTGTGAAAATGAAGCTCACCACATCCCACCCGTAGAAACATGGTCCACAACCATACCACCTCCCACCCGCATAGACCTAGGACAAAACCATACCTTATCCCAAAGACACTAGGGAAATAACACCACATCTCATCCCGTAGACACCTGGGAAATCATTCCACACTCATAGACACCAGGGCATCTTAATTATGCCACAAACTACACAATGAGTCTTGGGATAACAATACCTAGAAGAGGGAGCATGTAAGATCCAATAACCATCTGTCTATCCTCCCACCTGGATTTTGGGAAAAGAGACCCTCCCCCATGAAAATGGGGGTGTTCGTCACATAGTGCTCAATTAGGGTGGGGTGCGTATAGAAATCACAAGGAAGTAAAACTATATATATAGGTATCAAAAACTCATCCCAACGTATGTATTTTTTAAACAAACAACCATCCCACAAAACCTCCTTTGCTGCTACCATTAAATGCACAACTACACAAAAATCCACAGTTCGATTCCTAACCCCAACTAACTCATTTACCCAATTATATTTCTTTATTAAGAAATATATTTATTTATTTATTCCCCACCTAGGAATCTAAAAATCACAACACATCACAAGCCACACAACATCAACCACACAGATGAGAAATAACAAAGTTAAAACAGCCCACTCCACATTTCCTCTCTACTTTACGCCCATGCAAACCACTTCCATCGTCATTATTAAAATTCATTCTGCCCAATCCACCATCTCGACAATGAAAAAAATCACCAACTCACATCCACTCCCATCAACACCACTAATTAAAACCATCAGCAACCCCACTGCAAAAACACACCACACCCAGCAATAAAAATAGAACACAACCCATTTGTAGTCCCACTACACAACACTACTCATCCATTATACAATCAATCAATATCTCAACCTCAGATTCCATTAAACCACCCTAACCACCCCACACATGGACATTCCCTCAATAGAAGTTCCAAACAATCATATAAGGAACAACTTCTAGATTTAACAAGGATCCCATTCTTTAATTCCAATTTTAAATTCATGGGTGATCATATGACAAGTTCAATCCTAGGGTATCCATTTATTTAAATTAATATAAATGGTTAATCGATTACATATAAACATGTATTCAAAATATGATAAAAAACAATCCATCAAAATCCACACTGGTTCACACACAAATTCCACCAATGGCCATGATTTTAAGTGGGTGATTAGACCATATAGAACACAATATCAACAATAATGTAATGAAACAGGATCATGTGTCACCTTTTCCCAACCCCTATATATTGATATTAATAAGATTAAATTATCATTATTAATTTATAATTATTCTATCATCACAAGAAATTCATTTATATGCCCACCCCTCATGATACAAAAATAAAAGAGATACAAAGGGATCTCCACCTCAAAGAACAGATGATAAACACTTCTTTATTGTGCCAAAACAGGGGGTTCACATGCAGTAGGAAGAAGCCTCTGGGGAAACGCGAGTCAAGGACACAACAAAAATGTACAAATCCTCAGGGATGAATGTTTTAGGGTTCCTTGTCATCAATATAATGGGAAATGTACATGGATGAAATGATCTTGGCTTTGGAAAGGCCAAATCCTATATCAATGGAAGAACGGTTTTAAAATCAATTAAAGTCGTCTCTTGACCACGGGCATGCGGTTCAAACATTTAAAAGCCTGAATATTTTTGAGAGTGGTCAAAGATATTATTTAGGCACTTTAAGATGGCTTAAAAAACTTAAATATGGCATTAAATTCAATTTATTTCAAATAAAACGTTAAAGGGGTGAAACTACAGCAAACTGGAAAACTAGAGAAAAATTAGAATTTTGAAAAACTGTTAGAAATGAATCACCAATGGTTGACCTACCATTGGAAGAATCACTATTAGGTGACCTACTGTTGGGCGACTCACTATTCGATGACTCATCATTGGATGAGTTTCCATTTGATGATTCACCATTGGATGAGTCACCGTTGCAAGTCACCATTAGATGAGTCACCATCGTGATTCACTATTTGACAAGTCACCATCGTGAGTCACCATTAGAAAAGTCACCATAATGATTCACCATTGGTGACCTACCATTTCCAACTCATCATTTTGAGCTATTGATGGATGACTCGCCATTGGGATCCACTATCACTACTCACTATCATGACATACCATCGCCACCTATTGGTGCGAGTCACCATTGTTACTCACCAGTTTGACCCATCATTAGATGCACAACCATTGGAAAAAAAATATTTTTGAAACAAACATGGAATGAGTAACCATTGACTCTCCATAACACCCCAAACACCATATTTTCACCATGTAATGGATTGTTTAGGTCCGGGACATTACAATGCAACTCAGAGGATACATTCTATGAATCTGGGATACATGACTTGAATCATTCCTTTAAATAAGGTTTTTATGTGTTGTGTACTAAATATTATGATTCATATTATTTATCCTTTTATCAAAACCTTGGGAAAATATAGGATTTTTGGGTGATTGCATCCCTTCTAGACCTCTCTATTTGGAATTTGATCTTTGTTTGGTTGGTTGCTTCTCACTTCGGTAAGTGTATTACCCTTATCTTTTGGTTTTTTTGTTTCTCTTGGTATCAACGGTGAAATTATGATGTTTTTCCGATACTTATTATTATTAAGTGATCTATATCAATCCATTGTAGATTTATTTTGCATTATTAATGTGGATAATGGTTAATGTGTTTGTTATGGTGTGACTTGTGTGGTTCCTGATGTTTGTGTTGACTTAAATCTCTATTGACCCTTTTACTTATAGAATTAGATTCTAAGATATGAGGATTGATGATAGGTAATATGTTAATTAATATTGTGTTACCTTTACACTCTTAGTGTGTGTGGATCTGATCGCATTTAGTGTACAACTCGAGTTTGAGGTAGGTTGTTCCGTCTCCAGTCTATGGGATTTGAAATTTAATTGCTCTTAGTTTTTCAAAAAAAAATTCAATATTATTTGGAATGATTCTAAGCTGAATGATTTGTGTTTTTAATGGATTTTGGATAAAATAAAGTTTCCCCTTGTTTGGTTAAAAGAAAGGCATTTTTCAAATCATTGTGCAATGGAATGTGAAATGGGTTTTTAAAAACTAGTTTTTGATGGAAAAAGGGTGGGTGAGAATTGTATTATGAAATGTATAATTCCTTTTTGAAATGATTTGATAAATATATAACATGGGAGATTTGGGTACATATGTGTATGGTATATTATTGGGTCTCTTCTATTGGAATTGATTTAGGGTTCATTTTATGGGGTTTTCCTTTGTTCCCTAAACTAGATTCATGGGTTCTTGGGACGTGATGTGCACACTAGTCTATGTTTGTGGTATGAGTAGCCTAGCTATTCTGACATTTTGTGATCATATACAAGTAAATCCATTATTATTTGGATTTTTACTATTTTTAATTTTGTGTACCTATTTTATAAATGTGATATGATTTGGAAATTGTTCTTTGACACTGTTTTACCAAGATTTGTTTTGGAACTGTAGGAAAAAGGGAAATGTTTTCCATGATTTTGATATAAAAATGTTTAAGTTTTCATCATTAAATGCTTTATATAAATTGATTACATTAATATTACTGTACAGTGACTTGATATAGAACACATGGGTGGGATCCTAGTGAGCCTGTTTAGCTCACACCCAGCACATCCCCTCGGGAATGTGTAGCACTTACATTTACATTTGATGTAGGAAAATTCAAGGTGTCATATTGAGATAGAAAGTATTATTTCAGCTGGGTATGGGTATCTGGTGGTTATATGGTGGTACATTTCCCACATATAACATGGATTATTTGTTTTCTATTTTGGGTTATGCTTTTTGGTTGTTGGAAATGTTATTTGGTGTTTCATCTTGATTATTTTGGGTTGTATCGTAATCATTGTTGTTTCTTTGATTATAGAATATTTCACTTATGTTTATTCTTTTAGATTGTGTGTATATATATATATCATGTATCTTGTTTTATATTGAGAAAAATAATTCCCTAGGGTTCTTTGATACGTGGTTTCTAGGCGTCATCCCATAAGAATTGGGAAAGCCCTTTGGGATAGTAGTGAATCTGTTTGGGCATTATTTTAGAGGGTATCATGGGTCGATTTGTTATAGCAATCAACTTGAAACAAAAATAATTCTATATACATGATAATAAGTGAAAAAATGGATATCAATATTACTGAACTCATACTAATGGAATACATAATGTTAAATATCAAAAACATGCTATCAAGGCCTTCTTCCAAGACACTACTTTCCACAGAGACCACAGTCAAAACATCCTATTGTTAATGCCTTTCACGAAGACACTATACTGTTAGAAGAAGAGCTATACAGAAAAATGCAACCTATTTTTTCTCAGTAGACCTATAAATTTATCAACGTGTTATATAATGTCAGGCCCCGCCCATCAGTTGTTTAAGTCCAATGCATTCACGATAAGTGAAAATGAATAAAAATACATAATAAACCATTAAAATAATCATATGTATTGAAATAACAACCTAGATATGCAAATATTTTTATACATGTAAATAAAATGATAACTTGATCCTAACTCATCTATAGGAAGAATTTGGATGGTTAAACAATACATAGTCAACTTGAAATTAATCATCTATATTGTAATAACAACATAAAAATGTCAATAATTTTCCTCATGTAAATATAATATCATAATTTGTTGGTGAAAATCATCCAATATGAGTTATATAAAATGGGACATTTACACCATATAGAACAATTAGTATAAGAATAAGTTAATTTGGAAATAACATAATCATAATCCATCCAAATAAATAAAGTGAATGGTTTCAAAAGAACATGTCCTAATAAGTTGGAAATATTTTAAAAAAATCATTATTTTTTAAGAATGTATATCCAAAAAAATAATGAGGGAATAACACATAATATAAATAAATGGAATAGTGAACCCAACTTATATGTAATAGTTTAAGGGAACAATCATAAATTAGTGAATTAAAATTGAGTTACAAAAAACTCTAACTCATTGGGAAAGAACAGAATCAATAGCCACATGAATAAGGTAGAATTATTTGAATAAAAAATACCATGAAATAAAAAGATTATGGTAAAAATATATCCCTGGGAAATGAATACTTCATTCAAAGAAAACATGGTTAAAAAAAATTATTTTGTCTCAAAGAATCAGAATTGAGACCAAGGAAACCCTTAGAGCTTGAGTTACACTTCAATCAAAACACCATGAAAGATAGGTATTATAATTTAAATTAAAATACCATGATTAAAAGACAATTAAGGAAACTATATCCTAAATAGGTATTGTATATTTTACATGAAAGAAATTAAGATCATAAATATATTATATGTCTCAATAACGGGAAATTGAGATGAAAACTCTTATCTCTTATTCCTAACATCTACAAACATACTTGAACCTTATACATCAGAAACATATATATCCTAATAACATAATTCCAAAACATTAATCATATACATTTTATTTAATACTTTTAATATTTATTAATTCTCTACATGATTTCTTCTGATTTTCCACATCAGGTGTTTGTAGTTTTGATCATTTTTTCTAATCTTATAATAGCGGTGTTCATATTCTTTATTCTTCCAACGTTCATTATTAATAGGTTATTAAGGTTAATTTTTTGGATGTTTTAAGATCATTTAATCTGTTCCAAAATCATTTCATGTGTTTTTTAGTCTTTAACCTTGGATATAAAATTGATAATAATCATGTTTCAGTTATTCTTGATGATAGTAGTGTGTTTTCGTAATTAATGAATTAAATATTGATATAGAATCTCCAAAAACAAAAAAAACATTATTTACATATTTATATCCTATTTTACTAGTTATTTTTACCTTTTTCATTTATGATATAAATTCATAGTATTGTTCAATTATGTGGTCAAACCGAACAAAACATGAACATACCATGATTTAATGAACGATTATGAGGTGTTTTTATTCTAATATCATTATTCAAAAAGAATAATAATATTATAAAGTGTTTATTAGTGTGATACATTAGAATTATAATCATTTATGGGAATAATTAATGTATATAAACGTCTTACAGGATTTTAATAAAATATTTTCTTTTTAGCACATATATTTTGTTTGTTTATCATATCATTAATAGGTACACCAATTTTACATATCAAAACCTTAATGATATAATAAAAATAATATTTGTGCTCAAATACCATCCTTAGATCCAATAATTTAAGAAAGGGAAGGAATATGAAACACGTTATGCCATGTAGGAAGAGGTATTCACAACACACGAAAAAAAATCTTAATGGATGGGGTATATGGATAAATAATGATAATACCTTGAATGTAGTAACATTATAGTATATAAATGATACTAATATCATTATATTAGAGTGGATATGATAAATTTAAAATAATATAATTAATAATAAAACTAAGTAGTTTATAATACACATGTCGTGGACTTGGATTATCCTTGAACCTATAATTTGATGGGCTTAAGATAACTATGAGTGATCAGGGGATTATGTTCAGGATACAAGGTTCTAGGGAGAGTCAAATGGTATATTTTATAGTAGAAATTTGAAGGTAAGGTGTATCTTGAATTTGTAAAGATGTTACCCATTTATAAGTGAAGGGAAGGGTATTCTTTAGAGTAACCCTTACATTTTCAATAATGTTACGACACTATTCTAGTATCACTGGCGCAAAATTAAATAATTATAGTGGAAACATGTTTTGATTGCTTTGGATATAAACCATTCAATTCTATGAATGTATTTCATACGTTTTAGTACTTTTACAAAATCTTAAACTCAATTGACCCCTTTTACTTTTACCTAATCTGATAATTCTAATTTAATATTTCAGAATATTATTATCAGCTAAACCTTCTTAAAGGTGTAAAAATTTAATTTTAAAATACTTACACTTAATCTTTTAAAATAAGTTTTCTTCGAATTTTTTTTAATATTTAAATTTATACATAACATAAAAATATATTGGATACTGAATCAAATTAAATATATTGAATAATTATAATAAATTGTATGAGGATTTAAATGAATTCCAAAAATTAATCTCTCATAAAAATTACTTGATTCAAAGAAAATTCTGAAAACATTTTTTAAAGTAAATAAATATTTTAATTAGTTTTAAAAAATATTGTTATAGTTTTTTAAGTATAATAATATTTTAAAATGAATAATTTTATTCATAAATTTAATATTTGTTTACTTAAAATGTTTTATAAATTTATAGGTCATTATTGTATATTGTTAAAGTCATGAAAATTACACGTTTTGCAAAAATTGTATTTATCAACAAAAAATCGACCTTTTCAGAAAAATCTCAATAACTCATACTAAGTAAATTATTAGAAAAGTAATTTTAAAAAAATAATTCATTATTATTAATTTAAATTTCCAAAATTTTTAATTTTGATTTATTAATAAAATCATAGAATTTAATTGAAACACCATTTTAATGGGAAAATAACATTTTCAAATATTAAATATTATTAATATTTAAAATCATTTACCATTTAAATTGGTGTTGAAAAATTATTAATATCAAACACTATTTATCTTTAATCATATGATCTTTTAAATATAAATGAGTATTTCATAAAATATATTTTTTTATAAAAATAATTTTCTAAACAATAAATGATCTTATTAGTCATTTTAGGTAGACTATTTCATTGGCATTCATATTAAATATTGGATTTATTTTCTATAAATATATTTTATAAAGAGACTACTCATATTAATTCCTAATAATTCAATGGCTATATTTGTAATGGTTAAACATAAATATTTATATTTTATCTGAATATATCATGGTTTCATTTAGGTTTGGTGTTTTATGTTGGGAAATCTATCAAAAACATTTAATTTTTTAAAGGTAATCATATATTATAATTTTTCGGTGCTACATTCTCCCCCAACCCTAAATAAATTGAATCCTCATAATTTGACTCGTAATATCAAAGTATTTTCTATAGGGATCTCATGATTAACTATAAACCACTAGATGATCATGGGTATACTTTTTGAGTGGAATGAGATTTAAACACTTTATAAATGGATGTAAACCATTCCTAATTTCACATAGAATTATACCAATGGATTTTGATCAAGATCTATAAGTAATAATTTCCTACATACCTTAAAAAATATTTATATAATAATAAAACCATTAGGGGTTCTTATTTATAACTCAATATTCAGCAGTTGGGGAAAACATACATGACATATAACTATAGAAAATCTAAAGTGAAAACTAACTATCTAATTCATTAGTAGTAGGTCCATAGGCTTCTCCTTGTTCACCTAGTTATTAGAGACTATCTCCCTCATTGGCCCATAGTTTGGTAAATTGATCTACATAATTCTGAATTCTCTTTCAATTAAATAATAAAAAAATTTAGTTTCTATCTTTGCCTTACACTTGTGAGTTTAATGATCTTAAACTCTATATTTATAGCATTTAATGATCCTTTTAAGGAAAATTTTCCCATGTTTCTTCCAACATTTTTTATATATACAAATTAAATCTTTTTTCCTTCATCATCCTTATTAGTTGATATTTCATAAGACTCTATATTTCACTTACTTAGTGTGTTTGAGGCTTTGAATATGTTTACTTTTTAAATCAGAATTATTGATAGTCGGTTTAACATATTTATAATATTTCTCACTCCAATGTTTATCTCATTATGTTTTTTGTTAGGTCATTTTATGCATTTTTCATGGAATCCATTATTAACTTGGTTCTTTTATACTTCATCCATTACGAAAACTATGAGAGTTAACATGATTCATGATCATTATAATGGAATTTTCATAAATAACTGAAAGAAAATTTAACCTCAATAAATTTCACTATATAAAACTATCCTTTTAGCCTATAATTTATACAACATAACTTGTATCAAACATAGTTAAACCTATATCACTCTTAGTTTAGAATATATCATTCTGGTTTTAACATTGGTTACATTGAGTTGGGATATCTCATACTTCTTAAATTAATTCATAAAATAGAGCTCTCAAATTACCATGAACATTCTTAAAATATTATAAACCTAATAATCATTAAAATTTATGCTCTAAAAATCTAACTTATCCTTCCCCAAACAACATTAGTCATTCCTATAATCATATACTCTCAATAAAATCCCTTTCCAGAAACTAATTTTAATACCAATACACTTATCCACAATGAGATTATATATTCCTCTAACACATAACTCTATATTTAACCCTCAAGCGGTATTAATGACTTGTTTATAAGGTCACAGACATAGTCACTATATATCATAATCCCAAAAATAAGATTAACTTATCAAAAAATTCAATGAATTAATTATTAATCCAAAGGTTACCAATTACTCTCTAAATTAATTCTTCAAAATAAATTGACTTTTTATTACTAAAACATCAAGAATTTGTTAAACCAAAGAGTTATCCATACCTCAATCTTGTGTTCTCTAATATTTATTACAAAAATAATTTTTTTCATATAATCACTTTTCATGGGTATTAATATAATTTAATATATTTTTTATAATCCTTTAATGTATAACTAATAAAGAAAAATACTTAGATGTTTCACATAATCATCAATAATATTTAGGATATTCCAAAATTTAATCAAACAATATCACTTCACTAATTAAAATAGCTAAGACTATCGAGAATTAATTTCCATTATGATATCGACCTCACTACCATAGTTAAGACTGTAAAACTCACATTTTAGATCATAATAGACATATATTAAATTCATAACCATTTATGTATTCTCCCTAATTATATTATAAAACATGGGGATTTTTAGATACATACCTTTATAAGCTTCGTATTAATGATCCTATTTCATCCAAATACTAAAACCAAAATGGTAATGACAATATCCAAAATTAGAATATGAAAAAATCAATGTGAATATATCTTATCTTATGAAAACTCAGTTTTTAACATATATTAATTTCATTTAATCTTATGAATCTCCTTGTTCAATCCTGGGTTATCCATGATCATTTTTCTATTAGGTTCTCTAACCTGATTTCTTAACATAATTATTAAATCCTTTATAATGGTTCATAAATAGAATGTGATTAACCAATGAATATCCCTCAGAAGGGTCTCATCATGTGTCTAATATTGGGTCCAAACATCATTCATTAGAGTGATTATTGATTTAATGTTCAACCAACCCTTCTCAGAGTTATTACCCCTAGGTTCATCTATTCCACAACTGTATCCACTCTCCAGTATCTAGATAGGAACTTACTTCAAGAAAAACCACATAACCTCTATTACCAAAACATCAGGATGTTATCCAATACATAGACTTATTACTAGGGTTTTCACTGAGGTTTTATTTTCATAATCCCCAAAAAATCTACATTATTTCCATAATGTTAAACTATATATTATTCTAAAGGGTTATCCATACCTTTTAAATTCTGATCAACCTTAGCTTATATGTCCTTAAATTATCTCCAACAAACATCTTAATCCCAAAATTTATCTAAACCTTTACTTTAATACCAATCATGATGCCTCATTCCCTCACTCTTAGATCTGGTTCCATAAATACATAATTTACGTATTTTCTTTAATATCATCTCAAAATTAATTGATATAAATATACACAATTAAAAAATAAATTAGTACTTAGATTTTTAGGTATATAACTTTACATAATTAGTAAATTTAAAGCATATTTTAGTTATATAGCGTTAGATAATTAGTACATATCAAAAACTAATAAAACCCATGCTCGTTGTATCAAATGGAAATTTTTCCATTATATAAAAAATTGATTTATCCATAATGAGCCTTCAATTTCACTTTTAAATACATGAACATGTGTCACACTCCTAAAAATATCAAGTGTATTAATTTTCTTTATCCTCTATTACATTTGAATTATCTTTTTAGGTATATAGATTTAGAGAATTAGTACATATCAAATACTAATAAAACCCATGTTCGTTGTATCAAATAGAATTTTTTCCATTATATACGAAACTAATTTATGTATAATGAGTCTTCAATGTCTCTCTTAAATACATTTACATGTGTAATAATACTAAAAATATCATGTGCATTACTTTTATTTATAACCCTGGGAATAGAAACATAAGAAAAGGTTAAACTCAAATAATCAGTAAAAGAGACATATAATTGATGCAATCATAACATAAATGTGTCATAGACATTATGAAAGCAATAGGTAAACAACAAGAATTTATAATCATCTTGAAACCTAAAGCATGATATATCCATGGAAATAAATAGAAACATGGATATAAATAATATTTAACTCATACTGATAGAATTAATAATGCCAATAATAAAAAACATATTTTCAAGAACTTGTGCCAATACATTTTACATATTTCCAGGACTATAGTCAAAACATCTATTTGTCAAGGTCTTATGCCAATACACTATCCTGTATTGGGAAGTGGAATACACAAAAACACGATTTTTTTTATTATGAGGCCTGTAGATGAATTAATGGGTGATATAATATTGGACCCCACCCATCACGTGTTTAAGTGTAATGCATTCACTATAAGAAAAAATGAATAAACAATATATAATCAAATTTATCAATAATAAAACATATTAAAATAAAAAATATGTAATACCAATATTTATCTGCATTTTCATAAAAGGGATAACCTTTTAATAACTTATCTGATGGATAAATTTGAATAGTTAAACAATACATAGTCAATTTGACAATAATCATCCATATTGGAAAAAAATGAAATTTCAGTACTTTTTACATGTAAATAGAATATAATACTATATAGGTTAACATCCTCGAATATTAGGTATATAAAATATTATTATCACACTATATAGAACAATGAGTATACCGCTAAGACAATACTAGAATAACATGATCATAATCCACTTGGAGAAAGATAGTGGATAGTTTCAAAAGAAAATGTCCCACGAAATGATAAATATTTTTCAAAGGGTTCATGTGGTGGGAATATATATATATATATATATATATATATATTTCTATAAAAAAATGATACAATAACACATAATACAAAGGGTATAATGTACCCAACTTATATGAAATAGTTTAAGGGAATGTTTATAACTCAATAAATGAAAATTGACTTACCAAAAACTCTTAATTTTGGGGAAAGAACTGAATCAATTTCCATATGAATAAGGGAACATTATTTGGATAGTAAATCACATAAAATTTAAGGAGTATGATATAAATATATATAGAAGGTAATTGGATATTCCATTCAAATAAAAAGTGGTGTAAAATGTATTATGTCTCATGGAATCAGAATTGAGACCTAGGACACCCTTTCATCTTGAGTAACACTCTAATGAAAAACCATTTATAGAGATGGATTTTAATTGAACTTAAAATACCAGGATTAAAATATAATTAATGATATTATATCTCAATTATGAAATATATATATATCAAATTAATGGAATTAAGTGCATAAATTCAATAATTATCTCAGTGAAGGGAAATTGAGATGAAAATAATTACCTCTTATTTATGAATTTCATAAACATACATCAAAATAATGTATAAAAACATAGATATATTAATAACATAATTTTTAACCTTAATCATACCCATTTTTATTAATAATTTCTATAATTCCAAATTATCTATATGAATTCTTTCAGTTTTCCGCATCAGGAGTTTTTAGTTTTGATCATTTATATTAGTTTCAAAATAATGACACATGTATTCAATATCATTAAAAATTTTATCATTAATAGTTTATTAAGGTTACTAATAGTTATTTTATATAATTGTTTAATATTTTACAACATCCTTTAATTATTGTTTTAGTTTTTATCCTTGAAGATGAAATCGATAACACACATGTTTCTGTGATTCTTGATGATCAAAGTGTTTTTTCTTAATAAATGAATTAAATTATGATATAACATATGAAAAACAAAAAAAATAATTATTTACACATTTATATGATATTTTTACTAGTGGTTATGTTACCATTTTCATTCATGATAAAAATTCAATGTATTGTTCAATTAGGTGGTTAAACCGACTCAAACATGAACATACCATGATTTAATCAATGATTATGAGCTGGTTCAGTTGTCATATAATTATTTAAAAATAATGAATATATTATTTAGTATTTATAAGTGTGATAAATAAAAATTATAATTATTTAAAGGATTCATTTTTTTATATTAATGTATTTCTTGATATTAAAAAAAGATTATCTTCTTAACACGCTTATTTTAAATGATTAAACTAACAATGATTGTTTATTGATCATATAATTTATTGATTCTCCAATTTGTCATAATATAACCTTAATTATATCATAAAATCACATTTATCTATTAATATAATCCCTATATCCATCTTTTATGGCGGTGAAGTAAACAAAACATGTTATGTCGTGGAGGTGGTATTCTGAGAAACACACGCATAATGGTTTTATTTTTCTTAATGGATTGGGTATATGAAAAAATAATGATAATACCCTTAATATAGTAACATTAAAGTATATAAATGATACTAATATAATTATATTATTTTTTCTAGTATAAATTTGTAAGAATATAATTAGGAATAAAAATATATAGTTGATAATACACACTTAAAGTACATACAATTTCCATGGAAGTCTGCATGAATTTGAAGGGATTGGGATAACTATGAGTGGCCTAGGGGATTATTTTCATGGAATTGTGTTATATGGAGATTATAATGAAATATTTTCAAGGATAAATTATAATTTTATGTGTGTCTTGAAGTGTTTAATATTTTACCTTTTTATAAGTGAATGAAAGAGTATTTTTGGGAGTAACCCATGCATTTTCAAAAATGTCATGACACTATTCAAGGATCAATGGATTAAAATGGAAAAAAGTGTATGGGAAAAAATTATTGGTTTATCCAAACCTCAACCAATAAATTCTATGCCTATTTTTTAAATATTTTAGGACTTTTAGACTATGTTAAACTCAATTTACTAATTTTAAATTTACCATGGTAAATAATTTCTAACATTAATAATTTTAATTTAAAATAATATTATTAACCTTTTTACCTACTTTTATAATTAAAATTTGAAATTTGAAAAAAAATTTATTAAATAAAATTTCAAAATGTTTGGAAATTTAATTTTAAAATAATTACAGTTCATCATGTAAAGTAAATTTTCTAAGAAACAACGTTTTTAAAATATAAATATAAATAAATAAATAAATAAATATGATAAAATGTTTTTGGATATTGATTCCATATACATATATTTATTTATTATAAAAAAATAATGAGTATTAGGTTTTAAATTCAATCCAATTGAAAACATTCCTTGAAAAAAAACACGATTTAATGAGAAGACTAAAAAAATATTAATTCTATATATTAATTTGTTATAAAAAAGATTTTCATTATCTGTCATTACCAAACCCACTAGGGATGTAAGGAACCGGCCTTAAAACATTACATAATCATGAATTAAATTAATAATTCACATATAGGATCTTTTCAGGTTTAGAGTTTTAGAGAATTATAACATAACTATTACATCTCAAAAGATTACAAAGTAGACACTTCTACTAAGTTTCCATAAAATAAAAACTCTTAAAAAAAACCTTGTCCAATTCCATGTTTTAGATGGCATGTCTTTCCTTGATCCCATCTATGATCCTATTCATCATTAAATCATGTGGAGAACATTTCAAAAACATAGGATGAGCATAAAAAGCCCAGTAAAGGATACACAAGGAAGGAAAACTGTTAGTTTTTCAAAAACCAAGTAAATCATGAATACATTATCAAAGTAATACTTTTCACCTTTATGAAGTAGTAAATACTCTTCACTGAATAAAATATCACTACTTATCCTTTGTGACCAAATGATTACCTTAAACCCAATAAAGAACAAATAACATATAAAGGTATCTTGGGACATAAACATACATAAATGGAATAACCATACAGTCGACTTCCACACATATCACTACATGGAATAGACATACAGCCGACTTCCATACCCAATTCATTTGAGGTTATAAGGTAACCACTCGTCCTGGTATTCATGACACCACCCATCATATGGTTTATCACGTAACCACCCGTCAAATGTCCAATTACCATTATAAAAATCATAGCACATATATAAACATTTCTGTATTAACATTTCATTTGAAATCACAATATATCATTTCAAGATATTGACAAAATCAATGATTTATCAAACTATTTTCCAAACCATTTAATAAAGGGATTTTTGAATCAAAGTGTCCCATACCACTTTGAAGCTTTTAAAGGAATAATATTTAATCAAAACTTTATAATATCATGAGAATAAAGTTATTCATGATATAATATTCCGAAGGACATTATATACACCATATCAAAGTGAATTGGCACATAACAACAATGAAGTCTCAATAGAATGTAATTTGAGACTAAATCCCTTATAAAGACGGTATCCTTTGATTAAGGATAAATCAATTACATAATTAGGTGTGACAAAAGAATACACCAAATATAAGGGGATATTGAGTGTAAAACAATAAGAGTTCATTCACACATATTCATATAATGACATATTCAAGGAGTACAAGTTTAACCCAAAGAATTAAAATTGGGTTAAGAAGTTCCCTTGCAAAAATTCGACAGCCTAATGACGTCACTTATACTTTCAGATTAAGAGTTGATGAGAGAGAAAATGGTATCTCATCACCTAAACATAAAATTTACATCAATAAGGATATATAATAACATATCCCAATATAATAATATGTAAATTAAAAGACATAACAAAAAGAAGTCTTTTAAAAAGAGGAGGGTGAAAGGTTCTCTTATCGATTTGGGTAACTTTCGAAACGTACACCCCATGGAAGAAGGGTCATACAATGAAGATGTAAATACCCATAAACGAAATTATATTACAAAAAGGGTATAATAATGTGATGTACATACACCACTCAAAGGAAATGGTGGAAAATGTAGCATAAATCTCACGGGAATAAAAGTGAGATGAAAAATCCCTTACGAAAACTCGGCAGCCTAACGACGCCACTTAAAACTTCCAAAAATGGATTTATGAGATCAAATAGGGTCTGTCATAATATGAAAATAAAAATTACAGTATGACTATTATAAAAGAACATCCCAAAACATAAGAAATATGAGCTTCAAAGAAATGACATAAAAGAGAGTACTTAAAAAGAAAGAGAGTGGTAGGATCCCTTACCTCAAGTCCGACTTGTCTTGTTCGTTTATTTATATTCATGAATAATAAAAAAAATTCAATTTATAATCGCTTAAGGACCTCATTTAAATATTATTATTCAGTTAATATCACATACTATAATGTTATGATAATTGGTTAATAATGTGAGTTCATATCAGACATTTTTGTCGATGTTCGGTACATGAGTAAAAATTGAACTTGTTGGAAAAGAATTTTCCGTGTAGTTATAAGTATATCATATACAGAATAGTATTAATGATTTAAATATCATATATATCCAGTATATATTCATTTTATACTACTCCATAACATTTTGAGATAAAAAGAAATGAAATGCACCGTTCATGGAGACAGTAGGTCGTACGTACGCATGAACACTACTTTCATTTCTTTGGCACATTAATGGAATTAAAACTGGATGAGATATATATATATATATATATATATATTATATTTCCATTATAATATATATGTTATATAGGTCACATAACCTCATCAATTTCATTCTTTATACATTCCATGTATTTCATAAACGAGTCACATCACTTGAGGGGGCGGTAGTCCACCCTTCCTCAAATGAAATTATCGCATTTACACAACATGAAAAGAATAAAGATATATATTAAATATAAAATACAGAAGCATATAGAGTAAATAAATATAATATATATCATAAATAAATATAGTTCCATCATAATTGCCACCATGATAGGTGGTAGGAGAAGATAGAATAATCATCGTTTCGTGTGGCAGTAATTCTCCATCCACGGAAACCATATGTTCTTTATCCATCTGACGGAGGTGTGTGTAATTATAGCTCTAATAATTCCCATAACAATATCCTAGTATATTGAGTATACTGGTGTTGTTACAAAATAAAGGAATTAAATGATTTTAGGGGGTTGGAGAAGCAAAATAAAACAAAAGAACATAAGAGAGGACATTACCTTAAAATCGGGTAACTCTTTTTGATTTGAGCTCAAAGGCTTCCTTGGAAAGAATTATGCCCAAAGTTAGGCTTCTATGAGTAATATAGGGATTTGGAGAGACAATATGAGTATCTTTTGTATGAGGAAAGGGCTTGAGGGGTGTGGGTAACGAGGTAGAGGTGGGGGCCTTTTATAAGAGGGAGGAGGGTCACTCTTGGAATGTCTTGAAAAGTTACATTATTATAAAACGATTTTAGGATATCAAAGGTCCAAAAATTATATATTTCGAGGATAAGGTGATAAGGGTTATAAATCCACCCATCCAATAGATTTTTGACAAGTTTATGTCTTATATTTTACATAATATTTTCATTTTATTTAAATCGTTCATTAATGAGGTAATCACTACATCATCATGGTGTCATAAATTAATTAATTTATTTAATGTCTAAAAATTATAAAAAAATACTATGATGTAGTAAATCTTATTATATTTACAATTAATATTTATAGTAAAAAATATGACTTTTATAACCTCATGTGAAAATTGTTTTAGTAAAACAATACATGTTTGTGACATTTTTATTTTAACTTTAAATAAAAAGTTATTAATGTCATTTTCTTACCCAAGTGGCTCCATGGCGTCCCCAAGTTTACCCATGGATTGTATTGGTTGGACATGAATCATAAAATAAGGGTAGGAAATGTGTCGGGGTAATTTCATATTATTATAGCATTATCTTTACCATAAATTAGACTAATTACCTTTAATCGCGATTAATAAAACTTAAAAGTTACTATTCACCAAAATTTATTTTCATCAAATTGAACCACATTTTACATCCTATTAAAAAAAATGTATGTCTAATTTTTGAAATTAAAATCACAGAGGTGGTAAAATTTCATTTAAACTAAATATTAGTTTTTTTAACTACCACTTAGTGGTTTCACTGTTCATCAAAAATTTAAGTTTTTCAGAAAAATACCAAAAATCCCCCTAAGCTATATTTGATATTCCGAATTAAAAAATGATGTCTATTTTTCAAAATTCAACACATATAAGTTTCATTAATAAATTTAATAATTAATTACCGTTTTCAAAACAAATAACATGTTTTTAAGAAAAAAAATATATCAAAAGATTAACACCAGTTTAAGTCCAACTTCAAAGTGAAATCAATTCCAATGACCACTATTGGATTAAATTGTTAACCTATATTCTAACTAAACTTTAAAACTAATTAAAAAGATAATCTATCCATATAAATAAATCATATTAAAAGGATTTTTTGAATTAAAATACAACATTTTCAATAAAAATGATCTTTATCGGGAAAATAACCAAAATTTACACAAAGTACATTTTGATGTCAAGATTCTAAAGAAGGATTTTATTTGGTCCAATATAACATATAAAATTGTCAAGAAGTTGATCTAAAAAGGTTTCTCCATCAAAATGTGGTTAATCGACCTTTTAAAGAATATTCGAATATTTACGCTTAAAATTAGATTCATTCGCATTTTGAGCCTCTAAAATTTATTGGATAAAAGTAAAAATATTTGAAAAACATATATAATCATTTTTTAGTTAGTTCTACTCATTCCCGCCATTAAAATGGCTAGGCATTAACTGCCATTTAAAATAATATTATTTTATTATTAGAGTGCAATGAAAGATTTCAAAGAAACTCGTTGTTGCGTATTGGGTACGCCATCGAGCATAGTGTTCCCTTTAAAGTAATTTTAATATTTTATTCACAAATATTAATAAATATGAAAAAGTAATATTCTTTATTTACATGGGATATTACATCCTTCCCCCCTTTTGGGAAATTGCGTCCTCGCAATTTTAGAATTGGGCTTGGAAACTTCATTGAAAGCCCCTCATCGGAAAAGGAGTAAATTAAATAATCACTTTAAAAGAAAGAAAGAAAAGTACCAAGGTCACCCGAGACAACAGGTACTATGATTCCATGAAAACATGGATATGGAAGAGAAAAAAAAAGTGTTAAGTTCTGATGGAGAGTGAAAGAATACATGATTAGATGAAATTTAACCACAAGAAAATCACAAACTTGTGATGGGTTTAACGGTATTTGATTCCTCAGTGGGAAAAGTTAGCAGACAAAATTTCTATTTTTAAGTTACTTTTCATTGAGGAATTTATTTATGAGCTTAACTAAATCATAAGGAAACATACTTACTTGTCATGTGTACTCTCATCTCCTACTATATTTCTTATAAAAACACATCTTTTCTCCAAAAGACGAGTATTTAGGATGATTTTTTCACATTAAGAGAGAAATAATCAACTTCTAGAGAATCAACTAATCCATAATAGAGAACTATATATTTCCCATGTCTTTAGACCTTAACCAAAACCAAAATTGTTAGAACAAGATCAGATAATCCACAAAAGGATAATCTTTTATAAAAAAGAAAATCTATTCTTAATCTCCAAAATTTGTCCAACAAAACCCAAAGTTCAACGAATACGATTCGATAAACAATTTGTTCCTAAAATTATTCAAAGTAAACCAAACTAAGATTGAAACCCAGATATTTGAAGGATTTAATCACATAGTCTTCCAAGGTTCAAATTAACATTTATCTCCAAATAAAATCAGTTGCTCTTAAAGTATCATATTGAAAAGTATTTAACCTAATCATATATCCTCCATGATTGGTCAATATTTTCCTAGATAACCCAAAATCAACTTATTCTTGATTCATAAAATTATATATCTAAAAGTAATTTGTCATACTAACCAGGTACTTCAAGTAGTCCAGTGGTAGGTGATAAATACCAGTCGCACTTTGGTTGTGGGTTCGATTCCCAGATCTTTGTCCAACGCGACGGGTTGTCACACGGTCTGCATGTTGTCCTTTTTCCAAAACTATATGATTCTCAAATCCTTCCTAAAAAAGAGATAAAATCATCAAAAATAACCATAACATAATTTAACCTCAATTTATCTCATGCCATTAATTTTCCATCAAAACATATAGTAACCCATAATTACCTCAAAAGTAAGGATCATATAAACCCAAATGGTTCTTTATAACTATGTCCACAAAAGAATAGATAACTATTCCTTGAATAAAATTTTCATATATCAAACATCAGGGTTACACATAATATAAAAAGTCTTCTAATGTAACCCCATCATCAAATGAGACTTAATACTTATAAGAATTTCACCATCCTAAAATCTACCATAACTCTTAAATCCCTTATATGTTGACTTCTTACTCATTCAACATTCTTCATGATCCATTAACCATCCCTTTCCAACTTATTCTGAAATACTTCCTTCCTACAAAAAAATCATGAATCATATCATAAGATTCCAAAATAGGAAAACATATTTTAAGAAATAATCCATACCTTTGGTTGGTCATTGTCAGTTTCTTCATCCTCAATCGGAATGGAATTAGGTATTGGTAAACGAATATTTGTACGATCTTGGTGATCTCATTCGCGAAACTTCTTCATTGGACATGTGTTTGCATAATGATCATGCACATCACATTTAAAACATTAAATTGATCCCTAAGAAAGAACTTTTTTTCCTTTCCTCGAGTTATCTCGATTATTCCTTTTTCCATGGAAGGTTCTTGATTTATGACCTTAGTTTCCACATCTATAGCATCTTGTTGTCCCTTTGAAACATTTTCCTATGTGTTTCTTTCCACATCTTTGACACATAGTTTTTTGAACACACTTACCTTTATGATTATTACCTAAACTTCCATAGGGATTTGTTTCTCGCATATATGATGCCTTATAAAAATCACCAAGGTTTAGGTGGTCAATCATGACTCCAGATAGTTGGTTGATGATAAACACAAGAGTTCTCATTGCAGCTCCCATATCATTCAGTTTCTTGCTCAGAAAACTATCACAGTTTCCTTCACATCCACTGTTACTTTGGTGCCTGCTAGTTCCAGCCATTTACTAAAAACAAAAAGGTTAGTGTGAGCATATCAGTAAAATAATCATATAATAATGAGTAAGATAAACACTACAATATAGTTATCCATGTTATTTCAAAATAATTATAACTTAAAAAAACAATTACTCCATCTAATATACTACCCATTGTGGTTATACACAACTTTTCACTTATAATTAAACAACACTCTAAGCTCTAAAGTTATCTAAACTGACCACTGATACAAACTTTAAGGACCCAGCCTTAAAAAATTACATAATCATGAATTAAATTAATAATTCACATATAGGATCTTTTCAGGTTTAGAGTTTTAGAGAATTAGGACATAACTATTACATCTCAAATGATTACAAAGTAGACACTTTTACAAAGTTTCCATAAAATAAAAACTCTTAAAAAGAAACATGTCCAGTTCCATGTTTTGGATAGCATGTATTTCCTTGATACCATGCTTGACCCTATTCATATTTAAGTCATGTGGAGAACATTTCAAAAACTTGGGATGAGCATAAAAAGCCCAGTAAAGGATACACAAGGAATGAAAATTATTAGTTTTTCAAAACAACAAGTAAATCACGAATACGTTATCAAATTAATACTTTTCACCTTTATGAAGTAGTAAATACTCTTCAATGAATAAAAGATCACTACTTATCCTTTGTAACAAAATGATTACCATAAACCCATATAAAGAATACATGACATATAAAGGTAACTTGGGACATAAACATACTTAAATGGAATAACCATACGGTCTACTTACACACATACCACTACATGGAATAGCCATACGGCCGACTTCCATACCCAATGCATTGGAGGTTATAATGTAACCACCCGTCCTGGTATTCATGGCACCACCCGTCATATGGTTTATCACGTAACCACCCGTCAAATGTCCAAGTACCATTATAAAAATCATAGCACATATATAAACATTTCACTATTAACATTTCATTTTAAATCACAATATATCATTTCAAGATATCTGCAAAATCAATGATTTATCAAACTATTTTAAAAACTATTTAATAAAGAGATTTTTGAATCAAAGTGTCTCATACCACTTTGAAGATTTTAAAAGAATAACATTTCATCAAAAATTTATAATATCATGAGAATAAAGGTATTCATGATATAATATGCCGAAGGATTGTATATACACCATATCAAAAAGTATTGGCACATAACAACAATGAAGTCTCAGTGGAATGTAATTTGAGACTAAATCCCCTATAAAGACGGTATCCTTTGATTAAGGATAAATCAATTACATAATTAGGTGTGACAAAAGAATACACCAAATACAAGTGGATATTAAGTGTAAAACAATCAGAGTTTATTCACACATATTCATAGAACGACATATTCAAGGAGTACATGTTTAACCCAAAGAATCAAAATTGGGTTAAGAAGTTCCCTTGAAATAATTCGACAACCTAAGGGCGTCACTTATAATTTCAGATTAAGAGTTGATGTGAGAGAAAATGGTATCTCATTAGTTGAAAATAAAATTTACGTCAATAAGGATACATAATAACATTTCCCAACATAATATGATCTTAATTAAAAGACATAACAAAAATAAGTTTTTTAAAAAGGGGAGGGTGAAAGGTTCTCTTATCGATTTGAGTAACTTTCGAAACGTACACCCCATGGAAGAAGGGTTATACAATGAAGATGTAAATACACATAAATGAATTTATATTAAAAAAAGAGTATAATAATGTGAAGTACATACACCACTCAAAGGAAATGGTGGAAAATGTAGCATAAATCTCACAGGAATAAAAGTGAGATGAAAAATCCCTTACGGAAACTCGGTAGCCTATCGATGCCACTTAAAACTTCCAAAAATGGATTTATGAGATCAAATAGGGTCTCTCATAATATAAACATAAAAATTACAGTATTATTAATATAAAAGAACATCCCCAAACATAAGAAATATGATCTTAAAAGAAATGACATAAAAGAGAGTATTTAAAAAGAAAGAGAGAGGTAGGATCCCTTACCTCAAGTACGACTTATCTTGTTCGTTTCATTATATTCCTGAATAATAAAATTTGGTAAATTTATAATTTCTTAAGGAACTCCTTTAAATATTATTATTCAGTTCATATCACATATTATAATGTTATAATAATTGGTTAATAATGTGAGTTCATATCAGACGTTTTTGTTGATGTTTGGTACATGTGTAAAAATTGAACTTGTTGGAAAAGAATTTTCCGTGTAGTTATAAGTACATAATATCAAGAATAGTATTAATGATTTAAATATCATATATATCCAGTATATATTCATTTTATACTATTACATAACATTTGGAGATAAAAAGAAATGAAATGCATCATTCATGGAGACGGTAGGCCGTACATACACATGAATGCTACTTTCATTTCTATGGAACATTAATGGAATTAAATCTAGATGAGATATATATATATATATATTATAATTCCTTTATAATATATATGTTATATATGTAACATAAGTTCATCAATTTCATTATTTATACATTCCATGTATTGCACGAACGAGTCACATCACTTGAGGGGGTGGTAGTCCACACTTCCTCAAATGAAATTATTGCATTTGAACAACATGAAAAGCATAATGGTATGAATTAAATATAAGATAAAGAAGCATATATAGTAAATAAATATAATAAATATAATAAATAAATATATTTCCATCATAATGGCCACCATGAGAGGTGGTATGAGAAGATAGAACAATCATCGTTTCGTGAGGCAGTAATTCGCCATCCACGGAAACAGTATGTTCTTTAACCATTAGACGGAGGTGTGTGTAAGTGTTGATCTAATACTTATCATAAAAACATCCTCGTATAATGAAGATACTGGTGTTTTTACAAAATAATGTAATAAAAAGAGTTTAGTGGTTTAGAGAAGCAAAATAAAACAAAAGAATATAAGAGAGGACATTACCTTAAATCGGGTAACTCTTTTTTATTTGAGCTCAAAGGATTCTTTGGAAAGACTTATGACTAAATTGAGGATAATAAAAGTAATAGAGGGATTTGGAGAGAAAATATGAGTAGAGGTTGGATGAGGAAAGGGATTTAGAGCTGTGGGTAAGGAGGTAGAGGTGGGGGCCTTTTATAAGAGGGAGAAGGGTCACTCTTGGAAAGTCTTCAAAAGTTACTTTATTATAAAAATCATTTCGGATATCAAAGGTCCCACGATTATATATTTCTAGTATAAGGTGATAAGGGTTCTAAATCCACCCATACAATAGGTTTTTGACAAGTTTATGTCTTATATTTTACATTATATTTTCATTTTATTTAAATCGTTCATCAATGAGGTAATCACTATATCATCATGGTGTCATAAATACGTTAATTTATTTAATGTCTAAAAATTATAAAAAATACTATGATGTAGGAAATATTTTTATCTTTAAAATTAATATTTATAGTAAAAAATATGACTTGTATAGCCCCATGTAAAAATTGTTTTAGTAAAACAATACATGTTTGTGATATTTTTATTTTAACTTTAAATAAATGGTTATTAATGTCATTTTCTTACCCAAGTGTCTCAATGGGATACCCAAGTTGACCAATGGATTTTTTTGGTCGGCCATGACTCATCCAATAAGGGTAGTACATGTTTCAAGGTCATTTCATATTATTATAACATTATCTTTACCATAAATCACACTAATTACCTTTAATCGCGATTAATTAATCTTAAAAGTTACTATTCACCAAAAATTATTTTCATCACATTGAACCACATATTAAATCCTAATGAAAACCATGTATGTATTATTTTTGAAACTCAAATCACATAGGTGTTAAAATTTCATTTAAATGAAAAATTAGTTTTTTTAACTACCACTTAGTGGTTTCACTATTCATCAAAAATTGAAGTTTTTCAGAAAAATAACAAAAATCCCCCCTAAGCTATATTTGATATTCCAAATTTAAAAATGATGTCTATTTTAAAAAATTCAAAACATTTAAGTTGCATCAATAAATTTATTAATTAATTCCCATTGTCAAAACAAATAGCGTGTTTTTAGGAAACAAAATATATCAAAAGATTGACACTAGTTTTAGTCCAATTTCAAAGTGAAATTAATTCCAATGCCCACCATTGGATTAAATGGTAAAAATATATTCTAAATACACTTTAAACCCAATTAAAAAGATAATATATCCATATAAATAAATCATATTAAAAGTAGGTTTTGAATTAAAATACAACATTTTCACTAAAAATGATCTTTATCGGAAAAATAACAAAAATTTACACAAAGTAAATTTTGATGTCCAGATTCTAAAGAAGGAATTTATTTGGTCCAATATAACATATAAAATTGTCAAAAAGTTTATTTAAACAGGGTTCTCCATCAAAAGATAGTTAATCGACCTTTTAATGAATATTCGAATATTTATGCGTAAAATTAGATTCATTCGCATTTTAAGCCTCTAAAATTTATTGGATAAAAGTAAATTTTTTTGACAAACATATATAATAATTTTTTAGTTAGTTCTGTTCATTCCTGCCATTACAATGACTAGGAATTAACTACCATTTAAAATAATATTATTTTATTATTAGAGTGGAACGTAAGATTTCAAAGAAACTCATTGTTGCATATTGGGTACGCAATCGAGCATAGCGTTCTCTTTAAAGTAATATTAATATTTTATTCACAAATATTAATAAATATTAAAAATTAATATTCTTTATTTACCTGAGATGTTACAAGGGACCCCCTAGATTGAAAAAATCCATGTTTGATACCCTAATCCAACCTGCAATAGTATAGGGGTTGGACCTCAACGTTGAGTAGGCATATCACACACATTAGAGACCTTAGAATAAGGTACTTTCACACACATGCATCTCCAAATGGATATACAAGAATAGAAGGTAAAACAAAACATATAATACCATAATACATGACTACATACAAATCTCACAATCAGAGTATGACAAAAGCATTGAAGCATATGGTCCAAATATAAGACCATAAAAAATTTAAAGAGACCAACCTACTCAAACGGAGGGGACAACTTTCAAGTGAAACACCCAATACAACCACAACCCGTCTGACTCACTATGATTTCTTGCTTTTGATCATTCTCGGAAATCATTAAATATAATGTCATCTTCATAAGACAAGATATATGTGAAAGATCACCTGAAGGGGTGAGTATAAAAATACATTGTCGGACACCCCAAAATCACCTAACATATGCATCAATAGAGTATTCAACTCATCGCAAGGTATTCCAATGGTATATGAGACATAGTAATAAGAAAGAAAACCCAAATATAATCGAAAGAGACTCCAAATATCAAAGAGGTCTCTACCATACTACCAGCCACATGATTATCCTCTAGGATTCAATGTCATTATATTATAGGAGAATCCACTCCACGATCCTTACTATCATTGATGGTGCTTATCTAAGAGGTCGGGTTCATTGGGCCTATCCAAATAAGTAATCATTGGATATATGAAGATCTCTATACATAGATAAGGGATTTCACCCAGGACCATTGGGGGATGCCACAAGCCCAATCTAGAATAAACCTCTAATTAGAAGATCATTTTCTCATGTAAGTTGTTCACAATGATTCCTCAAACTCCTCCTAAGAAAGATGATATGATATAGGATACCATCTTAGGCCTCATAGAGGGATTCATGAAAACTCTATCTAAAACCAAACCGAAGAAGGGATCAAGATCCTATGATGAGGATGTAATATAAAATTTTACCCTTATAAGGATGGACTAAGGGAACAAACTAAACCGATACTGGTCTAAACTAAAGAGATATATAGCCTCAACCTTCCTTGGAAAATGTTCTTGGAGTGTACTTGGGGTACATGGCATGTCTTTCCTACCCAAGGTTTGACAATGACTTCACATGTCACATGGCATGCGATTATCAAAATACATGGTGTGTTATCTTGTGATACATGTAATTTAGAGTTATTACTTGCAATAAGTATATCACTAACCCCTACCCATGTACATTTATTAGTTCTCGTGTACTTCATGTCATTTCCATGTACCTAGACATGTTCAAGTACTCAATCATGCCCATGTACTCTGATTATGCATGTGTGCCCAACCATGTTCCTTTCCCATGTACCTCATAGTACACACTGATTTTCCAGCACAAGGTCACAAAACATGAAGCTTTCGTTTGTATGGAATCCCTAGCACCATAGAAGGGGGTCTATAAGATGTGTGTTCTTGGGACTACATGTTGTGTAGTCAATAATTTCATAGGAACTCAATAATCTTCAATTCATCTCATCTATATTGTCTCCTCCATATATTCCACCACAAGACCAACTAATAATCATTGATCTAGGGTTTACTAATATTTCCATCACTAGGGTCTAAATTCATACCATCTGATCCTCATAGGAATCAACTCCCATTGTACTTCACCACACACCAAATTCCAAACCAAAATCGAGGATCCTTAAATTTGATCCTGATTTACCTCTAGTCATCCACCTTCATCATCACATCATAGTCACTCTATTGATTCTGAACCTAATCTCATCGTATCAATATGTTGCACCAAATAATGATTGTGCAATGATCTAATACTGAGTAATTATTGAATCCCCATCCAAATGGATTGTCTGTGATGACTATGAGAATAAGCTGGGAAGAAATGTACAAACTAAAAGAAGAGGAACAAACATCACCCCTTTTTCTTTTTTTCCTCGATTCATTTTCATTATAAAAATGAATGACGAACAAGAAATAAATGAATAATCAATTCCTATACCCTAAGAAGACAAATCAGAAACCGAAATCATCCATCGTTCCACAAATAATTTTTTTGGTGAATTAGTTCATGTTCAATATGGGATATAAAATAGGATAAATCAAAATAAATCAAACACCTTCAATTAGGTTTGGATTCATCACTGATGAAGAAATAAACCACATATCCATCATTGTTGAGATCCATGATTTTCATTGGAGAAGACGATCCTTTGGCAATCGATCTTGATCCTAGATCTATTTTCATCATCCAAGATCTCCTCCAATGGTTCCTCACTCAATCCCAACACATATGTGTATAACCCTAGGAAATTTCTATAGCATGACTTTTATAATTAGTGTATTAGGATATGCATTAATTTAAAAAATTAAAAAATTATTTTAATTTATTTAATTATTTATCTCAAAATGGAACTCATGACAAACACCAGACATGTACAAATATTATGTCATACCTAGGGTAAAACATGTTATTTAAACTCAATGTAGGTCTGGTATTTTATATATGAGTCACTATTTTATATTTAATATATTATTTCTAAAAATTTATGCGTGTATGATATAATATATTTAATAATTTAATTATATCAACACTGAGGCCCACCAGGCCTTGAAATCTTATATCATCTCAACGTTTTTCTTAGAAAATATCCCATAGTATATTTCAAATCCTTATAAGGAAAAATATAGGTGTAAAATTCTCCCCACCATAGGTATTTTCATCCAAAAAATCAAAAAATTCTCTAAAAAATAATAGGGTTATAAGATCGTATCTAGGTCTCCCTCTCTTAAGTGATCTCCTGCAGATTTCTATGATGCCACTAGACACTAACCAAGAGAATCAATCACCCAGTATGTATCATTTATTACCAATCCTCAATCTCTACTAGGTACTCTATAAAGTTAGCTCCATCATCAATTTCTATCTCATCTCATTTGATAATATTCGGTGGGTCGTGCACATACCTTCTCAGTACTGTCATGTGGAAGATGTTGTGTACATGGTCTAATTGTTGGAGTTGATGCCCTAGAAACCAACTTATTTGGACATTATGACAAACCTATATTCATTGGATGAATATTAATAAACTTCTTATCACATCATGATATTTCTTCTACATGACATAGTATGTGATAATGTCCTAAGAATAGATATAACAATAAAAGGTCACAATGGATCCCTGTTATGATGAGAACCCGAAAGTTCCATGACACTATTCTTGAATATAATTTCTATGGATGGATGATATCATTTTAAGGGACACAAATTATATAGGATATCAGGGGTGGGGACTCTTGAAAGTTTGATGCACCTTCTAATGGTGTGTTTCGTTGGTAATATCTAGGGGATATTATGAGAACAAGACCCAATATTTGAAAATACACATTCATAAGTTTTATTAGATTTTCCTATCTATGGACATGGGTATTGGTCCATAGAGTTTAATAATATTATTATTATTACTGGGTATTATGACTCGCGCTCTTATATGTATTGACGAAAACTGTGATGACATTTTTTCACGGTGATGTATGATATATTAGGTGTGGCACATGTAATACTGTGAGAAAAGATTTATCACTTCTATGGAAGTAGATATTTTAATACCTTTTATAGAAAATATATAGCCTAAATAAATCCATAGCCATGGTATTCTCTAGGGAATTTCAATTCCGAGAAGTCAATGAATGAGAAATCGAGCACATGGGTTGATGGCATTTGCATGCAACCCACTTGATTGGAGATATCCAGACAAAGGGATTATATTACGTTGTAAGAATTCGTTTGAGGCGACATGTCATTAGAAAATCAACTTCTTTCTCTTGGGTTCCTTGACCCATTACTAAATAGTAATGTCGGACTTTAGGCAAGCCCACCTAATGCTAATGAGAAAAAGGCCTAAAAGGCCACACACTAAGTGTAGCCAGTATCTCAGTTAAATAATTTATTATTTAACAAGTGGAATAAATATTATTCCCAGTTATGGTTGAATAATTATTCATTTTTTCCAGATCTCATTTATTTCATTAGTAGTTATTCGAGGGAATATATTGTGAATGAAATATTTATTTATTAGTAAATAATGTAGTTATATTTATTTAATAAATAAATAGTCATTATTCAAGGACTAGTAAATATTGAGGAGGATTGGAAGAATAAGTTATGGGTCTCATGAGAAATAATATTAAATACTATTTAGATAAAAATTATTTAAATATAACATTAATGTTATTCACATACCGGGAAATAATATCATTGCAATTATTTTTTGACATGGGGGTTTCACATGGAATAATAAAATAAGTAAAAGCACTTGTGATAATTATTTATTATTACCATGTGAGTTAAATTTGTCATTATGTTATTATTATCTAAATTATCCAAGGGTTCATTCCACTGGCTAACAAATTGTTGTGTGCACAATATCCTTGCTCAAGCTTAGATAAATCTTCCCTCTCTAAGAATTCCCTCAAGAAAAAGAGAGATCCTCCTCCATCGGATCTATGAGAACGCTTTGGAATCGATTATCAAGGCAATCAAAGGCGGACATCGCAAGTACAAGGATATTCTAGGATAGCACTTGAAGACTCCTATGGTGACATCTGGAGACACGTGGAGCACGTGTGGATCACTACTTGATGATTATTATCCTTTGATTCTATATCGCAATTAAGCCTCACCTTATAACCATGGTCGAACACATCTACTAAGAAAGAAACACCTTGGAGGTAATTCCCTAATATAATTAAAATTAATTATAAGAAAAATATGATGATCCTATCTTTTCAGTTTTGGGTTCTATCATTTTTCTTTTATCTTTTATTTAATTCTATGGATACTAGCATTTATCATTGTATTTATCCCAGATTAACCATCAATCATAACAATTTGAAAAATTGGGTACATGCCCATCTTGCGCTTTCACTGTGCCTAGAACATTCAAGTGGTATCTGATCGATAATATTTTAGATTATAATTATTTAAATAATTCATTACTGTTTTATGCTTTAATAATTTAGTTTCTCAATTCATGTTTATCATTATTATAATTTGTATTTTGAGATTTTTTCCTCCCTTATCATTTCTCACAGATTTAACAGAAATGAATAATTTTATGATTAAAATTAAATCAAGGATCTCATCAAGAGGAACTAATGATTCTGTCTAGGTAACACGATAGTACACACCCTGTATTCATAATTACATGTTGTGTAATCTTCCACTCACGCCGTGTAATCTGAATTACACAACATATAGTTGTATTCAAATGTACTTGGAGTAATTCCATAATTACTCAAGCTATGTGCATTAATGACACGTGGTGTAGTTAATTATTACACTGCATGTTGACCAATACAGATTGGTGAACGGTCAGTCAGACTATACATTGTGTGGCCCACTGGACATTGCGTGTAGTCCCTTCAGGTAAGGGTCAAGTCATATATCCCATACACGGCTTGCCCAACTAGTGACTGTGTAATGCGAAGTCTACAAGATGTATGGACCACTGGACATGCCTTATAATCCTATTATTTATTAAGTACACCTCACATGCTATTTACATAGGTATTTACTTTAGATAGATGATGAGGAGGGTACATGTCGTGTAGTCAGATCTATACGTTGTGTACTATTTCCATATTATAAAGATTTAAAAATCTATTATTATATTATGTAAACCCTTGAGACGTGTACCTTCATGTGGGTTTAAATATGGGACACAACATGTGATAGGTGTTTGATATATATATATATGTGTGTCTGTGTCTGTGTTTGTTTAATTAACATATGTATAATGTTCAAAGATCTGCACATCATGTATGAGTTATATTTCAATTGTAATTCTTCATGCATGATACACGTCACAAAGAATAAAGTTTATAAAAGTATAAATACATGATGGGTAGTCTTGGATGGGTATTCATTGGAATTCCTCCAAGTTACAAGTTATGTACAAGTTTGTGGATGAGAATCTCAAGGAAATTCATAAATAGATTAAGATAAAAAGGATTGATTAATTAAAGATAATGATTAATCAATTCAAGTGTAATTTATCTTAATAAGAATTATTAAATAATTGAATTATAGTTTTATTAAATACATAACTAATTTCATGTATGTGGATGATCATGATTTATACCAAACAATTGTATGTGATTGGTTCCCTTTTAATTTATCTATCAAATTAAAATTGTCTTCATGTGTGCCTTCTCCTCATTAATATGTAGGGCATGTGTGCCCATGGTTTATTTTATGTAAACCCCCTTTTAACACTCACCTTTTTGTGAGTTAAAATAATATTTCATGGATGGAGCTCCCAATAAAGTTGAGGCGGTTCAAGTTAGGAGCCGAAGCCAAACAAATCTAAGGAGATACAAAGGTGAATAGGTGAAAATCTATAAACACGAACCTTAAATGGTTCAAGGTGTTTCTCCTATATGCTAGGGTTAGGTTATTAAATACTAGATAAAATAACCAATAGTTTAACTCATGATCATACACTTTATTTTATTTCTATCAGTTTTATGGTTATTTATTAAGGATGCTTAATGTGATCACATAATTAATGAACTAACAAACGTAAAATATGGAACTAAAATAAAATGGATTATGTGTAAATATTATATATACATGGTTAATCACTTAATTATATCCCACTTAATATTAAAAAGCATGTGAAAAGATAATAAGTGTAAATTTATGCATAAAGGATAAAATCCCTCAATTAAATATTAAGTTGGTGAATACCTCCATTACATCGGTGAGAATCAAACCATGGTTAAATGTTCTTGACCAAACCTAATTGGGGTGCATTCAATTATTGATTAATTATAATTTATGGTTTTGGGTTGACTTAACATAGATTACATCAAGGGTTGAATGCCCTAATAATATGTGGTGTAACTGAGAGGCAAAGGTTGAGGAAATCCAAAATTAAGGATTTTAGGATTGGGGAGTCCACTCAACCGATAAAGGAGATATGAGTTAATGCAGTTGGAATTTGGAATGCCTACCTAAAACCATTCAGGTTTCTTTACTAACCCTAGTTGGGGCAATTCCAAGGTAAATATATATCCTTTCCACTAGAATGTCCATGTAACAGGATATTCCGAAGCTAGTGGTGAGGGCTATTGTGTTTCGAAAAAATAGCGGGAGACTAATAAATATTAATTTATTTATTTTTCTAAATTTATCAACATAGAGTACTAAAACTCTATTCATATTAATTTTTTGAAAAAAAATAAAATGAAATCAAATATATCATTTTGATCCATACTTGATGAGGAAAATATTCTCAACGGCACTAATTTCTAGGAGTGGCAAAGGCGACTTCGGGTTATCTTTCCCCATGAGAGGAAACATTATGTGCTAGAAGAGCCTTTTCAAGTTGTTCATGGAATTGAGGAGAGTGATGAGGAACTATCTATGTATGAGAAACATCTGAATGATGCTACGAATGTTCAATGCCTCATGCTATCTTCCATAACCAAGGATATCTTGAAGCAACATGGGGAAATGGATGCTTATAGCATGATCTCTCACATTCAGGATATCTATCAAGAGAAGCAGAGACAGGAGAAGTATGAGATCTCCAACACATTTTTCACTAAAATTCTTGGAGAGTTTGTGCTAGATGGACCAAATGTAGTCAAGATTATTGGGTACATTGAGCATCTGGACATCTTAAGGATTAAATTCCCAGATGAGTTGCATAAATATCTCATACTATCATCACTTCCCAAGGAATTATCTAGTTTTATTTTGAATTATAATATGATCATTATTGAGAAGATCTCATCCGAACTTCTGACCCTGATTCTCTAAGTGGATAAGGATATGGCCATGAAAAACCAAAAATCCTTATGGTGAATAGGAATAGGAAGAAAAATTAAAAGGGGGTTAAGATATTAAATAGTCTAAAGCTCCCAATCACCGTCCAACCAAGAAAAATAAGATCCAAAGGCAGGATAAGGAAAAGGAAAAATTATGCTTTACATGTGGAATGTCAGGCCACTAAAAGAGGAACTGCACCCAGAGGCAAGGGGAAGCCAAATGTGGGTTCATTATCAAGTGAAATATTTCTATTTCTTCAAGTTTGGTATTAGATATAGATTATGGTTCACAAATCTTTATTAAAATATTTTAACCAAGTATATTTTATAAAAGTTCTAGAGGAGAGGTGGATATATGAGTTGTCAATGGTGCAAGGTTGGATGCTATTTACATTGGTGACTACCAAATCAAATTGTATATGGGAATGATTTTGGTTTTACATGGATTTTATTAAGTACCTAGTGTTACCAAGAACATAATTTTTGTATCGAGTTTAGTTTCCGATGATTTTATTTTCAATTTCAGAAATAAATGTTGTTACTTTTATAAGGCTAACATATGTTATGGTATTAAACTTTTAAATAAAAATCAATATGTATTAAATTATGAAAACCAATTCTTAGAAATTAATGATTAACTAATTTCACATGACTCATACAATACCCAGTTTTGGAATCACCATATCGGTCATGTAAATGATCGAGTTTTTGAAAAATATATGACAATGTAGTTATTTAAACTATTCTAAGCTAAAACCACTTAATAGATTTCATGATTGTTTACAAGGTAAAATGAAAAAACCATTATTTGGTGGATAGGGTGAAAGGTCTATAGAGATTCTAGGATTGGTAGACACTGATGTGTGTGGACCATTTCCAATAGAAGATAGAGGTTGATATTCGTACTTCATTGCTTTTACTGATGACTTGAGTAGATATGGCTATGTCAACATAATGAGGTATAAGTCTGTGTCCTTTGAAAAAAATCAAGGAGTTCAAGAATAATGTAAAGATTCATCATGGTAAGAATATAACAAATCTTTGATCAGATCTAGGTGGATAATATCTTAACCAATATATCTTTGACCTTTTACGAGAGTATGAGATTATATCATGACTCACTCCACCTTATACGCTACAGTGGAATGGTTTTAGTGAATGGATAAATTGTACCTTGTTGGACATGGTATGGTAGATGAGGAGTCATATATATCATCCATTATCCTTTTGGGGATATACATTTAAAACTGTGGCATACACATTAATCCAAGTACCGAATAAGGTGGAAAATGAGATTCCCTTCGATCTATAGAGTGGAAAAAACCCACTTTGTCGCATACATGTGTATGGGGATGCAATGTAATTGTTATGGCTTTCTTATGAAACAAACTAGAACCTAGATAATGAAGTGTATCTTTATAGGGTATTCTATGGAATAAAAGGGATACTACCTATACCACCCCTCAGACAAGAAAGTAATTGTTTCTAGATAGAACGTCTATATTGAGAGGGATCACATCCTAAAAAAGGATATTTGGATAAAGATTGATTTTGATGAAATTAATGTTGAAGATACAAAGGATTCGGTATAGGAACAAGTTCCATAGGTCCACGTGGAAGGGGTAGTTCTTGAAACAGAAGTACTCCATAGGAGTATAAGAGAGGTAAGGGAACCAGAGATATACGGTTTCCTTGTCACCAAGGATGGTGACTCATTATTATTGGACAATGATGAAATTATCTCCTATAAGGAAGTAGTAGAAATCTTAGAAAATTTAACATGGAAAGAAGATATTAATTCTGAGATAAATTCCATATATCAAAACCACATCTAGGTTATGGTCAATATGCCTGTTTATGTAAAGCCAATTGAGTGTAAATGGGTATTCATGAAGAAACAGGACATGGAAGGTCAAGTTTGTACCAATAAAGTAAGGCTAGTGGATAACAGTTGAAACAACATCAAGGAATTGACTATGATGAAACATGTTTTCCAGTTTCCATGTTTAAATCAATAAGAATCATACATTCTATAACAGCTTTCTATGAATATGAGATTTAGATGATGAATTTTAAAATTGTATTCCTTAATGGGAACCTTTAGGAAGATGTCTTTATGACACAACCAAAAGGGTTTGTTACAAAAGGTGATGATAAAAGGGTATTCAACTTTCATAGATCCATTTATGTATTAAAACAAGCATCTATGTCATGGAACATTCGATTTGATGAAGCCATAAGAGAATTTGGTTTCATTAAGAATGAATGTTATCCATGTTTTTACAAGTAGTTTAATGGGAATGCAGTCATTATCTTAATAGTGTATGTTGATGACATATTATTTATTAGAAATGATATACTGGTCTTCCAGTCAGTTAAGAATTGGTTGAACAAGTTCTTCTCCATGAAATACATTGATGAAGTAGCCTACATTCTAGGGATCAAGATCATTCATGATTGATCCAAGAGATTTAGTATGGAACAATCCAAGAGGGGATTGGTTCTAGTGTCACTTGGTATAAATATTTCCTAGAAAATGTGTCCCCAAACACAACATGAGAGATATAGGAAGAGTAAGATTCCATATGCATCAGTGATAGGATCTATCATGTATGTCGTGTTATGTACTATACTTGATGTTTTCTATGAACTGAGCATAGAAGGAAGATATCAAGAAGATCCATGAGAACAACATTGGACTGGTATCAGGACTATCCATAAGTATCTAAGATTAACTAAGGATATGTTCATGGTATATGGAGGAGATGATGAGCTTGTCATCATAGGTTATGATGATCTGGGTTTTTAAAAAGATCAAAATGATCTAAAGTTGAAATTAGGATATGTTTTTTATCTTAATAGAGGAGTTGTGAGCTGGAAGAGTTCAAAGTAGCCAGTTGCCACTGATTCTACAGTGGAGTATGAATATGTAGTGTCTTCTGATGCAACCAAGGAAGCCGTCTAGATTTGGAAAATTTTCAAGGAGCATGATACGGTACCAATAAGTAAGGATCCCATTACTTTGTGTTGTGATAAAACTACAACGGTGGCTCTTGTAAAGGATCCAATGTCACATTAAAGGGGAAAAGAACATACTCCAAATGTAATACCTCGTGAGGGATTTATCTCAAAAGGGTGAAGTAGCCCCGAGAAGAGTATCCATAGAAGATAATGTGGAATACCCCTTGACTAAAGGCCTATCTGATCATAAAAATGAATATCATGTGAGGGCTAGCGGACTAAAGGTTGTTAGCAGTTGGATCTTGTGAAAGTGGGAGTATGTTGAAGTTAGTGCCCTAAAACCATGTTCTTTATACTTTATAATAAACCTTTATTCATAAGATGAATATTAATAAAATTATAATAACAATATGACTATTCTTATGTGTGACATAGTATGTGATAATGTCTTAATAATAGTTTTCACACTAAAAGGTCTTAGTGTATCCCTTCCAGGATGAGAACTCGGAAGTGCCATGACACTATTATTGAATATATGTTCTGTGGCCATATGATATCATTTTATGGGACAAAAATGATATAGGATATGAGGGTTGGGGACTCATGCATCATTTATGAACCTTATCATGGTGTGTGACCTTGGTAATATCCAAGAGGATATTATGAGAACAAGACCCACCAATAGAAAATCCACATTCATAAGTGTCATTGGATGTTCTTATATACATATGTGTGTTTTGGTCCTTATAATTTAATATTACTAATAATGGGTATTATGAATCATGCACTTAGATGTATTAATGAAAATCGTGATGAAATATGTTCATGGTGAGGTAAGATATGTTGGGTGCGTCATGCGTAATACTGCATTAATGAAACAGTCCCTTTGATAGAAATGACATAACCTAACTAAATCCATGTTCATGGTGTTCTCTATGCAAGTTCAATTCTAGGAAGTCAAATAATGAGAAATTGAGCACATGGGTTGATGGAACATGCATGCATCCCACTTGATTGGAGGTATCGGGACAAAGGGATTATATTACATAGTAATTGTTCGTATGAGGTGATATGTCATTACGACATCAATTTATTTCTATTGGGTTCCTTGACCCATTGCTATATTATAATTTTATACTTTAGGAAATCCCTCCTAATGCCAATGAGAAAGAGGCCTATAGGGTCACACACTAAGTGTAGCTAGTATCTTAGTTAAATAATTTATTATTTAACAAGTTGCATAAATATTATTCCCCATTGTGGTTTAGTAATTATTCAAGTATGCCCGATCATATTTATTTTGTTTCTACTTATCCGAGAAAGTATATTATGAACCGAATATTTATTTATTGGAGAATAATGAAGTTATATTTATTTAATAAATAAATAGTCATTATTCAAGGCCTGGTAAATATTGAAGAGGATTAGCGGACCAAGTTATGGGTCTGGTGATAAATAATATTAAATATTATTTGGTTAAATAATATTTAAATATAAAGTGATAGATAAGCACAGGTCATGGAAATAATATAATTTATATTATTATTTGACATGGGGGTTTGACATTGAATAATAAATAAGTAACAACACCTATTCTAAAAATATATTAGTACCTGGTGAATTAAATTCCCCGTTATTTTATTATCCTCTAAATTAGCAAAGAGGTTATTCCACCGACTAACCAATTGTTGTGTGCACAACACCCTTGGAGAAAATACCTCAAGCCTAGATAATTCATACCACTCCAAAATGCTCTAAAGAATGAGAGATATCCTTCTCCACTAGATCTAATAGATTTCTTTGGAATATATTATCATGGCCATCAAAGGCAGTCATCACAAGCAAAAGGATCTTCCACACTAGCACCCAAAGACTCCTTCGACGATGTCAAGAGATACATGGAGCACGTGTGGATCACCGCTAGAGGATTTCTATCCTTGGATTCTACATCACAATTAAGCCTCACATCATACCTATATTCAAACACATCAACAAAGAAAGAATTATCTTGGATAAAATTCTTTAATTTAATTAAAATTATTTATAAACAAAATATGGAAATCCTGTCTTTTTGGTTATGGGTTCTCTCCTTTTTCTTTTATCTTTGATTCATGTTTATGGATACTGGGATTTATCATTGTATTGATCCTAGATTAATCTTCAATCTTGGAAATTTTCAAAGTTAGATACACGCCCATCTTACGCTTCCACTATTCCTAGAACCTTCACTACCTACAATGGTAGAGCAAAGTGGTATGAAACCTCATTGACCCTACATAGTATATGGAAAGGGCCATTGAATCTCGAATATAACTTTCTTCCCTTTCAAAATCTATACAATCCATGTCAATGTTTGACCCTCCAGAACACATGGTCTCCCTCAATGAATAAGAAAGGCCTTTTTCATTTGTCCAAATAAGAATTCTGATGTATCTTGGAAGTATTCATCTTCTCCGGGATGATCTTCACATTCTCTATCATAGCTAGAACCGACTATGGGCCCATGATTATTGAATCACCTGGATCAGTCCAAGATTGTAGTGACCTATGGGTTATGGCATAAAATTGTTCCATTCATATGGTGGAATGTTATATTTTTTTGTATGAAAACTCCACCAAGTATAGGTCGTCCTCCCAACTACAACCAAAGTCTAACATGCAATCATAAACTATATCCTCCAAAACCTAAATGGTCTGCTCAAACTATCCATCAATTTGGGGGTGAACCGTCATGATCAAATTCAACTGATTCTCAAAGACCTCCTAAAACCCTCTCCATAATCATGACGTGAAGTGAGAATCATGGTCTAAAATGATTTTCGGGGAATATTTATGGATCTAGACTACCATCTTCATAAAAATTAATCTCGATCCCTCAACTGAAATCTTCTCTCATATAGATATGAAGTGGTCCAACTTGGTGATTTATTCTATGATGAAACATATAGAATCATGTTAACTAGATTTTAGTGGTATCCCTTTTATGAAGTTCATAGATATATCATCCCACTTCCACTCTAAAGCCTTAAGGGCATGAGCTAAACCCACTGGAACTTTATATTCAACCTTCACTTATTGAAAAGTGAGGCATCAAGAGACAAAATCTTCTTTACACTTCTTCATCCCTGGACACCAGAACTGATATTGAAGTTCCAATTATAACTTCTTCAGACTAAGATGTACTGCCAAGGGGGTTTATGAAATTCCCTTGGAACCTCAACATACAACATCACTAGTAATATCACTTCCCTACGAAAAGTATGATGTGTTCCCCACATTTAGAGAATCCGTTGGGAGAACGTCCATTGGATATTTGAGTACATATGTTATCATAGTACGTGTCTCCCTATTGAGACTCCCTAACACTTGGTAGAAGAAGTTGGGTAACAACCATCTACTGGAAGTAAGTTGCACCATCTTCATCCATAAGGGAAAACTGTAACAATTTTAACTACTCTGATTAATTGACCAAGAATAGTGAACAAGATATTCTGATGAGATCATCTTCAACCATGTTCTCCTTCTAAGGAGTATAGACTATCAATAAGTCATAATTCAAGAGGAACTCTATATATATCCTACATCTCATGTTTAGGTTATTTTTTGAGAAGATATACTTGAGACTCTTGTTGTCAAAACAGATGATAAACCACTCACCCATGAGGTAGTTTTGCTACACCTTCAAGGAAAAGACTCCCATTAACAGCTCTATATCATGGGTAGCATACTTATACTCATTTGTTCTCAACTTTTGGGACCCATAGAGAATCTCTGACTTCCTCTACATCAAAACAAAACCAAGTTCAGTCCATAAGGAATTTAGAATACCACATACTCAACATCCTCCTTAGGTAGTCTCAATATGGGGGTTGTAACACCCTGAGATTTTGTGATTTTGTTGAATTAATTTAATCTTTTTGATATTTTCCATTTCACAAAAAACATAATATAGTTTTTTTATAAAATCACTAGGTTTGGATTACATTATAATCAACACCAGGTTAATATTTCATCACACACAATACTTAGATTAACTTTTGGTACATGAAATACTATATTTGGATTGTGTTACACACAATTCCGAGTTCCTTTAATAACTTTCATAACACATAAGGGCGAATTTTACTAAACTATAATATATTATTAATAATATTATTAAAATATTACTATATCTTCCACCAAGTTGTTGGAATGTAGTTAAGGAATAAGATTAACTAAATTGTAAAAAATATGATTTATATATTTTTCTAAAATGTAATTTTACATCTTTTAATGGTGAACCAATTTTAAATATATTTTTTGGAACATTTTTAATTTTTATTTTTAAATATAAACTTCATTTTTGAATTAATAATATCAAAATTTACTTTGGGTGAATTTTTGGTATTTTTCTAAGATGTTTCATTTTTTGATGAATAGTGAAAAATATTGAATTTTAATTCAAAACTCTCTTTTCATAAAATTTATTTATATAGTTAAATTATGTTTTAATTTTGTTTTAAAGTTTAATTAGATAAATTTTACATTAATTAATCTAATTTATTTCATTTTAATCAATTTTATATTGAAATTGTATATAAAATCATTTCAAAATTTAGAACATTTTTACATTAAAACCCTTCTTTGTCGTCTCGTCTATAGGATTAAATTTAAATACATTTTTGAAAATTGTGTGATTTTAATTTGTAAAAAGTTATTTTGTATTTATAATAATAATAATTTATAATATCTAATTAGTTAAACTTAGTTTTTGAAAAAATTTATTATTAAAAGTGACTAAAATTAATTACAGCGATTGAGGGAAAAAAAGCTTAACAAAGGGCTAAACCTTAAAATTAAGGGAAAAAATGACCTATAAAGTTATCATACATCCATTTTATGTTAATATTTTTACCATATCATCAATTTTTTTCATTTTTGGACCAGTATTTGATCCACGTTTTATAGAAAAAATGTGGGTGAAATTCCCTTGTAAAAAAATTAGAACAGTGCCACTCCTCCTCTACTATAAAAATGCACTCACCCCTCCCAATTATTATCACCTATAAAGACATTTGTATCACCCAATATATTCTTAAATAATCTCCTAACATACATACCTTAATCTTAGAATCACACCTTTTTGAATCAGTCCATCCAATTAATCCTTTTGGTTCAAACCAAAAGGAGTTACGCAAAGAAGAGGTAACATCCTTCCTTATGATCCTTTGTTTTATTTTAATTCTCCACCGCTAAACTATTATTATTCTGTGATTATATAATAACCTAATTATCATAAATGTAACTATATTTTTTTATTCTAAGGTTTATTCCTACACTTACACTCACTTCTATATAATGGGTAACAAACATGTCATTCTTATGTACTATGAACTACCACTTCACAAAATGATGTTGTTCGTTTTTCCCTTTACCACCTCTCATGTTTGGGAATTATGATGGTAAATATAATTTTTTTGGATATTAATGATCTATTTAAGCTTCTGGTATTATTATATAAAACATAACTTCATGGTTTCCTTTTTTTGTAAATACGATAACTTTGTTTGTGGATGTGTGGACTATCACCTCCTCAAAGCGATGTGATTTGTTCACACTCTACATGGAATGTATAAAGGATGGGTTTTGTAAAATTATGTGATCTATATTGAAAAATAAATCTATTTTAATTATATTATAAATATATATATTTCATTTAATTTTTTCTTTCAATATAGAAAAAATAGAAACAACATTCATGCTTACGTACGACATACCATCTCTATGAATGGTGTATTCCATTTAATACATATATATTCTATATATTAATTTAAATAAAAATATAATGAATACATATGATATTTATATCATGTTTTACATTCTTTATATGAGTAAATCATGATCTAAGTAAGAGGAATAAGAATAACTAGTCAAAACATGTATGAAAAACATGAAGATTATCACCCAAAATGTAAATTTAATAAGGAGTTATTAATGAATGGGTAATATAACATGATTTAAAATATAATAATATTGTTTTATGATATATGTTTAATAAAATTATACTTATAATATATTCGGTTTTAATGAATGTAACAAGAGTCAAGACATTAGGTAAGGTTTTTCTCATCTCACTTTTATTTACTGTGAGACACAAGCCACGCTCACCTCCTATTTTCTTATATGTGCACTATAATTCCCATAAATTTATTATATGATTTATATAAAAAAATTATGTTTATTTACATATGAATTTGAAAATATTTATTTCATGGTGTTTATGTCTCAAAAGTTACCAAATCAGTAGGTAATTTTTTCTTAGTTTTCCTTCTTTGTGATACATGATAAGTTATGCACCTATATTTTTCTATGGAGTGTATATACTACCCATTGAAATGTAATATTCGGAATATAATTATTTTCATGATATTTTATTATTTATTTAATATTATTATTTAAATTTTATTATGATTCTAATTTACCAAAGTTGTAACAGTTTATTGCTACAATCTCATTGTTTACCGAGTTTCCTATTTTTTCAAAAGGTTGGGGCGGATGCCTCATTTTTTATTAAAAAGAAAAGACCTATTTTGACTAGGTAGATGGAGACCCATTACATTGGTCGAAGGACCAAGGAAAATTTTCCTGAATACATGGCTTGAAATCCCATTTTTGTCCCAAAGGGCCCTTCGGTGAAGAGTACTACTATAGTACATGGGCTGCTATAGTATCGTCACCACTACAGTTTCTACTACAGTGCCTCTGCCACTATAGTGTAACAGAATATATAGTAAAATTGTAACTATAGTATTGCTACAGTCCCTACTACATCACTGCTTTTGTATGAAAATTCGTCCCTTCTCAGATTTGATCCCGGGTTTTTTGGAAGCCAAGCAGGAAATTCATCCATTAATGAAATATTATTATCCATCTATTAATAACCCTGATGAATATTTATAAGCTCTGTATATTCATTTTATATCCATGAAATGGTGCCATTTTTTTAACTCTTTTGTACATAATATAATTAATAATATTTTTTAGGAAAATATGACTTTATTTCTCATTTTTGTTAGAAATATGTTTTCTTTCAGAACATTGTTTTTTAAAAAAGTTTTTAAAAACGTTTTCATATTATCCTATAATGACTAAACGAAATTTTCATCCATTTATTACATTTAAAAATAATAATTTTAAAAGGAATTTTCTTTTCATATTCCGATCAAAGAACTTTTCTAAACTTTTAAGGTGAAAAATGAATGTTCGATATGTACAAACTTACTCGACATCATAACCATCATTTAATTGATGCTTAATTTGTAAGTTTACAAGGTTATTGTTTTTAATAATTTTTTCCCTAATATTATGGAAATTGTTTTATTTTAAGAAGGTTTTCAAAGATAAAGGTTTTTCAGAATGTTTTATATTTTTAAAAAGTGTTATAAATGATTTTCAAAGGATTCCTTTATAAGTTTTCAAAATGTTTTTTTCAAAGAAAAGGATATCAATGATATCAAAGATTTATTTTCTATGTTTTCAGATTACTTTCAAAGAAAATGGTTTTCAAAAATTTCTTCAGTCTTCTTTTATAATTTATCAAGGAAAGATTTTCTTCAAGAAAATTTCAAGAATATTTTATATGTTTTCAAGGAAAACATTTTTCAAAATATTTTCAAGTTTCTTTTATAAGTTTTCAATTAAAGTTATTTTCAAAATATTTTCAATATTATTTTATATGTTTTCAAGGAAATTTTTTAACAACGGTTTCAAGACTTCCCTTTATTTTTTCAAATTATTTTCAAATAAAATCAATTTCAAACGTTTTTAAGTTTAAAAAATTCTTTTTCAAACAAGAAAGGATATTTTACTCAAGAAATGTTTTGAAATATATATAAAAATTATTTTCTATATAAGATGAAATCAATTGATGTTATTCATTTTTTTCTATGGAAATGAGCCAACCGTTCCATTCATTTTATTTCTCTGAATGGTTTATGTTTTGATGACATAATGTTTATAAAAATTGTTTCTCTTTCATGGTTATGTATTTGTGAATTTTTTTCTATTTCATGGGTTATTATTTGATGAAATTATTATGAGATCTTTCTATTTTCTATAGGTTATGATATGATTACATGTTTATGAAACCCATTTCATTTAATGGGTTATGATATGATTGGTTATGATGTTGTGGAACATGTGTGTATGATTTTTTTATGATATGGGTAGGACCTATATTTCCCTCTAATTCATTAGTAAAATATTCATATCTCATGAGATAGACATGGCTATAGTGGGGAGTGAACTCAGTTCAGTAAAGGACTTTGTATGCTAAGAAGGTCTTGGGAGGGAACCTTGGCTACTAAGATAGTCATTGGAGTGAACCATGACTACCAATATGATATAGGGAGTGAATCCATTATAATAATATGGACTTGGAAGTGATTCCTTTAATAATATAGAAATAATTTTTTATGATTATGGGTCTGCCAAAAATTCTATGTCTTATTCTTATGTTATGATTTCATAGATCATGCTTATGATTACTTTATGATTCATGTCTTACGAATACTAGTATTTTTCCCCAAAAACATGGGTATGATATTTGATATGTATGGTATGATATCCTAATGTTATGATCATGTTTTCATGCCCTTATGTTTATGAATATTCTTACGTATCTCCTTTTTTACCCTTATAATGCAACTGAGATCACCCATTTTTTATGTTTCCTTTCCCCGGGTTGTAAAGAATCGTTTTATGTATAAGTACTAAAGGGAAAGATCTTTCACGATGTTAAAAGAATTTTTCCATGCTTCCAAAGACACCAAACTATTATGGTCCTCAACCATGTATTTTTATAATGTGATGAATATTCATTTAAAATCATGTAATATCCATGTATGTTAATCCTGGTTCGCTATAATTGGTATCAAAGGAAAATTTTAGTCAACATTTGGAAACTAGGATGAGAAAACCTTAGTTAGATACATAAATACATTTATAAGGACATGTCTATTGATGTCTCTAATGATAATCCTAGGGTTTCATAAGAAGGTTTCATAATTTTGACATTATATAAGTAAATATTCATGATTATGTGGTTTTCTGCTATGATAAGTGATGGTCACGCTGTGATTTCTAGTTTTAGTCAATGGAAGGAACCAGAAGGAACTCGGTTAATGTTGAATGTGATGAAAAATTAGATGATGAATAGTCAAATGGGATGATAACTGGAGTGAAAGATGTTGTTATCATGCCTAATAAGTTTTCAAAAAACATGATTAACAATATATACCTTCACCAACTCTTGGACTCACCAAGGAAGATAAGGAAGGATTTCAATGAGAGTTGGGTAATGAACCATAGAGGAAAGAAGATTCGGTTTAATTTGTGTCAAGAATGTGGAAAGAATCATCCAAGTGTATGTCTTATAGGAACTAGAATATGTTTTGACTATGGAAAATAATGACACTATGAAAGTAACTACAATGGAAATATGAATAGTTTTGTTAAAAAAATGGATAGGAATATTTTACTCCCTAACAAAAAATCAATGGTAAAATTATTTATGTTTGTAATGAATGGTAATTAAGAAAATATATTTTCTAAGTGGAAATATCTTGAAGAGAATCCGAAATTTGGTATGGGTAATGGTTATATTATTGCTGCTGATGAGACTACAAATGAAATGTGAAAGGAAAGAGGTATTATATAATGAGATGAGATATCCTTATTATGGATTAAGGAATAAGTGACATAATCAATGTTTTTATGTATTTTCATTCAATAATTAAGTTTTATGAATGGTGAAATATATAAGGATTTTTCAGTTTATATTTTTTCACTAAGGATTTACAATAATATGTTGAATGGTTTAGATGGACTAAAAAGGTGATTTAATGGAATGGTTGTGTTCATGTAAAACACATGATTAAGGGAAATATAACCCTTAATATGTTCCTTATATTAAGATTATTTTCTTTTAATAAAGATATGTTGGATATGAATAATTAATTTAGACGGTACTAATTACCTTGGAACTCAGTAAGGACTTTTTAACAAATGGTTTATGCTATCATTGATGAAGTTTACAAAATTTTTTGTATATAATAAACATATCCAATAAAATTTGGAATAATGAAACATTCTTGTTCTAAATAAGTATTTGGGGTAATTAAGGTTATTACCATGTATCAAGAGAATACATGATAAAGGTATTCACATGTTTCGTATAAGACAACCAAGAGCTACATTATGATATATATTGGGGATCAATTTTAAGCTAATTTAGATACATTCTTTCTAATGTTTTTTTGGATTTTTTTTGGATGGGTTTTAAGGTTAACTATTTATGGAATGGTCTATGTTAAACTTCATATGAGATTTTAGATATTAAATTATTATCTCTCTATATGAGTATTTATGCATATTGGATGACTCGTGCTAACGTTTTGTGATAAAAATATATGGAATGACCTATCATTATTTTAATATATCTCGTTATTTGTTAATGCATTAGGAATGAAAAATTCACCTTCATTTATTGTAATGAGAGATAAAGTTTAAGTTCATTAAGGAAACAAAGGGTAAGGTTGTCCTAAAATCATGTAAGTATATATTTTCATGAAAATTCGTCAACTTTAGGGAAAAGGAACTTGAAACCAAAAAATGTTATTATAGTACCTTCATTTCTAATGAATCAAATGGACCCTTAGATCATCACAAGTTTATTTCTTTATGATTATTAACTTTATCCTGACCATGTTATTTATCACTATCCATCATAACTTGATAGTTATATTTCTATTCCATGTCCATGTTTTCACTTCCCATCTATGTTCTCCTATACAGAAACGTATCCATGTGTTACTTTGGGTAACCATTATGTTTCCAACTTTCCTTTTTTAATGGAAGTTTTAATATTCATTTTTACAATGTGGGATTCTAGGAAAGGAACTTTAAAGTCTTAAACCTTTGATAACCCAGATGAATTTTGAGAGAGAAATTCATTTTAAGGGGGGTATAATGTTACTCCTCAATATTTTGTGAATTATTATTTTTGAATTAATTTATTATTTTTGATATTTTGGACTTCACACAACACTGAATATAGTTTTTTTATAAAATCACTGAATTTTTATTTCATTATATGAAACACTAAGTTAATATGGTGCCACACGAAACACTTAGATTATCTTGTGTTGCACACAACACAATTTGTGTATTGTGTTACACACAATTATAAGTTACTCTAATAGCTTTCATAACATGCAAGACTGAGTTTTACTGAACTACAATATACTTTTAATATATTATTAAAATATTATTATAGATAACACCTAGTCGTTGGAATGTAAGTCACAAATAATATTAACAAAATTGTAAAAACATAATTTATATTTGTATATAAAATTAATCATTTGGTTATAAATTAGTAAAATTAAATGAAATAAATATTTTAAAATAAAGAAGTTACTTTTCTAAGAAAACTATTTTTCTATGTACAAACACAATTTTATCCAAATAAATTAAAAAACCAAAATTTTTATTAATTTTTTTAATAAAATTTATATGTTATATACTCAATAAATATTTTTTATATGCATACAATAAATTTTATAGTTATAGGATAAAAATAAATACAATTTATGATTAAAAATATGTATTTTTCTAAAAGGTAATTTTACCGTCTTTTAATGGTGAACCCATTTTAAATATTATTTTTGAAACTTTTATAAATTTTATTTAAAACTATAAACATAATTTTTTAATGTGAAATATCAAAATTTACTATGGGTTAATTTTTGGAATTTTTCTGAGAAGTTTCATTTTTTGATGAATGTTGAACATCATTGAATTTTAATTCAAAACTATTTTTCCATATATTTATTTATATAGTTAGATTTTGATTTAATTTGGTCTTTAAGTTTAATTAGATAAATTATACATAAATTAATCTTATTTAGTTTTTTTGAATCAATGGTACATTGAAATTGGATATAAAAACATTTCAAAATTTTGAACATTTTTACTTTAAAACCCCGCTTTGTCATTCTATCTGTGGGATTAAATTTAAATTAATTTCTACAAATTATGTTATTTTAATTTGTTAAAATTTATTTCATATTTTTAATAATAATAATTTATAATTAATAAAAAGGTTAACAAAGTTTTTTTCCAAAGTTATTAGTGAAAGTGATTAGAATTAATTACAATGATTAAGATATTAATTATCTCCACAAAAAACTAAACCTTATACATAAGGACCAAAATGACCTATAAAATTATAAAAAAACATTTCATGTTCATATTTATACCCTAAACGCACTTTTATTGTTTTTGGAAAATTATTTTATACAATTTTCATGGAAAAATGTGGGTGGAATCCCCTTTTCAAAAATTTACAAGAGTATCACTCCTTCACTATAAAAAGGCACTCATCATTCCCACTTATTCACACCTATAAATTCCTATGTATCTATAAAAATATTCTCAAATAATATTTATAAATCCTCCATTCAATCCTATAATCCTCTTTTTATGAATAAATCCATCCAATAAATCCCTTCGGTGAAAACCAAAAAGAGTTACCCAAAGAAGAGGTAACATCCTTCCTCAAGCTACTTTATTTTATATTCATTCTCTACCCCATTAATGATTATTGATACATGATTATATAATAACATAAATACCATAAATATAATTATATTTATTTAATCTAATGGTTCTACCTACACTTACACAATCTTCCATCTGATGGGTAAAAAACTTACCATTCTTGTGTATTGCGAACTACCGCCACATGAAGCGATGTTGTTTGTTTTTCCATTAACACCTCTCATGGTTGGGAATTATGATGGGAACTATATTTATATATGATATTTATTATATTTATTATATTTATGATTTATTTAATATTATATTTTTATTATATAAAAAATACCTTCATGTATTCCATTTTTTGTAAATTCGAGAACTTCGTTTGTGGACATGTGGACTATCACCACCTCAAAGCGACATGATTTGTTCACACTCTATATAGAATGTATTAAGGATGGTATTAGTAAAAATATATGATATATAACATAATAATGATAATTTAATGATATTATATTTATATATATATAATTTTTTTTCATTCTTTCAATGCGATAATAAAACAGAAACAACATTCATGTGTACGTGCGACTTACTGTCTCCATGAATGGGCTATCCCATTTCATACATCTATATTCTATTGATTTTTATAAATATAAATATAATTAATATATTTGATATTTATATCATTTTTTAAAATCTTAAAATATGTAAATAATTATTTAATTAAGAGGACCATAAATAAAAATGAAAAAATGTATGAAAAACAAGGCGGTTATCAACCAAAACATAACGTGAACATTGTGTTAATAATGAATGGGAAATAAAAAGACATAAGTAAATCATATATTATATTATATATATATTAATATAGTTATTTTATATATTTATAATAAACTTATAATTTTTATATAGGATTTTTTAAAGAGTACGAAGAGAGTCAAGACATAAGGTAAGGGTTTTCTTATCTCACTTTTATTTTTCATGAGACACAAGTAATGTTCATCTCTGATTTTATTATACATGGTATATAATACCCATGAATTTATTATATGATTAATATAATTAAATTTATCGATATTTACATATATATTTTATGATATTTATTTCATGGGGTTTATGAATCAAAAGTTACCAAATCGATAAAGTAATTTTGTCTTAATTTTCCTTCTTTGAGATACATGTCATGTTATGCACCTATATTTTTCTATGGGGTGTATATAATATCAATTTACATGTTATATCATGGATATAATTATTTAAATTATATTTTAATCATCATTTAATGTTATTCTTTCCAATGTATTATGATTCAAATTTACCAAAGTGGTAACAGTTTATTGCTAAAATCTCATCATTTATCGAGATTGTTTATAATTATGATTCCATTTATGAAATATTAAGATCCATATCTCAGTAACTATCATCATTTTTATTACCGTCTATATATTCATGTTATATTCAATTTATGGTTATATATTACACTCATTTTTACTTAATATAATTAATAATTGTTTTTATGAAAATCTATCTTTATTTCTCTTTTCGGTTGGAAATATGTATTCATTAAAAAATGTGTTTTATAAAAGTGTTTTTAGAAATGTTTTTAATTTTATCCTATGATATTTTAATAATATTTATATCCATGTTTTAACTTTTTTTAAAGTAATACTCTAGTTTATATCCCAATCAAGTAACTTTTCTAAACAGTTACGGTGAAAAAAGAATGTTCTCCATGTGCAGACCTACGCACCACCAAGACCATCATTTCCTTGATGTTTCCTTTGTAAAATTAAAAGTGTATTTTTTAAAATATTTTTTCCTAATAGTTTGAAAATTTTCTGATTTTAAAATGGTTTTCAAATAAAAAGTGTTTTCAAAAATTGTTTCTTGTTTAAAATGTGTTTTAAATGATTTTCAAAGCTTCCTTTATAAGACTAGAATTATTATTTTGAATTAAAAGAATTTTATTTATCAAAAATATTATTATACAATTACTCAAATTATTTTTCAAATAACATGGTTTTCACCAAAAAATCATGCTTCTTTTATAAGTTTTTAAGTAAAATGGTTTTCAAAATTGTTTCAATCTTCTTTTATAATTTTTCAAGGAAAACAGTTTTTAAAAATATTTTTGATATTATTTTATAAGTTCTAAAAATGATTTCTAGAAATATCTTTATGTTTCTAAAGTATTTTAAAAGAAAATTATTTTCAAAAGGATTTATTTTTTAAAAAAATTAAAATATTAAAGGATATTTTCCTCAGGAAATATTTTTAAAATATATATCAAAATTATTTTCTATCTAAGATGATATCAATTGGTGTTACTCATACCTTTATGGGAAAATTATACAAAGGTTTCATTCTTATTCTGTCTCTAAATATTTTATGTTCTGATGGAATAATGGTTATTAAACTCATTCCTATTTCAAGGGTTATATATTTATGAAACCTGTTTCTATTTTACTAGTTATATTCTTATGAAACGCACTTCTTTTCATGGATTATGATTTGATAAAATTATTATTAAAGATATATATTTTATATAGGTTATGATATGATTACATGTTTATAATACTCTTTTCATTTCATGGGTTATGATATGATATCTTACGATCTTGTGTAACATGTAAGTATGATTTCCTTATGAGATGGGTGAGACCTATATCTCCCTATAATGCATTTGGTAAATGTTTATATCTCATGGGATATACATGGATTTAATTGGGAGTAAACTTGGTTTGATAAAGGAAATTTTCCACTAATATCATCTTGGGAGTGAACCTTGACTACTAATTTGGTCATTGGAGTGAACCATGACTACCAAGATGGTATGGGAAGTGAATACATACTACTAATATGGACTTGTATGTGATTTTTTGAGTACTATAGAAATAATTTAATATGCTTATGTGTCTACTATAAATTTTATGTCTTATTCCAATGTTATGATTTCATGGCTCATGCTCTAGATTCTCTTATGATTCATGTTCTATGAACTACCAATATTTATGCCATGAATCATGTGTGTGATCGTTGATATGAAGGGTATGATCTCCTAATGTTATGCTCATGATTTCATACCCTTCTGTTTACATATATCCTTTATTTACACTTACTAAGCAATTGACCTCACCCTTTTCTTGTGTTTCCTTTCCCTAGGTTGTGATTTTTTTAAATAGAGGTATGTAATATCAATGTACGTTTATCCTTGTTAACTAAAGGGTAACTCATCAACCTCTTTATTAACTCCTAAAAATCATGTTGGTACCTTTCTATCCACATGTATGGATACCCCATCATGGTTAAAAATTTCAAAGGTTATGATATCCTAGAGAAACCAGGAAAAAATGTCATATAGTATCCAAGAAACCCAGGGAAGCTCTATGCCTCTATCATGATATTGGGTGGATCCCAAGCTACAAATGACTCAAATTTCTCCAAGTCCACTACTACATCGTCTAATGAGATGGCATGTCTCAAAAAATGGATTTATTGAATCTAAAACTAACACTTTGATAGATTCTAATAATTTTGGTTCCCTCAGAGTGTGTCTAAGACCATCCTAACATGAATCGTGTGATCCTCCTTGGTCATTGAGTACACTAGGATATCATCGATGAATACCACTACAAACCAATCTAAGAAAGTTTGAAAGATCTAGTTCACACATCACCTGAATACAACTGGGGTGTTCATCATGATGAAAGGCATCAATAATTACTCATAATGACCACAATAGCATTTCAATTTCATCTTCGATATATAATCATCTCATTCTCAAAGATAGTGATAACATGGTTTGAGGTATATCTTATAGAATCTTCTCGCCCCTATAAACTGATCGAATGGGTCATTGATTATCAATATTGGATACTAATTATTCACGATCAACTATTTCAGGTGATAAAAATTGACACACAACCTCAAGCTCTCATCTACATTTTTAGTGAACATCATTGGGGTTGCCAATTGTGGCACACTATGTATGATAAATCCCTTCCACTATATGTCATAAAATTAAACATTCAACTTACAGTTCTCTATGGTATCCATATAATATATTGGAACAAATATTTGGTCATTCCCAAGGTGAAATTCTATGAATAAGTCATCTCTTGGTGGGGAGTTAATCCCAACAAATCCTAAAGAATTATTTCCTTGCAATACACCACTGTTATAGGAATCTAAAATTACATTTAATCAACTAATACAAGTGTAATAATAGAAAACTGATGAGTAATTGTTTGTATCATCTGACGCATGAGTCAATCCCACTTTTCCTTGGTTTGCTTCTCACCTTTGAAGGAAAACCCCATCCCATCACCATTGAAATATCAATTAATCTTCTTGAAACAATCAATCTAGGCATTAACTATGGATACCCAGTCCATACCTAAGATGAGATCATAAATCCTATTCGCTTCTATAAAAATACCCCATATGATGATCTCTCCTCTAAGATTCAGGTCACACTATCGATAATAGTGTGTGATCACTAAATTTCCTTTAATAGGAGTCACCAAGGGAAAGGGTTGAGTCATGGGCTCAACTAGAATCATCATGTATCAAGCAAGATAAGTGGAAATAAAATAGGGGATCAAACTTATGCCTATAAATATTTCATCTGAAGTAGACTATATATATATATCATATCTCTAATCATCCCTAGATCCTTGGGTATGTAGGCCTCCAAAGCTTACAGCTATCTCCATCCCTGTCCACGAGCTCCTTAATCATGACATGGACCACTTGGGGGTGGTGGAGAAAACATGTTAAACCTTATACCACCTACAACTACTCTCACTACTCCTCTACCACATATGCCACCCTACAAACCTCCCTTAACCTTCTGTTGTATCTATCTGGGTGGTTAATAAACCATCTCTATGTCAGTTGTATGAATGGTCAGAGAATCCTGCATAAGGTGTCTCTAACCATTGAAAGAGAAACACAACCTCCCTATAGGCTAACTGTAAATGTCCTGAGTTCCATGAGGAACAAAACCATTATCTTGGGATCATCTTTGGAAGAGTATCACATTTCTGAACCCCTATTTCTACCATCGTCTACTATATTTTGTGGTCTCAGTTGCTGTATTCCCACTACTAACACAAAATTATGGCATCTTATCACCCAAAAGGTTCTTCGCCACTATGGATAAATCATGTACTCTTCCATAGGTTGGAATGAAAAGAGATTTAGTTTTATCCTTTATATCTCGATTTAGACCCTTATCAAAGGGTGTTTCTTGGAATAATGAATCTATAAGAATATATAGAGAGTATTTTGAGAGATTGGTGAACCTAAATGAATACTCTATCATGTTTATGCTTCCCAACTAAAGATATATAATCTCTTGTATGTGAAATTCATGCAACATGGAAATAAAGAACTCCTCCTTGAAGGGATGATTGAAATTTGACCAGGAGAGAGTTATATCATCATGAATATGTGTCAGCAGACTACACCACCATCTAGTAGAGCCTTGAAGATGTCTCTCCACCAGGACCAACATTCGGTCAGAAGGTGTCCTCACAAGGTGGAAAAATTAGGTAATCACCTCTACCCAATCCTCAACTTATTGGGGGTCTGGCTCGCCCCAAAACCTATGAGGTCCCTACCTATGAATCTCATGGAGTGCATTTATCCTATTCACATCCTTATCCGGCACTATTGGTGAACCATTTGTCTCTATAGGTGGTGGAAAAAAATAGAAAACCACATGGTGGTACCACCTCATATAGAGATATTTTCACTAATGCATCATCACTATGTAGATCATCATCTTGATCCTACTATGAAATCTTGGCTAGCTGTCTTCATGAAGCAATCCTAAAATAAAATAAATATGTTATATGGTCAAAGATTATATGTGGTGGGGATGACTCAATAATGAAATGGAAACCACAACTCATACCTATATAATACATGTACTAATGTTTTCACTGAAACTAGTGTCTTCGTTTATAGAGTTAACAAGAAGGTTGTCAGATTCATAGTGCATAGATACATTAGCTACTGCATCAACACTGCAGTCCCTATCCTAAGAGACTAACTTGAAAAAATTTAACCCAATTTCTACAAATCCAAATCCAATCCTCTAAGTTAGACAATCTCTAATATATGTTCCTAAGATGAATCTATCTAATATCATTTCATCACAAACAAACCTATCAGGGATATCCTGGCCAACGACAAGCCAAGTGTGACAGAACAATCCCTCCTCTAATAGGTCAGGGGCTGGAAATTAGTGAATATTAGACATATAACAGAAATGTGAGGCCTTATACTAAGGTACCTATACACATACACACATCTCCAAATTCCTATAAAATGTTGAAACGTAAAACAATACATCTGATATGACAATGCATGCATACATCTAAATCCCAAAAAGTATGATAAAATTATAGATTCATAAGGTAAAAATATAAGACTACTAAAATTATAGAGTCCAATATACATATAATGATGGGGATTCTATCAAGTGAAATTATTAGTACAACCCTGGTCATTCTATATCACTATGCTCTGCCTACTCCTGGTCCTTGCAGACACCGTCAAATGGAATGTCGTCTACAAAAGACATGGAATGTGTTTGTAGATACGATGTAGGAGTGATTATAATAATACTCATTAAGACACCCAAAAATAGCCAAATATAATCATTAAGATAGTAGTTATCTCATCACAAGGCATGCTAACAGGATATGAGAAAAAGTAATAGGAATAAGAAATCCCAGATATACTCATAACCGACATTAAGTCTCGAAGAGGTCTCAACCATAATGCTAGGAACTGGATTCCTCTCTATGATTCAAGGTAACTCTTGTCTGGGATACTTTACTACACAATTCATGTTATGTCTAATGGTGCTCATCTGAGAGGCCATGCTCATTAGACCTCGCCAAATAAGTACTCACTGGACCTCCAAATATATCAATACACAGATAGGGGATCACACCAAGGACCTTTTTGAGATGCCACAAACCCAATTTGGAATGAACTGCAAACTAGGATATCCTACACTCATGAAATTTGGACACAACAAATCCTCAAACCGCACTTAAGAAATATGACATGATAGAGGATCTCATATCGGGCCCTATAGAGGGATTTATGAAAAATATAACTAAAACCTACATTTAGAGGGGATCACTATCCTATACCAAGGATGTAATTACACATTATACCCTCATAGGGATGGCCCAAGGGAACACACTAAATCGATACTGGTCTACACTGAATAAATGGAGGGCCTTAACCTACCCAGGAAAACGTATACGACATTTACTAGTGGAATACAACATGTCTTGCCTACCTGGGGTTTTCTAGTGTCTTTCCATCCCACACAGAATGTACTTCTCAAAATACATGGTGTGTTATCTTAGGATGCATGGTGTGTAAAGGTTGGTTCAACACTCGGTGTGCCTCTAGCTCATGCTCATGTACATCTGGTCAGGATTATGTACTTCAGTTGGTGCCAGTGTAATTGGTCATGACTGAGTACCATATCATGCCCATGTACTTATGTTGTGCTCGTGTGTATAGTCATTTCTATACCCATGTACCCCCATGGAACACATTGATATGTCATCAATGGTTCATATAGAATGTATCCTGTTTTTCATGTCCAATGATACTTTTCTCTATGTGGAAACCCTATTTTCAAAGAAGGGGGACTACATATCATGTGTTAATGGAACTACATGTTGTGTAGTCAATAATTTCATAGAAACTCAATAATATTAAACCAATATTTCCATTTCCATTTCCATCATCAATTCTACCACTTGAAAAACTAATAATCATGGATCTATGGTTGATCGAGTTTTCCATCACTAGTGTCCAGATTCTAACCATATGATCTACTCAGGAACTAGCTCTCGTCACACCACCCAGTATAAGAAATGCCAAACTCTAATTAGGTATCCACAAATCTAATTCATATCTACCTATAGAAATCCACCATGATCGTCACACCCTGATCACTCCCTTGACCATGAACCTAAACCCATGGTATTGATCTGTTTCACTTACTAATGATCACATAATGATCGAATATAGGGTATTTATCGAACCACTACAAGTTATCAGTAGTGAACGTGCAAAGAAATAGAGAATAAATTCAAAAACCAAAAAGATGAATGTACCTTAGACATTTTTTGTGTTGAAATTGATTCATTTTAATTAGTCTGATGAATTAAGAACTAGTAATAAATGAATAAATAAATTCCTAAACTGTAAGAAGATAAATCCTCCAATGAAATCAACCATCGATCTATGAGCCAATTTTTTTGGGTGAATTGGTTTGTGTTTTACATGGGATATCGAAACATGATAAATCCGAATGAAGAAAACACCATACCTTATATTGGGATTGATTGTTGATGAATAATTTAATGACATCATTATCATTGGTGAGATCCATGATCTTAATTCGTGAGGACAAAACTTTTTGAATCTATAAGGATCCTTGATCCACTATCATTTTTGTTCCCTCTTCTAATGGTTCATCCTTAAATCCCAAGGGTTATGCAGTTAACCCTATGGATTTACCACAAAAACCCTTTTATAATGAGAATATTAGGTTAATATTTAATTAAAACATTTAATTAAATATTTTAATTTATTTAATTATTTCTCCCATGATGATACTCAATCAAAACACCCGATGTATACAAAGATTATGTCACGCCTAGGGTAAAAACTACATTTCAGACTCAACAACAGTCTCAAATTTCCCGTCTGAGTCCTCATTTGGGAGTTATATCAATATATTTGAAGAATGTGTGTGTGTAATATATTATATTTAATATTTTTATAATATCAAAATAAAGGCTCACCGGGACTTGGAATATTGCATCGTCTAAACGCTTGTCTTTGAAAATATTCCTTAATATATTTCCAGTTATTATAAGGAAAAAATTGGTGCATCAAATTTTCTTAGTTCAAATAATATTTTAAAATGAATAATTTTATTCCTTAAATTAATATTTGATTACTTAAAAAGTTTTCTAATTTTCTAATTCATTCTTATATATTGGTAAATTCGTACAAATCACTAGTATGGTGAAAACCATATTTTTCATCTAAATCCTAAAATTTTCATAAAAATCTCAAATATTTATACTGAGTAAATTTTGTTATGAGTAATTCAAAAATGAAGTTCATATTTATTAATTTCAGGCTGTAAAATTTATAATTTTCATTTATTAAATTTTAAAAAATAATTAAAAATGTATTTTAATTGGAAAGTGATATTTTCAAATATTAACCTCAACATCCCATTACCACTTTTAGGTACTCCATACCCCCTATATTTATTTTCTATTTGTTTGGGTGCAGTTCTAGAACTTTCTAAAGATTTGAATTTTTTGGGGTTTCAATGGTGATTTGTTTCATAGTGAAAGGGACCACAACATTGAGATGGTGGATATAGTGTGGACTATCCAGCTAATTCATAGTCAGTTTCAATGATTCTATCCATTTAGGCATAATTGTGGCATGGAGAGCCAACTATGGCCTAGAAGCTCAAGTGACCAAGTTAGGGTGATTCCTTTATATTCAACATAGTAGTATCATGGGTATAGTGATTTCAATATAGAGGCTTAGGGTGTGTTTTTATGCCTCTCACATTTGAGGGTATCTACAACATAGCGTGTGGGATGAACCACAACCTTACTATGGGTAAATAGGATCTAGATGAGGTTTGGGCCATGGATTCAATAGCTAGTTGGACCAGGGATGGTTTTGTTTTGGTCCCCACTATCACACCATGGTCTAGCTATTTTTTAACACTTTTGGGTTTTGGTTTCATGGGATGTGATGTGGTGTAATTGTTTTCTAAAATTTAATGTCCCAAACCCGTTTCATCTTCCAATTTCTCTAATTTTACTCTATTCAACCCTTTGTATTTTGGAAACTATTAAGATAGGATTTTGACCCTATTGACTTCACCTCTTCTTGGATCAAAGTATCGAAGTATGCTATTAATTTCCCTTTGGTAATTGAATCACTCTTTATTGTGGAATACTCCGTTATTCTCCTCTCTCACACTTGTAGAGTGATGAATCCACACGTCATTAATGGATTGGATTATTATTTTGATCAATTTTGATTCTATTTATTTTTTCTTAATCTCCCTCATATTCATATTTCTATTGGTGGTCCCCAATTTAGGTGATTAATTGATTGTGTGATTAAATGTAGGTGATTCCATAAGGATTTTACATGCAATTGAAACCTTGATTTCATTTCTAATTGAACTGTATTTTTTATTGTTTTCTAAACCTTGAATCATGATGATTTGATGATTGAATTAAATGGAATGAGATGTGTGAAATAAAACTTGTTTTCAAGGGATATGAAAATTTTTTGTGATTTGAGAAAATATGGCTTGAAATGATTTCATGTTTATTATTGAGAAAAATTTCGTTAAATGAAAGATGAATTTTAATGTGATGAATTTCATGAAAAACTATGTTTTGGTTTTGAAATTGAAATACCATGTTGAACTTGAAACTGGTAACTGAAACTATTAATGAAGAATTTATTTGAAATGAATGATCTCATTGTGATTTAATGATCTATTAAATCACATGTGATATTGAGTATTTGTTGAGTGATTAGGATAATAATTTTAGGACTCTGACTCTTTATAAATGGGGTGATGATGAGAAACCTAACTAAACAAACTTCATCATGATTTCCACGAATGGGGTGTTGATTGATTTTATTTTAATTGACTAATCCCTAGGGATGTGTTCGCACACTTGAGATGTGTAGATTGACTATGTAGTGTGAGGATCCTATATCCAAAAACTACTATATATTAAGGATTATGACCATGTTTATTGGTTTTTATTTGATTATTATATTTAATTGATTATAAAACTAAAATATTCATTTCCTTTCTATTTTTATGAAAAATTTTCATTTAAGACTATCATTGATATAATTTTCATCTACCTAATTTTTAAATGAAGTTTTTTTGAAAATTTTTAAATGATTTATCATGTCCAGTTTGATTTTAATTGAATAATAAATGGTTTATTTTTATTGTATTTTCTTATGGAACATTTGGTGGAATCCTATTGGGTATTTTCTTCTCACACTATTCCTTTGCCTTCTGGAATTTGTAGATTATGTTATATCAGGTCCAATAAAAGTGAAATCACTATTTGGAGGTGGTAGGTTTACTTGATTCATTGTACCTAGAGTGATAGTGGTGACTGGTGGAGCTATGTTCCACTTATAGAACAAAGATTATAAGACTTTGTCTAGGTGGATGTTGTGTCATATTTTGGATGATTTTTTTCTTTGGGATGTTTATATAACTAATTTTGGTACTCTTTTATCCTTCATGAGTGTTTGGAATACCAATTTTTTATTTTTTATCTACCACTGTTCCATATTTATTTCTTTTTCTTATGTAATATTCATTCCCTTTGGTCTTATAAATGATGTCAGGTGCTAGTAACCAATCTGTGTAGATCGATAATGACCTTTGAGATATGTCAAAGCCGGAGCAGGTATCAGTGTACCTTGGTATCAGGATAGGTTGATGATAAAATTTTATCAAAGGTGGTTAAGTATCTTTCATTGATGCCAGTATGTAGTTTGGGATGTTCCGGTAGATGATGGGTTGTATTTTGGGATTTGAGGGGTATTTACAAGCGAGTGCATGGAAAGCTAACATCCAAAAAAGCATTAAGTCACCACAGATGTTTGGGAAAAGTGTATTTAAGGAATAAGTTGATCTTATTCTAGTATTTTCCCAATTTGATCTGAGTATTTTGAAAACCTATAAAGTTGAATTATGTTTGGCGGAACTGATATTCCTATATTTTTTGGTTGATTTTATGACCTGAGTATCCTTTTTGATGTTTTTCTATTGCATGTTGATGTTGTGTAGTGCCATAACACCAATAATACTTTTGAAAAATATTCAAAAGTTTGGTATCTATGAACCTTATAAATTGAACACTCTATTTGATAAAAATCTTATAGAGATAGTGGCATGTGTTTTCCAAGATTTGGGATAGGTTGTTACACCAATTTTCATTCAAGATCTAGTAGCAGAACCTGTAAGGGATGAATCTTGGGATCATACATAGGAATTTATTCACTATAAATCACTATTGTTCTGAATATCAAATGGTCCTCACGAGTTATATTATTTTTTGAAAATTATTGAGCTTCTTTTTGAGTTTTGGAAGCACTAGATTTAATAATGTTAAATTTTTCTGCATTTATGATTGAAGGGGATAGTAGGAGATGGTGGAATTTGATGGTTAAAAAAATAGAAATGATTGGAGTGTAAATAATTCAAATACCTCTTTATAGAATAGTTATATCTAGATTAAATGGTTTCAGAAAAGACTGTGGAGTTTATTAGATTCTAGTAGGGAAAAACAATCGTGACTCAATATACAATACACCTTAAAGAACATGTTCGGTTTTCTCTAAAGGTGGTGAAAAATGATAAATTTAAGGCATAAAGATTCAAAATGGAGTTTAATTTGATATTTGATCTCATTTTTCCATGTTAAATATCGCTTCTTATACGGATTTCATGGATAGAGCATTGATGGTTGAGCTTGACTTGGCTGATAAGTCACAGCTTAACGGAGTTCTTCTAACTCCCAGTGGCAGTTCTATTAGTTCCATTAAAAGAAAGAGAAAGCATTATGAGTCTTGTAGTGTATCTTGATACCATGCATCATCTAAACCATTTTCATTGTCTAGGGAAGTCCGACATATTTTCTTTTAGTGTTGCAAGGTTAGACATTCAAAATGAGTTTATACCAAGGAACTAAATACCATTGATTTGTACATTCACTAAGGAAACCTATAGAAGTTTTCCCATATATTATCTAATTCACATAGTGTCATGGGGTCATCATCACCAAAGTTTCAACATTGACATTATATGTTTTAATAAATAATGGGTTTTGGCTATACACACATGGAACAAAGCTTCTTCACACAGTAGAAGAGTTTCTATTGGAAACTAACACGACTCCAGTGATGTTGTGAGGTACCATCATTATATCCTCATCTTTAGTGACTTATTTATTTGATACCGGTGCATCTCATTCATTATTCTAGACTTATATTGTGAATTTTATAAAACTTTCTTTAGAGATTACGTCTTATGGAATGTATATTTCTAAACCTCTTAGAATAAAGAGAGAATATGGTTTCTAAATACCTTCTTGTTTCTTATTTTTAATAAATATTGAACTCTTCTATAATTTTATGGTTCTGAACATAAAACCTTTATATGTCATTCTTAGGATGGATTGGTTAAATACCCATAAAAATTTAAATGGAAATTATCTTCAACGGGTCTCCTTTACTATGCTCGAGGGGGGTGTCAGGTTTTCCAGGGAGAATGGGATTCAAGATAGAGTCAATCCGAACCACCTCTATCAGATTTAGGAATAGTGATATCGATGTTTTCTTCTAATATGGAGTGAGAATATTTAAGTTTTAATCTTAATTAATTATTATTCAAGTCTCCCAACATGTTTATGTCTAATTTTTTATGTTTTCCACTCGTAAGGGAAGTATATTTTTTCATTGACTTAGTACCAGATACCCAACCTATCTATTTTACTTATTACCATATGAAACCAACTAACTTGAAAGAGTTAAAGACCCAGTTGAAAGATTTTTTGGATAAAGTCTTTATATTCCCAAGTGTGTAACATTGGGAAATGCCTATTCTATTTTTAAATTAATATGATGTTATGATTTTCCTTTTTTATTACCATAAGCTCAATCAAGTTATTCTAAAGAAAAAATATTTTATACCTTACATAATTGATTTGTTCGACCATTTAAAAGGTGAAAAGTGGTTCTCAAATTTTGATCTTTGGTTTGGTTATCTACAGTTTAGAATAAGAGAATCTAACATTCCAAATACCACCTTAAAAAGTAGGTATGGAAATAATGAGTTTCTTTTTATTCCATTTTTTCTACAAAAAATTCCTATTGTTTTTATGGCACTGATGAATGGGATATTACATGAGTATCTTGATTCATTCATAGTGTTATTTGTGGATGGAATCTTGTTTTACTCTAAATCTAAGGAGGATAATGTCCATCATCTGAGAGAAGTTTTGGAATTTTTTAGAGAACACTGACATTATTTCAAATTGTCAAAATCTAATTTATGTATTTAGGAAGATAATTTATTGGTCTTAGTAGGGTATTACTATAGGTTTGTTAAATATTTCTATAATTTGGATTCATTAATGACCACTATCACTCAAAAAGGAATAACATTAGTATTGGATTTTAATGTCAAATTAATTTTGATGAGTTGAACGTATTTTGACTTCCTCACCAATGTTGAATTATATTGAGGCTGGGAAGTGTTATGTGTTCTTTAATGATGCATCAGGTTTGGGTTTGGGAATCATTATCATCCTGAGTGATAACGTGGTAGCCTATGGTTCTCAACAAATTACGTCACATGAGAATAATTAACCTACATGTGATCTTGAACTAATATTTATAAAGAATGATATTGAGAGTTGGTGAAATTTCCTTTTTGGAGAAAGGTTTACTAATGATTCTAATAACAAGAATCTAATTTAAATATTAACTCAAAAATATTTTAATCTATAGAAGGGTCATTGGGTAGAGTACTTGGAATATATTGATTTCAACATTTCTTTTGACCTGAAATGGGGAATACCATTTTTGATTCTTTAAATAGGAATTTTACAACCGAGGATATGAAATAATCATTATAAGAGTGGATTTTGATGGCTCTATTTACTCATATGGACTTTGAAACTTAGGTGGATGTGACCAAGACTGTTTTACCAAGCATTCAGTTGAACTCTCAAGATGATTATTTAGGAGAAGTATCTTCATGATTAATTATATGTTTTTTGGTACCCTTTTTATGGTCTGGGGACTATAATAAATTGGTTATTCTCTTCTGAGGGTATTCTATGATTCTGAAACCAGTACATCATACATTTTACTATGATAAAAACATTGATTTGGTATTTCCATAATTTATAGTGAGTGGTACATCCTAGAATCATGAAGATGTTCAATGAAATGTGAGGATGATTCTACTGGCCAATTATGAAATGAGACATTACTTAATTTGTTTCACATTATTATACTTTCTAATAGTTTAAGATCGATCACCAGAAACCTTTGGGTTTTCTTCAAGACCTTCTTATGCCAACTAGAAAGTGGGATGATATTTCGATGGATTACATGTTTGGATTGCTTCATACCTATTCAGGGTATAATTTTATGAGGTAAGTGATTGATGGGATTCTTAAATCATCTCACCTTATCCCCATTAGTGATATAACCAATGTTAATGACATAAAAAATCAATATGCGCATGATATTTTTAGATTGAACATATTTCCATATTTTATTATTTCTGATAGGGATCCCAGTTTAACTTATCATTTTTAAAGTGGCCTCCAAGCATCAAGGGTATATCCTGTTAGATTGAGGATTTCATATTATCCATATAAAAATGTACAAATAGAATGAGCTATATATATTCTTGAAGTCATGCTTCATTCTCTCGTTCTTGTGTGGAGCTTAGAATAGCCACTTGGGACAGGTTGATTTTTCCTAAAACAATGGTTACCATTCATTCATCAGTATAGAACCCTTTAATTCCTTGTGTGGTTATTCATGTAAATATATATTATATTGGTCTTAGATTGGTGAGACTTTCTTGGTGTGGCCAATTTTGTTTCATGTAATGATGAAAAATATTTTATTGATTAATTAGATAATGGTAGCATAATTGAGATAGTATAAATCATATGATGATATTCATTGACTCCCTTTAGAGTTTTAGTTGGTGAATGTGTGTTTTTGAGGGTTACACATTAGTTGGGTCATTGTAATATTGAAAAAAAAAGTGAAATATTACACTGAGATACATGGGACCATTTGAAGTTGTTGAGAGGATTTGAAAAGTGGTTTACCACTTTGATTTTTCACCTCATTTGATGTCGATTCGTGACATGATTCACATGTTTCATCTTAAGAAGTATATAGATAACACATATCATTTTTTATGATAGAATGACCTTGATTTTGAACCTAATTTATCCATGAATTATCATCCATTTCAAATCGTTGATTCTGAGATGAATGTTCTTTGTAGGAATTCAATACCTTTGGTTTGAAAGTTATAAATGTATGAATCTGATTCACATAAGACTTGGGAGAGTGAGGCATTGATGAGATAGTAGTGGCATCATCTATATGGCATGGATTCTTCATGAAAATATTTTTGGGGGTAGAAAGAGTTTATAGTGCGTAGGTTGTACCATCACATTATCTCCTTTAGGTACTACTTACCCATTGTCTTTTATCACCTATTTTTTTAAGTTCAATTCTGGGTATTTATTGAGTTTTTGAAATTTTCCAGGTTTTCTATAGGGAGATATGTCATGGTCCGAGGGGATTTGATATAGAGAGGGTTATTTTGGCATAGACTATCTAGCTATAATGTATCTAGTTTTAATATAAATTCCTTTTTAGGCATAGTGGTGACTTGGAGAGTCAGTTTCAACATAGAGGTTCTAGTGAATAATTTGGGGGGCTTCTACCATATTCATAACAACTGCGGTGTGGTCATGGTTGTTGCAGCATAGAGGGTCAGGTGTGTGTTTTAGGCCTCATCTATTTTGGGGGTAGTTTCAATGTGGTGTGTGGTCTACATAATAACCTTGAATATGGTAAATATGATCTCGGTGAGGTCTACACCATGGATTCAGGAGACAGTGGATCGGGGGTGGTTGTGGTGAGGTATACTTCTTTGCTCCTTGGTCTAGATCTTTTTCAGAACTTCTACATTGTTTTGTCATGGATTGTGTTGTGGTGTGTTGTTTTTCCAAAATTTAATATCCCAAACCGTTTTTATCTTCCAACTTCTCATATTCAAATCTATTTGACCCATTGGGTTTTGGAAGCACTCAATAGAGGATTTTAACCCCTCCAACCTCTAATCTTTTTAGATCGAATGATTAGTGAATGAAATTGGCCTCCCTTTGATAAGTGAATATATCCTTTATGTTGAATCCTACATTATTATATTCTCTCACCCTTTGTCAGTGATGAATCCACATGTTGTTTATGGATTGGATCCTTTTTTTGATGAATTGTGATTCTAAGTATTTCTACTTGATTTCCATCACCTTTGAATTTTAGTTAATGGTTCCCTATTTGGGTATTTATTGATCATGTAAATTAAGGTTGGTGGTTTCAAAAGTTTTTTCCTTAAAATTTAATCCAATATTAATTTCTTGTTTTAAATGTATTATTGAATATTTTCTAAACCTTAAATTGTGATAATTTGATGATTGATTTCAAAGGCATGAGGCCTATGAAAAAAACCCTATTTTCAAGGGCTTTAAAAATATGTTTTGATTTATGAAATTATGGCTTTAAATGATTTGATATTGGGGAAATTTATTTAATGTAATGATTAATTTGAAAGGCATGAATTATATTAAAACTACTATTTTAGTTTCGAAATTGAAATATCATGTTTAACATGAAATTGGGAACTGACATTATGAATAATGAATTTATATAAAATGAATGATTTTCCCATAATTTATTGATCTTTTAAGTCACATTTGAGCCTAAATAGTTAGTTCATGGTGCATATAATAATTATATTCTTCTGAATCCCTTACAATATATTCATGATGAAAACTCTAACTAAATCATGCCCATCATGATTTATCAATATTGGGTGTTGATTGATATTTTCTTGATGGCCTGATCCCTAGGGATGTGTGCACACAATTTATTCATGTTTATTGATCGAGTAGTATGAGGATATTATATCCCAAAACTAATATATCTTAAGGATTATGAACCTGTTTTTTGGTTTTTATTTTATTTTTACATTTGAGTGATTATAAAACTAATTTATTCATTTCCTTTCTCATTTTTATGAAAAATATTCATTTAATACTATCCTTGATATACTTTTCATATCCCTAATTTGAAATAATTTTTTAAATGAAATTTTTTAAAATATTTGGCATGCCTTGTTTTATTTAAATTTAAGAATAAATGGTTTATTTCTATTGGAATTGATTATGGAACATTTGGTGGAATCCTAGTGTGTTTCTGTTTCTCAAACCCTGTTAATAACATCATGTATTTATGGATTATGTTATGTCAGTTCTAGGAAAATGTAAAACATCATTTGGATGTGGAGGGTGGGATATATTCATGGGACCTAGAGTGATGGTGGTGACTGGTGGAGCTAAGTTCCACTTGTTTCACAGGGATTCTAAGACTTTATCATGGTGGATGTTGTGCATTCTTTTGGATGATGTTTTTCTTTAGGGTGTTTATCTGACTACTTGTAGTACACTTCTCTCAATGAGGAGTGTTTGGAATACTGATTATATATTTTTTATCTTTGATTGTTCTATATTGATTATTTTTTCTTGTTGAAAAATTGTTCCATTTGATCTTAGAAATGATTTTAGGCACTAGTCGCCAACTTGTGGGGATTTGGAAAGTCCTTTAGGTTATGTCAGAGCCATATTGGGTATTAGTGCACTAGGGTATCTAGGATAGTTCATGAAATTAATTATTATAATTAATATTTAATATCATTTACCAATTAAAATAGTTTTAACCAATTTTTAATAGCAAATATAATTTATCATTAATCATATTTTATTTGAAATAAAAATGTGTATCACAGAAAAGATTTTTTTGAAGAAAAATTATTTTCTACAAAAAGATCTCACAAGAATAAAATCTCCAAACCATTTATTAAAAGAGAGAAAACACAAAAAGGAAGGGGGAGGGGTCAAATAAAGATAAATTCTCTCATCCATAAAGACAAGTTATTTTACATAATAAGAAGGATTTTTCCCATAGTCACAGTCAGATTCATCAATAGTTTCCCACTCCGACTGTGGGTTACCTTGGTTCAGAATCCTAAGGATTACTACCTTGAACCTTGAATTTTTAGTGGTGAGATTGACCTTTGAAGCCATGGATGTTTATCTATTATATACTTTACTTTTTTTTGTAGTAATCCTTTTGTGGCATTCTTTTTAGAGGATCACTCTTTCCTCTAATGACAACATCGTCAAAGGATGCACCACCACTTGAAGGCCTTAACTGATAAGTGTCCAATAAAACCATCAAAGACCCTTTATCAAATCCATCCTTTAGAAACATTACCCCACTTCCTATATCTACCCTAGCCTTTTCCCATAATATTACTTGATTTTAAACAAAATTAATCAATCATATTACAAGACATGGATCATATAGTCTAGTGTCTTTGGAAGACTAGGTACATAAAACTGAAAAAATCGGACTAAATAAAATAATGCTTTATTTATCATCCATTATGAGATTTTAAATTTATTTGATCGCTTAAATATGTTTAGGATAACTTGGTGATAACATGAACAAAGGGATGAACTAAACAGCCTAGTAAGGGAATAAACATAAGAATAAAGCATATCACAATGGTTAGTAGGTATAACAAGAAGATATAAAAGACATGGATGTACATAAGGAAGTATAACATATGTAATCATGGTATCATAGTAGATGTGGAAACAACATAAAACATGACATAATCATGAGTCAAGTATCATTTCAAATAAAGGATAACGAGTCATGGTTAACCACTAAGACCATTTCACATGGAGCATGAGTCAAGACTAACCACTAAGACTGTTGCACATGATGTCTCATGAGACAAAACATTACCCAATTCATGAGAGAACTATATTTTTTCAACAATAATAACATGCTGATGAATATGTGTTCCAGATGAAGAATCATACATAAGGAATCAAATATAAACAATAGGGTTACCCATGGTAAACATTTGGTATCAAAATATTGTCAAAAAGGAAAAACATAAGGTAATATCACAATGGTGTCCATGAAAGAAAGGATTTAAATAATACCTGGACATTAATAAGGTAAAATAGGTATATATAATGATAAGTTATATCAAAATGTATTAATAACATGTAAAAATAGAATTTAAGAATCTTTATAATTAAAACATTTTTGTGGTTTAAGGAAAATAAAAAAGATAACTTAAAGTAGAAAATGACATTATATTTTATATAAAACCATAAGTGACACACTTGAATTTTTGTTTTCTTACTTTTTACGACTTTTCATTTGTTTCTTGGGTTTTCCCTAGACTTTTGGGTGTTCCATATTAAAATTTTTATGTTTTAGAGGTTTTGGGTGGTTTTTTACCTATTTTTGGTTTATGTGAATGTTATGAGAAGGTGGAATCTTGAGAAATTAGTTTAAAAAATCCAAGGGGAACCTTTATATGGGTTATGTTTGTTGGATGGTTTATCCACTTGAGTTAGATAAGTGTCAGGGTGAAAAGGGTGATTTTATAGAAATTTTTCCAGGTTGTACAATTAAGGTGCATGGTTAGTTTAGTCATGGAGGTAAGTGTGATGGGGGAGACATGGATTTCACATGGTTTAACTAACCATGTAGCCTAAGTGTGAAACCTGTGCAGCACTAGAAAGTGGATAATTTCCTAGGTTTCACATGATTTGTTAAACTACGCAAGCTAACCTTGTAACCCACTAAGGAAAGGGTATTTGAAATTTTCTTATTTTTAATTGGTGTTTTTCCCATAGCCTCCACATTCAAGCCCTGTCACCAAAAAACCTCCCATGGTGGTTTCTGGCTTTGTCATGCCCCTAAAAGTGGATTTTATGGTGGTTTCTTGGTGAATCTTAACCCAGTTTGAAAGGTTAGGGATCCTCTCTCTTTCTACTTTTCTTTTATTCCCTTTTCCCTTTATTCTCAAACTCTAGTGGCAATGTTGGGTTAATTTGCATACCTAGGGTAGTGGGAAATTGGCATTTTTTTCATTTAGGGTTCCACTTGATAGATCTTGGCTCTTAGAACACTAGTGGTTCATTTTTGGGTGTATTTAGTTGATGTGCCTTTTATTTTAGGTAGTTTTCCCTTTGTAAATTTCTTTAAAGTATGAGATTCATTGGTTTCATACTTTTATCACCTTCTTTACATTTTTAATGTTATTGTATTAACTTTGGATAATTTTGTTTGTGTGAAAAGTGTTGTTTTATACCTTATTTTTTGAACAATAGTATTTTTTGGGGTATTTTGTGCAAACCATGTGTTTGAGAAAATCCCTGATTGGATTTTATAAGTAAATTTTGGTATAAAAAGCATGGTTTGGTTTTGTAAATACATTGGTGAAATTTTAAATGATGTTTTGGGTTCCTTTTATGGGTTCACCAAGTGATTTAGTTTTTAAAAAATAATTTTTATTGGCTTTCAAATGTGGTTTGACAAGTGATGACAGTTAATGGCCCATTTTCCATTTTTATAAAAATGGATTAACTTAAAAATGTGCTATTTTTTGTAAAAAGGGAATTTTATGAAATGATTGTGAAATGGTAAATAGTGAGTTTACACCTCTGTTGAAAATGTTGTTTGTTTCTTCAATAAATATTAATTTTGTGAAGAGATCTTGAGGCTTGTTTGGCACCTTTATTAATGTTTTGAATGTTTTTCATGAAAACCCTCATTGGATAATTCTCTTGTCTAGTTTTTGTGAATGGATGGGATGTACTCACTGTGGAATACATGAAACCCATTTATTTATTTATTCATTGTAAGCTAGAGGCTGATCCTTGGAGTGATTTGGGGTTATTCATGCTGTGTAAATTATTATATATGATATATCTAAATGTGATTGGATGCTCAGTTGGCATCAGTTGGCTCACACCGTTTATACATGAGACATGGGAACCTGGCATATTGATATAATTTTTAGAGAATTATGGTTTTAATGGCTGTATTACACACTAACTAGTTTCCCATTGTAGGTGGATATATTGGGTTTATTTCTATGAGATTTTCCCCTTGGTTTTCCCTGAGTTAGGGTGGCTAGGAGTATTTAGGGAGTTTTTGATTTCATCGTGTGAGTCATGCTTCTGGTAATGGGTATCATGTATTATTATGTACTAGATTATTCATGATATCCTAGGTTCTCCCAAGTCTATTGTCACTTAGTTACTTCCAGTGATGAATGAGATGATTGTTACTTGGTTACTCTTGTGTGATTATTTCCATTTCCCATATTATTTAACTATTATAGTGCTATCATGTGTGATGTATTTCAGGGAAAGTGATGGCTTATCTCCCAAAGGTTTATGGTAAAATGTTTTATAAATTTAGTTTTATACTCTATTGTTCCATTTTGAAATGAAAATATCACTTTCCACTTTAAAATTTTAATGCTACTTTAATGGAAATGAAACTAGATTTGGAATGAAAAGGGGAAATGTATCGCGTTTGGTTTTTAAAGTGAAAAATTTGGAAAATATTACTTTATATATTTTATTTCAAACATGAGGTTGATATTTATTTTATTTTAAATGAATTACATAGGGAATAGATTATTTGGGCGAGCCTACTGAGTTTTAATACTCATGCCTATAATTTCAGCTTATTTTTAGCTTGTGGTTCAAATATCATCTTGGTCTTGATCACTATTGGTGATAGTTGTTCCTGGTACCGAAGAGTGACCCTTGGTGTCACATGGAGGTTTTATTTTTGTTGTCATGTTTCTAGTTGGGTTTTCTTTTATAGTTTTTTCGTATCTTCATATTATTGCATAAAATATGTTTAGTTAGAAATATAAATGATTTTGTGCTTATTGTTCATCCTTCAATAATTTTTTTAGTTTATTTTTTATTGGGATAAATCATTCCCTTGTTTTATTTTGTTGATGCCTGACACTATTTTCCAACCCATAGTGATTGAGAACTCCCTTTAGGACTTTCCATGGATCGGCATGGGTGACCGGTTCAGTATTGACCCTATTTGGATCATGAAAACATAGTATTATGGGAGGTTTATATCAAGGATCATACTTATGAATCTCTCTATGTTATTTGGGGATGTCAAGGTAGATTTAGTAGGAATTTTGGTACTTGATAGGCAGGAACAGAAAGGAAATCATGAACCCTTGCACGTTATGATCCTCAGGTTTCCATGGGAAGTGCAATTTTGTTGGCTTCTTTTGTCTTTGTGGACTCTTTGGTGTTTTGGATATGAAAATGGAGTTGTTTTAGTGGTCTATATGATATTTATATGGCCTAGAAAGCGATGTGGATCTAGAGATATGGTCATAGAAGACTCTCTATAACAGTGTTTTTTTAGCATATGGCCACCATCCATATGGCCAAGTCACCCATCGACACTGGTTTCTATTGTGAGTTTCTTTGAGTCGTTTTGATTCTGAAAATTGTTTTGAAAACCCTTGTGTTTGGATTGTGAAAATGTGGTTTTAGTGGTAAAGGCTGGATTTTGTAAAGTGGAAAAAAGGATTTCCATAATTAGCCATTTTGGAATACTTTCGACAAATTAAATCCTTTAAAATGACCTCTTGGGGTAAAATGGAAATGATTTAATGAGATTGGGAATTTATAATCAAAACTGGGGTTTATGGAAAATAGTTGTTTGAAATTGGATATTTGTTTGTAATTTTTTTTAAATTAAAATGGTGAGTTTTAATCAAATGGTTCCGATGGAATGAGATTTTTTGAGCTTCTATAAAAAAAATTAATTAAAATAATTGAAAATTTTTATGGGAAATCATGTTATTTTATTTTTAAACATAATGAAATTGATTGAAAATTAAAATTTGAAAATGATTTTTTGACCTGGTGGTTAGTGAGCCTTTGAAAGTTTCCATGAATTATTTTGGATTGGGTTTTATGATTTGTTTTGGAAAATGAGAATGTTTTTTTTACCATTGATGTATTCCATGGTTGCTCACATGCATAGATATGTGAATGAAGTGGTTGGATAATGATGTGGGTGGAGAGTTCTCGGTGTGGAATGAGTTGATATGTGCCTGGATTGGCATAGAAATGTGAATGTGAGTGAGACTCTACCTAACACCAATGATTAGTGTGAAAAATCCACAATGTTTATTTTCAGAAGTGTTTTTAAGCTGGAAATTGTGGTGTTTTTGAAATACAATGGTTGTGTGGCCTGTTTTTATATGTTTTAGACGTGTTTTCCATTGATATTCAATCTCATTATTTGGAAGCGATGCTCATGTTTTTTCCTAAGTTGAAATCTTGTTGGTGATTCGGTTTTGAAGTAGTGTTTAGTGAGTCTCTAGAAAGTTGTTTGGAATCTTTGAGCTAGTTTCCCTTAGTGTTGGTGTTTGTTCTATATGAGTTTTAGTTCACGTGTTAGTTTTGATAGATATATTAGTTTTCTTATTTCCCAATGTTTTTCCCCCAAATAGATTTGAAGAATATTAGTGGTGTAACTATGGTTGTCACGACCCGAACCTACCGGTCTCGAGCCACAACTACCTCCAAGCCTGCCTCCATAGGCCAAGGGCTGGAGACAAGCACCGAAGGCGTAAAAATCTCGGGGAGGCCTTTGCCTTAGTACCTTTACCAGCACACACAACCCACTCAATGTAGAAGTGTAGAGTAAAAAAGGAAACCAATGTATGGACTACAATATCCCAACCAAAAGCATGCATCGACCTCTAAAACAGAACAAGTAAAGTGCAGAAAAGTAGACTGACAAGTAAAATGAATAGTAAAGGGAAAAACACGTGCCCAACTAGAAAGTTTCCACAACCCGGCAATAGGTAATGAGAGTAAAAACCTGGTGATTCTCAAACTTGAAAGTCCTAATACAACCATTGAACGCAACCCAAGCTCCTATGTCCTCTATTCTCTTATATAGTCTCAATCGACCTGTCTGTTGTCTATAAGGGAACTATAAGTGTGGGCAAAGCCCAAGAAGGGGTGAGTATAAAGGTATTCAGTAGGATTCCCCAAAAGCTCGAGGGAGCAACAAAGGAGGTACTAAAACGGTGAGAAGTAGATAGAAAAATGAACATTGTAAGAGTACAGTAGAGAGAGTGCGGCACAACAAAACAAAAGAAAGGAAGTAGACTCATCCCAACGCAAGGAGCTAGAAATGGTGAGAAGACAAACTTCTCATCGAGTCTTCGCTACCTATATTATAAGAGTAGACTCATCCAACCAAGAGAATATATACACTAAAATCATGTGGCATACCTCGCACGTCTTGGTTGGAAAATCACCCCTCTTCCTCATGTGTCCTATGGTCACGTCAAAGATCTCACACCACTGATTTGCACAACAAGAGTCCTACACCAGTAGTCATAGAGAAAACCACTTCCTAGCCTAGAAGAAGGAATTGTGCCTGAAAACCCAATGGGTGAACCACTACCCAGCCCCGCTGTAGGGTAAACCCCACTAAGTCAATGGGTGACCCACTGCCCAGCCTCGCTGGAGGGTAAACTCTAAAAATACAATGGGTGACCCCCTGCCCAGCCCCGCTGGAGGGTAAACTCTAACAAGTCAATGGGTGACCCAGTACCTAGCCCCATTGGAGGGTAAACCCCAATAAATAAATGAGTTACCCACTGCCTAGCCCCGCTAGAGGGTAAATCCTAATAAATCAACAGGTGACCCATTGCCCTGCCCTGCTGGAGGGTAAACCCTAAAAAGGAAATAGGTGACCCACTGCCCAGCCCCGCTGGAGGGTAAACCCTAATAAGTCAACGGGTGACCCACTTCCCAACCCTACTAGAGGGTAAACCCAGAATTGTTCCAATAACTATATAATGTAACTAACATCAAAGGGTTTCACCATCATCGCTACCATGCTTTGGTTCAGAATGCGTCAAAGAATCCTCCAACCAATGCCCTTTCATAATTCTACATTTAATGAGATCTCTAATGAGGCTCTTCATTCCCAAATAGATTACACCATTGCAATAATCATGGAAAAACATGCAGAATCGACTATTCATATGCCCCGAACAGATGTCTGGTGAAGAAGTCACAAAACGTTGCACACAGCTTGAAAGACGGCCCATGGTCCCACACCTCAACTCCATCATCAATGCCTAAAACCACCTAGGAAAACGTCTTCTCAACTCCAGGGTCATAGTGCTGCAGACTGCACCTAAAATGGACTCCAGATGTGCTCGTGCCATCTGAAACAAGAATCTCAGCGAGGTACTAAATAACACTTAATGGACATGTCTCACCACTGAGCCACCATCGTGGGAATTAAAAATTTCCAAGACCATCTCAAACCCTCTACCTCGATCTGATGATCGTGTTGTCATAGACGGAACACAAATCCGATACTCGGTTTGAGAGTTAGTGGCATTTTAAAGCCAATGGAGGGAGACGGGGTGGACTAGACCGGTTCGGCCGGTCCACCCATTTAGACCGGCAGTCCGCAGCTCGGCCACTCGGATAGCCCGGTCCCCCACGACCAGCGATTCACCACGCAGGCCGCGCTACTTCACCCAAACCAGCATGATCCGGTCCGGATTTTCCCATGGGACCCGCATTTCGCGGGTCTTGGTCTGCTCATGGGGTCGCGATGACCCCGGTCTTGTGCTACACGCTGTCCGACGAAGCCAGCCAGTGCACCCATGTGCCTCCTACTACCCTGGAACCACTAGAAAACAATGATTTTGGCAGGAAAACTTCCCGGGGCCACCCCGAATGCCCCAGGACTCGGAATTTCGATCCGAAAAGAGCGTTGGAAAGCTCAGATCAAACCCTACGCATATATGGCATTCACATGAAACTTTGTAATCGTTTAAAAACTATAAATTGAGAAAAAAAAGGTGAGGGATATTAAAATGAAAACACAACGTTGCCCACCTCGTAGGGTGTTGCCCGATGCTCCACGATCGATCCACCTTCGCTGGAACCGAAAATGCCTTGCTGGGGAGGAGGTTGAACTTGAAGGATGGGGAGGGGATATCTTGTTGGGAGATTCTTCCAGAGAACACAAATGGGTAATAATGAGAGGATTTTTGTTTAAGTAGAAAAAAATAGAATTAACTTTTAATTAATTTTTTTAATCACCCACGAAAAGACCCGCATCTGAAACTCTCGACGGGGCCAAGATTAATCCGCTCCTAGGGTAAATGCCATGTCTTGTGTGCAATGACGGTCTCAGAATTTTAATTTGAAGATCTGTTTCAACATTATAAAATTCAACACCTGAGGCCGCTAAATTATGAAAACACCATTGGTGGCGTTTTCCATACAAGGCCCGCGCCTGCGAAAGTTACACCCCTCCTAGGGTAAACGTCATTCTCCAAACTCAACAGTGGCATTGGTTTTCCAGTCCAAGCTAATTTTTAGGAGTTATTCCATTTATTGGGTGTGCCTAGTGTGAAAACACTTAATTCTGGTCACAATGGGGCTCGAAATTGTACGCCGTCTGAACACCCTGCTCTGGAATAACATCAAGAAAAATTAAAAGTCTCACAGTCTCAAAACCCGAGTTCTTATATCATTCCATCCTTCATGTTCTTCATCCAAAAAAAAATACATAAAAAACTGAGGATAATAAGCCCGCATCTGGCTCTTCTGTTCCCAAGTGCTCTCCTACACCCTCCCATGCCTCCACATCACACAAACAAAAGGAATGCTCCATCCACATAAAGTCTGCTCATGTCGGTCTTCAATTTTCACCATGTGCTCTGCAAAGGTGGCTCCATCCTCAATGTCTAGCTCTCCCCAGTCGATAACGTGCATGGATTCATGCATGTATTTCCTCAACTACGACACGTGGAAGAAGTCATGCACCCTCTCCAGCTGTGGGGGTATAGCAAGATGGTAGGAAACCTCACCAACCCTATGCACGATTCAAAGGGCCCAATGAACCTCAGGGATTGCCTTCCTCCCCAACTGAACCTCTGTGTTCCATGCCACAGTGAGACTTTCAAAAAGAAATGGTCCCCTTACTCAAACTCCATAGGCCTATAATGATGGTCTTCGTAGGACTTCTTTCTACTCTGAGCCATCCTCATCCACTCACGAATGACCTGCACCTTCTCCATCATCGCCCGCACCAACTCTAGGACCACGAGGGAGGTCTCCCCAACCTCTTTCCAGCACAACGGTGACCTGAAGGGTCTCTCTTAGTGGGACTCAAAAGGTGTCATTCCAATAGTAGATTGGTAATGGCTGTTATACACAATGTCCACCAATACAGGTGATCCTCCCAGCTTAGGCCAAAGTCTAACACGCACGCCCTGATCATATCCTCCAACACCTTGATAGTGCGCTTGGTCTTCCCATCAGTCTAGAGGTGAATATTTGTACTCATACGCAGCCGAGTCCTGAATGCCTCATACAGGCCTCGCCACAAATGGGACATAAACCATGTGTCGTGGTCGGAGATGATCGTTGAGGGTACTCCTTGAAGGCAGATGATCTCCTGAACGTATAGTTGTCGTAGAATCTTCACCAATCTCTTCTCCCTGATGGCAAGGAAGTTCACCGACTTCATGAGTCGGTCCACTATCACCCAAATGGAATCATGGGCCTTCTTTGTGCGTGGAATCCATGTGATGAAGTCCATAGATATTCCATACCACTTACACTCTGATATATCAAGGGGCTACAACAACCCTACCAGAACCTGATACTCTGCCTTTACCTGCTGACATGTAAGACACTGTGAAACAAACTCAGCTACGCTCTGCTTCGTTCCAGACCACCAAAACTATCACTGAAGGTCTCTGTACATATTCCCCACACCGGGATGTACAGCTAAGGGATAATTGTGGAATTCTCGCATCACCTCCTCGTGCATCTCCACGGGTACTACTGCTCACCCCTAGAACAGGATCATGATTCCCTCCTTTGGAATACCCATCGGGTGTGTCGCCCTTGGATATATGATCATGCAGTACCTTGCTGTCGATATCCCCCATCTTGGACTCTCTCACATGCTCAAGGAGTAAAGGAGTGAGTATCATCGACTGTAGAAAAGTTATACCCTCCTGCTACACAAAGGTCTGCTGTAGTGAAGCCAACTACTCTGAAGCTTCCCACACTAGATGAGCCTGGGACTTCCTGCTAAGGGAATCTGCTACTGTGTTTCCCTTCTCTGGAGTATAGACTATCTTGAAATCATAGTCCTGCATAAATTTCAACCAGTCCCTCTGCCTTCGATTCAGATCCCTCTGAGTGAATATGTACTTGAGGCTCTAGTGGTATGAGTAGACCACGAAATGCTCACCCAGAAGGTAGTGTCTCCATATCCTCAAAGTGAAGACCACCGCTGCCAACTCCAAATCGTGAGTCACATAATTCTACTCATGGGGCCTCAACTGCCTTGACCAATATGAAATAACTACCCTTTTCCTCATCAGCACGCACCCGAGCCCATCTTCTGAAGCGTCGTAGTATACCATGAACTCGATGCCCTCCTCTGGAAGCCTCAACATTGGAGCACTAGTCAGCCTCCACCTCATCTCCTTGAAGGCCTTCTGGCTTTAATCAGTCCAGGTGAACAGTCGTCCCTTCCACATCAATGCATTTAAAGGGGTATCAATCCTAGATAAATCTCCCATGAACCTCCTGTAGTACCCTTCCAAACCAAGGAAGCTCCACACCTCAGACGCATTCTTGGGTGGCTCCAAAGAAATAACTACCTCTATGTTTGCAGGATCTATGGCCAATACCTGCTCCGTATTGACATGCCCTAGAAATTTAACCTCAAGAATCTAGAACCGAAACTTTTAGAGCTTCCCATATAGCTGGTGATCCCAAAGTAAGTCTAGGACCATCCTCAAATGCTCTGCATGCTCCTCCTCTTTCACAGAGTTGATGAGTATGTCTTCAATAAAGACAACCATAAACTCGTCTAAGTACGGATGGAAGATCTAGTTCATAAAATCCATGAAAACTGTGGGGGAATTCGTCACGCCAAAGGGCATCACCAAAAACTTGTAATGCCCATAAAAATAATGGAAAGCCAACTTCGGGATGTCAGCCTCACTAACCCGCAACTGGTGGTAGCTGGATCAAAGATCAATCTTGGAGAACCACTTCACACCTCACAACTGGTCGAAGATGTCATCAAACCTTGGAAAAGGGTACTTTTTCTTTATTGTGGCCTGATTCAGGTGACGATAATCCACAAAAATTCGCAGACTCCCATCTGCCTTTTTCACAAAAAAACTGGAGCTGCCCAGGGGGATACACTGGGCCTGATGAATTCATTATCACAAAGGTCCTCCAACTAAAGTCGAAGCTCCAGAAGCTCTGTGGGTGCCATATGATATGCTACACATGATATTGGGGAAATCTCCGGCTGTAAGTCAATGCAGAACTGTAACACCTCGAGATTTTATGAAGAATATTCTTTTAATTTCATTGATGTCTTGTGTTGTATGCTAAACCAAAATTTGTTTGTGCTATACGCGACACCGTATTAGCTTGCAGTATACACAACACTATTCTTGGCTCGTGTTAAACACAATTTCATGTTCGTTTTGTAGAAATTATTCTACGCAAAATTAAGTATAGATTTTGTTTAATGTATAAATGAAATAAGTTTTGAATTATGTTATATGCAAAAACAAAGGGATATTTCACTACACGCAACCCTGACTTGTCTTTCATTACACGCAATCACGACCTTCCTCAATAGCGTGTGTTGTATGCAATACCGGGTTTCACTAAACAACGATATATGGTTATAATATTATCACGAACTAGCTGTTATGAATAGTATTAACTACATTTTGAATTTTATAACATTATTATTCATCTTACTCATTTTCTAGAACATGGTATGAGAATAAAATAAATATTTCGGGTAAAATAAGTATTTTTCAAAAAATGCATTTTTTCCGCCTTTTGATGGCGCACCAACATTAAATCTAGTTTTTGACATGTTTATAAGTTAAATTTTACAAAATAAAATTAATCTTTGGAATTAGTATATAAAATTTTACCTTGGATAAATTTTTCATATTATTCTAATAACTTTCATATTTTAATGAATAGTAAAAACACGCTATATTTTAATTAAAAACAACTTTTGTATTCATAATAATTATTGTTGTTAAATTATAATATTTAATGGTTTTAAATTATAAATAGAATATATTTTTACCATTTAATATAAGGTATGTAATTAGTATTTATTTTACATTGAATTTGTTGGTTAAATTAATTCAATCTTTTGCAATGTTTTAAACAAAAACCAGTTTTCTTTCAACAACGAGATTAATTCTAATTTAATTTCTGCAACTTCTGTGTATTGAATTTAGAAAAATGGATTCCATATTTGAATTAACTGGGTCCAAATTATATTAATAGACTACTTTTTATTTTTGGGCATTATGAATAGTAACTACGGTAAATTTTATTTACCATAGTAAAAGGTAAATCGGGTGATTAAGGGTAAATATAATATTATAAAATTACCCTAACACTTGTCTTAATACAATTGGATGATTATATTTCATCCTAAGCCATATTTGGATCTAAATTTAATCCATTAGAACCCACTTGGAGGTGATTAAGACCATTAGTTTATTTTATTTAAAGGAAAGTGAAATATGTCTCACTCAAACTTTAATAATTAAAGTATTTTTAATATAGGGTTATACAGAATATAAATTTGGTTATAAATACTCATTTGAAATCTAAAATGTCATTATTTACCATGGTAATTTTTTTGTAATTTTGAAGAGTTATTTAATTACCTTATTAGCTTATACATTAATGATGCAGAAATTATTTATTTAGCAAAACATCAATAATATTTTTTTATTGAAATAGTAATACATATTAAAGGGCTCACAAACCTGAAAAAAACTTATTGGTAGTGTATATATACACCATAATCATCCAATGACCGAATATATGACCATTTGGAGTCTTATAAAAGTGATTATGACACTTATATTATTTTATTTTATATAATGTCAAAGTTGTCACCTTCATAATTTAATAAATATAACATTTTAAAATTTCCGTGTTTTTGAAGATAAATCTGAATAATGTATTATTATGAAAGATATAATATTTATCTTCATCCTAGTATTTTATTTTTTATTCTTATGCAACAAATAAGTATATTTAAAAATTATACAAAAATGTTGTAGTAATTATTTTATTAATAGAAATATCAAATAAATGGGTTTTCAAATAGTAAAATAAATATTATATGAACTATTTAATGTCCTCCACTAATTTTATAGATTACTATGACATGTTAGTAACCTATTAAATATTTTATTTTGAATATATCCTCTGTGTGAATTTTATTTAAATTCAAATAAATGAATAGTATCAAAATTGACACTATTGTTATTTTATAAAAATAACATATTATTAAATTGTTTAAAAATCACAAAAATATTTAAAAATTATAAATTTAAATTTATATAGTAGAAAATTTCATAAATTATCTAATTATGGATAATTCAAAGCACATATGTAATTATTTATAACAATTTAAAATTTAGAATCTTATTACCACAAATAAAATTTAATAGATTAAATAGGGATAAATCAAGTTGATAATGTTTAAAATAAATTCCCTACATGTTTAAATTTAATTGGTTGATTATATTCCAACCCTATCGCATATAATAGTTGAATATGAGTCATTTTTTGATGTTATTAAGTGGGGTTAGATTTATTATAAATTAATATTTTTACGATTTCCAAAGGTGCCCCTCTCCTCCCTTATAAAAGGGAACCTCCTCCCTCTCATATTTACACAACTTTGAGCTTTCAAGATTGTCCAAACCCTAACCATTTCCCTTCTCAAATTCCCTAGAAATATTCTAGAATTCCTGGTCATCTTTTAAAGACCAATCTTAGTGCCCTAAGAGGAAGTTTCAAAAAGGCATGCTGAAGAAGAGGTAATACCCGTTACCGATTCTTTCAAATTAATTTCTTCTTCTTATTCTTTTTCTTCTTATTTATTTGTTTCAGTATGAAGTAATAAAATAATTATCACTCATATACTTATATGTTATTATATATATGAAACAACCCTATTTCACCTTCTATCCATCCAATGGAAAACGAAATCACCGCGCGTGCGTACGTACGGAATACCGTCTCCATGTCGTGGTGTAATATGTTTTCCCCCACCACCCTACATGGATGGGTATAATGGTGTAAATAAATAACTATATATGATTATTGTAAAGTGATTATGATTCTAAAATATTATACAAACACTTCAATACAATTCCATGATCATGGGAATGATATCATCGTTCGTGCGTACGTACGAACTACCGTCTCCACGACGCGATGAGATTCATTTTCCATGTAAACAATTAAAGAATGATTATAAAGTATATATAATAAGTAATCATGAAATATATGACATAATAATTCTACTGGATTTATGTATATATATATGTATGTCATCTACTTAATTCCATTCAATTCAAAAGGGAAACGAAAATAGCATCCATGCGTACGTACGGCCTACCATCTCCATGAATGGTGTATTTCATTCCATTTATCAATATATTATATATATGTATATTATGAATATATATTATATATAAATCATGTTTTATATTCTGGAATTAAGTAATCATGATCTATGTAATCATATGAATAATTACAAGTCAAAACATAGACGATAAATGAAACGATTTTTCCCAAAACGCTATTTAACATGGAATTTACAAAAGAACGGGTAATATAAATTCATAAGTGAACCATATATGATATAATAACAATGAATATGATTCTTTAGTAAGTCAATGACATTATTTAAATCATTATATAGGAGGTTCAGATATGTACGAAGCATATCAGACCTAAGGTAAGGGATAAATTTTCAATCTCATTTTTTTATCCGAGATTTCTTATACATAAGTATTTACTGGGGTTACGTTTATCATCCATGACCATGTTTTCTAAAAATGATATCATAAAATATTTACTATTATTCCATGAATGTTTAAAGGCATTTTGACCCTTTATTGACTTTTTACCACATTGTATGTATAGAATCTTTCCTTTAGTTACCATATAAAGTTCTTTTTGACTTTTCCGACAAAAGTACGAGGAGAATGTTAGTTTTAACTTATACGGCGTGAACAGATTTTTACGGTTTCATATCTCCTAATTTTCAAGAGGCTTACTCTACAATATTTCCTGGTTATTTTCAATAAAATCCTTTTCTCTTAAAATTGTGTGGCATTTTGTGAAAACAAAATGATTTTTAAGGAGAAAGGATATTTTCCTCAAGAATTTATTTCAAGTGTTTTATCAAAACCATTTTCCATCTAAGATGACATTATTTCATATGTGTATATTTCAAGTATAATGTCTATATGATTTATATGGTTTCACTTTTCTTATGATGAAATATCCAGTTGTTTTATATGGATTATGTGATGATGGGATAATGTTTATGAAACCCATTTTATTCTTTGGGTTATGATGAATGTTTTAAGTTTATTTTGTGGCACAAGTAAGAATTATTTCATTATGATATTGGTGGGACCTATATCTCCCTCCAATGCATTGGGTAAAGATTTATATCTCATTAGATAGACATGGCTAGAATGGTAAGTTAATCCGGTTTAGTGTTACAGGACTGAAACGAGGAGTGAACTCGATTCAGAAAGGGACTACGTCCACTACAATGGTCTTGGTAGCAATTACTTGGCTACTATAGAAATAATAACATGTGATTAATGGTTGCCACAATTACATGTTTTATTCCCATGCCATTTTATCATGATTAATGTTTCATTATGATCTATTCCTTATGTACTTCCATGTTTTATGATATTGCTCAAGATTTTGATGTTTAAACATTATGTTCATGTTTTTATGTTCAAATGTATATGGTTTGTTTTATTTTCTCCATGATTACACTTACTGAGCATTTGAGCTCACCCTTTATATGTTTTCTTTTCCCCAAGATATAAATAAAGAATTTAGGTAAGAAAACAAAAGGGGAAGATCTTTATGGGAGATGTTGAAGATCTTTCACCAGGATTAGAAGATTATGTTTCGAGTTTCCAAAGACACTAAACTATTATGATCCTTGAGTTTCGGTTCTTGTTATGTATTAAGTATTCCACAAAAGTAATGTAATGTTCATGTACGTCAAGATTTGGGTATTTACAAGAACTCCATCTCTCACCTCGGAGGTAGTCTTGAGACATCTTTTGAAAAAACATCCATATAGTCCTCTACAATGGTAGCGATCCAGGTGCTTATAGAATCTGCTGATCCAAGATCCATGCTCACCAACTTGTGAGAAAAATGCCATGGTCTCCTGCTCAGAGTACCCTTCTTATCTTCCACAAGGTTTCGTTCACCTAGAATGGTGAACCTCGCCCCATTAGAATGGAGGCATCTAACTAGTCTGCACCAACAGTCAATCTGGGCCCAAGCCATGGAAATACAATCCATGCCCAAGATGACGTCATATGGTTTCACCGTGATGACACGTAGGTCCCACATGAAAATATCTCCTCCAAATGACAGTTCACACTATCTATAGATAAAGGTCACCAATGAGGCACTTCTCGTAGAAACATCGAGGCAAAGCGAGTGTGTCAGCACCTCTACTGGGAGCTCCAACTCTTGTACCAAAAGCAGCGATATAAAATATTGGTTGGAACCTGTGTCTAATGGTACTGATGAAAGCTTAGAGTAAACACAAATTGTACCTCAGACGATCTCGTGTGCTGGGGGTCACGAACACCCATAGCCTAAAGCTGCCTAAAGCCCCTACCGACAGCTCCCTGAGCCTAGGGTGGGCCGCCCAGTGGTGGAAGTGGAAGGATATCAAAATGTCATCCCCCACCTCTAGGTCCTACCACTCTACCTGTGCCACCTACCTGAGGACCAACCTTTCCTTTCCTGGTAGATCCCTAGTCACCGAGCTGCCTATGCCGCTGCGGTGCGCCCACTACCTACCACAGCTACCCGGTACGCCTAGTTGGGCAGTCCCGTGCTAGGTGACCCTGTACGTCACAAGCATAACACCAGCTCTCTCATGAATGCCCCGATGCTCTATGGAGCCACTTCAGTGTACGAACCTGCCCCTAAGTCTGCTCATGGAAGGGTCTCCTTGACTGAGGCCCTGCTCTCTACCGCCTGCATGTTACTGAAGACACTTCTCTGAAGTGGCCACTACTAGGCCCTACCAGCTGGCATCCCTCATCCAGGAATCTCTTTGTCACGAGTTCCCGCTCTAGCACCCCGACATAAGTAGGGATACATAGGGGCACTACACTAGCACGAATCTCCTTGCGAAGACCCTGCTCAAACTTATGCACCCAAAAGTAACTATCGCAGATAATATCCTATGAGTAGCATGTCATATCGGTAAACTGGGCCAAGTACAGTTCCATAGTCATCCCCCTTACATCATCTCTAGAATCTTCTGAATCCGAATGAAGCGTAAACAAGATGGGGAGTACTCCTTCTGGAAGAGATGTTGGAAGCTATCCCACGTGAGAGACGACTCGTCGTCGGTCTGTGTAACCAACCCCCACCAACGCCCAGCTATACCGAGGAAAAGGCTGGCAACTAGGGATACCATCTTGTCCGCTGGTGTCCATACCAGCCTGAAAAGTTATTCCATGGACTCTAGAGAGTTTTCCACACCTTGGGATCTTGGTCCCCACAGAACATATGTGGTCGCTGACACTAGAAGTCTCGAAGCGCACTCATCCTTTGATCAACCTCAGCATGTGCTGCCGGTACTAACTGCCACTATCCAGATAGAGGGGCTATTGCTGAACCACTAGGTGGAAGGGGATCACGTAAGGGCCCCTGAACTAACGCCTTGTCGCTCACCAGGTCATCATCACAAACTAAAGAGGGTAACCTGGCCGGTTGCTGTCATGGGGGAATCCTAAAAATTATCTAGGATTACCACGATTATATTAGAATATATATATAACAGTAATAATAAAGGGGATATGACTCAAAAAGGACAGTCAAATACTCATTCCTACCAGATGCATCTTCCAATGTTCCCTGCAACAAGTGTCTCAGCATTCCGAGTTGACAAGCGGGTTATCATGGTCCTGGTGAATGGATACGTCGACCGCACGTACCATCACTAGACTCCCTGGCCTAAGAGATTCTCTTGAGGCACATCGAAATTATTTCCCTAAATCCCAAACAATTACTTTTTATGGACACCTGAACAACACCACAAGGAATGATACTTCTCTGATACCACTTTGTCACAACCCGAACCTACCGGTCTCGGGCCGGAAATACCCCAAGCCCACCTCCATAGGCCAGGGGCTAGCGACAAGCACTGAAGGCATAAAAATCACGGGGAGGTTTTTTCCTATTTACCTATACCTACACACACAGCCCACTCAATGCAGAAGTGCAGAGTAAAAAAGGAAAACCAAAGTACGGACTACAATATCCCAACCAAACGCATGCATCGACCTCTAAAATAGAACAAGTAAAGTGGTGAAAAGTAGGCAGAAAAGTAAACTGGACTGTAAAGGGAAAAACACGCGCCCAACAAGAAAGGTTCCACAACTGGGCAACAGGTTAAGAGATTAAATAGTTGGTGGGTCTAACACCTAAAAGTCCTACTATGACCACTAAATGCAGTCGAAGATCTTGTGTCCTCTATGCTCCTACATAGTATCGATCGACATGTCTGTCATCTGCAAGGGCACACCAAGTGCGGGAAAATCCCAGGTAGGGGTGAGTATAAAGATACTCATTAGGATGCCCCGAAAGCTAAAGGGAGCAACAAAAGAGGTACTAAAACAGTGAGCAGTAGAAAGAACAAAGAACAGTGTAAGATTACAGTAGAGAGAGTGCAGCTCAACCCAACAAAAGAAAGGAAGTAGACTCGTCCAAATGCAAGAAGCTAGAAACGGTGAGAAGATGAACCTCTCGTCGAGTCATTGCTACCTATAGTAGGATAGTAGACTAATACAACCAAGAGGAGATAGAAATAGAAAGTATGTGGCATACCTCACAAGTCTTGGTGGGAAAAGCACCCCTCTTCCTCGTATGTCCTTAGGTCACATCAAAGCTCTCACACCGTTGATCTGCACAACAGGAGTCTCGCTCCGGTAGTAATAGAGAAAACCACTGCCTATCCTAGTAGATGGAACTGTTCCTAAGAAGCCAATGGGTGACCCACTACCCAGCCCTGCTGGAGGGTAAACCCCACTAATTCTACGAGTGACCCACTGCCCAGCCCCGCTAGAGGGTAAACTCTAAAAAGCCAACAGGTGACCCACTGCCTAGCCCCGCAGGGGGGTAAACTCTAATAAGTTAATGGGTAACCCACTGCCTAGCCCGTAGGAGGGTCAACCATAATAAATCAATGGGTGACCCACTGCCCATCCCTGCTGAAGGGTAAGCCCTAATAAATCAACGGGTGACCCACTGTGTAGCCCTACTAGAGGGTAAACCTCAATAAGTCAACGGGTAACCCACTACCCAGCCCCGCTGGAGGGTAAACCTTAATAAATCAATGGCTGACCCACTGCTCATCCCTACTAGAGGGTAAACCCAGAATTGGTCTGATAAATCTGCACTGCAACTGACATCACAGGGTGTCACCAACATCACTACCGTGCTTTGGTTTGGAGTGCACCAAAGGAACCTTCTACTAATTCCCTTTCATGATTCCATATTTAATTAAATCTTGAATGAGTCTCTACATGCCAAAATAGATTACACTATTTCACTCCTCGCGGAAAAACATGCCAAATCGACTATTCATATGCCCCGAACAGGCGTCTTCTGAAAAAGTCGCAAAAAGATGCACGTAGCTTGAAAGACGGCCCATGGACCCACACCTCAACTCCGGATTCAACGCCTAAAACCACCCTGTAAAACATCATCTCGACACCAGGGTCACAACGCTACTGACGGTGCCTAAAACAGACTCCGGATGTGCTCGCGCCATCCGAAACAAAAATCTCAGCGAGGCGCTAAATAACACTTAACGGATGTCGCACCACCAAGCCCCTGTCTCGTGAACTAAAAATTCCCAAGTCCATCTCAAAACCTACATCTCAATCCGAAGATCACATTTCCATAGACAAAATGCAACTCCAATACTCGGTTTGAGAGTTAGAGACGTTTTAATGCCAAAAAATGGAGAGGGGTGGGTCGGACCGGTTTGTTGGGTCCACCCCTTTAGACCGGCGGTCCGCAGCTTGGCCTCCTGGACCGACTGGTCCACGGCAGCCCACAGTTCACCACGCGGGCCATGCTGCTTCACCCAGACCGGCACGATCCGGTCCGTCTTTTTGCCACGGGACCCATGTTTTGCGGGTCTTAGTCCGCTCCTGAGGTCACGACAACCCCAATCTCACGATGCACGCTGACCAGCGAAGCCGGTCAGTGCACCCCCCGTGCTACCTGCCACCCTAGAACTGCTAGAAAACAATGATTTTGGCCGGAAAACTTATCGGGGCCACCCCAAACGCCCTGAGACTCGGATTTTTGATCTGAAAAGCGCGTCGGAAATCTCGAATCGAACCCTACGCATCTATGGAATTCGCTCAACAATTTATCAACATTTTGAAGCTATAAATTAAGCTCAAATAAGGTGAGGGAAATTAAAACAAAAACGCAACAATTCCTACCTTGCAAGGCACAGACCGACGCTCCACGATCGATCCGCCTTCATGGGAACTGAAAACACCTTACTGGGGAGGACATGGAGCTTGAAGGATGGGGAGGGGAGTTTTTGTTGGGAGCTTCTACCAAATAATACAAATGGGGAAGAAGGAGAGGATTTGGGTTTAAGTAGGAAAAAATAGAATTAATTTTTAATTAATTTTTTTTAATCACCCATGAAAAGACTCACATCCAAAACTCTCGACGGGTCCGAGATTAATCCACTCCTAGAGTAAATTCCACTCCTTTATCACAACAACGGTCTCAGAATTTTAATCTGATGATCCATTCGAATGTTATAAAATTAAACGCCTGAGGCCACTAAATTATGAAAACACCCCTAGTGGAATTTTTTCACAGAAGTCCCACGTCTGTGAAAGTTACACCCTTCCTAGGGTAAAAGGCACGCTCCAGACTCAACGGTGGCCTCAGTTTTCTAGTCTGACCTACCATTTAGGAGTTATTCCATTTATTTGGCGTACCTAATGTGAACACACATAAAATTTAATTTCAGCCACACTGGGGAATGGAATCACATGCTGTCTGAATGCCCTGCTCTGGAATAACATCAAGAAAAATTCAAAATCTCATAGTCTCAAAACTTGGGTTCTTACAATGGTTGGTTCCTCATAATAATTATTTCTAGTTGATCAACCTAAGGATTTCGTTATTGAGTTTCAAAAGTTAAATAAACCTCTCTAAAGGATACCCCATCCTGTTTACTAGAGTAGAGAGTTGTTTAGGATTGAAATAAAGTGTCTTCCTATTGTAGTGTTTCTATAGGTTATAGAATTTTTGGTCGATGGTGTTTTGTGTATTTCATCATATTCCTTGCTCATTCTATTCCTTGTTATTCAGGAGAAATAATGGTGTGTCCATATTACAAGTCCCTGTTTGGGTAAATGTGTGTTGTTTGAGAAAGTGGGTTTCTTAGTGTGTCTTAATATTATGTATTTTCTTGGAGTGTTGTGTGGCCACTTGTGGAACCAAAATAAGGAGTTCTGATTAGGGATTAACATCTCTTAACTATGAGGTAGTGGATGCTTCAAACATCAGGGCTCTAGCCAAATTCCTCAGAGTGAAGTGAGTGCATAGTTAGGAATCCTAGGGGTGTGGTGAGTTTGAATATTCTTTGTTTACCACCATTGTAGTGAAGCAGCTTCTAGGTCCTTATTCTGGTTTCTCTATCAATGGGAATGTTTTTGATGCATTTTCCTTCTATGGAAATATCGTGTGAAACAAGTATGTCTTTGGTTCATGGACATCCAGAGGTAATGAGCTGTGGGTTAGTTTTAATTTGGATTATAGTTCCTTTTGTTGGTCCCCTCCCCTCCCCTACCATTATGGTGAGGGTATTTAGTCTGTATGGGGAATATTATGAGTTTGTTTAAGCCTTTTGGTTCTTAATAGTAGGGATACCCACCATAGTTCTCATTTAAATTACTCCTGTGAAAAATAAATCAATTCTATATTATTTCAAAAGGTTGGGAGTATATTCGAAGCTCCCCTTATTGGTGATCTATTTTGGTTTGGTTTTGGTGTTTGTTTGGTTGAAGTGAATTTCTTTTGATTTTTTTTTTGATTTTTTAGTTTCCATTTAGTTTGGGTGAATGTTGGGATTTTTGGAGTGTGACCAATAGTTCTGTTTGAAGTATGGTTGTGAAGGTTGTGGCTTTAATTTCTTATTGATTCTTGGGTATTGGTTTTAGATTATCGGTCTGTTTCAGGCATGATATATAAGTTATGTTTGAATTTATTGGGATGTTTTTAGATTAAGGGGTTAGATATTTTGGTTTTGAGAAACCTTAATCAATGATCGATCAACTAGAAAATGTTGTGTATTTCTGGGGGCAGAAAGAGTTATGGTTGGGAGAATTGTCACACTTGTATTTTTTTCATCATTTGTTCTAGTTTATCTTTTTTACCTTGGTTTTTATCCTCTATTATTGGTTTTCCATATTTAAATTTTATGTTTTGGAGGTTTTGGGTGTTTTTTTGGACCTATTCTTTGTTATTGTGAAATTTATGAGAAGGTGGAGGCTTGGAAAATGAGTTTATAGAACTCCTAATGGCCCCTTTTTATGGTCTATGTTTATTGGATAGTTTATCCCCATGATTAAAATGAGTTTTGGGGTAAAAGGGTGATTTTGGGGACTTTTTACAGGTCGCATGGTTAGTTTAATCATGTAGGTTAGTGTACAGGGGGCCACATGGTTTCCAAACAATTTAACTAACCATGCAGCCTAAGTGTGCATCTTTTGCGACCCTAGGATAGAGGAAAATTTTATGGTTTCTGCACAGTTTGATAAACTGTGCAACCTAACTATATAACCCATTAGAGAAAGGGTATTTTGGTATTTTTCATTTTTAATTGGGGTTTCTTACCCTAGCCCCCCCCATTCAATCACTACAACCAAAACAACTCCAATAGTGATTTTTGGCTCCTCCAATCCCCTATAAGTGGATTTTATGGTGGTTTATTAGTTAATATTTACCCGGATTGATATTTTAGGGCTCCCCACTCTTTATCCTTTGATTTTATTCCATTTTCCCTCTCTTCTCAAACCCTAGTGGACATGTTTGGAAGATTTACTTACCTACGGTGGTACAAAATTGGTGGTATTGTTTTTTTATAGTTTTAATTGATAGATCTTGTCTCTTTGAACCCAAGTGGCATGTTTTCAAGTGTGCGTTGTTGATGCACCTTTTATTTTATGTAGGTTTCTCCTTGAACTTACCTTTATAGTTTGAGATTCATTGGTTTATTGATTTTTTTTACCTTACTTACATGTTTAATATTATTGTATGATATTTGGTAAAATTTTTTGATGTGAAAATTGGCAATTTATACCTTGTATTTTGATAAATAATTTTATTTTGGGTGTTTTGTGGCCACATATGTTTGAGAAAATACCCAGTTGTCATTTATGAGTTATTTTTATTATAAAAATCATGGTTTCGACTGTGTAAATATATTGGTGACATGTGAGATGATGTTTTGGGTTCCTTGTATGGGTTCCCCAAGTGGATTAGGGTTTAAAAAGAAATGTTTATTTGCTTTCAAGAGTGATTTGACATGTGATGATGGTTAATAGACCATTTGAAATTTTAATGAAAATTGATTTAATTGAACATGTGGCATGTTTGAAAAAAATGGAATTTTATGAAATTATTGCTGAATGGAAAATGGTGTGTTTACACCTCTTTTCAAAAGCATGTTTGGTTCATTGATAAATCATAGTTTTTTGGAGATCGCTTGAGGCCCATTTTGTACCATTATGAAAGTGGTAAATTTTTATCATGAAAACCATCCTTATATAATTCTATTTCCTAGTTTATGTGAATGGGTGGGGTTTCCTCACTGTGGAATCCTTGAGATCCATTTATTTATTTATTCCTTAGAAGGTAAATAGGTTGATACTTGGAGTGATTCGGGGTGATGCATGTTGTATAAATTATTATATATTATATATTTGAATTTGATTGGATTATCGGTTGGAATTGGTTGGCTCAACCCCATTATATATGAGACATGGGAACCTGGAATAATGAGAGATTTTTTTGAGAATGATTGTTTCACTGGCTGGATTATGCACTAGTTGGTGGCCCATAGTAGGTTGCGATATTAGGTTTATTTCTATGGGATTTTCCCCTCTTTTTGTCCATGGTTAGGGTGGCCGAGACTTTTTAAGGAATTTTTTTTATTGTGTGAGGCATTCTTCTGGGGATGGGTCTCATGTCTTAGTATGTTCTTTATTATTCATGATCTCCTAGTTTCTCCCTTGTCTATTGGAACTTAGTCGCTTCCAATGATGAATGAGATGCTTGTTACTTGGTTACTCTTGTGTGGTTATTTTCATTTCCCTTATTTTGTGACTATTGGAGTGATCTCATGTCCGATGTCTTTCTTGGAAATTGATGGGTTAGATCCTAATGTTTTATGGAAAAATGTTTTAAATTAAAAAAAATTTATACTCTCTTATGACATTTTGAAATGAAAACATCACTTTCTTTTTTAAAATATAAATGATACTTTAATGGAAATGAAACTGGATTTGGAACAAAAAATTGAAATGGACCGTGTTTTTTTTCAAGTGAAAAAATTGGAAAATATTAATTTATATATTGTATTTCAAACTTGAGGATGATGTTTCTTTTATTTTAAAGGATGTGCATTGGTAATATATTATTCAGACTAGCCTACTGAGTTTTAATTCTCATACCTATAGTTCCCTCTTGTTTTAAGATTGTGGTGAAGATCTAATCTTGGTATTGATCTCCATGGGTGATATTTGTTCTTGGTATGGGAGAGTAACCCTTGGGGTCACATGGAGGTTTTATTGTTGTTAGGTTTTCAGTTGAGTTTTCTTGTATAGTTTTGTCATATCTTCATTTTCTTGAATAAAATATGTTTAGTTGGAAATAAAAATGTTTTTGGGATGATTTTTTATAATTAAATAGTTTGTTTCATTTTTTTATTATTTGAAAAAATCATTCCATTAGTTTAATCAATTGACGCCTGACACTAGTTTTCAGCTCGTGGGAATCAGGAACACCTTTCGAACCTTGCTACAAATCAGCTCGGGTGACCGGTTCAGGGTTAACCTGGGTTGGTTCATGAAAAGAAGTGAACTAATAAAGTTTTCATAAAAAAATGAGATATTTTAGAAAAATAATGGTGTCTTAGAAATATATTATAGAGTGAACTTGAAAATGGGTATGAATTTGGGTAGTTCCCTTAAAATTGGCTTGCTTATCGGGAATAATTGAGTAGGGATCATTTTAAAAACATATATATTTATGAAAAATAAAGATGAGCAGATATTGATACATGAGTTTGGAACATATAAATATAATTTAGAATATGTAAATAAAAATAAAAGATAATTTCATTTGGGTTAAAAGAGAGAAATAATAACCCGAAGGAATATTGGAGGTTCGGGTAGAATCCCTTACCTTATGCTTGAAGTTGTTCTCCACTTGATATTAATGTACTGGATAATCAGAATAGATTCATTAATTAATAACACTAAAACCCTTTATACATTTATTTTCTTTATTATGACTTTATTAAGTTCATTTATGGTGTTTTTAATGGGTTAATAGATTCAATTTCATCATTTGGGAGCATTGGTTTCCTTGGTTTTCATGATCGGTTTACTTGTATACATGTATGAAAGATCATGTAAAGTGCAGGTAATTATATAGAATTAAACATATATGTTATTATTGATTTTTGAGAGTTAAAATCGGTCTTATATATCATTTGGTTTTATTTCATGAGGATGAATCATTAGATAAATAGTTAATGATAATTGTTTGGGTTTATTTCGGCAGTTTTCTATCACAACAAACTCATTTTGTTTTATAAATTTATATAATGAATAATAAATTATTATAGAACATTACATAATACATAATACATATATTATAATCTAGTTCAACCATAAAAATGGTTTCATGACCATCCTTAAAGACGGTAATAGAAATTTATAACTTTGTCATCCTTGAATGTGATAAATTAACAATCACAGATGATGTTTTCATTTATAGTATAAAAGGTGGGTGAAAGAGAGATGATGATGTATAATTCCAGTATCATAAAAAATTCTAGTATATATATATTGATGGTGTTATTATACAATTTGGATGGGTTGAGGTGAGGAGAGGATAAGAAAATAAAGGAACATAAAAAAGAAATTAAAAGAAAAGGAAGAGGGATTTTACTCTTGATTCCTTCTTCTTGAGAACCTCCTTAGGGGAGCGGTTTTGGTATTTTATTAAGAAAATAAGATCTTGGATGTGGGGAATGGGCTTGGGAGAATATTTTAGCAGAATTTGGACAAGTATCAAGTCTTTATATGTGTGAGGAGAAGTGGTGGTGAGGGTGGTATTTATAGTGGAGGAGAGAGGTGTTTTCACATTATTTTAATCATTAGTTTATTATTTGGGCTCAAGACTATGACTAGTTTGAGTGTTATCATAAAAAACATTAAAATAATAAAGGGATGTTAAATAGTATGGTGTTTACATCCGTAATGACTCAAGGAATAGTTTATTTAACTTATAATGTACACATACTGTAAATAATCATATTTCACTATTCACAAAAATTAAAGTATTTTAGAAAAATCTCAAAAAGTTACCCTAAACATTTTTTGATCTGTTTAATTAAATAATGAAATATATTTTATGAAAATGGTGTTCTAAATATGTGTATGTTAATTTTTTTATTAAAATTTTAATTTACTTGAAAAATACATATTTTAAAATTATAACTGCTTTAATAACAAATTAAAAAATTAACTAAGGTCTCATAAAATTATTTTATAATCATAACACAACATAATAATAATGTATGAATATATTTTGTGAAAATAAATTTTCTTTTAAATTATTAAAATATTTATAAAATTTTAATTAAATATTTATGACTTACAAAAATAACAACACTTAATTAATAATTTTTAAAATATTTACTTACTTATATTATGATAAAATTATATCATATTTTTACCTATAAGATGGATGAATTTGATATATTATATCATTGGTGAGGTTACTATTCAGTTATCTAGTTTTATATTCATAAGGGTCATATTACTATTCCAAAGGTCAAGTTACGATTCCTTTGGTATATATTTCTTAAATTCTAATAATTCCTTTTATTTAATTAATTCATCATTTATAAAGTTTTTATTGTGTTATTAATGTGATTTTATGTGATTAAACTATATGACATAATTATAAGAAGGGAATTTACATTGATAGAGTTCAAGGTCGTTTGATTCTTCCCCCTTATGAAATTTTGACCTCAAAATAATGTTTTACATTCTAAGATGAAAATAGGCGTGGGTACGTTTCCCTCATCACTTCCTCCGGTTCCCATGTTGCCTCTTCATACTTATGGTTTTACATAGTACTTTGACCAGGTGGGTATTCTAATTGTATAGAACTTTATCTTTATGATCCAAGATCTTCACTGACTGCTCCTCATAAGAAAGATCACTCTCCAACTATACCACTTGATAAGTCAATACATGTTAAGGATATGGTATATACTTCTTTAAAATGGATACATGGAATACATCATGTAATTTAGACATGGTAGGTGGAAGTTCTAGTCAATATTTTATAGATTTAACATGATCACGAATATCAAAGGGGTTGATGTGCCTTGGAATAAGCTATCCTTTCTTCCCAAATCTCATGAAATTATTCTATAGAGATATTATGGAGGAATAACATGTATCCAACTTTAAACTCAAGTCCTCATCGATGATTGTCTCTATAACTCCTTTGTAAACTTTGGGCATTCATGATGTTGTACTGAATGGTTTTCACCTTTTCTACCATTTATTTTACCATTTATGGTCCAAGAAGCATAATCTCTTTGAATTCATCCTAGCATATCAGTATTCTACATCTTTTAACATAAAAGGCTTCATATGGAGCCATTCAGATGGTCGAGTGGAAACTATTGTTGTAAGAGAACTCAAGTAGAGGAAGATATTGGTCCCACCCTCCTTTGAGATTCATAAAACATGATCTCTACATGACTTCTAGTGTCTGAATAGGTTTCTCAGATTGGTCATCATTTTGAGGATGATAGGCCATATTTAAGTTCAGTTTAGGGCTTAGATCATGTTGGAGACTCTTCAAGAACTTTGAGGTGAATCTTTGATCTCAATCGGATACAATCGATACCGGTAATACATGCATCCTTACCACTTATTTTATATATATCCATCCAAGTTGATCCAATAATAATTCCTATAAAATTGAGATAATCTTGGTTGTCTTTGTAAGATGATCCATAATAACACATATATCATTATTCCCTCTAGATGTCTTTCAAAGTCCGGTGACGAAGTCCATGGTGACGTTTTCCTAATTCCATATTTGTATGGGTAATGGTAGCATAAACCATTTAGAATTATTCCCTTTTCATCTTCACTTGTTGACATACCTTGAAAATTTATGTATATTTATAAATCTCATCTTCATATGATCACACCAATAGTTCTCTTGGAGATCCTGATACATCTTTGTGCTCCATGGGTGAATAGAGAAAGTCAAGCTATGTGCGCCATTCAGAAGCTCATTATTTATCTCCGGATCGGATGGTACACATAGTCACGACCCAAATATTAAGACTCAATAATTATCAATATTGATCTTAGAGGATTCCCCAATACTGATAGCTTCCACCCTTTTCTGAATTTCCACATCATTTCTTTGAGCATCCTTTATTTTTTCTAAGAGGGATGGTTCAGTAATCATTTGAGAAAGTATTTATGATGCTCCTCCATTAATTATTACCATGTCTATCCATTATAATTCTAAAAATATTGGATCCTTATCAATTCTCATCATTGATAAATATATAGGATCCTTTATACTTAGTGAATATGCCACCTTATTTTCTTTACCAGGATGGTAGCAGATTGAGAAGTCATAATCCTTGATGATCTATAACCATATACGCTAGTGCATATTAAAATTCTTCATTTTGAATATATATTTGAGACTCATGTGATTAGTATATATCTCACACTTCTTTCCATAGAGACAACGCCACCAGATTTTCAATGCGGAGATCATAGTATTCAACTCCTGATCATGCGTATGATTTTTTTCTCATGAATTTTCAACTACCTTGATTCATAGGTTATAAATTTATTATTTTTAATTTTTAAAAATCGTAATAATTTCTTGGAAACATCATTTTATACCATAATTATTTCTCCACTTGTCGAGAGTGTGAGTACTGACATAGAAATAATACTTTTTTTTGAGATCCTTAAAGAATTCCTCTCATTCTTGAGTCCAGAAAAACGTCACTCCCTTCTGTGTTAGCTTGGTTACATGGTTTTATAATCGTGATTATTTCTCCAAAAATAGTCTATAATACCAAGATAGTCCACGGAGACTATGGATCTCTGTTATAGATGTTTTTTGGGGCCACTATTCGATAGCCTTTATCTTGGAAGGGTCCCAAAATATTCCTTTGCTGGTGATAACATGCACCAAGAATGATAACTCCTCCATCTATAACTCACATTTAGTATAATTAATATAATTATTATCACTTCACAAAGTCTTTAGAACAGTATTAAAATTCTCCCTATATTCCTACTTTGTTTTGGAGTATATTAGAATATCATCGATAAAGACTACCACAAATTTTTCAGGGTAATCTCTAAAGACTCTATTAATTAAATCCATTAAAATTTTTGGAGAATTAGTGAGTCCGATGGGAATCACTAGGAACTCATAGTGTCCATACCATGTTCAAAAGGTTATCTTAGGAAAATCTTCCTTTCTCACCATTAATTAATGATATCCTGATTGAAGGTACACCTTATAGAAATAACAAGCTCCACGTAGCAGATCGAACAAGCCATCTATCAGAGGTAGGGGATACTTGTTCTTTATCATGATTTTTCTGAGATCACAATAATCAATGTATAGATGCATTGATCCATCCTTATTCTTGAAAAATAGGACTGATTCACCCCATGGTGAATCACTCGGGTGTAAGAAAACCTTTTTCCAGATTATCCTCTAACTTATTCTTCAGCTCTTCTTGCTCTACGGTGGACATTATATAAGGAGTCTTTGATATAAGCATATATCTATGAATATGTTCAATTGAGAACTCAACCTCTTAGTTAGTATTAATACCATACAACTCTTCGTGGAATACATCAACATAGTTACATATAATGGGAATCTCATCGAGAAAGATTTTCTCCTTTGTCTCAATCATTTGAGCTAAACATGCTTTCTCATAAGTTAGTAATATACACACTTGAGAGAACGATTCTAAAATAGGTTTATCCTTCCCTTTAAACTTGTATATAATTGAAGTATGCTTCAGAAGGTGAAGAGAGATCCCTATTCCCTGATAGTTAATGTTTTATTTGTTTAACGATTTACAACTCATGCACAATATAGCATCAAACTATACTAAATGGATTATGAGAATATTTACTAAGAGGCTTAGTACAAAAACATTAATCGATGGGTAGTTATATACTTTGAATTCAAATTTCCCAATTTTATTTTCTCATAGATAACTCAACCTTCATATTTTGTGGTGGTGTTTAAATATTTATACTAATATTTAAAGATATAAAAGAATACATAGAACCAAAATCAAATAATATGTTCTTATTCTTGAATGAATAACTAGTGTACCTATCACCACATAATTATCTGGGTCCACCCCAGTAGTAGTGATAGAATATTCCCTTCCTTTTTGACTTGGAGGTTATTATTGATTGACTTTGACAACCTTGGGCTTAGGGAATTGGTTTATAAAATGGCTATATTCCTTGAAATTGAAACGTTGCACTACAGGTTGAGTGTTAATCTAAACCTTACTTTCTTCTTCCACATTAGTGTAATTATTCATGTCCATTCAGTAGTTCTTAGAAAAATTCCCCATTATTCCACATTTTAATCATTTCTAGATTCTTTTTACATATTTTCTAGGATGCTTCTTCCCAAAATTTTGATACGTGGGATATTCAACCTTCTTTCTATCATGGGATTTATTTGTTGGTCCACCCAAATTAGACTCTATTATCTAGTTTTTTTCATTGGGATAGTGAGACCTTTGAGAGTATCTAATCTCTATTTCTACCTTGAGGGCATAATGGGAAATCTTCTCATAACTATCGATGTATCAATTTGCCAATTCTTTTCATAGACACGTCTTTAGTATGCTAAATAAGTGATCCAACTTTCTTTGGATGTTCATGATAATGTCGAAGGCATATCTTAAATCCTTATAAGGTTTTCTTTAGACACCCCAATAGACTTATCTTCCATATATTTAAGTTTGAGGAACTCTTTTTACATCATGAGACAAAGGGTTCAGGGAAAATATTTATTGAAAAATATTTTATTAAATTCCTCCCAATCCATGGAATCAATTCCATCCTTTCATTTCTCATTTTTGATCAGTTTCTACCACTAATTAGCTTCCCCATTAAAATTATAGACCACAAGAACAAATTTCTCTTCTTATGAGAACTATAGGAAAAATAATATCTTTTAAATAGAGTTAATCCATTGTTCCGCGAGGAAGGGATGGGAAGATCCACTAAACATGGGAGTCCTTTTTAGCATGAAGGATTCGATGGAAAATATATCTTTCCTTGGATAATGAGGTAATTCCACATGATTAAAGTTATCATTCATAACTTATGCCAGCTGAGAAAGTGTTATCATAAAGTTTTAAGTACACATTCCCATTATATTTAGTATACCATTAAGGAAATCATCAAATTTCCTATCACATTGATTGTTGGAATGTGTTCTTCTATTTCCATCCATTAACAATGAAGAATAAAGTGCAATTAAGTTGCTTGAATATGTATCTAATAAGCATACAAACAGAAATTTCAAACATAAAAAGGATAAAATTTTAAAAGAATAGGATATCCTAACTTATGATTCCTAGGTTTCAATCTAGGTTATCAAATGTTTATTTCCAAACATATACTATTATGGTATTTTCCCTTAATAATGGTTCATAATGAGCTTATTAATTTACCAAATCATATCCCACATAAGTGTCAAACCTGATGTATAGTAAGGCTCATTGTCGTATACCAGGTTACCCCGAGTCGAGATCAGAACACCTTGTCGGAGTTATCACTCCTAGGTAAATCTATTATAGAACCATTTCTACTTATAGGATCTAGACAGTGATACATTTTCTTGATAACCCACATACTTTAAACTTAAAAAAGTTTAGGGATGTTTTTTTAGACTTAGTATTATCCCTATGGTTCTTACTAAAGTTCTATATTCCTAATATGAAAAAATAACTATACCTTGATCTAATTCCAACTATAGAAACCCTATCCTTTTCACATAATATTACATGATTTTAAACACAATTAATCTATCAAATTACAAGACAAGGATCATAAATTCTAGTGTATTTGGAAGACTAGGTATATAAAACTGAAAACACATGACTAATAAAACATTTATTTATTTATCATCCATTATGAGATACTAAATTCCTTTGATCCCTTAAATCTGTATAGGATAACCTGGTGATAAAATGAATAAAGGGATGAAGTTAAAATCCTAGTAAGGGAGTAAACATATGAATAAAGCATAGAACATGGGTTAGTAGGTATAAAAAGATGACATAAAATTCATGGATATACATAAGGAAGAACAAAATATGTAATCATGGTATCATAGTATATGTAGAAACAAAATACAAAATGACATAAGCATGACTCAATTCTCATTGCACATGAATGAGCATGATTCATGGTTAACCACCAAGACTGTTACACATGGAGCACGAGTCAAGGCTAACCACCAAGACGATTCCACATGACGTCTAATGAGACTAAACATTTCCCAATGCATTGGAGCGCTATCTAGGAACACCCATCATAACATTTTCATGAATATTTGTACCACATAATGAATCGTACATAAGAAATCAAACATAAACATAAGGGTTACCCATGGCAAAAATTAGGTATCATATTCTTGTCAAAAAGTAATAACATAAGGGAATATCAAAATGGTGTCAATAAAAGAAAAGATTTGAATAATACATGGAAATTAATAAGGGAAAATAGGCACATATCATAATAAGTGGTGTCAAAATTTAGTGATAATATTTAAAAAGAGTATTTAATAACATTATAATTAAAACATTTTAGTACAGTTTAAGGAAAATATTAAAGAGCATTTAAAGAAGAAAATGGAATAATATTTTATATAAACCCATGAGTGAACCAATAATTTTTTCATAATAAATTGAGATATTTTAGAAAACTAATGGTTTCTTAAAAATATATTATAGAGTGCACTTGAAAATGGGTATGAATTCTAGAAGTTCCCTTAAATTGAGTTTGCTTCTTGGGAAGAATCTTGTTGGGAACTTTTTAAAAACATGTATATCCTTGAAAAATAAGGATGAATGGATATTGATGCATGATTTTGGAACATATAAACAGAATTTAAAATATTTACCTAAGAAATATAATTTCATTTCGGTAAAAATACAGAAATAATAACTCGAAGGAATAATGGAAGTTTAGGTAGAATCCCTTACCTTAGGTCTGAAGGTGTTATTCACTTGATCTTAATGTCCTGAATAATAAAAATAGAATCATTAATTAATAAGTAAAGAATAGTCCATAAATATTTTTTAATTATTATAAATGTATTAAGTTCATTTATGGATTATTATATGGGTTAAGATATTCAATTTAATCATTTTGGAGCATTGGTTTTCTTGGGTTTCATGATTGGTTTACTTGTATACATGTATGAAAGGTTATGTAAAGTGGTGGTAATTATCCAGAATTAAACATAAATGTTATCAATGATATTATAGAGGTTAATTTTGTCTTATATATCATTTTTGTATTTCATGAGGATGAATCATTAGTTAAATAGTAAATTATAATCGTTTGGGTTTATTTCAGGGGTTCTCAATCATAAAAACTTCATTTTGTTTTATAAATTTATATCATGAGTGAAAAATTATTATAGAAAATTACATAAGATATAATTCATATATTATAATTTTTTTCAACCATAAAAATTGTTTCATGACCATCCCTATATATTATAGTAGAAATTGAAAACTTCATCATCATTGAATATGATAAATTAACACATCACAAACGATGTTTTCATTTTTAGTATAAAAGGTGGAGGAAAGAGAGATGATGATGAATTATTAAAATAGAATAACAAAATGATAGTATATTTATTGTAACTGAGTTACCATACCATTTGGATGCATTGATGTGAGAATATAAAAAGAAAATAAAAGAACATGGAAAAAAATTAAATGAAAAGGAAGAGAGTTTTACCTCTTGATTCTTTCTTATTGAGAACCTCTTTAGGGGACTGTTTTTGGTATTTTATTAAGACAAAAATATCATGGACGTGGGGTAGGGGCTTGGGGGGATATATGAGTATAATTTTGACAAGCCTTAAGGCTTGAGATGTGTGAGGAGAAGAGGCATTCTTTGTAGTGGAGGAGAGGGGTGTTTTCTTATTATTTCAATCATTAGTTTATTATTTTAGAAAAATACTATGAATATTTTGAGAATTGTGAAAAAAATATTAAAATAATTAATGAAAGTTCTATATTATGGTACTTACATCAATGATGACTCTGGTAATAGTGTATTTAACTTATAATGTATAAATACCGTAAATTATTTTATTTCACTATAAACATAAAATTAAACTATTTTAAAAAAATATCAAAAATTAACCATAACATTTTTTCTACATGTATAATTACAAAGTGAATTAAATTTTATGAAAAAAATTCTCTAAATAAGGGAAATTTTATTTTTTTTATTAAAATCATAATTTACTTGAAAAATACAGATTTTAAAATTATAACTGATTTTATAACAAATTGAAATATTAACTAAGGCCTCATAAAATTATCTTATAATCATATGAAATCAAAATAATAATTTATGAATACATTTTATGAAAATAAATTTTCTTTTAAATTATTAAATTAGTTATAAATTTGTCATTAATTATTTATGACTTACAAAAATACCAAGATGTAATTGATAATTTTTAAAATATTTATTTAATTATACAATAATATAATTATTTCATATTGTCACTTATAAGATGGATAAATTTTATTTATACTTTCATTAATGAGTTTACAATTCAATTTTCTAGATTAATATTCCTAAGGGTCACATTACTATTCTAAAGGTCAGGTTACTATCTCATTGGTATATGTTCCTTAATTTATAGAAATACCTTTTATAATATTCATTCATAATTTATAAAGTTTTTATTGTGTTCATAATGTTATTTAATGTGATTATAATCTATGATATAATTATAAGAAGGAAATTTTCATTGAAATAATTTAGATTCATTACACATTCTAATTCCTGATGAGTAGAAAACATTATAAATTTACAAATGATAATTCATACCTTGTTAATTATAAGATTGCATGAACCCATAATAATGTCTTGGGAAATAAATTTCCAATGGAAGCACCATGCAGCCTTGCCCTTTAGGCTACGAAGAAGCACTCTCTGATGCGGCACACTACACAAGATCCTCGTTTTCTAATTCTTGAAAATATGTACCTTGTTGAGTGCCATCCCTTTCATGCAAATCTTGAAAATACATTCTAGTGGAGGAGCCAACATGATTAGAGGCAGAGAAAAACTCAAAATCATAACCCTATATTTGCATCTTATCTTCCCTGATAGTCACACCCATAACATTATACCTTTCAAGTTCTAAGATATTAGCCTCAGGAAGAGAATCTCTTCCCTTGTCATCACCTTGCCTCATACCATGAAACTTATCACTATCACTAGAAACCCCTTGAGATACAGTAATACCAGTGGCCAATCCCTGCTTGTCCTGCTTCACCTACCTTGAGGAACTAGGTTTTCATTATTGTGGACCCTTTACAACATGATGCTCATATTCTATTTGATTATGATTTCCTTTTCCTTTCCTATAAAGAGATTAATCATGCCCTATAATCTAACAAGGTGACAAAACAATATATCTCCTACAAGAATCCAATAAATGTCCAATTGTCTTGTAGTCAGCACAATAATAAGAATGTTTCTCATACTCAATATTAAGTTTCAGTTCATCATTTGTAGTGGATAACAAGAAATTTGTGTCAAATATGACCTTAAATAAACTTCCATAAGTACCCTTTGAAAATATCCAAGCATAGATTTTTCTGTTTGTTTTTCTATCTTAATAGGGACACAAATTGCAGAACCAATATCAAATAAAGTCTTCAGGTCCCATAAAATCCAATTCAATCTAATAATTTTAACCCAAACATGATCAAAATAATTTATATTCTCATAAAGGTTAAATCCAAAGGTCAAGTCCTCGATCCTATGTGTACCTAGATTTAGAGAAAGCAAGACAAATTCCCATGTCATTTTCTTCAATTAGACACTTGGAAATAGAATATGATAGAATCCATGACCTACTAGAATACACATTCAGATTGAGAAGACCCAAATAGAGGAAACCCGATTTATCAGATCCTGTAATCTCCAAATCTTTTCACCCTTCAGAAGAAAAACCTAACCAATTATGGAATGAAAACACATTTCAAGCCTCTTAGATACCGCTTCCTATCTACCTACCACCTGAGTAGTAATACCTTTTTTAAAACTCCAACTAGAATCTAAACCACTCAAGGAACAGAAAAATCATTGATTCAAGGACTCAAATGATTTACCATCATATGGATTTTTCAAGGCAACCTATTTAAAAGAAACACCAAAATATGGCAGGGAAGTGGGATGTTGTTTTCCTGTAGATTGATGTTCCCCAAACACTTGTGAATCATTCTTAGACCCAATAGAAACATGCACATCCAAAGATTGATGAGTGTCAGACAAAGACCCAATTAGCTCTGTCGAAGGATTTAAGAGGCTTGTAAATCAAAGATCCTTAAACCCTTAAAAATCAACCTTAGATCCCGCTATAACATGCACTTATGATGCCGAATGATTGTGAGATAGTGATCCAGTCAACATTTTTGTAGACTTGGAGAGGCATGCTTTAGTGGGAGACCGAGAGGTATCACGAACTGCCAATGAAGATGGAAGAGACGTTGAAAAAGGAGGACGTTACACTGATCCAGATCTAATACAATGAAGCATATTAAAACCAAGGTAATGTTTTAGCACCATGACCAAAGGTAAATCCTAATTTCTATTTCCGATGTAGGAGACTCATGTAGCATGTAGTGCTATCCTAAAAAAACTTTTCTAAATAATAAATGAGCATCTTAGTCATTTTAGGTAAAATTATTGATTTTAATCCAATATTTAAATTATTATTTATATTAACATACATATAACTCATAAATTGGTGACTTCTATTCATTATTTTTAATTCATCGACTTGGTTTTTAATGCTTATACCTAAATATTTATATTTTATCTAAATATATCATGGTTTCATTTATGTTTTGTGTTGCGTGTATAACAAGATACTAAACCCATTGACTTATTTAAAGGTAATCATATATTAAAATTTCAAGGTGTTTCATACAGGACATGAATTGTGGGCCTTTGGGACAACTATAAATATGGGTATTTGGGACTTTAAAATGTGTAACAATGAGGTCCAATTTTTTGTCGGTCAAGCCTTGGGGGAGGAATGAGGCATGACCCATTGGGTGTCTTAAGCGTGGGTGTGTGTATATATTTGTTTAGTTTCTTATAATCCCTCCTACCTATAATAAATAATGTATATTATTATGAAATATTATTAACTACATAAACAATTAGATTATATATAACATTTATGATAATAAGTATTTATTTAAAATTAAAATATTACTTTTATTACTTTTATTATTATTATAAATGATTTTTAATTGTCAAATAAATTATTTTTAATAAACTTATTATTAATAAACATATTTTTTCTACTAAATTTTTTTAATAATTTATTTTTAATTAAATTATTTGTTACATTAATAATTATATTATTCACATTATTTTAAAAATTATTATTATAATTATTATAAATATTTAGTGACATAATTAATATTTTTTAATAATGTAATTAATAATATTTAATAATAATAACATAATTAATAATAATTAATAATAATGTAATTACTAATATAATACTTAATTAGAATAATGCCGATAAAATTTTTAAAGTATAAATGTCATGTTTTAAAATAATAAATTTTGTGGCATGTAAATTATTTTTTTGTTTATTATAATTATGAATTTTTTTTTATTTTCACCTATTTTTTATATATTTATCCACTATTTCACATTTTATTTATCCTCTATAATTTATAGGCTTTTAAAGTCACTTACCTAAAACATTATTATATTTCGTAGAGGTAATTATGAAAGCATATAAATTATAAAGTAACAATAAAATATAAATGAAAATTTAAACATTGAAGAAACATATAAAATATAAATGAAAATTAAATAAACTATCATAAAAAATAAATGAAAATTAGTATCAGTGGAACAATATTTTATTTTTTAAAATCATCACATATTTACTTATAAATTATTTTTGTAGATAACATTTATTGTTTAAATTAAAAAAATTATTATTATTTTTTATATTAATTTCATTTTAAATTAATTTTTAATTGTATGTTAAATGTTTTAAAATTCATTTATATTTTCTATATATGATATTTTATAAACATAATTTTTTAAAAAAGTAAATGTTATGTTTTTAATCAATAATGTATGTGTCAAGTAAATTGATTTTGGTTTATTATATTTATTAAATTATTTTTACTTTCAACTTTGGTATATGTTTATTCTTTGTTTTATGTTTTATTTATATTGTATTTATATTTTATTTTTTTATAAGATTTCAATGTAACATACTTGAAACTTAATAATTTTTTTCAGGATTCAAGTAAGTGACTTTGAAATCTTATAAAATAGAAAATATATGTAAAATTTTAATGAGCCTTAAAAAATATACTAAACATATAAAAATAGTTCAAAATAAAATGAATTCATAAATATAATAAAAAATATTAATTTACATGACACATAATTATTCATTAAGAACATAACATTTACACTTTAGAGAAATTATTCTCATAATTATTACAATCATATTATTATTGTATTATTTTAATATTTTAATAATATAATTAATTTTTATTAATAATATTTTTATAATAATAACATAGTTAATAAATATTAATAACATAATTAATTATGATTTATTAATATAATTAATTATTTATATTTAATATTGTTTATTTTTTAATAAAAATATTATAAATTATTTGTTATGTCTATGGTCAATTATTTAGATTTTTTTTAGATCATATTTATATTTTATATTTTATAATATTTTAACATCTCTCACATGGAATTTTTTAATTTATATATGTTATGTTTTGAAAAAATATTTTTTATATTTTTTATTTTTTTATTTATTATTTTTATGATTTTTTTATTTTCAATTATTCATTAAGTTCAAATGTTTTAAGTATTATTTATATTGTATCTATGCTTTGTTAGTTATCTAACCTAACCAAAATCTGATAGTAAAATATAGGTGGAGAAAATAGAAAAATAGGGTGAATAAGAAATTGTTTACTCTATATATGTATTATTATAAAATTCTAATGAGAATAAATAAACACGAACATATAGGGGTGGAATATGAGGAAAGATATATATGAGAGAGACTAAATCCCTAGATAATACCACTATCCCAAGAGTCAAGATGAATCATCTCAAGGACTGACTCCTGCTAACAAGTTATAATTTTCCTAAATGAATTTGTATCGCTCACCTGCTCCCAACCCCCTATGTAATATCCCTACTAGAAACTAACACATCCATAAAATATAATAATAAAATTACAAGACTATCCCTATTAGTTACCCACTCCCTCATGTGGACATCCCCAACCAGACACCTAAACATCCCATTCCTATACATATGTAACATTTACCCTTCCTTAAAAACCATATTATCCCCAAGGTGGATCTTAGTAGAAAATTATAACAATATAATCCAATCACCACACCTCTCCAACTACTGTAGGAAGATATTGTTTCAATTATAATTCACCTCAATAATCATTAACTGTAAAACCACTTATTCGGCTTTGAGTGAGTACACCCTCACAAACATGCATGTATGTCATCTAATACCATACTCAGATCTTGCTATTCCAACCCTTATTTGGAACTATTGTGCAATTTCTAAATGTAATTAAGTTACAACCATCAAGTCCATATAGCTTTTCCACTACCACTTCAATAAGATGTTCCATTAGTAAAATAGAATTCTACCCACCAAAGATAGACATAGTATCAAGTAGACTAAGGGAGTGTCCCCCAATAATGGGAAAACATTCTTTAAGAACATAATATATGACTATAAAATCAAACTTAACTTCTTAATCTACATAATCACTGAACAAGTCTATTGTAGAATGTTTTCCTTTCTTGGACACATAATTCTTTCTATAGTAAGGATGATTCTGCAAGGCTACAAAAGCTTTAATACCTAGTCCGATGAGGTTTTTGAGAGATATAGTGGCTAGTACTCACTCCCTTTGAACATAATTTAGAAAAATATGTTTCTACTTTTGATATGGTGGTTATTTAACCACTATGTCCTCTTTCTGGTTCTCAACAACCCATGTAACACCAAACAAGTTTCATCTATGAACCACATATAGGAATTCCCCCTTCAAAAAAAACTATAAGAATACCTATAAAAGATATAATCATGTTCTTAGAAACCATTATAGCATGGAAATTCATGGAAACTCTAGTAACTAAAAACAATTTTTTCTCCCATCATAATGTATTTAAAAAATAGAAAGACAACCCTACTTCTTCCTACCTAATATTATCACCCAAAAACTATTATGTCCCTTCTATCCACATAATGCTCAATCTATGGCCTGGCTTAATTGGGACTACTTTGAAAATTATATAATGATTTTCTAAAGTTAATGGTAGACCATGTGTAACGCCCCAACCCCAGCTACCAGAGTCGGTGCATTACTTCGTAACATTGGCATGAACACAAAAGATCAAGTCTCGAAAGACCGATTAGTTTAGTATCCTTGGAAACACTACATACATTCATAAGTCATTCATTATATTATAAAGTGAAAAAAACTACAAAAACATGGTCTTCATAGTCCACACTCATATCCCTTTCTGACTATCCATGTAGGTCATTCATAAAATACTTCTTCACATCCTGGAAAATATTAAAACATTGAAAGGGGTGAGCTCAGATGCTCAGTAAGGATAACAATATAGCGGAAGCTTTCATCAATAAACATAAAAATTTAAGGCAATGTATAACTAAAACAAAATCCTTTTAAACATGAACTTCAACATAATATGGCAAAAGTAAAATGAAATAATTCCATTCACTTCTTCACATGGATATTCTACTAGTTGAATAATCACATGCAATATCAATAACCACTTTCATAATGATGGAATGCATAATGCCAGACTATCATAACCACGTAGCCAAGCCCTCGTGCCAAGACCACAAATAAGATTTTGTCAAGGCCTCGTGCCAAGAAACTAGTTTGTCTCATGAGACCTGCCGATGCATCAAGGAGCTATAGCGGGCTCTACCCGTCACTTACTAAGTCCAATGCATTCCTCATATGAATGGGTTTAAACATATCATAAACCATAACATAATCGTATCACATAAAACATGCATAAAGGAAACATAAAATTTCCACATTTCAATCACAAGATTTCAATACAACACATTGATATAATAAAAACTCTTTCAAAACCATTTTCAATACCAAAATTATAGAAAGTTAAAACTTTGTATTTATTTTTCATTAAAAAAATTGATGGCTTGTAGAGGAAGCCGAAACTCAAATAATGGTCACGGCGGCAGAGAAGTCATTGTCACCACATATGTACGGAAAGAAAAAAATTCCCTTTTTGTCGTTTAGTAAAACAATTCGTATAAAAAAGATTCTTTTTGAATAAACATAAAAGTCAAAGGGGTTTATACACCGTATAAAAGAAAATTGTGTATAAAACCAAATAAGCCTCAATGAAAGGAGATTGAGATGAAGTCCATAAAAAGATCATTTTTAAAATAAAATAGATCTATTATGTGTATTCACTATAGGTACACATAAAGAACGTAAAAATACAAAATAGTACATAATAATATCATGACATAATTTGAAAGTAGGAGATTAACCCAAAGAATGGAAGTTGGGTTAAGAAATTCCCTTACCTCATGTCCGACTTGACTCAACCGTTCTTTAACCTCCTGAATAATAAACTATATTTAGTATCTACCTTATTAAGAACCATTTTCAATTTAATTATCCTTTTTATATCACTTATTACAATGTTATGAACGTTATGTAATTATTTAAGTTAATAACGGTCGTTTTGTCGATCTTTGGTACTTGAGTCAACAATAAACTTCTTATAATTACAAGTTGTTCATGTGGTGAAATATCCAATATATCCAGAATTATATTCATGATTTAGATATAATATATATCATATATATCCAGTATATACATTCATTCATAATATTACGTAACATTTAGAGGTAAGAAATGAAATGCACCGTTCATGGAGACGGTAAGTCGTACGTACGCTTGAATGCTAATTTCATTTATATTTCATATTTAATGTAATGAAATAATAATGATATAAATTTATAATATAATTCCAGTATAATATATCATATAATACCATTTACTCCATCCTTTATACATCCCAAATATGGTATTAACGATTCAAATCACTTTGAGGGGGCGGTAGTCCGCACTTCCTAAAATGAAAATATCGCGTTTACCCATAATGGAAACCATAATGGTATTCCATAAATGAGAAATACAGAAGAATAAGTAAAACATAAACATAATATATATATCATATATGAAAATATTTTCATCAAAATGGCCACCATTAGAGGTGTTAAAAAAATATTGAACAATCATCGTTTCGTGAGGCAGTATTTCGCCACCCACAGAAATAGTATGTTCTTTAACCATTAGACGAAGGTGTGTGTAAGTGTAAACCAAATCCTTATCATAACAACATCCTAGTATATTTTAGATACTGGTGTTTTTACAAAATAAATGAATAAAAAGAGTTTAAGGGGATGGAGAAGAAAAGTAAAACAAAACAACATTAGAGAAGACATTACCTTCAAATCGGGTAACTCTTTTTTATTTGAGCCAAAGGCTTCCTTGGGAAGAATTATGCCCAAAGTGAGGCTTCTAGGAGTAAGGTAGGGAAGTTGGGAGAGTATTTGGGCAGAGTTTGGTCGATCCAAATGGCTTTAATGTGTGAATGAGGTGGTAGAGGTGGGGGCCTTTTATAAGTGGAGAGGAGGGGCACTCTTGGAAAGTAAAGAAAGGTCACTTTATTATAAAATGGGTTTCAGATTTTAGAGGTCCCACACTTATATAATTCGAGTCTAAGGTGATAAGGGTTATAAATATCCTCATCCTATAGGTTTTTGATAAGTGTAAGCCTTAGATTTTACATTATCCTTTTATTTTATTTAAATCGTTTAACAATGAGGTCATCGCTGCATCATGATGATGTCATAAATAATTTAATTTATTTAATGTCTAAAAATTATAAAAAAAATACTATGATGTAGGAAATCGTTTTATCTTTCCAATGAATATTTATAGTCAAAAATATGACTTGTATAACCCCATGTAAATTTTTTTTAGTAAAACATTTCATGTTTATGTCATTTTTTACTTTAACATTAAATAAAAGGTATTTATGTCATTTTCCAACTAAAGTGGCTCCATGGGGTCCCCAAGTTGACCCATGGATTGTCTTGGTCGGACATGGCACATCCAATGAGGGTAGGACATGTGTCAAGCTCATCTCATATTATTAAAACATTATTTTTACCTTAAACAACACTAATTACCTCTAATCGCGATTAAGAACTTAAAAGTTACTATTCATGAAAAAATTATTTTAATCTCATTGAACCACATTTTACTTCTTATTGAAAACCATTAATTTCGTGTTTTTTAAAATCAAATCACAGAAGTGGTAATATTTCATTTAAATGAAAAATTAGTTTTTTAACTACCACTTAGTGGTTTCACTATTCATAAAAATTGATGTTTTTCAGAACAATGCCAAAATTTCACCCTAAGAAATAATTGATATTCTGAATTCAAAAATGATGACTATTTTATGAAATTACAAACCTATATGTTTCATTAATTAATTTCATAATTAATTCCCGCTGTCACAACAAATAGCGTGTTTTTAAGAAACAATATATATCAAAAGATTGACAATTGTTCATGCCCGATTTCAATGTTAAATTAATTCTAATGACCACCATTGGATAAAATAGTAAATATATATTTTAATTATACTTTAAAACCACTCAATAGTATAATTTTTCACTATAAATTATTTTGATTAAAAAAGTTGTTTTTAAGTATTTTTCACTATTCATAAAAAAATTAAAATTCTCAGAAAATTACAAAAAATTCAACTTAGGATAATTTCGATATTACGAATATAAAAATGAAGTCCATTTTGAAATATAAAATTTATATAATTTTAAAAAGTGGTTATTACTATTCATAATGGCTACTTTGATTAGTCTCGGTGTTTTAGAACTCGAACTTGCGTACAATGCAAGCTATTGAATTATTGAAAGAGAGGCGTATCGTGGAAGCTCTGGGTGTTACATTCTCCCCTCCTTCAATAAATTGTGTCCTCGCAATTTTGTAATTTTTCTTTGAAAATAAATGGTTGAAAATAGAAAATACCTTTCTGGAAAACCCACATCGGAAATAAGGTTAATAGAATTTAGCCTTAGTAAGAGGGAAAGGGAAATGAAAAAGTCACCATCCAATTATGATCTCGATTAGGAAAACATTGGTGGAAATTAGAGACATATAATTGGAGGAAAAACGTAAATATTTGTAGGGAGTGATTGAGGTCATCAATCACAATCAACTGTCAAATTGAGGGCCTCAAAGCCTTCAATCTATGTCGATTTAAAATATCATCAGTTCAACAAGACATAAGGTATTAGGATAACACATTTTTTTGTTTTAATATCCCTTTACAAAAGTTTAAGAATTAATTTATTCATTGAATAAGAGATAGGTATATAAATATATTTATGCTTGAAAATTAGAGTTTCAACCTTCAACTCATCTTTCACTCAAAAAGATAATAGAACTCAAAAATATTATACTTATCCTAATTGTATAAGGTTCCAAATTTTAACACATACTATTTAGATTAGAAAAACTATTTTGTAATAATCAGGGACTTCACGTAGTCCAGTGGTAGGCGATTAATCCCAATCGCACTATGGTTGTGGGTTCGATTCCCACAGCTTTGTCCGACGCGATGGGTTTTCACTCGGTCTGCGTGTTGTCCTTTTTATAAATATCCAAAAATAACCTTAACAATAGTATCCAATGTAAAATATAATCCATTCCAACCTTTATTGTTATCCAAAATACTTATGTCCAACTCACAGTCCAGATTTTATGAGGAAGATAAACATAATGAAGCTCCTTTTTTTCTCCGTAACAACATGTGAACACCTTCATCATGTATTCTTTTAAACCACTACAACATACTGTATTACCATAAATCCTTATTGATTACATTCATGATCCCTTATTACTTATAGAAAACTAGATATACTCCTTCTATCCAAAAATGTATACAAATCATTAATCAGTTTCAAGGATGTTAAGAATATCCAACATAATTTATCCGAATCAATCATGTCTTATTCCAAAATCACTATCTCGGTATCAGAACCATATTATGGTTTATCTTTCTCTTAACCATATATTTTCCAAAATTTTAACCTACTATGGAGTCACTTTTCTTGGTTCCACACAATCTCAAGTCCTAGATGAAATAGTACTGCAGTACAGTCCTTATATACTCCACAATTATTATAACCAGAACATCATTGATACAACACTCAAATTACAAAATTATTTAATAAGAACATAAGAACTCTAATCATTCCTCCTCATCTGTGGTAGTATCATAACTTGATTATTATCCAATAACATCATTTGGGGCATACTCTGATGATTTGAACATTGGTTTGTGTAGTGTCCCCACTCCTTGCAGATGAAGCATTGTACATTTGAAACCATTTTCTTACCCTTGCAGTCACGCACTTTGTGTCATTTTTCTCTACACTTATAACAAACTCCCATTCCCTTCAAAAAAATTCCAAGGTGTTTCTTCCCACAGTTATCACATATTGGAAAATTCTTCTTTTCCCTCATCCCTTTATCCATCATTCTCTCTTCCATCCTTTTCTTCTCTTTCATCCCTTCAAATCCATAAGACTCAGAGAATTATCTACTTATCTTATTAACACATGATATTATTTCTTCATATGTTGATAACACATGGGAGAATATTTCCCTTCTAAATGTTGGCTTAATACCATGAAAGTTATGATCCTTCTTACTCTTTGGATCATACGTATTGATGGAGTTCACATTCCTTCTACTGGGTGCCATTTCTATACAATTCCATAAACTAGGTTAGTTTATGAATCGAAATACATAATAACAAACTTGAAAACACTTATAATAAATTGAAATATTTATGGATATAATCCATAATCATAAAAAATGTTTTCTTTTAGGAAGTATATACTCATAACCCTTCATAATGGTTTGTAAAGAAAATGAGAATTATCCTAAGCATATCCCCTAGGAGTGTTGTAACCAAGAGTGAAGTAAGGCCCGTTGTCGTGCACCAGTTCCCATTCGAGTATAGCTCAAAGTGGTGTTTTTGGGTTTTACCCCTAGGTAAATCTATGCCAGATCCGCCTCTACCTGCTCGTATCCAGACAGGGATGTATTTCTCGGAAAACTCACAATATCTCTACAATACCAAAATTTTAGAAAGTTCTTCTATACTAATCCTCAAAGTCTATCTTCGGGCTACGTGCTCTAATCAGAGTTTATCTAAATCTAGCTTCCAAGGTTAGTACTAAACTGCCTATGATACCAACTGTAACACCCCAACCCCAACTACCCAGAGTCGGTGCATTACTTCGTAACATTGGCATGATCACAAAAGATCATGTCTCGAAAGACCGATTAGTTTAGTAGCCTTGGAAACACTAGATACATTCATAAGTCTTTCATTACATCATAGAGTGAAAAAAACTACAACAAAATGGTCTTCATAGTCCACACTCATATCCCTTTCTGACTATCCCTGCAGGTCATTCATAAAATACTTCTTCACATCCTGGAAAATATTAAAACATTGAAAGGGGTGAGCTCAGATGCTCAGTAAGGATAAAAATATAGCGGAAGCTTTCATCAATAAACATAAACATTTAAGGCAATGTATAACTAAAACAAATTCCTTTTAAACATGAACTTCAACATAATATGGAAAAAGTAAAATGAGATAATGCCATTCACTTCTTCACATGGATATTCTACTAGTCGAATAATCACATGCAATATCAATAACCACTTTCATAATGATGGAATGCATAATGCCAGACTATCATAACCACGTAACCAAGGCCTCATTCCAAGACCACAAATAAGATTTTGTCAAGGCCTCGTGCCAAGACACTAGTTTGTCTCATGAGACCTGCCGATGCATCGAGGAGATATTGCGGGCTCCACCCGTCACTTACTAAGTCCAATGCATTCCTCATATGAATGGGTTTAAACATATCATAAACCATAACATAATCGTATCACATAAAACATGCATAAATGAAACATAAAATTTCCACATTTCAATCAAAATATTTCAATACAACACATTGATATAATAAAAACGCATTCAAAACCATTTTCAATACCAAAATAAAAGAAAGTTAAAACTTTGTATTTATTTTTCATTAAAAAAAGTGATGGCTTGTAGAGGAAGACGAAACTCAAATAATGGTCACGGTGGCGGAGAAGTAATTGTCGCCACATAGGTACGGAAAGAAAAACATTCCCTTTTTGTTGTTTAGTAAAACGCTTCGTATAAAAAAGATTCCTTTTGAATAAACATAAAAGTTAAAGGGGTTTATACACCGTATAAAAGAAAATTGTGTATAAAACCAAATATGCCTCAATGAAAGGAGATTGAGATGAAGTCCTTAAAAAGATCATTTTTAAAATAAAATAGATCTATTATGTGTATTCACTATAGTTACACAGAAAGAATGTAAAAATACATAATAGGACATAATAATATCATGACATAATTTGAAAGTAGGAGATTAACCCAAAGAATGGAAGTTGGGTTTAGAAATTCCCTTACCTCGTGTCCGACTTGACTCAACCGTTCTTTAACCTCCTGAATAATAAACTAGAGTTAATATCTACCTTATTAAGAACCATTTTCAATTTCATTATCCTTTTTATATCACTTACTACAATGTTATGAACGTTATGTAATTATTTATGTTAATAATGGTCGTTTTGTTGATCTTTGGTACTTGAGTCAACAATAAACTTCTTATAATTACAAGTTGTTCATGTGGTGAAATATCCATTATATCCAGAATTATATTCATGATGTAGATATCATATATATCATATATATCCATTATATACATTCATTCATAATATTACGTAACATTTAGAGGTAAGAAATGAAATGCACTGTTCATAGAGACGGTAATCCGTACGTACGCATGAACGCTACTTTCATTTCTATTTCATATTTAATGTAATGAAATCATAATGATATAAATGTAAAATATAATTCCAGTATAATATAGCATATAATACCATTTACTCCATCCTTTATACATCCCACATATGGTATTAACGATTCAAATCACTTTGAGGGGGCGGTAGTCCGCACTTCCTAAAATGAAAATATCACGTTTACCCATAATGGAAACCCTAAAGTTATGCCATAACTGAGAAATAAATAAGCATAAGGAAAACATAAAAATAATATATATATCATATATGAGAATAGTGTCATCAAAATGTCCACCATTAGAGGTGTTAAAAGAATATTGAACAATCATCATTTCATGAGGCAGTATTATTCCACCCACAGAAACAGTATGTTCTTTAACCATTAGACGAAGGTTTGTGTAAGTTTAAACCAAATACTTATCATAAAAACATCCTAGTATATTTTATATACTGTTTTTGTTAAAAAATAAAGGAATAAAAAGATTTTAAGGGGATGGAGAAGAAAAATAAAACAAAACAACATTAGAGAAGACATTACCTTCAAATCGGGTAACTCTTTTTGATTTGAGCCAAAGGCTTCATTGGGAAGAATTATTCCAAAAGTGAGGCTTCTAGGAGTAAGGGAGGGAAGTTGGGAGAGTATTTGGTCAGAGGTTGGCTGATCCAAATGGCTTGAAAGTGTGAATGAGGTGGTAGTGGTGGGGGCCTTTTATAAGTGGAGAGGAGGGGCACTCTTGGAAAGTAAAGAAAAGTCACTTTATTATAAAATGAGTTTCGGATTTTAGAGGTCCCACACTTATATAATTCTAGGATAAGGTGATAAGGGTTATAAATATCCTCATCCAATAGGTTTTTGACAAGTTTAATCCTTAGATTTTACATTATCCTTTCATTTTATTTAAATCATTAAATAATGAGGTCATCGCTGCATCATCATGATGTCATAAATAATTTTATTTATTTAATGACTAAAAATTATAAAAAAATTCTATGATGTAGGAAATCGGTTTAGATTTTCAATGAATAATTATAGTCAAAAATATGACTTGTATAACCCCATGTAAAAATTGTTTTAGTAAAACATTTCATGTTTGTGTCATTTTTTACTTTAACATTAAATAAAAGGTATTTATGTCATTTTCTAACTAAAGTGGCTCCATGGGGTCCCCATGTTTACCCATGGATTGTATTGGTCGGCCATGGAACATTCAAAGAGGGTAGGACATGTTTCAAGCTCATCTCATATTGTTAAAACATTATTTTTACCTTAAACTACACTAATTACCTCTAATCGCGATTAAGAACTTAAAAGTTACTATTCACCAAAAAATTATTTTAATCTCATTGAACCACATTTTACATCTTATTGAAAACCATGTATATCCGGTTTTTGAAAATCAAATCACAGAAGTGGTAATATTTCATTTAAACGAAAAATCAGTTTTTTAACTACCACTTAGTGGTTTCACTATTCATCAAAAATTGAAGTTTTTCAGAACAATGCCAAAATTTCACCCTAAGCTATAATTGATATTCCGAATTCAAAAATGATGTCTATTTTATGAAATTACAAACATATAAGTTTCATTAATTAATTTCATAATTAATTCCCGCTGTCACAACAAATAGCGTGTTTTTAAGAAATAATATATATCAAAAGATTGACAATTGTTCATGCCCAATTTCAATGTTAAATTAATTCTAATGACCACCATTGGATAAAATAGTAAAAATATATTCTAATTATACATTAAAACCACTCAATAGTATAATTTATGACTATAAATTATTTTGATTAAAAAAGTTGTTTTTAAGTATTTTTCACTATTCATAAAACATTTAAAGTTCTCAGAAAATTACAAAAAATTCAACTTAGGATAATTTCGATATTACGAATACAAAAATGAAGTCCATTTTGAAATATAAATTTTCTATAATTTTAAAAAGTGGTTATTACTATTCATAACAGCTACTTTGATTAGTCGCAGTGTTTCAGAACTCGAACTTGCGTACAATGCAAGCTATTGCATTATTGAAATAGAGGCGTATCATGGAAGCTCGGGGTGTTACACCATGAAGTGATACACATTGTCAAAAAGTATTTCGCACAATTTGGAAGTTATATTTCACTACTCATTGAAACATATCGTAATTATCTTTTGTACATATTAGAAAATGCATTGAGTTGGTAGAACAGTTTTTTGTATTAAATTTAATAATCTTCATTCCTGTATCCAGGAAATTTTCTTTTAGTAGAATCTCCAATGTATTGCAGAAACTAGTGTTGAATGTATCCACCAGAATCAATGGTTTGATAACGAAAAATGAAAAAATTTCTAAGGAATCTTCAAAACAAATAGCATTGAAAAAAATTGATAATTGGAGTGTTCAAAATATGTGAACTCATTGTCTCTACCACCATGATTTGTTATATACTTTGAGTATCTATCCTCTAGTGGATAGTTTTCACTATAATATAACAAAATATATTCAAGAGCAGCTAATGTTTTCCAGTAACACCAGCTTGTATATCCTAATAACTTGAAGAAAATTGTAAGTACCAAGAAACGTTAACATGTATTATCATATTCTGAGAGCACGAAACCAAATAGACAGCACCCAAATCATTTTTTTCTTTATTATACTCCTAGTCCACATTGGATTTAATCCAAAAAACTTTAAATAAATTTGTCTCCATTTTCATGGAATCCATGGACAATATTATAGAGAGACTAATGGTATACAGTAACATATTCTTGACCAACATGAAAACATAATCCTCAAAAAAGTAAAAACTAACACAGATTCTAGATCAGTAGATAGATTCACTTTCTACAATCAAAACATGAGACTCACATATTCTTGTAAAATCATTGATGTCATAGCCAAGTAAATCATAAACAACAACAGAACCAAGCCCACTAGAAACTCCTCATATATCTGCAACCACTTCCTCTAAAAAACAACTAACTTCCACTACAAAACCAGAATCCTACTATTCTAGAACATTAGTTTAATCTTCTATGTTATGTATTTAATGTGGGTGACCGGGAACCAACTCATGTATGTACAATGATTTCCATTATATGTATATAGTTTGATATATACATCTTTTTATCTTACCAGAATAGTGTTGATACCTCTTCATCCATTATATTTATGGTAATGTACATAGATTACTTGTCATATCAAAAGGATATATCAGTTATCATACTTTAATGATAACCTATAGATACTGTGTTTGTAATCATAACCATATGTCATATGGTCTAGATACATCATACTGACCAGACACAGATGATGTTTGACCCTCATGTGTTGGGGGATCATGAGCATTGAGTCTTCTTATCATGAAGTTTACACTTGGTGATCTCAAGTGGATGAGGTCATGAGGACTGACCCACTAATATGAACACCACATATTTCAATTGTTAGTGGTTGTTCTTATCTATCTATATGTGCATTAGTATCATGAATTGAGATCGTTATCAATGTGTACCATTCTATTGTGTACATTGATATGAGGAAAAAACCATGACATTAAAGTCATGGAAAGGTATCTTGTATAGGGTATGTCTTTGGCGGTATGGGATTTTTTAAATTATCAAGATAGAATTTTTCGGTTCCGATTTGAAGAATTTATATCTTTGGCCTAGTTGATCGAGATGGTAGTACCTTCATTAAATTTGTGGCTATATTAGAAGAAGGTAAGTTCATCTAATTATGACAATGAATAATAAATCAATAAAGGAAGATGGCAGAAAATGTCAATCCTATTTTATGAGATATTGTGACACAAATAGATTATATTACATGACATGTATTTATAGGAAAGTTTGTCATTTCTATGACTATTCCATACCTTATTAGGGTTATTGATGTGTTTCTATACTCTGTTATTGGTCTATGAATAGTATTATTTACTATCAAGAGATGGTTCTAGAGGGTCACACGAAATAACATATTCAAAGTTTTGTATTATTCCACTAAAAAGGATTATAGGACATAGTGGTCCCCACCATGGGGTCCAAGATTTAACCCCGAATAAATTATTATTGAAAAATAAATAAATTCATTATTATTCATGTATAGAATAATTGGAGTTAAGTTTATTTATTAAAATTATTCACAATGTATTAAGGGAATACATCGAAAAATATTATGAGAATGAATATTATTGTAATATTCAAGGTTAATTTAAAATTTATTGGAATAGAGAGTTGAGTTAATGAATTATTTTTATCATGTAATATATTTATTATATATTAAAAGAATGTTACAAAATATAACTATTGTTAATTATGTAGTTTGTTCATCATAATGTGTCACGTATTCATAATTTAGTGGGCGTTCTTTATGGGTGGGTTGATAAACCTTTCTGGGTAATTAATTTCTACTATATATGGAAGGAGATCTTTTCTAGGTTATTATTCATATCCAAAAATTTGATAGATCATTAGTCCTTCTTCTTATATCTAAGAGTGAGAAAGCCTCCTTACAAGTTTTTGATCCAAAAACATCGTCACGGATCGAAGGAATAGAGAAGTGGAGATCATTGCAGCATCAATGTATTCTCTAGAGCTCCATTCTAGCACTTGGAATTTGATTATCGGAATTTATAAGGGATCTTGAAGATTTTTTGGATCATATAGAGACATTTGACCTTGGATCATTCAATCAATGATTTCTGGTGAAAAAACTATATTCGAACGCGCCACTGACAGGAAATAGAAAATCGTTAATTTATAATTTTTGTTCTGAATAAATTCACATGAGATCCTTGTACCCTTACTATGGCTTGAATCAACAGAGATGATGAAGTTTCATCCCTCTAGTGATGAATAATTTTAAATTCCTGCTTCACCACCTTCCATTACATGCCTCAGTGCTAATAAATGATATCAGGGAGATTACGTGAATTTTCTATGACAAAAAATATTCTTTAAATTAAGTGGATAGATTTGCTTCGGTTTCAATGAATTTGACCGCATATTAATCTGATATCATATGACTAAGTTACGGTCATCCGGAAAAATTAATACGGATCATTTTTATTTTTTTGGATATTAAAAAAATCGAAAAACACGTATGGTTTATATATATATTATTATTATTTGACAGATTTTAGTAAACCCAAGGATTTTGGTTAGAAATCCATCATTAGAATAGGAATTTTTGAGTGTTTTTATTCCCAAAATATTGTGTGTTTTTTCCATAATAATAATAATAATAATTAATCTTATTATGATAGCCTTTTTGAAAAGGATTGAATAAAATGATGGGGAAAGTGGTGGGGAGTGATTTTCTTGTGAGAAAATTATTAATTATTAGTGGTGAGAAATGATTGTCTTTGGTAGTTTTTTGGTTATTAATGGGTTCCCCCCCCCCACTTTCATCATAAAATGATTAATGAGAAAAATAATAATAATTAGGGGTTTGGTCCACAAATCAACAAATCTAACACTAAAATGCTAATAATAATAAAATTTCAAACATACTCATGGAAGTTTGGTGAAACCCCCCATATGGCCTCTTTGTTCATCACCCTCGCTGTTGTGTCCTCCTCCGCTTATGTCACTCTGGCCAGTCCCACTCCCCCAACTGATTCCCTCATACTGCCACATGGTATCAATGAAATTGACCTTACTCATCAACACCTCCTCACGCCACTCCACCTATCTATTGTGGTCATACCCACCCTGGCGAGAACCCCTCCGACAGCAGCTCTACAAGCACTACTTCAGACCCCCATAAACTAGTCTAGCTTATACACTTTCCCACCACTTCCAAAACATTATGTTTTCACACCACCACCCCTGTCATGTCACGGTGACCAGAGACCAGCCTCATGCAGTTTCCCCTACCCTGAACCGGTGACCTACGGGTTTCCCCAAATGGACCCACACATGTCTTTCCTAATCTAGGCCGCCCTAAATTGGTGTCTCTAACCCATAACAGCCAGACATGGGTCTGTTCGGTCTAGAGTGACCTTAGGGGTTCTGTCTGACCCGCAATGGGTCTTGATGGGGTTTTTGGTCCTAGGAAAATATTTTAAATATTCTTTATTAATTTATTAATTTTTTTCATGTAAAAATAATAATTTTTAATATTCGAAAAATTAATATATATATATATATATATATATATTATAAACTCTAACAGAATTATACAATTAAGGCACTTCTCAGTGTAGCTTGTTCCCCTATAGGTGTACCAAGCCCTGGGGTAGGAATGATAATTGCACCCTAAGTAGGTAAAATTGACCTCCCCAAACTACCATGCACTGTCGATGTGGTAAATCACAAGGTGTGAAATCATCTTGGACAAAACATGCAACCAGTGGGAGTCAAATGCTGGACCTGATGATCACTGCCCTCATCCCTAACCACTGGTCCACCCCATGGGGGAAAATTAATATAATTTTGGTATAAAGTTAAATTAATTGCAGGATGGACTAAATTAAATCAATTGAATTAAAATAATTCACTTAATGTATCTAAATTCCCAAGATTAATTTTTTTACATTTAAATTTTTATCATGTATTTATTCTACCCTAAGAATGATATTGAGCATTGACTAACCAATGTTTGTTTGAGATTATTTTTATTTATATAATTATTAAAGCTGTAAGTAATATTTATTTATATATTGATGGTACATGCGTTGACATTTATTTTAATATGTATAAGGGTCTGTTCATCCATCATTTTTTTTGTATGTATATTGTGCTTCATGAAACCCCTCTCTTGTCTACGAGATTGTTTTTACTATTTATGACAACATTGTAAGTAGTGGATCGCACCAAGACAAGGTGGTATCCAAGACGAGATGTGAAAACATTGGATTGGGAGAGAGCTGTGATGCAAGTTAATACCTGACTCAAATATAATATCCCTAGTTTACATTTAATCCATTGAGTTTAAATGGTTTAACCAATATTAATTTCTGAAGACTAGTCAATTAGTTTATTTATTTATGCATTGTTATTTATTTTATGAATGTGTGTGTTTATAGGAAACACATAAAATAATAAATATATAATGCATTAAAATGTGATGAATGTGTTCTATTAATTCATGTTCAGTTGTGAGTGTGACAACATAGAATGTACATATTTAATAGAAAGTGATTTAATTCTCAAGAAATAATAAAAAACATCAAAATAATATTATGATGTAACTTATTTTTCTCATAAATCTGAACAAAACCATGTGTACGGGGTGCTCTCCAGCACTAGTTGAGGGTACCACCTACCACTGGGCAGTTATTTTGAGAGTATTGTGTTAACTTAACTAAATACAGTAGCAAAGAAGTATCCATAGCTACATTTTTGTCACTTTAAAGGAAATTAATTGAAGGAATCAATGTTACAATTATGAAAATTTGGGAATTCACTTAATAGATCAAGGAACCATAAGTTAATGCAGTTGTCCAGCCTAGATCCTACCTTGATACTCTCTAAGTAGTGGTGTAGCTACAGCTTGGACTATGATGGGTGGTATCAAGGATCATTACCATAAGAATACTCAAGTGATAGATTATTCTATATCTATTAGTGACAGTTTATAGGGTTAGATAAAATAGTGGGAGATATTTAATGATTCAATTAATTAATCAACCATGATACAAAGGAAATCAAGTTAAAGTACTGACCACTAAATTTTTTGTTTTAAATAAAAATATAAGTCACCAATAACACTAGTTCATTATCACTTTGATCAATTATGGATAGAATAAATATTTTGACTAGCTGTAATTTTTAGGAGTGGTAATGATGCATGGGCATAGTACTACACTAAGAGAGGAAAATTTATGTGTATGAGTCCTCACTTCTTGCAGATCCCCATTAGGGATATATCAAGGTAGATTAATATAAATATAAAAGTGATGTAGATGATACACTCGATTTTTAGTGTATCATGTTGACATCTATGTCCAGTCAACTATAGAAAATACATGAGGATGAAGGTTCCTACAAGATGTTAACTCATATAAAATAGTTATATTAGGAGATATAAAGGAAAAAAAGGTATGATATATCATGTGCACTATATATTTTCAAGATATAAGAATGGAATAATGAAGGACCTCATGTAATCAAGATGATCGGTTACATCGAGAGACTTAGGCACTTAGGTTCAAAATGAATCAAGAACTAGTGATTAGTCTCATTCTTTCCTCTTTACTACCAAGATTAATGAATTTTATTATTAATTAAAATATGAATAGAATGAAAATTTTATACCCAAATATTTTGGATGTAGTTATCCAAACTGATAAGGATATAGAGAATACCAATTCATTAGTATTTATGGTGAACAAGAGGAGGAGGACAAAGGGTAAGTGGACTAAGGCTAAGCTGAATATGAAGACATCATTTCACCATCCTTTTGAAAATACAAATATATAGAGGGAATGAATTGAGAAGAGGGATCTATTATTTTCATGTAAAAAGAAAGAGCACATGATGAATAATTACATAGCTAGGAAAAAACATCAAGGAAACACTTATACTTTAGTTATTTTTTCCATTGAATGTAATCTATCTTTCTCTACAATTTGGGTATTGGATATAGCATGTGGCTCACACATTTTTATTCATATATATAAACCGTGTCGATTTTTTAAGATTACAGACGACAATGTGGATATCTGAGCCACAAATAGCGTAAGACTAACAAACATAGTAGTTGGAGATTATCACCTGAGTTTGCATAGTGGTTTAGTTATTGTATTAAATCATTGTTATTATATTTCTTCAGTTACCAGAAAAATAATCTCTATTTCAAGTCTTGAAACCATGGGATTTTATTTCAATTTGGGAAATAAATGTTGTCTCTTTTATATGGATAACATTTTTATAGCATGACGCATATTAATAATGGATTGTATATAATTGAACTCGAAAACACTATAATGAAAATCAATGACAAAACTAGGAAAAATGGCTCATATAATACCAACCAATGGAACTTCAGAATTGGTCATGTAAATGAGATTAATTTTCAAAAATTACATCAAGAAAGGTTTTCATACTTAGTTGAGTTAAGACCTCTGAATGTATGTCATGTTTCTTTTTAAGGTAAAATTATTAATGCACACTTCTATAGGAATGATGCAAGATCTACTAAATTGCTAGAATTGGTTCATATTGTCGTATGTGGTCTATTATCATTAGAGGTAAGGGGTGATTTTTTATTCTTCATTACTTTAACGACTTAATGAATTATGTGTGGTTATATCTAATTAATGTGGTATAAATCATATTCCTCTCATAAGTTAAAGGAATACCAACTTGAAGTAGAAAACCAGCTCGGTAAGAAGATTAAGGCACTCCAGTCAGACCGAGGTGAAGTGTATCTTACCCATTCATTAATTGATCACTTAAAAGAGTTTGGGATAGTATCCCAACATTCAAATCCTTATACACCACAGTGTAATGGTTTCAGTGAAAGGATGAATCAAACCTTGTTAGACATAGTCAAATCAATGATGAGTTAGGAAAATTTTCCATTATCCTTTTAAGGATATTCATTTAAAAAATAATGATATACCTTTAACCAAGTACCAACTAAAGTAACATATGGGATTCAATATGAGTTTTGGGATGGAAATAAAACCAATATGTAACACATGCATGTGTTTATGGGAGAATTTTATCAATTCTATACCTAGTGACAAATTAGCATCCAAAAACATTGACTGAATCTTTATAGTTTATCTAAAAGAAACTAAATGATGTTACATATATAACCCTTAAGATAGAAAAGTGATTGTGGAAATACCTGCTATATTTATAGAAATTAAACACATTTACAATGGATATAGTACAAAAGATATTGACTTCGCTGAATTTAATTCTTTAGATTTACAAGAGTTTGTAGGAGTACCATCTCCCCAAGGGAAAATGGGATACGAAGATGTTCATGAGACAAAATCATTTCATATATAAATTTGAGAGGTTATATAACCAAAGAAATATGGTTTTATTATCAATGAGTCAGGTGAAACATTACTCCTTGAGAATAATGAACCTCTTGCCAACAAAAAATAATTATAAGGAAACAATATTGCTAAATGAAATGAATCCATGCATTCTAAGATGGATTCTATATACCAAAATAAAGTTTGGATTTTGGTTGACCCTTTATCTGATTTAAAATCTTTTGTGTGAAAATGGGAATTCAAGAAAAAGTTTTACATGGATGGTAAATTAAATTCCTATAAGTAATGAATAGTAACAAAGGGTTTTAGGTAATGTTAAGGCATAAACTATAGAAAAAACTTCTCACTAGTATCAATACTAAAATCCATCTAAATATTAATTGTAATATATGCCTTCAATGATTATGATATTGGGAAAATGGATTTGAAATCTTCTTTCCTAAATGGGAATTTGGTTGAAGATGTCTCTATGACACAACCCGAAGGGTTTGTTAAGTCAACAAATTCCAAAAAATTATACAAGTTGAAAAGATACATTTATGGGTTAAAGCAGGAACCATGATCATGTGATTTTCATTTCTATGAGGAAAAAAGTAAATTTGATTTCATCAAGAATGAAAATGATCCATGTGTCTATAAAAAGGTAAATGGGAATGCCATTTTTTCCTTGTATTATATACTGATGCCATTTTAATTATGGGAAATGAAGTAAAATCCTGATAGTCAGTTAAAAGATAGTTAAATTATTTCTCATATATGAAAGAATTAATTGATAAAACCTACATCTTAGGGATCAAGATCTATCATCATCAATGTAAAATTTTTATTCAAAAGTAAAGAAACAAGGGAAATAGGGGAGAACAGGACTAGGGGGGACTAAGTAGGGATAAATATCTATCAGGATAGATCTCAGTGTCTACTTGGGATAATTCAAAGATCATATATTAATAAGATATTTAAAAGGTAAAATATGGAATTATCAAATAGCGGGGTTTTCTAATGTCGCATGGTATCATTATCTCTCTGAAAATGTGTCCAAAAATAAAAGATGGGGTTAAATGAATGAGAGAAATCCCTTATGATTCATCAGTGGAATATATTATATATTTCAAGATATGTACTAGGTTTTATGTTTCATTTTATTTAATCATAGTGGGAAGATATCACACTAATCCAGGAGAGCTGCATTAGGAAGCTGTGAAAACTATCTCAAAGAACTTGAGTCATAAAATTACATGTTCCTAGTGTGTGTAGGATATGATGAACTAGTAGTGAGGGGGTACACTAATTATAGTTTCTAGATAGATCATGATGATATGAAATCACATTCAGTCTATGTTTTTTGAAAGAATGGTGGTTCAGTATGCTATAAAAGCTCGAAGAATCCTATGGTTTCCAACTCTGTAGAAGATTTAAAGTATATATTGTCTTCTGTTGCACCTAAGGAGGTGATCTGGATACTCAAATTTCTCTTATACATTGGTGTTACACCTATAAGGGTAGACCCTTCTCTAGTTTATTGTGATAATACAACTATAATGGTGCTTTCAAATGATATCAGGTCATACCAGAGGACAAAGAATTTACATTGAATGTTCCATCGCATGATGAAATTTACATAGAGTGGTGAAGTCCTAGTTGGAAGAGTTTCCTCAGAGCATAACATTTCAATCCCCTTAACTAAAGCCATATCTCAAAAGAAGCATTATTCGAATATTAGAGCTAGTTGGTTGATACAAGTTAGTAGTTGGCTCTAGTGTATGTAAGAGTGTTAAAATTTGGTTCCTTATACCCAAATCATATATGTACTTTGATTACCATTACAGTTATATAGATTGAAAAATACATGTTCTTATCTTACCAGAATAGTATTCATACTTCTAAAACAACTATATTTATGGTAATGTCCATATATTACTTGTCATATAAAAATATTATAGTGGTTCTCAGACAATAATGATATCCTATAGATACCAATACAGTAATCATAAACATATTTCTTATGGTATAGATACATCATGCTTATAGGATAAAAATGAAGTTTGACCATTAGGTATTGGTAACTCATAGACATTGATCCTTCTTCTCATGAAGTTCACACTTTGTGATCCCTAGAAGATAAGATTACGAGGGTAGATTTTCCAATAAGAACACCACATGTTTTAGGTTTCATTGGTTCTTCTTATCTAAGAACATGTGTATTGGTCTCTAGACTTGAGATCATTATAAATGTGTACCATTTGATAGTGTACATTGATGCAAGGAAAAAACCATGACATTGAAGTTGTGGTGACGTAGCATGTGTTGGGTCCATATTTGGTGGTATGACATTTGTTGACTGATCGAGATAGAATTTTTCACTTTTGAGTTAAGGAAGTGATATCTCAGAAATAGTTTATCATAATGGTAGCACCATCATTGAATTTATGTCCATGGTAGAAAAAGTTATGTCAATCTAGTTAGATAAATGAAAAATAAATTAAGAAAATATGATGACACAAAGTGTGTGTCATGTTTTATGAGACATTGTGAGACAAAGAGATTATATTACACCTTGTGTGTTCATAGGAAATGTTGTTATTTCATTGAATATTATTTATCTCCATTGGGGCCTTGATGGGTTTCTAGACTCTCCTCTTGGTCTTTAAATAATATTCAATTATATTGAGATAAGGGTCCAGAGGGTCACACACAATAGTGTATTCAAAGGTATGCTCTATTCCGATGAATATGAAAATAATACATGGTGGGACCCACCATGGAGACTAAGATACGTCATAAAATAAATGATCACCTAAAAATAAATGAAATTATTTTTATTTTAGAATACAATAATTAGAGTTGGATTTATTTATTAAAATTATTCACACTGTATAAAGTGAATACATGGAAAAATATTATATGACTGACAATTATTTAAATATATAATGTTCATTTATTATTTTTGAAAATGAAAAGTTCAGTTAATGACTTTGTTTTATCACATAATATATTTATTATATATTTCAAGTAGGTGATAAAATATAAATAATGTTTCTGATGTTGTTATTTTATCATAATGTTCTATATATTTCTTATTTCGTGGGTGTTACTTATACAAGGGTTGTGGAACCCTTTCTATGTAATTAATTTACACTATATAAGAGGTATGCAACTATTTTTACTCATAAAATTCATACCTACTAATTTTAGAGTTCACCTATACTTCTTCCCATATCCAAGAGAAAGAACCCCTCTTTTTAACTATTTGATATGAGAACACCTTTTAGGTTAGAAGGAATAGAGTAGTGTTGATTGTCACAATATTGAAGGATTTTTTAGAGATTTGTGATAGCACTAAGAATTCAAGGATTTTAATTTGTGTAGGATCATAAAACATGTGTGGATGATCTAGAGGGTTTTAGCCCTAGATCATTTGAGCAATGATTTTTTGTGATGAGCTACAGTATGACACACCATTGATTCGAATGAGGTAATCATTCATTTAAATTTTTGTTCTTAAAAAATTCACATGATATCATCAGATCTTTTCTGGGGCTCAGATCATCAGAGAGGATAATGTTTCATCACTCTAGTGATAATTTTTTTTAAATCTGTGGTCCACCACCTTCGGCTGCATGCCCCAATACCAACATTATGGTTGTAGAGAGTGAATAGTGAAAAATGTTTCCTCAATACGTGGAAAATCTAATGCAGTTGGTAGAAGTATCATACCAAATTCTTCCACAGTAAGTAATTTTGAAAACAAACCTAGAACTAACAGCTCCTCCCTGACATTATTTTTAACATTTCCATAGTGAAACTCAGATCAAGAGCTACCTCTATATGCTATTCTGAAAAATATTCAAGGTGCTCCTCCTTAGAATGATGCTTATCAAATAACTCTATAAATTCCTGGAGTTGGTTCCTCATAAACTATAAGTCTTCACGATTCATCCACGAACCTTCCACCCATTCCGTAGCCAATACTCTTGAAATCATTTGATATTGTTCAATCAAATCATATATCTCATGTTGTTCCTCAAGTAATATGTCCCTCTCCCATCAAAATATTGACTTTCCTCCTTGGGTTTGTCAAGTCATGCATCTTATCTGACTGATTTTGAAAAAAAAAATTATCAATCCTAATCCAACTACTTTAACAATGCCCTCTAATAATGACCTCTAAAAATTAATCATGTCATAGTATCTCATGAAATGAAATCAATGACTCATCCTCATATTCAACCAATTACCTGCTCTGACAAGTTCTTTACATGGTGTTTTCTCAATGATCAACCACACTCCTAATCAATATGATTGGAAATTAGAACTATAGATCATTGTATAATAGTCATCTATGCATCATGAAATAATCCCTAAATTCATCTACCTATTAACATCAGAACTGTACAAGAATCCCACTTTAATCATTATTTAACAACACTTAAACCTTCTCCAGCAAATGTAGTGATCTCTTAATTAATGAACTAAATTATTAGGTAATCGGGATAAAAGATATCACATAGTAGAATAGAGGTGAAGAAAAGAGAAAAATAGGAAGAATAAACTGTTTAGTTCTCTCTATATGTGTTGATGCAGATATCTAATAAGATGAAATAAAATAGAACTTATTGTGGGAGGAAGAGGAGAAAAAAGAGGAAGAATATATATGAATATAAACTCCCTAGAGAAGACCAATCTCTCGATATCCAAGATGAATCATCCCAAGGACAAACTCCCAAAACCCAAATAAAATTTCCCCAAATAAATCTATCACCCCTCAGTATCACATAACTCTCCCATTTAATATTCCCAATGGTAACTAACCACCCCTTGAAAACTAATAAAAGAAGTAAAAGAATTCCCCTAGAATTTACCCACTCCTTCCAGTGGATATCCCCAGTTGTTTGGTCGAAGAGGGTAATGAAATATGGTCTAAAGGGGGGTTAATAGACACCACTAGAAATTCTGGCTATATCCATGGTTCAAAACCATGGCTATAGGACCTAAAACCATGGCTATAGGTAATATCAATAGTTTAGGGAACCTTGGATCATATTGGTGTGGCTACAGGGCCACAACTATAGCCACGAATTTGAACTGTGGCTATAGTCCTATAGCCATAGTTTGAATTGTGGCTATATCCCTATATCCATGGTTTCAAACTGTGTCACTAGACCTATAGCCACGGTTTGAAACTGTGGATATAGGTAATCCAACTAAAAACTACAACCACGGTCTAAAATTGTGGCTCTATACCTATATCCACAGTTTCAAGCTATGGTACTATATGTATTGCCATATTTTAGAACTGTGGCTATAGGCTTCATCTTGATGAAAAAATAGCAATTCTGGGCATGCACAAACAAGCCACATCTTGCAGATATTCTCAAGGGGCTGCATGTCAGCTCCTATAGTGATAGTCAAAGTTCTATATAGTTTGATCAGTAGTAGACATGTCTGGTACTGGCTATGTGAAGGCGCATTTCTAGTGCAGGATCTAAATCGAGTGGAAGGACCCAATAAGTGTAATAATATCTTAGATGAAAGGCTGGTTATTCTGAGGTTCTAGTGCAGGCTGCTAATATGTATGAGATTTTATAGTTATGAATGGATAGTTTAATTAAAATAACCAAATCTATTAGGTCTCCTAGGAAGGCTGGTGAAGTTACTTCTTTTATGAATTCACTTTTAAATGAAATTTAGATGAGGTATCACTCTAATAATGAGGATTTTTTCAATAATTAGTTTCACAAAATGATCATGATATGTATCTTATTAAGGAGAAATGTATACTTTCTTCTTATGATCACAATAGAAGAAAAATATTAAAGATGATTCTACTATTAAATAAAAAATCACAAAAGTCTCTAAAAGAGTTCAAGGGATAATAATAATTAATAGAAAGGAGTTCCATGATAGGAGATCTCCTAAAGACACACCTACTGCAAATAAAATAGATTCCTAGGACTCCTTTAATATCCATATGGATATGGACCTTTCCCCCCTACACCCTCCCCCTTCCCCTTGCAACAAAACCCAGAACACCCCCTTCCCCTTGCCCCCTTCCCTGAACACCCCTTACACCCCCCACCTTCCCCCTACCCCTTTCACCCCATGCACCCTCCCACTACCCATTCCCACCCCCTAAACCCTCCTGCTTCCCATGCCCACCCGCCTCCCCCCCCCCCCTCATACACCCTCTCTTTGCCCCACTGCAATAGAACCCATCACCCCACCTCCCCTACACACACCCCCTACACCCCCCCCCCACAGACAACCATTTCACCCTCCCCCTTTCTCTTACAACAAAACCCAACACAACCCCTTCCCCCTAACCTACACACCCCTTGCACCCCCTACACCCTCCCCTTACCCCTTGCAACAGAACCCAACAGAACCCCCTCCCCTACCCCCAGCACACCCCCTACACATACCCTAACACCTTCCCCCATCCCTTTGAAGTAAAGGAATTCTAAGCACTGTATAAAGGTATGGAATGAATATATGGGCTTTTTAAGGTGATACTAAGCTACTAAAATGTCATTCATGACCTACATAAAAGTCATACTAAAGAAAAATAGAATATATCAAGGTAATTTGTTACCTGTTTAAAGGTCATATGGGAAAGGTAATGGCTATATAAGGGTCATCTATGATTTTAAATAACTACGTAAATTTAACTTTTTTATTACACTAGATGCATCAAGGTAATTTTGATCCATGGTGATGATATAAAAAACCATTTCATAGGGTCTTTTGAAATGAAAACACAACCACACGATAGTTAATTACTAAGGGGTGTATGATCATGGGATATATGTTATGTGACTCATTGGGGAATGATTCTGAGTATAAAACCAGTTGGATAGAAGCATAAGCTACTAGGTTTTGGTGATATTGTGTAGGATCATGGGTAATAACCCACGAGAGGGTTCTTGGTGGATCACTTACCATTTGGTGATGAAGACTAAGATTTATTGTATATTTTTGAGGAATGATCTTGGTGTGTAACGATGGGTGTGAATTAGTTAAATGTGTTTCTTAGTTGAGATGTGGTTTAGTGAATGGATTGTGTGTGGGTTTATTGATAATGGTTCAGGTTGTGGATAAAACTAAGTGGTGATTCAATATTAATTCTATTATGAGATGTTTGAAGTCACGATAACAAGTGTTTTTAGTCCTTGGAGGGGGTATTATCAGTGAGGTTTTTTAATAAGACCCATTTTGATATCCGTAAGGCTTTGGATGAATCATTTGAAAACAATGATGATTGTCTATATATATGGGTGTAGTGGGATCATTCTTGGTGTTAGCATTTGTAGTGAGTAAGTGGATTGACTTCTGGTAAAAATAGTGCCTCAAGGTTTGGATTGGTGTAATAGAAAATTATTTATAATTCATAGATGGAGAATAGTGAGTTATAAGGGAATAGAAAACTATAGTAGGTTGTGAGACATGTTTTGATGAATACCATGTCTTCTTGGGGATTAAAAGTGTTAAAGTGGGGAGTTTGTAATTCCCCACAGGTTTCTAATTCATTATTTTTGGAGGAAATTTGTGTTTTTAATATGAAACATGGGTTGTTTCTTAAATTGTAATTTAGATCATAAATATGAACATTAAATGTTCCTAAATGGTATTTTTGGATTTTGTTTGAGTCCCTTGTTGGTACCTCTGGGATTTTGGGGGAAGTTGGTGGAAGTTATGGGTAAAAAATCACAGAAATTTAAGCTACATTATCCTTAAATGTTGTGACCCATCAGTTTTATGCCTTGAATGGGATTGGTTGATAGGTAAGCCCATTATCTCAAACATTTCATGCTGAGTGGTGTTTCCCTTTGTTTTTAAATAGTTTTCATTCAGATTCATCTAGGTTTTTATTGTAAATTCCACTAGATCATGGTGGAATTGACCAAGGATGATGGGGCTTTCATGTATGGATGCTAGAAGAGGACTTGATAAGGTGTTTTCACACTGTATGTTATTTTTTTTATTTAATTTAAGACACTGCCCAAAGGTATTTAGTGTTTTTTATGAAATTAGATGAAATTTATTATCGGATGGGTACTGGTGGTTATATACTTTACTCAGGTTGTTTTTGGGGTTATGTTATGGACATTCTTAAAGTAGTTGGCCAAGGTTATGGGATGTTTTGTTGTGATGAAAACACTCGATCACTCGATCACTTGAACATTGAACCTTCAATTGAGTATGGGGAAATCAAATAGATCCAATGAAGGTGCTTCAAGCAGTTCAAAGTAAATTAGTTACTTATGTACTAAGTTGTGAATTATTCCTAGTAAGGTAGTCGATTTTATATAGTTCAATTTCATAGTGATGTTTCTAAAGAAAGTATCATGTTTTCAAGGCCGGTTGTTTGTGTTTGATGAAATCATAACAAAGATTATATTTATGTTTTATTTTTTTATGAGAATGCTCGGTTCATGTTTTATCTAAATGAAGACATTGTCATCTTTAAAGTGAATGAAATTTCATTTTATACTATTGAGTTGGCTTAAATTTTCTACTATTCCACATTGAAGGCTTAGGGAAATCATGAAAAATAGGTGAAAATGTCATTTGAAAGAGATATAACCAATTTTCATAGCATATGAACATTATATAATAATGAAAAAAAGTTTATAAAATACTCAATAAATTATATAATTCAAATTAAAGGGTTAGGAAGAGGGAACCTACCTCAACCTCAAGGGGAACTGCTTTTGACGATGAAAACTCGAATCTTCCTTTTTTCCACTTGTAATCATATACAAATTCACATATATATAATGAAAAATAGCCCTTGTGTATATATTTTCATGAAACCATATGAACAATGGGGTCCTTATATATATGTTTATACTTGAATATACCCCTTTACACTTATACATGTATGCATTTTTCATATCTATATATAAGCTCCTAGCCCTAATATATCTATTCATACTCCTCTGAGTGAATATATATATAAAGGGGGGACTTTTAGATGTAAATTCCTACCTATGGAAACACATGTAAGCCTTCATCAACGACAATTAAAATCCACCCCAACGTGATCCAAGAAGAACTAAAAAAATATAAGGAACCCAAAAATCAAAAAAAGCCCAATTAAAATTTTGCCAAAGAATTAAAAAAGAATAAACCTTACCCAAATCTGATGTTGAACTCATTGTCTTTGATAGAGGTGGATGTAACTGACCTCATCATAAGAAACCACCTATAATAAAATAGTGGGAAAAGAAATGAGATATAATGACTTATTATATATATATATATGTGATTAGTGATGATAAATGATACATGAATCCCTAACCAACAACGAACAAATAATATGTTGATTGATATGTACATGCCAATACTAATGATTATGATCATTAATAAAGTTTTTTTGTTTAAATTACCTCATTATCTGAGTTGAAAAATCATTTTTTAATTTAGAATGTAATGAAAATTTATTTTTTACATTTCCCTCATCATATTGGTCATTTCCACCCAGTATGCCCCCCCTACAAGATCCCCCCACCCCCTACACCCCCACCCCACTCCCCATAATGTATCCCCCCTCCCCCCACCCCCCTACACAAACCCCTTTTAGTATCCCACCACCACCTTGAACAACCCCCACCCCCTATAGTAGCACAACCACCCCTCACTCCCCCTACAGTACCCCCCCACCCCTGCACAACAGCCCCTCATCCCCAAAATTGGTTATGTTTCTAACACAAATTTTGTAATTAATTTTTCAAGCATCAGAAGGTTGATCACAAACCTAAATATCCCTACCCCCAGTAGCATCCCCCTACCCCACACCCCCACCAAAACCCCTACCACCCCAGCCCCTACAACATCCCCCCATGTCCACCATACCACAACCCTCCCATCCCAAGCCCCCTGGATCCCCCTAGCCACCCCCTGGATCCCCCTGGCCACCCCCTGCACCCCCTGAAGTATCCCCCATATCCCCAGCTCCCCACCCCCGAACCCCCTACCCCCAACAGCAACCCCCTACCCCTACTTCCACCACACTCCCTATAGAATCCCCCACAACCCTACCACCCTAAGCCCCCTGTAGTCGCCCCCTTCCCCTGGCAACCCTACACCCTACCCACCCCAACCCCCATAAGTATCATCCACCCCCCCCCCCCCACCCAGACCCCCACCACAACCCCTACCTCCCCTAGCCCCCTGCAGCATCGCCCCTACCCCTGGCCACCCCACCCCCATCCCCACCACCTAAACTACCCCCCCACCCCCCCCCCCCACACACACACCCAGACACCCACCCCAACCAAAATCCCCTACCACCCCCCGCAGTAGCGCCACTTCCCTTGGCCACCCCCACCCCAACCCCCAGAAACATCTCCCCACCCCCACCCTTCACCACACCACCCTAAAATAGACCCCACAACACTCTACCACCCCCATCCACCTACAACATCCCCTACCCCTATCCACACCCCACCCCACCCCCCACCCCCACCCCACCCCTACCCCCCACCCCCTAAAGCAACCCCCATCCCCCTAACCTCAACCCAGACCCCTTTCCCCCATTCCACCCCCACCCCCACCCCTAACAGAAGTTTCCCCCAACCTCCATTGAGGGTGTAGTTTCTCCATGGGAAGTAGAGGTGTGGTTTGATTGTATCTAGTTCCATATACCCTTTTTATTCTCTTTTTGTACAAAAGCTTCCTATATGAATTAATTAAAGAATCACAACACAGTTAAAATAGTCCCACACATAAAATGTGAACAAAAAACTTTGATAACATTTCCATTGTGTCTAAATTCCAAAAATGACTCCCAATCTCTATCTCCATCACTGATTGGAACCTGAATTGTATCTTCCATGACCAATTCCAACATGTAAAAACAATCCAAACAGGTACTAGTATCTATAATTACCTAAAAAATAGACCATGAGTTTTTATGTCCACAAAGTTTACATGTATCATGTGAGAATATAATAATTTGTAGAAACCAACCCTAATTCCAACATAGATGGAATAACTCAGGTGCAAGCATAAAAACAATCTACTCATTTATGTAAATACAAATAATAACTGATTTACAAAATATTTGATATTATCGATAAAATGAAAATATATTATGTAAATGATATTAATGTTTAACTCCCTATATAAGTAGGATCCATACCTATCATACATTCTTTTAATCAATCATGAAATATGAGATTCATTGGCCAAGGAAACCATGCTACCCATCCCAATGAAACCGTTCTGAAAGGTAGTCGGGGGACACAACCATTCTAGGGGAAAGGAAATGTGGTATACTAAGTCAAGGGATCCTAGCACTCATTCATACTAGGGGATAGTGGAGAGTGGTATTCTAGAGTCAGAATTTGGAGCCAAACCACTCCATCCTAGATTAATTTGCTTATATATAAAAGAAATATACCCACTTCTAAACATGCTCATCATGATCAAAGTAGATAACATACTCATGAAACATAACTAGATATAATAATAAGTGTATTCATGACACTTTAAATTAAATGATATATTTAAAAGTTTTATATATGATTAATAACACTAATTTATTACTAGAGATAACATAATAAAATTTTCAACATTTTTAAAACATAGGCATGATATGAAAATAACAAAAAATTCCAAGAAATTTATATATCATTAAATTAATGTCGCATAATGAATGTAAATCAACTATATCAAGACAATCCTCAATATTTAATAATATTCTATAAAATAATTTTTTGAATGGAAGATGTATCATTTAATTAAATTTCATATGGGAAACAAATGATATATTATATTTATTATATTCAAATGTAATAGTTACATCCATTCACACAAAAATAATAATTCAACATGGTTATTAAAATCAAAACAATATATGGAATTAAAGCATTTAGTATTACCTTGCTAATCCACTAACCGTCAATTATGTTAATGAGTAAAAAAATTTCCGAACATATCTTGACCTATGCATTATCAGGGAACTAATGTAACACTTATACCTTGGTTAAGTTTCATTTATTAACTTATCATTTATTTGGGTAGATGTGTGGAAAATGGTTTATACATTAGGTCATTAATAAGGAATTATTTATTATTAATAATAGTACGATGTTTATAATTTGATTAGGTTAATGGGATTTGTATCATGAATAATGAATGATTTAAGTAAAATTTAATGTGTATTTTAGTACTGACACTCAATTATAGTGATTAAATATAAGTTATAAGACAAATTAAAGTTCCATTTATCATATTTTCTCTATAATACATCCCATGAGTATTGATACTAAATTATTATGTAATTAATAACTAAGGTCACAACCTTTTACATTTTTTCCATTATATTGCATTTTCCATAATATGGTCATGTGTTAGGTAACATTTTCTTCCAATAAGAATTACCAAACTAGTATATGGAATGACCATAATATCTCTAGCACCAAAAAACCCCTAAATTATAATATAAACTATTTAAACAACTTCCATAATCATTTTATTTCCAAAAGTGTACATGAGGACACATTGGGAGTTATATAGAAAGTATAATTCCGATTAAAAAACTTAATTATTAGTCCAAATAAATCCGATTATGCACCTATTTATATGTATAATTCATGTCTCTCCATTCTTAGTAGATGATACTCTAAGGTAATATCACCCTTTAAGACCATTTTAAAACCGAGGACAAACACTGACCATTAACTGGATTCATTTAGGATCAAAAAATTTATTTATCATTTTTTATATTATATTAATATATGGAACGTGATTTTAAATGAAATATTAAAAATTTTCATCTCTAAATTAAGGACACAAATTTTTACACATCAAATATGCACAATATCCTTTAAGATGATAATTGACCTTTATAAATTCCAATGAAACTTAAAAGAATTTCAAGGGTTTACCAATTATTAAAAGAAAATTTCAAATCTAAATAAATAGGTTGAAATATTATTATAAGTATAAAAAGTGTCATTACATTAAAAATGGTTTATACATTAATTTAGAAAAGTATTTATCGAAAAACTTTCATTTGTATTCCTAAAAATAAGTTGAATAACATTTAATATCTTATAAAAAACTAGGGAAATATAAATATTAAGTAACCCTATAAGATTATTTATGGTTTAAAACATGGTACCATTTATTTATCCTTATTGAGTCTCTCTTCATACCCCATAATCATCATTACTGCCCTTAAAAATACCCAAAACACTTTCCAAAAACATTTACAATCAATTACCCAAGTAACCAAAATCACTATAATGGAAACCGAACTAAAACCAAGTTAGAATAAAGGTAAAATATAAATATAATCATTAAAAATATTGATTTATATAAATCTCTAATTTAATCATACATAAGAATCACTGAATCAAATACTAGAACTAATAAAATGATAATAGATTTATTTCATAACGTAATTTAATAAATATAATGAGTATGGGATTAAAAATCACCCACTTAAGTATTCTATAACCCAAAAATGTTAAATTGAGGTATTCAAATGGATTTCACCATGAATTTAGTGAAATATAAAATTATAGGATCCATTTATAATAAAGGGAAAGAAAAAGAGATGTGAGAATAAGAGAATAGGTGAGGAGGAGAGATCCAACCTTGAACCAGTGGAAAAATAACATAGCTAGAATATTATTCAGGATTAATTGGCTAGAATATACACTATAAGAAACAAACTATGAAACCTGTAATACTAGAAATATAAAATTAATCCAACAAGTCCTAATATAATTTTTTTACATTAACACAACATCATTAAAAACATATAGAACAACATAAACAAAAGTTATTTATTAGAAATATAAGAAGATATCAATGAAACCCATGATATTATAATAGTAATGAAATAATAATGGGTTTAGAAAACACAAGAATCACATGGCCTGTAAAGAAAATGAAATCGCATGAAAACACCCACCAAGATCATTTGAAAATGGCATAAAATAATAAAATAATAGTTGAATATAACCAAATAAGTAATCTGAATACCCTAATTAATAAGAAAAATAAGATGTGCTCAAAATCTCATTCTAGTGTTTAGAACCCATTGACCCATTATAAATGTGAGGCCTAATCCAGCCTCAATCTGGTCCAAGGAAGCCTGCAATATGGAATAAACCCTTGTGCAAGGTGAACCCACAAAAATCGGACCATATGAGTGCCTTAGGGTTTGGCCAAATTCACACCGCAGTATCCTAACTACATCGACATGGTGGTGGGGAGGCCAAATCTGAGTCGTGTTGGCTGGGAGGTGGGTTGGTTGTGGTAGAGTTGAGTCGAAATAGGGAGATCTTCGGAGGCAGAAGGTGGGAGGGCTGCATTGGAACCGTGTCATAACATCATTGTATTTGTGTTGGAGGAGGGAGATCTAAAGAGGTAGGAGGTGGGCTGGTTGTGTCGGAGGAGAAAGATCACTATAGAGGATGGACCTTGATTGCGAATAAGGAACCACGAGAAAAGAAGAAAAATTGCACAATGTGGGGAAGGGGACCTCCACGCGATGGATAGAAGGGGGAGAAAGGTATTTCCATGATTTGAATAATACTCATGGCCTCATTTAACTTATTTCCACGGTTAATTAAAACTATGTAAATAGAGGGGTGCAAATATATAATATTTCTGATTGTGAGACAAAATTAAAAATTTTAATAAAATAAATTAATTAATGAAGTTAATTATTAGAGTTAACTATAAAATGAAAATAAAAGAGATAAAAGAATAATTTTTATACTGGTTCAGTCCAAAGTAGACGTAGTATAGTATTATACATATTTACTCAGTGCAAGATATGTTGTACCCTACCTTATTTTTAAAGGGCGAATCATAACCTGATTACAAATTAATTTTCTATGATGTGGAGAGATAACCACTAACACACTGGCTTTTTCATGGGGTGTTACAACCCTTATACAATATTTACTTTAGACTATATGAGTCACAACCTGAATGGTCCTAACCATAGAATCTAGGAGTCAAAACATAAATAATATAAGAACAAATGAGTTTTTATGTAAAATATTAAATTGAAAAAAGAGTGTACATGAAAGTTAGGAAGAATTGTTACAACATAAGAACCAAGACAAAGTAGAAGTTAAAAATTAAAATAAAAGTAATGGTTCTTAAGAAATGTAGATTTCTATTAAAGGTAATTTCATTCATATAAGTTTCCATTCATCACTTTAGAGATTGTCTATTAGGTAAAAGTTGATCACACATGAAAAGTTTGTATTGAACGTCAATGTTCATCATCGATATTTGGTTCTCAAAAGTTTCATGTTCTCATGGTTCATCTTAGTATCATGCTTTGAAATGTGTCTTGATGGATTTAAATATAATTTGTAAAGACTAAAAAACCAAATTATAATCGAGTAAATAAATTCAAATTAAAAACAGTTAATTATCCCGAAGAGAGAAAAAAAATCTAGAAAAATCATAACAATAATCATTTGAATTAAAAAATTAAAGACCAATTCAAAAAAATTTGAATATACTTTTAAATGATTCAAATAACAAGGAAATCCCAAAAAAAGCATAATTTATTTTGACTTTTTTTAATTAAAATATTAAATCTATTATAATTTAATGTAGTGCATAAGTTAAACATAAATTATAAATTATTAAATACCACAAAATAAGTTTGAATGAATTCAATGTTACAACCACATATTGGCATTTATTCAGTGCTAGATTTTATCAGTGATAAATAGAACGCATTGATAAAAGGGCTACCTTTATTAGTGCTAGTTAAAAGAGTTAATAAAGATATCCTTTTTTAGTGCTAAAAAAAGAGATGATAATGGTGTAACCTTTACCATTTTGTTTTTTATAATTGATAAAGGTGATCTTTATCAGTTCTATTATTAGTGCTGAAATAGCTTTTAAAAAAATATTATTTAATTATATAAAATTATCATATTTATATTCAAAAAATATTTTTTATTTATATAAATTAATGAAAAATACATGTTTTTCTAAAAAATATCAGCCATGGATTTGGAATGACCAAATCCATGACCCCAAAATTTATTTGGAAAATAAAAACATAAAAGGAAATATGGAATCAAGTAGACAAGTCATATAATATCCCTAAAAAGTAAGATCATTCAAGACATTATAGATACCATATTCCTCATATATTTCCCTCTATAGTTAGGGTGTCAACCATGCCACCATGTCTTGACTCTTTAAGGGGCCACACATTCATCATATGATGATGATTTAGATGAGTCCTCTGAGGTAGAGCAAATCCTGAATTTCTATGATAAGTCTCAAAATTTCAATTTGACATTGGAGAAAAGTCTACCCTCACAATTAATATAAAGAAACTTATGCACTTCCATGTAGTCGTTGAATCCAAATACCTCCATCTCCATTAATGAGAAAGTAACATCAAGTTGTGAAATGTACCATTGTGTTAATTCTTTAATGACACTTGTGATAAGCCTTTCTCCTTCCTGGTCATCTGGTGTAATGATATTTGAATTTTTTCCCATGAAATAGAACACTATTCATAAAAGTCCCTACTAAAGGATACATATGAATCTGTTATTAGATCAGTAAAATGGGATGGATAATTCCACCCCACATTCTTCGAAGAATCGTCACTATTGCATAAGGGGGTGAAAATTAGATGCTCAACCTGCAAGGGAGAAGCCTTCTCCCCAACCACTTATCCATATGTCAGTATAAGAGGGGACTCATCCATCTCCATATGGAAATATGTGGCATCCATGTTGGTCACATGCGCCATTTAATGGTCATCAATATGAACACATGAGTGAACAATTGTGGGATCCCAAGGCTTTATCGGTGTAACTAGCTGAAAGAATTCATCAACAATTACCATGTCCTTCCCCTTTACGTTAGTAGAAGCAAGTAGATCATGCCTCGTAAAAAAATAACTTTTATTGAGAATAAACATCGTCATCAGAACAATTCTCCTCCTCATCAATAGCCACATCAGCCCATGATATCTTCAATCCACAAGAACCCTCAATTAAACAACCAACAGCCTACTGATATCCATATTATCACCACAAGTGTCAGACATAACCTTCTCCTTGGTGATTTGGGATAAAGAACCTTCGACCAATATAGCATGAACTTTACCTTTCTTGACAACATCAGCAAAATAGGGGTTTTTTATAGTAGAGATGATGGGAGCACCCTTCTTCCTGAAGACCCACTTATTCCTCATCAGACCATCATATGGCTACTTCTTATATTGACTATAAACCGGTCCTAAATTATTAAAATCAGAACATTTAAAGTTATTACTACACTGCAGATCAAAGTTTCCAATACATAAACATGTTCCAAAGAAATTAGGCAACCAATCCAATTGAATGCATAACTCTAACCTAAAATCACCCAAAACCAGGAAGATTTTTTCAATTAGATCATAAGAAAGATCAATTTCAACCAGATCTCAAGTGATGTGTTTATACCTTTATTGCTCAATCTCATTGTCAATATTGATTGGAGTCCCCACTACAGAGGCAAATTCTTAGAGGATCGACGGGTGCAAAAAAAATCCAACTCAAACCCCTGATTCTAATCTAGGTTTCCCAAGAACTCCTGGCCAGGAACAGATTCAAAATGGGATTCCATTGTTGGTGGGTGAGATACTTAGGTTTTTTAGGGATTGACCTAAAGCTCCATGAAAAATTTTGAAGTTCCTTCATAGGGAAAACAATATGAAACATACCCATTCTGATTGAAACCAATCACTAATTGCAAAATCCCCAATATTATTGGATTCAACCCCTTAGGTCATCTAGCTTCCAAGGGGTCTGAGAAGCCGAGGTCCATGCGAAGAGAAAGAATTTACATTCTTTAATATGTTCTTCAAGAATCTATGGGTTTTCTTCCACGAAGGCAACAAATCCATTTTGTTTAATTCATTTATACGACAAAAAATACATTTATTATATTTATAATTATATGTATTTATATATTAATAAATATACATATAATTATATAATTATATATAATTATATAATTATATATTATTTACATATATATATTTATATAATTATATTTTTATATTTTTATTTATATTAAAATATTTATAAAAATATATTTTTATAATTAAATTATAAATATATATATAATTAAATAATTATAAAATTCAAATAATTATATTTAAATAATATATATTTACTATATTTATAATTATATATAATAATATATTAATATATATATATACACATATATATATATATATTGCAATACAGTGAAGACCATGAGTTTTAGCTCATGGTCCCCTAATTTTGTTAAAAATGTAATGTACAACGAAACAACAATGGGGTAAAACTGTCACCCTGAAATATAGAAGTGGCCATTGAGTGACCCAAAAAAAAGAGACTAAAGGACCACCAAAAAGCATGAACCAAAAATTAGGCCCACAGAAAACTGCTAAAAACCGAACATAAAACTTTGGTCAAAGCCCCACTATAAGATCCCAAGCTTCTGTGATAGTCATTTTAAGAAACCGGTGGCCACATGAGAAACCCACCCCAAATAAAAGTCATGCAGACCTAAAACATTGATACTCACTCGAAAATAGCCCACCACATACCAAAAGAATTACTAACCTGTACCTTACCAACCTGAAGTCTCCAAACATCTCATGTTGAGTTTTTTATAAATAGGTTTTTAAAAAAAATATATTTAAAAAAACATTTAGGTTAATTTTTAAAAAAAATGCACTAAAGACAGTAGCATCGTTGCCACCTTTCTGCTTCGGGTGAAAGGTGGCAGTGGTGCCACCGCCTTTCAGGTTAAGTTGAAAGGCGATAACCTAGTTGACAACATTCTTCTAAAACGAAAAGAAAATTACACTTTTATTTTATTTTAAATTGATTTTGTTTTTATTTTGTTTTGTTTTGTTTTATTTATAAATATACATATTACAAAAAAATTCAGCAGAATTTATCTCCTATTTAATATATAGTAGAACTTCCATTACAGTGGACTATATTCTTATAGAAGCTCCTACCTAGGGCTCCGTTTTATAAGAGGGCTTTCCCTGGAAATCATTCTGCATTTCCGATGTAGAATTTTGGTTCTCTCTTTCCTGCGCATAACATTCTTCATTTCTGATGTGGGATTCTATTTCATGTTATTGGCTTTGAAATACTATAAAATATATACTATAATACCAATATAAATTAAACTTAAAACATAGATTAAACATATAATAAATAGTTGAAAATAAAAAAAATTCATATAAAATGTTACTGGAAAATAATTTATAAGTTTTCAAAGACACCTACTTGAAACTTAAAAATATTTCAAGTACATGACTTTGAAAGCATAAAAAATATAATCTATAATACCAACATAAATGAAACATAAAACATGGATTAAAATATAATAAATAGTTGAAAAAAAATAATTACATAAGATATGTTGATGGGAAAATAATTTATAGTCTTTCAAGGACACCTACTTGAAACTTAAAAATGTTTCAAGTCCTTGACTTTGAAAGCCTATAAAATATAAACTATAAGACCAACATAAATGAAAATTGAAACATGGATTAAAAATATAACAAATAGTTGAAAATAAATAGATTTTTGTAATAAAGTTTGATGAAAAATAATTTATAAGCTTTCAAAAAAACCAACTTGAAACTTAAAAATGTATCAAGTATGCCACTTTGAAAGCATATAAAATATAAACTATAAGACAAATATAAATGAAAATTAAAACATGAATTAAAAATATAATAAATAGTTGAAAAAATTTAAAATCATAAAATATATTGCTGAAAAATAATTTTTAAGATTTCAAAACCACATACTTGAAACTTAAGAATGTTTCAAGTATGTGGCTTTGAAAGACCATAAAATATAAACTATAAGACCAATATATCTGAAACATAAAACATGGATTAAATATATAATAAATTATTTAACGAGTTCATTATTGTTATAAATAATTAAATAATTATTAATTAATTAGTTAATTAGTAACTATTAATATTTAATTATGTAATAATTAATTAGTTAATTATTAATATAATTACTAATTATATAATATTTAATTATTTAATTTGTAATATAATTATAAATTATATGTATTAATTATAATTAATAATTAGTCATTATTAAAAATTATTAAATAATAATTAATTAGCTAATTAGTAATATAATTATTAATTATAAAATAGTTAATTGGTTAATTAGTGATATAATTATAAATTATAATTATTCATTATAATTATTAATTATTAATTATAATTATTAGTTATTAAATATTAATCAGTAATTATAAATTATAAATTATTTAATTAGTAATATCATTATTAATTATATATTTATTATTTATATAATAATTAGTTACTTAATTAGTAATTATTAACAAATAATTTTATATTAATTCATTAGTTAATTAGTAATATAATTATTAATTAGTTAATAATTAAATAATTAATTATTAAAATAATTTTTAATTATATAATTAGTAATTATTTAATTAGTAATTATTTATAATTAATTATTTAATAATTAATTAGTTAATTAGTAATATAATTATTAATTGTATAATAGTTAAGTAGTTAATATTTTGAGAAAGATAGAGCTGAGACCCTTTTTATAATTAGTTAATTAGTACTATAATTATAAATTATAATTATTCATTATAATTATTAATTATTATTAATTAAAAATTATATAATAATAATTAATTAGTTAATTAGTAACGCAATTATTAATTATATAATAGTTAATTAGTTAATTAGTATTATATTTATAAAATGGAGCTTTGAGTGAGAGTTTCTGTCAGAATCCAGACTCCTGTATTGGTAGTTTTGTTGGATATTAAATATTAGATAAATTCTACTGAAATTTTTTATTATATATATTTAAACAAAAAAATAAAATAAATAAAAATACAAAATTTGAAACAATTTTTTTTTGGGTTTTATAAAAAAGGCGGTAGCGGCACTGCTCCCTTTAGAGAATACTTTTTTAAAAAAAAAATTAATCTATTTGTTTTTTTTAAACAAATTTGTAAACCTATTTAAAAGAAACCCTCCCCTATCACAACATTCCTTGGTGAGACACTTGATGTCATCACTATTCCTGTCTGCAATCCAAGGTCTGGCCCTTGGTTGTGGAATTCATCGTCTGCGAATCATGTGGATACCTTCCTGATGTCCCAATTGAGGTCGTCACATATTATTTTTGTCAAAAGTCAAGGTTATCGTCAGCCAACAAAGCTATATTCCTTCATTATCATCATGCACTCGTCGTCAAGGTTATCACTGAAACAAGAACTTCAACACAGCCCGCACATGATTACAATGACCGATCATAGACTAATTGACCGCTGAGGTCCCAAATCCACCACGCCATTGATTAAAACCCTATCACTGGTTCCCGAGGCACCGCCTACTTATTGTCGACCAGTTCTCCACCCATACCATCTGACAGGGCAAAAAAATTGTCAGAATCCAACCTCTCACTGTTGTTGTAGTGTTTCTCCTATCATGAACCACATGAGGTGCAGGCTCGACACTAACTACATGTTGCTAGCCACCTACAGTGTCCCAAAATCCTATCTATCCTATATCGAGAAACCCAAGAACAACCATATTCTAATTTTCATCCTCACTGCCTTGCGGGGCCTTCTCTCTACGAACCACAGTTCTTTCTCCACCTCTTATTCCTCCATGATAAACCCACAGTCACCCATGTCGGGGTAAGTTTTCTGTTCTCAATAACCAAACCAACATCAAACGATTTAGAAACCAAAATACCAGTAGAGTGAAACACACCACCACACGAAAAGTGAATTTCATAGCCTTTATCATCTATTTCACCCTAAAAATGCTCCGAGGACGTGCCATGCCGCATGCTACGAACATCTGGTAATGGACAACAATATCTAGAGAGATAGCGTATATCTATTCTAGAGAGATATTTTCTCCATCTAGAGTATTAATTCTTCTATATTATATATATATATATAATTATATAAATATATTTATAATTATATTCAAATATTCATAAATATATTTTTTATAATTATAATTATATATAAATATATTTATAATTATATATTTTAAAATAAGATTTATATTAAAAATAAGTATATATATATTAAAGTAATATATAAATATGAATTATGTAACTTTAATAAAAAATGAATCTTATTTTCATAATTTTATATATATAAAATATCAAATTTATATTATTCAAAAGGTTTAATGGTTTATATAAATAATAAATATATTTATTATATCTATAATTATATATTAATAAATATATATTTATATAAATATATTTATAATTATATATATATACTTTTAAAATATATTTATTTATAATTATAATTATAAATAAATAAATACATATTTAAAAAATTAAAAAATTATAATAAATATATTTAAATAATAAATATATGTATTATATTTATAATTATATATAAATAATTTTTAAAAATATTTATTTATAATTACAAATAAATTTATATATTTAAATAATTATAAAATTAGAGGGGAGAGATGGAGTTGCAAGCTGGGAATCTCTCACTCTAGCACGTGATGGGATCTAAGGCATCAACCTTGTGGTGATTGATTTGGATAACTTATTCGATTAGAAAGAAATTTTTGTTTCTCATTCATCTTCAATTCGTGGTGGTGATGCCTCGACAAGGGATGATGATCATGGATTGGGGAGAGCAGATGCGTCGGAGGGCCTGATAGATTTGAGGGAAGAGTGGTTGCTCATGGCTCATGGAGACTTGGAATCTAGGGGCCTCACTCATCCAGGTCTAAAGGAGGCCTCAAATATCCAGTTTCCCTTAGATGTGGTGAGGGATGTGTTCAATTGGTTCATCCTGTGTGTTGATTCCTTTACATCCAGCAAGTGAATCGTGAAGAATATGTCCTTGGAATTTTTTTGAAGCAAATCACAAGATACTTGAGGGTTGTATTAAAGAGAGCTAGTACTATATCGTCACATGGGTCACTTAGCTTCAGGAGAAGGCTTGCTGGAAGATTGATGACCTTAGAAATCTGCTTGTCCCGGTTTGGTGATTTAATTCATGGAATTTAACCCTAATTGGGAAGGATTTTTTCCACATTGTTTTCCCCTCTAAGGAATTAAATTTGAAGACCTGGAGCATTGTCTTAGTGTATCATAAACCTGGTTTTACAACAATACAGGAATGGTATCCTTTTTTATATCAAGTATGTGTTAGAAATTTCACCACAAAGGTATGGGTATACATCAAGCATATAAAGTGGTTCTTTTAGCACCCACAAATCCTATGGGACGCTGCCTCTACAGTGGGAATTCCCATCAAAATTGACAAAGAAACCGAGTGTGCACGTTATGGATATTTTTTCAGGATCCTGGTTGAGGTTTATTAGTGCTCCACACCAATTGAAATGGGTTTCTTGGTTTATGGTGATTTTTGATTTGATCAAGTAGTTGAATTTGATAGGCTTCCTCACTTTTATAGCACATGTCATTGTGTTTTCCACTCAGTTGAAAATTACAGAAGCAATCTGAAGTGTACAATTTTCAGGAAGTATGGTCACTTGATTGAGAGTTGAATCTTTAAAACACCTATCGACAAGGATATAGGGGATAATTCGTCGAATGCTGTCAATTTTATATCCAAGTCAAGTTCTAGGGTCCCGGATTCAGGTTTGGATGTAATTATGAGGATTGTACAACTCAACTCTGAAGTTTTGGGTGTTTTGGTTCCTATAGAGAGTGCAAGGTGGTTCTATAAATAGGTTATTACTACCTTAGTCATAGGGACAGTGTCTCCTACTGATTATGGGGGCAGCTCTTAGAAGATTTATCTTGCACAAATATAGGTTTTTCATCTAGCTAGCTTTCTGAATGCAAGTTTTCAAGAAGATATTTTGGAGAAAGATGCATTACTTGATGAAGATACCCTTGGACATATTTTTGATGTTTTACTGAAATTAAATAGAAAAGGAAAAGGCTCAAACATTGCCTATTTCAAGCAACAATTTAAGAATGGTGGTTTTTTCAAGGCTAATGCCCAGACGGCATCAATGATTTATAAGGATTCCACTGTGAAGGTGGTAAATTAGGCTATCATGGGTGTTGATTCCTTCACTATGGAGACACCAGTCACTACCCTGAATGGTGTAGCTTTGACGAATACTTTTGGCATTACGGAGTGTGACAGGGAGGAAACCGATATTGTTGTAGGTTATGGGGAGAGGAATGAGGGAGCCCTGGATGGTAAGGAAGGCCATCCCTCTCTCACTATCGTGGGTGCTGAGCTTGTGGAAATGGAGGACACTATATCTATTGTGGCTAAAGAGCTTACTGTTGTTGTCAGTGATTGTGCTGAAAAAATGACAAGAATGAGGGTGCTTCTACACCTAATCTTTTTGATATGACGGATTCCATTAACAATACAAAATTTGATACATTTTACCTTGAATGTATTGAGGAGAAATGCGTCAAAAACAAAAGGAAGGTTAAGGAAGGATTCCCACAACCTATATCTATTTATCTTTTCTATGGTGCTCCATTATTTGTGCAAGATGAAAGTGAAGATCCCAAAGAGAACTTTGCTTTTCATCATAGGGAACCCTTGCTCGGGGATAATACCACCACTCATAGAAATCATAGAGTTAAGTCTCCTCCCACTAAGGAATTTCATTGGTATGATACTATTGTAAATGACATAATTGATGATGGTGATCATTAATTTAAAGATTAATTAAATGGAGGATATGACATTGAGTCTAATAGCAGGAATGATGACTCACTGAACACGGGTGACCCAGATGGTACATGTAATTCTCCAAAACAATCAAGCTGGGTTTGACATCTGAGAGGCTATGGTGGCTCACGGGGAAGGGCTGGTAGACACAAAAAGCAATGAGTGTGTTTGAAAGTTGGCCTGATATTTCATAGTGGTTTCATGCGTATCATTTTTTCTTGCACTTCCAATTTCCCTTTGTATGTTTACTCTTTTTAATAAATATTTTGGGACCGTGGTTGTTAAATCCATGGGATGCACCATTCCTAGTAATTATAAAATTATAATAAATATATAAAAATAATAAATATAGTTAATATATTTATAATTATATATATTTATATGTTACTCTAAAAGATTAAAGACCTTCTATTTTTTATTAATTTTTGTATAATCCCCCTTTTAAGGGTTGAGGGGGGACCCTTACATGACTTGTAGGCCTAGAGACATAAGGCTCCCACATGAACTGATGGCCCATAAGAATATATATATATATATATATATATATTAATAAATATAAATATATATTTATATAAATATATTTATATAATTATATAAAACTATTTATAAATATATTTATTTATAATTATAATTATAAAAAATACCTATACATTTAAATAATTTTAAAATTATAATAAATATATTTAAATAATAAATATATTTAAATAGTAAATTTATTTTATTATAATTTTATAAAAATACATATATTTATATATTAATAAACATATATATAATTATATATATATATATATATGATGGATGAGGGCTCTATGGTGATCCTCAGGTGATTCTCATGGTGCCTAGGTCTTGCTTCGACGATACTGATCTCTGGTTCATTACTGTTTTCTGGTCATGCTATGATGGATCACCATTGGATCTCGAGGCAGATTAGGAGACAATTTTTGTTGACATCAATCTAGGGTTTGTTGTGTTTCAGCCGTGGATCTTCCAATGACAGGTTGGCAGATTACGCTGTGCTTCTTTCTTTTAGCATCGATGTTGATCCCCCCACTTTTTCGTTTATGTGTGGGTTGGTGAAGAGGATGTCATTCGGAATGTTGAGGTTCCTATTAAGACTGTCACTGGTCCATCGATGCAGCAACAAGGTGTTTCAGCAGAGCGACTAGGTGTGGGTTTGACTGGCGCTGGTATGTCCAAGAAGCTAGATTTTGATGATCCGGTCACGGTTGATATGGGTGTGTGTTCTTTATCCCTCCCCAAAGGGTTGTCTTCGTTTACCATTTGTCGTAAGAGAAGCATCACATATGTTAAGGCTGATCGGAATGTCGTGTCAGATGGGCTTGAAATGGGTAAACACTCTATCATCGCTTGTCTCATCTTGCCTAGGGGATCCACTCCATTGAAGATTTGTGATTTTGGTGACCAGTTATCGAATATTTGGGGAATATTTAATTGGATATTTGTTTCACTGGGATACATGTTTTATCATATCATCTTCCCTTATAAGGATTTGAGGATGCAAGAATGGGGTTTAGTTCTGTATCTCTTAATTCTGGCTTCTTACAAATTATGGAATGGGAAAAAAAATTAAATACAATGGATGTAGGTTAATCTTATGCTCAAATCGTGGTAACTATATATGGTCTTCATTGGATCCTTTGGTATCCAAAATTCCATTATGATATTTCCATGTTTATTGGTCTCCCAATTAAAATGGACCAGGAAACCGAGAGTGTAAGGTTTAGTCATTTTTTCTGATTTCTAGTTGATTTTGATTTGGGCCCACCTCTGGTTGATCATGTCTATTTGTCTACCAATGATGATGAGTTTTATTTGAAAATTTTCCATGAGAGGGTTCCTAAATTTTTCAAGGAGTGTAATATTATTGGGTATGATATAACCAATTATGGGAGATTTTTTATCAATGCGGGTTGTCATACTCGCAGTCAGGATAAGGATTCTTATTTCAAAAGGAATAGGAAATAAGCTATTTCTGATACTCGAAATATTGGGAAGTAAGGATTTGTCTCCAATATTGATACAGGACATGGTGTTAAATCTGAAGGGAAGCTAACAACTATTGTTGGGTAAGTGGATGTGGAAGGTATTCAGAATTCAGTTGATATCCCTGTGTAGGGATCTATTAGGAAGAGGATTTGGTCGGATATTGTTGCTGAGGTATCTCATGATGATGATGATGGGGAAAGTGAAACGATGAACATTGATAGGGTTACCCTTGACACGGGTAGTCCTTATGATCTTGCCATCCCTGGTGAGCAAGGCATCAAATATACTGATGTGCAAGTTGTTTCTGAGCAAGTGGTTTCCTTAACCAGTAATACCACTATGATTATGGATGCTTCTAATTTGTTAGAAAGAATATATTATATTGAGAGGGATGCGGAGATGCAGGTCACAAATGACATGCATGAGTGAATGATCTTGGGAAAGCTGAATGTGGATAATGAAGGTTTCCAATTGGTTCCAAGGAAAACTAGCTTTCTTAAGTCACCTAATTTTTCTGATCAGAAATATGACAAGTCAAAGAATGTCATAGCGGGTAACAGGTTTGAGGCACTTTTGTCTCTTAATGATGGTGAATTTCATTTGTCTAAATACATGCTTGATGAAACAGGTGTGCCTGATGTATTGATGCATCAGAAATCTTGGAGTTGAGGTAGGCATCCAAAAATATGAGGATGGGGTGTTCGTGATGACTCTAATCGAGGGTGTGGGTGAAGCATAACTTTTAGATCAGCTCAATTAACTCCAGAGAAGGATAAGGTTACGAAAAAATATATTGCGCTTATTAATCATAGGAACTCATAGTCAGAGTGGAAGTCTGCTGATGATGCTAATGATTCTGGTAATAACTCTGATCATGATTATGTTGATGCTTGAGTTGTTGTTTTTTCATTTTGGATGTGAGCTTTCCTTTCTTCTCTTCATATTTCATACAATGTTTCTTTTTCTATCATTTTAATATTATGGGGCTTGACCCCAAACCTTCTTGGTATATATAAATATAAAAAAAAAATATAATTATATATAAATATATAAATATAGTTATAGTTATATATAAATAATTTTTAAATATATTTATTTATAATTATAGTTATTAAAAATATATATATTTTTAAATAATTATAAAATTATAATAAATATATTTAAACAATTAATATATCTAAATAATAATTATGTTTAATATAACCGAGGAGAGTGTGATTTGGGGGATGAGAGACGAGAGACCCTCTCTCTCTAGTTTCTAGTGTTTTTAGGGTTTCATGGGTTCTGATTTGGTCGACGATATTCTTCCTTGTGGTCGGTTTGATCCATATCAGTATGCGTTTGGCAAGGTTTCGGCAGTCTGGCGTGAGTAGCATGGGCAGCCTGAGTGGTGCTTCTGATGCTGGTGCGGTTTGCATATAAAAAATCATAGTTGATGCGGCTGGTGGCACGACATCTCCTACGGATGCGAGCAGCTTGACAACACTGGATGTGGACCGCGCGAGCTTGGTGGGTGCGGGTGGCGTGAGTAAGGCGTATGTGGGTGGCGCAGGGGCTGCTTTGCTCCCTAGACCGGATTAGAGCAAAGATGCAGTTTTACGTTTTGGTGCTGGTGCGGTTTGCAGATCTACAGTCACAGTTGATGCGGTTAGAGGCGCGACATCTCCTACTGTTTTTGTAGGTAAAGGTGGTGTTAGTAAGGCAGATACGAGCGGTGCAAGGGCTGCTTTGCTCCCTAGACTAGATCAGGCAGTGGTGGGTGTGGCCGGTGTGCAATCGTTGGCGTCTTAGTGTGTGTTGCCGCTGATTTTTTCAAAATAGGAAAATTTGCTGCGTATATGGAATCAGTTATGCCATCCATTGGTGTGTCGAGCGCCCCTGATTCATGGAGGTTGTAATCGATTGATGCATTGAAGGTTAAGCATGATTCTCTCTCTTTCTCTATCTTCAAGGTATCTTCCACAAGAGGTTTATGTTGAAAGGCTAACAATGCTTATGTCAAATCAAATTTGAATAATGTCTCGTAGCAATTAAAAATCGATAATTTCTCCATAATTACATGACTGATTTTTTCAAAAGTTTCCAAGCCTTTAAAACTTGAGGAACTTGTTGATCGTTTTTCAAGAATATAGGGGTTTACTAATTTTAAGTGCATCACTTTAGGACGTGGGGTTTTTCATATGTTTTCCCTTGAGAGGAACTGAAGATGAGAGCATAGGGTATGGGTTCAATTTCACTCTAACCGGGTGTTTTTCACTTCTGTAAATGAGAACGGTCTTTTAATCCATTTGATGTTAGCAACTCCTATGTCCAATTATGGGTCAAGGTCTATAGTTTAAACTGGATTTTCTGGCATCCTAGAATTTTATATGAAATTTTCTCAGTGATTAGAATGCCTATACGGATGGACGAAGAGATTGAACTGGTAATGTATGGTCATTTTTCTCGATTCATGGCAGATGTTGACCTTTTCTCTAATTCTGTTGATAGCGTCTTTCTCTCAACATACGATGATGAATTTGGTTTTTACATTGTGTATGAGAACATTCCCTATTTCTGCTCTGTTTGTAAGATGATTAGTCATGAGGATTCAAACCGCAAAAGTCGTTTTTGTGTTGTTATTGCTCTGGTAAAGGGTATGAGGAAATCTCATGCTTCAAAAAGAATAAGGTGCATAAAGTGGTTGGAGTGGTGGGAGAAGGTGAAGTGGTGGTCTCCCCAGTAGAGACAAGCCATGATACTCTTGCTTTTTTTGCATGCCGGTGGCCAGGCTGACATTGAGCCTAGTGTACAAGTTTGGGATGAACATATTTTGAATGTTTCCACTGCTGGAACTTAGGGCCAACACAATAATGACAAATCTTGTGATGGAATCTTTAAAAAAGAAGAAAACATTGATAAAGACATTTTTATTATTAAAGGGAACATCAGGTAGTGGAGCATGTGAATGAAAATGAAATTCAGTGGGGGTTGGTCAACAATTTCTAGATGAGCAGCGGGTCGCCTCTAGTCTCTAAAAAGGAAAGAAAAAGGTAGATGTATCTTCTCTTTTGAAGCCTTAGAAGAAAGCCATTTTGGATACTGATGGTTTTCAAATGGTTCCTTCTAAGAAAACTTCTGGTTCTATATTAGATCCCCTTGCAGAGGGCAGTAGTTCTCCTATGGATTCTGCATCATTGGAGGATAACATGGATGGTGAACAAGGCACTTTTCTTCTAAAAACATGGAGATGAGGGAGGCTTCCCATAGGTCATGGTTGAGGGTGTGTGCATGATGATGCATCATGAGGGTTTTCCACCATGCATTCTATCAAAGAATAGCTTACATCAGAGCAGAAAAGGCTCAGAGAGATGTATACTACGCTCCTTAATCAAAAGCATTCACAGTCTGAGTGGGAGTCAGCTGATGATGGTGCAACCTCTGGATATAGTCATGGTGATGATATTGATAATTTTGATATGTAACTTTCCATGTGGGAGAGGGTTTGTTTTGATTGCTTTCCTTGTCTCTTTTGTGCTTTCTTGTTACTTTTCTTTTTATTTTAATTAATAGTCAAGAGTCTAAGCTTCTGGCTAGACCGACTTCGTATAATGGAGTAGAGGGCAGCGCCCTGTTAGTCGAGGGGATCTGATAGTAGGGTTGACCAAAACTAAAGTAGGTGATTGGTGACTCATGTGAAAAGATTTCCATTGCATTGTTTTTGTGGGTGGTGTTGAACCACCACTTTTTTGAACTTCCATCTAGCTATATTTTTATTTTACTTTTTAATAAAATTTTTGGGGCCATGGATATGGGTAGCCGAATCTATGGTTCGAACCATTCATAGTATATTAATATTAATATATATATATATATAATTATTTTAAAAAACATTAAATATATATATTTATTAGTATAAATAAATAAATAAATACATATTTAAATAGTAATAAAATTATAGTAAATATATTTAAATAATAAATATATTCATTATATTAATAATTATATATTTATAATTATATATAAATACTTTTTAAATATATTTATTTATAATTATAAGTATAAATAAATAAATATTTAATAATTATAAAATTATAACAAATATATTTAAATAATAAATATAATTATATAAATATACCAAAGAGGTGAAGACCATGAGGTATAATTATATAAATCTATATAATTACATAAATATATTTAACATTATACAAAAATATTTTTAAAAATATTTTTTTATATTTAAAATGGAAATGAATAAATATATTTTAAAATAAATATAAAATTATAATAATTATTTTTAAATAATAAATATGTTTATTTTAATTTTATAAGTACATATTTGTATATTAATAAATACATATAAATATATTTATATAATTATATGAAAATATTTATAAATATATTTATTTATAATTATACTTGGAATGATGCATACCATGGGTAAAAAACCCCTGGTCCATGAAAATTTATTGTATTAAAAAGATACACATTACTAGAAAGGGAGATGAGACATACAAGTCAAATGAGCCTGCACTTAACAGAAGACACAAAAGATAATAAAATTAACTCATTCAAGTCCCCTTGGATCCCAAATTTATATGGTGTTTTTCTCTTCCCTTTGGATGTTGACCTCTTTGCCATGTCTTCTTTGAAAGGATCTCATCTTCTCTATCTGGTGATTATGAGGAACCTTCAGGATTGTCACAAATCCTAAATTCCAAAGATAAATCTTAAATATCTATATTTGGATCAGATCGGAATCCATCTTCAATATTAATTGATAAAAATTTCTTGACTTCTATATAATCATTAAATCCAAAAACCTCAGGCTCCATCCTGAATAAATAAACTCGAGTTGTGAAAAGTACTAATCAGCTGATTTCTTTTCAAGACCATCAGTGGGTCTTTCATCTTCCTGATCTTTATGGGGTATGATGTTGGAGTTCCTTTCTCATGCATCATTTCATTCTTGAGATGATGCCTTACCAAAGGAGGCATATTCATTTTTCATTAATTCGTTGTAGTGGATTGGGTAAAACCACTATGCATTCTCACCACCAATTAAATGTACAACCTAAAATGGTGAATCCTGTATGGGAATGCTTATTGAAGGTTCAATCGGGGTGTAACCAACTAGAAGCCCTCCTCATCCATAAAAATGTTCTTACCTTTTCTGATTCTGTGATGATCCACCTCTCTATGCTCTTGCGGAACCCTACCACTATCATCGTCGCCGCATATGTCAATGAATCTTGCCACTGTGATGCACGCTTATCATGTGGCATGGAAGAAAAAATTAATTTCTTAGTGCATTATAGTGGATGACCAGGGTTGTCTCACTTGAGGAGCCTCTAAGACCCAGATGTCGATGTTATTTCATCTATTGATTAACTCAACTCCTTCATATGAAGAGTTAACAAATAGAGAGAGGGAAAATAGGTTTAAATAAAATAATAGGGATAGTTTTTGTTTCATGTCATTGGTGGACAATCACCATATTAGGGACATTTTCCTCGCCTACTCAAATCTACCACAAACATAAAATAAATTTTAAAGAAAAATCAAGAACACCTTCACCTCCCCCTTAGCCAAGGCTCGGGGTTAGCTGTTCATTTACAAGAGTAAGAGATCACAGAGGTGGATAAAATGGTGAAGATAATGAGAAATAGTACAAAATAAAATAAATGATGAATAAAATTTAAAACAATCGGATGAAAAAATAAAATAATAAATGAAAATAGAATTGGTATAAGAGAGACAGAAATAAAATTAAAATAGGAGGAAGAAAATAAGAAATGAAATAAAATAAAATATATAAAATTTATAAATAGAGTTATAATAATAATAATAATAATAATAATAATAATAATAATTATTATTATTATAATTAAGAGAAGAATTATTGAAAAAGAAGAAGAGAAGAAGAAAATAAAAAATAAATATAAAAAATAAGAATGTTAAAATGATAATATGAATAATAATAATAACTACAACAAAAATATTACTATTAATAATACTAATAATTATAATAATCATACAAAGAAAAGAATTAATAAGTAGAAGAAAAAGATGGATGGATAGAGAAACAATTTTATTAAAATTCATGGACTAATTTCATTAATTGAATGAAAATTTTGAATTTAAATTTAAAATGAAAATGAAAATTAAAATAAATAAATAAATAAAAAACAAAAATAAAGAAAATGAAGAACAAGGGGGACATGTTACAGATCGACTCTTCAGGTGGAATCCCCTCCATTGCTTTCAAGATAATCCTCTTCAAGGTAGGCATATGCCTCCTTATATAGGCAAGGAGGTAGAGGGGTTTTAGCCTCCTCTTCTTCAAAGAACCCCCATAGAATGAGAATCTTCATTTGGTTGAAATCACACCCACAAGACCCATATGAATGAAGAAAGAAACACCCACTACTAGAAGGTTTTTAAATGCTCTGCGTGGATGGAGTCCACGTGGGGCAGCAGTGATAGCCGGATTCTTCGGTTGTGGACATGCTGATCGGGGGCCTCACCGGTGCCGTTGTATGGGGAGCGGTGATGGAACTCTATGGTGGCAGTGACAGTTACATGGGCTATTGGTGGAAGAATACATTGGCGAGTAAGGGATAGTGGGCAGAAAAGTGGCCTAATCATCCTCCAACATTCAAAGTGGCCAGAGGAAGCTCAATCCAAGATTTAGGCGGGTTCAGTGGAGGTTCTCTTGGTTGAGTAGTGGTGATGGCGGTATCATCATGCATGAAACAATTATAGAGTCTCGGTGGAGTGTAGTGGTGGGGCGACAACGACTGTGGTGGCTGGAAACATCGAGCGACGACACCGAGTTGTGAAGCCACTGTGGTGCAGAGGTGGTTGCCTCATGTGACATCGGTCCAGTGCGGAAGATGAGCGGAGATGGAGCATGAGTGCAGTACAGTGGAGATGTTTGTGGGGGGGGGGGGATATAAGGTTCTTCCCCAATTCTCGTACATATCTCGCATCTGTAAGGCGTCAAGTCGTACCATCATGAATCTTCAACCGTATTATTCTAATACCTCTCATATGGAAAGGGTGGTTATTGCCCATAAACACCACACCTTTATCTGAATCATTGGGGTTTGAAAACCAATATTGATTCCTGCACATATGGAATGATCAACCTGAATCAAGAATCCATCCTTTTGAAATGTTCACCATCAAGAAAACGACGATAGTATCTTCAACAAATTCAACATCTTCGGTTCTCCGTACAACATTTTCCTTAGATTTCACAATTTTGGGAAAATCCTTCTTCCATTGCCCATTTTCATGAAATTAGGCACACTCATCTTTTGTTGGACGTCTAACAATGGACACATTTTTTGACGTCGATCGTGATTCATCTATTTTGAATCTTACGGATTTCCTATCAGATGACCTTCCTTTAATTTTCATTAACTCCTCCAATGCAGAATCCCAATGGTCATACTTGTTTTTCCACCTGTACTCATTGTTAAATAAAGAATTTGAAACATCAACAAATTTAATATCTTCTTTACCATACAACAATGTTTTAGTAAGGCGATCATAACTCTCCGGTAGAGATTTCAACAACAACACAACCTTATCTTCATCGCTAATTTTTACCTCCAAACTTTGGAAATATGCCATAATTTTATTAAATGAATCAAAGTGCTCAATCATAGACATACCTTAATTGTACTGAAATCTGAACAATTTCCTTTTCAAGTAAAACTGATTTTTAATGCTTTTGATCATATACTTGTTCTCCAAAATACTCCACAAACGTTTTGCTGAAGTTTCTCGCATCACACTGTATTTTTTATATTTATCCAAATAAAGTGGTATTATACCGCAGACTTGATAGTTGAGTCTCTTTCAATCACCATTAGAGATGTTGATGATATTTTATTCGAAGGTGATATCTAACTCATGTTGACTTAGAATATTCAAAACTTCATATCGCCACTTTCTGAAGTTGTTCATCTCATCAAACTTCTTCACCTCAATTTTGGTACTGAACAACATACTTCTATATCTGGAAGTATTTTTCATACTGGTGTGTGTAGCTGGGACAAACTCCTGGGGCTCCTGAGGTGATACCAAACTACTTTTAGTTTTGGGATTTTCCATCACAAAAACAGATCGGAATTTCAAAAAACAGACAGCACCGATGAATCCGGAATAGTCAAAAATGCGGAAATCAACTATTTAATAATTCAAAAAGGATTCTAAATGAGAATTTACATTTTTCTCCCAAAAAAATGTCCACTCAAAAAAAATAACAAAAACATTTCCAATATTTTTTTAAGTGTGGAATGTCAAAATCATGCGCCACTCACCCCACTCAATTTTGTTTTCTTCTCAAAATGTCCCACCGCTATTTTCTTGACCAAGAAATTTCTTTTTTTGAACAAAATAAATCCACTCAAATTCTTGTACTCCACCCCTTATTTCCACCCTCCTTTTTCTTTTTGACTTCCATGCCACTCAAATTCCCCCTTTATCTTTTTTATTTTTTCTTCTTTTCTTAATCCTACACAACTTCTTCCCCTCCATTTTCTCTATTTCCCACCACTCATACAAAAAAAAAAGCCTGAAGGGATTTCAAACTAGATGAACAACAGATTTGAGGAGGGTTTAAGATGTGTGGACAATAACATATTTACGTGAGTGCAGACAACAGTTGACATAGAGAGGTACGAACAGTGGGATCGCTTGGTGGATCAGAGAGCAACAACCCATGGGTTGCGGAGGCCTAGACAAGCATCAAAGAGGGTGGAGAGGAAATGACAACAACGTGATTTCTTCCAAAGTAATTAAACCTGAAACCTTTGATACAAGTTTGTTGGGATCAGAAGCCTCTCCCTCTCATGAATCGCATAAAAACAAGGAAACAAAGTAGAAGCAAAATGAGGTACACACACAAATTTACATGGTTCAGTCAGATGACCTACCTCCATAGGGAGGGAAACATAATTTTCTTTATTCAAACAGGAATAAATGTATTAAAAATTTCCCTCTCACTCTCATCTTTGATTGGCACCACATATATATAGCAGCGGAGGAGAACAAAACCAATTTGGACGTTGCAATTTTCTTCTCAAATGGACACCAACTCTTGTATATTTTTCTTCCTTGGTGGCCACCAAACATCTGCAGCAAGTCTCCTATCATGGCTGGTCTTCCATGGCAGTCACCCACCTTCCTGAACAGTGATATTCTTCCTCAAAACCTCAACATGGATTTTTTGTACTACATTGAGTTTTTCATTTCTCGTCCAATTTTTACCATTTCTAGTAGTTTATCCTCGGTGCGGTGTCTGACAAGTTTGGGTTTTAGCCTCGGAAGGTTCGATGTCCTATGGTTCGTCCTCGGTAGTGTGACATATGGTGGGTCTGGTCGTTCGGTGGTTTGACCTTAGCTCGGTGTCCAGTGGGTCCGACGATTTGGCCTCAACAGGCATCCACCGTCCACCTCCCACTCTCCCTCCATTGTCGCCACCCACCACCCCCTCCCTTGATGTTATCCTAGATTTTCCACCCCTCCCATTCCATCATCCATCCCCTACCTCCCCTCCTACAGAGGCCCCCCTCCACCGTAGAACCCCTCATTTTCCACCATTTGCTATCGACCACCCCTCCCTTGCTGAAGCCCACCACCCTCCACCCCTCCCTTTCCACCATCCGCCGCCCCTCACTTGTGGTCCACCACTACCCATATTATATCTAGGGGTTTTTTTTGTTAATTAATATTTTAGCATTTTTTTTATTTTAATTAATTGTTTTATTTAATTTTAAAAGATTATCTCAATTTCAGATTCACCATTGCATTTTCTCCTTCAATGGGGAGCTAACGCCCAAATGGAGGAGGCTGGTTACGATGGTGGAACTTAGCTTTGGGATTTGGGGATGGCTTCAGATGGCGGGTTGATGCAAGTGATTAAAAAATGGGCCTATATATCTAGAGGAATGGACCTTTGAGCCATGAATTGTGAGGGGGCCTATAAGCCTATATAATTAAAATAAAAATGGTAGTTGATGGGTGGGTTATCCTTAGGGGGGGTTATAACCTGACTCTCCAGGCTCTATGGGTGTGGGTGTGTGTGTTTCAGTGTAATTTTACCCCCAACTAAATAATATAAAATAACTCATATATATATATAATGGTTTTAAAAATTATTTACATAATTATAAATATATATATAAAAGTAATAATAAAATTACAATACATATGTTTATTATATTTATAATTATATATACATATATATTAGTAAATATATATTTATATATATAAGTATATATATAATTATATTAATATATATATAATTATATTAATATATATAATAATATATATATATATTTATAATTATATAAACATATTTATAAAAATATTTATTTATAATTAGGATTGTAAATTAATATATATATATATATTTAAATAATTATAAAATTTTAATAAATATATATCAATAATAAATATATTTACCATATTTATAATAAAATATACTCATATATTAATAAATATAGAGAATTATATAAAAGTATATATTGAAATAATTATAAAATTTTAGTAGATAATTTAAATAATAAATATATATATTATATTTATAATAAAATATAATCATATATTAATAAATATACTGAATTATATATAAATATATATGTATATATTATGTGTTTGGGGTGAAATTACATTAAACATATAGTGGGAATGAAACCCATTACATAGCCCAAAGGGTCATTGTAGAGTCATGCCTAAATCATATTGCCGACGTCATGCATGCTTCATGCGTCATGCATGTGCCACCGCATTCTTGTGTTATCCAACAGTGCCTACGGAAATTCGCTCCCACTCGGATTTGAAATCGTGTCTGATGCAAGATTACATGGAGCATTTACCACTCACGTAAGCCACCAACTGCTAAATATAAATATAATTATATGAAAACATTTAATTAAATAAAAATATATATTTATATTAAAATATATATTTATATAACAATATATAGTTATAAAAAATAAATAATTATATAAATGTATTTATAATCATATAAAAATATCTAGAAATATATTTATTTATAATTAGAATTATAAATAATTACATATATATTTAAATAATTATAAATTTATAAAAAATATATTTAGATAATAAATATATTTATTATATTGATTAATTAATTTGTAATCAATTAGCGAATATGGATAATAATTCATAACTACCACATAATTAGTCTTGGTAATTTCATAATTCATATGGATTAATTATTATTTAACATTACTTAGTAGTTGATAATTACAAGTTAGTATCAATGCTTGTTAATTAATAAATAAATAAATAATAATCATGACTAATAATTTTTAATTAATTAATAAGTAGTCTGAATTTGTGATTTAAAAATTATTAAGGATGAATTAATATAAAATATCATTTTGTATAATTATTAATAGTTAGTTTTAATATTTGTTAATTAATTACTATTAAATTAAGAAAAGTAAACAATAATTTATAATAAATAGTAATTATTACTTATTTACTAACAACAATCAATATTTTATTATTTGCTAATTTATTAAAATATAAATAATTACTATTTAGTAGTAATTTTCTATTCAAAACTATTACTCCAACTTCTCAACCATGGATTTGGAAGAACCAAATCCATGGCCCTAAAATTTATTAATAAAATGAAAATGTAAAAGGCAGGAGGGAAACAAGTCAATAAGTCATAAAATTACCACAATAAAGAAATAGTAAAATAGTTCATCTAGATCCTATATTCCTTAGATATCAACCTATGCCTTTTGGGTGTTGACTACACCGCCATGTCTTGCCCCATTGAGGGGCTACACATTCATTATCCGATACTAATTTAGATGAATCATTTGGAGTAAAGTATCTCCTGAATTTCCAAGATAAATCTCAAAACCCCATTTCTGGATTGGAGTGGAGTCTATCTTCCAAGTTAATAGATAATAACCTCTACACTACTATATAGTTGTTGAAGTCAAATACCTCCAACCCTATTGATGATAAAGTTACATCAAGTTGTAAAAAGTACCCTTTTTCGTCCTTATTGATCCCTATAATGGGCCTTTCCCCATCCTAGTCCTCTGGGGTAATGATGCTTAAATGTTTTTCCCGTGCAATAGAACATTCTTCATAAGAGGCTCTACCAATGGAAACTTATGCATTTTTCATTAAATTATAAAAATGGGGTGGATAATTCCACTTCACATTCCTAGTACAATTAGAACTTCTACATGAGGGAGCAACAATTAGATTTTGAATTTATAAGGAAGCATCCCGATTCTCAACTCTTGCCCTATTTTCCAACATAAATGGGGTCCCATCTAGAGGGGAACCCACATGGTCTTTTAAATTCATCTCTACCTGAACATCATTAGGGTCTGCATTTGTCACATGCTCTTTTTCATGACCATCAATCTAAATAGGTGAAAGCACAATTAGAGGAGCTCTTGGATTTCTCTACATAAGTAACTAAAATCCCACATCATCAACCAACTTTTCCTTTCCATTTATATTAGAAAAAAATCATGCCTCATATCAAATTTAACCTCTTCTTAAACAGAAACATAATATTTAAACTGGTTCTCCTTTTCATCAGTAGCCACATCTACCCATGATTTCTTCGAACCATTTGTACCCTCAATTGACCCAACAAAAACCCCATTGAGATTTATATTACCACCACTAGTGTCATACATAAATAATTCCTTGGTTCTCTATACAATATTTGATTCAAAAACTTTAAGTTTCTGGGACATGTCCATATGATCTTGTAGAGGAGTCCCACCTCTAGTGTCATGCATACTCAAATGACGTATCCCCCATTTTACTAATGTACTTTCTCTTTTGAATGATATAATCATAGAAGACAATGATCTTCCTAATTAAAAATGTGATTATAAATGAATATTATGTTCAATGGGTATGATCTCTGAAAGAATACATGCATATCTAAATGAATGTATACTATTTCTCAAGGACCTCAAATCACTTAAATAATTCCCAATGTGTGGTGCTTCTCAATATAAGAAATATAAATCAAGACCTATAAAATATTTATGGAACTTTATAATCTTTCTGAGGTTTATGAACCTATATAGTAGTGACAAGACTGCAAGAAAAATGACGTAACATGCAAATACAAGAAATAATTATGGGAAACATCATCACTTGATAGAATCTCCTCAATAGAAGAGAATTGATCATGAGTATCCTGAATTTAGAAATGACCCATGAAGCCTTCACATTGAGCTATCTACATATGGAGTGAATCCTTTTGTCTTTCAAAGAATCATGCATATTATGCAACTGATTATTTTGGTAGATTATAACTTTCCACCATTGTTATACATAAAACAAAAATACATTATGTTATTAATTCTTATATCAAAAACAAAAAAAACAAATAATGATATTGATGTTTATTGGTTCCCTTGATTGAATATTTGAAATTATTGTGGGATCCAAGTGTTAAATGTTATGATTCTTATAGAAATGAATATTTTATGTTGAGAGCCATGTTGTACAGGATGATAAATGACTTTCTTGTATATGGAATGTTTAAGTATATAGCCTTAAAAGAACTCAAGGGTGTGCCCTTTTTGAATAAGTTAAAAAAGAAATTAGAATGAAACATTCATCAAATAAATTCTTTCTAAGACATCACATATTACTACCCCAATGATATAAGTATCAATCATTGAAGAAATCATTCAATAAGATTTTAGAAGAATGTACAACTCCATCTCTACTAAATGGAGATCAACTATTTGAGAAAGTAAAATATATGGAAACTGATTATGGTAATTGTTTTTCAAAAAACCTTATGAAAACTAATTACAAAAAGAGATCGTTTTTTTTAAATTACCCTACTGGAATCATTTGTATGTAAGATATTTTCTTGATGTTATACATGTTGAAAAATTATATGTGATATTTTCATTGAAATATTACTAAATTCACTAGAAAAAACAAAGGATGAAATTAAGGCTAGGTTGGACATGATTAATGTGGAAATATTAGAAGAGTTGGTGCCATTAAATGGTGAAAAATAAACTTTTCTTCCTCCAGCTGCTTACACTATTTCCAAGCATAAAATATTTTTGTTTTACAACTTCTTTAATGATGTAAAGGATCCATAGGATTATTAATTGAATATAAAGAATATCATTTCAATGAAAAAACTAACGTTAAAGGTCCTGAAATCAGTATAATATCATGTTTTAATGAAAGATCTAATTCTTGTAGATTTAAATTGTATTTTTACCAAGAATTTATATCATACATTAACCAAGACCTATTTCTTTTTCAAAATTATATTAAAAAAAGTTATATACATGAAGAATTTCTAACTATGGAAAAGTAAATTTCTGTATATTTTTTGAATTGGAAATGTTCTTCCCACTAGTATTCTTTGATATGATTGTTCACTTGATGTTTCACTTGGTGAGATAGATTTGAAAATATTTTCCTATACCTTATAGATAGATGTACCCCATTGAACGATATTTGAATATTTTGAATGTGTATATCAAAAATTGAAGTTATCTAGAGGGTTGTATTGTGGAGTGATTTATTGATGAGGAAACTTTTGAATTCTATAACGACCACCCCCTGGTGTTGAAAGCATTGGTCTAATGATATGTCATCACACTAGGCGGCTTGTGGGTGAATGAATTTATGGAATAAATGTTGTCATAATCACTATTATAGAACAGGATCTGTACCACCTTTATGTTTTTCATAATAGTTTAGAAGATTCCACATATGTTGAAACTCACAAAAAAAATCTCAATGTATATGAATCCATCAAGGGATGTGATATGGATATAAAATGAATAGAATAAAAAAATTAGGATGGCTTCAATACAATATTTTTACGGTGTTAGATCAAAATTTGGATTCAATTTCAGAATGAATTTGATGTCTAGACAAAGGACCAAGTGCACATTTATTATCTTATAAATGTTATATATTAATGGTTACACGTTATATACAAATTAACATGATGAAGATAGTACCATTAAAAATAGTGGAGTTAAACTTGTAGAAAAAATGATGCATGTATCTAGTAACAAGGAAAAATACAATTTATGTTAATATTTCATACTTCGAAATCATGAAACAAATATGGGAGTTGGATTATACAACATTCCAAGTGCCAATTTTCCAATGAAAGTGGGATGATAACTTGATTACTATTAAAATAGATGAATTGGTATTAATGAAAATGGATTTAAGTAAGGAAGGGTACAAAGAAGAACTGTTTATAATGGAATCACAATAAGTAAAATTATTTTATGTTCTAGATCCCAAAAACTAAAACTGGTCAATTGTTTTGTTATCGACCAAAACCAATGAAGGGAAAAATAAAAATTCAACTGAGGATGACCCTTTTATTGAGACATCATAATCATTTCATAGCAGTCTAAATGTAGATGGGGTAATATATGTCAGAAGAGACAGTAATGAAGGGATTTGGATTCTCATTAGAGGGGTAAAATCCCTTCAACCTTTAAAAATGAAATTCCATAACTAGTCTATATATTTTTTGTAATATAAATTGTGTTACCTCATGTTATTATCTATTAACTACTACATTTACACAATCTAAATTAAATATCGAACCACTTCTAAAGATAATGACTTTTGCACGTGTTAATGCTCCCAATACTGAGGAGCAATATGTTTATCAACCTGCTACAGATCCCAATGTAGAGGAACAATGACCTTATGCACATGATGACACTACCAATTAATAATAAAAAAACATTAATGATGTTTAACATGAGGAAAATTTAGATGGTGAAGAACTGATGTCGTTGAAAAAATGGGAGCATTCTAATGTGATTGTGTTAGAAAAAATTATTATGGTGAAACTCAAAGGCAAAAAATTCAAGGTTAGATAAAATGGTGTGTGACTAACCTGTTAATCCCAAAAGTCCATGTTTAGTAGTTTAATTGGGCTTACCACTTTGTAGAACATTCCGATTGATGTAGTTTTGTGGAATTTTTGTGTTACCATGCTTAAGACACAGATTTGGGAAGTAATTAGGGTAACATTATGATATCTATTCTTTATTTTACTAAAAAAATAAAATAAAAAAACATTGACTAATTATTAATTATCTATTACAAAGTGCATTTATAGTAGATGAATCCCATCAGAAAGTTTTATTAATTCTTACTGGAAAGGCCCACAGATGATTTCACACAATTCTAACGAAATTTCATCTTAAAGATGCTGAAGGTAAAATAAACTTTTACCTAATGTATATGTATGCACACATGATCAGAAAATAAGCATGGAATGAGTTTACTGACCTTTGTGTGAATATATCTTTTTAGGTACACTGTGGATGGTAATACATTTTTTGAGAATACATGTACTGATCACTTTGTTTAAGAATCTGTGGTTTTTTGAAACTATAACTAAGTGCTGAAAATAAGTAATGAGATGTCAAACAAACATACCTCTACGATAAATCAAGGATGGAATACGCTTCACTTGAAAAAATGGTACATATTTTAAATCTATTGTAATAAATTTATGTGACATGAAACAAAAACATAATTATGTTCCTCTGTTTATATTATGATTGATTAATCCAAATCCAAATCCAAAGAAACTTCCATCCCACATCATGTGCTAGGAAAGAGACACATTTAAACAAAAATGGGATACTAATAGATGAAATCACACAAAAAATATGGGAAGTATTTATAAGTATGACATAATAAATATTTCTTTTTCTTTAAATCACTATTACATAACAATGATTAATTATTTTCTAATATTTTTTATTCAACTTAGACACAGAAATAAACTATATTTGTACTAGATGAACACATACTATTGGAGGCCTTGAAGTAGCTAGAATAGTATGGCTGCATTAGAGGTGCAGGTTTTAGGATGACACCCCAAACATATTTTGGGAAAAGAAAAGAATAGGGGATAATGATAAATAAATAGAAGAGATAAAATCAAGATTAGCTTCCCTTGAAGAGAAATTACATTGGAAGTTTATGTTTCTAGAAAATGTTATGGGGGGAGCAAAGATAATAAAGAACTCAAGAACAAAAGGTGTATGAAGATCCCTCCCCACCCCAACCATCTTTGAGGTGAGCCATTCTTCTTAAAGGGCTATCTTAGATAAGGTAACTGGTATTCTCATAATTGTTTCTATGAAATTTGAATAAATTTTTTTTAAACCTTTCCTATACTAATATTCGATACGGTCAAAATTACAGTGATTTATATATATCAACATCCACCCATCACTTCATTGTGAGGGATATCATGTTCAATATTCATGAGGAAAACCTACACAGCAGACCACGTCCAACAGTTCATGGGAGAGTAGGGATTACCATAGCTCATGAGCTGAGTGTTGAGCTACATATTCCAGTTGATGATGAAGATATTACAATGGTTGAGAAATATATTATAACATTCATATCATTTCCATAAAATCTTTTAAAAAACATGTTGACAAGGAGGTATTAATTTCTAATTTAGTTTTCATGCTAAGAATTTAAAAATTAATGAAAAATGTTATGAACCGTTGAATGTTATTACATATGGAAAAAGGGAAGTGGTTGAAATGAAAGGTCGAATAAAAAATATCTAATGGATCAACCAAATGATAAAAAATATCTTCAGATAACACCTTTACCCCTCCCATTCAATATCAACATTTAATAACATTGAAGGTTCATTAAGATAAAAAGTTTAAAAGTGGTTGTAATCACATAGTTGATTTTGAAGAACAAATGTATTGATAGGCCATTAAAGACTACATTGATCTAGATAATGTAAATGAAATCTTCAATTATGAATGGATATGAGTCTAATTTGTGATTGTATACATGAGGTATGTTTTTAAGATTTTTTTCCCAATAACTGATATCTATGTTAATTATGACTAAATACATTTCATATATTATGTAGGAGTATATATGAATACCAATTTAAGGTATTAACCCCTGAATATAAATATGTACCCATTAGTCCTCACATCACTTCTACAGACCAAATATAAATTGAATAAAAAAATGGATGAAATAGAGGAAAAACTAGACAGAACATTTGAAAGAAAACTTATTGATGACATACTCTTTTTAATACCAACGATGTAGGGGTAAAGCTATACAATTTAATCATACCAAATATATTTTCATTACTTTCATTACATATTAATTTTTAGGAAACATTGGTTTCTAACTGTGGTAAATTTAGACACTCTAAAGATTTATTTCCTAGATTCACTGCATGGATTCCCAACAAACAGACCACACATGATGATGTTTTTCAATTTGTAGTACACTACATCCAAATTTTTATCACTAAACTTCAAGTTATATATTTATATTATATTTTAATGTGAATTTTATTCTAATATGGCTATGATTAAATATCATGAAAATCATGGCATGTGGGAATTCCATGTGCACAAGGTGCCTGTGGACTTCTACAAGTGGACAAGTATCAAGGTATATATAATAATATTTCACTATCAAAACACATATTAAATTAAATTAATTTTTTCCTAATGTTTCTTTAGTGTCCAAAACAAAAAAAATGGAAAACATTGTGGTTATTATGTTTATAAATTTAGGAGAGATATCATATACCATCAACAAACTAATATCTTCGAAGTGTTTTGTTTGAAGATAATTATTATTTTATTTAAAATATTTATTAATTTTTTATGTATTTATATTTTTCTAGTACTAATTTGACTATAGAAAATCCTTGTATTCACAAGATGAAATGTATTTGTTTATAAAATAATGGGTTGTATACTTGCTGGAAAAATGTACATACATATCATGAATATGTTGCTTCATACTTCTTATTTAGTTTAGTTTCTCATCATTTTATCTTTTTTAGTTAATTTCCGCAACATTTCCATCTAATACTAATTTTGTTAATTTCAACACATATCATAAAGAAATGACCACATCAATAAGGATGATTCACTCTTGGACTATAATCATGCACTGAATATGATACACATTGTGCCCAGTATGACTCAAATGGTATGGTTTAAGTATAAAATTGATATTTTATTAATGTATTATTTCATATTTATATTATTATTGACATAATAATTGTTTTCTAACACATGTGGATTCTTTTTCCTGGGTTGGGGTGGTTTGTTCAAACCTGATCATGCTCATGCAAAATTAGACTTTGAGGATAAAACTTAAATAATGAAAAAAAATGAAATAGGTCACGAATGTATACAACTATCATGAAAATGTTAATTCAAACTAATTATTTAATTAATTTTTTCATCATTTTATCTAATATTTGTAAGTTTATTTCCTAATCATTTTTATCTAATACTTATTTAGTTTTTTCAATGATCTTTTAGGAAGACATATTTTTCATTTATATATATGAAACAATCTATAAAATAAAGAGCATGTTTCTTTTTGATGGTATAGGAAACCCCATGAAGCCTAAAATGTTAAGTGTTTTAGGGATCAAATAGTTTATCTACGATAAGAATGGAACATGATCTATATTTTTTATCATTTTTAGGAAGTTCAAATAAAATCACATATAACATACTCAATCATTCGCACATTAGTCTAATACACAATGTGCTTGATCTAACTCAAACTGTATGTTTTTATTTTATAATTTAGATTTTAGTTAAAAACAAACATTACATACTAAAAACCAAGAAAATAAATTAATATTGTTTTGATAATTTATAAAATCAATCCATAAAACATTTTTAGAGTTTAATAATTATCCGCACCTCAATTCGACACACAGTGTGGCCAGTATGACTCCATGTGTGTATTTTAATTTAAAATTGAAACAAAAAAAAACCAATAAAACACATTCATATTATCTTTAAAAATTAGTAAAATTATCCATATGTTATTTGTGACATGTAGGAATCAACCACACCACAATCTGACACATAGTGTGATCGATATGACTCTAAGTGTGTCTATTTATTTAAAATTGACATTAATTTTAGTAAAACTAATATGTGGTGTACTGAAAAGTAATAAAACATATTTGGATTATTTTTATACTTTAGTAAAATGATTCATAGGTCATTTATGATGGGTATGAGTCAACAAAACCTCAATCCTATGCACTATGTGACCAATATAACTCGAAGTGTGTCTTTTATTTAAAATTGAAATTCATTTTAATAAAAAGAATAATTTATATAATGAAGACTAATAAAACACATTCATTTTTTTGATACTTTAAGAAAATTATCCAGAAGTCATTTTTGATGCGTATGAATTAACCTCATCCCAATTCGATGTATGGTGTGGAAAATATGACTCCAAGTGTGTCTTTTTTATTTTAAATTGACATTTATTTTAGAAACAAGAACAAGTGACAAAGTAAAAACTAATAAAATAAATTCATACTATTTTTATACTTTAGAAAAAATGATCTACATGTCATTTTTTTAAGAAAAAATATTACCTTAATTCGATGCATGGTGTGACCGGTATGACTCCAATTGTGTCTTTTTATTTAAAATTGACATTAATTTTACTAAAAAGAACAATTGAATTACTATAAACTGAGAAGACTCATTTGAATTTTATTAATAATTTTCTAAAATAATCCATATGTCATTTGTGATGTGTAAGAATAAACCTCACCTTAATTAGATGCACGATTTGACCGATATAACTCCTAGGGTGTCTTTTTATTTAAAATTTGCATTTATTTCAGTTAAATTAACAACCGACATACCGAAAAAAATCAAATGAATTTATAAAATTTTAAAACTTTATTAAAATGATCTTTAATTAATTTTTGATTTTAAGAAATCAAATACACATCTATTTGATGCACTGTGTGACCGGTATGTCTCAATTTTTCCATTGTCAGTTTAAAATTGACATTTTAGTTCAAAACATATCACTCACTAAAAACCAAGAAAATATACTATGATTGTATTGATAATTTAAGAAAATGATTCATAAGTCATTTTTGATCTGTATAAAGTATTCTCACATCAAATTTACACATGATTTGACTTGTATGACTCAATGTGCATGTTTCAAGTTTGAAATGACATTTTAGTAAGAAACACAAGTGTCATAATCAAATCTGGGAAAAAATTTGGATTGTTTCAATACTTTTTAAAAATTACTCATAAGTAATTGTTTATGTATTGGAATCAACCTCACCTCAATCTGATCCACAGTGTGACTGGTATAACTCTAAGTGTGATTTTTTTTAAAATTAAAATTTATTTTAATAAAAAGGACAAGTGACATACTGAAAACCAAGAAAAAAAATTCATATTATTTTGGTACATTAGAAAATTATCCATAAGTCATTTTGGATGTGTATCAGCCTCACCTTAATCTAATATATGGTTCGACCAGTATGACTCAAAGTGTCTGTTATGAGTTTAAAATTAACATTTTAGTTCAAAACATGTCACTCAATGAAAACCAAGAAAACGCACTCCAATTATCTTTATAATTTAGGAAAAAAATTCATAAGTAATTTGTTACATGTAGAAAGAGATTTTATGTCAAAAATATACACGATGTGACCATTATGGATTAAAGTGTATATTTATAGTTTGAAATTAAATTTTAGTGAAAAAAGTGACATACTCAAAACCAAGAAAATTCATCTAGATTGTTTTGATACTTTAAGAAAATGATATATAAGTATTTTTTTTGTGTAGGAATCATCTAAACCTCAATCTGATTCATGGTGTGACTGGTATCACTCTAAGTGTGTCTTTTTATTTAAAATCAACAATATGTTTTTTGTAAAAATAATAAGTGACATAATAAAAACTGATAAAAAACATTCAGATTGTTTTTCTTCTTTATGAAAATAGTACATAATTCATTTTTGATGTGTATGAATCAACCTCACCTCAATAAAATGCACAATGTGACATATATAACTTCAAGTGTGTCTTTTTATTTAAAATTTACATTTTTCTATTGTATTATTTCATATTTATGTTTAATATATTTATTTATCATATTAATAACATAATATTTTATTTATTATATAGGGGGATTATTTTACTTGGGTTGGGGTGATTTTTTCATAAACTAATACCATGATCGAGATTTTTTGAGATGGGGTCATGAGTGAAAAAGATGATAAAATAATAATAGTTTTAACTGTTTGTGGATAATAATTGTAAATGTAATTATAAAGGAAATTGTTTAAAATGTATATAGATGTGTTTTTTTGTAGTTGGGATGTAAAATATCTTTCCATTAAATTATATATTTTCATACAGGTGTATTTTAATATAGGTTAAAGGTGTAGTGTGTTATTATTCAAACAATACACTATAGTAGGTTAGGCCTCTATCAACACTATTTCTAGTACTAATAAAAGGGTCCTTTATTGGTGTTTTTTAGAAATGATAAAGGGGACCCCCTTTAATGACACTAAGGAAAAAAATTCTTTCTTAGAACTATTATGTCCCCTTTTCATGATATTTAATTGATGATCTATAGTTTCATGTCAATAAATAATAATTTAGAAAAGAATTAACATGAAATATAAATTAAAAAATATTACAAAAATTTGTTATTAGAGTTATAAAATAATAATGAATAAATTTAATAAAATTTTATAACTAATTAAAATATTATAACACTTTAGAGGACTTATATATAATATATATGAATTTTAAAAATAAATTAAATACTTAAAATAATTTATATAAACATATTGTCAATGATAATATCAAAAATAATGAAAAATACAGCATATTGAAAAATACATATTTTAGCACAAATAAATAAAGGAAACAACAAACCATACATGCCAAGTGATCATGTGTTCAATATGATTACCGTGTCATGCAGCCAATTAAAATGGTCAAGCGGTCAGCATACTGACTGTGTGATGAATATAACATCCTGTCACTTGATAAAACATATATTCACTCTACAGACCATGTGAATAATGTGTGTTCACTAAAGAATAAATCATGTGGTTAGTTTTTTTCTTACAATAGGTAATGTTATCATGGATGAATAAATATACACTATTATAGCTATACATTCTATGTGGATGTAAAATATAGGAAATCATGGTGAGAGAACCTGTATGCTGAGCTGCATGCACCATTCGTGGGTCAAGTTCTACAAAACATATATGAATGAGGCATATTAAGGATATATTTGGGAATTATTATACAGTATCTTCTACCAGCATGAATTTATGTAGATAATGCTCATCCTTTATGCCCATCTTCTAAAATAGTTTTTGTAAACTGAAAAATAGAGCGAACAAAAATAGAAACCTATTTTATACGAAATAGTACTTCACATTTACAAGTTAAAATACAACCAAATAGCTTCAAAGTGGGATTAAATATAGATAAATGACTTATATTTATAATGGAACAAACAATTTTCTATTGTGATATGTATCCTAAAGTATATCAATGAAATAAAAAATAAAAAATATTCTGTAAATTTTTAACTTTCCAAATTGATGCAAAAACTTTGGTGATTTAATAAACCACTTACAAAAATAAATTTGTACATACACTAAGTCAAATTAAACGTAAAAAATTGTGTTATATATTAAATAGAACAATTTTCACAATAATCCAATCTATATAATTCAAGTTATAGTAAAATAAATAAATAAATCTTTAAAAATCAATAAATAGAACATTTGTTTGAAACTAAAAGTATGCATTATATCCGGACCCAAATTCAAACATGATATAGATTGATTTATACTTTATCATAGTTGACTAAGAGTTATATTAAATTCTTATATTTCATATGAAATAGTAATGATAAAAATCTAATTAATATAAATCAATATGTAGTAAAAATAATGAGAGGTAATAAAAATAGATTTTCATATGAAATAATGAACAGTTTTGTCATATTCAAAAACATAAAATAATAATAAATAAATAAAAACTCCAAACAAAATATTAAAACCAAAAACTATAAAACAACATACATTAGTCTTTTTATTTTAAAATAATTCATAATTATTTTTCTTCAATAAAGGTATAATAATAATATTATTTGAAATATAACAAGATAATGATTAAAATGATTCTAATTAGATTTTTGTTATGCATGATGAACTTAATTAGATTTCTAGAAACAATTTTTAGACTTTAGTTGAAACTCCTAAAGATAAAAATATTATATAAACTAAATGGATTTATATAAATAAAATTAATGAATCTTGAAAATTTGTTAAAAATAAAGATATACTTGCTCATAAAGGTTGTTATCAAGAGAAAGGTATATACTTTAATGAATATATTGCGCATGTTTCTAGAATTTTATCTATTATATTTTTTAGATTTTATTTATTTTTGAGGTTTTAAGTTATTCAAAATGTACATGAAAAGTTTTATTTATTTATTTATATTTATAAAGAAATTTATGTTTCAAAAAACCCTATTTTTGAAAATGAAAAATCTTCTAATCATGTTTTTAAGTTATCAAAAGATTTATATGGTCTTAATAAATCACCTCATGCTTGGTATGACAGGGTTATAATATTTTTTAAAATTTATTTTTCTAAAAGTAAATCAAATAATAATTTGTTTATTAAAGTATTTTCAAATGATATTTTAATTATAAAAATTTATGTTTATGATATTTTTTTGGGATCTTCAAATTATTTTCTTTGTAAATAGTTTCCAAATTTTATAGCAAGTGAATTTGACATTAGTCACATGGGAGAATTAAAATTCTTTATAGGACATCTAATTTTTTATAAAAATTATGGAATATTTTCGAATGAATAAAAATATGATAAGGATTTATTAAAATGGATTGGTCTTGATTATTATAAATCTAATAAAATCCCTATGATTAATTCTTGTAAATTCAATTTTAATGTTTCTAGAAAATATTTTAAATCTAAATAATTTTGAGGATTGATTATAAGTTTTTTGTATCTAACTACTTAAAGATATGATATAATTTTTTGTGGTTGTTCATGTGCTATATTTACTTATGATCCTATGAAATCTAACTTAAACATTGTTAAAAGTATTATCAGATATGTTAAAGGAGCTGTTAATTGTGGATTATTTTATTCTAGAATTTTTTTTTATGTGAGTAGTTACACTGACTCTGATTTTGGAGGATGTCAACTTGATAAAAAGAGAACCTTGGGTCTGTGTCACTTTCTAGGTAGGAATTTAGTTTCTTGGAGTTCAAGAAAACAAAACATTATTGATTTATTAATTTCTAAAATTGAGTATATCTTTGTTTTATCTTGTCTATCTCAATCTTTATGGATTAAGAAAACTTTAGCTGACTATGGTTTTAATTCTAAAAAAATTAACATTTCTTGTGACAATTATTCTATTATTTATATTTCAAAAAACCCATTTGATGCATTCTAGAACTATGAATATAGACATGTGTTTTCATTTTCTTTACGATTATGTTAAAACTGGTGATATTGTTATTTAATATATTCAAACTGAAAATAAACTAGTAGATATTTTCACTAAACCATTGGATTCTACAAAGTGTGATACACTAAAATTTTCACTTGGTATGTTATAAATTTAGTTTGAAAATTTTATTATTTATTTTTAAGTTAACTTAATATACACTTATTAGGGGGTGTTTTTTTCTTTTTCACAAGACTTGTTTTTATATTTCTTAAATATTTTATTTTTGAAAATTTTCAAAAAGGGGGAGAATTTTATAAAATCGTGTTTTTGTATTTTATTTTTTAAAACAGGAGAGTTTTTTGTAATTTATTATTTTTTTTATGTTTTTGAATATTACAAAACCTTTTAGTATTTTCATGTGAAAATAAATTTTTATTACCTCAAGGTATTTTTACAATATATTGAATTATACATATCATATTTTTATAATTAATATTTCATTTTAAATATAATATATTTATCTAAATTTTATTCAATAATTAAAAATTATAAATCAATATATATCATGTTTTTATTTTGGTTCAAACCTAATACATTCTTTTGGTTTTAACAAAAATATTCTTTTTATATAGTTTAAAAGTTTAATCTAGTGATTATATTTTAACATGAGTTAAATAGATTGAATTCCTAAAAAAATGTTCAATTGGATAGATAAAACATTTTATTGTATTTAATTTGAATAATTGGAAGTATTAATTTATTATTTTAGTGGTCTAAAAATCACTAATCTTTTTGAAATAATTCTGAAGGTTTAAAAATCACATAATAATTTTCCTTATGTATTTAATTTATATCTCTCATGAAACATATTGTAATCACATTCCTTTTATCCTGTTGGAAATATAATACATTTATTTACATTTAAAAAATATTTTAAATTATATAGTTTTATGTTAACTCATTAATTTTCATTAATATTTTGTATACAACATGTTTCCGTTTTTATTTGCTCTATTTTTCATTTTAAAGAAACTATTTCAGAAGATGTGCATGAAGGTTGAGTATCTTCTAAAACACTTCATGATATAATGAGATTCTACATAACACATCATGAATCCATTTTCAATATACCTCAATAATATATGGTTTTTAGAACTTTACCCATGAATGGTGAGTGCAGCCCAACATCCTTGTTCTCTCACCACACTATCAATTATGTTACATTAACAAGATAAGTATAAATACAAAACATTATATTTATTCATCTGAAATCATTATAACAACCATAAGTTATAACAACCAACTTCATGATATATTTCTAAGTGACCGCATATTTTTTATAAGGTTATTATAGTGACAATATGTTTTTTCAAGTGATCACATGTTATATTCATCACACAGTTAGTATATTAATCACGTGACTATTTAAAATGACCACACGACACGGTAAGGATACTAACCACATGACCACTTGGTGTGCATGGTCAGTTCGCTCCTTCAATTATTTTTTCTAAAATATGAATTTTTCAACATGCATTTTTTTTTCATTATTTTGATATTGTCATTAACTACTTTCTATATATTTAATATTTTATGTTTTTTATTTATTTTAAAAATTCATATATGTTATATAGAACTCGTAAAAAGCGTTTTTATAATGTTTTAATTAGTTTTCAAATATTATTAAATTTATTCATTTTTCATGTGTAAGTCATAAATCATATTTATGGAATATTTAATATTTTAATATTTTATTTAATTTCTTTGACTTATTGTTTTCTAAATTATTATCTAATGACATGGAATGTACTCAAAATTATTTTTTAGTATTTAATAAAATATAATTTATTATTTTTAATTGATTTTCAGGTCTTATTCTTATCTAAATTAATATTCAGTTTCAAACAACATATTCAAATTTATTTGGTGGAATTTCATGAAGGATTTTGATATTCTCTATTTATTAGGTATTATTTATAATTAGAAATCATCTTAAAATTTTAATTTAAAAAATCAATTTATCTTACAATTTTAATGGTATTTACTCAAACTATTATTATAGATATTTTTTAGGCATTTTATGGGTAATTCGAGTTTGTTTGATTCAATATTAAATTTTTGATTTTCATAGCTTCACTATGTATATAATGTATAAATATTCTACAAGCATGTATAAAGGGTGTTGTTGAAGAGAGGGTGCTACCGGTGGTTTGATCATACAGTAACTACAGAAAAAATCTATTCATTTAGTAGGTTAGATGGAAGGAATAGTTAGTAAGTGGATCTCATGTGGTAAGGTATATGATAGTATCATAGTAGGTAGATAAATGACTCATAATAAGCTAAAACAAATGTGTTTCAAGAAACCTATACAACTTGACCTTTCAGAATTTGGATAATTTTTAGTCCATCTAAAAATCATAATTAGAATTTGATGAATAATATTAAAATTTAGATAATTTTAATATATTTCAAATTGATAAAGTAATTCCTCAATACAACATCTATATGACAAGATATTATTGAAAAGAATAAGATAAAATTATCTAAAAATTGTATAAAATAATGCTGAAAATATTTCAATAATTTGGCCTATTTTCTAGTGGTCTAAAAGAAATTATCAAAGATTCATTAATTTTAAGTAAATTAAAATAAATGTATTATGTTTATAATGTGAAAAACGTAATGAGATTCTTATTTTCATCATTATATATATCAATTCAATAAAAAAGAATAAATATTTTGGAAAAATTAGAATTCCCTAATTGTTTCTTAAAAGTTGGTGATTTTTGAGACCATTTAAAAAATACAACTTCCTCTTAGTTTGTTGTAATCTTTAAAAATGTGTTGGATTTCCAATGGAAATTATTTTCTTTGTAATATAATCCATATAACTAATGTTAAAATTTAATAACTAAAGAGAAATTTAAAACTCTATAAATAGAATATTTTTCATGAAACAAAAATTATGCAATATGTTTTGACCAAGATGTGAAAATCCTATATATTGAAGTATAATTTTTTTAGTTGAATAAAAGTTAGATAAAATTATTATATTTCATATGAAACATGAATTATAAAAATATGATTGATATAACTCAAGATATATTAAAAATACAGATAGGTAATAAAAACTAATTCTCCCATGAAATAAAGAAAGGGTTTATAATATTAAAAAAATATAAAAAATTAATAAATAAAAAAATTAACATAAATAAAGATATTGGAAGTCCCCAAAGACCCACCATAAGTAAGACTCGATTTAATGATTAGCACAAAATTTATAAAAAACTTTAATATAGAAGGAATTCCATAAATTATATAATAAGGATCAAAAGATGAGATACAAATCACCAAGAAACTATATCTTATAAAAGAAAATGGTGAACCCAAACCATCCCATAATGCCTGTAATTTCATATGAGTATAAATAAAAGTCTCAAAGTAGAATACCAAATACAATCCTATGTCACGAACTCAATGAAAGCACCAATATAGAAATATGTAGCTCAATCCCTAGTTCCCTCCTCATAACCTGAAAAAATATTTTATATATGCGCAGGGTGATTATAACTTGTATACTTAGTAGGATCATACCCAAGGAATACTATGAAAACGTGAGAAGACCATATTAATGTCCCAATGAAAAAAACATCAACATAGACCTAAATAGGTCAACTAACCAATCTCATCCTCACCATGACATGGTCACCAAATAACGCATCCAAGTGTAATAATATAATATGAATAGTATTAATAAAAATGAACCTCACACTGCTTCACCACTGATTGACTTCTCTTAAACCCCAATTCCAAATTCCTTGGCATGCCCTTCCCATCTATGTCCAATAGCCTCATCACAATGGGAAACCCCCCATCTCTCAACCCATTCCAATCTCCACATCACAACCTCATCATTGTAAGAATTCCCCAATTATCAACTTGTTCCAATCATCATATCACAAAATCATCATTCCATAACTATTTCCATTTACCAGAATATTAGGGCATCATGAACATAAAGTACATCAACCTCATTCAATCCTCCAACCATGCATGACCCCCACTAAAAAATACATTATCCTCTCTTCAAAAATCACCTCTAGTGCACTATAACCAAAATATATCACAACCCATATGTAATAACCTCTCCTAGAAGAGAGAGAGGGGGGTATCCATCCATCTATTCTTTCCAACCTATGTATTTTGGGAAAAAAACCATTACCCAAAACATTTTGGAATTGTTGTAAAATCAAAACTCGATTTTGGTTGATATATAAATCACAAGGAAAATAAAATATATAATAGTTACACATATCTCAACATATGGATCATCCCAAACAAACTATCCAACTACTAAGAACCATGCATCACCATAACTGCATGTCAATTTCTCATCCATAACACAATCCACCCATCCACACAAACAAACCACACAAAAGACACAATTTAGTTTCCATTATCAAGTTATCCAATTTTTAGATATATTATTTACCAACCAACCCCCTATTACTTATCCATTTCATTTAATATTTTATGTTGAGACCATTCATTATCCATTACAAGCATTATTTCATTTACTAAACATCATTAATTCTACCCAAGTTCATTCGCAATTTATATATAAAGTTTATCTCATGGTTATTGGGAAACTACCAAGCCTACACATAATACTATTCACCATTACCATACAAAATCCATGATCCTGACATCAAACAAAATTAAATCTCATGTAAACCAACCATAGTTTCACCACCCAACACATTCGACCTTAATCTCAGTTACCACCACTGCTGAAATCCCCCACATGATCTATAAACAATATATATAAAAATGTAGCAATCGCATCAATGAATATTAGCACATTATAACTCTCACAACCACCACAATATGAGTTTAAGGTCTTTAAAAACATCACATATTCTTTGTCATGGGAATTATCATAAAAATATATATTTACATGGTCAAAAAGATCATTATCCATATAAAAGTTATTAACCTTTTATGAATGGGTGAGATCAAACAATCACAACAAGTATTTGATAGTCATAACAATTTTAACACAAACAAGGATCACAATAGTTATAATTTTCAACAAAAACACCTCCAAACTCCTTCTTCGAACCACCATTCCCTAAAAAAATATAAATGGATGGTTCATAGTAATCTAAAACCTTATAGTATAGGTACTCCCCATGATATTATAATTTTCAGTTTTAGAGGTTGTACCCTTAACACATTCCACAAAGGTCAACCTTATGACCATATAATGATTGTTTATGAGGGAACTATTTGTGATTCTAGCTGTGAAAGTACTCCTTAAATAAATAATATCAAGAGAGAAGAATGTACTCCCCTTTCTAGTACACTAACTTGTTACTTGGAGGGTACTACCTATTGTAATATTCCATCATGATGAGAAGGCCATCCCTTTATCAAATATATTCCTAGAGTGAACTCATACTAAGAAACACATGAAGGATCGAGGTCAACAAATCCCATAACCTCAATGAACACTCAAGGTAAAAACCCTATATTATCATAAGGTAAATCTCCCAAATTTGAAAAATAATATAAAAATAAACCATAATGGTTGGATAAGGTGGAAGAATATTCCCCTAGAGATGATGAATATGGAATGTATATATAAAAATATTTATCCATGGACAACCTACGGATTATTTTTTTCCCATAAAAGATTCTTACAATGAAATCCCAGTAGTTTTATAGGATGAATTTATGACTTACATATTTTAGAAATTATAGTAAAATCTTCATCAACTAAAGGATAAGAACCTATATTATCAAGGATTTGAAAACCATCTCCATGTGGTGAATAGGATTTGATATTAGATAAAAATAATTTAAAATCTATATAGATTAGAACCCAAAGTTAGAAAATCAATATGAGATATTATGTCATTCTTGTCTCCAAAGTCTAGAGACACTCCAATTAATAATCATAGGAACCTTCACTAATGTATGTATCTAGGGATGGGGTGAGTATGGATCATTTAACTTGACTTCCTTATTGAGTTAGAAGAGTCCCCCGAATATGGAATACTACAATTTCATTTCCAGAAGATAGGTCACATGCCCGAACAATGTGCAATCTAGCTATTCATTCCAATAATACAATCCCATCTCTAAGTCACAAAAATGGAACATTTGAATAGAGAAGTTCCCTAGTAGGATCCTAAAACAGGATTCCTAACAATTTGAGAAATCATTCCAAATGAGAAAACTAGAGATTTCTACTTTGAGAAAAATACCTAGGAATGTATCTCACACTATGAATAGTAACAACATCTCTAGTGGAAATTTAAAATATGAATATGATTGCATTGGTATCTTTCACGAAAGATATCCAGGAGCGACCCCATCTCATTGGGATGGATTAATTTTTACAATATCCTCCACCCCTAGGTTTATTAAATCCTCAGTGGGTTCTAAAGATATTAACAATGTCTTGAATTCAACACTAGCGCATGAGGATGGGGGTATTTTACTATTATCTCCACCGTTATAATTATCCAATCCTTAGTAGGTTCTAGAATAATCAAAAGAGGTTCCACATTAGTCCCATAACTTAGGGTTGGGGGGAATTAATTTCATCTCTTCCAAAAAAAATTATCTTTCCCAGGCTAGGTAGTGATTGTTAGTAGCTAACACCCCAGTTGTTTCTATAGCCATGTGAAATGACCCTATAATTTGTGGAATGTTCAATGATAATTCTTAGAGAAACCATTAGGATCACCATCCATAGACCAAATCTAAGGGAACATCCAATAAAACAGATGAATACTCACTGTGATCATAAGACAATACGAACCATTGAGGAAGGAAACTATAGATAGAACCTATATATAAACTTTGATGTGGATATAGGCAACAATGATTAACTCGATTACTCAGATGATGACAAAGTGATTAATAAAATTTCTTAGTGAATTTAATCACTGTGAATTTGGTAGATGACATAGAATGAGACATGGATATCATGGAACACAATTGAGAAACTGTTTCTTGGGACATGGGTTATACCAAAACACAGGTTGATGGGATGCGTACATGGAATTATAGGTTGATCCAGAACATGGAACCTCCAAAAGAGGAATTTACACCCCCTGACTTAATTAAACTAAATATAAAGGGAAAGTAATGTTTACATCCCACTAAATGACAAGATTCCCATAATTCATCTCTATAGAAGAGAAGATGGATAAATATGAGGCAATGATATTCAATCTCTGACTGCTCAATTAGAAATTACTCAGGAAAATATTTCTATAGGGTAATTCCTTCAATAAGAAGTAAATAATTCCCTTATCACTCATCAAGAGGCGGTTTATCTGCCTACAATAATAGAATCTAAGAATCAGGTTGGATCTGGGTCCAAAAAATAAATAAACATGAATTTTGGACTTTAAGGAAGATTAGTATTTTCCACTATTATGGTAACAACTTCCCCCATATTGGGATAATAACATAGTCCCACCATAAAGTATCAATTTTAAGTCAACTGATGTAGGATAACTTCATCATACTTATCCCACAACTAGAATTCAAGTGACATCACTTGAAATGTTTCCCCAAGAAATCCTCTTCACTATAAAGCCTCTTACTACTCAAATGGAGGACATGGAACAATGTTATACTCAATGTAGCATGAAAGTATACCATATCCCAAATGGGTAGATGCCACTCATACTATACTCAATTTAGATAATATTTTTTACCCAACCTTCGATGGAACCTGAAATCTAGAGAAGAATATCTCAAATTGTTTATCCCAATGTGGCTCTGTGATGGGACCATATGGCTAAAAATAAATAGAAAAACTAAGGTCCTTTGTGCAGACTACAGTGGGTCTAGTTTTCATCTGGTATAACAGCATACTAGTAGGGTCTGTCATTGGTTTGGAAGACCTTTATCATTAGTTTCTTCACCATTTTATCCCCATTATGAGGATTGAAATTACAATTGAACTAATTAAATTTGAATAGTTATAAACTGAGAGTTTTTATAACATTATCACTTTATTGAAAACATCAATATATTTAATCATCATTATGATCCCACATGAATATCTATTGGAACTTTTTTTAGAAATAATCTATAATGAAATGAAGATATTAAAGATCTCATTGAAATATTTGAGTGAGTTGTATAATAACACAATGTTTAAATGATTTTCTTTAGTGAACTAATGTCAAGACTCATCCCACACCTACAACATAGTGGAAAATTTATGACAAATAACAAGATAAAATTATTATACTCAAACCGAAAATAGTAATTTATTAACCACCCAAGAAATATCCATATTTCCTAGTGCCTCTTGCTGAGTGATAATAATAATAAGACCTCCCTCATGTAGAGGAAAATAAAGATCATTATCTCCTATGATATGAGGCATGAAAAGAAAAAAGCTCTTCCATTCAGAAATAAAATATTCCTTGTTACTTTCTAACAACCATGGAAAATAACCACCTCAAGATTTATAATCCCAGGATACCTAATGAAGTCAGCCATGGTGATCATCCTAGGGACCTCTCTGTTCACTAGAGGCTAGGTCACACAATCCACGATTGATTCATCTTTAAAATACATCTTCCAAAATATGATCAATTTCAAATAGGTGTTGTTTAGAAAATACCCAACACAAGTGTCCATGTGTAAACCATCCAACTAAAGGATGAAGATGACTGAAAATAATTCATAGTTAGATGAACATGAAAGTTTAATGACCAGATGACCTAGAAGATGGATTATCAAGATCATTCCATTATCAGGGAACAACACTATAAAATGACTATAGTCTTATCACCTACTATAATATTAAAAGGGATGTCATCAAACCCATAATCTATAAGAAAATGAAACTAGAAGAAGAAGAATAGGGAAAATTAATAAGAGCTACATTTGATGCCCAAATTGAACCAGACTCTTGCAGATTTCTTTCCCTTGTCATTCAATGTACATTAACCACCCCACAAAATGGAATAATTAGATGATGAAGGGATAATGTTTGGGTTTTTTAATGATATTTACTCAGAAAACAAATTCTATAATTATGATTTTTTATATTAACTCGAGTTCCTCAATACTCACTAGGTGTAGGAGGTAGAGGCCACATAAGTTGATGAAATAGGCGGAGACATAATCATGATATTGGTCAATATTCTTCCTATGTTTCTGTTGAATCTTTATACACAGTTATAACCCTAGGGAAAGAACTTCATAAAATCCATTAGAGTTTTAGAGAAAAAATCTAAATTTATCACGATTCTTCCAAACGAAAATATCTTATAGAACTGAGTGGTAAGAGTAAAACCATCCAATCAACCCAAATATGTGGGTGGACCTCATCAAATCAACGTACCAGCAGCAGGTATTCCTTCATCTTCTATCCAAGAATCACATTTATCTGATTCAATCATTTAATCCTCTAATCCATGTTCCTTGGAGCAACCCATGTTGGGAATAATGTACTTATGCTATCAGAAGTATGACTTCTTAAAATAGTTTTTGGATATCTATCCAGGATATCGATTCTGGGTGCTCTTCACCTTTAAAAGTATCTGAAGTAATCAAATGTCAAGGAACTCTCAAGTACCCAATATTTTGAGATAGAATCCACCATAGATGATATGTATCAAGAAGAAAACTATTCATTAGAATTCCATACCACTATCTCATTCATATATCAAGATCAAGATATCTTTATTTAGGAACACATTAGTCCCTTGTATATTTCAGGTATGCTGGACAATGCTGATATTAGATGAGATCTAATTGATAATGGGTCTATACTTAATCTTTTCCTAATTATAACTCTAGGATGTTTAGGATATATTGAGTATTATTCATATCCCTTGAATCTAACCATTAAAGGGCACAATAATTGTGATGAAAATACCCTCACAAAGATTAAAGTAAAATATTAGTTCAAAGACCTATTGTCGAATTCTAATTTCATGGTTATTTAGAAATACACAATATATAATTTCCAAATAATAATTACTTGGATTCATATTCAAGTGGATATTCCATTGTTATACCATCACTGCATAATATACTTCATTAATGAAAATTTTGGAGTGCTATGTTTCAATGGTCCCCCCTTTGAGTCTTGTGAATGAAAATACATTGAGACATGTTTCTATAATAGAGAAGGAAGGAAACTAATGATGGATGGAGATACATGAATTTTCACTCCCAATGTTTTGGGTGATGAACCTCCAAACCCCTATAGTTTTTTGAGAAATGATTATTTATTACCTATCAATATGATAGAGGAAATATAAACTACCCCATAGGGTTGCCACCATTTTCAATATTCATTAGAATATGTTTATATAGTTGCAGTCACACCTATTAAAATAGTCCCATTAAAAATAAATATGGTCACACTTTGAGATATTAATGCCATATGTGACAATGCTTAAAACAAGAGTGATTATTTTCCATTATTGAGACCCAAAGAGACCCTAGGTATATCATCTAGATCCAAGAAATACCCCATTCCATCTATGTAAATTGAAAATGAATTTGGTAAATCTTTTAAATATTTATATGTCAATGCTTCCTCTACCCCTGATGAAAGTGGAGAAGAAATAAATAATATACAATGTGCTTCAAATTATAATCCTCATGAATTATCAATCTCATGGACTAGGAATAGACCTCCATTCATTAAATAGGATAGATTATATCCTCTACTATATACCTGTCTTGAGAGAAATCTTCCTTTGATATTGTGATGAAAGAAGAAGAGTATTCCATTAGATATACCCCCACCATATTTTGAGGAATATCTATTTACCACCATCAATGAGACTAGATACGTAAATATCAGTATATAAGAGGACCCATGGCCCACATTGATCAATGTGGACCCATGGACCGCATTGATTAAGATATATACATATCTTTGTTGAAATAGTACCATTAGGTTTTCTACTATAATTACATAGAGATGTTGAGGCTAGATTTTTTCCCACCCATCACTTGAGTACACCAAATGATCATTAAGATTTTGATATGTAATCCAGAATAATTATTCCATCACATACTTATAAGGTAGAGTATGAAGATGATAATATTATTAATGTAAATTTCAATCAAGAGGTGAAATACCTAAAAAATATTTCCAACATCGTCCTTGTTAAGAAAAATAATGACATCATTAAGGTCTACACCGATTTTCGGGATCTCAATTGGAAATTAAAAAAGGATGATTTTCTAGTTCCATTTATGGAAATATTGATTTATATGACTATATAATTCTAGAACCTTTCTTTTATGGATGGGTACTGAGGGTGAAAATAGATTAGGATGGCCCCTAATGATGAGGAACATAATATTTTTAGATAACCCAAAGGGATATTCTTATACTACGTCATGACCTTCAATTTGAAAAATATCAGTACCACCTACCAATGTTACATGTATCAAATATTTAAGCTCTTTCTAGGTAAAATTGAATAATGCTACATGAATGACCTGGTGGTTATTTCATGGTAGTGTTATGATCATTTTTCCAACATCCAAACAATATTCAGCAAATTGTAACAACATATCTTGAATCTAACCCCTCTTAAGTGTGATTTCATAGTAATGATAGGGAAATTACATTGTTTTGTGGTATTTTACTATGGAATTGTTGTCAACCATGAAAATACTAGTGTGATTCTCATAATATTTCCTCTTAAAAAACTTAAAGGGTTGAAAGTGATTCATGGATTACTTACCTAAATCAAAAGTTTCATAGCCAATATGACCAGAAAATACCTTCAATTCATGGATTTGATGAAAAATGTAGTCACATAATGATGGGAAGACTATTTATAGGAATCCATTTAAAAAATCAAGTGATATATACTACACCCACCAACCCTAATTCTACCAGTAGAAAGAAAGTCATGTATCCTATATGTGGCCACTATGGAGTGATCACTCGACACCCTTCTCATATAAAAAAATATTAAATGGATAGAAAATATTTTCATTTTACTTAGTAGAAAAATGATAAACATGGAGACCTAATATTATAATTTTTATAAGTATTTAATTGAACTCATTTTTACAGTGAAAAAGTTGAGGTACTACATTTAATACTATGAGACCTTCCTAGTCTCTCATATTGACCTTCTCAAGTACATACTCAACTAACCTATATAGACTAGGTGTCTATCCAAGTGGGTGGTTATCCTATAACAATATGAAATCTAATTCATATCAGGGAAGGAAATCAAATAGCTGGCACTAGATATTTTTTATAGCATATCTAGCCCATGAGAGAATGTCAGTAAATACTAAGCTTTTTGGTGAAGAGGCTTTCTATTCCCATGAAACTCCCCCTGAATTTGATATATATTTTAATGTATCCTCTATATTTTTGACTAGGAGAAGAATAAGAAGATCAAAGATCAAAAAGTTGGCCAGGTGATTGTATTTTTCTACCAAGTAAAGGTGATCCTACCTTATTCTTTTTTTTCAATCTGAAGGTTACACCAAAAATGAGGTTGAGTACCTAAATATTATCACACGGATAAAATATCCATGTATCTACAGATATCCCATTTAAATGTTAATGGTGATTTAGAACTAGTTATCATTTAGATCAATGGCGAATAATCCATTAATAAGGAACAATCATCCCCTCTCATTGGATATGTGAGGGAATTGATGAAAAAATTTCCTTTTGAGCCATTTCTAAGTCACATACCTTAATTATAGAATTCCTATGATGATGTTCTGGATAATAAAACCACAATCGTAGATAACCTTAACTAATATGATATAGTCTTATTCATTTTACACCATAGGGTAGTCTCCACTATCATCATCTGTTACATGGAGTAAATCAATCAGAATAGTTCTAACCTGAGGAAAGATGATCCAACATCCTTGTAAACTAATATCAATGTTATATGGATGATCCCTATAATGTACTACATCCTAAATGGGATCCTCCCATCAGACAGAGAAAAAAAGGAACAAATATGATGTTTATTAACTAAATTAAAACTTTGTGATAGCCTGAAAAAATGGAAAGTTCTCTACAAATAGATTTTTTATGGAGTCCTCCTAAGATTTATTGAATAATAAGATACCTTAAACAGTATTTAGAAATTCCATACAGGATTTTAGGGAACTCATTAGAAAAGAACCCAGATCTCCCACCAAATTCGGAGGCTCAACTATTTTTTTACAAAAATGATACAAGATTTTGTTGAATTCAACAGGAAGTGTTATTCCTATCAAATATATTCTAATTTCAACCATCAACCATCATATTTGTTATATAATGAAAAATAATATTATACATTTTTTGTATGGGGAATATATTTCATGAGGTTATATCCCCCAGCCACAAATATGAAGTTTAAGTATATCATTACAATCATCGGATTCTTTTCCAAATGGGATGAGGTTATATCTCTCAAGGATGTCATGATGAAGAATTCCATTAATGTCATGAAAACCAATCTCATCTAGTAATAGGGTGTATCTCATACGATATTGATGGAAAACAAAACCAATTTATGTTATTATGTGTTGAAAAATATATATTAGGAGTGTAACATAAATTCTAACCATTCTTCTCACTATCACACATTTTAAAATGAGTATATAGAGGCATTAAATAAGGAATTTTAAAACATACTCCAAAAAATCATGGATAATGGAAATAAATAATGGATAGAAAAACTCATGAATTCCTTGAGGGACTATCATAATAAAACCTTCACTACCACACAATTGACCCCATATTCTCTTAACTATGGAACAGAGGCATTCCTTCCCATCAAATTTAAATTTCCTTTACTTTGAATTGAAAACTGTGTTCATCTCTGTAAGGATAAAAAATCACATATGTTACTTTATTAATTAGAATGAATCAATGATAATAGGATTCATTCAAAAAAATAATATATAATTCCATTAAACATAGATTTCATAATTCTTTAATAAGATGGTATACCTTCACTAATTCCTTCAAATTTATTCTATATTTGTTTTTAGAACCCCAATGATACTAAGGAAGAAGTCTCTGAATATTAAACCAAATTGGTATGGACCTTATGTCATAAATAAGGTATATTCTAATAGATATTAATAATTATCTATGATCAAAAGGGAATTCATAATGCCCCTACTCATGAAATATTTCTCAAGAAATACTTTTACTAATTCTTACAATAGTTCAATGTTTTTGGGGAAGACATTAAACATCATAATACCTAAATACTTATCATATGATGCTAAACTACATGGTTATCATCCCTATTAAATGATATAAAACTACTTGAAAACATACTTACCATATAATGTCAAACTATGTGTTCATAATATTGGTCACATGATGTAAAATTTCATGAAAACATCTCTATAGTAAAATTTTAAATTACATGGTCAACATACTAGTTTAACAAAATAAAACTGCATGAAAAAATCCTCACTGTATAATGATAAACCATATAGTGGAAGATTTTATGACTTTAAAATTCTCAGAGTGTCCCATTCCATGCACCCAAATTCTCCCCTACATGAATAATCATTTACTATAAAAGTCCATATCACACAATCCACCCATGCTTTATAGAAACAATCCCCCCTTTTCCTTTCTCATGAATTTGATCTATGAAAGGAACATTAAACTATAATAACAATTATTGTCTTGATTCCTATCCTCATATGATATGTAGTGATTCCTATAATTCCTAAACTAGGTATAACCACAAAAAATTTAAAATGTCCCGTATCATTTATTAGGGTCTGATTATACCACTCTTCATCCACATAAAGTCTTTCCCTTTCATAGAACAATACAAGTTTACTTTACTTTTTGTGTAGATCTATGAAAAATGATACAAATAAAAATATACCCTACATTATATGAGATAGATCTATATATGAAACCTCATCATGGGTTCCCTCATCTTTGATCCTATACTAGGAATATCCTTATCACCTATATAAAATCCCGATCTATTTAGGGTTTTACCACAAGAAATATATGGTATTTGATTCATGATATATTGAAATAATTAATATCATTTGGGGTCACCCACCCAAGATCCAAAGTTCCCCATACACTGGGCACTTCTATTGGAACTTTTTTTCATCCTACATGACATAAAACTATTTATTATAACCTATCCCATATGTATTAATTCTCTTTCACAAGAGTCATATATATGTAAGGATTCCTGGATTATGACTTCAAACCCTAAATTAACCTACATAATGATAATAAAAAAGCTCCATTTCATAATACTATTATTATGGATAATAGAGTATAAATTTCCACCATATTTTATATCTTTCCTTTAACACGGGAGGTCTCCCAGCCACCACTCATTTGTCACAATGAGTATGAATCATATTATATTGAAGGTTCTGGTCGATCTTATCAGAAAATATGATTGTGATGAACCATATCTAAAATATAGGGAATCATTTCTTATTACATGATGTTAAAATTTGAGGTACAGGTATATATCACATGACCTTAGACCACATGACACCTAGGTCCACATCGCGTGACCTTAATATAAATCACACATTGGTAGGATCATTAAGTCCTAAAATTATGTAACCCCACCAAGAGTCAATCCTACATAAGAAACTACTTCAAGTGGATCTCTCTCTAAATACTTTATTCTAAAACATGAGATTTTGATCCACATAGGAATTATTGGAGTATGGTTTGTTCATATTAGGGGTCTACACCAAGACCAATCAATTATTCCCAATATATAAACTCGATCTACATCTAGAACCATTCAATAACTATGTGTTATTTTCTTTCTATCCTTATAAGATATGTAGTGATGTATGGATCCATTTTAATGGGCCTAACCAAAATTTTAAAATAAAAATGCCTTCCCCCAAAATACGATTCTATCTACTCTAATGGCCTATAATTTTTAAATGATAAATTTTTAATAAATAAATATATGTAATTTTATATTATATAAGTATTATACATATAAAGAACATATAGAAACAAAAAAAAATATTTAATTAATGAAAATTGCTACATTATTTAATTACTAAAACCATTAAAAGGCCAAATATTAAAAGGGGACAAAAAAATCGAAATACAACAATGGGAAAATATTGATCACCCCGATCAACTATAATCATCCAACCCATGAAAAACACAATGTAAAAGAAAAAAATATTATTAAAACATTTAATATATGATAAAATAAAAAAATATACCCATGGGAGGAATTGCAGTCAATATTGAGTGAAAGAGTGAAGTGATATTTATAAGTGGTAATGGGACTGTCGAAATAGTAACCTGACCATTGGGAAAAGTAACCTGACTATTGGAATAGTAATTTAACCACAAAATAATAAAGTGTGATGTAAATAATATTTATATTGTTTAATATAATATAATTATGAGAAATAAATATAATCATTAAAAAAACTCAAATAAATTGTAGGCACATTTGTAATAAATAACATTTTAATTTTTTCTTGTAAAAATCATAATTTTTAAAAAAAATTTAAAATCAATTATTTTAGAACTTAATTATAAAAAAATTAACATCATTTTTGAAATAATTACATCAAAATTTTCCAAGGGTTATTTTTTCGTAATTTTCTAAAATACTTCAATTTTAATGTGAATAGTAAAAATATAGTTTTTTCATGTAACCAGTATATCGTAAATTATATCATTTATGATGTAATAATTATATAATAATTTATAGAGCATGAGGTTATACCAAATCATATTCAATTTAAAAAAATTATTCATTAAAATATAATAAACATAATTCCCACACTTGATAATCGTTTTCCAAAACCTAACGTCAAAAGTGATTCCTTAAAATAAATTTTTTTGTCTACATTCCTTTATAAAAACTAATTAATTCAAATTATAAAGTTTTTTGAAGTCATATAAACATTATATTATATTTATATTTGATTCATATTGTCCAAAAATCACTATTAAATGTTTTTCATTCTATAAAATATGTTATTCAATATTATATTCTAATAATACCTCTCACCTCGAGTATAAATAACCCCTTTCCCTAACACTAGAAAACATATCCTACCACCCCTAAAAAAGAAAAATATATTACCAAATACTCTATATTAATCCCATTATAATACTTCAGGATGTTCTGGATTAAATAAACTCCAAACACCACGGTAGTTTTAGTGTCAAACAAGAGAAGCTATACCGAGGAAAGAGTAAGTTTCTATCAACTCTTCTCTATGTTTATTATTCTATTTTTTCCCCAATTAATTTCAAAAATATATATTATAAAATTAAATATAAATCATTTTACCATTATATTAATTATTTTTACATACTGGATGTATAATATTTATGACATATATAAATTTCAAACTTCAATTTCCAACTCTTTCGACAATGTCCCATCAACTGTCAATTAACCCCCAACGAGGACATTTCAAATAATTTTCTTATCACCAAACCTATAGATTATTACAAAAAAAAATTAATATATATTAATTCATAAATATATTTATTTTAATCTTTGGGAGTTAATTTTACTAATGCATAAATGACCTTGAACAAAAATAACGACATCAAAAAAAAACAGGAAAATTTAACAAAAACATGATATCAAAACAATTCAAGTTTAACAAAGATTGTTATAAAATATAATAAAATAATTATAATGGATATATAGTGGAAAATATGAAAATAATTTAATTTTTTAACTATGTTTTAATAATCCTACATTTATTATTCAGGGGGCGGAAAAACAACAAAATAATGTAAGATTTATGGTAAGGAAATTCTCGAAAATAACTCATTTTAGTTAGGTTATCACTATTTCACATCATTTTAGATTTTGTTATTAATATAATGTTCCTTATATATCCTTTCACTATACCTCCCTTCTATTTTCTGGTATATAAATGTTTACACCATGATTTATAATCTAAATATAATTATTTTCAAAAATAATTTTCTATCCAAAACACATCTTTAACCCTTCTTGAGTTATTTATTCTTCACTCAAGAATGAAGATGTTAATTTGAAATATGTTTTACATTTTTAAATTTTTACCCCCATGATTATTCATGAAATTATTATTTATTAAATCCTTATGAAACCCATTCATTTCCATGGGTTATTTTGTGACTACGATTATTACACATTCTATGCGACATGAATGATTATGTGAATATTATGATTTAACAGGTAGTCCCATAAATATATATACCTCTAATGTAGTGGATAATGTGATGTATCTCATGAGATAATGTGTATTATGTTTTAACACAAGTCTATATTTGTTCACAATGATGATGTTATGATTATGAAAATATGTTATGCATGAACATAATGCTAGCTTTGTCTACAACTATGTTTGGTATTTGACCAATATGAAAGGATGTTTCATTTTTATGAATTTCCAAATTCCATGAATTTTTCAATATTTTTTCCTCATAATTAAGATGATAAATAAATGATTATGATGATTATTCTCACCCCTATACTATTTATTCTTATATCTTATTTTAGTTATGTTATCCTTGTTGTGATTCTAGATCACCCCTTAAATTGATGTATATCCTCTGGTTAATACATGTACTAAGGATAATATGAGATTTTAGAAACATAAATAATAAAGATTTAAATAAATGTTTAGGTTTTATCATGTAAAAGTGATGTATGATCCTAATTTTCCCAAGATACCAAACCTTTTGATCCATGAAATTATAACTACTTGGTTGTTTATCTTTTAAATGATGTAATAGTATTGTAATAAATATCAAGGTTTCTATAGTTGGTATTAGTGGTATGATTTAGTTAATTTGAGAATTAGGATTATAGAACAATAGTGAAATCCCTTATGATTAGTCTAAGTATATATAAACATCAAAGAAGATTTTTTTAGAAAAAGGGTAAACATAAGAATCCCATATGATTTTCCTTTAGAGTCAATAGTGTAAAAGAATAAATTATTTATTCATTATTTTTTGCCTTATTTTTTGTTCAAACCTTTTCTATTTTAGAAAATGGCAGGAAAAAGGAGAAACTAGGCCAATAACTCATGTGAGGGAAAATGTAATAATTTCTCAAATGATATCCACTATTCCATGGGAGGCGATGTTTAAAACTTCATTGTGATGCTTACCCAGTTCTCTCAGCTTATGAATAATAACCAAAACCATGTGGAGCATTCACCTTCCCCCAAGAAGGATAAACTATACGTTGATTACTTTATAGTGAAATAACCACTGACAATTACTGGATCTCCTGGTCCACTAGTCATGGTACAATGGTTTAACTTAATGGAGAATATATTTTATGTGATACAATGTTCAGAGAAGTACAATGTGACTCTATCTGTCAATCATTTATATAGAGAGGATGATCAATGATATTAATTGATATAGAACACAGAAATAAATAAATAAATGAAATAATGGAGTGGTAATATGTAATTTCCCTGACCTGTAAGACACTAAACCTGTGCTCCAAGCCGGGTCACCACATGACCTCAATCATGCCTCCTCGAATGCTAGAGGTTTCCAACTAGAAGTGAGGGTCTAATAAGTCACAATGGGATAATATACCCTCATTACCAGAGTAAGCCATGGATGTTAACAAAATAAATACCAGAAACAATAAGTAATAACGAATGAACATGTATAACCAAGAATCACACAAAATTGGGTACAAATTACAACTAAAAATAAAAATGTCATGTCATGGTACATCACCAAAAGTGAAGGAAACCCAGAATAAATATAAACAAATGAATCCAAAAAATGGGCCCCAACTCTAATTATGGATCCTTATCCATTCATACCCCCATCCCAACTAAACTCCCTAGCACCGGGCCTTGTCTATTGTTTGAACCTGCAACAATGAAGTCTACTCAGGTACCCAACAATGGCTTGAGTAGGGTGTGGGTACAACTCAATAGGCCACAACCAATAGTGTCTACAAAATATCTAATCTAAATAGATAGTGCATTAAAGTAATAAATAAATGACAATATAAACTAATAAAAACTCAGGTTTCATTTGGTAACAAGGTACATGTAAACCATTTCTATCGTTATTACCATTTTCATCACTTATACCATCTTCATTACTTAATCCATTTTCAACATGTGTTAAATGGGTTAAGAATTTACATCATTTATTCAAGGGTTTAAGAAATTCAATAAATATAAATAAATGAATAAGTCAAATCCCTACCTCACTAGGGGTAAACACATCATAACAATTTCACTCACCTCGAATCATCTGTCTAGGTGGACTCATTGAATGTAACTGTTAGGAAAATAGGTCCTTCATCCCCTTCCATAACCCATGATTTTTGGGGTGGTGTTTAGAGCCTCATTCAAACTCGACCCATGGGTGTAGAACCTCAAGTCAACAACACATACTACCAATCCATGCTTTAATTATTATTTATCCTATCACCACCCACATACCAAATCACAAACCATACTGAAAACAATACCAATACCAATCACAAACCATAACAATCCACATGTGAATTAATATCATGGCATAACCCATCAGCACATTTTCCAATTATATTATATAGCCCATTTCCCTTTTCTTAAGCCTAACTTGATAAGCATATTAAAGAATCCACATACATGATCCCATTTAGTATACTTATCAATTCCCATATATTAACCCATTTAACCCATTTCACATGCAATAACACCCTTGTGAATTCTATGTAAAATTCATAAGCTATTTGGAACATTCACCTTAATAAAATTAACCCATTTATAATATTTAACAATCTCCACTCATTATCCCATTTAATAATTACATGAAACCATTAGAATTGACCCACTAACCACTTCCCATTTACTTGTCTTAATCCAGCTATCCCATTTATCATTCATAAGCCTTAGACCATAAACCAATTACCCTTTAACATTTAATAGTTTCCATAACCCATTAGAATTTATCCAAAAGACCCCTTATTCCATTCTCCAAGTCTTGAAACATCTATTAATTTTCCTCTTTCAACTAAAATCAAAATATTAACATATTCTTCATGGGATATACATTTCACATGTCAATTCCTAGTTGAACACTACCAATGTTAAGGTTCAGGAATATAGGTGCACCCCATTGGAGGACCTAGATTAGTCTAATCATCCCCCATGCATCCAAGAAAGATCATGTGGGGTTGAATTCTTCATTTAGGCACACATTTTATGAAATATTACTAAAGGAATCTAGAAAACTAAATGGTGGAACCAAGAAGATAATCACACAAGAACAAATCCATATCAAAACTATGGGATATAACTTATAGACCACCTACCTCGAATTCAACGAGGAAGGAACTTCTAATCGTGAAATATGATCCGGATTCAAATACCCTTGAAGATTCAACCTAAAATCCACGTGATAAAGAAGTATTTATGGCTTCTAGAAGAATATAACACAAGATATAGTCCCTATTATAGAAATGAGAATTAAGAGGGAGATTAGACTTACCGGGAGTTTATATCCATAACCAAATATGCTCCAAATGTCCTAGAAATGATGGATATTGATCGTTGTGATCTATTGAGGGGTTTAATACATCACAAGGGATGGAGGTAGGAGAAAGGGGAGGAAAATCGGGTGGAAACTTAAAAATCTAGAGATGGGAAAACTGTAATTTTTTTCAACTTTTAATGGGGTACATGGTTTTCCAAACCATACACAAACTGTACTCAAGTCACTATCTAAGAGGGGTGAGGTCGTACGGTTACCTGGGATGATTCGTATAGTTTGACTATCTCTGCTCCATCAATATTAAATGCCATTGTCCAAGGTTTCATTGTTTTTCTGGGGAGGCCGCACAGTTTACATAACCATGTTCCAACCAGACATCTTACATAGGTTGGTTTGGTTTTCCATCCTTTCATGTCCCAAACCCTAGAAACATCCCCAAGGACCCTCATACACCAAGTGAAATTTTAATTAATGAAAACTAAGGGGTCTAAACCATATATTAAATAAGTACATACCTGCCCAAAACCTATATCATACAACCTCCCCACCTTATAATGGCTCATCCATGAGCCGTATTCCCAAGAATTACAGAACTTCTTGAGTAATGAGATCAAATCCCTAGGACCCCTATCTACCACATATTCTATGTTCCTCCTTGAACATTAACATGCTTTCAAACACTCAGACTAAAGGTGCAACCTTACCACACGAAACATTCTCATTGTGATCTATAAGATGAACCAAATTCTCCTCAAAGACACATCATCCTCATGCCACATATTAACCACTATAATTTCATAGGGAATACTAGTAAACATTTCTGAAAAATAAACACAAGTAAAATTCCCACAAAAAATCACACTATTGTGGAAGAGCCAATCGACACCCCATTGGTCCTATCCTCTTCACAAGTCATTACCCAAATCACTTGGTACCATTTTAGTTTTCATTCAAAACTCTAAAAGTGACCAAAATATGGAATAACCCAAAGAAAACACACAATCCTTCCAAACAAATTTTCCAACTTAGGTCAATCCAAAACTAGTGTCATGATGGTCCAATTCCAAAAACAAACACAAAAAACACAACCAAAATACTCAGGGCACTCAACTGATGAAAATCCTAACCAACACTCATTGCCAAGGAGAGAACAATAAAATTGTACTTAATCAAGTCCATTCATCCTGAAACACTCTTCACATAATCAACTGACCCATTTTACTACTATGCTGCTTCCCACCACACACTTCATCTCACCATCACCATCTTACAGTGGTTAACACCCCCACTATAGAAAAAGTCTACCAGAACCTCAACTCAACTATCACAATATACTCAATGAATTCCCTAACTGATCGTACCTGAACATTAAGAAACAATTCACCCTTTATTAGAATCCAACATCACCATTGAAAGAACCCAGAAAGAAATCCCTACACCAACTCTTTGTAGACTAATAACAAATTTAACCCCTAAAGTTATCCTCCATTTCTAAAAATATCTTTCCACTATGAACATCAGAACAGAAGTGGGTCACATCTTATAAAGTCCATTCCTTTTACCATATAATGTTGGACCAACCTCGCTAGATTTTCCCTGAACAACCACCTTCCACTATTGACATACTTCTCTCTACACCTACCAATTTTTCTCCCTCACTTATGGAATACCACCATTAATAAGGAACCTACCGAGGCCATTCCTTGACATCTGGTAAATCTACCATCAAGGAATCCACTACCTTCAAAAAAATCATTATGGTACTCCACACCAATTAATATCTCTAACACAAAACCCTTATCATATCTACATCAACTAAAGTCGATTAGGATCTATCTCAAAACCCATATTCACTATAAAATTTCACTTGTCCTCCCAAAACATCCACAAAGGCGGTTTACAAATCACCCCTTGTTTACCTCTTTTTAACTAAGTCGGGTTTTCCCCGATTGACTCATCCTAAAACACCCATCCTCTCTATTGGAATGAAACAACATCACATGGAAAAGTTTCCTTCACACTTCAAGACATTCCAGTGTCACCCATATACACTTACTGAAGGCCTTGATCAATTTTTGATGAAGTTATATAACATAACCTCCTTTTACACGAATCATTCTCATGTCTTACCATTCCCTTTAATGACTCAATCATAGGCGTCCTAAATTTAACTTGGAACCACCCTAAGCACAAAACCAATTCTTGTTTCAGAGAACCACCACATAAAAATCCCACCTAGCATCTCTCAGGAACCTAACATACACGTCACATATTTCTCATTGGCATCCTAATGCTACAACATCAACTCCATGATCTACTCCTTGCATTCAGGACTGACTTATCACTCCACACCTTAGGATTTTCATTACAATTTTTTTACTTAAATAATTCCAACCACCCTGGTTCATACTTAGGTCACAAGATGAACCCCAGAACTTAGACATGTCCATATAGCTTTTCCCAGAATAACAAAACAAACATCACATGATACTCATTCCCAGCTTCCAAGAATAGCACCCATGACATTCATCGAAACCCATTCCATACTGAGAACCTTATCCATAAATGATCATTGGTGCACATACCACCATCCAGCTCCACATATACCACCCCAAAGAGTGTAACCTCCATGATGTACCATATCCAACCTAACACATTCAAGTCATTAGGAATAAATCCATACATTTCATAGCATACCTAGGATGATATTGAGAAGTTAGTCATGATAATAACTAGATAGAAGTACACTAAGAAGTTGTCAATGAACACCACCATAATTATCCACCACCAATGTCACCTCCCACTATCAGACACCTTGATCTACTCAAAATATCAGGCTTCCCTAACCACATACATCATATCAACCCTTAACCACTACCACTCAGGTTGGATTTCCAAGTAATACTACGCAGACCTCTATAACCCACCACCAAGAAGTCGTTAACCAACATCTTCTTTGGCACTACTGCCACCACACCACCAGAGTTATTTTAGCATGAACCTTGTAGTTAATAGTTGAAACACAATTTTCCACCTCACTGATCAAAACCAATGGTATCTTTTACAACAAAACCTCCCACGTGGTTTCATAGAGAACAATAAGTGCTTATCCCAATCCACCTATTTTCCCATTACAAATAAAATCTTTCTTTGCCGACATGTGCCAACCTCCATGTCTCATAATATCCCTCAAGGTCTCATACTCTCGTGTGACCACACACTTAAATCATATTTAGATCAAAAAATAAAAAATCACCAGAGCCTAGCCCAACACCCTCTTACTCATTCGAACAAAACTCCTAGTCCATTAGCAAATCAGTCTCAAGGAATTCTCAATATCTCACCCAACAACCAAACCATTAGTAAAAAAAACCCAACCACATGACCACCCTCACCTCATGTGGCACATTTATAACAAATCCTTTATCCATGTTTTGATCACCCTTGTCTCGTCTAACCAAAATTTGCATCGATCCCTCCATTAATCATCTTAAAAAAGGGTCATACGTCCAAATGATCTTACCATTTAAACCAACCATACAACAAACTACCATAACTCAGGCGATAATTTGAAATATTTAGGGAACAAACCTACCATTTTATGGAACTTGTTGGTACTCAATATGCATAAATTACACCCCAGAATCATTTCCCATGATTCATATCCTAAATATCCTCTAACACTTGTCCAAACTCCCTTGAGGCTACCCTCAATTTCCCTGAAACTATCAACTCGTTTCCAAAACTTGAGTCACACCTTCCCAAAAACATTAACCTGTCCACTTATCGCTCAAGGTCAATCTACACCTGTCCAAATCAAAACATAGATATAAGCCTCATGCACCCAAGAGAACTCACAAATCGGCTAACAACTCTTTCGCAGGTCACTCTCAAGGGTTGAACGATACCAACTTCTTGACTAGATAAGGGCAACAAGTCACTAGTACCTCTCTCTCTCTAGTACACATACAACAAACCTACAACAATTTGTCACCTATGGGTGTCTTTACTTCCCCCATTCTGGAAAAATTAATCTAAAGAACCCCGAAAAAATTCACTCAAGGTCTCTCACCAAGTGTTCACACACACATATATTAGTACCATAAACCAAAACACCCACTTCTAGGGTCCATAACAAAACTCGCAAGGTCTGAACCCACACAGGTCACCACACCCATAACAAAATACCCATCACTAATGATGCCACAACCAAGACACTCATCCTTATGTCTAATGTATAACCCATGAAATTACAACCCATAAGTGTTACCACTCTCACATTATCAGACTATATATCAAAACCATCGAGTTCATAACCCTACTGAAAGCTTAAAAAGAAACACCCTATTATACACAGATCAAGACTCATCAAGGTCTCTTGAAAGCTATCACTACCAAAGCCACCCATATAAGGGCTAGAAAAGAAACACAAGGGATACTCAATATTATTCTTCACTGAAAATTCCATCATTACACATATTTTAAAATTAACTTCTCCATTTTGAAAACCCAAAGGTTTACAATTTTGGATGTCCCATTTACCCAAAATTTCAAAAATACCTTCTTATTTGGATTCATATTTCAAAATATTTTCATCAACAATCTTCTCAAGGGAAGTCCAATCAGTGAAGACCACAACAAAAAATTCACTACCTTCCATACTCAACCCCCTCTACATACACTATTCCAAAAAATGTGATCACATCTCTAATACTACTTTCAACAATTCTTATTGTAGTTTATGGTCAAAATTGGGTAATCCAACTATCTCAGATACTAGTCTTTCAGTAGACATCCTCTTTTGAATCTATTCACACTTTCATAATGAAAATCTTTCCCCATTTTAAACTTATTACAATCCTTATTATAACTCATTAAAAACCATCAGAAAACATGATTCTTTAACCAATTTACCATCATGACAAAAACCTTTACCTCTAAGACACCATTCAATCTTTAAAATTTATCACCACCAATAATTTAAACCCATTTATAATGTTTCTTTAAACACACTATTCACCAACAATTCATTTACATTATGTTCCTTTAACCATTTTTATCATCCTTATGAGACACCATTTTCATCAAATTTTTTAGGAAATTAAAATTAATCCTACCTTCCATGTCCCACACACCCATCTCGTGTGTGCCTGCCATGATGCATGCCACCTATATAATTTCGTACCTATAATTATGCATGAATGTGAAATATTGTGTAGTTATAACCATGAGAAAAATATCATAAAATAGTCACATCATAAAAAAATTGCATCACCCAATGGTGAAATATCATCAACGATAACAACACACATCAATAACACCAATTCCCACACAGGGAACTTGGGTTTTCTCCCGTACATGGGTTAACTACTCTAAAGAATGAACTCATTAACAAGGTTATAAAATTTCCTATTATCCTATCTATCATCCCCAGATAGTAATTCATAGAAAAGAGCCACATATGATACCACATCGTAACATCCCCGACCTAAAATCCACTAAACCGATCCCTCAAGTCGGGTCGCCACATAACCTCACGCATGCCTCCCCATATGCCTGAGGTTTTCATCTAAAAGTGACGGTATAATAAGTCATGTGGGGAGAATATAACCTCATAACCAGAGTAAGAAATAATAGTTAACAAAATAAATAGTAGAAAAAATAAGTAATAACCAATGAACATGCATAACTAAGAATTACCCAAAATTGCGTACTAACCACAACTAATAATAACATTATCATATAATGCTATAATGAAAAAAGTAAAGGAAACAAAAAATGAATAAAAATAGCTGAATCCACAAAATAGTTCCTAAATCCATGTTTAGATACTCATCCACACATATCCCAATCCCAACTCAACTCCCTAACATTGGGCCTTTAACCTTGTTTAAACATATAACAATGAAGTCAACTTGAGTACCCAAAGGGGGCCCAATAGGGTGTGAGTACAACTTATAAGTCCCCCACCAATGATGTCTACAAAACATCCAGTTTAAATAGATTTTCCATGCAAGTATGAAATAAATGACATTGTAAACTAAGAACAACTTAGGTTTTATTTGTTAATAAGGAACACTTAAACCATTTATATCACTATTACCATTCTTTTCACTTATACCATATTCATTAATTAATCCATTTTCAACATATGTTCCATGGGTTAGGAATTTATATCATTTATTCAAGGGTTTAAGGAATTCAATAAACATCCATAAGGGAATAAGTCAAGTCCATATCTCAATAGGGGTAAACACATCATAACAATGAAATTAACTCACCTCGAATACTCATCCCAGGTGGTCTCATGAAATGAAACCATTAGGGGAATATATCCCTTATGCCCTTCCCTAACCCCAGCATTTTGGGGTGGATTTTTGAGCCTCATTCTAACCCGACTCATGGGCCTAGAATCTCAATTCAATACCCCACACTACCAAGCCATGTGCACATGATTATTCATCCAATCACCACACACATTCCAAATCATAAACCATATTAATAAAATACACATAACAATTAGAAACCATGATAATTAAAATGAGAATTAATATCATTCCATAACCAATCATCACATTTTCCAATGACATTATAAATCCCATTTCCCTTTTCTTCTGCATAACTCACTAAGCATATTAAATATTTCTCATACATTATCCCATTTAGTATACTCATAAATTCACAAAAATTAACTCATTTAACCCATTCCTCATTTCACATTAAATAATCCCTTGTGGTTTCTTTGTAAAATCCATTATCCATTTGGCAGGTTGACATTAATCTATTTAAATCATTTACCATATTTAACAATATCCATTCATTTTCCCATTTAATAATTCCATCAAATCATGAGCCTTGACCAATTAACCCATTCCCATTTACCTGTATTAACCCAAATATCCCATTTATCATTTATAATCCTTAGACCATCAACCAATTACCCTTTTAAATATCATATCTCACATAACCCATTATTATTCAGCCAAACGACCCCTTATTCAATTTTCCAACTCTAGAAACATCTATCAATATTTTTATTTCAACTAAAATTAAAATATTAATATGTTATTCAGGGGATCTGTGTTATCACATGTCAATTCTCTATTTAACACTACCATTTTCAAGGATCAGGAATGTAGGCTCACCCCATGGGTGGCACTATATCAGTCTAATCATCCTCCATGTATCCCACAAGGATCATGTGGGGTTAAATTCATCGTATAGACCCCCATTTTATGAAATATCACTAAATTAATTAAGTTCACAATAAGGTGGATCCAGGAACACAAACAAAAATGCACAAATCAACATAAAAACTATAGGATATGTCTTGTAGACAACCTACCTTGAATTCGATGATGAACACACTCTTAATAATGGTCTTATATCCAGATTCAAACACTAATTAAAGCTTAAACCTAAAATACAATGGATAAATAAGTTTTTAGGGATTCATAAGAAGATATACCAAGATATAATCCATAATCTAAAAAATATATGCAAGAGGTATACTATAATTACCCAGAACATCGATCAGTGAAAAACAACACTCCAAACTGGCTAGAAACGAGGGAGATTGATCCTTTAGAGATCTTGTGGGTCTTGGTTCATAAAAAGGGATAGAGGTATGATAATGAGAAGGAAAATTGGGTATATAAATAAAAAATCCATGATTGAAGAACCACATTTTTCCAACTTTTAATGGGGTTCACAGTTTGTCCATACAATTTTCCAAACTATGAAAAAATCCCATGAAAGACACTAACTACGAGGGGTGTGGTTGCATGTTTACATAGGGATATATATATGGTTTGAATAACAATGCACCACCCACATGGTTTACTTAATGATGTGCCAACCATGCTCCTTGTACAAGTTGGACCGATTTTCAATATTTTCATGTCCTAAACATTTAGAACACCCTGAGGCCCCTCATTCACACAATGAAAATTTAATTAATGAAAAACCATGGGATTTAAAGAAAAATTTTAATAAGGACATACCACCACAGAAACCTTAATCTTACATAATACTTTTGGAAAACATTTCTTAACAAGTATTTCCCTAAAACCCTTTGAAAAAATATGGAGATAGAATTCATAGATATGAAGAAATAGGAAGGTGAATATTTCATGAATTATGAGTTAAAAATCACAAGGCTTTCAATATATGCCTCAGGATTTATTATCAATGATGATAGAAAAGTAGATAGATTCTTTAGTGGTTTAAAACTATGAATTCAAAAGCCTCTTCCTATCTAAGAGTTCAGTATTTATGAAGAAGTGGTTATTTGTTCTATCAATGTAGAGATGGAGTTTCGAGATTAGTACTTTTAGAATGGGGATAATGTGAGAATAATTTAGTTTTAAATTGCTGGGTGAAATTAAAAATGAGGAAAGAGGATCTAACCACCCATGTGTTAAGAATATGGGTAGAAAAATCATTGGAATTTCATTAGAGGGATGTGGAAATGCTTCAAGTATGGGATTAAAGGCCAAAAATCTCTTTAATTCAGAAGAGACTAAAGAAGATAGAAAAAATGATGGAGGGAAGGAGGGAACCTCCTAATACACCACCCCAGGTTCAATGCTTCAACTTTAGGGATCATGGGAACAATACAAGCTAGTACACTAAACCAAGAGTCCTTGAGGGAAATATATGTTAGGAACCACCAATTCCATGGGAGAAAGTGAAAGATTATGACATTACTACTATTGAAGTAGAGAATGAAAATGAATTAATAAAAGGTGAACTTTCTATTCACTCAAGAATGTAAATTTTTTTATTTGATTTTGGTTATATACATTACATTATATCCCAAAAGTTTGCAAATTTTTTGAAACAAATCCCCAACTGCATGAAGTTGATATATCATTAAAAACACCTCGTGGAGTGATAATTGCAACCCAAGTGTTGTAATATTATCCTATTAAAATATATGGGAGGATTCTTCCAAATAATCTCATAATCCTCCTCTTGGCGGAATTCAATTCAATACTAGGAAAGGATTAGATTTCATTTTATAGAGCACACATAAACTCTCAGGAAAATAAAATTTCTTTATATATTAGAAACCATACAATTATCCTAAATAAAATCAAGTAATATCATTAATATCCTTTTTAAAATACCCCAATGGTGTGTGTGATGATACTCTATGGAGAATCACACTTGGCCCAAATGGTTTCATTGGAAGAAAACATTAATATGGAGGAAATTCCCATTGTTAGAAAATACAATGATGTATTTATCGAAGAGTTACCAAGACATCCTCTAGATAATGAGGTAGATTTTTCAAAATAGATCATACACAGATCCACTCTTATCTCAAAATTCCCCTATAGTATGGACCCTATTGAACTGGAGGAGTTAAAGAAGAAGGAACAAGAGGATTTGTAAAAAGGGTTTATATGCCCTAGTGTATCTTCTTAGGGTGTTCTAGTGCACTTTGTAAATAAAAAGTATGTATCAATGTGAATATGTGTTAATTAATGGGAGATCAAAAAATCCCCATAAATAACATGAATCCCCTTCCAAGGATTAATTATTTGTTCAATCAATTACGAGGAGCTCAGTACATCTAAAATTTGGATATTGGTTTGGGATATCATCATATGAAGGTGAAGAAGGAAGATTTTAAGAAGACTACTTACCGTACATGGTATAGACACTATGAGTTCATAGTGATTCCATTAATACTTAAAAATTCCCCTATATTATTCATGGATTTTATTAATAGAGTATTTAGAGACTATCTCAAAAAATTTGTGTTTTTTTTATCGATGATATTCTCATTAACTCTAAGAGAAAGGAAGAACATGAATAGAATATAAGTGTCGTGTTCATGGAATTAAGGTAGGATAAAATATACTCAAAGTCTAGGAAGTGTGAATTTTGGATGCATCAAGTCATATTCTTGGGGAACATGATGAAAAGTGAGGGTATTTTTATGGGCCCTTTAAAGATAAAACAAACCGAGGAATGGCCACTCCCCAATAATGTGACACCCCAAGATTTTATGAGATATATTTATTTTATGTCTTGTGTTGTATGCTCCACCAATATTAGCTTGAGCTATATGAAGGAAAATATTAGCTTGTGGTATACACAACACTATGCTTGTCTTGTGTTATACACAAGTTCATGTTCTCTTCATATAATTTATTTCACACAAGACCGAGTATAAGTGGACAACTAAATATTATTATGTTACCTTATAACCTAAATGTTAAAATGGGGAGAATTAGCAGTACTAATTGATTTATAAAAATATTGTTTACACATGTATTTAATTAATTCTTTTGTGAAAAATTATTTATAAATGAAAAAAAAAATTATTAATTAAAAGGAAATAGTTTTCTGAAAAACAATTTAAATGCAAATAAGTGAGTTTATAAAATAATAAAATCACTATTTAATTATTTTATTAATAAAATAAATATGAAACATTTTAAATTTAATGTTAAAAATTTATCATATATGTTTTTTAAACATGATATAAGAATAGATTAATTTTTTTGGATAAAAGAAGTATTTTTCAAAAAAAAATACCTTTTTACCACCTTTTGATGGTGAACCAATTTTAAATCTAGTTTTTTACATGTTTATAAGTTATTTTTGAAATAATAAACTTCTTATTTGGAACTGCAATAGAAAATTTTATTTTGGTTGAAATTTTGGTATTTTTCTGATAAAATTGATATTTTAATGAATAGTGAATAATTCTGAATTTTAATTTATAACTTCCTTTTTGTCTAAATTATTTATTTTTTAGATTATATTTTGAATTTGTTTTAAAGTATATTTAAAGTATTAATTTTATCATTTAATACAATTTTGTTCATTTTAATTAATTCTAATTTGAAATTACATATAAACACATGTCAAACATTTGATGCCTTTTACTTAAAAACACGTTTTCACATTTTGACAGTGAGGATTAATTTTTAATTAATTTCTGAAAATTATGTGTTTCAAATTTGGATTTTTTTTATATTTGGAATCAGTAGTTAAAAATTATTTAAATAGGTCCTTTTTATTTTTGCACATTATGAATAGTAACTATGATAGTTTTTATTTTCCACAGTGAATGGAAAATCGGGTAAATTAAGGTAACACAAAATAAGATAAGGATAATAAAATGACCCTAAAAACTACCAAAATCATATTGGATGGATAAAAGTAGACCCATATCACCTAAGTGTCGTAATTTATTGATTTATTGGAATTTTTTTCATGAAAGTGATGTAATTATTATTAAAACAAAATAATATGACAACAAGTCGTTCTATTTTCTCTTATAAGTAAAAATTTTAATGTAGTGATAAACTTGATGAAAATTAGAACATAAATAGTATTATGTATTATAATGAAATTTTCTACATAATGGAAATTTATTATTAGTTTTTAGAGATTAAATAATTACCATAAATATTGACACAACATTGATATACTAATTATTTTATTAAGAGAAATATGAAATAAATAATATTATAAATATTTAAATAAATATTATATGAAATAATTTATGTCATATATGTATTTAATAGATGAATATGAAATTCTATTATTTATTTACTGTATTATTTTAATGTAATCAAGTATTTATGAATTTTTTAAAAAAGTCAAGTATGAATAGTTTCAAAATTGACATCATTCATAACTTAAAATATAAAATAGTTTATTAAATGCTATAAAATTCCTAAAAATCTAAGATTCAATCAAAGGGTTAAGATAATTCCTAATATGTCATAAATTCCACTTTTTTGGGGTCTTTTGACATGTTATGATAATTACTTTAACACAAAAAATGAAAATAACATGATATCATAGTAAGATTAAAAAGGGTAAAATAAGGGTTAAACCAAAATGATAAGGATTAAAAAATATTAAAAACTTGTATAAAAATTATTGGATGATTTTATTTCATCCTAATATCATTTTATATTCAAACTGAATGAGTTTAATACTATTAGAAACTGAAAATCAATTTATAATAAATTAATATTTCAAGACTTTACTAAAGTGCCTCTCACCTCTCCTATAAAAGGGAACTTGTCCTTCTATTTTAACCACAAATATGAATCCATTTCTGTCAGACAAAACCTAACCATTTACACTCCCAACTTCCATCACATCATCCCAGAGGACATAGTTTGGGATGAAATCCATTCTAGTGAGACAGTTTGTACCCATCAAAATAAGATACTCGAAAAAGAGGTAATTGTTTTATCACCTATTTCAAAATTATTTTCTTATTTTAATTCAAATTCTAATGTTGTTTCCATAATAAAGTAATAAATATAGTATATTATACATGTTTATAATTAATTATAATTATGGGACAACCTTATATCTCTTTTTATCCATCTAATGAATAACAATATCACCATGCGTGCGTACGTACGACTTACCATCTCCACCTCATGGTATAATTTGTTATTCAACAATACTTTAGTTTGATGAGTACAATGATGAGTATAATGGATTTAAATAGTGAATATAACATGATAATTATAATTAATATACCATCCAATTCCATACCATTTAACCATTAAGTGAATGATATCGTTGCTCGTGCGTACGTATGATCTACCATATCCATGATGCGATGCGATTCATTCTATAAGATATCTATTAAAAAAGGACTATATAAATGCAAAGAATAAATAAATATGATATGTATTATGTTAATTTAATTTTTTAATTAAATTAATATGAACTAACAAAGAGAACTAGAACTTATTCTGGAAAACATGCATAAAGAAATGTTGCAGTTTTTACCTAAAAAACAAGTAAGAGTGAAATATTATTAACAAATGGATGATATTATGATCATATATGATATCATTAAAAAGACTATGATTCTATAATAACTCAATAACATTATTTAAATCATTATAAAATAGGTTCAAATACATACAAATGATATTAGACCTAAGTTAAGGGATTTTTTTTACTTTTATTTTTATGGGACATATGCCTTATACACCACCTATTTATTTTGTCTGGTGTTTATGACTCCCAGGAATGTTTTATGATTATTATTATGAAGGTAATGATATTTAAATATAAATATAATTATCTTTATTTTATGAGTCATAAGATTTGACTAATTATAATCGAGAGGGGATAGTTTTTTCAATCTCATTATTTTCTGAGATTGTTTATACGTAAGTATTTACTGGGGTATATTTATAATCTATGTTCATGTTTCCTAATTGTGTATTCTATAATATTATTTCTTTTATTATACAACTATTTAAATTAAATTTTACCCATTGTGAATTTTTATTAAATGATATGAGTGGAATCTTTTTTTATTTTCAAATATGAAATTTATTTTGACTTTTCTGGAAAATGTACGAGAAGAATGTTTTTTTAAATTTTACGGCATGAATGGATTTTTAAGATTTCATAAATCCTAATTTCCATGAAGATTACCTTACAAGTTTTTAAGGTTATTTTAAAATAAATTATTTTATTTTAAAATTTCATGACATTTTAAGAAAAGGAAATATTTTAGAAGAAGAAAGGATATTTCCCTCAAGAATCAATATCAAGTGTTTTATAAAAATTATCTTCCATCTAAGATGACATTATTTAATAAGGTTATGTTTCATGTATAATATCCCTAATATTTATATTGTTTTATTATTCTATTTACAATATCGATTTGTTGTTCCTGTATTATGTTTTGATGGAATGATGTTTAAGAAACCCATTTTATCCATTGGGTTATACTATGACTAGTGATTTATATTTTTGTGGCACATGTAAGAATTATTTATTTATGAGATGGGTGATACCTTTTTCTCCCTTCAATGCATTGGGTAAATATTTATAACTAACGAGGTAAGTATGTTATGCGTGAACCTGATTTGATGTTCACAATTTTATGCATTGACCGGGTTTTCATGTCAATAATTTTATGAGTGGACCTGATTTCTATGTCCATATTTTTATGCAAGGTCTTGAGTTCATGAACTTAATTTAATGAGTTAACCTATTTCTATTTATACATGTTCAAAAAGTTTTAAGTTTATTTTTATTCCATAATTTGATGTATTATGTTACAGTTGTGATCTTATGTGTTATGATATTTGATTTTCCTTATGATTGAAGTTTTCTATTGATATGCAGGGAATGATATTTTAATACTATGATCACATTCTCATAACCGTTATGCTCATGTTTATTTTTAGATAATACCTTTTTAACCCTTACTGAGCATATGAGCTCACCCCTTTCTATATTTATTTTCCCTAGGATTAGAAGAAGGGTATTAAATAAGATGTGTCAAAAGGGGTTTTGGTTATGAAGGATAAATCATGTGATGACATATATGTTTTATAAAATAGTTTTTAAGTTTCCTAGATTCCAAATACACTAAATTAATATAGTCTTTGGGAGTCTGTTTGTTCAATTTATTAATTCTTTCGCAAAATTAATGTAATATCCATGTACATCAGGCTCAGGTATTTATAAATAGTGTCATGTAAATATGTACTTTTCTTCACTTAATAGGGTACTACTGATATCTTATAAGAAATTTCTCATGGTTTTATAGCCCTCTAACTATGTTAAAATGGAAAGGGGTAAAATATGTCTGGATAGAAGAATGTGATGAAATATTTAAGGATCTCAAGAAGAGGCTAATCACTGGACCTATACTTTTTCTACCAATAAGTATAGAAGGTTTTGTAATATATAGTGATTCTTTGAAGAAAGTATTGGTTTGTGTAATCTATTATAATGATAAAGTTATATCCCATTCCTAAAATATTTGAATATGATGAGTCAAAATGTGTTTCGACTTTCCCATCAATCATTATTTTGGAAATCACAAATCACACATATGATAATCACATATACTTTTTATCATGTATGTTTTTTCACAATAACAATCACTCATATTGTCTTTATTATATGTGGAATTCTTATCATAATCAGGTATGTTGTTCACTCACATTTTTATATGTTGTTTGACAATCAAAACCAGATTATGTACTGCATCGTAATTAGGAATCATAACCATATTATGTACTTCAACGTAATCAGGAATTGTAACTAGATTATGTATTTTATTGTAATCAGGAATCACAACCAGATTGTGTATTGCATCATAATTAGGAATCATAATCACCTGTATCTTAATCTAGTCATGCATCATAATCATATTTATCATTATCAGGTTGTGCATCGTAACCACATGCATCATAATCATGTGCATCGTAACTATATTAACTATCACATCATAATCATGCATCGTAACTAGGTTATATACCATACACTAATTATGCACTGTATTCAAGCATCATTACTAGTTTAAATATCATGCATCGTAATAATGTTAAGAATTATAACCCAGTTATAAATTGTAATCATGATATAAACTGTTTTCATTATAAGCCTAGTAAACAAGTTATGTATTTGGCTTTTGAAATGTATTACACTGTTATCATAACTCTAATACTGATTACATATTACATGTTATCATTGTTTCATATCTTTTTCACTTACTATTTTATAACTCAAATGATGTCGTTGAGTTGGTTATTCACCAATAAAAATAATCTCATGTATTATAATTGTTTTGATCGTTGTAATTCCAGGTGTCCAAGTCCCTCTGAGTTTTTTTTGGATAAATATGACCATTAGAGGAAATATGAATGTTGGAACTTGAGGAATATAAATAGGAGGTCATTCGAACCAGAATAGTTATCTTTTTCTTTTATCAAGTTTTAGAGAGATATGTTGTGACTTCTATCTTGATAAGTGCAAAAGCCTTCAAGATACAAGAAGTGAACAACTTGTTCTATGTTATTGTATTTATATAAGATCTTTGTTTTAGCTCTATGCAACCGTTAATTGTGATAACGATCGAGGGATTCTGAGGATTGGAAGACATGCTGCTGATCATCGTATCGGGGGCTTTAAATTGCATGAAAGACAGAGGTACTGATCACCTTCTTAATCGAGGGCTTCTGGGGATAGGAAGACAGGCGTGTTGATAATCGTATTGAGGGCTTACCAAGGTGGTGGTATGAAATACCATTTATCCTAGGTGAAAGCATACCCTACTATTTGGGATAAAATAACTGTAATACTTTTACATTTCTGCTAATATCTGTATTATAAAATGAATTTTATTGTTTCCTCTTTCTATTCATATTCATTTCAATTGTAATTGTTTTAGATATGATTCTTTCATTTCCTATTTTATCAATAGATTCTATATGAAATAAGGTAGAATCATTTACATTTTTATTATACCTGAATGGCCCGAAGGGATTCTTTTTTATTGATTTTGGATAACCCCCCTTTCAAGGGATGAGGGGGAACCCTTACAAGGCCAGTATGCTTAGAGATTACATGACTCGAAGGTCTTAGGAAATATACATAATATACTTGGAACTCCACCTCCCTGATTCTTCATCATGATATCAGCTCTCCACTATTTCATGACTATTTGGATAGGCTCCCTGTGTAAGAATAGGATAGTCCTGATGGCAATGTCATACCCTCTCTTTATGAAAAATCCTCATAGCTTCTACTCTGGTGAATGCGCATGCTCAGAATCCCAATATGGAGTCTGCTCCTTGTAGAGTTTTTCTGATAATTAAGAATAGTTTAAAGTGGCCTAAATTCCTTGAGGTTGCACGAAGGCCTTGACGTGACCCAAAGGCCTTACTGGAGAGAAGGCCTTGGGTGGACCGAAGACTTTCAAGGATCCAAGGCCCAAACCGATGGCCCGAAATCCCAAACAGATGAATAGTTCTAGCTGAAATAGTACCTACTATTGTACCTGCTATAGTACCCCCCAGAATATGTCTCTGTCCAGTTTTGAACTTGGGTCTCTTGGATGCACTTTCCGAGTCCTCACAAACTAGTCTAAGGCTCTTATGCCATTTACATTTTTATTACTATGATCATTGTATTTAATTCAAATAATTGTTTTTACATTACTTATAGTATTACATAATATTGTATCCATTGGATCCAAGAACTATATGGTTAATTATATTGATTATAAATTGTATTAGTTTAAGACCTCTTAATATACGTTCTATATTTAGTGTTTAAATACAATGTTTTTAAACCTACAATTCACCCCTCTTGTATTGTTCTATCTAATATACATATACATCTATATTACGATCCAACAATTGGTATTAGAGAGGGTTTCTACTATTTTTTTACTTTCTTTATTTCTTTCTGTAAGACAATTTTATTTCTATTACAAATATTTTGTTTATAATTACATACTACACTAACATGTGGAGTGAAAAAGTGTTGTTTTATAAGATGGTGAGAATGAATATTGGATAAATTGACAACCTAAATCCAAATACACCACCTATTTTTTATGGGAATGATTATGAGTACTAGAGAGATCGAATGAAGACTTTTTTATTAATACCAGAGTAGACAACTTTATAATTCTTATTAGTGGTTACAAAATCCCAGAAAATTAAGTCAGTACTATCACCAACCAATAGAAACAAGAATATCAATTAAACTACAAGGCATAAAATAATTTTTTGTGTTCCATGACCAGGAATATATATTTTTTGATATAATCATGTGACACATCCAATTTTATTTGAAAGAAATTAGGGGTCACACATTTTGGTACATCCAAAGTTATAGAAACAAGAAGAGAAATACTTTGAGTAGAATATTATGGGTTTATTTTTCCTTATGGAGAACCAATATACAAGTTCAAAAAAAGTTTTATGAAAATCTTAAATAGTCTAAAATCTATGGGTGAAAAGGGTCTTGATGATGATGCACATGTGGAAAAGATAATTGATATAAAACCCAATGAATGGGAATAAAAAATGACAACTACTGATGAAAACAAAATATTTACTCAAATCACTCTTGATGAGTTATTTGGAACTCTTCTTCAGCACGAGACAAGAATGAAAAGAAATAATGATTTAAATAAAAATAATAATGGTAATTGGAGTTTAGCTCTTACTACTATATCCAAATCTAAGACATAGAAAAGGATAACTAGATCCAAATATAAGAAGGTTGTTGTTGTATCATATTCAAGTGATAGTAATCACTTAAGAAAATGAGTTATACAATCTTTCTCGAAGTATGAAAAACATTTTTGGAAATAAATACTTTCTATACAGATTCAAAAATAAAAATAATAAGGAAAATAATGACTCAGAAGTAACATGATATGAATGTAAAAGAGCATGTCATATTAGACCAGATTTTCCTTTACTAAAAAGAAAATATAAGGACAAACATTATGAAATAAACTCGAAAACATATTACAAGAGGAATAATAAGAAAATATTAAAAGAAAATTATTCTTAGAGTGAAAGTGGTGGTGATTCATCATACGAATCATCAAAATATGAATCTTCTAGATAGAATAATATAGTAATCATAGCCAAGCTACCTATTCAAAATCATTGTTTCATGGATATGGTAGAAAATGATAAATCTATTTCAAATGAATCTTTAAATGAAAATTACCTTGATGGGAAACATTCTTACTCTTCAAATAAAGAATCATCCTCAGAAGAGGACAATTTACCTTATTTTAAAGAAGTATCTAGATTTTCCAAATAAATTGAGAATGAAAACTCCAAAATCAAAAAGAATATTGATAAGGAAAACTCTATAATATCTATTCTTAAAAAAGAAGTATCAGATCTTTAAAAAGATATAGATAAGAAAACTCTAGATTTTAAATTTTCTTTCAAAAACCTTTATGTATGAATGTTATGAGAATGATAAACTTCTTAAGGACCTTGAACAAATTGATTTATAGAAAAATGTAAATAAAACTGAAAACAATCGCAAATTTTTTTTACGAGAATGGTAATATAATCATTAGACTAAAATATGAAATCATTTTACTTAATAAACATTTATCAAGCTTCACTACTGGAAGGAAATAATTTTACAAAATGTATTATCAAATTCTTCCTCTAAGGAATAGTTTTGGAATTGGTTACACTCACTCAAAAACAATTTTTATTCATAATTATTTTGTTTCCCAAAATGCTCCATTCAACACTAAATGTCAATGCGGTGGGCATTAGGAAGGAAAATTTTCTCTTAATAAAACTCAATATTTAAGATTACATAATTCTCATTTTTCAAAATAAATTTGGATTCCTAAAATTATTTTATCTAACATTTATGGATACAAACATGTTTGGGTTCTGAAAAACAATTTTTTCTTTTTCAGGAAAACAAGAAGTGTACCAAAAAAAGAACATTTGGTATATGGATTGTGGTTGTTCTCAACATATGAATGAAAAAAAATATTTCATTAAAAATATTATTGAAATGAAAGGTGGAAGAGTGACCTTCAGAGATAATTATAAGGGAACGATCATTGGAATATATAATATTTTTTTGAAGAAACGATTTAATTTCAAATGTTTTTTGTCAATGGTCTTAACCACAACCTTATAAGCATATGTCGATTATTTGATGATGGTTACCTTGTGAATTTTAGGAATGATAAGTGTTTAGTCAATAATTCCATGGATGAATTATTTCTTTCTACCCATAGGCATGAGAATATATACACAATCAGCCTTGAAGACCTTAGGATCCAATACCTACCTTGATTAAGTGCAATGAAAGATCAATCCTTGTTATGACATAGAAGGTTAGGACATTGTAGCCTAAGGAACCTTTTTAAAATCATGAATAAATGACTCTTTAAGGATTTACCAAAACTAAGGTATGATTATTAAAAAGTTTATGAAACTTTTCAATATTGAAGGTAACATTAAACTAGATATAAATCAATAAATGATGTTTTAATTTCTAAATAATTATAGTTAGTGTACATGGATCTTTTTAGTACTATGAAAACATGAAGCATTAGAGGCAATTACTATGTATTTGTTTCAGTTGATTACCACACTATATTTATATGGGTCTATTCTGTATTAAAGAAATATGAATCCCTTTTCTATTTTAAAACATTTAGATCCCATGTTAAAAATGAGAAAAACCTACCACTGATAACTATTCGTAGTGATCATGGGGTAGAATTTCAAAATTTGTATTTTGAATCTTTTTGTAGTAAAAACGTTATTACTCACAAATTTTCATCTCCAAGAACGCCTCATAAAAATGGTGTGGTTGAGAGAAGAAATCTTATTCTATAAGAAATGACAAGAACCATGTTGATTGAATACTCAATTACTAAGTATTTCTGGGCTGAAGCAATTAGTACTGCATGTTATAATATAAATCGTGTTTTAACTAGAAATTTTCTTAATAAAACACCTTAGGAATTGTGGACTGGCCAAAAACCTAAAGTTTCTTACTTCAAAGTGTTTGGATGCAAAGTATTCATATTGAATTAAAAAGATAATTTACATAAATTCGCACTCAAATTTGATGAAGGAATCTTTCTAGGTTATTCCAAAATTTCTAAGGTTTATAGAGTTTTTAACAAAAACTCTTGTACTGTTGAGGAAACAGTTCATGTTAATTTTGATGAAACTAACCCCTTTTTTTAAACTGTCCTTACCTACATCAATTGATGTGTTTTCCAAAACTAAATATCAACCTTTGATTATTAACTCTTTTAAAAATGGAACTAATCAATTAAATATTTCTGAAACATTTACCCTAGAAGACTTTCTATATTATATTGATGAACATGTTTTAAAAAAACCCAAATCAATTGTTTCTTATGAATCATCCCAGTGATAATATCATTGGTGATGTAAATCAACCTATAAGGACTAGAAATTCCTTAATAAATGAAATAGAACATCTTGATTTTCTGTCACAACTTGAAACTAAAACATTGAATGAGGCCTTAGGTGATGAAGATTGGATTAAACCAATTCAAGATGAACTAAATGAATTTGAAAGGAATAAAGTTTGGAACTTGGTGGAAAGACCTAAAGAAACAAATGTAATTGGTGTAAAATGGGTTTTCAGAAACAAATTTGATGAATATGGAGTCTATGAAAAAATAAAGCAAGACATGTACCTAAGAGCTATAATTAATAAGAGGGAATAGACTATGAAAAAACTTACGCCCTGGTAGCTAGACTATAATATATTCAAATTATATTATCCTTGTATCATAATTCAATTTCAAACTATTTCAAATGGATGTAAAATGTTCTTTTCTTAATGGTTTGGTACAAGAAGATGTTTTTCTAGAGAATCCTTCTAGTTTTATAGATTCAAAACATCCTGATCATGTTTTTAAACTTACCAAAGCTTTTTGTAACCTTAAACAAACCCCTAGAACATGATATGATAGACTCATAAGATTTCTTTTACAAAATAATAATGAAAAAGGTACTGTTGACCCAACTATTTTTTATAAAAATGGAAAAATAAAATGTTTTTATTGTTCAAATTTATGTTCATGATATTATATTCATATCAACTTAGCAATATCTAACTAATTCTTTGGCAATTATAATGAAATATGAGTTTTAAATGAGTATGATGGGTGAGTTAACATTATTTTTAACTTTTCAAATATCCAAAAACACATAAGGAACCTATATATCTCAGCATAAGTATATCAAATACTTACTCATAAATTATGTATGTGACAACACTAAAAGTATTATCACTCCAATCAGTAACTCAAATACACTTGATCTTGATGAATCTAGAAAACCAGTGGATCAAACAAATTTTAGAGGTATGATAAGAAGTTTGTTATACTTGACAGATGGTCATCAAGACATAATGTTTTTATTATGCTTATGTGCAATATTCTAATCTAATCCAAAAGAATCTCATTTAAAATCAGTGAAAAGAATTTTCCACTACTTAAAGGGAACTTTGGATTTAAGACTATTCTATTCTTCTAGAAATGGTTTTGTTTTTAAAGGTTTTTCAGATGCTGACTTTGTTGGTTTTAGAATGGATAGAAAGAGTACATTTGAAACATGTCATTTCTTAAGATATTCTTTAGTTTCTTGTTCATTCAAGAAGTAGCACTCAGTAGTACTTTCCACTTCTGAAGCTGAATATTTATCATCTGGAAGTTGTTGTGCTCATGTGTTGTGGATGCAACACATACTCATTGACTATGGAATGAGTTTTTTCCAAAACTCAAATACTATGTGACAATACTAGTTCCATTTCTCTTAGTAAGAACTCTACACAACACTCACGTGTAAAACACATAGATATTAGGAAACACTTTCTTAGGGATCACACAAAAAAAGTCGATATTATTTTACAATTCATGTGGAAATAGGATGAAATCACTATAAAAAATTTCAATGGTATCTCTAATACATCAAAAGGAATAAATGTGACATGGGTTGTGGTGGATCAACTCACCAAGACTTCCCACTTCATAACTATTCGATAATATTTCTTGCTTGAAAAAATTTCAAAGATATATGTGAAGGTAGTGGTGTGGATTCATGGGGTACCACTTTGAATAATTTCTAATCATGATCCTAGGTTCATATATAAATTTTAGAGAAGTTTCCATCATGATCTGAATAATGAATTGAATTTTAGTATAGCCTATCACCCCCAAAATGATGTCCGATTTGAATGGACTATTCATACGAATGATGACATGATAAGAGATAGCTAAATAAAATTTAAAGGATGGCCAGATCAGCATCTCCCACTAGTTTAGTGCTTATATAACAATATCTCCAATCACGTTTTTAGATGGCTCCATATGAGGCTCTATATGGGAAGTGATATAGAACTTATACATGTTGAGATGATGTTGGGGAATGAATGATAATTGGACCTAATCTTGTGTAAGAGATGAAAAATAATTTTCAATCCATACAACAACATATAAAATATTATTATAGATGGAAAAAGAGCTATGTTGACAACTATTGAAAGGACATATATTTTGAATTTTGAGACAAAGTTTTCCTTTGAAAATCACCCTATAAGAGAGTCATGTAGTTTTTAAAAAGGTGAATATTATACATATGTACATTGGCCCCTCTAAGATCCTTGATCTTGTAATATTAGTGGAATATTATCTTTTAATTCCTCCATATATGGCTCAATTTGATAACAATTTCCAAATATCTCTCCTGAGGAAGTACATAACTAACCCCTCACATGTACTGAATATAGAGGCGGTAGAACTGGAGAATGACCTCTATTATGAGTAGAATCTAGTGTAGATCTGGTATTATAGATACAAAGTTTTATATAACAAGACAACTCACCTTGTTAAAGTGCTCTTGAGGAACTATAAGTATGAAGAGGTGACATGAGAACTAGAGAAAATAATGACAGATAAATATCCTCACTTATTCTCAACTGAGAATATGAGTTGAAATTTCAAAGATGAATAATATATAGGGTGAATAATGTAATGAAATAGTATTTTTAAATGATATTTATTTCCTAAATAGATGTATGTTATGTTATATTATATTATATTAGGTGATGGGTGGTACAATTACATAACACACACACACACACCGCACACACACAGTCCTAAAAGGCAGGTCATAGCCCCCCCAATGGATAAACCACCGAATAAGCCACTTTATTACATAATATGTTTTCCCTAAAGCCCAGTGGGAATGAATCCCATTGCATTCTTGGCCAATGGCCCATTCAATGAATCATAACTTGGCTTCTACAATACCCGCTATAGTACCACCACCGATACAGTACTTGTTACTGTACCACCACTGCTACAGTGTCACCCACCGCTACTACAACACTGCTATAGTACCCGCCACTGTTACAGTGTTGCTAGTGAACAGTTCTTCTACTTCTACAGTATGCTACAATACTACTACAGTCTGCATCCAATGTGTTTTGAACCCCCATTTTTATGTTTATTTTCATTAATTCATTAATTAAAATTGTTACATTATTCAATGACTGAACCCATTAAAACTCCAAATATTAAAAGGGGAAAAATATAAAATACTATAATAGGAAAAATATGGATCACCCCGATCAGCTAGAATAATCCCACCCACGAACAATAATACGGAAGAAACAAAATATTAGTAAAACAATCAATATATTAGAAAATAAAAATATATAACCTTATGAGTAATTATAGTGAATATTTATTTAAATAATTAATTTTTTTTATAATAGGTAATGTGACCATTGAAATAGTAACCTGACCATTGAAAATAGTAAATGGACTGTTGGGAATAGTAACCTGACCATTAGAATAGTTATTTAACCTAAAAATAATATAGTGTTATATAAATAATATTTATCATGAGTAATATTATTAAACATAAATATTATAGTTCAGAAAAATTCTTTTCATAATTAAAAAACTCAAAAAATAGACACATTTTTAATAAAATGTATTTTAAATTATTTTATAAAAAACATAATTTTTATATTATAAATTAAAATTACCTATGTTAGATATCTATTTAGATAAAATTAATATCAATTTAAAATCACAAAATCATAATTTTTTGAGGGTGATTTTTATGATAATTTTCATAAATACTTCAATTTTTAGGTGAATAGTAAAAGTACAATTTTTCATGTGGCTGGTGTATCTTAAATCACATCGTTCTTGATGTAAAAATGACTTACTAATTTCTATAAATAGATTTTCAACCAAAAAATATTTAATTTCATAAATTATTCATTAATATATAATAAATTTAATTTCAAAACCTAAAAACCATTTTCCAAAAACTAAAGTCAAGAATAATTCCTTAAAATAACAATTTTTTTACATTCCTTTTTAATAAACTAATGAATTTGAATTATAAATGGGTTTAAATTCTTAAAAAATATTATATTTATATATGATTTATATTTTTAAAAAATCACTATTAAAAGTTTTACCTTTAATATAATATTTTATTCAATATTTTCTACTAAAAATATATCTCTCCTTAAGTATAAATAACCCCTCTCCCTCCCCTTGGAAACCACTCCTACCAGCCTTTCCAAATATGAAGTGGTTTCCAAGTAATATCTTATAATCCCATTTTAATACTTAGGGATGTTCTCGAGTAAACCAACTCTAAACAATAAGGTATTTTTAGTGTCATATAGGAGAGACTACACCGAGGAAAGAGTAAGTTTCTATCAACTATTATCTCTTTTTCATCTTATCATTATTTTTTTCAAATTCATTTTAAAAAATATTATTAAATTTACTAGGAAGTTTCTTAATTTTGTTTTAATTTTTTTTAACCTAATTTAATTATCATATTAATGACATATATAAATTTTAGACTTCTATTTCCCATTATTTCGACAATGTCCTGTTAACTATCAGTTAACCACCAACGAGGACATTTTCAATCGTTTTATTATCACCAAACTTATGGATAGTTATAAAAAATTATTTATGATATATTAATGCATAAATATATTTATTTTTAGCATATGGAGTTAATTTCACCAATGCATAAGTGACCTTTAAAACATATAGTGACATCAAAACAAAAATGAGAAAATATTATGACTACAAGATATCAAACAATTAATGTTTGAAAAGGAGTATTATACAATAAAATCAAATAATTTTAATGGATATATATTTAAAAAATGAGAATAATTAAATTCTAGAACTAGGTTTTAGTAATCCTATGTTTATTATTCGGGAGTCAGAATAGCGATGAAATAAAGTAGGGTTTAACGTAAGGGGATTCTCTAACCCAACTTCTTTTCTTTGGGTTATCCCTCTTTCACTTCATTTTCAATATAAATATTCCTATACTATTAATTACATATCATTTTACTATTACTAACTTCTATTTTTATTGATGTATATGTTTCCACCTTGATTTATAATCCAAATATAATTGTTTTCCATAAATACTTTTCTTTCCAAAAAACATCTTTTAATCCTCTTGAGTTGTTTATTATTCACTCAATAATGATGATGTTTATTCTAAATATGTTTTACCTTTTTCAATTTTGTGCCCCAAGTTTATCCGTGAAATTATATTTTATTAAATTCTTATGAAACCTATTCATTTCTATGTGTTATTTCATGACTATGATTATTATTCATTCTATGTGGCATACATGATTATATGAATATTATGATGTGATGGGTGGTATCAAAATTATACAACCTTGCAATTAATTTGGTAATGTGATATATCTCATGATATAATGTGTATTATACATGAACGTGATTATATATTTGTTCATAATGATGATTCTATGATTACACACATAGTTATGTGTGAACATGATCCTAACATTGTTTACAACTATGTGTGATATTTTAACACTATGAAATGATAGTTTATTTTTAAGAATTGACACAGTACATTCCTTTTTCCAAATGTTTTACTCATTTTTATGATGATGATCCCATTATTATTATGATTTTTCAAACCCATGTACTCATGTCACTTATTTCATCAATGTTATCCTTCCATTTACTAGGATTTTATATCACCCCTATAATTTATGTATATCCCCAAGTGACTATATGTTCTAAGTAGAACATGAAATTTTATATGGATAAAGAATATGGATTTAAAAAAGTGTTTATCTTTTATTTTGTAATTGTGATTTATGATCCTAATTTTCCCAAGATACAAAACCTTTCAATCCTTGAATGTATAATTATATTTTTTATCATTAAAATGATCTAATAGACTCTTAAGAAAAATAAGGGTTGTTATATCTATATAAAATATTTACCTGAAAGAAATATGTTTGTTTGGATTACTATATTTATGGGATATGTAGTAATTCCTAGATCACCTATCTTTGGCTCATCTGTAATTTCCAATTTCAAAAAAATCACTCCCACAACATACGACTCAGATCTACATAAGGATTTATTTTCAAGAACTATGTGTGGATTAATTCCTATATTGACAGATACATAGTGATTCTTGAATATTTTTTCGTAGTCCTAGCCAAAATTTACAAAGAAAATTAATTAATCCCTACATATAAATTTGATCTATGTGGGGAACATATAAGATCTACACGTGGCTTGATTCCTATAACTTCAAGATATGTAGTGACACCCTGATCTCTTCTTATGTACCCATCCACAATCTAAAAAAGAATAACCCCCCTTAAACATATATATAAACCATATATCTGATGGGTATACATTTTAAAGTATTATATGTGTATTGATTTCTATTTTCATAAGATACATAGTTACGTTAAGAACCCTTATCTTGGGTCCAGCCATGATTTCCAAGTAGTTTATGTCCTCCCCTGATAGATGAGTAAAATTTATGCAAGGGATTCCTCTTTTAAAAAATGATGTATGTATTGATTAGTATTACTTTAGGATACATAGGGATATGATCCTTTTTCACATGGTCTTACAATTAATGATATATGTGTCCATGTTTGATGATATTAATGTTTATGGTATCAGAGTCCTTCTCATATGAAATTAAACTACACAAAATTTGAATAATTTTATATAATGTTAAATAGTATAGACCACTATCCATTCTCATTCCTTTTTAAAGGAAAAAAATAACCTAACCTCATTCAATCAATATGAGGAACAAACCTAATTTTTTTATAATATTTAGTTTTAAGTCAATAATTCATGATCTTTTTAGGTTTATAGTTTTAGATAATTAGACCACCACACTTACATAAATAAATATTAATTCACGAAGTGGAAACATCCCCTTAGTATGTAATTTTTTTACTAAATAAAACTTTTAAGGCATAACAAGTTTTCTTTTCATAACACATCTTCACAATTTTCATCTTGATCCCATCATATTCCCTACTAAACCTTAAAATCCTATGAAAAACATTTTAGAATATGTGATGAGTAAAAAAAACTCAGTAATTGAAATATTAAAATAAATAAATAAATCTATTAGTCAATGAATTATTATAAATGTTTTGTTTTTTCGAAATAAATTTTGGTCCCAAAAATAAACATTTTCTTACTCAATAAATCAACTTCTCTACCCAAAGTTTTTTATTAAAAATTTCTATAGAAAGATTAAAGGAAAAAATAAAACTCATAGTTGTTTCTTTATAATCATGATGAACTCATGAAAAATATTTCACAATTTAATACTTTTTACCCTTAATAACTAGAAAATACTTTTCGTTCAATATAATCTCATTATCTTACCTTGTAAAATCTCTAGGTTTCTATAAAAACAATAAAAATCATAAATAATTATTATTGGTAACTTGGGACATCATTTAAATCCCATAATAATTATCTAGAAGACATAATAATTACCCAATTAATTGGTGGGATATAATAGACCTTCCCGTCCTAAATTTATAACGAAACCACATATACAAGGTTTATAATGAACACTCATCCTTGGTCTATAATGGAACCACCCATATTTGTTCTATAGCAGAACCTCCCATACTTGGTTTATAATAGAACCACCCATAATTGGTTTATAAAAAAACACATATTGTAATAAAAAATTCCCAAGAACAATAAAAAACTCATAACATAAGAAATATCACATACTTTTAAGAATATTCCTTGCACCCATAAGCCAAACATTTCCAGATATCTAAATATCTATTCATTTTAAAACAATTTTTTGAAAATCCTATAAAAAAAGGGAAACTAGATTTTTATTTTAATAAAATATTAAATATTTTAGAGGAATACAAAAATATATAATAACAGTTAAATTAGAATGAAAATCTATTGACACTATATATTTTAAAATAGAACATTCCTTTTTTTGTTGTAAGTAAAGTCCAAACATTTTGTATAAGATAAGTAAAAGGATTCAATTTCAAAAAAATATTAATAAAGATAAAAGGGACATAAAATTCCATTTATAATTCATTTATGTCAATATAAATATATATATAATTTTTGTATGAACATTAACATTGACTAAAAATGTTTAGAAAATAAATCATTGAAACATTTAAAATGATATTTAAGTTAATGTGTCCCTTACATCAAGTATGACCCATCCTGCATGTTCATTTTCTTTTAGAATAATAAAATTATATAAATTATTTACATTCTTAAAAACCTTTTTCATGTCTATTATTCCCTTTATTTTATTTATTTACTTTTTATATGTAATTACTTAATCAATTAATTTTGCATTGAATGTTTTGACAATATTCTGCTCAAATTTCCAAAATGACTTTGGTAGGTTGACTATGGTCAATGAGAGAATTATTTCACCATATATAGAGTAATAATCATGAAATAATTATTATTTTTATACATAAATTATACTTTAAAAACCAACTATGAAATATAGTTATGAAAAATGAACTATGTTACAGTCATAGAGACGGTAGGTTGTACATAAAAAAATAACATTTACTTTTTTTTAAAATCATAATGGAAAGAAGTTTAGTGTTATTTTATACTTAAATAATAATAATAATATCATAAATATATTATAATTTATTTATATAAACTTATATATAGTATCTATGTGATGTGGTTATGAAAATAGAATCGTATCGCTTCGTGGAGGTGATAATGCACACATATACACAGACGATGTTATCATTTTTCAATAAATGGAATTGTAAGATGATAAATGATATATTATCTTTAAATAATGTTAATTATGTCATTAATATCATATATATACATTGAATAAATCATTATAACCATCCATGAAAGTCTATGATGGAAAATAAATTACATTGGTTCGTGAGGTGGTAGTCTATCGTACACACGAACGTCAGTTTCATTTATCATTTTATAGAAGAGGAGATAGATATCAGATATGAAATTAAGATATATACATCTAATTATATTTAATATTTTTTATTTACTAACTTTTTAATAATATTTAAAGGATATAGAAAAAGAAATAAAACTAAAACTTTTGGTTAATGACTCTACCTCTTCTTTGGAAAACTTCATTTACTTTACACCTTAAAACCCGTAAGGATGGTATTATTCCCAAAAAAAGACCTCTAGAATATGGGGAGGGATGTTAGTAATGGATTTAGATTTTACTTTCTGAATAAAATTCATTTTATGTGTGAATAAAATGGGAGAGAAGGATCCCTTTTATAAGCGAGGGGAGGGGCCCTCTTTGTATTACTTAAAGTATTAAATTAATATAAATAATTTTTTATCAAAAAAGGATAAAAACTAATATTATTAAAATATTATATTATTATGGTTTAAACTAAAATTATCCAATAAAATTTTCATAATTTTATATTAGGTTTTTATCCTTATCTCTTTGTTTTTACTCACATTAACCCTTTTTGACAATTAGTGCAATAATGATTTTTTACTCTTTAGGAGTCAATACAGTTAATATAAAAAGTAAATTTGTCCATAAATGGATTTTTGTTGATATTTTTAAATATATAAAAATAAAATTATTTAATATAATTGTTTTTTTCATTTTAAATCTTTTAATAAACTTTTATTTATTATAAAATAACATTAATATTATTTTTGGTACTATTCATTTAATCTAGCATTGAAAACAACTTGGAAATAATGTAATTCAAATATAATACATTAAAACATCAATAAAAAGTTAAATTTATTTAAAAAAAAATTATAACACAATAATTCATTCAAATTTTAGTACTTTTAATATTCTTAAAATAGTTATTTTATTTTTCTATTAATTGAATTAATACCGTGTTGGTGTTGCATAAACATTTTAGGTAATTATTTCATTACTAAAATTTATAAATAAATTATAATGATAAAAAATAATAATTTATATTTCAAATAATCCTTTTATAACTTAACATAACCTTTATTTATCACTATGTAAAAAAATTAAGAGATAATAAAACAAGGAGGATGACATTTCATACATTGCATTACGTAAAACAATATAAAGGTCTAAATCAAAGAAACATGGATTAAAGTTGCCTTATATAAAAAATTTGGATGGGAATAGCCTAAATACACTAATCAAATATGATAAATTCAAGTGTTAGTGTCATTTTTAAGTACATATCATATTATTTTTATCCTTATTTACCTGATTACCCTTACTGTGGTGATAATTATTAAATACAGTTACTATTTATAATGAAAAAAAATAAAATGTTCCTTTTTACAAAATTCCGACCTAAAGATTCAAAATTTTATGTTAAATTTTTAACATTTTATCTCTATAAGTGAAAAAAATTAATTAAAGATTAAAATGACTAATTCAACGAAAATTAGTTTTTTTTAGAAAAATGAATTCTTAAGTATAAAAATGTTTTAAAATATATTCAAGCATAAAATTAATCATAAAGAATATAATTGTATTATTTTTAATCAAAATTGCCTATTTAAAATTTAAAACTAATCCAAAATATATTTTTACGATGTGAATACTTCAAAATAAAATGATGTATTCGATAAAAATCAGTATTTTCATTGTTCATTGAGAAATAAAAATTTTCAGGAAAGTATAAAAATTTCACCATAAGGTAATTTTGATATGATTTTTTCAAAAGTTTATCCTTTTTATAAAATAAAATTTCCAAAAATTTCCAAAATTAATTATAATATTTTCTCAAAAAATTAATAAAAATTATTTTTAAAGAAAACGTATTTATGAATAATAAATAAAATTAATTTACTAAAATTGTGTGCTAATTTACTAAGAAGTTATGAATACATTTATATTGAGTAAGAACTTTATATATTTTTCATAAATATTTTGATTCTATTCATACCCACTAATTTAATGGCTAGGTTATAACAAACATATTTAAAGAATAATATTTTTGGGTTTTTTGGCTCAGTGTTAAATGTTGTATATGATATTGAACATAGTTTTTTCTTTAAAATTACAAGGTGTTACAATCTCCAAGAATTTAATAAATTTCAACCTCACAATTTTAAAATGATCCCCAAAATTAAAAGTTTTATATTTTAAGATCCTTTTTTTAAATCCCAAATCATAAAAAGGGTTAATAAAACTTCATTTAGAAAAGAAAAAAAAGGGAAGTATGAAGGTGATATGAAATAAAATATAGTAGGTTTAAAAATAGTAGACCATTAGTTAGAATTGAAAATATGGATATGGAGAAAAAATGAAATGTAAAAATAATTACATAGAGTTACTGAGAACATTGATCATACGAAAGTGAATGATCATGATAAGGTTAATGACTATAAAACAATAAACTAAAGAGGTTTGAAAAAGATAACTGATTCAAACGAGATGAAGGAAATAAGATAACATTTTTTCAAGATCCTTTTACTAGTGTTGAGTAATTATTTTATAACATATACTAAGGACATAAGAAAACATGCTTACTTAATACCCTTTAATAAATTTTCATAATATTATAACATTTTCCTTCAAACGATGAGTATTAAAGATGATTTTTTGTACTCTTAAAGAACATAAATAAGTTTATAATGGATCACATTATTCTGAAAAATGATAAAAATATATTCCTCTTATATTTGGTCATTAACCAAAACCAAAATGGTTAAAACAAGGTAATATAATTCCCAAAAAAATATACCTTTATACGAAAGAATACCAGATTAATCTCCAAAGTTTCAATAATAACATCCAAGTTCAACTTAAATCATTTTATAAATAACTAACTTTCAAATTATTAAAAATATTATGTGCTAAAATTTAAACCCAATGACTATAATTATTTGATCACACATTCTTCTAAGATAAATTTAACATTTATCTCCAAATAACATCAATCACAGTCAATTTATCATACAAAAAATGTATATTCCCTTATAATATACTCTCCCAGATATGCTAATAATTTCCCAAACTAACCTGAATCCCCATAAAGCCACATTAAAATAAAATATATTTTCAAAAGATAATTCAAAATTTATTCCTCAAATAAAATCCCATAATATTATGTTTACCTTAATCATATAATGTTTCCCAAAATTACAGTTATCTTCTTCCATAATAGCCTTAATAACATAATCACCAAATCAATTTTCAATATCATAGTTTTATATATGATAAAAAAATATATTCCCAAAATCTAAGTCATCACTATCTATCAAATCATTTAAGTAAACAAATAATTTTATTCTAACCAGGACAACACATAGCCTATTAGTAGGCCTTTTTATCTTGTCTCGCTTTGGTTGTGGGTTTAAGCATCATAACCATACTGGATACAATGGGTTATATCTTGGCCTAAAGTTTGTCTTTTTTACTAAAAAACAATAATATAATTTCTATATTTCTCCCAAAAATATGATAAAAATCATAAAAAATATAATATAATTTTTTTGAAAAAATCCTTCAAGTTAACCCTAAGGGTTATATATACCTCAACTGAATAAAATGTCTCTAAAAAATATCACTAGTAACCTTAAAATATCATCTATTTAAACCTCAAATGTATTGTCTAATCCTTTTAACTTATGATCAACCTTACACTTATAAACCCAAGATGGAATCTATTAACCCTAATTAGACCTCCCATGAGGATATATAAAATTAACACAATACCTATATGTTTTATGATTCTTATAACTAAAACACCTTTGAAGAAAATAATTCTAAAACATAATCCTCGAATCCCAGTACATAAATACATCAATCCTTTCACATAAATGATTTGTATAACATAATTTCTTCAGTAATATATGAGAAAATTTTTTATAATGGTAATTGACTTTGATAATGACCAGGTTCCCCACATTTAAGACAGAAAACTACAATTGGAACTCTAGGATGAAATTTATATCCCACCATTAAACTCCTCATTTTTCCTTATAAATTCATTTCATGATTCCCATCCTTTCCACACATAAAACGTTTTTATATTCCTTTAAGATATTATACTAGGTGTTTGTTTCTATATTTCTACCATGAAATAATATGATCCATCTTTCCTCCATGGTCTCCAACACCTGAGCTCTCAGTATACTCCGTCCTTATCTCCTTTGGTGAGTCTAGGAGTAAGTTGATATGTAGGTTTTTAATCATACGTCATGATAATTGATTATAAATAATCACAATATATTTCACATTAATCATCATACTATTTTGTTTCTCATAATCAATACATTTTCGAGTACATTCAATGTTAACATAATTCGTGCTTATTTCATCAATTTACTAAAACTGAAAATCATAGTGTGAGAAACAACAATCATAATCCTGAAAAATAATTTATAGGATGTCTAAATCATGAAATATTCTTTTGAATATATAAAACCATAGGTTTAAACTATGTTATCCATGATTATAATTTATTCTAACATGTCACCATGGTTCCTAAAGAAAATATGAATTAAAAAATAAATATCCCTTAAGGGTGTCAAACTAGGTGTACAGATTGGGAACACTCACTCTACACCAAAATAATGGATGTTATATACTCAACCAACTCTTTTTAGGTTTATTACCCCTAAATAAATATAGATCAAAACCACACCCACTTGTATTATATATACAATGATTTATTTCTTGGAAAACCACATAATATTAATATTATGAAAATATTATGATATTATCCTAGAATTAAGATTATCCCTAAGGTTTTAACCAATGGTCTATAATCCTACTCTTTAAAGTTATTGAAACCATTCCACTAATACCAACTTCATATACAAAACCGTAAATATTAGATAATCTTTACTTTTAGTCAAGAATCCATTCTCTTAAATTTGAGGATATATGTAGGTTTATATTTTTATATAATTAGTCTATCAACCTCAGATAAATAAATATTACATCATAAAGTGCTCAATTACACATAGTTCCATTTTTTCTCATAAAAACTCTTTTAATGTGTAAATTTTTTTCTTTTCATGACACATCTTCACAATTTTCTTCTTGAACTCATCCTTGTCCCTAATCATCCTTAAAACACTATGGAAATTTTTTTAAAACATGGGATGAACACAAGAATCTTAACAAGAGACAAGTAAAAGAAATAAAAAAACATTTTAGTCCATGGATACTTATAAATTTTTTTTTCAATATAAATTTTGGGATCAAAATAGACATTTTCTTATAAAAGAAAATAACTTCTCTAACCAAATAAATTCATAAATTTTTTTATTTTATATCTTAAAGAAATAATAAAAATCATAAAGGTTTATTTAAAATCCTTATAATATCATGAAAAAAAAATTCATAGAGTTATACATTTACCCCTTAAGAAGTAAAAAATAGTTTTTTAAACATGATCTCATCAGTTTACCTTGTGAAATCATGAGGTTTCTATAAAAATCATAGCAAGAAAAAATAAATCATGTTTCTAACTTGGGACATAATTTGAAATCCATAATAATTATCTATATAACATAATAATTACCTAATGAATTATAGGGTTATAATGGACCCAACCCTCCTTGGTCTACAATATAACCACCTATCCTTGGTTTATAGTGTATCCACCCTTCATTGGTTTATAATGAAACCACCAACCCTTAGTATATAATTGAACCACTTGTCTTTTGTTTATAATGAAACCACACATCCTTGGTTTATAATAAAACCAATCATAATCATAAATAGTTACCAAGAACTATGACATAATCATAACACATTAATGATTTCATATATTTAAAAACATTCCTTACAACTATAAGAAAATCATTTTGAGATATCAAATTATCAATTCAATTTAAAACATTTTTTTATAAAATTACTATAATAAAGGGAAATAATGTTTTTATTTTAATAAAACATGGAATCTTATAAAGGAATAAAGAAATAATATTTTTGGGAGCTGTATTGTTTTTTGATGCAATATACAATAAAATATAACATTCCTTCCCTCTTTTGTAATGAAAGTCAAAATATTTCATAAAAAATATATAAATATTTTCCTTTGGAAAAATTTTCAAAGAAATTAAAAAGATACATAAAATGACATTTATAATTAATTAATTTACATATTAATATATCCATAATTTTTTTAAAAAAATGTGCATTGATAAACAATATATATAAAATAATTCATGAAAACATTTAAAACTGGTTTTTAGTTAAAGTGTACCATACCTCGAGTCTGACTTATCTTGTACATTCATTTTATTCATGAATAATAAAATTATGTTAATTATCTAATTTATTATGAAAATTTTTCTAGTAAATTATTCTCTTTAATTTATTTATCATCTTTTTTATATTTCATTACATAACTAATTAAGTTCACGTCTGTTATTTTGGTGATATTCAAATCATATGTCTAAAATGAATTTGGTAGGTTGAATATGGTCATCGGGTTAATTATTTAATCATATACAGAATAAAAATAATGGAAAAATTATAATTTTTATAAATCAATTATACCTTTAAAACAAACCATTATATATGGTTATGAAAAATGAACTATGTTACAATCATGGACATGATAGGTCATACATCTGCATGGGTAACATTTCCATTTTTCAATAATCATAATGAAAAAAGTTATTTTTTATATAAAATTTCTAAAATTATCATTATTTTGTAAATATAACTTCATTTATTTAAATAAACTTATATATAACAATTATGCGATGTGGTTATGAAAAATTAATTACATTGCTTTGTGGAGGTGTTAATGCACAGGTACACACGAACACCGTTATCAATTTTCAATGATAAGAAAGGTAAGAAGATAGATGATATATTATTTTTAAATAAAGGTTACTATTTTATTAATATAATATATATACATTTCAACCATTATTATAACTATATATGGGAGGTGTTGATGGAAAATGAATAACATCAGTTTCTGGGGTGGTAGTTTATAGTACACACAAACATCAGTTTCATTTCCCATTAGATTGAAAAGGTGATGGATATAGGTTATTAAATTGACCTAAAAATATATTAGTATATTTAATTTACTAGTTTTATTATTTCGTCGTGTTTTATAAATATTTTAATTAGGAATAATACTAATTAAATCTAAAATATTTAGTTAAAGACCATATAACTTATTTGGAAAACTCCCTTTTCTTTATAGATTAAACCCTCTAATGCTGGTATTATTCCCAAAAAGTACCTATAAAACATGGGGAGGGAAGGTATTAAGGTATTTGGGTATGTATTTGACTATATAAAAGTATTTTTATATATGGATAAAATAAGAGATGAAGTTCCCTTTTATAAGAGAGTGGAGGGGAAATCTTGGGATTACATAAAATATTAAATTAATATATATTAATATTTATTTAAAAAAGGTTAAAAACTAATATAATTATAACATAGGGTGAGTATGGTTCAAAATAATATCATAAAATAATATTTTTACAAGTTTATATTAGTTTTTTTCCCATATCTCTTTGGTTTAACCCGTATTAACACTTTTTGAAAATTACCGTGATAACAATGTTTTTACTCTTTAGAGGTCAATATAGTTACAATAAAAAGAAAATTGGTCCATAAATGGATCATAGTTGATATTTTTAAACATATAAAAATAAAATAGATGAATATATGAGTTTTAGTAATTTTAAATAATTTAATAAAATATTATTTATTAAAAAATATCATTAATGTCATTTTTAGAACTATTCATTAAATCTAACTTTGTAAACAACATGAAATAATTGAATTATAATATAATCCATCAAAAAATAACTAAAATGTAATATTTATTTAAAAAATTCTAGTATGACAATAATTCATTTAACTTATATTACTTTTAATAATTTTAAAATCATTTTTGTTATTTGTTTATTAATTCAATAAATACCATTTTAATGTTACATAATCATATATGAAAATTATTACATAAATAAAAATTATAAATAAATTACCGTGATTAAAATAGTTTATATTTCAAATAACCATTTTATAACCAAACATAGCCTCTATTTATCCCCATTTCAAAGATTTAGAGGAAATAAAACAAATAGAAATACATTTATGAATTTTCTTTACATAAAATAATATAAAAGTAAAAATAAACGAAATATTGTATGAATTTGACATATTTTTGAATCACGAATGTAAATGGTCTAACTATACACATAATATAAGATAATTCAAGTTCTAGGGTCATTTTTTATCCCCTACCATATTATTTTTAACCTTAATTACTGTATTTACCCTTATAGTGGTGACAAATATTTACTAAGATTTGAATTCAAAAAGACAAGAAAAGGGAAATATTTACCAAATTTATATATTGCGATTCCAAATATTGATTTAATTTTTTAATATTCAATTTTTTATCACTGACAGAAATTTATTTAAGATTAAAATGCAAAACACAATGATATTTCATTTTAGAAAAATTACCTTTATGTATATAAATGTTTTCATACCAAATTCATGTATAAAATACATTTCAAAAATTGTAAGTTGATTATGTTTAATAAAAATGAAAAAATGAAAATTTAAAACTAATCCAAAATGAAATTTTGACTTTGTAAATAGTTTAAAATAAAATATAGTTTTGAATAAAAATAAGTATTTTTCACTTTTCATCAAAAAATAAAACATTTTTAAAAAATAAGAATTTCACCAAAATTTAATTTTAATATGTGGATTTGAAAAGTGATACCCTTTTTATTGAATAAAATTTATAAATTAACAATAAATTAATAATAATATTTTCTCAAGAAAATCATTAAAAACCATTTTGGAAGAAAACATATTTTAGGAGAATAAAATGACATTACTAAAAATTTAGTGTTTTGTTACTAAGAAGTTATCAATAAATATATATTGAGTAGGAAATTTATATGCATTTTATAAAAAAAAAATTAATCTGATTCACACCCTAAAATTTATTGCTTAGGTTGTAATTTTCATATTTAAATAATAATATTTACTGGTTTCTTTAGGCTTGGTGTTGCATGTTATATATGCTATCGAACATAGTTTTTTTTAAAAATCCTAGGGTGTGACCATTGAGGTTTGGGATGAAACAATAAACTTTTTTGAATATTTTTTTCCCTAAATAATGATTCTTATCTTATGTTTCTCTGGATATCAAAAAACATTCCTGGCTATTGGTAATTAGTGTATCTAGCATCAATGGGAACCTCTACTTTACTATGAAAATATACCCCAACTATTCTATTCAAAATGTTCCCCCAATCTAGAATTACAACTAAATTCACTTTCATCCTAAGGAAAGGTCCTATAATCTTCTTATGCAGTGAAAAAATCACAGTGGAATTTTTATTTCAAATTTATTTAGTGTCCAACCCTTTCATGTCTGTACCGTACAATCACTCATAACCTAAGAAAATTAAAACATGATTTAGAGTATCCTAATCCTCTATTTAAATGGTTCTTAAAGTATTATTAACCTATGAAAATTTTTATTGTTTTATTTTGTCACACTTCCCCTTTTCCTTGGTCCACACATCATGAACTTAAATATTATGTGCTTTGGTCCATGTATCATATGCTAAAGTTACATATGACTTGGTCAAGGTTGTACAACCTCAAAATCTAACCATGGATGGTCCAGATCACAAGACCAAGAAATATTATTTAAATAGGAATAGATCTTGTTAGGTTGAAAACCTATGAATGGGAATCTAGCATAATAATTATGTTTTCACTCACTAAGCCTCCCACATATAGGGATTTGGTATGGAAAAAATCTTGTTGGGAATACTCTATGACCCTAGAAAAATATGAGTTGTGATCTCTAGATCCACTGGTCTAAGAAAAAATTATAAAAACATTTTATTGTATCACGTTTCTTTGATAACGTGTTCAACACATAGAGAAACAACTTTTAGGGTACCAGAACCCTCCTTAAATACTGATATTCCATAACCCACATCATCCCATTAGTGTTTTAATATTGATAAACATTTCATGGCTGTCAGAAACTAGTATACTCAACTCTAAAGGACTTTTTTATTGTCTATGAATCATGCAATGATACAACTCTGTATATGTGCCCCATTTTATCCTATCAATGGGAATGATCTTACCCCATGGGGTGGGATATCTAATATCTATACACCTAGATTTCACCACATTGGAACCCATCATTCAATTTGGTTAGTGTTCATCCTTTTTTTACCCATCACATATCATTATACTTAGTTGAAAATTCTTGAGATATGATTTACACAACCCATAATATATCTATTCAAGTAGATTTAGTATCCTCAACATTAAATTTCTATATATCATACTCGTTCTTATGATAGTTGTGAGATTTCTCATTTTTTGAACCTTTTAAAAATCCATGTAATGAGACCCAAAACCACATGATGCAATGACATGACTTGAATAACCTTAAATTTCCCATGTATATATATTTAGAACCTTCTAAATTAAAAAACCATAAATAATATCTAGGTAAAAATTTGAGTATAAATTCACTAAACATGACACTAATTAAATTTAGACAAAATTTAGAATTAAAATATAATAAAGGCATAAATATTTTTTGATCAAAACACCATAAAGGGTGTCCCATAAAAATTTCAAGTTTCTATCCATTCAAATTCACATTATGACGACACGAAAAATTTTAGGTCCTATATTTAATAAAATGACTAAAAGATTTTGGGGTCCAAAATATGATCCTAGTTGAAGTCAGAATGTGATATTTATGCTCTAAGGCCTAGGATTGGTTTTGATAATTAATCCACAATTTATTGGTACTCTAACCTTATCGAACCAAGGAAAACTCATTCCAATAACCAATTATTATTGTTCTTATAATGTTGTATCAATCATTATCAAAATAGACCAACACTAGTGTACAATTATGCTATTAAAACCTATATATTTATAAGATACATACCCTAGAGAAAATCATCCAAATGGACCAACCATAGTGTATGGTGACAATACTTATGCCAATATTTTTCCGTGAGCCACACTCAGGATTACATCATCCAAATAGACTAACTCTACTATATGGTGATGGTAATTATGTATACATTAATTTTTTATCCATACCTGGAAGTATATAATCCAAATAAACTAACTATAGTGTATGGTGATAGTACTTATGCATATATAAGTATGTGAGCCATGCCCCAACGGAAACCATTTTAACTCAATTGTTTCAAAACCATGATTTTAATTATTCATTCAAAATTAATAATCAGGAGGCTACAAGTTGTATCAAAATTTTCCTTTAAAATTTCCCTCAATCGATGCCTAATCTTGAACTGGTATGTTTGACAGTTCAATTTCATATTTATAAATGATTTTCATGTCAAGAGAATTTTTTCCCAGTATAAATATCATGGATTAATAATATTTGAATAGTAGTAAAAACCCATTCAGGAAGTGTAGTAATAGATAGAAGTAAAAAACCATAAATGGTAAGTTTATTAGATAGTGAATAGTTAATAAAAGATGTTTTGAGGAGGATTTCCAAAATCTAGTGAAACTGAGTGATTATACATGGTGAGTTGGTATCAACATGCATGAGTATCTCTTCAGTGCAAGTAGAATATTTCTAACCAAGAAAACATTAGTGGATATGAATGTTGTAAACCTATATAAATTTCCATCATCCTATTAGTATCATGAATTTAAATGAACAAAATGTACCCTCAAAGGTAGATATGGGATATGTGTGAAGGAACCCTAGATTTTTTTTTGAAAAAATCAAAACACTCCATTAGGAGGCCTCACCCATGTGGACCATTCCAAGTTCCATCACTAACCTACCCAACTATGGTGGCCTTACTTATTCCCATAACATAAGGGAAAGAGTATCATCATTCACCTTATAGTAGCATGGGATATGAGAGCTATGATGAAGTATGATTGTTAACCCAAGTGACGAGGGGACCACACCTATTTATAGGGAAGTCAGTCACTTCATCCAGCTTTACCAACATAACATGCCTATCTGATTCAGAACAGTTCTCTCCATCAACCTTAGATAATAGATCACCAATACCTTAGTCCATTATCACACCAAAAGAATGTTTATATTAGTATCTAGATGTAAAAATCAAAATTATATTACTTAAAGTAAACATTTATTTACAATACATTCCCAATAAATTTTTGGTTTAATTTTTTAGATAATTATAACAAAACACTAACTAACATAACCCATTTTCTTTGTATTAATTGGATAATTTTCCAATTAAATTCAGGACCTATTAATCCAAAACGAGTCTTCAACATATCCCAAAAAATCTCCCCATATGATACTCTTCTAGAAATTTCATAATTCTATTTTATTTATAACCAGAGGAAATGGAATGATAAGAAATGAGTGATATCAGTTTCTCAATAAGGGTAAATATGAGTGATAATATTCAAAAATCATAAGTGGTTATAATATAAGAATGTGGGCATAGCCAAGATTCATAAGAAAGTTATAACCAACAAATCATGGAGCATAGATAATTTAATATCATAAGAATAAATAATGAAAATTCTATATGACATAGGAAAAAGGAATACCTGAGAATTTTGGCACATCCATAAGCATAGAAATCATAACATAGTGGATCATATATCATAATCTATTTCCCTTAGGGGGTTTGACTTCACTCAGCTATTTCCAATTTGGGATTGATAATCACTAGTAATTTCACTATTATCTCATGAGATATAAAACCTTAACCATTGAATTTGAGGGAAATATAGTACCCCACACATCATCATCTATACATATGTGTTCCATAAGATATCAATCATTTAATATATAATGAAAAATCATGGGAAGTAAATTGGTTTTATTCATCACATCATAAGAACCTAGGAAAATAAAATGTGTCGTATATCCTTCCTAAATGGATTCACATATGTAAATAATTAATAATTAAATCAATAAACATAAAATGATAACCCCATGAAGTATAAATTGGTATCCATTGACATCATTTAACATTCTTGTTAAATACCATTCAATAAATACAATTAAGCATATGATATTTACATCGTTTAGATAAGGGGTATATAGGTAAGTTACTAATTTTATTCAATCAGTATATGTATGGAATATAGGTAAACACCATTAAATTATAGTAATCAAAAATCAAGTTTTCATAGAGGAAACACACTGGAAGAAGAATTATGATTATACACTAAAAATTATTAGACAAGGAAAGGGCACTGATGGATCATTTCTCCAAAAGAGAAATACATTACCCAATCCATATAGTGAAATAAGTGGATGATTTCATTTGAAAAAAAACATGTATAAAGAATAAAATAAGACAAAGGAAAATTAATTTAAAGAAAAAACTTTTAAAGAGGTTATCAAAAAGTCAATTTGAAAAACAATATCTGTGATTTTTTGAAATCATTTTAAAATAAATATTTTATAAATATAATATAAAAATAATTTCATTTAGAAAAAAATAAAACATGTAGATGATTTTTTAAATAAACCCTCAAATGTTTTATAATGATGAGTTTTTGTGGAAAGCTTTAAAACCATCATTTTTTACTTATTTATTGAATGAAAAAGTTATAGGTAACTTTGAAAAGTTATTTTCAAAATAGTGAAGTGAAAACATAGATGCCATTTAACTTTTGAATATAAACTTCCATTAATTAATCCCAAATTTGTCTTAAATATTATAAATGAAAATATGGGGGTAGAATATAAAGAATTTAATTTTTAATGGATCGAAAGTATCATGAAATATCTTTATTTGGAAACGCACATTGTAGAAATAGTGTTATATATTACTATTGAAAATGGGTACGTAGAATTATTTTAATCATAGAAAATAGTATGTATTATATTTCTAAAAAATAAGGGAGAATATTGGTGGTAAAGAAAATAAGTACTTGAAACAAAGATCCAATCAAGAGATATACTGTTTTCATGATAATGTTATACTTTTAGGTGAGATAAAAATAATGTATAAAGATTTAAATGAATATAAAAAATCTTTATATAAATTTAAAAAGGAACATAATATAAAATTTTAAATCAATTAATAAATTAAATATTTATGATTAATGCTCAAAAAAACTATATCACTCAAATAAAGATGTTTGAGTTACCAAAGTCCCTTATAGATACACAGTTCACAAAGTAACAAAACTTTTGAAAAGGGTTTTATGTGATAATAATGTAAATCCCTAGAATTAAATGATATAATAACACATAATAAAATAAAAGGGTATAAATTACCCAACTAATTTTAAATATTTTAATTTAGAATAATTATAACACATTGAACGAGAATTGAGATAACAAAAATCCTTAAACATGAGAAGTATTAAAATAAAAAACCTACCGAAAGTGAGGGAGATTTAAATTGAAATTCATTTTTTATGAATGAAAGTTATTTAGTGATATAATATCTCAATTAGGTAGTATATAAAATATATAAAAGGAAATAGGTGCATAATACAAAACAAATATCAAAGATATGAATTTGAGATGAAAGCCCACACCATGACCCTGATTGGTTCAACACATGCAACAAACATCTTGAATAATTAAATTAGGTTTTTAGAATACATATATATGAAATATATTCATAACTATAACTATTTATAATACACATTTATAATAATTATATGCATATATATAGATATTTTTTCCTATTTTTAATATCTGTTGTAAGTGATCTTGACCATTTCAAACTATTTTTTTAAGATATGTGTTGGTATTCATTTTTCTACAAAATTTCATCTTTAAAATATTATTAAATTTACTATAAAGATCTAATTATAATTATTTATTAAGTTTGAAGTTCCTTTCATGAGTGTTTCATTTTTTATTCTTGAATTTGAAATTGAAAAAAAGTATATTTCGGTGATTTTTAAACAATAAAGGGTATTTTATAATTAATCTGTTAAATAGTTATATAACCTTTCAATAACGAAAAATAAATAATTATTTATATATTTACATAATATTATACTAGTGATTATGCAACCATATTCATACATGATACAAATTCAATATATTGTTCAAGTAAGTGGTTAAACCGACTCAAACATGAACATATCTTGATTAATGGTTGATTATGAGATGATATAGTAGAAATATAATTATAAAAGTATAATAAAGATCATAATTAGTTTAAATTAGTGTGATATATTAGAAATATATTTATAAAAATTGATGCATATGAAATAATACCATAGTATGAATATTTGTTTCTTTCTTAGTTCGCTTGTTTAAGATGGTTAATTTTTAATGATTGTTTATAATTCATATAATTAATATGATACTAAATTTTTATAACCAGAAACTTATTTATATAAAGAAATAATATTTATTTTTTAATACTGTTATTAGAACTATCCATTAAATAAATTAATGAAAAACAAAAAACACTATCCCATGGATGCGGTAGTCCGCACATACGGATGGATAATTTTTTCATTTCACTTAGAACGGGAGATAGGAGACATGTGTTTTACCATTTAAGAATATTAAATAAGTTATAGATATCATAATAATATTATATTAAATCAATTTTTTTAAACCAACTATGTTAGGTGGTGATGGAAAATGAACATGTTACTTCATGGAGGTGGTAGTCCGCATGTACTTATTAATCATGTTTATTGTTTTTTATAATAGAAAAGGGAAATCTGGTTAATTCTTGTAATATAATTATAATAAAATATTAAAATATTAAAGATAATTACTTTATAATATTATGATAGTGTAGTAAAATTATAAGAATAATTAGTGTAGAAAATGAAATAGAAATGAGATAGATAGGTTTGGAACTTATACCTCACTTCATAGATTATATCATTTGTGAAGGGGGTTAAGATTTTTAGGTATGGTATTTTTTAACATAAAAACTTATTTAAGGTATATATAAATTATTATGATGGGTTTCTTTATATTTTTTACTAAACTTATGGGGTGGTGGTGTGAGGGGAAGTGAGGAGAGGAGAGCCCCTTTTATAAGTGAAAAGGGACGGAATTTTTTGTAAATACCCAAATATTTTCAATAATGGTAGGTCACCCTTAAAGAAAGTGGATCCAAAATTGGGAAATGATAGATATGGAAATAGATAAGGTCTATATGGACCTCAAAAAACATTTCTTACAGATTTTTTAAATATTTTTTAAACCCATTTCCATTAGACTTTTCACATTTACCATTTTAGATTTTACTATGGTAACTAGTTTTTATGTAAGGTAATTCATATTTTAGGACCAAAAATAAAAAAGTCCTTTTTACATAATCTGTACTTATGAATTACAAATTTTAAATGAATTTTATTTTATTCAATTTATAATAATAATAAAAAATAATTTTAAAATACTAAAAGTATACTGTATTAAAAGATAATTCCATAAAAAACACTCATATTTTAAAATGTTAATGATAGGTTTATAAAACAAATTAAATATTTTTCAATTTATAATTTCACTTATAAAATACATATTTTTCAAGCTTTTTTTAATAAATTTACAAATCACACTTATATACTAATAATTCAATAAAAGGCGTGGAATTTTTGAAAACCACTAATCACCTTAAAATAAATCTTTCTAGAGAAATATCAAAAAACAATTAGAATAATGTTGTTATGATAAATCAAAAAATAAAGTTTATTTTTTCAATTTAAAATTCAAATATTTTTAAATTTATCTATCAAATAAAATTATAAATTACAATGAAAAACTTTTATTATAGGAAAACAACTTTTAAAAACATTATTTGTTCTTATTCTTTATTTCTACATAAAACTAATTAAGATTTCTTGAATCAGTAAATATTATTTTTTATTAAAATAATAATTTCTAAAAATATACGTAGTATTATTTTATATAAATTTCAGCACATAAAACGATATACTCTTAAACACAATAATGAATTAAGTAAATTTTTATATAATAACCTTTATATAAAAATATATATCAATATATTTCATAATTTGGTTAATATTATTAATAAATACTATTTCAATTTTTATTTTTATAATATATATTTAATATTTATAATATATATGTATATATATACCATTGTTTTTTTAGTTTTTTGTTTCTTATTGAGAATTATATCGAACATATTTGATTTTATTTTAGGAAAACATATATTAAAACATTGGGTTTTTACAATTTTTACCTCAGAATATAACCCTCACAATTATGTTTGGATCCCATTATAAGGGGGAAATTTTTTTAAACTAATTTTTGGGATAATTAGATAGAGATAATATGGCCAAGATGACCTAAGCAAAGTCTTATTAAATCAATCTAGGTCTCCCCTAGTCCCCCTACCTTCCTCACCCATGGTCTCCCCTGGTCTCCTAGGATGCCTTTCCCGGTGTATTCTCTAATCACCCAGGATATATCTCCCATTTCACCTACACACACTACCTACCTCACCCATGATTGATTCATCCAGGCCTTTATCATTTTCTATAAATATACCCCATTTCCATAAACTAGAGAACAAGTTCCCCACTTTTGGAATATAATGAGAAAATCCTTCATCCACCTTTCCTAGGCCTCTAATGCACCATTTAGGTAGCATATGTCACTATAGTACATAAGAAACGTAATATAAGTGGTGGTAGATTCATTTCAAGGGAAAAAACTTTATTAATGTATAATTTTTCCTTACTCCTTATAAACTATGGTGAAAGACCCATATCATCACATCAACATAGGAAACTCATCATCAAATGTATCTCAATAAGTAAGGGTGACTCGCCACTAGGGAGACCCTCTACTAGGGAAATAATCCACCTAGGATACCCACCACTAAGGTATCCCTCAACTAGGGTGACCCCACACTAGGGAGACCCTCCACTAGGGAGACCCTCTACTGGGGAAACCCAGCATTGGGGCAACCCTCCACCAGAAAGACACTAGACTTGGGAGACCCTCCACTAGGGTGACCCATTACTGGGAGAACTCCACAAGGATGACCCTATAGTAGGGAGACCATCCACCTGGGAGACCCACCTCTAAGAATACCCTCCACTATGTTTAACCTCTACCAGGTAAACCCTTTACTTGAGGGACCCTCTATTAGGGTGACCCTTTACTTGGGAGAGAACTTACTAAATAGTGCCTTTTCCCAAGCCCCTACATGGGTGAGGATTAACCCAGGGAACCCAACTAGGATGAGCCATTCCTTGGTCCCTACACATGGGAGATCCACTCTCCATAATTACACATTATGGAAAAGTTTATATAATACCATATATTAGGGTGTGCGGATTTATTGATCATCATATTAAGATACCACGAGTTCTTTATTCCATAAAATACGGTATCCCTTTACCCAAGGCCTCTATTTCTATATTCTAGCATCAAGTAATCATCTAAAGACACCGAATGTGTATAATCAGGGTATTAAAACCAGTGTGTGACCCATTTGATCCTGTATTCCCTTAAAAAAATATGTATTATGAATGAATTACCTTACTGATAAGGTCCTCAGTGGTTTAAAAATTGTATATTCCCATGATGATGAGTGTCCAAATCCAATAAAAATTATTGAAAATTCATCTAGAATATGAAATAATAATTTTCTGACCTAGAACTGATCTCCATTGACATGGGAACCTAGTGAACACCTGAGTATACCCAAGGAGAAATAAAACCAAAATTGGAATAATCCCACCATCTACCCCTACAATCCACTGACTGGGAACAAGCCTCAAGTATAATGCCTGAAACTAGTGAAATATATTCCTTCTACTTTAGAATCAACAAATGTGTAAGCCCTATGAAATTTCATTATCAAGGAATAATTTCATGTAACAATATCTACTCCACTCTTATGTGGGAGAGTGCATCCATTAAATTTGCAAGCCTTACATGTTCTATGATGTCACACTGTTCATTAAAAAGATATTCTAATTTATTGAAATTCAACTATATAAAAATATCCCTACCTCATGATGTTAGACTAATTATCCTAGATACTAATTATATGATATTAAATTACATTAAAATGTCCTCATATAATGATGTAAAACTACATGATATGGTCATATCATATGAACGTAAACAATACATCTCAAACTACATGGATTTGATTCTTATTTAAATGAGATATATAAGAATACTCCCTAAATTTCTAACACAATTCCAAAAATCTTTCATTTACATCCTCATTGAACCATATTATTCATGGGATCACATATTTCCTTCCCTATCATAAAAATAATATTACGAACTTGGACTTTCAATTCAGTAGTCCCTATTCCATATGGACCATCCTTTCAGGACATAATATTACTGATAATATCATACTCATACTCAAGAAGATATATTTATTTTGGGTCATATCATATCATCCTTTTCAGGACATATTCCTAGTGTGACCCATCCTCATGGGGCCACATCCCTTGTGAGATCAACCCATCCTTGTTATCCTATATTCCCTTAAAAGTATACTAGAAAGGGTTGTTCATTCATAAGTCCCACACTAATGATTAATTGTAATATTAAACCATGTAATATTTTTATAACCCTAGGCTATATTGACCATTAAGAGGGTATGAATCATTTTTTAATATTATAAATTATATTCTCTTGAATTCAACTTCATGAACTTGTTAAGTTTCTCAATCCAATCAATATTTTCACTCAATATCACTATGTGTGTAGTTGTAATGATTGAGTGATAAGAAAAAAAATATTTATAACGTCTGGAAAAATAATACTCCTTGTTGAAAGTAGTTATTTCCTCAGTTATAGATTCATTAATATCAAACAAGTGATTACACTACACCCATATCCAACTCAGAGAATTTTTCACTATTTCTAGCTGCGAGACTTATCCTTTTTCTAGTTCTAACTGAATTTATTCTCTAATACTTGCCCCAAATGGGATAATTATTACCCCTATTGGGTTGATCCATTATATGATGATCATTTTATATTCCTCCACAATCTTATAAAAACTAAATTTCTTGTGTAGACTTCAATTAACTTAAATAAAAATTGATTAGTTTTGTTAATATTTCTCAATTAAATCTTATTACATATATATAATTAGTATACTTAGTGTAACAATGATTGGGAAACTTTTTACACTAATTCTGAAGTCTCAAACTCAACTAAATGTGATCAAGTGATACAAAAAAATTATTCAAGTATTATTTTATGAAATAATAACCTAGATAAAAATCAATAAATATTTTTGCATAATTTCTAAACACAATCTCAACAAGTGAACTTTATGAATCTTATAAACCCTAACACATTAATTTTCTTCATTATTATTTTATCTGATTTCATAATTATAATGTCTCAAATAGTTTAGGTTTATATATATTTGGTAATTCTATGACGTGCATATGTATTTATATATTCATGTACATATGAACTATAATCTCTCTACCTTATGCACTCTCATCATTTATACAAGTCTGACACATCCAATTCCCTCTTATTAAAACCCTATTCAATGTACTACCTCACTATTTCATTTAAACCTGATGCATTTTCTTCACATAACACAAATGTTCTTCCACCTTCTTTACAAAAGAGGAAATATTGTATATGACAACTCATATTTTTTCATCTAAGTATATCATGCAAACCTGGAAGGCTGTGAGGTATCTCAATTTATTCCAAAATAACATTTAGTGTTCTCTACATAAGTTAAAGGCCCACATGATCTTCTTTTTCGTAAAAACAAATATCTTCATGAAACTCCTCCTCGTGAAAAAATGTTTTGCGGGAGCACCATTTTTGTGGAAATTGAGTGATCTCTAAAATATTGGAAACAATATCTTTTTATCCATAGAACCTTGGTATTTATAATAGATCATAAATTTCTTACACTTTCTTCACCTCCAAAAAATAATGACATGTCAACTAGAACATGAATTCTTGAATATCACAGTATTCATATTTTAGAACAAAATATTACTTCATTTCAATCTTCATAATGTAGAAAATATAGTCTCTTTCTCTTATTTGACATTTTGTTTTATCCTCATGGTGAGTAACTCACATGCATGTGATGAAGATCATGAGATCATTTTAATTATTGAAATCTTCCATGCATATCAGATTCACGAACAAAATTTCAAACTGCATTTTTATTCAATAGTGCCATGTTCCTCAAACTCTTGATTGCATGAAAATAGTAGAATGCAAGAATGAGGGTTATTCAACTCATAATCTCACAATATGAACCCTATAAAATAATGGAAACCTCAAGATTAATGATCATAGATTCATCCATGAACTCCAATGAATATGAAAACCTTGGCAAGGTTGAAGGAATTAGAGGATCATGGAACTTATCGGACGACCATGAGAGATATCATAAAATGTATCTTCTTAAATGCGTAACTTTTTAAATAAGGGAAAAATACCCAATAGTGTCCCACTACACATCTACCATAAATCTTCAACACAATTCTAACATGGGCTTCACAAGAGTTATTCCACCATGTGTTATCTCACTAACCCACCTCCAGCACATTCACAGCTATGTGCATCATGTGTATATCATACACCAACCCACTCACAGTCATTCTACCATGGATTATCCATGTTGACTACCTCCCATGTGGTTTACCCCTAGGGTCTCACAAGTGTACTTGAGGTGGTTCTTCGTTTCCTTTGGTTGACCATATTTTTTGTGAAAGGACCATCATAAAATACTCAAAATTCTAAGTACTAAAAAGAATTCAAATCCTTCCACAAATATTATTCATGTAAAATTTAAATAAATTTTGAAATTAACTTATTTAAATTATTCTTCTCCAAAAACTATTGTAAACAATGTGTCATACTTATTGACACATGTATCTTAATTTAATATCTATTTAACAATCACCATAATTATAAGGATAATTACTCAATCATTACATCCAATGTCATTCTATGAATCCATAAAATTTTCCAAGAATAACCACTTCATATTTATGTCACTAAAAGCATATTTAAACATCATTAGAAATAAAGGAAAAAATTGGTCTCAACAATCTCCCACATTGAATTTTTTTTTATCAGTATCTCTTCATGTTATAAAAGTCAGTATATGTGCTCAAATATTTACCTCCCTTATTGATTATAAAATGAAAAGGTTAATGAAGGGTAATTCTCATATTTTCTTCTACCTTTCATATAATTAATGATTATATTACACTTAAACTAAGATAAGGATGATATCACATGTTTCCCTTAGCAAAGATCCTTTATTCCATCAATTATAAGTTTACCTGCACTAATTTTGTGTAGAAAACATGATAGATACAACCATGGTTTTCTATGATGTATATAAATATTACGCTTATAAAATCATGATCAAATCAGAATTTATATATTCACTATAATTTAATACAATAAAAAATTCTTCTCATGGGTTTTCTCCCTTTTGATATTATGTAACACCGTGATATTTTATGAAATATATTTTTTCAAATAAATTTAATATTTTACATTATATGGAACACTGAGTTTAGCTTTTGTTACCTGTAAAATTAAGTTTATATTATGCTAAATTAAACACTGAGTTTGGATTACTTTACATGGAATATTGAGTTTATCTTTTGCTTCTTGTAACATCAAGTTTAAACTAAACATGACATACTATTAAAATATTATTATTTAATTTGATAGTCATCGTCTAACCACTAGAATGGTGAGTGTGAATAAGATTAACCAAATTATGAAAATATATTATTTACAAAAGTATAAATAATGAATTCTTTGGTCACCATTTAATTATAAATTAAAATAAGAACCATTGGAAACAAAGTAAATCATTTTCCAAAAATATATATATATTTTACAAATTTTTTTTAAATCAATAAATTGACCAAATAATTTTTTTATTATATTAATTATGTTTATATGTTATATATTAAATAAAATAATTATAATTCATCTGGTGTGTTCTCTAGAAAAGATATAAGAAGAAATTTAATTTTACACTTAAGACTGTATTTCTCTAAAAAATAGTTTTGTCTCTTTGTGCCCAATTATTTTAAAATTATTATTTTCTAATTTTCTAAAATTTATTAAAAATATATTATTACTTTAAATAATAATTTCAAAATTATATTGGAGTAATTTTTTGAGAATTTTATAAAAGTCTAAATTATTTGATGAATAGTGATAAATACTGGTTTTTATTAAAAATAGTTTTTTATTTAAATGAATTTATAAGGTTCCTTTTGTTTTGAAATTGTTTTAAAATTAAATTTAGTTTAATTATATATATTAATTAAATTTCATTCATTATAATCAATTTTAGATTGAATTTTTATATAAAAACCTTATAAATTTTTTAACATTCTCTCTTCAGAAAATCGCTTTTTTCATTGTGTCTATGGGTTTTGTTCATAAATTAAAAATTTCCACTTCTGTGAAAATAATTTTGAAAAATGGATTCCATATTTTTAATAAAAATAATTTATATTATATTACATGGTCAAATTAATTTTTTACCTTAATGAATTGTGAAAATGGTAAAAATTAATTATCACGATTAAGGTAAAAATGAGTTTATCGAGGGGTTAAACAAGGAAGATAAAAGTAAAAATGACTATAAAACTAGTTAATTTCATATTTTAAAGACATATTTCATTAATATCCTTAAAAATTTATAATATAGGGTCATTTGGAAGCTTTCTTCATGTGAATGACTATCATTTTGGATTCTTTTAGGAAATATTCAAGTATTTTCCGAGTGGGTTCCTTTCCCCAACATATAAAAGGCCTCCACCAACCATAACTCATTAAAACCTATAAATCCATCTAGTTAATAAAAAACATGAAAAACTACATCCCCAATATCCTTATCCATGTTACGTAGATGGTACTCCTCCCAAAATACCAACACTAGGGTCCTAAATAATAGATTTAAATTTGGTGCTTCTAAGAGAAGGTAATCACCTTCACTAAGCTCTTTCTTTTTATTTGTTATTTTTTAACAATTAATTAAGTATTAATAATTCCAATATAATAAAAAAATATTTGTCAAATAATTATATTTTATTTTTTATGGTATAATGTATATCCATCTCATCCTCCATCAAATGGGTTGTGAAATCATCATTCATGTGTATGTCAGACTACCACCTTTCAAATCGATGTTATTCGTTTTTTCATTACGACCTCTCACAGATGTATATAATGATGGACTAAATATTTATATATGATATTTATTCTATTATTATACTTCTAGAATTATTATATCATATATACATTCATACTTTAAATTCCTTAGGAATATGATAACGTCACCCATGTATATGACGGACTACCACCTCACAAAGCGACGTGGTTCATTTTAACTTACGATTCACATGGTAAGTATTCATGATAAATTTAATGAATATTAATTATATATATATAATCATATTTATTTATTAATATTAATATATTATTTCCCATTGTTTCATTCAACCTTTCAAGAAAAGGGAAATTCTGTTCATGCATATGTAGGACCTACTATCTCCATGGATGGTGTATTTCATTTTCTATCTCTAAATAATATAGATTACACTAAAAACATATATAATGAATATATATTATATTTATATCCTATTTAAAATTATGGAGATTATGTAACCACAATCAATATAAGAGGACCAAATAATAACAAATAAAATTTACCTGAAAAACAAAATAGTTATTACTTAAAACATGACTTTAACATGGATTTTTTTTTAAAAATGTAATAAAATGTCATAAGTAAATAATATATGGTATTATATGTTTATATATGGATCTGTAAAATATATAAAATAATCTTTTATGTATTTTGAAGGAGGTTTGAATGTGTATAGAAGATATAGAGACTTAAAGTAAGGTATTTATATTCCCTATTTTATTTCCGGGAGACATATAAAAATTCACCACTCGTTTATTTTGTGTGGTGGATATACTACCTCTTTGAAAATTTATATAAAAAATCTAATTATTTTATGGTTATTTAATGTTTCATTTTATGTTATGATTTATTGTGTGTAATGACCCAACCCCAGTTCCCAGAGTCAGTGCCTTATTACATTACATCAGCATGATTACAAGAAAGTTGTATCCTGAAGGAATGAATAGATTAGTAGATTTGGAAATCCAGATACATACATAAGTTCAAAATTACAACTTGAAATGAAATAAAACAGACATGATTTATTGTGAATATCTATAACAATAAGTTTATCCCTCCAGGTCATTCATAATAAACTTTATTATGTCCTGAGAAAATGAATCATAAGAAAGGGGTGAGCACAAATGCTCAGTAAGGTTATAAAAAATAGTAGAATATAATATAAACATTATTCATGGAGAATAATTTAATACACATGAAATTAAAATAAAAACATGAACATAATATAATAGGAACATGGCTGAGTAATTATTTCCATAATAAAACATAATCATGGGTATTCTACTAGTCGAATAACCACATGAATAATGAATTTATTTCTTCATAATCAGGGAAATTCATATTCTGGAAATTTTGAAACATATTTTCAAGGCCTCGACCAATACATCAAAAATGATTAAGGAATCGGCCAAAACCATATCTAAAAATTGGCAAGGCCTCAGGCTAGCCCATATCTCTTGGTCTCATGAAACCTACCGATGCATCGAGGGGATATAGAAGGCCCAAAACATCACATAATATGTCCAATGAATTCCTCATATGAATGGGGATAAACATAAACAACAGATACATTCACATTTAAAGTAACATATGAAACGTAAATAACTTTCCCCAAACATTAAGCATGAACACTAAGCATTCAGAGTAAATTAGTGAATGTGTTTAAGATATCATATCCACATTAAAAATAATAATAAACCATTCAATTAAATATGGTAGATTATTTCATAATTATTAATCTCAATAATACTTAATAATCAACAAGAGTGTTGAAACATATGAAGATACTCTTTGAAAATCATTGAGTAATTCTTGATATAAATACTCTTTTACTTTAAAAAGAAGAGTTCTTTTAGAAAAGTTCATTCATAAACCTGTAAATAAGTAAGAAAGCATTTTAATAATAAAATGAGTGATTTTATAAAGATAATCGTTTCTAAAAACAGGTTATATAGTGACCTTTAAAATATGTTAGAATTTGATAAATTCCATTGAGTTAAGATTGAATTTCAGGAAGAATGTTTTTCTAAAGATCCTTTTAAAACAAATAATTCCCCATAAATGAATGCAGTATTCTGGTTGGTACAAAAATATATAAAATTCAAACATAATTTATGAGGATTACATATTAATTAATAATAATTCAATTTAGTTAAGTAGATAATAAAAGTAACCCGAATGAAAATAATGGTTTGGGTGGAAAACCCTTACTTTAAGTCTGAAGGTGTTCCTCACATGATCTTAATAACCTGAATAATAAAATTTTGGTTCATAAATTAATGATTATAAAACCTCTTATACATTTAATTTTCTCAATATTTCCTTATTAGGATCATTTATGGCCTTTTTATGGGTTAAGAGATTCAATTTCATTGTTTGGGAGTGTTTTATTACTTTGTTTTCATGATCAGTTTGCTAATATTCATGAACAGATAAACATGTAGAATGAGAATGTTTTTCCAGAATAGAATTTTTATGTTATTATTTAACAAACATAATATTACATGGTCATAAAATTCATTTGGTTATTTGTTGTGAAGTTGAATCATTATGTAAAACTTCAATGAAAATCGTTTGGGTAAATTGGTGTTTTTTTCACAACAAACTCATTTTGATTTATAAATTATTATAATGTGTACAAAAGGGTTATGAAACTATAAATAAGTTATAATACATATATTATATTCTATTTCAACAATAAAAATGGTTTCAAGACAAGAATTTAATATGGTAATAGAAATTGAAAACCTCTCATCCTTGAATGTGATAAATTAACACATCTCGGATGGTGTTTTCATTTCAAGTATGAAATAAGGGGAAATGAGAGATTATGTATAATTATTCCTTTATCATAAAAAAATTATATTACATTTATGTTAATGGTTTCATCATAAGATTTGGATGAAAGAAGGTTAGAAAATAAAAAGAAAAGAAAGAAACTTGAAATAAAAGAAATGAAAAGAGGAATTTACCTCTTGAAGTAATCTTCATTGAGATCCTCTTTAGGGGAGAGTTTTTGGTCTTTTTATGAGACCAAGGGCTGTTGAACATGGGGGAGGATCTTGGTAGGATGTTTTTTTTGTATAATTTAGATAAGGCACAAGGATTTAGATGAGTGAATAGAAGAGGCAGTGGGGGGGGGGGGGTTATAGTTGAGGAGAGGAGGGTTTTCCCATTATTTTACTTATTATTTTATTATTTTTCCAAATAGAACCAATAGTGTATATGATTGTGACCAAAAAAATAATAAGTTCTCATAAGTTTTAACCAATGTTCATTTACATAATCCATGACTCAATCATAATTCATAAGTTCACTTATTTAGCATATTTTGTAAATAATGGAATTCCACAATTCAACCAAAATTAAGTTTGTCTTATCAGACTCTAAATATATTATTAAATGAAACCGTCTATCTTAGTTTTTCAAAATTCAAATCATAGAAGTGGAAAAATTATGTTTACTGTCTAGGTTATAGCAAAGTGGTGTTTTATAGACACTTAGTGTTTCATGCATTCAATGTTAAATTTATTTTAAAAGTATTTGGGTGTTACAATATCCCCTCCTAAAAAAATTACATCCTTGAAATTACCAGAATGTTACCACACAAAATGATTTAGTTTTTTATTCATCATAATCTCTTTAGTCTCCAATTTTTCCTCTTTTATTTTATGATTTTTTCCAAAGTATCTTTACCATTCGAGTCGTATGATTCCTCAACACTTGTTCTTTACTGTCAAGAATTGGGATAGGCTCTTCACAGTATGATAGGTCAGGTTCTAATTATATTCCTTAAGAATTGAGGAAATGTGTTTTGTGTGGAATTTACTCTCTCAATAATTATACATAATTATACATGGAACACATTTTGTACTTTATATAGGCTAGGCGGCATAAAAAATGATATGAAATAACTCCAATTCTCTCTAGAATTTTAAAAGGGCCTATATACCTTGGGCTCAGTTTACCTTTCTTCCCAAGTCTTATAAAACACTTCCATGGAGATAATTTTAATAAAAATGATCTCCCACTTGAAATTCCAAATCATTAATTTGATTAATAGCATAGATTTTTTATCTTCTTTGAGATTCTTGGATATGGGTTTGAACAGTATTTACCTTCATTGTTGTTTCCTCCAAAACCTCTGGACCCACTAGCTTCCTTTCACTGACTTCATCCCAACATGTTGGTGTAAATAATCTATTTCCATACAATTCTTCATATGGTGCCATTTGAATGGTTGAATTGAAACTATTATTGTTGTAAAACTCCACCAATGGTAAATACTGATCCCACATACCTTGAAAATCAAGTGACCAAGATCGAAACATGTCTTTTAAAGATTGGATCGTCCTTTCTGATTTCCCATCAGTTTGTGGGTGATAAACACTACTCAATTGAAGCTCAGTATCCAAATATTTCTGAATACTTTTCTAGAATTTTGATTTAAATTGTGGATCATGATCAGAAACAATTGATAGAGATTCCCCATGAAGTCTCACAAATTCATTGATATAGAGTCGTGTTAGGCACTCTAGTGGAAAATTATCCCTTATAGCGAGGAAATGTGTAGATTCCATAAGTCGATCAACAATTACCGATATTGCATCCTTATTTATCAGAGTTTTGGGTAATCCAGTGAAAAAATCCGTGGTGATGTCACCATATTTCTATATAGGAATAGGTAGAGGTTTCATGACTCCTTTAGGATGTTTTCATTCAAACATCACTTGTTGAAAGACTAAACATCTTGATACATGATAAGAACTTTCCCTCTTTATGTTATCCCACCAGAAATGTTCTTTCAAATATCTATAAATTTTAGTGTTACCAGGGTGTATAGAGAGATTTGATCTATGAGAATCATCCAATAACTCTCTTTTCAGATTGGGTATAGAGGGAACACATAGAATCTTCCCAAATTTCATAATTCCATATTTTCACTTGAAGTCAGCCACCTTCCCATATTTTATAGCATTAATTTTTATTTTAAGATTTTCGTCATCAGACTATGAAGTATTAATTATTTCTAATAAATATAGTTGGGAAACCATTTGAAAAAGTAGTTATGTTTCACATTCTTTGATAATTCATGTATCCATCCTCACTAGATCCATGTGTAATGGATCCTCATCAGTCCACATTTAGTTGATAAATCCATGATCCTTCCTACTCAATGAATCTTCTACCTTGTTTTTCTTTCTTGGGTGGTAGTGTATGGAACAATAATAATCTGTGATTAGTTTGAGCCATCTTCTTTTCCTTATGTTTCTTTCTTTCTATGAGAATAAATATTTCAAGCTCTTTTGATTCGTATATATCTCACGTCTTTCTCCATAGAGATAATGTCTCCATATCTTCATAGATAAGATTATAGCTGCTAAGTAAAGATATAGAGTAGGATAGTTTTGTTCATGAATTTTGAACTACCTTGATGCATAGGCAATAACTATATCATTCTACAAAAGGACACGACCAAGACCTTTCTTTGAAGAATCACTATAGATCACAAACCCATGATTCCCCAATGGTAGAGTTAGGATCAGAGCATTCACTAATATACTCTACAATTCCCCAAAACATTGTTCACATTATTTTTTCAATACAATCTTAACCCCTTTACGTGTAAGTGTGGTCATTGGGTTGGCTAAACAGGTGAAGTTCTGAAGGAAAATTCAATAATAACCTACTAAACAAATAAAACTACGTACCTCAGTTATTTTTATTCGAGTAGTCCATTCATTCACAACCTTTTTATTTACAAGATCAACATATATTCCATCCTTAGAGATAATGTGGCCAATAATGGAAACTGATTGAATCCAAAATTCACATTTTCTAAACATCCCATAAAATTCAATTCTTCTATGAGTCATTAGAATAGTGAACAGGCAATTTTCAATATCTTCATATCTTTTAGAATATACCAAGATATCACTAATACAAACCACCACAAATTCATCAAGATATTTCTTGAAAACACTATTCATTAGATCCATTAAAAAAGAGGGTACATTTGTCAATCCAAAAGGCATTACTGTAAACTTGTAATGCCCATAACTAGTTCGAAATTCTATCGTTGGAATATCTTTCTTCCTAACATGAAACTAATGATATCCAGATTGAATATTAATCTTTAAAAAATATTGCGCTCCCTTAAGTTGATCAAATAAATCATCAATGAGAGTAGGGGATACTTGTTCTTTATTGTTATAACATTGATCTCCCTATAGCCAATGCACAACTTCATAGATCTATATTTCTTCTTAAAGAAAATAAAATGGGATACCCATTGAGAATGACATGGCAGAATAGACCATTTATCACTCAATTCTTATAGTTGTTTATTCAGTTCCACAAATTACAATCTGGACATTCTAAAAGGGGTCTCTGATATGGGCCTTGAATCCAAAATTAAGTCAATGGAAAACTCAATTTCCCGCTCTAGAGGATTTCTATGTAAATCCTATGGAAACACATCAAAATATTCTTGGAAAATAGGTACACCATATTTTGAAAAATTCTTTTCCTCATCCATAGTTATTTCATTCCCTTCCTCCCCAATAATAAAATTCAGTGGAGCTACTGAGGGTGGATATATATGAGAATCAAATTGTGATGTTTCTACCTAAAGATAAGGTATTCCACATAATCCTAAAAAAATGGTAACATCATTCTTCTTACAATAAGTTTTTACATCATGGTTTGAAAGCAAATCCATACCAATGATTGTATCAAAGTTAATCATGGGTATGATAATAAAATCTACAGATAAATCCTGTTTATATGCCATAATGGGGACTTCCTGGCACAATATTGTTGCAATGATACTTCCCTTATATGTTTTGACTGAAAACTCCCTTAATAAATCCAATTGGAAATATCTATTTTTTTGGAAAACTAGGAAGATATGAAAGAATGCGATGATCTTGAATTAAATAAATAATTGGCTATGTTTGAGGAAACAATTAAAGTACCTACCACCTTGTAATTAATATCTTCAATATTAGCAGTTGTGACCACATAAGCTTGTCCCTACTCTCTTGGGCATTTCTGAGGCACCTTTCCATGAAAATTTTTATAATAATTAGTATTGTGTCTCATATTCCTACAATTATAGCATTGAAAATTAATAGATTATTTCTTCCCCTTGAAAAACTCAGTTTGATGGCATTTCTATCCACACTTGCAACACACTCCTTTTACTTTTAAAAAGGCACTAAGGTATTCCATTCCACAATTATTATAGGGTGTAAAGTAAACTATTCCCTTCTTCCCCATTTCCTTATTTACTTTTCCATAGTTTTCATAAACCTTAATCTTCTCTTACTTTCCATTAAATTCATAAGACTAAGAGAACTAATTTTCCATATTGATAGCACATGAGACTATATCTTTGTATGATGAGAATGTTTGGTATACCAGCACCCTGTGGAGAAATGGCTTTAGTAAATCAAATAAATGATAAATATTTCTCCTTGAATTACACATATAGTTCGCAACATGCCTTGATAACCTTGTGAAGTTAGCATCATACATTTCAACATTCTCTTCATCCTTTTGCCTCAAATTCAGAAACTACCTTTCCATATCCACTCGATGTTAATGAAAAAAGTACTTCTCTAAGTAAAGTTATTTAAATTCAATCCATTCCATGTTTATATCTCATCCTCCTTCTTTATGTTTTGAATTAGTGACCACCATTGATCAACATCTCCCGATAGATGATAAACTTCTATGAAAACTTTTTCCCTTTCATTACTTCCCAAGGGGAGAAATATTTCCTCTATGGAAGTTATCCACTAATCAGCTATGAATGGGTTTATAGTCCCATTAAATGATAGAGGATATTGTCTCATAAAGTGATCTATCATATCTCCTCCACGTTGTGGATCTTGATTCTCCATATGGGTAACGTTATTATTCATAACCTAAGTAAGTCGTCCCAGTATAGTTATAAGTTTCTCCGCTCTAGTCAGAGCTCCAGATCCAATATCATTATCTTACACAAGAAGGTAATCCATACATGGGATCTGCGCATTCATGCGGTTGCCATTCCTTCCACTAGGCTCCATTTCTAAATAATGGAATACAATAGATTAGGTTACGAATCACAATGTATAATCTTAACCTAGCAAAATAATTAGCGTAAATTGAAATCCTATGCATGGATAATACCATAATCACAAACATGGTTTCATTGAAGAAAAATTTAAAATTTAAATACATCATAATGTATTGTCATAAAAAAAGTGAATTATCCTTAGCATATCCCCCAGGATTGTCAATACAGGTGCACATTAAGGTTTATTGTCCTGTACCAGGATACCCTGGGTCAAGCCCAAAACTCCTTGTCAGAGTTTTCACTCCTAGGTAAATCTGTAGAAGAACCATGTCCACTTATAGTATATAGAAAGGGATGTATTTTCTAGAAATATCCACATAATCTATTACTTACCAATATTCCAAGATGTTCTTGTAGTTTATCCTCAATGATTATCTTAGGGGTTTTCCCCATAATCTATGTTTTCAAAATCTAGTTTCCAAGTTTTCTACTAAAATTCCTATGTAACAAACTCTAAATACCCAACCCATTTTCTTGGAGTTGGTGCCGTATTATATTACATTAGGATTATTACAATAAAGTCGTATCCCAAAAAAATTAATAGTTTAGTCTATTTGGAAAGCTAGATATATACATAATTTCACTATTATAACTTGAAATGAAATACAGTATATAATTTTTTTTGGGAACATCCATAGCTATAGGTTTATCCCTACAGGTCATTCATAATAAACTTCAACATGTCCCGAGAAAATGAAACAAAAGAAAGGGTTGACATCAAATGCATAGTTAGAGTAAAAAATACAGCTGGAGATAACATAAATATTAGGCATAGTAAATAATTGAATACACAAGGCTTTAAAATAAAAACGTGAACATAATATTGATAGAAACTGAGATGAGCAATAATTTCAATAATAAAATATAATCATGGGTATTCTGATAGTCTAACAACCACATGAAATATGAATTTATAGCTTCATAATGAGGGAAATACATATGTCGGAAATTCTCAAACATACCATCAAGGCCTCATCCAAGACATCAAAAATGATTAATTTAAAGACCTAGAAATTCCTTATAATTTTCATAAAATATTTGGGATTATTTCAAGGTCATGAAATTTGACGGCACGTGATTCCGATGCCCGATGTGCCCAGAATTATTCATAGAAATTTTGATAAGCTTTAATTAGCATGCATGATTAGTTTTCCTAAAAAGGTAGAATAACTCTTAAATGGGTGCATGAATCAGAAATCTGAGGGCACCGTTGCATTCAGGATAGTGATTTTACCATACGTGTGGCTTAAGATTAGTCGGTTTAGGCCTCTGGGGAGAAAACCCGAAAATGGCATAACTATAACTAAAATAATTAAATAAAGTTATTTTATTTTTCATATGCTTATATCTAATGAATGGTGACTCAGATTAAAAATATGAGACCACCACTGATCTCATGAGGGTATTCTTTTTTTAAGCAGAAACTAATGTTGGCCGGGGTGAGCCAACTGTGGAAGTTAGTTTTTGGCCATAAATAAAATAATTAAGTAACAATTATTTTATTGTTAAAATATATAACTTCTAAAAGGTAACTCAGATTGAAAATATGAGGGTACTGTTGAGTTCATTGGGGCTTGTTCCCCTTAGGAGGAGCCTAAAATCAACCAGCGCATGTCGTGGCTGAATGTTAATAATTTATTAAACTTTTTTAAGGTATGTTCAGTAAATGTGTGGGCGCCATTTTCTATATTTTGAACCGATGCTCGGATTAAAAATTTGAGGGCACCATTGAATTTTAGTGCCATGATTCGCTTAAGGGAGGCTTCACCTTGATCGTAGTAGGTCGGGTAAAAAAGTTAATTTTGCAGACTTTTGAAAAAAATTAATAAAATTCCATGTTATGTTATTTTATTTTTATTTTTATTTTTCCTCTAATAAGAAAGTGTATTGGAAAGACCAACGACATGTCAAGCCATTAAATGGATTGAATCCTTATTTCTTTGTAACACCACCATTGGATTTAAGAAGGTTCCTTAATTAATTGAACCCCATTAATTCCTCGTGTGTTACTCACCCTCCCCATCTCCTATTTATTTGGATCATTGAGAGGAGTATTGGAAGGACTTAAGCAAGCAATATAGTTCTGATAAAGTGCTGCGACACCAACCACTTGAAGGAAGTTATCAGTTCTGAAGAGCGGTGATGTGCACCACCAAATCACAAATCGAGGAGCGACGATTGAGATATGTTTTTGGAGTCTTGTTGCGGGAACGACGAACACCGAATCTTCCCCAAGATGTAGGCATTCTCCAATGATCTTGAGATTGGGGGTTTATTTTAAAGTTGTCATTGATGAATTAAATCCTCTCCCACTTACTATCATCTTAACGTGGAGGGCGCGGGCCAAACAAACAAGGCCCAGACCCTCCATCACTTCGTTCTTGATGAGATCTTCAGGGAAAAAATTTCCAAATTGACGACAACACGAAATAGCGGGTCATGCTATGTCGGAAGCAACATAGAAGAGCCATAGGTGCAGAAAGAACCAAGAAGGGACACCAGAGCATGTTTGGTGACCTACAAAAGAAACTGTCGGCGCACCATATCAGCAACGGCGACCGAAGGTGACCCGCAACAACTGGACGCGGGCGGTGGAAGGCAGTGTGCGATGGTGCGCTGCAGTAGCCGTCCTAAGCTGGCATCATGGGACAAGTGTGGCACCCACATGCACTACTGGAAGAAGTGTTTTCCACTTGCAGGTCATAGTAGATGGGTGTGGCGTGGCCCGCGTCATACCGCATTGGCAGAACCTGGTCGGCTGAACGTCTGACCGGTTAATGTGGTGGGGCAGCACCCCACCGGTCGGGCAAAACGGCCCCTCAACCGCAGGGCTAGGGTAGGAGGCGGTCCCCCTTCTGGCGGACCGAGCTGGTGTGGGCTGGTCAAGTGGGCCGAACCCGAGGCCCAGCGGGCCAGCGTAGCTAGACCGACCCCCACCTTGTGGGTCGGGGAAACCCCATCTTGGGCCCGCAAACTGAACCAGGCCAACCCTGATGGGCCGAACCTTGTGAACCGGGCTGACCCTTAGTGGACCGGACCCGAGCGGGGTTAGGTAGACTAAGGGACTCGTTGCGTCGGGCCGATCTGATCGAGTCGGACCGGGCCTAGACCCAACTGGTACCCGAATAATGAAATGCTCGTAACAGACTAACCAAGTGTTCGGCTGACAAGCCGTCAATGGCATTGGGGCCCCTTTTATAAAGCTATCCCTTTTCAAATATTCTAGTTGGCCCGACCGAGCCGGGTCAGACTAAGGTGCGATCACCCCTGTTTTACCGAAAGGGTGTAACTAACAAATCGGGCATCCAATTGACAAGAAGTGTGTGGCATGAGGACCCTAGTGAAAAGGTGGCCCTTTTGAGATGCTCTATGTGAGATTTGTTAGTTTTTGACATGTGACTTGGGTTGGATCAGACTAAAATCCAATCAGGCCCTTTTTACAAAAGTGTCAAAATCTCATAGACTAGGTGTCGAATTGATGTGCCATCTGTCACATTGGAACCCTTACGACATGAAAGTACTTTGGGTTAATTCTTCATGGAACTTCATGCCGGTTGAAATATGACCAGTGGATTGAGGTGCAGTTCTCCTAGAATCAAGCATACTAAGAGCGGGAATCCATTGATAGGAAGTGAGGCGGAGTATATTGGTTATGACGTGAAGAATGAATAGCGATCCTATGTGGTTCAGTACCTATCGATCTTGTCTGGTTCAAAGCTTAGTGATCTTGTGTGGGTCAGCGCATACCGATCCTATGTGGGTCATATTGTTTGTGTGTTAGCGCTCAGTGATCCTGTGTGGGTCCGTGCATACCGATCATTAGCGGGTCTCTACCAGAGCTTCTCAACAGAATAATATTATCTAGATTTATGACTAATAATATGTACTTATGTTATCCTGGTGTGAGATGAGTCCTTAAATTTTTGGTACTTTTACCTTCATGGTGTTACCTTCATGGTGTTACCTTTGCGATACTTTACCTTCATGGTGTTACCTTCGTGTTGTTACCCTGGTGGTACTTTTACCTTCGTGGTGTTACCTTCATGGTGTTACTTTGTGTTACTTTTACCTTCATGGTGTTACCTTCATGGTGTTACCTTTGTGGTACTTTTACCTTTGTGGTGTTACCTTCGTGGTGTTACCTTTGTGGTACCTTTACCTTTGTGGTGTTACCTTCATAGTGTTACCTTTTTGGTACTGTTACCTTCGTGGTGTTACCTTTTTGGTGTTACCTTTATGGTATTCTTCCCTCATAGATAAGTTGTGAAAATGGATTAAAAGTTGGAGCATTATGTTTCCTCATGTATGAGATGAGTATATTTTGATAACTTAGGTATATTTATGGGCATATACCTAAGTAAAGTTGATGACTGCTTTTTTTACTTTGTAATTGAGGTCTTCCTTTGTGGTATTTCCTATTTGGAACTCTGGGAGACCTTCGAGGGTATTAGGGTCCCTACTAAGTACTATTATACATACCCCTGCACGGGCTTCTCCCCCACCTTGTTGTGTCTTGTGAAGACGACGAGAAGCTGGGCTGAGACTTGAGAGAGTCAGGACCAGGAAGTACACGGAGAAGATGGGATGATGTTGAGTGCTATGGATATTATCTATACCTACCGTTCAGGGGCTCCTCAATGGATGATCTGTGATCAATTTTCCCTTTTTAGTTGTACTTTTACTTTTTAGTTGGGCTTGTATTCCGCCCCCCTTTACTTTTAGTACACTTTTTTCTACAACAGTTTACTTCATGGTTACCTCTTGTTGTGTTCTAGGATTGTGTTTTTGTATAGGTTTAAAGGTAATGCCTTCCCATTATAGGGATACACTTTTTTATTTCTTGTCTCTATCCCCTGACATATTGAAGGAGGGCTTGGGGTAATCACGGCACGGGCCCTGGGGAACAGGTCATGACAAAGTGGTATTAGAAGATTCAGTTCTACCGAAGAACTAGGACTTTGATCTTTTCAATGTGGCAATAGTGTTAAGTGTTACGAGTGTGGTTTTCAGTTTGGGAAATCCAGTATTGGTGTGGTATCCAATGTATCCATACACCGAGACCCTAAATTCTGATTTTCGACTCGGTGAATGAAAACACTAATTGCATGTGTTTTGGAAAAGTTTTTCCTTGGTTTCTTTGGAGTCAGCTCACCAGGTATAACTAAATGACAATTGAGAACCTGTTCCTTATTAGGATGCCACCTCATAGACAGCCAGCTAGAATTATTGAGAGAGTACACGATAATGGCCTACCAAGCCATCCTATATGGATTAGAATTGTAGTGATATTGTGTGGATCAGCAACAGATGCTATCAGTGGACCATGCACACCGACTGAGCACATTGAACAAGTTCCAACGGTAGAGGCCTCTAAGGTTTCGAGGCAAGACAGATCCCCAGAGTGTTGAGAACTACCTGGAGGCTGTGACTAGAGTTTTTCCACCTAGTTGGGACACCAATAGATCAGATGGTGATCCTAGATTCTAGTATTTATCAGTGCATGGCCATGAGAATGGTCTACATAGTGATGAGGCTTCGGTACATGGACTGTTTCCCGAGATGGTACCTTCATGTATTGTACCTGATATATCAATGCCAATTTGTCAGCAATTACCACTGAAATTATCGGTAGAGGAAACTTGTAGGCTTAGTGCGTTATACATGTTTCAGCATTAGATACCCCTCAGGTTCCGAGGCGAGCCTGACTCACAGGTGGATAAGGATAGGCTTGAGAAGGTGGTCGAGTATCCACCTATCCAGGGCACCATTAGATTAGATGGCGGTCCTGGTAGAGAGAATTTTACATCACTCAGCTGGACAATAACATGGTTTAGATTACCTTGATCTTGTGAAGAGGTGAATCTTATGTGGACAAGCTTGAGAAACTTCCTCAGAGAAGGGGGTCTCTTTCTATGAAAAGCTAATGGGTGAGTGTTCCCAAGAGCTTCTCTAATTTTCGCAGGACGACATGTCAGTATCTAAGTATTGATTAAGGCATACCGACCATCCCATGTACTTGATAAATATAGTATGATCAATTCTTCAGTGCTCGGACCTATGAGAAAGGTGTGTTTAGTGGCATTTGAGCCAACACTATTCTTATATGCATTCCTATATATGTAAGGGTTCTAGAGAGAAACTTTGTGGTTGAGTTTTCATTGGCTAAGTGGATATAGCAAGTGATTTTTTGCAGTGGGAAAGCAAGAAATTGACACCAGTCTTAGAGACTTGGGCGGGTAAAATGTTTTGGGAAGAGGAAGTGATAGGGACAGATGAATCTGTGGGGAAAAAGATGTGGAAGTGGAGCTAGGAGACCAGCATGAGGTGGTATAGATTTCGACATGTTATAACCACCACCCAAATGTGGTCCCCACCATGCTCAGGGATTTGGAGGATAGGGGAAAGGAGTAGCTGTATTCGGTCAAGGAGATTGACCCAAGGGTTGTAGGAATGATTCAAGGTACGGTCTGTGTCTACTACCAGCTGTCGTATTAAAAGAAATAAGTACCAATCATTCCTTCATGCCACAAATCATGTTCAAGGCCTAAATTTTCTGGGTAAATTGATGACTTGACCCTTATATCTGGAGATACCTTTGGGAGGAGACTCAATAATCATTCTTATGCCGACAGTGTGATCTGGCCCTTGGGGAAAGAGTTTCAGTTGGAATCTCTTGGTGGCAACGTTGAGGCCTTATGCTATTAGTTTGGGGATGGAATGTACATCCACAGTTCATACTCAGATTGATTGCTTTAGGAAAAAGGATGTAGTATATCTACAACATTGGAATGAGGGTTTCCTTGGTTGGCAAAAAATGAAATCCAGGTAGCACACGATAAACTCATGCATAGGAGGGTACAACTGATCACTCTAGAGTCGTCCATCCTTACCCTCAGGGTAGTAGGAGTAATGAGTTTTCCGTTCCAAATAGTAGTGGTAGAGTGAGGGGACATATTTACAAAAGGTGTTTCTACACTACGACAAAAAAGGCATTTAGCGGCGGTTTTTTTCGTTTCGTGGCGGTTTAAACCACCGCTAAATCGATTGGCGGCGGTTTTGAAAAACCGCCGCAAAATCGTGCGTCGGGAAACTATTCGCGGCAGTTTTCAAAACCGTCGCAGAATGTTTCGTGGCGGTTTTTTTATTTTTTTTATTTTTGTTATTTTTGTTATTTTTTTGTTAATTTTTTTATTTTTAATTTTATATATTTGTTTGTTTCTTTATTTGTTTCATTGTTTGTTTCTTTGTTTGTTTCTCTCTTTGTTTCTTTCTTTGTTTCTTTCTTTGTTTCTTTCTTTGTTTCTTTATTTGTTTCTTTCTTTCTTTCTTTCTTTGTTTCTTTATTTCTTTGTTTGTTAATTTGTTTATTTATTTATTTATCTATTAATTTTATATATTAATTTTATTTATTTATTTTACTTTATTTATTTTATTTTATTTATTTATTTTCCGTATTTATTTATTTATTTATTTATTTTTTGTATTTATTTATTTTATTTCGTATTTATTTTATTTATTTAATTTCGTATTTATTATTTATTTTTTTATTTTGTATTTATTTTTTATTGATTTTATTTTGTATTTATTATATTTATTTATTTTATTTCGTATTTATTTTATTTATTTCGTATTATTTGATTTACTTTATTTATCCATGCATGCACATCTCATGCACATGCACATGCACATGCACATGCACGCCCATGCAATATAAAGAAATACTGCGTTTGGTGAGATTTGAACCCCTAACCTCTTGCATATTTTCCAAAGACTTTACCACTCCAGCAAGCTCGTCATGTGGTTAATAAACAAAATTTAATATACTTATATATATTAATTGAAAAAAAAAATACATAATAGAAAGAAACTCGATAATAATAAATAATAAATAATAAATAATAAATAATAAATAATAAATAATAAATAAATAAAAATAATAAATAATAAATAAATATAAATAATGAATAATAAATAAATATAAATAATAAATAATAAATAAATATAAATAATAAATAATAAATAAATATAAATAATAAATAAATATAAATAATCAATAATAAATAATAAATAATAAATAATCAATAATAAATAATAAATAATAAATAATAAATAAATAATTAATAAATATAAATAATCAATAATCAATAATAAATAAAAAATAATAAATAATAAATAATAAATAATAAATAATAAATAATAAATAATAAATAATAAATAATAAATAATAAATACATATTAGATATAGATAATAAATAATAAATAATAAATAATAGATATAAATAATAAATAATCAATAATCAATAATCAATAATCAATAATCAATAATGAATAATAAATATTAAATAATAAATATTAAATATTAAATATTAAATATTAAATAAATAAATATAAATAATAAATAATAAATAACAAATAACGAATAATAAATAATAAATAAATAAAAAATAAAAAATAAAAAATAAATAAATAAAAAATAAATATAAATAATAAATAATAAATAATAAATAATAAATAATAAATAATAAATAAATATAAATAATAAATAATAACTAATAAATAATAACTAACAAATAAATATAAATAATCAATAATAACTAATAAATAATAAATAATAAATAAATATAAATAATAAATAATAAATAAATATAAATAACAAATAATAAATAAATATAAATATAAATAATAAATATGAAATAAATAAATATAAATAATAAATAAAATTAAAAAATAAAAAATAAAAAATAAAAAATAAAAAATAAAAAATAAATATAAATAATAAATAATAAATAAATATAAATAATAATTAATAATTAATAATTAATAATTAATAAATAATAACTAATAAATAAATTTAAATAATAAATAATCAATAATGAATAATAAATAATAAATAATAAATAAATATAAATAATAAATAATAAATAAATATAAATAATAAATAATAAATAATAAATAAATATAAATATAAATAATAAATAATAAATAATAAATAAATAATAAATAATAAATAAATATAAATAAAAAATAATAAATAATAAATAATAAATATAAATAATAAATAATAAATAAATATAAACAATAAATAATAAATAAATACAAATAATAAATAATAAATAATAAATAAATATAAATAATAAATAATAAATAATAAATAATAAATAATAAATAAATATAAATAGTAAATAATAACTAATAAATAATAAATAATAAATAAATATAAATAACAAATAAATATAAATAATAAATAATAAATAAATTTAAATAATATATAATATATAATAAATAATAAATAATAACTAGTAAATAATAACTAATAAATAAATATAAATAAAAAATAAAAAATAAAAAATAAAAAATAAATATAAATAATAAATAATAAATAATAAATAAATATAAATAATAAATAATAAATAAATATAAATAATAAATAATAAATAAATATAAATAACAAATAATAAATAAATAATAAATAATAAATAAAAATAAATAATAAATAATAAATAATAAATAATAAATAATAAATAAATATAAATAATAAATAATAAATAAATGTAAATAATAAATAATAAATAAATATAAATATAAATAATAAATAAATATAAATAGTAAATAAATATAAATAATTACTAATTACTAATAAATAAATATAAATAAAAAATAAAAAATAAAAAATAAATATTAATAAATAAATATTAATAATAAATATAAATAATAAATAATAAATAATAAATAAATAATAAATAATAAATTATAAATAATAAATAATAAATAAAGATGAATAATAAATAATAAATAATAAATAATAAATAATAAATAATAAATACATAGTAGATATAAATAATAAATAATAAATAATAAATAATAAATAATAGATATAAATAATAAATAATAAATAATAAATAATAAATAATAAATAATAAATAATAAATAATGAATAATGAATAATAGATATGAAATAATGAATAATAAATAATAAATAATAAATGTTAAATAAATAAATACAAATAATAACTAATAAATAATAAATAATAAATAATAAATAAATATAAATAATAAATAATAAATAACATATAACAAATAATAAATAATAAATAAAGATAAATAATAAATAAATATAAATAATAAATAAATATAAATAATAAATAATAAATAATAAATAAATATAAATAATATATAATAAATAATTTATAATAAATAATAACTAATAAATAAATATAAATAATAAATAATAAATAATAAATAATAAATAATAAATAAATTATAAATTATAAATAATAAATAAATATAAATAATATATAATAAATACATATAAATAATAAATAATAAGTAAATATAAATAATAAATAATAAATAATAAATAATAAATAAATATAAATAATAAATAAATATAAATAATAAATAATAAATAATAACAAATAACTAATAAATAAATATATATAATAAATAATAAATAATAAATAAACATAAATAATTAATAAATATAAATAATATATAATATATAATATATAATAAATAATAAATAATAAATAACCAGTTACAAATAATAGATAATAAATAAATTAAAGTATATTATAAATAATAAATAATAAATAATAAATAATAGAGGAAACACATGAAAAAGTATGAAAAGACGTGATAAGGGATGAAAAATCATGAAAATGCATGAAAAAGGATGGAGAAGCATATGAAGAATGAGGCATTAGAAAGAATGAGAACGCATGAAAACTCATAACAACTCTGGAAAACTCCTTAATAATTCAACATAATCATCAAAATAACCCATAAAAACCATTGATAAAGATAAAAAGTTTTGGAAACCAAAATAAACAGTAATAGATGGAGCTACCGTTAAAACCCGTCAAAACGGTCATAAAGAGACAAAAACATTGGACTCACATTAATGGAGATAACTTATGATCCGAGAGTCCGTTTTAGATCCGCGACCTGTCAAATCAAAGATCCTGAAATGATCTTCAACCTGAAAGGTGAAAGAGTCCGAATGGACAGGCGGATCAGATGTTATGACCATTTTAAAAAAAGCTGATGGGGAACGGGTGCTAGAAACGAGGCATTGAAAAACATAACAAACCTGATACCCACTAAAAATTCCATAACATATGATCTAGGAGTGCATGTGGGCACCATGACTAGTCAAACTGAAGCTCATGGAACGAGCTATGATCTGGAAGGTGGAGGAGGCCGAACTAACACGCGGATCGAATGTTAGGTCCATTTGAACAGAAGTTCGACGAGACGCCGGTGACAGAAACTGGGTTTTGGAGGCCTTCGGAGGGGTTTTGGGGGTCAAAAAAGGAAACAGAAGGTTTCTTCTGTTGAACGGGTGCATAGCTCTCTTTGCTGGCTTCGATTTGATATGTGGTAGAGCCCAAACGGACACCCCGAGCGAAAGTTATGGCCATTTGAAGTTGGAGAACTTTTTTCAACTTTCTTATAACTCTGATATCTTCCACACCTTAGACCGTCTCACAGTTTTGATTATATGTGCCTCTAGATCTCTTCATGAGCTTCGATTTGACTGATCGTGGCGCTTCAACGGACGCCCAGATCAAAAGTTATGGTCGTTTAAGTGATTTCGGGGTTTCTCGTGTTTTTTTATTTTTTCATTTCATTTCGCGGCGGTTTTACCAAAACCGCCGCTATTTCACTGCAGTTTTACCAAAACTACCGCTATTTTGCGGTAGTTTTTTAAAAAATCGCCTCTAATCCTCAAAAAAATTTTTTTGTTTTTTGCCGTTTAGTCGCGGTTTTTTTTGCGGCGGTTTTTAAAACCGCCGCGAAATGGCGGCCTGAAACGCATTTTGCTGCGGTTTTATAGTAGTGCTAGGACTACCTCCCCGAAGAAAGAGGGACTTCTTCTTTGGATGAGTACTACCAGAGATTTGTACCTGACTTCTCTAGGGTAGTGGCACCCTTGTCTTCTTTGATGAAGAAGGGGGATCCTTTTTAGGGACGGGGAAGTATCAACAGAGATTTCAGGAGCTGAGACATAGACTAACAAGTTCCCCATCTAGAGGCTACCATAAGAGGGCATTCGGTATGTAGCCTACTAAGATGCATCAGGGACCAGAATAGGTTTCTTCCTAATGCAGGAGTGGCCAGTGATCGCCTACAGCTCACGGAAGTTGAGACATCACGAGCAAAACTACGATACCCATGACCTATATTTAGCAGCAATAGTCTTTGGGCTGGAGATGTAGCGACACTACTTGATGGGAGAATGGTTTTCTTTTACTCAGATAACAAGAATCTCAATTATACCTTCCCATAGAAGGACCTGAACATGAGATAGCAATGATGGATAGAGTTTCTCTAGGACCATGACTTTTTGATAGTCTGTACTCCTGGTAAGGGGAATGTGTTAGCACATACACTCAGCAAGAGTTATTGTCTACAACAGTTGAGTGTGGCATCAGAACAACTAGTCGTGCTACAGATATCCTATGTGGATAATGATGGAGCTATTTTCCTCCAGTCTATGACTATCACTCCACCAATTCTTTAGCGAGTTTGGGAGGCACAACTTGGGGATGTTGACTACGGGGCCCGACATGCTCGGATATCCTCATGATGGTCTCATGAAGGATTTTATAAAGGTGGGGATCACGTCTTTATTTTCAGAGGATGCACCATGGTACCATTGACGCTACGAGAGGAGGTATTGAGGGAGTTTCACACTTAATCATGTAGTGGAGAAGATGTACCAGGACCTCCTGCGTCAGAACTGGTGGCCAAGGATGAAGAAGGCAGTGGAAGAGTTTGTATCATGATGCCTCACTTGTAAGCAAGTGAATACTATACAGATCAGGCATAAGTATTATGTTGATAGGAGACGAAGTTCCTTAGAGTTCGAGGAGGGAGGCCATGTCTTCCTATAGGTCTCACCCTAATGAGGATTGTGGAGATTCAGCCAGGGTGGAAATCTACTTTGAGATTCATCAGACCTTTCCAGATCCCCAGTAGAGTAGGTGAGGTGGCGTACCATCTAGCTCTTCCCCCACAGATTTACTAGGTGCATAACGTTTTCCATGAGTCATAGCTGTGGAGGTACGTGCATGATCCACCACACGTTATCGACTAGGGTGAGTTGGGCATTGACGATGGCACAAATTTTACGGAGTTTCCTGTTGAGATAGAGGATCAAAAAGAGAGAGTCCTTTATGGACGAATGATCCCTATGGTGTGAGTTTTTTGTAGCACGAGAACCTCTATGAGAGCACATGGGAGCAGGAGGCTCGGATTCGTGCTCAGTACTCTCATTTTTTGATTTTCCTTTGTTTTTGGTTTTGAGGATGAAATTCCCTAAGGTGGAGAGAATGTAAAGACCTATAAATTCCATTTAATTTTTTTTTAAATTATTTGGGATTATTTCAAGGTTGTGAAATATGATGACATGTGATTCCGAGGCTCAGAGTTCCCTGAATGATTCGCCAAACTTTTGTTAAGATTTAATTAGCGTGCATGAGGAGTTTTCCAAAAAAGTGGAATAAATTTTAAATAGGTGTCCGGATTAGAAATCCGAGGGCACGGTTGTGTTCAGGATATTGATTTTACCCTAGGCACGACTTAAATTTAGTTGGCATAGGCCTCCGGTGAGAAAAACCAAAAATGGCATAACCGTAAATAAAATAATTAAATAAAGTTATTTTACTTTTCAAATGCTTATAACCCACAAATAGTGACTCAGATTAAAAATCTGAGAATATAGTTGAGCTCATGAGGGTATGATATCTTTAGGAAGATACTAACATTGGCCGGCGTGGGCCAACTATGGAAATTAGTTTTTACAGTAAATAAAATAATTAAGTATTAATTATTTTCGTGTTAAAATATATAACTTCTAAATGATAACTCAGATTGAAAATCCAAGAGTACCGTTGAGTTTCTTGGGGAATTTTTCTTATAGGAGAAGCTTAACCTAGACCGACGTGATTCGAGGGTGAATGTTAATAATTTATTGGACGGTTTTTAAAGTACGTTTAGTAAATGCACATGTGGCTTTTTCTATCTTTTGAATCGGTGCTCAGATTAAAAATTCAAGGGCAGCATTGTATCCGTAGTTATGAGTTTCACTTAATGGAGGCTTCACCTCGATCACAGTAGGTCGGGTGAAAAAGTTAATTTTGTGGAATTTTGAAAAAAATAATAATAAAATAACATGATATGTTATTTTTTATTTTTCTTTTTCCTCCAACGGACAAGTGGTGGTGCGGGACCAACAACATGTCAGTCCGTTAAATTGATTGACACCTCAATTCTTTGTAACATAACTTTTGGAATTTGGAAGGTTCCTTAATTAATTGAACCCCATTAATTCCACATGCGTTACTCACCCTCCCCCCTCTTCTATTTATATGGAGCTTGAGGAATGTATTGGCATGACTTTTCCAAGCGATGAGGTTCTAATAAAGTGCTATGACACCAACCACTTGGAGGATGGGACCAGTTCCGGTGAGTGGTGACAAGCGCTACTGAATCAAAAACCAAGAAGCGACGATTGAGCGACATCGTTGGAGGCTTTTTGCGGGAATGGAAAACCCCGTATATTATCCAAAACTTGGGCATTGTCCAACAATCTTAAGGTAGGGGGTTTATTTTGAATTTGTCTTTGATGAATTAAATCCTCTCCTGCTTGCTATCATCTTAACGCGGAGAGCGCATGCCAAATGAACAAGGCCCTGACCCTCCACCACTTCGTTCTTGGGGGAAAAAATTTCCAAATCGATGACAACATGAAATAGTTGGTCACGCTATATTTTCGGCTTCACAGAAGAGTCGTAGGTGTAGAGGACACCATAAACGGACACTGGAGCACATCAAGTGACCCGCAGAAGAAATTTCCAGCGCGCCATGTCAGCGATGGCGACCGGAGGAGAACCAAAACAACCAACCGTGGACAGTGGAAGTCGGCACATGATGGTGTGATGTGACGGCCAAGGTGGCAAGCCTGAGTCGGCTGCACAGGACTAGTCCGGCGTCTTCAAGCGCCGTCGGCAGAAGAGTTTGCAGCCAGCAGGCTGTGGTAGGAGGGGCGGCGCGGCCCGTGCCGTGCCCCACTGCCGGAAACCGGTCGACTGAATGTCCGAACGGTTAATGTAGTGGGGCATCTCCACACCGGTTATAAGAAAAAACCCCACAACCGTGGGGCCAGCGAAGGAGACGGTCTACCTTATGGTGGACCGAGCAAGCATGGGCCGACCAAGCTGGTCGGGCTGGACCCGTGGCCTAGTGGGCCAGCGCAGGTGGTCCGAGCCCCACCCGATGGGCCGGGCCAACCATTTCCCAGGCCCGCGATCCGAACCGGGCTGACCCTGACGATCCGAACCTAGTGAGATGGTCCAAATCTTAGTGGACTGCACTCGAGAGTAATCAGGTAGATCCCAGGACCCATTGTGTCGGGTTGATCTAACCGAGTCGGACCTGGCCAGACCCAACTGATACCCGAATAAAGAAACGCCCGTAACTGAAGAACCATGTGTCCAGTTGACACGCCGTTAGGGGTGTTGGGACCCCTTTTGGTAAGCGGTCACTTTGGCATATTCTGGTGGTCCCGATTGAGTCGGGCTAGACTGAGCTGTGATCACCCACCATTTCATGGAAAGGGATGTAACTAACAACAGGGTATCTGATTAATGTGTCATCTGTGGAATGAGGACCCTAGTGACAAGGCAGTCCTTTTGAGATACTCAAAGTGAGGTTTTTAAGATTTTTACGTGCGACCTGGGTTGGACCAGACATGAATCTTACCAGGCCCTTTTTACAAAAGTGCCCATACCTCACAGACTGGGCGTCCGATTGATGTGTTGTCTGTCGCGTTGGAACCCTTATGACATGACGGTCCTTTGGGATATTTATTTGTGAAACTTTGTTCCAGTTTACATATGACCGATGGATTGAGGAGTAGTTCTCCCAGAATCAAGCATACAATGAGCAGGAATCTAGTGGCTGGAAGGGAGGCAGAGGAGATTGGATGTGACGTGAAGAATGTATAGCGATCCTATTTGGGTTAGTACTTATCTATTCACTATGGGTCAACACTCAGAAATCCTATGTGGGTTAGAACATACTGATCCTATGTGTTTCAGATTCTGTGTGGGCCAGTGCTCATCGATCTTGTGTGGGCCAGTGCATACCAATCCTGTGGGGGTCAGCAGTAGAGCCTCTCGACAAAATAAGACGATCTATATTTATGAATAATCATCTTTACATCTGGCCTTAAGTAATCCTAGTGTGAGATGATTCCTTATCTTTTTGGTACTTTTACCTTCATGGTGTTACCTTATTGGTGTTACCTTTGTGGTACTTTACCTTCGTGGTGCTACCTTCATGGTGTTACCTTTTTGGTACTTTGACCTTCATGGTGTTACCTTTTTGGTACTTTTAACTTCATGGTGTTACCTTTTTGGTACTTTTACCTTCATGGTGTTACCTTTGTGGTGTTACCATTGTGGTACCTTTACCTTCGTTGTGTTTCCTTCGTAGTGTTACCTTTGTGGTGTTACCTTTGTGCTGTTACATTTGTGGTATTCTTCCATCGTGTATCAGTTGTGAAAATGGCTTTAAATTGGGAGACTTATGTTTCCTCATGTATGAGACGAGTATATTTTTATAACTTAGGTACATGTATGGGAATATACCTAAGTAGACTTGATGACTACTTCTTACTTTGTGGTTGGGGACTTGATATGTGGTATTTTCTTTGTTGAACTCTGGGAGAACTTTGGGGGTCTTGAGGTACCAACTGAGTATTGTTATACTCACCCCTGCATGGTCTTCACCCGCACCTCATTGTTTCTTGTGCAGATGACTAGCAGCTGGGCTGAGACTTGAGGGAGCTAGGACCAGGTGGTACACAGAGGAGACGTGCTGAAGTGGAGTGCTATGAAGACGATCTGTACCTACCCTTCTGGTAGGATCCTCAGTGGATGATCCATGAGAAATTTTCCCTTTTTATATGTACTTGAACTTTTTGGTTGGGCTTGTATTTCGGCCCCTTATACATTCTGTACACTTTTTACTACAGTATTTTACTTCGTGGTTACCTCTTGTTGTGTTCTTGGATTGTGTGTTTATATAGGTTTAAAGGAAATGTATTCCCATTATAGGGATACTCCTTTTAGATGCTACTCTCCATACCCTGTCCTATGGAAGGATGGGTTGGGGTAATCACGACATGGGCCCCGGGGGATAGGTCATGACAATTAAGGCCTCAACCAAAACCATATCTAAAACTGGGAAAGGCCCGAGCCAAGTCCATATCTATTTGTCTCATGAGACCTACCGATGCATTGAGGCGCTATAGCAAGGCCCGCTCATCACATAAAAATTCTAATAAATTATTCATATGAATGGGTATAAACATAAACAACATATACATTCATATTGAAACTATCATATGAAATGTAAATATATTTCCCTGAACATTAATCTTAAACTCTAAGAATTCTGAGTAAATTGGTGAATGGTTTTAAGATAGCACATCCAAAGTCAAACTATTAATAATACTTTCAATTAAATTTGGTAGATGATATCATAAATATTAATCACAATAATACATATAATCAATAAGAGTGTTAAAACAGATGAAGATACTCTTATAAAATCTTCGAGTAATTCAGGAGATAAATACTATTTTTCTTTGAAAAGAATAGTTCTTTTAGAAATGTGCCTGTATAATACTATAAATGAATTAAGATATGATTTTCATAATAAAATGAGTGATTTGAAAAATATAATGGTTTCTAAAAACATATTATAGAGTTCCCTTGAAAATATGTATGAATTTGAGAAATACCCTTTAGTGAGGCTTGTATTTTGGGAAGAATATTTTTTGAAAGATCCTTTTAAAACATATAATTCCCTATAAATTAAGGTATGATTCTGGTTGGTACACATATATATATCATTAACACAAAATTTATTAGAAGTACATATTAATTAATATTAATTTAATTGAGGTAAGCAGATAATAAAATTAACCTGAATGAAAATGTAGGTTTGGGGGGAAAACCCTTACATTAAGTTTGATGGTGTTCCTCAATTGATCTTAATTACCTAAATAATCAAATTTAGGTTCATATATTAAGGATTACATAACCTCATTTACATGTAATTGATTCATTATAGAATTATTAGGTTCATTTTTTTTCCTTTTTATTGATTAATAGATTCAATTTCATTATTTGGGAGTGTTTTGTTCCTTGACTTTCATGATTAGTTTACTTATATTCAAGTATGAATAAACCTTTAAAATTAGAATGGTTGTCCAGAATAGAGGTTGTATGTCATTAGTGAACAACCAAAATATTACATGGTCATAAAATTCATTTTGTTATTTAGAGGGAAGATGAATCATTATATAAAACTTTAATGACTATTGTTTGGGTTAAATGGCGGTTTTTGTTCACAATGAACTCATTTTGATTTCTAAATTATTATAATTTGTAAAAAAGGATCCCAAAACCTTCAATAAGTTATAATACAAATATTATAGTCAGTTCCAACCATAATAATGGTTTCATAGCCATAATTATAGATGGTAATAGAAATTGAAAACCCAACTTCCTTGAATGTGATAAATTAACACATATCAGATGGTGTTTTCATTTTAAGTATAAAAGAAGAGGAAAGGAAAAATGATAAAGAATTATTGCCTTATTATAACAAAATTATAGTACATGTAAGGTACTGGAGTAAGCACAACATTTGGTTAAAAGGATATTAAGAAATAAAAAGAAAATAAAGGATCTTGAAATAAAATAAATGAAAATAGAAATTTACCTCTTAAAGAAATCTGCCTTGAGATCCACTTTAGGGGAGAGGTTTTGGTCTTTTTATGAGAACAAGGTATTTTATATATGGGGGAGGATGTTGGGAGGATATTTGAGTAGAATTTAGAAAAGGCACAAGGCTTGAGAGGAGTGAAGAGAAGTGGAAGTGAGGGGGAGGTTTATAGTGGAGGAGAAGAGGGTTTTCCCATTATTTTACTCATTATTTTATTATTTTTTATAATACAACCAATAATGTAGATGCTTGTGACAACAAAATAGTAATAATTCCATGTGAGTTCGAACCGATGGTCATTTACATCATTCATGACTCAATCATGATGCAAAAATCCACTTATTTAGCATATTTTGTAAATTATCAAATTTCACAATTCACCAAAAATTATGATTGTTATATCAGAATCTAAATATGTTACTGAAATGAAACCATGTATGTCAGTTTTCCAAAATTCAAATCACAGAGGTGGAAAATTTATGTTTACTAGCTCAGTTATAAAAAATTAGTGTTTTATAGAGTGTTAGTGTTTCGTGTATTCAATATTAAATTTATTTTCAAAATCTTAGGGTGATACATTGGGTATTACAGTTCAAAATATTACTCATGTGGTAAGTTATTTTCCATTTCACTTTTAATTATATGAGATACATTCCATATTCACCACTTTTTTCTTATTTGTGGTGTATATACTATCTTTGAATGTATTTTATAATTATTATCAATAAAATTATGTGTATTTACATATCCATTTTTTGACATCTCTTTCATGTGGTTTATAGTTCAAAAGGTTCCCAAGAAGTAAGGATTTTTGGTCTCCATTTTTCATCCTTGAGATATATGTTATGTCATGAACATATCTTATTTTATTATGTTTATATAAATCCATTTTTGAATGTAACATCATGAATTTATTTTTGTCATGATATTTTAAGTTTCATTTAATGTTATTCTTTAAAGGGTATTATGATTCAATGTTACCAAAGTGGTAAGAGTTTTATGATACAATTTCATCATTTATTAGTATTTTTTATGATTATGTTTATGATGATAAAATATTATGTTCCATATCTTAATAAACTCAGGAATTTTCTACTCATGTGTTTATTTTATGAGAAGACAGGTTTTTCCATTAATTTTCTTCTTTTTATGTATTGAACAATTTAAAATAATATTTTTATAAAAATTACCTTATTTATCTCTTTGGTCAAAACTATTTTTCTTCAAAAACCATGTTTTCTAAAAAAAATTAAAAATGTTTTTATTATTTTTCAAATTATTTATTAAATACATTTTCTACCCATGTTTTAATTTTTTAAAAATATTTTAAAGTGATATTAATATCATTTTACAAACAATTATTGTTTGTCTTTTACAAAAATAAGAAAGGAATATTCATTTTAACTTGTATGACATGAATATAATTATCCACCATTAAGACCAATCATTAATTTCAGGCTTATATTCTAAGGTTATTTTTAAATAAAAGGATTTTTAAAAATGTTTTATGTTTTAAAAAGTTTTTTTTCAAAGTGGAAAGGTTATTTTCCTCCTGAAATGTTTTAAATTATTTTTAAAGATTTCATTATAATTTTTCAGGATTATTTTTAATGAAAAGTATTTCTAAAATATTTTATGAATTTTTTTTATAAAATATTTTTTCGAAAAAATGTTTTATTTCTTAATAAATGTCACAAGTGATATTTCAAATTCATTTTCAATCTAATGTGACATTCTTTGATGGAACTTATGCTTTACTGGGGATATGATCCACATATACCCTTATAATTATTTCTTTGGATGGTTTATGTTTATAATTACAATATTTTCATGAAACCTATTTATCATACCTGAGTTATACCATTATAAAACAATTATGAAACCCGCATATTATCATGGGTTATGCCATAATGAATTGATGAAATGATTATCAAACTTGAATATTTTCCATAAATTTTAATATGATGAAATGTTTATGAAACTTATTTAATTTCATGGGATATTATATGTTGATTTTTATATTGTAATTTTGAACACATACATATTATTTTAATTATTTAATGGGTGGGACCTATATCTCCCTAAAATGAATTAGGTAAATATTTATATCTCAGTAGATAGAAAACACTATAATGGGGAGTGTAAATAGTTTAGTAACAGAATTGTTCTGCTATTATGGTCTTAGGAGTGAACCTTGACTGCTATGATAGTTTGGAGAGTGAACCCATTCTACTAAGATAAATTTTGTAGTGAGCCTTGACTAATATGTAAATGATTTTATAAGCTTATGTGCATAAAAAAATTTCATTTCTTATGTTAATGTTATTCTCTCATGGTTCATGTTCTTCGATTTACTTCTAATTTATATCTTATGAACTACCAAAATTTATGTCATGACACAATATTACGATCTTTGATAAACATGGTTTGTTTTTAAAATATTATAATCATATTATCATACACTTATTCTCATTTTATTCTTTCATATAACCCATGTTTACCCATACTGAGCATTTGATATCAACCTTTCTAAGGTTTCCTTTATCAATGTTAATAAGAAATGTTTTAAGTAGGGTATTTATAAGAAGACTATAACATGGGAAGATCTTTATGGGATATGTTAAGGATATATAAAAGAATATAAAAAATAATGTCTAGTTTCCAAATACACTAAATTATAATGATCCTTAAGAATGTGTCTGTGTAATGTAATGAATATTCATACCAAATATAAAGTATCTATATATGAATATGAAAAGCCTTGGTCTCTATAGTTGGTATCAGAGGATAATATTAGTTAACCTTTGGAAAGTAGGATGTATAAACTTTATTTATATCCCTATGGATATTTATAAATATATTTCTTTGGATATGTCTAAGTATATGTCAATGGATGAGTCCAAGTATCAAAAAACACCCTAGATTTTTGGTAAAGGATAGGGTGAGTGGATTCTGAGAAATTTCATCACAGTCCAGATACTATAAGTGGACGAGCCACTAGAAAAGAGGTACCTAGGGCTTATAACTCTAAAAAGGATGAATTGATCTGGACTCGATCATCACCTGGTGCATAGAAACATGCCTTGCTACACACTTGGTTTAACACTCTTAGGGGATATGCTTTGGAAATTCACAAAATATTTACAAACCATCGTGAAGCTTTTAAATAGATAATGACCATTAAAGATATATGTTAAGACTAATGTGAAAAATATTGTAAATAAGGAGTCATGATTTTGAAATACTATAAGTAATTTTTCATGATTATATAGTTCCCCACTACAAATATTGTTTCTCACACTATGTTTTTTAGTTTTAATCAATGGAAGGAAGCAGAAGGAACTAGATTAATGTTGAATGTGATAGAAAATGTGTTTATGAGAAACTAAATAAGATTATTAACAGAGTGTATGATATTGTGATTTTCCTTAATAAGTTATCATGATATATGATTAATAAAAAGCATCTCCACCAACTCATGGGATCACCAAAGAAGAGAAGGATATAGTTCACCAAGAGCTTGGGTGGTGTAGACCATGGAATAAAGAAGAGTCTATTCCTTATTTGTTGAGAATGTGGGAGGAAACACCCAAGTGAATGTCTCATAGGAATGGGAAGATGTTTTGAGTGTGGAAAAGAAGGACACAATGCATGTAATTAATGAGGAAAAATGAAAATTTTGTCTAATTCAATGAATTAGAATAATATACTCCCTAAGGTATCATCAATGGTTGAATATTTTAAATATGATAAGTACGGAGATTATGAAAATTTTATCCTAGGGGGAAATCTCATGAAGATAATTTTCAAGGTGGTATGAGTAATGGTTATACAAATAATGAGGAAGAGACCCAAAATGAAATATGAATGGTATGGTTTGTTCTAATAGTATAGTATATGGTAAATGTGAGAAGCATGATTAAATTGTGGTCGATGAATTGTAATAAATGATTTATATTTTATATTATAGGAATGATTTATTATGAAATAATATGATGAAGCCTAGTTAATGGTTTTATAAGGAAGAAGGATGATTTAAGTGTTTATGTATTAGAATTCAAGAATTATGAAATATATAAGGATTGTTTAGTATAAGTTTTTCTTTATGGATTTTAAAGAATATGTTGAATGGTACTAATTAACTAGAAAATTGATTTAATGGGAAGGTGATATTTTGAAAATAACACATCATTAAGAAACATAACCCCTAATATGAACTTTATGCTTAGATAATTATGTTGGGATAAAGAGATGATGGATATGTGTAAAGTAAACTAGATATTATTGATGACCGAAAACTGATTGATGATTTGTTGACAAAGTGGTGTATGTTATCAATGATATATTATACATCATTTTGGATTTATGGTATATATTAAATAATCTTTGGTTTTATTTAAGGAATAAGGAATCATGCATATTTTCAATAAGGTTTCATGGAAATTCAGGTTATTACCATGTTTCAAGAGAATACATGATGAACGTATTCACATGTTTGGTTCATAATAATTAAGAGGTACTTCATGTTGTTTAGGGAATTAATGTGAATTTTATTTTGATAAATTTAGTGACCTGATTCATAAATTTTTTATTTTTTACGGGTTATAAGGTTAAACATTTATGGAATGGTTTAAGTTGAACTTTGTGTGAGGTTTTAGATATTAATGTATTATTTCACTATATGAAGATTTATGAATACTAAAAAACTTGTGAAAACCTTTTTTTTATAATAACTAGATATATAAGAAAATATTTATCATTTTTTATATATCTTATTATCTATTAGTGATTCAGACATGAAAAAATCATATCTTAGAGTAAGTGATAATGTGGAAATTGATCAGGGCAGAACCAAAGAATGATATTGTGCTTATGAAATGGAATTAAATTAAGAAATTATATCTTCTCAAGAAAATTACTAAACATTATGAAAAGTATATTGAAATAAAATGTTATACATTTACCTTTATTTATGAATAGAGATAATATTTTCACTTATCATAGATTTATGGACTTGTGGTTGTTAACTTTCACCTAACCATGTCCTATATAACTCTCCATCATTATTTGGGTGGTATTTTTACCCTATATGTCTATTTTAAACTTTCCACAAATGTTCTCATATTTGGAAACATAGTATGTTTTGTTCCATATTACCTTATATATCCCTTTCTCTCTATTCAAGAGACATTTTTATTATCCTATTTTATTATGTGGGGTTCCCAAAAATGGATTTTTAGATGTTAAACTACAATTTTATAAGAATATTTTCAAATTTTCAGGATGTAATGTATTTAAGGGGGTAAATATAAAACCCCTATATTTTTTGAAATATTTTTTCAAATAAATTTAATCTTTTATGTTTTATGAAACAATAAGTTTTGATTTAGTTAAATGGAACACTGAGTTTAGCGTGTGTTATATGAAACATTGATTTTGGATTGTGTCACACACAAAACTCAGTTTAGAATTTGTTAAATGAAACACCAATTATTTCTTTTGTTACATTAAATTCCATTTTTTTCTTGATTTATATGCAACAATGAGTTTAAACTAAATGTGAAATACTTTTAAAAGATTATTATTTAATATAATAGTTATCACATAGACATTAGAATAGAATGTATGAATAATATTAACCAAATTATAAAACTATATTCTTTAAACATGAATATAAAATGAATTCTTTGATGACCAATTAACTAGAAATAAAAATAAGAATAATGCGAAAATAAAGAAAATCATTTTCTGAAAAAATATTTTTATGTGTGCGATTATTTTTTAAATCAATAAATTGACCAAATAAACTTTGGTCAATTATTTTAATAAAATTTATATATTATATATTCATTAAAAAAATTTAACATTCAGTTTATGTGTTTTATAGACAATATATAATAATAAATCCAATTTTATGATTAAAACTGTATTTAAAAAAAAAAGTTTTGTCGCCTTCTGCACACTTATTTCAAAATTAGTTGTTTAAAATTTTAGAAAATTTATTTAAAAAATATTATTTTTTTAAATCACAATATTAAAATTTTTTTGAAGTGAATTTTTGATAATTTTCTAAAATGCTATTTTTTAATGAGTTGTAAAAAATATTTGTTTTTATTGAAAAATGGCATTTTCATTTAAATATTTTATAAGGTTACTTTAAATGAATAGGTTTAGAACTATAATTAGTTAAATTATATATATATTAATCAAATTTATTTCATTGAAATAAATTTCATATTTAATTTTTATATAAAATATTTATAAACTTTTAAACATTTTCTAATTATAAAACCTCTTTCTCATCACGTTTGTGGGTTTATTTTTAAATTTAATTTTTCTTCTTATATTAATGGAATTTGTAAAAAAATGGATTATATATTTTGAATCATAATATTTTATATTATTTTATAAGGTCAGATTAAATTTTTACCTTAATAAATAGTGAAAACAGTTAAAATAAATTACTGTGGTTAAGGTAAAAATGAGATTACCGGGAGATAAACTTAGATGATAAGGGTTAAAAAAACTATAAAACCTATTAAATTCATATTTTATGGACTTATTAAGATGATATACTTCCCAAGTTAGAATATTGGATCATTTTCAGCTTTTTTATATTAATGACTATCATTTTTGATTCTTTTGGGAAATTTCCAAGTAGTTTTCTAGTGTGTTCCTTACTCCAACTTATAAAAGGCCACCAAAACTCTTCACTTATTCACACCTATCAAGACATATAGTTCATAAAAACCCTAATAAATTCCCACCCCATCATACCCATAAATGTTATATATCTTCTAATCCTCCCAAAATACCAACACTAGGGTTCTTAATAAGTGATGCAAAAGAGGTTCTTCTAAGTGAAGGTAATCAACTTCACTTAGCTCCTTCATTTTATTTCTTAATTTTACACCTTAAATTATATAATAATAGTTCCTATATAATAACACATGTATTTAAAATATACTTATATTTTATTATTCTTATTTCATAATGTATTTCAATATATTCTTACATTAAATGGGTTAGGAAATCATTATTCGAGTGTATGATGTGTTATCAGCTCGTGAACTAATGTCATTCATTTTTCCATTACCACCTATCAAATATGGATATAATGACAGATTAAATTTTTATTTATTATATTTATGATATTATTATACATATTTAATTTTTATATCACATATACCTTCTTAATTTCCATTTTGTGGGAATATGATAATGTCGCTCGTGTATACGGAGGACTAACGCCTCACGAAGTGATGTGATTCATTTTAACATTTTATTTACATAGAAGGTAGTAAGAATATATTTAATGAATATAAATTATATATATGATATAATAATTATTATATAATGTAAATATATTATTTTCCTTTCTTTTAATTAATCATTTCAGAAAATAGAAACAATGTTCATTCGTATGTATGTCTCACTATCTCCATTAATGGTGTATTTCATTTTCTATATATTAATCTAATTAATTAAAATAAAAAAATTTAAAATTAAAATATATTATATTTATATCATGTTTAACATTATTTATATTATTACACCATGATCAATGTATGAAAACTAAAAAATAACAAATTAAAACATACATGAAAAATAAAGAAGTTATTTCCCAAAACATAAATTTAACATGGTATTGTTAATAAATGGGTAATAAAAGGTCATAAGTAAATCATATATAGTATGATATATATAATTAATGTTTTTAATATATTTCTAATAAACTTATATTTTTTAAACTAGAGTTTTTAGTGTGTATGAAGGAAATCGAGACTTAAGGTAAGGGATTTCCAGTATCTCTTTTTATTTTTAGGAGACATAAACAAATTCACAACTTAATTATTTTTTATGGTGTATATACTGACAATTTGACATATTATATAATTAATATGATTCTTTTAATGGTATTTAATTTTTCATTTTTTGTTATTATGTATTATTTCTTACTATTCAAAAGATTACGAAAGCGGTAAGGGATTTTTTGATCAATTTTATATTTGTGAGATATATAAAATATTCACCACTTGTTTTTTAAATTTTATGTATATAATTAACATGAATTTATTTTATATTTATTCTTATGAAAATTATGAGGATTTACACATCCATTTTACTATCTCTCTTTCATAGGGTTTATTTTTTAGAAGATACCCATGCGATAAGGGATTTTTTTCACAATTTACTCTTATTAAGACATATGTTATTTTACGCATGTATATAATTTTATGAGGTGTGAATATATACTCTTGGAGATTTAATATCATGAATTTATTAATATCATGATATTTTAAGTTTCATTTAATATTATTCTTTAATTGGGCTTACGATTCAATTTTCCTAAAGTGGTAAGAGTTTTATGATACAATTTCTTCATTTATCGAGATTATTTTTCTAAAAGTTTTGGCTAAAGCCTAATTTTTATTATGAAAGAAAATAAATATTTATATATGGGTATAGTTATAACCATTACATATCCCACATACCCAATAAAAAGTGTTCCATTACATGGTCCAAATGCCTAGTGTATTGTCATGCCTCCATCATTCTACCTACAACACCATGCATACGCCACTTCATGCTTGCATCACCGCCAATGTCACTAACTACATACATGTTTTTAATTAATTTTCCTCTATTTATATACTAAATAGTTAAAAATAAATTTTTAAAGAAAATCATCTTTAATTATCTTTTAGGTTTAAAATGGGTTTTATTTCAAATCCAGGTTGTAAAAAAAACTAAAAATGTTTTTAAAATTATTCAAATGTTTTATTAAGTACATTTTTTATCCATGATTTACTTTTTTTAAATTTTTTTATAGGAATATTCATTTAATTTTCAAAAAGAATCCCATTTTAATTGTACCAAAAAATGAAAAATGAATATTTATTTTAATGTGTACAACATCAGTAGAATTATCCACCATCATGGCCAATCATTTCATTGAAGATTCCTTTATAAACATCTAATATTATTTTCAAATAAAATTATTTAGAAAATGTTTTATGTTTTAAAAAGTTTTTTTTTGAAATTGGAAAGGATATTTTCCTCAAGAAATGTTTTATATAAATTCTAAATAATACTTTATAAATTTTCTAGGTTATTAAAAAAATTATTTCCAAAATATTTTAATAATTTTTAGTTTTAAAATTTGATTTTAAAAGAAATGTTATTTTTCTCATAAAAATTTCCAAGTGATATTTCAAAATAATTTCCTATCTAAGATGACATCCTTTAATGATACTTATTCTTTACCATTTATAAGATCTATGGATACCATTATTATTCTTTCTCTGGATATTTTATGTTTATAATGAAAATATTTTTATGAAGCACATTTCTCTTCCATGGGTTATACCACAATAAAATTATTATGAAGCCAAATTAGTTTCAAATGTTATGTTATGATGAAATGATGAAATTATTTTGAAACCTATATGTTTTCCACATGTTATTACATGGTGAAATGTTTATGAAACCCATTTCATTTTATGGGTTTTGATATGATGAATTTTTTATTATCCTATGCACACATTTATATGATTTTCATCATGTGAGGGGTGTGACCAATATCTCCCCCCAATATATTTGGTAAGAATTTATATATCATTAGATAGGTAGAATTAGAATAGAGATTGAACCTATTTTAGTAAGTTAAATTGTCTACTATGATGTTCTTGGGAATGAACCTTGACTACTATGATGGTTTTGTGGGTGAACCCATTATAATATGATAGCCTCGGTAGTGAGCCTTGGAAACTATGTAAAGGATTTTCTATGCTTATGTGTATTCCACAATTCCATGTATTAGGTCAATGTTATCATATCATGGTTCATGTTCTTTAATTTCATTATGATTCATATTTTATGAAATACCAATATTTATTACATGAATAAATATTATTATCTTTGATATGATGAGTATGGTTTTTAAATTTTATGTTCGTGTTAGAATACCCTAATTCTCATGGCATGCTTAAGTATCTCCCTTGCTTACCATTAATGATCATATAAGATCACCCTTTCTTATATTCCCTTTCCCTAGATTATGAAGAATGGTTTTAATTATGGTATTTCTAAGAACAGTAATATACCAGAAGATCTTTATGGTCAATGTTGAAGATATTTCAAGAAATAAAAAGATTCTATGTATGGTCTCCAAAGGAACTAAACTATTACAATCCTCAAAAATGTTTTTGTGTAATGTAATAAATATTCGTCTAAATTATATAATATCCATGTACAAAAATTATAGGTCTATATATATTTACTCTTTTCTTACAATTCATGTAATTAATTGGACTATATGAAGTATAATGTTATTATGTTGTCTAGAAGATATAACCCAAAAAATATCCTCCAATTCCTTGTATGTTTTCTCAAAATTCAAAAAATAATAGGGATTAAGAGGCACCTCTTTATTTTTAAGAAATAATATTTATACTGAGATCTTCCTCTAAATTTGGTACACTATTTTCTACCAATCTCAATTTGGGAATATTTATAAGGACTCCTCCTTCCATTTTGAGTCTCATCTATTTGACTATCTTCTCTCTTTCCTTGAACTTCTTCTTTTTGAGGAATATATTTTTTCACTATAGTATTATGAGTCTTTAAGACTTTTATTTTGGATAAATTCCAATAAAATTTTACTATATCTTCGGAAAAAACATTTTTTCCATTATCATTTATTTATTTTTTCAGACTCTTCCAATTTTTATTCAATTATTGTTGATTTTTCTAAATAAATAATAATTCTTTCCAAACAAATTCCATCTCCATTGGATATTTACATGACATTCCATTGGTTTTCATTTGGAAAATTTCCATTTCATAGCATAAGGAACTTATCTTTAGAAAACTTTCATTCATACCTCATCCTTGTAACGTTTCAAACTGTATCTTCGACAAACATCATCCAAAATATGCAAAAAATTGTTTATATAATTGTGGAATAGATATAGTCACATATTTTTTATCTAATATTTTTTCATAAAATTCTCATTGAATGTTCTTCCCTCTTTCCTAGTGAATAAATATTGAACCGAAAAGAATTAACTTATGTCCATTCTTACCACAACAATAGTAGAACCCTTGATACATTGTTATTCTAGATTGGTTCTAGATCTATCCCGATTTGTGATAATATTTTACAATTGAAAATTTATATTCACATAGCTTAGGGGGATGTGGCCTCCTTATAATATTTTACCCTTACTTTGATGTAGAGGATTTCCTCTAATTTATCTTTGTACAACATTGTACAATGTTGTTATTATTACCATCATTGTTAGCTATAACAAAACTATCTTAAAAAATGCTGGTTTTACCTTATTATTAGAACTCTTCATCTCACAAAATTTGAAATATTATATATTAAATTCTAATAATTTATTAAAGTATCCTATTTATTTATTCAAATAATTGTGTACTATGAGACATATGGATTGTGTCTCAGCTATTTATTCTTCTTTTATAGCTACTTTCTTTCTGACATTTCTTATAATATTTTCATGGTTACCTTCTCTAATAATATGCTTCTTGATCTTATCAATATAGGATACTTACTTCTTACATATCTCTTACTTATCATCAGTTGTCATTTTATTTTCATTCCCAATATTTTTCGTTTCTTTCTTAAGGTATTTTTTTGCCCATAAAAAACTCTATATTATCGTTCATATTAAACACTAGTTTTTTTATTTCTTATAAAATGTAACTACTACATGTTGAATTAGTTACTTTCATTATATGAGAAGTAAATGAACTATATTATACAAATAAAAACATTATGATGAATATTTCTTATTATTCTCATCAAATTACTCATATATCTAATGTAGTGATTATTTTTTTATTACCCCATTTGTGTTTGTGTGGTGTATCATCCTCAGATTCTGATTCAGATTCTTTAACCTCGTTTATTGGACATTTTTTAGAAAAATGAAGATTCACCAAATTTATAAAACTTTAGATGTTACCTAATATTTCCTTTCCAATTTCCCTTTTTCAATCCTTTTTATATAATATAAATAATTTTATAGAATTAATTCACATCCTCATCACTATCCAAATATTCAGATTCTTTAGCCTCTTATTCTATGACTTTACCATTTATCATGGCATGAAAATCAATTTAAATGTTTTATTTTTTCATTAAATTTAGGATTTTACTCATTTTATAATCTATGAAAATATTTTATAGTTCATATAGTTAAATATCTTTATTTTCTTTGATGGAATATATCTTTGAATAAAATTGATCTAGAAAAGTCTTTGTCAATTTTTTTATAATGATAGAGTAATCTAGCTTATCACTAAATAATTAAATGTTGATGAATATCTCATTCACCCTGGTAAATTAGTCATCAATATTTTCTTCATCAGTAATATTTATGTCATCAAAACAAATCCTCCAAACTTATAGTTTTGATTCGTTGACTTGGGCATTGCCTTCGTAACTACTTCCCAATTTTTCCTAGATCTCCTTAGTTTTCTAGAAACCCATGACCTTGGTGTATAACTTATCTGATAGATGCATTAATATAAAATTATGAGCCTATCTATATAAATTCATATTTTTCCTATCATGTTGTGGCATAGAATCTTCTTAACTAATGTTTGGAAAACCCAATGTTGTAGTATATATCACTTCTAGGACAAGTGATAGGATATAGGGTAACATCACATTCCTTAAACTATGATAATTATTCACATAAAATCTGGGAATACCTTGATAGTTGATAGAATTAAGATTCTACATCTATCATAATGTTTCCTGGATATTTAGAGGCGACCTTCACTATTATACCACTTATAAAACCCCATGTTGGATTGACCACTGAGCGGGTGGGCGTTGGGGGGGGGGGTAATCATTGGATTAATTTTATGAATAATTTTATTTTTAATTCAATCTATTACATTTTTTAAGTTTCTTTATCCACTAATTAGTATATATCAATTTCATTGTGTGTGCAATTTTAATAATGGAGAGAGAATAACACAAAATATTTACAAGGTATGGAACAAAGAATACTGTTTACTACAACATGTTAGTCTCCCATGTTATAAGTTCTTCACTATCAAACAAGTTATTACACTTATCCTAACTCCAAATTAGGTACTTATTTATTAATTCTATCACCAACTAAACGTATTATACTCATCCCATCTCTAACTAAGATACTTCACTTTCTTCCATCTCCAACTAAATGACTTTCACTGCTCCTAGATCTAAATAGGAGACTTCACCTATATCTAACTCCAACTAAAAGTCTTCTCTTCTCCTAGATCCAACTAAGATACTTATTCCCTTATATCAGATTGATCCACTATAAGATGATATTTTGATCTTCCTCCATGATCTTGAAAGATCTTCCTTACTTATGTAGACTTCAAGTACCCTAAAAAAAATTTATCATATTTGTAATTATTTCTTAATTAAATATGATCACATGTATCTAATAAATTTCCTCAGTGAAAAAAATGTTTTTTAAATTATTCCTTTTTAAGTTTAACCTCCAACCGCACTTATATATGTGCAAGTTGTACAAATAAATTATTTAAAAATTATTTTATGAAAGAATAATCTTGAATAATATTATTACAGTTTCCTTCTTAAATTATCAACACAATGTCAACCAGTTCACTTTATGCATCATTTAAACGCTATTACCTTTATTTTCTTTATTTTTTTATGTTATTTATTAATTATAATGTATCAAATAGTTTAATTTTCTCTTTTTTGGTTATGTTCACATGTGTATATGTATTTATATATGCATCTATTTATATATTGTCTTCTCCTTTCCTCATGAATTCTCTTCATTCATGTAAGTATCGCATATGCACTAAACTATTCATTAAACCCGACTCCATATACTTACACACTGTTCCACTTTAACCTCATGCATGTTCTTCATATAACACATTTTTTTCTTAATTCTTATTCATAAAATAGGAAATACTATATGTGATAACCAACATTAATTTTCGTAAGTATATAATGTAAAAACAAAATGAATCATGGTATCATAGCTTCATAAAACATAATATTGAGTGTTCTTAACAAAATTCAATGACCATGATATCTCATTCTTCATGTAAGAAAATATATTCTCAGAACTCATAATTATGAAATAATGTTCCATGGAATTTATGTTTCTATGGAAATTGAGATCTTTCTCAAAGATGGGTTGTAGCATCTCCTTAGACATGAATCCTGGTTATTTATAGTGAGCACCAACACCATTAACAGACTTCACCTTAGAAAATAATTTCGTTTCCATCAACACTTTAATACTCAAAAATCGTAGAATTCATATTTTTGAACAGAAATTCCTTTCATTATAATCTTTATGGCATCAAAAATAAAGCCAACATTTCCTAGGATACATCACATTTTCTCCCTACAATGAGTTTCTCATGTGAACATATTAACGATCAAATTTTCTTTATAAATTTTGAAATACTCCATGCATATTGGATGCATGAATAACCAATATAACTTCATTTTCATTTGATAATAGCATATTCCTTGAACTTATTATTTCATGAAAATAATAACATGTATGCATGTTGGTTATATGACTCATAATCACATAATATAAAAATAAGAACAATCATGGAAACCTTAGGTTTGATCATTATAGATTGGAATATGAAATCTAGATTATTTGAAAACCATGGAGATGTTTAATGAAGAAGATAATCAGAGAACTAATTAGATTTCTAGGATATATCTCATCGAATATTGTCTGTTCTATACGTAAATTTTTAAACACGAATATAACACCTATGTGTATCCCACACCGCATATACAATTTAATTGGTTGAGATATTCTATATAAATCATTATATCCCATTAGCTCTTTGAGTTGGATGTATGGTTTGGCACCCACAACCCAATGCACACACAAACATCACACGAGTCATCCCTCCCCGTACTGGCCCACTCACCCACCTCCAATGCATGCTCACTTGCACGCATCATTCAGGCTCTATGCACCACCCCAATCCTATTCCTTCCTCTATGGATTGGCCATGTCAGTATTATTTTATCTGGTTGACCACTCGGATCCCACTAGTGTAAATTATGTGGTCATAGGTTGTCCTATGGTTGGAAATATTTTTTTGTAATCCCCATCACAAAAATACATAAAATTATATATATTGAATATAATTCCAATACTTCCTCAAAAAGTACTCATATAAAATTTAAATACATTTTACATGAAATTTAAATTCTTATTCTCCCTTAAACATTTTTGTAAACAGTGATTCATCCTTATTAACACATGTCTATGAACGTAAGATCAATCCAACAAACATTAAAATTATAAGTAGAATTTCCCAATCATGGCATAAAATGAATTTCTATGAATCCATAAAAATTATCCAAGTATCACCACTTCTTGTTCAACTCATAAAACACATACTAACACATAATTAACAACAAATGAAACACTTGGGCTCAACATTCATTACCACATGATGTTAAACTGCACTGACCTTGTCACGTGACATTGAAAGGTAAAACATGACCCATTAAGTGTAATTAAACTATATTGGATAAAATTCCATGCATAAGGATAAATGGGAATTTTTTTCATGGGCTTCATCCTAGCACCATAAACATCCGCTACCGTTATGGATGATGATAAACTCTAGAGATCCTAGTTGTGTGGATTCAAAACATATTGACCTGTAGACCAATATCACTATATACCAACAAGATAATGATGGATAAAATTTGATACATATAGTTGGTGGGATCAATGGATAAACTTTGATACATATATATGTTTATATTTACAGGATACCACTAATATATACAGATCTTTTCATATACATATTTTAATAACAAATTTATGGCATGGGGTTATCAATTCACATACTGGTATTTTTGAAAGACTCATAAACATGACATAAATCTATAATAAATTCATGGAGTAAGAAATAATTCCCCCTAATAGGGTGAGTTGAGCTCAATCTCCCTTCCTCTAAGCCAATGTAACTTCCTAAGAATCATTGGTAATAAAACCTAACAAATACCTACCTCTAGAAAGAATGTTTGTTGATACATCACTTGTCACAGATGTGGGAGTCGTTGGGTGTTTCTAGTTACATGAATAAATGACAGTTGAAACATTCTATAATATGATAAGTGACCCAATTCAAATATTGTGCAGCCACACTCATCCACCCTTGATCAAGTTTCTGGCCACCATTTTCTAGGTCAAAACATTTCAGAATTCTAGAATATTTTTTATAATATTATAGGATCCTTCTGAGAATGGATAATCCTATACACATAATTTCACTCTATTTTTAAATTTCATTGATTCATTATTATATTTATTTATTACATTTGAAATTTTTTATTTTAAAGAATCAATAAAAGAAAATTTTTAAAATATTAGGTTACTATGATCATCAAGGTTACTAGGAATGGTGTTTATAACTTTGTTTTGTGGAAAATTTTTCTTATAATCATTATTTGAAACCCATTATAAAACTCCAATATTTGAGTATGAATTACCATTAAGTAAATATATTTTTAATAGCTTGAGATATAAACAACACCAAAATAAAGTGAATAATACATCATTGAAATGTAAGGTAAACATAAATACATTGAAATTACACATTTTTTTAACAAAAAAATTAACATTCATTAGTAATTTATATGGGATGAGGTTAAAAAACTTGATTTTTAAAAGAATCATTTTTCTATAAATGTTATTTTTATTTAAATTTTTATTTAATTTTAAAATATAAATTTATGAACATTATATTTTTAATTTGGTGAAATTAAATTAAATTTTGAATTCCATCCAATCAAAATTATATTGGGGTGATTTTTTAGTATTTTTTTCAAATATTAATTTTATTTGAATGGTGAGAAATATAGTCTTTAGGAAAATTATATCTTTTATGAAATCATCATATTGTAATCATGACATAAAAATTTATAAAATAATTTGAATCAATCAAATTTTTATTTAAGGAGTATAATAAAGTGTTTAATAATATTATTTAGAATTTTAAAACCCATTCTTAACTATTTTGAAACCAAAGTTGTATTTTATTTTAAAAAAAAATTTCAGATATTTGCATCTAATAGTATAATTGGAAGGTGATGTTCAGTTTTAGAATGGTTATAATGTAAAATAACAATAATTTATTTAATAATAATCCAATAAATTCATGTTAAGTGTCACTATTCAAGAGTCTTTTCTCTAAATAAGTATAAATTCATCTTTACACATAATTTTTTTAAAAAAACATTTTTCATGTGTTTTGTGAACTTGTATTGGAATTAATTTCCAAATCTTGAGGAAATTTAATATTTTAAAATGGGTTCTATATTTTTAATCATGATATTCGAATATTTTAATGATTTAACTTTCATTTTTATTCATAATGAATAATTAATATTGTAAAAGTTTTCTACCACGATAAAGGTTAAAAGGGTTAACGAGAGGTTTAAAATTAGTAATAAAGATTAAAATATATCAACCAATTCTATAAATTTGATTTTATGAGTTTATTTAGACCTTAAATTAACCTATATTTTAAATTTGACTAAATTTTATTCACTATCCATGATAAATAAATTTATTATATTTTAAATTTCATATTATATGGAAGGGTGTCACTCCTCTCATTTATAAAACATAATCTACTATCCTCATTTATCCATACACTTTAATCACTTTATATTTACCGATACCTACCCAAATACCTAACCAAAATACGTACCCATGTTCTATATATTACTGTCCCACCAAAATACCAATCCTATAAGGCTAAATGTGTATTCAAAAAGATGATGTCCTAGGAGGTGCTATAAGTCTTAACCGAATTCTTTCAAGTTTATTTCTTATTTTACCACATGAAAAAATCTTCTAACTATACTAATATAATAAAATAATTATATTTAATATAATTTAATGTCATTATGTTTATGTAAAAAATATTTTCTATATAATTTCCATCCAATGGAAAATGAAAACTTTTCTCAAGCATACTTGCAGACTACCACCTCCATAAAGTGACGTATTTTGTTTTTCATCACCGCCACCCATGGATGTTTATAAGGATGAATTAAATGAAAAAAATTATATTTATGAAATAATTATTATTCTATAAAGATAAAATATTATCCAATTTAATTCCCTCTCAAATGTTGGAAAATTGGAAGATTGCTCATGCTTACATGTGCACAACAACCTCTATGAATGAAATATTTTTTCATTAATACCATTAATGGATGGTTAAATGAATGAAATGAATAAATAAATATGAAATTTATGACATTATTAAGTATATTGAAATATAATTTGGTCATTATATTTCTAATATTATTAATAAATGATCTTTGTAAATTTAAACTGCAAAAAATGATCATACGAAGACATTTTAAAATAATAACATCTTAAAATTAAATCATACACATCTTCATGAATTTAATATATCACTTCTATAAATAGAATTTAAATCATTAATATTCTATAAATGTGATAACATAACTCTATAATAATATATTTTTACTCATTCGGTTATTATAACATGTTCTTGTTTGGGTCCTTTTTTACCGCCTACATGAATAATTTAAAATAATTATGACATGAGTGATTAAAGAAACATATATATTAGGAATATTATGTAATAAATATTAATTTATTATTTTCTAAAAAAATATCTATGTTAATATATAAATGTGTGTGTGTGTTTGTTAACAAAATCAATTCTTTCTATGAATTCAACACTTCTAAAAAATGATTTTTTTTTATTTCCATGCGACTTGTCAACATAAGTTCCATAAAATATACAAGGAACTATATAATCATATAAAATAAATATATAAAATTTCCATTAACGTTATTTAAGTGATTAAACCAATACAAAGTTTCATGGACTGAAATCAATGAATCAAAACATCTAGGGGAATCATGACATTTAACACACAAGCATTGATTTTAACAAAGAAGTATTAATATATAGGTAAAAATAAAGTATAATATAATTTTATAAAATAAGATAAATATAAATAAAGTTTTTATTTAGATTTATAATAAGCGTAAATTTTTTATACATTATTTTATAACTTGTTTGACGAAGTGGATTTCTGGTGTAATTATATTGTTAACTAAATTTCTTTTCTTTGGGTTCTATCACTTTTTCATTGAATATTTTATTAAAAAAATTAGGTGTGTTTTGTACTCTATTTTTATGTCAAATTTCATCTTTTTTTATGTGTATTTACATTTTTCCCACATAATCACTTCCTTGATTGATTCTAACTTCAAATTTCATGATCTCTGTAAGGGTTTCTCGTCTTAATTTGAATTCCTTGACACATGTTATATGTTGTAAACCATGATTTATTTTATTTGGTGAACATAATACCACATGAATGAAATTTGATATATTATTTAATTAATATCATGGGTTTTACATATTCATATTAATAACCTTCATTTAATGGATTTTGATTTAAGAGTTTCGATAATTGTGATGGTTTCTCATCTCAAACTTCATCATTTGAGACATCTTTTAGATCGATGCACTTATATTCATTTATAAGGTGTATAAAGTCCATATTAGAAATACAATATCATGTATATATTTATATGCCTGATATTTTAATCTCTTTCTCATGTTATTTCATTAAAATGGTTTTTTAATTTTAAAAATCGTAAGGGAATGTCTTTAAAACGTTTTTTTAAATATGTTAAACTCTTTATCTTCCATGTGCAAGATAATTAAATTGTTTTAAATAATTTTTTATCTATAATTAAATATTTTATACATGTATTTTATATTACAATTTAATTTCTTCACAAATTCATTAAAGGGATATTTTCAAACATTTTTAGTGCCTCTCACTTTTGAATTTCTTTACAAAAGTGTACAAAAATAGTTTTTAATGTGTACATAATGAATAGTTTTTCTAATTTTCAAGGAAATTTTTCATTATAAATATTCATTTAAAATTTTCTATGGTTTTTCAAATAAAATACTATTATTTTTTTCAAGTATTATTTATATTTTAAAAGTTACATAAAGGAACATTGCCTCTTGTTTTTCAAAACATATTGCTAATGCATTTACAAAAGTATTTTTTATCTGTGTCAAAATATTTGAAATTATTATTTTAATTCAATTGGTATTTTTCCTAATTATTCCATCCATATTATTACTATTTATTTTTTATGATTATCATTTTAGGAAAATTGACAAGAAACCCATTCCTGTTATAGGGGTTTATCTTGTTATAAATGAATTATGGTTTCTTTATGAGTTTTATATTGAAATGATATAATTATGAGATTTTTTCATGTTATAGTTCTTAAAAAATATAGATTATGGGTATGTTCACTTGGTATATATATATCAAATTCCTTTGGTATTGATTTAGTCTTCAAGGAAAAAATATTAGAGAAAACTTTTTAGGTTACCTAATCAATAGGGGATCTATGAAACCTTTAACACAAGTTTGAATAAGATGTAACAAGATACTTACATGGTTCTTATATTTTTTCTTATAATTTGTAATGGTTCCCCTGAACAAATGATTAATTATCATGGCTTCAGATCATTGACTCATAGGATTTTTTTCTTATGTTATGATAAAGATTTATGGAAAGAAGCATGATTTATGAATCATGTTTTGTTGGGTGTAAATATCATATTCTATGAACTTTAACTGAATTATCATAACATTATGAATATATTATTATCAAATATGATCCTATGTTATTATCAAATATTACTAACTTTATAAGAAGTTTGATCTCACCCTTATATTTTTTTCATTTTCCCATGTTATACAGAAGAGTAATATATGCGTTATATCTATAAGGATATCATGTGTGGCAATTTTTTTTGGGATATGTTGAGGAATTATTATGGAATAATAAAATATGGTTATAATGGAAAAAATACCATTAGATGGTAAATATATGGTTTTTTATGAAATAGGTATTCATAATTCTTTATAACTATAAACCTAAATGGTCTTAGGTATGTAAGTGACTTTATTTTTTTAAATGAAATTGCTATTATATAATTTTAAATTTGGGTCACTTAATTAGGTATCAAATATAATATGTAAATAATATTATTTTATAAACATATTTGGGTGTGCTAGTTAGGGGCATTATAGTTGGAATCTAAGAAAAGGTTTAGATAAATTTAAATATTATTATGTTATTGAATGAGGATAAATTACCATAATAAATTAATAAGAATAAAGCTAATAAAAATTTTAATGGAATAGATACCCTTTTGAGGTTTTATTTTATGTTATATTATGCTGATTAAGGATATTTTGGGGAGATATTTATTATATATTAATGTGTAAATAACACATAACTGTTTAAGGTAAAGATAACCTTTTGGGTTAATGTGATATTTGATGTCAGGCTAATTATGGTTAATTAAGATAAATGGTTGATATATTTTTAGTAGCATATTTTTTATTGTATATATAACTATAGGATTAAAAAGAGATTTTGTTACTAGGTGGTTAAATTTATTTTGAAATAAGTTCACTATATTTTTTATAAACATTATAGGATTAATTTGAATGGAAAATATTTGGTGAATATGGGATTTTGTGCCAAAATGATAGATTTTATTTTAGGAATAAAGATTAAGTTATGTTTTGGTAGTATATATGATTATATTTTTGGTTAAGGCCATGATTATTTAGATTGTTTTGGGAAAATATTAGTATATTTTAGAGAATATATGTCTATGGAATATCCATTTTTGGTATATTAATTTAGGAGTTATTAATGTTATTTAGAGATAAATGTTAACTTCATTTTAAATGAATATGTGATCAAATAATTCTAATATTTGGGTTTCAAATTTAGACAAGAATATTTTCAATAATTTTCGTGTTTGTTTTCTTTGGAGTGATTTAAGTTGAACTTTGGGTTTTTTTGTTAAGGATTTGGATGTTAATGTATCATTTCATTATGTGAAGTTTTATTCATATTGGATATTATCTTACTTAGTTATATCCTTTTTGTTTTTAGTTAATGGATGTAAATTATAGGAATAACTTATCATCCTTTTATGAATATTATGTTCAATTATAAGATAATTTTAGTGATTCAAGCATTAAAAATTCATAATTTTAATTAATAATATAGAATATGAGAAAAATCAGGGTTGGAAAACTATTAAAAACTCAACTGAAGGATGAAATTATAGTTATGTAATGGATATAAATAATGTAAGTATATTTTTCCACAGATCAAGCTAGAAGAATTTCAACTTTCTGTGAATTACAAGAAAAATATAACTTAGTTATAGTATTTTCTGTAGAAACTAATTCAAAAGTATGAGCCTTATAATTCTACTTAAATGGTTTTGGAAATATTTACATAAGATATAATAACTTTCCTAACATATAAATAAAAATTAATTATCATGATAAAATTTACATCAAATTTCATTACAATTCCATGATACCCTATTTTTTGTAAGTACAAATTACGATTACATGGACATCATACTTTTTAGGGGAGGAGAATATAACGACCGAATATTTTAGTATGAATTACTTTTAAGTAAATATATTATTTAATAGATTGTGATATTCAAAAATCCAAACTAAAGTGAATAAAATTTAATTTAAATGAATGGTATAAATAAATTAACTACAAATATAAATTGTGAAAATAGAAAATTTAACACCCATTGGTAATTGATTTGAAAAATTCTAAGAACACTTAAAGTTTAAAAGGGCCATTTCTCTATACAATTCGTTTTTCCTTACATTTTACCTTTTCTTTTAAAAGATAAATTTATGAATTTTCGAATTTTAATTCTATGTATTGGAATTCATTTTTTAATTAATCATTTCAAAAATTGGTTTCATTTATTATTTTATATTTTTTTGAAATGGGTGATTTCTCGATGATATTGAAAAATCCCATTTTTATAAATACTCTAAATTTTATATCATAATCATGATGTATCACTGAATTACAAATTTATAAAACAATTATAAAAACCAAATATACATCAAGTTAGTATAATAAATAATTTAAAAACATTATGAATTTGTAATCCCATTATTTATATTTTTGGAACCAAAGTAATATTTTATTCTAACCAAAAAATTATTTTTAGATATTTACATTTAACAGTGTGCTTGGAAGGTGATATTTGGTTTTAAAATGGTCATAATTTAAAATAAACTTATTTTTTTGTAATAATTCATTTAATTCATGGAAATCAACACTACTCAAGATTATTGGTCCCAAGTAAATATAAACCCATTTTATATATAAGAATACCATTTTCCTAAAAATGATTTTTATGAATTTTGTTTACTTATTTTAGAATTCATTTATGAAACATATATAAATTGAATTTTGTAAAATGTATTAAATATTTAGAATCTTTAGTTTCAAATTTTAAAATAACATCAATTTCATTTTTACTAATAATGAATAGTTACCATTAAAAAAGTTGGTCGCCACAATAAAGGTTAGAAGGGTTAATAGAGGGGTTTAACTAAGAGATATGGTTTCAAATATCTATGAAATTTGTCTAAGTATGATTTTATGAGTGGAATTATACCTTAAATTATCCAATATTTAAAATTTTACTAAGTTGGATCCACTTTTCAGGAGAAATACATTTTTGTTTTTAATAGACCTTAATATTTACAATAGTGTCACTCCTCACACTTATAATATGGAACCTCCTATTCAAATTTATCTTCACACTTTAATAAATTAATATAACAAAAATACCTACCCAAAATCCTTAACCATGTCCTTGAGGCCATATTCTCTCTCAAATATCAATCCTCTAAGGGTTAATGTGTAATTGAGGTAAGATATCCAAGGAGGAGGTATAAGTCTTAACTGAATTATTTAAAATTAATTTATTATTCTAACACATTATAATATATTTTAACCATAATAAAAAAATTAAATCAGTATGTTTAATATAATTAAATGTTATCATGTTGATTTAAAAGATATTTTCTTCCTTCGTTCCATCCTATGGAAAATGGAAACATTGCTTGTGTGTATGTGCAAACTACTGCCCCCATGAAGTGATGTATTTTATTTTTTATCACCAAATAACATGGATGGTTATAAGGATATATTTAATGAATATATATGATATTTATGAAAAAATTATTATTCATTAAATATAAACTATTTTATGACCCCCCATAATATTTAAAAAATAAAAACTCCATCCATGCATACATACATACCACCACCTCCATGAATGACATGTTTTTTTCATTACCACCTTACATGGATGGTTTCAAGAATGATATGAATAAATAAATATGGTATTTATAACATTATAAGTTTTAAAAAAATAATATTTTCATTATATTAATAATATTAACAGCAAATGATCATCATAAATTTTAACCTACTAAAATGATATTAACGATACACTTTGAAGTAATAACCACTTATATTTCATTTCATTTTTTATTCTGCATATTCATCTTTTTGAATATGTTTTCTCAATTTTATAAAATATTTTTTAAATATTTAATATTACCTAAAAGTGATAATATCACAATATAATAATATAATTTTATTCATTTGATCATTATAACATGTTCTTGTTTGGGTTGGTTTTTACCACATATATGGATGATGTTATAATAATTATATCCTGAATGATAAAAGAAACTTAGATACTAGTAATATTATATAATAATGAGTAATTTAATATTTTTTCAAATTTATTAATGGTAATATATATATATATGTATGTGTATATATATGTATATGTTTTATTAAAATTAGTTTTTTCTATATAGTCAAATCTTCTTAAAAATAGAATTTTGAAGCTTTCCATGTGACTCACCACCACATGTTCCATAAAACATCCTTGGAACACCAAAATAATATAAGTTAAATTGATAAAATAATATTTAATATCCTAGAGGTTAGGAATTTATAATTAAGGTGTAAAGACCAAAAATACCCAATCTAATTGTGCATGGTAAATAAGACAATTAACCCATAAAAATTGATTTCATCAAAGAAATGTTGATAAATGGATAATAATAAATTATATGTGCATGATATAAAGAAATATAATTATAAATAAGGTTACTATATATATGTATACTAATACTAAATGTATTATATATGGGGTTATAATGTGTTTGACCAAGTGGAAGTATATGGTACGAGGATTTTTAACTGAATTTCCTTTCATTGGGTTATATCACTTATTTATTGACAATGTTATGAAAAGATTATGTGTGTTATGAAATTTATTTATTTTATATTATATTTACAATTTTTTGTTTATTTAATTTTATTACACATAATAACTCCATTTATTTATTCCATCTTTAAATGTTATGAACTTTATAATGATTCTTTGTGACAATTTCAATTCCCTAAGACATGTTATATGTTGTGCACTATGATTTATTTTATATAAGGTACTTAATTCATCATGAATTTAATTTGACATATTATTTAGTGGATATCATGGGTTTTCATAATCATATTGCGTTCCTTCATACAATTTATTTTGATTCAATCATTACCAATGTTTAGGGGTTTCTCGTTTCAACCTTATTTATTTGTGATATTTTTTTGATTCATCAAACTATATTCAATTATATGGTGTATATACTACCTATATGACATATAATATCATTTATATCTTTATAATAATGATATTTTATGTTCCTTATCTTGTTATTTATTTAAAAATGGGTTTGTTTTAAAATACCTATGGGACTTTTCTTTAAGACCTTGTTTTAAATATTTTAATTTCAATCCCTTACATGTAAATATTCTTAAAAATATTTTACTAAAGTTTTTACCCATAAATAATTTTTTAAGAAAGTTAATTTATAATAACTTTTACATTCTTTAATTTTTTTTTAAGGAAATATTTTCAAATTCTTTCGATTTGAATAACTTTTAACTTTTTTAAAAAAAATTGTATAATGAATGTTTCTTTTTAAAGTATATAGAACGAATAAATTTTCATACCATCAAGAATTTTTTTGTTATCAATATTACTTTTTAATTATTATGGTTTTCAAATAAAATATTATTCCAATTGTTTTTGGAATTTTTATAATTTAAAAATTTAAAAAGGCTATTTCATATTGTTTTTCAAAAAAATATATATAATACTTTTACAAAAGTGTTTTAATCTATGTAAACATATTATAAATTATTCGTATAATTAAATTGGGATATATTCTAATGATTACATCCATGTTATTACAATGGATTTCTTATGATGATATTTTAATTAAATTTACATGAAAATCATTTCTTTTCCATAGGTTAATCAAGCTATAAAGGAATGATGGTTGTTTTTGTGAAATTTATATTGAAATGAAATCCCCATGAGTTGTATTAATATTATGGTTCTTAGAAGTTATATATGTTAATATATTATATTATAATATCTCTCTCAAATTCATTGGGTAGTGATTTAGTCTATATAGACAAAATGTTGGAGATAACCCAATAGGTTGCTCCTATTGAAAGGGTTATATGAAAGAGTTAACTTGGGTTTCAATATGAATTCTCCAAGATACTTATATGGTTTTAAAATACTTATTATGATATATAATGGTTCTATTTAACAATGGTTTATTTTATATGGCTCTTTACTATTAAATCATATGAATTCTATCTCGTGTTATATCAAAGCTTTATATTTGGGATCACGATTCATGAATCGTGTTTTATTGGGTATGAATCTATTATTCTATAAAAATTCATTATGATATCAAACTATTGTGATAATATTATGATACATTATTATAATATATTAGTAATTCCCATGTTTAACCTTATTGGGAATTTTATCTCACCCTTTTTAGTATTAATTTCCCCAAGATATGAATAAGGTTAATACATGTATAATATCTAAAAGGGTTTCATATGTGGAAATGTTTTTTGGGAGTTGTTAAATAATTATTTTGGAATAATAAAATCTGGGTATTATGGTAAAAATTCCAATTTTATGGGAAATATATATTTTCTATTTATTAATGGGTTCTCATAATTCTCTAAAACTATAAAACTAAGTGCGCTTGAGTATGTAAGTGACTCTGCATTTGTTACTGACAATTCCATTATTGAATTTTAAATTTTGGTTTCTTAATTTGGTATCAAAATCAGTATATAAAGTATATAATTTTAGCACTAGAGGTAGGTGTATGGATCTAGGGCATTATACTCATTTTAGTTTTATTTGATTCATTACACAAGTATTTATTAAATGAGGCAATCTAGTAATTTTTCTCACAAAAATGGAAACTTTTGAAAGGAAATACTAATTTTGGTAAGAAAATGGAAAAATAATAATTTTACTAATAAATATAGTATAATATTGGGAAGAATAATTTATTTTCGAGTATAGAACTATGAGTTTCTATTAAAGTTATATTTTTATATTTATTCTGGCTTTTTGGAAATGTTTAAGTTCCATAGTGATTTTTAAATAAATAAAGTATTTATTTTTTTAGTAAAGTTTTACCTAAATTTATTGTTATATATTCATATTTTTAGAGGCATTGACCTGAATCATATACATATAGATTGCTATATTGATGTATTAATGCCCTAGAGTTGGGAAGAGTCATCATAGGTTGAAAATATATCTATTAATAACATGGTTATTAAATATAATAACCATTATGTGTTTCCATTAACCTTCATATTCAATTATTGTTACCTTATCCATAATTAAAATCTTTTCATAAAATTCACATATGATGATGATTAATAAGTGATGTATATTTAGAAATTAGAATAAAATCAATCTAACCTTTATATTAAATATATTATCAAATATAATTTAGAAAATATCAAACTTATCTATATTATTTTAAGGCCTTAAAATAAAATTCACATCATGTGTGATATATTTCTATAAAACTTTTTTAGAAGTTATTAAATTCATTTAATGTTCTTAAAATTATAAATTATATTTTTTAAGATATCGTAGAGAATGATTTATTTATTTTTGATAAAATTTATTATTATTTAAAATTATGAAGATTAATATTTAAAATAGTAAATTTTTTTACATAATACTGAAATGGATCTAACAAGACTGAAAGAATCATGATTCAATATATGGGTTTAATCATTTAAAGATATAATTTTTCAAAAAATAACACTTCTATCTAACATTTTATAAACTCATTTTCGATGAATAACACAAAAATACATTTATATTATCCAAGTGATGGTAACAACATACTATAAATATTTTTTAATTATAAAGGGTCTTAATTCACTAGGTCTTATCAATGGGTGGCGGTGGGTGGAGGATGTAGATGTATCTTAATATTAGTTTAATATATTATATGAACATTATTTAAGTGAGGTGATATAATTATTTGGAATGGTGTGAGTAACTAAGATAGTTTGATTAAATAATGTAATCAGTGGGAATGTTTGGGGGAGTGTTTTAGATTGGAATGTTCACATGTGGGTGTGCCGCATGCTTCCCCATCATTTTTCAAAAGTATAACAAGAATGTTGTTGGGGAACGCATGAATCCCAATGTGGTCACTAAAAAAGTTATTTACTCCTATGGAACTCCCTAACCTAATAGAACATTGTTTGAATAACATTGGTGAAGTTTGGTGAGCCAATTTAGCTAATTTACATTAAATAGTACTCATGATCTTTTGTTGAAATTTTATCCTACCAACATTCTATGAATGTTTTTAGTAGGCTATGTGTAATTTTTATGGTTTTGAAATTTTATTCTAATAGTGATAACATTTACTATTCAAAATGATGTTATTGATAATTAATTAAGAAAATGGTATTATTCATTAAATTGTTAATAAATTCATGTGTGAATATTTTTATGACTTGGAATACATAGAGATGTTATAGACCACTTTCTTAAGGAATGAGATTAACATTTTTATGTGAGTTACTCAATGATGAAATAGATTAATAACTATGATGATAATAATAATTAAATAAGACACAGTGAACAATTTTTTTAGGGTAAAGTGGATTTAAGTGAAGGTATCATAAACTTATTTTAAATTATATATACCTCTTATTAAGAAAAAATATAAGAGGAAAAATTCTAACAAGATATAAATAATATTCACATTTGATAAATATTGTATACTTTCAATATATGATTTTAATGTCATAAAATCTATATGAAAATATAGAATGGAACACTCTCGAGAATGATGAAAATGTGTTTCTAATAATGAAATAAGATTTTATTGATGATGCAACAAATAAATTATTATGATATGTAAATTATATTGTTCTTTGTATATTGATATTATTTTGGAATGGTTTATCATGGATAAAAATGTAAATGGTTATGACCTATCATTGAACTTTGATATGTTAATGGGAATGGTAATTCTAGAGATTGATATGCTATTTTTGGGTTAATAAGTAGAATTCCAAATAGACTGAATTATTGAACATGGTCATAAACTATGATTTATTTTATTACATTCTTTTGTTATTCGTGGTATAGAAATGTGTTTGACATATATTGATAGTTAGGTTTCATGAAGTATTCGTTCATATGATCATCCTTATATCTAAGTTATAGAAATATAATGAAAAAAATAGTTTTTTAATTGTCATTCTCACCCATAACTCTATGTAATAGGTCTTGGATGACTCACCTTTGTATTTATATATATTCTTACCCTATTTAATATGTTTTAGGTTAAATAGTAATCACTTGAGTGTGTACACATTTTCTCTCTCACAGAACTTAGATCGAGGTGTGTGATTATGTACTAAGTATTTATTATTTTTTCAACCACAAATTAGGTTCAATGTATATAGGATATAAGGTATTGTTCTGGAATGATTCTAGTCATAGATGTGTTTCCCCATCATGGGAAATTCGAGCATCTAAGGTGATTCATTAAATATATTATTTATGGATGGACATGAGATATGATATCATTATTTTATGTTATGTTATTTCTTATATGAAAATACGATCCACATATAGGTAATATCAATTACACTATCTTTTGAGGGTGGTTTATAATGATTCTTTATATGGTTATTGTGTTATAACTATTATCCCTTCCTGGTTAAATGTGCATTGGATTATGTTATTGGATGAGGGTATAGGTTCCCATTAGACTATAAATGGATTTATTCTATAGTGCTCCTTATTATTATGATGTTATGATGTGTGGATACATATATTTTTCTAAAAAACTTATTAGCATAATTATAATAACTTATGGGAAGCATTGATTTAAAATAAATTATTTACATTAATGTAAAAGATGGAAATGTGTGTTATTTTTTTATTTAGTATAAACATTATGTATTGATAATTCAAATATAATCTTGTGGTTTTTTGATATTATCTCACTCCTTAGGTTGAATGTGTTGAGTCATGGAATGTGTAACATCCCCAATCCAGAAATCTATCACGTGAACATAAAAGGTTTGTTAAGAGACCTCAAGTGCACCTACCTATATGCTAAATACTACAGACATGTAGTTACAGTATGAAATATAAAGTGGAGAGAATATAACCCTGGGTATGAAGTTTTATAGAAGTATAAAATAAACCATATAACTGAAACAAATAAATATATTTAAATAGATAAATAAAAAAACAAAATCTAAATGAATAATCTAATAAATATTAAAGGAATAATATAATGATGTGATTTAATGTAACTAAATGTGATTCTAGAAATAATGCAAGTAAAATACTAGAAAACCCAAATAAAGAATAAAAATTCCTTGGTTTTGAACCCCACATCGGTCCCAACTCCAAAATTCAATCCATCCAGAAAGTAAGTAATCAACAACAAGGTCATCTTCACTTTTCTAAATATACATCAAAATAATTTTCACAAGTACCAAACAACATCCTAGGTAGGGTGTGAGTATTACATAGTAAGTCGACACCATCTTGTCAAAACTAAGGAGTTTGATAAGAAGTGTGCTCAACAAAGAAATAAGTTGGTGTATTAATTAATTCCACAGTTAATAAAATAAAAAAAACCTGATTCAAGTATGTGATGGAATATCTTGGAGAATGTATTATGAACATACCAACCACAACCATATAACCAAGTAAAAATAACCTTTTTTGGCACCATGTTGGAGTATCTTAGAGAATGTCTTATAAACATGACAACCTTAACCATATAACCAAGTTAAAATAACCTTCTTTAGTGCCATTCTAGAATATATCAAAGAAAATATTAATACCATGACAACCACAACCATATAACCATTGTATAGTCACAAAAATCAGAGTCAAATACCTATAATCATTACAACATCTTGTTAAAATACATATTAGAATTACTGCATGTGACTGTGTAAAGCCAAATCTCTATAATCATTATAGCATGGGTCTGAGCCAAGCCTACTCAATATCAACAATACAACATATAAGTGTGAAAGTGCTACGAAATATCCATACATATAATCATTTAACCATTGAACACAAGTCCCATTATAAAACATTGATATCATAATATCACATCATAATTCTTTATGATTAATTATTTTATCATCTCAGGTTTCAAGTAAGTAACCATTATTTTATGTTTTTATGTACTTAAAGTGTTTGGGTGAAGTTTTATAGGGTTTTGAATAAGTTTAAAGTCGTTTTGGGGTTTTCTTAAGGGAGAAAGATCTATGCATGGTTTCGGGAAACCGTGAAATGGTTTTTGTGGCATTGGTTTTTGGCATAAGGATTGTGCGTGCTCTTGTGAATTTGGGACAGATAATGATATGTAGTCTACCCCATCATTTGTGGGTTGGTTGTGGGTTAGGGATCTCCCCTGTCAAATTGGTTAATTAAGTTATGGATTACTGAAAGGTTGACTCATCACTCATGAGTATAGTGAGGTTTAGGTTCCATGTATGATTGTTGGTGTCGATAAATGGAATGTATTATGTCAAAAAGGAATTTATGAAATGATTTTAGAGCATTGTTGATTACTTCCCGTAGAACTCGATATTGTTTTGAAAAAAATTCTTGGTTATGGAATTTGTGTATATTTTGATATAAACTATATAGAAATTGTTTTAAATAAACTATTTTATATAAATTTTTTAACATGTTCTATCCTAATGGTGTGAGTGGGGAAGTCACTTGGGGAAAACCTATTTAGTTCCATTACTCACCCCCACTTTGAAAAATTTATGCTTTTATAGATTTAATTTATTGTGAAATAAGAAACGGTAAGGTATAAAACATATCTAGTGGTGATTAATAATACTTGGTCTATTTTGTGGAGTGGAGCATGGTGCAGGTTGGTGCTTTGGAGTTGCAGTTGTCTTTGAGTTTAGTTAGGTTTATAGTCTTCTAATGTGTACTTGGTTGTTTTGTAGTATTCTGTTTTGGTAGTCTTATGTATTTTGATTTTGATATAACTAGTATTATTTGAGATATGTTTTATTGATATCATGATTCATGTAGTGGTTTATTTGGTTTGGAAATGTTTGGATGGTTGTTTATTTTCAAAGGGAAAATCATCCACCAACTACTAAAGAATCCCTTGGAATTTATTTCCAACCATTAGGATCCTAGGGATGTCGCATACGACCAAGTAATGTTCCTCTTCATTCTCAAGACAATGAGAAGAATGGGGATGTTACAAGTGGTGTCATCTTGTTTGGTCCTTGACTAACAAGCAGCCTTCAGTTCTTTTGATCTTGGAATTTAAATTCATTCTGGTATATTCCTTGTGCCGGGTTGGTATAAAGGAGCAAGATTGTGAGGACTTGAAATGTAGAGAATAAAAAAGATGGAAATAAATTTTTTTATGTTGAACTTCATATTACTAAGGATTTGGGTACATAAGTGTTTGGGAGACACTTATAGGTTTTGGAATATCATTGCACTACTATAAAATAGATGTTTAACAGTGATGGTATTTATCAGTTTTAGAAAAAAGCACTGATAAATGGCATCTTTATCAGCCCTAAATAAATTACTGATAAATTTTACCCTTTATCAGTGCTTTTTAACATTGGTAAAGGGTCCCTTTATTGGAATTTTATTATTTTCACTAATAAAGGGAACTCTTTATCAATGCTTTAGGTTTAACACTGATAAAGGGTACCCTTTATCAGAGCTTTGTTTTTAGCACTAAAAAAGGGTACCCTTTATCAGTGCTATATTTTTATCACTCATAAAGGAATCCTTTATGAGCACTTTTTTAGAATTGATAAAGGTCATAATAAATAAAATGAAATAATCAAATAAATAATAAATAGAAAGGAGTTTATTAAAAAATATTACAAATTTTATTAATTAAATAATTTATGATAAAAATGAATTCATTGATTATACTATATATAAATTATAAATAATAATAAATATTATGTAATAAATATATTGATACATGTAAAATGAAAATTAAACATATTAAAAATAAAAATAATTAAATTTAGAAAAATATTAAACATTTTACTAATTAGATGATTGTTGAAAATGTTAATAAATAGTATATTATATATATATATATATTAATGTATATAAATATGATTTATATTTCACAAAATATTTATGTGCTTTGCATTAAATAGTGATATATTTATTGAATAATGGTTTATAATTAAAAAAATTAATATAAATTAAAAATATCAATTAATTGCATAAAGTAATGGACATATAATTGAATGTCGTTTGATTTTGAAATTTAACATAGATCAAATGTGTGATATATTGATTTCCCATATACACAAATAATGGTTTTTATATGAAATTAACACAAACAAAACATATCCATTTTTTAAATATTCGTAAAGTGTACTTACTTTTAATTTATTCAATTTCACTCATTTTTATCATGCTTGAAATTAAAATTAGATATTAATTAATAATGTTAAAAACATATTTTTTTAAAAATAATTACAAATAAATATATTTATAAATGTAAATAAAATATTTATAAAATTATATATTTTAATTATAAATAAATAAATATTTTATAAAAGTATTTTTTTTAAAAAAAATATATATAATTATATAATTATATATAATTATATAGATATTATTTTAAAAAAATTTATATAATTATAAACAAATAATTATATATTTAAATAATTATAAAATTATAATAAATATATTTAAATAACTAATATATTTAATATATTTATATTTATATATATTTATTAAGTATATATATATTTACAATTATTTATTTATAATTATAATTATAAATCCTTTATCAGTGCTTAAGTAATATTCTTTGACAAAACAAATATTTATCATCACTTTTTTAGAGCTAATAAAATGAGGCTTTATCAATGCCAAAAAAAAGTTGATAAAATCAGTATTTATGAGCACTAAAACTATAGAGCTGATAAAGATATACCTTTATCATCACTAAAAAATTGATAAATATGCCTTTTATTAGTGCTTACTACTTAAGCATTTATAAATGGACTCTTTATTAGCTCTTATTTGAAAGTGCTAATAAAAGTGTCCCGATCTATTTAAAAAAACATAACCAGTTTCAAACCCGTCACGATATCAGAAACTTTTTGCGAAATCCACCCACTACCAGTGCTCCTCCTCAATTAATCGAAGCTCGAATCACAAAAACCCACTTGAATCAAACAATGCCACTTCATCCAGTTTCTGAAATATTGTACAGAATCTAGTGTTCTCTGGTAGTTAGGGTTTCTAAAGATAACATTGTGATTGGGATCTGGGGGTCTCAGATTTTTTTTAACCTACCGAGGAAGGCCTGTGTTTTTCTTTGTAGGTTCTGATTTACTTTTTTTATTTGTTGTTTCATTTTTGATTTCTTCTTCGATGTTGTCATCAGTTATTTTTGGTCTAGTCATTATATACTATTTAACTTTTGTTTTATGATATGTTGTTTGCTTAACTCCTGATTTGGTCGTTTTAAATTATTGTTTTGATTCAATCTGCTTCACTGTCTACATATATACCCCAGCTTGCTCCACAAGCTTTTTTTGTCACTATTTTGAAATATTATAGAAACACATCTGGTCCACTGATAAAAAAATTAAATAAATATTTATTCCACTTAATAGTGGATGTTTTTTTATATAAACACCTTAAATGAATCAGAAAATTGGATTTTCAAACCAATTCTTAGTATGGTGATGGTGTGAATTACCAGCAGAAGCTGATTTTATGCAATTAATTTTAGGTAATTTATTTATTTAAATTCTATTTTAAAATTCTAGTGTAAGGGTTTCGATTAAAAATTTATTTGCTCATAATTGGGTTATTTTATTTTAAGAGAAATCTTAGTAGGGGTGATAGTATTTTTATTAATTTTCAATAGCTTTCTATTTTCAAAATTAGTATGGGGCTGTATTGATTTTTCTATATTTTTATATTGTGATGTATCTGTTACATATATATTTTCTCAACTTTATTATATATATATATATATATATCTATCTATCTATCTATTTATATGTGTTTTCAGAACATATAATGTAAGGGTGATTTTATAATTTTTTATTCACAAATTATGATTCTGGATTTCAAAATTAGGAAGATATTATATTTATTTTAATTAAAAATTTTGTTTAAATGTGATTTTTTTGCAATTATGTGTATTATATATTCCATGTTTTATATATGTATATGATTAAATGTGTACGGGACAGAAGTTACAAGGATTGGTGTGTTTTTCTCCCTTGTTTGTGATATATCTTGTCGATGTGTATTATTGATTTGATGCCAACTTCTTTTTGTACCTCCCTAATATCACAAGAATGGGTCAATGTTTATTATATTTCTTCCCTAAAATCCTTCATATGGGTAGATCTAATGTGACAACCTCCCTAGAATACTATGGATGGATCAGTGTGTTTGGATATGACATCCTATGAGTATTGAGATGTTTTTAAATATTTTATATACCATTAATTTTAAATGTAATAATTCTTTAGGTTGCTACGTCACATGTTCCAAAAAATAAAATGAATGTTACCAAATTAGATATATTTAAAATTATTTATAGATATTCATCATTTTAGTTCAACAAATATTGGTTCCACACCTAGGAATCACTGATTACTATCCATGTATACGAAAAAACTACTTTATTTATTGAAATATTTTATCAATACATTTTTATGTCTTATAGTTTATTGAATGAGAGTTTATTATTCTTGTTTATTATATTCAAGTTTCTTATTACTCCTTGATTTCCTATATTATATAATCATTTTCTAGGGGATTTAAGAAATACTTGATGTGTGTCAAATAATAGTTATTATTGAAATTTGTTTCCTAAGACTCATCCCCCATATCTTTTATAGAAAACTATCATCCTCATCAAATTCATCTCCCAAATAGTCATTATTGCAGTTTGTTGGTTGAAACTCATCTACCATTTCTTTTATGTTTCTTGTACTAATCTGATCATTATTCTTCACATGGATGACTAATTCTTAGAGTATTTAAAGAAATATAGGTGCATGCCTATAAGAGATGAAGGATGTGTCAAACAAAAAAGGCAATGATAAATGTCAGAGAGATGAGTTAATGAGGAAGAGTTGTCTATATCTTTAATATTTGAATGAATTAACAGTATAACACCTTCCATGGCGTATTAATTGATTTCTTAAATTAAATTACCCATTTTCATCAACATACTTAAATTCCATGAAGCAATAAAATGTTTTGTTTCCCTTATTATAATGGTCTATAACATTCACCATTGATAGTGAATATCATATGTGACTTTATTTATTTCATATATAAAATTAATCTTTTATGAGTCCAACAGGGTGGATATGAATCAAATATAGATGTACTATAATCTTTTGAAAAAATAGTTTAAATACTGAGTTAAATAGTTCACCAAGTTTTCAATAGTGCTTGCATACGACCGTTCTCAAATCCTATGTCCATTTTTACATTGTTTTTATCCAACAAAAAATAGTTTGGAAGAGTTAGAAAAACATTTGATTTATCACAGAATAGTTCATAGCTATAAATTTTTGACTAAACATGAAGAAAAATTTAATATGGACATAGATTAGGATGATACTATGGTTTATGGATCATTTGATATGAATACCAGTGTAAATGATGACGGCGATCACTTGGAAGAAATGACAATGGAAATTGAAGATGAACTTCATCATTGTACAATGTTGTTTGAGGAGTTAAATTGATATTCCAAGAAACCATTGTATACCATTTGTATTAAATACACAACATTTTCCACTGTATTGAATTTATATAATTTGAATGATGACAACGGATGGAGTGTCCCCAGCTTTACAGAACTAATTGTTCTCCTGAATGATATGTTTCTAGAATATAATGAATTACCATGGGGAAAATATGATGCTAAAATAATGTTACGTTAAATTAGCATGATCTCTAAAAAAATTATTGCTTGCCCAAAGGATTTCATATTGTTTCTCAAGGATCATTAATCACTCATAAATTCCCTCAGTGTGGGGAAAATCAAGACAAGAAAAATTAATCAATTCCTTAGAAATATGTGTGGTACTTTCCTAACATTTCATGGTTTATAAGACTATATGGATGTCAGGAAACTGTGATGTAATTGAAATGGAATGCAAATACAAGAATTGAGAATGTGAACCTATTCTATCCAAAAAATTATTTTCAATGGAAGAAAATTAATTATGAGTATCTTGAATTTCGGAATGAGTCGAGATAATTTCATCCTGCATTATATACAGATGGAATAAATCCTTTAGTTACAAAGAGTAGTACTCACAATACATGGCCCGTCATATTGGTAAATTATAACTTACAACCATGTTTATGCATAAAGTGTAAATACATTATGTTGTATTTTCTTATATCTTGACCAAAGAAACTCGGTATTGATATTGATGTATATTTGGATCCATTGATTGATGATTTTAAATTGTTGTAGGATACATGTGTTACAATGAATGATGCTCATAGAAGTAAAGAATTCACATTGAGGGCCATGTAATATGAAATGGTAAATGACCACCCAATTATGTAAATTTACCATGATATAGCATTAAATGAATATTGGGATGTACCATTTGTGAAAAATGCATATACTCAGTTCAGTTGAAACATTCCTCAAATATTATATTTTTAGTGCATCATAAATTTTTACCTTGATGACATAAATACTGATCCTAGATAGAAGAATTCGTTGGGAATATCGAACAAGGTACAACACTATCTCCAGTAAGGGGAGATCAACTGTACAATAGAGTAAAATATAGGGACACTTTTTTGGTAAATGATTATTAAAAAACCTTACAAAATCAGGATGGAAGAAGAGATCAATTTTCTTTGAATTATAATATTGGATTTTTTTTGGATGTTATACATTTTATTGATGTCATGTATGTATAAAAAATGTATTTGATTGTGTTATTGTAATTTTACTAAATGTTTCTAGAAAAAAAAGATAACATCAATGATAAATTGCACTTGATTGAAATTGGGATAAGGGAAGAGGTGGAACCAGTGAAGGGTAAAAGGATGATTTTCTTCCTCTTGTAGATTATAGTCTATCCAGATAGGGAAATTTTCAATTTTTCCATTTAGTTAATAGTGTAAAAGTTCCATAGGGTTATTCATCAAATATCAAGAATATCATGTCAAGGAATAATTTTATTTTACGAGGACTAAAAAAAATCATGTTTTAATGAAAGATTTTATTCATTTTCATTTTCAATCCATTGTAACTCAGAATGTATGACATACATTAACCAGACATTACTTTTTTTCAAATCCATATAAAGTAAAGCTATATACTTGGTGAAGTTTCCCATCATGAATAAGAAGGTTGTAGTCATATTATGTGAATTAAAGATTTTATTACCACCATCATCCTTTGATATAATGGTCCACCTGGTGGATCACTTGGTTAGAGAGGTTCAAATATGTGGTTTGGTCTATTACAAATGGATGTACCCAATTGAATGATAGAAGAATATTTTGAAATAGTATTTCAAGAATCGAAATCGGACAAAAGGTTGTATTGTAGAATGATATATGGTTAATAAATCTATTGAATTATTTATTGATTACCTATCAAGTTCTCATATAATAGATCTCCCAAATTGTCATCATGGTTAATACCTTATGGGCCAAGGGATTTCTAGAAGATATGTTGTTACAATTACCTTGAAAGATAGAGAGCAAGCACACATTTAAATTTTGCATAATAGTGAATATTTTTATCCATACATTGAATCCAAAAAATAAATTCTTAGAGATTTGAATCCATCAAGGGATAAAGTATGAATATAAAATTCACATAATAGATAGTTTATAGGATGGATCTGAAATGAAATTATAAGGAGTTATCAAAAAATTTGAATTCAATGATTGAATGAATTTAATGGCTAGCGAGTGGATTGAATGAAAATGTTATATCGTACACAGGTTTTTTAATCAAAGGTTATATATTCTATATAAAATAACACGAAGAATGTAATATGAAGAAAAATATTGGTGTTACTCTTATTGTTTAAGAGATTCACATATCTAGTTCTAATGATAGAAATCCAATTTATGAAAATATGTTATATTTTGGAATTATCAAATAGATATTAGAGTTGGATTATAAAACATTTCAAGTAATGATTTTACATTGAAAATGGGTTGACAATATCATAGCGGTGAAAGTTGGTTAAATGGGATTTATGAAGGTGAATTTCAGCAAGTAAGGGGGAAAGATGATCTATTCATAATGACATCACAAGAAGTGAAAGTATTTTAGGTCTCAGATCGAAAAAATATGAATTGGTAAATTTTCCTTCAGGTGACTAAAATAAATGTTGGGTCAGATGAAAATTCAATCAAGGAAGACCCTTTTATTTGGAGATCACAATCACTTATGCTGGTCCAAATGTAAAAAATGTCTTCTGTGTTATATGGGACCACAAAGAGGGGATTTGAATTCTTGATAGAGGAACTAAATCATAAAAAACAATAAAAAAGAAAGATAGTTCAATTAGAAGGTAAAAGTGTTTCCTAATATACTATGTTTTTCCTCAAAATATTATATTTTCATTACTACATTGACATAATCTAAATTAAATGTTTGACTACTCATGCAGACAAATTCTTCTATACATGACGATGTAACCTATCCATTATAAGAACAATATATAATGAAGGAAACCATTTGGAAAGATATAAAGGTAATGTTACAATATAATTTCCCTATTTTACCAAAAAATAATATAATATTATATTATTTTAATTTTCATTATTCCTTTCAGAGTTTATTTATTTTACAATATTTCTATACATATTTCATGCCTTTATAGGAAGAGAAACAATGATTTCATTACTCAGTAACATAGTTAATCTTGATGTTTTCATAGTAAAATCATTATCCATAAAATTAATGTATTTTATCATATTAATGTTTTATTTATTTATTTTTAGTATTACTCATATAATAATTTCTTTCTTAAACTGGAGGATTCTTTTGTTTATGTTGGGGTGGTCTATATATATTTCATGCCTTTATGTACCAAAACATAAATAGACATCTTCTACCTAAATTTGTTTTCACCCCTTTAGTGTTGCATTTATCTCTTTCCTTCAATTTCCCTCCACTGCCTTTGTAGGAAGAGAAATGATGCTTCCTCTACTCAATAATTGAGGTTCTATTGATGTTCCAATAGTAAAATAATTATCTATAGAATTAATATAATGTTTCATATTTATTTTTATTTTATTTATTTATAGTATTATTCACAAAATAATTTTTTTCTTATATAGGTGGATTCTTTTGTTCATGTTGGGGGCATTTATCCATCTTTCATGTTGTTGTTCACCAAAACCTCCATAGACTTCTTCTCTCTCAGAAAACGTTATCTCTACAGTGTTGACATTTATCAATTTCATTCAAGTCCCCTCCACTGCCCAATCACGAGGGAAATCTTGATCTTTCCATAGTTAAATCACTATCCATATAATTAATATATTATTTCATATTTATTATTAATTTATTTATTTTTAGTGTTACTCATATAATCACTATTTTCTTATATAGCTGAATTTGTTTTTTTTAGTAGGTGTGGTTTGTTCAATGCTACTAATGCAGTGCTAACAATTCAAAAAAGTCAATGTAAATCATGGTAAAATATAAATTTAGGATTTCTTAAAACATTTTGATGTGTATAATTCAGGTACACCTCAATCTAACACACAATGTTACCATTATGACTCCAAGAACTTCTTTCTATTTAAAATTTTTATTAATTTTAGTAAAATAGACAAATGAAATACTCAAAACTGGTAAAACATATTCATATTGTATTTATACTTTATCAAAATTATCCATAAGTCAATTTTGACAAGTAGAAATCAGTCTCACTTCAATCTGATACACGATGTGCCTGATATGACTCAATGTGTCCATTATCAGTTTAAAATCAACATTTTAGTTCAAAAGGTTTTACTCGTTGAAAACTGGTCAAATGCACTCGAATATTCTTTATAATTTTGGACAATGATTCATAAGTCATTTTTGATGTGTACAAATTGGTTTCACATCAAACTAATACATTATGTCGATTGTATAGGAATGAGTCAAACGTGCATGTTTCTAGTTTAAAATAACATTTTTGTAAAAAATAAGAATGACATACTCAAAACTGAAAAAATAATTTGAGATTGTTGTGGTACTTTCTGAAAATGATTCAAAATTAATTTGAAAAGTGTAGTAATCAGTTGCACCTCATTCTTACGCATTATGTTACCAGTATTATTCCAAGTGCTTCTTTTTATTAAAAATTGTCATCGATTTTAGTAAAATGGGCAACTGTCCTACTAAAAAAATAAACTGAATTCAGATTGTTTTATACTTTACAAAAAAGATCCATAATTCATTTTTTATCTGTCGAGATCGGCCAAACCTCAATACGATACACGATGTGCCTGGTAGACTCAAAGACACTATTATAAGTTTAAAATAATTATTTTAGTTCAAAAAGTATCACTCATTAAAAACTGATAAAATAGACTTTGGATTTCATGATAATTTAAGAAAATGATTCATAATTCATTTGTGATATTTAGGAATTGGTATCACATCAAACTGATACACAATGTGATCAGAATGAGTTAAAGTACTTGTTTCCAGTTTAAAATCACATTTTAGTAAAAAAGAAAACTTGCATACTCAAAATTGAGAAAATTCATTTTTATTACTTTAATACATTATTAAAATGATTCATATGTCATTTGAGATGTGTAGTAATTATAAACACCTCAATATGAACTACAATGTGATCGGTATGTCTCAAAGTGCCTATTTTTATTTAAAATTGACATCAATTTTAGTAAAATGGACAATAGACCTACTCAAAACCAAGAAAATTCATTCTGATTTCTTTAATAGATAATTAAAGCAATATATAATTCATTTTTAATTTTTAGGAATCAAAATCACTTCAATCTAATATATAATGTTCCCAGTATTACTTAAAGTTTCACTTATCCGTTTAAAATCGATATTTTAGTTCAAAAAGTGTAACTCACAGAAAAAATCAAATGTGCTTGGATTTTCTTGATAATTTAGGAAAAGGATTCATAATTCATTTATTATGTGTAAGAATCATTTTCCTATCAAAATAATACGTGATGTGATTATAAAGAGTCAAGAGTGTGTGTTTCCAGTTAAAAATGACATTTTAGAAGAAAATACCACTAACATACTCAAAATCGAGAAAACACATTAAGATTGTTTTGATACTTCAAGACAACAATCCAAATGTCATTTGAGACATGTTGGAATTATCTGCACCTCAATATGCAGCAATATGTGACTATTATGACTCCATGTGTATCTTTTTATTTAAAATTAACATCTATCTTAGTAAAATTAACAATTTATGTTAATTTATTTCTTTATATTATTACTAACATAAGAATTTATTTCTTATCCAGATGCATTATTTTTTTCAAGAAGGGGTGTTATTTTGGAAATATCATGATTCATGGTTATGATTGAAGTACAAAAGAACATTTATTGTTTTTAATGTATGTAATATGTTTTATATATGTAATTGTATAAAACAATGTTTAAAAACATCTAGGATATATTGTTTTTTCTTATATTTTTGTTGTAAATTTCATTTCATTGAAATGATATATTGAGACATGTTTTTATTTATATTCAGTGTTTCTAATAGCAGGTTGTACTATTATAGCACATTTCACTGGTTTTTAGTGTGATGTTGTAGAATACTACAATAAGACCCTTTATTAATGGTTTTAAAGGCATTGATAAAGATGAATTTTTCAGCACTTTTAAAAGAGATGATAAAGGAATCTTTTTTCAACACTTTTAAAAGAGAAGATAAAGTAAAAAAATTAGTTCTTTTAAAATGGATTATAAAGGTGCACTTTATCATTACTTCTATAAGCACTGATAAAAGTACCTTTATTAGTTCATTTATAATCATTGATAAAAGGCCATGGTTTCTAATCTCTGTTAGGTAGTTACTTATTTTCTCGCGCTAAAAAGGGGGTTTTCTAGAATTATTGAAGGCCTATTTTTTGTAGTGTTTTCATGGGTTTAGCCAATGATATGAGCATGAAATTCATTATATAATTTAATTCCCACTAGGAGTGAACATATAATTTTGAGTAATGTTTTGATGATTTTTTTTATTCTTTAAAAATGATAAAGTTGTTTTCAAATGAGATATTTTGAAAAAGGTAATTGTTATAGTATTTTAAAAATGGTTTTATTTTCAAAAGAAATTATATTTTTTTTCTAAAATTGTTAAACATTGAAAATAGATGCTTTTGGAAAGTACTATTTTGTGATATAATTTGAAATGCTGAGACTTTAGTTAATAGAGAGTGAGACTTATGGTGTTTATTGTTTGTATAGAAAATGGAACCTGTTAGGTGTCATAGAAACCAATTTGAAGAATCTTCTGAGAATGTGGTTGTACCTATGCCACCGGTGAACCAATAGTTGGTTTAGAGTATTTTCCAAGAATTTTAGGATATGGATAAGGGAACAGGAGGGATGAGCTAAGGCAAGTGGTTCTTTTTGTCCAATTCTAAAAGCAGAATCCACTCATCTTTTGTGGTGATTCTGAAATACAAAAGGAAGAGGTTTGGATGAATAGAATGAATAATATCTTTGATTTCATCATTACACCATTAGAGATGAAAGTCAAGATAAGAGCATATATTCTAGAATATCTTTCATTCCACAGGTGGGATTTTTCTATTCAAGCTTAATTAGACCATAAAATTTTGTGGGAGGATTTTGAGGGGTTTTTTGGAAAAAAAATTATATCCTCATATGATTAGAATTCGAAGAACAATGAAATTATTTATCTTGAAGAAGTAAAATCTTTATCTTATAGAATATAAAACTAAATTAATTAATTTAATGTGCTTCTCACCTAATGTTCCTACTAGTGTGTCCTTAAAGACATGAATATTTGAATATGGGGTGAGGTGAGATATTCTCTCAAAGATATATTTTTCTCTTTATTATAGATTATACAGAGATTGTTAATAGAGAGACGATGGATGAAAAAGACATCTTAGGAGCTATGGGAGGAGGAAGTATGGTGGAAACTATAGGGAAATAGTGGGAACTCTAATGTTGGGAGGAACCTATGGAGGGACACCTTTTTCCAAAGTGGGAGTATGGATCAAAATCAAATGGTTTGATTAGTAAATCCTCCTCAAAAACCAAAGATCTAACTTGGATATTTTCAATGTGGATTGTTTGAACACATGAAGGGGTAGTATATGAAACCACCTAGAGCATGCCATAATTGTAATCAGATGGGGCATCATTAGTGATATTGTCATAGTGCTCTGAAATCGGGTGCTCGGAACACTTATCTAGTGTTGCATGCATCATATGCTTTGACATGACAGGGTTAGTACAATCAGTATCATTAGTATAATAGAGTTATCCATGGTGATTCTAATTATACCATGACTTATCAACCTGGAAAATATCAATAGGTAAATAGAGAACAAAACAATACAAGAAAAAAATTATATAGAGTTGATCTAGTTATCGTGGGTGATCTATCTGGACCATCTTCTATATGAGGTATGATTCTTTTGAATTCCTCCCTTATGCATGCTTTGCTTGATATCATTTCATCTAATTCCTTTATTTCTTCTTGTGATGTTGATTTTATAATATTAAAAGTGGAGATGCTGCATTCTGTGATAAAATGTAAAACTCTTCTTGGTCAAAGAGAGTGTTGAGTATTTGTGTGTAAATAATGTACTATAATTTTTGATGAAGATGAGATGATATGGTATTTCTTTATTCTAGAGATGGATGTCTATGAGATAATCCAGGGTATGGATTAGTTGGTCATATTTAAGGTTCACATAGAGTGTTATACATGAAGAGTCGGTTTTATAATTGAAGTTGGTGTCTCACATCTCTTTTGAGTCGATCGAAGTGTAAAGGTAAGGTAAATAGGCTTATTGGTACTAGAAGTTGTAATTATATCATACCAGTTGGTTGCATTTTATTTATAATCGATAGACGATATGGGGATGAATAGTTTTCTAGTAGTGGTTGATCTATTTATAGACATGTTTCTCAATAATTTCTCAGGGTTTCCACGTATGAAGAAAGTGGATTTTATGATTAATCACCTTCCTGGGACCATCCCTATTTCTCTTACATATTATCATATGGAACAAATTGAGTTAAGAGAGTTGAATGTGTACTTGGAATAATAGGAAAGAAAAGGGTTCATTTGTTTGAGCACCTCTCTATGGGAAGCTCTAGTCTTGTTTGTCAAAAAGGGAGATAGAACTCTTCAGCTATGTTTGGATTATCATAACATTAACCAAGTTATGGAAAGGATTAGGTATCCACTTCAATCCATTGATGATTTGTTTTGAATAATCAAGGTGATATCAGTTGTTCTCCAAAAGTTAATTTTGATCCAGACATCACCAATTTTAGGGTTGGAAGGGGGATATCCCAAAAACATCTTTTAGGAGAAGATGTGGACATTAAAAATATGTGGTAATGATTTTTAGTCTTAATAATGCACTAATATTCTTTAGGGAAAATATGGATTAGATATTTCAGAGGTATCTGGATTCTTTTTTTGTGGTGTTTTTGGATGAAATATGGGGGCATTCAAGGAAAAGTGTTGATCATGAGAAACACTTGGTGATAGTGTTGGGGATCTTGAGAGATCATTATTTGTATACCAAATTATCAAAGTGTTATTTTCGGATATAGGAGGTACGTTTCCTAATCCATGTAATTTCTAAAATAGATGTTTCTATGGATCCAAAAAAGATAGAGTCCATTATCTCTTAGAAACCACCGAAGAATGTCTTCAGGATACAGAGTTTCCTTGGTCTAACTAGTTATTATTGATGATTTTTTTCAATATTTATCATTACTATATTGGAATATTTTAGCTTTTAGAAACATGAATGTTCCATTCCAATGGGATTAGTTATTATAGATGTAGATCTATGTGTTAAAGGTAAACCATAAATCAACACCAATCTTGATTTTTTTTGGAATTAGGACAATGGTATGTGGTGTATTTTGATACTTCTGGATCCAGATAGGGATGTGTTCTCATGCAGGTAGATCATGTTGTTTCTTATATATCAAGATAGTTGTGGGTGGATGATAATAACTACCCAACACATGATTAGGAGTTAGCTTACACAACCCAAAATTATAATACTTGGCATCATTATCTCTTTGGTGAGAAATTTACTTTGTTAACAAATCATAAGATCTTGATGAATATTTTCTCATAATGATATTTGAATATGAGAAAAATAATATGGATAGAGTATCTCCAAATGTTTGACTTTGAATTTATGTATACACTGGGAAAAGGAAATTAAATAGAAGATTCATTAAGTAAAAAATCATTTAACCAGCTGGAAAAAGTATCTTTTGATTATTGGCAGTTGATGTCGGTCCTAACTGACATGAAATTGGAATGGGAAGACTGAGGTGATGTTGTGGTTTTATTTCAAGTTTTTTTGTTAATGATTTGGTAAAGATAGTTAAGGAGGCCTAGAAAAATGATCCAAAATACATTTTTATGAGGTCAAAACACATTGGTGGGAAGACCATTAAGGCATGGAAGTTGGATGAGAGTTTTGTGTTGTGGTTTATATATCGGATGGTTGTACCTATAGATTATCATAAAAAACTTCTTCATTCTTAACACTATTCAAAATGGGTTTTTCATCCTAGAACATAGAGTATGTATAAGATGTTTAAAGCACATTTTTGGTGGGTCAGTATGAAAGCAAATGCGGTTGAGTTTGTTTCAAGATGCTCAAATTTTCTACTGGTTAATTTATATAATCAGTGACTAGAATGTATGTAGTAGTATTAACCTATTACTATATGGAAATGGGATCTTATAACTATGAATTTTTTAATATGAATCCCAAGAATGGTTTGGAAACATGATTCCATATGGGTGATAGTGGATATGCTCACAAAGTCGACTCATTTCATTCCTCTTCCTGAATTGCATACAATGGAGGAATTTTCAAAAATCTATCTCTGAGAAGTGGTAAAAAGGCATGGCATACCGATTTCAATAGTGTCATACATAGATCTGAGGTTTATGTCCCATTTCGGGAAATCCAAATTGAAATTCCTTGGAAATCGGTTGAAAATGAGAACAATTTATCATCTTTAGATTAATAAGAAAACCTTTTGGATGATATAAACATTAGAATATATGTTGTGGGATTGTGTAAGGGATTTTGGTGGCTCATGGAAAGATAACATGCCATTAGTGGAGTTCTCATATAACAAATGTTATCAAGGCTCAATATATATGGATCATTTTGAGTCATTTTATGGGAATCATTATCATTCTCTACTTTTTGGGTGGAAACTAGTGAGGCTTCAATGGTTGGGCTTGGCCTTGTCTAGGAAACAATGTATAAGATTCAGTTAACTAGGAAATGAATATAGATTTATCAGAGTCATCAGAAATTGTATGTCAATCATCGTTTATGGCCTTTATCCTTCTATGTGAGTGATCACGTGTTCATGAGATTCTCGCCAATGCTTGGACATCATTGTTTTTGGAAGTAAGGAAAGATATTTCCTCATTAAATAGCCCCTTTTGAGATACTTAAACAGACTGGAGAGGTGAAATATATGTTGGTATTTACACTAATGTTTAGTGTGGTACATAATGTGTTTCATGTATCTCGGATGAAAAATTATCAACTTGATCTTCACCATATGATTCATTGGGATCACATTGACATAGTGTTGGATGCTTCACTGGTTTACAAGCCAGTGTGGGTCATTGATATTAAAGAGAAAGTATTTCATGAAAAAATCATTGGTCTAGTACGAGTTTTGTAAAAACATGGTTAGATTTAGGAAGAGACTTAGTAATGGGAGAAGGAAATGATAGAGAAATGAATATAACTCTTTCAAGTCAATGTTAGTTTTCTACTTTCTTAGGGAAAAAAGAAAAATGGTTGGGAGAATGTATCACCCCTAGTTTCCATTAAGTATCCCTTATTTTAGGATTTTTAAGTATATTAAGTGTTTGGGTGATGTTTGGGAGGGTTTTGAAGAAGTTTAATGCATTTTGGGGTTTTCCTAAGTTTTCACGGTTGAAGTAGAGTTTTGGGAAACTATGAAACACCTACAAGTTATTGTGCATAAGAAGGTTGAGGGTAAGGGGAAGGTGCATGGGTGGCACACAATTTATCCAAACTATGAAACTACTTAGAAGAAATTGTGACTTTTGAGATAGTGGGATTTGGAATGGTTGACACATGGTTTTGAAACTGTGAAACAAAAACAAGAGAGATTCATCCTTGAGGCAGTTGCAAGTACATGGTTAGTTCATGATTTTCATAACCGTGTGCCTAACCATGTATGGGTTAAAAAAAATATCCAAAAAAGCATATCAAGGTCGTTTTTATATTTTAACCCCTCATTTATGCCTCAAATCAACCCTAAATCATGATTTATTCCTATCTAAGACTATAGAGGATTCTCTCATTGATCCAAAGTAGATATGAGGTATTATCTTGGTGCATTGAAGCTGGATTCTCATGGTAAGTCATTGTTCTTGGTTTTTCTTGGTGGTTTTCTTTATATATACTTCTCTATCTATCTCAGTTTCTTAGATCTACTCCTTTTGGAAATATATCTAAGGTATTTTATTCAAAATATGATTATATTTTTCTTTTTATGATATGGGATGATATATAAAGTTTGTTTTTGGAGATTCAACCTGGTTTCATGGATTTTTTCATCCCGTTTATCATTTTCACCAAATTCTCATGGTAGGTGGATTCACTATCTACTCCTCTATTTAGAGTTTGAAGGATTATTTTTAAATTAATTATTTTTAATGGAATTGGTTGTGAATTTCTTATTGGAAACCCTATTTAGGGACTGTTTATAGAATTATGAAAATTGGGCATTTTGTGGAAAATGAAATTGGTAACTTGATTTTAAAATGATGATTTTATAATTATTTTTTATTTTTGATGCAGGAAAAAGTGGTTTTAATAAAATTATGGTTTTATTGAAATAATGTGTTTGTAAATTATTCAATAAAATCATGGTTTTATTGAAATTGTTGTTGTGGCATTGGTTTTTGGAATAACGGTTGTGTGTGCTCATGTGCGTTCAAGAGGGATAAGGGTAAGGAGTCTCCCCGATCATTACTGGGATAGATAAGGGTCAGGGCTCTCCCCTATTTAATTTGTTCATTAAGTGGGGACTTAGTGAAAGGACGACTCACCACTCATGAGTATTGGGTGGTCCAAGTTTCATGCATGGTTGGAGGTCTGGATAAATTGAATGTATTATTCCAAAATGAAATTTACGAAATGATTTTAGATAATTTTTGATTAATTACCTTGAAAATAGAAAAAAAATTATTAAAAATTGTGGGTTATGGAACTTGTTTATATTTTTATATAAGCTTCATGTGAATTGTTTTATATAAAATATTTTATATAAATTATCTAAAATGTTCTATCCTAGTGACGTGAGTAGGGATGCCACTTGGGGTAACCTACTGAGTTTCATTACTCAGCCCTAATTTGGAACTTTTATGCTTTTTTAGATGTTGTTTATTAGTACATGGGAAAAGTTAAGGTATCACATTTCTCTAGTGGTGCTTAGTTAAACATGGGCTATTTCTTGGAGTGGAGCATGGATTAGGTTGGAGATTTGGAATTGTTGTTGTCTTTGAGTTTTGTTGGATTTGTAGTCTTCCATTGTGTACTTAGTTGTTTTGATGTCTTATCCTATGGTACTCTAATGTAGTTTGATTTTGTTATAAATGGTGTTCTTTGATTTTTATTTCATTGATATCATGCATCATGAAGTGGTTTATTTGGTTATGGAATGTTTGTATGGTTGATTATTTTTAGAGGGAAAATTTTCCCCCAATTATTAATGAAGCACTTTGCATTTATTTCCATCCTTGGGCATCTTAGGGATGTTTCTTAGGGGTATATAATGTTCCTATACCTTCTCATGCCAATGAGAATAAGAGGGATGCACCAATTATGCTAATTACCATTTATCTATCATATAACACTTTCAATTAAATCAAAATTTATTAAAATTCATATTAATAATAAATAAGCCACAACATAAGGATTCTATATCAATTAATCACCTAAGGTCTCATGTCATGCTAAACAAAAATTATTCCCTTAGACAATTCAATTATACTCCTTTTTTTTCTCACCCAAATGGGTAGCTATAAGAAAGGTTAGAGTCCAATTGGAAACAATGGACTCCATAGAATAATCCCATTCATTATTTAATTTTTTTCGGTGCACGTTACATTTGTTATAATCACAATATTGCCAAAACATGGTAATTATCAAACCATAGGGTTAAGATTTAGACTCTCTACCTTTAATTGATAATCCAACAATGCTTCCAATGGAAAACACCCATGAGGAAGAAGGTTCAGATGAATGAAAAGAGAAACCTAAATAAAAAATGATCAAGATCAAAACCAACAACACACAAGGTCAAAGGATTCCAATACCACATTTTGAGAACAAGAGAGAGAAGTAAGAAACTTGGACCAAAACCACTTACCAGGGATCAAAGGCATTATCAGGACATCTGAAATGGGGGTTGAACATCAAAATTCACTTAGAGGATTTGCTTATATTAGGAGGATAAGATCTGTAGCGAATTAGAATAAAATTCATCTTTATAACATAATTTAAAATAGTGGGTTGGGGAATTAAACGACATGTAATGTAGTTACACTTTGTGTAAATATTATTAATGAAATATTCCAAAAAATAAATCACCTCATATTTATTTTATTAAAACACCTAAACAATTACACAATTCTAAATCCATTTACAAGGTGAATAAATCTTTTACAGATGGGTTTTCAACCCATTTTCCCTTTAAATAATCCGAAACTCCATTAAATATTCTCAACTTACCAAGAACCCATAAGACACTTAACCCATTTATAACCAAACTCTAACTCAAAAAAGAGTACATCCTTGAACTTTAGGTCATTTTACCCAATAAAGGATCTTCATCTCTAAACAAGACTCGACCACCAAAGATGAAATTAAATACTCAAAGAGGGATATACCTAAAAAATAAGGGATCTTACAACCTCCCCACCATATAACATATTGTCCATGAGATGATCTAAGAATCACTGTGAGGTCTCAGTGAACACATCTTGCAACTTCATTCGCATATCGGACTCCTTCTCGTAGGTATCCTCTTGAACTCACACAAGATGACACTACGCTTGAAACAACAATATAGTCATACCCCAAATATATTTATCACTATGATCCACAACCTGCATTGGATTCCCCACAAAGGAAACATTAGCACAAAGTTCAATGTATTGAATACCTATGTAACACCCCAAGCTTCCATGGTATGTTTCCCTTCGAATAATGCAATAGCGTGTGTTGTACGCAACCTCGAGCTCTAACACACACCACAACTAATTAAACTAGCCGTTGTGAATAGTAATACCTACTTTTTGAAATTTTATACATTTTATTTATCAAAATGGACTTCATTTTTGGATTCGTTATATCGAAATTATCCTATGTTGAATTTTTGGTATTTTTCTGAGAACTTCAAATTTTTTATGAATAGTGAAAAATACTTAAAAAAAACTTTTTAAATCAAAATAATTTATAGTGATAAATTATACTATTTAGTGGTTTTAAAGTATAATTAGAATATATTTTTACCATTTTATCCAATGGTGGTCATTAGAATTAATTTAACATTGAAATTGGACATAAACAATTGCCAATCTTTTGATATAAATTGTTTCTTAAAAACACGCTATTTTTTGTAACAGCGGGAATTAATTATAAAATTAATTAATGCAACTTATATGTTTGGAATTTTGTAAAATAGACAACATTTTTGAATTCGGAATATCAATTATAGCTTAGGGTGAAATTTTGGCCTTATTCTGAAAAACTTCAATTTTTGATGAATAGTGAAACCACTAAGTGGTTGTTAAAAACTGATTTTTCGTTAAAATGAAATATTACCACTTATGTGATTTGATTTTCAAAAATCCGACACACATGGTTGTCATTAAGAAGTAAAATGTGGTTCAATGAGATTAAAATAATTTTTGGTGAATAGTAACTTTTAAGTTCTTAATCGCGATTAGAGGTAATTAGTGTAGTTTAAGGTAAAAATAATGTTTTAATAATATGAGATGAGCTTGACACTTGTCCTACTCCTATTGGATGATTCATTTCCGACCAAGACAACCCATGGGTCAACTTGGGGACCCCATGGAGCCACTTTAGTTGGAAAATGACATTAATATATATTTATTTAATGTTAAAATTAAATTGACACAAACATGAGTTGTTTTACTAAAACAGTTTTTAAGTGGGGTTACAGAAGTCCAAATTTTTACTATAAATATTCATTAGAAATCTAAAAAGATTTCCTACATCATAGTAGTTTTTTATAATTTTTATACCTTAAATAAATTAAATTATTTATGACATCATTATGATGCAGCGATTACCTCATTATTTAACGATTTTAATAAAATGAAAAGATAATGTAAAATCCAAGGCTTACACTTGTCCAAAGACTATTGGATGGGTATATTTTGAACCCTTATCACCTTAGGCACGAATTATATAAGTGTGGGACCTTTATAATCCGAAAATCATTGTATAATAATGTAACATTTCAATCTTTCCAAAATAGCCCCTCCTCTCCTCTTATAAAAGGCCCCCACCTCTACCACCTTATTCACACTTTCAAGCCTTTTGGTTCGGCCAAACTCTGACCAAATACTCTCCCAACTTCTCTCCCTTAATACTAGAAGCTTTACTTTAGTCATAAAGCCATCCTAAGGAGTCCTTTTGATCAAATCAAAAGGAATAACCCGAAGAAGAGGTAACATTTTCATCACCCTCTTTCATGTTTCTTTCTTCTTCCACTCCCTCTTTGTTTATTATTTCAATTCTAAAATTATAACTCCAGTATCTTCTATATACTGTGATGTTATTATAAATATGGAAGAACCATATTCAGTATTCTGCCCATCATTTGAATGACATGTCACCATACGTGCGTACGTACGGCTCACCGTCTCCACGTCGTGGTGTAATTGTTATTCAATATATTATTATTTAGATGGGTATAATAATGATATGTAATTCATGTAAATAATAAATATAACATTATAATGATTCTGTATATATGATATAATATCTAATTATATATTATTTTAATATCAAAATAATGATATTGTCGCTCGTGCGTACGTACGGACTACCGTCTCCACGAACGCGATGAGATTCATTCTCCGTCATATCCATTCAAGTATAATTATCATTTGATGATTTAAAAATAATGATTAAGGACATGATATCATTATGGATATGAATAACATACAACCTATCCATGAAAAACACGACTTACGTAACAAAACATATAAAAGAAAACTAATAAGTTAACACCCGAAACAACGATAAATCTAAGATATTGTTAACAAAGCAATGTTAAAAGATCATATATGATATCATATGAATGTACATGATTCTTGTATAATTTAATAACAATTATTTCACCATTATACAGAATGTTAACCTACCCCAACCAAGGAAAAGTACAATGTAAGGGATTACTTCACAACCTCTTCATTATCCAAGGTTGTTTATACATAATTATCTACTGGGACCTCGTTATCATCCACATCCATGTTTCTTAAAAATGTCTTTCAAAACATTTTTACTATTAAATGGAAAATGGGTTAAATTCATTTATACCCTTATGCGTTTTTGAAAGGAATCCTACCGTCGTTTTCCAAACAATGTACTTTTTGACCTTTTTGACATATTTAAGGTAAGAATGTTTTTTTACTTATACGGAGGGTGCGGCTATTTTTCGCCATTATAACTTCATCGAAGCTTCCCTTACAAGCTTATAATAATATTTTCAAAGTAAATGTATTATTTTATAATTATGGGACTTTTAAATGATTTCAAAAAAGAGAGATATTTCTCTCAAATAGCTTTGATTTCATCCATGTCAACATCCTTTGATGGGTTTTAAGTTTATTTGAAATTGATTTATGATACAAAACTTCCATTGAGCATTTTGTGAAACATTTGACTGTGGATGTGTTATTTTTATACCATCCATAGTTTATGAAGAAACTGTTGACATTTCGTATGCTAGTTTTAATACGAATATTTATGTTATGTTTAAACCTATTCATATGAGGAATGTATTGGACTTAATAAGTGACGGGTGGAGCCCGCTATAGCTCCTCGATGCATCGGTAGGTCTCATGAGACAACTAGACGTGGAATTGGCCGAGGCCCTTTCCCAATTTGATTTATGGTTTTGGCCGAGGCCTTAGTCATTTTAGACGTCTTGGCCGAGGCCTTGACAAAATGTTTCAGAATGTCTGGTATTATACATTCCCTCATTTTGAAAGTGGTTATTGATATTTCACGTGATTATTCGTCTAGTAGAATATCCATGTGAGTAAGTAGTGGCATTATTTTATTTTACTTTTTCCATATTATGCTGAAGTTCATGTTCAATAAGGCTTTTATTTTAGTTATACATTGCCTTAAATTCTTATGTTTTCTTATGAAAGTTTCCGCTATATTGTTATCCTTACGGAGGATTTGAGCTCACCCCTTTCAATGTTTTAATATTTTTCCAGGATGTGAAGAAGTATTTTATGAATGACCTGCAGGGGTAGTCAGAAAGGGATATGAGTGTGGACTATGAAGACCATGTTATTGTAGTTTTTTTACTTTTTGATGTAATGAAAGACTTATGAATTTATCTAGTGTTTCCAAGGCTACTAAAATAATCGGTCTTTCGAGACTTGATCTTTTGTGATCATGCCAATGTTACGAATTAATGCACCGACTCTGGGTAGCTGGGGTCGGGGCGTTACAGTTGGTATCAGAGGCAGTTTAGTACTAACCTTGGAAGATAGATTTAGATAAACTCTGATTAGAGCACATAGCCCGAAGATAGACTTTGAGGATTAGTATAGAAGAACTTCCTAGAATTTTGGTATTTTAGAGATGTTGTGAGTTTTCCGAGCAATACATCCCTGTCTGGATACGAGCAGGTAGAGGCGGCTCTGGCATAGATGTACCTAGGGGTAAAACCCGAAAACACCTCTTTGAGCTAGACTCGAACGGGAACTGGTGCACGACAACGGGCCTTGATGTACTCTTGTTTACGACACTCCCGGGGGATATGCTTAGGATAATTCCCATTTTCTTTACAAACCACTATGAAGGGTTACGAGTATATAATTCCTCAAAGAAAACATTTTTATAATTATGGATTATATCCATAATTAGTTCAATTTATGTTAAGTATTTTACAAGTATGGAATTATGTATTTTGATTCATAAACTAATCTAGTTTATGCCATTATTTAGAAATGGCGCCTAGTGGAAGGAATGGAAACCGTATCAATGCACGCACTCCGTGTAGGGATTTCCCTCCTGCTCAAGTTAATTATGGTGGAGCTAGTGATACAACTGGTTGTGATCATCTTCTCACCGTACTGGGACAACTCACGCAGGTTATGAATAACAACCTTACTCGTATAGAGCACCCTGATCCGCAACGTGGAGGATCAATGCTAGACCGTTTCATGAGGCAACAACCACCAACCTTCAATGGGATTACAAATCCTATAGTAGCTGAGCAATGGATAAATTCCTTAGAGAAAATATTCCATGCCTTGGGGAGTAGTGAAAGGGAGAAAGTTGTCATGGTAGTTTACCGCCTCACTGGAGATGCCGATCAATGGTGGTCACTAATTCAAAAAACAAAGGAATATGATTAATTAACAAACATGGAATGGAAGGAGTTCAAAGAGCTGTTCTTAGAAAAATACTTTCCTCGAGACCATCGAGCAGATATGGAAAGGCAATTTCTGAGTCTGAGGCAGAAGGAGGATGAGAATGTCGCAAAGTATGAGGCTAACTTTACAAGGTTAGAAAGGTATACTGCAGATTACATACATAACCCAAGAAGTAAGACTGATCATTTGTTTGATGGGTTAAAACCATTTCTCCATCGAGCTTTAGTATCACAAACCTTCTCTTCATACGAAGGTATTGTCTCGTGCTATATCAAGATGGAAAAGGAATTATCTACGTCTTATGACTTTAAATCAAAGCAAGATAAGAAGAGATCCGCTGAAAACTCTGGGAAAGGAAATAAGGAAACAAGGAAGAAGGGTAGAAATGAATTTCCACCCTGTGATAATTGTGGTAGGAAGCACCCTGGTGCCTGTCTAAAAGGAAAAGGAGTATGTTACAAGTGTGGTGAAAAAGGCCACCGAGCTCATGAATGCAAGGGAAAGAAATCAGCTATCAACGTGAAATGCTATAATTGTAGAGAGAAGGGAAATTATGCAAATGAATGTCCTAAGCGTCAGGGGAACTTACATCCGAAGAGGCCAAGGGATCAGGGCCAGGCTTTTGCTATCACTACTGCTGAGGTGGAAGCTCCGAAAGACATGGTGGCAGGTAATTTAATGGTTTCCTCAAGTTTAGAAAATGCATTATTTGATTCGGGATCATCGCATTGTTTCATATCTTCCCAGTTTGCTATGAAAATTAGATATTTCCAATTTGATTTAACAAGGGAGTTGTCAGTCAAAACCCCTAAGGGAAGTATTGTTGCAACAAAGTTTTTTCGATTAGATCCCATTAGAGAACCTAAATGTTCTTTACCTGCTGATCTCATCGTCATACCCATGATTGAATTTGATATAATCCTCGGTATGGATTGGATTTCGGACCATGATGCAAAAATTTATTGTAAGAGGAAAGAGGTTATGATTCTTGATGATGATGATAAGGAACACCTTATCTTTAGAGCAGAATCGTCACCACATAATTCTTATCTAGATCCACCCCCAGTAGCTCAACTAAATTCAATTATTGGGGAGGAAGAGAAGAAAATTACTAAGGGTGAGGAAAGGAATATTCAAATAGAGGATGTACCTATTGTGAGAGAATATGTTGATGTGTTTCCGGAAGATTTACCTGGACATCCTCTAGAACGAGAAGTTGAGTTTTCCATTGATTTAATTCCTGGATCAAGGCCCATATCGACGACCCCTTATAGAATGGACACTGTGGAATTAGTTGAACTAAAGAAACAACTAGAGTAATTGAGTAATAAGGGATTTATTCGCCCTAGTGTTTCTCCTTGGGGAGCCCCTGTTCTTTTTGATAAGAAGAAAGATGGATCTATGAGGTTGTGCATCGACTATAGGGAGATCAATGCAATAACAATAAAGAACAAGTATCCCCTACCTCGCATTGATGATTTGTTTGACCAAATGCATGGAGCTCAGTACTTTTCAAAGATTGACCTTCGGTCTGTATACCATCAGTTGTGTGTGAATAAGGAATACATTCCAAAGACAACATTTCGAACAAGGTACGGGCATTACGAGTTTACAGTAATGCCTTTTGGATTGACTAATGAACCCTCTGTTTTCATGGATCTAATAAATAGAGTTTTCAAAGAATATCTTGATGACTTTGTAGTGGTATTTATTGATGATATCTTGGTATACTCCAAAAGCCACGGAGATCATGAAAATCACTTACGCATTATCCTGAAGACTCTTAGAAGACATGAATTATATGGGAAATTTTGAAAGTGTGAATTCTGGCTTCAGAATAATTCTTTTCTTGGCCATATTGTCTCTAAGGATGGAATTTACGTTGATCCTTCTAAAACCAAGGAAATCCAAGAATGGCCAGCACCGACAAGTATAACTGAGGTACGCAGTTTTATTGGTTTAGCAGGTTATTATCGACATTTCGTCCAGAATTTTGCCAGATTGGCTAACCCATTGACAAAGATCACATGTTAAGGGATTAAATTTGTCTGGACAAAAGAGTGTGAAGAATGTTTTGAAGAACTGAAGAGAAGATTAGTCACTTCCCCTGTATTGACTCTACCATCGGGGAATGATGAGTTTGTTATTTATAGTGATGCATCGAAGAAAGGACTTGGTTGTGTCCTTATGAAGAATGATAAGGTTATTTCCTATGCATCACGACAGCTAAAAAAATCATGAGAAAAACTATCCTACTCATGATATTGAGTTAGCAGCTTTGATATTTGCTTTAAAGATATGGAGACATTACCTATATGGTGAAAAATGTGAGATTTATACTGATCACAAGAGTTTGAAGTATATTTTCTCACAAAAAGAACTCAACATGAGGCAAAGGTGATAGCTTGAACTACTCAAGGATTATTATTGCACGATACATTACCACCCGGGGAAGGCAAACAAGGTGGCAGATGCTTTGAGTAGAAAAGACCATGGAGTTTTGAATGTGATGAGAATTGAAAGGGATCCAATTTTCATGGATCTAGTGAAGATAGACATGGGAATAACTAGGGAAGGTAAAACATCAATGCTTTTTCAAATGGTTGCCAAACCATCATTACTAGAAAGGATTAAGAGTTATCAGACCAATGATGAAGAATTTCAGAAGAAGATTAAAGATGTGAATCATGGAAGATTGAGGGACTTTGTGTATACGGATGGAATTTTGAAATTCAGGAAGAGACTTTGTGTTCCCGATATACCTGATCTAAAAAGGGAATTGCTGGATGATGCTCATAGTTCCAATTTCTCTATACACCCTGGGAGCACCAAAATGTATAGAGATTTGAAGGAACATTTTTGGTGGGACAATATGAAGAGGGAGATTGTTGATTTTGTGTCGAGGTGTATGGTTTGTCAACAAGTGAAAGCTGGAAGGCAACATCCTGGTGGAGTATTGCAACCTCTTCCCATACCTGAGTGGAAATGGGATAATATTACGATGGACTTTGTCATGGGACTACCAAAGACTCCTAGAAGGAATGATGCAGTATGGGTCATTGTTGATCGTCTTACTAAGTCAGCACATTTTCTGGCTATACGGGAGGATCTACCACTTGAACGTCTAGCAAGATTATATATTAATGAAGTTGTAAGACTTCATGGAGTACCCCTATCGATTGTTTCTGATCGTGATCCTCGTTTTACTTCAAGATTTTGGAAAAGTCTTCAAAAGGCCTTGGATACTGAACTTCGTTTGAGTACTGCCTATCACCCTTAAATAGATGGACAATCAGAATGGACTATTCAAACCTTAGAAGACATGTTGAGATCATGCTCTCTTGACTTTCAGGGTATGTGGGATCAATATTTACCACTGTTAGAATTTTCCTATAACAATAGCTTCCATTCAAGCATTCAAATGGGACCTTATGAAGCGTTATACGGAAAAAGATGTCGTACACCAAACTGTTGGGATGACGTTGGTGAAAGAAAACTTGTGGGACCAGAACTGGTGTATGAAACAATGGAAAAGGTGAAGGTAATCCAAAACCACATCAAAGAAGCTCAAAGTAGGTAGAAGAGCTATGCCGATAACAGAAGAAAGGTTTTGGAATTTCAGGTGGTAGATCATGTTTTCCTAAAGGTATCTCCATGGAAGGGAGTTATACGTTTTTGTAAGAAGGGTAAGTTGAGTCCCAGGTACATCGGACCTTTTGAAATTCTAGATCGTATTGGGGCTGTAGCTTATCGTTTTGCGATGCCGCCAAATCTCTCCAAAGTTCACGATGTTTTCCACATATCGCTATTGAGAAAATACATGCCCGACCCAACACATGTACTTACCTATGAGGAATTAGAACTGGAACCCGATCTATCTTATTGCGAAGAGCCCATCAGAATTCTTTATGTGAGGGAGAAGGTGCTGAGAAACCAGACGACTCGTCTGGTAAAGGTTTTGTGGAGAAATCATAAAATGGAAGAGGCAACGTGGGAACCTGAGGAACTTATGATGAAGAACCACCCGAGTCTTTTTATGCAGTAATACCCTAGAAATTGAGAGTATGCAATTATTTGAAGGAGGGGAGAATGTAACACCCCAAGCTTCCACGGTATGTTTCCCTTCGAATAATGCAATAGCGTGTGTTGTACGCAACCTCGAGCTCTAACACATACCACAACTAATTAAACTAGCCATTGTGAATAGTAATACATACTTTTTGAAATTTTATAAATTTTATTTATCAAAATGGACTTCATTTTTGGATTCGGAATATCGAAATTAGCCTATGTTGAATTTTTGGTATTTTTTTGAGAACTTCTAATTTTTTATGAATAGTGAAAAATACTTAAAAACAACTTTTTAAATCAAAATAATTTATGGTGATAAATTATAATATTTAGTGGTTTTAAAGTATAATTAGAATATATTTTTACCATTTTATCCAATGGTGGTCATTAGAATTAATTTAACATTGAAATTGGATATAAACAATTGCCAATCTTTTGATATAAATTGTTTCTTAAAAACACGCTATTTTTTGTAACAGCGGGAATTAATTATAAAATTAATTAATGCAACCTATATGTTTGTAATTTTTTAAAATAGACAACATATTTTAATTCAGAATATCAATTATAGCTTAGGGTGAAATTTTGGCCTTATTCTGAAAAACTTCAATTTTTGATGAATAGTGAAACCACCAAGTGGTTGTTAAAAACTGATTTTTCGTTAAAATGAAATATTACCACTTCTGTGATTTGATTTTCAAAAATCCTACATACATGGTTGTCATTAAGAAGTAAACTGTGGTTCAATGAGATTAAAATAATTTTTGGTGAATAGTAACTTTTAAGTTCTTAATCGCGATTAGAGGTAATTAGTGTAGTTTAAGTAAAAATAATGTTTTAATAATATGAGATGAGCTTGACACTTGTCCAAATCCTATTGGATGAGTCATGGCCGACCAAGACAACCCATGGGTCAACTTTGGGACCCCATGGAGCCACTTTAGTTGGAAAATGACATTAATATATATTTATTTAATGTTAAAATTAAATTGACACAAACATGAGTTGTTTTACTAAAACAGTTTTTAATTGGGGATACAGAAGTCCAAATTTTGACTATAAATATTCATTAGAAAGCTAAAAATATTTCCTACATCATATTATTTTTTTATAATTTTTAGACATTAAATAAAGTAAATTATTTATGACATCATTCTGATGCAGCGATGACCTCATTATTTAACGATTTTAATAAAATGAAAAGATAATGTAAAATCCAAGGCTTACACTTGTCCAAAGACTATTGGATGGGTAGATTTAGAACCCTTATCACCTTATCCACGAATTATATAAGTTTGGGACCTTTAAAATCCGAAAACCATTGTATAATAATGTAACATTTCAATCTTTCCAAAAGAGCCCCTCCTCTCCTCTTATAAAAGGCCCACACCTCTACCACCTTATTCACACTTTCAAGCCTTTTGGTTCGGCCAACCTCTTCCAAAATACTCTCCCAACTTCTCTAACTTCATCCTAGAATCATTACTCTAGTCAGAAAGCCATCCTAAGGAGTCCTTTTGATCAAATCAAAAGGAAGAACCCGAAGAAGAGGTAACATTTTCATCACCCTCTTTCATGTTTCTTTCTTCTTCCACTCCCTCTTTGTTTATTATTTCAATTCTAAAATTATAACTCCAGTATCTTCTATATACTGTGATGTTATTATAAATATGGAACAAACATATTCATTATTCTACCCATCATTTGAATGACATGTCACCATATGTGCGTACGTACGGCTTACCGTCTCCACGTCGTGGTGTAATTGTTATTCAATATATTATTATTTAGATGGGTATAATAATGATATGTAATTCATGTAAATAATAAATATAACATGATAATTATTCTTTATATATTATATACTATCCAATTATATATTATTTTAATATCAAAATAATGATATTTTCGCTCGTGCGTACGTACGGACTACCGTCTCCACGAACGCGATGAGATTCATTCTCTGTCGTATCCATTCAAGTATAATTATCATTTTATGATTTAAAAATAATGTTTAAGGACATGATATCATTCTAGATATGAATAAGATACAACCTATCCATGAAAAACACGACTTACGTAACAAAACATATAAAAGAAAACGAGTAAGTTAACACCCGAAACACCGATAAATCTAAGATATTGTTAACAAAGCAATGTTAAAAGATCATATATGATATCATATGAATGTATATGATTATTGTATAATTGAATAACAATTATTTCACCATTATACAGGAGGTTAACCTACCCCAACCAAGGAAAAGTACAAGGTAAGAGTTTACTTCACAACCTCTTCATTATCCAAGGTTGTTTATACATAATTATCTACTGGGACCTCGTTATCATCCACATCCATGTTTCTTAAAAATGTCTTTCAAAACATTTTTACTATTAAATGGAAAATGGGTTAAATTCATTTATACCCTTATACGTTTTTGAAAGGAATATTACCGTCGTTTTCCAAACAATGTACTTTTTGACCTTTTTGACAAATTTAAGGTAAGAATGTTTTTTTACTTATACGGCGGGTGCGACTATTTTCTGCCATTATAAATTCATCGAAGCTTCCCTTACAAGATTATAATAATATTTTCAAAGTAAATGTATTATTTTATAATTATGGTACTTTTAAATGATTTCAAAAAAGAGAGATATTTCTCTCAAATAGCTTTGATTTCATCCATGTCAACATCCTTTGATGGGTTTTAATTTTATTTGAAATTGATTTATGATACAAAACTTCCATTGAGCATTTTGTGAAACATTTGACTGTGGATGTGTTATTTTTATACCATCCATAGTTTATGAAGAAACTGTTTACATTTCGTATGCTAGTTTTAATATGAATATTTATGTAATGTTTAAACCTATTCATATGAGGAATGTATTGGACTTAATAAGTGACGGGTGGAGCCCGCTATAGCTCCTCGATGCATCGGTAGGTCTCATGAGACAACTAGACGTGGAATTGGCCGAGGCCCTTTCCCAATTTGATTTATGTTTTTGGCCGAGACCTTAATCATTTTAGACGTCTTGGCCGAGGCCTTGACAAAATGTTTCAGAATGTCTGGCATTATACATTCCCTCATTATGAAAGTGGTTATTGATATTTCACGTGATTATTCGTCTAGTAGAATATCCATGTGAGTAAGTAATGGAATTATTTAATTTTACTTTTTCCATATTATGCTGATGTTCAAGTTCAATAAGGCTTTTGTTTTAGTTATACATTTCCTTAAATGCTTATGTTTTCATATGAAAGTTTCCGCTATATTGTTATCCTTACGGAGCATTTGAGCTCACCCCTTTCAATGTTTTAATAATTTTCCAGGATGTGAAGAAGTATTTTATGAATGACCTGCAGGGGTAGTCAGAAAGGGATATGAGTGTGGACTATGAAGACCATGTTATTGTAGTTTGTTTACTTTTTGATGTAATGAAAGACTTATGAATGTATCTAGTGTTTCCAAGGCTACTAAACTAATCGGTCTTTCGAGACTTGATCTTTTGTGATCATGCCAATGTTACGAAGTAATGCACCGACTCTGGGTAGCTGGGGTCGGGGCATTACAACCTATCACATGGGAGGGATATAGATGATATCCCCATATCTATGACACATAGAACACATCATTCATGGAACTTTTGTGATGTGGATGGCTAAAAAATATTACAGTGGATTGACCCTTGCCACTATCTCAAACGACCTGACAAACCTGGGCACTACCTTTCCCTATTTTCAAATAAATTATTTCCCCATCATAGGTGACACCTGAAGAAAAACATGATGACCAACCTTATATTATAGAGGTATTAAATGATGGTTAGAATAAATTTTTTTCCTACCCTACAATGTCCATCATCGCTTCCTAATCAAATGAACCTAACCAGATGCCCCATGCATGAGACTAGGCCCAACAGGTGCTGGATCCACTACCTTCAGCCAACAAAGAAAGGAACAACATGACCTTCCATACAAAGCCTCAAAAAGTTCAAATTGTATCAATGTATATAAGCTATTATTATATGAAAACTCTAAAAGTGACATATATTTATCCAATGAACCACCAAAATATAAAATAAAGACTCATAAAATATCCTCTAAAACTTGAATAATCCACTCAGATTGACCATTAGTATGTGGATGATAGGTTATAATTAAAATAACCTGAAATACTATATACATCTAAAGAACCTAAAAAAATGTGATGTCAAACAAGGATCTCTGTCTAAAATGGTTCTCCTTAGAACGCCTGGAAAACAAACAACCTACTGCATGTAAATTCTACATAGATCATCAACTATGAAGGTTTCCCTGATAGGCAAGAAGTAGGATAACTTAGTTAGTAGATCCAAAACAACCCATACAGTGTCATTATTATGAGTTTTTTTGTATTAATTTAATAAAATCCATTGTTACATCATACCATTTCCACTCAAGAATGGGAAAAGGCTTCAAAATTCCAACTAGCCTCTGATACTTGACTTTCATATGCCTGCATGTGAAACATCTAGACACAAATATTTCCACCTTTTTATTCATTCTAGACCAACTGTATTTTTTATGGATATCATGATACATATTTGTAAAACCAGGAGGAAAAACCCATATAGAATCATGAAACTCTCTTATTAGCTCCTTATGTAAGTATGTAAGAACCCATACTTGAAAAAAAATGAATTGAATTATCACTGCTGAGAGACCAACCTAGTGGTGTCTCCCCACCATATACTTTTTCTTTCAAAACTAATCCCTCTAGATCATAAAACTACTCAATCTTAATATGGTCCAAAAGTATAGGTGTAATATATTTCGAAGTCAGATATACCCATTCATGAGACTTCTAAAAATCCAGATGAATGTCTCTAAAAAGGGTCATTATCTGTCACTCATCACAAGAAAGCTATACTATCTCTATCTGTGTCTTTTAGATCAAAGAATCAATAATGATTTTTCCCTTTCCTAGTGTATAATCCAATTCAAAGTTAAAAAACTATATATATTGGACCCACCTCCTCTATCGAAGGTTTATGTATCACTGAGAAAAGAGGCTCTTGGGGTTAGTGTATACCCAAAACCTCTCACCCATGAGATTGTGTGCCCAACATCTCAAAGAATATACCACTTCTTTTAAATTCAGATAATGAGTAGGGTAATTCATGTAATGTGGTCTTAGCTACTTGGAACCATAAGAAACCACTCAATCCTCTTATATTAGAACTGCTCTAAGTCCAACTATGGATGTGTAACACTACACAATATATTCTTTACCCGACACAGGTAAAGTGCAGATAAGTGTTCAGGTAAGCCTACCATTTAGATCCTAAAAATCTATCTCACAAGAATATAGCTAAACAAACTTCACACCTTTATTGGTTAACACAAACATTGGGGATTCCATATAGGAGAAATTCTGGATAAAGCACCGATAATAACTAGCTAAACCCAGAAAGCTCCAAATTTCGAAGACATTCTTGGGATGTTCAAAAGGTACCATGACTTCGACTATCTCTGGGTCCACAAAAACTCTTACCTTTGAGATGACATGGCCCATGAAGTGAATTTTATTAATCCAGAAACTAAATTTAGTTATCTTGGTTTAAAGATGACGCTCTCTCAATGTACTCAGGATGAAGACAAGATGTTTGGCATGATCGTATGATGACTAGGAGTACACTATGATATAATTGAAAAAACCACCACAAACCAGTCCAAAAAAGGATGAAAGATCCTATTAATTAAGGCTATTAATACCTTCAGTGTGTTATTAAACCCAAATAGAATCACCAAAAACACATACAATTCATTCCTACTCTTAAAAGAATTATGAGGTATGTATGTTGTTCTCACCCTTAACTGATGGTAACCTAATCTCAAATAAATCTTGGAGAAGATCTTAGAACCTCTCAACTAATTTAAAATATCATCAGTTCATGGAAGGGGATACTGGTTCTTGACCGTCATCTGGCTCAACCTCTGATAATCCACACATAAATGCAAAGCCCAATAAAACTTCTTTGTGATGACAACTAAAGAACCCCAAGGAGATGTACTAGGACATATGAAGCCTTTATGTTCTAGATATTCCAACTGAACTTTCAATTCCCAATGCTCTTCTAGTTCTATTCTATAAGGTGAGATAGAAACCATATTTTCACCCAGCACCAAGTCGACCTGGAACTCGATATATTTCTTAAAAGGAAAGCCATATAAATAATCATGGAAAACTTCCTAAAAAATAGGATAACATTGGAGTAAAATAATCCTACTATATTCAACCATTATCATGAGAATGACTGGATATCTGAGCCATGAGAAAATCCAATCTTTACTAAATTGGTTTTGCATGACCAGCCTGAAGATCCCACTCACCTTGGTGAAATATTTTCCTCCCTCTAGAGATTCAATGTTTATTCTCCTATAATAATAGTTGATATAATCATGGTATAAAAATAACCAATCCATTCCAAGAATCAATTTGAAGCCTATAATTTCAAGCACAAATGGTTTCCAAATGAAATATTAACAACCAATCTCTAGAGAATAAGCCTTAAAAAATTTTGATATTATCTGACCGCACTACCAATGATGTGTTCTTTTGTCAAGGAACCATCTAATATTTACACATATAAATCCAAAACATTTAAAAAAGAAAATAAAAAAGAATGTGATGCTGCTATATGAATCAATACAAAATCTATGGTAGATGGTACAAGAATCATACCTCTGATGGTAAATGGTCTCAGATAAATGATAAATGGAGTAGTTTCCATAACATGCAACTAACTTGTCCCTATTCCCCAGGCTCTAGTATGACTAACCAGATCTATTTAACGTTCTTGGTACTATGTCTCTTTTACTGGGGTCCCATGTCTCCTTCCTAAGCCTAAATGACCACTAGAACTCCAACTACCATCCCGCTAAGGGGTAGATAATCCCCATCCCTATTCGGGTGATTGTCTTGATCCCCCCCCCCCCCACTCGTATTCTATGAAATGTTCACACAAAATCTCTAAATATAACATATTATACCACATATATGACACTTAATTTCATGGTAAGGACATTGTGGGTACTTTCGGATAAACTTTCCACACTGATAGCACCAGAACATAATATGGTCTTGAGATGGAAGTCCACTTCTCTAACTTCTCTTGCCACTACCCCCTGGGTAAAAACTGTCATAGTGGCACTTCTTTCCAATCAATAAATAGATCCTAGATCACCTTGTTGAAAAAACTTGGACACTAATTGAGGCCTATCTTAGATTCCATTTTGTGATGATTTCTTAGTTCATCACATCTTTGAAGCTTCTAAAGAGAAAAATGATTACCTATGACCGGATCTCATAATAAAGACCATCCTAAAAGTGTATCACCCTAGAGATCTGATCAGCTTCCATAGATGAATGAAATCATTGCAAGTCTGAGAAATGTTCAACATATTCTATAAATGAAATACCCTCCCTTGATAGATTCATAAACTTAAAAAAAAATTCATCCCTTAATGTCTCGAGATATAAATGGATCAGAAAAATCATCTTGAAGTTCTTTATATATAGCTCATCCTACCACCAATCTTCTTCCAGAATCATCCAATAATTCTTAGTAGGTCTATGAAGTGTATATGCAAAACAATTCACCCATATTTCCAAAGGTATCTCTATATTCTTGATGATTTTCTTGACTAACTCAATATTGAACTCTGGTATATGTGGTTCTCCTTCCCTAGTAATCATTGGAGGGTGATATAGCTGAAAATATCTTGTCAACTTAGACATCAATGAAACTATATATTAAAATATCCCTTTCTATAGATCATATGACCCTTAGATAGCTGTCACAAAGCTGAACATCCATATTCTCATCGATAACTTTAGGAATCTCTAGTTTAACAACATTAGAATCATGTTAATTTCCACTCTCATGATGCTGAAATAAAAGATCATGAGGAGTAATTTTTTCTACAAGATAAATGCACACCTTAGAGAAGTGGCTAACAACAAGGTCAACCTTTAAAGGTGACTGCAATAGAAAACCACTGACTCCTAGTCTCTATAAACATGAATTAAAAGTGTTTTAGTGTGAAACATCATCTAATTTCATTTATCCAGTGAAATAGATATCTCATATAACAATTAAAAAAATAAGTATATATCACATGAAAAAAATAAAAATGTCCCAATCAGGAATAATGAATGTTGATATATCCCTGTGTGCCAATTGTTATGAATGTATTATCATCTCATACCATGTCGGGAAATGAGTATAATATCAAGAAATATTAACATCATAAAACAATAACCTCACACCACAAGTGAATCACATAAGTTGGAATAAAATCAATTGTAACAAGCACAAAACACAAACAACATTCCCATCCATGGCTATTCATATTTTCCCATGTACATGGGTTAGATACTCCCATGAATAATATCATTACCAAGTCATAACACTCCCTAGTATCCTTTATAACTTTCCCAAATAGTAATGTAAAAGAAATCATATTCCTTTGATACCACTTTGTAATGTCCCGCAATCCAGAACTCTCTCTTGTGCCCAAAGAGGGTTGGTAATAAGACCTCAAGCGCACCTCCCGGTATGCTAGAGGTTGCCGACTAGAAGCAGGGGTGTGAAATGTATTATGGGGAGACTATACCCCTTGGTATAAAGTCTTATAAAAGTATATAATAAACCATCTAAATTAAATAAGTTAATGTATAGACGTTGTAGAATACAACAATAAAAGTCAACTGAATAATCCAACAAATAAAAAAGGAATAATGAAATGATGTTTTGGAAGGTAACTAAATGTCATTCTGGAAATAATACAACAAAATAATAACATAAATAAATAAATAATCAAAATTCTCTGATCCCAAATCCCAAGTCGGTCACAACCCTAAACACCAACCCATCTAAAAAGAATGTAATCAACAACGTGGTCCTTTTCCCCTGTCCAAAACTATATCCACATAATCTACTCTGGTGCCTAATATAATATTGAATAGGGTGTGAGTATAAATCAGTTGGTTGACATCACCATGTCAAAACTAACCATTATTATAAGAAGTTTATGCAATGGAGATATAAATAGGTATATTAATTAATTAAGAAATTAATAAAATACAATGACAACAACTTTAGCTCCATTTCAAAAGATCTCTAAACATTTCTTAAGACCATAAAAACCACAAACATATAACCAAGGAAAAATAAATTTCTTTGGATCCATGTCTGAATATCTCAGAGCATGTATTATAAACATTCCAACCATAACCAAATAACCAATATAAAATAACCACCTTCAGTTCCATGATAGAATATCTCAGTTCATGTCATACGACCATGCCAACCACAACCATATCACCATGGTATATTAAAAAAAATCTGGGTCAAAGACCTATAAGAATTATTGCACCCAAGTAAAATACTTATAAGCCTTACAATATGGGACTGGGAAAAGCCATATATATATATGAATTATAATATGGGATTGGTTTGATTTTTCTTAACATCAGGATTACAATATATAACTGTACAGGTTCCAAGGCCAATACTGGTATATATATATTTTAGCATGGAACCCAAGTCTTGTCATAAAACATGGATATCAAAATATTACATCATAAATCTTAATGGTTAATTACGAAAGTTACCATTTATCTTTCACATACCACATTCAATTAAATCTCAATTGATTTCCTGTAATATTAATAAGAAATAATCCATAACTTAGAGATTCTATATCAAGAAATCACATAAGGGTCATGCCATGCTAATCAAACTTTTCCCCATTATCCAATTCAATTATATTAATCGTCCTATAACTAAATGAGTATCCATAAGACATGTTAGAATCCAATTTAAAAAAAGGACTCCATGGAATAATCCCATACATTATTTAATTGGTTTGGGTGCACGTTACATTGGTGTAATCACAATATTTCATAAACTTTGAAATTATCAAACCATAGGGTTAATATTTGAATCCCCTACGTATAACTAATTATCCAAAAATGCTTCCAATAGAAAACTCCCATGAGGATGAAGGTGTAGATAATTTCCAAAGTAGGGCCTATATAAAAATTGATCATGATTGCAAACAACAACGCACACATTCAAAGAATTTAACAATAATTGTTAGATAACAATAGATAGAAGGAATAAATTGGACCAAAACTACTTAATAAGGATCAAAGGTGTTATAAAGATGTATGAAATGGGGTTTTGTAGTCTAACTTTTTATATAGGATTTACATAGGTTGAGAGGAGAAGATCTGTAATGAGTTAAGATGAAATTCAGCCACACAAAAAACTTTAAAACAGTAGGTCGGGGAATTACACGGTGTGTAATGTAGTTGCATGTCATGTAAATATTTTTTATGGAACACGGTGAAAAAATATCACCTAGGATTTATTTTATTAAATCACCTAAAAAATTACACTTTTTTATTCCATTTACATGGCATGTAAATGTTATATATATGGTTTTCTACCCATTTTTAATTTAAAAAAATGAACCTCTATTAAATCTTATCAAATTACCAAGAACCTGTGAAAACTTAACCAATTTATACCCTAAATACACTAACTAAAATAATCATAAATCCTTGAACATTAGTCCATTTCCCTAAAAAAATAATCTCTATCTCTAAACAAGACTCATCCACCAAGGATCAAATGAAAAACTCAAAGAGTTACGTACTTGAAAAAACATCGGATCTTATAACATGTATATTTTTTTCTTATGTACAAGTATATTTATATTTATTTTTTGGATATATTCTAAAAGAAATGATGGATTATTGGTCAATATGGTAGTTCATGTCTTGGATCCTTCATTAGGGATACCACATTAGTTTTTTCTACATTTAGTTTATGTTTCATTACATTTGTTCAAGATGTGTCAACTATATTTATATATTTATTTGGGAGCATTATATTGTATTATAAAGGGGTTTAACATATATTAAAAATCTATATTCCATTATTGATTATCTATTTATAAAATGTTAGATGGTTTTTCATGAATATAGGAGTCAAATTTTATTCAAAGGTAAAACCTCTCAACAATATTTGTGGATAACTTAGTGAAAATTACCTTCTACTAGTCGATTAGGGGAGATAATTGGGAGTTAAATTACTAGAGAATTAAAATTTAATAGATTTTTATCGTATAATTAATATGGAAATTGGATTTAATAAATGTGATGATCTAGTCAAGGAAAAAATCAATGGATTGTATGTATTAATGTTTAGTAAATTTTGATCAAATAACCCCAACAATTAGGTGTTGTGTCTAATGAATTCCTATAAAAGGGAATTGTTAATCTATTAACAAACTCAAAAAATTTAAGAATTGGTTATTGGGTATAATTTGAATGATTTTTCATTATATAGATTTGTTTCATTACAAATCTTATGTTCATTATTTTATTTACTTCTAGGATAGTTTTTTGGGAAAATTTATAAGAGATATGTCAATATCTAAAATATATGCAATGATATCAAGTTAAAATATTTTTTTGGAAACTTTTATAGATAAGGAGGTAGATATTTTTTGTAGATATATTCGGAGTTTTTCATAGATATTAGGATATTTTATCATTTATAAGTAGTTTTGATACAACAAATTGAGAATGATATAGTATGTTTTGACATAGTTGTTAAGTGATTTTAGAAATTGGGATTTCTAAAAACCCAAGTTAAAGACTAAAATAACATTATTTTTGTATATTAGGTACTAATTTCTTAAAGATATAGAGGAATTTTATGAAAAATTTATAATTTATCTCATTTAATTTATAGAGATTGATTTAAATTACAATGTTTATTATATATGTGATATTTTGTAAAAAAATAGCATTTTTCTTTGAATTTAATAGTTATCACAATAAAGAATACTGTAATTAGAGTTCCTCATATGGTTTTCCATTATATAATGAGTATTTTGGTATGTGAGTGTGAGTTACCCATACCTATGGCCATTAAAAATTATTATATCTTTGTTTTAGTAAGTAATTCTCACACAAATAAGACATTGTACATGTTTTATTATTTGATGTTTCATAAGTTATTACATAGTCTAATTGTATGAAATGGAATCTAGCGGGATGTGACTCTCTTAGATGTTTACACTGGTAATTATATAAAATTTCTAAGAGATATATTTTGATGATTATATTAAATTGTTGTTAATGGATAGGTAAATATTTTTGAACAGGAACTCAACACATGTACATATTCACATATTTCTCGATCAAGGGACACTATATGGGGTATATTGTGATTACTATCATTGAATACTATATTTTTATCTAATACAGTATCATGTAATGGTTAAAAATTTCCTATAAGAACTAGTATAATAGAATATGACTGATGAACCTTTCGATGACTCATTTGTATGGATATCAATTCACTATAAGGGAACTGGATAATGATTTTACATCTTGTTTTATTATGAGATATCACAAAGATAAATCTAAACAAGAACATATCATTAGAGTCTTGGTTTAAAACAATGTATTAATTATATTGTTATGATTAAAATATTGAATTTTAGATTTTAATGATAAACTTAACTCTGATATAGATGATTAACACCTAAGTTCTTATGGTGACCTGATGAAGAGTCATGAAATAATAATTAATTATATTATTAACTTTCTTTTATATTCTTATTCATTTTAGATACAATTGGGATTTTATGGGTATAACTTAATGTGGTTGGGATATTTGATTCCTTTTATCAAGTTAGAGTCACTGAAGATTTTAAAGGTATTATTATATGGACTATACCTAATATAACATAGCCATCTACATTTGTTACAAGTATTTACATCAGATGTGTTAGTATAGGTTCTTAATAATCTGCCAACTATTTTATACAGTGGTAAAAGGAGGAATGTGTATCCTTATAAAATATTAACCCTTCATGATAGTAGATTCTATGACAGATTCATTAAAAATTAATTAGAAAAACATGTAATTATTAATGAAGGCTTGACTAGTAGAGATATTTAGTTTTTGAAATAAATATTTTTAACATGAAATTCCCCCAGGGTGTAGCTCAGTTGGTAGCTTCTCCTGTGGGTCTCGGCGACATCTTGAGTTTGAGTCTCGTCGAGTTCATCACTGTACTGCTTGTTGCATGCTTTTCTTTATTCTGTAGCCCCTTCCCCAAATAAACTAAGGCTTCGGCCTCAACTTTTTAATTTTAACATGAACATTATTTCATTTATAGTTGGCGTGGTGATGGTTAGTGAAATGGTAAGGTTATATTATGATATTTGAGTGTGTTAATAACCTAGTTTCATTATTAAATTATAGTAATATTTACCATGTTAGTGAAAATACCTTGTTATATGATATTGTACTATGGGTTTTGGTAATTCCATTATTAATTTGGGAATAGTATAAAAACAGTTAGCATTGAATTGAGTGATAATCCATGAAATGAAAATTTCATTATGATGAGATAAAATTTTAATGATTAAATATTCAAAGTGACAATATATGATTATTATTAATCATTATCAAATGGAATTGGGATATTATTCAACAATACCGTAAATAAATAAAATTATGAGAGAACATCCTATATATATTCATATCGATAATTTTTTTTATTTTTTTTATTAATGGGGTTTATAATATTTCTTACATTCCATTAAAGAGAATCACATTAAAATGAGAACAATAAGAAAAGACTTTGTTTTTAAGATATTCTCAAAAATATAAATAGATATTATCCTAACCGTTTATTTATTTCAATTAGTGTTTTGTTTACTCAAATTTATGGATTGGTTATTATACATGTTGTGTTGTGGAGTTTTTACTTATTAATATTTCTTGTGGTGGATATACAAATGTTTTTTAGAGTTTTTTGATGGTATATTAAGGTTTTAATATGTAAAGATGAATTGATGATGACATTTAGTATGATAAAATATTCCTAAGAGAAATATATATATATTTATAATGGTGTGGAGTATGATGTTTTTTAATTTAGATAAATGGAGTGATTTAATGAGATTTGTAAGAATTTTGACTATGTCTTATTTTTTAGTGGTGATATTTTGAGTATTGTGAATATATATCTTGAATATTGATGATTGTTTATTTTTGAGAAAGGTAAGTATTGTAACGATGCTTATGTACCAGGCTATTTGTGTGTTCATGATAAAAATCATCTTAATTAATGGTTGATTGATTAACTAATATATTTATATATCATTAGATTACTAGGATACATGGAATTTGAATTAGTTGATCATTTATATTTTCATTAATGTTTGATATGAAATGAATTGGATTTCTAAAGGAGATGAAAATAGTCATATGGGGTTTAAAATACACAAATTCATTGTATATGTATAATTTCTCAACTAAATCATGATCCATGGATTTTATGTTTTACGTGTGAGTGGTTATAAATCCATTAATCACATTTTATAGTGATATAAATCAATATTTATTTTATTTTATAGTCTACAGTATGAGGGTAATAACATGAGAGAGTATTCTAGTAAGAAACTATTCTCTTTCTTCCATTATTATTTGAAATAATATGATTCTTTATTTTTATTATTAATTCTGACTGTGTGCCAAATATATATGATATTCCATTATATTTGAGATAAATATTAATATATATATATATTCCTTGAGACCATGGAATCATTATATAGTGGTTTCTAACACTTTACCTTTCTTGGATACTATTCCACTCTTTAATGGGAAGATAAAAAGATGTATTATCTTTTGAAAAATAAAAATTTAGGAAGGTGAGTATGATATAGTTTCCAACCATTCCTAGACTGTTTTATTTCATCAGATTATATGTTTTAAAGGAGAGTATAATGTAATATTTTGGAATTCTTCTGATAATTAATTAACATTTAATTTGAATTTGGTTATATATTAAATTTTAGTTCATTTTTTGTTTCTTTATTTATAAAATAGTAGATATTTGTTGCTAAAACACACATAATTAGATGTTAGGAAAAAATTAGGTTACTATAGACATTGGGGTTACAAATAATGTGGATTCTAACTTTTGATTAAGAATTAATTGTCGTATATTTTTAACTTTTTTTAGTTTAATTGTATTTTTTTATATTCATATTTAAAAAATAGGGACTTCTAATGGATTTTTGGAGTACCATTTGACTTTTTTGAATGGAAATATTTATTTTAAAGAGATAATTAAAAAAATTCTCGAAAATGAAGGGTCAGACGTCATAACACACATCATTATTAATTCTAGAATGGGAAGTCTAATTTTGGGTGAAATTTTGTTATTTATTTAATACCATTTTAATTTTAATTGTCATAGTGATTTTTAAATAAATATATTTTTTACTAAAAAAGTGAACGTTTACTTAAATTTGCCTCAATATATTAATTTATTAGGAGTTCACATGAAACCCAATCCTATAAATTACTATCCATCCAACTTCAAATTTTTATTAAAACAAGCAATACAAGTAGGAACACTACAAGATTCCTTAGGGGGGGGGGTATAATAGTGAAGACTGAGGGAATCCGCTCTAATCAGATTAACCCCCTTGGCCTTGAAAGAATGTGTATTCTGGAAAATATTCAAAATTGGTCCTTCCATGGAGGCCATGTAATCCGCAACCCTATTTCCCTCCCTCCATGTGTGGGTCACCTGTATATTGTTGTTGAGGAGTTTTTTTTCACTTTCTGACTGTATACGAAATGGACAAAGGGATATCTTGTTTTCCTCGTAGGGCCTCATGAAGGATCAAAGAATCTGTCTCCACTTGGGTAATCTCTTGGTTATTCTGATTGTAGAGGGATAACCATGTCAGCATAGCTCTCACCTCTACCCTAAGGGGGAAACCAGTACCATTTGTCTCAAAAAAGGATATAATTACAGTCCCCTGCATGTCTCGCACCACTCCCACACATCTCTTATTTCCCAGAATACAAGACCCATCTCTGTTAAGCTTATAGCCTCTTGCGGGGGGTTCCCGATGTACCCATTTCCCCACTAGTTTGTTGGTGGAGACCTGGGCATTCCTTGGCCAACCATTAAGCAGGTTCATAAGGTTCAGAAGAGTTTCATCGTGCCAGTCCCTGTTGAGGGAGTACATGTCGAGGAGTAGGTTCTTTGTGCGCACTATGATATCCCTTGAAGTTGGGTTTGTTCCCTCAAACCTGGATTGGTTTCAGGCCTTCCACAGACACCAGTAGGTGACACTAAATATGATGGACCTTTCCATTCTAGAAGGGCCCTCCTCATTGTTTCCATGGAACCATCTATCCAGGAATGTGTCCCCATCATGTGTATGGTCATCTATCATAGCTTTTCCACTAAAAAATAACCAGACAACCTGCGCCTACAATCCTTCAAAGAATTGATTGTTCGTATTTTCCTCCTAGGGGTGGCTACAACATTGGCATTGTGAGGACATGTTAATACCCAGTTGCCTAATATTCTCATCAGTTTCCATAGCCTGTCTTCTTATTCTCCAGGTAAGGAAATTATACTTCGACGAAATCCTTGTGCACTATATCATTCCATTCAAATCATCAGAGTGATCCTTCTCAAACTAAAGCCGCCGAAATCCCCTAGTGGTGAATGATCTCGATGCAGAAGGATTGAATATGCATCTGTCAGCCTCCGAGCATAGGACTATAGAGTTGAATATTTCTTGCTGCTCCTCATCTAGACAAGCTTTGCATAATGTGGGATGGATACTCGCTTCCCTAAAAGTGATCATATGTGCAGGGAATCAAAGAAATCAGATAATAGAGCCTACCCAATTATGATACAGGAATGAAATATTACCTTCCATGACAATCCATCGCGAATGCTGTTGTAGGCCCAGAATATGCTGGTAGAACTTGGCACAAAAAGGAGAAACCTGGCCTTCAGTGGCTCTCATACTACCATCTCGAATGTGTGGCGTCAAATTCCCCCATAGAATTCTTTCTTCAATGGTTTCCCATGTGAGTTTTTCCTGCATGCATTGGATCATATTTCTAAAGATCCTCACATTTATTCCCCCATAATGGATAGAATTTTCCATTTCTCCCCATGGCACCCAGTGCCTCTTTCCTTCCGAGCAAGCATCACGGACAAACCCGGCCAAAATATTATCAATTTTGTCGATGAATCCCTTCAGAACATTGGTGGAAGCAATAGTGTGGATGGGAATGGCCATCAAAACACTGTTGACCAAGGCAATCTTGCCTCCAAATGATAGGAATTTGTTCTTACATTTAAGCACTCTATTCAATATTCTACTCATGAGGTGGTCAAAATCACGAACTCAGAGTCTCACCAAAGATATAGGTGAACCAAGGTACTCTGAGGGGAAAGATCCACACTGCATGTCCAACGTATTTCAAATCCAGGAGGCCCGATGAGAGACACACTTGTTTGAGATAAATAAATTGCTCTTGGAATTGTTGATAAGATGACTTCTAAAAGGTAAATACTCTCCAAGGATCCTCTTGAGGCCACTCACTGGTCTCGTACAACCATTGATAAAGTCAATGGTGTCATCCGAGAACATCAAATGAGAAACAATAAGTAGGTCCATTTTCCTCCTATTAGGAATAATAATACCCTGATCCAATCCTCAGTTGATGAGGCTACTGAGAGTTTCCTGCACAAGGATGAATATGTTTGGGTAAATGGGATCACCTTTCCTCAGTCCACGTGTCGTCTTTAAAAAACCATAAGTCTTCCCCAAAAAGGAGACCACCATCCACAAGGAACTAAAGCATTTGAATAGGAGATCAATGACTCTGGGAGAGAATCCCATAGCTATAAGAACTCTGTTGATGAAGACCCACTCAATCCTATCATAATCCTTATTCATATCCCATTTAACCTCCATATTAGAACCATGTGTCTTGATGTTGATGTCTCTCGACACCTCTTGTGACAAGGATATAGCCCCTTGGATGGACCAGCCTTTCACAAACCCTTGTTGTTTGATAGAGAGCCATTGAGGTAGGTTCAGAGACATCCTTCAATTGATGATGCTTTCCAAAATCTTGTAGGGAAAGTTACACATTATAATAGGTCAATAATCTGCATGAGAGTAGGGGTTCTTTATTTTGGGAATGAGCACCATAGTGGTAGTCGAGGCCACCCGCAGGAGGAAACCTCCCATGAAAAAGTCCTATATTTATTCAATGAAATCACCCTTACCAATGTACCATGCATCCCAGTAAAACGCGCCAAGGAAATAGTTTGGACCCGTGCACTCTTCGGGTTAAGGTTCCTCATGGCTGCCTGAATCTCATCCACCTCTGGTATCTTCTCTAGCCTTTCATTGTCCCCATGATATACCAAGGTTACCAGTGCTTCCTATATCTCTGCATCTCCCATGGGGTATCAATTAGGAATTCTTTGGTTGGGGTCGGCCACGAGATCCCAGAAAAACGTATGAGTCTTGCAACCAATACTGTCTCTATCATCAGTAAATGTTCCATCCCCAAGAAAGATATTGGTACTGATATGGTGCCTTTTCTCTCTGATACAACCATGTAATAAAGCAGAGTTCTTATCACCCTCGTGCAACCATTTAATCAAAGATCTCTCCTGAGACATTCTCTCCTGATTTAGTATCATTTGAGCCCATATATCCTTCATCTCCGCAAGGTCTGGAAACGCCGAGTCACTCTACTCCTCCTCAAGACTAGTCTCCATGCTCTCAATCATATGTTTAAGGGCTTCCATATTCTGATCGACTGGTGGGAGGCTCTTGGACCATGCCTGGAGCCTGAGCTTCAGCCTTTGGAGCTTGTTATGGATGGCGACCCATGTATTCCCTTGGGTCGGCTCCCTCCACGACTCACTAAAATTCCATTGGTATCCAGGATGTCTGGACCATTGCTGGTAGAATCTGTACTTGTCGTGGGAATCGTGTCTTACGGATAGCAGAACCAGCAAAGAAGAATGGTCAGAAATACACCTAACAAGATGTTTTACCCTGGCATTCGGGAACATAGAAATTGCATTGACATTCTCAAGGCTAAGATCAATCCTACTACAGAATCATCTATTGCCCTTCTGGTTGTTACACCATGTGTAGGAATCTTCGGAGTATCCCATGTGAAGAAGACCAGCATCTGCTATGAATTGCATAGACTCCAAGATGGCCTATCCAGGGAAATATCCTCTTTCCTTCTCCTCCCTGGGTTCAGAGCCTATGTTAAAGTCCCCACCCAGCATCCATGGGATGTCCCCTCGGTCGAAAGCCTTGAGATCATGCCATAATTGAACTCTGGTATGAGCATCGCAGCTACCGTACACAAAGGTCACATATAGGCTTTCCCCACCTTTCGTAACTTTCATAGTGATAAATTTATCTCATGCCTGAATGAAATCCACCAAAATCGCCTTATTCTAGAATACCCATATATACCTGTTAATCGGGTCCCCGTGCATGGAGCGATGCATCTGAATTCTTTTGAAAAAGTCATTAATCTTAACTGGGTCCTGATTGTGTTCCAGGACTGCACCCATAAGGACCTTATTCTTTTTAATCCCTAATGAATGGAAGTCAGTTTTAACCTGAGCTCCTATTCCTCAGGAGTTCCACATTATCATGGGTAACATTCAAGCTGAAGGTGACCCATCTTTGGCCCAGTAGTCCTCGGTCTTTTTCCAATGAGAGAAAGTTCTCTCCCTGGTGTGCCTTAGTCTCAACTGTGTACACATACCAGGACTCTAACCATATGGATCATTTTGCTGGGGAAGTCACAGGATGGGCCAGCTATAAGGTTTTTCCTCTCACCAAGATGGGAGGAGTTTTAGCATCATTAACTTCATCGTCGCAGAGATATCCAAGGACCTTGGATCCCCCCTCCTTAGACATAGTGGAATCTTTTGTTTCGCATAATCTTTCCACCAGGACAGGTCCATCCACTGAATATAGAGCCCCCAGCCCTGCTGACTGGCTATAGGGAGGTTCTGAGGCAAGAGGAATCATCATCACTGGTACTAACATATGAGAAGGAAGCCTTACCATTCTTCATAGCAACCGTCCCCTCGAAAATTCATGCTGAGGGCTCAGTTAGCTAAACATCGGATCACTGGGCACATGGGAGTGTCTCGGTGGAGAAAACGACACTATATCCTATCACAGAGTATCCTCACGTGCTGGTGGAGGCTCATCCGCGAGGATAGGAGGTTCAGGCTTCATAGACCCTACTGTTGAGGGATTAGCCCTCGGAGGAGCGTGCTCCATCCCAGCCACCAAGGTCGGGGGAGATCCATTGCTAGAGGACACCCCTTGTGCATGTTTGCAGTCACCATGTATGTGTTTCCTATAGGCTAGTATTGGATGACCCTAAAGGAGGCAATAAGAGAAATACCTGGGAAACACTGGGAATATAACATCTTGAGACCACACTGCCAGGTTTTTCACCATCAAAGAAATATTTTTCGGAGGGGGGTAGATAAATCTAGTTCGACACAAATGAAAGTGACTGACAAGTCATTGCCAAAAAGGGTATGATTTTTTGTGAATAGGAAGCCTCCAAGGGAATCACCGATGACCTTTAACATGGCTCCAATATGGTAAGGCAGTAGGAGACCTGGAAGGCACACCCACACCGCCACTTTGGGGCTCTCTTTCCCTCTATGTGCATCCATCGACCATCGAGCCAAGTTAAAACTCCATCGGCCAAAGGAATGGGGGGATTTTCACCAAGCATGAACAAAATATGCCTCCGATTCTATAACCAAGAAAAAAGAAACCCAGTGCAATGCAGAAACCTTTACTGGAGCAAGAAAGCCCCAGGAGTCCACAAACCTTTTGAAAATTTGCATAGGCAGCTTCGCACCGCCAAAACGAGCCACAAGGGTCCACTTAAGACAACCCACCACTTCCTAAAACTCCTCTTATGCCACCTCTAAAGAGATATAGGACCCCTCCTGCAACACCGTTGAAGAGACTGGGCACACCTCCAGGAAGCATACCCTCTGAGATCCAGAGCTGCATTAACGCCTCTCTAAAGGAGAGCTCCGATCAGCCCAAGCTGGGAAGAGATGCCGAGAGGGGCTGGGGAGGAACCACCAGAGGGTCCAGATTCAGATCCCCGTGAACAGGGAGGTCCGACGAGAGGGGTGGGGAGGGTTATCTAGGGTTGAACTCCACCAGAGCTGAGGGAGGCCACACGGGCCGAGAGGAGGATGCCTCAACGGTCGAAAAATTTGAAAACTCCGACGACTCATGGCGCGCGTTCTCCAAAGGAATATAGAAGCTCATATTTTTATAAAAAACTCAAATCCTATAAATTACTGGTTTAATTAATTCACCTATAGATGATGGGAGTGGTAACAATAAATAAAAAAATAGTTAACGAGATTGTTCTTTTATTGGATTCCCTTTATTCTTTTGTTAGCATATTGGATATGCACTTAAATGAGAACCATGATGTCATGGTGGTTCATGTTATTTATTTATTTTTAGTTTCATGCATTTTAGCATGATTGTGATTCATATTATTGACATATCCTTCTTTATAAGGTTATCATCATTTAAGAACCCAATGTTTTGTTTTTTTATGGCTAGTGTATCTCATTCATTTAAGTATTCAATGAATGAGAACTCCAATATGTGTAATATCTGAGTTCCATGTGGTGAAAATAAAACCATTTGAAATGGTAGATTCTATTCATTAAATTAATAGCATTGAGGATTCATATAGGAGTATTTGATCCTCTCTAGTTCAGTGTAATAGATGTTAGTTTATTTTTATGAATCATTTATAGTCCAACGGAAGCTCACTTCCATTACTAAAGTTCAATTATATCTTGGAGAAGGAATTATCACCCCTTTGGGAATTTAGTGTTCCTCACAAAGAGTTTTTGGATCCATTAGCCATTGAATTTCTCTCAAAAGTATGAGTCATTTTTCTGTTCATCCTTGTGATTTCCATCAAGCTAATTTCATTACAGAATAATGATGGATCTGGGAACTATTCATGCATTGAAAGTACACTATTTTTATATTCTTTTTTATAATAAATTTAAATGCTTGATTCTTGGATAAATATTCTTCTATGTTTTGGGTTTTACTATACTTCCTATGATTATTATATGATCAAATGAAACCCATCTGTGGTATCAAATCTTGGTATCTTCAACGTTTAAACAAGTTTTATTCAAATTTTTAAAAAGGAACACAGTCATAATGATGTGGTGGTGACCATGGTGGTTCTTATTTGGGATTCAGTAGGAACCATGGTTGGATCCGTGCATATTTTTCTTTGTGGTGTCTTCATGGTGACTCAAAAAACCTAATTTTTTGAGTACTATACCACATTGTAAGAAGTATTTGTTCTTAATTATAAATTCTTGAGGAAAAATGGTATGTATTATGATTGAAATCCCAACGGTTGTGGGCATGGTGAATCTATTTGGTATCAATTCAAGATTATAAAAATGACTATAAATTGAGTTACAAGGATTTTTGGTAATTGATCCCACACTATTTGAAATGGATAATGATTCAAAACCATGGTAGTTTCATCCTTAGACCCGAAATGAAATCATATCATTTTATTCCTATAAGAAACACCCATTAACCACATTTTGTTAAAAGTTGTTGTAATTCTAAAGTGATTTATTTTTTTTATAAATTTGAGTTATAATTTATAAAATATTTCATAAATTATAATTGTAGGACATTTAAAAATGAATATTTTAAGCATAAAATAAAATTTAAGATATTCATATTTGTTTTTCATGTTTTTTTGAATAAATAAAAATAATAATTCATTTATTAAATTACATTAATATTATGGTTTAGTAAATTATTTAAGTGATGTTATTATTTGAGTATGCATAAATTTATATGGAAAAAGATTATTCTAGGATTAAATCTTGAATTTCATTATATGTATGACTCTATAAAATTTAGTTTTAATCTACCTTGACCTCACATTTTTTTAAGTTATATTATTGAAAATATTTTTTGAAAATATTTTTTTCATATTAATATTTATATATACCATGAATTGGATTCCATCTCAAGTAAACTATCCCTAGGTATAGGGAATTGGGGTTAATATAACTACTACCCTATAGGATTATGATTTATTTAAGAAAAGTGTTTGGGGTTGGTTATTTATCACCCTAGGCTTACTCATGTGGTGATTATCAACATCATATAACTATATGCCTTTATTTGAATAGTTCATGTAAATTATACATGTGATGTATTTGGATATGTATAAATATATTTTTATTCTATTTTTTATGATAGTAATAATAAATTGTGGGTTGGGAAAAGAGTTTCACATTAATATGGCAGGAACACATTCATTTGGTGGTTTGAATAGGTATTCAAAAACAAGATTGTTAGAACCATTCATACACAAAAGGAATAAAACATGGAAATATAATGATTTAATAAGATGTAATATTTATAAATTTAATATTTATATTATGTATAATAAATTTTTTATACCTTAATAGAAAACCCCTCAGTTTCTAAATATGATATTCATTCTAAATTGGCACTTGTGAAGGCCTCAATCATCTAACCGGATAGTTAATTCCATAGATATGTGCCTATAGATTATATTGTGTAACATAATAAAGTAATAGGTGGGTAAGGTACATCCTCGGATAGTTCATTACATATATGGGTTCCCCTTTATTGTCCATTATTAACATATTTTGTAATTCTATTTGGGCTACACTATATGGGAGACCCTAATTTGGATTAGGTTAATGGAGTAATAGAGTTCAGTGAATCTATGTGATGGATTTGGATAGGTGATTTTCTTCTAAAGTACCCAAGAATAAAAAATATTATAAATGGGATTATTTCCTACCTAAATAGATTATTAGTGGGATAAATCTCATAGAAAACTCTTTACGTAGTGAAATATAGATATTTGATCACTAAAAGTCTATGCGGTTTTGAGTTGTTATTTTTAGTGGGATCACATTCATTATAATTCATTAATTAAAATATATAATACATGATAATATCTAAATGATATATCCTTGTTTTATATTATACAATACATCATATTTATCATCTTTCGATCACTAATAGGTATGAACTATAAGACAATTAATGATTGGTATCTATGATTGAGAAGTGCTGTCATGGATAAACATTTAGAGTACCCAAATATAAATATTTGTGAGATAAATTACACCAAATTTAACTCATGGGTATTAGATAATATGTATGCATCACAAATTTATATTGATAAACCTATACTTGAAGATATGAAGGAATTTATTAAGGGTGACGTAGATCTTTGTATTGGTAAGAGAGTAAGATTTTTTACATTATAGGTCGGAACCTATGATCTGATTTTACCAGGAGGGTTTATCCAAGAATTGAAAAACTGTTATTATGTTTCTTCTTTAAATAGGAATTTTATTTTTGTTTTATATTTGTAAAATATTATATTTTTATTCATTATTAAGAATACGTGTTGTTCTATATATAAGGATGAAAAACTTTATAGGGTTCTGATTATAATGAATGTTTTATATATTATTTATATGGATAATAATATTTAGAATATTTAGAATAATAAGGTCAAGGTTGATTCTAATCCCACATACCTTTGGCATTTTTACCTAATAAATTTAAAATATAAATACATTCAAAGACTCTTTAGAGATGGATTATTGAACTCATTTGTTTATGAATCATTTTAGAAATATGAATCTTTTGTATTGTGAAAAATGAAAAAATAGATTTTGGGATAAAAGGTTAAAGGGATATTTGGTCATTATATATCATATATAATGATTTATATAGACCAATGAGTACACTAGAAACTGGTTGTTTTAGGTAAATTTTCACTTTAACCGATGACATTAGTTGGTATGGATATGTGTTTCTAATTAAACATAAGTAGGAAACTTTTGAAAAGTTCAATGAGTTTCAAAATAAAGTAAAAAAATCAAATAGGAATAAGTATTAAATTCATTTCATCTGACCGGGGAGGAGAATACTTAATGTGGTATTTAATAACTCATCTAATATATTTGAAATTGTTTCACAACTAATTTATCCAGGAACACCATAATGGAATGATGTTTCTGAAAGGGTGAATTATAACTTGTTATACATAGTTCGATCAATGATGTATCTATGTGACCTTCCTATATCATTTTATGATTATGTTATAGAAAACATTATTTTATTTATAAGATTAATTCAATCTAAATTATTCATAATGACACAATATTATAAATGATTTGGGGAATATCCATGTTTATCTTTAATGAAAATTTGGGGTTGTAAAGAGATCGTATGAATATTATATTTTGATAAGATTCGACCTAAGCTAGAAATATTATTATTTATTGGTTATCATAAGGATATTAAGGGATATTATTTCTATAATCATATTGATCACAAAGTGTTTGTTTCCAATACATGTATTTTAATTTAGAATTAGCAGATGAGTCAAGGTGAAATTGGGAGGAAAGTTGAACTTAGAAAAGTTCCAGACTTAAAAATATGAAGTATTCTAGTTCTATAAATAGTTTTGGATGAAGAACCGAATCGAGTTACAAACAATATACGAAGTTATGTTCAGATTCATCAAGAGTTTTTGGGATATGGATTTCACATAGAAAATGATAATGATGTAATATTCATTGGAGATGAACTAACAACTAACAATAAGTTATTGAGAGTTATCATTCTATGAAATGGTTAAATGAAATGGAATATAATATGAATTCCTTGTTTACTAACCAAGTTTTAAGCATAGTGGATATACCTGAATGGGTAAAACCCATAGGGTGTAATTTGGTTTTCTATATGAAAACTAACATGGATGGTATAGTGTCTACCTATAAATAACACCTAATGGTAAAGGGTTAAAAACAAATTCATGGTATTAAATATAAAGATATATTTTAATTTGTTGTGATGATAAATTCTATTCTTATTTTTGTATCCATAGTAGATAATTATGATTATGAGATATATTAAATAGTTTTCAAAATTCCATTCCATAATGTGAATTTTCTAATGACATATATATGATAAAACCTAATGGTTTTGAGGTTCCATATGATAATTCTATGGTTTTCAAGTTGCAATGGTCAATTTATATATTAAAACAAGATTCCCATAGTTGGAATATCCAATTTGGTGATGTAATAAAATATTAGTTCCATAAAAAATGAGGATGATTCTTTTGTGTATAAGAATGTTGGTGGGAGTAAAGTAGTATTTATGATATTGTATTTAGATGAAATATTGCTTATAATAAATTATTTCCTAAATCTTGACTCTATGAATATATTTCTCTCTAAAAGATTCTTAATGAAATACATGGGTTAAGCTACCTACATAATTGGTATATTGATATATTGATAATTATCTAAAAGATTTATTGACTTGATTTTGAGTGAAGATATTAGAAAAGTGCTAAATTGGTTTAGTATGGATAACTTCCTAAAGGGGTCTTCACTAGTGTTGGAAGGAATTAATCTTGATCATAAAATTAAATAATAGTCTAATTCTGGTGAGAATAACTAGATCACTATGAATAATATATTTAAGTACTTAAAAAAGGACTAATTATATGTTCATTGACTATAGAGGAGAGAATTGGGGGTTTCTAAAGGGTTTCAATGATTCTAATTCTCAATGTGACAAAGATGATATGAAATATCAATCTACATTAATGTTTTTTTGAATGGTAGAGCTATCATTTGTAAGAGTTCCAAATAATCCACCATTTTAGAGTCAATAATAGAGGCAGAGTTTATCATTGAATCAGATGTTGGGAATTAGGTTTCCTTGATCAATAAGTTCATCTCTAAAATTTGAGTAGTTCCTAGATTTGAGGGATCAATTATGTAATCCTGCCTTTTTATTACAGAACTTTTCATTACATTTTACAAATAGTGGATCTTCAAAGTTTAGTGTCTTGGAAATAAGGTTCATAATACATTTAATCATTTAAACATTATTTTAAACCACATTAAATGATTCATAATATTTTATTCCTATTTAAAATTACTCCAACTCATAACATGGGGATATACATCAGAGAATAGGGTGATTATATGGCATATCAAGGGAAAACAAGGGAAACAATTTACATGTGAACTTGAGAGATATCAATAAGAAAGTGGTGAATTTCATAAAGGCATGATAAAGAGGAATATAATAACAATAATAACTTGAATAATAACTTTAAAATGAGGATAAATCATTTAATTTATACATTAATAATCATATCACCAAGGTCCATCCCTAAGGTGTCATAAAATTTACCAAGGTTATTCACCAAGGTATCATAAAACTTCTCATCTCTAGAGATTAATTTCTTTACCCAATGAATTGGAGAGATATCAGGGATCAACTTTAATATGTATTTATTTTCATGTGATCCACATATATTATAATAAAACATTCTATAAATAACCCACACAGAATAAAAGAAATGTTTTTCATATCTAAATCATGGTGTTTTAAAAATTTCTTAAAAACATGACCATTATGAAATTTATAATCCATAAATATGTAATGGGGGTTTTATGTATTTAAATTATGGAATAAAATTAATAATTTTGTGTATTCACATAAAGAACATAATAGAATTTCTTTAGGAAATGAGAGGGATTTTGAGATGGAAATTATACAACATAATAGGAATGAAACATAGTTTTATAAAATTTTAAAAAGGGATGGTAAAAGGGTATTCCATTAAAAAAAAGAATCAAAATATATTATAGAGACCAAATAAAATAGAAATAAGAACATGGTATGAAAATTTTAAAGACATCCTACCTAAAAGAAAACTTGAAAGGAAAAAGAAGATGAGAATTCACATACCTTTGAAATGTAACTTTTAAAACTCTATGATAAGGACCTTGGGGGATTGATAACACATTGGGAGGACTACTTGGGAGGTAATAATATCATATCTTTGAGATGGATTATTTTTTAACAAATTTAATTTAAGTAACGGATGAGTATTTACAGTAGAATAGAGGGTGTTTTTTTATAAATTTCTCAGGACACCTCATTAGTGTTATTTGAAAAACCATGGGCTTGACCATGGTATTTTTCCATGGAATTTTCCAATTAGGAAACCTCATATAATATTGTATTCCAAAAGATTCAGACAATATCTTATCTTACTCATTAAATTATTAATTATGTCATTAAATATACTGAGAATTGAATATTGTATTTTTTTTTACTATTCACTGAAAGTTCAACTATTTCGATCAAATCCCAAAAAATTACCACAACCATTTTTTGATGTGTAAAACTTATAAATGAACTCCATTTTATGAAAATAATTTTTTTTAATTATGAGGAATTTAATTTTTATGTAAAATCATCATTTACTCGAAAAATACTAATACATAACTAATAATTACTTATACTATGATATAATTATATCACATTACCATCTAAGATGTATAAATTATATTTATACTTCGTTAGGTGAGGTTACTATTCCATTGGTCATATTACTATTCATAATAGTTACATTACTCTTCCAATGGGCCATGTTATTATTCACCCAAAAAATAAGTTTAGATTATTAAGCTCTAAATATCTTACAGATCATAACCATGTATGTCCATTTTTCGAAAATCCTTTCATAGAATTAATTATTTATAGTATAATAATTATTTAAAAAATATATTATTCTTCACTATTCATAAAAATATGAAACTTCTTTGAAAAATAATAATAATTCACTGTAGATTAATTTTGACATTTGAAATTCAAAAATGTTGTTTATTTTACTATAGTAATTATCTAATTAGTAAAAATTTTCATGTAAAATAAATTTATCAAATTTGTATCAATTAAACATATATTTTATTAATCAAAACTTTTCTTAACATGGAAATGATGAAAAAAAATTATTTACAAAAGGGATTATACATTAGGTATCTAAGACCTTGACAGATAACCTCTTATAACACCCCCATAAAACCTAAGGGTAAGGTGTAGGTTTGTCACATTCTTATGGTGTGGCTTAGATAAAATTACCCAAGTGGCAATTTCCGCCAAAAGAAACTTCTCCCAAAGGAAATTTCATTCATGCTTCAATCGTTGAAACTTGAATTGGGATTGGTCTAGAGAATATCCCAATGAAGACACCTCCCAACCATGTTATGAAAAATAGTCTTTGTACAACAAGAGTATTATGGATGAGGCCATCAACTATTCATTATAAATTAATTATCCATTACCATTTCTATTTATATACAATAATTTTACCATTAAAATTTATTATTATTTCCAACTATCATATTAACCAATGGTCATATAAAAGTAAAAACCTATTGGTCACATTTCATTTATACTAATATATTTTTATTGATTACAACATAGTAAAATATATATTTTTAAGAAAATAAAATATTATTCAAAAGTTTGGGTCGTTACATTATTCCCCCCTTAAGAAATTTCATCCCTGAAATTTCAACTCATACCCTCAAAAGAAAAAGGTATGGGTACTTCTGCCTCATTTTTTCCTTTGGTTCTTACATGGATTCTTCATATATGTGGTTCCTCCACAAAACTTTAAAAATTTGAGTAGTCTTGTTGTGTAGAACCTCCAAGATCTCCACCGATTCCTCCTCATAAGAGAGGTCATTATCCAGTTATACCACATCGAGATTAAGTACATGTGAAGGACCAAGTATTTAATTTCCAAGAGGGATACATGGAATAAATAATGAACTTGAGATATATTGGGAGGAAGTGTAAGACAATTGGTCACTGGTCCTATGCGATGAAAGATTTCATAGGGGCCAATGAAGTTGGGGTTGAGATTCCCTTTATTTCCAAACCACATGACTCTCATACATGGAGGAATTAGAAGGAATACTTTGTCACCAACATCAAAATCCAAGTCCCTTTGACAGTTGTCAACATATATCTTTTTTTGACTTTGAGCAGCCTTAATGTGTTGTTGGATGACAAGAATCGTTTCTATCATCTCTTGCATAAGATCATGCCAAAGAGGATTTCTCTCATCATCTTCATCCCAATAAGTATGAGTTCAACATTGCTTCCCATATAGAGATTCATAGAGTTCTATTTGAATGCTCAAGTGGAAGCTATTGTTGTATGAGAACTCAACTAATGGAACATGTTGATTCTATCCACATTTAAATTCCTTTGAGCACGTTCTCAGTATGTCCTTGAGTGTCTGAATAGTTATTTCAGATTGGCCATTAGTTTGAGGGTGATAAGACATATTGAAATTCAATTTGGTACCTAGAGAACGTTGAATATTTCTTCATAATTTTGATGTGAACCTTGGTTCACGATCATATATCATAGAAATTGGAACACCATATAGCCTTAACACTTCCTTCATGTAAATCCTGGAAGGTTGATCAAGAGAGAAATCATTCCAAATAGAGATAAAATGGGTAGTCTTGGTGAAATATACCACTATAACACATATCACATTATTTTCTTTGGATGTTATCTAGAGACCAGTGACAAATTCCATAGTGATATTTTCCCACTTCCATGCTGGTATGGGTAGTGGTTGTAAGAACCCTTTAAGAAGTTGTGTCTCTGCCTTCACTTGTTGACACACAAAGCACCTTGTAGTGTAGTTAACAATCTTTATTTTCATGTTATCCTACCAATAATGATCACAAAGGTCCCTATACATTTTCAGGATTCCAGTATGTATAGAGAATGTAGAGCTATGAGCTTTATCCATCAGATCCTTCTTTGTTTTCAGATTAGATGGAACACATAGCCTTGTATGAAACACCAGTACACCTTCTTGATCAATATTGAATTTGGGAAATTTACAATTCATCACAACCTCTATCTTCTTCTATAATAAAACATGTTCCATTTTATATTTCTTGATCTTCTCTAGTAATAACGGTTTGAAATAAATTGGGATAGGGGTGATTATTTCCCTTCCCTTACAATTACAATGTTCTGTTTCACTAGGTCTTTCATCAAGGGATATCCTTGAATCCTCATGATTTTAGGAACAAAAAAGTCTTTCTTACTTAATGTATCAGGAACCTTTTTTTCTCTTTCAGGATGATAATAAATTGAACAATTATAGTATTTAATAAGTTCTAACCATATCCTCTACCTCATGTTTAATTCCTTTTTCATGAAAATATACATCAAACTTTGATGTTATATGTAGATATCACATTTATCCTCTTAAATATAGTTCCTCCATATATTCAGAGAAAAAACAACCATATCCAGTTGAAGATCATGCATAATATAGTTCTTCTCGTGAGACTTCAACTGTTGAGATGCATAAGCAATCACCTTATTATTTTTCAGGAGGATGAACCCAAACCCTTTCCGGGATGCATCACTAAAAACAATGAATCATTCTCCGATAGAGGGTAGAGTTAAAATAGGTGTAGTAACCAATCTCTTATTCATATCTTGAAAACATTCTTTGAAATCTTTTTTTGGATGAACTTGAACACTTTTTGAGTTAATTTTGTTAATGTAGAAGAATTTTTTCAATTTTTTTCACAAACCTCTTATAATATCCTGTAAAACCAAGGAAACTATGACTCTTAGTTATTTTTTTAGGAAGAGGACTCTCCTCCACTGCCCTTGTCTTGGCAAAGTCAAAAGATATTCCTTCATTGGGTACAATGTTCCCCCAAAAAACAATTTTTTGCAACAAAAATTTACATTTTCGGAACAATCCAAAAATACATTCCTTTTGTAGAGTTTTCAAAATAACCCGTACATGATCCTCATTCTCCTCAATTTTTTTTGAAAATATCAGATTATCATCTATAAAAACTATAAAAAAGTTCTCATGGTAGTCCTTAAAGACTCTATTAATCAAATCAACAAATATAGAAGGTTCATTAGCCAAGCCTAAGTGCATAACAACAATCTCATAATGGCCATATTTTGATTGTAAGGAAATTTTTAGAATATCTTCTTTCTTCACCCTCAATTGATGATAACCAGAATGAAGTTCAATCTTAGAGAAGAATTGATACCCATGAAGATAGTCAAATATATATTCAATTCTTAGAAGAGGGTACTTGTTCTTTATTGTGATCTTGTAATGTTCTCTATAATCAATGCATAACCACATTGATCTATTATTATTCATCAAAAAGAGAACATGTCATCACCAAGGAGGTACACTTGGTCAAATAAACCCCTTCTCCAAAAGATCTTGGAGTTGATTCTTTAATTCCTATAACTCTATGTTTTCCATTCTATACGGGGTTTTTGAAATAGGATTGGAACTAGGAAAAATATCAATAGAGAACTCTACCTCTCTTTCTGGGGGAGGCCCAAGTAACTCTTTATGAAATACGTCAATGTATTCTTGAATTATGGGGATATTATCTATTAGTATTAGTTCTTTTCCTTATTCATCTTCACTGATCATATCCATGAAGAAGGATACAGGTGGTGCTTCTAGACAAAACTCAGGTCAAGATATCTCTCTTTTAAGAACAACTATAGGTTTTACATTCCAGACAACTGAGATTTCCTTGCTTCTGCATTTGATATTACCATTATTCTTTGAAATCCATACTATCCCTAATATAATGTCGAATTCCAAAATGGTAATGAATACTTTATTTGAGATGATATTATGCTCCCCAAAGTGAATACTAGAGTTTGTAAACACTATTTATGCTTGGATAAACCCTCAATGAATCTTGAATGATAACTCTACTTCAAGCATCTTAGGTACTAATTCTATATTCTTTGAAAACATAGAGGAAATAATGGAATGCGTAAATCCGTAATAAAACAATGTTCTTCCTAGCTTTGAAAGAACAATGAGAGTACCAACCACCACATCATTTGGAGCTTCAAATCATGTTTTCATGATATAAAAAGCACGACCTTTCTCCCTTGGCCTGTACTGAGATTGATGGTGATTCACCCCCACTTCCCTTGGATTTGGACAATGATTTTTAAAGTTCCCAAGTTATCCACAAAGTAAGCATTTAAATTCAGGTAGCTATTATCCCATATTACCTTTTTCATTAGTGTTGGGATGTTGAGGTTTCACATCATTATGATAGTTTTGAGAGATTTGGCCTTCTATTATACACTTTCTATATTTCCCGCTCCTGAGTAGGAAGTTCCCTAAATACTTATTCCCACATTTTTTCATGTGGAAAGTTGAACTTGCTTTCCTCCTCTTACATGATCAAAGATTATAAACATGTTTTTATCTAAATATCTCTACATTTATTTCTATTTTAGAGACCACTTCATCCTACCGAACACTAGTTCGTCCTTTATAACACTTCATATGGTTTCCTCATAGCTATCATAGTCTCAGTTGGCCATATTCTTACGTAGATGAGGTTTTAGTCCACAAAAGATTCTATCAACCTTACCATTAATATCCATGACAAATCTAAAGTTATAAAGGGAAAGCCTTATAAATTTTATCTCATAACATCCAATAGATTCATTCTCTATTTGCCTAAGTTCAGGTAATTCATTTTCCATTTTCATTCCCATCAAACGAGAGAAATACTTTTTAGATAAGATTCCCATGAGCTCTTACCACTCCAATGATTCAATCTAACCTCTTGGAATCATGTTTTTAATGAGTCCCCACCACTGGCCAGATTCTACCTCTAAATGGTACACATACAAACTAACTTTCTCCTGTTCTGGATAATGAAGTATATAAAATATCTTCTTTATAGAGCTGGTCCACAATTCTACAATCAATGAGTCAGTAGATCTACTAAATGTTTGTGGTGTTGACACATAAAAGACTCAATAGAAATTTGTTACCATTGTGGTGAAACCTATCTATCAACTTTATTCAAGTTATTGCCCATACCTTGAGTTAGTTTAGTCATCATTCTCATAAATGTTTCCATTCTGGATTCCATCAGATTGCCATCCGTGCCTGGTCCATTGTGCTCACCGTTTACATGGTTTCTCCTATTTCTTACCATTTTATAAAAGAATAAATCCTTAATGAGAAACACATTTAATTTAATAATCTTAAAATTACAAGGAACTTTTATGTCATATAACATCATTATTAAATAAGGTATTCATTAAAAAATAATTAAATTTTCTATAAATCATTCATAATGATTCATAAAAATCTTGTGATTAACCAAACATATCCCCCAAGAGTGTCAAACTGGGAGTGTAGCAAGGCCCATTTTCATGTACCAGTTTCTGTTTGAGACTTTGTCAAAGTATTTTTTTCAAGTTTTACCACAAGATACATCTTTGCATGAGCCACATCAACTTGTTCGTATTGAGACAAAGATTTGTTTGTTCAGAAACTACTTACTTAATATTTCACCAAAATAACAATTTTTTTCCAATATTTAAAATTTTATATAGGGTTATTTAAAAGGTTTTAATATTCTAATTTCCACAAATAAATAAACCATATTTTGATACCACAAATGTAATCCCACATTTTTATTACAAAAAATTTCATTACATTTTACAAATAGAGGATCTTTAATGTTTAGTGTCTTAGAAATAAGGTACATAACAAATGAAAACATGAATACATTATTATAAAACACATGAAAGGGTTATTAATTTGTTTACACTATTTAAAATTACTCCAATTAATATCATGGGGGTATATACTAAAGGAAAGGTTGAACATAAGGATCAGTAAGGGAAAACAAGGGAAAACATTTACTTGTGAACTTGAGAGATAACAATAATAAAATGAGGAATTTAACAAATGTATGAGAACGAGGAATATCTTAGAAATAATAACTTGAATCAGAACTTGAAAATGTGGCTATAAAATTTAATTTATACATTCAGAAGCATGTCACCAGGGTATATCCCTAAGGTGTCAAAAAATCACCAAGGTTATTCACCAAGGTATCGTAAAACATATCATCTCTAGAGATTAATTTATTTACCCAATACATTTGATCAATATTAGTAAGAACCCTTAATTTTTATTTGTTTTTATGTGATCCACCTAGATCATAACGAAAAATTTCATAAATAACCCATATAGAATAAAATAAATGCGATTCATATCAATATCATGGTGTTTTAAAAAGTTCTTAAAACATGATCATTATGTCATTTATAACCCATAAAAAGGGAATGAGGGTTTTATGTATGTTAATTCTAGAATAATATAAATATTTTTTAGTTATTGATGAATACCTCTAGAAATTAAAGAGTTTTGGGCATTCACATAAATAAAATAAGAGAATTTCTTGAGAAAAAGAGAGGGATATTGTGAAAAAAATTATACAGCATAATGAGTATGAAACATAGTTTTATGAATCATTAAAAAGACTAGGGAAAGGGGCACCCATTCATAAAATAATAATAATATAGTATAGAGATATACTAAAATGGTAAGAAGAACATAGTTCTGAAATTTAGAATACATACCAAATAAAAGATAACTTGAAAGGAAAAGAGATGTTGAGAATTCTCTTACCTTTGAAGAGTAACTTATAAAACTCTATGACCATGACATTGAGGGCTTGAGGAAACCTTGGGAGTAGTCCATGGGAGGTAATACTATCAGATATTAGAGGGGTATGATTTATTAATGAATTTAATTGAAATAATCGGTGGGTGTTTATAGTAAAAGGGAGAGAGTTTTTTATTAATTTCTGAGGACACCTTATTAGTGTAATTTTCAAAACCATGGTCTTTACCATGGTATTTTTCCATGGTAATTACCACTTGGGACACATCATATCATATTTTATTCCAAAATATTCTACCATCATCTTATCTTACTCATTATGTCCTTAATGATGACATTAGACATACTGACAACTTAAAACTATACTTTTACTATTCACCAAAAATTCAACTATTTTGGAAGAATAAAAAAATAAACCAAACCATTCTTCAACGTGTATAATTCAAAAAATAAATCCATTTTATGAAAATAATTTTCCAAATATGAGGAATTTAATTTTTATTTAAAACCATCATTTACATGAAAAATACTAATACTTAACTAATAATTACTTATACTATGATATAATTATATCACAATACCATTTAATATGCCTAAATTATATTTTTTTACTCAGGTGAGATCACTATTTTATTGGTCATATTACTTTTCATAATGGTAATATTACTATTTCAAAGGGTTATTTTACTATTCACTAAATTAAATTGTGTTTACTTATCAGACACTAAATAGCTTATTGATCACAATCGTGTATGCACGTTTTTCGAAAATCCTTTCACAGAATTAATTATTTTATGTATAATAATTATTTTAAAAAAATATAGTATTTTTCACTATTCATGGAAATATGAAACTTCTTATAAAAATACTAAAAATTTACCATAGATTAATTTTGAAATTTGAAATTCAAAAATGATTTTTATTTTACCATAATAATAGTCTATGTAGTATAATTTTTTCGTGTAAAATGAATTTATCAAATTTTTCTCAATTAAACATATATTTTTCTAAGAAAAACTATTCTTAACAAGGAAATGTTGAAAAAATATATTTACACAATGGTATTATACATTATGTATCTAAGGGCTTGACACATAATCTCTTATAACGCCCATATACAACCTAAGGTTAAGGTGTGCGATGGAAACAGACACTTGGGGAGACACAAATAACATTGACCAAGTGGTAATTTCCACTAACATAAACTTCTCATGAAGGTTATTTTTTTCATGATTCAATTATTGAATATCGTCTTGGTCTTTTTCTAGAGTGAAGACCGGTGATTCTAACTCCCACCCAAGTTCTGATAAATGAGTTTCGTACAACTACTATCTACTAGGTGAGGCCATCAACTCTTCTTTCTCCATTAATTATCCATTATCATATCTACTTATAAACAATAATTGTAAAGTTAAAAATTATTATTGTTTCAAATAATCAAATTAACCAATGGTCGTATAACAGTCAAAACTCGATGGCTTCATTTCATATATACTTATACTTTTTTATTGATTATGACATAGAAAAACATACATTTTCAAGAAAAACAATATTATTCAAAATTTTGGGTCGTTACCGTAATTGAGGTATATTATGATAACAATGGATCTATTTCTCAGGCTAACTAACCTTGATCTCTCCGATAGACCAAAAAAATTATTCACAAATACCATCTCATATGAAAAATCATTGATAGGGGTGATGTAAATATCAATTGTCTGCCAATTGAGGAGAAGGTTGTAGATTAATCTAGAAAACATTATCACTGTAGAGGAATGTGGGTAATGTTGAATATATTGATATATGATACATGAGAAATTTATAAAATGGTATTAAATAAATCGTTTTATTTAAATAAAGTAAATATCCAATTATAATTCCATCCACTATGCTATAATTTTTTACATAAATTGTTGAAAGAAAATATCCCCTCAAAATATTAATTTGATTTGTCCCTAATCAATGTTCATCATGGAGTATTATGGGTTTTGATGATATTAAAATATTATCATGAATAAAATATTTTACTCAATACAAGAGGTTTTATGTTGGGTATGAATTCTAGATTCATGGGGTTATAAGTATATACTTATTGTTTGTATTGATCTTCTAAAGTATATCTCATGGAATGTCATGCAATCATTAATATACATAGGCATGCATAATTATTTTCAATCTTTCTTACTTGAGGTTAGAATGATACCTATCATGGTAACCTTCATAACCTGATACCCTACTTACATGAGTAGTTATATAAACATAGAAAATTAGGGGGTGGACGAGTATGTTGTTAAACTTTTCATCTGTATAAGCACAACCAAGATAAGATTTTTCCACTAGTATAAAAAGTAAAGTATTCTTAAACTTGATTATATTAGACTGAATAAATTCATTTCCATTTTTATTTTCTTTAAATATGGTCTGATCAACTACTAAAATAAGTTACATGATATTTACTTATTATATAGATGAATGACAGTGATTAATTCATCGACTAGCTCAATATTTTTTAGATAATCAGGTAATGATGAGAGGCCTATGCTGGATTGGAATGATCCAATTCTATTAGTTTCTAAACAACATTAAAAAATTTATTATATAAATATTCATATGATATATATATAGTGGACATGTTTTTATAGATATATGAGTACGTTTGATGAAGATCACACCAGAACCATTAGTGTCTCGAGTATAATTGATTCTATTCTAGAGGATTCTCTTTAATTAAATCTATAAAAATTATATTTTATATTTTTTTCAATTATACTAATTCTTACAAGGTCACATTATTAGTCCCTTGGATAAGAATTAAGTTTTAAAAAAATTACTATTCTAAAATTTAGAGATTTTGATGAAACTGTAACAAAAATGAGTTTTGGATGGATTCACAAAGAGTTGTGAAGTTTTATATAAATTACATATGTTAATTTAATGAAATTAATATATTTTTTGGATAAACACTAAAAAAATCACCACCGAATTCTGGTAGTTCTAGTGATATCATTGAAAATAGCCAACCTAATTTTAGCATTTTTGAGATGCATGAAGGTGACACATCCTTCTCCTTATGGTTTCCATCCATTAGTATCCAGATGGTTGGTTCATTTTTGGCTAGTGTATGTCATTAATTGAAGTTTTCAATGAATGAACACTCTAATTGGTACAAATTTCAAAGGTCAATTGATAACACTCAAACCATTTTATATGGATTATGTGTTGGAGTTAGTTCCATAAAAAACAACATTGAACATTAAATTACTGGAATATTCATAGTATTGAATATTAATTAATTACTTTTCACAAGATGATCATTGTTTTCTATTTCATTTATGTGATAATTTCCTTGGAGTACTTATCACACTGACGGACATAATAGTTCCCCATTATGATGAGAACCTATAAGTGTCATTACAATATTCTTAAATTTATATCATATATCTAGATGATATCGTTTGATATGATTAAAATTATATAGGATATTTGGGATAGAGACTAGTGGGACTTTGGAACATTTTATCAGGATGTATTCCCTTGGTAATATTCAGATCTAGTGACTATGAGAACCTGACCCACCAGTAAGAAATCTACATTTATGTGTGTCATTGGATGTTCCTACTTGCAGATGTGTGTAATGATACTTAAATTTTATTATTATTATTATTGTTATATAATTTAATGAGTTTCATAATTTTATGTATTTATGTAAACAATAAGGAAATATGCTTGTAAAGAGTTAGGGAACGTTTGGGGCATCACGATTGACATTGTATTAATGAATAATATGAGAATGGATATTTACCTTAAATTCTCTAATAGAAGTTGATATCTCAATCCCCTTGATTGAAATAGAACTTCTAGATTAAGTATATATCCATATATTTATTTCATCATGTTCATTTATAGAATATTAAATAAATAGGCATAGAGCACATAAGTTGATGACACTAGCATACATCCTTCTTGATTAGAGATTTCATGATATAGGTGTTATATTACATAGTGTACGTTTGTTTGTGATTATTGTAATTTTAAAATTTATCCTCTTTATTTATATTTTAATTGACATATGTATTGACACTAACCTTTGAATTTAAGAGTAAAAACATAATTCCACTATGAAAGGGTCCTAGAAAGTCACACACTAAGTGTATTTGAGGTATGAGTTAAATTTTCTTTGAATTGAATATGATGAATAAATAATATTCTCGTACATGGTTTACTAATAATTCAATTTTATCTGATCACATGTATTCAATCATTAGTTATTTGATTCAATATTATTCTCATTGAATATTAAATAAATTTTCCTGTCATAAGGTAATTATTAGTTACATGAATATTTAATATTTATTCTGGTTTATTTTTATGTAAAAAAATAATTAGTCATTCGGTTATATGAATTTTTAATAAATATATATTCATGTATTTTTATTAATATAATGTTTATTTATTTATTAAAAAATAAATATGTTAGATTTATTTAATTAAATAAATTGTCATTATTCAAGTACTGATAAATATTGAAGATTATTGATGGACCAAATTTAATGGTTTGGTGTGAAATAATATATTGAATATTATCAGAATAAATATTAATTCCGTTCTAGAAGAAAATAATATTTATTTATCTACATGTATAGTTCATACAAAGTAAATAACAATTATATTATTATTTAGACAAGGGGTTTTTAGAGATTAAAAAAATAATATGGTATCATGTGAAATTATTATTTTCTATTTCTGGGTCCATTTAAACCCAATTTTATTATTTTTTTAAACTAATAATCATTGTGAACAATGAAAATTTATAGAGAATTATCTCAATCCCTATATATGTTTTCTATTATAATTCTCTGAATCCCATAGAAAAATACTCCACCACCAATCTCTTATTACTAGGGATATCAAGAAGAATCCTTCTCATTTGAAGGGATTCTTGAAGAGATCAATCAATAAAAAATACAAGCATTGGAATCTTTTATGCCAGCAAACTAATATTTCTACAATGATGTTTGGAGGTTTTTAGTACATGTATGAATCACCACTCAGGTTATTCTAAAATGGAATCCTCTTTATGAAATTATGGGATGAAATAAGTGGTATACTTATTCATTAATTAAGAATTAATTACAAGACAAGGTCATTCTAAATCCATATATAAAATAATTATAAATTTTATGTGATAATCATGACTTCTTAGTTCTAGTGTAATAAGAAAATTAAAATTTTATTTAATTCCATTATTCAGGAAATTATTCATGACACACCCAAAAATTATAATATTTTATTTCCATTAAATAAGTCAATGTGTTCGATATCCTATTCCACACATGATACCGAACATAAATGAAACTATGATATATTTTGAGAAAATGTATAAGTTTAAGTATGAATATTAAAACCTAGCCATTGAATATGAAATAATGAATATGAGTAAAAACATTATGAATTATATGAATATAGAACATAAATACCACTTTTAATATTAATGAAATTTAATTAGTTTACCTAAAATGACTAATATGATCATTAATTGTTTAGAAAAGTATTTTTCTAAAACAATTACCTTTTATGAGATTATAATTTCTATTCAAAGAAAAAAATGATTAATGATTAATTATTTTTAAAATTAATAATATGTTAAAAAAAAATTAGTTGTTAAATTATATGAAATAAAAATAAAAATAATTAATATTTGAAAATTTCATTTTCTATTTAAAATGTGTTTTCAATTATATTTTATTATTTTACTAAAAAAAATTTATAAATTTTTGAAATTTGAAATTAATAAAAAAATTCTTAATTTTTCAATTACTCATATCAAAATCATATTATTATGAATTTTTAAGCTTTTTTTGAAATCCTTGGTCTTTAGTCAAAAAATATGGTTTTCATGAAACTTGTACTTTGTATCCCTTTACCATTATATTATAATAACCATGAAATCTATAAAAACATTTAATTGTGAAAATATTAATTTTAGTGAAAAAAATTTAATTATAAAATATTATTTTAACATATAAATCCAATGGTAAACATTTTTATAACTAAATAAAATTCTACGTAATATAAAATTTATTTTCAGTCTTTTCTTAGAACCATGTGTTTTTAGGTTAAATTTAGTTATGTATTTAATTCATTTCCTAATATCCTTAATTTGTTTCATAGTAAATTAATTTATTATAAAAATTATAATCCCAAATAAATTTAACTTATATAGACTTCTAAATATTAAAAACATTATTTCTCTAAATTTTTTTCCCAATTAAGTGTGTTTATTTTAAAAATAAATTTTCATGAAATTAGAAATTTTATTCGATAAAATTATTTTAATTAATTAAATTAGTAGTATCAAATTAGGTAAAATGTTCAATATTAATCTTTTTCTTTAAAATTAATTAGAAAGAAAAAAATTTAATTACCAAGGTAAAAGTAAGTTTCCGTAAAATGAAAAAAGTTAAAACAAAAATACATAAATCATTCAATTTTTCTCAAGAAGGAGTGGTTTAAGTGTTTTTTGGATTATAATCTTATTTATATCAGCTTTATTTTATTTCTTTTACACTTTGATGGCAACCTTAAATTATTGAGAATGTAAAGGTTACTCCCAAAACCACCCTTTCTGTAACACCCTGAGATTTTATGAAAAATATTCTTTTTAATTTCATTAATGTCTTGTGTTGTACGCTACACCAAAAGAAGCTTGCACAACACGCATCCTTGACTTGCCTTGCATTACACGCAATCGCGACCTTCCATGATAGCGTGTGTTGTACGCAATACCGAGTTTCGCTAAACAACGATATGCTATTAAAATATTATTAAAACTAGCCATTATGAATAGTAATAACCACTTTTTGAAATTTTGTAATTTTTTTTTCAAAATGGACTTCATTTTTGGATTCAGAGTATCGAATTTAGCCTAAGGTGAAATTTTGGTACTTTTCGGATAACTTTCATACTCTGATGAATAGTGAAAATTACTAAATTTTAATTAAAAACAACTTTTTTAATCGAAATAATTAATAGTGATAAATTATTAATTTGAGTTGTTTTAAAATATATTTAGAATATATTTTTACAATTTAATAAAATGTTGGTCATTGGATTTAATTCTACATTTTAACCAGACAAAAACAAGTGTCAATCTTTTGACATTTATTATCTCTTAAGAACATGCTATTTGTTTTGACGACGGGAATTAATTTTTTAAATTAATTAATGCAACTGATATGTCTTGAATTTGGTAAAAAAGACATCATTTTTGAGTTCATAATATCAAATATAGCTTAGGCCTAATTTTTGGTTTCTTTCTGGAAACTTTCATTTTTTGATGAATAGTGAAACCACTAAGTGGTAGTTAAAAAAATGAATTTTTCATAAAACTTAATTTTAGCGCTTCTGTGAGTGGAATTTCAAAACTCTGAGACACACGGTTGATGTCAGTAAGTAAAATTTGGTTCAATGAGATGAAAATAATTTTTGGTGAATAGTAACTTTTTACTTTTTTTACCACGGTTAAAAGTAAATAGGGTAATTAAGGGTAAAAATAATAATAATATTACCCTAACACATGTCCTAATTCTATTGGATAAGTGTAATTCGACCAAAAACAACCTTAGGAATAAAATATAACCATTTAGGCCCACTTGGATTAGATTAGGACATTTATTATTAATTTATTTAAAGAAGGGTTAAAATAGTTAAAATCAACGTTTAATAAGTATATAATTTTTAATATAGGGTTATACATAAGATAAATTAGACTATAAATATTCATTATAAATATAAAAATATTTCCTACATAATGATATTTTATTTGTAATTTTTAGACTTTAAATAAGTTAACTTATTTATGACACAAAGATGACGCAATAATTATCTTATTAATGAAATATTGACATAATTGATGTTATTAATACCAAAATACATATAATTAGATACTTTTTATGAATTCCACTAATTTTCTAGGTTAATATAACATGTTAGTATAGATCTAATTAACTTTTTTCGAACTAATAATTCTGTTATGAGTTTCACAAAAATCAATTACTAAATAGTGTCAAAATTGACATAAAATAGTTCTTAAAACAAATATTATATTAGTAATTGTTATTTTATTCCTAAAAATCTAAGGATCGGACAAATTTCTTTGATAAGGTTATATATATTAATAATAAACAACTTGGGGTTTTTTTGGCGGCTCATAGTAAGTTTATTAACCTTATAGTATAAGAACACACGAAGACACGGTAAAAGTAAAATTATTTAACTTAATGTTAAATCTAAATGATAAGGTTAACATAGGAACCTAAACCTGTCTAAATTATATTTTATGAGAGGATTTTGACCAGTCCCTACCTTAGCTTCTAAATAAATCAATTTGGATCTATTTAAAACCGAATATGACTTTATAATAAAATAATATTTTTAGTTTTCCAAAGGAGCCCCTCTCCTCCCTTATAAAAGGGAACCTCCTCCCTCTCTTCCTCACACCACATTGAGCCTTCATTCTCGGCCAACCCCTGCCGAATTCTCTTCTACACTTCCCTAGAAACAGCATAGAGGTTTTGGTCTTCCTCAAAGTCCAATTTTATTTCCCTAAAAGGAGATCTCAAAGAGGTACTTCAAAGAAGAGGTAATGTCCGTTACCGATTCTTTGAACTTTATTTCTTCTTCCACTTCTTCTTCTGAGTTTGTTTCATTATGAAGTAATAACATCAGTATCAATCATATACTGATATGTTATTATAATTATGAAACAACCCTATTTCACCATCTATCAATCCTACGGAAAACGAAATCACCGCGCGTGCGTACGTACGGAATATCGTCTCCACGCCGTGGTGTAACCTATTTTCCACCACCACCTTACTTGGATGGGTATAATGGTGTAAATAATAACTATATATGATTATTTTAAGGTGATATTGATTCTGAAATAGTATGCATACACTCCAATACAGTCCCATGATCATGAGAATGATATCATCGCTCGTGCGTACGTACGGACTACCGTCTCCACGACGCGATGAGATTAATTCTCCACGTTAACCATTCATGAATGATTATAAATTATATATAATAAGTAATCATGAAATATATCACATAATAATGATACTGGATTTATGTGTATATATATGTATTTCATCTACTTAATTCCGTTCAACTCAATAAGGAAATGAAAACAGCGTTCATGCGTACGTACGACCTACCGTCTCCATGAACCGTGTATTTCTTTCCATTTACTGATTTATTATATATATTTGTATATTCTGAATATATATTATATATAAATCATATTTTATATTCTGGAATTAATTAATCAAGATCTAAGTAATCATATGAATAATTACAAGTCAAAACACGGACGACAAATGAAACAATTTTACCCAAAACGCTCTTTAACATGGAATTTACAAAAGAATGGGTAAAATAAAGTCATAAGTGAACCATATATGATATAATAACAATTAGTATGCTTCTGGAATAAGTAAATGACATTATTTAAATCATTATACAGGAGGTTCGGACACTTACGAAGAAAATCAGACCTAAGGTAAGGGATAATTTTGAAAATCTCATTTTTATCCGAGATTGCATATTTGTAAGTATTTACTGGGCTTATTTCTATCATCCATGTCCATGTCTTATAAAAGTGTTTTCATGTATGTTTTAACTCATTTTTACCCATTTTTTACTTTTAGTACATGGTATGTAAGGAATCATTCTTTTGTTTACGTTACGAGGTACTTTTTTACTTTTACGTAAAAAGTACGAAAAAAATGTTTTTTTAACTTATACGGCACGAAAAGATTTTTACGATTTTATAAATCCTTATTTTCATGAAGCTTCCTCCAAAAGATTTCATTGCTATTTTCAAAAAAATCTCATTATTTTAAAATTGCATGACATTTTGTGAAAAGAAATTGATTTTGAAGAAGAAAGGATATTTTCTTCAAGAATTCATTACAAGTGTTTTATCAAAACCATTTTCCATCTAAGATGAAATTATTTCATATGTGTATGTTTCAAGTGTAATGTCTCTATGATTTAGATGGTTTCACTTTTCTTATTATGAAATGATATCCATTTCTTTTATATGGATTATGTAATGATGGGATGATGTTTATGACACCCATTTTATTCGTTGGGTTATTATGAATGATGTATGTTTATTTTGCGGCACAAGTAAGAATGATTTCATTATGAGATGGGTGGGACCTATATCTCCCTCCCATGAATTGGGTAAAGATTTATATCTCATGAGATAGACATGGCTGGAATGGCAGGTTAAACCGGTTCAGTAAAACAGGACTGAAACGAGGAGTGAACTCGATTCAGAAAGGGACTATGTCCACTAAGATGGTCTTGGCAGCAATTCCTTGGATACTATGGAAATCATTACATGTGATTAGTGGATTCCACAATTACATGTTTTATTCCCATGCTATTTTATCATGATTTATGTTCCATTATGATCTATTCCTTATGTACTTCCATGTTTTATGTCGTTGCTCAAGATTTTTAATGTTCATGTTTTTTTAAGTTCAAATGTATATGGTATGTTTTATTTTATCAATTCTTACCCTTATTGAGCATTTGAGCTCACCATTTTTATGTTTTCTTTTCCCAGGATATAAATAAAGGTTTTAGGTAAGAAAAAAAGGGAAGATCTTTATGGGAGATGTTGAAGATATTTCACCACGATTAGAGGATTACGTTCCAAGTTTCCAAAGACACTAAACTATTACGGTCCTTGTGTGTCTGTTTTGGTTATGTATTAAGTATTTCAAAAAAGTAATGTAATGTCCATGTACGTCAATCTTTGGGTCTCTACAGTTGGTATCAGATGAAAGGTTTAGTCAACCTTTGGAAACTAGGATGCAAGAACTTTAGTGAGATACCTAGGGATATTTCTAAGGCATGTCTAGGGATGTCCCTAAGGTTAAGTATAAGTATAGGTTATAGTCCTATAATTGTGCTAACGATCTTAGAATTAAACCTAAGATGTTAGATATTGAAGGTACTCCCCCTTTATTATGTTGTTTTCCCTAGCATGATTTTTGCCTGTCACACTATTCTTTTTGGGTTTTAGACGATGGCTGGAACCTGAAGGAATTGTGTTGATCAATGCAATGGGAAATGCAATGATTGTCCTCCTGAACAAACATATGTTATGGGAGATGGAGTGCAAAATCTTATTTCTATACTTATATAAGCTATGAATCATTCTGGACTTCCAAATGAGCAGAGAAGTGAACAATATTCTATTGAGTCCTTCACGAGGCAACGCCCACCTTCTTTCAGTGGGTCTTCTGATCCACTTGTTGCTGAACAATGGATCAGTACCACTGAAAAGATATTTTCAGTTCTTCAATGTTCTGAACATGATAAATTCATCTTAGCAGTATATCGTTTGGAAGGTGAAGCTGATCAATGGTGGAATCTTATCAAGAATACGAGGCAGAGAGATGAAATTGAGTCCATGGAATGGGATGAGTTCAAGAACTTATTTTTCAATAAGTACTTCCCTCGTATTCTTCGAACAAATATGAAGAAGGATTTTCTTGAACTAAAGAAAGAGGATGATGAATCTGTTGGTATATACGAAGAGAATTTTACAAGGCTTGCAAGGTATGCATCTGGATTTATCATCCAACCTGAAAGTAAAGTTGATCGATTCTTCAGTGGCTTAAAACCAAATCTTCAAAGGGAATTAGCTATAAGAGACTTCATTAGCTATGAAGAAATTGTGCGTTGTGCTATCAAGGTAGAAATGGAAGTTGGTGTTGCTTATCCATCTCATAGTTTTGACAAGAAACTAAAGATGGAGTTCAAGGATAAATCACATAATAATGGTGAAAAGAAGATGAATGTTTCTTTATGCTCAAAGTGTGGAAAGAAGAATAGTGGAGATTGTCTTAAAGGGACAAGTAAATGTTTCAAATGTGGAAAGGAAGGTCATCGGGCATTTGAATGCTGCAATGATGGAAAGAAGATGTCTAATGATGCAAACAAATGAAGGGATACACAGAATGAACCTACTACACTTCAATGCTTCAAGTGCAAGGAAATGGGGCATTATGCTAATAAATGCCCTAATCCAAGGGTTAGTGTTGATCGACATGAGCAACCACTCAAGTAAAAGGACAAAGGGAAGTCACATGCGATCACCATTGGCGATGTTGAATATGATAACGATGTGGTAGAATGATTAAGTTTTTATGTAATGGGATTCCAAAATAATGTTGTATATAGTATCGTGGAATATTGGAATATTTATGTATTGGTCTATTGTGGTTTTCAATAATTTTATGGTACCGGTAACCATGGAAAGTGATTGAGATATTTTTGGAAAAAAGATGATAAGCGCATAATGAAGGGAAAACGAGAAAATGAAATATTTGATAGTATTCATGAGCTCATGATTGATATAAGGACTAAGTGATATCATGGTTTGAGTATATAGAATTTTGATGATTTTGGTATGTGGAAAGTGTTAACTTTTAACTGCATTCATGTTTTCACTAAGGTTCAATGGGTATTCATTTTTCAGGAGAATACATGATTAAGGCCTTCGAATGTTTGGAATGTGACCAACAAGACATATCTTATGGTATATGGGGATCAACGATGGTATTAAATATCTGGTAATCAGTTTCACTATATTATGAGAGTGGACTACAGTATTATGGATAAGCCTATAGATTGGAATGGATTATGTTGGACATAAGTTAGTATTGTTTAAGGATATAAGTTTTTTCGATATTATTGATGGGATGTTATAGTAATGTAGTTTTAGAAAAAGGACAACCTCCAGGACGGGCGACAACCCATCGCATCGGACAAGGCTGTGGGAATCGAACCCACAACCGAAGTGCGACTGGCCTTTATCGCCTACCACTGGCCTACAGGAAGTCCCTGGTTAGTAGAAACTAGTTTTATTTTATTAAGCGGTATGATATATGAAGTATAAGTTCATTTTTGGAACCATATACGACTAATCTAACCATAAAATAGACTTATAACGTTTGCTAACCTTTTGTTTGAATGATATGGAATGACCCATCATTCTATCACATGATCTATTAACACTTCATGAATAATAAATTCAACTACATTTCATTAAGAGATGAAGTGTAAATTGTTCAAAGAATGAACAACAGTGAGATTGTACCAAAATAAATTAAGTATTTATTCTAATTAAAATTCATCAACCTTAGGGAAATGATTTTGAAAACCAAAAATGTTGTCCTAGTGCTCTTATATCCGATGAATCAAATGGTACCTTAGATCATCACAAATTTATGGCTTTGTGATTGATGGATTTTTCATAGCAATGTTCTCTACCACTCTCTATCATAACATGATGATTAGATTTCTCTTCCATATCCATATTTTCACCTATGTGGAAACCCAGTGATTAGTTTATTTGGGTAATCGTTACGTTTCATACTTTTGTTTTTAAAGATTGGTTTTGGTATTCCTTTTTATTATGTGGGTTTCTATTAAAGAAACTTTCTAGTAGTAACCCATTTATAACCCCGACGAATTTCGAGGGTGAAATTCATTTTAAGGGGGGTAGAATGTAACACCCCGAGATTTTATGAAAAATATTATTTTTAATTTCATTAATGTCTTCTGTTGTACGCTACACCAAACGAAGCTTACACAACACGCATCCTTGACTTGCCTTGCATTACACACAATCGTGACCTTCCACGATAGCGTGTGTTGTACGCAATATCGAGTTTCGCTAAACAACGATATGCAATTAAAATATTATTAAAACTAGCCGTTATGAATAGTAATAACCACTTTTTGAAATTTTGTAATTTCTTTTTCAAAATGGACTTCATTTTTGGATTCGGAGTATCGAATTTAGCCTAAGGTGAAATTTTGGTACTTTTCAGATAACTTTCATATTCTGATGAATAGTGAAAATTACTAAATTTTAATTACAAACAACTTTTTTAATAGAAATAATTAATAGTGATAAATTATTAATTTGAGTGGTTTTAAAATATATTTAGAATATATTTTTACAGTTTAATACAATTTTGGTCATGGTATGTAATTCTACATTTAAACCAGACATAAACAAGTGTCAATCTTTTGATAGTTATTTTCTCTTAAGAACACGCTATTTGTTTTGACGACGAAAATTATTTTTTTAAATTAATTAATGAAACTGATATGTTTTGAGTTTGGTAAAATAGACATCATTTTTGAGTTTATAATATCAAATATAGCTTAGGCCTAATTTTTGGTATTTTTCTGGAAACTTTCATTTTTTGATGAATAGTGAAACCACTAAGTGGTAGTTAAAAAAATGAATTTTTCATAAAACTTAATTTTACCGCTTCTGTGAGTGGAATTTCAAAACTCCGAGAGACACGGTTGATGTCAGTAAGTAAAATGTGGTTCAATGAGATGAAACTAATTTTTGGTGAATAGTAACTTTTTACTTTTTTTTACCACGGTTAAAAGTAAATAGGGTAATTAAGGGTAAAAATAATTATATTATTACCCTAAAAATGTCCTAATTCTATTGGATAAGTGTAATGAGACCAAAAACAACCTTAGGAATAAAATATAACCATTTAGACTCACTTGGATTAGATTAGGACATTTATTATTAATTTATTGAAAGAAGGGTTAAAATAGTTAAAATCAAAGTTTAATAAGTATATCATTTTTAATATAGGGTTATACATAAGATAAATTAGACTATAAATATTCATTATAAATATAAAAATATTTCCTACATAATGATATTTTATTTTTATATTTTAGACTTTAAATATGTTAACTTATTTATGACACAAAGATGACATAGTAATTATCTTATTAATGAAATATTGACATAATTGATGTTATAAATACCAACATAAATATAATTTGAGACTTTTTATGAATTAAAGTAATTTTATAGGTTAATATAACATGTTAGTATGGATTTAATTAACTTTTTTCGAACTAATCATTCTGTTATGAGTTTCAAAAAAATCAATTACTAAATAGTGTCAAAATTGAAATAAAATAGTTTTTAAAACAAATATTATATTAGTAATTGTTATTTTATTCGTAAAAATCTAAGGTTCAGCCAAATTACTTATCTAAGGGTATATATATTAATAATAAACAACTTGGGGTTAGTTTGACTGCTTATAGTATGTTTATTAGCCTTATAGTATAAGAACACAAGAAGACACGGTAAAAGTAAAATTATTTAACTTAATGTTAAATATACATGATAAGGTTAAAATAGGAACCTAAACTTGTCTAAATTCTATTTGATGAGAGTATTTAGACCCAGACACACCTTAGATTCGAAATAAATCAATTTGGAGCTATTTAAAATCGAATATTACTTTATAATAAAATAATATGTTTAGTTTTCCAAAGGAGCCCCTCTCCTCCCTTATAAAAGGGAACCTCCTCCCTCTCTCCCTCACACCACATTGAGCCTTCAAGCTCGGACAAATCCTGCCAAATTCTATTCTCCACTTCCCTAGAAACATCCTAGAGGTTCTGGTCTTCCTCAAAGACCAATTTTAGTGCCCTAAAAGGAGATCTCAAAGAGGCGCTTCAAAGAAGAGGTAATGTCCGTTACCGATTCTTTCAACTTTATTTCTTCTTCCACTATTTCTTCATAGGTTGTTTCATTATGAAGTAATAACATAAGTATAAATAATATAATGATATGTTATTATAAGTATGAAACAACCCTATTTCACCATCTATCCACCCTACGGAAAACGAAATCACCGCGCGTGCGTACGTACGGAATACCGTCTCCACGCCTTGGTGTAATCTATTTTCCACCACCACCTTACTTGGATGGGTATAATGGTGTAAATAATAACTATATATGATTATTTTAAGGTGATATTTATTCTGAAATAGTATAAATACACTCCAATATAGTCCCACGATCATGAGAACGATATCATCGCCCGTGCGTACGTACGGACTACCGTCTCCACGACGCGATGAGATTCATTCTCCACCTTAACCATTCATGAATGATTATAAATTATATATAATAAGTAATCATGAAATATATGAAATAATAATAATACTGGATTTATTTTTATATATATGTATGTCATCTACATAATTCCATTCATCTCAATAACGAAACGAAAACAGCGTTCATGCGTACGTACGACCTACCGTCTCCATGAACGGTGTATTTCTTTCCATTTACTGATTTATTATATATATGTATATTATGAATATATATTATATATAAATCATGTTTTATATTCTGGAATTAAGTAATCATGATCTAAGTAATCATATGAATAATTTCAAGTCAAAACACGGACGACAGATGAAACAATTTTACCCAAAACGCTATTGAACATGGAATTTACAAAAGAACAGGTAAAATAAAGTCATAAGTGAACCATATATGATATCATAACAATGAGTATGATTCTGGAATAAGTAAATGAAATTATTTAAATCATTATACAGGAGGTTCAGACACTTACGAAGCAAATCATACCTAAGGTAAGGGATAATTTTGCAAATCTCATTTTTATCCAAGATTGCATATTCGTAAGTATTTACTGGGGTTATTTCTATCATCCATGTCCATGTCTTATAAAAGTGTTTTCATGTATGTTTAAAGTCCTTTTTACCCATTTTTGACTTTTAGTACATGGTATGTAAGGAATCATTCTTTTGTTTACGTTACGAGGTACTTTTTGACTTTTTCGGCAAAACTACGAAAAGAATGTTTTTTTAACTTATATGGAACGAATGGATTTTTACGGTTTTATAAAGCCTTATTTTCATGAAGCTTCCTCCAAAAGATTTCATGAATATTTTCAACAAAATCTCTTTATTTTAAAATTGCATGACGTTTTGTGAAAATAAATTGACTTTGAAGAAGAAAGGATATTTTCCTCAAGAATTCATTTCAAGTGTTTTATCAAAACCATTTTCCATCTAAGATGAAATTATTTCATATGTGTATGTTTCAAGTTTAATGTCTCTATGATTTACATGGTTTCACTTTTCTTATTATGAAATGATATCCATTTCTTATATATGGATTATGTGATGATGGGATGATGTTTATGATACCCATTTTATTCGTTGGGTTATTACGAATGATGTATGTTTATTTTGTGGCAAAAGTAAGACTGATTTCATTATGAGATGGGTGGGACCTATATCTCCCTCCAATGCATTGGGTAAAGATTTATATCTCATGAGATAGACATGGCTGGAACGGTAGGTTAAACCGGTTCAGTAAAGCAGGACTGAAACGAGGAGTGAACTCGATTTAGAAAGGGACTTTGTCCACTAAGATGGTCTTGGCAGCAATACCTTGGCTTCTATGGAAATCATTACATGTGATTAATGGATTCCACAATTACATGTTTTATTCCCATTCTATTTTATCATGATTAATGTTCCATTATGATCTATTCCTTGTGTACTTCCATGTTTTATGTCATTGCTCAAGATTTTTAATGTTCATGTTTTTTTAAGTTCAAATGTATATGGTATGTTTTATTTTATCCATTCTTACCCTTACTGAGAATTTGAGCTCACCCTTTTTATGTTTTCTTTTCCTAGGATGTAAAGAATGGTTTTAGGTAAGAAAAAAAGGGAAGATCTTTATGGGAGATGTTGAAGATCTTTCACCACAATTAGAGGCTTACATTCCAAGTTTCCAAAGACACTAAACTATTATGGTCCTTGTGTGTCTGTTTTTGTTATGTATTAGGTATTCCGTAGAAGTAATGTAATGTCCATGTACGTCAAGCTTTGGGTCTCTACACTCTCCCTCACTTATAAATGGGTAAAGACTTCACCACTTCAGGAATCACCTACCATTTGAATTTATAATTAAAAACCATAAATTTATCTATTACTAGACCCTTAATATATGAAAAAAATCTCATATTCAGTCATCATCCACATAAATCCTTCAAATTCAAGGAGACTTCGAAGGAAAAATTCAAGTCCCCATTGTAAGTATTATCAACTACATAGTTTTTTATATTTATTATCTTATTTAAAATTTATTCTAGACTCAATAAAATAATAATATTAGTATAATTTATATTCTATAATACTACTATATTAATTTTATTATCATTTTTAATTCATATAACCCATCCATTAAGAAAAAACCATTGTTCGTGCATTGTGTAGACTACTGCCTCCACTACGTAACGCATTTCATTATCCTTAACCACCTTTAAAGGTTTGATATAAGGATAATATTAATGGATAAATATGATTTTATGATATAATTAATGTTTTTTAGAAAAAAGTTTAGAACCTATTAATTATATGATCAAAAAATGAATAATTAGATTAATCGTTTAAAATAATCATATTAAGAAGATAATCTCTTATTCAAATCATTTAAGGATTTCATAACCATTAATTATTACTATAATTACCTATATTTTAGATTTATCAAACTAATAAACACTAAATAATTTCATTATACTCCTATTATAATGATAATACAAAACAATACCTCATAATCATTCATTAAAACAGGGTATGTTCACGTCTGGGTCGGTTTAACCACCTACTTGAATAATACTATGAATTTATATCATGAATGACTATAGTAATTTAATTAATAGTATACTATGATATAAATTTTTTAAATAGTTTTTTTTTGTTTTTATATTTTTAATCAATATTTAATTCATTAATTAATAAACCAAACTTCAATCATCGAGAATAACTGAAGCATGTTTCTTATCAATTTCATCTTCATGGATTAATAATGAAACACTAATGAAATGGATTTTAAACATAATAAATTATTATAATTCATAAAAAAATTACTTTAATGACCTATTAATGATGAATTTTGTAAAGACAAAGAGAATGAACACCATTATTATAAAACTAGTACAATTGATCAAAACTATAAACACCTGTTGTGGAAAATCATGATAATTTATATAGAGAGTGGATATTTATGATGATTATGAATGAAAATTGATAGTAGTTATTATTTAAATTAAATTATTAATATATATATTTTTATTACATAGTTTTTTGAAGTAAATTCATATAATTCCTGAATATGCGGTAAGGGTTTTGATCTCAATTTCCCATTATTGAGACAAGTACTATATTTGCGCACATAACTTTATTTATGTTTTGTATATAATACTTATTTTAGATATAATTTCATGAATTATATTTTAATAATTGTATTTTAAGTTAAACTACAATCCCTGTCTTTCAAGGTTTTTTTATTAATGTGTTACTCAATTCATAAGGTTTTCCTTGGTCTCAATTATGATTCTTTAAGAAAACATAATTTTTTTTTCACCATGTTGTATTTTAATGAAGTATTCACTTCCCATGGATATATTTATATTATAATCATTTTATTTAATTGTATTTACTATCATAATCATTTTCCCTTATTCATGTTCCTATTGATTCAGTTTTTTCTTTCTACTAAGAGGTTTTGGTAAATAACATGTCATTTATTGAGTTATGATCATTCCCTTGAACTATTTCATATAAGTTGGGTAAATTCTACCCTTTGATTGTATTATAAGTAATTATATAATTTTTTGTTTGGGATATTCATTCCTTCCACATAAATATTTTTACAAACATTTCTCACTTCTTGGGATATAGTCTTTTGAAACCATCCACTTTCTCCATATAGATTGCGATCATGTTATTCTAGTATTAACATAGTTATATTCTCAAGGAATGTTTTCAAACCCTTTTTTCAATGATATGAAATATTTTATAGGAATGTATCGCATCATGAACCATTATTGAAGTAATTATTTTATCTAATTCATGTGAAGATTCATCGTTTTCTACTTAAATATTTCTCATAATGACTTCCAACTCAAGGAAAATTATATTTAGAGTGTTTTTATGATCTTTAAGACATTTAAATCTATATACACATGACTTTTCCATCTTTTCAATCTAATATTCATGTATATCATTTTATTCTTTAAAATAATTTTCAATATCCTTTATCATTTTAGATTTGATCTCCCATTGAGTACTCTTGACATCAATGGTATGTGTTTGAGTTTCTTCTAATGAATAGAACCTTTCTTAATTGATATTATTTGACTTAGCCCTCTCAAAAATGGAATTTTGAAATAATTATTCACATAGGGAGAGTTTTTCTATATATATATATATATCTAAAGTCTTTTCATTAGATTCAACCAATTTTATGGGAGTGGTGAACTTTTTCAAATTTCGTGCTGATACCTTTCCCATTGAATCAAATTATAACTCTAGTGGTGTTTTCTTATCCTATAAACCCAATATAAACTTAAATATGAAATTGAGAACTTCAATAGGATAATTTTCCAAATATTTATTAATTTAAAAGTAAAAAAGTCATTAATTTATTAAATTTTCATAAACTCTACATAATTTTTAATAGTTTATTCAATGAAATAATAATCAATTGAAATGAATAATAAATTACCAGATTGATTACCATTAACTAGTGGTGAATACTCTTATCCATTCTTCAAAAATACGGAGTTTATCATATTCTTATATTCTTCATTATTCATATTCTTCAAGGTTTTGGTTGAGACCACTATATTTTTGTTGACAGTGAACTTAAATACATTATCAAATTTGAACTTCGTATTGTTAAATAAAACATAACTAGAAACAAGATAAAACCATTAAAAGAAAGAACCTAATTATTTAATACCACTTGGAATGCCCAACAGGATTTTAAAATCAAATAGAGATGGGTTAAATCAAAGTGTACCAATTTTTAATGAATTCCTAATATCTTTTCAATTACCCATATTAATATTTGAACCTCTGAAGTTATAAAGATAATTTGATATGGTTATGAATTTCCAATATGAAACACCACATGAAAAGTAGTAAAAAAGTATAGTAGCACTTGGTGTTTAGTAGAATCACCCCCATGATGGGTGACCACATCCCTGTTGTCTTTGGGCCAAGTTCAAGACACAAATATCAACTAATAACATAAATTGAATACATAATTAAGGTATCATACCTAACCTAGGATACAATTTACTAACTTATATAGCCTCTTATTGGTTATTTATACTGGATCTTGCCAGTTTATAATGTTCTTCAGAAACTCAATAATGAAAAATATCTTATGTGTGCTCTCAGATATTATATTATCAATGAGAAAAATATTCTTCTTAAATTATTTGGACTTTTAATACATGAAGACAACTAGAAACCCATTATTAATTTTTTTCATTCACCTCTATATTTAAGATGGTCAGTGCATAAATATAAAAGGTAAATTCTTATTATATTCATCCACCTACATTCTATTTTTTCTTATTTTCATAAATAAGATTATGGTTAAGTGGGAACCAAGTAAAAATATGTAAATAATGATAGTTTTTGTCACTATATCTTCTTATTCTCCTTTAACTTATGATCTCTACAAGTAGCATGTCAAAATCCTCCATTTTCATTTTTTTGTATTCTTTTCTTCCTCAACACATAAGAAGTATTAAGTAAACACATTTTTGGTTTATCTTACCTCAATCCACCTTCTCTTATTCTTGTTATGTTTTTTATAAAATCAAAATAATGTCCTGTGTATATTGTTTACCATTTTCAAAATATGGAAATTATCAAAGGATAATGGAATCATAATCTTAAATAAATATTACTAACGACATTCTCTATAAATAGTCTAGTATTGATCTTAGTTAAATATATTATGACCTTCCTATAGAATATCAATCTTTATCACATATAATATTTTATCAAAAATCATCATCAAATTCTCCAAAATTTCCCTCATTCAATCTAATCATTTTCCTTAAAATTACACTAGATTTGATCTTTATTTATGATTTAAAATATTTATATTTGAAATCCCATAATTATTATTAAAGCATATTCTATATATATTTCATTTTATTCTAATTAAATCTCATTATACTATTTGTTTTACTCCTATATGGAAACCGTATCATTTTTTATATATTAATAAGTAATTTTTGTGTAGTTCAAACTCCAATATCATTCCAATATTACACTGTTTTCCTGATGCTTCTCATTATTTAATAATTCATTCATATAAGAATCACTTTATAACTCATCAACTTTTTCCTTCATATCATGTAACAAACTTCTTCTTCAATACTCAAATTTAATCAGGATTCATTCTTTAAAGTTTCATGGTGTTCATTTTATTAAAGAAAAAAATAGGAACTTGTGATTTTATTCTCTATTCATCCATTTATTCTTCTAAAAATATAAGTTAATGATCGATATCCTTAGGTTTCTCTGAGGTATCATTTGGATATTCTATATTAATTATACATAGATAAAATATAATATTTTTTGGCTTAAATCCTTTAGATCAATACTCTATAACTCTAGATATTTTAGAGTTATCTTCTATAGAATATGGGGTATTTTGATGTTGAAATTTTTTAAAAAACATCAGTCCTATATTACTATTTTTATATTTCTAGACTTACCTTATATGGACTCAAAATTATTCTAATATAGTGTAATTCCCAAAACAATGTATTATTATGTAGTAATCTTAACTTCTATAGTTAATCTTATATACCTCTTTTAACTTCCTATGTTTATATGACATAGCTTTGTTTGAACCTCCAAGATCATTCTTCCATAGTAGTGTATATTTTATACACTTTATTCTATAAAAACATCAGATAATTTAAGCTAACTGTTTTTATATGAATCCTTATCTTTTAAGGTTTTCTATATTTAAATATTTGGAAAATTATCATTTTAAACTCCTAAAATAAACACAGGATTAATCTTCCATATCCCCTTAAAGTTATTTGTTATTCTTACATATTAACTAAATATTCTTACATATCATAGAATGTGACTCAAAATAGTTCTTGTGTATTAACCAAAAGATAATAAAAATCAGTTTAAAATTATTAGTTAATATTAGGTACCCAGAGAAATTTCGTAGTAAATATTATATAGGGAGAACAATTATAAATTCTTTTAAAACTAATACTCTAGAATTTCTAGAACTTATATATAAGCTTCTAAACATATATATATTCGATCAAATTAACTTTAATTTATCTCAAAACACTTCAAATAACTAAAAAAATATATCAATACTTTAAAAAGAACATCATCAAAATTTCCAGAGCCTTTAAACATGAATAATATCTTATTTGAGTAATTTAATGAATTCTCACAACTTCAAATAATTCATATCCATAAAAAGAAAATATACTCAATAATAGTTCAGTAGTTAATAATAGTGTAGTAATTAATAACAACTGATTGGAACACTTTTAATAGTTCAGTACTAATATTATTTAAATCATCATCCAAATTAGTTTCCATATAATGAATCATTTTCAGGCTTGATGACACAAGGATATAAACTCACTTTAACTTAAAGCTAGCTTCATTAAATCAATCTAGAAACCATATTCAAATAAAATATAGTTATTTCATAAACCATAGGTACTTTTCTTTAATAATTGTTATGACCAACTCCATAATCGTCACATATAAAACTCTATTCGTTCAATATTCATATTCTAAAACTTGAGTAAAATGTAGTATCTTTACCTTTTCATTTTCAATCTTTATTATGGTAGAAATTCATAATTCTTGATTCAATCTTGTTTCTGAACATATGAGTGAATATATATCATTATATACCATATTATACAGTAGTATAATATGATTCAATGTATCTCCAAAATATATAAAAACCCATTAAATGCTATATTTATTGGGTTCTTCATCATCACCCAACACTTATTGACACCCTTATTGAAAAAAATACCATTATCATTATTCAATACATTCGCCTCTTCAAGTTAATATAAATATATGTTTATATATATATTTCATTTATTTCCCATTAAATTTTTGGATTTGGTTTTTCTAGGATTTGTTTTTCCCATACATTATATAAATTTGTTTGTTTCAGAATGGAGGGGTAATTGGTTTATGGTCAAGGCTTTAGAGGTGTTTTATTTTAGAATATATTTTCGTAGTATATTTATTTTACAATGTCAAATTGATTAGTTTATTTTTTCTACTTGAATTGAACTGATTTTTATAAGTTAGACTTTAATAATTGAGATCTTATTGTCTGGTATGGTTTTATGGGAAGGTATTTGTTTAAATTATTTTCTCATTTATTTTTGATATATTAAAACTATAGAATTTTATATAGATAGTTTAAAAGAGTAATGAATGAAATTTAGTATCAATGAATAATTATATTAAACTAGTATAGTTTATAGTATAAGAGAACGATTTACTATTTAGTTTGAAAAACCATAAATGGTGGGTAAAATTGGATGGTGTGTTTTTCATATTTTGAAAAATATATATAAATTTAACCTAAAATACTATCATCTCCTATTTTAGTTTTTTTATGTTATTTAATTCCCAAAATCTTATATATGGGTTATGGCCCTTTGTGGGGATTAATAATAATATTATGGGTTATATAAATGGTGATTGGATGTTACTCCAAGAAAAAGGTACGTGGCTTGGCCTATTGAGATGATATAGGCTTGTCATTTTCTAGTTTTGTGGGTATTTAATTAATTAAGTGAGTAGTAAGTATCATTGGGATTTATAGACAAAGAATTCATTCTTATTTATCCATGAGTATTGATTTATGTTTTAAATTTTACTTCATTTTATGAGGGACTATGTTCTTATAAGTTTATTTTTGGTTGAGGTTTTGTTTTTGGTAACAATAATTCCATAATTTATTAACTCTTATGGATGTTATATTCTATTTTTTTCTAGTCCATATACAAGATTTTGGGTCCTAGACTTTACTAAGAGAGGTATTCAGTTCTTATAATAATTATAGATATATATTTTAATAATAAAAATAGATTTATATACCTTAGTGGGTTCATCATTAAAGTCTAGGTCCATAGAAAAATGGTTATGATTTAGGGGTAGGGGTTATCTCACTGGTGTCTGGTGGGTTCTAGACTCTTAAGTGAACATTAATTACTTCTAGAAGGAGTGGTTAACTCTCATGTAGTATTGAAATATGTTATTAGATTTTATATTTTTTTATGTTTTTGAACCATTGGGTAATTTTAGAGGGTTAAACATTGTTATTTGTATTTTTTGGGTTTTGTTTAAATAACAACGACATCATTTTTAGTTATGATTTGTTTATTGTCCTTTTGAGGTGTATGATTTTTTATTTGGTATTTTTGGTGTTTAAGGATATTTTCTTTTGATTGGTATTGTTTTTATTATCATAAATTTTATAGTGGTTGTTTTTTTGTCCCAAGTGACATTTCACGTACATTTATATTTGTAAAATTCACTCTATAGAGTTAAGGAAAATGGGAAAAAGTATTAGAAAAAAACCTTTAACCATTTATAGGGTTTCATTTATTTACAAACCTGATTTACCCCTATAAAAGTATCTTTAAAATCATGGAAATGTTAAATAAGTGTTGGAAATAGTTGGGAGACTTCTTAAATATTAGTCACAATGTGAGGTGGAGAGCCATAACATGTTAGTTTCAAACAGGTGATAAGAATTGGGACACATCATGGAATGTGGTTCTTTGAAGTTAAAAAGTACCTATAAAATTGGTATAAAATTTTTACCATCTCATGGTTCATGGAATATTTCCTTGGAAGTTTCCTTGTGTAAAATGAGGAGTATTAGATCATGATTTGTGAAAGTAATGGTCGAAGGCATTGAATTGGAAATTGTAAAATAGAATAGATTTTCCTTCATAGATAACATATTTTATGTAGTAGAAAAATGGTAAAGTCCTTAATATAAGGTTTTTGTTTGAGGAGGCTATTCAAAATGGGGACCTAGTGGGGATCACATTATGGTGGACGCCATGATGGGTTTTTATAAAACCCTATGGGGAATAAGAAGGCCCAGTATGGGTGTTTTCGTTTCCATGGGGGATCATGTAAGATAAATATGAATTAGAGTGTTACATAACCATTATATAATAGCCCAATGTGTGTTGGGTGTTGATATTTGTATTCTAAGGAGGCCATGGGAATAGTGAGTGTGGTGTTGAGTGTTTTGAAGGGAATTTTGTCTACGGAAGGGTATTGTCATGGTTTTCACTACACTATTCCATGGTGAGAAAGTTAGAGGCTTATTTTTAAGTAATATCCATGATATGTTTTATGGGTATGAGTAGTGTATATAGGCCCCATGTTATGGGGGAACTCATAGAGGCAGGTTTTTCATGATGGTGGTAATAAATATTCTAATGTGGACATATTTTAGAAGAATCACATATTAAAATTTCATATCTATTAGGTGAATGATTCTAGGTTGAAGAAATAGAAATAGGGGTGAATTTCCTTTTAAAAATTTAAAGTGATAAATAAAATCAATGTTATAAAAAATTTGTGACATAATCAAATCATGTTATATAATCAATGTAAATATTATATTAAATTAGAACAATTACATTTAAATGAAATTGATGTTGGAAATAAAATAAAACAACTAAATGGGCATGGTAAATTTGGTAAATAAATTCATAAAAAGTACATAAAGGTACCCCTGCGTCTCCTCCCATTAAAAATGATCATGAGGTTCAATTTAATAAACCCATTGGTTTGAATGAGAAACAAGAAAAAAATAACCCATATTTTTAATGCAAAACAAGAAACTCAAAACCCCTTTCTTTTAACAAAATTTAAAGTACCTCATTCCCATGGTTTGAAAGGATAACCTAGAAAAAATTTAATTTCATGAAAAGAGAAATATATGGATTTATTAATTGAAAACCTTTTACAATTCATATACTTCACTCCCTCTTAAAAAATTAGACCGAGATAGAAATAGAGAGAGAGAAAAGGATAAGAAGTGAGAGCCAAAGGTTTTTAAAAATGGATCAATAATAGGAGATAAAAAGAGATGCAATAAGATAGAACACGAATATCACTGGTGCAATGGAAGAATTTGGTGAAGAGCATGCTTATCTTGATTAAATTCCATGATCTCCTCGGATGATTAGTGCTTGATCCCCCTTGAATGATGAAATTTGTGACCTTTAGGCTCTTGGAATATTATATATAATTATATCAATATTTGATCTTTGGGATCATTTTTGTGTTAGCAATTTGATTTGGTGGAAGAGGAATGAGAAATCAGGCTACCTTAATATCCTTTTATAAACTCTATATGGTTTCTAGGTTGAAGGGGTCAATCACCAACATTAAATACCCAAGTATTCATTTTATGATCATAATAAATACACCTTCATATTAGTAGTACCTATGCCACATGATACTCAATATCATCTATTGGGTAGCTAGTGAACCACCTACTTGATATATTCTCCCACCGAATAGCTAGTGTTTCTCCACAAGAAATTTTCACTACACCAGCTATTTGGTGATTTATGTAATAAAACACTTTAAAACATACCCTTTGAGCCTACTTTAAAGCTAACTTTAGGATATATTTCTTCGTACCATTATTACATAACAGAAAAAAATAAAAAAAACTAGAAACACATTTAAATATGTTTGAAAAAATATTAAAGTGTGTGTGTTCATTAAAATAATTATTATTTAGGGTCCAAAAATATCCCCCTTTTAGATGATCATAAACACTTGATATTAAAATCCAGAAAATTAAGAGGGAAAATATAAAAGGAATGAGTTTACCAAATAAATTTTCAACCATTTATCCCCCTTTATGAAACTCTAGACAAATTTTACCCCTTGATATGAACATTTTCTAAAATCATACATTATTTTTTCTTTTAAATAATTTAAAAACTTTTCTCCATTTGATATTATCTAAAATTAACTTTTTCTAAAAAATATCAAGTTTTATGTCCAAAATTATCTATAAATTAGAGATATAGGATCTCCATCACATGGAGTATAAAACAATTATCTCAATATAGAAATAGTTTATCAATCACTTCAAGAGGTGAAACACCATCATTTAAAGATAATCCACCATTTTATAGATCATTAAAGTATACTAGAAATTCCCTATAAAAAATAATTTAAATGATCCTTTTGGTACCCTTGTGGGTATCTAAATATTATCAAAAGGAGATTTGAGTTAGGAAACAAATTAAGTTCCACAAACATATGAAAGTAATTATTTAGGGACCCAAAATTTCATAGATTTTTTAATATGATTAAAATTAATATGGATCCATTTAATCCTTCAATATATATATATTTTTAATTAAATTCATATATAAGCTGCATGTATTTACAAAAATACTTGAAAATTTTAATTTTGAGAAAAACATTTCCTAAAAGAAGTCAGTTTTGAAGAATTTTTATTATTATTTATAAAACCAAAATCATTATAATTCCTTTTACCATATATAGAACCAAGGATCATATTAAGATATTGTTTTACTTGGGTGAATTTTAAAAGAAATCTTCTGAGATCCTTGATTTTAGTTTTGAAAACATTAACAGTAGGTTTATTTTTTAATTTAAAAACCAAATAATCATTTAATTTTAAAATAAAACCCTCTTCATTTAATACATTTTTATGATTCACATTAATATTTATGAAATTATAATAATGTTTTAAGAATCCTTTTCCAAGTACACCATAATCATTTTCTAGATCATCATAATTCATGCAGATATGAGAAAAAGAAAAGGGAGAATAATGTAAAGGATAAGAGTGGGACATTAGATTTTTAACCATGTTACCTTCCTCAAGATATTCCATGAGGCATTTTGGTCTTCCTTCACTTGATGAGGATAAATTATCCTATGTTGAAACTTTTGGAGACATATTATATTTTTTCTTTCCTTTTAACCACATTTAGTAAATTATGAAATTTGGTCTTATATGCCCCTTTTTTGCACCTGTAATACATCACAGTTATAGATTTGGTAAGACTATTATTTTTTAAATTTCAGGAAAAAAATTCATATTGATAGGTTTATTCACCATTTTTAAAAGTTATTATAGTTAAGATTTATCATCAATGTCAATTTCGAGATAATTATCATTTTTTATTAATTTTTAAGCAATTTTCATCTATGATTTATTGAACGACATGGATTCTTTAACATCATTGTGATTTATTATAGTTTTATATATCATTAAGTAGTCGATTATTTCCTCAACACATATACTCTTCAGGTCTTTGTATTATTGGATCTCTGTGACTTTGGGAGTCATAGTTCTAGATAAAACCCATAGTATTTTCTTTATGAGTGTTTATTGGAAAAAATAAACACTGAGATATTTTATACCATTGAAAATGTTAGTGAAAATATAAATGAAATCAGGTTATAGATTCATTTTAATTCCTGGAGAAACTTTTTAAATCTTGATTATACATATCCAACCTAGTATATTTTACTTTATTGGTTCCCTCATGATTTACTTCTAACAACTTCAAGATTTAATTATCATTTTTACAAGAAAATATTCTATGTAACTCATTTAAATCTAAACCACAATCTAATTAATTCATATATTTTTTATTAAATTAAAAATTATTAATAAATTTCGGAGTCCATTTTACTTAGAATTCATTAGTTGGAACATATTCATGCATTAAAATTTTCCAAAAATTATAATAAATACTACCGAGAATTATAGATATGTGATTTTCCAAATATGAGTAATTCATACTATAAAATAAAGGATCATATGTATAATAATATGATTCAAATTTAAAATAGAACTTTGAAAAATAGATAATATTTTAAAAAAAGATGTTTTGGAAAAAGATATTTTGAAAAAAAAATTGAAATATAATAAAATTCAACTGTTGATTCCTATTATTGGGTCAGATAAATGGAAAGAGGGGGTGAAATTTTTTATTAAAAATCAAACAAAAAATAAAAATAAAAGCTATAAAAGTTAAACTAATATAATAAAATCATGGGAATAATTAAGGATAAATTTATAAGATATTAGAACAAGGAAATCTATAAAAAATAATGTGAAAAAATAAAATTCCTAAAATAAATGGAGATGGGTTTTTTTTGTAAAATATGTTTTTAAATAGTACCTAAAGGTACCCCTACATCTCCTTTCTATGAGAAAAATCGTGTGGTTTAATTAAGTAAACATATTTTCTTTAATAAGAACCACGAAACCAAAAAAAAACCGTGGTTTTAATAAATTAAATGAACCTAAAAATATCTAATTTTAAAAAAATATCTAGAACCTTACCCCATTAGTTTGAAAGGATGTCTAAGAAAAAAATAAATAGGGAGAGAATAGAAATAGATATCTTTTTAAATTGAATGATTTTACAACATATTGAATTCACTCTCTCTTTAAATAATTTGAATAATATAGAAATATAGAGATAAAATTACAAGATGTGATATCCAAGTGGTTTTAAAAATGACTCACCATGAGGATATAGAAATAAGAACAAGAAGAAAAAGAAAAATAGTGTTGTCACTTCAGATGAAGTAATTGAAGATTATAAAATTATTGATTTGATGCCTTGATCTCTTCTTTAAAGGTTAAAGTTTATAACTTTAATCTCTTGATATATTTTATAGAATTGGATCAACATTTGAGCTTTGAGAGAATTTCATTGTTAGCTCATTGATTTAGTGGAAGTGTAATGAGAATTTAACCTTCCTTTATCTCCTTTTAAATCCTCCATATACTTTTGGTGTCCAAGAGGTTAATAAAAAATATAAAATATTTTAATGATTTAATTTATGAAAATAATAAATACACCATCTGACTAGTAGTCCTAATGACACCAGATACCCAATAGCCTCCACTGGGTAGCCGATAAAGAGGATGGAACTAGCTGATTGGTGTCAACCCCCACTAGATGTCTATAGGGAATCCACCAACTATTTAGAAAGCCTTTTTGTTATATGGGTGTTCTTTCATCTATAGCTATAAATCCTAGGTCACTGAACTAACTAGCTGGTGTTGAATGTTGCATACAAATTTATAAAAAATCTTTTTGAGCATAATTTGGAGAGGATATTAGGATGGATGACTTACTACCATTATAACTTAATAAAAAAATAGAAACACTACAAACACATTGAAATAAGTTAGAAACAAATTAAATCATTTGGGTTTTACACTTTTATTCCCCAAAAAGGATCTAAGAATTAAATGAGTTATTTAGACTTAATATTAAAGGGGAGTTTGAATAAATTTTCACCAATAAACTAAAAAATATTAAGGATCTATCTATAAGGAAACATGGTGATTCTATGAAGATAAAAATAATGATATATTTCTATTTGAAAAAGAGTAATATGAATCATTGACCACATAGTGGAAAATAGATCATGGATAGTTTGACAAAACATAAGAGTTTTAAACTATTAATGGAAAGTAAGAGGATGGGTATCCAAGTGGTATTATCATTGGAGTTTTTTGGAGAATAATTGACACACCCATTTGGTTAAAACTCACTCCTTATTCTTGATGACTAATAAATTGAAACTAATGGAGACAATGAGCTATTCACGTGTGTGAGAGAATTAAGTTCATTATTCTTATGATAGTTTTAATCTTGTAATGTAAGTGTGGCCACTCAAGATTATAATACAAGTAGTGTTATTAGTGTTTTCATCATGACACATTTTTATTGCAAATGTTTTTGGATTATCCTGTTTTGGGTGAACTAAGAAAAATTACTTACGTCCCTCTATTAATTACATTATTGAATTATATCAATTGAGAGGTAGATGATTGATCTTTATGATGAAAGTAAAAGATCATTAGAAATGGGTTGTTTGGGAAAGATCGACATACACTGATTTACTACCTCCCCCCTCTATGGGTTTTTACCTTTCCAATGACTGTGAATGGGACATCATGGGCTGGCTCAGTTGATAACAGTAGCCAAACTAGCAGCCACATTGCCTCAAGTGTGGATACTCATACACCATAGGCTTTCGACTAGTAGTAAGGGTCTATAGTAATATAGCGGGGAGACTATACCCTCATCATCATAGTGTAACATAGTAGTATAATAATAAAAATAAACAGTGGAATAAGTAAATTATCTTGATCAAATAATTAATAGGAGAATGTTATAAATTATAAATAGACCCCCATCCACTATCACACATAAAATGATTATTATGTCATGCTATACAGAAAGATAATACATGGGAAATAGAGCAATAGGCATATAAAGCATGCTATATAGAAATGAATCGAAGCTAAAGAGTTATCTCTAATAGAATCATGAGTATAATCTTGGTCCTCTACTCCCATAATCCATCCAAGTATAGAAAATCAAGATCCCCTAGTAGGTCCCTTTCCCTTGTCCATACCTATTTCCATGAAGCCTTTTTGGGTACTAATCGGTGAGCCGAACCGGGTGTGGGATATACTCAGTTGGACACCACTAATGGTATCTAATTCCATCCATCCCATGAATATATAAAGATGTATTTTTTAGGTAATGATATAAACTATTAGTAAAATACATGAATCACATGTCAAACCAGGTTCTAAATAGGACTCATGTCTGAGACCACCTACTTTGGCATGAGCTGAAATATCTATAAATTATTACAAATTATGATTCAATTTATAAAAATAGCTCGAGACCTAGCTCATAACCTAGGAGTCCCCCGTTGATCATATCATTATAAGGGATAAACACGTATTGTATAATTTTAACTTGAAAAGGGGATAAAAGAGGGTCATTATTTAGGTAAATCTTTTTCCAAATCCAAGTACGTTCATTTAATTCGTAGATGAATTATTTTTATCAATTATTCAATTGATTCATTGGAAACTGAATCCCATACAAATCATTCTATATTAAGAACCTAGATATCCCTCCTGGTATTCTATAAACCCATCACCATATAATCTTTTCCATGTATTCTTAAAAGGAAACTAGGTATCTCTCTCTATGTGGTATGAAAACACCCCCTCTCAGTTTTTCCGTGGAGTTCAACATAAGAAACCAAATTTTCACTCATGTTATATCCATGGAATTCCATGTAAGGAAACCAAGTGACATACATGGCATAATATAAATCACTTGCCTCTAATTCTATCCTTTGAATTCCATATATTGAACCCATGTGTCACTCATAGAACATTTAAATTACACACACACACACACAGAGAGATATATATATATATATATATATATATATATATCAATTTAATTGAATAATTTTGATGAGCATGTCCATGGTGTTCTATGTTGGAACCCATGTATCACCCTTGGCATGACATAATGAATGGTCATGGTTTACAATCTACCCATACCATTCAACAACTCATTTAATTAAATTGGTCATTTTCTTATATGGGATATCTCTTTCTCATTCAAAAAGGAACAAGGCATAAGGATTTGAACTCACCATTCCCTCCTGATTTTTTTTTCCAACCATGATTCCTTCCATTAATTATAACATCCAAAATACAAAGTGAAAGAATCACACCTCAGAAGTTTTTTTTCATTACATAAGTAGTATTTAATAATTTATACGATTTAAAAACACATCCATGGGGTGGTTATAATTGAGGTTATCAACCTCCAACTGTACTAACTAGCTTCATGGGTAACACAAGTCAATGATTGCATTTAACATAAGAGAACACTTCTTTAAGTGATATTGGGAAATATTATTGTGTGGAACAATGGCACAATGTATAAACAACTTGAATTTTACTGAAAATCATTAAACCACATACCTTATATGTGTAGTGGATAACTCATTTATTATTGGCATCTAATTTAATCTAGAATTGGGGAAATAAAATAGTTGAAATAATGCACTAAAAATAGGGAATATTAACTTACATAGATTTAGCATTCCATATCGTGAGAAAAATAATTTAAAGAAGCAATAGTATTATATAACTCACAAGTATCTATCCATTGCAACCCAAATAGAGTGATTCCAAGTCTAGATGAGAAATTAGATCAAATACTATCAATGATGGCCATGGAGATCTTATAACATATAGGGAGTTACTATGCATAAAGGATGAAGAAAAGAGGGTTATAAGTTATAAAAGATGCAATGAAAAATTGAAAATTCTACTATTTTTAAAGGGTGTATGATTTGGATGAACATTTTGGATAAATTTTGTGCCAAACATGCACACCCACTACCTTAGTGGAAAAAATATTATGGTATAGGTGCAAAATTTGGGAAAACATTGTGCATCCCATGCTCCCCTCTGAATATGATTTGTAGCACCACACATGGTCTACTGAAACCATCAGGCCTCAGGTGCATGGTTTATAAAAAAAATGCGGCCTACCTGTTTCCTCCAAAATTTTAGGATCTAGGCTCTAAACAAGCCTCAGATACTCTCGAAACATTCATCATTCCCTTGGGTACTTACATAAAAATAAAAAATCCTTAAATATTTAATGATCCATACCTCATGAGAAAAGGCGGGATCCTAAAATCTCCCCTCTTTATGGAAACTCATCCCTGGGTCTCCCTTCCGAGGGACATAAAGCATCATATAAGAATAACTCCAACCACTAAGAACATACATTGGCCTCTCACTACCATGTTTAATATTGTACATGGCCGTTCTTCCATAGCACTTGTACTAGATGAATTGAACTACCTCAATGATTTGTTGTGCTCCGATCAATGAAACATGTAGGATAATCTTGGAAGGATGAATTTAACTCTAACTAATACTCATCAGGATGAAGAATATGATATGGTTATGAATGATAAAATTGAAGTTGAAATACATGGAATATGTCATGCATGGATTAGTACCTCTAATATAACTGCAACTGATAGCATAACATCCCAACTCTCTCGAAAGTCTCTAAGGACCTGACACATTGATATAAAATCGTACCCTATATTTGAATATATCTATGACATATTCTATGTGAAACATGAAATAAAAATTAATCTCCCTCCTCAAACTCTATTTGTTCATAGTGGCGATCGACATAATACTTCTACCTAGACTGAGATAAATATATATGCTCTTAATATGTTGTAACTTCTCTGAAGTCTCTTGAATAAGATGATGTCCTAGTAGTGCTACCTATCCTACCATTAACTAGAACAAGGGTGAATGGAATGACCTACCATATAAATCCTCATGAATATACATCTTAATAGTTTCTTAAAATATATTATTATATTAAAATTCAACAAGTTATAGGTGTTTCCTTCAAGGACATCTGAAATCTATGATGCATTCTTATATCATGTCCACTAAAACCTCTATCATGAACTTTGACTAGACATCAGTATATGGGTGATAGGTTATACTCAACAGTACCTATAAACCTAGTTTCCTTTGCATCCCCTTCCAAAACTAGAAAGTAAAATGAAAATATCATCTTGAACTCTATGAAGGAATATGATCACTATTACACATATCCTTCCTAGATCACCCACTAAAAATGTCTATTTTATTAGTAGGAATTGATTTAACTTTTTTAATCTATCTAAGATCACACATACTAAATCGCAACCTTGAGGTGAACTAGGTAATCTATCCTCAAAATCCATAGATACATAATCTCATTTCTACTCAAGAATGGGAAATGATAATAAAATCCTTACTAGTCACTGGTGTTCCACCTTAACCTACTGATCGGTGGAACACTGAGTAACAAAACTAGTTATACCTCTTTCCATTCCATGACCCCAATAATAGTAGTGAAAATTGAAATACATATTGGTAAGACAATGATGTACTAACCAAGTAGAGGCATGAGACTCTCATATCAACACCTCTCATATATCTACAGGTACCCATAAACACCCATGAATAAAAAAGACTGCATCCCCATCAACAACCTAACAAAGCAGTGGTTCCTCACCTGAAACACTCTTTTATAGGACAAAAACCTTGGGAAATGAAAGCTACATCATCTTCAGTCTACCCATAAGTTAAGTTTCCACTGAAAAAGATGCTAATAATAGTTGTCCCAAACAATAATAAACCTAAAAATTCATCTTAGAATGGTTTTACATCAACCACAACTCAATATTAGCCTCCTAAAATACCTCTTCTTGAATTTTCCAGCTCATATCATCAGCAACAACATTTCTCGTACCAGTTATAATATCAGTACCAAAGTAGATTTATTATATGTATTCAACACATATTCTCTATCCGAGGATAAAGTCACATTGTGTGAGTATATAAATGGGGATTTTTGGGATCATGCACACCAAAAAAACATTCCCTAGTACGCAATGACTTCAAAAAAGGAAGTCATAAAACACAACTTCAATCTTGAGATCATGTGTCAGGTATTTAGCCTCATGATTCCTCAACTGACAAAACCATATTCCATGACTCTATCTCATTTCATAATAATGGCTTGCATCTTAATTCTTCATGCATCATAATAAACTACGTATCATATACTAGGATCAGGTAAAATCTTGATCGACACTTAAGTAAATCTCCCTTTCAATTCCTAAAAGGATACCTCACACACTTCATACCATGTAAAATTAACACCTTTCTTGGTCAAGACTATTAGTGGTGTTAAAAGATATGATAAATATTTTATAAAGTTCCTGTAATAACCACCTAGCCCAATGAAAATATTTATATCAAAAAACATTTTGGGCTTCCACTAGGATACGATGGATCTTACCTTTTCTAGGCCACCTGATACTCTTATATATGAGATAATGTGACCCATTAAGTGTTCCATAATGATACAAAAGTGGAAATTTGATTTCTTTTCATATAACGGGTCCTCTCTCGGTGTATTTAGAACAATATCAAGATTTTTTTCATGATCGTGTCATGTGTGTGAGTACACCTAGATGTCATCCATGAGTATTACTATAAATTAATCATGGTATATTTTAAAAAATTGATTCCTCAATTCCATGAATACAATTGGTCTATTCTTAAGAATGAACGACATGACCAAATACTTGTAAAATATATATCAACTATAGATTGTTGTATGTGGTGTATCAGATGGTATAACATGCACATAATGGTAGCCTAACCTCAAATTAATCTTGGAAGAAACCCTCACTCTTCATAGATAGTCGAAGAGGTTGTCAATACTTGGTAGTGGATACTGTTTCTTAAAAGTAGTATGGTTAAATCAATGGTAATCTACAAAGAACCCGAGGGTTCCATCCTTCATCTTGTTAAAAAGGACTGGTGCAACCTAGGGGTGTAATGGGACATATAAAACTCTTATCTTTGAATTCCTCTGACTACCTTTTGAGCTCCATTAACTCAATATTAGTCATCATCTAAAGAGGAAAGGATATCAGTGATTCTCTGAGCACTATCCTAATTATATAACTCTGCCTTTCTCATAGGAGGTAGCCCAAAAAATTATTCAAGGAATACATCCTTGAAACAATATACTATAGGAGGAAAATTATCTTAATGTGCTAACTGACCATTCATATAAAGTCTAGTAATATGGGCTATCATTACACCTAGACCACAATGATCGGTTCTATCTTGACTCGCCTGGACATTCCGTTCACCATTATGAATATAGATACCACTCTATGCTGATGTAAAAGATAATCTGTGGTGATAAAAATAGATATATGCATGATAAGGAACCAATCATTCTATCCCAATAATGATGTAAAATCCAGTATTCTTGAGGATAAAGAGGTCCCATAAAAAATGATAACCACCTACCATAATGGATAATTTCATGCAACTGAATACACTTTCAGATTGAATTACCAATAGGGAATCGATTTTCATTACACCATATAAGTACTTAATATAGTGTGAAAGTCTCTCTACTATAGTAATATATATGAATGATTTGGATGCTCTTGTATCAAATAATGAAAAAACTAGGGAAGAGGCTACTAAGATAATACCACTTACCATAGATAGACCAGAACTCTGATACTTAGGTATTAGTTACACTACATGTATTTAGTCATTTCCATGACCATTTCATATAGCCTAACTAACTTGGAAAATCCCTCTCTACTAGAACAATAAATTTTGTTCTTGGCTCCCTTGACCATGACCACCTCCTCGACCAGATTAGCCACTAGTACTCCATCTCCCTACCTGATGAGGGGAAATTGACCCTACTTGAGAATGTGGAGATGGTGTAGAACCTCCCTCATTACCTACTAGAGGAAAATCTCTACAAAGTCACTGAAAATAACCCATTGTTTTACAAGAGTGAAACGTGATTGAATCCTTGATACAAATAGGTCTTCATATATCAAGGCTTACTACACTGATTTCATACCACATAGCTACCTAAGGACACACTCTGGATTCTACTTCTCTTATGAGAAGACTCAAAATGGATCTTCCTTATGCTAGTTGAAGCATTTCCATGTCTAAGATATAAACCTAACTGGATCATGACTTCATCCTCTCTCAGGTTAAACTCAGTAATGAGTTCATGATTCACTGTCCTAGATATGGTAGTCAACCGAAATACATGCACATGTTGTCATATTTTTACATCTTACCATCCTTGAATCACTTGGCCCATGATAACTCAACACCTAGAAGGACCATTACAAAGTGTTAGAGCTCTGTGAAAAGTTTAGAGTTGTATATAACTAATAAAGTAACCCGCTTCATGTGCATAAACTTTCTATCATTATAGGCCCTCAATGTATTAGGATAAAAGTAGCCATATATAGTTATCTTTAAATCCCTCAAAACCATATCCAAATGATGGTCTACCTGGGTAATAAAATCCCACCATTACTTTGAATAATATCATAGAATATACATCGTGAGGTTGAATATTCTATTAGGATGTTTCCCAAAATACTCTAAAATAGATAGAATGACCTCCATCCATGACTTCACTTCCTCAATACCGCCATAACTAGAAAACATAGGCAGAGTATGATACTAAAATTCCCACATCAACTCTACTATAGAAGTTATAAGTCACATGCCTCCCTTAATAGTCATCATGAGTTATATAAAACCTTCTTGAAACTGGGAATTGGTTCACAAATCATTTATATAAGAAGGTTTCACAAGTGTCTCTACTAGAGGAAATACTAGGGGATTTGGTCGCACCACATTTAGAGCATGGTCATCACCACCCTCCTACAACATGACTTGATGATGTAATGATGTAATAGATCAAAAAATTCCAAGTTAAAACCTCAGATAAGGTTTCACAATAGATAGTATCATAGATAATAGAATTTAATAGTTACACACATTATTATATTAGAGTCACAAAACTTTTATTACTCATAAAGAATGGTCTAGGAGATGTATAAGACCTTGAAGAATAGTAAGTGATGCTTCATTCTTACCACTACAAATGTCAGATCAGGGTCAAGTTCTCTGTTGTGTATATGGGGTTCCAGTATATAGTGTGTCGATTTCAAATTATAGAGGAAAACAACCTTTGAGTTGTAATTGGGTTCCCTATTTAAAAAAACCATTTCATTTAATTTTTAAGCACCATCTATTCATACTCATTTATATATATAATAGTAAAGTTATATGAGTCACAATTCCCATGTTATAAAGTACTTATCTTTAAAAGTTTGAATTGACACTTTGTGTAAATACAACCAGGTTTTTACATTTAATATTAGAAAATAAGAAGTTCATAAATGAGGGTTGGATTATATGGGTTACCCTTCCCAATTTATGAAGTCCCAAACTCTTTATATATTTTTATTGGAACCCATTTAATCACAACTATAAATGTTACATACCTTGAGACTAATTGTCCATGGATCAATCATTTCATAATTGGTTAATAAAGGTTTCACCATCAAGCTATGTAGAAAAAGATCATTTAGGTTGATGTAGACACATTAATAACCAATCTTATATCATAACTAATGAAAGGCATGCTATCACAGAGAAACAATACCCACATACATGGAAATAATCATAGAGGAATGGTATACAAGTAAGAATTCTAAATCTTTACCTAAACCTGGTATATAGATAAACATGGAACATAATCAGTCAATCAAGTAATGAAATATTCATGGAAATGGATATTCATAACATGTGAACCTTTATGTGTTTATAATGATGCATGCATTAATAATTAATTTCCATACCTAACCAATGGTAAAGTTAACACATAATGAAAATAAACGCAAAAAAAACATGTGTGTCACCCAATGGTGGAATCAATGAAACTGTAATATGAATAATCCATAATAACAATTACATTCCTATATAATTTTACTTTTCCCTACATGTGAGTCAGCTACTCACAAACACAATCTCATTACCAAATCATGACACATTCCTAGTCTACTGTCCAATAATACAAATAGTAAGAAAAAAAGATAATAATGATTTGATACCACTATATGACATCCCAATCTGACACACTCAATTATTGTAGCTGAATTAGTGGCTACATGGCCTCAAGCACCCCTCCCTATATTCTAGAGGTTTCTGACTAGTAGCGAGTGTCTGTAATAGTATAGTGGCAAGACTATACCCACATGATCAAATTGTAACACACTAGTATAATAATAACAATTAACAATTTAATAAGTAAATAATCTATGTTAAATAATCAATATGACAATGTCATAAACTATAAATACATCCCCATAAACTGTCATATATAAGATAATGACCATGTTAGGATATACAGAAAGAGAATAAATGGGAAATAGAGAAACATGCATATACAACATGTTCGAAAAAACTAAAAAAAATATTAGAAGATATATCTAATATAATTATGAGAATAATCTCAATCCTATTATCCCATAGTTCATCCTAGTATAGAAAATTATGCATCCATATCAAGATTATTTCCCTTATCACTACTTATATCCATGATGTATATTAGGGCACTAATTGGTAGATCAAACAGGGTGTGAGATATAATTATTAGGAAACTACTAATGATATATAATTATTTCTATCCCATGAATATATAAATAAGTAGTGTCGAAGTAATGATGTTAACTATGAATAAAAAACATAAGTCACATTTTAGACTGGGTTGCAAACAAGACACCCATCAGATACCACATGCTTCATCCTAACCCAAAAAATCACTAAATGATTACAAATTATGATTTAATTTATAAAAAGGTCTAGGAACCTGACTCATATCCCATGAATCTGACATAGAACATATTTGTATAAGTTATGAACACATACCATTGCATTACAACTTGACAACATTATAGAAGAGGGTCTTTATTTATGTAAAGTTCTGTCTAAATACATGTTCAATATTTAACTTGGAAACCATATCAATTTTATTAATTAATCAATTAATTTATTATAGAACTGATCCCCTATAAGGTATTTAATATAAGGATCCAAGGTATCACTCCAAGGGTACCATAAACCCTTCACCCTATAAGCACATCCACAGAAGTACTCATAGGAACCCATGTATCGCTCTATGAAAAATATAAAAATCATTTCCCAATTAGTTTGTCCTTGTTGTTCCACATAACAAATCCAAGTGTCTATCATTTAATAAAATAAACCACTTCCCTTAGATTTATCCTTGGCATTCCGTGTAATGAACCCAAGTGTCACTCATGGCATAATATAAATCACTACCATCAAATTCCTTCCATGTAATTCAATATAAGGAACCAAGGTTTCAATAATAGAACATTACAATTCCATTTATATATTTATCACTTTAATTAAATAATACAAATGATCCCATCCATGGAGTTCCAAGTCAGAATCCATGTATCACCCTTAGTATGATATAATGAATGTTCATGGTTCACAATCTACCCATACCATTTAACAATTCATTAAATTTAATTTTTCATTTCCTTACAAGGGATATATCTAGAATGTGAGATAGAGAAAAATTCTTAAGGATGTGGACTCACTATCCCCTCTTCATTTTTTTAATCCATGCCTCCTTCCATTAATTATTACATCCTAATTACAAGGTGAAATAAGAACACCTAAGAAGATGTTTTGAATACATAAATAGAATTTAATAATTTATCAAATTTAATCACACACCCCAGGGGTAGTTCTAATTTAGGTTATCAGCCTACAATGGAACTATCCTTCCTCATGGGTCACACGAGTCAAGGACAACACTTTTAATAAAAGAAAACTCATTTTTTTAAGAGACGCAGGGAAATAATGGCACGCGGAACAATGGAGAAATGTATAAAAACTACAATTTTAGGTAAAGTCATTAAACCACATACCTTAAGTGTGTAGTGGATTCTTTGTTCGTTATTAGCCTATAATTTGGGCTAGAATAGGAGAAATAAAAGAAATAAATAAATTCGTCAAAAATAGGGCATATTATCTAACATGTATTTAGAATTCCATACAGATAGATAAATGAAGAAAGTAAATAATAGGATTAGAGAGCTTACCAGTAGCTAGCCAACATAATTAATAGTGATTAATTCTGAGTTGAGATGGATAAGCTATCTAAAATCCTAGATTGGAAGGAAATAGAGAGCTCCAAATGGATGGGGATTTTCAATTCTTGTAGAAGGATGAAATAGGCATAAAATTTATAAATTATTAATGTAAAAAATGTGAAATAAACACATTTTTAAGGGGTTCATGATTTGGTTACACCATTTTTCCAACCATGAACTGACTATTCACAGCCATTTCCTAAGTGACACTAAGCGTGAAGGCTAAGTACATGGTTTTGGAAAACCATGAGTAGCCTGTGTGCCCCATTGAAAACCCTATAAAACACCCTTCATGATTCACCATAATTTTGTGGTCTCATGTGAATGAATTTAAAAAAATTGTGGCCCACTATTTTTCTCTAAAATCCAGGTCTTTGGGCTCTGAACAATCCCTTGACACTCATTAAACATTCCTTATTCCCTTGGGATCTTCTATAAGGTTATAAAATAAGGGATTAGGCCAAAATTTAAAGGATTCATACCTCATTAAAAAAATAGATCTTACAGGGACAAATACGTGTCATTAAATATAAGGATCTTGATGTGTTATTATCTTTATGAAGTTATAAAAGCTGTCAAAAAATATATGGTAATTCTGATCTTCAACGATAACAATTTTAAAATATGTAATAAATATAAGAAAATATTTTTTTGATTATTGGGAAGGAATGTCTACATGGATTACATAAATGGGATCTCAGTCAATGTGGAGAGTATGGAATTATTATACAAGGGATAGAGGGACCCTTCTTTCGACACTGGAGGATTAAATATGTTTAGATGATCATTATCTAATGTTATATACATGAAGGTGATGTCTGGTAAATCCTCAAATTCCATGGGTGAAAAAACCATCAATATCTAAAATGGTGATTCCAATGTATGTGAGGATAAATTCAAGGTACTCTAGGAAAAGAATGAAGATTTAATGATTCACTTAGATGAGTCTATCCATGCATTCTTTAACTGATTGAACATCATTTTGGAGACATGTATATACTCAAAGAAAATCTTAGTGATATAAAAATTATGAATATTATCCTAAGAATACAACCATTATAGTTCAATTTGAAAGTCTCAATACTTGAAAAAAAACATACAAATGAGTTAATGTCAAATAGTATTAAAAAATATTATTTCATATGAGATGAAGAATTATGATAATGATCCATTAACAAAAGTTAATTCTCAGGTGGTGATTTTCTATAGTGACATAGCCTTAAAAATCACTTAATATTGAGTTTTAACTCAAGAATTCATTTTATTAAATTTTAGTATCATTACAGTTCATAGTTTTAGAGAATATTACTATCAAACTTACATAAATAAATATTACATCATAAAGTGGACACTTCCATATTGAATCCATTTTTCCAAAAAAAACTTTTAATGACATAATAAGTTTTCCTTTCATGATATATCTTCATAATTTTCATCTTGACCTGTTCGTTGTCTCTAACCATCCTTAAAAACCTATGAAAAACATTTTAGAATGTGATATGAGTGAAAAAAACTCAACAAAGGACATATAAAAAGAAATAAAGTAACATGTTAGTTCATGAATACTTATACAAGATTCTTCTTTTTTGAAATTAAACTTCAGGCTCAAAATAAGCATTTGTTTACCCAAGAAATAAATTTTTCGTCCCAATTATTTTCCTAAAAAAATTCATAAGAAATGTTAAAGGGGAAAATAAAAATCATAATGGTTACTTGGAATCATGAAAAACTTATGAAATTGTTTTAAAAGAATTTATACATCTCACCCAAATGAAACTACATATATTTTTCATGAAACATAAGCTCATGAGTAATCACATGGGTGTATAAGATAGAAAAATGGTATCATAAGATCATGAAAACATTATAAATGTGCAAGAAATAAAAAAATGAATTAACATAAGTTAATGATAACTACCAAGACAATATCTCATGGTGGAAAAAGTCTCATCATTGATTAGATTTACTCTCTAATTCCATACATATTGCTCATGAGGAAAATAATTTATCAAATTTATTGGAGATATATCTGGTCACAACCATCATAACATGTTTATGATAATGTATTCCAAAAAAACATAAATTAGTCATAGGCATGAAAATAAGAATTACCCACGGAAAAAAATGGGTTTCATAATCTTTCCTCATACCACAATCAAAGGAGATTTCTTAAAGAAGGAATTCGAGAAATGAATATAAGGAATGTATTACCCCATCAAAGGAAGGAATAATAATCACAGTAAATATATGATAGAAATAAATACATAATTTAGAATTATTCCATAACATAAAATAGAGAGATAAAGAAAGTTAGAGAGGGAATTTTCATAAGCTATATAAAAATTTTTATTCAAAGATATCCCTTATATCCATAACGAAAACATTTCTAGATATCAAAATATCCATTCCATTTAAAACACTTTTTGAAAATACATAGAACAGAGGGAAATCCATTTATTTTTAAATTAAGAAAACTTGGAATCATATAAATGAATCCAAACATCATGCATGAATTATGGAAATAGGAAACATTTATGACACTTTATACCTTAAAATAAAACATTTCTTTCATTTTTTATAAAGAAAATCAGAACATTCCATATAAGATATGTAAAAATATTTATTTTAAAACTATTGAAAGAAAGTAAAAATAGACATAAAATTTTCTTTATAATTCATTTTTTTCATATAAATACATCAATAAAATAATTTTTATAATATGGAAATGGAAGAGAAATATTTTGCAAATAAATATTTAAAATATTCAAACCAGGGTTTTTAAAGTAAAGTGCCTCTTAGGTAAAAACATAAAAAATACCTCTTTAAAAAAAATTCCATGAAATTAAAATATGGTAAAAAATTTCCTTTATCATAATTTAAGTATAAATCATAATCTTTTTGAAACATTTATAAGAACATGGACATGGAAGAAAAAGAATTGGAATGGAAACTTTAAGAGGATTTTTTACAAGGCAGTCCCTTAACTTGAGTTCGAATCATCACAAACGTTAATTATATTCCTGAAAAATAATATTATGTTAATTATTTATGTTCTTAAGAATATTTTCAATTTTATTATCTCTTTAATTTTATTTATTATCAATATTTATTCAATTAATTTTTTATTTAGGTTCATGTTAGATGGCTTGATGATATTCAACTCATATGTCCAAAATAAATTTTGTACGTTGACTAAGGTAACATAGATAATTATTTCACCATCACTAGAATAATAATAATTACATAATTATGATTTTTAAATATCAATTAAAATTTTAAAATCAACAACTAAATATGGTTATGAAAAATAAACTATGTTACTTTCATAGAGACGACAGGTAGTACGTATACATGAGTAACATTTCTATTTTTCAAAAATCCTGATAGAAAAAAGGTATGTATTATTTTATAATTAAATAATTATAATTATATTATAAATATAATTTTTATTTCATTAAATAAACTTATACATATATCGTCCATGTGATGTGGTAATGAAAAGTAAATCACATCACTTTGTGGCTATGGAAATTCACATATACGCACGAACAATGTTTTCATTTTTTAATAATTTTAATGGTAAGAAAATATATGATATATTAATTTTCCATAAGGATAAATATATACATGAATATAATATATATATAAAAATTAAATCCATCATCACAAATATTCATGAGATATGATTGTTTAAAATGGATTATATTGTTTAGCAAGGTGGTAGTCTACCGTACACATGAATGATAGTTTCATTTCCCATTTTATGGAATGGTATATGGAGGTAGGTTATGAAATTAAAATAATAAATATAATTATATAAGATATACTTATTTTATTTTATCATCATGTGTTAATAATATTTTAATGAGGTAGAAAATGAAATAAAACTAAAACATTTGGTTAAAGACTATACCACTTATTTGGAAAATCTCGTTTTCTTAACACATTAGTCCCTCTAAGGATGGTATTCTTACTAAAAAAACCTCAAGAATATGGGAAGGTATTATAATAATATATTTTTCTAGGTAATGGCCAAAATAAAAGGATTTTTTTATGTGTGAATAAAATATTATAGAAGGTTTCCTTTTATAATTGAGAGGATGAGAACTCTTGGCATTACATAAAATAGTTGATTAATATAAATCAATTTTCATGAAAAAAACCCAAATTGATATAATTTTACTATAGTATGTGTAAGTGCCAAATAATCTTCTTTTATAGAATTTTTACATGTTTAAACTATGTTTTTACCCTTATATTTTTTTTCTAACAAACCACTAACCTTTTTGACAATTATGACGATAATAATTGTTTTACTATTTTGGAGATAAGATATTTAATATAAAAAGAAAATTAATCCACAGATAGAAATTATTTGATAATTTTAAACATATACCAACATATTAAAAAAATATATGATTTATAATAATATTACATCAATAAATAAAATATTAGTTATTATAAAATAATATTATTGTCATTTTTGGAATTTTTCATTTAATTTGACTTTGAAAAAAACATGATAATAATGGAATTAAATTATAATACATTAAAACCTATTTAATGTTTTTTTTATTTATAAAATTAATGATACATAATAATTCATTCAAATTATGTTTCTTTTATCATGTTAAAAATCATTTATTTTATTTTTCTATTAATTGAATAAAATTTGTATTGTCGTTGTATAAGAATTTTAAGAAATTATTTAAATTCTAAAAATTAGAAATAAATAAACATGATAAAAAATAATTTACATTTCAAATAACCCTATTATAATAGATCATTGACTATTTTTTCCCTATGTCAAAAATTTAGAGATAATAAAACAAAGAGAATGACATTTTTTACTTTTATTTATATAAAATATCATAAAGGCCAAACTTTAAGAAATATTGAACAAATTTTACATATTGTATAAATTTTTATGTTAATGGCCTAATTAAACTCATAAAATAGAAAATATGTGTGTTTTTGGGTATTGTTTTTGTCCTTATCATATTATTTAACCTTAATTATCTTATATACCCTTACTATAGTGAAAATTATTTACTATGGTTAAGATAAATGAATTTTAAAGTATAAAATAGTTTTTTAACAAATTAAAGTTTAAAATTCATTAAAAATACTATAATTGTGTTATTTTTAATAATTATTTACTATTTAAATTTTAAAAATAATAAAAATAGTATTTGAGTCTACAAAATTTAAAAGAAAACACCGTTTTCAATCAAAATACTTATTTTTCAATATTCATCGAAAAATCAAACTTATTAGAAAAATATAAAAATTTCACCATAATATATTTTTGATATTATGATTTAAAAAATGTATCCTTTTTATAAAATTAAATTTTTAAAATTTATAGAATGTTTTTAAAATATTTTCTCAAAAAAAGAATTAAAAAACATTTTTTTAAAGAAAATGTATTTTTGATGAATGAAATGACTTTATTTATAATTCAATGATTATTTACAAAACAATTACCAATAAGATTATTTTGAGTTTGAACTTCATATATAATTCATAAATTAGTCAATTATATTCATACCCACTAATTTAACATCTAGGTTATAATGGTCATATTTAAATAATAATATTTCTTGGTTTGTTTAGGCACAATGTTACATCTCATATACACTATCAAACATAGTTTTGTTTTTTTTAAAATCTCATGTTTATAAATTCCAACCAAACCATTAATAAATTTTATCCTTTAAATTTAAAATTGATCTTGTTTATCATGGGTTTTATATTTGAAAATACCTTTCTTGAAATCTCACATCGTAAAAAGGGTTAATAAAACTTCCTCTAGAAAATGGAGAAAGGAAAGTACGAATGTTATTTGGAATAAAACATATTAAGGTCCCAAATATGAGAAAATTAAAGGGCTGTAAAAATATGGACATGGGGGAAAATTAATATTCAAAATAATGGTGTATAGTGATAGAGAACATTGATCATAATAAATTGAATAACCATGAGAGAGTTTACGACCACCAAACAAATAACAAAATTTGTATGAAAAAGACCATTGATTCATCAAAGATAAAGGTAATAGGATATAATTTTTTGGGTTCAAGTTCATTTTCTATAGTTTAGGAATTATTTTGTCCTCTATACTAATAACATAAGGAAATATACAAAGGTGTTAATAATTTACATATCCTGAATCACCATAAGGCCAAATTCAAATCATATATTCTTATAAATTAAAATATAACCTTTATTCTTAAAATAAAATACCTCAATATTTCATTTACCTTAATTATATAATGTTCCTTAAATTATAATGATATTCTTCCAAAATAATATTAATTAATTTATCACTAAGGTTTTAATATAGATCATTCCATTAATAAATAACCATATATCCAAAATAAGCTCAACATTAAAGTAGGTTTTGACCTAAAAGTGTATGTATTTACTTTTAGCTCACATCCCCCAATAATTTAATATTATTATTTTGAAATAATACTTCACGTTAAACCTAAGGGTTATATATAACTCAAATATATAAAAAACTCCCAAAATATCATTAATCACCTTAAAATACCATCACTTAAATCCTCAAAAGTGGTGTCTAATCCTTTTAAATTATGATCAAACAAAAACTTCTAAACCCATGCTGATATCTATAACTATTGAGATAACCTCACATGAAAACAAAATAATATCCAAATTTTTCTAGACTTTTTCTTTGATACAAACTATAATGAGTCCACCATAAAAATTACATATCAATGATCTTTAAGTCAAGAATTCATTGTCATGAATTTTTTGATCTTTACAATTTAGAGTTTTAGAGAATTATTCAATATCCATTATATAAATAAATATTACATCACAAAGTGTAAACTTCTACATAGTATCCATTTTTTCCAAAAAAAATTATTATATAACAATTTATTTTTCATTATATATCATGAAAATATTAATATAGACATCATCCTTGTCCCTACTCATCCTTAAAACCTTGTGAAAAAACATTTTCAAAAGTGGTATAAGCAAAAAAATATTAGTAAGGTACATATAAAAATAAAAAAAATAAAAAATATAGTTCATGAATACTTATAAATGTTTTTTATTTTTCACAAAATAATAATTGGGCTCAAAATAAACATTTTATTTCAAAAAAAATAAAATTTTCTTCCCACATATTTTCATAAAAAAATTTCATAAGAATTTATAAAGGAAAAATAAAAAACATAAAGTTTACTTGAAATCGTGCAAAAACCTATGAAATTGTTTCACAAAAAAATTATACATTTCAGCCCTATGAAGTAGCATATATTTTTCTTTAAACATAAACTCAAGGGTAATCACATGGGATCTGGATATAAAGAACACTATATCATAAGGTCATGGAAACATATGAAATTGGGTAGAAATATAAAAAATTATATTAGTATAATTTTAGGCTAACTATCAAGATAAAATCATGTGGTGTATAGTGTCCCATTGAATACAAAAATTACTCTCTAATCCTATATATAATGTTTACTGACACAAAAAAATTACCCAATGCATTAGAGTGTTATTTGGGTGCACTGATCATCACATGTTTTTTAATATGTTTTACATAAAATGAAATCAATCATAAGGTATAAATTTAAGAATTAATCAGTTGAAAAAATGGGTTCCATAATATTGACTTGTGTCATAATCAAAAAATATTTCTTAACTATGGAATTTGAGAGATGAATATAAAGAATGTATTACCAAGTAAAAGAAATAAACAATTATCTAGGTATATATTCTAGAGACATATTTATAGATTTTATAATAATTACACATCATTAAATATATATATATAGATAAATATTATAAACTAGAGAAAAAGGGTAGTTCAAAGAGATACTTTACGCCAATAAGAAAAACATTTTCAGATATCAAAACATCCATTACATTTAAAACCATTTTTTAAATAATTAGAACAAAGGTAAAGATTGTTTATTCAATTGAATAAAACATATAATCTTATAAATGATTTCAAACATAATTTAATGTTTATGGTGGTGGGAAAATCTATCGACATTATATATGTTAAAATAGAACATTCTTTTGTATTTTTTTAATGAAAGTAAAAACGTTTCGTATAAAATATGTTAAAATATTCATTTTGAAAACCATTGAAATAAACTAAAAAGAGTTCTCAAATTTTAATTATAATTTATTTATTTCCTTATAAATACATCAAAAAAATAATTTTTAGATTGTACATATAAGAGAATGATTTAGATAATAAATCTTTGAAATATTCAAATTGATATTTTTAATGTAAAGATTCCCTTACATAACACATTCACCAAACTATTTAAAAACACTATAAAAAGGTTAAATATGTTAAAAATTGACCATTATTAACATTTTAAGAATACCAAATAATATTCTTAATAAATTTAGAAGAATAGTGACATTGAATAAAAAGAGTTGGAAAGGAAATATTAAAATATTATTTTTAAAATGAAGGTCCCTTACCATGAGTCCAACTTGTCATGAATGTTATTTATCATCATGGATAATAAAATTATGTTAATTTTTTAATTTATTAAATAATATTTTATTTTTTTCCAATTATTTTATTTATTATCCTATTATATTCAATTACTTAATCATTTAGGATCATGTCAGATGATTTGATGATATTCATCCCACATGTCCAAAATCACTCCGGTAAGTTGAAAAAGGCCACATTGATAATTATTTAATCATTAAAGAATAATAGTCCTGAAATAATTAAAAATTTTATATATCACTTATACTATTCAAACATACCATGGAAATTTTTATGAAATATGAACTATGTAACAATTATGGACATGGTAGGCGGTATGTATGCAAGAGTAACATTTCCATTTTTCAATGATCATGATGGAAAAAAGATAATAATTATTTTATATTTGTATAATGTTTATTATATCATAAATATAATATTATATCTTTATATAAACTTATATATACCATCCCTGTGACATGGTAATGAAAAAAATCACATCGCTTCGTGGATGTGATAATCCATACATACATCTGAATGACATTGCCATTTTCCAATCAATGTAAAGGTAAAAAAATGTAAAATATATTAGTTTTTCATAATGATAAATATTTAATTAATATCACATATATATATATAATAAATACATCATTATAAAGAGATGTGAGAGGCTATAATGGAAAATGAATTTCATCGATTTATAAGGTAGGAGTCTGCCATACACATGAATGACGGTTTTAGTTCTCATTTGATGGATATAGAGACAGATTTAGGTTATTATATTAATATAATAAAACTTAATTATATGGTAGATACTGATTTTATTATATAAAAATTGTTTAATAAGATTTCAATTATGTATCAGAAGAAATAAATCTAAAACATTTTGTTAAAGAGTATACCTATTCTTTGTATAATCTTCTTCTATTTACACCTTAATCCCTATAAGGTTTGTATTATGCCAAAAGCATGACCTCTAGAACATGGTAATGGATTTTAGTAATATATTTATACATGTATTGGATGAGAAAAAAAGGATTTTTAAGTGTGAATAAAATAGGATAGGAGGTTCCCTTTTATAAGTGCGGGGAGGCGCACTCTTGGAATTACAGAAAATATTAAATTAATATAAATTAAATTTCATGGAAAAAAGGATCCAAACTAATATAATTCGAATATAGGATGTGTATGTGTCTAAATTATATCATAAAATAAAATTCTTATAGGTTTATGCTATTTTTTTACCATTAAATTCTTTTTAAACCATTGTTGAACTTTTTAACAATTATGGAGATAACAAAGTTTTTTACTCTTTACGGGTTAAGATAGAAACTATAAAAAAATGGGTGAAAAAATAGACCATAGTTTATATTTTTAAATATATAATAATAAATTCTCCAAATATACAGCTATTTGGAATTTTAAATCACTTAATAAAAAAAAATTTATTATAAAAATAACATTTTTCCATTTTGGAACAATTAATTTAATTTTACTTTAGAAACAACATTACAAAAATAAAATTAAAATATAATTCAGTCACACCTATAATATGATTATTTTTATCTATGAAATCATGGAAAAAATTTATTCTTTCAAATTATATTACTTTTATCATTTTAAAAATCATTTATTTTATTTTTTCTATTAATAAAATAATTGTATTTGTCTTGAGTAAGCATTTAAGGTAATTATTTTATAACTAAAAATCGTAAATAAATTATAATGACAAAAAATAATTTTTATTTTAAGTAAAACTTTTAGAACTGAATATATTATTTTTTTATATTGTTAAAAAATTATAGACAATAAAACAAGGAGAATAACATGTTTTACTTTTCTTTAGATAATATAATATAAATGTATTAATCAAATATATATGGCACCAAGTTACCATATTTTAGAAACATGGATGGAAATTGACAAAAAAAATTATAAAATAGGATAAAGTAATGTGTTAAGGTTATTTTTTAGTCTTTAACATGTTATTTTAAACCTTAATTACCTGATTTACCCTTATTATGGTGAGAACTATTGATTATGGTTACTATTCATAATGATGTAAAATAAAAGTGACCTATATACCGAATTTGGAAATCATTACTACAAATATGTACTCAATTATTAAATATTTAATGTATATAAGTTGTATAAATTAATTTAATCTCAAAAAGAAAAATTCTATGAAAAAGTGTTTTTTAGAAAAATACCTTTTATATATAAAAAAGTTTTTATACCAAATTCAAGTATAAAAATAATTCCAAATACTATAATTGAATTATTTTTAATAAAAAACTAATGAAATTTGGAAAATAATTAAAAATATAATTCTACTTTATATATAATTTAAAATAAAATATATTTCCCATTAAGAATTAGTATTTTTCACTATTCATTGAAAAATCAAAACAGTCAAAAAAAAATCAAATTATTACTATAAGTTAATTTTGAAATTATGATTTAGAAAATTGTATCCTTTTTATCAAATAAAGGTTCTAAATGGTCCATAAATTAAATATAATATTTTCTCACAAAAAACAATAAAAATGATTTTTAAAGAAAACAAATTTTTGACGAATAAAATAACTTTACTAATAATTGAGTAATTATTTAATAAAAATTTATCAATAAATTTATATTGAGTAGGGAATTTATATATAATTCATAAATTAGTTAATCATATTTATATTTTCCAATTTAATGGCTGTGTTATAATATTCATGTTTAAATAATAAATTAATGGTTTATTTAGGCTTGGTGTTGCGTGTTGTATATGCAATAAAACATAGTTTTTTTAAATATCAGTGTATTCGATATTTACAGTGATAAAGAAACATTTTATTAAGGATGGTGAAATTTATGGGGTGATTTCATTTATTTTCTTCAGTCCTCAAATGGGGAAAAAGAAGGTTCAAGGATAGGATTATCCATGTGTTCTTTAATTTTTGTAAATTTGGAAATCTCATAAAAAGGCACCAAAGAAATTATGAGATAATTATGAATATAAATAACACTAGAATAAATCATCCAAGGGTGTGAAAGGAAATAAGAAATCACAATATAAATTCTTTAAAAAGAATAAATTTCTTTCTCAAGAAGATATCAACTCAACAGAAATAGAAGTGGGGGAAGTTTAAGACTACAAATACAAGTGTGAGGAAGTTATTATGGATGTATAAAAAACCAAAAATAGAGTATAGTGATGATTAAATCAAATAATTGATGGTAAGAGTATATTCCAATGTTGATTTAGAATATAATCTTGAAAAATTTTATATTTGGATGGTTAAAAAAATGAAATCCAATTGAGTAGTAAATTATAATAGAATTTGTATATAGAAATAAGAAAAATAATAATCTGAGTTAAAGGATTAGATTTAAATTATTTGTAACATTCTAGACTCAGTTCAATCACAAGTAACCAAATCTGGTTGTCCGTGTGACCTCAAGTGTGCCTCCTCGTACGCCATAGATTTCTGACTAATGGTGAGGGTATAATATGGTATGATGGAAAAACTAAACCCTCTCTATCAGAGTGTAACATCAAGATAAAATATATAAAAAATTCAATATAAGAAATAATGTAAATAATAGTGGAAATAGGAATCCATATAATATTATACTGATAGAAATTATATTTGGTTCTATTTATATGATGATAATTATGATGCTATAAAAATGGGGGGATGTATGGGATAAATAGGAACATTAATATACAACATGCTATGAAAAATGAAAAATTAAATCCAAAATCTATATCCAATATCATCAAAACCATACTCCCATACCTCTTCTCCTATACTCTATCCTAGTAAAAAAAAATTGGGTGTCCGTGTCAGGACACTTTCCCTTGTCCCTACCTGCATCCAAGAAGTCTTTCTAGGTACCAATCAGCAACCTAAACTGAATATAAGTAAAACTTGGTATGTTACCACCAACACTGTCTGATGTTGTCTAGTATGTGAGTATATAATGAAATACTGTACAGTTAGAATAAAAAAATAGTGGTTGGTTGGAGTAGAGTACTTAAGAGGGGGAGGGGGTGAATTGAGTATTTATTAATTTTTTTGTTAAAAGGTATTCTTTGAAATTCCCCCTAATTTGAAATTATATTGACCAGTTAGCCAGTAGTGAATTTATAAGATCTTGACTATTCTATTCATTTCTCAGAACAGTGATTAGTTCTCAGTTACATCAATTAGATAATTAATACAACTTTTAAAACTAACCTAATGAGTCAACACTATTATAAAAACTTTCTAACACTATCATAGTTCAATTTAGTTTCCTGAAATATGTGATAAAATGTAGTAAAAAGTAAAATCTCAGTCAAAATGAAACAAGAGGTCCAGTCTCAATAATATACCTAATCCTCTCCACTTGGTGATCATCAAACACCATGTAGTTTAAATGAATAAATAATTATTTATCCACACCTTGGATCGGGGTTCACAACAGCACATGGGTTATCTAGGTCACAATACCTCTAAACAGTTCTTCATGTGTACAAACTACCAGGTCACACAAGGACCTCTTCCACCCTTATCTATGGGAGTAAAAATGTGTAAGATGGTATGAGTGGAACAATATCTTATATCCCTGTGTTTGATATAAGAAAAAGTGTGTTCTTTACAGAAAGATACACAAACTTCTCAGAACTAAGTAAAAATGCACACACCAAAGAAAATAAATATGAGAAAGGATTTAGAAGGTTCTGTGTGTCTTGAGATGCAGCTCTAGAGTCTTCGGATTTAGCTGAGATGAGGTTTTAGTCCTCTTCTGGAAGTTGACACTAAAATAGAGTGTTATATTTTGGATTCGAGGTACAAGTATGTTTCTGTAGGTATATTCTTCTCCTTATTATCCTTCTTTGATATGCTGGAGTATTTTGTCAATTTTATGTAATGATTAATTGAGTTTTTATGGTGCGTTCTTCTTGGTGCTCTTGAGTTCATAGTGGGTTCATGAGAGTCACAAATGTTCTTCTATATGTCTCTCACATGGGCATTCTGCATGCCTTACTTCTTTTATCTTCAAAAATGCTTTTATTCTTGAGGGCTGACAGGGAGCACGATCTTTCCACGTGCATAAGTTCATCGTACCTTGTGTTGTCAACTGAAATTCCTATAAAATATTATTAAATATGTCAGTGTCATTAAATGAATCAAATATGAACATTATGAATAATTTTAATAAATTTAAATTTAAACAGTTTGTCGGTGACTCCACTTTCAGTGAATCAGTATATCGGCGAGTCTTCCTGTTGGTGAGACATTTCTATATCAGTGATTGGGTTCCTTTATCGATTTCAATGAATTAAACATAAATAATTTTAGATTTTTTGTTTGTATTTTAGTACATAAAAATCATAATGTATTAATATCCATAGTTAGACGTAGAAAATCAGTTAAAATCTCATTTAAACTCAAACTAATATAATTAGTTATATGGTTGAAATGATATGATATACTAGATAAGCTTTGACATGATTTAGGATCTATCATGAGGTAAGAGATATGTGAAGTGTGATTCATACAAGATTTGTTATTATGAGGTAGGATATATGTTATTATATATGAGATTATTTGTGATAATTAAACCATTATAGTGAGAGATAATGACCAAAAATATCTTATGTGCCAATAATATCCCCTTTTTTATGATCACAAATAATCTAATTATTAAGAACCATTAGGGAATAATTAAAATAAATAATATGATAATGATGAATAAGCTAAAAAATAATCATTTGAAGTAAAATTTATCAGAGTAAAATAAACAAATAATAATGCATCAATTTCACCCATTTTAAGTAATGAAGAATGTGTTAATATTTCTTAATAATGTTCTCCCCCTTTCGGGATTTGAAAAAGTTGGATGGTTAAAAACTAAAATAAAAAATTAGAATTAGGGAATTGTCATTCATAATCAAATTACACTGAAATACAAGGAGTAAAATCACTTAGGCCTATAAAAAAGAATAAATCCACGCTTTTTCTTAGGGTCAAGGTGTTCCTTCCCCTTATCAGATAGATAACTGGTAGGTCCAGTAGGTGGTGGCTGAGAAAAAGGAGCATCTAAATGAATATACAATGGAGGTAAATAAATTCCTACTTGAAAAGACAGTGTCTGGTATGGTTTCTACTAGGATAACACATGAGGTTGAGGTTGTTATATGATGACAGGCTAGATCTGGGTCAACGTTTAAGTAACTGACTTTGGAGAGGAAGTCATTAGTGGAGTAGAGTGAATAAAAGCAGCATCTAGAACAACTATGGATTCACTCTGAGCATGGAAGTAAGGTTTAAATAGTATTATAAAGTCCTAAATTATTTCTCCTATGTACTTTATTTCTTTTTTGAATTCATCCTTGTTCTCTATAAAATTATCTAGGAGAGGAGTAAAATCCTTCAGTTTCTGAACTTGGTCCTTAAAGACAATTGTCACAAGAGGTAATCTGATATTTGTCACTATGTATTTGAAGAAACTGGTGAGCTGATGCTTGGTATAGATTTTCTAAAAATACAAATTAAATTTTTTGGTAATATCTTCTTGAGTCTCATAGGATCCCTTGTTGTAAATCATAACCATTTACTTCACATGGTCAACATACTTGTCAAGTTTTTAAAGGGTTTATAAATTTGTGCCACTTGGCATTGATTTCAAATCTTCCCCAATAGTAGCTTTGACAGCTTCCAAATCTGTGGAGTGTGTAGAAGTAGTTGAGGTTGAAGCATATTGCACAATTTCCTTTACTTCCTTTCTCAGATTGGAAAAGTCAGTAACTTTAAGATGAGAAACAAGACTTTCAATTCCTTTCATGACACTTAACAATATGGTCATTTACTTAGGGGATAAATCATTTATTACAGTAGTTAACTTTTACATCTCATTCCCAATTTTGGTGTTGTTTTCTACAATGGTTTTACTAGTTGTAATCAAATTTGGCTGAATTACCTTTATTACCATCTCTGAGACTGAGACAACATCAGCTTGAGATAAACTTGATGAGGTAGGAGTATAACTTGATGTCCCAGTTTTCCTTACACATTCAACTATAGACCAAATATCTTTCAAGTTATCATTAAAATAATTTTTTCCCACCTAGCTTCACCAATCTCATAACTTATCTGAGATTATACTGAATGTATTACTAATGAACATATGTATTTATTGATTTTTTCAAAATCATACTTAGTGAAATAGTCCTTATGAGGGGTCTCGACCACTAGTTCCCTCACAACTTGTTCAAAAAAATCATCATCTGAATCTTCATAATATAATCTCAGTGCCACATACCTAGGATTCCTCTCCCATTCAACCATTATATCATCATCCAGGGGAGTGAGAGTATCAAGCCTTACTTTTCCAAGTTAATGTTCTTCACTAGCTTGATATTCTATTTCTTGAGGCTCCCCCATAGTGTCAGCCTTATTGGATGCTTTATCCACTCAGTTTGGTGTCTCTTCCTTACATACAAATCTTGAGGAATATGTAAAAACTCTAGATTCTATTGATGTTCCATAGTATAATCTACCTCAACTCTTTCATCTTGTCCATCTTCATGACCATCATCACCATAATTGTTGGCATGATCAAGTCCAACATCACCTTCATCCCCATTTACTTCATATCCTTCCTCGTCTTCATCTTCATCATTTCCAGAACATTCTATCTGTCCCTATTCTCTTTGGTCCCCTTCTTCTTATTCTTATTCTTATTTTTCTTCCGACTCATTAGATTCATACTCCACACTGCCACTGAATTATTTTTCCTCTTCTTATTCTTCATCCATTAAAATTTCTTCTTTCGAAGGAAAGGACAGTGGTGGACTAGGCTATCCAAAGGTGACCTTTGTAGGACTTACAACAACATCAGGATCTCTCATTTCATCAATGGGAGATCCTTCCCTACCCGCTCCTCAACCGAGTAAGATTCTTCTTCATCAGGGCCCAAATCAGGTTCCCTCATATCTCTTGGTCTGGTAGGGTGATCCGCAGGATTGAATCTTTGATAGTATTTCTCTTCATCACCAACCAACCTTATATTCCATTTATTATAATGAATATTCATTGTTCTATAGATAGCCTTATTCAAATAATAGACACTACATTCAGATACAGTTTAATCACTATCATCCACACATGCCTTTTCTTTCAACATATCAGATATCATCTTAGGCTAAAAAATCATTTTTTATTACAGTAAGGTTTCATAATCATAGATTTATGAACCATTAAATACTTGAAAATATTCACCTTAACTCCATTTTTTAGCAGATAATGTAGGTATAAATCTTGGTACTTCAAAGAAGAAAAGTACCCTTTCTTAAGACAAACATGGTATTGGATGAACTTAAAAAATATTCTACACTCTCCATGTAGCTCATTTGAAACTGGCCTTTGAGGCTCTTCATTTTAAGTAAGTTCCTTCAAATATGTCCCAAGGCTAAAAATATCACTTACATGTGTAAGATTACCTTGATATTCATCAAACATTCCTTCATCAAGAAATTCACGAAATTCAACCCACTACATTTAAGAGAAAGAAATCATCTTTCCTTTTACCATTGATTTTATCCAATAGGGATCACTTCCTTCTAGTATAAATTCAGAATTCATATAGAACTCATGAACCATATATGGATAATATAATCTTCCATTCTCATAAAACCACTGAATCCATCGCATATCCTATAGAACTATCAGCAGTAGTGACTTTATCTCCAACAACCATTCTACAAACACCTCTTTTTCTAGAGTTACTATATGATTGGACAGTGCTCAATTTACTTGAATAGAAGATCCACTAGACTCTCGTTTATGCTTCTTATTGGGCGGTGAATTATCAGAGTATCCTTCAGTAGGGTGATCCACCTTTACCAATTCAAGATCTTGGTTGGAGGCTATAAGGGGAAAGGTCACGGGTAGATTGAGCAACGTCAATCTCAAGTTTAGTAGTAGTGTGGAACAATTCAGGTTTATATCATTTAGGGCTTAAATCAAGTGAAAATCATGAAATTGGGAACCGGGTTTCAAAAATAATTAAAACAACGTTGTTTTGGAAAAAAACATAAAACAGTTAAAAGAGTGACTCATTAGTGAAAACATGAAAAACATTTCAACATGAAAGAAGTGTCGGCATTATAGTGTCAGCATGACAGAGTCGGCATGATAGTGTCGTCATGATAGAGTCAGCATGATAGTGTCAACATGACAGAGTCTACATGACAATGTCTATATGACAGAGTCGTCATGATATAGTTAGCATAATAGAGTCGGTATGACAGTGTTGGCATGCTAGTTTAACTTAGTTTAGACAAAGGTGAATGATAATAACACACTTATATATTAGTCATTCCTAGCTAATGTCTGATGTAATTCATTCATTCAGAGTTCAATGGCTTAGTGAATATATCAACAAGATGATATTCAATGCTAATAAATTCTAAATTGATATTACCCTTTTGATAATGATCTCTCAAAAAGTGATGTATTATATCAATATGTTTTGTTCTATAATGAGAAACTAGGTTCTTATAAAGTTAATAGCACTTTTATTGTCACAATTTAAAGGTACATGTCTAAATTGATATCCATAGTCTAGTAGAGTTTGTTTAATCCACATAATCTGAGTACAAAAACTACCATCAACTATGTATTCAGCTTTGGCAGTCGATAATTCACCAAAATTTTGTTTCTTACTACACCATGAAACCAAATACTTTCCCAAAAAGTGACATGTTCCAGAGGTGCTCTTCCTATCTAACTTTCATCCAGTAAAATCATCATCGAAATAACTCACTATATCAAATGATATTACTTTTGGGTAAAAAAAACCTAAATTGATTGTATATTTTAGGTATTTGATATTTTTTTAACAACATTTAAGTGATATTATTTGGGGTTATCTTGAAAACGGGAACACTTACACACACTAGACATTATATCTGACCTACTAACAATCAAGTAGAGGAATATTTAAATCATTCCTCTATAAGTGGTTTGTTCAATAGATTTACCATCTTTATCAAGATCCAACTTACAAGTATCACTCATTGGAGTGTCACTAATTTTAATGATAACAAAGACAAATATTTTTAAAAGGTATTTTTTTTATTTTCATTGATTTAAAATTATACCTTATTTCTTTTGAAAAATATGAAATCCAATAAAGAATTTGAGTTCACCCATCAAACTCATTTCAATTTCACTTTGCATCGTTTCAGAAAAATCAATACATACATAATTTCTTGAAGATCCCAAGATAATATCATCTATATAAATTTGAACTGCTAAAACATATTTAAAAATTCATTTTATAAAAAGGGTAGGATAAAAAATTCCTTTTGTAAAACCTTTTGTAATAAGAAAAGTACTCAGTCTATCATACCAAGCTCTTGGAGCTTGTTTTAAACCATATAAAGCTTTTCTTAATTTGAAAACATGATTTTGAAAATGAGGGTTTGTAAAACCAGGGGGTTGTTCAACAAAAACATCCTCAACTATATACCCATTTAGGAATGCACTTTTAACATCCATTTGAAAATGCTTGAAATTAAGATGGGAATCATAAGTAAGAAAGATTCTGAAGGCCTCATGTCTTGAAACAAGTGAAGAAGTTTCTTTATTGTCAATGCCTTCTTCTTGACTATATCCTTTTGAAACCAATCTGGATTTATTTCTAACAAAATTAACAGATTCATCTACTTTGTTCCCAAACACCCACATAGTGCATATGGTCAAGGTGTGTTTGGGTCTTTCCAAAAGTTTCCAAACTTTGTTTCTTTCAAATTTATTAAGTTCTTCTTGTATATCCATCACCCAAAATTCATCTTTAATTGCATCATTGATGTTTTCATGTTCAATCTGTGACAAAAAGTCTTGATGTTCGACCTGATTTCTAAGATAAGATCTAGTTTGTGTCCCTTTATCTATGTCTCCAACAGTATCATCTAAAAGATGTTTCTTGAGGGTTATAGATGGTCAAGAACAGTAGGGGATAGTAATTTTAGGTTCATCTACAGGTTCATGTTTATTATTTACAGAGTATGAATAATTTCCAAAACTATTTGATTTAACTGATTTCTTTACAAGAGGATTAGATAACTTTGCATTTATGTCCAGATTTGACACATCATCTTCAAGGTTGTCTAGGGAGGTATTAGGTTCATGTAGATTTATTTCATAAAATTTGATATTCACAAATTCTTACACACACTTGGTTCTTTTATTAACGACTATATAGGAATTACAAGAGGTTGAGTAACCTAGGAAGATTCCTTCATCACTCTTGGATGAAAATTTGACAAGATTGTCCTTTGTATTAAGGATATAGAATTTGAAACAAAAAACTTTGATACAACTATCTTTGGGTTTTCTATTGTTCCATAACTCATAAGGTTTCTTCTTGAGGAGATGACTAATTAAGACTCTATTAATTTTGTAGAAAGATGTATTCACAGCCTCAGCCCAAAAGTAAATAGTTAGATCATATTGATTGATCATTGTTCATACTATCTCTTGTAAATTTATATTTATTCTTTCCACACCACCATTTTGTTGAGGTGTCCTAGGGGCATAGAATTTATTAATATATCCATTTTTTGATAAAAAATATTCAAATATTTATTTTAAAACTCACATCCATGATCACTTTTTAAAGATTTTATTCTAAGTACACTTAGATTTTCCACTATTTTAGTGTACTTGGTGAAGTAAGTACATTATTCACTTCTATGAGATAATAAATAAGTCTCAGTATATCTAAAAAAATAATCTACCAGAACAAAGACATAGTGATTCCCATTAAGACTTGAAACTCAATAAGGTCCAAACAAGTCCATGTGAACCAAATCTAATGGTTGAGAAGTTGAAACTTCTTTCATTGATTTTAAATAGATCTTGGGTTGATTACCCTTTTGGTAAGGATTATAAAATTTCTCATTTGAAAACAAAAGTTTGGGTAGATCAACAAATAGTCCATTTTTATTAATCTTTCTAAGAGAGTTTACATTAAAATGTCCTAATATTCTATCCCACAACCAAGACTCCCTATGAAATGCACTTAAACAAGAAAATTTTTGAGAAACTAAAGAATCATAGATGACAACATATACATTTTAATTTCTAAAAGTAGAAGATATGAATTCATTTTCAGAGTTAAAAACATTGCAAGCATCATTTTCAAATTTACCAAGAGGTCTGTCATCAAATAATTGTGAAATACTAAGAAAATTATATTTCAATTCATAAACCAAAATTACTTTAGAAACTAAAACTGAGTTATAGTTACTAATATGGCATAAGACAATTGTTTTTCCTTTAGAATTGTCACCAAAAGTGGCATATACAACCTCAATATTTATCAGGTTCTTAAAGATTGAATATTCTCCTATCATATGTCTTGAATATCCACTATCCAAGTACCAATAACTCATACAAGAGATCTTCAGATAGCTTCCCTACAAAATAATCAGACAAAAATAGATTTTGGTACCTAGATATTTTTGGTTCTAGTAACATTATTAATCAGTTCTTTAGGTACCCAAATTTTATTAATGGTTTTCTTATATGCATTATATAACATATTGGAAAAATATACTCTCTTTGGTCTAGAAAAACTAGTGGCAGTAAAATATTTTCCCAAACTAGAACTAGTAGCAGAATTTTCATTTTATGTAGAAAAAATGATTTTCTAGATTTGGTTACAAAATGTGTTTTAGATAGGTTTCCCTTTCTAGGATGATATCCAATACCAAAAGTGTAATTAGGAGATATATTTTTACCAATAATTTGTGTAAGTTATTTTTCCCATTGGTAAAATTTTCTATATATTTCATAAATTTCTCATTAAACATTTTTAGTGAATTGTTTTCTTTGAGTTGTTGAGCATTCTTTTCATTTTCAGTAGAAATTTCATACTTAATATTTATAGTGATATCATTTTGTTTCTTTAAAGATTTATATTTATCTTTCAATTCATTTCATGTCTCTTCAAGAATGTTACAATATTAAAATAGTTCATCACTTTAAATATTTTTAGAATCAATTTAATTTTCAAAATAGTATGGAATATGTATAGGAGATTCTAGGGTTACCGTAGATGTGTTTGTAATAAAACACATATTGTCCATGTCATCTATCTCATCATGAGAGGACGTGGATTCACTGAAGCTATCCTTAGAGGCACTCCAGGTGGCCTTTATAGATTTATTATACTTCTTGTATTTTTTTCATACTTATTTTGGTATTTTAATTTTTGACAGTCAGCTTTGACATGTCCTCTCCTCTTATATACATATGAGATTATCTTCTTTGATTTTTCATTTCATTCACAGTCCTTTTTTCAGTTACCCTTATTATCATATCTCCCTTTATAATTTGGATTCTTGAAGAACTTATTCTTTTTATAGAATTTCGTGAATCTTTTATCTAGATGAGCCATCTCTTCATCACTATATGATGTTGATTCATCATTACTAGAGCTTTCAGCAGAGGCTACCACCTTCATATTTTTCCTTATTCTTAGAGGTAGTAGTCTTGAAGGCTATAAGTTTTCTCTTAGGTTTATCTTCGTTTTACTGGCTGAATTTTATCTCTTCTCCGTACATCATTAGTTTTCCAGTGATTTCTTTGACAGGTAGTTTGATGATTCCACATGATTATCTGATGGAGAGAGAAGTTCCTCTCAAGCTATAAAGTAATCATATGATAATCCTCATAATTTTTTATTTGGTAGTAAGCACTTTTCATAGAGAGATCATAGTGCTAACTATATCATTGAACCTAAGATACATGTCAGAAACAGGTTCATCAATCTTTGACTTAAAGTTATCATATATAATAGTATATGTATTAATCCTCATTTTCATGACATTAGTTTTTCCTTCATGTAAAACAGCTATGGTGTCCCAAATTTCAAAGGCATCTTTACATGAAGATATTCTGTTGAATTCCTCATCTTCTAGTGCACAATATAAAACATTTATTCCATTATAGTTATTACTATATGCATCTTTATCAGTATAATCTAAAGTATTTCTAGCAGTATTAGGGATCGCATATTCAATATCTAATGCATACCAAATCTCTAATCCTATACTCTCTAAACGCATTTTCAATTTCATTTTCCATTGAGAAATGTTGGTTCCATTGAAAAAAGGAGGTATGTTAGTATCGACACATTCCAGTCTATTTTCCATAATAAAATTTTACAAAAATATTTTAAGTAGATAGAAGTTTAGTATTACCATAAATTTTAAGATCTTTGAAATTAATCAAAAATCATAGTTGAAAAAGTTTGAAAAAATATTTTAATATAGAATATTTAAAACCCATTGATACCAAATTTTTGTCGGAGTAGAGTACTAAAGAGGGGGAGGTGTGAATTGAGTATCTATAAAAAAATTGTAAAAAGGTATTCTTTCAAATTCCACCTAGTTTAAAATTCAATTGACCAGTTATCCAGTAGTGAATTTATAAGAGCTTGATTGTTCAATTAATTTATAAAAAAGAGTGATTAGTTCTCGGTTATATCAATTTGATAATTAATACAACTTTTCAAACTAACCTAATGAGTAAATACTATTACGAAAAGTTGCTATGACTAACTATCAGATTTCAATTTAGTTTTATGAAATATGTGATAAAACAAAGTAAACCTAAAAGTAAAATCCCAGCTGAAATGAAACAAGAGGTTCAGTATCAAGCAAAGACCTAATCATCTCCACTTGGTTCTCACCTACCACCAAGAATTTTTAATTAATAAATAGTTTGATCCACACCCTGGATTATGGTTCACAATAGCACACAGGCTGTCTAGGTCACAAGACCTCTACCACAATTCTTTGTGGGTAAAAACTACCAGGTCACACAAGAACCTCTTCCACACTTATCCATGAGAGTAAAATGTGTAAGAAGGTATGAGTGGAAGGATATCTTGTATTCTTCAGTTTGATACAGGATGCAGTGTGTTCTTTATAGACATCTACACACACTGCTCAAAAGTATGTAAAAATGCACACAATAGATCAAAAAAATATGAGAAAGGATTTAAATTTTTTTGTGTATTTAGATGAAGCTCTAGACTCTTTCGATGTAGTTGAGATGAGTTTTGAGTCCTCTTCTGGAAGTTGACACTAAAATAGAGTGTTGTATTCTAGATTCTAGGTACAAGTATGGTTCCACAGTGATATTCTTCTTCTTCTTCTCCTTCTTTTATATGTTGAAGTTGTTTTCAAATTCAATGTAAATATTAATTGATATTTACCTATGTGTTCTTATTGGTATTCTTGAGTTCAAAGTGGGGGAATGAGAGTCACAGATGTTCTTATATAAGTCTCTCACATGGGAATTCTACATGCCTTACTTCTATCTTAAAAAATTATATTATTCTTGAGGGCTGATAGAAATAATGATCTTTCCACGTGCATAGGTTCATCATACCTTGTACTATCTACTAAAATTACTTCAATAGATTATTAAATATGTCAGTATCATTAAATGACTCAAATATGACCATTAGTAATATTTTTAATAAATTCAAATATAAATATTCTATCATTGACTCTTATGTCGAAGAGTCAGTCTATCGGTGAGTCTTCCTGTCGGTGAGACATCAGTCGGTGACTCTTCTGTTGGTTAGACATCAGTCGGTGAATCATCCTATTGGTGAGACATTTTTCTATCGATGTGTCGGTTCTTCAATCGGTTTCAGTGACTCATACTCTGGTAATTTTAGGTGTTCTATATATCTTATATTACAACAAAGTAAAAATTTGTTAATACCCATATTCACACACAGAAAATCAGTTAAAAGCTCATTTAGACGTAAACAAATATAACTAGTTATATGATTGAAATGATCTGATATACTAGATAAGCTTTGACATGATTTAGGATCTGTCATCAGGTAAGAGATATGTGAAGTGTGATTAACAAAATATTTGTGATAATGAGATAGGATATATGTTTTTATATATGACATTATTTTTAAAAATTAAAACCATTATAGTGAGAGATAATGGACAACAATTTCCTATGTGCCAACAATAGTAAATGAAACACACAATACCCACATCATTACATGACACACATGGATCACCCATCCAATGCTACCTAATTTGTCCTAAGATGGTATGTCTCTTAATTCTTATGATTTTTGAATCAAATTAAAAAAAGGATGAGGACCTAAGGCTCATAGTCAAGGAATCCCCCATTGATCACATTTATATAAGGGTAGAATATTTCCCTGGACATTTAAGTGTTTAAATAAGGATTTGAAACAATATTGTCATGTATATAAACATTGAGTAAATCTAAGTATATTCTTTGAATTTTTTGACATGTCATTTAACTAAAAAATTGGTGTCTAGAGCTCATCATAGGTGTTTTAAAAAGGGAAATCGGGCATCACTCTTGGTGTAATAAGAACCCATTTACCTATGATATCACCCATGGAATTCCTCATGGGAACCCATGTATTGAAGTAATTCCCCGAACCTAGTTACCTAGAGTTGGTGAGTTATTACGTAACAGTGTCCTGATCAGAAGAGATCAAGTCTCGAAAGACTGATTAGTTTAGTAGCCCTTAAAGTACTAGATATATACATAAGTTTTACATTACATCATGAAATAAAAAAACAACATTGTGTCCCCTTTTAACACACTCATATCCTTTGGAATATCCTTGTAGATTAATCATAATATTCTTCTTCAAATATTGGGAAAAACCAAACATAAGAAAGGTGTGAGATCAGATGCTCAGTAAGGATAACAATATAGCTAAAACTATCATAAATAAGCATAAACATTTAAGGAAATGTATAAGAATAAAAAACAAGCCTTTCAAACTTAAAATTCATCATAATATGTAAAAGATAAATCAATTAATGCCATTTACTTATTCACGTTGATATTCTACTAGTCTAATAATCACATGTAATATCAATAGCTAATTTCATAATTTCATAATGCATAATGTCGAACATCATAACCAATAGTCAAAGCCTCGTTCCATGACTAAAAATAAGATTTTTTTCACGGCCTTATGCTAAGACACTCTTTTTTTCATGAGACCTACCGATGCATTAAGGATATATAGTGGTCTCCACTCATCACATACTACGCCTAATGCATTCTTCATATGAAAAGGTTGAAACACAACATAAACCTTAGTATTAAAAATATCATATGAAATGTTAATACTTCAACCATAAACCATGAATGTTATAAAAATAACACATCCACAATAAAAAATTTCATAAAACCTTCAATACAATATGGAATATTTTATCATAATAAATCAACATCAAACATATTTTAAATCTATCAAAGGATGTTGACAAAGATGAAATCAAAATAATTTGAGAGAACTATCTCTTTATATTTAGAAATAATTTAAAGGTAACATAATTATAAAAGAAAACAATTATTTTGAAAATATTATTATAATATTATAAGGGAATATTATAAGGTATTATAATGGTGGAAAATTGTTTCACCCTCCGTTTAATTTAAAAAACATTCTTACTTTAATTGTTTTTGAAAAGGTCTTAAATCACTTTGTTTGGGAAACAACAGAATGATTCCTTTCAAAATATATTACAAAATTCAAAAAATGATATAAATGAATTTAACCCATATTCTTGGAAATAGTAAAAAAAAATTGAAATACATTTTTAAGAAACACAGAAGTGGATGATAAAGAAGTCCAAGTATATACATACGTATAAACAACCTCAGATTATAAAGAGATTGTGAAATTTAACACATACCTTGTACTTTTCCTTAGAAGAGGGTATGTTAAACTCTTGTATAATAGTTAAATCATTGTTATTAAATTATACATGAACCACATACATAAATATTATATCATATATGATCTTCTAATATTGCTTTGTTAATAATATTTCAGTTGTATCATTGTTTCAGGGGTTAACTGATTCATTTTCCATTATATGTTTTATTACATAAGTCATGTTTTATATGGATAGGATGTATTTGATTAATATAAAAAATGATATTAAGTTCTTAAACATTATTTTTAATCATAAAATGAAAATTATTCTAGAATGGTTATGATGGAAAAATTAATCTCATCGTGTTCATGGAGATGGTAATCTGTACGTACGCACGAGCGACAATATCCTTCTATTTATGGTGAAATCACATGTAATTGGATGATATATTTCATATTTAGAATAATTAAAATGTTATATTTATTATTTAAATCAATTATACTCCTTATTATACCCATCCAAATAATGATGTGTTGAATAACAAACTACACCGCGATGTGAAGATGGTAAGACGTACGTATGCACGTATGGTGACTTTGTCATTCTTAGGATGGATGGAATATTGAATATTGTTTTACCATATGTATAATAATGTAAAATACTGTATAAGGTACTGGATTTATTATTTTGGTATGGAAACAACAAAGAAAGATGAAGTGGAAGAAGAAAAGAACATTGAAAGAAATGATGAAATTATCACCTCTTCTTCGGGTGCTTTCTTTTTTATTTGATAAAAAGGGATCCATAGGTTGGACTTCTAATCAATGTAATTCTTCTACGTTGATTTTAGGTTGTTTTGGAAGATATTTTATCCGGTTTTCTCTAAGAAAAGTGTCTTTGTAGGTGTGATTTTGAGAGAAGGGGAAGTACCATATTATAAGAGAGGTGAGGGTCACTTTAGGAAAAGCTTGAAATATTATTTTATCAGAAACTCATTTTCGGTTTATAAAGGCTCAAAATGGATTTATTTCGAGGATCATGTATGGATGGGTCCAAATACTCTCAACCAATATGTTTTAGACAAGTTTTGGTCCCCATATTGACCTTACCCTTTAATTTATCTCTTAGTCGACTAGTTTAACTTTTATAATGTCTTCTTATTTTTATATTACATGGTTAATGAACTTACTATAAAAGGCCAAGAGAACCTAAAGTGGTACATTAATGACATATCTATCATTATATAAGTCCTTTTCTCAAGCCTTATATTTTTAGGAATATTATATCATTTAATAATATAGTATTTTTTATAAAAACTCATTTTTGTCAATTTTCACACAATTTAATATTTGTTGTATGTGAAAGTAAAAAAAACATGATTACTTAGAAAAAAATACATTAAATAAACCCTAACATGTAATATTACACTATAAAATCCATGGAATGCATCATATATCTCAATTTACATTTATTTTAATATTTATAATGTCAATTATTTTAACCATTCATTATTAAGGTAATTACATCACCATCATTGTGTCATACTAAATTTAATTATTTAATGTATAAAATTTATAAATAAAATACCATGATGTAGGAAATATTTTTAGATTTCTAATTAATATTTATAGTTAAATTTAACCTATTTATAACCCTATATTAAAAATGTTTTTGTTATTAAAATTTGAATTTAACACTTTTAACACTTCTTTAAATAAAATAATAATAAATGTCTTAATGAAATCCAAGTGGATCAAAAAGGATCATATTTTATTCATAAGATTTATTTTCCTCAAAATAAACTTATAAAATAGAATTAGGACATGTTTTAGGTTAATTATAATATCATTTTTACCATTAATTACCCTATTTACTTTTAGCCATGGTAAATAAAATTCAAAAGTTACTATTCACCAAAAATTATTTTCATCCTATTGAAACATATTTTACTTATTGATGTTAATCATGTTTCTCAAATTTTTGAAATTCCATTCACAGAAGTGGTAAAATTACGTTTTATGCAAATTTGCAAATGTGCCTAGAAGGTGGGTAAAAGGCGTGAAATAGTTAAATAAGATTTTATATATCTAATCTTAATATAAAATGACTCTAATGAATTAAATTGAACTAATATAGGTATTGTATTTGAATGTTTACTTTAAAATAAATATAGATAATTATTATTATTATTTTAATAAAATTTGGTTTTAAACAATAACGCAGTGCTTTTCACTATTCGTCAAAAATTGAATGTTTTCAGAAAAATACCAAAAATTCACCCTAAACTAATTCTGATATTCTGAATAAAAAAAAGTCCACTTGGAAAAATATTTATAAAATTTCAAAAATTGGGTATTACTATTCATAGCTATTTTTTAAATAGCTAGTTAAATTGATCATGGTGTGCTAGAAATCAACGTTGCATACAATGTAAGATATTGTATAATTCAAAGATAAGTGTATTGTTGAAGCGTGGGGTGTTAAATTTTTCCCTCATTCAAATAATTTATTCCTCAATATTTTTAGAATTTTACTGCATAAAAATATTCTAGTAGTTCTTCATCATAAGTTCCTTAAGTTCCCATGTTGCCTCTTCCATCTTATGGTTTCTCCATAGAAATTTTACCAGACAAGTCGTCCAGCTTCTCAACACTTGTCCAATGGTATCAGAAATCTTGATAGGCTCTTCACAATAAGACAAATCAGGTTCCAGTTCTAGTTCTTCATAGGTGAGTACATGTGATGGGTTAGGCATGTATTTTCTCATCAGTGATATGTGGAACAAATCATGAACTTTAAAGAGACTTGGAGGCATTGCCAAATCGTAAGCTACAACTCTGATCCGTTCTAGAATTTCTAAAGGTCCAATGTACCTAGGACTTAATTTACCCTTCTTACTAAATCATATCACACCCTTCCATAGATAAACCATAAAAAAAACATGATCTCCTTCTTGAAATTACAAATCCTTCCTTCGTTTATCGACATAGATCTTTTGCCTACATTGAGGTGCTTTGATGTGGGTTTGGATAACTTCACCTTTTCCATTTTTTCTTCAAAAAGTTCTAGGCCTAAAAGTTTTCTTTCACCAACATCATCCCAAAAATTTGGGGTATGACATCTATTTTCATATAATGCTTCATATGGTGTTATCTGGATACTTGAAGGGAAGCTATTATTATAGGAAAATTATACCATAAGTAAATATTGACCCCACAAACCTTGAAAATCAAGTGAGAATGATCTCAACATGTCTTCTATGGTTTGAATAGTCCATTCTGATTGTCAATTTGATTGAGGGGGGGGGGGGTAGGAAGTGCTCAATCCAAGTTCAGTGTCAAGGGATTTCTAAATAATTTTCTATAATATTGATGTGAAATGGGGATCACGATCAGAAACCATCAATAGTGGTACTCTATGAAGTATTAAAACTTCATTTATATATATTATTTCTAAACATTCAAGTGGTAAATCTTCTCTTATAGCAAGAAAATGTGCTGACTTTCTAAGACGATCAACAATGACCCATATTGCATCATTCCTTCTAGGAGTCTTTGGTAGCCTCATGACAAAGTCCATCGTAATATCATCCCATTTAGACTCAGGTATGGTAAGAGGTTTCATGAATCATCCAGGATGTTTTCTTCTAGCTTTCACCTATTGAAAAACCATGCATCTTGACATATAATCAGAAATCCCCTCTTCATGTTGTCCCACTAAAAATGTTCCTTCAAGTATCTATACATTGTAGTGCTACCAGGGTGTATAGTGAAATTGGAGGTATGAGCATCATACAAAAATTCTCTTTTTAGATTAGGTTTTTCAGGAACACAAAGTATCTTCCCAAATTTCAAAATTTAATCTTCATATATGAAGTCAATCAATCTCCCATCACTCACAGCTTTAATTTTCTTATAAAACATCTCACCATTAGTCTAAGAACTTTTTATACTTTCTAGTAAAGATGTTTTGACAACCATTTGAAAATGTATTGATGTTTCACCTTCCTTAATTATTCACATATCCATCTTTACAAGATCCATGAATATAAGATCCATTTGAACTCTCATCTTGTTCAGAACTCCATGATTTTTTCTTCTCAAAACATCTACCACCTTGTTTGCCTTCCTCGGGTGGTAGTGTATAGTGCAATCATAATCCTTGAATAGTTCAAGTCATCGTCTTTTCCTCATGTTGAGTTATTTGTATGATAAAATATAATTTAAACTCTTATAATCGGTATATATCTCACATTTTAAATCATATAGATAGAATCTATATATCTTCAGAGAAAATATTATAGCTGTTAAATCAATATCATGAGTAGGGTGGTTTTGTTCATGAATTTTTAGCAGTCTTAATACATAGACAATAACTCTATCATTCTTTCTAAGGAAACAACCAATTTCTTTCTTTAAATCATCACTATAAAAAACAAACCCATCATTCTCCATTGGTAGAGTCAAGATAGGAGCATTGACTAATATTATATTCAATTATTCAAAACATTATTCACTCTCTTTTGTCCTAACAAATTTAACTCTATTACATGTGAGCATGGTTAATGGATTAGCCAATCGGGAAAAAATCTGGACAAAACACTGATTGTAACCTAAAAAACCAATAAAACTATGTTCCTCAGTTATACTTGTTGGTTCTGGAAATTATTGAATTTCCATTGTCCTTGAAGGATCAATAGGGATTCCATCTTTAGAGGAAATATGGACATGAAAAGAAATATCTTGAAGCCAGAATTCACACCTGCTAAACTTCCCATATAATTAATTTCTTTTAAGAGTCTTTAGAATAAATTGCAATTGATTTTCGTGATCTTCATTGATTTTATAGTATACCAAGATAAAATCAATAAATGACACTACAAAGTCATCAAGATATTCCCTGAAAACTCAATTCATTAGATCCATGAAAATAGAGGGTGCATTAGTCAGTCCAAAAGGCACTTTTGTAAACTCATAATTCCCATACCTAGTACGAAATTCTTTCTTCGGAATGTCTTCCTTCAGTATGCACAATTGATGATATCCAGATCGAAGGCCAATCTTTGAAAAATATTGAGATCCATGATGTTGATCGAATAAATCATCAATGCAAGGTAGGGGATACTTGTTCTTTATTTTTATAGCATTGATCTCCCTGTAGTCAATGGAAAACCTCATAGATCCATCCATTTTTTAATGAATAGAATAAGGGATCCCCATGGATAAATATTAGGACGAATAAATAATTTTTTACTAAACTCCTGTAGTTTTCTATTTACTTTCACAAATTCGATAGTGGCCATTCTATAAGGGTTCTTCGATACGGGGATTAAACTAGGAATTAAATCAATGGAAAACTCAATTTCTCATTCTAGAGGATGCCCAGGTAAATACTATGGAAACACATCCACATATTATTGAACAATAGGTACGTTATCTACTTGAACAATCCTTTCCTCACCCATAGTTATTTTACTCTCTTCCTCCCTAATAATTGAATTTAGTAGAGCTATTGGCTGTGGATCTAAATGAGAATCAGATGGTGATGTTTCTTCTCTAAAGATAAGGTATTCCTTATCATCATCAAAAACTGTAACCTCTTTCTTCTTATAATAAATTTTTTCATCATGGTCCAAAAGCTAATCCATACTAAAGATTATATCAAATTCAATCATGGGTATGAAAATCATTTTAGATAATAAAGCCTCTTTATATGCCATAATGGTATCTTATTCACAAAACATTGTTGAAATGATACTTTCTTAGGAGTTTTGACTAAAAACTCACTTATTTAATCACATTGGAAATATCTAATTTTCTTGGAAAACTGGGAAGATGTGAATGAATGCGATGATCTGGAATCAAATAAAGCATTGGCTAAAATTGAGGAAATGATTAATGTACCTACCACAATATTATTCAGAACATCAACCTCTGTAGTTGTGATCACATAATATTGGCCTTTCTCCCTTTCCCTTTTCTGAGGCAGGTTTCCTTGATTCTTAGGAAATTCGGTTTCTTAATACCACATTTCTCAAAAAGTGTAGTATTAAATATTAAAAGTCTATTTCTTTCCCTTGTAATCACGTACTTAGTGCCCTTTTTCACCACACTTGTAACAAACTCTCATTCCCCTCATGAAATTTCCAGGGTGTTTCTTCTCACATTTACTCCAGGATGAAAATTCAACTTTTCCCTTCTTCCCCTTATTTCAATTTTTAGAGTTTTCAATAGATCTCTTCTTATCTTTCTCTTCTTTAAAGTCATAAGCCTTAGAGAATTCCTTTTATGTCGTGATAGCACATGAGACTATATCTGTAACAGCCCGAGATTTTATGAAAAATATTCTTTTTAATTTTATTAATGTCTTGTGTTGTACGCTACACCAAAAAGAGCTTTCACAACACACATCTTTGACTTGCCTTGCATTACACGCAATCGCAACCTTCCTCGATAGCGTGTGTAGTACGCAATACTGAGTTTCACTAAACAACGATATGCTATTAAAATATTATTATAACTAGCCGTTATGTATAGTAATAACCACCTTTTAAAATTTTAGAAATTTTAGCTCTCAAAATGGACTTCATTTTTGGATTCGAAGTATCAAATTTAGCCTAAGGTGAAATTTTGGTACTTTTCGGATAACTTTCATATTTTGATGAATAGTGAAAATTACTAAATGTTAGTTAAAAACAAATTTTTCAATCGAAATAATTAATAGTGATAAATTATTAATTTGAGTGGTTTTAAAGTATATTTAGAATATATTTTTACAATTTAATACAATTTTGGTCATTGGATGTAATTTCACATTTAAACCAGACATAAACAAGTGTCAATCTTTTGATAGATATTGTTTCTTAAAAACACGCTATTTGTTTTAACAGCGGGATTTAATTATAAAATTAATTAATGCAACTTCTATTTTATGAATTTGGTAAAATAGACTTCATTTTTGAATTCGGAATATGAAATATAGCTTAGGATGAAATTTTGGCATTTTTCTGAAAAACATCAATTTTTGATGAATAGTGAAACTACTAAGTGGTAGTTAAAAAACTGAATTTTTCATAAAACTTAATTTTACCACTTCTGTGAATAGAATTTCAAAAATCCGAGAGACACGGTTGATGTCAGTAAGTAAAATGTTGTTCAATGAGATGAAAATAATTTTTGGTGAATAGTAACTTTTTACTTTTTTTACCACGGTTAAAAATAAATAGGGTAATTAAGGGTAAAAATGATATTAATATTACCCTAACACATGTCCTAATCCTATTGGACAAGTGTATCTCGACCAAAAACAACCTTAAGTGTAAAATATTATCATTTAGTCCCACTTGGGTTAGATTAGGACATTTATTATTAATTTATTTAAAGAAGGGTTAAAATAGTTAAAATCAAAGTTTAATAAGTAAATCATTTTTAATATGGGGTTATACATAAGATAAATTCGACTATAAATATTAATTAGAAATCTAAAAAGATTTCCTATATAATGGTATTTTATTTGTAATTTTTAGACATCAAATAATTTAATTTATTTATGACACAATGATGATGCAGTAATTATCTTATTAATGAAATATTGACATAATTGATGTTATAAACACCAAAATAAATGTAATTTGAGACTTTTTATGAATTCCACTAATTTTATAGGTTACTATGATATATTAGTGTTGATTTAATAAACTTGTTTCGAACATATAATTCTGTTATGACTTTCACAAAAATCATAAATCAAATAGTGTCAAAATTGACACAAAATAGTTTTTAAATCAAATATTATATTATTAATTGTTATTTTATTCCTAAAAATATAATTTTCGGCCAAATGACTTAGATAAGGATATATATATTAATAATAAATAATTTGGGGTTGGTTTGTCATGTTATAGTATGTGTATTAACCATATAGTGTAAGAAAACAAAAAGACACGGTAAAAGTTAAATTATTTAACTTAGAGTTAAATCTAATTGATAAGGTTAACATAATACCCTAAACTTGTCTAAATCCTATTGGATGATAGGATTTAGACCCCTCCCCACTTTAGCTTCGAAATAAGACCCTTTGGAACCATTATAAACTGATTTTGACTTAAATATAAAATAATATTTTGAGATATTCCTAAGGTACCCCTCTCCTCCCTTATAAAAGGGCACCTCCTCCCCCTCCTCCTCACACCAATTTGAGCACTCAAGATCGGCCAACCCCAGCCAAAATCCCTTCTCCACTTCACTAGTATCATCCTAGAGGTCCTGGTCTTCTTCAATGACCATCTTTAGTTCTTTAAGTGGAGGCTAAGAAAAGGCGTGTCAAAAAGAGGTAATATCCATTACCGATCTTTTTCAATTTCATTCTTCTTCAACTTCTTCTTCTTTAGTTGTTTCATGATAAAGTAATAACATAAGTATTTATTATATACTGATATGTCATTATAAATATGAAACAACTCTAATTAACCTTCTATCCATCCTACGGAAAAAGGAAATCACTGCGCGCGCGTACGTACGGAATACTGTCTCCACACCGTGGTGTAATCTATTTTCCGCCACCACATTAATTGGATGGGTATAAAGTTGTAATGAGTAACTATATATGATTATTATAAAGTGATATTGATACTGAAATAGTATACATACACTTCAACACAATTCCACGACCATGAGAATGATATCATCGCTCGTGCGTACGTACGGACTACCGTCTCCACGACGCGATGAGATTCATTCTCAATGATTAACCATTCATGAATGATTATAAAGTATATATAATAAGTAATAATGAAATATATGACCTAATAATGATACTGGAATTATTTATATTTATATGTATGTCATCTACTTAATTCCATTCAATTCAATAAGGAAACGAAAACATCGTTCATGCGTACGTACGGACTACCGTCTCCATGAACGGTGTATTTCTTTCCATTTACTGATTTATTATATATGTGTATTATGAATATATATATATAAATCATGTTTTATATTCTGGAATTATGTAATCATGATCTAAGTAATCATATGAATAATTACAAGTTAAAAACACGAACGACAAATGAGACGATTTTTACCCAAAACACTACTTTAACATGAATTTACAAAAGAACGGGTAATATAAAGTCATAAGTGGACCATATATGATATAATAACAATGAATATGATTCTGGAATAAGTCAATAACATGATTTAAATCATATACATGAGGTTCGGACACTCACAAAGCAAGTCGGACCTAAGGTAAGGGAAATATCACAATCTCATTTTTATCGGAGATTGTTTATACTTTGGCCTTTACTAGGGTGTATTTTATCATCCACATCCATGTTTCCTGAATATGTAATATTATTTACATCCATATAAAATTTTTTAAATCCAATTTTACCTTTCGGTGAGTTTTTACTAAAAGATATGAAAGGAATCTTTCGTCGTTTTTCGTACGAGGTACTTTTTGACTTTTCCGACAAAAGTACGAAGAATGTTTTTTTTAACTTATACGGCAAGAATGGATTTTTAAAACATTATTTACAAGAATATTCCTTTATAAGTTTTCAAGTTTATTTCTAATCAACTTCTTTTAGTTTATAATTGTATGACATGTTAAGAAAAGAAAAGTGTTTTTGAAGTAGAAAGGATATTTTCCTCAAGAATTCATTTCAAGTGTTTTATCAAAATTATTTTCCATCTAAGATAATAAAGGGTTCTGTTTTTTATCCCTATTATTACATTGATTTGATTATGTTGTGATGGAAATATTTTTATGAATTCCTTTATCTTATATGAATTGTTTTATGATGTCATGATGTTTAAGATTCCCATTTGTATTACATGGGTTATGCAATGATGTATGATTTGTGATTTTGTGGAACACATAAGAATGGTATAATTATGAGATGGGTGGGACCTATATCTCCCTCCAATTCATTGGGTAAAGATTTTATATCTCATGAGATAGACATGGCTCGAATGGTAGGTTATACCGGTTCAGTGAAACAGGACTGAAACGAGGGTGACTCGATTCAGAAAGGGACTTTGTCCACTAAGATAGTCTTGGAAATGAGTCATGACTAACAAGAAATGATTCTATATGATTATGTGTGTATGCCACAAAGTTTCATGTTTTAAGTTATGCTTATTGGGATTTCATTTCACTGCTATGATTTATCCCATGTTATGAAATTATGCTCTCTTTTACAGGTTAAGATTTCCAAAAGTTATGTTCTTATGAATATGATGTGATTGATTTTCTTTTGTTTACCCTTACTGAGCATTTGAGCTCACCCTTTTATGTTTTCTTTTCCCCAGGATATAAAGAATGGTTTTAGGTAATAAAAAGAAGGGAAGATATTTATGGGAGATATTGAGGATCTTTCACCACGATTAGAAGATTACGTTCCGAGTTTCCAAAGACACTAAACTATTACGGTCCTTGTGTGTGTTTTTGTTATGTACTAAGTATTCCGAAAAAGTAATGTAATGTCCATGTATGATAAGCTTCGGGTCTCTACAGTTGGTATCAGAGGCAAAGGAGGTAGGAATGTATCCGATCCTTGGGAACTCTCACATGTGACCGTTGGACGAAGCATGGCTCTCCGCCCAAGGGCTTCATGAGGAAATGGCTGCCACTGTGGATGGTGGTGTGTCCCGGCCAGGGGGTGTAGCTGCCCATGGAGTGCCCTGATAGGTATCAATTGTAGTCCACTGGAAGTAATTCCAGACCGCTACAGTTGGTATCAGAGGAAAGGTTTAGTCAACCTTTGGAAACTAGGATGCGAAAACATTAGTGAGATCCCTAGAGATATTTCTAAGGTATGTCTAGGGATGTCCCTAAGGTTAAGTATATGTATAGGTTATAGTACTAGAATTACGCTAACGATCATAGAATTTAACCTAAGATGTTAGATATTAAGTGTACTCCCCCTTTACTATGTTGTTTTCCTTAGCATTATTTTGCCTCTCACACTATTCTTTTTGGGTTTTAGAAAATGGCAGGAAACAAGATGATTCACGATAATGGAGGATATGATGGACAATGGAATGATATTCTTTATGATAAACCAAATGAAATGGGATTTGGAAGTCCAAAAATCATCATTATGCCGAATCAGGAATCTCATAATATGATCAATAAAGTAAAATTTTTGTAAGTTTACTGACTCGGCTAATAAGAGAAAGATGGAGTTTCATGATGATCATAGAGGAAAGAAAGTTCAATTTCCCCTATGTAAATCATGTGGGAAGAGGCATCAAGGAGAATGTTTCAAGGGAACTGGAAGATGCTTTGGGTGTGGAAAAGAAGGACACAAAGCAAGTAAGTGAAAAGGAAAAGGTTCAGTTAACACCATGGATGAGGATAATGGTATTGCTACGACATCAAAAATGGTTAAGTGTTTTAAATGTGGAATGTATGGGCATTATGAAAACCAATGCCCTAAGGGAAAGACTCATGAAGAGAATCAGTATGGTCGTATGGGTAGTATTTATGTGGATGATGATGAAGAGACTACAAATTATATGTGAGATGAAAGAATTGTTGAAGCTCGATTAATTGTTTAAGAATGTAGTGAAATGATTACATGTTTATCATGTGTAATGTTGTATAAGAAATCTCATGGTACTATGGAATAAAGAGACATCTAAGGATTGTTACATTGTTGTCTTTCCTTGAGTTTTAAAAGTGTTTTATTAATGTTACCAGTATCCATGAAAGGTTATTCAGATATTTTTGGAATGTAGATGATATGCGCATAATGAAGGGATAAGGAGAAAATTAAATGTTTAACAGTATTCATGAGTTCATGATTGATATAAGGACTAAGTGATATCATGGTTTGAGTATATAGAATTTTGAGGATTTTGGTCTGTGGAAAGTGTTAACTTTTAACTGCATTCATGTTTTCACTAAGGTATTCAAGAGAATACATGATTAAGGACTTTGAATGTTTGGAATGTGACCAACAAAACATATCTTATGATATATGGGGATCGACGATGGTGTTAAATCTCTGGTAATCATTTTCACTTTGTTATGAGAGTGGACTGCAGTATTATGGATAAGCCTAAAGATTGGAATTTATTTTGTTAGACATAAGTTAGTATTGTTTAAGGATAGAAGTTTTCTCGATATTATTGATGGGATGTTATAGTAATATAGTTTTAGAAAAAGGACAACCTGCAGGCGACAACCCATCGCGTTGGACAAGGATGTGGGAATAGAACCCACAATCGAAGTGCGACTGCCCTTTATCGCCTACCACTGGCCTACAGGAAGTCCCTGTTTATTAGAAACTAGTTTTATTATATTAATCAGTATGATATATGAAGTATAAAGTCCATTTTAAGAACCATATATGATTAATCTCACTATAGATCGACTTATGTATATAATTTTTGCTAGCCTTTTGTTTGAGACAGATGGAATGACCCGTCATTCTATCACATGATCTGCTAACACTTCACGAATAACAAATTCAACTTCATTTATTTAAGATATGAAGTGGAAATTGTTAAAGGCACGAACAACAGTGAGATTGTACCAAAATAAAGTAAGTATTTATTCTAATTCAAATTCTTTAACTTTAGGGAAACGATCTTGAAAACCAAAAATTTTTTCCAAGTGATCTTATATCTGATGAATCAGATGGTACCTTAGATCGTCACAAATTTATGGCTTTGTGATTGTTGGCTTTTCCATAGCCATGTTCTCTACCACTCTCCATCAGAACATGATGGTTATATTTCTCTTCCATATCCATATTTTCACCTATGTGGAAACCCAATGATTAGTTTATTTGGGTAACCGTTACGTTTCATACTTTTGTTTTTAAAGATTGGTTTTGATATTCCTTTTTACGATGTGGGTTTCTATTAAATAAACTTTTGAATAGTAAACCATTTATAACCCCGACGAATTTCGAGGGCGAAATTCATTTTAAGGGGGTAGAATGTAACAACCCGAGATTTTATGAAAAATATTCTTTTTAATTTTATTAATGTCTTGTGTTGTACGCTACACCAAAAGGAGCTTGCACAACACGCATCTTTGACTTGCCCTGCATTACACGCAATCGCAACCTTCCTCGATAGCGTGTGTAGTACGCAATACTGAGTTTCACTAAACAATGATATGCTATTAAAATATTATTATAACTAGCCGTTATGAATAGTAATAACCACCTTTTAAAATTTTAGAAATTTTATCTCTCAAAATGGACTTCATTTTTGGATTCGGAGTATCGAATTTAGCCTAAGGTGAAATTTTGGTACCTTTCGGATAACTTTCTTATTTTGATGAATAGTGAAAATTACTAAATGTTAGTTAAAAACAACTTTTTCAATCGAAATAATTAATAGTGATAAATTATTAATTTGAGTGGTTTTAAAGTATATTTAGAGTATATTTTTACAATTTAATACAATGTTGGTTATTGGATGTAATTTCACATTTAAACCAGACATAAACAAGTGTCAATCTTTTGATAGATATTGTTTCTTAAAAACACGCTATTTGTTTTAACAGCGGGATTTAATTATAAAATTAATTAATGCAACTTCTATGTTATGAATTTGGTAAAATAGGCTTCATTTTTGAATTCGGAATATGAAATATAGCTTAGGATAAAATTTTGGCATTTTTCTGAAAAACATCAATTTTTGATGAATAGTGAAACTACTAAGTGGTAGTTAAAAAACTGAATTTTTCATAAAACTTAACTTTACTGCTTCTGTGAATGGAATTTAAAAAATCCGAGAGACACGGTTGATGTCAGTAAGTAAAATTTGGTTCAATGAGATGAAAATCATTTTTGGTGAATAGTAACTTTTTACTTTTTTTTACCACGGTTAAAAATAAATAGAGTAATTAAGGGTAAAAATGATATTAATATTACCCTAACACATGTCCTAATCCTATTGGACAAGTGTATCTCGACCAAAAACAACTTTAAGTGTAAAATATTATCATTTAGGCCCACTTGGGTTAGATTAGGACATTTATTATTAATTTATTTAAAGAAGGATTAAAATAGTTAAAATCAACGTTTAATAAGTAAATCATTTTTAATATGGGTTTATACATAAGCTAAATTCGACTATAAATATTCATTAGAAAGATAAAACGATTTCCTATATAATGGTATTTTATTTGTAATTTTTAGACATCAAATAATTTAATTTATTTATGACACAATGATGATGCAGTAATTATCTTATTAATGAAATATTGACATAATTGATGTTATAAACACCAAAATAAATGTAATTTGAGACTTTTTATGAATTAAACTAATTTTCTAGGTTACTATGATATATTATTGTTGATTTAATCAACTTTTTTCTAACATATAATTCTGTTATGACTGTCACAAAAATCATAAATCAAATAGTGTCAAAATTGACACAAAATAGTTTTTAAATCAAATATTATATTATTAATTGTTATTTTATTCCTAAAAATATAAGGTTTGGCCAAATGACTTATATAAGGATATATATATTAATAATAAATAATTTTGAGTTCGTTTGGCATGTTATAGTAAGTGTATTAACCATATAGTGTAAGAAAATAAAAAGACACGGTAAAAGTTAAATTATTTAACTTAGAGTTAAATCTAGTTAATAAGGTTAAAATAATACCCTAAACTTGTCTAAATCCTATTGTATGATAGGGTTTCGACCCATCCCCACTTTAGCTTCGAAATAAGACCCTTTGAAACCATTATAAACCAATTTTTACTTTAATATAAAATAATATTTTGAGATATTCCTAAGGTGCCCCTCTCCTCCCTTATCAAAGGGCACCTCCTCCCCCTCCTCCTCAGACCAATTTGAGCACTCATGCTCGGCCAACCCCTGCCAAAATCCCTTATCCACTTCCCTAGTATCATAATAGAGGTCCTGGTCTTCTTCAAAGACCATCATTAGTTCTTTAAGTGGAGGCTAAGAAAAGGCGCGTCAAAAAGAGGTAATATCCATTACCGATCTTTTTCAATTTCTTTCTTCTTCAACTTCTTCTTCTTTAGTTGTTTCATGATAAAGTAATAACATCAGTATTTATTATATACTGATATGTTATTATAAATATGAAACAACTCTAATTAACCTTCTATCCATCCTACAGAAAAAGGAAATCATCACGCGTGCGTACGTACGGAATACCGTCTCCACGCCGTGGTGTAATCTATTTTCCGCCACCACATTAATTGGATGGGTATAAAGGTGTAATGAGTAACTATATATGATTATTATAAAGTGATATTGTTACTGAAATAGTATACATACACTTCAACACAATTCCACAACCATGGGAACGATATCATCGCTCATGCGTACGTACGGACTACCGTCTCCACGACGCGATGAGATTCATTCTCAATGATTAACCATTCATGAATGATTATAAAGTATATATAATAAGTAATAATGAAATATATGAAATAATAATGATACTGGAATTATTTATATTTATATGTATGTCATCTACTTAATTCCATTCAATTCAATAAGGAAACGAAAACAGCGTTCATGCGTACGTACGGACTACCGTCTCCATGAACGGTGTATTTATTTCCATTTACTGATTTATTATATATGTGTATTATGAATATATATATATAAATCATGTTTTATATTCAAGAATTAAGTATTCATGATCTAAGTAATCATATGAATAATTACAAGTTAAAAACACGAACGACAAATGAGACGATTTTTACCCAAAACGCTATTTTAACATGAATTTACAAAAGAACGGGTAATATAAAGTCATAAGTGGACCATATATGATATAATAACAATTAATATGATTCTGTAATATGTCAATAACATGATTTAAATCATATACAGGAGGTTCGGACACTCACAAATCAAGTCAGACCTAAGGTAAGGGAAATATCACAATCTCATTTTTATCCGAGATTGTTTATACTTTGGCATTTACTGGGGTGTATTTTATCATCCACATCCATGTTTCCTGAATATGTAATATTATTTACATCCATATAAAAAAATTTTTAAATCCAATTTTACCTTTCGGTGAGTTTTTAGTAAAATAAATGAAAGGAATCTTTCGTCGTTTTTCGTACGAGGTACTTTTTGACTTTTCCGAAAAAAGTACGAAGAATGTTTTTTTAACTTATACGACAAGAATGGATTTTTAAAACATTATTTACAAGAATCTTCCTTTATAAGTTTTCAAGTTTATTTATAATCAACTTCTTTTAGTTTATAATTGTATGACATGTTAAGAAAAGAAAAGTGTTTTTGAAGTAGAAAGGATATTTTCCTCAAGAATTCATTTCAAGTGTCTTATCAAAATTATTTTCCATCTAAGATAATAAAGGGTTCTGTTTTTTATCCCTATTATTACATTGATTTGATTATGTTGTGATGGAAATATTTTTATGAATTCCTTTATCTTATATGAATTGTTTTATGATGTCATGATGTTTAAGATTCCCATTTGTATTACATGGGTTATGCAATGATGTATGATTTGTGATTTTGTGGCACACCTAAGAATGGTATCATTATGAGATGGGTGGGACCTATATCTCCCTCCAATGCATTGGGTAAAGATTTTATATCTCATGAGATAGACATGGCTGGAATGGTAGGTTTTACCGGTTCAGTGAAACAGGACTGAAACGAGGGTGACTCGATTCAGAAAGGGACTTTGTCCACTAAGATAGTCTTGGAAATGAGTCATCACTAACAAGAAATGATTCTATATGATTATGTGTGTATTCCACAAAGTTTAATGTTGTAAGTTATGCTTATTGGGATTTCATTTCACTACTATGATTTATCCCATGTTATGAAATTATGCTCTCTTTTGCAGGTTATGATTTCCAAAAGTTGTGTTCTTATGAATATGATGTGATTGATTTTATTTTGTTTACCCTTACTGAGCATTTGTGCTCACCCTTTTATGTTTTCTTTTCCCCAGGATATAAAGAATGGTTTTAGGTAAAAAAAGGGATGATCTTTATGGGAGATATTGAGGATCTTTCACCACGATTAGAAGATTACGTTCCGAGTTTCCAAAGACACTAAACTATTACGGTCCTTGTGTGTGTTTTTGTTATGTACTAAGTATTCCGCAAAAGTAATGTAATGTCCATGTACGATAAGCTTCAGGTCTCTACAATATCTTTGTACGATGAAAACATTTTGAGACTAATGCTCGATGGAGAAATGGTTTTAACACATCAAAGAATCGATCAATACTACTCCTTAGGTAACATATGTAATCTACACCATGCCTTGATAACCTTGTAAAGTTAGCGTCATAGTTTTCGATATTATCATCCTCTTTTTTCCTTAGACCCAGAAATTAGCTTTATATGTCTTCTTGACGGTCATGAGGAAAGTATTTTTCTATGAAAATAACTTTAAACTCTATAAATTCCATATTTGATAATTTTTAATCCTCCTTTGTGTTTTGAATTAATGACCACCATTGATCTGTATCTCTTGTGAGGTGATAAACTACTATGACAACTTTTTCCAATTCACTACTCCCCAAAGAATGAAATATTTTCTCTAAGGAACTTATCCATTTCTCAACTACAAATGGATTTTTAGTTTCATTGAATGTTGGTGGTTGTTTCCACATGAAGCATTCTAACATTGATCCTCCACGTTGTGGATCGGGGGGCTCTATACGGGTAAGGTTATTATTCATATCATGAGTGAGTTGTCCCAATATGGTTATAAGATATTCAACACCAGTTGCATCACCTGCTCCACTATAATTATCTTGAGTAGGAGGAAAATCCCTACATGGATTATATGTGTTGATAAAGTTTCCATTCCTTCCACTAGGATCAATTTCTAAACAATGGCATTCACTAGATTAGCTTATTCATCACAATACATAATTCCAAACTAGTAAAATATCTAAAATAAATTGAATAGTTTATTCATATAGTCCATAATCATAAAAAATGTTTTTTTAGGAAGTATTTACTCATAAATAATTCATAATTCCTTTTAAAGAGAATTTGAATTATCCTAAGCATATCCCCTGGGAGTGGCGTGAGTAAGAGTACATCAAGGCCCATTGTCGTGCACCCGTTCCCATTTGAGTCTAGCTCATATAGATGTTTTCGGGTTTTACCCCTAGATACATATGTGCCAGAGCTGCCCCTACCTTCTCATATCCATATAGGGATGTATTGCTTTGAAAACTCACAAAATATCTACATTACCGAAATTCTTGGAAGTTATTCTATAATAATCCTCAAAGTCTATCTTAGGGTAATGTTCTATAATCAGAATTTTTCTAAATATATTTTCCATGGTTTGTACTAAACTTCCTATTATACTAACTACAATTCCCAAACCCTAGTTACCCAGATTCAGTTCATTATTACATAACATTGGAATGATCATAAGAGATTATGTCTTGAAAGACCGATTAGTTAAGTATCCTTGTAAGTATAAAATACATACATAAGTTTTAAATTACGTCATGAAATAAAAAAACAACATTGTGTCCCCTTTGAACACACTCATTTCCTTTGTCCTATCCATTCAGGTTAATCATAATATACTTCTTCACATCCAGGGAAAAATAAAACATAGAAAATGGGTGGGATCAGATGCTCAGTAAGGATGAAAATATAACAGAAACTATCATAAATAAGCATAAACATATAAGGAAATGTATAAGACTAAAACACAAGCCTTTTAAACTTAAACATCATCTTAATGTGGAAAAGATAAATCAAATAATTCCATTTACTTATTCATAAGGATATTCTACTAGTTGAATAATCACATGAAATATCAATATCTAATCTTATAATAAAATAATTCATAATGTCGAACATCATAACCACATATTCAAGGCCTCGTGTGAAGACTAAAAATAATATTTTTTTAAGTCCTTGTTCCAAGACATTAGTTTGTCTCACGAGACCTATCGATGCATCAATGATCTATAGCAGGCTCCACCCATCACTTACTAAGTCCAATGTATTCCTCATATGAGAATGTTAAAACATAACATAAACATTGGTATTGAAACTAGAATAAGAAATGTTAATAATTTAACCATAAACCATGAATGGTATAAAATTAACACATCCATAGTCAAACATATTATAAAACCTTAAATACAATATGGAAGATAGTATCACAATAAATCCACTTAAAACAAGTGTAAAATCGATCAAAGGATGTTGACATAGTTCAAATCAAAACTATTTGATATAAATATATCTTTATATTTTGAAATCATTTAAAAGTAACATAATTATAAAAGAAAAATTTTATTTTGAAAATATTCTTATAAGATTGTATGGGAAGCTTCAAAGGAGTTATAATGGTGGAAAATAGCTACACCTACCGAATAAGTTAAAAAACATTCTTACCTTAATTTATCTAAATGTTCATAAAGTAATTTGTTTGGGAAAATAAGGAAATATTCATTTCAAAAAAATTATAAATATTCAAACAAGGGTATAAATGACTTCAAACCATATTATAGTAAATATTAAAAATGTTTTGAAATACATTTCTAAGAAACACAGATATGGATGATAAATAATTCCCAGTAGATACTTGTGTATAAACAACCTCTGATAATAAAGAGATTGTGAAATTTAACCCTTGCCTTGTACTTTTCCTTAGTCAAGGGTACGTTAAACTCTACTATAATAGTTAAGTAATTGTTATTAAATTATACAAGAATCACATATATAAATATAAAATCATATAGAATTATCTAATATTTCTTTGTTAATGATATTTCAGTAGTATCATTATTTCAGGTGTTAACTGATTTGTTTTCCTTTATATGTTTTGTTATGTAAGTCTTGTTTGTTATGGATATGATGTATTTGATTAATTTAAAAAATTATATTAAGTTCTTAAACATTATTTTTTAATCATAAAATGAAAATTATTCTTGAATGGTTATGATGGGAAATGAATCTCATCGCGTTCGTTGAGACGGTAATCCGTACATACGCATGAGCGAAAATATCATTCTATTAATAGTGAAATTGTATATAATTGGATAGTATACTAAATAAAAATAATAATTAAAATATTATATTTATTATTTACATTAATTATACTCATTATTATACCTATCCAAATAATTAAGTTTTGAATAAACTCTACACCACGACGTGGAGACGGTAAGTCGTGCGTACGCACGTATGGTGAATTTATCATTCATAGGATGGATAGAATAATGAATATGGTTATACCATATTTATAATAACATCATAGTATGTAGAAGTTACTGGAGTTATTATTTAGTTATGGAACAAGAAAGAAATAGGAAGTGGAAGAAAACTAACTTTGAAAGAGGTGATGAAATTATTACCTCTTCAACAGGTGAATCCTTTTTGATTTGATCAGAAGGGCCCCTTAGGTTGGATTTCTGATCCATGTAAGGACATTAGGTTTACTTTATGGTAGTTATGAGTATATTTTATCAGGTTTTGGATGAGCCAATTTCCTTTGGAGGTGTAATTTGGAGATAAGGGGAAGTACCCTTTTATAAGAGAGGTGAGGTCACTTTAAGAAAAGCTTGAAATATTATTTTATTATAAAATAATTTTCGGTTTATAATGGATCCAAATAGATTTATTTATACACTAATGTGGGGATGGGTGTAAATACTCTCAACCAGTTGGTTTTATACAAGTTTAGGTTACTATATTAACCATATCGTTTAGATTTAACTCTTAGTTAAATATTTGAACTTTTACAATGACTTGTTATTTATATATTACATGGTTAATAAAGTTACTATAAAATGCCAAGAGATCCTAAAGTGGTTAATTAATGAAATATATATCATTATATAATTCATTTGGTTTGACATTATATTTTTAGTAATATAATATCATTTAATAATATAGTATTTGTTTTAAAAACTCATTTATGTCAATTTTTAAAGTTTTTAGTTTTTGGTTTTTGTGAAAGTCAAAAAAAACATGATTACTTCCAAAAAATACATTACATCAAACCTACAATGTCATATTAAACAATAAAATTTATTTAATTCATCATAAGGGTCAATTTACATTTATTTTAATATTTATAATATCAATTATTTTAATCTTTCATTAATAAGGTAATTAATTCATCATAATTGTGTCATATATAAACTTAATTATTTAATGGATAAAAATTATAAATAAAATACCATGATATAGGATATCTTTTTATCTTTCTAATAATATTTATAGTCAAATTTATCTTTTGTATAACCCTGTATTAAAATGTTTTTGTTATTAAAATTTGAATTTAATACTTCTAACTCTTCTTTAAATAAAACAATAATAAATGTCTTAATCTAATCCATGTGGATAAAAAATGATCACATTTTATTCCTAATGTTTATCTTGGTCGAAATAAAATTATCCAATAGAATTAGGACATGTGTTAGGGTAATTATAATATCATTTTTACCTTTAATTACCCTATTTATTTTTAACCATGGTAAATAAAATTCATAACATACTATTAACCAAAAATTATTTTTATCCTACTGAACAAAATTTTAAATACGGATGTCAATCATATCTCTCGGATTTTTTAAATTCAATTCACAAAATCAGTAAAATTACTTTTCATTCAAATTTGCAAATGTGCCTAGAAGGTGGGTAAAAGTTGTTAAATAGTTCAATAAAAATTTATATATCTAATATTATGCTAAAATGTCTCCAATGAATTACATTGAACTAATATAGGTATTATGTATCTATTTTGACTTTAAAATAAATTTAAATAATTATTATTATTATTTAAATAAAATTCAGTATTAAACAATAACGCAGTTTTTTTTCACTATTCATCAAAGAAGAAAGTTTTCAGAAAAATACCAAAACTTCACCCTAAGTTAATTATGATATTATGAATCCAAAAATGAAGATAATTTTGAAAAATAAAATTTATAAATTTTTAAAAAGTGGGTATTACTATTCATAAATATTTTTTAAATGGCTAGTTTGATTGATCGTGGTGTGCTAGAACTTGATGTTGCATATAACGCAAGCTATTTAATTATTCAAAGAGAAGCATAATCTGGAAGCATGGGGTGTTAAAATTGACCAAGTAATGATATAATGGAATTTCTATCTGATTAAATCCTTATAATTACACATAAATAACCCAAGTGTCACTTGTGGAATAAATTAACGCACTTACCACTAAGCTTGTCCTTGGAATTCCACATAGGAAACCCATGTTTCACTCATGGAGCAAGATAAGTCAACTCACCAGGTGATCCCATCCAAGGAATTATACATAGGTAACCCATGTTTCATTCCTAGAGTAATTTAATCCCATTTATATTTCATTTTAATTCAATAATCCTGATGATCCCATCCATGTAATTACTAAATAGAACCCCTGTATCACCCTTGGCATAACATTTAATTCCTAAACAGAACCCTTATATCACCCTTGGCATAACATTTAAATTGGTCACATCTTAGAATTAACCCCATACCATTTAAAAATATTCACATTTATATGTGCCATTCATAGAGTAATATAATGCCATTTATAATTCATTTTAACTTAATAATCCGGATGATCACATCCAAGTAATTCCTAAAGAGAACCCTTGTATCACCCTTGGAATAACATTTAAATTGGTCATAGCTTATAATTCAACCCATACCATTTAAAAATATTCAAATTTACATGTATCCACTTCACTAAAAAGGATCTACTCATGGGTGAGGAAAGAAGAACAAGGCCAAGAATAATGGTACATGGGATCTCCATTCCCTATTTCATTTAATTCAATTTATATCTCATTCTATTAAGTATAACTTCCTCAATAAAATTTGAAAGGAAAACACATCAGAAGGAGTTCTTAATACATAACATGTACTTAATCATTTGTCCATTTAAAAACAATCCCAAAGGGTGTATCCAATTGAGGTTATAAACATCCAATGGTGTTAACAGGCCTCATGGTTAAAATAATTCAAGGCCCACAAATTTAATATAGGAAAAACAATTTTTAAGGAGCAATTCATAGAAATCTCAGTGTGTGACACAAATTCACAATATATAAACGACTATAATTTTACAAAAAATAATCAGAACACCAACCTTATAGGGATAATATATTCCTTATCTATTATTAACCTCTAAGTCAATCTACAGTAGAAAAAACCTAGAAATAGATGAATATAATGAAAATAGGTAGTATTATCTCACATAGATTTTGAATAACATATGGAAAGATAAATGAAGAAAGGTAGGTAGTGGATTGAAGGTCTTACCAAGATGAATCTGACATGATGAATGATGATAGTTTTGGATGCTGGATGGAGGAGATTGATCAAATCCTTGGATGGATGTCAAAGGATATATCCAACTAAGGATGAGGTTGTTTTGAATTAAAATGGGAGAAGAATGGAGGATTAGAATTTAAATATGAGGGAAAATATAAATTTCACCCATTTTTAATTTTTTCATGGTTTTTTGCATAGTTGACCAACCTATGTACCAACCATGTAAAGCTACTGCCTAAGGTGGAACCCCTAACATAGCTAGGTTCAGAGTTTTAAACACTGTGAGAAAACCATTCAGATCACCTCTAAAACTAGCCTACACCATTTTTCATGTCCATTTGGCCTCCCTTGAATGGTTTTTATAACCATTATTCTCCTTCTTGGGGTCACAGAGTTGAGATGCATGATTACTACTACCATGCTCAACCTTGCACCACATACTATTTTTCTAAAAACGGGATCTTTGTGATCTAAAACAATATTGAATACTCTTGAACCCTTCCTTAAAATCTTAATCACATTAATTAGAGTAAAAAAAGTTCAAACCAAAATTTAAGGGTTCTTTAACTCTCTAAAAATTTGGGACATAAAAAATTCCTCTCCTTAAAAAAAACTAATACATGAGTTTCCCTTCTATGAGTGGTAAAACATCATTTCAGAAAATCTCTAGACACTGAGAATGTACATATAACTCTCACTCTTATGTCTCATCCTATACATATTTTTTCAACCATAGAACCTAAACCTAAGGAAAATGACCTAATTTAGGGAGCCTTCATGATCTAATCAATATGTGAATAGGGTTCTCCTCAAAAAAATCATCGACAGCCAATTCCACCTCATTAGGATGGAAAACCTGAGATGGATCTGATTGATAATTGTAAAGATATGAGGCATGGAAGAAATAATTCATGTCTTGGTACCTCTATGTTAACTACAACCTATAGGCTACCGACCCTAACCTCTCCAAAATATATAAGGGTATAACAGACCTAGGTTTCATATTCCCTTATTTCTAAATATTTTGGTTCCCAAATCTAAGATAAATGTAAAATAATACCTGATTTCCCACCTTAAAATTCAAATTTAGTGGTGAGGAGCAACATAATAATTATTCCTAGAATGATATATAGACATATGCTTCTTGATAATTTATACTTGCACCAAAGTCTCCTAAATGAAATGAGGTCCTAGTTACATTGCCTCTCCCAACTCTAATTAGCACAGGGGTGAATTATACAACCTACCATATAGGGCCTCATACAGAGTTATATGTATAGTATCTTGGAAGATATTATTAAAATAAAACATAGAAAATATTAAGTTTCACTCCCAATAACCTTCAAAGTCAATGATTCATACTCAGAGCATATCTTCCAAGACCTATATCATTTTCTCTGACTGTTCATCAATCTGGGAGTGATAGGCTGTACTCAGAAGTAATTGTGAACCCAGTACCCTATGCAACCCTTTCCAAAACCATGAAATAAAATATGCATACATATCTGATAAAATAGTATTCATAACTCAAATAAGTCATATTGTAGATGCTGAAAAAAGTCTGTAACTCCTAGAAGAAGTTTTGATCTGACGAAGCGAAGTCATATTCGGACTCAGAGGCCTAGTCCGGAGGACCTGGAAGGTGTGCGTGAAATTCAAGGGTACTCGCCCGGAAAAATGTGGTCCACGAGAAGAACTCCTGGGATTCGCGAAAAAGAGCCAGTGTGGTGCGCAATTTTGCGCGCCCGGTACCGCATGGGGAGGCCTTGCGCGCCGATTGGTCTCGATGAGGAATATTTCATGTGTCGGCCTAATTCCGTGACGGAGGATGCCTATAAATAAAAGGTGACCCCAACTGGTTCAGGGTTGAGGAATTCGTACCAGCTCTCATGCGCGCAATTCGGACTCCCACGCGCGCAATATGACTTCCAGGTAATACACCTTTTCGCGCAACCTCACCCCGGGGTTCGCCTTTTCATGAAACCCCACTAGCTTAAGTGGATTTTCCAACTTTTCCAGGTTCTTCCTTTGCGTGCAATCCGTTCCAATTATGTAAAATCCCCTCTAATTGCGCGCAATCCTTCCAAATTTCATGCAACTCCTTTGTTAGGTTTTTCCATACCTTATGGATCGGCCAGTGCCCCCGTGCACAATCCAAGTCCTTTGCGTGCAATCCACCTAGCAGCACATAATCCTTTTTCCCCAATTGTGTGCCATCCTGGTGTTTTGCACGCAAACCCCAGGACCCTTCACCTTGATTCTCCCTGGGTGCCTCTCTGTGTCGGGCCTCGATGTCTTCCATACCGGGCATGCACGCCATGCGTTGTTTTCCCGTATGGCCTTCCAGGCTCGTACAAAGTAACCTCAAGGTCCCTTGGGTAGTGTTTCTCATTACTTTTCTTTGCCTTATGCTCCTTCGCATAGGCACGCTAACAGCTATTGCTTCTTCTCATAGCCACACGCACGTGGACCCCTCGATGGTTCGCCCTGTGGCCCCCCTTCACTATAGCCTTGCTGATTCCTTCCCTCCGACAAAGGGTAGAGGGTGTTGGGAATGTAAGCCCTAGGGGTGTGGAGTGAACCCACCTCGTCCGAGCTGCAGGATGTTAAACTACCAAGCACCTCGACCTCAACACATGACGTTAAACTGTGGTCTGACCCCGTGCCTCGCACGTAGGGTCCCCCTGGCTCGGACATTCTTTACACCGCCCGTCTCCACGGGAATGGAATCTTCCTCACATGGAATGATATCCTCCTTTTGGAGTGGCATTTGTCCACGGGGGAAGGGTTTCCTCAGAGCGTAAGCCCCTAGCCTCTCTTGCGGAAGTTTTCACTCATGCACCTCCGCACTTCCCCACTGCCAAAGCCTGTGGAGGGCGTGATAGGGAACAAGGCATCTCCTCTATTCGGTCCCAAATCCCTCTCCCTCTGTGCTTTATCGCACAGTGGGCCTCCATCCTAGAGTAAGCCCGACACTAAGGGTTGCTAACCATGTGTAAGCCCCTGTTTCCTCTTTGGGCCGCTCAACGCGTAAGACCTTTTCCACTTCTCATGGACGCACCCTTTCATGACATGATCATCTGGTCCCTGCTGCCTCTTGTTTCTCACACTGCGCATGACTCACATGGGCTTAGAGTGAGCATTGACTATGACATCCTCCTTTGGGCCGCCTCAGAGTGTAAGCCCCATCCCAACGAACTACAGGGACTTTGATCTGTGCTAATGCATTGTACGTAGGAAGACTCCATGAGGTTCAATCCCACCACCTTGTCGTTCTGACCCCCCTTTCGTGTCGGTTCGCCAACCCCATGGGCCGCCTCAGAGCGTAAGCCCCATCCCAGTGAACTATGGGGACTTTGATCTGTGCTAACATATGGTACGTAGGAAGCCTCCATGAGGTTCAAGCTCACCACCCAGTCATTCCAACCCCCTCTTTCGTGTCGGTTCACCAACCCCATGGTCCTCTTTAGAGCATAAGCCCCATGCCTTCATCCTTCATGACATTAAACTGTATGCCTTCATCCCGCAGGACGTTAAACTGTATGCCTTCATCCCGTAAGATGTTAAACTGTATGCCCTCATCCCGCACGACATTAAAATGTATGCCCTCATCTCTCATGATGTTAAACTGTATGCCCTGAACTATGTGGACTTTGATCCATGCTAACGCATGGTACGTAGGAAGCCTCCACGAGGTTCAAGCCCATCACTCAGTTGTTCCGACCCCTCTGCGTCGGTTCACCAGCACAATTATGGGCCGCCTCAGAGCGTAATCCCCCATATCCACTATCATGGGATGCCTTAGAGTGTAAGCCCCATATCCAACACCCATGTCTCATCCTGACCTCTCCCTCGAGCCCACGTGCCTCGGGAAGCTCATGCCCTATCCTGGAGGTCTTACTTCTTCCAGGATCCAATCCATGCGTTCATTCTCACGGGTCACCTCTTCAGGTGTCCCACCATATCACCGAACTATGCGGACTTTGACTCCCTGCCATGGGGATATGTAGGAAGCCTCCATGAGGTTCAATCCCCTCTTCACTCCATCACCCATCCTGATTCCTACCCGGGCTGCCACATCTCGGTGGGATCATGCCACCTCATTCCACTCCATAGTATCCGGGAAGCCGCCCACGTGCTGGCCCCAATATCAGTTTTCCCCCTAGGGGGTCCTTCAATATGATCTACTCTCAGTGTTCCGATCAATCTGATCCATCTCTGATAGATGTTAAACTTGTGGAATACCCCGTGTTAAACATGGGAAGGTGAGGAAAACCTCAGATGGTAAATAATTCCCCATGTTCGATTTGGGATTCCTCGGGCTTCCACACCCTCGATAATCCCTATAATAAGGGATAGAAGACAAACATGTGAATCCCCCAGTGTCAAGGCGCGCCAACGACACCCCTGCATGACCATTCCCCTCACCAAAGGTTGCTGCAATGACCATACCCCTTGGAGCGTCCGGACGGAAGCAGTGTAATTAACTGGCATCCATAAATATATCGCACCAGGAACGAGGTTCACAAATACGTCTTAAATCTATGAGGGAGACCCAGAATAGGTAACGAGTTATGAGGAGGAATCCATGGAAGGAAGAACGGACATCCCATCATCCCGGTTTCGATCAAGGAGCAGACGTCCCTGAACAAGGAATGGATGCCGCCCGCCTTTGGAAAGTGGGAATGCGGGGCAACAAGCCGCGCGTCCTCCCTTGTGTGATGGTTGCGCGCGCGCCCTGGTGGAAAGTGTCAGAAATAGAAAATGGTGAACCCGACTTGAACCTCTTCTCCTCAATATGGAGACTCGTAGCGTTCGGGATGTCGGGAGATTAGCATGTCACCAGGTATGGGCACCTAGCACTGGGACGTTAAACCCGCCAGGGGTTGATGCAGTCAGGACGTTGAGCACTCTATTCTGCGACGTCGTCATCATGGATCTCTCTTACTGAACATGGAAGACGGAATAGCGTTGGGATATTGTTTGTCGATTTATTTTTTCTATTAGCACTAATGGGTTCATCTCCCTTCTTCCAGGAATCAGATCGCTTCATCCGGAGCTCGATCGCCACCTGCCCACCGGCGCAGGGGCAGGGGCAGTACCGATGCCCCCCCCCCCCCCGTGCGGTCCCTCCTTATCCACAATTGCTTCGACTCCGACTGCCATAACTGTCGGGTGCTCATGCCCCCTCTCCCCATCAGAGATCGTCCGGTGAAGGGTGATCAACAACCTGGTCTGTAGGTACGAGGAGGAAGGGGTCATCCGCACCAGGAACATGTCCCATTTGGATATAGAGGCAGCTGCGCCTCACCGCCATCGCCTCCCCCGGGGGCCGCACCGGGAGCCACCGCTCCCGACTATGATGTTCAACTGCTTCAGAATTTTATCCCTAGAGAACCTTGACACCTCCCTTCCCTACGCCGATGACATAGGAGATGTCCGGGTTTTCCCGATCGGAGACCCATTTCAAGGGTCCATGGCAAGGGCCCCCGCCAGGCTGCATTGATGCCGCCGCCCGACTCCCTGGGCCGAGGAGCAGGCAATATCTGTGCCCACACCACTGGCTCCAACCCATATCACCTGATGCCAGCATCGGGCGCGAGCGGAAGAGAATGCCCACCCTGGGGCACCAACATCAGGAACCATTGTGGCCCAAGCCACTGCTGACCGCTGTTATCAGACCCCCGCAGACGCTGAGCAGGGGCAGTTACACGCTCGACCCAGATCGAGGCACTGACTTCCCCTATGGAAGTTTGGGTCGACTCTCTCGGTCGCTGGCATAGACAATGGCCACCGCGGACCAATTCGCGGTAGCGCTATCCACCATGAAGACCCACTCCGCGCCACCGATCTGGGAAGTAGAAGGCTTCCCCGTGATAGCTACGCTCCAAGTATGGCTCTCTCCAACACTCACTGCACTGGGTACGAGGTCACTTCCCCTACCGTTGGCCATGAGTATGGAGTCGTTGCATGTTCGGTCTCTCACCCACATGGAGGTCCTCCCCATGTCCCTTTCGACATCTGTCCCGGTGCTTCTCCCAACCCAGCCTTCAGTCCTCTCTACCCCAACACTATTGAGGCTAGAGGACTCCATGATGGAGATTTGCCCTACCCCGAGGAGCCACCCAGGGGTAGGAATGCGGGACGTCGTCACCATAAGAGATATTTTAGGGAAGTCCGGACAGAAATCAAACCAGTCCATTTCTCGGACTCTGAGGTGGAGTACGAATCAGCGATGGAGCCCTACCCCCGGTCTTTTGAGTCAAGGGTAGGGATGGGGACACGGCACGTCAGCCTCGTACTCTCTGAATGCGAGATCTGTATGATCCCCACGTCCCTCTGAAGGTATATCCAGGAGGACGAGGACTTTGGGTACCCCCAGTGGTCAAACTTGCAGTTACCACTGGCCTCTCCAGAAGCAACTTCCACATCGGTCAGAGAGGGGGGAGAACTTTTCTGGGGACTGACGGAAGAGTCGCAACATGAAACACCCTTGGAAACCACCGACGCTGTGACAAGAGGCATCTTCACCAGCCCATCCTATCGTGACGTGGCAGCCAGGACACTACAACCCTTAGAGGGCGACTTAGGATTCAGTGGCCAATCGGCCTGATCTCCGTATTCTCCACCGGCCAGCCCACCGGCCCGGTGGCCTGCTTCGGCACCATTGCTAGTTCCTCAGCCATTCTCGGTTAATGAGTAGGGGTAGAAAGGGCCGGATCCCGAACTAGAGTCATGGAGATTTTGGACCATCCTCGCAACGGTCCACTTCCCCGAGAAGTTTTTGATGGTCGCAGGATCAGATTTTGATATGCCAGAATCGCTCACCCTGGGAGAGTTTGAATGTTTCCACCTGACTCTCCAGGTGACTCACTCCTATCTTCACCATCAGTGAGTGCCTTATCCAGGGAGTCAAGCACATCTCGAGGATATTGTTGAGCAATGTTGTCGAGTCAACCTGGTCGTGCTCCCCACGGTTCGGCACCCCGAGTTACTTGGCCACCACAGGTCCCTCCAACAACAATGCATCCAACATTTTCAAATACTCTGTAAGGTTATCGAGGAGGCCACCCCCCATGTGCACGTTCATGGATGGGGGCATTATGATTCCCTTCCTTTCAGTGTGATTCGCCGACAGCCTGACACACTGGGAGGCTCTAAGGGAATGCTGCCAAGTGCAGTGGCGGTTAACATGTCCGACCATTCAAGAGAGGGAAACGGTGTGGATCCTCTCGATGGGGACTCACCCCCCGAGGATAGGCCACTATTGGACCCATCTGGGAGGATTACTCTCCAACAGAGGAACCTCCTAGGCCTCCCCACACCCACTGAGGCATTAACACTGATCCAAAACATCAGCAAGGGTAAAGAGCATGTCGGGGTTGTTAAGCTCGCCGACCCATCTGCCTCAGTACAGAAGGCAGTAGAAGATTTCGAGAAGGTCACGCTATGCCAACAGCTTTCTGAGCAAAAGAGGCTGGTTAATGAGCTCCTGGCCGAGCGCATTATAGAGGGGCGGCCTGAATACGGTGATCCTAGGTCAGGACAACAGGGGTAGGAGCAACTACCCCTTGATGAGATTCTCCCTGGAAACTGCGATCATGCCATGTTCGCTGACAGAATATAGGTTTAAGCTCATGGAAAGAGGGCGCGATACGTTTCGTCGAACCCTCCTGAGTGGCGTGATCACCCAAGGGACCCCGCTCGGGTTCCTCCTGCTGCCCCGAGAGTCACTTCGCCAGCCGCCCCGTGAGATGCTAAGCTTGACTACCGGATTGAAGAGCCTGGAAATGTACTGGTGGTTAGGGATCCCCGTTAGCATAGGAACCTGTGTCCGAATGATCCAATGGAAGCACTCATCACCCGCTTAGTGGCTCTGGAAACTCGGTAGGTGGCAATCCCACCAGACGGCAAGCCATACTCAGCATGGGTGGATGATTTGTCGGCACCTCCGGGATTTTGGAACCCCACTTTCGCCCCCTTTAACAGGACTGGAGACCCGCCACAGCACTTGACTCACTTCAACTCAAGGTTATGGCCTATGTTAGGAACTCTGGTGGAACTAGAGGCCACCAAGCTTTGTTGCTTCGTTCAGAAACTAGAAGGACCAGCATTCATCTGGTACATCCATCTCCCTATCAAATCTATGACTAGCTGGGAGGACCTTCTCAAGAAATTCCTCTACCAGTTCAGTTCCACAACCCGGAAGACGAACATCGCAAACCTCTTCAGGTGCAAACAAAGGCCCGATGAGCAAGTCGCGGACTTCGTCGCCCGGTGGAAGGGGCTCACATACTCACTTTATATTCCATTAACTCAGGAGAAATTACTGACAATGTGTGTAGGTAATGTCAATGTAGAGCTAGTTCCTTCTTTGATCACTCATAATTAACCCGGAGGGTTCCGGGACATCTCATACAAGGCTCAGTGCCTCGAAGAAGCCCTGCAACAAGCCAGTCAGGCATGCCCGCTGCCTCCTGTGATCCCTGTAAGGAGAGCCACCAGAGATGAGCCTACTACTGTGGCCCAGATAGAGGCCCCTAGGAAGCTAGAGTTACTACCAGTATGGTCTTCTCCGCAGCCCCATAGGGGTCCACCCCCACGGGCACAGCCTCCGGCCCAGTAGCGACCTCCTCAAAATCGGCAAGTGCCTCCACGCAATGCATCGCCACCACCTAGGACAGATGATCAGGTTCCACATCCTCGACATACTCCTCCGACCCCTTGTCAGGGCCAGCCTTTTAGAGCCCCCTTCCAGACAGAAGGAATCAAACCTACTCGTTTGATGAGGATCAGTTCCCTAGTTATTTCCATAGTGCATTAGAGCAGAGAATCGTGCGGCTTCCTAATTGTCAGAATCCAGAAGAGGCGCATCTCACTGATCACCCTAACTATTTCCCTTATCACCGGACCTTGCAGCACACCATCCAATGGTGTTACGTGTTCAAGGACTGCCACCAAGACTAGATTGACAACAACATAGTCAGGTTGGGCCCAGCCCTGGTGCAAGTGGCAGGTGTCTTTGTGATATCAGTTGGTAGTAGTGGCGATGGGGATGAGTGGCAGTAGGTTTTCGACAGTGGTTCCCAAAAGTATAACGATTGGATGGCCTGCAAGATTGTCGAACACACCCATGGAATCATCTGTACCCACCTAAATCAGCCAGATCCATCAGAATCTGCGAGCGCTACCTCGACATCGTTGTCCCAGCCTACCTCTTCCCAGAAGAGCAAGCGGTGGTGCAAGAAGAAATAACGCGCCCTGCCAATGCCGTCATTATCCCGCACTCTTCGTGATTTTATTCCCCCAGAAATGGGGATCCCTCCGAGACTCTGTTCGGTAGTGGATGACTCCTCAAGTGATTGTTCGGGGTACGCTTCGGTTATCACCGTAGAGTTGGTAAATCCCTTTTTGACTCCCGACGATGAGGAACGCTAGGTGGACCTTCCCAATGTCCCCAGCCGTCGCCAACGTCGGCGAAGCCGTAACTACATGAATCGCTAGGGCACGGCAGTTGGAACCTCTAGCCAGGTCGTGCACACCACTAAGATCAGGCATCGAGCCTAATACAGAGCTCAGTGCACGCAGCCCCTTCATCCGGTATCGACAGGTTTTCTTCTACCACCGTTTGTTTTGCTGGATCAGACAGAAGCACCTCGGTCGTGAATTGAGCAGCTCTACCCTACCACCAGCCGACCCTAGCCTTCTGGTCCTAATCTCCGGACCTCGACTAGTGAACAATGAGACGTGCCTAGTACCTGTCAGTCACTGGTCCAGCCGGTGAGCCCGTCATGCCCCCAATCACAGAGTGGCCTTCTGTAAGTAGAATCTCGTGTTGGGCCCGAAAGTATGATGTCCTGAATCACCTATCCGGAATTCTAGCAAGGATCTCTATCCTGGAGGCTCTTCACCTATCGTCTGAAATGTGTGAGGCACTCGCTGATGCCCTAAGGAGCCCCCTCCAGTTTGAGATGGAGGTAGTGGCTGCAGAAGCCTACCACGCCGAGGCGATTGAGACTGCTGAATGTCAGGTGGTTATCTCATACTCTGGTGAAGATGAAGACTCTCCCATACAGGGGCACATTCACCCCTTGTACATCACCATCTAGTTCAATGGCGTGGAAGTCTGATGCTGTCTTGTTGACACAGGTTCCGGGGTTAACCTAATCCCATCTTGGACACTGCGGAAGCTGGGGTTGTCTAAGGATGATTTAACTCCCACCGACCTCATGATCTAGGGGTTTGATAGGACCGAGAAAACTCCACTCGGAAAGATTCGCTTGAAGACCCAGTTCGGTGGCCTAATTTCCAGCACCGAATTCATGGTTGTCTCTCAGGACACCGCCTACAACGCATTGATGGGAAGGTTGTGGCTCCAACTTCATGCAGCGGTCCCCTCATCATATCAAGAATTCCTTAAATACTCCATTAATGGTCGAGTAGGAATTCTCCAAGGAGATGTGTCTCCTTTTGCATCTTGCGAAGCCTGTTATCTGGATGCCGACTATTACAAGATCAAGGATAAGAAAGTCCTAGCAGGTGAGGTCAAGCCCTCCGCTGTCACAAGTAATCCCTGGGTGGGTTTGGATGACACTTATGTCTTCTCAATCCATCAGTTGGAAGACACAACCACCAACATGGGGCAATGCTTTGTTTTTTTGGGTACTAGTGGAAGGAGTATTTCTGGGTCCAAGCGACGGTGGAAAATCTCCTCGTACTCCTACACAAACCAATCCTAGGTAATTCCCAAACCTCTTACCCCTATATAATATCGGGACGTCAGGCTCATGGCAACGGTGGTACGTCATACGTATTTGTTTCTCCAGGACGGAATCGACCAGCTCAAGCCGACGCACCACTACTATTTTGATGTCATCAAGAGTGGTCCCTTGGGCCGAATACCAGATGGGATTGGATCAACCGCCTTTGTTTCCATGGTCTCCATGGTACATGAGTCTCCTAATGTGACGACCACTACCGCCCAAGCTGGCACCAGCTTCCCATCTGGGTCTGGTAGCCCTGAAACGGCTCCCCCCATGGATGATCCCTCCACAAGTGGAGAGGAGGTCATCGAAGATACTCCCCCTACCTTTGAGGATGTCCTCTCCACCACGGTAGATGAGTTAGTGCAGGTGAACCTCAGTAGCATGGCAGACCCAAGACCCACATTGTTCAGTGCCGCTATTCCCCCCGATGATCGGAAAAAGTATGTAGACTTTCTTAGAAAGCATCGTGATGTGTTCGCTTGATGTTGCGACGAGATGCCAGGATTAGATCCTTAGGTAGTCGTCCACCTCCTTGGCCTTTCGGCAAACCATCGCGGGTTCAAACAGCCTCCCAGAAAGATGCACCCCTCTCACGGTGCCCTGGTTGAGGCCGATGTTGATAAGCTCATCAAAGCCAACATCGTCAAAGAAGTTCAGTTCCCCAGGTTGCTAGCCAACATTGTGCCGGTCAGGAAGAAGAACAGATAGATCAGGGTCTGTATCGACTTCTGCGATCTCAATCTCCACTGTCCAAAGGATGATTTTCCCCTTCCAGTTATAGAGTTGTTGATCGATGCCACGGCCGGGTTCCAAGACCTCTCCTTCATGGAGGGGTATTTCAGGTACAACCAGATCCGGATGTCCCCCGAGGATGAAGAGTTCACTACCTTCAGGGCCCCCAAGGTAGTTTCTGTTACCAGGTTATTCCCTTCGTCCTAAAAAATGCAGGTTCCACCTATCAATGGGCTATGCATCGCATATTCAAGCCAATCCTCGGCACACTGGTGGAATGCTACATGGAAGACCTGGTTATTAAATCTCGCCAGTTCCAGGACTATCTCCAGGACCTTCAGAAAGTGTTTGGCTTCCTACGTTCCCACCACCTGAAGATGAACCCATTAAAGTGTGCCTTCGGGGTCACCTCTGGAAAGTTTCTTGGCTTCGTTGTCAGATACCGAGTCCTCGAGATCGACCCAGAGAAGATCATGGCCATCAGCTAGATGCCTCCCCCAAGTAATATTCGGGAGCTCAGAGGCCTCCAAGGCCACTTAGCCTATATACGCCGATTCATTGCGAATATGGCCGGTAAGTGTAATCCCTGTTCATGACTTATGAAGAAAGGTTCCACCTATGAGTGGGATGAAGAGTGTCAGATCACCTTTGAGGAAATCAAGCAGTATCTGCTCCAACCTTCGGTCTTGATGCCACCCATTTCTGGAAAGCCGCTGGTCCTTTACGTGACTTCCTTGGAACGATCCCTCGGCGCACTTCTCACCCAGAAGAATAATGAGGGAACATAGAATAGCCTATACTACCTCAGCCGCATGCTCCTCGATACAGAAGTTAGGTATTCTCCCATCGAGAAGAGCTGCTTGGCGCTCATATTTTTCGTATAGAAATTTCGGCACTACTTGCAGCACCACGAGGTACAACTGGTCTCTCAGGTAGACCCATTGAAATACATCTGGAACCGACCTATATTGGCCGAATGATTGGCGTGTTGGGCAGTGATCCTCCAGGAGTTTGACATCAGGTTCATACCTCAGAAGGCTATCAAAGGATAGGCGTTGATAGACTTCTTAGCTGCTCATCTAACCTCCGCGGATCAGCCACTGGATCTAGGATTTCCTGATAAGGTAATCCTCTTAGTTGATCATGCCATCCCGTGCTGGTAGATGCACTTTGACGGTGCCTCCCAGAGCCCCACCGGTAGAAGGCTCAATGATCCTAGGCCTAATCGAGTGGGCCTGGGTGTTGTCTTCGTCACCCCAGAGCAAGCCATTCTGCCTTATTTGTTCCTGTTGTCAGAAGGCTGCACCAACAATGAGGTGGAATATCACGCCCTCATCACTGGCTCTCGAGATTGACGTTCCCCATCTACATGTGAAAGGGGACTCCGAGCTGGTCATCAAGTAGGTTAAGGGTGACTATGTTTTCAGAAAGCCAGAACGTATGCCATTTCTAGAGTGCACCCTCCGTCTAATGGCTAAGTTCCCTTCTCGGCCAGAGGTCGTTCCTATCCCCCAGTCGCAGAATATTCGAGAAGATACTTTGGCCAGCCTGGCCACATCACCTGCGGAGCCCAAATAGGATGACCTGATTATCCAAGTGGCACACTGGAGATTCATTTCTCCCATCATCCCGGAGGATGATCGTGGCCCATGGGTGAACCATCTCACCGCTAGTGCCCCTACGTCAGGATCCCTGAGGACTTTAGATGCGGTAATCGAAATAGTCCCTGATTGGAGGATGCCCTTGGTTGAATATCTCCAACAAGGCAATCTGCTGTCGGACTGAGCCGAGCGTGAGTGAATCCTCCACCACGCACTGTAGTTTACCCATCATAGCGGTCCCAGCCTTGGGAAGGTCCTTTACAGATGTGGATTTGATGGTGTTCTCCTTTTTTTCCTTCAAGGAGTCGAGATCCCATAGGTCATGCAAGAAGTTCATGCTGGTTCCTGTGGTTCCCACCAGGCCGGGTTGAAGTTTTCTTACCAGATTCGGAGGCTGGGGTACTTCTAGGTCTCCATGATCTATGACTGTGTCGAGTTTTCCAAGCGGTGTCATGTGTACCAAGTTCACACTAACTTTGTGCATCATCCACTAGAGCCTCTCCACACTACCAAGTATTCTTGTACCTTCGCAGTCTGGTGGTTGGATGTCATAGGACCTTACCCGCCGGCTATGGCTCGCCAGTGCCGGTTAATTCTGACCACTACGGATTTCACTTCCAAGTGGGCAGAGGCAATTCTACTCAAGAAAGTCAAAGCTCGTTCTATCACTGACTTCGTGGGTTCCAATATCATCTATGGATTTGGAGTACCTCACGCTATCCTCACGGATAACGAAACCAACTTCCGAGCAGCTGAGATGAAGAAATTGTACTCCAAGTAAAACATTCTCTCTAACCACACATCCTGCTATCATGCACAGGAGAATGGGAAGATCGAGGCGTTTAACAAAACCTTCTCTAACATTATACAAAAAATGGTTGGTCACAACAAGAAAAGTTGGCCAGACAAGCTCCCCAACACCCTCTGGGCTTATCGGACGACGACTCGTAATTCCACCCAGGTGACTCCATATTCCGTGGTGTATGGATCTAAGATCATCTTTCCCATCGTGATTCAGTTTCCCTCATTGCACATGGCGGTCTACGACTAGCAAGATCTGAATAGAGTTTCCGAAATACTACTAGCTGAATTGGAAGCGCTGGACGAGAATAGACTTCACGCTTTACATAACCTGGAATGGAGTCAAAGAAGGATGGCTCGAGATTTGAACAAGAAGGTTTGCCTTCACACTTTCCTGCAAGGTGACCTGGTACTGGCTCTCAGAGCACCAATTATTCCCGGCAGGAAACCACCCAAATTGGAGCCCAAATGGGAGGGGCCTTTAATCGTCCATAAGGTCTATCTCAATGGTGCGTATTCCCTGGTGACTATGGATGGTGAGCGTGTCACTACTCCCACCAACTCCAGGATCCTCAAATAGTATTTTTCCTGAACCCCCTTTGCTCTGAGTTCGAAGACCTAAAACTAAGATTCTTTTGGGGTCCCCCATGACCATAAACTGCACCTGGTCCTGCATGACCTTAAACTGCACCCAGCCCCACATGACCTTAAACTGCACCCAGTCCTGCATGACTCTAAACTGCATTTTTCCCAACATATGGGCCCCTTTGGTCGGAGTTCTAAGACCTTAAACTAAGACCCTTATGGTCTAGCATGTCCTTAAATTTCATGCATGTTCTCACTTCAAGACGTTAAACTGCAAGCTGGTTAGGCATCCCGGATCGAGGCCCACCCTTAGGCCCCTTAGCCTTCTCGGGCCTCTCATCCCCAGCCTTCACCCAGAGCGTGTGGTGCAGTGTTGGATTATGTCCTCATTCACGACGGGTTATCCGTCACGCCATGAACACTCCCGGGAAGAAATACCTCTTATCTTCCTACATGACATTAAACTGTGCTTCTAGAACTAGGTGCGGCTTGATTCCCATCCTTATGGGATACGTAGGACCGCCTGAACACCTAGATTTCAGGTCCAGTCCCATCTCTTAAGAGATCCCACGATCTACCGGTCACCTTGGTCTTTTGGCATGTCCCTCCCCACGGGGGGATATATAGGTGTGGTACAGGGTTTTTGGCACTATGACCCCTTCTCCCGGGAATCCGCCATCTTTTGGCCACTCTCCGACTGAGACCTTAGACCCTTTCCAGTGGTCTGCTAATGTGTTCAGGGTGTTCTGGTCTAGGACCTGGGGTGTCAAATTTGACTTAGGTGAGTTTTTTTCCACTTTCCAAGTTTCATGCTCCCTTTCATCCATGCCCCCGTTATCTCTCACACTGGGAGGGTCCCCCAAGAACAGCTTGGATACAAAGCCTAAGGGAGCTCCTACCATCAGGGGCCAATGCCCTCGAGGGTTTTGGGCAAAAAATTGATATAAATCCCACATTGAAAATATGGTCAGTGGTTGATGCTCATTTGTTTGCCCCTATCTTTAGGCTAACGCGACATGATGTTGTGTCGCAAACATGGTCATCAGTAATCCTCAGTCATCACGTCGGCTCCTTCGGGACCTGAATGTTGGTTGCATGATTCACATTATGTTCCACCCCATCATGTCAAGGTGGAATCTCGACACTCCTTGCACTAACCCTCAATGCACCCCCACACGTCAGACGAACCAAGCTACATAACAGTGTCTCTCGGGGCTCCCGCGATCTGAGCGGTAGAGTATGTGCTTGGGTTTTCTCTATGGATTGTGCACAGCTTGACCATCATCCCCATGGGAAATGAGGAGTCACCCAACCATTGCATTTCGGGACCATCTTAGTTGGGAACTAGCATATCATGCCCCCCTGATTATTGAACCCTCGCCGGCCCCTTGGCCCAAGGGTCATCTCTCGGAATCGCACGTGGTGATGGCATGGGATTATGTCCTCATCCAAATCAGGTATTCCTCATACCATCGTGCGTGTACCACCAGGTCCAAGCCATACAACCTTAAACTATGCTATTTGGTCCCACCACATGACCATAAACTGTGATGATATCGTCATGGTCGCACGTCGAAAAATGGCACTACATAGTGGTGACCTCCCCATAGAGGACATCACTTCGTCTATTGGTCAATTACCATACCATTTGTCAACTCCTATTACATCTTGATTATTGTGGCGACGCCAGGAATTTCTAACCTAGGCCGGTCGTTCCACAAAAGAAAAACCATTCACCTTCAAGGACAAACAAGATATATCAAATTCTGATTCTTTTGTTGCGAGGGCTAGACCCACACGCCTCCTTTGTTCTCTACATAGGCACCATGTCATTCCGCGCCACCCCTCAAGAACTACGTATGGCTTGATTCTCATCCTTATGAGATACGTAGGAGTGCCTAGGTACTTCCTCGCAGGCGCAGCCTAACTTCTGTGTTCGGTCCCTTGGCCTAAACACTTTTCCATGGAACGCATGGTAAGAAAGACCCCATCCTCATTCACGTTGGGTTTCTTCAGTCAATTTACTATGCGTCTCCTTCCCTTCTTACTGGGCCCCTTTGGTCTGAGTTCTAAGACCTAAAACTAAGATCCTGTCGGGGTCCTGCATGACCCTAAACTGCATTTTTTCCTACATCTGGGCCCCTTTGGTTCGAGTTCTAAGACCTAAATCTAAGATCCTTTTGGGGTCCTACATGACCCTAAACTACATTTTTTCCTACATCAGGGCCCCTTTGGTCTGAGTTCTAATACCTAAAACTAAGATCCTTTCAGGGTCCTACATGACCGTAAACTGAATTTTTCCCTAAATCTGGGCCCCTTTGGTCTGAGCTCTAAGAACATAAACTAAGATCTCTTAAGAACTATTCCTGGCTTGATTCCCATACTAATGGGATACATAGGAATGTCCAAACCTCTTACCTTTTGGTCCATCTTTATTTCATCTAGTTCTTCTGTTTTTTCCATCCTTCGGAACCCCGACCATGGGGCTGCATGGAATAGTTAGGGATTATGTCCTCATTCATGTCGGGTTTGTAACAGCTGCACCTCGCGCACCCCATTATAAGAATTAGCCTTCTTGTCTTATCATCATACATGACATTAAAATGTGATTCTAGAACTACGTGTGGCTTGATTCTTATCCTAATGAGATACGTAGGAACATCTAGACATTTCATCTTGGGTCCAGCCCTAGGGATTACCAAATCTCATCCCTCCTTACTGTCTGCCCCTCGACCTGACTTCTTGGGGAGTTCTGTAATTGCGACATCTACCCCGAATAAGTTCGGGATGCCCCATAGTGATGGTGGGAAGTGACAGTTCTCTCACCAGAGAGGTCCTGTCTGAAAATTGGGACGATCTGTGACCAGTTTAATACGTCTTCCTAATGCTCCTCTGCCACGGTGGTGCAATTTTGGGAGTGTTGGACTCTGTTCGAACAAACCATCACTCTAATTTCCACACATTTCATGCCCCTTTATTCGGATCCTCGTCCTCTTTCATGTTTTATAGGACCCCCTTATAGTATGGATGATAGACTTTCTTCCGCCTAGTGCGACAATATAGATGATAGACCTTTGGTCCGCCTATTGTTGAATTATGGATGATATACCTACAGTCCGCATACAATCATGGGCCAACGTCCCAGAAGACTGGTCATGTTTGATGGGACCCCTTAACAGTATGGATGATAGAATTTGGTCCACCTGCTATGACAATATGGATTATAGACCTTTGGACCGCCTATTGTAGCAATATGGATGATAAACTTACAGTTCGCCTGCTGTCCTGGGCCAACATTCTGGAAGAATGATCGACGATATTTGAGTTAGGCCCCATGTTTCGAGCATGGTCAGCGGTCAGCCCTCATTTATTGTCCCCATTTCAGGCCAATGGGATATGGATGCTACATTTTTGACATGGTTAACAGTTATCCTCCATCATTGCACCCCCATAGTGTTCCGAATTTAGGTAACGTGATTCACCTTTTCTATCTCCCTTTGTTCGGATAGATTTCAATTCCCCCGGCATTGCCCTGCTCATGTGTTAGGTCAAGTTGAGGAGACGATACATCGATCGGTCTGAGGTTCCCTCCTTTCGGTTGGACCTCTCTCTTCTCCTCATAAATCCAGGCCCGATTTCAGATTCCTGAAGCTTCATTAACACCCCATAGTTGGATGAAATGATAACATGAGCATCCTTTATTTCTCATGTTGGGTGCGACCCACATGAGCTTAGGGGTGGGTTGTTGTTAATTTTAAAATTATGGTGATCATACTAAACCAAGGGTATAGATAAATAGATAGATCCATGCATTGGATCGAAATATTGAGCAGTAAAAGAAAAAAGTTCATGAGATGGCCAAAATAGAGACCTTTAGGGTCAGCGTGCTAGATTGATCTTTCCAACACTACTACCCTTTAGCTGGTGGCCTCCAGGACTGCTTCTCTCTCCTTGAAGACTCCCTCTTCATCAGAAGCCATAGAGCGCAGCTCGCCAACCCTATCTTGTGCCTCCTCCCGCTTGGTTTGAAGTACAGTCATCTGGTGACTCGCCTCAATGAATTTTTCTTGGGCGTCAGACAGTTGGGCCATCAGTTTCTCCACGAGATCAGAGCACGTTGCAATGAAGACCTCCTTCTCGGTCGCCTTCCCTTCGAGGCATCATACCTCCTGCTCCACCCCTAGAAACGCTTGGATGCTTGCCGATCATTCCCGATATTGGGCAACGTCGGTGCGCTGGCTACTCTCGCGTATCTTCTCGGCCATGTAATCATGAACTTTCAGATAAAGACGTTGAGCATCATCCCCTCTAGTGCAAAGAAAGCGCAACCAGGTCTGGAGGGATCCCATCCACCTCATCCAATCTGACTGGTGCTGCCTAAGAAAGCACTGGATACACTTCAACCCTCTGAGATGTGCCATCAGGATCTCCTCGACTGCTTCTGAGTCTCAGTCGTCTACCTCCTCGGGATCAGCGGGCCGATACGTGGGAAAGGTAACCAGCATGTCAACAGCATGGTCTGCCTCAGGGATGTCTTCATGAGGAATAGGATCCTCGACATCCGGGTGACATTCCTCTCTCACCCCGATAATGATGGTGCCTCTGTCAGCTTCTAGCCCCGCTCCAGTGACAACGTCGCTGATGTCTGCCGCCCCCTGCTCACCAGCTTCCGGGGTCGACTCAGTGCGGGAAGGATGTTCTGGATGAGGTGGTATGTCTGCTGCTAGTTCTCTCATGGACGGCCTAGGCTCAGCAGCCCGATGAGCCTCCAATGTCGAGATCACTGTACAAGAGGCACCCTGATTAGTGGGGATCTTTGATAGAAATAACCAGTAGTGAAGCATGGGACTTACAGGAACCCAGAGCATCGGCCTCTAGTGTTCTGGCCGCTATAGGAGATGTCATAACAGGAGACCCCTCAGCGCTTGTTAGTTCAATGATGGGCGTCGAAGCCCCATCCTGTCCCACCAGTTCCTCTCCTCCCTCCTCTATTGGGGATGCCTGATCAGCACCTAGGTGCTTCTGAGTGAGATAGAGAGATGGGTTAGAAGTTTCATAAGAGAATGGATGAAGAAGGAATATAAATAAGGATAGAGACAGACCTTGAGTATCTCGGTTATGTCAAGATCAGAACTGAAAATCTCGCTGCTCTCCCGGAGACTCCCTTGGTAGGTCGCCCCCTGCGACCCCTCACCTTCGGGTTCTCTTTCTCCTTCTCCTTCATCTTCTCCTTCACCTTCATCATCTCTGGTCTCCTCCTCTCCCTATGACTCATCATCACTGTCACCTTCTCCTGGTGGAATCACTTCCAGATCTTGCTCTTGGCTGAGCATCACTTTCACTAGGAAAGGTGGCTCCACATGCCAACCCATTTGGCATGCATATGTGCCCATGGCCGTCAGATAGACATGCCGCTGATGGAAGTTTACTCTGTCGGTAACTCGAATGAGCCCGACCTCTGGTAGCTGGATCCCATTCTGCATTATCTTCTGCCAGATGGCTTCAATGCTCAGTGATTGTCGTAGGGTCATCCAGGCTGACCATAATTCTGGAAAGATTACATCGTGGGAAGGTTCGAGTAGGTATCTTATCTGCTTTCCGGGCAGCTCCCTGGCCACCTCGTGTGACCCCCCTTCGGGCAACGAGGTCATGGAGGCACCATGTGATGTCCTCGCTACTGAAGTCCCTGCCTGTGCAGGCCTCGCTGCCTGATGCACCCCTGGTTCCCCCCTTCTAGCAGCACCTTGTCTACTCCCCCGTTGCCCGGTTTCCACGCGGGTGGTCTCGAGTTGCCAGACTCTCTTTCATAAAATCCCCTCAGGGTACGCAATGGTCCAATGCTCAGCGTACTCGGTTGCTAGGCCAGCGTCGACCCCGGTGGGAGGAAGGCTGATAACATTGCCTGAGCCGAGGTTGGTGAACGTCAACCACATCTGGCGCAGAATGCAGGGATTATTCTCCTCCCGGATATCCATAAATACCTTCTTCGGCATCCGTTGGAGGCACCCGAATTTCCTGGCGAATCGGGATGGCACGTAAGGCTCGCAGATCACCTTCCTGTCGACCCGAGCCACGAGCACCCCGCCCTGGATGATCTGAAAATACTCCTGCTTCTCTAGTGAGCCTCGCCCATTTTCCACCATCTGGACGATCGGGGTGGGGAATGGGATGAAGTTGAAATTGGTGTGGTTACTGATTTAGATCTTTACACCCTCCACATTGAGCATCATCGGAGCCACCCCAGCGATGTTCAGTAGAGACGGTCGTAGGTCGTTGCCCGAAGGATGGATGGCATTCGGGAAAGTATACCCACCGAGATGAGCAGCCACCCAGCCGTCAAAGATCTGGAAGGGGCCACATACCCTCTGAGGTGACCCCCATCGTGAGATGTGTCATAGAATGGCATACAGCTTGGCCAGAACGGGGACCCCTAAATTGAACCTTTTGTTGGCGGCCATTGTGCCCGCCATCACCAGCATTGCTGGATGGACGCCCATCCTCGCATCCCGCACCGGCAGGAGCCACCCGCTCAAGAAGGTGGAAAGGAACCCGACGTACCGGACGTTCGGGTCCCGGGACTCGATGATGCAATATCCCCATGATTTGTAGTGCCCCGTCTCTAGGGTCCTACAGTATGACCCATTCCTGGTCCTCTGGGCTGCGGTTGGGCATCGTTTTCCCTGTCCCAACATCTTGACTATCGGGTCCTTCTCCAGGAACTGGATGAACCAGTCATTATAGGTGATGTTCTTCTGGAAGTCTGTGACCCCCAGCCTCTCTATGGCCTGCTCCAACAGGTTCCACATAAGCATAGGGGTCTGTGACCTATCTTCTTACGTGTTCTTTGGAGGAACGAAATCTCTGTATTGGTAGCACTCCTGTGGGATACCTTCGATGAAGTGAAAATCCCAGAGGCTGATTCCAACTTCCCCATGGTGAAGGTGGAATGTGTGGGTATCAGGAGACCATCGGGTGAATAGATCTGGCCCGAGCTCAGGTTGACGGTGGAAATGGAACTGCAACATCCATATAGCCACGAACAGGCCAATATGCCACATCTTCGCCCCAAATTGGTTGCAAGTATGGAGAACCCAGACCACCCAGGCCCACTTAGTAGTAAATTTTCCCCTGGACCGTAGGTCCCAATCTTTCAGCGAGCCCTTAGTGTCATCTGTGATGCTCTGACGGAACGTGCTTGCGTAGAGGGCCAGAGAATTCTCTACGACAGGCTCATCTCTGGTAATGGTCCTGGTACTTGATTTCAGGACATATACATCCATGTGCCTGGTTTCCCTGGCAGTATGGTCATTGTTGGTGATGTTGTACCGGGGAATATCATCCTCCCAGGTCACCCATGACTGTGGTGTGTCCACCTCAAAGCCTGGCAGGGGAACCTCCTCCAGGATGCCAAAGTTCTAGTGCGGGAGGTTTTCAGATAAGGGATACTCCTTCTGGGTGGGGGTCAGCTGGTTGAAAAAGGTTAGGTTGGTAGAAACGACCAACTTGGCACCATAAACCTCCTCATTTGCCACCATTTCAGCTCTACGAGCGGCATCTTCCCCCCCCCCCATTGACATGGTTTTCGTCCATCTTGAAAATTTTGAGTGGCGCACGGAATCAGGATGAGGTGTGCGGAATCAGAGAGACATGCACGAAATCCAGGAGTTGGGCATGCAATCAAAACTGTTGGTGCATAATACCCCGTGTTTGTGCGCAAATACAGCTGAAATTCGGAAAGAATTGCGCGCTGCCAAAGCGTTTTCACGCGCAACCACAGGAGCAATTTCACACACGAGAGAATTGAGCCTATCGCGCGGAAAAGCTTGAGTGAAGACCTTGGGACCCAGCGCCCCTTTTATAGGCAAGGCCAGGGTTCCACGCCATGCGGAAAGAGAATTCCGTGATGATATGGAGTTTTTCACGCCCTGTTGGATTTTTGCACACAAAGTGCCCAGGAGATCCACCACTTCAGCATTTCAGTGTTTCCCTAGGAATCTGATCGTTGTGACCTCTCCACGATCCAATTCTGAGGGGGGGCATTTGTAGACGCTAAAAAAAGTCCATAACTCCTAGAGGAAGTTTCAAACTGACAAAGAGAAGACATATTCGGACTCAGAGGCCTGGTCCGGGGGACCTGGAAGGGGTGCCCGAAATTAAAGGTTACTCGCGTGGAAAAATGTTGTTCGCACAAAGAACTGCCGGGATTCATGAAAAAGAGCTGACGTGGGGCACAATTTTGCACGCCCAATTCCGCGCAGGGAGGCCTTGCATGCCGATTGGTCCCGGCATGGAAGATTTCGCACACCGCCCTGATTCTGTGATGGTGGATTCAAATAAATAGAAGGTGACCCCAACCAGTTCGGGGTTGACAAATTCGGACCAGCTATCGTGTGTGCAATTCGGACTCCCGCGCGCTTAATATGACTTCTAGGTAATACATCTTTTCACGCAACCTCGCTCCGGGGTTCGCCTTTGTGCGCAACCCCACTGGCTTAAGTGGATTTTCTAACTCCTCTGGGTTCTTCCTTTGCGCAAAATCCATTCCACTTACACACAATCCCCTCCAATTGCACGCAATCCCTTCCAAATTGCGCGCAAATCCTTTGTTAGGTTTTTCCATACCTTAGGGATCATCTAGTTCCCCCGCGCACAATCCAAGCCCTTTACACACAATCCCCCTAGCCGCGCGCAATCCTTCTTCCCCAATTGTGCACCATCCTGGTGTTTTGCGTGCAAACCTTCTCTTTGCGTGCAAAACCCAGGACCCCTCACCTTGACGCACCCCCGGTGCCTCTCTGCGCTGGAGGCTGATGTCTTCCATACTGGGCATGCACACCATGCATTGTTTTCTCGTACGGCCTTCCAGGCTCATACAAAGTAACCTCAAGGTCCCTTGGGTGGTGTTTCCCGTTGCGTTTCTTTTCATTATGCTCCTTCGCATATACATGCTAACAACTATTTCTTTTTCGCATAGCCACGCTAATGTGGACCCCTCGAAGGTTCGCCCTACGGCCCCCTTCACTACGGCCTTGCCGATGCCTTCCCTCCCACAAAGGGTAGAGGGTGTTGGGCATGTAAGCCCTAGGGGTGTGAAGCGAGCCCACCTCGTACGAGCTATAAGATGTTAAACTGCCAAGCACCTTGTCCTCAAGACATGACGTTAAACCGTGGTCTGACCCCATGCCTCGCACGTAGGGTCCCCCCGGCTCAGACATTCTTTACACCGCTTGTCTCCACGGGAATGGAATCTTTCTCACATGGAATGATATCCTCCTTTTGGAGTGGTGTTTGTCCATGGGGGACGGGTTGCCTCAGAGCGTAAGCCCCTAGCCTCTCTTGTGGAAGGTTTCACCAATGCACCTCCGTACTTCCCGATTGCTAAAGTCGGTGGAGGGTGTGATAGGGAATGAGGCATCTCCACTGTTCGGTCCCAAATCCCTCTCCCTCTGTGCTTTATCGCACAACAGGCCTCCATCCTGGAGTAATCCCCAACACCAAGGGCTGCTAACCACACTTAATCCCCTGTTTCCTCTTTGGGACACTCAACGCGTAAGCCCCTTTCCGCTTCTCACAGATGCACCCTTTCGCGATGTGATCGTCTGGTCCCTACTGCCTCTTGTTTCTCACACCGAGCATGACTCACGTGGGCTTAGACTGAGCATCGACCATGACATCCTCCTTTGGGCTGCCTAAGAGCGTAATCCCCATCTCAGTGAACTACGGGGACTTTGATCCTAATGCATGGTATGTAGGAAGCCTCCATGAGGTTCAAGCACACCACCCGGTCGTTCCGACCCCCCCTTTCGTGTCGGTTCGCCAACCCCATGGGCCACCTCAGAGCGTAATTCTCATCCCAGTGAACTACGGGTAATTTGATCCATGCTAACACATTGTATGTAGGAAGCCTCTATGAGGTTCAATACCACCATCTGGTCGTTCCAACCCCCCCTTTCATGTCAGTTCGCCAACGCCATGGGCCGCTTTAGAGCGTAAGCCCCATGCCTTCGTCCAGTAGGATTTCAAACTGTATGTCGTCATCCCGCATGATGTTAAACTGTATGCCTTCATCCCGCATGACTTTTAATGGTATGCCCTCATCCCGCATGACGTTAAACTTTATGCCCTTGTCCCGCATGACCTTAAACTGTATGCCCTGAACTACGTGGACTTTGATCCGTGCTAACGCATGGTACGTAGGCTGCCTCCACGAGGTTCAAACCTATCACTCAGTTGTTCCGACACCTCCGCGTCGGTTCACCAGTGCCGTTATGGACCTCCCTAGAGCGTAAGCCCCCATATCAACCATTATGGGCTGCCTCACAGCGTAAGCCCCATATCCAACACCATATCTCATCCTGACCTCTCCCTCAATCCCACATGCCTCGGGAAGCTCATGCCCTAGCCCGGAGGTCTTACTTTCTCCAGGCTCTAATCCATGCCTTAATTCTCATGGGTCACCACTTCAGGTGTCTCACCGTATCACCGAACTACACGGGCTTTGATTCCCTACCATGGGGATATGTAGGAACCCTCCATGAGGTTCAAACCCCTCTTCAATCCATCACCCATCCTGATTCTTACCCGGGCCGCCACATCCCGGTTGGATCATGCCACCTCATTCCACTCCATAGTATCCGATAAGCTTCCCACATGCTGGCCCCAATATCGATGTTCCCCCTAGGGGGTCCTTCGATTTGATCCACTCTCAATGTTACGATCAATCCGATCCGTCTCCGCAAGACGTTAAACTTGCGGCATACCCCGTGTTAAACATGGGAAGCTGAGGAAAACCTCAGATGGTACACAATTCCCCGCGTTCGATGTGGGATGCCTCGGGCTTCCGCACCCTCAAGAAGCCCTATAATAAGGGACAGAAGATATAAATTCCAATCCCCCAGCGTCAAGGCTTGCCAACGACACCCTAGCATGACCATTCCCCTCACCGAAGGTTGCTGCCCCGACCAGACCCCTTGGAGTGTCCTGACGGAAGCAGTGTAATTAACTGGCATCCATGAAAATATGGCACCAGGAACGAGGTTCACGAATACGTCTTAAATATATGAGGGAGACCCAGAATAGGTAACGAGCTCCGAGGAGGAATCCACGGAGGGAAGAACCGACATCCCATCATCCTGGTTTTGATCATGGAGAATACGTCCCTAAACAAGCAACGAATGTCGCCCACCTTTGGAAAGCGGGAATGCGGGGAAACAAGCCACGCGTCCTCCCCTGCGTGACGGACGCGCATGAGCGCCCCGATGGAAAGTGTCGTAAACACATATAATATCTTAGACATATATCCTCTCAAACGTTTCTGTTGTAAAGTTTTCGTAAATTGGCATTAAATAGATGACCATGGTTAGCCTATCAAAAATCACCCACATTTTATTAATTCCTTGAGGTGACCTTGGGAAAACCATCATGAAATCCATTGTGACATCATCCCATTACCAATCAGTAATGGTAATGGTTTTTAAAACTCTACTGGTCACTACTATTCTACCTTCACTCTATGATAGGTATAATACTGAGTAATAAAGCCAGATATTACCTTATTCATCCTCAGACACCGATATTGGAGGTCTAAGTTATAACACAACTTGTTAATACTAAGATATACTTACCAAAAATAGTCAATAGACTCTCGCATAAATTCCTCTTGGATATCTGTTGGAACCTAAAAACACCCATGAATGTGCAAGAGATCATTCCCATTAATGAACCATCTAAGAAATGGGTCCTCACCTGAAACACTCTCCTATAGGACTGAACCCTAGGGATCAGAAAACATCCTCATCTTCACTTTATCCATATGTGAATAATTAGCTGCTAAATAAATAAGAAGAGGCTAACTATAATATTTGAAAACCTCAGGATGCATCTCAGAAAACAAGGCCATCAACTGCCACTCACTACTGGCATCTTGAACTACCTGTGTACGAATCATCTAGCATAGATAATCATTCACAACATTTCCCTTTACAGACATATAAGAAATATCAAAGTCATAATACTATTGGTATTAGACCCACTTTAATTTTCTAATATTCAATTCATACTACATAAAAATGTATTTAAGGCTCATGTAGACCATACACACCACAAATCATTCTCCCAACAAGTAGTGCCTCCAAAAATACAAGGTGTGAACTAAAGATGCTAGCTTGAGGCCATGATTTGGGTAAATAGGATCAAGAGGTCTCAATTGTCAGACTTGTACACCAAGACTCAATATTCCTCCATTGTAAAATTACCCATCCTAATTCTTGATGAATCAAAAATCCATATAGCCTCCACTATATTCTATAAGAATCAAGATTTATGAAAAATTCAATCTTTCTTTTAAATGTTGAAATGCTTTCTTGTATGCTTTGGACCTTGAAATCATGACACCGTTCTAGTTCAATCCTATCAGTGGTTCTTCATGGTGGTATAAATCCTATATAATGCTCATATAATATTAGGATAGCCCTATGAAACCTCATATATCAATGTTTTACTTAAGATGATCCCAAGAAAATATGGATATCAACTTCTATAGGTCTACCAATACTCCCACCTCTGAGATAATGTGACCTAGTAAGTGAACCTCATCAATCCAAAAGGGGAATTTTATGATTTTAGAAAATATCTAGTACCCCCTCAGTGTACTCAAAACAATATGAAGATGTTTTTCATGTTTGTATCAAGTATGTGAGTACACCAAGATGTTTTCAATGAAGACTGCGACAAATTAATCAAGATACAAGTGTAAAACCAGATTTTTCATAGACATGAATTCTATCATCATGTTCATGTGACCAAACAACATGACCAAATACTCTTACAATCCATATGTATTACAGAATCATTTTCATGCTATATCTGATGGTATAAGATCAATCTTATGATATCCTGACATTAATTAATATAATAGAAAACATTGGATCATCAAATTTGTCCAATGATTTCATCTATACGATGTGATGGATATCGGTTATTCACCATAATCTAGTCTAATTTCTTGTAATCAATGCACAATATTAGTTTTCCAACCACGTTCTTAGAAAATAGCATAGGCATACCCCCGGGTGAAGTACTGGTTTATATGAATCCCTTAGATTCTAAATACTCTAAATTCCTCTTGAGATTTTGTAACTTAGTATTAGTCATTATTTAAGGAGGAATGGGTACAAATTCTTCTCTTAAAGCAAGATCTATAGAAAACTCTACCTTTCTCTCTATGGTAGACCTAAAAAATCAAAAGGGAAGGTTTCGTTGGGACAATCCACTAATATATGTAAATCTCTATGTAACATTCCTTGATCATTCGGATAAAGGATAGAATTCTGGGTTGTCACTCCACCTATCCCATGATGCTCGGGTCCATCTTGAATCTCCTGGATGTTCTATTAACCCTTATGAATATAGTTACCACCCTCTTGTGATGTTAAAGACACACTATTATGATAAAAATAATCATATTCATGGTAAGTAACCATCTAGCCCATACATAGAATGATGTCAAAACATGTCATCTCAAGTATTAAGAGGCTCCATATAAAATGATAGCTACCTACCTATAGGGGTCATTCCTTAAACTGGAATACACTTTATGATCTATTTCCTAATGGGGTATCGAGCATCATCACCACATAGAAATACTAAATATCAATAACGATACTCTAAAAAAATTCCACGTATATAAATGTTTGGAAATCCCGTGTTTCAAAGAAAACATCCAATATAGTAGAGACTACTAAAATTGCACCTAAAACCATCGAAGGAATGATACTATTCTCCTTGGTTATCGATTTTACTACATATATCTAGCCAAACTAGGGAACTAAGATATATCCTTACTACCTAAGGAAGGAACTCTCTATTAGTGCTATCTTTCTGGTGTTTAGATCCCCCATCCATAACCACCACCTAATCCTAAACCGTTATTAGTACTCTAGCTCCCTACCTGATGTTGATCTACTGACCCTGCTCCTGAGCTTGGACTCTGTATAGATCCTATCTCACTAGACAATAGAGGAAAATTTATAAAAAAATCACCAAATATTTCCCATATTTCTATAAGCCTGACAAACAATGGGATCCTTGACACAATGGCTCTTCAAGTGTCTCATTCAACCTCATTGATAGTACACCACTAGTATACCTGGACACATACTCTAAATTCTGATTTTGTAAGGGGAATCAAAACAACACTTCCTTATACTATTCAAAACACATCCATGTCAATATATTGAGCTACTCTGGTCCAATCCTTCAACATCTCTTAGTTTATACACAATAATGAGTGTGTGATTCACTATTCTAGATACAATATTCAACCAAAAAATTCAATTATGATTGGATGTCATACCCGATTCCATATTCAAATCACCTAACTATAGAAAACACATCACCCAGAAGAATCGGTGTGAATTACTAAAGCTCTATAAAATGATTACAGTATTCAATAATAGATAAATCACTCTACTGTAGGTGAATAAACTCTCTATCTATGTCGACCCTCAATGTATTTTTATAGAAATAATTATAGAATTTAGTATAGAAATCCCTCCACACATATCTCAATGATGGTCCTCCTAGGTAATAACGCCCCATCATTTATTGGTAGAATCACAAATAATATACATATATATATTTAGTATCCTCTAATTAGGTGTCTCAATATGCTCAAAGATAGATAACATGGCCTCTAACTATGAATTTATAACCTTGGGGACACCATATAATGAAAAATTTAGTGGATGCTACTTCTGAAGCTCTCGCATCCACTTGATCGTAGTACGAAAAGTTCCAAAGGCTCCCAATATGGTCTTTAAAATCCATAAGAATCCCTCTAAAAACTAAGAATTGGTTCCCACAATAGGAAAATAAAAAGGTTTCACAAGTGGAATTGTATAAGGTATCATTAGTGGATCAAGGCATACCACCTCTGGAGCATGGTTATCACCACCCTCTTAGTACACGACTCAGGGACTTCATAGTGAAATTTCTCGAAACATTAAAAGAACATACTTTACATAATATTTTATAATAGAAAAGATCACAGATAAAAGATTAAGACATGTAAAAAGCCTTCCTATACATAATTTACACTCCAACATCCTACTCCTAAATCCATTTCTAGGTGGAATACAAGATCTTAATGACCACAAGAGATACTCCAAACTTCCCACTACTATTATTAGGGAAGGTTCAAGTCTCACATCTCATAATAGAGGTTCTAGTATATGGAGTTTCAATTGAATGTTATAGAGTAAGAAATCATTAATGTTTAAATTGGAATCCCCATTTTGTAGTAGTTGTATCATTTATGATTTACAAATAAGCAGTTGATATATATATATATATACATTTTGTGGTTCAGTTAGATGAATATACCATTCCCAAGTTATAAAGTGTTATTCTTTATAAATTAAAATTGGTACTACATGTAACTGCAACTAGCCTTTTATGTCTGGCCTTAGGATATAATCGGTCTTAAATTATTGCTCAATTAGATAAATCACCCTTCCCAATTTATAGATGATCCTCCTTTATAAATTAAAATTGGTATCCATGTGATGAAAATCAACAAACATTTTAGTCGACTCAACCTTAGTTTCATAGATCAAACATGTTATTGTCGGTTAATTAAGATTACACCAACAATATATATGGGAAAAAACTATTTAATTTGATGAAGATACTTCAATTAACCAATTATTATCTCATTCACCCTTAAATAATGATAGTTGTATAATAGATATAGAAGTCAAGGCACTACAACATGCTCAAGGAAATGATTACTGTAAAGGAAATATGGCATGGAATATTCATGATATGTGAATACTCTAGTTCTTATAATGATGAATGAGAACATACCTATTAAAACACTATTTTTTGAATATTTTATTGATAATAAATGATATAATTTCCTCAAATTGTTGTAAATATATTCATTTATGAAATATTTTTTATTAGATCATTCATTTGAAAATTTGATGAAAATTCCAGTTTTACCCTTTTAAAATGTACTGAAGTATTTTGAAGATAAATATTTTAATATTTATTATTTGAACTTAATATTTTGTAAAAGTGTTCCTAACTTAATTTCTACAACTTTAATTCAGTACACTAGAGCTAAAGAGTGCATTTGGATGGAGTAAATGGGCCATTAATCCAATGGTGGGCTGGACTCGACATAATGGACATGAGTTCTGTATTTGGGTCATATCATCTTCATTCAGGCTTGTATTTAGCCCAAATTTAGTGGAAAGATCGGGGACATTATTTTGCACAAATAATCCTTCTCTAAATCTGGTCAATTCACGCGTTTTGGAGGTCAACTAGGCGGTTCAACTTGGAAAAAAATATTTGGCCGAGTTTTTCATTTCTCACTTAAAAAGTTATGTAACCCTATCCCTCACAAACTCTATTTAAAGGGGGTTTTAACTATTTGGGAGGGCTGGTAGAGGCTTTGGTAAGGTTTGGAAGAACGGGTGTCTCTTGGGATCCCCTCAAAACTCTTGGAATAAGTAAGCCTTTGTGCAAACCTCTCTTCCAAAAAAAGCTCCCATCTCCCACCTCTTCATTATATTTCTTTTCTTTCATGTTTGTTTCTTGAATTTTTCTTAAAATAATCTTCTCTGTTCATACCTTTTCTTCTTATCTTAATATTCTTAATTGTATTGGAATCAAGAGTGGATACGAGATTGGGTTCTACCCTTTCAATCCTTTTCTCATGCAAAACGTCTCCACGATGACTACACCGCCCATGGAAGAGTAGTTCTTTTTAGTAATCGATCGACCTCTTTCATTCTTCATTTAATTATTTTGAATCATTGAGCTAATTAAATTCATTTAATATGATACATTAATTGTGTTTTCAAATTTTAAGAAACTAAGCAAGCAATTTAATAATTAACACAAAAACACACGAGGTCGAGATTTTGTGTAAATTGTGAGAGCGCGATCTTAATCGGTAATACAAGACCACATGGGATAAAATTGTAGAGTTCAAATATAATCTGTAAAAACAATTCGTCCTCATTTCTAGAATGGATATGTGCTCTAATTAACCACTGAACATAAGCTAAACTTAGAACAATAATCAAAGCAGGGTGCTACGATTGCGTGTTCTGAAGCTAGCCTAGGGTTTAAGTAATTCCATCTTTGTGGTTAAGTTAACTCTTGTAGGGTTCAAGGGTTAACAAATTAGGGGATAATAATTAAGTGGATATTGATTTAAATGATAATTATTAATAATAAAATGAAGAGGTAGAGTTATATCGATTACGCCTTTTAAAATATTTTCTAAAAAACATCTTCTTATTGTGTCTTTTCAATCAAACATCATTTCAAAATTAAAAACAAACAAATGCAATCTTCTTCCAAAAACCTTTTTCAATTTTTATAAACTATAAAAAACCACCCCTCATCCTTTAAATTACTGTTTTTATTCTCTTTTATTTTATTTCTAAAATACCTCTGAAAAGTTGTTTTAATTCACTTCCTCCTTTTAGAGACGACTTTGGTCAGCCACTCTGCTGCACCTAAGTACCCCAAAATCACACTATTCATTTGAGGGCGCTCACGACAGCGCTCTTTCAAATTGGCGCCATTTCTGGGGAGGCAAGTATTTTATTCAACTAATTAGAGGTGTTTTTTTACTTTTATTTTAATATTTTATCTTCTCTTATTTCTTTCTTCTTTCCCCTTTCTCAATTATCTTTTTGGTTTTCTATTTTCATTTTTTTGGGACCATAAAATAAAACTTCTTATCATTCTATTATGGTCCACTTTTCTTCACTTCATTTTTTTATTTATTTGATTTTTGACACGAACTAATATCGGGGATCTCTTAGATCTTGACCCTGCGATTGAACACAGCCTTAGGGCGCGAATCTGTCATTCTCAGACTACGAGAAGTGTCGACATTTACCCAACTGGGGAATTCCTCCACTCTACGAATTTTGAAATTGGAAACACTTCTAAGTCCAAATTAAAATAATAACCAGTGGATTAAAATAATGTAAATGAACTTAATAGAACCATTCTAGAATTGGATGTACCAGATGTTAACTATCAACCAAATTGTATTATATACCCGAATCTCGAATCGGACTTTGAATTGAAATCTGGATTAATTCACCTTCTTACAAAGTTTCATGGCTTATCTGGTGAGGATCCCAATAAACATTTGAAATAATTTAATGTGGTTTTATCAACCCTAAAACCCAGAAATGTCTCTGAAGATCAAATAAAATTAAGATCATTCCCATTTTCACTTGATAGAGCTGTAAAAGATTGGATGTACTATTTACAACCTGAAGATGTAACATGTTGGAACGATTTGAAACGTCTTTTATTGCAGAGATTTCTTCCAGCATCGAGGACAACTTCCATTGATAGGGGGATTTCATGGATCAATCAAGAACAAGGGGAGTCAATGTATGAGTATTGGGAGCGATTCAAGAAGTTTTGTGCAAGATGCCCACATCACCAAATCAGTGAGAAATTACTCTTCCAGTACTTCTATGAAGGATTCACACATATGGAGAGAAGCATGGTTGATGCTGCAGCTGGAGGAGCATTGGTGGACAAGATACCAGTAGTTGCACGTGTGTTCATCGAAAAGATGGCCCAAAACTCCCAACAATTTGGCGATAGAGGTACACCACATGTCAGGGGAGTACATAACGTAAGTCCTTCTTCTCCTGAAAGTCATTTTATTGATACCAAGTTGGAAGAATTGACCACTATGGTGAGGCAGATTTCTTTGGATCAAAAGACATACCAACCCACTCCTTCAAGGACTTGTGGTATTTTCACTGAGACAGGCCACCCAACTGACTTTTTCCCACAACTCCAAGAAACAAAATATGGTGGATTAGTGTTCCCTGGGAGACCATATCAGCAGCAACAACAGACATATCCCCAAATAAGTATGAATTCTTTGCACAAATATTCAACCAAGGGTGGAAGGATCAATCAGACATGAGGTATGGCTCTGGGCAACAACAAAGGCCCCCTTTTCAACAAAACTTCCAGCAGCCTCCACCTTACCAACAAGGTTTCCAACAACCCCAAAGGAGATTTGAAACCCAAACATCAACAAGTCAGCAACAAGGGAATCTCCAATATAAGGTAAACTCTAAAACTGATGATCTTTTGAAACAAATTGTTCTTAATCAACAGAATGAGCTGAAGAGTCAGGGTTCATTGCTGAGGGAGTTGAAGACTCAAATGATCTAGATTTACACCACCCTCCATGAACTTGTAAGTAAGAATTATAGAAATATACCTTCTCAACCCACTCTAAATCCAAAGGAGATTGTTAGTTCCATCACATTGAGAAGTGGGAAGCAAGCAACTGATGCTTCTCTACATACCATTCCACCAGGATTCACCTCAACTTTGGCGAAGCCCTATTCCACATCAACTGTTGAGAAACCCAAGGAGAAAGATAAAGGTAAGAAAAAGATTAATGATGTTCCTCCTAAACCCCTTCCTTTTCCAAACAGGGTTTTTCAAACCAAGAAGATGGTTGAAGAAGCAATGAAAAAGGAGGTTTTGGACACATTCAAGCATGTGGAGATGAACATTCCTCTACATGAATCCATTAAGCAAATCCCACGTTATGTGAAATTCTTAAAAGAACTTTGTACCAATTGAAGAGGGCTCAAGGGAAATGAGAGGGTCATCCTTTGATGGAATGTCTCAGCACTCATTACACCAACTCTAGCAATGCCAACAAAGTGAAATGATCCTGGGACATTCACCATCCCATGTACCATAAGAGAGTTTCACTTCTCTGGTTCTCTTTGTGATTTAGGAGCTTCAATAAATGTGATGACTCACTCTGTATTCTCTTCTTTATAGGTTGGTGAGTTGAAGCCGATGAGAGTAGTGGTGCAACTGGAGAATAGAGCTACGACATATCCAGTGGGAGTCCTTGAGGATGTACTTGTCTGGGTAAGATACATGATCTTTCCAGCAAATTTCTATGTGATTAACATGGAGGATGATCAGGTAAGTTCTCATGCCCCCATTATCTTAGGTAGACCCTTCCTCAAAACTGCAAAAACTATCATAAGTGTCAATGAGGGTACATTTTCCATGGAATTTGGGGATGAATTTGTGATATTTAATGTTATGGATTCCATGAAGTACCCCTCAAAAGATCATTCTGCATTTTTTATATACCATTTTGAACCACCAAGTAAAAAACCATGGAATTAGATTGTCCTATTCTTAGGGAGATTATGAGTATTGGTTCTTGTTTGATGACTAAGAGTACTTCCACACCTGTTTCTAAGGAACAAGACTCTCTATGATTTGATTTTGAAATGGAGTCATATTCTGATTTTGGTCATGTGAACTCTGATTATGATATGGCTATAGAGTATGCTGATGGATTTGATGATTTATTCTCTGATTTTGATGATGTATATTCTGATACTGATGCTCTTTGTGCACATATTTCAGTTACTTCTTTGTCTCCATCCATACACTACCCCCTACACTGGAACTCAAGCCATTTCCACCAAATATCGAATACTCATACTTGTTAAGTGGTGAAAAATTACATGTTATCATTGCTAACAATCTCCCTTTTGAACATGAAGAAAAACTTTTGAATCTTTTGAGGGAGAACATCAGGGAAATTGGGTGGATCTTGGCTGACATATCAGGTATTAGCCCCTCCATTTGCATGCATATGATTATTTTGGAGGATGGGGCTAAACCACTTAGAGAACCACAAAGGAGACTCAATCCAACCCTTCTGGAGGTTGTTAAAAAAGAGGTTGAAAAATTGATCGAGTCAGTTATAATCTATCCCATTTTAGATTCTCAGTGGGTAAGTTCTATTCAGTTTGTGCCTACGAAAAGTGGTGTTACTATTGTTAAAAACAAGAAAGATGAGTTTGTTCCAATGAGGGTACAAAACAGTTGTTGTGTGTGTATTGATTATAGGACACTAAATCATTCCACTCGCAAAGACCATTTCCCCCTCCCATTTATTGATCGGATTCTTGAGAGACTAGCTGGGAAGAAACACTATTGTTTCTTGGATGGATTTTCTAGATATTTTTAGGTTACTATAGCTCTGGAGGATCAGGAGAAGACTACTTTCACCTATCCCTTTGGAACATTTGCTTACCAAAGGATGCCATTTGGACTTTGCAATGCCCCAGGTACCTTCCAGAGATGCATGGTGAGTATTTTTTCTGATTTTATTGAGACCTGCCTTGAGGTATTTATGGATGATTTTACAGTGTATGGATCCTCATTTGATGAATGTCTAAATAGTTTGGGAAATTTATTGAATCATTGTATTGAGAAGAATCTGGTCCTGAACTTTGAAAGGTGTCATTTCATGGTAGAGCATGGCATTGTCTTAGGGCATGTAGTGTCAAAACATGGGATAGAGGTTGATAGATCGAAGATAGACATTATTTCATCCTTACCATATCCTTAATGTGTGTGTGATGTTAGATCTTTCCTAGGGCATGCGGGATTTTATCAGCACTTCATCAAATATTTTAGTCAGATTGCTCTTCCTGTGTCACGATTACTTCAAAAGGATTTTGTTTTTGTGTTTGGTGATTATTGCAGGACTTCCTTTGATGAGATAAAGAAGTTTCTGACCACTCCACCTATCATACATCCCCCACGGTGGGAGATTTCTTCTGAGATTATGTTTGACGCCTCCAACTTTGCGATTGGAGTTGTCTTATCTTAGAGGGTGGAGGGACGTTCACATGTGATTGCCTATGCATCGAGGACACTGTATTCCACCCAATCAAACGACACAACCATGGAAAAGAAGTTTCTTGCTGTCGTATTTGCTTTAGATAAATTCCATTCATATTTATTGGGCTCTAAATTAGTTGTTTTTTCTGACCATGCAACTCTGGGGTACCTCTTGGAGAATCCAAATGCAAAGCCTAGGCTGATCTGATGGATGCTCCTTCTTCAAGAGTTTGACTTCGAGATAAAGGACAAGAAGGGGTTAGAGAATTTGGTGGCAGACCACATGAATAGGCTTACTCACACACTAGAGGATGACACCTTGGATCAGGTACCACTTCGAGACACTTTCCCCGATGAGAATCTCTATTCCATCTCTGGTACGCATCCTTGGTATGCAGATTGAGTTAACTACCTTTTTTCCTCTGAAATACCTTCAAATATGAAGAAGCATCAAGTCCAAAAATTAAAAATTGAGTCTAGGTTTAATGTGTGGGATGATCCTTACCTCTGGAGCATGTGTAGTGACCAATTCATTAGGAGGTGTGTTCCCGATCATGAGTTTGAGTCTATTTTGCATTTCTGTCATACACTTGCTTGTGGTGGACACTTTGGACCCCAACAGACAGCTAGGAAGTTTTTAGACTCTGGATTATATTGGCCTAGCTTATTCCATGATGCCAATGTGTTTTGTAAGTCATGCTCTCGTTGCCAACACACTGAGAATATTTCTAGGAGACATGAGATTCCCCAACAACCCATACTATTCTGTGAGGTTTTTGATGTGTGGGGAATTGATTTTAGGGGTCCGTTTCCAAGTTCATATGCTTTCTTGTATATTTAGGTTTTTGTTGATTATGTGAGAAAATGGGTGGTGTCCTAGGCCACCAGGACTGATGATTCTCATGTTGTTGTGTATTTTGTGAAGGTACATATTGTTTGCAGTTTTGGAGTACCAAAGGCTATCATCAATGACCAAGGGACACATTTCTGTAATCAAAATCATTCTTCCCTTCTTCAGAAGTATGGGGTGATACACAAAACATCAACACCATACAACCCCCAAACAAATCTCCAGGCCGAGGTTTCAAATCGTGAGTTGAAACAAATTTTGGAGAAAACTGTGCAGCCAAATAGGAAGGATTGGAGCAAGCGCTTGGATGATGCATTGTGGTCTTATAGGACAACATTCAAGACACCCATTGGTATGTACCCATTTAGGATTGTTTTTGGGAAAGCATGTCATCTCCCAGTAGAAGTTGAGAATCGGGCTTATTGGGCTATAAAGAAATGCAACAAGGATTTGGCCCAAGCTGGAATCCAAAGGAAGTTGAAAATTTAAGAGCTTGAGGCAATTCGACTATCATCATATGAGAACTCAAGGCCCTATAAGGAAAGATCAAAAGCATCTCATGACAAAATGATCCAACAAATGGAGTTTTATGTTGGAGTGAAAGTCCTTCTCTATAGTTCATGACTGAAGCTGATGCCTGATAAGTTGTGTTCCATATGGTTAGGTCTTTATGTTGTGAATAATGTTTTCCCTTATGGTGCAGTGGAGATCACACAAGAGGACATAAGAAGATGATTTACAGTCAATGGGAAATGTTTGAAGAGATACATTGAGGGACTTCCGACTAATGCAGTGGATTTTATCACACTGCATGACCCCATCATCACTTGAGAACATCAGGCTGTTCCTAACCCATTCACTTTTATATTATTTTTCCTATTTAAAAATTCTGAATTTCATGTGCATATATCATCTCATGGGTTCACATTGAGGACAATTCAATATTTTAATTGTGGGGGAGGGAACCTTTTAGTTTAGTAATTTCAATTGTTTTCCTGTTAAAAAAACAAAACAAAATGTGTGTTTTTCAAAATGTGTGTTTTTATTTTTCAATTTTCTTTTTGTTTTTGAGCTGAAATGATTATCATCACAATTTTAAAATGCATGTCAATGAGTGGAACAATTTATCCCATGAAACTAAGCTTAAATGAATGCTGAAAATGACTTTGTTTCAAGTTCAAATATTTAGTAATTTGATGAAAAGTACAGGTAATTTTGAATCCCATGCCACATCTCACTGTCTTTATATTTGAAATCACATTCTTGTGAGGCTTCTGAACCATTATTATCATATTCTTTAAATTCACCACAGTTATTGAGAGAACCAAACCATGCTTTATTTAACCAGAATTTGATCTATTCCTATCAAAACTTGAGGGTTTGTGGTACGTATGTTTAAATGATTGAGGAATTTGTTTGGTATTAAAGACCCTATTTCAAAGAATCCTATTTCATAATGGCCTACCATGAAAATTTAATCCTTGTAGCCCTTAGAAGACATGCACATCTTATTAGGTTAGCCACATTACAAGCCAATTTTCCCTATCCAACCAACTCTTGAAGTAAAATTTCATAATCTAGTTGAACTTAAGTGTGGGGGAAGCTTTCTTGTATTGTGCTACCACATTCTATAATTCTTTGGGTGGAAAATTAAATTCTGATGAGATGTGTTTTCTTCTAAAAAAATAATTATATTAAAAGATGTGCCTTTTCTGGAGCTTTCATGATAAGTGAAGTTGTGCCTTTTCTGGAGCTTCTAATTGATGTAGAAAGTTATGCATATCTGGAGCTTTCAAGAAAATCATGTTTGAGAAGATAGACATTTTTACTGTATAAATGTTGAATGGTGTGAAAATTCCTTTATTTTTCATGATGATGGAGCTGAATTGATACTATGGGGATTGAGGAGAAGGCCATATTTAAGTAAAATTAGATTAATTCAATTTTGCTTCAAAAAGAGTCAAGCCCTCCTCATTCAGGCTCAGAATTTTTCACATCTAAATCCTACCAACCGAAAGCCACAGAACAACCCTAAAAGTCCTCATGATAAACATATGTCCTAGACTCACATCGGGTGGTGATGTAGGAATTAATCAAGCCTATGGTGACCCTTGTATGAGTTTGGATGAGAAACACATTGCAAAAAAATTGATATTTGTGTGATGATAGAAAATTCCAGAGAGGTAAGTATTTTGTGCATGGGAGGATAAATAAAGTGGAAATATATTGAATGATATAAATGAAGAACTTGAAATAATGGTTTTTTATGAGGCATTATATCTTTTGATTCTTGGTTTGTAATTGTTCGATCTCAAGGATATGTGTTTTAAAATTGGTTTTGATTTGATATTGATGTTTACTTAACACGAGGTTTTGCCCAGGAGTGAAAAAGGTTAAGTGTGGGGGAGTTGATAAAACACTATTTTGTTGAATATTTTATTGATAATAAATGATATAATTTCCTCATATTGTGATAAATATATTCATTTATGAAATATTTGGTATTAGATCATTCATTTGAAAAATTTGATGAAAATTCCAGTTTTACCCTTTTAAAATGTACTGTAGTATTTTAATGATAATTATTTTAATAATTATTATTTGAACTTAATATTTTTTAACAGTGTTTCTAACATAATCATCTACAACTTTCATTCAGTACAGAAGATCTAAAAAGTGCATTTGGATGGAGTAAATGGTCCATTAATCCAATGGTGCGCTGGACTCGGCAGAATGGACATGGGTTCTATATTTGGGACATATTATCTTCATCCGTGCATGGATTGAGCCCAAATTTTGATGAACGCTCGTGGAAATTATTTTTCACAAATTATCCTTATGGAAGGCCGGTCCATTCACGCGTTTTTGAGGTCCAATAGTCAGTGAAACTTGGAATAAAATATTTGTCCGAGTTTTTCATTTCACACTTAAAAAGTTATGAAACCCTAGCCCTCCAAAACTCTATTTAAAGGGGGTTTTAACTCTTTGGGAGGGCTGGTACAGGCTTTGGGAAGGTGGGTAAGAAATGGTGTCTCTTGGGAGCCCCTCAAAAATCCTGTAATAAGTAATCATTTGTGCAAACCTCTCTTCCTAAAACGGCTCTCCTCTCCAACCTCTTCTTTGTATTTCTTTTCCTTCATGTTTGTTTATTGAATTTTTCTTCAAATAATCTTCTGAGTTCTTCCCTTTTCTTCTTATATTAATCTTATTTATTGGTTTGGAATCAATAGTGGAGATGATATTGGGTTCTACCCTTTCAATCCTTTGCTCATGCAAAACGTCTCCATGATGACTACACCGCCCATGGAAGAGTAGTTCTTTTTAGTAATCGATCGACCCCTATCCTTCGTCATTTAATTATTTTAAATCATTGAGCTAATTTAATTCATTTAATATGATCCACGAATTGTGTTTTTAAATTGTAAGAAAATAAAGCAAGCAATTGAATAATTAACACCAAAACACGCGAGGTCGAGATTTTGTGTAAATTGTGAGAGCACGATCTTAATCGGTAATACAAGACCATAGGGGATAAATTTGTAGAGTTCAAATATAATACCTAAGAACAAGTCATCCTAATTTCCATAATGTATATGTTCTATAATTAACCACTGACCATAAGCTAACCTTAGAACAATAATCAAAGTAGGGTTCTGCGATTGCATGTTCCGAAGCTAGCCTAGGGTTTAAGTAATTCCATCTTTGTGGTTAAGTTAACTCTTGTAGGGTTCAAGGGTTAAAAAATTAGGGGATCATAATTATGTGGATATTGATTTAAATGATAATGATTAATAAGTAAATTAAGTGGTACAGTTAGATCTATTACTCTTTTGAAAATATTTTCTAAAAAAACATCTTCTTGTTGTGACTTTTCAATCAAACTTCATTTCAAAATTAAAAACAAAAAAATGCAATCTTCTTCAAGCAAACTTCTTCATGTTTTATAAACTATAAACAACCACCCCTCATCCATCAAGTAGTTTTTTATTCTCTTTTATTTTATTTCTATAATACCTCTGAAAATTTATTTTAATTCACTTCCTCCTTTGAGAGCTGACCTTGGTCAGCCACTCTATTGCACCTAAGTACCCCAAAATCATACTAATCATTTGAGGGCGCCCACGACAGCACTCTTTCAATACCTCATTGACTTATCTAGATAAGGTTAAATGAAAAATCACAGTGTTAATAATGTTCAAAACTCTTATGTGTCACCAAATGGTGAAATCAATACAACTATCATAGGAACAATGCAGAACAAAAATTTCCATTAAATGTAATTTGGATCATCCCTATATGTGATTTATATATTCCTAGGAACATGCTCATTACCAAATTCTGACACACCCCTAGTCTCATTTCTACTAACAAAAAATAGTAATACAAATGGAAAACATGATATCATACCCCTTTATAATGTCTGATACATGGTTCACTAATAAGTAACTAAATCCTATTGGCCACATGACCTCAAGTGTGCCTCCACGTATGCCAAAGGTTGTTGACTAGTTTCAAGGGTCTATAATGGTACGATGGGAAGACTATACCCACTCTACCAGAGTGGAAAATAGTGGTGAAATATATACATAAATCAATCAAATAAATAATGTAAATGTAATAGAAAATAAAAATCTATATAAGATTATTCTAATATTAATAAAATCCAATTCCATTTACAAAATGGAAATTATCATGCTATAAAAAATGAGGGGATACACAAGATACAAATAAATAGGAATATACAACATTATATACAAAATGAAAAAAAATCAAAAAGCTATCTCCAATATAATAATGAGTATATTCTCGGTCCTCTACCCTCACACTTCATCATAGTACCTAAAATTAGGAATCAAGAGCTTGAAAAATTCCCTAGTCCCTAACTATATCCATGAAGTTTCTCTAGGTTCCAATTGATTTTTCTAATAGTCTGTGATTAAAAAATAGTAGGACACCACCAAAAGTGCTTGAAATTATCTATTCCATGAGTATAAAAATAAATAGTGTGTAGGTAGAATAAAAAAATCAGTAAATGAAATATATAATACCCACATCAGTACAATATTTCTATGTATTACCCATTCAATGATTCCTACTTCAGCCTAAGAGGGTATGCCTCTGGAATATTATGATTTTTGGATATATTTTTATAAAACTCTTAGAACATAAGGCTCTTGGTTAAAGAATCTTCCATTTACCACATTCATACAAGGGATAGATCAGTCCTATGAAATTTAAGGTTTTAAATAAGGATTTTAAATAAGGTTATCAGGTATGTAAACATTGACAGAATCTGAGTATGATCATCAACTTGGAAGATGTTTCATTTAATTAAACAATATGATTCCTAATCCTATGAAAGGAATTACACAAAGGGAACCTAGGTATCATACTAGGTGTACTATGAACCCATCAACCTATGATCTCATCCATGGTATTCCTTATGGGAACCCAGGTATCACACAAGGAAAGGTATAATGGAATTTCCATATGAGACCATACCTGATATTCCATATAAGGAACCCATGTGTCTATCATGGAATAAATTAATGCACTGCCCTCTGAGTCCATCCTTTTAATTCCATACAGGTACCCCAAGTGTCACTCGTGGAACAATATAAGTCCACTCACTAGGTGATCCCATCCAAGGAATTCTACATAGAGAACCCATGTGTCACTCATAGAACACTATAATCCCATTTATAATTCTTTGTAATTAATTAATCTTGATGAGAATATCCTAAGGGTTCCTAGATAGAACCCATTTATTACCCTCAAAAACATTTAAAATGTTGATAGTTTAACAGTCAACCCATATGATTTAAAAATCTTCTCATTTCTATTTATCCACTTTACTAAAAAGGGGTTACTTAAGGGTGAGTAAAGAAGAACAAGGACAAATACCAACGGACATGGTCTTTCCATTACCTGTTTCATTTCATTAATTTTATATCTCATTCTATTAATTATAACATCACAAATAGTATGGGAATAGGACACACCTCATACGGTGTTTTGATTACGTAAGAAGTACTTAACCATTTACCTAGTTAGAAATACACACACGGGGTGGTTCTAATCAAGGTCTTAAACCTCCCATTGTATAAAAAGTCCATATAGTTCATGTAGTTAAAGGCTCATACATTTAATATAGGAAATACTATCTTTAAGAATCAATGCATGGAAATCATGACATGTGACACATCTTCACGTTATATAAACAACATGACTTTTAGGGAAAGGAATAAAACCACCTACCTTAGATGGGTAGTAGATTCCTCATACGTTATTATCCTCTAATATGAACAAGAATGGAATAAAATGGTGAAATAGATAAATAACCTAAAAATAGGGAATATTATCTCACATGGATTTAACATTCTATACATAAAGATAAATGAATAATGGAATGAATATTATTAAATAGATTACTATGTGAATCGAACATGATTAACAATGATCGATTTGGATTCCAAATATAGGAGATGGATAAAAAATGAGGTAGGATTCCAAAGAAGATCTCCAATGAGGGAGGTGGATATTGTTCATGAAAATAGGAGAATAAGGGAGGATTTGAATTAAAATAGAAGGATGAAAAATGGTAATTTCAACCATTTTTAAATTTTGTGTGGGTTGGGAACATGATTGTCCAAACCGTGTGCCAAACATGCACACCTACAGCCTAAGGTGGCACCTCCTCACATGGTTAGTCGCATGGTTAGGAAAAATATGGATAGACTATGTTGATCACCTATGAAAGTGGTTGTTCCATTTTTCATGACCATAAGGCCTCACTCATAGAATTTTTCAAATTGTGATCATCCTTCTTGGGGCCATACAATTGGTCTGAATTGTCACTATTAACCATGTGTGAATCTTGCATCTTATAATTTTTTCAAATACTAGAGCTTTGAGATAAAATGAATACGCAAACACTCATAACCCATTCCATAAACTCTTATGACCCTATATTAGAGTAAAATAAGAAGTTTAAACCAAAATTTAAAGGATTCATATCTCTCTGAAAATTTTGTACATTATAGGATTAAATCTAGTATATTTAGAAACTTAATGATGTAGAATGATCTTAAGATAAAAAATAAATAGAAAACTAGGATTACTGATATATTGACCAATTATATAAAATTCTATTTCCGAAGGATCAAGGATCTTGAACATGAGGTTGTATCCATGTGATGAAATCTCTAAAAGCAAGAAATACTTAAAACTCCTAACATGACATCGAGTAATTAGAGTGGCTGGGAAGTAGAAAAAGTTTATGTGGTTCATGGGGAATCAATAGAGAAGGTGGATAATTTAAAATAAGTGAAATTATTCAATGATAAGGTAAAATATGTTAAATGGGTTGATTATAAGAAAAATCCATAGTGGTTGATGTGAAGCCTCAGGAGACCACATCCTGGAAGAATATTGACTTGGTAATTTTCACAAAAGACCCAAAAGTAGACAAGCATAGTAGTGAAGACACACAATAATACACCATAAATCCAATGCAAAAATTTTTAAAATATGAGACATATAAAATATGTGTGTTCTTTATAAACATGGAATTCCAAGGAACACGATCAAAAAAACATATGAGCATAATTTTCTAAATATAGTATTTTTATAATGGATTCTGTTTTCGGTGTGAATATTATAGACACAAATCAATGAATTTATCTGCAATAGTATAAAGAAGTGTATTGGTGGAGTCCCAAAGAAAAAGATACTAGTTTTTTGAGTTTCATCAAGGATTTTGAAAACTTATAATGAATGTAAAAACCTATTTTTTGAACTGGTTAGAAATTCTAAAAAAATAGTTTTTATTTTAGTGGATGGGATAAATCTTAAAAAAAATATTCAAAATGTAATTTTTAGAGTTGGAACACTTAAATGTGTTATTTTAAAAAGGTGTTTATGTTCCTGAGGGGTTTCATAGAATCCATAATGAGTTTTGAGAGAATCAGAGTTCAAGAACCTAATTTTTAAAAGGATAAGGGGATGCACATGGTTAACACATGGTTAGTAATTAACATTACCCTCAATTGTGTGGCTTTATATGGGTGTCACATGATTTATAAAACCATTCACCTAAGGCCACACAGTTGTGTGAAAAGTTAGTAGTAAATTTAATTGGTGAATTTCACATCTTGTGAAAGGATTTTTTTAATTGTGCACCTAGTCTTGCAATGTGTTTGGGTGAGACTATTCTAAATGCATAGATTGCACCTGGTTTTTCAATCCATTACCTTGAACTATGTGATATTTGGACCAGGTATAGTTGGAAACACATGATCTATGCATGGTTTAAAAAACAATGTGGCTAAATCATACACCCCTTTAAAAATGGTAAATTTATAATTTTTGACCACAATTTCTTTTAACCCTTAATCTTATTTTTTTCTCCCCATTTTCACAAAAACCTGTCCCATGTTTGGAGAGATCCTCCTTCCCTCAATTTAGGATTTATCTGGTCTTTTCTCCCAAGATGTGAATTAAATGTCGATTGTCATGTTGGAACAAACTCAGTTAGTCTCTCAATCCTCTGGCATCCTTTATTTATTTACTTTTTTCTATTTTAATCACATCATTGTGTGAGATAATATTATCTAATTTTATTAAGTTCAATAATTTATTCATTTTATCTCGTTTTGGATTGAATCATGGCCCGATATTGGACTATTAAATATTTATAATCAATAAATTGGTGGTTTATGACTTTTCCCTCAAAGTATCACCATCTATATTATATTTCCATTATTTCAAATGATATAATTTTTTCATATTACTCCTAAATTGTGAAATTACTTTAATTTAATTGTTTATACCACAACCTTGATGTTCTAAAACCCCATCACATGGTTGGAGGTGGGTGAACTCAACTTGGTCCACCCCTTTGGGTGTTTGTTATATTTATCCTTTATTGGAAATTATGTATAATTAATCAACACCCACTTAGTGTGTTTGACCTAACTATTATAAAGGGAAGTGATTAATTGGGGCTAAGTGAATCTTTGATAGGTAAGGAATTACACTTGGCCCATTTTAAAATTATAAAATGTATGGCTAGAATCTTTTTTACACATAAGTGAAATGAAAAATAAAATTTAATGATATTTTTAGTGTATTAGAAAAATTCCCATTGGTGTTTAATCATTTAATTTGTGTTTGACTATTTTTATTGACCAACTTAAGAATATAAATTTAATTGTTTTATGGAATGTATACTCACATGGACCTTATTATCACTTGTGAGTGATTTGACTAAATGAATGAATCATAATGAATTGTGATTTTGGAAAGGATATTTCTCATGGACTATGTTTAATTATTAAACCTAACATGTATAATTACTAGTTATTCTAGGAGTGGTATTTGGTTTCTAATATGTAATGCCTTGGATGAGCTTATAAGGAATAGCATTTTGGGTGAATTGTGAATGATTAAGCAATAGTGAATATGTTTTTCTTAATCATTGCCTAATTGAAATATCAGACATTGAATTCCTCATTATTGTACATGGTGTTCCTTACCATTTATTGGGAATTATTGGATATATTATTCCTTATCATTATTTGTTGAAATATTATACATGTAATTCCTTATTATCATACATAGTGTTCCTTATCATAATTTATTAAAATTTCAGACATGTCATTCCTCATTATCATACCTGGTGTTCCTTATCATTATTTATTGAGATATAAGACATGGAATTCCTCATTATTGTACATGGTTTTACTTATCCTTTTGGGAAAATTTTCAAACATGGAATTATTCATTACTCATTAAAATTGTTGGACATGGTAGTCCATATCTTTTATTAGTAAGGGTTAGACATGATTCTCCACATTCATTTGGTTGGATGCTCTGGAAGATACCTTATTTAAATAAGAAAATTCCGGCATGGTTATCATTGGACAAGGATTCTTTGGTTATATATCAGGGTTATCAGGTCAATTTATAAAAAATGTGAAATTCTTTGACATTTCATTTAAGGCCAAATCTTGTATGGTTAATCGGGTTTCCCATGGGGAAACAGGTCTCAAAATAGTTATTTATTTCATTACACTACTTTATTTATTTTAACTACACAATGTAAAAAATTTCTATTCACATAGTGTATTTCATTATATACTATTGGGTGTGGCCTACTAATGATACCTTGTTTTGGCCGCTATTGGGTACCTATATAGACCTCATGGATATAGGTTAGTACTTGAAGCATACTTTTTTTGATTTACTTTGTACTGAGACTTGACATGGGTTTGGGGATGATCATGCACTCAGACTGCCTACAAGATTTGGGTATTATTATTATTATTATTTCATTATATCTCATTATATTTTGATTTCTTTTGTATTTATGGCTTATAATGTTCATGAATTGTTGGTTTTATTAGCACTAGCATGGTTATCTATTTTTTATTATCTGTAAAGGATTTATTTATCTTCCACTACCTTTATTTTATTTATTCTCTCATTGTGTTTATTATTGATCCAAATAGTATAATTTCCCCACTTTACAACCTTTATACCTTCTCTTTTATTCAGTAGCCTGAGGAATATGGGAAAGCATACATGTGGCCTTATCATCAACTAGTCTAATTACTCTTTATAGAGTGGACATGGTCAGTATGTGAAAAAGTGGAATTATAAGTTTCTTTTTTTTGTATTACTATTTTGGAGATAGTATATGGGAGACTATAAATGTGGAAACACTTGGTAAATAGCTCCTTTCTAGTAGTGTACAACCTAATAATGAGAGAAATATCATGTTTCTATGGAAGGGATTTTTTATATTGTTTATTGTTACAATTAATGTATTTTCATTGTCTACTAATTTATGAGATCAACCACATTTCCTATTATGGTAAGAGATGGTGTGTATTAATATATCATTTCAGGAACATGAGACTCAAATTTAATTAGAATTCTTATTTGTATACCATGCTTGTGTTTTTCTTTACTTATATGCATGTGTTCCATACTAATTTAGTAACTTCCCATATTGTGACTCTGATATATATGTTTGATTAAATAAATATTATTCATCAACCTAAATGGAGTTTTCCCATATATCATGAATTTATAATTCTATTTATCTTTCCTAAATTTCATTAGATAAATGAAATGGTTTTTTAAATAGTTCATGAATTAACGAGAATTATTTTTTTAAATGACAAGGAAATGGATTTTTTTGATAAATTAAAGTTATTTCATATGGATGTCGGGTAAATGGAATGTTAATATAAACTTATAAAGGATTATACCTCTATAAATTTTGAATATTGAACAGTATAACAAGATATTTATGCTTGTATCAACCTAAGTAAGTTATTCTTGGAATGTTATGCTAATGGGATTAACTTGAATCAAACCAAGTGGGTCAATATTGGCATTTTATGCTTAAGAGATAAACCCATTATGGGCATTTTAATATATATATATAAATTTAACTTTTATGGGTTTCAATTAAATGGGATTCCAATTGAAATTTATAGATAACTAACTCTATAAATTGGGAATGTATGGACATATAACTACACCCATATGAGAATGATGGGATCCTCATAGTTTTCCCTTAATTCTATTTGTTCACAGTGCTTAACCCCATGTGGGTGTATTCATGATAAAAAGGATTCTCATTTAAAGTATTATTAGCCACTCATATGGGGTATCATATAAATGTGTGGTGGAATCATACTTGAACACTCCCCCTTAAAATGATAAATGACCATGTCTCTACTTTTGATATTTATTGATATGAGGCGTTAGTAAATTAAAATTATAGTCACAACCTATAGTTTTTTTTCATCTATATATTACAAATGAAATTTTATTTAACTAAGACCAATTGTGAGAACATATGGATAAATAATGGTTAAATAGAATTATGTGACAATTTTCCTACAATTCTATGATGATATAGCTAAATAAAGTACCAATTACACCATTTAAAAAATTTTATTAATTATGGTAATTGACATTAAAGATATCAGATCCCCTTTAATGTTAATAATAAATGTGAATTGATGTTTTAACCCAAATAAATCCTTTTTAGTAGTTTTTTTAGTGAGATCCCAGTAAGTGTTATCTTTTGAATTTACTTGAGAGATTATTTGAGAGGGAACATAAATGATTCCCATGGTAGATCCTAGTGACCATTTAGGCATGAATCTAGTTTATAATGTGATACCTTATGTTAAATTAGGGTTTAGATTATTGTCGTATCACACTTGAAGATATGAAATAGGTAGAATTATTAGCTGAGTTTTTAAGCATGGTGAGTGTTGTTTTTTTTGACCATTTGAGTTAGGTAATACTCATAAATGATGAAATGAAACCCATAGTAGGTGGGTGGTTTTTGGGTAATTTAAACCTCAGGGGGGTGTTTTCATGTACAAAATCCAAGTGAGTGTCAGCTCCTTAAAATTTTGCATTGGTATTGTGACCATAGAAGGAAAACTCCTCTATGAGGATGCTTGGATACAATTAGGGCCTAGTAGGATGATGCTTATTTGGTGATGTCATTATGACTTTGTTGACAGGTTTGAACCCTTATAGGTCTATGATATTTTACTTTATTTAAATTTCATATCTTTATAAATATTTTATAGGCGCATTAAATTCCATTTAACAGATTCCCACAGGTGGGATGTGGTTCTCATGTTAAAGACCTTTGGGATAGGTGGATATATCTATTAAAACTATTTTGAATTTTGATCAATAGGAATAGGTGGGATACCTAGAGGCTCTTAGTTTTGACTGAGACCCTCATGAGATGACGTTTGGTTAGATTAATGGATACCTATGATGGAGGTTGTTCAGAGGATTACATTTTATTTTATATGTGTCTAGATTAGTTTTACGCTCGTTTTGAGACCGGTTCTTGAGAGGTGATTAGGTTTTTCAATAATAGGCATGGTGATGAATTATATTTTTTAGGAATCACCTAGAGTGATAGGTATCAAGAATAGTAATGAAGGTTTAAACTATTTGGGTTCCTAGACTAGGTGACTAATTATGGTAGGGCTAATGCTTTAGTTTCTGAAATGATGTTTTGAGGTGGAAGGACATTCGATAATTCATGGAATATGTGAGGTGAGAAATTTTGAAGAGGATTTCCAAGGGATATTCTGAAATATTGAAAACAAAATGTGTTATAAATCATGTCATTATGGCCTTGTTGTTAGAAGAATCATGGGAGAATGAGTCAAGTCTCGGACTGGGTGGTATGGGAGTGTATACTCATTAGGTAAGGAATTTTTAATTCACACTGGATATGCATGGTAACTGATTGATATGGAACATTAGTGAGTAACTAGGTATGAGCTGAGGATCAATGGTTTTGAAATAAATGGTTGAGGTCATGGTGACCAAATTGTTTGGGTAAATTAAAGAAAGTTCTTAGTGATTAGGGTAAAATTGGAAATAAATAGGGTGTCCTGAGATATTTGGTTTGTGGGTAGAACTAGAAACGCATTGTTTGGAGTCATTGTGTCAGAATTAAATTAAAGGCATGAATAGCCTATTTTGAAGGAGTGTGACTCAGGAGAGAGATATACACCCATAGATGGAATATTTGTGTACTCCATGTTTGGATAATATCATGCCTAATATCTTAACATCATCCTGGGTATACTGAGTGAGAATCTTCTATACACAAAGGTATGTAGATGTATTATTATGTTTTGATAGTGGGACTCCTTGGGAGTCAAAGTTGAGGAGTGTTTTAAGGTAGGCCTGATTGTGGGGAGTGTGGATATTGATTGTGGTTATCCTTGTTATGATTTGAAACTTTATAAATTCCATAGGAACCTTTCTCGGTAAGTGGGAATGGCTGATGGGTGATGTCTACATTGGAAATCGGGAGTTAGGAGGTTGTTTTCCATGTTAGTAATTATGTATAGGGTTGAACATAACAAGGGTAATGTAATCATAATTATTTTTCATTGGTGCGACAATAAGAATTATCTTAAGGTGGGGATTGGGATATCAGTCACAGGAATTTGAACCTTTGGTGAAAAGGGTCATGGGATCTTGAGACTAGTTGTCTGATGGTCATTTTGGATATCATATTCTATAGGATAAATAAAACAATTTATAGTTGGATTTCATGGTAAATTCTAGGAACAAGTTTATATGGGGGATGGGATAGAGTTTGAGTGTGGGTGTTTAGCCTGGGATAGATTGTGACAATGCATGGGTTTTAGAATAGAATTTTTTTTGGTGATTGTGTTGTTTTTAGGTGGAATAAATGATGGATTTTCTAGGAGACATCATCATATGTTAGGTGAGAGCTTTGGTGATCATGCTTGTAACAATATTGGTATGCATTGAGATAAAGGATTCAATATCTGGTTTTGATATCTTAATGGATTTTGAAGTTGACAATTTTTTTAGTTAGATAGAAGTGGTTCAACTTGATTTTCCTGAAATTGTTACATGTGGTCAGGGAGGAACCTCATTATGCATGTTTTGATTTGATATGGGTTCAATCTAAAGGTTGGTGGGATATGTTCATAAATCAAATTTCACAACCAGGATAACTTGGTTCGATTGGAATTCAACTATTTAATAAAATTAATAATTGTACTGAAATCATCATTAGTATGATAAGGGTGTAATTTTGTAGGAAATTCTTATAGTGGAAGTATCATGTATTAGATTTTTCTACATAATGCAAGAAACTATGATAGGGAACAACATAGTTATATTTTTTTAATTGTATGCCAATATGATCAAATATTGGTTTACATGGGCTCAAGTATGTTTCATATGGAGGTTCAATAATGATTATGAGCACTATCTTGAGTTTTAACGATATAATAAATGTATTATAATTTGATTCATGGAGTCTCTATAAGAATTTGAAAAAACAACGTGGCCATTTGATTATGAATTCATGACTCGAGTAGGTCAGATGATGTTTTCACTATCCTCCGAGGATTCTTAGGGAAGAGAAGTTATATGGTGGGGAAGTTGTGGGATCTTGTGTTTTCAACTAGTTTTAAATTATAAAGTAATTTTATTATTTTCATTTGGTTTATGGGATAGATCTTAAAACAATATTTGTAATGGAATTATGAGAGTTTGAACACTTAAATGTGTTGGTTTTTTATGGGTTTTAAGTTCCAAATATGTATCTTCGAAGCCTAAATGCGTTTCTAGAGCTTCATGTTTCATGTGCCTGATTTTTTGAAGGATATGGGGAGGCACATAGTTACTTCATCATTAGTTCTAACCATACACCTAAATGGTGTGGCCCCATAGGGGTGTCACTTGGTTTTCAAAACATTTCTCATAAGGTTTCACGGTCAAGTGAGGATTATGTAATAAATTACAGTGGTGAATTGCATATCTTATGCATAGTTTGTTTAATTGTACATCTAAACATTTAGGTTTTTGGGGTCATACAGTTACAAACAATGATTTTCACCAGTTTTTTTAAACTGTGCACATGAACTATGCAATCTGTGGATCATGGATAGTGGGAGCCACACAATTAGAACACATGTTGGAAAATTGTGGATCCAAACTATTCACCCCTTTAAAAAGGTGAGTTTTTTATTTTTTCCCAATTTTCTTTTAACCATGAAGACTCATTTATTATCCCTATTCACATGGATGCCTCTCCCATGTGTAAAGAGGTCATACTTACCTCAATCTAGGATTTAAGGTTTCCTCTTGATCTGAGCATGTAATCGAACACCTTCGGTCATGTTGGATCACCCTTTTTTAGTTTCTCAATCCCCTTAATTATTTACCTTTTTTAATTTTCTCTCTTAAATACTATCATTTTGTGAGAAAATATTTCTTATCTATATGGTGTTCTTATAGTTTTTAATTTTCTCTAACTTTATCTCAAATCAATGCCTGATATTGGGTGAGTGAAGCTTCCTAAAAATGAGGAAGGTTATCTCTAAAGTTTCCCTCAAATTCTTCCCACTTATATTTTTTTCATTGTATTGAATTCTTAAATTTCCATGTGTTTTTTATAAATAATTAAATACCTTAAATTTAATTGTTTATACCATAAATTTGATGTTCTTTGACCCCGTGACATGGTTGGAGGTTGGTGACCTCAACTTGGGCCACCCCTTTGGGTGTGTCCTATATTTATCCTTCATTGTTAATTGTCAATAATTAACAAACACAACACTTGGTGTGTTTGAATTAACTATTATAATTGAAGTGATTAATTAGAGAAAAATGAATTATTTATTGGAAAGTAATTACAATTATAAGTTTCAAAATTATTAAATTTAAGGCTCGACTCTTTTTCACTCATAATTGAAATGGTAAATATAATGAAATGAAATTTTAGGTTGGTTGGATAAATACCCTTTACTGTTAATCATTTACATATTTTTCACTATTATGATGGTCTGACTTAGGTTTATAAATTGAAATATTTTATGACATGTATACTCACATGGAATTTATTATCACTTGTGAGGGACTTTACTAAATGAATAAATCATGATGAATTTTAATTTTGGAATGAATTTTAATCATGGAATATTTCTAATTATTAAATGTAACATGCCTTCTTATTATTTATTCCATGGTTGGTACATGATTTCCAATAAAAAATTCCATGGATGGGCTAATAAAACATAGTGTTTTTGAAGAATTATGAATTGTTAATAAATATTGTATACAATACATATAATCATTATCTAATTTAAATATCAAACATAGAATTAATCATTATTAGAAATGTTTTTCCTCGCCATTTATTGGGAATTATTGTACATGGTGTTCCTAATCCCAATTTGTTGAAATATTGGACACATGGTTCCCTATTATCACAAAATTGTGTTCCATACCTTTATTTATTGAAATATCAGACATGGAATTACTCATTATCAAACATGGCGTTCCTTATCATTATTTAATGAAATATAGGACATGAATTTCCTCATTATTGTACATGATCTTCTTTATAATTTATGAGAAACCATAGGATATAATGTTCCTCATTACTTATTGAAATTGTTAAAGAGGGTACTCTTTGTCTTTTATAGGGGAGTTTTGGACATGACTTTCCATGTTAGTTGGGTTAGATGCTCAGGATGATGACTTATTTAAATATTGAATACCTGTATAGTTATCCCTATACATGGATTCCTTGGTTATATACGATGGTTCCTAGGTTAATTAATATAAAATGTGAAATAATCAGATATTTTGGTTTAGGATGAAGTATATATGGTTAGCCAAGTGTCCCATATGGAACCTGAGCTTGAAATTTTTATTTATTTCGTTACACTATTTTATTTATTGTACCTTCACATTGTAACATTTTTTTATCAAAATATATTTCATTATACACTATTGGTGGTGTCCTACAGAGTTTAAAAACACCCTAGACAGGCCGTTGTTAGTTACTCGGAGATATCTCATAGCTGCATGTTAGGACATGGATTTTACTTCTTTCTTATTTCTTTACTTTGAACTATGACTTGACATGGATTTGGGAGGAGGAACATATACTCAGGTTCCCTATAGATTTGGATCTTTTTTTATTTATTCTTTTTCTATCTAATCTGTTGTATGTTCACAACTTTATATTTATGTATTATCATATTCATTCAAGGTTTGTTTTATTAGAACTGCAATGGTTACTTATTTATTATTATTTGTCATAGTTTTATTTATTTTACACTACGTTTATTTTATTTATGATTATACTATTTTTATTACTGGTCTAGATGTTATAGTCTCCCCACTATACCAACTTTAGACACTCACTACTAGTCGAAAACCTCTAGCATGTAGGAAGGTGTGCTTTAAGTGATGTTTCCAACCAGTGGGATTACTATTTATAGAGTGAATCAGGTTGGGACATAGAAATTAATTTTATTTTTTACTAAATATGTTTGATCTAACAGATATAGAGGTGGAAAAATTACATGTACCGCTAAAAAATGGTAGTAGAAAAGATGGATCAAGAATGGAAAAGATGATAAGGTGAATGTTGTAGGGTTTCTTTTAAAATAAATTGATCTGGATATATTTTAAATTCTTAATAGTGGATACACTTCAAAAATTAGAGGAAACTGGAATATTTTCTTGATACTCAAATATGAAAAATCATGTTCGATTCATTTTTCCAATGATGAAGGGTCAAAGATCGTTGTCTCTAAAAAATTTAAAATAGGAGGAAATGATTTGAAGTGAACAAATGTGTTGGTAATTGAATACCCTTGGTCAAAAATCACTAATTTTAAATCAATTATGTGAAATGGGGAATTTGGTTGACATAAATAATAATTATTTCATCATAAATGTTTAATATTGTATTATTTTGATGCAAGGAAAGTGAAAAAAGGAGAATATCCACCTCATTGGTGGAGAAAAATATTGGTTCTTTCTTTCTAAGGAGGAAGAGAACATGCTATGGAATAAGAGGCATGGACACTTGAGCCAAAATTCCTTGGATGACTGGTACTAATTTAAAGTGCATGTGAAATCCCAAATAATTCACATGATCATAATCAGACATGTTATAAATGTCAAAAAGGGGAAATCAATCAAAATAATTATAAGATGAAAGACATGAAGTCCAAAGGATTGCTTGATTTGGTGCATACAGATGTGTGTGGACCAATATAATCCAGGGAAATAGATGTAATTAGGTATTATGTGTTGTATATTTATTATTATAGTAATATGAAATAGTTTATGGATAATTATCATAAATATAAAGTATTAAACTACACAACACACCATTGCATATTGGTGGAGAGGATTCATGTGTTGAAATTTTAAATGTTCTAGATTGATTATAGTATTGAATATACTAACTATCTGATAGAGTAATATCTTCTGAATCATGGGATAATGTGCCATGTTTTAGTGGTGAGTACTCTTTAATAAAGATTATTTTTTGAGATGGGTAAATAGATTCTTAAAAATATGTATTTTAAAATTCCCATTGAGAAGAAATTATGTAGGAAATATCCAAAGTAAGTGGTTGTTATATCATTTTATATCTTCAACGAAGATTTTTTATATTTTAATAAATGGAATAAACCCTATTTGAGGTGGTGTGGGATGAATATAACATTTACATACTTTTTTATCTTTTGAACTAAATGATTTATTTGTGTAACTCCTCATCCTGGATGACTAAATGGTTCCCATGTGGGGTTTCCACATAACCTTAGGGTGTGTCCCCATATGCTAGAGGCTACCAACTAGTAGAGAGGTACTAACTTAATCATGGGGAGGAAATACCATATAGAAAGTGTCTCATGGTTCATGTCCAAATTTGAAAAAAAATCTATAAGACCCATATATATAGTGGATGTCCCACTAACATGTAGGTACAAAATTGGGTACCCACTAGGCCCACATAGTAAAAAATATAAAGAATTAAATATATATGATAAAAAATATAAATAAATTACATGTTTCATATAAAAATAAATATGAATCACATAATATTAAAAATCACATTCGCTATTACATGCTGAAAAAAAAATATATGGCCTCTGGCCCAACCCATACTCCATCTTACCATATCTATAACCTCCATGACCTACAAACCAATACAATAAGTCTAGATCCACGTGGTTCCTATTTCCTGAGATAAAATAAGTTGTTTTACCCACATACATTGGAACTCATTCTGAGTATGTGGATAGTGTTTTAGTCCAATGACTCATAGGTATCCCCAATGCCTCAAACAAATTGAGTTTTACTGTTATCAAGTGGGTATGCATGCAATAAATCTATAAGGGGAAATTATTCCCTTGAAACACACCTAGATAGAAATATAACATTCTAGAACTATAATTATAAAATCATACCTTCTTTAGAACCATGTCAAATTCCATTTCATACCACAACCCATACAATACCTTCTTTAAATCCATGTCAAAATTTCTGTCATACCATGAACCATACACTAACTTCCATGGTACCATGTTAGAATTAATGTTTATCCATAACACTATAATTGCATATATCCCATTATTGCACATGTAACTCAAGTCATAGCATCATCATGTACTTGACCTATCCATGTATACTTAGGTAGGTCTATCAATTCACCACAACCAATCCCTATAGACTCTAGGGAGGTCAGCCCTACACATGACCGATCCCTATAGGTTTTAGAGAGGCCAATATTGACCATACCATCCCATCCCTATAGGATTTGGGGAGTCTATATTCAAGTACACCATTCAACCCCCTTAGGTTCTAGGGGATTCAAAATCTAGAACACTAGCCTATCCCCATAGGTACTGGGGGTCATCGCTAGTACCTTGACCCATCCCTACACACATAGAGAGGTCATGTTAGTCATCAACCAGTACACAAAAACAAAATCTCAACAAGACACATGTCTTATCTATCAAATAAAAAAATCACCATCCAATAACTAGTTCTTATAGACCTAGTCCCACGTGTAAGAATCCTCTTGGTTCCCTTAGACCCATCCCATCCCTCTATGGGTCTGTCACTTTCATCCGGATCAACCCACTACATTATTAACATAATAAAACATTGTTATTCAAAACACACATCACATATGACATGTTTGAATTTATTATAATGAGGTACATGAAAATAAAATAACCAAAATATAAAGAGTCTCAAATAAAGTGAAGGTCCCTACCTCAAACATGGTCATTCCAATAATTTTGAAGCCTCACCATCATTTCCTAGGCCCATCTAAGCACCGTCTTCACTAACAAGGCCCCATATCACATCTATCCCCATAAAAAATTTTTTATAATGAATTATAATTAATATAAAAAATAAAACAAAATAGTATTAATCCCTAAAGACTCACATGATTTTCCATCAAACATGTCTAAGGTTTTTTCCAACCCTAAAAATTCACTTAGAACCTGCTTTACCCATAATTATCAACAAATTAATTAATAATTTTGTTTAAACTAAAAAACACAAATTGGAATAAAAGGATCCAAACTGACTAAGTACTCTAACAATGTTTTAATCACATGAAATTGGGTGAACATCACTACAAACAAACCCATGTTCCTATTATATGAAAAATACCCAATTTTAATACCCAAATTGAAGGCTAAATAAACTCAAAATTTCATAATTAATCCCTCAAGAATCACATGGATTAAAGGAATTCCAAACGAGGTAAAATTAGATTCAAGGGAGGTTCTCCATCTTCTATTCACATGGATATGGGGGATAAAATTGAGTAAAAATGAGCATCAATAGAGGATCTCCCTCTTCTATTCTCATGGATAGTGGTGCTCACCAGCGAGTCTTTGGATTCAAATAGTGTTCCTTATACACTGATCATCCCACCAACTAGATGCTAGCCAGATACTAAGAAGTAGCAGTATAATCAGTCCCCTAAAACCCCTCCAAACCCCCATACGAGTGTTAAAACATTTCTAAAAATGCCTCCTATTTGTTTTTAAATGTTCAAAATTTTACTCCAAATCTCAGCACTCAAAACTAACCAAACAAAAAATGGAAAAATTAAATTTACAAGATGATTTTACAACACATAATGATACAGGTCATTTTAAACTCCCAAATATAATACCTCTAATCTAAGACAAACTAGGGTAAATATTGAACCACATCTCCTAACCTATCATGGTCGAAAATCCGGCAATAACTCACAACATTCCTTCTTTGAACACCAAATGTGCTTCCACTATTTAACTCCAAACAACAAGCTTCAGTATACCAGCTCCCTTCTAAAAAATTAAATTTGATCTTTGAACAACATAAAAATCTCCTCAAACTATGTTCTTAATAAAGCTTCCAACTTACCTTGTCTCATTTCACATGAAATCATTGGTCATTCCCTCCACTACCAAATTTCCGTAAAACCTCTCAACCTCACATACTGATATGTTATCAACACCATGTGATCTAGATGCCTAGATATGAAGGAATCTCATGACCATAAAAGTAAACACACCATAGTTCAAACCAAAAAAATTGGTTCCGTGTCCTGATTAAATCTTCCACCGGTTAGAAAAACCTCTATGTAACACCTTGAACACTAATGTAGCGACTCCCACTTAGAACACCTCAAACAATACTATGCCCAAGGCTGATGATCAGATCCCACTTGTTTCTGCATCTGATTCTAGCCTAGTATTCATTAAAGAATCCATTTATTATGACCTCATTTATCCATCAGCCTCAAAACACCATATGATTATCCATAGATCGACTTCATGCACCTTTGATCCCCCTCACATAGGGGTTGCATCACAAAGACTGAAATCTCACTCCCTATCATAGGAGAGACCTTTTTGTCACATAATTGAGACTACTCATATATGATCCACCATGAAGGGTAATTCATCACTCGCACCCATATCATGGTAATGATATCCATGATTTACATTTAAGTTAACACCAATAATAAGGTCCACATATTAAATGATTGATGGCATACTCCACACCTTCCAGATATTCCCTTATTTATCCAAGAGTACCAACCTAAAAGGGTCTTATTGGAACCTTGAGTGGGCCTCTCCTCTCAATCCATGCTCCAACATTATGGGCATCAACCCCTAACACTCTCATAAAGGTTAAAAACCAAGATCATTCATGTCATCCTAGCCTCGCTATGGAAATTATTGTTCCCCTACTAAAACATCATCATTATCAACCAAGACCTCAAGTCACCATGATCATTATCCGTTCATCAAACCCCAACCATTCCCTATCCCACACATATTTTCTCACTCTCTAAGTATCTCAATGTACACTTATGTCCCACCCAAACCATAGCTAAATGGCACAACACCTATCCAACACATGGGTTACCAAAATATTCCATCAATTCTCAACAGTTTCACACTCCTATGAAATCTAAAAATAAGGTCCCAAATTAAATTTGGTGAGCCAAAGCTCAACGAACTCAACTTATACATCTAGTCCACTGGTCATTCCCCTTCCATGGGCCAGCCTCACATATTGAAAACACCCTTATTGTTATAAAAAACTAGAGTATCTCACTATGACGTGACATTGACATGACCACTCAACCCAATAATCATACATAAATTATACTAGAATTAATTTACTTTGTCACTAAACACAATCACTCTCAACTCCAATGATCAGATAAAAAGTATCTCACTCTTCTCCACTACCAAGCACAAAGATGGAACTCAACCTCACCCTTAAATTTCATAACATTAAAGTTTCTTTGACTATCCAAATCATCCTACGTCATATGGTTATACACACCATGAGACTCCTCAACTAATGAAAAATCCTAACTAGTGGTGCTCTACACCATAGTAATCCCCTACCAAGAGAACACATCAACTAATTCCAATCAAGTACCCAATACAAATACACATTTGGAATTTCAACTGGTAAGCTCACCAAGGCACATCAATGCACATATGATGGTTCTAATACCTAAACCCAAAAAACCACATCCAGCTACTCAAGCCTCATGTAAAACATCCACGAGACCACCACACATGAATCTATTAAAAAATAATCATAGAATATCTCCACAATAGGCTCACACTAAAAAATATATCCCACAACACATCCACCAACGAATCCATCAAACATCCACAACCTACCTTTTGAATGAACAAACCCACCATAGAGCTCCTTCCAGTTTACCAATATAAATCTAGTAAACCAAAATACAATGATCCGGTTGTTCTTTATGATACACATCAATCCAATCACTCACACACCCACTAAACTCACTGAATGGTTTCTCAAAAACCTCATCACCCAAGATAAACATGAAATTGAAGCATCTTGGTCACCCAAACAAACACCCAAAATCAATGATTATTGGTTCTCACTAGTAAAATATTCGTAATTTCAAATTCAAATTTCTAGAATATTTTACACACATCAAAACTCTCATGGGTTTTTTGAAAACAACCCTCAACATCCTTGTCATTTTCCTCAAAACCAAAATCCCCTTCCAAGAATGCCACTTTCCCAAAAAACAATATCATTTCCAAAATTCCAATTTGAAATCTATTATACAAACCAATTTGAATTCCAATTTGAAAAATAATTTTAAATTTAATTTCAAAATTCATTTTATTATTCTTTCATAAGGCCAAAAATATAATTTTGTTTTAAAGTCATCAACTCCATAAGTCACCTAAAATAAAAAAAAAAGTTTATAAAACCACAAAATACCCACTTCACACCATCTCATTATTTTTCTTTTAAAAAATAGTATTTATTCTAAAAACAAGGTTTTTATCAAAAACCAGATTTTCCAAAAATAAATTACCATATAGTATCCAAATATCCAAAAGTACAATCAGTAAAGAAGACACTCATATTAATATTAATTTCATAACCACTTATAATATAATTGAGATAGACATTGAGTTTATGGTATGTTTATTTAATTAATATACACTCTTAAAAGTCTATAATACCACAAAACACCACCCATATGCACATATATCATGATACTATCATTCCACTATCATGATGCATGAACAACCCAATGGATCCCAGATGACCCCTAAGACTCATTTGGTGTCTCATAAAACCCACATTGGGATTCTTGGTCAAACCAAATTCCTCACTCATCCTAGAGTTCATACTCCCGAAAATTGTAATCCCCTACTAACTCAAGTTTCAACTTATCTCATATTGACCAAGAATTCCATTGATCTACTAGTCATTTATTGAATTTCATTCTCAACTTCTAACTATCATATCCCATCTCGAGACATTCTTGAATACCATTTTTTAATTCCTCAACCTAGGTCGCTTGAATGGCATCGGAACATATATCTTCACATAACCTCAGGCGCACCTCCACGTACAATAGTGGCTAACAACTATCAGTGAGGTCCTAACACATTAGTGGGGAAACTATACCATCCAAAATGAGTCTCAAGTATCATTCCAATATCTACCAAAAAAAATTGCATAACCCATCTATATACAGGACATACTAGAAACCTATATGCACAAAACAATGAGACCACTGGTCCTCTATAGTCTAGAATATGAAGTAGTAAATCAATATGATACATCAACCAAAAATTGAAAAGAACTATCTTATCAAAATAAACATGAATTACAAAATATAAAAAGTCACATTTTTCAGTACATACTGAAAACAATAGAAAATAACTACATGGACTCCATTGTAACTCACATGCCATCCTCTTGTATCCATTTCCTCCATAACCTACTTACTTTTAACATGATCATAGATCCATGCAGTACTTATGTCATAATAGAAAATAGTAAGTTCTATCCATGTACAGTGGAACCCATATTGTGTTCATGGATAGAGGGTGAGTCCAATTACCCATTAAGTATCACTAATGACTCAACCAAACTAAGTGTTTCAATGATCAAGTGGGTGTTTATGAAATACATATATATGGTATAATTGTTATTTGGAAACACACTCACCTAGATATATAACATGCATAAAAAATAGTAACACATGAATACTATCTTTGGAACTATTCAAGGATCCACATTATTCTAAACAACACATATAATACCTAATTCAACTCCATGCCAAATTAATTTTAACCCATGACTCATACACTACTTTCCATAACACTATTCCAAAAGGAATGGTTGTATGGGACTCATTAATCACATTTAACTTATGGATTGTACCTATCACTCAGTTTATATCCTTATTAGGTACCAGAAACCATCTGTACATACTCATGGAGGTCTATTAAGTCACCATAACCTATCCCCATATAGCCTAGGGAGGTCAACCATTCAAAATAACCCATCCCTATAGGTTATAGGGAGTCCACCATCAAGCATATAATCCTATTCCCATTGGCTCTGAGTATTCCACATTCAATCACAACAACTCATCCCAATAGGTTTTAGGTAGGCCAAGATCAATCATACCATCCAATCCTCATAGGTTATGGGGAGTCTATAGTGAGTACCCCGACCCATCCCTATGTACTCAATGAGGTCACACTAGTAAAAATATATCTCACACAAGAAAAATACCAAGAAAGAATATATCTTGTCTTTGAACTCACCAACTCAACATTTATGTACTAATCACTCTAGACCTAGTCCCGTGAACAAGCATTTTTTCATGTCCCTCAAACCCATCCCATACCACTTGTAGTCTGACACATCCATAAATATTAATATACAAATTTGATTCTAATATAGAAAATTGTTAGAAGACATACCCAACTCATGTGTCATATTTTTATTTGTAATAATTAAAAACATGAAAATAAAATAACTAAAAGAACAAGAGTCTCAAATTTCTCAATCCCTCCTATATCAAAAAGGCTATTCCCATGATTTTGAATCCCATTTATAACTTTCAAGTCCCATACAAGAACCACATACACACATGAAGCCCCGTATCACATTTATTTCCATCAAAAATTAATTATAATGAATACTAATAAATTAATCAAATAAGATAGAATAGCTTTAATGACCTAAGACTCACCCAACAATCCATAAAATCATTATGAGCTTCATATAGACCAAGAAAATTCCATGATCACCTTCCTCACACATAATCATTGTAAAATTAATTAATTGTATTTATTTTATCCCAAAACCCCATTTGGTATTAAGGGATCCAAACTCACCAGCTAGTCTAGTGACATTGGAATCACAAGAACTTTCGTTCTCTTCACAACCAAAAAAACCCTAAGCCCGTGATAAAAAAATACTCATTTTTAATAGACTAATTAAAGGCTAAATTAAATCACATTATTAATAATCCATTAAAAAGTAATTTAGAAACATACCTTATGATGAATAATAATTGATGGATTTATTTAAACCTCTTGAGATGTGCTCTACAATCCACACATGAAAGTCCCTTAAGGTACAAAGATATATTCATGAAATAGTAAAATTGACCATTCAAACCCTATCCAAACCAAATGAAATCTTGTGAATAATGAATTAAGATATTGAGGGGGATAAAGGAGAATAATTCACCTCAAAATAACATGTCCAAGCTCTCATAAATCACCCATATCTAAAGAATATCAAGGGAAGGTAGAGGATATATGAGAGGTGATCTCCACCTTATATTCACATGGTTGGGGTAGGATAAACCCAATGGGATTCCAAATAATAACCCCATAAATTACCAAAATTCCCCTAATTTAAATGTGGTCACCCAAACTACACTAGTGGGAAAATACATTCAGATAGTGTTCCCATTAAACTGTCATGCCCACCCACAGGCTAGTGGCTAGCTACTAAGAAGTGAAATCATATGAAATTAATTGAAACCCCTAAAAAAACCCCATCTGAAACTCAACCGATTTACGAAAACTCAAAAGGTATTTAATTTCACTCAAAATATTATATCTTAAAACAAACCCACCACTAAATAGAAAAATTAAATTTCTCAAGGAATTTCCCAACCAATAATGAAATAGGTTATTACAATTCATAATATGTAGAAGAACCAAATATTTTAAACATAGGGGTGTAGATGTATTTTCCTAGGATATTATTCTAAAATAAATTCAGAGAAGGGTTGCAACAAAATTCTTGTGAAATTGTTTGAATTTTTGGATATAAAAATTGTGTAAGATGAGTATATTTCAAAATAAGGTGAGTAGTTTACACATTAAATAGTGATGACCTCTTAGAAGAGTGTGATAATGAATCGGTCATACATTAGGGAGTACACATAGATATATAAGACTCAGAATATATCACTAATGATAAATAATTTATAGCAATATCAATGGCTGTAAGGAAATAAATAGGTACAGATGAAATAATAGAACATAATGTTATTGGATACTGAATAGCTCTGGTGAAGAAAATATAATTAAGACTCTAAAATAAACCTATTTTCTTCTCAAGTAGATCCTAAGTATTTTTATTATGGTTTCAAATATTTCAATTTGATCAAAGTGACATATGAAAAACTTGACCAAATTGAGAAGACTAAAACTTGGAAAGTTGTTCCAAAGATGGAGGATAAGAATATAATTAGAATCAAGTGGGTGTTCTAGTAAAAAATAAATGAATATAGAAAGATGAAATATAAAAAATAATTAATGGTGTCCAAGGGGTATTTATAAGATGAAGGTATTCATGTTGATTGGAATTATTTCCCCATTTCCAGGTTGAAAACTATTAGAATTTTATTGTAAATATTAGCATAAATTGGATTATAAGTGTACCAAATTGATGATAAATCAGTATTAATTAATGTATTACTTTATGAGTAAGTATATATTGAGAAACCATATAGAATTATTATAGTTGAAGATGAGATAAAAAAATTCTATTAGAAAAAGGTGTTATTCAGACTAAAGAAAAAACCTTGAGCTTTTTATTCAAGGTTAGATCAATAATTGATAAATATTAGTTATAATAAGGTGGAGTTGACCAAAAATCATAAATAAATAATTAAGACATTTAAAATATGTTTTTTTTCATTTATATAGATGAAATAATTTTTTTATTATTAGATGAATCAAAATAGAATATTTTTATGGAATACATGAGGTACTAGTTTGAAAGGTACATAATTGGGGAGTTAATATTTTCCCTTAGTTTACAAATAATTCTAGGATGTATGGTACATTTATTTCTCAATAAAATATTTCAAATAAATGTTGAATTTTTTTAATATATTATTATAATATGATACCATCACCGGTGGATACTTGGATGATGTTTTTAAGACCTCATGAAGGAAATAAGGTTGATGTCATATAATATTAGAAAATAATTTGAAGCCTAGTATTCTTAGAAATAAACTAAACCGACATTTTATATCCCACATGTCAAATGTCACTATACCATATTTGTCCCAGAGAGGGAAATAAGCTATAAATGAAGATAATTATTTAATACATCAAAACAATATGTATTTTTGATTATTTTATCAGAGAACATCAAAATAATATTTTTGGGATATATGGATAAAAATTGTATTGGTTCAATGGAGGATCAAAGTTACCATAAAGTGATGATTTCTATCAAGTATATTTTTGAATTTCTTGGATGAGCATGAAGTAATATCACATCTAACTTAGCACTATGAATTTTTAATACATACTATCTACCAATGAAAATAGTCGAATATTAGGGATAAATAAACAACTTGAAGATATAATAGTTAATGTGAAATATCATATTACAAGAAGATGTGATAACTTAAGTGTTTTTAATATTATAAAAAATATTATCTGTCATAAAGGATAAATCACATTAAGATAAGTTATTATTTTATCAAGGATAATTTTGAACATGGGTTAGTTAGGTTGGAGTTCATGTCAACATAAGATTATATTCTGAGTATCATGATGAAGGCATTACCCAAAAATAAATTTTTGAAGTATTAGTTTAAAATTATATTCTAACTATCTTTATGAAACTATATAGTTTGGATATGATACCCTCATTACCTTTTTTAATTTTTTATTTTTAGAAAAAAGTAGTAAATCTCTCTTAAATTTAAATCTTGAATTTCTAACTCTTTTTCCTGAGGCTTCAGAGAATTGTTCTTTGTGTTTGTTGAAAGGGGTATTTTTCATATGTTACATGGTATAAGTTTTATATAAAGTGTTATTTCATATTTATAAAGGGGAAGAAATATTATGGTGTTGTTTTGGAAAAAGGGAGAGTGCTTGAGAAATGATTTAGGGGAAGCATCTTGAACTGACTATTGAAGAGAATGGAAATGATTGTCGATGTTTTATAGAGGAAATTTTAATTTACTCTTATTTATCATGATGTTATTTACTCAAGTGGTACTATAGTTGGTGATTAGTGATTTTTTATGTTCTATATAATGGTGGAAGGTTTTAGTGCCTATAGTAGGTCAGTTCTGAGTTTTTTCATAACAAAATATTGGGAGTCGAATTATTTTCTTTAGAAGGGTTATCCACAAAAAAATAAAAATATTGGGATTAAAAGTACATTGAATCATTTTGGGGGTTATTTTTATCGACAAATATGTTGTAGGAATTACAAATAATCTTTCAAGTTCATGAGAAAGGATAGAGAAGTTTTTGAGGTAGTTGAGAGACTAGATGAGGACTATCCAAGACATGGTATGGAGAGCCACATCTTGGTGATCATGAAATGGAGAGAAAAATGGTGAAAAATCAAGGACCATTGGGTTTTGAAGTTACAAAGTACCTGTGAAAAATAGGTAGATGTTTTGAACCATAATGTTGTGTATGTAATTTTGAATTGGATGTTTCCTTGTGTAAAATAGGGAGAAGTAGATAAGGCATTGAGAAATTCAAGGTCAAAGGTGTTAAATAAAATAATATAAAAGTGAAGAACCTTGCCTTCATAAATAATATATTTTATGTATTCAATAAAATGATAAATTACTCATTGTATGAATTTTTTGGTGGTCATATGAAATAGGAATTTAATGGGGAACACAACATGGTGGATTTCATGATTGGTTTTTAGAATACGTATGTGGAATAGGGAGGCCCACTATAGGAGTTTTAGTTATTGTGATTTGATCATATAAGAGATATATTAAAAATAGTGCTAGAGAACTCCTATTTCATGGCCCAAGACATGTTGAGTATTAGGATTATAATTCTTATGAAGATACTGGTGAGGTGAGAATTGTGCTAGGAATTTTAAAAGGTAATTTTCTATGGATAAGGGCTATATTAGAGTTGTCACTACAGTATACCATGGTGAGAAGGAAGACATATTATTTTTTTAAGCAACATGACATGTTTTTTGGTTATAATGAATAGATATAGAGTAGATTTTGTTGATATTACCATGGATATAGGTTCCACACCATGGTGGTAATGTATATTCCATGGTGGTGCTGAGTGAGAAGACTCACAGGTTTGAATTTATTATCTTTTAAATGAAGGATCTAATAATCAAATGGGTAGTCTATAATTAAAATTAAAGGGAAATTTAGGATGAATTTCCCTAAATAATGAAGGTGGATTATGGATCCATCTTGAGGGAAACATGGTGATTCTGAAAATATATAATTAGATATATGTTTCTATTGGAAAATGTGTTAGATAGATCATCTAAGAGATATTGTAAAATAGAGCATAAAGATTAAGTAAAAATAGAGGAGTTCTAGACTTATGATAGAAATTCAAAAGAAGGATATGCATGATGTGTTCTCACTATAGGTTCATTGAGAATAATTGATACACACATATTAGTGTAAACTCACTCTTTTTTATGACCAATAAAACAACACTCATTGTGGTAGTGAACTACTTGATTTTTTGAGATTACTGAGTTCTTTATTCTTGTGAGGGTTGTAAACCTGGAGGGTCAGTACAACCGCTTTTTTGAGTGATATTAGAGCTCTACAAAAATTCTTGGCACAAAAGTACCAAACCATTAAAAGAGGTATTAAAGTTATATTTTTATCACCCATTTCATCTCTCTTATCACATACAAAGAATTCTAAAAAACCAACATTCATCAATATTTGGATCCACTGTCTATGAGTTTTAATTACCTAATTCTAATTGAAGGTGGAAGCTATTGGGTTCACTAGAAATATCTTTGTCGATCTACTAAGATCAAATTCAATGGTTTTAGTATACATGGAATCATTCATGAAGGTGGCCTCATTGAAGATTTTAAGGGATCTATGATTCTTTATTTCTAAGAGTACTATGGAAATGGTAATTCTTTGATCACCTAATATCCTGAATTATTTACTATTGTTTCTATTTATTCATTGAATGATATTTTTTTATTTGTGAAAAAATTTGAATCAGATATTGTATTTTAGTATCTGGAGGGATCATCTCACAACACTATAGAATTTTCTACATTATCAGATCATGTAGAGGCATGCTTTTCCGAAGAGTGTAGATTCCTTAAACCTGGTGCGAGGGGAAATGTTCAGTGTATTTTTTCTCTTATAAATAGTACATAAGGATGAATTGATTATGTATTAGATAATTTTCACCCTTACTTGTATTTTAAGGATTCTGTATTTATAGATTCTCTTGAACTACACCACCTCTTACCCCTTGAGATAGTTCTTTATTTTCCACCATCCCTTATTTACATTTTCATAATAAAGAGACTCAAATTTTCAATCAGTGTAGATTATTGAAATTATATTTCAAGAAGTTTTTTTTTGTTTTGGTGTACGACACATTGTCATTTCATTCTCCTTGAATTATCTTATTTTCAGTGAACTAATTAAGAAATTTTGGTGCCTCATTTAATTACTCTATATCATTGTATCAATTGTGGGGAGGGGAGTGTTACTGATAATAATAGGACAATATCAATGGTGCCAGATTATTTGGGATATATTTTAATACCCTAGTTCACCCCTTCCTTTTAACCCCTCATAGTATTTACCTTTCCTATAACCAAACTTTTTTACTAGGTTGTTGGGCGCACCTATGCCCCCTTTCCACCCATCCACATAATGTGGTTTTTATTTTTCCATTGTCGGAATTTTATTTTAGTTTAGGTTTAGGTTATAAATTTATATATGTTTTGATTTATCCAATATATTAGTTTCATGAAGGTTGACATATTTTTAAGAGGTAGTCTCGATTTGGGCTATGGGACATTAATTTTTTCTTTCTTATTTATGTGTTATCCATGAAATACCCACTTGTTTATCTATATGAATTAAATTTATTCATTGATGTGGTAGTTTCATGTTTGGATTATATTTTAATATATATTTCTCTTTGTTATACTAAAACATTAATTAGGGAAGACGTTTATATACACACCTATTAATAACTCAATGAATGTTTATTTTTCTCCTTATAAATACTTAACAAAATCCATTTTATTTATGGGTTTTCTTGTTTTTTTAATATCATACAAATTGGTGTACTAAGAATTAATTTTAGTAAATTATTAAATTACACAATTTTGTTTAAGTATGAGGGTACAGTTTTTTAAATGATTTATTTTATTTATCTTATCTAGTTAGTAGCCTTTGGAATATGTGGTAGAATTATTGAGGCCTCATGGTATTCAATATTGATTCCTATGTAAAATATCTAGGTTAGGTTATTATAATAATGAATAAAGAGATTTTGAATTTTTGTAATTGAGTTAGTTAGAAATTTAATTTGAGACTATGATTGTATGTTGTGTGAGCTGCTAACAAGAACTACATTAATTAAAAACCATGTAACTTGATGATATCTTTTCTAAGGAATAAACATTATAGGTATGAGTAAGGATTTTTTTAATACCAATGTGTGATATGAGACTCAAGAAATTATTTTAAGGCCTTATAATGATTTAAATATACATAAGATCAAGAATCATGATAATCACATTGTAGGTTCACTTTTAAGTGTGTGATTATTTTTTATTATGATTTTTCATTAAATATAGGTAAATGGGTTTATGTTTTTTTTAAATTAATATATTATTTTCCTGTTTTAAAATAAAATATTTTGATATGGGATTGTCCATTTTAAAATTTTATAAATTGAATTTCACTAAAAATGGTCATTAAGTCCATGTATTTTAGAAGCCTCAAAGGTGGACAAATGTTTTGAACCATGCGATATTTTTAAAAGCATAAAAATTTTGATATACTTTTTTAAATTAATAAATGATTTTTTTGAATATGGTGTGATTTATGTAAAATCAAAAGGGGTTTATATTTTAATTACCAACACATGGATGTAATTTTTTAAAATGGTAGTGAAAAGTCATTATAAAATAGTTTTTAAGGAATTGGTAAGAGTTAACTATTATATTTTGAATTTTTTATTTTTATTGAAGCTTATAAAATTCATGTTTTAATTAGTTTCTTACGATAAACCTAATATGGTAATGAGTAGGTTAATCATTGTTATAGGGAGGTCCATAAGATGGGATAGTTTTTAAATGGTTAATATATTGATTCTATTTCATAAATAAAAAATGTATTAATAATTTTAGTTTGATGATTAGGTATGTTTTATTGTAGGGAGTGCATAATTAGGAATAATTTTATTAATTAAATAAGGATTTTTATAGACAAGAGTTAAATAATTTAACATATAACATGGTCTGGTATATATTTTTTCCACAAATGAATATGATAATTGGGTACATTATCTTCCGTTAGGATTTTCCAATATTAAAAGAGAATATATTTGGTAGATTTTATTATTTTTTTATAATATATTAAAATTAAATGGATTTAGTAAGAAAAAATGTTGTCAAAGTTTTTATGTTTAGTTTAAATAATGATTATTGGATTGTGATATTACTTATAGAGTTAATACATGACTAAAACAACCATAATGATGAGTTATTTAGATGTGTATATGTATTTAGTGAATTTGGCAGGTAAATATATATTAAATTTAGTTTTTAGTCCATGAATGGTATTAGGAATTCTTTATAATAATTTTTTTGTGGGGGGAGGGAGTCTATGAACCATTTAGATTTTTTATAAACTGATACATCTTAAATTTTATTTTTGTATGGTTTATAAAGCATTATTTAAATGTTCCCCACCATATAACCATCATATTTTTATCCCAATACCCGCCCTCATTTCTTCAACAATTTAACCCAAAAAACCCCTATATTATTCCTCTTGATCTCCATTAATAAGAAATACACACAATCACATTTTCTTTCCATTTTTATCTATATCTAATATGATATAATCTCTATCTATTCTCGTATGCTTCTCTTTAAATATTATTCATTTTTCTTAGTGTGTTATCGAAATTTTATATTTGGATTTCCCCAAAGTATATATAAATACACTAAAATTATGGGACATTGGTTGTAATGGATAAAGGCTCTATTAATGATAAGAATACTCACAATTTTTTTGGTTACATTATGTGAATAGTTTTTCATCAACTTTAGATATTTCTGAAATTTTTCTATATATAAATTTGATTGATAGTAGGTATTTTGGTTAAATATAGATTATATAAAGGTTTTATTTTCATAGATATGTTCTATTTTAATTTAATATTCAATTCATGTTTGGTTGACTATACTATTTTTAGTTTTTTTAAATTGTTTTTGAATGTGTATTACCTATTGATTAAGCTATGATACTTATTATTATTCTTGTCTTTGTTATTATTGATAACATAATAATTGATTCTAATTGTATATTATTGAAACATTAATATTTATAAGGTCTTGAAAATTATAAGGTCCTTTGAATAATTTAATAGTTACTAAATAATGATATATCATAGGATAAATGTTTTATTTTTGTTGAGATCTAATTGATTGAGCATCTATGGACCACTTTATAGTTTAATGCAATTTTTATTCTATGGGTGTGGTTTTTTTGAATTTATATGTGTTATTTTTATATAAAAATTAATTACGTTGGTTTAAAATGTTTCAAATATAATTTTTAAATGGATTCAATAAATTTATGAAATTTCAGTTTTTAAAATGTATTTTATGGGAAATTACTTGAATTAGATTAATTATGTGTTTAAAAAGGATATAGATTATTTATTTTAATAGAGAATACTTCTTTTTTGGGGACATCAATTTAAAAGGGGTATTATTTAAATGGGAATAATCATGAAAAAAAATTAATCAATTGGATTTGGTTCTGTTAACTTTTTATATATAAGATTCAATTGTTTTTAAAATTTTATTCTTTCATAGTATTTTTTTAATTAAAATGGATTTTTTAATGAGTTCATTAATTTCTTCATTAGTATTGGATTACAGTTATGTATTGGTTATTTCTTTCATTTTATTGTATTGATTTTGTAGTTTTGGGGAGCTTTAAGGAAATCGGATTTTATTCAGAGATTGTGAAGTATTTTTGGTTAGATTATAGGTCTTTAGTATATTGATATATTTATAGATAAAATAAACGTTAATCAATTCAATAGTATTGACATAGTTTCAAAATGGTTAATTTTTGGGATTTATAGGTTATGTAATGTCCCAATAGTGTGAGTTTTAATTACGTCAAATTATTTTTTTTCATATTTCCTAGGAACATTGAGTTATAAAAATGTTTCCTAGAGAGTGTTGTGGTATAGTTAAAGAAAACAAGTATTAAAAATACATTTTATTAAATTAGAAAGGATAATGGTGACTTATAATTGTTTATCAAGTGATTTTATAAACCATTAATGGTGGGAATATTTTATACCAGGCTCTTCATGGTATGAATCATACACATTACCCACTATTTTAGCATTGATGATTCTTATATCATAAAAATATTGAATATTTGTCGAATTTATTCATAGAGGATTGATATAATTTATATAGGGGTTTAAGGATCATGATTTAGTAGTAAACCATTATAATTGTTGTTAGTTTGAAATAATGAGTTGAGTGAGTTCATTATTTTTCTTTTTTTTGGTTTTAGCCTTTATTTTTTGAGAAATAAGGATCATTGGGATTTATTTATAGAGAAATTATTGGTTATCATATTATTTGGATGTAATTTATTTTTGGTTGGCCTTGGGTAATATGGTGTTTTATCTGAAAACCTTGAGTCTATGAGAACGTCAGGTATTAGTAGTTTATTTTTTTGCTGAGGTTGCGTTCTTGGAAGGTGAAGTTTACATTGTTTATTGATTCTCACTACTTGTTTATGTGACATCCCAGACCCAGTTCACTCATAAGTAATTGAACCTGGCTATCCACATGGCCTCAAGTTTACCTCCTCATATACCAAAGTATACTGACTAATAGTAAGGATCTTTGGTAGTATGATTGGAAGACTATACCCTCATGTTAGGGTGGACAACCATGGTAGATAATAGTAATTCAGTAGAATAAAGATAATACAATAGAAGAGGCATAACATTCGGTATAATAAAAAATAGTAGGACATTATCACCTACAAAAAAATTATGGAATAAACAATGGAAGAACCACATCCAATTCATATAAAAAAATAATTCTCATGTCATGATATAAAAATGGGGATAAAAGGAAACAAAGAAACAAATATATAAAACATTCTACAATAAAGTGAAAAAAGGTCAAGAAGTTATCTCTAATAGAATAATGTTTACAAACTCATTAATATGCTCTCATACTCCATACAATTAAAAAAATAAGTTATCCAAACCTACAACTTTTACCTCAGGCCCACCTATATATAGGAGGACTTTCTAGGTAGCAAATCAATAACCTGAACAAGGTGTGAGATATACTCAGTAGTCCACCACTAATGGTGTTTATAAAAATCTAGGCTATTCATATATTTTGGAACAATATCCAAGTATAACAGGAATAAAGTTGTAAATGATAAAGTGATACAACCCAATAAACAAAAACATGATGTTTCAAGTAGTATATAACTAAAGTAAAACTCTATCTAAGAGTAAATCATTAACTAAGGCATATGTCAGATGTATCAAGTATCATAACTACTTGAGACATGAACTAAGTCCATTAACCAAGGAATACTCTTCCAGTATATGGGGATTATCCATAGAAGACTATGTATTATGTAGACCAACATAGTCCAAGAACCTGATTCCATTTACTAAGGGATCATGTTTGAGTCCACAAATATCATCTGTAAAAAACTAAATATATAATTGGATGGAGCCCAAGGAGAAAGTATGAGTTGGTCCATGAAAGCTACATCCAAGGTATTAATCCAAGGCATCTAATGTAAATGTAATTTCAGTGTCATACCACGATGATGGTGTTATACTGTGATGTATCCATAAATGATAATTTATTATAATGGATTAAGGGGCCATGTTAGTTTTCATTAACTTATCATTTTAATTCATCAAATTCATTTCAAAAATAAATTCACTCACAAGTTATTTAAAGAGGGGCTTGAACCACTATGGTTTGAGTAATAAACATCAATGATTTAATAGAAAAAGTATAGACCACCTACCTTAGATGGGTAGTAGACTCCTCATCTATTATTAACCTCAAGTTCAAGATCAAATTAAAGAAATAAAATAAATATACAAATACCCTAAAAATGATTCAAATTATCTTTCATGGATTTAGCATTCCATAAAGAGAGATAAATGAATAAAGTAAATAATAGTATTGAAGAACTTACCAATTTGAATCCAATGTAATGAATAGTGAAATCATCAAATGTCGAACATAGATGGTGGTTCATATCCCAGGAGATAGAGAAGGAGTATCTCAAACATGATGAATGAGGCCGATTTATAGTTTTTTGGAAGAAAAGGGAGAATAAACATTAAAGGTGGAAAGGGACACAATGTAATTTCACCCTTTTTAAAGGGTGCACAGTTTGGAAACATGGTTGGCTAAACTATGGGCTGAACTTTCACCACCACTATTCACATGAAACACCCCTTGAACAACTAGGAATATTCTTTTGAATAAAAATGGACATCATGTTCATTCCCACTATCCAAGAGCCTTCCCCCATGCATGATAAGGTGAAAGGTTATACAAACAGTGTGCTAACTATGAGTTTCATATCTGAAACTTGCTTTCACCAAGACGCATGGTCATGCGGTATCCCTCACATGTTTTTTCAAAACATTATCCTTATTTACATAGCCTCATGGTTGATCCACATGGTTACCACTTGACATGAACCAACCATGTACCTCTCCTTGATTCTCCAAAAAATAGAGCTCTGAATAAGTTCCAAATTCCTCCGATCACTTTCTTAACTCTTAAAAAAATTTATAAAAAAAGGTTTAAATAGTAATTTTAATAATCTATACCTCCATAAAAATAAGATATTTCAACCTCTCCTAATTAAAAAAAACCATCCCTGATTTTCCCTTACAAAACTGCTAAAGCATTATCTGAGAATAATTTCAGCAACTAAGAATGTACATCAGCCTATCATTCTTAGGTCTCATTTTGTACATGTTCATTCCTCCATAGCACCCATACTAGTGGAACAAGCCAACCTAAAATATCCTTTGTTCTATAATTAAAAATAATTATAGGATTATCCTCAAAATAAGCATCATATTCCATTTCAATTTAAATAGGATAAAAAATATAAGACATGTCAAATTGAAAGTGACAAGGATGAGATACATGGAAGACATTGTGAATGGCCCGATACCTTTGACGTAACTACAAACGATAGGATACCGACCCAAATATCTCTAATATCACAAAAGTACATAAAAATCTAGGTGACAACTTATCTTGTCTATGAATCTTACAATACCTCATTCTAGGAGAAACACATAAGAAAACATGATCCCCAACCTCAAACTCTAGTGGTTCTCAACAAAGACCATCATAAAACATCTTCTTAGACTATGCTCAACCATACACTTCCTTATAAGTTGTCCCTATTATAATGTATCCTAAATGAAATGATGTCCCAATATAATTTTCTCTCTTACCTCTAACCTGTATGGGGTTAAATGGCATGACATACCATGTAAGGCCACATAAGGATCCATCTGTAATGTTTCCTAAAATCTTGTACTATATGAAAATTGAAAAATTGTTTGCCATTTTTTCCTTAACCTTCAAAATCAAGGATTCATTCCGGAATCATGTCCACTGACACCTATATAATTCATTTAGACTAACTATCAATATGAGGACGATAGGTTATTCTTAGAAGCACCTGTGTACCAAGAGCCTTCATTGACAAATACCTGGACAACAACATAAAATGAGCATCCCTATCGGAGACGATGGTACATTGAAATACATGATGGCATATGATCTCATTGACATATATCCTCCCTAGACCATCCGCTAAAAAGGTATCCTGAATGGACATAAAGTGGATGACCTTTGTAAATCTATCAATGATCAGCCACACTATGTCACTAACTCAAGGTGAACTAGGTAATCCTATAAAAAATCCATAGTGACATTATCCAATTTCCACTAATGGTTTTAAAAATCCCAATGGTCATTGGTGTTCCACCTTTACCTACTAATAAGTAGAACACTATGTGATTAATCTAGCTATCTCCATTTTCATACTAGGCCACCAATTTTAGCAGCATAAATCATAGAACAACTGTGTAGGACCATGATGTACATACCAAGAATAAGTATGAGACTCTCACATCAATTTCTCTTATATATATGTGGGTACCAAAATGTTTCCATGGGTTCACAATATTTCATCCCCATCAACGACCTACCCAGGTGGTGGGTTCTCACTTTAAACACTATTCCATATGACTAATCCCTCAAGGTCATAAATTTGACTCATCTACTATCTATTTATAAGTGAATAGGTCATGAATAAAGATATAAGAAAATAATTTATTTGAAGATATTGAACATATAAGTGAATCTCAAAAGATAGGGCCATCAATATCCACTCACTACTAGATTTAAAAACTACCTATGCTAGAGTCTTCTAGTTCCATGCATCCACCACCTTATTTCCTTTACCAGATGTATAATAAATCTAAATGTCAAATGACTATATGAATTGATCCCGTATTTATTTCATGAGATTCAATTCATGCTATGTAAGGATGTGTTTAGGGATTTAATTAGCATTTATATACCATAAACCAACCTTTATATAAGTAATGCCTCCAACAATGTATGGCATGTACAATAACAGCTAACTCGAGATCATGCATCCTGTAATTTCTCTTATGAGGTCTTAACTGATGAGAATCATATTCCACAAATAAGTCTCCCTTCATAAGAACAGATCCCATCATAATGTATCATGCATCATAATAAACCATATATCTCTTGTCATGATTTGGTAAAATCAATATTGGTGGAGAATTAAGGATTCCCTTTAAATCCAAAAAGGATCCCACACATGCTCTCGACCATGTAAACTTGAAACCTTTCATAGTCAAGACTGTGATTGGTTCTATAATACATGAGAAATCTTGACTAAATTCACATAATATTCAACATGTCCCAATAAACTATGTATTTAAAATATGTTCTAGGTATACTCTTGGGAAACTGCAGATATCACCTTCTCTAAATCCATAAATACTCTCAATTTGTATTTAATGTGACCCAGTAAGAGAACACTATTGATCCAAAAGGTTTATTTTTTTATCCTATCATATAGTCGGTGCTCTCTTGGTGTATTTAGTAAGATCTCTTGATGTTTTTCATGGTTTTATTGAGTGTAATAATAGACCAAGATGTTTTACATGATGGCTTCTACAAATGTATCTAGGTACGGGTAGAAATCAAGATTCATTATAACCATGAAAACCTATGGTGTGTTCATGAGACCGAATGACATGACCATATACTCATACAAGACATATTTACTTTTGAGCATTATATTTGGTATATATGACTACCTAACATGAGACTGATGATATCTCGACCTCAAATAAATATTGGATAAATGTCTCACTCCCCAAATCTGGTCACAGTGGTCATCTATTCTAGGTAGTGGATAATGGTTCTTAAAAATTAATTGGTTCAACTGATGATAATCCATGAAAATCCAAAGGATCTAATCCACCTTCTTGGTGAAAAGAATGGGTAAACCCTGTAGTGATGTAATGGGTCATATAAAACTTTTAGATTACCAGTCCACTAGATATCTCTTAAGCTCCTATAGCTAAACAATATCGATATTGTAAGGAGGAATTGGTACTTGTGTTACCCCTAGAACTATCTCAATAGTAAACTCAACCTCTCTATCATGTGGTATCCCAAAAAATCATTAGGGAAGACAAAAAAAATACACTACTAGAGGGAAATATGTATGTCACATTACCTAATAGTTTTTGTACAGGCAATCAATATAGGTTGTCACCAGTTCTAAACCATGATTCTCAGGTCTAGCTCAACTCACATGGACATCTCATTAACCCTTTTTAATATAGTTACCTCTATCATGTGATTTTAAATAAACCCTCTAAAATATAAAAATAAACATGTATATGTTATGGAACTAACCATTCCATCCCAAGAATGGTGTGAAAACCTTTCATCTCGGGGATGAAGTTGTCCCATATTAAATGAAAAATTCCTACCTCAAGGGTAAATTCCTTATATCGGGGTGCAATCGTTGATAAAACACCCAATGGATTATTGAGTTTCAACCCCCACAAAATTAATAAATCTCGCATCCAAGAATCGTCATAGTTTCAATTGATATGAATGATTGGGAAGATATTATTCCAAATAAAGAAGATACTAGAGTAGAGGCCCATAGAATAATACCTTATATATTAGAAGGCATGGGTCTCTAATCTTCAGTTATTGGGTACACTGCATAAATCTAGCCCAATATCTAGTCCTGAGATACAACTTGACTAACCTGAGTAGGCCTTATCTATTGGCTTTAAAAATTCTATGTTTTTATCCCTCATCCATGTACAAATCCTTATCCTTCACGACCTGTAGTTCTCCAACTCCCCACCTGAAGAGGATCCACTGATCCCACTCCAAAAGGTAGGGATGGTGTGGATCCTATTCCATTATACATAGGTGGAAAGGTTCAAAAAAAATTGAATATTCCCCATTATAATGAAATATCTATAATCAATATGGGATATATCACACTGGGGTACTATATAACCAGACTTTACACTATAATGATTAATCACATGGCTACCCAAGTGCACACACTAACTGCTGTTATCTCCTAAAGAAGGTTCAAAATGATATTTCCTTCCTATAGATGAAATACTTCCCTATCTAAGTAATAAATTACCCCATTCCACTCCTCCTAATTATCTAAGGTTATGATTAGTGATGAGGGACTGGTTCACTATCTCAGTGATGGTAGTTAAATGAAACACATTTACCTAAGATCAGATAGCATAAACAATCCCATTCTCAAAACTTTTATCTCAAGACTTGATCGACTCCAAGGTAAGAAGGAATAAAAAAATTGAAGATCTATGAAATGAGAATATTAATCCATGAATGATAAATTTCCCTACTCTAGTTTCATAAACTCTCTAGAACTATCATCCCTCAAAGTCCCTAGAAATAAATAATAATTTAAGTCTTTCTATAAATCCTTCAAGTATGTAACTTGATACTGATCAACCTAGGTAAAAAAAACTCACCATAAATTTCTTTCCCATATAATAATATATGTTTCAATATTTCCATCATATCAATAGGTATCTCTAGATGGTCAAGGACATATAATATGTCCACTATTCATGACTCAATAGCCTAATCACATTCATCCCCTGAAAACATAGGAATATGATTCTACTAAAATTACCATGTCAACTCTTCTATAGTATGGTTCAGCCTTTGGGATCTCTATATAGTATGAATGGTTATTAAAAAACCCTCTTGAAACTATTAATCAGTTCCTAGGTCTGGTATAATAACAGTAATTGTCTTAGGGCCCAAAAACTTTAGAGAAGGTGCATCTCCACCCTCCTAGTGCAGGACTCAAGTATTTCATGGTAGAATATATTTAGAAATTAAAAAAACGTTACTAAATCCATATTCTATAACAGAATAGTTTACATAAAAATATAATAGGATATGTATAATAATTCCTATAAAAAAGGTCAATATATCTCTTCCTGCTCCTAAAACTAGGTCTAGGTGATATAGAAATCCATAAAGTAACATATGAGACACTCTCAACTACCCACTATTATGGTCAGGTCAAAGTAATGTTTTTTATTACCCATCATAAGATCTAGTCTATTGAGTTTCAACTGAAAGTTATAGAGGAAAAACCCCTTATGTTACAATCAGTGACCCCATTTAATGAAAATTGTATCATTTAAATTTTAATGAATCGTTATGTTCATATTTATATTAATATAATGGTTTAGTTAGATGAGTCACCATTCCCAAGTTATAAATACCCAATCCTTATAAGTTACTATTGCCACATCATGTAAATATGTCTAGAATTTTACAAACTATATCAAAATGTAACTAGATGGATCATCATTCCCAATTTATAAAATCACATTATTAATAAATTATAATTTTAATCCATGTAATAGAAACTGACTAACATAACAGATCATGTAACCATTGTTAAATTGGTCAAACATGCCATAATTGGTTAATAAAGATTCCTCTATCAATTTATATGGTAAAAAACTATTTATGTTTATGTAGAAATTTTAATTAATCCAACTATTTTATCCCTACAAAAAATGTTAGCACATATCCAAATATAACAGTCAAGGAACGAATAGTATGTAGAAATGAATTCACACAATAATATAAATTTGGCATGGAAAATGCATGGAACTTTAATCCTTATGTTCCTATAATGATGCATGAGATAATACCTCATTTTCATACTAGTACAAGGATAAAATAAAATCCACAATAATAATAAATCTTTCAAATCATATGTGTCACCCAATGGTGTGATCATTAAAAATGTAATCAGCATAATCAATAATAGTAATCCCAGCCCAAGAAATTTAGATTTTACCTATATTTGGGTTAACTACTCCAAAGCATAGGATCATTACCAAATTTCAACTCATTACTTGTATCCTTTCTACCAACCCAAATAGTAATACAAAATAAAATATAGGATAACACTTTATTACATACCGAACCAGGTTCACTAATAAACAACTGAATCAAGTTATCCACATGGACTTGAGTACACCTCCTCAAACACTAGAGGATTCAAACTATAAGTAATGGTTCTATGATGGTATAGTGGAGAGACTATACCCTCTTGTTAGAGTGGATCATAATGATAGATAACAAAAAATGGAATTAAGATAATGAAAAAAAAGCGTAACATATAGTATAATAATAAATAATAGGATGGTGTCACCTATAATAAATAGAGTGGAATAATAAATAGAAACAACATAACCAATATCATTTACAAAAATTTAGCTCAGGTCATGCTATAAAAATGGGATTGAGGGAAATGGATAAACATGCATTTACAACATGCTACACAAAAGTGCGCAAATGACCTAGAAGTTATCTTTAATAGCATCTTAAGCAAATTCTCAATACACTACTCATGTACTCCATTCTAATATAGAAAAACCATGGATCCAAATATGGACCCCTTCCCATGTTCCTATATGTATCCAATAATTCTTTTTGGGTACCAAATCGGCATCTAGAACAGAGTGTGAGATATACTCAATAGGCCACCACCAATAATGTCTATAAAAAATCTAGTCTTGGTATATAAATTGTAACAGTGTGTAGGTATAACTTGTATTTAGTTATAAATGATAAAGTGATAAGATCTAATCAACAAAAACATGTTGTGTCAAACAGTCTAAAAGTGATTAAAAACTATATCCAAGAGTAAAGCATCAGCTATGGAATATGTCTGATGTATCAGTAATTAGGCTTATGAGGGAAAAGACCCAGGGCCATTGAACAATGTGTCCTCTTCGACTCCATAAAGCTCATACATAGAAAACATGGTACCATGTAGACCAACATGGTATAGAAACCCAAGGCCATTGACTATGGAATCCTCTTTGAGTCCACAGAGCTCATGAATAACAAATTTATTATAGACTTGGGTAGAGCCCAAAGATAAAGTTCCAGATAGTCCTTGAAATCTAGATCCATGGTATTCATCCATGGCATCCAATTTAAATGTATCATGAGTTTCATATAGTAATTTCAGTGTCATACTATGATGTATCCATCAATTATCATTTAATATAAGGGATCAAGATCCCATGTTTGTTTCCATGACCTTATCATTTCAATTAATCACAATCATTTCAAAAATCAATTCACTCCCAAGTGATTAAAATAGGGTCCATGTTAGTTCCAAAAAAACCATACAAACCATTTACATTAATACTCATTAGTGAAAAGATCATTTATATCATTTAATTTTTTTTTTCCATTTCAATTATAAATGAACACAATCCAAGAGGTATTCAACCATTAAGAAACCAATTCAAATAGTATATTGCTTTCCCCCATGGGTGGAAATCTCAAAAAACCCAAAGGTGTGGCATGGTCATTGGATACAAAACAAATCCCAATAAATGGGTTATTTGGATTGAGTTCGATGACCTCCAACTATGTAAAAGAGGACATAGAATATCAAAACATGTTTTTAACATTTAATTTAAGGTACTACTCATTTTAGGAGAAAATTACTGAACACTCATTTTTGTGGCACTGTAGTGCAAGTGATAAATATCAATAATTTAAGGGAAAATGTATAAACCACATACCTTATAAAATTAGTAGAATCCTACTCTATTATTTTCCTCTAACACGGGCTTGAATGGAAGAAATTAATGAAATAAGTATATACCCTCAAAATGGGGAATATTATCTTCTAAAAATTTAGAATTCCTTATAGAGAGATAAATGAAGAAAAAAATTAATACTATAAAAGAACATACCAATAATAATTCAATTTGATAAACTAATAAAATATTAGACATCGAACATAGAACGTGGAACAAGTCTTAGTTGATGTATAATGAGGATCTCTAATTTGAGAGGGGGTTGTTATATGATTTGAGAGACGAAAAATGTTTGAAAATGTTTAAAGTAGGAAAGGGAAAAAGTTAATTTCACTATCTTATAAAGGGAATAGGTTTTGGCCACACTGTTGGCCAAACTGTGTTCCAACTTTGAACCACCACTATCTACATGGAACACCCCCTCACATGGCTAGGCACACAGTTTGACTAACCTTGTGTGGATCATGCATGAAAAATGTAAAAAATCCTTCCCCTTTGCATGGTTAGCCATGAAATTAGAAAAACCATTCACTAACCATGTGTTTCAACTATGCAACCCACAAGAACAAAAATACATGGTCGTTAAGTTTCCCTCACATGGTTTCCCATAACGTTCACCTTTACAAAGAAACATGGTTGAGTTGAATGGTCACTACTAATGATGCACCAACCATGCACCTCTTACTATTTCCCTAAAAACCAATGTTCTATGCTCTAAACAATACTTTGACTCCCCCAATACCTTATTTGACTCTTAATAACTTTTATTAGGTAAAAAAGAGGTTTAAATAGTAATTTAAAAAAATTGTACCTTTTGGAAAATTCAAGATCATACAGGTGATCCCTTTCGTAATTGTTTTTGTAGTGTTGAAGTAAGTAATGAGTTATACAAGGTGAGGGATGCATTGCTCATTAGAGAAATATATAAATTAAGTTACTAAAATCATATAAATGGTTTTATTTTATGGAATTCACTAGTTAAGTCCATGCCAATTTCAATAGTTCCATGATTTAGGAAGAGTGTGGCGGATAAAAGATATCTTGTGGGAACCAACCTCCTTATTGGGAATTGGTAGAATATAAAGAGGAGGGGGACAATTGTTGATCCCAGGGGATTATAACTCTATTAGAAAATTATATGGAGAGGGGGAGGCTATTTTTAAAGACTAATGTACATAAAAACCACACTATTAAAACATCATGATTAAAAAAATAAAAAAAAATTACTGAAAACTAAATACATAATGACAATGTGAAGCTTGAAAATGTAAAAATGATCGAGTAATATATATTAAAGGAATTTGAAGAAAAAATTTATTCATAAAGTAACATTTAATATATAGATATTTTTCCCTCAAATTTGGTATGTTCCATTAAAAGTAAATATTTTATATAAGATAAAATAGTAAAGAGTATATATATTAAAATAAAGGAAACTCTATAGTATAATGAGTGAATACTTTAATCTTAGTTTTTGGACTATTTCATTCAATGGAAATATTACTCAACTTTTAAAAAATTGATACATATAAATGTAAATAGTTAAATAATTTAAAATAAAGTACATATGTATAGAAGATAAGAAATATTAAAGAGTTTTGGGAGAATAAATCCCCAATATCCTATTATATATATGATAAGTTATTAATCTTAATGAAATTAACCTTTAACCTGAGATTGAGGGAGGGTATTATAACTATATCAGGACCACACAAAGTAAATCATGTTGAAACTTTTAGATTAAAGGATAGACAATTACTTATCTTCATTAATTATTTGATCATATGATTAGAAGATATAGTTTTTTATCCAAAATAACTCTTCATTCATATGTAATAAAATATGAAATCATTGAAGTAAAAAAGATTGGGTCCTTATACTCTATTTAAATTAATATATTAAAGGATATATAAGTCAAAAGTTATAAAGATATGAATAAGAAATTATGAAATAAAATATATGTATCTTAAAATAATTATCAAAAAGGTATTAAAATAGATGTATCAATATAAACAATCTTTCCTTAGCTCTATAATGGTCAATTTTCTCTATATAAATCTTTTCTCTCCTTATATATCAAATTTTATCTCTTATTGTCTTTATATAGAGTGAATAATTTTAATTTTTGGAAATATAACAATTGTATATGATTTATCTTCTTATATGACTGTTAAAATATGACTATTGTATCTTATGTGTATCGTTTTATAATTATTTCTCATTATTACATTTTTTCAAACATAGAAATTTTTCATTTACTTTTCATCATGTTAAAATGTGACTTTTGGACTTAATTCTTAGTTATATAGTATATTTTGGATAACATTTGGTTATAGTGTTATCTAGTTATCGAATTTCAATGATATAAATCTCTAGATAAACATACAGTTCAAGAAAGTGTGTTCCGTATAGTGAAAAATTATTATATATAAATATTTTGTTCCACTTATGCTTTTTCAATTAGATGGTTAATCTATTTATTGATGTGTTTCTAGAAGATTCATAGTTATAAGTCTTTGGTATGTTTTAGTATATATCCATTGTCAATTCTTCCATTCATCTACCATTTTACCAGTCTTCTATATATATTGTATTAAATAAATAGGTTGGTATAATTGATAAAACAATAAGGGTCTTGTAATCATTAAAAATCATCCTTAAAATGATGAGAATTATTAAATTCATAGAATGACACAACCATATTCCCCATTTTGAGAATAATATGACATAGGACATTATGGCATAGATTAAAAATGAAAAGGGAATATAGTGTTTGATTGGGGAATTTATTTACAAATTTAAATAACAAAGAAAATAATGGTTAAACCTTCCCTTTGATTTCAGAAAACTCTTATCACACTCCCACATTTTGATAAAATGGCCATTCATCTCAAACTCACCCCTTTAGTAGAGAATTAAACACATATTTTACCCCTTATAAACATTTCTAATCTTGCCATATATAGTTAAATAAATGTTGTAAATCATACTCTTTAATTTTTTTATTATAATATGTATAGGAAAAAATAAATGTTTAATGTTAAAAAAATATCCTCCTATGAAAATGAAATAATTATTTAGACCCTTAGAAAAATAAAATGTTGTCATAAAATTTTAAGAGTTTATATAATGATCAAAATAAAAAATTTAAAAAGCACATTAATCATTGGAGGGTAGAATGAATATTTTTTTGAATGTATGAATAATCCCATTTTTTAATATAGTTTATAACTATAATAAATAAATATTTATAAAATATAGATTAATTTTCCACATTTTCCAAGGAAATGAAAATTAAAATTTAAGCAAGTATAAAACTAGATAGAGTATACCATGTTTCTAAGTTTCAAGAAAAGAACAAAATTATCAGTAAAACACCAAATAATTCATGGTATATACTGTCTATATGATCATTTTTATGAGGATGAACTTCTAGAATATGTGAATTTTAATTTTTTATACTTTTCTAATTTTTTTCATGATAATGAATCCTAAAAATGTTTGGAAGGTCTGGTAAAAAAAATTTATATATTTTGGAAATTTTATTTTTATAGCTTCTCAATATTAAATACTCTAGAATCCAATGTTATAGGTAAAATGTGATTAATTAGAATAGTAGAGTTGAAAAATTTAAGTAAAGAATAATTTTAGTAAGCATAAATTTTATAAAAAAATGAATAAGTATAGTTTTTATGTATGATAGAAAAAAATAACAAAAAAATTTATATTCCACTATTCTGATCATATCATTTACTTACCTCCTCACCCATCTCATCCCAATATTCAAACTCCTTAATATCTAAAGATCAGACCATGGAAAATAAATTATTATTAGATTATTATTTTTCAATATTGAGATAAGGGAAAGAAACGTAGTATAAAGGTTATCCTATAAATTATGAAAATTTACATATTGATTAAACACATCCAAAAAGTGTTTTAGAGAAATTTTATGAATATAAAAATTAATAGGAAAAATTATATGAAAAAATAAGATATAAATATCATTATTTCAACAAAAAAATATTTTTATATTTTTAACAAGAATTTTAAAATGGATAAATTTAATATATGTGGAGAATAGAAAATTGAGAGCTCTCAAGTTGTGTGATCAAAATTAAGAAGGGATTCATTATATATAGGGTTATAAAGGAATATTGACTGACATAGTGCAACAAATTCTTTCCTTAGATAATGAATCACTATAAAAGATATAACCAATGAATTCAGCTACCATTGACTAAATGAAGAAAATGAAAAATCACCTTGACATTCATTTTAAACATAATCTAAATTAAATATACTACATCGTGCTAAATAAATAATTATAGATAACACATTATTAGAAATAAAATTTTAATTTTGAGAAAATTGAAAAGGTAATTACCCATTGTAGATTGACATGTCATTGTTGATCATATTTTCCCTCTTCTGATTGGTGATTCCTCTTTTTTACCTAATATTTTTTAAAAGTATTCTTTTTATATAATATATTTCTAAACCAAAAATATTTTAAGTATAGGTAATTTATCACATAATACATTCAAAATATAAATTCATATTTGTTTTATTCAATTTTTAGTTCCTTAGATTACTGTAAAATAAATATTTTTTCATGCCGAGAATTTAAGTTTTATTCATTGATAAAATCATAGTGGGTTTTCAAAATATTGTGAAAATTTCTATATAAAAGTTTATATTTTATACTTAAATAAAAGTATTTATGGTAGTAGAGCCTCATTTATTTTTAATTTGATTGACTAATTAAATATCTAAACATCTTAGGTTTCAGTATTGATATAAATTTTTCTGTACATTACCTACCATTAATAAATATAGTCATATTATACTTTAAATTTTCAACATCAAAATTAAGCCTATTAATTTTAGTTTTATCTCTAAAGGATGAAATTATAATTTTTTTCATGTGAATATCTTTGAGAAATGAGGATTATTTTTAAGGTGATAAACAAGGAAGACATGTATCATAAAATAAAGCCTTTATTTTCTCATATATTTAATCTAATTCTTTTAGTCCCTCAATATTTATTTACATTAACTACTTATGTTCCAACTCCATATTATGAGTATATTAATTTAACTCTGAGATACGACAACACATGTCATTATTATCATTTTTTTAAAATTATTCTTCTTTAAAAAAACTCTTATAATTTAATTTCTTCATCTTAGTAATTTACATCATGGATATGTATTCTAAATATAGTATTAACTAAATATGAGAATAATATATTATATTCATATGTTATTGATATATTTTACTTAGAAACATATAATTATCCCATGAAACTCTTGTAGTCACACGTAAAAATAATTATCTTATGATTTGATGCCTAATTTGATAATTAGATAGATAATTAAATAATTTTTATTTTATTGGATACATTTTTGGTCACAAACTCTTTTACTTATATTTAATAGAAATTTTTAAAATTTTCTACTGTTGATTATGTTTTTTTCTTTCAAACAAATATTATAATAATCATGTTATGATTCAAAAAACTTAAACTAAAATGGTTTCTAGTATCTCTATAGGTGAAAATATTTCGACATAGTCAACTTCTTGAATTATCTTAAACCTTTAACAAATTTTATACACAATTTTTCTATAGATGAGTTATAATTTTAAGGTGTTTTTTAAATTTAAATTATTTTATGTTCTGGATATGAAAACATGATTTGAAATGTAATTTTGAGAGTTTGAGAACCTCAATAAAGTGTTTTTGAGTAAAGACCAAGGATCGTAAGTTAGATTAGAGGGCATGGGATGCATTGATGTTGGATAGGGGTGGCATGTGTTTTAGAAACCATGAAGCTAGTGTGAGGCCACTAGATCACCAGTGGCTATAGTAGGAATTATGCATCCCCTAGGGATCCACCTATTAGCCATTGGCCTAGTACCTTCTAGAAAATAGTGATTTTATTGGGGGGTTATTACACATTTTATCTCTATGATTGATTTATAGGGTAGTCCCCTTCCCTCTTTTATTTTATGTGAATTATTGGAGGAAATATTTCTATTCAAATTTTATTTTCCCTTTGATTAGAGGTGATGATGTTTAGAGATTTCTTCAATAGATCGAGGTATGAGTGTATCCTCATTCCTTCACTCCTCCTATACCTTAATCTCAACTGATTTTATATTGTTCTAATGTAGGGGTTTATGGGAAACTTCCACAAATTATTGTGAAAAATCCTATTTTTAATGGAGAATTTTTTGTACCCTCATTGAGGATGCCTCGAGATGATATCTAAGTTTCAAAATTTGGTTGATTCAATGAAAGGTTCATTACACCCCTAATTTTATATTCCTTTTATTTAAATTTAAATTTATTTTCAGTTGTAATGGAGTCACATGAGGGGTATTTAGATTTTCATATGACCAGGAGTATGTTAATGATGATTGGTTCCCCATTTCATGAAGAAATGATGATCATTGGAAAAACGGTGAGTTTTAGGCATTTGTGAATTTTTTTTAATAAATGTTAAAATTAATTATATTTGGTTATAATAAATTTTTTATGTTTCTTTTGAATGAGTTTAGAACCCATGAATGTGAATAGTTCCAATTGGTGCTAGGAAGACCTCAAAAACGTTTTCTTGATCCTAGGTGGGAGTTTTTAGGATGTAAAATAAATGGGGAAAGCGTAAAAAATGTTAGGTGGTCCTAGTAATTTCCCTACAGATTTTATGAAGTCTATTTATATTCATGTGGATATGTGATCTCACCACTGAAGGTGCTTCCCCTTTGACTAATTAAATTCCATTCCTAAATTAAATTAATAAGTTTAGTCTAAGTTGAATGACTTGGGTGACCAAAAAAAGAGCCAAGGTTACGTCATCCCTTATATAGTGGATTGGCCACCTCATCCATTAGGGGCTGAGGTTATGACCTAAATACTTTTTACTTACACTTTTAAACCCATTATGTGTGTTATTTAGTTAAAATTAAATAATTATGAATTATTGAACCTTTCCTGGTATCTCTTGGACACATATATGAGGGGGTTTATAATGAATTGAGGTGATTGGACCTTATAGGGAATGTGAGGACACTTTTGACACCTTATATCCATTGGTCTCATTGAAAATACATGGGTGACTAATCCATAACCTTGGTTTTTTGTTGTTCTAGGAGAATAGGACATGAGAAGAATATATTTGGGTTGGGTGAGTGTTCTGACCTAGTGATGATTTGGGGTTTTGAGATAGGCTCTAAGCCACCTATTAAGATTGATGAATTTTCTATCCCATGAGTTCATGAATATTAATGATACTACTAACGAGTGTGATTCCCTATATGATATAGGCATAACCTGAGACTTGACTGAGACTGGGGACCCCATGTGGGGTTTTCTATTTATTGTAATGTGTCCGAAGGGACCCCATGATGTGATCAGAAATGGTATATAACTTCGTACATGGTTTGGTATAGTCCACATGATGTGCTCAAAGGAATTCTGACACAAGATTAAGAATGTACTATTGGTTCTTGTTTCATTTATTTTGTATTTATTTATTTATTCTAATAATATCATCTGAATATACCATTGAATTTTCATTATGGTATATTACTATGTTGGTGGTGTCATATTTAGTTATTTACTCACACCCTACTTATACCACCATTGCACTTGGGTACTCTAGAAGCTCTTAATTTTTGAAGTTATATTTTGGGATGAGGATGGGGGTTTTCATGATCGATCGAGAATGATCAGGAGGCATCATGTGATTGGGGTGAAGTACATATTTCATATTATAGTGGATAGTTTGATACTTTTATTTTGTTATTTATTCTTTTTTTTTTGTTTTTTTTTCAATATATGTGATCTATCTAGCGTGTGATCGGTCAAGTATGCTTGTATTTCATCACTCCATTTATTATCACATGTTTCTACTACATTATTGTTATCTGCATACTTTAATGGTTATTTTTCATGTAAAATACTTGTTATTTTTTTATAATTACACAATATTATATAGGGGTATATTCTCCCCACGATGCCTCTTTAGATGCCTACTACTAGTCAGAAGCCACTATCAAACAATGAGACATGCCTGAGGTAGTGTTATGATCTAGTCTGTATAATATTCATTGTGATCTATGGTGGAATGTTACAATAACCAATATTTATTTATGGGTGTCCACATTATCATTCACATATAACTCTCTCTTTATTTATCATTAAGACCCATTGGTTCTTATACCAAATGTATATACTACCAGAATACTAATATATTTTTTGTATATGGAATCCTTTTTTGAATTCATATCCTCTTTTCAATTTTGTCTTATTTTATATTGAAATATTACTCATGGAATAAAGATTTATTATTCTTAATGAATATTACATCACCTAAAATTGTGATTATAATCCCATATACCTTTGGTTGTATCACTTTCTTACACTGTATATGTCTTTAGAAATTTCTTTTTTCCATGATATCTTGGGAACCATATTCCAATACTGCCTATACATATGGATACTTGATTTCATTTAATTTTATCTTTCTACTACTATCTCAAATATAATTCACCCCCCTTATTATAGAAATAGAGTATCTATATTTACTTTAATTTTCAATCCTATGGATAATTTAGGTAAAATCATTTGGACTTTAGAATATTTCACATATATTCATTTTTTTCTTAATGAAATTTTATTATGATAATTATCCTTACTAAGAACATTGAATCATAATAGGTTAATTTGTAACATGATGGATTTATTTCATATTATAACTCATATGAAATCCCATTAATCTTTTTATTTGGAATATTATTAAGTTTTAGTTCCACTATTTATGATGAATGTCCTTAAAGTATAATAGAAAACTTTCACGACTTTACAAGACTTGTCATTGATCTCACCATGATAATAATGTTGTATTTTCTCCCTCTACTAACATCATGAAATTAATGTGTTCAATTGAATATGATAATGGGAATAATATCCACTATATATTTAATTATTTATGAATTCTTGGTTAAGATATTATTCATCTCACCCACTTAAAGCATCTTCTATATTCTTACCTATATCATTTTAAACTTCACATTACATTCCTTAGGTACATGAATTTACCTATATATTATACTTAAAATACTTTTATTCATATAATTATAAAATATATATGGATTTATAACCTTTATGACCAAAATTTTTTTAGCCACTATACCTTATAAGAAGTCATGTCAAACACCTGAGAGTTTTCTCTTAAAAGAGTGTAAACACCCTACTTAGTATATCTTTGACATTTTATTATGGTTTTATGAAATCATGTATTGTCTTGATATAAATAGTTTTTTTATTCATATTTTTTATATCCATATTTAATTACTAATATAGGATATCTAATATTCAATTATAATTTAACTATTATTCAATTATAGCATACTAAAACCACATTTATTTCTAAAATTGAAATAAAATCCCCTTATGCCTGAACTTCACACTGAGATAATTTTTAAACCAAAACACAATATATAATAATAGTTTTAAAATACAAGAACCTTTTTTAATATCCAACATGAGTCATGATATTCTATAGATAATTTTTGAGTCAAGCCCCATCAACAATCTTGAAGATCCACTTAAAATTTTATAATCATTTTCTAACATACTTGGTTCATGTATTTTGATACAAATATTTGATTTAGAAATAGTATCTGATGCTTAATAATTTAAATAGATATATTTCATGTAATGATAGATATAACTAATGTAAAATATTATTCTTATTTATTCTTTAATTCATTGAAATTACTCTTCTAGTGGCCATTCTTGACACATGTGAGGAAAATAGACTCTTGATCAATAATCTCCCTTTTTATTTTTTATTTATTAAAATAATTTCATGAAGGTGACTTTGGTATTGTGTTTTTTATTAAAATTTTCATATTTTATTTTTTCCACCATAAGAACTGAATATTTTCTTCTTTAAGTTCTTTTCAACTTGAAAAAACAATCATCAAAATGTTATTGAAGAAATTTATATATACTATTCATTTTATTTCACGTAATGAATCTAGAGTAACAGGGTGACAAGGATGAGATAATGATATGTATTAAAATATGATAATTCAATATGAATCCCAAATCTAATAATCAATCAATATACTCTATCATCTAAAGTACATGAGTACCGACCTAGATTTCAACTTCCATTATGTTTAGTGAAATGATAATCACATTTTCTTATTTCTTTACTTTCACTGTACAAACCTCTCATAGATGATACAACATAGTGTAAACATCCATGTCATCAAATTTCATTCACAAAAAATTGTACATTTATGATAACAATATGATGTAAAAAATAGATTCAACATCCATGATTCCCATGTAAGATTCTATTTCACCCACACTTTATTCATGAGGTGGTTTAAAAATTAATGAGGAATAAAAAACATAAAATTTCATTTCATGTAATAATATTATGTGAAGGAACCTATACCACTCCTATATTTTTTTCAATAATGACATGTTAAATATTCAATATTGATACAAATAATTTTTGGGTATTAATTTATGTTTTTATACAAAATAAATTATATCATATTAGTACATTTATCTTGATTTTTGATTATTTAGATATTAATAATTTATTAATGTTAAATGTATTCCACTATTTTATTTATATCCCAACATCACTCAACTATTAGATTAATTATATTTAGTTACCTGAATATTCTTCTATTAGTGATTCTCAAGAACAATCTTCATAGTCTAGGATTTGGCAATACCACAACTTTGGGAGTCTTAAGTTACGATTTTGTTTAGACAGCCACATTAACTCGAGGATCATCAAGTCTATTGAGTGGATTCTCTTGTTCTATAAATACTCACCTAGTATTTTCTCAACAATTTACTCTAAGTTTACATTTCATTATATATGTATAAATCTTTTATTCCAAATTTAGTCATGTTTACATAACTTCTTTTTTAAACTTATAAAACATTTGAGGCACCCTCAACTATGTCTGATGAGAACCATAGAATATGGTTTCATTATAATTTGAAATATGGAAGGAATTTTTAATTTAATATTTCCTTGAAGGGTTTGGTTTTACTATACTTAGTTAATGAAATACAATGGTATTTATCATTATTGTTAATTATATTATGTGATAACTTTTTAAAAAATTATTATACATAAATTAAAACATTCATCACTAAATAATCCAATTTTATTTTTTTTATTCATTTTAAATTTTCTATGATATCATGTCTTATCCTATTATGAACGAAACCTTCTTTTCACCAAATATGGTTCATCATAGGGTTCAAGGCAGCAACCTTATCACCTTGTGATAACAACTTGTGTAATATAATCAATATGTACACCATTGAAAATGATTTCACCTAATGAAAAAATTACAATAAATGAAACTCCACCTAGAAGTCTGGAATAACCCCACTATATATCACATAATCATACACATAAAATATAATGTTTTTAATTTTAAAACATTACAAACTATACCTATAATTATAAATTAAAACACAACCACTATAAACACAAAAACATAAATAACCATGCATAACAACTTTAACATAACCAAACATTAATATAAGAAATAAATGCAACTAAAAATAAATAAATTAAAAATTAATGTTGAGGTGTCATGATAAATGAGATGAACCAAAAATAAATAACAAAAATGAGACCCTAAAATATCCATCTCTATATTGAAAATCCAAGGTGATTATATAGTCACCTAAGATAGGATGATGAATCAGGTGCTCCCTTTTTACTGAATTATCTTTTACCTTTTAATTCGACTCTTGAAATGTAAAGAACTATCAGGGTTAAGAGGTATGGATATATTTATGCACTGTAAATATTCATAACCAAATGAAATTAAATGAATTGAATAAATAATATGTAATTATAACACATGGTTTTTATAAGGTTCAAACATAGTGTGGAAATCTACTCCTTATTATGCTCAACTACCAATGAGATATTTATTATAAATATTAATATTTCAGTGATTACAAGTATGTGTGATGGTATCATTCACTATACAACACACACAATGGTTGGGAAGGTATCATACACTTACCTTAGGAAGGTATCATTTACTTCTCAAATATATCTTTGGATTGGTTATTTATAATTCGTCCCAATAGTCATTATACTCCCAAATAGAATAAAGGTTTTTTATATTGGAACCATCAATATATAATATCCCTCTAGGAACTCCTTGGATCAGATATTCCTTTTTCTCTAAATGTCACAATATCACTATAATAATACCTTCCTTCTTCATGAATAGGTATTCAAATGCAATAATGTAAGAAAAAACACTTCATGTAATTCATATTTTCTCTTAAAATCAATCACATTTTGATATTTTATCATAGTAACTTAATCTTCCAAATGTATTAATTAATGATCAAAAATAATAGTGCATATCAGTATCCCTCTCTCTATCATCTTCTATGATATAATAATATCATAGGAGTTATCCAAATAATATTCTTATTCTTCCCAATAATCTAATATGATAATAGGGTATCAAAGGAAAGGATTTGGTTCCTACTTCTCATTCTTATTATTCTTTCTTTTTTGGTTCCATGATGTATAAGGTTTTATCTTCAAAGTATCATTTGACACTCACTCTTGGGTACTTTTTATCTTTTCTCTTAAATGTAGTATAAATATATTTACCTTTTTTATTATCCTTTAATTTAAATCAATATAATGTCATGAATTTCATATATATAATTCTTATATAGATACATTAATTATTTTGTGGTAGTGTGATCTCCCCGTTCCAAATTGTAATAATATAATGTTTTAATTCTTCCAAAATCCAGTAAAAAATATCAATTTTTAATCATCCAAGAGACTTGATATTTTATTATTCTTTGAAATATTCTATGAGATTCTCAGGATTTTAAAATATTTTCACATTGGAATTCATGTTCACATGCCCTAAACATCATTGTGACATGGAAAAATCCATTAAGGAACAACTACCTATCCTTTCACAGAAAAAAATTTCTCTTTTTCTTAATTATCAATTTGAATCATAACCATTTGAATAATAATTATTTTAGATTTTAATTAATAAATTGTGAATTTTATGGTTTAAATCATTTATTTATAATATTTCATTCTTGAAATATCAAATTTCTTAAACTGTTGGAATCATATTCTTCTAAAGTTTACCCTTACATAAGATTAAATTACTATTACATTTTACTATGAATTCAGGACATTTATACTTATCTATTCATGATTACCCTTATAAAAATTTCTATGAATATTTCACTGTTTTTTCTAGAAATGGGGATGACCTTGTTTGTTTAAGGTTCAAACTTTCAAATCATTTTCTAACGGGTTTATTCATATAACTAGAAACATCTAATGATTATATATCTATTTGGACCTACTTTCCAAAGGTATGTCCTCATTAGTTGTGGAACTATGAGGCTTAAGAATTTTCATTGGTCGAGAGGATGGAAGGTCAGGCTCATCACACCTTCTTGGGGGAAATTATTTTCTGCTCCAGGACTCTCTAATAGATTTAAGTTATGTTCACGAATATTTATTAATTCACCAAGTATGAAAATGATTTTTTCCTTTATATTTAGCAATCAATGATTGATATTTATTGGATTTAGAGAATCTTTTATATGTATTTTAGGTTCTTCATCGATGGAGAATCATCTCTATATATTACAGATTCATAGTCAATGGTATCCTTCAATACATTATAAAAAATATCATAGTCATTATGATGACCATACTGGTTTTAATGCCACTCAGTGGGGCACTTGAAGTTTATTGTCATTTAGAAAGATAGGGATTATTTCAGGGTTGGGATCGTACCCACAGATGGGCTACCTATGTATCCTTGTTAAAAAGGAATAAGAACCCACGTAGTTTGATAATAAGTACATAGTTTAATGTCTTATGGGATGGAAAATAATTAATAAAATATGAGGAAGAACCTTATAAAGACTTCATATGTACTCTAATTTTAATGAGGAGATCAAATTCCACGTAGTTCGGGTAAAGAAATATAGTGTTTATTCATGGTTAATGGCCCAAAAAGAGATGTCGTGATTACTTTTACACTCTAATCTCATGTGAGTCATGCTCGGTGTAAAAAAAAGAGGTATCAATAAACTTGATGATGGTTCCATGAAATATTCATTCATGAGAAATGATGTGGGGATTACCTATGTATGACTGCCCAAGTATATGAAGACCAGGACTTACTTCAGGAAAGAAGCCCTGGAGTAGGGTCCATAAAGGTATTTGTACTCCATGGAGATTTGGAGTTTTAACTTGGGGAGTACTCCTAAGAAGGAGGCCTAAATTAAAAGGAACTTATGATTGGGGTTTATTCTTGAGAAGGAGGCCCAAATCAAAAGAAATTAAGACTGGGGTTTACTCTTGAGTAGGATGCCCAATTAAAGGGAACATATAACCTGGGGCTTACTCCTGAGAAGGAGGCCCAATGTTAAAGGAAATTATGACCGGAGATTACTCCTAAGAAGGAGTCCCAGGTTAAGGGGACTTGAGACTTGGGTATTACTCCTGATAAGGAGGCCCAAACCAGGGGAACTTGAGACATGGGGCTTACTCCTGAGAAGGAGGCCCAAACCAGGGGAACTTGGGGCTTACTCCTGAAGAGGATTCCCTAAATCAAAAGATCTTCTCATCATAAAGGATGAGGTTATATGTAGGAAACCTCTAACCATGGTCACATAAAGCTTGTAAGATACAAGGTTTTGGGAGAGGTTCTCATAGAATTCCTTTCAGATAAGAAATCCAACAAAAAACAATGCCATAAATGGATTTGAAAAGGTGTTCAAGGGTTAATATCTTAAATAAGAGAGGTGAACGGGAGAGAGGCACACAAATGAAATTGGAACACAATTATGGTCATACAAATCATTTGGAACACATGTCTTGGCTGTGAAAGTGTACTTTCACAGCACGGGTTCACCTGGGTGATGAAGAATATATAGGGTAATACTAGGGTGAGACTTAACTCAAACCTTTAGTATTATCCTAAGATGTTTCCAAAAGGGAGGCATGCAAGTTTCATTGAAAGGGTAGGGAGGTGCACAAGTGTTTCCCCTTTTAATGAGGTCTGGACACTTAGGTGTGAAAGTGTTGACGAATTCTAAACACATAGGCCTTATCCTACTCTTTCAAGTGTTCCATTCTCGGTAAAAAGGTTACCTTAGAAGCTTTTGGAAGAGTTGAGTTCAAGACTTGGGTGACCACAGCTTGAATCTATGTTTTGAAAAATTCTTCCTCAAAATGGGGGGGGGCTAGGGGATATTTATAGGCCACCAGGTACCTTGGGTGAAAAAAAAATAATAGGGCGCGCAAGTGAAATGCGCGACCCATAGGTGGCGCGCAAGTGACTTGCACGGCGCGCAGGAAACTATTGTGGCTCCCACCAAATGGGTTCTTGGTCTATTCCTTTGTCAATATTTTATTTTCTTAAAAGGGTTACCCTCTTTGTGCTTAAGTTATTCCCCTTTTTCATTCGTTGGACTCCTTGACGGAAAGGAGTGTCAACAAAAGTCCCCCCTCAAAGTTGGATCTAAAAAGGAAAGAGGATCTAGCTCTGAGGTAAAGCTGGAGAAACAAGGGTTTGTGGTGTGCATGTTTAGTGTGCAGATTCTGGGGTGGGAAACTATGGAACGCAGGTGTTCTAGATCGCCTATATATACATGCTCACTCTTGCGTGAACTCATTCAGCTTCCAGCAGCTTGAGCTCTCATCATACAGGTGCTTCGGTATTCGACGAATCGCTTTTTTGGATTTTGTCGCGCTTCTACATAGGGTATTTGACTTGCGCACCATGACTAGGGAAGAAAAACTTGCGCGACATTATTGACTTACGCGCCAAGTTTGGACTTGCGCTCCTTAATGCCTTTGCCATTTTTTTGGTTTTCTTTATCAAGATTTCACAAATCATACTTACTTAAGGTTCTTCTGTTTGATCTTTGTGCAGATTCAATGACTCTTGGATGAATTGGATCAGCTGATGAGTTGGATAGAAAGAGAATAGATGACATGATGAATGTCGTCAGCCATGATTATTATATTATCTATGAAAACACTCTCCTGGATTTGGCTAATTACTTGAAGAAATATCATTCCAATTTCCCACTGAGCATCTACTTGCCTTTGTATGGCAATGCTCATCTACAATGAGTCAATGTTCGAGAGGCAAAGAATTATATCCCTCATTCTGGGTTTCATACTTAAACCAATTTCTATTTGGCAAATGTTTCAGTTGTAGGGTCATTTTCCAATGCTGAAACAGTGGAGAATTCATATATAATGCATCATAGCCCATGTGCTTTAGATCTGAAGCCTGACAAGCCTGAGCTGAAGCCACATTTCTATCCCTCTATTTTATGAAATTCTAAGATGGACCAATCTAAGGGATGGAAAAAGAGTTTGGATTTCTATCCTAGAGGAGGTGTGAAGCCGACTTGGATGTGGGTATATTGGGTGCGAAAAACCTGTGTATATTTTTTTGATGATTTGAAGGGAGCTGCAATATATGAATATGTCTGGGCTGGGTAAACATATTTCTATAGGAATGACAATTTCGTGCCGGAGTTAATTAGTCGTTGGATCATGGAAACGAATTATTTCCATCTGAATCATGGAGAAGTAGGAATCATTTTGTGGGATGTATATAAGATTTCAAGGTCTCAAATTTTAGGAGATATGTATGACAAATTCATTCCCCCCATGGTGACCTGGAATGATTTCGAGAAGACTTCAAATTTGGCTCGAGAGTTAATGAGAAATTTTCAGTAGCTTAAGAATGCCACCACCACGAAAACCCACTCCAAAAAAGATATCCATCCAGAGGAGTGGATGTAAATGTTTCTTATTAAGAAGAAATAGGAGGGAACTTCCTACACTCATCCTACTAGTTTCTCTAGAGCAACAAATAAGGGTGCTCCGGGCACATTTTGGCCAATTTTGGAAGTAGGAGAGTTTGATAGGTGGGGGTATGAAGTGAACGAGAAAATTCCAACAAAGACTCATTTGGCGGGATTTTTGGCCTTGCGGATTAGTGTTTACCTTTTACCAGTTCGGGATTTGAAAGGAGGAATGAGGCCGGGGACCTTTATCATTATAGCCAAGCTGGCTGAAAGGAATATGGTTGGGTTGGCATCCTAGTTTTGGAAAAGATTCATATGATCATACTTCATGTTTATCTGGGAAACTCTCCTCTAAGAATAGTGGGACTATTCCATGTTTTATGGGGATGCATCACCACTCACTTCAGGACATATTTTATACAAAGTGGGGTACATAATCCTGGAAGTTATTTCCAGCCGTCTGTGCAGGCCTTTTCTAGAATTTCTCTCTTATCCCTCAACTCTTATGATGTCAAAATAAGGCTGACCATGTTCATGGAGTTTTACTTCTTTCCTTATGGAAATCCACCAACAAGGTGATTTTTTATGCTGGAACAACCAGCCTCGAGTTATGGGCATATATGCTAGCATATAGAGATGGTACATTGGCCACGAGGATTGACGGTGAAATTATATTCAAGGCATATGCTCTATACATATTCGCACCTCAATTCAAATGTCTACAGTAAATTACTGTATCCCCTACGGTGTATGTCAGGTTAGAGTAGCATCTGATGCTTTCTCATCAACTATGGTTGTTGACGTCTATCGAGAAAACTAGGGCGGTATTTGAGCTACCAACTTTTGGAGCAACAAGTCGATTGACTACATGGTATGTCGAGAGATGTGTAGCATAATACCCTGAAGAGGTACTGAATCAGTCAGTCCCTCGGGTGGGGACAAAGAAGAGAACTATTAGGAAAGAAGATTTTCATTTGGAAGGTGATTCTTCCTCACCCGGATCTGATTCACCGAGTTCCTCACCTGGGGATAATTCACCGGGTTCCCAAGATGGGGATGATGAGGCACGAAACGCATCAAAGCGGCCTCATCCCAGATATAATCTCCCTGCCAGAGTCAAGATACCTACCCCATAGACTCATGGTGAGTTACATCATTGAGGAAATTTAGTCGCCATTATTTTAAATAGTAACAAGTTTCATTTTCTTCTCCTTTATCTCTGATTGCAGGAGCTGGAAAGAAATTGAAGTCCCAGATTATAGGTCCCTCCTCACAGCCTTCTGGGGCACATTTTTAATATTTACAAACAGAGGCTGTCTAGACATGGCAGAGTTTATATTGCGATGCTGAAACTTCCTAGATGGACTTATGAAAAGGGGTGCATATCCCTGGAGTGGGGAATATTCAGGCTTCCACTGACATCTGTTTTGAGGACAACCCCAATGAAGTGAGGGATTACATCAAAGAGCTAGAAATGATTATATATGCCACTGATAAGTCAGTTCCAGTCACTAAGAGGGTGAAGGAAATGATGGACCGCGGTACCACTAAGGGGATTTGTCCTTCATTAGATGAAGAGTGGCATGATTACATGGCTCATGAATATGTATGTTTTACTTTTTCTCATATTTCTATTTTCTTTGTAATTTGAATTTAGTCAAACCTTTGTTATTCAGGGAAATAATCTTCTTCATCCTATATCTTGTGAAGGAAAGAACCAATGAATTTCCTTCATTGCAGTATAGCCTCGGTGGCACCACTCTTGGAGCCACTGAATCTCCTCATGAGTCGGGTGAAGTATCTTCAGGCCAGCAAGCCATGGATGAAGTGTTAGAAAGGGCGTTATTGTCTCTGGTACCTGTTTTTGGAGATGATGACTCCAGTCCACCAAAAAAGTCCAAGAAGAAAAAGCATCAAAGACAGAAGTACACAGTAAAATGCTTTATCAATAGTGTTAAGTCTTTCTACTAGTCATGAATCTTAACTTATGAAAAAGTGCTCAAACTTCTCAAGATTGCAGTGGCTTCTTCAGTTTCCCCTTTAAGGGAAAGGACTGACCATCCTCAGAGTACAACGAAGGGTGTTGGATAACAGCCACAAGTTCCTGCTCAAATGGCAGTTCCTGAAGAAATACTGAGAGCCGATGAGCCGGCGTCTGTTTCCAACACCGCTCATATTTCTGATTCCCAGAGAGAAAAGAATTATGGTAATTTTACAATACTTCATAGAACATCAAATAATACAACAAATGACTTCCATTATGTGATGTTTTAGGTTCAACACATGCACTAGAACATTTGGCAACCAACGCAGCTGACCCCACAACTGTCTGTAAAGAAGCTATCCATGGTTAGAGATTGCTAGAAGGAAGTCATGAAGAAGACATGTCGATTGCTCCCACTGGTGATACTAACCTGGGATATGGGACATCATTAGATAAAATGATGAAACTTGGCATGTCCTTTGAAGAAATTTTAGAAAATGTTAAATTACCATGTGATTTAAAATATTTTGGAGATCTAGTTATAGAATCAATTGGACATGAGTTTCGTCATCTGTCCTGTTAATCTTCTCATGATTAAACTTCTAACCAAGTTTGGTTAAAAAATGTATAGTTTAATCTAAATAAGGTTTCAAACCAAAAATTCTTGAAAGGGGTGTAGACATTGATGTCAACCCTATTATTGCAGAAACACTGGCTCAGGTGGAACTTAACAGGGCAGACCCTCTTGAAGCCCATCCTAAAAACCCTGTTGAAGCTAATAATGATGGGGAGGAGTCTTTACAAGATTCTAATCTACTGTTACGTAAAATATGATGATATTTGTGGCTTACTTAACCTTCAATAAAATCAATCAACTTTTACTGTCCTTTGAAACTAAACATAATTTCAATTGACCAAACATGGCTGTCAACTTCAATGGCTAGATCTGGAGGTGAAGCCCCAGCCTCAGCCCAAACAGTAGTAGAAGGTGAAGCAACCAGGGTCAGGGAAGGAGCAGAACATGGAACTTCCTTAAGTTCATTAATCCGAGACTATGTTCCTCCATGTGATAGCGATGCTGAATCAGACCCAAAGGTGCAAAAGGCGCTCCAATTCTCACATTTCAAGGCATGGAAAAATATGTGGAAGATAATATCTATGGCACCTCTTGAAGAGCTGCCTTCTAAAATTCCAAGACTTGTATCCTGGTTTATTATGCTGGGACTTGGCGGCATTGGATATCAAGAAATCCATGTCGCGGTGAAACGAGTCATTCAAAGGAGGGAGCAAGAGAAAAGGTGTTGTCAAGACCTAATCAGAGCTATATTTCTGATCAATATTAATTAATTTCATGATATATTTTCCCGAGCTGAGTCTGATCATGCTGTAAAGCTAAAGGATCTGAAGAAAAAGATCAAGGAGAAGATTGTCCAGTAGTTTCACCTTCAGCAAGATCTAGATGTTGTTACTAGGGAGCTTGACCAGCTTCATAATTCTTTGTAAGAAGTCCAAGAAGATGGTATAAAAGCCATCAATGATTCCAAAGAAGTACTTCGTAGAGATTAAGAGAGTGAAGCTGGTCAGGTAAATGAACTTCAAGTGGCTGCTGATGAAGCTCGTGATGCGGTGAAACAGATGCGAAATCATGTTGAAATTCTTTTGTAATTTCTGAAAATAAGGGAAAAGACTCTAGTCTGTGGATGTTCTTCTAATCTTGTTCATCAAATGAAAATCAGTTCATCTTTAGTCATCTGTACCTTCATGGTTTGATTTTTACTAGGGTTATATAAACAACACCACAAACCTTATCTTTTAATTGCTCAGTATTGCCTAAATCATACAAAATGTACGCTTAGCGAGCCGGGACTCGACTTTTGTTCATAGTACCCTTTATAGGTTCCCAAATTAATGAGTACCATGTCTTTTATTATTATCAGTTTAAATTCATGCATGTTGGACTATAAAAAGGCTAATATTTAATTTCTAATAGCTCTTACTGAATGAATGATATTGACTCAATTCGTGATAATTTTTTTGGAAGCATATTACCATATTCAAGTGTGGAGGGGGGGAAATGTAAAATGTGACTTGATAAATTTTGAATCTGAGGAATGACATGGGAAAAGAGATAAAAGGAATTAGAGGAAGTATTTTTTAAGAATAAAGTTACCACTACTTAACAAACCTGTTATGGGGGCTGAATTATGTAGGGCCAACTGGGGCATAGGTTTTATAGTCAAATAGTAGTATCTTTTGGCTGATAGGTCCATTATGTAGAAAACTTATGCAAGTCCACCTAAGGGAAGGTGCTGCATAGTCGGGCAAAAGAACTCTTAGAAATTTGACTTTCTATTGCTAAAAGCCGAAGAACGTTTTATGGGGATCTGAACTTTCCAAAGCATAGAGTCTTCTTTATGGAGAAATGTACATGAATATGGAGATGATATTTCCAATCAGAATTGTCAAAGAATTGGAGGAATGTTACTTCTATGAAGGTATGACCTAAACATAGGAAAAAAGGTATATGTGGTTTTAAATCATATGACTAAAACCAGAGATAGAAACATTATAAGACATTATACTTTCAGATCATGAATAAGAGTATGGAACAAATATGTTAAGGATGGAAGTTTTTTTGCAGATCCCTATATATCGTTGTTAAGACCAATAGGGACAAAATAGTATTCTTCTAAGAATGAAGTTACGATTACTTTACAAACCCATTATGGAGGTTGAATTTTACAGGGACAACTGGGGAATAAGCTGCATAGTCAAATAGTAACATCTTTTGGATGACAGGTCCGTTATGTAGACAACTTAGGCAAGGCCACCTAAGGGAATGTTCTGCATAGTCATTCAAAAGAACTCTTAGGTATCAGAAATTTTATTACCAGAAGTTAAGAAAAAGGTTATGGAGATCATGGATATTATTTGTATAATGTTGCGACTGGGTCTTGAATTGAGATTCTGGATGTCACTACGTATCTCATTAGGATGAGAATCAAGACACACAAAGTTCTTGTAATATAGTTTATCGTCATGTAGGACGAGAGCATGGAATATCTTAGTTTAGGGCCGTAGAGCATGGACCATAGTGGGGGAGACACATCATGAAATTGTTATAAACCTGATGTGAATAAAGACTAGGGTGTTACATATCATACCATGTGATCCCAGGGGGAATTTTCAGCCAAGGGACCGAAAGTGGAGTTTGGGGTTAGGCCCAAAGGCTCGGGTCTGGACTTGAGGAATGCTCGATCATTCCTGTATATCCCATGAGGATGGGAATCAAGCAGCACATAGTTCTTAAAATACCCTTTGTACACATTTTCTTCATACATATGAGGGGTAAAGAATAATTTATTTCAATTATGGCTGGACCCAAGATTAAATACTTAGGTGTCACTACGTATCTCATAAGGATGAGAATGAAGTCGCACATAGTTTTTGAAACATGACATGGTTGGAGACCATGTCAATGATAATTCTTCTTGAGTGAGGGTATCATGGATTCTTGCAGTTGATTGTCATACAAGACAAAAGTGGAAATAGTTTAAGGTCATATGCATGGACCAATGCTATGTAGTTTAATGTCTTGCAGAAAGGGCAATGGGGAACTTTATAGTTTAACGTCATATAGCTAGGATGATGGGACATACACATTTTAACATTATGTAGGATAAAAGTGAACTGATATGAATAATATGGCTAACAGGGGCTTCAAGGATCAACATCATATGGGATGAAGGTGAATCGATGCAAAGAAAGTGGTTTCGGACTCAAACCTCAGGAGGTTGCCTACATACCCAGCCTAGGAAGCAAGGATCAAAGTCTACATAGTTCAATTGAGAGGGATTTCACGATTGTGGTGTACTTGAGGACAATAACCCAAAGTGGATGTTGGGACTTAAGCGTGATTAGAAGCCCAAAGAAGATTTCATGGTTGAAGCGTACTCTAATCTCACATGAGTCATTCTCGGTGTGAGAAACAAGAAGCAGCAACAGACCTGACGATCGTGTCGCAAAAGATTCCACCATGAAAGATGGTGTGGGGCTTATGCATGATTCTCTACCTGGGGCACGCATGGTAACAGAGTTTAAAAGACAATTATGTATGCAGCGATCACAGTTTAATATCATGTGTCACAGACATGGTGTGCCTGGAAGTTTAATGTTTTGCAGCTTGAACGATGCACAGTTTAATGTCATTTTGGATGATAGAGGGGCACAGTTTAACGTCATGTTGGAAAATAGTGGGGGATATGCAGTTTAATGTTCTGCAGCAAGGACAATGGGTGTATTTGTGTTACACAAAATACTTCTCCAAGAATCTTGCATTGGTTGGAGTTGTAATGAGTTATCCATCCATTGATATTAAATAATAAGCTCCATTGGAGTAAACCCTATGTATTGAGTAAGGACCTTCCAACATGATGAAGATTCTACCTGATGAACCATTTCAGGCTATGCCATTTCGTGGGGCGGTGCCCATAATTTTGAAGGAGATGACATACAATTTTCCAGAGTCAAAGACAACTTAGGCTTTGACACGAGCTCGTCTTCTTCTAACTACTCTTCTTTCTTAAAATTATGCTGCTTCTTTGATGATTTTCCTTCTGATAAAGGGGGTTCTGTTGTGGAATACATAGAAGAAGACAAAAATGGTTGATTCAATTGTGTTCATAAAATGGAATGAGTTCGGTTGATCATTTTCCGGACCATCCAATCATCGTATTTCAACGAATTTTTACTTTTGACTTTGTTCCACTTAGCTTTTTCCTTTGGATCAGTAGCAGTAAAACATGATACCTGGGCTGAAAAACCATTCAGGTTTACTTGTATAGAGTCCACCATCTTTTGCAGGAGGTCTTTGAAGAAAAAACACTCTTGAATGGGATAACCCAACATCTTATGAAAAGGGAAATAGCTGGGGAGGTCTTCATATCCTTCTTGTTCGACCTTTTGGGCCTCGGCAACTAAACTAGATTGTTTTCCAGAGCCGAGATAAAGTAACCAAAAACTTGTTCAATCTGGAAAGAATAAACTTTGTTCTTTAAATCCCCAAACTATTTCCGCATTTGATCTTTTTGATCATCTTGATGAGGAATCCATTGTTTTTTTACATTTAGGATATGGAGCCCTTCGATATGTTGAAGGTTTTGAAGTGAAAGCAGGTACAGGCACTTGTTTAAGTGTAACTATAGCAGTATCTGCTTTCCCTAGTCTCTTTCCGGGAACTAATGGAATTACATGAGTTTTATACTTAGTCTTTATAAGAGAGTTTTCTATCTGTTGAGTGATTGACGTAAGGTTTTGAAACCCTCTTATATATTTTACAGGGAGTAACGGTGTGTGTAATTCATTACGCAGATTTTCCACACATATTGCCAGCAATTCTTCTTGAGGGAGTGAAAAACATAAGGAACATGTTAATCATTTCTAGTGAGAAATGAACTCTGAAACTATTTCATTTTTCCTTTTCTTACAATTGGTAAGATCGAAAACTATCATCTTTGGTAATGTTGAGCTAAATTGAAGAAGAAATCTTTGATGGAGATCTTCCCACCCAGTAATTGACTGAGATTGCAAACTTTTATACCATACAAATGAAGGTCCTTGTAGTGACTGCACAAAAAACTTGAGCTTAACTACTTCTTATTATTGAGGAGTTCCCATCCTAGGATCACAATGAGAAACTAAATGTGTCAAGTGTTGTTCTGGATCTCTCGAAACATTAAAATTTGGGAATGTGGTATTTCTGAAATTTTATGGGGGATGAATTTCATCCACCCATTCAGGGTAAGATCTCTTTTCTGGTAAAATTTTTGCATGTTTTCCTTCCATAACTTCCAACCGAGTTGTTAATGACTCAATGGTAGTCATTAATTTTTGTGAAACATCTAGTTGAGCTTGGACCTGTGTAGGTGAGATAACTGGAGTTTCGATGGGTGTGACGATCGGTACTACCACTGATGGTAGTAATGTTGGTTGCGGTCGCGTATGACCCATAGGATTGGACCTGTGAGGGTGTACATGTAAAGGGGGATATTCTTGATCCATATCAGTAGCTGCAACAAATTCCCTTGATTGATTAACTTCAGCATGCTTAGGAGGAAGACTACCTTGAAGTAGTTCTGTATTTAACCTCCTTAATTCCTTTATTTCTTCTTCTTGTTGTGCGAACCTTTCCTCTAATGAGAGTGATTTTCCTTCTATAGAGGTAGGGTGGGATGTAACCTGACTTTTACCCTTTTCTTTGGCATGTGCCTTTCTGGAGTATGGAAGGGCATTACCCGAAGGAACGAATTGCCCCCAGGCAACCCTCTTTCTTATGGTACGCACACCTCCTTCACTTGTTTCTATGTGAAAAGCCTCTTGAACATGAACTTCTTCATCTGATTCCTTTGAGTGAGCCTTATGTTCTGGGGGATTAGTGACAACGACATTGATGACATTTATCGATGCATAACGCATTCCATCCCTTCTGTCAGCGCTTCTACAATACTGTCTTCTTTCATTTCCTTTATGAGACATTTACTTTTTTTGGTTGATCCATCGGAAACTTCTTGATGAACCGTAATTTAAAGGGAATATTCTGAAAATTCGGTTGTGTGATCCTCTTGTGGCCTCTTCCCTAATCGAGAGAAGACTGACTTTCGCTGGGGAAGAGATTGAGAATTTGAAAAAGTCCCTAGTCTGATGGACTGGGAATGTTCCTATTTTTCCTGCTCTGTTCCTCAAATCCTATCTGTTGATCCCAAGGGTTGGATTAAAAGATTACCCAGTCTGGCAAGATGAGGTGGATCTTGTGCTGCTACAACTGAAACTTTCTTAAATGCTCTCCTAAATTTGCGGACTTCAGTCTGTAAATTGGCCAGATGCATCATCCTATATCTACTCAAATCACCTAGCTCAGATGACCATTGGATTATTTTTGACACCTCTATCACCTGATGATGTACATTATCTAAATGATAATCCTTTTCATTATTCTCATTTTCTTGATGCAAGAGTAATTCGATAACTTGTTCTTTATATGTCTGACTTTGGGAAGAATTAGTTGAGGCCTGTTCTTGAGAAAGCCTTTGATTACACAGAAAACTAGTTAGTTGTGGCCATCCATGGGCAATAAAATTGCATGAGATCACTTTTGTCTAGATTTGTTTACTGGAGAACACAGTGAAATGCACTTCTCCATGAACACCCCATCCCCTGATATGAATAACAGATGGGGCATTGGTAATTAACTGGTGAAACCTTTTCAATGTGACAAGGCATGTATGCGGAAGGGTTCTCTGTTTATTTTCAACCTTTGGATGTTGGGAAACTGAGAGAGATTCCAAGTCAATTTTACATTGCAACCCTTCTATTATCTTGACATGGTTTTGATATTCATCATAAGATAATATTTTCTCTTTTAAGTGATAAAGAGTTATCCATATGTTGAGACGAATATCAGGAATACAATCTTCTATCAATGTTTCTGAAATATCATTCTGAGAGTCAGCCAAAGGCCAAAACATAACTGGTATTTCACCTTTTTCAAGTTGTTTTCTCATATTCAGCACTTCCTCTTTTTCATTTGATGAAAATTCTTCAACCCGATTGGACCAAAGTTGGTGATTCTTTATTGCTTTATTAGATTCAACAAGATTTGTAGAGAATTCATTTGTCAAATTAGAAGATGAAGGACCCAGGGGTGGTTCGGAGAATAACCTACACCACGGGCTATCTTCTGATTGAGAAATTATTTCACCTGCTACCGGTAAGGCATTCGACATGACTGGCTTCGTATTTGAAAGTGACTCAAGATAAGTGGGATTTCTTCTTACTACATTTTCCATGGAATAATTTTCCAAGCAATTCCAATTACTACTGCAGAGAGGAATTTCATATCTAAATTCATCAACATGGGGAGGACCACCATGGTGGGTTATAGCAAAAGATGACACCTCTTTCTCCTTGGTCGTTTGTCCACGTAGAGGGTTATCGTGGCTCTCATCTGAAAATGAAACTTTGAGATTGACCAAATTGTCATTAATCAAGCCTTTATGAGGAAGTTTCTGATGAAGACATTCGGAATTATTGTTGTTTTTTCCAGAATCTAGAAATGAGAGAGTATAATCTTGAGTTGCGACAGATAATTGTCTGAGGGCTTCATGAACTCCAGTATTGAGCAAGGCCTTATTGCATATTGGCTCTTTATTTTTCAACTGTGTTGGATAGGACTTTTTCTTGGATGCCTTCTTACTCACTTTGGAAACCACTTATTGATGAAAGTGGTCATTATGGGAAGGTGTATGTGTCCACTTAGAAGAAATGGTCAGGTTAGGCTGATTATCTCCATTTAAATTTGTTGTATGTGCCCGAATTGATTGTCTTTATGACATGGGGGAGTATTCCCAACGACCCTATAGGAATAGAATAGAGGTGTGTATCTTCTCTAGAGAGACATGTTGATGAGTGACTCCACTGATAGGGATATATTTATGTTTCTTTACCTGTGATGTTGCTAAAGTTGTAATAATATTCTGACAGGTATCCACAATATGGGCAGGGATTTGCTTCTGCTCCTTCAAAATTGTCTGAATGTGCTTGGTGACTTCAGTTGCTGGAATGGGAATATACATCCATTCCGTGTTTGGAGTAGGTGTGTGTTCCTTCTCTTTTCCTCCTTTTCTTGTCACAGAATTCTAACAGTACTCATGTGTGGGGGGGGAAAGTTGTGTCTGCCTCTTGTTTGTCATTGGGGATTTTCAATTGACATGTTCGGGTGCTACCAAATGAGATTGTTGGTTAGCTTGATGAATTTCAGGTGTATGTGCTTTCTGATTGTTCTCCACAAAATATGATTGATTAAATTTCTTCAATACTGGCAGACGAGATTGCTGACAAAATTGATGAGTGTAAGTATGTGTATGTGTCTGTTTACAGGTGGTCACCACAATTGATTGGTGAGCTTATTTTGATGCATTCAGACGAGCCTGGTGACTAGCTGATGAATTATAAACAGGTGTATGTTTCTACCTATAGTACTCCACTGGAATTTCCTGGAGGGATTGGTGTGTTACTTCCAGACGAGTTTGTTGGGCAGTGAAATTAGGACGGACGGGTGTATATGCCCATTCGTTGTTTTCCATAAAGTTAGATTGATTGACTTCTCCGGAGGGGGAAGAGGTAAGAACCTACACCCTATTGAACAAATTTCACCTCTGACAGTTCTTCTTCCATGCTCGGGTCTGAGGAACCTGAGATGAACACCTCGAGGTGATACCCTCATCATATTGAGGGTGCACTACCGCACGAGTCTGGCGGAGAATACTGGTGGGATTCCTCAGTAAGGACTTCTATCTTCTGGATATAAGGCCTTGAGTGACCTCTTCATTCACCTCCCTGTAATATGTGAGGGACTGGTTATTGCATTCTGGGGATAACAACCTGAAATGGTTGGAAAGGGTGGTTGGAAAAACCTGCTTCTTGACCACTGGTCGTTGCTGTCCGGACAACCAGGGTGAGTTGTTAACTTGGAGGGCTTGTCGAGTAGCCTCTAAAGTCGATATGGTACCATGTTGAAATTATTCCCTCACCAATTAAATTTATACCCACCGTTGAAGACACTGATTAGGTGATGTCATCCTCAGAGCGTATGAGGATCCATCAGGAGTAGCGGTCGAGGCATTCAGAGGTGTGAATTTTAGAGAATCCATTTTGTGTTGCAGAAAGATCTTGGAAATGAGTGACTATTTAATATAGTAGACATAATTAAGATAAATTTGGATTTACTACATCTTTTGTATGAGAACATATGTTTTTGATTGATTTTTTTGGCTCTCATATTGAGTTTAATAGGGTCCTAACAAATAAGTAAAACTTCATTTAACTTGGTTAAGGATTCATGTCGGGTTCACCATTCTTTATTTCTTCTGAAAATGGGGATGACCTTGTTTGTTTAAGGTACAAAATTTCCAATCATTTTCCAACAGGTTTATTTGTAGAATCAGAAACATCCAATGATTCTATATCCATTTGGACCTACGTTCCAAAGGTAGGTTCTCATTAGTTTTATACTGATGAGGCTTAATAATTTTCATTGCTCGAGAGGATGGGAGGTCAGGCTCATCACACCTTTTTGGGGGAATTATTTCCTAATCCAGGACACTCTCAAAGATTTAAATTGTGTTCATGAATCCTTATTAATTCACCAAGTATGAAAATGAGTTTTCCTTTAGATTTAGAAATCAATGATTGATATGTATGGGATTTAGAGGATCTTTTATATGTATTTGAGGTTCTTCATCGATGGATAATCATCCATATGTATTAGATATTCTTAGTCAATGGTATCCTTCAATACATTATATAAAAATATCTTGGTCATTATGATAACCATACTAGTTTTAAAGCCACTCAGTGGGGAACTTGATGTTTATTGTCATTTAGAAAGACATGGATTATTTCAGAGTTGGGATTGTACTCACAGATGGGAAACTGATGTATCCATGTTAAAAAGGAATTAGAAACCACATCGTTTGATAATAAGGATATAGTTTAACATCATATGGGATGAAAAATAATTAATGAAATATGGTATTTAACTTTATAAAGGTTTCATACGTACTCTACTTTTAAGGAAGAGATCAAAGTCCATGTAGTTAGGGTAAAGATATATGGGGTTTATGCATGATTAATGGCCCAAAAATAGATGTCGTGATTACTTTTACACTCTAAGCTCACGTGAGTCATGATCGATGTGAGAAATAAGAGGCATCAGTAAACGTGAAGATGGTTCCATGAAAGATGCAGTCATGAGAAATGATGTTGGGCTCACATATGTATGACTACCCAAGTAGATGAAGACTAAGACTTAATTCAGGAAATAAGCCCATAAGCAGGGTCCATAAAGTTATTTGTACTCTATGGAGATTTGGAGTTTTAACTTGGGGCTTACTTCTGAGAAGGATTCCAAAATTAAAAGGGACTTATGATTGGGGTTTATTCCTAACATGGAGGCCCAAATAAAAAAGAAATTACGATTGGGGCTTACCCTTGAGGAGGATGCCCAATTAAAGGGAACTTATAACCTAGGGATTACTCCTGAGAAGGAGGCCCAATGTTAAAGAGAATTATGACTGGGGATTACTCCTAAGAAGGAGGCCCAGGTTAATGGGACTTGAGACTTGGGACTTACTCCTGAGAAGGAGGCCCAAACCAGGGGAACTTGGGGTCTACTCCTGAAGAGGATGCAATAAATCAAAAGATCTTCTCATCTTAAAGGATGAGGTTATATAGAGGAAACCTCTAACCATGGTGACATAAATCTTGTAAGTCCCGAGGTATTGGGAGAGGTTCTCACAGAATTCCTTTTAGATAAAGAATCCAACAAAGGAACTATACCATAATTGGACTTGAAAAGGTTTTTGAGGTCTAATATCTTGAAGAAGAGAGGTTAACAGGAGAGAGGCATAAAAATTAAATTGGAGCACAACTATGGCCACACAAATCATTTGGCATGAAAGTATTTTCCACGCAAGTGTACTTTCATGGCATGGGTTCACCTTGGAGATGAAGAATCTATAGGGTAATAATTGGGAGAGGCTTAAATCAAGATTTTAGTATTATCCTAAGATGTTTCCAAAAGGTAGGCATGCATGTTTCAATAAAAGGGTAGGGCGGCACGCAAGTGTTTCCAATTTTAAGGTGGTCTGGACACTTAGGTGCACAAGTGTTGAAGAATTATAAACACTTAGGCCATATCCAACTCCTTCAAGTCTTCCAAACTAGGTAAAAAGATACCTTAGAATATTTCGAAAGAGTTGAGTTGAAGACTTGGGTGACCAGAGCTTGAATATGATATTTGAAATCATCCTCAAAAAGAGGGGCCTAGAGGGCTATTTATAGGCCACCGAGAACCTTGGGATAAAAAAAAGAATAGGGCGCGCAAGCGACTTGTGCGATCCATAGGTTGTGCGCAAGTGACTTGTGCGGCATGCATGAAACCTGCGTGGCTCCCTCTAAATGGGTTCCTTGTCCATGACTTTGTCAATTTTTGATTTTCTTCAAAGTGTGACCCTCATTGTGCTTAAGTTATTCCCCTTTATCATTCATTGGACTCTGTGATGGAAAAGAGCGTCAACATTCATATAATGGAATATTTATTTCCTTCAATGATTTTACAATTTAAATTTTGTTTTGTAAGATTAAGTGACTCTTACGAAATTTTCATAGCTATTATAAAAAGTATGAAATCCTTAAGAAATTTACATATCTATTACCCAAACATAAAAAATCTTATGCAATATTTATAAATCTTAGTAAATGTCCAGAACTCCTAAAAACTTTATAAATATTATGAAAAGTTCATCACTCTTATAAAATCTTCATTGATCTTGTGTATATAAGAACTCTTACATTCATATGAAAACTATTACTTAAATATAATAACTCTAAAATGCATCAAAAAACTATTATGTTTTTTAGATAACTTATATGAAAATTCATAATACTCTTACGAAGTCTCCTAGCTTTTCCAAATCTTCACTATGAAAATCCCGATAAATTTCAAAAACTCATAAAATAATGCTTAAAAACTTAAGCTAAAATTTTACCTTTCTCAATTGTCACCAACTTCTAACCTTAAAAATCATGTGTGTTGTCTATTATCTCTTAGAAAATTCTATGATGTCCCTTACAAAATCCTATGAACTTTAGGATATATCCATTTTCACCACTGATATAGAATTTATATAATACTTAAATTTAGAACAATAGTTCCTTAAATAACCTCAAGGCACCTATAGTAAATCCAAAACAACATCAAAGGGATACTATTCACTAGATATAGTAGCATCCATTCCTATATTTCCATGTATGGATTATTAAAAACTCTACCAAGTGTTTTTATTCTTCAAACTTAGCTTCTTAAGATTTTCAATCATTTTTTTCTCCAATATTATTCCAAAACTATTATAGTTATTAAATTCATCTTTCACTATCACTTGAAATTATTTTGTTACAATCTCAATCACTAATAATTACAAGTAAAATATTCTCCTTGAATCTATTTATAATTGTTGTCTATGTAGTATCCTCAACTCTAAACTTCTTCTCTGATCTATAAGTTCATTCTCAAGGGTCTTTAAATGGTAATTTGTTTCAACATCTCTTCACATATCCCCCGAAACATATTTAGAGCTTCACATTATAATGGTGGACTTTATTATTAACAAAAAATACAATCACCAATTTTCTATTGGTCTCTCCAAACATGAAAAGTGAACAAGATTCACCTACCAACTCCAAGAAAAACAAACCATATGCTAACAATAATCCACTATATATAAGTGGTATTAATCAAAAACCAACATCATAGATTATAAAAGATGCATACACACACTAGGTGTGTATGCAGGGTGTAAGTAATAAATCTCAGTAGGTATCCTCCTGGTTCCCCATGCATAAACTTTATAATTAATTCGATTTCTTGTTATTTTACATTTATATCAAACCAAATAACGTTAGGTAGTTACATTAAAACCAAAAAATCAAGTATAACCTAGTTACTAATTTTATATATAATACGATTTAAATTTTAAAAATAAATAGTGACCTTGGTTATAATGAAAACCACCTTTGAATCACACTTTAAAGATGTCCATATTTTGAGTAATATTAAAGAAACTGATTCCTTTAAAAAATTACCAAATTATATACTGAATTCATGATTAAAACATGTTTTCCATAATTTAATTTGAAATTATAGTTTAATAATACAATGAAACTAAATATTGACTATAAAGAAGAAACCATTGAATTTAAGAAAAGCCCTCTTTTCTTTATAAGGAATAAAAGTATTTTAATTTATTTTCTTAAAACATGATTTCAGGTAACCCAAATTGAAATAGAAAATTTAATAATAAACCACACATTATAAAGATATCAATGTGAAAAATTATGGTAAATATATATATACAAACAATAACAAATAATTTATTCAAATTTCAGTCATCATGTGAACACCAGGTATCCCTATATATAATCTTTGAAAAAAATAAAATTGTTATATATAAAATTTTAGTGCCTAATGTGATCTAACTAACTAACACTTGGTTTTACCCATACCGATATGACTGAGAGGTAAAATCCCCTAAGAATAACATAGTCCTAACTTGGGGATACTAGGTAGAGTCTCGTCATGGCTAGTGGATAACTCAGACATAGATTCCCCATCTAACTACCCAATGTTTCACGTGACACAAAAATATATGTGATAATTAAAAACAAATATACATAAACATATAATTATAGTAATAGTCAAAAATAATTATAAATTACCCTCACCTGTGATTAACCATCACAGAAGAATCCACATTTGATAACAATTCCATTGATAAAATAATATCAAAAATTAATAACAATCTATAAACTTTTCATTTCATATAACACTTCCATTTTAATAAAATGATACAAAGGGTGTTACATTAAGAAAATAAAAAAAATCAATAATTGATACAATTTTTTAAACATTCTTTATAAAAAATCAAATATTGAAAGATATAATAAAAATAATAAAATTATTCCTTTTAGAATTAAAAAAACATTTTTAAATCATCAGAGAAGTCACAATAATGAAGTTACTCTAATGGAATAATTCTTTTACAAAATATCTAAATGAGTCCTTAATATTTGAAAGCCTTTATAAAAATATGACAATAAATCAATTTAATTCATAAGTCATCAACTCATAAAATTAACTTTTATTAAATTATAAAAAAATAAGGTTATTATTCTACCAAACCATTAGTGTGTGTCAGTTCTATATAAGAAAAAAAACATCATTTAAGACTTGTAATGCCTATTTATAATCTAGGAAATCTAGATATAAATTATTATAAATTCATATATTCTTCATAAATAATTATAATAAAATTTATATTACATAGAAAAATTGTTTCCAAAAATATAAGAATTCATTGTTTTAAATTTAAATGAATTATATTGAGCCACCTATCGAAAAATAATTAAATATATTTATAAATTTTTTTCCACTGAACAACAAGGGAAGATATTTATAAATAAATTTTGGAATTTCTAATAATGAAAATTTCCAATTAAAACCAGATAGATCCAAAAATCTAGGATTCTATGTCCATTGGGTGAGAGAAAATGGATTGAAGAGGTAAGAATAAGGGTGGGGAAGTCAATAGGAAGCACTTTGAGTTTTCTTCAACCTTGATGTTGATTTGATAAAAAATAAAATAAAAAGAGGGGTTCCTAAGGAATTCAATGTGTGGTTAGGTTGGGATGAGTTTTCTAGAAATATGGTAGGATAAATAAGAGGCTTCAAAAATAATCCACCATTTAATAATTTTTAAAAAATAAAAATATTTTATTTTATGGGTAAGGTACATAGATATGGAGTGTAACACCCCAAACTTCCACGGTACGTTTCCCTTCGAATAATCGATAGCGTGTGTTGTACGCAACCTCGAGTTCTAACACACACCACAACTAATTAAACTAGCCGTTGTGAATAGTAATACCTACTTTTTGAAATCATATATATTTTATATTTCAAAATGGACTTCATTTTTGGATTCATAATATCGAAATTAGCCTAGGGTGAAATTTTGGTACTTTTCGGATAACTTTTATATTTTGATGAATAGTGAAAATTACTAAATTTTAATTAAAAACAACTTTTTTAATCAAAATAATTAATATTGATAAATTATTAATTTGAGTGTTTTTAAAGTATATTTAGAATATATTTTTACCATTTAATTTAATTTTTTTCATTGGACATAATTTTACAATTAAACCGAACATAAACAAGTGTCAATCTTTTGATAGTTATTACCTCTTAAAAACACGCTTTTTGTTTTGACAGCGGGAATTAATTTTAAATTAATTTCTGCCACTTCTGTGTTTTGAATTTAGGAAAATGGATTCCATATTTGGAATCAGGATGTTCAAATTGTGTAAATAGGTAACTTTTATTTTTAGACATTTTGAATAGTTACTGTGGTAAATATTTTATTTACCATGGTTAAAGGGTAAATCAGGTAAATAAGGGTTAAAAAATAATATTATAATAATACAAAATCACCCTAAAACGTGTCCTAACCTTATTGGTGGACACATACCCGACCATGGGCATCCTTGGGTCAATTTGGGGACCCCTTGGAGCCACTTGTATGTGGTAGGGACACTTTATATTAATAAAGTTAAAATAAAAATAAAAATGGCATAAGCTTACATCTTTTAGAAGAACAATTTTTACATAGGGTTATACATGTTGGATTTTCGATTATAAATATTCATTAGAAATATAAAAAGATTTCCTACATAATGATATTTTATTTATAATTTTTAGACATCAAATAATTTAAATTATTAATGACACAATAATGATGCAATGTTTACCTCATTAATAAATCATTTAAATAAATAAGATTATAATGATTAAAATATTATCTAAAACCTGTCCAATTCTTATTGGTTGATGTTATTTATAATATGAGTCATCTTATCTTCGAGCTCAATGATTTTTGGACCATTATAAACCGAATAAAAATATATTATAAAGTAATACTTTCACACTTTCCTAAAGAGCCCCTCCTCTCCCTTATAAAAGGAGACCACTTCTACTCATTCCTCACACCTCTCAAGCCACTTGGCTCGTCCAAACTCTGCCCAACTAAGCTCCCCACATCCCTCTCCTCCTCCTTGAAGCTTACCCCTAGGCAGAAAGCATTTCAAGAAGTCCTTTGGTTCCAACCAAAGTGAGTTACCTAAATTAAAGGTAACGATTTCTCTTAAATTATTTTACTTTATTTTGCTTCTCCAACCCCCAAACACTTTTTATTTCCTTTCTTTTGTAACAACACCAGTATCCTAAATATACTAGGAGGTTGTTATAAGAAGGATTTAAACTACACATACACACAACTCCATCTAATGGATGATGAACATAATGTTTCTGTGGATGGCAAACTAACGCCTCACGAAACTATGATTGTTCAAATACATCTTACCGCCTCTCATGGTGGCCATTATGATGGAACTGTAATTAAATATGATATTAATGATATATATTTTATATATAAGCTTCTGTAATTCCATTTTATTTCATACCATTATTTGTTTCATGTTGTATATACATACGATAATTTCATTTGAGGAAGTGCGGACTACCGCCCCCTTAAAATGATATGACTCGTTCATACCACACATGGAACGTATAAAGGATGGTGTTAATGAACTTAAGTAACATATATAAAATATTATATTATACTGGAATAGTAATATACCTATGTATCATTTGGATTCGATTCTTTTAAAATAAAAATTAAATGGAAGTAGCGTTCGTGCGTACGTACGGACTACCGTCTCCACGAACGCAATGAGATTCATTCTCCATCGTATCCATTCATGTATAATTATCACTTAATGATTTAAAAATGATGTTTAAGGACTTGATATCATTCTGGATATGAATAAGATACAACAAACATGACTTATGTAACAAAACATATAAAAGAAAATGAGTAAGTTAACACCCGAAACGGCGATAATACTAAGATATTATTATCAAATCAATATTAAAAGATCATATATGATATCATATTAATGTATATGATTATTGTATAATTTAGTAACAATTATTTCACTATTATACAGGAGGTTAACCTACCCCAACCAAGTAAAAGTACAAGGTAAGGGATTTTCTTATCTCACATTCAATTCCGTGAGATTTCCATTGTTCGCCACTAAATTATTGAAAGTTGTGTATTGTGTACTGACATTTGATATATATTATCATGATTCTCTTTATATTCATGTTATTCTGTAAATAATTTGGTGTTTATTAACTTTTGTCCATACGACTCAGTTGATTAACGTGGTAAGGGGTTTTCATCTCACTCCTTATTCTCATGAGATTCATGCCATATTGCCACCATTACCTTTTGTGTGGTGTATGTACTGCCCATAATTATATTCTTTGTGTAATACACTCTAATTTATGTGTACTTACATATTCATTGTATGATACCTCTTTCATGGGTTGTATGTTTCATAAGTTACCAAACTGGTAAGGGTTTACTTTACAACCTCTTCATTATCCAAGGTTGTTTATACGTAATAATCTACTGGGATCTCTTTATCATCCACATCCATGTTTCTTAAAAATGCATTTCAAAACATTTTTACTATTTACAAGAATATGGGTTAAAGTCATTTATACCCTTGTTTGACTTTTTATAAGAGGTTTATAAAGGAATCTTTCCGTCGTTTTCAAAACAAGGTCCTTTTTAACCTTTTCGACAGAATTGAGGTAAGAATGTTTTTTTTAACTTATACGGCGGGTGCGGTAATTTTACGCCATTATAAAATATTCAAAGCTTTACTTAGAAGCTTATAAGAATATTTTCAAAGAAAATGTTTTATTTTATATGGATCTTAAATGATTTCAAAATAAAAGGAGATATTTCTTTAAAAAGAATTTTGATTTCATCTATGTCAACATCCTTTGACGGATTTTAAGATTATTTGAAGTTGATTTATTATGATAAAAAAATTCTATATTGTATTGAAGGTTTTGTGATATGTTTGACTATGGATGTGCTATTTTTATACCATTCATAGTTTATGGTGAAATTATTGACATTTCGTATGCTAGTTTTAATACGAATGTTTATGTTATGTTTAAACCTTTTCATATGGGAATGCATTGGACTTAATAAGTGACGGGTGGAGCCCGCTATAGCTCCTCGATGCATCAGTAGGTCTCATGAGACAAACTAGTGTCTTGGCACAAGGCCTTGACAAAATCATATTTGTAGTCTTGGCACGAGGCCTTGGCTATGTGGTTATGATAGTCTGGCATTATGCATTCCAACATTATGAAAGTGGTTATTGATTTTGCATGTGATTATTCGATTAGTAGAATATCCATGTGAATAAGTAAATGGAATTATTTCATTTTACTTTTGCCATACTATGTTGAAGTTCATGTTTAAAAGGCTTTTGTTTTAGTAATTCATTGCCTTAAATGTTTATGCTTATTTTGAATGTTCCGCTATATTGTTATCCTTACTGGGCATTTGAGCTCACCCCTTTTCTATGTTTTATTTTTCCCAGGTAGTGAAGAAGTAAATTATGATTGACTTGCAGGGATATTATGAGGGGTTAATAGTGTGGATATGAAGACTTTGTTGTTGTAGTAGTTTTTCACTTTGAAATGTAATGTAAAACATTATGAATATATCTAGTGTTTTCAAGGCTACTAAACCAATCGGTCTTTCGAGATTTGATCTTTCTTGTGATCATGCCAATGTTACAAAGTAATGCACCGACTCTGGGTAGCTGGGGTCGGGGAATTACAGTTGGTATCAGAGGAAGTTTAGTACAAACCTTGGAAGCTAGATTTAGATAAACTCTGATTAGAGCACGTAGACCTAAGATGAACTTTGAGGATTAGTATAGAAGAACTTCCTAGAATTTTGTTATTGTAGAGATTTTGTGAGTTTTTCCAAGCAATACATCCCTGTCTGGATACGAGCAGGTAGAGGCGGCTCTGGCACAGATGTACCTAGGGGTAAAACCCGAAAACACCGCTTTGAGCTAGACTCGAACGGGAACTGGTGCACGACAACGGGCCTTGCTGCACTCTTGGTTACGACACTCCCGGGGGATATGCTTAGGATAACTCTCATTTTCTTTACAAATCATTATGAAGGGTTTATGAGTATATACTTCCTCAAAGAAAACATTTTTATGATTATGGATTATATCCATAAATAGGTCAATTTATGTTAAGTGTTTTATAAGTATGGGATTATGTATTTTGATTCATAAACTGATCTAGTTTATGCCATTGTTTAGAAATGGCGCCTAGTTGAAGAAATGGAAACCGTATCAATGCACGCACTCCATGTAGGGATTGCCCTCCTGCTCAAGATAATTATAGTGGGGCTGGTGATGCAACTGGTGCTGATCAGCTAATCACCATACTGGGACAACTTACTCAGGTTATGAATAATAACCTTACCCGTATGGAGCACCCTGATCCGCAGCGTGGAGGATCAATGTTAGATCGATTCATGAGACAGCAACCACCAACGTTCAATGGGAATACAAATCCCTTAGTAGCTGAGCAATGGATATTTTCCCTAGAGAAAATATTTCAGGCTTTGGGGAGCAGTGAAAGGGAAAAAGTTATCATGGCAGTTTACCGCCTCACTGGAGATGCTGATCAATGGTGGTCATTGATTCAAAATACGAAGGAAGATGATGAAGTATCAAATATGGAATGGAGGGAGTTCAAAGATCTGTTTTTAGGAAAATAATTTCCTCGCGACCATCGAGCAGATATGGAAAGACAATTTCTGAGTCTGAGACAAAAGGAGGATGAGAATGTCACAAAGTATGAGGCTAACTTTACAAGGTTAGCGAGGTACGCTGGTGATTATATTCGCAACCCAAGAAGTAAGATTGATCGTTTCTTTGATGGGTTAAAACCATTTCTCCGTCGAGCATTAGTCTCACAATCCTTTTCATCGTACGAAGACATTGTCTCATGTGCTATCAAGACCGAAAAGGAATTCTCTAAGTCTTATGACTTTAAAGAGAAGCAAGAGAAGAAGAGACCTGCTGATCAATCTGGGAATGGAAATAAGGGGAAGAAGGGAAAGGTTGAATATCCATCTTGTGGTAAATGCGGGAAGAAACACCCCGGTGCTTGCCTGAAGGGAATGGGAGTCTGTTACAAGTGTGGTGAAAAAGGCCACCAAGCTCATGACTGCAAGGGGAAGAAGGAAGCTACCAACGTTCAGTGCTACAATTGCAGGGAGATGGGGAATTATGCAAATGCATGTCCTAAGCGTCAGGAGAACTTACCTCAGAAAAGGCCAAGGGATCAAGGCCAGGCTTATGCTATCACTACTGCTGAGGTAGAAGCTCCGAAAGACGTGGTGGCAGGTAATTTAATGGTTTCCTCAAGTTTAGAAAATGCATTATTTGATTCTGGATCATCGCATTGTTTCATATCTTCACAGTTTGCTAAGAAAATTAGATATTTCCAATTTGATTTAATAAGGGAGTTGTCAGTCAAAACTCCTAAGGGAAGTATCGTTGCAACAAAGTTTTGTGAATCAGTCCCCATTAGAGCACATAAATTTTCTTTATCTGCTGATCTCATCGTCATACCTATGATTGAGTTTGATATAATCCTCGGTATGGACTGGCTTTCGGACTATGATGCGAAGATTTATTGTAAGAAGAAAGAGGTTACGATTCTTGATGATAATGATAAGGAACACCTTATTTTTAGAGCAGAATCGTCACCACCTAATTCTTATTTAGATCCACCCCCAGTAGCTCAACTTAATTCAATTATTGGGGAGGAAGAGAATGAAATAACTGTCGGTGAGGAAAGGAATGTTCAAATAGAGGATGTACCTGTTGTGAACGAATTTGTAGATGTATTTCCGGAAGATTTACCTGGACATCCTCCAGAACGAGAAGTTGAGTTTTCCATTGATTTGATTCCTAGATCAAGGCCTATATCGAAGACCCCTTATAGAATGGCCACTGTAGAGTTAGTCAAATTAAAGAAAAAACTAGAGGAATTGAGTAATAAGGGATTTATTCGCCCTAGTGTTTCTCCATGGGGAGCCCCTGTTCTTTTTGTTAAAAAGAAAGATGGATCTATGAGGTTATGTATTGACTACAGGGAGATCAATGCTATAACGATAAAGAACAAGTATCCCCTACCTCGTATTGATGATTTATTTGACCAACTGCATGGAGCTCAATACTTTTCATAGATTGACCTTCGATCTGGATACCATCAATTGTGTGTAAAGAAGGAAGACATTCCGAAGACAGCATTTCGAACCAGGTACGGGCATTACGAGTTTACTGTAATGCCGTTTGGATTGACTAATGCACCCTCTGTATTCATGGATCTGATGAATAGAGTTTTCAAGGAGTATCTAGATGAATTTTTTGTGGTATTTATTGATGATATCTTGGTATACTCCAAAACCTACGACGATCATGAAAATCACTTGCGCATTATCTTGAAGACTCTGAGGAGGCATGAATTATATGGGAAGTTTAGCAAGTGTGAATTCTGGCTTCAGGAGATTTCTTTTCTTGGCCATATTGTCTCAAAAGATGGAATCTCTGTTGATCCTTCTAAGACCAAGGCAATCCAAGAATGGCCAGAACCTACGAGTATAACTGAGGTACGCAGTTTTATTGGCTTGGCAGGTTATTATCGACGTTTCGTCCAGAATTTTGCCCGATTGGCTAACCCATTAACGAAGCTCACACGTAAAGGGGTTAAATTTGTTTGGACAAAAGAGTGTGAAGAATGTTTCGAAGAACTGAAGAGAAGATTAGTCAATGCTCCTATATTGACTCTACCATCGGGGAATGATGGGTTCGTTATTTATAGTGATGCATCAAAGAAAGGACTTGGTTGTGTCCTTATGCAGAATGATAGAGTTATTTCCTATGCATCACGACAGTTGAAAATTCATGAACAAAACTATCCTACTCATGATCTTGAGTTAGCAGCTGTGATCTTTGCTTTGAAGATATGGAGGCACTACCTCTATGGTGAAAAATGTGAGATTTATACTGATCACAAGAGTCTGAAGTATATTTTCTCACAAAAAGAACTCAACATGAGGCAACGGAGATGGCTTGAATTACTCAAGGATTATGATTGCACGATACACTACCACCCGGGGAAAGCAAACAAAGTAGCAGATGCTTTGAGAAGAAAAGACCATGGAGTTCTGAACATGATGAGAATTGAAAGGGATCCAATTTTCATGGATCTAGAGAAGATGGACATGGGAATAACCAGGGAAGGTGAAACATCAATGCTTTTTCAAATGGTTGCCAAACCATCTTTACTAGAAAGGATTAAGAGTTCTCAGACCAATGATGAAGAATTTCAGAAGAAGATTAAAGCTGTGAATGATGGGAGATTGAGAGACTTTGTGTATGAAGATGGAATTTTGAAATTCAGGAAGAGACTTTGTGTTCCTGATTTACCTGATCTAAAAAGGGAATTGCTGGATGATGCTCATAGTTCCAATTTCTCTATACACCCTGGGAGCACCAAAATGTATAGAGATTTGAAGGAAAATTTTTGGTGGGACAACATGAAGAGGGAGATTGCTGATTTTGTGTCAAGATGTATGGTTTGTCAACAAGTGAAAGCTGGAAGGAAACAGCCTGGAGGAGTCATGCAACCTCTTCCCATACCGGAGTGGAAATGGGACAATATTACGATGGACTTTGTCATGGGGCTACCAAAGACTCCTAGAAGGAACGATGCAATATGGGTTATTGTTGATCATCTTACCAAGTCAGCACATTTTCTTTCTATAAGAGAAGATCTACCCCTGGAACGTCTAGCAAGACTATACATTAATGAAGTTGTGAGACTTCATGGAGTACCCCTATCGATTGTTTCTGATCGTGATCCCCGTTTTACTTCAAGATTCTTGAAAAGTCTTCAGAAATCCCTGGATACTGAACTTCATTTGAGCACTGCTTACCACCCTCAGACAGACGGACAATCATAACGGACTATTCAAACCTTAGAAGACATGTTGAGATCTTGCTCACTTGATTTTCAGGGTATGTGGGATCAATATTTACCACTGGTAGAATTTTCCTATAACAATAGCTTCCATTCAAGTATTCAGATGGCACCATATGAAGCGTTATATGGAAAGAGATGTCGTACACCAACCTGTTGGGATGACGTTGGTGAAAGAAAACTTATAGGCCCAGAACTGGTGGAGGAAACGGTGGAAAAGGTGAAAGTAATCCAAAATCACATCAAAGCAGCTCAAAGTAGGCAGAAGAGCTATGCCGATAATCGAAGGAAGGATTTGGAATTTCAAGTCGGTGATCATGTTTTCCTGAAGGTATCTTCGTGGAAGGGAGTCATACGTTTTGGTAAGAAAGGTAAATTGAGTCCCAGGTACATCGGACCTTTCGAAATTCTAGAACGAATTGGGGATGTAGCTTACCGATTGGAAATGCCGCCAAGTCTCTCCAAAGTTCACGATGTGTTCCACGTATCTCTGTTGAGAAAATACATGCCTGACCCAACGCATGTACTCACCTATGAGGAATTAGAACTGGAACCCGATCTGTCTTATTGCGAAGAGCCCGTCAGGATTCTTGATACAAGAGAACAAGTACTGAGAAACCGGACGACGCGTCTGGTAAAAGTTTTGTGGAGAAACCATAAGATGGAAGAGGCAACTTGGGAACCCGAGGAACTTATGATGAAGAACCACCCAAGTCTTTTTATGCAGTAATACCCTAGAAATTGCGAGGACGCAATTATTTGAAGGAGGGGAGAATGTAACACCCCAAACTTCCACGGTACGTTTCCCTTCGAATAATCGATAGCGTGTGTTGTACGCAACCTCGAGTTCTAACACACACCACAACTAATTAAACTAGCCGTTGTGAATAGTAATACCTACTTTTTGAAATCATATATATTTTATATTTCAAAATGGACTTCATTTTTGGATTCAGAATATCGAAATTAGCCTAGGGTGAAATTTTGGTACTTTTCGGATAACTTTTATATTTTGATGAATAGTGAAAATTACTAAATTTTAATTAAAAACAACTTTTTTAATCAAAATAATTAATATTGATAAATTATTAATTTGAGTGTTTTTAATGTATATTTAGAATATATTTTTACCATTTAATTTAATTTTTGTCATTGGACATAATTTTACAATTAAACCGAACATAAACAAGTGTCAATCTTTTGATAGTTATTACCTCTTAAAAACACGCTTTTTGTTTTGACAGCGGGAATTAATTTTAAATTAATTTCTGCCACTTCTGTGTATTGAATTTAGGAAAATGGATTCCATATTTGGAATCAGGATGTTCAAATTGTGTAAATAGGTAACTTTTATTTTTAGACATTTTGAATAGTTACTGTGGTAAATATTTTATTTACAATGGTTAAAGGGTAAACCCGGTAAATAAGGGTTAAAAAATAATATTATAATAATACAAAATTACCCTAAAACGTGTCCTAACCTTATTGGTGGACACATACCCGACCATGGGCATCCTTGGGGCAATTTTGGGACCCCTTGGAGCCACTTGTATGTGGTAGGGACACTTTATATTAATAAAGTTAAAATAAAAATAAAAATGGCATAAGCTTACATCCTTTAGAAGAACAATTTTTACATAGGGTTATACATGTTGGATTTTCAATTATAAATATTCATTCGAAAGATAAAAAGATTTCCTACATAATGATATTTTATTTATAATTTTTAGACATCAAATAATTAAAATTATTAATGACACAATAATGATGCAATGTTTACCTCATTAATAAATCATTTAAATAAATAAGATTATAATGATTAAAATATTATCTAAAACCTGTCCAATTCTTATTGGTTGATGTTATTTAGAATATGAGTCATCCTATCTTCTACCTCAATAATTTTTGGACCATTATAAACCGAATACAAATATATTATAAAGTAATACTTTCACACTTTCCTAAAGAGCCCCTCCTCTCCCTTATAAAAGGAGACCACTTCTACTCATTCCTCACACCTCTCAAGCCACTTGGCTCGTCCAAACTCTGCCCAACTAAGCTCCCCACATCCCTCTCCTCCTCCTTGAAGCTTACCCCTAGGAAGAAAGCATTTCAAGAAGTCCTTTGGTTCCAACCAAAGTGAGTTACCTAAATTAAAGGTAACGATTTCTCTTAAATTATTTTCCTTTATTTTGCTTCTCCAACCCCCAAACTCTTTTTATTTCCTTTCTTTTGTAACAACACCAGTATCCTCAATATACTAGGAGGTTTTTATAAGATGGATTCAAACTACACATACACACAACTCCATCTAATGGATGATGAACATAATGTTTCTGTGGATGGCAAACTAACGCCTCACGAAACGATGATTGTTCAAATACATCTTACCGCCTCTCATGGTGGCCATTATGATGGAACTGTAATTAAATATGATATTAATGATATATATTTTATATATAAGCTTATGTAATTCCATTTTATTTCATACCATTATTCGTTTCATGTTGTATATACATACGATAATTTCATTTGAGGAAGTGCGGACTACCGCCCCCTTAAAATGATATGACTCGTTCATACCACACATGGAACGTATAAAGGATGGTGTTAATGAACTTAAGTAACTTATATAAAATATTATATTATACTGGAATAGTAATATACCTATGTATCATTTGGATTCGATTCTTTTAAAATAAAAATTAAATGGAAGTAGCGTTCGTGCGTACGTACGGACTACCGTCTCCACGAACGCAATGAGATTCATTCTCCATCGTATCCATTCAAGTATAATTATCATTTAATGATTTAAAAATGATGTTTAAGGACTTGATATCATTCTGGATATGAATAAGATACAACAAACATGACTTATGTAACAAAACATATAAAAGAAAATGAGTAAGTTAACACCCGAAACGGCGATAATACTAAGATATTATTATCAAATCAATATTAAAAGATCATATATGATATCATATTAATGTATATGATTATTGTATAATTTAGTAACAATTATTTCACTATTATAAAGGAGGTTAACCTACCCCAACCAAGGAAAAGTACAAGGTAAGGGATTTTCTTATCTCACATTCAATTCCGTGAGATTTCCATTGTTCGCCACTAAATTATTGAAAGTGGTGTATTGTGTACTGACATTTGATATATATTATCATGATTCTCTTTATATTAATGTTATTCTGTAAATAATTTGGTGGTTATTAACTTTTGTCCATATGACTCAGTTGATTAACGTGGTAAGGGGTTTTCATCTCACTCCTTATTCTCATGAGATTCATGCCATATTGCCACCATTACCTTTTGTGTGGTGTATGTACTGCCCATAATTATATTCTTTGTGTAATACACTCTAATTTATGTGTACTTACATATTCATTGTATGATACCTCTTTCATGGGTTGTATGTTTCATAAGTTACCAAACTGGTAAGGGTTTACTTTACAACCTCTTCATTATCCAAGGTTGTTTATACGTAATAATCTACTGGGATCTCTTTATCATCCACATCCATGTTTCTTAAAAATGCATTTCAAAACATTTTTAATATTTACAAGAATATGGGTTAAAGTCATTTATACCCTCGTTTGACTTTTTATAAGAGGTTTATAAAGGAATCTTTCCGTCGTTTTCAAAACAAGGTACTTTTTAACCTTTTCGACAGAATTGAGGTAAGAATGTTTTTTTTAACTTATACGGCGGGTGCGGTAATTTTACGCCGTTATAAAATCTTCAAAGCTTTACTTAGAAGCTTATAAGAATATTTTCAAAGAAAATGTTTTATTTTATATGGATCTTAAATGATTTCAAAATAAAAGGAGATATTTCTTTAAAAAGAATTTTGATTTCATCTATGTCAACATCCTTTGACGGATTTTAAGATTATTTGAAGTTGATTTATTATGATACAAAAATTCTATATTGTATTGAAGGTTTTGTGATATGTTTGACTATGGATGTGCTATTTTTATACCATTCATAGTTTATGGTGAAATTATTGACATTTCGTATGCTAGTTTTAATACGAATGTTTATGTTATGTTTAAACCTTTTCATATGGGAATGCATTGGACTTAATAAGTGACGGGTGGAGCCCGCCATAGCTCCTCGATGCATCGGTAGGTCTCATGAGACAAACTAGTGTCTTGGAACAAGGCCTTGACAAAATCGTATTTGTAGTCTTGGCACGAGGCCTTGGATATGTGGTTATGATAGTCTGGCATTATGCATTCCAACATTATGAAAGTGGTTATTGATTTTGCATGTGATTATTCGATTAGTAGAATATCCATGTGAATAAGTAAATGGCATTATTTCATTTTACTTTTGACATACTATGTTGAAGTTCGTGTTTAAAAGGCTTTTGTTTTAGTAATTCATTGCCTTAAATGTTTATGCTTATTTGGAATGTTCCGCTATATTGTTATCCTTACTGGGCATTTGAGCTCACCCCTTTTCTATGTTTTATTTTTCCCAGGTAGTGAAGAAGTAAATTATGATTGACTTGCAGGGATATTATGAGGGGTTAATAGTGTGGATATGAAGACTTTGTTGTTGTAGTAGTTTTTCACTTTGAAATGTAATGTAAAACTTTATGAATATATCTAGTGTTTCCAAGGCTACTAAACCAATCGGTCTTTCGAGATTTGATCTTTCTTGTGATCATGCCAATGTTACGAAGTAATGCACCGACTCTGGGTAGCTGGGGTTGGGGCGTTACATGGAGACCGTGATTGATACCTGTGTAAATGTAACTTCCCAACCTAGGTTCCTCATATCAGTTCCCCTATATGGTTAGTTATGTGACCTCAGGCATGTCTCCCCATATTCCAAAGGCCATTGACTTGTACCGAGGGTCTATTATTGATCATGGCGAGACTATACCCTCTTTATCAAAGTATCACAACAATGGAATTAAATAAACAATAGACAAATGAAAATAACCATGACCATAATAAAAATAGTATCATTTGATGACCATAACAGAAATATAATATCCAAACAAAAATAGTATGTATATCATGCCACAATAAGTGTGAAGTGTCTAATGAAAAAATAAAAGATAAACACACTGACACTCCCAAGTGGGTCTCGACGCCAATTTTAGTTCCCTTATCCCTTATCCATCTGAACTCATCCATATAACATACGGGTCTTACCATTATTCTTTCTTGAAATGATGAATTCCATTAAAGTAATGATCAGACATCTTGAGTATGATGTGATTACAAATCATTAGGCCACCACCAACAACATCTAAAATAATATCTAGTTAATAACAGTGTTTGTAGTTTTATAAGTAATAAATTTCAATGCATAATGTAAAAATTTATCGCATTTAAATTTTCATTAATTACTCACATAATCCCTTAGGTTCCCAAGGACACCCAAACCATCGATACTAGCTTGGTCCCATACTAGAGCCTGAACTATTCCCAAGGGAAACAAAATATCATAATTACATGGTTATCATTTATTATTTCAGTTCCATTCATATTATATCCAATTGTAACCATAGTACAATTCCAACATTTTGGGACTATAATTACGTGTCTAGTGATCCATGGGTATTTGAAGCATCATTCCATGTCCCACAACCCAATTATCACTATGGTATTTTGAAGCATCATTCCATATCTTACACACATATATTAGTCAATCACATATGTGATTTTGAAGCATCCATCCATGTCCCCCAAAAGTATATCATAAAATCCTTTTTTTGATAGTATCACACATATCACAATTTCATAAAAATCAAGGTTATGCATCACTAAGATTATTTTAAAATATTCTCATCATATTATACCAATTAAATAATCAATTAAATGTAGGATCATGACTTTAAACACATGAAAAAAATACAACAAATTCACCATTAAACCGTTTAGCTTAATCCCAAAATCTCACAATTATTATTGTTAATTAATTCCTAATCACATTATTTTACCAATTTTATAGTCCCAATATCTCATTGACTTCACAATAAGAATGCTACATTAATTAATTCACCAATTAATTAATCCAATTCCACCAATTTTGAATTTCCCCAATTTAACACAAATAATTATCACATGGTAATTATAGTATCAATTAAAAAATTATATACATGTAATTAAATTAAGACTATGGGAATTTTAATTTAGACCACCTACCTCGAGATTGATATTTAATGCTCACAAAAAAAAATCCTGAATTAAAATGGAATAACTATGATTATGGTGAAGAATGGGATCTAGATCTGAAACCATGATCAAGATCTAGTGGGTTAGATCCATGGAATCCTAGATCTAGGTCCAATTTCACTAGAGGAAAACATTCCTTAAAAGGATGAGAGAAAGATGAGAGAGAGGGGAGACTAATTGGGATGATAATGTCTTATTAGGATGGGTACAAATCTTCAATCCATTCTTTTATTCATCAAGAAATGAAATTGGAGTTCCTTTGAAATCATCTATAACCCTACAAAATTTATAGTAAATGTTTAGGGTTGAGTTGGGTCGACTAAGGCTGATGTATAGGGATTTTAAGAATTTGGAATCTAATTTTTAGGGGTTTAATTTTACACAAAATTGGTTTCTTGTATGAGGCTCATGGTTTACCCTAACCATGTTCCTAACCATGCTCCTCACATAGGGGTGGCTCATAGTTATTACTAAGATGGTGCATGGTTTGAAAAATTGTGTGCCAGCCATGTGAATATCCTATGTTTGGTTTCACATGGTTTTCTATGCTGGCTGCATGGTTTGGGAAAACATTGTGCCAACTATGAACTACCACACTTTCTTCTAAAATCCCCAAATTTAAGCCAAAAAATCATTAAGGTAAAACCAAAATGAGATATACTCAAAATAAGTAAAAAGAGTACCTAAAAAAGAGCATGATAAATATATATAAAAGGTTGGGATCTTATAATCTCCCCACCTTATAACATCTCTTCCACAAGTTTTACATCAACTAATCTCTAAGATTATGAGGTAAAATGAACGGGACACAGAGCCCACATATCTACTTTCAATCCCATGTTTCCAAAATAGATGAACTATTAGAATGGTCTTTCCCTAAAACAATTCTCACTATGATCCACAACATGTATAGGATTCTCATAAAAGGATGCATTATTCTCAAGCTCAACATCATCTAAATTGATCACATGAGAAGGGTAAGGGTGATACCACTAAAGTTGAAAAACATGAAAAACATTGTGTATATCCGTATACCTATATAGAAGATCCAATCGGTATTCCACAAACCCAATTATCTCCACAAACTCAAATGGTTCAAAAAAACGTGGGTTCCAACTTGTCCTATATCTGAATCCTATGATGAACCAATCTAGGTGACACCAAAAGGATAACATAATCACCCTATGTAAACTATATGGGTCTTCGACATCTATCAGCATACGACTTATGTCTACTATGAACCATAGCCATACAATTTTGAATTAGTTAAACCTTCACTGATTTATCCTGAACAATACTTTTTCCCAACATCTCTAACTCACCTTCCACCATCCAACATATAGGTGATCTCTAAGGCCTCTTATAAAGTTCCATATGGTTCCATCTGTATAGTTTCTTAATAACTATTGTTATAGGAAAACTCCACCAATGATAGGTGATTATCCTAAGTCCTTCTAAAGTTTAGGACACATTCCCAAATAATATCCTCAAGCACCTATATAGTATGTTTCGACTACCCATCTATATTTGGGTGGAAATTCACCCTTAATAAAACTTGTGTACCATGAACCTTTTACAAGCACTGCCAGAATCATAATGTAAAACATGATTCATAGTCTCAAAAAATAATCCATAGAACCCCATGCACATAGAATATATCCTAAAAATACAAATTTCCCTACTGATCCATTGATAAATTCTCCCATATAGGCAAGAAATGTGCTACTTTCATTAATCGGTCCACAACCACCTAAATAATGTCATTATTCTGAAGAATCCTCAGTAGACCCACCACAAAGTCCACGAAAATGTAGTCCCACATACATTTTGGAATGGGAAATGTCTATAATAAACCACCAAATCTATAGTTCTCGATCTCCACCTATTGATAGGTGTATCATCATGTCACAAACCCAAAAATATTATTTTTCACGCACATCCACCAATACTACTATCATTGTTCATGGGATATTTTTTTCAAACATGGATGAACTACCCACTTCAAAGAATGAAATTCATGAATCAGATCCTCCTATATACTCATAGGCACAACAACCTGATTTCTAATATAGATGATATATTCTTCATCTATAGTCCAATCAGAAGGTGAATCCCCACCTTCAAGGCATTCCCTTGAGTCCAAACATTTTGGATCCTCATACCACATGTCTCTAATTCAGATAAAAATTATAGAATCTACTAAAACTGCTACAATATATATCTTATCTTGACTCCCTTGAACCATGATATACATCTCATCCAGTGAGGTCATCATTTTCCACTCAGTACTAGAATCTTGAACTGCATGAGTATGAGTTTTCTTTCTTAGATAATATGTAACACTACTACCCTTCCCATGAATAAACATGATCTCAAAATGAAATTAATACATATACTCAACCCATATCTACTAACATTGAATTATATCTCATTGTGAAAAGATATTATTAATATCTTATGATCAGTATACATAGTAAAATTTTCACCAAATAGATAATTCCACCATCAGTTCAAGGGATAAACTATTGTAGAAATATCAAGGTCATGTGTAGGGTAATTCAATTTATGTTGCCTCAACTTCTGATACCCTTATTCCATAACTCGATCTCCTTACATAAAAATTTCACTAATACTATCCTAGAAGAATATAGAAATACCATATACCCCTCACCCATCTCGGGTGGGATCAATATTAGTGTCATTGTCAAGTGTTTCTTCAATTACTTGATAGCATTATCATGTTCTTAAAACCATTAAAATCTTATCCCATTCTTGGTCAATCCTGGAAAGGTTATTCATAATCAAATAATCCTAGATAAACCTCCAATAATTACTTGTTATTTCTAGTAAACTATGGATATCAAAAACATTCTTCAACTTCTACCAAGATACAACTGCCTAAACATTCTCTGGTTCCACTAACACACATTCCTCTGAGATGATGGGGCCCAAGAACTGTACCTAATCAATCCAAAATTCACACTTAGATATCTTGGTGTATATATGATTCTCTCTTAGTATACTCAAGACAATATAAATATATTGGGAATGATCTTCATTATTCTTGGAGTAATCTAAGATTTCATCCCCAAATACTACCTAAAACCAATCCAGGTATGGGTGGATGATTATCTTGATCAAGTCTATAAACACCACAACAGAATTTATTGACCTAGAAAGCATCACAAAGAGCTCATAAAATACATACATGCTTTTGAAAGTAGTCCTCGGTATATCAGAAGGTTGAAAATTAACTGATGATACCTCAATATCAATTTGAGCTTAGAGAAAGCATAAGAACCCCTAAATTTTTCAAATAGCTCATAGATACAAGGAAGAGGATAAATGTTCTTCGTAGTAATCTGATCCAACTTCTGATAATCAACACATAAGAGAATAGTCATGTCAGAATTTTTATCAAAAAAATAAGAGAACCCCAGTGTGACATACTTGGATGGATAAAACCCTTATCCATAAACTCTTCCAGTTGAGTATTTAACTCTTGAAGTTACATAGGTTCCACTATATATGGTGGAATCGAAACTGTATCAGCGCATAGCATGATCTCAATAATAAAATCCACATCCATATTAGGTGGAAATCCTGATAAGTCTTTAGGAATCACATCCAGAAACCTGTAAACTATGGGTGAAAGACATCTTGTTCCACACCCCCATCATCCCGAAGAAAACTATAATCCTAGGTTGTGAAATCCCCTAAATTCTAATGAACCAGCCCCACATGGCCCACCTTGATATCCCACTCCCCACAGTGAACATAATTTTCACCCTCTAGAAACATAAAATTCACACTCCAATAATGAAAATCAATATGGGGTCAGTACGACACTAATAATTCCATTCCCATGATTACGTCAAATCCAAAAATATCCATTATGTAAAGATCCCAAAGGAAATTATACTCCCCAATCTTGAGAGAATCCCCTTTCACAAATATATTTCTCTCGATAATACTACCAATAGTGTATCGATCGCCATTATCCCACTCACTAACTCTAATGTCAGACAGAAATCATCCAAAGTTTTGTAGATATAAAATAATTAGAGGAAAAAGTATAAAATAATACACTTGTTAGTGTATAAGGTATAATAATAGTACCTATAAATTTTGACAGTATAACCTCAGTATTCCACTAGTGTAGGCTGAATGACATGAAACTATCATGCTCATCTGCCCTATGATGCAACCTATATCCCCTGAGCTACACCATTCTAAAGATATAGGTTCTCTTTATCATATGTACCACATCTACTGGATTAACCATCATATCTAAGGAACTATAACTTATAGACTAATATTGGGTAGAAGACCCCTTTCCATCACTCTAATACTACATAGATCCTCCATTATTACCCATATGTCATGGGTTTATTAGGAACCTCTATAGATATCACATCCTGCCTTAAGATATCCACTCTACTGGTGGTCAAGGGAACTGTCTATGAAAGTGACCCATATTACCACATTGTTGACATGTCAGCTGAGTAAGGTCTTGTGTAAATGATCCTTCCCCCTAGCCACTCTTCTATCAATTTATCTTGTCAACATTATCAAAATTATGCTTCCAACTGTCAAAATGTTTACCTCTATACCATCCAGTAGAATCCACCTATCCTCTACCTGAAGCCTTGTTTAGGTTCCCCTCATAAATGAGAGCATGATTCAGCACTTCATAAAAAAAGCAGACGACAGATATTCACCAGGGTCTTAATCTCACATTTAATCCCTTCCGGAAATTTATTCACCATGTTTGCCTCATGTCCTGCCAACATTGGAAAAAATAATTGAAAATCCATGAAACATCAAACATATTCCATCACAGACATTGTCCCTTGAGTCAGCCTCATAAACTCTACTACCATATCCTACATGAGAATCTTTGGGTAGAAGTGATCCAAGAACTTATCCTAAAAGTCCTTACACTCCATACAATCTAGTTATCCATCCCGAGTCTAGATGTCCGATCAAAGATTTTCATGACCACATAATATGTAATTAACAAATTTTACTCTCCTCTCAGAATGAGCCCCTAAGTGGTCAAATATAGTCTGGATAGACTCTATCCAAAACTCAGTTACCTCAAGTCCAACCTCTCTAGTAAACATCGGAGGGTAATACAACTATAACACCTTAGTTAGGTTTGACATACTCTTCAAAAACCACCCCAGATCTCTTTCCATAATCATTATCAACTAAGAAAAGTTCTCATGGAACTGCTCTCTGACTTCCTTACCCAGCAATATTTATGCCTCTACTTCCACTATTGGTGGATCATATCCAACAAAAAGCTCCTATTGTCATCTCAATAAATATCTCTATGTTGGTATATCACTATATATTCAAAAATAAAATCTCAAAATACATAACACAACTTTAAAAAAACTATATAAAAAGTATTTATAATAATGTAAAGAAATCCATACCCCCACTCCCACTACACGGTCAAAACCAAGGCACCATCACTACCCTTAACCATCCTGCATCTAGTTCATGGTTAACAAAGGGTAAATTAACTCTCATATTAAATGTTTTCATTATAAACCCATTTATTCACATATTGAATCATTTAAAATTTCGAACTTCATATTTTTAACCTTTTCCTTTAAGTTACATAATAAAAATTAAATAATTTTCCTTTAAACAATTTCCCAAATCCTTCTTTTCATATGCATTCCTAAAATTATTCATGTCAAAATAAATCCCTAGTCCCTTTAATTATGAATTAATAATAAACTCTTATTACACATCGATTCATGAGTTGAATCTTAGAAAAGCATAGAACAAATAATCACATCACACAATAAGTGCATCACTCGAGGTGAAATATCATCTAACTGTAAGAACACTCATCAATAACAATAATCCCACCCTAGGTACTTAGCATTTAAACATGTAAAAGGGTTTGATACTTCTATAAATGAGATCTTAACCAAGACCTAAATCATACTATTCTCTAATTTACCATTCCAAAATAATAATATAAAATAAAATAATAAGAAACCTCTTGTTATATAACTTTGTAACATCCTAACATGGGTGATGTATACTAGTTCCCCAAGATGGTTAGTTAAGTGACCTTAGATTCACCTCCTAATATGCTTGAGGATTTCGACTAATAGAAAGAGTCTATTATCGATCATGGTGATACTATAACCACTTTATCAAAGTATCACAATATCATAAGTCAATAAAAAATAGCAAAATGATAATAACCATAACCAAATTAATATTAATATCACATAATGAAAAAAAACAAGAATACAACATCTAAACCAAAATGGTAGGTATTTCATGCCATAATAAGTTTCAAGTGTCTTATAAAAACCCAAAATAAAAAAACAATGTAATTCCTAAGAAGGTCCCGATACTAATTTTAGTTCTCTCATCCATGCTCCATCCCAAATCAACCATCTAACATAGTGGTCTTACCCTTATCATGTCTTTCAAACAAGAAGTCTTTTCTGTTACTGATCAGGCATCTCAAGTAGGGTGTGAGTAAAACTCAATTGGCCACCACCAATGACATCTAAAACAATATCCATTCAATAAAAGTGTATACACCTCTATAAATATTAAATTATGATGCATAAAGTAAACACTTATCACATTTCATTATTCTTTAATTGGCCACATAATCCCCCATGTTCCTGAGGACACCCAAACCATCAATACTTGCTTCCACCCATACTTGAGTCCGAACTATACCCATGGGATATAACATATAACAATTTCCTATTTATCATTTATCATTTCAATACAATTGATATTATGACTAATTGGAACCATATTCCAATGCCAACATTTTGGGACTAGAATGCCATGTCTAGTACCATGTGGGTATTTGAAGAATTGGTTCATATACCACAACTCTTTAATCACTATGGGATTTTGAAGCATCATTCCTTGTCCCACACATTTATATAAGTCAATCACATATGTTCTTTTGATGAATCAATCAATGTCCCACACATGTATATCAAAAAATCACATGTATCACAGTATCACACATATCATAATTTCATAAACATCAAGGTTAGGAATCATTAAGCTTCTTTTCAAACATTATCATCATGGGGTACCAATTAAATTTTCAATTCAATCTTGGTTCACCACATTAATCACATAGAAAAAAATGTAACCAATTTACCATTAAACCATTTAGGTTTAGATAGAAATCTCACAATACTCATTTAAAATTTATTCCTAATCACATTAATTTAAAAATTACAAAATTCCAATATCCCATTGATTTAAAAATAAAAATATTAAATTAATTAATTGACTAATTAACTAATACAATTCCACCAATTCTAATTGCCCAATTTTACTCTAATCATTATCACATGGTAATTAAATAAAATTAATTAATTAATTAATTAAATTTCGTAATCATGGAAATTGAAAGTTCACAATTACATACACATAATTAAAGCAAGACTATGTTATTTTTAATTTAGACCACATACCTTGAGATTTATGATGAACGCTCACCAACAAAAATCATAAATTAAAGTGGAACAACCAAGATCACGATAAAGAACAAGATTTAAATTTGAAACCTAGATCCAAGATCAAAAAGACTATATCCATGGAAACCTAGATCTAGATAAACTATTAATGTATGAAAATATAACTTTAAATAATGGTAGAAATATTGGATAGGGAGTGGAAACTAATTGGGATGAGAATATCTTACTAGGAGTTGTAAAAATCTTCAATCTGAGCTACTATTCATCAAGAAAGGAGGTAGGAATACCTTATAACTCATATTTAAGCCTCCAAAAATAAGAGGAAACTTTTAGGGTTGATTTGGGTAGACATAGGGTGAAGTAAGAGGGTTTCATAAAATTTTAATCTAATTTATGGGGGTTTAATTTTCTCTGTGCAAAATTTTATATATGGGGTGCATAGTTTTCCCTAATCATTCACCTAATTGTGTGCCTTCCCATGGGGTGTCACATTGTTATTACTTTGAAAGTTCATAATTTGAGAAATTATTTTCAAGCCATGTGAATCCTCTCTATTTTGGTTCACATAGTTTTCTATCCTTGGTGCACAATTTGGGAAAGTTGTGCACCAACTATGCACTACCCCACTTTCTTCCAGAATTCCCCAATTTTACCAAAAAACTCCCCAAGGTAATACCCAGAAAAGATATACTCAAATAAATTCAAAATATCACCTAATAATGATCTCAATAAATCTCCCTAAAATTTTTGGGATCTTATTGTAACTCACTGCTTTGGGAAAAAAACACTCTAAAACTTGTAGATTTTGATCCGAACACAAACCAAAGTCCAAGATAAATAAATAAAAGATTTGAATACCATAAAATAAAATTATGGTTGTTTCAATTATTCACACCATATCACATTATACACCTAGAAAATATTTTTGAAGATGTTTAATCCAAGAATATATAAGGATTACATTCCTCATTTGAATAATGATTCTAAATAAAAAGGGACCAAATAAATGAATATAGAAGCCAATTAGTAGGAAGACAAACCAAATAACAAAGTTATTAAAAAGTTTATAAATTATCAAGGATCTAATGTAGATATACTAAAAGGAATGAAGATCAATTACACAATATTAAATTCATACCTTGTCATGAGAAATACATAGAAGATTTAAAACTAGATTTCCATAATTGACATATCATCTATGAGGAGTCCAATAAACGTTTTTATTATGGTGAACAAGCCCTTAAATTTCATTCTATGTAGGGATGGTTTACAGAAGAAATAATTTTCTCACTAAAATAAATAAAATAAAGTGATAATTCTATGGTGGTCTCCAATCATTATATATTTCCTTCCATATACTTTTTTTTGAATGAAAGGGGTTGATCTCACATCTCGATATGATAAATTAGGGTTCCATAAATACTATCATTTAATGTTTTCATATACCACTTTTATTTGAAATGAACTATAATATATATTAATGAAACTAATAATGGGAAGAAACCATCTTAGATATCTCATAAAATTCAAACACTTGTAATAGTCATTACAAATAAAGGATATCATTTTAAATGAAAGTAAGATTGAAAAATAATATAGTGGAATATAAATAATATTAAGGGGGGGGGAATACTTTTAAAATTGGAAAAATACATCAAGGCATACCACATCAGCATCTGGTTTTGTAGGTTAAACATAGGGATCTTTAAAAAGAGTGGAACTATATCCCCCTTTCTAACATGATGCTTCTCTATTAAACATTTAAAAGTGATCCAACTGGACACAACTATAGGGGGTGTTAAGATTTATATGACATAATATATTTGTATGCTCTAGATTACCACATTGATGAATCTATAGAGTTTTATTCTTTGAAGAATCTGGAAAGATAAATGAGGATGGAATATTTATACTACTACCCATTAGACTGGATCCAGCCATATTCATTTTCCCCCACAATAATTTCCTTCTACAGTTATAGGTATAGATAATATGTAACCTATTCTAGAAGAACCTATCATAATTTATTTAGTTTCCACAACTTTCTTCCCCACAACCACATAAAAGGTTAAAATAACAATAGAATCCCTTTTATAAAGAGAGGGATATATACCCATTTCGAAACATCTAGGTTTTAAAGAATAATCAAAGACTAACTTAGGTAGATACTAAGTTAGATTAGTAAAATGATGAGGATACTCAAAAACTTTGTTGTAATAAAATAAATAAAACCCCATTTCCTTTACCCTTTCAGAGTTTTGGTAAAATATTATTTGATGAAAAAAATCATGATAACTTCCCATTTATGGTAAAATTATGTCTTATACCAAATAATGGACATCTTCCATGTCTAACTTGGACCTTAAAAGGTAAACATTAAGAATATGAGCATGTGATACTCAGGAATATTAAGCCAATAAATTGTCCCATAAATCTTACCAATCCACTATTCTACTTCATGGGAATCATTATACCCTTCAAATATAAGAGTATTTAAATTTTTGGAAATCCTAAACCCAGTCCCTAGGTTGATATAATTCATGAGGAACACTAAATTTCATGACATGGACAAGAGAAATGGAAGGATCTTTAAATATTTTATCATTTGTGGGTTTTACCAATAGTAAACCACTAGCAATCCCTTCTTAATTATTCATAAAGACATATATGGGAGAAAAGAAACTCATATAAATTAAAATACCAAATATAATAAAAATATTTTTTAAGTTTCATATTTATAAAAAATAGAATAATGAATGAAAAAATAAAAATTCACTTTTATAATATTTTCCATTATTTAGTTATTAAAATATAAAATAAAACTGATTCAGAAAATTAAAACCCTTATATAAGATAAATAAACTCTCTTATTCATATCAAAAACATTTTACAATAAAATCATAAATTCCATTTAATAAACAACCATGGGTACCCCTTGAATATACATAGAAAAATATTGGAAAACATTCCAAATAATCCTCTTTAACCTAAATTTATAAAATTTACTAGTGATATTACCATGAAACACACAAACCCACTTATTATAAGCTCAACTATATTAAGAAAAGGTATATAAATTGAATAATAATTACTGGAGGATGTTTAAGTGGACATGATTCTTGTGTTATCTTTTACTTTTAACACATAAATCATGTTCATGACAAATGTGATGATGGTAAAACTGTTTATAAAGTAAATCAAGGCCAAGTGTTGGGGGATGTAGAGAAAATACTTATAATAACTTGTAATAGTTTTTTAATTGTTTGAGTAAGGATGAAGATGGTTTGAGGAGGCCCTAGTTAGATTTGGGTGAAGTTTAGAAATTTTATATTGATACAAGATCATAATTAATCCAATGATTACAGCATCATGTGGCCACTTGTCTGCATGGATCATTCACTGGCAATTGATTTCCAAGGATGATACTTTTTTTCTAGATTTTGATGCATTCTTAATAGCTTATTTGTACATTTTTTTGATCCATACTAATATGAACAATCAATCTAAGTCACACATTCAATCCATATAATCAGTCTATTATACATTCATTTGATCATCATGGTCAGTCGGACATGCACGGTGGATTAATTTGTCAATTTAGTCAATCTGAATAGTCAATAGGATAGGCATCGTTGATTGGTCTTCTTCACATGGTTGATCTTCCTCATGGTTCTTTCAACACTTAGAGATTTTTTTTGAAAATATGGCTGAAAAATAAAAGTTTACAGGATTTTTATATCTAAAGATGAATTAGATGAAATGATGTTTGGGAAATATTATATTGATTAAATAATCACAAATTTAGTGTGATACAAATTTATATGATTCTAGGTAATCTGTTATTTAATTCAAGAAAATATCATAATAATTATTATCATGATTTTTTTTGGGATTTATGAAGGGAAAAAAAGAAGATCTTTTGAGGACATTTTCCCCACAAAATAAGAAATCCATGAAAATATCTAGTTGAAGGAATGCATAAATATTATATAAATCATTAATGAATTCAAATTACCATGGAGATAATTAAATTACCTAAACATTTATAAATTAAATTCCCTTTTTGAATGAATAAATTACTTTTAAAGTAATTTAGTTATAGAAAACACATTCACCTCTTTGGTTATTTTGGAACATTACATCATTTTAGATTTAAAAGAATATTGATCATCATAAACATTGATAATATAGATATTTAAAATTGATAATATGGTTAGTATATAGATATATATATACATGTTTATGATAAATTCTAATTGATGCAGACAAAAGAAGCGATGGCATCGATCAATAAGATCATACCATATGAAACCTTATCCGAGCTTCTAAGGGAGATAGCATCACTGGAATTTTCCCTTGATCAATCCCATGTTTAGATTCAATAACTAAAGTAATAGAAAAACAAGTTATATGATAATTTTAATCTCATTTTTATCTTTCCCCAACCATGTTCACCAAACCACCCAATAAAAATCTCATGATCGTACACATTACCATTTGGGGATAATCTCGTGTCATAAATGGATATGTATCAAGAACCCAACAGTATGATTTTATTTTATAAAATAAATATTTATTATTAACTTTTTAATGATTATATAATGAGTTTTATTAAAATTGGATTTTGATATGATGAAACACAATTTTTATTTTAAAGAAATGTATAGTTTCAATAAAAACACACTATTTTATAGAAATAAAAATTTTAAAAAAGCATATTTTTTTAAATTATTATTATTAAATAATTTTTATTAAATATAGATGATAATAAAATTTTATAAATTCAAGAATAAATTTTATAAGAGTCAGAAAACTATTATTGTCAAATAACCATTAATTTATAATAAATGTGGATTTCTTATTTAAAAGTGTAAGTTCTCATAATTAGATATTTTTTGGATAAAATAAATATTATTTTAAATATCAACATTTTTAAATTAGAAAACATATTTTTTAATAATTTTCATAGAGGGTCGTATTTTTGGGGTCAAAATTAAAAATGGTAGAAATACATGGAGATTATTATGACTTAAAAATAACCCAAAAGTTGTGTAATATATTCCATAAAGGTATACATGACTTGATATATATTTATCCTTTAAAATAATGTGATTTTGAGGTTATTTTATTAATTTTATAAACCCTTAATTAATATGCTGACACCTATATTATATTTTAATTTTTTGAAATCAATTCTTTGTAAACATGACTCACTTCCACATCACCAAGTGTATTATATTAATGAGATAAGTTATTATATATTTAAAATAATTAAAACCACTTAAATTTGATATAAACAATGTGAAAACCCATGGGACTTTTTGTGTTTTTTATTCATTTATCATATAGATTCCAAAACCTAAATTTTGATAATTAATAAAGAGATATCTTATTTTTTCTATATAAACCCACCCAAGATCCCATTTACCTTCAATAAAAAACCTTTATGCATAAAATTAATCTTCCACGTACTCTATATATATCTCTTAGGGTTCCCCCAAGCTCTCAAGAAGCTCCTCTCATTCTTTCAGCAGCACCCTCTCAGAGTAAGGGATCATCTCCTCCTTATTTTTTATTCAAGAACCTCATTTATGTTATTCCTTTTGTTTTCCGATTTTTTTATGAAAGGATATGTTCCACCATATACATATTACTATAATTATAATTTACAAGTGATTATATACTCCATTAAATCTATTAATATCTCCCATTATTCATTATGACCCCCATTATAATGTAGAAATTATCTGGTGATTGTTTCATGCAAAACCGTTGTATTGTGACCATCATCACAATTTCCAATCAATGGTATTCACCTAGATATGACTATACTTATTTTATTAGAGAATTACATGTATTTAACTTGAACTCCTAAATCATGGGTTTAAAATTGATGAAATACATCCTTATGTTGTATGATCTATGTGACACACTTATGCATGTACAAGATATGAAAGTGATGGGTGGGCATTGAATTATATTACCCTATAATGCATTGAGTAATGTTTTAATATCATGAAATGTCATGTATGGTTCAAAAAATGTTTTCTTAAACATGTGTTGTTATGATTTCTTGGTGTTTATCTTTTACATATGATTATGATTCCATGTTTTAGGTTGTTTACATATTCCCATGTTGCCCTCATATTCTCATTGTATTTCATGCTTTGATGTTCATGTTTGTTAGTATCACCCCTTTTATGTCCTGTTGAAATGAAAATTTACTAACATGTAATACAATCATCATGATATAATTTTTTTATTCTCTTACATAGATTTATATCTCACCCCTTTTTATTTACATCCTTAGGTTATCCCATGTTTTTTAGAAGAATGATGTAATTTTTTAGCATGTTAAGTAATTTTTCAATACTGTTGTTATATCCATGTATCAATTTTATGTGTTATATAGATAACTTTCCAAACACTACATGATTCTTTATCTTTTGGGTGGTTTTATGTGTACCTTTATTTAATAAATCATGTAATAAAGTGTATTAAAGATATGGGTTGTCATAGTTAGTATGAGAGAAAGGTCTATTTATCTTCTGATCAAGATTAGAAAACTCTAGAAAAAGACTTTGGTATAATACTAATCATATTAAAACATCCATAGATTTTAGTAAAGTTTATAGTATGTTTTTTCCAAGAAAATACAACCCTATTTGGATACTACAAGTTGATGTGGCTCTGGAACAGATGTACCTTCGGCTAATAACCCCAAAAACATTGTATTGAGGTAGAATCGATTGTAAATAAGAACACTACAAGGGTCATTAATGAACAACTATTTTAAAACTCTGGGGAGGTATATGCTTTGGAAAATTCATAAGCTCATTAACAACCATTATTAAGGGAAGAAAAAGTCCTATAAGATTTTATATTTGGAAATAGATCATGGATAAGTTAGATTAAAGCATAAAAAATCATATTTTAAGGAATGTATGTTATTTATGAATTATACTTTTTATGTTCATGGTATTCCATTTATGTGTTTAATAGTTTAAAAATACTCATCCCTAATTTCCCCTTTATTCTATTAAAGGGATGTAAATAGGATGAACCGAGTCAAAAAACTATGCGAGGGGAAATTTGGTGACTGCCTAAATGAGATGCCCAGCTTAATGGGAATAGGAAACATGAACTTCATGACTATACTTTATTAATTGACTCAGGATTTGAATTGAAACATAAATCAAGTGTAACACCCAAAACCCCCTATGAATTAGAAAGCATAAATTTATATCTTTATGTGATAAAGGCCACTAACTTTTAGTGGATATTTTGATACCTTGATTGTGTAATAGTGGATTATCTCTATTAAAAATAAATTTTATATCTTTCAATGATCTGAGTAAGATAATTTCATGCTAGTTATTTACCATATGGAGGGATAATGTGTTCAACAGTGGACATTGGTCAAAAATTTGAAGCCTGAGGAAGAGGTCAGAGTGATGGAGTTGAAGGAATTATGGAAAATATTTCTTTTGAAAAATATTTTCCTTGCACTCTCCAACTTAAAATTGAGAGGGATTTACTAACCCATAAGAAAAAGGATTAAAAATATATCAATAAGTATAAATTTATTCATTATATACCTCTGGATTTTTCATCACCCATGAATGCAAAGTCAGCCACTTCATCGGTCGTCTAAATCCAAATCTATGGAATTCCATAGAAATACATGAATTTGATAGCTACAATAAAATTATCTGATGAACCCTTAAAGTTGAAATGGAGATCATCAAATCAAATGTGTCTCATAGGGATAAGAAGTGGAAAGTGGATTTTAATTCTAGTGGTGTGATGGATAAATATAACGGTGGTAAAAATTTTCAACATCCCACTTTTCAAATGAGTTGGAAAAAGCACACTGGAAATTTACTCAAGGGGATTTGGAAATTCAATAGGTGTGGGAAGGAAGGGTACATATATGTCAATTTATGGTCATAAAAACCCACCAATGTGATGGAATAAATGAATTCCCTAGTCAACCCTCACCCCATTTTCCATTATTTCAATTACAAGGAATAAGGACACTATGTGAATCAATTCACTAAACCACGGTATTTCAATGATAATTGATGATAGAAACCTCCAAGGACTAGAGAGAAAAGGAGTTATTATTCCATCAGAAATACATAGGTGGATCTAGATAATTAAGTGGTGATAGGTATTCTAGTTATTTATTCAAGAATAGATAATGTCATTTTTTTCTCATTTTACAAATTTTTTCATATCTCACAAATTTATTAGAACTATTAAACCACCAATAAAAAACATATATGTAGAGCTATCTGTGAAAATGGAAAATGGGGAAATTATTTAATCCCTTTTATATAATTCTCCATATCAAAATTTTTGGGTTGAACTTCCCATAAAACCCTGTGATACTCCCTTTAATATAATTTAATGCTATTTTGGGTATGAATTATTTCTCATTATATGGCGCCAACAGAAATTGGTGAAAGAAGAAAATCAACCATCCATATCATGAATCTGCCTATGATTCTATACAAGTGAAATGTGGAGGATGAATCTTATTTATTATCAATATCTCAATAATATATATTATTTCCATATGTGAAAGAATATTTATCTCAAATTATTGAGATTAAAGAAAAGAAATTCATTGATGACATGGCCATTATAATTGAATTCACTAATGTTTTTTCTGAATAATTTCATAGTCTTACTATTATATGATAGTTGAATTTGCAATCAATGTTATACCTGAATCTTTAAAAAAATGCATTAATATTTATAGAATGACTATTTTTCAACTTGATGAGTTAAAGAATAAACTACATGAGAATGTAGATAAAGGGTTTATATGCCCAAGTGCTTCACTGTGGTGTGCACCGAACTGATTAATTAAGAATAAAGATCGGTAAATGTGCCTCTTCATTTAATTTTGTGATCTCAACAAGATGATGATAAAGAACATGTATCATGTAAGTTGGATTTATGACTTGTTGGATCAGCTATGTGAAGCCCATTATTTCTCTAAGGTGGATCTTTGGTTGGGATAATATCAAGTAATGGTGAAGAAGTAGGATATCCCTAAGATTTCCTTTCCTATAAGGTACAAGAACTATGAGTTCACTGTGATTTCATTTAGTCTCACTAATGCTCCAAAAATTTTCATGGGCATGATTAATAGAGTCTTTAGGAATTACCTTGAAAAAAATATGTATCCTTTATATAAGATATTCTAGTTTACTCTAAAATAAAGGTGGAACATGAAGAACATTTGAATATTGTATTGAATACTTTGAGAAAATGAAATATGTATGTTAAGTATATTAAATTTGAATTCTGGTTATATAAAGTAACATTATTGGGGAATGTCATTACCAGTAATGTGATATCTGTAGACCATATAAAAATTGAGGTAATTGAATGATGGTCAAGACAAACCTCTATGATTAAAATACATAGTTTCCATAGATTATCTTCATATTATCATTGATTTTTTATAAAATTATCATGTTTATCAATCCCCAAAACCAAGATAACTCAAAAAGGATTCATGTTTTTCTATAATGAAGAATTTAATGAAATTTTTAAATAGGTAAAGAAGAGGATAATCACTATACTTGAACTCACATTACTCACCAGTGGGGATAGAAGTTTGATAAATAGTGATGCATCCAAAAATTTCTTGGGTTGTGTACACATGAAAGCTAAAAATTTTATATCTTATTCCTCTCTCCAAATAAATATCCATAATAGAACTACCCAACTCATGATCTATAATTTTTAGTAGTGGTGTTCAAGTAAAATATTTAGAGGCATTATATATATAGGGAGAAGTGTGACATATATACATATCATAAAATCCTTAAGTATATATTCACTAAAAAGGAGTTTAATATGTTCCAATTTAGGTGGTTAGATCAGATCAAGGATTAAGATTGTTCAATACCATGCCATCCTACGAAGGTGAATAGAGTTTCAGATTCTCTATGTAAAAAGGATCCCACAACTCTATCCATGATGAGGATTATAAGGGATCCAATATTCTTAGAAAATAAAATAATGGATACAATAATAATAAATGTATATTTATCCTACCTTTCTCAAATAACTTCTCAACCATTCTCTATTGAGAGAATCAATTTGGATTATAAAGATGATGAGTTGTTATAAAAGAATGAATCAAATATTCTAGAGTTTAACATTGTTGATGATGGAGTTATAAGGTTTTTAACTTGGATATGAATCCCATCAAAACCAGAACTGAATAGAGAACTTATGGATGATGTTCATAACTCATCCTTCTCTATCCATCCACAAAGAAATAATATGTATCTATATTTGAAGAAACAAATTGTGGGATAACATGAATAGAGTGATTGAGGAATTCCTATCTCAATTCTTGGTATTAAAACAAGTCAAGGATGAAATATACAAGTCTTATGATATGATTCAAACATTTCCTATACCAGTGTGAAAATGGGAAAACATAACCATATATTTTGTTGTAGGACTCCAAAGGATATATAAAGGAAATAATGTCATTTGGGTGGTATTCAATAACCTTATATAGTTATCTATTTTCATTTATATCATGGAATATTTCTCCCTTGAATAACTCACCCTGATATATATAAGGGAAGTGATAAGACTACATAGAGTTTCACTCTCTATTATATCTGATTGATATCTGATGTTTACCGCCATGTTTTGGGGAAGCCTTTTGAAGGTGTTAGATATAAAACTGTGATTCAGCCCTTCCTGTCACCCTCAGATCTATGGTTAGTCTGAAAGTACCATTAAAACTCTATTGGATATGTTAGGATCATGATAAATGGATTTCCAAGGGTGTTGGGACTAGCACCTTCCCCTAGTGGATTTCTCAAATTACATCAGTTTCCTTTCTAGAATTTTTATGGCACCTTATGAGGCTTTGTATGGGAAGTGGTTTCAGACTCCAACATAGTTGGGTAAATCTGGAGATTATAAGTTTATGGGACCTAATATTATGTAATATATGATAGAGACGGTTCAAATCATTTATTGTGATATGGAATATATTAAAATTCGATATAAAATCTATGCAGACAATCATCGATGAGGCATGTAGTTTGAGGTCCTTTATAAAGTGTTCCTTCATATATCGCTATGGAATAAAGTCATGAGATTTGGGAAGAAGGGAAATCTTAGTACTAGATAAATCATTCCCTTTTATATTGTTGATCACATCAGAGTGGTGGCCTATCGACTAGCGCTCCCACCTAACATGTCTCAAGTACATGATGTGTTTCATGTATCCTTTTTGAGGAACTAAATAGAAAACCCCTCACATGTACTAATACAGATGTGGTTCCATTAGATAATGATCTTTCATATGAGGAGAATCTATTGAATATATTAGATTGAAGAGAAAACATTTTAAAAACATGAAAACAAACCTAGAAAAAGTTATGTGGAAAAACCACAGGTTTGAGGAAGGGACTAGGGAACATGAAGAGTTTGTGAAATAGAAGTAACCATATCTGTTTAAGGGTATGAAATGAAAATTTTGAGGGTGAAATTTCTAAAGAGGGGATAATGTGATGACCTAAACTTTTATAAATAAAATTCCCACTGTGAATAAATAAATTTCATTTTATGTAATGTAGTCCTAGAAAACACACTAATACAAAATATACCATTAATTATTATGAAAATTAATTTTATCATCTATAGATAAGTGTTGAATACCAAAGAAATATTAAAATCCTTATGATTTTATTGGTTTAAAAAATCACTAATAAAGGGGCCCCTTATCAATGATAAAAACATTAAGAAAGAGGTCATTTGTTAGTGCTTTTAGAAGCGCTCATAAAGGACAACATTTATCAATACTTTAATTTACAACTTTTAAAGGGATCTTTTATCGATGCGTTTAGAATCACTGATAAAGGGCCACTTTATCATTTCTATAAAATGCACTGATAAATTTTCCAATTTTAGTGTGTTGTAACAGCACACTTCAGCACTAGAAGAACTACCAAAAATAAGAAAAATCAAGTACCAATATAGAACATAAATTAAATAAAAGTTAAAACACAAATACAAGAAAAAAAATATTTTTTATACATTTAAAAAATTTGTTTATACAATTACATGAGTAAGTACAAATTATTAAAAACATTCAAAAACATAAATTTCTTTTGTCTTTTGACCCTGAAACTGACTCATGATATTGCCAAAAAAACCATCCCTGAATGAGAAAAAGAGCACACCTGTATAAGAAAAAAATTCTTATATTAGTCATAATATAAAGAAATAAATTAATAAAAAGTGTTAATTTTAAACAAAACTTTGATTCATATGAGGAACATTGTGTATCAAATTGACTTGTGCTTGATTATTTCATGTCAAACTATTTCTTGTTCAAATTAAATAATTATCCCTTTGAAAATTAATTCAATAATTATAAGATAAAAATGATAAGGAAATAAATTAATTAATACCCGATATAATGATGGGAAAACAATCTAGGATAATTTTTTTTGGTTTGGCGATGTGTTGAGAATTTTATACTAAAATGAAAATTATATATTGAAAAGAAGCACTTGGAGTCATACTGGTAACACTGTGTGTTAGATTGAGATGAAGTTGGTTCCCACACATCCCAAATGACTTATTGATCATTTTCATAAAGTATCAAAACAATCTGAATGTGTTTTCCTGGTTTTCATTACATCACCTTCCTTTTTTGTAAAATGTCAATTTAAACAAGAAACATGCAGTTTGAGTCATACTAGTCACATCATGTGTTAGTATTGACATGAGACTAATTCTTACACATAAAAAGTGATTTTTTTAATTTTTTTTCCCAAAATTATCAAGACAAACTGATCATATTTTCTCTAATTTCAATGAGTGATACCTTTTGAACTAAAATGTTAATTTTAAACTAGAAATGAATACTTTGAGTCATACTGGGCACATCATGTATCATATTGAGGTGATTCCAATTCATACACATCAAAATTGATTTATGAACCATTTTACCAAATTATAAGAACAAGATGAATGTGTTTTGTAGGTCTTGAGTATGTCAGTTTTCTTTTTTACTAATATTAATGTCACTTTCAAATAAAAAGATTCACTTGAAGTAACATCGATCACATTGTGAATCATATTTAGGTGAGGATAATTCATACATGTACCAAATAACTTATGGGTATTTTTTATAAAGAATAAAAACAACCTGAATTTGTTTTTTCTGTTTTGAGTATGTCAGTTTTCTTTTTCACTAATATTTAAATTTAAATATAAAACATGAAATTTGAGTCATACCGGTCACATAATCTGTCATTTTGATGTGAGACTTATTTCTAAACATAAAAAATTACTAGTGGGTGGTTCTACTAAATTGTCATGAAAATCCAATTATTTTTCTTGGTTTTTAGTGAGTGACACTTTTTGAACTGAAATGTCACTTTTAAACTGATAATAGACACATTGAGTCATATCAAGCACATCATGTATTAGATTAAGGCTATGTTGATTCCTACATGTGAAAAATGACATATGGATCATTCTAATAAAGTATCAAAACAATCCAAATACTATTTATTGTTTTTTATAATTTCATTTGTTTTTTTACTAAAATTACTGTCAATTTAGAATAAAAAGAATCACTTAGAGTCATACCAGTCACACCATGCGTCAGATTGTGGATCTAATTATTCCTAAATGTTTAAAATGACTTTTGGATCATTTTAACAAATTATAAAAACTATATTAATGTTTTTTCTTATATTTGAGTATGTTACTTGTATTTTTTACTGAAATTTCATTTTTAAATAATAACACACACATTGAGTCATACAGGTCACATCGTGTGTCAGTTTGATGTGAGACTGATTCCTATATTTCAAAAGTTAATTATTAACAGTTTTACTAAATTATCAATACAATAAAAGTGAATTGTCTCAATTTTTATTGAGTGACACTTTTTGAACTAAAATGTCTATTTTAAACTAATAACATTCATATTGAGTCATACTGGATATATTGTGTATTGGATTGAGGTACGGATGTTTCATACATGTCACAAATTATATACGGACCATTTTACTAAATTATAAAAACAATAAAAATGTGTTTTCTTGGTTTTGAGTATGTGAGTTTTCTTTTTTACAAAAATTAATGACAATTTTAAATAAAAAGTCACACTGTGTCATACCGGTCACACGGTTTTTTGGATTACGGTTTGTCATATTCATACATTTCCCAAATGACTTATGAATCATTTTAAGAAATTATCATTTTAATATAGATTATTTTTATTAATTTTGATTATGTCACTTGTATTTTTTACTAAAATGTCATTTTAAACTAGAAACTTGCACTTTGTGTCATGTTGGTCACATCATGTATCGATTTTTCATGAGACTAGTTACTACAAATAAAAAGTGAATTGTGAATCATTATAATAAATTATCAATATAATATGATCATGTTGTATTTTTTTAGTGAGAGAAACGTTTTGAACTAAAATGTCAATTTTAATCAAATAAAAAACACTTTGAGTCATACATGGCACATCGTATATCAGATTGAGGTTTTTCTAATTCATACATGTCAAAAATGAATTATGAATTAGTGTACTAAAGTTTCAAAAAAAATTAATGTGGTTACTTTTTTTTAGAATGTCAGTTTTCTTTTTTACTAAAATTAATGTCAATTTAAAAAAAGACACACTTTGAGTCATACTGGTCACACCGCTCATTGGATTGAAGTACGAATAATTCATACACATCAAAAAGTCTCAAAATAATCCCAACTCCCAATATTACCAGGATTTACATTGCTTTTATTTATGGAACTTCCAACACTTCATATTGAGATGTTGTTCTTAGATGAAAATGGGTTTTCAGCTAAGAACATCAACTCAATATGCAGTGTTGGTAGTTCGACAAAGAAAGTCAATGGAAATCATGGAAATATTTGAAGAATGTAATATGTTATATCTTTTTTGGATTGTTAAGGTTAGTTGAAAGAAAAATATTACTTCCAAAAAAGACTTATGAAAAAATAAAAGAAGTATTAGATAAAAATGATAAGGAAATTAACTTACAAAAAATATATAAAATGATAACAAAATTAATTAAATAATTAATAGGAATTATTATTTTAATTATGTTTGTATACATTATTAACACATTTACTTATTGTAATTATCTTATTTTTATCCACATATTCCAATTTCTCATGAAAATGAGTTTCTTCGAAAAAACTACCCCAACTCGAAAAAAAATAATCCACCTATATATGCAAAAAATTCTTATGTGAGTAATAATAAAAATAAATAAATTAAACATAAATATGAAAAAAAAAATTAATTCTTTGGAAAAATATTTTACTATGAAAACATCAATATTAAATATGTGATTGAGTAGAGGTATCATTGTTTCTCCTTATGCAAAGGTAATAGAGGTAACATGAAGGAATGTGATAAATGCCAACACTGCAGGGGTGAAATGGTTTTGAGGGAGAAAAACTTTGTGAATGTTTTGGAGTAGAAGTTAATGAAAAATAAATAAAAATATCCTAAAATAAATGAACTCAGTAAGAAATAATGAAAATTAAATCAAGATTTAATTATATAATTTTTTGGTAAAATAGAGAAATTACATCATAAAATTACCTTTACATATTCCCAAAGGGTTTCCTATATTATAGTCTATTCTTCCATATTATTTTTAACACCATCAACTGAAAAAGAAATTGTCTACATGAGTAGTCAAATATTTAATTTATATTATGTTAATTCAATAGAGAACAACTAATATTTTGATAGAAATTATAGTATATTAAAAACACTTTTACCTTCTCATTGAACTCTTTTTATTTTTGTAAAGGTTTTAGGTATTTGGATCCTATATTGAGAATCCAAATCACCTATTTGTGGTCCCCTCTAATTTACACAACATTTTCTATATTATTTCCAGTATGAAATGATTATTATATCTCAATTAAAGGGTCATCCATGATTTAATTTGTATCTAACCCGATAGTGGTTTTAATCTCTAGTGGGATAATAAACCAATTCTTGCTTACCGGATTTGAGATATAAAATACTTGCACTTCTTGTTATTCCATTATGAATGGCTCATCATTTTCCCCTTATATAATGAAATTCACCTTCATGAATTCTATTTCATCAAATTTCATTTCCATCCTATTGTCAACCCATTTGAAATAGAAAATCAGTACTTTTAATGTTGTATAATTAAACTCATATATATGTTCAATAATGCCAAAATATGAAAAAAAAAATACATAAATCGAATTTCTATCCTTAAAACCATTTATGTGCATTACTTCCTCCACAAGTGTAACTTCACTATTTTTCATCATAATTAATTCATAGTGTTATTTTGTATAGAACTTATAACCATTTATTACAATGCTAGTATAAAATATAACATTTTTATTCAATCCCCTAGATATCCATCTAAGTCGTTTAACAATTGAATTCAGGTTTTCAGATAAAACCATATAAATTTTATCTCAAAACCATCCTATAAACTGTTGATTATGTGTTTTTGATTTCCACCATTCCATCCCTGGTGGATTCAAATCTATAAGAATTTATTTGTGGGATTCAATTTATGGATCAACATATTCACTATTAGGTAACATTTCAAGGTGTGCTTGCATCTACTCTGTGAAGGTAATTGTAATAACAACTCTTCCAAAAATCCTTTCACCCATAAGGTATCCACTATGATGAGATTTTAGAAGACAAATGATGTCAACATTTGATAGGTATTCAATATAGATTTCCTTATATTCTTTAACAACATATCATTCTATAATAAAAGCATCTTGTCAACTTTTATTCTTCACATACCCTTTCAAAAAATTTATATACTATTCAATGGGGTACATCCATCTATAATGGGCATGACCACAAAGTTTAACCTCTCAAACCAATTAATCCATCAAGTGGACCATTATATAAAATAATTATGGTGAGAAGAACATCTCTAATTCACATAATGTGACTGTAACCTCTTAATTCATGATTGGAAACTTCATTGGGTATATAACTTTACTGCATATGGCTATGAAAAAAAAGTAGAATCGCGTTAATGTATGTCATACATTTTTAGGAAGAATACAATGGAAATAAAAAATGCATAAAATCCCGAATAAAAACATTAAATTCATGATAATAATGTGGTTTTGTTCATATAACTTTAAATTGGTGATTGATATAAAATTATCGATATTTTATGAATACCTATTTATAACTTTTACAATAATATGTAAAATTAAAAATTGTAATTTGTCCAACCTGGATAGAGTGTATGGTGTAAGAAGAATAAAATTATCCCCTTACCCTTCACCAATGGAAACTTTTCTCTTACCCCCATGTCAATAATGTCCAACCTTGACTTGATTCCATCTTTTTTTTCAATAACATTTATCAACGTTCCAATAACACAATTAAATAAAAAAAATTATATATGCATGACATCAAGAAAATTTATGATAAACAAAAAATTCCAATATGGTAATTCAAAGAAAATTGATCTCTTCTTCCAAACTAATTTCACAAGGTTTTCCAAGAATATGTTACCAAAAATACTGTCAATAATTTTTTCTTTATCAAATAGTTGATCACCCATTATTAGAGACGTTGATATACCTTGTTCGATATTCCCATTGAATATTTTCATCGAGGATTGGTATTTATGTCATCAAGGTAAAATATTTTGATGTCATAAAAACACTATCTTTGTGGAATGTTTCAACTAAACTTAGTGTTTTAATTCTTCCCAAATGGGACACCCCAACATTCCTTTAATGTTATAGCTAAATAAATTTCCAAAAGTGGGAAATTGAATTATTGTCCCATACAAAATGGCCCTTAATGTGAATTATTTAATTTTTTGACCATTATACATTACAACACTAATATCCCAAAAAAATCATATCTTAGATTGATATATCCATATATACATCAATATCATTACCGGGTTGATTTGGTGTAGATATAAGTAGAGACAACATAATGTATTTGTTATTCATTCATAACCATGGTGGAAAGATATAATTTACCAACATGAAGGGCCATGTACATTGAGTACTAATTTTTACACCAAAAGGATTTATTCCATCTATAAATAAGGCAATATGAGAGTTTCATGGATCATTTCAAAATTTAGGATTCTCATAATCAATTTTATTCTCCTAAAGAGAATCTACTAGATGAAATAGGTTCTCACCTTTAATAATTTTAGCTAAGATCCATGTCAATTGTCTGATGGTTTCCTGACATCTATATATTCTTCTAAACTATTGAATTATAGGAATTTACTATATAACTTTTGGAAAACTTGATTCATTTTTCTTAAATCGATCCACACCACACTTAGGGAATTTAATGAGTGATTTATGGTTGTTGAGAGATCATATGAAATCATTTTTAAAAGAATTTATCTTCTTAGAGATCATGAACATTGATGATAGAATTAATTTAGCATTATATGTTTGACATGGTAGTTCATTTTATTCTAGTATCATGTTATTCAGGAGACCAGGTAGTTCTGTAAAGCTGGTGTCACTTCATCTACTGCCAGCATTCAAATTATTTAACTTAAATATAGCTGAAATGTTATCTATTTAGTACAAATGGTATAGAATGGTCTCTTATAACAGCTATTTAGATTCTCAAAAAAAATTGTACAATCACAAATGCCATCTTCAATTTCCATTTTTATTTCTTCCATGTGATCTTTATCATCATTTAAACTGGTATTTTTATCAAATGATCCATAAACAATAGTTTCATTCCAATCAGTGTGAACATTCTGTTTTCCCCATGTTTAGTAAAACATTTTTCACTATGATCTATTCCATGAAAAATCAAATGTTCTTCTAACTCTTCTGGACTAATGTTTCTTCAAAAAATATATATAAACCCAGACAATGCATTTGATAAGGGTTGTATGCATGTTCTATTGTAAACATATGAACTATATAACTTTATATTCATACTCTTTTGTCAAAAAATTAGTGTCTATCTATTTTTGATTCATATCCATCCTATTAGATTCATAAAATATTCATTTTTTATAATAAAAAAATAAATACACATAAGATATCCATTATCAAAGGTGAAAATTATAGATAATTCTCACACGGGGAAAGAATCATTGAATAGTTTCAAATAATTTCAATATTCTTAGAAGGAAATGGGTAATTGAATTTAAGAAAAGAATTACGCCACTATAGTAGGTTTTATCCTCTAAATTCATCCAAATTTAAAAGTTATATTCAATTATCCTCATCGTTTTTATCTCTCAAATAGTTATTATTGGATTTTTTTGTTTGAGACTCATCCTCTATCTCTTGTAGACATGAACCTATGTTTCTTGAACTACTCAAAGTGGTAGTCATCCATGGGATGACTACGACTCAAAGTAGTTCAAGAAATATCAAAGATATGGGGGATGAGTCACAAAAAACATATTTTAATAACAACTATTTTGGAGATGAGGCTGATGAGGATGAAAATTTTACTCCATTGTGTTCTCTAAAAGGGGTAATTCCTATCATTTGTGATAATTACACCATTGGTACTAGTTATTAACATGTGGTCTGTTGATGGTGAAATTTGGGGGGAATACATGATTTTTTTTTTATTCTAGGTGTCTCAGAGGGGACATGTTATGATATATGAATCCATAGAGCCTCTATGAATTCTATATTTTTAGGAAAATCCCACTTTTATAATTTCAATATTTTAACTAATACTAGTAATGCCTCAATTAAAATGAGCCATCAAGACTTTATTAAATTCCCTAGAAAAATGAAAATATAATATAGGAAATTAATGAGTAATAAGAATCTATAATATGATAAATTAGAATAATAAACTCTCATTACATTAACTAGAATATATTAAAATGTACTGATAAAAAATTTAACAAATAAATAGTTTTTCATATACAAGGATGGTGATCAAAGATTCCTAGGGGTGGAACCAATACATGTAGACCTGAAATGATTAATTCCTAAAAATATTTTCTAATAATTATTCCAACATATATAAAATTTGATAACCTCAATTATATTTTTTTGGAACAAGTGATGTAACAATCTATGGAATTATTACATTTAATATTAATGATATATCAAATATCATTAATATTCATTACTTCTCTTAATAAGGACTTTAACCTTAATAACTAATGTTTTATTGAATGAAGATACTTATAGACGTTTTAAATATTCTAGGGTTATTGAATATGCCTATTTATAATCATTATAATTAAGAATAACATATAATAACAAAATGAAGCATTGGTCAAAAAAATAAAAAAAATCAATACAACTGAATAAAAAATATAAAAACTTGGTCACTTTATAATGGATCAATATTAAATGTGAAGTCAAAAATAATATACATGTATATAGTAGTAAATAAATCATATGAAATCTTGGTAAATTCTAAAACATCTCATGAGGTGACTCTGGATATTCTTGGGATGGAACCGCCTGTAATCATGATGATGAGATCCTATGTTTATAACCAACTAGAGACCCATAACTAGACTAACATATTGGACTCCCATATAGAATTTGAAACAAGTGGGGACCCATATAATCTTACTAAGACTACATTGAAATTATCTCTCATCCCTTACTAAGATTCATATGATACCTATTATGATAGTAATGGGAGATTTTCGCCTTTTCAGAAAATATATCAATCGACAATCAACATAAACCAAACATGTATATTCATAAATACCTCCAACAACCATCAATACGATCTCTATATTTAAAAGAAAAAACATTAACTCTTAAAAACTAATATATACATATTCCATAGATGGTGATAACTTTTTAAAAAAAACATTTTGTGGAATCAATAAGTCCATAACACTTGATACTACTACTAATTTTTAATGAAAAATTCTTTCATTAAATGTTATTCAAAATAACAAACTGAGAATCAATGTAATTTTAAAAAATTACAAATATGCCTCAAAGTCATAATTTAAAAAAACACATTAATATTTTCTCTTGGAATGAATTTTTAAATCCAATAAAAAAGATTATTTCCTGTTTATCGAATAAATCCAATCTATATTTCTTATGGGTATATATTTACATATGTACATGAAATAATGTGATCATATATATATATAAATTCATATATATATCTATGTGTGTGTGTGTATTTTCATATGGGATATCAAGAAAAAAACAAAAAAAATAAAATTCAAGACACTTAACATAAAATAAAAATCTCAATTTAATAACACTAAAGCTTCAAAATAGAAAAAACCCAAACAAATCACACCTCAAATTCAAGAAATCCTTACATAAAATCAATTTCGAATTATGTTATAAAAACCATGGGTGGAATTTTAAAAAATATCTTTTTGTGCATTATTTCTATATAAGGAAGTTAAAAATATTTAAACTTAATATTCTACAAGGATGAAATCAATATGTGGAATTATTAATATGTTACAAGGAAATAAGAAAATCCCTTAAAGGGTTAATAAAAACCCAAAACCATAGAAACACGCAATTAGAAACTTATTCTAGAAGGGAGATTGGTGATGGGTAATTAATATAAAGAGATAATGCACAAAAAAAATGAATATAAATATTTCTAAAAAGTAATCAACAAGTGAGGAGTAGAAAATAACATACCATGGATTGAAGCTTTGAATCATCTAAGAGAAAGTAGAGATATCTCCAAACCTTGGATTTGTTTAGGAGTTGGATTTTTTTAACCCTTGAATCATTTGATCCTTGGATTCAAACCTTTGAACTATTTGATCCTTTATTTGAACATTGATTCGAGCTTGGATTCGAATAGTAAGAGCGCTAGCAGAATGTGGCTTACACAGAAAGCTTAAAAAATCGCAAATCGTTAGGGTCCTTTAAATAGATCGGGGACACTTTTTTGAGTGATTCCAAAAAAGTGGTAATCAATATCTATTTTATTGTCGCTAAATTAATAAGCATTGATAAATGGAATCTTTATAATCGCTAAAACTTTAGCGCTGATAAATGATTTATAATTACAATTATAAATAAAAATTTAAATATATTTATATAATTATATATATAATATATATATATAGTAAATATATTCATTATTTAAATATAATTATTATAATTTTATATTTATTAAAATATATAATTATTTATTTATAATTATATAAATACTTTTTAGAAAATATATTTATATATATATATATAATTATATATATATAATAAATAAATAGAAACACAAATATAGAAAATATATTCATTATTTAAATAAATTTATTATAATTTTATAATTATATTAATAAATATAATTATTAATTTATAATTATTTAAATAATTTTTTAAAAAATAATATTTATTTATTTATAATTATTAATATATAAATGTATAAAATATATTAAATATGAATTTATAATTATATTTATTTATAATTATTTATTTGAAAAAAATATTTTTAAAATTACTAAGGAATATTTGATCTTAAGTGCATGCTTGTTAAAAATGAGTGAAATTGAATAATTAAAAGTGAGTATACTTTAACAACATTGAAAAAATTTATAATTTTTATTAATTAAATAAAAATTTTAAAAAAAAGGATATATATTGAAATAAAGATAAATTAATATTGGAAATATTAAAATATAGTAAATAAATATCTATAAATAAATAATAATAAATGATTAAATTCCCAAAAATAATATATTGAAAATGAATTAAGTAATAATTGTAACACAATTAAAATAAATAAATAAATATAATAATTAAAGTAATAATATATTAAATTTATCATTTATAATGAAATTCTAAAACAAGTACTGAAATTTTAATGAATTATATAAAAATAAGGTGTATGTGTTTCTATATCTGATTTCATTAATTATGTAAATATTTGTGTGCATGTGTTATGTATAAAAATGCATTAATTACGTATATTTTTATGAAATCAATATAACACACGTTTGATATATGTTAAATTGAAAAATCAAATGACTTTTAATTATACCGCTACTCTTTGTAATTAGTTAGTATTTTAAATTCTATTACTTTTAAAGTCTAAAGAAATCTTCACTAAATATATGGCTTATTTAATGTAAAGTATAATGAAATTATTATATTAATCATATTTATAAAATATTTCATATATATCTATATTTAATATATACTATCTATTAATATTTATAATATATATATATATATATTAAATTTATTCATTTTTGTTAATAATTATTTAATTAATAAAATGTTTAATATTTTTCTTATTTTTATTATTTTTATGTTTTATTTTTTTAATTATTTCATATTTATATATTAATTTATACTATTTATTAATATTTATAATTTATATATAGTATATTAAATTTATTTATATTTATAAATAATTTTTTAATTAATAAAAATTTTAATATTTTTTGATAAACTCTTTTATTTTTATTTATTTTATTTTTTCATTTCTTTTGAGACCTTTATTTGGGCTAAAAATAATGTGCTCATAAAGGGTACACTTTATCAGTGCTAAAAATAAAGCACTCATAAAGAGTACATTTTATCAGTGCTAGAAAAAAGTGACAATAAAAGTTACCCTTTATCAGCGCTGATAAAGGTTTGATTTATCAGTGCTAAAAACACTTATAAAAGGTACCCTTTATCATAGCTTGTTTTTGTAATGATTAAGGGTACCTTTATCAATGTTTTTTTCAAGTGTTGATAAATGACAACACTATTAAAGGCCTATTTTGTTGTAGCAACACATGCACTTCTTTGGTTATTTTGGAATGTTAAATCCTGTTGAATTTAAAATTCTATTAAGCATCACATTTATTGATAATATATCCACTAAATAGTGATTGTATGATCAATATATATATTGGTTTAAGATGAATAATGTGTATGAAACCTATTTCTATTTCATGGTTTATATGTTCATGAAACCTATTTCTCTTTCATAGGTTATATGTTTATGAAACCTGCTTCTTTTCACTAGTTATGATTTAATGAAATGATTATGAAACCTATCTTTTTTATATAGGTTATAATAAGATTACATGTTTATGAAACCCATTTCATTTAATGGGTTATGATATAATTTCTTATGATCTTGCCACACATGTATGTATGATTTAATTATGATATGGGTGGGACCTATATCTCCCTTCAATGAATTGGGTAAATATTATTATCACATGAGATAGACATGGGTGGAATGGGAAGTGAACTCGGTTCAACAAAGGTATTTATCTAGTAAGATAGTCTTGGGAGAGAACATTGACTACTAAGATAGTCAAGGGAGTGAACCATGACTACCAAGATAGTATGGGGAGTGAACCCAAACTACTAATATGACCTTTGTAGTGATTCCTTGACTACTATGGAATTCATTTAATATGATTATGTGTCTGACTCAAATTTTATATCTTATTAATATGTTATTAATTCAGGTATTATTATCTTGATTCCCTTATTATTCAGGTCTTATTAATTGCCAATATTTGTGTCATGACTCATGTGTATGATCTTTTATTTTTAGGGAATGATCTCCTGATGTTATACTCATGTTCGCATAACCTTATGTTCATAAATATGGTTATGTATCTACTTTATTTACCCTTATTGAGAATCTGAACTCACCCCTTTCTTATTTTTTCTTTCCCTAGGTTATGAAGAATTGTTTTTAGTATAATTACAAAAGGGGAAGATCATTCTAGAAAAAATTGAAATTTTTCACCAAGTTAGAAGACTTTGTTCCATGTTTCTGAAGACACTAAAATATTATAGTCCTCAGGAATGTATTTTTTAATGTGTTTAATATTCATCTAAAATGATTTAATATTCATTTAAGTTAATCCTAGTTTTCTATAAAAATAGGGAAGTAAGTTTCTAGAGAAATAAAAAATGAAAAGAAAAAAAATTTCTTTTAGATGTTTCCCCTAAAGCTTCAAAGAATAAATATCCGTGGATATTGGATAGTGGGTTCTCTTTACAAGTGATAAGAGACCAGGTGCTATTTAATGATGTTCAAAGTTTTAAAAAAGTCTTTGGAACTTTTATAAATGATGGGTCACTGAATATAAAAGGGGCTGTTTCTACTAATATTTGAAAATAAAAGTGAAAATCCAAGAACAAACTTATATTGATGGGATGAAACATAACTTGTTAAGTGTTTCTCATCATTGTGATGAATTAAATGGGGTGATTTTTAAGAAATATTGAATCTTGGTAAAAATTATTAAATATGTAAAGGTTGGGACATGAGGATAGAAAATAAATGGTAACTTATTTTAGGTTGGAGATGCCCAAAATACAATATATTAGAGCATGAAAGAGAAAATTGAACTACTACATGGAAGTAATGGTCATTTTGGATAAAGTAATATGAGAAAAATTACCTTAATAGAAAGTTTTTTTTATTTTACTATGATAAAGATAGAGAGAGATAGAGAGAGATTATATTTTTTTCAACATTTTAGAAGGGGAAGATTAAAAATTCTTCCCATAAAAGGGTTGAGTTTCACAAATCTTATCTATTATAGCCAATGTAGTCCAACATTTATAGGATCATGAGAAGGAAATAAATAAATATATATAAGTATTTAATTTCATTTATTATGAATTTAATCTCATTATATGAATTGTTTCTATGAAACATAAATCATAGTGTCTAAATATGTTCAATAGTTTTAGGATAAGTGGTGAAAAATATTTTTCTTTCTATTTGAAGAAATTATAAATAGAAAATGGATCTAAGTACACTAATAAATCATTTGTATTTTATAATGAAAATCATATCATTAATCATGAACATAGTTCACCATACACGCCATAACAAAATGGTGAGGCTGAATGGAAGAATATAATCTTGGTAGAGATATATCAAACAATTTTGAAAGAGAATAATATCTCTCTATTTTTTAAGCAAGATATTAGAGCACATTTTCATGTTAAAAATCATTTTTTATAAACCAAATTCTGATAAGGCTTAATTTTAGATGTACTATAAGAATAATTTATGTTTAAAATATCTTAGAGTGTTTTTCATCCCCTGTATCATCAAAATAAAAGGTTAAAATTCATATACATTTGATCCAAGATGGTTTTCTAGAATTTTTTTTCATAATCTAAATGGAATGGGATATTGATATTATTACACGGAGAATAAGATAATTGTGGATACTTATAATTTGAAGATCCTGGTGTTGGATTTTATGTTCCAAAACCAACAATTTCTTCTTTAATTGAAATGTATATTCAAAGAAGTGAATATTAATTTAAATATGTTATTATATATCATTCATAGTTCTATATAACATCTATGTAAACATTTCCTAGATTATCAATCCCAATAAAAGGACATAGAAACTTAATACATTGATGAGAACCTTTAAATTCCATGATGATATTCTTAATGCTTGTTATATGATCAGATAGAATTATATGATATAGTACATAGTATGTTGACTATTAGGTGTGAATTGTAGTGACCCAAGATTGAAATACATGGACATTGCATTACTTTTTCAGAATACTTATACATGACATAGACATATTCCCAAAAACCATTTATTTTATTGCCTTTGGAAACTAGAAACATAATCCTCTAAATTGGTGAAAGTTATTCAATATCTCCAATAAAGATCTTCATCGTTTGTTCTCCCACCTAAAACCTTTCTTTATATCCTAGGGAAAATAAAACCTAAAAAGGGTGAGCTCAAATGCTCAATAATGGTAAACATTGATAACATAAAAAAACCATAAACATAAGAATTTAATAACATTAACATAAGGTTTAAAAATTAAAATCTTGAGTCATGAACTAAATCTTGGTAATTCATAAGGCATAGATCATAAAGTAACATTAAACCTAACAAAATAACATAGGCATAAAACATGGAATTATGGAAAACAATTAATCAAATTATATAATTTCTATAGTAGTCAAGGTATTTCTTCTAAGACCATTATAGTGGGAAAATTCCATTACTGAATCAGGTTTACTTGTCATTCCAACCATGTATTACTGAACCATATTTACTTGTTGTTCCAACGCTATATTATTGAACCGGATTTACTTTTAATTCCAACCATGTATTATTGAACCATATTTACTCTCCATTTTAGTCATGACTATAAAATGAGATATAAATATTTACCCAATGCGTTGTAGGGAGATATAGGTCCCACCCATCTCATAATGAAATAATTCTTACATATTCCAAAAAAACATAAAACATTCAAAATAGCATAACCCAAGGAACAATAAATGGGTTTCTCAACCATCGTTCCATCAAAACATAATCCATATAAGATATCATTCCATCATTAACAATATCCATTCATATTAATAATAGGGATAGAAACATAACCCTGATTAAAGAGCATAATACTAGATGGAAAATAATTTTGATAAAACACTTGAACTTAATTCATAAGGAAAATATCCTTTATTCTTCAAAAACATTTTCTTTTCTAAAAATTATATACAGTTTTAAAATAAACTAATTAGTTGAAAATAAAATTGAAATATTGTATAGGAATCTTCATGTAAATAAGGAATCATGAAACTGTAAAAATGCATTCATGTTGTATAAGTTAAAAATCATTCTTCTCTTACTTTTTTTTGGAAATGTTAAAAAGTACCTCGTATGAAAAATAAAATTGAAATATTGAAAGAGTACCTCATATGTAGAAGAATATTAAACATTTTTTGAGAATATTTTTAAAAAACATGTACATGGATGATAAATATACCCCCAGTAAATACTTACGTATAAAAAATCCTGGATAAAATGAGATTGGAAAATTATCCCTTCCCAATTCATAATCATTATAATTGTATGCCTCATAAAATAATGAAAATTATATTCATATTTAAATATCATAACCTTCATAATAAGAATAATAAAAAAATCATAGGTAACAAAAAAATCACACAAAATAATTAAATGGTGTATAAGGTATATGTCCCACAGAAATAAAAGTGAGACAAAAGAATCCATTGCGTTAGGTCTGATATGATTCGTTTGTATCTGAACCTCCGGAAAAATGATTTAAATAATTTTATTTACTTCTTCTAGATTCATATTCATTTTTACGAAATAATATATGATATTATTTTCATTTTATTGAGAAAAATTTCATGGTTACTCGTTATTCGGGTGTTAACTGCTTTATGTTCTTATTCATGTTTTGTCGAATATGTTTTATTCTCCTTCTTAGGTTGTATTTATATCAATAGAAAATAATATTAACATAATATATACCATTTTTATTCATTTATATAATCATGATTTAATGAAGATCATGTAGAATGAATCATATAACATCATGAAGATGGTAGGTCATACGTACACACAAGCGATAATGTCATTCGAATATTTATATGAATGGGTTTTAAGTAAATGATGTATAAAATTTCAGAATCAATATGATGTTATAATAATCATATATTATAAGGACCCAGCCTTATTACATTACATGATATATAATTTTAGTCAAGAACTCACTTCTATTCATATTGGGGATCTTTTCATGTTTAGAGTTTTAGAGAATTGGGATATAATACATACATTACATTCCACATTCATATAGAGAAGATACCATAAAAATAGTGTCTATTTCTTTCAAAATATAAAAGTTTTCTAATAAAACATGTTTTATTTGAAAAATATTCATAAAATTTAACTTGGATTCATTATTTATCTTACACATCCTTATAAACTATGAAAATATTTTAAAAACACGGGTTGAGCACAAAATGATCAGTAAGGGATATAAGAAGAACGAAAGAAAACATAAGTCCATGAATTCTTATATCATATGAAATCATTTTCAAAAAATACATAACTGTTACACATATAAACATACTTTGTGAAACAAGAGGTTTTAATTAGATTTCCAAAAAAACATATAGAACATAAATATAACCATAAAGGTATCTTGGGACATTACTTACATATTCTTGTAACTATCTCTACTGCCTTATAATTTTTAACCCTCACGACTACCTTACAATTTGTGTAACCATCGTAGTTACACTTGGAGTAACCATACTGATAACCTCAAATATACACATACCCAATTAATTTGATGGAGATATATGTCCCACCCTTCATCATAAAAAATTCCGAAGAACTATAACACAATCATATAACATGAATAATTGCATAAAAACATTGCTTTTGAATTTTGTAAAAACATTAAAAGAGGATTTTAAATAAACTCCTCTTAAAAATATCATATAATTAAATAGATAATTAATATAGTGTATGGAATATGTATATAAACTGTAAATATACATTATTAATCACAGTATAAACAACTTTTATCAAACAAACAATTTTAATACCATGTAAACAATGAATTAGAAGCTTAACCCAATGAATGGAATTTGGATACGAATTCCTTTACCTCAGGTTTTTATTACTTAAAAATTGTTTAAAACTCATGTATAATGGTGAAAAGAGTGTTATTAGTATTTTATAGAAACATTTTAATTTTTATAACTTCTTATATGATCATTTTATAACATCATTTCACCCCTTAACTGTTAGTATTTTGTTCCTACTATAGTTCTGGATGTGTTCTTTACATGATTTTCATGGTCTGTTTTTGTTGGATTTTCCTTATGTATGGAAATAAAATTATAGAAGTGGATTGAAATGGTATTAATATATTTATATAATACATAATGATACCATAAATTGTTTTTTTATCATTTACAATGATGATTATTTAGATAAAACTTTACGGATATTTGTTTAGATCAGTTTGGGCAGTTCCTCGATAATCATGAACATATTCTATTAAATAATATAATTTAATGCATATAAGTTCATTCCATAACATTAAATAAGTTAAAAATACACTTTAAATTCTTATTCAACCATTAAAAAGGTTTTATGATCATATTGTTTTTGTAATTGATAGAAATTATAAACACATCGTCAACGATTTTGATAAATTGGCATATCGCGAGGGTATTTTTATTTTTAGAACAAGAGAGAGAGGAGAGTAAGGAAGATGATGAATCTATTACATGAACATGGTAACATATAGAATATATATGATTTTGTAGATTTCATACCTCCTGGATATGTGGAGTAAAATAGAGTATAATAAAAGAAAATAATTGAAAAGAAAACACATGATAAAGGAAGAGGATTCTTACTTCTTGATCTCTTCTCCTTGAGATCCTCCTTAAGGGATTTGGTTTTGAATTTTTGGTGAGACCAGTAGGTCTTGGATGTAGGGAAGGATCTTGGGAGGAGTATTGGGTAGAACTTAGGTAAGGCTCAAGTCTTGAGTGGTGTGTGAGGAATAGGGGAATGAGGGCGGTATTTATAGTGGCGGACAGGAGAGATTTTACATTATTTTAATCATTATTATAATATTTTTTTCTCAAGACTATGAATGGTCTTGATTCATGTGACCCTACATATTAATAATTACACATTATTTTGAACAAAGGGTTCTTACTTTATCCTTTCATCACCTATAATGTAGTAAAACAAGTATTTCACATTTATTATATTTTATCATATTTTACTATTCATCAAAAATTCAAGAATTTCAAAAAAATCCCAAAAATTCACCTCTACCATTTTTCAACATGTATAATTCAAAAATGAAATACATTTTTTTTAAATAATTTTCTAAATAATTTTAGTTTTTTTATATAAAATCATAATTTATTCATAAATAACAATTTTAAATTCATAACTCATTTTTTAACACATTGAAAAATTAATCAACATATAATTATATTATAACCTTAAGAAAATAAAATAATAATGCAATTTAATATTCATTAGGGAATATTACTATTCATATTACTATTCATAATTGTATGTTACTATTCAACAAAAATAAAGTTGGTTCTATCAGACTCTAAAAAACTTATTGATCACAACCGTAGATGACTATTTTTTTAAATTAAAATCATTGAAGTGAAAGAATTATGTTTAAAGGCTAGTTATAATTATCTACTTAAAACAAAGTTTCATGTGTTTCCAATTTATTTTTTAAAACCCTAGGGTGTTACATTATCCCCACCTTTTAGAAATTATATCCTCACAATTTTATTTACTTATTAAATAAATGAGGGTAACTTTCCATCATAGCATTTTCAGAATCTCATGTTTATTCTTCAACCATGTGGTTTCTACACAAAACCTTTACATGGTAGATTACTTTATTCTACAATACTTGTTCCCTTCGATTAAGAATCTGAAGTGGTTTCTCTTTATAATAAATGATATCTTCCAACAGAACTGCTTCTGGGCTCAAGACATGAGATGAATCTCGCACATACTTTCTCATCATTGAAATATGAAAAACATTATGTACCTGAGATAAAATTAAGGGAAAAGTTACTTGATAGGAAACTAGTCCAACTTTCTCCAAAATTTCATTAGGTCTAATAAACCATTAACTTAGCTTTCATTTCTTACCAAAACGCATAACACTTTTCCATGGTGAGATTCTAAGAAAAACATGATCATCTATCTAAAAAGAAAATTATTTCCTCCTATTGTCTGCATAACTTTTATGTCTGCTCTGAGCTGTACCCATGTACTATTGGATCATCTTTACTTTCTTAGCCACTTCCTCTAATAATTTTGGTCCCATCAACTTCCTTTCCCCAACAGTATCCCAAAAAACTTGAGTTCTACACCACTTCTCATACAATGCCTCAAAAGGTGTCATCTATATACTGGAATAAAAACTGTTATTATAAGAAAACACAAATAAAGAAAGATTTTGGTCACAACTTCCCTAGTAGTCCACTTAACAAGCTCTAAGCATATCCTCCAATGTCTGAATCTTTTGTTCTGACTTCCCATTTGATTGAGGATGAAATGATATACTAAAATTTAATTATGTGCCAAATGGATTTTGAAGGCCCTTCCAAAAGTTAAAAGTGATCCTAGGATCCTAGTTAGATACAACGGAAGGAGGAACTTCTTGTAACATAAAAATCTCTATGAAGTAAAACCGAGAAAGTTGACCCAAAGACATTGTATCTCAAAAAGAAGTAAAATGTGCAGATTTTTTCTTCCAATCAAAAACAAACTAAATCGCATTATTACCACGAGAATTATTAGGTAGTCCCACCACGAAGTCCATGGATATATTCTCCCATTTCCAATCTAGCACTAGAAAAGGATAAAGCATCCCCTTCTGTAACTTCCACTTTTCTTTAAACTGTTGACATGTCAAACATTTCATGGTAATATCAGCAATATATCTTTTCATTCCATCCCACCAATAAAACTTATAAAGGTATCTGTACATATTAGTACTACCATGATGAACTGAAAATAGAGAACTATGAGATTCACACACAAAATCATTCTTAAATTGGGAATCACAAGGCATACACAACCTTTTACCAAATATTAAAACACAATCATTATAAAGGTTAAATTCTGGAAACTTACCCATTTTAACAAATTCTACCTTTTTATGTAGCTCACGGTCTTCCTTATGCGCTTTCTTAATTTTTCATGATAACAATGACTTCACTGAAACCTAAAACAAAATATATTAATTTCCTTCCCCAACAACTTCCAAGAAAAAATTCATCAAATCAATAATCAAGGGGTCATGTTCCAAACATAACATGGTTAATGATGCAAGGTTTTTTTGACTCAAGGAATTAGAGAATTTGTTTGGTTTTCCTAGATAGTAATTGATCATGCAATCATAATCCTTTATTATTTCAATCCATATTATCTACCTCATGTTTAATTCCTTCTGAGTTAATATATACTTCAAACTATAATGGTCATTATATATTTGACATTTGGATCCATATAAATGTTGCCTCCAATTTTTCAAAGAAAAAAACCACAAATACCAATTTCAAATCATATGTGGGATAATTTAACTCGTCAGGTTTTAGTTGTCTTAAAGAATAATCAATTACCTAATCATTCTGCATCAAAACACAACCAAGTCCCTTAAATAAATCATCATTGTAGATAATAAACTCACAATTTATTGAAGGGAGGGCCAAAACTAGATCATTCACCAATCTCTTCTTCAATTTCTAAAAACAAACATCAAATTCTTCTTTCCAAATAAATTTAACCCCTATTCACATTAACTTAGTTAGAACTCTAGATAATTATGAAATTTTTTTAAAAAACCAATTTTAAAAACCTACTAATCCAATAAAACTATGAATGTCTTTCACATTTGTAGGTCTTGTCAATTCATCAACCAATTTTGTTTTGCGAGGATCAAATGTTATTCCATCCTTATTTACAATGTTCCCAAGAAAATAAATTTATTGCAACCAAAAATAACACTTCCAGAATTTTTCATATAGTTTCTTTTCCTTTATGGTTTGTAAAACAACCCTTATATGTTTTTCATTATCCTCCTTACTCTTAGAAAATACCAGAATGTCATCAATAAACACTACCAAAAACTTATCCAAGAACTCATGAAATATTCTATTCATAAGATCCATGAATATAGTAGGTGAATTATTAAACCAAAATGGAGTAACAAAAAATTCATAATTCCCATATCTTGTACAAAAAGCTATTTTTGGGATGTCATCCTCCTTCACCTTTAGCTGATGGTATCCAGATCTCAAGTAAATCATGGATAAATTCTAAGATCCCTAGGCTGATCAGACAAGTCATTAATATGAGGCAAAGGATACTTGTTTTTAATAGTGATGTTATTAAAATCACAATAATCAATGAAATGTTTCATGAAACCATATTATTTTCAATGAACAAAAGAGGAGCACACCATGGTTATGTACTAGGATGAATGAAGCATTTATCAATCAAATTCTGCAACTAATTTTTCAATTCAATAAGTTCCATTTGAGGCATTAGATATAGGGGTTTTGAAATTGGATTGGCATTAGTAACTAAGTCAATTGTGAATTATAATTCTCTATCAAGAACGAAATTGGGTAACTCATTAGAAAAAATATCAAGGAATTCATTTACCACTTGTAAGAACATGGTTTTTCACATAAGTATGGATACTTCAATTTTCAGTATAAATATTTAATTTGGACCAAATATGGAAAACTAATAAGTTAGTAAGGGTTCTGAGGGTGTTTGGGGCTTGTTTGGATCCCAGAACCAATCTTTTTGGGAGAACAGGCCATGTCTCATGGTTAGCGCATGGTTTTCCAAACTGTGCAGACCAAACCATACAGGTAGAGCCACCTTGCATGGTCGTGTGGCCTAACTGTATGAGTGCCCCTTTTCCCAAAGTATCATTTCATGGATTTCACATGGTTTTACAAACCATGTGAACCAAACCATTTGGGCAGATCCATCCCACATGACTTTCGCGCGGTTTGATAAACCATGTGGAAAAACTGTGCAAAGGTTATTTTTCTAGATAAATTTCTAGTTTTTCCATTAATGATCTAATTTAGTCACCCCTTATTCTCTAATCTGAGTTTATGTAGTTTTGACCTATTTCTCTCTCAATTTGGGATTTTTTGAAGATCTAAACTTGGAATCAAGATATCTCCCTCTTCTGGAATCTTATCAAGCTTTCGTTCATCACATTGGATGCACAACGGTAAGTACTCAAGTCCTCTTTATCTGTTCTTCTTCTCTTTAAATCTTGACCTAGGTATCTCCATGTGAGGTTTTTTCATTTTTTCTTAGATATACTCAAATCCGAGGGAAATCAAGAGCCGATATCAGGTTATATGGATCGTACACCCCTAAGGTGGGTGGTCTATAACTCATCCATAAAGTTCGTTAATTTTGGAATATTCCACTACTGGAAAAACAGGTATTTGCGACGGGCTATTTGCGACGGGATCCCGTCGCAAATAGCCATTTGCGACGGGGTCCCGTCGCAAATAGCCCGTTGCGGAAAACGCCGTCGCAACTAAACTTATTTGCGACGGGACCGTCGCTAAAGCCCTTTTTTGTGACGGGCATTCTCCCCGTCGCAAATAGTATTCCGTATTTTTGTAAAAAACTTTTTAAAAAGTTATTGCGACGGGCCCGTCGCAATAACGTTTTTTTTTAAAAAATAAAAAAATTAATAATACTAGTATTTGCGACGGGAACCGGGACCCGTCGCAAATACTATTCATAGTAATTGCGACGGGACCCGTCGCAAATACTCTTTTTAAAAAAAAATAAAAAAATATTAATAATACTAGTATTTGCGACGGGCATAGTATCCCGTCGCAAATACTATAAAAAAATAAAAAAAATAAATTATTAATAAATTATTTTAATTAATATAATAATAGAATTATAATTTACAAATGAAAATAATAAATTATTTTAATTACTATAATAATAGTAGAATTATAATTTAAAAACAAAAATAATAGAATACTAATAAATAATTTAATTAATATAATAATATTATAATTATAATTCATAAATAAAAAAAATATTAATAAGTTATTTTAATTAATATAAAAATAATAGAATTATTTTACATTCAAATATTAAAATAATTCAAGTATTACAAAAAAATAATTAAATTATAATATTATAAAATTTTAATATATATATAAAATTTTAATATATATATAAAATTTAATATTATAAAATACAACCGATTTTAACTCCGAACCTGATAGCATTTTTGGAGGTCCATCCCTTTCAACTGTTCCTTTTCTGAAATGAGATCTGTTTCTGCGAAAAGGATGATCAGCTGGAAGAAATCTGCGATGACAGTCAAAATAACAAGGTTTCTTTCCATGAATGAGCATAAATGCTTTGTTCTCTCCCATACAGTAAGGACATGATTTCTGACCATGTGTACTCCAGCCAGATAACATCCCATAAGCCGGGAAGTCACTTATTGTCCACATCAATGCTGCTCTCAGTATGAAATTCTGTTTCGTTGCAACATCATATGTACTGACACCAGTACTCCACAATAAATTTAATTCATCAATCAATGGCTTCAAATAAACATCAATATTTTTCTTCGGATGTCCTGGAATTAGTAAAGTCAAAAAGATATATGGCTCCTTCATCAACATCCATGGAGGTAAATTATACGGAGTTAAAAAAACAGGCCAACATGAATATTGACTACCATAAGATCCAAACGGACAGAAACCATCAGTGGAAAGGCCCAGTCGAACATTTCTATCTTCTAAAGCAAATGATGGATGCACTCTATCAAAATGTTTCCATGAATCACCATCGGCTGGATGATTCAAGCTTTTATCGGTTGAAATATTCTCTTTATTCCATGACATCATTGTCGCTGTATTCTTAGACATGAATAAACGCTGAAGTCTGGATGTAAGCGGAAAATATCTCAACTGTTTTACAGGAATCAAACCAGACTTCCCGTGTTGTCCTTCTTTATATCTCTGTTGCCCACATGTGGGACAACTATCCAACGACTCATTTTCCCCTGAATATAAAATGCAGTCATTTGAACATGCATGAATCTTTTGACAAGTAAGTCCCAAATTTCGAACCAACCTCTTACTTTCATAGTAATTTGCAGGTAAAACATTTCCTTCGGGTAACAGTGTCTTCAGCAAAGAAAATATCTGGTCAAAACATGTGTTTGACATTCCGTTATCTGATTTGATAGCCATAAATTTTGCAACTGCTTCTAATTTGCTCATCTTGCAGCCAGGATATAATGCATCCTCAGCAGACTTCAACAACTCATAAAATTCAGACGGTCCCAACTCAGGATTTGAAGCTATATCAGCCGGAGTTTCTGTATGTTGAACAGATGAACCTGCAACATCATGTACTAAATCTTGAAACTGGGATGGATCCGGAATCAAGTTGGTATCATCTGCTCTGGAACTGCGTTCACCGTGTTGATACCAAAAAACATAATCTGCTTGAAAACCAAAACGCAAGAGATGTTCCCCCACTTTGTCAAACGTGTCAAACGTTCTCAATGCACATTTTCTGCAAGGGCATTTTATCTTTCCTTCTGAAACAAATTCTGAATTTGATGCCGCAAATGATAAAAAAATCTTCACACCCTCTATATATACTGGATTTAAACCAGAACCATTTGGATTTCTACGTTGATTTATCCATATGCGGTCATCTAATAATGACTGTTGACGACCTCGCTGTTCCATATTTTTCTATAAAATATAAAAGCATTACTGGTTTTGAATAATTTGTTAGAAAAAACACTCAAGCAAGGATTACTAATTATTACAATTTATTACTAATTATTACAATTTATTGCTAATTATTACTATTTATTACTAATTTAGCAATACTTAGCAATACTTAGCAAAAGGAAAACTGCTTGAATAATGAAAGGAAATTTGATAATCATCGTTGTGGAGATGGTTATAAATTTTCCCTTCATTATCCAAGCAGATTTCGTTTACTAATTATTAGTAATAAAAAAAATATTATCAATATTTACGAAAAAACAATATTAATATTATTAAAATAATAAAAAAAATTAAAAAATATTAAAATTATCAATATTCAGAACAAACTTTGTTCTATTATTAACATGTTCAAATCTTAAAGGGTCGTCAATTGTCAGGTCATGCGCAATAAAAAGTTTGTGTCAGCCATGTCTAATGTAAACTCTATAATTGTCCTTGCATGGTTGATCACTTCGCAAGTAATGTTGCAATCAGACAAACCAAGTCATTCCCTTCTTAACTATAAGAATTATCTCACATGAACCTTTACATAGATCATTCTTCCTTAAAAATTTGAGGGGATATCATTATTTTTCCCTTAAATTTTCAAGGAAGAATGGTCTATGTAAAGGTTCATGTGAGATGATTCTTATAGATAAGAAGGGAATGACTTGGTTTGTCTGATTGCAACATTACTTTTGAAGTGATCGACCATGCAAGGACAATTATAGAGTTTACATTGGACATGGCTGACAGAAACTTTTTATTGCGCATGACCTGACAATTAGCGACCCTATAAGATTTGAACATGTTAAGAATAGAGCAAAATCTGTTGTAAATATTGATAATTTTAATATTTTATAAATTTTTATTATTTTAATAATATTAATATTTTTTTCATAAATATTGATAATATAATTTTTTTTGCTAAGTGTTCTTGAGTATTCCTGAGTATTCCTGAGTATTCCTGATTATTTGTGAGTATTCGTGAGTATTCGTGATTATTCGTGAGTATTCGTGATTATTCGTGAGTATTCGTGAGTATTCGTGAGTATTCGTGAGTATTCCTGAGTATTCCTGATTATTCCTAATTATTCCTAATTATTTGCAATTATTCCTAATTATTTCTAATTATTTCTAATTATTCGTAATTATTACTAATTATTGGTAATTAATACTAATTATTGGTAATTATTGCTAATTATTGGTAATTATTGCTAATTATTGGTAATTATTGCTAATTATTGGTAATTAATACTAATTATTGGTAATTAATACTAATTATTGGTAATTATTACTAATTATTGGTAATTATTACTAATTATTGGTAATTATTACTAATTATTGGTAATTAATACTAATTATTCCTAATTAATACTAATTATTCCTAATTATTGTTAATTATTCCTAATTATTACTAATTATTGTTAATTATTCCTAATTATTACTAATTATTGTTAATTATTCCTAATTAATACTAATTATTGGTAATTAATACTAATTATTGGTAATTAATACTAATTATTGGTAATTAATACTAATTATTGGTAATTATTACTAATTATTCCTAATTAATACTAATTATTGGTAATTATTACTAATTATTCCTAATTAATACTAATTATTACTAATTATTGTTAATTATTCCTAATTATTACTAATTATTGTTAATTATTCCTAATTATTACTAATTATTGTTAATTATTCCTAATTAATACTAATTATTGGTAATTAATACTAATTATTGGTAATTAATACTAATTATTCCTAATTAATACTAATTATTCCTAATTAATACTAATTATTCCTAATTAATACTAATTATTCCTAATTAATACTAATTATTGGTAATTAATACTAATTATTGGTAATTAATACTAATTATTCCTAATTAATACTAATTATTCCTAATTAATACTAATTATTCCTAATTAATACTAATTATTCCTAATTAATACTAATTATTGGTAATTAATACTAATTATTGGTAATTAATACTAATTATTGGTAATTAATACTAATTATTCCTAATTAATACTAATTATTGGTAATTATTACTAATTATTCCTAATTAATACTAATTATTCGTAATTATTCCTACTTATTGTTAATTATTCCTAATTATTACTAATTATTGTTAATTATTCCTAATTATTACTAATTATTGTTAATTATTCCTAATTATTACTAATTATTGTTAATTATTCCTAATTAATACTAATTATTGGTAATTAATACTAATTATTGGTAATTAATACTAATTATTGGTAATTAATACTAATTATTGGTAATTAAGACTAATTATTGGTAATTAATACTAATTATTTGTAATTACTACTAATTATTTGTAATTAATACTAATTATTCCTAATTAATACTAATTATTGGTAATTAATACTAATTATTCCTAATTAATACTAATTATTGGTAATTAATACTAATTATTCCTAATTAATACTAATTATTCCTAATTATTCCTAATTATTACTAATTATTCCTAATTATTCCTAATTATTACTAATTATTGTTAATTATTCGTAATTATTGTTAATTATTCCTAATTATTACTAATTATTGTTAATTATTCCTAATTATTACGAATTATTGGTAATTAATACTAATTATTGGTAATTAATACTAATTATTGGTAATTAATACTAATTATAGGTAATTAATACTAATTATTGTTAATTATTGGTAATTATTACTAATTATTCTTAATTATTGATAATTATTAGTAATTAAATGAATAATTATCAATAATTAGAAATAATTACCAATAATTACAAATAATAACATTATTAATATATTTTATTATTAATATTAAAATAATATAATTTTCTAATTTATATACAGTTCTTTTTTCATCTGTGCGTTTTCTATCTCCACATACAAATAATACATGTGAAGACAGCAAACACACAGATGAAAAAAGAACTGTATATATATAAAAAATTATATTATTTTAATATTAATAATAAAATAAACTAATAATGTAATAATGTTCTTATTCTTAATTATTGGTATTTATTACTAGTTATTAATATTTATTCTTAATTACTAAAAATTATTACTAATTATTCCTAATTACCATATAAACAATACTTATAATTTAAATTTATTAAATAATAAATCAATGTGAACATAATTAAATTACAACTAATTAATAATAATAGAAACTAATAAGAAATTAAAAATAAATAAAAAATTAAAATGAAGATAAATACCTTGAAAATTGATCTGTTCTGATCGTTCTTCAAAACTTTAATATCACCTCCGGAGAAAAAACTTAAACTGGAGAAAAACTCAACTCTAGAAATATAATTCTTAGAGAGAGAGAAGATAAGGAATGAGAATGAAATGAAAAAAACGGATCGGGGTATTTATAGGTTAGATTATTTGCGACGGGCTCATTTGCGACGGGATTCCCGTCGCAAATAGTATTATTTGTGACGGTACCCGTCGCAAATACCTTAGCCAACATTTATTACGGTCAACCGGTAAATAGTTATTTGCGACGGGTCCCGTCGCAAATAATCCCTGCCGACATAGTATTTGCGACGGGGGAATATTCCCGTCGCAAATACCTTTTACCGCCGCCGGTTATTTGCGACGGGAATATTTCCCCGTCGCAAATAAGTTTCCCGCGATTTGGCGCGCATCGCGGGAAAACTATTTGCGACGGGGAAAGCAATCCCGCCGCAAAAGCCTCCTTATTTGCGACGGGGAAATACCCCCGTCGCAAATAAGTTTTTAACATGATTATTTGCGACGGGAATAAATCCCGTCGCAAATAACCCGTCGCAATTGCTCATTTTTCCCGTAGTGTTCATATTGGGCCCGATGATTCTATTGGGTACTGTTTATTAAATTTACATGCCATGATTATACTTGTTATAATCATATGGTTATGATCTTTCCAAATATATGATTTTTGGTTAGTGGTTACACCGACAACTCAATCCACCTCATGTCGAAGGTTATGCCATAATTGGTCTTTTAGTGTTTTGACACATTTGATCCACCGTTCGGGTGTACCTTTTCTTAACCTTTCTAAAGGTTAGACTTCTTATAATAAATGGATTGTTATTAATGAGAATTTCTTGATGGAATGTACCATGTATACTCACCACTTGACCCGACTTGGTGTAAGATATTCTAAAAGATTTATTAAATGTGAAATGTGAAATGAAAAGTATACTAAGTATATATCATGTCCTTAACAAATGAGTTGAATTAAGGTTACATGCTCGTAGCACCCCCTTCCATGTTAATGGAATGTAACAGAGTAAACCTCTCTAATTTAATATGTCTTAATGGTTAATTAAGACTTGATTAAATGGTTACAATGCTACTTGTCCTATCCATAATAAAGGAAGAAAAGGCTTGGACCAACAAATAAAGGTTTCAAACCTAGTGGACCTATCCACACTATTGGAAGGAAAGAATTAAACCAAATGATTTATTACATGATTACAAAATAAAATAAAAATGTATTGAATTAAGCTCCCCCTGGATTATGAGAGGAGAATACCTTGGTTCTAGGGAACCAAATTCCAATTCAAGGTTGCGGTTTTCTTAGGTTTATTCCCACCTAGACTCTGGTTCTTTTCTATTCTTCATATGCTCGGTATACTAACATAGGGTCCTTTTCATTATTACAGGATACCTCAAATAAACTCCATAGATCCATCATTGAAAATTTTGTCCCATGGTGAAAGCTCATAGGGCCCTATCTTTGCATAGCCTTGTTTTACCTTGGCCAATTACATTGGACTCGGTAGGTTCCTTATTGTGGAATTCATTGGACTACGCTCCTTGGATTACACTCTTACTCCTTAGCTAGACTATGATACTAATGAGTTATCATTCTGTGAGATTTACATTAAATTTTTTTTAACACTGGAACTCCCTCACTAGATATCATTGTCAGGTTTCCTTATCACATCTTGGTACCTTCACTACTTATACTATCACATGGTGATGTCAGTGATGGATATGCCTCACATGACCTATTAACATTAAATGGTGATTACTTAATTAATGAATTGGTTACCTGTGCAGCAACCATTCGAGGGATGAAGCAGGTACTTGGGTATTTAGTTATATTTTACTACTTACATTATTTTATATATCCATGAATGAAATCTGCTATATTCCATTACAAGGGCCGGTTGTTATAAACATCGTTGGTGGTGGCCCACTGAGATTTATCGCACACCATCTTCAGGCATTGTTTAGTACCCGGAGTAGAATACATGGTTGTAGGTATTGACAATGGGAAGCATACAACTTCCAACACTTGATTGTGTGCTGATAGGATAGAGCTTGATAGCAGATGGCTGAGTAGGATCTTAAGATTCTTGGAGTAGCCTTTTTTTATTTTACTTTGTGGAACATGTTATGAATGTTTTCTTGTATCCATGTGTTCTATTTTCTTAGTTACATGAAATTACATCATAATTGTTCCAGTTGATACAGTTATTATTATTATTGATTATATATTACATCAGTTTTCTTCCCCTGTTTATTTATATCATTTATATTAATTTCTCTGGTTACTATTCCTTTATATTTCTTTTGTTGTTATACACTCTTCTAATGAGGGCATAGTCATCCCACTGACATACCCTAGTCCCTCGTTGCTAGTCAGAAACCTCTGGCATTCAGGAAGATGCGCTTGAGGCCATGTGGCCCACTGGGATTAGGGCACCCATTAAGTGGAATCCGGGTTTGGGTGATCAAAAAGTGGTATCATAGGTGGTTTCTTTTCTTTCATTACTATTTGGAGACAATATATTGGAGAATAGGAATGCTTGGGACTTGGTTATAAGTCATGCCTAGGCATCGTGAACCCATGTTCGAGTTAAAAGCCAAGTTACCCAAAATGCAATTTTTATTCTATTTTTCATGTTACAGTTGATATTATTTCACCATTGGGTGGTGCACATGTTCAGGGTAAAAGACAAGTTACCCAAAATGAAATTTTTGTTCTATTTTTCATGTTACAGTTGATATTATTTCACCATTAGGTGATGCACATTATATGTGGTGTTGTAGATTTTTCATATTTTGAGAATTTATTCATCCTTATCCCAATGGTATGAGAGAAAGGAGAATTGCTACATGCATCATTATGTACACCTAGAAGTCACATGTCATGCATATTTCCATGCTATATAGGTGTATTTAAATGCTTTTCATTTCTTGATATCCCTGTGATTGTTGAGAGATGTAGTGATAGTTTCTTGTACTTGTATTACATCATCATCAATTGAGTGATTTCCTATCTCAATTAATGAGTTTTATGGGACCTTGAGGGTTAGGATGAGAAATTTACCAAGTCAATCCATTATGTTATAAATAAATTGGTGTCATTTCTGGTGATAGGTGTAGGGGCACTAATTCATCAGAAATGGATATACATTATAAAGTGAATCCTAAAAACTAAAATGAATTGGTTGCACATCCTTATTACACCTATTCATGTTTATGAAAGTTAAAGGTGTGAACCTAGAAATTAACTGCAAAATGACATGAAACTTATACTTGTGCACTTATCGATGATTGGCCATCAAAGCAGGTAGTTTGGGTAGTATGTCTTGGGTAGAGAGTTTTCTTACATTTATCTTCTTTTAGTGATGCTATCTTATTATTCAAATCTTGATATAAGGTGTGTGCATGTAATTTGAAGACTATTGCCACCACAACATCATCGTTCCATTCTCTAGGATGGTGGTGACAACCATGCTCCAGACATGGTGGGCCCTAATCCACCGGTCTAATTTCTAAGAGTTCCAATTGAGGCACCACCTGTTGTACCTGATCTGAGCACTAATTCACAATTCGGTTATAGTTTATTACATCTAATGAAGTTTATCTTAGGTGTTCCATGGGTTGCACCTATGATGGCTGATCCGACCCTTGAGTTCCAGCAGCAACATCCTTCTACTTTTTCAGGGGATGGTGGTTCTCGGGATGCTAAATCTTGGCTAGAGGCCATGTTGTCTATCTTTGAGAATCTAAAAACACCTCCATAGTGGAGAGTCAATCTTTTTACACACATTCTTTGAGATTCATCCAAGCATTGGTGGGATGTGGTTACCCAGTTTGGTCATCATCATGGAATGTTATGGGTTGACTTATAGACTGAATTCTATGATTAGTTCTTTCCTAAGGCACTGAGGGTTGACAGAGCAAGAGAGTTCATGCATCTCGAGAAGGGTTCTATGTTCGTTATAGAGTATTCTGAAAATTTCACAGATTTATAGTGTTTTACACTGATTCTATAGGTGATGAGCTTTTGTGTGATAGACCTTTTTAGGATGGGCTTCAGTAAGCCATCCGAACTCATGTGAATGTCTTTCACCTTTCTAACTATTATACAATAGTTGATCAGGACCTTATCAATGAGTGTAACCTAAGGGACGACACAAGTATCTTGTTTAAAGAATCAGTGTTGTGTTAGGCCAGTAGTTCTTCCGATGGTATTAAATGTTCCCTTGAGGTTTCTCGTCAGGGAACTGGTAGCCCGAGTATCTAGTTTGATAGATCTATAGTGTGTCGTCAGTGTAGAAAAAAAGGCTATAAGAAGGCCCAATGTGACAGTGACCCTATGGATTGTCGGGCATGTGGCCATATGGATCATCTTCTGTGTTTCTACAAGACCTTTCAACTAGATTATAGTGGAAAATTATCATCATTGGCTCCACCTTTAGGAGTGAGTTCCTCTGCACCACGTTAGGAGGGGAGTTGGAGTATCACTAGTTGGTCTAGTTGATGAGAAGTTAGTGGTCATGGTAGTTCAACCCCTAATCACCTGCAGTGCCAAAAGATTAGTTATGATCATGGTAGTCCATCTATTGCATAGGGTTGTGGATCAAGTTATTTTCCTGCTTTACAGCCGATACTCAAGGATCAGACTGCAGGACCATCTACAGTACGAGGTACTTTTCTTGTATCCTCTATTATTGTCTCTTATTTTTTTAGATATAGATGCTTCAAACTCTTTTATATCTTTATCTATCATGGAAAGTCTTAGGCTAGAGATACAGTATCACTATAGTGTAATAACCCTCGATACGCCATTGGGAATACGGACGAAGGGCAGACGCCTGTGAAAGTACTGTCCCGTTGAGGTACGAAATTACTCTTTATTTTGGAATCTATTTGTTCTCAAGATGAGAGTCTTTGGTGTAATTATCAGGATGGACTTTTTAGTCCACTATCACACCTTTGTAGATTGTTATCGCTACATGGTTTCTTTTACATCACCAGAAGGCAACAATTATCTTTTCAATGGTGAGTGGGATGATTAGGATTGGAGAGCTAGACCGAATCATCATGGGCTAGGTGAAGTGACCTCCCAGATTGCTAATATTTTTATGGAAGATCAGGGTTTTCTTTAAACTAATTTCCCTCCAGGAGTTGATCATTTTAGTGTAGTCTTTCCTGATGACTTTTTTGTCTTACCTTCTAAGAGATAGGTAGAGTTTATAATTGAGCTTGTTCCAGGAGAATCTCTAGTGTCCATTCCTCCGTACAGGATGTCACCTACTGAACTTCAGAAGATCAAGAGGCAGATAAAGGACTTAAAGTCCAAAGGCTTTATACGGCCTAGTACATCCTCCTGGGGTGCAATCATTCTTTTTTTCTAAGAATGCGGATAAAATTATTCTTCTATTAATGGATTACATAAGGTTGAACCATATTATGGTCCAGAACCAGTATCCACTTCCTTGAATAGATGATATCTTTGACCAGCTTCGAGGATCAAAGGTTTTCTCTAAGATCGACCTGATATTGGGTTATCATCAGGTACGCATCAAACCATCAGACATACCTCATACAACTTTCCATAGCAGGTATGGTCTGTATGAGTATATTTTTATGCCATTCGGTATTACAAATTCACTTTCCATTTTCATGGCTTTTATGAATATTTTTTTCCACCACTTTTTGAAATCATTTGTTATGGTCTTTATGGATGACATATTGGTGTATTCTCAAACACATAACGACCATGAAAAACATATTGATATCATTCTGAGTACACTTAGAGAGCATTCTATTTATGCCAACATTTCTAAGTGATACTTCTAGATTGATAAGGTCCACTTCTGAGGCCATATTATTTAATAATCAAGAGTATCTGTTGACCTTGAAAAGGTTAGTACTGCAGTTTTCATGGGAGCATCCCAAAAATGTGTCTGATTTCAAGAGTTTCTTAGCAATCTCTAGATATTACAATAATTTAATGCAAGACTTCTCACATCTTGCTTCATCTCTTACAGGACTTACAAAGAAGTGTGTTATGTTCCTGTGTTCAGAAGCATGCGAGAAATCCTTTCAGGAGATGAAAGGGAGGCTTGTCTCAGTACCTATTCCGATTATTCTAGAATAATGTAAAGGTTATATCCTCATCTATGATGTAAAAGGAATTTTCCTAGGAGCAGTGGTGATGTAGGAAGACAAATTCATTGCATACGGATCTCATCATTTGAGGCCTGATGAGAAAAATTACCCGACACATGACCTCGATCTTGTAGAATTTGTCAATGCCTTACGTTGCTGGAGACCTCATCTATTATGTGTGTGTTTTGAAGTGTATACTGATCACAAAAGTATCAATTATATCTTTTCTCAGCATGACCTAAATCTCAAACAGCGGATATGGGTCAAATATCTAAAATCCTTTGATTTTGATCTTTCATATACGCCTTGAAAGGGAAATGTGGTTGCTGATACACTGAGTCGGAAAACTAAAACACAGGTCATACAGTAAGACAGTGATGAATTGAAGTTAATGGCCCTATTTTTGAACTTCATATAGAGTTTCATGACAGTCACGACTTGTTTTACCCCTTAGCCTTAACAGTTACCTCTTCCCTCCTTGAAAAGGTGAAGAGTAGGAAGTTTTCAGATCCTGAAGGTTTGGTTCTCCGTGAGGGTATATCATGGGACAACCCACCTCTAGATTGTTTTGTGGACAAAGATGACATCCTGCGTCTACGTGGACATATCTGGGTTCCTGAAGATATGAGATTGGAGTTAATGAAAGAGTCCCACTCTTCTTAGTTGGAAGTACATCTAGGAATCTCAATGATTTATCGAGATATATGATGCTAGTATTGGTGGCCTAGAATGAAATATCAGATTACAAGATTCATTTCTAGGTGTTCCACCTATCAGCAGGTGACGACAGAGCACCAGAAACTTATAGTCTTGTTACAATCTTGGGATGGAAATTGGAAGATGTTTATATGGACTTCATAGTCGGGTTACCTAGGTCGCCGAGGGATAGCAATGCTTTCTGGGTAGTCATTAAATGACTAACAAAATCATCCCACTTCATTCATATTCAGCAGACATTCTCGGTTGATGAATTGAGAAGATTGTATGTCCTTGAGATCATATGACTACATGGGGTTCCATGTAATATAATTTTAGATAGGGATGCTCATTTGACTTCAAGGTTCTAACGGGGTTTGTATAAATCTATGGGGACTCATGTGCTTTTAAGAACACTTTTCACCCTCAGATCGATGAACAATCAGAACATACAATACAAGTTATAGAGGATATGCTCCAAGAATGTGTCTTTGATTTTAGTGGTTCTTTGGAGAAGCATATCCCTCTTTTCGAGTTCTCTTATAATAATAGTTTTCATGCAATGATCTATATTGCTTATTTTGAGGCCTTGTATGGTAGGCCACGTTTTTCACCATTATACTAGATAGAGGCTGGTGAGGCAGCCCTACTAGGTCCTTGTATTATTCAGAACACATCAGAATAGGTTTAGCTAATCAGAAAGAGTATGACTACTGCAAAGTCTAGAAAGAAATATTGCACCAATCACCGATGAAGAACTCTTGATTTCATGGTTGGGGATCGTATTTTCCTTTGAGTATCACCCAGGATAGGGCATAGACGGTTAAAAAAGTAGGGAAAGTTAACGCCTAGTTATGTTAGGCCATATGAAATTCTAGAGAGAGTCAGGCCAGTGGCCTATCGTTTTCTACTACCTCGGACATATTGGGTCGTGCCGGATGCATTTCATGTCTCACAGATTTTCCAATATCATGTTGACCTGTCACATACCTTTGATCCCAAGGAAGTTGAGTTATATGCCAATGGTACCTTTGAGGAGTATTCAGTACACATTTTTGACCAAAGCATGAAGGCTCTACAAGGAAAGTATGTCCCTGTCGTATGGGTGATATGAAGCACGACCAAGTATAGGATGAGACTTAGGATCGGGAAGCTGATGTAGTTGCCCAGTGGCCAGAGTTGTTCTCAGAGAGTGTTTTTTTACCCTTGTAAAGAGAACTTGGTGAGAGATTTATTTTAAGGGGGGAGACTATAAGAACCCGGTATTTTACTCAGGTATGGATCCTTTAATTTCTGGTCTAAATCTTTACTTTGGACCTAATATGAATACATAAAGAGTTTGTAAAGTTTACAAGGGTGTCCGGGACTTGTTTGGAGCCTAGAACCCATTTTTTTGGGAGAACATGCCAAGTCTCATAGTTACCACATGGTTTGTAAAACCGTGTGGACAAAACCGTGCGGGAAGAGCCACATCGCATGGTCGTGTGGCCTAACCATTTGAGCACCACTTTTACCATGTATTCAGGAATGGGTTTCACATGGTTTGACAAACCATGTAGATCAAACCGTTCAGGTAGTGATGTCCCACACAGTTTGCATACGGTTTGATAAAACCATGCAAAAAAACCATGCATGGGTTATTTTACTAGATAAATTTTCATTTTTTCCCTTAATGATCTAATTAAGTCACCCATTCTTCCCTAATCCGAGTTTATGCAGGTTTTAACTATTTCTCCCTCAATTTTGGGTTTTTCGAAGATCTAAAGTTAGAATCAAGATATATCCTTCGTCTGGAATTCGATTGATGTTTTTTTCATCATGTTGGATGGATATTGGTAAGTACTTGAGTCCTCTTTAGTCATTATTCTTCTCTTTAACTCTTGACCTAGGTATCCCCATGTGAGTGTTTTTCACCTTTTCATAGATCTCCTCTGATCTGAGGCTAATCAAGGGCAGATACTGGAGGATAAGGATCATACAACCCTAAGGTGGGTCATCTATAACTCATCCCTAAAGTTTGTTGATTTTGGAATATTCTTGTGGGGCCCACCGATTTCATCAGGGACCATTTCTTAAATTTACATGTCATGATTATACTTGTTAGAATTGTATGGTTGTGATCTTTCCAAATATGTGATTAGTTGTTAGTTGTTACACCCAAAACTCAATCTTCCTAATATTGAATGTTATCCCATAATTGGGTTTTTTGTTTTTAAACACATTTGATCCACCATTCGGGTGTTCCTTTGTGTGACCTTCCTAATGGTGAGCCTTATTATAATAAATGGATTGTTATTAATGAGAATTGTATGATGGCATGTACCATGTATTCTCACCACCTGACCCACCTAAGGTAAGTGCTTCTAAATGATTTATTAAATGTGAAATGTAAAACGGAAAGTATACTAAGTATATATCTTGGACTTAAGAAATGAGTTGAATTAAGGTTAAATGTCTGTAGAACCCCTTTCCATGTTAATGGAAGGTAACAGAGTGAACCACTATAATTAAATATTCATTAATGGTTAATTAATAATTGATTAAATGGTTTTAATACTACATGGCCTATCCACACTTATGGTAGACAAGGAATGGACCAATAAAAATTGGTTTCAAATATACTTGACCTATCCACACTAATGAAAGGAAATACTTGAACCAAATGAATTATCACATGATTACAATATCAAATAGGAATGGACTGACTCAAGATTGCCTTGGCTTCTAAGAGGAGAATACCTTGAGTCTCAGGAACCCCATTATAATTCAAGGGTGCAGTATAATTAGGTTTCTACCCACCTAGACTCTGGTTTTTATCTATTTCTCAGATGCCCATTATAGTACCGTAGGGTCCTTTTCATTATTATAGGATACCTCGAATACACTCTTTAGATCCATCATTGACTAGTAGGTTCCATGGTGAAATACCATAGGCACCTATCTTTACTTAGACCTGTTTTACCTTGGTCATTCACCTTGGACTTGGTAGGAACCTTATTTTGGAATTACCTGGATTATGCTCCTTGGATTACATTCTTACCCTTTCTCTAGACTTAGATACTAATTGGTTAGAATTCCATGAGATTTATGTTACCTTGGTTTTTACCCTATAACTCCTTCACTGGATATCATTGTCAGGTTTCCTTGTCACATCTTGGGAACTTTACTACTTATACTATAACTTGGTGATGTCAGTGCGGGATATGCCTCACATGACCTATTAACATTAAATGGTGATTACTTAATTAATGAACTGGTTACTTGTTCAGACACCACCCAACGGATGAAGTAGTTAGTTGAGTATTTAGTTATATTGTACTGCATGATTTACTTTATATATGCATTATTGCACACTTCTATATTCTATTACATGGGATGGATGTTATAGACACCATTGGAGGTGGCCCATGAAGATTTATCTCACGCCCTCTCTAGGAGTCATTTGGTACCCAAATTAGATTACATGATTGCAGGTATCGACAAAGGGAAGCATGCATCTTCCAACAGTTGATTATGTGCTGATAGAATGGAGCTTCATAGCAGATGATTGACTAGGATCTCGAGATTCTTAGAGTATCCTTTTTTTTCTTTTACTTTGTGGAATATGTTATTCCTCTTTTCTTGTATCAATGTTTTCCAATTTCTTAGTGACAACAAATTACATGATTATTTCTCTAGTTGATACAGTTATTATTATTCTCGATTATCTATTTCATCGGTTTGCTTTCTCTATTTATTTATATCATTTATCTTTCTTTCGATGTTTACTATTCCTTTATATTCCTTCTGTTGTACTACACCCTGCTAATGAGAGAATAGTTTTCCCACAGACACACCCTAGTCCCTTTATAGTAGTTAGTATCCTCTAGTGTTCAATAAGATGTGCTTGAGTCCATGTGGACCACCAGGATAAGGGCACCTGTTAAGTGACATCTAGTTCTAGGTCTTCACCCAAATGGCACACCATTAATCTGAACAGTTCACTTATTTTTAACAATATATGAAAGATAACATTCATTTCCATCTTTCAATAGTTTCTCATATTCCAGATATGTTATCAATTTTATGCATTCATTCTTGTATACAAACTAAAACTCTTTCTGAAAAAAAAACTTATTTACCTCTAAAGTCAATATTAGCATGATAAATGGAAAGCCAATCCATTCCTAGAGTGACATTAAACTCTAATAAGGGTAAAAACACGTTTTTCAAGTAAATTATTCCCACATACCATAATATAAATATTATTATAATTCATGTTTTCTATAATATTCCACCCTAGTGTTCTAACAATAAGTTCCAATATCATTTATTGAGGTGATATTTCCAATTTACCAGAAAGTTCCTTAGAAATGAAGGAACTTATAGACCCCGTATCAAAGAAAACATTAAAAAGTCTGAGAAAACAAACAAGGTACCTGATAAAACATCATTGGATGGACTGACATCTATTTATGAAGTTGAAAAGGATCTCACTAAACCTTTCTGCTTATAGTATAGCTTCTTTGCATCATTCAGATCTATCTTCGGGAAGGAATTTTTATAATGACTCATCTCACCAAATTTAAAACGCTTTATAGTTTTCTTATCAGTATTAGTCTTAGGATCATTTTCATTATAATCTTGGGCCATATGTCCAAACTTACCACATTGAAAACACCTCCCAATTTTGGTAAGGCATTCCCCATGGTTCTTTTTCCACACTTTTCAAAAACTAGAAGCCATAATTTCTTACTATAATATTTATTTGGTTGATTCTTACCCATCGCTTGCCATATAGACCAATTCTTCTCCTTATTTTCAAAGTGCACATGATCATCAGAAAAATCTATCTCTACCCTATCACCACATCATAAATATTTCTCATGACTTTTTTGTATTCATGGGAGGCCAATTACCTTTGATACCCTGGCTTCAATCATAAGTAAAAGTTGTTTATTTTTCTATCAAGATCCATAATAATATTTAGAGCATACCTCGCATGTTGAGTGAAGTTTCATTCATACAAAGCCACTTAATCTTCCACCCTTTTCTTCAATTCATGGAATTTCTTCTCCATCCAAAGTCACACCACCTTAGGAATATATTTTTCAAGGAAAATATTTTTAAATCCATCCCAGTCTAAGGCATCAATCTCTTATCTATTCTTGATAATTTTGACAATTGAACACCACTAATCATATTCACCTTAAAAGAAATAAATGGAAAGTATTAACTTTTGATTATTAGAATATCCCATAACATCAAATATCTTTTCAAGGGTTTTAATCCGTTATTTAGCTGCTACTGGGTTGGAAGATCTATTGAAAGCATGAGGGTATTGTCTCATAAAATGTTCCACTATCATCCTATTCCTTTATAGTACATTTGGTTGTTCTCTTGAATGGATTCCACCACCATTTATTGACTATGTTAGTTAAGCCACTACTATCAAAAACTTCTTGGTTCCAATCACTACCATTCCGGACTGCAGATTCGGAAGGATATCGTTCTGTCAGTGCCTCTCCTCTTCAGCTTCCCAGTTTCTTCTGGCGAAAACCATTCACAACAAAAATATCTTAGTCGAAGAAACATGGTGATATTTAAATTCTATATCATTTAAAATTAACCATAAAGTAAAAATCATTTATTGTATTCTACTAACACAATCCTAACACCTAAATTTATCAAAACTATCCTCTGATACCAACTATAAGGACCCAGCCTTATTACATTTCATAATCTTGAATTTTTGTCAAGAACTCAATTCCTTTCATATTGAAAAACATTTCAGGTTTTGAGTTTTAGAGAATTTGGATATAATACTTACATTACATTCCACATTAATATAGAGTATATACCCCATAAACAATATCCATTTCTTTCAAAATAAAAAACTTTTCAAATAAAAAATGTTTCCTTTGAAAACTATTCTTGAAATTTAACTTGGATTCCTTATTTTTATTACACATCCTTATAACCTATGAAAATAATTTAATAACTTGGGATGAGAACAAAAACATAGTAAAGGATATAAGACGAAGTAAAGAAAACATAAGTCCATGAATACTTGTATCATATGAAATCATTTTCAAAAAAGTCATACTTGTTACCCATATAAATTTACTTTTTGAAACTTTAGGTTTTCATGAGATTTTAAAAAAACATATAGAACATAAATATACCCATTAAAATTATCTTGGGGCATTACTTACATAATAGTGTAACCCTCTTAGCTAACTTATAATTTGTAACCCTCACGACTAGCTTAAAATTTGTGTAACCATCACAGTTACACTTCAAGTAACCATATGGTTGACCTACAACATACACATAACCAATCAATTATAGGGATATATAGGTCCCACCCTTCATCATAAAAAACTCCCAAGAACCAGAACACAATCATAAAACATGAATAATTTTATAAAAACATTTCTTTTGAATTTTCTAAAACAAAATTTTGAAAGAGTATTTTTAAAGAAAAGACACTTATAAATATCATATAATTGAATAGAGACTTAATATAGTGGATGGAATTTGTATATACATTATAAATACACATAATGAATCATAATATAAACAAATTTCATCAAAAAAACAATCTTAATACCACGTAAACAATGAATTAGAAGGTTAACCCAAAGAATGGAAATTGGGTCATGAATTCCCTTACCTCAGGTTAGTTTTACTTAATAATTGTATAAAACTCATATATAGTGGATAAAATAGTGTTATTAGTATTTTATAGAAACAAATTCATGTTTATAACATATTATATGATCATTTTATAACATCATTTCACCCTTTAATTGTTAGTATTTTGTTCCTTCCATAGTTTCAGATGCGTTCTTTACATGATTTTCATGGATGGTTTTTTATTGATTTTCTTGCCGTATGGAAATAAAATTCAAGAAGAATAATGAAATGGTATTAATATTTTTACATAATACATAATGATACCATAAATATTTTTTTTATCTTATTCGATTATGAATATTTAGATAAATCACTAAGGATATTTGTTTGGATCATTTTTGGAGGTTCCCCGATAATCATGAACTTGTTTCATTAAATAATATAATGTCCTACATAGAGGTTCATTCCGTAACATTAAATAGTTTAAAAATACACTTTAAATTCGTATTAAACTATTAAAATGGTTTTACAATCATATTGGAAGGAGGTAATAGAAATTGGAAACACATCATCCACAATTTTGATAAATCGGGACACCACAGGGGTGTTATTTTTAGAACAAGAGGGAGAGGGGAGTATGGAAGATGATGAATAATTTACACGAACATGGTAAAATAAAAAAACATATATGATTATGGAGATTTTAAATATCTTGGATATGTGGAGGTAAAGAGAGTATATTAAAATTAAATAATTGAAAAGAAAACACATGATAAAGGAAGAGGATTCTTACCTCTTGATCTCTTCTCCTTGAGATCCTCCTTAAGGCCTTTAGTTTTGGCCTTTTAGTGATACCAGAAGTTCTTGTACGTGGGGAATGTTCTTGGGAGAAGTATTGGGTAGAAATTAGGCATGGATCCAGTCTTGAGAGGTGTGAGAGGATGAGGGGAATGAGGGTGGTATTTATAGTGGAGGAGAGGAGGTATTTTACATTATTTTAATCATTATTATAATATTTTGGCCCAAAACTATGAATAGTCTTGATTTCTGTGACCCCAAATAGTAATAATTGCATGTGATTTAGAACCAAGTGGTCTTATAGTAGCCTTTAATCACCTATGATGCAGTAAAACAAGTATTTATCACTTGTAATATTTTATCGTATTTTAATCTTCATCAAATATTCAAGAATTTTAGAAAAATCCCAAAAATTCACTTCCATAATTTTTCAATGTATAGAATTCAAAAATGAAATACATTTTTTGAAAATAATTTTCTAAATAATTTTATTTTATTTTTAAATAAAATCATAATTTATTCAAAAACATCAATTTTAAATCCATAACTCATTTTTTAACACGTTTAAAAATTAAACAACATCACATTATCTTCTAAAATTAAGAAAATAAAATAATAATATAATTTACTATTCATTAAGGGAAAATTAATATTCATATTACTATTCATAATGGTAGGTTAATATTCACAAAAAAATCAAGTTGGTTCTATCAGACAACAAATAACTTACTAATCACAACTGTAGATGACCATTTTTTGAAATTCAAATCATTGAACTGGAAAAACATTGTTTAAAGGTTAGTTATAATTAACTACTTAAAAAATGTTTCATGGATTTCCAATTTATTTTTAAAACATTGGGGTGTTACATATATAGTTATTACTTCCATCGTTATACCCATCTAAGTAATGTGGTGATTTCATTTTTCATAGGATGGGTAGAATGAAGACTATGGTTATTTCATAATAATAATAACCCCTCAGTATATAATTATTTCTGGAGTTATTACTTTATAGTGAAACAAATCAATTGGTGTAAGTAGAATAAGAAAGAAGTTTGAAATAATTGGTAAACGATATTACCTCTTCTTCAATGTGCCTCCTCTAAATATCCTCATAGAGAACTAGAGTTAGTATTTGAAGAATACCAATACATATATAATGATTCAAAGGAAGTTTATAAGAGAAATGGGTAGGGTATAGACAAACTTCAAGGCTCAATAAATTGTGGAGAAAAGAGTAAGGATGTGTCCTTTTATAATTGGGGTGAGGGACACTTTTGGAATTTCCAAAACAATTAAATTATAAAAATTTGTAAATCAATCCAAATAACTCCAAAATGAGATATATTCAAATATAAGATACCATAACATTTAAATCTCATCAACAAATAGAGTTTAGACAAGTTTTCTTTCAATTTAAACATTATCATTTTAATTAACAATTAGTTATTCTATTTAGTTTTAATTAAGATAACAAATGCTTCAATATTAAAAAGGGTAAAATATTTAATTATTTTTTTTCAATTATAACATAAATGAATAATTTAGAAAAATTTAGACCATATCATAATTATTCTATATTTTAAAAAAAATATTATAAAAAAAATTATATACCATTAGTTTAACAAAATATCAATTTTGTAAATTTTGACACTATTCATTTCATGGATTTTTTGAAATATCAAGATAAGGTGTTATCCTTAAACCAACTATTTTATTATCTCCCTAATGTGTTAATGTAATCTATAAAATTCATTATAAAAATCAAATATCCCAAATTATATTTATTTAAATATTTTTAATAACATTTATTTGATATCCCTATTATTAAAATAATCACTAAATCAATATTATGTAATTATTTAATAAAATTATTTTTAGAAAAAAATTAAATAAAAAACTACGATGAACATAAATTTACTTGATTCAATAATAATATATTTAGTTGAATTTATCTTCTAGAAAATCCAACATTAAAAATGTTATAATTATTAAAGTATGAATGTGGCAACTTTAACACCACTTTAAATAAAATAAAATAAATGTCATAATCTCTTATATAAAGCTCCAAAATGTTTAATTTCTCTTCACATGGATGTTTATGGTCGGTATATATGTGACTAATATTATTTGATCATGTTTTTTGGCTTTTTATGGTTATTAGTATTTTAATAAAAATTGTTTTATGGGTTTCTCATCGATTAATTAATTTTTACATCATCAAAGTACAAGACTTTATGGTAATTATTAATTTCCTAAAAATTAGAAATAAATTAACATGATGTAGATAATTATTTTATATTTCCATGGAAAATTTATTTTCAAATATGTCACCTATTTATCCCTATATTAAAATTATTATACTTATAAGAAATATGAGTTTGACATTTTTTTCATTTTCATTGGTTTTATTAATATCTATGTCATTTTCATTGTCAAGTGGCCCTTAAATGACTAAGTTCTAAACCTAAAATGTTAATCGTAAAATTTTATTCATATAGTAGGATTTTTTTTGGGTTTTAGGATCATTGTATTCTCTTTATTGTATTATTTGTTAGACTAATTTACCCGATTTACCTTTAACCGCGTTAAATAAAAATTATCGTAGTTACTATTCATAAAATCCAAAAAAATAAAAGTAACCTATTAACATAATTTGGACCCACTGATTCAAAACATGTAATCCATTTTTCATTATTCAAAATATATAATTGGTAGAATTTAATTTAAAATTAATTCTCATTGTCAAAACCAGAAAGTGGGTTTTTAAGAAGTAAAAAGTATAAAAAGATTGACATGTGTTTATGTCCAATTTAAAAATGAAATTAATTCCAATGAAAAAAATTGAATTAAATTATAAAAATATATTCCATTTATAATTTAAAAACATTAAATAATATGATTTAACCATATAAATTATTTTGATGGGAAATTTTGTTTTTAATTAAATTTTAGCATATTTTTACGATTCATCAAAACATGATAATTATCAGAAAATTAAAAATTCATCTCAAGTAAATTTTTATGCCCAAATTCTAAAAAATATTTTTATTTTTTCACATATAACATATAAAGGTTTCAGAAACTAAATCTAAAAAGGGTTCCCCATCAAAAGGTGGTAAAAAATGTATTTTTAGAAAAATGATTCTTTTATGCAAAAAATGAATTAGTTTTTATATCATATTTAGAAAACATATAAGATGAATTTAAAACATTAAATTTAATATATAACATAAATTTTTCCTTAAAATTAAAAAAATATTGATATGAGTTTATATACACAATTATTCTCTTTTAAAATAGGTTTTCATAAAAACACATCCTTTATATTCAATTGGTTTTTATTTAAATTTAAAATTAATTTGATAACCAATTAATCATTATTTAAAAATTTTTAAACCATATTTTCATAATTCAGTTGATATTATTCATAATGACTACTTTATATGTCACGAACCGCCTTCAACAAAAGGAGGGAAGGGACAACAGATTTCCAGACCCATCCTTCTTTAAGTTGAAGGAGAGAGAGACCCACCTTCAATAGGTCCCAGAGTGGCGACAAGCACCAAGGTTATAGAATCACACACAATATGGAAGGAATTACCCTTTTTATTTTAATAGGATCAGGAGATAAGATAGTAAATCCCAAAAAACACCAAAGATTGAGGTAATGGTAAATCCCAAAGTAAACCATTCCCACATGCATGTTCAAAAGCAAAAGATACAAGTCACAAGACCTCAAAAAAGTAAAGTACCATGAAAAGGAAAATGACAACAGCCACTGCCCCAATGTCCAAGCTAGTACGGTCCCACACAATCCCTAAAGTCCTCGTGGAAACCTGAAATCAGTTTTATATATGTAGGGTGAGCATACAAGTATACTCAGTAGGGAAAACCAAAAGCTCTCATGCACAAGTGGATGGACATTCTAATGCCCTGTGAGAAAAGAGATAACCAAAACATCTAGCAAGGTAAGCTATCCACCCATGCCTCAATAAGGCACACTCCCCAGATAACGCATGTCAAGTGAAGTATAGTAATAGCACATCGTTGTTTGGGTACCCCGCGCCACTTTCCCACTGGTTATGGAACACATCCTATGCATCAAACCAATCCTATCATTCTCACTGCAGTCCCACTGAAAAACCTCGCCTGCACAAACCTGAGCCATAACCTCATCTTAGTACCACTATCAAACCCCACCCTCACCCACCTGGGCCATAACCACCATCCCGCCCGCAGACACCTGTGCCACAACCACCATGCGTAACTACACCCGCAAACACCTAGGTCAGAACAAATACTGCCACGCCTAAACACACCTGGGCCTCATCCAAAAGACACTTGGGAAACAACATTCCCGCAAACACCTAGGCCAACCAGTAAAACTACCCTACCCAAAGATTCTTGGCCTAATAATGGACTTCAGGCCATCATAGCCTGCCTGAAGTGTCTTGGGCTATTCGGGAAACAGAGCAGAAAAGGAGCTAATAACCAGCCACTCATAGGAGTGTTGGGAAAAAACACCCTCCCGCATGAAATGTGGGCATTCAGCACTAAGTTCTCAACTTGGGTGGGGCGTGAATAAGAAACATAAAAACTACAGATATATGTATAGGTAACAAGCACTCATCCAAACCTAGGGTTCCAAAACCCAAGCACAAACACCCTATTTACTATTCATTCATAAAAGAACAGCACAACACTAACGGCCAAGTCACAACTCATTCCCAAAACCAATTCCCCTTTTAACTCATTCTTGTTTAATGTTAAAACAAACCAATTTAAATGAATCCTACACTACTGGGCAACTAGCAGGCGTAACTACAAGCCAGAGGAAAATAGAAACATCCAACATCAACTTAAGCATTCACACCCGGTACTCTTGTAATGTGACAACAACAAAAGGGGATTAGTGAGATCCCTCGAAGTACTGGAACCAAAGAAAACCTCACAAAATGGATAAGTGAGATCCCTCGAAGTACTGGAAATAAAGAAAACCCCAATACATAGCCCCATGTCCCCAAAACTTGGAACTAACGATTTCTCAACATTAGAGGATCACACCTGAGTTCGTGTCACAACAGAGCAACCACAAAGCTTAAGATTCACAACCAAAAACGTACCACAATAGAGGATCCCATCCCCATACACATCTTCCCATAAGCACCAATAAGAACAACACACCTACTACCAAACAGAGTGGGAAACTTCCAGGATCAAGCACATCATTCATTAGGTTCTTCTTTCTGTTTGTTAATCGGGGTGGTCACACCGGGATTATCGTTTTACTGAACATCCATTTGATCCAACTGAGTTTAGGTGACTAAAAAATTTCCATGTTATAGTTATTTAGTCATCAAAAAATACAAGGGTTTATTAGGACAAAAGGAAAGACCACCAACAACCATGATTTTCAGTGAGCACAAGCCCATATAGTTCACAACACATATCAAAATAAAAGAGTACAGCAGAACATCGATCACACCCCCCTTCATAATTTAAGGTCCATTAATTATCTTTTTTAAGTTTGGTTTCATAAATCCCCACAGAAAAAAATTCATACCCAGCCGGCATGATGCACATTCAGGATAGACGAAGGAAAAACCCTACTTGGTTGATCAAGGATCGGAGTTCTCCATGCGCCAAGAACGTTCGGAATGCGTGACCTATAGGGAAAGAACGTTGGGGACTCTAAGGGTGAGCAGAAAGGTTCCAGAACTTGCGCACCACTTACCTCGGGAAGGGAAACTCCAAACACACTAAGAAGAAAAGGAATCCATCCAAGAGGAAGAAGAAGGAAGAAGAAATTCCAGTGTGATATATAGATAAGATCCCGTTGTCACGGGATATGGGAATTTGAATGGCTTTAAATTCGTATCGTGGATCCCCATGCAGTTAGGTGGCTACACATGACGGGATTAATTGTCATTTAAAGATTTACATCAGAAAAAGGTGGTAACAGATTTGATTTCAAAGGATTTTATATAAACGGAGGGGCATGATACATGGACACACAGCTGGGTCCATTGAGGGTCGCCCCACCATTATGAATTTAAACATTGATAAAGGGATTAAAAATGGCCTTGAACCACTTACAAAAGGTTTAAAAGGCCTAAAAGAGGAATTATGGGGAAAACAGTAGAAGAGAAACCCAACAAGGCTGGGTGATGCCGATCGGTCGCGCCGATTGGTCGCATCGATTGGTCGCACACCGAAATGACGTCCTTCCACCGAGACACCAACCTTAGGATCTGGAAATTAGAAAAGGGATGGACTATGAGGGTCTGGGTCATCACATCAGATATCTCTCAAAGCATTCTCACCATTGATAATTTGAAACCAGAAGAGAAGAGGGGGGGTCTGAACAACCACCTCGAAAGATACCTCTCAGGAATGAACCCCTCCGACATCTAGAAACATCTCTACCTCAAGTAACCATGCAACATTAAAGGGTTAAGATATCCAGTCTTATGGTTTTGGAAGTTTCTTCCTCCATGTCAAGATACTATCTTCTTTGGGTGGCACTGACTCGCCCGCACGGGTTTAATCGCATCAACCTTAATGCGTCTGGATTAGGGATTGGGTCCTCCCCTCCCCGGAGTCAAGACTTTTCATATGCATCTAGAGAATAAGAAAAACCATACATTCTGTGGTTAACAAAGTAAAGTGTTCCATCATAACCAAGTACAAAAAAACAGGACAGAACTCAAAACTGCTCTGGGTAATGAGCACGCATCTGCGTCTCCCGTTCCCGGGTACTTTCCTCAAGACCACCATTCCTCCACAACACACGAACCAGAGGAATGGTTTGTCCACGGAGCACCTTATCCTCACAATCCTTGATCATCACTGGTTGTTCCATGGATGTAGCATTGTCTTAGATATCAATCTCTCCACATTCAAGGATGTGTGAGTCATCGTGGAGATACTGACGAATCTGGGACACATGGAAGACATCGTGCACCCTTTTTAGCTGTGGTGGAAATGCAAGCTGGTAAGCCACCTCGCCGACCTGCTGCAACACCTCGAGGGGTCCAAAAAACCTGGGAGAAAGCTTACTTCCCCTGTCGAACCTCCGCTACCCATGCCGAGGGGAGACCTTCAAGAACATGTGTTCCCCAACCTCGAACTCCAAGGGTCTCCTCCTATTGTCAGCATACGACTTCTTCTGGTCTTGAGCCACCTTCATCCTATCCCGTATAAGATGAACCTTCTTCTTCATGCTCTGTACCACCTCCGGTTCAAGGACGCCTGCCTCTCCGACTTTTATCCAGCACATGGGTGAGTGAAATGGCCTCCCGTACAAGGCTTCAAAAGGATCCATACCAATGGTAGAGTGGTAGCTGTTATTGTGGGAGAACTCTACCAGAGGCAAGTGTCACACCCACGATCCCCCAAGGTCTAAAACGCATGCTCGCAGCATATCTTCCAAGGTCTGGATGGTGTTCTCTGTATGTCCATCTGTCTGGGGGTGGAAGGTAGTGCTAAGTTATAGTTGGGTGCCAAAATCACATTTAAATCCCCTCTATACTCGTGAGGTAAACGGTGCATCCCTATCCGAGACTATGGACCTCGAAAATCCATGTAACCACCCCACTTCATCCACATACCTCTGTGTTAAGGCGTCCACTACGCTCGACTCCTTAATCGCCAGAAAGTGATCCGATTTCATCAATCAGTCCACCACTACCTAGATAGCGTCACAGCCTCCTTGAACCCTGGGTAGCCCTGTGAAAAAATCCATCGAGATGTCATCCCACTTCCACTCAGGGACATCTAACGGTTGCAACAAACTGCCTGGAACACGGTGTTCAGCCTTCACCTGCTGACACACTATGAATTTGACCATGAACTCTTCCATGACTCGCTTTACACTGGGCCAACAGAACTGACCTCTCAAGCCTCGGAACATCTTGGAAACCCCCAGATGAACTGCTAGGGGTGATTTGTGGAACTCACTAAAAATCTCTCACACGTCGCCTCTGGAACAAAAATATTTCCTCAGAGAAGCACCCGATTCTGACCATCCTCTGTCCACCCTTCTGAAGCATCACCTTGGCTAACCTGGTCACGCATCACTTCGCTTTCTGGGTCTCCCCATGGGACCCCTCTACCAGCCGAAACAGAGAAGACTGCACTATCATCTGATATAGGCAGCCTCTACCACCTTCCATCCTCGCATCCGTGTGCAGGGCAGCTAACTCCTCTATTGCCTTCCAAGCATCTACCGACTCTCAAACCGCATCCTTCTGTGACTTCCTTCTCAAGAAATCGGCCACCACATTCCCTTTTCCAGAGGTGTAGGAAATCTCAAACTCATATTTCTGAAGGAACTCCACCCACCTACGCTGCCGTGAGTTCCGGTCCCGCTGGGAGAAGATATACTTCAATCTTTTATGATCAGTGAAGACCACGAAGCACTCCCTGAAGAGGTAATTCCTCCACAACATTAGTGTAAAAACAAATGCCACAAGCTCCAGGTTGTGGGTGGTATAATTACACTTATGGGAACGTAACGGCCTAGACCCATAAGAGATCACCCCTTTTCGCTGCATCAACACACATCTGAGGCCTTTCCCTGAAGCATCACAGAACACCTCATACGCCGCCCCTTCTTCTAGAAACCTCATCACTAGGGCACTAACCAACTTCTCATTCAGATAGCTGAAGGCTGCCTTGCACTGCCCATTCCACAAAAAAGCCTGGTCCTTCTTGGTCAACGCCATCAAAGGTGCTGCAACTCGAGAGAAGTTGGGTATGAATCTCCAGAAGTAATCTGTCAACCCGAGAAAACTATGAACCTCCGCCACATTCTTGGGTTCTGCCCAAGAAACAACCACCTTGACCTTCGATTGGTCCACTGCTATCCCCTTCTCAGGCACCACGTGCCCAATAAAGTGTACTTCTCACGTCCAGAACTTGTACTTGGACAACTTCCCAAAGATTTGGTGCCCTCGGAGGACCTCCAAAAAATTTCTCAAGTGCTTAGTGTGATCCTCATCTGATCTTGAGTAGGTCATGATGTTGTCAATAAATATGAATACGAACCGATCCAGGTACTCCTGGAAGACGGAGTTCATGAGCCCCATGAACACAGCCGGAGCGTTCGTGATGCCGAACGACATGACTACAAACTCAAAGTGCCCATATCTACATCTAAAGGCAGTCTTCGAGATTTCACCCTCCTTCACCCTCAGCTAGTGATATCCCGAGCACAGGTCAATCTTCGAGAACCAACCTACTCCACTCAGCTGGTCAAAGAGATCATATATCCTCGGAAGAGCGTAGCGATTCTTAACCGTCACCTGATTCATTCTCTGTCAGTCTATGCACAGCCTGAGACAACCATCTGCCTTCTTCGTGAACAAGACAGGAGCACCCCATGGTGATGCACTTGGCCAAACAAAACCCTTCTTCATGAGATCATCAATCTGAATCCGCAACTCCCGTAGCTCCGAAGGTGCCATCCGGTGGGGAGCCATCAAAATCGGATGAGCACCAGGTTGCAAGTCTATCAAAAACTTGATGCCATGTCAAGGGGGTAGAGTCATCACCTCTTTAGGGAAGACATCCATAAACTCACTGATGACCCCTGGAACTTCCACCATCTCTGCATCCACCAACTCCACTGATAGCTCTGCTAACAAGGAGAGGAGGGGTTCCCCTCTCTTACTGCTTCCCTGGAAACTCCTCTCACTGATGAAAGTCACTCGTTGGCCACCCAATTCTGAAAACACAACCCTTCCTCGGAAGCAATCAATGACGGCACATACAGAGAATAGCCAGTCAATGCCTAGGATGACATCGTATGGCTATATCTGCAAAATTAGAAGATCCCTAACTGACTGATGTCGCCCTATCATTAGTCTCCATCCTCAACAAACATACAATAAGTCGGTCTGACCTCCGACTGGCGTGCTCAGCACCAGGGTCACTGGAAGTCTCTCAGCTTCTAAACCTAGAGCATGGGCCAGACCGGGTGTAACAAAGGAGTGTGAAGCTCCTGTATTGAACAAGGCATATACAAGGGTACTAAACAAACAGATTGTACCTCGAACGACCTCTGGCCCTGCTGCCTCCGCGGCATGCAACTGCCCACGCCCAGCTCCTCTGCCTCTCGGCTGTCGTCCACCCCCCCCCCCCCCCCCCGACCATGCCCGGGTCGAGGTCCCTGAGGAGCGCCCTGAGGTCAGCCTCCTTCTGCAACGTCTTCCCTCGACAGAGCAGGAGCCCGCTGCCCCTGTTGCCGCTGCTAAAAGGGCCTATCTGGGAACTGCTGCTGCTGAGGTGGGTGTTTGACCTACCCACCCCATTGTATTGTACTCTGTTCGTTCACTGATTCTGAAGGTTCCCATGGCTTCCACAAATGAAGCATCTCAGCCCTGGGCCCACAAGAAAAGGGCGAGGGCCAAAAGGTCAGAATTGGAACTGCTGAGGCCTACTCCCTGCTGGTCGAAACCTAGAGGGTCATGATGCATGAGGTCTGCTGCTGATGGCCTTCCCCATTGATGAGCCCAACTAGATCCCTCTTGTGACACACCTCCCAGAGTGTGCATCTTCTCCACCACATCTTCCTTCTTCTTCACCTCTAAGTATGTCGGTAGGGTGAAGGGAGTAACAGCGTACTGAAGAGAAGGTCGGGGTGCCTCCTATAAATGTCTCGCCTGAGACTCCTCGTCTGGAAAGAGGTCCGGAGCTAAGTGAAGGAGATCCTTAAACTTGATCCCCAACTCTATCACTGATATACTCCCCTGCTGGAGGGAGAGTAGATCCTGCCTCTTCTCAGCCTTCATCATGGAAGAGAGGAATTCCGCCCGGAACTCCTTCTTGAAGTCTTCCCATGTCACCTCGGTCTCCCTCTTCTCCCCAAGATAAAGCATCAACCACTGACGCGCCGCCCCACGCATCTGGCTTACAGCCAGAAAAACGCAGTAGTCTATCAGAGCCCAGATTAAGCTGAATTCTATCACCAACTCCCCTAGCCAGATCTTTGTCTCCATGTCTAAGATGCTTCCCTCTTACTTCCCGAGGGTCTGTCGCTGAAAGGCTCGAAGTGTCTTTTGCCACTGATCATCCTCCTCCTCTCGTTCGGTCCTCTGCTGATTGGCCAAGTCAACCTTCTGGGCCTTGATCGCCCGCACTACTCGTGGTCGCCTCCCATGTGCCATAGCTGCAAGGTAAACAAGGAATGCCTAAGCCCGAGTAGTGTAGAATATTGTTCTTAAATTTTCATAGACTTATTTATTTATATTGAGTCCCCAATACACCCATGAAACATAAGAAAAAAATTCATTATGATGAATGTACCTTTCCTTGGGTCTCTACCCTGTAATTAGTATAGCCTCACTTGGTCGATTAGTAGGTCCAGATTCCATGCATCGGATCACGGGGGGCCCCTAAAATCCTGTGTTCTAGCCAGTCTTTCCTTTCATAATTCATGCACCAAGGTCACCCAACACTGTTTCCCTACCACCCCATGAAATCCTCATTGTGCATAACTCCAGAATCCATCCTATCTCTCAACCTTCCCTCTGATACCATTCTGTCATGACCCACCTTCACCAATATAAGGGAAGGGACAACATATTTCCAAACCCTTCCTTCTTTAAGTTGAAGGAGAGATAATGACCCCCGAGACCCACCTTCAATAGGTCCCAGAGTGGCAACTAGCACCAAGGGTATAGAATCACACACAAGATGGAAGGAATTACCCTTTTAATTTTAATAGGATTGGGAGATAAGATAGTAAATCGCAAACAACACAAAATATAGAGGTAAGGGTAAAGCCCAAAGTAAACCATTCCCACATGTATGTTCAAAAGTAAAATATACAAGTCCCAAGAACTCCAAAAAGTAAAGTACAAAGCAAAGGAAAATGAAAATAGAAACTGCCCCAACATCCAAGCTAGTATGGTCTCGCACGATCCCTAAAGTCCTCCTGGAAACTTGAAAGTAGTTTTATATATGTACGGTGAGCATACTAGTATACTCAGTAGGGAAAACCAAAATCTCTTGTGTACAAGTGGAGGGGCATTCTAATTCCCTGTGAGAAAAGAGATAACCAAAACATCTAGTAAGGTAAACTATCCACCCAAGTCTCACCAAGGCACACTCCCCAAATAACTCAAGTCAAATAAAGTATAGTAATAGCACATCGATGTTTGGGTACCCCGCGCCACTTTCCCACTGGTTATGGAAGACATCCTATGCATCGAACCAATCCTACCATTCTCACCACAGTCCCACTACCAAACCCCACCAGCACACACCTGGGCCATAACCTCATCGTAGTCCCACTACCAAACCCTGCCCGCACACACCTAGGACATAACCTCCATCCCACCCGCAAACACCAGGGCCACAACCACCACACGTAACTACACCCGCAAACACCTGGGTCAGAACAACTTCTGCCACACCTAAAGACACCTGGGCCTCATCCTGAAGACACATAGGAAACAACCTGGCCGCAAACACCTGGGCCAACCACTACAACTACCCTGCCCGAAGATTCTTGGGCTAATAATGGACTTCAGGCCATCACAGCCTGCCCGAAGAGTCTTGGGATATTCGGGAAAGGGAGCAGAAAGTAGCTAATAACCAGCCACTCATAGGAGTGTTGGGAAAAACACCCTCCCCCATGAAATGGGGGCATTCGGCACTAAGTTCTCAACATGGGTGGGGCGCGAATAAGAAACGTAAAAACTACAGATATATGTATAGGTAACAAGCATTCATCCCATCCTAGGGTTCCAAAACCTAAGCACAAACACCCTCGTTACTATTCATTCATTAAAGAACAACACAACACTCACGGCCAAGTCACAACTCAATCCCAAAACCAATTCCCCATTTAACTCATTATTTTTTAATGTTCAAAAAAATCCATTTAAATGAATCCTACACTATTGGGCAACTAGAAGGAGTAACTACAAGCCAGAGGAAAAGAGAAACAGCCAACATCAACTTAAGCATTCACACCCGGTTCTCTTGTAAAGTTACGAAAACAAAAGCGGATTAGTGAGATCCCTCGAAGTACTGGAACCAAATAAAACCTCACAAAAAGGATAAGTGAGATCCCTTTAAGTACTAGAAATAAAGAAAACCCCGAGACACAACCCCATGTCCCCAAAACTAGGAACCAACGATTCCTCAACATTAGAGGATCCCACCCAAGTTCGTGTCACAACAGAGAAACCACACAACTTCAGATTCACAACCAACAACTGTGCCACAACAGAGGATCCCATCACCATCCACATCTTCCCATAAGCTCCAAGCTGAAAAACACACCTACTACCAAACAGAGTGGGAAACTTCCAGGTTCAAGCACATCATTCATTAGGTTCTTCTTTATGTTTGTTAACCGGGGTGGTCACACAAGGATTCTTGTTTTACTGAACATCCATTTAATCCAACTGAGTTTAGGTGAATAACCAATTTCAATTTTATAGTTATTTAGTAATCATAAAAGACAAGGTTTTTTTAGTATGCAAGGAAAGACCACCAATGGCCATGATTTTCAGTGAGAACAAGCCCATACAGTTCACAACACATATCAACATAAAAGTGTACAGCAGAACATCAATCACACCCCCCTTCATACTTTAAGGTCAGTTCATTATCTTCGTTAAGTTTGGTTTCATCAATCCCCACAGAAACAAAAGCATACCCACCCCGCATGATGCACAGTAAGGAGAGACTGAGGAAAAAATATACCTGGTTGATCAAGGATTGGAGTTCTCGACATGCCAAGAACGTCCGGAATGCACTAATTGTAGGGAAAGAACGTTAGGGACTCCAAGGTTGGGCACAAAGGTTCCGGCATAGGTGCACCACTTTCCTCAGGAAGGGAAACTCCAAATGTACTAAGAAGAAAAGGAAGCCAGCCAAGAGGAAGAATAAGGAAGAATAAATTCTCGTGCGATATATATATAAGATCTCGTTGTCATGGGATATGAGACTTTGAATGGCTTTAAATTCGAATCGTGGTTCCCCACGCGGTTGGGTGGTTACACACGACAGGATTAATTGTCATTTAAATATTTACATTGGAAAAAGGTGGTAACAGCTATGATTTCAAAGGATTTTAAATAAACGGAGGGGCACGATACGCAGACACACAGCTGGGTCCGTTGAGAGTGTCCCCACCCTTACAAATTTAAACATTGATTAGGGGCTTAAAAATGGACTTGAACCACTTCAAAAATGATAAAAAGGACTAAAGGAGGCGTTATGGGAAAAACTGTAGATGAGAAACCCGACAAGGCTAGGTGACGCCGATCGGTCGCACCGATTGGTCACGCCGATCGGTCACACACCGAAATGCATCCTTCCACCGAGAAGCCATCCTTAGGATCTGGAAATTGGAAAAGGAATGGACCGTGAGGGTCTAGGTCATCACATCAGATACCTCTCAAAGCATTCTTTCCCTTGAGAATTTAAAACCAGAAGATAAGAGGGGGGGTCCGAACAACCACCTCGAAAGATACCTCTCCGGAATGAACCACTCTGACATCTAGAAACACCTCTCCCTCAAGAAACCATGCAACATTAAAGGGTCAAGTTTTCCAGTCATATGGGTTAGGGAGTTTCTTCCTCCATGTTAAGATATTATCCTCTTTGGGCGGCACTGACTCGCCCGCATGGGTTTAATCGCATCAACCTTAATGTGTCTTGGTTAGGGATCGGGTCCTCCCCTCCCCGCAGTCAGGACATTTCACATGCATCTAGAGAATAAGGATAACCAAACATTCCTTGGTTAAAAAGGTAAAGTGTTCCATCACAACCAAGTATATAAAAAATAGGACATAACTCCAAATAGCTCTGGGTACTGGGCACGTATCTGCATCTCCCATTCCTAGTTACTTTCCTTGAGCCCACCATGCCTCCACAACACACGAACCAGAGGAATGGTTCGTCCCCGAAGCACCGTCTCCTCACGATCCTCGATCATCGCTGGTTGTTCCACGAACATTGCATTGTCTTCGATAGCTAGCTCTCCCCAGTCAAGGATGTGCGAGTCGTCGTACAGATACCGACGAATATGGGACACATGGAAGACATCGTGCACCCTTTGTAGATGTGGTGGTAACTCAAGATGGTAAGCCACCTCGCCGACCCGCTGCAACACCTCGAAGGGTCCGAAGAACCTGGGAGAAAGCTTTCTTCCAATGCCAAACCTTCACTTCCCACGCCTAGGGGAGACCTTCAAGAACACATGGTCTCTGAACTCAAACTCCAAGGGTCTCCTCCTATCGTCAACATATGACTTCTTTCGGTCCTAATCCACCTTCATCCTCTCCCATATAAGCTGCACCTTCTCCGTCGTGCTCTGCACCACCTCCGTGCCAAGGATTCCTGCCTCTCCAACTTCTTTCCAGAACACGGGTGAGTGACATGGCCTCCCATACAAGGCTTCGAATAGAGACATACCAATGGTAGAGTGGTAGCTTTTATTGTAGGCGAACTCTACCAGAGGCAAGTGTCGCACCCACGATCCCCCAAGGTCCAGAATGCATGCTCGCAGCATATCATCCAAGGTCTGGATGGTGCCCTCTATCTGTCCATCTGTCTGGGTGTGGAAGGAAGTGCTAAGTAGTGGTTAGGTTCCAAAAGCACGTTTCAATCCCTTCCAGACTCGTGAGGTAAACCGCACATCCTTATCTGAGACTATGGACCACGGAACTCCATTTAACCACACCACCTCATCCACATACCTCTGTGCTAAGGCATCCACTGAGCCTGACTACTTGATCACCAGAAAGTGATCCGATTTCATCAATCGGTCCACCACTACCCAGATAGCATCATAGCCTCCTTAAACCCAGGGTAGCCCTGTGATAAAATCCATCGAGATTTCATCCCACACTACTGGAAACTTGGGTTTTACCAACAGTTCAAAACCCTTGGTAAAGGTTGTTGAACCGTTGGTATAATTTATACCAACGGTTCAGCAACCCATAGGCAAGTAAGCCGTTGGGAAAATATTTTCCCAACGGTTTACATAGAACCATTGGAGTAAGGGTAATAAAGTTAACCTTTCCCAATGGTTCTCATAAAACCGTTGGGAAAGGTTTTACCAACAGTTGTGTTAAACCGTTGGAAAAACCAAAGGAGGAGGGATTTCCCAACAGTTCTACAACTGTTGGGAAATCTTTTTACCTACGGTTCAAATATAATCGTTGGTAAAAATCTTCCTACAATACATATGCCAACGGTTTCAACCCGTTGGCATACCCTATGCTGTGCAAATTGCAGAGCATCCTTGCAATTTGCACAACAGGAAGAGGTGGAGGTGTTCTGTAATAATTTGATGCATAATTTGATAAAAATCAAGAATTAAATCAAAATTCATTTTAATTCATACAAATTTAACATATGATGCATAATGTTATGACAAACACATACATAATTCATAACGTAATTATAAACATACATACACAAAAAAAATATAAACATACATAATTCATTTAGAATATAATCATACGTAATTATAAACATACATATACAAAAGTAATCCACTTTGAGTTGTTCACTCTTACATGTCACAATAGACCCATTGATCGTTGTCCTAAAGTTTCAACGGAATCCGAATGCGTCTGGTCGATTTTCCATTTGCTATTTGTTATTTTCACTTAAAATCTTGTTCATTTTAAACAAGAGATACCCTTTGAGTGGTTCCGACCACACCTTGCCTTTAATTTATGTGGGGTTGACTCATACACGCCACATATGACCCATTGATCATTGTTCTAAAGTTTCAACACAATCAAAATCCGTTTGGTCGGTTTTCCATATGTACTTAAAATTATGTCTATTTTAAACAATAGACAGACACTAAGAGTGATCCCTTCCACACCGCGCCTCGGATTGAGGCGGGTTTGACTCATAAACGTCACAATAGACCCATGTATCGTTTTCCTAAATTTTCAATAGAATCCGAATGCGTTTGGTCTGTTTTCCGTATGTCATTTGATATTTTCACTTAAAATGGTTTCCAATTCAAATAAAAGTGGGCCACTTAGAGTGGTGGGGGCCACACAGCGACTCGGATTGAGGCAGGGTTGACTTGCACTCATAAACATCACAATAGACACATGGATTGTTTTCCTAATGTGTCAACATAGTCCGAATGCATTTGGTCGGTTTCCCGTATGTCAGTTGGTGTTTTCACATAAAAATAAGTCCATTTTGAACAAAAGAGAGGCAGTTTGAGTGATACCGGCCACACCATGCCTTGGATTGAGGCGGACTAGACTCGTACATGTCACATTTTACCCATGTATCGTTCTCCTTAAGTTTCAACATAATCCGAATGTGTTTGGTCGGTTTTCCGTATGTCAGTTGTTGATTTCACTTAAAATTAAGTCCATTTTTAACAAAACAGAGGCACTTTGAGTGGTGTCGGACACACCGGGCCTCGTATTGAGGCGGGGTTGACTCGTAAACATCACATATAAGTCATGGATCATTGTTAAAAGTATCAACACAATTAGAATCCTTTTGATCGGTTCGGCGTATGTACGTAAAATATTGTCCATTTTAAACAAAAGAGGGACAGTTTGGGTGGTGCCGGCCACACCGCACCTCGTATTGAGGTGAGGTTGACTCTTACACGTCACATATGACACATGGATCGTTTTCCTAAAGTGTCAACACAATCTGAAGGCGTTTGGTCAGTTTCTCATATGTCAGTTGGTGTTTTCACTTAAAAATAAGTCTATTTTGAACAAAAGAGAGGCAGTTTGAGTGGTCCCGGCCACACCATGCCTAGGATTGAGGCGGAGTTGACTCATACATGTCACATTTCACCCATGGATCGTTGTACTTATGTTTTAACAGAATCCGAATGCGTTTGGTCGGCTTTCCGTATGTCAGTTGTTGATTTCACTTAAAATTAAGTCCATTTTTAACAAAATAGAGGCACTTTGAGTGGTTTCGGCCACACCGGGCCTCATATTGAGATGGGGTTGACTCCTACACATCACATATGAGTCATGGATCATTTTTAAAAAGTATCAACACAATCAGAAACCTTTTGATCAGTTTGGCGTATGTACGTAAAATATTGTCCAGTTTAAACAAAAGAGGGATAGTTTGGGTGGTGTCGGCCACACCGCACCTCGTATTGAGGTGCGGTTGACTCTTACATATCGCATATGACACATGGATCGTTTTACTAAAGTGTCAACACAATCCGAAGGCATTGTTCTGTTCCCCGTATGTCAGTTGGTGTTTTCACTTAAAAATAAGTCCATTTTGAACCAATGAGAGGGAGTTTGAGTGGTCCCAGCCACACCGCACCTCGGATTGAGGTGTAGTTGACTTTTAAACATCACATTTGACCCATGTATCGTTTTTCTTATGTTTCAACAGAATCCAAATGCGTTTGGTCAGTTTTCTGTATGTCAGTTGTGGATTTCACTTAAAATTAAGTCCGTTTTTATCAAAACAGAGGCACTTTGAGTGGTGTTAGCCACAATGGGCCTCATATTGAGGAAGGGTTGACTCTTACACATAAAATTTGACCCATATATCATTGTATTTAAGTTTCAACCAAATCCGAATGCGTTTGGTTGGTTTGTCGTATGTCGGTTGTTGATTTCACTTAAAATTAAGTCCATTTTTAACAAAATAGAGGCACTTTGAGTGGTGTCGGCCACACTGGGTCTCGGATTGAGATGGAGTTGACTCTTACAAATCAAATATGAGTCATGGATAGTTTTGAAAAAGTATCAACACAATCAAGAAAACAATTTGATTGATTTGGCGTATGTACGTAAAATATTATCCATTTTAAACAAATGAGGGACAGTTTGGGTGGTTCTGGCCACACCGCACCTCGGATTGAGGCAGGGTTGACTTTTACACATCAAATATGACCCATGGATCGTTTTACTAAAGTCTAAACACAATATGAATGCGTTCGGTCAGTTTCCCATATGCCAGTTGGTGTTGTCACTTAAAAATAAGTCCATTTTGAACAAAAGTGAGGCAGTTTGAGTGGTCCCGGACACACCACACTTAGGATTCAGTTGGAGTTGACTTGTGCATGTCAAATTTGACCCATGGATCGTTGTTCGTAAGTTTTAACAGAATCCGAATCTGTTTGGATGGTTTTTCGTATGTCAGTTGTTGATTTCACTTAAAATTAGGTCCATTTTTTATAAAACAGAGGCACTTTGAGTGGTGTCGGCCACACCGGGTCTCAGATTGAGGTGGGGTTGACTTGTACACAACACATATGATTCATGGATTGTTGTGAAAAATTATTAACATAATCAGAAACCTTTTGATCGGTTTGGTGTATGTACATAAAATATTGTCCATTTTAAACAAAAGAGGGACAGTTTGGGTGGTGCCGGCCACACCGCACCTCAGATTGTGGCAGAGTTTACTCTTACACATCACATATGACACATGGATCGTTTTCCTAAAGTTTCAACACAATCCTAAGTCGTTTGGTTGGTTTCTCGTATGTCAGTTGGTGTTTTTACTTAAAAATAAGTCCATTTTGAACAAAAGAGAGACAGTTTGAGTGTTCCCGACCACACCGCGCCTTGGATTGAGACGGAATTGACTAATACATGTCACATTTGACCCATGGATAATTTTCCTTAAGTTTCAACAGAATATGAATGCGTTTGGTCAGTTTTCCGTATGTCAGTTATTGATTTCACTTAAAATTAAGTCCATTTTTAACAAAAAAGAGTCACTTTGAGTGGTGTCGGCCACACCGAGCCTCTGATTGAGATGGAGTTGACTTATCCACATCACATATGATTCATGGATCATTGTGAAAAAGTATCAACACAATAAGAAACTGTTTGATCGGTTTGGCGTATGTACGTAAAATATTGTCCATTTTAAACAAAAGAGGGACAATTTGGGTGGTGCCTGCCACACCGCGCCTTAGATTGAGGTAGGGTTGACTCATACACGTCACATATGACCCATTGATCGTTTTCGTAAAGTTTCAACAGATTCGGAACGCGTTTGGTCGGTTTTTCGTATGCTAGTTGGTGTTTTCACTTAAAATTAAAGTCATTTTGAACAAAAGAGAGACAGTTTGAATGGTACTGTCCACACCGCCCCTAGGATTGAGGTGGGGGGTGTTCGGGGGGTGTTCGGGGGGCTGTCCAGGGGTGGTGTTCGGGGGGCTGTCCGGGGGGTGTTTGGGGGGTGTTCGGGGGGCTGTCCGGGGGGTGTTCGGGGGGTTGTCTGGGGTCCGGGGAGGAGGGTTAGGGGGCTGTCCGGGGGGAGGTCTGGGGGGGGGGGTGTTGTCCGGAGACCAAGGAGGAGGGTGGGGGGATGTCCGGGGGGCTGTTTGGGGGCTGTCCGGGGTCCAGGGTGGAGGGTGGGGGCTGTCTGGGGGGCTGTCCAGGGGGATGTCTGGGGGACATACCCGCATTATATCATAAAAAATAACACCAAGGATCAGACAAAATAGAAGCAGACATGCAGAATAATGACAAGTGCAAATACAAATCAGAAGCAGCTAAAAAATTATTGCATTCATGCCATGTTTATTTCCTAAAACAATGTAAAACAAGAAAAATGATGAAACTCTAGAACATGGGTTGCATCCCAGGAAGTGCTAAGTTTTAAATCTTCATTCAGACAGATGGAAATTGGTCAATCGTCTTGGTCCATCAGCTCATAATTCTTCTTCCTCTTACAAGAACTGGTGGACGTGTCATCAAGATCACGAGGATGCTTAGTGGGATCAATCACTTCAAGAGCATAGCGGCCGTGAATCTGATGCAGAAGTAAGAGAATCTAGTGCTCGACATCAGCCAGATGTTGAGTCACACATCATGCGATGTCAGATGGAGACATGACATGCACATCGATGATCATGGAAGAGGCAGACGAGCTATAAATTTCTTGTTAAGCTGCATCCACAAATGGATTCATTTTTTTATATTAGAACCTTTATAAATGTTTTTCCATTTTTACCAACAATTAATGTGTGAAATTTGTGAAAAATAACTTATTGGATATTTAAAAATGGATTTACTCTTGGACATGATACATAATATCTCAAATTTTCCTCATTGGATCCCAATTTTCAATTTTACTCCATTATCAAAAGTCTTATATCAATTTATTTTTATTTGGATCCCTAAGGTGTACTTATCTACAATGAATTGACTGTCTTAGATTATGTTTGAAAAAGAAATTTCCTCACAATAATGTTTTAATTCCATTAAGTAATTTTTTATTTAAAACATTATTCTTAGGTAGATCAAGGTCCACCACACACACTTACCCCGGACAGCACCCCACTCACCCCGGACAGCCCCCCACTCACCCCGGGAAATCCCCACCCCTCGGACAGCCCCACACTCACCCCGGACAGCCCCCCAACCCTCGGACAGCCCCCCCACCCCTCGAACTCCAGCCCTCTCACCCCGGACATCCCCCCACCCCTTGGACGGCCCCCCACGCACCCCGGACATCCCCCCCCCCCCCACCCCTCAGACTACCCCCCACTCACCTCGGGCAGCCCCCCACCACTCGGACAACCCCCCACTCACCCCGGACAGCCCCCGCAACCCCTCGGATAGCCCCCCACTCATCTCGGACACCCCCCCCCACACACACACACACCCAAATCAAACAGAAAAAAATTCATACACATAAGAAAGATCTTTAATTAATGAAAACATTAAGTAAAACATTAATGAAAACATTAATTTGAATAAAACATTAATGCAACCATTAATGAAAACCCTAAAATGATTAATGAAAACATTAATTGGATATTGTTTACATTGATGTAGTGATTCGAGTACACAATTCGTCAAGGGATTATAATGAATCATAAAATTTTCCAAAATCCCTAGAAATAGGGAAAAAGTACATGATAAATGGATAAATAATGAAATAAATGGATAAATATTGAGAATAAAAGTATATATTTAACTAATTTTAGAATAATTTGAAAGAATCTAACCTGAATGGGGGAGTTTCAGATGGAAGATTTACCTGACCGGCTGCTTCTGAGGCAGGGGATCTGATTCTGGGTGGTCTGGGGGTTTTGGGGGAGTCGGGGAGAGTTTAGGGGAATTTGGGGGTGAATTTTCCCAACAGTTTTTAAAACCCGTTGGTAAATCCATTCTTTTCCCAATGGTTTCATCAAACCATTGGGGAAAGAATGGAAATACTATGCTTTCCAAATGGTTTCTTAAAACTGTTGGGGAAGGGCTTCCCAACTTTCATTTTCCCAACGGTTTCTTCAACCCGTTGGGAAATCTTCCCTAATCACACCTTTACCAATGGTTCTTTTGAACCGTTGGTATAAAATCATTGGGAAAGATACATTTTCTAGTAGCGACACTTCCACTTGAGGACATAAAAATGTTACAAAAAACCGCCTGGAACACGGTGTTCAGCCGTCAACTGCTGACACACTAGGCATTTGGCCACGAACTCCGCCACGACTCGCTTCACCCCGGGCCACCAGAACTGACCTCTCAAGCCTCGATACATCTTGGAAACCCACGGGTACACTACTAGGGGTGAGTTATGGAACTCACTAAGAACTTTCTCATGCATCACCTCTGGAACAAATATCTTTCCTCGAAGAAGAACCCAATTTTGACCATCCTCTGTCTACCCTTCTGGAGCATCACCTTGGCTAACCTGGTCACACATCACTTCGCTTTCCGAGTCTCCCCATTGGGACTCCTCTACCTTCGGAAACAGAGAATACTGCACTGTCATCTGATACAAGCAGCCTCTACCACCTTCCATCCTCGCATCCAGGTGAAGGGCAGCTAACTCCACCATCGCCTTCCAAGCATCTTCCAACTCTCGAACCACATCCTGCTACGACTTCCAGCTCAAGGCATCAACCACCACATTCCCTTTTTCTGAGGTGTAAAAAAATTCAAAGTCGTAGTCCTGAAGGAACTCCACCCACCTACATTGCTGTGAGTTCAGGTCTCGCTGGGAGAATATATAATTCAAGCTTTTGTGATTAGTGAAGACCATGAAGCGCTCCTCGATGAGGTAATGTTTCCACAACTTTAGTGCCAAAACAACCACCACAAGCTCGAGTTCATGGGTGGCGTAATTACGCTTGTGGGAACGTAACTGCCTAGACCCATAAGAGATCACCCCTTTTCGTTGCATCAAAACACATCCAAGTCCTTGCCCTGAATCATTACAGAACACCTCATACGCCGCCCCTTCTTCTGGAAACCTCAGCACTGAGGAACTAACCAACTTCTTCTTCAGATATCTGAAGCTTGCCTCGCACTGCCTATTCCACACAAAGGCCTGGTCCTTCTTGGTCAAAGTCGTCAAAGGTGCTTCAACTTGGGAGAAGTTGGGTATGAATATCCAGTAGTAACCTGCCAGCCCGACGAAACTATAAACCTCTGCCACATTCTTGGGTGCCTCACAAGAAACAACCGCCTTGACCTTCTATGGGTCCAGTGCTATCCCCTGCTCGGACACCACATGCCCAAGGAAGTGTACTTCTCACATCCAGAACATGCACTTGGACAACTTCACCTTGAGTTGGTGATGTGGGAGGACCTCCAAAACCTTTATCAAGTGCTCAGTGTGATCCTCCTCTGATCTTGAGTAGATCAAGATGTCATCAATAAATACGACTACAAACTGATCCAAGTACTCTCGGAAGACGGAGTTCATGAGACCCATGAACACAGCCCGAGTGTTCATGATGCCAAACGACATGACTACAAACTCAAAGTTCCCATATCTGCATCTGAAGGAAGTATTTGAGATGTCACCCTCCATCACCCTCAGTTGGTGATATCCCGACCATAGGTCAATCTTTGAGAACCAACCTGCTCTCCTCAGCTAGTCAAAGAGATCGTCTATCCTCGGGAGAAGGTAGAAATTCTTGACTGTCACCTGATTCAGCCTCTGGTAGTCTATGCATAGCCTGAGACCACCATCTTCCTTCTTCGCGAACAAGATAGGAGTACCCCATGGTGATGCACTTGGCCGAAAAAAACCCTTCTTCCTCAGATTTTCAATCTGAATCCGCAACTCCCGTAGCTCTGAAGGTGCCATCTGGTAGGGAGCCATCGAAATCGGATGAGAACCAGGTTTCAAGTCTATCCCAAAATCAATACCACGTCGAGGGGGTAGAGTCGTCACCTTATTAGGGAAGACTTCCATAAACTCACTGATGACCCCTGAAACTTCCACCATCTCCGCATCCACCGACTCCACTGATAGGTCATATAACAAAGAGAGGAGGGATTCCCCTCGTTTGCTGCTTCCCTGTAAACTCTTCTCTCTGATGAAAGTCACTCGTCGGCCACCTAAGTCTGAAAACAGAACCCTTCCTCAGAAGCAGTAAATGACGGCACATACAGAGAAAATCCAGTCAATGCCTAGGATGACATTGTATGGTTGTATCTGCAATATTAGAAGATCCATGACTGGCTGATATGGCCCGATCATCAGTATGCATCCTCGACAAACATACAGTAAGTTGTTCTAACCTCCGACAGGTGTGCTCAGCAACAGGGGTACTGGAAGTCTCTCAACGTCTAAACCCAGATCATGGGCCAGACCTAGTGTACAGAGGAGTTCAAATCTCTTGTATCTAACAAGGCATATGCAAGGGTACTAAACAAACTGATCGTACCTCGAACGACCTCTGGCCCTGCTAGAACTGCTGCCTCCGCAGCGTACAACTTCCCACGCCCAGCTCCTCTGCCTCTCGGCAGTCAGCCACCCCCCGACCACACCCAGGTTGAGGTCCCTGAGGAGAACCCTAAGGTCGGCCTCCTCCTGAAATGTCTACCCTCGATAGAGCGGGAGCCCGCTGCCCTTGCAGCTGCTACTGAAAGGGCCTAGCTGGGAACTGTTGCTGCTAAGGTGGGTACTGGACCTACCCACCCCATTGTGTTGTACTCTGTCCGGACACTGATTTCAAAGGTGACCATGGATTCCACAGATGAAGCATCTTGGACCTAGGCCTGAAAGAATAGGGAGCGGGCCAGAAGGTCGGAACTGGAACTAATAAGGCATACTCCCTTCTAGTCGAAACCTAGAGGGTCCTAATGCTGGAGGTCTGCTGCTGACGACCTTCCCCTTTGACGAGCCCAACTGGATCCCCTCTCGTGACAGACATCCCAGTGTGTGCATCCTCTCCACCACTTCATCCTTCTTCTTCACCTCTAAGTATGTCGGTAGGGTGAAGGGAGTAACAACGTACTAAAGATAAGGTCAGAGTGCCTCCTCTAAACGTCTCACCTGAGACTCCCCATTCGGAAAGATGTCTGGAGTGAATCGAAGGAGATATTTGAACTTGATCCCCAACTCTCTCACTGACATACTCCCCTATTAGAGGTAGAGTAACTCTTGCCTCTTCTCAGCCTTCATCATGGAAGAGAGGAATTCTGCCCGGAACTCTTTCTCGAAGTTTGCCCATGTCACCTCGGTCTCCCTCTTCTCCCCAAGATAAAGCGTCCACCATTGACACGCCACCCCACGCATCTGGCTTATAGCCAGAGGAACCCAGTACTCCATCAGAGCTCGGATCAAGTTGAAGGATATCACCAGCTCCTCTAGCCAGCTCTCTTTCTCCAAGTCTGAGATGCTTCCCTCGTACTTCCCGAGGGTCTATCGCTAAAAGGCTCGAAGCATCTTCTGACAATGATCATCCTCCTCCTCTCAGTTGGTCCTCTTCCGATCGTCCAAGTCAACCTCCTAGGCCTTGATCACCCTCACTACTCGTGGTCGCCTCCCAAGTGCCATATCTTCAAGGTAAACAAGTAATGCCTAAGCCCGAGTAGTGTAGAATATTGTTCTTAAATTTTATTAGACTTCTTTATTTATTTTGATTCCCAAAGACACCCATGAAACATAAGAACAGAAGTCATTATGAAGCATGTAGCTTTCCTAGGGTCTCTACCCTGCAATCAGTGTAGCCTCACTTGGTCGTTCAGTAGGTCCAGAGTCCTTGCATCGGATCACGGGGGGCCGTAAAATCCCATGTCCTAATCGGTCTTCCCTGGCCTAATTCATGCACCAAGGTCACCCAACACTGTTTCCCTACCACCCCATGCAATCCTCACTGTGATTAACTCCAGACTCCATCTTATCTCTCAACATGCCCTTTGATACCATTGTGTCACGACCCTCCTTCACCAAAAGGAGGGAAGGACAGAAGATTTTCAGACCCTTCCTTCTTTAAGTTGAAGGAGAGATAATGACCCCCGAGACCCGCCTTCAATAGGTCCCGTAGTGGCGACTAGCACCAAGGGTATAGAATCACACACAAGATGGAAGGCATTACCCTTTTTATTTTAATAGGATAGGGAGATAAGATAGTAAATCTAAAACAACACCAAAGATGGAGGTAAAGGTAAAGTCCAAAGTAAACCATTCCCACATGCATGTTCAAAAGTAAAAGATACAAGTCACAAGAACTCCAAAAATTAAAGTACAAAGAAAAGAAAAATGACAACAGCAACTGCCCCAACGTTCGAGCTAGTATGGTCCTGCACGATCCCGGAAGTCCTCCTAGAAACCTGAAAGAAGTTTTATATATGTAGGGTGAGCATACAAGCATACTCAGTAGGGAAAACCAAAAGCTCTCATGTACAAGTGGAGGGGAATTCTAATGCCCTGTGAGAAAAGAGATAACCAATATATTTAGCAAGGTAAACTATCCACCCAAGCCTCACTAAGGCAGACACCCCAAATAACACAAGTCAAGTGAATTATAGTAATAGAACATCGATGTTTGGGTACCCGACACCACTTTTCCACTAGTTATGGAGGACATCCTACACAACGAACCAATCCATCCATTCTCACTGCAGTCCCACTACCATACCCCGCCCGCACACGCCTGGGCCATAACCTCATCACAGTCCCACTGCCAAACCCCACCCGCACACACCTGGGCCATAATCGCCATCTTTCCCACAGACACTTGGGCCATAACCACTACGTGTAACTACACACACAAACACCTGGGTCAGAACAACTACTGCCACGCCCAAAGACACCTGGGTCGCATCTCGAAGACACTTAGGAAACAACCTGCCCACAAACACCTGGGTCAATCGCTACAACTACCCTGCCCGAAGATTCATGGGCTAATAATGGACTTCAGGGCATCACATCCTACCCAAAGAGTCTTGGGATATTCGGAAAAGGGAGAAAAAAGAAGCTAATAACCATCCACTCATAGGAGTGTTGGGAAAAACACCACCCCCCATGAAATGGGGGCATTTAGCACTAAGTTCTCAACTTGGGTGGGGCACGAATAAGAAACATAAAAACTATAGATATATGTATTGGTAACAATCACTCATCCCAAAATAGGGTTCTAAAATCTAAGCACAAACACCCTCATTACTATTCATTCATAAAAGAACAACACAAAACTCACGACCAAGTCACAACTCATTCCCAAAACCAATTCCCCATTTAACTCATTCTTGTTTCATGATAAAAAACCCCATTTAAATGAATCCTACACTACTGGGAAACTATCATTTGTAACTACAAGACAGAGTAAAAGTGAAACAGCCAACATCAACTTAAGAATTCACACCCAGTACTCTTGTAAAGTGACAACAACAAAAGGGGATTAGTGAGATCCCTCGAAGTACTAGAACCAAAGTAAACCTCACAAAAGGGATAATTGAGATCCCTCGAAGTACTGGAAATAAAGAAAACCCCAAGACACAGCCCCATGTCCCCAAAACTAGGAACCAATGATTTCTCAACATTAGAGGATCCCACCTGAGTTCGTGTCACAACAGAGCAACCACACAACTTCAGATTCACAACAAACAACTGTGCCACAAAATAGGATCCCATCCCTTTCCACATCTTCCCATAAGACCCAAGAAGAACAACAAACCTACTACCAAACAGAGTGGGAAACTTCCAAGTTCAAGCACATCATTCATTAGGTTCTTCTTTCTCTTTGTTAACCGGGGTGGTCACACAGGGATTCTTGTTTTACTGAACATCCATTTGATCCAACTAAGTTTAGGTGACTAACCAATTTCCATGTTACAGCTATTTAGTCATCACAAAATACAAGGGTTTATTAGGATGCCAGGAAAGACCCCCAACGGCCATGATTTTCCATGAACACAATCCCATATAGTTCACAACACATATCAACATAAAAGAGTACAACAGAACATCGATCACACCCCCCTTCATACTTTAAGGTCTGTTCATTATCTTCGTTAAGTTTGGTTTCATCAATCCCCACAAAAACAAAAGCATACCCACCCCGCATGATGCACAGTAAGGAGAGACGAAGGGAAAACCATACTTGGTTGATCAAGGATCGGAGTTCTCCATGCGCCAAGAAAGTCCGGAATGCACGACTTGTAGGGAAAGAACGTCGGGGACTCCAAGGGTGAGCGGAAAGGTTCTGAAATAGGTGCACCCCTTGCCTTGGGAAGTGAAACTCTAAATGCACTAAGAAGAAAAGGAAGATAGTCAAGAGGAAGAAGAAGTAATAATAAGTTCCCGTGCGGTATATAGATAAGATCATTTTGTCACAGGATATGGGTATTTGAATATCTTTAAATTCGGATCGTGGTTCCCCATGTGGTTGGGTGGTTACACACGATGGGATTAATTTTCATTTAATGATTTCCATCGAAAAAAGGTGGTAATAGCTATAATTTCAAAGGATTTTATATAAATGGAGGGGAACAATACGCATACACACAGCTGGTTCTGTTGAGGGTCTCCCCACCCTTACGAATTTAAACATTGATTAAGGGATTAAAAACGACCTTGAGCCACTTACAAAAGGTTAAAAAGGCCTAAAGTACGTGTTACGGGAAAAACTATAGCAGAGAAACCTGATAAGGCTCTGTGACTCCGATCGGTCGCACCAATCGGTCGCGTCGATCGGTCGTGTCGATCGGTGGTACACTGAAATGACGTTCTTCCACCGAGATGTCATCCTTAGGATTCGAAAATTGGAAAAGGGATGGACTGTGAGGGTCTGGGTCATCACATTATATCCCATAATAATAATATATTAATAATATATTATTGTTTAGTAAAACATGGTATTGCGTACAATGCAAGCGATCAAGGAAGGTTTCTCTTGCATGTAATGCAAGAAAAGTTAGTGTTGTGTTTAGTGAAATATTCCTTTGGTGTTGAATATAACATAATACAAACATAGTTATTGAAAAAAAAATCTATACTCAATGTTGTGTGAAATGAATTCTACCAAAAGAACTTGAAATTTTGTGTAACACAAGTCAAGTATAGTGTTGTGTATATGACAATCTAATCTTGGTGCAGTGTAAAATACTAGATATCAAAGAAATAAAAGATAATCTATATCATAAAATCTCATGGTGTTACATTCTACCCCCTTAAAATTAATTTCTCCCTTGAAATTCATCGTGGTTATAAATGGTTTACTACTTGAATGTTTCTTTCATAAAATACCACATCATAAAAAGGAATAATAAAACTTCATTTTTAAAAGGAAAGTTCAAAAAATAATGGTTACCCAATGTAACTCATCACTAAGTTTCCGCATAGGATAACATAGGTGGGAAGTGAAAACATGGATATGGAAGAGAAATCTAACCATCAAGTTCCGATGGATAGTGATAGAGAATACAGTTTTTGGAGAAATTTAACTACTAGAAAGCCATAAATATGTGATGATTTAAGGTATCATATGATTCATCGGATAATAAGGTACTAAGTTAACATCTTTGGCTATCAAGATCCTTTCCCGGAAGTTGAATAATTTTTCATGATAATAAATACTTACTTTATTTAGGTATAATCTCACTTTTGTTTGTGCCTTGAAATATTTGCAATTCAACTCTTATTTAAAGAAAGGAAGTTGAATTTTTCAATCTTGTAGTATTAGCAGATCATGTGATAGAATGATATACCATTCTATATATCATAAGTAATAAAATATGCATAAGTCCACCTATAGTGAGATTAATCTTATATGGTTCCAAAAATAGACTTATACTTCATATCTCATACCGCTTAAATAAAATAAAACTAATTTATAATAACCAGAGACTTTATATAGGCCATTGGTAGGCGATAAATGTCTCTCACACATCGGTTGTGGATTCTATTTTGACATCCTTGTCTGATGCGATGGGTTGTTGCCCATCTTGTAAGTTTTACTTTTTCTAAAACTATACTATTATAACATTCCAGAAATAATATTAAAAAAATGTTTTAGCCTTAAACAATACCATCTGATGTTCAACAAAATCCATTCTAACCTTTAGGCTTATCCAAAATACTTCTTTCCAAACTCATATTACAAAAAAAAACAAAAAAAAACAATTACAAGAAATATCATATAACAAGAATTTGAATACCTTCATTTATCCCCCATAAATCATAACATATATCTTATTGGTCACCTTCAAAACATTTCAATGATTTCATCATGCATTCTATTAAATCATGGTAATAACTTAAATTACCATACATCCTTATTGAAAACATGCATGCTTCCTAATTCCATAATTTTATGGATATATTCCTTAAGTCCCAAAAATTTGTTTACTTAATCCATGATAGCATAACCCACTAGTCAATAACTCCTTAATTAGTTCCCAAGAAACTATAATCATCCAATTTACTAATTTAAATCCAACATATCTTTATCCAAACTTCATAATATGAACATAAGGGACATATTAAGGGTTATATTTCCCTTAATCATGTGTTCTCCAAATCTATCAGCATCACCTTAAATCACTTTTTTGTCTCCATATAACTATTCAAAATAACCTTTCCAATCCTTAATTAAATAATTATACTGAAAACATTTATATATTTATTGATTCATATAACAGAATCATTGAATTCTGAAATATATACACCTAAATCATCCAACATTATTCTTAAACCATTACTCAGGATCAATCATCTTTATCTTTCCAAAAATATGAATCGGGTCTTAAGGTTTCTCAAAATCACGATTCTTAGGTTTAATGAAAAAAATATTTGAAGAACATAACATACCTTTCATATTTCATTTTCAATATCTTTACCTTAAACAGTATGACCAATACTCATACTATCTTCAGGATTCTCTTCCTGATATTTCTACTTGGGAAATAGATCTTCATTAATCCCATAATTTCCACATCTGAAACATTCAATGGTTAAATATGTAATATGTAGTTCTGTTTATTGACTAAGACCATAAAGGAAAGTGTTAAAAATACTAAAAACACATACATAAGGTAAATTAATTATAATATTTCAATCTATGATATCTTAGGTTTAATAATAGGTTATTCATAATTATCACAAAAATTATAGGATTGTAACCTATACTTGACCTATCCTTAGTACATCCCTAGAAATATCCTTAGAAATATCTCTTAGGATCTCACTAAAATTTTCACATACTAGTATCCAAAGGTTAACTAAACATTCGCTCGAATACCAACTGTAGCGACCCAATCCTGACGTACGTGAATATTAAATTAATTTTGAGTAATATGTATAGATGACACAAATAGATTCCCAAAGAATGTATTAGTTTAGTGCCTTTGGAAACATGGAACATAATCTTCTAAATTGGTTAAATATCTTCAACATCTCTCCTAAATATCTTCCTCTTTTGTTTTCCTACCTAAAACATCTCTTTATATCTTGGAGAAAAGAAAACATAAAAGGGTGAGCTCAAATGGTCAGTAAGGGTGAACGTTGAGAACATAAAACAAACCATAAACATAATAATGTAAAAACATGAACATAAGGTCTAAACATCAAAATCTTGAGTCATGAAATAAATCTTGGTAGTTCATAAGGCATTGATCAAAAAATAACATTGACCCTCATAAAATAACATTTTCATAAAACATGGAATTGTGGCAAACAATTAAGCACATAATATGATTTCCATATTAGACAATACATTGCTTCCAAGACCATCATAGTGGAAAAATTCTATTATTGAACCAGGTTTACTTTTCGTTCCATCAATGTATTACTGAACCTGATTTACTTGTCTGTCCAGCCCTATATTACTGAACTGAATTGACTTGTCCTTCCATCCCTATATTACTCAACCAGATTTACATGTCATTTCAGTCATGTCTATCTCATGAGATATAAATATTTACCCAATGCATTGGATGGATATACAGGTCCCACCCATCTCATATTTAAATCATTCTTACATGTTCCACAAAAGCATAAACCATTCACCATGGCATAACCCAAGGAACAAAAAATGGGTTTCTTAAACATCGTTCCATCATAATATTATCCATATAGAATATAATTCCATCATTAAAATGATAAAATCATAGTAATAATAAGGATAGAAAAATAACCCTATTTAAAGAGTGTCATCTTAGATGGAAAATAATTTTATAAAAACAATTGAACTTAATTCCTGAGGAAAATATCTTTTCTTCTGCAAAAATGTTTTCTTTTCTCAAAATTTCAAGAAATTTTAAAATGAAATAATTTAGTTGAAAATAAAATTGAATTATTTTAGAGTAATATTCAAAGAAATAAGGCGTTATGAAACCGTAAAAATCCATTCATGTCGTATAAGTTAAAAAACATTCTTCTCATACTTTTGTTAAAAAAGTCAAAAAGTACCTCGTTTGGTAAATGAAAGAAAGATTCCTTCCAATCCATGTAGTTAAATTAAAAATGGGTAAAAATTACTTTAAAAACATATAATAATAGTAAACATTTTATGAAAATAATTTTAGAAAACATGGACATTGATGATAAATATACCCCGAGTAAATACTTATATATAAATAATCTCGGATACAATGAGATTGGAAAATTATCCCTTACCAATTTATAATCAGTCGAATTGTATGCCTCATAAAATAAAATAAATTATATGCATATTTAAATATCATAACCTTCATAATAACTATAATAAAAACATTCATGGGAAACATAAACATCATACAAAAGAATTTTACGGTGTATAAGGTATATGTACCACAAAAATAAAAGTGAGACAAAATAATCCATTACCTTAGGTATTATATTCTTCATGTGTATCTGAAACTCATTTATAATTATTTAAATAATTTTATTGACTTATTTCATAATCATAGTCATTATTATGATATCACATGTGATCATATTAACATCATTTGTGAGTAACATTTCGTTGTTACTCATTATTCAGGTGTTAACTGATTTATGTTCTTATTCATGTTTTGTCGAATAAGTTCTAGTTCTCCTTCTTAGGTCATATTTATATCATTATAAAATGATATTAACAATATATATACCTTTTTTATTCATTTATATAATCATTATTTAATGAATATCATGTAGAGTGAATCACATCGTATCGTGGAGATGTAGGACGTATGTACGCATGAGTGACGATATCATTTGAATAGTTGTTTGAATGGTTTCGAAATGGATGGTGTACAAAATTTCAGAATATATATGATTTTATAATAATCATATATATTTATTACTTCCATCATTATACCCATCCAAGTAAGTTGGTGGTGAAAAACTGAGTACACCATGGTGTGGAGATGGTAAGTTGTATGTACGCGTGAATGGTGATTTTATTTTTCATAGGATGAGTAGAAGGTAGAATATGGTTGTTTCATAATAATAATAACCTATCAATATATAATTATTACTAAATTTATTACTTTATAATGAAACAACTCATGATGTTGAAGTATAAGAAGAAATAATTTTGAAAGAATCTTTAAATGATATTACCTCTTCTTCGACGTGCCTCCTCTAAATATCCTCCTATAGCTCTAGAGTTAGTATTTGATGTAACACCCCAAGATTCTATAGTATGCTTTTCTTTTATTAATATAATATCTTGTGTTATATGCAACTTCGAGTTCTAGCACACCATGACCAATCAAACTAGCCATTTAAAAAGCAGTTATGAATAGTAATAACATCATTTTGAAATTTTATAAATTTTATTTTTCAAAATTAACTTCATTTTTGGATGTTTAATATCAAAAATATCTTAGGGTGAATTTTTTGTATATTTCTGAAAACATTCAATTTTTGATTAATAGTGAAAAATACTATGTTATTGTTTAAAACCGACTTTTTATTTAAATAATTGTTTTTTAATTTAAATATATTTTAAAGTCAAAATAGATACATAATACCTATATTAGTCCAATTTAATTCATTGGATTCATTTTATAATAAGATTATAAATATAGAATTTTATTGAACTTTTTACCGTCTTTTACCCACCTTCCAGGCACATTTGTAAGTTTGCATAAAATGTAATTTTACCACTTCTGTGAATTGAATTTCAAAATTCAAGAGACACGGTTGACATCAGTATGTAAAATTTGGTTCAATAATATGAAAATAAATTTTTGTGAATAGTATCTTTGGAATTTTATTTACAACGGTTAAAAGTAAATATGGTAATAAAAGATAAAAATGATATTATAATTACCCTAACACATGTCCTAATTCTGTTGTATAAGTGTATTTAGACCAAAATAAACCTTATTAATAAAATATGATCCTTTTGATCCACTTGTATTAGATTAGTACATTTATTAAATTTAATTTAAAGAAGAGTTAAAAGTATTAAATTCAAATTTTAATAACTAAAAAAAATTTATATAGGGTCATACATAAGATAAATTAGACTATAAATATTCATTAGAAATATAAAAATATTAACTACATAACAGTATTTTATTTATAATTTTTATACATTAACCAATTAATTTTATTTATGACACAACGATGATGTAGTAACTTCCTTATTAATGAAAGATTAAAGTTCCCCTCACCGCTCTTATAAAAGGTAACTTCCCCTTCTCTCAAATTCACACCTACAAATCCATTTGGATTGGCCAAAACTTGCTCAAATATTTTCCCAAATAAACTCACTTTATCCTAGAGTCCTTACTTCAATCATAAATCTAACATAGGGAGCTCTTTTTTTCAAATCAAAAGGAATCACCCGAAGAATAAGTAATTATTTCATCACCACTTTAAACGTTCTTTTCTTATTCCACTTCCTCATTATTTTTTGTTTCCATACCAAAATAATAAATCGTGTACCATATACATACTATTATGTTATTATAAATATGGTAAAACCATATTCATTATTCTATCCATCCTATGAAAGACAAAGTCATCATACGTGCATATATACAACTTACTGTCTCCACATCGTGGTGTAGTTTGTTATTCAACACATAATTATTTGGATGGGCATAATAATGAGTATAATTGATGTAAATAATAAATATAACACATTAATTATTATTTATATATAATATAATATCCAATTTCATACGATTTCACTATCAATAAAATGATATTATCGCTCGTGCGTACGTATGACTTATCGTCTCCACGACGCAATGAGATTTCAATCCACATCATAACCATTAAAGAATAATTTTAATTTAATGACTAAAAATAATGTTTAAGAACTTAATATTATTCTGGATATTAATTAAATACATCCTATCCATAACAAACACGACTTACGTAACAAAACATTTAAAGGAAAACGAATCAGTTAAAACCCGAAACAATGATACTACTGAAATATTATTAATAGAGTAATATTAGAGGATCATATATGATATCATATTTATGTATTTGGTTATTTTATAATTTAATAAAATTTATTTAACCATCATATAGTAGGTCAACATACCCTCGACCAAGGAAAAGTAAAAGGTAAGGGGTTTTCATCTCACTTTTTATTCCTGTGAGATTCATGTTATATTTTCAACTATTTACTTTTGTATGGTGTATGTACTTACCATGATTGTATTATTTTTGTAATATAATTTAATTTATGGGTATTTACATCTTCATTGTATGATCCATCCTTCATGGGGTTTATGTTTCGTAAGTTACCAAATCGGTAAGGGAATTTCAATTTTCAATTTCCACTCATTGGGTTTTACGCATACCTCATTGATTATTTTACTCCAAGATTATGTGTGGAATCACTATTTATTTATTTATATAGTAATTTAAACTTCCCATTGTGTGGATATACTTTTGATACACATAATCACTCCATTTAAAAATTCTCAAGTCATTGATATGTACTTGTTAAGTTTAATCTTAACTCAATTTCAATTCGTTGAGTTGAACATTCAAGTCATTGGTTTTATTTTTAAAAGAATATATGTGAATGTGCTCTGATTTATTTACGCTTAATATCCAATAATATTTAGTGTATTTATATTTTCACACAAAATTATTTCATTTATTTATCCTTAATATAAGGATACAATCTTTATAAGGGATTTCATCTCAATTCACATTCCATTGATACTTCTTTTTTCTATGCACCAATCCACTTTTATATGGTGTGTATATTGTACTTTGACATATTATATAATTAATATCTTTATTTTCATGATATTATAATGTTTTGTTTAATTTTATCCCTCAATTATTTATATTCAAGTGTATCTCATTTGGTTAAGAACTCCTTAACTAAAATATTGTTTTAAAAATTTATTCTTCTAAATATTTCTCATTAATGTCCATGTTTTAAAAATGGTTTTAAGGATTTATTCATATGGACATGAACATTTTGAAATTAAAATTTCTTTCAAAATTTAAAAGTGGAATGGGACACTTTGATTCAAAAATATCTTTTAAACCACTTATTTGATAAATAATGCACCTTTTAAATGTTTTCAAGAAAAAAGGCATATTTCTCTCAAACGGTTTTACTGATTATTTTCATCATTGTCAATATGCTTCATAGTATTTTATTCGTGATTGAGGTTGATTTATTATAGTAAAATCTTCCATGTTGTATTGAATGATTTATTTTTGACTGTGGATGTGCTATTTTTATACCATTCATGGTCAGTGGTTATAGTATTGAAATTTTGTATGCTAGTTTTAATAAGAATTTTTATATTATGTTTCAACATTTTCATATGAGGAATGCATTGGACTTAGTAAGTGATTGGAAGGGCCCACTATATCCCATCAATGTATTGATAGGTCTCATGAGAAAAATTAGTGTCTTATAATAAGGCCTTGACAAAAAATTTATTTGTAGTTTTGGCACGAGGCCTTGACTATGTGGTTATGTTTTCTGGTATTATACATTCCAACATTTTGAAATTAGATATTTGTTTTACATGTGATTATTATATTAGTATAATATCCATGTGAATAAGTAAATGACATTAATTGATTTATATTTTATATATTATGTACATGTTTAAGTTTAAAATTCTTGTTTTTTAGTCGTATACATCACCTTAAATGTTTATTCTTATTTATGATAGTTTCTGTTATGTTGTTATCCTTACTTAGCATCTGATCTCACCCCTTTATTATGTTTTATTTTTCCTAGGATGTGAAGAAGTATATTATTATTGACCTATAGGGATAGGCTAAGGGGTATGAGTGTGTCCAAAGGAGACACAATTTTTTTATTTTATTTCATAATGTAATGTAAAACTTATGTATGTATCTATTACTTATAAGGATACTAAACTGATGAGTCTTTCAGGACATGATCTCTTCTGATCATGCCAATGTTATGTAATAATGCATTGACATTGGGTAACTATGGTTGGGGCGTCACATTTGAATAATACCAGGACCTCTATAATTTTTATAAGGATTTTGAGAAGAGAAATGGTTAGGGTACATATGAAACTAAAGGATTAATGAATTGTGGAGAAAATATGGAGGAGGTATCCTTTTATAATTGGGGTGAGGGACACTTTGGGAATTTCTAAATCTATTAAATTATAAAAATTTGAAAACCACCCCAAATACCTCAAAATTTTGATATATTCTAAGATAAGATATGATAAGATTGAAACATTATCAACAAATTTAATTTATACAATTTTGATTTCAATTTAAACATTATCATTTTAATTAAAAATTAGTTATTCTATTTAATTTTAATTAAGATAACAAATGTTTCAATATTAAAAGGGTGAAATATTTACTTATTTGATTTCAATTATACCATAAATTAATATTTTAGAATAATTTAGACCATATAATAATTATTATATATTTTTAAAATTATTTTATGACTTTTAAATAATTTTATAAATCATTATTTTAACAAAATATCAATTGTGTCAATTTTGAAACTATTCATTTAATAGATTTTTATAAATATCAATATAAGGTTTTATAATCAAAAATTATATTTTAATATATCCCTAATGGGTAAAGGTAATATATAAAATTAATTTTGAAAATTAATTATCCAAAATTATATTTATTTTAATATTTTTAATAACATTTATTTGATTTCTCTATTATTAAAATAATCACTACATTAATATTGTGTAGTTATTTAATATAATTTTTAATAGAATAAAAATTTTAAATAAAATACTATGATGTAAATAAATTTTCTATATTTCATAATAATATATTTAGTCGAATTTATCTTTTGGAAAATCTAACATTAAAAATGTTATACTTATTAGAGTATGAATGTGACAACGTTAACATCACTTTAAATAAAATAAAATAAATGTCATAATATCTTATATAAAGTTTAAAATGGTCAATTGATCATCACATATATCCTCATGGTAGATATATACTTTACCAATATTATTTTTTCATGTTTTAAGGATTTTTTATGGTCATTAGTATTTTAATAAAAATTGTTTTATGGATTTCCCATCAATTAATTAATTTTTACATCATCATAGTATAAGACTTTAAGGTAATTATTAATTTTTGAAAAATTAAAAATAAATTACCATGATTTAGGTAATTATTATATCTTTCCATGGAATATTTATGTTCAAAGTTATCACCTGGTTATCCCTATATTAAAATTATTATACTTATAATAAATATGAGTTTGATATTTGGTCACTTTCATTGGTTTTGTTAATATTTGTGTCATTTTCATTTTCAATTGGCACTTAAATGACTAATTTTCAAACCTAATATGTTAAGTGTATAATTCCATTCATCCAAGAGGATTTTGGTTGGTTTGAAGCTCATTTATTCTCATTATTATATTATTTGTTACACTAATTTACCCGATTTACCTTTAACTACGTTTAATAAAAATTATCGTAGTTACTATTCGTAATATCCCAAAAAATAAAATTAACCTATTAAAATAATTTTCAACCACTGATTTCAAATATATAATCCATTTTTCTCAATTAAAAACATATAATTGGTAGAAATTAATTTAAAATTAATTCCCATTGTCAAAACTAAAAAGCAGGTTTTTAAGAAGTAAAAACTATCAAAAGATTGACATGTGTTTATGTCAAATTTAAATGTGAAATTACTTCCATTGAACAACATTATATTAAATGATAAAAATATATTACATTGATAATTTAAAACCATTAAATAACATTATTTATCCATAGAAATTATTTTGATGGAAAAAGTTGTTTTCAATTAAAAGTTAGCATATTTTTACTATTCATCAAAACATGATAATTATCCGAAAAAAGTAAAAAAATCTTCCAAAGTATATTTTGATGTGCTGATTATAAAAAGGAACTTTTATTTGTCAAATAGAATATATAAATGGGTCAAAAACTAAATTTAAAAATATTTCTCCCTCAAAAGGTGGTAAAACTACATTTTTAGAAAAATGCTTCTTTTGTCCAAAAAAATGAATTTGCTCTTATATCATATCTAGAAAACATATAATATGAATTTAAAACATTAAATTGAATATATAACATAAATTTTTTTATTAAATATCAATAAATAGTGATATTATTTTATAAACAAAATTATTATCTTTTTAAATAGGTTTTTATAAAAACACATCCTTTATATTCAATTAGTTTTTGTTTCTATTTCTAATAAATTTTTTAACCAATGAATAATTATTTAAACATTTTTAAACCATATTTTCGTAATTTAGTTGATATTATTCATAACAGCTAGTTTATATCAATAAGAATATTATTTTAATAGTATATCGTTGTTTAGTGAAACTCGATATTACGTAAAAGGAAAATGATCGAGGAAGGTCACTCATGCATGTAATGCAATCCAAGTTAGGGTTTTGTTTATTGAATTACTCCATTGGTGTGGTGTGTAACATAATCCAAACATAGTTATTGAACAAAATGTATACTCAGTGTTGTTTGAAATGAATTCTATCAAAAGAACTGAAAATTTGGTGTAACACAAGCCAAGTATAGTGTTGTGTATACGACAAGCTAATACGGTGTTGCGTATAGTGCAAGATAATCTTGGTGCAACATACAACACAATATATCAAATAAATTAAAGTGAATATATCTCATAAAATATTTGGGTCTTACATGAGTGGTTATAAATAGATCATAATTCTTCTCAAAAAGTTTTTACATGGTGATCCCCAAGATGGGAGATTATGAGAATAGATATGCCAGTTGGAATTTGAAATGTTTATCTGTCATTAGATATTCTTGTCTATGAGTGTGTGTGTGTGTAATGGTTATTATAATTTAAGATTATTATTAATTCATGTCATGACTCATGTAATTTGATTTACTAACCAAAATTGTGATGGAATTTGTTTGGGAGAAGTAGGGTACATTTGGTGTGCCATGAATATCATGTTTTTAATGAATAAGTTGATAAAGGATTTATCACTTATAATTTTATGGAATTGTATATCTCATCACATTGATTCAAATAGAAATTTTTCATTAAATTCCACTGCCATGTTGTGTAACAAGAAGTTTATTTTAGATAGTCAAATAAATATGTATCAAGTATATAGGTTGATGACATGGTTTTATAACCTAATTTATGTGATATCATGACAAAAAAATTATACTATATAGTGATAACTCGTATGTGGTTATTGACATTGTGATAATAACTTCCTTTACTTTGGTAAATTGTCATATTTCAAAATATAAGTCTTCAAATTTAAAAAATCCCACATAATTCTATTGAAAAAGATGCCTAGTGAGCTACACATTAAGTGTTCACATTAATCTCAATTAAATTATATTTTAATTTAATTATTAGAATAAATAAAATTCACAAGACCGATGAATAATTTTATTCAATATTTATTGATCACATAGATTAAATAAATATTTATTCACATGGTAATGAATTATTATGAGGATATATAGTATTTATTTATAAATATTGATGAGGACTATCATACTAAGATTATATCTTGCAATAAATATTAATTTTTAAACTGGTAAAATAATATTTATCATTACACCAGTTAGTGAACACCATGAGAAATTAATAATAATATTATTATTTTTATTACATGGAATGAGGTCATATAAGGTTTATTATATTTTTAAGGGATGTTGTGTAATTAAATAATATTTTTAACCCTAAAACTATATCTATAAATAAATGACTATGTCTATTGTGTATAGATTGACCAAAATCTTGAATCATTGTGCACAATGAAATCTAGAGATCTATCTCAAGACTGAAGAATGATATAGGGATTATCCTTCCTCACCCTTCATCTCAATAATGATATTGAAAATTATGATTCTTCAATACTGAAGGAATTGTCCTACTTATCAAGAGAAAAATTACAATATGATTGATTCACTGTGCTTTCACCTAAAAATCCATCGACATTGTTCAAAGATCAAAGGATCACATGTGGATCACTGGTGCAGTGATTCTATAATTGGATCCTACAAATGCAATGATGATTAACTAAAAATGGTTTTTTATGGTCATCATTTTCATAAAATAAATATCTCTAGACTAGGGTAAAATTTATTTTGAATTATCAAAATTAATTATAAATTTGATATGAAAAAATCACTTCTGGGTTTCGACAACCTTCTTTGTCAATATTAATTGGAAAATTTTCATTGGTTAAGTTATTTATATCTTGTAAAATATGTTAATGGTCCATAAAGTCCAAAACTTTATGAGTTGGGATCCACCTCGATAAGCACTTCTATTGTTCTTAGAACTATCAAGTTCTTTCAAGTCCAAGTCAAATTCAAATTTATAATTATTTATTTTGTTTTTGGTCATTATACATTGAAAAATTAATTTTCATTCCAATTAATAATTCTTTCTTAGTCCTTAATGAAAATATCTTAATCCTCTTCCATATTTATCACTCACATAACTCATATCGATTAATAATTAATGAAGAATTCATGTGAATAACTCATCTAGAGGTGCCAATAATTATTTCTTGATAATACAAGAGTACACAACATATACTACTTTTTCACACATTGTATATCCATTTTCACTGAAACAGAACACCCATATGGATAATAATATCATGTTACTATCTTCCAAGTACTTCTATCCTCTTTTTTATGATTTGTTGTTCGGATCTTATTTTACATTGTGTTTTAGACATTTTGAATTTTTCAGAATATTTTGGGACTATGAATGGTTGGAACATTGTTAGGCCAAATTGTATAGGTTTTCCCAAGAACATGAATTCCTTGATTTGAGTTTATAGAATGGGGAACATGGTTAATTTAAATGGTTTTCCTTCCTCCATAAAATGTGATTCATATGAAAATTGGGATCATATATTTTGCACACGTTGTAAAAAATGTGTCCAAACCATGAACCCTTTGTTTAATAGCCCAGGAGGGAGCACGAAGTTAGAACAATGTTTGTCTAACCATGTGTCCTAACCATGAAACACTCTTTATAATTCGATTAAGGGCACATATTTCGTCACATGGTTTTTTATAACTATGCATCCTAACCCAATAAACCATGTGATAGGATTTTTAATCCCTCTAAAATTGTAATTAAAGTCTAAAACCCCCATTATAAATTCTAAACACCACCAAATTGAACATAATCCAACCCTTTTGATTTTGGAGTCGCTCTATATAGGATTTTGGATCCTTTAACCACTTAACTTCTCGGATTGAAGTGTTAGTGGAAAAGTTTGACCCCTCTTCGATAAGTATAGTCTCCTCGTTTTGGAATCCTCTTTGCTTCTCTTATACCCTTATTTGAGAGTGATGGATTCTCAAGTTATTTATGGATCTAAACCTTGTTTTTATAGACTATAATTATAAGTATGACTCTTTTAAATTCCTCAACTTTGAAACTCTATTGGTGTTTCCCCTCTCATGTGATTGATTTTCCATGAGATTAAATTTATGTGGTTCTCTAAGGATTTACTGACACATGAAACATTGATCGATTTCTTGATTTGAAATGTATTTTGAATTGATTTAAAAACCATTATTCGATAAGATTTATATAAAATTTAAAATTCATGGAATTACTAAATAAAATAACTTTTCAAATGCTTTGATAAATTAGGTGGATTTTGAGAAAATATTTCAAATAATGAAGATTGATTTAATGAAATCATTTTATCCCAATTCTGGATAAAATGGAATAAAAAGAAAGATGATTTTTGATGGCTTGAATTTTATGAAAACTTGTGATTTGGTTTTGAAATTGAAATGGAATTTTGAAACTTGAAATTGGGAAATTGAACAATGAATGATGAATTGATTTCATTTTCCAATGTTTGATTGATTAATTGAAAGCACATGGGATCCTAGGTAGTAATTTGGTTATTAGGACAATCATGCTAATACTATGACTCCCCATAAATATATTGAAAATGAAAACTCAAACTAAACCAAGTTTTTAATGTTTTTTCATGATGGGGTGTTGATTGGTTATATCCTGATAGCCTAAGCCTTAGGGATGTGTGTACACCTTGAGCCATTGTTGATTGACTGAGTAGATTGGGGATCATAGATCTAAGAACTAACTAACCTTAAGGCATATGAACATGGTGATATTTCGTGATTTTACTATCACATTTTAGTGTTTATTGAACTATTTTATTCAAGTTCTTTTGTTTATTGAAATTTTTCATTTATTCCTACTTTTGATATATCTTATATTTGATTGATTTCAAAGAATATTTGATTAAAACTATGAAAACGTTTTACTTTTAATTATTTAAATTGAACCATAAATGATTAATTTTTTATGGAACTTCTTATGTAATATTTGGTGAAATCCTACTAGCATATTTTTTTCCCACACCCTACCTTTTCCATCGAGCGTATTTAGATATTTTTATACCAAGTCTAGGAAAAAGGAAAGCTCCACTTGGAGGTGGTGGGTGTTCTTGATTCATGAGACCTTGTGTGATGGTGGTTATCAATGGAGCTATGATATACTTGTTACAAAAAGATTCTGGGTTTTCATATTGATGGATATTAGTCATATTTTTGGATGATATACCACTTTGATATTTATTTTTCTTCTTGTGGTATTTTTATCCTTGAGAAGCTTTTTAGAATATTTATTTTTCTTTGTTTTATATTACATTTTTATTTATTAATGTTTTTTGTACAAATTGTTCCCTATGACCTTTTATTCATTCTCTGGAACTAGTAGCCAACTCATGGGGATTGACAACACCCATTAGGCCATATAAGTGTCATATTGGGTAATTTTGTACCATGGTATTCAGTTTGGTTCATAAAAAAATAGCATCATAGGTAGGTTTATTATTTTTCTGATGTTTTCACGTAGGTTGGAATGTCTTACTAGACATGTGGTAGGATTTTCAAGACTTAAGGGGTTGTTTTAGAGAAAGCGTCTAGTCATCTCTCATCGTAGTTAGGCTTAAGTCACCAATGGAGTTTGGGAAAAGAATTATGAGGAATAAATTGATCTAATTATAGTATTTACCAATTTGATCTATGTATTTTGAAATACTTGTATATTTACTTTTATGTGATGAAATTGTTAGTCTTGTATATCTTGATAGATTTGATGATGTGGATATCTTTTCTAATGATTTTTCTTTTCCTTTTGATGTTGTGTAGTACCATTACCCCAAGAATACCTTTTTACATCCCTCGGGATAGATTTTATGATGTACCATGGTATGAAAACCCTCTAGTTGATCAAAAACTTTTGAGATATTTGTACATGTATTCCATGCTCTGGGATAAGTACCTATACCAATTACCATTCAGGCTACAGTAGTGGAGCCTAAAAGGGATAAAACTAGAGATCATGATAAGGAAATTCTTCAATAGAAACCATCAAATTTCCATGGATAAAGTTACCCATAAGAGTAAAAGTACTTATTGAATAATATTGAGATTCTTTTTATGTTTTTGGAAACATCATATTTAATAAAGGTGAAATTTTCTACCTTCAAGATTGAAGGGACTAACAAGAGGTGGTTAGATTTGATGGTTATTAAAAAGAAACATGAAGTATTGGAGTCTAGATAATTTAGAGAAATTTTCATGGATTATACCTATCTAGATTATTTAGTTTATAAAAATTATATGGAATCTATCAGCATTCAATAAGGTGAAAGAAGCATGACTCGATATGAAACCCTCTTAGATGAACTTGTTTAGTTTTCTCCTAAGATAGTGTAAAATAAGAAGATAGATGCACAATGATTGTATATGTTTCATAGATATAATGATAGATCTCAATCTTTCATGATGAATCTCACTTTTTATGTAGAAATTTTGGATAGATATTTGAGAGATGAGATGCACCTGTATGGTAAGCCAGTATTAACAAGTGTTCCTCCAACTCCCAATGGAATTCCTATTATTTATTTTCCAGGAAAGATAAAGTGTGAACATTATCATGGTGGATCTTAATATCAAGCATAATCAAAACCTTATATGGTTCCTAGAATAGGCCCATTTACTTTATTACAATGTTTCCATGTTGGGAATTCAAGGAAAGTTTATAAGGTGGCACTAATTATACGTGGCTCGTGTAGTATCTCCGACCATATATAAAAGTTATATAAAGTATTTTATACCCCAAAAAGTATAACAGGATCATCATCACCTAAAGGTACTATGGTGTAGTTATATTCTCCATGAACTAAGGGGTTCTAGTCATAAGAATCTGTAATTAAGCTTCTTCATACAATGAATAATTCTCTATAGGAAGATGATGTGAGTCCAGCAATAGTGAGAGGTTTTGTCACTATATCTTCATATTTAGTGTCTAAATTATTTGATATTGGATCATATAATTCATTTGTATCAAATATTAATTTTTTATATTAAATATTTCTATGGAAATTAGGTTTTCTATTATGGATATTGCTACACTCCTCCGAATAGAGAGAGATCAGGGTATCATATGCCCATCTTGTGCCTTTTATTTGTTGGAGATTGAGATCATCTAGGATTTTATAGTTTTTGATATTAAACCTATGAGTTTCATTATTGATATGGATTGAATTATTTCCCATAAATCCTAGATTTATTGTTGTCTTCGGTGGGTCTCTTTTACTTCCCCTGGTGGGGTGTGTCGTGTTTTCCAGGGAGAATGGGACCTGAGATCAAGTAGAGTCATCCCCCTCTTCCAAATTTTGGTAGGGTGATATATGTGTTTAATTTTTATTTTTATAAATAATATTTGAGTGGTGATATTCTTATAGAGTTCAATGATTTTCTTGATGCGTTTCTATTTGAATTTTGTTTCTTTCCACAGGTAAGGGAGGTAAAGTATTCTATTGACTTGGTAATGGGTACCCAACACATCTCTATTCTCTCTTACCATATGGAACCAACTAATTAAAGTATTTAAAGACTTGCATGGATTATGTTTTGGATAAATTCATTATTCACCTGAGTATGGATCCTTGTGTGGTGCCTATTCTTTTTGAAAATTTGATGGGACCCTTCACCTTCATGTTAATAACTAAAAATTAAATTGATTAATGGTAAATAAAAAGTATCTATTTCCAAGGATTGATGATTTACTCAATTAGTTGACATGGGATAAGTGTTCCTTGAAGATTTATCTTTGATCTGTTTATCACTATCTTTGAATCAAAGAGTATGATATCTTAAAAACCACATTCTAGGGTAGTTATTTCCATTATGAGTACCTTTTTATGACCTTTAGTATTACCAATAATCCTATAGTTTTTATAGAACTAATGAATAGGATATTCCAAAAGTAACTTGATTCATTCATGGTGGTTTTTTTGCTTTAAATATTTATTTACTCTAAAACAAAGGAAGATCACATGTGTCATTTAAGAGTAGTTTTGAAAATTTAAGGAGATCGTCGACTTTACGCCAATATATCAAAATGTAATTTTTGGATTTTGGAAGTGAAGTTCCTGGGACACATGGTCTCATAACATGGTATTTTCTTGGATTCAAATAAGTTGAACGATTTTATAACATGGGAATAATCATGTAATGTTTTTAATATTCGTATCTTCTTGGTATCGGTAGGGTATTACCACAAGTTTGTTAAATCTTTCTCAAAGTTGGCTTCTCTGATAATTATTCCAACTCAAAAATGGGTAGAGTTATTATGGCATCAGAAATATTATTATTATTTTTGTGATTTTAAGTGCCTTTTGACTTCTCCTCTAGTATTGACTCTTCTAGAGGTTGTATAGGTCAATGTGGTCTTTTTGAGGCATCGACTTCAAGTATCGGTTGTGTTATCATGCAGGATGATCATGTTGTGGCCTATGGTTCCCAAAAAAATAGTCTACATGAGAAGAACTATCTTTCACATGATCTTGAAATCATATATTTGATTCATTCTCTGAATATTTAGTGACATTACCTCTTTGGAAAAAGGTTTACCATTTATGCCGATCAAAAATTATATGTTATATCTTCTCATAAAATGATTTACATATCCTTCAGAGACAATGATTGGAGGACCTAAAATCTTTCCATTTTAAAATTTTAAAAACCCTTGGTAAGGGGAATGTTTTTTTATGCCTCGAGTATGAAATATACAACCCATGCCATGAAATAATCATCAGAAGAGTGGAATTTATGGCCCTTTTTACACATATACAACTGGGAGTTTGGGAGGATTAGTTCGAGATTATTCTAGAAAGAGTTTAGTTAACCTCCTCTCTACTTGAAATGATTTTTCTAAAATAGCAGTTTAATGATGAGTTATGTGGATTTAGGGACTCTCTTTGTGGTTGGGATACTATTTGCGAGTGATTGATATCTCCTGAGGGTATCCAATGATTTTGGAGCTGGTATGCCATACTTTTTCTTGTGTGAAAATATGTGATGGGATATTGCATTAGTTCCTAATTGGTGGTACACCTTAACACCATCCACAAAAATCGTTTTTCCCAACGCCACACTTTTATCAGTGCTAACGAAAAAGCACTGATAAAGGGGGGTACCTTTATCAGTGATAAAAAAGTGCTAATAAAAGTACCCCTTTATCAGCACTTTTTTTAGCACTGATAAAGTTACCCCCCTTTATCACCGATTTTTTTAGCGCTGATAAAGGGACCCCCATTATAAGCGCTTGTTTAGTAGTGCTGATAAATAGGGGGCCTTTATCAGCACTTTTTTTAAAAGCACTGATAAAGGGTCCACTTCTAAAAAAAATTAAAAAAAATATATTAAAATATAAATATAGTTATATAGTTATATTGATATAAATACAATATATAATTTTTAAATATATTTTAGATAAGTATAAATGTACATTTACACTTAATATACTTAATATATATAATATTTAGTGAAAATGGCTTCTTAAAAAATTTAAAAAATATTTTAATTAATAATTTTCTAATTATTATCGATTAAAAATCATTTAATAACAATTTGAAGACACAAAAAATAAAAACAATTAATAAAAGATCTAAAATAAGTTGAATATGGAACTCAAACTTCAAACGGCCATAACTTTTGATCCGGGTGTCTGTTTAAGCTCCACAGCATATCAAATCGAATTCTACGACGAGCTCTATGAGCTAGTGACCAAGGAAAATCCTCTATCACATTTCTTGAGTCCAAAAAAGGACCAGAAGCCCTAAAAAACTGAGTTTTTAGTCGGGGTACCCCGGTTTTTTAACATTTTGTGGATTTTTAGCCTCGTTTAAGTGGGTATTATTGCCTTTTTTTGGTGGGGACTGAATTTATTCCAAGGTATTACATTCATATTGATATTATGTCTTTGAAATTTTATCATTTTTTATAATTCACTGCTATTTATATTCAAATATATAACAATATATACATATTTTTTATATATTCACACATAAAAATTAATTATAAATATAAATAATAAAATATATTTACATATAAAATATATTAGATTTATCTAAATAATAACTAATATCCATTTTATTTAAAATAAAAATATATGAATATTTATATACCTATATATTAATATAACTATATATATATATTAATCTAGCTATATATATATATATATTAATATAACTACAGATATATTAATATTACTATAAATATATATATTAATATCACTATAAATATATATATTAATATCACTATAAATATATATATTAATATAACTATATATATATATATTAATATAAATATATATTACTATACGAATAAATATAACTAAATATATATATATATAAATAGAGATATATATTAATATAACTATATATATATATACTAATATAAATATATATTACTATACGAATAAATATAACTATATATATATATATAGATATATATTAATATAACTATATATATATTAATATAACTATATATATTAATATAACTATATATATTAATATAACTATATATATATATATATTAATATAAATATATATTACTATACGAATAAATATAACTAAATATATATATATATATATATATCATGATATGGTAAACAAATCAAAATAGAGTAGTGGTAAGGGTTTAGGTGCACAGGGGAGAGGTCTCAAGTTCAAAACCTGGTGGAGGTAGAGGCGCGTGCATGGGGTGGATGTGGGGAGCTAGCCCTGATAAAGGGAGGAGGGGGTGTGTGTGGGGTGCTGGAGGGGGTAGAAAGTGTTGTTAAAAGGGGGATCAAGGGCTATAAAAGCCCCCCGGATTGGCAGGTTTTTTTTAATTTTTTGTAATTGTTTTTAAATTGTTTTTAAATTTTTCTTAATTTTTATTGATTTTTTTTAACTTTTACCAGCGCTAAAACAAAAGCACTGATAAAGGAAGTGCTGATAAAGGACCCCTTTATCACTGCTAAAAAAGCACTGATAAAGGGGTACTTTTATCAGCGCTTTTTTTAGCACTGATAAAGGGGACCCCCCCCCCCCCCCTTATCTTCGCCGGCTTTAACAATGCTTCTCTAGCACTGTTAAAGGACATTTTTAGCATAGATAAAATGTGTATTTGTAGTAGTGATGATATATGGTGATGATTCTAGTAGTCAGGCATGAGATGATATATCACTATCTTTTCTTCTCATTATTATGCATATCAGCAAGTAAAGTTAAATCACAGAAAACCTTCATATTTTCTTTCACACCTTCTTATGATGATTTGGATGTGTGATGAGATTTTTAGGGGTTTCATGGTTGGGTTACTATGTATCACTTGAGGGAATAATATGATATGGGCATTGATTGATCGACTAACCAAATCATCTCAATTTTTTCCCATTCATGATACAACCAAATTTGATCCCTTAAAAAGTATATATGTGTAGAAGATGATTATATTGAATGAAGTTCCCTATATTATAATTTCTTACAGAGATCCATATTTCACATCTCGTTTTTGGAGAGTTTTCTAGAAGGAAATGGGATATCAGGTTATTTTGAGCATGGCATATAATCTTTATACATATTTCTAGACCAAATGATTTTTACCGTCTCTTGAATACATTCTTATTACTAGCATTCTCAACATTGGTTGATCGTATGTTAACCACTTGGGACTAGTTTTATTTTCCTATAATAATAGTTACGAGTTGTCAATTTGGATGGTTCCATTTTAGGCCTTGTATGGTCACCCATTTAAATATTTATTGTGTTGGTTAGAGATTAGTTAAACGTACCTGGTTGGACATAGTTTTCTCAAAGAGACAATGAACAAGATTCATTTCATTTTTCATAGAATAGTGACAACACATAGCCGATATAAATCCCATCTGGAACATCCTTAATATAGTTTAGTGTTTTCAATTGGTGACTATGTGTTTTTGAGATTTTCAATTCATTTGTGTCATTTATGGCTAAAAAATAGTTAAATTTAGCTATGAGATATGTGGGACCATATGAGGTTTTTGAGAAGATTAGAAAGTTGGATTACAATTTGAAATATCCACCTTAGTTGATATTGATTTATAATGTGTTTCATGTGTCATGGATTAGAAGGTATCCCCCTAAACTATATCATGTCTTGAGCTAGGAGTAACTTGATGTGGAACCTTATTTATCTATAATTGAGTAGTCAATTCGTATTTTTGATTTTCAAATGAAGGTATTATATATAAATTTCACACTTTTGGTTCGAGTGCTTTGGAATTATGGTTATGTTTATTATTATACATGGGAGTGTGAGGCCCTAGTGAGATAGTAGTAGTATCATCTCTTTTATATGGGTATTTCTTGATATGTTTCCTTGGGTAGAAATTATTTATGGTGGGGAGATTATAAAATATCATTACCATATTTTAGGAACTTATAACCCCTTGTTTTGATTCTCCTTTGTTTGGATCTGATTTTAAGTTTTTTAGGTATTTTTTTAAATTTTTCGATGTTATTGGGCTTGTAAACAGTTGGCACATGGTTAGGAAAAAAATTTCTGGTTGTCCCAGGAAACTATGTGCCTTGATGTGAGGTTCTAAGAGGGGTTATACAGTTAGTTAAAACTATGTTTCATCCCCCCTTAAATTGTGTGTTATGGGACTGTGTTGATCACATAGTTGGTGCATGGTTGTCAAAATGTGTATCCAAACCGTGAACCCTTTGTCCATTATCCCAGTAGGGAGTGCACTGCCGGGACATAGTTTTTCTAGCATTGTAGTCTAACCCTAAAACACTCTCTTTAAATCTAGTAAGGCCACACTATTAGGTGCATGATTTTTTCTTACTATACGGAATAACCTTGTAAACAATGTGATGGGATTTTTAATCCCACAAAAATTGTAATTAGAGTCCTAAAACACCCATTATAAATTCTAAAAGCTTCTTAATTGAACCTAATATGACCCTTTATCTTTTGGAGTCTCTTTGGGGGGGATTATGGATCCTTCAACCACTTGTCTTCTTAAATATAAGTGTAGATGGACTAGTTGGATCCCTCTCTAATAAATGTAGTGTCATTATTTTGAAATACTCATTTCATATCTTCTCTCCTCCTTTGAGGTCGAGGGGTCATTATGTCTTTAATGTATTTAAACCATGATATGATGAATTATAATTATTTTTATTCCTCTTTATTATTCCTCTCCTTCATCTCTCCATTGGTAGTTCCCATGTCAGTTGATTTATTAACCATTTTATTAAAGTTAATTGGTTCCATAAGGACTTTACCTATACATCAAACCTTTATTGATCACTTAATTTGAAAGGTATTTTCAATTAATTTTTGAATATTTATTTGAGAAGATTTAGATTATTTTTAAAAGGTATGGAATTGTGAAATAATACACCTTTTCAAAGGATTTGAAAAATTGGGTGGATTTTGAGAAAAGATGGATTGAAATGAGGATTTATTTGATGAAATAATTTGATGGATATTCTTTTTAAAAATTTTCCTAAAATGAAAGATGATTTTGAAAGGAATGAATTTATTGAAAACCTATGATTTGGTTTTAAAACTGAAATATAATTTTGAAAAATAAATTGGGATATTGAACTATAAATGATGAATTGATTTGATTTTACCATGTTTGGATGATTTATTGAAATAAATTGTGAGTATGGGTAGTTTATGGGTGATTAGGACAAGCATATAAGGACTCTGACTCCCTATAAATGGATTTATGAGGAACACTCTAACTAAACAAATTTTGGTATGTTTTTCCATTATGGGGGGTTGATTGATTATATCTCGATGGCCTGAGCCTTAGGGATGTGTACACACCTTGAGTGGTTATTTAATGACTAATTAGTATGAAGATCCAAGAGCTAGGAATTAACTAAACTCAGGGAATATGTATATGGGGATTTGTTTTATTTTACTATTACATGTTGTTGTTTATTGAACCATATTATTCATTCTCTTTCATTTATTCAAAACCTTTATTTAGGCCTTCTTTTAATATATCTATCATATATTTTATTTGAAATCATGTTTTACTGAAACTATGAAACAATTTTAACATGCCTTTTCATATTTAAATTGAATATTAAATGGTTTATTTTTTATAGAACTACATATGGAACATTTAGTGAGATACTACATGGCTATTTTTTCTCATACCATACCTTTGACTTCAGGTGTTTGCATATTTCCTTAATCTAGGTCCAAGAAAAGGGAAAGTGCCACTTGGAGGTGGTTGGTGTGCATGATTCATGGGACCTTGGGTGATGGTAGCATTCAGTGGATATGTGATCCACTCATTACATAGATATTGTAATTTTTTTCTTGATGGATATTGTGTCTTATTTTTGGATGATGTAACACTTCGATATTTATTTTTTTTCTTGTGGTACTTTTCTCCTTGAGGGGTTTTTATGATACCAACTATTCTTTGTTTTATCTTCCACTATTATTTATTAGTGGTTTTTTCATATGGATAAATCATTCCCTATTACCTTTTATTGATTCCATGGTGCTATTTTCTAACCCATATGAATTGGTAATTCCATTCGGGCCATATTAGTGTCATCTCAGGTACTGATGCACCAGGGTTTTTGGGTTGGTTTATGACATGGTCTTTGGTTCATTATGAAATGAATACATATTTCATGAATTAAATTAACAATTTTTTTAACCATATAGGGTGTAAAATAGATTTTTCCGAACACACACAATGTATATTTTCTACACAGAATGCAGTATGTGTGTTTTCATGGTGGAAATCATGGGCTTAATGTGTGTCACACAATTAATACACCATGTGTATTTAATGAATCACACATATAGGTTTAAAACCATTTAACTTGAATTAAAAATAATTTATCCATTCTAAGCATCATGTACTTCATAAATTTCTATAATTTGATCACACAGAGTCCCTAGGTATATTTTGTAGATATCCGACAAAGTGGTGTACATGCCATGTTTCCATATTTCACATGTCATGTTCTTTACCTATTTACACTGAAATAGTAAATTTAACTAATTACTCTATTAAAACTCATCGACCTAAGTTTCATGAGGTCATTAAATTCACATTACATTCAAGTGAATATACTTAAAATTATATTATATTCTTAATTAATTATATTTAATATTTGAAATTATAAATCGTATACAGTCATTGAATACTAAAGAAACAATGAATTAAATTATACAGAACATGTAATATTAATGTGGTATATGTAGAATTATTTTTTTAGTACATGTAAAGACCTGGAAATTTCAAGGATTTTTTTTAAATTCTTTGGAATTTTATGAGTAGGTAGTTTCTAACGACGCTTGATTTCGAGGCCCAGTGTGCCCAGAATCAATTTTCGAAATTTAGCTCGGGTACGTTCAGTGATCGAAAGGGCGGGTTTTTCAAACTTTTGAACTGGTGCTCGAAAATAAAATTTGAGGGCACCGATGAACTCACAGTGTCGGTAATTTCTTAAGGGGACACTTACCGTATTTGCGTTCTCAAAAGAGGAGAAGTTAATTTTTGGGGATTTGTTTAAGAAATAAATAAAAATTGTCAGAAAAATTTTTATTACTAAAGGAGGTTACTCCTTCCCATGGGTAGTTAAGATTGGGGCCCTTAGCCACTTAATTATCCAAGTGAGGTGGTTAGAGAGGTGGGTCCCACACGAGACCCACCATTTAATTTCCTCTTACCACACTTATTTCCCCTACTTTTTCCTTGACTTTTCCTCCATTAATATCCCTTTTTTAATTATTGGGTAACTCCTCTTATTGATTAATCATGAACCTTCATTTTCCCCTTTTTAATTTAAACTTCCAATGCGTTTAATTATGGATAACCTCCTCTCTCCTTTATTTTTTCAACACTTTTTAATTAGTGTGGTGAATTGATTATGAGAGAGTTTCTTTGCATGTAAAATTAAATAATAGGAGGAACCTATTATTTAATTTTGGGAGAGCATCATTGGTGAAGGAAAGAACGTGGGAGAACTCTTAAGCATTGGGCGAAGAACACCGGCCTCCGACGAAGAACGACAATGAACGCTGGTTCCTCGGAGATTGACGAAGCACCACCAATCTTATTCTCTATGACAAGAGAGGAGATGCTGCTTCCTCCTCAACGCACCCCGACGACACCTACGATCCTTTTCTCCGCGACACCGTGTACTGTGACGCCAACAATCATCTTCTTGGTTGAGGTAGGTGTCTATTTTGAGAATGTTAATATTCCCATGTTTGTTTTCCTCTAAAACATGAATTTGGATCAACTTCTTATGAAGTTGATCCAAGAACGATTATTATTGGCGGGTTGGGGATTATTATTTTTGAGTAATTTTTGGGAATTAAATTCAATCCTAACTAATTTTTGTGCCTCGTTTGTCGTTGAACACTATTGTTGTTCAACCCTTTTTATTATCAACTAACGCGGAGGGCGCAGGCCGAACAAACACGACCTGTGACCCTCCGAAGTTTTTTTGTCTGGGCACGTGTTGATGGGCGACAATGGAACAAGACCGCAATAGTGTGTAGAAGCCATCGCAGGGAAGAACGGGTCCTAGGAGAGCCGTAGGCGCAGACGGTGGAAAAATCAAACCACTGGAGCGCGTCCAGTGGTCTGTGGAAGGCGCTGCCGGCGCGGCGGCGCCGCCGGCATGAGCCGCCGCGGATTCAGCCATGGCAGCAGGTGGCCAGATCCCATGGCCTCGCGGGATCCATTGGAGGACGCGGCGCCCGTCGCGTTCGTAGAGCGCAAAGGGAGGGGGGACCGCGTCCCCCCTGCTCGGCCTGCTGGCCAAGCCAACGCACCCCACCCCTGTTGGGTCGGGGCGGGTCGCGCGGACCAAGCCAGGCCGAGCCGCGCCCCGCCGGGTCGGGCTACACCCTACCGGGACGGACCTGGGTCGGGTCGACCCGGTTCGGGCCGACCCAGGGGGTTGGGCTGGGTCAGGTCGGGCCCAGACCCCCCATTTCGGACCGTTTTCTGTCTTTCACCCACATCCTGGGCTACGGACCTCCGATCAATGCGCCGTTAGTTGCGTTGGGATCCTTGGATTGAGACAGTCATTTCACTATATTACACTCAAGGTTTTGAAGAACTTTGGGTATGGCCGGGTTGGTTCGAACACGAAATCAACCGGGCCCTCGGAGCGGAAACGCTTTTAACTCGAGCTCTGGACGTCCGATTGACGTTTCGTCGACTTTGTTGGTTTCCTATTAGTGATACGGTTCTTTTGGATTACTCCTCTTGAGGTTTGGATACATCTGGAGTATGTTCATGTTGGTTTTAGCTTAAAAACCAATCGGGCCCCTCGAACAAAATAGCCAATAACTCTCATATCGGGCCTCCGATTGACGCACCGTCTGTCGCGTTGGGTTTCTTTTGATGAGGCGGAACTTTTGGACACATAAACTCTAGACTTCATGACAGTTGATGTATCGGCCCGCTTTTTCTCGAGGAGCGGACCCTCCCGGAATCGAGCATGTTGTGTGCGGGAACCCTAGAGCTGGCTGCGACTGCATCGACTTATGTACTGGAATCCTATATGGGTTCGACAGTGATGATAACAGTACTTGGATCCTTCGTGGGTTTGGCAGCGACGACTACCGTACTGGAATCCTCCGTGGGTTAGATGATGATGACTACTATTCTTGTATCATATGTGGGTCCAACAGTATTGACCTCTATACTTGTATCCTTTGTGGGTCCGACAGAGTAGTCGGTCTTGTATAATTTGTGGGTCCAACAGCTTAGCTGGTCTTGTATCCTATGTGGGTCTGATAGCTTAGATGAATCAGTGACTACATCTGATCATATCTATCACCTTATGAAGTTTATACCTGTGTGAGTTGAGTCTTGAATCTCAATCATTATCATTGATGTGGTTGACTTTATTTCCTTTGTAGACTGGGTTGTGTTTTTCCTGTGTGGACTGAGTTGTGCTATCCTTGTGGACTGGGTTGTGCTTTCCTTTGTGGACTGCGTGGTGCTTGGGAGTCAGAGATGAGCTGTAATTGATGACTTAGGTATATGTATGGGCATATACCTAAGTAGTGTTGTTGATAATTCGTGACTGTATCTTTCCTTTTTGGTTTATCCTTCGTGGATTCTGAGAGACCTTCAGGGGTCTCGGGGTCCCTACTGAGTATCATATACTCACCCCTGCATGGGCTATGACCGCACTACATTGTGCTGGTTGCAGACGATGGACAGCACTGATCGAGGTGGAGGCTTGAGGAGGTGGACAGTACCCGGAGGTGGACCAATTGACGGGACGTACACGGAGCGGGCAACCGGACCCGAGGAGTTGAGGAGACTATCTGTACCCACCCTTCAGGTGGGATTTCCGGAGGACGACTCGGTGTTGCTGTTTTTTTACTGTTGTTGTACTTTCCTTTCATTTGTACTGTACTTTCAATTGGGTTTGTATTTTGGCCCATTTACTTTTATAGAACTTACCTTGTACTCAGTTTTGCTTAGTGTTTACTTTGATTGCGTACTCTGTTGTGTATGTTACTTATTAAAGGCAATGCCTTCCCTACTTTTGGGATTTACGCCTTTGGTGCAGTCACCAGCCCGTGGCCTATGGAAGACGGGCTTGGGGTAGTCACAGCACGGGCCCCGAGGACGGGTTATGACAAATTGGTATCAAAGGAGTCGGTTCTGCAGCAGAACTCAGGACTCTGATAATTTCTTCTCTATGGAGCAATAATGTTTAGAGTAATGAGTGTGGTTATCAGTCCAGGGAGTCCAGTGTTGGTGCAGCGGCCGACATATCCATACACCAGGACCCTGACTTCTGATTTCCAACTCAGTGCAAGAAAACATTGATTGCATGTGTGTTTAAAAATTTTTCTTTGTGATTACTTTGTGTCAGATCACCAGGTATACTGTATTAACCGTGTCACACCTGTTTCTTTTCAGAATGGCCCCACGATGGAAGCCAGCTTGGCTTCTGAGCTTTGTGTGAGTCGGCAGCCCACCGATCGACGAGGCCTCGGTGCAGGGCCCCATTACCGCGGAGGCATCGGCGGTACCTCTACCCGCCGAGCCACCGATGCTACCCACCCCAATGGCAGAGAGTGCGCATCGCCTCAGCGCGTTGCACAAGTTTCAGAGGCAATGGCTGCCCAGGTTCAGCGGAGAGACGGATCCTCAGGCTGCCAAGGATTGGCTGGAGGCCATCGTCAGAGTCTTCATATTTGTAGGGACACTAGTAGACCTCATGGTCATCCTTTCCGCGAGTCTCCTGCATGTAGCAGCAGGAAGAAAGTGGATCATGATTCTCCAGGTGTATGATGAGGAATCTCTACTTTGTACGGACTTCGAGAGCCCCTTCCGCTCGGATTTCGTTCCAACCACCCTTCGTGCGGTGTGCATCCAAGATTTACTACAGCTGTGGTAGGGAAGAATGTCAGTAGCCCAGTACGCGGCGAGATTTACCGACCTCTCGCACTACTCCATGGACATGGTACGAGACCCATTCTTCTAGTCCCAGACCTTTGAGCAGGGGCTGAGGCATGAGATTAGAACTTCGACGATTCCACTCAGCATCCCGACCCACACGAGGGTGCTGTAGCGAGCCCTGCTAGTGAAGAGATTTCTCACCGAGCAGCCATCAGCAATGAGACCCACCGCATGACGGCATGGAGCGGAGTCTTCTGCAGCTGGCAGTCGGCAGATGACGCAGGGGTCCAAGCAGACCAGGCCATCTGGTGGGTGACCTCAGGACACGGGTTCGGCTGTGCAGGGCACACGGCGCAAAGAAAGCCTTCCGAGGAGCAGAAAGTGCTATGCATGCGGCGGGTAGGGCCACATGGCTCATGACTGCCCGACCCGCCATGAAAACGAGCAGCAGACAGTGGAGGGACCACCTAGGGAGAGGTATAGGTTCGACCGTGGCGGTCCGCAGGGAGCAGGCAGACGAGGCAGAGGAGATGGTCGAGCAGTGGTTGGTGGAAGATGCTTCGAGGCTCTACCACCACCACCCCCAAGAGGTCCACCCCAACCATAGGGAGCCGACAGGTAGAGGCAGGAACATATCCAATAAGTATAGGATTATGACCATGGTGCACCCGAGATGATTCGAGGTACTATCTGTGTCTACTCAAACCTTTTTTTATTTCTTATAGACACAGGTGCGAGTCATTATTTTATTGTCGCTGCCCTTGTTCAGAGCTTGGAGATTCCGACAGAACTGTTGACTCGATCCTTGCAGCTAGATACTCCTACGAGAGAAGACTAGACGATTACTCACTAGTGTCGGTAGTGTGAGATTACTCTAGGAGGTGATATCTTCAGCTAGGATCTTCTTGTAGAGGCATCGAGGCCTTACGACGTCATCTTGGGTATGGACTGGTTATCTACAGTCCATGTTCAGATTGACTGTAGTAGACGCAAGATATGGTTTGTCCGCACGGATGGGACCAGGTTCACCTTCACCGGTGAGAAGGGAACCTCCGCAGCACAGGATGGACTCACGCAGAGGATAGGGCAGCCAATCACACATCAGTTGGCTAGTATCATCCTCGGAGCAATTGACGTACAGAGTCCGAGTTTTCCTGTAGTGGTGGATCAGTATGCAGAGATTTTTCCGAACAATATTCCAGGACTACCTCCTCGAAGAGAGGTAGATTTCTATATAGACCTATACCCCATGACATCACCGATATCCACTCCAGCATATCGGATGGCTCCCGCCAAGCTTCGTGAGCTGCGAGTACAGCTGGAGGAATTACAGGGGAAAGGTTTCATCCGACCTAGTGTTTCACCCTGGGCTTCTCTGGTCCAATTTTCCAAGAAGGCGGATGGGGTATTGAGACTATGTGTTGATTATCGTCGCCTGAACTAGGTGACCGTGAGGAACAAGTATCCACTTCTAAGGATTGAAAACCTCTTTGATCAGCTCAAGGGATCATGTTGGTTCTTAAAGATAGACCTCAGGTCAGGCTATCATCAGCTCCGAGTTCGGGACGAGGATGTGTAGAAGACGACCTTCAGGTGTCGGTACGACCACTATGATTTCTTGTTCATGCCTTTCGCTGTGACCAATACTCCAGCACTGTTCATGAGTCTCATTAATAGGATATTCCAACCCTACCATGATCAGTTTGTCATAGTCTTCATTGAAGACATACTAATTTACTCGACGACTGAGGAGAAGCATGCCTACCACCTATGGGTTGTACTGGATACACTCCGAGAGCACCATCTTTATGGTAAGCTCTCAAAGTTCTAGTTCTGGCTTTGAGAGGTTCACTTCCGGGGGCACATCATCTCTGATGAGGGAGTTGCAGTGGATCCCGCAAAGGTCGAGGCGGTACTTGCTTGGGAGCCACCCAGGAGCATGACGGAGGTGCGAAGTTTCCAAGGTCTTGCTGGGTATTATCGGAGATTTGTGCCAGACTTCTCGAGAGTTTCATCACCGCTTACAGCTTTGAAGAAGAGGGGTAAACCCTTCGTGTGGTCAGACAGATGTCAGCAGAGCTTCCAGGAGCTGAGGTAGAGATTGACTAGTGCACCCATCTTGAGGCTACCAGAGGAGGGCATAGGGTATGTAGTTTACTATGACGCATCAGGGACTGGGATCGAGTATGTCCTGATTCAGAAGTGAGAAGTGATCGCTTAAGGTTCACGGCAGTTGAGGCAGCAGGAGCAGAACTACGCTACCCATGACCTGGAGTTACCAGCAGTGGTCTTTACCTTGAAGATATGGCCGTACTATCTGATGTGCGAGTGCTTTATAGTCTACTCTGACCACCAAAGTCTCAGGTACATATTCTCGCAGAAGGACCTGAACCTGAGACAGCGGTGATGGCTTGAGTTCCTCTAGGATTATGACTTTGAGATAGTATATACTCCTGGGAAGGGGAACATAGTAGCTGGTGCTCTCAGCAGGAGGTCGGGCATCCAGCTACTTGGAGAGGCGACGAAGCAGCTAGCCTCATTGTAGATATCCTTTGTGGATAGAGATGGGGCAACCTTTCTTCAGTCGCTCACGGTCACTCCTCAACTACTTCAGTGGGTCAGAGAGGCACAACATGGGGACTTGGACTGTGAGACGCGACATGCACAAATATCCTCAAGACAGACACCAGATGGATTTTCTGTAGGAGGAGACCATGTCATCTTTTTCAGGGGACGTACCATGGTACCAGTTGCATTGCAGGAGGAGGTGCTGAGGGACTTCCACACTTCCCCTCTAGCGGTACATCCTGGAGTAGCGAAGATGTATCAGGACCTCAAACGACAGTACTGATGGACGGGTATGAAGAAGGTTGTGGTAGAGTTTTTTTCTTGATGTCTCACTTTACCGCAAGTGAAGGTGGATCACCAGGTACCTGCAGGCTTGGTACAGCCCTTATAGGTCCCATAGTGGAAGTGGGACGGGATATACATGGATTTCATGATGGGGCTTCCATGTACTTCCAGAGAACACAACTCCATCTGGGTGATTGTCGACTGACTCACCAAGTCGGCACACTTCTTACCTATCAGAGAGTAGGGATCAGTAGAGAACTTAGGATGCCTCTACATTCTAGAAATCATATGGCTTCATGGTGTGTCGTTGACTATCATCTCTGATCGAGATGCTCGCTTTACTTCTCGGCTTTGGAAGGGGTTTCAGGAGGCATTTGGGACGCAGCTATGCCTAACCACCGCCATTCACCCTCAGAAAGATGGATAGATGGAGAGGACCATTTAGACTCTCGAGGACATGCTCCGTGCATTTTTCCTTGACTTTGGTCGTAGCTGGGAGGATCACCTACCCTTGGTGGAGTTTGTGTACAACAACAGCTATCACTCCATCATCGGGATGGCACCTTACAAGGAACTGTATGGTCGACCTTGCAGATCACCTCTATGTTGTACTGACCCTGGGGAGTCAGCACTCGTAGGACAAGAGATGGTTCAGGCTACGACAGAGAAGGTGAAGATCATACAGGAGCGGATGAGGACTACATAGAGTAGACATAAGTCCTCTGCTGATAGGAGGCGGAGACCACTGGAGTTCGAGGATGGCGACCACGTTTTCTTACGGGTCTCACCTCGACATGGATTACAGAGATTTGGCTAGGGCGGAAAGTTATCTCCATTCTTCATCGGACCATTCCAGGTTCTCGGTAGGATAGGCGAGGTGGCTTATCGCCTGGCTCTTCCACCTCAGTTGCACCGGGTGCACGACGTCTTCCACGTATCTCAACTGAGGAGATACGTGCATGACCCGACGCATATCATCGATCATGGGGAGCTGGATATCGATAACGGGGCGACTTTTGTGGAGGTCCCAGCGGAGATCGAGGATTGACAAGAGCGGGTCCAACGTGGACAGTCGATACCTCTGGTGCGCATTTGTTGGCAGCATGGGAACCTCTAGGAGAGTACATGGGAGCGGGAAGCTCAAATGTGTGCTCAGTACCCTCATTTGATTTCCTAGTTTATGTTATAGCTTTATGGGGACGTAAATCCTTGAGGTGGGAGTAATGTAAAGACCTGGAAATATCAAGGATTTTTTTTAAATTATTTTGAATTTTACAAGTACGCAGTTTCTGACGGCGCTTGATTCTAAGGCCCGGTGTTCCCAGAATCAATTTTCAAAATTTAGCTCTTCTATGTTCAGTGAATGAATGGGTGAGTTTTTCTAAATTTTGAATCGGTGCTTGGAAATAAAATCTGAGGGCACCGATGAACTCGGAACATCGGTAATTGCTTAAGGGGACACTTACCGTAGTTGCATTCGCAAAAGAGGAGAAGTTAATTTTTGGGGGTTTTTTTAAGAAATAAATAAAAAAATTCGGAACAATTTTTATTACTAAAGGAGGTTACTCCCTCCCATGGGCAGTTAATGGTGGGGCCCTTATCCACTTAATTACCCAAGTGATTAGGTTAGAGAGGTGGGGCCCACATGAGCCCCACCATTTAATTTCCTCTTTCGCCATTTATTTCTCCTACTGTTTCCTTGACTTTTCCTCCATTAATATCCCTTGTTTAATTATTGGGTAACTCCTCGTATTGATTAATGAGGAACCTTCCTTTCCCCCTTTTTAATTTAAACCGCCAACGCGTTTAATTATGGGGAACCTTCTCTCTCCCTTCTTTTGTCAACACTTTTTAATTAGTGTGGTGAATTGATTACGGGAGAGTTTCTTTGCGTGTAAAATTAAATAATAGGAGGAACCTAATATTTAATTTTTGGAGAGCATCGTTAGCGAAGGAAAGAACGAGGGAGAACTCTTGAGCTTTGGGAGAAGAACATCGGCCTCCGAAAAAGAATGACGAAGAACGCCTGTTCCTTGGAGATTGATGATTCACCACCAATCTTCTTCTCCATGACAATAGAGGAGACACTGCTTCCTCCTTGGCGCGCCCCGACGATGCCTACGATCCTTTTCTCCATGATGTCGTGTACCGCGATGCCAATGATCGTCTTCCTGGTTGAGGTAGGGGTTTATTTTGATAATGTTATTTTTCCCATGTTTGTTTTCCTCTAAAATATGAACGTGGATCAACTCCTTTTCAAGTTGATCCATGAACAGTTATTATTTGCGGGTTAGGGATTAGTATTTGCGGGTAATTGTTGGGAATTAAATTGAATCCTAACTAATTTTTGTGCCTCGTTTGTCATTGAATATTATTGTTGTTCGACCATTTTTTTTATCAACTAACGCAGAGGGTGCGGGCTGAAAAAACATGGCCGGCGAACCTCTACAGTTTGTTTGTTTGTGCAAGTGTTGACAGGCGACAATGGAACGAGACCACAATAGCGTGTGGAAGCCGTCGCAGGGAAGAACGGGTCCCAGGAGAGCTGCAGGCGCAGACGGCGGACAAATCAGACCACCGTAGTGCGTCCGGTGGTCCGCGGAAGGCGCTGCCGGCGCGGCGGCCGGAGGCAGGGGCACCCCGGCGTGCCGACAGCTGGAACCGCCATGGGCTCCAGAGGAGGACGCAGCGCCCGCTGCGTCCGCGGAGTGCAAAGGGAGGGGGGACTGTGTCCCCCCCTGCTCGGCCCGCTGGCTGAGCTAGCGCACCCCCCCCCCCCCCCCCGGCCGGGCCGGGGCGGGTCGTGAGGACCGGGCCGGGCCGCGCCCTGCCGGGACGGACCCAGACCTGGGTCGGGTCGACCCGGTTCGGGCCGGGCCGGGCCCAGACCCCCCATTTCGGACCGTTTTCGGTTATTCACCTACATCCTGGGCTACAGACCTCTGATCGACGCACCTTTAGTTGTGGTGGGATCCTTGGATCGAGACTGTCGTTTCGGTATATTACACTCATGGTTTCGGAGAACTTTTGGTATGGCCGGGTTGGTTCGAACACGAAACCAATCAGGGCCTCGGAGCGGAAACGCTTATAACTCAAGCTCCGGACGTCCGATTGACGTGTCACTGACTTTTTTAGTTTCCTCTTAGTGAGATGGTTCATTTGGCTTACTCCGCTTGAGGTTTGGACACAGCTGGAGTACGGTCGGGTGGGTTGTAGCTTAAAAACCAACCGGGGCCCTGGAACAAAATAGCCAATAACTCTTAGACCGGGCGTCCGATTGATGCACCGTCTGTCGCGTTGGGTTTCTTTTAACGAGGTGGAACTTTGGGACACATCAACTCTAGACTTCATGATAGTTAATGTATCGGCCCTCTTTTGCTCGAGGAGTGGACCCTCTTGGAATCTAGCATGTTGTGTGTGGGAACCCTAAAGTTGGTTGCGACTGCATCGACTTCTGTACTAGAATCCTCTGTGGGTTCGACAGCGACGATGACTATACTTGGATCCTTCGTGGGTTCGGCAGCAATGACTACCGTACTAGAATCCTCTGTGGGTTCGATGGTGATTACTACTATTTTTGTATCCTATGTGGGTATGGCAGTATTGACCTCTTTACTTGTATCCTGTCTGGGTACGGAAAAGTAGCTGGACTTGTATCTTTTGTGGGTCCGACAACTTAGCTGGTCTTGTATGCTATGTGGGTCCGACAGCTTAGATGAATTAGTGGCTACATCTGATCATCTCTACCACCTTACGAAGTTTATACCTGTGTGAGCTGAGTCTTGAATCTCAATCATTATCATTGATGTGGTTGACTTTCTTTCCTTTGTGGACTGGGTTGTGTTTTTCCTGTGTGGACTGAGTTGTGCTATCCTTGTGGACTAGGTTGTTCTTTCCTTTGTGGACTGCATCGTGCTTGGGAGTTGGAGACGAACTGTAACTGATGACTTAGGTACATGTATGGGCATATACCTAAGTAGTGTTGTTGATACTTTGTGATTGTATCTTTCCATGTTTTTTTATCCTTCGTGGATTCTGAGAGACCTTCAGGGATCTCGGGGTCCCTACTGAGTATCGTATACTCACCCCTGCACGGGCTATGCCCGCACTATGTTGTGTTGGTTGTAGACAACGGACAGCGCTGATCGAGTTGGAGGCTTGAAGATTTGGAAGGTACCCAGAGGTGGACCACTTGACGGGACGTACACGGAGCAGGAGACCAGACTCGAGGAGCTGAGGAGACTATCTGTACCCACCATTCAGGTGGTATTTTTGGAGGACAACTTGGTGTTGCTGTTTTTCTTACTGTTGTTGTACATTCCTTTCAGTTGTACTGTACTTTTAGTTGGGTTTGTATTCTAGACCATTTACTTTTCCAGCACTTACCTTGTACTCAGTTTTTCTTAGCTTTTACTTCGCTTGCGTACTCTGTTGTGTATGTTACTTCTTAAAGGAAATTCCTTCCCTACTTTTTGGATTTACGCCTTTGGGGCTAGTCACCATCCCCTGGCCTATGGAAGGCGGGCTTGGGGTAGTCATGGCACGGGCCCCAAGGACGTGTCATGATAATACATTCCCTAAAATTATGACACATGTCATGCACACAATATAACATATGAGTTCATTGTATACAATAAGAACTATACTAATTAGTTTAGACTAGTACTCGTGGAGTTTCTTCCCAGTAAAATGTTTTTTACTATTTTATTATGTTTTAACTAAAATAAGTTTATTTATTTTATTTTAAAGCATGGTTTATGGGAATTTTTAGAAAATTGGATGGAATAAGATAAAATGAATTAAATTATTAATAATACAATTAATCAAAATAATTCGAGTGTGTTTTTATCTTATCGAATATCTAACTGAAATGAATGCAAGATAGTTGATTTAAATCTGTATTTGTTTAATGTGTTTGACCAATCATGAGCTTTATCCAGACTTATGTATATACTGGTTTAATTTAATTTAATTTTATTACATATTTTTCGATTATTTATTATTAAATTAAATACGATATCATGTGTTTCATCCCTCCCTTTGTTATAATGTATAATTTTTTTGTACAAGGTTGTTTTATATAATTTCCCTTAAACAATCTTTTTGTTCCCCTCAACTACGTGTGAGTTATAAAAAAATATGTAATAGAATGTGTATTTGATGGTGCATAGAGTAGGTTCAAGGTGGATTCAAGGATGATGTGGTTTTAGACAGAACTGAGATGAAACCAATATGTGTGATATATATGTGGATAGTTGGAATACTATTTCTCATACTAAGACTGGCATAATGTGTTTTCCCTTAGGTTCATATTTTAATTTATTGTTTTCCCAATAAATTAATCATTAGATAATCTCGTGATCACACAATTTATTTATTGATATTATTTTTGTCTATGTAATATTTATTTTATAGATACAAGACTATTATCAAATAAATAAATGGTTTAATGTGAAATGATGGAATTAAAGTAAATGGGTTGTGCATAATTTTTTTATCAAAACATCATTAATCCATAAAGTAAAATCTACTTTATATTAAAAAACATGCAATGAAATAAATTAGAAAAATTTTCACATGATAAAAAAATCCTTCGACTTAATATTAAGTTGTACTAAGCCTTCAATAACTTGATTAGGAATAAAATCATAGAACTAAGTTTTTGACTAACCCTCATTGGTACAAATACTTTTATTAGGGATTTATTATGAAATTTTTGGGTTGAATTAACCAATTTACATAAAAAAAGTATCGCTTGCAAGACTTGATGTAATTTTTTGGAAAGTGTTGAGGAAACCTAATTAAGGGTTTCTAGATTGGGGGTTCACTCGATAGATCAAAGAGCTATAATCACATGGTTAGAAAATACCTTAATACAAAAATACCTTTAAATAATTTACCAAACCCTCACATGGGTTATGAGAAGAGGAATTTAAATACTAATCACTAGAATTTCTAAATTGATGAGAAATTTTGGGTCCAATGGGAGGGATATTGAGACTTGATAAAATAGCTGGAGACTTAATAGAGTTAACAATATTATTATGTCCCACATAAATTTTAATTGGGTGCAAAACTAATAATTGAATATTTTATTATAGAATAGTGAAAAAATAAACACATTATCCCTATAAAAAATTGTTGATAAATATCATCTCCTAACTTGTAGTAACTTCTAATTCTGGTTCAAATGCCTATGGTTAGGGTTGTTCCATGGAAATAAACCTATATACTAGAACCCCCATTTCATAATCATCCTTCAAGTGAGTCGAGTGATGAGAATTTCACTATCTATGATAAAAACATAATTGATGCATTTTACATTTAGTGTTTAATGATTTCATCCATGTCTAATGAACTCATAAATTCACATAAAGACATCGATTCTTATATCATGCTCCAACACCTCTATGTTATCTATTAAGAGAGAGAAATACAAGAATGGTTTGAGATATCCAAGGAACTATTTTTTAGAAAACTTGGATGAAGTGCTCTAGTTGGGCCTCACGTAGTTGAACTCACTAGCTATATTGAGTTTCTAAAGGTTCTTGGGTTTAAACTACTTATACATCTATCTAATTATTTCATCACTCCCTCAAATATTCTCTAAATTTATTGGTAATTTTAATATGAAAACATAGATAAATATCTTACATATATTCTCAATCTATTTTTCCAAGTATATAAAGATATAAAGCATGAAAAAACTTATATAATTTTTCTAAATAAAAGTAAATTCCATGTGAATATATCTAAGTCTAAATATTCATCACAATTATATTCTATGAAGATAAGTAACAAGGTACAAGAAAGTTAATAGGATGTCATCTATTTCACATGGGGTAAAAAGGGCCACTAGAAGAAAAATTATACCCAGGAAAAGAATAAAAGGGAATCTTTGGGTGTGTTTATTATTCAGTGTAGTTTATCTATTTCAACAAATTGGGTATTAGATATAGCATGTGGTGATCACATATGTTTTCAAATATAGGAACCAATAGATTTTTTAACATTTCCTAAGGTGAGGTAGATCTATGAGCTGCCAACAAATCCAGACACATTATAGCTATTGAGGAATACCAACTAACATTGTAGAAGAGAATGATCATGGTTTTAAAATATTAGTATTTGGTTCATTCATTAACCAAAAACATTATATATGTATCTACACTTGATACAAATGGATTTATTTTCAAATTTTGGAATAAATGTTGCTTATTTTATAAATAAATTATATGTTATTGTAATAAATAATTAAATATTGGTATTTATGTGTTGGATTATGTGAAATATGTAATAAAATTTTATAATGAATATAGTTCACAAGACTCATACCATTCCCAACTATAGAATCACTAGTTAAGTCATGTAAATGAAAATCATTGGACCAAATTACACCAAGATTGATATTTGGATTTCTTTAAAAAAATACCACTTGGTAAATATCACATGTGTTTTGAAGGAAAAATGAAAAAAACCCCATTTGGTGGAAAAGGTGAAAGGGCTAATGAGCTTCTTGAATTAGTTCATCTCAATGTATGTGGACTATTTCCAATTGAGGCAAGAGGTGGGTAATCATACTTCATAACTTTCACTGATGATTTTAGTAGAAATGGATATGTCTAATTATTGAGGTATAAGTCATATTCATTTGATATATTCAAGTAATACAAGAATAATGTTGAGAACCATATTGTTAAGAAGATTAAGAAACTCTCCCCGTATTTTGGGGGATAATATCTTAATCAAGATTTCATTGATTATTTACAAAAGTTTTGGATTCTATCCCAACTCAGTCCTCCTTAGAAAATATAATACAATGGTGCAAGTGATTGGAGAAACTATACCCTATTGGATATAGTGAGATTAATGACCAGTTATGTGATTCCTCCATTATTCTTTTAGGGATACACATTATATACAATATCAAAAATAATAAACTAGGTTCCAACTAAAGTGGTATATGGTATTCCATACCAATTGTGTATTGGAAAGAAGTTCATGTTTTAATACTTAAATTTATGGGTATGTGAAGAGTTTTTTAGGCATCTTTGAGAAAAAAACTTACACCCAAGTCAAAAAGTGTATCATTATGGGATACCCCAAGGAAAAAAGGGATATTATCTATATGAACCCCTCATAAAAAGAGGAAATTATGTTAATAAATTTTATATTCTTTGAGAGTGATTAAATCTCTAAAAGAGATAGTGTGAGTGAGATAGAATTTGATGGAGTCCATATTTAAAGTATACAAGAGTTGGTAGAAGAAAAAAGTCCATAAGGCATAGTGGAAGAAACATTATGAAGACACAAGTACTGTGTAGGAGTATAAGAGAGGTAATAGAACCTAAAAGATATGGTTTTAATGTCACTGAAGATGGTGACACATTATTAGTTAATAATAGTGATCCTATAACATATAAGTAAGAAGTAAGTGGCATAGATGTTTCTAAGTTATAAGAAACTATAAATTCTTTAATGGATTCCATATATCAAAAACAAGTCTTTATTTTAGTACATCCTCTAGTGAATGTAGTACTTATTAGTTTTAAATATATATTCAAGAAGAAACATGAAATTTATGGACAAGTTAGTAGTTATCTTTCATGATTGGTTGAAAAATGTTTCAAATAACATCAAGGCAAAGACTATGATGAAACCTTTTAAACAATTTCTATGTTGAAACCTATCAGAATTCTACTTTAAATAGAAATATTCCATGAATATATGATTTGGAAGATGGATGTAAAAATAACATTCCTTAATGGGAGCCTTCAAGAAGACATATATATGAAACGGCCTAAAGGGTTTGTGACTCCAAAGGATTTTAACAATATAAAAAAATTACATAGATACATTTATGAATTAAAGAAATAATCCAGGTCATGGAACATTCAGTTTGATGAATCCATAATAGATTTTAGTTTAAAAAGAACAAATATGATCCTTGTGTCTATAAACAGTTTATTATATGTGAGAAAATTTTCTTAATTGTTTATATTGATGAAATAATACTTATTATATATAAAATACCAAACTTACATTCTGTTAAGGCATGGTTTAATACATGCTTCTCCATGAAGGGACTAGGTGAAGCAACATATATTATTGGGATCAAGATTCATCATGATAGATCCAAGAGGCTTCATAGTCCAAATCAAAGTACATATATTGACAAGATATTGAAAAGATTTAGTATGTAACAATATAATAGGGGATTGTTTCCAGTGTCACATGGGATTCGTCTTTCTAAGAAAATTTTTCCTCAGACAGATGAGGAGAGATATAGGATAGAAATTCTTCCATACACATCATCAATTAGGTCATTCATGTATGTTATGTCATTTATAAGTCTTGATGCCACCTATGCCTTAATTTTGGTAGGAAGATATAAAATTGAACCTGGTGACCACTATAAGATGGTAGTAAAAATTTTCCTTAAGTGTCTAAGGAGAACTAAGGATATTTTCCTGATCTATGGAGGAGATAATGAACTAGTTATTAGAGGATATACATGTTCTTGTTTCCAAATAGATCACAAAAATATAGAATCATAGTTAGGATATATATTAATTCTTAATTGAGGTGTTGTGAGCTGTAATATCTCATAGAAGTTTGTGTTTATAGATTCTATAGAAAATTCCATGTATATTACATATTCAGAGGAAACTAAGTAAGAATTCTGGATATGTAAATTCTTCTAATTTCTTGGTGTAATTTATAGTAGTAATGGCCCTATCACACTCGGTTTTGATAATATTTTATTTGTGGAACTTTCCATGGATCCAAGATCACATCAATTAAAGAAGTACATACTTCAAAAATATCATATCTTAATAGATTTTTCTCATAGAGGTGAAGTTACAGTGAAAAGAGTCTCCGTAGAATAAAATGTTGCAAACCGCTTAACTAAAGTATTAACTAAACAGATTCATGATCATTATATGAGTCCTAGCAGACTGAAAGTCATTAACATAGTCCAAGTGGGAGTCTATTGGAGTTGTTATTCTAGATTAAACTATTTATGGTCTAGATTATATGTATATTAAAATAAATGAATATTAATTTAAATATCTTATTATATAACATTCATATTTCTATGTGACATTAATGTAATAATGTACTATAGTATTTTTTACATTGAAAGGTTATAGTTGTTCCCCTATATGACGAGAACCTTGAAATTCCATAATTGTATTCTTAAACCTTATTCTATGGTTGGATAAAATTAAATAAAAGGGAACATAGTATATTGTATATTATGTGTGAGTACTCATAATAATATGAAACTTATTTTAATGATGTTTTCACTTAGAAATCTACAATATGGTAGATTATAAGAACAACCCACCAGTAAAAATTCTGTACATTTATTTGTTATCAGATATTCCTATCTATGAGTGTTTATAATGGTCCTTACACATTAATATTATTATTAATGCATGTAATGACTCATGCACTTAGATTTACTAACAAAAATGGTGACACCATATGTTCATGAGAAGTAGGGTAGGTTTGGTACATGATGAATTACATGTTATTAATGAATAATTACAGTAGGGATTTTTACCTTATATGTTTATGGAAGTTGACATCTCAACCATTTGATTGAAAAAGAATTGTGATATTAAATTCCATGTAAATGGTTTAATGATGATTTTATTTCAGATATTCAAAGAAAAAATTATCAATAATATAGGTTGGTGACATGGGTGAGCAACCTGCTTGATGAGATATCAGGACAAAGTGACTATATTACCTAGTGAGTGATCAGATATAGTTATCAAAATTGTGACAATAACTTATTTTTATCTGTTTTTTTAACCCATTTCAACATAATAATATTGGAATTTAGGAAAAACCATCTAATTTTAATGATATTAAAGCCTATAGGGTCACACGCTGAGTGTTTCTATTGATCTCAATTAAATTATATTTTTAGTTAATTATTAGAATATGTATTATTCTCAGGACTAAAGAATAATTTTATTCAGTATTTATTGATCACATAAATTATATAAATATTTATTCTCAAGGTAATTAATTATTAAATGAATTTATAATATTTATTTATAAATATTGAAGATTAATAGCATACCAAAATTGTGTCTAATTGTAAATATTAATTTAAAATCTAGTAAAATGATATTTTTCATTATGACAATTAGTGTATGATATGAGAAAATAATAATATTTATTATTATTATTATTAAATTTAAAGAGATCATATAAGGTTTATTATATTATTTACGTGACATTACGTAATTAAATAATACTTTTAACCCTAACATTGTCTCTAAAAAAGATAATTATTTCTATTATGCTGAGATTGATCAAAATTTAGAATTGTTGTGCACAAAAAAATCTAAAGCTCTCCCTCAAGACTAAAAAAATATCTAGTGATTATCCTTATTAATCATTATTCTCAAGAATGAAATTCCAAGGGAAGATTCTTCATGACTGGATGAATCATCACAGGGATCAAGATAGACACCGTAAGATAACGGATCTAACATGCTAGCATCAGGTACTCCATCAGGGTTGTTCAGAGATCAAAGGATCGTGTGTGGATTATGGGAAGAGGGATTATACACTTAGATCTTATAAACACAATGATAGTTGAAAAAATGGTTTCATATGATCAAAACCTTTATTAAAGAAATATATAAATACCCTGATACTATTCCTTCTAATCTATTTAAATTAATTATAAATTTACCATGAAAATTTCATGTCTTGGTTTTGGTGACATTATTTATCAATATTATTTAGAAAATTTTTAGTTTTCATGATTTTTACATCTTGTACACTTTGAAAATGATCTATCAAATTGTTAAAATTATGAGTTGATATAATCTTCAATAATCACATCTTCTTCTCATAGAACCATCACCTATAAAATATAAATAAGGATGATGTGGATGATGAATAATGCTTTAAAAGTGATGTTAATGTTGTTTTTTGTTAAACATACTGAATAAATTCTATAAAAATATGAACAATTTCATGATTTATAGGTATTATAAGAATATTCATCCATTTAAATTGATTAGGAACAATCTAATTCATCTCATATAAGGCCAAGAAGGAAAATGTATCTTCAAATTATTATGTGAAATAAAAATTAGCAGGTAAAAACTAAGAAAACTGTGAAGATTTAAAATACTACTTAATTATTATATCTAGTTAAACCTAAATATGTAGAATAATAATTATAGAATCAATATTGGTTTGATGTTAAGAATTAATAATTAGACCAAATCGAGAAGAATGAGACTGGGGGGCTTGTTCCCAAACTAGAAGATAATATTGTGATTGGAAAAAAGTGGGTGTTACCAAAAAAAATGAATGAAAAGGGAGAAGTGATGAGAAAGAAATAAAAATCAGTTTGTAAAGGTTATCCATATATTTTAGTAGTACATTTTTATAATACCATTTCACCAATTTCATAGCTTGAAACTATTAGAAATTTTCTTACTATTTCAGAAAAAATAAATAAAAGATATTCTAAATGGATGTCAAGTCTTTTTTCCTCAACGGTGAGTTAGAAGAGAAAGTTTGCATTAATAAATCATGTGGGTTATTTATTTTAGAATTTTATATTTATATTTTAAGGTTAAAAAGGGCTTTATATTAGCTGAAATAAGCCTCGGGGTCTAGGTATTCTAAGTTGGACAACTACTGGAAGATTTTGAATTTCAGAAAAGGAAGAGTGGACAATGATCACAATATCAAAGATCAAAAATAGGCATATATTTTTTTTATTTTTTATATATAAGATGTCATATACATTATAAATTTTGAATAAATATGTTAAAATTTTCCAAAGGTTGTGAATACTTTATATGAAATGTCTACTCTGGGAGAGATAAGGTACATTCTTAGCTGACAAATATCTCAACGTAAATATCTCATTTTATTTTCTCAAGATAAATATGATAAGTAATTTTTAAAAATATTTTCCTTTGAATATTAAAATCATGTTTCCACACCAATATCAGTGGGAAAAATATCTCAAAAATGAATAGGGAAAATATATTATCACAAGAGAGTTTAAAAAATTAATTGGAAATGTTTTAAACCATAAATATTTAAGAAAATATATAATATATATTTTGAATATTTATTATAGATATCAAAGTGCGCTTAAAGAGTTACATTTTATAGAAATAAAAATTATTCTCAAGTATATATATGGTACTTTAGATTTTGTGGTGAAATACGAAAAAAAGGAAAGTTAGAACTGTTTGATTATGCAGATGTATATTTGGAATGTTGTGTTGTTTAAAAAAGATCCACATTTGGTGAAGTTTTCTTCCTTTATGATAGGTTTTATTTTTGGAACATTAAGAAGTATATTTTTTTAACTTCAAGACTTTTTTATGTAGAATATGTGGTCGCAAATCCTGCCACAACTCAGTTATTATAAATGAAAACATAGTTAGAAGATTTAACGGTTGAAGTGAAGGTTCCACTTCTTCTTAGATGTGATAATAAAAGTATTTTAAATTTGTTTAAAATAATTTTTCATAATTAAATAATCAAAAAAATTGATTTTAAATATCACTTCATTAAAGATCTTGTGGAAATAAATGAACTGATGTTGGAGTATATTCATACAAAAGATAAGATTACTGTTGTGTTCTCTAATTCAATGTCTATTGAAGATTTTTGGAATATGAGGTTGAAATTAGGTGTCTATACCCATTTATCTCAAGGATAAGGTATAGTGATTTTTTCCTATATATTATTGTATTTGGATAATTTTTTCAATGGGGGAACAAATAAAATAAAACAAAAAACTCTCTTTATAATTATCTCTTTGAAGTTTGTTTAAGGGGGAAAATATTTGTAAGGGGTATCTATTAATATGTGTTTTTCTTAAGTGGAAATATATTTTGAGAGTGAGTTTTTAAAAGGAGTAATATATGATTTCAAAAAAAATTGAATGTGTGAACTACTTTAATAGTTTTTATAATTTCTTGTTGAATGTGTCTATTACAGATTCTATGAGTAGTTTAACTAGGATGAATTTTGGAGACCTAAGAATGTAAATCAATTTGAATGTAAATCAATATTTTCTTTTATATATCATGAATTTATTATTCAAGGTTATTTTTTTCATATACCGGTTTCTCTCATGTAGGCTTATAATTATTAAGTGTAGATTAATTTTTAATTGTGATAAGTTTTAAATTTATTTATATTCTATATTTTACAAAAAAATCCAAATGGGGTGATTTTTGAGACCAAGTATTTAAATTGAAGAGTAATTATTAAATAAATTTAAAGTGTATTTGATTATTCTGTTTTCTTTTTCATTAAATACATTAATCATATTCAATACAAATATGGTGATTATGGAGGTGTTCTTGATAAAAGTTAGGTACAAATTTGGGCAGATATAGATACATTATATAAAACATATTATAAGATGCATTGAGTTATTTGAGTAAGGTTGAATATGGTTTTAGGAGGAACTATATCAATTTTAGTAAACTCCCTAATTTCTAGATAGAGATAGCCTCATGATTGATCTACTAACCAGGAAATCACTTATCTATTTAGTTAATCCATTGATTTCTACAGCACATGTTTAATACTTTTTTCTTGTGGATGATCAATTTAGACACTCTTTGTTATATATTTGGTTGACCCAAAATAAGTCACATAGACAATCCAATTCATATGGTTGATCCATACAGTCAATTGACTATACATGCATTCAATCCTCATAGTCAATCAGAGAGGCATCGTTGATTGATTTTTACATGTGGTCAATTATAATGGTTATTCTGATTGTAATGATTGATTTATTAATATAAATTATTATTCCTCATGTTTAGTCATAAAATAATGTAAAATTTTTCTACTTTTTATAGTCTATCTTCATCACAATCAGTTCCATACCTAGATAATTTGTTGTGAAATTTTGGTTAGAAAATAGATTTTTTCCATATTCTAATATCTAAATAAAAATTATATTAGATATTTTTTGGGAAATATTGAAGAGATTAATTTATTAAAAAATTTGTGTGATAAAAATCCAAATGATTCTATGCAATTTTTTTAATGAAAATGAATATCGGGAGAGTTATTATCTTGTTTCATGTAGAATTTATGAAAAAAAAAGAATAATGTCTTGCATGGTTATTTTCTCGAAAAAATATAGAAGTTTTGATTATATCTAGTTCATTTATGGTTGAATATATTTTATATTCATATTTAATTCATACAAATTATCATGGAGAGAATGGGAAGGGAGAAATAATAATATTCATTATTCCATGCATACGTGGTGTTTTTAAATGCACAGAATATCATGGAAATAATTATTTGAAACCTAGATTGATTAAATAAGAATAATAAAAAGATTCAAGTGAGAAGAGTAATTCATGAGGTTTGTGCCAAGAATGATGAATCCATGTATTTATACAGGACTATAAATATCATACATGCATGAGTTAATTTAAATGCATGTATCATAGAGGAAATAAATTTTCAAAATTTTTAACGAGGAAGAATTATAATATTATATGGCAGTTATTACATAGAGTTATTTCATCAGTTATTAAAAAAAGATAAGGTTATTTTGAATAATGATATCCAATTCATCAGGATATTTTTGAATTTGAATTCCAATAACTATATTATTAAAGTTATTATAAAAAACATAAATAGGATAAGTCCAAATATTATTCATATAATAACTTGTGAATATAAATATTCATCAAATATGAAGAAATATAAGAGAGTGGTTGGTGAATAATCCAACTGTTCAAGTTGTCTATAAAGTTTATTGAATAAAGAGAGAAATAAGAATACACTCCTTACCTTAACGTGTTCTAATTTACTTTCCCATGATGAAGATATAGAAATTTATAGTTTCATGTAGTGTTGTTCATGCAATTTAAAGTGGTGAGTTTATACAGTGTAAGAAAAAAAGAAGAAAAAGTTTTCATTACATGAATAACATGATATAAGTCCTTAATGGAAGACTCCAAATTTATTTACCCATCCATTTTTATTATAAAAAGTTTAGGATTCACTAATTATGTGGGATACACTCAAAATATCACGAGACATTTAAAATTATTTCTGAGGATTTTCCCATCTCACAGTGGTTCATGGGATTTTAATAGTGGATAGTGTGATCACATGTTTTACCAAATCATGTCAACGACTACCTAATCACATTGAGTACTGAACTTTAGAAATAATTTGTACTATTTTTTTGTTCTTTTGTGTGTTCAGATAGAAAATTAATTTCACTTTAACAGGTGGTGAAGGTTTTCTAGAGGGAAAATGTTTTTAATAAATCAATGATTAGCTCTCCCCTAGTGAATTCACTGATCCTATAACATTACAAAAATATGGTAAACTCAATAGTTAAATTATTTTCAAATCAAATTTTTATGATACAATTTATAAATATTTATGAAACACTTTATAATAGTTTAAGATTGAAAAAATAAACCTTGTAAATTACCCAAAAATCAATACCTCACTTTAAAAACAAAAACATTATACAAAACATTCTATAGTTACAAATATAACTTTAAAAAATTAAGCATAACAATTCACTATAAAAATATAAATTAAACCCAATCAATTTATATAATGGAAATATCCCATATAAATCATCTCAAATTAAGAATAAACAAAAGTAGAAGAAAATTTAAATTATATTGAAATCATCAATATTAATTATAAACAACCCCTAAAGACTAATATAAAACATTAAAACCCATTATAAGAGACAAAAACACAATAAATATACAAATTTCCAATATGAATATCTTTTGTAAATGATATACATATTGTGAAAAATTATTATGCATCTTACCGATTACTCTTTCAACATTCTACACTATTGAAATTACACCAAATAAAAATGATAAATAAAGCCCCAAAGTGAAATTATAGATTTTTTAAAACCCCTAGTAACTCAAGTCTTGTCATGATAATTTTTGGCCAAGAAATTACCTCTAACATACCACTTGAGTTATTGTAATCCAATCTCATGGGTACCTTAACTTCCCTAATAAATAAACTTGTCTCGGATAACATTTTGTAACCAAGTAACCAATTTGACCTTTCATGTCACTTGATATGGGATTTTATAAGGCCTAAGGTGTATTCTAGATCACCATGATCTAGTAACTAGTGTTTTAGAATCAAAATTTACACCATTAGGAACAATTTTATCTAATAAAACAATAACTTTAAAATAAAAACTACCTAGAATTCTGGCATGTACCCTTCATATTTTGGAGAATTATACACATCAAATAAGTAGTTTTAAAATATAACACATTCCAAATGGTATATAATAGTATAAATGAAAAATCAACAACCATAAAAAACATAAAAAACCACAACCAAGTTTCACAACTTTAAAAACACTTTATTATAAGAAATACATGTAACTGAAGAATAAAAAAAGGGAAGGTCAAGGTGGCATGATACCTAAAATAAACCAAAAATAAGTAACAAAAATAAAACCCCAAAGCATCCTTATCCAAGTGATAAGTAAAAAACATTCACCTTCCAACTCCATGATACCTAAAACATACCTAATTATTATCAGTTATATCCAAGTGTTAGTCATCATGAACCTAGATTTTAAATCATAAAATCTATATACACACATTGTCTATGTATGTATGGTGTGACAAATAAATCCTAGTAGGTATCAACCCTACAACCCATGAATAAACAATAAAATTAAATCTATTTTGTTCTAGTTTGAAATAAAACTATGAAATTATGGTTTTACATTCATATCAAAGAATGTAACATGAGGTAGTTTCATGAAAATAAAACAACAAAGGATAACCTAGTTACATGTATTTATTATAATACACTATGAATTTTATAAATAAAGGATACCCTTTATTATAATGAAATATATATTTAAATCACACTTTGAAAATTCCCATATTTATTGAAATATTAAAAAAAATCCATTCCTTTAGTAACTTACCTAATTATTTAGTAAATGCATATGTTAAACTGGTTTTCCTTCATGTTATATAAAATTATAGCTTATTTCAATAATGAAACTAGCACTTAACTATAGATAATCAACCATTATAATAAAAATCCATTTATTTATTTACAAGGAATAAAATTAAATTTCATTATTTCCTTAAATCATAATTCTATGTGACATAAATGAAAAGATAAACATTGACCACAAATTGTGATTTGTAAAAATATAAATTTGAATAAAGTATGGGAAAAATAGATTAAAATACTTTAACAAATAAATATATCCACATATAAATAATTATTGGAAGACCTAAGATCCTTGTAAAAAATATAGGATAAATCAATAGTGGTATCCATCTAATTAGAATGAATGATGTGATCAAACTACCTAACACTTTATTTTACCCTTTTAAGCCTAACCAAGACATAGAATCACCTAAGAATAGTATAGTCCTAACTTGAGGCCACTAGAAAAATTATCATTTTGGCTAGTAGAGAACACGTACCTAGATTTTCTTCTTATCTACCCATGGTTTCCCATTACGTAAAAATAGAGGTGATGAATACAAATAAGTATATATACGTATATCATTATAATAGTATTCAAAAAAATTATGACTCACTGTCACCTCTGATAACCCTTTATAGAAGTATCCCTATTTTATAAAACCATAAATGATATGATAACATCAACACTATATAAAAATCTATCCACTTACCATTTCATATAACACTTATAATTTCATAAAATGACTCAAAGGGTCTTACGTTAAGGCCAATATAAAAATCACGAATCTATAACATTTTAAAAAAATTCTACATGTCATTAAACATTGAAAGATATAATAAATAACATGAAATTATTCCCTTTCAAACATAACCAAAAAATTTAAATCATTAAATAAGTCACAATAATGAATTTTTTCTAACAAAATAAGTCAATTTCAAAATAATCAAATGAGTCTTTAAGGTAACACCCTAAAATGTTAATGGGTGACATTTAAAAATGATATGACCAATGTCAACAAGGTGAACATTTATTTTTGGGGTCCTACCTGATTATAACTCCATAGTTAAATATGCTTGGCCGAGATTAGTGATCGGGATGGGTGACCTCTTGAAAAGTTTGTGTGAATGTGAAGAAAAAACACCCTAGAAAGAACATGTGTTAACCTACGGGTACAGTCATTAGTATGATAATCCATTCAAGAAATGGGGTGGTCCCTAGGTAAGAGACCATGTGTCTATAGGGAAAATGGTGATCTCTGGTAGGCTTGGACCCAATATCCATGCTAAAATAGTGTATCTGTGTTGTTAGTGGGGTCCAGTTGTTTCATTTTCATCAAAAGAGTAACCCAGTTGGATGTGCGGTGGCACTGTCTGGTTTGAGATGTAGAGTCCACAACAAACACTTCATTCTCTAAATAGAGGGTGAATGTAACACCCCATAATATTAAATAGTTAAATGGATAAATGATATAACTCATGTCAATAATGTGCACCTTTCCTTTTGGGAGCCTACCTGGTTATAACTCTATAGTTCAATGTTCTTTTCCTGGAGTAGTGATAAGGATGGATGAACTCCTAAAAATTTTCCTTGGGTGTGTGTGGGGTATCTTTACTATCAGTGGGTCCCAATTATTATATTATAATTAAACAAGAAACCCATTTGGATGTGTGGTGGAACTGCTTGGGTTGAGATGTAGGGTCCACAATGAGGATGTTGTTCTCTAAAGGGGGTGAATATAACACCCTAAAATGTTAAATATTTAAATAGATAAATTATATGACCCATGTCTACTAGGTTCACCTTTACTTTTAGGATCCTACCTAATTATAACTCTATAGTTTAGTGTGATTGGACTAGATTAGTGATCAAGATGGGTGACCTCCTAAGATTTTTTATTGGGTGTGTGTAGATAATAAAAAAAATCACACTATAAAGAACATGTGTTATCATGTGGGTAAATTCATTAGTCTGGTGATCCATTCAGGAACAAGGGTTTCCCCTATCCAGATGTGTGGTGGAACTTTATGGGTTGAGAAATAGGGTCCATTATGAGGACATTATTCTATAAAGGTGGGCTGAATGTAACAATATAGAATATTAAATCGTTAAATTGATAAATGATATAATCCATGTCAATAAGGTATGCCTTTCCTTTTAGGATCATGTTATTATAGGGAAACTAGTTGTTCCTGGTAGGAGTGGACCCAACAACCATGTTAAAGTAGGGTATATGTGCTATCAGTGTGGCTTAGTTGTTACATTAACATTAAAGGAGAAACCCAGTCGTATGTGCAGTGGAACTTCTTGGGTTAAGACGTAGGGTCCAAAAATTGGACATTATTCTTTAAAGTGGGTGAATGTAACACCCCCAAATGTTAAATGGTTAAATGGATAAATGATATGACCCATGTCAATAAAGTGAACCTTTCCTTTTGGGATCCTACCTAATTAGAAATATACAATTAAGCATTCTTTTCTTGGATTAATGATCAAGATGGGTGACCTTTTGGTAAGTTTCCCTAGGTGTGTGTGGGTTAGAAAAAATCACACTATAAAGAACATGTATTTGAATGTGGAGAAATAATTAGTCTGATGGTCTATCAAGAACATGGGTGGGATCTGTTAGGATGTGTGTTGACATTACCTAGGTTGAGATGTAGGGTCCATAATGAGGACATTTTTCTTCAAAAGGATGATGAATGTAACAATATAAAATGATAAACGGTCAAATGTTTAAATTATATGACCCATGTCAATAAGGTGAACCTTTAGTTTTGGGATCTTACTTAATTAGAAATCCACAGTTAAGCATGTTAGACATAAAGTGGTGATTGGGATGGGTGACATCCATGGAAATTTATATGGGTGTGTTTGGGTAAATAAAAATCACACTATAAAGAACATGTGTTAGCCTATATAAAAATTCATTAGTCTGGTAATTCAATTGAGAACATGGGTGGGCCCCAGGTAGGGGTCAACATGTCTACGGGGCAGCTAGTGGTGCCTAGAAGGCCAAGATCTGATTATGTGGGGATACTAATTAGTTTGATAATCTATTCAGGCATGTGGGTGGGCCACAAGTAGGGGTCCACATGTCTGTAGAGAAAATTATGGTGCCTGGTAGGCCAGGACCTAACAGACATGTTAAGGAAGGGTGTCTGTGATGTAAGTGGGGCATAGTTGTAACATTGGTATCAAAGGAGGAACTCATCCAGATGTGTCATGGAACTCCTTAGGTTGAGATTTAGGATCTAAAATGAGGAAGGTTTTCAATAAAGGAGGAATTAAGGTAACACTATAGAATGTTAAATGGTTAAATGGATAAATGATATTACCCATGTCAATAAGGTGAAACTTATTTTTTGAGCCCACCATATTAGAACTCCAGAATTAAGTGTTCTTGGAATAGAGTAGTGATCAATATGGTTGACCTCCTCGTAAGTTTTTATGGGTATGTATCGGAAAGGACCACATGGGTTGACCCAGGTAGAGGACCATGTGTCTACAGGGCAACTGGTGGTGATTGGAGAGTCAGGACTTGATGGTTTGGGGATAATCATTATTATAATAACATGTTTATGCATGTGGATGGGCCCCATGTGGGGGACTACATGTCTTCGGGGCAACTGGTAGTGTCTATAAATACAGGACTTAACATCCATGTTAAGGAGAGATGTTTATGCTATCAGTAGGGCTCAACTTTTACATTGGTATGAAAAGAGGAACACAGTCAGATGTGTGGTGCAACTGCTTGGGTTGATATGTAGGTTCCACAATGTGGAAATTTTACTTTAAAGGAGAGTTAATATAACACCCTATAATTTTAAACGGTTAAATTTCTAAATGATATTGCCCATGTCAACAAGATTCACTTTTATTTTTGGGATCCTATCTCATTAGAACTCTACAGTTAAGCATGGCTTTTCTAGAGTATTTATCAGGATGGGTGACCTCTTGGGAAGTCTCCCTAGGTGTGTATGTGTAAGGAAAAATCACACTATAAAGAACGTGTGTTATCCTATGAGGAAAATCATTATTCTGATAATCTGTTCAGTCATGTGGGTGGTCCCCAGGTAGGGGACCATGTGTCTATAGGGTAACTAGTGGTGCCTGGTAGGCCAGGAACTGATGGCCATGTTAAGGGGAGTATATGTAAAAACCTGATATTTTATTAGAATTATTATTTTTAATTTCATTGATGCCTTTTGTTGTAAGCTACACCAAAAGGATCTTGCACTACATGCATCCCTGACTTGGCTTGCATTACACGCAATCGCAACCTTCCTCGATAGCGTGTGTAGTACGCAATACCAGATTTCACTAAACAACGATATATTGTTATAATATTATAATGGACTAGCCTTTATGAATAGTATTAACTAAATTTCTAATTTTATAACATAATTATTCATCTTACAAATTTTCTAGAACATGGTATTAGAACAAAATAATTTTTTCGGGTAAAATAAGTATTTTTAAAAAAATGCAGGTTTGCCGCCTTTTGATGGCGCACCCACTCTAAATATAGTTTTTGACATGTTTATAAGTTAAATTTGACAAAATAAAATTCTTCTTTGGAATTAGAATATAAAAAATTACTTTGGATAAATGTTTCATATTATTCTAATAACTTTCATATTTTAATAAATAGTAAAAACACGCTATATTTTAATTAAAAACAATTTTTTTTTGTCACAATAATTTATAAGGTTAAATTATAATATTGAATGGTTTTAAAGTATAAATAGAATATATTTTTACCATTTAATATAATTTATTTCATTAACATTAATTTTACATTGAATTCACAGGTAAAAACATTTCAATCTTTGACAATATTTTAACTTTTAAAACCAGTTTTTTTAACAACATGATAAATTTTAAATTAATTACTGCAACTTCTGTGTTTTGAATTTTGAAAAATAGATTCCATATTTTAATTCAGTGGGTCCAAATTATGTTAATAGGTTACTTTTATTTTTTTATATTATTAATAGTAACTACGATAATTTTTATTTACTGCAATTAAAGGTAAATCAGGTAATTAATGGTAAAAATAAGATTATAAAATTACCCTAACACCTGAAAAAATAATATTTGATGACTAAAAGTCTACCCATATCATCTAAGTGTGGGAATATATTAATTTCATGGATTTTTTACCATAAAAATAATTTAAGTATTATTAAAACCAAAGAAAGTGACAACATGTCACTCTCTTAAATCATATAAGTATAATAATTTTAATTTAGTGATAAACATCATGAAACTTCATACATTAATAGTTTCTAGAAATATAATAAAATTATATACATCATTTAAATTTATTTATAATTTTTATGGATTAAATAATTATCATTAAAGTTGACACAATAGTGATGTTGAAATTATTTTATTGATTGAAATGTCAAATAAATGGTATTAAAAATATTAAAATAAATATTATATGAACTATTTAATGTGACCCACTAATTTTATAGATAAATATGACATGTTATGAATCTATTAAATCTTTTATTTCGAACATATCTTCTGTTAGTATTTTATTTAAATTCAAATAAATGAATAGTTTCAAAATTGACTCTATTGTTATTTTATAAAAATAACATAATATAAAATTGTTTAAAAATTAGAAAAATATTTAAAAATTATAAATTAAAATATATATGGTCTAAAATGTAATAAATTATCCAATTATGGACAATTAACAACACATAAGTAATTATTTATAACAATTTAAAATTTAAAATCTTATTACCACAAATAAAATTAAACAGATAAAATAAGGATAAATCAAGTTGATAATGTTTAAAATAAATTCCCAACCTATATAAATTTTATTTTTTATGATATTACCACCCTATCTCATCTAATATTTTTATTTGAGTCATTTTGGATGTTTTTATGTGGGGTTTGAATTTATTATAAATTAATATTTCTTATGTTTCCAAAGGTGTCCCTCTCCTCCCTTATAAAAGGGCACCTCCTCCCTATCCTCTTCACAACACTTTGAGCATTCAAGATCATGATAACCCTGACCATTTATCTTTTCCACTTCCCTAGAAACATTATTTAGGTTCTGGTATTCTCAAAATACCAACTCTAGTGCCTTAAGAGGAGGCTTAAAAGAGGTGTGTCGAAGAAGAGGTAATCTCTTCTACCGATTCATTCAAGTTTCTTTCTTCTTCAAATTTGTCTTCTTTAGTTGTTGAATTTTAAAGTAATAACATAAGTATCACTAATATACTGATATGTTATTATAAATATTAAACTACCCCATTTCACCTTCTATCCATCCTACGGAAAATGAAATCACTGTGCGTGCGTACATACAGAATATCGTCTCTACGCCGTGGTGTAATCTATTTTTCCACCACCACCTTACCTGGATGGGTATAATGGTGTAAAGAAAAACTATGTATAGTTATTATAACATAATAATTATTCTAAGATATTATATCATCCACTCTAATTCAATTAAATAATTATGGGAATGATATCATGCCTCGTGCATACATACGGACTACCGTCTCCACGAACGCGATGAGGTTAATTTTCCATGATTAACCATTCAAGTATGATTATGAATTATATATAATAAATAATCATGAAAGATACTACATAATAATGATACTATATATATGTACATATATTTTTCATTTACTTAATTCCATTTAATTCAATAAGGAAACGAAAACCGTGTTCATGCATACGTACGGCCTACCGTCTCCATGAATGGTGTATTTCATTCCATTTATCAATCTATCATATATATTTATATTCCAAATATATATTATATATAAATAATGTTTTAAATTCTGGAATTAATTAAATCAGGATATAAGTAATAATATCAAGAACAACAAGTCGAAACACGTATGATAAATGAAATTATTTTACCCAAAACACTGCTTTAACATGGAATTTACAAAAGAATGGGTAATATAAAGTAATAAGTGAACCATATATGATATCATAACAATGAATATGATTCTGTAATAAGTCAATTAAATTATTTAAATCATTATACATGAGGTTAGGATACATATAAATCATTTCGGACATAAGGTAAGGGATAACTTTTCAAATCTCGTTTTTATCCAGGATTGTTTATTTGTAAGTATTTACTGGGGTTATATTTATCATCCATGTACCTATTTTCTAAAAATAATTTCATGTATTTTTAAAGTCCTATTTACCCATATTTGACTTTTTCTTTGTGTTATAGAAGGAATATTTCTTTTTTTTACCATACGAGGAACTTTTTGTCTTTTCCGACAAAAGTACGAGAAGAATGTTTTTTTAACTGATACGGCATGAACATATTTTTACAGTTTCATAATGACTTATTTTCATGAATCTTACTCTACAAGATTTAATGATTATTTTCAAAAAAAATACTTTTCTTTTAAAATTGCATGTCATCTTTGGAAAAAAATGATTTTGAAGAAGAGAGGATATTTTCCTCAAGAATTCATTTCAAGTGTTTAATCAAAACCACTTTCCATCTAAGATGACATTATTTAATATTTGTATGTTTCAAGTATAATGTCTCTATGATTTACATGGTTTCACTTTTCTTAGGATGAAATGATATCCATTTGTTTTATATGGATTATTTTATGATGGGATGATGTTTATTAAACCCATTTTATTCTTTGGGTTATGATAAATGATTTATGTATATTTTTTGGAACAAGTAAGAATGATTTCACTATGAGATGGGTGGGACCTACATCTCCCTCAAATTAATTGGGTAAAAATTTATATCTCATGAGATAGACATGGCTGGAATGGAAAGTTTGTAACACCCCAAGATTTCATAGTGTGTTATTTCTTCAAAATAATTCAATAACTTTCACTACACGCAACACCGAGTTCAATCACACCATGACTTACAAAAAAAAAAGCCATTCAAAAGAGGTTATGAATAGTATTATCTAAATTTTAAACTTTATATAATCCTTATAATTTTAGAATCCATATTATGAGTTTCTTAGATATAATGCAAGAACAAATTCATTTTCAGTATTGCACTTTTATCAACTTTTAATAGTGAACCCTTTTTAAATACAATATTTTAAACTTTTTGACTAAATGGGGACATCAAAAAATTTAAAATGAAACATCCCAAGCTTCCATGGTACGTTTTCCTTTTAATAATACAGTAGCGTGTGTTGTACGCAACTTCGAGTTTTAACACACACCACAATCGATCAAACTAGCCGTTATGAATAGTAATACCTAATTTTTGAAATTATATATATTTTATATTTCAAAATGGAATTCATTTTTGGATTCGGAATATCGAATTTAGCCTAAGGTGAAATTTTGGTACATTTCGGATAACTTTCATATTTTGATGAATAGTGAAAATTACTAAGTTTTAATTAAAAACAAATTTTTTAATCAAAATAATTAGTAGTGATAAATTATGAATTTGAGTGGTTTTAAAGTATATTTAGAATATATTTTTACCATTTAATATAATGTTGGTCATTGGACATAATTTTACAATTAAACCGAACATAAACGAGTATCAATCTTTTGATAGTTGTTATCTCTTAAAAACACGCTTTTTGTTTTGACAGCGGGAATTAATTTTAAATTAATTTCTGCCACTTCTGTGTTTAGAATTTAGGAAAATGGATTCCATATTTGGAATCAGGATGTTCAAATTGTGTAAATAGGTAACTTTTATTTTCAGACATTCTGAATAATTACTGCGGTAAATATTTTATTTACCATGGTTAAGGGTAAATCCGGTAAATAAGGGTTAAAAAATAATATTATAATAATACTAAATTACCCTAAAACGTGTCTTAACCCTATTGGTTGATACATGGTCGACCATGGGCATATTTTTGTCAATTTTGGGACCCCATGGATCCAATTGTAAGTGATAATGACACTTTATTTTAATTAAGTTAAAATGAATACAAAAATGACACAAGCATATATCTTTTAGAAAAACAATTGTTACATAGGGTTATATATGTTGGATTTAGATTATAAATATTCATTAGAAAGATAAAAAGATTTCCTACATAATTATATTTTATTTATAATTTTTAGACATTAAATAATTTATTTTATTTATGACACAATGATGATGCAGTAATTACTATAATAGTAAAAAATTAAAATAATTGATATTATAAATACCCAAATAAATATAATATTAAACTTTTAATGAATTAAACTAATTTTATAGGATAATATGATATATTAGGATTGATTTAATTGACTTTTTTCGAAGTAATAAATCTGTTATGAGTTTCACAAAAATCAACTATTGAATAGTGTCAAAATTGACATAAAAGTGTTTTTAAAACAAATATTATATTATTAATTGATCTTAAATTCCTAAAAATCTAAGGTTCGGCCAAGAGACTTATATCAAGATAGGTGTATCATTAATGGACCACTTTTGGGTCGCTTGGATGTATATAGTAAGTTTATTAACCATATTATATAAAAATACAAAGAGACATTGTAAAAGTGAAACTAATTAACTTAGAGTTAATACTTAAAGATAAGGTTAATATAAGTACCCAAACCTGTCTAAATTCTATTGGTTGAGTGGTTTTCTACCTATCCCCACCTTAACCTTTGAATAATCAACTTTTGAGCCATTAGAAACCGAATATGAATTTATTATAAATTAATATTTCTAGCTTTTCCAAAGGTGCCCCTCACCCCTCTTATAAAAGGGCACTTCTCCTTCTCATTTCTTCACACCTTAAAAGCCTTTTGGTTCGGCCAAACTCTGCCCAAATACTCTCCCAACATCCCTCACTACAACCTAGAGGCCTTAGTTTGATCAGAAAGCCAACCTACGGAGCCCTTTTGATCAAATCAAAAGGAAGAACCCGAAGAAGAGGTAATGATTTCACCACCCTTCTCCAAGTTCATTTCTTCTTCCACTTCTTCTTCCTTTGTTCTTACCATTCTAAAATAATAACTCCAGTATCTCACATATACTGTGATTTTATTATAAATATGGTACTCTATCCACCCTTTGAATAACATGTCACCATACGTGCGTACATACGGACTACCGTCTCCACGTCGTGGTGTAATTGTTATTCAATATAATATTATTTGGATGGGTATAATAATGATGTGTAACTCATGTAAATAATAAATATAACATGTTAATGATTCTGTATATATGATATACCATCCATTTATATATTATTTTAATATCAAAAGAATGATATTGTCGCTCGTGCGTACGTACGGACTACCGTCTCCACGAACGCGATGAGATTCATTCTCCATCGTATCCATTCAAGTATAATTATCATTTGATGATTTAAAAATGATGTTTAAGGACTAGATATCATTCTGTATATGAATAAGATACAACAACCATGGCTTATGTAACAAAACATATAAAAGAAAATGAGTAAGTTAACTCCCGAAACGACGATAATTCTAAGATATTATTAACAAATCAATGTTAAAAGATCATATATGATATCATATTATTATATATGATTCTTGTATAATTTAATAACAACTATTTCACCATTATACAGGAGGTTAACCTACCCCAACCAAGGAAAAGTACAAGGTAAGGGTTATTTCACAATCTCTTCATTATCCGAGGTTGTATTATACGTAATAATCTACTGGGATCTCTTTATCATCCACATCCATGTTTCTTAGAAATGTATTTCAAAACATTTTTACTATTTACAAGAATATGGGTTAAAGTCATTTATACCCTTGTTTGACTTTTTATAAGAGGTTTATAAAGGAATCTTTCCGTCGTTTTCAAAACAAGGTCCTTTTTAACCTTTTCGACAAAATTGAGGTAAGAATGTTTTTTTTAACTTATACGGAGGGTGCAGTTATTTTCCGCCGTTATAAAATCGTCAAAGCTTCCCTTAAAAGCTTATAGGATTATTTTCAAAGAAAATGTTTGATTTTATATGGATCTTAAATGATTTCAAAATAAAAGGAGATATTTCTTTAAAAAGAATTTTGATTTCATCTATGTCAACATCCTTTGATGGGTTTTAAGATTATTTGAAGTTGATTTATTATGATACAAAACTTCTATATTGTTTTAAAGGTTTTGTGATATGTTTGACTGTGGATGTGCTATTTTTATACCATTCATAGTTTATGGTGAAAGTATTGACATTTCGTATGCTAGTTCCAATAAGAATGTTTATGTTATATTTCAATCTTTACTTCATATGAATGTGTTGGACAAGTATGTTCCAGGTTGGGGACTGGTTAAAGTAAGCCCTCCAGGTTGGGGACTGGTAAAAGTAAGCCCTCCAGGTTGGGGACTGGTAAAAGTAAGCCCTCCAGGTTAGGGACTGGTAAAAGTATGCCCTCCGGGTTGGTGTCCGGTTATTAGAGGCACTCCGGGTTGGTGTCCGGTTATTAGAGGCACTCCGGGTTGGTGTCCGGTTATTAGAGGCACTCCGGGTTGGGTTCCGGTTACAGTTAGCCCCAAGGTCTTGGGACGAGGCCTTGAAAAGTAATTAAAGTTTAGAATTATGCATTCCAACATTATGAAAGTGGTTATTGATTTTGCATGTGATTATTCGATTAGTAGAATATCCATGTGAACAAGTAAATGGCATTATTTCATTTTACTTTTGCCATACTATGTTGAAGTTCAAGTTTAAAAGGCTTTTTTTTTAGTTATTCATTGCCTTAAATGTTTATGCTTATTTTTGAATGTTCCGCTATATTGTTATCCTTACTGGGCATTTGAGCTCACCCCTTTTCTATGTTTTATTTTTCCCAGGATGTGAAGATGTAAGTTATGAATGACCTGCAGGGATATTATGAGGGGATTATAGTGTGGACTGTGGAAACATTATGTTGTTGTAGTAGTTTTTCATTTTATGATATAATGTAAAACTTATGAATATATCTAGTGTTTCCAAGGCTACTAAACCAATCGGTCTTTCGAGATTTGATCTTTCTTGTGATCATGCCAATGTTATGTAATAATGCACCGACTCTGGGTAACTAGGGTCGGGGCGTTACAGTTGGTATCAGAGGATGTTTAGTACAAACCTTGGAAGCTATATTTAGATAAACTCTGATTAGAGCACGTAGACCTAAGATTAACTTTGAGGATTAGTATAGAAGAACTTCCGAGAATTTTGGTATTGTAGAGATTTTGTGAGTTTTCCGAGAAATACATCCCTGTCTGGATACGAGCAGGTAGAGGCGGCTCTGGCACAGATGTACCTAGGGGTATAACCCGAAAACACCGCTTTGAGCTAGACTCGAACGGGAACTGGTGCACGACAACGGGCCTTGCTGCACTCTTGGTTACGACACTCCCGGGGGATATGCTTAGGATAATTCTCATTTTCTTTACAAACCATTATGAAGGGTTAATGAGTATATACATCCTCAAAGGAGACATTTTTATGATTATGGATTATATCCATAAATAGTTCAATTTATGTTAAGTGTTTTATAAGTATGGGATTATGTATTTTGATTCATAAACTGATCTAGTGTATGCCATTGTTTAGAAATGGCGCCCAATAGAAGTAATGAGACCTCCAGAAATGCACATGATCCAAAGAGAAGGAAGGATCATATCTTTCCTGGTCTTAAGCTAGAATTTATAAGAGAAATAGTCTCCCATGTATTATCATCATATGAAGAAATAATATCATGTGTTGATAAGATAAGTAAAGAGTTTACTGAGTCCTATGGCTTTGAAGGGAAGCAAGAGAAGAAAAGGATAGAAGAGAGAAAGATGGATAAAGGGAAGAGGGAAAAGAAGAATTTTCCCATATGTGGTAACTGTGGAAAGAAACACCCTGGAACTTGCCTGAAAGGAATGGGAGTTTGTTATAAGTGTGGAGGAAAAGGGCACAAAGTACATGACTGCGAGGGTAAGAAAATGGTTTCAAATGTACAATGCTTCATTTTCAAGGAGTTTGGACACTACGCGAACCTATGCCCCAGTCATCAGACTATGCCGCAAATGAATCTATTGGATAATAATCAAGTTATGATACTACCACAGATGAAGAGGAATGATTAGAGTTCTTATGTTGATTATGTCAATTGAGTGTTGTATCAACAATGTACTTGTTATAATAATTATGGAGTATATAAGGATTGTACTGCAGTACTATTTCATTAAGGACTTGAGATGGTGTGGAACAAAGAAAAGTGACTCAGTAGTAGGTTAAATGTTTGGAAAATATATGGTTGAGAGAAAGATAAACCATAATATGGTTCAGATACCGAGGTGGTGATTTTAGAATAATACATGATTGATTTGGATAAATTATATTGGATATTATTGACTACCTTTAAGCTGATTAATGATTTGTATATTCCATCATTGTTGGGGTTTAAAACATTTTTGGATTAATGAAGTATATCCAGCATTCTATATGGAATAAGGGAACATGAATGTAATCAATAAGGAATATGGTAGTACATGATGAAGGTATTCATATGCTATTACGGGGTAAAATATGTTTACCTTCCTTATAAATGTTGGACTGTGAGTTTGGATAGAAGTATTTTGGATAGTTCTAGTTTGGATTATTTTGGATTTCCATAAAAGGACAACCCGGAGGTCGGGCGGCAACCCGTCGCGTCCGGCAAGGCTGCGAGACTTGAACCCGCAACCGAAGGGCGACAAGGGTGTATCACCTACCACTGTCCCACGAGATGTCCTGAATTAAATAATGTGGTTTTTTTTAAAAAGATCTGGTAGATGAATTATAAATTCATTTATTTTGGAACCCTGTACGAATAGTATAAATAGAAAAAAAAATTACGTTCTATTATCTTTTAGAGTGAAAGATGAGTTTGTGGTAGAAATTTATTAATGGGAAAAATTCTAATTATAAAGTAAGTATATCTCCTTATTATCTTAGCCAATCTCATAAATAAATTCCTCAACATTAATAATAGAAACTTGGAACAAAAATGTTGTCCTAGATGGTACCTTAAATCATCACAAATTTATGGCTTTGGGATTGTTGGCCTTTTCATAGCCATGTTCTCTACCACTCTCCATCAGATAATTGATGGTTAGATTTTTCTTCCATATCCATATTTTCCTACATGGAACCCTAGTATGTGTTATTTTCGGTAATCTTCATACTTTCGACTCTTTATTTTAAATAGAGGCCTCATTAATTCATTTTTCGATGTGGGATTTCAACTAAGATATTTTGAAACGTCAAAAATGTGTTATCCTAATACCTTATGTTTTGTTGAACCGATGGTATTTCAAATCATCATAGATTGATGAATTTAAGGACCTCAATTTTATACTTGTTTGTAATTGATGAACTCAATCACTACCTATAAATATTTACGTTTTTCCTCCAATTATATGTCTCAAATTGCCACCAATGTTCTCCTAATCGAGATCATAATTTGGTGGTGACCCTTTCATTTCTCTTTTCCTCATATTAAGACTAAATTTTAGTAACCCAATTTCTGATGTGGGTTTTCCCACAAATATATTTTCTATTTTCAACCTTTTATTTTCGAAGAACAATTTAAAATTGCGAGGACGCAATTTATTGAAGGAGGGGAGAATGTAACACCCCAAGATTTCATAGTGTGTTATTTCTTCAAAATAATTCAATAACTTGCACTACATGCAACACCGAGTTCAATCACACCATGACTTACAAAAAAAAAAGCCATTCAAAAGAGGTTATGAATAGTATTATGTAAATTTTAAACTTTATATAATCCTTATAATTTTAGAATCCATATTATGAGTTTCTTAGATATAATGCAAGAACAAATTCATTTTCAGTATTGCACTTTTATCAACTTTTAATAGTGAACCCTTTTTAAATACAATATTTTAAACTTTTTGACTAAATGGGGACATCAAAAAATTTAAAATGAAACATCCCAAGCTTCCACGGTACGTTTTCCTTTGAATAATACAGTAGCATGTGTTGTACGCAACTTCGAGTTTTAACACACACCACAATCGATCAAACTAGCCGTTATGAATAGTAATACCTAATTTTTGAAATTATATATATTTTATATTTCAAAATGGAATTCATTTTTGGATTCGGAATATCGAATTTAGCCTAAGGTGAAATTTTGGTACATTTCGGATAACTTTCATATTTTGATGAATAGTGAAAATTACTAAGTTTTAATTAAAAACAACTTTTTTAATCAAAATAATTAATAGTGATAAATTATGAATTTGAGTGGTTTTAAAGTATATTTAGAATATATTTTTACCATTTAATATAATGTTGGTCATTGGACATAATTTTACAATTAAACCGAACATAAACGAGTATCAATCTTTTGATAGTTATTATCTCTTAAAAACACGCTTTTTGTTTTGACAGCGGGAATTAATTTTAAATTAATTTCTGCCACTTCTGTGTTTAGAATTTAGGAAAATGGATTCCATATTTGGAATCAGGATGTTCAAATTGTGTAAATAGGTAACTTTTATTTTCAGACATTCTGAATAATTACTGCGGTAAATATTTTATTTACCATGGTTAAGGGTAAATCCGGTAAATAAGGGTTAAAAAATAATATTATAATAATACTAAATTACCCTAAAACGTGTCTTAACCCTATTGGTTGATACATGGTCGACCATGGGCATATTTGTGTCAATTTTGGGACCCCATGGATCCACTTGTAAGTGATAATGACACTTTATTTTAATTAAGTTAAAATGAATACAAAAATGACACAAGCATATATCTTTTAGAAAAACAATTGTTACATAGGGTTATATATGTTGGATTTAGATTATAAATATTCATTAGAAAGATAAAAAGATTTCCTACATAATTATATTTTATTTATAATTTTTAGACATTAAATAATTTATTTTATTTATGACACAATGATGATGCAGTAATTACTATAATAGTAAAAAATTAAAATAATTGATATTATAAATACCCAAATAAATATAATATTAAACTTTTAATGAATTAAACTAATTTTCTAGGATAATATGATATATTAGGATTGATTTAATTGACTTTTTTCGAAGTAATAAATCTGTTATGAGTTTCACAAAAATCAACTATTGAATAGTGTCAAAATTGACATAAAAGTGTTTTTAAAACAAATATTATATTATTAATTGATCTTAAATTCCTAAAAATCTAAGGTTCGGCCAAGAGACTTATATCAAGATAGGTGTATCATTAATGGACCACTTTTGGGTCGCTTGGATGTATATAGTAAGTTTATTAACCATATTATATAAAAATACAAAGAGACATTGTAAAAGTGAAACTAATTAACTTAGAGTTAATACTTAAAGATAAGGTTAATATAAGTACCCAAACCTGTCTAAATTCTATTTGTTGAGTGGTTTTCTACCTATCCCCACCTTAACCTTTGAATAATCAACTTTGGAGCCATTAGAAACCGAATATGAATTTATTATAAATTAATATTTCTAGCTTTTCCAAAGGTGCCCCTCACCCCTCTTATAAAAGGGAACTCCTCCTTCTCATTTCTTCACACCTTCAAAGCCTTTTGGTTCGGCCAAACTCTGCCCCAATACTCTCCCAACATCCCTCACTACAACCTAGAGGCCTTAGTTTGATCAGAAAGCCAACCTACGGAGCCCTTTTGATCAAATCAAAAGGAAGAACCCGAAGAAGAGGTAATGATTTCACCACCCTTCTCCAAGTTCATTTCTTCTTCCACTTCTTATTCATTTGTTCTTACCATTCTAAAATAATAACTCCAGTATCTCACATATACTGTGATTTTATTATAAATATGGTACTCTATCCACCCTTTGAATAACATGTCACCATACGTGCGTACGTACGGACTACCGTCTCCACGTCGTGGTGTAATTGTTATTCAATATAATATTATTTGGATGGGTATAATAATGATGTGTAACTCATGTAAATAATAAATATAACATGTTAATGATTCTGTATATATGATATACCATCCATTTATATATTATTTTAATATCAAAAGAATGATATTGTCGCTCGTGCGTACGTACGGACTACCGTCTCCACGAACGCGATGAGATTCATTCTCCATCGTATCCATTCAAGTATAATTATCATTTGATGATTTAAAAATGATGTTTAAGGACTAGATATCATTCTGGATATGAATAAGATACAACAACCATGGCTTATGTAACAAAACATATAAAAGAAAATGAGTAAGTTAACTCCCGAAACGACGATAATTCTAAGATATTATTAACAAATCAATGTTAAAAGATCATATATGATATCATATTATTATATATGATTCTTGTATAATTTAATAACAACTATTTCACCATTATACAGGAGGTTAACCTACCCCAACCAAGTAAAAGTACAAGGTAAGGGTTATTTCACAATCTCTTCATTATCCGAGGTTGTATTATACGTAATAATCTACTGGGATCTCTTTATCATCCACATCCATGTTTCTTAGAAATGTATTTCAAAACATTTTTACTATTTACAAGAATATGGGTTAAAGTCATTTATACCCTTGTTTGACTTTTTATAAGAGGTTTATAAAGGAATCTTTCCGTCGTTTTCAAAACAAGGTCCTTTTTAACCTTTTCGACAAAATTGAGGTAAGAATGTTTTTTTTAACTTATACGGAGGGTGCAGTTATTTTCCGCCGTTATAAAATCGTCAAAGCTTCCCTTAAAAGCTTATAGGATTATTTTCAAAGAAAATGTTTGATTTTATATGGATCTTAAATGATTTCAAAATAAAAGGAGATATTTCTTTAAAAAGAATTTTGATTTCATCTATGTCAACATCCTTTGATGGGTTTTAAGATTATTTGAAGTTGATTTATTATGATACAAAACTTCTATATTGTTTTAAAGGTTTTGTGATATGTTTGACTGTGGATGTGCTATTTTTATACCATTCATAGTTTATGGTGAAAGTATTGACATTTCGTATGCTAGTTCCAATAAGAATGTTTATGTTATATTTCAATCTTTACTTCATATGAATGTGTTGGACAAGTATGTTCCAGGTTGGGGACTGGTTAAAGTAAGCCCTCCAGGTTGGGGACTGGTAAAAGTAAGCCCTCCAGGTTGGGGACTGGTAAAAGTAAGCCCTCCAGGTTAGGGACTGGTAAAAGTATGCCCTCCGGGTTGGTGTCCGGTTATTAGAGGCACTCCGGGTTGGGTTCCGGTTACAGTTAGTCCCAAGGTCTTGTCACGAGGCCTTGAAAAGTAATTAAAGTTTAGAATTATGCATTCCAACATTATGAAAGTGGTTATTGATTTTGCATGTGATTATTCGATTAGTAGAATATCCATGTGAACAAGTAAATGGCATTATTTCATTTTACTTTTGCCATACTATGTTGAAGTTCAAGTTTAAAAGGCTTTTGTTTTAGTTATTCATTGCCTTAAATGTTTATGCTTATTTTTGAATGTTCCGCTATATTGTTATCCTTACTGGGCATTTGAGCTCACCCCTTTTCTATGTTTTATTTTTCCCAGGATGTGAAGATGTAAGTTATGAATGACCTGCAGGGATATTATGAGGGGATTATAGTGTGAACTGTGGAAACATTATGTTGTTGTAGTAGTTTTTCATTTTATGATATAATGTAAAACTTATGAATATATCTAGTGTTTCCAAGGCTACTAAACCAATCGGTCTTTCGAGATTTGATCTTTCTTGTGATCATGCCAATGTTATGTAATAATGCACCGACTCTGGGTAACTAGGGTCGGGGCGTTACAAAGTTAATCTGGTTCAGTGATACAGGACTGGAATGAGGAGTGAACTCAATTCAGTAAGGGACTTTGTCCACTAATATGGTCTTGGTAGAAGTGCCTTTGCTACTATGGAAATCATATCATGTGATTAATGGTTTGACACAATTTCATGTTTTATTCCCATGCTATTTTATCATGATTAATGTTCCTTTATGATCTATGACTTATGTACTTCAATGATTTATTTCTCAATATTTTGATGTTTAAACTTTATGTTCATGTTTTTTTTAAGTTCAAATGTATATGATTTGTTTTATTATCTCCATTTTTACCCTTACTGAGCATTTGATCTCACCCTTTATATGTTTTCTTTTCCCCGGGATATGAAGAAATGTTTTAGGTAAGAAAACAAAAGGGTAAGATCTTTATGGGAGATGTTGAAGATCTTTCACCATGATAAGAAGATTATGTTACGAGTTTCCAAAGACACTAAACTATTACAGTCCTTATGTGTTGGTTTTTGTTATGTATTAAGTATTCTTCAAAAGTAATGTAATGTCCATGTACGTCAATCTTTGGGGCTCTACAGTTGGTATCAGAGCAAAGGTTTTGTTAACCTTTGGAAACTAGGATGCGAAACCTTTAGTGAGACCCCCAGAGATATTTATAAGGTATGTATAGGGATGTCCCTAAGGTTAAGTATAAGTATAGTTTATAGTCCTATAATTACAGTAATGATCATTGAATTAAACCTAAGATGTTATAGATTGAAAGTACTCCCCCTTGATTATATTGTTTTTCTAGTACAATTTTTGCCTCTCATACTATTCTTTTTGGGTTTTAAGAAATGGCGGTAAATAGAAGGATTCATGTTAATGGATAATATGATAGACAATGGAATGATATTCTTCATGAGAAACCAAATAAAATAGGATTTGGATGTCCAAACATCGTTATTATTCCTAATCAGTAATCTCATAATATGATCAATAATATCAACTTTGGTAAGTTTCCTAAATCGGCTAATAAGAGAAAGATGGAGTTTCATGATGATCATAGGGGAAAGAAAGTTAAATTTCCCTCATGTAAATCATGTGGGAAGAGGCATCAAGGAGAATGTTTCAAAGGAACTGGAAGATGCTTTGGGTGTGGAAAAGAAGGACATAAGGCCAGTAATTGTAAACGAAAAGGTCCAGTTAACACCATGGACAAGGATAATGGTATTTCTAAGACATCAATAATGGTTAAATGTTTTAAATGTGGAATGTATGGGCATTATACAAACCAATTCCCTAAGGGAAAATCTCATAAAGAGAATCAGCATAGTCAATTGGGTAGTATTTATGTGGATGATGATGAAGAGACTACAAATGATATATGAGATGAAAGAAATGATGAAGCTTAGTCAGTGGTTTAAGAAGGCAGTGGAATGATTGTATGTTTATCAAAAATAATGTATGGTACTATGGAATGAAGAAAAATCTAATGATCGTTACACTGTTGTCTCTCCTTGAGTTTTTGAAAGTTTATGATGAATCGTACCGGTAACCATGAAAGGTTATTCAAATATTTTTGGAAGGTATATGATATGTTCATAATGAAAGGGTAAGGATATAATGAGATTTTTGATAGTATTAATGAGCTCATGACTGGTATAAGGACAAAGTGATATCATGGTTTGAATATACAGAATTTTAGGATTTTGGTATATGGAAAGAGTTAACTTTTGACAACATTCATGATTTCACTAAGGTTAAATGGGTACTCATGTCTCAAGAGAATACATGATTATGGAATTCACATGTTTGGAATCTGACCAACAATATATATATATATCTTATTAAGTGGTATGATAGATGAAGTATAAGTCATTTTAAGAACCATATACGATTACTCTCACCATAGATGGACTTATGTATATAATTTATTCTAACCTTATTTTGAGACAGATGGAATTACCTATCATTCTATCGCATGATCTACTAACACTTTGAAAAAGACATATTTAACTTCATTTCTTTAAGATATGAAGTGTAAATTGTTCAAAGCATGAGCAATGATATGATTGTACCAAAATCAAGTAAGTATTTCCTTTAATTAAAAATATTCAACATTAGGGAAATGATCTTGAAAACAAAAAATGTTTTCATAGTGCCCTCATATCTGATAAATCATATGGTACCTTAAATTATCAAAAATTTATGTCTTTGTGATTGTTGGATTTTTCATATCCATTTTCTCTACCACTCTCTATTAGAACATGATGGTTAGGTTTCTCTTTCATATCCATATTTTCACCTATGTTCTCATATGTGGAAACCTAGTGATGATTTAATTTGGGTAACCAATAAGTTTTATACTTAACTTTTTAAAATTAAGTTTTAGTATTCCTTTTTATGATGTGGGTTTCTATGAAAGAAACTTTCAAGTAGTAAACCATTTATAACCCTGACGAATTTCGAGGGCGAAAGTCATTTTAAGGGGGGTAGAATGTAACAACCCAAGATTTTATGAGAATTATTCTTTTTAATTTCGTTGATTTCTTGTGTTGTAAACTACACCAAAAGGATCTTGCACTACACGAATCCCTGACTTGGCTTGCATTACACGCAATCGCAACATTCCTCGATAGAGTGTGTAGTACGCAATACCAAGTTTCACTAAACAACGATATATTGTTATAATATTATAATGGACTAGCCGTTATCAATATTATTAACTAAATTTTGAATTTTATAACATTATTATTCATCTTACACATTTTCTAGAACATGGTATAAGAACAAAATAAATTTTTCAAGTAAAATAAGTATTTTTCAAAAAATGCAGTTTTACCGCCTTTTGATGGCGCACCCACTTTAAATATAGTTTTTGACATGTTTATAAGTTCAATTTGAAAAAATAAAATTCTTCTTTGGAATTAGGATATAAAATTTACTTAGTATAAATTTTTCATATTATTTTGATAACTTTCATATTTTAATGAATAGTAAAAACACGTTATATTTTAATAAAAAAACAACTTTTTTTGTCGCAATAATTTATATGGTTAAATTATAATATTGAATTATTTTAAATTATAAATAGAATATATTTTTACCATTTAATATAATTTACGTCCTTACCGTTAATTTTACATTGAATTAAAAGGTAAAAACATTTCAATCTTTGGCAATATTTTAACTTTTAAAACCCGTTTTCTTAACAACGGGATTAATTTTAAATTAATTACTGCAACTTCTGTGTTTTGAATTTTGAAAAATGGATTCCATATTTTAATTCAGTGGGTACAAATTATGTTAATAGGTTACTTTTATTTTTTTATATTATGAATAGTAACTACAGTAAATTTTATTTACTATAGTTAAAGGTAAATCGGGTAATTAAGGGTAAAAAAATTATAAAATTACCCTAAAACCTACCAAAGTTCTATTGGATGACTAAAAGACAACCCATATCACCTAAGGGTCGGAATAGATTAATTGTTTGGAATTTTTACCAGGAAAATAATTTAATTATTATTAAAACTAAAGAAAGTGAAAACATGTCACTCTCTTAAATCTTATAAGTATAATAATTTTAATTTAGTGATAAACTTCATGAAACTTAAAGCATGAATAGTCTCCAGAAATCTAATAAAAGTATCTACATCATGTGAATTTATTTATAATTTTTAGGGATTAAATAATTATCATTAAAGTTGACACAATAGTGATGTTGAAATTATTTTATTGATTGAAATATCAAATAAATGGTATTAAAAATATTAAAATAAATATTATATGAACTATTTAATGTGATCTGATAATTTTATAGATATATATGACATGTTATTAATCTATTAAAGCTTTTATTCTGAACATATCTTCTGTGATAAATTTATTTAAATTCAAATAAATGAATAGTGTCAAAATTGACACTATTGTTATTTTATATAAATAGAAAAATATAAAATTGTTTAAAAATCACAAAAATATTTAAAAATTATAAATTAAAATTTATATGGTCTAAAATGTCATAAATTATCCAATTATGGATAATTCACAACACATAAGTAATTATTTAAAACAATTTAAAATTTAAAATCTTATTACCAAAAATAAAATTAAATAGATTAAATAAGGATAAATCAAGTTGATAATGTTTAAAATAAATTCCCAACATGTATATATTTTATTTTTTGATGAAATTAAAACCCTATATCATCTAAGATTCGAATTTGAGTCATTTTGGAAGTTTCTATATGGGTTTTGAATTTATTATAAATTAATATTTCTTATGTTTCCAAAGGTTCCCCTCTCCTCCCTTATAAAAGGGCGCCTCCCCCCTCTCCTCTTAAAAACACTTTGAGCCTTCAATATCAGCCAAACTTTGACCATTTCTCTTCTCCACTTCCTAAGAAACGTTCTTGAGGTTCTGGTCTTCTCAAAAGACCAACTCTAGTGCCTTAGGTATTATATCATCCACTCCAATTCTAATAAATAATTATGTATAGTTATTATAAAATAATAATGATTCTTAGGTATTATATCATCCACTCCAATTCTAATAAATAATTATGGGAACGATATCATCGCGCGTGCGTACGTATGGACTACCGTCTCCATGAACATGATGAGATTCATTTTCCATGATTACCTTCAAGTATGGTTATGAAGTATATATAATAAATAATCATGGAAGATATTAAATTATAATGATACTGAATTTATGTACATATATGTTTCATTTACTTAATTCCATTTAATTCAATAAGGAAACGAAAACAGCGTTCATGCGTATATACGGCCTACCGTCTCCATAAATGGTGTATTTCATTTCATTTATCGAACTATCATTTATATATATATTCTGAATATATATTATATATAAATCATGTTTTACATTCTGTAATTAAGTAAATCAGTATATAATTAATAATATCAAGAACAAAAAGTCGAAACACGTATGATAAATGAAATGATTTTACCCAAAACGTTACTTTAACATGGAATTTACAAAAGAACGGGTAATATAAAGTCATAAGTAAATCATATATGATATCATAATAATGAATTTGATTATTTAATAAGTCAATGACATTATTTAAATCATTATACAGGAGGTTCGGATACATATGAATCATATCAGACATAAGGTAAGGGATAACTTTTCCAATCTCGTTTTTATCCGAGATTGTTTATTTCTAAGTATTTATTGGGGGTATATTTATCATCAATGTCCCTATTTTCTGAAAATTGTTTCATGTATGTTTAAAGTCATATTTACCCATATTTGACTTTTACTTTGTGTTATGGAATGAATCTTTCTTTTTTTTACCATACGAGGAACTTTTTGACTTTTCTGAAAAAAGTACAAGAAGAATGTTTTTTTAACTTATACGACATGAACATATATTTACGGTTTCATAATGCCTTATTTTCATGAAGATTACTCTTCAAGATTTCATGATTATTTTCAAAAAAATCATTCTCTTTTAAAATTTCATGGAATTTTGTGAAAATAAAATGATTTTGAAGAAGAAAGGATATTTTCCTCAAGAATTAATTTCAACTGCTTTATCAAAACCATTTTCCATCAAAGATGACATTATTTAATATGTGTATGTTTCAAGTATAATGTCTCTATGATTTACATGGTTTCACTTTTCTTATTATAAAATTATATCCATTTGTTTTATATGGATTATGTTATGATGGGATGATGTTTATTAAACCCATTTTATTCTTTGGGTTATGATGAATGATTTATGTTTATTTTGTGGCATAAGTAAGAATGATTTCATTATGAGATGGGTGGGACCTATATCTCCTTCCAATTAATTGGGTAAATATTTATATCTCATGAGATATACATGGCTAGAATGGAAAGTTAATCTGGTTCAGTGATACAGGACTGGAATGAGGAGTGAACTCGATTCAGTAAGGTACTTTTTCCACTAAGATGGTCATGGAATAAATGTCTTGGCTTCTATGGAAATCATATCATGTGTGTAATGGTTTTCCACAATTACATGTTTTATTCCCATGATATTTTATCATTATTAATGTTCCTTTATGATCTATTCCTTATGTTCTTCCATGATTTATTTCTCAAGATTTTGATGTTTAAACATTATGTTCATGTTTTTTTAGTTCAAATGTATATGATTTGTTTTATTTTATTCATGTTTACCCTTACTGAGAATTTGAGCTCACCCTTTATATGTTTTCTTTTCCCCAGGACATAAATAAAGGTTTTAGGTAAGAAAACAAAAGGGGAAGATCTTTATGGGAGATGTTGAAGATCTTTCACCATGATTATAAGATTAGGTTCCAAGTTTCCAAAGACACTAAACTATTACGGTCATTGTGTGTTGGTTTTTGTTATGTATTAATTATTCCAAAAAATTAATGTAATTTCCATGTACGTCAAGCTTTGGGTCTCTATATTATATGTTCTATCAGTGGGGGCCATTTGTTACGTTTTAGAAGTTCTGATGTAGTTTTGTTTTTTTAAAGGAGCTAGCTCAAATGAAGTTGGATTGATGTTTATAATTTTTTTTAAACATTGATATGTTTTAAGATTTTTTTAATCCTCCAAAACCTAAACTAAAAAGATCAATGGTTTTGTAAAGGACTTTATACTTTTCAGTTGAAATTTTTCTAAAAAAAATACGATGTTTGTTTTTAGCACTAAATTTGTGTGTGAGTCTCAAGTTGTTGCATTTGTTATCAGAGGAGGAACTCGGCCAGATGTGTGGTGGAAGTACTTGGGGTGAGATGTAGGTTCCACAATGAACATTTTGTGATATAAATGGGGGTTAATGTAACTCCCTTTAATTTTAAAGAGTTAAATGGAGAAATGATATGACCCATGTCAACAAGGTGAACCTTTATTTTTTGGGAACCTACCTGATTAGAACTCCATAGTTAAGCATTATTGAACTAGAGTATTGATCAAAATAGGTTACCACCTAAAATGTTTCTCTAGTTGTGTGTGAGTGAGAAAAAATCACACTGGAAAGAACATTTTTTGTCTATTGGGGGTCATTCATTAGTTTGATGATTTGTCCTAACACTTAGGTGATCACTAGGTAGGGGACCACATGTCTATAGGGAAACTAGTGGTGTTTGGCATGCTTGTACTCAATGGACATGTTAAGGTGGGATGTCTATACTATCATTAAGGGCTAATTGTTACATTTAATCATAGAAAGCCTTGGTAAAAATTTTATGATAATTCATTTAAATTTATAAGGAATCAATTCATAAAATTATATTTGATTAATTTTTAAAAATATAAGGTAATAATTTTATCAAACACTTGGTGAGAATTAATTTCATTAAGAAAACCCAAAGACTTTAAAACATGTAATAACTAATTAAAATCATGGAAAGCTTAGAAGAAGAATTTATAAATTCATAGAATCTTTATAGATTATTATAATAACATTTATATTAGTTAAAAACATGGGTTTAAATTATGTAATCATTTATGGCTTTAAATTCAAAGTAAATGGGTGGAGTTTCCTATTATAAAATCATTGGATTAATTTAAGAATTTGATTCTCCATAAAAAAGGAAGAGAAAAGATCAATAAATAAAATTTATAATCCTTTAGAAAGAAAATCCAAAATTAAACAGCAATAAATTCAAAACCCTAGGCCACCATGTCTGTTGGGTGAGAGAAAAGGGAGATAATAGGTAAGAGAAGTGAAGGGTAAGGGAAGTGGAGCCACATATATAGAGTTTTCTTCTAACTTGATGTAGATTTAATGAATAAATCAGAGAGGTAGAGGGATTCTAAGGGAGTTATACTTTAGTAATGATATGAAATAGTTTTCATGAAATAAGGTAAGATATATAAGATGCTTCCAAAAGAATCCACCATTTAAAAATTTAAAAAAAACAAAAAAAATTCAATATGTTTCATAGGTGAGATTCACATAAAAGCATCTCATGCATGATTCCTATGAAACTAATTCCCTCCCTAGAAAATACCATCAAATATTTCAAATATTTACCCAAAATCAGGACAAAAAAATACTAACAAAGAAGATTTTTAAATACCAAAAAATATGATCATGGATGTTATAAATCCACACATTCATATAACAATATATTTACCCAAGAAAGATAAAATAAATGATGTGATCATGAGTTGTATGTTTATGGTTAATCCATTGAGAATGTTATGGACTAACCAAGACCAAAGAGGAACTCTTCTAATCATGAACCTAATTGAGTTATAGAACCTATCTTATACCCATGTATTTATCTTATTTGGATTCATTCCAATTATCTTTTAAAGATACCTTATTGTGAGTTCCTTCTACTTTGAAAATGAATTATCACATGTAGATGAGTGGAAATAAATATGTACAATTATATTTAATTATATAAAATATGGACACATGGGATCTTATAAATTGTTAATATGGAAATATGATTCACATATCATAAAAATAAATATGTGATATTTTAATTATTATATACCAAATATCAATGTAATAATTTATTTAAATAATTAAACAAACCAAACAAGCATTGGTTAGTCTTAGATCATAATTTGTTAATATTCATAAGATTTAATAATAAAATTTAAATAATCTATAATCCTACTCGAGGGTATTTTAAATGTATTAAAGAGGTATTAAAAAAATTTATATAATTAGTGATATGTTCCATGCCACTCAAAATAATTTTTTTAAATAATACTTTTAAATATAATTTTTAGATTTTTATTTGAATTTATCTATCCATTTTATGACCATATAATGGGTCTATAATGGGAAATTGGTCCTACAATTGGTGGGATGGGTCAGGCGGGTCAAATAGAAAGTAGTACCCCACTAGGGATGCTACGAGAAGGATCTGGGAGGTGGTTCCCTAGAACCACTCCATTAAAATAAATAAAATAAACCACCCATAAAATGAACGAATGGTTATTTCCCCCCAAATATCAGGGTTCTAGTTCATAGGATTATGGAGGTGTGTCCACCCATAACATTTATTTTATTATTATTTTAATGAAAAAAAATGAATGCCCCTAATGCATACTCTCTTGGATATGAATTCCATCCATGTTCCTCCACATCCTCCTTCTCCAAAACATCAATCTAACTTCAAATGGCCATATCTCATCTATATGACCTCTAAATTGTGAACTAAAAGTGGTTTTGGGACAATATCAAAACCCTATAATCAAATTATAGAGAATTTAATTAAGAATTTGACTTAAAAAACTTCATGACCTCTCAGATACCTTCTGAAGGAACATAATCTTGGAAAATGTGCGATTAAATGGAATTTTAAAGAAAATAGGTAGGACTTGTGTCAAAATAATGAATCTAAAATATTATTTATTAGGTTCGTCCATAGATCATGTGAAATTTACTTTAATTATAAGTAATAAAATAAAAATGATAATTGTGATTCCTCGATCATACGACAAGATCTAAGAATTATCCACTCATATCAAGATCATTATTGTTCAAACGAACCAAACTAGGATCCCTATATTTCTTCTATATATACACAGTATTTCTTGGTAGATTTTTCTATACTCATCATGTTCTAGAATTACATATCTAAATTCTTTATGATTCCCTTTCAATTACGTGAAGAATTTTTTATTGATTAATGAAGTGGGATCGATCAAAACTTGTTCTTCCATCACTTTATCACACTAAAAATTGGGAGATATCATGGGAGAGGAAAAATTAATTCCAGGGTTTCCACATTATGATTTATGTCTTAGAATATGATTTTATAATTATGTTTATTTTTCCATAAATTTTATTTTTATCTCAATGGAAACATAACCTTCATAAATAGACTAAAACTAGACTTATGACTAATAAAACATGACATAAGTTTCATGAAAATTTCATCACACACTTTTGATACTAATTTATTTGAAGTTATTAAATAATTTCCATTAAATAATCTCATTTATCCTAAATATGTTTAATGAACCTTGAATAAATAATATTCATTTGGAAAAAAATTGTATTCACTTTTATACTTAAATAACTAATGAATACCTTAAAAAATAAATTAAATTATTATTATTATCTACTTGAATAAATATAATTAAATTTATTAATTTAATTACATATAATCATTCAAACTTAGAAGATCACTAACCCACGTACTTGTGCGTCACTTTGTATTAAACCCCAGTTCAACTGAATAGGTGGAACATGTGAATACACTTTATGTATGGCCCTCTAGGACAATATCTTGATAAAATTGAGTCATAATCATATGCCCAGAGTGGTATCTAAAAAACATTATAACCCCAAAATAGATCAGGATAAATCATAACCATGAAAACCTCCTACAAACAATTAATATATAGTATAATCTCTTTTTCTTTTGATATCTCATAAAGAAGGATGTATACTTTGTGTAATGATCATTTTATGATTTATTTATTTATTTATTGACTTTATTTAATGGTCTTTTCTTCAACTAAAATTAACATGGATTTATTAAATCCACTACCATCCTAATAAAATGTCCAAATATATATAATTCATATATTCATAAGAAAAAAACATTTCTTGATCATTAAATCAATGTCATGCCACCAATAATAAACCCAATACAATATACCTCACATTAAACATGACTAGTAAGGGTTTTCATCCTGTATAAAAGTATGTGATTGAATTATATACATTAATAATGATCTCAATTCTAGAGACCTATAAACATGGACATAGAAAGTAATATCCAATGAAACCCAAAACATGTGGTGTTCTTATTGGCATATCAATCCTTATGAATTAAACTGCTTGAAATCAACAAGTGAAAACTTCATGAGAAATTTTTTGTTCCACTGGGATTGGTGTGCCACACTAAGAGGGGGTGTGAATTAGTATGGGTTAATAGATAACATTTAAGTAGTTTCCCCTCTCTTATCTCTATGATTTTTCATTGAATATATATCTCACTCATTTCACTAATAACCTTTAGCTTCCAAGCATAAAACAATAAATAATAAATCAAACAATAATTCACAATTGGAATTGTTAATGAGGTTCACCAATAATGTGGATAACTACGTCACTAGTTTATAGTGTATATTATCCAACTCAAATATACATATTCTCTTATTATCAAGATTAATCTCACATAAACGTATATTATTAAACCTGTACTCCAAGAAAATATTAGTTTTAATGAAATCATTAAATTAATGTTATTAGTATTTGGAACTAACTAGGTATTCCATTACAAATTACTAGTTTTTTTGTAACTTCTTGAATAATGACCAGTATGAAAGAACAAGGGAATTATTGACTCAATGATATTTGATATTTTTCTATAATGTGTAGCAATCTCAAGGGTTTCCTCAAAAATCTTTTTAAATTAAGTTATAATAATATTATATGATGGTTTTCTAATTTTCATATTATGATATAAGGAATAATAATATTTATTCCTTATGATATAGAGAAATCATAGGCTGGAATCCTCAAAATCTTCTTATTTGGCCAATATGATCCTTAGAAAAAGTAAGAATGGTTTATCACTTATTATTTTTCATTAATGCATAAATAAAAACATATTATCAATAGTGTTGGATCTCTCCTTATTTGACATGCATAATATTCAATATAATAGAAAGGTTTTTTCTCTCTCTTCTTCTTCAACTAATAAAAATTTTATGATAGTAGCAATGTGGGTTCCTCAGTACTCTTCTTCATATATTCTTTATATATATTACTACAACTTCATGAATATTATCTTTAAAATATTCATCACTTTAATTCACTTGAATTATTGGTTTTTAAAACTCATTTAAATTAATTTAAAATATTATCTTTTAATATTCATAAAGACACAACCTTTTATCAAAACATGATACCATAATTATTATGGCTTCCTCTCTCTAAAAAATTATGTCCACATAATCCACATCTGTATAAAAACTTGTAGTGGAATCTGTATCAGTTTTTAATAACTTACTCAAGACTGGGGCTTCTATTGTTTTTCCTAGATTTTTATCATGGAATAGCATGTCATGGTGTGGCACAGTCCATAATATTCTTCTAGATTAGTGCTGAATATTTTTAGTATAGCATTATAGTTTAAATCTATCCTACAATGTGATATTCATAATACACCATGAAGTCTCTTAATAGAATGAGATACTCTCTATTTCTAGTATGCATATGTTAAATAATAATTCATCTCATCGTGGCCCTTATTCTCTATGGTATAAATCATTATTACTCAATATTTATCACCAAAACCTATATATTGAATCCTGATAACAATTGAAATCATGATAGTTGAATCATTGAAGAATAGATAAAGTATAAACTAGTTTATTCTTCTTTAGAATATTTCAATCAAGAAATTTAATATTTTGGAAAACATAAAAACATTACATAAGAAATATATATATCAAAAATTACGTTGATTATCTATACTTTTCCATTTTCACACTTTGAAAGCTTTGAAAGAATCTTATGTATCACTATGATCCTATATACTTTTACAATTTTCTCATTCTATAAGAATATTAAGTACCACCCTAAAAGATATTACATATCACATATAAATTCTATAATTTTACAAATTTCACTCAATTATAGAATCTTACATATCAATAAAATATTATGTATCTCAAGAGGATCATATGCCTTTTTAATTTTATCATCCAGGAAGGATATTATGTATCATGGTGTAAGAATTTTTAGAAATTTCAAAATTAAATATCCTAAGAATATATTACATGTCTCAATGTATGATCCTTGATAATTTTCCATTTTCTTTAGAAATTTTCAAACTCCATAAATATTTTCTTCTTTTTTCATATGCATGTCATCTGTTTTCGTATGGATGATAACTTTAAGACTGCAAAATTTATTCAAATTATATTCTCCTCTACTTCTTATCTTATGTATTATCTTCAATGCATACTTATTTGAAACACTTTTTAATAACTTTAACACATCTTCATTCCTCACAAGAATAATTATATATCCTATAGCGTACATAAATACCCTCTAATGTATTTAAATTGTATTTTACCACCTCAAAACCTTCAGTTCTTTATCAAACATAATTCAATTATATTATTAATGAAATATTTATCTTCATAATATGATAATAATTATTATGTAACTATCATAAACTTAATTTTATAGCTCCTTCATAGAGATAAAATATTCAATAATCTATACACTCAATGGAACTCCTAGAACTTCATATTTCTAAATATATTTAGTTCAATTATACACGTAAAATATAAAGTAGTATCCCGTCAACTATATTTTCCATGTGAATATATATATAAGAATATTTGATGGTATAAACTTAGTTTCAAGATAAATTTGTTTCCCTAATAAATATCCATTGTATACAACTCAACTTGTATAATAATACCTTTCTTGGGAACTTTAACCTTCTTATTATTAACAAGCTTGGGTACTTCAAAATCCTTCAAAGTTTTTCTTATTAAAAAATATTGACAAAATTTATATTTACTTATTTGTTATTGAAAAAAATACAACTCAACACCAAGTGGATTCAATAATATACCCCTTTTGGATTTGTTATCAATACAGATATAAAAAATTCATATAAATATGTTCTTATTTAATTTTCCTTTTCTCTATCCCTTATTCATAATAAATACAAATAAAATTAAACTATTGTGGTATAATTCACTTAAATCAATGTTTCATAAATTATTCCACTCTAAGTCTAGGAGATCCATGCTTGGTGTTGAAAATAAATGGGAATAATTTAGGAAACAAATCTATCCAAAAAAATAGAATATAATACTAACCCAGAAAAATATATTAGGGTTTTTTCATATATTTCCTATCTAATACTAATTTTTTAACAATATTCACATGAAATGTTTTAACCTAAAATCATATAATCATCTTAAAACACATATTAAATACATTCAAAGTGAATTTTAGGTTAAGTTCATTAATCATCCCTATTTTTTCTTAGTTTTTCATGCCATTGGAAAGTAAACTTATACGGCCTTAAAATTAGAATTAATTATAGAAAAAATAACGATGAGATAATATTAATAAAAACCTCATAAATGATATATTTTCAATCACTTTTTAGTGATTTCATATTTTTTTATAAAATATTACCTTTTAAAAGTTTCTCAAATTTCTCTCCCTCAAGAGATACACTCCATCTTCACTTAATCCTAGTAGATCTACTAAAAAAATAAGTTTTAAAATAATAAATTTTGGATTACTTAAATATGGTGACTTTTAAAAAGTTTAAAATATATATTCTATCTTGGTAAGTTTTTTATTTTTCAGCTTAATCATATATAACATACAATTATATACATAAAAGGAACAAACACAATATTTATGGGAATAAGGTGGAACCCTTTTTCTATTTTGTGAGAGAAACAAGGTTGAGAGTTTCTTTTCAATAAAGATAATACTCTAACTTAAAATATATGTTTAATATAACCCTTAAAGCAATATTTTCTAATCTTTAAGGCTATTTTCTCTTTGGGAAACATGTTTTCCTTACTTTCTTCAATAACCTCATTATTTGTAATTTTTTCTTTTATATTATCAATCATTAAAAAAATTTATTTTAGTGATCGATTCATATTATTACACATTTTTTCTTGATCTCTAAGGATGATCAAAAAATTATTTGAAAGGCTTCTATCATACTTACACCTTCTAAATAAATTCTTATGAGCTCTTAGGTCATAATTTCTTGAATACCACTCATGAAATTCAATTTATTTATGTGAAAATACTTCTTTAAATTTATAAAAATACTTTACTTTTTATTCCCCCATATTTATTTCCATTTCTAATTTAGCTCACCAAATTTTCATGCGTTCTTTAGAAACATGGTCATCTTTAATGTAACATAAACATAGATTCTCATGTATGGCATCTATCAGAACAAGCCATCCATTTCTTTCTTTGATTAATTATTTATATTTAATCATCTTGAATCCATTAACACTAAAACTCATGGATTTCTTCCACTGATCCTTGGTGATTCCTCTTCTATAATAGAAGAAGAAAGTCAACCTCTTTAGTGGGAATATTTCTTGGATATTTTGGTATAGTTTGTGTCAATACTTTTCTTTTTTCCATCAATAAGGGAGACTCTTCTTCCTTTAGATTTTATGGTATTTTTTATCTATTGTATTAGGCATAAGATTAGTTTATTTTAACAAACATGTATCTCTGTTATGATCAATTGATTACAAGTTCCAATGAGATCTCTAATACTATCAAATCTATTTGATATAGATAGATTCTTACCTCTCCTTTATAAACCTTGAATAAACTCATATCCACTCCCCCTTGATGTAGAATTTCATTGAACTACAGATATTGACAAATTATGCCAGAAATAAAGTGACTTATGCCAAAATATTTTATAGAAATGGTATTATCAAACAGACAATGATTTCTTCTATTAAACTATAGCCTATGTAAAATTGATTTATTTTTTTTATTATTTTTTATTATACAGTTGTAATTCCCTTAGGGAATAGATTCTACCATGATTCCTCACATACAACACATATACAGTGGTGGGTTCCTCACCAATTTTCATTTTCGAAGTTTTTTTATATTTTTATTTGAAATGTACACTTTTATAACATCCTATTCCAGTTTAGGTAATATTTTATTTGGATTTTATCCAAAATCCAAAAAAAAGTTCATATTTTTACTAAAATAGATAAATTTTAGTGTTTAAAACTATAAATTATTGATCAGAAAAAAGAAAATGGTGGTTTTGGTTAAAACTTGAGTTGATAGTGTGAATTGAGATCCCATATAGGTGTTTGGGAATTTGGAATTGGTTAACAATTTTTTCTTGAGAGTTATCATAGGTTAGAGGCTATTATTCATTTAAATTTCAGTAGTTAGTATGTTTCAGGAGGGCATGTGTGTTCTGAAATCAAATAGAGGTTTTTTGAATTGATTTTGAGTGTTTTATAGTTTTGGAATATTTTTAAAGAATTTCTTAAATAAAAAACCTCATGTTCTCTAGGGTAGAAAATATATAAATTATTTATAAAATAAAAAAATTACATAGGGGGGGAAATTATATTAAGTTGGAAAAAATTATATTATGTAATTTTTTTACCAAATGGATAAAACTTATATAAGGAAACAAAATATTGTATTTGGAAAATATATATTATATAAGGGAATAAAAATATTACATATAAGAAAATATCAAGATTTCATATGGAAAATATCTTACTTATAATCATAAGATATTATATATGAAAATAAATATATTACATATGGGTTGAACATAAGATGCATGGGAATCTATCTAAGTAATATATAGTACATATGTGAAATATATATTACACATTAAAGAAAAATATTACATATTGAATTTTTTTAAGGAAAATATATTACATATTATATTTTACTCAAGGGAAAATCCTTACAAGTTTAGAAGGATATTGAATATTGGTTTTTCCCTAAGGAAAAAACCTTACGTATTGAGTGAAAATATTATATATTAGATTTCTCTTGAAATAATAACCTTATGTAAGTTATATATTTTATGTATAGATAAAAAAATGTTGTATTAGTGTCATAATAATAAGTATATATTTTTTCACAAAGGAAAATCCATACATGTGATTTATATATATTACATATGAAGTGAATATCTTACACATGGTGATATGTAAGATTTATATATGATATGTAATGTGTCTGTGTGTACACACAATATGCAATATATACTTTTAAGGGTTCTGATGTTTAATTATTTTGGAAATGATGAATTTTTCTAGAATATTCCAAAATAATAATAATAATTTAAAAACATATATTAGAGGGGATTTGGGGTATTTTATGGCTATGATACTAGAATCTCACTTGAGATAGAGCTCTCATTCCATTATTTAACCTATAATAGATCATTTATGCTCCTGAACATATTCATGTTTCATTTTTTCTTAGTGATAGCAAGAGGTAAATCTATCACTTCATATTTATTCCTTCTTGGTTACTACTAATTTTTCTTTACTATTGATTTATTGTGACTCAAACTAGGGTCTGATATTGATTCCACCAAAACATGGTGTAATCATATATATATGATGGCTGTTTTGTTCATATTATCTAAAGGGGTCATAGGAGGATGATCACATAAGTTTTTTCATAGATTTATTAAGTTATGTCTCTATCCTAAATTATTTGTGGGGATAAAAGGGGTGGTTCTCAACCGAGAGGATAATAGGGGTGGTTCTTCCCCCCATTTCATAAGGATTACACCATGGTATATCCCTTAGTGAGTAACTTTTAATTATTCCTTGAATATTAAATATGGAAAACATCTAGAATTGTTTTTTATTTTGGCTATTAATTAATTATAAATGATTTATTTATTGAATATTACCTAAATATTAATTATGGAATTAATTTTAGTTGAATGAAAAAATTAATGATAATTATTTTATAATTAATTTTGGATTATTTATATGGAGTTAGGGATTTATGATGATAAGATATGGTCATTCCTGATTAGATGATATTAGGCAAAGGTGGTTGAGCTATTCTTAAAGGGGCTAACCTCATTCATGAGTTGGGTAGTCCCTAGAAATCTCTATAAGGATTATTCCTAATGTTTTGTATCTAGTGATATGTAGTACCACTACTTCAGTGTGATCAAACTTGATTTATAATTAATTTTTTCTTTTAAAAGTGCATTCCTAAAATTAATGTATTTTGGGCCGCAACAGACCCTTGGACACTAGTTTGAGGCCTTGGTCACCAATGGTTGAGGGTTAAACTATAAAAATGTATTTTTAGATTTAGATACTTTAAATGGGAATAAACGGAGTGAGTAAATCTTAGTTGAACTTATGATATGTTCCCATAGTCCCTTTTAGTAGGGGTTATGTATTGGAAAAAATTGGCCTAGAAGTAATCCATGTGAAATATGAAGTTAACCTAGAGCCTCTTGAATAGATGATTTTGTGTGGGGTGAGTATTCCTCCTACACGTCTATGTGTGGGTGTCTAAATGGGGATACCATAGTAAGTTTTTTTCTACAGGTTTGTTAATAGGACTAACCTATCATGACTTTATAAATGACATGAGATTTCTCCATCTCCCTAGTGTGATGCATGTAATGGATCACCAGTGTAGTTGATTATTCTATAATGGGATAATGTTCATGTTGAGGGAATTTATTCCCTTTTATTGATGTTTTTTGACCCTATAATTGGGAATGAGATAAATGAACCCTTTTAGGGTGTTTGGTCTGTGATGTGATCTAGTTTAAGGTTTATGTTATTTTCTTGAGTATAAAATCTAGGATAAGTGTAACGGGTTCAGGTGAATGGTTTACCCAAGTGACTATGAGGTATGGCAATTCGGGGTGGGTGCCTTCCACCCATATTATGAAGTATGATATATGTTGTGTGTTATATGATAGTCTTAGGAGAGGGAATTCCACATATGATGATATGATTTTGTATCGAAACCAAAGTGATATTGATGGTGTTTTTTTCAAACTAGTTTTGATTTTTTTAAGGAGTTTTAAATCCATGATAGGTTTTTTTCAAGAAAATGGAATCTTGTAAGGATTTTATAAATGGAAACATTTCCTAGTGTTTCCCTTTTTGTGTAAAAATTTAAGATTTCTGGTGAAGATGCAAGAATATTTACCAAGTAGCATAGAAGGTAGATTTTGTGACTCATATAGAATAGAAGACAGTTCATAGATCCCTCATAATGAAGAATTGAACTTATAATTAATGCTTATATAGGGATTTCACAATGCCCGAAAATGATATTTGTTTGCAATGAAGAGGAAGTGATTCATATTCATTGAAAATTCAAAAAAAATCCGTTTAAGAGGTCTATAAAAAAGTTATTTTTTTATGAATAAGTTCTTTTGGAGGTCTAAAAAGGATCATCTATGTAGTATTTACATTGTTTTATAAAGGGGATTAAATGGAATTTTAGTTATTAGTGAGTTTTTATGATGTTTTTTACTATAAATACCCTATTGATCCCATCATTGGGGATTTATTAGAAGTTTAAAGAAGATTTATAGATTCATCTTAAAATAATTGAACTTAGAAAATTTTCATAGTGATGCTATTTTGCAAATAATATGTAGGACATTTATCAAGGGAAGTTAACAAAGCACATCAGTTCATGAAGAAAAGGTAACCTATGAAATAATTTCATGAAAGGAGGAGAAAAATAATGGGGTTGTCCAAAAATCATTCATTGTAGTTCATAAATGGTATAGGTAAGTTCATGAAGATATATACCATATAGCGCAACTAAGATCAAATATCATAGAGGGTGGTTCAAAAATCAGAATTGGTGGTGAACAGTATATCACATAGGACTTACACGTGAGGTAGTTTTAAGTAAGGTAATTTACACACATTTATCTGTTGATTTTTCTAGAGACAGAGGTGAATTTTAAAGAATCGTATTTTTTCCTTCATGATGAAAAATATTTTTCATATTATTGATAATGAGGGATAGATATTCATATTATTAAACTGAGAAAGACTTCATTCTTAGCTGTTATCCCTCAATTAATTATAAAAGTGGTTTTCTTGGCATGGAGTTACTATTACTGAAAATTTTAAATCTAAAAAATATAGAAAATATTAGTGGATTCTAGTATGACCAATACATCATTAGTTAAAACTCCTTGGACTAGCCTTGAGTGGTGAATCGTGTAAAATTTTTGTTTTCTATTTTATTTCTATATTTTTTTATTTTGTGAAACTAAATTACCAATGGGAAAGTTTGACAAGTTCCTACAAATGTTTGGATAAGATGCATTTTAACTAAAAGAAATTGTAACACCTTCATTCACCCCTTCTATCTCAGGGTGTCTTGAGATACCAAAAGTGGTATCTGAGTGAGGTTATAAGCATTAATATCATCATTAATAATTCTTTATGATGGATATTTTTTTAAATTATAAGGGAAAATATATATTTTATGGAAGTAATAACCATATTTGGAATAATATAATGAGATATCATCTATGATTTATTAAAATGGGATTTCTCTTTTCCATAGTTCAAGGGATTTAGTTTAGTGATTTGATAGGACTATCTATGACTGAATCTGATAAGAAAATACAAGATATAAATAGAAAAACTCAAAATTATCTCACTAGAGATATTTCATATCAAAACTATTAAAATTTAATGAATTTCAATATGGTGAATTCCATGTGTAAATAACCTGAAAATATATATGAAGGTGATATAAAGGTAAAGAAGGTGAAACTCCAAGTTCTACACAATAATTATTATAGTCTAAAAATGCATCTTGGAGAATATGAAGATTATTTTTTCTCAACTGAATTTCTAAAGTATAAATATCCTTTGTGAATTTTTATAAAAAATATTTGTTTTTACAATATTAAATTTTTCTGAATTTTTTTCTAGAAAGGTTTTAGAAATATTATTGAGAAACTTTTTAATAAATATTTATAAGAAAGTTTTTTTATAAAGATTATAAAGTAATTGATAAAGTTAGAAAGTTTTTCTGATCCTAATTTTTTGAGAATAAAATATCATTTAAAATTCAAATGATATTATTTTGTTCATTAAAATTTTAAATAATCCTGAATAATTCATGATACAAGATGAATTTTGTACAAGGGAAGTAAAGTTAAATTTAATTCTAAATAAACTCTAATATATGTTAAAAATTTTGGTTATTATACAAGATTTTTGGACAACGAATGTTATTGAATTCGATAAAAAGGAATTTTTTTCACAATTTCATCAGACGTACCAAACACAAAACATTAAAAAAAATATTATATGGAAGGTAATAAATGTCTATTTCTGAGTTTATATGAATTCACAAATTGATAAAGGAAATAAAAAGTGAAAAAATAAGTAAAAATGGAGATACATATGCAAGTTTATAATTCCAGATGCATAAAGGTGACTAAAGTCCATTAGATGAAGAAAATGTATGAAATATTTTTCAGGAAGTTAGATTTTGATATCTATATAAATTCAAAGGGAAAAATAACAATGAGAAATTTGATTAGTGCTCTAGATTAAGAAAAGTGTTTCGAGGTTGCAATAATTTTGTCAACCATCTTCAGTGGATCAAGATCAATGAATAGAGGAAAATGTATTTGATGGAAAATAGTTTGTATGTAGTTTGATGAGAAGAGTTTTATTGAAAAATAAATTTAAAATTTATGAAGTTATGAAATTTAATACTTAAGAAAGAAAATCCAATGGAAATTGAATTCATAAAAACATTTCTGAGAAACCAATTCTTATAAACTATGTTGAGGAAAAATTAATCATAGAAAAAAAATATTGATATATCGTACAAACATTTTTTATGTGCATTGTATAAATTTGAATCATAAAAATAAAATATGGGTAATATAAATCATAAAAAAAGATCTTAATAAATATTTTCTTATGAAGTCATAAAAAAACATTTCAACCATACAAACCTAAGTGGGGAAGTGAAGATTTTTTTATGGCAAAAATTGTTCTTAAATGGATCTCGGATAAAAAAACAAAAAAAAAATGATGATTTACATGTATTTGTAAATCCTATAAGTTTGATGATGTTATATTGAGCATTAAGTGTCAGATATCTATCCAAATTTAAGAAATTTTCTAGAGTTACTTAATGGCTGAATTTAAGGAAATTCAAGGAAATTTAAAAATATAAGAGAATTAAATAATGTTCTTGAAGATTATAAAAGAGTTGATAAGTATCTAAGTGAATTTTATTTAAGCAAGAATGATTAATTATATAATTTCAGTGAGCATGCAAATGAATTTGGATTCCTTGTTTTTATATATTCGTAGCACCTATATAAAAGGGTGAAAAGTGCATTATACTTAACATTATTCATATATATTAAAATATAAAAGGCTATTGAATTTTTTTCATTATTAGTTTCCGACCAAAGTTCACTTTTGTGTTGAAGAAGAAAACAAAAAAAAGTTTCAATAAAAATCAACAAATATAGTTTCAGTTCATAGAAAATATATATATAAATTGAATAGAGTTTCTATGCAGATATTGGAGGAAAAATGGTTTTGATAATTTAATAGAACTCGAGATTGTATATCAGGTGTAGTTTTTAGAGAGGAGAAACAGATGAACTATTCTTAATGTATAAATTATAAATCAAACAAACCTTCTGTAAAATTAAATTAGACAAAATTTCTGGATGAAAATGTTTGGGAGCTAAATTCACAAAGCAGTGTCTTTTTTTAGGCTCATTTTTATAAGAAAAACATTGTAAACTGATGGGAGTCAGTATAGTCATACATATCATGAGATGGAAGGAGAACAACATGATTTATCTCAATGTTTTATTTACTTATTTCTAATAATGAATTATTATGGACCCAAAGGTTTGTACATAGAAAGGATGTAGAATATCACACTAAGGCCTAAATTTTAAAATATTTTTTTCCTTGTTTACTTTATTATAATTTTATGATTTTTAATTTTTAAAATTTTATAAGGAAATAACTCTAAAAATTTGTAGGGTTAAGTTTCATAAAGGTTGAAATTTATAAAATATCACTATTAATTCACCCCCCCCCCCTCCCACACACACAGTGGTTGAACAATCCTTAGAAAATTTAATTAAAATCTATGTGAAGGTTCCCCTATTGAATCCTTATCATGAAAAAACTAAATGTAATTAACAGTAGAGGTATTCCTATATTTAATGGAATAAATTATTATGGTTGATCAAATATAATTATTCTATGTATTATATTACCTAGACTAGAAGTTATTTATTCAACAACAATTGGGTTTCCAACCATTTCAAAAAAATTAACATATAATTTTTTCTAATAATAAAAACATTTAAGTTGATGGGAAATCTAGAAATTATATTCTTAGTTGTTTTTTTAGAACATGAAGGTTATAGGTTTCAAAAAATCAAAATAAATTTGGGAAAAACTAAAAATCATATTCAAGGGAAACACCAAAGTGAAAGAGGATAAGTTTCAACTATAGAAAATAAAGTTTGAAGATATAAAAATGAGATTTGAAGAAACTATTATTGAGTACTTTACTAGAGTTAATGATTTTTTTTTGAATATTAGAGTATTTGGAGATGTATTGGAAGATTCTACCATTTTAATGAAATTATTTAGAAAATTCCCTGAGTTGTTTGACTCTAAAATTTATACCTTATAAGATAAAGATGATTTATCTCTTTATTAATTGGATAGCTTTATTATTTCTTATGAAATGAGGAAATCTCTATAATTTTTTAAAAAAATATCAAGGATTAAATTGATTTTGAAGCTATAATAAATTTTAAAACCCAAGATACTGGTAATGTTGACGTTAGTGGTTAGGAAGAAAAATAAGATCAAGAAATTAATGAAAAGATCTTGTATCTTATCTCTAAAAAATATTTAAGGGGTAGAGGAAGTTATGGAGAAAAACTCCAAATTAAATTTTTTGAGTGTGGAGTTATTTATAATTTTTCTATGAATTTTACCAAGAAGAAAGATATAGAGAATAAAGATCAATATAAATAAAAACCATGGTGTAATAAGTTTAAAAAATATTCTAAAGAATATAATAATTCCATAAAAAGTATGATAAAATTATTTGAAAAAAATGAATAATTTTGAGTAAGAAAGATGAGTATGATTCTTCTGATAAAATTTCATCAAAAATTAAATCATTATAAAATTTCGTAACATTCTTTTAAAATGTTGATAAACAAAGTAAGACACTTCAAATAGTGAATAATAAGGAAAATGGGGAGAATGATATGGAGAATATCAACCAAGGTTTGAACATGTGTCATGTATTGAGGAAAAAAAATCTCATGAAATAAATAATAATGACTAACAAATAAATTGTAAAGGATATTTAAGTAATAAAATATTTCTTTAAATAGTAATATGAGTATATTCAAAAGATCATAAAACTTAAACTAAGAATTGTTGAATAGAGAAAAATGGTGTAAAATCCCAGTGAGAGACTTGAAGAAAAGTAAAATCAAGTTTATAAAACCCAATTAAAACTTCTTTAAGTTGAAGGTACCTTAATAAAGATGAATAAAAATTTGAAAAAGTATTATGAAGAAAAAATTGAATCATCACAAACTATAGAGAAATCTCATTTCAAGAATCTAGTAAAATCATCACCCACTAAATGTAAATGTTTATATAGTTTTACGAATATTTAAAGTTTTAAAAATAATGTTGGGAAATATTGGATTGATTAGGGATGTGGGTAACACATCATATTAACAAAATTTTATAAAAACCTCTATAACAAAACTATCCCAAGCTGGGAGGAAGTAAAAATATAAAGATATTACAAACCTTGGAAAGAAATTGATAGGGAAATATTGTATTTATATAGAAGACCAAGATTTAGTGGATAATGTTGGTGTTGTGATATTTTTGGGAATAAATCATTTAATTATTGTAAAAAATTGTCTCTTCTTTGATATAGGTATGAATTGAGGGGGATTAATAGCAGAAGAAAAGAGAGAAACTTTACTAAGTTTAAGGAAGTTATAAAATAAAAATCTCAAGATTTTAGAAAATTTCAAATGAAAAAAAATTATTTCTTTGAGTAAGTATATATAATGAGTGACAAAGATGGAAACTTTTCTGAATAATGTATTCCAACTATTCTAGGATAAGTTTCTTATGTAAGGAAATAAAAAAAGAAACATAAAAGAAGAAAGTTAAAGAAAGAAATATTATTATTGAGATAACTCTAAAATCAATCAAAAGAAACAAATCATGGATCATCAATAGTAATTAGTCCTCACACAATAAAGTAAAAATAAAAATGTTGAATAAGTTGAAAATAATTATGGAGGGGCAGTTACTTTTAGAAATTATAGTTCCTTAAAAATCAAGGGAATAGAAATAGATGAAATTGAAGTTCAAAAACTAAAATATAAGGAAGTGTTATATGTTAATGGGCTCAAACCAAACTTAAATAGTGTGAGTAAACTTTGTGGTATTGTAAAGGAATATATATTCATGAAATATTCATGTATCAACATAATTGTAAAAGATAGTAAATTTGTGACAAGGGTAGAAAGAACCATCAGAAATCTCTTTCAGATTAGAGAACTACATAACTCATGTTATTTGAGTAAAAGATATGAATAAAATTTTTCGTATCATTGGCTAGAAACATATTTTCTAAAAAAGTAAAAAAAAACATTAATAATTAGATGTTGTAATAAACATTTCAATGTTTAAAAGGGAAGAAGATGGTATTTGTAAAACATGTTGAAAAGGAAAGTTTATTGGGGAAATCTATAAGAATATTGAAATTCAATATACCATACCTATTGAGATTATTCACTCGGGTATTTCTATATTGATGAGACATCATTAAATAAAATTTTATTTTTAATTTATCTATTTTATTAATGATTTCACTCGGATTTATAACATTATGTTTATGAATCATAAATCAGAGGCTATAGAAATGTTTATATTTTTTAAAAGAGAAGTTGAGAGATAGTTGGGTGTTTATATATTGAAGTTGATAATTAAAAATATAAATGATTATACTTGTAATGATTTTGAATCCTACCAAAAGAAACATGTAATTAAACATTAAGATAATTCTATATACACCCCTTAACAAAATAGAGTGGTGAAAAGGAAAAAAGAGAAGTTTGGTAGAGATATTAAGAAGTATGCTAGTGGAGTATAAACTCTATAACTTTTCTTAGAGAGAAGATTTTAGAACTATTATACATTTAAAAAATAGGTGTCTTTTAACTCTTGAATCCAACATGACTTCATATGATATATGGTATAATAAAAAAAATTCATTGAAATATTTCAAGGTTTTGGAAGTCCTTATTTTCTAAACATTAAAAATCAACATCTTGGATAATTTCCTGAAAAGAATGATAAATTAATACTCATGGTATATTCACCCAAAATAAGAATTTATAAATTTTGGAATAAATATTTTTAAATTTTAGTGGATTCCAATGATGTGAATGTTGTTGAGAATACAACTTCTGTAACACAGATTATTGAAAATTTTATGAAAGATAAATTTAATACTTCTAAAAATAATAACAAAACTGAATATGAAAGTGATTTATAATAGGTGACTAAATATTTAGAAGAATCATGTAGTGAGTAAAGTGAAAAAGGAAGAAAATATTCGATCTTTTACATCCTAGAGAAATATTTTGAATCTTAAAATATTATTATAAGTCAAAAATTTCAGGTTCAGACTATAAGAAAGCTGATATTAGAAAATAAAATATCACTTATATCACAGGTTAAACTATAATAGGTTTTAGAGGAAAATAAACACAAATAATGGTTTGATTCTATGAATATAGAGTTAGATAATATATAGAAAAATTACACATTGTAACTTATTCCAATACCAATAGTAAGGAACATTATTGAGACAAAATGGGTGTTTAAAAACAAGATGAATTAACATGGGGAATTTTCAAGAAATTAATCATGACTTGTTTGTAAATGTTATTCACATGTGGAAGGTTTGAACTTTGAATAAACTTTTTCCTTTTTTGTGATATTAGAAACTATCATAATGTTATTAGAAATGGTTTTACATCATTGTTATAAAGATTACTAGATGGATGTAAAGTCATCCTTGTTAAATGGAGAGATTTAGGAAGAAATTTATAGTGAGTAACCTTGTGGGTTTCTACATGAAAAAGATATAATCAAGGTATGTAAGTTGAAAAAATCCTCATATGAGTTTAAATAAGCTTCATGATCCTACTATAAAAAACATTATATTTTCTTGGAAAAAATGAATTCTTATAAAGGTAAATTTGACATAAACTTATATGTAAATAAGATGAACTTCAGTACCCTGATTTTTATTTTTTATGTTTATGAGATAATTTTTTAAAGTGATAGATAAAATTATTATAAAGGATTTTCTAAAGCGATAAATAAAAATTTTAAATTCTTAATTCTTAGAGAATTAACCTTATTTTAATTTTTACAGTTCTCACATAGAGAAATATATATTTTTCTATCACGAGATATGTATTCCATGAAATTTTTATAAAATTTTTTCATGGTTCATCCCAAATAAGTTTCTACCCATATTTAAATTGGGATGAATATGAGTAAATATGAAGTTATAAAAATAATTAATTAGAAATATTTTCAAAATTTGACTGGAATTTTTATTTATCTTATAGCTTCAAGGTATGAAATTATTTGTAATATTACTTTCTGTGCAAGATATCATAGTGATCCAAAATAATCACATATGTTGGAGGTAAAAAGAATTTTGAGATGTATTAAAGGATAATATTCTTATGGTTTTTTTGTATAAAATAAGTTGTGATATAAACTTTCTTGGATATACTAATTTTTATTGAGTTAGATACTGAAATAATAGAAAATAAAATTTAAGAGGAACAATTTTTATCAGATAATGTTTTGTGAGATGTAATAGTATAAAATAGAGTTTAGTGACCTTAATAATAGTAGAAGAAAAATATTTTTCATCCACCCAATATTGAACTCAAATTATTTGAATGAAATTCCAACTGGAATATTTGAGGGTGAATGTTTCTACACCATTCAAGATTCTTTTAGATAATCAAATTTCTAATGATCTTTCCAAAAATCCTATAAAAATTTTAAGATCAAAACACATTGATATCAAGTATATTTTCATAAAATAGATTTTTTTTGGTTGAGATGTTAGGATGGAATATATTTCTACAATGTATAAAATTGATGATATTTTCATCAAAACTATACCAAAATAATGGTTTAAGGAATTTATCCTATAACTTCATGTTTAGCCTCCACTAAATACTTTCTAATGCTTTTAAGGAAGACCCCCACTATGATATAGATTGTAATCACAAAGGGGGTAGAATTTAACAACATTATAATAAGAATATAGAAATATTTATATAATTAATCTAATATTTTTTTATCATATTATGGGAGAGAGAATAAAAAAGGGTAGAGTGTAAAATTAATAGTTGAAAATTTGTAAGAAAAGTGGAAAATATAAAAGTGAATGGAGTTTATTTAAGTATGTCCAAAAATTTGGTTTACACTGAGGGATTAAATTCCTTCAAACACATTAATTTATCCAGTAATGTGGTTTTATGTCCTTCTCATTGTGAAAGAATATTATTTAAGAAATGTTGAAAATTTGAGAGATAAAAGTTGGGAAAAGTTTTATTAAAACATCTTGATTTGTGAAAAGATATTAAAAAAAATTCCAACAAATACAAAGGGGAACATTAGAGATCCTTTTTGATGTTTACTAAAAAGGATTATTTTTTCAACATGATTATGTTATGATTTTTTTTGTTAAACAGAATATAGAAGTTTTGTTAAGAAACATTTTTAAGAATGTTTGGTGAGAAATTTTGTTATGAATATTCAGGAGGAAGTAAGGAAGTTTATGAAGTTTTTTTTCATATAAAGTTTTGTGAAAAAACTTTCCATAAAAATTCAGATAATGTTATATTTTTAATTAAAATTCTCTATCATCAATGAAAAACTCAAGATATAAGATAATTTTTCAATAAGGGAATTGAAATATAATTTAATTATAGACAATTTTTACTAGATCTATAAAATAAAGGTTACTATAAAAAATCATATAAATAAAGTATCTAAAGATAAAAAAAAGGAAATTTTACACAGTGTCATCAAACATACCAACTGAATAAAATCAAAAATAACTAGATCATATAGAATGTAAGAATTTTATGTTTCTGAGGTTATGTAGTCTCACAAAATGAGAAAAAATGCGTAAAAAAATTAAAAAGGGGGAGAAGCCTACACAAGTGAAGAATTCCTAATACGTAGAGGTAACTAAAGTATAATGGATGAATAAAATAGAAGAATTAATTATAAAGAATTCATATTTTTATATGTATAATAATTAAAAGAGAGAAATAAAATGATAAATTCAGGTAGTGCTTCAGACAAAGAAAATTATTTAGAAGTTGTGACAATGTAGTTAACCATTTTCAGTGGTTCAAGATAAATAGACAGAGATATGTGTGTTTTTTGTAAAGGAAGTTTGATGAGAAGGTTTTTTTCAAGATAATTTTCAAATTTGTGAAGTTATGAAATGTTCTACTGAAAGAAGGAAATTGGATAAAAATTTATATCATCCAAAAAATTCTAAGAAATTAATGGTTAAAGTATAAGTTATAGAAAAACTAATCATATTAAGAAACATCAATCCATTAGGAAAAAACTATTTTATGTCTATCAGACAAAGAAGAATTGAAAAAAAAAATGGGTAAGAGAAATTAGACAGAGCATATATAGATGAAAATTTTCTTATGAATTCATAAAAAACAATTCATCTATATGAAGCTAAGTGGAGAAGTGGATATTTGTGATCATATAAAATGTTCATAAAAGTATTCCAAAAAATTGAAGGATATTTTTTAGATGATTTAAATATATTTACAAATACCATAAGTTTTATGAGGTTCTACTGATATTTTCAAGGGTTTGTTATCTAGCCAAATTCATGGAATTTTGTAGAGTTACATGACATCTTAATTTAAAGAAAATTTATGTAAATTTTGAAATGTTGTAAAATTCAAGAATGATCTTAACGATTTTATAAGAGTTAATAATAATTCACATGAATTTTATTTAATAGATAATGAGTAATTCTAGAATTTTAGTGATCAGTGAAATGGATTTGGTTTACATCCTTTTCTATCTTATGATCACATATATTAAGGGATTCAAAGTACATTTTACTTAACAATGTTCATCTATATAAAAAGATAAAATTCTATATAATTTTTGTCAGTATGTGTTTCCAACTGAAGTTAACTTCCATGTTTAAGAAGAGCACTAGAAAAAATTTTGATCAAAAAAATTAGATAGAGTATTAGTTTAGAGAAATTAGATAGGGAAATAGGATAGAGTTTCTATATAGGGTTTTGAAGAATGGTGGTTTTGACAATCAAAAAGAGATCATGATTATATATCAAGAAATACTCTTAATGAGGTCTAATGGATGGACTATTTCATACATATAAGTGGTTTACCAGACAAAATTTCTAGCTGGATAAATTGGATGTAATTTATGGATGAACATTTATGGGAGATTAAGTTACAATGTTACACATTTTGTGTTGGCTTGGTTTTGTAACCAAAAAAATGTAAACTGATGGGAGTTAGTATAATCATACCTATCAAAAGATACGAGTCTAATGGGAGTTGGATCATAGTTTCATTAAATTCTTTATAATAGTTAATTTCTATGTAACCGTGGGAGTGTCCAGGGAAAGGATATAGTTTTTCACACTAAGGTCAACCTTTTAAAATATTTCATGCCTTGTTTACTTTATTTTCATTGAATTCCTTTTAATTTTTTAAAATTTGATAAGGAAATAATTCGAAAAATTTGTAGGGGTTAATTTTCATAAATTTTGAAAGTTTTAAAATATCACCAAAGATTTAACACTCCCCCAGTGGTGGAATGATCCTTAGGAACTTCAATGTTTTTGGTCAAATTATAGATCTTTATAAATAAATTAAGGATATTGACATTATAAATAATATCTTCAGAAGGTTTCCACCCATATATAATATGAAAGTTACATATATTAAAGATTGTTCCTAATATTTCTGTTAATGATATATAACATATTTTGGTATCCTGTGAAATGAGAGTTAAACTATAAGAGACATGAATTCATGAAAATAATGAGATTTCATTCAAATATATAGGGAATATTTACATTTATAAAGGTTGTGATGGTGAAGTAGATGTGGATAATGAATTTCTTTATCTTATTTCTATAAAATTCAAGAGAGAGAAAGGTATATTTAAATAGAAATTTTCCATTGGATTTTATAAGATATAAGAAGTTTAGGAACAATAATTTAATGTGGTTAAAAATATTATATTATTTTAGAGGTAAGAAAATGAATCCACTCAAATCCTTTGAATAGATTTTTCCTCAAAGTAAATATTAACTAAGGAATTATTTTTGGAAATGATTTTCAAAGGAAGAGTCTTGTGATCAAATAATAAGATAACATTGAAGACTATTTGGAGGAATATGAAGCAAAATTTAATAAATATGAAAAATATATCCAGATGGAAACTATTAATAATGAAGAATATGAAAAATATAATATAAAATATCTATAATTTGTTGATAATATAAAAGTTAAAGTTGAGGGGGATATTGAGGAAATCGATATACAGATAAATAAAAATCAAAATATTAGATCTATTTTAAAATTATCTTCTAAATATTTGGATCATCTTAAAGCTCAAATTGAATGATTATAAAAAATAATGAAAAAAAACATTTATCTATCCATGAAAGATCAAGATAGGTGGTTTAATTCAAACTCGATATTGAATTATAGGGAATTTTTATGGATGACCTCAGTTCCATCATAGTGTAAGGAGTTAATAAATTTGATTCTCTTGAATAAGAAGTCATTACCCTAAGTAGTAAACAATAAATCAAAAAAATAGAAAAACAAAAGAAAAAATTGTAGTTTGGGAATTTTTTAGATGCATAACTATTGTAAAGATCCAAACGAAGATCTAAAGGTGTTAAGAAATTTTTCAGTGATCAAAGACCCAATTTTTTGGGTAAAAGTGGTGTTGGTTGTGATTTTGAGTCATCAAAATTAGTAAATATATAAAGTAACACAAATGAAATTATAAGGTTGTTACTTTTGGAATCAAAATTAAGACACTATAATAATAAACTCTTATTGAACCAAATAAATGTCAAAATTTGGCTATAAATAATCATAAATATTTTAGCATTAGTCATTAACCAAAAACAATGTGAAGGGTAGGGGAATGAGGAGTAATAAAGGTGAAAACATGTTTCCTCTTATGAAATTCTAATTCGATGGATTTCACTGAAATATTATGTCTTACTATGAAGAGGAAAAAAGTTATTTGAGTGGGGAAGCACTATGAATTTATAAAAGTGGAATGATTCAATATCATTAATCATATAGAATAAATAATTTCTATATATATTTTCACTATTAAAACATTGGACATGAATCCATTGATTGTAGGAAATGAGGAAGTGGAAATAGTTACTATAGAACTCAAAATCAAATGAATATAGGACACTCAAGAATAGTCTATTTGAATAATATATTCTATCTATTAGAAGATGATGATGAAGAGAATTAATATATCATGAATACTGAGGAGAGGCTATATTTTACCACAAATAAATTGGGAAACTCATGGAAGGAAAGGGAAAAGATATAGAAGGCTAACTTGGAAGATATTGTCCTTAAAGCTATAAAGAACAGTAGCACATTGATTCTTGATTGTGGATGCTCATTTGAAATAATAAGAAATGTTAATTTTTTTAAAATGTTAAGGAAAGAGTTGATAGAATAGTGTTTTTTAGTAATGATGGAATATTAAAGATCAAATCTAGTCAAAATACTTGATTTTTTGGTGATGAACTAAAGAAAAAAAGGTTCTCTATATGGATGGTCTATGTCCCAACCTCTTGAGTGTGATTCAGCTCTGTGACATAGGACTTGTGGTGATATTTAATTGGAAAGTATAAACTATCAAATTTAGGGTTAAAAATTTTCTCATGAAATGATAGAGGATGGATAGTAATTTATACCAAGTGGATAGTAAATAGATAACTTTATTTTAAATAGTTAAAGAGAAAATTAGATTTTGGAACTAGTTTTTAGGTCCTATTAATAAAAAACATGAAAAATTATCCAAGATGAAGGATGTAGAGGACATTCACAACCTAAATTGTTACCTAGAAAAGTCATGTGATGCTTGCATGTGAGAAAAAATAGTCTGAAATCCCAATTTTCCAAATAAAAAAAGGAATCAAATCTTCTCAATATTGTTTATAAATATGTCTATGATCCAATGAATATATATTAAACACATGGAGATAGTTAATTCATTATTTTTATTGATTATTATAGTAGAATGGAATCTGTGATATTTATTCAAAACAAATGTTAAGTGATTTTCTGCATTAAAAGATATCTCCAAAGAGTTAAGAATTAAACTAGCCAGATAATCAAAATATTATGGTCTGAGAGTGGAATAGAATAAATATCCATTTAATTTTTAAATTTTTATCTAAAAAAATGGGATCACATATGAGTTTTCAATAGTGATAACTCCTATAAAATGGAGTTGTTGAATAAATAAACTAATAGGGGAACAATACATTGATTACTGAGAGTGATTTTTCTTATCACTAATCGAAATAGGTTGTTCAAGTTTCATTGTACACTCAAAATCTGGTAATGATTAGTCCATGTAAATAAATAAACCTTATAAGATGTGTCATGTAAAAAATACCTCACAAAAACATTTTTGGATTATTGATAGAAAATGTTATATTCGAAAAAATAATCTTATCATGGAAAATATAAAGATATAATAGATAAAGGAGTATTTATTTAATACACTATAAAAAGTAAGGCATACAAATTCTACAACAAAAGGCTAATTCAGGTTATATAATGTAGTGATGTTAATATCATTGAGGAAAATATGTGAAGAGATCTATAAACGTAAATGAAGTTGTATTTGATGAAAGAGAGGGTGAAGAAGAAAATAAGAATGGTTTAAATAATTAAGTTTAGAAACTTCTATATAATTCAAAATATTATTCAAATAATTAATATTCATAGTCTAAGTCATAAGATGTGACATTTTCTAAATAAGGTTAACTTATGCCTCATAGAGGAGATATGAGAATAAAAGTTGAACCAACCAATATAATCAAAGATAGAATTACCACTATACAAATAAGAAAAATGAGGAATGTTGATAAGATGCTCTCCTATCAATGGTGGAAACAAAATCATATGAGGAGTAGTAAAAGAAGAATCATGGGTTCGATCCATGAATGAAGAGTTGGATCAAATTAAAAAAATAATAGAATTTGGAACTTATCAAAAAAACCCTAACATCACAATGTGATTGGAACTAAGTGTATCATCAAAAATAAATTTGATATACATGAAAACATGATATGAAATAATAAATTATTGGTGTGCAATGGATATAATCAAATTAAAGGTGTTGATATTGAAGAAAGTTTTTCTCCAATCAATCAAATGGAGTCAATCAAACTCTTCTTGAGTATGGATATCTGTAGATGTTTCAATATTTCTCAAATGGATTTTAAAATATAATTTTTTAATGGTATAATCTAGGAGGAAGGATATACTTAAAAATCAATGGGTTTCCTAATTTTAAATGATGAAACAAAGGAGTTAATTTTGTAAAAGGATCTGTATAGTTTAAAATAGGCACCACATTCATGGTATGCATGTCTAGATTCATATATAAAGAATATATAATTTAAAATATGGAGTGTTGGTCATAATATTTAAGTGAAGACATACAAGGAATAATAATTCATGTCACTTGTTGTAAAGACCCTAACCTAAGTATACCAGAGCCAGTGGTTACTTTATTACATTGGCACTAGATACAAGTAATCATATTCTAAAGGACCAAATAGTTTATAATTATTAATAAACTAGATACATTCATTAATCTCACATTATATTTGAAAACATAAAATACAAAACATAGTGAATTTAAATATTATGCATCCTTGAACTCATTAAAATGTTCCTTCTTCATATTTTGGAGAAAGGAAACAAAATAAGTGTGAGAATCAGATGCTTATTAAGGGTTACCTACAGCAAAATATATCATGATTAAATAAGGAATAATAAATAAGGGAGGGTAAATAACAAAAAACATGTTCCATTTAATCAATAACTTGAGCATAAGGAAAATATGGTAGGAGTAAATGAAAACCAAATGATTCTAGATAAATGCTCAAATGAAATTGAAAATTATCCATGGATAATAATCAAAATAATCAAATAGACACAAATTAATTATTTCATAATTATGTAATGGATAATGATGGACATCTAAAACTCACCATCAAGGCCTTGTTCTAATACATTTTGAACTACCATCAAGCCTGTATTCTAAGAAAATTTTATCGATGGCCTATATAATTACAGGCCCCACCAATTAGAGATATTTATTCATCAAAGGCTTGTGTAATTATAGACCCCACTCATTACATAATAATTTTAATGCATTCATCATATTAATAAACAATACAACTTAATCAACCATGCCTCAAAATCAATAACTGGTTTTATTAGAAGAACTATCATATTAAAATTTCATAATTTTCCCTGTAAAATTAATCATAAACCATCCAAAAAATAATAATTATATTATTAGTAAAACATTTCTATAGTTAAGTATAATTAAAATAAATGTTTTTTGTTTTTGATAAATGGAAATAAAATAATAATATTATTTAAACATTCTTGAGAAAAATACCCCTTTTACTTGGAAAATCACATTTAAACTTTAAAAATTTCTAGAATATTAGGGAAACAATTATTTGAAAATAAACTTAGAAACTTATAAAATAAACTTTAAATCATTTAGTGGTCATGGTGGTGGTAAATTCCATTCATGTTGTATAATTTTAAAACAATCATTTTCACACTTTTATAAGAAAAGAAAAAAAGTAACACATTCATAAAATGATTGAAAGATTATTTTTTAACCATTTTATAAAACTAAAACATGGGTATAAATTACTTTACCAAATTATTGTAGAATTTTAAAAAAAATTAAAAAAATTTAAGTAAAATATGGATGTAGAAGAAAAATATTTCTGACTGAGTAGAAAAACAAAGCCGGTTTTCCCTAAAAACATATTTTCGATTTCTTGAGTACATAAAGAGTTTAAAATTAAATAAAAACCTATAATTTCTATAAATTACCAAATTTGAATAAAAGTTATCGTTTTTAATATAGAAATATCAAATATTTCTCCCAGTGGAAAATTAAACATAAACAATCCTAAATAAGGATGTGATTGTGAAATAAACCCTTATTATTTTGGTAAATTTTGAATCATAGGCCTGATGATTGAATAAATTCCAATGAAACATTAAATATCATGAACATAAATTTATTCATGATATAACATTTAAAAATAATACTATATAAAACACATAAACATAAATGATAACATAACATCAAATTTGCCTCAACGAAACAAAATTGAGATGAAGAACCCTTACCTCTGGTTCGACATCCACTTTATGTGTTTGAACCTATTGTATAATAAATATATATTTATTATTAATATATTCTATAACCATAATAATATATATCATTCCATATATTATTTACTTGTAACCCTTTATCACCCATTTATTAATAATTTATTATTAAAATCACTATTCTAGGTGATAACTACTTCATTTTTCATATAAATTTTGGTTAGGTAGTTTGGTGATTATAATTAGATCATGGTACCCAAATATATATAATTTTAATAATTATATAAATATAATATATATCCATTATGTAAATATTTATAATAATCTGTAAAATTTAGATATAAAAAACTTAATTACACTATTCATGGAGACGGTATGTCATACGTACGCATGAACTCTATTCTCACTTTTTTAAGGATGAAAAAAAAGGTAAATAAAAATTCACCTTCAAGAGATAATTTTTATATCATATATATATTATATATTAATTAAATATATCCTTATTACTATCCATATAAAAGATAGATGAAAAATGAATCAGAATGCTTTGTGGTGGTGGTTGTCCACACGTACGTTTGAGCAACATTATTGTTTTACAATAGATTGGAATGTAAGGATATAGATATGATATTATCATTATAGATGAATAATTATTTAAAAAATATTTTATATAAACCTTAAACCCATCATAATACCCATCCAAAAAATATGGTTATGAAAAATGAATTGTATCGCTACGTGGAGACGGTAAAGCATATGTATGCACAAGCGATACTTTCACTTCCCATTTGATGGAAAATGTGTGTATAATGGTGGTTTAATAATCATAATAAAGTTTAATTATATTTATTATACTTAATTTGTTATTTTATTATAAATAACATAGATTTATAGAAGGTAAAATGATTCAAATGAAATTGATTAGCTAAGGCGATTACCTCTTCATTGAAGGAACACCTTTATATCCTTTATTATAGAACATAGGGTTGGTCTTTTTGGAATCCCAAAACCTTAATAACTTGTATAATGATGTTTATAAGAGCTTATTTTAGGTTTTGTTCAATATAAAAGGCTCTATGTGGTGTATATAAGAGAGGATATGTTGTTTCTTTTCATAGTGGAAGAAAGGACACACATTGAATTAATAAAAATATTCAAATATATTAAAATAATTTTCATGTGAAAGTAGAAAAATGTTTCCATAATTTAAAATATAAGATATTATTTGGTTTAAAAATAATTAAAATATAAAGTTTTTATAATTTTTATTGGTATTTCAAACCTTATAATTTGGTTTGACCCTTTATTTAACCTATTTTAATCTTAACCACGGTAACGTCTTTTTCACTCTTAATAGGTTATAATTTTACATATAAGGTAAAAATTATCCCATATATGGAAAATGGATGAAATTTTATACTATATATTATCCCCATTTTCCTATTTCAATATTTTTATGATTTCAAATAGTTTAATAAAATATTAATTTCTATAAAATATCAATAATTTCATTTTTGACACTAATTTGATTTTAAAGACATTGAGAAAAATATGTAATTCAAAAATATAATTTCAAAACATATATAATATTATATATATATATATATGATTTTTTATCACTATAACTTACTCAAAAAATATTACTTTTAGAGTTTTTAAAATAATTTATTTCATTTTTCTATTAATTGAATAAATACTAAATCAACGTTGCGTAATCATTTAAGGTAATTATTTAGACACTGAAAATTATAAATAAATTAAAATGATAAAAAATAGTTTATATTTAAAATAAACATTTAAAACTTAACTTTTCCAATTTTATCCATGTAATTAAAATTTTGACTTATTAAAGTCAAGAGAGTGACATTTTGTAGTTATTGTTTTTTTAAATTAATTTAAAGGTCCTAATCAAATAAATATGGGACCAAGTGGCCATATATTCAAGATTTTTATGTCCATTTACTAAATACACTCATCTATTAGGATAAATTTAAGTGTTAGGTTCATTTTTTAATCCTTGTCATATTATTTTTAACCTTAATTGCCTGATTTACCCTTTACAGATGTGACAAATTTTACCACCATTAATATTAATAATGCCGAAAAATAAAAGGGACCTAGTTACTAAATTTTTAACTTCTAATTCCAAATATATAATCTATTTTTCAATGTTAAATTTCTTGAAGTGGCATAAATTAATTTAATATAAAAACAGAAAACGCAATGAAAAATTGTTTTTAGAAAAATTCCTTTTAAGTATAAAAATGTTTTTATAACAAATTAAACCAAAACAATTTATTCAAATAAAAAAATTGGATTATTATTAATATTATAGTACTAATTTTAATTTTAATCAATTTTAAAAAAAAAATTAATTTGTAAATAATTGCAACAAAAATACAATTTTCAATAAAAATCAGTCTTTTCACTATTCACTAGAAAATCAATATTTTTAAAAAAAATATAAAAAATTAACTCTAAGATAATTATGAAATGATAATTAAAAACTGATATCATTTTAATTAAATAAATTTTTTAAAATTTTCAAAAAATATTTATAATATTCACCCACAAAAATCAATAAACATTTTTAAAGAAAAACTATTTTGAAAAATAAAATGTTATTACTAAATTTTGAGTTACTATATCCTAAGAATTAGTTAGTCGATTTTTATTGATTAGGTCCTTTATATATATATATTTCATAATTTGTCTAATCCTATTCATTCCTACCAATTTAACGTTTAGGATATAGTGATCATATTTAAAAAGTAGTATTTTTTCATTCATTTAAGATTGGTGTTGCATGTTGTATACGCTATCAAACATAGTTTTATTTTAATATCTTTGGGTTTAACATTCTACCCTTCAATAAATTTAATCCTCAAAATTTTAAAATTTTAACGATAATCAAGGTTTTCAAATTTGAAAATTACTTTATAGAAACCCCACATCATAAAAATGGTTAATAAGACTTCCTATTAAAAAGTGGAGAAGGGAAATATGAAGGTCATCTATAATTACATAAAACTAGATTTAAAAATAATATAACACTAATGGGATGTAAAATTATTGATATAGAGGTGAAAACTAACACCCATGAACTAATTGATAGTGATAGGGAATATGTAAAGGAGAAAGTTAAGGATAAATCTGTGATGGGTGAAAAGACCATTGATTCATTAGAAATTAAGGTAAAAGAATATCATTTTTATTTGAAAATATTTTTACAAAATTTGAGGGATTATTTTACTAAAAATATAGATAACATCATAATATATACTTACTTGATATATTTTTATTTTATACGCACAATTTCATGCTTGAAGTACTAAAATCAATTTATAATAGATCACATCATCCACAAAATGATAACAATCCATTACTCCTATCTTTAAATTTTTACCAAAACTTAAATAGTTTCCACAATGTAAAATAACATCCAAAATGTATGATCCTTTGTATGAATACATAATAAATTTTACTTTAAAATTTACAAAATAACCCAAAAGGTTCAACTTAGATTATTCCATTAATAAATAACCCTACATCCCCATTAACCTCAAAAATATAAACATTAAATAATGTTTTAACATCAATGGTGATCTCATACCTTTTAACTTATATTCTCATAATTTAATTATGTTCCTCCTAAATAACCTTTCATGTTAAACCATATGTTAAACATAATGGTTACATATAATTCAACCTAATGAAAAATCCCAAACATATCATTAATCACCATGATAAATCGCTATATAATCTTAAAATGTAGTGAACTTCACAAAAATATCATGAATAAAATTTAAATATTAACCTAAAAGTTAATCCTTATCTTGAATGTAAATATATTTGAAAATATCAACTTTCCAGTGATGGTGCGGGTCTGGTTTTTCCCCTCTCATGGTGACTGTGGAGCATTCCCGATTTAGGGTTTCTCGTAGGTGGTTGTTCCTCATTTTCTCGGATCCACCCTGCTTGGCATTGTCGAGTTCCCAGCAGCTCCATAGGTGGCTCATGCCACTACTCCAAGCTCCGTTTCTAATCCACTTGCAACTTTGGTGTTAGAGACCTGAAGATCTGCATCAGATCTGAATCAAAATGCCATTTGTGATGCTTGCGGTGTTCGATGGGTTTCACTGGGAGACGCGTTGACAGATCAGTGACAAATCGTAGGGATGGTTTCTAAGTCTGAAGATTATGTGGGAGTCAACACAACCTTGGTGGGATCTGATGATGTGCAACCGTTTTCATCGTCTTCCCACTTCTGGCCGCCAGTGGTGGTGAAAATCGCACAGCCTGTTTTGAAGGAGCTGTCTCTGCACAGCAAGGGGTTGTCTAGTCATGCAACAAAGAGGGTGAGTGGAAATAACCCTTTGGACTCCGTTGTGAATAGAGGCATGGATTTTCCTCGAAATTTAGGGGATAGGTACCTATAAAACATCCCTTCAGAGAGGGTGGAGATAAGATCTTTATCTGGAAAATTGACAGATGTAGGTAAATATAGCAGTGATCTTGCAGGAGGTGGAGGGGATTCTGACAGAAGACATTTTACTTTGGTATGTGATGGTATTGTGGAGAGAATTGTTAGAAATGGTGATATTGCCCTTGTTTTTTCTAATAAAGAATCTATCCTCGACAGATTTAAAATATGTGAGTATTCAATTATTGCTAGATTAGTTCTTCCTAGTGGTGGTCAAAGTTGGAGGATTGATGATTTGGTTTGGAAATTAACCTCTACATGGCGGTTTTCTGATTGGAGATTCATACCTATGGGGCATGGATTTTTCCACATTTTATTTCCATCATAGGATCTCAAGTGGAGAGAATGGGGGTTCGGGTCAATTGCTCTAATGTCACGACCCGTCCTCGGGGCCCGTGTCGTGACTACCCCAAGCCCGCCTTCCATAGGCCAGGGGCTGGCGACTAGAACCAAGGTGTAAATCCCAATAAACAGGGAAGGCATTGCCTTTATAAAGTAAACAACCATCACAGAGTAAGCAAGCGGAAAGAGTAAACACTAAGTAAAAACTGTAACAAGCTGTGCTGAAAGAAAAAGGGGCCGGAAATACAATCCCAACTGTAAAGTACAACTAAAAGGGGAAAACAGCAACTGAAAAGAAAAGACGCAGCGTCGAGCCGTCCTCTGGAAGTCCCACCTGAAGGGCGAGCACAGATAGCCTCCACAGCTCTTCGGTCCAGCCGTCCGCTCCGAGTACGTCCCGCCCAGTGGTCCACCTCCAGGTATCGTCCTGCTCCGCAAGCCTCCACCACAATCAACGCTGTCTGTCGTCTGCAACCAACACAACGAAGTGCGGGCATAGCCCGTGCAGGGGTGAGTATAAGCTACTTAGTAGGGACCCCGAGACCCCCGAAGGTCTCCCGAAATCCACAAAGGATAAACCACAAAGGAAAGATACAATCACGAAGTAACAACCGAAACTGCTTAGGTATATGCCCATACATATACCTAAGTCATCAATTCCCATTCGGCTCCAACATCCAAGCCCAAAGCACAACCCAATCTACACAGGAAAGCAAAACGTATACTCACACAGAATAGCACAACACAATCCACAAAGGAGAGCAAAAGTAATCGACACAGGATAGTTCAACACAATCCACAAAGGAGAGTAAACAGTAAATCCACACAGGATAGTTCAACACAATCCACAAAGGAGAGTAAACAGGATTCAACTCACATAGGTATACTTCGTCGAAAAGGTGAAAGGGATGATCAGATAAAGATACTGAATCATCTAAGCTGGGACCCACTGAGGATGCAAGACCAGCTGTCTTCACTGAATCATCTAAGCTGGGACCCACATAGGATACAAGACCAGCACAGCTGGGACCCACATAGGATACAAGACCAACACTCTTCATTGATTCATCTATGCTGGGACCCACATAGGATACAAGACCAGCACTGAACCATCTAGGCTAGGACCCACATAGGAAACAAAACCAGCATAGCTGGGACCCACATAGGATACAAGACCAGCACTCTTCATTGATTCATCTATGCTGGGACCCACATAGGATACAAGACCAGCACTGAATCATCTAAGCTGGGACCCACATAGGATACAAGACCATCATAGCTGGGAACCACATAGGATACAAGACCAGCACTCTTCATTGATTCATCTATGCTGGGACCCACATAGGATACAAGACCAGTACTGAATCATCTAAGCTGGGACCCACATAGGATACAAGACCAGCACTCTTCATTGATTCATCTATGTTGGGACCCACATAGGATACAAGACCAGCACTGAATCATCTAAGCTGGGACCCACATTGGATATAAGACCAGCACAGCTGGGACCCACATAGGATACAAGACCAGCACTCTTCATTAATTCATCTATGCTGGGACCCACATAGGATACAAGACCAGCACTGAATCATCTAAGCTGGGACCCACATAGGATACAAGACCAGTACAGCTGGGACCCACATAGGATACAAGACCAGCACTCTTTATCGTTGCAGTCCACTAAGGATCTCTGCACAGTTATCGTCGTTGAAGTCACATCCAACACTAGGGTTCCCGCTCATAGCAAGCTCGTTCGGGAGGGTCCGCTCCACGAGCCGAGAGGCTGATACATAAACTGACACAAGGTCCAGATTTGATGTATCCAAAAGTTCCGTATCATCAACAGGAACTCAACGTCACAGACGGTGCGTCAATCGGACGCCCAGTCTGAGAGTTTTTGGTTTTTTCGTCCTAGGGGACCGGTTGGTTTCTAAGGCAAAACCAACTCAACCGTACTCCACCTGCATCCAAACCTCGGGAAGAGTATGCCAAATGATCCGTCTCACTTAGAGGAAAACAACAAAGTTTATGGCACGTCAATCGGACGTCCAAAGCTCAAGATATGAGCGTTTCCGCTCTGAGGGCCCGGTTGGTTCCGTGCACAAACCAACCCAGCTGAACTTAAAGTATCTCGAAACCTTGAGTGTGATATACCAAAACGACCATCTTGATCCAAGGATCGCATCGCCGCTGACGGAACATCGTTTGGAGGCCCGTATCTCACGTTACGGGCAAAAGACCAAAAACGGTTCAAAGACGGGGGGTCTGGGCCCAGGCCGACCCGGCCCGACCCCTCCCCCTGGGTCGGCCGAACCGGGTCGACCCGACCCGGTCCGACCCGGATGGACCCGGTCCGGTCCGGACAGGGCGCGGCCCGGCCTGGCCCGGCTCTGCCGGGCGGCCGCGCAACGCGGGGGGCCACCCTGGTCAACGGATGCGGCAAAGCCGCCTCCTGTGTGCGCCGGACCCGCGCGGCCGCGGGTCCGCTGGCGCCGCTGCCGCCGTCGCGGCTTTAGCCATGGCGGCTCCCTACGACGGCGCGCCGGGGCACCGCCACCTCCGGTGGTCCGATTCCGTTCCCGTCTGCGCCGCTGCTCCTCCCGGGTCCCGTCCTTCACAACGGAAACATCAAATCGCCCTTGCGGCACGTTTTGTCTTCGCCCGCCAAATCCGCACAACAACGAAGAACTACGGAGGTTTATCGGGCCATGTTCGTTTGGCACGCACCCTCCGCGTTAGGCGATAACAATCGGGAAGAATAATCAACACATAGAAAACATAACAAATAACAATTTTAATAAATTAAAATTTTTCTTATGAACCGAGTTCTTTAAAAGAAACAATCATGGGAATATAAATTGTTTCACAACAAACCCCTACCTCGTCAAGTCGCCGCACGTGCGTTCTTTGCGGAATTGACCGTCACGGAACAAGTGGAGTGTCGCGTCGCAGAAGGGAGTCGCGTCGTCGCGGAAGGGAGTCGCGTCGACGATCTCCGAGGATCAAGAAACAATAGATTTAATTAATAATAATTAAATCTGTGATGTTGTTATAACCCACAAAGAGATTTAAAAGAAGCGCAACCCCCTACCTTGTCGTTGTCGATCAAAGGTTGTCGCGGGGTTGGATTGTCGTGGAAGAATGTTGCGGAAGAAGAATTTTCGGCGTCGCGGTAATTGGTGTTGCATCGTCAATCTCTGAGGGCTCGGCGTTCTTCGTCGCCCTTCATCGAAGGCCGGCGTTCTTAGTGTTCTTCGCGTTCTTCGTGAAGAAGGATGAAGAACTTGATGTTTGTCAAATCCTCTCAATGAACAACACTTAAGGAGAAAAAGTATTGGTCTTATTTTATTAACATGACAACAAACGAAAAAGAGATAAGTAACAACCCATTAATTCATAGAATTAATTCAACGAATAAAACCGCCCAATTAAATGGTGCGTTAAGAATTTAAGAAAACGCGTCAGTTGACTTTCATAAAAATGGGTTTTCGCGGGTGCGTTACTTAGGGGAAAAGAAACGGTGGGGTTCGTTCGGGCCCCACCTCACAAATATCCTACCAAGAGGGTAGGATATTTTTGGATAGCACCCTATCCACATCAACTCAGCTTAAACAGGTTGAAGTGGTATTTAAGCGGCTTTAAGTGAAATAAAAAATAAAATTGTCGCACAACTTTATTTTATTTCTTAACTTAAAACCCAAAAATTAAAAACCACAACCGAGAAAACGCAACTCCGAAAGAGCCGTTTCTAAGCAAATACTGGCGATGCGATTCCATCGGTACCCTCGAAATTTGATTCTGAGCACCAGTTCAAAAGTTAGAAAAACCCGCTCGTTCGTTCACTGAATATACCCGAGCCAAACTTCAGAAAATGATTCCGGGCACACCGGGCCTCGGAATCAGGTTCCGTCAGAAGCTGCGTTCTTGTAAAATTTCAAAGAATAAAATTCCTTGAAATTTACGGGTTTTTAAATTACTCCCACCACAGGGCTTTACGTCCCCGTAAAGATTCACCACAAACTTAGGGATACAAAGGCGGTACTGAGCACGCATCTGAGCCTCCTGCTCCCATGTTCTCTCCTGGAGGTTCCCGAGCTGCCATCTGAAGTGCACTAGAGGAATCGATCGTCTATGTAGGACCCTCTCCTGTCGATCCTTGATCTCCACTAGGACCTCCACAAAAGTCGCCCCATCATCAAAGACCAGCTCTCCATGGTCAAAGTTTTGTGTCGGGTCGTGCACGTATCTCCTCTGCTGAGATACGTGGAAGAGGTCGTGCACTCGGCACAACTGCGGTGGTAGAGCCAGGCGATAAGCCACCTTTCCAATCCTGTTGAGGACCTGGAAGGGTCTGATGAAGCATGGAGACAACTCACCGCTTCGGCCAATCCTCCATAATCCACGTCGAGGTGAGACCCGCATGATGATGTGGTCGCCATCCTCGAACTCAAGTGGCCTCTGCCTCCTATCAGTATAGGACTTCTATCGGCTCTAAGCTATACTCATTCACTCCTGGATGACCTAGACCATCTCCGATCCCACAAAAACTGCTAAGATTTCTTCTTTTCCGATAAGAGAAATCAGGTCTCATCCCCTGGATGAACCACTTCCTTTTCCTAATACAGTCAATCCCGACATGGATGTTACTAATCCACACCAAAGATGACGTCGTAAGGCCTCGAGGCTACTACCAAGAGATCCAACCGTTACTCTCGCCTCCAAGGGTTGAGTCACTATGTCGGCATCAGTGTGTTTTAACTGGGTCTCCTCCAGTAGATGTCTCACAAGTGAGGGTCAAGTCAACAGTCTAAACTGGAACCTCTTAGTAACAACACAAAAGAGGACAGGAATGAAAACATCACAAAGGTAAGCATCTTTTACTATTGCAGCTCATAATACAAAGACACCACACAACAACAAAAAGGAACTAGAAGTACAAAGGACGTATCCACTAGTTTCGCTCCTATCCATCTGCTCCCAGAGCTCCATGATCGAAGGCCTCAGCTTCCTGAAGCTGAGCTCTCTCATGTCCACCAACTCCCTGCGGTCGGGGTGGACCTCCTGGTGGTGGTGGTGGTGGCAACACCTCGAAGTGTCTCCCACCATCTGCTACTCGGCCAGCTCCTCTACCTCATCCGCCTGCACCCTACGGACCACCGTGGCCGAACCTCTATCTGGGAGGTCCCTCTACCACCTGCTGCTCATCTGTAAGATGAGTCGGGCAGTCTCGAGCCATGTGATCTCTCCCGCTGCATGCGTAGCAATGCTTGCCTCTCATGTAGCTGGCTCTCCTTCGGGTGCCCCGCACAACCGAATCTTCATCCTGAGACTACCCAACTAATGGTCTGGCCCATTTGGACCTCTGCATCACATGTCTACTACTAGCTGCGGAAGACCCTTCTACGGGCCGTCCTGCGGAGGGCCCTGTCACTGGAGCATTCTCGGCGAGAAAACTCTTCACTAGAAGGGCTCTCTCCAACAGCTCTGACTGTGTCGAAATGTTGAGGGAGATCATCGAAGCCCTAATCTCGTGCCTCAGTCCTTGCTCGAAGGTCAGGGCCCAGAAGAACGGGTCCCATACCATATATGTGGAGTAGCGTGAGAGATCAGTAAATCTCACCGAGTACTGGGCCACTGTCATGCTGCCCTGCCGTAGTTGTAGCAGATCTTGGATGTGCACCACACGGAGGGTGGCTGGGACGAACTCCGAGCGGAATATGCTCTCAAATTCCGTCGAGAGGAGAGATGTCTCGTCGTGCACCTGGAGCATCAAGCTCCACCATCTGCCTGCTACCGCGTGCAGGAGGCTCACTGCGAGGATCACCATGAGGTCTGCTGGTGTCCTCACTAATCTGAAAACCCGTAAAACTGGTTGATCTAAGTACTTTCCTAATTCATAATATAGTCTTGTCTGCCTTAGATAATGATATCTCTCTAAAGGTGGAGTATGAGAGACTGCTTGACTTTTGTCTTGATTTTCATGTAATTGGACATGTTAAAGAGAAGTTCAGTAAAAATGTTGTATGCACCTTTTTCTCATTAAAAGGGTATCATGAGACTTCTTGTAGAAATAAGGTGATGGAGAAATCAATACAACAGCATATGGGTGATAATCCTTCACAAGTAGTGGATGATGATTCTCGATAATTTTCTAAGGGGCCTCAAGTGGATATGGATACATAGAATATGTGTGCTAATGTTTCTCAGTTGGTGGATGATGTTTCTCAGGATTTTTCCCAAGTGCCGCAAGTGGATAAGGATGCAGAGCGCAGTTTGTTGATGCATCAAGAAGAGGAGTGCAGAAATATCTTAAATGAACCTGGGATAGGTTTTGCGCTATCTTTGACTACTGAAAATGTTGCCCGGGGTGGGGGTGACATGATTCCACGAGCGTTGAAGGAAAGCTTGGGTCTTGTGCTTGAGGAGAAACAAACTACCAGTGATGGTGAGATGATTTCAAAGACCCAATTGGAAATTCATAAATTAAAGAAAACATATGGCATTTAGGGAAAGTAGGATGATGTGGAGGATGACTCCCCAAAAAACTAATTTACAGTCAGGAATTGTCCAAAGGTAAAAATTTGGTTTTTGATATTGATGGTTTTCAACCAGTTCCTCCTAAAAAATCGAGATCGAGGAAGGATTACTCAAACCTAAATCCAACCATGGTTACCAGGTCCCATGGCCCTCTTGATTATGATTATGAATGGGATGAAGACTATGATGCTTCTTATCCATGTTACTTTTATATTTGAGTTCTTATTTTCTTTGGTTCTCCTCGGGTATGAGGGCATGTGTGCATGTATGACCCCATCTTTCTTGTTGTTGTCTCTTCTTTTCTTTTCATTAATAAAAAGGGTTATGCCTTAATATTCTCTGTATTAACTTTCTAATGAAACTATTTTTAACCATCGTGATTATCTATATCTAATTATCCAATAGACCATAAAAATCATATACTAACCCAAAGGGTAATTTAAATCTAAAAGATTATTCTTCTTAAAACCTATTAAAAGTTCCAAATCTCCTCAAAATATCATCACTTGAAACCTAAAATGGGGTATTTATTCCTTTTAAACTTATGAAAACCTTATACTTCTAAACCCATGATGATATCCATAACTCTTAAGTTAAACCTACATGAAAATATATATGTTTATAAGAATTATCAAAAACCTTATTCCTCAAATAAAATTACATGTTATTTCTATAAATCCAAAAATAAAATAAAATTTATCAAATATGATTTAATCACTTTGTCATCAAATAACTAACCAATTTCAAGGTCACAAATACTATCCCATTTAATTCATAAATTTTAATTATCTCTATAACCCAACTAAACATTACCATCAGTAACATATTAAGGTTAATCTTTCCCACAATCATGTGTTTTATATAAAGTATCACCTTATCATTAAATTATTTTTCCAGGTTATTAATATCATTCAATATATGCTTTCAAATACTTAAATAAAAACTATTTTAGAACAATCCTTAAATGTTTCATGATTATTATAACCAAAATATCATAGATGTTCTATTGTAATTGTAGTTTATACTAATGGTTCAAAACTATTGGTATAGGTTGGAGAACCGTTGTTATAGACTATACCAACAGTTCTCCAAACCGTTGGTAATATTCCCATTGGTAAAGGCTTATACCAATGGTTTTTATTGAATAGTTGGTATAGGGTCATAAGAATTTTGGTTTAACTAATCGTCCATAGATAACCGTTGGTATAGACTGTTGGTATAGGTCTATAACAATGGTTTCCTATGAACCCTTGGTTTAATTCTATACCAACAATTTTTAAACTATTTATATAGACCCCTTACTAGTATTTCATCACCAAAACCTTACCCACAAAACCTATAAACAATAAAACATAACCTAAAAAATAAATAGAATGTGAAAAACCTGCCAAAAAACAATTGAACCTACAATAAACAAACAAAACCTGCTCAAATAGCCATGAAAAGCCACACATGCACCCCACTTTAGTCAATTTCCTTCAAACAGACATCACAAACCAATATACAAATAATGATAACACAAGTAACCAATTAATGAATTCAATCAGTGATAACACATATACAAAACATCACATATATTTATTTCGGGAAAATCATCAAATATCAAATGTCATAAATATCAGTCAAAAATGTAAATGATCAATCTATCCCTCATCACAATCAATATCGTCACCATCATCCTTGCCTTAATCATCATCTTCATCCTCATACTCTCCCTCTTCCTCACCATCATCCTTTCCCTCTTCCTCATTGTTATCCTTTCCATCACCATTTCCATCACCAATAAAATCATCATCCATACCACCACTAGGAATATATCCCAGTGTACTATATAATATATGTATCAGAAAAATATATTCATCATAATATTCATTGGTATCTGGTGTAAGTGATGAATATATAACTTCTATAAATTTCATAAATTCTATACTCTCCCTTTGATTTCATTTACACTTCTCTATGACCATTTTTTGGCCTTTTCTACCTTAGCCTAATCCTTTTTTACCTCTATATTATCCTTTTCCAACTCAGTACTACCAAAACTAGCTCCTAAAGTGGGTCAATACCTCATCAGTATAATAATCTTCCCTAGTTGGAAATGTACTCTTCCATAGTTCTCATCTCCCAAAACCTGATGTGAGTGATCATTTATCCCAAAGTTGTCATCTTCCTGCTCATCAAGGGCCTTTAAATAACACTGTTAAAAATATAAATGGACTATTAAGATAAATAATAGATATTAAAATTTTAAAACAACAAATTAAAACTTACAACTTTCTATTTTGTTGGTTTATTTACCACACCTCCATCTTTTTTTCTTTCTTCTCGAGTAAAATAATTTTGTTGTAGGCACACATCCTTCAATACTCAAAACCTCCCCCTATAATGACACTGAATATAGAAAAAAATAATTGAAAATAGGTTTTTAATGATGAATTTAAAAACTAAAATCAAATGGATATTAATTCTAAATTAAGCTAAAAAGAAAAACATCTGATAGATGAATTATAGTGATAAAAAAGATCACATTCAATGGATTTATCTTACACCTCCTTCAAGTGAAAATACCATGTGTGTGAAGTTTGTATACCATGGATGGATAAAATGGTTTTATGAATACACACAGAATTTAATTTGAGTATGTGTAACCCTTAAGAGTTAATACATTGGAAACATAATGAGATATCATAGAACTAAAAGTGATATGGTCCACTATGTAGTGTAGTTTATCTACCCTAAGTTAATTCACTATTCACTATTTAGTAAATCTTTTCAACCTTGAAGTCAATCATAATCCACCATGAATTAAATCTTATGAAACTATTAAATTTTATTTTACAATTTATTATTTTATTTTACATTTATACATTAAATCTTATATACTGATTTGACAGTCATTAATCAACAAACAAATTGTTATTTAATTTTCTATAAAAATCATTTTCTAATTTATATACATAAAAGTTGATTGAATGAATGGATTTATAAAATTTTGGATTAATATGTATATCTTATTCAAAAAATATCAACAATTATATTTTACACTATAATAAAAAGATGCTTTTACATTTAATTAAATGAGAATAGTCATTTATTTGTCACATTTTAATCATCAATAAGTTAAAATATACTTCCAAACACCTTATAAAAAGTATATTTCTGAAAAATATAATATAAATATGCATGAGTCATTTTTTATAGAAAATAATAATTATTTTATTTATTGATAATAATCAATAAATGAATAATTTATAATAGTATATCATATATAAATTTTTATATTTAGAGTGATATCCTTGAAAAGGTAGACCTTATTATTGAAATCAACCACTAGTGTCTATTTGGATATCCTTCCATCATATTTTAATATATAAAATTTATAAAACACCTTAATATTAGAAAATTGTCCATTAACCCTTTATTTTTTTCTATGATATTGAATGGATCGAATTTTTAACCATGTGTAACAAAACTGTCATCTCAATTTTCAATATAGAACATTGTTTATAAATACAATTCTAAGATAATATTATATGAGTTTTGTACCTACTGACTCTCATGGTCTAGCATCATAGTCCTCCCTAAAGTGTGTAGGTATTTTATAGCATCCTTGATTTTTTTTATTTCTTCCTGACACATCCTAGAAAAAGAATTTTCAGAAATAAAAAACATGGTAATATTCATTCAAAAATCTAAAATTTGATTTATACCTTGAAATAGATACTCATATAATGATTAATCATTTCCTAATAATATTCTATCGTATAGTCATTCAAGATAGGTGTGGCCTCTAAATCTATACCAGATCCAGCACACCATCCACTATACAACTCGTGATTATAATCTATCTACGGCTCAACTAATTCTGTGAGCTATGTTTTCCTCGCAGACTTACCATTGGAAAAAATAAATAAAGATGACACAAAAAAATTAATTCATATAAACACAATTATAACATAACATTAAATTGAACGAATTTTTTTACCCATGTTTGTGCCCAAGAATTATCATTTACTGCATTTGGCAGGAGTTTCCAGGAGAGTGGGCTGACGGGAATGATGTCAAATTATTTGGAAAGAGCCTCCATTAAACTCATGTATTCCCACCCTATTTTTTTAATCATTTTGTTTTCCTCATTGTACTGCACTATTAAGACTTTTTGGTGGTTCCACACCACACGCATCCATGTATTACCACGCTGCCTATCGAAATATTTATCTATTAAATAAAAAACCAATATTATATCAATACCTATTATAATGAAAATAAATTATGGTAGAAAAATTACTAGGGTTCTATAAATATAACTGAGTCAGACTGATCAGTAGGTGTCATTGGTTCCCCAGGTTCTGAAGAAACATAAACCTGTATAGATGGAGTAGGTCCCAATGTATTCTATAGAGGATTATAATGTGTTAGAAAAGAAGTCACAAAATCAAGATATAGAAGATTGTTGTGAAGTTATTACAAGGAAAATAATATGGAACATATGTCTATGGGAATGCATAATATGGATGAGAAGTATGAACCATCATCAGATGAGATAAATATAGGTGAGGAGGATCAGATGAAAATGGTATTGAAAACATGGGAAACCTAAAATTCTTGGATGTTTCTAAAGATAATGTGGGATAAAAAGTTGTGGTAGATGGGATGTTAGGTGGAGGAATATTTTTTGATCAGGTACACTAAGTGGAATGCGTAGCTCTAGTACCACACCTTTTATTTTCACCCTGATCACCATAACCACTAGGCTGGTAATATAATAATTATCTTTGAAGTAGTGGATCCTGATTAAAATTTTAAAAAAATAACATGATAATATATTTTATTGATATATAAATTTTAAATAAAATACTCATAACAAGCGCTAAAGGAGGGATGCACATCTCTCTTACTCGATGATTATTGTCTATCATCCTTTTTCTTTGTATATCCCCAATTTTTTTCATTTCTTGCATTTGAAAACAAATATTGAATTAATTATAAATCCATAACTAATGTGTAAGACAAATAATAAAGAATATGATATATGAATTAATTAAGGAATACCAATTTTCAAACCAAATAGAGGATAAATAATGATATAAAAAACATTTTATATTTATTGGGAATAATATCAAAACATAAGAAATTTCATAGAAAAATAAGTACGTTCAAATTAGCATGTTTATCATGGGTATGAAATAGTTTTCTACTATTTTCAATTCTATATAATTCAATTTTTTTAGGTCATTTGGTTCGTTCTGGTCAATTGAATAGGTCATTTATCCATTTTTTTTTCTTAGGTCATTTTGTTCATTTTTTTAATTGATTAGGTCATTTTTTTCATTTTTTTTGTGTTAGGTCATTTGGTTCATATTTTGGGTTTGGCAATTTTTTCATTTTTTTGGTTAGGTCATTATTTTCATTGGTTTTGATTTTCATATTAATTATTTTAATATTTCCAATTTAATTAATCTTGTTTCTTGTTCCAATTGGATTGTTTTAGTTTTTTTTTGTTTTGGTAAGTTCGAATACAATTCAATTCAATATTATGGAATTTAAATCAATGAAAACTACAACCATTAAATATTGAAAATGCACATGATGGTCAAGTTGGATAAAAAAATATTTGTAATTAATAATAAATCAATTTGAATAGTACCAACCTTAATAACCCAAGTTGTACTAAACCAAAAGAAGAAAGAACATAGATGGGTGATTCTACATATTTCCCACCTCAACTTTGGATTCACAATCAACTCTAACAATTTAACTATTGGAATCATCATAAGTAGTAAATGGATCAGGGCCAATGGGATAAGGGATGGCTTTAATTTCATCATCATCAAAAATATGTCTTGGGATTACTTAAATAATGACACCAAATTCATGTTGAATATGATATTCCATATAAAAAACTTGTTTCTCTATTAATTCCAATATATATGATTCATCGTTATCAAGAGTGTGAGTTGTGTCAATAACTCAAAATCCAGAATCATTATTAAATGTTTTGTGCCTCATCATTGAATCAAAATACTTTCATTTCATCATAATGACTTGACCATGAGAATAATAATCCAATATTAGTATTTTCTCAATGACTCCATAATAAGATACATTTTCAAATCAATGTATATTATCTGATGTACTTGAATAATAGTCTATTGTGGTAGTTACCATAACAACATCATGTTGTGTTCAAATGTTCATTCCTCTTTTGGTGATAATAAATCTATACAAATTGATCACAATTGATTTGTATTCACAAACCACGAAATTAGGCCCAAATATAAAGATCTTATTTCCATGGAGATAGAGTCAGTAGGAAAACACAATACATAAAATATAAATGAATGTTAAACTTAATTAAATATTATTTTATTAATTTATTAAAGTAATATCTCTACCTTCAATTTTAACTAAGAATAAAAATATTTTCTATGTAAATTCTCTCCTTTCTAAAAGGTGAAGAACGATACTTTCTATTTATAATTTTTTTTATGTTCCCACCAAAAAAATAGAAATAGTTTAAAAAATGTAAAATTACTTGAGATGAGATAATATATATATTTTCAATTTACTTAATTTATGTAGTCATTGAAAAAATCATAGTTAAACAAAATTATTCAATTTTTCATCTATCGCTCTTCAAGGCTTAATGTGGTTAATGTATATGATCTAGAAATTCCATTTATTTGGGAAAGTGATGGAAAATTGGGTTCAATTTTCTCATATTTTTCTACTTTATTTCTCATTGGTCTATTCCGTCTCATAGTCATATTAGACAAATACATTGAACAGAAATCCATAAATTCTTGAGCCAAGTAACCTTTCATGATAGAATCTTCAGGATGATTCATGTTTTGGACATAATAATTCAATGTATACATATTTATTTTTGTTGGATACATCCAATGAAAATAAACGGGTCCTCCAAGAAGTATTTCAGTTATGAGATTGATGGTTAGATGCTGGATGCATGTGAAAAATGATTGTGTAAATATTTTCTCTAACTCACACAAAATTAATGGTGATTGTGCCAACATTTTTTCCAAGAAATACTTGGATGAATTCTTGGAAAAAATATCTCAAAAAAATGGCACAATATAATAACTAAAACTCTTACATTATTGAACAGAAGATGACGAATTTCTATTGGAATCAACTCATGCAGAAGTATGTGATAATCAAGAGTATTCAAATATTTCAACTTAAACTCTCTTCTATTGACCCATTTTGTTATGATACTTAAATATCCATCAGTAAAATTAATATTATCTAGTACTTTCATATATTTATTTTTATCTGCAGGTGTCATAACATAAAAAAGAACACAAAACATTCCATTTTTTCACTGATATGCACAGGATGCAAATCTGTTCTAACGCCTCAATCCACCAAGTCACACTGAGATTGTAAATAATATTTTGTCTTTCCCTTGATATTTATAATAATTGAAAGTAACATTTCACATATATTATTTTAAATGTACATTACACCTATGAAATTATGTAACAAATTGGTTGACCAATAAGGAATCTCAAATAAGATACTTCTCTTCTTCTAATTGTAACTAGTTTAATTAGAAACATTCTTCCTATTTCTAGATTTCATCTGATCCTTCCCAAATGAAAAACAAAAATCTTAAAATTCATTAAGCAAATTAATTCCATACATATGCTAAGGTGGATTTTTTTTCTCTATGGTATTTTAAAACCATTGATGATTATTCCTATATGGATGGCCCATTGGAAAGAAACATTAATATCCCATAAAACTAAAACAATGGTGAAATTTAAGTCTTCTGGATCATGTATTCTTCATACAAGCAGGACATGATAGTTTCCCCCTCATTCTCTGTCTATACATCATTTTATAATTAGGGAAATCATTGATCACCCACATAAGTGAAACACACGTCTAAAATAGGTCTTTCAAACATGTATCATATGTGCGCACACCCACATTACAAATATGTTTCAACTATTTTATTAAAGGTTTCATGTATATATCTATATCATTGCCAAAATTAGAAGGTCCATAAATGAGTAAACTTGGGAAATTGAAAGGTTTTTTCATACACAATAATGTAAGAAGGTTATAAATGTGTATAAAAACTGAACATGTGTTTTCTAAAGTAAGCATCTTCCCAAATAGATTAGAAATGTCAAATTAAATACCCAACCTCAAATTACACACATCAACTATGAAATCAAGATATCAAGAATCAAATTCTAGCCATAAAAATTCATCTATAGTGTGAACCAACTCATCATTATTCTTCTTTCTATCAGTATAATTCCATTTTCATTTTATTGACATTTCATCATACATGAAAATATTATGGGGTATGGGGCTCAATTAAAAGTGTCAAATTACTTTCTATGGAATATGGTATGGTGTTTCCTTATATTTTGGATCCTATCGGGATGTGCCACAATTTATGCAATCATTTTGTTTATTATTTTCCTCCCATAAAAAGCCAGAATATTTTAGGAAAGCATGAATTTTGTTTTTCTAATCCATGTTCCTCAACCTAGTTTCATGCTATATAATGTTTTGAAGGAATATCTGCATCATCTAGAAGTATGTTATTCAAAAAGGTAAGAATTTCATTGGTGGAAGTATTAGAAATCCCATATATAGTTTTCCCATGAAACAGTTAAATTAAAAGGTCCAACTTTTTTATTTTACCACATTGTCGATATACTAGTGTCATTTTGGAATCATTTAATTTTTTCAGCCTATCAATATCATCATTTTCATTAAATTCATCATGTTTACTCATATCAAAGTCTTATTAGGTTAGTATCCTTTCCTTATCATGATGATGAATAAATGGAAATCAGTCATCAAATAAATTCTCCAATCTAGTCCACTCATTTGGATCATGATCATTTTTGAGATTGTGTTTTCTCCCTATTGTGATACCACACAAATTAGTTTTTTGGAAAACCATTATTTTTTATATGGTAGATAACTTCTTCATGACTCAAACAATGTCTTCCAACACAATTAAAATGTTATAGGTGTATGTAACCACTATTTGAAGCATTGTTAAATGAAAAATATAAAAATATCTCCAACTTCTTTTGAAAATATCTTGAGATCTGATCAATTTATTACATTCAACTTTTATCCATTCTTTAAAAAAATGTTATATTTCATTTTGTGAAAGAAATTTAATAATATTGAAGTTTAATAAAAAAAATGTTTAATGAAATGATAATTGTTCACTTTATATGAAATCATATCTAACACACTAATCTATAAGTGAATCATAGTATAAAAGAAAAAAATAATATAAATATAAAACCATGATATTGAATTTAATTATATCAATTAGTAATAATGTTCTAAATCTATCAAGGGTCAAGGATTTAATTATGATAATGTGTCTTATAGAATATAAATACCTGGGGGTGTTATTTAAATGATATGTAATTGAGTAAATAAATTGATTAGGTATAAAGGAACTTCAAATAGGTTCATTAGTGACTCTCCCCTTCAATTTTGTCTCTTTAAGGTTCATTAAATTCAGTTTAGTTTTGATTTGGTTAATTAAATTTCTTTAGGTTCATTTAAATTCATTTTTAGTTGGGTCAGGTTTGGTCATTTTTTATTGATTTGGTCTAGTTTGATTCAGTTGGGGTTTTATATCTTTAGTTCTAGTGAATATGGTTTGGTTAAATTTAATTTGTTTCAATTTGGGATAGTTTGATTCAAATTGGGTTAGTTTAGTTCAAATTAGTTTCATTTACTTTGGTTGAAATCAATTATATTTTTTTGGTTTGTTTTGGTTTGGGTCGGGATAATTTAATACATTTATTATATTTAGTTCTATATTCTCTATTTTATTCGAATCATTTTTTGTCATTTTAGTTTTTTTATGATTAGTATAGTTCTGGTCAATATAGTTTGGTTGGGTTTAGTTTTTTATTTGGTTTGGGTTGGTACATTCCTTTTAGGGATTTTTTTAATATAGTTCGAGTTAGTTCATTTTTAATCATTACTATAAAATTTATTTTATTTAGGTTCAATTTAGTGTAGTTCTTTTTATTTTAGTTCAGTTTGATGCATTTTAGTGTAGTTCAGCTCTACTCAAGTATACTTGGTTCAAATCAAGACATTTAAATTCAATTTGGTTGGTTTGGTCTATTTAGTTCAGTTACGATATAGATTAGATTTGTTAGTTTTGTTAGGTATCATTGTGTAAAGGGTAAACTGGTTCAGTTCATTTATTTTCAATCCTAGTTAGGTTGGTTTGGGACAATTTGGTTTACTTAGGGTCTGATCAACCACCTCTTCCCTCTGCCAAAAAAGTGGCGAGTTATATCTTCTAACCCCCTTACCAAGTTTTCATTTATATTTTGGTCCTCAGTGTTAGTTAATTTTGGTTAGATCAGATGTCTTTTTTGATATTTTAATAGAACATTATAGTGATTACATATAATTAGATTGATTCAAATTTTCAAAATAATGATTAATATCACTAGAATCATATACATGCAGTAGCTTCCTCATTAACAAAATCATATTGGCCATAGTTATTCATTATATTCCATTTAACATTTAATTTATTCAACATAATACATATATCATATGTTTTAAATTACATCCCCAACTGATTACATGTACTTAAAATTATTTTATAGAAATAAATAATAGTGATAATAAAAACACAACATTTTTTAGTTTTCTACTTTTGAGATCAACCCTAGGATAACATGAATTATTATAGTTTGTGCTTTTCTCCAGCACATTGTGCTAAAGTTAATGAATGGGAGTTTATCCTATATCATCCTTCAACATGTACTAGACTCACCTTTATAATGTTTATAATTATTTCAAGTAGCTAGAGTATAGTGTATGGGTGATGATAAGAATTATTCTGTGTTTTTTGTAGTGCCAACTCATAAAGAAAATCACATTTTTTCCATAATGGAAGGATTTTTATTCTACCTTCATTAATATCATCATCAAATATAATCTAATCTTATAAAATAATATATGCATTCCAAATGATCCATGAAATTCCAAAATAATAAAATCAAATATTTATTGAACTCCCATATTACCATATAGAAAACAAGAAAAAAATAATGAAATCCCAAAAATATAAAAAATTCTACTTCAGTATATGTTTGTACAACCATTATTTCAATACCCATAATCATATTTAAATATATTAAAAAATGTTATGTTCATGTAAGATTTATATAGAACTAGAGAGTAACTGAATTAAAAAAATGCATCACATAGAATCAAATTTATTGTAAAATTTAATAATAAAAATAATTAAAATTAACATTCATTCTATGAATCTATAATATGAGAAAAAAAATATTTCTTATTCTTTCAGACCTAGAAAATAAATACAAATTATGGTTGATATAAGAGATGAATTATTTGGAACTTACCAAATTGATATTCAAGAAGAATCGAATGAAAACATTAAAGGATGAGAGATTGTTGTCTATAGGGAATAAAATTGAATTTCATAGAAAATGGTTCTTCACAAAAAACTAACCAATTTTATGTTGGATAACAACCAAATGAAAAGAGATACCAAGGAGGTATCACCACTCCTGGGGAATATTGATCACCACTATAACAATACTGCTCTTTATTACACACTTAAACCTGATTTATTACATAAAATCTTCACCTGGTAAAAAATAGAAGATAGATAGTTCTAGTGTATTTGGGGCTTAGTAACATTACATAATATCTTAGAACATAAAATACACAACATCTTTATTTAAAACTTCCTTTACAGGACCACTACATTCCCTTGTACTTAACATTGCATGGGATAACCTGAGGACATGTATAAGAAAAGGGTGAGCTTTAAATCCCAGTAAGGTAATAAACATTGAATAACATGAGTAATACAATACATGTTAGAAAATAATAATATCAATGGATCACAATAGAAACATGAACATAAAGGCATGATAAAGCATGATAATCATAACATAGAAATGTGGCAACAACACTTAACATGGAATTAGCATGAGCCAAGGCTCATTGCACATGGAGCATGAGTAAAACATCATTGCACATGAATCATGAGTAAAAAATCATTTCACTTGAATTATCATGAGTAAACACCCATTGACCATGACGTATCATGATACTATACTTTACTCTAATTCATTGGAGTGCTATTAGGGCGCACCCTTCTTAAACATTTCATTTCATGCATAAGTGTGCCACATGGATCATACAACATAAAATCAATCAACATAAATTATTCCATGATAAAAGGATGTGAAATATATAAATTAATCTTTAAAATCAATAAGTAAATGTTTATAAAGGTGAACACCTTTGATAGAGAAATGGGAATGGTATTCACTACACAATGATATTGGCTTGGAAAATTGTAGTCCAATTTCGGCAGCATAACCGTGTGAAATAAGAACTCATAAAAAATCGTTGATGAGATAGAAAGGGTTTTACCATCATATTTACATGAAATGTACATTAAGGGGGTCATATAGATACATTTCCCAATAAACTTAGTGGAATTTAGATGCATAATTCAAAAGAATTACTTGGATGTAAAAGAGGATAGAGAAATCCCTCACGGAATTCCGGCATGCTAACAGGTGTACATGGGAGGAATTAATGAGATAAAAGGGGTCTCCCATCATCCAAACAAAAATAGGGCAGTATGGGGGAGTTGAAAAATCATACCCCAAAATTTTTATTTGAAAAAAAGGGCGTAACAACTTAAAGAATCTTGGATAAAAAGAGAAAGCTATGAATCCCTTACTTGGAAGTGTGATCCTAAAAGCTTGGGAGGGGCTTGAGAGAGGCTTCTTGGAAGCTTGGGGAACCTTGTGAGGATTCTAGAGAGATATGGATAGGGGTTGGTTGAAATCCAAATGTTTTTTCGTGAAGAGGAAGAGGGAGCTTGGGTGGGTTTATATAAGAAAGGAAAGGGAATTCTTTATTATTTAGGTTTGGGACACCTCACATTAAACTAATCAAAACCAAAAACCAGCCCATGGTTTTTGCCCATGTTTTTTGATAAAGGGTATTCAAAAACAATATTTTATAATTAAAATTTCTGAACTTCTTAAAAAATAGGGTTGCTTATGTGGAGGTGAGTCACACTCTCAAGGAAAAATATTTAAAAAGACAAAATGTTTTATAAGCCTTGAAGGGTCCACTAAAGCTTTGTAAAATAAATCAAACAAACCCAAAATTACATTATTTTAATGGTAAAAAATATATTTTCCGAACATAATGTTTATAGTATTTTATTACATCACTATTGGGTCATTGTGATGTCATAAAACACATTATATATTTAAAAGGTATTTAATTTTTACCCAAAAAATCAATTATCTTGGAAAATTATGAAAAATTCACCATTGGATAATTTCGAACTCCATATTAAAAAATAACTTTCAATTTATATAAATAATTTTCTAAATATGTGAAATTTTAATTTTAAAATAAAAACCGACATTTATCGAAAATTCATGGGTTTTGACAAAAACTGCTTTCAAACCTTAATAAAAATTTCACTTGAATTCATAAAATTATATGATCATTTATATTTAATAAAGAGTAATTTAATAATAATAATAATAATATTTTATTAAAATATTATTTAATTCAAAAATCCATTAGTTCATCCAAATAGATCTCTTAGTTGAATATTAACTAAAAATACTATTTGTGCTTTAAAAGGTATTTAAAAAGTAACAATAATAAATTGAATGCACATTCTTTATAAAAAAATTATCTACATATTCATAATGATAGAGTCTTGTAATATAACCCCTTATAACACCCGCATAAGAACGAAGCATAAGTTTCACGATGGTGACAGACTCTTGGGGTGGCGCGGGTAACATTGCTCAGGTGGTAATATCTATTAACTTCCACTTCTCCCGTCGTCGGTTTCGTTCTAGCTTAACTTGTTCAAACTAGGATTGGGCTTGGTCAAGAGAAAATACCAATGACGCCACCTCTTATCTGAGCTCTAATATATGGGCTTCATACAGGGAAAGTCTGTTGGATGAGGTCATCGCTCCCTTTGTCTGAGTAAATTGGATTTGTTAAATCCCTATATTTATACTAATCATGTGATCACTATTCAATGGCTATATTAGAAACAATCGCAATTCATAATGGTATTTTAAAATCCATAAATGTAAAACCAATGAAGTTCACATTTTATATAACCATAATAATACATTTAATTAGATCAAGATGAATTTTTATTAATGAAAGTTTGGGTCGTTATAATCTTCCCTCCTTAAGAAATTTTTCCCTCAGAATTTCCTTTTCCCACTCTAAAACAAATGTGGGTAACTCTACTTTATCACTTCCTCTGATTCCCATGTTGCTTCTTCAAACTTGGGGTTTCGCCACAACACCTGGAAGAGGGGAATTCTCTTATTTTGTAGAACTTTTTCTCTACGATCTAAGATCTTCAATGGTTGCTCCTCGTAAGAAAGATCATCCTATAGTTTTACTACCTCTAAAGAGATTACATTTGAAGGATCTAGTTTGTACTTCCTTAAGAGGGATATATGAAATACATCATGTACTTTGGCCATGGTAGGTGGAAGTGCTAGTCAATAGGTCACAACCCCAACACGATTATGAATCTCAAAGGGGTTGATGTACCTAGGACTTAACTTACCTTTATTTCCAAACCTAATGAGCTTATTCCATGGAGATATACGTAGAAATACCATGTATCCAACTTTAAACTCAAGGTCTCATTGTTGGTAATCTGTATAACTCTTCTGTTGACTTTGGGATGCCTTGATATGTTGCTGAATGGTTTTCACCTTCTCCCCCATTTCTTCGACCTTTTCTAGTCCTAGCAGCTGACGTTCACCAACTTCATCCCAAAATTCCAGTTTTTTACACCTCTTCCCATACAGGTCTTTATAAGGTTCCATTATAATGCTCAAGTGGAAACTATTATTGTAGGAGAATTCAACCAGTGGAAGATGTTGGTCCCAACCTCCTTTGAATTCCATAGAACATGATCTTAACATATCCTCCAGTGTCTGAATAGTTTGCTCAGATTGGCCATTTGTTTGAGGATGATAGGTCGTACTGAAGTTCAGTTTAGTATTCAGAGCATGTTGAAGACTCTTCCAAAACATATAGTTGGATCTTGGATCTCAATTGGATACAATAAATAGTGGTACTCCATGAAGCCTTACCACTTCCCTGATATATATCTGTGTCAGTTGATCCAATGATAAATCCTCCCGAATTTCAATAAAGTGTGTGGACTTTGTAAGACGATCCACAACAACCTAGATTGCATTTTCGCCTTTGGATGTCTTCATAATTCCTGTGATAAAGACCATAGTGATGTTCTCCCATTTCCATGTTTGTATGGGCAATGGTTGCACCATCCCCTTAGACTTATAACTCTCTGCCTTCACTTGCTAACACACCAGGCACTTTGATGTATACTCAGTGATTTTCTTATTCGTATTATCCCACTAATAATTCTCTCAGAGATCTCAATGAATCTTTGTGTTTCCGGGGTGAATAAAGAAATTTGAATTATAAGCATCATCCAAAAGTTCCTTCTTCAGCTCCGAACTTGATGAAACACATAGTCTTTTCTCAAATCCCACAATTCCTTATTCATTAACATTGAACTCCGAGGATTTCCCTTTTCTAATAGCTTCCACTTTCTTCTTAATTACCACATCATCCTTCTGATAATCCTTTAACTTTTACAAAAGAGACGGTTGATCAATCATTTGTGAAAGGATTGATGATGTTCCCTTTTTTATGATTCCCATGTCCATCTTCATCAAATCTAAGAATATTGGATCCTTATCCATTCTCATAAATGATATAATCATAGGGTTCTTTCTACTTAGTGCATCCACCACCGTGTTTTCTTTCCAAGGGTTGTAATGAATTGAATAGTCATAGTCTTTTATTAGCTCTAACCATCTTCTTTGGTGCATGTTCAACTCTTTCTATATGAATATATACTTGAAGATTTTTTAGTCCATATATATTTCACACTTCTCCCCAAAGAGATAATGCCTCCAAATTTTTAAAGTAATGATCACCACATTCAACTCCATATCATGTGTTGGATAATTCTGCTCATGAACTTTCAATTACCATGAAGCATAGGAAATGACTTTATTATTTTTCATCAAGACATAGCCCAGTCCCTTCTTCGCAACATCACTAAATACCATAAAAATTTCTATAATTGTGGATAAAGTGAGCACAGGAAAAGTGATAAGCCTCCTTTTCAACTCCTTTAATCTTTCTTCACATTCATCAGTCCAAGAAAACTTTACTCCCTTCTGAGTTAGCTTCGTAAGAGGGTTGGACAATTAAGAAAAATTTCTCAAAATTCATCGATAATATCCATTTAACCCCAAGAATCTAGGGATATATATTACCAATGTTGGCCCCATCCATCCCTCAATTGCATCTGTTTTGGATGGATCCACATATATCCCAATGATTGTGACGATATGGCCCAATAATGAGACCTCCTTCAACCAGAACTCACACTTTCTGTACTTTTCATATAGATTCTCCTTATGAAAGGTCTCTAGTACAGTTTTTAGATTCTCCTCATGATCCTCCTTCGTTTAAGATTATATCATAATATCATATATAAAGACTACCAAAAAATTGTTGAGGTAATCCCTAAAGACTCTATTCATCAATTCCATGAATATTTCTAGAGAATTAGTGAGTCCAAAAGGCATTACTATGAATTCATAGTGCATGTATCTTGTACGAAAAGTAGTATTGGGGATATCTTCCTTCTACACCCTTACTTGATAATATCCCAACCGAAAATCAACCTTGTAGATGTATTGTGTTCCACGCAGCTGATCGAATAAGTCATCAATTTGTGGGAGAGGATACTTTTTCTTTATCGTGATTTTTTTATGCTCACGATAATCGATTAAAAAGCGCATTGACCCATATTTCTTCCTGACTAAGAGGACTGGTTCACCCCATGGTGATGCACTAGGGTATATAAACCCTTTATCCGGATTCTCCCATAGTTGTTTTTTAGCTTCTCAAGCACTACAACATCCATTCTATACAAAGTCTTGGATATTGGAATCATCCCAGGTATAAGATCAATTGAGAATTCAACATCTCCTCTTGGAGGAAGATAAGGTAATTCCTTGGGAAACACTTCAGAGAATTCCCTTATAATAGGCATGTCTTCAAGGATGGTTACCTCCTTAGACTCGATCATCTGAGCCAGATACTTGTGATAATAGGGAAGTAATATCCACTCTTGAGATGATGGAACTAAAGAAGATTCATATTCCTCCTTGCACTTGTATAGAATCGAGGGTCAATTATCCACATGGAGATTGATTTCCCTCTCATGGCAATTTATGTTAGTTCTATATAAGGAAAGTCATTTCATTCTAAGAATTGCATAAAATCCCACCAAAGGGAGTATGACAAGGTTCTCCGGGAAGTTCAATCCATAGATTATGATAGAGTAGGAGTTATATTCATGGGATCAAATGATTTCCCCATCTTCCATACTCACTGACATCTTTACTTCTATGATTTGTGGTGGTGTTGGGGTTATTCTACTAAACTTTAAGGATATAAAAGAATTTGTAGAACCTAAATCAAAACGTATGTTTTCTATTATTGAATGAATAACTAGAGTACCTGTCACCACTTTGTTGTTGGGGTTCTCTTCGGCATTAGTGATGGAAAAACCTCTCCATTGTGGCCTTGGAGGTTGTTGGTTACCTCTGAAAACCCTTGGCTTAGGGCACTGATTTTCAAGATGCCCTAGTTATTTTCAATTGTAGCAATGAACAACACGTTGAGGTTTTAATAGAGCATTCTATTCCTCTATTTTAGCCGAAGGTTTTTCTTGTCGGTAGTTAACAGCTAGGTGTTGTTCTCTTCCACACCTAAATCATTTCCTCGTCCCCTTCAGGAAATTTCTAAGGTGCTTCTTTCCGCACCATTGGCAAGTGGGGTGCTGGATCGTCTTAGCACCATTGGATTTATCCATCGGACCACTAGCATTAAAGTTTACCTTATGCTTCTTATCCCCATGTTTCCCCTTAGATTCTCCGATCTCCATTTTGACCTTTAGGGCACATCAGAAAATTTCTTTATAGTTGTTGAAGTCACAGATCATCAGCGCTTTCCGTAGTCTAGGTTTCAGCCCACCAAAGAAGCGTTCAACCTTACATTAGGGGGTAATGACAAATCCGGAGGCTTATCATGCAAACCTTTTGAATTTTTTCTCATACACTCTGACATATTCGTCGTCTTTTTTCTTGAGGGCAAGAAAGTGTCTTTCCATCTTAAGCCGGAGGGTGCGCGGAAAATATTTATCAAAAAACATCTTCCGGAAATCCTTCCATTCAAACGCCTTGATCTCCCCCTTAGGCTTAGTATTTTTTATCAATGTCCACCATTGATCAGCTTCACCATCCATAAGATAAGTAGCTATAATAACCTCCTCTTGTTTGAAACATTGAAGGATGGAGAAGGTCTTTTCAATGGAATTGATCCACTGTTCGGCGATTGATGGATCAGATGATCCATTAAAAGTAGGAGGCCTTTGTCTCATGAAGCTCTCGATAGAGACTTGTTCTCTCTTAGGGGGACTGAATATTCCTCTTGACCCATGTTTCTATTCAAATATTGATTTAACTAGGAGAGAAGTGTGTCAAAGTTCATGATTCCTTCTCCCATCGGATTGGGAATCTCATTAGCATAGTCATCACATTGATCTTCACATCGGTTGTTTGCCTGAGTCCTCTTATTACTGTACATTGGCTGGAATAAAAGAAAGTTAGGGGAAACACATAATGGGTAATCCAAGGAAAATACTAATGACTTATAAAGAACTTTTATTTCCTTAACTTATGAATATGTAGGCTTCAATCTATTTTATTCAAGATCTACATTCTAACATATATTCTTAGGGGAATTTTTTTTAATTCCCATAATAAGGGTTCATACTAAGCTTGTGAATTTACCAAAGCATATATACTGAGAGTTTCATAACCAAGAGTGTAGAAAGGCCCATTTTCATACACTAGTTCCTATTCGAGTCTAACTCAAAGTGGTGTTTTCAGGTTTTGCCCCTAGGATACATCTGTGCTAGAGCCGCCTCTTCCTGCTTGTATCCAAACAAGAATATATTTTCTTGATAAACCACTTACTCAATACTCAACAATACTTAGGGAATTTTTTATGATACTTATTCTTGTCTCCAATTCTTCACTATGGTTTTAAAATCCTTATCCAAAAAATAACTAAATATATCCTCTGATACCAAAAATAACGACCCTTCTCTTTATTACACACTTAAACATGATTTATTATATAAAATCTTCACTTGATACAACATAGAAGATCGAGAGGTCTAGTGTCTTTGGGGATTAAGAACATTACATAATAGCTTAGAACATAAAACACACAACATCTTTATTGAAAACTTTCTTTACAAGACCACTACATTCCCTCATACTTAGCATTGCATGGGATAACCTAAGGATATGCATAAGAAAACAGTGATTTATAAAGCCCAGTAAGGGAATAAACATGGAATAACATGTGGAATAAAATACATTTTAGAAAATAGTCATATCAATGGATCACTATAGAAATATGAACATAAAGTCATGATAAATCATGATAATCATAACATGGAAATGTGGCAACAACACTTAACATGGAATTAGCATGAGCCAAGGCTCATTGCACAAAGAGCATGAGTAAACCCTCATTGCACATGAAGCACGAGTAAAACCTCATTTCACTTGAATTAGAATGATTCAACACCCATTGCACATGATGTATCATGATACTATACTTTACCAAATGCATTGGAGCGCTATCAGGGCGCACCCTTCTTAAACATTTCATTTCATGCATAAGTGTGCCACATGGATCATACAACATGAAATAAATAATCATCATTTATTCCTTGATAAAGGGATGTGGAATACATACATGAAGCTTTATAATAAATAATTAAATATTCATAAAGGTGAATACCCTTGATAGAGAAATGGGCATGGTATTCACTACACAATGACATTAGCTTGGAAAATCAAAGTGCAATTTCTGCAGCATAATGGCATGAAATAAGCACTCATAAAAAATGGTTGATGATAGAGAAAGTTGTGTCTCTTCATATTTACATGAACTGGATAATAATGGGGTCATATATATACATGTCCCAAAAAAACATAATGTAATTTAGATGCATAATTCAAAAGAATTACTTGGATGTAAAAGCGGAGAGAGAAATCCCTCACAGAATTTTGACATGGTAATAGGTGTACATGGGAGGAATTAATGAGAGAGAAAGGAGTCTCACATCATCCAAACATAAATATTGCAGTATGGGGGAGGTGATAAATCATACCCCAACATTTATAATTGAAAACAAAATGGCATAACAACTTAAAGAAACTTGGAAAAAAAGAGAAAGGTATGAATCCCTTACTTGGAAGTGTGATCTCAAAAGCATGGGAGAGGCTTGAGAGAGGCATATAAGGATCTTGGGACACCTTGAGAGGATTCAAGAAAGAGGAGGGTAAGATTTTGTCGAACTACTAAGGCTTTGAGTGGAGAGGAAGTTGGATCTTGGGTGGGTTTATATAGGAAAGGAGAGGGAATTCTTTTTTATTTAGGTTTGGGACACCTCACATTAAACTAATCAAAACCACAAACCAATCCATGGTTCTTGCCCATGGTTTTTGCCAAAGGGGAGTGGAAAAAATTATTTTATAAGTCCAATGTCCGAAATTCTTAAAATGATTGGGTTTCTTATGTGGATTTGAGTCATACTCTTAGGGAAAACAATTTAAAAAGATAAAATGTTTTATAAGCCTTGAAAGGTCCACTAAAGCTTTGTAAAATAAATAAAACAAACCAAAAATCACATTATTTTAATGGTAAAACATATATTGTCCGAACATAATATTTATAGTATTTTATTACATCACTATTTGGTCATTACGATGTCATAAAACACATTATATATTTAAACGGTATTTAATTTTTACCCAAAAAATCGATTATCTCAGAAAATTATGAAAACTTCACCATGGGATAATTTCAATGTCCTGATTCAAAAAATAATATTAATTTTATCTAAATAATTTTCTAAATATGTGAATTTTTAATTTTAAAATAAAAACTGACATTTATCGAAAATTCATGGCTTTTGACAAAAATTGCTTTCAAACATTAATAAATATTACAATTGCATTCATAAAATTATCTGATCATTTATATTTAATAAAAATTAATTTAATAATAATATTAATTTTTATTAAAATATTATTTAATTCAAAAATTCATTAATTCATCAAAATAGATTTCTTAGTTGAATATTAACTAAAAATACTATTTGTGCTTTAAAAACTATTTACAAAGTAACAATAATAAAATGAATTCACATTATTTATACAAAAATAATGTACATAGTCATAGTTCTAGGGTCTTTTTTCATAACCCCTTATAACAACCACATAAGACTACAGGGTAAGGTGTGTGATGGTGACAGACTCTTGGGGTGGCTCGGATAACATCGCTCGGGTGGTAATCTCTATTAACTTCCACTTCTCCCGTAGTCAGTTCTGATCAAGCATAACATGTTCAAGCTCTACTTGGGCTTGGTAAAGAGAGAATCCCAATGATGCCACCTCCATTCCGAGATCTGATAAATGGGATTCGTACGGGGCAAGTCTACTGAATGAGTTCATCGCTCCCTTTGTCTGAGTAAATTGGATTTGTTAAAGCCCTCTATTTATACTAATCATGTGATCATTTTTAAATGGCTATATTAGCAATGGTAACAATTCATAATGTTATTTTAAAATCTAGAAACATAAAACTAATAAAGTTTACATTTTATATAACCATAATAATATATTTAATTAGATCAAGTGGAATTTTAATTAATGAAAGTTTGGGTCATTACAATCTTCCGCCCTTAAGAAATTCTGCCCTCTAAATTTCCTTTTCCCACTCTAAAACAAATGTGGGTAACTATGCTTCATCACTTCTTCTGATTCCCACATCGTTTCTTCAAACTTGTGGTTTCGCCACAACACCTTGACGAGGGAAATTGTCTTATTACGTAGAACTTTTTCTCTACGATCTAAGATCTTCACTAGTTTCTCCTTGTAAGAAATATCATCCTCTAGATGTACTACCTCGGAAGATAGTACATGTGAAGGGTTTGGTATGTACTTTCTTAATAGGGATACATGAAATATATCATGTACTTTGTCCATGGTAGGTCGAAGTTCTAGTTGATAGGCCACAGCCCCAACATGATCAAGAATCTCGAAGGGGCCGATGTACCTAAGACTTAACTTCCCTTTATTTCCAAACCTCATGACCTTATTCCATGGAGATATGTATATAAATAACATGTCTCCAACTTTAAACTCAACATCTCATCAAAGGTTATTAGCTTAACTCTTTTGTCGACTCTGGGTTTCCTTGATATTCTGTTGAATGGTTTTCACCTTCTCCACCATTTCTTTAGCCATTTTTGGTCCTAGCAGCTTACATTCACCGACTTCATCCCAAAATTCTGGTGTTCTACACCTCTTCACATAAAAGGCTTCATAAGGTGTCATTCGGATGCTTGAGTGGAAACTGTTATTGTAGTATAATTCAACTAGTGGAAGATGTTGGTGCCTCCATTCTTTGAAGTCCATAGAACATGATCTTAACATATCCTCTAGTGTCTTAATAGTTTTCTTAGATTTTCCATTTGTTTGAGGATGATAGGTCTTATTGAAGTTCAGTTCAGTATCCAGAGCATGTTGAAGGATCTTCCAAAACACAGAGGTGAATCTTGGAACTTAATCGGATACAATAGATAGTGGTACTCCATGCATCCTTACCACTTCCCTGATACATATCTGTGCCAGTTTATCCAATGATAAATCCTCCTAAATTGCAAAAATGTGCGTATACTTTGTAAGACGATCCACAAAAACCCATATTGCATTGTCGCCTTTGGATGTCTTCAGAAGTCCGGTGACAAAGTCCATGGTGATGTTCTCCCATTTCCATGTTGGTATGGGTAATGGTTGCATCATCCCCTTAGACTTCTACCTCTCTGCCTTAACTTCCTGACACACCAAGTAATTTGATGTATACTCAGTGATTTCCTTATTCATATAATCCCACCAATAATGCTCTCAGATATCTCGATATATCTTTTTGTTTTCTGGGATATTAGAGAAATTTGAACTATGAGCATTATCCAAAAGTTCCTTCTTCATCTCTGGACTTGATGGAACACATAGTATTTTCCCAAATATCATAATTCCTTCTTCATTAACATTGAACTCTGAGGATTTCCATTTTCTGATAGCTTACACTTTCTTCTGAATTCCCACATCATCCTTTTGAGCATCCTTTAACTTTTCAAAAAGAGATGGTTGAGAAATAATTTGTGAAAGGATTTATGATGTTCCATTATTTATGATTCCCATGTCTATCTTCATCAAATCTAAGAATATTGGATCCTTATCAATTCTCATAAATGATAGAATCATCAGGTCCTTTCTACTTAGAGCATCTTACACCTCGTTCAATTTCCCAAGGTGGTAATGGATTGAGTAGTCATAGTCTTTGGTCAGATTTAACCATCTTCATTGGCGCATGTTCAACTCTTTCTATGTGAATATATACTTGAGGATTTTTTGGTCTATATATATTTCACACTTCTCTACAAAGATATAATGCCACCAATTTTTTTAAAGTGATGATCACTACAACCAACTCCAGATCATGTATTGGATAATTATGCTCATGAACTTTCAATTTCCTTGAAGCATAGGCAATAACTTTGTCATTTTTCATCAACACACATCCCATGCCCTTTTTCAAAGATTCACTGAATACCAAAAAAAAGTTCTCCACTTGTGGGTAAAGTGAGCACGGGCACAGTGATAAACCTCCTTTTCAACTACTTGATGATTTATTCACATTCATCACTCCAAGAAAACTTTACTCCCTTATGAGTTAGCTTGGTAAGAGAGTTGGACAATAATGAGACATTTCTCAAAAATCGTCGATAATATCCAGGTAACCCCAAGAAGCTATGGATATCTGTTACCGATGTTGGCCTTGGCCATCCCTCAATTGCATCTTTTTTGGAGGGATCCATAGATATCTCATTGCTTGTGATGATATGGCCCAATAATGAGACCTCCTTCAACTAGAACTCCCACTTTGTGTACTTTTCATAGAGATTCTCTTTCTGCATGGTCTCTAGTACAGTTCTTAGATGCTACTCATGATCCTCCGTGGTTTTGGATCATATCATAATATCATCTATAAATACTACCAAAAAATTTTCGAGGTAATCCCTAAAGACTCCATTCATCAATTCTATGAATATTTTTGGAGAATTGGTGATTCATAAAGGCATTACTATGAATTCATAGTTCCCGTATCTTGTAGGAAAAGAAGTCTTGGAGATATCTTCCTTCTTCACCCTTACTTGATAATATCTCAACTGTAAATCCACCTTGGATAAGTATTGTTCTCCACGTAGCTGATGGAACAATTCATCAATTCGTGGGAGAGAATACCTGTTCTTTATTGTGATTTTGTTAAGATCACAATAATCAATGCAAATGTGCATTGACCCATATTTGTTATTGACGAAGAGGACTGATGCACCCCAAGTTGAATCACTTGGGCATATAAACCCTTTATCTAGATTCTCCTGTAGTAGTTTCTTCCACTCCTCACGATCTAAAATATCCATTCTATATGGATTCTTGGATATTAGAAATTCCCTAGGTATAAGATCAATTGATAATTCAACATCTCTTCTAGGAGGAAGACCAAGAAATTCCTTGGGAAATATTTCAGCGAATTACCTCAAAATAGGCATGTCTTCAAGGATGGTTGCCTCCTTAGACTCAATCATCTGAGCTAGATACACGAGTTCATAGGGAAGTAATATCCACACTTGAGATGATGGAGTGAAAGAAGATTCATATTCCTCCCTGAACTTCTATAGAATCAGGGGTCGATTCTCCACATGGGGAGTGATTTCCCTCTCACGGAAATTTATGTTGTATCTATATAAGGAAAGAGAATCCATTCCAAGAATTGCATAAAATTCCACCAGAGGGAGTATGAAGAGGATCTCCCAGAAATTCAATCCACAGATTATGACAGGGGGGATTTATATTCATGGGATGCAATGATTTCCCCATTTTACGTACTCACCGACATCTTTACTTCCATGATTTGTGGTGGTGTTGTGATTGTTCTACTAAACTTTTGGGATATAAAATAATGCATAGAACCTGAATCAAAAATTATATTTTCTATTCTTTAATGAATAACTAGTGTACCTATCACCACTTCATTGTCGGGTTTCACTTCAGTAGTAGTGATGGAAAAATATCTCCCTTGCTGCCTTGGAGGTTGTTGGTTGCCTCCAAAAACCCTTGGCTTAGGGCACTAATTTGAAAGATTTCATGGTTATTTGAAGTTGTAGCAATGAACAATGTTTTTAGGTTCGAACGAAGCGTTCCTTTCCTCTGTTGCAGCCATAGGTTTTTCTTTTCGGTAGTTAACACCTAGGTTCCCATCTCTTTCACACCTAAAGCATTTCCTTGTCCCCTTCAGGCAATTTCTAGGGTGCTTCTTTCTGCACCTTTGGCAAGTGGAGTGATGGATCTTCTTAGCACCGTTGGATTTATCCATCGAACCTCCATCATTGAATTCCACATTATACTTATTATCCCTATGATACCCCTAAGATTCTCCAATCTCTATTTCAACATTGAGGGCACATCGGACAATTTCCTCATAGCTTTCAAAGTCACAGATTGTCGGCGCTTTCCGTAGGATAGGTTTCAGCCCACCAAAGAAGTTGTCAACCTTGCATTCGAGGGTAACGACAAAGCCAGAGGTGTATCAAGAAATCCTTGTGAATTTTTCCTCATATGCTCCAACAGATTCATCATCTTTTTGATTGAGGGAAAGAAAGTCATGTTCCATATTAAACCAGAGGGTGTATGGAAAATATTTATCAAAAAACATCTTTTGGAAATGCTTCCATTCCAACACCTCGAACTCCTCCTCAGGCTTCATTTTTTTTTCAATGTCCACCATTGATCGGCTTCACCCTCCATACGATAAGTATCCATACAAACCTTCTATTGTTCGAAACATTGAAGGATGGAGAAGATCTTTTCAATGGAGTTGATCCATTGTTTGACAATTGAGGGATCTAATGGTGCATTAAAAGTATGAGGTCTTTGTCTCATGAATCTCTTGATAGTGACTTGTTCTTTATTAGGGAGGGGTTAAAAATTCCTCTTAAACCATGTTTCTATTCAAAGATTGAGTTAACTGAAAGGGAATCTTGACAAAGTTCATTATTCCTGCTCCCATCAGATTAGGCATCTCATTATCACAGTCATCACATTGATCTTCACATCGGTTGTTAGCCCAAGTCCTCCTATTACCATACATTGGCTAGAATAAAGGAAAGTTAGGAGTAACACATAAAGGGTAATCCAAGGACAAAACTAATGACTTATAAATAAATTTTATTTCCTTAACTTATTAATACATAGGCTTCAATCTATTTTATTCCTGATCTACTTTCTAACATATATTTTTAGGGGCATTTTTTTAATTCCCTTAATAATGGTTCATACTAAGCTTGTGAATTAACAAATCATATCCCTCAGGAGTGTAATAACCAAGAGTGAATCAAGGCCTATTTTTGTGCACTAATTCCCATTCGATTCTAGCTCAAAGTGGTGTTTTTGGGTTTTACCCCTAGGATACATATGTGCCAGAGCCGCCTCTACCTGCTCGTATCCAGACAGGGACATATTTTCTTGATAACCCACTTAATCAATACTCGCCAATATTTAGGGATGTTTTTATTATACTTACTCTTGTCTTTAAGTCTTTACTAGTTTTTTTAATCCTAATCTCAAAAATAACTAAACCAATCCACTGATACCAACTATAACAACCCTACTCTTTATTAGACACTTAAACCTAATTTATTACAAAAAATCATCACTTGATACAAAATAGAAGATCAAGAGGTATAGTTTATTTGGGGATTAGGAAAATTACATAACAGCTTAGAATATAAAACACACAACATCTTTATTGAAAACTTCTTTTACATGACCACTACATTCCCTCGTACTTATAATTGCATGGGATAACCTGAAGACATTCATAAGAAAAGGGTGAGCTATAAAGCCCAGTAAGGGAATATACATGGAATAATATAAGAAATAAAATAAATTTTATACAATAGGAATATCAATAGATAACAAGAGAAAAATTTACAATAAAGTCATGATAAATCATGATAATCATAACATGGAAATGTGGCAACAACACTTAACATGAAATTAGTATAAGCCAAGGCTCATTACACATGGAGCATCGGTAAACCCTAATTGCACATGAAGCACAAGTAAAATCTAGTATCAATTGAATTGGAATGAGTAAAAACCAATTGCACGTGACGTATCATGATACTATAATTTACTCAATGCATTAGAGCGCTATTAGGTTGCACCCTTCTTAAACATTTCATTTCTTGCATAAGTGTGCCCCATGGATCATACAACATTGAATCAATAATCATCATTAATTACATGATAAATTAATGTGGAAGAAATACATAAATCTTTATAATAAATAAGTAAATGTTAATATAGGTTAATACCCTTGATAGAGAAATGGTCATGGTATTCACTACACAATGACATTGGCTTGGAAAATCGTAGTGCAATTTCGGCAGCATAACGGCGTGAAATAAGAACTCATAAAAAATGTTTTATGAGAGATAAAGGGGTGTATCATCATATTTACATGAAATGGGAAGTAATTTGGTCATATATAAAAATTTCCCAACAAACTTAATGGAATTTAGATGTATAATTCAAAATAATTACTTGGATGTAAAAGAGGAGAGAGAAATCTCTCACAGAATTTCGGCATGGTAATGGGTGTACATGGGAGGCATTAATGAGAGAGAAAGGGGTCTCCCATCATAAAAACATAAATATGTTAGTATGGGGGAGGTTATAAATTATACCCCAACATTTTTAATTGAAAAAAAATGGGCATAACAACTTAAAGAAACTTGGATAAAAAGAGAAAGGTATGAATCTCTTACTTGGAAGTGTGATCCCAAAAGCTTGGGAGAGGCTGTAGAGAGGCTTCTTGGGAGATTGGGGAACCTTGGTAGGATTATATAGAGAGTATGGAAGGGTTTGGTCGAACTCCAAAGGCTTTTAGTGAAGATGAAGTGGGAGATTGGGTGAGTTTATATAGGAAAGGTGAGTGAATTCTTTGTTATTTAGGTTTGGGACACCTCACATTAAACTAATAAAAACCAAAAACCAGCCCATGGTTTTTTCACATGGTTTTTTTTAGGGGAATGTAAAAAAATATTTTATAAGTCAAATGGTCGAACTTCTTAAAATAATAGGGTTGCTTATGTGAAGGTTAGTCACAATCTCAAGGAAAACAATTTAAAATGACAAAATGTTTTATAAGCCTTAAAGGGTCCACTAAAGCTTTGTAAAATAAATCAAAAAACCCAAAATCACATTATTTTATTGATAAAACATATATTTTCTGAAAAAAATATTCATATTATTTTATTACATCACTATTGGGTTGTTATGATGTCCTAAAATACAATATATATTTAAACGGTATTTAATTTTTTACCCAAAAAATCGATTGCCTAAGAAAATTATGAAAAATTCACCAGTGGATAATTTTGATGTACTGATTCCAAAAATAATATTAATTTTCTCTAAATAATTTTCTAAATACATTAATTTTTACTTTTAAAATAAAAACTGACATTTATCGAATTTCATGGGTTTTGACAAAAATTGCTTTCAAACCTTAATAAAAATTAAAATTGCATACATAAAATTATATGATCATTTATATTTAATAAAAATTAATTTAATAATAATAATAATATTTTATTAAAATATAATTTAATTCAAAAATCTATTAATTCATAAAAATAGATTTCTTAGTTGAATATTAACTAAAATACTATTTGTGCTTTAAAAACTATTTACAAAGTAACAATAATAAAATGAATAAAAATTCTTTATACAAAAATAATTTACATAGTCATAGTGTTAGGGTATTTTTACATAACCCCTTATAACATCTGCATAAGACCGAATGGTAAGGTGCATGATGGTGACAGACTCTTGGGGTGGCTCAGATAACATCTCTCGGGTGGTAATCTCTATTAACTTCCACTTCTCCCATAGTCAGTTCCAATCAAGCTTAACGTGTTCAAGCTCAGCTTGGTCTTGGTCAAGAGCGAATACCAATGATGTTACCTCCTTTCTGAGCTCCGATAAATGGGCTTCATACGGGGCAAGTCTACTAGATGGGGCCATCTCTCCCTTTGTCTGAGTAAATTGGATTTGTTAAAGCCCTATATTTATACTAATCATGTGATCATTGTTCAACGACTATATTAGAAATGGTCACAATTCATAATGGTATTTTAAAATCCAAAAACATAAAACCAATGAATTTCACATTTTATATAACCATAAAAGTACATTTAATTAGATCAAGATGAATTTTTATTAATGAAAGTTTGGTTCGTTACAGCCACGCCTGGGAAAAACAGCACTTATGGAAGAATCTGGATCAAACTAGGAAATAAAGAGGGTTGTTGCCTCATGGTATTTGGGGTACTCCATGCCAATGGGTTTTTGAAACTATTGGTATAGAGAATTTATACCAATGGTTTTTAAAAATCATTGTTATATCTTTTTCCCATTCACCTTATACAAATAGTTATTCATAACTGTTGGTATATCCACAATCTATAGCAATGGTTTTATGAAACTATTGGTATAGCCTTCAACAAATGACTTTATACCAATGGTTATCACAAACCATTGGTATAGAATGACCTATACTAACAATTTTCATAAATTATTGTTATAGGTATGTTGGTATAACCTGCTTTTCCACTAGTGATGTAACACATCTATAACATAATTCTCAAATCCCAATAAAAAAACACTTCAATACTTTCTCTTTAATGATTGGCATAGCATAGTCCATTCCATGGTCTAGGAGATAGATCTCAGATTATGGCATTGGCTTGGATAGTTCCCATGTTCCCCACACATAATTTGTCATGAACCCCTCCCTTCAAATATTCTGTAATGAGGGGAGAGAGATAATTGCCTCATGAGTCCCGCCTCTAGTTGGACCTGGTTAGCAACTGGCACTGAGGGTATAAAAAATATCATTAGACCTATTGATGCATCGAGAGGTTACAACAGGCCCCTCCCATCACTTAATAAGTAAAATTCATTATTCATATGAAATGGGTGAAACATAATCAACATATTCATTCATATTGAAACTAGAATATGAAATGTATATAATTTCCCCAATCAGTAAACATAATTATCCATAATAATATAGAGAATGGTATCAAGATAGTACATACTGAGTGAAAATAATTGTAACACCCGAGACTTTTATGAGAAATATTTTTGTTTTTATAAATCATAAAAGGAATCTTTCACTACACACAACACTAGCTTGGCTTGCTTTACACGCAATCGCGGCCTTCCTCGATAGCTTGCATCATACGCAATACCGAGTTTCACTAAACAATGATATGCTATTAAAATATTATTAAAACTAGCCATTATGAATAGTAATAACCACTTTTTGAAATTTTATAAATTTTATTTTTCAAAATGGACTTCATTTTTGGATTCGTAATATCGAAATTAGCCTAGGGTGAAATTTTGGTATTTTTCTGAAAAATTTCAATTTTTGATGAATAGTGAAACCACTAAGTGGTAGTTAAAAAACTGAATTTTTCATAAAACTTAATTTTACTGCTTCTATGAGTGGAATTTCAAAAATCCGAGAGACACGGTTGATTTCAGTAAGTAAAATGTGGTTCAATGAGATGAAAATAATTTTTGGTGAATAGTAACTTTTTACTTTTATTTACCACAGTTAAAAGTAAATAGGGTAATTAAGGGTAAAAATGATATTATTATTACCCTAACACATGTCCTAATTCTATTGTATAAGTTTAATTCGACCAAAAACAACCTTAGAAATAAAATATGACCATTTAGGCCCACTTGGATTAGATTAGGACATTTATTATTAATTTATTTAAAGAAGGGTTAAAATAGTTAAAATCAAAGTTTAATAAGTAAATAATTTTCAATATAAGGTTATACATAAGATAAATTCAAATATAAATATTCGTTAGAAATCTAAAAATATTTCCTACATAATGGTATTTTATTTTTAATTTTTAGACATTAAATAATTTAATTTATTTATGACACAAAAATGATGCAGTAATTATCTTATTAATGAAATATTGACATAATTGATGTTATAAATACCAAAATAAATGTAATTTCAGACTTTTTATGAATTAAACTAATTTTATAGGTTAATATGACATGTTAGTATTGATTTAAGTAACTTTTTTTGAACTAATCATTCTGTTATGATTTTCACAAATATCAATTACTAAATAGTGTCAAAATTGACATAAAATAGTTTTTAAAACAAATATTATATTATTAATTGTTATTTTATTCAAAAAAATCTAAGGTTCAGCCAAATGACTTAGATAAGTTTATATATATTAATAATAAACAACTTGGGGTTATTTTGTCTTGTTATAGTAAGTTTATTAACCATATAGTATAAGAACACAAGAAGACACGGTAAAAGTAAAATTATTTAACTTAATGTTAAATCTAAATGATAAGGTTAAAATAGGAACCTAAACTTGTCTAAATTCTATTGTATGCGAGGATTTCGACCCATTACCCACCTTATCTTCTAAATAAATCAATTTGGAGCTATTTAAAACCGAACTTGACTTTATAATAAAATAATATTTTTAGTTTTTCCAAAGGAGCCCCTCTCCTCCCTTATAAAAGGGCACCTCCTCTCCCTCTTCCTCACACCACTTTGAACCTTCAAGATCGGCCAACCCCTGCCACTTTCTCCTCTACACTTCCCTAGAGACATACTAGAGGTCCTGGTCTTCTTCAAAGACCATTTTTAGTGCCCTAAAAGGAGGTATCAAAGAAGCACTTCAAAGAAGAGGTAATGTCTGTTACCGATTCTTTCATCTTTATTTCTTCTTCCACTTCTTCTTTTTTAGTTGTTTCATTATGAAGTAATAACATCAGTATCACTCATATACTGATATGTTATTATAAGTATGAAACAACCATATTTCACCATATATCCATCCTACGGAAAATGAAATCACCACGCGTGCGTACGTACGGAATATCGTCTCCACGCCGTGGTGTAATCTATTTTCCACCACCACCTTACTTGGATGGGTATAATGGTGTAAATATTGACTATATATGATTATTGTAAAGTGATATTGATTCTTAAATAGTATACATACACTCCAATACAATTCCATGATCATGGGAACGATATCATCGCTCGTGCGTACGTACGGAATACCGTCTCCATGATGTGATGCGACTCGTTCTACATGATCTTCATTGCATAATGATTATATAAATGAATTTAATGAATTAATATGATATATATTACACTAATAAAATTATGTAAATGAGGTATCTATAAACTAAATAGAATAATAATAATTTAGTCGACAAAACACGCATAAGAACAAAAAGTAATAAACACCCGAATAACAAGTTGTAATGAAATATTACTAATAAAAAGCTAAGAATATGACCATATATAATATCATAACAATAAGTATGATTCTAGAATAAGTAAATAACATTATTTAAATCATTATACATGAGGTTCGTACACTTATGAAGCAAATCGGACCTAAGGTAAGGGATAAGTTTGCAAATCTCATTTTTATCCGAGATTGTCTATACTTCGAAATTTACTGGGGTGTATTTTATCACCCACATCCATGTTTCCTCAATATGTAATATTATTTCCATCCACCTAAAATTGTTTAAATCCAATTTTACCCTTCGGTGAGTTTTTAGTAAAAGATATGAAAGGAATCTTTTGTCGTTTTTCGTACGAGGTACCTTTTTGACTTTCCTGACAAAAGTACGAGAAGAATGTTTTTTTAACTTATACGACATGAATGGATTTTTAAAACATTAATTCCAAGAAGCTTCCTTTAAAAGTTTTCATGTTTATTTTTAACCAAATTCTTTTAGTTTAAAATTGTATGACATATTAAGAAAGGAAAATTTTTTTGAAGTAGAAAGGATATTTTCCCCAAGAATGGAGTTCAAGTGTTTTATCAAAATTATTTTCCATATAAGATAATAAAGGATTCTGTTTCTATACCAATTATTAAATTGATTTGATTATGTTGTGATGGAATTATTTTTATGAATTCCTTTATCTTATATGAATTGTTTTATGATGTCACGATGTTTAAGATTCCCATTTTTATTACACGGGTTATGCTATGATGTATGGTTTATGATTTTGTGGCACACATAAGAATAGTATCATTATGAGATGGGTGGGACCTATATCTCCCTCCAATGCATTGGGTAAAGATTTTATATCTCATGAGATAGACATCGCTAGAATGGCAGGTTAAACCGGTTCAGTGAAATAGGACTGCAACGAGGAGTGAACTCGGTTCAGAAATGAACTTTGTCCACTAAGATAGTCTTGGAAATGAGCCTTGACTAATAAGAAATTATTATCTATGATTATGTGTGTATGCCACAAAGTTTCATGTTTTAATTTATGATTATTGGGATTACATTTCACTACTATGATTTATCCCATGTTATGAAATTATGATTTCTTTTGCAGGTTAAGATTTCCAAAAGTTATGTTCTTATGTATATGATGTGATTGATATTTCTTTTGTTTACCCTTACTGTGCATTTGAGCTCACCCTTTTGTATGTTTTCTTTCCCAAGTTCAGGAAGAAGGTTATTAAGTAAGATATCCCAAAAGGGACTATAGATATGATGAAATAAATGGGAGATAGTGTAGATGCTTTATGAACCAGTTGTTTATGTTTCCCAGTTTCTAAAGACACTATACCTATACGGTCTTTTCCTGGTTTTGTTATATGTTGTAATAAGTGTGCTTCAATTTTGAAGTAATAACAATGTATGTAAAGTATGGGTCGTTATAATAATCATAAACCACTAAATTAAATATGGTATATGATAACATAAGAGATAAATATAAATAAATCATAGGATTCAATAGAGGGTGTTGAAATAGATGAAAATGCTCTAATAAAATCATTGAGAAACTCTTGAGATAAATACCCTTTTACATTAGAAAGAAGAGTTCTTTTGAAAAAATATTTTTATTTGTCATAAAAATCAGATTTTAAACATGCATATCCTAGAAAAAAAATAGAATGAAATTATATTTGAGTAATATAAAAAGAATATTCATACTAAAATTTGGAAAATTAGGTGAAATCATTTAAAAATAGTGTTTAAGAAACATTAGAAATGAGCCACTTCAGTGTGATTTAATGAAAAATATAAAATATTCTTTAAAGCGTACAAAGGCATGATTTTTTTGAATAGAACCAAAAATGAACTAAGATAATTTTTTATGATAAAAAGAGTAAAATTTAGAAAAAAATTGTTTGATTAAACATATTATGGGGTGTATATGAAAATGGGTAAGAAATTGGGAAGTTCCCTTTAATTAGGCTTGTTTATCAGGAGAAATTAAAAAGGGGACCTTATAAAACATGTAATTACACATAAAATAAAAATGAATTGATATGGATACATGATTTTGGAACATATAAAAATAATTTATAAGAATTATATAAAAATAAATAAGAATTACATTAGGTTAAAGAGAGAGAAAATGTATTCTGAATGGGAAATGGAGTTTTGGGAAGAAACACTTACCTTATGTATGAAAGCATTATGCACTTATACTTAACATTCTGGATAATGAAATTAAATTCATTAGTAATTTAATTCAGAACTTATTAAAAATTAATTAAATTTATTATAATTTTATTATGTTCATTTATGGTCTTTTTAATGAGTTATAAGATTCAATTTCATTATTCAAAAGTGTTTGTTTTCTTGGTTTTCATGATTGGTTCACTTGAATACATGTATGAAAGATCATGTGAAATGGGAATAGTTATCCAGAATTGAAATTATTTATTATTAATGAACTTATATAATATTTAATGTTCTTATATGTCATTTTTTAATATATATGATGATGATTCATTAGATAAAATGTTAATGATAACTATTTGGATTATTTTGGGGTTATTCTGATCATCATGCACAAGTTTTAGTTTTATTAATTAAGGTTCTAGAACACTAAATAAGTTGTAATATACATATTATAATCTGGTTTAACCAGAAAAATTGGGTTTATGTCCATCCTTTAAGGATGTATTATAAAATTAAAGAATCATTGTCCATGAAGGTGGTGAATCGACACCTCACAGATGAAATTTTCATTTTTAAAACAAAAAGGAGAAGATAAAATAATTTATTGTAGATATCCCATAATCATAATAAAATTACAATATATATAATATACTGGATATATTATTCATTATTGGATATAGGAGGAAAGAAAATGATAAGAAAATAAAATAAAATGTATGAAAATTAAAATAACGAAAAGAGATTTTACCTCTTGAATTCATCTTCTTGAGAACCTCCATAAGGAACATTGAAATGGGATTTTGGATGAGACAAAAAGGACCATAATGTGGTGGAAAGGGATTCGATATAAATTTTACAATCTTCAAGGCTATGGAGGTGTGATAAAAATAGGTTGTGAGGGGTGGTATTTATAGTTGAGGAGAGGGGTGTTTTTTGAATATTTTATTCATTTGTTTATTATTTTGACAAAAGACTATGAATAGTTTGAGAATTATCAATAAATATATTAAAATAATAAAGGTTAGTTATAGATTAAGGTTATTACATCATAAATGACTCAAGTAATATTGTATTTAACTTATAATGTATTTATACCATAAATTACATTATTTTACTCTTCACCAAAAAATCAAGTATTTTAGAAAAATCAAAAAAAAAGAACCCTAATTTTTTTTTAGGTGTAGAATAAAATAATGAATTCAATTTTATGAAAATAATTTTCTAAATATGATATATTAAATCATTAATTAAAATCATCATTTATTTGAAAAATACAAATTTTAAAATTATAACTGATTTTATAACAATTTGAAAAATTAATTAAGGTCTCATAAAATTATATTATAATCATAAACCAACAAGATATTATTTTACAAATCTATTTTAGGAAAATAAATTTTATTTTAAAACATTATATTAATTTTAAAAGTTTAAATAAACGTTTATGCTTTATAAAAAACCAATAATTAATTTATCATTTTAAAGCATTTAATTACTTATACCAATATATAAATATATCATATTTTTATTTATAAGATACCCAAATTTTATTTATACTTTAATAGGTGAATTTACTATTATATTGATCATATCTATATTCCTAGTGGTCACATTACTATTCTAATGGTCATACTTAATAGTATATTGCAGTTTTAAACACAATGTTGTGTGAATCATAAACTATCGAAGATATTAAATTTTAAAAGAGGCATACCATAAAATCTTATGGTGTTACAAAAACCTCACCAAGGATATCTCACCGAATAATTTATCCAGATATAATGATATAATATAAATCATATGGATGAATGGTACCTCGCACCACTTTACCACTAATTTACTACTCTCACGCCCCAATATCGTATGTCCTGGAGCTCTCACCTCTTCCGAATAACATCACATCATATCAAATCCCACCCACAAACACCTAGTCCACCACATCACATCACACCTAATAACCATTTTAGTTGGGTATCATTAACATGAAGGACAATAACCTCATTCCTTCCTCCTACCATGGATGACCCCCCACTATAATCCATCACATTACATCTCACCCGAAGACACTTGGTCCATAAAATGTCATCACATAACATATAGACAGTGGAACTTTTTACTTTTATACATAATATAATTTTAATACCACTAATTACTCGAAGAGGGAGTGGGGAAGATTGGGTAGCCATACATCTATCATTGCACTAGGATGTTTGGGAAAACACTCGCAAAACATTTGGTGTTAGCACATGGTGATCTATATGGGTGGGTCGAATATAAAGAACATATGAAAAATATAAAGTATAATCATATAGAGAAATAGAACATAATCCCCATCATAAGGGTTTATAACCAAGGCATAAAAACATCTCATAAGATACTCTATTTATACTATCAAATCTAAATTCATAACCCTGCACTAGAAAAAAATCCACAAATCACTTTCCACTTTTAAAACCACATTTTTTAAATTTCTATATTTCATATTATCAATAAATTCCAATTTAATGTCCCCCTTTACTTTATGTATTCAGAATTCATTAGAATCCCATTTCACATAATTATCATGGATTTTATTCCATTACTACTAAGGAAACTAGTGTAACCAACCACCATTGTGTCCCCGCTGCACAACTACACCACCACTACCATCATATCCCTGCTATAGATCACATCCATTTCCCCCACACCCATCACAACATAGTCTCCACTTTGATCCTGGTCGAGCTGGTTGAAGAGTATATGGTGTTTGGGATGCATCTGGGGTTAGACTTGGAGTAGTGTTAATGCATGGGGATCAAAATGTAGTATATGGTTCACAGTATTTCAGGCCACATGAACAGAATTACCCTATTCATGATATTGACTTTTATGCAGTGGTTTATGCCTTAAAGTGTTTTCAAAATTATCTATTGGGTTAATGTAATGAACCATCCCCCAGGGCCCATGTTGTGACTACCCCAAGCCCACCTTCCATAGGCCAGGGGCTGGCGACTAGCACCAAAGGTGTAATTCCCTAAAACTAGGAAGGCATTGCCTTTATAACCTATAAACACACATAGAAGATACGAACACGAGTAAACTATATAACCAACAAGAAATTATAGTAAGTAAACAGGGGCCAGAATACAAGCCCCACTGGAAAGTACAAGAAACTGAAAGTACAAGTACACCAGAGGAGAAAGAAAAAACAGCTACTCGGTCATCCTCCGAGGTTCCTACCTAAAGGGTAGGTACAGATCGCCTCCTCAGCACTACAAGTCTATCCATCTCCTCCGTGTATCGACACACCGTATGGTCCACCTTCGGGTACCATCTAGTCCTGTTACTCTCAGCCTCAGTCAACGTTGTCCATCGTCTGCATCCAACACAACGAGGTGTGGGCATAGCCCATGCAGGGGTCAGTATAACGATACTCAGTAGGGACCCCGAGACCCTTAAGGTCTCACAAAATCTAACAAGGATAAACCAAAAAGTATGAAATCAACAGATAACCTTACTTAGGTATATGCCCATACATATACCAAAGTTATCAAGTGATCTAGCTCAATCATGAGGAAAACACATAAAAACTGACTCAGCTCTACCATAATTTTATTCTAGGGGGGGTTGTAACATTTTAACCCTCGGCTACTGGATAACTCCTCATCTATCGAGTACAATGGGCATTCCTCCAAAACCAGGTGCTTCCCACTAAACGTGGACTATTGAGGTACTCCTATTGTCGAGTACCATGGGTTTGCTGCGTCACACAGAGGTGCTCCCCACCGTGGGTCTACCACCACAACCAGGCACTCTCCCTCATAGCTTGAAGAGGTACCCCTCCTTTCGGGTACCGTGGGACTACCACCACAACCAAGTTCTCCTCCACCATGGGTCTACCGCCACAACCAAGCGCTCCCCACTCAGCTAGTCAAGTCACTCCGAGTCAAATTGTCAGTAGTCATCAAGTCTCATCCAGCTACTAGGTTCCCACACAAATGCTCACTCATCTCTAGAATATCCACTCCAAAATCTAATTTTCAATGCTCCAACAGTCACGAAGTCCCACAAAGAAGTATCCCAAAGGTTTTCCACGTCATATAGGTCTCAACGTAACAGACGGCGCGTCAATCAAACGCCCAGTCTGTGAGTTATTAGCCTTTTAGTCCGAGGGGGGCGGTTGGATTCATGTATGATCCAACCTTATAATATCTCAACTATACCCCAAAATTCTGTGGGGTATACTCAAAGGGACCGTCATGCTCTAAGATTACTAGTACCGCAGACTGTTCGTCAAACAGACGTCTGGTGCCAAAGATATGGCCAAAAGAAAGTAAAGGGTCGTACTGGGCCTGGGTCTGGTCCGACTTGGTCAAACCGACCCCGAACGACCCAGCCCGACCCAGTCTGAGCTGACCTAGTTTGGGTCATCTCAGCCTGACTCGTTGGGTCATGCCCGACCAGTTGGGCGGGCCTTCCCGTTAGGTTCGGCCCGGCCCGCTGGGCCCTGCCCAGCCGGCCGCGAGAGCATGGACCGGTCGCGAGGGCGCAGACCGGCCATGGGTCGGTGCAATGGTTGTTCAGCCTGGAGGGCGCCGCGTGGGCAGCTCGGCCCGGAGGCACTGCGAGGGAGGTTCGGCCTGGGGTGCGGGGCCGGATTGGTTCGGAGGGCCATGGGGGCACGGCTTGGGGCGGCTCGGCCCGGGGAGGCTGAAGCAGCCGAAGCCGGTTCAGCTGGGGTATTGGACGGACAGGGTGCGGCGTAGCCAGGGCGTGGTGCGGCCTGGGTGGCGCAGCTGGGGCCGGTTTGTCCAGGAGGCCAGAGCGGCCGAGGTGGCTCGGCCAGCAGATGACGCGGCCAGGGAGGCTCGGTCGCGATGTCGGGATGCGGCGCGGCCAGGGTGCGGCAAATCCGGGGTGCAGCATGGCGGGGGCGCAACGCGGATCGGGCCAGTTTGGCTGGCGGGTGGTGCGGACGGCAGGGGGCGCGGCCGTGGTATCATGGAAGTTGATGGGCGGCGCGGTTCATCCCGGCGCGCCGAAGCATCGCGGGGGTGGCGCTGGTCATGTAGGTCGTGGTTAGCAGGGCCATTTCCTTCATATCCTTCATCGCCTTTGATGTTTCTTTCCTCCGTTTCAAAGAACACCACAAAGGAGATCAGCGGAGGGGTCGGACCACATTGGTTTGGTCCGCACCCTCCGTGTTTAGGGTGATTGCAATTGGCTCACAATAACGAAGCACAAAAACCCTCCTGAAAAAGGAAAACATACTTGTTCTTCATTTTGCAAGAAAGTAAGAACATGGGAATAAATCATACTTAAATAAAATTAAACCACTACCTTTATTCGTTGTTCATCGACGAAGTCTGGGGGAAGAAGAAGGAGTTGTCGTCGTTCGTCCCGTTCGCCGCACTCTTCCAATCCCGAGCTCGTACATCGGTTCATTGATGATGATGAGGAGGTAAGGAAAGTCATCAAAGACATCCCACATCGGTTTCTTCTACAAGGTACTTCCGAGGAAGAATTCGAAGATGCTCCTTGCCGGCGTTCTTCGTTGGAAAAATGCATTCTTCGTTCTTTGTTGGAGAAACTAGTTCTTCGTTGGTCAGAGCTTTTCTCTCAAAAGCTCCTTCCTCCTTTTACAATTAAAGAATATGTAGCCAAGAATAATAGATTTTGAAATCTATTAAGTCATTGGCATAAAATTCAAAAAGGATAATTAATCACTTAGTTGGCACATTAATGGCATGTTTTTTGGCACAATCAAGGTGGAGGAGGTCATTAGGCTCTCCCTCATTTATGAGGGAGTTGAGAGGTTTTACTCAATTAAATGGGGGTTTAGTCCCAGGTGGTCCCCACACCGTAACCTCTCGTGGGAGGTTAGGTTTAGGTGGTCCCCACCACCATAACCTCTCATGGGAGGTTAAGGTGTGGTGGTCCCTATCTACAACTTCTACTTTGGTGGTTATAATAGTTAAAATAAAATAAAACATGTGTTTATTTTATTTTTTTATTTCCACAAAATACCCAAAAAATAACGTTTTCCCTCGACCAACTGTCATCGAGATGAAAGTCTTCTTAAGAGAATACCAGCACTGTGAGTTCAAAAGTGTCCTCAGATTTCAATTCTGAGCACCAATTCAAAAATTATAAAAATCCGCTCGAACATTCACTGAACGTACCTAAAAAACTTCATAAATTGATTTTGGGCACACCGAGCCTCGGAATCACGCGCCATCAAATTTCACGGACTTGTAAAATTCCCATATATTTAAAAAAAAATACATCGAAATTCTAGGTCCTTACATTCTCTCCACCTCATGGATTTACGTCCCCATAAGCTACAACTCATGAATAAGGGAACAAGTGGGGTTACTAAGCACGCATCTGAGACTCCTGCTCCCATGTGCTCTCCTGGAGGTTCTCGTGCTGCCAGAGAATGCGCACAAGAGGTATCGACTGTCCATGAAGGACCCACTCCTGTCAATCCACAATCTCTACTGGAACCTCCATAAAAGTCGCCCCATCATCGACGTGCAGCTCTCCATGATCTATTATGTTAGAAGGGTCATGCACGTATCTCCTCAGCTGGGATACGTGGGAGACGTCGTGTACCTGGTGAAACTGATCTGGAAGAGCTAAGTGGTATGCCACCTCGCCAACTCTGATGAGGACATGAAAAGGTCCGATGAATCTTGGATATAATTTTCCACCTCAGCCAAATCTCCATAAACCTCATCAAGGTGATACCCGTAGAAAGACGTGGTCGGCATCCTCGAACTCCAGAGGTCTCCGTCTCCTATCGGCATAAAACTTCTGCCTGCTCTGTACAGTCTTCATCCGCTCCTGGATGATCTACACTTTCTCTATGGTAGCCCATACCATCTCTGGTCCCACGATTTCTGACTCCCCTGGGTCAGTCCAGTACAAATGTGATCTTTAAGGTCACCCGTACAACACCTTGAAAGGTGCCATACCAATGGTGGAGTGATAGGTGTTGTTGTATACAAACTCCACCAGAGGTAAGTGATCCTCCCAGCTATGACCGAAGTCGAGGACACAAGCGCCCCAAACGAAGCTGAATCCCGAAAGCCTCCTACAACCCCTTCCATATCCAGGAAGTGAAACGTGTGTCGTGATCGAAGACAATCATTGAAGTTACCCCATATAGCCTCACAATCTTTTGCACATAGAGGCGTCCCAAACTCTCTACTTAACCCCTCTATCTGATCGGTAGAAAGTAGTCCGACTTGGTGAGTCAGTCAATAATCACCCAGATAGAGTCATGACCCCTGGATACGTGGAAGTCCTGTCACAAATTCCATGGATATCCCATCCCACTTCCACTCTGGCACCTTTAAAGGCTAAACCAAGCTTTTTGGTACCTAATTCTCCACCTTCACTTGCTGAAAAATGAGGCATCGAGAGACAAACTCAGAAAATACTTTCTTCATTTTTGGCCACCATTGCTTCTATCGGAGGTCCTAGTGCATCTTCTCCACTCCTGGATACACCGCTAGAGGGGATGTGTGGAACTCTCTCAACACTTCTTGCCTGAAGTGACAATGGTACCATAGTATGTTCTCTGAAGAGGATGATGTTCTCCCCACCTTCACAAAATACATCAGGTTCCTGCCCTGTGGATATCTAAGCACGTCGTGTCTCGCAATCATCATCCCCATGTTGTGCCTTCCTGACTCACTGAACAAGTGGGGGAGTGACTATAAGATACTGAAGAAAAACTGCACTACCTCTATCCACAAAGTATATCTGCAAAGTGGACATCTTCTCTGTCGCCTCGCCTAGCAGCTATATACTATATCTCTTATTGATTGAATTTGCAACAATGTTCCCCTTCACGGGAGTATAGACTATCTCGAAGTCATAGTCCTGGAAGAACTCTAGCCAACATCATTGTCTCAGGTTCAGGACCTTCTGAGAGAAGATATACCTGAGACTCTTGTGATCATAGTACACTATAAAGCACTCACCCATTAGATAGTGTCACCACATATTCAAGGCGAAGACCAATACCACTAACTCCAGGTCATGGTTAGTGTAGTTCTGCTCGTGTTGTCTCAGCTGTCGAGAACCTTACGTGATCACTGCTTGCTCCTGCATCAGGACACATTTGAGTCTGGTCCATGATGGGTCGTAGTAAACTATATACCCTAAGCCTTCCTTTGGAAGCCTCAAGATGGTGGCATTGGTAAGTCTCTGCCTCAGCTCCTGAAAACTCCACTGGAATTTCTCCAACCAAACGAAGGGTTGTCCCTTCTTCGTCAAGGCTGATAGTGGTGCTACAACTCTGTAGAAGTCTGGCACAAACCTCTGGTAGTATCCATCCAAACCCAAGAAACTCTATACCTCTGTCACACTCCTAGGTGGCTCCCAATCAAGTACTGCCTCAATATTTGATGGATCCACTGCAACTCCAGCTTTTGATATGACATGTCCCAGAAAGTGAACCTCTCGGATCCAAAACTAGTACTTTGAGAGCTTACCATAAATTTAGTGCTCTCTGAGTGTCTCCAGTACTACCTGAAAATGATAGGCATGCTCCTCCTCAGTAGTCGAGTAGATCAGAATGTCGTCGATGAAGACTACAACAAAGCAATCAAGGTATGGATGGAAGATCCTATTCATGAGTCCCATGAACACTACTGGAGCATTGTTTATGCCAAAAGCCATACCCAAGAACTTGTAGTGGACGTACTAACACCTAAAGTCCATCTTCTTCACATCCTCATCTCAAAATCTGAGCTGGTGATAGCCTGATCTGAGGTCTATCTTTGAGAACCACCATGCTCCCTTCAGCTGATCAAAGAGGTCGTCAATTCTCAAGAGTGTGTATTTATTCTTCACAGTCACCTGGTTTAGGCACCGATAGTCGACACAAAGCCTCAAGATTCCATCCGCCTTCTTGGTGAACAGAATTGGGGCTGTCCAAGGTGAAACATTGGGCCAGATGAATCCATTCCCCTGGAAGTCCTCTAGTTGTACTCGTAGCTCGTGAAGCTCTGTAGGAGCCATCTGATATGCTGGTGTAGATATTAGTGTCGTCCCGGGGTACAAGTTAATGTAAAATTCTACCTCTCTTCGAGGGGGTAGACCTGTAACATCATCAGGGAAGACATCTGCGTACTAGTCCACCACTACAGGATATCTCGGACTCTCTACATCAACTTCTCCGAGGGTAAGGCTAGCCAACTGATGAGTGATCTGCTACACTCTCTTCCGAGTAAGTCTATCTTGTGCTGCATAGGCTCCCTTCTCACTAGTGAAGGTAAACATGGTCCCATCCATGCGGACACACCACACTTTGATCCTATTACAGTAAATCTAAGCATGGACTATAGATAACCAGTCCATACCCAAGATGAAGTCATAAGTCCTCGACGGCGCTACTAGGAGATCCCAACTGAAGCTCTCGCCTCAAAGAGTAAGATCGCGCTGTCAGCACTGGTGTGTAATCGTCAAATCTTCTCCCATAGAAGTCTCTATACGTAAGGATCAATATAACAGCTCCATCGGAATCTCCGTGATCCGAACGGGGGCAGTGGCAATGAAAGAATGACTGGCACCTATGTCTATAAGTACTGCAGCTATGGTGGAGTAGACACAGATTGTATCTCGAATCATCTCTGGAGTTCCATGATCGTATTACTCAACTTCTTGGAGCTGAGCTCTCCCCTATCCACCTACTCCCTATGGTCAGGGTGGACCTCATGGAGGTGGTGGAAGTAACACCTTGAAACATTTCCCACTGCCAGCTGCATGACCAGATCCTCTACCACGTCTGTCTGCACCCTGCAGACCGCCTCGATCGAATACATGCCTCTGCTTGGGTAGTCCTTAGACCATCTGTTGATCATCCGAATTGCGGGTTGGACAGTCACGAGCCATGTGACCCTGCCCGCCGCATGAGTAACATTTCCTGCTCATGGAATGTCTGTCTCAACTTTGGGTGCCCCGCACAACCGATCCTGAGTCATGCAGTCGTCCACCTGTAGGTATGGTCCTCTTGGACCTCTGTGACATCTATCTACTGCCAGCTGTAGAAGACTTCACTAAGTGTCGACTGGTGGTGGATCTCGCTGCTGGAGATTGCTCAGCAAGGAAACTCTCCACCAAGAGGTCTCTATATAACACCCCTGTCTGCGTCGGGATGCTGAGTGGGATTATCGATGCCCTGATCTCCTGCCTAAGTCCCTGCTCGAAGGTTCGGGCCCTGAAGAATGGGTCATGCACCATATTGGTGGAGTATCATGAGAGGTCTGTGAACCTCATTGAGTACTGATCTACAGTCATACTGCCCTACTACAGATGAAGTAGCTCTTATATGTACACTATTCAAAGAGTTGCTGGGACAAACTCCACCTGAAATAGGCTCTCGAAGTCTGCCCAGAGAATCGTCATCTCGTCATGGACCTAGATCATCAAGATCCACTATCTACCCAATGCTTCTTATAGAAGGCTGGAAGTAAGTATCACCATGAGGTCGGTTGGTGTCCCTACCAGTCGGAAAACTCTCACCACAGCCTCCAGCCAATCATCATCTGCCAGTGGGTCCATCTCTCCCCTGAACCAAGGTGGCCTCTGGTGCTGGAACTTGTGCAACACGTTCAAGTGGCGTGCACCATCTACTGGTGGGGATGGTGGAATCGGTGGCCCAACAGGGAGTGGTACTGTTGGTGCCTCCGCTGGTTCCTCTATTGTAAGAGGACCCTACACTGAGGCCTCATCGCTCGGTGGACTATCAGTGCATAAAACTCTCATAACTCTAGCGGGTTGTTTGTGTAGAGGCATCCTGAAAATAAATAGGCATGATACGGTTAAAATTTATACCTGGTGAGCTGACCTGGTTGAGCTGACTTAAAGAAAACTTTTGAAAACACACATGCAATCAGTTTTTTTGTGCACTGAGTCAGAAATCATAAGTCAGGGTCCTGGTGTATGGATACGTCGGTCACCACACCAACACTAGACTCCCTGAACTGAAAACCGCACTCACTACACTTAACACTATTTCTTCACAGAAAATATCAGAGTCCTAAGTTCTACGGTATAACCAACTCCTCTGATACCAATTTTTCACACCCCGTCCCCCGGGGCCCATGTCGTGACTACCCCAAGCCTGCCTTCCATAGGCCAGGGGCTCACGACTAGCACCAAAGGTGTAATTCCGTAAAACTAGGAAGGAATTGCCTTTATAACCTGTAAACACACACAGAAGATATGAACATGAGTAAACAGTATAACCAACAAGTGAGTACGGTAAGTAAAAATGGGCTAGAATACAAGACAAACTAGAAATTACAAGAAACTGAAAGTACAAGTACAATTGAGGAAAAAGGAAAATAGCTACTGGGTCATCCTCTGAGGTTCCTACCTGAAGGGTGGGTATCGATCTCCTCCTCAGCACTCCACGTCCATCTTTCTCCTCCATTTACCGACACGCCGTATGTTCCACCTCCGGGTATCGTCCAGTCCTGGTACCCTCAGCCTCAGTCAATGTTGTCTGTCGTCTGCATCCAACAGAACGAGGTGTGGGAATAGTCCATGCAGGGGTGAGTATAACGATACTCAGTAGGGACCCCGATACCCTCAAGGTATCACAAAATCCAACAAGGATAAACCACAAAGTATGAAATCAATATATAACCTTACCTAGGTATATTCCCATACATATACCTATGTTAACAAGTGATCCATCACAATCATGTGGAAAACACAGAAAAACTAACTCAGCTCAACCAGGATTTTATTCTAGGGGTAGTAACATTTCAAAACCTCGCCTGCTGGAGAAATCCTCCTCTATCGAGTATAGTGGGCCTACTGCCACAACCAAACGCTTCCCACTAACCTTGGACTACTGAGGTACTCCACCTGTCGAGTATCGTGGGTTTGCTGCGTCACACAGAGGTGTTCCCCACTGTGGGTATGCCACCACAACCAGGAACTCCCCCTCATATCCTGTAGAGGTACCCCTCCTGTCGGGTACCGTGGGTCTGCCACCACAACCAACCACACCTCCACCGTGGTTCTGCCACCACAACCAGGCGCTCCCCACTGGGCTACTCAAGTCACTCCGAGTCAAATGGTCAGCAGTCGTCAAGTCTCATCTAGCTACTAGTTTCCCGCAAAAATGATCACTCATCTCTGGAATATCCCCTTCACAAGATACTGTTCGATGCTCCAACTGTCACGAAGTCCCACGAAGAAGTATCCCAAATGTCCGCAACATCATAGACGTCGCAACGCAACAGACGGAACGTCAATCGGATGCTCGGTCGGTGAGTTATTAGCCTTTTAGTCCCGGGGTCCCAGTTGGATTCGTGTACGATCCAACCAGACAGTATCTCAACTATACCCCCAGCTCCAGTGGGGTATACTCAAAGGGATCTTCATGCTCTAAGATTACTGGTCCCGCTAACGATTCATCAAACGGACATCCGATGACAAACATATGGCCAAAAGAAAGTAAAGGGTCGTAGTGGGCCTGGGTCCGGTCCTACCCGGTCGGATCGACCCGAACTGACCTAGTCTGGGCTGACCTAGTTCTTGTCGACCCAGCCTGACTCGTTTGATCTGGCCTGGCCTGTTGGGTGGGCCAGCCCGTTAGGTTCGGCCTGGTCCGCTGGGCCCAGCCCGGTGGGCCTCGAGGGCGCGGACCGGCCACGGGTCGGTGCTAGGGCAGTTCAACCCGGAGGGCGCCGCATGGCCAGCACGGTCTGGAGGGGCCACGAGGGCAGTTCGGCCCGGGGCGTGCCGTCGGTTCGGTTCGGAGGGTCGTGGGGGCGCGGCTCGGGGCGGCTTGGCCCGGGGAGGCCAGAGCAGCCGGGGTCGGTTCGGTTCGGAGGGTCGCGAGGGAACTGCTCAGGGTGGCTCGGCCTGGTGAGGCTGGAGAATCCGGGGTGGGTTCAGCTAGGGTTCAACGCGGTCGGGGTGCGGTGCGGACAGGGTGCAGCGCGGTCGGGGTGGCGCGATCAGGGTCGGTTCATCCGGGAGGCCGGAGCGGCCGAGGGCTCTCGGCCGGCAGACGGCGCGGCCATGGAGGCTCAGTCAGGAGGTCAGGATGTGGCATGTCCGGGGACCGGCATGGTCGTGGTGCGGTGCAGCCGGGGCATGATGCGGCTCGGGTCGGTTCGGCTGGCAGGTGGTGCGGCCGGCGGGCAGCACGACCGGGGCGGCGTGGTTCGGCCCAGGTCATCAGAGCGTCATGGGGACAGCACGGGTCGTGGAGAACGTGGGTAGTGAGGTCATTGCCTTTGTCGCCTTCATTGCCTTTTATGTCACTTTTCTTCGTTTCGAAGAACACCTAGGAGATCGGCAGAGGGGTCGGACCACGTTGGTTTGGTCTGCACCCTCTGCATTTAGGGTGATATTAATTGGTTCACAAGAACGAAGCACAACAACCCTCCCACAAAATGAAAACATCCTCGTTCTTCATTTTGAAAGAAAGGAATAACATGGGAATAAATCATACTTAAATAAAATTAGACCCCTACCTTTGTTCGTTGTTCGTCGACAGAGTCGCGGGGAAGAAGACGGAGTTGTCTTCGTTCGTCGCATCCGCCACACTCTACCAATCCTGAGCTTGTTCGTTGGTTCATTGATGAATATGAAGAGGGAAGGTCGGTCGTCAAAGTCATCCCACGTCAGTTGCTTCCACAAGGTGCTTCTGAGGAAGAAGTCGAAGACGCTCCTTGTCGACATTCTTCATTGGAAGAACGTGTTCTTCGTTCTTCATTGGACAAACTAGTTCTTCATTGGCGAGAGCTTTTCTCTCAAAATCTCATTACTCCTTTTCCAACAAAAGAATCAGTATCCAAGAATAACAGATTATAAAATCTATTAAGTTGTTGGAATAAAATTCAAAAAGGATAATTAGTCACTTTGTTGGCATATTAATGGCATGTATGTTGGAACAATCAAGGTGGAGGAGGTCAAGAGGCTCTCCCTCATTTATGAGGGATTTGATAGGTTTTCGTCAATTAAATGTGGGGTTTTGTCTCGGGTGGTCCCCACACCATAACCTCTCCCCGGAGGTTAGGTTCGAGTGGGCCCCACCACCATAACCTCTCATGGGAGGTTAAGGTGGAGTGGTCCCCACCTCCAACTTCCACTTGGGTGGTTATAATAGGTAAAATAAAATAAAACATGCGTTTATTTTATTTTATTATTTCCATGAAAAAACCCAAAAAATAAATTTCACCCTCGACCAACTGTCGTCGAGGTGAAAGTCTTCTTAAGCGAATACTGGCACTGTGAGTTCAACGGTGTCCTCATATTTCAATTTCGATCACCAGTTCAAAATTTATAAAAACCCGCTCGGACCTTCATTGAACATACCTGAACAAAACTTCTGAAATTAATTTCAGGCACACCAGGCCTCGGAATCATGCATCGTCAACTTTTGTAGACTCGTAAAATTCCCATATATATATATATAATTACATGGAAATTCTGGTTCTTTACAGTAAAAATTTTACCTTGTATATCAATCACAAGATCTTAAAGTATATATTTTTGTAGTGATATTTGAATATTCGGAAGTAGTGATGGGTTGAGTATATGTAGTATTTTTATTTTGAGTTGGCATATACACCCAAAAAGAGAAACTTTGTTGTCAATTCTTTGAGCAGGAAAACTCAAACTTAGGTAGTTCAGGATTCTAGTAATGATTGGAAGATGATGACCTTGTTGGATGAAATGCATATTATGGTTTGGGGGATCTAATAGAATATGACCCTCGTATCAGTATCATTTGATCTCACACTTTTTAATGAAGATTAGGGAAAGGCAATATGAAGATCTGAAGATTTTATCCTTGGGGGAAATCTTGGAAGTTGGGGAGTCACCTTCATATTGTACCATAGATAAGGATGAGATCATCTATGTTTGGAGTTATTTTCTTGTTCCCACATGTATGTGTAAATATTTTATTCATGGGTTTCATTCCATTAAGTGGTCGTTGCATCCGGGGTTTGAAAAAAAATGTAATGTGACCTACATCGAAAATAAAGGTGGTCGATCATGGAAAAGGATAATGCATAGTTCATGACATGATACTATACCCGTCAATAGGTGAAGGATGAGCATCAACAACCCAGTGGGTTACTACATTCCTTACACATGATGGAATGGTAGTGTGAGGATGCTACTATAGACTTTATGGTGTTTCTTTAGAGGATTCCTTGGAAGAGTGATTCCATATGGGTAATTATAGACTGACTGATGAAATTAGCTCATTTCTTTCCTAACTATAAGACTTTCATAGTGGATCAGTTGGTAAACTTGTATGTTTGGGATGTAGTCTACCTGTATGGGGTATCATGGATCATAGTTTCAAATCATAACTAGCCTTTCACATCATGCTTCTAAAAATGATTGAAAGTCACTTGGTACATATTTATTTCTGATAATTTCTTTCCACCTATAGAAGGATGGGCAGCTGGAACATACCATTCATATTTTGGATGATATACTAAAGGCATGTTTTATTGACTTTAGAGGGTCTTGGGAGATTCACTTAGTACTCATTGAGTTCACCTATAACAATAGTTATCAGGAGACTATTCAAATGGAACTATATGAGGAACTTTATGGTAGTTCATGTATATCACCTATACGTTAGATAGAGGTAGGTGAGTTAGAGTTTGTGGGATCGAGTCTCGTGCAAGAGATGTCGTCGAAGGATTGTTTGATTTGTAAATGTATTTTATGGCTTAGAGTAGTAAGAAGTCATTTTTTTATCACCATCGATTACCCCTTGAGTTTATAGTGGGTGATCAGGTGTTCCTTTAGGTGTCACCTAGATTGGGTCCCTATAGGATTCAGAGATAGGGAAATTTGGAACCCAGGTTTATCAGAACTTTTGATATTGGGGAGAGAATCAGGTTAGAGGCATGCCAATTGGCTCTTCCATAGAGGTATAGTGATATGAATGATGTTTTTCATGTGTCACAGCTTATGTGGTATCACCCTGACCCTTATCATATGATCGATGTTGATGATATTGAGATTGAGACCGATGTGTCCTTTAAGGAGAATCTGATTCATGTTATGGATCATAGTGAGAAAGTTTTGTGGGGAAAGATAGTGATGATAGTTTGAGTATTGTGGAAACATGGTCATGTTCAGGAGGAAACATGGGGTAGAGAGAAGCATATATGTGATCTTAGTGGACTAATCTATTTATTTTGGAATTTTAGTGATGCTTGGAAGTACTGCTTGAGGATGAGCTATTATACAGTGGGGATATTATAAGATCCCAGACTTTTTTTGGAGATGTATCATGATTGATTATAGGTAAACTTTTACCCTTGTTTGATATATCTTGTTTGGGTTTTACTTGGGGGATGTTTTCGGTGAAATTGGGGAATTTGGGAGGTTTTGGGCGGGATTTTGAGTGGTGCACAATTGGCGCAGGGTTTACCCAAACCGTGCGCCCACCCCAACAAACTATGCACACTAAAATAGAAGGGTTTTTCATGGTTAGAGCATGATTTTTCAAACCATGCACCACTTAGTAGAAATCATGTGATCCCTAATGTTAGGTGTATGGTTAAGGTTAATGGTTTGGAAAATTGTTTGCCTCATCCTAGGAAACCATGCACACGGGTGTTATTTCTGTAAAAATTTTATTTTAAATTCCCAAACCCCCCAATTATTATCCCTAAACACCCTATATTGGTCAAACTTGTTCTCTAATGTTTTTATAGGTTCTAGAAAGGATTCCAAGCCTCCTAGAAGCCTTTTCTTGACAAATAAAAGATCTAGTTGAAGGATCGTCTCCCCATTCGTAGGTGATTCCTTCCCTTTTTGGTTTCTTATATCTCTCTGATATTTATATCATCTTTTGGAAGGATGATTTCCTCCATTGGTTATGGTTTAAATATAGGTTTTTATATATATTAGTCATTTTGATCTTGATCTTAGGAATTGGTCCTAGATATTTCATTCTGTTTTCATCTTGATAGTTCTGTTTCAATTTGGTGAATTTTTGTTTAGTGAAATTCCATCAAATACCTTGAGTTAGGTGTTCTAATTTTCAATTCCAATACTCTTTATTATTATTGTGTGTATTTAATTTTGGAATTGAAATTTCCATGTTTGAAAATTTCCTATTGAATTTAATTAATTAATTGGTCAATTAATTAATGGAATTGTGGAATTGATGGAAAAATGTGAGAACAAAATTGGTTGGAATCATGATAATGTAATTAGTGAATAATGGGAATTATGAAATTAGTGATTTACAATTTATGAGATTTTTAGCAACCCATGGGGTGTGCTAATATGAATTATGAAATGGGTAGCCACACTTGGGTTGTGCCAATAAGATGAAATGATAAATGAAATTTTGAATTGGGTTAAATAATGATTTATGATAATGAATGATAAATGGTTAAAATTAGGTAACCATGAAATATGAAAATTTTGAAAATGAGATGTGGGATAGGGACTACTAATCCAAATACCCAAGGGGTTCTAGACTTCTGATCTAGGATCCCAATATATGTATGTATTATATGTGATCACTATGTTGTGGGATAGGGACCGTTGCTCCAAATACCCATAGTGTGCCAAACTACTTATCTAGGTCCCTATTGTTTGAATGATAGAATTGAAATGGAATGATTAATGAAAACTAATAATTTTTTGAAATGTGTCATCCCTTTTGGGATGTTTCAGACTCTTGCATGGGCTGAAGTTTGTGTTGATGGTTAGGGTGTCTTTGTGAGCCCTATATTTGTATGGTTAAATAAAAAATAATTGAATGTGATTTTTTTACATTATTGTTGTACTTAATTATTTATATAGCTACATACACTATTATAGACTAGATATTGTTTTAGACTTGTTTTTGGTGGCCTACTTAGTTATACTCACACCCTACTCAGGCTACCTGATCTATACCTGAATAAACTTTATTTTTACAGGATAGGATAAGGGAAAGAGTGATATGTTATATGGATGAGTTTGTATGGATCATGGATGAGGGAACCGAACATGGTTTCGAGACCCTATTGAGATTCATCAGTGTCTTATTTTTTGTTTTCTATTTGACACTTGAAAATTATATGGTATGAAATATCAATTTATTTAGTTTTGGGTATTTTTTCCCTATTTTTGTTAATCATGTGATATAATATTTATTAGTTATGGTATTTGATTTACACTCAAATTTACCCAAAATAAGAAGGTAGGACGATCCTTGTAGTCTAGCTTGGGTTGTCGAATCCTCAGAGACCTAAGAAGTACCTACAGACACATACATTATATGGATTGTTTTTGGCTATTAAGTGGCCAACTTGGGTTGATTTAAGATGGTTTTAAAGGATCACTAACAGATTTAAGTTAATTCAAATTAAGGTAATGAGTTTATCCTAGGTTATTTCTCGGGGTGGATAGGATGAATTCCTTTTTAAATGATTTCAATTTCTTATATTTGAGATGGGTTCATTTAAGAAGATCAAACAAAATCATCACTTACTAGTTTAATGCCTATACAACCTAATACTAATCACCTATACACTTGAATGATCAAATTTTTGAGCACTCCAAGGTAAAGTTTTGTATTATCACTTGAAATGTGTGACCTTAAATTCAATAAAGATGAAGAGGTTTTAAAATCATCAAATAAAAATCCCATTTAAAAGAAGGGATTATCCATTAATGGAGTGAGAAATAAAATCTAATCCAGCCTCTTGCAACTCCCTTGTATCAACCCATAAAATAGTTATCCCTATATTGATGACATGTCTTCAACGGAAGCGGGAAGTAGACTTATGAAGGTGGAATTGAAGAAGTAAAAACAACAACAAAAATCAATCACTCCACCTTGTGTGATAATTATCACAAAGTATGGTGTGAATAAATTTACACCATGAACCAATGGTATCAACGTGATATGTATAATAACATAATAATAGTAAATTAATAACTTTTATTAAGAAACTAAGGTGAATTACATGAGAAAGAAATGTGATTACAAACACAAAGCGGCAGTATAACACTACAATAAAACCAAGAACCAAAGATGATCAACTACTCCACCACCACTGACTTAAATAGTCATTTACAGAGGCTTGGGTAGATCTCCCAATATTACAAAAGATCCCACTTGATTATGGTAGGCCTAGGGCGGTGGAAAGTAAGGGAGAGGAGACTTTTCCACCCTTGACCCGAGGTGGCAGCCAGCTTGCTTCCACCGAACAGATGCACCAGGAAGAACTTCTAGATTGCCGAATTGGAGTGGTACATAGATGAAAAAAATGAAGCTACAGATGTCCCCTAACCTTCTCTAAATGTTCATCCCAAAATAGTTTATTTTTAAGGAGATATGTGTAAAATGGTGGGATGTTTTTCTAGGCCGCAGAATCTGGCCTAGAATTTTATCTTCAATTTGGGCCGCCTGAATAACCAAAATGGAAGCCGAATTAGCACTGGATCCTGGATAATGATTTCTTCCTCTATATGTATTATATTATCCCACGAATTTTGGGCTTCATTGGGCCTGTATTTTGGGCCCTACATTCTCATCGGTAGGATGGTGTCCAATATGCCCTCTCCAAAATTATTTGCATGAAATCCTATTTTGGTGGTCTTCCCAAGTGAATATTCTAACACTCCACAATTATTAATTGTTCCCAATATAATTATAAACCTAAAAATTAAATATTAAATTAAAATCAAGATCATTGGGTACTTTAAATGATGTTCAAAAATGTACCACATAATAGTGAATTTTAAGAAGGAATTACAATCATAATGTAAAATGATGTTCAAAGTGTAAAATGTACTAAAAATGGTGTTTATGAATAATAAATCACATGAATATTATATATATTAACAATGAATATTAGCCTCATTTATTGGCTAATCACACCCCCCCAACTTGAGTTTTTCTAATCCTGAGAAAAATATATCTCAACAATATGAAATTTGAATTCCCTTTTCCAAAAACATTTCAATACACAATGATCACCAAAAGCCCTTATACCAAACAATCATAAAACCCATCAAAATATTTTAATACAAGATAGTTTCATAGGTAGATCCGAATCCCAAGCTCATTACTTTGTTCAAATTCATTTCCATATTTCATCCAATATCAATTAAGTATGAGGATGTGTTGTGTATCACAATAGACATGGGAGTTCTTCATTATTCAAGGGGGAAATGATGGAAGAACTTTGTGGGATCACATTTCAATGTTAATATGATTATTCAATTTTTTATTGTATTGTTTTTTTTTCAATTTTTCAATGGTAATTGAAATTGCACTCAAAAGAGTCAACCCCTGTAGTGAGACTTTGTCGATGACTCCCAGGCTCAAATACCTTAGGGTACCAAGTGAAGCCCACATACTTAGAAATCATCTCGAGTTAACTCAGTCAAAAAAAAATTCAAATTACCAAAAATAGAGATAAAATTACTAACTCTGGGCTAGAAAACTATGGAGTCATGATCCTTGAGTTCTGAAAGTCACGCATTAGTTCATTTCATTTCTCTACACGCCAATTTATTGTTTTTTTAAATTTTTTTATTGAATACTCAAAGTAAAACTAAAATGATAACCAAACCTATGATATTTATTTGGGGGACCCCATGAACTCAAACTAATACCCCACTATCCAAAGGAAGTGTATTGTGATCTTTTTTTTATTTGGTTTAAAATATAAACAATGAAATATCACATTGGATAGCCACACTTTCCAAAATTTATGATCATGAAATTATACGAGGATTAAAATCAGAATCGGGACATGCTAAATTATTTGATATTCATTTTTAAAGTGTGTAATGTGTATTACCATGTTCAAAGTTAAAGGAATTTTTCCTTCCATTTACACACTTGTTTTTAAATCATTCATTTTTTTTGACACAGAAGCATTTTTTATTTTATCTCCCACCCCCAAATTAAAATAACATTGTCCCCAGTGTTTGAAGAAATGAAAATTTAAAAGGAGTAGAGGCAAATAAGGGAAGTTCAAAAAGGAAATTATAATATGAGGATCATGGAATGAAGTCACCTAGTGGTTGAAGTTGAAGTTATTGCTGCTCCAATTTAGTCCCTTGATCTCGATGTCACTCTGAGAATTCCTTAATGGAAAAAAAAGAAAAACAAACAAACAAAAAAACTATATATATATATATATTTATTTATTTATTTATTTATTTATTTATTTATATAATAACGAAAGTAAAATTTAAGTTTATATATAAAAATTATAGAAAAGGAAGCAAAAAAATATGTAGGTCAGTGGTAAGTGAGCGCCCATATCTCTCTTCGGTCCTAGGTTTGAATCCCCATGGCTTCGCTGGTTGTGACAGGGTTTGACCCACAACCTACGACATGTCCCTTTTTATTATTATTATTATATTTTTATTTATTTTTTTGTATTTTTATTTTAACCGACAAACACATAAAATAAAATAAACTGATGATAAATTGTCTTCTTTTTAAATTTTTGCGTAAGGTATTACTCAAGGATCACACCATGTGACATGGATGAATATGGTTCTCCCCTTTCATACCCATCCATACTCATAATAGAAGAACATGTCAACAGTATATTTTTTTAAAATATTAAAATGATTTATTAATCCTATAAAAAATGATTCGCAAAGATGGAAATCACAGGTTGCCTCCCGTGCGGCGCTTTGTTTTAACGTCATTAGCACGACATGGATCCTAAATCTATCAATTGTTTCCTAGTTCATAGGTTGGATCAGTTAACTTAACCCCTATTTCATGTTTATTGAATGATTTAATGAATGGTTTTAACCTTTGACCATTGACCTTCAAAATGTAACCACTTCTGGGATCTTGAATCTCTACTACCCCATGGGGGTACACATGATGCACTATGAAAGGACCTGACCATCTAGACCTTAACTTTCCCAGGTGTAAATGAAGTTTTGAACTATAAAAGAGCACAAATTTTCTCAGTTCAAAATGTTTGACTTTGATATTCATAGATTGGTAGGCTTGAACTCTAGCTTTATTGATCCTTGAATTTTCATAAGCCATCATTCTTAGTTCCTCAAGTTCATTGAGATCTAATTTCCTTTTTTTCCAGCCAATGATAGGTCATAATCCATTTTCTTAATTGCCTAAAAGGCCTTATGCTCAATTTCAACTGGTAAAGGGCATGATTTTCCATAAACCAACCTATATAGTGAAATTCCTAGGATGGTTTTTTATGTTGTACAATATGCCCAAAGATCATCCAAGAGTTTCTCGGACCAATCTTTCCTAGAAGGATTGGCATTTTTTCAAGAATATTCTTAATTTCCATATTTTCTAACTCAGCTTGACCATTGGTTTGAGGATGGTATACAATGGAAACCTTGTGAGAAATCCCATACTTAGACATGAGTGAAGAGAATGGATGGTTGCATAAATAGGTCCCTTAGTCACTGATTATAGCCCTAGGAATTCCAAATCGATAAAATATGTGCTCTTTCAGAAATCGGATCACAACATGATGGTCATTAGACTTGGTGGGAATGGCTTTAACCCATTTTGAGACATAATAAACAGCTAAGAGGATGTATAGGTATCCCATAGAGTTTGGGAAGTGACCCATTAAATTGATTCCCCAACAGTCAAATATTTCAATCACTAAGATGGGAGTGAGTGGAATTTGATTCCTTTTTATGATTGACCATACTTGTTGACACTTAGGACAACTTTGAAAAAATATGTAGGAGTCCCTTGAGAGGGTGGTCCAGAAGAGACCACACTGAAGAATCTTATCATATGTTTTCTTAGAGGAAAAGTGGCCTCTACATGCCTCACTATGACAGAATTTAAGGATGGACTTTTGTTTATATTCTGGGACACACCTCTTAATGACTTGGCAAGGGTAGAACTTATAGAGGTATGGATCATCAAAAACATAGTTTCTAACATCAGAAACGAATTTCCTTCAAACTTGAGTCCCTAAGAATTTTGGAATGACTCCTGTAACTAAGAAATTGGATATGTCGGCATACCAAGGGCAGTCACTCGTAGAGTATAAGTGTTCATTAGGAAATGAATCAGACGGAGAAAGGTGATTTGAGTTGTCTTTGAATTCCATCCTAGAGAGGTGAACATATACAACATTTTCAACACCCTTTTTATCCTTTATTATGAGTTCAAATTCTTGTAAGAGAAGGACCCACCTAATCAGTCTAGCCTTAGCATCTTGTTTTTGGAAGAGGTATTTTAGTGCAGAATGTTCAGTGAACACAGTGATGGGGGATCCTAAGAGGTAGGACCTAAAATTCTCTAAGGAAAACACAATAGCAAGTAACTCTTTTTCAGTTGTGGTGTAGTTTATTTTGCCATCATTTAAGGATTATCTTGCTTAAGAAATGACATAAAAAAATTATCACAATGTTGTCCTAACACAGCTCCTATAGCAAAGTCACTATCACACATAAGTTTGAAAGGAAGGTTCCAATTTTGAGATTTCATAATGGGAGGATAGGTGAGAGAGGATTTGAGGGTTGAGAATAAACCCTCACAAATTTTTTTCCAAACAAATATAGCATCCTTTACTAGGAGAGCACATAGGGGATGGGATATTGAACTAGAGATCACATAGGGGATGGGAGATTTAACTAAAGTCCTTGATGAATCTTCTATAGAAACCATCATTTCCTAAGAAAGACCTCACTTCCTTGACAATTTTGGGTGATGGAAGGTGACGAATGATGTCAACCTTGGATTTATCAACTTCAATCCCCCTACCTAATACTAGATGGCCTATAACTAGTCCCTTGTTAACCATGAAATGGAATTTTTCCCAGTTTAGGACCAGATTATTTTCTTCACATCTAGACAAGACTCTCTCCACATTCCTAAGACATCCCTAAAATATATCCCCAAAAATAGAGAAGTCTTCATTGAAGACCTCAAGAAAATCCCCTACTATGTCTGAGAATATTCCCATCATGCACCGTTGGAAGGTTCCGGGGGAATTTCATAACCCTATGGGAATGTGTTTGAAGGTAAAGGAGCTGAATGGATAGGTGAATGTAGTCTTCCCTTGATCCTCTAGGTATACCTCAATCTGATTGTACCCCGAGTACCCATCTAAGAAATAGTAGAAGGCATGACCTTCCACTCTCTCACGGACTTGGTCAATGAATGAAGGGGAAATGGTCCTTCTTGGTGAATGAGTTTAGCTTCCTACATTCAATGCAGACCATCCATCCACTACTCACCCCGGTTGGAAGAATCTCTCTATCCTTATTGGTTATCACTATGATTCCTATCTTATTGGGAACCACTTGGATTGGGCTGACCCATTCACTCTCAGCTATGGGATATATGATACCAGCTTTTAACAATTTTATAAGTTCTTTTCTCAATACCTCCAAGAGATTAGGATTGAGTAGCCGATGAGGTTGACTACATGGCTTTGAATCAGATTCCAGAACAATCCTATGATTCCTGATAAGTGGGCTAATCCTAGGAATATCAGATAGGGTCCAACCAATGGCTTTCTTATGTTTTCTAAGGATATATAGAAGCATCCTCTCATGATTGACTTCAAGAGAAGAATAAATGACAATAGGATGTGTTTGAGTGTCCCATAGGAAGGCATACTTGAGTTCAGTAGGAAGTTCCTTCAATTCAATATTAGGTTGGTTTAAATTTTCAGTAGAATATTGGGACATTGTATCAAGATCAATTTTATTTCCTAGATTTTTCGATAGGATTGATTCCCCACATGTAGAAGTTTCAGCTGCTAGATTGGATTGATCAAATTTAGGGAAGTAAGTTGGAGTAGTCTCAATGAAAGTGGTTTCCTGAAAGGTTTCACTGATTGTTTGACCTAAGACCTCATCATAAGAGCAATTTGAAAATGATTCAATCCAAGAAGATAAAATTCCTTCATGTGAACAAATGAAATAAATATCATCCTAACTTAAACATCCATCAAATATTCCTTGATGTTCTATGGATTCATTATCAATACTTCATATCATGTTTACTTCATGAATGTCCTCATCAAACCCTATTTGTGAGCTTTCATTATAGATGTTCAAGTCCAGACTCATGTTCCCTAAGGTGATGTTCATGTTTCCATTTCAGACTTGGATAACAGAGTTTATTTTTGCAAGGAAGGGATTACCAATGATAATTGGGGTTAGTTACTTATTTCCAAATTTTGGATGTTTGTCAAGGAAAATGAATCCAGTAGGGTAGATGAAGTTTTCAACCTTTACCATAACATCCTTTAAAATCCCCTTTGGAATCCTAATGCTACGATCAGCAAGTTGAATTGTGAAAGATGTGGGTTGGAGATCTTATAGGCCTAACTAGAAGTACACAACATAGGGGATGAGATTGACACTTTCACCTAGGTCACACAAAGCCTTTACAATTTTTCTCTCTCCTAGTTCAACATTGATTTAAGGGAAACCCGGGTCTTTCAACTTAGGAGGAATGGACCCTTGAATGGTGGTAATCACATTAGCAACCAAAAGGACTTGGTTTTAATGTAAAATTTTTCTTTTAAAAGTTCACAAGTCCTTAATGTACTTTTATTAGGCAGGTATGGTTTGGATTTCGTCGATAAGGGTAATGTTCAACTTGAATTGTGAGAAGATTTCCCTCAATGTTTCACTCAATTTAGGATTGGTTTTCTCCCTGATGTGTTGAGGAAATGGTGCATGTTGTGGGGTTGTTTGTTGAAGATCTTTTTCTGTCACATTGTTATCAGTTTACTCGGTTTGATCATGTGGTTCATTTGAATTTTCATTAGAGTTTGATGCTTTACATGGTTTCTGACTTATTTGTTTAGGTTTCTCAATTGATTTCCTACTTCTTAAAATAGTCATAGCCTTTAGTTGTTCATGAGTTGTTTGAGTGACACTTGACTCTCCACTTGAATTTGAGGATGGTACCGCCTTAGTTGGCATGGGTGCCTTTCCAGTTTTGATTATTTTAAGTTCTTGTTTAAGGGAAGAGACTTCTGATTTTGTCCTTTCCATTTGTTTGCATAGTTTTTCTAGTAGGCTTTGTAGAACAGTTTGGGTTGGTGCTTTAGAAGATTGGTTTATCCTAGGGGGATATTTTTGAGGTGGGATGGTCTGTTGAAAATGGACAGGTGGCTGTTAGTATTGGATAGGCTGGGTTTGGAACTGGTTATGGGTTTTGTGGTTCTATTGGGGGTAAGGATTTTGTCCCTGTGGTTGGCTAGGTTGTTGGTTATCTTTCTAGTGGAAGCCTGGGTGGTCATTATACCTTGGGTTGAAGTTGTTTTGATATTGAGGCTTTTGAAAGCTCAAGGTATTTACTTCTGCTATGGGTCCTCCTAAAAGAACATCCTTGATGGATGGAATGGTTGGGTAGTTGTCTGTATTATGGTCATGTTTGTCACAAATTGTGCAAACAGGGTCTACAATTTGGGTTTCATGGACCTTCCTAAGGTCTATCTCTTCAGCCTTCCTAGAGAGTGCTATGAGTTTAGCCTTAAGGATTTCCTCTTCTCTAAATGTATTAATTCCAGTAGTTCTTTTTGGCTTTTCAGAATAAGGTGAAGTTCCCCATGTTTGGTTTTGTTCAGAAAGGCTTTCTAGATACTCGTAAGCATCATTTAGGGATTTTTTTAAAGGTTCCATTACACATCATGTCAATGAATTGTTTGTTCCCCGGACCCAACCCTTCATAGAAAATTCACACTTGTTCATAAATATAAAAACCATGGTGTGGAACCATTTTTATAGTGTCCTTGAACCTCTCCCATGTTTCATAGAATGACTCTCCCTCTTTTTCAAAAACAATTTGGATGCTCTTTTTAAGTGCAATTGTTTTTTGGTGGGGAAAGTATTTTTTGTATAATTATCTTTGTAGTTGGTCCCAAGAGTTTATAGATGATGGTATCAAATTTTTTAGACAATTTTTAGCTCTATACTTTAAGGAAAAAGGAAATAGCCACATCTTAGCTGATTCTAGTTGATGTGGGGGACACATGGTTTCTACAATGTCATTGGATTCCTTAACGTGAAGGTAGGGCATCTCAGACTCCATTCCATGGAATTTGGGAAGGTGGTTTAGGACATGGGGTTTAAATATGTAGTTTTCATCTCATAGGGAATGTTTTTTAATTCATGAGGGGGCATTGTTCCAGGAAGGTGTGAGTAAGTCCTTCATGGTTTGATCAAATTCATTCCCCAAGTTTGGGGCTGCCTCATTTGGGTTTCCATTTTGGTTCTCACCCGGGTTTATGAGTTGGTTTCTTTGAAGACCTTCCATTTAAATAGGCTTAATTTTTTACTCTGGAGTATTAGGAAGATTAGAATCTAATGGAAAGAGTTCTATTGGTGTACTTGAATCCCCAACCCCAGGACTATCCACCCTAACTAGACGGTTTGATTGATCGTGGGTGTAGGCAGACATGCACCAAAAGAAAAAAAATGAGAAAAGGACAAGATAAGAGAATTTGGATGAGAAAAGAAGAAATGGGGGAGAATAAAATGGGTATTTAGACGAATTACTTGGGTCCCCATAAAAGGTGCCAAAATTTTATTCATGCGCAAATTTACCCAAAATAAGAAGGTAGTACGGTCCTTGTAGTCTAGCTTGGGTTGTCAAATCCCCAGAGACCTAAGAAGTACCTACAGACAGGTACAATATATGGATTTTTTTTGGCTATTAAGTGGCCAACTTGGGTTGATTTAACATTATTTTATAGGATCACTAACATATTTAAGTTAATTCAAATTAAGGTAATGAGTTGATCCTAGGTTATCGCTCAGGGTGGATAGGATGAATTCCTTTTTTAATGATTTCAATTTCTTATATTTCAGATGGGTTCATTTAAGAAGATCAAAAAAAATCATCACTTACTATTTTAATTCCTACACACCCTAATAATAATCACATATACACTTTAAGGATCAAAGTTTTTAGCACTCCAATGTAAAGGTTCGTATTAGCACTTGAAATGTGTGACCTTAAATTCAATAAGGATGAAGAGGTTTTAAAATCATCAAATAAAAATCTAATTTAAAAGAAGTGATTATCCATTAATGGAGTGAGAAATGAAATCCAATCCATCCCCTTTATACTCCCTTGTATCAACCCATAAAATAGTTATCCCTCCATTGATGACATGTCTTCAACGGAAGCGGAAAGTAGACTTAAGAAGGTGGAATTGAAGAAGTAAAAAAACAACAAAAATTGATCACTCCACCGTTGTGTGATAATTATCACAAAGTATGGTGTGAATAAATTCACAACCTAAACCAATGGTATAAAAGTGATATGTATAAGAACATAATAAGAGTAAAGGAAGAACTTTTATTAAGAAACTAAGGTGAATTAAACAACTTACATGAGAAAGAAATGTGATTACAAACACAAAGTGGCAGCATAACACTACAATGAAACCAAGAACAAAATATGATCAACTCCTCCATCACCACTGCATTAAATAGGCATTTCCAGAGGCTTGGGTGTAGCTCCCAATAGTACAAAATATCCCACTTGAGTATGGTAGGCCTAGGGTGGTGGAAAGTAAGGGAGATGAGACTTTTCCAACCTTGACCTGAGGTGGCAAACAGCTTTCTTCTACCAAACAGATGCACCTAGACGACCTTCTATATTTCCTAATTGGAGTGGGACATAGAATACAAAAATGAATCTCCATATGTCCCCTAACCGTATATACAGTTTCAGCCCAAAATAGTTTATTTTTAACGAGATATGTGTAAAATGGTGGGATAATTTTCTGGGATGCAGAATCTGACCCAGAATTTTATCTCCAAATTGGGTCGCATTAATAACCACCATGTAGGAATAATTAGCACTTTCTCCGGAAGAATTATTTGTTACTATATATTTATGATATAATAACATGAAATTTGGGCTTCATTGGGCCTATATGTTGGGCCCCACATTCTCATCAGTGGGATGGTGTCCAATCTACCTTCTCCAGAATTGTTTGCATGAAATCCTATTTTGGTGGTCTTCCAAAGTGAATCTTCCAACACTACACAAGTATGAATTGTTCCCAATATAACTATAAACCTTAAAATTAAATATGAAAATAAAATCAAGATCATTGGGTACTTTAAATGATGTTCAAAAATGTACCACATAATAGTGCATTTTAAGAAGGAATTACAATCATAATGTGAAATGATGTTCAAAGTGTAAAATGCACTAAAAATAGTGTTTATTAATAATAAAGCACATGAATATTATATATATTAAAAATGAATATTATCATCATTTAGAGGGTAATCAATATTATTCAAGTTATTTTTCATCATCAGTTGGTTATTTTTTATTTATTTATACTATTATGATGCTTTGATGAATAGGGTATAGTATCCCTATGATATCTATATTAGACCCTCGCTACTATTCAATAGCCTCTAGCATATGGGGAGGCACTACTGAGGTCATGTGAAAATCCGACTTGGGGTACCGGCATGTGGTACCTAGGTTGTGACATTACAAAGTTCTACCACATCACATTACACCTCATAACTAGTGTAGTAGGGTATCATGAACATTAAGTAAATAAACCTCATTATCTCCTCCTACCATGCAAAACCCACACCATAATCCATCACATCATATCTCATCAAAAGAAACATGGGCCATAAAATCTCATCACATAACCTGTAGACAGTGGAACGTTTGACTTATATCCATCACAGTCTGTGTATATCACTAATTCTTGGAAGAGGGAGTAGGGAAGAATGAGTATATATTCATCCATCCTACCATCAGGATATTGGGAAAAACACCCCCAAAAGATTTGGTATCGTCACATGGTGCTCAATATGGGTGGGGCATGTATAGAAAACACAAGGAAAATAAAATGTATATGCATATAGAGAAATAAAACACAAGACCCATCATAAGGGTTTACAACCAAGGCATAAAAAATCTCACAAGATACTTTAATTCCACTTTAAAAGATAAATGCATAACCACGCACTATAAAAATAAAATCCACAAATCACTTTCCACTTTTAAAACCACATTTTTTTCAATTTATAGATTCTTTATTATTATAAAATTCCACTTTAAAAGACCCCTTTACTTTATTTATTCAATATTATTTAATATCTAATTTCATATAATTATCATGAATTTAATTCCATTACTAATCAGGAAACTATCATAACCAACCACCATTGCGGCCCCGCTACATAATTGCACCACCACTACATCGCAGTCCCACTGAATATCACATCCATTTCCCACACACCCATCAAAATATATCCACCATCCATACACCACATAATCATAGAAAATCCACAACACACAAAACCATCCATGAACATATTACATCACACACAAAGTGTTTTATAGATTGGGTATATGGGATTTGATTCAATACCACTTATTTATTTATGGGCATTAGCACACAAGCCATAAGATCGTAAGGCATAAAATTAATTACATGATTGTATGTGATTATCCAATTATGTTTTATGTGTTGAAAAAAATCACAAAAAATTAATTCCAAAAATCAAATCATAATGATTCATTCAAACACCTCCAATGGCCACGATTTTAGCTTGCATTAAGCCCATGCAATTTATAATATTAAAATAATAACAACGAAGTTGTAAGATCATGCTTCACATTCCCCTACCCCATATGATTTAATTTAATCTAATTATTTTATCTTTATTAATCCAAATTAATCCATATTTATAATAGATAACAACAATAATCCCATCCCACATGATACACATAAAGATAAATGAAGGAATTCATACCTATAAGAATAATCTTTTCCCAAACTTATTGCACCAAAACAGGGGGTACACATACATGAGGAAACCTATTTTGTGGAACTCATAACAAATTCAAAAATAAATATCCATGAATCTAAGAGAATAATGATTTGGAACCACCCATGTCAAGATAAAGTAATACTGATATAATAAAAGAAATTTCTCCTCTTTAAAAATATTATATACAAGACCCGTGGGATTACATACAGTTTAGATTAGCCATTAAAGTCAGATAACATTAAATAAATATATTTTAAACATTTAAAAGGTATAAATAGTATTTAAAAAATGAAGTTATGATTAATCCTGTCTAAAAAGCCTTTAAAACCCTTGATTAAGGGGTTAAACTCATTTTTCATCATAAAAATGTCAAAATGGCTATTTTGTAAACTTTAGAAAAACTGGAAACATTGTTCATGAGTCACCTATAAAAATTTCTTCCCACTAGAAATGTGATGTAATGACCCATACCTTATAGCCCATTACATTTCCAAAAATCTGATGATTTTGGTGTCTGAGGGAAGTTCGGGGTATTTTGAGGCTAATAGTGGAATTCTTCCAGTCAGACATGTTAGGAAAACATGTTAGAAATACATGTTAGATATATAGTTAAACATATATATTATACATTCATGTTTTAATACATGTCTTTTGGTAAGACATTCTTGCGGAAATACATGTCGTGTGGCAAGACATTCTGGTGACAAGACATGTCTGGTGGCAATACATGTCTAAAAATAAGATATTTCTGGTGGAGATACATTTCTGGAGGAAATATATGTCTGGTGGCTAGACACTCTAAAGGAAATACACCTCTAGAACAAAAAAAATTGGTGTTAAGACATTTCTGGAAGTAGGAAATGTCTGGAGGCAAGACATTTCTAGTAGAAAGACATGTCTGGCAGAAAGACATTCTAGTAGAAAGACATGTCTAGTGACAAGACATGTCTGGCGGCAAGACATATCTACTAGAAATACATTTATGGGGGTAATACATTTCTGTAATAAATATATTTCTAGAGGTAAGACATTTCTAGTGGTAAGACATTTCTAGTAGCAACTCATGAATAGTGTTTCCAGTTTTTCCAAAATTTATAGAATTTTCATTTTGATATCTTTCATAATGAAAAAATGGGTTTAATTCCATAATTAAGGGTTTTTAAATTCATTTCAGAGGGTATTAATAATTCCTTCAATTTCTAAAATGTTTAGAGACCTTTTAATTGTTTAAAATTTGTGGATTTAATGATATCGGGCTTTAATTTCCAATCTAAACTATATATAATCCTGCAGGTCTTGGATCTAATCATTCTAAAGAATATAACATTACTTAATTCTTTTGGTATTTCATTCTCTTGATATGGGTGGTTCCAAATCCTTCTTCCCTTTGTGTCATGTATTTCTACAGTTTGTTCAAGTTCCCCTAAAGAGGTTTCCTCCTGTACTCAAAACCCCTATTTTGGTGCAATAAGTTTGCAAAAAGCTTCTTCTTCCTTGTAGGAATTTAATCATTTCTCTTTATGTGTATCATGTAGAATGGGAATATTATTGATATTTCATGTTAATATGGTTTCATCTTGATTAATAAAGTTAAATGAAATGGTTTAAATTAAATCAAAATGGGAGAGGGAATATTAAGAATGATCTTATAGCTTTGTTGTTATTATTTTGATATTGTAAATTGTATAGGATTAATTTCAATAGAAAATCATGGTCATTGGGGGTACTTGCTTGTTTTTTTAGGCTGTAAATTATGTAATGTGTGTTGGGTGATTTTTGGAAATTCTTAAACCATAATTGGATAATCATGTATAGTTGGTTAATGAATTGGATGCCCTGGGATCTTATGGCTTGTGTGATAATTATCGAAAATAAATAAGTGGAGTTGAATCAAATCCCATATTTCCAATATATAAAACACTATGTGTGTGTTGTAATGTGGTTTTGGATGGTTTAGTTTGTTTTGGATTGGCTATGATGATGTGTTTCATGGGTGGGTCTATGTTGTGATGGGTGTGGGGGGGATGGATGTGTTATTAAATGGAGCTACGACGGCAGTGGTGGAGCGGTTGTGCAATGAGAATGCAATGGTACTTGGTTAGAGTAGTTACCCAAGTAGTAATTGACTTAAACGAATGATAATTATATGGAATGGGATGATAACTAATGTTTAATACATAAATTAAATGGGTATTTTAAAGTGGAATTTATTGATAATATAAAATCTAGAAATTGGAAAAATGTGGTTTTAAAAGTGGAAAGTGATTTTTGGATTTTTTTTCTAGTGTAAAGTTGTGAATTTAGCTTTGAAAGAAGATGTGGAGTATCTTGTGATATGTTATATTCTTTGGTTTCAAACCATTTGGATAGGGATTTTGTATTGTTTCTATGTATACATATACATTATATTTTAGTTAGGTTTTCTATATATTCCCCACCCACATATATCACCATGTGCCGACACCAAATGTTATGGGGGTGTTTTCCAAACATCTTGGTGGGAGGATAGATGGCAGGCTACCCACTTTTTCCCACTCCCTCCTCCAATAATTGGTGATATGTATGGGTTATGATGTCCAGAATTCAAAATTACCATTTTCTACATGTCATGTAATGAGATGTTATGTATGAGATGTCTTTGGGAAATATGTGATGTGATTGATTATGGTGGGGTTCATGCATGGTAGGAGGAGGGAATGAGTTTGGTCTATGTCATGTTCACGACACCCCACTACACTAGTTATGAGGTTTGATGTTATGTGGTGGATCATATGTATATGGGCAGGATGTGATGTGATTTGATGGTATTTGGAAGAGTTGGGAGCACCATGACATACGGCATTGGGGTGTGAAAGTGAAAAAATTAGTGGGAAAGTGATGCAGGGTACCCTTCAACAATATGCTTCATATTATATTATTATAATTGGATGCATTATTTGGTGAGTGACCCTTGGTGAGTTTGGGGTTTTGGTTAGTACACCTGTATAGGTGTTGTCTGGTTCTAGTGTTTTTCTCATGGGTGCATTAGTATGCTCTTTTCACATGTCCATGAGAGACTTTGGTTTTCCTAATGAGTATAATGTGTGCTCGCCCTATGTATATAAAACTGTTTTTAGGTTTCAAGGAGGAATTCTTGGACCGTGCTTGACATTAAAAGCTCGTACCTTTAGACAGTTGTTGTGTCATGGCTTTATCTTGCTTTTGGTTATTTACTTTTCGATACTTCTGTATGTATCTTTTTTATTTATACATGCATTGTTGGATGGTTTGTATTGATTCTATATTATTTCATGCAGTTTATTTTGGATGATTCATTTTATCTTTATATCTTATATTATTATAGAGGGTAATTCCTCCCATACATGATATTTTTATACCCTTGGTTCTAGTTTCCAACCTGGGTCCTTCTAAAGGTGGGACTTGTGGGTTATTATCTCTCTCCCCTCATTATGGAATCTTTGGAGGGAGAGGTTTATGACATAATACAATTAACTCATCAGTAATAAATTCCTCTATGAATTTCATTTCCACACATAAAACATTTTCCTCTTCCTTTGAGACATTCCCCAAGGCATCTCTTTCCACATTTCTGACATAAAGGAAATTTGTCCTTTTTTCATCCATGGTATCCAATATCCAAGATTACTGTAAAATATATCCTTCTCTTCTTTGGTGATTCTAATAGTTGGTTAAGGTGAAAGTTTTTAATCATATATTGTGATAAATAATTATTCATAATCACAATATCTTTCACTCCAATCATCATCACATTTGGTTTCCCATAATCACCACATTTTCCATCGCATTTATCTTTATTATGGTTCATTCTAGTTCCATCCATTTACTAAAACCAAAATAATAGTATGATAAACAATAATCATAGGGTTAAATCGTGAAATATCATTTATAGAATATTTAAATAATTACACCTTCTTTTTACGATATGATTTATTGGTTTTAACCTAGTGTATCATTGGTTATCATTTATTCAAATCCATTGTACTGATCTATAAATAAAATGAGAATTAACCCAAGAATATCCCCTAGTAGTGTAAAACCAAGTGTGAAGTATGGGTACACTCACTGTGCACTAGAATAATGGCTGACATATATTCGACCAACATTTTTTGGGTTATTACCCCTTGAGGTATCTATTCTAAAACCACATCCACTTGCAGTATCTCGACAGAGATGTATTACAAGGAAAGACACATAATATCTACCTTACCAAAACTTTAGGATGTTATCCTTAACTTTTACTTATAGTCAAATTCAGACACAGGGTTGTCTTCTCTAATATATGTTTTCCTGAATCCAGTTCCCAATGTGTCTACTAAACTTTCTTTGATACCAACAATAAATACCCCAACCCAATTGGCCCAAAGATAGTGGTTAATTTATTAAATTAGCACTAGATACAAGGAATTGTATCTTGAAGGACTGAATATTTTAGTCACTACTACAAAACCTTCAGTTAACAACATTGGTATTTATCATCGTTAGAAAAAAAATGTTGATAAAAGGTATATTTATCAGTATTAAGAAAAACGTTGATAAATTTAACCTTTTATCAGTGCTTTATTTTTATCAATGATAAAGGGTATCCTTTATCAGTTCTTTATTTCAAGTACTGATAAAGGGTACCCTTTATCAGCGCTTTATTTCAAGTGCTGATAAAGGGAACCCTTTATCAACGCTTTATTTTTAGCGCTGATAAATATTTCATTCATTAGTGTTTTTTAGCACTCATAATGGTCCGAATAAATAAAATGAAATAATTAAATAAATTAAAATTAAAAATGATCTTATTAAAATAATATTACAAATTTTATTAATTAAATAATTATTGATAAAAATTAATAAATTTATTATACATTATTGAATATTAAACATTTTATTAATTAGATAATTATGATAATAAATGTTATTAAATTGTATATTATATATATATATTAATGTATATAAATATGATTTATATTTTAAAAAATATTTATGCGCTTTACATTAAATAGTCATATATTTATTGAATAATTGTTTATAATTAAAAATTAATATGAATTAAAAATATTGACTAATTGCACTATACTCGACATAAAATTGATTGTCGTTTGATTTTTCAATTTAACATAGATCAAATCCATGTTATATTAATTTCACATATACGTAATTGATGAATTTTTATATACAAAGAACACACATAAAACATATCCATTTTTTCAATATTGTTAATGTGTACTTATTCTTAATTTATTCAATTTGACTCATTTTTAACACATATGCATGCAATTAAAATTAGATATTCATTAATAATGTTAAAAATATATTTTCAAAAAATATTTATAAATAATTATATTTATAAATGTACATTTACTATATTTATACAATTATATATTTATAATTATAAATAAAAATTATTTTATTTAAAAGTATTTATATAATTATAAATAAATAATTGTATATGTTTAAATAATTATTAAATTCATAATAAATTTACTTAAATAATGAATATATTTACTATATTTATATATATTTCTTAAATATATATATGTATAATTATATAAATATATATAATGATATAAATATTATTTTTTAAAAATATATCTATAATTATAAATAAATAATTATAAAATTATAATAAATATATTTAAAAAAGAATATATTTGCTATATTTATATCTATATATATTTATTAAGTAGATATAGATATTTACAATTTTTTATTTATAATTATAATTATAAATCCCTTATCACTGCTTAAGTAATAAGCATTGATAGAAGAATCCTTATCAGTACTTTTTCATGCTGATATAGATAATACTTTATCAGCACTGATAAAGATTGATTTTTTCAGCTCTTTTTTAGCATTGATAAAGACCTACCATTATCAGTGCTAAAAAAATACCCATAAAGATTCATTTTATCAGTGCTTAAGTAATAAGTGCTGATAAAAGGACTCTTTATCAGTGCTTATTTGTAAGCGCTAATAAAAGTTTCCAAATATAATTAAAAAAATATAACCATTTGCGAACTCATTGCGATATTAGAAGCTTTCCATGGAAGCCACCCATTGTCGGTGCTCCTCCTCGGTGAATTGATCCTCGAATCACACCACTCGACTGTTTATCGAACATCTCATTTGACGTCTGGTGTTCAATTGAAGTTATGGTTTCCAAAGAGGATTTTGGATTTTCTTCAACCTAGAAAGGTAGACCTTACAATTTTCTTTGTATATTATTTGTTTTATTTTTGATTTCTTCTTAGACGATGTCATTGTTTGTTGTTCGTTGATTGTATACTAGTGAGTTAGGTCTTCCAATTTTCTCAGTTTCCAAATTTGATTCAACTTTTGATCTTTCATGGAGATTTTATTATTTCGGGACGTGATGGGGACACATGAAGTTTAATTTGTTGTTTTATTTTGTTCACATTTTCCAAATTGATTTCCCAAAATAATAATAAATATTTTTCATTATTTATTTTACCAATGGTATTCCATACATGTGAAATTTTATAAATTGAAAATGAGGATTTTGTATGTGATGGATTTGAAGGTAGGTTAAGGGATTTCTTTTATATTTACCGATTCATATCTTCTTTTTTCTACTTATCCAGGTTGGTGTGGGAATCCAATGTATGGATGCATCCTTGCAGTTTTTATTAAAAAATATTTACTAGTTTTATTTATTTTTTGGGACAAATCATTATCATCGTGTTGTTTTTCATGCCCGGGTGCTTGTTTCCAGTTCGAGGGGGCTCAAAATGTCCCTTTGACACTATCATGGGACAGATCGGGTGTTTGATATATGGTTATATTGGGTTTGTTTTGGAAACTATATCTATTTTTAAATGTGTTATAACTTTTCTCAATAATAAAAGTTCTTATGCCTCTACACTTTTAAAAAAATAAATTTTATTTTTCTCCCTCTTTAGATTAATCCAACATTATTTATAAACACTTTTAATAATAATATATGAAATATTATACCTTGATGATCTGTACTATTTTCCAACTACATTATAATTTTTCATCATCATCCTGCTCCCCCTCTCAATAATTTACAAAAAAAACATCCTTTTTAGATTACCCCTTTCTAGTTATACCACTTTTTTTAAGACCTATATGCAATAATGAGACATTATAATTTCTTATTTCAAAATGTATATGTTCAAGAATTTAGACCCTTTTGAGTATTTATTTAACTAATAATAAGTTTATTTCCATGGAATCACTTTGATACCTAGATATATTACATGTATAAAAAATATTATACCAAACCTTTTTACTATCAAAAAAGTTGGCATATAACAAATCTTCCACACTCCATGATATTGATTAACATTCCATCCACAAAATTTAAAAAAATTATTCAATTTTCAATGGGTTTCAACATGTCTTTTCAATCTTCCTTTTTAAATTTATAAAACACTTCCCCCATATACATGTATTGGGAAATAAATATCCCATGAATTCCATGAGTTTCCTATAAACTAAGGAAAATATCAACTCACTAATCATCAACATTTAAACACTGGTCATTGTTAATGTTGAAAATTATTGTCATCATTTATCTCTTGGAACTCTAAATATTATTTCATATACATTTATAAACACTTTGAATATATCCATAAAATTATTTTTTATGTAAGAATTGTGATCAATTCCTCATTTTTTAAATTAAAGTTTCTTTAATAATTCATCTAACCTTCAATACCAAGATCTTAGTTATTTTTTCAATTCATACATCACATTTTTCAATTTACAAACATTATTTTCATATTAAATAATAATAAAACTATATTTTTGTTTTATGTAAACTTTTTATTCATGTAATCCATTAGTAAATGCGGGTTTTACATCTAGTTGGAGTACCTTGAATTTCCTTGGGATGGGTCAGTGTCATGATATGACATACCAAGAGTCTTGAGATGATTTCAAATATTGATATACCATTAATTTTAAATGTAATAATTCCTTAGGTTTCTACATCACTTGTTCCAATACATTTTTTTATCTTCTAGTTGATTGAATGAGAGTTTATTATTTGTGTTTATCATATTTTAGTTTCTTATTACTCCTTAATTTCCTATATTATATTTTAATTTATTTAGGGTACTTAGGAAATATTTTATGTGGCATAATTATTTTCTTAAATTCAATTACCCATTTTCTTCAGCATACTTAAATTCTTTAAAACAATCAAACATTGAGTTTCCCTTATTATAATTGTTTATAACTTTCACTATTGACAATGAATATCTTATGTTTATTTATTTATATGTTGTATAAAATTAATCTTTTATAAACCCAATAAGATGAATATAAACCTAAAATGGATTCATGTTAATCATTTTAAAAATGAATATAAAGATGGATTTAAAGAGTTCATCATGTTTTCAAGAGAGCATGTAGACGAACCTTCTAAAATCTTTTGTTTGTGATTACGTTGTTTTTATTCAAAACAATTTATTCTAGAAGAGTTGGAAGAACATTTTATTTATCATGGAAAATATCAACGCTATAAATGTTGGACTAAAAATGGGTAAAAACTAAATGTGTGCATCTATTGGGATGATATTATGGTTTATAAATCATTTGATATGAATACCATTGTAAAATATGATCGAGATCGCATGGAAGAAATGATAATGGAAATTGAAGATGACCTTCGTGATTGTATAAAGTTATTGAGGAGTTAAATTGGTTTTCCAAGAAACCATTGTATACTAGTTGTACTAAATACACAACATTGTTAGATGTATTGAAGCTATATAATTTGAAATCTGGAAAGGGATGGGGTGACACCAACTTTTCATAACTACTTTGTTTTTTAAAAGATATGATACCAAAATAAAATGAACTACCATTCCTAACATATGATGCTAAAATAATTTTATGTTAAATGGGAATGGTCTCTAAAAAAATACATGCTTGTCCAAATGATTTCATATTGTTTCTCAAGAACCATGAATCACTCATAAAATTCTCTTAGTGTGGTGAAAATCGATACAAGAAAAATAAATCAAGTAATTCAAAATATATATGGTAATTTTATATCATTCCATGGTTTAGAAGACTATATAAATGTCAGGAAGCCGTGACATAATTAAGATGTCATGTAGATACAATAATTAAATATGGGAGCCTTCATCATCTAGTAGATTCTCCTCAGTGGAATAAAATTGATTACGAGTTTCCTGAATTTGGATATGAGCCGAGAAACTTTCATCTTTCATTATCTACATATGGAATAAATCCTTTTGGTGTATAGAGTATTACTCACAATACATGGACCATAATTTTGGTAAATTATAAATTTCCTCTATGGTTATGTATGAAGTGAAAATACATTATGTTTTCTCTTCTTATATATGGACCAAAGCAACCCGGTAATGATTTTGATGTCTATTTCGATCCATTGATCGAAGATATGAAATTAATATGGGATACATGTATTACAATGTATGATTCTCATAGAAGTTAGGAATTCACCTTGAGTTCCATGTTTTATGGAATGATAAATGACTTCCCGCTTATGGAAATTTATTAGGATATAGCATTAAAGGAATGTTGGTGTGTCCCATTTGTGAAAAACGCACATATTAGTTTGGTTGAAACATTCCTTGAAGAATGTGTTTGTAGGACATCAAAAAAATTTACCTCAATGGCATAAATACCAATCCAAGATGACAAACTTTTATGGGAATATCAAACAAGGTAAAACACCATCTTTAGCAATGGGCGCTCAACTGTACAAAAAAATTAAAAAATATTGGAATTGTTTTCGGTAAACCATTTTAGAAAAACCTTAAAAAAAATTAGGTTGGAATAAGTGATCATTTTTCTTTGAATTACTGTATTGTAATTTTTTTATGTCATAAATTTTCTTGATGTCATTCATTTAGAAAAGAATGTATTTGATAGTGTGATTGGAACATTACTAAATGTTCCTAGAAAAATGAAAGATTGAATTAAGGCTAGGTTGGACTTGTTTGAAATTGGGATAAGGGGAGAGTTGGCACCGATGAAGGTTAAAAGGCATACTTTTGTTCCTCTGGCAGCTTACACTCTATCTAGATAGGAAACATTTCAATTTTTCCTTTTCCTTACTAGTGTAAAAGTTATATAGGGGTATTCATCAAATATCAAGAATGTCATGTCAATGAATAATTTGAAGATACAAGGACTAAAATCACATGGTTGTCATGTTTTGATTCAACATTTAATGTTTGTTTCTTTCTATTGCATTCTGCCTCAAAATTTATGACATACAGTAACAATATTCATTTTCTTTTTCAAATCCATATACAGTAATGTTGTAGACCCGATGAAGTTTCCCATCATGAATAAGGATATTGCAATCATATTATGTGAATTAGATATGTTATTCCCACCATAATTCTTTGATATAATGGTGCACCTAATGGTTAACTTGGTCAAATAGATTCAAATATGTGGTTATATCCATTACAGATGGATGTACCCCATTTAATGGTATACGAATATTTTAAAAGGGTATGTCAAGAATCGAAGTCGGCCAGAAGATTGTATTGAAGAACGATATATTATTGAAGAAGCTATTTACTTCTATACCGATTACCTATCAGATATCGAAATCATCGGTCTCCCAAAGTCTTGTCATGGGGAACGCCTTATGAGTGAAGGGATTTCAAAAATAGATGTTGTTGCAATTACCTTGATAGATTGAGAGAAAGCACATCTTTATATATTACATAATAGTGAAGATGTTGATCCATACATTGAATCCAACAATGAAATTATTAGATATTTGAATCCATAAAGGGATTAAGGATGGATATCAAATAAATATAATCAATAGTTTATAGGATGGTTCATAGATAAAATTTATAAGGAGTTATATGAAAATATGAATTCAATTTCTGAATGACTTCAATGGATAACCAGAGGAACGAATGAAAATGTTATATCTTACACTGGTTTTGTAATAAATGGTTATAAATTTTATATAAAAGAACATTGTGAATTAAGTATAATGAAGAATAGTGGTGTTACACTTGTGGTTGAAGCGATGCACATATCTGGTTCCAAGGATAGAAATACAATTTATGAAAATATGTCATATTTTTTAATTATTGAACTGATATGCAAGTTGGATTATATAACATTTCAAGTGACACTTTTCCATTTAAAATGGGTTAACAATATCAATGGAGTGAAAGTTGATGAAATGGGCTTTGTGAAGGTGAATTTCAGTGTGGAATGGTAAAAAGATGATCCGTTCATAATAGAATACCAAGAATTGAAAGTATTTTATGTCTCTGACCCAACAAACCAGAATTGGTCAATTGTCCTACTGGAGACTAAAACAAAAATTGAGTCAAATGAAAATCCAATCAAGGATGACCCTTTTATTGGTACACCATAATTAGTTCATTTCAGTCCCAATGTAGACAATGTATTGTAAGTTATAGGGTACCACAAATAGGGGATTTGAATTCTCGATAGAGTAACCAAATCCTTAAGACCATTAAAAAATAAAGAGGGTTCAATGAGAAGGTAAAAGTGTCTTTTAATATATTATGTTTTTTCTCATAAAATTATATGTTTTATACTATATTAACATAGTATAAATTAAATATTTGACTAATCAAGCAGACAATGTCTTTTTCACATGATGGAAAAACAAACTATAATAAAGGAAACACTTTAGAAAGATGTAAAGGTAATGTTATGATATACTTTCTCCATTTTACCGAAAAAAATATATAATGAAACTTTGATTTAATTTTCATTATTCCTTGTATAGTTCATTTATTTTATAATAATTCTATCCATGTGTCATGCCTTTATAAGAATATCAATGATGATGTCTCTGCTCAATCATAGATTTAATCTTAATGTTTGCACAGTAAAATCATTATCCATAGAATTAATGTATTGTTTTGTATTTATGTTTAATTTATTTATTTTTTTAGTTTTACTCACATAATAATTGTTTTCTTATATCGTTGGATTCTATTGTTCCAGTTGAGGTTATATTTCCAACTTTCATGCTTCTTCTCCCTTAAAATCGTTTCACCCCTGCAGTGATGCATTTATCACTTTCTTTCAAGTTACCTCCACTGCCTTTGCAGGAAGAGAAATAATGCTTCCTCTACTCAATTAAAGAGGTAATATTAATTTTTTCACAGTAAAATAATTGTCCATATAATTAATATATTTTTTTATATTTATCTTTAATTTAGTTATTCTTAGTATTAATCACATAATAATTGTTTTCTTATACATGAGGATTCTTTTATTAGAGTTGGGGTGATCTATCTAACTTTCATACTTAGTCTCCCTTAAAACCTTTTCACCCCTATAGTGGTGAATTTATCACTTTATTTCAAGATACCTCCACTTCATTTTAAGGAAGAGAAACAATGCTACTGCTACTCAATTCCAGAGATAATCTTGATGTTTTCACAATAAAATCATTGTCTATAAAATTAATATATTGTTTCATATTTATGTTTAATTTATTTATTTTTAGTATTAATCACATAATAATTGTTTTCTTATATAGGTGTATTATTTTGTTCGAGTTGGGGTACTCTATCCAACTTTCAAGCTTATTCTCCCTCAAAACATTTTCACCCCTACAGTGTGCATTTATAACTTTCTTTCAAGTTCTCTCTAATGTCTTTGTAGGAAGAGAAATGACTCTGCATCTTCTCAATTATAGAGGTAATAATTATTTTTTCATAGTAATTGTCCATATAATTAATTTATTGTTTCATATTTATGTTTAATTTATTTATTTTTAGTATTACTCACATAATAATTGTTTTCTTATACAGGTGGATTCTTTTGTTCATGTTTGGGTTCTCTTTCCATCTTTCTTCCCTTTCTACACCAAAATTCCACATAATCATGCTCCCTCAAAATCTTTCACCCATGTAGTGTTGACATTTATCACTTTCCTTCAAGTTACCTCCACTTCTCAATCACATAGGTAATATTGATATTTTCATAGTAAAATCATTATATATAGAATTAATGTATTCTTTCATATTTATTTTTAATTTATTTATTTTTAGTATTACTCATAATAATTGTTTTCTTATATAGGTGGATTATTTTTTTTGATTTGATGCGGTTTTTTTGAAGATTCTCATGTAGTGATGGCAGTTCAACAAAAAAATCAATATAAATAATGGTAACATTGATAGATAGGATTTTTTTGAGACATTAGGATGTGTAGGAATCAGACTCACCTCAATATGACACATGATGTAACTAGTATGACTCCAAGTACTTATTTATATTTTAAATTGAAATTACATTTAGTAAAAAATACAACTAACTCAATGTTTCTGTTATCAATTTAAAATTGACATTTGACTATAAAAAGTATCAATCATTAAAAACCAAGTAAATACACTCGAATTTTCTTGATAATTTAAAAATTCATTCATAAATCATTTTTGATGTGTAGGAATTGGTCTCATGTAAAACTTATACGTGATGTGATCTATATGATTCAAAGTGTGTGTCTCAAGTTTAAAATGACATTTTAGTAAAAAAGAAAAGAGACATACTCAAAATTGAGAAAAAACTTTCAGATTGTTTTGATACTTTATGAAAAAAATTCATAAGTGATTTGGAATGTGTAGTAATCAACTGTACCTCACTCAAATTCGTGGTGTCAGAGGTATTCCGATAAGTGTGTATTTATTTAAAATTGACATCAATTTTAGTAAAAAAATAAACTGAGCTACTCAAAACTAAAAAAAAATGCATTTAGATTTTTTTAAAACTTTAGGAAAATCATCCATAACTGATTTGAGATGTGAATGAATCACCCACACCTCAATCTGACACACATTGTGACTGGTATGACTCCAAGTGTGTGTTTTTATTTAAAATTGACATCAATTTTAGTAAAAAGGCCAACTGACCTACTAAAAAATCAAGAAAATGCATTCAAATTGATTAAATAATTTAGTACAACAATCCATAAGTAATTTTTTGATGTATATGAATCAGAAGCACCTCAATTCAATGCACAGTGTGACCAGTATGACTCTAAGTGTGACTTTTTATTTAAAATTGACATTAATTTTAGTAAAATTAGAACTTTATGTTAATTTATTTCTTTAAATTATTACTAACATAAAAAAAATTATTATATAGATGCATTATCTTTCTTGAGTAGGGGTGGTTTGTTTCGTAATAGCATGATTTGGTTCAGGATTAAAAGGTAAAGGAACATTGATTTTTTGAATGTATGTAATAATTTTTATTTATTTAATTGTATGAACCAATGTTTGAAATGTCTATAATATAGTTTTTTTCTTATGTTTGTGTTGTAAATTTCATTTCATTTAAATCCTATATTGGGACTTATTTTTGTTGATATCTGGTGTGTTTTTAGTGCTACGATGTACTATTATAGCACACTACAGTATAACCCTTTATCAGTGCTTATAGAAGTGATAATAAAGGCCTATTTTATTAGTACTCATAAAATCCCTGATAAATGGTTCCTTTATTGGTCATAAATTAAATCCCTAATAAATGGTTCCTTTATCATCTCTTTTAAAAGAATTGATAAAGGTCCCATTTATCAGTGTTTTTTATCATTGATAAAGTTCCCTTTTATCAATGCTTTTTCAGCACTGATAAAAGACTAGGGATTTTAACCCCACCCATGTAATCACACTTTTCTAGAACTAAAAAAGACCATTTATAGTGTTGTTAAAGTCCAGTTTTATAGTAGTGGGTAGTCTTGGTAAACTTGATATATACTTGAATCTCACAATACATTTGAAAACATAAAATATAGAACATAGTGAAAGTAAATATTTTTTATCCTTGAACTCATTCAAATATTCCTTCTTCATATCCTAAGGAAAATAAATAAAATAAGGGTGATCTTAAATACCAATTAAGTGTTATTTATATAAGAAGTTGTCATGAGTAAATAAGGAATAATCAATATAGAAAGGTAAATAACTAAAAACACGTGTAATTTAATCAATAACTTAAACATGGAGAAAATATGGTACGAGTAAATGAAAATCAAATGATTCCATAAAAATATTAACATGATATTGAAACTTATCCATAGATATTATTTAAAATAATCACATAGACATTTTTAAATAATTTTATAATGATTGAATGCATAATTTTGGACATATGAAACATATCTTCAAGGCCTTATGAAAAAATAGTTTTAACTATCATCAAGGCCTCATGCCAAGGAATTTTAATTGATGGGTGGGTATACACTAAAAACCCATTTAATAAGGCTTTCCAACTATTTTATATCATGATAACTACCAATGAATCAAGGGTATATATAATCTAGGACCCACCCATCACTTAATAATTCAAATTCATTAATCATAATAATAAACAATACAACTTAATCAATCATTCCTTAAAATCAATAACTGTCAGTATTGGAAGAACTAACATAAGGAATTTTAATAATTTCAACAATAAAAATGATCATAAAACATCTAAATAAAGAATAAATATATACTTATTACAACATATATCCAATATATAATAAGTAAAATAAAGGTTTATTATCTTTTATGAATAGAAATACCACAAAAATTTCATTTAAACATTATTGATGAAAATACCCTTTTCACTTTGAAAGTCACTTTTAAAATCTAAAAATTTATATAATATTAGAAAAAATATTTTCTTTTAAAATAATCATAGATAATTTTAAATTAATCTCCAAATTTATGAGTAGTCATGATGGTGGGAAAAAATTTTCAAGCTGCATAAGTTAAAAAACATTCCTTTTCACACTTTTGTGGAAAAATTCAAAAAAGTAACATGTTTGGAAAATGACAGGAAGATTACTTTTAAACTATTTTCTAAAAGTGAAACATGGTTAAAAATATTCTTTAAAACATTTTCAAGAAGATATGTATATGTAAGAAAAATATTCCTGATCAAGTAGAAAAAAAAATTTGTTTTTCCTTAAAAACATGATTTTTGTATCCTGAGTACTTAATGAGTGGAAAATGATAGGAAAACTCATAATTTCAATAAATAAGTAGAGGAGAATAAAATATTTTGGGTTTAAGATAGAAATATCATATAATTATCCTAGAAGACACTTAGACATAAACTATCCTAATTAATGATAAGATTTTTAAATAAACCCTTACTACTTTGGTGACTTTTGAATCATAAGCCAGATGATTGAATAACTTCAAATGAAACATTAAATATCATGAACATAAATGGATTCATGATATAACATGTTAAAGGAATAGTATATACAACTCATGTAACATCCTAACCTGGATGCCACTAAACTGGTACTCCGAGCTGGTTTTCCATTAGGCCTCAAGTGCATCCCCTTGTATGATAAAGGTTATCAATTAGTAGAGAGGGTCTAAAGGTGGTACAATATAAATACTATACCATCATATCAGAGTAAAAATAGTTGAAATAAATAGATATCATCCATAACATTAATAAACAGAGTGAGGAAACATTAAATAAACTAAAAAATAACATACTAAAAAATAAATGAAATGTTATAAAATCCAGAACATAAATTTCATATATACAATACTAGTCACCCACTGGTCTGACCATACATACAAGTGTAAACAAAGAAACATAAATAAAATTATAGGGCTCTACTACTAACTCTGATCCATAATACATACCTAATATCCTTATACATATCTGATCCATCCTGCTTAATCAGTATTAGGCCTTAGCCCTACCTATGCCTATATCCAATTGAATGTCTTATTGAGTACCCTAGGGAAATAGCAGCTCGAGAAGGGTATTATTACAAAACATAGTAGGGCACAACCAATGTGGTCTCATACATAGATAGTAATATACAGTATATACAAAAGTGATATAGTCATCAAGATAACAGTAATAATGATAATAATTTTGGGAAAAAAACTAAAATACATGTTGTATAAGACATGCCTAAGTAAATTTATCAACCTAATTGAGACAAAAATGGAAAATATAAATAAATAAATCAAGTAAACTATATTTAATCCATGGTTTTGTGGTCCTAGTAAACTGGGTAAGATGTATTCATGTATATCTATTTTTATATGTTCATATATATATATATATATATTCCCATAAATGTGTGTGTGTGTGTGTGTGTGTATATATATATATGTATATACATGAGTAAGGGGAAGAAATAACATCAATCAATAATAGTTGATTCTTGGGTCTGTAAACCTAGCCATTTGGGCATCCAGTAAAAAGGAAATTGATCTGGATGTTTTACCACTCATTTCATGTATAATTAATTTCACCCTTGGGTTAATAATCCCAACCAACAGTACCTTTTTTGGCTAGTGTCAGAAATTTCTATGTACAAGCTACATCACCACAGGGGGATACATGTCCTAACCCTAGGTTTTCTCATACTCTCATTTAATCACTATAAAGTAGGGTACCATATACCAATGGAAAATCATATAAATGGCCATTGAGCTAGATATCATGCCACCCATTCCATGTAAATCTAGTCTGATTTTTTAGCATTGGGTCCCTATCCGTAGGCGGTCACAGCATTGTGACTTGGATAATCCCTTATGGTCTGACCCTAAAGAGATGTATGAGGAGATTTCACCGATGATACATCATGAACACAACTCAAGGTATCTGGTGTGGAACATCATGAACCAAATCAATCATGGGTTTGAGAAGTGATGCCCCACCACCCTGATAAATTAAGTCACATAAACTTATTCCTAATAAGAACGTCTGGGTAGGCTCGTCATATAATCTGATCAAGGAGAGCCTAATAATCCTCATCACATGTAAATTATAGGAGAGTTTTATCATCCTAAAAATAAAATAATTCAAGGAGATCATAATAATCTTTATCATACAATAAATCAAGGAGAGAATAATCATCCTCATCATTTATATCAAGTGGGATGTGAAGGACATCAAAACATATAAGGATCAAAATATGGGTCCTAGGGATCACATATGGGTATCTCAAAAAAAATAAAGCAATGAGGATTAGAAACCAGACCCCAAGAAGTATGTCGGGCATCTAGAAGATGTGAATAAAAAGGGCTTAGAAGATGAGTCCCAATAAGTATGTCTTATCACCCCAATAAACAAATAATATGGATCCTAGGGAGTACATTTGTTCATCCCAAAGACAAATTCCATGTCATGTCAAGATCATCATCCATAAACAAGGAATCACCTATGGTAATCATCACAGCATCATAAGTAAACAAATAAAAGAATAAATAAAAAAGTCAAGGTGGTCGAATGCCTAAATCCACCACTACTTCCTTATCCTCATGGTCTTAAAATTTTGGAATAGGTTCTAAGGTTAAATACACTACTATATCCACCCCAACCTTAATGTACTATCTCAGGGTCATTCAATACAGAGGCACCCATGGATCCCCTAAGTCAAAACCTTAAATAAGCATCCCACTTAGGATACTCAAGGTCTACTGGTAAAAAAAGGCATCCCTATTATGTTATTTAAGTCATTATATAATAAAAAATCCATCTTGGGATACTATAATGGAATAATTAGTGGAATCCCATAAAAAATCCTCAGTCATGGTCATACCCTCAAGTCAAGGGAAAACTTTTCACACTGGGGTTTTTAATGACCCTGACCATTCATCCAGTGAAAACTACCCATTCCATTTAATTAAAAAATTAATTAGAATTAATTTAAACAGAGGTGTTTCACCCTTAGTGGAATGCACTAGAATCCACATAATACTATAAACATGAAAAATTACTAAAGGTTAGGTACAACAGACCACCTACCTTTAAGAATATTTCCATTTATTTCCCAATGACCGAAAGTAGCTACCCAGGCCCATCCAAGCTCATCCGACATGAGAAGGGTCATGTCTCACAACCAGAACATTATAAATTAATTAATTATAATTACCCTATAATCAAATAATTAATATTATCAAGTTAAATAACTAAAAAAATTAATTTATAAAGGCATAAATCCCAAAATATCATTGGTCGATCTTGTTGCACTGGAACCATGATCAAACATTCTCCAATAACAAATGATAAATCCTAAACAATGAATCAAGAATAATCCATAAGAAATAGAACCAACAGGACCACCCAAAAAATTAATTAAAACCATTAAATCTTTATAAATTTACCACAGAAATGTACCATGATGAAACAGAATGTGGTGAAGTTCGGAGGGCCTCTCGGGATGGCCTCTTCCTAGGAAGAGAAAAATCCAAAACCAAAATGGTATATTCCACTATACTCTAGTGGAATCCAACAAATAACCCTAAACAGAAATTCTAAAAATCAAAAAATAAGGGAGAAGAAAAATGTATAAAGAAGTTGAAGAAAGATCTTACAGACCGATGACATTGACTCGCACCCAAAACCTCCTTGATCCATGAAGAATAAAGGGAAAAGAGATAGGGTGGTCGAGAGCTCCTTTCATGCCTTTTTTTTCCAAAGAAAAAATAGGGGAGGATACCCCTATTAGACCGTTTAAAAAATCCAATCCCACCTATTACAAGGCATGTAACTATAACATGTCTTGTAACAGTTTCATGATGTGTAATAGATACACGTTGTGTATTCCTCAGGTTCATCCCCCAAGATTTTGCATCATGAATTATCTAGGAAGTATCCCATGAAACCAATACAGATCTTGTAAGTAACACATGATGTGTAAAACTCATAACATCTATTTTCCAAAAGATAATCTTCCCATTCTTCCATCATTGTTCTCCTGAACCCTAGGGTTATCCACCGAAACATAAACCACATCCGAAAACACTACATCCATAAATTCAAACACTTAGAATCTTATTTCAATTTATGGTTCGTAGGATGGCCCATCTACTAATGGATAAAATTTAAAATTATCTTTCAAAACCAACTGGTCCAAAACATGGGACATTACAACCTTCCCAAATTAAAACTTCTCATCCCCAAGACGTCTTAGGGAAAAAACAAAAACATCACCCATCCTACCAAGTCCATGAATTACCACTCATAGATTTGTGTTGTGTATCTAAACATCCAACATGATTCCAAGTGATACTTAGAGAATCTGGTACATAATCTACTAAACCTCAATCCAATTCTTGAAATTTGGAATAAACCACCAAGATGACTTTTACCGGATCTCATCTAACCCAAGACACAATCACTTATTTGTCTCTTTAATCTAATTACCCATGGTGCTTTCTAACATAGGTTCCAACATGAATGGAAAAATTTGAGCCATGGTACACTAACCGTCTGAACTACTTATAAAATCATGTTGGTATCATTTTAATGATGAATTGGAATATTTATAAACTTAAAGCATTCAATTGAAAAAGATTAAATTTCTCTTCCTCCCCATTTTCATTTCACCATATGAAATATGATCCATTTATGACCCAAAACCAATGGATCATCATAAGCTATTCTGGGATCAACACCCACACTCAAACTCTACCCGAGTTTGTGTTCAAACTCGAACCAGAAATTTTCAAAGAAATTTAGGTGTACATAGTTTCATTTAATCCATGGAATATGAGATAAAAAATGGTCATCTAAAATCTAGTCTCAAGATCTCACTCCCTACCTTAGGATCATCCTTATCATCACACTAGTGAATCAATTCCCAAACATGATAGTCCATTCCCCATCCATCCTTGAACATACCCACAGAAATGTCTAAAATCTCTCTCATCCCCAAGCATCAATGCAAACATCACGCATCACCCATTCCTATTCAATGGAAACAATTCCCACGAAACACACCAAAATTCAAAAACACAATGAGGGTCACCACCCTAAAATGTTCGATAGTGTACTACACACCATAAATATTACCTTAAACAACTCCAAAAGTGAAATCTCAATAGGTTCTACCACTAAATAACAAAATTAAATTTAATAATCTTGGTATAGATCCAGTTCTCTATCATCATACTCACGATTATTTCAAGATATAGAATGATCATCTCTAATGAGGAGTGTTTTAAGATTTCATTTATAGATGTGTATATATATCCCAAACCACACTCACAAAAAGCAGGCTAAACTTACCTTTAACCAACTCCTCACACCATGTCTCCCAAAAATGTGTGTCTAGGTCTAGCCACGAGTCAATTGTCTCATAGAACTCGATTTATTTTGATGTATCCTCTACCATAGAGGTAAATTTATCATTTCATCCCATATATTGGGAAACCATTACCACAAAAATTACTTGAAACCATTGGTCCTCAACTCGCACCCAACCAGTCAACAATTTATGATTAAAATGGTACCACATGTAATTAATGTATACCTTTATCACTCGACCCATGCTACTGCGTGTCATCTATCATACTGCTAATATTTAAATGATACATGAAACATTATTATCATTAATCTAGATTATCCCATGGAATTACTCTTTAAATTTATATAACTTACTCATGCCATGATTTATTCCATGACGGCTTACTATATATCATCTTTCTAACCATGAGTGTATGCCCACACTTTAACAAACTGCTAAAAATCACCCATTTGTCAACAGAATTAGGAAACTGAATAGTATTATCTATCATCCATAGTTTCAAAACACAAGCACCCTAGTTTCCTTCTCAGAAACAAAAGGAATCACCATGCCTATATCGCAAAACCCTATAACCTATCATGCTTCAATCTCAATAATATAATACAACCAAGATCATTGCCTATAAAGTATCCACAAAACTGGTTCAACCACTCTCAAGAAATTTTTCCTTAATCCAATGGAATGTTTTCCTATAAGGGTTTGAGTTAAAATTAAGGGGCTCTAGGTCTCCTGCGTATCCCTACTGATCAAATCTCATAATGGGGTCACTAGGTCTAACCACCTATCCTAAAATATCAAACCTTTCTAAGGTAAAGATAACACAGACCTATGAGGTTTATAACTATAAAGCATGGACCTACTAGGTCCTTTATCCTCTCCAAAAATACTTATAATTATTTCACTCTAGAGGCCACAAAGTCAATATAGGATGAATAATTAACTAACACTCATTGGGCCTCAATATTTGGTAATACCCCCCTCAAAGTCCAATTCACTAAAAATGTCCCAGTACTTATCGGTATCATACTCATAAATCTTACTAGATAACCATAAATGAAAAGATAATCCCATAAAGGGACTACTAGAAAAGCATTAACAGTCGATACTAACCTGCAAGAGTCAAAACCATAATCATGTGGTTCAGTTAAGTGTAATGACAATCCAATATATTTATAAAAACATTGTTTAAGTTGTTATTGACACTTTAAATAACATAACCTAAGAAATACCACCTAATGAGGGTCTCTAACACTAGGAAACATATTCCCTATCAACACAATAGAGTCACTACACCTCATATGCATGATAATTGATTCATCATACTCACCATTGAATATATCAACATAAATCCACATAGGCTTCCATATAAAAGAAATATATATGCAAATCATCCCAATTGAGTATAATTCTACTAAAAATATATATATGGGAAAATAGAATTTAGTTTTTTGTCAAAACATTAAACAATTGTCCTCTTTCATCATAAATAATCACACATAAGAAGACCTATAAAATGTGAATCATGTGTTCCAAATATGATGCATGAGACGCCTATTTTATTTTCTAACCAAGAGTCAAAAATTGATCACTAACCACTTGCCAATGGGACAAGATCCGGAAATCTATCAATGGCATCTTTACAATAGCTAAGAGACATCAATACATAATAAATCATAACATCCACACAACATGTTCATCACTCAAATTAAAAATAATATACCACTATATCATCGCATATCAGAATAGAAATCCCATATCCATGGAAACTAAGACTTCTTATCAAAAAAAGTGTTCATGATACACCAGTCTGATTTCATCACTAGTTCCAAAAAAATCATAATAATCTTATCTACCATATCCCAAATATTAATAAAATATAAAAAGAAACACCTTTGATACCACTTTGTAACATCTTGACTCAGATTTCACTAATTCGGTCCTTTGATCCAGTTCACCACAAGGCCTCAAGTGAGCCTCCCCATATGCCAGAGTCTGCTAACTAGCAACGATGGTCTAAAAGTTGTATAGTAGAGATACTATACCATCATATCAAAGTAACAACATAGGAAATAACGAGATATCATTCATAGTAGTAATAAATAGGTTGTAGAAATAGTAAATAAACTAGAAAAAAAAACATATTGTAATACTTAATGAAATTATATAAAGTGTGAACAACCATGACATACATACAACACTAGTCACCCACTAGGCTGACCATACATGTAGGAGTAAACAAAGAAAAAAATATAAAAGTACATGTATCTACTACCAACTCTGAGCTAGAGCAAATACCAAATCTCTTCATACATATCTGATCCATCCTTCTTGATTAGTCTCAGGTCTCATCCCTACCTATTCCTAAATCCAAGTAAAGGTCTACTAGGGTACCCTAGTGAAATAGTGTCCTGAGTAGGGTGTGAGTAAAAAAACATTAGGGCACCACCAACATAGTCTCATATATTTCGAGTAATATACAGTGTACGTAAAAGTGGTCTAATCATTAGGATAATAGTAATAATAATAACTACTGAAAGAAAATGAAATACATGTGGTGAAAGACATGTTGTATAATACATTCCCAAGGAAATTTCTCAACCTAGATAGGATGAAATTGGAGAAGATAAATAAATAAATCAAGTGAACCACATTCAATCCTTGGGTCCATGATCGTAGTCAACTGGAAAAGGAATCATCATGTATATCTATATTTATATGTGTGTGAATATTTATATTCCCATATATATATACATAAATATGTATATACATGATTAAGGTGAATAAATAGCATCAATCAATATCATTCAATCCTTGGTTAGATAATCCCGATCTTTTATATATCCTATTGAAAGGGAATTGATTTAGATGTCATACCACTCAATTTTTGTATAATTAATTCAACCCCTAGGTCCATAATCTTTATTGAAAATACTTGCTTCGGACAGTGTCAGAAATGTCTTTGATCAGGCTATGTCACTACATGGGGTATATATCCTTACCATGGGTTCACCTATACTCTCTTCCAATCACTATAAGGAAGGTTGTTATATACTAATGAACAATCCTATAAATGTTCATTGATCTGGACATCATTCCACTCATGTTAACTAAATACAATCTGATGTATGAGCCTTAGGTCTCAGTCCATAGGTAGTCACTACATTACAACTTAGATAATCTTTAAGGGTCTAAACCTTAGGTGATGTATGAAGAGAGATCATTAGTTATATTTCATGACCACCCCTTGAGGTCACTAATGTAGAAAATTATGACCCACATCAATCATGGGGGTGAGACATCATTCCTAACCACCCTGATAAATTAAGTCTCATAAGACTATTCTAGGAATAACTTCTAGGTATGCTCATCATATAATCAGATCAAGAAGAGTGTAATCATCCTCATAACATGTAAATTATATGAAAGTTTGATCATCCTTAATATATAATAATTCTATGATAGCATAATCACCCACACCATAAAATAAGTCGATGAGAGTAAAACCATCCTCATCATGTATATGAAGAGGGATGTGAAGGACACCCAAAAATGTAAGGCTCAAAATCAAAATCCCATGGAGCACATCTGGATGTACCAAAAAAATTAAAATCAAGTAAAGAGTCTTAGAAACTAGACCCCAAGAAGTACATCTAGGTGTATCAAATATATTAATAAAATGGTATCAGAAGCCAGGTCCCAAAAATCATGTTCGGGCACCCTAATAGATGAATAAGATGGATCCTAGGGAGTACATCAAGGAATCCCAAATAAAAATGTCATATCGCTTTAGGATCATCAACCAAAAACTAGGAATCACCTCCATTAATCATTATTTTATCAATAGTAAACAATTAGAAGAACAAATAAAAGAGTGATATAGGTCAAATTCCTAAAACCATCACTATTGTCTCAACCTCATAGGATTGGAAGTTCAGAACATGTTCTAAGGTGACACTTACTACCATATCTACCCCAAACCTGATGTACTATCTTAGGGTCGTTCAATACTATGACACACACTATATCCCCTAAGTAAAAATGCTAAATGGGCATCCCACTAGGGATCCTCAAGGTCTACTGGTAAATAAAGGCATCCCACTTGGGTCTTTTTAGTCAATATATAAAAAAGGAATCCCTCTTGGGATCTTAAAAGGGAATAAGTAGAGGCATCCCACAAGGGATCCTTGGTCAAGTTCATATCCTCAATTCAAGGATGAAATTTACACACTGAGGTTTCTACTTACCCCAAGAGTTCATATAGTACAAATTTTCAATTCCATTTAATTAAAAAATTCATTATAATGAATTTAAAAAAAGGGGTTTTCCCCTTGGGGGAATTCCTGAGCATCCACGTACATAACACTATAAAAATTCAAAATTACTAAAGGGATGGTAAAACAGACCACCAACCTTTAGAAAGATTTCCATTTATTTCACAAGGGCAGGAAGCAACTTTCAAATCCTATAAAAACTCATTTGATATGAGAAGGGTCGTGTATCAAAACCAAAACATCATAAATTAATTTATTATAATTACTCTATAGTTAATTAATTAATCTCTTCAAGATAAATAACAAAAAAATTAATTTATAAATTCATAAAGCCCAAAATCTCACTTGTTGATCTAATTGCACTAAAATCATCACCAAACATTCTCCAATAGCATGTTAAGAAAACTAAACCTTGAATCGAGTGTAATCCCTAAGAAACAGCACCAGGACAACCACCCCAAAAATTAATGAAAATAATTAAATATTTAAAAATTCACTATGGTGTCATACCTTGATGAAACAGAATGTGGTGAAGTGAAGACAGCCTCTCAGGATGGACTTAACTAAGGAAGAGGAAAATTCCCAATTGAAACAGTTTATTCCACCATGATTTGATGGAATTCAAAAAAGAAACCTAAATAGAAACTCCCAAAATCAGAAACAATGAAAGAAAAATAGCATATAAGGAATTTGGTGGAATATCTTACCTATTGAAACTATTAAATCACAACCAAAACCTCCTTGATCTATGAATAATGTAGGGAAAACAGAGGAGGGGTCGGCCAAGAGCTACCCACACACCTCTAATTTGTCTGAAGAAAAAATGGGGGAGGATCCTCCCTATTTGACCTTTTAAAAAATAAAATCTAACCTATTACAGGGAGAAGAGAGGAGGGGTCGGCCAAGAGCTACCCACACACCTCCAATTTTTCTGAAGAAAAAATGTGGGAGGATCCTCCCTGTTTGACCTTTTAAAAAATAAAATCCAACCTATTACAGGGCATGTAACTATTACACGCCGTGTAATAGTTTCACAAACCATAACATAAACACAACATGTATTCCTTGGGTTCATCCCCCGAGTTTTCATGTCGTGAATCTACTAGTCCACACCCCATGAAACCAATACACATAGTGAAAATAATGCACAGTGTGTAAAACTACCAGTATATTTTTTTCAGTATGTGGGCTTCCCATTCTTCCTCAAGTGTTCTCCCAAACCCTCAGTTCATCCATCAAAACATAGAACACATCCAAAAACACTATATCCAGACTTCCAAACACTCAGAACCCCATTCTGATTTATGGATATCATGGCGACATATCCACTAAAGGAGAAAATTCAAATTTTATCAAAAAATCAGTTGTTCAAAAACATGGGATGTTACACCTCATAAAAATAAATAGGTTCATAACATAAAATGTGTCTCAACAAAACAAAACTGAGATGGAGTGCCCTTACCTTAGTTTTGACTTCCTTTTTATGTGTTTGAACCTTATTTATAATAAATATAAATTTATTATAAATCTATTATAGAACCATAATCATATATATCATATCATATATGATTTACTTATAAATTTTTATCAAACATTTATTAATAATTATTTATTAAAATTAGTTTTCTTGGTGATAACTTCTTGGTTTTTCAGGTGTGTTTTGGTTTAGTAGTTTTGGTCATTATACTTTCATAATGGTTACACAATATACTAAATTATAATAATGATATAAATATCATATATATTCATTAAATATATATTTATAATCATCTATAAAATTTAAAAATAGAAAAATGAATCAAATCATTTATATATATGGTAGGTCGTACGTATGCATGAACGTTGTTTTCACTTTTCAGCAGATGGAAAAAAGTAAAGGTAAATAATAATTAACCTTTACAAGATAATTTTTATGTTTTATATATTATATATTCATTAAATATAACATTATTTCCATCTATATAAAACATAAATGAAAAACTAATCACATCTCTTCGTGGAGGTGGTAGTCCACATATATGCATGAGCGACGTTGTTGTTTTCCTACAGTTTGGAAGGTAAGAATTTAGATACGATATTATAATTAAAGAAGAATAATTTTGTTATAAATATAATATATAAACATTAAATCCATCATAATAACCATCTATAAAATATTTTTATGAAAAATGAATTGTTTCGTTGCGTGGAGACGGTATGTTGTACGTACACACATGTGATACTTTCACTTCCCATTTGATGGAAAAATGGATGGATAATTTTGTTTTTGAAATCATAATATCATTTCAATACATTAATGATATTAAATTTATTATTTTATGATAAATACCACATATTACTATAATGTTAAAGGAGTAAAAATAAAGTGATCTGTTAAGGTGATTACCTCTTCTTTGAAAGAACTCCTTTAGATCCTTTCTTATGGAAACAAGGGTTAGTATTTCAGGAATCATATAACCTATAAAACTTGCATAAGGATTTTTAGAATAGGTTTTGGTAGGGTTTGGTTGAGATAATAGGCTCTAGGTGGTTTATATAAGAGATGTGATTTGGTGCCTTTTATAGTGAGAGAAAGGACATAAATGGAATTAATAAAATATTTAAATATAATAAATTAATTTTCATGTAAAAGTGGAAACATTTTGCTAAAATTTAGATTATAGGATAGTATATGTTTTAAATCTCATTAATAAAATAATTTTGGAAATGTTTAAGTGGTATTTTAAACCTTATCTTTTAGTTTTACCTCTTAGTTAACCTATTTTAATATTAACCATGGTAACACCTTTTTCACTCTTAAATGGTTATAATTTTACTTATAAGGTAAAAATTATCCTATAAATGGAAAATATATTACATTTTACACCATATATTATTCCATTTTCCTATATTAATATTTTTATGATTTTAAGTAAATTAATAATATATTATTTTTCATAAAATATAAATAATGTAATTTTTGACACTATTCATTTAATATAACATTGAAGACATCAAGAAAAATACATAATATTAATATATAATTTTAAAAAATATATAATATTTTATATATATAATTCATTTTTTATAATAAATTACTCAAAAATATTACTTTTAGAGTTTTTTAAGTATTTTATTTTATTTTTCTTTTAATTGATTAAATACTAAATTGGTGTTGCGTGAGAATTTAAGGTAATTATTTAATAACATAAAATTAAAAATAAATTACCATGATAAATAATACATTATTTTTAAAATAAACATTTATAACCTTTCTTTTCCAGTTTTTATCCTTGTAATAAAAATTTAGATTTATTAAAGTCAAGAGAGTGACATTTTTTATTTATTCTTTTCTTAAGTTAATATAAAGGTATTAATCAAAGAAATATGTCCCCAAGTGGTAATATATTAGATAATATTATATAAATTGATTAAATAAACTCATAAATTAGGATAAAGGATAGTTTTAGGGTCATTTTTTAGTTCTTATCATATTATTTGTTAACCTTAATTATCTGATTTACCATTTACTAATGTGATAAATTTTACCACAATTATTACTCATAATGCCTAAAAATAAAATTGTATTATCTACCAAATATATACCACCTTGTTAAAAATATGGAATCAATTTTTCAAGATTCAATATCTATATGTTTTAGAAATTAATTTAAGATAAAAACCTAAAATGTAACAAAAAACAATTTTTCAAAAAAAATTTCCTTTTAAGTATAAAATGTTTTTATACCAAATTCAACCATAAAATTGATTCCAATTAAATAAAATTATTTATTAATAATATAATATAACTAATTTTACTTTTAAATCATATTAAAACAAAATTTAACTTTGTAAATAATTGAAAAAAAAATCAATTAAAATCAGTATTTTTCACTATTCATTGGAAAATCAATCTTTTCAAAAAAAATCCTAAAAATAAATCTAAGATGATTTTTACATGATGATTAAAAAACTATATAATTTTTATAAAATAAAATTTCTAAATTTTATATAAATTAATTATAATGTTCTCTCATAAAAAGCAATAAAATCCATTTTTAAAGAAACCATATTTTGAAGAATAAAACAGCTTTATTAAAAAACGATTACTTATATACTAATAATTAATCAATGATTTTTATTTATTTGGTAATATATATATATATATATATATATTATAATGTGGTTAATCTTATTTATTCCCTTCAATTTAACAGCAAGGTTGTGACGTTCATATTTAAATAATAATATTTTGTGGTTTATTTAAGCTCGGTGTTTCACGTTGTATATTCTATTGAATAGTGTTATTTTAAAATATTGGGGTGTTACACTTTTATATGTATATGATATCTTCTATGGTGTAAAAAATTAGAAATATGGGCAATATTTTACTTATCTCATGAGATCAGAATTTGAAATGCCTATGATTAGTGAGATTATATATTATCTTGGGCTTTAAGTGATATAGAGAAAGGAATATACCTTTATATCTCAAGAAAAGTATGTGAGATAGATTCTGAATAAGTTCAACATTCATGATTCTAAACCAATTTCAACTCAAATTGTGGTTGGAACCAAGCTTGGAAATCATTAGGATGGGAAGTTTGTGGGCCCTACCTTATACGAGAGGATAATTAATGGTTGTCTATATCTGATTACAAATCAAACAGATATTATTTTTATAACTAACATGGAATATTACTTCCAGAGTAACCCAAATGAATAACATCTCATAGAATTTAATTGACTTATGAGATACATCAAAGGTACTCTTGATTATGGATAACTCTTTGATGTTGGGAAGGATCATGATTTTTTTATATTTTCTTATGTGGATTGGGTAAATTATAGTAGATCATAAGTCCATTTTTTGTGGTGATTTTTTTATTAAAATAAAATGTGTGGTATGGAAGAGTAATAATTAGTAAATCGTATCACTAAGAATAATAAAAGTATAATGTATCTTAGTGACCAAGTCATGTACATAGCTCATATGGATGAAACAATAGCTTGATGATATTGGTGAAGAAGTGAAAAATTCAATAGTGATGTACTATGATAATAAGAGTGGGATTGAGCTCATATAGAATCTCATTCAACACTCCCCTTCCAAACATATCAATATTTGGTATCACTTTATCATAAAAAAGTCGATCAAGGAATGGTAATTTTGGAGTGTATCAAAACTAATTAAAAACTGGAAGATATCATTTTTAAACCATTGGACACTCTTATGTTTGAGAAACATTAGTTTAAACTTGGGGTTAAACTACCTCCCCCATCTTGAGGATATTTAGAAGTTACCCTATCCCCATTCATTTAAATGTTTCTAAATATTTGTAAAGTGGTGAAAGTTTGAGGGGGAGATACGATTCATGGGGTGTATTTTGTTAGAAATAGATCATATGATTTTTTCTCTTTGGGTTTACTTTAAAAGGGGTGGAATAACTAGAAAAATTATGTTTAAGCTTTTAGTGGAATAATATTAAAGTTTGATATGTATGTTTCTTTCCAATAATTAGTGTTAGTACAGAGACTCTCTAATTAAGTGGAAGTCTATGGTATGAAGATAGGTGAAGTTTTAAAATGAGTAATTTTATGATGCATGGAATGCTTGCTTGGTCATTTTTTCTACACTGATCATTTATCTCGTACACTTAAATTTATGTATGAGTTTTTCTACCACATTTTTGTAGACTTAAAGAATGTATGTGGGAGTGAATTTCACATTTTATTTCTAATAAAACCAGAGGGATATAATGTTTTAGCTACGGTGATCTAAGAAGTAAATTGATGGTGTAAAATACCAACCTTGTGTGGAGGTACATTCCTATTTAATTTTTGGTTAAAATTCATTTTTTATGGATAATTAGGTGTTTTTTGGGTGTATGGGAAGTTTTGGGGGTGTTCTATTGGTTCAGGACATGAAAATAGGAGAAAAGAATTCAAACAGTGTGTAGCATATGGTTGGTGCACGGTTAGTAAAAATTGTGTGCATAGCCAGGGAAACCAAGAGTTCATACCTTCTTTTGGATAGAGGATAGCACATGGTCACAACATGGTTTTATAAATAGTTTGGGTGCTTCCAATAGACTATGTTTCTTTTCCCCTCTTGGATATAGGGATCCACATGGTTGGCGCACAGTTTGGACAACCGTGTGGCCAGACCGTTTAGCTCTTAAAAAGGGGGAAATTCCCATTTTTACCTCCTAATATTATTTCTTTCTCCCCAAAATTTATCCCCCATTTGACTCTCTATTTCTAGGGTGATAAACCAGTACCCCCTCCTCCTCCATGGGTGATTCCCATTTGGTTCTTATTCATTTGTATTGTCATGGGGTGAAAATCGAATCTCCGAGTAAGTCTTCATCTATATTTCCTTCCATTTTTTGGAAGAGTCATGTTGTGTGGTTTCCTATCCTTAAAAGGCCCTAAAACCATATTTTTTCCATCATATTTGTGTATGGGGATTTTACAATTGTTTGAGTTCAAATCAAAGGTTTATTTTAAGTGGGAATTTGTCCATGAGTATGAGGTAGGTGTTCTTTAATATTTTACCATATCCTTGATGTTTTATAAGTGTATTTTGTTGTTCCAATGAACTACCATGTTTCGTTTTAATTTTTTGACTAGGTAAATTTATTTGGGCCTTATATTTAGGTGTGATACCCTTTATGGACCCCATTGATTTTTTTAATGATGTGAGACCAAAACTAGGGCTACACTTGGTGTATGCCAACCCCATGAAAATGTTAAAATGAGTGGGGAAATGTTGATATATTGTGATTAAGAAAATTAATGGGTTGTAAATTATATTTGGGTATGAGGGTTTGGTTAATTAGATAACTGGTAAACTTGAATTTGTTAAGTTCCCATGGAGTTTTTTTCAATGGTTTAAATAATGTGTTTTGGGTATTGACATGGTTATGGTTTGTAATGAAGGAATTGATTTTTTGAATGTGAGTAATCTTTTTAAAGGAGATGTTGACCTCAAAATGATTTTAAAAGGGGTTCTTATTGATGTATTTCAAATGATTATTTGAAATGGGGGGTGTGGTCCATTTCTTGTTAAAAATTCTTCATGATTGTTTGAAAATAGGAATGAAATACTTGGGGCATGTTTTAATTTTTATTTAAGTATTAAGACTCATATTTTAAAGGGTGGATTTGAGATTATTTTAAATGAGTAATTTTATTTGTGTGATATCATCGAATTTTGAAATGAAGTTGATTTTAATTCTTGTATGGTGGATAATATAGCATAAGGGGGTGTTTGACATAGTGGTATATGTGTTAATAGATTATTCCCTGTAAGTGGGGTCTATATAATGAGTTATGATTGTAAATGATAAATGTGTTTATCGTTTGTGGTTTGTGTTTGTTAAATGTGTTATGGTTAAAGAATCATGTTCACATGGCTTGGTGGTATATGGGGTATTTACTTGAGCTCATATGCCCATGGTTCGGGTTGGACTAAATCTCTAAACACCACACTATAATGCTCGGGTTAGGGAGTTAGAATAATGCTCTATGCCCCTAACAGTTTCATTTGATGAGACTACCAGGACTGAGGATCCAAGTTAAGTGTTATGTAATGTATGTTTGGGATGTTATAATAAGGATCTATACTTCCCAATTAATATAAATGGTGTGGTTTGGGATATCGTACTGAGGCTATATGCTTCTCAAATGCATGGACATGGCTTGATTACTATATTGAGGCTTAAAGGTATGTTAATAAGTTGTTTTTGTTGAATGTAATTCTGATTAAAAGTATGTGACCCCTTAAGGTTATGGATTAATCACCCAGTGGGAATAGTTTTAGTTTTTTATTGGATGGAATTATGGAACTTAAAGGATAAAATGGTTATTAATGATTGTTTACATGTGAAACATATTTTATTTATTCATTTTTTAGTTATCGCATTTTATTATCTTGTATAAACTATTATATAGACTAGTAATTGCTTTAAAACCCGTTGGTGATGGCCTACTGAGTTGTACTCACACCCTGCTTAGGTCGCCATGGAACTTGGGTACCTGAGCAGATGATACTTGATTTATAATACAAGTTCAGGATAGGAACCTGGTGTATAGTTGTGTATGGGATGATGGGTTGGAGCGGAGGAGGTTAGTATTGGGTTGGTACTCGGGTCTATGTTCAGGGTATTTTGGTAGTTTTAGTTTGGAATTTGTTTTCATGGTTGTCTAATATGTAGGATATATGTATCATTATTGTAATAGGTATTCACTTATTATACTTGGAATTTGTCTCATGTTGTCCATTTATTTATTCCTGGTGGTTATTATATCTATTAATATTATTTATATTGTTTCATTACTCTAATAAGTGGGTATAGTCTCCCAAAAATTTCTTCATAGACCCATGCTATTAGTCGGTGTCCTCTATTATATGGGTAGGCATGCCTAAGGTCATGTGATGACCCATCTTGGGGCACCAGATATAGTGTTCACTAGATCCGGGATGTTACAAAGTGGTTTTATACAATTTTCTTTTTTCTTACTATTTGGGCATGGTAGATAGTATACTAGGATCTTATCAAGGCTTGATAATTATCTCATTCCTATTTTCTTGTATCCCCATGTACAAGGGAAACCCCATGTTTCCAAGGGTGGGAATGGATATTCTATTTTGTGCTTTTATGGTTGATTGATACTTCCACCATGGGTGGAACATTTGGATGTGATATTATTGATTTACGATGTTTTATTTCTTGACCTGGTATGGTAGGAGAGGGTGTGTAATTTTGTACATCATTCTAGGAACATAGGAGTGATAGTTCATCCATATGTTTCATGTTATTAAAAGTTATTTGGGACTCGCATGTTAGTAGTGTCCTTTCTATCAGTGGTTTAAGATTGATGATATTTCCTTAAAATGTCCATTGATGAAAGATTTATTAAAAAATGAATTTGAATAAAGAAAGGATTTTTTTAAATGTTGGTTAATTAAAAAATATTTTTTTAAAGTTTAAATTCTTGGGATTTTAAATTTAATGTTTTGAAATGTGAAACCTTGGATTTTAAATGGAAAAGTTTAATTAATATGGTAAATGGGAAAATGATGGAACTTTTAAGGATACTAGTGCCGGGTATCCCTTGCGCTGGTTTTTTACCCTGTGTATTGGTGGTTTTGGTAGTGAGAGTCCATTGGTTTGAGACGTTGGGTTACATGATGTGATATATTTATGGGTTTGGATGTACTTGTTAATGGAATGTTGTTCGTCATGTTTTTAATTAGGTTGTGAACTTAAAGTTATGAAATGATGTCTGTTAATGTGGATATAGTGACTTTTGTGGGTTAAGACATTGAGAGTTGTGTTTTGGGCCCTAGAGTGGGTGTTTTCATGTGTTTATTATATATGTGTACTAGTATCTTTAGTGTGAAACCTAGATTAAATAGTTTTTTGGTGCATTAGATATAGTGTGTTTGGAACGGGGGTAGGATTGCCGCCTGTTAGAAATGGGTTTTTTGAGATTTTATGTGTATGGATTAGAGAGAGGTCCAATGGAATTTATTAGGAATGACTCTAGTTTAGGGATTTGGTATCATTTGAAAATTTTGGTGACTTAGGAGAGGGTTCGTACGGGGTTGTTAGTGCTTTTGGGTGTGTATGGAACAGGTGGATGTTTTGGACTTTGGAAGTGGAACACAGAGAGTGTTTCCTAGTGTGGGTTTTTCCTAGAGGGATAAGGGGGGAGTTTGATGGTTTTGGTGAGGCAACTTGAGTTTTTGTTATTATTTGATAGTCTTGGGAAATTGAGGGTAGCCTTAAGGGAGGTTGGCATAGTGTTTTAGGTGTCGTGGAATGTGAATCACGAGTGGTTTCTTTATAGGTGGAATCAATGCATATTTATTAGAATTTGGTAAAAGTGAATAGTTATTCCTTTCTCTTTCCTAAGGGAATCACTTGAGTGCTTACATTTGGTTGTAAAGGTGTTTGTGAATGGAAGGATCATTCATAGACCGGACCCTATAGTTTTAATGATGTTTGGTAAGGAAATCAATATTGATTTAGGTAAAACAAGGTAAGAGTGACCAAATCATGTAGGACACTTTTTTTATATAGGACAACCAAGGGTGAGGGTGGTCATGTGGTTTGGATTGGTCATATGAATGGTTTAGTTATTGGGTGAGACATTGATAAATCCTTGTGTCTGATGAGGTTGATGGATCAGGGGGCAAGGTCATTTGTGTGAGTGGGTGTTTGGGCCTAGCATTGATAATGTAAGGCTCGTGTGACCTAGAGTCAAGTTTAGTGTTTTTTCATAGGAAAGTGTGATTACTTAGAGGATTTAATGAGTTCTATATGTGTGAACGTGTTGGGAAATCATGATACCATTTTGGATGGGTGAACAGGAGGATAGGGATAAGTGCTAGTTGTTTTCTGTGAAACCAAAGGGGTGAGTGTGGTTGTGTGATAGACCATTGGTTTTGTTTGATGTGTTTGATCATTTTTTTTGTATTGTGAATCACTGGGATCATGCTGGAAGTACTCGAGGTGTGTGAAAATGGTAGTTCCATAAGAAATGTGGGTTTGCGATTGATTGGTAGAGATTCATGAAATGGTGGTGAGTTCAGTTGGTAATCCCTCTTGAGTGGTGATGGTCGGGTGTCAATGAGATGTTGATGGATAGGTACTATCGATACTTTTGATATGTCAAGGTTTCTCTATAGTGGGAGGTGACATTAGTACTGGAAAGTTTTTTGTGGTGTTCATTGATGAATTATTATCATACTTTAGCTAGTGACGACTGTGACCAATATCTTTACATCATCTCAGTTACGCTGAGAGAGCTTTGGATTTATGCCTAGATACATGAATGTGATTTGATTGGATATGGGGACTCTTGAAGTTTAACCTCATGGATTGATACATGTGGAGATGTATGGTGGGAGGTGCACCATAAACCAGTTATGGGAGAGGTCCTGGGATGGACTGAAGGTCGACAAATGTCATGAGTGCAGCTCTCAAAAGTTAGGAATGGGTGGCGGTGGGTGATGTTTGGTTGTTTTAGTGGAATCTTGATGATCATGTACAAGTTTTAGGATTTAGTTTGTGATAAAAGTGTGAGCCTTGGTGGTTATAATTTCTTGATGGAAGTGGTGATAATGACACTCCTAAGGTGGGGAGCAGTATGTAAGTCATGGATGTGTAGAGCAGGTAATGGAGTGGATGTGGTGGCATCAGGATGCTGATAAGAAACTTTTTTGGTACACATTTGGGTTCCTATGGGAAGGCCGTATGGGACTTGGTTGGGGTGATCAATCGAGTTGAGCAGTAGCTATGGGATTTGGATGATTCTAAGAGGAAATATGAGTGGTTTCGTCAGAGACATGTTAGTGGGTGTTGTGGACACCTAAAATGTTTTGTGAAGTAGCGAATTCTATGATGGTGAAGTTTCAATAGAGTTTGGGAATGGACTCTGGTGGGTGTGTGAAAATTAAGGATGTATTCATTAGATTAGATGGTTTCATGTCTAAGTAGATGGGTGACATGTCAACAGTTGAAGTTGGGCACCAAAATAGTGAGTTGGATGGAATGGTCTGGCTCAGTTGGGTAAAAGGGAATGGATATGGTGGTATTTAATCCACCTTCAGTTAATTTTGGAATGATATGTGAATCCTGGTAATGAGAATGGGTTTTAAGAAAGAACCAATTATGTAACACCCCGAGATTTTATGAGATATATTCATTTTAATTTCTTTGATGTCTGTTTTTGTATAATTCACCAAGATTATCTTGCGCTATATGCAACACCGTATTAGCTTGCAGTATACACAACACTATTCTTGGCTCGTGTTACACACAATTTCAAGTTCATTTTTTAGAAATTATTCTATGCAAAATTAATTATAGATTTTGTTTATTGTATAAATGAAATAAGTTTTGATTATGTTATACGAAACACCAAATGGAGCTTGCACTACATGCAGCCCTGACTTGGCTTGCATTACACGCAATCGTGACCTTCCTTGATAGCGTGTGTAGTACGCAATATCGGGTTTCGCTAAACAATGATATATTGTTATAATATTATTATGAACTAGATGTTATGAATAATATTAACTAAATTTTGAATTTTATAACATTATTATTCATCTTATACATTTTCTAGAACATGGTATGAGAACAAAATAAAGTTTTCTGGTAAAATAAGTATTTTTCAAAAAATGCAGTTCTGCCGCTTTTTGATGGAGCACCCACTTTAAATCTAGTTTTTGACATGTTTATAAGTTAAATTTGACAAAATAAAATTCTTCTTTGTAATAATGATATAAAAATTTACATTGGATAAATTTTTCATATTATTCTGATAACTTTCATATTTTAATGAATAGTAAAAACACACTATATTTTAATTAAAAACAACTTTTTTATCATAATAATTTATATGGTTAAATTATAATATTAAATGGTTTTAAAGTATAAATAGAATATATTTTTACCATTTAATTTAATTTATGTAATTATCATTGATTTTACATTGAATTTTTAGGTTAAATCAATTCAATCTTTTGCATTGTTTTAAACAAAAACCCATTTTTTTCAACAACGGGATTAATTTTAAATTAATTTCTGAAACTTCTTTATCTTGAATTAGAAAAAATATATTTCATATTTGGAATTATTAGGTCAAAATTATCTTAATTGGCCACTTTTTATTTTTGGGCACTATGAATAGTAACTACGGTAAATTTTATTTACCATGGTTAAAGATAAATCAGGTAATTAAGGGTAAATATAATATTATAAAATTACCCTAACACGTGTCTTAATATAATTGGATGATTATATTTCATCCTAAGTAATATTTGGGTCTAAATTTAATCCATTGTAACCCACTTGGATGTGATTAAAACCTTTAATTTATTTTATTTTAAAGAAAGTGAAATATGTCTCACTCAAACTTTAATAATTAATGTATTTTTAATATGAGGTTATACATAATATAAATTCAATAATAAATACTCATTTTAAATATAAAATGTTTTTATTTATTATGGTAATTTATTTTTAATTTTTAAGATATATTTAAATACCTTAATTTCTTATACATTAATGTTGCAGAAATTATTTATTTAGTGAAAAATCAATAATATAGTTTTTATTAAAGTAATAATACCCATAAAAAGGCCCAAAAACTTGACCAAAACCTATTAGTATAGTATATCTATACCATAATCATCCAAGGGTCGACTTTGGGACCATTTGGAGCCTTATAAAAGCGATTATGACACTTATATTATTTTATTTTAAATGATGTCAAAGTTGTCACCTTCATAATTTAATAAATAGAACAATTTAAATGTTGTAATTTTAAGATGATAAATTCGATTAAAAGTATTATTATAAAATTTAATATATTTATATTAATCAAATAATTTTATTTTTAATTTTTACACAACAAATAGATATATTAAATAATTATATAAACAATGTTGTAGTAATTATTTTACTAAGAGAAATATCAAATAAATGGTTTTAAAAATATTAAAATAAATATTATATGAACAAATTAATGTGATCCAATAATTTTTTAGATTAATATTACATGTTTCAAATCTATTAAATATTTTGGTTCGAATATATATTCTGTTTGGATGTTATGTATGTTCAAATAATTGAATAGTATCAAAATTGACACTACTAATATTTTATTAAAATAACATATTAATAAATTGTTTAAAAATCATAAAAATATTTAAAAATTAAAAATTATATGGTCTAAAATGTAATAATTTATCTAATTATGGAAAATTCACAACAAATAAGTAATTATTTATAACAATTTAATAATTAGAATATTATTGCCACAAATAAAATTAAATAAATTAAATAAGGATAAAGAAAAGTGTTAAGGTTTAAAATAAACTTAAAACATGTCTAAATTTTATTTATTGATGACATTAAAACCCTATCTCATCTAATATTCAAATTAAAGTAATATTTGAGGTTTTTAAGTGGGGTTTGAATTTATTATAAATTAATATTTTTTAGGTCTCCAAAAGTGCCCCTCTCCTCCCTTATAAAAGGGCACCTCCTCCCTCTCCTCTTCACACAAAATTTGAGCCTGAAAGCTCATCTAACCTCTACCCATTTCACTTATCCACTTCCATATAAACCTACTAGAGGTCCTGGTCTTCTTCAAAGACCAACTTTGGTTCCCTAAGAGGAGGTTAAGTGGAGGCGCGTCGAAGAAGAGGTAATCTCTTCTACTGATTCTTTCAAGTTTCTTTATTCTTCTACTTCCTCTTATTTAGTTGTTTCATTATAAAGTAATAACATAAGTATAAATAATATACTGATATGTAATTATAAATATGAAACAATACCATTTCACCTTTTATCCATCCTACGGAAAATGAAATCACTGTGCGTGCATACGTACGGAATACTGTCTCCATGTCGTGGTGTAATCTGTTTTTCCACCACCACCTTACTTGGATGGGTATAATGCTGTAAAAAAAACTATATATGTTTATTATAACATCATAATGATTCTGAGATATTATATCATCCACTCCAATTCCATTCAATAATTATGGTAATGATATCATCGCTCGTGCGTACGTACGGATTACTGTCTCCACGACGCGATGAGATTCATTCTTCATGTTAACCATTAAAGAATGATTATAAATTATATATAATGAATAATAATGATATATATGACATAATAATGCTACTTGATTTATGTATATATATATTTCATCTAATTACTTCCATTCAACTCAATAAGGAAAGGAAAACAATGTTTATGCGTACGTACAACCTACCGTCTCCATGAACGGTGTGTTTCATTTCATTTATATATCTATTATATATATATATATATACTGAATATATATGATATATAAATCATATTTTACATTCTTTAGGTAAGTAAATCATGATATAAGTAATAATAATATCAATAACAATAAGTCCAAACATGTACGATAAATGAAACGGTTTTACCCAAAATGTTGTTTTAACATGGAATTGACAAAAGAACGGGTAATATAAAGTCATAAGTGAATCATATATGATATCATAAATATTATTATGGTTCTGTTACAAGTTAATAATATGTTTAAACCCACTATACAAGAGTTTTGGACAGGTACGGAAGAAATTGGACCTTAGGTAAGGGATAATTATTCCAATCTCGTTATAATCCGAGATTGTTTATTCGTAAGTATTTACTAGGGTTATATTTTTCATCCTTGTCCATAATAATGGTTTTAATAATTTGTTTAATATTATTCCATTTATTTTTAAATTCATGTTTACCCCTTTTTGACTTTTACTATGTAGTATAGAAGGAATATTTCTTTTGCTTACCATACGAGGTACTTTTTGACTTTTCCGACAAAAGTACGAGAATAATGTTTTTTTAACTTATACGGAGTGAATATATTTTTACGGTTTCATAACGACTTATTTCAATGAAGCTTTGTCTACAAAATTTAATTATTATTTTCAACAAAATCTTTTTCTTTTAAAATTTCATGTCATTTTGAGAAAAGAAAATGATTTTGAAGAAGAAAGGATATTTTCCCCAATAATTCATTTCAAGTGTATTTCCATCTAAGATGACATTATTTAGTATGTTTATGTTTCAAGTATAATGTATCTATTATTTACATGGTTTGATTTTTCTTATGATGAAATGATATTCATTTCTTTTATATGGATTATGTTATGATGGAATGATGTTTATGAAACCCATTTTATTCGTTGGGTTATTATGAATGATGTATGTTTATTTTTTGGCACTCGTAAGAATGATTTCATTATGAGATGGGTGGGACCTATATCTCCATCCAATTCATTGGGTAAATATTTATATCTCATGAGATAGAAATGGTTGCAATGGAAAGTAAAATCTGGTTCATTAATACAGGGATGGAACGGCAAGTAAACCCGGTTCAGTAATGGACTTTGTCCACTATGATGGTCTTGGAGGTAATGCCTTGGCTACTATAGAAATCATATCACGTTATTAATGGATTCCACAATTACATGTTTTATTACCATGCTATTTTATCAGGGTTAATGTTCCTTTATGATCTATGCCTTATGCACTGCCAAGATTTATGTTATTACTCATGATTTTGATGTTTTATGTTCATGTTCTTACATTCAAATGTTTATGGATTGTTTTAGGTTCTCCATGTTTACCCTTACTGAGCATTTGAGCTTACCCTTTTTTTTCATTTCCCCATGATATATATAAAGGTTTTAGGTAAGAAAATAAATGGCGAAGATCTTTATGTGAGATGTTGATGATCTTTCACCATGATTAGAAGATTATGTTCCAAGTTTCCAAAGACACTAAACTAATATGGTCTTTGGGCGTCTATTTTTGTCATGTATAAAGTATTCCAAAAAATTAATGTAATTTCTATGTACGTCAAGCTATGGGTCACTACAATTGGTATCAAAGCAAAGGTTTAGTCAACCCTTGGAAACTAGGATGCGAAAACTTTAGTGATATCCCTAGAGATATTTCTAAGGTATGTATAGGGATTTCCCTAAGGTTAAGTATAAGTATAGGTTATAGTCCTAGAATTATGGTAACGATCTTAGAATTAAACCTAAGATGTTATATATTGAAGTTACTCCCCCTTTATTATGTTGTTTTCCTAGAATGATTTTTTCCTCTCATACTATTCTTTTTGGGTTTTAGAAACATGGCTGGAAACATGAAGATTCATGATAATGGAGAATATGATGGACAGTGGAATGATATTCTTCATGAGAAACCAAATTAAATTGTATATGGAATTCCACATATCGTTATTATGCCTAATTAGAAATCTCTTAATATGATCAATAATCTCAACTTTGGTAAGTTTCCTGACTCAGCTAATAAGAGAATGACAGAGTTTTATGATGATCATAGAGGAAAGAAAGTTTAATTCTCCTCATGTAAATCATGTGGGAAGAGGCATCAGGGAGAATGATTCAAAGGAACTGGAATATTCTTTGGGTGTGGAAAAGAAGGACACAAATCCAATAAATGCAAAGTAAAAGGTTCAGTTAACACATTGTACAAGGATAATGGTATTTCTAAGACATCAAAAATGGTTAAATGTTTTAAATGTGGAACATACAGGCATTATGAAAACCAATTCCCTAAGGGAAAATCTCATGAAGAGAATCAGCATGGTCGTATGGGTAGTATTTATATTGATTATGATGAAGAGAATACAAATGATATATGAGACGAAATTAGTGTTGAGGAATAAAATGATGAGGCTCGGTCAATGGTTTAAGAAGGTAGTGGAATGATTTCATGTTTATCAAGAGTAATGTTGAATAAGTAATTTCATGGTACTATAGAATAAAGAAACATCTAAGGATTTTTACACTATTGTTTTTACTTAAGTTTTTTGAAAGTATATGTTGAATAGTATTGGTAACCATGAAAGGTTATTCAGATATTTTTAGAAAGCATATGATATGAACATAATTAAGGGGTAAGGAGAAAATGAAATGTTTGATAGTGTTAATGAGCTCATGACTAATATAAGGACAAAGTTATATCATTGTTTGAGTATATATAAATTTTGGGATTTTGGTATGTGGAAAGAGTTAAATTTTGACAGCATTCATGTTTTTACTAATGTTCAACGGGTATTCATTTTTCAAGAGAATACATGATTAAGGTATTCACATTTTTGGAATGTAACCAATAAGATATATCTTATGATATATGGGGGATAAATGATGGAATTCACATGCTTGGTTGATGACATTTCTATTAAACATTTTCTTTATACTATGAGCTTGGATAGAAGTATTTTAGATAAGTCTAAAGATTTGAAATAGATTATGTTGAAGATAAGATAATATTGTTTAAGGATAGAACCTTTTTCGATATTATTTCTGGAATGTTATAAAAGTGTAGTTTTAGAAAAAGGACAACCTGTAGGACGGGTGACAACCCATCGCGTCAGACAGGGTTGCGGGAATCGAACCCACAACTGAAGTGTGACGGGCCTTTATCACCTACCACTGACCCACAGGAAGTCCCTGGTTAATAGAAACTAGTTTTATTTTATTAAGCAGTATGATAGATGAAGTATAAATCCATTTTTAAAACCATATACAATTAATCTCACCATAGATGGACATATTTATATTTAATAAATTTTTCTAACTTTTTGAGACAGATGGAATAACATATAATTATATCGCATGACCTGCTAACATTTCAAGAAGGAAAAATTCAACTTCATTTCTTTAAATAAGATATGAAGTAAAAATTGTTCATGGAATGACCAAAGATGACATTACACTGAAATCAAGTAATTATTTCTTTTAAAAATTATTCAAAATTTGAGAAATGATCTTTAAAACCAAAAAATTTCTCCTAGTGCCCTCATATATGATGAATCATATGGTACCTTAGATCATCAAAAATTTATGGCTTTGTGATTGTTGGATTTTTCATAGCCATGTCTTCTACCACTCTTCATCAGAAGTTGATGGTTATATTTCTATTCCATTTATATATTTTCACCTATGTGGAAACCTAGTGATGAGTTAATTTGGGTAACTATTACATTTCATACTTTAGTTATTAAAATTAAGTTTTAGTATTCCTTTTTACGACATGAGTTTCTATGAAAGAAAATTTCAAGTAGTAAATGATTTATAACCCCGACGAATTTTGAGGGCGAAATTCATTTTAAGGGGGGTAGCATATAACAACCTAAGATTTTATGAGATATATTCGTTTTAATTTCTTTGATGTCTTTTTTCGTACACTTCACCAAGATTATCCTGCACTATATGCAACACCGTATTAGCTTGCAGTATACGCAACACTATTCTTGGCTCGTGTTACACAAAATTTAAAGTTCGTTTTGTAGAAATTATTCTACGGAACATTAATTATAGATTTATTTTAACGTATAAAATAAGTAAGTTTTGATTATGTTATAAAAAATACCAAAGGGAGATTTCACTACACGCATCCCTAACTTGGCTTGCATTACATGCAATCGCGACCTTCCTCGATAGCATGTGTAGTACGCAATACCGGGTTTCGCTAAACAACGATATATTCTTATAATATTATTATGAACTAGCCTTTATGAATAGTATTAACTAAATTTTTAATTTTATAACATTATTATTCATCTTAAACATTTTCTAGAACATGTTATGAGAATAAAATAAATTTTTCAGGTAAAATAAGTATTTTTCAAAAAATGCAGTTTTGCCGCCTTTTGATGGCGCACCCACTTTAAATATAGTTTTTGAAATGTTTATAAGTTAAATTTGATAAAATAAAATTCTTCTTTGGAATCAGGATATATAAAAATTTACTTTGGATAAAATTTTCATATTATTCTAATAACTTTAATATTTTAATGACTAGTAAAAACACGCTATATTTTAATTAAAAACAACTTTTTTCATTGTAATAATTTATATGGTTAAATTGTAATATTGAATGGTTTTAAAGTATAAATAGAATATATTTTTACCATTTAATATAATTTATTTCATTATCATTGATTTTACATTGAATTCGTAGGTTAAATCAATTCAATCTTTTGCAATGTTTTAAACAAAAACCCATTTATTTCCACAATGGGATTAATTTTAAATTAATTTCTACAACTTATGTATCTTGAATTAGGAAAAATAGATTCCATATTTGGAATCATTACGTCAAAATTATCTTAATAGGATACTTTTTATTTTTGGGCCCTATGAATAGTAACTACGGTAAATTTTATTTACCATAGTTAAAGGTAAATCGGGTAATTAAGGGTAAATATAATATTATAAAATTACCCTAACACTTGTCTTAATATAATTGGATGATTATATTTCTTCCTAATTCATATTTGGGTAGAAGTGGAATCCATTGGAACCCACTTGGATGTGATTAAGACCTTTAATTTATTTTATTTTAAAGAAAGTGAAATGTGTCTCACTCAAACTTTAATAATTAAAGTATTTTTAATATAAATTTATACAGAATATAAATTCGATTATAAATACTCATTTGAAATCTAAAATGTTTTTCTTTGTTATGGAAATTTATTTTTAATTTTTAAGAGATATTTAATTACCTTAATAGCATATACATTAATGATGTAGAAATTATTTATTTAGTGAAAAATCAATAATATAGTTTTTATTAAAGTAGTAATACCAATCAAAAGGCCCAAACACTTTACATAAACCTATTTGTCGAGTATATATATACCATAATCATATAAGGGTAGACTTTGGGACCCTTTTAAGCCTTATAAAAGCTATTATGACACTTATATTATTTTATTTTAAATGATGTCAAAGTTTTCACCTTCATAATTTAATAAATATAACAATTTAAATGTTGTGATTTTAAGATGATAAATTCAAGTAAAAGTATTATTATTAAGTTTAATATATTTATAATCATCATAGGATTTTATTTTTTATTTTTATGCAACAAATAGATATATTAAATAATTATACAAAAATGTTGAAAAAATTATTTTACTAAGAGAAATATCAAATAAATGGTTTTAAAAATAATAAAATAAATATCATATAAAACAATTAATGTGATACAAGAATTTTTTAGATTCATATGACATTTTAATAATCTATTAAATATTTTTTTTCAAATATATCTTCTATGTGGATGTTATTTATGTTCAAATAATTGAAAAGAGTCAAAATTGATACTATTGATATTTTATAAAAATAACATATTAATAAATTGTTTTAAAATAATAAAAATATTTAAAAATTACAAATTTAAATTTATATGGTCTAAAATGTAATAATGTATCTAATTATGGAAAATTCACAACAAATAAGTAGGTATTTAAAACACTTTAATAATTAGAATATTATTGCCACAAATAAAATTAAATAAATTAAATAAGGATAAATCAAAGTGATAAGGTTTAAAATAAACTTAAAACATGTATAAATTTTATTGGTTGATTAAATTACAACCCTATCTCATCTCATATTCTAATTTGAGTAATTTTGGAGGTTTTTAAGTGGGGTTTTAATTTCTTATAAATTAAAATTTTCTAGGTTCCCAAAAGTGCCCCTCTCCTCCCTCATAAAAGGGCACCTCATCCCTCTTCTCTTCACACAAAATTTGAGCCTTCATGCTTGGCCAAACTCTGCCCATTTCACTTCTCCACTTCCATAGAAACCTACTATAGGTCCTGGTCTTCTTCAAAGACCAACTTTAGTGCCCTAAGAGGAGATTAAGAGGAGGCGCATCGAAGAAGAGGTAATCTCTTCTACTGATTCTTTCAAGTTTCTTTATTCTTCTAATTAATATTCTTTAGTTGTTTCATTATAAATTAATAAAATCAGTATAACTAATATACTGATATTTTATTATAAATATGAAACATCCCCATATCACCTTCTATCCATCTTGCGGAAAACAAAATCACCATGCATGCGTATGTACGGAATACCATCTCCATGTCGTGGTGTAATCTGTTTTTCCACCACCACCTTACTTGGATGGGTATAATGGTGTAAATAATAACTATATATGGTTATTATAACATCATAATTATTCTGAGATATTATATCATCCACTCCAATTCCATTCAATAATTATGGGAATGATATCATCGCTCATGCTTACGTACGGATTATCGTCTCCACGACGTGATGAGATCCATTCTCCATGTTAACCATTCAAGAATGATTATAAAGTATATATAATGAATAATAATGATATATATGACATAATAATTCTACTGTATTTATATATATATATATATATATATATATATATATATATATATATATTTCATCTACTTACTTCCATTCAAGTCAATAAGGAAAGGAAAACAGCGTTCATGCGTACGTACGGCCTACCGTCTCCATGAACGGTGTGTTTCCTTTCATTTATATATATTATATATATATATATATATACTGAATATATATGATATATAAATCATGTTTTACATTATGTAAGTAAGTAAATAATGATATAATTAATAATAATATCAAGAACAACAAGTCCAAACACGTACGATAAATGAAACGGTTTTACCCAAAACGTTTCTTTAACATGGAATTGACAAAAGAACGGGTAATATAAAGTCATAAGTGAATCATATATGATATCATAAATATTATTATGGTTCTGTTACAAGTTAATAATATGTTTAAACCCACTATACAGGAGTTTCGGACACGTACGGAAGAAATTGGACCTAAGGTAAGGGATAATTATGCCAATCTCGTTTTTATCCGAGATTGTTTATTCATAATTATTTATTGGGTTTATATTTTTCATCCCTGCCCATAAAAATATTTTTCATAAAGTTTTTAATATTCTTCCATGTATTTTTAAATTCATTTTTACCCCTTTTTGACTTTTACTCTGTAGTATGGAAGTAATTTTTCTTTTGTTTACCATACGAGGTACTTTTTGACTTTTCCAGCAAAAGTACGAGAAGAATATTTTTTTTAACTTATATGGAATGAATGGATTTTTACGGTTTCATAACGAGCTTCCTCTAAAAAATTTCATGATTATTTTCAACAAAATTCTTTTCTTTTAAAATTTCATGGAATTTTGAGAAAAGAAAATGATTTTGAAGAATAAAGGATATTTTCCTCAAGAATTCATTTCAAGTGTATTTCCATCTAAGATGACATTATTTAGTATGTTTATGTTTCAAGTATAATGTATCTATTATTTACATGGTTTGATTTTTCTTATTATTAAATGATATTAATTTATTTTATATGGATTATGTTGTGATGGAATTATGTTTATGAAACCCATTTTATTCATTGGGTTATTATGAATGATGTATGTTTATTTTGTGGAACACATTAGAATGATTTGATTATGAGATGGGTGGGACCTATATCTCCCTCCAATGCATTGGGTAAAGATTTATATCTCATGAGATAGACATGGCTGGAATGGAAAGTAAAATTCGGTTCAGTAATACAGGGCTGGAATGGAAAGTAAACCTGGTTCAGTAATGTACTTTTTCCATTATAATGGTCTTGGTGGTAATGCCTTGGCTACTATGGAAATCATATCATGTTCTTAATGTATTCCACAATTACATGTTTTATTATGATCTTATTTTATCAGTGATAATGTTCCTTTATGATCTATTTCTTATGAACTTCCAAGATTTATGTTATTTCTCATGATTTTGATGTTTTATGTTCATGTTATTAAATTCAAATGTTTATGGATTGTTTTAGGTTCTCCATGTTTACCCTTACTGAGCATTTGAGATCACCTTTTTTATGTTTACTTTTATCCAGGATATAAATAAAGGTTTTAGGTAAGAAAACAAAAGGGGAAGATCTTTATGGGAGATGTTGAAGATCTTTCACCATGATTAGAAGATTATGTTCCGAGTTTCCAAAGACACTGAACTAATACGGTATTTGGGAGTCTGTTTTTTTCATGTATTAAGTATTCTGAAAAAGTAATGTAATTTCTATGTACGTCAAGATATGGGTCTCTACAAATTATTCCTTGTTTGAGATATAGATTATGAAATTATGACAAATCCAGGTAGTTTTGGCATAAAGGATAAATGTCAGAGGGTGGAGTTCTCATGATTTTTTGGGCGAGATGAGTTGGGAAACGTTTCGGGTAAGTTGTGAAGGTTTATTTGAGGTTATATTGTTCTCTTAATCAATGGTGAGAGGTATAAACACTGAAAATGATGGTGGTGAACTAAGGTTCATGTTTGGGATCCCCATATCTGGCAAGTAGTCAGTTAATGACATGACAAAGTATTTTGAGTTGGATGGAATTGGGTGGGATCCATATTAATCTATCAGTGTTGGTGATCAGATTTGGATCTTGTTTTGACCGATTGAGTACCTTGAGATGAAGGTTATGCTTGTGTTTTACTTTAGATGTTCAAAAATGGAGTTAGGTCATTGGTCCTTGAGTTGTGGACCAATGTAGTTTGGGAAATGTGGTTGAAAGCTTTGTGTCCCTTCGGTGATGCCGAGCTTGGGTCACCATAAGAATTTTGGAAACTAAGTGAGATAACACCAAACAATTTGGGCCATGATTTTTAGAGAGTATTAGACTGAAGGTGTTCTGATTGGATTTCCCAAGGTAGTGTAGTTCTTTTTTGGTATCCTCTTGTGTGATGGTTCAGGGACGTTACATATAATTTTCTCATATGTTGATGTTGGTAATGATGATTTGAGGTGGATGTTTCCTTGAGGATCATCAAGTTATGACTGTGGGTCACAGTGGTGGAAATATGTTTTAGGTAAAACTATTTACGTGGTCTAAGTGTTATTATGGAATGACCGAGTTTATGGATAAACTTGGAAGATAGAATTTGATAGGTGGTCTTGTGGCCCGACCTTTAGCCTTCGAGGCTTAGAGATTCTTAGGAAGTGCGGCTCGGGGATGATCAATTATAAGTTGAGGAGGTTGTAAGATACTGACCTTTCATGGAGGTACGTCCCTATTTAAATTTTGGTTAAAATTCCTTTTTTACGACTAATGAAGTGGTTCTTGGGTGTATGGTATGGTTTGGGGGTGTTTTAGGGGTGTGGGGCATGAAAGGAGTAGAAAATATGCCAAACGATGTGCAAAAAATAGTTGGTGCATGGTTATTAAAAACTATGCTCTTGGCTAGGGAAATTGTGCAGTCATGCCTCCTTTCAAATAGAGGCTAGCGCACGGTTGTTGTAAGGTTTTCCAAACTAGTAGGGTGCTTCTATGAGACTATTCATCTTAGCCCCTCTTGTATAGAGGGATATTCATGGTTGGTTCATGGTTTGACTAACTATGTGGCCCTTAAAAAGTGTGAAATTTCAATTTTTCCTCCTAATATTATTTATTTCTCCCTTAAATTTCTCCCCAATTTTCCCTCTTATAGCTAGGGTTAAAAACCATCATCCCCCTTCTCCTTGATGGGTGATTCTCCTTTTATTATTATAAGTTTAGAGTTTCATTGGGTGTGAATCGATGCTCTGGGTATGTCTTAGACTATGTTTCCTTCCATTTTCTAGAAGAGGCATGGTGTGTAGTTTCCTATCCTTACGAATCCCTAAAAACCGATTTTTTCTAGAATAATATTTTATGGTGATTTGATGGTTGTTTGAGTTCGAATAAAGGTCTAGGTTTAAGAAATTAATTATCTACGAGCATGAGGTAGGTTGTCTACAATCATTGGGTTGGTGTTCTTTAATATTTCTTCCATAGTGTTGATGTTTTATAACTATATGTGGTTGTTACAACATACTACCTTGTTATGTTTAAATGTTTTTGAATAGGGGGAGTGATTTTGGCCTTATATTTAGGTGTGAGACCCTTCACAGACCCTATTGGGTTCATTAATGATGTGACACCAAACCTATGGCTACCTTTGGGGTTTTTCAAACCTATGAAAATGGTTAAATGAGTAGGGGACATTGAGATAGGGTGATTATGGAAATTAATGGGTTCTGAATTATATTTTGGTATGTGTTCTTAGTTAATAATATAATTTAGATGCTTACATGTTATTTTTTTAAGTTCCCATGGGTTTTTTGGAATGGTTTAAATGATTTGTTTTGGGTCTTGACCCAACCATGGTTTTCAATGAAGGAATTTCTATTTTGAAGGTGAGTAATGTTTTGAAAAGTGGTTTTAACCTCAAAATGATTTGAAAATAGGTTCTTCTTGATGTATTTAAAATGATGATTTGAAATTGTTGGTGTGGCCCCTTTATTGTGAAAAAATATAAATGAGTTTTTGATAATGGGAATGAAAGACTTGGGTATTTTTTAGTTTTTATTTAATGTAAAAGACACTTATTTTAAAGGTATATTCAAGATGATTTTAAATGAGTAATTTTATTAGTGTGATATCATTTAATTGTGAAATTAAGTTAATTTTAATTATTTCCTTATGGGTAATATAGTATAAGGGGGTTTTGGAATAGTGGTATATGTGTTAATGGGTTATGCCTTATAAGTGTGGCATTTATAATGAGTTATTATTGTAAATGATAAATGTATTTAATGGTTATGGTCTGTGTTTGGTAAATTTGTTATGGTTAAAGAAGAATGTGCACATGTATTAGTGGTATGTGTGGTATTTAATTGAGGTTTTATACCCACAGGTCAAGTTGGACTGAGCCTCCAAACCCCACCCCTATAATACATGGTTTAGGGATTCAGACTAAAGATATATGCCCCTAACAGTTTCATTCGATGAGACTATTAGGAATGAGGCTCTAAGGTAAGTGTTATGTAATGTATGTTTGGGATTTTAGACTGAGTATCTATGCTTCCCAATGTATGTACATGGTGTGGTTTGGGATATCGAATTGAGGCTCTATTCTTCCCAAACACATGGGCATGTCTTGATTACCAAATCGGGCCTCTAATTTATAATAATAATTTTTTTTAGTGAATTTCATTATGATTAAAATTATATGACCCCTTTATGTTATATATTAGGCCCTATGTATGACTAGAGTTAGTTTTTGTTGATTGGTTGGAATTATGGAACCTAAATGATAAAATGGTTATTAATGATTATTTAAATTTGAAACATATTTTATTTCTGACTTGTTTATTTATTTCATTATATTATCTTGAAAACATTACTGTATATACTTGATCTTGCTTTTGAAATTTTTGGTGGTTTCCTACTGAGATTTACTCTCACCCTGCTCAAAATTCCATGTCACTTGGGTACCTAAGAAGATGCTACTTGTTTTTTTATAAAGGTTTAGGATAGGGAACTTGTGTATGGTTGTGCATGGGATGACGGGTTGGAGCAGGGGAGGTTAGGATCAGGTTGGGACTCAGGTATGTGTGTTGGGGTCTTTTCTTAGTTTTAGTTTGTATTTCATTTGTATGACTTCCTAATATGTAGAGTATATGTTTCATTATTGTATCAGATCATCCCTTGTTATACTTGAAATTTGTCACATGATGTCTATTTATTTTTTTCTACTGGTTATTATATCTATTGATATTATTTCTATTATGGAATTTATTTGATAATAGGGTATAGTATCCCTAATGTTTCTTCATAAACCCAAGATTCTGGTCAATATCCTCTGGTGTACGGGGAGGCACACCTGAGGTCATATGATGACCCGGCTTGGGGAACTGAATATAGTGGCCACCAAATCTAAGATGTTATAGATGGTGTGTTGTGTTTATTTTCAATCAATTCTAGTTTGTTCAAGGATTTTGAAATCCATGATAGGTTTTTATAGTAAAATGGAAACTTGAAATATTTTTGTAAATGGAAATGTTTCCTAGTGTTTTCAAAAAAATTGGGTGTGGAAAAAAAATATTTTTGGTGAATTTGTGGGAAGGTTTTAAGAAAAGTAAGGTTTCCCACATATGATATAAGTCAGATTGCATGGATATCAGAGCATAGAATGAATCTAATGGTGCCTGTATAAAAAATAAGGAAGATTTTGGTTGAATTTTTTCACCACATAGGGAGTTTGTAAATCCCATAAAGGAGATTAATTTTTTATGGATAGACATTGGTTTTTGGTGAATCATAATGTAATATCATGGTTCATTAATGATGAACAAAAGGTAAGTCCTTTATGGAAAGAGATTGTTTTTTTGGTAGGACTATCTAGGATCATCATTGTAGCGTTTACACTAGTTCATTAAAGGGACTAAATAGAATTTTAGTGATTAGAAAGTTTTATAAATGTGTTTTTCTACAAATACCCCTCCAATCCAATCATTAGGGATAAATTAGAAGTTTATAGAAGATTTTAGATTGATATAAAAATAAAATAAGTTATGAATTTCATATAGAGAGGCTAGTTCGCAAAGCATAGGAAGGCCACATAGTAAGGTAAGTTCATAAAATACATCAGTTCACAAAGAAAATGTAATCTGGAAATTAAGTTCATTAAGGGAGGAGTAGCAGTGAAAGGCCATTCATGAAGCATGAAAATCAATTCATGAAGGTTTTTGATCATTTTTCAAAGATCGGTACAATGTAGTACAAGTCAGTTCACATAGTAAAAAGGGTGGCGCATGAAGCATGGTATATAGTGAATAGTATACCACATGGGACTTATATGTGAGGTAGTTTAAGTAAGGGAATTTAAAAATCTTAATCTGCTGATTATTATGGCGATCGAGGAGTGAGTTGGAGCATTATATTTTGTCCTACATGATATAAAATCTCCATCACAATATTTATAATGAGTTTTAAGACTTAAAGTCATTAAACTGAGGAATACTTCATCCAAATCAATGATTAAGGAGGAGTCAACGGAAGTGATCTAAGGTAGGTAATGTGTTCTCCCTAAATTAATTGTAAAGTTAGTGCCTCTGGAATAGAGTGATCATGGATGAAAATTTTTAATCCAAATAATATAGTGAATATTATTGGATTTTGGTATGACCAATAAATTATTGGTGTATGCCCCTTGGACTATACCTTAGGGGTGAACCAAGTAAAATCATTTTGTTGTATTTTAATTCTATATTTTTGTGTTTGGTGAACGTGAATTAAAAATAGAAAGGTTTAAAAAGTTCCTACCAATGTGGGTATAAAATAAATTTTAATCAAAATAAAAATTTGATATCTTGATTAACCCCTCCCCACTCAGGGTCTCCTAGGGTACAACATTTTATTTTAGGGATGGGTGATATTCCCTCTGATGATATTATAGATTTTATTTCCAGGGTGGGGCATTATCCCCCTTGATGACATGATATATTTTTACAGGGAGGGGTGATATTACATCTTAATGATTTTGATAGTGGTCTCTAAGTAGGGGTGTTATCCCACCTGATGGTATAACTATGTTTACATGGAGGGGTTTTATTCCCTCTTGATGATATAATACGTGATTTCAAAGTAGGTGATATTCCCCCTAATGATATTTAATATATGTTTCAAGGTAAAGGAGAGGGTATTTACATAGGTTCATAATGATATAATATATATTTCCATGGTGGGAAGATGGTATTCCCTTGGGTTCTAGATTATATGATATATGTTTCCATTGTAACACTCTAAGATTTTGGAATATAATTTTATCTAAATTAGTACTATGTTTGGTAGCTTCTTTAACACAAAAATGGAACTAAAACAAGTCACATCATATTAAATTAATACTATAAGAAAATTTAAGAATAATAAAATCTCTAGTAAATAAAAATGTATAAATCAATTAGAAATTAATAAAAAATTATATTAACAAAGATTAATGTTTTTAAAGGGAATTTTTCAATAAAATAAGATTTTCTTTATATATTGTATTTTAATTTAAAAGAAAAATTTTAAAATTTTAAAATTTTAAAATTTCAAATTTAAAATTTTACATTATTATTTAATTCATAATTTCAATATTATCATAGGATTATTTTTTTATATTTTTCTAAAATAATATATTTTTATTTAAATAGTGATAAAATATTGATTTTACTAATGTCATCACTTTTATGATATTATCATAATAAATGAATGAATTAAAAGTATTTAAAACATTTTTCTATAAAAAATACATTTATATATTAAAAAAAGTATTTAAAAAACTATGTTGAATTTATAAAACTCGTGTTTAATGTTTTAGTAACTGAAGTAACATTTTACTCTAAAAATTATTTTTTAAAAATTAGTTTCATAAATTATTAGAATTAAATATAACAAGATGGATTTCATAGTTTAGATCATGATTTTTATATTATGTAAATATTTAAATTTCTTTTTTAGGAAAAAAATATGATTAATAGGATTAAAGTTAATTACTGTGATAATAGTAAAACTTTTATTTTCAAATAATTTTTTTATTATCATCGTATAATTCATATCTAATAAAAAATTAATCTCTTATATAAAATGTATCTAAAATAATTTTTAAACCTAAATATAAATTTATTGACACCCAGTAAATTGGTAATCATTACTAAATAAGATTAAGAACACTTAATTATAAAATAAACATTTTTCTACAAAATAATTTTTATATATATTAAATGTATTGATTTAAATTTTAATTTTATCTTATTTAGAAATTGAATTAGAATATATGGATCTTAAATTTAGGTTTATAACATCATAATTTGGTAATGGGGGTTACCTTATATTTTTTATAAAATATAATTTACTTGGTTAAAAACTAATTACCAAGGTAAAAAACAAAATGGAAAGGGTTAAAAACTGAATAATAAAATATTAAAAGCATGTTTAAAACATGGAAACAAATAAATATTTATGTTATTATCAACCTAACCTCATACCCCATTCAATAAATTTCCAATTTTGGATCCATTGATAATTGAATAATGTCATTCCATCATTGAAAAAGTATTTGATATTTAATAAAGTTCCATTTTCTTTACTTATAAAAGGGAATAACTTCCACCACATTTATCCACCCGTTTAAAATAATTATATTTACCAAAAATCTTCCCTAATATCTCATAAACCCTTACACAATTTTCTATAATCTTTAGTATTTCCAAAATAACAAGCTAAGGGGCCTTAAGGTGTTACCCAAAAGAGAACATCCAAAGGAATAGGTAATCTTATCGACCTAGATCTCTTATTTATTTTCTTATTCTACCCCATAAAATATTCTCTTTCCATGAAATTATGAAAACAAAAATATGGTTAATTTTCTTAAATGTTATTATACTAATGGAATATAAACTTTTCTACCTCCATCTAAAACCATTCAAAAAATGAATATGTCTGCATGCGTTTGTGCAGACTACCACCTACATGAAAGACATGTTATATTTTGCACAACCTACTTTCATGGCTAGTTCAAAAGAGTTATTGAATGAAAAAATATAATAATTATAACATAATTAATATTATTGAATGATAATGATTTTATTTTTCTACCCCCTATCTTTCTATAGAAAATGAAAGTGTCGTTGGTGTATGTATAAAACAATTACTCCACAGAATGACTTATTTAATTTTCCCATTACCACCTAACATGAATGAATTTAAAATTTTATTTTAATGAAATATTTTTATTTAATTCATTTAATTATGTTATTAAAACATCTTTAGTGTATCATATTTGGTATCAGAGAAAATTTGAGAATATTTTATAGTTTTAGAAGTTAGTTGAGGATAATTTAAGGGTTGATAAATTAAGGTTTATTATAATTTCAATGGTATAGATAACCATTTATGTTATCTAAGGTAATATTGAATATTTTCGTGATTAGGATAAGATAAATTTAGTGAAACCATAGAGATGAGTCTAAGGGATAATTTTACATGTAGGATAATATCTTAAAGTTTTGGTAAAGTAGATATTATATGGTTCTCTTGGAAATTACATCCTTGTATAGATATTGGAAAGTGGATATGAATGTGGAACATATGAACTTAGGGGTAATCACCCTGAAAAATGATGATTGAGTATCAATTCAATCTTCACTCTGGTACATGATGAGTGGTCCTAAACTACACACCTATATATAAACTCTTGGGGGATATACTTTTCTTATTCATATTCACTTTACAATCCAGTATGAATTATTTATTATATTAAGGAATTACTTTAAGGAATATGGGAAAAACTAACCTAAAGAAACCAAAATTGAACTGAGAGTGATTTATGTTGAACTGAAAGCTAATGAGATAATATTTAAGATTAATACATTTTGAGTTTGAATTTATCATGTAATTATCTTACAAAAATTATCTTATGGTGTTGATTTTTCACCACTCATGATTAAATCCTTTTGGTTTTAGTAAAGGATAAAGCTTTAAGGAACCTAGTCAATAATGGATATCATGTACAATGCTAGATTTCCACAATGATAAACCTAATGGGATAAGAATGAGAGTGATAAATATTATGGTTATCCCTAATCATCTATCATGAATTATGATTAAAAACATGAATTAATTTGATTTTCCAAACACATCTAAAAATAGAAGGATGGAGTCTCATGGATGTCCAGGTGATCAAGATGATGAATAAAAGAAGATTAAATTTACTTCATGTAAAAAATGTATTAATAATTACTAATTGGAATGTCTAAAAATAACAAGGAGATGTTCTATGTATGTAAAATGAGTTAATAGAGAAAATAATTATTGATGAAAAGTTAAGATATTATTGGACATGATGAAATGAAATATAGTTCATCCAGAAGTACCACTAATAGTTAAATGTAAAAAATGTGGGAACTTAGGAATTATTTAAATAAATTCCCTAATATAAGGACTAAAAAAGATAATAAGAACCATAAACTCCTAATACAAGGTAAATAATTTGAAATCACAACTAAAAAAATGGGTTTTGAAAATGATATGGAATGAGGAACACTAATCACCCACTCAAGAACTATGAGTGTCGTATTCATATCTTGTTCAGCCTATTCCTTTGTATGAAGAATGTTTTCAAATATTATCAAAACATAACCTCGATAAATATATTTGTAACACCCAAAGATTTTTATAATTATATTCTTTTTAGACCATATTTTTATAATTCTAAACTTTTTTAAAAAAAATAAAGGATTTGAAATTGATAAGGAAATAAGTTATATGATATATGAATTAAAATAAAAAATATTTAGTCATTCATAAGTGGAATATTAAAACAAAATCACCTAAAAATATGTATTTCACACCACATATTATAACTTATCATGGATAAAATACACCCATTAAAAGGGCATAGATCAATAGGGGATAATAGATAAAATAATAATAAATTATTTATGAATAATAAATCCCCTAAATCATCTTCAATATTTGGGATAACCAACAGCTAAACAAAACCTATAATGGGGAAGATCTCCATGAAAGGATAAATAATTGTAAAAAATATATATAAGAATTATTCCATGTGAAGTGGGAGTGCAATGAACAAATGGTTTAGTAAGTATATATATAGGAATGAAATCGGGTTATTGTAAATACAGTTATTGAAAATAAGTTCATTGTAAATATGGTCATTGCAATATGGTCTTTGGTCATATATCAAATAGGTATACTAAATTTATGTATTTTTAAGTAGTAAATTTAAAATAATATAACTCATAATAAAAAAATATGATATTAATATATTATAAATATATGTGTGTGTGTGAATTATGTATAAATATTATTATCATTATCATTGTTATTATTTAAATATTAAAAGTGTATAAATAAAATTAAAATAGATTTATTAACAAAAATGGAGTAGTAAATTAAATTTTATAATATAAATAATTTATTTTAATGGTATTTTTTAAAGTGTATTTAGTTTAAAAGTAATATTTCATTTTTTCAAAGATTTTTTTAAAATTATTGTATATTTTTACCTAATATATTAAATTGAATACCTTTAAAATTTTAAATATATTAACAAACATATTATCATCTATTAAATTATAAATTGATAAGAAATAATATTCATAGCACTTAATGTTTAAAAATGTCATTTTCAATAAAATCGGTTTTCATTGTATTTTTTATATTCATTTAAAAAATAAATTTATAAATTTTCTATTAATAATTAGATAAATATAACTTCATTTTTGGATTTCTAATTTAAATATAAACCTAATATTAATTTTTTATATTTTTCTAAAAATATTTAGTTTTATGTGAATAATGAAAAATATCATTTTTACAAATAACATGAATTTTATGAAATTATTAGAATGTATGTATAAATTGGAAATTTATGAAACAACTTTATAAGAAAAATATTTTATTTTATATGTTAATTTATAGTTTTAAAAATTTTTGTTTTAATTTATAAACCAATATTTTAAATTTTAGAATTAAGTGATGTTTTTTAACAAAAAATTTTGTTTAATAAATTATACATTTAGTATTTTAAAATAAATTTTTATCACTTTTTAAAATTGAATCAATAAAAATTAATTTCAAATATGATATCATCAGGTCAATATTTTAGAATAAGTGCGATATTATTTTTGTGCAAAAAGGATAAATTAGCTAGATGAATACTAGTTATCGTGGTGAAAAAAATGGTAAAAATGAGTAACTAAAGAGTTAAAGGGAAAAACATATTAAAACAATGTTTCAATTGAGTGTTTGAGGTTTTTATAGAAATTATCTCTTTTCCAAAATATTATTTCTCAATTTTGGATCCATTTTCCTTGAGTGTGACTTTCTATTGTTGAAAATATTTTGGTATTTACTAAAATGTCACTCATTTTCACTTAAAAAGGGGCTCTCCTACCCTCACTTCCACTCACAATAAAACACAATTATTTTAGTCTGAATTCAACCAAAAAATATCATCAACACTCATATCCAAATTAAAGAGTTTTTTCTCTTCTCAAAATACCATCCTTCAAATATTTAACCCCCTTCGCAAAAAAGATAACTGAAGAAGTTAGGTATATATTTCTAACTATTTCTTCCTATTTTCTTTTTCCTTATGTGCATTTATTCTTTCTAAAATTTATTTTCACCATCTCAAAACGATGAAATAAGAATCCTTATTATACTAATATATTATTATAATGATTTTACAAGATTTAACCACCCATTACTTTTTCCCTAAGAAAATAAAAAATGACATTTATGTGTGCAATGACTACAGTATCCACAAAACATCATTATTTTTTTGTTAATAAACTTAAATTGGTAGTACTAATGTTAAATTTAATAAATACTAATTATATTTATCACATATTTTATATTCTTAAATGATAAAACATGTTATTCATTTCTCTTGTTCTATGTAAAATGAAATCACCAACCATCCATACGTGTGGACTGCTACCTCCATAAGACAACTGATTTCTATTTTTCCTTTAATCACCACCTTAAATGGAAAGTTATGAGAATGGTTTTAATTAATATATATTATTTTTATGATGTAATTGATCTTTTTTAATGAAAAATTGGATAACATATTAATGATATTATTGAAAAATGATTATCGTTGATTCAATCGTTTAAAATAATCATATTAAGAGGAAAAATATTTAATTAAAATTATGTAATATTTTCATATCCATTACTTATTATTATAATAACTTTATAATTATTATATATTATAATAATAAATAATAAATTATATCATTATTCTATTGTTTTAATGATATTTCAACTAAATTCACTTCATAATCATCCATTAAGTCTGGTATGTTCATGCTTGGTTCGGTTTGACCACCTACTTGAATAGTGATATGAAATTATATCATGGATGATTATTAAAAATTAGTTATTGGTATAATATAATATAAATATGTAAATAATTATATTTTTTGGAAAATATAAATCAATATTTAACTCATTAATTAATAAAACACTATTTGTAGGTTGAAAATCACGGAAAAATGTCTCTTGTCAATTTCATCTTTTAGGATAAATAATAACGTACTCATGAAAGGAAATTTAAACTTAATAAAAAATTATAATTCATAAATTATAGTAAGATTAATGAAATTTTAATGAGAAACATTTTATTGATAATGAATACTAACACTACTCGTATAAAACTTGTTCAAATCAATCAAGATTACCCACACCTGACATCGAAAATAGGTAATAATTAACTAATATAAATGTGGAGAATAATTAAAAAATAATTTTATAAAAAGTTATTTATAATAAAAATTTTCAAAAAAGTTTATTATGATATTTATATTTGTTATATAGGAGCTTATAGTGCATTCAACTAAGCAGGGAAACAAGGTAAGGGTTATCTTAGTCTCAAATCTGATTTCTTTGAGATATGTTATATGTTATGCACCATGGTTCATTTGTATGGTGTTATATTGGTTTAATATCACATAAATTCTATATAATTTATCTCCTTATAATTTCTTGGGATATACTATTCCAAATCAATTTCTTTTCTTCAAATTTATTTTCACTCTCATGTTACACTAGTTATAAGGGTTTTTAGTAATTTTTTCAATTGAGTAATTATCATTTTCTTGAAATTATTTCATATTAGTTGGATAAATTATTTCCCATGATTATATTATGTGTTATTCAATCATTTCTTACATTTTTACCACATAAATCTCTTTTGAAATATTTCATGCCTCATAGTGTATGTTTCCCATAAGGGATATTGATAACTTAAATTTATTTTATTTGATTTATAAAATTTTTTATTCAATTTTTTTATTCCATGTTTGGGTTATCACACCCTATTATTATTTTATATGGTAAATTATAATCCTCTTTTTAAAAATTAATTTTCAATAAAAATAATTTTTTATTACTCTTTCAACAATGTCGGTTTTCAACAAAGGTATATTAAATATACAAAAAAGGTTTATTTCCTTTCATTATGAAGTGTTTTATATTTAGATCAACATTTCCTGTAAATAATATTCTTTCATTTTTAAGGATCTATTATTGTATATTATCTTTTTAAAATTAAAATTTTTCAAAATATTTCACTTTACCTTTTCAAATTTTACTTTTTAAAGTGACATGTAATTATATATTTTACATCAACGTTTAAAATGTTTTATAAAATCTCTTTTAGGTTTTTAATCCATTTTTACTTTCATATTAAAATTATTTAACGTAATTAGATTTATGTTACATGATTTATTATATTATAAATATGTGTTTGTGTGTCTTTGTTTGTGTGTATAATTTGAGGGATTGAACTTCTGGTATCAAACAATTCGATTCTTGATCCCTTCTTGTGTGATATTATTCGAAGAACTCATTTAAAAGGATGTTTTCATCTATGTTAACATCCTAATGAGTTTCCTTTGTTACACTGGGTATATTTTATTTTTCAACAATTCAACTACCTTATTTTTATAGATTATGTAATGTTATTTTCTATCAAAGATATGATCCATCATTTCTTTTTTCTTTCAAAAATATCCATTGTCAATAGGCATAAATACCATTTCATTCCCTTTATCTATATGGTATAAATACCATTTTATTTATTATAATGATTGAATGGTATTTACCTATAATGTTTCTAAATATCTTTTGATACCCATTTATTTTTAATGGTTTTATGATTTTGATGATTTCCTTATGTTAATCCATTTGAAAATTATATGAAACCCATTTTTCCATTTGTTGTTTATGATGTGATAATTTAATGATTTTTAAGTGTTACTCATAAGTATGGATGATTATGGTTGGTTTCCTCTATCACACTCAAATACATTGTTTAAGTGTCTATATCTCATGATATAGGTATTCATGATTAAGTTTTAGTTACTTATAAGAATTATCAATGATGGTGTGGCTCATGAAAGTTATGTTCCCTATAATAATGTATATTCTATATTTGAAATATGTTTTATAGTTTTATGTTTATTATCATGACTATTTTATTCTCTCATGGATCATGTTTATTGACTCACTATTTTGATTCATGTATTATTTATTTCATTATTTATACCATGATTTATTACCTAATATTTATTGGGTATGACTTTTTTATATCTTGATTATATGAAGATTATCATCTTATGTTCAATTATAATATTTGATTGTTATCTCATATGTTTACCATTACTAATCATATGATCTCAAACTTTTCTTATGTTTTTATTTCCCCATTTTATGATGATAATAAAAGTATATATTATCTATAAGAGTGTCTTATGTGTAAAATTTTTGGTATATGTTGAATAATTTTTATGGATTAATAATTTTCTCTCATAGTGGAAAAAATATCCATTAGTAAAAAGGGAATGATTTTCTTTTAGTTAATTATTTTTCTTAATTAAATAAAACTATAAACCTAAAAGGTATTGGGGATATATTTTAGTAAAATATTTTCTTTAATTCATGAAATTACCAGATGATTAAGTCAAAGTTGTTATAGTTAGTATCATATAAGGGTATAGATAAAATTATAGATTTAGATGGTGTTGATTTAGGATAAAATGGTAGTTATAAATGTCATAAAAGGTTAATAAGTTAAGGTTGTCTATAATTTCAAATATATAGATAAACCTTTTGGTCATTTGAGGTAATATTCTGTGGATTATGATAAATGAACTTTAGTGAAAATTCTAGGGATAAGTCTAAGGTATGTGTCTATGTATAGGATAAAATCCTAAAATTTTGTTCATGTAGATGTTGTGTAATTTTCCTAGAAAATACATCCATATTTATTTACTTGAAAGAGGATGTAGGATTTGGTGTATTTGTACCTAGGGGTAATAACCCTAAAGAGGTTGTGTTGGGTATTAACTTAATTATGACCTAGTGCATGACAAATAGGCCTAACTACAAATCTATCTAGACACTCTTAGGAAATAAGATTTTTTTATCATATTATCTTTACAAATCACTATAGAGGATTTATTTTCTAGTTACTCTGAGGTATTGGGTTAATAATTATAAGTTAAAATAATGAATGTAACCTAGATAAAACCAAGAGATTATATGATTAACAAAGTATTACATGGTTAAAATGAAGTATCATAGGTTGAAATTAAGGTTTCATTAGAGAAGACATCTTAATATTGATATTTCATATTTATATACTCTAATTTTTTATATATTATTATAACCATCTTAATTTTAGTATTTGGTTGAAATGGTATCCTGAATATGAAGCTAAGAAAGTCATGTATTCAAAGAAAACTATGAATTATAATTGAATAAGGAACCATGAATAAATGGTTGAGGATCTTAGTATATTATTATTTTGATAGAAAATGTTAGCTTCTTAGAATTACCTAATGTTATGAGGTTAATACTATGATAGAAATTAATTTTTCATAATCATAGCTATTTTAATTAGTGAGTGATATTTATCAATGTTATTTTGGTATATTATAAATTTTTTGAGGTTTATGTGAAGCATCAAAGGATTTTTCTTCAGTGATTATAATTTAATATTTTTGAAACATATATTAAATGGGATTAATAAACTTTAAAATATATTTTATGAAAAGGTTATATTTCTAGGGACAACTATTAAAGAACACCTGATTGAGGTATGGATAACTCTTGGGATTAATATAATATTGATTTTGAGGTAATAAAGAGTTGATTTATTCTTTATAAAAGTAAGTTAGATAGTTCTTAAATTTATTATTGGTTTAAATAAAAAGTAATCCATGATATTTTTTATAATTTTTATCTAATTTTTGGGATTATGATATATATTGACTAGTTTTTGGCCTTATAAACCAGTAATAATGCATTTTAGGGTTAAAAATAGAGTTACTTTTTAGAGAAATATATAATCTCACAGTGGTTCGATGTCTTGGAGATTAAAATGGTCAAATAGAGGTATGTTATGGATAAAATATAATTATTTTATATATATGATGGGGTACATGGTTGTATTAATGGTCAATATTATTTTAGTAAAGACATCTGACTTGGTATAGCCAAAGAAAGTGAGGTATATTTCATATTAGAATTTATATCCTGAATGATAAATATTTAAAGAATACCCTCACCTACTTTTATATAAATACAATCATTTAATGTATAAATATTAAATCCTTTTTAAATGAATATTTAATACATATAATAACATAACACACCTCAAAATTGTAAAGGTTCAGTGTACTTGGAGACTCGGTACCTAAAAAACATATTTCATGAAATATCTTAAATGTAACCCAAAAATATCTTATCACATATAACACTTATTAAACAAAACCTATTTAGAACCTATATGTATATCTTAGGGAAAGGAAATATAAGAAAGGGTGAGCTCATATTCTTAGTAAGGGTAAACATAAGAGATATAAATCAATGATCATAAGTGAACATAATATAATCATAAGGGTATGAGAAAATGATCATATATTATAATGATCATACCCAATAAGTTAAAAATAATTGATCATAAATCATGGAATAAGTCTTTTTCATAATAAAAGAAATAATTTAGAAGTTTTTAAAATTATAAATAATCAATCATGATCTAAGAGAACATATCATAATCATAAGATATAAGTTTTTAGAATACACATAATCATATAAAATCATTTTCTTAGTCGAGCATCACTGGAAATACTATAATAGTGGATTGGGTTCAATCCCCATTGCATCATATCCTTATTCAAGTTTTACTCCCAAGACTATTATAATGGATAGAGTCCCTTACTAAACTGGGTTTACTCCCCATTACATTTCTTACTATCTCATAATATATCCATATTTACCCAATCCATTAGAGGGATATATAATTTCATTCCCACCCATCACATAATTAAAACCATAGATATTTGTGCCATGAAATTATAAAACTTTAATTATATCATCATATCATAACCCACAAAACGGAAATAGTTTTCAAAAACATTTCATAATTTCATCATAAATAACCCATGTAAATTGAACAGTTTTCATAAACAACTCATAACTAAAATCATAAAACATATAGATAAATAATAATGATGATATAATTGGATCATATCCCTATTAATTCATAAGTAACATCAAATTATGTTATCATAGAGGAAAAATTAATTTAAAATGTCACTGGAATTTTTCTTGAGGAAAATACCCTTTTCATTTTGAAATTACTTATTTAAAATATAAAAACTTTACAAAATGTTATGGAAAACAATTATTTGAAAAGAACCATATAAAACTTTAATGTAAGATTTAAATAATTTAGATATCATAATGATGATAAATTTCATTCATGGGATAATCTTTAAAACAAATATTTTGTGTACATATTTGGTAAAAATTACCTCATTCTGAAAATAACAAGAAAATTATTTTTAAATTTTTTTATAAAAATTGATACATCAAAAAAATAATTTAATAAATAATTTTAATTAGTAAAAAAATATGTTAAACCATTTTAGAAAACATAGACATATAAGAAAAACATTTTTGGACCGAATGAGGAGAAATAATGTTGTTTTTTCTTAAAAACTTTTTAGGAATCATTTTGAGTAACAAAGATACCAAATGGTACTGAAATATAAAAATTATAAAAATAAAAATAATATAATAATAATTAAATGTTTGTATCAAATAATTTTCATATAATATACTCAATGGAAATTCAAACATAGACAATCTCGATTAAAATGGGATTGAAACATAAATTTGTTACCACTTTAGTAACTTTTGAATCCCAATACCTATGAAAGAATAACAACAAATGAAACATTAAATATAATTAAAATGATTATAATCATTATATTACATGTCAAATTTTCATTAATTACACATAATAAAATAATATAGGTTCATAACAAAACATATGTCTCAAAGAAGACAATTTGAGATGATAAACCTTTACCTCAAGTCTCGTCTTGCTTCTTACATGTTATAAAATCCTATATAATAATTATATATTTATTATAAATCTATTATAGAACCATAATATTATATATCATACAATATATTATTTATTTATAACATATTGTCACCCATTTATTAATAATTCTTTATTAGAATCACTATTTCAAGTGATAACTACTTCATTTTTCATGCTTGTTTCGGTTCAGAAGTCCCGATAATTGTACTTTGATCATGGTTACATCATCTTCATAATTTTAATAATTTCATGAGTATTATATTTAATCATTATATACACTTTTATAAATATTCATATAAATTGGTGATTAAAAATGAATTACATCACTTCATGGAGACAGTGGTCCGTACATTCGCATGATTGATGTTTCAACTTTTCAATGGATGGATTGAAAGAAAATTAAATAATAATTCACCTTTAAATAAATATAAAAATATCATAAATAACATATATATTTATAAAATAAATCATTATAACCATAAATGTAAAGTTGTGATGAAAAATGAAACACATCACTTCATGAAGTTGGTAATCGACATGTACATTGTAACATCCCCAACCTGGGAGCCACTAAACTAGTGCCCTAATCTGAGTCTCCACATGACCTTAAACATGCCTCCCCATACACTAGAGGTTTCCAAATAGCATCAAGGGTCTAAAAGTCACATGGGGAGACTATACCCTCTTTACCAGAGTAATCCACAATATAAAATAAATAGAATGGAAGAAACAACATAGAATAACCAATGAAAATGAATAAATAACCATCTCCCAAAACTGGGCATAAAGCAAAACCATAGTAAATATGTCATGTAATACTACAGTGCCAATTGAAAAAATCACTAAAATAAAAACAAACAACAGAATCCCAACAATGGTCCTGAATCCAAGTTTGGAACCTCATCCATGTACCTCCTAAGCATGACTCAACTCCCAATAATAGGTCCTTTCCCTCTTCCTGACTTGCAAGCATGAAATCTGATCGGGTACCTAATTTCGGCCCGAGTAGGGTGTGAGTACAACTCATTCGTCCACCACCAACGGTGTCTAAAAAATATCCAATCTAAAAAGATAGTGCATGTAAGAATTAAATAAATGACAAATAAATAAGATACAATTCAGGGGCCACTAGTTAACAATATTTACTTACCATTACTAACCATAGTTCCAAATTCATTATGCATATTCTTTATTACTTATTTCAACATCTGTATGTAATCCATGGGTTATTCATTTACATCATTCATAGAAAGGTTCATGGAATTTATCATTCCGCATAAGGTAATAAGTCAAGTCCCTATCTCACTAGGGATAATACATCACAATGTCATAATGTCCTCACCTCGAAGCCTTATTTTGGATGGAATGAAATCATTAGGGTAATGGAGATTTTTCTCCTTCCCTAACACGTTCATTGTGGGTGGAGTTAGAGCATTAGTCCAACTCGACATGTGGCATAAGCCTCAGTCCTTTATCCCACACCTCAATCCATGTGTACATTCTTATTCATCCATTTAGCACACACAAACCATATCACAATCAAACACAACCAATACATCTAACAATAACAATCCATAAAAATCCACATGGAAATTAATATTATTTTATAACCCATTACCCATTTTCCATTTACGTTGCTTAGCCCAATTAGTCCAATTCTCATTCTCATGCCTCACTCACTAATCATATTCAATATTTCCCTTATATCAACCCATTTCACATATTAATCACTTCCCTTATAAAATCACATTTAACATGTTTTTCATTTTACTTACCATTACCAATTTAACATATTCACCATTTCGTATTCACTAACTCTCTTAGGAATTTCTAACATAATTTATAGGCCACATATCATGATCTCATTTAACCCAATTAACCCATTTAATTGTCATTCCAAATAACACCTTAATCCATTACCAAATCTATACACACTAAAAATATTCCATTTTCACTCCCATTAAACATATAAAAATACTTAACAAGGGCTCTAAATTATCACACAATAACCTTGCACTTACTCAACAAATTTCTAAGCCTGGGAATATCGGTGCACCCCATGGGTGGCCCTAAATCTGTCAAATCATTCTCGATGTATCCAATGGGAACAATGATGGTTTCTAATCATAATTTAGACACCAATTTTACCAAACCTCACCAAATTCATCAAGATCGCAATAAGAGATGACCAAGAACAAAACTGAACATGCACAAATCTGTAATGAAACTATGGGATATAACTTGTAGACCACCTACCTCAAATCCATTAACTAAATCACTCCTAAATTTGGTCTTAGGTTTGGATTCAAACACCTATTTAATATTTAACCAAGATTCCAATTTAAATGAATGGTTTTAAAGATTCGGAAGAAGATCGCCCAAGATACAAACCCTAATCTGGAAAAGAGAAGAAAGGAGGAGTTTAGACTTACCTAGGGCTTGATCCGAAACCGATGGCACTCCAAAGAGACAATATATGAAGGATAATAACCCCTAGAAGTCCTTGAGGTTTCTTGTTCATATTTAGGTTTCATAGAAGGAAATAGGGGGAGAAAATTTAGTGAAGACTTAAAATCTCGTAATGGAAATTTTGTAATTTTTTCAACTTTCACATGGGTCCATTGTTTTCCAAATTGTGCACAAATCATGCACAAGGAACTATCTGAGGAGAGAAAGGACACATGGTTACCTAGGAATACCATATGGTTTGACAAATAATTCACCAAGAGTGTGATATTCCATTGTCTAAGTTTGAATTGTTTTCCTGGACAGGCCACATGGTTTACTTAACCATGCGCCTTGCACAAGAAGGTCCAGTTTTCCTACCTCTCGTGTCCTGAACCCCCCTCCCCCCCTGAAACACCCCTGAGGCCCCTCATAATCATGGGAAACATTTTAGTAACCAAAAAACAAGGTATTGAAACTAAAATTTAAACAATTACATACCTCCAAGAATTTTGGGATCTTACAACCTCCCCACCTTATAATGGATCATCCTAGAGATGATCTTCTTGAGCACTACTAAGTTTCTAAAGAAAATAGATAAGGTTATTGGGTTTGCATATCTGATTAATGCTCCCAATTTTCTTATTTATTGTTTCCATATTTCCATAAAACTCAAACTAAGGGAATAGTCTTTCTCCACAAGACCTTCTCTCTATGACCCATTGTACTAATCGGATGCTCCTCAAAGGACGCATCAACATAAATATCTATATCCTCAACATTTGTCACATGATATGGATTAGGGTGATATTGTCAGATTTTTGAAATAAGAAAAACATTGTGCATTTCAATAAATTATTATGGAAGATCCAATAATAAAGCCACCAGTATGATCCTTTCCAAAACTATAGTTCTTGGTACTCCATGTAACTACACTATCTCTCAAACATATAACTCACCAAACTGGTCGACCATGTAAGTCTCATGAATCAGTAAGAAAGGCTCCATCTTATTCAACTGATCCACAATCACCCAAACTACATCATTCTTCTAAGGTGTCCTCAGAATACCCACTATGAAGTCCATCATTTCATCATTCCACTTCCACTCTGAAATAGGAAATGACTGTAACAAACGACCTGGGAACTGATGCTCGGCCTTCACCTATTGATAGGTAAGGCATCGTTCCACATAACCTGCAACCTCTTTATTCATTACCATACACCAATACTACCTATGAATATCATGATAAATTTTAGTCGAACCAGGATGCACTACCCACTTGGATGGATAGAACTCACACATCGAATCTTCCTATATACACACTATCATAACCACATGGCCACAAACACTGACAATCCCATCATCACCAAAAACCCACCAAGAAGATAACTCCCCACCTTTAAGACTTTCCTTCATGTCCAAACACTCTGGATCCTCCATCTGTCTCTCTTTTACCTATCTCAAAAGTGAGTAATCAATAGCTATGGATGCAAGGGTCGTCTTTTCATGCCCATCATGCACCTCTAGGTTCATCTCAACAAACAAGGTCATCATTATACACTTGGAATTGGATTCCTAAACCACATGATTTTGAGTCTTCTCACTTAGAGAATTCACAACATTATTCCCTTTTCTTGGTGTGTAAATCAACTCAAAATCAAAGGATTATAGGTACTTCAACCACCTTCACTATCAAAGATTCAAATCCGGCTAAGAGAAGATGTACTTATGACTTTTATGATCAGTAAACACCATGAATCTCTCTCCCAACAAGTAATGCCACCAACATTTTAATGAATAAGCCATAGTGTTGAGCTCAAGATCATGAGTAGGGTAATTTATTTCAAGAGTCATTAGATATCTTGAACCATATACTACACCTGATCATCTTACATCAACATTTCCTCATGTCCAACACCGAATGCATCGTAAAACAAGGCGTAACTCGTACCTAGTTTGGGTAAGATCAGGATCGGTGCAGACATAAACTAATTCTTCATCTCTTGAAAATCACTCTTGTATGCCTCAGACCATTCAAACATAAATCCCTTCTTAGTTAAGACTGAGAGTGGCACTTCTAAATGGGAAAAATATTTAATGAGCCTTCAGTAATATCCACCCAATCCTAGAAATATCTGAACATCAGAAACATTCTTGTGCTCCTCCCAAGACACTATTTCATGTACTTTCACTGGATCCACCGACACACCTACCTCGAAAATGATGTGACACAATAAATTCAATTTATCAATCTAGAAATTACATTTTGATATCTTGGTGTAAAGCATATTCTCTCTTAGTTTATTAAAGATGATTTCAAGATGTCAGGCATGATCATCATAAGTTCTTGAGTACACCAAGATGTCATTGAAAAAGACAAACAAGAACTAATACAGGTATGGGTGAAATATTCAGTTCATTAAAGAAATGAACATAGATGGTTCATTGTTCAACATGAATGGAATCACCAGAAACTCATACAACCTGCACCAGCTCCTGAAGGCAGTTTGCGGTATATTAGAAGGCCTCACCCTAATATGGTGATATCCCAATCACAAATCGATCTTAGAAAATACAAAATCACCCCTTAATTGTTCAAATAGGTCATTAATTATAGTAAGAAGGTATTGTTTCTTAATAATATTCTGATTCAAATTTCTATAGTCAACACACAACCTCAAAGATCTATCAGAATTCTTAGAAAATAGAACAGGAGATCCCCAAGGTGATGTACTAGGATTGATGAACCCCTTATGCTCCAACTCTTCTAGTTGAACCTTAAGTTCCTGGATTTTATCAGTTTCCATTCAATATGGCCTAATGGAAAATGGTTCTACATCTGGCAGCAACTTGATCGTGAACTCAACATCTCTCCCGGGTGGTAGCCCTGAGAAGTCCTCAAGAAACACATCTATAAATTAATCCACAATGGGATGGAATACTGGTATATCCCTTCCTCCTTCATCTAGAATAAGGCAATACACTTTGTCTATGAGTTCTCCCAATCACTGGAAAATTGTCCCTATATGTCCTTCTTGAACATCCCACTCACTGCTAAGGACATAAATGTCTCCATCATGAGACATGAACATTACCTGACATCGGTAACAATCGATATGAGCTTGATATAATACTATCTATTCCATACCCAAAATCAGATCAAAACCTAACATCTCATGGAAAAAGAGGTTCCACAGAAAATGATACCCACCAACCTATAAATAACAACTTTCACATTGTCTGATATTCTCAACTCATACCTCTAATAGAGTATAAATTGACATAACCCCACATGCACTTTCCACAGTTATGCCCAACACAACTACAAATTATGCAAAAATAAAAGAATGTGTATTACTTGTGTCAAATAAATAACTAGTGAGCATTGAATATACAATAATCATACCTTGAATGGTATATGGTCCAGACTTTCTACCTCTAGGTGTAGACTGAACTACTTGAAGATGAAATTCCCCTTTGCCCTGGGTTCTAGCCTGAGTACCTTGCACTACACTGCCCTACTGGTATGGAAGATCTCTCCCCAAAGTTCCACATCTTCCACCCCTATCAGTATGACCCATGAGGATTCAACTGCATTCCAGATATGGGGTGACCAACCCCCTTCCCACACTCATTATCTACCTCTAACCTCTATCTATTTTCAGCTACCGAGGAATTTTACAGAACCTTTGTATATGTCCCAACCTACCACAAAATTGGCACTCAACTGGTGGTTAGGGACACTATCCACGTATGTGCTCTATCCTACCACACTGTTAACAGAACACCTAAACACCACCCTGGGATATTGGCCCTCTCTTCTAACTACTCTTCATACTTTAACCTTGCTGAAAATTCCTAAAACGATGCTTCATGTCCTCAAAAGCTGCACCACTTTTCTGCCCAGTTAGCACCACAATACCACCACTTTAAGTTCCCTTCAGGTTACCTTCTAAGATAAGGTCCTAATCCACTACCTATGTAAACCTCTTCAAATGTAATATATTCACATAGGACCTAATCTCATGCCTAAGACCATTCTAGAATCATTTCTCCTAGTTGCCTCATCTCCTAGAAATTTCAGAACAAAATGATGAAATTCGGTGAAATGACTAGAATAATCCATCACTAATGAAACCCCCTAGGTCAAACTCATAAACTCTATGGCCATGTATTACCTCAAGATCTCTGGGTAGTAGTGTTTTGGAAACTTTTTCTAAAAAACCTTTCATACCATTCCTTCAGCCTACTCTGTATGAACTATAATGTCTATACCAATGCTTTTTCTAAACCCGCAACTTATAGACTACTAACATGACTCACTTATTTGAAGGATTCTTGAGATGATTGAGAATTTTCTAGATAGACTCTATCTAGAACTTGGCTGCCTCAGGACCACCCTCTCTAATAAGGTTCAGTGAGTGCAATAACTAAAACTCCCTGGTCATCTTGAGCATACTCAGTGCAACCAACCCTAGATCTCATTCCATTATCTACATAAAATAAGAAAATTAATCATGTAATTTCTTTTCCATGTTATCTTGAACCACTGGATCTTATTTATCCACTACTGGGAGAGCATTCCTAGAAACATCCTCTTCTTTCCCAACTAGCACATTTCTTCATGGTGGAATTTATCTAAAATTCCAAATACGAGCTCTAGAACACATAACATAATGCCCTTATAGATCATATAAAATAATGTACTCTACCAGTAATAAATAATACATTGTATAAACCATACCAAAATTCTTCTTCATGTATCAAACACTACCCTAGACCATCCCTACTGAGGTCCATGTCTAACATGGGTAAACTAAATTAAACGGTTACAAATATTACATTTTACACCATTTCAAAACTATTTCCATACTTACCAGGAAAATATTTCCTCCTAGGAACATTTCCCATTTCACTACTTTCTACAAATATCATTTTGACCAATATAAAACCTCCTTTAAGCATAATTCCTTAACCATTATTAACATTTTATTTCCCATTTTACCCATTTTCATCATTTCATTAGACATGATTTTCATCAATTTCAAGAAGATCAAATGCATTCTACCCTTCATGTCCCACACACCGATCATGTGTGTGTACCTACCATGATACATGTCACTTATATACTTAGGTTTCTAGAATGATGCATGAATGTATAACCTTGTGTCATTCTTTCCATGGGTAAGGTATTATAAAACTATCACATAACACAAAAAGTGCATCACATAATGGTGAAATATCATCAAATGTAACAACACACAACAAGAACAACAATTCACACCCTAGGTGACTTGGTTTTTCCCTCATACATGGGTTAGCTACTCCAAATAATGATCTCATTACAAAGGAATGAAACCTTCTTAACCTCCTCTCTAACATCCCCAAATAGTAATTAATAGAAAATAACTCCTCTAATACCACTTTGTAACATCCCTGACCTGGGAGCCACTAAACCAGTGCCCCGATTTGGGTCGCCACATGAACTCAAGCACGCCTCCCCATACGCCAGAGGTTGTCAACTAGAAATGAGGGTCTAAAAGTCTCATGGGGAGACAATACCCTCTTTACTAGAGTAGTCCACAACAAAAAATAAATATAATAGTGGAAAAACATAGAATAACCAATTAATATGCATAAATAACTATCTCCCAAAACTGGGCACTAACCACAACCATAGTAAATATGTTATGTCATAATATAGTTCCAAGTGAAAAAACCCAGAATAGAAATAAATAGAATAATCCTTACAATGGTCTTGACTCCAAGTCTGGAACCTCATCTGTGTACCTCTCAATCCTGACTTAACTCTTAAGAACAGAGCCATTTCCCTCTTCCAAACCTGCAAGCATGAAATATGCTCGAGTGCCCAACTATGACCCGAGTAGGCTGTGATTACAGCTCCATATGTCACCACCAATGGTTTGTATAAAATATTCAGTCTAAAAAGATAGTTCATGCAAGTATCAAATAAATGACAAGTAAATAAGAGACAATTCGGGGGACACTGGTTAACAATATTTACTTAACCATTAATAACCATAGTTCCAAATTCATTATGCGTTGTATTTATTACTTAGTTAATCATTATCATGTAATCCATGGTTTTGGCATTTACATCATTCACATGAATGTTCATGGAATTTATCATTCTGCATAAGAAAATAAGTCAAGTCCCTATCTCACTAGTGATAATACATCACAACATCACAATTTCTTCACCTTAAAGCCTCGGTTTGGATGTAATGAAACCATTAAAGGAATATATCTACATACCCTTCCCTAGATCGTGTATTGTGGGTGGAGTTAGAGCATCAGTCTAACTCAACCCATGGCAGGAGCCCCAGTCCTTTATCTCACACATCAAGCCATGTGAACATGCTTATTCATCCATTCACCACACACAAACCATATCACAACCAAACATAACCAATATATATAATAATCACAATCCATAATAATCCACATGGAAATGATTATTATACCACAACCCATTAACACATTTTCCAATTACATTACTTAACCCATTTAGTCTAATTCCCATTATCATTCCTATCTTGCTAAGAATATTCAATAATTCCTTTATATCCACCCATTTCACATATTCATCACTTCTCATATGAAATCCTATTTAACGTGTTTTTCATTTCACATACCATTACCAATTTAACATATTAACCATTTCATATGCACTAACTCTCTTAGTCATTTCTAACATAATTCATAGGCCACATATTACTTTCTCATTTATCCCAATTAACCCATTTTGTGTCATAAAAAACAACCCCTTAATCCAATACCAAATATAAATACACTAACAATATTTTATTTTCAATTCCATTAAACATATCAATATACTCAAAAAGGGATCTACATTATCACACAACAACCTTGCACTTACTTAACCAATTTCTAGGCCCGGGAATATCACCACACCCCATGGGTGGCCCTAAATCAGTCAAATCATCCTTGATGCATCCCATGGGGAACATGAGGGTTTTTATTCATCATTTAGACGTCCATTTTACCAAACCTCACCAAATTCATCAAGATCACAATAACTGATAACCAAGAAAAAAATTGAACATACACTAATCTACAAAAAAAACTATGGGATATAACTTGTAGACAACCTACCTCTAATTTGTTGATGAAAATGCACCTAAATGTGGTGTTAGGTGTGGATTAAAACACCTATTTAATATTAAACATAGATTCTACTGAAAATGAAGTGTTTTAAATATTCGAAAGAATATTTCCCAACATATAAACCCTAATCGATAAAAGATAAGAAAGGAGAATATTAGACTTACTTGGGGCTTTGATCCATAACTGACAATACTTAAAATGGCATAGAGATGAAGTATAATTACCCTTGGAAGTTATTGAGGGTTATTTTTCATCTCTAGGGTTCAAATTAGTAAATGGGGGGAGAAAATTGGATGAATAATTAAAATTTCGTGATGGAAATTTTGTAATTTTACAAATTTTATAGTGGCACACGGTTTACCTATATAGTTTTCCATATCATGTACAAACTGAGTGCAATACACTATATGAGGAGAGTTAGTTTTCAAGGTTACCTGCGAAAGCCACACGATTTGAAAAACTATGTGTCAACCGTGTGATATGCCACTATCTAAGGTTTCACAATTTTCCTAGGCAGACCGTATGATATACTAAATTGTGCACAAACAGTGTGCCTTAAATAGGTTAGCCCAGTTTTCCTTCCTCTCATGTCCCGACCCCCCCCCCCCTTGAGAAACATCCCTAAGTCCAATAATACTCTCAAGAAACATTTAATTAACTAAAAACAAAGGGATTGAAACCAAAGTTTAAACAAGTACATACCTCCACAAAGTCCAGGATCTTACATACGCACAAGCGATGTTTAATTTTCCCATATGATAGATAAGAGGTGGATAATTTTCTTTTTATCATAATAATAAAAATTAATTATATTAAAGATACTAAATTCATTATTTTATAATTTATACCATTTATTTTGAATATTTTGGTAAAAAATAAAATTGAAACTGCTCAGTTAAGAGTTATACCTCTTAGTTGAGAAACCTATTTTGGCTTACACATTAATCCTTGAAAGGGAGGTATTTTGGAAAAAATTAAGCTCTAATACATGGTAAATGAATATTGGGAAGTAATATGTTATGTATTTAATGATATATAAGGCTCTAACTTTGTGAATAACAGAAGATAGGAGGTTCCCTTCTATAAGTGAGGGAAAGGACACACTTGGAATTACTTAAAAGATTAAATAATATATATATAATAATCATGTGAAATAGATCCAAGACACCCCAAATTAAAATATAATATGTGATAGCATAAAAATAAACTCAAAAAATAACATTTATACAAGTTTTGTTTATATTTAATCCTTACCTCTTAGTTAAACCACTTTAAACTCATTTTAACCTTAACTATGATGGATAAACTTTTTACCATTATAAAAAATATATATAACCAAAAAAAATGGGACTTATAAAAAATATTATACATGATTATTCTAAATATTGAATCAATTTTATTAGATTCAGTTTATATATGTGATTGAAAATATATTTAATATAAGAATACAAAACGCCTGAAAATGGTTTTTAGGAAAGACCTGATTGAAGAATAATAATAATTTCACTTTAAAATCAAGTAATAAATTTGTTTACATGATTATTTTGGTTAAAAAATAAAATAGGAATTTTTATAATTTTTTAGTAATCCAAAACTGAATTAAATCTTCCAACCATTCTATTAAATGAAAATACTCAAAAATACTTTTTAATTTGAATAAAATATAACTTATCTTTACAAAAGAAAACCTTGGGTTACCAATTTAAAAATAATATTTCAAAATACATTATTTAACTCATTAAAATTATATTTGGTATAAAACCACTAATCTAATAGTATAATGGAAATTTTTATATATATTTTAATGTTTCACCCCATAGTTTTAACCTAGTTTTACCTCTTTTACCAAGGTGAAAAATCTTTACCACGATACTATTCATAATGACCAAAAAATAAGTTGAAACTATTATATTATATTAATTATGATGATTATAAATATTTAATACATTTTAAAATAATAAATCTCTTGAATTGTAATAAATACACTTTAAAATAAGCATGAAAAATGCAATGAAAACCATTTTTAGAAAAAATGTATTTTTAAGCATAAAAATGGATTTATTATTAATCCATGCCAAATAAAAGCCATAAAATATTTTTAAAATATTTTTATTTAATATATAATTTATAAATTTTATTATCATAATTAATAAATATTTTTTTAATAAATTAATTAATTTCAAAACAAATTGTTCGCATAAAAAGAGTTTTTAGAAAAATGTGTTTTAAAGCTCAAAAATGAACTTAAACCAAAATCAAGTATAATGTAGATTAATATTTAATTAATTATTCTATATATAATTAAATTATAATTATATTACATTAAGATAATTTTAAATTTATAATTATTCCTTTCAATGAAAATAAATGGCAGTTTTACAAAAAACGATATTTTTCACTATTCACTGAAAAATCAATATTTTAAGAAAAATGCCAAAATTTCACCCAAGATAATTTTAATATTATGATTTTGAAAGGATAAATATTTTATAAAATTCAATTTCAAAATGTTTTATAAATGAATTATTATATTCTCTCACAAAAATAAATGAAAACCATTTTTAAAGAAAACATATTTTTGAGACATAAAATGACTTTAATGAAAATTGAGTAATTATATATTGTGAATTAATAGATAAATTTTAATTAAGTAAAAAAATTATATATATATATATATCATAATTTGGTTAATACTATTCATACTAATAAATTTAACATCTATTTTATAATATATTTTGGTTCATTTTAAGCTCGGTATTTCATGTTAAGAAAGATATAAAACACTTAAAATTTATTTAAAGAGAAATATATTCTAATATATTAGGGTGTTACATTCTACCACCCTTAAATAAAGTATTCTCTCAAAAAATTTATCTTGGTAATAAAAGGTTCATAATTTTAAAATACTTTTATTTGAAACCCATATCGTACAACGGGATAATAAAACTCCCTTTGAAAAAGGGGAGTGGGAATCATAAAGGTTACATAAAATAACAAATAATTAGGTTCCTATATTAGGATAACATTGTTAGGGAGTTAAAATATAGAAATTTAGGAGAAAAATAATTTCCAAATTGATAAATAACATGGTCATGAGAGAGTTAATGACCACAAAACCATAAATCAGTAAGGGGATAAAATACCCTCAATTAATCAAAAATAAAAGTAAAAGAATAAAAAAATAATGATCATTTTCCTAAAGCTAAGGGACTATTTAACTCTCATGATAGAGAACAAGATAAAGTACAATTAATTGATATCTTTCTATTTCATAAACATAATTTCATCCTTTGTTTGTGCTTTGATAAATTTCAACTTTATCTCTTACTTAATGAAATGAATATTCAAGATGAATTTTTAAATCCTAAAGAAATAAAATTAACATTTAACGGGTCATAAGATCCATAAATTAACAAAAATTTATTCATTATACCATTAAATATTTACCAAAAATAAAATGGTTATCACAGGTTATCCAATGTGGATAAATATAATACATTAATCTCTAAAACCTCAAAAATAGCACCCAAAGTTATACTTAATTCATTCCATAAATAGTTGACCTTAATAATCCTAAAAAATATATATGACCAAAATTAAAACCCAAAAATTAAATATATTTTATCACTTATTTTTTTCCAATATCAACTTTAACATATATCCCCAGACAATATAAAGTATCTCATAGTTTCATATACTAAATATGTGAATACATTGATCATGTATTATCTTTAAACATGCTAATATCCTGAATCGCCATAAAACCTCAATAAAACATATATTCTTCCAAAAAAATAAATATATCCTTATTCCTCAAATAAAATCATAAACTCTTGAATGTATTCCATAAATCTAAAAATTTTGATAAACATCCTCATAAATCACTTTTCATCAAATTAATAATCATTTTCAAGGTCTTCAATACTATCAAATTTACATTATTAATATCAATCAATTATTTATCCAAACTAAAAATTATTATCTTGAAATAACGTTTATATTAAGTTTTATCTACCCCTTGATAATTTTTTTCCAAAAAACATCACCTTACCACTAAATTAATTTTCTAGGTTATTAGTACCATTAAGTATATGCTTTCAAATCCTTAAAGAAAAAATACTATAAAACAAATATTAGATGTTTCATGATTCTTATAATTATAATATCATTGATAAAATACTTCTAAAACATAATTATATAATATAAACACATAAACACTTCAATCATTACACATAAATTATTGTTATATCATAGGCCCTTCCTTGGATAAGGAGTTAACCCTAAGATTAAAAAATTGAGTCATATAATGTCAGCATACCCTAAACATAATACATTGAACTATAAATGGAACTTTAGGATGTAATTTATTTCTATCCATAAACCCCTTTATTTTTACTTCTAAATTACTTGATGTATTCCCTTTTTTCCACACATAAAATATCTTCTCATTCTTTTGAGATGTTTACTTCAGTGATTATTTCTAAATTAATGACATATAGGAAGCTTAATCTTCTTTCCTTTATGGTATTCATTAACTAAACTCATATAAAAATCCATTTTTCTCTTATTATGTGTGTCAGTAGTCTCACCCAATTTGAGTTCTCTAATCATATAATTTTATGGTTGATTGGTCATAATCATAAGGTTTCACATTTCATCTCCCATTTCATTTGGTTTCTTATGAGGATAATTATTGAATTGTCTATCACATTCAGCATTAACATGGTTCTTTAGGATTCCAACCATTGACTAAAACCAAAAATCATAGTGTAATCAACAATAATCATAGTGAGAAACCATATAATCATGAAGAATCATTCATAGGATTTCAAAATTATAAAATTTTCTTGTTAATATATGAAACCTTAGGTTTAAACAAGTCTATCCATGATCAGCATCTATCCAAATCCTTCATAATGGTTCCTAAATAAAATGTTAATTAACCCAATCATATCCTAATGGAGTGATAAACCAATTTGACATTAATGTTGCATTCATTGTGCACAAAAATAATATCCAAGATATACTTGACCAGCTCTTTTCAAAGTTATTACCCCTAGATGCATCTGTATCAAAACCAAGTTCAGTTTTAGTATCTAGATGGGAATATATTATTAGAAATATCACATAATCTCTACTTTAAAAAAAACTTAGGATATTATCTAATACTTAGGATTATCAATATGGATTTCACCAAGGTTCTCTAATCCTAATATCTAAAAATAATTAAACCCTTCCCTAATACCAATTATGATGACTCAGTCATTTCATATATAAATATAACATTTTATTAGATGAATATCCATTACATAACATTACGATCCATTCCAAAAACATAAAGGTTTAGTGTACTTGGAGAATATATAAATAAAAAACTTCTTTCATGAAAGATATTTAATTTATCCCACGAATATCTTCTCACATATAACGCTTCTTATACATAACCTACCTAAAACCTTTCTTCATGACCTGGGGAAAGGAAACATAATAAAGGGTGAGCTCGAATTATTGGTAAGGATAAACATAAGTGATATCAATAAATTTTCATAAGTTAGCATAAGATAATTATAATTGTATGATAACATTGTCATAGATTATAATAATGATACCCAATAAGTCAAATATCATTAGTCATAAATCATGGTACAATTATTTTTTATAACAAAATACATAAGTCATAAGTTTATAGAATCATCAATAATCAGTCATGATCCATGAGAACATATCATAAGCATAAGAAATAATTTTTTGGTACAAGTATAAGCATAAAAATATTTTCTCTAGTTAATAATAAATTCCAATACTATCATAGTGGATTGGTTTCACTTCTTATTCTATCATATCATTAGTCAGGGTTCCCTCCCAAGACTGTCATAGTGTATAAAATCCCTTACTAAACTTGGTTCACTCCCCATTCCATTTCTTAATATATCATGTGATATCTATCTTTACCTAGTACATTGGAGGGATATATAATTTCGTTCCAACCCATCACATAATAAAAAAACATACATATGTGTTCCACAAGATCATAAAACATTCATCATATCATCATATCATAACATATGAAAAGGAAATGTGCTTTATAAACATTTCATCCTTTCATCATAATATAACCTATGGAAAATGAATGGGTTTCATAAAAATCACATCATCAAAATTATAAACCATAAAGGGAAATAATAAGGATGATATCATTGGATCATATCCCAAGTAATTCATAAGTAACAGCAAAGGTTGTTATCATAGATGAAAAATTACTTTAAAATATCATTAGAAATTTTCTTGGGGAAAATACTCACATTCACTAATAATTTATTTATTTTATTAAATAAATTATAGAAACACATGTCAAGGAAGCCTAAAGAAATAAAGACCTAGTGAATCACCGATTACATGGGCCAAACCACTTGGGGAAGGGATCTAAGGTTATGAAATTCTAACAGGGGGAATTCTTGGGTAGAAAAGGAATTCAAGAAATCAGTGACATGGTTACCCTCGTTCCATGTATGAAGAATATCAATGTTGTTGGAAAGAAGAGACTTACATTCACAAATCAAATAAGTTATTTTCCAAGGAGAGTCTAAGGTGACAATGAGAGAGCTCCACACCATTTTGGAGTCCATTTCAATGTTTAATAGGATAATGTTCTTAGATTTTCATAAAGATAGGGCACTGAGCATCTCCATTGCCTCCACCTTAAGAGAGTTACCTAGTCCATAAAAGGAACCAAATAAAAAGATAATTGATCCCAATCCATCACGTACCACCCTTCCACAACGCATGCAACTAAAACCACATGCGCCATCAACATGGAGTTTGTGGCCCAAGGTAGTAGGAGACCAACAAACCCAAGGGCCTCGCTGCCTAGGGCTAGATCGGATCAAGGATGGGTCTCTGGATAAAAAGTTCCTAAGGGAGGGAACTACATACCTCTGAATCAAGAGGCCATCCAACTCCATGGTGAGGCATCTAGACCTGGCCATAAGATAAATATCAAAGAAGTGAGACCCATGTCGAGTTTGGTTGCACACCTTCCAGATGCACCAAAATCCCACCACCAGAAGAATTACCTAATCCATATCCTTTTGCTTATTTTTTTTACATATACAAAACTAGTTCATAAAGAAACCCTCAAGAGAGTCCATTGTGGTAGCAGGTAGAGATAACTCACAAAGAACACACTAGATCAAACCATCCCATGAAATTTGAAATAAAAAATGTAGTGTGGACTCCTTCTAAGGAGATGAAGAGCATACGCACTTAGAGGAAAGATGAACACCCTTGCCTTTAATTTCCATCTCAGAGGGGATATCATAGTATCAGATTCTCCATAGCAGGAATAAGAATTTAATAAGAATAGGTTTTTACCAGAGGAACCTCCCCCACTGGTCAGTCATCGGCTGCACAAGCGATGTTTTTTTATAAGACATGGTCGAAAAATTACCATCTGAGGATCCAATAAAAATACATTGTTCAGGGGTGGCATCCAATATGATGTTGTCAAACATGGACTTTTTATTGGGGTTGATAATATCTTGGATAAAGGTACAGTGTGAATTGGATTCTTTGAAAGATAGGTTGGGCATAGGGTATCTTGGGAAGTCCAACAAACCACCCCCCCCCCCCCACCAATCACACTACCAAAATTCGATTTCCCCTAGCCCAAAATCCATTGGGAATGACCCATAAGCATAGGAATGTGAACCCAAAGAGAGTTTCAAAGGCCCGAGGGAGATCTTCCATTCTCATAAGATCCAAAATCATACTTTCCTCTAATAATATGTCCCCACAATGAGTGCTCCTCGATAACCTTCCAAGAAATCTTTCTATGTATGAAATATATAGCCTGCCCCACATCCCTAACACCAATGCCTCCATACTCCACTAACCTAGAAATTTTACTCCATGAATCCCACTGGAATCTTCCCTCCCCTTAGTTATCCCAAATAAAACCATTCATGATGTTATCAATATTCCTAATGATAGTCTTGGGAACCTTGATGGTGGATATAATATGCATAGGGATAGAGGATAAAATACAATTAACAAGATTGATTCTTCCACCAAATGAAAAGAACCTATTCTTCCATTTTTTGATACAATTGGTGATCTTACTGACCAAAAATTCAAAATATCTGACCTAAATTCTTCTAGGGGAGATGGGGGCTCCAAGGTATGACATAGAAAAGTTCTTTCTCTAAATACCCATAATAGATACAATATTGTCCCTACACCTAGCTGGGTAGGAAGAGGGAAAGTAATCCCCACTCTTATCCCTATTAATAATTTTTCTGATCTAGTAGTTATACCCATACATGATGCTTGTTAAATCTTCTAGTGGAGTCACTATGCCCATTGATGAATAATACCAGGTCATTCGCAAATAGGAGATGAGATACCCCTGGAATGTGATCCCCACAATGATAAGGGAGGACAAGGTCGTGTTGCATAAAGGAGGTCACATACTTACTTAGGACATCCTGAACCATAATAAAGATGCTGGGAGAAATACGTTCACCTTTCCTAATCCCTCTAACCAGTTTCAAAAACCGACATTGCCTCCCCATAAATACCACATTTAACCAAGGAGAGTTGTAGTAATGAAATAACATGTCAATGGACCATTTAAAAAGTTAATGCTACTCATGGCCCACATGATAAATCCCTAATAAATTCTATCATAGGACATTTCAATATCTACCTTGATTACAATGTTGAACCCCCAGACTTTCCAGTTGATCTCACCAATCATATCTTGAACAATATCCATTTCCCCTTAATGGAACGCCCTTGGATGAAATCATATTGTTCCTCTACAACCTAGATATGGATAAACTGATAGAATCTTCTTTTGATGAGGTTTTTCAGAACCTTTTATGTAAAGTTTTACATAATAATGGGAAGTTACTAAGAAATGGAGATGGGATCACTCACCTTGGGAATAAGAATCATGATAGTAGTAGTGACAACCCGCGGTAGCCCTCCACCATAGAAGAAGTCCCAAATAGCATCGATTAAATCCTCATTGATGGTGTTATAGGTGATAATAAAAAAAAGGCCATGGGAAACTATCGGGACTGGGTTCACTATCCTAGTTCAGGGAGATATCAGAGTCTCACACCTCCTTCTCATCTAGTACATGCTTGAGAACCTCATTAGTGTGAGCTGAGACAACTCTTGTGATCGAACTGAAGAGGTTAGTCTAATCCTGGGGATGAACACTCTGCTAATGAGAGTTAGGATTACAAAATAGAGATAGAAAACAAGATCCAACCATACTACCAATTACATCCATATTTCTAGTAAAAGATCCATCTTAAAGTTGGATATTCTGAGCTTTACGTCTCTACTACTTGTTCAGATAAGCATGAAAATAGGCCGAGTTACGATCACCCTTCTTAATCTAGGTGGCCCATGAGTACTCAAATAGGTACCTTTCTTATTCTAGAAACATCCCATTGAATTTTTACTTCTTGAGGCTGAGAGAGGTGAGAATCTTCTCATCCTATGACTCTTTCAGGCTCAACTCAACACTCTCAATTTACAAAATATAATGGAAAAAAGTTTATTTTAAAATAACCATGTAAACTTGTAAATTAATCTTCAAATAATTGATATTTCAGGATAGTGGGAAATTTTTTCATGCCATAAATCTTAATACAAATATTTTGTTCACACCTTTTCTAAAAATTACCTTATTTAGAAAAAAACTTGAAGATTATTTTTAAAAAAACTGTAATAATTAAAACATGGGAATAAGTGAATTTAAAAAAAATTATATTAGTAAAATAATTATTGAAAACAATTTAGAAAACATGGATATGTAAGACAAATATTTTACAACCAAAAGAGGATAAATAAGGTCAGTTTTTCTTAAAAACACTTTTTGAACCATTTTGAGTACGAAAGAGAGAAAACTGGTAATAAAAATTAAAATTTATAAAAACAACCGTTGTATAATAAAAATTAATTGGGTTTATAAAATAAAGATAATATAATTTCCTTAATGAAAATTTAATCATAAATAATCCCAATTAACGTGTGATTAAAACATAAATCCATTACCTCTTTGGTAACTTCTGAATCATAAGAAATATAAACGAATAACTCCATATGAAACTTTAAATATCATTAACATTAGTATATTCATGATATAACATGTTAAAGTTTCAATAATTACACCTCATAAAATAATAGAGGTGCATAACATATCATATGTCTCAAAGAAGACAATTTGAGAGAATAAACTCTTACCTCAAGTTTCATCTTACTTCGTACGTGTTCAAAACTCATGTATAATAAATATAGATTTATTATACAAATATTTCATAAACATAATAATTTATATAATACCACATATTATTTACTTATAACATATTATCACCTGTTTATTAACAATTATTTATTAAAATCGTTATTATGGGTTATAACTGCATCATTGTTCATGCTTGTTTCAGTTTGAATGTCTCAGCCCTTATAATTTGGTGATGGTTTCACTACCTATATAATCTTAATCATTTCATTATTATCATATATAATAATTATATAAACTTTTATAATTATTCATACAAATTGGTGATGAAAAATGAATTACATCACTTTGTGGAGATGTTAGTCTGTACGTACGCATGAGTGATGTTTCAATTTTTCAATGGATGGAACAAAATAAAAGTAAATAATAATTCACCTTTAAATAACTATAATAATATCATATATATAATATATATTCATTAAATACATAATTATAACCATCCATGTGATGTGGTGATGAAAAATTAAATGCATTGCTTTGTGGATGTGGTAGTCTACATATACACACAAGTGATATTTACTTTTCCCATGTGATGGAAAGTAGGTGGATAATTACTATTCCATAATTATAATAAAAAATAAATATATTAAATATAATTAATTAAATATTTTATAATAAATACCATATATTTAGAGTATGTTTAAGAAGAAATAAAATTTAATATACTCAATTAAGAGGTATACCTCTTCGTTGAGAAACCTCTTTTGGATTACACCTTAATCCTTGAAAGGGTTATCATTTAGAAAGAAAAAAAATCTCTAGAAAGAAATTATGGTAGGTAATTTCTAAGATATAAGGCTTAAACTTTGTGAATAAGGTAGGAGAGGAGGTTCCCTTTTATAAGTGAGGGAGAGGACACTCTTGGAATTACTTAAAAGATTAAATAATATATATATCATAATAATGTTAAGTGGAACCAAGGCACACAAAATTAGAATATAAGAAGTTATAGGTTCTAAATAAAGTTAAAAAATAACATTTAGACAATTTTTTAATGCATTTTAACCCTTATATTCTAGTGAAACCAATTTAAACACATTTTAACCTTAACAATGATAACTTAACTTTTTTCCATGATAACATAATTATATGACCAAAAATAAAAAGGTAATTATAAAAAAATGTGCATGATAATTCCAAATTTTTAATCCATTTTATAATATTCAATTTATATCGGTTTAATGAATTAATTTTAATATAAGAACACAAAATGCATGAAAAAACTACTTTTAAGAAAATACTTGATTTGAGAGTAAAAATTATTTCACCATGAAATAAAGTTATAAGTTGGTTTAAAAAAGAAATTTTGTTAAATAATAAAAAAAGGAATATTTTTTTAGAAATCAAATATATAATTTAATCTTCCAACCATTCTATTAAATAAAAATATCTAAAAATAGTTTTAAATTTGAATAAAATATAACTTATCTTCACAAAAGTCATTTTTTGGCTCCTAATTTAAAAATAATGTTTTAAAATATATTATGTAACTACTAAAAAGTATATTTTTTCTATAACCACTCATCCAATAGGATAAATTCAATTTTTATAGATATTTTAATGTTTACCCGCATAATATTAAACTACTTTCACCTCTTTCACTAGGGTGACAAATCTTTATCAAGGTTACTATTCAGAATGACCAAAAATTAAGTCAAAACTATTACATTATAGAAATTATGATGATTAAAAATATAGAATCCATTTTACATGATTCAACTTCTATAATGGGTAGAATTAATTTTAAAATAAGAATGTGAAATTCAACAAAGATTGTTTTTAGAAAAAATGATTTTTTTAGCATAAAAATGGATTGATTCTTGTTCCATGCCCAGTAAAAACCATAAAATTAATGTAAAATAATTTTATAAAATATATAATACATAAATTTCATTAAAATAATTAATCAATAGTTATTTATTTAATTAATTAATGTAAAAATACATTGTATATATAAAAATAGTTTTTAGAAAAATGTGTTTCTAATCTCAAAAATGAATTTATACCAAAATCAAGTATAATTATTATTTATATGTAATTAATTAGATTATTTATAATTTAACAATAATTATGTTACCTTAATATCAAATTAAAATCATAAGGGTACCTTTCAATGAAAATAAATGATAGTTTTACAAAAATTCTTATTTTTCACTATTCAAAGAAAAATCAACCTTTTTAGAAAAATAAAAAAAATAACTTAAACTAATTTTGATGTGTTGATTTCAAAAATTATTTCCTTTTTATAAAATTAAATTTCTAAAATTGGTATAAATTAATTATAATATTCTCTCACAAAAATAAATAAAAAACATTTTAAGAAAACCATATTTTTAAGCATAAAATGACTTTATTAAAAATTGAGTACTTATATATTATGAATTAATAAAAACATTTTAATTAAGTAAAAAAAATCTATACATATTTCATAATGTGGTTAATATTATTCATACCCATTAATTTAATGTCTATGTTATAATATATCACATTTTGTTTTAAATTCATTGTTGAGTGTAAAGAAAGCTATCGAACACTTACAATTTATTTAAAGATAAAGATATTATAAAATCACAGGGTGTTTAAAGTTTCATTAGTTGTGAGTAATTAAAATTGTGGGGATGAAATTTATTTTAGGGGGATGTAACACCGTAGGTGTGATGCCTCAGACCTGCACTCCTATATCTGGTGCTCATAAACACATAAAGTACATTACTTGCATGGTAGTAGTTGTAAAATATTTGATATAACCAACCTTAATTATAAAATAAAAATGATTATCACAAATCTTATATATAAAGTATAATTTCAAGTTTAGATCTTAATAGAATTAGTACAAATCATAAACTGATAAATCCCATGTTCTTTGTATCAAATGGACAATTCTCCCATTATATGTGAAACTAATTAATTTTTTAAAAGTCTTCAACATCACCCACAAATTATTTCACACATGATATCCTTAGAAACATGTCACATGTACTAATTTACTCCAAAACCTAGGGAATTAGAAAACATAATGAGTGAGTGAAAATGCTTAGTAAGGTAACCATATAACTAAATAAATCTTTGCATAAACAGGATATAAATATTATGGAAGGAATAGGTAAACAAAAAAATCTATAATCAACTTGAAAATAAGAGAATGTTATGTACATGAAAATAAAATGAAAACATTGATATCAATAATATTGATCTTATACTGATGGAATGAATAATTTCGTACATCAAAAATATATTTTCAAGTCCTTGTTTCAAGACACTTTACTTGTATTCAAGACTACAGTCAATACATCCTACTATCAAGGCTTTGTTCCAGGATAATATCCTATTATGGGAAGAGAACTACACCAAAACGCAACTTGTTTTGTCTCATGAGACCTGTTGATGTATCTAAGGTATATATAATGACAAGCCCTGACCATCACATGATTAAGTCCAATGTATTTACTATAAGATACCATAAGACATTTCATAAAATTCCCTAAGGAGCCTTTTACTAAATAAGAACATGCTTATCTATATAATGAAGAATAAAGAATATCAATACATGATCGACGTCTGTTAGCGGAAAATAATCATCAAGAATATCAATACTTTTCCCAATGTTAATAAAGGGATAAAATTATCATAACTCATCCTAAGAAATAATGTGGATGGTCAAACAACACATAGTCAACTTTCCAATAATCTTCTATATTATAATAACAATATACGGTATGAAAATAATTTTCCCCATATCAATAGAATAAAATTATTTCTACTTAAAAATCATCTAATTTGAATTTTCCAAAATGTAGTGTTTACACCATATAGAGAAATGGGTATATGGCTAAGATAATACTGGAATAAAAATATTAGAATCCATCCTAGGAATAAGTTTGATGGTTTAAAAATAATATAACCCTAGTGTAACAAAGGAAACCTAGATGGATATTGAAATAGATGAAAAACATCCTCCTAAAATAATACTTGAACGATACCACCCAAGATAGGATCATGAATCAAATTGTTTGGTATCATGAGTTCATCCCCCCCCCAAATGATAACATATATATATTAGAGGATAAATCAGGAATCATAAACCCTATTAGGGAAAAACCTTTTGAAAATAGAAAGGGAAATAGAAGGGAAACTTAAAATATCTTTTGGAAAACATTTTTAACATTTTTTTAAAAGAGGAGGTTGCGGGTAACTTCTAAAAGTATTTTTCAAAAGATAAAGTGAAAAATCATTAAAACCCTTTTGTTTTAAAATAATCTCCAATAATAGGGCCCTGAAAATGAAATAATATTTTCTTTAGGAAATGTGGATCCAAAACATTTGATTATGAATGGGACATTTTTTAATATTTGAAATTTCCTTTGTCTGAATGGCCTGAAGGCATTCTTTTTATTTTTATTATAGATAATCCTCCTTTTAAGGGTTGAAGGGGAACCTGTACATGACCGGTAGGCCCAAGGCACCAAGCCCGACATGACCTGCAATACATGACCCGAAGGCCCCGAGGCATACCATGCCCATTACATAACCCGTAGCCCCAGCCCACTAGAACTGCCCCTCCCTATTATCTTGAATCATTGGTCTTCTTAGCTCCCCACCTTGCATTACTGATCGGCTAGCATTGCCTCGTACAAAGCTGCATGGTGCCTGGTCCCGATGGCGGCTGCCACACCCTCTCATTATTCCAATCCAGTTAGCTTTGCATCTAGTGGCTGCTACTCTTGTTACTCTGATCCTCTTCTGGGGCCTGTTCTGTGTGAACTGGGCTACTCCATGGTCTACGTGACCCAAAGGCCATATGGCCCGAAGGCCTTGGATGACCCGAAGGCCCTGGAGACCCGTAGGTCCAAACTGGTTGCTCGAAGGCCCAAATTGGGTGAATAGTTCTGGCTGCTACATTACCAAACAGTAACTACTACAGTACTGCTACAATAACCCAGAAATTCACCTTCACCTGGTTTTGAACCCGGGTCTCTTGGATACCAAGCAGGAGCCCTTACCACTCGGGTACGGGCTCGTTGGCATTTGAAATTTCCTTTATTGAAAACTCAAATTTTAAAAAAGAGTAATAAAACCTTCATTGTATTAAAACTAAATTTTTTTCAAATAGTATTATAAAATACCATATGATAAAATATTATAGTGGGTTAACCCATCACAACTGAAAAATGAAATATTTTTTATGGTTTATTTACGACTGGATCCCGTCACAAATGACCTATTTCTAAAAATGGCATCATTAAAACAAGCTTTTGTGATCGGTTGTATCTCATCACAAATAAAATTTCCCAATAAATAAAAAAGACCTTTGCGACAGGAAGATTTTTCTGTCGCATATACTTTTTTTCATTGGGACCCGTCTCAAAAAAGTAAAAAAATTAAAAAAATAAATATATATCTATATATATTGATAACAATATAAAAAATATAATAGAAAAATGTAAATATATGTGTTAATAAAAACATTACAAAAAATATGTTCATTCAAATGTTTATCAAAATAAATGTGACAAAAAAATACATGAATCGTTGAGGAGGAGGGTCATCTGGAGGAGTTGGTGGAGAGAACTCCATCCCTAATCCTTGAGTCATTCGCCTCATGTATCCCATCATATGCTCGTGTTGTTGCTCCTGTCATCGATGCATCTCATCATGCTGCTGCTTCTTCTATCAACAAAACTCTTCACTATAAAAAAATGGTGTTTCCTTGCAGTTTTTTTAACATTTAGTGGTGGTTTAAACTGCCGCTAATTGATGTGTGATGCTTTCTAAAAGCATCATGTATTTGTGTGTCGGGTATCATTTTGTGGAACTTTTTGTGTGGAGGTTTTTTATTTCACAATGTTTCGTTTAGTGAAAGTTTTTTTGTTTTTTTATTTTTTAAATTTTTTATTTACATTATTTATTTATTTATTTATTTAAATGATTTATTATTTATCATTATTTATTATTATTTATTATTATTAATATTATTTATTATTTATTTATCCTATCATGCATGCATATTCTATGCATGGCATACATAGATCTGGAAAAAATATGCGTTGTGAAAGATTTGAACCCCTACCTCTTGGATATACTGAAAAGACTTTACTACTCCATCAAAATCTTTATCTCGTGAGCAAAGAGTATGTAATATACTTATACATATACTGATAAAAAACAAATAATGATATTAAATAAGAATTAATAATGAATATATAATAAAGAAGTAATAAATAAATAATATATTAATAAACAATATATAATAGATAAATAATAAATTGATTATAAATAATTAATAAATAAATATTTAATATTTAATAAATAATTAATAATTAAATATTAAATAAATATTAAATGAATAATTAATAATTAACAACTAATAATTAAATAAATAATAAATTAATAAATATTAAATAAATAAATATTAAGTAAATAAAGAATCAATAAATAAATAATCAATAAATATTAAAAAAATGAATAATAAATGAATAATAATTAATAAATAATCACTAATAATTAATATTTAATTAAATATTAAATATTAAATAAAAAATAATTAAATAGTAAATAAATATATAAATAATAACTAAATAAAAATAAATATAAATATAATTGATAATAAATGATATTGAATTATAAATATTTGTAAGTAATAATAAATGATAATAAATAATAATCAATAAATTATAGATAATTAATAAATAGATAATAGATAATAGAAAATAGATAAATAATAAATAATGAATGAATGAATAATGAATATTAAATATTAAATATTAACTAAATAAATAATAAATAATTAATAAATAATAATTAAATATTAAATAAATATAATAAATAAATAAATAATCAGTAAATAATAAATAATAATAATAATAATAAAGGATTATAAATGATCATAAATAATAAATAATTAATAATAAATATTAACTAAATATTAAATAAATGATAAATAAATAATAAATAATAAGTAACAAATAATGGTAACTTCCAATTAAATAATAAATGATAAATAGATAATAAATTAAAAAATAATAAATAAATAATGACTATATATCAAATAAGCAATAAAAACATATTTAAATAATAAATTATTAATAAATTAATAATAAATTAATAAGAAATATTTAAATAATCAGTGAATAATAAATAAAAATGAAAAATAATAAATTATTAATGAAAAAAATTAATATCAAATAAATAAGTAGTAAATAAATTATAAATTAATATATAATAAATGATAAATAAGTAAAAAAGTAAAAAATAGATAGATAATGAATAATAAGTAATAAATAGATAAATAGATAATACATAAATAAATTCATAAACGATATATTAAAAATAAATTAATGATAAAGAATAAATTAATAATAAAGAATAAATTAATACTAAATTAATAATAAAAATAAATAAATAATAAATAAGTAATAAAAAATAAAAAAAATTAATTATTATGTAATTATATATAATAAATAGCAAGTGAATATTAAATAAAAATTTAACAAAAAAATAATATTAAATAATTAATCAATATATAATTAATAATTAATAAATTAATAAATTAATAACTAATAAATGAATAAATAATTAATGATTAATAATTAATAATTAATAATAAATGGAAAAAATATTAAATGAATAAGTAATAAATAATAAATGAAAATATATATCTCTAAATAAATATACATATAAAGAAATTTACATAAATATATCTAAACACACATTTATGTTATGTAAATATATATAAACACACACACACACATAATTGTATATGAATATATATATATGTGTATATATATATATTAACACAAGTAAATATAAATACCTATATATATATATCCATATAATATATAAATATATATATACATAAATATGTATAAATATTTACCAATGTATATAAATATAGAAAAATATTCATAAATACATATAAATATCCATGCATGGATTCCATTATTTATAATTTTAAATAGATAATGATAAAAAAAATATAAATTATAAATTAATATACATAAATGCATAGAAGTACATACAAATACATATATATATATATATATAATAGATAATAAATTACCAAAATAAGGAAAACCACAATAACTGCAACACCATCAAATCAATAGGAATGTAAATCAATGTAATAAAATCATATATTTCATAAAAAGCAAATAAAGATACTCTTAAACAAAGATAAAATCTCATTGAATGTTCAAAAATCATGATATCCGAACTAAAAACTCAGTTTTGGAGGCCTTCTATGCCTTTTTTTACCTTAAAAAATATGATCGAGGTTATCTTGATCATTCGGGTATATTCTTATTCATAAGATTTGATTTTATATGTGGTGGATCCCAAAGGGACATCTAGATAAAAATCTATGACCGTTTAAAGTTGAAGTTTAATTTGAAACTTTTCTTAAAACTATAATAAATTTTATTCTATTAATCATTACCAAATTATTATCTAATATGGTTGTAGTCTATTTCAAAAGATTTAATTTGACTACTTTTGGAGCTAAAACGGACACTCGAATCAAAGGTTATAGTCATTTGATATTGAATTCTGATTTTCAACTTATACAAGAATTAATTTATTTTTTGGATAACTATTGAAAAATAATTATATATAATTAATAATCAAAATTTTATAATTAATGAAAATTATAAATAAAAAATAAATGAGTATAAATAATAAATAATACTTATTAATAATAAATCTTAATGTAATATTTTTTATTTTTTATTTTTTATCATTAAATTAGCGGTGGTTTTATAAAAATCGTCGTTATTTCATGATGATTTTTTACAAACCGCTACTAAAAATAAATTTAAAATTTTTTCAAAAGTAAAACAACTAAATTAGCATCGTCTTTAAAAAACCGCCTCTAAAAACCACCAGAAAAAAATAAAAAATAAATAAAAACACATTTAGCGGCAGTTTTAAGAACCGTCGTGAAACCATTTTTTTCTTCCACTGCTCATGCTCCCTACTCATGGTCTTTATATGCTCACCCTGAGCTCGCAGCTACTCCTCATACTACATTGGTGCTTTAATCCTCAGTCTCATCTTGATTCTCATCTTATGTCGTAGAATTTGCGGCCTCATATGACTCCTTCAATTGCAATTTAAAATTAAAATAGTTAAAGTATTTTTACAGTTAATTTTAAAACTCAAAAAAAATACTAACCATAATTTGATGTTGGAAACCACCTATAATCTCTCCAATGATAGGATCATTGTACATCCTCTTAAAATTTAAAACTCTATAATATCAAGATGTTCAACTTCCTATATGAGTATAAATTAAATAGTTTACATTTAAAGTTATATAAATTATTAAAAAATACTTACCATATGTCGTCGATGCATATTGAATGTACGACTACTATCTTGATGTGTGACATCCTATCTACCCCGGTTCTGCTGACCAAATGACAAATTTGGACATGGTTTACACAAATTGGTCATTTCACATCACCTGAACATCTAAAATTCTATGATTTGCACCTTTTAGTAATTTATAATTTATTTTATTAAATTATATTAAATTATACTAAAAATTAGTGGTAATTAGCACTGTTTAGAAATATTTACCACTAATTACTACTAATTTTTTGAATAATTTAATATAAGTAATAAAATATATTATAAATTAAAAAAAGGTATAAAACATAGATTTTACAATCTTTAGGTGATGAAACCAATTTTTGTCAACCACATCCAAATTTTCCATTATTCATCACCTGGAAATTAGTGACCTATTTAATTTTCACTTTTTTAGTAATTTATACCAAAAAATACTAATTATTACTAAGTACCACTAATTTCCACAAATTATTACTAAGTACCACTAATTACCACTATTTGTTACAAATTATTACTAATTTTTACTAATCATTGCTAATTTTTAATAGGTATATTGATTTATCACTAATTTTCACTAATTACTGCTAAATTTTAATAATTACCATTTTTAAAAAAAATAGTGATTTAATGTTCATTTTTACTAATCTTTACTAATTATAGTTAATTTTTACTAATTTTGACTAATTACTGCTAATTTTCACTAATTAAAGTGATTTACCATTAATTTTTTTCCATTAATTTCTTACCAGTAATTTTTACTAATTTTTACTAACTACTTCTATTTTTTAATAATTGTAGAGATGTACCATTAGTTTTTACTAATTTCTACTTATTTTTACTTAATTATAGTGATTTTCCACTAATTTTTACTAATTTTAAATAATTGCAGCTAATTTTTAATAATTATAGTGATTTATCCCTAATTTTTACTAATTACCACTAATTATTACTAATTATAGTTATTTAATGTTCATTTTTACTAATATTTACTAATTACCACTAATTTTAAAAAAATATTAATTACCACTAATTTTTAAAAATTAAGTGATTTACCATTAATGTTTCCTAATTACTGTTAATTTTCACTAATTATAGAGACTTGACATTGAATTTTACTAATTTATAGGTATTTTTTACTAATTTTTACTAACTAGAACTAGTTTTCATTAATTATAGTGATTTAATGCTAATTTTTACTAATTTTTAATAATTATTGTGAGTTATCGATATTTTTTACTAATTACCTTTACTTTTTACTAATTATAGTGATTTAAAGTTCATTTTTACTCATCTTTACTAATCACTAATAAAATTTAATATTTATAATTATTTACCATTAATTTTTACTAATCACTATTAATTATTACTAATTATACCAGTTTACCGCTAATTTTTACTAATCATCACTAATTTTTACTATTTTTTACTAATCACTGTTTATTTTTACTAATTTTTAGTCATTACCATTAATTTTTACTAATTATTTTGTTTTACCAATAATTTTTACTAATTATATCTTAATTTTACTAACTTTTAGTCATTACCACTAATTTTAAATAATTATAGTGATTTGTCACTAATTTTTACTAAATACAATTAAATTTTACTAATTATAGTGATTTAACATTCATTTTTACTAATGTTTACTAATTACTACTAATTTTTACTAATTCTTACTAATAATGCTAGTTTTTAAAAATTATAGTGATTTAAAGTTAATTTTTACAAATTACTGCTAATTTTTACTAATTATAGTGGTTTAACATTCATTTTTAGTAATTACTATTATTTATTAAAAATTACTCTATATTATTATTTTTTATTACTAAGATCTATAAACTATTACAAAGTTATTTTAATTAATACTATTTATTTATCAATTATAAGTAATTACTATTAATAACACCCACTTACTGATAATTAAAACTAATTATTACAAATTAAAACTATTTACTTTTAATTAAAAAAATTACTTCTAATTAAAACTAAATATTTATAATTTAAAATAGATACTACTAATTATAAATAATTACTTCTAATTATAAATAATTACTTCTAATTAACTCTAATTACTACTAATTAATAATATTAAAATATAATATAAAATATAATTGATAAAATAAAAATTAATAACAATACATAAATACCTCAAAAATGAAGCTTGTGTGCGATGAAAACCTCAAAATTTTCTTCCCTGTAAAAAATTAAACTTTTAATTGAACAATTGAAGAGAAGAAGAGGATATTTAAGTAGAGGAAAGAACAAATGGGGAATGAAGAGAAAAAAATTGGGGGTGGTATATAAAGGCTAAATTAGTAGTGATGGGACTATTTGTGACGGGTACCGTAGAAAATAGTTCCCACCATAAACAATTGAGGCGATGGTTAAAGAGTTATTTGCGATGGGTTTTATTGCAAAGACTCGCCTACTAATAGATTATTTGTGACGGTAACCTTCTCCCATCACAAATAACTTTAAATGACTAAGGGTATTTGTGACAAGAACCCAGTCCCGTTGCAGGTACCCATTCCCGTGTTGTGGCGGGAAGGCGCGCCAAAAGTATTTGTGACTGGTACCTTCTCTCATCGGAAATAAGTGTTTATTTAATAGTATTTGTGATAAGATTCTAATACCATCACAAATAGTCCTCCGTCATGGATTATTTGCGATGGGTGATGAGCCAGTCGCAAATACTAATTTTTCTCGTAGTGCAATCATGGGAGAATAATGTTCAAGATAAAAAATATATAAATTAAAGAAGAGGATTTGAGTTATCAAAAAATTTAATACTAGGGATGCAACTATATCAATAGATGCTTGAATAAGGGAATATTTTTTGGTAAGTAAATCCCATGAAATATAATTAGTACTTTAGAAACATATCCATGGGCATTGAATACACCATACAAAGGAAACAAATTACTTAACATGTAATATGTCTCAAAGAATCAGATTTTAGATAAATAAAAATATTGTGGCTTGAGTAACACTTTTATCAAAGCCCATTTAAATATAGGGCTTTTAATTGAACATCAAATACCATTATTAAAAGTTAATTCATGATAAGGTATATCATTTTGGCAGTTTACGCACTACTAAAATGAAACTAGGTGTATAAAACCAAATGCGTCTCAAAGAGAATAATTTGTGATGAAAACACTTACCTCATGTACTGACTCCCATGAACATACTTTAACCTCATATATAATCACTTATTTCATAACCTTACTCATATCTATTTTCATTCATACTCTTCATAATTAGTCATTCTCTATATGAATTCTTCCGATTTTCCACATTGGGTGTTTATAGTTTTGATTTTTGTACTAGTTTTATAATAGTGGTGTCCATGCTTATTCTTATTTAAAAGTTAATTATTACTAGATAATATAATAAACTTTAATATATGTTCCAATATAGTTTTTAAATTTATAATTTCATTTCATGCCAATTTTGGTTATAAATAATGATGATGAAATCGACAATGATCATGTGTCGGTGATTCTTAATGAATAAAAGGTTTTTTCTTAATTAATGAGTTAAATGTTGATATAAACTTACCATAACCAAAAATAAAATATTATTTATATATTTATATCATATTAAACTAGTAAATAAGTTCTCATAGTCATCCAAAACATAAATTCATAGTATTGTTCACTTAAGTAGTTAAACCGACCCAAACACGCACATACCCTAATTTAATGAATTGTTATGATGTGGTTTGACTATAATATAATTATAATAGAAGAATAATGATATTATGTATTTATTATTAATCTGATATAGTATAATAATAATTAAGTATAATAATAAGTAATGGATATGAAAATATTACACAATTTTAATAAAAGATTATCCACTTGACACGCTTATTTTAAATGATTAAATTAAAAATGATTGTTCGTTGTTCATATCATTAATAGGTTCTTATATTTGTCATAAAATAACTTTAATAATATAATAAACATCATATTTATCCTTTAATCCATTCCATATATCCAAACTTTTAAGGTGGTCAAGGAAAACGAAACGTGTTACATAGTGGACGCGGTAGTTTTCACAACGCACAAACAGCGGTTTAATTTTTCTTAATGAATGGTGAATATGAATAAAAAATGATAATAACCTCAATATAATAATATTAAATTATATAAATTATACTAATATCATTATATTTTTTTGGTTAGAATAAATTTATAATAATATAATTAAGAATAAAAACTAGTTAGTTGATAATACTCACGTTATGGACTTGGATTTTCCTTCTAAGTATCCTTGAATTTGAAGGGATTAGTATAACTATGACTGACTAGGGGATTATGATCATGGTAGAGGGTTATAGGGTGATTAAAATTGTAGATTTTAAATTAGTAATTATAAGGTAATGTTTGCATTGAATTAGTGAGTATGTTACCCTTTTATAAGTTAAGGAAAGGGTGGTTTGGGGAACACATTTAAATTTTTCAATAATGTTATGACACTATTCCAGGGTCAATGGATTAAAAGTGAACAAAATTGTAGGTGAAACATGTATTAGTAAATCCAAATATCAACTATTCATTTATAGGACCATTTTTTAAAAAAATAGTTCTTTTATCTTAGGCATATATTGATCCAAAAAATTTAGTAATTTCTCATTGATTTTGATGCTCACAAACACCCACATCTGTTTTATTAATGAAACTAATTTAAGTAGATTTCAGGATAATGTTTATTGGAATAATTATTTTATTCTAGAATCACTTTAGTTTTAATTTAGTTGAAGTTTAATTTTCTTAATTATTTTTGGTATTATGAAGAATACTGGAATCATTGTTTATAACCCTATATTTGAAGTAAACATTAGGAAAATGAACCTTACTTTTATAAGGATCGCTACTTTTGAAACCCTATGTTTAGACAAAACATTAGGTTTGGGAACCATAATTTTTTAAAGAAACTTATGTTTTCATACTTAACGTATGGTTTTTCAACCCAACTTTTAAAATAGTCCATACATTTTCAACCATACTTTTGAAGATTATCCCTAAATAGTGCAACCATACATTTGACTTAGTGGTCTATGAGATTTAAAATTGTGTATTTTTTTCTATTATTTTTTCAATGGTTTCATTGGAGTAAATATCTGTTTAAATATTTTCAAAGACTGATTCCAATAACATTATTCAACAAATTAAATAATTATTATTTCAAATGGAATTCATTATTTTATATGGGTGTTTAAATTAAAATTTCAAACACTTTGTGTGTTTTAAATGGTCACATTTTATCATGTGATATTTTCAAATCATTTTGAATTGAAATAAATCAAGATTCTTGTTAAATACCAGGATTAGAATTTTATTAATTGAATCTCTCTATTTCTTTGAAGGAATACACTTCATATACATACATGTTTTGATATATGTTTGATTGATCATCTTATCATTTTTGTATCTTTTTTCGATATTTTTTTTGTGGATCATTGAATAAATTATCAAAGTTTCACTTTGGATACAAAGATGTTTATCATTTTATAAGTGTTTACTCTACTTATCTTAAAACATTTTTATTGTTGGTACTATGTGTTTTCAGGATATTTTAACAATAAGAAAGATCAAAAAAATTAAAGGAATGAAAATTACAGATCTTATATTTACCTCTGAATAAATCTTCATTTATTAGTTGTTGATTCAACTATGTGCCAAATCTATTTCAACAATTATCATCTAATCTATTTTTCTCAAAGTTCTTGTATTCATTTGTGGTGGAGTTTTAGATTCTCATACTAAGTTGTGGTTGTCAAGGTACCCTGTAAAAGTACCTAACATGTTGTAAGGTTTCAAATATCTGCACTTAGTTGTAAAGGTCTTAGGATGATAGGACATGTTTAGTGAAAATCGTTAAGACTGCTGAGAGAGAATTAGTAGAGTGGAATAGGGGATCTTTATACCTTGAACCACTATAAATATTGTTGAGTTATCTTCTTTATCATTCTACTACATAATCTGTTTAAATAGAAGAACATTTTAATAAATTTCAAATCACAAAGATAGATTGGGTTTGATTTTGTCAAATTTTTTAAAAGGACATAATTCACCCCCTCTTATGTATTTATATTATTTTTATCTAATAATTGGTATCAAATGATTTCTATTTGAATAATTTTGTTAAGATTTAGAAATCTCTAGTCAAAGTTATATATGAATAAATTCTTCTATGGTTGAACTCTAAGAAGGAATGTCAGTTACGAGAGCCCCATATTTCAATGGAGAAAATTATAGCTATTGGAAAGAAAGAATGATTATCTATTTGAATAATCTTGGTTTTAAATTTTATATGAAGATTTTCAAACCTTATAAAATCCCTATATAACCAAAAAAAGTTTTTATTAAAGAAGATGTGTATGATGTTAATTAAAGGTAAATGAATGAAATCATTTTTAGACTTGGTCTGTAAGAATTCAATCATGTCTCTTAATGTTCTAATACATTTGAGATGTGGTACACAATTTTTTTTCCTAGGAAAGAACCAATACTTCCAGAAATTTTAGGTATAACATATAAAAATTAAAATTTGATAATTTCAAGATTTATGATGGTGAAAGTATTACTCAAATGAATTAAATATTCAATGGTTTTGTTTCTTTGAAAGATCCAATTCCATAACCATATCAGGCTTTAAAATTTCTTAGAGTTTTTTCCTCTAAGTGGAATGGGATCTTTGTTGCAATCAAAAAATCCACTCCTATAAGAAAATATCAATGAAGGAATTTATTGGAACCTTAATGATGTATAAAGATAAAATAAAAGTCAAATAATAATATCACATAATGAAAAAAAGGTAGAATAATACTCCTAAAGTCACTTATTTAAAAATTGAAAATAAATACAAGGAGGATACTACATCTTCAAATAATTCAAAATTTTTAGATTTGGGAATGGAAGTAGTTCATATATCTAGAATATTCATTAAGTTTTTTAAGAATAATAAAGGATTCAAAAATTATTTCAATGATTTCAAGAACATCAATCACAGACTCAAATAATTTAGATGTTATCAATGCAAATACATGGGTCATATCAGTCATGATTTCCCACAGCTAAAAGGGAAGAAACGAAGATTGGAAATGAAAGAAATAAAGTACCAAATGAAATTTGACTATAAAAACATGGTAAATAAAGCTATGAAGGCTATGTAGAGTGTTTATGAAGACTAATACAATACTTCTGACTTGGAATAAGAAAAATAAAATCAAAAATCTAACATGTTCTTTATGGCTATGGAAGAAGTGGTAAAATACTATTATTCTTCTACATATGATTTGAAAGCTCCTTAAATACTAAACAGGATGAATATTATTCTATACTTTAATAGAAATATGATTCTTTAATAAAAAATAAAAAATCCTTAAAGAATATTTTTAATGATTTCTTAACTGAAAAATGTGATATTTTAAAATAGAACCTATAATTGAAAGAAAAATTTAGCAAATTTACATAAATATTTACTATTCATGAAAATAAAATTAAGATTTTTGGGTTGAAGTGTAATCCTTTAAAAGTGATTCTAGTATTATTAATAAGTTATAAGAATCATTATTTTATATTCTTGGAAAAAATGTTTATAGAAAAGAAAAATATGGAATAGGGAGCAATGTTTAAAAATATAAGCTATATAAAAATTATTTCATTCTGGGTTCTAAGAATCACAGTATGTTTAGAATTACTTGTTTTTATTGAGGATTTAAAGTCCATTATGATAAAAACTTTTTTTAAAACCACTATATTAGTAGTATAAATAAATAATTAATTTATAAAAGTATGTATGAAATTAATGTAGAGTCTAGATCAGTGTGAAATAAATAAGAGGGGGAGGGAGTGAATCTGTGATCCCTTTATTTTTAAAAAAATTTCCTTTTCAATTAAAAATATATGTCTCGTTAAAGACTTTATCCACTCTTCTTTTTTCACTTATACTTACCTTGAATGATTCTATAAATGAAAGGCACATTACAGAAGGATTTACAAGTTTTGATACAAAGACTAATTCCTTTCAATGTTGGTTATTCCCCCCAATATAATTTCTACACAATAATATTTTTATTAATTAAATTGGTTGATATAGAATCACATTGTATATTAAATACTGAATTAAAATAGAAGGTTCTTTATACTACATTACATAGTGGTACCAGAATCCACATTGGCCTACTCCAGAATCCCACTAGAGACTTCTCCTACTTTCGACACCAATTTAAAACTTTTTCCTCTCTTTATCCAATCAAGAGACTCCTTATACTCCTAAAACCAGTCATAATACTAAACCTTATCTCATCTCTAACTGAGATACTTGTTCCCTTCTTTAGGGTTGACCCACTATAGGATGATTCTTTGATCTTCCTCTATTAGCTTATAGGATCTGACTTGATCATGTACTTGTTCAAGTACCATTGTAGTTTTTTGGTCTTGATAAAATATGTATGATCATCTGTACTTGATTAGTTTCCTTATAAAAATAAATTATTGGACTATTATTCATTATAATTGAATTTACGGACTCACTTATATGTGTTCAAGTGGTTCACAAAAAATCATCAACAATATTTTATTTAAAAATAAACTTAAACAATGTCAAATCATTTTTTCTTTAAACCCTAGAAAAAATTGCATTTCTCTTTACTATTGTTTTATGTGCTTTTTTAATTGTTTCTTAATAGTTTGGGTATCTTCTTCAAGCGCTCATGTATGCATTCATGTGGATCAGATTCATGCACTCTTTATTTTTTGTTTCTTCATGCATGTTAATATATGAACAGAGTCTCATGAGTTCATTGCAGTGTGATTTTAGAAGGTTTGGGTATCACAATTATTATTTACACAATAGACCTACTTCCTCCCAATATTTTATTCTCAATATATTGTTCAAAACAACATATGAGACTACTTGGTATAGGATGTAAGTGATTATTTTCCTTCAAAAAATATAGTATATGTGTATACACTATCTCATGCTTCTTAAATAGTTCACACAATCTAGTAAGGCTTCATGTAATCTTGGTTTCCTCATGAAACCCTTATATGTGAGGTTCAAAAATCAAGAGGTCATGGGATCCTATTCTATATTCACACAAGCAGAAGATTCAAGGAAACCTTCCTTTATAAAATAGTGTCATTTTTTATGCTCTATTTTTTCTTTAGGAAAACAAGAGTCTCTAGATATGGAATTAGTGATCCTTATCTTGATTAATTAGTATTTATAAGCATGGTACCACTTCCTAACACCACTTTAGCATCTAATATTCATGTAACATCAAAGATATGCTTTTTATGTCATGTCCCTAATTTCATAAACACCTAAATTGGTCAATATTCCTCAAATATCTTACATCATATTTCATGGAATCTTTTCTTATGTGAAGAACTCCTCATGTGTATGTGATAAATATTTCATGCTTCATAAATTATTAGAAGATTGAACTTATCCATGAAAATCAAATGCATGATCCTCCTGTAACTATATTTTCATTTGAAAGAATCAACTTATTTGAATATCTACATGCATGAAAGATGGATATTTCATGTATGGAGGTTCACACCCTTATATACTCATAATATCAATCTTAAAATAATCGTAGAATGATCGGGTTTGATGATGGAAGTCATTGAATCGATTACTCTAGCATAAAGGAACTCTCTAGCATCAGGAGGTTGAAGAAGATTAATTGAAGGGATTGAGCAGCCTAGATTAAACTCATCTAACAACTAAACTTATGTCTGTATATTCTAAAGATAAGGAATAGCAACAAAGATCCTCTATCGAACATTGAACTCACAGCTGGTTGATATATTCTTATTAGTATATTTAGTTCTGCTACTACTTAGAGCTACAACACTGAGGTCAGCACGCAGACACACTATGCACACATGGGATTCTCATAGGCCATGCTTTCACACACTATCACACCTTCCTAAGTCCATGTGCACTATTCCCACACCATGAAAACACTATGTGGACCATCCAAATTGTATACCTTCCTATGGGAATTATTCTATCCCAATTAACCTACAACCCTCAGCTGGATAGATCGGGTCTCTCCCATGTGGTTGACCCCCCAGGTCCCACATATATGGTTGAGGGAATCCTTGGTTGGCCTAAGGATTGTCTAATTATTTATTAAATTCCCATTCATATACTTAGTTATATTCTAAGTATGGAATTTAATACCAAGACCAATCAAAACTCATTCTTCTTTAAATATCCTTCATATAAAACATAAATATATTTTACATTACCTTCTTACTCCACATGAAATAATAAAATTATATTTGGTCATATTTATATTTTATTCATCCTTGTTTCAAAAAATGTTAATTCTATTAATGAAACATGTCTTTAAACTTAATATCAGCTCAAGAAATAATTTCATTCACTTGGATAATTATTCAATCATGAAATCTAATAACATTCTATGAATCCATAAAAATTCTCCAAGAATCAACACTTCATCTTAAACTCAAAAAACATATATTGACTCATTATTGAAAACAAATAAAACACTAAAACTAACAATATATCCCTTTTTATTTTATTTTTTTAATATCACTTCACACATTTAAAAGTCAATATGTGTGATCAAACTTTATCTCCCTTTTTGGAAATCAAATGAAAAGTATAAGTTGGGTGGATTCATCCCAACCTAAATAATGTAAAAACATTCTTTCTCAAAGAAATGAGATTTGAGTAAGTCAACTGTAAGTATTTGTCGGCTATCTCAGTGTAGAAAACAAGAGTTATGTTACCAAAATATCAAAGTTTTTCTTAAATAATATTTATCTTTGATACCATCCTTGATATAATTTAACATATTCATTTTAGGTGATACCTGAGAAAAATTGTTAAGTGATATAATGCACATATATTAGATTCATTTTTTCTCCCCTTGAAGGGATACACTCCATTCATCATTATGGAAATAGTTATTCTATATGATGAATTGTTATTATCCTTCTATTAGTTTCATGTTTGTTCATATAAAAAGAGTAATGGAATAAGGAGAGACCTCAAATTTCCTTATAAGACACATTCATACTAAGAGTATCCTCTCAGTCTAAAATTTTTATTCATGTTAGACTCGGTTTTGGATAATCCTTCTTTCTTAGTTCTCTCAGAATGCCTGATTGATTTTTCATTATCAATTAACACTTTTGATGTGGATTACTTTTCTTCTTCAATACTAGAATCATCTATTCATGCTTTCCAAATATTATTCTTGTTCTATTATTGGGATGGTATAATTGTCATATAATGTTTAATGTCATTCCCATATTGTTCATTCCTCAAAATTTTCAATTAATCATCTGTATATGACTTCTCATAAAATTTAAATTCTTCAAATATCTCCACTTGATTTCCTTTTGAATTGGAAAGCTTCTGATATTTCTCTATTTGTTTGATCTTCTTACAAAATTCAGTAGTGACTATAGAATTATTCACTATTTAATTTCCATTCTCATTTACATTGTGAAAAATCCCACTTAGTAAGATAACTTCGCATTTCTTATATTTATGACCCTCTTAAACACTTCTTCCACAATATTCATTCAAGTATTCAATTTTTTTATGTTGACAATTCATATTATGTCTTGGTCACAAGATTCTATTTATAAAAATTGAATCTCAATATTTTAGCATTTCTACCCATTGATTCATGCCTATTTACTAATAGTGACATGTTATACCAGAATGAATAATATTTATGACCAAACACTTTACAACACCAATATTAGCCTATGAACCTTAATCTTCCAAAATGATTGTAGTTATGATCTAAATATTTTAGTTACTATATTTTCATATATTTTGGGCATTTCTACTTTAGAGGAAACCTTCTAGATGAATTATCCCACTCTTCCTTTGTAGAAGATATTTTCTCATTTGTTCTTTGGGTCCATTTGGATTCAATATTGTCTTTTAGGACTGTACTATTATAAATAACAAATATATGTTGAGATTCATTATGTATAGAATCAAACTTTTTCTATGGACCCTTCTTCTCAAAATCCTAAGAAGATTCTCCCTTAAGATCAACTGCTTTGTTTAAATCTAATTTCATATTTTTCAACTCACTTTGATCTGAAAGGAACAAAGATTGTGTCTCAGATAATTATTCCTCTTTCTAAACAAGTATTTATTCAAGATCATTCGCCATCTTTTTAAGTTCATCTATCTTTAATATGTTTTATTTATTCTATTTAATTAATATAGTATAATTATTGTTGATTTCTTCTCATATAGGTGAATTTTAGTCAGAATATTTTAGTTTCCATTATATCTTATCTACTTTATTCATATATTCCCTTATATCATTAAGGTGTGTCTCTTATTTCTTGGAACGGTCTTCATTATACTTTATTAGTTTTATTTTTTTCTTCTCGGTATTTATTTTATTCTCAATATTAGCTTCTATATTATCTTTTAATAACCATTCTAGTTAATTTATCTCTTCAACTTCTACAACTTAAAATTTGTCTTTATATATTTTGGATTGTCCCATTAAATACACCTTATTTCTAGAAGGTAGTTCATCTTCTATCCCACTACTTGATGATGAATATTCATCAATATTCCTAATCATTAGATTTATTTTATTTTTCTTTGAATACTTATTTTTTTCTTCTAATTGTATCATTATTTATTTATTATATTTTCTCTTGAATTAGTCTTCTTATTCATCAGTCTCAAGGATATAAACTTTCTTCTTTGGAAAATCATATGAAAAATGTTCAGCTATATGAAAGTTAATTAAATTTAGTGTATTCTTTCCTTTTCCTCTTCTGGATCTATTATGAATCCTTATAAACAATTAAATTATATGATTATAGTACTCTTCAGCTTACTCACCCTCAAAATCACTTTATTTTGGCTCTTATTCAACTCTAGATTTACTATTATTCATTGCTTCAAAATTTATCTCATCTTTTTCTTTCTTCTTAAATATTGGTATTTTTATCATTTAATATGCTATTATAATGTTATGAAGTTCATCTAGAGATATTTATTCTCATTATTATATTACAAAAACTTTTGGATCAATTCTATCTAAAAAGTTTCTCATTATATTTTTCATAATGGTTAAGTTATCACGATTCTCCCCAAAACTTCTGATGCAATAAAAAAATATCATTTACCCTTGTGAGGTGTTCATAAATAATTTCACCATCAACAATTTTTATATCTTAAAATATTCTTCTCAATACTTATAGTTTGTCTTCTTTAGTTTTTACATTTCCACCATAACTACTCCTTAATTTATCCCAAATATCCTTAGTAGTTAGAAATCCCATGAATTTATTGTATATCTTCTTAGAGAGTGGCATAAAGAAGGCATTTTGTTCTTTTCCATCTATTTATAGATTTATCTTATCTATAAAAGACATAAAATAATTCTCATTAAAGGGTAGAAATCCCATTATAGCTACATCTCTCACTTATACCCCAAGTGATTGTAGATACAGTATCATCGTATTTCTCGGGCCATAGTAGTTATCACCATTGAAGGTCGGAACACCCCTGATATTTACTGAATTTATTTTCTCCATCCTTGATAGTCTATTGTATCTTTAGATATGACCTTTTCTTGGATACCACTTGTAGATCCTAGATTATTTTGATATCATTAATAGGGGGAGGGCTGAATCAGTGAACCCTTTATTTTTACAAATTGTTTCTTTTCAATTCAATCTCCTTGTATGGTTAAAGTATTGATCCACTCTTATTGTGTATCTCATTATTATATAGAATGATTCAGTAAATTAAAGGCACATAACACAAGGATTTAAATGTTTGGATACAAATACCTACTCCTTTTCATGTTAGTTATTTTCCAAAACATAGATTCTCCACTATAATATTTTTATCAATTAAAATGGTTGATATATAATTACACCATATCTTAAATCCTGAATCTAAATAGAACTTTATTTATATTTCAACACACAATGTTACTATAATCCACATTGGCCTACTCCATAATCCCACGTGATACTTCTCCTACTTCTAGCAACAATCAAAAGAATTATTTTGTCTGTGCTCCAACCGAGATACTTCTTCTAGTATTGTAACCAAATGGAAGACTACACCTAATCCTAGATCCAACTAAGATACTTTTGTCCTTATTTAGGGTTGATACACTACAGGATTATTCTTTGATCTTACTCCATGATCTTGCATGATCTATCTTTCTCATGTATATGTTCAAGTACCATTATAGTTTATAGGTCTTTCTCAAATATGTTTGATCACCTATACTTGATCATTTCCTCAGTGCAACAAATTCTCAGGCTATTATTCCTTCTGATTAAAGTCTCGGCCTCACTTAGATGTATTCAAGTGGACTAAAAAAATTCTTAAACCGTATTTTATATACAAATAAACTTTTACAAATTATTTAAATTTTATGAAATAATAAACCTGAATAATTTCAAATCACTTCTTCATCAAATCCTAGAACAAATTTTATTTATATTTATTATTATTTTATGTGATTTCTGAATTGTGTATTAATGGTTTGGTTATCTTCTTCAAGATCTCACATATGCAAGCATGTGTCTTAGATGCATACACTCTTTGTTCTTTATTTCGTCATGCACACTGATATATACATAAGGTATCATGAGTGCATGAGAATTATATCTTAAACTATACTTCCAAAATATTAGGGTATCTCAATTCCCATTCATGTAATAGACCTACTTCTTCCCAATAGTATATTCTCAATCAATTTCATGCAAAAGTATATGCAGCTACTTGGTATAGCATGAAAGTGCTTCATCTCTTTTTTGAAATATAGTATATGTGTTTACACTATCTCTAATCTCCCAAATAGTTCACACAAGACAAGAAGGATTCATGGAAACTTGGTTTCTTCATAAAACCCTTGAGTTTAAGGTTTTCAAATCAAGAGGTCATGAGATCCTCTTCTTTATTCATAAAATAAAAATGCTTCATAGAAACATTTCTTTGTGAAATATTGGAATTTATAGTGCTCTATTTTTTCTTTGGAAAACCAAGAGCCTCTCAATATGCTATTAGTGATCCTTGATTTCATGTATTGGTATTTATAGGTAGAGCACTGCTTCTTAACGCCCCCTTTTCCTTTGATATTAATGTCGCATAAAATTACACTTTTTATGTCATGTAACTATTTTCATAATCACCTGAATCGTTAAGAGTTACTCAAATATCTTATGATATATTTCATACTATCATTTATTACATTGAAAATTCATCATGTGCATGTGATAAAGATTACATGCTTCATCACTTCTTGGAATCTCTAACTTATCCATGAAAATCATATGCACGGGCCTCCTGAAACTACATTTTCATTTGGAAGAATCAAATTATTCAAATATATTCATGCATGTAAGATGAATATTTTATTCATGGAGGTTTTCACCCTCATATATTTCTAAAATTGATATCATAATAACCATGAATAGCTTAGGTTTGATGATGGAAATCACTGTATTGATTACTCTAGTTTATGAGAACTCTTTGATGTTTGGAGGTTAAAAAATATCGATCATAGTGATCAAATAGTCCATATTAAACTAATTTAATAGATATGGTTATGTCCATATATTTTAAATCATAGGATCTATAATGTAGATTTGTTATCCTAAATCTAACTAGCATCTGGTTAATCACTTCTTAATAATAGATCATGTTCTACTACCGCTATTAGCCACAAAAGCGAGGTCGGTACACAACAAACTATGCATACATGGTCTTCTCATGGTTTATTTATCCATGAAATGGCCCACATTTTGTGCCCATGAAAATTATTCCCATGCCATATGTGGTCCATCCTACTTGTTTTCCTTCCTGTGAGAGTTATGCCATCCCAATTAACAAGCTCCCTCAACTGGCCTGGTTGAGTCTCTCCCATGTGGTTGACCCCATTAGTCCCACATATATGGTTAAGGGAATTATTTTTTGGCCTAAGGGTAGGAAATTGTTTTGGTAATATTCCATTTAAATACTTATTTACCTTTTAACTATGGAATATAAAACCAAGATCAACCAAAACTCAATCTTCTTAAAATCCCCTTAATGTAAAACATAAATATGTTTTTAGTGGAATTCTTACTCCATATGAAATACTAGAATTATGCATGGTCATCTTAAAATATTATTGATCATTTTTTAGAATAATTTTCATTCACTTAATGATGCATTTCTTCAAACATAAGATCAGTTCAATCAATTATCGCAATCAAAAGGAGAATTTTTCGAGCATGATATATACTTACATTCTATAAATCAATAACAATTCTCTAATAATCACCACGTCTTCTCCAAATCACCAAACATATATTGACATATAATTGAATAAAATGAAACACTAGGACCAAAAAATTAGTTTAGTGAATTTTAGTAAAATTAGGTAGATCTGATTACCCAAATCCCTACTCGATGACATAGCTAGACCTAATAACATTTGGGTACTAAAATAAGATACTATTTAATTTTTTTATATGTAAAATTCCATAGGGAAAAATTTAAATATATTATATTTACAATGGATACTTAAGGCGCATGTGTGGAGATTCTACCCATTTCCCTACACTATTGAAATTAGATGGAGGCTTGGTTGCCTTTGGTGATAATGTTAAAGTTAAATCATTGGATTTGGATCATTTGGAGATCCAAATTCTATCTTGATAAAAAAAATCCCTATATATTCAAGGATTTAAGTGAAATATAATAAGTATTTCTGAAATCTGTGATGATGATTTTTATATTTATTTTTCTAACAATGTTTAATCTATACTTAAAAGATAATCTCCTTAAGTTTAGATTACCTAGAATTAAAAATTTATATACTTTGGATTTTAATTCATTATGTGAATAGAAAGTGAATTGTTTAACCAAAAAAATAAATGAATCATATATTTGGCATAGTAGGATTAGATGTTATAATATATTTTCCCTATCTAATTTATATAAGAAGAATTTAGTTTCTGATTTTCCTAGTCTTAAATTTCATCAGAACAGACTTTGTGATGTATACAAAATAGGTAAGCGGTATAAGTAATATTTTAAACCTATTAACAAGGTTTATACATATAAACATTTTGAACTCATCCTAATGTATTTTTTAGACCATAAAGAGTAGAAAGCCGGGCTAGAAGATTCTTTTTTTTAGTTTATGATTTTTCAATATTTACTTGGATTTATTTTCTAAAATTTAAAAGTGTATTTTTTCTATTTTTGTAAGTTTTTTAAAAAATATTCAAAGTGAAAAATATTTCAAAATAATTTCATTAAGAATTTATCATTGAGGATATTTTTAGGGTCATGAATTTAATTATTATTTCTCATACTTGGGTATTAAACATACCTTTTATACTCCAAGAACACCTCAAAGAAATGGAAATATAAAATAATAAATAGGACTATTTAAGAAATGTTAAGAACTAAGTTAAATGAATATATTATTCCTAGCTATTTTTTATTATAAGTTGTAATCATATCTTTTCCTATCATTAATATAGTTTTAATTAGGCCTTTTCTCAAAAATAAACCTTATAAACAATGGAATAACAGAAAACATAAAGTTGGATACTTTAAATTCTTTAGATGAAATATGTATATATTTAATACTAAGTAAAACCTTGTTAAGTTTGATTCAAATAATGATGAATGAATATTTTTAGGATATTATATTACTTATATATATTTTAGAGTGTTTAATAAAAAATCAAGGATAGTTGAAGAATCTATTCATGTGAATTTTGATAGAATTGATCCTTTTGATCAAAAAAAATCAAATAGATTAATTTATTAGTTCTTTAAATAAATTGAGACTTGATTTATCTAGTGATTTACTTGAAATTAAATTAAAATATTATTAGAATCAATCCAATTTTTAAGAACATGAAACTGGTAAAACTGAAAGTGTACTACCTATATAGTCTAAAACCTTAAATGATCATCCTTTAGAGATTATTATAATAAACCTAGATATATGAGTTAGGACTAGGATGAATGTAGAAAACCTAGGTGAATTATCTACCTTCCTGTCCAAGTTTAAACCTAAATATATATAAGAAACCTTAGAATATGAGTGTTGGATTAAATCCATGCCAGAAGAACTAAACCAATTTAAGAGAAATAATGTTTGGGAATTAGTCGATATTCCCTAAAAATATCTATTAATATAAACTAAATGGGTATTTATAAATAATCAAGATTATCAAGTTATAATTACTAGAAATAAAGTTAGACTAGTTGTTAAAGGACACAACTAAGAAGAAGAAATATATTATGAGGAAACCTTTTCTCTGATTTCTAAATTAGAATCCATTAGGATATTTTTAGTTTATACATTTTATAATAATTTTAAATTATATCATATGGATATAAAATATACTTTTTTTAAAAGGTTATTTAGTGGTGGGAATTCTATGTTGAGAAACCTATAGGTTTTGAAAATATGCATTTACCAATTTTTATTTTTAAACTTACTAAATATATATATGGATATAAAAAAACACCATGATCTATTTATGATAGATTAAGTTCTTTTATTTTAAAAAATTATTTTTCAATGTGATTAGAAAATATTACTATTTTTAATAAAAAATATCGTTATAATTTTTTATTATTAAAAATCTATGTAAATGATATTAATTATTGATCAAATAATAAAAATATTTTTATTGATTTTTCAAAAGTTATGAAAAAATAAATATAAATGAGTATGATGGGAGAATTAAATTTATTTCTTATTTTTAAAATTTATCAAAAATGTTTTAGAAATTTTTTGAATCAAATTAATATATTATTGATTTATTGAAAAAGTTTGGACTTGAAAATAGTAAGACTTATGCAACTCTCATATGTAAAAATATAAAACATGGTTTGGATGAAGCTAGAAAATTAGTTGACAACAATTTATATAAATATATTATAGGTAGTTTTCTATATCTTATAACTAGTAGAAAATATATTTGGTTTTTTTTCTTTTTGAAAGGTTTCAAAAAAAACCCATATAACTATTGCTAATAGGATTTTTATATATTTAAAAGAAACTATTTTTCTATCTCTAATCTATCCAAAAACTTATGATTTTAATTTAATTTCATATTTAGATGATAATTTTGGATGGTGTAGGTTGGAGAGAAAAATAACCTTAGGGTGTTTTCACTTTTTAGGAGAGTATCCAATGTTATGATCTTGTAAGAAGAAATATTCAGTTGTATTATCAATAGTTAAGGCAGAATATATATTTTATGGAAATTGTTGTGCAAAAGTGTTTTGGGTGAAAAACACACTTTTGGATTTTAGATTAAATTTTAATCATATTCCTATTTTATGTGATAATATAGGTGCAATTAATATTTCAAAAATCCTGTGAGTCACTTTAGGACTAAGTATATTTATATAAGGAATAATTTTCTACAACATCATGGCCTAAAAGGAGATATATCTTTGAAAATTTTTAATACTGAATATCAACTTGTTGATATTTTTACTAAACCAATTTCTACTACTAGTTTTGATTTTAGTAATGGTCAGTTAGGTTTATTTTATTTTAAGTAATTTATTTAGTTAGTCTTATATTTTATTTTAATTCCTCTTGGATAATCTATTTTATTTAATTTAAGTTTAAGTTTATTCTTTTCGATTATCCAGTTTAACGTTTAAAATATTAATTACATATTTTATACTTTCAAGTTTTTCTTTTCAATTTTAAATATCTGAAATGATTACACAATGTTTTTGGATTGAGAAACCAAAATGATTCTCAAAAATCATCATATATCATCTCTCTCTCTCTCTCTCCAACCTTCGATCATGCACCCTTTCATTATCTAAAGATATCTATCTTTGTTCAAACCCTAATCTCTAAACCTAAATCCTTTTGAATCTCTAAAATTTTAAAGACCAAGATAACTAATGAAGTAGGACTAAGTGAATCAAAGCATTAATGAACATCAATTTCAAAAATAAGAGTTCTTCAAAGTAAAGTCATCGAATTTGAATGGATATTTTAGAAGAATATTATACTAAATAAATATTTAGTTTTTCAGTGTATAGATTTAATTTTTAATAGATAAAATTTTTATTATATCTTCAAGACTAAAGTAAAGGAATTTTATAAAAACCATCAGTTTAGTTTTGGATATTCTAAGGATCCCATCTCTTTGAAGGTAAATTATAAGTAATTTTCTATTTCAATAATGTAAATTGCAAATATTTTTCATTTTCCTTGCAAAGGAGTCTTACACTTCAGTTTAATATCAATATTAAATGAAGTTTATAAGTTTGAAAATATAATTTCCTTTTTGTTTGGATCTACCCAATTTATTAAGATACTAGTAAAGGATCTTGAAGATAAATAGGGGTACTATTCAATTTTATTCAGACTACTATAGTTCCAAGGATCAATGACCTTGAAAATATTATCTTCCCTGATATGTACATTATGTTTTTTATATCGAGTGAAATTTAGTTAAATTTCGGTATATATATGATTAAATATATGCATCACTGTTGTTAGAGGGATGTTATGATGTCATTCAATCTATATCGAAGACTTATTTCTCTATTTTTAAATAAAAAGAATATGATTCATGACATATAAACTTGTATCATATGTCACTATAGAAAAAATTTATCCATAAAAACATTGAGGGAATTTTTTTTCTAGAGCACAATAAAGGGTAAGTTAATGCCTATGGGTGCTGAAGATGAAGAATAATACAGTTCTCATGCTCAGGGGGAGAATAGTGTCCAAAATTATGGTGGTTCTATAATATTTCTTACCAAAGATGTTGGAGAATCAAGATTAAAGGGAGTAGCATAAGAAACTATAGGTCTATAAGTTTTTACAACCAACATTCCAATCAATATAGTGAGAAGATTGAGAGTCGATGTGAGTAACCCAATAACTATAGGGGTATTCCTCAGGTCCCAGTATATTTTTAAGAACCCTATAGTGAGGAAAATGGTGTATCTATTATTATAAGACTATAAATAAGAGAAGCGATTATGGATTAGGTTGAATCTACTAAGGTTATGGTGGTAGACCAAAAAAATTTCTAAGAAATATCTAAAGAAGAAGAATTTGATACTGTAGTTGAATAAATAATGGAAGAATCAGGTATTCCAGTTTCTATAGAAATAATATCTGAAGTTTAAGATTAGAAATTGTCTTGTATAGAAGAGGATGCAGCTTTTGTAGATGAGAAAGTTAATAAGGAATTTAAAGATGATGAGCTTATTCATACCCCTTTAGATGAATAAACTGAGATGATTAGAGATCATATAGTTTCTATTATTGAAGAGTCCTTGGAAAAGACAGTTAGTGTGGATGGTGATAAATTTGAAGTCCTTGGAGATTTGTAATCTTCATATAGTGAAATAATAGAACTTAAAACCCTTCCCTTGGCTAAAGCAGGTGAACCCTCAAGAAGACTAGAAAATGAGACTTCTGATTATACTGATTCTCATATTGAGGATATGATTTATAAATTTAATCAGATGAGGGAAGTTAATGATCATTTTCTAGGAGATTTAGTAAGTTCAATAAAATATTTTGAAGATATAAGGAGCTTATATGTTCCAATAATAGAGTTAGACTCAATCTAGGCTTAGCTGGAAAGTGTAAAAGAAAAATAAATATAAAAAAGATATTTTTATGCTATTAAAATGGAAATGGATTATCATATTGAAAAAATAAAATATAAATCTGTTTCTAAGCCTTATTTTTTATATTTGAAGAAATTTTTGTAAATTCAATTTGAATATGTCCGAAATATCAAAATCTAAGCAAGGGAATCTACTACAATCCAAACAACTTCTCTAGATTTGATAAAGAGATTTGAATCTCTTATAGTTGTCTTATCTATCATAAGTTATGGGATTAAGATCTTACAATGTTATAGAATTCAACTTCACACACTTCTAAACAATTAGAAAGATCTTTTTACAAGATTAACTTCTACAAATCCTAGTGTTATAATTTTAATCAATCAGCTTAGTGGAATGATGGACAAGTATGTCTAGTCATCTGAATATGTTTATGAATTTTTTAAAGTAAACTTGGTTGAAGACCTAAAAAAGGTTCAAGAGTCAAATTTTTTGATGAAGTAGTGGGTCGTATTATTGACTCAAAATTTTGATTTGTTGATAGTAGAGATAAAAGTTGTTCATTAGACATTATTTGATTCTCTATCCTTGGAATCTTCTTCAAATGAGCTAGAAATTAACCCTCCTTCTAATCATACCCCTTATCCTAACCGAATTTTCTGAGAAAAAACTCTTTGTAAAAAATATTATTAATAAAAAGAAAGTATTTTATTGAATTTTTTTATCTGTTCTTTAAATTTTATTTTCTTATTTACTTTCTTTTCATGTATCGGCCTATTTAATTTTCATAAATCATTTATATTCATATTAATATATAATTCACTAATAATTTTTTTCTATGTTAACCATGTTTTATTCCATTATTATAATTTCATTTTTATTTCACAAAAATGGAGAGAAATTTGGATAAACAAGAAATTTATATGTCTATGACATTCAATACAATGTTGTTTTAAAATACTTATATATTTAAATGTATTTACAATTTAAGGGGAGAAAGGATAAATTTGGATAAACAAAACCTTTTTTTCAAATACTTTAAACTAATTATTTTATCTTTTCTATGAAAAATATGGATTGATATAATATTTATTTATTTGATTAAAAATTAAAACTTTTTTATGTTTTCATTTTATATTTTCTAGGTGTTTTATGATCATAAAAAATGGGGATATTGTTGGGAATATGTTAATTCAATAATTTCAATAATTTCTCATTGATTTTGATGCTCATAAAAAACCACATTTTTGTTAATAATGAAACTTATTTAAGAGGATTTTAGGATAATGTTTATAGAATAATTATTTATTTTGGAATCACTCTAGTTTTAATTTAGATGATGTTGAATTTTATTTAGTATTATGAGAATTTTAAAGAAGTACAAAATCATTTTCCATGAACCTATGTTTGAAGTAAACGTTAGGATATGGAACCCTAATTTTGTAAGAATCATTACTTTTAAAACCCTACATTTGGTCTAAATGTTAGGTTAGGGAACCATACTTTTGTGAATAAACCTACATTTTTGTACATAACATATGGTTCATTGGCCTAACTTTTGAAATCAATTTTATGTTTTTAACTATAGTTTTGAAGATTATCCCTATGCAGTGCAACCCTAAATTTGACTCATTCGTCTATGAGATTTAAAATTGTGGAGTATTTTCTGTAATTTTTTTAATGTTTTCATTAGAGTAAATATCTCTTTAAATATTTTTAAAGATAAATTTTAATTTCCTTATTCAATGGATTAAATTATTCCTATTTCTAAGGGAATTCAATATTTTATTTGGATATTTAAATTCAAATTTCAAACATGTTGTGGGTTTAAAAGGATCACAATTTATCAGAAGATATTTATAGATCTTTTTTACTTGAATTAAATAAATATTCTTATTAAATACCAAGAGTCGCATATTCTTGAACTGACTCTCTCTAATTCTATAAAGGAATACACTTTAGATACATACATGTTTTGATATGTTGTTGTTTTATCATCTTATTGTTGTTATATCTATTTTCAATATTTTTCAAAATTTCATCGAATCAATTATTGGAGATGTACTTTGTAGACATATATTTTTATCATCTACTGAGTACTTTATATACTACTCTTAAAAGGTTTTTCTTGATATTGTAATTTTTTTTTAGGATATTTTATCAAAAATCATGATCAAAGATTCTTATAAAGGAAATCATATTGAATATATTATATTTAACTCTAAATAACTCTTCATCTATCAGTTTCTATTGAAAATATGTTCCAAATCTATTTCAACAATTATCATCTTATCTATTTTTATTAAAGTTTCTACTGCTTCTAATTATACATGATGGAGTGTTAGATTATCATTCTAAGTTGTGGTTTTTGAGGTTCTCTATAAAAGAACTTAACTTTTTGTAAGGAGTCAAATTACTACACTCAATTATAAAAGTCACTGAATAAGAGGATTTTTTTAGTGAAAATCATCAATCTCACTAAGGGATCATTGGTGGAGTGGACTATGGGATCTTTTTTCCCTAAACCACTATAAAAATTCCATATTTTTATTCTTTATCTTTTTACTACATAATATTTTTAAATAAAATAACATTTCACTATATTTAAAATAACAAATAGGTATTAAGTTTTATTTTTTTTAAGTTTTTTAAAAGGAAAAAAATTCACCCCCCCCCCCCCCCGTGTATTTGTATTATTCCAACTTAACCTTTTACACTAGGTTAAACTGAATTTACCCTATTTTACCTTGACCTTAGTAATTAATATCTTATCTCGTAAATTAATTTTAATGAAAAATAATAATATTTACATTTTTACCTATTTTTATTCATATAATTTTAAATTTTAAAATAATTTTATCAATTAAAATTTCTCAAGGTGTGAAAAGTTAATTTTAAAATAAACACACTTAATTGTGTAAAAATGGTATTTAGAAGAATAAAATTTCTAATCATTAAATTTATATAAAAGATAAAATTATAAGAGTTATTGATTTTAATGACATAAATTTATTTATTATAAAATAAATGAATTTTATGAGGCTTTAAAAGAATGAAAAAACTAAATCTCTCTTGAAAATAGTTTTTTTAAAACAAAAATACCCAAAATAGTTTCTATATCAAAGTAACATTTTATTTATCTATAAAAATTTTTGAAATCTACAGAGAATATTTAAAAATGTATAATTTTATTCTTTAACTTTATATCTAATTAATTTAATGGTTTTTAAATCTTCTAGGTTATGCTTACATAGTGATAAAATCATGGAAATTATAATTTTCATAAATTTCACATTTATTGACTAAAAATAATCCCTTTTATAAAATTCCAAACAAAATTATACTAAGTAAATTTTGACATGAGAAATTAAAAGTTAAGTTTATTTTATTTATTTCAAATAAAAAAATTATAAATTTATTTTTTTAACAAGATCCTAAAATATAATGAAAACACATATTTATTGGAAAATGACATTTTAAAATATTAACTAATATTATTCTTATTTCATATAATTTACCAAATAAATTGGTATTAAGAAATTATTAATTTCATACATAATTTATAATTAATAATTTTTTTCTTGAAATAGAAATTTGTGTCACATAAAATGCAATTTTTTTATAAGAATACTTTTATAAAAAATAACTGATCTTATTTTTCATTTTAGGTAAACTAATTGAATTTAATTCATATTAAAAGAAGTATTTATTTTATTTGTACATGTATTTCATAAATTGGTTACTTCAATTCATTCTAGATAATTAAATGGATAGGTTTTAATAGTCATATTTAATCATTTATATTTTATATAAATAAGTTACGGTTTCTATTTAAGTTTGTTGTTGTGTGTGGAGAAATATATCAAACAAACTGACTTATTTAATGGTAATAATATATTATAATTTTAGGGTGTTGCATTCTCTCCCCATAAATAAATTTCATCCTCGTAATTTGACTCATATGATCAAAGTAATTTCTATAGGGAACTCATGATTAACTATATGCATCTAGATGATCATGGTTTTATTTATTATGTGTAATGAGAATTATCTATCTAAAAAATAAATATAATATATTTATAAAGAGAGTTAACCCATTAAAAATTTCACATATGATTCTACGATGGGATGTTGATCTAGATCTATATAAATAACATCCCATAAACCCTAAAAATAATTTATATAATAATCATACCACTATATGTTTTTATAATTAAATATAATGTAGTTTATGAGAACTTACATTACATAAGACTATAGAAAATATAGAGTAAAAATTCACTATCAGATTCATTTGTCATAGTTTCATAGGATTTTCCTTGTTCTTGTGTTTTTTTGGTGACTACATCCCTTGTTGGACCTTGGATTGGGATATTGAGTCACATAATTTCCAACTCTCTTGCAATTTAAGCAATGAATTTGTATAGATTCTCTCTTTGACTTACATTTCTGAGTTTCATGACCTTCAAATCCATATTTATATCATTTACCCATCCCATTAGGGAAATTTCTCCCATGTTTCTTTATATATATTTCATATATAGAAAAATGAATATTTTTTCCTTCATCGTCTTTATCCCTTGATCTTTTATGAGACTCCATAATTCTCTTCATTAGTGTGTTTGGGACTTCGACCATGTTCACATCCTTAATCATATTTCATAATATATGGTTTGTCATAATTAAAAGGTTTCTTACTCCATCTCTCATTCCACTAGGTTTTTCATTGAGGTAATATATGCATTATCCCTCACACCCATGGTTACTTTTAGTTCTATCCATTACTAAGAAAATAGTTTGAATGGGTTATAATAATTATTATTGAATTATAATAAATAACTATAAGAAATTTTAACCACAATATGTCTCACATTATACACTATCTTGTTAGCCTATAGTTCTTATATGTCAACTTGAATCGGACTCGGTTCAACCTATATCACTTTTATATATCATTTTGTGTATGTTCATGTATGTATTTCTATTCTATTTGATTTCATATTATTTTATGTTTTTAAATACTTCAAAACCTTTTATCATTTTATGTGAAACAATATTTTTAAAACATATCTATATTTTAATTATAACTTGTGTTATAGTGAAAATAATATTATAATTATAATTTTATTATAAATATAACATGTTTATATAAATTTTATTAAAATATAATGAACATGATTCGTGTTCTATATACAATAATATTAAAATAATATTAAATAATATTATAATTATTTCATGTTATCTGTATTATAATACCTTCTCTAACATGTTCTCATTTAATCCTGAACATGATTCATGTTTTTGGTTTTAAGAAATTTTTTTAGTATAAAACACTTTATAATTTTCTTATGTTTCTAAATTATAACTTATGATATAATTATTTAATTATTTCAAAACTTGTATCTTTTTAAATCCAACTCATTTATATTAATTCCATTAGAATAAATTAAGGTCTTATTTTATTGTTTAAAGGATGCATAGTTAATTTGAAGATCTTATAATAGATCAGTAATTCTGAATTTAAATAATTGAAAATATTTTTTGTTTCTTCAATATATCATTCATTTCTAATAATAATTTCTCATATTTTTTTCATTTATAAATATAAAAAGTTTTTATTCATTTAATTAAACAACATGAAACTCTAAAAATTTCATTTACTTACCTTAAAAAAATGTCTGAATTACTGTAATGGTTTTTGTAGTATTTAAAACTTGTTTTCAAAGTATTTTGATCAAATCTCATTAAATACTTATCAGAATTAAATTATTCTAGATTATCTGTAAATATATTTAAATTATATTCAAATAATTATTTAGGACCAACTAAATTGTTTTTCAATTATATAGCTTAAAAATTAGTTGAATTTTATCTGTTAAATTTTAAACATAAAATGATCAAATATTATTCATCATATTCTTCCTCAAGTATCTTTCCCACATTGAAGATATTCAACCTTTTTATTCTTCATCCATATCATCCTCTCTTCCCTTCATTATCTCCTAAAATCTTTACCATGCTTTCTCTTAAAGTTTATAATCCATCAGTTTCTCTTACTTCCTTCAATAGTGGGTTGTTCTTGTTCTCCTTTAATAGCAGTTATTCTCCCAGTGTGACATCGCTATCTCTTCTCCCTCATTTTATTGCATGTTTTCCATGCCTAGAAAGTTTCACAACTGTATATGAGTTCGTCCAATATCCAATGTTGGATTCTTCTCTTGTCTTCAATGATGGATTATTTTGCACAGCAATGGTGGCTCATTTATTTATAACCAACAGTGGGTCTTTTTCTTCCTTTTCCAATAGTGGCTTAATTCTTATATTCCAATGATGGGTGAAATTTTATTGCCAATAGAGAGTCTTATTCTTCATTTTCCAATGGTTCCTTCATTTTTCTTTTTCTAATGATGGGTAAAAATTTTCTATTTATAATGGTGGAAAAATTATAACTAATGGTGGGTAAAATTTTATTTCAATGGTGTGTAAAATTAATTATAATGGTGTGTATTTTATAAATAATGGTGACTCAATTTTCACTCAATGGTGACTCATTTTTTCCACCATCGGGTATTTTTTCTATTAGAAATGAATATTTCTTCATGTTCTTTTTTTATCACTTTTTATATTTTGATGAAATTCATGCATATTATAATTCTTTTAATTTTTTTATTAATTTCTAAAATAAATATATATTATATTTAAGTGAATAAAAGCGTTTTAAATATTTTTTAAATTTTTTAAAAATTGTATTAATTTACTCTTTGTTCTTTTGTATACATTCAGCATATTTATGAAATGTTTATGTTTTTATATTTTAAGTTAGTTTTATTAACTATTTATTTAATAAATTTTTATTTAATGACATTGAATATATTCAAACACATTTTATGTAATTTAAATAATTATAATTATTACTATTATTTTTAAAGTACACACTGTTTTAAATTAAATTGTACTTAATATTTTTTTTAAACAATCTTATGATTTTTATGAGATTGCTTTGAATTATTATTATCATTTACCAGGTTCATAAAAAAAATTTAACTGGTCTTCATATTTCAAATTTTAGTGAATTTTGTTACTATTATTGTGGAGGATAATTTTATCTCGCTTTAATAATTCAATCATTTTTTAATTTTAATTTATTTCCCCAAAGATTAGTTTGTTATTTTTGTTTTACATATTCTATTTAAAGGTGCCAGGACACTTCAAGGATCACCTCAGATAACTTCTTCTTCAATACTATATTTTTTCTCGAGAACAAATATGTGAACTTTGAAACTACTATACAAATTTGTAAGGTCCTATTGTTACACTTGGGTTTTAATTTTACCTAGGACCAAGCCCGGGTCATGTCTCGGTTGTTTTGCACAGGAACCAGGTGTGACGGGGTAGAGGTATCGAGATAGAATTTTCAAAGTTCGAGTTTGGGTCCCGGATCAAAATTTTAATAGTTGGAAAACTTTGTGTATTTTAGGTTAGTGTACAGGCACTGCATGGTAATGGAAGTCATGCGGTCAACCTAGGTACCAGTGTGGCCACCTTTTGAATGGGAAGAGATAATCGCATGGTCCGCGAACAGTTATTGAGCCATGCGGGGTAACTGCACGGTCGCGCTACAATAAAAATAATTAATGCATTAAGATAAGAGTAAGATAAAATAAGAAATTAATTAAATGTAAGGGTGTTTTAAATAAAATAAAACAAGTAAAATAGAATTTAATATTTTTTTTATAATAATAATCATATTATTATTATTATTATTTAGTGTATTAATATTAATATCATTAGTATTGGTATTATTAATATCAATATTACCATTAATCTTATTAATCTTATAATTTTTAATGTTTAGAATGTAATTTTTATTAAGCTAATAATAATGTTATAATTATTATTGTAATTAATTTTATTTTATTTAGTTAGTTATTTTTTTAGGGTTTTATCCCATTTCCCTCTTCCCTCTCTCCCTCTCCATGCACCCCCCCCCCCCCCCTCTTTCTCCCTGCAAGTCGCACCCCACCCCTCTCCCCAACCTTGTGCACAGCCCTCCTCCCTTCCAGCCAGCCACTCGTTGGCTCCCCGGCGGCCCTTGCTTCACCATGCAGCCCCTTGTGTGCACCCCTACAAGATCCCTGCTCTCTTATTGTGACCCAACCAGTTCCCCACTCTCCCAAACATTCCCCCTCTCCTCAGTCGGAAACCCCTTGGCTGGAGACCTCCTTGGTCGATGCCCCTTTGACCGATGACCCCTCCGCTCCCCTCGCACCACCCTTACTCGCACCAGGTAATATTCTTTACCCTTGCCTTAAGGTTTCATTTTGGGTTTCCTTTTGTTGAGGGTGAGATCTTGACCTTATTAGTTTGAATTATTGGTTTAGGGTATACCTTGGATTCTTTGTCATGCATTTGGTGTGCGATTGAATATTTGCACTGAGTGTTGGGTTTTTCAACTCTAGAGGTAGGTGATTCTATGATTAACCAATAATTGATGAATTTTCTTGCTTTTGTTTAATTTGGTATGTTTTATGAAATATATGTGGGGTACTTGTATGGTTTTTAAAGAGTTTCAACATGCGTTTGATTTAAAAATATATTTTTTTTATGTGAAATTGGGTACGTACTAGGTGTAAACTCCTATTATTCATTTTGGAAATGTTTTTGGATTGTGAAATTGATTTATTAAAATATTTAAGTGGTTAAAATCATGTTTTAATACTTTTATGTTGTTTGTTTTTTTTAAAGTGGCATTTAAAATGAAACCGGTTGTATTATGAGTGTGAGATTTTATTTCACCATTTGTTAACACTTTATAAACAACTCAAATGGTTTATTGATTTATTTTTGTGGTGCAGAAGTGGTAATTGGCATGGTTGCACATGCGTTTAATTGTTAAAGTTACATTTTTTATAAAATTGTGTATTTCTTGGGTGTAATCCTTTGTGTTCCACTTGGTGTCAATTTATAAATCATGCAATTGATTTATTAAGCTATGTGTAAGTGGAAAATTATATTTTGGTATAGTATTAGTGTGTGTTTGATTCAAAAAAGGGGGGTTTTGGGAACGCTTTTGGTATAAGGCCATGTGGTGTCTCTTGGGTTTGTTTTATAAGTTTTCAAAATGTCTTATTGAATGATATAAGAGGTGAAAATCTTGTTAGAAAACAATTTTGGTAAGTGTATGTTTTTAAAATGATTCTTTTTGAAGTGAAAGGGTTGTTTGTTATGTGTACCGCTTTGGAAATGTCTCATAAAATTGTTTAAATAATTTATTGAATTCTGAAATAGGTGAAAACCATGTTTAGGAATTCTTTGTTAATGTTTTATGAGTTTTTCAAAAGTTTTATTAGAATGTGAAATGGATGCCCATTTTTTTAGTATGGTGATTGTGTGTATTTGGTCTTAAAAGAGGATTTGGAGTGGGTTTTGTGTGTAAAACCATAAGGAACTTCTTGAAATTATTTTAAAAAAAATTGATTGATTTGTTAACTGATATAAAGGTGTGTGAAATTTTTTTGAAAACTATTTTGGCATGAACATGATGTTAAAATGGAATTTGAATGTGCAAGTGATTTTATGTGATTTGTGAAACTTGTTTGAGCATAGAAGAGAAACCTGAGTATCTAGGTTGTTAGACTAATACTAGTATGCTAGATGATATGGAAGTGGTTCATCCTAGTTTTGTCTAGAAGGATTGATGATGAAAACACTAACTAAATAATTATTATTTATTGAAGACCACTAGTTTATGGGTGTGTTCCCTTCTAGTGGATCATTCATGAGGATGTAGATCATTGAGATTCATAATCCACATTTCACCAAGATATGATGTACCTAGTGTCCCATGGTTAGCTAGTGCCTAGGGGTATTTCCCATGACTAGTGATTAAAGATTATTTTGTACTTACCATCATCATACGGTGGTTAGGGTTATTAAATTTTAAAAGAAAGTGCATTTTTTAAGTGGAATTCTTTGAAATTATTTTACTTAAAATTTCATTCTTTTAGATTTCTTTACATTTTAAGTTGCACTTATTAAAATTTGTTCCACTTTAATGTTATCTTCTTTAAAATTGTCCTAGCATTTCTTTCATTATAAATCTTGCAAGTTTATTTTCTATTTAATGTTTAATGCGTGGAAACTCTTATCTAGGTGGCATCCTACTGGGATTTGTCTTACACCCTTCATACACCTTTGGGTGTATGCATACTTTGTTGTATTTTTTTCAGGTTAAGGAAAGGTATGTAGTGTTGGAAGTTTGAGTTTCTTATGGATTTTAGTGTGTCTCTTGATGGAAGTGGATTAAGGATGTGGTTACTCTCGTCGTATGGGGTTTTGGTACAGAGTTTTGTTTCCCTTATGTCATAGTACTTTTAGGGCTTTATCTAAAGTTGTAAATATTTATTTATGAAGGTTGTTAAGGGTGCATTTGGATGAATTTTTTTTCAATATGAATTTTTAGTGTTTTGGTCTTTTTAATATGATTAAATTTGGGTAAATCATTCCCTCTTGCCTTATTTGATATCCAGGAACTTGTGAAATCTTGTGGGGATTGGGAACACCCTTCAAGCCTTGATTCAGACCGGGTTAGGCACCAGTTAGGATGGAGACCCAGCTTGGTTCATGATAAAATGGTATCTGATGAGTTCATTCTCTTTTGAGTCTTATTCCTTGGGGAAGAGTCTAGGTATATAGGATCTAGGGTTATTAGGACTTGACATTCTGGTTATGGGTAAGGTGTCTTTTCAGCACACCTCATGATGGGATTAAAGTTGTCAGGGGAAGTTGGGTTCCATCAGAGTTCTTTGGCCCTTTTGGTCGCTTTTTTTTTGGGAAATGAAATGGGATATGGGTCAATGGTCTCAGTGAGCTCACAGGGCTTGGAAATCCATGTAGATCCAGGGACATTGTCCTAGAATACTCTCAGTTATGGTGGATTGATTGGCATATGGTTTTCAACCATATGTCCAAGTCACCCACCAGCACTAGTTTTGCTTTTGTATCGTTCTTCGTCTCTTTGTTTTGGAATTGTGGAAATTTGATCTTTAAGTAAAAACAATTGGGTTTTGAGGATATGGAAAGTGAATTTTCATAATTTACCAAAAGGAAGTTTTGGAAGATTTTTTTAAATAATAATAATGAATCATTTATTAAATGGTAGAGAATTAAGGGAGGTTTTTCATGTAGAGTAAAATGTTTTTAAATGTAATGTTTTGAAAATTTATGTGTAAGGTTTGAAAAGTGTGGGTCGCATGTTTTGGTTTTGAAAAATGGAAAGGTTTGGTTCTGATCCTTGGTGTTCTCATGAGTGACCACATGCATGGGTATTTATGGGAAGGTGAATGGTCAATGGAATGAGTGGATGAATGCCTAGATGAACATGAGGTGGGTACCTGGTGCGGCATGATAACATGCGTGTGTGAGGCCTATGGGACACCATTGGTGTTTGTGCAACCAAACAACTTTGATTATTTTCAAAAAATGACTTCAATTAAAAAATTTGTGTTTTAATAATTGTTGGTTGTGTGGCATGTCTTTTATATTTTTTGAAGTTTTTTTCAAGTTGTTTCAACCCAAGAACCTTTACCGGTTGACTTGTGTCTTGAATTTGAGTTCTAGGTTTTTCTTCTTGGCTAGTTCACACCCCCATAAGTAATTAATGCACGTTTGAGTTTTGTTCATGGCTAATTCACCATTGGAAGACCATCTAATTTATCAAATTAATTACTTACTTCAGATAAGTACTTTTCTTTTCTTTCTGGTTAAGTGGATCCTTTTGCAACAGAAGAGTGGTTATGGAAGGTTGTAAGAGGCCTTAGTTCCTTAAGTTGTGTGAGTAATCAAAGATGAACTTTGATATCCTTGTGTCTAAAGGTCCTATTTGAAAGCAATGAAGGTGATTATAGTGAGGAAAGGTGAAAGTGATCTGGGTTGTTGGTGTTGGATGTGTTAGAAATGGACTTGGGCCTCTCATCAGGTCCATTTAAGCAGACGTTCATGTTGTGCCACTAATGTGGAAAATCTGTTTTGGAGTCGAAAGGGGTGATTCACATACATCTTCTAAGCCTATGTCTTTATGAAAGTTCCATGTGGGAGTGAGTGGTTTACGAAATGTGTTTTATTCTGTTGACATTGTTGGATCGCGGTGTAGTTTCTTGTCATACTAGTAGGGAGAAGTTTTGATTGGGGTTTCTCAGTGCCTGACTATGAGGAACGAGATGCTTCTACCATCAGAGATCCAACCATAGGTCTCAGAGTGAAGGTGGTGCCTGGTTAGGAAATACCTGGGGTTATGAGGGACCTCATCCTAGTGTCTATCTTCAGTTTGGGAAATGAAGACACTTTGAGTTTTATGTGAATTTGTTGCTTTCTAAGTGGTCCCGTTGGATGGAGGGGTCGTGAGGACCATATTTCTTTGTTATGAACCACGTGATGTCTTATTTTTTGTTTTGATTTTCTGTGATCAGGCCCTTATGGTGGGGTGTTAGGTTTTGCGGGAAGCCCGAAGGTTAGCTCATGTTAAGATTTATATATCGACATGTGCCAATCAGTTAGTTAGATGGTCTTTATGGTGTGGACACCCACTGCGGGTCTCGCTGAAATTTCCCCTAAAGTGAATCAATGTTATCTTATTCATTAAGGTGGGGAGCCTATTCAGGCCACCCTATGTTGGTATCCTGGTTCTGTATTGGTTTTTAGTTGCCTCTTAGGGTGGGGAGTCCACTCGGGTCTCCCTGTCTCAATAACTCTGTCTCATCCCTGGTGTTGGTTTAGCGGTTGATAGTCTCATTCAGAGCTATCTAATTTTTTTTTGGTGAAATGTGTGAGGCTCTTTGGGAATTCTTAAGGTGTTTTTTCTTGGGATATTTAATTTTTCATTGTGAGAGGTTCTTTCTATTGATTATCAATTTGAGGTGTATTAACTTTTTTGGGTGGGCATCACTTGACGGGGAGTCCATTTTGGGTTTCCTAATATTATTTTATAGGTATTCTCTCTTTGTTGTCATTGTTCTTGCTTCTATTTTGTTTCCTTCGTCGGAAACCTCTTTGATCTGAGACGGTGTATCAATTTTGTTTTCTAAGTAATCTTGGTATGGATTTCCAGGAGCATAAAGCATTTATGGTGGGTAGAATTGTCACACCTGAGTTTTTATTTTAGCCTCAGACCTGGCCTGGGTCGGGTCTCGGTTGTTTTTCTCAGGAACCAGGTGTGATGGGGTTCAGGTCTCAAGATAGCATTTTTTAAGTTCAGTTTTAGGTCCCGAATCAAAAGTTTAATTCTTGGAAAAGTTTACGGATTTTAGGTTGGTGCGTAGGCACCGCACAGTAGAGAAATCCATATGATCAGCCTGGGTACCCATGCGGTCACCTTTTGAATGGGTAGAGACAACCGTACAGTCCACGCATGGTCGTTGAGTCATACAGGGTGAATGAGAGGTCACGATAAATTAAAATAATTAATGCGTTAAAATAAGATTAAGATAAAATAAGAAATGAATTAAATGGAAGGGTGTTTTAAATAAAATAAAATAAGTGAAATGGAATTTAAAGAATTGTTTTCATAATAATAATCATATTATTATTATTATTGAGAGTATTAATAATATTATTATTATAAGTATTAATAATATTAATATTATCATTAATATTTTTTTTAAGAAGGTGGTTCTTTGGTCAAATGAACAAAGAAAATTTTATTTAAAAAAGGAAATATTAGATGAGTCTAAAAGAAGCGATCATATTACAATATTTAACATTAAGACGAAGCAAATTGTCGGTAATCTCCTCGAGCTAGGTCATGTATTGCACAACCCCTTTATTGGAGAGATCATCTGCAACCATATTCTCCTCATGATAGGTGTGGGTTTCAGTTTAGTTGATTTCATGGATAGAACAAAGTCAATTCATCCAGTGAGTAGTAATCGACCAAGCTAGATGAATCACCCCATTCCAAATGGAATGAACTACAGTAGTAGAATCACTTTCAATCCATAAGTTTTTCCAACCTTTGTACAGGGAAAAAGAGATGGCATGGATCACACTCAGCATTTCGAATTTCAGAGAGGTTTTAATACCACAGCTGTAACACCCCAGGTAAATAAAGAATATGACATTTTTATATTTATCTATATTTGTGAATAAAATATTAATATTACTTTAAAGGGTATTCTATGCTCGATGGCGTACCCAATACGCAACAATGAGTTTCTTGGGAATCTTATGTTGCACTCTAATAATAAAATAATATTATTTTAAATGGTAGTTAATGTCTAGCCGTTGTAATGGCGGGAATGAACAGAACTAACTACAAAATGATTATATATGTTTGTCAAATATTTTTACTCTTTATAATAAATGATAGAGGATTAAAAATGTGAATGAATCTAATTTTAATCATAGACAGTCTAATATTCTTTAAAAGGTCGATTAACTGCCTTTTGATGGAGAACCTCTTTTAAATCCACTTTTTGAAAATTTTATGTGTTATATTTGACAAAATAAAATTATTCTTTATAATCGGGACATAAAAATTTACTTTGTGTAAATTTTTGGTATTTTTCCGAAAAAGTTCAATTTTTAATTAATAGTGAAAAATGTTGTATTTTAATTCAAAACCTTTTTTTAATCTAATTTATTTATATGATTAGATTATCTTTTTAATTGGTTTTAAAGTGTAAATAGAATATATTTTTACCATTTAATCCAATGGTGGTCATTGTAATTAATATCACTTGAATATTGGACATAAACGAGTGTCAATCTTTTGAAAGATATTGTTTCATAAAAACACGCTATTTGTTTTAACAACGGGATTTAATTATAAAATTAATTAATGAAACTTCTATGTTATTAATTTGGTAAAATAGACATCATTTTTGAATTCAGAATATCAAATATAGTTTAGGGTGAATTTTCGGTATTTTTCTGAAAAAACATCAATTTTTGATGAATAGTGAAACCACAAAGTGGTGGTTACAAAATTTGATTTTTCGTTTAAATGGGACTTTACCACTTCTGTGACTTGAATTTAAAAAATCCAATTAAAATGATTTTAATTGTTAAGTAAAATTTGGTTCAATGGGATGAAAATAATTTTTGATGAAAAGTAACTTTTATGTTTTATTAATCACGATTAAAGGTAATTAGTGTGATTTAAGGTAAAAATGATATTATAATAAAATGAAAATATCTTGACACTTGTCATAACCCTATTGTATGAGTTATGGCCGACCAATACAACCCATTGGTCGATTTTTGGTACCCCATGGATCCACTTGGGTTTGATAATGACATTTATGCCTTTTATTTAAATTTAAAATAAAAATGTCACAAACATGATTTTTTTTACTAAACCAATTTTTACATGTGGTTATACAAGTCAGAATTTTGACTATAAATAGTCATTGGAAATATAAAAGGATTTCCTACATCATATTATTTTTTTTATAATTTTTATACATTAAATAAATTAAATTCTTTATGACATCATGATGATGCAGCGATGACCTCATTATTTAACAATTTAAATAAAATGGAAAGATAATGAACAATCTAGGACCTACACATGTCCAAAACCTATTGGATGGGTGGAATTTGAACCCTTATCACCTTATCCTCGAAACACATCAATGTGGGACCATTAAAATCTGAAAACCATTTGAAAATAAAGTAACATTTTATACTTTTCCAAGAGTACCCCTCCTCTCCTCTTATAAAAGGCCCCCACCTCTACCACCTTACCCACACCTCTAAAACCTTTGGTTCGGACAAAATCTGATCATTTTGTCTCTACACATCCCTCTCCTAATCCTATAAGCCTTAACTTAGGCAGGAAGCTCTTCAAGAAACCCTTTTGGTTCAAACCAAAGGGAGTTACCCTATTTTAAGGTAACGTCTTCACTTGTGCTCTATTGTTTTATTTTGCTTCTCCAACCCCCTAAACTCTTTTTATTCATTTCTTTTGTAACAACTCCAGTATATTCAATATACTAGGATTTTTTTATAATAATTATTCTAGCTACACTTACACACACCTTAATCTAATGGTTAAAGAACATACTGTTTCTGTGGATCGTGAATTTCTGCCTCACGAAACGATGATTGTTCAACACTCATATAACACCTTCAAAGGTGGCCATTAAGATGTCACTATGTTTATATATGATATATAATATTTTTATGTTTTAATTAAGCTTATGTATTTTTCATTTGTGACATACCTTTATGGCTTCCATTATGGGTATACGCGATATCTTCATTTTAGGAAGTGCGGACTACTGCCCCCTCAAAGTGATTTGATTCGTTAATGCCATATGTGGGACGTATAAAGGATGGATTTAAAGTTATTATATATTATTTTATACTGGAATTATAATATACCTTTATATAATTATTGTTTTCTTTCCATTAAAGTATGAGATAGAAATGAAAGTAGCGTCCATGCGTACGTACGGCTTACCGTCTCCATGAACGACGCATTTCATTTCTTATCCTCAAATGTAATGTACTATTATAAGTAAATATAGTGGATATATATGATGTATGATACATATAAAGTGTGAATATAATTCTGGAATTAAAAATATACATATCTCTCATTTAGTTTTAATTCCATTAATATGACATAGAAATGAAAGTAGCATTCATGCGTACGTACGGCTTACCGTCTCCATGAACGGTGCATTTCATTTCTTACCCTTAAATGATTATGTAATATTATAAATAAATGTATATTCTGGATATATATGATATATATGATATCCAAATCATGAATATTATTATTGAGATAATGGATATTTGACTACTTGTAAATATAAGAAGTTCACTTTTGACTTAAGTACCAAATAACGACAAAACAACCGTTATTAACTTAAATGATTACATAATGTTAATGACATGGTAATAAGTGATATAAAAGGAATAATGAACTAGAAAAAGGTTCTTAAGGAATTAGAAATTAACTCAAGTTTATTATTCAGGAGATTAAATAACGATCGAGTCAAGTCGGACCCGAGGTAAGGGATCCTACCCCTCTCTTTCTTTTTAAGTACTCTCTTTTATGACATTTCTTTTAAGATAAACTTTATTTTTTTTGGGATGTTCTTTTATATTCCTCATACTATACTTTTTATTTCCATATTATGAGAGACCCTATTCTCTCTCATCAATCCATTTTGTAAGTTTTAAGTGGCGTCGTTAGGCTGCCGAGTTTTCGTAAGGGATTTTTCATCTCACTTTTATTCCCGTGAGATTTATGCTACATTTGCCACAATTTCCTTTGAGTGGGGTATGTACTGCCCATTATTTTACTCATTATGTAATATAATTTCATTTATGAGTATTTACATGAATGTTGTATTGTCCTTCTTTCACGGGGTGTATGTTTCGAAAGATACCCATGTCGGTAAGGGAACCTTTCACCCTCCTCTTTTTAAAAGACTTATTTTGTTATGTCTTTTAATTCACATACTATTATGTTGGGATATGTTATTCTATATCCTTATTGATTTAAATTTTATTTCCATGTGATGAGATACCCTTTTTATCTCTCATCAACTCATTTTCTGAATTTTGTAGTGACGCTATTAGGCTGTCAAATTTTTGCAAGGAAACTTCTTAACCCAAATTTGATTCTTTGGGATAAACTTATACTCCTTGAATATGTCGCTCTATGAATATGTGTGAATAACCTATGATTTTTTTACACTTAATATCCACTTATATTTGGTTTATTCATTTGTCACACATAATTATGTAATTGATTTATCCTTAAACCAAGGATACCGTCTTTATAAGGGACTTCGTCTCAATATCCTTTCATTGAGGCATATTTCGTTTTATACACAACTTTCTTTTATACGGTGTATAAACCCCTTTGACTTTTACTTTTATACAAAAGGAATCTTTTTCTATGAAGCGTTTTAATAAATGAAAAAAAGGAATTTTTCTTTTAACGTACGCGGTGACAACGACCTTTTCCGCCGCCGCGAGTATTATTTGATCTTTGGCTTCATCAACAAGCCGTAATGTTTTTAAAATAAAATAAATACCATATACTCTTTTATGTATTTTGGTATTGAAAATGGTTTTGATAAAGGATTATATTTTGTCAATATATTTAAATGATATATTGTGATTGAAATGTGGAAATGTTATCATTCCTTTATATTGGTTTTATGTGTTATAATTTTATAATAGTACTTGGACATTTTATGGGTGGTTACATGATAAACCATATAACGGGTGGTGCCGTGAATACCAGGATGGGTGGTTACGTTATAACCTCCAATGCATTGGGTATGGAAGTCGGTCGTATGGCTATTCCATTAAGTATGTATGGAATTTGGCCGAATGGCTATTCCATTAAGTGATATGTGTTGAAGTCGACCTTATGGTTATTCCACTTAAGTATGTTTATGTCCCAAGTAACCTTTATATGTTATGTGATATTTATACGGGTTTTATGGTAATCTTTTGGTTACAGAAGGGTAAGTAATGAACTTTTATTCAGTGAAGAGTTTTTACTACTTAGAAAAGGTGAAAAGTATTACTTTGATAAAGTATACATGGTTTACTTGTTGTTTTGGAAAACTAACAGTTTTCATTCTTTGTGTATCCCTTACTGAGCTTTTTATGCTCATCCCAAGTTTTTGAAATGTTTTTCACAGGACTTAACGTGGAATAGGGTCAAGGATGGGATCAAGGGAAAGTCATGCAACCTAAAACATGGAACTGGACATGTTTCTTTTTAAGATTTTTTATTTTATAGAAACTTAGTAAAAGTTTCTACTTTGTAATCTTTTGAGATATAATAGTTATGTCCTAATTCTCTAAAACTCTAAACCTGAAAAGATATTCAATGTGAATTATTCATTTAATTCAATATTAAGTAATGTTTAAGGTCGGGGCCTTATAGTTGGTATCAAAGGTTGGTTTAGATAACTTTAGAGGTTAGGGTATTCTTTAAGCATAGGTGGAATTACCATAATGGTTAGGATTTCAGAAAGAGTCCTAGTTTTAGATATAGTGAATGAGTAAGTATATCTTAGTGTTTATCTTCCTCAATAGTACATGAAGGTTCTGTTGATATACTCACACTGAGCTTTTTGGTTTTAGTAAATGGCTGGATCTAGCAGGCACCAAAGTAACAGTGGATGTGAAGGAAACTGTGATAGTTTTCTGAGTGAGAAACTGAATGATATGGGAGCTGCAATGAGAACTCTTGTGTATATCCTCAACCAAATATCTGGAGTCATGATTGACCACCTAAACCTTGGTAATTTCTATAAGGAATCATATATGCGAGAAACAAATCCTTATGGAACTGTAGGTAATAATCATAAAGGTAAGTGTGTTCAAAAACCTATGTGTCAAAGATGTGGAAAGAAACACCTAGGAAAATGTTTCAAAGGGACAGAAATATGCTATAGATGTGGAAATGAAGGTCATAAAGCAAGAACCTGTCATGGAAAAAGGAAGTATCCAATTGACTCAAGGAAAGGGAAAGAAGTTCTTTCTGAGGGATCAATTGAATGTTTTAAATGTGGTGTGCATGGTCATTATGCAAACACATGTCCTATGAAGAAGTTTCGGGAATAGGATCACTAAGATCGTACAAATATTCATTTACCAATACCTAATGCCATTCCGATTGAGGATGAAGAAACTAAAAATGACCAATCAAAGGTATGGATTATTTCTTAACTTTTGTTTTCCTATTTTGGAATCTTAGGATATGATTCATGATTTTGTTTGTAGGAAATAAGTATTTCAGAATAAGTTGGAAAGGAATGGTTAATAGATCATGAAGAATGTTGAATGAGTAAGAAGTCAACATATAAGGGCTTCAATAGTTATGGTGAAATTCTTAAGAGTATTAAGTCTCTTTTGATGATGGGGTACATTAGAAGACTTTTTATAGTATGTGTAACACTGATGTTTGATATATGAAAATTTTATTCAAAGAATAGTAATCTGTTCTTTTGTGGACATAGTTATAAAGAACCATTTGGCTTTATATGATCCTTACTTTTGAGGTAATTATGGGTTACTATATGTAATAATGGAAAGTTAAAGTCATGAGATAAAATTGAGGTTAAATTACATTATGGTTATTTTTTAAGATTTTATCTCGTTATTGGGGAATGTTTTAAGAATTATGTAGTTTTGGAAAAAGGACAACACGCAGACCGTGTGACAACTCGTCACGTCGGACAAAGCTGCGGGAATCGAACCCACAACCAAAGTGCAATGGGTATTTATCGCCTACCACTGGACTACGTGAAGTCCCTGGTTAGTATGACTTATTCTTTTTAGTTAGGTGACTTTATGAATTAATAGTAAGTTGATTTTGGGTTTTTATGTAAATGATTAACTTATCATGGAGGATATGTGATTAGGTTAATTACTTTTCAATGCGAGACTTTAGGAGCAACTAATGTTTTTTTTGGAGATAAATGTTACGACTTAACTTGGAAGACTATGTGACTAAATCCTTCAAATATTTGGGATTCAATATTAGTTTGGTTTACTTTGAAGAATTTTATGGACAAATTGTTTATCGAATGGTCCTTGTTGAACTTTGGGTTTTGTTGGGAAAATTTTGGAGATTAAGAATAGATTTTCTTTTTATAAAGGGTTATCCTTTTCTGGATTATCTGATCTTGTACAAACCTTTTTTGTTTTGGTTTTGGTTAGAGTCTAAAGACATGGGAAGTATATAGTTCTCTTTTTTGGATTAGGTGATTCTCTAGAAATTGATTATAGTACTCTTAATGCAAACAAGTCTTCCTAAATACTCGTCTTTTGGAGAAAATATGAGTTTGATTAAGGAATCTAGTAAAAGTTGAAAGTCTACATGACAAGTATGTATGTTCCATTATGATTTAGTTAAGCTCAAAAATAAATTCCTCAATGAAAAGTAACTTAAAACAAAAATGTTGTCTGTTAACTTTTCCTACAGGGGAATCAAATACCGTTTAACCCATCACAAGTTTGTGATTTTCTTATGGTTAAATTTCTCCTAGACATGTTTACTATCACTCTCCATCAGAACATGACCCTTTGTTTTTTCCTCCATGTCCATATTTTCATACTTGGAATCCTAGTATGGGTTAACTCGGGTGACCTCTCTACTTATCTTTCTTTATTTTAAAGTGATTTTTTTTACCGACTCTTGTTCCGATGTGGGACTTTCAAGTATGTTTCCAAGCTCAATTTTAAAATTGCGAGGACGCAATTCCCAAAAGGGGGGAAGGATGTAACACCCCAGGTAAATAAAGAATATGACATTTTTATATTTATCCATATTTGTGAATAAAATATTAATATTACTTTAAAGGGTATGGTATGCTCGATGGCGTACCCAATACGCAACAACGAGTTTCTTGGGAATCTTACGTTGCACTCTAAAAATAAAATAATATTATTTTAAATGGTAGGTAATGCCTAGCCGTTGTAATGGCGGTAATGAACAGAACTAACTACAAAATGATTATATATGTTTGTCAAATATTTTTACTCTTTAAAATAAATGATAGAGGATTAAAAATGTGAATTAATCCAATTTTAAGCGTAGACAGTCTAATATTCTTTAAAAGGTCGATTAACCGCCTTTTGATGGAGAACATCTTTTAAATCCACTTTTTCACGATTTTATGTGTTATATTTTACAAAATAAAATTCTTCTTTATAATCGGGACATCAAAATTTACTTTGTGTAAATTTTTGGTATTTTTCCGAAAAAGTTCAATTTTTAATGAATAGTGAAAATGTTGTATTTTAATTCAAAACCTCTTTTTAATATAATTTATTTATATGATTAGATTATCTTTTTAATTGGTTTTAAAGTGTAAATAGAATATATTTTTACCATTTAAACCAACGGTGGTCATTTTAATTAATATCACTTTAAGATTGGACATAAACGAGTGTCAATCTTTTGAAAGATATTGTTTCATAAAAACACGCTATTTGTTTTAACAGCGGGATTTAATTATAAAATTAATTAATGCAACTTATATGTTATGAATTTAGTAAAATAGACATCATTTTTGAATTTGGAATATCAAATATATCTTAGGGTGAATTTTTGGTATTTTTCTGAAAAACGTCAATTTTTGATGAATAGTGAAACCACAAAGTGGTGGTTACAAAATTGGATTTTTCGTTTAAATGGGACTTTACCACTTCTGTGATTTGAATTTCAAAAATCCAATTTAAATGATTTTAATTGTTAAGTAAAATGTGGTTCAATGGGATGAAAATAATTTTTGATGAAAAGTAACTTTTAAGTTTTGTTAATCGCGATTAAAGGTAATTAGTGTGATTTAAGGTAAAAATGATATTATAATAAAATGAAAATATCTTTACACTTGTCCTAACCCTATTGGATGAGTTATTTCAGACCAAGACAACCCATGGGTCTATTTTTGGTACCCCATGGAGCCACTTGGGTTTGATAATGACATTTATGCCTTTTATTTAAAGTTAAAATAAAAATGTCACAAACATGATTTGTTTTACTAAAACAATTTTTACATGTGGTTATACAAGTCATAATTTTGACTATAAATAGTAATTGGAAATCTAAAAAGATTTCCTACATCATATTATTTTTTTATAATTTTTAGACATTAAATAAATTAAATTCTTTATGACATCACGATGATTCAGCGATGACCTCATTATTTAACGATTTAAATAAAATGGAAAGATAATGCAAAGTCTAGGACCTACACATGTCCAAAACCTATTTGATGGGTGGATTTAGAACCCTTATCACCTTATCCTCGAAACACATCAATGTGGGACCATTAAAATCCAAAAACCATTTGAAAATAAAGTAACATTTTATACTTATCCAAGAGTGCCCCTCCTCTCCTCTTATAAAAGGCCCCCACCTCTACCACCTTACCCACACCTCTCAAACATTTGGTTCGGACAAGATCTGATCATTTTGTCTCTACACATCCCTCTCCTCATCCTAGAAGCCTTAACTTAGGCAGGAAGCTCTTCAAGAAAACCTTTTGGTTCAAACCAAAGGGAGTTACCCTATTTTAAGGTAACGTCTTCACTTGTGCTCTTTTGTTTTATTTTGATTATCCAACCCCCTAAACTCTTTTTATTCATTTATTTTGTAACAAATCATGTATATTCAATATACTAGGATGTTTTTATAATAAGGATTATATCTACAATTACACACACCTTCATCTAATGGTTAAAGAACATACTGTTTCTGTGGATGGAGAATTTCTGCCTCACGAAATGATGATTGTTCAACACTCATATAACACCTTCAAAGGTGTCCATTAAGATGTCACTATGTTTATATATGATATATAATATTTTTATGTTTTACTTAAACTTATTTATTTTTCATTTGTGGAATACCTTTATGGCTTCCATTATGGGTATACGTGATATCTTCATTTTAGGAAGTGCGGATTACCGCCCCCTCAAAGTGATTTGATTCATTAATGACATATGTGGGACATATAAAGGATGGATTTAAAGTTATTATATATTATTTTATACTAGAATTATAATATACCTTTATATAATTATTGTTTTCTTTCCATTAAATTATGAGATAGAAATGAAAGTAGCGTGCATGCGTACGTACGGCTTACCGTCTCCATGAACGGTGCATTTCATTTCTTATCCTCAAATGTAATGTACTATTATAAGTACATATAATGGATATATATGATTTATGATAAATATAAAGGATGAATATAATTATGGAATTAAAAATATACATATCTCTCATTTAGTTTTAATTCTATTAATATGACATAGAAATGAAAGTAGCATTCATGCGTACGTACGGCTTACTGTCTCCATTAACGGTGCATTTAATTTCTTACCCTTAAATGATTATGTAATATTATAAATACATGTATATGATGGATATATATGATATATATGATATCCAAATCATTAATATCATTATTTAGATAATGGATATTTGACTACTTGTAAATATAAGAAGTTCACTTTTGACTTAAGTACCAAATAACGACAAAACAACCGTTATTAACTTAAATGATTACATAATGTTCATGACATGGTAATAAGTGATATAAAAGGAATAATTAACTAGAAAAGGTTCTTAAGGAAGTAGAAATTAACTCAATTTCATTATTCAAGAGATTAAAGAATGATTGAGTCAAGTCAGACCCGAGGTAAGGGATCCTACCCCTCTCTTTCTTTTTAAGTACTCTCTTTTATGACATTTCTTTTAAGCTCATCTTTCTTTTTTTGGGGGGATGTTCTTTTATATTCCTCATAATGTACTTTTTATGTCCATATGATGAGAGACCATATTCTATCTCATCAATCCATTTTTTAAGTTTTAATTGGAGCAGTTAGGCTGCTGAGTTTTCGTAAGGGATTTTTCATCTCACTTTTATTCCCGTGAGATTTATGCTACATTTGCCACAATTTCCTTTGAGTGGTGTATGTACTGCCCATTATTTTACTCATTGTGTAATATACTTTCTTTTATGAGTATTTACATCAATTTTTTATTGTTCTTCTTTCACGGGGTGTATGTTTTGAAAGATACCCATGTCGGTAAGGGAACCTTTCACCCTCCTCTTTTTAAAAGACTTCTTTTGTTATGTATTTTAATTCACATACTATTATGTTGGGATATTTTATTCTATATCCTTATTGATTTAAATTTTATTTCCATGTGATGAGATACCCTTTTTATCTCTCATCAACTCATTTTCTTAATTTTGTAGTGACGCCATTAGGCTGTCAAATTTTTGCAAGGGAACTTCTTAACCCAAATTTGATTCTTTGGGATAAACTTATACTCCTTGAATATGTCGTTCTATGAATATGTGTGAATAACCTATGATTGTTTTACACTTAATATCCACTTATATTTGGTGTATTCGTTTGTCACACATAAGTATGTAATTGATTTATCCTTAAACCAAGGATACCGTCTTTGTAAGGGACTTCGTCTCAATCTCCTTTCATTGAGGCATATTTCGTTTTATACACAACTTTCTTTTATACGGTGTATAAACCCCTTTTACTTTTACTTTTATACAAAAGGAATATTTTTCTACAAAGCATTTTTATAAACAACAAAAAGGAATGTTTCTTTTAACGTACGCGGTGACAAAGACTTTTTCCGCCGCCGCGAGTATTATTTGATCTTTGGCTTCCTCAACAAGCCGTAATGTTTTTAAAATAAAATAAATACCATATACTCTTTTATGTATTTTGGTATTGAAAATGGTTTTTATAAAGGATTCTATTTTGTCAATATATTTAAATGATATATTGTGATTGAAATGTGGAAATGTTATCATTCCTTTATATTGGTTTTATGTGTTATAATTTTATAATGGTACTTGGACATTTTACGGGTGGTTACGTGATAAACCATATGACGGGTGGTGCCGTGAATACCAGGACGAGTGGTTACGTTATAACCTCTAATGCATTGGGTATGGAAGTAGGCCGTATGGATATTCCATTAAGTATGTATGGAAGTTGGCCAAATGGCTATTCCATTAAGTGATATGTGTGGAAGTCGACCTTATGGTTATTCCACTTAAGTATGTTTATGTCCCAAGTTACCTTTATATGTTATGTGATCTTTATATGGGTTTTATGGTAATCTTTTGGTTACATAAGGGTAAGTAATGAACTTTTATTCAGTGAATAGTTTTTACTACTTCGAAAAGGTGAAAAGTATTACTTTGATAAAGTATACATGGTTTACTTGTTGTTTTGAAAAACTAACAGTTTTCATTCTTTGTGTATCCCTTACTGAGCTTTTTATGCTCATCCCAAGTTTTTGAAATGTTTTTCACAGGACTTAACGTGGAATAGGGTCAAGGATGGGATCAAGGGAAAGTCATGCAACCTAAAACATGGAACTGGACATGTTTCTTTTTAAGATTTTTTATTTTATAGAAACTTAGTAAAAGTTTCTACTTTGTAATCTTTTGAGATATAATAGTTATGTCCTAATTCTCTAAAACTCTAAACCTGAAAAGATCTTCAATGTGAATTATTCATTTAATTCAATATTAAGTAATGTTTAAGGTCGGGGCCTTATAACAGCCTCCAAAAAAGAACCCAATGATCTGACCAAGGTAGTTTCTAAAGACAGTACCACATCTTGCGGGCCCTAGATTTCCTTTGGAGGCACCATCCACATTGATTTTGGTCCATCCTAGTAGAAGAGGTCTCCTGAAAACCTCAAATTTTCATCTTTTCTAGAAATAAATGGCATCAACCTGAAGTCATCTCAGGGTTATAAAATCAGCCACAAAGTTATTGCAGCTCCTTATCTGAATCAACACGGCTTCTTGAATAGCAATGAGAATCTGCATTTTACCTGTATTAATGTTAAGTGAGTAATTTTTGTGAACAAATTAATTTATATCATACTAGATCACCTGATGTAGCTTTGAAACCCCAGCAAGAAACAAGTTCTTGATTTGTTGGGAGTTATCCATATCTGTGCAACGTTTTAGCTGGTCATTGATAGAGTCAAGGATCATCCATCTACATTCAAATATATTAAAAATATAGTTCCAAAGAGAAGTGGTAGTAGAACAAGACAGAAATAAATTATTCGCATCTTCTCTATGCTGATTACAAAGATGAAATTTAGAGCAAATCTGAATCCAAAAAAGTTGAAAGCAAGCATCATTGGGAACCCTATTATACGCAAGATGCCAAATAAGAGTGAGTCTTGAAGGCTTTATCTAGGAATTATCCAAGCATTTAATTAATTTTAAGTAATTTTTGGAGTTATGGAAGGTATGGTTATAGAAATTTTTTGAATTCAGTAACCCATTGTGAGCAGGTTCCGAAATCAAAAAAACCTCTGAGAAAGAAAATGGGTAATTATCAATTTTTTGGACAACATTAAAAGGAAGAGTGTCAATATGCACTACCACAAAAATAGTTTTTCCCAACACCAACCTTTATCAGCGCTAACAAAAAAACGCTGATAAAGGGGGGTACCTTTATCAGCGCTAAAAAAAGCGCTGATAAAGGGTCCATTTATCAGCGCTAAAAAAGCACTGATAAAGGTACCCCCTTTATCAGCGCATTTTTTAGCGCTGATAAAGGGACGACTTCAAAAAAAATAATTAAAAATAATATATTAATATATAAATATATAAATATATTTATATTGATATAAATATAATATATAATTTTTAAATATATTTTAGATAAGTATAAATATACATTTACACTTAATATACTTAATATATAAGATATTTAGTGAAAATGGCTTATAAAAAAATTTAAAAAACATATTTTTAATTAATAATTTGATAATTATTATGGAGTAATAGTCATTTAATAATAATTTGAAGACTAAAAAAATAAAAAATAAAATAAAAAAAGAGCCAAAATGTGTTGAAAACGCAACTCGAACTTCAAACAGCCATAACTTTTGATCCGGGTGTCTGTTTGAGCTCTACCACATATCAAATCGAATCCTGTGAAGATATATACGTTATTATGATTGGTGAAACCCTATTAAAGGTTTTTTTGAGGCCAAAAAAGGCCAAGAAGGCCTCCAAAATTGTGTTTTTAATCGGCGTACCCCGATTTTTTAACATTTTGTGGATTTTCAGCCTCATTTAAGGGGGTATTATTGGCTTTTTTTTATGGGGACTGAATTTATTCCAAGGTATTACATTCATATTGATATTATTTCTTTGAAATTTTATCATTTTTTATTATGCACTTCTGTTTATAATCAAATATATAACAATATATACATATTTTTTATATATTCACACATAAAATTTTAATTATAAATATAAATAATAAAATATATTAGATTTATCTAAATAATAACTAATATACATTTTATTTAAAATACAATTATATGAATATTTATATACCTATATATTAATCTAATTGTATATATATATATTAATCTAACTATATATATATATTAATATAACTACATATATATTACTATTACTATAAATATATATATTAATATAACTATAAATATATATATTAATATAACTATATATATATATTAATATAACTATATATATATTAATATAAATAAATATTACTATCCGAATAAATATAACTAAATATATATATATGTATAAATAGAGATATATATTAATATAAATATATATATATTAATATAACTATATATATATATATATATATATTACTATACGAATAAATATAATTATATATATATATAATAGAGATATATATTAATATAACTATATATATATTAATATAACTATATATATATTAATATAACTATATATATATATTAATATAAATATATATTACTACATGAATAAATATAACTATACATATAGAGAGAGAGATATATATATCATGAAATGGAAAACAAATCAAAATAGAGGAGTGGTAAGGGCTTAGGCGTGTAGGGGGGAGGTCTCGAGTTCAAATCCTGGTGGAGGCAGGGGCGCGCGCGCATGGGGGAATATGGTAGAAAGTGCTGATAAAGGGTGGAGGGGGTGTGTGGGGTGTTGTAGGGGGCGTACAAGCACTATAAAAGGAGGAATCGGGCGCTATAAAATCCCCCCCTCCCGATTGGAAGTATTTTTTTAAATTTTTAAAAAAATTTAATTTATTTCAATTTTTTTAATTTTTTTCAATTTTTTTATTTTTTTAACTTTTATCAGCGCTTTTAAAAAAGTGTTGATCAAAGGGGTCCTTTATCATCACTAAAATGAAAGCGCTCATAAAGGGGTCTTTTATCAGCGTTAAAACAAAGCGCTGATAAAGGAACCTTTTATCAGCGCTTTGTTTTAGCGCTAATAAACATCCCCTTTTATCTATTCTTTTTTTAGAACTAATAAAAGGGGTCTTTATCAGCACTTTTTGGAGCGCTGATAAAGGGGACACCCCCTTTATCTTCTCCGGCATTAACAGTGCTTTTCTAGTGCTGTGAAAGGCCATTTTTAGCATTGATAAAAGTCGTATTTTTAGTAGTGATGAGAAGCAGGAACATTGTTAATAGTGTTGTTGATATTAGCAGGATATTATCATTAATATTATTAAACTTATAATTTTGAATGTTTAGAATGTAATTTTTATTAATCTAATAATAATTTTTTAATTATTACTGTAATTAATTTTGTTTTTTTTTAGTTAGGTATTTTTTTTAGGGTTTTATCCCCTTTCCCTCTTCCCTCTCTCCATCTCTACATCCCCCCCCCCTTCTTTCTACAAGTCACGCCCCACCCCTCTCCCCCACCTTGTGAGAAGCCCTCTTCCCTTTAGGTCAGCCGCTCGTCGGGGCCCTGGCAGCCCTCACTTTGCCCCGTAGGCCCTTGTATGCACCCCAACATGCACCCTTCTCTCTTCATGCAACCCAGATGCCACCCCTCTCTTCTACGTGTTCCCCCTATCCTATACTGGAAACCCCTTGGTAGGAAACCTCCTTGGTTGGCTCCCCTTTGGCCGGTGACCCCTCCGCTCCCCCCACGCTGCCCTCGCACCACCCTTCCTCGCACTGGGTAAGCTTCTTTACCCTTGCCTTAGGGATTTGGTTGGGTTTTCTTTTCGTTGAGGGTGAGATATTGACCTTGTTAATTCGAATTCTTGGTTTTGGGTTCACCTCGGGTTCCTTGTCGTGTGTTTGGTGTGTGATTGAAGCTTCGCACTGAGTGTTGGAATTTTTGACACCTGAGGTAGGTGATTCCATGCTTAACCATTAATTGATGAATTGTGTGGCTTTCTTGTTTAATTTGGTATATTTTATGAAATATATGTGGGATACGTATATGTTTTTTAAAGAGTTTCAACATGTGTTTGATTTGAAAATATATTTTTTATGTTAAATTGGGTACGTTCTAGGTATAAACCCCTATTATTAATTTTTGAAATGTTTTTGGATTGTGTAATTGATTTATTAAAATACAGAAGTGGTGAAAATAATGTTTTAATAATTTTATGTTGTGTGTTTGGTTTTAAAGTGACATTTAAAATGAAACTGGGTGTATTATGAGTGTGAAATTTTGTTGCGCCATTTGTTAATGGTTTATAAACTACTCAAATAGTTTATTGATTTATTGGTGTAGTGCGAAAGTTGTAATTGGCATGGTTGAGCATGTGTTTAATTGTTAAAGTAGAAATTTTTTGTATAAAATTGAGTATTTATTAGGTTTAAGACTATTTCTGAAACTTGGTTTCATTTTATAAAGCATGAAATTAATTTATTAAGAGATGTGTAAGCTGAAAGTTCTATTTTGGTATGTTAGTAGTGTGTGTTTGATTCAAAAAGGGGGATTTTGGGAATGATTTTGGTGTAAGGCTATGTGGTGTCTCTTGGGTTTGTTTTATAAGTTTTCAAATTGGTTTATTGAATGATATAATATGTTCAAATCTTGTTGGAAAACTATTTTGGTAGGTTTATGTTTTTAAAATGGATATTTTTGAAGTGAAAGGGTTGTTTGTGATGTGTACCACTTTGGAAATGTCTCATAAAATTTTTTAAATGATTTCTTTAATTTTGAAAGAGGTGTGAACCATGTTTGGGAATTCTTTGGTAATGTTTTATGAGTTTTTTAAAAGGTTTATTAAAATATACAATGGATTCCCATTTTTTTAGTATAGTGATTGTGTGTATTAGGTCTTAAAAGGGGATTTGGAGTGGATTTTTGTGTGTAAAACCATAAGAAACTTTTGAGATTATTTTACAAAAAATTTTGAGTGATTTTTTAAGTAATATAAAGGGGTGAAAATGCGTTTGAAAACTGTTTTAGTGTGCACATGATGTTAAAATGGAATTTGGATGTGAAAGTTATGTTATGTCATTTGTGAAACTTGTTTGAGAACAGAAGGGAAACCTTGGTATCTAAGTGGGAGGACTAGGACTAGTATGTTAGATGATACGAAAGTGGTTTGTCCTAGTTTTTCCTAGAAATATTGATGATGAAAACATTAACTAAATAATGATTATTAATTGGAGACCACTATGTTATGTGTGTGTTTCCTACTATTGGATCATGAATGAGAATGTAGATCGTTGAGGTTCCTATTCTACATTTCACTAAGATACGATTCACCTAGTGTCCCATGGTTAGCTAGTGTCAAGGGGTATTTCTCATGACTAGTTCTCAATTATTATTTTGTACTTACCATCAGCATATGGTGGGTTGGGTCACTAAATTTAAAAATAAAGTGCATTGTTTTAAAGTGGCATTCTTTGCAACTATTTTACTTAAAATTACATTATTTTAAACTTCTTTACATTTTAAGTTTCACTTATTCAAAGTTATTCCACTTTAATGTTATCTTTTTTAAAATTTTCTTAGCATTTCTTTAATTATAAATCGTGTAAGTTTATTTTCCATTTAATGTTTATTGCATGTAATATTGTATCTGTGTGGCATCCTACTAGGATTTGGATCACACCCTACACACACCTTTGTGTTTATGTAGACTTTGTTGTCTTTTTTTCAGGTCAAGGCAAGGTGTATAGTTTTGGCAGTTTGAGTTTCTTGTAGATTTCAGTGTGGATCTTGATGGTGGTGGCTTGAGGATGTGGTTCCTCTCATCACATGGAGTTTTGGTATAGTGTTTTTTTCCCTTATGTCATAATACTTTTAGGGCTTTGTTTAAAGTTGTAAATCTTTATTTATGAAGGTTATTAAGGGCATGTTTGGCTGAATTTTTTTCTGATATGAATTTTGAGTTTTTTTTTGGTCTTTTTAATAAGATTAAATTCAGGTAAATCATTAACTATTGACTTATTCGATACCTAGGAACTTATGATAGCCTATGGAGATTGGGAATGACCTTCAGGCCTTTCCAAAGACTGGGTCGGGCGCCAGGTCATATGGAAACCCAACTTGGTTCATGACACCTATGATACCCTATTTCATTACCTAGACACTCTCTCAAGTGTCAGATTACTTATACTTCAACTTCTACTACCTTGAAGAGACGTTCCAATATAATCCTCAAGAAACAATACCTGTGATTTAATTATTTATCTTCTCATTTGTATGGTTTTTGATTCTATAACACTATTTTTCAACTCTCACATGCACTTTGTTTTTCTATTTGTGCTTTTACATACAAAAATATTTCTTCTTCTCTTCCTTGGGTTGTGACTCCCAGATTCTAAATTCAATATCTGATGGTTGTGACTCTCTATATCTAAATTCATTGTTGTAAGGGTTGTGACTCCCTATACCGAAGTTGGAGTCATGATTATCCCTCTATAAAAAAAATTTCTATAATAGGTTATGATTCCCCATTAAAAATCAGGTAGTGCACACATATCTCTCACTGAGTGGAGAAATACAAGATTGGACTATGTCCACTTTTGATTAAACCAGTATAAAAATTCATTTGTTCTTTATTTTATTTTTACTGCTAATTAACCACAATAATTAACATTAATAATTAATTTAATTAATCATTTTATTTGATTAAATTGTTTAATATGGTCTATTCACCCCCCCCCCCTCTAGACCATCTTCCATTACCTTATTCGACCTAACAATTAGTATCAAAGGATAACTTTCTTAAGAATAGTTTAACACTATAATTCTCTTTCTCGATACTGTATATAGGTATCAAAGGTTTTTCATTTTGTAATAATTCAATACCTCTATAGATTCAGATTTTATTTTATTGTACTAAAATATTCCTAGATCTCAGAGTCTAAGTAAAAGATCTTTAAGATGAAAGTATTGTACCCAAATGATACTTGGATTCTACAAAAGCCACCACACTTTTATGGTAATGATTATGGCTAATGTATATCACAAATAGAGGCATGCCTCAAACAATTTATCATTGAGGAATAGTTTATCATGTCAAAATAGTATACTTTACTAAAAGCTAACCTATATACACTTACTAGAAACGATGATACTATATGTGTTTTTAGTTACACGGTTGTTAATATTTTATATTGTGATATTAAAAAAAGTGTTTTTAGTCATGTGTATATGTGTAAGATAACTCATGAAATTATAAAGATTCTATAAGTCACTCATCCTGGATGTGACAAATTGATCTGAACCAAGCTTGGAATGCTTCATGTTGAGTACCAAGACTTTAAAATGGATGAAGATGAAACTATAAATAAAATATTCCATTAATTCACAAGCATTGTGAATAGAATTAATTCACTTGGAGAGGATCTAGAAAACCCAGTACTTATTGAATGGGTCATATGATCTTTACCAAAGAAATGGAATTAAAAGAAGGTTTTTACTGATGAAAGAAATAACTTCAAAGATTACACCAAGGATGAATTGATTGGATCACTGATTTAGTATGAACTGAAACTGAAGAAAATATCTAATGAGGATAAAACAAAAAGAAAAGGTATAGCTATTAAATTTTTGAATATTATTTCTATTGAATCTTCTGATTTTGATTAATAGGATTTTAGAAAAGAATATATGGCTTATATTGTTACTAAAGTTTACAAAAGAATGAAAACGAAAGAATTTAAGAACCAGTTTAGAAAAAACCCTTAAAAATAAAAAAACCAGGGAGATAAGAAATATGGTACGAATTACAATGATTTATACATAACTTGTTATGATTGAAGGAATAAATGACATATCAATCCTGATAGTCCTGAACTAAATAATAAATTCAAATACAAAAAGAAGGATAAAAATGCATTGACCACCAGTTGGAGTTGTATAGAAGAATCTGATTCTAGAAACAATCTATAAATGAAAAAGAAACTAATAACTTGTTATTCATGGCATCACTGGATAAGGTTATTGATTTGGGTTTTTATTTTGGGTGTTTTAATTCTGAATATGATTCCGAAAACCCAAATGTTTATGAATTAAATGAAAAAATTGAAATATTAATAAAATATATTTTCAAAGCTATTGATTTATATAATAATCACAAGGAAAATAATGAGAAACTTATTTTTGAAAATAAATTAATTTTACAAGAAAATGAAAAATTAACGAATAATGATTATTCTTCTCATTCCATAGTTTATGAAAATTTAAAATATGCTCAATATTTAAATGAAAAATTTAAAAATGAAGTTAAGTGTCTTAAAAAAATTATCTTCTTTTATTCAAGGTTGTGAAAAATATCATAGCATGATGTATTTAAATAAAACTAATAAAAATAAATATGGTTATGGTTATGATATAATATTACCTAAAATGTTAAAAACTCGTTTTTTTAAGTAAAAATGGTTTTACTTCAAATATTACTTGTTTTAAATGTGTCATGAAAGGTCACTATGAAAATGATTGTTCACTTAGATTTAAATAATCATTAGGATTTACAAAACTAATATTTATAAAACTTTTTTATCTAGAGTACCTTATAATACATGTTTAAATTTTATATGGGCACCTAAAAATTGTATTACTAATCCGGTTGGACCCAAAGTATCTTGGGTACCAAAAATTTTGAGTAATTTATTTTTATAGGAAAAAATCCTTAGATGTATCAAGAACGGCATATAGTACATTGACAATGGATGATTTAGCCATATTACTAGAGACCCGTAAAATTTTACCACTTATAGAACATGTGATAGATTAAGTATTATATTTGGAGATAATTATAAAGGTAAAGTAAAATGTTTTGGTAAAGCTGGTATTTCAAATCTACTATTATTTCTAAAGTTTTAGATTTTGAAGGTTTAAAACATGATTTAATTAGTATACCTCAATTATGTGATGATGTAATGGAATTTAAATTTCAAAATGATAAGTTTTTAGTTTTTTAGGATGATTCTTTATTATTTTATTCTAAAAGAAAATAAAATATTTATACTATTGATTTTTCTGAATTAACTGTTCAACATGTTAAGTGTTTGAATATTGTAAAGAATGACAGAATACTTTAGCATTAATTTTTAGGTCATGTTAATTTCAAAATGTTATATAAGCTCTCAAAACATGAAAATATGTTACAGCTACCTTCTTTAAAGAAAGAAAATCTTCATGTTTGTGACACTTGCATGAAAGGGAAGCAAAGTAAAATTTCCTTTAGACCTATCAATCATATAAATAATATTAAACCTTTACAGTTAATACATATTGATCTTTTTTTCCTACTCAAATTCCTAGTCTTAGTAGAAAAAAATATAATTTAGTTATTGTTAATGATTATAGTATATTTACAATGGTATACTTTATTTCTCATAAAAATGATACTTTATCTATATTTACTACTTTTTGTAATTTAGTTCAAAATGAAAAAGATTGTATGATTGTTTCTATTCATAGTGATAAAAGAGTTGAATTTCATAATTTATATTTTGAAAATTTTCATGAAAATAATAGTTATTTTCATAATCTTTCTACTCTTAAAACACCATAGTAAAATGGTGTTGTAGAACAGAAAAATAGAACTCTTATTGAAATGGATAGAACTATGTTAAGTGAATTTAATTGGCCTAGATATTTTTATGGTTAGGATTTTTTTTCTTCTTGTTATATTTCAAATATAATTCTTATAGACCTTTTTAAAGGAAAATTCATTATGAATTACTTAAAAATAAAAAACCTAAATTTGGTTACTTTAGAGTTTTTTTGTAAAGTTTTTATTTTAAATTAAAAGGATAATTTATATAAATTTGATTCTAAAATTAATGAAGGTATTTTTCCTGGCTATTATAATAATAGTAAATCTTATAGAGTTTATAATAAAATAACTATGGTTATTGAAGAATTTTTTCATGTTATGTTTGATGAAAATAATGTTAAATTAACTTATGATTCTAATGTTTTTGATAAAGAGTTTAGAGATTTTAATTTTGGTGAAAAAAATACCCAGGATAAGGATGAATCAATTGAGGGGGAGAATACTCATTATTAACCTGATCCAAGACCATGGAAGATTCATAAGGATTATCCTGTTAAAAATGTTATTAGTAATGTTGATTCTTCTGTTAAAACTAGAAATTTTGCTTTAAATTTTTGTTCCAATTCTGCTTTTATTTTAGATTTTGTTCTTAATAATATTAATGATGATTTAAATGATTATAACTAGATTGTTGCTATGAAAAATGAGATTAATAAATTTTTTAGAAATAATTGTTAGTCTTTAGTATAATTTCTTGAGGATAAGTAGGTAATTGAAACTAAATTGGTATTTAGAAACAAACTGGATGAATCTGGATAGATTTTTAAAAACAAATCCAAACTTGTTGCTCAAGGATACTCTCAAGAAGAAGGTATAGACTTTCAAGATTGATTTTCACCTGTTTCCAGGTTAGAATCTACTAGAATTTTTAGGATTTTTCTTCTTTTCAAGGTTTTAAATTATATCAAATGGATGTAAAAGTTATTTATTAAATGGTTTTATAACTGGAGAATTTTATGTTTCTCAACCTCTTGGTTTTGAAAATGAAAAATTTACTCATCATTTTTTAAAATTATTTAAAGGTTTTTATGGTCTCAAACAACCACCTATTTCTTGGTATGAAATAATTTCTTTGTTTTTATTAAATAATGATTTCAAGAAAAGAAATTTTGATCATACACTTTTTATTAAAATAATTCCCAATGATATATTAATTATACAAATATATGTTGATGATATAATTTTTAGCTAATTGAGTGAAATTATTTGTAATGATTTTTCTATTTTAACTTCTTCTGAGTTTTACATGGGTTTAATGGGAGAATTAAATTTCTTTCTTGGACTTCAAATTTCTCAAAGAAAAGATAGAATTTTTTTTAATAAATCTAAGTATGTTAAAGAGTTAGGGAAGATATTTGGTCTCAATTCCTCTAAATCTATAAAAACTTATATGGGTACTAATTGTAAATTAGATATTGATGCATCTAGTAAAACTATTGATATTAAAGTTTATCAAGGAATGATATTTATATTTTAATATTTAGTTGCATCCAGACCTGATATAATATTTAGTATTTTTTTTATGTTCAAGATTTTAAGTAGATCCTAAATTAATTCATATTAAAAATTTAAAAATAATAATTAGATATGTTAAAAGAACTATTGATTCTAGTTTATTTTATCCAAAATATAATTATTTTGATTTAATATCTTATTTTGACTCTGATTTTAGAGGTTGTATAATTTAATAAAAAATCACATCAGGTATGTATCATTTTTTGGGAAAAAGTTTAATTTCTTCGTATTCTACGAAACAATTATTTACTGCTTTATCTAATTCAGAATATGAGTATATATTTTCTTCTAATAGTTGTGCTAAAATTTTATGGATTAAGAAAACTTTATGTGATTTTTGGTATTTATCTTGAAAAATATCCTATTTATTATGATAAAAAATCTAAAATTTATATTTCTAAAAAAACTAGTATTCTAGAACAAAACATATCGATATAAAATTTCATTTTATTAGAGATCATGTGAATAAGGGTGATATTTTATTATAATTTATCCCTAATAAAATCAGTTATCAAAAATATTTACTAATCCTTTATACTCTTCTCAATTTGAAAAAATTAAATTTGAACTTGGAATATTGAAAATTTAATTATTTTATTATTGGATTTGTTTGGGGGGATTTTTTATTTTCTCTTTTTGTTTATTTACAAAAAAATGGGAGAAAATTGGTTTTTAATGTTTTTGTTTTGTAATAAAACAAAAGGGGGGAGGTTGTTTGTGCATGTACATGTATGTATTTCCTTTTTTGTTACATGTTATTTTACATTTTTAAATACTTCAAATCCTGTTATCATTTTATGTGAAAAACTATTTTTAAAACCTTTATGTATTTTAATTATAATTTTTTTTGTAGTGAATGGAATTTTATAATTATTGATTAATTTTAAAGATAAAATATTTATCTAACTTTTATCAAACTAAAATTTAGTCTAATTTCTTCTCTATCATGTTTTAATGTAATCCTAAACATTATTCTTTTTTTTGTTTTCAAGAAGTGTTTTTAGTATAAATTGATTTATACTTTTCTTATATTTTTATCTATAATTTATTCTATATTAATCATATTATTTATAAAATTGTCCCATTTGAAATAAAAATATATATATTAATTTCATTAGAATAAATAAAGGTATGATTTTATTATTTAAGGGGTGTTCTATTTATCTGAATATCTTGCAATGGATCTGCAATTCTAAATTTTCCTGAATTGAAAATATTTTCTATTTCTTTGATATCTCATTTATTTATAACAGTAATTGCATGGAGTTTTTTTGGGTTATAAATATAGCAAGTTTTCTTCATTTTATTCAACTACTTGAAACTCTAAAAATGTTATTTACTTACCTTAAAAATGTCTGAAGTACTGTAATTGTTTTTGAAGTATTCAAAACTTATTTTCATCATATTTTGATCAGATATAATTAAATACTTATCAAAATTAAAAAAATATTAATTAATTGGAAATATATTGAAATTATATTTAAATAGTTATCTCGGACCAACTTCAAATTCAATCATTTATATGGATTATAAATTTTTTGAAGTTTCTATGTCAATGTTTGAACATAAAATGATAAAATACTATTCATCGTCTTCTTCCTCAAGTATCTTTCCTCCATGGAACCTCTTCAAGTTTTTCTTCTTCATGAATAGTATCCTTTATTCCCTTAATCATTCCCTCCAAACTTCACCATGCTTTCTCTTCAAGTTTATAATCCATTAGTTGCTCTTACTTTCTTCAACTGTGGGTTGTTCTTGTTCTCCTTCAAAAGTAATTATTCTCCTAACGTGACACCATTATATATTCTCCCTTATTTCCTTGAATGTTTTCCATTCCTAGAAAATTTTCAAACTTTAGATGAGTTCTTCTAATATTTAATGGAAAATTCTCCTCTTATATTCAAAAATTGATGTTTTTTATAGCAATGGTTTCTCATTTATTAATAACCAATGACATGTCCTTTTCTTCATTTTTCTAGCAGTAGATTCATTATTATATTCCAATAGTGGGTAAAATTTCACTACCAATGTTGGATTTTATTCTTCCTTTTCCAACAGTGGCTTCATTTTTCTTTTTCCAATGGTGGGTAAAATTTTTATGTTTCCAACGGTGGGTAAATTATAACTAACGGTGCGTAAAATTTTATTTCTAACAATGTGTAAAATTAATTCCAATGGTGTGTATTTTTTAACTAACAGTGAATCATTTTTTACTCAATGGTAACTTTTTTTTCTAACAACAGGTATTTTTTCTACCGCTAATGAAGATTTCTTCATTCTCTTTTTTCATCACTTTTTATATTTTGATGAATTTCATGCATCTTATAATTATTTTAAGTGTTTTATTAATTTCTAAAATTAATATATATTATATTTAATCCAAGAAAAGTGTTTTAAATATTTTTAAAAATATTTTAAAAATTTTATTAATTTACTCTTTATTCATCTTTACACTTGTAGAATATTTATAAAATATTTATGTTTTTATATTTTAAGTTAATTTCATTGACTAATTATTTTTTTAAAAATTATTTAATGACATTGAATATATTCAAAAAAATTATGGAATTTAAATTATTATTATTATTATTATTATTATTATTAAATTACATGTTGGTTTAAATTAAATTGTATATAATATTTGTTTTAAATAGTCTTACGATTTTTATGGGATTGCTTTGAATTATTATTATCATTTACCGGGTTATTAAAATAGGTTTGAATTAGTCTTCATATTTTAAATTAAAATGAATTTTGTTAATATTATTATGGAGGAAAATTTTATCTCTCCTAAATAATTCAATCATTTTTGAATTTGAATTACTTTACCTAAAGGTTGTTTTGTTAGTTTTGTTTTACATATCCTATTTAAAGGTGTTAGGACACATCCAGGATCACCCCAGCAAACTTCTTCTTAAATACTCTATTTTTTCACAAGAATAAGTCTATTAACTTTGAAATTGATGTACAAATTTATAAAGTTCTATGATACCCTATTTCATCACCTGGACATTCTCTCAAGTGTCAGATTACTTTTGTTTCAACTTCTACTACCTTAATGAGACGTGAAAATATAATCCTAAAGAACTATTACTTTTTCTTTAATTATTTATATTTTTTTCATCTAGTTTTTGATTCTGTAATACTATTTATCATCTCTCTCACACACTCTCTTTTTATGTTTATGTTTCTACATACAAAATCATTTCTTCTTCTCTTCCTTGGGTTGTGAAACTCGAATTCTAAAGTTAGAATCTGAGGTTTGTGACTCCCTGTATCTAAATTCAGTGTTGTAAGGGTTGTGACTCCCCATAAAAAAGTCATTGTAGATTTTATCCCTCAACTAGAAAAGGATTCTGTAACAAGTTATGATTCCCTGTTATAAATCAGGTAGTATATGTGTATCTCTCTCCAAGTAGAGAGATATAACACTGTAATAGGTCCACATTAGACTGAACAAGTATAAAAAGTCATGTGTTCTTTATTTTATTTCCTCTACTAAATAACAACAATAATTAACTTTAATAATTTATTTAATTAATCATTTTATTTGTTTATAATTTTTTAATCTAGTCTATTTACCCCCCTCTAGATCATTTTTCATTACCTTATTTGACCTAAAAATATCACTCTTAGTTCAGCCTTAGTTTCTTTGAGTTGGTTTCTCTCATACTTATTAAATTAATCCTTAAATTAGATATCCCAAATTACCAATAAATTCATAGAATATACTAATCCCAATAATCATTGAAATCTGTGCTCTCAAAATCCAACTTATCCTTCCTCAAACAACATTAATCATACACCCAAGTATATATATACACTAATCATAAACTTGTAATAAAATAACTTTCACAAAACCTATTTGGATATCCAATTTATTAAACCATAGATATTATATGTTCCTCCAAAAAATTAACTCTATATTTATCACTCAAATGAAATTAACTACTAGTTCATAAGGTCACATAAAGTCACTATATATCATAATCCAAAAAATGATATGTCCTTCCCTAAAAATATCATGAATCAATTATAAATCACAAGGCTTCCAATTAATATCTAACTTACTTTCCAAAATAAAACCACCCTTTATTATCTCAACATAAATCATATATTAAACTTAATAGTTATCTACACTTCAGTAATGTGTCTTCAATAGTTATTCCCAAAAATATAACCTTATCATAAAATCACTATTCAACTTTATTAATACCATTTAATATATGTCACTAGAACTTTAAAGTAAAACTAATAGATAATGCTTCATATGTGTTTCACATAATCCTCATAACTTTTAGAATATACCAGAATATCATTGATATATATCACTCACTAATGAAAATAGGTAAGTATTTCAAGATTATATCAATATAACTACCTTAGGTAAGACTAGGAAACTCAAATTTTCCATCATAATAGGTGTATAATAAAATCCATAACTATTTAAGTATTCTCCCTTATTTTGTTATAATACATAGTGGTTTCTAGGTACATACCTTTCTTATACTCATTTCCATAATCCTATTTTAACTAAATACCAAAACCAAAAATGGTAATGATAATATCCAAAATATGAATATGAAAAATTCAATTTGAATATGTATTCTCTTATGAAATCATTTTTTAACATATGATAGATTCAGATTAACCTATGACTCTCTATTTTTAGTTCTTGGTTATCAATGTTCATTTTTCTATTCGGTTCTCTAAACTAATTAGTTATCACCATTCATAATTCCTTCAAAATGGTTCGTAAATAAAATTTAAATGAACAAAGCATATCTGATCTGAGTGTATCATCAGTTGTGAAGTCTTAGTCCCACTCATCATGTATCATAGTAATGATTGAGTTAATTCTCAACCAACCCTTTTAGGATGATTACCCCTAGGTGTATATGTACCACATATTCATCCACATTCCAGCATCTAGATAAAGATATATTACTAGGAAAAACCAAATTATCTCTATTTTACCAAAAAAATAGGATGTTATCCAATACTAAGACTTGTTCCTAGGGTTTTCACTAGGGTTATTTAACCCTGATCACCAAATAACATGTGCATTATTACCTTATAATTAAATTATATACTATTCCAAAGGTTTATTTATACCTTCAAAATTATGATCAACTGTAACTTATTATTCTCAATAAACATCCTAATCTTCAATGTTATCTAAACCTTTCCTTTAATACCAACTGTGACACCATGAATACATACACTCAAATTGGGTTCTCATTAACATATACATTACTTTAATTTCTTGATACCAACTATAAAATCCTGGATATAACCAACCTTAATTAAAAAATCAAAATAATTATCACAACTCTTATATATGAATGATGTTTTAGGTTTAGAGCTTTATAAAATTATGATGTAACATAAATTGATAAATCCCATGTTATTTATATCAAATGGAAAATTCTACCATTATATGTGAAACTACTTAATTCATGACAACAATTGAATATCTCCCAAAAATTATTTCATGCATGATATCCTTCAAAACATGTCATGTGTACTTATTTTCTCCCTTACCTAAGGAAATAAAAAACAAAAGAAGGGGCGATCTCAAATGATCAATAAGGGAAACATAAAAATAAAATAATCTTGGCATAAACATGATATAAATATTATGGTAGTAATAGGTAAAAAACATGAATTCATAATCAACATCAAACTAAGATCATGTGATATCCATGAAAATAAAATGAAAACATGGATATCAATAATACTAATCTCATACTGATGGAATTCATAATACCAGACATTAAAAAATTATTGTCAAGGCCTTACTCCATGACAATTTACTTTTCATCAAGACCATGGTCAAGAGATCCTACTATTAAGGATTTTTTCTAAGACATTATCTTATTATAGGAAGAGTTATGCACCAAAACCCAACCTAGTTTGTCTCATGAGACCTGTTGATGCATCGAGGTTCTATATAATGTTAGGCCCCACCCATCACTTGATTAATTACAATCTATTAACCATAAAAGTTAATAATAAATTTCATAACATTCCCTAAGGAACATTTGGATAAATAAAAATATAGTTATCTGTATAATGAAGAATACAAAATATTTGTACATCATCAACCTACATTAATTTCCAATAATCATCAATAATTTCAATACTTTTCCCCATGTAAATAAAGTGATAACATGATTATAACATGTCTTGAGAAAGAAGGAAGATGGTAAAACAAAACATTGTAAACTTGATGATAATATTATATATTGTAATAACAATATAAATTATACTAATAATTTTCCACATGTCAATAAAATAAAATTATTTCTAGGTGAACATCATCCAATCTAAATTATGTAAAATGTGATGTCCACACCATATAGAGCGATGCGTATATGGATAAGACAATACTAGAATAACATGATCATAATCCATTCATAGGAATTATATGGATGGTTTCAAAAGAACATATCCTCATTGTAATAAAGTAAACCTAGAAGGATGTTGATATAGATGAAAAACATCCTCGTAAATGAATGCACGAACAATAACACCCAAGAAGGGATCCAAAATCAGATTGTTTGGAATCATGAGTTACTTTACCCAAAATAATATATATATATATATATACATTATATGATAAGTAATGAAAAATAAACTCTATTAGGGTAAAACCTTTTGAAAATGTAAAGGGAAATGGAATTAAAAACTTAAAAGATATTTTGGAAAACATTTTTACCATTCTTACAAAAGAGGAATTTATGAGTCACTTCCAAAAGTATTTTTCAAAATTTGAAGTGAAAAATAATTGAAAACCATTTATTTTAAAATAATCTAAAATAATATATCCTTAAAAATTAAGTAATATTTTCTTTATAAAATTTTGATCCAAAACATTTGATTATGAAAGGGATATTTTTTAATACTTGAAATCAACTTTATTGAAAATCCACATTGTAAAAAGAGTAATAAAACCATATTTTTATTAAAACTTAATTTTTCCAAATATTATTATAAAATAATATGTGGTAAAATATTATAGTGTTATAACCCAAGAATGGGATAACAATGTTCAAGATAAAACATTATAACTCAAAGAAGAAGACTTGAGTTACCAAAAATCCTTACTACTAGGGAAGAAACTATATCAATAGAAATTTGAATAAGGGAATATTTTTTGGATATTAAATACCATGAAATAAAAATATTATGATATAAAAATATTCATGGTAATTGAATACACCAAAAAAAGTAAACACAGTTCTTAAAATGTAACATGCCTCAAAGAATAAGATTTGAGACTAATAAAAATATTGCAGATTGAGTAGCACTATAATCAAAACCACTTTAAAGAGGGGGATTGTAATTGAACTTTAAATACCATTATTAAAAGATAATTTATGATAATTCTTATCATATATGTAGTATATGTACCATAAAAATGAAACTAGGTATATAATACCAAACATGTATCAAATAGAGGAATTTGCGATAAAACCCTTAATTATAACACCAACTTCCATAAAATTAATTTAACCACATATATAAAAAAACATAAATATATTAATAAATTTATTCATCCATTTTTATTTCTTCATAATTAGTCATTCACTACATGAGTTCTTCTGATTTTCCATATCGAGTGTTTATAGTTTTGATCATTTGTACTAGTTTCATAATAATGGTGTCTATGTTTATTATTATTTCAATGTTCATCATTACTAAATAATATAATATATTGTATTATATGTTACAAGATATTTTATATAGTTATAATTTCATTTCATTTTAGTTTTGGTTATGAGCCATGATGATGAAATCGACAATGATCATATTTTGGTGATTATTAACGAACGTAAGGTATTTTATTAATTAATGAGTTAAATTTTAATATACACTTACCATAAAAAAAAATATTTATGTATTTATATCATATTAAACCATTAAATAAGTTCTCATATTCATCCATGACATAAATTCATAGTATTGTTCGACTATGTGGTTAAACCAACCCAAACATGAATATACCCTGATTTAATGAATGATTGTGAGGTGTTTTAGTTATAATATCATTATAACATAATAATAATTATCCTAATTAGTGATTATTAGTCTGATATATTATAATTATAAGTAAGTATAATAACAAGTAATATATATGAAAATATTACATGATTTGAATAAAGGATTGTCCTCTAAGCACGCTTATTTTAAACGATTAAATTAATGATGACTAATTATTGTTCATATAATTATTAGGTACTTATATTTATCACAAAAAACCTAATGATATCATAAATATCATATTTAAACTTTAATTTCATTATTATATCCAACATTCTAAAGTGTTAAAGGAAAATGAAATGTGTTACGTCGTGGAGGCGGTAGTCTGCTCAAAGAATGAATAGTGGTTTTATTGTTCTTAATGGATCAGTTATACGAATAAAAAATGATAATAGACCTAATATAATAACATTAAAGTATATAAATGATACTAATATAATTATATTGTTCTGGTTATAATAAATTTTAAATAATAAAATTAATAATAAAAACTAAGTAGTTGATAATACCCACGTCGGGGACGTAGATTTTCCTTGGAAGTCTTCTTAAATTCGAATGGATTAGGATAAATAAGATTGAATAAGGGATTCTATTTTTGGGATAGTTTTATATTTGGAGATAGTGAAATGGAAAAGTTTCAAGGAGTAATTTTAAGTTAATTCATTCCTTGAAGTGGTGAATATGTTACTCTTTTATAAGTCAAGGAAGGATAGTTTTGGGAACACATTTACATTTTTCAATAATGACATGAAACTATTCAAGTTTCAATGGCTCAAAAGTGTAAAAAAGTATAGGGGAAACATTTATTGGTTGATAAAAATATTAAATATTCATTTATATGGATTTTTTTTAATTTTTTTAGGTCTTTCACACAAGATTAAACTCAATTTACCCTTTTTACTTTTACCTTCATAATTAATTTTTAACATTAGTAATTAATTTTAATGAAAAATATTAAGATTGAAATTTTTAACTAATTTTATACATTTAACTTTAAATTTGAAAATAATTTTATCAAATGAAATTTATAAAGTTGTGAAAAGTTAATTTTAAAATAAACACACTTAATCATATAAAAATAGTTTTTAGAAAAAAAACGTTTTTAAGATTTAAATTTATATATAATATAAATGTATCAGGTTTACTGATTTTAATGAAATAAATTGATTTATTATAAAATAAATAAATGGTATGAGTATTTCAAGGTAATATAAAACCAAATCTCTCTTGAAAATACTTTCCTTTAAATAAAAATACTGAAAATGGTTTCTATATTAAAGTAACATTTTAATTAGTTATAAAAATGTTTGGCATAGATTTTATATATTCAAAGAATATTTAAAAATGTATAATTTTATTTCTTAACTTAATATTTTATTACTTTAATGGTTTTTAAATCTTCTATTTCATTCTTATATAGTGATAAAATCATAAAAAATATAATTTTTTTAAATCTTGTATTTTTTAACTAAAAATCAACCATTTTAGAAAAAGAAAAAAAAATACATAATGAGTAAATTTTTATATAAGGAATTAAAAAATGAATTTCATTTTATTAATTTCAAATTCCAAAATTTATAAATTCAGTTTTTTAACAAAATTATAAAATATAATGGAAAACCATTTTTATCAAAAAATGAAATTTTAAAACATTAAATGATGTTATTATTATTTAATATCATTTACAAAATAAATTGTTTTTAAAAAAAATATTAATATCAAACATAATTTATCATTAATCATGTCTTTCTTAAAATATAAATTTGTATTATATAAAATGAAATTTTTAAGAAAAAAACTTTTATAAACAATAAATGATCGAATTAGTCATTTTGGGAAAAACTAATTGAATTTAATTCATAGTAAAATTAGTATTTATTTTATTTATACATATATTTCATAAATCAGTTACACCAATTCATTTCTACTAATTCAATGGCTAGGTTTTAATGGTCATAATTAAACATTTATATTTTATCTATATATATCACGGTTTCCATTTAAGTTTTGTGTTGCATGTGAAAAAAACTATCAAACAAATTGACTTATTTATATGTAATAATATATTATAATTTGGGGGTTTTGTACCATGTTTTTATGAAGCATATTATTTTAAAAACCATATGTTTATAATTATAAAAAAATTATTTTTTAAAAGTAATTTAAATTAATAAGGAAATAATTCATGTGAGATATGAATTAAACTAACAACACTTTATTCGTTCATTAGTGGAATGTCACAAAAAAAGAGCATAAAACTAAGTATTGAACACTATGGATTATTACTTACCATGGATTATTACTCACCATAGATAAAATACATCCATTAAAATTGCATAAATATATAGAGGATAATAGATAAAAAATAAAAAATTCTTTATAAATTGGAAATCCCCCATATCATATTCAACTATGAGGATCTACAATAGATAAACAAAACCTATAATGAGAAATATCACCATGAAAGGAGAAAGTATTATTCAAAATCTATAAGAACTACACCTTGCGAAGTGAGAGTGGAATGAATGAATGATTTAGTAAGTTTATATATAGGAATGAAATATGGTCATTGTAAATATTTTCATTGAAAATATGGTTGTTGGTTATATATCCAATTGATATACTAAATTCATGTATTGTTAAGTAGTAAATTTAAAATAATATAACTCACAATGAAATAAAAATATGATATTAAAATATTATTAATATATATATTAATGTGTTACATATAATATTAATAATATTATTATTAAAATATGATATGATGTATATATAAATTTTAAATAAATTTTTTAACATCAATGGAGTAGTAAAATTAAATTTTATAATATAAATAATTATTTCAAATGGTATTTTTTAAAGCATATTTAGTATAAAATTAATATATTTTTTTCAAAGAACCATTTTGTTAAGTATTGTATATTTTATCCTAATAGATTAAATTGAAATCCTTTAAAATATTATATATATGAACTAACATTTTAATATAATTTAAATTAGAAATTTATATGAAATAATATTAAGAATACATAATATTTAAAAAAGTGATTTTTCAATAAAAGCGGTTTTCTTTATATTTTCAATTTTCATTTAAAAATAAATTTTATAATTTTATAATTTGAATTAGATAAATATTAATTTATTTTTGGATTTATCAATAAAATATAAACTTGATATTTATTTTTGATATTTTTCTAAAAAGATTTATTTTTAAGAGAATAGTCAAAATACCGTTTTTAAATATAACATGACTTTTATTACATTATTAGTATATAAGTATGGATTGTAAATTTATGAAACATTTTTATAAGACTAAATATGTATTTTATAATTGGATTTATAATTTTTAAAAAGTTTTTTTAATTTATAAACCAATATTTTTATTTTAGAATTTATGTTCTATTTTTCAAAAAAATTATGTTTAATACATTATACATTTAGTATTTTTAAAATTAATTTTTATCACTTTTAAAAATAAAATAAAAAATGGATTTAAAATTCTAAATCATTACCTATAAACTATATAATAAAGTCCATTTTATTTTTGTACATAATGGATAAATTACCTTAGTAAAAACAACTTACCATGGTGAAGTGGTAAAAATGAGTAACCTAAGAGGTAAAGGGACAAACAAGTTAAAAATGTTGTGATTGATTTTTTGAGGTGTGTATAGACCTTATATATTCTATTATCTATTATTTCTCAATTTTGGATTCATTTTCCTTGAGAGTGACTTTCCCCTATTGAGATTTTTTGGATATTTACAAAATTGACACTCATTTTCACTTAAAAAAGGGGTTCCCCTCTCCTCACTTCCCATCCCACCAAAACCCTCTTATAACAGACCAAAACTATCTTAAACAATCTTATACACCTTAATGATATTTTTTTCTTCTCAAAATGTTATCCTTCATGTTGGGACCAAGTTGTCAAGAAGTTGTTTTTGGAAGTTGAAAGAAGTTTTTACTGAAATTGTCTTTTGTTCTCAAAGAAAAAGAAATAAATTCACTTTTTATTTGTTAGAAATTGGACTCAATATCATATTATGAAGATCTAATTCAAAATTATTAAGAAATTATATTAGATTTTGAAGAATCTTTCTAGGATAAAAGGTTCATCAAACACACCTTGAGTCCGGAATGAGAGTTTAGATCGTGATAAGGAAGTGTATCAGATTCTAAATGAATCTGGTGAAAATATAATGATGATTTTATCATCTCATAGTTATAATAAATCATAATTTGTCTTATAAAACTTTGTATGCAAGACTTATTAAGGAAAGTGGAAGAACAAGATACAATTATTCAGATAAATAAGTGGTCATGTACCATAATCATAAAAGTAAATAAGTGGCTAAAGTTTAATTTTCTAATGCGGGTCCATTGGATGTGGTGTGACACCAATCATCAGAGTAATCTTCAAACCAATCATCAGATGCAATTATGGTTTCCAAATGGAATCAAAGGCAAAAAAAGTTTTCTGAAGAATATCAGTAAGTAGAGGTTTATGAGATTTACAATAAAGTAGAATTTTTTGGACTGATGTAAAATAAAATCAGAGATCAATCAAAAATGTAGTCAACCATTTTTATCAAGTTGAATTGTTTGTTACAAATGGGTAAATAATTAAAGTAGAACTCTGATATTTTTTCAATTGAGTCAAGAGTCACCGGATAGTATGTAGTGATAACTATCTAACTCTAGGTAACATTGATTCATCAAAGGAAGACAGATATTGATCCATTGTACTAATAAATGTCATCAGATATTGGAATTCATCAGAAGTATGACCATCAGTCTGAAGAAAAGAAGAGGGGAAATTTTTTTAAAGAGTTTTGAAAAGGTTTTGTCAAAGGGGGTATAGAAATTTGTTTGAATAGTTTGAATATAGTGATGAAGTGATGTGAATAAGTGTAGAAATATTTTTTGACAATGTTTATGGAAAAATAAAGGAAACTAAAGTCTAATAAATTATTAATAATATTTCTATAAAAATGGTTTAAATTTTTATATCTAACAGTTGGTATGAAACATTGGAATGAGAAGTTTTCCTTCAGTTGGTATTGATTATTGTAATGATAAGACATTTTTTGTTAATCAGTTGGTACATATCAATTTAATGAAGAATTTTTTTTTACATATTTCTTCATCATAATGAAGGAATCAGAATGAAAATTGGAATTAAAATGGAGAATGTTTATAAATTTTGAAGCAAGCTAAAGTTGTGATGAGATTTTAGAAGGTTCGAGAAGAAATGAGAAGAGTTGAGAAGCATTGAAGAAGTCAAAGACGTATCTAAAATGTAAAGTAAAATTTAAGTTTCGTGAAATATGTTTAAGTGTGAAAACTTTGTATATTCCCACCTAAACCACTTTTAGAACACCTATAAAAGGAGGAGACTACTTTTTACTTTCTGACCGGTATAAAAACTATTCATATGCAAAGCAGAGAGAGAAGTTTTGAAGTTTTAGTGAGAAAGAGTTCCCAGACAATGCATTCTTGAGGAAGTTTTCTAGATAGAAGAAGAAGAATGAAGATCATATTATACATTTCTCAGATCATATGGGTCCATTGGATGGGGTAATCAGACTAAGGTTTCTGGACTGAGATAGAAGCATCTTATAATTATTTCAGTAGTATTCTAGCAGACTTATATTTTTGGAATGATCAATCATATTAAAGAATTGTACTAGGGTATCGGACTGAGTATCATGACAAAAAGTAAAGATAAGTTCTTACCTACTACTAGGTATGAAAGTGAAGAATTTATTTTGAAGTTTATATTTCTGAAATTTTACAAGGAACCAAAATCTTTTATTATATCATTTCGTGGTACTTGAATCATATGCATTGTTGTATTGAACATAGTGTTATACAAGTGTAAAGATATATCCTACTTATTGTTTCCACGTAAAAGTATTATTTTCTAGTGGATTATTTTTTATTGGATTATTTCAAAACCATATTAAGGATGTAGTTACTCTTGTTCAGTAGCAAACCTTGTAAATTCTTATGTTCCTACGGATGTGTGATTATTTTTTCAGCAAAGTGATAACTCTTTAACAGGAGATGAATTTTGTTTCAAAAGAAAGGAAAATTAAAATAAAAAGGTATAACTGATTAACCCCCTCCCCCTATTAGTGATACATTGATCATGGCTAGTAAATATCACTTTAAAGGTTTAACCTCCTTTGTAAAGGAGATAACCCAAATAGTGATGTATATATTTTTAATTGTTTCTTCCTCTTTTCTTTCTTCCTTATATTCATGTATTCTTTATCAAATTTCTTTTCATCATATAAAAATTATAAAATATTTATTATTATTATATTTATATTTTATTATAATTATGGAACAATATTTAACCCCCCCCCACTCTTTATCCCTCTTTTCCTAATAAAATCAAAAATGACATTTGTGAGTGCAAAGTGTACTACCTCCACAAAAAATTGTGTTTTATTTTACTTGTACACCTTAAATGGATGGTCCTAATGTTGAATTTAGTAAATAATTATGATATTTATAACATATTTTACATTCTTAAATGATGAAAGATATGATTCATTTCTCCCTTTCTATATAAAATGAAATCGCCAACCATGCATATGTTTAGACTATTACCTCCATGGGACGATTGATTTCTATATTTCTTTTCATAAGCACCTTACATTTTTGGTAATGATAATGGATTTAATGGATTAATATTATTTTTATGATATAATTAAGTATTTTTTATGAAAAATTGTAGAACCTATTAATTATATTATTGAAAAATGATTGTTGTTAATTCAATTGTTTAAAACAAGCGTACTAAGAAGAAAATCTTTAATTCAAATTTTGTAATATTTTAATATCCATTACTTATTCTTTGAATTACTTTATAATTATGATATATACCACTAATAAACACTAAATTATATCATTGTGCTACTATTATAATTATATGGCATCTAAATCACCTCATAATCATCTATTAGGAATGGTATGTTCATTATTTGGTTAGTTTGACCACCTACTTGAACAATACTATGAAATTATATAATGGATGATTATGAAAACTTAGTTATTGGTATAATATGATATAAATATGTAAATATTTTTTTTTGTAAAATATACATTAATATTTAACTCAACAATTAAAAAAACACCCTTAGTAGGTTGAAAATCATCGAAAAATGTTCATTGTTGATTTCATATTCTTGGATAAAGACTAAAGTACTCATGAAAGAAAATTTAAAATCCATAAATAATTAAAATTAATTAATTTTAGTAAAATTAATTTAATGATAATTATTAAATTTTTAATAATAATAAATACTGACACCGCTCTTACAGAATTAGTTTAAAATGATCAAGATTACCCACACTTAATATCGAAAATATATAATAATTAACTAATATAAATGTAAGGAATAATTATAAATTAAAATTATAAAATATTATTTATATGTAAAAGGTTATTAAAGAGGTGATTAAGATATTTATGTTTTTTATACAGTATATTATATTTCATTCGACTAAGATATTTATGTTTGACGCCCTAAATTTATAAAAAGAGTGGAGGAGGAGGATTCGAGTCATGGACTGTGATGTTTTGTTTAAAATAACACCACCCTTGGAAAAAAATGAAGATTCCAAACTAAAGAGTCCATGGCGAGGGTGGAAAGTGTCATTATGAGAAAGAGGGTATGTAGAGGGTCTGGTGGCTACAATATTGGATGGGGATTGGTGTGTCTCCATGAGGAAGAAGAAGAAAGAAATGAATGGGTAGTCCAGATTAATCTGGTGTGTTTTAAAATGGTGGATGGTTGAGATTTTATTAGGGTTGATCTGACGGATGCGATGGATCCATGGTTTTTAAAAATGTTGAACGGTCTAGATCCAACACATCTATATTGGATGGTTGAGGAAAACAATGGCAATAAAGATGCGGTGGTGGGGGTTCGATCAGGAACCAGTATGGATATCTGAGATCTCGCATGGAGGGATCGGGCAGCTGAGATCATGTGCCCCGAGAAAAAACTCATCCCACATCGAAATAGGGGATCTCTCGTAGCTTTCTTATAAGCCTCGACACCGCTGCCATCATCCGATAACACAAGCACACATATCGGGGTCCTTATACATGGGACCACATTTTGGGGCCTTGGCCCAACCCTTGCATACACTCTCCTGCACTCCCACCAGTGTGCGACCAGTCTCCCTTAGGCTTGTTGGGGTTCGCTCCCGCCCTGCTCAAGACACACCTTACCACAGCCTAGGGATGGGGTTGATATATCCTAGCTAGGTTCGACCCATTATGGGTCCTCCAGCTTAGTTGAGGTGTACCCAAACCCTTAATGCTTGTATAATAACTTTTTTATAAAACTTAAAATAATTTTATAATAAAAAATTATTTTGAAAGTATAAAAGTTTAATTCTATTACATTTATAATTACAAAGTTACACCTGTTTTAAAACTCCGTATGGTATTATTTAAAATTTCACATTCACTTACAAACACACATTTATTAATTAACTAAAAATATTACTTTTAAACATTCAAAATACTTAAAACACTAAAAAAAATACCTAAAATACAAAAAATACTTAATATACTCGATGGTTAAAAAATTTCATAACAACACCATCGGTCACATTTAAAAATAACTAATGGCCATAAAACATCAATGGTCACTTGAAAACCCCAACAGATACTTATAACGGTCATTTTAAGCTGTACAAATACATGTTCAAGGTATTCAAAGGATCAAGAACATTTCTTATTTTAATAGGATGGTGGTGTATATTCCTTTGACTCTCTGTATTTTTGATATTCTTCTCACTATTTCTTTTTTTTTTGTTTTGGTGGATTCAATGCACGAGGTCTAATTAATTGGTATTTTTGTGATGTTGGGTGGTCTTCCATTTGTTCTATTAAGTCTTTAGATGAGTTTTCTTGAGTAGTTGTAATACCTTGCATCAATGTAATATTACAATGTTTGAATAAAATAGTTCTCTTTCTCTTTAGTGTATGACATTATGCATTAATGCATGGATAATGATGATAATAACTAAAATTACTATTATTACATTTATAATTATGTTTGGGGTGTTACAATATCCTCCCTTAATAGAATTATGCCCTTGTAATTCTATTGTACTCATACACTCCCACAACACCAACCTTCTGACATCACCTCGATGTCCATACAAAATATTTTTAATTATTATTAATTAATTGAAAAAATTTGAATGAAAAATATTTAATTTATACCTTTAACAGGTCCACCACTATTGATAATCTACTGATGACCTCAAGGGGATTCCTAGGGTAGTTTTAAATTCCTCAATTTCTTTGGTCTAGATACACCTTGAGTAGTTAGGGTCAAACTTGTGTATAAAACACTCGGGTTTCTAGAGGGAGGCATGGGAGGTATGGGGCTCATAGATTTCGGAATGGACTTGTTTCTTATAGATCTATCAAAATATCTTATGCCTAAGAGTTTTGATGTCATAGAGTCTCCCATGCATACTAAAACTCAGAACCTGGAACAGATAGGCTGCTCGAAGGTCACCCTCCATTGCAGCTTCCCATAATTTTCCTAAGGCTTGGTAATTATCACACAGAGTAAAACATAGGAAGATGCCTTCATGATAATTTCCACTATGCCTATATTCTACAAATTGTTCATTTTCCATACAGTGATAGACATAACTATCTCCTTGGAAGAATCAAATGATATTTGGGCTAATTGACACCTAGTAGAGGTGTTTGCAGGACAAACATATGTTTGCGAAATGATGGCATGCTTCTAAACATGATTTGATAATTATGGATTCAAGCAGCTCAGTAGGAAGTGACAAGAGGTTAGTTGGTGAACACTCACCTTCCATCTAAAATTTTAAGAAAGGGATTTCTCTTAAGAATACATAATTATATTAGTAGTTTTATTCTAATCTTCAAAAATTCAGTAGGTCGTTCCTCTGATACCAACTATAAGTACCCAGACCCCAGTTTCCCAGATTCTGTGCTAAAAATATGTTGTGTAATTTTTTTTAAAAAAGTTACTAAATATTTACACAACATACTATATAATAGAGGATCTTTTACCGACCTAGGTTCTAGAGAATTAGGATCCAATATTACATTTAAATATAAATCTACAATTTCCAATGAACATTAAGCAAAGAAACATCAGATTAATGCTTTCACATTAGAATTTTATCGTAGCAATTCTACTAAACCTGTAAGAATGATTTAAAATACATAGGGTGAGCACAAAAATGCCCAGTAAGGGGTTTTAAAACAAGACCATTAAGAAATAATTTTTCTTTAAAATGTTTCTTTAAAATACATTATTTAAATCATGAAATTAACATTTCCCATAATATATCATCATCATTTTCTTGAGAGATTCTGAAAGAGATTTTAGGATAAACTCATGCTCAAAATTTCTAAACTTATTTAGGTGTTATAAATAGAATGCATTATAAAATCATGCACACACATGAATAGAAATGCATTAAGTTCCACCTATAAGTTAGGTAATGTCCAAACTTAATCATTCTATGGAATTCTAGAGGTGAGGAAAAGAATTTACACATGAAATAATATTTATTCATATTTTCACATAAACGATGTCATTTGTCATTATGGTTTGGAAACTTAAATATTGATTCTTTTTTATAAATGAATTTATACACAAGTATATATTTAAATATAAAACTTTGAACTATGTTCACTTAGAAAAGATTATTAATATTAGTTCATAAAAGGATGATCATTAGCCATGGATATTTTACTAATTGGATAATCACATGGACCTTCCCTTACTAGAATCACTGTGAGAGAATGTGTAATGAAGGATAATCATAAACATTATTTTAAGGCCTCATGCTAAGACCATACATAACTATTCTTTAAAGGCCTCATTCCAAGACTTTAGTTTGTCTCATGAGACCTATCGATGCATCGAGAGTCTATAGCGAGCCTCACCCGTCACATAATAAGTTCTATGCATTCTTCATATGTCTAATAAGAATATGTATTTGAATAAAAGTGTCCCATTCCACTTTGATTTATTTAAATATTTTTTTTCATAGATGAAATAAATTCATTAAATGATCCAAAGTGTCACATAACATCTTGAAAAGTTTAGTTCTTTATCCATACATTATCATAGAAAGATTCATCTCATACTTAAATTACTTGTATTTGTTTTTAAGTCTTAAAATGAATAATGTAATGAATGCACATTTAATCAAAAATGTATTTATTGTTTTTTATTTCCAAAATACTCTTATAAATAAATATATTTTACACATGAAATGATAACTGGATTCATAATTTCTCATAAAATGAAAAGGTTTATCTCATGCAGTAGAGAAAATAAAATTTCATAATAAATAAATAGGTTACGAACATGAAATGGTAACTTATTTCATAATTTCACATAAAATGATAAGGTTTAACCCATACAAACGTATAAACATGGTGAATATAAATTTATAACCATAATTTTGATGTGTGTTAGATACCAGTTACAAATTTTAAGTAATTGAGCAAGAACATCTATACCTAAGTTATTTATACATAAATACATATGTATGTGTATATATATATAACTATATATATACTTACATATGTATTTGTGTGTGTGGTTTGTAACCATTAAATTCTTCATAAATTTAAAAAAAAAGAACCCTCTCATGTTAACACACCAAAAAGTTCATAAATACATGTAATGTGTTTACTTGCATGTAGGAATACACTTATACTCACATATATATATATAAACCTTATAAAAATAAATTTTAAAAACTAGGTTAACACATAAGTTTTTTGATATAAGACTCATGGAAAAGAAACTATTAACATATACATATTTATATATTCTTAAAATATCAAGTTTTATATGTGTATATACACATATATATATACAATTCTTGGTAAAATATCACAGCATGGTAATAAAAATTAAAATTTTAATTCTTTAGAAATAGATTCTTAAAAATGGAGAAGTCATATCACTTATGTAATTCGGATTAGAGAAAGAAACATGTTTATATATATATATAACTATATAAATATGTATATACATATACAAGATTATGATTTCAAACTAAAATAATAAAATTCCCTTACATATTTATAATTTTGGAAAGATAAACTGAAAAAATAAATACAAAATCCATTCTAAACAATTATGAAAATCTTCATCAGAAAAGTAAAAAATATATTTCAATAATATTATTTTTTTTTTATGATAATGGAGAAAAGAACCAAAAATCGACATTGAAATATAATTCCCCTTACTTGTTTCAGATCAGATGATTCTGAGTGTTTTTGGAACTGAGAGAAAAAGAGAGAGCTTGGTAGAGGAATGTTTTGAGGGGTTTTAGTGTGTGCAAAGTGAGGTTTTTAAAACAAAAAAAAAGTTTCAAATTATTGATCCAAATAAACTAAAGATAATAAAATAAAATTCTTATTTGGTGAAAATTCAATGCGCAACAATGTTAATTGGCACCCTAAAATTATAAAAAAAAAAGAGGAGGAGGAGGAGGAGGATCTGAGTCATGGACTGTGGTGTTTTGTTTAAAATAAAACCACCCCTGGAAAAACAAATGAAGATTACAAACTAAATAGGACATGGAGAGGGTGGAAAGTTTCATCATGAGAAAGAGGGGATGGAGAGGGTCTGGTGGCTACAAGCTTGGATGGGGACTGGTGTGGCTCTATGAGGAAGAAGAAGGGATAAAGGAATGGGCAGTCTGAATTAAATTTGGTCTGATCTAAGGGTTGAGGTTAACCCCAATTTTTTTTAGAAGGGAGACTTGTGGATTAAATTTGTACGGTCTAGATCGATCCATGGATCTGATCAGATGTCCAGAATTGATCCGGTGCATTTTAAAATGGTGGACGATTGAGATTAGATCGGGTTTGATCGAACAACTACGATGGATCCACGGCTTTTAAAATAGTTTAACAGTCTAGATCCAATGAATCCAGATCATAAGGTTGATTAAAACTGCAGAAATAAAGATGCAATAATGGGGGTTTGATCAGGAACTAGTGTGGATAGCTAAGATCTCATGTGGCGAGATCGGGCGGCTGAGATCGGGCACTCCAGGAAAAACTCATCCCACATCGAAATGGGAGAGCATTCGTGACTTCCTTATAAACCTCGACTTTGCTTCTATCATCTGATGACATAGGAACACATGTTTGGGTCCTTATACACAATACCTCATCCATGGGCCTTGGCCCAACCCTTTCATACACTCTCCCACGCTCCCATAGGTTCACGACCTAGCTCCCTTAGGCCTACTGGGGTTCGCTCTTGCCCTGCTCAAGACACACCTTACCACATCCTAGGGTTGGGATTGATATCTTCTATTTGGGGTCGACCCATTAAGGGTCCTCCAACTTAGTTTAGGCATCCTCAAATCCTTAAGGCTTGTAACATACCTTTTTTTATAGAACTTAAAATAATTTTATGATAAAATTTTGTTTTGAAAGTGAAAAAGTTTAATTCTATTACATTAATAATTAAAAAGTTACACCTCTTTTAAAAATTTGGGTAGAATTCCTTAAAATTTTACATTCCCCTACAAACACACATTTATTAATTAACTAAAAATATTAATTTTAAACATTCAAAATACTAAAAACACTAAAAAAATACCTAAAATACTAAAAATACTTAATATACTCAACATTTATAAAATTTTATAACAACACCAATGATCACATTTAAAAATAAATAAAGGCCATTAAACATCAATGGTCAATTGAAAACCACAACGGCTACTTATAACGGTCATTTTAATCCATATAAATACCCTTTAGAGGTATTTAAAGGATCAAGAACATTTATTGTTTTAAGAGGATAGTGCTATACATTACCTTGACTCTCTGTATTTTTTCTATTCTTCTCACTATTTATTTTTTTGTTTTGGTGGATTAAAGAGACAAGGGCTACTTAATTGTTCTTATTGTGATGTTGGGTGGTCCTTCGTTTGTTCTATTAGGTCTTGCGATGAGTTTTCTTTAGTAGTTGTAATCCCTTGCATCAATGTAATATTGCAATGTTTGAGTAAAATATTTCTCTTTCTCTCTAGTGTATTGAATTATGCATTAACGCAAGAATAATGATGATAATAACTAAAATTATTATTATTACATTTATAATTAAGTTTGGGGAATTACACCATGTTTCATTTTCATGGTGTTATATTTTTTTAATATCCTATAAATGTTATATAATTTATTTAATTGTAATTTATTAGGATATACTAATCCAAATCAAGTCATTTTTTTAAAATTTATTTCGACTCTCGTGTTACCCCAGTTGTATGGGTTTTTGGTAACTCAATTGTTATTCATTGAGTTATCATCATTCTCTTGAACTTATTTTATATAATTTTGGTAAACTATACCCTTTGATTTTATTACTGTTATTCTCTCATTTTTTACATTTTTACCACAAAACCCCTTTTCAAATATTTCATACCTCATAGAATATGTTTTCTATAAAGGATATTGATAACTCAAATCAATTTTCTTTGAGTTATAAAGTTTTATATTTAACTTTGTTCCTCCATGTTTGGGTTATCCCACCATATTATTATATTATATGTTATTTTATAATCCTATTTTGGAAAATTAAGTTTTAATACATATAAGGTTTTATTACTCTTTTTACAATGTGGGTTTTCAAAAAGGTATTTTCAAAGTATTAAAAAGGTTCATTTCCTTTCATTATCAAATTTTTTTATCTTTGGATCCAAATTTCTTATATAAAATGTTATGTAATTTTCAAGGCTCCATTATTGTAGATTCTATTTTTAAAATTAAAATTTTTTAAAATATTTCACTCTATCTTTTTTAAAGTTACTTTTTAAAGTGACATGTAAGTTTTCATTTTACGTCGATGTTAAATATGTTTTCTAAAATCTCTTTTAAGTGTTTACCTCCATTTTTATTTTAATATTCAAAATTATTTACCCTCATGGTATTTATGTTAAATTATTTATTCTATTATATATATATATATATAATTTGGGGGATTGAACTCGTATTATCAAAAAATTCGATTCTAGATCCCTTCTTATGTGATACCATTCCAAGAACTCTTTTAAAAGGATGTTTTTCATCAATGTCAACATCCTTATAAGTTTCATTTGTTACATTGAGGATATTTTCTTTTTCAACCATAAAACTTCATTATCTATATAGATTATGTAATATTATTTTCAATCAAATATATAACCCATCACTACCTTTATCTTTCCTAACCATCTATCATGAATAGTCATAAATTTTCTTATAATTCTTTTTCTTTGTGAACACTCTATATTTATTTCCTTTGATTAAAGGGTGTTCAACTATCTTCCATTCATTTATTTATTGGAGAAATTGTTTTCTTAGTCATATACCCTTTATCTATATGATGTAAATATCATATTCTTTATTATCTTGATTGAATGGTATTTACCTAGAAATTTGTTGAATATATTTGGATACCTATTTATTTTCCCTATGTTTATCATGTTGATAATTTCCTTATATGAATCCATTTGAAAAGGATATGAAATCCATTTTCTTTCTATGTGTTCTTTATGATGTGATAATATAATTATTTTCAAGTGGAACTCATAAGTATGGATGATAATGGGTGGGGTCCTATATCACCCTTCAATAAATTATTTAAGATTTCATATCACATGAGATAGGTATTCATGAGTAAGTTTTAGTTTCTTATAATAATGGGAACTGATTATGTATCTCATGAAATTTGTGTTCCCTATACTAATGTATGTTCCATAGTTGAAAAAAAAATCACACTTTTATGCTTATTATCATGACTATGTTATTCTATCATGTATCATGTTTAATGGCTCTCTCTTTTGATTCATGTATTATGTATGTAAATATTTATACCATGATTTGTGACCTAATATTTTTTTAGGTATAATTTTCTTATATATATTGATTATAACCATATTCTCACCTTATTCTAACTTATGATCTTTGATTGTTATCGGTTATGTTTACCCTTACTAAGTATCTAATCTCACCCCTTTCTTATGTTCCCATTTTCCCAAGTTATAAAGATAATAAAATTATATAATATCTAAAAGAGTTTATTATATGGATAATTTATAGGATATGTTAATGACTTATTATGGATTAATTAGTTGCTTTCACAGTGGGAAAAATCCATTAATAAAGAGGGAGTGGATTTTATTAGTCAATATTTTATCTTAATTCTATAAAAATATAAACCTAAAAGGTCTTGGGAATCTATTATAATGAAATATTTTCTTTAAGTCAAGTAATTACAATATTTTTAGGTCTGGTATATTATAAGATGTTGAATTGGTAATAAAATCCTCTATATGTATGATTATTCTATCCCAAGTTTAATTTTATGGGAATTGAATTGTTCATAACATATTTGAGAGTCTTAAAAGATCATTCAGTAACCCTGAGATGGGGGTGAATTAGTGGTGAATAACTTTTACTGATTAATTTTAACTTAACTTTATTTCTTCTTTTAAGTTTATCAAACATCTTCTATTAGTTAGGATATATGGATCTTTATTACAATCTCTCACCACTTTTCCCCCATGAAATACAAATAATATAAAGTGAATAGTATATATGGATTTTTATAAGGTTTGTACTTAATGCGAGAACCTAATCCTTATTGTGTCCACTCCTGTCAAGTCATGTATTTTACACTAATAATTTTATTATAAATTATAGATAGTGTGAGAATGGATCATCCTTTACCTAATAGTGCATCCCACATAAAATTCTCTTAACTTCATATTATACAAGTTCCCACCAGTTTACAATGTCCAACTAAACTTGAATAGGTCTTCGAATGGCACTTGAAATTTCATTGACCTTATATCACATCATCCAATTCTATACTTTTGGTAGATTAATCTTTCAAATATCTCATGTAACATCTCATCTCATGTTTCACTAACTAGTCCTCTAAGTCAGTGCGCTACATTACCTCAATCTTACCTCCCTTAAACTAGAGGATTCCGAATAACAACGAGGGTATAATGAAATACATGGGGAGACTATACCCTCTTTACTTGATTAAACCAATAGCATAAATCAATATAAGAAACAACATGAAATAATAATACATAACCAAGAATTACATACCACATTCCAAAATAGAGGAAGTACCAAAAAACCGATATAGTAAAATATGACATGTCATGATAGTCTAAAGTGACAAAGGAAAATCAAAATATGACACTAAATACAATTCCAAAAATGGGTACTAACAACATCTATAGTCCCCATATCCATGCTCGATCTCATGTCACCTATCTATCACAAGGCCCTTTCACTTATCTGAACCTGCAACCATGAAGTCTACTTGGTTACCCTAAGGAAACTCGAGCAGGGTGTGAGTATAACTCAATTCACATTTTCAATTGAGGGATACACCCCATGGGTGACCATATAACCATTATAATCATCCTCAATAAATCCAATGTGGATTTTGAGGGGTGAAACACATCATTTAAACACACAATTTATCATTTCCTACTGAGGAATAAAATATATAGCACAGTGAAACAAAATAAAACCCACGTACACATGAATTAACATTAATACTATGGGATGTAACTTATATACCACCTACCTCAGGTCCATAGATAGGTACTCACCCAACCTCAACCCTTGATTCAATCTCAAACAGCTCTCAATTCCCAATCTAATATTCTATTGGAAAAACAAGGGTTTAGTGATTCAGAATGAGTGAAAGCATCCATCCATAGTTCTTACTGTAAATAGAAGAAAGGGGAGTGGTATAATCACCCAAATCTTCAATTTTCAACCAAAATCATTTTAAATGACCAAGGATCTAAGGATAATCACCCTTGGGAAGCTTATGAGGAAAGGGTTTGCACTTAATGATTATAAAGGAGTAAGTGGGGAAGAAATCATGTAAGAACTCTAAAATCTTAAGGGGGAATGGGAAATTTCTCCATTTTTAATCAGGTTCATGGTTTGGCCACGCGATTTTCCAAACCATGCATCAACCATGCAACACCCTTTGTCCAAGATGGGGCCAAGCCACACGGTTTTTCTCATCCACCCACATGATTTCAAAAACCATGCAGTGGTCATGTGTCTATGCCTATCCAAGGGGTTGGGACACATGGTATCTAAAGGTTTCAGGCATAGTGGAAGTGTGGTTGGGCCGGCACCCAACTTTAATTTTTACCATAGTCAATGATTATTCTGAGATCAATATGAAAATGAACGTCAGTCTCCATGGAATAAAATCAAAGATTTAGATAAAGAAGGAAGAGGCCTAAAACCTTTAGAGAGGATTTTGCACATAATGTCTATAATTAATTTAATTAATTTCATAAAGAAAATAATACATGTATCTTTGGTATTTTCTTCATTGATGATGTTGATCATTCGAAATGACCCTTCCAAATTATCTCATTGCGCTTACAAGGATCCAAACTAGAATCCCTCTAGTGGTGATCCACACGTGTTCTGATAGCCTCTGATCGACACCACTCGTTCTCTGGGTTCTAGCATGATGAAGCGAGTCTCTTGTTTTGGTCGTTATTTGTAACACCCCAAGCTTCCATGGTACATTTTCTTTGAATAATGCAATATCTTGCATTGTACGCAACATGAAGTTTTAGCACACCACAACCAATCAAATTAGCCATTATGAATAGTAATACCCACTTTTTTGAAATTTTATAAATTTAATTTTTCAAAATAGACTTCATTTTTGGATTTATAATATCAAAATTAGCTTAGGGTGAATTTTTGGTATTTTTCTGAAAACTTTCATTTTTTGATTAATAGTGAAAAACACTGCGTTATTGTTTAAAACTGACTTTTTATATAAATAATTAGTTATTTTATTTAAATTTATTTTAGGTCAAAATAGATACATAATACATATATATGTTCAATTTAATTCATTGGATTCATTTTATAATAAGATTAGATATATAAAATTTTATTGAACTTTTAACCTCTTTTACCCACCTTCTAGGCACATTTGAAAATTTGCAAAAAAACATAATTTTACTTCTTCTGTGAATTGAATTTCAAAAATCTGAGAGAGATAGTTGAAATCATTAAGTAAAATTTGATTCAATAGGATGAAAATAATTTTTGGTGAATAGTAACTTTTGAATTTTATTTACCACGGTTAAAAGTAAATAGGGTAATTAAAGGTAAAAATGATATTATAATTACCCTAAAACATGTCATAATTCTATTATATAAGTTTATTTTGACCAAAATCAACCTTAGTAATAAAATATGATCCTTTTGGTCTACTTTTATTAGATTAGGACATTTATTATTATTTTATTTAAAGAAGAGTTAAAAGTATTAAATTCAAATTTTAATAACTAACACATTTTTAATATAGTTTTATAAATAAGATAAATTTGAATATAAATATTAATTAGAAATATAAAAATATTTCCTACATATTGGTATTTTATTTATAATTTTTAGACTTTAAATAATTAAATTTATTTATGACACAATGATGATGTAGTAATTACCTTATTATTGAAAAATTAAAATAATTTATATTATAAATATTAAAATAATTGTAAATTGAGACTTTTTATGTATTACACTAATTTTATAGGTTAATATGACATGTTAGGGTTTCTTAAATAAATTTTTTTTGAAATTATAAAGTTGTTATGACTTTAAAAAAAACAAATACCAAATAGTGCCAAAATTTACATAAATGAGTTTTTAAAATAAATACTATATTATTAATTGATATGATATTTTTAAAAATATAAAGTTCTTCCAAATGACTTATATAATGTTATATATATCAATAATTAACCACTTTGGGTTATCTTGTCTTTTTATAGTAATTTTATTAACCATTTATTATAATAATACAAGAATACATGGTAAAAGTTAAACTATTTAACTAAGAGTTAAATCTAAAAGATAAGGTTAATATGGTGACCTAAACCTGTCTAAAACATATTGGTTGAGAGGTTTTAGACCCATACCCACATAATCCTTGAAATAAATCATTTTGGAGTCATTATAAACTGAATATTATTTTATAATAAAATAATATTTCAAGCTTTTCCTAAACTGACCATCACCTCTCTTATAAAAGGGTACTTACCCTTCTATTAATTTCACACATCCAAATCCATTTGGCTTAGCCAACCCCTACTCAAATATCATCCCAACTACCCTCACTTAAATATAGATTCTTTACTTTGATCATAAAGCCAACCTAAGGATCCCTTTGATCAAATCAAAAGGAAGCACCCGAAGAAGAGGTAATAATTTCATCACCTCTTTAAAAGTTCTTTTCTTCTTCCACTTCCTCTTTATTTGTTGTTTCCATAATAAAATAATAAATCTATAACCTTCTACATACTATGATGTTATTATAAATATTCTATAACCATATTCATTATTCTATCCATCCTATGAATGAGAAAGTCACCATATGTGTGTGTATACGGCTTACCGTCTCCACGTCGTGGTGTAGTTTTTTATTCAACACTTCCTTATTTGGATGGGTATAATAATGAGTATAATTAATGTAAATAATAAATATAACATGTTAATAATTATTTATATATTATATACTTATTATCCACTAAATGAGGCTAATATTAATTGTTAATATATATAATATTCATGTGCTTTATTATTCATAAACACTATTTTTAGTGCATTTTACACTTTGAACATCATTTCACATTATAATTGTAATTCCTTCTTAAAATGCACAATTATGTGGTATAGTTTTTAACATCATTTAAAGTACCCAATGATCTTGATTTTATTTTCATGTTTAATTTTTAGGTTTATAATTATATTGGGAACAATTCATACTTGTGGAGTGTTGGAAGATTTACATTGGAAGACCACCAAAATGGGATTTCATGCAAACAATTCTTGAGAAGGCAGATTGGAGACAAGGCCACTGATGAGAATGTGGGGCCCAACATACGGGCCCAATGAAACCCAAATTTCATGGGATTATATAATAAATTTATAGGAACAAATAATTCTTAAGGAACCAGTGCTAATTCGGCCTCCATTGTGGTTATTTAGGTGGCCCAAGTTGAAGATAAAATTCTGGTCCAGATTATGCGTCCCAGAAAAACATCCCACCATTTTACACATATCTCGTTAACCATAAACTATTTTGGGCTGAAACTTTACATAAGGTTAGGTTCCATCAGGATCTTCATGTTTTTATTCTATTTCCCACTCCAATTCTGCCATCTAGAAGGTCTTCCAAGCACATATGTTCGGTAGTTACAAGCTAGATGCCACCTCGGGTCAAAAGTGGAAAAGTCCAAATTCCACAAGCTTTCCACCACCCTAGGCCTACCAAAATCAAGTGGGATGCTTTGTAATATTGGAGGATCTACCCAAGGCTCCCAAAATTCATATTTAAGTTAGTGCTGATGGAGGACTTTTTGATCTTTGGTGCTTGGTTTCATTGTAGTGTTATGTTGTCGCTTTGTGTTTATAATCGCATTTATTTCTCATGTAAGTTGTTTAATTCACCTTAGTTTCTTAATAAAATTTCTTACTTTACTATTATTATATTCTTCTAAATACCATTTTTATACCATTGGTTCAAGGTGTGAATTTATTCACACCATACTTTGTGATATTTATCACACAATGGTGGATTGATCGATTTTTGTTGTTGTTTTTACTTCTTCAATTCCACCTTCATAAGTCTACTTCCCACTTACGTTGAAGACATGCCATAAAAGGAGGGCTAACTTTTTTATGGGTTAATAAAAGTTAGTATAAATGGGTTGTATTGGATTTTATTTCTCACTCCATTAATGGTTAATCACTTCTTTTAAATGAGATTTTTATTTGATGATTTTAAAACCTCTTCATCCTTATTGAATTTAAGGTCACACATTTCAAGTGCTAATACGAACATTTACCTTGGAGTGCTCAAAACTTTGATCCTTCAAGTGTATAGGTGATTAGTATTGTGGTGTGTAGGCATTAAACCCATAAGTGATGATTTTGTTTGATCTTTTTAAATGAACACGTCTCAAATATAAGAAATTGAAATCATTAAAAAAGGAATTCATCCTATCCACCCCGAGCGATAACCTAGGATAAACTCATTACCTTAATTTGAATTAACTTAAATATGTTAGTGATCCTTTAAAACCATGTTAAATCAACCCAAGTTGGCCACTTAATATCCAAAAACAATCCATATAATGTACATGTCTGTAGGTACTTCTTAGGTCTCTGAGGATTCGACAACCCAAGCTAGACTACAAGGACCATCCTACCTTCTTATTTTGGGTAAATTTGATCGAGAATCAAATTTTGGAGCCATTTATGGGGACCCAAGTAATTAATATAAACACCCATTCTATTCTCCCACATTTCTTCTTTTCTCATCCAAATTCTCTAATCTTTTCCCTTTCTCGTTTTTTTTCTTTTGGCGCATGTCCGCCTACACCCGAGATCAATCAAACCATCTAGTTAGGGTGGATAGTCCTAGGGTTGGGGAGTCAAGTACACCAAGGGAACTATTTCCATTAGATCCTAATATTCCTAATACTCTAGAGTCAAAAATTGAGCTTATTTTAATGGAATTTATTCAAAGAAACCAACTCATAAACCCGGGTGGGAACCAAAATGGAAACCCAAATGAGGCAGCCCCAAACTTGGGGAATGCAGTTGATCAAACCATGAATGACTACCTCACACCTTCTAGGACCAATGCCCCCTAATTCATTAGACAAAATTACCTAGAATATTCCAACTACATCTTTAAACCCCATGTCCTAAACCACCTTCCCACATTCCATGGAATGGAGTCCGAGATACCCAACCTTCACGTTAAGGAATTCAATAACATTGTAGAAACCATGTGTACCCCACATCAACTAGAATCAGATAAGATGAGGATATTTCCTTTTTCTTTAAAGGATCGAGCTAAAAATTGGATAAACAATTTGAGACCATCATCCATAAACTCTTGGGACCAACTACAAAGAGAATTATACAAAAAATACTTTCCCCACCACAAAACAGTTGCACTTAAAAAGTGCATCCAAAACTTTTTTGAAAAAGAGGGAGAGTCATTATATGAAACATGGGAGAGGTTCAAAGACACCATAAACATGGTACCATGCCATGGTTTTTTTATTCATGAACAAGTGAAAAAAATTTATGAAGGGTTGGGTCCATGGAATAAACAATTCATTGACATGATGTGTAATGGAACCTTTAAAAACAAAGCCCTAAATGATGCTTACGAGTATCTGGAAAGCCTTGCTAAACAAAACCAAACATGGGGAACTTCACCTTATTCTGAAAATCCACAAAGAACTACTGGAATTCATACACTTAGAGAAGAGGATAGCCTTAGGGCTAAACTCGCAGCACTCTCTAGGAAGTTTGAAGATATAGACCTTAGGAAAGTCCATGAAATCCAAACTGTAGACCTTGTTTGCACAATTTGTGACAAACATGACCATAATAAAGACAACTTCCCAACCATTCCATCCATCAAGGATGTTCTTTTAGGAGGACCCCCAGTGGAAGTAAATTCTTTTAACTTTCAAAAGACTCAATACCAAAACAACTTCAACCCAAGGTATAATGACCACCCAGGCTTCCTCTCGAAAGATAACCAACAACCTAGCCAACCACAGGGACACAATCCTTACCCCCATCAGAACTACCAAACCCATAACCAATTCCAAACCCAACCTATCCAATACCAATAGCCACCAGTCCATTTTCAACAAACCATCCCACCTCCAAAATATCCCCCCAGGATAAACCAATCTTCTCAAGAACCAACCCAAACTGTTTGTTATGACCCGCCTTCACCAAAAGGAGGGAAGGGTCAGCAGATTTCCAGGACCTTCCTTATTTAAGTTGAAGGAGAGATAATGACCCCCGAGACCCGCCTTTAATAGGTCCCGGAGTGGCGACTAGTACCAAGGGTATAGAAATTTCTCACAAATGGAAGGCATTAACCCTTTTTGTTTTATAAGATCGAGAGATAAGATGATGAAACTCAACAACACCAAGGTAAAAGAAAATAAATCCAAAAGTAAACCATTCCCACATGCATGTTCCAAAAGTAAAGACACAAAGTATAAAAGGTGACTACAAAGGTAAGTACCAAAGAAGAAAAGAAGCAACTGCAACTGCCCCAAAGGTCCGAGCTAGTATAGTCCTGCGTGATCCCCGAAGTCCTCCTGGAAACCTGAAAGCAGTTTTATATACGTAGGGTGAGCATACAAGTACACTCAGTAGGGAAAACCAAAGACTCTCGTGCACAAGTGGGGGAACGTACTAAAGTCCTGTGAGAAAAAGGAGTAAGCCAAACACCTATCAAGGTAAATTATCCACCCAATCCTCACCAAGGCACACTCCCCAAATAACGCAAGTCAAGTAATATATATAATCAGATCACATCGATGTTTGGGTACCCTGCGCCACTTTCCCACTTGTTATTAAGACATCCTACGCATTGGACCAATCCCGCCATTCTCATAGCAGTCCCACTGCCACACCCGCCCACACACACCTGGGCCACAACCACACGCAGTCCCACTATCGAATCTCGCCTGCAAACACCTGGGCCACAACTATCACATGTAACCATGCCTTCAAACACCTAGGCCAGAACAACCACCACCACACCCGAAGACACCTGGGCTAGAAAATCCACTGCCACGCCCGAAGACACCTGGTCCTCATCCCGAAGACACTTGGGAAACCGCCTACCGCACACACCTGGACAACCACCACACTACCCCGCCCGAAGGTTCTTGGGATAATAATGGACCTCAGGCCTTCACAGCCTACCCGAAGATACTTGGGCTATCCGGGAAAGGGATCAGAAGAGGATCTAATAACCATCCACTAATAATAGTGTTGGGAAAAACACCCTCCCCCATGAAATGGGGGTGTTCGGCACTAAGTGCTCAACTTGGGTGGGGCGCAAATAAGAAACACAAAACTACAAATATGTACATAGGTAACAAACACCACCCAAAGTTAGGTTTTTCTTCAGACATCCTACAGATCACAACAGCGCTCAAGTATGAGTCACAACTCTCGCCAATAAAACCCATCTGCCCCATTCTTGTTTTCATGTTCAGAAATAATGTTCAATTAAGTTTATGCACTACTGGGAAACTAACACCATAAGCATAACCAAGGAAAAGAAACCATCCAAATTTCAATTTAAGTATCCATACCCAGTTCTCTTGTAAAGTCACAACAGCAAAGGAAAAGTGAGAACACTCGAAGTCCGAAAACTAGACAACCCCGAGACACTGCCCTGTGTCCCCTCCCCCAAAAAGGTTTTTCATCAACAGAGGATCCCACCCCAATTCGTGATATAAACAAGGTAACCACCCAGTCTCAAAACTCACAAACACTGAAATCAATAACAACAGGGGATCCCATCCCCAAATTCACAACCACGGAGAGTATAAAAATAGGGGATACCATCCCCTCCCACATCTCCAACAATCAGCCCAAAAAAAAGAAACAACCAAACCACTACCACCGACACAAGGCCGGTTCGCGCCTGTATTTTCAGATTTATAAGATTTAACACCCTCCATGATTTCAATTCCATGTTTTGACCAGGGTTAGTACAAAAGGGATTGATCCTGGTGCTTTCAATTTATTCAGCCGGGTATACGTGATTAACCAATTTACTTTTCACAGCAGGAGTTTAGAATTAGGAACAAGCCATTTAAAATACCACGAGGGGTTCATTAGTGCAAAAACAACGACCACCAACGACCTCAATTTTTAGAAGGCATAATCTAGCACAACTCAGAAAGATGATCATAATATAAAAAACATCAACGATCACATCCCCCCTTCATTCTTTATAGGATTCATTCATTATATTTATTTAGGTCTGGTTTATCCAATTCTACAGAAACAAAAGCTTGCCCACCCCGTATGATACACAAAAGAGAGAGGCGAAGGAGAAATTCCCTACCTGTTGGATCAACGATCTATGCTGGGGCCGGGGGAGGAACTTCACGGATAGCGATGCGGCTCGCCTAAACGAAAATCGCTTCATCTATCAATTCTTAGGCCGGGCGCGGAACTCTACGCATAACGATGTGGCTCGCCCGATGCACCAGAAGATGTTCGTGAAAATCCGCGATCGAGGAAAGAAGAAACCACAGCTAACCCTTAGTTTATAAGAGCCGCGGACGGTTGATATGAGAATGCAAAATAGCGTAAGGAGCGGGGTCGCGGGTTGACCACGTGGTTGGGCAGTTACACACGAAGGTCTCTCGGGATTTCTAGGAATTAATTATGGGCTTTAAATGGTTTTAAAAGGAGTAAAAGAATTAATTTACGTCAAAACTTACGTTGCGGGAGTGTAAAAGTTAGGTACTGGAAAAAGAACGAAAGGCTCGGCGAGGGGACACGGTGCCACCATCACGGTGTCACCCTCACGGTGCCACCCTCACGGTGTCACCCTAACGGTGCCTCCGTGACCGATGTCACCCTCACGGTGCCACCGTTTTGGTGGAACCTCACTTTGGAAAAGTAATGGGCTAGGAGGGTCCGGTCCATTACATTAGATACCTCTTAAACGATTCTCGCCCTCGAGAATCAAAACAACCCAATAAGGAAAGAGAGGGTCCGAACAACCACCTCGAAAGATACCTATTAGAAGTGAACTCATGATAACTAAAAACACTTCCCTGTCAAGAACCAAGAAACATACCATGCCAAACTGCCCGGGCATGTGGGTTGGGGAGTCTCCTCCCCCATGTCAAGATATTATCTGCTTTGGGCGTCACTGACTTGCCCACATGGGTTTAATCGCATACACCTTAATGCGTCTTGATTAAGGATCGGGTTCTCTCCTCCCCCATATCCAGGGATTTTTACACACAATCAGAGGAAAGAAAACTAGTACATTTCATATCCAAAAGACAAAACGTTCTACCACAACAGGTACAATAAGGAAAAAAACTTAAAACAACTCTGGGTACTGGGTACGCATTTGTGCTTCCCTCTCCCACGTACTCTCCTCAATCCCACCATGTCTCTACAACACACGAACCAAGGGAATGGTTCGCCCACGAAGCACCTTCTCCTTTCGATCCTCAATCATCACTGGTCTCTCCACAAAGGTCACATCGTCCTCGATGTCCAGCTCACCCCAATCAAGGACGTGTGAATCGTCGTGCAGATACCGACGGAGCTGGGACACATGAAAGACATCATGTATCCTTAGTAGTGGCGGTGGTAACGCTAGATGATAAGCCACTTCGCCGACCCTCCGCAACACTTCGAAGGGTCCGATGAACCTAGGAGAAATCTTACTCCCCTTGACGAACCTCCGCTGCCCACGCTGAGGGGAGACCTTCAAGAACACATGGTCTCCAACCTCAAACTCCAAGGGCCTCCTCCTGGTATCAGCATAAGACTTATGTCGGTCCTGGGCTGCCTTCATCCTTTCCTGTATGAGCTGAACCTTCTCTGCCGTGCTCTGCACCACCTCCGGGCCAAGGATGCCTACCTCTCCCACTTCGGCCCAACACATAGGTGAACGGTAGGGACTTCCGTACAAGGATTCAAATGGGGCCATATTGATGGTAGAGTGATAGCTATTATTGTAGGCTAACTCTACCATGGGAAAGTGTCACACCCATGATCCTCCTGAGTCCATAACACATACCCGCAGCATATCCTCCAAGGTCTGGATGGTGCGCTATGTTTGTCCATCTGTTTGGGGATGGAAAGCAGTGCAAAGCCGTAACTGGGTGCCAAAAGCATGCTGCAATCCTCTCCAGACTCGCGAGATAAACCATGCATCCCTATCAGAGACTATAGACCTCGTAACTCCATGAAACCGCACCACCTCATCCACATACCTTCGTGCCAAAGTATCCACTGAACTCAACTCTCTGATCGCTAGAAAGTGAGCCAATTTCGTCAACCTGTCCACTACCACCCAGATGGCATCGTATCCCCCTTGGACCTTGGGTAGTCTCGTGATTAAATCCATCTAGATATCGTCCCACTTCCACTCAGGGACATCTAGAGACTGCATTAGGCCGCCTGGAACTCGGTGTTCAGCATTCACTTACTGACACACTAAGCACTTGGCCACAAACTCTGCCACTACTCGCTTCACTCCGGGCCACCAAAACTGTCTCTTCAGTCCCTGGTACATCTTGGAAACTCCTAGGTGTACTGCCAGGGGTGATTTGTGGTATTCCCTGAGAACCTTGCCACGCACCGCCTCAAGAACAAACAACCTTCCCTAGAAAAGCATCTTGTTCTGACCATCCTCTGTCCATCCTTCCAGAGCATTTCCCTGGTCAACTCGGGCATGCATCACTTCGCACTCCGGGTCTCACCATTGAGACTCCTCCACTTGCTGAAACAGAGATGACTGCACTGTCATCTGATATAGGTATCCTCTACTGCTATCCATCCTCACATCCAGGTGGAAAGTATCCAACTCCTCCATCGCCTTTCAGGCATTCTCCGACTCTCGGACCGCATCTTTCTACGTCCTCCTGCTCAAGAAATCATCCACTACATTGTCCTTTCCCTCAGTATAAGAGATCTCGAAGTCGTAATCCTGGAGGAACTCCACCCATATCCACTATCGCAAGTTTAGGTCCCCCTGGGAGAAGATATACCTCAAGCTTTTGTGATCCGTGAAGACCACAAATTGTTCTCCGATGAGGTAGTGCCTCCATAACTTTAGCGCAAAAACAACCGCTGCAAGCTCCAGGTCGTGAGTAGCGTAATTAAGCTCATGAGGGCGTAGTTTCCTGGACCCATAAGAGATCACCCCTTGTTGCTACATCAACACACATCACAGGCCCTGTCCTGAAGAATCGCATAACACATCATATGTCGCCCCTTCTTCTGGAAATCTCAGCACTGGGGCACTGGCCATCTTCTCTTTCAGATAGCTAAAGGCTGACTCGCACTGCTTGCTCTACACAAAAACCTGGTCTTTCTTGGTCAGGGCTGTCAAAGGGGCTGCTACTTGGGAGAAGTTGGGTACAAACCTCCGATAGTAACCTTCCATCCCGAGGAAACTACGGACCTCTGCCACATTCTTGGGTGCTGCCAAAGAAACAACTGCCTCAACCTTTTACGGGTCCACCGCTACCCCCAGCTCGGACACCACGTGTCCGAGGAAGTGCACTTCTCGTGTCCCGAACTTGCATTTTGACAACTTCCCATAGAGCTGATGATGTCGGAGGACCTCCAGAACAGTCCTCAGGTGATCTGCATGGTCCTCCTCTGATCTTGAGTAGACCCGAATGTCGTCGATGAACACAAATACAAACTGATCTAGGAAATCCCAGAAGATGGAGTTCATAATCCCCATAAACACAGTCGGGGTGTTCGTAACACCGAAGGTCATGACTACAAACTCGAAGTGTCCATATCTGCACCTAAACTCTGTCTTCGGGATTTCGCCTTCCTTAACTCTCAGCTGGTGGTACCCAGACCACAGGTCGATCTTCGAGAACCATCCTACCCCTTTCAGCTGGTCGAAAAGATCGTCTATCCTCGGAAAAGGGTAGCGATTCTTGATCGTCACCTGATTCAGCCTTTTGTAGTCTATGCACAACCTAAGACCACCATCTGCCTTCTTTACGAACAAGACTGGAGCACCCCACGGTGACACACTCAGCCGAACATAACCCCTCTTCATCAGATCGTCAATCTGGATCCGCAACTCCCGTAGCTCTGAAGGTGCTATCCGATAAGGAGCCATCGAGATCGGACGAGCGCCAGGTTGAAGGTCTATCCCGAACTCGATACCACATCAAGGAGGTAGAGTCGTCACCTCCTCAGGAAAGATGTCTATAAACTCACGGACAACCTCTGGCACCTCCACCATCTCAGCATCTACTGACTCTTCTGACAGCTCGGTTATCAAGGAGAGGAGGGGTTCCTCTCGCCTGCTTCCCTTCTGACCGCCCTGCTCGCCGGTGAAGGTAAAACGCCAGCCGCCCAAGTCTGAGAACACGACCCTTCCTCGGAAACAGTCGATGACGGAACACGCAGAGAATAGTCAATTGATGCCTAGGATGACATCGTATGGTTGTATCTGTAGTAGGAGAAGATCCCTAACCGGCTGATGTGGCCCTATCATCAGTCTACATCCTCGACAAACAAACAACAAGTCGGTCTGACCTCCGACTGGTGTTCTCAACACCAGGGGCACTGGAAGTCTCCCGGCATCTAGACCCAAGGAACGGGCTAGAATGGGTGCAACAAAGGAGTGTGAAGCTTTGGTATCGAACAAGCCATAAGAAAGAGTGCTAAACAAACTGATCGTACCTCGAACAACCTCCAGACCTGCTGGAACTACTGCCTCCATAGGGTGTAGCTTTCCACGCCCGGATCCTCTGCCCCTCGGCTATCGGACACCTCCCCGACCACACCCTGGTAGAGGTCCCTGAGGAGTGCCCTGAGGTCTCCCACCTCCTCCCACATCTGTCCTCAGAGGAGTGGGAGCTCGATGTCCCTGTTGTTGTTGCTGGAAAGGTCTGGCTGGAAGCTACTGCTGGGGCGGGTGCTGGGGCTGTCTGCCACTGCTGTACTGCACCCGGTCCAGGCACTGACTCTGGAGATGTCCAGGGCTCCCACAGACGAAGCACCGCGGTCCCGGGCCAGAAGGAAAAGGGTGAGGACCGGGGGATCGAAACTGAAACTTCTACAGTCTGCTCCTTGCTGGTCAGAACCTGGAGGGTCCTAACGCTGGAGGCCTAGTGCTGACGGCCTTCCCCTTCAATGGTCCCAGCTGGATCCCCTCTCGTGACACTCCTCCTAGAGCATGCATCCTCTCCACCACTTCGGCCTTCTTCTGGACCTCCAAGTACGTCGGCAGGGTAAAGGGGGTAACAACATACTGGAGGGAGGGTCAGAGCACCTCCTCCAAATGTCTTGCCCGAGACTCCTCGTCGGGAAATAGGTCCGGAGAAAAACATAGGAGGTCCTTGAACTTGATCCCTAGCTCCCTCACGGACATACTCCCCTGTTGGAGGGAGAGTAGCTCCTGTCTCTTTTCCGCCTTCATCGTCGAAGAGAGGAATTCCGCCCGGAACTCCCTCTCGAAATCCGTCCAAGCCACCTCAGCATCTCTCCTCTCCCCCAGGTAATGCATCCACCACTGATGTGATGCTCCCCACACCTGGATGACGGCCAGAGGAACCCAATACTCGGTCGAGGACCGAATCAGGCCGAAGGCTATCACTAGCTCCTCTAGCCAGCCTTCTGTCTTCATGTCAGAGGTACTGCCCTCGTACTTCTCGAGGGTCTATCGCTGGAAGGCCGGAAGAGTCTTCTACCACTGTTCATCCTCTTCCTCTTGATCAGCTCTCTGTCGATCGGCAAAAGTAGTCTATGGGGCCTCGATCACCTATACCACACGTGGTCGCCTTCCAGGTGCCATAGCTGCAAGGTAAACAAGGAATGCCTAAGCCCAAGTACTGCAGAATATCGTTCTTAAAACTTCTTAAAATTTTAATTCATTATTAATTCCCAAGACATCCCATAAACACGAGAACACAAGTAATTATGATTCATGTACCTTTCCTAGGGTCTCTACCCTACAATCAGTGTGGCCTCACTTGGTCGTTCGGTAGGTCCAGAGTCCTTGCATCGGATAATGGGGGGCCCTAAAATCCTGTGTCTTAGCCGGTCTTCCCTGGCCTAATTCACACACTAAGGTTACCCAACACTGTTTCCTTACCATCCCATGCAATCCTCACTGTTCTTAACTCCATACTCCATCCTATCTCTCAACCATCCCCTTTGATACCATTCTTTCACGACCCGCCTTCACCAAAAGGAGGGAAGGATCAGCAGATTGCCAGGCCCTTCCTTCTTTAAGTTGAAGGAGAGATAATGACCCCCGAGAGCCGCCTTCAATAGGTCCCGGAGTGGCGAATAGCGCCAAGGGTATAGAAATTTCTCACAAATGGAAGGCATTACCCCTTTTTTTATAAGATCGAGAGATAAGATGATGAAACTCAACAACACCAAGGTAAAAGAAAAGTAAAGCCAAAAGTAAACCATTCCCACATGCATGTTCCAACAGTAAAGCCACAAAGTACAAAAGCTGACTACAAAGGTAAGTACCAAAGAAGAAAAGCAGCAACTGCAACTGCCCCAAAGGTCTGAGCTAGTATGGTCCTGCGTGATCCCCGAAGTCCTCCTGGAAACCTGAAAGCAGTTTTATATACGTAGGGTGAGCATACAAGTACACTCAGTAGGGAAAACCAAAGACTCTCGTGCATAAGTGGGGGAATGTACTAAAGTCTCATGAGAAAAAGGAGTAAACCAAACACCTATCAAGGTAAATTATCCACCCAAGCCTCACCAAGGCACACTCCCCAAATAACTCAAGTCAAGTAATATATATAATCAGAGCACATTGATGTTTGGGTACCTCGCACCACTTTCCCATTGTTTATTGAGACATCCTACGCATCGGACCAATCCATCCATTCTCACCACAATCCCACTGCCACACCCTCCCACACACACCTGGGCCACAACCACATGCAGTACCACTACCGAATCCCGCCCGCAAACACCTGGGCCACAACTATCACATGTAACCACGCCTGCAAACACCTAGTCTAGAACAACCACCACCACACCCAAAGAAACCTGGGCTAGAAAATCCACTGCCACGCCCGAAGACACCTGGGACTCATCCCGAAGACACTTGGGAAACTGCCTACCGCACACACCTGGCCAACCACCACACTACCCCGCCCGAAGGTTCTTGGGCTAATAATGGACCTCAGGCCATCACATCCTGCCCGAAGATACTTGGGCTATCCGGGAAAGGGAGCATAAGAGGAGCTAATAACCAGCCACTAATAATAGTGTTGGGAAAAACACCCTCCCCCATGAAATGGGGGTGTTCAGCACTAAGTGATCAACTTGGGTAGGGCGTGAATAAGAAACACAAAACTAAAAATATGTACATAGGTAATAACCACTCACCCAAAGTTAGGTTTTTCTTCAGACAGCCTACAGATCACAACAGTACTCAAGTCTGAGTCACAAACCTCGCCAATAAAACCCATCTACCCCATTCTTGTTTTCATGTTCAGAAATAATGTTCAATTAAGTTTATGCACTACTGGGCAACTAACACCATAAGCATAACCAAGGAAAAGAAACTATCCAAACGTCAATTTAAGTATCCATACCCGGTTCTCTTGTAAAGTCACAACAGCAAAGGAAAAGTGAGAACCCTCGATGTCCTGAAACCAGAAAACCCCGAAACACTGCCCCGTGTCCCCTCCCCCAAAAAGGTTTTTCATCAACAGAGGATCCCACCCCAATTCATGATATAAACAAGGTAACCACCCGGTCTCAAAACTCACAAACACTGAAATCCATAACAACAGGGGATCCCATACCCAAATTAACAACCACCGAGAGTATAAAAACAGGGGATCCCATCCCCTCCCACATCTCCAACAATCATCTCAAAAAAAATGAAATAACCAAACCACTACCACCGAAACAAGGCAGGGTTGCGCCTGTATTTTCAGATTTATAAGATTTAACACACTCCATGATTTCAATTCTGTGTTTTGACCGGGGTTAGCACAGAAGGGATTGATCCTGGTGCTTTCAATTTATTCATCCGGGTATACATGATTAACCAATTTACTTTTCATAGCAGAAGTTTACAATTAGGAACAAGACATTTAAAACACCACGAGGGGTTCATTAGTGCACAAACAATGACCACTAACGGCCTCAATTTTCAGAAGGCGTAAGCCAGCACAACTCAGAAAGATGATCATAATATAAACAACATCAACGATCACAGCCCCCCTTCATTATTTATAGGATTCATTCATTATCTTTATTTAGGTCTAGTTAATCCAATTCTATAGAAACAAAAGCACGCCCACCCTGCATGATACACAAAAGAGAGAGGTGAAGGAGAAATTCTCTACCTGTTGGATTAACGATCTATGTTGAGGCTGGGGGAGGAACTTCACGGATAGCGATGCGGCTTACCTGAACAAAAATCGCTTCGTCTATCAATGCTTAAGCCGGGTGCGGAACTCTACGCATAACGATGCGGCTCGCCCGATGCACCAGAAGCTGTTCGTGAAAATCCGCGATTGAGGAAAGAAGAAACCATGGCTAACCCTTTGTTTATAAGAGCTGCAGATGGTTGAGACGAGAATGCGAAACCGCGTAAGGAGCGGGGGATGTGGGTTGACCACGCGGTTGGGCAGTTACACACGGAGGTCTCTCGAGATTTCTAGGAATTAATTATGGGCTTTAAATGGTTTTAAAAGGAGTAAAATAATTAATTTACATCGAAACTTACGTTGCGGGAGAGAAAAAGTTAGGTACTGGAAAAAGAACGAAAGGCTTGGCGAGGGGACACGGTGCCACCTTCATGGTGTCACCCTCACAGTGCCACCCTCACGGTGTCACCCTCATGGTGCCACCCTCATGATGTCACCCTCACAGTGCCACTGTCACGGTGCCACTGTGACCATTGTCACCCTCACGGTGCCACCGTCACGGTGCCACCCTCACGGTGCCACCGTCACGGTGCCACCCTCACGGTGCCACCGTCACGGTGCCACCCTCACGGTGCCACCGTCACGGTGCCACCCTCACGGTGCCACCGTCACAGTGCCACCCTTACGGTGCCACCGTCATGGTTCCACCATCACGGTGTCACCCTCACGGTGCCACCGTTTTGGTGGAACCTCACTTTGGAAAAGTAATGGGCCAGGAGGGTCCGGGCCATTACAATTTTCCACAAAGTCTACTAGAACAACTGTGCAAAAAAATAAAAATAATGAACTCGAAAGTCTCTTCCCTAAAATAAGAACTTCAAACCATCAAAATTGGAAAGGCCCTCATTCCTAATCAGGCAGTACCATCCTCAACTTCAAGGAGAGAGTCAAGTTGCACTCAAACAACTCATGAACAACTAAAGGTTGTGACTATTTTAAGAAGTGAGGAATCAATTGAGAAACCTAAACAACTAATTCAGAACCCATATGAAGATTCAAACTTTGATGAAAATTCAAATGAACCAAAAGATCAAACTAAAAAACATGATAGCATTGTCAAAGAAACAACTCTTCAACAAACAACCCCACAACCTGCACCATTTTTTCAATGCATGAGGGGAAAACCAAGCCTGAATTGAGTGAAACATTGAGGTAAATCTTCTCACAAGTCAAGTTGAACATTCCCCTTCTCGATGTCATCCAAACCATACCTACCTACTCAAAGTACCTTAAGGACTTGTGCACTTTTAAAAGAAAATTTTCACATAAAAACCAATTCCTTTTGGCTGCTAATGTGAGTACCACCATTCAAGGGACCATTCCTCCTAAGTTGAAAGACCCGGTTTTCCCTTACATCAATGTTGAACTAGGAGAGAGCAAAGTTTTCAAGTCCTTCTGTGACCTAGGTGCTAGTGTCAATCTCATACCCTATGTTGTGCATTGCCAGTTAGGCCTAGAAGATCTCCAACCCACATCTATCAAACTTTAACTTACTGATCATAGCATTAGGGTTCCAAAGGGGATTTTAAAGGATGTTATGGTAAAGGTTTAAAACTTCATCTACCCTACTGACTTCATTTTCCTTGACAACCATCCAAACTTAGGAAATAAGGAACAAACCCCAATCATCCTTGGTCATCCTTTCCTTGTAACAATCAACTCTGTTATCCGAGTCCAAAATGGGAACATGACCATCACCTTTGGAAACATGAGTCTAGACTTGAACATCTATAATTCAAGCTCACAAATAGGGGATGATGAGGACATTCATGAAGTAAACATGATAGGAATCATTGATAATGAATCCATAGAACATCAAGGAATATTCGATGGATGTTTAAGTCAGGATGAGATTGATTTCCTTTGTTCACATGAAGGAAGTTTATCTCCTTGGATTAAATCATTTTCAAATTGATCTTATGATGAAGTCTTAGGTCCAACAATCAGTGAAACCTTTTAGGAAACCACTTTCATGGAGACCACTCCAACTTTCTTACCTAAATCTGATCAAGCCAATATAGTAGTTGAAACTTCTACATGTGGGGAATCAATCCTATCAAAAACTCTAGGAAACAAAATTGATCTTGATCCAATGTCCCAATATTCTACTGAAATTCTGAACCAACCTGATCTTGAATTGAAGGAACTTCCCGCTGCACTCAAGTATGCCTTCCTAGGGGACAATCAAACACATCATATTTTCATTTCTTATTATCTTGAAGCCAATCATGAGAGGATTCTTCTAGATGTCCTTAGGAAACATAATAAATCCATTGGTTGGACCATGTCGGATATTCCTAGGATTAGCCAACTTATCAAGACTCATAGTATTGTTCTGGAATCTGATTCAAAGTCATGTCATCAACCTCAACAGTGACTCAATACTAATCTCATGGAGGTAGTAAGTAAAGAACTTATAAAATTGTTAAAAGCTGGTATCATATATCCCGTAACTGAGAGTGAGTGGGTCATCCCAATCCAAGTGGTTCCCAAGAAGGCAGGAATCACAGTGATAACCAATAAGGATGGAGAGATTCTTCCAACCTGGGTGAGTAGTGGATGGAGGGTCTGCATTGACTATAGGAAGCTAAACTCATTCACCAAGAAGGACCATTTCCCCTTACCATTCATTGACCAAGTCCTTGAGAGAGTGGAAATTCATGACTTCTACTGTTTCTTAGATGGGTACTCGGGGTATAATCAAATTGAGGTCTCCCTAGAGGATCAAGGGAAGACTATATTCACATGTCCATTCAGCAACTTTGCTTTCAAACGCATGCCCTTCGGGTTATGCAATGCCCTTGGAACCTTCCAGCGGTGCATGAAGAGAATATTCTCAAACATGGTAGGGGATTTTCTTGAGGTCTTCATGGATGAATTATCTGTGTTTGGAGATACATTTGAGGTATGTCTGAGGAATGTGGAGGGAGTATTGTCAAGATGTGAAGAAAATAATCTTGTCCTAAACTGGGAAAAATGTCATTTCATGGTTAAAGAGGGACTAGTTCTAGGCCATCTAGTCTCAGGTGGGGGGATTGAAGTTGATAAAGCTAAGGTTGACATCATTCATCACCTTCCATCACCCAAAATTGTCTAGGAAGTGAGGTCTTTCTTAGGGCATGATGGTTTCTATAGAAGATTCATCAAGGAATTTAGTTCAATATCCCACCCCCTTTGTGCTCTCCTAGTAAAGGATGCTCCATTTGTTTGGACAGAAAGCTATGAGGGTTCATTCTAAACCCTCAAATCCTCTCTCACCTATCCTCCCATTATGAAATCTCCAAATTGGAACCTTCCTTTCGAACTTATGTGTGATTCTAGTGACTTTTCTGTAGGAGTTGTGTTAGGACAATGTTGTGATAAAACTCCTTATGTCATCGCTTATGCAAGAAAATCCTTAAATGATGCCCAAATCAACTACACCGCTACTGAAAAGGAGTTAATTGCTATTATTTTTTCCTTAGAGAAGTCTAGGTATTACCTCTTAGGATCCCCCATCACTGTGTTCACTAAACATTCTGTACTAAAATACCTCTTCCAAAAACAAGATGCTAAGGCTAGATTGATTAGGTGGGTCCTTCTCTTACAAGAATTTGACCTCACAATCAAGGATAAAAAGGGTTTTGAAAATTTTATAGCTGATCACCTCTCTAGGATGGAATTAAAATACAACTCAAATCACCTTTCTGTGTATGATTCATTTCCTGATGAATACCTATACTCTGTGAGTGACTACCCTTGGTATGCCGACATAGCCAATTTCTTAGTTATAGGAGTCATTACAAAATTATTAGGGACTCAAGATCGAATGAAATTCCTTTCTGATGTTAGAAACTATGTGTTTGATGATCCATAACTCTATAAGTTCTACCCTGACCAATTCATTAGGAGGTGTGTCCCAGAATCTGAACAGGAGTCCATCATTAAATTCTATCATAGTGAGGCATGTGGAGGTCACTTTTCCTCTAAGAAAACATCTGCTAAGATTCTTCAATTTGGTCTCTTCTGGCCCACCCTCTCAAGGGACTCCTACACATTTTTTCAAAGTTGTCCTAAGTGTCAACAAGTAGGGTCCATCCCAAAAAATAATCAAATGCCACTCACTCCCATCTTAGTGGTTGAAATCTTTGACTGTTGGGGAATTGATTTCATGGGTCCCTTCCCAAACTCTAGGGGATATCTTTACATTCTTTTAGCTGTTGATTATGTCTCCAAATGGGTTGAGTCCATTCCTACAAAATCCAATGATCATCAAACTGTTATTAGATTTCTCATGGAAAACATCTTCTCTAGATTTGGAATTCCTGGGGCTATCATTAGTGATCGTGGACCTCATTTTTGCAATCGTCCATTCTCATCACTCATAGAAAAATATGGAATTTATCACAAAGTGTCCACTTCTTACCACCCACAGACCAATGGTCAGACTGAGTTAGCCAATCAATAAATCAAACAAATTCTTGAGAAAACTTTTAATCCATCTAGGAAAGATTGGTTGAGAAAACTCTTAGATGCTCTTTGGTCCTATAGAACCGCATATAAAACCATTTTAGGAATGTCCCCATATAGGTTGGTTTATGGTAAAGCATGCCATTTTCCAGTGGATATTGAACATAAGGCTTTTTGGGAAATTAAGAAAATGAATTATGACCTCTCATTGGCCAAAACAAAAAAGGAAATTAGATATCAATGAACTTGAGGAACTTAGGATGGAGGCTTATGAAAATTCAAGGATCAATAAAGCTAGAGTACAAGTCTACCAATCTCAAAATCTTAAAATCAAACACATTGTACCAGGTAAACCTATTCTTTTGTATAGTTCTAAACTTCATTTACACCCAAGAAAGTTGAGGTCTAGATGGTCAGGTCCATACATAGTTCATAAGGTGTACCCCCATGGGGCTGTAGAAATTCAAGATCCCACCAATGGTCAAACCTTTAAAGTTAATGGTCATAGAGTCAAAACATTCATAGAACCATTCCAAAAACATGAAGTTGATGAATAATTTTGTGAACCTACCTTAGATGATGAAAATAATTAATCAATTAGGGGTCCAAGTCGAGCTAACGATGTTAAAAAAAGCGCTGCATGGGAGGCAACCCATGATTTTCAAGTTTCCTATCATTTTGTTGTTTTAATAAACTTTATATTTTCAATAGGATTAATGAATAATTTTTGATATTTAAAAATAAAAAAAATAGACTGTTGACATGTTCTTCTATTATGAGTATGGATTGGTATGAAAGGGGAGAGCCATATTCATCCGTGTCGCGTGGTGTGATCCTTGAGTAATACCTTACCCAGAAATTTAAAAAGAAGACAATGTATCATCAATTTATTTTATTTTATTTTTATGTGTTTGTAGGTTAAAATAAAAATAAAATATATATATATATATATTAATAAATAAATAAAAAGGACACGTCATAGGTCATGGGTCAAACCCCGTCACAACCGACGAAGCTGCAGGGAATCGAACCCGGGACCGAAGGGAGACAGGGGCGCGCGCTTACCACTGACCTACGGCTTTTGTGCTTCCTTATTCAATAATTTTTATATATATAATTATATTTTATTTTATTTTTTATATAAATATATATATATAGTTTTTTTGTTTTTTTTTTTTTGTTTTTTTTTTTTTGTTTTTTTTTTACTAGGGAATTCTCAGAGTGACATTGAGATTAAAGGATTAAAAGGGAGCAGCAAGAATTTCAACTTCAACCACCAGGTGACTTTATTCCATGACCCTCATTTTCCATTTCCTTTTTGAACTCTCATTCTATACCTCTACCCCCTTCTAAATTTTCTTTTCTTCAAACACTGGGGACAATGTTATTTTATTTTGGGGGGGAGATGAAAAAAAATAATTTGCTTTTGTGTAAAAAAAATGATTTGAAAAAAAAATATGTGTAAATGGAAGGAAAAAATTCCTTTAACTTTGAACAAGATAATACACATTGAAAACTTTGAAACTGAATATCAAATAATTTATCATTTACCTGATTCTGATTTTAATCCATGTATAATTTCATGAGCATAGATTTTGGAAAGTGTGGTTGTCTAATGTGATATTTCATCGTTTATATTTTCATCCAAATAAAAAAATCACAATTCACGTCCTTTGGATAGCGGGGTATTAGTTTGAGTTCATGGGGTCCCCCGAATAAATAGCATAGGTTTGGTAATCATTTTATTTTTAATATTAGTATTCAATAAAAAGAATTTGTGCGTAGATCAATGAAATGACCTAATGCGTGTCTTTCGGCACTTGGGGATCATGACTCGATAGTTGTCTGACCCAGAGTTAGTAATTTTATCTCTATTTTTGGTAATTTGATTTTATTTTTTATTGAGTTAACTCAAGATGATTCCCGAGTTTGTGGGATTCACTTGGTTCCCTAAGGTCTTTGAGCCTGGGAGTCATCGGCAAAGTCTCGCTGTAGGGGTTGACTCTTTTGAGTGCAATTTCAATTACCATGGTAAAATTGCAAAAACAAAAAAAATAAAAAAAATAAAAAAAAATGCAATAAAATACAATAAAAAAATTGAATACTCATATTAATATTAAATTTGATTCCACCTAGTGCTTCTAATATTTCCCTCTTGAATAAATATGAACCCCATGTCTAATGCGATGCACAACACATCATCACTCTTAATTTATATTGGATGAAATATGGCGATGAATTTGAAAAAGGAATGGGATTGGGATTGGGATCTTCTTATGAAACTATCATGTATTAAAATATTTTTATGGGTTTCATGATTGTTTGGTATAAGGGTTTTTGGTTATCATTGTGGATTAAAATGTTTTTGGAAAAGGGAATTAGAATTTCATATTGTTGAGATATATTTTGCTTAGGACTAGAAAAACTCAAGTTGCGGGGTGTGATTAGCCACTAAATGAGGATAATATTCATTTTTATTATATATAATATTAATGTACTTTATTATTCATAAACACCATTTTTAGTGCATTTTACACTTTGAACATCATTTCACATTATGGTTGTAATTCCTTCTTAAAATTCACTATTATGTGGTACAGTTTTTATCATCATTTAAAGTACCCAATGATCTTGATTTTATTTTCATATTTAATTTTCAGGTTTATAATTATATTGGGAACAATTCATACTTGTTAAGTGTTGGAAGATTCACATTGGAAGACCACCAAAATGGGATTTCATGCAAACAATTCTGGAGAAGGCAGATTGGACACCATCCCATTGATGAGAATGTGGGGCCCAACATACGGGCCCAATGAAACCCAAATTTCATGGGATTCTATAAGAAATATATATTAGCAAATCATTATTTAGTAACTAGTGCTAATTCGGCCTCCATTGTGGTTATTCAGGCGGCCCAAGTTGAAGATAAAATTCTAGGCCAGATTCTGTGGCCTAGAAAAAAATCCCACCATTTTACACATATCTCGTTGACCATAAACTATTTTTGGATTAATCTTAACATAAATTTAGGGGACATCCGTAGATTCATGTTTGTCTTATATGTAAAACTCTAATTATGTCATCTAGAAGGTATTCCAGGCGCATCTGTTCGGTGGTTGCAAGCTGGATGCCACCTCGGGTCAAGAGTGGAAAAGTCCAAATTTCACAAGCTTTCCACCACCCTAGGCCTACCATAATCAAGTGGGATGATTTTTAATGTTGGAGGATCGACCCAAGGCTCCAAAAATTTCTATTTAAGGCAGTGGTGATGGAGGAGTTTTTTTATCTTTGGTGCTTGGTTTCATTGTAGTGTTATGCTGTCGCTTTATGTTTGTAATCGCATTTCTTTCTCATGTAAGTTGTTTAATTCACCTTAGTTTCTTAATAAAAATTCTTCCTTTACTCTTATTATGTTCTTATACATACCACATTGATACCGTTGGTTCAAGGTGTGAATTTATTCACACCATACATTGTGATATTTATCACACAATGGTGGAGTGATCGATTTTTGTTGTTGTTTTTACTTCTTCAATTACACCTTCGTAAGTCTACGTCCCGCTTCCGTTGAAGACATGTCATCAATGTAGGGATAAATATTTTATGTATTTATCCAAAGTATTATAAAGGGGCTGGATTGGATGTTATTTCTCACTCCATTAATGGTTAATCACTTCTTTTAAATGAGATTTTTATTTGATGATTTTAAAACCTCATCATCCTTATTGAATTTAAGGTCACACATTTCAAGTGATAATATGAAACTTTACCTTGGAGTGCTCAAAACTTTGATCCTTCAAGTTTATAGGTGATTAGTATTAGGGTGTGTATGCATTAAACCATTAAGTGATGATTTTGTTTGATCTTCTTAAATGAACCCATCTCAAATATAAGAAATTGAAATCATTAAAAAATGAATTCATTCTATCCACCCCGAGAAATAACTTATGATCAAATAATTACCTTAATTTTAATTAACTTAAATATGTTAGTTATCCTTTAAAACCATATTAAATCAACCCAAGTTGGCCACTTCATAGCCAAAAACAATCTATAGAATGTACGTGTCTGTAGGTACTTCTTAGGTCTCTGAGGATTCGACAACCCAAGATAGACTACAAGGACTACCCTACCTTCTTCTTTTGGGTAAATTTGAGCATGAATCATATAAAATACAATTAAATATTATTTCATCATCAATAGAATGATATTTTCTCTCGGGCATACGTACAGATTAACGTCTACATGAACGCGATGAGATTCATTCCCCATCGTAATAATTCAAGAATAATTTTCATTTTGTGATTAAAAATAATGTTTAATAACTTAATATCATTCTGGATATGAATAAAATACATCCTATCCATAAAAAACATGTCATATGTAACAAAACATATAAAGGAAAACGAATCAGTTAACACCCGAAACAATGATACTTCTAAAATATTATTAAAAAATAAATATTAGAAGATCATATATGATATCATATTTATGTATATGGTTCCTATATAATTTAATAACAATGATTTAACTATTATACAAGAGTTTAACCTACCCTCGATTAAGGAAAAGTACAAGTTAAGGGTTAATTTTACAATCTCTTCATTATCTGGGGTTGTTTATACATAAGTATCTATTGAGACATCTTTATCATCCACACCTGTGTTTCTTGAAAATGTATTTCAAAAAAAATTATTATTTCCTAGAATATGGGTTAAATTCATTTATACCATTTTTTGAATTTTTATAAAATGTTTATAAAGGAAACCTTCCTTCATTTTCCAAACAAGGTCCTTTATGACCTTTTTGACAAAATTAAGTAAAGAATGTTTTTTTACTTATACGGTAGGTGCGGATTTTTTCTACAGCTATAACACCTTAGAAGCTTCCCTTATAAGCATATAAGAATATTTTTAAAATAAATTTTTTCTTTTATAATTACATGACTTTTAAATGATTTCAAAATAGAAAGAGATATTTCTCTCAAACATTTTTGATTTCATCTATGTCAACATCCTTTGATGGATTTTACAATTTTTTGAAGTTAATTTATTATGATACAATATTCCATATTGTATTTTAGGTTTTGTGATATGTTTGATTGTGGATGTGTTATTTTTATACCATTCATGTTTTATGGTTAAAGTATTAACATTTCATATGCTAGTTTTAATACAAATGTTTATGTTATGTTTCAACCTTTTCATATGATAAATGCATTGGACTTAGTAAGTCATGGGTGGAGCCCGCTATAGCTCCTCGATGCATCGGTAGGTCTCATGAGACAAACTATTTTCTTGGTACAATTCCTTGATAAAATATTATTTGTAATATTGGAAAGAGATCTTGAATATGTGGTTATGATGTTTGGCATTATGCATTCCATCATTATAAAATTGGCTATTGATATTACATGTGATTATTCTACTAGTATAATATCCATGTGAATAAGTAAATGGAATTATTTGATTTATATTTTTCATATTATGTTGAAGTTTAAGTTTAAAAATCTTGTGTTTTAGTCTTATACATTTCCATAAATTTTTATGCTTATTTATGAAAGTTTCTACAATATTGTTATCCTTACTGAACACCTGAGATCACCCCTTTCTATGTTTTATTTTTCCCAAGATGCGAAGAAGTATATTTTCACTGACCTACAGGGATAGTCTAAGGGATATGAATGAGTTAAAACGAGACACAATGTTGTTGTTTTTCATTTCATAATATAGTGTAAAACTTATGTTTGTATCTAGTACTTCCAAGGATACTAAATGGATCATTATTTTAGGATTTGATCACTTATGATCTTTCCAATGTTATATAATAATGCACCGACTTTGAGTAACTAGGGTTGGGGAATTACAGTTGGTATCAGAGGAAGTTTAGTACAAACCTTGGAAGCTATATTTAGAAAAAAAACTCTAATTAGAGAACATTACACTAAGATAGACTTTGAGGACTAGTATAGAAAAAATTCCTAGAATTTTGGTAATGTAGAGATTTTATGTATTTTCCAATCAATACATCCCTTTCTAGATACGAGAAGGTAGAGGTGGCTCTGGCACAGATGTACCTAGGAGTGGAAACTCCGACAAGGAGTTTCGGGATTGACCCGGTGTATCCTGGTACACAACAATGGGCCTTGCTACACTCTTGGTTATGAAACTCTCAGGGGATATTCTTAAGACAATTTAAATTTTCTTTAAAACCCATTATGAAGGATTTATGAGTAAATACTTCCTCAAAGAAAACATTTTTTTATGATTATGTATTATATGCATAAACTGTTCAATTTATGTTAGGTATTTTACTAGTTTAGAATTATGTATTGTGATTCCTAAACTAATCGAGTGTATTCCATTGTTTAGAAATGGAATCTAGTGTAAGAAATAGAGACCATAAAAATTCACTTAATCCATGTAGGTACTTCCCTCCTACTCAAGATAATTATAGTGGAGCTAGTGATGCAATTGGTGCTGAAAAACTTATAACCATACTCGGAAAACTCACTCAGGTTATGAATAATAACCTTACCTGTATGGAGCACCCTGATCCATAATGATAAGGATCAATGTTAGACTAATTCATAAGGCAACAACCACCAATATTCAATGGGACTACAAATCCATTTGTAGTTGAGCAATGGATAAGTTCCTTAGATAAAATATTTCATGCTTTGGGGAGTAGTGAAAAGGAAAAAGTTTTCATGGAAGTTTATCACCTCATGGGAGATGTAGATTAATAGTGGTCATTAATTCGAAACACAAAGGAGGATAAAGAAGTATCAAATATGCAATGGAGGGAGTTTAAAGAGATTTTATTAGAAAAATACTTTCCTTGTTACCATCGAGTGGGTATGGAAATACAATTTCTGAGTCTGAGGAAAAAGGAGGATGAGAATGTCGCAAAGTGTGAGGCTAACTTTACAAGGTTAGAAAGGCATACAGTAGATTATATACATAACCTAAGGATTAAGATTAAATGATTATTCTATGGGTTAAAACCATTTCTTCGTCGATAATTAGTCTCACAATCCTTCTCATCGTACGAAGATATTGTCTCATATGCTATCAAGATAGAAAAGAAATTCTCTAAGTCTTACAACTTTAAAGCAAATAAAGAGAAGAAGAGATCTGCTGAAAATCTAGAAATGTAAGTAAGGTGAAGAAGGGAAAAGTTTAATTTCCATCCTACAGTAAATGTGGGAAGAAACACCCCGGTACTTGCCTGATGGGAATGAGAGTCTATTAAAGTGGTGAAAAAGGCCACCAAGCTCATGATTTCAAGGGAACGAAAGAGTTTGTCAATGTTGAATGATACAATTATAGAGAAATGGGGCATTATGAAAATGAATGTCCTAAACACCAAGTAAACTTACCTCAGAAAAGGAAAATGGAGCAAGGCCAAGATTATGCGATCACAACTGCTGAGGTTGAAACTCTGAATGACGTGGTGGCGTGTAATTTAATAGTTTCCTAAAATTTAGCCAATGCTTTATTTGATTCTGGATCATCACATTGTTTCGTATCTTCTCAATTTTCTAAGAAAATTAGATATTTCCAATTTTATTTAACAATGAAGTTATCAGTCAAAACTCTTAAGGGGATTATCATTGCAACAAAGTTTTTTGAATCATTCCCCATTAAGGCATATAAATGTTCTTTATTTGTTGATCTCATTGTCATACCCATGATTAAATTTTATATAATCCTCAGCATGGATTGTCTTTCAAACTATGATGTGAAAATTTATTGTAAGAAGAAAGAGGTTACAATTTTTGATGATGATAAATAGTGCCTTATCTTTAGAGAAGAAACGTCACCACCTGATTCTTATCGAGATCCACCCCCAGTAGCTCTACTAAATTAAATTATTAGGGAGTAAGAAAATGAAATAACTATGGGTGATGAAAAAAATTTCAAATATTGGACATACCTATTTTGCAAGAATATGTTGATGTGTTTCTAGAGATTTACCTGGACATCCTCCAGAATGAGAAATCGAGTTTTTCATTGACTTAATTCCCGGTTCAAGGACCATATCGAAGACCCCATATAGAATGGCCACTATAGAATCAGTGGAACTAAAGAAACAACAAGAGTAATTGATTAATAATGGATTTATTCACCCTAGTGTTTCTCCATGGGGAGCCCCTGTTCTTTTTGTTAAGAAGAAAGATGGATCTATGAGGTTGTACATTGACTATAGGGAGATCAATGCTATAATAATAAAGAACAAGTATCCCCTATCGCGCTTTGATGATTTATTCGACTGATTTCATGAAGCTCAATATTTTTCAAAGATTGACCTTAGATCTGGATATCATCAGTTGTGTGTCAATAAGGAAGACATTCTGAAGATAGTATTTCATACCAGGTATGGGCATTATGAGTTTACAGTAATGACTTTTGAACTGACTAATACACCCTATGTTTCCATGTATCTAATGAATAGAGTTTTCAAGGAATATCTTGATGACTTTGTAGTGGTATTTATTGATGATATATTGGTATACTCAAAAAGCTACGAAGATCATGAAAATCACTTGCACACTATTCTAAAAACCCTTATAAGAAATGAATTATATGGGAAGTTTAGCAAGTGTGAATTCTAGATTTAGGAAATTTCTTTTCTTGGCCATATTATCTCTAACGGTGGAATCTTTGTCGATCCATCAAAGACTAAAGCAATCCAAGAATGGACAGAACTGAAAAGTATAACTGAGGTACGCAGTTTTATTGGTTTATCAGGTTATTATCGGTGTTTCTTCTAGAATTTTTTCCGATTGGCAAACCCATTAACCAAGCTCACACATAAAGGGGTTAAATTTTTTGGACGAAAGAGTGTGAAGAATGTTTTAAAGAACTAAATAGAAGATTAGTCAATGATCCTATCTTGACTCAACCATCGGGGAATGATGGGTTTGTTATTTACAGTGATGCTTCAAAGAAAGGACTTGGTTGTGTCCTTATGCAGAATGATAGAGTTATTACTTACGCATCACAACAGCTAAAAATTCATGAACAAATCTATCTCACTCATGATCTGGAGTTAGAAGCTGTAATCTTTTCTTTGAATATATAGAGACCTTATCTCTATGATGAAAAATGTGAGATATATACCGATCACAAGAGTTTTAAGTATATTTTATCATAAAAAGAACTCAACATGAGGCAAAGAAGATGGCTTGAATTACTCAAAGATTATGATTTCACTATACACTACCACTCGGGGAAGGCAAATAAGGTGGAAGATGCTTTAAGCAGAAAGGATCATGGAGTTTTGAACAAGATGAGAGTTTAAAGGGATAATATGATCATGGATATAGTAAATATGGATATGGGAATAATCATGGAAGGTAAAACATCAATACTTTTTCAAATGGTTGTCAAACCATCTTTACTAGAAAGGATAAAAAGTTCTCATACTAATGATGAGGAGTTTAAAAAATAAAATTAAAGCTGTGAATGATGGGAGATTGATTGACTTCCTATATGAATATGTAATTTTGAAATTTGGGAAGAGACTGTGTGTTCCTAATATACCTGATCTAAAAAGGGAATTTTTATATGATACGCATAGATCTAATTTCTCTATACACCCTAGTAGCACTAAGATGTATAGAGATTTTAAGGAACATTTTTCGTGGGACAACATGAAGAGGGAAATTTCTGATTATGTGTCAAGATGTATGGTTTTTCAACAGGTTAAGGCTAGAAGAAAACATCCTAGAGGATTCATGCAACCTATTCCCATACCTGAGTGGAAATGGGATGATATTACGATAGACTTTTTCATGGGGATACAAAAGACTACAAGAAGGAATGATGCAATATGGGTCACTATTGATCATCTTACCAAATCATCACATTTTCTTTCTATAAGAGAATATTTACCACTTGAAAATTTAGGAAGACTATATATTAATGAAGTTTCAAGACTTCATGTTGTACCCATATCGATTGTTTTTTATCTTGATCCCCGTTTTGCATCAAGATTATAGAATAGTCTTCAGAAATCCCTGGCTACTGAACTTCGTTTGAGCACTGCCTACCACCCTCAAACTGATGGACAATTATAACAGACTATTCAAACCTTAGAAGACATGTTGAGATCTTTCTCACTTTACTTTCAAGGTATGTGGGATCAGTATTTAACTTTGGTAGAATTTTTCTATAACAATATATTCTATTAAAGTATTCAGATGGCACTATATGAAGCGTTATATGGAAAGAGATGTAGCACACCAACTTGTTGGGATGATGTTGGAGAAAGAAACCTAATAGGCCCAGAACTTGTTGAGGAAACAATGGAAAAGGTTAAGATTATCCAAACCCATAACAAAGAATCTCAAAGTAGGAAAAAGAGTTATGTTGATAACCAAAGGAAGGATTTGGAATTTCATATATGAGATCATGTTTTCTTAAAGGTGTCTCCCTGGAAGGGTGTTTTATGAATCGGTAAGAAGGTTAAATTGGGTCCCAGGTACATCGGACCTTTTGAAATTCTAGAACGAATTGGAGTTGTAGCCTACCGTTTGGCAATACCCCCAAGTCTCTCCAAAGTTCATGATGTGTTCCACGTATCACCATTGAGAAAATACATACCTGACCCAATGCATGTACTCACCTATGAAGAAATAGAACAGGAACCTGATTTGTCTTATTATGAATATCCTTTCAAGATTCTTGATACCATAGAAAAAGTGTTGAGAAACCAGACGACTCATCTGGTAAAGGTTATATGGAGAAAACATAAGATGGAAGAGGCAACGTGGGAACCCGCGGAACTTATGATGAAGAACCACTTGAATCTTTTTATGTAGTATTATTCTAGAAATTTGAAATTTGAAATTATTTGAAGGAGGTAAGAATGTAACACCCCAAGCTTCCACACTATGTTTCTCTTTGAATAATGTAATAGCTTGCGTTGTACGCAACTTGGAGTTTTAGCACACCACGACCAATCAAATTAGCCGTTATGAATAGTAATACCCAATTTTTGTAATTTTATAAATTTTATTTTTCAAAATGGACTTAATTTTTTAATTCAGAATACTAAACTTTGCTTAGGGTGAATTTTTGGTATTTTTCTGAAAACTTTCATTTTTTGATGAATAGTGAAAAACACTGCATTATTGTTTAAAACCGACTTTTTATTTAAATAATTAGTTATTTTATTTAAATTTATTTTAGGTCAAAATAGATACATAATACCTATATATTTTCAATGTAATTAATTGGATTCATTTTATAATAAGATTATATATATATAATTTTATTGAACTTTTAACGTCTTTTACCTACCTTCTAGGCACATTTGCAAATTTTCATAAAAGGTAATTTTACCGCTTCTGTGAATTAAATTTTAAATATCTGAGAGACACGGTTGACATCAGTAAGTAAAATGTGGTTCAATAGGATAAAAATAATTTTTGGTGAATAGTAACTTTTGAATTTTATTTACCATGGTCAAAAGTAAATAGGATAATTAAAGTTAAAAATGATATTATAATTACCCTAACACATGAACTAATTCTATTGGATAAGTTTATTTCAACCAAAATAAACCTTAGGAATAAAATATAATCCTTTGGGTTCACTTGGATTAAATTAGGACATTTATTATTATTTTATTTAAAGATAAGTTAAAAGTGTTAAATTCAAATTTTAATAACTAAAACATTTTTAATATAGGGTTATACATAAGATAAATTCGACTATAAATATTCATTAAAAGGATAAAAATATTTCATACATATTGGTATTTTATTTATAATTTTTAGACATTAAATAATTAAATTTATTTATCACACAATGATGATGCAGTAATTAACTTATTATTGAAAGATTAAAATAATTGACATTATAAATATCAAATAATTGTAAATTGAGCCTTTTTATGTTTTCCAAGAATTTTATTGTTTAATATGACATGTTAGGGTTGATTAAATATTTTTTTTCTAAATGATACAGTTGTTATGACTTTCACAAAAACCAAATATTAAATAGTGTCAAAATTGACATAAATGAGTTTTTAAAATAAATACTATATTATTAATTGATATAATTTTCCTAAAAATCAAATGATCATAAAAAAACTTATATAAGGTTATATATATCAATAATGAACCACTTGGGGTTCTTTTTTCTTTTTATAGTATGTTTATTAACCATTTATTATAATAATACAAGAATACATGGTAAAAGTTAAACTATTTAACTAAGAGTTAAATCTAAAAGATAAGGTTAATATAGTCACCTAAACCTGTCTAAAACCTATTGGTTGAGAGGTTTTCAACCCAGACCCATTTTAGCCTCGAAATAAATCCTTTTTGAGCCATTATTAATCGAATATGATTGTATAATAAAATAATATTTCAAGCTTTTCCTAAAGTGACCCTCACCTCTCTTATAAAATAGTACTTCCCCTTATCTTAATTTCACACCTCCAAATCCATTTGGCTCGGCAAAAACCTGCTCAAATATCTTATAAAATACTCTCAATTAAACCTATAGGCCTTAATTTGATCATAAATCCAACCAATGGATCCCTTTTGATCAAATCAAAAGGAATCACTCGAAGAAGAGGTAGTAATTTCATCAACTCTTTTAAAGTTATTTTCTTCTTCCACTTCCTATTTCTTTGTTGTTTCCATACCAAAATAATAACTCTAGTACCTTCTAAATACTATGATTTTATTATAAATATGGTACAACCATATTCATTATTCTATCCATCCTATGAATGCAAAAGTCACCATACGTGCGTATGTACGGCTTACTACCTCCACGTGGTGGTGTAATTTGTGATTCAACACTTCATTATTTGGATGGGTATAATAATGAGTATAATTTATGTAAATAATAAATATAACATGTTAATTATTATGTATATATGATATACCATACAATTACATATGATTTCACCATCAATAGAATGATATTGTTGCACGTGCGTACGTACGAATTACCATCTCCATAAACACGATGAGATTCATTCCCCGTCATAATCACTCAAGAATAATTTTAATTTTAGGATTAAAAAAATTTTAAGAACTTAATATAATTTTTTATATTAATCAAATACATCCCATCCATAACAAACATGAATTACGTAACAAAACATATAAAGGAAAACGAATCAGTTAACACCCGAAACAATGATACTTCTGAAATATTATTAACAAAGAAATATTAGAAGATCATATATGATATCATATTTATGTATGTGGTTCCTCTATAATTTAATAAAAATTATTTAACTATTATATAGGAGTTTAATTTACCCTCGATCAAGGAAAAGTACAAGGTAAGGGTTAATTCTACAATCTCTTCATTATCTGAGGTTGTTTATATGTGAGTATCTACTGTGACCTCTTTATCATCCACATTTGTGTTTATTAATAATGTATTTTAAAACATTTTTACTATATTCTATACTATGGGTTAAATTCATTTATACCCTTGTTTTAATTTTTATAAAATATTTATAAAGTAATCTTTCTATCATTTTCCAAACAAGGTCCTTTATGACCTTTTTGACAAAATTAAGGAAAGAATGTTTTTTTAACTTATACAGTGGGTGAGGCTATTTTCCACCATTATAACACCTTAAAATATTTCCTTAAAATCTTATAATAATATTATCAAAATAAATGTTTTCTTTTATAATTACATGACTTTTAAATGATTTCAAAATAGAAAGAGATATTTCTCTCAAACAGTTTTGATTTAATCTATGTCAACATCCTTTGATGGATTTTACACTTGTTTGAAGTTGATTTATTATGATACAATCTTCCATATTGTATTGAATGTTTTTTGATATTTTTGACTGTGGATGTGTTATTTTTATACCATTCATGGTTTATAGTTAAAGTATTAACATTTCTTATTCTATTTTTAATACGAATGTTTATGTTATGTTTCAACCTTTTCATATGAGGAATGCATTGGACTTAGTAAGTGATTGGTGGAGCCCACTATAGCTCCCTGATGCATCGGTAGGTCTCATGAGACAAACTAGTGTCTTGGCACAAGGCCTTGAAAAAATATTATTTGTAGTCTTGGCACGAGGCCTTGACTATGTGGTTATGATGTCCGGCAATATGCATTCCATCATTATAAAATTGGTTATTAATATTACTTGTGATTATTCGACTAGTATAATATCCATGTGAATAAGTAAATGGAATTATTTGATTTATATTTTCTATATTATACTGAATTTTAATTTTAAAATGATTGTGTTTTAGTCTTATACATTTCCATAAATGTTTATGCTTATTTATGAAAGTTTCTGCTATATTGTTATCCTTACTGGGACCTGAGCTCACCCCTTTCTATGTTTTATTTTTCCCAGGATGAGAAGAAGTATATTATGACTGACCTACGGGGATAGTCTAAGGGAGATGAATGTGTTAAAAGGAGACACAATGTTTTTGTTTTTCATTTCATAATGTAATGTAAAACTTATGTTTGTATCTAGTACTTCCAAGGATATTAAATTGATTGGTCTTTTGGGATTTGATCCATTTTGATCATGCCCATGTTATGTAATAATGCATCAACTCTGGGTAACTAGGGTCGGTGCATTACATTCTTGATTGCTTGTTTTTCAGCCTTGAAGAACGCCTCTCGTACTTGAGAGGGGCTGGAAGAGTATTCAAGCTAGAAATTTTTTAGCTCAACAATTCTCAATTCGTCAGTTGTGCAATTCAGTATATGGTACAATATATGTATGTGTCTATTTATTGACATGGGGCTTCAGTTGCAATATTTAATTGCGTAACAATAATTAAATACATTCATAACCTTGGAGAAAACTCATGCTATTAATAATAATATCACGTCATTATTTATGGTGTGCCAATTTGTGAAAAACAGAATTATGAATAAAATTCCACATCACAAAAATAATAACAGCATTATTTTAATTTGTACCAACTAGTTAAATAATTATTCATCGTATTTCAAATAATTATTTTACTATCAGATCGGACTTGGTCCGCTTGAAGTCCTTTTCCATTTATTGAACACCTGAATAAATAAATAAATGATTTATTCTCTTAAATAAATATTTTATTTACAAACTAGTAAATAAATATTTATTAAATGTTCAATAAAATAAATAAATATATTTTACCCACAGTCTAGTAAATAAATATTTATTTAATTTATGAAATCATTTTAACTTGAATAAAATTATTCCATTGTATTGAGAATAATATTTATTAATTAAATTCAAATAGAATTTAACTAAGACCACCAGAATAACTTAGTGTGTGACCCTCTAGGATTCTTTCTCATTGGCATTAAGTGGACTTGCATAAAGTTCAAAAGTACTTTATAGAAATGGGTCAAGGCACCCAAGAGAAATAACTTAAGGTCGCAACAATGACATCCACATACGAATGTTCACTGTGTAATATAATCTATGTGTCTCAATAACTCATCAAGCAAGTTTCATGATAGTGTCATCAACCTTTGTGCTTGATATGTCATTCTTTAACTACCTGAAATAAAATCGTCATTACACCATGTCCATGGAATTTCATGTGATGGTTCTATTTCAATCAAAGGGTTAAGATATCGACTTCCATAAATGGAAGGGACAAATCCTTCCTCGACTTATCCATTAATAACATGTCACTTTTGACGCACCCAACATACCCTACTTCCCACCAACTCCCTGCATAACGGTTTTCATCAGCAAATCAAAGTGTGCGATTCATGACACGTATTAATGATAATATTAAAGTTTAAGGATCATTACACATGCTCGCAAATAATAATATCCGATGACACCAAAACATGCAGAATTCCTACTGGCGGGTCTGTTCTCATAATCTACTGTCTTGGAGATTACTAAGTGTGAACTTCATGAGAGGAAGTACCATCTGCTTACGAGTATTCACACCTGATAGTATGCATTTTATGCGTCCCATCATAGTATATCATCCAACCATATAACTATATTTAATAATATTGTTATAGAATTTCAAGGTTCTCATCATAGTGGAGAACTCCCATGACCTTATCAATGCAACAAATACTCTACTACATTATTACATCATAGTCATGCAGAATAATGAAAAATTTGTAATAAGATGTTTAATATTTAAATACATTAAATATACATGTAATCAAAGTAAAACCAGTTGGTTCTAAGACACCAAATCTTACAAACTTCTACTTAGACTAGAGCCAACTGTCTATGACTTTCAGTCCGCTAGACCTCACATGGTGATCATGTTTTTGCTGAGTCAAGGCTTTATTCAAGGGGCCTGCCATATTGTCTTCCATGGAAATACCGCTCACTGTAACTTCACCTCTTTGAGAAAAATTCCTCAAGATATGATACTTCTAAATTATGTGCTTCGTCCACTAATGTGACCTTGTCTCTTTTTCAAGAGTCGCTGCTGCAGTATTATCACAATTCAATGGGATGGGATCTTTACTAATAGGTATCACATTCAGCTCCTAGACAAAGTTTTTCATCCAAACTGCTTATTTAGCTACCTCAGAAGTTGCGATATACTTGAACTCTTCTGTAGAATCTATGACCACATTCTTCTTTGAGATCTTCTAGCTCATTGCACCTCTATTCAAAGTGAATATGTATCCTATTTGTGACTTCATGTCATCTTGATCAGTCTGGAAACTAGAATCTGCATATCCTCTGATGACTAGTTCCTCGTCTCATCCATAAACTAGGAACATATCCTTAGTATGACTCAGATACTTTAGAATAGTCTTGACTACCATCTAATGGCATTCACCTGGGTTAGCCTGATATCTTCCTACTACACTCAATGCATAGGCGACATCCAGCCTAGTGCATATCATGGCATACATGACTGACTCAATCATTGTTATGTAAGGATTATTTTCCATTATCTTTCTTTCCTCATGTGTCTGAGGACACATTTTCTTGGAAATATGAATTTCATGTGATTTTGGAAACAATCCCCTCTTGGATTGTTCCATACTGAATATCTTAAATATCTTATCAATGTATGTACTTTGACTTACGCCCAGCAATCTATTGGATCTATCACGATGGATCTTGATCCCAAGAATATATGTTGCCTCACCCAAGTCCTTCATGGAGAAGCATTGATTAAACCATTCCTTAATATACTATAAGACTGGTATATTGTTTCCAATAAGTAATATGTCATCAACATATACTATTAAGAAAATGATTGTACTCCCACTAAACCATTTGTATACACAAGGATCACATTCGTTCTTGATAAAACCAAATTTTTTTATGTCTTTATCAAAATGAATGTTCCATGACCTGGATGATTACTTTAATCTATAAATGGATTTTTTTTTTAACTTGTATACCTTATTGGCATCATTTGGAGTCATAAATACTTCAGGTTGTGTCATGTAGACATCTTCCTGAAGGTTCCCATTAAGTAAGGTTGTTTTGACATATATTTTCTAAATATCATATTCATGGTAAGCGAAAATGGACAATAGAATTCTGATGGATTTCATCATTGAAACTGGTGAAAAGGTTTCATCATAGTCAATGCCTTGATGTTGTTTGAACCCTTTTTCAACTAGTCACACCTTATAGGTACTGAATTGTCCTTCCATGTCCAGTTTCTTCTTGAATACCCATTTGTAACCAATAGGCTTTACATCAACTGGAGGATCTACCAAAATCCAGACTTGGTTTTGGTACATGGAATCCATTTCAGAATTCATGGATTCTTTCCACTTGGAAACATATGTGCTACTTACTGATTCGTTGTAGGTTAGAGGATCATTATTATCAACTAATAATGAGTCACCATCCTTGGTAACTAGAAAAATGTATTGTTCCGGTTCTCTAACCTCTCTTGTACTCCTACGTAGTTCTTGTGTCTCTAGAATATTTCTCTCTTCCACGGGGATTTGTGTAATATGCTCCTATACTAACTCTTGTGTCCCTTGAGCCTCAACTTCATCAAATTCTATCTTGCTCCCACTATCTCTTTTGGATATGTGCTCCCTCTCAAGGAATTTGGCATGTATTTCCATTATATACTTTTTGTCTAAGGGGTTGTATCGGTAATATCCCCTTGTTTCCTTGGGGTATCCTATTAAGGTACATTTTTTGCCTCGGGATGCAAGTTTGTTACCTAAAGAGGCCTTAACAAATGCATCACTTCCCCACACATGTAAATTCAATAACATGTCTTTCTTTCCACTCCAAAAACTTGTATGTAATACCATTTATCGATTTAGTTGGTACTTGGTTTAGTATGTGCACCGATGTTTGTAACGCATATCCCCAAAAGGATAATGGAAGACTCTCATGACTCATCATTGATCTCATCATATCCAAAAAGGTGTGGTTCCTCCTTTCTCTCACTCCATTCCACTGGGGAATGTAAGGAGGAGTGAGTTGGGATAGGATCCCAAACTCCCGTAACTAATCAATGGAGTCTTGATTAAGATATTATCCACCGTGGTCTGAGTGGATTTTCTTAATCTTCTTACCAAGATGGTTCTCAACTTCATTCTTGTAATATTTGAACTTTTCAAAATAATCCGACTTATACCTCATTAATTAGATATATCCATATCTACTAAAATAATAAGTAAAAGTTATGAAGTATGAGTACCCTCCCCTTGCTTCAACTGAAAATGGTCCACACACATTGGTATGAACTAATTCAAGAAGTTCTTTATCCCTTTCACCTTTCCCACTAAATGGGGATTTAGTCATTTTTCCTTGTAAACATGCATGACATACGCCAAGTGGTTTTAGTTCTAAAGAATCTAAATATCCATCTTGATGTAACTTTGTTAATCATTTCTCGTTTACATGACCTAGCCAGTGATGCCAAACTTGGGTGTGGTATGAGTCATGTGAAATATATTTGATATCAATTTCCATTACTTGGTTTGTGTAATCCAACATGTAAATACCATTGTATAAATGTTCCCTACCAAAACAAATGTTATATTTGTAAAATAAGTAACATTCATTTCAAAAATTGAAAACAAATCCATATGTATCTAATATGGATATATAAATAATGTTTTTAGTAATAGATGGAACATAATAACAAACCTTTAACACCAAGATCATCCTAGTTGGAAATGTGAGGTGGTAGTCCCTGATAGCTACAGCAGTAAGTCTAGATCCATTGGCTGCTTGCAGATATACCTCCCCTCGGTCAATATTTCTAAATATACTTGGTTCCTGTATTTGGATACATATGTGATCCCCACAAGCTATATCTAATACCCAATTTGTAGAAACATATATATTAAATTCAATAACAAACACACCTGAAGATTCCCCTTGCTTATTAGGTTGGTTTCAATTCTTCTTCTAGTGGCCTTTCTTACCACATGTGAGACAAATAGCCTCATGTTCCCTTGCCTCCCCTTTGATCTTCCTTTTATTGGAAGGCCATGAAGAATCTTTGGGCTTAAATATCTTCACCTTCCCTTTCCTCTTATTCACCATAAGGACAGAATAATTTTCTCACTTCATATCTTTGTCCACTTGGAGAATTAGGATAAGAAGATCAGATAGAGACTTCTCAATGTTGTTCATGTTAAAATTAACAACAAAACTGCAGAAGCTCTGAGGGATTTATGCGAGAATGAGATCAGTGCCTAGTTCTTTAGGGAGTTTAAATCCTATAACCTCCAAGCGTGCAATGTATCCAATGAGCTTGACTACTTGAGGCCCATCTGGGGCACTATCTCCAAGATTACTCTAAAAGAGTGCCTTGGAGATCTCAAACCTTTCTTGCCTTTCTCTCTCCAGGTAAAGACCATGGAGGTGCTCGAGTATTCTATAAGTATCCATGTTTCTGTGAGACTTCATGATCTCACTAGAAATTGATGATAGCATCAAACATTGAAAGTCAGCTGCATCGTTCATATGTTTCTCATAGACCAATAAATCCTCAGCACTCGCCTCTTTGGTAGGTGGATCAGGTAATGTTGACTCCAACATGTAAGACTTATGTTCATGGCGTAGGATAACCTGAAGGCGTCTAAACCAGTATTGGGAGTTACTGTCGGTGAGGATGTTGTCTTTATCAAGAATTGATCATAGAGATAGTGTGGTTGATGATCTTTTCATTTTTATTCTATAATTAAAAAATCATATCATTAGTACTTTCTTGGTTACATTTTTATGAGAATAATAAATTAAGTCTCCCACTATTTTATCAAATTCCAATGGCCCTCACCATTGAACTCAAAATGTCTAGTTTCCATGACATTCTAGTGGAAAGGATCCATATTACCTTTTGTATAACCCCAACAAGGGTTGGTCAAGCTATTTGAAGTTATTTAGGTAGGAAGGTCTTTGCCAACTGTGGTCTTGAAGCTCCTTGATCTGTTAAGTGGACTCCCCAATCCTGAAATCCTAACTTTGGATTTCCTGAACTCTTGCCTCTAATATTACACCAAGTCTATCAAGGGCTACTTATCTTGATGTAATATGGTTAAGTCAACCTGAAACCTTTCATAAGGTTTTCATTTATAAAAGTATGTGTGCCGACAAGGGTTGGTCAAATAGATAGTTTTATTGATTTTTTCTCTTAATCAAGTAATGGAAGGATTAGTATAACTTAATATTGTATTTGAGGGATTTTTATCTCTTATGCGTGAATTTATTATTATCATTATCACATGCTTGTTAATATTAAGTGGAAATTAATTTATTGATTAACCATATCTTGATAATATTTACACATAATCCTAGTTTATTTTAGTTCCATCTTGCATGCTTGTTTAATTCATTAATTATGTGATCATGACAATACATCCATAATGATAAACCATGAATATGACAGAAATAAAATAAAGAAAGGGGAATGATCGTGATCTTTTATAATGGTTAGTTTATCTAGTGGTTGATAAACTAACCATGTCCTAGGGGAGAAACACCTTGAACCTGTTGGGTTCATGTTTACAACTTTCCACTTGTCCACCTTTATATCTCTTGGGATTGATTTCGTTTTGGCTCCAACTTGAACTAACTCTACTAGCTTGGTATTTCCATACATTAAATATTCCTTTTTTTAACTCACATACAGGTGAGGGGTAAAAAGAGGGTTTACTTAAAATAAATCTTGGGCATGCAGGCCCTACATATTAATGAGGAGAAGGATCACAGGTTAAAAAATTAATTAAAATAAATAAATTAAAAGAAACCATCCACATAAAAAGGTATTGTCCTATCTCATGATAATCCATACATGCAAATATATTTATGTATAAATAAAACTAGAATTCAATTATTTAATCATTCTTCTTTAAGATAAATCACACTCGAATCAATTAATTATCATATTTAATTAATCAATCCTTTTATCTTAAACCCTTTTCTAAATTTCCTTGAGATTCTCATTCATCATAAATTTAAACAGATAAATTCATTTAAAATTATATTTTTACGTAACTTATACCTTGGAGGCAACCCGGTGAATTCTTATTCATAACTACCCAATGAGTAGAAATGAACATTAAGAAGATGTTAAATTAAACACATATATATAAAACACCTATCACATGTTGTACCTTAGCTTTACTCTCGCACGATGGTAAATTTCTCAAGGGTTTGTATAATATAATAACAAATTTTAATAAATCTGTGTAATTTGGATGAGTACACAACGTGTAGTGGGCCACACGCTATGTAGTTCCTCGTTACACGGTCTCCAGCTGGGCAAGCCATGTATGGGGTACACAGTCCAACCCTACCCCAAAGGGACTACATGCCATGTCCAGTGGCCCACATGGTGTGTAATCTAGAAACTGAATTCCACTTGTTCCTAATCAACACATGGAGTCATTAAGACTTAGAAAAAATCCAATGACACGGCTTGGTTTGACGGACCAGACCCGGTGCATTGAACCTTGACTACACAGCGTGTACTGCCAAATACATGTTGTGTGTTCTAGTGTTATATATCCAGGAACCTTTGGAACCTTAATATGAGATCCTATATTTTATTTTAATCAAAATTAAAATAAAAGATCATTTCTGTAAGGTGAACGAGAAACGAAAGAGGAGGAACGGATCTTGAGATTCAAATTTGAAAAACGATTAAATTGAATTGAAATGACTAAATTATTAAATGCATAAATCATAAAAGAAATATTTAAATAATTATAAACTATGATGTAATCACTCTGACACCACTTGTAGGTTTCAGGCACAGTGGAAGTGTGGTGGGGCGGGTACCCAACTTTAATTTTTACCATGATCAATGATTATTCTGGGATCAATACTCTAATGAATGCCAGTCTCCACAGAATAGAATCAAAGATTTAGATAAATAATGAAGAGGACTAAAACCTTTAGATTGGATCTTAAACATCATGTTTATAATTGATTTAATTAATTTCATAAAGAGAAAAATACATAGATCTTCAGTATTTTCTTCGTTGATGATGTTGATCGTCTGAAATAACCCTTCTGGATTATCTCCTTGCACTTGAGAGGATCCAAAATAGAATCCCTCTAGTGGTGATCCACATGTGCTCCAATGGCCTCCGATTAACACCACTCATTCTCTGGGTGCTAGCGCAGAGAAGCGAGTGTCATGTGTCGGTCATTCTTGATCGCTTATTCTTTGGCTTTGAATAACATCTCTCATTCTTGAGAGGGGTGGGAAGAGGATTAGAGTGAGAAATTTTTTAGCTCAACAATTCTCAATTTGTTGGCCCTACAGTTCAGTACATGGTACAATAGATGTATGTGTCTATTTATTGACATGGGGCTTTAGTTACAATATTTAATTGCATAACAGCAATTAAATACATTCATAACTTATAGAAAACACATGATATTAATAATAATACCGCTTCATTATTTATGGTGCGCCAACTTTCATAAAACGGAATTATAAATAAAATTACACACCACAAAATAATAGCAGCGCTATTTTAATTTGTGCTAACTAGTTAAATAATTATTCATCATCTTGCAAATAATTATTTTACTATCGGACCGGACTTGGTTCACTCGAACTCCACTTCCATTTATTGAACACCTGAATAAATAAATAAATAATTTATTCTCTTAAATAAATATTTTATTTACAAACTAGTAAATAAATATTTATTAAATGTTCAATAAAATAAATAAATATATTTACCCACAATCTGGTGAATAAATATTTATTTAATTTATGCAATCATTTTAACTTGAATAAAATTATTCTTCTATCTTAAAAATAATATTTATTAATTAAATTCAAATAAAATTTAACCGGGACCATCAGAAATACTTAGTGTGTGACCCTCTAAGATTCTTTCACATTGGAATTGGGTGGGCTTGACAAAAGTCCAAGAGTACTATCTAGAAACGGGTCAATGTAACACCCCGATCCTAGTTACCCAGATTCGGTGCATTATTACATAACTTTGGCATGATCACAAGGGATCAAATCCTGAAAGACTGATCATTTTAGTATCCTTGGAAGTACTAGATACAAACATAAGTTTTACATTACATTATGAAATGAAAAACAATAACATTGTGTCTCCTTTTAACACATTCATCTTCCTTAGACTATCCCTGTAGGTTAGTCATAATATACTTCTTCACATCCTGGGAAAAATAAAACATAGAAAGGGGTGAGCTCAAGTGCTCAGTAAGAATAACAATATTGCAGAAACATTCATAAATAAGCATAAACATTTAAGGAAATGTATAAGACTATAACACAAGCCTTTTAAACTTAAACTTCAGAATAATATGGAAAATATAAATCAAATAATTCTATTTACTTATTCACAGGGATATTCTACTTGTTGAATAATCACATGTAATATCAATACACAATTTTATAATGATGGAATGCATAATTTCAGACATCATAACCACATAGTCAAGGTATCTTTCCAATACTACAAATAATATTTTTTCAAGGACTTGTGAAAAGACACTAGTTTGTCTCATGATACATACTGATGCATCGAGAGGCTATAGCGGGCTCCACCCGTCACTTACTAATTCCAATGCATTCCTCATATGAAAAGGTTGAAACATAACCTAAACATTCATATTAAAACTAGAATACGAAATGTTAATACTTTAACCATAAACCATGAATGGTATAAAAATAACACATCCACATTCAAACATATCACAAAACCTTTAATACAATATGGAAGATTGTATCATAATAAATCAACGTCAAACAAGTGTAAAATCCATCAATGGATGCTGACATAGATGAAATCAAAACTTTTTGAGAGAAATATCTCTTTCTATTTTAAAATCATTTAAAAGTCATGTAATTATAAAAGAAAAGATTTATTTTGAAAATATTCTTATAAGATTGTAAGGGAAGCTTTGAAGGTTTTATAATGTCATAAAATAGTCACACCCTCCGTATAAGTTAAAAAAATATATTCTTTCCTTAATTTTGTCGAAAAGGAAATAAAGGACCTTATTTGGAAAACAACAGAAAGATTACTTTATAAAAATTTTATAAAAATTAAAACAAGGTTATAAATTACTTTAAAACATATTCTAGAAAATAGTAAAAATGTTCTGAAATTCATTTTTAAGAAACACAGATGTGGATGATAAAGAGGTCTCAGTAGATACTCACGTATAGACAACCTCAGATAATGAAGAGATTGTAAAATTAACCCTTACCTTGTACTTTTCTTTGATCAAGGGTATGTTAACCTCCTGTATGATAGTTAAATAATTGTTATTAAAGTATACAGTAACCACATACATAAATATGATCTTATATATGATCTTATAATATTTTTTTGTTAATAATATTTCAGTAGTATCATTATTTTGGGTGTTAACTAATTTTTTTTCCTTTATATGTTTTGTTATGTAAGTCATGTTTTTTATAGATAGGATGTATTTTTATTCATAAACAGAATGATATTAAGTTCTTAAATATTATTTTTAATCATAAAATGAAAATTATTCTTGAATGATTACGATGGAGAATGAATCTCATCGTGTTCGTGGAGACGGTAATCCGTATGTACACACGAGCAACAATATCATTCTTTTGATGGTGAAATCGTATGTAATTGGATGGTATATCATATATACATAATCATTAACATGTTATATTTATTATTTACATCAATTATACTTGTTATTATACCCATCCAAATAATGAAATGTTGAATAAAAAACTACACCACGACGTGGAGATGGTAAGTCGTACGTACGCACATATGGTGACTTTTCCATTCATAGGATTGATAGAATAATGAATATGGTTGTACCATATTTATAATAACATCATAGTATGTAGAAGGTTCTGGATTTATTATTTTATTATGGAAACAACAAAGAAATAGTAAGTGGAACAATAAAAAAACTTTGAAAGAGGTGATGAAATTATTACCTCTTCTTCGAGCGCTTCCTTTTGATTTGATCAAAAGGGATCCTTAGGTTGGATTTATGATCAAAGTAAGGCCTCTAGTGTTAAGTGAGGGTATTTTTGAGGATATTTTAGTAGGTTTTGGCTAAGACAAATGGCTTTGGAGGTGTGAAATAAATATAAGGGGAAGTACCCTTTTATAAGAGAGGTGATGGTCACTTTAGGAAAAGCTTGAAATATTATTTTATTATACAATCATATTCGGTTTATAATGGCTCCAAAATGATTTATTTCGAGGTCAAGGTGGGTATGTGTCGAAAACCTCTCAACCAATAGGTTTTATATAGGTTTGGGTCACCATATTAACCTTATATTTTATATTTAACTCTTAGTTAAATAGTTTAACTTTTACCATGTATTCTTGTATTATTATAATAAATGGTTAATAAACTTATTATAAAAAGCCAAGAGAACCTCATGTGGTTTATTATTGATATATATAACCTTATATAAGTCATTTGGAATAACATTATATTTTTAGGAATATTATATCAATTAATGATATAGTATTTATTTTAAAAACTCATTTATGTCAATTTTGACACTATTTAGTATTTGGTTTTTCTGAAAGTCATAACAACTTTATAATTTCGAAAAAAAATTATTTAATCAACCCTAACATGTCATATTAAACTAGAAAATTATTTTAATACATAAAAAGTCTTGATTTATAATTATTTTAATATTTATAATATCAATTATTTTAATCTTTCAATAATAAGGTAATTACTACATCATCATTGTGTCATAAATAAATTTAATTATTTAATGTATAAAAATTATAAATAAAATAAAAATATGTAGGAAATATTTTTATCTTTCTAATTAATATTTATAGTCTAATTTATCTTATTTATAACCCAATATTAAAAAAAATTAGTTATTAAAATTTGAATTTAACACTTTTAACTCTTCTTTAAATAAAATAATAATAAATGACCGAATCTAATACAAGTAGACCAAAAGGATCATATTTTATTACTAAGGTTTATTTTGGTCTAAATAAACTTATCTAATAGAATTAGGACATGTGTTAGGGTAATTATAATATCATTTTTACCTTTAATTACCCTATTTACTTTTAACCGTGGTAAATAAAATTCAAAAGTTATTATTCACCAAAAATTATTTTCATCCTATTGAACCACATTTTACTTACTGATTTCAACCATATCTCTTTTATTTTTGAAATTAAATTTACATAAGTGGTAAAATTAAATTTTATGCAAATTTTCAAATGTGCCTAGAAGGTGGGTAAAAGATGTTAAAAGTTCAATAAAATTTTATATATATAATCTTATTATAAAATGACACCAATGAATTACATTGAAAATATATAGGTATTATGTATCTATTTTGAACTAAAATAAATTCAAATAAAATACCTAATTATTTAAATAAAAGGTCCGTTTAAACAATAACGCGGTGTTTTTCACTATTCATCAAAAAATAAAAGTTTTTAGAAAAATACCAAAAATTCACCCTAAGATAATTTTGATATTCCGAATCCAAAAATGAAGTCCATTTTGAAAAATAAAATTTTAAAAATTTTAAAAATTGGTTATTACTATTCATAATGGTTAGTTTGATTTTTTGTGGTGTGTTAAAACTTCAAGTTGCGTACAGCGCAAGCTATTGCATTATTCAAAGAGAAATGTATCTTGGAAGCTTAGGGTGTTACATTCTTCCCTCATTCAAATAATTTTTTCCTTGAAATTTCTATATTACTACTGCATAAAAATATTTGGGTGGTTCTTCATCATAAATTCATCGAGTTCCCACGTTGCCTCTTCCATATTATGGTTTCTCCATAGAAATTTTACCAGATGAGTCATCCAGTTTCTCGACACTTGTTCTCTGGTATCAAGAATATTGACAGGCTCATCACAATAAGACAGATCAGGTTCCAGTTCTATTTCTTCATAGGTGAGTACATGCATTGGTTCAGACATGTATTTTCTCAGTAGTGATACATGGAACACATCATGAACTTTGGAGAGACTTGGTGTTATTTCCAAATAGTAAGATACAACTCCAATTCATTCTAGAATTTTGAAAGGTCTGATGTACCTGGGACTCAATTTACCCTTCTTACCAAATCGTAAAACACCCTTCTAAGGAGATACCTTTAAGAAAACATGATCTCCTACTTGAAATTCCAAATCCTTCATTCGGTTATCGGCATAGCTCTTTTTCCTACTTTGAGCTGCTTTGATGTGGGTTTGGATAATCTTAACATTTTTCATTGTTTCCTCAACAATTTTTGGGCCTATGATTTTTCTTTCACCAACATCATCCCAACCAGTTGGTGTGCGACATCTCTTTCCATATAACGCTTCATATGGTGCCATCTGAATACTTGAATGGAAGCTATTATTATAGGAAAATTCTACCAGAGGTAAATACTGATCCCACATACCTTGAAAGTAAAGTGAACTAGATCTCAACATTTCTTCTAAGGTTTGAATAGTCAGTTCTGATTGTCCATCATTTTGAGGGTGGTATGCAGTGCTCAAACAAAGTTCAGTATCCAGGGCTTTCTAAAGACTTTTCCAGAACCTTGATGTAAAATGGGGATCATGATTAGAAATAATCGATATGGGTACACCATGAAGTTTTACAACTTCATTAATATATAGTCTTTATAAACGTTCAAGTGGTAAATCTTCTCTTATAGTAAGAAAATGTGTTGACTTGGTAAGACAATCAATAATGACCCATATTGAATCATTCCTTCTAGGATTATTTGGTAGCCCCTTGACAAATTCCATCGTAATATCATATTATTTCCACTCAGGTATGGTAAAAGGTTGCATGAATCCTCCAGGATGTTTTCTTCTAGCCTTAACCTATTGACAAACCATACATCTTGACACATAATCAGAAATCTCCCTCTTCATGTTGTCCCACCAAAAATGTTCCTTCAAAACTCTATACATCTTAGTGCTACCATGGTGTATAGAGAAATTGGAGCTATGAGCATCATCCAACAATTCCTTTTTTAAATTAGGTATATCAGGAACACAAAGTCTCTTCCCAAATTTCAAAATTCCATATTCATATATTAATTCAATCAATATCCCATCATTCATAGCTTTAATTTTATTTTTAAACTCCTCATCATCAGTTTGATAAGATGGTTTGGAAACCATTTGAAAAATTATTGATGTTTCACCTTCCATGATTATTCCCATATACATATTTACTAGATCCATGAAAATAGGATCCCTTTCAACTCTCATATTGTTCAAAAATCCATGATTCTTTCTGCTCAAATCATCTACCACCTTATTTACCATTCCCAGGTGGTAGTGTATAGTGAAATCATAATATTTGAGTAGTTTAATCCATCATCTTTTCCTCATGTTGAGTTATTTTTGTAAGAAAATATACATCAAACTCTTGTGATCGGTATATATCTCATATTTTTCACCATAGAGATAGTGTATCTATATCTTCAAAGCAAAGATTACAGTTGCTAACTCAAGATCATGAGTGGGATAGTTTTGTTCATGAATTTTTAGTTGTCGTGATGCATAGGCAATAACACTATCATTCTTTATAATGATACAACCAAATCATTTCTTTGAATCATCGCTATAAATAAAAAACCCATCATTTTCTGATGGTAGAGTCAATATAGGATCATTGACTAATTCTATATTTAGTTATTCAAAACATTTTTCACAATCTTTTTTTCAAACAAATTTAACCCCTTTATGTGTGAGCTTGGTTAATGGGTTTACCAATCGGTAAAAATTATGGATGAAACACTAATAATAACCTGTTAAACCAATAAAACTGCATACCTCAGTTATACTTATCGGTGCTGGCCATTCTTGGATTGCCTTGGTCTTTGAAGGGTCGATAAAGATTTCATCCTTAGATACAATATGGCCAAGAAAAGAAATTTCCTAAATCCAGAATTCACATCAGCTAAACTTCCCATATAATTAATTTCTTCTAAGGGTTTTCAGAATAGTCTGCAAGTGATTTCCATGATCTTTGTAGCTTTTTGAGTATACCAAGATATCATCAATAAATACCACTACAAAGTCATCAGGATATTCCTTGAAAACTCTATTCATTAGATCCATGAAAATATAGGGTGAATTAGTCAGTCCAAAAGGCATTACTGTAAGCTCCTAATGTCCATACCTGGTACGAAATGATGTCTTCAGAATTTCTTCCTTCTTCACGCACAAATGATGATATCCAGATCGAAGGTCAATCTTTGAAAAATATTGAGCTCCATGAAGTTGGTAGAATAAATCATAAAAGCATGTTAGAGGATACTTGTTATTTATTGTTATAGCATTGATCTCCCTGTATTCAATGCACAACCTCATAGATCCATCTTTCTTCTTAACAAAAAGAACAGGGGCTCCCCATGGAGAAACACTAGGGATAATAAATCCATTATTACTCAATTACTCTAGTTGTTTCTTTAGTTACACTAATTCCACAATGTCCATTCTATAAGGGGTATTCGATATGGTCCTTGAACTAGGAATTAAGTCAATGGAAAACTCAATTTCTCATTCTGAAGGATTTCTAGGTAAATCGTCTAGAAACACATAAACATTTTCTTGCACAATAGGTACGTCCTCCATTTGAAAATTCTTTTACTCACCCATAGTTATTTCATTATCTTCCTCCACAAAAATTGAATTTAGTAGAGCTACTTGGGGTGGATCTAGATAAAAATCAGGTGGTGATGTTTCTGCTCTAAAGATAAGGTACTTCTTATCATCATCAAAAATTGTAACCTCTTTCTTCTTATAATAAATTTTCGCATCATGGTCCGAAATCCAATCCATACCGAGGATTATATAAAATTAAATCATAGGTATGGAGATGATATTAGCAGATAAAGAACATTTATATGCCCTAATGGGTATTGGTTCACAAAAATTTGTTGCAATGATACTTCCCTTAGGAGTTTTGACTAACAACTTCCTTGTTAAATCAAATTGGAAATATATAATTTTCTTAGAAAACTGAGAAGATGTAAAAAAATGTGATGATCCAGAATCAAATAAAGCATTGGCTAAATTTGAGGAAACCATTAAATTATCTACCACCATGTCATTCAGAGATTCAACCTCAGCAGTAGTGATCGCATAAGATTGTCCTTTCTCCCTTGGCCTTTTTTGAGGTAAGTTTCCTTGGTTCTTAGTACATTCATTTTCATAATTTCCCCATTTCTCTACAATTTTAGCATTCAACATTGATAGCCTCTTTCTTTCCCTTGCAATCAAGAGCTTGGTGGCCTTTTTCACCACACTTGTAACATACTCTCATTCCCTTCAGGAAAGTACCAGGGTGTTTCTTCCCACATTTACTGCAGGATGGAAATTCAAATTTTCTCATCTTCCCCTTATTTTTATTTCTATAGTTTTCAGTAGATCTCTTCTTATCTTGCGTTGATTTAAAGTTGTAAGACTTAGATAATTCCTTTTCTGTCTTGATAGCACATGAGACAATATCTTCTTACTGTGAGAAGGATTGTGAGACTAATTCTCAATGGAGAAATGGTTTTAACCCATCAAATAATCGATCAATATTACTCCTTGGGTTACGTATATAATTTTTTGCATGTCTCGCTAACCTTGCAAAGTTATCCTCACACTTTGCAACATTCTCATCCTTCTTTTTCCACAAACACAAAAATTGTCTTTCCATATCCGCACAATGGTCACGAGGAAATTATTTTTCTAATAAAATATCTTTAAACTCCCTTTATTCCATATTTTATACTTCTTCATCCTCCTTTGTGTTTAGAATTAATGACCACCATTGATCTGCATTTCCCATGAGGCGATAAACTGCCATGACAACTTTTTCCCTTTCTCTACTCCCCAAAGCATGAAATATTTTCTCTAAGGAACTTATCCATTACTCAGCTACAAATTGATTTATAGTCCTATTGAATGTTTGTGGTTGTTTCCTCATTAATTTATCTAACATTGATCCTCCACATTGTGGATCAGGGTGCTCCATACGGGTAAGTTTATTATTCATAACCTGAGTGAGTTTTCCCATTATGGTTATAAGTTTTTCAGCATCGGTTGCATCACCAGATCCACTATAATTATCTTGAGTAGGATATAAATTCCTACATGTATTATGTGCACTGGTATGGTTTCCATTCCTTCCACTAGGCACCATTTCTAAATAATGGCATACACTAGATTAGTTTATGAATCACAATACATAATTCCAAACTAGTAAAATACCTAACATAAATTGAATATCTTATTCATATAATCCATAATCATAAAAAAATATTTTCTATGAGGAATTATTTACTCATAAATCCTTCATAATGGTTTGTAAAAAATGTGAATTATACTAATCATATCTCCAGGGAGTGTCTTAACCAAGAGTGCAACAAGGCTCATTGTCCTGTACCAGGATACCCCAGGTTAAGCTCAAAACTCCATACTGAAGTTTTCACTCCTAGGTACATATGTTCCAGAGCTGCCTCTACCTGCTCGTATCCAGACAGGGATTTATTTCTTAGAAAATAAAAAAAATATCTATATTACCAAAATTCTAGGAATTTTTTCTATATTAATCCTCAAAGTCTATCTTAGGGTAATATTCTCTAATAAAAGTTTTTTTATAAATCTAGCTTCCAAGTTTTGAACTAAACTTCCTTTGATACCAACTATAATGCCCCAACCCTGGTTACCCAGAGTTGGTGCATTATTATATAACATCGACATGATCACAAGGGATCAAATCCTGACAGACCGATCGGTTTAGTAGCCTTGGAAGTACTAGATACAAACATAAGTTTTACATTACATTATGAAATAAAAAACAACAAAATTGTGTCTCCTTTTAAAAAATTCATCTCCCTTAGACTATCCCTATAGGTTAGTCATAATATACTTCTTCGCATCCTGGGAAAAATAAAACATAGAAAGGGGTGATCTCAGGTGCTCAGTAAGGATAACAGTATAGTAGAAACTTTCATAAATAAGCATAAACATTTAAGGAAACATATAAGACTAAAACACACTCCTTTTAAACTTAAAATTAAGCATAATATGGCCAAGATAAATAAAATAATTCTATTTACTTATTCACATGGATATTATACTAGTTGAATAATCATATGGAATATCAATATCCAATTTCATAATGATGGAATGCATAATTCCGAACATCATAACCACATATTCAAGGCCTAGTGATAATACTAAAAATAATATTTTTTCAAGGCCCTATGCCACGACACTAGTTTGTCTCGTGAGACCTAGCAATTCATCAAGGAGCTATAGTGGGCTTCACCCATCACTTACTAAGTCCAATGCATTCCTCATATGAAAATGTTGAAACATAACATAAACATTCGTATTAAAACTAGCATATAAAATGTTAATACTTTAACCACAAACCATGAATGGTATAAAAATAACACATCCACAGTCAAACATATCAAAAAACATTCAATACAATATGGAATATTATATCATAATAAATCAACTTCAAACAAGTGTAAAATCCATCAAAGGATGTTGACATAGATGAAACCAAAACTGTTTGAGATAAATATCTCTTTATATTTTTAAATCATTTAAAAGTCATGTAATTATAAAAGAAAACATTTATTTTTAAAATATTCTTATAATCTTGTAAGGGAAGCTTAGAAGGGGTTATAATAGCAGAAAATAGCCGCACCCACCGTATAAATTAAAAAAACATCCTTTCCTTAATTTTGTCAAAAATGTTGTAAAGGACCTTGTTTGAAAAACAACATAAAGATTCATTTATAAACATTTTATAAAAATTAAAATGAGGGTATAAATTAATTTAACCCATAGTCGAGGAAATAGTAAAAATGTTTTGAAATACATTTTTAAGAAACACAGATGTGGATGATAAAGAGGTTCTAGTAGATACTCACGTATAAATAACCTCAGATAATGAAGAGATTGTAGAATTAACCCTTACCATGTACTTTAACTTGTACTTTTACTTGATATAGGGTACATTAAACTCATGTATAATATTTAAATCATTGTTAATAAATTATACAGGAACCACATACATAAATATGATATCATATGTGATCTTATAATATTTCTTTGTTAATAATATTTCAGTAGTATCATTGTTTCGGGTGTTAACTGATTTTTTTTACTTTATATGTTTTGTTACGTAAGTCATATTTGTTATGGATAGGATATTTTTTATTCATGTTAATAATGATATTAAGTTCTTAAACCTTATTTTTAATCATGAAATAAAAATTATTCTTAAATGATTACGATGGGGAATGAATCTCATCGCGTTCGTGGAGACAGTAATCTGTACGTACGCACGAGCGACAATATCATTCTATTGATGGTGAAATCGTATGTAATTGGATTTTATATCATATATACATAATAATTAACATTTTATATTTAATATTTACATCAATTATACTCATTATTATACCCATCCAAATAATTAAGTGTTGAATAACAAATTACACCACGACGTGGAGACGGTAAGTCGTGCGTACGCGCGTATGGTGACTTTGTCATTCATAGGATGGATAGAATAATTAATATGGTTGTACCATATTTATAATAACATCATATTATATATAAGTTACTTTATTTATTATTTTGTTCTAGAAAAAAAAAAGAGGAAGTGGAAGAAGAAAAGAACTTTGAAAGAGGTGATGAAATTATTACCTCTTCTTCGGGTGCTTCCTTTTGATTTGATCAAAATGGCTCCTTAGGTTGGATTTTTGATCAAATTAAGGCCAATAAGTTTAATTTAGGGTATTTTTAAGGATATTTGAGGAGGTTTTAGCCAATAAAAATGGCTTTGGTGGTGTGAAATTAAGAGAAGGGGAAGTACCCTTTTATAAGAGAGATGAGGGTCACTTTAGGAAAAGCTTGAAATATTATTTTATTATACAATCATATTCAGTTTATAATGGCTCAAAAGGGATTTATTTATAGTATAAGGTGGGTATGAGTCTAAAACATCTCAACCAGTAGGTTTTAGATAGGTTTAGGTCACCATGTTAACCTTATCTTTTAGATTTAAATCTTAGTTAAATAGTTTAACTTTTACCATGTATTCTTGTATTATTATAATAAATGGTTAATAAACATACTATAAAAAGACAAGAGAACCCAAATTTGTTCATTATTGATATATAAAACCTTATATAAGTCATTTGGATGAATATTAGATTTTTAATAATATTATATCAATTAATAATATAGTATTTTCTTTAAAAACTCATTTATGTCAATTTTGACACTATTTAGTATTTGGTTTTTGTAAGTCATAAAAACTTTATAATTTAGAAAAAAAATTATTTAATCAACCCTAAAATGTCATATTAATATATAAAATTCTTTTAATACATAAAAAGTCTCAATTTACAATTATTTTAATATTTATAATATCAATTATTTTAATCTTTCAATAATAAGGTAATTACTGCATCATCATTGTGTCATAAATAAATTTAATTATTTAATGTCTAAAAACTATAAATAAAATAAAAATATATAGGAAATATTTTTATCTTTCTAATTAATATTTATAATCTAATTTATCTTATTTATAACCCTATATTAAAAATGTTTTAGTTATTAAAATTTGAATTTGACACTTTTAACTCTTCTTTAAATAAAATAATAATAAATGTCCTAATCTGATTTTAGCAAACCAAAAGGATCATATTTTATTCATAAGGTTGATTTTGGTAGAAATAAACTTATCCAAAAGAATTATAACATGTGTTAGGGTAATTATAATATCATTTTTACCTTTAATTACCCTATTTACTTTTAACCGTGGTAAATAAAATTCAAAAGTTACTATTCACCAAAAATTATTCTCATCCTATTGAACCACATTTTAATTACTGATGTCAACCATGTCTCTCATATTTTTTAAATTAAATTCAAAAAAGTGATAAAATTACATTTTATGCAAATTTACAAATGTGCCTAGAAGGTGGGTGAAAGACGTTAAAAGTTCTATAAAATTTTATATATCTAATCTTATTATAAAATGACTCTAATGAATTATATTGAATATATATAGGTATTATGTATCTATTTTGACCTAAAATAAATTTAAATAAAATAACTAATTATTTAAATAAAAAGTCGGTTTTAAACAATAACGCAGTGTTTTTCACTATTCATCAAAAAATGAAAGTTTTCAGAAAAATACCAAAAATTCACCCTAAGATAATTTTGATATTATGAATCCAAAAATTAAGTCCATTTTGAAAAATAAAATTTATAAAATTTTAAAAAGTGGGTATTGCTATTCATAATGGCTAGCTTGATTGGTTGTGGTGTGCTAAAACTTCAAGTTGCGTACAGCACAAGCTATTGCATTATTCAAAAAGAAACGTACCATGGAAGCTTGGGGTGTTATAGTCAAGGAACCCAAGATAAAGAACTTAAGGTCACAACAACAACATCTACATACGAACACTTATTGCGTAATATAATCCCTATGTCTCAATATCTCATCAAGCAGGTTTCATGATAGTGTCATCAACCTTTGTTCTTGATATGTCGTTCTTTGAATACCTAAAATAAACTCGTAATTACACCATGGCCATGGAATTTTGCGTGATGATTATTTTCCAATCAAATTGCTGACATATCAAATTCCATAAATGGAAGGGAAAAATCCTTCCTCGACTTATCCACTAATAACACTACACTCATGATGCACCCAATGTACCCTACTTCCCACCAACTGTCTACATGATGGTTTTTGTCAGTAAATCAAAGTGTGTGAGTCGTGTTAAGTATTAATGATAATATTAAAGTTTAAGGTTCATTAAAAATGCTCACAGATAGAAATATCTGATGACACCAAAACATGTAGAATTCCAATTGGCGGGTTTGTTCTCATAATATCCTGTCTTGGAGATTACCAAGTGCGAACTTCATGATATGAAGTCTCATCTGCTTATGAGTACTCACACCTGACGGTCTGCATGCTATGTTTCCCATCATAGTATGTCATCCAACTGTATAACTATATTTAAGAATATTGTTATAGCATTTCAAGGTTCTCATCATAGTGGGGAACTGTCATGACCTTATCAATGCAACAAATACTCTAGGACATTATTACATCATATTCATGAAAAATAATGAACAATATGTAATAAGATGTTTAATATTTAAATACATTAAATATCCATGTAATCAAAGTACAACCAATTGGTTCTAGGACACCAACTCTTATAGTATCATGGGACATGGTTCATAGTTAATATTAATCATGTGTTAACCATTCTCCTAACACATAATGGCCACTTTTACCTCTTTTTCATGCCCCAAACCCATAAGACACACCCAAACGCCTATTATACTCTCTATAATCATTCCATTACCCAATTTAAAGGGAGTGAAATAAAAATTTAAACAAGAACATACCTCTTTGAAAGTTTGGTATCTTACAATATCCTCACCTTAAAACAGATCATCCTCGAGTTGTACTCAAAAGCACCACTAAGCCTTCATAGAAAAAATATCGAGCCCCCAGGCCCTCATATCCTCCTCCATCTATAACGTTTCTTCTTGAATGCTACCATGCTACCATAGCACTCATACCAAAGTCACAATCTCACTCTAAAGTCTCTTCTCACTATGATCCACAATAAAGACCATATACTCCTCAAAGGATGCATCGACCTCAAGCTCAACATCATCAACACAAAACACATGATATGGGTTGTTGTGATACTTCTAAATTTATGACATGCAAAAAAAATCATGCATATAATTATACCACTATGGAAGATTCAATCATTATGTCACTAGTCTAGTCCTATCTACAATCTCAAATGGCCCCACATATCTAGGTGCCAACTTGCCTTATCTTTGAATCTGACACTGACCCAACCTTAGAAACACTCTAAGTAACACATGGTCACCCACTATAAACCCAAGAGGTCGACGATGTTGACCAGTGTATAACTTTTTTCTACTCTGTTTTGTATTAATATGATTACAAATTAACTGAATGTGCTTTGACACCTCCTGTATGAGACTCGGTCCCAACAACTCTGATTCCCCAACTTTAATCCAACATAAGGGAGATCTACATGGCCTACCATAGAGTAACTCATATGGTTCCATCTGAATAGTCTCTTGATAAATGTTTTTATAGGAGAATTCAACAAAATCTAAGTGCTTCTCCCATGTTCTGCAAAAATATAGGATACATGCCCTCATCATGTCCTCTAGAACATAAATAGTACATTCTGAATTCCTACCCATCTACAGGTGGAAAATTATACTCAAAAACACCTAAATTCCAATATCCTTATGTAACCCTTTCTATAATAGTGAAGTAAAACATGGATCATGATCTGAAACAATACTCTAAGGTGCCCTGTGAAAACGTACTATCTTCCGAACATACAAGTAACCCAATTGATCAATGTTTTAAGTATCTTGTATTAGTAAGAAATGTGCATAATTTTTCAAATGATTCAAAATTACCCATATTGCATTATTATTCTGTGGTATCCCTGGAAGACTTGTCACAAAATCTATGGTAACATTATCCCACTTCTATTTAGAAATGGGAAATAACTGTAAAAGTCTAGAAGGTTGTTGAAGTTGATCCTTCACCTAATGACAGGTGTAGCATTGTTTCACCAAACTTGTAATCTCATTTTTCATTCCCATCCACTGATACTATCTATAAATATCATGGTACATTTTTTTCAAACCAAGGTGCACCGCCCACTTAAAGGAATAAAACTCACGCATTGGATCTTCCTGTATACAAGTAGACACAACAACATGTCCAAAAACATGGATAATATCATTATCATCAATAGTCCAATTGGAAGGTTCCACCCCAACTTATAAATTTTATCACAAATACAGACATTTGGAATCCTCATACTACCTCCTATTAACACAATTCATAAGAGAGGGATCAACAGACAAGGACATGAGTTTCATCAACTCGTGCTCCTCCTGGACACCTATATGCATCTCAGTAAACAAATCCATCATCTGATACTTGGTACTAGACTCATGAACTACTTGATTCTATGTATTTTGAATTAATGAATCTACAACATTGTTTCCCTTCCCCAACATATAATTTGGATCAAAGTAAAAATATTGTATGTACTCAACCCATCTCCACTTCCGAAGATTAAAATCATGCTAGGAAAAGATATATTTGATGCTCTTATGATTATTATAAATAAAAAAATTCTAAACCAAAAGATAGTGTTGTCAGTATTTCAAATCATAAACCACTATATCCAACTCAAGATCATGTGTAGGATTGTTTCATTCATGCATCCTCAACTTCCATGATCCATAATCCATGACTTGATCTACCCTCATCAACACTATCCCAATTCTAGTCCTAGATGTGTCAAAAAACAAGGTATACTCCTTACCTAAATCAAGTAAGATCAAGATTGGTGTAGTGTTAAAATGTTTCTTCAACTCTTCGAAAGCATTCTATCATGCATTATACCACTCAAACTTGATACTCTTCTTATTAAATCTTGAAATCGGCGCTTCTAAGCAAGATAAGTCTTTAATGAACCTTTGATAATAACCCACTAAATGCAAAAAACTCTGAATATCAAAAATGTTTATAGGATGCTCCCAAGAAACCATTTCTTGAACCTTATATGGGTCCACTGACACACCTTCCTCCAAGATGATGTGGCCCACGAAATGTACCTTGTTGATCTATAAATTACACTTTAACAGCTTAGAATATAGTTGATGCTATCTTGGTGTACTTAATACTATTTCGAGATGTTTGGAAAGATCATCCTGAAATTGGGAGTACACTTAGATGTCATCCATGAAAAAAACTAAAAACTAGTCCAAATACGGGTGGAAATTTTGATCCATTAAATCCATAAACACGGTAGGATCATTCATCAACACGAATAGAATTAAGGTGAACTAATAAAAACCATGCCATCTTCTGAAAGCAATCCACTGTACATCAAAAAGTATCACCCTCATATGATGATACCCTGATCTCAAATCAATTTTTTAGAACACACAAGAACCCTTCAACTGGTTAAAAGTAAAATTGATAGTTGGAAGAGGATATTGGTTCTTAATCGTAATCAGATTCGATTTTTGATAATCGACGCATAAGAGTAAGGTTACATCCACCTTCTTAATAAACAACACCATAGATCCCCAAGGAGACATACTCAGAAGGATGAATCCCTTATACTATAATTCCTCTAGTTGAGTTTTAAGCTCTTGAAATTCTGCTAATTCCATTTTATATAGAATTATTGAAACTATATCAGTTCTAGGTATTAGCTCAATCGTGAACTCAACCTCTCTCTCAGGTGGTAACCCTGAGAAATTATTAGGAAACATGTCTTAAATTTTCTCCATGGTAATAGGGAATACATCATACTTCATTCCCCCATCATCAATCATAAAACTTGCCACCTGGACCATGATCTAACACAATTTCCAATGAATTGTCCCTACATAGCCTACATGTATATTCCATTATCCATGATGGACATAAGTGTCACCCTTAAGAGACATGAAACTCACCCTACTATGGTAAAAATAAATAAGTGTATAGTATATAACCAACCAGTCTGTTCTCAGTATCAGTTAAAAACCTATCATCTCAATCACATACAAGCCCCAAATTAGATGATACCCACCAGCCTTGAGGGAACACTCCTTACATTAATAGATACCCTCTAATCGAACCCCCAATGGCATGTCAATTGACATATCCCCAAACATATAATACACTTCCATACCCAAACCATTTACAAAATGGAAAGATATAGAAGAATTTGTGGCTCCTATATCAAATAAATCACTCGAATGAATAGAAGCTGCAATATTCATACCTCAAACAGTTGTTGGCCTAACCTCACCACTACCAGTTGTAGGCTGAATTTCATGCAGCTAACATGCCCCTCTACTGTAGGCTCTAATCGGAGTCCCCTATGTTGTACTATCCTACTGATATAGATGCTTCTATCTTGAAGTACCACATCCTGCACCTAGACTAGTATGAATGATGGAACTCTAACTACCCGATTGATATAGGGTATCATACCCCCTGTCAGTGCTCTGCATCAGCCTCGGTTTTCCATCACTTCCCATCTTCCATGGGTTTCTACAAAACCTCTATATGTGACCCATCCTCCCACCAGATTAGAACTCCACTGGTGTTTGTAGACACTGACCATAGATGTGGCCTGGTCTATCATACTAATAGAAGAGCACTTGATCACTACCCTGGGAGAATAATCCTTTTCCCTGGATACTCTATCCACCACCACCCTAGTGGATGTTCTCATAATTATGATTCCTAATATCAAAATACGTAACACCAGATCACCCAACTAAAACCATCTTCCCACCACTAAAATCCTCCTTCGGGTTCTCCTTAGAAATGCGAGCCTGATCAACTACCTTAGTAAACATCTCCAAACTAATGATGTTTACTTATTACTTGATATCATATCTAATTTAATACTAAAAAGGTATGGCTGAAACTTCTTCATCTCCTTCCAAAGTCATAGAAAAACACTAAAAGTTATTTAAATGACCATAATAATCCATCACCTCTATATTTCCCTATGCCAAACACATAAACTCTTTATCCTTAATTTTCCTTAGTATCTCAAGGTAAAACTTTTCAAGAATTTCTCCTAGAATTTCTCCTAAGATATTCCTTCCAACTTCTTATCATGATCCTGAATATCCCACCAATACATCGCTAGTCCTTATAACATATAAGCTTAAAACTTAACTCTCTTCTTGGGAGGAGTCTCTAAGGGATCCAAAATTGTCTGGATAAAATCAATCCATAAATATTTTTGCTTAATTCCACCCTCTCCAGAAAAGGTTGAAGGGTTCTGTAGTTGAAACTATATTTTTAGATCAAACATACTCGGTGCATCCTGCCTTGAGTCTCTCTCCATAAACTATATAAAATGGGAAAATTTCTCATAGAACAACTATTACCCATATTACCCAAAACCAAAAGGGATTATTATCCCATTATTGTAGGAGTATTATCAGTGATTTCCTCCTCTCTCCTAAGTGGTAAATGTTTTCATGTTGGAATCACTCTAAAATGAAAAACACGCATTTCAGGGAACATAACATATAATTTAAAAAATTTACACAAGGGAAGTCTCACAACTATCTATAACCAAAAAAATCTATATACACTTTCCCAAAAGATAAAATTATAAACCCATCACTACCCTCAACCATCCCTATCCTGGTTCATGGATAACACAGAGTAAACCAACTTATATAATTAAAATACTTTCATTAGATGCCATTTTAACCATTTCACTTTCAAAAAACTTAAATATTTCTCATTTAGGCACCATTTTAACCATTTTAATTTAATAACTTCACAGTTAAAATCAGTTATAACTCTTTATTAGGCACTATTCTCTTAAAAACATAAGAAAACCATAAAATAGTTTTCATTTCCCAAAACCCATCATAAATTAATTTTCCAGGAGTAACTAATATGATGTATGACACACAAATACTGAGTACCAAAAATGATGCATGTGTATAAAAACGTCATTCCATGTAATTCCATGAGTAAAATACCAGAAAACAATAACATCACACAACAAGTACATCACCCAAGGTGAAATAACATACAGCTGTAACAATCGAATATCAAGAACAATAATTAAACACTGAGTACTTGGGTTTTTCCCTATACATGGGTTAGCTACTCCCATAAAATAGATTATTTACAAGGGAATACACACCCTAAACTCCTTTTTATCATTCCCAGATAGTAAAACAACAACAAAAGGCTTCGATGTCACTTTGTAACATCCTGGTCCGGGTTCCACTAATTGGTTCCTTGATCTAGTGCGCTACATAACATTAAATGTGAATCCCTATGCAATAGATATTTCCAACTAGAAGTGAGGGACTAATGAAACACATGGGGAGACTACACACTCTTTAAAAAAATAAACCAATAGTGTAAATAAATATAAGAAACAACATGAAATAATAAACATAATCAGGCATCACATACCACATTCCCAAACTAAGGAAGTGGCAAAAAATTGATACAATAAAATATGACATGTCATGATAGTCTAAAGTGAAAAAGGAAAAACAAAATAAGAAACTCAATAAAATTCCCAAAATAGGTCCTAACAGAATATTTATTCCTCTCTTCCATGCTCTATACCATGTCACCTATCTTTCATAGTGCCCTTTTCTTCATTTAAACCTACAACCATGAATTCTGCTCGGGTGCCCAATAGTGGCCTGAGCATGGTGTGAGTACAACTCAGCATGCCACCACCAATGGTGTATACAACAATATTTGGTCTAATAATTGTGAATAAATAAGTGTAGTGAACAATATAAAAAAAATAGTAGATAAACAAGGATTTATTACTTAACAATATTTAAATTAACCATATTTTTTCTCAGTTCCATGTGATTCTCATACCCATCAAACCTACTTCAGTCCATTCTATTAATATAAACCATATTTCATAGGGGTAACATGTCAACATACAAGGATTATCATTCCAAGTATTCAAACTGGGATTTTGAACACCTTGTTCAACCATCCCCAACCATGAAATAGAAAACCATGTCCATACCCTTGGAGTTAGGAGCATCAATCCATCATCCAAAACTACAATGAATTGGGGTTCCTAGAGCATCATTTTATCCCACCCAAGGGAGAGGAGAATTATTCCAATATATCAACCAACCATTAGTCACATTTCCAAAATTCATCCTCAATAACCTCTTTATTAAACAAAGACAACACAGGTGCACCTTTTTATTTAGCATAATTCCATGGTTCATTGATTTTAATGTGTTCTTGATTACCATTGCTAGCCTATTTCACCATTTAAGTACCATTACAACCATTTATCACCTCTTTAAATCTATTTTACCACATGTATATTCCTCTTCAACCATTTAATACATTTACCCATTTACAATCCATAACTCATTTAACCTATCAAGTTAAGAAAAAATGAACCTTATCCCATGTTAACATGCATAAAATAGTTACAATTGGTTTAATCTCATAAACCCTTTAATTAATCATTTAAAAACTCAATTCCAATGTTAAAGGGAGTGTCACACCCTATAGGTGACCATAATCCCAATTTAATCATCTTTAATAGGTCTAATAGGGATTGTGAGGGGTCCAACACATCATTTAAACACCCAATTTATCATTTCCTACTAAAAAATAAAATTTTCAGAACAATGACATGAAAAAACAACCACATACACATGAATAAACATCAATAATATGGGATATACATTTTATAACACATGTCTTAGGTTCGTAGATAAGTACTCACCCACCTTCAGCCCTTAATTCAAGCTCAAATAACCCTCAACACCCAATCAGATAATTTTTTGGAAAAACAAGGTTTTAGGGGTTTATAAGGATATAAATAATCCAAACATGGTTTTTCATGAAAATATAATAAATAGGAGTGGTAGACTCACTCATTGCTTCAATTCACAGTCAACAACACTTCAAACAACCAAGGATTAAAGGAGAATCACCCTTAGGAAGATTAGGAGGAAAGGGTTTTCACTCAAGGATAATGGATGAGGAAGTGGGGAATAAATCAGGTAATAAATATTAAATCCTAAGGGGGTAATAGAACATTTATCCTCCTTTATTAAGGTGCATGGTTTGACCGAACGGTTTTCCAAATCATGTGCCAACCGTGTGAAACCCTATGTCCAAGAGAGGGACCATGTCACATGGTTTTCCTGGGCCACCTGCACGGTTTGAAAAACTGTGTGGTGGTTGTGTGCATGCCTATGTCCAAGGGGATAGGTAACACAGTCTTCTAGAACATTGATCGTAGTTAGTACTAGTTGTGCATTACCTGTTCTCCAAGAACAGAATGGCCTCTTTTCCTTATTTTTTGTGCCTTGAACCCCCAAGACACCCCTCAAGACCTATCATACTATTGAGAATCATTCCATTAACCAATTTAAAGTGAGTGAAGTGAAAATTTAAAAAAATAATGTGCCTCCTTGAAAGGTCAAGATCTTACATCTCACTACCTCAAACTATGACGTTTGGAACTTCCATAGACTGTCTCTTTATGTCAATCTAGATCACATCCTTCTAAACTTTTTAATTTGGAGGAATCACTCAATTCATCATAACTTCAAGTTTCAATCTTCTAAAAACTTCAACCTGATGGAATATTTCTTGAAATATCTTTTTATATTCTTCCTCTAAATATTGTTTCTTTATAATTTTAGCTATATCTCAATGCTTTCTAATCATTTTTATTTCCAATAAAATTATATTACCCCTTTATATATTTGATTTACCTCTAATAAACATGGAGAAATCATGGGATATTATTTTGAATCTCCCACTCACTTAAATTATTTGGTCAAAATCCATGAATATAATCTAAAGATATCATATTATGAATTTTTCAAATCCTCTATAAAACTTGGTGTAAATAATATTCAAATCATCTATAGATCTTGGATATAATCATTAAATTTAATTATTTAATATTAAACTTTTAATTTTTATCTTAGTATCATCATAATTGATGTGACATCATATTAATTATATGAAGATAATTAGAACCTTTTGGTGAATGTACTTCCAGTGATTGTACTTTTGATGAATATACTTCTGACTAATGTAATTTCTATGAATGTGATTGTAGAGAATTTACATCCTATGAATGTAATTTTGGTGAATGTAATTATGGATGATGTAATTATGAAGAATGTACTTCAATAGAATTTAATTTAGTTGAATGCGCTTCTAGTGAATGTACTTCAGGTGAATGTACTTCAGGTAAACTTAATTCGGGTGAATGTGCTTCCAGTAAATGTACTTCAAGTGAACGTAATTTCAGTGATTTTAATTTTAGAGAACGTAATTATGATTAATGTACTTATGGTGACTGTACTTTAAGTGAATGTACTTATGGCCATTATAATTTCAGTAAATTTAATTTAGGTAAATTTACTTTAGTTTAATTTACTTCAAGTGAATGTACTTCAGATGAACATACCTTAGGTGAACATACTTTAGGTGAATGTACTTCAGGTGAACATAATTCAAGTAAATATACTTATATAGAATGATCAGCTTCATCTCAACTCATACTCTTATATCCTTTTTCACTATGAGAAGCTTGAATAATTATTGGTATTATACCAAAGTGATTTACTTTCGTTGATGGAATAGTATAGCATCATCTGACTTATTTACCTGGATCTCCCTTCAATATACTTCCAGCTCTTCATACCTTCATGAAATATTGATAAACTAACAAGAACCTCCAGACTCATCTCTTCTTATTTTTAAACCACTTAGTAGTTATAACATAGCCTATACCACACTTCATGACTTTTCCATGTCCATGGAATAATCTTTATTCTGAACTTATCTTCTGATAATCTTGACTTATTCAACTTCAGGTAACCTCAGTTTTAGGGAACATCTTTTTACTTCAGAAGTAAATTGTGTAATTTGCAGTCAACTTATAGTGAATATACTTCTAGTTTATCATATATATGATCTTTCTATATTTTGTCTTTACTATTAATAGGATTTCTTTAATCTCCCATTTGATCACCCATTCATAAACACATATTGTAGATAGTTCTTCATTATCCTTTAACACTTTTTCTGTATCTTTAAGATAATCTTAATAATAAAATATTGTGTATATACTAATTCTAGTAACTTTAGTGAATGTCTCTCCAACTATCAGTGACATTTACTTCCATATCTTTCTCTTTAATTTAGGTGACGTAGGCCTTACATATTCTAGTAGAAGATCTTGCATCTATAATGTTTCTGCTTCTAATGGTTCCACTGTCAGTAATATGAACTTCTAGTGGAATTACTTCTTGAACATATATAGGAAAATATACCTTCAAATTACTCATTGACTTTTCCATAATTTATTGGAAACAAATAAAATTTATAATCATCATCATATTATGGTTACTTCAATATTATTCTTCCTTCATATAAATTTAATGTGGTTTTGGAAATGGATTGGATATCTCTACAAAGACCCTACAGTAATGAAATATAGAGATCATATGTCATATCTCAAATCAAATTATTATCACTTATCACTATAAGTATGATAATGAAATCATTAAGAAAATTGATTTCATTATATAGGTCTTTACCCTAATCATAAGGATTATTTGTCTTAAATGGTTTGGAATAAACTCTATATTTTGATTTTTCTATTATGAAGGAATGGTTGAGTTTCCCAAACTTACCCAAGTTACTAAGGTCAATAACTATTTAAAAATAAAATCATGATTCATGTCTATCTTAATTATATGATTAACTATTTAATTAGTGTATTGTAATTAAAAAATTTAGGATTCAATTTATTTAAGTGCGAAGAATGTAACACCTCGAGATTTCAAAATATATTTTTCTCTAAATTAATACTATATTTGATAGCTTGTTTCATGGACAACACTGAACTAAAACGAGCCACAAAATATTAGATGAATATTATTAATAAAATTTAATAATAATAAAACCAATAGTAAATATAATTATTGTAATCAATTATAAATGAATATGAAATAGGATTAAGAACACTTAAAGTTTTTAAAGGGGGTTTTCAATAAAAGAATTTTTTGTTAATATATTGTATTTTCATTTAAAATATAAATTTATAAATTTTAGAATTTGAATTTGAAAAAAACTGACATCATTTTTTTATTCATCATTTAAATATTATATTAGTATTATTTTCTAGTATTTTTCTAAAATAATAGATTTTTAATGTGAATAGTGAAAAAAATAATGATTTTGCTAGTACCATCACTTTTCTGAAATTATCATAATATAAGAATGAATTAAAAGTTTAAACCTATTTATATAAAAATATATATTTATAAATTAAAAAATCATTTGAAGTACTATATTAAATTTATAAAACTCATGTTTAACGTTTTGGAAACTTAAGTAATATTTTAATCAAAAAATAATTTTTTAAACAATTAGTTATCATAACTTGTAAGAATTAAATATAAAAAAGGATTTCATATTTTATATTAGCATTTTTATATTATATAAAAATTAAATTAAATTTTTAGTCATAATGTTGGGACCACTTTGTGTATGAAGATTGTATTTGTTGTCAACAGTTGTCAATACTCGTCAAAATGAAGAAGGAGATGAAGAAGGACTAAAAAGTTAGTGGAGATTGGATAAAGTGAGGTTTCCTGGAGAATTTTTATGGAATCATAGCATTGGATGTCATACTTGATCAATTCTCTAAGAAGATCAATTCAGACAATTGTTGAACTAATACTAAGTTCAAAGAACTTGTGTCAAAGGTGAAACATTGTTTACAACGATGAAGAATGGTGAAGTATCATCCATCTAAGGATGATTGAAGAAGAATGAGGATTTAAAGAAGACCATGCAATGCTTCATGATTGTTTGAGAACCATGAAAGAGCTTACTTGAAGAAAATAATCATATGATTTGAATGAAGTAGAGAATGATGGCTAAAGAAGAAGAGAGAGTGTGGAAGGGCTTGGAATTCTAAGAAGGTCATGAATTACACATTTCCATTAAAGTTCCAAATACATGTATCAAAGGTAATACATTGTCTTCAACATTGAAGGTATTTGAAGAAGCTTCAAGACTCCACTTTTGGATGAAGAGAGATGATTGGAGTTATTTGGAATTAAAACTCCAAAAGGAATTGAGGATTTGAAGTGAGGATGAAGAAGTAATTTGGAATTTATATTCCAAAAAGAATGGACAAAACTATGACGATGCTTTGCTGATTTGTATTTCACAAATATCATAAGTTTGGAGAACTTTTGATGCAAGCCTTATGAATTATAGGGAGAGTAAAATAAGTGTTTTTTTTCAAAGTAAATAAAGCATCGCGCAAGTAAAAACTGGCACACAAGTTAAATATTGGCACGCAAGTCAAAAGTGGCATGCAAGTGTGGCGTGCAAGTATATGTGGGACACAAGTGTATTTTGCGTGCAAGTCATATTTTGACATCATCATATCAAAATATGACAAAGGAAGGATAGTGTCGCGCAAGTGATGGAGCAGCGCGCAAGTGCTGGAGCAGTGCGCAAGTGCTGGAACGGCGCGCAAGTTCTGGAGCAGTGCGTAAGTGCTGGAGAGGCGCGCAAGTGCTATAGCGGTGCACAAGTTTATGTGGCGCACAAGTCACCAAAATTCCTATAAATAGACGACTATCCTCTTCATTTTTTAAAGGCTCAACACTTATGAGAAAATTTGAGCTCTGATCACGCAAGTTTAGAGGGTGGCATGCAAGATGAAGTGGCGTGCAAGCTGAGGGTTATTAATAAGGCATGCAAGTAGGGTGGCACGCAAGTTTTGACACACAATTTGTGACGCGAAAGTTCTGTCGTGCAAGTTTTGGTGCACAATTTGTCATAGGTGTGCAAGCAGGGAGTGTGTATAAGCCAAAGGTGGTGCGCAAGTTTTGATTTGTGAAAAATTGTGGCGTGCAAGTATTTTATGGCGCACAAGTAAGATGGCGCGCAAGTAGGGAGGCACGCAATCAGGGAGGCGTGCAAGCAGGGTGGCGTGCAAGTAAGGATTGGCACAAAATATGTGAGTTGTTATAGAAGTTCTTATCAGCTTCTGATCAACTGATATGATTCTAAGTTGATCTAGACTTCATTGTTTTTACAATCACAAAGAGAACCTGTGATTCTAGAAAGAAGAAGAAGAAGAAGAAGTGCTCAGTGCAGATGGTTTTTCACTGAAAGAAAACATGTGAAGAAGGGTAGGTTTCAGTGCAGCTGGTTTTTCATTGAAGAAGTAGAAGAAAAAGAAGAAGAGTGTGCAACTTATAGGTTTTTTGCAAAGAAATAAGAGAAGAAGAAGAAGAAGAACAGATTATTCCCAATTGAAGCCTACAATTCTTTAGGACAGTTTAATCCAGATGATACTATGTGAGCTGATCCTCAGTTTCTGAATAATCACATTGATATATGTGATTCTAGACAAGAAGAGAGAAGAATATTTAGTGCAGTTGGTTATTTCACTAATAAAAAGAGAGAATAAGATTTAGTGTAGTTGGTTATTGCACTAAGAAGAAGAAAGAAGAAGTCTAGTGCAGTTGGTGTTGCACTAGAGAAGAAGAAAAAGAATTAATAAATAAATGATTGCCTACTTCTTTACAAGTAATCAAGTGAAGAGCACTAAAGAAGACCAAGAGAAAAACCTACCTTATCAAGAAGGAAGAAGATTTTCCCTATAATAAGTATAAATAACCATCTAGAGGCTTCAAGTTAGACTAGACTATCACCAATACAGGGAAGAGGATTGTTTCCCACCCCCACCCCCCTCCAAAGTGTAGGTACTCACACTGGCTAGAGGATTGTTTTCCTAGCCACTCCACTGCAATTTCATATCACATTATAGTGGAGAATCCATGCACTGGTCATTCCCATGCATGGAAAGGATGTATCTACTCTTATTTAGTGGTGAACCTTATAAAAATATCATGTGCATATTTTTACTGCTTTCTATTATTGCATGTGAAAGGGAAAAGAGAATAAGAGAATCAAGATCCTAACAGGTCAAGAGGTACAGGGATAAAAGTTGGAATTAGTTTAAAAATTCCCCAACACTGATTCACCCCCCCCCCTCTCAGTGTTAGGTATATCTCAAACCGGTCCTCTCAATTGGTATCATATGGTAGGTTAACCTCTGTTGGATTCTCTACAGTGAATTTATTCTCTTTTGAAGATTTGAGTTTCTTTCCTGAATTATCAATGAATTGCACTTTCAATTAAGATTCATTTATCTCTGAATAGAAGGCTATATCTATAAAGACCATTATGAATAGGAAAAATAATGAGAAGAGAAAGTTTAATAAGAAGTCCCTCCTATCTAAAGAAGAGGATGTAACTGGTTCTCCGTATCTGGAAGACATTGAAGACACACCAGACTTGGAAAGTTATGAGAAGGTGGCTCAAGTTTCCGCTAAGAATATGGATAACCTTCCTACCTCAAATGATGAAAATTATGGCACAAGTGGTGATGATAAATCTACAACATCTTAAGAAATATCAGTTGACAGATTATGAATGATTCTACATGGTATTCCTAAAGAGAGTGCATCTCTTGTTTGTGGATTATTTCAATGCATGCAGGAAAATATCACTCAACTAGAAGAAGAAACTAATGCTTTGGAGAAAGTCTTACAAGCCAAAATTGTTGAATGTTCAAAGATTTCCAAACAGTTTGGAGCCTTTGAAGCAACAAAGAGTGGATTTGAAGTAAGTTCTTAAAAGTGGTTCAAAGATGTTGAAGAGAAAGAGGGAGTCAACAAGACTCTAGAAGAGAAGATCCATGCACTTGAAGATGAGATGAAAAAGATCAATGATGTCAAGGAGATATATTTGAAATAAAACTCCAAGAAGATCAAATAACTTGACTCTTTTTTACAAAACAAAGTAAAGATGCATGAAGATTAAGTTGAAAGATTAAAGAAGTCTTTTGAAGAGAAGATGACTATGATTGAAGAGAAGGAAGTCATCCTCATTATGATATTTATAGAATTTGAAGCTGAGTTTACCAATCTTGAGAAGACACATATTGAGTCTCCACAAAATAAGGAAATAGTTTTTTTCAGTATTCAATGCTCAATGGAGGATTCTACTATCAAAAGACCTCCAAAATGTGATAATAAGATCATGGATTCACTCAATGATCTATCAAAAGAAGCTAAGAAAGTAAAGGTATCATCCATACCAACTTGTACTAATTTTTTTATTTCTACAAAAAGTACAGGTTGGGAGAAAATTTCTAAACAAGTATGGATTAAGAAAAGTGAGAAGAAACCTACCACCATGGCTATGGTGGATAGGGGAAAGATTGTGGAAGATAACTCCCCACATAAAGCACAACATACCAAGAAGAAGATTAAACAACCTTATAAAGAATATTGGAAGAAGTCAAGGTTTGTTGGTCAATGTTGGTGTTGTAATAGATTTGGGAATTGTGCACTAGATTGTTGGTACAACCCCTTAAATGTAAAATCATAGAGAAAGATCATCTCAAGGGGGAGAAATCCAGAGAAGAAGAAGAAACATCCACAGATCCAAAAGCATTTGTATACTACAAACATATTTGGAATGTTAGATAACATCTGTGATGTATGCAATAGGAGTGGTCATATGAATGGTGCATGTTCATATAAGAAAAGAAGACCACAGAATCTGAGTAAGAATGAAGAAGCATCCTTGGGAAGAAATCAAATAAATAATATGAAAAAAATATTTACCTAGGAATATTTTAAGAAGGAAATATGAGAAGTCCTTGGATTCTAAATCCAAGAAGGTAAAGGGTGGTGCATCCAAAATAACTACTAAGAAGGAAGCCACTCAGAAGAAGAAATGTAGAAGATCCAATCATGATGCCTCAGTCCCTAATTACATTTTGGTGGTTTTTTCAGAAGATTTGTAAAGAATGAGAAAGATGGAATATGCATAGGATAATACTTGTACTAAAAGCAAAAAGAAGATTCTACATGAAGAAAAGGAAGTTTTGTGTGTGAGGTGTAACGAGGCTAGTCATACTATTAAAAGATGCTTTGAATTTATTCCAGCCCAACAACAATTCCTTAAAAAGATGAAAGTTACACCAGGAGATTCTAGTTCTTTGAAATCCCTTGAAGAAATAATATTCACACACAAAGAGATGGAAGAAATAGTGAGGTCTACACAATCACAGTCAGCATTGAAGATCAGTTGTAAAAGTGTAAAGAATGGAGAATCTGGGTTGAGAAGATCATCTCAACCTTGTTGTTCACATTGATGGAGAAAAGAGGATCCACCTTATTCCATTAAATATTTGTGTATTGTATTTGTTATTATCATACAAGGAATTGAAGGAGAAGTAAGATCTCAGGGGGGAAACCTGGGATTCAGTGAGGAGAAGTGTTCCCTTGAGGGGGAGACACATGAAGAAGCTGTCAGAGTCATTATCTAAATCAGCATCAACATCAGTTGGTTTAAAATTCAATTACTCTGAAGATTTTATGAAGATCATGTCATTGGAAAAGGTATGTTTTTTCTTAATCTCTCATCTTTGTTTACTCAAAATAAATATATTTTTACAAAGTGGGAGTAACTAGGTCAATTAGTGACATAAGAAGAATGAAAGTGCCCCAAGGCCACGTATCCTGATAATTTCACTTGAATGTTTTTGATCCTTTTGTTGAAGTGAGTGCAGGAATTTTAGGATTGATTATTTCCTATCACATTCAATATCCTTTCTCCTGGAATGAAAGTGGAAAATCCTTGAAGACAAGTGTAGGAGATCTCATCTCATGAGGTATCACGATCTGTGGATAATGGACAGCTTTATTTTCTAAATCAAATTCTCTTATTTTCTACATCGAGCTTTGCTCAAGTAGACTTAGAGTGAAATGATTGATGTCACACTGCTTCAGAAAGGACTGATACCCTCTCTACCATGAACTTTGTATTTCTTGTCAATAAGGGAGAGAGAAAGTGAAATGAAAGTTTGAAATTAAAGGGGGAGAGAAACAAGTAAAATGGAGAGAGAAGATTCTTATTTTGACATTGACACATTCATTTGAGGAGAATTTTTGGTATTGACAACAAAATACAAAGGGGGAGATTGTTGGGACCACTTTGTGTATGAAGATTGTATTTTTTGTCAACAATTTTCAATACTCGTCAAAATGAAGAAGGAGGTAAATAAGGACTAAAAAGTTAGTGTAGATTGGCTGAAGTGAGGTTTCCTGGAGAATTGTTATGGAATCATATCATTGGAAGTCATACTTGAGAAATTCTCTAAGAAGATCAATTTAGATGATTGTTGAACTAATACTAAGTTCAAATAACTTGTTTCAAAGGTGACACATTGTTTACAACAATGAAGAATGGTGAAGTATCATCCATCTAAGGATTATTGAAGAAGAATTAGGATTTAAAGAAGACCATGAAATGTTTCACGATTTCATGAGAACCATGCAAGAGCTTACTTGAAGAAAAGAATCATATGATTTGAATGAAGTGGAGAATGATGGCTGAAGAAGAAGAGAGAGTGTGGAAGGGCTTGGCATTCTAAGAAGGTCATGAATTACACATTGCCTTTAAAGTTCCAAATACATGTATCAAAGGTAATACATTGTCTGCAACATTGAAGGTATTTGAAGAAGCTTCAAGCCTCCACTTTTGGATGAAGAGAGATGATTGGAGTTCTTTGGAATTAACACTCCAAAAGGAATTGAGGATTTGAAGTGAGGATGAAGAAGTACTTTGGAATTTATATTCCAAAAAGAATAGACAAAACTATGACGATGCTTTACTGATTTGTATTTCACAAATATCATAAGTTTGTAGAACTTGTGATGAAATCCTTATGAAGGATAGGGAGAGTAAAAGAAGTGTTTTTGGAAAAGAAAATAAAGCAGTGCGCAAGTCAAAAGTGGCACGCAAGTTAAAGATTGGCGCACAAGTCAAAAGCGGCGCGCAAGTGTGGAGCGCAAGTATATGTAGCGTGAAAGTGTATGTTGCATGCAAGTCATATTTCAACATCATCGTATCAAAATATGAAAAAGGAAAGAAAGTGTCTCACAAGTACTGGAGAAGCGCACAAGTGGTGGAGCGGCGCGCAAGTGTTGGAGCGGCGCGCAAGTACTGGAGCGGCACATAAGTGATATAGTGGCACGCAAGTGTATGTGGCGCACAAGTCACCAAAATGCCTATAAATAGATTACTAGACTCCTGATTTTTTTAAGGATCAACACTTAATAGAAAATTTGAGCTCTGATCGCGCAAGTGTAGAGGGTGTTGCACAAGATGAAGTGGCGTGCAAGCTGAGGGTTATTTATAGGGCGTGCAAGTCGAGTGGCGCGCAAGTTGTGACGCGCAAGTTGTGTCATGCAAGTTTTGGTGCGCAAGTTGTCAGAGGTGCACAAGCAAGGATTTTGTATAAGAAAAAGGTGGCGCGCAAGCTGTGAGTTGTGAAAAATTGTGGCGTGCAAGTATTTGATGGCGTGCAAGTAATATGGCGCGCAAGTAGGGAGGCGTGCAAGCAGGGAGGCACGCAAGCAGAGAGGCGCGCAAGCAGGGTGGCGCACAAGTAAGGATTGGCGTGCAAGATGTGAGTTTTTCTAGAAGTTATTATGAGCTTCTGATCAACTGAGATGATTCTAAGTTGATCTAGACTTAATTATTTTTACAATCACAAAGATAACCTATGATTATAGAAAGAATAATAAGAATAAGAGCTCGGTGTAGATGGTTTTACACTGAAAGAAAATGTGTGAAGAAGTGTAGGTTTTAGTGTAGCTGGTTTTATATTGAAGATGCAGAACAAGAAGAAGAAGAAGATTTTGCAGCTAACAGGTTTGCTATATAGAAATAAGATAAGAAGAATAATAATAATAGATTATGCCCAATTGAAGCCTACAATTCTTTAAGATAGTTTAATTCATATGATGTTATGTGAGCTGATCCTCAGTTTCTGAATAATCACATTGATATATGTGATTCTGGATAATAAGAGATAAGAAGATTTAGTGCAGTTGGTTATTGCACTAAGAAGAAGAGAGAAGAATATTTAGTGTAGTTGGCTATTGCACTAAGAAGAAGAAAGAAGAAGTCTAGTGCAGTTGGTGTTGCACTAGAGAAGAAGAGAAAGAATGAATGAATAAATGCTTGCCTAATTCTTTTCAAGTAATCAAGTGAAGAGCACTAAAGAAGACCAAGAGCAGAACCTACTGATTCACGCTCAAATTTACCCAAGTGATGAAGGCAGAATGGTCCTTGTAGTCTATCTTGGGTTGTCGAATCCTCAGAGACCTAAGAAGTAACCTATAGACACACACATTCTAAGGACTATTTTTGGATATGAAGTGGCCAACATGGGTTGATTTTAGATGGGTTTAAAGGATCACTAATATATTTAAGTGAATTCAATTTAAAATAATTATTTGATCCTAGGTTATCGCTCGGGGTGGATTGGATGAAATTCTTTTTCAACTATTTCAATTTCTAATATTTGAGATGGGTTCATTTAAGGAGATCAAACAACATACTCACTTACTAGTTTAATACCTACACACTTTAATACTAATCACCTATACACTTGAAGCATCAAATTTTTGATCACTTCAAAGTAAAGGTTCGTATTAACACTTGAAGTGTGTGGTCTTAAATTCAACAAGGACGATGGAGTTTAAAAATCATCAAATAAAAATCTCAATTAAAAGAAGTGATTAGAAATTAATGGGGTGATAAATAACATACAATACATCCCCTTGATACTCCCTTAGATCAAACCGTTAGTGTGTTATCCCTCCATTGATTCTATGGTTCCAATAGAAGCGGAAAGTAGACTCATGAGGGAGGAAATGGAGAAGTAAAAAAACAATAAAAATAAAATGACACTCCATCATTGTGTGAATAATTTCACAAGATTTGGTGTGAATAAATTCACACCTTGAGGCAAAGGTATCAAAGTGAGATGAATAAAAACATAATAATATGAAAAGAATAACTTTTATTAAGAAACTAGGATGAATTAAAACAACTTACATGTTAATGAAGAACGTTATAAAGACAAATTGGCAGCATAACATTAAGATGAAAACAAAGCTCAAAGATGAAAAACTTATCCACCACCACTACCTTAAATAGGAATTTTTTGAGCCTTGGGTAGAGACTCAAACAGTAAAAAATATACCACTTGAGTATGGTAGGCCTAGGGTGGTGGAAAGCTTGTGGAACTTGGACTTTTCCACACTTGACCCGAGATGGCAGTCAGCTTTCATCCACCGAATAGACGCGCTTGTAAGACCTTCTAGATAGCAGAATCAGAGTGGACCATATAATAATAAAATGGATCCCCGGATGTCCTCTAACCGCCCGTAAAATTTGGGCCCATTTGGAGTGTTTTATTCCGTGATATGATCATATTTGTAGTATTTTTTTCTGGGCCGCAGAATCTTGCTCAGAATTTTATTTCTAAATTGGGACACCTTAATGACCACCATGTAAGCCAAATTAGCATTGGATCCTGAAGAGTGATTTGTTAATATATATTTATTCTATCATCCCACAAAATTTGGGATTCATTGGGCCTGTATGTTGGGCCCCACATTCTCATCAGTGGGATGGTGTCCAATCTGACTTCTCCAGAATTGTTTCCTTTCATCACAAAATATCCCCATCTTCTTACCTAAATTATCCATTTATCCATGAATCAAACATGTTCATATTGAAGTGTATATAAATTTCTCAAAATATAAAATTAAAATATGTATAATTAGATTCCTTATAATCATATGAATCATTTGGTACTTTAAATGATGTTCAAAAATGTACCACATAATAGTGCATTTTAAGAAAGAATTACAATCATAATGTGAAATGATGTTCAAAGTGTAAAATGAACTAAAATGGTGTTTATGAATAATAAATAATATGAATATTATATATATTAACAATAAATATTAGCCTAATTTAGTGGAAAATCACACCCCCCCCCAACTTGAGTTTTGCTAGTCCTGAGCAAAATATATCTCAACAATATGAAATTTGAATTCTCTTTTATAAAAAAATTTTAATACAAAATGATCAAAAAAAAACCTTATACCAAACAATCATTAAACCCATAAAAATATTTTAATAAAATATATTTTCATAAGCATATATCAATCCCAAGCTCATTCCTTTGTTCAAATTCATTGTCATGTTTCATCCAATATCAATTAAGTATGAGGATGTGTTGTGTATCACAATAGACATGAGGGTTCATCTTAATTCAAGGGGGAAATGACGGAAGTGCTAGGTGGAATCACATTTAAATATTAAGATGAGTATTTAATTTTTTATTATTATTGTATTATATTTTTTTTATTTTTGTTTTTGTTTTTTCAATTTTGCTATGGTAATTGAAATTGCACTCAAAAGAGTCAACCTCTATAGCGAGACTTTTCCGATGACTCCTAAGCTCAAAGACCTTAGGGAACCAAGTGAATCTCACATACTCGGGCATCATCTCGAGTTAAATCAGTCAAAAACAAATTCAAATTACCAAAAATAGAGATAAAATTACTAACTCTGGGTCAGACAACTATGGAGTCACAATCCCCAAGTGTCGAAAGCCACGCATTAGGTCATTTCATTGATCTATGCGCAAATTTATTTTTTTTTTTTAATTTTTTTTTTTAATAATAAAATTAAACTAAAATGATCACCAAACATATTCTATTTATTTGTGGGACCCCATGAACTCAAACTAATACCCCACTATCCAAAGGACGTGCATTTTGATTCTTTTTTTATTTGGATAAAAATATAAACAATAAAATATCACATTGGACAGCCCCACTTTCCAAAATCTATACTCATGAAATTATACAAGGATTAAAATAAAAATTGGGTCATTCTAAATTATTTGATATTTAGTTTCAAAGTGTGCAATGTGTATTACCATGTTCAAAGTTAAAGGAATTTTTCCTTCCATTTTCACACTTTTTTTTCAAATCATTCATTTTTTTTAACACAAAATCATTTTTTATTTTATCTCCCCCAACTTAAAATAACATTGTCCCCAGTATTTAATGAAAAGAAAATTTAGAAGGGGTTATAGGTAGAGAATGAAAGTTAAAAAAGGAAATTGAAAATGAGGATCATGGAATGAAGTCACGTGGTGGTTGAAGTTGAAATTCTTGCTGCTCCCTTTTAATCCTTTGATATCCATGTCACTTGCAGAGTTCCCTAGTAGAAAAAAAAGGAAAAAAAACAATATATATTCTTATTTATATTTATATTTATATAATAAAGAAATTAAAATATAAGTATATATATAAAAATTATAGAATAAGGAAGCACAAAAAGCCGTAGGTCAGTGGTAAGCACGCGCCCCTGTCGCCCTTTGGTCCTGGGTTCGATTTCCCGCGGCTTTGCCAGTTGTGACGGGGTTTTCCCCACAACCTACGATGTGGCACTTTTTTATTATTGTTATATTTTTTTATTTTTATTTTTTTGTATTTTTATTTTAACCTACGAACACATAAAAAATGAACTGATGATACATTGTCTTCTTTTTAAATTTCCGGGTAAGGTATTACTTGAGGATCACACCACATGACACGAATGAATATGGTGCTCCCCTTTCATACCCATCCATACTTAGAATAGAAGAACAGGTCAACAGTCTATATTTTTTTTAAATATCAAAATTAATTAATCCTATTTGAAAAATAAAGATGATTCAAAAAAAAATTGGAAACATGAAAACCACGGGTTGCCTCCCGTGAAGCGCTTTTTTTAACGTCATTAGCCCGACATGGACCCCTAATTGATTAATTATTTTCATCATATAAGTTAGGTTCACACAATTCTTCATCAAATTAATGTTTTTGGAATGGTTCTATGAATGGTTTGACTCTATGACCATTAACTTTAAATGTTTGACCATTGGTGGGATCTTGAATTTCAACAGCCCCATGGGGGTGCACCTTATACACTATGTATAGACATGACCATCTGGACCTCAACTTTCCTGGGTGTAAATGAAGTTTAGAACTTTACAAAATAATAGGTTTAACCGGTTCAATGTGTTTGGTTTTAAGATTTTGAGATTGGTAGGCTTGTACTTTAGCTTTATTGATCCTTGAATTTTCATAAGCCTCCATCCTAAGTTCCTCTAATTCATAAAGATATAATTTCCTTTTTGTTTCGGCCAATGATAGGTCATAATTAATTTTCTTAATTTCCCAAAAAGCCTTATGTTCAATCTCCACTGGAAAATGGAATGATTTACCATAAACCAACCTATATGGGGACATTCCTAAAATGGTTTTATATACAGTTCGATAGGCCCAAAGAGCATCTAAGAGTTTCTCGGACCAATCTTTCCTAGAAGGATTGACAGTTTTTTTCAAGAATATTCTTAATCTCCCTATTTTCTAACTCAGCTTGACCATTGGTTTGAGGATGGTATGTAGTGGAAACTTTATGAGAAATCCCATACTTAGACATGAGTGAAGAGAATGGACGGTTGCAGAAATGGGTTCCTCAATCACTGGTTATAGCCCTAGGAATTCCAAATCTAGAGAAGATGTTTTCTTTTATGAATCTAATAATAGTTTGATGATCATTAGATTTTTTGGGAATGGACTCAACCCATTTTGAGACATAATCAATAGCTAAGAGAATTTAAATATATCCCCTAGAGTTTGGGAAGGGACCCATGAAATCAATTCCCCAACAATCAAATATTTCAACCACTAAGATGGGAGTGAGTGGAATTTGATTCCTTTTTGTGATGGAACCTACTTGTTGACATATAGGACGGCTTTGACAAAATTAATATGAGTCCCTTGAGAGGGTGGTATAGAATAGACCACACTGAAGAATCTTAGCAGAAGTTTTCTTAGAGGAAAAGTGACCTCCACATGCCTCACTATGACAGAATTTAAGGATAGACTCTTGTTCAAATTCTGGGACACACCTCTTAATGACCTGGTCAGGGCAGAACTTATAGAGGTATGGATCATCAAATATATAGTGTCTAAAATAAGAAAGGAATTTTTTTCGAGCTTGAGTCCCTAAGAATTTTGGAATGACTCATGTAACTAAGAAATTGGCTATGTCAGCATACCAAGGGCAGTCACTCATCGAGTATAGGTGTTCATCAGGAAATGAATCAGACACAGAAAGGTGATTTGAGTTGTATTTTAATTCCATCCTAGAGAGGTGATCGGCTACAACATTTTCAACACCCTTTTTATCCTTGATTGTGAGGTCAAATTATTGTAAGAGAAGGACCCACCTAATCAGTCTATCCTTAGCATCTTGTTTTTGGAAGAGGTATTTTAGTACAGAATGGTCAGTGAACACAGTGATGGGGGATCCTAAGAGGTAGAACCTAAAATTATCTAAAGAAAACACAATATAAAGTAACTCCTTTTCATTAGTGGTGTAGTTGATTTGGTCATCATTTAAGGATTTATTTGCATAAGAAATGACATAAGGAGTTTTATCACAACGCTATCCTAACACATCTCCTACATCAAAGTCACTGGCATCACACATAAGTTCGAAAGGAAGGTTCTAATTTGGAGATTTCATAATGGGAGGAGAGGTGAGAGAGGATTTGAGGGTTTATAATGAACCCTCATATATTTCTGTCCAAACAAATGGGGAATCCTTTCTAGGAGAGCACAAAGGGGACAGGATATTGAACTAAAATCCTTGATGAATCTTTTATAGAAACCAGTATGTCCTAGGAAATACCTCACTTCCTTGACAGTTTTGGGTGATGGAAGGTGAAGAATGATGTCAACCTTTGCTTTATCAACTTCAATACCCCTACTCAAGACTAGATGGACAAGGACTAATCCCTCTTTAACCATGAAATGGCATTTTTCCCAGTTTAGGACTAGATTCTTTTCTTCACATCTTGACAAGACTCTCTCTACATTCCTCAGACATCCCTCAAATGTATCCCCAAACATAGAGAATTAATCCATGAAGACCTCTAGAAAATACCCTACCATGTCTGAGAATATTCCCATCATGCACCGCTGGAAGGTTCTAGGGGCATTGCATAACCTGAAGGGCATACGTTTGAAAGCAAAGGTTCTGAATGGACATGTGAATGTAGTCTTCCCTTGATCCTCTAGGGAGACCACAATTTGATTATACCCTGAGTACCCATCTAAGAAATATTAGAATGCATGACCCGCCACTCTCTCAAGGACTTGGCCAATGAATGGTAAGGGGAAATGGTCCTTCTTGGTGAATGATTTTAGCTTCCTATAGTCAATGCAGACCCTCCATCCACTACTCACCCTAGTTGGAATAATCTCTCCATCCTCATTGGTTATCACTATGATTCCAGCCTTTTTTGGAACCACTTGGATTGGGCTCACCCACTCACTCTCAGCTATGGGATATATGATACTGGCTTTTAACAATTTCAGAAGTTACTTCCTTACTACCTCCATGAGATTAGGATTGAGACGTCGTTGAGGTTGACAACATGGCTTTGAATCAGATTCTAGAATAATCTTATGAGTCCCGATAAGTGGTCTAATCCCAGGAATATCAGACAGGGTCCAACCAATGGCTTCCTTATGTTTCCTAAGGACATCTATAATCATCCACTCATGATTGGATTCAAGAGAAGAATAAATGACAATAGGATGTGTTTGATTGTCCCCTAGGAAGGCTTACTTGAGTGCAGCGGGAAGTTCCTTCAATTCAAGATCAGTTTGGTTTGGAATTTCAGCAGAATATTGGGACATTGGATCAATATCAATTTTGTTTCCTAGTTTATTAGATAGGATTGATTCCCCACATGTAGAATTTTGAGCTACTAGATTGGCTTGATCAGATTTAGGGAAGGAAATTGGAGTGGTCTCCATGAAAGTGGTTTCCTGAAAGGTTTCACTAATTGTTGGACCTAAGACTTCATCATAAGAGCAATTTGAAAATGATTCAATCCAAGGAGATAGACTTCCTTCATGTGAATAAAGGAAATCAATCTCATCCTAACTTAAACATCCATCAAATATTCCTTGATGTTATATGGAATCATTATTAATGCTTCCTATCATTTTTACTTCATTAATGTCCTCATAATACCCTATTTGTGATCTTTCATTATAGATGTTCAAGTCTAGACTCATGTTTCCAAAGGTAATGGTCATGTTCCCATTTCAGACTCAGATAACAGGGTTGATTGTTGAAAGGAAAGGATGACCAAGGATGATTGGGGTTTGTTCCTTATTTCCTAAGTTTAGATGGTTGTAAAGTACAATGAAGTCAGCAGGGTAGATGAAGTTTTCAATCTTTACCAGAACATCCTTTAAAATCCCCTTTGGAATCCTAATGCTACGATCAGCAAGTTGAAGTGTGAGAGATTTGGGTTGGAGTTCTTCTAGGCCTAACTGGAAGTACACAGCATAGGGAATGAGATTGACACTAGCACATAGGTCACACAAGGCCTTGACAACTTTGCTCTCTCCTAGTTCAACATTTATGTAAGGGTAACCCGGGTCTTTCAACTTAGGAGGAATGGTCCCTTGAATGGTGGTACTCACATTAGCATCCAAAAGGACTTGGTTTTTATGTGAAAATTTTCTTTTAAAAGTGCACAAGTCCTTAAGGTACTTTGAGTAGGAAGGTATGGTTTGGATGGCATCGAGAAGGGGAATGTTCAAATTTACTTGTGAGAAGATTTCCCTTAATGTTTCACTCAATTCAGGCTTGGTTTTCCCCCTCATGCATTGAGGAAATGGTGCGGGTTGTGGGGTTGTTTGTTGAAGAGTTATTTCTTTGACAATGTTATCGTTTTTTTCAGTTTGATCATTTGGTTCATTTGAATTTTCATCCAAGTTTGAATCTTTAGGTGGTTTTTGAATTAGTTTTTCACGTTTCTCAATTGATTTCCCGCTTCTTAAAGCAGTCGCAGCCTTTAGTTGTTCATGAGTTGTTTGAGCACAACTTGACTCTCCCCTTGAAGTTGAGGATGGTGCCGCCTAAGTAGGAATGGGTTCCTTTCCAGTTTTGATGGTTTGAATTTCTTGTTTAAGGTAAGAGACTTCCGAGTTCATCCTTTCCATTTTTTTGAACAGTTGTTCTAGTAGGTTTTGTGGAACAGTTTGGGTTGGTGCTTGAGAAGATTGGTTTATCCTAGGGGGATATTTTGGAGGTGTGATGGTTTGTTGAAAATGGACTAGTGGCTATTAGTATTGGATAGGTTGGGTTTGGAACTGGTTATGGGTTTGGTAGTTCTGATGGGGGTAAGGATTTTGTCCCTGTGGTTAGCTAGGTTTTTGGTTATCTTTCCAGCGGAAGCCTGGGTGGTCATTATACCTTGGGTTGAAGTTGTTTTGATATTGAGGCTTTTGAAAGTTCAAGGTATTTACTTCCACTGGGGTTCCTCCTAAAAGAACATCCTTGATGGAAATAATGGTTGGGCAGTTGTCTGTCTTATGGTCATGTTTGTCACAAATTGTGCAAATAGGGTCTACAGTTTGGATTTCATGGACTTTCCTATGGTCTATCTCTTCAACCTTCCTAGAGAGTGCTGCGAGTTTAGCCCTAAGGCTTTCCTCTTCTCTAAGTGTATGAATTCCACTAGTTCTTTGTGTCTTTTCAGAATAAGGTGAAGTTCCCCATGTTTGGTTTTGTTCAGAAAGGCTTTCTAGATACTCGTAAGCATCATTTGGGGCTTTTTTTTAAGTTTCCATTACACATCATGTCAATGAATTGTTTGTTCCCCGGACCCAACCCTTCATAGAAAATTCTCACTTGTTCAGGAATAGAAAAACCCTGGTGTGGAACCATGTTTAGAGTGTCCTTGAACCTCTCTCATGTTTCATAGAATGACTCTCCCTCTTTTTCAAAAAAGTTTTGGATTCTCTTTTTAAGTGCAGTTGTTTTGTGGTGGGGAAAGTATTTTTTGTAGAATTATCTTTGTAGTTGGTCCCAAGAGTTTATAGATGATGGTCTCAAATTGTTTAGCCAAATTTTTTTTCGATCCTTTAAAGAAAAAATAAATAACCTCATCTTAGTAGATTCTAGTTGATGTGGGGGACACATGGTTTCTACAATGTCATTGAACTCCTTAATGTGAAGGTAGGGCATCTCGGACTCCAATCCATGGAATGTGGGAAGGTGGTTTAGGACATGGGGTTTAAATATGTAGTTGGAATATCCTAGGAAATTTTATCTAATGAATGAGGGGGAATTGTTCCAGGAAGGTGTGAGGTAGTCATTTATGGTTAGATCAATTGCATTCCCCAATTTTGGGGCTGCCTCATTTGGGTTTCCATTTTGGTTACCACCCGGGTTTGTGAGTTGGTTTCTTTGAAGACATTCCATTGAAATGGGATCAATTTTTGACTCTAGATTATTATGAAGATTATAATATAATGGAAAGAGTTCCCTTGGTGTACTTGACTCCCCAACCCCAGGACTATCCACCCTAATTAGACGGTTTGATTGATCGCGGGTGTAGGTGGACATGCGCCAAAAGAAAAAAAAACGAGAAAGGGACAAGATAAGAGAATTTGGATGAGAAAAGAAGAAATGGGGGAGAATAGAATGGGTGTTTATATGACTTACTTGGGTCCCCATCAATGGTGCCAAAATTTGATTCATGCTCAAATTTATCCAAGTGATGAAGGTATAACGGTCCTTGTAGTCTAGCTTGGGTTGTCGAATCCTCAGAGACCTAAGAAGTAACCTATAGACATGCACATTCTAAGGACTGTTTTTGGCTATGAAGTGTCCAACTTTGGTTGATTTTATATGGTTTTAAAGGATCACTAAAATATTTAAGTGAATTCAATTTAAAATAATGAGTTTATCCTAGGTTATCGCTCGGGGTGGATTGGATGAAATTCTTTTTCAACTATTTCAATTTCTAATATTTGAGATGGGTTTATTTAAAGAGATAAAAAAACATCCTAACTTACTGGTTTAATACCTAAACACTTTAATACTAATAACCTATACACTTTAAGGATCAAAGTTTTGAGCACTTCAAGGTAAAGGTTCGTATTATCACTTGAAGTGTGTGGCCTTAAATTCAACAAGGATGATGGAGTTTAAAAATAATCAAATAAAAATCTCAATTAAAAGAAGTTATTAGAAATTAATGGGGTGATAAATAACATCTAATCCAGCCCCTTTCTACTCCCTTGGATCAACCCATAAGTGGGTTATCCCTCCATTGATTCTATGGTTTCAATGGAAGCAGAAAGTAGACTCATGAGGGAGGAAATGGAGAAGTAAATAAAACAATAAAAATAAAATGATCACTCCACCGTTGTGTGAATAATTTCACAAGATTTTGTGTGAATAAATTCACACCTTGAGGAAACTGTATCAAAGTGATATGGAGAAAAAAAGAATAAAAGGATAAGAAGAACTTTTATTAAGAAACTAGGATGAATTAAAACAACTTATATGTGAATGAAGAACGTTACAAAGACAAATTGGCAGCATAACATTAAGATAAAAACAAAGCTAAAATATGAAAAACTCCTCCACCACCACTACCTTAAATAGGAATTTTGGGAGCCTTGGGTCGTGCCTCAAACAGTAAAAAAGATCCCACTTGATTATGGTAGGCCTAGGGTGGTGGAAATCTTGTGGAACTTGTACTTTTCCACACTTGACCTGAGGTGGCATCTAGCTTTCATCCACCGAACATACGCGCTTGGAAGACCTTATAGATGGCCGAATCAAAGTGGGACATATAAGAATAAAATGGATACTTGGATGTCCTATAACCGACCATAAAATTTGGTCCCATTTAGAGTTGTGGATTCAGAGATATGATCATATTGGTAGGATTTTTTTCTGGGCCGCAGAATCTGGCCCATAAATTTATCTCCAAATTGGGTCACCTTAATGAACACCATGGAGGCTGAATTAGCATTGTATCATGAAGATTTATTTGTTTATATACATGTCTTCTAGAATTCCACAAAATTTGGGATTCATTGGGACTGTATTTTGGGCCCCAAATTCTCATCAGTGGGCTGGTGTCCAATCTGACTTCTCCATAATTGTTTCCTTTCATCACAAAATATCCCCATCTTCTTCCCTATATTATCCATTGATCCCTGAATCAAACATGTTCATATTGAAGTGTAGATCAATTTACCAAAATATAAAATTAAAACATGTATAATTATATTCATTAAAATCATATTAATCATTGGGTACTTTAAATGATGTTCAAAAATGTACCACATAATAGTGCATTTTAAGAAAGAATTGCAATCATAATGTGAAATGATGTTCAAAGTGTAAAATACACTAAAATGGTGTTTATGAATAATAAATAACATGAATATTATATATATTAACAATAAATATTAGCCTCATTTAGTTTCTAATCACCTACCTTATCAAGAAGAAAGAAGACTGTCTCTATAGATAGTATAAAGAACCAGCTAGAGGCTGCAAGTTGGACTAGACTATCACTAGTCTAGGGAAGAGGATTGTTTCCCACCCCCCCCCCTCCAAAGTGTAGGGACTCACACTGGATATAGGATTGTTTTCCTAGACACTCCATTATAATTTCATATCACATCGTAGTGTAGAATCCATGCACTGGTCATACCCATGTATGGCAAGGATGTAGCTACTCTTATTGAGTGGTGAACCTTGTAAAAATATCATGTGTATATTTTTACTGCTTTCTATTATTGTATGCGACAGGGAAAATAGAATAATAGAATCAAGATCCTAATAGGTCAAGAGGTACAGGGATAAAAGTTGGAATTGGTTTAAAAATTCCCCAACACCGATTCACCCCCCTCTCAGTGTTAGGTATATCCCAAACTGGTCCTCTCACATAAAAATATAATTAATATGATTAAAGTTAATTATCACAATAACGGTAAAACTGTTATTTTCAAAGAATTTATTTATTAACATTGTTTAATTTCTATCGAATAAAATAAATTCATATATTCTAAACAATGAGTCTAATATAATTTTTTAACCTATATATAAATATATTAACACTCATTCAATTGGTAATCAATACTAAATAAGATTAAGAACACTTAATACATTTTTCTACAAGACAAATTTTCTATATATTAGATATTTTAATTTAAAAGTTAATTTTATATTATTTAGAAATTTAATTAGATTATATAAATATTGAATTTAGGTTTATAACATCAGGATTTGGAAAGACGGGTTACCTTATATTTTTAATAAAATATAAATTATTTGGGTAAAAACTAGTTACCAAGGTAAATACAAAAAGGGTAAAGGTTAAAAAAATTGAATGGTAAAAGAATAAAAACATGTTTAAAACATGGAAAATTAATGGTGGAGGGATAATAGACCTATAATAATCCCACACTAAATTATTTTTTTCTTTTTGATCCATTTACCCTTTAATAGTCTCATGCCATCATTCAATAAGTAATGAGTATTTACAAAAAGTTCTATTTTTCACTTATAAAAGGGGATCACTTACATTACATTTATACACTCATTTAAAAGACATGTCTCTACCAAAAATCTTATATAGTACCTAATCAACACACTCCCATAATCCTAGAATCCTTGTTATTTCCAAGATACCAAGATAAGGTGCCTTAATGTATTACCCAAGGGAGAACATCCAAATGGAGAGGTGATGTTCTCAACCTAGCACTCTTATTTATTTTCTTCTTCTATACCCTCAAATATTCTATATACATGAAAGTATTATAACATATTTATGTTTAATAATCTGAATTTTTATTATATTTATGAAATATAAAAATTTCTACCTTCCTCCAAAACCATTCAAAAAATAAAGGCATCACCATGCGTTTGTGTGGACTACCACCTCCATGAATGGCGTGTTCCATTTTTCACAACCTCCTTTCATGGATAGTCAAAAAGAGTTATTTAATGAAAAAAATATTATAAATATAACATGATTAATATTTTTAAATAATAATTATTTTAATTTTATACCCCCCCCCCTCATGATCTATGGAAAATGAAAGTGCAGTTCATGTACATGCAAACTACCACCTACACAAAACGACATATTTAATTTTTCCATTATCACCTAAAATAGATGAGTTTAAAAATGTATTGTAATGAAATATTCTCTTTAAGTCATTTAATTATGATATGGTCACATCTTTGGGCTATCATATTCAGGGTGGGGATGGGGTATTCCCAGGTGCCTAATGATATGATATATTAATTCCTAGGTAGGGAGACATCCCCCTAGATGATACTGTGGGTACTGATTATAGGACGGGAATATTTCCCCTTAATAGGTATGATTTATGTTTAGAGACATATGGTATTGGTCAAATAAATTATATTTTACCTATTATTTCACCTTAGAACCCAGGTATCGATGGTGATTTATTTATTTATTTTCATTTATTTTTTTTCTTTATGTTGATCATATCACATCATACATACACTTTATATAGTGGTTATGTTAAGGACACCATCAGTGGTTTTCTATAAAGTTCTACTCAAACCCTACTCATGTGACCATATAACATTGGTACCCAATTATACTCCATGATTGTAAGTACATGTAAGAAAGAGGACAAATATTTATGCGTCGAGCTGGACAACTTGGGCAGAGTCAAGAGATGGGATCGAGCTAAGACCTAGGACCAAGTTGGGGTTTTAGTTATTTTATTTTGTGTTTAGTTGTATATGATTCACCCATAAGGTATTTTTTTGATATCTTATTTACTCGTATGACATGTTAGATAGTTAATTTTTTATAAAATGTGATGTATTATTTATTTTGTGGCACTATTCGTGATATTTATTTATTCTTTTGGATTTAGTGATAACTGATTATATGATATTTTTATTATATTTTTATACTCAGATATAAGATTATATTCTCCTCATGGTAACACCATAGACCCTCACTGAAATTTGGAAGCCTCTTTCATATGTTTAGTTGAATCTGAGGTCACATAGACCTCTAGTCTGGTAACTATGGAGTGATTCGGGTTGAGGTGTTACACTTATGTGTGAAAATAGATTTAACAAAAAATATTTTCTTGATTGGATGGTATATTTTTATTTATTCCTATAATAGGTTTATCACAGGGTGATTTTAGGAACTTATTACTATCAATTAGATTTATTTTAGTATAAATATCCTCTTTATAACTTATAATATGAGAAATTTTATTCTCAGTTGCTAGTTATGATTCAACTTCTGTCACTTCCATGTTTTCTAATTTGAATTCCAACCCTAGACACATCATGTTGAGGATATATTTTTCATATTCATCTGGTCTCACATTTTCCTCAAACTCTCTTCTTATTTTTTCAACATTATATGATTGTATCTTGTTCATCTATAGTGATAGATTATTAGGATCCTTTACCTTATTATCTTTAATTTAAAGTTAAGGATTCTTGAAATCAATAAATTCTTCTAATACATGGATATTTTCTTCAAGAAATTTATTAGATTATTTATTCTTCTATATTATATTTATCCACTCATTCTAAAATTTGGATCACCTTTATTGATACTTCAAATTCATATCATTTATAGCCCTTACCTATTTAGAGATATTTACACATATCTCCATCCTTTGTTACAAGTATTTATCTAACTTTTCTAAATTTTACTCAATATGGGTGATATCCTCTTACATTATTATAAAAGTGACATAAATAAAAGTAACATAAATAAAATTCACTATTTCTTTGGTATAGTTATGCAGGAATTCCTTTGAATCACTAATTGATCCATCCTGTGAATCCTTGAAAATGTGATCTTCCCCTCTTATGCTTGGATCATCTAGAGAACAATTTTTACAAGTGATTTCAATTACCTATTGATCACATGAATAATTTTAAAACTGTTAGGTAGAAATATTATTCATATCCTTGCTAGTGGATTCAACCACTGTATATTATTCCTCCATGCTAGATCAGTTTTCTTCTTGGTTTCAGAATGTGAATATTGAATTTTATTCCTTTTTGGTATAAGAGAGATTTCTTCTTCATATTTATCTTTTATTTATTCATCATACTATTTAAAGACTTGAAAGTAATGGTATTTAGATCATTAATAGATGAATCTTATCCAAGTAAACACTTCATGGTTACTTTGTAAAAGAACTCAAAAAATAAAACCTAAAATATTCAATTATAGAGAATCCAATAAAAGGTGGAACCAATGATCTAATACTAATTGTTTTTCCACCAAGATTAATTCACCACACTAAGAGGGGGGTTGAATTAGTGTGAATTAATTAATACCAATTAAATCAGTTTTCCCTTTATTACATTTTTAATTGTTCATTGAATAGATCTATCAATCCTTTTTAAACATGCCTTCGGTTTTCATGAATGCGATAATAAATAGTAAATCAAACAATAAGGAAAACCAGGATTTATTAAAGTGGTTAAACTTCAATGTGGATGATTATTATCAATATGAATATAAGGAAAAGGGAATATCCTTAGACCCATACTCCTGGAACCAACTAGGTATAATACAAGAACCAACTTACTTTTATTAAGCTCTAGAACTAACAAGAGCCTCCTTTACAAATTACTAGTTTTAGTTGGATCCTTCTTCAATAATGATCACTAGGAAAGAACGAGTCACTTATCGACTCAATAATATCATATTTTATTTCTTAGTGTGTAGAAATATTAAGGGAATAATTGAACTTATTCAGGTATTATGATGTAAGAATATTATAAGTTGGACTTCTTAATTTATACTTACAATATAAGGAATCATAATATTAAGTCCATAGGATATAGAGATATCATAGGTTAGAATAATCATCTATTTTTCTTTAGCTTGCGTGATCCTCTACAAAATCATGACCAATATCTCTCTCTCTTCTTCTTTAATGTACAAAGATAAAAATATTATTAACAATACTATATTTCTCTAGCTTTGACATGCGAAATCCTCAATATGATAGTAGAGTTAGTTCTATCTATTCTTCTTCAACTCATAGAATATGTAAGATAGTAACAGTTTTAGATCCTCAATACTCTTACTCGTATTCTCTTCATATATATTCATAGAACCACATGAATATTAGAACCATGATATTTGGAAATTCAATTATATTATATTATAAGTCTTTAAAACTCATTTAAATCAATCAAAAATATTATCTTTTAATTCTATAAAAGACTTAGTATTTTATCTCAATATAATATAAAAATTACCATAGATTCTTATCTCCACAAAATCATATCCTCATAATCCATGTTTTCATGAAAACATGAAGTGATATATATCATGATTATGAATAAACTCCCCACTATGTGGGATTATAATGATCTTTCTAGGGTTGCATCATGGAATCTCATGTTGCGGTGTGACATATTCCATAATCTTATTCCATCATGGTGCCTAATATTCACGGCATGAAGCTCAGTTACAATATTATATTCATCACACACCATGGTGTGTCCTACTCCTCATAGAATAAGAAATTAGTCATTTCTAGTATTCCTATGTTTCATGATAATTAATTATGGAACTGTCCTTCTTTTGTATAGTGTAACTCATTCTTCTCCAATATTTATCACTAAACCAGTTTCTTGTATCATGATTATAACTGAAATCATGATAGTTAAACCACTAAAGAATAGATCGTGCATCGACTGATTTTTTATTCTTTAGAATATTTCATTATGGAAATATCAAATTTTTTAAAACATAAAAACCTTATGTAATAAATATATATCTTACGTATTATGTTTATTCTCCATACTTTTCCATTTTCTCACTTTGAAAGATTTGGAATAATATTACATATCACTGTGATCCAAAATACATTTCCAATTTTTCAATTCTATAAGAATATTATGTATCACCCTGAAGGATATTATACATATAGTGAAATTATGTACTTTTATAAATTTTACTCAATATCATAGTCTTACGTATCAACCAAATATTACGTATCTCAAGGAGAACTTCTGACTTTTCTATTTTTACATCCCAAAAGAATATTATATATCACAGGGTAATACTTCAAGGTAATTTTCCAAATTATTCATCCTAATAATATATTATATATCTTGGTGTATGATCCCTATAAATTTTACATTTTATTCAAAACTATACAAACTCCATAAACACAAACTTCTTCTTCTATATTTATTTCATCTATTATCTTCTAGATGATAACTTTTGGGATATTTAATTTCTTCAACTTCTAGTATCCTCTACTTCCAATCCTATAGATTATATTTAATGCATACTTCTTCAAAAACACTTAAAAACACTTTGGAATAACTTAAACTCATCTTCAATCTTCACCATAATAATTTGAAAGCCTATATAGAATATAAATACTCCTTAAAGTATTTAAATGATATTCTATTACCTCCACACATTATGATCTTCATAAAATTTCATCCAAGTATATTATTCATGTAATATTTTTCTTCATATATGATAATACTTAGTATAGAAATATTATTATCTAGATTTCATAGCTCTTTCATAAAGAAAATTATTCATAAATATGCACACTTCATGGAACTCTCGGTACTTTAACTTTCCAAATATACTTAATCTGATTTTATGCATAAAATATCAAGTAGTGGACCTTTAAATAGAATTTTTTTGTGAATATATCTTCAAGAATATTCAATGGAATCAAATCACTTATAAACTCAAGTTGTTTCTTCAATCCTTATCCATTGTATAAAACTCAACACATATAATGGAACAATGATTGGGAACTTAAACCTTCTTCTCATTGACATTCTTATGTACTTTGAATTCATTCCAAGATGTTCTTCTTCAATTCATATTTACATCAAACATATTGACTTCATGCTTATTGAAAAAAATACAACTAAACACCAAGTGGGTTCAATAAAAGTCACAATTTTTATGATCCCTCGACACTTGATAGTCAAGCATCATATGTGTCTATCAGTATGATGTATCTAGACCATAGTACATAAGTTTCAAATTACTATCAATATATATTGAGGTTATAATTGAAAATTTATATAACCTTTTGATGCAAAATTTAATCCAAGGACATTATTTTTGGGTTAACAGACACCTTCTAGTAAACCCACCAAAATATAATTCATCATAACTTCACACATGGAAGTAAAATATCCAAAAATAAACCTCATGATATGATGCCTAGAATTTAAAAGAAAAACACATACAATCCACCACAACACAACATAAATCAATTGGATAATGCAGACAAGAACCAATGTATGCAACAATCAAAAGAAAATAAAGATTCAAAAACAATAAGGATTACATGGTTCAATCTTGCTCCATAGTCTATGGGGGAATACTTTACTATATTAAAGGAATAAAATATTATTACAGTGATTAATAATATTTCTAAAACTCTCATAACCTCAGTGCCTCTCCCATATAAAAATATGGTTAAACTCTATTTAAATAGAGTAACTCAATTGGTTCTTCTAGTCACTATTTCCCTTGGATCATCCCAAGTCACCATCCACCTAAGATAAACTTCACCAAAAAAAATCAATATAGTCAAGTAATACCACCACTATAACTAGTTATACTAGTTCACTATTCCCATTATGATGATTTCATTGGATATGTAGTCCAATAATTCCTTTGGTGATCATAATTTTTGGTGTTTTACTTCGATTTACCCTCTGGTCATCATCCATCTGAACATTTAGAAAACTAATGTCATCCATTTCCACTCCATTACCCATTTAGTTTTTAAAATTAATTCTGTTGGTCGAATTATATGACTCAAGAGGGGTTTGAATTGAGTATCTATAAAAATTTATGTTAAAAGGGTTTCTTTAAAAAATAATATACCCCTATGAAAATAAACGCAAATTCGGTTTGTAGTGAATTTATAAAAGTCTTGAAGGTTCAATTTGGTTCTCTAAAGATTGATTAGTTCTCAGATTTCTCAATCTAATGATTAGTAAAACTTTTGAAACAAACCTACTGATTCAAAACGGATATAAACACTTGTTAAACTAACTATCAAAGTTCAGTTTGTCTTAATGCCAAAAATACATAATAGATAAAAAATAATAGCACAGTGGATAAAACAAGAGGTTTAGTCTCAAGAAGAGACTTAGTCTTATCCAATTTGTGATCACCTACCACCAAGAAATTTATATTAATAAACTTTTGATCCACACCTTGGATCGGGGTTCATAACAGCACACAGGCTGTCCAGGTCACACTTGACTTCTACCACAGTTATTCATGGGAAAAACAAAAAAATAGATCTCATAGGATCTCTTCCACAGTTATACGTGGGATACAAGTGTAACTAGATATTGAGAGTGAGGATATTTTTTTATCCTCTAGTTTAGCTCAGGAGACAGTGTGTGATATTCAAATAGATATACACACTTCTCAAAATAGTAATGATAAGAACACAACAGAGTTATGAAAGATAATAGAGTTTAGAGTTCTCTATGTGTTGTACAGTAATGCTCTGGATTCAACGGATGTTGAGGAAATGTTATTCGAGTACTCTTCTAAAAGTTGGATTCAGAACAGGGTATCGCAGTTTCTTATGAAAGTGTTCAGCTCTTCTTTGTGAGGATGTTCAACAAGATCCAGTAGGTAGTTTCTAGGTGAGCCCAAGCTTTGAGTTTTTCTCTTTTTCAATATTCTTAGTTCGCACAGTCTATATTTCAGTGTGTTCTTCAATATCTATGTGTATCTATATATCTATGTGTCTCCATATCTTATTGAGCTCTGATTGAAGTCCTTTTATACTTCAAGGTCTACTAGGAATAAAGATCTTCGCACGTGCATGTACCTTGTACTGTCTATGGATAGTCCTACAGACAACATTAAATAATGTCAGAAATATTAATTTGTCTAAATATGACCGTTAGAAATAAATTTGAATTAATAAAATTGAAACAGATATTTATGACTATAGGTGATTCATATTTGGTCTGTTGTCTTCAGTTTGGTAACATCGGTCTGCCAACTTCGGTGTGTCGACTTCATTATTTCATCTTCGGTGTGTCGACTTTAGTGTGTCATCTTTGGGGTGTCGACTTAGGTGTGTTATCTTTGGTGTGTCGACTATGGTGTGTCATCTTCGGTGTGTTGACTTTGGTGTGTCATCTTCAGTGTGTCGACTTCGGTGTGTCGAACATCGGTCTGTCAACTTTGGTGTGTCGAATTCGGTGTGTCGACTTCGGTCTGTCGACTTCAGTGTGTCGAATTTGGTCTATCACCTTCGGTCTGTCGACTTTGGTGTGTCATCTTCGGTGTGTCGACTTCGGTGTGTCATCTTCGATGTGTCGACTTCGGTGTGTCGAACATTGGTCTATCAACTTCGGTGTGTTGACTTTGGTGTGTCGACTTCGGTCTGTCAATCTTCGGTGTGTCGAACATCGGTGTTAAGGAATTTAAAAAGGTTACGAAGTGTTTTTCTTACACAAATCATTATATGACTAAGTGTCATCCAAAAGTACATGTATAAATACACTTGTAAACATATTTATTCAGGAATATAGGTTATTTAATTATTTAAGTATATTTTTCTGTATGACATAATTGATTTACTTAGAGATATTAAAATGGCCTGAAAGAGTAGAATATATATATTGAAATTATTTGTGATTATAAAAACTACATTATCATAGAGGGTCCAAAAATCTCCCCCTTTTTGATAATCACAAATTATGGCATACATGAAAAAATATATAGAATAAAGATATCTTGACATAGCATACTGCACTGAATGTAATTGTCAAATATATATAAAAATTTTCCTTTCTTGAACTTTTAAAAAACAAATCTCCTCCTCAGTAAATGGATTAAGGTGAGTACATTCCATGTGTCCTAAACCATAAAATCTCCCCCTTAGATAAATAATGTATTCCTTAGTTTCTCCCCCATTTGGGATTAGCAAAAAGAAAAGCATAAAGGATAAATAACACAAAATAAAGACACCATAAAAATTTCTATTAATAGGCATAAAAGTACAAGACAAAAAAAGACCAAATCCCTATCAAAAAGAAAAAATCCATCACTAAGGGTTTGGATGATGAGGAGATTTTTCTTTTTCATAAGGATACAAAGGAGAAGGAGAAGGTTTGGGAGAGGTAGAGGGAAGATGTGGTCTAAAGATAACACCAGGCAGTGCAACACCTATAGGAACAGTAGCTGCAAGGGTAGGCCACCTTTCTGACAACACTCGACTTGGAGTTTGCTCTGTGATGATCAGTCGAATCTAGGAAAGGGCCTTAGAGATAGTCATAAAAGCAGGAGGTTGAGAGGAAGTACCAATTGAAGCATCTGGAGGGACCACAATAGCCTCATCCTGAACATGTAGATAAGGTTTGAGCAGTTTGATGAAGTCATTAATGATTTCATCACCAAATTGCATGGATTTCTCAAAGTCATCCTTATTTTCCATAAATTTACTCAACAAAGGTGTAAACTCCTTTAATTTAAGGACTTTCTTCTTTAATGCTTCTGTGACTGGAGTAATTATAATATTTTTTGTGAGAAACTTGAAGCTATTGATGAGATCGTGCTTGGTATAAATCTTATTGAAATACTTATCCACCTTTTCCTGAATTTCTTTCAGATATGCAGAGGCTTCATTTGTGCATTGTTTGACCATATTGTATACAAGATCTATATTTATATGTACTTTTTCAAGGTTTTATTTGTCTAAAACACTATGAAGTTTTTGAATTTCCTCTCGCAACACAACCTTGAGAGACTCCAAATCAGCAATAGCACTTTTCCCACTCCTAGAACTGGATGGGCCAGTCACCATTTTTATAAGCTCTTCTTTCAACTTTTTCAGATCTACACTGAGTAGATGAGTCACAAAGTTTCTAAGAACTTCCAGAACACTAATAAAGGAGTTATTTAAGTCTGAGGTTAAAGAATTTAACTCATTTCTCATCTTTCTTACTTCTTCTCTCAACAAGGTATTGTGTCTAATAATGGTTTCTGCTGTAGTAATGAGATTCGGTTGAATCTCTTGGATCACTATTCTTGCAATATTTACTGCATCAGCATCTGAGATACCTATGGAGGTGGAGGTTTCACTTATGGATCCCACTGAAGCTATCACAGACTCACGTATATCATTTTTTAATTTCTCCAAATCAGCCTTAGTGACATAGTCACTGGGCACTGACTGAGCTACAGGTTCTACTGGTGGAGGCGCAGTTGGTGGAATAGGTGCAATATGTTCTGGTTCAGCCTGGACTTATGGAGCAGAAGGAGGAGGTAACCTCTCCTCATCTGAGTCATACTCTAAGATAAAAATAATGTATCTTGGATCATTATTCCGCTCTCTAGCACAGGTCCAGTCTCTTGGCTCAATAGTATCAATTCTGATCCTTCTTCCCTGAGGCTCAAGAACAACATCATCAACATCAACTTCTTCATTCTGGTTTTGGGACATTATAACTTATCTGGGAATAGGAACCAACCAAACTTCAGGTTCTTCTTGTGCTCCAGCTACTTCAGCTTCACTAGGTACTTCCTCAATTTGAGGCACTGGAACCACATCTTCTTCCTCTTGGCTAGCAGTCATAAGATCATTCAATTCCTGAATGATCTCTTGATTTTCAGCATTATGAAGGGGTGACCTGTCCTCATGTTCAGCATCTCAATGACCAATAGCCTATTTTTCAACATGATCAACACCCTCACCAGCTCCATGTACAGATTCCTCACTGGATATATCAACCACTTATTGTCCCATTTTTAGAGAGTCACTCACATGATCATCATTTTCTTCATTATCATCATCATCATCACCATCATCATCATATGATTCCTCGTCATATTTACTAACATATCCTTCAACTCTAGTAACTTCATTTTCTTCCTCATCTTCATCACCTAATAAATATTCTCTTGAGGGAAAGTCCAAAGGTGGACTAGCATGTCTATAAGACATATCTTTGGGACTTTCAGCAATATCAGGATCACTCCTATCATCAAAAGATATCCTTCTTCCCTTGCCACTTCAGGCTTATCTTCCTCATCAGAATAAACTGGAACCTCTCCTTGTTTGATACCTGGATTGTAACGACCCAAACTTTCATTAATGGAAATCCCTCTTGATCTAATTAAATGTCTCTTTACGTAAAATGTTTATATAAAATGTAAAAGTCTTTGGTTTTATGTTTTTGGATTTTAAAATACTATTAAAAATTGTGATCGTCGCTAATATAGACATTGAACAGTGATCACATGATTAGTATAAATATAGAGATTTAACAAATCCAATTTACTCGAACAAAGGAAGCGATGGACTCATCAAGTAGATGTGTCCCATATGAAGACCATTTGTCGGAGCTTGGAAATAAGGTTGTGTCTTTGGGTTCGCTCTTGACCAAGCCCAAGCCGAGCTTGAATATGTTAAGCTTGATCGGGACCGCCTACGAGAGAAGTGGAAGTTGATAGAGATTACCACCCGAGCAATGTTATCTAAACCACCCCAAGAGTATGTCACCATCGCACAACTTACTCTTCAGTCTTATGCGGGTGTTATAAGGGGTTATGTAACAAGACCTTATCACTATGTTTATATACATTATTTTTTTATATAATAATGAATATACTTTCATTTTATTATTGTTACCTTGTAAATAGTTTTTAAAGCAAAAATAGTATTTTTAGTTAATATTCAACTAAGAAATCTATTTTGATAAATTAATGGATTTTTGAAATTAAATAATATTTTAATAAAATATTATTATTATTATTAAATTAATTTTTATTAAATATAAATGATCGTATAATTTTATGAATGTAATTATAATTTTTATTAAGGTTTGAAAACTATTTTTATCAAAACCCTTGAATTTTCGGTAAATGTCAGTTTTTATTTTAAAAGTAAAAAATTCACATATTTATAAAATTATTTAGATAAAATTAATATTATTTTTGGAATCAGGATGTCAAAATTTTCCAACGGTGAATTTTTCATAATTTTATGAGACAGTTGAATTTTTAGGTAAAAATTAAATACCGTTTAAATATATAATGTGTTTTATGACATAATAATGACCCAATAGTGATGTAATAAAATAATATAAACTTTATGTTTGTCCAATATATGTTTTAATATTAAAATAATGTGATTTTGGGTTTGATTGATTTATTTTACAAAGCTTTAGTGGACCCTTCAAGACTTATTAAACATTTTGTCTTTTTAAATTGTTTTCCTTGGGAGTGTGACTCACCTCCACATAAGCAGCCCCGTTGTTTTAAGAAGTTCGGACTTTGGCCTTATAAAATATTTTTTTCCACTTCCCTTTTCCAAAAACCATGGGAAAAAACCATGGTCTGGTTTGTGGTTTGGATTAATTTAATGTGTGGTGTCCCAAACCTAAATAATAAAGAATTCCCTCACTTTTCCTATAAAAACCCACCCAAGCTCCCACTTTCTCCTCACTAAAATCCTTTGGATTTCGTCCAACCTCTTCCCTCCTTTCTTTATAATCCTCCCAAGTTTCCCCAATCTCCCAATAATCCTCTCTCAAGCCTCTCTCAAGCCTTTAGAAGCACACTTCCAAGTAAGGGTTTTTCTTCCTTTCTCATTTTTGTCCAATATTATTTAAGTTGTTATGCCCTTTTAATTTAAATTATAAATATTGGGGTGTGGTTTCTAACCTTTCAAATAATTCCCTATTTATGTTTTAATGATGGGATATCCCTTTCTCTCTCATTAAATGCCTCCCATGTACACCCGTTACTATGCCAAAATTCTGAAAGGAATTTCTCTCTCCTCATTTACATTCAAGCAATTCTTTTTTATCATGAATATAAATTACATTACATTTGTTGTAACATGTATCTATATGACCCCCTTACTTTCTATGTCATATAAATATGATTATAAACCTCATTCTCTCTCATCAACCATTTTTATGAGTTCTTATATCACGTCGTTATGCTGCCAAAATTACATAGCACTTTTCCAAGCCAAAGTCATTGTGTAGTGAATACCATGTCCATTTCTCTATCAAGGGTATTCACCTTTATTCACATTTACTTATTGTGTAAAGATTTTTATTACACATTCTTTTATCATGGAATAAAATATTATGTTGAATGATTCAATGTTTTATGATCCATGTGGCACACTTATACATGAAATGAATGTTTAAGAAGGGTGCACCCTGATAGCGCTCCAATGCATTGGGTAAAGTATAGTATCATGATACATCATGTGCAATGGTTTTTTACTCATGATAATTCAAGTTCAACAAAGTTTTACTCGTGCTTCATATTCAATGAGGATTTACTCATGCTCCATGTGCAATGAGCCTTGGCTCATGCTAATTCCATGTTAAGTGTTGTTGCCACATTTTCATGTTATGATTATCATTTTTTATCATGACTTTATGTTTATGCTTCTCTTGTTCTCTATTTCTATGCCTATTGTCTAACATGTATTTCATTCCTCATTTTATTCCATTATTATTCCCTTACTGGGCTTTATAGCTCACCCTTTTCTAATGCATGTCCTCAGGTTATCCCATGCAATGCTAAGTACGAGGGAATGTAGTGGTCATGTAAAGGAAGTTTTCAATAAAGATGTTTTTTTTATGTTTTAAGTTGTTATTTAATGATCCTAATCCCAAAAGACACTAGACCTCTCAATCTTCTATGTTGTATCAAATGAATTTTATGTAATAAATTATGTTTAATTGTGTAATAAAAGATCAGGGTTGTTATAGTTGGTATCAGAGGATAGGTGTAGTTATTTTTGGGATTAGGATTAGAAAACCATAGTAAAGCCTTAGAGACAAGACTAAGTATAATAAAAACATACCTAAGTTTTGTTGAGTATTGAGTAAGTGGTTTATCAAGAAAATATATCTCTGTCTAGATACGATAAAGTAGAGGCGGCTCTGGCATAGATGTATCCTAGGGGTAAAACCCGAAAACACCGCTTTGAGCTAGACTTGAACAAGAACTGGTGCACGACAATAGGCCTTGTTGCACTATTGGTTACAAAACTCCTGGGGGATATGCTTTAATAAATTCACAAGATTAGTATGAACCATTATTAAGGGACTAAAAAATGACCTAAGAATATATGTTAGAAAGTAGATCATGGATAACATAGACTAAAGCCAATAGGTTCATATGTTAAGGAAATAAAAGTTATTTATAAGTCATCAGTTTTGTCCTTGTATTACCCTTTATGTGTTACCCCTAACTTTCCTTTTATTCCAACCAATGGTTGGTAATAGGAGGACTCGGGCTAACAATCGATGTGAAGATCAATGTGATGATCTTACTAATGAGATGCCCAATCCAATGGGAGCGGGAATCGTGAACTTTGTCATGCTTATTTATCAGCTAAATAAAGCTTTGAATAGAAACATGGGTCAAGAGGAATGTTCAACCCCCCCTAATAAAGAAAAATTTTCTATCGAGAGCTTAATGAGACAAATGCCTCCTACTTTTAATGAATCATCTGATCCCTCAATCGCTGAACAATGGATCAACTCCATTGAAAAGATCTTCTCCATCCTTAAATGTTCTGAATAAGAGAAGGTTATCATGGATGCTTATCATATGGAGTGTGAAGCTGATCAATGGTGGAATTTGATCAAAAATATGAAGCTTGAGGAGGAGATCTAGGCGTTGGAATTGAAGGATTTCCAAAATATGTTTTTCAATAAATATTTTCCGCGCACCCTCTGGCTTAAGATGGAAAGGGACTTCCTTACCCTCAAGAAAAAAGACGACGAATATGTCAGAGCGTATAATTAAAACTTCACAAGGATTGCATGATATACCTCTGGCTTTGTCATTACCCCCGAATTCAAGGTTTATCGCTTCTTTGGTGGGCTGAAACCTAGCCTGCGGAAAGTGCTGGCGATCCATGACTTCGACAGCTATGAGGAAATTTTCTGATGTTCCCTCAAGGTTGAAATGGATATCGGAAAATATTAGGGATATCATGGGGATAAGATGCGTAAGGTGGATTTCAATGTTGGTGGTCTAATGGATAAATCCAATGGTGCTAAAAATATCCAGCACCCCACTTGCCAAAGGTGCAGAAAGAAGCACCCTAGAAATTTCCTGAAGGGGGCGAGGAAATGCTTTAGGTGTGGAAGAGAAGGGAACCTGGCTATTAACTATTGGAAAGAAATACCTACGGATGCGACAGAGGAGAGGAATTCTCCATTAGAACCTTAACTCATGGTTCATTGCTACAACTTCCAAGAACCAGGTCATCTTGAAAATCAGTGCCCTAAGCCAAGGGTTTTCAGAGGCAACTAACAACCTCCAAGGTAGAAAGGGCAAGATTTTGCCATCACTAATGCCAAAGTGAACCTTGACAACGAAGTGGTGACAGGTATTCTAGTTATTCATTGAAGAATAGTGAACGTACTTTTTTATTCAGGTTCTATGCATTCTTTTATATCTCAAAAGTTTAGTAGAACAATCCCAACACCACCACAAATCATGGAAGTGAAGATGTCGGTGAGTATAGAAAATGGGGAAATCATTCCATCCCATGAATATAACTCCTACCCTATCATAATATATGGATTTAACTTCCCAAAGAACCTCATCATACTTCCTCTGGTGTAATTTGATGCAATTCTTAGCATGGATTGGTTTTCCTTATATAGAGCCAACATAAATTGTTGTGAGAGGGAAATCACTCTCCATGTGGAGAATCGACCCCCAATTCTTTACAAGTGAAAGGAAGAAGATGACTCTTATTTAGCTCCATAATCTCAAGCATGGATATTACTACCCTATGAGCATGCGTATCTGTCTTATATGATTGAGTCTAATGAGACAACCATCCTAGAAGACATGCCTATTGTGAGGGAATTTGCTGAAGTGTTTCCTGAGGAATTGCCTGGTCTTCCTCCTATAAGAGATGTTTAATTCTCAATTGATCTTATACCTGGGGCGTTTCCAATATCCAAGACTCCGTATATAATGGATGTTTTGGAGCTTGAGGAGCTGAAGAAACAACTACAGGAGAATCTGGATAAAGGGTTTATACGCCCAAGTACTTCACCATGGGGTGCACCAGTCCTCTTAATCAATAATAAGGATGGGTCAATGCATCTTTGCATTGATTATCGTGATCTTAACAAAATCACGATAAAGAACAAGTATCATCTCCCACGAATTGATGACTTATTCGATCAGCTTCATGGAGCACAATACTTCTCCAAGGTGGATTTGTGGTCGGGATATTATCAAGTAAGGGTGAAGAAGGAAGATATCCCCAAGAATGTTTTTCGTACAAGATACAGGCACTATGAATTCATAGTAATTCCTTTCGTACTCACTAATTCTCCATCAATCTTCATGGACTTGATGAATAGAGTATTTAGATATTACCTTGACAAATTTGTGGTAGTCTTTATAGATGATATTCTGATATACTCCAAAACCAAGGAGGATCATGAGGAGTATCTAAGAATTGTACTAAATACCTTGCGGAAGGAGAATCTATATGCAAAGTACAGAAAGTGTAAGTTTTGGTTGAAGGAGGTCTCATTCATGGGCCATATCATCACAAGAAATGGGATATCTTTAGATCCCTCCAAAACAGATGCGATTGAGGGATGGCTGAGGCCAACATTGGTAACGGATATCTGTAGCTTCTTTAGGTTAGCTGGATATTATCTACGATTTGTGAGAAATTTCTCACGATTTTCCAACCCTCTTACCAAGCTAACTCAAAAGAGAGTAAGGTTTTCTTAGAGTGATTAATGCAAATAAAGCTTCAAGGAGTTGAAAATGAGGCTTATCACTATGCCCGTGCTCACTTTATCCACAAGTGGAGAACTTGTTGTGGTATTCAGTGATGCTTGGAAGAAGGTCTTGGGATGTGTGTTGATGCAAAATGAAAAAGTCATTACCTATGCTTCAAGGCAATTAAAAGTTCATGAATAGAACTATCCAACACATGACCTCAAGTTGGTTGTAGTGATCTTCGCTTTGAAGATTTGGCGGCATTATCTCTTTGGGAAGAAATGTGAAATATATACAGACCATAAAATACTCAAGTATATATTCACACAGAAAGAGTTGAACATGAGCCAACGAAGATGGTTAGATCTGATCAAAGACTATTACTTCTCAATCCATTACCACCCTGGGAAAGCGAACAAGGTGGCGGATTCCCTAATTAGAAAGGACCCAGTGATTCTATCATTGATAAGAATTGAAAAGGATCAAATCGTCTTATATTTGATAAATATGGACATGGGAATCATAAATAAGGGAAAATCATCAATCCTTTCACAAATGATTGCTCAACCGTCACTTTTGGAAAGGGTAAAGGATGCTTAAAAGGATGGTGTGGGAATTCAGAAAAAAGTGGAAGCTATCAGAAAAAGGAAATCCTCAGAGTTCAATGTTAATGAAGAAGGAATTGTGATATTTGGGAAAATACTATGTGTTCCATCAAGTCCGGAGCTAAATAAGGAAATTTTGGATAATGCGCATAGTTCAGATTTCTCTATTCACCCAGGAAACACAAAGATGTATCGAGATCTCCAAGAGCATTATTGGTGGGATAATATGAAGAAAGAGATCGTTGAATATACATCAAAGTGCCTGGTGTGTCAGCAAGTGAAGGTAGAGAGGTAGAAGTATAAGGGGATGATGCAACCATTTCCCATACCAGAATGGAAATGGGAGAACATCAACATGGACTTTGTCACTGAAATTCCAAAGACATCCAAATGCAACAATGCAATCTGGGTTGTTGTGGATCATCTTACAAAGGCTACACACTTCATTTCTATTAGGGAGGATTTCTCATTAGATCAACTGGCACGGATATATATCAGGGAAGTGGTAAGGCTGCATGGAGTACCACTATCTATTATGTCCGATCGAGATCCAAGATTCACCTCTACGTTTTGGAAGATTCTTCAACATGCTCTGAATACTGAACTAAACTTCAGTACGGCCTATCATCCTCAAACTGATGGTCAATCCAATTGGACTATCCAAACACTTGAGGATATATTGAGAGCATTCTCAATGGACTTTAAAGGAGGATGGTATCAACATCTTCCTCTGGTTGAGTTATCTTATAATAACAGTTTCCACTAGAGCATCCAAATGGCACCATATGAAGCCCTTTATGGGAAAAGGTGCAGAACACCAGTGTGTTGGGATGAGGTCAGTGAACGTAAGCTTCTTGAACCAGAAATGGTTGAAGAAATGGTGGAGAATGTGAAAACCATTCAGCAGCATATCAAGGCAGCCCAGAGTCGAAAGAAGAGTTATGAAGATAACTGTCAACGATACCTTGAGTTTAAAGTGGGAGACATGGTATTTCTACACATATATATGTGGAATAAGGTCATGAGGTTTGGAAAGAAAGGGAATTTAAGTCCAAGGTACATCGGCCCCTTTGAGATTCTTGATCGTGTCGGGGCTGTGGCCTATCGACTAGCACTTCCACCTACCATGGACAAAGTACATGATGTCTTTCATATAAAGGAAGTAAAAACTGAACCCTTCACATGTACTCTTTTCAGAGGTGGTATATTTAGAGAATGATTATTCTTATGAGGAGCAACCGGTAAAGATATTAGATCGTAGAGAAAAATTTCTACAAAATAAGAAAATGACCCTCGTCAAGGTGTTGTGGCGAAACCACAAGTTTGAAGAAGATACGTGGGAATCAGATGAAATTATGAAGAAGAGTTACCCACATCTGTTTTAGTGTGGGAAAAGGAAATTTCGAGGGTGAAATTTCTTAAGGGGGGAAGATTGTAATGACCTAAACATTCATTAATGGAAATCCATCTTGATCTAATTAAATGTATCTTTATGTAAAAATTTTATATAAAATGTCAACTTATTTGGTTTTATGATTTTGGATTTTAAAATATTGTTAAGAATCGTGACCATTTCTAATATATCCATTGAACAGTGATCACATGATTAGTATAAATAAATGGATTTAACAAATCCAATTTACTCAGACAAAGGAAGCGATGGCCTCATCCAGTAGATGTGACCCATATGAAGCCCATTTGTTAGATCTTGGAAAGGAGGTTGCGTCTTTAGGCTTCACTCTTGACCAAGTCCAAGCTGAGCTTAAATATGTTAATCTCGAGCTGGACCGCCTACGATAGAAGTGGAAGTTGATAGAGATTACCACTCGAGAAATGTTATCCGAGCCACCCCAAGAGTCTGTCACCATCGCACACCTTACTCTTCGATCTTATGCGGGTGTTATAAGGGGTTATGTAACAAGACCTTATTACTATGGTTATGTACATTATTTTTGTATATAATAATTCATATACTTTTATTTTATTATTGTTACCTTGTAAATAGTTTTAATAGTACAAATAGTATTTTTAGTTAATATTCAACTAAGAAATCTATTTTGATGAATTAATGGATTTTTGAAATTAAATAATATTTTAATAAAATATTATTATTATAATTAAATTAATTTTTATTAAATATAAATGATCGTATAATTTTATGAATGTTATTGTAATTTTTATTAAGGTCTGAAAATTGTTTTTGTCAAAACCCATGAATTTTCGGTAAATATCGGTTTTTATTTTAAAAGTAAAAATTTAGATATTTATAAAATTATTTAGATAAAATGAATATTATTTTTAGAATCAGTATGTCGAAATTATCCAACGGTGTATTTTTCATAATTTTTCGAGACAGTCGAATTTTTGGGTAAAAACTAAATACCGTTTAAATATATAATGTGTTTTATGACATTATAATGACCCAATAGTGATGTAATAAAATAATATAAACTTTATGTTCAGACAATATATGTTTTAACATTAAAATAATTTGATTTTGGGTTTGTTTGATTTATTTTAAAAAGCTTTAGGGGACCCTTCAAGACTTATTAAACATTTTGTCTTTTAAAATTGTTTTCCTTGGGAGTGTGACTCACCTCCACATAAGCAACCCCATTATTTTAAGAAGTTAGGACTTTGGACTTATAAAATATTTTTTTCCAATTCCATTTTCCAAAAACCATGGGCATGTTTGTGTTTTGGATTAATTTAATGTGAGGTGTCCCAAACCTAAATAATAAAGAATTCCCTCACCTTTTCTATATAAACCCACCCAAGCTCCCACTTCCTCCTCACTCAAAGCCTTTGTAGTTCGTCCAACCTCTGACCTCCTCTCTATATAATCCTCCCAAGATTCTCCAATATCCCAAGAATCCTCTCTCAATCCTCTCTCAAGCCTTTGGAAACACACTTCCAAGTAAGGGTTTTTCTTCCTTTCTCATTTTTGACCAATATTCTTTAAGTTGTTATGCCCTTTTAATTTCAATTATAAATATTGGGGTATGGTTTCACACCTCCCCCATAATTTCCTCTTTATGTTTGAATGATTTAAGACCCATTTCTCTCTCATTTAATTCCTCCCATGTATACCTATTACTATATATAAATTTCAAAAGGAATTTATCTCTCCTCATTTACATTCAAGAAATTATTTTGTATCATGAATCTAAATTCCATTACATTTGTTGGGACATGTATATATATTACCCCCTTATTTTCCATGTCATTTAAATATGATGAGACACCCCTTTCTCTCTCATAAACCATTTTTATGAGTTCTTATGTCACGTCGTTATGCTGCTGAAATTGCACCGCGCTTTTCCAAGACAAAGTTATTGTGTAGTGAATACCATGCTCATTTCTCTATCAAGGGTATTCAACTTTATGAACATTTACTTATTTTTTAAAGAGTTTCATTCCAAATTCATTTATAATTAAATAAAAGATTATGTTGAATGATTCAATGTTTTATGATCCATGTGGCACACTTATGCATGAAATGAAATGTTTAAGAAGAGTGTGCCCTGATAGCACTCCAATGCATTGGATAAAGTATAGTATCATGATACCTCATGTTCAATGGGTGTTTAATCATTCTAATTCAAGTTCAATTAGGGTTTACTCTTTCTTCATGTGCAATGAAGATTTACTCATTCTCCATGTGCAATGAGCCTTGGCTCATGCTAATTCCATGTTAAGTGTTGTTGCCACATTTCCATGTTATGATTATCATGCTTTATCATGCCTTTATGTTTATGCTTATCTTGTGCTCTATTTCTATGACTATTGTCTAACATGTATTGTATTCCTCATTTTATTCCATGAGTATTCCCTTACTAGGCTTTACAGCTCACCCTTTTCTTATGCATGTCCTCAGGTTATCCCATGAAATGCTAAGTACGAGTGAATGTGGTGGTCATGTAAAGAAAGTTTTCAATAAAGATGTTTTTTTTTATGTTTTAAGTTGTTATGTAATGATCCTAATCCCCAAATACACTATACCTCTCTATCTTCTATTTTGTATCAAATGAAGTTTATGTAATAAATTATGTTTAATTGTGTAATAAAAGATCAGGTTTGTTATATAGATCAACTTGTTCCTTTGGTCTAAAAGGGTGGTCAACTGGATTGAAATCCTTATATAGCCTTTCCTTATCTCCTACCCAACATCTCTTCCATGGGTTCTAGAATATTTTCATCCTCTTACAAATCACTTTTTGAAGACAAAAACCACTACAGGAACTTATCACTTCATCTCCATATTCCACACAACCTAACCTTTTCAACATGACAGAAATCATCCTATGATGGTACAAGAAGGTTGCCTTCTTGTATGGATTAATAAAATCAGAGATATGCACCATTAGATATCTACATAGGTTTACTTTTATCCTATGTTTCAACAAAAATATCAAGAAAGAATCCTGATACTTCACAACAGAGAAATATCCCTTCCTTGGGAAGATTTGACGTTGTATGAACTTAAAAAGAAGTCTTAATTCTCCTTTGAATTCATTTGAAACAGTCCTTATGGATTCTACATTTCTATTCAACTCCTTCAGAGAATCTTCATAAGATAACAAATCTTAGTAAGGTGGAATATTACCAAGATATTCAGCATAGACACCTTCATGAGGCATTTCTAAGCATTCAGCCCATTCCTGACAATAAAGCTATCTCCTTTCCCTTTACCACAGACTTCATCTTTGCTGCCTCAGCTTCATCCTGGGATATCCTCAAATGTTGATAGAACTCATGAACTAGATGTGGATAATAAGTTTTTCCATTGTTGGCGAACCAACTGAGTCGTCCTTGAGATTCCAATACTTTCAAAAACAGGATTTTCTTGACAGAATCCACTCAACAGACACCTCCTTTTTAGCCATAACCACTTGACTTTCCAAGCTCAGTTTCGCAGTCCCACCAGACTCACCTTTCTGATGCTTATCAGAAGGATATTTTCTAGGTTCTTCCATTGAACGCTTGGTCATCACCATGACAAGGCTTCGGATTTCAACAATGTTGAGAGGTCGAGAGTCGAGAGGGAGTGTGACAAAAAGGGTAGAAATCTTTTTGGCATAGGGGAAGGTGAAAGGTCAGGATGGATTGAACTAAATATATCATTTAGGGATTGTAAATCGTAAATCATAAAAATTTAAATGTGGAAAAAAGAAGAATACAAAAAAGTTTCGTTCTATTTAAAACAGATAGAATTTACAAAACAATACTTAAATACATCGGTGACAATGAATTTGTTTTAGGGATCGGTTTCATAAGATCTGTTTTAAGAAAATCGGTTTTAAAAAGATCGGTTTCAAGGAGATCGGTTTCAAGATATCGGTTTTAAGAATCGATTTCATGAGATCGGTTTCAGGAGATCAGTTTTAAGGATTAGTTTCATGAGATCAGCTTCATGAGATCGGTTTCATGAGATCAGTTTCAAGAATTGGTTTCAAGAGATTGGTTTCATGAGATTGGTTTTAAGAAACTGTTTCATGAGATTGGTTTCATGAGATCGGTTTTAAGAGATCAGTTTTAAGAATCGGTTTTAAAAATCGGTTTCAAAAATAAGTTTCAAGGATCGGTTTCATGAGATCAGTTTCAAGGATCGTCTATCGATTTATCATTCCTAGTTCATATCTGATGTAATTTATTCTCTTAGAATTTAAAGGGTTTGGTGAATATATCAGCAAGATGATGTTTAGTCCCAATAAACTCAAGAGTTATATTACCTCTTTGATAATGATCTCTCAAAAATTTATGTCTTACATCAATATGCTTTGTTTTAGAATGAGAAATTGGATTCTTAGAAATGTTAATAGCACTTGTGTTGTCACAGTTTATGGGGATATGTCTAAATTGAAATACATAGTCTTATAAGGTGTGTTTCATCCACAAAATTTGTGTACAACAACTACCCGCAGCAATGTATTCTACATCAGCAGTTGATAATGCAACTGAATTTTGCTTTTTACTACACCATGATATTAGTGACTTTCCAAAAAAGTGACATGTTTCATAGGTAATCTTTATATCTAACTTACATCCACCAAAATCAGCATCTGAATAGCTAACTAAATCAAAAGGTTTTCCATTAGGATAAAACAATTCTAAATTAGTTGTATATTTGAGGTATTTGAAAATTCTTTTAACAGAATTTAAATGTGACTCTTTTGGGTTTTCTTGAAATCTCACACACATATACACACTGAACATAATATCTGGCCTACTAGTAGTTAAGTACAGTAAACTCCCAATCATTCCTCTGTAGGCGGTTTGATCAACTGATTTTCCATTTTCATCAAGATCTAACTTACATGTAGAACTCATAGGGGTTTCACTACTCTTAATGCTAATACATATATTTTCAAAATATCTTTTATGTACTTACTTTGATTTAAGATAATACCTTCTTTATTTTTAAATATTTTAAATCCAAGAAAATATTTAAGTTCACCCATTAAACTCATTTCAAACTCACTTTGTATTATGTTTGAAAAATTATTACATAAAGAATTTTTAGAAGATCCAAAGATAATATAATCTACATATATTTGGTATATTAAAACTTATTTGGAAACTATTTTTATAAATAAATTAGGATCTATGAGTCCTTTTGTAAAACCTTTAGAAATAATAAATTTACTTAACCTTTCATACCAAGCTCTTGGAGCTTGTTTCAAATCATATAAATCTTTCGATAATTTGAACACATGATTTGGAAAATTTGGATTTGTAAAACATGGGGGTTGTTCAACAAAAAAATCCTTAGTTATATAACCATTTAGGAATTCACTTTTGACTTCCATTTGATAAAGTTTAAAATCCAAGTGTGCTGCATAGGCAAGTAAGATCCTAATTGCCTCAAGTCTAGCTATTGGTGCAAAATTATCTTCATAATCAATTCCCTCTTCTTGATTATATCCTTGTGCAACTGGTCTAGATTTATTTATAACTATATTTCCAACTTCATCAACCTTATTTCTAAACACCCATTTTCTTCCTATGGTCAAAGTATCCTTAGGTCTATCTACAAGTTTCCAAACTTTATTTCTTTCAAACTGATTAAGTTCATCTTGCGTGGCCATTACCCAAAATTAATCATTGATTGCATCATTGATATTTTTAGGTTTAAGTTGTGACAAGAAGGCTTGATGTTCAACCTAGTTTCTCAAGGAAGATCTGGTTTGTTTTCCTCTATCTAAATCTCCAACAACAGCATCTAAGGGATGATTCTTGAGGGTACTAGTTGGTCTAGTGAAAGTAGAACTTGATATTTCAGGTTTGTCAGGTTGATCTGGTTCACTACGGTTAGGATGTGGAGAATTTCCAAAACTGGAAGTTTTCACAGATTCCTTCACATGATGATTTGAGGTTATATCATTAATGTCCAGATTGGACATATCCTCTTCAACATTTTCTAGTGAAGTCTTGGGCTCATGTGGATCTGCTTCATCAAACTTGATGTGTATAGATTCTTCCACCCATTTGGTTTTCTTATTAAAGACTCTATAGGCTTTACTTGATGTAGAATATCCAATAAATATTCCTTCATCACTTTTAGAGTCAAATTTATCTAAATTATCTTTAGTGTTTAGAATATTGACTTTACTTCCAAACACTTTAAAATAACCTACTTTGGGTTTCCTATTATTCCACAACTCGTAAGGAGTTTTATTAAGAATGGGTATAATTAAGACTCTGTTTATTATGTAGCAAGTTGTATTAACAGCTTCAGCCCAAAAATAAATGGGTAAATTGTATTCATTAAGCATAGTCTGAGCAATTTCTTGTAAGGTTCTATTTCTTCTTTCTACCACACCATTCTGTTGAGGTGTCCTAGGTGTAGAGAAGTTATAATTATAGCCATTATTTGAGCAAAAAGATTCAAAATCTTGATTCTCAAACTCACAACCATGATCACTTCTTAAGTATTTAATCTTAAATCCACTAAGATTTTCTACCATCCTAGCATACTTGGTAAAGTGTGAATAGGCTTCATTTTTATGAGCCAGAAAAAAAGGTCCAGGTGCACCTAGAGAAATAATTTACAAGAACATAAACATAGTGCTTCCCATTGAGAATTGAAACTATAGATGGTCGAAATAAGTCCATGTGAACCAACTCGAGAGGTTGAGAAGTAGTTACTTCTTTCTTTGGTTTGAAAGAGATTTTATGTTGTTTTCCTTTTTGACAAGGATTACATACTTTATTGTCTAGAAACTCTAATTTGGGTAAGTCTCTAACTAAGCGTTTTCTAGTTAACTTCCTAAGAGAGTGTATATTACAATGTCCTAGTCTTCTATGCCAGATGCAAGACTCTTTTTGAAAGGCATTTAGACAAGAGGCATTTTGTGAGGTTAATGTGTCTAGATTTATAGCATATACATTATCATTTATAAAAGAAGTAAATACTAAATTATTCTTGGAATCAAAAACATGGCATTAATTTTTTTTGAATTTAACATTAAATCCATTATCACACAGTTGAGATATACTGAGAAGGTTATACTTCAGTCCATCAACATACAATACTTTAGAAATTGAAATAGAGTTAGGGTTACCAATCTGGCCTATGCCAATGATTTTTCCTTTACCATTGTCACCAAATGTGACATGTCCTCCATAAATCTTGATAATACTTTTAAAGCTTGAAAAATCCCCTATCATGTGTCTTGAACACCCACTATCCAAGTACCACAGCTTTTTATAGGAACTCCTTAGGCATTTTACCTACAAAACAGTTTAACCAAGGAACAACTTTGGTACCCATATTTGTTTGGGTCCATATACATTAGTGATATAAGCCTTAGGAACCCACAACTATCTTATGGGTTTCCCATATGCAGAATATAGAGTGTTTGAAAAATAAACTCTACTTGTTCCTGAATAATTGGATATAGTAAATGAATTTGTAGAACTAGAACTTGTAGTACAACTCTGGTTTTTGAAATAGGTAGCAGACTTTCCAGATTTGGGTACAAAATGTGATTTGGATAAATTCCTTTGACCTGGTTGATATCCTATCCCAAAAGTATACTTAGGAGCTATTTGTTTACCAAGCATTTGAGTAAGAGTATTTTTTCCATTAGTAAACTTTTTTAAGTCTTTCTTCAATTGTTCATTAGACATTTTTAACTCATTGTTCTCTTTGAGCAGTTGAGCATTTTTCTCCTTTTTAGTTGTAAGTTAAGATTTAGAAATCATAGTAAGAGAATGTTGTTTCTTCAAAGATTTATATTTATCTTTCAACTCATTAAAAGTTTCCTCTAACATGCTGTAATATTCTAATAGTTCATAATTTTTCATATTTTCATACTCACTTTCAGAATAATAAGAATTATGTGTAGGAGAGTCTAAGGTTACCTCAGTTTTGTTTGTCATGAAAGACATATCAGCCAAATTTTTTACTCATGTTGAGAAGAGCCAGATTCACTTGAGCTATCATCAGAGGCACTCCAGGTGGCCTTTATTTATTTCTTATACCTTCTATCCTTATTTTCATACCTTTTCTTGTATTTCATCTTTGGGCAGTCAGCCTTGACATGTCCTTTCCTTTTACATTCATAACAGATTATCTCTTATGATTTATCATTTTTCTTCCAATACTTTTTCCAATTTCCCTTATTATTGTACTTTCCTTTGTAACTGGGCTTTTTGAAGAACTTCTTTTTCCTATATAATTTCTTGAATCTTCTAGCCAACTGGGCCATTTCTTCATCACAGTCTAAAGAAACTTTATCACTGCTTGAGGTTTCGATAGTAGATTAGATTGTCTCTTTATCTTTACTTTTGGATGTAGTTGCCTTGAAAGCTACAGACTTTAATTTTGGTTCATACTCCTCTTGATTTAACTTTAATTATTATTCATACATCATTAATTTTCCAATCAATTCCTTCACTATAATTTTATCAATATCACATGATTCTCTGATAGACACAGATGTTCCACGCCATCTTTCTGGTAGGCATCGCAGAATCCGCATGATCTACTCTTTGGAAATTACTTCTCTTCCTAAAGAAATCATGGTATTCACAATTTCATTGAACTTGAGATACATATCAGAAATTGACTCATCATGCTTCATTCTAAAGTTATCATATTTGATAGTATAAGTATTCAATCACATTTCTTTAACATTATATGTTACTTCATGAGAAACAGAGAGAGTATCCAAAATTTTATGTGCAGTTTTACAAGCAGAAATACGGTTAAACTCTTCATCTCCTAGGGCACAGTACAGAGAATTCATTTATTTACAATTATTGTTATAGTCAGTCTTGGTAGGTTAATCCCAAGTGTTTCTAGAAGTTTCAGGAATATCATATTTACTTTCAATAGCAGTCCAGATTTCAAATCCCATACTTTCTAGATGTATTTTCATTTTAAGCTTCCACTGAGCATAGTTAGTTCCATTAAAGAAAGGTGGTTGATTAGTAGAATCCCCTTCCAATCTATTTTCTATGATAAAGTTTGTAAAATAATTTCAAAGAGATAAAAATTTAGAAATAACATAAATTTGAAGATCTTTGAAACAAAACTATAATCACAGTTGACACAATTTGAAAAACTAACAGTAACTTTCAAAATTCTTCTGATACCAAATGTTGATTGGAGTAGATGAATCAAGAGGGGGTGAATTGAGTATCTATAAAAATTTCTATTAAAAAGTGTTCTTTAAAAAATAATATCCCCCTATGAAAATAAACACAAAGTCAGTTTGTAGTGAATTTATAAAAGTCTTGAAGGTTCAATTTGGTTCTCTGAAGATTTATTAGTTCTCATATTTCCCGATCTAGTGATTAGTAAAACTTTTGAAACAAACCTACTGATTCAAAATAGATATAAACACTTTCTAAACTAACTATCAAAGTTCAGTTTATCTTAATACCAGAAATACATAACAGATAAAAAATAATAGCACAACGGATAAAATAAGAGGTTCAGTCTCAAGCAAAGACTAATTCCTCTCTACTTAGTGATCACCCACCACCAAGAAGTTTATATTAATAAATTTTTGATCCACAACCTAGATCGAATTTCACAACAGCACAAAGTCTTTCTAGGTTACACTTGACCTCTACCATATTTATTTGTGGGAAAAACAAATAAACAGATCTCACATGATCTCTTCTACAGTTCTGTGTGGGATACGAGTGTAACTAGAAATTGAGAGTGAGGATATTTTTTTATCCTCCAGTTTAGTTCAGGATAAAGTGTGTGATATTCAAATATATATACACACTTCTCAAAATAGTAATGATAAGAACACAATAGATTTATGAAAGAGAATAGGGTTTAGAGTTCTCTATGTGTTGTGCAGTAATGCTCTGGATTCAACGGATGTTGAGGAAATGTTATTCGAGTCCTCTTCTGAAATTTGGATTCAGAATAGAGTGTCTTAGTTTCTTGTGAAATTGTTCATCTCTTATTTATGAGGATGTTCATCAATCTTCAGTAGGTATTTTCTAGGTGATCCCAAGCTTCGAGTTTTTATCTTTTCCAATATTCTGATTTCGCACAGTCTTTATTTCAGCGTGTTCTCCAAGCTCTATGTGTATCTGTATATCTTTGTGTCTCCATATCTTATTGAGCTTTGATTGAATTCCTTTTATACTTTAAGTTCTACTAGGAATAAAGATCTTTGCACGTTCATGTACCTCGTACTGTCTACAGATAGTCCTACAGACAACATTAAATAATGTTAGAAATATTAATTTGTCTAAATATGACTGTTAGAAATAAATTTGAATTAATAAAATCAAAATAGTTATTTATGACTATTAATGAGTCATCTTTGGTATTTTTTATTCAATTTGGTAACATCAGTCTGTCAACTTCGGTGTGTCGACTTCGGTCTGTCATCTTCGGTGTGTTGACTTCGGTGTGTCATCTTCGGTGTGTCGACTTCGTTGTGTTATCTTCGGTGTGTCGACTTCAGTGTGTAATATTTGGTGTGTCGACTTCGATGTGTCATCTTTGATGTTTCAACATCAGTGTGTCGAACATCAGTCTTTCAACTTCAGTGTGTCGACTTCAGTCTATCAACTTCGGTGTGTCGACTTCGTTCTATCATCTTTTGTGTGTCGACTTCGGTGTGTCATCTTCAGTGTGTCGACTTCGATGTGTCATATTCGGTGTGTCGACTTCGGTGTGTCATCTTCAGTGTGTTGACTTCGGTGTGTCGAACATCGGTCTATCAAATTCAGTGTGTCGACTTCGATGTGTCTAATTTGGTCTGTCAATCTTCGGTGTGTCGAGCATCGGTGTCAGGGAATTTAAAAAGGTTACGAAGTCTCTTTCTTACACAAATCATTACAATACTAAGTGTTATACAAAAGTACATGTATAAATACACTTGTAAACATGTTTATTAATGAATATAGTTTATTGACTTATTTAAGTATATTTTTCTATATGACATAATTGATTTACTTAGAGATATTAAAATGGAATGAAAGAGTAGAATCTGTATATTGAAATTATTTTTGATTATGAAAACTAAATTATCATAGAGGTTCCAACAAAGTCCATTTAATTCTTACTCCTTTTAGTGATCTTAATCTCCTATTCTAGAGAATGAAGCTAACACTCCCACAATCTTTCATATGATATTCATTTGAAGGCTTCACTATAAATAATTTCTTTTTCAACTTCCACAGACTTCCTCCTTGGATTTTGTAATTCAACTACATGTTTCCCCAACCATAGTGAATAGTAACCCAAGTCCAACTGAGGTTCATTATCACCCCACCACTTCCTTAGAAACCACCTTCATCAATATGTCCTTCGTATTTGGAATTCTTTTTATTTTCCATAGGTCTAACATTATGCCTTCCAATAGCTTCCAAATGAATTTGTGATTAAACTAAATGTTCTTCATCAAATAATATAATGTCATATTTCCATCCTAGTTAATTTAACTCTATGAATCACAAAATATCATCCCAACTTATGGTTATATTCTAGATTTTTTCATAAACCCTTTCAGCCTCACCAACTCCTTTCTTTATTCCATAAAGGCAACGTACTCTGATTCTATTTTCAAGAGTGCAACCACCGGCTATATATTCAACATCTAACTCACTTAAATTATTCCAAAAGTAAGCACATAAATATAGTTTCTCTTCCATGTGTCAAAATTTACACCAAAGTCTGAGTCTATAAAACCCTTCAGACTCATTTGTTCAAAAGAAAAGTTCCAAGATTCTAAAACCATTCAAATACTAAAGAATCCATTCCATAGCCTTTAAGTTCTCTATTATTGGGTTTAAAAAGTAATTTATAATGTCTCTCACTAATTGTGGAATGTTCAAAATAGTACACACCATGGAGTACATCATAATTCTAACAATTAATTCATATATAACTTTCATCATGTACTCAGCCTCAGCTTCCATTTGTGGGCACTTCTCCTTAATAAGATTAAAGTGTCCAACCAATGGTTTCAACACTAGTTTTTTCTCCAATATCCCAAAGTGATCCAATATCCATTTGATGTATTATTCTTGATCTAGGTATAGTGTATCGAGACTTAGGTTCCTCAAGATCGACATCCCCAAAGTCTATTTCATCATAATGAGTTCCATTATATTGAAACTTCTGAACAACTCATCCTTTATCTCATCGATCCTTTCCTTTACCAGACCTACAATCATCATGTCATCAATGTAGAGAAGTGAGATATCAAAAATCTCATTAACAAACTCCTTATGATAATAAAAATAATCAACATTTCTCTGGATGAACTTGTATTTATCCATGAAGTCATTAAACAATTTTTTCCAACACCTTGATGATTTCTTCAAACCATAAAGGTTTCTTTTGATCTTACACATAAGTCCTTGGTTATACTAATCCTTGAAACCAACCATATTCTACATATAAATTTATTCCTCTAATTCCCCGTGAAGAAATATCATCTTCATATCCAACTATTCTAGATTAAGTCCTTCTAATGTAACAAAACTCAACACCATTCAAATAGTTGTGTGTTTTACTATAGATGAAAATATTACTGAGAAATTCACACCTTTTTTTGTTGAAATATATTCATGAATAGACTGACCATATACCTTCATCCACCATCCACCACTTCCTTTATCTGATAAACACATTTTTTTGAATAACCTTCTTCCTAATGGGTCTCTCTATTAGCTACCATACTGTGGATACATGGAGGGAATAAAGTTAATCCCTCTCGTCCAACTACCAATATTCAAAATACTTTAATATTCTTTCCTCTTATAGTATATCCGTCATCTTTTATAAATAATTAATTGAAATTATTTTCATACCTTTTCACTAGGTGTCTCTCCATGGTAGATCTCCATAATTTTCAATACAGTTGAGCTTATTCTAGTACTATAAATTCTATTGTATGAACATTTAGTTCTCTAGATTCAAAAATCCTTGAATTCTTTGATATAACTGGCCTAGGTAGAACCATTGTAATTTAACCCCTTTATTCTTATAACTTCACTGTATGGTCTGGTGCTTCTGATCCTGACATGTTTGTTGGATTCTATAGATCTTAAAAAACTTCTAGTGGTCCATCCAACTGAACCTCAACTTTTTATGATACTTTTCTCACATAAAAATCTATCACCTTATTTTTATCCCTCCATATTATCTTTTCATTGAATATTACATTTTTAATTCTGGTGAATTTTTTTAGATTCATTATTTCAGAGTCAAAAACCAAACTATGTGACTTTTTAATCAACAAAGTAACATGCTCAAAAAATAGCCTCCAAATTGTCTCATTCTTTGTAATCAACTTGGATATAGGAAAGTGATCAAAATACTTTGAGATTTTCAAATTCAACATTACTCCTAAACCAACAGATCTATGCAAGTTATTATTTTATCAAAGATGATGTATTCTAGTTGATTAAGTATATGGAATAATTTGAAACTTCTTCCCAAAACACTTTGGGGAACCCTACATGAATTAACATTCTCATCACCTTATCCACCTGTGTATGGTTCATCCTATCTACAACTTCACTTTATTTCAGTTTTCCTAGTATGGTCTTCTTGAATCAAATAACCTTTTTCTAATAGAACCTTTAGTACTCCCTACTTCCATACTCCCCACAATTTTCTGACCATAGGTAGTTCAATTTTTATATGGTATCCTTTTCCACTATATACCTCCATCCAATGAAATTCTTTAATGCATTGCACTTGTGACTTATAAATTACACCAACACTTTTCATGTGTAATCATCGATGAATGTCACATAAAATAATGGACCTCCATGAGAATGCACCAATTCCAATCCCCAAACATCTATATGGAATAACTCTAGCTTTTGATAATTTATATTTTTCACTTCCATTCGGAAAAACACCTATCATTGCTTTCCAAAGATATAATCCTATTACATTTCATCCTTCGTGCCTCTATCCTTTAGAAATCCTTTGGTAGTAAGGATTTTAATCCCCTTCTCATTTATATGAACAATATGGTTATTCTATAACTTCGCTGGAGTTAGCTCTTCAGCATGCATTGCTCCTTTTGTTGAACCCGTAAGGTAGAACATCCCATCATTCATTCCTCTTTCGATGACCATAGATCCACATGAAATATTCTACACAACCTCTATGAACTTTGTATAAAAACTCACATCATCTAGTTTACCATTAAAAATAAGTTTTTTTGAAGTTCTTGAATATGTCACACATACTAAAAATCCAACATTCATTCATTCCTTATTTGTATCGAAACATTTCCTTTATCCGCTATTTTGAGATAATTTTCATCTACAAGATGAACCTTCCCATACCTACCGTAGGTGTAGTTCTTCATGATTACTCTCTTGGATATAATGAGGAATGAATCTCTAGGTTCTATCACCCAAGACCCTAATGTACTACTAATTCTTAGGAGTAGGATGCTTCAATATTACATTGAGGTATTTGTATATCCACTGATAGAGGAATAAATATTTAATTTATCCCTCTGTTCACTACAATATTTATTAAGATGGGATTTACTCCTATAATTACAACAAAGGGGGGAACCATCCATCGAGATAATCCTACTCTATCTCATCTTTCCTCTTCCCTTTCGATGACTTTTCTATCCAGTGGTTTATCATCTTCCCTCTGTGTTATATGAATTTCTATAAGATTCTTGAATCTCCTTATAATGAATCTACTCATTCAAGATCAAGTCACAAACATCTGTGAACTATAAATCTACCTGTAATACCCTGGAATTCCATGAATTTTTTCTGAAAATTAAATGGGATTATTTTGAGACCAAGCATTGAGACAGCGTGCGATTCCGAGGCCTGGAGTTCCTAGAATGATCAGTATAAAAATGTTAAGTTTTAAATAGTAAGTGTGAGTGGTTTTCCTAAAAAAGTGTAATAACTCTTGAATAGGTGAACATATCAGAAATCTGAGGGAACTATTACATTCAGGATGGAGGGTTTACCCTAAACGTGACTTAAATTTAGTCAGCATGGGCCTCCAGTGAGAAAACCAGAAAATGGAATAACTATAAATAAAATTATTTTATTTTTCAAATCCTTATAAATCGTGAACGGTGACTCGGATTGAAAATTTGAGACCACCGTTGAGCTCGTGAAGGTATTTTTTCCTTAGAAAGATCCTAACATTGGTCGGCACGGGTCAACAGTGGAATATAGTTTTTAGCTATAAATAAAATAATTGAATAAAGTTATTTTACTTTCAAATAATTATAACTCATAAACGATAACTCATATTGAAAATATGAGAGTACTGTTGAGTTTGTGTGGTTATGCTTCCCTTAGGTGAATCCTAACATCGGCCAGCACAGGCTGTCTATGAAAGTTATTTTTTGGGACATAACTGTAAATAAAATAATTAAATAAAAGTTATTTTATTTTCCAATTCTCATAACTCACAAATGGTAACTCAGATTAAAAATATGATACCACTGTCGAGTTCATAATGAGATGTTATCCTTAAGCATGACTTAACATTGACCGGCATAGGTCGAGGAAAAAAGTTATTTTTCATACTTTTCGAAAGAAAAATAAAATAACTTAAAAATTTATTTTAATTTTTTTTCTTCATCATTGAGTAGTGGCACCTCAACGCTGCGGTGTAGTGATGAGGTGATGATGAATTGAATTAATTAACCTCATTAATGGGTCAGCGTAACAACACTACAATGCAGCGTAACATAAATATTGATTCACATTTCATCAATTAATAGCCTAAAAAGTAATGTAGGATTGTTGGCATAATCCTGGAATTGCTCTGAGGCTTTGGTGGGTGGTGATGATGAACGATGAAGGAAAACCTCTCCAACGACGAACATTGGCGAATCAAACGACGGTGATGACACCCTTTGAGAGTGGATTTAGGATCGAAGATTGATGGATGACGATGAATGATCATCCTCAAGAAATCTCCTTTCCCAGGTAGGGGTTTGATAATTCTCTGTGTGAATTGTTTCCCCAGTTCTTTCATTTAAACGACGAACACGGGTTAACTCACAAACAAGTTAACCCGAAAATCGATCATTCATATGGGATATTCTTGGAAACCGATCCATGTTTAAATTTAATTAATTTTATTTTCTATGTTCATTCCTTCTAACGGGAGCGGGTCAAAGTCGTGATGAATGACGGTGGAGGTTCATTCCTCAAATTTTGTTGTGTGGATTTATCCCTATTTTTACCATGTGTTCTTTTCATTATATGCGGTGTTATTAATGATGGATCACTGCATTCTCGTTCCTTGGTGCAATGACCCCAAAATGGGGACCCACCATCATGACAACCCAGCGGAGGCGTGACGACGATGGTGGCAGATCGCGGTAGTGGCCGCATGCGCCAGTGGCGTACCACATCGGAGGAGGTCGCGGCCAATGGGATGCGGTAGTGCGGAGGTGGCTCATCGTAGTAGCGAAGTTCGCATCCAACTGGGGTCACGGCGGTGTAGGGTGGTGGCATCAGTCGGGTGCAGTGTTAAGTAGAGGAGTTTGGTGGCGGCGGTGCGGAATTGTGGTGCCAACAAGGCATCGTGTTAGGACAGTAGGTCGCGGCGCCAGTAGGGTGACACGTTGGTTCAGGAGACCTGCGGATAGGCCACGAGTTGATGTGGTCACATGGTCCATGGGACCGTGTGCGGAGGGGAGGCATCTGGCCTCAACTGGTAGTGTGTGGCATGAATCGGACGTCATTTGGGCATCTGTTCTGGAGAAAATTGGCCCTCCATTGCAGGTCGAGATGGATGAAAAACTAGTCCATTGGGCTGCCTGGATGGTCAGATTTGGTCTGACCAAGTCGGACAAGGCCAGATGAAATCAGGTCGCTAGGTGACCTGGCAGGCTGTACCCATGGCCGAACCGGGCCCTGTCCAGCAAGGCTCAATGAACCTGGCCCAGCGGTCAGGCCAGACCAGGTCAAGTCAGGTTGGTCAAACTAGGTCGAGTCATGTGGGACCCCCGGGCCGAGTTGGTTAGGTCGGTTCAACCAGGTTGGACCGAGCCCAGACACAACTGGCCCCTGTTTACTAAAATGCCAATATTTTTTAGACCGGACATCTGATTGACGCGTCGTCTATAGAATTGGGACCCTTATAACTAGATGGTCCTTTGGGAATACTCTAAGTGATATTTTTTGGTATTTTAAGTGCTACTGATGGCTTAATGATTAGATTCTCCTGGAATCAAGCACGCTATGAGCAGGAATCCTACGGTTGGCTGTGACGCGAAGGATATGACGAGCGAGTCTTAGTGATCCAGCTGGAAAAAAGATGATCGGGTCTTAGTGATCCATCTAGCCCAAATATGAGAGGGTCTAAGTGATCCAGATGTCCAAGATACGAGTGGGTCTTAGTGATCTAGCTGGACCAGAGATGAGTGGGTCTAAGTGATCAAGCTGGCTCAGAGACAAGTGGGTCTAATTGATCCAGTTGGCCCAGAGACGAGCAGGTTTAAGTTATCTAGCTGGACCCAGAGACGATCGAGTATCAATGATCCTATTGGACTAGGTGATGAGCGGGCCTAGATGATGAATCCCTCAGTGGTTCAGCAGACAAGCGTACCTCAATGGTTCAACTCATGAGTGGACCTCAGTGGTCCAGTAGACAATCAGACCTCAGTGGTCCATCAGATGATCGTACATGAGTGGTTCAGCAGATGAGAAGACCTTAGTGGTCCAGCAGATGAGCGGATTTTAGTGGTCCAGTAGATGAGCAGATCTTAGTGGTCCAACAGCTGAGCAGACCTTAGTGGTCTAGTAGCCGATCAGACCTTAGTGGCTCATCAGGGATGAGTCCCTTAGTAGTACAAGATGAATCATCTCTACGATTGATAATATTACATTCAATACTTAATTTTATACCTGGTGTGATATGTCTTTTCTTTGTGGTCTTGCAATGTGATCTTATTGTATGGTCTTGTTTTGTGGTCTTTCCTTTGTGTTTTGGGATCCCTACAGAGTATTATGTTACTCACCCCTGAATGGGATTCACATGCATGTGTCGTGTCCCATGAAGTTGATTGATGCTTTTACAGAGGCCTTTGTGTTCTGGTACCATGTGGTGCCTAGTGATATGGGATGTATGGGACATACTTCTATGGCTACAGACAGCTACCCTTTAGGTAGGGTTTGAGCAGACGGATCATGGAAGTTTTACTTTTATTTTTGGTATTGGGCTTGTATTCTAGCCCTGTTGTACTTTCAGTTTGTATTGTACTCTCTGTTGTTGTCTCAGTGGTAGTTGTGGTTTACTTGGTGTTTACTTTCTGCAGATTGAGAATTATGCATGTGTACAGGTTTAAAGTAAAATGCCTTCCCTTTTTAGGATATGCCTACTCAATGCTAGTCACTATCCCCTGGCCTATGGAAGGCATGATTGGGGTAGTCACAGCACAAGCCCTGGGGATGGGTTGTGACAAAGTGGTATCAGAGGGCAGTCAGTTATACTAGAGGAACTAAGAGTCTATAAATTTTGATGGGGTAACAGTGTTAAGTGTTTCAGGTTTGGCTTTCAGACCAGGGAGTCCAGTGTTGATATAGCGACTGACATATCCATACACCAGGACCCTGAATTCTATTTTCTGACTCGGCACATGAAAACACTGGTTGCATTCATCTTTGAGTGTTTTTCTCATGATCTTTTTTGAGTCAGAGTTATCTCACCATGTATAATCTATTAATCTTGGTTCATCTTGATATCATTCAAGATCCTCCATGTAGACATCCAGCCAGGATTCCAGTGCATGACCATGAGGATGGTCCACAGAGTGATTAGGCTTTGGTATAGGTAATTTTGTCCAAGATGACACCTTTGGGTGGTGTCTTAGTGATACCATTGCTCGTTGTTCAGCAGTTACTACTTGCACTACTGGTAGAGGATGCACGTAGGCTCAGTACCTTACACGAGTTCCAGAGATAGAGACTCCTTGGGTTCTGAGGTGAGCCCGACTCACATGAATCTGAGGATTGTCTAGAGGTGGTGATGTGAGTCTTCCACTTAGTGAGGATGCCACTTGACCAGATGGCGATTCTAGTTGCGAGCCTTATACAGGGCTCAGTGGGGATATGGTAGAGTTTGACCATCCAAACACATGATGAGGTAGACTTATGAATTGATTTATACCCTAGGATAGCACTGATATCTATACCTATATTTCAGATGGATCCTGTAGAGCTTCATGAGCTGAGGGTATAGTTGGTGGACTTGTAGAGGAAGGGGTTTATAAGGCCTAGTGTTTCACCATGGGAGTCCCCAATGTTGTTTTCCAAGAAGGAATATATAATCTTGTGGTTATGTGTGGACTTTAGGCACCTAAACCATGTGATTTTGAAGAAAAAGTTTCCTCTACTGATTATTGATGACCTTTTCAGTCAACTGAAGGGACTGAGATGGTTCTCGATGATATACCTCAGATCAGGCTATCACCATCTTCGATTATGAGATGAGGACATCTTTAATATGGCTTCCATATGTTTCTATAGCCACTATGAGTACTTATTGATGTCATTTGGAATGAATAACTCCCCAATAGTGTTCATGGGACTCATAAACAGGATCTCCTAGTCGTACTTAGACTGGTTTTTAGAGGTCTTCATTGATGAAATCTTAGTGTATTCCTCATATGAGGAGGATCACATGATACACTTGAGGATGGTTCTGGACACACTCTAAGAGAACCAGCTTTACTGAAAGTTCTCAAAGTGTGAGTTCTAGAAATGAAAGGTCTGCTTCCTGGGATATTTCATCTCAGAGGCTAGAGTTGTATTGTATCTAGAAAATATATAAGCAGTTATTTTTTCAGAGCCACCCAAGAGCCTTACTGAGGTGTGGAGTTTCCTTGGGTTGGCTGGGTACTATCGAAGGTTTGTACCTGACTTCTCCAGGGTGGCAACACCCATGATAGTGTTGAAAAAGAAAGTAAAACCCTTCGTGTGGACAGAAGGATGTCAGCAGGGCTTTCAATAGCTGAGGAAGATCTTGAAGAGTGCTCATATCTTGAGGTTTTTAGAGGAGGGGTATAACTATATGGTGTAATGTGACACATCAGGAACTGGGCTTGGTTGTTCCCTGATGCAAGGGAAAGCAATAATTTCTTATGGATCATGACAATTGAGACTGCATGAACAGAAATATGTGACTCATGACCTTGAGTTGGTAGTAGTAGTCTTTACACTGAAGATGTGTAGACACTACCTTATGGGCGAACGATTTATCATCTACTCTGACCATAAGAGTATCAAGTATATCTTTTCATATAATTATATGAACCTGAGACAACAGCGTTGGATAGATTTTCTATAGGAGTATGAATTTGAGATATTCTATACTCCTGGGAAGGGTAACGTGGTGGTAGATTCTCTCAATAGGAGATCGATTTCACGGCTACTGAACGAGGCCTCAGAGAAGTTTTCCTCACTTCAGATATCCCTTATGGATAGAGATTAGGAAACTTTTCTTCAGTCGATGGTAGTTTACCCTCCACTCTTACAGTGTGTTAGGGAGGCACAACTTGGAGATTCCATCTATGAGACCACATGTGCCCAGATGTCCATAGAGCATGCCCCTAGTGGATATTTAAAAGGTGGGGAGCACGTCATCCTTTCTAGAGGATGCACCGTTGTACCAGTGGAATTATAGGAGGAAGTGTTGAGGGAGTTACATACATCCCCTTTGGCGGTACATCCAGGTGTGGAAAGGATGTACCAGGACCTCCAACGTCAGTACTAGTGGATAGGGATGAAAAAGGTAGTGGAAAAGTTTGTCTCAAGATTCCTCACTTGTCATCAAGGGAAGGTTGAGCACTAGGCCCCAGCAGGTTTAACATAACCCATTAAGGTATCAGAGTGGAAGTGGGATGGGATATTGATGGACTTCGTGATGGGATTACCACATACATCTAGGGGGCATGATACCATCTAGGTGATTGTAGAATGACTCACCAAGTCGTCCCACTTCCTACCCATTCGAGAACAGGGTTCAATAGAGAGATTGGGATGCCTCTACGTGTAGGAGGTAGTTTGACTCCATGGAGTCCCATATACGATAGTCTCAAATCATAATGCACTCTTTACATCTCGGTTGTGGAAAGGATTATAGGTGTCATTTTGGACTCATCTATGCTTGAGAACGGCCTTTCACCCATAGACGGATGGTCGGACGAAGTGGACTATACAGACCTTGGAATACATGTTTTGTGCTTGCATTCTTGATTTTGGTCGTAGTTGGGAGGACTAACTACCACTAGTGGAGTTTTCATACAATAAAATCTACCACTCCACCATCAGTATGGCACCATTTGAGGCATTGTATGTATAACCATGCAGGTCACTGTTATGCTTGATAGACCCAGGGGAGTCAGTACTCATGGGTCTGGAGATGGTACAGGCTACCACTGAGAAGGTGTAGGTTATCTGAGAGCAGATGAGGACTACATAGAGCCGACAGAAGTCCTATGCTGATAGGAAATGGAGACCCTTGGATTTCAAAGAGGGTGGGCATGTATTCTTACGGGTCTCTCCTGAATGCGGGATACGGAGATTTGGTCATAGCGGCAAGTTATCTCTGAGGTTTATCAGACCTTTCCTAATACTATGTAGAGTAGGCTAGGTGTCATACCATTTGGATCTACCAATATAGTTAGAGAGGGTTCACGATGTCTTCCACATATCACAGCTGAGGAAATATGTGCATGGTCCTTCTCACGTCATCGACCATGGTGAGCTAGAGATTGATGACATGGTGATATTCACGGAGTAACCGGTGGAGATAGAGGATCAATAGGAGAGGATATTTTGTGGATGTTTGATTCCTTTGGTGCATGTTCATTGGTAGAATGAGAATCTCCAAGAGAGCACATGGGAGTGGGAATCTCAGATTCGTGCTCAGTACCCCCCTTTTGTTTGATTAACCCTTCTTTTCGCTTATGAGAAAGTAAATACCTAAAGGGGGAGTAATGTAATACCACATAATTCCATGAATTTTTTTTTTAAAATTAAATGGAATTATTTTGAGACCAGGTGTTGATACGTCATGCGATTTTGAGGCCTGGAGTGCCCGGAATGATACATAGAAAAATGTTAAGTTTTAAATAGCATGTATGAGAAGTTTTCTTGAAAATGTGTAATAACTCTTAAATGTGTTCCCAAATTATAAATTAGAGGGAACCATTGCATTTAGGATGGTGGTTTTACCCTAGGCGCAACTTAAATTTAGTTGGCATGGGCCTCCAGTGAGAAAACCCAAAAATGGAATAATCGTAAATAAAATAATTAAATAAAATTATTTTATTTTTAAAATCCTTATAACTCACGAATGGTGACTCGGATTGAAAATATGATACCGTCGTTGAGATTGTGAGGGTATTCTTTCCTTAGGAAGAGCCTAACATTGTCCGGCACGGGTCAACAGTGGAAAGTAGTTTTTAGTTGTAAATAAAATAATTGAATAAAGTTATTTTATTTTAAAATCCTTATAACTCGTAAACGGTAACTCGAATTGGAAATCTGAGAGTACCATTGACTTCATGAGGGTATGCTTCCCTTAGGCGGATCCTAACATCGGTCGGCACTGGCTGGCTATGAAAGTTGGTTTTTGGGACGTAACCGTAAATAAAATAATTAAATAAAAGTTATTTTTTTTAATCCTCGTAACTCACAAATGGTAACTCAGATTAAAAATTGAGACTATCATTGAGTTTTTAATGAGATGTTCTCCTTAATAAGGACTTAACCTCGACCGGCACTGGTCGATGGAAAATGTTGTTTTTTTGACCTTTTGGAAGAAAAATAAAATAACTTAAAAAGTTATTTTAACTGTTTTCTTCATCGTTGAGAAGTGGAACGTCAACACTACGGTGCAACGATGAGGTAATGATAAATCGCATTAATGAACCTCATTAATGATTCAGCATAACGACACTACAATGCATCATAATAGAAATGTTGATTCACATTTCGTCAATTAATAGCCTAACAAGCAATGCAGGATTGTTGGCACAATACTAGAATTGCTCTGAGTCTTTGGTGGGTGGAGATGACGAACGATTAAGGAAAACCTCTCCAACAACGAATTTTGGTGAATCGGACAACGGAGATAACACCCTTGGAGAGCGGATTCAGGATTGGAGATTGATGGATGACGACGAATGATCATCTTTAAGCAATCGTCTTTATTAGGTAGGAGTTTGATACTTTTCTATGTGAATTTTTTTCCCCAGTTCTTTCATTTAAATGATGAATGCAGGTTAACTCATGAACAAGTTAACCTGCAGATCGATCATTCATGCGGGATATTCTGGGAGAACTGATCCATGTTTAAATTAAATTAATTTTATTTGCTCCGTTAAATCCTTCTAATAGGATCAGGTCAACGCCATGACAAACGATTACGTAGGTTCGTTCCTCAAATTTTGATGTGTGGATTTATCCCCACTTTTACCTTGTGTTCTTCACATTCTTTGCGGGGTTCTGAATGATGGATCATTGTGTGCCCGTTCCTTGGCGCAACGATCCCAAAATGGGGACCCACCATCATGACGACCCAGTAGAGGTGTGATGACGATGGTGGAGGATTGCGACGGCGGTCTCATGCGGAAGACGGAATGCATCGACAGCATACTGCAGCGAAGGAGGTTGCAGCCAACAGTCCGCGGTGGTGCGGAGGTGGTGCGTCGTGGCGGTGAAGGCCACAGCCAGTAGGGGCCACAGCGGTGTAGAGTGGAAGCGTCATTCAGGCACTGCGTCAGGTAGAGGAGGTCGTCGATAGGTGGTCGGCGACGGTGCGGAATCGCGGTGCCAGCAGGGCGTCGCGTTAGGCCAGAAGTTCACGGATAGTAGGGCTTCATGTCGGTTTAGGAGACCCACAGCTGGGTTGTGGGTTGATGCGAACACACAGTCTATGGGACCATGTGTGGAGGGGTGGCGACTGGCCTCATCCGGCCGTGTGTGGCATGAACCGAACACCATTTGGGCATCTAGGATGGAGTAAACCGGCCCTCCATTGAGGGCTGGGCCGGATGGAAAACTGGGATGTTGGGTGGCACGGCTGGTCAGAACTAGTCCAACCAAGTTGGGCAGGGCCAGATGAAACTGGGTCGCTGGGTGACCCAGCAGGCTGGACCCATGGCTGAACCAGGTCAGGTCTCACAAGGCCCAATGGGCCTGACCCAGCGGCCAATCCGGAACAGGCCATCCCAGACCCCACCGGGTCGGGACGGTCGAACTGAGTCAGGTTATACAGGACCCCTAGGCTGGGTTGGTTAGGTCGGACTGGGCCCAGAGACAATCGGCCCCTGTTTACTAAAACGCCAATATCTTTCAGACCAAGCATCTGATTGATGCTTTGTCTATGCCATTGGGACCCTTGCGATGAAACAGTGCTTTGGGAATACTCTAAGTGAGATTTCTTGGTAGTTAAGGTGCAACTAGTGGATTTAAGAGTAGATTATCCCAGAATCAAGTGCGCTATGAGCAGGAATCCTATGGCTGGGTGTGACGTGAAGGATATGACGAGTGGGTCTTAGTGATCCAGTTATCCAAGATATGATCAGGTCTTAGTGATCCAATTGGCATAGAGATGAGTGGTTCTAAGTGATCCATTTGGCCAAGAGACGAGCAGGTCTTAGTGATCCAGCTGGATGAGAGACGAGTGGGTCTAAGTGATCTAATTGGACTATAGATGAGAAGGTCTAAGTGATCCAGCTAGCCCAGAGATGAGAGGGTCTAAGTGATTCAGTTGGCCTAGAGATGAGTGGATCTAAGTGATCCAGCTGGACCCAGAGATGAGCGGGTCTCAATGATCCCACCAGACCAGGTGATGAGCGGGCCTAGATGATGAATCCCTTAGTGGTTCAGTAGACGAGTGTACCTTAGTAGTTTAGCAGATGATTGGACCTTAGTGGTCTAGCAAACGATCCGACCTTAGTGGTCCAGTAGATGAGTGTACATGAGTGGTTCAGCAGACGAGCATACCTCAGTGGTTCAGTAGACGAGTGGACCTTAGTGGTCTAGCAGACGAGTGGACCTCAGTGTTCTAGCAGAGGAGTGAACCTCAGTGGTCCAGCAGCCGAGCAGACCTCAATGGTCTAGTAGCCAAGAAGACCTCAGTGACTCATTAGTGATGAGTCCCTCAGTAGTAAAAGATGAATCATATCTACTACTAATAATCTTACTTTTTATACTTAAAGTTATACCTGGTGTGAGATATATTTTCTTTTTGTTCTTGTTGTGTGATCTTGTTGTGTAGTCTTGCTTTGTGGTCTTTCCTTTGTGGTTTAGGGTCCCTACTGAGTATTGTGTTACTCGCACTCTCATAGGCTTCACCCATACATGTCATGTCCTGTACAGGTGATTGATGCTTCAACGAAGGCCTTGGTGGTCTGGGACTAGGTGGTTCCCAGTGAGACGGGATGGACGAGATGTACTTCTACAGCTACAGACAGCTACCCTCCACCTACCCTTCAGGTAGGGTTTGAGCAGACAAATAATGGCATTTGTACTTTCCTTTATGGTTTTGGGCATGTATTATGGCCCTATTGTACTTTTAGTTTGTATTATACTCTCTATAGTTGTATTAGTGACAGTTTTGGTTTACTTTTTGTTTACTTTCTATAGTTTGAGCTTTGTGTGTGTGTACAGGTTTAAAGGAAAATTCCTTCCCTTTTTGGGACATGTCTACTCAGTGCTAGTCACCAGCCCCTAGCCTATGGAAGGCGGGATTGGGGTAGTCACAGCACGGGCCCTGGGGGATAGTTCATGAAACTTACTTTCCACTAGAGTTGCTCATAGTGATCACCATCACATCCCATGACTCCAAGAGTGAAGAAAGTAATAACAATTCCCAAAATGGGTCTATGGGTGTTACCATTATTGAATCCAACTAAATTTGAATGATGTTGAATTAATTTATATGATTTGTGATAGAAATTACTTTTAAAAATTATTATGTTGGATAATCTATATATCAAGAGCACTTTATTAATTTTCCTCATCTTTTAATACATATCAGTGAGGGTCTTCTTGAGTCATGATGTTTTCTTCACTTCCCAAATATTGTATGCCACGTTCACATCAACCTGAGTGATTTCTTATCTAGAATCTTCCATTATTCCACTTTCACTACTTTCATCTTGGCTCCAGTCAATGGAAGATCAAGGTCTTTCTATATAAGTTAATTCTCTATTTGTATCTATTATAAACCAAAATATTTTCCATAAATTTTCTTTACCCGGACCATACTCTCATCAAACTCCATCCCTCTATAACTTTTGAACTCCCAATTCTTCTGGTGAATGTAATATGAGATTTCAGGAATTGAAAATAATTATCCTCTTATAAGGTAATGGGTGGAATGATTCAACTAAACTAAGCGATGAAACACCTTCATTGGGGCCTAATCCTCTAGAATCACTCTAACCTTGAACTTTAATCCCCCTTGTTGGGTCCACAGCTACATTCAAGTTAGCTCATGAGAAGATACTCCCCCAAAACTTCATATATGGAAGAAAAATATTAAAAATGAACCCCATGATATGATGTCCAGAACTTGGAAGATAACCACACCCAAGATACCACACTGCAACATAAAACCACTGGGTATTGCAGACAAGAACCAATAGAAGCAGTGATCAAAAGAAAATGAAGGCATAGAAATGATTACATGGTTCAAGTTTTAACTCTAATCTATAGGGAGATACTTATTTACTATATTCAAGGAAGAAAAGATTATTATAATGATTAATCGTCTCTCTAAAACTCTCACAACCTCAGTGTTTGTAACGACTTGAGATTTTAGACCCTTTAAATTAATATTATCTTCAATAGATTGTGTCACACGCAGTACCAAACTAACGTAACACCCAACTAAAATGAATCAAAAAATATTAAAAATTACATGAATAAGATAATAATTATTTGATAAAAGGATAGTAATTAATTAAAATAATTATATATTATTATTTTCTTTGATTAATATTTTAAAAAGGATGTATTTTGAAAAACCATTTAAAAAATGAGGTATTGTATTTTACCTTAATAAAATAAATTGATCATAGTTAAAATTTTATTATAGGTAACATTTAAATTTATAATATAATATATCAATATTAAATTATTTATAAATTTATATGAAATAATATTAAAAACACTTGAATTTTAAAAAGGTCATTTTTTAATAAAAGTGGGTTTCCTTTATATATTTTATTTTCATTTAAAAGATAATTTATAGATTTTATCATTTTAATTTAAAAATAATAATTTCATTTTATGTTGGATTTATGGTATTTTTATAAAATGATTTATTTTTTGGAGAATAGTGCAAAATGGTGTTTCTATAAATAACATGAATTTTATGAAATTATTAGTATATAAGTATAAATTAAAAATTCATGAAAACTTTTTCTAAGACCAATATGTATTTTATAAGTTAATTTATAATTTTAAATTATTTTTTTTTAATTTACAAACCCATATTTGACATTTTAACTTGAGTTAAATTTTTCAAAAAAAAAATATTTTTAATACATTATTCATTTAGTATTTTAAAATTAATTTTTATCACTTTAATAAATTGAATAAAATAAAATGGATATTAAATTTTTAATTTTTAGGTCCAAATTATTTAATAAGTTCCATTTTATTTTTTGTCATAAAGGATAAGTTATCTTAGGTAAAGACTAGTTATCATGGTAAAAGCTAAATTGCTAAAAGTGAAAAATCTAATGGTAATAAATTGAAACATGTTTAAAACATGAGTAGTAATGGGTGTTTGAGGACTATATCAAACTTATCTATTCTATTATCCATAATTTCCTAATTTTGGATCCACTTTCCTTGTGAGTGAATTCCCATTATTGAAAAGTTTTGGGTATTTTAAAAAATGACATCCCTTTTAAATTATAAAAAGGGCTCTCCTCTCCTCACTTACCCTCACACCACAACCCCTAAGTTCAAACCAAAATCTAAAAAACCTATGTTAAAAATTCCTATAAACCTTAAAGAGGTTTTTTTTCTTCTCAAATGACCATCCCTCGAGAGCTTAACCCCCTTCACAAAGGAGATAATCCAAGAAGTGAGGTTTAAGTTTATAACCTATCTTTCTCATTTCTATATATTTTTTTAAACTCATTCAAATTTCAATAAAATATATTAAAATTATAACATAATTATTTTTATTATACTTATATGTTATTATAATTATGGTAAAATCATTAACCACCTTTCCCTTTTCCATAAAAAAATGAAAATGTGAATCATGCATACGTGTGGACTATCGCATCCACGAAGTAACATGTTCATTTTCCTTAACTGCCTAAAATGGATGGTTTAAAAGGGTAATTTAATATATAATTATGATATATATAACTTATTTAATATTTTTAAATGTTAAACCATGTTACTCCTCACTCTCATTCTAAGGAAAACAAAATTATCATCCATGTGTATGTGCGGCTACTACCTCTATGGAACGGTGTGTTCTGTTTTTCATTACTGCCTTTCATGGATGGTTATAATAATTATTTTAAAGGATAAATATGATTTATATGATATTAATAAGTTTATTTTGATACAAAATTAATATACTATTAATGATATAAATGATAAACGGTCATTGAAAATTCAACTATCTTAAACAAGAGAACTAAGAAGGAAAAACAATTTATCCATACTATGTAATTGTTTTATAACCATAAATTATTCTCTAAATTATTTATAATTATTATATATAACACTAATTAACACTAAATAGGATCATTATTCTGTTATTATAATTATATTTCAACTATACCATCCCATAATCACCCATTTATCATGGAATATTCACGTTTGGGTCGGTTTAACCACCTACTTGAACAATTATATGAATTTATATCATGGATGAATATGGGAAATTAATAAATGGTATAATTTGATATAAATATTTAAATAATAATTAATTTTTTGTTTTGGAAATTTTATATCAATATTTAACTCATTAATTAAGAAAACACCCTTTGTTGGTTAAGAATCACCGAAATATATTTGTTGTCGATTTCATCTTCAAGGATAAAGAATGAAAACTCATGAAATGAAGTTAAAAATTTATAAATAATTATATTTAACCCCTTAAAATAAATTTAATTATATTTTAATGAATAAATTTTTAAGAATAATCAATATCCACACCGCTCTTACAAAACTAGTTCGAAGCGATCAAGATTACTTACACGGGATGTTGAAAATAGGTAAAAACTAACTATATATATGTATATGCTGATTATAAATGTTACTTTTAAATGTTTATAGTTATGGATAAGGTTATTATGTATGTATTTAATGAACTTAATTTTATTATTCAAGATTTTTTGTGAAAGTGCATAATGTGTCAGGACCAAGGTAGGGGTTTTCGTCTTAAATTTCTCTCTTTGAGACATGTTTTGTTTTATGAACAAAATTTATTTCATATGGTATATATTATTACTAATTGATATATTATATCATTAAAGAAATTTTATTCATGTTAATTTAAATTCAATTTAAATTTCTCTCTTTCAATAGGTTTTGATTCAAATGCTTCTTAATTTGTAAGGGTTTTTATTAACTCAATTCTCATTCATTGAGTTATAATTGTTATTCTTGAAAATATTTCATATAATTTGGGTAAATTATTACCTATGATTTTATTATGTATTATTTTCTATTTTAATTCCATTTATTTACATTTTTACCACATAAACCCCTTTTCAAAATTTTCTTACTTCATGAACTATGTTGTCTATAAGGGACTTTGGTAACTCAAATCTCTTTCTTTGATTTATATAGTTTCTTTGGAACTTTTTAATTAAATATTATATTTATTAATTGATTTGTAATTTTATATTATGTTCTATTTTATCTTTCTATGGATAATTTCTCTTTTGATTCAAATTTTCCTACTTGATTTTTCTCTCACCTAAAAGTATGATTTTATCAAGAATGAACCTCTATCTCTTAATTGGATCTTTATTTCAAGTCTATATTTTCATCTCATAAATTTTATCCCCTATTTTTGGGAAATATGATATGTATTATTTTCTATGATTATCTTAATTATATTTATCCCTTTTCAAAATGTAAATATAATACTCTTTTTTGTGATGTGGGTTTTCAAAGAAAGGTATTTCAAAGTATTTTTCATCCTTTCAAAATCAAATATTTTGTCTTCCACACAAAAATTATTTTTATAGTATTTATAAATTTTTAAGGAATAATTTATTGAAGTTTCTTTTTTAAAGTTAAATTTTCTCTAAATTTTTCACTTCACCTTTTTGGAAATAAATTTTGAAAGTGGCATGTAGCTTCGTCATTTTATAAATATGTTAAAAATGATTTCTTTTAACATTTTTCATGGGAATGCATATTTCCACTACATTTTTCATTTTATTTGATACATTATATCTATGTTTTCATTTTTTTTTAAGAAATTATGTTTTTTCTATATTTATAAAATATATATTTTATGATGATTTCAAAACATCAGGGATATTTCTTATTTACAAAGTGGTTTTTCTAAAACTCCTAAAAAGTTTTTATCATCTAAGTCATTTTCCTTTGATAAATGATATACCTTATTTAAGGATGTTCTTCAAATATTACTATCCACCTTACTTCTATAGATGACTTATGTAATTTCCTTCTATTATAGAGAAATAGTCCATCACTACCAATGTCTTGCCTAATCATTTTCAGTGTATAACCATAATTTTTCATCAAATTACTTTCCTCAATGGATAACCTATTTTTTATTCCTTTTATTTAAGGGTGTTTTCCTAGATTTCATACATAAATTTATTTGGTAAAATTAGTGTCTTAATCATATACCCTTTATCTATATGGTGAAAATACCATATGCTTTATTTTCTTGATTAAATGGTATTTACCTTGAAAGTTACTTGGTGCCATTGGATACTCAATTATATTACATTGGTTTATCATGTTATGATTATTGATGTAATTATTAATGATTTCCTTATGTGAATACATTTGAAAATGAAATGAGACCCATTTTCCTTCCATGAGTTCTTTATGATGAGTATAATGAAACCCAATTTGTCTCCAGTGATTTTTTACTCTATAAAAAAGGTGAATAATTTTCATTAGGAAGTTTTATAAAACCCATTCTTATTATTAGGTTTTAATGATATTATGGTTAGATGTTTTCTTTTGGTGTACATGTATATGGTTAATCTTTAAGTGGTGGGTGGTCTTTATATGGCCCTCCAATGCATTGGGTAAAGCTTTATTTCTCATGAGATAATGGTGAAATGAGTAGTGATACTCTATCCAAAATGGGAAACAGGTTGTGATGCCTGATTTGATTTGGGAAACAGATGATTGAAGCATGATCCACCAATGGAAATATATGATTTAATCCTAATACACCAAGGAAAATAGGTTGTGATATCTAATCCACTGTGTTATGATTTCTAGGCTTATGATGTACCATAATTATCAAGTATGCCTTTTTTCTATGATATGTGAAATTTTTATGATGTATTATTATGTTATGACTTGATTTATGATCTATACTTTATTGGGTATAACTTTATTATGTATCTTTATTATACCTATATTCTTATCTTATTCTCATGTATGATCATTTATTATTATCACTTATGTTTACCCACACTGAGCATCTAATCTCAACACTTTCTTATGTTTCTATTTCCCCAGGTTATGAATATTGGAAAAAATATGAAATGTATAAAGAGTTTCTTATGTGGAGAATTTTTAGGATACATTTAAAACTCATTATAAATTAAATATCTTTGAATATAATAGGAAAAATGTCCAATTGATACAAAATAACATGGGTTTTTTTAGTTAATTTTTTGTCCTAATATTCTAAAAAACTAAACCTAAAAGTTATTGGGAATGTATTAAAATGAAATATTTTATGTAAATTGGTGGTCACATCTGCAGGTTATCATAGTTGGTATCTAGGTAGGGTTTAGATAAATTTAGATATTCAGATGTTATCGGTTAAATATAAACTAAGAGTTATAAAGGTCATTAAGGATCGATGGGTTAAGGTTGATCATATTTTTGAATGTATAGATAAACTTTTATGTTGGTTATATAGAGGATTTTATGTTTTTAAGGATTTTGATGATAGAACTTTAGTGAAAAAATTGAGGATAAGTTTAAGTATAGGAAAACATCCTAAAACTTTTGTAAAGTAGGGATTGTATGGTCCTCCTGGAAATAACATCCTTGTCTAGATACTACAAGTGGATGTAGGCTCTGAAAAATATATACCTAGGGATAATAACCCTGAAAAGGGTGTGTTCGGTATTAACTCAATTATCACTTGGTGCATGAAAAAAAATCCTAACTACATACCTTATTTGACACTTCCAGGGGATATTATTTGGTTTATCACATTCTCTTTACAATCAATTACAAAGTATTTATTATGTTAATGGATTGGGATAAGAAGTAAAAGAGAACCTAACTTTATGAAAATTAGATTGAATTGAAAGTATCAAATTATGAAATGATGGTTTCATTATAGAAGACATATTATAATTGATTTTTCATATTGATATGATCATTTACTCTATTTTTATTTCATATTTTCATAATCATTTTGGTTTTGGTATTTGGTTGAAAAAAGATCACAAATATGAAGTTGATAAAGGTATGTATCTAGAAACCACTATGTATTATAACCGAATAAGGTATCATACTTAAATGGTTGAGAATATTATTATATATTGTTATTATAGAAATTGTGAGTATCCTAGTCTTACCTAAGGTTGTGAAGATGATATCTTAATAGAAATTAATTCTTGATACTCTTAGTTATTTTCACTAGTGAGTGATGTTTATTATGATATATTCTAAAAATTATAAGCATTTTTTGAAACATATAAGGATTATTCTTTACTGGTTATGCTTTAAAGTTTTTCAAACATATATTAAATGGTATCAATAACCTTGAAAATTGATTTTATGACAAGGTTATGTTTTTTGGGATAACTATTAAAGAACACATGATTGGGGTATGGATAACTCTTAGGTTTAATATATGCTTGATGTTGATGTAATAAAGGGTTGGTTAATTTTGATAAAAGTGAGTTAGATAATATTGATATCCTTGGAATTGATTATTGATTTAATTAAAAAGATATTCATGATATTTATGGTGAATTTTATCTCATTTTTTGGATCATAATATATATAGACTAGTTTGAGACTTTATGAACTAGTTGTTGAAGATAAGAGTTAATTTTTTAAGGAATATATGATTTCTCTATGGTTTAATTTCTTTAAGATTCATATGGTTTTGGGTAAACGTTTGTAATGGAGAATATAGGATTAGGGTATATACATATTGGAGTACATGATTGTATGAATGATCAATGTTGTTTGAGGAAAGATAAGTAACTTGTCATAGCATAAGAGAGTAATGTAGATGTCATATTAGAGGTTATATCCTAAATGATGGATATGTTAAGATTACCTCCACCTACTTTCATTGGTTCATAATAATTAAAATTTTGAGAACGCAATTTATTTAAGGGGGTAGAATGTAATGACCTGAGATTTTGGACCCTTTAAATGAATATTATCTCCAGTAGCTTATGTCACATAAAACATCGAACTAATGCAATACCAAACTAAAATGAACCAAGACATGTTAAAATTAAATTAATAATATAATCATTAGTAAATAAAAGAATAATTATTAATTAAAATAATTATATATTATTCTATTTGATTAATATTTTAAAAAGGATGTATCTCAAAAAACCATTTAAAAAGGGGGAATGGTAGTTTACCTTAATAAATTATATTTATCATAGTTAAAAGTTTATTATAGGTGGTATTTAGATTTATAAACTAATATATCAATATTTAATTATTTATAAATCTATATGAAATAAGATTAAAAACACTTGAATTTTAAAAGGGCCATTTAAAAAAACAGTTTTCCTTTATATATTTTATTTTCATTTAAAACATAATTTATAAATTTTAGAATTTTAATTTGAAAAAAATAACTTTGTTTTTTGATGAATTTTTGGGATTTTTCTAAAATGATTGATTTTTTTGTGAATAGTGTAAAATATCATTTTTACAAATAATATGACTTTTATGTCATTATTAGTATATAAGTATGAATTTAAAATTCATGAAACCTTTTTATAAGACCAGATATTTATTTTATAATTTAAAATAATTTTAAAATGTTGTTTTTAATTTAAAAAACTCATATTTGACATTTTAGAACTTAAGTTATATTTTTTAAAAAAAATTATTTTTAATACATTATACATTTAGTATTTTAAAATTATTTTTTATCACTTTTAGAAATTGAATCAAATAAAATGGATATAAAATTTGGAATCATTCGGTACAAATTATGTAATAAGGGTCATTTTATTTTTTGGCATAAAACATAAGTTACCTTAGGTAAAAACTAGTTACCACGGTAAAAGCTAAAATGCTAAAAGTGAAAAATACAATGGTAATGAGTTTAAAACATATTTAAACATGTGTGGGAATGAGTTTTTTAGGCCTATATAATCCTTATCTATTATAATCTCCCTTATTTCCTAATTTTAGAGCCACTTTCCTTGAGTGTGACTTTCCATTATTAAAAAGTTTTGGGTTTTTACAAAAATGTCATCTATTTTCACTTATAAAAGGGGCTCTCCTCTCCTCACTTACCTTCATACCAAAACCCATAATTCCACCCAAAATCTAATCAACCATATCCTAAACATTCCTATACACCTTAAATATTTTTCGTTCTTTTCAAAAGATCATCTCTCAAAGGCTTTACACCCTTCTCAAAGGAGATAATCCAAGAAGATAGGTATGTGTTCCTAACCTCCCTTTCTTATTTCTATTTATTTTTGTGCACAACTTCTTCTTCAAATTTAACTACACCATATTAAAATGATAATATCAGTATCATTATTATACTGATATGTTATTGTAATTATGTTGTAATCATTAACAACATTTCCCTCTTCCATTAAGAAAAACGAAAACATGAATCATGTGTACGTATAGACTATCGCCTCCATGAAGTAATGTGTTCGTTTTCCTTAACCTCCTAACATGGATGGTTTAAAAATGGAATTTAATATATAATTATAATATATATTACTTATTTAATATTTTTAAATGACAAACCATGTTACTCCTCTTTCCCATTCTAAGGAAAACTAAATCCTTATCCATGCATATGCTCGAATTATTGCCTCTATGGAACGGTGTGTTCCATTTTTCATTACTGAATTTCATGGATGGTTATAAGAATGGTTTTGAACGATAAATATTATTTTTATAATATAAATAAGTTTCTGGAAAATAAAAAATTAATAACCTATTAATTATATGAATGATAAACAATCATTATAAAATTATATGTCTTAAACAAGCAAACTAAGAAGGAAAAACAATTTATTCATACTATGTAATTATTTTGTATCCATAAATTATTCTCAAAATTATTTATAATTATAATATATCACACTAATGAACACTAAATAGGATCATTATGAAACTGGTATAATTATATTTCAACTATACCATCTCATAATCACCCATTAATCATGGTATGTTCATGTTTGGGTTGGTTTAACCACCTACTTGAACAATGTTATGAATTTATATCATGGATGACTATGAGAAATTAATCACAGGTATAATATGATATAAATATGTAAATAATTATTTATTTTTTATTCTGGAAAGGTTACATAAATATTTAACTCAATAATTAATAAAACACCCTTCATTGGTTAAGAATCAATGAAATATGCTTATTGTCGATTTCATCATCAAGGATAAATAATGAAACACTCGTGAAAGGAGGTTAAAAATTCATAAATCATTATAATTAACCCCCTTAAAGTAACCTTAATTATCTTTTAATGGTCGAATTTAGAATAAGAATGAATATTAACACTGATCATACAAAAGTAGTTCAAAACGATCAAGATTACTTACACCAGATATTAAAAATAGGTAAAAAAATAACTATATATATATGTATATAATGATTATAAATGAGGAGTATAAATGTTTATAGTTATGAATAAGTTTATTATGTATTTATTTAATAAACTTAATTTAACAATTCAGGATGTTTGGTGCAGGTGCATAAAGAATCAGGACCAAGGTAAGGGTTTTCGTCTCAAATTCCTCTCTTTGAGACATGTTTTGAATTATGCACCTAATTTATTTTATGTGGTGTATATAATACCTAATTAATATATTATATTATGAAATAAATTTTATTTGTGGTAATTTAAGTTCAATTTTCATCTCTCCATTCAATAGGTTTTGATTTAAATGCTCCTCAAGTTGTGAGGAGTTTTATTGACTCAATTCTCATTCATTGTGTTATAATTGTTCTTCTTGAACATATTTCATATAATTTTGGTAAATTATACCCTATGATTTTATTATGGGGTATTTTATATTTTATTTCTTAGGATTTATATTTTTACCACATAAACCCCTTTTCAAAAGATTCTTACTTCATGAACTATGTTTTCCATAAGGGACTTCGGTAACTCAAATCTCTTTCTTTGAGTTATATGGTTTCTTTTGAACTTTGAACTTAAATATTATATTCATTAATTTATTTCTAATTTTATATGATGTTCACTTTTATCTTTTTGGGGATAATGTATCTTTTGATTCAAATATTCCTGGTTGATTGTTCTCTCACCTAAAAGTATAATGTTATCAAGAACAAACTTTTGTCTCTTAATTGGCTCTTTGTTTTAAGTTCATATTTTCCTTCCTATTGATGTTATCTGGTCTTTTTAGGAAAGATAATATGGATTATTTTATATGATTATTATAATTCTATTTACCCCATTTCAAAAGGAAAATCTAATACTCTTTTTACAATGTGGGTTTTCAATCAAAGGTATTTCAAAATATTTTTCATCTATTCAAAGTCAATTTTTTTGTCTTCCACCCCGCATTTCTTTTGATAATACTTATGAATTTTCAAGGAATCATTTGTTAAATTTTCTTTTTCAAAGGTAAATGTTTTCCAAAGTTTTCAATTTACCTTTTTGAAAATAACTTTTCAAAGTGACTTGTAACTTCATCATTTTACGAATATGATGAAAATGATTTCTTTTAATGTTTTTTATGGGAACGCATCTTTCTTCCACCTTTGTTGTTTTATTTGAAACTTTATCTCTAGGTTTTCATGGTTTCTAAAAGAAATTTTTTTTCTCCTAGATTTATAAAATATCTCTTTTAAAATGGTTTCAAAAGATCAAGGATATTTCTTATTTCCAAAGTGCTTGTTCTAAAACACCTAAAAATTGTTCCATCTAATTCATTTTCCTTTGATATATATTATGCGTGATTCAAGGATATTCTTCAAATATTACCATCCTCTTTCCTTCTCTGGATAGATTATGTAATGTCCTTCTCTTTTGGAAAAATGATTCATCGTAGCATTCTCCTTGCCTAATCATTTTCGGTGTATAATCATATTTTTTGTTACAATGTATTTCCTCTATGAATAACATATTTTTTATTCCTTTTATTGAAGGGTGCTAGCCTATATGTCATGTATAGATTGATTGGGTAAAATTATTGTTTTAATCATATACCCTTTATCTATACGGTGTAAATGCCATATGATTTATTGTCTTGCTTGAATGGTATTTACCTTGAAAGTTACTTGATGTCATTGGATACTCATTTTTATTCCATGGGTTTATCATGTTATGATTATTGATGGAATTGTGAATGATTTCTTTATGTGAATCCATTTGAAAAGGATATGATACTTATAGCATCCCTCCTTTTTATCACATAAACTTTCATTACATTTTACAAAACTGAGGATCTTTAAGGTTTAGTGTCTTGGAAACCAGGAACTTAAAACATGAAAGCATAAAACATTCTTCTTAAACACTTGAAAGGATTCTCCTCATGTTCATCCTAGGTTCATTATTGAATCTCATAACCTGGGGACATACATCAAAAGAAAGGGTGAGCAGAAGGCCCAGTAAGGGAAACAAGAGAAACATTTTACATGTGAACTTGAGATACTTCAATAAGGTCATGAAAAGAACTTTAAGGCATGAGAAAGAAATCATGAGATATATCATAATAAAAATAACATTTTTCATAACTTGAATATGTTGCTACAACATTTAATATTTAAAATCATTTCGTTTCACCAAGGTTTATCCCCAAGGTGTCATTAAAAAAATTACCAAGGTTATTCACCAAGGTATCAGTCTAAATGGTCATCTCTAGAGATTAAGTCTTCACCCAATGCATTGGAGCGCTATCAGGGCGCACCCTTAAATTTGTCTTTATCATTATGTGAGCCACATATATAATCATCAATAATTTCATAAATAACCCATATATCATAAAAGAAATGGGTTTCATTTCATAATCATAACGTTTTAAAAACTGCTTTAAAGACATGATCTTAATGTCAATTTAAACCCACGAAAAGGGAAAGAAGGTCTCATGTATGTAAATCCCAGAATTTAAAATAGAAAAACTTGGTAAATATGTGAATACCCCTATATAAGAGAGATCTTTTAGTATTCACTTAATAAAATAAAAGAACTTTAGAAAAAAGAGAGACATTTTGAGACAGAAATTCTGCAGCATAACGGCTATGTTTTGGGGTTTTTAAAACATTGAAAAAAGAGGGGAAATGGGTCAAACATTCATAAATGACCCCTAAAACAGTAGAGGGACAGAACATGAAGGATACATGAACATGGTAATGAAATTTGAAGGACATACCATTTGAAATGAAAAACATGGAAGGAAGACAAAAATAAGATTTCTCTTATGAGAATTCGGCAGCCTAACAGCGTCACTTAAAACTTCCAAAAAAAATGAATTGACGAGATCAAATAGGGTCTCTCATCATATGAACATAAAATTTCAGTATGATAGATATAGATATCATACCCTAAAATAATAAAAAATTAACTTGAAAGACTTGACATGGAAGTAGAACTTTGAAAAACGAGAAAGGTGAACGAATCCCTTAAAAATTCGGCAGCCTAACGACGTCACTTAAACTTCAACAAAAATTAATTGATGAGATAAAAAATGGTATCTCATCATATGAACATAAATGATCAGTATGATAGATATAGAGATCATACCCCAACATAAAGTAACTTGAAAGACTTGACAAGAAAATAGAACTTGAAAATGAGAAGGGTGAAAGAATCCCTTAAAAAATTGGCATCCTAACGGCGTCACTTAAACATTCTTAAAACGAAATGATGAGAGTAAGAGGGGGGCTCTCATCATATGCACATAAAAAGGACAGTATAATGAATATAAAATAACCTCCTCCAACATAAGAACATGGAGCATAAAATAATGACATAAAAGAGATCACTTGAAAAGAAAGAGAGGGGTCGGATCCCTTACCTTAAAACGTAACTCTTAAAACTCAAAGGTTGGGACCTTGAGGGATTGGGGGCACCTTGGGAGGACTCCTTGGGAGGTAATGAGACCATAACATAGTTGTGGGGGAGTGGGGAGTCGAAATGGATGAGAGGATGGCTTGGTATTTATAGGGAAAGTGAGGGGACAAGGCATTAATGGCCAAGGGACACCTCACAAGTGGTTTTCTCAAAAGCATAGGCTCTCCCATGGTATTTCCCATGGAGTTAGGCCACATGGGCCCCCCCATACAATACTTCATCACCTTTGGTCGGCCAACCCATAAAATATCTCATGAAATCATCATGACACAGTTATGATGTCATTAAACATACTGAAACCCTAAAACTGTATTTTTATTATTCACTGAAAATTCAACTTTCTCAGAAAAATCCCAAAATTTCACATTAACCAAATATCAATGCTCTGATTTCAAAAATGAACTCCATTTTATAAAAATAATTTTCTAAATATTTTTAATTTATTTTTTAAATAAATACATTATTCACTGAAAATTCATTTTTTTCAGAAAAATCCCCAAAATTTACCTTAACATAATATCGATGCTATGAGTTCAAAAATGAAATCCATTTTATAAAAATAATTTTCTAAATATTTTTAATTTAATTTTTAATTAAAAAACATTATTCACCTGAAAAAACTAATACTTGAATAATAATTTATGAAACCGTTATTTAACCATTTTATTGAATCACATTACTTAATCAAGGTGCCTAGATTATATTAATACTTTCTTTAAATGAGATTACTAATCTATTTGGTCACATTACTAATCCTAAGCATAAAATCACTATTCATAATTTATTATTCATCAAAAATCAAGTTGATCTTATTAGACTCTAAATTTCGTACTGAACATAATTGTAGAAGACCATTTTTTGAATATAATTACACATTTTTAATTATTTAAGGTTTACATAAAAAAATTTAAAATATCCTTTTTCTAAAATTCATCAAAAATATGCATACTATATTTATCCGGTCATTTGAAAATTAATAAACTTCATCATAAGAAGAAATCCCAATTTTTATTTAAAACAAGGGATTACACAAGGCAGTTATGGTATCCTTACATAGCCCCTTATCACACCAGCATAGGACCTAAGTGTAAGGTGCGCTAAGGTGAGAGAATTCGAGGGAGGCTCGGCCAACATCGCACGAGTAGTAATTTCTATCAGTTTGAACTTCTCGCAAAGGCGATTCTGTTCTAGCTTCACACGATGAAGTTCGGCTTGGGTTTGGTCCAGAGCAAAGTCCAGTGGTGCTACCTCCTTCCCAAGTTCTGTTAGATGGGCTTCGATCGGTCCAAGACTACTGGGTGAGGTCATCGAATCTTCTTTCTATAATAATTAACCAAGATTACTTGTATTTAGAGACAATAATCGAAATGTTTATTTTATAGCGGTCATATTGACCAATGGTCATATAACAGTCAAAACCCAACGGTCTCATTTTAATTATACTCATGTTATCAAATGAAACATTTTTGTTGAGTATAAAAATAAAATAAAATAACACACAAAATTAGGAAACAAGATTTATTCAAAATTTCGGGTCGTTACAATCTTCCCCCCTTAAGAAATTGCGTCCTCGCAATTTTTAAAATTGGGTTTTGAAATTTCATTGAAAGTCCCACATCGGAAAAGGATTCAGTAAAACTATTACTTTAAAAGAAATAAAGGGAAGTACAAAGGTCACCCGAGTTAACCCACACTAGGATTCCATATAGGAAAACATGGACATGGAGGAGAAAACAAAGGGTCAAGTTCTGAGGGAGAGTGATAGAAAACATGATTAGGATAAAGTTAACCATAAGAAAATCCCAAACTTATGATGTGTGTAAACGGTCTTTGATTACCTAGTAGGAAACGTAAACCAACAATGTTTTTGTTTTACGTTCCTTTTCATAATTTTGAAGAATTCATTTACTACATAGAACATAAACATAAGAAAATATACCTACCTTCAAGTAGAGTTTCATCCTTTAATAAGTCTCTACCAAAACTAATCTTTTCTCCAAATGATGAGAATTCAAAAACACTTGGTCTCATCAAAAGCACAAGAATCATCTTCTAGAGAATCACATAATCCACAAAAGATTAACTATCTATTTCTTCTATCTTTAAACATTATCCCAAAAACAGAAAGGGTAAGGTAAAACAACTCTTCAAAAAGAAAGAATCTCATAGGAATGGAAACTACTTTTAAATCTTCAAAGTTCCATGGTACTACCCAAAGTTCATCGTAGACCATTCCATAAATAATTGTCCTTAAAATTACTTGAAATAAACCAAACTAAGATTGAAACCCAAGTAAAAGAAGGATTTGATAACATAGTCTTCCAAAATAAACTTCATCGTTCATCTCCAAACAATATAAACCACTCCTAACATCTTATAACAAAAGTAACTAACCTAAACATATTTTCCCCAAGATAGGTTAATCATTTCCATAAGTAACCTATATTACCATAATTTCACCTTAAATTCATCGATTCTTCAAAATATAAGTCAACCTTACTCCTCAATGAAAATATCGTAGTAATCTATTTACCTCGATCATATAGGGTCCCCAAAATAGTGAACATCTTCCAAAATAATAATCATCTTTTAATCCCCTAATCATCTCTGTCATATTAATACGGCAATCGTCGCATTTCCTATCACATTGGTTGTTGGGACATGTTCTTCCATTTCCCACCATTAACTAAGAAGAGAAAGTATAATTAGGGGCTTAAATACTTAGCCAATAATCATGAAAAAGAACTTAAAGCATATAAGGATAACTTGTAGAAGAAAAGTATACCCTAACTTGTGATCCCCTGTGTTTCAAACTAGGTTATCCATGATCATATATTCTTATGTGAATCTTTATTTTATTTTATGTTTGTTCCTTTAATAATGGTTCATACTAAGCTTATGAATTTACCAAATCATATCCCCCAGGAGTGTCGTAACCAAGAGTGTAGCAAGGCCCGTTGTCGTGTACCAGTTCTCATTCGAGTCTAGCTCAAAGCGGTGTTTTTGGGTTTTACCCCTATGTACATTTGTGTCAGAGCCACCTCTACCTGCTCGTATCCAGGCAGGGATGTATTTGATTGGCAACCCCTTACTCAATACTCACCAAAATACCAAGAATATTTCCTTTATTTAAACTTTTCTATAGGGTTCTTCCTAAAGTTTTCATATCCTAATTTCCACAAATAACTAAACCATCCTTTGATACCAACTATAGCATCCCGCATTTTTATCACATAAACTTTCATTACATTTTACAAAACCGAGGATCTTTAGGGTTTAGTATCTTGGAAACCAGGAACTTAAAACATGAAAACATAAAACATTCTTCTTAAACACTTGAAAGGATTCTCCTCATGTTCATCCTAGGTTCATTATTTCATCTCATAACCTGGGGACATACATCAAAATAAAGGGTGAGAAAAAGGCCCAGTAAGGGAAACAAGAGAAACATTTTACATGTGAACTTGAGATACTTCAATAAGGTCATGAAAAGAACTTTAACGGCTATGTTTTGGGGTTTTAGAAAACATTGAAAAGAGAGGGGACATGGGTCAAACATTCATAAATGACCCCTAAAACAGTAGAGGGACAGAACATGAAGGATACATGAACATGGTAATGAAATTTGAAGGACATACCATTTGAAATGAAAAACATGGAAGGAAGACAAAAATAAGATTTCTCTTATGAGAATTCGGCAGCCTAACAGCGTCACTTAAAACTTCCAAAAAAATGAATTGACGAGATCAAATAGGGTCTCTCATCATATGAACATAAAAGTTCAGTATGATAGATATAGAGATCATACCCCAACATAATAAAAAATGAACTTGAAAGACTTGACATGAAAGTAGAACTTTGAAAAATGAGAAAGGTGAACGAATCCCTTAAAAATTCGGCAGCCTAACGGCGCCACTTAAACTTCAACAAAAATGAATTGACGAGATCAAAAAGGGTCTCTCATCATATGAACATAAATGATCAGTATGATAGATATAGAGATCATACCCCAACATAAAGTAACTTGAAAGACTTGACAAGAAAATAGAACTTGAAAATGAGAAGGGTGAAAGAATCCCTTAAAAATTCGGCAGCCTAACGGTGTCACTTAAACATTCTTAAAACGAAATGATGAGAGTAAGAGGGGGTCTCTCATCATATGAACATAAAAAGGACATTATAATGAATATAAAATAACCTCCTCCAACATAAGAACATGGAGCATAAAATAATGACATAAAAGAGATCACTTGAAAAGAAAGAGAGGGGTCGGATCCCTTACCTTAAAACGTAACTCTTAAAACTCAAAGGTTGGGACCTTGAGGGCTTGGGGGCACCTTGGGAGGACTCCTTGGGAGGTAATGAGACCATAACTTCGTTGGGGGAGAGTGGGGAGTCGAAATGTATGAGAGGATAGCTTGGTATTTATAGGGAAAGTGAGGGGACAAGGCATTAATGGCCAAGGGACACCTCACAAGTGGTTTTCTCAAAAGCATGGGCTCTCCCATGGTATTTCCCATGGAGTTAGGCCACATAGGGCCCCCCATACAATAATTCATCACCTTTTGTCGGCCAACCCATAAAATATATCATGACATCATCATGACACAGTTATGATGTCATTAAACATACTGAAACCCTAAAAGTGTATTTTTACTATTCACTGAAAATTCAACTTTCTCAGAAAAATCTCAAAATTTCACCTTAACCAAATATCAATGCTCTGATTTCAAAATTGAACTCCATTTTATAAAAATAATTTTCTAAATATTTTTAATTTATTTTTTAAATAAATACATTATTCACTGAAAATTCATTTTTTCAGAAAAATCCCCAAAATTTACCTTAACATAATATCGATGCTATGAGTTCAAAAATAAAATCCATTTTATAAAAATAATTTTCTAAATATTTTTAATTTAATTTTTAATTAAAAAACACTATTCACCCGAAAAAACTAATACTTGAATAATAATTTATGAAACCGTTATTTAACCATTTTATTGAATCACATTACTTAATTAAGGTGCCTAGATTATATTAATACTTTCTTTAAATGAGATTACTAATCCATTTGGTCACATTACTAATCCTAAGCATAAAATCACTATTCATAATTTAGTATTCATCAAAAATCAAGTTGATCTTATTAGACTCTAAATTTCGTACTGAACATAATTGTAGAAGACCATTTTTTGAATACCATTACACATTTTTAATTATTTAAGGTTTACATAAAAAAATTTAAAATATCCTTTTTCTAAAATTCATCAAAAATATGCATACTATATTTATCCGGTCATTTGAAAATTCATAAAATTCATCATAATAAGAAATCCCAATTTTTATTTAAAACAAGGGATTACACAAGGCAGTTATGGTCTCCTTACATGGCCCCTTATCACACCAGCATAGGACCTAAGTGTAAGGTGCGCTAAGGTGAGAGAATCTGAGGGAGGCTCGGCTAACATCGCACGAGTAGTAATTTCTATCAGTTTGAACTTCTCGCAAAGGCGATTTCGTTCTAGTTTCACATGATAAAGTTCGGCTTGGGTTTGGTCCAGAGCAAAGGCCAGTGGTGCTACCTCCTTCCCAAGTTCTGTTAGATGGGCTTCGATCGGTCCAAGACTACTGGGTGAGGCCATCGAATCTTCTTTCTATAATAATTAACCAAGATTACTTGTATTTAGAGACAATAATCGAAACGTTTGGTTTACAGCGGTCATATTGACCAATGGTCATATAACAGTCAAAACCCAACGGTCTCATTTTAATTATACTCATGTTATCAAATGAAACATTTTTGTTGAGTATAAAAATAAAATAAAATAACACACAAAATTAGGAAACAAGATTTATTCAAAATTTTGGGTCGTTACAAGACTCATCTTCTTTCCATGGGTTTTTTATGATGTGTTGAATGAAACTCATTTTCTCTCCATGGGTTCTTTACGCTATAAAAAAGGCAAATAATTTTCATTGGAAAGTTTTATGAAACTCGTTCTTATTTTTGGGTTTCAATTATGTGATGGTTAGATGTTTTCTTGTGGCACGCATGTGTATGGTTAATCTTTAAGTGATGAGTGGGTCCAATATAGTCCTCCAATGCATTGGGTAAAACTTTACAACTCATGAGATAATGGTGAAATGAGTAGTGATGCTTGACCCAAAATGGGAAACAGATTGTGATGTTTGATCCGCTATGGGAAATAAGTGAGTGAAGCCTAATCCACCAAGGGAAAGAGATGATTGAAGCCTGGTCCACTAAGGGAAACTGGTTATCATACCTGATTCACTATGTTATGATTTCTATGTTTATAGGTGTGTTGTAATTCTCAAATATGCATTGTTTCTATGATATGCAACATTTTCATGTTGTGTTCTTATGTTATGCTTTAATTTATGATTTATGTTTTGTTGCAAAAAAAGTCAAAGTATAAAATTTTTCTCGTCATTCATATGTTTGCTCGCGGTCATTATGGCCTCTCGAGAGAATCAATGACCACATCACTAGTGTGCATCTAATCATTCTTCTAATTGGCGACTAGTTGTAAATAGACCCCCCCAACCCAGGACTATGGAACAGAGGATTCTCCTGGACCGTCATGAGGTATGGCGATTCTCAAATCACGAGTATAATTTTCTTATGTATCTTGATTATACTCATATGCTTATCTTATGATCACTTATGATCGTTGATTATTATCACTTATGTTTACCCTTACTAAGCATCTGATCTCACCCTTTTTTATGTTTCCATTTCCCTATATTATGAAGATAGGAAAAGTATGAAATGTATAAAAGAGTTTCTTATGTTGAGAATTTTTGGGAGATATTGAAGACTCATTATGGATTAAGTAGTTTTGAATATAATGAGAAAAATGTCCAATTGATACAAAAAACATTGGTTTTGTTAGTTGAAGATGTGTCCTAACTCTAAAACTCTAAACTTAAAAGGTCTTGAGAATGTATTGTAATCAAATATTTGCTTTAAGTCATGTAAATTGACAGTCACGTCTACAAGTTGCAATGGCGTCACTTTCACATCACAATGTGATTACACTTTGCTTAAACAGAGTAACTTAATCGATGCTTCTGGTTGTCGTTGCCATTCGATCACCCCGGGTCATAGTCCACCGTAACCGACTTTCACAAATGAGCTTCATGTAGTCAACGACTACCACCACCTTATCTGGTTATGTTGGCGGACTGTTCCAATCTCGATAATATCACCAAATATGAAGTCCAGCACATCCTTGGTGATTTGAATTTTTGGTGTTCTGTTCCGCTGCACCCTTTGGTTGTCATCCATCTGATCTGTTGAATTGATTCCAGTCGTTGTCACTCCATCACCCCTGTAGTCATCAGAATTAAGTCCACCTGATTTTTTCTCCTTGTGATCTTAATCTCCTCCAATGTAGAATGAAGCTCACACTCCCAACAATTACCATATATAGTACATGAAAAAGTAGTGCTACTATCATGGTAAGTATGAATCATGCATATATCACACTCTATGCATGACATGGTAATCGAAAAGTACAAATTTGAATTGGGTCTAGGGCACCCACTCTCACAACAAACCTCAATCAAACCCATTACAAAATTTATATCCTTGCAAGAGCTCCAGGTTGAACTTTTGGAATACTGATTTGCTTGATAAGCCTTTAAATGAAGTCTGCGCTATTCCTCAACAATATATATATTACTCAATCTCATTGAGAGTTGATAATCTACATATTTTTATTATTGATGCTAATAAGTTTCTTTTGATTCAAAATTATCGATTTATTGACTATGATAAACTAATACGAATGCCATGCAGAACTGGTGAACTTAATTCAAAATTATTTTATAGATTATAATAAAATGGACCTGTTAATGTACCAGGTTGGTTGAAGATCTTGCATTATCAATTCATCAGGCCAATTTGGGCACTACACTAACGAAAAATATGGCTGAATCATTTGCTTTTTAATTAAAATATGAAGTTAACAGGATGGACTAATCAGTCAAAATGTCATCTTTGTGGGAAAAATGAAGAATCTAGAGATCATATTTTCTTTAAATGTGATTTTGTGATTTTCATTTAGAGATGCATCTCTAATATTTTCAGTTGTGGCCTTTTTTCCCTACATTTGAATGACACGAAATGGCTTAATTTTTTAAGGTAAGAATTCTTATTTGAAAGGTACAATTGTATATTTGCATGCTAATGTGCTCTGGCCTATTTGTTTTGTCATTTTCATATAGAATAAACAGTGTTTGTGCTAATTTACTATGTAAGGATTGTTTAATGACTTTGATGGATAAATATGTTGGTTATTACAAAATAACTACAAAACTACAAAGAAACATACAAACATGAAAACACATGTAGGAAGCCAAAGAAAATCAGAGTTGGTTATTTTGTATGAAAGATATGAGAGATTTGTGCCAGTGAAAACACATGTAGAAAGCCAGAGAAAATCGGAGAGTTGGTTATTTTGTATGAAATATATGAGTGATTTGTGCCAATGAAACCCTCATGGGAGAAAAGCCAAAAATCATTACATTCAATACATGAGCCTTCTTCACTCACAAAAACACCCACACGCCCCATGTTCCGGGGCAGTGCCACCCCACCCCACTCAGTGCCAAACCGGTTCAGTTCGCCGGTCCTCGTGCCATCAATGCACATGAACCGACCTGCATCAGATGCGCAATCCAACCCCAAAGGGCGCCGTATTTAAATCCAGTATTGTCGGCTGAAATACAAGTTCATAACATATCTGGATGGGTTGAAGCTGCTTAGAATCACTGCAAGGCAGGCACAAGGCATGGGGATTCAGTTCCAGCCGTTGGATAAAAACCCACCGACGGGATGCGATCTGATACTTACGGATGGGGGAAAGAACAATCGCTGCACCAATCGGGTAGAGGAAGAAGGTGGTCCTCTCTAAAAAAGGCAGCACTGCAGCAGTACAAATTGTATTGTATCAACACGAATCATTCATCTCACAAAATCAATCTCATGGGCCGGGCTGATTAGGCAGTTGGGCCTGGGGTCCGGCATCCCAGGCACAAGCCCAGCCCGAGCATGAGATTAGCTTACCATCATAGCCTAAAAAGTTGAGATAATGATAATAGGACATGGCCACCATGAACAGCAAATTCGATAGCAATGTGGGGATGAAGCCATGCGCCACCAAAAGAGGTGAAAGAAAATAATGTATAACTGCCACGTCATCAAAACCGTGAGTAACATTCTTTTAAAAAAGAGGAGGTGAAAGTGGAGGTGAAAGCACAAAACAGCCAGCAATTACCATAAAGCATAACAAACAGAGGGAAGAAAGAGTTGCAGTGCACGTCAAATGCATATAACCTTCAGAGAAAAATTAAAACAAATATTCAATTAGACTTTCCTAACAACAAACAGGAAGGCGGTATTTATTTATTTGGCAATAAATAAATAAATCCCAACATTCAAAGAGAAATCGAGCTTGTAGAATTACCATTCTACCCGCTGCTCAACCACGTGGCTGTTTGGGGCCTCCTCTCGAAGGTAAGCATTTGTCAGGAACCTGCAAATGAAATATCAAATAATTAGAAGCCCTTGCAATGTAAGGCTGCCTTAGGGTTTAGAAAACATTTCAAGTTTCCATTTTACAAAATTGCCCTTGAAAATGCACTGGATTATGTAAATGAAAAATGTTTTTTATAGAATAAAAATGGGAATGAGAGAAATTTCGAAAAAATGAAGAAAAAAAAAACATTTTCATGTTTCCTAGAAAATTAAAATGCAAGAGGTAAATCACATACTTGTGTTCACCTAACATCCAATTTTTTTTTATGATTTTCTAATAAAATTTTAGAAAACGAGAGCACAAAAAAGGTCGAAATAAGTATAACTGGAAACCCAAAAAGGTGGAATGTTGATGCTAAAACTTTCCATGGTCACAAAAAAAAGTTCAGATTTGAAATGCTTATGGTTTGTAAAACTCAGACAGTAAACCATCTTCAGGAACCCTAGGTTGAGTTTGGTTATAGATAACATTTCATGATTTCATTTTCCAAATATGTATTGGAAAATGGATTCGTGAAGAATTTTTTAGAAAATGAAAATAAAAACAAAAGATTTTGGGAGAACAAAAAAGGTCTTGTTTTTATGTTTTTGGAAAATGATAACACTTGGATTGGTAACTTCAATAATTTATTGTCTTCCCTCATAATTTTGATAATATATATAGTTGTTCTAAGGTTGTTGAAATCTGTTATATATTTTGTATGTGGGTGCTAATAGAGCCGTTCTGTTTGATCAAGTCTATCATATCCCCACATCCCGCTTGTTTGAACTTCATATCTCCCGTCTATCTCAAATCTTTTGTATCTTCTTTTAATCTATAGAAAAAGGGCTCCGGCCAAGTTCAAGAGGCACAAGCTTTATCATATCCAGATTTTAACAAAATCATTTTTTTACAATTTTGTATTAAGGGTGGCACCTGTTCCCTTGTATTTTATTAATATATTTTTTATTTCATTGATAAAACAAAAAATCAATTGTAAGGTTAATCTATATTAATGTGGTCTAATTCACCACCCAACAAATGATGGAATAAACAGATCTGTTAAAACGGAGGAGAGTGGACCCGATACCCGAGATACCTCCTCAAGGAGGTCTTGGTGTTTATTTACAATGAATAATAAAGATGACATAATACCTCAACTTCAATGTGGGACTCACATCCTCTAACACTCCCCCTCAAGCTCGCCTAGCTTGAATACATAAGAAAGAAAAAAGAAACATTCTCACTCCTAATACTCTCCCTCAAGCTGGACATGCCCAGCTTGAATACATAAAAAATGATCAAAAAAAATAGCATCCTCGTATGTATTGTCCATTTGTTCTGCTCCGCCTGTTAAGCCGCCGCCCATGGATGCTAAAAGAATTGATGATCATCATAGAACTTTCATGCTCTCATTCTCCCATACTGAGGACGACCATTGCTTGAAGAAGTCTGATGAAACGTCGACCGACAAACGGGGTCAAAATCACCGTGTGAAACAGTGACCAATTTTGCGCACCAAAATTGCCGAGGTGAAACGGCGTCCGACTTTGCAGACCCAAATTGCCGACGACTTTGCAGACCCAAATTGCCGAGGTGAAACGGCATCCAATAATGTGGACCCAAATTGATTCTGGTTGACACCAAAGGTTTGGGATAACAGCAAGGAGCAGCGGGGCAAAGAATCCATTTTGCAACATTATAAGTGCGCCTATACAGGCGTGCAAGTAGGTTGTGCATGAGCAAGAAGCACACCTAGAGAATCTGATCAAGAAAGGGTGATGCCCGGGTCGTGCATGCCTGAATCAGGAAGGGGGCGTTCGATCGGGAGGTAGGGTTTTCATGCAGAAAGAAGGTCAGCAGGACTGCAGGATAGAGGTACGAACGCGCAGGGGGGGCGGTAGTTGCACAGCGCGAGCAAACGCGCAGGGTGGGAGGTGGGAGGGGGGGGGGGGCTATCATGTTGGGAGGGGCGAGGTGCAATGGGGGTCGTTGCACAAGGAGGGCCATCGCGCAAGGGATGAGTAACAACGGAGGGTCGGGGGTGGGGGCGGGCGGCGAAAATGAGAGCCTTTGGCCGGGAAATGCCCGCCCCCTTCTAGGGAAAATCGTAGGGTTTTCTCCAAGACGGAAGGGGGGGCGCTATGGTTGAGGAACCCACCCTGATACCATATTAGAACGGAGAAGAGTGGAGCCAATACCCAAAATACCTCCTAAGAAAGGTCTTGATGTTTATTTATAATGAATAATAAAGATGACATAATATTTCAACTTCGATGTGGGACTCACATACTCTAACAAAATCAATGAACTCATAATATGTCCTAAGACCTAATAAAAATAAAGAAAACAATACATGTACTCAAAAGCTAATCATAACCCTCACTAGATTAATAGGCCTTAAATAAAAACTTTCATCCTAACATCAATGATAGTGATCAGCAATCTGCCTAATTAAACAACAATCAAACATACAGGTAATATCACCTAGTGAGGGGTCTTACCAACAACATGTAGCCAAGATGATTCCAGAAATTAAAAAATGGGAAAGTAATACTGAGATAACTACAAAAACAGCATGTGCCACACTATGATCATACCTGAAATAATTAAAAACAACAAAAAAGGGTCAGGATGAGAAGGGAGAGAGGGGAGAGCGAGGACACTGAATAACAACAAGATATCACTATTTGGACAAATCTTGGATGAAAAATTACAATCTGAGCCTGTGATAAATTTTGGAAAACAATTTCTTTTTTCATTTTCTAAAAATGCGTGAGATAATGCATTGGATTATATAAAGAGTAAACATTTCTCAAAAAATGCAATGGAAACTTTTCGGAAAACAAAAAAAAAAAGCCTTCTCATGTTTCCAAGAAAATTAAATGTAGCCGGCAGACTTTCTAGTAGAGGTGATAATTGTGAACCCAGCACAATAACCCAACATAACACAAATTAAACAGGTTCAGTTCAGCCATAAATGGGTTCGGGTTTTAATCAAGTTGAGTAATCTAACAAGAATAATATTTGGATCAGGCTCGGATTGACCATTCGTGACCTGTTTAAACCACGCAACACGATTAAAAATATAATGATAATATAGGATATTAAAAACATAATAATAATTAATGTTAGAATATATTTTATTCTTATAATCAACTAAATTTGAGCTAATTCAACAAGTTTATAACACATTATTTATTTTAAATGATTTAACAGGGTCGAGTTGCAAAATGAATAACATATGTTTCATATTAATTAGGTTTTTTTTAATCTAAATGGAATAATTCAATTTGGTTAGGTCATTGAGTTTATGTGATATTAATCAATTGGACATGCCATGATGCACCCTATGTCATATATTTAATGTTAAACATTAAACAGATCGACGAGTCGGGTTAGATTGAAACCTTCATAAATGGGTTGGGTTGGGTCAAGCTGGTTAATTAAACGGGGCATGTGGTTAAGCTTAAATAGGTTCACAAGACAACCAACCCAACACAAACCCAACCCGTGAACTTGAGTTTCCATATATAATTTCTAGATTTTCCTTACTTCTCAAAACATTTTCTTATACATTTTTAGAAAATGAAAAAAAGAAATATTTTTCAAAATCAAAAACCAAAGGTTGCATTAGGTTTTGGAAAATGTTTTCTGTTTTCCAAAAAACATATTACATTATCTAAATGGAAAACATTTTTTAAGAAAATGAAAATGGACACAAGAGACTTTTAGGGAAAAAATTATTTCTATGTTTCTTAGATAATGAAAATGGAAGATGTAAATCATATACTTTTTTCTTTTTTCATAACATCCAAAATATTTTCTATCACATTTTTTATGCAATTTTGAAAATTGAAAACAAGAAAAGTTTTCCTAAACAAAAAACAGCCTAAATTTTTCAATCAAAAATACAATCCCTTTTGCAAATGCATCAGATAAACTTCCAATGATAGTACTATCAATGTATTACAGTGGAAAATTAAAAGGACATAAACATTCATATTTTGATTGTTTATAATAGTACTGAATGTGCCCCAAGGGTTCAGCTCGGTGGTAGCGGTCCTGCGGGGTCTCGGCAAGGTCTCGGGTTCGAGTCTCGCCGAGTACTTCCCTGTCGAATTAGTGTAGGATTTTCATTGTATTTCTTCCCCTCTCTGAAACTGTTGTAATAATAGTACTGAATGTGGTTCCTAAACATCAAAAAGCACACATATATTTATCCAAGAACAAAAGGAATCCATGGTCTGAAGTATACAATTAACTTACGCAGCACAAAAAGCCATGGTTGCAACAACCAAAAGAAGACTGCAGACTACAACAAAAGCAGGATCATCACGCGCCCATTGATTCTTTGTTTCTAAGACCAAAGTGAACACGCTTAGAAAGAAATATAGGAAACAAATAAAAGATAACTAATTCAAGAGTCTCAGAACGAAATTAATAATAAATTCAACAACTCGTGCATTTTAATGAATGGGAGATTAATTCCAATTAATAGCCCAGCCATAAAAGCACCACAATATATAGATGCAGCCAAAGGGATGATAGCAAGCAATGCATCTTTAACAGAAAGAGACTTACGTTTGTGGTACTTGGTTTGTTGATAACTGTATCATTGGCCAGACGCACATGAAAATTGAAAACTGAAACAATTAGGGAATTGGTGGATGACAAACACAAACAAAATACGAACACTTTTTATATTACAGAAAATGAAGAAAACAAATAGAACAAGCGAAAGAAGCTAACAAAATAAATATGAATACTGAGATCACCGTTATTGGCTTGACAAGACATAATGAAAAGGGGCATACTCACACAACTTTTGGTGAGGTGCATAAGTGAAGCATTTGCCAGAAAGTATATTCAATGTCCATTTGCTGCCACTGCAGTTGAACGATGCAATCAAATGGTAAGCAAAAATAAAACTCATAAAATTCATCTAACTATAGTGAAATAATGATTACCACAATCATCCCACTCCCATAATCACTAGTAACACGTCAAATACCAACTGTTCACTATTGAAGCATGCATAAGACAGTTATTCAACTGTGTGATAATATTAGTATGATTTATTGTTTTTAAAACTTAAATGGATATATAAAAAATGCATAGGGTCCTAAGGTAGACTCTTACAATCACGATCCGGTCCTACAAGTTACAGCCCCCCCCTCGGGTTCTAAACCTAGGGTGGAATCTCGATTCTGGAAACCATGTGTGTATGCATAAGTCATGCAATGGAAAATTGGGTGATCCAAAATTTTACAAGAATGACCCAAAACGCCGATGGAAATAGACCACCTCTACAAAAAGTGGGTCAAACAAAGCATCAAATTTCTTTAATGCTGTTTACATATCAGGCCAGGTTTCAATTTTTTGTATTTTTTTCTCTCAAAATGCACTTTCCATTGAATAAAAAAACTTCTAAAATAAAATTTCCCTAATTATAAGACATAATAGGAGGATTGGAGTATATAAACCATAAACTACTCCCAAAAATGGCCACAGAAATTCATTATATATTTAAAAAATTAAATAAATAAGTGAAACAAATAACAATGCCTCGACCATAAAGAATGTGAAGTTCACAGACACTGTACATATCAGCTGGGGAAAGATGAATGATAAAAATACGTAACAACATTAACATTCACTGAGACGGGACTAGGTCAAACTGATGTCATTCTGTTGCAATTCCCCTTCAAACCGCTCTAAGCTAGATAGTTTTCTAATTACATTATTTTTTTTTCCCTGATGAAAGAGGAAGGGAAGTGACATATTTTACGGAACATAGGAAAAACACTAACACAGTGGAATCCAAGGCCAACTTAAGACACCTTAAAGACGCACACAAGCGGGCACAGACACAAGGAAATATGACACATCAGTCCAACCAACCACTCTAAGCTATAAAGTTATCTAATTACAGTGTTAAAATGACTGAAACCCTACCAAGCACCAGGAAAAGGTGCCAAAAGATTCCAATCCAACACTGGATAACTGTAAATTATGTGCAAGTGTGATAAATTCATGTCTAAAGTCCCAAGAATAATCAATTGGGCGTCACATTGAAGTGAATCATTGCCTTGTGATGGTAAAGTGATTTAGAACACTGAAAATGGTATCAGCACCAAATTGTCTTCAACGGGCTATTGCTTGAAGATGGTTTGACATGTGTCAAATGTTGATACCGAAAGGAATTGATACCAAAATCTAGTGATTCTTAATGTGGATAAAACCATAATACTGTAACACATGGGCATAAAATTAGGTTGCCCCTTTAGGCTTTTGGTTTTCAATCCCTGAAATTGTACTTGGGATTTGAGTGTAAGCATTTAAAATTTTTTATTTAAAACATAGATCTGTTCAGAAAGAAACCAACCTATCAACTAGGATTTGGCCATTAAGCTCTGAATGAAACCAGTATAAATGAACAAATTAAATCAGAACACGGGTCACCAAGTGCAATGTAAGGAAACAAAGGCACGCTCTACCAGGGAATCTATTCATATAAATTTCAAATTATTTGCTATGCCCGCTCAACAAACTTGAAAATCCGAAAATGGTAGATTGAGAAAACTGTGACGTTGTGAACAACTAAACAGGAAAGGAAAACGAAGAGAAAAAGATATTTGAGACCAGATCGTTCAGCAGAAGAAGATCAAGCTAGAGAGGGTGCGGAGAGAGAAGAACCTTGACTATTCTGCGGAGGTAGTGAGGGACCATGTAGTTGGTTCGAGAGGTGGGCGTCGAGCGCCCTTTCGAGACGGTGGGCAGCATGTCTGCTCTTCCACGATATGAAAGTACTGTTCTGTAAATCGAATCAGAGATCTATCCAATTACAGAACTCTCTCCCTCCCTCTCGAGCTCTCTGTCTCCCTCCTTCCCTCCTCAGCTCTCTCGCCCTCTCTCCCTACCTGGGTCTCTGGTTCAGTTGCAATGGCAGTGTAAAAACGGGGAAAGACAACGTTCGAGCAGGGGATCGGATTGGGCCAGGGCCTTTAAAATTGGGCCATGCACTTTAAAGCTTTCGTATATGGGCCTGAGCAAACTGAAACAGGCCTTCAGCCATAACGGCACATGTTTTCTAAAATCCGAGAACGCATACGTGTGTCCACACTCGCGTAATCCTAGACGATAGTTGGAAGAGAAAAATTCATTCTATGATCAATTTTATTATTTTTATAAAATTAATTTCTTTGTTTGTTTTGATATATATGTTTTATGTAGAAAAATAAGAATTAAATCAATAAATTCAACAATAAATATGGTTTTATAGATAAGTCCAACATTTATAAAAAACAATAACTACATTTTTCCTTCAAAACTACTCTTAAATTAACCATAAGGGCTTTAAAAAAAACACACACAAAAATCCATCAACATTCATGCTACTTAATTTTTTTTTTTTTTTTTTTTTTGCAGATGTAGAACTACACTACATTTTTCAAAAAATCATTCAAATAAATATATAGAATCGTTTTTTCAATTTGTTATCACATCATCAATGTAAATCTCATTTTCATTTCATTCTGACCTTGATGTCAAACGTTTGAAACTTCCATTTAATACAGGTGATACTTTTAGGAGTTAGCATTAAACTTTATAAAAGTGATTCATTGAACAACATCTTTTCTTAAAATTAGTAAAAGAAACATAAAAAGGATACAACATGAGAAATAACACCAAAACATGAACTGTTTTAACATTCATAAACAAAATTATACAACAATTTAATGAGTTTTTATACTTCAAAGGCATGAAACATGTGTTATGCCAAGTATTATTTTTTTTATTGAAAATATCACAAGTAATTATTTAAACTTAAATTTTCTAGACACAACATAAGTTTTACGTGCATTAGTTGTAACACCCTAAGACTTTAGAATGTATTTTCTTTTAAATAATACTATATTGGATAGTTTATGTTGCATGCAACGCCAAACTAAAGTGAAATAATACTTTATTAGAATGCAAGGTAAACATTGTTGGGGGAGATCACTCGCTAGCCTAGTTCTTTCAGGCTGAACACATAAGGTCTTATGGGGTTCCATTATAAAACTCACGGGTGATGGGAGGAATGATTCATCCAATCTTATACATTAGTCACTGTAACGACTCAGACCTGGCCAGCCACCCGAACAGTGTCAAACGGGTCGGGTGTTACTACCTTAGGCGCACCTCCCCGAACGCCAAAGGTTGCCTAGCAGCGAGGGTCTGTTAGGTATAGTGGGGAAGCTATACCCTCTCGGAGGATCATAATAAGGGTACTGGTCCGAGTATATAAAAATAAAGATGCAGCGGAATGGAAGACTCAGCAGACTCAAACCAGACCCGCAGAGCGGAAGCATAACCGATATAGATAAACAGCGGAAGCAATCAATACAAATAACAACAGCGGAAAGTAAACAGAACAGCATGCTAAATATCACAAACAACTACTACTGTAAACAACCAACATACATCCATAGCAAGTCATACATATCAATTTATAACGGCGCCAATGACTAACCAACAGTTGTTTCATCATAAAGTAAACATGCCGATAAAGAAAGGAAAACAAAACCAAGTAACCCCAGCTAGGTATGACCTCAAGGTCCATACCATCTCCATGCAACAACTAACGTAGCCCAACTCATGAAGCTGACCTCTTTCCTGCACGTAAATCCATAAAGTTTGCACGCGTCCCGAAGGGCCCGTGCAGGGTGTGAGACAAATCTCAGTAGGATACCACCCAACGGTACGTACCAGATATACGTGTTTAAGGAGTCATGCAAGTGTAAGGAAAACTATAAGCAGTACAATGCACAAATAAACACAAACTTCATTGATGCTCAACAGCCACTATGGAGTGTCACCTGCTTCGGCTAATGCCAGAATCTCTGTCGTGTAACCCGGTACCATGTGTCACATGACACCTCGTGTCTCAAGTGCCGACGTCCCGAAGGCACGCCCAAGAATAGTAACCCGGCACCATGTGCCTCTTAACACCTCGTGTCTCAAATATCGACGTCCCGAAGGCATGCCCAAGAATAGTAACCTGAAGGAACAGCAATGTCTGCCCTCAAATCACGGCGAGCCTCAGCCCCCAACCCGATAGTCTCAATGCTATCCTCTGAAGCCTCCTCACCCCCCACGTGACTTTCTACGACAAGCACCCCCAACCAAAATACCTAACCGCAACTACGAGGGCCTTTACCCACACGAGTGGTTAAAACCACCTCCTCACGGAGTATCTCTGTGTGCACACCACTCAAAGTCCCAGGTGAGCGGTAATCACCAAAATAGTACCTAAGCCACCAACACATCTGACACCTCGTGTCCCTGCGACCATGCCGCTCAAGTCTGATGACATCGCCATCCTAGTAACTCGGGTCATGCCCAACCTGACAGTTGTACTGCCTCAAACCGACGTCCATGACGCCCAATCCCGTGGTCAAAACCACCCAAAGTAACCCGGGTAAAGCCCCAACCTGTGATCAACATCACTCAAGCGTAACCGGGGCAAGCCCAACACAACCCAAAGGGTCCTACATGTGCAATTCAGCAATTGCATATATATCAAATTCAAACAGAACTCATAACAAGCAAAACAATTTAAACAGCTGAATTGCCCCAACCCAACGGCTATCGAACAACAACATTGAGGTCTTGAATGCCTTTAGCAACTTATAGCAGGCTTAATAAATTAAACTCGACAGTTTAATACATTAATATTACAATTAAAACCATTTTGGCATCCTCGGCCAAAATGCCCCGATGAGCAACGACCCCTCACCCGGCCCCGCTCATGCAAACTGGTAACAAGGCATACCCAAAGACATCTCATAGGTCCAACAAGCAATTCAATATGAAACAACAGATAAAACGGGTCCCGTTCAAAATACCCGAAAACGCGCTGAAGGCCGTGTCACCCAAACAACCACGAAAACACAAAAAGAGGTATGCACCACCTACTCGAGACTCGTACGATGCTACTCCTCCGGTAACAGACGCCAATTCGGTCTAAAACGTGGTAAATCTACAAAAGATTCAAAACCGTTCAAACCCCTATAACTCGTTCTAGAACAAAAATCAAACAAAACGGCCCAAGAGGAATCGAGGCCTTACCGAGGGGGTTCCAACGCATCAATCGGAGTTCGAATCGGGTCTCGGATGGACGATCGGGAGAATAAAAGAACTCCGGTCGGCTTGGTTCGTGAAACCGGGCGACAAAATTGAGGTTCTGCCTTAATACGAGGCTACTGTCTGTTTTAACAAAAAAAAAGAAAGTACACGGCATGTACTTCATGACTACACGCCGTGTAGGTCATTTAACTGTTCATAAGACGGCTGAATTCCGCCACCTTACTTTCCAGACCTGCCGACATGAGTACACGACGTGTACTTGGCTTCTCTTCTCTTCCTCGCTGACTTACCCACACGCCATGTATATTCCTCATACACGACTAGACTACACGATGTGTCCAAGGGGAACACGACGTGTACCTGGTTCTACCCGGCCAACATGCCTACATGCCATGTATGACCACCACACGGTCGGGGGTACACGGCGTGTTCAAAACTACACGCCGTGTAGTAAGAAATTTCTACACGGTCATTACATGGCATGTACTTGGCGAGCACACGACCGACACTCGCTTAACATATACACGACGTGTAGTCTGGAAATTTCTAGAAACTTCTCATTTTCTCCAGTTTCCTCAGAAACCAGTCAAAAATTCAAAAAGGGTCGGGATTTTGACCCGTTCTAAAAACCCGGGTTCTTACAATCTCCCCGCCTTAACATAGCTCGTCCCCAAGCTATCAGACGAAACCCAGAGATGGCACTGTACATACCACCCTGATCAAAGTAACCTGGACTTCCCCGGTCTCAAAGGTTTCGGCTAAATTCCTCAAGGGGGATCCCCACCTTAGGAATCGTCTAACCCGGTCTCAACCCAACTAAACTCAAAGCAATCAAGGTTTACTAACCTGTTTTCCGGACGCATAGTCCTTCCGTGACGCATCGTCACCCCTGCGCTACATTGGCGCTCCTGTGTCATTCCCGACACCCAACATATTCTGTACCGCATCGGTGTCCGCCTCTACAAGGTCCTGGTGCCTGGCACCTCAAGTAACCCGCATCCTCGATGCCCTGATGCCCACGAAACCTCATATATATATATATATATATATATATATACTACATCACGCACCCGATATGGTACCAATCCCACTGACTAGCATCCAGTCAGTCCACATAGATCCTGTTCACCACGTGCAATCAAAACAGACATACCTCTACAGGTCATGCCAAAAAGGAAACATGGAGATCACGACCACACCGTGGTGTACCTCTAACCGTCGTCGGCTCACCAGCCTGCTCAGCCTCTAGCAGCTCCACGACGTGCACCTGGTCTGAAGTACTGCTGCCTGATGCCTAACCTCCGTGCGGTGCTGCTCCAGTCACCGACCACTGACCCCTCAACTGGGTCCCACCGTCTCTGTCATGACCTCCGTGCACAGTTGAACCTCGACTACCCTCTCTGGGTACCGAACCTGAACCAAATCCAGATGCTACAGTCTGTCCTGGTCCCTGCCTGCCGGCTATCTGAAAAGGCTGTCTGCAAAACCTCTCCAGATGCCCATCCTATCCACATGCCTGGCACTCCTTTGGAGGCCTATCGCACTGAGCCCGAACATGTCCCGACTTCCCACACTGAAAGCAAACCACCGCTGAACTGCCACAAGGTAGCCTAGTTGAGTCCTTGGCCTTCCCACCCTGCTGGAACTCATCTCTACCTCACTTCCTGCTGTCTGAACCGTCACCTGAAGCTATCGCCCTGCTCAAGCAAGAATTCTCTCTCTCGTTTCCCTCAGCTATGAGCGCCTGATTCACCACCTCGGAGAAGGAACCCAGCCTGAAGATGTTCACCTGGACCCGAATGGCGTGCCGTAAGCCATCCTCGAATCGCCTCACCCTAGCCGCGTCATCGCTCACCATACCAGGTGCAAAGCGAGACAACTCTGTGAAAGTAGCTGCATAGTCCATAACAGACATATCTCCCTGCTGAAGACTCAAGAACTCCCGAGCTCTCTCTGCCCTCAGTGTCTCTGGATAGAAGTGCTCAAAGAACCTGTCCTCGAAGTCCTTCTAAGCCAGTCCCTCGTGCCTACGAGCCTGTACCTGTACATCCCACCAACGCTTCGCCGGTCCTCTCAGCATGTATGTCGCCAGATTGACCCTCTGACTTGGAGGCGTCTCGAGCTGCTCGAAGATCATCTGCATGCTTTCTATCCGGTTCTCTGCCGCCTATGCACCACCCTCACCCTGAAAAAGCGGCGGGTGCTGCGACTGGAACTCCCGCGTCAGATATTCCATAGAAGGCTCTGTACCCTGCACGCCTTTGTCAATCCCCTGTAAGACACATACCAGTCTAGCTCGGAGCTGCTCATCAATCCATGGTCCGAACGCCACCAAACCCGGCTAATGCCCTGCCTGCATTGGATCCTGAACCTGATCCTGTCCCCGAGCCTGTACCTGCGGCTCATGCTCTGCCTGCACCGGATTCTGAACCTGATCCTGTGGCACGATATCTTCTCCTGCCTGACGCTCCATCGAGTCGTGAAGGAGTAACCCGCTGAATACCATAAATGGTCAGACAACCCATATATATGTATAACAATATATTCTACGCAGATAAGGAAAGCAGTAAAGAGGCAGTGTATAACAACTACCCTTACTCTTCCCTATCGCAACCGATGCCCTCAGCATCCCGACCTCATGACCTCCTTACCCGCCCTCAACAGAGCCAAGTATCAATGGTACCTCAGGCCATGCCCGTCCTAACAACCAACGTTGCCTCAAACTCGACAACCGAGTCGCCCAATCCTGACAGTTATACTGCCTCAGTCATAATACCTGCCTGCTCTCATAAGAGCCAGACCCAAATATCCTGCAACATGCAATTCTAAAAATACACAAAACATGGCATACATATTGCAATAAACAATCAATTCTATCAGGAGTTTTACCTATTCACATTTCAAAGCATACATAACATGCCAATTGATTTTTCTTCACATGGTATTATCACTTCACAAAGCATACATGTAATTATGAAATTGAAATACCCTAAAACGTGCCTATAAAAATCCAAGCAAATAAGCCTCTCCATACCGGGCCAAGGTCCAATTCTCCCTTACCACACCGGGTCAAGGGTCACATATCACAATCAATAACATCACACACCAAGTGAGCCACTGAGGCGGAAATCATATAAACTGTAATCTGAGCAAAAGCAAACAACAATTCCCACCCGTGGAAACTTGGTCCATCCCTCGTACCTGGGGCTGCAGGCACCCAAGCACAAGCTAGGAACCCAGTTCCAGTAACAACCTATCTCCAGTCTACCATATCCCAAATAGTAAAACCAGCAAAAATAAAAGAGAAGGCTCAATCTCATTAGTATCCAGAAAAATGCTGCTACTAAATCTTTGTCAAGAACTCCTCTAACACCACTTTGTAATGACCTGGACCCAGCCAACCACCCGAACAGTGCCAAACAGGTCGGGTGTTACTACCTTAGGCACACCTCCCCGAACGCCAAAGGCAGCCGACTAACAGCGAGGGTCTGTTAGATATAGTGGGGAGCCTATACCCTCTCGGAGGATCATAATAAGGATACTGGTCCGAGTATATAAAAATAAAGATGCAGCGAAATGAAAGACTCAACAGACTCAAACCAGACCTGCAGAACGAAAGCATAACTGATATAGATAAACATCGGAAGCAATCAATATAAACAACGGTAGAGGAAAGTAAACATAACAACATGATAAATATCATAAGCAACTACTACTGTAAACAACCAACGTGCATCCATAACAAGTCATACATATCAATTTATAACGGCGCCAATGGCTAACCAACAGTTGCTTCATCATAAAGTAAGCATTCCGATAAAGAAAGGAAAACAAAAATAAGTAACCCCAGCTAGGTATGACCTCAAGGTCTATACCATCTCCATGCAACAACTAACGCAACCCAGCTCCTGAAGCTGACCTCTTTCCTGCACGTAAATCCATAAAGTCTGCACGCGTCCCGAAGGGCTCGTGCAGTGTGTGAGACAAATCTCAGTAGGATACCACCCAATGATGTGTACCAGATATATGTGTTTAAGAAGTCATGCAAGTGTAAGAAAAATTGTAAGCAGTACAATGCACAAATAAACACAAACTCCACTGGTGCTCAACAGCCACCATGGAGTGTCACATGCTTCGGCCAACGCCGGAATCTCTGTCGTGTAACCCAGCACCATGTGCCACCTGACACCTCATGTCTCAAGTTCCGACATCCCGAAGGCACGCCCAAGAATAGTAACCCGACACAATGTGCCTCCTAAAACCTTGTGTCTCAAGTATCGATGTCCCGAAGGCACGCCCAAGAATAGTAACCCAAGGGAACAACAATGTCTGCCCTCAAATAACGGTGAGCCTCAGCCCCCAACCCGATAGTCTCAATGCTATCCCCTAAAGGCTCCTCACCTCCCACGTGGATTTCTACGACAAACACCCCCAACCAAAATACTTAACCATAACTACGGGGGCCTCTACCCACACGAGTGGTCAAAACCACCTCATCACAGAGTATCTCTGTGTGCACGCTACTGAAAGTCCCAGGTGAGTGGTAATCACCAAAATAGTACGTAAGCCACCAACACATCTGACACCTCGTGTCCCTGCGACCATGTCGCTCAAGTATGATGACATCGCCATCCTAGTAACCTGGGCCATGCCCAACCTGACAGTTGTACTGCCTCAAGCCGACATCCATGATGCCCAATCCCGTGGTCAAAACCACCCAAAGTAACCCGGGAAAAGCCCCAACCTGTGATCATCATCACTCAAGCGTAACCGGGCCAAGCCCAACACAACCCAAAGGGTCTAGCATGTGAAATTCAGCAATTGCATATATATCAAATTCAAATAGAACTCATATCAGGAAAAACAATTTAAACAGTTGAATTGCCCTAACCCAATGGCTATCGAACAATAACACTGAGGTATTGAATGCCTCTAGAAACTTATAGCAGGCTTAATAAATTAAACTCAACAGTTTAATACATTAATATTACAATTAAAACCATTTTGGCATTCCCCGGCCAAAATTCCCCGATGAGCAATGACCCCTCACCCGGCCCTGCTCACGCAAAATGGTAACAGGGCATACCCAAAGGCATCCCATAGGTCCAACAAGTAATTCAATATGAAACAATAGATAAAACGGATCCCGCTCAAAATATCTGAAAACACGTCGAAGGCCACGTCACCCAAACAACCAGGAAAACACAAAAAGATGTATGCACCACCTACCTAAGACTCGTACGATGCTACTCCTCCAATAACAGCCGCCAATTCAGTCTAAAACGCGGTAAATCTACACAAGATTCAAAACAGCTCAAACCACTATAACTCATTCTAGAATGAAAATCAAACAAAACGGCCCAAGAGGAATCGAGGCCTTACCGAGGGAGTTCCAATGCATCAATCAGAGTTAGAATCGGGTCTCGGACAGATGATCGGGAGAAGAAAAGAACTCCGATCGGCTTGGTTCATGAAACTGAGTGACAAAATTGAGGTTCTACCTCAATATGAGGCTACTGCTCGTTTTAACAAAAAAGAAAAAGAAAGTAAACTACGTGTACTTCATGAATACATGACGTGTAGGTCATTTAACTGTTCATAAGATGGTTGAATTCCGCCACCTTACTTTCCAGACCTGCCTACATGAGTACACGTCGTGTACCTGTGGGTACACAGAGTGTACTTGGTTTCTCTTCTCTTCCTCGCCGACTTATCCACATGCCATGTATATCCCTCATACATGGCTAGACTACATGGCATGTCCAAGGGGAAAACAGAGTGTACCTGGTTCTACCCATCCAACATGCCTACATGCCATGTATGGCCACCACACGGTTGGGGGTACATGGCATGTTCAAAATTACACATCGTGTAGTAAGAAATTTCTACACGGTCATTACACGACATGTACTTGGAGAGCACACAGCTGACACTCGCTTAAAATATACACAGCGTGTACTTAAAAGTACACGGAGTGTAGTCTAGAAATTTCCAAAAACTTCCCATTTTCTCCAGTTTTCTCAGAAACCAGTCAAAAATTCAAACAGGGTCAGAATTTTGACCCGTTCTAAAAACCCGGGTTCTTACAGCCACCATACTTTGTGGAATTTGATGTGGGACTTGGGTTTGCGCCCAACAATCCTCCCTTCAAACCAAATATGAAACAATTGTACCCCCCTTTAATAATAATCCACCATATCCAACCATCTTACACTACCATTTTTCTCATCATTGGGACTTGCCGCCCGACTATTGTTGTCAAGAAGACTTTAGACACAAGACACCATTGATCTGCATGCTTCAAATGAGCCACCATTATCATTGTCAAATTGTTTTAGGGAATACTCTACCCTACATCACACTTGTGCTGCACCATGAATCTGATACCACTTGTTGGGGGATCTCTCGTTAGCCGAATTCTTTCAGGTCCAACACATAAGCTTTTATGAGTTCCATCCCAAACCCCATGAGTGATAGGAGGAATTGCCCATTCAAGATTATATATCGATCACCACTCTTTGTAGAGTATGATGATAGACTTGGGTTTTCACCCAACAAACATCAATACATTATGAATATACAATGTGAAAACAAATAAATTAACACCCATTGTTAATTGATATGAAATGAGATTAAGAACACTCAAAGCTTAAAAGAACCATTTTTTATAAAATCAAATTTTCTATATATTTTTGTATCTTCATTTAAAAGTTAAATTTATGAATTTTAGAGTTTGAATTTAATGAAATGAACTTCATTTTTTGAATTCAACATTTCAAAATTAGCTTAGGATGAATTTTTGAGATTTTTTTGAAATAACAATTTTTTAGGTGAATAGTGAAAAATATTATTACAAATGGTCGGGGAAGGAGATCTACAAATAGAGACACTTTTATGAAATCATCACGATATAAAAATGACTTGAAAAACTAAAAAACCTTTTTAATATACCAAATATATATTTAAGAAGTAATATAAACCATTTAAAAAAAATATTTTCAATTTATAAAATCCATGTTTGTTATTTTTTAACCAAGGTAATGTTTTATTCTAATAAAAAAACTATTTTTATTATTTTATCTAATTAAGTATTTATAAAGTTACATTTAGTTTAAAATTGGTTTTAAAGTTACAAAACTCTCCTTTGTTTATTCATAAGCTAATAAATGTCCCAAGGATCAATTCTACACGTGATTTTGGGGTAAAACCATTTTTATGCTTAAAATTCATTTTTTATAAAAAATGTTTCTGTTATGTTTTGTGTACTTATATTAAAAATATTTTTCTACCACTTCTTGAAATTGAATCTTATAGAATAGATTTTATATTTTGAATCAGGAGGTTCATATTAGGTAATAAGGTCTATTTTATTTTTTAGTCATATAAATAAGTTACCCTAGTAAAAGCAATAGTCGTTACGGTAAGAGTTAAATAGGTTAAAGAGGTGGGTTAAACCAAGATATAAGACTTCAAATATCTCTAAAACATGTCTCAATTTGATTAGTCGAGCTGATTTCCACCTTAACCTATCTTATATTTGAAATTGGACTAAATGAGAGTCAATTTACATAAAAAATACATTTATTATATTTCAAAGTTCTTAATATTTACAAGAGTTTCACTCCTCTCTATAACAACCTGAGTTTTTGTGATTTTTTTAAAATTAATTTATTAATTTTGATATTTTTCATTTCATGCAACAATGAAAATAGTTTTTTAGATATCAAAGCACTAAGTTTGGCTTGCATTATACACAATACCAAGTTAATCGTGCACTACATGCAATATAAAGGTTGTCTTTATCTACATGGAACACTGAGGTTAGCTTATGTTATATGCAAGACTGACTTTGTTTGACGGCTTGCATAACACGTAAGACTGAGTTTTACCAAATAATAATATATTATTAAAATATTATTATTTAATATATTAAGACTTAACCTATCCATTAAGTTAGAGGTTATAAATAGTATTAACTAACTTATGAAAATATATGGTTTACACAAATATAAAATGAATTCATTAGTTACAATGAACAAATTGAATATAAAGGGAATATTTTTATAGAAAACTATTTTTATGCTCAAAAAACTATTTTATCATAATAAATTAAATTAATTACAATTAGTGAGTGATATTAATGTAATATATATATTATATATTCAATCAAATATTTTTTATATTCATCAAATAGATTCGATAGGTGTAAGATAAAAACAAACCCAATTTTACACATAAAAACCTATATTTTTATTAAGGTACTTTTACCGCCTTTTGATGACGAACCTACTTTAAATATAAATTTTGACACTTCTATAAATTTTATATTTCAAAAATAAACTTTATTTTTGAAAGAGAAACATAAAAATTAGGTTAGGGGAAAGTTTTATTTTTTGTGTGTGAAGTTTCATTTTTTAATGAATAGTGAAAAAATACTGAAATTTAACTCAAAATTGCTTTTTCATTTAATTTATTTATAAGGTTAAATTATATTTTTAATTAATTTTAAAGTTTAATTAGATAATTTTTTTATAAATTTATCCAATTTAGGTCATTATAATCAATTTCACATTGAAATTGGTTATAAAAACTTAGAAAACTTTTGAAGATTTTTTACTTAAAAAACCTATTTTTTCATCCCGTCTGTGGGATTAAATTTAAATTAATTTATGCCACTTATGTGATTGGAATTTGTAAAAATGTATTTCATATTTGGAATCATCATAATCTATAATGTCTAATAAGATCAACTTAGTTTTTGACCAAAAATATTAGTGAAGATAATTAAAATTAATTACAACGATTAAGGTGGAATTAAGCTTAACAAGGGACTAAACCGTAAACTTAAGGCCTAATATGACCTAGAAACTTGTCCAAAATCCATTGTATGGAGTTTCCTTTTTCCAAAAATATTACAAGAGTGTCACTCCTCCTCCACTATAAAAGGTCTTATCTCCTCCCACTTCCTCACACCTATCAACCCACTTAAGTTCAGCCAAGATCTAATAAAATAGCCCCCCAAAATCCCTAAATTCCTCCTTGAAGCACCCCTTTGGGTATAAATCAATCTAAGGAAGTCATCTTGTGAAAACCAAAAGGAGTTACCTAAATAATAGGCTTCTTTATCTTATTTTCATTCTCCATCCCATCAACTCTCCTTATTACATTATTATAAAAAAACACTAATATCCTCAATATACTTATATTTTTTTATGCTAATAGTTTTACCTACACACACACACTTCCATATAATGGGTAACAAATATATTGTTTATGTGTACGACGAACTACCGCCTCACAAAATGATGATTTTTCATTCTTCCTTTACCGTCTCTCATGGTGGACATTATGATGTAAAATATGTTTTTATATAATATTTATGTTATTTATAATATATTTAAGCTTATTTAATTATTTTACAACATATATCTTTATACTTTCTATCTTGTGTAAATACGATAATTTTGTTTGAGGAAGTGTGGACTACCGCCCCCTCAAAGTGGCGTGATTTGTTCACACACTACATGAAATGTATTAAGGATGTGTTTAGTGAACTTATATTATATATATGATATAATAATTCTAATTGAATAATGATATATATACATATATATAATTATATTTTTTTACTCTCTTTCTTCCAATACAACAAAAAAAAAACAGAAACAACGTTCATGCGTACGTATGACCTACCGTCTCCATGAACGGTGTATTCCATTTCATACTTATATATCCTATAAATTATTATAATAAACACATTCTGAATATAAATGATATTTATATAATTTTTTATATTATTTAAATCACTATATAAGTATAAGGACCAAAGATATAACAAATTAAGGCACATGCAAAGAACGAAGCATATATTACCCGAAGTGAAACCTTAACATAGAATTGTTAACAAGCAGGTAATATAAGGTCATAATAAAACCATATATGGTATTAGAGATAAAATATTCTTCTATAAAAGATGCATAATAAACTTACATTTATTATACAGGAATATTTCATGAGTACGAAGAGAGTTAAGACATAGGGTAAGGGGATTTCATCTCACTTTTTATTTCCGTGAGACACATGCCTTATTCACCACTCACATCTATTGTATGGTGTATATACTAACCATGAATGTATTATATTACTCTTATACTTAAATTTATGGGTATTTACATATCCATTTTATGATATTTCTTTCACAAGGTTTAATTTTTAAAATTTACCAAATTGGTAAAGTAATTTTGTCTTAATTTTCCTTCTTTGAGACATATGCCATGTTATGCATCTATATTTTTATATGAGGTGTATATACTGCCTTTGACATGTTATATCATTAATTTACTTCTTTTAATGATATTTTAAGATTTATTTAATCTATTTTTATTACATGAGGAGTATGGTTCAAAGCTACTAAGTGGTAAGAGTTTATTGAAACAATCTCATTGTTTATCGAGATTGTTTATGATTATGCTTCCATTGATGAAATCTTATAATCCATCCTTTAATAACACTCATGAATTTTATTATCATATGGTCATTCATTATATATTCATTTATTTGTACCATTTTTACACTCTTTGGTACATAAGATGATTAAGAAAGCATTTTTAAGAAAGTCTGATTTTACCTATCTCTTCGGTCAAAAATCTGTGTTCTTTCAAAACCATGTTTTCTAAAAATATTTTCAAAATATTTTAAATATTTATTTATATGTTTTCAAATTATTTTCAAATAAATAGTTTTAAAAACATTTTCAATATTTATTTATGAGTTTTCAAAGTATTTTCAAATAAATGGTTTGGAAAACATTTTCAAGATTTCATTACGAGTTTTCAAATTGTTTTCAAAGAAAATGTTTTTAAAATGTTTTGAATATTATTTTATAAGTTTTCAAAGAAAATTATTTTCAAAATGTTTTCAAACTTCTTTTATAAGTTTTTAAATAAAATTGTTTAAATTTTTTCAATCTACTTTTATAAGCTTTCAAGGAAAATGATTTTCAAAATGTTTTCAATCCCCTTTTATAAGTTTGAAAAGAAAATGGTTTTCAAAACATTTTCAATCTCCTTTTATATGTTTTAAAGAAAAATGGTTTTCAAAACATTTTAAATATATCCTTATATGTTTACAAAGAAAAAGTTTTCCAAAAGTTTTTCAAAGATTTAATTTTAAGTTTTCAAGTTTATTTTTAAGAAAGTGGTTTTCAAAAGGTTTTATGTTTTAAAGATCCTTTTTTCAAAGAAGAAACGAAATTTTCCTCAAGAAATGTTTTCAAAATATCCTTCTAAGTTATTTTCCATCTACAATGAAATATTATGATATTACTAATGACCTTCTAGGAAATGATTAAAAGGTTTCATTCACATTATTTCTTGAATGGTTTATGTTTTTATGAAATGATGCTTATGACACCCATTTCTCTTCCACAAGTTATATGCTTTTGAAACCCGCTTCTTTTCATGGGTTATTCTTTGATGAAATGATTATGAAACCTATCTATTTTCCATAGATTAATATGTGATGAAATTTTAATGATACCCATTTTATTTCATGGGAATATAATAAGATATTTATAAAACCCATCTATTTTTATGGGTCATGATATGATAAAAGTTTTATTATCTTGTGGCACATGTATGAATGATTTTATTATGAGATGAGTGGGACCTATATATCCATCCAATTAATTGGGTAATGATAAATGTTTTATGAGATCAAATGGTACACGATAGGACATACCAAGCCTGAAAAAATAGGGTACATAGGAGGACATCCCAAACCTAAAACAAGAGGGTACATAGAAGGGCATCCCAAGCCTAAAGCAGGTACACAAGTGATTAACCTAAGCCTGACATGTTACAAAGGTCTTAGTAGGCAGCCTTGACATATGTTTTTTATATGATTATGTGTTTTAAACAATTCTATGTTTTATTCCTATGTTATGCTTTAATGGATCATGTTCTTTATTTCCTTATGATTCATGTCTTGTGAACTTTCAAGCTTTATACCATGATTTATTTTTATAATCTTTGATATACATGGTATGGTCTTCAAATGTTTTGATCATGTTCTCATACTACTATGTTCATGTTTATGCTTATATGTATCCCTTTTTTACCCTTACTAAACATATGAGATCACCCCTTTTTATGTTTCCTTCCCTAGGATATGAAGATATGTATGAAGTATAATGTGTCTAAGAAGGGTGATAGTCAAGAAGAACCTAGTGGGAGATAATATAGATCACTTATGTACCCATGTTCATGTTTAAATATTTCTAAAGGAACTATAATAATACATACTTTGGGAATATTTTTTCATAATGTGTTAAGTATTCCATAAAAGTGATGTAATGTCTATGTAAGTTAAGACCAGGTCGTTATATTCTCACTTATAAAAGAGTACATTCTCACCTCACTACTTCGCACACATTGAAGATTCTAACATGACCAAACCATACCTAAATACCCTTATAACATTATTATCTATGTTTTAGAGCTTCTGGTATTCTCAAAATATTAATCCAAGAATCCTTAAGGTGTTTTTCAAAGGATATTATCCAAGAAAGAGGTATAACAGAACTCTTTCAAGTTTCTTTCTTCTTACACCTCCTTCAAATCTATTTTAACCATATTAATGTAATGAAATAAGTACCATTACTATACTGAATTGTTATTATATTTATGAAACAAATATTTCATACCTCATTTCCCTCTAATGGAAAATGAAAATTTCACTCATGCAGACGTGCGGACTTCCGCCTCCATGATGCGACATGTCTCATTTTCCACCAGCACCTCATATAGATGGTTATAAATATGGATTTGATGAATATATATTATATTTATTATATAATTATAATTATTAAAAGATAAAATATCATCAAATTTCCTTCCATCACATCCATTGAAAAATGGAAATGTCGCCCGAGTGTACGTGTAGACCACCACCTCTGTGTATGGCGTATTTAATTTTTCATTATCATCATACATGGATTGTTATAAAAGTGGATATAATGAATAAATATGATATTTATAACATTATTAATCTTATATAAAAATGAAACTATTATTATAAAATAACATTTTCTTACGCATTCAACTGTCATAATGTGTTCTTGTTTTGGTTGGTTTTACCACCTACATAAACATCATTATAAAGTTTATGTCATGAATGATTAAGAAACATTATGTACTGGTAATATTGTATAATAATGATGTATTTAATACGTTTTAATGATTATGGAATGGTTATATACATATTTTTATTCATTAATAAAATCAATTTTTTTTTGTGAAATCAAAATTTCAAAAAATGATATTTTTATTCTTTCTATGAAAATCTTCACCACAAGTTCCATGAAATTACCATGGAACTCTAGAATAATAACAAATACATAAAAACATTATAATTTTTTTTATATTATTACACCATGACCTAGATTCAAGGAATGAAACCACTGAATCGAAACATGCATGGGAAACAAGACAGTTAACACCAAAATATTGATTTTAACAAAGAATTATGAGTAAGTGGGTAAAAATAAGATATGATTGAATGATGTTTAGTAATATATATATATATATATATATAAATATGGTTATTATATAGATGTATAATAAGTCTAAATTTATTTTATATAAGGTGAGAATGTTTCCAACTAAGTGGAAGTCTGTGGTAAGGGGCTGTTTTAAAGTTTATGTTTTAAAAGTTTCAAGCATTCCTCTATTTCTTTTAAAACAATTTTCAGGAGAAAGACTCTTTTTAGTCCATGGTTTATTTGAAATAAAAATTCCTATTATGAAAATTATTTTAGTGTTTAAGTAGTTTTAACTCATATTTTTGAAGGTAAGAGGATTTATATTTATTTCAAAAAAATATTATTTTATTCAAGGATTATCTTTCTCGATGTTATTTTTATGAAAACCATATTTTATTTAAAAGAAAAACTATTTATGGGTCAATGTTTAAAATATATTCTTGAAATATATTTCAATATAAACCCAAGGTGGGTTATCTTTGAAACCATTATTTTATGTTCTAATGTAATTCTTTCCTGAAAACATACTTTAAGTTTTTATTAAAGCACTATGTTGTTACTACAATGATTCAAATCTTGTGGATTGATTTAAAATGATGTTATATATGGATTTAAAAGAAATTTTAAATTAGTTTTCATAAATTTTCTTATAATTTATTGAGATAATTTCTTTTCATGGATTTATTATAGAACACCAATGTTTATGTATGGGTTTACGAGATATATGATGAAAGAGAAAGCTATTAAATGTTTTGGTATTTAAGATATGATTCTTGGATTTTTTTTATAAAATATGGAATGTGGAGTGAACCCAAACCCTGACAGGACCATGAAAATTATATTATGAGTGAGTTTGTTAAAGCCCTATGATGCATTGGGTAATGGAGATAGAGTTAACTTGATATAAGTTACTCCTATGAAGTGGAAAAAGTTGGGCGTTTATAAGTCACTTCTATGAAGTAGATGAAGTTAACTGATTATAAGTTACTCCTATAAAGTGGATATAGTTAACTGGTTATAAGTTACTCAAATTAAGTGGATAGAGTTAACTGATTATAATTTACCCCAATGAAGTGGAAAAAGTAAACTGATTATAAAGTACTCCTATAAAGAGAATGAAGTTAACTGTTTATAAGTTACTCTTATGAAGAAGTTGGAATTAACCAGATAGGTTATTCCATTATATTTGTTATTAAAAGAATGACATTATTATGAAATCCCAAGCAACCTTCTTGTAATATCCTAAATTTTATAAAGATAATAAATCCATCTTGTTGATAAATTATAAGTGTTATGTGGAAAAAATGATTTATCAACGAGAATAACATAATAAAAGTGTTAAAAGGCTTTGCATTAGGGTAAAATATCACTTAATATAGTGGAATACTCAATTAAATATTTTTAGAGTTAGACGTCGAGTTAGTGCGAGATTCCGAGGCCCATAAAGGCTCGGCGAAAATAGAATAAAAATATTAAATATATTATATTACGCGTGCACAATTTATTCAAAATAATTGAATAACTCCAAAATAGTGTGTCGTATGAGAAATATGAGACCACTATTAGGTCCGAGACATAGTGTTTTCCCTAGAAGGGGTATAACATTTGTAAGCGTTGGACATTTAGACGACTTGCTCACGTTAATAAATTATTTAATATTTTTATTATATTATTATTATTTATTATTTATTATTTATTATTTATTATTTTTTAAATAATTTAATATCTCCCAAATAGTGCATTGTATGAGAAATTTGCGGCCATCCTTAGGTTTGGAATGTAGGGTTTACCTTAAGTAGAGTATAAATTTTATGCGCATCAGACGTTTGGTCTTTCCACTCGTTAAAATATGCTATTCAATAGTTTAATTTTTAAAATTAAATATTAAAAACGAATTTTATGTTAATAATCCCTAACATTAATGTAGAACCACTATTAATGTCCATGGAAGAATCTGAAAACTTTGATTTCAACCCGTTTTAATCCATTTCAAGTTTCAACGCATTAATGGGGAAAAATTAAACATTTATCCATTAAGATTCATATGAAATAGAAGATTAATTTGAAATGTTAATGGTGAAAATGTTGAGGCATATTTAATAATAATAATAATAATAATTGTAATTGTTACTATTATTATTATTAAATTAATAAAATAAGTATTTGAATATTTGTTGGGAAAATAATAAAAATATTAATAATAATAAATGTATTACTATTATTATTATTTTATCAAGCAAAAAAAAATGAAAAAGCACATGTGTAATTAAATATTCTTTTTCACTTAAATGATGAGCGATGTTTCACCATGTGTGTATATTTATTGGTGATCAATGTAATAGTAGTGAAATTGTTACCAAATACTAAATAAATGAAAATGTAGGGATAATATTAATATATTAACTATTATCGACATTTAATGAAGGTTGTTGGTGAAATGTTAATGGTGAAAGATATTTAATAATAATAATAATAATAATAATTATTATTATTATTATTAAATTGAGAAAATAATTGTTGTGCGTGATAAAAATTAAAATATGTGTACATATATATATATATATGGGTTTAAATGTATATATATACCTTTTAGTGTATATATATAAATTATATATATATATATGCAGGTATATATATATATATATATATTAGATGCACACATATATATATATGAATGAATTTTTAAATGTATTTAATTTATGACTTAAATGTTTAAAATAGGAGTTAAAAAAAGTCATAATATTGATGAAGGGGTGGCATACGAATTAAAAGGAGATAGAATAATAAATTGAATTGTGTAATAAGGGAATTAATTAAATAATAGATGAAATAAAATAGAGAAAAAATCTAAAAAATGGGGATGTTTAAGGGCTAAAAGAAGTTGTATGCTAGTGGTTTTCCTCCCCTCACATTGCACACACACTCTCATATCCTCTCTATTTTCTTTTATTTATTTATTTTCTAAAACTTCAATCTTCAATATCTTCTTCAATACTGATCGAATTGATATACCGTTAGTGTATTTGGATTCGTATCGACAAGAAAAATCTGAAGCCTATTTTTGTTTTTGAAGCTAGTAAAGTATTTTCAATTTGAATTTTCACATTTTAAATGGATAATTAAAAATAAATTATCAAATGATAATTAGAAAAAAGACAATTTATAATAAATTATCGAAAGAAAATTATCAACGGGTAAATTATAGAGAAATTATCAAAAGATAATCTTACCCTTTATCATAGGATAATTTGTATGAAATTATCCTAAGATAATCATAAAAGGATAATTTATGTTTTTTATCAAAGAATGATTATTTAAATTATCAACAAATAATTATAAAGGACTACTACATGTGTTCTATATTTAACTTATAGAGATATAAATTATCGAACATGGTTTTATAATTATTCTTAAGGAAAATATTGCAAGCGCATGTCTATAACGATAATTCTAAAATTATTCAGGAGATAGAAATTATTATCACGTGCGATATTTTATTTCTTTTTGAAATAAAATAGACGGTTTTTGGTTCTAGTAATCATTGGTGTGTGATTGTATTTCTGATTAGTGTGAGAATGTGGTTTGGGTGACGACACCTTTGAAGAACATTGTCATTGACATTGATGACTTTGAGTTATGAGTTTTACTTACCTGTATGATCCTTGTATATCTATGATGTTATCATGATGTGATGTTATACTATACTAATCCATGTTTGTTTTGAGATTCATGTGGGTGTGTGATGTAAGATCATAGGTTTTTCTTGAGGTATAGATCTTTCATTTTCGGGTTGAACGTTGTTAAACTTTCCTTTTTGGATTAGACCCTAAGTCGGTCTATAGTCCGGTTGGTTGTTCTTGGGAAAGAAGAGGCTAGAAGGAGATAGGCTAGCTGCAGGCCGATTACATGACATGAAAGGGGGATACACGTCATGTAATCCCATTCCACGACATGTAATGGTATGTCCAGGTCCTTTCACGACGTGTATGTTTTCTTCTCCATAAAAGGAAAACCAGGCATTACACACAGTGTAAGGAAATTACACGTCATGTAATTTCCTGACAATTTTATAAAAAAAAGAGGCAGTAGCCTCTATTTTATACACAATAGTGTTTTTATCCCTTTTTGAAGCCTAAAACCATCTATTATGGTTTTTCAGATCTAGAAGTTGTACAATATCTAATTCTTCCATTGTCAGTCATGTTAGAACCACATCGATAAGTACTCGATTCCTTTTTATCCGTTCTAGATTCTTCGAAACAACGACTAAACTATTTGGATTTAGGCTTATATGACCTAATTTCTCATTCTTCATCCATTATTCATGTTTTTTTCCAAAATAGGATGAATCAAGACTTGATATAGGATGTGCACTCTATTACCGAGCTAATGTATGTGGTCTATACTTTTCTTTTGGATTTTGGTGCTTTTTAGAGTGATCGGTCATTATGCCACCCGTCAGACTTTCCAATATGACCCCATTTTTGAGAAAATTACTTGTAGTAGATGAAATCAAACCTAGTAAGGATGCCCATAGGTTCCGTTGTGGTGCCTTGGAACCTATGACCCAAATGAAGGTCACCCATAGGGTGTACCTTTTTGGAAATTTCTTAGTTATGCCTTGTTAATCACCCAAGGGGTGCATTCTTGTGCTTTTTTAGTTAGAGAAAGCCCGATTATAATTAAATGGAATGGAATTACTTACTTAGGATATATACTGCCTCCTTGACTTGTGTTATCATGTCATTCCATGCTTATATTGATTAAATGAGTTAAGTGGTTTTGGTTAAACAAGTGGGTATACTTGTTGGTTGTTTTTAAATTTCTTGAATGGTTTATTGTGAAAATGGTGATGAATGGGTGGGTATACCCATGTGACATGTTAAATGTGAAATGTAATACATGAGTAGGTATACTCCTGTGATGTAATTGGTTATGTGAGTGGGTATAATCATATGGAATGGAAATGTTTAAATTGTATGAAATTAATGAATGGTTTGATAGATGCTATGGACGTCTCTCCATGGATCTAAAATGCAGTCGTTAATGCCTTGGGTTGATTATACCCCTTGGATATTGATTTCATGGGATGAATCAGTCCTTGCTACCCCATGGATCTAGATTTCTTGGACTCATGTATGATATGTTGGTACACATTCTCCTAGGACTCCAACTAGTGCCTAGACTGAGTTTCCACTGAGATTCTCCTAGGACTCGACGAGGATGCCTTGGTACTTGACACCTTGGATTCATCCCTTAGTGGTCTACACTTCACTATATGGCTAGGTCATGGGTTTCTGTTATGGTTTCTCTATAATACATGGTCATGGGTTTGTGATACACTTCTTTATATGGAAATTTTGTGGGGTTTTGATATGGATGGATGTATGGTGAGTCCATGTTACTTGTTTACTTTGCTTATAGTTTTCTTGTTAGGAGATAACACTTGTTTTAGGGATCCTTGAGAGGATATTTAGTATTACTTGTTGTAGTATACTTATTCCATGGTCATTTACAATGATGTTACTTCTTTACTTACACTTGCTAGCATGTTGCATATTGTTGTTTAGAACTGTGTATATCTTTGGGTGGAAACTTACTGGGATGTTTATCTCATACCCTGTTTGGGACTCCTTAGGGACCCAAATATATTATATGGTTGTAGGTGATGTTAGAGGCAAGCACCCCAGTACAAGTTGTTGATAGTTTATTTAGAGCAGGAGAGCATGGGACCAAGCTGAGGCTTATGATGCTACTAAATTTTTTTGGTCTTTTTGTTCTTTTTAGACACTTGTATTGTATTGTATTTCCATATACTGTTCTAGATGATTTCTAGATCCATGTATCATCTACATCATTGGATATGTGACATTTTTAGATTATAGTTGTCTTTTTGTTTATTTTCTTCCTATATTGAATGTGTTTGACTTCCGCTGTGGTATACTCTGGTAATGAGGGAATAGTCTCCCCACTGACTCGCCTAGTCCCTCGCTTCTAGTTAGCAACCTTTGGCATTTGGGGAGATGCACTTGAGGCCATATAACCAACCAAGCTTGGGGCATTTTTGAAGTGCATTTGGGTCCGGGATGTTACAAAGTGATATCATAGGATTTTTTCTTTTCTAATTTTACTTAGTATTTGGTGAAAATAGACAAGGATAAGAAGAAAATTGAGTTTGGTAATAAGTTATTCCCATGATTAGATACCCCATGTATAGGGAAAAGCCAAATTTTCTCAAATGGAATTGTGATTTTCTAGATTTGACTATTAAAATTGATTTGATTTCACTGTTGGGTGACACACATGAGTTATGTTGTGACTATTGATACAATTGTGGGTTATATTTCTATTACAACCTGATGAGATGAGGGTATTCCATCTCATACATCATATAGGCACATGTTAGAAATCACATGCCATGCATTATGCCATGCCATTTAGGATGCATTACTTATTGCATACTATTGTGATAGATGTTGTGATAGCTGTGCTTGTTGTTGTGATAGGCTTGTGCAGAGGATAGAGGAGTGATGTCATCTTTCAATTCATAATGAGTATGGACCCTTATGTATTGGAAAATGACCCACCAATGAAATGAAAATTCTAAAGTGAGTTGATATGTGTGAATTAAATGGGAACCAAGTTTTGGGTGAATGAGGTTATGGGCCCTCATGGATTTGAGATTGGTAAACCCTTGGTTGATTTTTTTTAATAATTTAAATGTGAAAATAAAAATTAATGAAATAAAAAATAGAGACTTGACCTAGACCCTACTTTTGAATGGTCAAGAGGTAGAGTTTCTAGTGGTTTTGGTGGTTGTTCTTTATATAGTCCTAGCTTTAGGAGAAGGTTGTGGGTTGACTTGGTTTTAGGAGGGTTTTGACCTATCCTATGCTTTTGAGTTGCAACTTTAATATAGTTCCTTTCTGAGCGTGTGTTTGGCACTGTAGAGGTATGCCACCATGACAACCTTCGGGGGTACATTGTGAGGGAGGTGACGACCAAACTCTAGAGGTGGCAGGACATGGGACACCGGTTGATCCTCCTTTAGTTCCAACAACGACACCATAGGCTATTCTGGACATAGGTTCTAAGGTACAGTTTCATAAAGGCTTCTTCTGCTATATGCGTACTTTTTAGGGAGCACCACAACCTACCTTGACTATGGATGAGCTAATGTGGGTATTCCAATAGCAATACACTCCCATATTTTCAGGGGATGGTGGTCCACGGTCTGTAGAGATGTGGTTTGAGACTACATTATAAATTTTAGAGCATTTGGAGATGCCTCCTGAGATGAGGGTAAAGCTCGCGACTTATATGATACGTGGAGCAACAAAGCACTGGTGGGATGTTTTGAACCAGAATGACAGGCTTTGAGATATGTATTGGACTATTTTCCATACCTAAATCTATGATTACTTTTACCCCGCAACTCTGTAAGCAGAGCGAGATAGTGAGTTCATGCATCTAGAGTAGGGTGCAATGACGGTTATGGAGTATTCAACACGCTTTACAGAGTTGCAACATTTTACTCTATTGTACCTTTATGATGAGTTATCTAGAGTGAGACACTTTGAGTAAGGTCTTTGACATGCTATAAAATCTTAGTTCAGCATGTTCAAATTGACTTCAATCACTGAGATCCTGAATCAGGATCTGATTACAAAGCAGAACCTGAGGGAAGTTGGGAGTACATAGCAGGGCAGTTCTGTTTCTTGACCTAATGGATCTACATCTTTAGGTAGGAAGTACCGTTTTGAGGCTTCCCATGAGATAAGTTCCAGTCAGGCTATGAGTACTGGTATCTTGGTGTACTGTCATCAATGTGGTAGGTGAGGCCACATAAATAATCAGTGTGACCGTGACCCAGTTGAGTGTTGATCTTGTGGAAGGATGGGGCACATGTAGTGGTTTTGCAGGACCTTCCCTCCAGCTATGAGTGGTAGGGGGTCAACTCCAACAACAGGTCTAGGAGTAAGTTCCTCATCTCTATGTCAGGCAGGGAGCTGGAGCAATGCTGACCGGTCAGGCCGAGGTAGTGGTAGTCATGGAAGAGGTAGTAAGATGCCAGTTAAACCTAAACATCAGAGTGGGACTACTCTGGGAAATGAGGTTGTGTCACAGGGTCGCGGTAAATTCTAGTTCTATTCTATGCAACCTACCCCTGAGAAGCTGTGTACCAGATTATCTACAGTGAGATGTATGATCTTAGTAGCCCATACTATTGCATCTTCTCTTTTTTATATAGGTGCATCACATAGTTTCATATCTACACCGGTGGTGAAAAACCTTGGGATTTTTGTTTTGTCTTCTGAGGGAGTTTTGATGCTAGACATGCCATTGGGAATCAGAATGGATGATGTGTGCCAGTGCAAGGGGTGCCCCTTGAGGTTGGTGGGTGTCACTTAGTTTGGGATCTTTATGTCATCGAGATGATAGGGCTTGACTTCATTCTCAGAATGAACTGGTTAGTAGCTTATCAAGTTTAAGTTGTATGTTACCACTAGAGGGTGACTTTTATATTACCACAGGGTGCAGTGTTTACTCACAAGGGTGAATGAGATGTACAGGTGAGCTGAGCTGGACCAAAGTATCGTGGGTTGGGCGGGATGACAACCCAGATTTCTAGTTTGTTTTTGGATGATTTTCAAGTGAACTTTCCTCCAGTGGTTGAGTGCTTTAGGGATTTATTTCCTGATGACTTTTCTTATTTACCTCCTAAGAGAGAGGTGGAGTTCTCTATCGATCTAGTTCTAGGAGCAGCACTGATATCCATTGCTCCTTACAAGATGGCTACAATGGAGTTTTAGGAGCTTAAGAGGCAACTAGAGGATTTGGAGGCAAAGGGGTTTATTCGACCCAATATATCTCTATGGGGTTCGCTGGTCCTTTTTGAAAAAAATGTAGACAAAACTCTTAGGATATGCATGGATTATCAGAAATTGAACCAGTTGACGATTAAAAATTGATATCCCTTACAACAAATAGATGACTTGTTCGATCAGCTTCAAGAAGCTCGAGTGTTATCAAAAATATATTTGAGGTCTGGTTAACATCATGTGAATGTTTAAACTGCAGGAATACCTCATACAACCTTTCATAACAGGTATGGGTTATATGAGTATCTGGTTATTCTATTCAATCTCATGAACATGCCAACAGTTTTCATGGAGCTGATGAACCAAGTGTTCCATCCTTACCTGGATTATTTTATGGTAATTTTCATAGATTATATCTTGGTGTATTCTCATAATTGACATGACCATGACAAATATCTTTATATAGTTTTGGATACACTGAGATAGAATCAATTATATGATAAGCTCACAAAGTGACACTTTTGGATGAATCAGATTCACTTCTGGGGTCACATCATCTTAGAGACAAGAGTATTAGTGGACCCAGAGAATGTGAGAGCTGCAGTTTCTTAGGAACATCCCAAAAATGTTTTTGATATATGGAGTTTATTGGGAATATTCGGTTACTATAGGCATTTCATACAAGACTTCTCGTGCTTAGAAGCACCATTGACATTCTTGACTAAGATGAGTGTGAAGTTTTTATGATCAGATTCTTGTCAAACAACCTTTTAAGAGCTGAAAGGAAGGTTGAAATCAACACCAGTCTTGATACTACCAGAGCAACATAGAAGTTACACCATGTATTGCAACACATGAGGTATTGGGTTGGGGGCAGTGCTGATGTAGGGGGATAAAGTCATGGTGCAAAAGTCTCGACAACTGAGGCCTCACAAGAGAAATTACCTTACGCATGATCTTGAGTTGGCTGCATTTGTTCATGCGTTGAGCTGTTGAAGATACTATTTACTGGGAGAGTGTTTTGTGGTGTATACGGACCACAAAAGCCTCAAGTATATTTTTACATAGAATGATATGAATCTAAGGCAGTAGGGGTGGGTGGAGTACCTATAGTCCTTTGACTTTAAGCTTTCCTATATGCCTGATAAAGGCAATGTAGTGGCCGATTCACCGAGTAGGAGGACTCGTATACATGTAGTGCAATAGGCCAGTAGTGAGTGGAAGCTTATGGAATTGTTCTCTGATATGAATCTGGAGATGCATGATATCCAAGGATAGACTTTTCTAATATATTTATCTATGAACTCTAACCTCCTAGATAGAGTTAGGATGAGGCAGCTGAAAGTTGCTATTATGGGCGCTCTCAAATGAAGTGTGGTTTTTGAGTACTTAGGTGCAGCAGAGTGGCTGACCAAGGTTGTCTCTCAAAGGAGGAAGTCAATTTGACAACTTATTAAAGGTATTTTAAAAATAACATAAAAGGTAATAATAATACTACTTGAAAGGATATGGGGTTTTTTACCATTCATAAAACTAGAAGTTTTTTGGAAGAAGATTGTATAATTTTTTTGTTTTTATTTTTGAAATGAAGTTCGATTAAAATGACACAACAAGAAGATGTTTTTTAGAAAGTATTTTAAAAGGAATAATTGATATAACTATACCTCTTCACTTAATTATTTATAATTATCATTTAAATTTATAATCCTCTAATTTGTTAACCCTTGAACCCTATGAGAGTTAACTTAACCACAAAGATGAAATTACTTAAACCTTAAGATAGCTTCGAAACATTCAATCGTAGAACCCTAATTTAATTGATGTTCTTAGGTTAACTTATGGTCAGTGGTTAATTAGGGAACATATCCACTCTATAAATTAGGATTAATTGAGTTTAGGTATTATATTTTAACTCTATAAATTTATCCTGTGTAGTCTAGTATTACCGATTAAGATCGCACTCTCACAATTTACACAAACCTCAACCTCACATGTTTTTATGTCAATTGTTCAATTGATTGATTAGTTTAATTTATCTTGAAAACTAAATTAATAGATAATATTAAGTGAATTATAGTATCTCATTTATTTAAAATAAATGAATGAAGAAGGTAAGAGATAGATCAATTACTCTTCCATGGGTGGTGTAATCATCGTAGAAGCGAATTACATTTGCAATGATTTATAATGGGTATAACCCAATCATTATTATACTCAATAATTCCAGACCAAATAGGAAGATAAAATAAGAATAAAATTTAGAAAAATAAAATAAATGGAAGATAAAATAATAAGTTTATTGAAATAACAAAAACATTACAACAAAGAAGAGGAAGAGAAGAGAATTTTGGAGGAGATCCTAGCTTGAAAGCTTCCCTCCTCCAATGGTCAGTTGAAATGGAAAAGAACCACTTCACCTCTACTACCAATCCTCTAAGGCACGTCCAAAACCCTCCAAATTAGAAAAATACCAATTTATATAGTGGAGGGGAGGCTAGGTTACAAGTGGTTTGAAGTGCGAATGGGGAAATTCGGGCAAATATTTTTAATCCAACTTGCACTGCCCATTTGACCACCAAAACGCGTGAATAAGATCTTCTTCCAGAAGGATTATTTATGAGAAAATAAAACCTAGAGCTGCTCTAAAAATTTGTGCCTAATCCAAGAATAGAGGAAGAAGTTATGGTCCAAATACAAAACCCATGACCATTCTGGCAAGTCCATCCCAACATTGACTTCATGGCCCATTTGCACCAACCAAATGAATGATTTAGCTCCAATGTCCTTAATGAAAGTTGTATCCCATTAAATAAGAAAAATATTTTAAAAAATTTAATTTCAAATAATACATATCAAAATATTTATGTTCGAAATGCTACAGTGAATTTTAAAGGATAAAACTGGAATTTTCATCAAATTTCCAAATGAACAATCTAATAAAAAATATTTCATAAATGAACACATTTACCATAATATGAGAAAATTATATAATTTATTATCAATAAAATATTCAATAAAAATGTATTTTATCAGTATCTATTGGATTTTGAGGGCCTATTCCTATGAGAGAGTGTAGTAGGTGAGGACCCTCCTCCTAGTTGGATCGTAGGTAAGGATGAAATTGTGTATATACATGGACGCATTTGGGTTCCAGTGGATATGCACAAGGAGATGATGTGGTAGTTTCACACTTTAGCTTGGTCAATGCATCATGAAGTCACCAAGATATACTGCGACTTGTGATGTCAATACTAGTGGCCAGGTATAAAGTGAGAAGTAACTGGTTTTGTTACAAGGTGTTTTACCTGTCAGCAGGTGAAGACAGAACATCAGCAACCATCTAGGATTTTATAGCAGCTACCTATTCAAGAGTGTAAATGAGATTATGTTGCGATGGATTTTGTGAAAGGTTTACTGATTTCAACTCTAGGTAATGATGATGTGTGGGTTTTTTTTTGATAGGATCACGATGGTTGTTCATTTCTTATCGATCAAGGAGACCTTTAGTGTTTATGAGATTGGAAAGTTGTATATCTATGGGATAGTACAACTTCACGAGGTTCTGCACACTATCATTTCAGATAGGTATGCCTTCTTTACATCTCGTTTATGACAAAATTTTCAAAGGTAACTGGGTACACAGGTTCTTATGAGCATAACATACCACCCTCAGACTGATGTCCAGTCAGAGCATATGATATAGGTGCTAGAGGAGATGTTGATAAAATGTGTACTAGATTTTGGGGGATCTTGGGAGAAGCATATACCCCTGATTGAGTTCGCCTACAATAACAGTTATTAGAAGACTATACAAATGACACCTTATGAGGCTTTGTATGGCAGGCCATGCTGATCACCCCATGTGCTGGTTAGAGGCAGGCTAGGAAACTTTAATAAGACCGTGTCTCATGCAGGAGACTTATGAGTAGGTCCATTTGATTTAGAAGTAGATGGCTTCTGTAGAGTCTTGTAAAAAATCTTATGCCTATCGTAGTAGATAACCTCAAGAGTTCGAGGTTGGGGATCAGGTCTTTTTATGTGTTTCATCGAGGTTGGGACATAGATGGATCAGGAGAAAAGGTGAGCTTTCACCGTGATATATCAGGCCGTTCGAGATTATGAAGAGATTCGGGTCGATAGCCTATCGGTTACAGTTACCTCATAGGTACCAAGACATGCATGACGTCTTCCACATATCTCTGCTACGCTGCTATCATTCGGACCCATCTCACACTTTTTAGCCTAAGGAGGTTGAGATATAGGTTGATGCATCCTTTGAGGAGAAACCAATTCATATCATTGATAGGAGCATGAAAGTTCTATGAGACCAGTCAGTTCCTCTAGTATGAGTGCTATGGAATAACAGAAATTTATAGGATGAGACTTGGGAGCGGGAGCCTGACGTACGTGCTTAGTGGTCGAAGTTGTTTTCAGACAAATCTTGATCACCCTACAGAGAGAAATTCAAGGAAAAATTTCTATAATGGGGGAATATTGTAAGATCCTAGGTTTTTATTAAGGTACAAATATTTTGTTTTTAGGTTAAACATTGTTAAAGTTTCCTTTTTGGCTTAGACACTAAGCCAGGCCATGGGTCGGTTGGTTGTTCTTGGGAAAGAAGAGGCTAAAAAAGGTAGGTTGGCTGTAGGCCGATTACACGACCTGAAACGGGGATACACATTATGTAATCACATTTCATGATGTGTAATGGTCTGGCCAAGACCTTTCATGATGTGTATGTTTTCTTTTACAAAAAAGAAAAACTGGTCATTACACGCTATGTAAGGAAATTACACAACGTGTAATTGCCCGAAAGTTTTTTTAAAAAGAGGCAGTAGCCTCTCTTTTACACACAGTAGTGATTTTCTCCCTTTTTGAAACCTAAAACCATCTATTATAGTTTTTCAGATCTAGAATCCATCTGAGTTTCAATTATCCCTCCATTGGTCACATTGGAATCACATCGGTAAGTACTCGGTTCTTTTCTAGCCGTTCTTGATTCTTCAGAACAATGGTTGCACTATTTGGATTTAGGATCATATGCCCTAATTTATCATTCTTCGTCTGTTCTTTAGATTTATTTTAAACCAGTATGAATCAGGACTTGATACTGGACAAGCGCTCTACTACCGAGATAAGGTAGGTGGTTTATACTTTTCTTTCGGCTTTTAGTGATTTTTAGAGTGATCATTTGTTATGCCGCCCATCAGAATTTCAATCGTGACCCTATTTTTCAGAGGTTCACTTGTAGTAAATGTAGTCAGACCTAGTGAGGATTCTCATAGGTTCCATTGTGGTGTGTTGGCACCTACAACCCAAATCAAGGTCACCCATGGGGTGCACCTTTTGGAAATACCTTAGTTTAGCCTTGTTAAACCACCCATGGGGTGCGTTCTTGTGCTTTCCTAGTTAGAGGAAGCCCATTTATACTTAAATAGAATGGAATGGATTGCTTAGGAGATGTACCACCTCCTTGCCTTGTGTTATCATGTCATTCCTACTTATATTGATTAAATGACTTAAGTGATTTTGGTTAAATGAGTGGGTATACTCATTGGTTGTTTTTAAATTGCTTGAATGGTTTATTGTGTAAATAGTGATGAATGGGTGGGTATACCCATATGAAATGTTAAATGTGAAATGGAATACATGAGTAGGTATAATCATGTGATGTAATTGGTTATGTGAGTGGGTATACTCACATGGAATGGAAATGTTTAAATTATATGAAATGAATGAATGGTTTAATAGATTCCATGGATGACCCTCCATGGATCTGGAATGCGTTAGTGGACACCTTGGGTTGATTCTTCCCCTTGAGTCTTGATTCTGTGGGATTTCTTAGGCCTTGCTACCCCATTGATCTATCTTTCTTGGACTCAAATAGGACATGTTGGTACACATTCTCCTAGAACTCTAACCAGCACCTATACCAAGTTTCCACCGAGATACTCTTGGGACTTGATGAGGATGCCTTGGTACTTGACACCTTGGATCCAAACCTTCTTGGTCTACAATTCACTATATGGCTAGGACATGGGTTTCTGTTATGGTTTCTCTATATGTCATGGTTGTGGGTTTGTGATACACTTCTTTATACAACAAGTCTGTGGGGGTTTTGATATGTATGGATGTACTATGAGGCTGTGTTACTTGTTTACTTTGATTATAGTAGCCTTGTCAGGAGCTAACACTTATTGCAGGGAGCCTTGATAGGTTGTTTATTATTATTTGTTATAGTAGACTTATTCCATGGGAATTTACACTTATGTTACTACTTTACTTATACTTCCTGACATGTTGCATATTTCTTTTTAGAACTGTATAGATATTTGGGTGGAAACCTACTAGGATGTTTATCACACACCCTATTTAATCCTCCTTGGAGACCCAAATAGATTATATGGTTGTAGGTTATGTTAGGGGAAAGTTCCCCAGTACAGGTTGTTGATAGTTTCTTTGGCACAAGAGAGCATGATACCAAGCTGAGGCTTGCGATGCTACTGGGAATTTTTGGTATTTTTGTTCTTTTTGGACACTTGTATTGTATTGTATTGCCATGTACTGCTCTAGATGCTTTCTAGATCCATGTATCATATGCATCATTTGATATTTGACATTTCTATATTATATATGTATTCATGTTTTGACTTAATTTTCAGAATTTTGCTTGTTTATTCGCTTATTCTATTGAATATGTTTGACTTTTGCTATGATATACTTTGGTAATGAGGGAACAATCTTCCCACTGACTCACCTAGGACCTCACTGCTATTCAGAAGCTTCTAGAATTTGGGGAGATGCGCTTGAGTCCATGTAGCCAATCGGGCTTGGTCACTGTTGAGTGGCATCCAGGTTTGGGACGTTACATGTGAGTAGCCATGGGCATACTTGTTTATGTGTGATTATCATGACTCTAATCTGGGTGTGACTTATCATTAATTTTTAGGAAACATCTTATTTTTGTGTTTCATAGCCTCTGGAATTGTGTTGTGGGTAATGAGATACTCAGGTGGAACCTTGAGGTTAGGTGTACAAGGTTACCCAACCTGACACGGTCCTAATATCCTTAAAGGTAGTCATGGCTGCCCTTGTAGAGGGGAAAGCACAATGGTTAACTGGAAGATACTAAGATACACAGGTGAAGTATTGAGGGTGGGAGTTATGGGGTCCAGTGGTCAGTTACCCATCTTTATGCAGTCCTAACATCCTTAAAGGTGGGCGTGGCCACCCTTTTAGAGGGGAAAACATAGTGTCTTATTGAAAGATACTGATCATGGATTTCTACAGACTTGGGATGTGGGTGATTAAAAGGATAGGTGGACCACAATATAGCCTTCAAAGAATGTGCGATGTTCCTATAACAACCACTGAAAGGGTGGGGTGAGCTACGTGACCTTGGTGGAGGTACATGTTTTCTTGACATTCTTACCGACAACGAGCCGAAGAGGTGGGGTCAGGGTTCATGGTGTCTTGGTTAGCGCATAATGACTCGACACATGTATGTTTACTACGCATTTACTTATGTCATGATACACACTTTTATATATATTGTGCACTTATGGTAAGGACACATTGGTGGTGTCCTACTAAGTCTTATACTCACACCCTATTAGGGAATTTTGATGCACTTTTAGATTTCACGACCAAAGATGCAGTAAAGGGAAAAGGCCCTATGGTGGATGGTTGATTGGTGAAGCATGGATCTTGAGTAGACTGAGAGAGACACTAGAGTACCCCATAGATGTTTATTCATTTACTCATCTTTTATTTACCTGCTTCTTACACTCTGGACAGACTTACCACTTTGGGAGCTGTTTTTATATGCATGCCATTATTTAGTTTCTACATTTTACTCTGATTATTTATTCATTGTTCTGTTATTATACACTATTGTTTTTATTGATGACATGATACAAAGGGTATAGTCTCCCCACTGTCAGATTTAGACCCTTGCGGCCAGTCGACAACCTCTTGTATATGGGACGATGTGTATGATGTCATGTATCATTCAGGTTAGACTTAGTGGTTTGGGTCGGGATGTTAAAAAATGGTATCAGAGCATTAGATTACTAACTAACTTGTTCTTCTCTTACTTTGGGTTGGGACAGGTTGGACATGAGATAAGATAATCAAGACTTGGGTAGGGGAACTATGTTAGTACCTGGACAACACTTCGTAGAGGACCTCTGAGTTTCCATAAAGTGGGGGAAATATATTTTGATATAACTATTGATTTAATTCATCTTAGGTGATGAACATGATATTTATATGTGATTTATTAGTTTTCATGTATGTTTATGCATCATGACTAGGCATGTAGTTTCACATGCCATATATATACATGTTGTTGTATTACATAATGGTTCATTAATTAAATGCCTTGATTTGTGCTATCTTTTTGGGATAGTTTCTCTTTGTGTGATATATCTATGCTACATGCAGTTGTGATATAACTTTATTGGCATTGATTAGTTGAACTGAGCTTATTTTCATATTAGTATATATATGATGACTACGACTAACATGCAGAGATCGAAACAAGGGTTAGTTCTTGGAGGGGTATACCTTGGGTTAAGGGTAGAATCCTAGGAAAACCTTGTTTAATCTCATATAATGGTTAAGATAAACATTATGTTATCTCATATACTAATTATGGTTTATCCTAAAGACTATTTTTATTTTCTTAAGTGTGTTCATTCACATTATAGAAGACATCTCCATAACATAGTCTTATGGAACTACTTAGGAAGAAAGCCAAAATTCTTCTGTAAGGAAGGAGGTTTCAGAATTACCATTGGACGTGCAGGAGAATGAAGTTGAGATTTCTCCAACACCTACTCTTGGTATAGGTAACAACGCTGCTTTAACCAGAGTATATTCACTTAGTGCCTTTCCTAGGCATATGAGTTTGTAACTATGGTCAAATATCTCCCTAATTCAACTTCAACATTATTCATCCATCCAAGGTATTGTAGTACCTAATGATGTTGAGTAGTGGGTTGAAATTATTGTGGATATTTGAACTAGTAGAGACACTAAAGGATTAGTAAGTTAAGCTGAAAAGAGATCGTATCAGGTTGGTATCCCATTTCGATACCCCATATCATATGATGTCAACCGATCTGAAGGATATCAAGGTACAACTATACGACTTAGAGAGGAATTCATTTATCATACCTAGTACTTAAATATGGGGTGAAAATGTTCTATTCGCTAAGAAGGCATATGATGGTCTACGCGTTGATTACCGAAAGATGAACCGGGTGACAGTGAAGAACCAATATTCGTTTCCCAAGATCGATGATCTTTTTTATTAGCTACAGGGAGCCCAATATTTCTCCAAAATTGATCTTTGATTGATCTAGCACTAATTGTGAGTTAGGGATGAGGACATTCCAAAGATATTGTTTTAGAGTAGGTATGAACTATGTGAGTATATGGTAATGTCGTTCGGTCTGAGGAATGCACTGACAGTATTCATGGACCTCATGAACAAGATCTTTCATCCATACTTAGACTCTTTCATCATAGTGTTCGTCGATGGTATCCTCATCTACTTGATGACACCAGGGAAACATTCTAGGAACCTATAGATAGTCCTGAGTATGCTTTGAGCACACAAACTTTAGTCTAAGCTATCGAAATGTGACATCTATATTAAAAAGGTGAAGTTCCTAGGACATGTGGTGTTAGAGGTTGGTATATCATTAAATGTAGTGAAGGTCAAGGATTCATGTCTTGGACACATCCCTAAAAAAAGTTTGAGATTAATATTTTTCTAGGTTTAACAAGATATTAATGATGGTATATCGATGAATTATCCCAAATATTATCACCCATGACAACACTGAAAAAGAAGGAAGTGAAGTTACATTGGCCAGAATAGTGTGAAGAGTCTTTCCTTGAGCTAAAGATAAGATTGGCACCAACTCCAATACCCATGAGCTTGGGATTGGTTATATAGTGTAATGTTATGCATCATACATTGGTCTCAGAGTAGTGCTGATGCAAAGATAACTGGTAGTAGCCTATGGGTTTCGATAGATCACTATTAGAAACTGGACCTATACCAATGGTTTTGGAAAAACCGTTGGTATAGGTATCATAAAATGACCCTATACCAATATTTTGGCAAAAAAAAATTGGTATATATACCATAATATGACCCTATACCAATGGTTTTGGAAAAACCGTTGGTATAGGTGATGGACATATCGACAGTTTGGCTAAAACTGTTGATATGGCCTCCATTTAAAGACCCTATACCAAAGGTTTTTCCAAAAATTTTGGTACAAGTGATGGCTATACCAACTTTTTGGCTGAAACTATTTGTATAACCTCCATTTAAAGACCCTATACCAATGGTTTTTTCAAAACCGTTGGTATAGGTCCCAAAAATCAAAATACCTATACCAATGGTTTGGAAAATCATTAGTATAACTATTTTTATTTTTTAATGAATTATTTTATCAAATAACATAGAATACATAAAAAATCAATTTAATTATATATATATATATATATACATATTCATCATATTATGTTTCCAAAAATCATTGTATCTTAGTGGTTAAATCGTTGAAATATAAATCAGAGGTGCGGGGATCAAAACCAACCAGATGTTTTTTTTGAATTACCAATACCAATGGTTTTGAAAACTATTGGTATAGTTATTTCATATTACCTATACCAATGGTTTTAAAAACTATTGGTATAGTTATTTCATATTACCTATACCAATGCTTTGGAAACTATTGGTATAGCCCACCTATACCAATGCCAGAAAAGCCAATGACCACCCAAACTATTGGTATAGGATTTTTTTCCCAATAGTGGATATGAACCCATAATAATAACCTCCCTATACATAACTTAGAGTTAGAAGCCATGGTACACACTCTAAAGTGTTCGTGATACTACCTCTTTGGTGAAATACTTTTTGTTTATATAACCCACAAATTACTTCACTATATCTTCTCTCAAGGGGACATAAACTTGAGATAGAGGCACTTTTTTGAGATACATGTTTTACATCATGATTTTGGAAGAGCTTAAAAAAATCCCTATAGACCCATCTTAGATTGATCACGACATACCATCCTCAGACCGACAAACAATCTGAGCATACTATACACATATTGGAAGATATGCTTCATGCTTTCATGCTAGACCTTGGAAGAGTACGGGATGATCACCTAGCCTTGATTGAGTTTTCATACAAGAAAAGTTATTAGGATTTGATTTAGGTGACACCCTACAAGGATCTTTATGGGAGACCATGTTGGTCACCTCTTTTTGGTATGAGGTAGGTGAGGTAGCAATTATGGGCCCGGTTTGGTTTAGGAGGCCTCCAAGAGAGTGAATTTGATTGTGAATAGATTAATCAATGATTAGAGAAAACAAATATCTTATGCCGATCATAGGAGGAGACCCTTGGAGTTCATTGTGGAAATCAGGTTTGATTATGAGTGACACTTCAGTTTGGGAAGAGACATATAAGGAAGAAGGGAAAGCTAGTACATCATTTTTTTATAACCTTTGAGATCACCGAGTATATAGAAATAATGAAGTATCATCTAGACCTACCTTCTTGCTATCGAGGTATGTACGACGTGTTCCATGTGTCACAACTTCGAAGGTACATACTCGACCCTATGCATATTATTGATTTTTATGACATTGAGCTAGAGATCGATGCATATTATAAGGAGAATCCAGTGTGGATCATAGATCGAAGCGAGAAAGCGTTTCGAGGAAAGATAGTATCATTAGTTTGGATTCAGTGGTAGCATGAACAGATTTAGGAGGAAATGTGGGAACATGAGTCTAATGTTCGAGTTAATTTTCATGAGTTGTTTGATCAAAACTGTTAGATATACTTCACTAGGATAAGAAGTCGATATAGGTTGATAAATTTAATATCCTGAATTTTAAAAATATAATAAAACATCTCTTATTGATAAATTATAAGTGTTATGTGAAAAAAATATTTATCAATGAAAATCAATTAATAAAAGTGTTAAAGGCTTTTCATAAGGTTAAAAGATCAGTTAACACAGTGGAATACTCAATCAAATATTTTCAGAGTCAGACACTGAGTTAGTGTGAGATTCAGAGGCCTGTAAAGCTTCAACGAAGTTGAAATAAAAATATTAAATATATTATATTACACGTGCACAATTTATTCAAAATAATTGAATAAATCCAAAATGGTGCATAGTATGAGAAATATGAGACTACCATTAGGTCCAAGATGCAGTGTTTACCCTAGGCGGGGTATAACATTTGTAAGAATCAGACGTTTGGATGACTCACTCATGTGAATAAATTATTTAATATTTTTTATTATATATTTTTTGAAAATAATTTAATATCTCTCAAATGGTGCATCATATAAGAAATATAAGACTACTGTTAGGTCTAGGATGTGAGGTTTACCCTGGGTAAAGTATAACTTTTATGTGTGTTAGACATTTAGTATTTCTGCTCATTAAAAAATGTTATTTAATAGATTAAATTTTAAAATTAAATATTAAAAACAAATTTTATGTTCATCATCCCTAAAATTAATGTAAAACCACCATTAATTCCCTTGGAAGAATATAAAAACTTTGATTTAGATCCATTTTAATCTGTTTCAAGTTTCAACGTATTAATAGAGTAAAATTAAACATTCATCCATTAAGATTCAGATGAAATAGAAGATTAATTTGAAATGTTAATGATGAAAATTTTGAGGCACATTTAACGTTACTGATGAAAATGTTAAGGCATATTTAATAATAATAATAATTGTTTTTGTTAATAATATTATTATTATTAAATTAAGAGAATTAGTATTTGAATATTTATTAGGTAGATACAAAAAAAATATTAGTAATAAATGCGTTATTATCATTATTTTTTTTAAAGAAAGAATGGAAAATTACATGTGTACTTAAATATTCCTTTTCACTTAAATGATGAGTGATGCTTCACCATGTGTGTATATTTATTGGTGATCAATGTAATAGTGGTGAAATTGTTATCAAATACTAAATAAATGAAAATGTGATGTTAATATTAATGTATTAACTATTATCTAAATTTAATTAAGGTTGTTGGTGAAACGTTAATGGTGAAAGATATTTAATAATAATAATAATTTTTGTTATTATTATTATTATTAAATTTATAAAATAATTGTTTTTCATGATAAAAATTAAAATATACGTAAATATATATATGTGTGGGTTTAAATTTATATGTATATACATTTTAGTGTATATATATATAATGTGTATATATATAAATTATATATATATATATATACAGGTATATATATATGTATGTGTGTATATATATTATATGTGCACATATATATATATATGAATGAATTTTTACATATAATTAATTGATGACTTAAATGTTTAAAATATGAGTTATAAAATTCATAATATTGATGAAGGGGTGGCAGATGAATTAAAATGATACAGAATAATAAATTAAATTGTGTAATAAGGGAATTAATTAAATAATGGATGAAATAAAATGGGGAAAAAATCTATAAAAGGGGGATGTTTGAGGTTCCTAAAGGAGTTTCACACAAGTGATTTTCCTCCCCTCACGTTTTACACTCTCTCTCATATCCTCTCCATTTTATTTTATTTTATTTTTCTCTCAAAATTCTATCTTTAATATCTTCTTTGATACTTATTAGATTGATGTGCTGCCAGTGTCGTTAGATTCGTACCAATGAGTAGAAGCTAAACCAATTTTTTTGAAGGTAGGAAGTTATTTTCAATCTGATTTTTCACTTTTTAAATGAATAATTTAAAATAAATTATCAAAAGATAATTGGAAAAAAGATAATTTATAAGAAATTATCAGAAGAAAATTATCAAAGGATAAATTATAGAGAAATTATCAAAAGATAATCTCACTCTTTATCAAAGGATAATTTGTATGAAATTATCATAAGATAATCGTAAAAGGAAAATTCATGCTTTTTATCGAAGGATAATTATTTAAATTATCAATGAATAATTAGAAAGGACTACCACATGTGTTCTCAATTTAATTTAGAGAGATATAAATTATCGAATGTGGTTTTATAATTATTCTTAAGGAAAATATTGCAAGTAGATGTCTAGAATGATAATTCAAAAATTATTTAGGAGAGAGAAAGTATTATCGCATGTGATTTTTCATTTATTTTTGAAATAAAATATATGGTTTTGGTTTTATGAATCCTTATCATGTGATCGTATTTTTGGTTGGTGTGCGAATGTAGTTTGGGTGATGAAACATTTGAATAATATTATCGTTGATATTGATGACTTCGAGGTAGGAGGTTTCCTTACCTTTATAGTCCTTGTATCGTTATGATGTTATCATGATGTGATGTTATGATGGACCAACCCATGCTTGTTTTGAGATGCATGTGGGTGTGTGAGTAGTCATGGGTGTTTATGTGTGATTATTCTAACTTTAATCTTGGTGTTAATTATCATTCCTTGCTATGACACATCTTATTTGTGTGTTTCATAGCCTATGTAATTGTGTTTCAGGTACTGATATACTCAGGTGGATCCTTAAGGTTGGGTGTATGAGGTTACCTAACCTGACGTGGTTCTAACTTACTTAAAGGTGGGAAAGGCTACCCCTGTAGAGTGGAAAGCATAGTGGATAGATTACAGATACTAAGATACACAGGTGAAGCCTTAAGGGTGGGAGTTATGCGGTCAAGTGACCGATTACCCATCTTGATGCAGTCATAACGTCCTTAAAGGTGGATGTGTATACCAATATAGAGACAAAATCATAATGTCTTGTTGGCATATATTGGTCATGGATTCCTACAGATTTAGGTCGTGGGTGATTAAAAGAATAAGTGGACCAAAATATAGACTCGATGGAACACTACTAGAAATTAAGGCTATAGCCACAGACCTATAGCCACATTTTTATAGGTCCATGGATATAGATTTTTTATTTCCACGGTTTAATCAAACCACCGTGGGTATATCTTTTATATTGTCGCTATTTTTTTCTTCTTCCCAATCTATTATTGGGCTCCTCCTCCTCCCTCAATCTGCTACTCTTTCACCGTGCAATCCTCCTCCTCGATGACCTCTCCTCATCCCTCACAGTGGCGCCCTCCTCCCCGATGACCTATCTCACAACAGTGCCCTCCCTGATGATCTCTCTCACAATATATCCCTTCTCCCCAATGACCTCTCTCACAGCGACGCCATCCTCCCTAACGACCTCCGTCACTACGACACCCTCCTCCCCGACGACCTCTGTCACCGCAACACCCTCCTCCCCGATGATTCCAATCAACACCACCCTCCATGGTATTTTATAATCATTTTATATGATTTATAGTTGAAAATATTCACATTGGAGCATTTTATAGTTATACGAGAAATCAAGATGAGTGTCATTCTTACTATTATCATTCTTCTACAAGTGTACATTATGTTGGACTCTCGGTAATGATTTTTATATTGTTTATTAGATTTAATAGTTAAAATAATTCTTAAATAATATCCTTGATAACCTCGGTGCTTTTTGGTATGACATGGTGATCAATAAATCACTCTGGGCCTTGTGGAATTATAGCTTTGGTGATATGGTAGGTTATCCAAGGTTGTTTTTTTATAAAATTGTATTATAGCCCTCATGTTACATAGGGAGTAAAGGTATGTCTAATATAATATGATTCAAAATCTAGAGATAGGTATATGAGATTGCATGAATAACTATTTTTCATACCAAACATTGAGTTAGCATAAAAATTCGGGATTTATACTTTGAATTTTTTTGTTTTTTGAAAAATCATTTTAGGATATTTTGATTAAATCCACTACTATTATGGGTTTTATGAAATTTTTATGAATTGTTTTAGTAAATATATATTAAATTTACTAAAAATGAGAAAAATATAAAGGGTTTATGATTACTATATATGTTATAAATAATTTATTGACCATGAATTTACCACTAGATGGTTTCAAAGAGGGTTCAAATAGTTGGCTCATGGTTTGGGAATCCATGCAACCAAAATTTGAAATTGTTGAAAACCATCCAATTTTTGAAAATTTGATTCTTTATTATTTAAAATTTCTTTTATTTTTTTAGTATTTGTTTAAAATTAATTTCAAAAAAGTTTTTTGTTATGATGATATTGTTTCATTGAGTAGTAATTGTATTCATCAACCATGACTTTTAAATTATGTACGGATTTGGTTTCATAATTTAAGTTCTATAGGGAATTAATCAAAGAATCAAAATTATGGATTATAAAGAGGGTTTTACTGATAACAGTCTATAAGGAAATCCTACAGAGGATCTGGATATTATTGAGTCAGTTATTCAGACTATCTGGACTTTAGATAAATAAGGCGAGCGTGATTTATCTTGTATAGTGGATTTTTCTTAGGAATTTATTTAAAGTAATCAACTTCCTTTTTATGGACATCAAGTGTCTCAGTAACCTATGGAGAAACTAGATAAGATCGTATGTATTTTATATTTTCATCAGTGACATAAGATCTCCAAAATTAATTTTCCACCTATACATTCGACAGACCTAGCTAGAAATAATGAGTGTCATTTATTCAATAAAAGTTACAAGAAGATCTCCCATAGAAAGGTTTTAAGGAGGTATTCCACCAATAAATTTATCCTAAAATTATAAAGGTGTCAATATTCTATAATTTCATGACTCTTGATATGGGAAATCATTATGTGATTAAGAATGCCAATAATTTTTCATGTTGATATAAATTTTCTCTTATATTATTTCAAATGATGTCTTAATGTTTTCAGTTCGAAATACACTACTGGAAAAATACCCTATACCAACGGTTTGGAACCGTTGGTATAGGCCCTCAAACCGTTGGTATAGCCTATACCAACAGTTTGGAGGACCGTTGGCAAGTAAGCCGTGACAATAGGTCTATACCAACGGTTTTGGGAAAAACGTTGGTATAGACCTATACCAACGGTTTTGAAAACCGTTGGTATAAGTAATATGAAAACCTATACCAACGGTTCTCAAAACTGTTGGTATATGCATTTCAAAAAAAAAAAAAAACATTCGGCGGGATTTGATCCCACGACCTCTAGTTTATAATTGAATGACTTAACCACTAACCTAACATGAATTTTGTGAACATAATTCCATAAATATATATATATATTGTTATAATAATTTTAAATTTTGATTTATATAATTTTCTCGGTAAGAATATTCGATTAAAAATCGAAGGACCTATACCAATGGTTTTGGAAAAACCTTTGGTATAGGGGGGACCTATACCAACAGTTTGGCCAAACCATTGGTGTAGGGTCTCTATAATGGACCTATACCAACGGTTTGGCCAAAACCGTTGGTATAGGTCCTATAGGTCCACCCATATACCAACGGTTTGTCCAAAACCATTGGTATAGGTCCATATAAGTGACCTATACCAACGGTTTTGGCCAAACCGTTGGTATAGGTCCAAATTAATGAACTATACCAACGGTTTGGCCAAAACCGTTGGTAAAAGTCATATTTCCAGTAGTGATAGGCTTGAGGCCAAAAATATGATCCATGGTTATTATCTTATTCTTACCAATATATATTTAAGTGGTTGAAATATAAATGATAAAGAAAACTGATATTTCTAAAACGAATTATAATGGAAGTACATTGGATAATATAGATAGTTATTTATAGGGTCAAAATAGGAAACATGGGACATTTTGAAGGGGAAGTAGTGGGATAGTTCAATATCTATGAAAACCCATTCCTATAATTAAATCTAGGTGTAGACTGATGATATTTATTTTCAATTTGAGAGGCTCATACATTTTAAATAAATATTTAAAGTAAATATGAAGACTTGTCATCTATGTGGGAAATTAGGCCACATCAAATGATTTTTTAAGTATATTACATATCAGTGTAGTGATTTTCCTTCCTCCTTAACTAAAGGCTTTAAAATATAGTTTATTTCATCTAAGGTAGCATAAAATATATCATAAATTTAATTATAATGAATTCTGGTTAAGTTTAAAGATCATTATGAAATGAAATATTAGGGTGGACCATAATTTGTGTTCCAATATGCAGTAAAGAATGCACGTACAACTTTGGGAACTAGGATAGTGACTATTAAAGGGACTATGATTATAGATTCTTATATAGTTTTATATTTTTATGAAATAATTTCCTCACATTATTTTATCTCATCAAGAGTTGATGATTGATTAAATCTTTAATTGGGTCTAGAGTTCTATTCATTGATGTAATTTCTATAGGATTTTTCTTATAATGATTACTATATAGAGGGGGTGCAGGTGGGGGGGGGGAAGTGGGGGTGTGGGTGGGGGGGGGGAAGTGGGGGGTGCAGGTGGGGGGGGGGGGCATTGGGGGGGGGGGGGTGCAGGTGGGGGGGTAGTTGGGGTGAGTTGGGGGGGGAGTGTGTAGGGGGTAGTGAGGGTGAAGGGGGTAGGGGGTGGGTGGGCAGTGCGTGGGGGGGGGAATGTGTGGGGGGTAGTGGGGGTGAAGGGGGGAGGGGGGCAATGTGCAGGGGGTGTGTGTGGGTGGGTGGGGGGTGTCCAGTGGGGGTGCTGGTGGGGGGGGGGGTGTCCAGTGGGGGTGCTGGTGGGGGGGGGGGCAGTGGGGGTGCAGGTGGGGGGGGCAGTGGGGGGTGTAGGTGGGGGGGGGGTAAGGGGAGAAGTGTGCAGGGGGTGCAGTGTGGTGGGGGTGCAGGGGGAGGGGGGTGTTCAGGAGGGAGGTAGTGTTTTCCAATGGGTCACAAATTCTATTCCATCGTATGACTTATTAGAAACTTCCAATTCATTATATGGTTTGGGACAACCTCTTAACTGACCATTAGGAGTTATGGTCATATAAATTTTCAATTGTGACTTATAGATTCTTTTTTGTAGGGCCCAAGCAGTTGGAAGATGCTATATGGTTTGGATATTAAATTGGATAAAGGTATTGTACTTATTGCAGATAATTTTGGGTTTCTTTACATGTAAGTATTCTGATTAGGAACTTTTTAGTTTTATCATTGGTGATTTTTTAAAGAAACTTTAAAATCTACTTGAGATGGTATTTTAATTATGTAATTATAATTCCTAAAATACATCCTTACAAGCATGTATAAGTTATTGATTTTTTTGATTGGATTCCAACACATCATTTGAGATTTCATTGTTATATGTGACGAGGGAGTCATTAATCTAAATTGAATTTTCTCATCATCTTAATTTTTTCTCTATGTGTAGTTGATGAGATATATTAGAGTTTATGTTTCCATATTAAATTCTATTTACATTATATTGTTTCCAGATCATTATTTCTTTGAGATAAAAATGATCATCCAATTTAGAGTGAAGTTGGAGTTACACTCAGGTAGGAATATTCTATTATTGATTTCTATCATAAAAATAAACAAGATGATTCTAATTATCCTTATTGTCCCAATCCAACATGTAAAAGGAGGTTTTTCTCTACTCCATCAATTGGGATATGATTTTTATGATATTTTTAGCCACAATCTAAAGAGTGCTTCCATTTTAAACATTATTCCATCTATTCATAACCACTTATCTACATCCAGGAATTGTTAGCCAAGTATTATTAAACATTAAAGGTAAATGATCCATCCCCATTTCCACCCCTAGATTCCAACAATTTTTAGGTTATGATCTGAGTAAAAATTTGGAATAGTAAATCTAAATAATTCAGTAGGATAATTGTTTTCATTAACTTGATATAGTCACATTTTGTGTTTTCTTTCTTGCCTTCCATTGATAGTGAATCTCTTCCATCTAAATTTAACTTCAGTAATGGGTACTTCAACAAGATTTTAGTGGGGGTACAGGGGGGTGTGAAGGGGGCTGGGGGCAGTGTGCAGGGGGTAGTGGGGGGGGGGGGGTAGGGGGAGGGGTGCAGTGTGCAGGGGGGTGTAGGGGGCAGGGAAGGGGGCTGGGGGGTAGTGGACAGGGGGGAGTGGGGTAGTGTGCAGGGGGGGGGGGGGCAGGGGGGCAGGGGGGGGTGTGTGCAGGGGGCTGGGGGCAGTGTGCATGGGGAAGGGGGTGCAGGGGGAGGGGGCTGTCCAGGAGGGGGGGGTGTGAATATATGCAGGTGGGGGGGGGAATGTGTAGAGGCATGGAGGGGTGTAGGGGTAGGGGACAAGGGGGGTGTAGGGGGTAGGGAATGGGGCTAGGGGGTAGTGTGCAGGGGGAAGGGAGGGGTGCAGGGGGAGGGGGGCAATGTGCAGGGGCAAGGAAGGGGGCTGTGGGGTAGTGTGCAGGGGGAGGGGGGCAGTGTGAAGGGGGTAGAGAAGGGGGCTGGGGGGCAGTGTTCAGGGGGAAGGGGGTGCAGGGGGAGGGGGGCAGGGGGTAGTGTGTAGGGGCAGGGGGTGTAGGGGGAGGGGGGCTGTCCAGGAGGGGGGGGGGTGTGAATATATGTAGGTGGGGGGGGGGAGTGTGCAGGGGGCAGTGGGGGGTGTAGGGGCAGGGGCAGGGGGTGCAGGGGTAGGGAAGGGGATTGGGGGGTAGTGTGCAGGGGGAAAGGAGCGGGCATGGGGTGTGGGGGTGCAGGGGGAGGGGGCAGTGTGCAGGGGGTAGGGGGGGGGGGTGGTGAAGGGGCTGGGGGGGGGGGGGGCAGTGTGTAGGGGGAAATGGGTGTGGGGGTGCAGGGGGAGGGGGGATGTCCAGGAGGGGGGGGGGTCAGGGGGGTGTGAATATATGTATGTTGGGGGGGGGGGGGAGTGGGGGTGCAGGTGGGGGGGTCCAGGGGGTGGGGGGTGAAGGGGGATGGGGGATGGGGGTGTGGGGGTGCAGGGGGAGGGGGGCAGGGAGGGGGTAGGGAAGGGGGCTAGGGGGTAGTGTGCAGGGGGCAGGCAGGGGGTGCAGGGGGAGGGGGTCTTTCCAGGAGGGGGGGTCAGGGGGGGGGGGTGAATATATGCAGGTTAAAGAGATCAAAAGAGAGTTTGGATTCCTATTTTTAGCTTCCTGGTGGATTTTCCTTTTCGATCATTTGTTGATTTTGATGACTTGTATTGTTATGCGGTATAGGGATGCATTCTATGTAGAGAACCAATGACAAAACATAGCCGATGCAATTGATTTGATTCCACAACTTGCAACTGGGATTGATGTGAATATAAAATTCAGGAGGTAATGGTTATTTTATTTCATTTTTGCAAGACATTAGTAACCATTTCTTGTGTTTTTAATCAAATTGACTTGGCATAAAACATGATTGCAAAATTTATGATTTAGAGTTTACTCCTGAGTGTGAAATATTCAATCTTATAGACATTGTTCTGTATCATGGTTGGATAGTTGATCCCCAGATATGTACTTTTGAATCCCGCACCTTTATATTTTTTTAGAAAAAATATTTTATACATTCTCCCAGTTTACATTTCCTTTTTCATTTTTCTTCTTTCCTTTTCTTAATATGCATGTTTTCATGTATATGCATGCATGGGGGTGTCCAGGGGGGTTTCCAGGGGTTGTCTGGGGGGGGGGGGTTCCAGGGGGTGTCTAGGGGGGTCCAGTGGTGGGTGTCTAGGGGGGGTGTCTAGGGGGGAGGGGTGTCCAGGGGGTCAAGTGGGGGGTGTTTAGGGGGGCAGGGTTGTCCAGGGGGTGTTTGAGGGGGGGGGGGGGTGTCTCCTCACTATATGTAAACCCCTCCTCTTCCACTTTATCCATTTCCAGGAATCTTGATTTCTCTTCTAATTTGAAATATCTTCTTAATTGCGTGATTACTTTATTTTTGAAATTATCTTGTTTTCCTCCCATCAGATATGGTAGTTTTCCACCTAATTAACCACACTTTTATTCTTGAATTGGCCTATGATCAAACAAATTATATTAATCTTAAAGAATATGAAAATTAATATATCACTATCGAGTTGTCCTAGTCTTGCATACGGTTAAAATGTTACTGTTTCTGCATTTTAATTACTTTCTTGTGATTTGTGATAGAAAATGTTCTACTACTGAGAAACAACTTGAATGTGAACTCCGACATGGTGGAGGTGTCACAGGAAAAATTGCTCTCCCTGGTCTCTGAATGATTAATCGATTCAAATAGTAATGTCAAAGTAATTTCCCTATTTTGTCTTTCTGATGGCTTTTCCTTTTAGATCATTTGTTGATTTTGATGACTTGTATTGGTATGTAGGATAGGGATGCATGATATGAAGAGAACCAACAACAAAACATAGCCGATGCAATTGATTTTATTCTATGACTTGCAACCGGGATTGACGTGAACATAAAATTCAGGAGGTAATGGTTATTTTATACCATTTTTTGCAAGACATTAGTAACCATTTGTTGTGTTTTTAATCAAATTGACTTGGCATACACCATTCTTTAAGAATTTATGATTTCGAGTTTAATCCCGAGTGTGCAATATTCGATATTCTGGATATTTCTTTGTATCATGGTTGGATAGTTGATCCCCATGTTTTTGCACTTTTGAATCCTATACCTTTATATATTTTTTTTAAAAACTATTTTATACATTCTCTTAGTTTAGAGTTTTCCATTTTTCTTTTTCTTCTTTCCTTTTCTTAATATGCATGTTTTCACTTATATTTATGCATGAGGGTGTCCGGGGGGGGGGGGTGTCCAGGGGGGGTGTCTAGGGGGCAGTGTCTGGGGGGGGGATGTCTAGGGGGGTCTAGTGGGGGTGTCTGGGGGGGGTGTCCAGGGGGGATGTCCAATGGGGTGTCCAGGGGGGGTGTCTAGGGGGAGGGGGTGTCCAGGGGATTTAAATGATTTTGGAACCTACTACAAAACTATATTACAATGAAAATACCATTATTCCATATAAAATAATTTATAAATATGATGAAACTCTTTTCAGTGCATTGGTCTTGATCCTCTATACATTCCCTTCAGTCCCAAGTCTTTTCGTTCTCAACACACAAGTATTTAAAGAACCTTACTGTATCCTTTTTAGATTCACGTCCCTCCCTGCATCCTTCCACCACATTGAGATATTTATATACATATATATTTTACATAGGTTTTCTCTTCAACCAAATAGGTTTCATAAATTCAGATGTTGGTCATTGGAATGGAAATTCCCAATGAGCCTGTTGTAATGTCATACTTTAAAAGAAAGTCTTTTGCGCCCCACAACACATAGAAATAATCCAATATGTGCATGATTACAAGAACAAATAGCAGTAACCTGCATTGATTTAGCTATATTCATCTACCCTTTCTCCCTATTTTTCATCTTGGAAAAGAAAAAGATAGATCTTTGTGACTAGTCAGTTCAGCAGGATCATGTTCTAGTTCAAACACCTCTTTATACTCCTTTCACTGCATCTGTACAGGCTCTAAATTCCCCATATCACCCATGGTTTAAGTTTCCTCAGTAGTTTTAAGTTCTTATTTTGTTTGAGTAGCCATACCCTCTAATTATTCCACCACCACACCTCCAAATCTCTTAATTGACACTACTTTGAAGTGAATCTTGGTAGGCCAATTATTTTTCAGTTCAAAAAAGAAATAACAAACCCAAGTCATTTCATTCATAATTAATTCTTCCATCAATAACTTCATCATTTCCTATATTTTTCGGTTTGAGAAACTTTCCTCTGTTCTTCCAATCAAGTGTAATCACACACCAGACACCATTTTTGAACGGATTGTTTTTGTGTCGATTTCATCTATTGTGTGAGTAGATAACTACTCCAACTATTGTGAACATTATGCCACTATTAATTCTCCTCCAACACTATATGGATGAGATCCTAAATCTACTAGGGATATGGGGGGTTTTTCCAGGGGGGGTGTAGTGGGGGTGTCCAGCAGGGTTGGTGCAGGGGGGGGGGGGTCCAGCAAGGTTGGTGCAAGGGGGTCCAGCAGGGGTGGTGCAAGGGGGTGTGCAAGGGGACAGGGGTGTGCAGTGGGGGTGGTGCAAGGGGGTCTAGTAAGGGTGGTGCAAGGGGGGTGGGGGGTGGGATGGAAGGGGACAGGGGTGTGCGGGGGGGGGGGGGGGGTGCAAGGGGGGCTGTGTAGGGGGGTGTCTAGCAGGGGGTGCAAGGGGTGTCCAACAGGAGTGGTGTCCAGTGGGGGTGTGTGCAAGGGGACAGGGGTGTGCAGTGGGGGTGTCTAACAGGGGTGGTGCAATGGGGGGTCCAACAGGGGTGGTGCGGGGGGGGGGGGGGTGTAAGGGGGGTGTCCATGAGGGGGGGGGTGTACGGGGGGGGGGGGGGGGGTTTCCAGTAGGTGTGGTGCAAGGGGTGTCCAGTAGGGGTGGTGTCTAGTGGGGGTGTGCAAGGGGGTGTGTGTAAGAAGACAAGGGTGTGTAGTGGGGGTGTCGAGCAGGGGTGGTGCGGGGGGGTGTGGGGGGGGGGGTCAGGGGTGTGTGTGCAAGGGGACAAGGGTGTGCAGGGGGTGAAAGGGATGTTTGTGGGGGGGGGGGGGTGCAAGGGGGGCTGTGCGGGGGGGGGGGGGGGGACAAGGGGGGGTGTCCAGAAGGGGTGGTGCAAGGGGGTCCAACAGGGGTGGTGCAAGGGGTGTCCAACATGGGTGTACATGTGTGCAGGGGTGTGTGTGTGAGGGGACAGGGGGTGAAGGGGGGGGGGGTCCAGTAGGGGGGTATAGGGGGTGTCCAGTAGGGGGTGTGTGCAAGGGGACGGGAGGGGGGGGGGGTCTGTCTAGGGGGTGTGTGTGTGTGTGTGGGTGGGTGGGGGGGTGTTTGTCTAGGGGGTGAGGGGGTGAGGTGGGGGGTGCAGGGGAGGGGGAATGGGTGTCCAACATGGGTGTGCGGGTGTGTAAGGGGACAGGGGGGTGCGAGGGGGGGGGGGGGGGGGCTGTCCAGGGGCAGTGTCTGTCTGGGGGGGGTGTTTGTCCAAGGGGTATGGGGGGGGGGTGTTTGTCCTGGGGTGGGGGGGGGGGTGTTATCCAGGGGGTGTCTCTTCAGGGGGTGGGGGTGTTATCCAGGGGGGCTGTGCGGGGGGGGGGGATGCAAGGGGTGGTGGTGTCCAGTAGGGGTGGTGCAAGAGGGGTCTAGTAGGGGAGGGGAAGGGGTGTATAGGTGTGCAAGGGGACCGAGGGTGCAAGGGATGTGTGTGTGTGTGGGGGGGGGGGGGTGCAAGGGGGGATGTGTAGGGGGTGGGGGGGGGTGCTATCCAGGGGGTCTGTTCGGTGGGGTGGGGGTGCTGTCTAGGGGGGGTCTGTCCAGGTGGGGGGGGGGGGGCTACTGTCTAGGGGATGGGGGCACTGCTGTCCAGGGGGGGGGGGGTCTATCTAGGGGGTGCTGTCCAGGGGGTGTCTGTCCAGGGGGGTGGGGGTGCTGTCCAGGGGCGGGGCGTCTGTCCGGGGGGGGGGGGGGGGTGGGTGGGTGGGGGGTGTCCAGTAGGGTTGGTTCAAGGGGGGTCCATCAAGGGAGGAAAGGGGTGTGTATTGGGGGTGTGCAGGTGTGCAATGGGACCGGGGGTGTAGGGGGGGGGGGTGTGCAGGGGGTGCGGGGGGGTACAGTGGGGGTGTCCAGCAGGGGTGGTTCAAGGGGTGTGCAAGGGGACGAGGGGGGGGGGATGTTGTCCAGTGGGGGTGTCTGTCCAGGAGGGGGGGTGTCTAGGAGGGGGGGGGGGGGGTGCAGTGGGGGTGTCCAATAGGGGTGGTTCAAGGGCTGTGCAAGGGGATGGGGGGGGGGGGTGATGTCTAGGGGAGTGTCTATCCAGAGGGGGGATGGGGGTCTGTCTAGGAGGGGGGGGGGGCAGTGGGGGTGTCCAGCAGGGGTGGTTCAAGGGGTATGCGAGGGGACAGGGGGGGCTGCTATCCAGGGGGTGTCTGTCCAGAGGGGGGGAGGGGGGTCTGTTCAGGAGGGGGGTGGGGTGTAGTGGGGGTGTCCAGTAGGGGTGGTTCAAGGGGTGTGCAAGGGGACAGGGGGGTGTGGAAGGGGCCAGCACTAACTGAATGGTGCTGTTTTTTTAGTAAATGTAAAGACCTATAGTCACAATTTTAAACTATGGATATAGGTCTATAGCCACAGTTTTGAACTGTGGATATAGGTCTATAGCCACAGTTTTGAACCGTGGCTATAAATGGTGAGTAATTTTATCCTATGCGACAGTTTTCAGACCGTGGCTATAGCCCTATAGCCACGGTTTGAACCGTGGCTATAGGACTTTATCCATGATTCAAAATCGTGGCTATAAGGTTTACCCTATATCCATGCCAATACCAGCCACGATTGGGTAAACCTTGTCTATAACCTATAGCCATGGTTTTTGGGCTTATAGCCATAGTTTTAAAATGTGGTTATAACTTTATTTTCTAGTAGTGGAAAGTGAGACGTTACTATAACAACCACCAGAAGGGTGGGGTGATCTATGTGACCTTGATGGAGGTATGTGTGTTCTTGAAATTCTTACTGAAAAAGAGACAAAGCAGGTAGGTTTGGGGTTTATGGCGGCTTGGTCAGCGCATGATGACTTGACACATGTATGTTTAATGAGAATTTAATTATGTCATGATATACACTATTATATATATTATGCACTTATGGTAAGGACTCATTGGTGGTGTCCTACAGAGTCTTGTACTCACACCCTACTTGGGCATTACAGTGCGCTTGTATATTTCACTACCAGAGATCTAGTGAAGGGTAAAGGCCCTATAGTGGACAATTGAGCGGTGGAACATGGAACTGGAGTATACTGGGACACACACTAGAGTACCCTGAAGATGTTTATTTATTTTCTTATCTCATATTTACCTGCTGCTTACACTTTGGATAGACTTACCACTTTAGAAGGTAATTTTATATGTATGTCATTATTCAGTTTCTACATTCTACTCCGATTATTTATTCATTGTTTTGTTATTATACACTATGGACCGGCTCGATGACATGATACAGAGGGTATATTCTCCACATTATCATATTTAGACTCTATTCGCTAGTCGGCAACCTCTTGCATATGAGTAGTCATGCATGAGGTCACATAGAATCCATCTCAGACCCAGTGGTTCGGTTCGGGATATTACACTTAATTATTATGTATTTTCCTTTATTCTTGCTTATGAAATGTTTTATGAAAAATTTGTGAAAATAAGTTTATTTCAAGAGTAAGAAAGTGATTATTTCCACCTCAAAGTTTATTACATGAAAATGGAAACATTCATATGGGTTTTCATATTTTTCAAAGGATGAATGAGTTTCCTTTCTTTTTACATCCTTCACTAAGATTTTTTTTATCATTTCATGTTTTAAAATGTTTCTCACAAGAATTAAGGATGTATGGGTACTATAACAAGGTCAAACTTACATTAATGAAGAATTTTCTTGAAAGAATAAAGTGTGTTAAGGATGGAAATAAGAGTGTAAGCATAAGAACTTTTTTTTGGAAATAATTTACACTGTGTGACCATGTTCCCTAATTAAATGAATGAGTTTTATTAATTCTCTAAAACTATAAACCCAAAAGATCACGAGAATATAATAAGGTTCAAAATCTTTTATATTCAACTCATAATTATGGGTTGGTTTTGTATGGGTTATTATAGTTGGTATTAGAGTAGGGTTTTAGATAAATTTAGAGGTTTGGATGTTATTAAGGAATAAAAATTTAATTTATGGTTATGAGAGAATTTAATTACTCTAAGGATTTCCTTGTTACTTAATCTAATATAGGTTAATTTTATAATGGTTTTACATAGAGGTAACATGGTGAATAAAGTTAGAAGGTAACAAGAGGGAAATATACATTTGAATCAGCAACCTGAAATGGTTGGAATTGGATTTGAACAGTTTGTGGTTGTGTTAACATAGTTAGCACATGCTATAAATATAGGTACCCATGAATGATTAAATCCTCCACAAAGTAACATGTCATTAGTATAAAATTTCATGCGAAAAAAATCCTCTAGCATTAGGTGGAACCTCAAACCCATTGGTGGAAGAAAAATAGATAAATTCCTAAGAAAATATATTTGAAGGGTTGGGTTATTTACATCATCATAAGGAAACTCTTACCATTTACAGTCTTGGAGGTGAAACCAATCAATATTGGTCATTGATAAGGAATACCAAATATAATAATGAGATTGAAACCATAGAGTGTAAAGTAAGATAATTTTCTTGAAAAATATTTTCTTAAAGTGATTCATCTTAGGATGGAAATAAAATTTTTGGAGTTAAAAAAGGACGATGAATCAGTGGCTATATATGAAACAAAATTTACAAGATTGTCCAGGTAAACACCAATTTTTTCCTAAGATATGAAAGTAAAATTGATATATTTTACTTAGTTTTAAAACTAAGTTTATGAAATTTCCTAATTAATCGTGAATTTGGGAATTATGAATAAATTGTTCAATGTGATGAGAGGGTTGAGATGGAGTTTTTTAACTATTTTGTGTCCCATAATAAAAAGGATAAGAAGAGAAAAATGTTGAAAGTAATAAAGAAATAGTCAACAAAGAAATATAAAGGTAAATTTCTCATATGTTCTAATTATAGTAAAAAGTATTCTTAGGTATGTATAATGAGATTAGGGAAGTGTTACTAGTGTAGAAGGATCATACATTTTACTCATGGGTGCAAAAAAATAAGCAATGGTAATAGAAAGACCAGTAATGATAAGCAGATAGTGAATTTTTTTTAATTATAATGAAAAGGAAAATTTATGATAATGTATTCCCAAAGATAGGTATAAAATGTGGAAATAATTAATATTATATAAATAAAGGTTTAAAAAATCCATATATTATTATAACTGAAGATTAAAAAACCACTAATGACATATAAAATGAATTAATTATTAAGTAATAAGGTAAAAAAGCTTAGTTAAAGGTTTATGAAAGAAGTTAAATGATTTAAGTGTCTATATATAAGGTTTTTAGAGTTATTATATAATGGTATTTTATTTAAATGTTGATACATTTAAGGATGATCATAAGTTCAAAAGTATAGATGCCCTTTTTGAAGCCTTTTTGTGATTGTATTTTAAGGTGATTAATGATATTTTGGGTGATGTTTATTAGGTTTTATGAAGAATATATATTATGGGATAGATAAAATTTAGGGATATTATATTATTTGATGTTATAATTATGGTTATTTTGGAAAAATTCTTTTAGGAACATATGTTTAAGAGATACATATAACCTTTCAGATTAGAAAGTGATTTGGAGACTAATTGATTAAAGTTATTTTTGAATAAGTTCAATATATTGGGAACATTATATGATCAAGGTAAAAAAATATTAGTGGTTAGTATGATATTTTTTTGAAATTTATTGATATTATTTATCAAATTATTTAAGTCTAAATTTGGGTGTTTTTTTAGGATTTGAAGATTAATGTATTATTTCTTCATATGGAGGTTTATTCATATTTTGTTGGTTATTATCTTTACTTTTTCTAACCATTTTTTGATTTAGTAAATGTTTAAAGATAGTAGGAATAACTTATCATCCATTTTTGGGATCTTAAAATCCATTAAAATCTATTTTTAGTGCTTACATCAGGAAAAAATCATATTTTTAATTTATTATTTAGAATATGTGATGAAGTAGAGATGAAAAACTGCTCGAAACACAACCAAAGGATAAAATTGTCCTTATGGAATGAAAAAATCAAGTAATTATATTTTATCATCCTCTATATTATTGGTAAAAGAATTCCCAACTCAAGTAAGAGGAAGATAAATATCTCATGGATTATTTATAAAATAACTATCAGCTATCAATCTATGCTTTTGGAAACTCATTCAAAATTATGAGTCTTATAATGATACATTCATGGTTTTAGAAATATTTAATTATGAAATTCTAAGTTTCTTAGTAGTGAATTAGAAATTTATCATCATGATAAAGTCTAAATCATATTTTATTACTATGTCATGATATACTCGTTTTGGTATGAAAAAATTTAAATTGGGAGGACATAATTTCTTTAAGGGAGGAGAATATAACACCCAAATATTTTAGAATGTATTTTATTTTAAATAATATAATGTTTGATACCTTACGGTAAACACAACACTGAACTAAAGTGAATAATACGTTATTAGAATATAATAAAAACATAAATACATTATAAATATACTATATGAAAACAAATAATTAACATTCATTGGTAATTGATATGAAATAAGGTTAAAAACACTTAATGTTTAAAAGGGTTATTTTTTTATAAAAGAGTTTTTTCTCTATATTTTATATTTTTATTTAAAAGATAAAATTTTGAATTTTAGATTTTTAATTTCATGAAATGAAATTTATTTTGAATTCATCATTTCAAAATTATCTTTGGATTATTTTTTCGGATTTTTCTGAAATGCATAATTTTAAGTGAATAGTGAAAAATACTCTTTTTACAAACACAATCACTTTTATGAAATCATCATGATATAAAAATGAATTGAAGAATTTGAAAACCTTTTTGATATAAAAAAAATATATTTTAGAAGTAATATAAATAAATTAAAAATATTACATTCAATTTATAAAATCCATGCTTTAAATTTTTGAACCAAGGTGATGTTTTATTCAAATAAAAGAATTATTTTTTATTCTTTTTTAGAATCATGAGGCTTAAATTAGGTAATAAGTTTTATTTTAATTTTTATTCAAACCTAATGTTATTAATATTTTCATAACTTATTATATAATTCATTTACTAATTTTATATGAAATGTGCATATTTTGTGTGATATATTAATGTTTTAATACTAAGTATAATTTTTGAGCATTTTTAGAAGTAGTCCAATTGAGTCAGTTTACTATTTTATTTATAACTCTCACCTTACAGATCCAAATTGTGTGGTTATTGTTTTTTATTATTCCTTATTAAATTTCCCGCATATCATTAGAATTAATAATTATCCCATTCTTCCATTTGAATGGTCATATGGACCACACAAGAAGACCCACATAATCTGTGAAGAAACCGGACCATCCATGAAGATTTAATTTCTGGGATCAATCAGGAAGTACAAATTACTTTATTCTAATTCAAAGTTTGGGGGAAAATTTAAGGGGTCTTGGATAAAAATTTCAAGTCCCAACTTCAAAGACAAGAGGCCCAAATGATTCATTTAAACTCAACCCACCATTCTTGTCGGGAAATACAATCAGTACAATATTCATGACATATCTCATGATTTAATAATCCAATCAAGATGATATTTTGGAGTGTGAAATAGGAGATATAGGTGGACGAATTTATTGAATAAAGTTTTTGGATTTTAAGGAATATTACTATTGATAAATCCATTCACATTTCTGCCTTCTAAAAAGTATGGATTGAAATGGATAATTTAACTTTGTTTAATAAAACCACCATAACTTTGGATCCATAAATCCAAATGCCTACAAATTTTTTGAGTAGTCGGATAAAATTATTATATAAAACTTTGAATAAGAAGATATCTCTATATTCAGCTATCTGGATGTTGAAATCGTCAATCAAAGTGGAGGGATAGATTGGGAATGAAAACAATTCACTTCCTTGGGATATAAATACACCCCCTCCTCTCCTTCAAAGGGGTTGGAATTTAAGAATATAGAAGCACATATTGGCACGACCATAGAATTTAAAAGGGTTTGTTAGGAACTTACATACTCAATTTTTTACTTTAGATACCCTTCCTCCTCTCTTTGTTTCCTTTTACTTTTGTATTGTTCTTCATTTGTAATCTTGTAAGTCTTGATTTTTGTAATTCTATTTTAATGCATGTTTCTTATTCTTCATCTGTTATTATCATCCATATTATGTTAAATAATATTATTGGTCTTAAAATAGTTTAAATATAGTTTAATCCACTTACATTATTATGCTTTCTCATTCATTCTAGAGTTAGTATTTAATTCCCTTCACTTTTTGTTTGTGTGTGTTCGACACAAAACTCTTTTCTTATCCCTTTATTTTTATTCTATTTATAATTCATAATCATAAAAATTACAACCATATTATTAACCAAAAATATGGATGAGTAAATATACCATTGGGGTGAGTTATATTTTGGGTATGTTAAGTGATTGAGAGCATTTGCTCGATGGATAGTCTTTAAATTAACATTGTGTATGTTAAACTTAGAATGTTGTGGATTAATGACATGATTTGTTTAACATGTGGTTTCCATGGATTATTGGAACCATAAATACACTACCATCAACAAGATATAATTGAGATTAGAACCCTAAGATAAGTTAAGTTTTGGATTAAAGCCTTAACACTTAGAAATTCCAATGAAGGTTATCTTGTGAAGTGGGTGTTAATTTAAATGCAAAATAAAGCAAAGATTAAGGATATCCCAAGCTTAACTCACTAAAAATTAACTCACCCGAATCTTTATCAAATTTTTAAATTAAACACCAATCATTAATCACTTCATTTAAGCTTTTCAAACAAAACTCCCAATAAAAATACAATCAAATAAAATTATTTGACTATTAAAAAAGTATCATCACTGAGGATTCAACCTGAGTGTTGCTATACACATTAGCAAAGCATCAGAACTTTGAATGGTCGATAGGTGACAATCGACTACACTTTTAAATGGTGCCATTTCCGGGGATGGTGAAATTAAGTAGTCTTATTTTCTAGTTATCGTAAAGTAAAAAAAAACAAAATTTAAAAAAAATTGAAAAAAAAACACAAAGAAAAACCCGCCTTCCTCATAAAAATCATAAACAGAAAACACAAAAAGAAAAACCCATATTACTCTTTCTTCTAACATCTCTCTAAATTCCCCATAGCCTCCCAAACAATACCTTAGATTTGTTTGACCCTAAAATTGAGTGAAAACTTTTCCAACTTAGGAGGATTATAACATCCCGCCTTTTTATCACATAAAATTTCATTTCATTATACAAAACCGAGAATCTTTAAGGTTTAGTGTCTTGGAAACCGGGAACTTAATACATGACAACATAAAACATTATTCTTAAACACTTTAAAGGATTTTACTTATGTTCATCCTAGGTTCATTATTTCATCTCATAACCTGGGGACATACATCAAAATAAAGGGTGAGCAGAAGGCCCAGTAAGGGAAACAAGAGGAAACATTTAACATGTGAACTTGAGATAGATCAATAAAGTCATGAAAAAGAACATTAAGGCATGAGAAAGAAATAATGAGGCACATCATAATAAAAATAATTTATTTCATAACTTGAATATGTGGCTACAACATTTAACATAGACAATATTTTCCGTTTCACCAAGGTTCATCCCCAAGGTGTCATTAAAAATTACCAAGGTTATTCACCAAGGCATCGTTAAAAATGGTCATCAATGCATTGGAGCACTATCAGGGTGCACCCTCAAATTTTCCTTTATTATAATGTGATACACATATATCATCATCAAACATTTCATAAATAACCCATATAGCATAAAAGAAATGGGTTTTCTTTCATAATCATAACGTTTTTAAAAACTGCTTTAAAGACATGATCTTTATGTCGCTTTAAACCCACAGAAAAAGGAAAGCGGGTTTCATGTATGTAAATACAAGAATTTAAAATAGAACATTTTTATATATATGTGAATACCCCTGTAGAATAAATATCTTTGAGTATTCACTTAATAAAATAAAAAAATTTGAGAAAAAGGGAGAGGCATTTTGAGACGAAAATTCTGCAGCATAATGGCTATGTTATAGGGTTTTAGAAAATATTGAAAAGAGAGGGGGCATGGGTCACCAAATAATAAATGAGCAATAAAATAGTAGAGGTACAGAATATAATGGATATAATAACATGATAATGAAATTTTAAAGGCATACCATATGAAATGAAAAACATTGAAGGAAGACAAAAATAAGATTTCTCTTATGAAAATTTGGCAGCTTAATAGCGTCATTTAAAACTTCAAAAAAAATGAATTGACGAGATCAAATAGGGTCTCTCATCATATGAACATATAATATCAGTATGGTTGATATAGAGATCATACCCCAACATAATAAAAAGGAACTTGAAAGACTTGACATGAAAATATATCTTGAAAACGAGAAGGGTGAAAGAATCCCTTAAAAATTCGGCAGCCTAACGACATCACTTAAACTTAAAAAAAATGAATTGAAGAGATCAAATAGGGTATCTAATCATATGAAAATAGAATATAAGTATTATTGATATAGAGATCATATTCCAACATAATAAAAAGGAACTTGAAAGACTTGAAAAGAAAATAGAACTTGAAAATGAGAAGGGTGAAAGAATCCGTTACAAAAATTTCGGCAGCCTAACGACGCCACTTAAACATTCATAAAATGGAATGATGAGAGTAAGAGGGGATCTCTCATCATATAAATATGAAAAGGGAAATAAGAGGAATATAAAAGAACATCCTCCAACATAAGAACATAGAGCATAAAAGAAATGACTTAAAAGAGAGTATTTGAAAAGAAAGAGAGAGGTTGGATCCCTTATCTTAAACCGTATCTCTTAAAACTCAAAGGTTGGGACCTTGAGGGCTTGGGGGAATCTTGGGAGGACTCTTTGGGAGGTAATGAGACCATAGCTTCATTGTGGGAGAGTTGGGAGTGAAAACTAAAGGAGGAAAGGGTGGGTATTTATAGGGAAAGTGAGGGGACACGGCATTAATGGCCAAGGGACACCTCATTGGTGGTATTGGCAAAACCATGGGCTTGCCCATGGTATTTTCCCATGGTATTGGCCACTTGGGACACCTAATAAAATAATGCATCCCCTTTAGTCGACCATCCCTTAAAATATCTCATGAAATCATCATGATGCAGTCATGATGTCATTAAACATACCGAAACCCTAAAACTGTATTTTTACTATTCACTGAAAATTCAACTTTTTCCGAAAACTCCCAAAATTTTACCTTTACCAAATATCAATGCTCTGATTTCAAAAATGAACTCCATTTTATAAAAATAATTTTCTAAATAATTTTAATTTAATTTTAAAAAAAAAACACTATTCATCGAAAATTCATTTTTTTTCAGAAAAATCCCCAAAAATTACCTTAACATAATATCAATGCTCTAAGTTCAAAAATGAAATCCATTTTATAAAAATAATTTTATAAATATTTTTAATTTAATTTTTAATTAAAAAACACCATTCACCCGAAAAAACTAATACTTGACTAATAATTTCTAAAATAGTTATTTACCTATTTTATTGAATCTCATTACTTAATCAAGGTGCCTAGATTATATTAATACTTTATTTAAGTGATATTACCAATCCATTTGGTCACATTACTAATCCTAAGCGTAAAATAACTATTCATAATTTACTATTCATCAAAAATTAAGTTGATCTTATTAGACTCTAAATTTCATACTGAACATAATTGTAGAAGACCTTTTTTTTGAAAATCATTACACATTTTTAATTATTTAAGGTTTACATAAACATTTTTAAAATATCCTTTTTATAAAATTCATCAATAATATACATCCTATATTTATCCGAACATTTGAAAATTTACAAAATTCACCAGAAAGAAGAAAACACAATTTTATTTATCTCAAAGGACTACACAAAGTAGTTACGGTCTCCTTACATATCCCCTTATAACCCCGGCATAGGACCTAAGTGTAAGATGTGCTAAGGTGAGAGAATACGAGGGTGGATCAGCCAACATTGCACGAGTAGTAATTTCTATCAGTTTGAACTTCTTGTGAAGGCGATTTCATTCTAGCTTCACACGATGAAGTTCATCTTGGGTTTGGTCCAGAGCAAAGACCAGTGGTTCTACCTCCTTCCCAAGTTCTGTTAGATGGGCTTCGATTAGACCGAGACTACTGGATGAGGCCATCGAATCATATTTCTATATTAATTAACCAAGATCACTTATATTTAGAGATAATAATCACAACATTCGGTTTCCAAAGGTCATACTGACTATCGGTTATATAATAGTCAAAACCCAATAGTCTCATTTTAATTATATGCATGTTATCAAATGAAACAGTTTTGTTGAGTATGAAATAAAATAACACACAAAATTTAGCAAACAAAATTTATTCAAAATTTCAGGTCGTTACATTCTTCCCCCATTAAGAAATTGCATCCTCACAATTTTTTTTTAAAATTGGGCATGACAATTTCATTGAACGTCCCACATCGTAAAAAGATTCAGTAACACTATTACTTTAAAAGAAATAAAAGGAAGTACAAAGGCCACCCGAGTTAACCCATACTAGGATTCCATGTAGGAAAACATGGATATAGAAGAAAAACAAAGGGTCAAGTTCTGAGGGAGAGTGATAGAAAACATGATTAGGAGAAAGTTAACCACAAGAAAATCACAAACTTATGATGTGTGTAAACGGTCTTTGATTACCCAGTAGGAAACTTAAACCAAAAATGTTTTTGTTTTACATTCCTTTTAATAATTTTGAGGAATTATAGAATAAAAACATAAGGAAATATACCTACCTTCAAGTAGATTTTCATACTTTAATAAGTTTCTACCAAAACTAATCTTTTCTCAAAAAGATGAGCATTCAAAACTACTTGGTCTCATCAAAGCACAAGAATAATCTTCTAGAGAATCACATAATCCACAAAAGATTAACTATCTATTTCTTCTATCTTTAAACATTATCCCAAAAACAGAAGGGGTAAGATAAAAAAATTATTCAAAAAGAAAGAATCCCATAGGAAGGGAAACTTCTTTAAATATTCAAAAGTCCACGGTACTACCCAAAGTTCATCACAGACCATTCCATAAATAACTGTCCTTAAAATTCCTCAAAATAAACCAAACTAAGATTGAAACCCAATTACAATAAGGATTTGATAACATAGTCTTCCAAGATAATATTTATCATTCATATCCAAACAACATCAACCACTCCTAACATCTTATGACAAAAGTAACTAACCTAAACATATTTTCCCCAAGATAGGTTAATAATTTCCATAAGTAACCTAAATTACCATAAGTTCTCCTTAAATTCATCTATTCTTCAAAATATAATTCAAACTTTACTCCTCAAAGAAAAATACCGTAGTAATCTATTTACCTCGATCAAATAGGTTTCCCAAAATAGTGAACGTCTTCCAAAATAATAATAATCTTTTAATCCCCTAATCATCTCTTTTTTTTTCAAGAAGAACAACTTTATAACATCAACATGTGATACATAACAATAGATTTTTTCCTTAATGATATAAAACCATCTTAGGTAGTGACTCGATGTTCTTAGAAAACATTAAGGATATGCTTATAGAGCACAAACTAAAATACAACATGACATAGACAATTATTGTGAAGAAGTTACATGTACTTCAGTCATCATGATCCATCTCAGCATAGGACTTGCATTTTTCCCTTGTCCTTTAAAATCGTTGATGCTCATCATGCTTCTCATCCCTTCCAAGAGATCATTACCTTGGATAACTTCCAACTTATCCACATTTATGATATTGAAAAGTATAAGGTACATTAGATCGAACCTTATCTCTATTCATCACATTATCCATTTTTTAAAGCAATTGGCTACTTTATGCTTTATCTTCCCACACTTAAAACATCTCCCGGTTCCTTTGTGACATTCTCCTTGGTACCTCTTCCCAAACTTTTTTCAGAAAGGAAATTGGGTCTTCTTTCCCTTATCAACTTTATCAGATGAACATCCTTGAGACTTCGTCTTCTTATTCCTTGATGAATTTGGGAATTCAACTAGGTACCAATTATTAATTGGGATTTTTGATAGCTGGTTTAGCATAATCATAATATGTTCAACTTGATCTCTCATCATCTCTGTCATATTAATAGGGCAATGATCACATTTCCTATCACATTGGGTGTTGGGACATGTTCTTCTATTTCCCACCATTAACTAATAAAAGAAATTATAATTAGGGGCTTAAATACTTAGCCAATAATCATGAAAAGTAAACTTAAAGCATAGAAGGATAAACTTGTATAAGAAAAGTATACCCTAACTTGTGACCCCCTAGGTTCCAATCTAGGTTATCCATGATAATATATTCTTATGTGAATCTTTATTTTATTTTATCTTTGTTCCTTTAATAATGGTTCATACTAAGCTTATGAATTTACCAAAGCATATCCCCCGGGAGTGTCGTAACTAAGAGTACAGCAAGGCCCGTTGTTGTGTACCAGTTCCCGTTCGAGTCTAGCTCAAAGTGGTGTTTTCGGGTTTTATCCCTATGTACATCTGTGCCAGAGCCACCTCTACCTACTCGTATCCAGACATGGATGTATTTGCTTGGCAACCCCTTACTCAATACTCACCAAAATACCAGGAAGATTTCCCATATTTAAAATTTTCTATAGGGTTCTTCCTAGAGTTTTCATATCCTAATTTCCACAAATAACTAAACCATCCTTTGATACCAACTATAACATCCCGCCTTTTTATCACATAAAATTTCATTTCATTATACAAAATCGAGGATCTTTAAGGTTTAGTGTCTTGGAAACCAGGAACTTAATACATGAAAACATAAAAAATTCTTCTTAAACACTTGAAAGGATTCTCCTTATGTTCATCCGACATTCATTATTGCATCTCATAACCTGGGGACATACATCAAAATAAAGGGTGAGCAGAAGGCCCAGTAAGGGAAACAATGGGAAACATTTAACATGTGAACTTGAGATAGATCAATAAAGTCATGAAAAAGAACATTAAGGCATGAGAAATAAATCATGAGGCATATCATAATAAAAATAACGTATTTAATAACTTGAATATGTGGCTACAACATTTAACATAGACAATCATTTCCATTTCACCAAGGTCCATCCCCAAGGTGTCATTAAAAATTCCAAGGTTATTCACCAAGGCGTCGTTAAAAATGGTCATCTCTAGAGATTAAGTATTTACCCAATGCATTGGAGTGCTATCAGGGAAAAACCTTAAATTTTACTTTATTACCATGTGATCCACATATATCATCATCAAACATTTCATAAATAACCCATATAGCATAAAAGAAATGTGTTTTCTTTCATAATCATAACGTTTTTAAAAACTGTTTTAAAGACATGATCTTTATGTCACTTTAAACCCACGGAAAAAGGAAAGAGGGTTTCATGTATGTAAATCTAAGAATTTAAAATAGAACATTTTGATATATATGTGAATAACCCTATAGAATAAAGATCTTTGAGTATTCACTTAATAAAATAAAATAATTTGAGAAAAAGAGAGAGGCATTTTGAGACAAAAATTCTACAGCATAACGGCTATGTTATAGGGTTTTAGAAAATATTGAAAAGAGAGGGGACATGGGTCACCCACTCATAAATGATCCATAAAATAGTAGAGGGACAGAATATAATGGATATAATAACATTCTAATGAAATTTGAAAGACATACCATATGAAATGAAAAACATTGAAGGAAGACAAAAATAAGATTTCTCTTATGAAAATTCGGCAGCCTAACAGTGTCATTTAAAACTTCAAAAAAAAAAAAAATGAATTGATGAGATCAAATAGGGTATCTCATAATATGAACATAGAAGATAAGTATGGTTGATATAGAGATCATACCCCAACATAATAAAAAGGAACTTTAAAGACTTGACATGAAAATAGATCTTGAAAACGAGAAGGGTGAAAGAATCCCTTAAAAATTCGGCAGCCTAACGATGTCACTTAAACATCAAAAAAATGAATTGACGAGATAAAATAGGGTCTCTAATCATATGAACATATAATATCAGTATTATTGATATAGAGATCATACCCCAACATAATAAAATGGAACTTGAAAGACTTGACAGGAAAATAGAACTTGAAAATGAGAAGGGCGAAAGAATCCATTACAAAAATTTCGGCAGCCTAACGACGCCACTTAAACATTCATAAAATGAAATGATGAGAGTAAGAGGGTATATCTCATAATATTAACATGAAAAGAGAAATAAGAGGAATATAAAATAACATCCTCCAACATACGAACATGGAGCATAAAAGAAATGACTTAAAAGAGAGTATTTGAAAAGAAAGAGAGAGGTTGGATCCCTTACCTTAAAACGTATCTCTTAAAACTCAAAGGTTGAGACCTTGAGGGATTAGGGGAACCTTGGGAGGACTCTTTTGGAGTTAATGAGACCATACATTTGTTGGGGGAGAGTTGGGAGTGAAAAATAAAGGAGGAAAGGGTGGGTATGTATAGAGAAAGTGAGGGGACAAGGCATTAATAGCCAAGGGACACCTCATTGGTGGTATTGGCAAAACCATGGGCTTACCCTTGGTATTTTCCCATGGTATTGGAAACTTGGGACACCTCATACAATAATTCATCCCCTTTAGTCAACCATCCCTTAAAATATCTCATGACATCATCATGATGCAGTCATGATGTCATTAAACATACTGAAACCCTAAAACTTTATTTTTACTATTCACTGAAAATTCAACTTTTTCCGAAAACTCCCAAAATTTCACCTTAACCAAATATCAATGCTCTAATTTCAAAAATGAACTCCATTTTATAAAAATAATTTTCTAAATAATTTTAATTTAATTTTTAATTAAAATCACTATTCACCGAAAATTTATTTTTTTCAGAAAAATCCCCAAAAATTACCTTAACATAATATCAATGCTCTGAGTTCAAAAATGAAATCCATTTTATAAAAATAATTTTCTAAATATTTTTAATTTAATTTTTAATTAAAAAACACTATTCACCTGAAAAAAACTAATACTTGCCTAATAATTTCTAAAACAGTTATTTACCTTTTTTATTGAATCTCATTACTTAATCAAGGTGCCTAGATTATATTAATACTTTCTTTAAGTGAGATTACCAATACATTTGGTCACATTACTAATACTAAGCGTAAAATAACTATTCATAATTTAATATTCATCAAAAATTAAGTTGATCTTATTAGACTCTAAATTTCATACTGAACATAATTGTAGAAGACCATTTTTTGAAAATCATTACACATTTTTAATTAATTAAGGTTTACATAAACATTTTTAAAATATACTTTTTCTAAAATTCATCAATAATATACATCCTACATTTATCCGAACATTTGAAAATTTAGAAAATTCACCAGAAGAAGAAAACACAATTTTATTTATCTCAAAGGACTACACAAAGTAGTTATGGTCTCCTTACATATCCCCTTATAACCCCGGTATAGGACCTAAGTGTAAGGTGTGCTAAGGTGAGAGAACCCGAGGGCGGCTCGACCAACATTGCACGAGTAGTAATTTCTATCAGTTTGAACTTCTCACGAAGGCGATTTCGTTCTATCTTCACACGATGAAGTTTGTCTTGGGTTTGGTCCAGAGTAAAGCCCAGTGGTTCTACCTCCTTCCCATGTTTTGTTAGATGGGATTCTATTGGCCCGAGACTACTAGATGAGGCCATCGAACCATCTTTATATATTAATTAACCAAGATCACTTGTCTTTAGAGACAATAATCGCAACATTTGGTTTCCAAAGGTCATATTGACTATCGGTCATATAATAGTCAAAACCCAACAGTCTCATTTTAATTATACGCATGTTATCAAATGAAACAGTTTTGTTGAGTATGAAATAAAATAACACACAAAATTTAGGAAACAAAATTTATTCAAAATTTCAGGTCGTTACAAGGAACATTAGGGATAATCAAATAATTCAAGAACCAGTCCTTATCTAACCAATTGAATTAGATATGGACAATCCTATGGAACAAACACTTAAATAACTTGCTTCCCATGATATGAATTACCAACCTTTTTGCATTCAATATCCAAATATAGAGGCTGACTTCAAACTCAAATCGGGTTTGATTCATCTTCTTCCTCATTTTCACGGGCTAGCAGGTGAGGATCTGCATCTCCACCTTAAAGAGTTCCAAGTGGTGTACTCTACCATGAAGCCTCAAGGGGTTTCTAAGGAACAAGTAAAACTTTGAGCATTCCCTTTCTCCCTAGACGAATCCACCAAGTCATGGCTCTATTACCTTTCTCCTAGTTCCATAACCACATGGAATGACATGAAGTGACTCTTCTTAGATAAATTCTTTCCTGCTTCTCGTACTACTTATATCTGAAAGGAAATAAGTGGTATTAATCAATTCCTAAGTGAATCACTCCATGAGTACTGGGAGAGGTTAAAAAAGCTTGTTGTAACCTGCCCACACCACCAAATCCCTAATCAATTATTGATCCAATACTTCTATAAGGGGTTATTGGTGATGAAGAGAACTCTCATTGATGCCGCAAGTGGTGGTGCTCTTGTTGATAAAACTCCTACAACTACAAGAGATTTTATAAGCAACATGGCTGCAAACAAACAATAATTCCATACTCAAGAACATGATCAAGTCAAACAAGCACAAGATAATCAATCAATAGAGCCGAACATGATGACTGAGTGGATGAGTGAACTTACTGGTCTTATGCGACAACTAGCTGTGGAATCCAAAGCCCCAACCTCATATTATCCACAATCTCTGTTCCTTGGACCTATCAAGAACTATGGAATCTGTATCTCCCCATATCATCCAACTGACACATGTCCACAACTTCAAGAGGATCCCTCTGATTCATCCAGACCAATGGAGCTCAATGCAACATATGATCAGTGTAACCCCAACCCTCAACAATCAGGTCAGTTTGTTAGAAACTTCAACCAACCCCACTCTAAGCCATTTTCTTCTACCTATAACCCTAACTTGAGATATGGGAATCCCATTTCTCATCCACCTCAATACCCTCATCAAAACCCAAACCAATTCCAATATAGTCAAGGTGGTGGTAACTTCCATCAACCTTATCCTTTTGTTCCTCAACCTCAAAGAAACAATCCTCCACCAGGATCCACTATCTTAGTGAGCCTTCCCAATTCCCAAACCAATACAATTACTTTCCCAAGAACCAAAACCAAGGTAATCCCAATTTGGGACAAGCCTCTTCTTCCAAGAAACCATAGGAAAGTGTAGTGGAAGATCTTTCCTCCTTCACCCGTTACAGCCTAAAAAACATAGAAACACAAATTGGTCAACTTGCATCCCACCTAATTCAGCAACAACAATCAAATTCTTCCCAACTCCCAACTCAACCATTACCCAACCCTAAGGTTAATGTAAGTTCAATTTCACTTAGATCGGGAAAGCAAATTGATATGCCTCAAGATAAGTCCTATAACCCCCTTTAAATGCTGACATAGAAAATGAAAAGAAAAATAAACTTGAAAAGGAATCTGAAGCCATTCCCTCACCTCCTTCCATTCCACTCAGGAATCCAATTCCTTTTACTCAATTTGTTTCTAAACCAAAGAAGTCCTTTGAACCTGATCCTGAAATTCTTGACATGTTTAGACGTGTTGAATTCAACATTACCCTATTAGATCCCATAAAACAAATCCCTATGTATGTAAAGTTTCTTAAGGAATTGTGCACCCACAAGAGGCAACTTAGGACCTTTGAAAATGTTTCCACCCAACAGTCTATTCACATAAAGTGCAAAGATCCAAGGACCTTTACGGTTCCATGAAAAATTGGAAGTTCAAACTTTGATGATGCACTCATAGACCTAGGAGCCTCAATTAATGTCATGCCTAAATCCATATTCTCTAACCTTGGTATAGGTCCCTTACATCCAATGGGTGTTTTCATTCCGTTAGCCAATCAAAGCACTACTAGTCCAAAGGGAATAATTGAGGATTTCCTTGTCCGAGTCAATGATATTATCTTCCCAGCTGAATTCTATGTCCTTGACATGGAAGGTGAGATAACTTCTTGCCAATCTCCTATGATTTTAGGAAGACCTTTCCTCATGACATCTAAAACCAAAATTGATGTCCATTCTGGCATCTTATCCATGGATTTTGGTGACCAACTGGTCAAGTTCAATATTTTTCAATCCATGTAATACCCATCAGAGAATGAATCTGCATTCTATATCCATTCTTCTGAAAATATCTCTGAGAGTGTCTTGAATCCCAATCCATCATGTTATTCCTGTTCTACTAATAGAGGAGTTTGTGAATATTGCATCCTAATTAAACAAGTCATAAATGGATAAGTTGACTTTGACATTACAAATTCAAAATCCATTGATCTAAAGGATCTTGAAAACTCTTTGGAATCCCATCTCACCTCTGACATCCACTGTTCCAACTTGGATGGTAATAGAGAAAACGAACAAGCATGTTAATTTTTTGATTCAAATATGATTATCAAACATTAATCATTTCCTATCCATGATTCTAAAAATTATATTATATGTGAGGTGAACAATGAACCAATGTGTTTATATTGTCCTGATGGGAGTGAAGGTTATGAGATTTGTTCTATAATTAATAAAGTTATCATTGGTGAGGTTGAAATTAACCATTCTTTGGTGAATAAAATTGATATAAAGTATATTGAAAAATTTATTCAGTCTTATGAATCCAATGATCCTCATTACTCTACATCGGTAAGTAATGAAATAAATGAATCAAAAACAATTGGGATCTAATACTCTGGTTTCATTTTATCTGAACCTTACATAAATGAACCATCAGAATTGAGACATCTTCCTGAATTTACAAGCATATAAAACCATCACTTTGTGGATAAAATCATTCCTCAAATTAGAGATCAAAGGGAGGATAGTCATATTATCTTTCCACCTCCACTTAATTGCAAGCACACAATCAAGGAAGGGATGAAATTATCCAATGAATCATCAGTCCTACCAAAGGAAAAGTTTTTCTAGAAGCACATTGGAGTTGATAAAATACAATGGCCACCATTAGACTATGGGTAGTCCACTACAATTTTCCAGCTGTAGATAAATAAATGCAGTGCTTCTTGGGAGGCAACCCATGTTTTCTTATAATTTTATGAAATTTTAAATTCTTTTTAGTTTTTAATTAGATTAATAATGATTTTTCTTTTTCAGGTAACATCCCACAATCCTGGAACCACATTAACTTCCATTGAATCCCCAACTTCTGTAGTCGACTCACTACTGGATGGAGATGACAACCCACCAAATACAAACCAGGGGGCACCTCTTTCCCTTTAAATCCTATTCTTTGTCTCTCTCTATCTGTCTTCTTCTTCCTTTCTCATTCTAATTTTGTTTTTACCACTTTCCTCATCAAATTTTTGTTTAATATTTCTCTTTTGTGTGGGTGTGTAATTTAAAAACACAAAAAAACCTAAAAAATTAAAAAAATGAACAAACAAGAGTCATACTTAATCACCTTCCAATTTTCAAATTTTGTCCAACCATTTTTGGGAGTCAAAAGACACGGTTTCATCTCAAAAATTTTGTGGTTTCTTCATAAATTTAGATAAATAATATTGTTTCAAACCTATTTTTTTTTGAATTCTCAATTTTTGATTTGGAAACTGATTTTCCCCACCTATGAGGAACACCAGTTGCTTTCATGCTAAGGCCACCTATGGACATCTTTTCAAAATGAGTGGTTTTTTTCACCCCCATTTGTGAATCTTGAGTTTGTGGGCCTTCAATCTTAATTTCTTACTTTAGTGTGCATTAATATGATAGAGGAATTTTCTGAACCACATGAGAATTATAATATCCAAGTAGCCTCCCATTAACCATACATTAATACTCCATTTGAAATCCATTTCGAGCCTATGAAAACCTTTTATTTGATATCCAAATTACAATCCCAATACCTTATCCCATCCAATATCAACATGGATTTTCATTGCATAATTTTTTGAAATTTACATGTGGGGGGAATGGATTTCATTATTTGGGTGCCCTTTTATTTATTTTCAACAATTTATCATATGATTGAGGTCAAGCATCCATTTTAGTGTGGGGTAGAGGTTGTTCTTCAATGGGGTTTAGGAATGTATATATACTTATGGCATATTGTTCAAATTTTAATGACAAGTGTTCAAAAAAATAAAATAAAAAAAAATAAAAAAAGGGTTGTGTCTTGGGTAGGTCAAAAATCACTATTTATCAGCCTTTGATCTTGTTATAAATATTACAATTAGTGTTGTGAGGAGATCAATCATGGATTGGGAGATTAGTGTAAGATTTATTTCAAGTTCAAATTTTGAAAAAAATACAAAAAAAGAAAAGAAAAAAAAAACGAACACTTATGTCATTGGGAGAAGTTTTGTGTTTTGTAAATATTTCGTCTTCACATCCCCTTTAAATTTTGTTCCTCTCTTGTGTCTTTATTCACACAATCATTCCCTTGTAAATATGTGTTTTCATTTTCTTTTAAGTCTCATTTCAAAAAAAAAAAAAAAACGTGCATTGCTTTTCCATGTTGGTGTTTTACCCCATTTTCATATCTTTTAGATATCATCTTCCTACCGTCCCATAGCCATAGAAAAACTCCTAAAAAGACCTCTTGATTATTGTTAACTTTGGATAGGTAGTGGAAGCTGAGAGTTTTTTCAAACTATAAGATTTTCACTTTTGGTTGGTAAATGAGTGAAGCTCCATAAATTAATCTTATCATCTTGAGAGGAGTAAGTTTTGTGTGCCACCATTTTCCATTTCTAAATTCGAGTACGAAAAAAATGAATTGTTTTTGGAATATTGTTTCTATAAAAACTTGTGGTGGAATTCAATATGGATGAGTGATATTGTCTAAACCTCCCTTATTGGGGAAAACAAAATTTTAATTTTTGATGGTGAGTGAAAATGGTTTTTGTCTTGTTTTTATATTTGTTGCACATGAGGACATGCACAAGACTAAGTGTGGGGGAGTTGATGTTATTAATATTTTAATGACTTATTATATACTCCCTTTACTGATTTTATATGAAATGTGCGTAATTTGTGTGAATTATTAATGTTTTAATACTAAGTATAATTTTTGAGCATTTTTAGAAGTAGTCCAATTGAGTCAGTTTACTATTTTATTTATAAATCCCACATTACTAATCCAAATCGTGTGGTTCTTTTTTTAGGATTAATTATTAAATTCACCACATATCATTATAAGAAATCATTGGACCATTATTACATTTGAATGGTCATATAGACCACACAATAAGACCCACATAATCTGTGAAGAAACTGGCCCATCCATGAAGATTTAATTTCTGGGCTCTATTAGGAAGTCCAAATTCCTTTATTCTCCTCAAAATTTCGGGGGACAATTTAAGGGGTCTTGGATAAAAATTTCAAGGCCCAAATCCAAAGACAAGGGGCCCAAATTATTCATTTAAACTCAACCCACCATTCTGGAAGGGAAATAAAATCAGTACAGTATTTATGACATATCTAATGATGTAATCATAAAATAAATATGAGATTTTTTAGCGTGAAAGAGGAGATATAGGTTGAATTTTTTTTGAATAAAGTGTTCGTATTTGAAGGCATATTCCTATTGATAAACCCATTCACATTTTGGCCTTCTAAAAAGTATGGATTGAAATGGACAGTTTAAATTTGTTTAATAAAACTACCATAAATTTGGTTCCATAAGTAAAAATTCCTCCAATTTTTTTGATTAGTCGTACAAAATTATCATAAAAAACTTTTAATAAGGATATATCTCGAGATTCAGCTGTCTGGATGTCAAAATAGTCGAGCCAAGTGGAGGGACAAATTGGGAATGCAAACAGTCCACTTCCTTGGGTTATAAATACATCCCCCTCCTCTCCTTCAAAGGGGTTGGAATTTCAGAAGAGAGGAGCACATATTGGCATGACCAAAGCCTTTAAAAGGTATTGGAAGGACCTTTAATACTCAATTTTTCACTTTATATACCCTTCCTACTCTCTTTGTTTCCTTTTACTTTTGTATTGTTCTTCGTTTGTAATCTTGTAAGTCTTGGTTTTTTTAATTCTATTTTAATGCATGTTTATTCTTATTAATCTATTATTCTCATCCAACTTCTGTTAAATAATATTAGTGGTCTTAAAATAGTTTAAATACAGTTGAATCCCCTTCTCTTATTATGCTTTATCATTCAATCTAAAGTTAGTATTTAATTCCCTTCACTATTTGTGTGTGTGTCTTCGACGCACAAATATTTTCTTATCCATTTATTTTTCTTCTATTTATAATTAATAATCTTAAACATTACAACCATATTATCAACCAGAACAATTTCTGAGTAAATATACCACTGGGGTGAGTTATAATTTGGGTATGTTAAGTGATTGAGAGCATTTGCTCGATGGATATTCTTTAAATTAACATTGTGTATGTTAAACTTAGAATGTCATGGATTAATGAAATGATTTGTTTAATGTGTGGTTTACATGGATTATTGGAACAATAAATACACTACCATAAACAAGATATAATTGATATTAGAACCCTAAGATAAGTTAAGTCTTGGATTAAAGCCTTAACACTTAGGAATTCCAATCAACGTTATCTGGTGAAGTGGGTGTAAATTTAAATGAAATATAAAGTAAATCTCAAGGATATCACAAGCTTAACTACCTAAAAATTAACTCACCCCAATATTTATCAAATTGTTAAATTAAACACCAATCATTAATCACTTCATTTAAGCTTTGCAAACAAACCCCTCCAATCAAAATACAATCAACTAAAAACATTCGACTATTAAAAAAGTATCATCACTGAGGATTCGACCCGAGTGATGCTATACATATTAGTAGAGCATCAAAACTTTTAGTGGTCGATAGGTGACAATTGACCATGATTTCAATACCATAGTAAAAATTATTCACCATGGTAAGAGTTAAAAGGGCTAAAGAGGGGGTTAAACTAGAGATAATACTTCAAATATCTCAAAAACATGTCTAAACTTTATCAGTTGTGTGGATTTATACCTTACCATAAAAAATATTTGAAATTATACTAAATTTTATCCACTTTCCATGAGAAATAATTTTATTATATTTAAAATTTCTTAATATTTATAGGAGCACCACTCCTCTCACTTATAAAAGAATGCCTCCTCTCCTCACTTATCCACACAATTTGAGAATTATAGCTCAACAAAGTCCCAACATAATACCTAACCAACACTCTTAGACATGTTATATATCTTATGGTATTCCCAAAATACTAATCCAAGAATCCTTAAGGTGTTTTTAAAAGGGTATTATCCAAATAAGATGCATATTTTTTAACCAAACTCTTTCAAGTTTCTTTCTTCTTACACCTATTTAAAGTATATTATAACCACAATAATGTAATTAAATCAGTGTCATTAATATAATAAAATTTTATTATATTTATGGAAAAACTATTTTCTACCTTTTTTCAATCCAATGGAAAATGAAAACGTCACTCATGCATATGTGCAAAATACCGCCTCTATAAAGTGACGTATCTCATTTTTCCTCATTGTCTCACATGGATGGATATATAGATGGATTTAATGAATATATATATTATATTTATGATATAATTATTATTTTTTAAATTCAGAATATTATCTAATTATTTTCCATCTCATCCCTTGAAAAATGGAAACGTCGCTCATGTATTCGTGCAGACTACCACCTCCATGTATAACATATTTCATTTTTCATTAATACCACACATGGATTATTATAAAAGTGAATATAATGAATAAATATGATATTTATAACATTATTAAACTTCTATAAAATTGATATTATCATTATAAAATAATATTTTATTATTCATTCAACTGTTATAACACATTTTTATTTTGTTCGATTTTACCGCCTACATGAACATTATTATAAAGTTTATATCATGAATGATTAATAAATGTTATGTATTGGTAATGTTATGTAATAATTATTTATTTAATATGTTTTAATGATTTTTGAATGGTTATATATATTGTATTTGGTGCCTTAGTATCAACTACAATGTACATTTAATTACCAGAATATTCATGGTGTTGAATATTAATCGATATCTTATCACATCTTGATCATTATTTTATGTGAAAATGAATGTGATAATTTCCTAGTAGTAATTATCACACTTAAGGGTCATAATATTCTCCTATTATGATGAGAACCTATACATTCTATGATAATATTCTCAAATACTTGTTCCATGTCTGTATGATATCGTCTGACAAGGCATAAATGATACAGACTATTGGGGGTATGGGGATCATAATAAAATGAGACTTATTCTTATGAAGTTCATACTTGGTAACCTTCAAGATACATATATTATGATAACATGACTTTCAATCATGAAATTTTTATTTCTACATGTCATAAAATGTTCCTATCCATGGATGTGTGTAGTGATCCTTAGAGTTCTATATTATTATTAATACATATCATGGGTCATGTACTATGATGTATTTATATAAACCATGAAAATCTATATTCATGGAGAATTTGGGTATATTGGGTGCATCATAACTAATATTGCATTAATGAAGAATGTGAGGAAGGATTTATTCCTTATATTCTTTAACAGGAGTTGATATCTCTAAACCTTTTATTGGAATGGATTATCCCAATTAATCTTATAGCCATAACAGTTTATTGGTAAGTTCATTTTTAAAAAGTCAAATAAATAGACATAGAGCACATAGGTTGATAACACTAGTTTGAAACCTGCTTGATTATATTGAAATTAGTGTTCTAGAACCAAATTTTTATACTTTGATTACATTTATATTAATTTTTTTGAATTTTAATAAAACATATTATTATATATTGTTCTTTGTTATGCATGACCTTGGTGTAATAATGTCCTAGGATATCTATCGTATTGATAAGGTCATAGCAGTTCCCTACTATGATGAGAAACATAAAGTTCCATTATGATATTCTTAAATATAATTCTATGGTTTGATAATGTAATATGATAGGGAACATAGTATGTAGACTATCAGGTGTGATTACTCATAAGTGGATGAGATTTCTTCTCATAAAGTTCACACTTGGTAATCTCCAAGACGAGAGATTATGAGAAAACACCCGCTAGTAGGAATTTCACATGATTTGGTGTCATCATATATTCCTATCTATGAGTGTATGTATTGTTCCTTAAAATTTAATATTATCATTAATGTATGTCATGAATCACACACTTAGATTTACTAACCAAAACTATGTTGCCATATGTTTGTGGGGAGTAGGGTATGTTGGGTGCATCATGAATGACATGTTATTAATGGATAAGTTGAGGAGGGATTTGTCCCTTCCATTTTTATTTAATTTGATATCTTAGCCTTTTATTATAATAGAACCATCATATTAAATTCCATGTCTATGGTTTAAAGACGTGTTTATTTTATATAGTCAAAGAAAGATGTGTCAAACATATAGGTTGATGAAACAGACGTGCAACCTGCTTGATGAGATATTGATACAAATGGATTCTATTATAGAGTGAGATTTCATATGTGGTTGTTGATGTTGCTACATTAAGTTTTTTCTCTAGGGTGACTTGACCCATTACTAGATAATAATCTTGGAGTTTAAGCAAGCCCGCTTAATTCCAATGAAAAAGAATCCTAGAGGGCTACACACTAAGTGTTTCCATTGATCTCAATTAGATTATATTTGAATTTAATAATTGAAATAATCATTATTATCAAGACCGATGAATGATTTCATTCAAGTTTTATTGATCACTAATTTTTGTAAGGTAATAAATAATTATTTTTTCATTAAATAATTTATTTTATTACATGAATATTTAATAAATATTTATTAATTGGGTTGTGAGTAAAATATTTATTTTATTGATGAATGAAATATTTATTTGGGTATTCAACAAATAATTAGAAGTTGGAGTAGACCAAGATTGTGTCCATTGATTAACATTTATTTCAAAGTCGATAAATAATATTTATCATTGCATGAGTTTAAACACACCATAAAATGAGAATAATAATAATAATATTATTATATGGAATGCAGTTTAATAATGATTATTATATTATTTAAGGGTTGATACACAATTAAATAATATTTTAACCCAAACCCTAACTCTATAAATATATGTTTATATCTATTGTGTAGGGTTAATTGAGATTTTTGAATCGTTGTTCACAATACAATTATCTCTCTATTCCTCCCCTCTTCCTTCAAGCTCGAATAAATTGAAAGTAATCAAAACAAACTCAAGATAATTGATTCACTACGCTAGCACTCCAAAATAATTTGGTGTTATTTGAAGATCAAAGGAGCATGTTTGGTCACTTCTAGAGGGATTATACACTTGGATCCTTACAATGTAACAAATATAATCTAGAAAATGCTTTTCAGATGATCAAAATATCTTTATCGGAGAAAGTTATTAGGATGAGGTAACCATATATTCTGATATTAAATAAATAAATTATAAATTTAACATGAAAATATTTTCTTCGAGTTCTAGGTTTTATATGTTAATATTTGTTGGAAAAATTTCATTGGTCATAGTATTAACATCATGTACAGTATTGCTAATGATACACTAAATCGACAAATCCTTCTTGGTTTATCACCCACCCCAACGCTTCTACTGCACCCAAAACCTTCAAGTGGTATTAGAGCAGGTCACATTTCAAATTTATAATTATTTATTTGATTATTGATCTATATATGAAATAGTGTCCAAATATTTCATTTCAAGAATATTTATTCTTTAATATGTTATTTAATTAACATTCTTTCAATATTTTAATTATCATCATTTAGTGTTTCTTTTTCTTAAAGGACTAAAAACTGATGAAGAATGATCAAAGATTACATCGGGAAGTACCAAGAATTTTGGCCTATAATATCAGGTTACATGGTGTGTAGTGGGAGTACACACCATGTACCAAAGTTCACTTCATCTATACATGTTGTAGGATACACAACATGCCAATAAATAACTATATATAGTGGTTTTATTGTACACTACGAGTAGACCATGCCAAGTTAGCACATGACTTATTGAATTACACATCGTGTAGCTGGTGTACACACTATGTAGTCTATGTGGTTTAGTAGAAAAATTCTCACAAACTGTATGGTCAAATACATGGTAAAACTGCTTGATATAGACATCCCGAATCATTAATGAAGTAGATGATGTGAAGTCGATATAACAAACATGTAGTTCATTATTTTTATCACATGAAATACATGCTGAGTCTTTTAGAGAGTTGTATGGACACACGACATGTGAGATACACAACATGTAGTTGGTTTGTACACATCATGTAGTCCCATGTTTTATGAACACACCAAGTCCTTTAGTGGGTTGTGCAGACACACAACATTCAGATCACACAACATGTATCTCATATGTACACACTATTTTATCCATCGAGATACACACCAAAACCCTAGGTGTTTATCTCAGGCACACAACAAATGGGGCACATAGAGTGTAGTTTGTTAGTACATGCCGTGTAGTCCATCTTAGGTGCACACTCATCCCCAAGAATGTATACCAAGTATATGAAAAATGAGTTACACAATGTGTAGCTAGATAGTACATTCTATGTAGTCTTATAGTAAAGGAAATAATTAAATTGAATTATATTACTAATCACATCATTAAAACTTTATTATATTGATTAGAACCTAATGTGTTTAAAAATTTAATAAAGGTTTTATAGAATTATTAAATTCTCAATTAATTTATTGTGATTTTATATGATTATTGCTTTTGCTATTTATTTTTCACAAATGAATTTATGATGGGTATCTCCAAGAGAATTCAGATGGTCATTAAATATGAAAGAGAATTAATTAATTAATTAATGTAAACAAATTTATCTTGATAAAAAATAACAAATAGAAATGAATGTTATCCAGTTTACTTTTGCGTAACCATTATATGTGTATGGATAATCGTGAGATCGACCAAGACCTGTGTATGTGTTATCATTATTTAATTTATTTCATTGCATGGTTGTGTAATTATTAACTATTAAATTAAAATTATGGTCTGTGAGTTATCCCTCCCTCCATTAATATATAGGACCTATGTGTCCGAGGTTATTTACGTAATTCCCCTTAAATAATCCTTCAGTTCCCCTAACCCGCATGTGAGTTATAAATATATGTAATAAATTGAGTATTCCAAGGTGTGTGGATGTAGTTCAAGACTGGACTAAGATAATTTCAACCTAGATAATGCATAGGTGGATAGATGGAATGCTATAACTCATTCCAAGACTTGCACAAGGAGTTTTTCCCTAGGTCAAAGGTTTATTTGTTGTTTACTTAATAAATCAACCATCAGATAAGCTCATGAGAAGGTCATTTATTTATTTATTTATTTAAATCTTATGAATTATTTATTTTATGGATGCAAGACCATGATCACATAAATAAATGAATTAATATGCAAATATGGAATTTAAATAAATGGATTATATATAAATATTTTATCAAACATGGTTAATCAATTAAGTAAAATCTACTTAACATTAAAAAGACATGTAAAATATAAAATATGATAAAATTTACACATAATAAATAAAATACATTAACTATTTATTAAGTCAGAATCAACCTTCCATGACTTGATTAGGAATGAAACCAATAGAACTAAGTGTTTTATCAACCCTTGTTGGGACACTTACTTTTATAAGGGGAGTTCTTATGAAGGTTTTGGGTTGAATTAATAATTTAAAATAAAGAGGTGTATCCCTTTTATACTAGGTGTAATTTGGAGGTAAGTTTTAAGGAAATCCAAGTTAGGATTTCTAGATTAGGGATCCACTCAACAAATCAAGGAGCTATAATCCCACAGTTGGAAAATACCTACCTACCTAAATACTTTCAAGTAGATTAAACAACCCCTTTTTGGGTTATGTAAAGGGGAATATGGATCCTTTTCACTTGAATTTCCTAGAAACTAGACATTATAAGTCCAATGTTGAGGGTTTTTGGGAATTGATAAAATAGTGGGAGACTTAATAAAATTTAATTCATCATGTATCACATAATTTTTAATAAAAAAGTACTAATAATCTACTATTTTATAATTATATAATTATGGAAATATCATAATCTAATTTATCCCTATTATCTATATTGGAGAAAGACCATATCCTCCCTGGTAGTAACTTCTAGGAATAATTCAGATTCCTTCGAGTTTTGTTTCACCATGAACTAAAATCTTATGTTTTAGAATCCACACCACCTAATTCGTTTTAAAAGGAGGCAAGTGATGAAGAGTTACTTGTGTATGAAAAACATTTTAATGATAAAGTTAATGTTCAATACTTGATGCTATCATCTATGTCTAGTAAACTCATGAAGTCTCAGGAAAACATGGATGCTTATAGAATGATCGAGAATATCTATGGTCTTTACCAGGAGAGAGGAAGATAGAAATAGTTTGAGATCCCCAATGCACTCTTTCATAGTAATCATGGAGTGGGTGTGCCAACTAGGCCTCATTTAGTCAAAATCATTGGATACATTAATAACCTAGAAGTTCTTAGGTTTAAACACCCTAATGAACTATACAACAATCTCATATATACATCACTCCCTCACAACTTCTCCAATTTTTTTGTTAATTTTAATATGAATAACATTGAGAATACTCTCCCAAATTTTCTCACTCTTCTTCACCAAGTTGATAAGGAGATAAAGCATGAAAAGCCTTCCTTCCTTATGGGTAATAAATATAAAGTACAAGCAAAGATATTCAAGATAAAATCATCTTTGTAATGCCCTTAAAATAAGATAAATATCAAGGGGAAAGTAAGGGAGTATAATGATACCTATTTCTCATGTGGATATAAGAGACATTGGAATAAAAACTTCACCCAACCAAAGAAGTAAGGGGAAGATTCAGGTGAATTTTTTATGTAGTAAAATTTATCTATTTTTACAAATTGTGAATTAGATATATCTTGGGGTGCTCACATATGTATTAAAATATAGGAACCAAGTATATTCAGAAAGATTGATTGGGGGGAGGTAGATCTATGAGCATCCAATGAATCCAAACTTGTTGTTGTGACTATCAAGGACTACCACCTCACATTGTTGACTAGAATGATCTTGGATTTAATTTTTTTTATTATGTTCCATACATTACTAAAAACATTATTTATGTATCTAGACTTGATGCAAATATATTTATTTTCAAATTTGAGAATAAAGTTTAATTATTTTATAAAGATAACGTTTTTAATGGTAATACATACATATTTAAATAATTGTATTTATGTGTTGGATTATCAAAACCAAGTAATATAAATTGATAATGAAACAAATTCACATGACTCATACCACACCCAACTATGGAATCATCAGATAAGTCATGTAAATGAAATTCATTTTTCCAAAATTACACTGAGATGGATATTTAGATTATTTTGAACCAAAACCACTTGGTGTATGTCATGCGTATTTACAAAAAAAAGACCAAATCCCCAATAGTGGAAAAGGTGAAAGGTCAAAGGAGATTCTTGAATTAGTTCATACTGATGTGTGTGGTTCATTTCTAGTTGAAGCAAGAAGTGAGTACTCATACTTAATAACTTTTATTGATGATTTTAGTAGATATGGATATGTCTACTTAATGAGTTATAAGTCTGATTCTTTTGATAAATTCAAAGAATACAATAATTATGTTGAGAACCATCTTGGTAAGTATATTAAAAACTTTGCTTTGATCACCGTGGAGAATATCTTAATCAAGTATTCATTGAAAATTTATGATATTTTGAGATTCTATCTCAACTCACTCCTCATTATACACCTCAATGGAATGTTTTAATAGAAAGGAGGAACCAAAACTTGTTAGAAATGGTGAGATAAATGAAGATTCATGCGAGTATTTCATTATCCTTTTAGGTATTCACATTACAGAAAATAATACATATACTAAACCAAGTTCCAAGTAAATAAAAAAATGGTATTCCATATAAAATATGGAGTGAAAGAAAATACATGGTGTCAAATTTACATGTGTGGGGTTTCAAATCATTTATTAAAGCCTATTAATGTAAAAAAAATTCTTCCCAAGACACAAAGTGTACCTTTATATGAAACCCTAAATAAATAATGGATTATTACCTATATAAACTCTCAGAAAAATGTTATAGTGGCAAGACACTCCATATTCCTTGAGAGGGGGCACATCTCTCAAAGAGATAGTGGAAGCAAGATAGACTTTGATAAGTTGAGGCTCAAGTTACACAAGAGTTGTCATGATAAGAAATTCCAAAAATCCATATAGAAAAAGATGTTCTAGATACACAAATACCACGTTGGAGTATAAGAGAGGTAAGAGAACCAAAACGATATGATTTTCTAGACAATAAGGACAATGACTCATTATTAGTTTATAATAATGACCCTTTAACATAAAAGGAAGTAGTAAGTGACATAGATATTTCCAAATGACAAGAAGTTATGAATTCTAAAATATATTACATGCACCAAAACCAAGTTTAGATTTTGGTAGATACTCCAGTGGATGTAAATCACCTTAGTTGTAAATGGGTATTCAAGAAGAAACTGGACATGGATGGGAAAGTTAGTACCTATAAGGCATGAATAGTTGTAAAAGGATTTAAAAAACCTCAAGGCATAGACTACAAAAAAATATTTTCACCAGTTTCTATAATGAATTCCATCTTAATTATACTTTACATTATAGACTTTCATGACTATGAAATTTGGTAAATGGATATAAAAATAGCCTTGCTTAATGAAAACCTTCAGGAAGATATCTATATGACACAAAAATAAGGGTTTGTGACTCTAAAGGATGCCAACAAGGTAAGAAAGTTTCAAAAATCCATTTATGGATTAAAAAAATCATTATGGTAATGGAACACTAAGTTTGATGAAGCCATAATGGAATTTTGTTTCATAAATAATGAATATGAGCCTTGTGTCTATAATCATTTTAATGGGAGTGTAGTCATTTTCTTAATTATATATGTTGATAAAATATTACTAATTGGAAATGAAATGCTAGTATTACCATCTATTAAAGCATGGTTGAGTAAATGATTCTCTATAATGGAATTAGGTGAGGTAGCATATATTCTTGGGATCAAGATCCAACATGATAGACCTAAGAGATTGCTCGATTTATATCAAATTATGCATATTAACAAGATATTGAAAAGGTTCAGTATAGAAAAATCCAAGATGGGATTGTTTCTGATGTCACATGGAATTAATATTTATAGGATAATGTTTCCTCAGACACATGAGGAATGAAAAAGGATGGAAAGGATTCCATATGCATCAGTGATTGGATCATTCATGTATGCTATGTTATGTACTAGGCTAGATGTCTCATATGCCTTAAGCATGGTAGGAAGATATCAAGATGAACTAGGTGACCACCATTGGATGAGAGTTAAGAATATCCATAATTATTTGAGGTTTACTAAGGATATGTTCTTGGTTTACAGAGGGAATGAGGAACTATTCATTATAGGATATGAAGATGCTAGTTTCTAAATAGATAAAGATGATCTAAAATCACAAATTGGATATATATTCACTATGAATAGAGGTTATGTGAGATGGAAGACCTCAATGAAGGTAGTGGTCTCAAATTCTATGATAGAGTCCAAATATATTGAGGCTTATGAGGTAGCTAAAGAATCATTTTGGATATGAAACTTCATCAAAGATCTTAACATGATACCTATTAGTAAAGATACCATCAAACTCTACTGTGATAATACTATAGTGGTGGCCCTAATAAGAGAGATAAGGTCACATCAATATATGAAGAATATACTTTGGAAGTATCATCTCTTGAGGGATTTTTCTCTGAGTGGTTAAGTTTCAGTGAACAAAATTTCCATGGAAGACAACATGGAAGACCCCTTTACTAATGCCTTAACTCTAAAAAAACATGATTATATTGTGTAGTCTAATAGACTAAAATTTATAGGTAGTTGGTTCTAGCCTAAGTGGGAGTTTTTTGGAGTTGGTGTTCTAGATTCAACTATTTATACTTTTATTATATATATATATTTTAATATTTGAATATTAATAAAACACATTATTATATATTTTTTATTGTTCTGCATGACATTGGTATAATAATGTCCTAGGGTTACTTTCATATTGATAAGGTCATATAAGTTCCCCACTATGATGAGAACCTTGAAGTTATATGAAGATATTCTTAAATATAGTTCTACGGTTGGATAACATATTATGATAGAGCACATATTATGTAGAATGTCAAATATGATTATTCATAAGTGTATGAGAATTCTTCTCATGAAGTTCACAATTGTTAATCTCCAAGATGGGAGATCGTGAGAATATACCTACTGGTAGGAATTCTACATGTTTTAGTGTCATTATATATTCCAATCTATGAGCATATCTAATGGTCCTTAGACTTTAAGATTATACTTAATGCATGTCATGACTCACAAACTTATATTTACTAATAAAAACCATGAATACACATGTTCGTGGGAAGTAAGGTGTGCTGGGTGTGTCATTAATGACATGTTATTAATGGATAAGTTGAGGAAGGATTTTCCCTTCCATCTTTATAGAAGTTGATATCTTAACCCTTTGATTAGAATAAAACCATCACATTAAATTCCATGGCCATGGTGTAATGATGTTTTTATTTCAGATAGTCAAAGAAAGACGTATCAAACATATAGGTTGATGATACAAATGTGCAACCTACGTGATGAAATATTGTTAAAAAGGGATTATATTGCACAACAAGTGTTCGTATGTGGTTTTTGATGTTGAAAATTTAAGTTCTTTCTACTGGGTGCCTTGACCCATTGCTAGAAATTAATTTCGGACTTTAGGAAAGCTCAACTAATTCCAATAAGAAATAATTCTAGAGGGACACACACTAAGTGTTTCTATTGGCTCAATTAGATTCTATTTAAATTTAATTATTGGAATAAATATTATTCTCAAGACCAAAGAATAATTTTATTCAAGCTTTATTGATCGTTAATATTGACATGGTAATAAATAAATATTTATTAATTAAATAATTTATTTGATTATGTGAATATTTAAAAGATATATATCCACTATATTTTAAATAAAATATTTATTTAATGAATTAAATATTTATTTAGGTATTCCATAAATGTGGAAGAGTTAGAGCAGACAAATATTGTTTCTAGTGATGAATACTTATTTACAAGATGATAAATAATATTTATCGTTACATGAGTTAGTGCACACCATAAAATAATAATAATAATATTATTATTATGTGTCCTGAGGTTTAATAATGATTATTATATTATTTAAGGGATGGTATGTAATTAGATAATATTTTAACCTAAACCCTAGCTTTATAAATATATGATTATGTTGATTGAGTATGGTTAATGGAGATTTTTGAATCATTGGGCACAAAGAAATTCTATCTCCATTACTCTTCATATCTTCCTCTCAAGAATAAGAAGCACTAGAGAGATTCCTTTAAACTTGAAGGAACTAAAATTGATCAACATGAACAATGCGATCCAATTTATTCACTGTGATAGCACCCAAAAATTAGTTGGCGTCATTTAGAGATCAAAAGAGCATGTGCGGATCACCTCTAGAGGGATTATACACTTGGATCCTTAAAATTTAATGAAGGTAATCTAGAAAAGGGTTTTTAGACAATCAAAAACATTTTTATCAGAGAAATTTCTTAAAATGAGGTAACCATATCTTATGATCTTAAATAAATTAATTATAAATTTAATGTGCAAGGATCCTCTCTAGGTTTTGGGTTTCTCCATGTCAATATTTGGTGGAAAACTATCATCATTCATGGAATCCACTTCATGTAAAATATTACAAGTTATCCACCGAATCAACAAAACCTTCTTGGTTTATTTCCCACCTCGACACTTTTACTGCACCCAAAACCTTCATATTAGAGATATCCCAATAAAGAGATTATATTACACAGTGTACATTTGTATGTCGTTATTGTCATTGCGACATTTAACTTGTTTCCATATGAGTAATTTGGTGTGTTTCTAGATTCTAACCTTGGATTTTAGGTGGTTATTCCTAATTCCACTTAGAAGTGGGCCTAGAGGGTCACACACTAAGTTTGTTCAGAACCCCAGTTAAATTATATTTAAATTTAACATGTTAAATAAATATTATTCTCATATTTGGTTTAATAATTATCCATGATTGGTTGATCACATATATTTAATCACCAGTTATTCCAGAGAATATTATATGAATTAAATATTAAATAAATATTTCTTTACTTAGTAACTATTAATTACATAAATATATAATATTTATTTATTTTTCTTTATTTTAAAGGTAAAAAATAATTATTTATTTGGTTACATGAATATTAAATAAATATCTATTCACTGGTTTTATGAATATAATACTTATTTATCAGTAAATAATGCAATTATATCTATTTATTTAAATAAATAGTATTTATTAAATGTTTGATAAATATTGAGGAGGATTGGTGAAATGAGTTTAAAAGTCTGGTGAGAAATGATATATTACATATTATTTAAATAAATATTAATTAATTTGTTTAAGGAAGTACTATATATTTTTCTGTGAATTTGGAACATGTGAAGTAAATAATAATAATAATAATAATAATATTTATATATGAGGTTCACTGAGGATTTATAAAATAATAATGGCCCGGATACAATTATTATTTGTCTAACCCTTTCTCTTTATAAACCCAATTATGCCATTTCTTAACCTAGTTGTCATTATGCACAAACGAAATCCTTGATAGAATTATCTCTAGACATAGAGATATTTTCTCCTAGAATTATCTCAAGAATGAAGAGATATCCTCCTACTATACCCTCTCAAGTCTATATAGAACCAAAGAAACCCCTTCTCACCTTGAAGGATTCTATTGTGATCAATGAAAAATGATGAAAGTGTTAAAATATTCCATGATAGCTCCTGGTAATTTCTATGGAGAAGTTCAAAGGTTCACAAAGCACATGTGGATCACTACTAGTGGGATTCTACCCTTGAATCCTCTCATTGTAATTATGATACACCAATAAGTAGTCAATTGATTCATCAATGAAGAAATAATTACAACATGAGGTAATTATTAATCTGTATAAATTAATTATAAATTATATGTGATGATCCTATCTTATTGGTTCTAGAATAATATTCAATTATTTTTTAATTTAATTATATTGGTCATGACATTATTTATCATGCACATATTATATTATTCATTCTTCAAAGCGGTCACATTACAATTTATAATTATTTATTATTCCTTGATCGATTATACACATTTGTTTCTAGTTTTCATTTATGCATTATTCATTCTTTAAATCTAAACTTTGAAATCTATTATTCTACTTCCTCATTATAGATTATATAACTAGGAATAGGTTAAAAATACATGAATAACATTTGAAGATCCCATTAGGAAGTTCTAAGAGTTTTGTCCAGATAACATAAGACTGTATAGTGTGTAGCCTATTGGAACATGTTGTGTACCCATGTTTAATGTAGTAGGATGAACCACGATAAATCCGGACCTTCATGAAGTAAATACATGCCTAGTGTATTAATGCACACAGTGTGCTGATTGAACCATACCGACACATGGTTTATCAGATTGCACAACTTGTATATAGCATACATGTCATGTATTATATGTTTATTCATCATGAAATTCATTGAACATGTGTGGTCAAATACATGTTATGTTTTTATTACATGACATGCGGGAATGGTAGCCATACAATATGGAAGCCACACAACATATAGCTAGCGTACATGTTGTGTACCTCATTAATATTTACGGTTGAAATATATACCAAATTCCCAGGCACTTGTCTCAGAAACCATTACACGATGTGTAACTGGTTATACATGTCATGTAACTAGTACCCATCCACATGGATTACATGTCATTAGGCTATAATTATCTGGATTAATTATGCAGAAGAAAAATATTAATTATGGAATTAACCCAAACGACATAGTGTGTAGGTGGTGTATACACCATGTAATTGGGTTTTACAAAATTTCAAATTCCTAATTAATTACAATATAAATTAATAACTACACATAATGTATGGTTGTTGTAACATCCCAAACCTATCCATTAGATTGGAAAGACCTGTAGCACCACTAACCTTAAATGATATCCTTCGAACAACAAAGGTTGGAAATAAATGACAAGGGATTATCAAATTATTTGGGGTGGGGTGAATTTTCCTCTAAACATACACAATATTTCAAAACATTAATAAAAACAACCAAACCAATACTATACAATTCATTAAATTTAAAAAATAATACTTGAAAAACAATAACTAAACAATATTATAGTAACAAAAAAAAAATAATGTATACTTAATGACTAAAAGATGAGAGACCCAAAAAAGAAACAAAAAAGTGCTTAAAATGGAACCACCCCCAAGATCCATGGGACACTAACCACTGAGCGTATAACTACATCACCAAGGACCATCACATCCCCATGCTTCGCTATAAAAGTGAGAGATATCCCTTAATCTGTAGTATGTTGAATAATGACTACATATGAACCAAGGTGCATATACTGGGGGTGAGTATAAAAATCTGGTAGGCAATCCACCAAAATCTTCCCACACACACCACTAAGTATAAGAAAAGATAACACAATATATATAAAATAAGTGTAAGTATAAAAAACAATTATCATGAGAGTTTCATGAAAGATAAGGAAGATTAATATCAAAAAAGTCCATATTCAAAATCATAATTTAACAATATTTCCATAATCATATTGTTCTTTAAACATGAATTTTTCTTTTATAAGTATCAGAATGATTCCATTCCACTTGGCATGCATATTCCATGTTCTCACACATGCACACACTCATGCATTCCATGACAGTCCCAATACTCAAGAGCAACAACTCATCTATCCACCAAGCTGGTCATTAGTGATAATCCTATTTATGTACCAAGCTAGCACTAACCCATTATCCAAACCTAACAAGGCATCGTATAATACAATATGAACTCACACTAACCAATTATTCCAAGTCCTCACATCAATATTTCTCTTTAAAAACAAAACCCCTTTTTATATTTTTATCAAAAACCACATGGTCATCCCTTATGATTAACAGTTAAAAAATGGTTTTCTAACAAGAATTTAACAAGAATTTTTTATATAATATCATAAGAAAAACATTTAGAAATCCAATCCTTCAAATTAGAGATAAAGTGGAGATAGAGAAAATCCACCTATATTGAATCAAGTCACTACAATGAAATCAGATCGTACCTTCATAGATCTAGGCTATAGAATCCATCCTATTATGATCCATCATAATAACCCAGTTAAAACATAACCTAACCAATAGATCTATGCATATAAGCCCCAAACTAGGGTTTCTACCAAGAGAAAACAAGGAGATCTATAAGGAGGAGAAGAAACAAAAGCTTACCATTAATTTTATAGATCCAACGCTCTCCAAATTACTAGAATCAAACTATAAAAAAAAGGAATAACAAAAATCTACAAGCAGAACTCTCTAGTTTGAGATCCCTAATCACAAGAGAAATAATGAGTTTTTTTAAGAAATATTTCAAGTTAAAAATACAAATTTTGGATTTAATTATTCACATCACATGGTTAGGCTGCACGGTTTGGAAAACTGTGCACCAACTGTGTGAATCATCACTGCCTCAAAAACTCAAAATTCACATGGTTAACACATGGTTTCACCAAACCATTATCTAACCATGTGCTTGCCTAGAAGACCCCATTTTCCCCTTTCATGGTTACCTAGGAAATTTACATTGTTTACTCTAATCATTCTCAAACTGTGCACACTCTAAAACACCTCTAGATCCTTCCAAAACTAACTAGAACCTACCTCAGGTTAGGAACAAAAATCCCCTAACTTAAAAAGATGTTATAAACCCCTAATAACAAAAATTGGAGGTGTTTCATTATCCCAACCATTAGTATTTTCATCCCTAAAATTATATAAGTTAGCGGTGTTAAGATATCATGTCAAACTACTGGTATAACATAATAATATTACTCCTACAGTATTTATCATAGATTCATCAATTATAGCACAATAGATGCACCAAAGGTACGTGTTAACCTAACATGATCTTATCATTCCCATCCAAAGATATGAAATATAGTAATAACTAATTGGAACAATCAGATTAAGAGAAAAATTAGCATGAGAAATACATAACCAGATTTTACTGACAGTTCAACCATAAGGGAAAAATATAATGATATGTACTACACTAAAATAGTAATGTTATTCTACTCGAAAAACTATCCAACCAAAAAACTAACTTCCATAACTTATCTAGGGGACAACCCATTTAACCCCAATAATATGTGATGAACACATGATTCTTCACCAACAACACTGGGTTACAATGACCACCCAATTTGGAAAACCAAAAATTGAGTTTTCCTTGACCTATTAAAGTTTTTATTACACTAATTTCTAGACTAAAAGTCACCTTGGATAGCACTTAGATATAAGGTGGTGTCATGTACTCACAGATAAACTAGATCCCAAAGGTAAATGTATTAATAACTAATCCACCAAAGAAACTAGGTTTCAATTAAGTACGAGGATATTTAGTATATGGCATGGGTTCAATAGTTCCTGAACATACCCCACTACAAGATCATCATAGACACCATTCCCTAAACAAGAATGAAAATCCATGATTCAAAGAGTTGATCATACACCTTGACAACATCATACTTCTAAATCACTTCTGATGAACCTATACTAAATCCCCAAATAATTCATTCCACTTACTGGAAAGGTATAAGTATCATCCGCTTCACCCCCACAGTTCATTATTGAATGATGGTTACCATCCCCAATATATGAATAAACAAACCTCTTGGGTCTATCATATTGATTCACACTCTACCGGGGAATTCCTTCCAAAAATTAAGAGTTTGGAATAAAGGTTACTTAAAAATTTATAAAGAAAAATCCAATGGGAGAGTCACGAACATAGGAGAAATTTGGTTTTTTGGGATCATTCAAATGACTGTGTAAGTGAATCTATATAAAAAATGTCAAAGTAAAGACCATAACATGAAGACAACTAACCATGTAATCCCATCCTCACTCATTTTCAGATCTATGGTGGAAAAATCATGCAGCTGTGAGAAACTATCATGTAGTAATAAAATATAAACCTCATTCTATGGTTTGAAGGTACCCCCCTCTTTAGATGATCTGTTGTGGCTGCATAAGTCATCCCTTTTAAGTGCCCACATGATTGTCTAGGTGAACCCCATGTGTCCAAACTTCTGCATCATAAAGGATGACCTATAAATACCCACTTCCAAAATAGCGGGAGAGGAGGGCACATAGTAAAAAGTATAGCAACTGGGAACTGAAATAATAGATTTTTTAGGTAGAAACTCAGAGTCTAAAATAAGTAATAATACTATAATCTCCCATGTGAAACCATTGTGTAATCCTTTTCCATGATAACCATCCAATTAGATCTTCCTTGTGTAAACAGATTGTTGTTCCATGGATGATACATAGATGCATCATGTGATCATGTGATCCCACAACCTTTCATGGTTATCCTTCCATGAATCCCTTTCACAATTATCCTTCATTAGTTCCTATTTAATGGATTATTTGTCATGTAAGCTCCTCCATTAATTAGATAAATCCTCCACCATCTAGGGGTCTTCTAGAATTATGTTTCTATCATCCATTCAATCTATTTATAGGACCCACACAAACTTTATTTTCTAGTTCAAAACCTCGAAAAAGTAAAATTAAGGCCTCATAACCAACCACTAGATCTACATGATCAAAGTATAGAGAACACCAACACGACCCCTTTCAATTATGCCTTCTCTTGGTAAAGTATATCCCCCACTTAACCTCCCGAATTGATGGGTTTATTAGGAAGTTTTCAGTATTGTATCCCATTAGTAATGAGGACCCCAATCCTGGAGGTAGTAGTGCAAATATTCTTACTTAATTTCCTTATAATTCCTAAAACATGAAGAAAATTGGGTTGTATCAACACATTATGTTTTCCAACCATCAAATGCATAAGCCCCATTTTAGGGTTTAATAATAGAAAAAAAATATGAGAGTAGGAATACCTCATAGAGTAAACCCATAGTCTTATTTTCTATCTAGACATCCATAGCCCCTCCCTCATCCATAAATAGGCAGGGAACAGATTCTTACCGATAATCCCTCAAAGAGTAGGCCCCTAGTCTTTCTTGCAGGATATCACATCCCTCCTGCCCTCTATATCCTCTCCATCCTTAATCATCAAATAAGGAAGGAAGTTTAATCTTAGGATTCCAATTTAGGTGTAAATCCCATTCAAACATGATTATATGATGTATTGGATCTTCTATTGTCTCTTGTTTCTCACATTGAGCATAACTCATGGGGGATTATAGATTTGTGATGATCGTGCCACTATCATAATAAAAAATTCATCTTAGAAGGACTCCTACTAGGTGTAAGCCCCAAACTATCTTCTAGGAAAGCTTCAATGAATAATCCACACTCCATTGCTTATTATCACTCCTTTCAGGACAAAATCCTCCTTACTGCATGATATTAAACCGCATGGTGCAATCTAGAAACATGATCTTAAACTATGAATCAAACCACATGGGCTCTGATTCCTATCTCCAATAGGATATATAGGAGTCCCCTTCAAGGACCAAACCAAATATACCCATATATCCATTATTCTCTAAGTGACCCTATCGGGCTATATTCTTAGTATAGTCATATCTCTATGTCGACCTATATCATTGATGAAACCATGCCCACATCTGGAGATCCATATCCCCTCCAGGTGTCACCGTATTTCCTTCTTTATGATATATCACTAATGAGATCATAATTATTCTTGGTAGTCCATATCCCTATCTCTCGACCCCATTAGTCTTCATTGAGCCATATTTCCTATCGAGGATATCCAAAAGGGTCTCACACATGTAAATCCCACACTAAAAATTGCTAGGCACCTCTCAACTAGTAATCTATTTCGCATAAATTCAAACTACTTGGAGTTGGTCCTCATCACACAACCTTAAATGGTATGATGTGTCCCATTAAGTGAAACCAAACTATGTGGGATCTGAGTCCCTTCACAGGGGTCCATAGGAAACCAATTTTATGGGATTGATCCCAACACTAAGTACCTACTATCTTCCTTGATGACACTAAACTCATGAGTTCCCTGATAATGAGGCTTTAAATCAAAGTATCATTCCACAACTGGTCAACCATCATTCACAAGGGAAACTAGTAGTGTTATTAATATTACTGGATAAGTTTCACAAACATGTATTTAATATATAAGAGAGTCTTTAAGTATGAGATAATACCCCTCAAAAGGGTATCATGAGCCTGACCTCTCATCCTATCAACCATCATATTTTATAAGATGTCACTGGTAAAGTTCCAATGACTACCTACCTTTAGAATTTTGGTCCATATTGACCGAAATAAGCTTATATACAACAATCCATTAGAAAAAAAATGATAAACCCAACATGAAACTTAATTAATTAAAAATAGTTAAAAAATTTAATTAATATTATCTTTATTAGTGATGTTTTACCAATGAGTATTCTTGTTTTTGTTTTTTTATGTATAAAGGGAAGTATTTCGGAGCTTGCTTCAATCGAAACCATAAAATAATCATCAAATTCCCTTTCTAATGCCTCAAATATGAGAAAGGGCATGATATCATCTAATGAGAGGGAATTATCACCCACTCAGTGTCTCCTATGGTAGATCATTAATAGACTAGTTATGAAATACCCCTGTAATGGTATTACCTCAACTTTGGAAGTCACTCGAGAGTGTCTCTACATTTTGAAATCCTGCAACCCACCTCATTATAAGTAGAAAATAGCTAAATAAGTGGAACCTATTTCCACCTTCAACCATTTTGGGAGTCTTTACCTAGAATACAAAAATTCATACCTCCCATATATAAGGGATAGGGAGTAAATCCTCAACAAAATCACTCTTTAGGAGGTGTAAATAAGTTCTCTCCTTATCACCCATCACCATCGACACCACACTATAGGTTCTAGGTGCAGCGAAAGCGTGGTTGGGATGACACACAAATTTAATTTTTACCATGATCAATGATTATTCCGGGATCAATATGATGTTGAAAACCAGTCTCCATAGAATAGAATCAAAGATTTAGATAAATAAGGAAGAGACCCAAAACCTTTAGAGAGAATCTTGAACATCATGTTTATAATTAATTTAATTAATTTTATAAAGAAAATAATACCTAGATCTTCGGTATTTTCTTCATTGATGATGTTGATCATTCGGAATGACCCTTACATATTATCTCGTTGCGCTTGTGAGGATCCAAACTAGAATCCCTCTAGTGGTGATCCACATGTGCTATGATGGCATCTTATTGACACCACTCATTCTCCGGGTGCTAGTATGGAAAAGCGAGTATCTTGTGTCCATCATTCTTGATCGCTTGTTCTTTAGCCTTGAAGAAAATATCTCATTTTTGAGAGGGGCAGGAAGAGGATTCGAGAGAGAAATTTTTTAGCTCAATAATTCTCAATTCACCAAGCATGCAGTGTGTTCTCCATGGAATAATAGACGTACTTGTCTATTTATATGCATGGAACTTCAGTTACAATATTTAATTACATAACAGAAATTAAATAAATTTATGAACTTAGAGAAAACCCATGCTCATAATAATAACATCGCGTTATTATTTATGGTGCGCCTACTTGTGCAAAACAGAATTATGAATAAAATTCCACATCACAAAATAATAGGAGCTTCATTATTTTTTTTAACTTGTGCCAACTAATCATTATTTACCATCTTGCAAATAATTATTTTACTACTGGACCGGTCTTGGTCTTCTCAAACTCCACATCCATTTATTGAACACCAGAATAAATAAATAAACAATTTATTCTCTTAAATAAATATTTTATCTACAAACTAGTAAATAAATATTTATTAAATGTTCAATAAAATAAATAAATATATTTTATTTAATTTATGCGATCATCTTAACTTGAATAAAATTATTCCATGGTCTTGAGAATAATATTTATTTCATTAATTAAATTCAAATATAATTTCACCGAGACCACAAAAAACACTTAGCGTGTGACCCTCTAAAATTATTTCTCGTTGGTATTAGGCGGGTTTGCCTAAAGTCCAAGAGTACTGTCTAGAAACAGGTCAAGACACCCAAGAGAAATAATGTAAAGTCATAACAACAACATCCACATATGAACACTCACTGTGTAATATATTCCCTTTGTATCAATATCTCATCAAACATGTTTCATGATGTCATCAACCTTTATGCTTGATACGTTGTTCTTTTACTACCTGAAATAAAATCTTTGTTACACCATGACCATGGAATTTCACATGACGGTTCTATTTCAATCAGATGGATGAGATATCAACTTCCATAAATGGAAGCAACAAATCCTTCCTTGACTTATCCATTATTATCATGTCACCCGTGACACACACAACGTATCCTACTTCCCAATAACTATTTTCATGACAATTTTCGTCAGTAAATCAAAGTGCATGAGTTATGACACGTATTAATGATAATATTAAAGTCTAAGGATTATTACACACCCTCACAAATATAAATATCTGATGAAACCAAAACATGCGGAATTCTTACCGGCGGGCCTGTTCTCATAATCTCCTATCTTGGAGATTACCAAGTGAGAGCTTCATGAGAGGAAGTGTCATCTGCTTACGAGTACTCTCACCTGATAGTCTGCATGCTATGTGTCCCTTAATAGTATGTCATCCAACCATAGAAATATATTCAAGAATATTTTTATAGCATTTTAAGGTTCTCATCATAGCGGGGAACTTCCATGACCTTATCAATGCAACAAATACTCTAGGACATTATTACATCATAGTCATGCAAAACAATGAAAAATATGTAATAAGATGTTTAATATTTAAATACATTAAATATCCATGTAATCAAAGTAAAACTAGTTGGTTCTATGACACCAACTATTACAAACTCCAACTTGGACTAGAGCCAATTACCTACGACTTTCAGTCCGCTAGACCTCACATGGTGATTATGTTTCTATTGAGTCAAGGCTTCAGTCAAGGGGTCCATCATGTTTTCTTCCATGGAAATAATGCTCACTACAACTTCACCTCTCTGAAAAAAATACCTCAAGAGATGATACTTTTGAAGTATGTGCTTCGTCTTCTAATGCGACCTTGACTCTTTTTCGAGAGCCACCGCTGTAGTATTATCACAGTATAATGTGATGAGATATTTACTGCTAGGTATCACATCCAGCTCCTAGATGAAGATTCACATCCAAAATTATTCTTTAGCTACCTCAAAATATGAAATATACTTGGACTCTTCTGTAGAATCTGTGACCACACTATACTTTGAGCTCTTCCAGCTCACTGCACCTCCATTCAAAGTGAAGATGTATCCCGTTTGTGACTTCATTCCATCTTGATCAGTTTGGAAACTAGAATCTGCATATCCTCTGATAACTAGTTCCTTATCTCCTCCATAAACCAGGAACATATCCTTAGTACACCTTAGATACTTTAGGATATTCTTGACTGCCATCCAATAGTGGTCACCTGGGTTAGATTGATATCTGCCTACAACACTTAATGCATATGCGACATCCAGCCTAGTACATAGCATGTCATACATGACTGGCCCAATCCCTGATGCGTATGGAGTCCTTAACATTATCATTATTTTCTCATGTGTATGAGGACACATTTTATTAGAAAGATGAATGACATGTGATGCTGGAAACAATCCCCTCTTGGATTGTTCCATACTGAATCTCTTTAGTATCTTATTAATGCATGTAATTTGACTTAGGCCCAACAATCTCTTGGATCTATCAAAATAGATCTCGATCCCAAGAATATACGCTACCTCACCCAATTCCTTCATGGAGAAGCATTTATTCAACCATTCCTTAACATACTATAAGACAAGTATCTCATTTCTAATAAGTAATATGTCATCAACATATACTATTAGGAAAATGGCTGCACTCTTACTAAACCATTTGTATACACAAGGCTCACATTCATTCATGATAAAACCAAATTTTGTTATAGCTTCATCAAAATGAATGTTCCATGACCCGGATGCTTTCTTTAATCCATAAATTGATTTCTGCAACTTACATACCTTATTGGCATCCTTTGGAGTCATAAATCCTTCAGGTTGTGTCATGTAGACATCTTCCTGAAGGTTCCTGTTAAGGAATGCTATTTTGAAATCCATTTTCCAAATATCATTGTCATGGTAAGCATAAATAGTCAATAGAATTTTGATGGATTTTAGCATTGAAACTGGTGAAAAGGTTTTGACGTAGTCAATGCCTTGATGCTATTTGAACCCTTTTGCAACCAGTCATGCCTTATAGGTACTGAATTGTCTTTACATTTCTAGTTTATTCTTGAATACCCATTTTTAACCAATAGGATTTACATAAACTGGAGGACTTACCAAAATCCAAACTTGTTTTTGGTGCATGGAATCAATTTCATAATTCATGGATTCTTGCTACTTGGAAACATTTGTGCCACATACTGATTTCTTGTAGGTTAGAGGAACATTATTATCAACTAATAATGAGTCACCATCCTTAGTAACTAGAAAACCATACCGTTCCGGTTCTCTAACTTCTCTTGTACTCCTACACAGTTCTTATGTCTCTGGAATAGTTCTTTCTTCCACGAGACTTTGTGGAATCTGCTCCTATACCAACTCTTGTATACCTTGAGCCTCAACTTCATCAAAGTATATCTCTCTCCCATGATCTCTTTTGGAGATGTGATCCCTCTCAATTAATATGGTGTGTATTTCCACTATAACCTTTTTTTTCTGAGGGGTTGTATAGGTAATATCCCCTTTTTCCTTGGGGTATCCTATAAAGGTACACTTTGGGCCTCGGGGTGCAAGTTTTTTACCTGAAGAGGCCTTAACAAACACATTGCTTCCCCACACATGTAAATTTGATAACATGGATTTCTTTCCACTCCAGAACTCATATGGAATACCATTTATCGATTTAGTTGGTACTTGGTTTAGTATGTGCATCATTGTTTGTAATGAATATTCCCAAAAGGATAATGTAAGACTCACATGACTCATCATTGATCTCACCATGTCCAATAGGGTGCGGTTCCTCCTTTCACTCAAACCATTCCACTATGGCATGTAAGGAGGAGTGAGTTGGGATAGGATCCCAAACTCTCATAAGTAATCAATTAAGTCTTGATTAAGATATTCTCCACCTAAGTCTAAGTGGAGTTTCTTAATATTCTTACCAACCTGGTTCTCAACTTCATTATTTTATTCTTTGAACTTATTAAAAGAATCTTACTTATACCTCATTAAGTAGATATATCCATATCTACTAAAATCATCAGTAAAAGTTATGAAGTATGAGTACCCTCTCCTTGATTCAACTAGAAATGGTCTACACACATCGGTATGAACCAATTCAAGAAGTTATTTAGCCCTTTAACCTTTCCCACTAAATGGGGATTTGATCATTTTTCCTTGTAAACATGTATGACATACACCAAGTGGTTTTAGTTCGAAAGAATCTAAATATCCATCTTGATGTAACTTTGTCAAGCGTTTCTCATTTACACAACCTAACCGGTGATGCCAAAGTTGGATGTAGTATGAGTCATGTGAAGTATCTTTGTTATTGATTTCCATTACTTGGTTTGTGTAATACAACATGTAAAGACCATTGTATAAATGTAACCTACCAAAACAAATACTATATTTTTAAAAATAAGCAACATTCATTTCCAAGCTTGAAAATAAAACCATCTGTATCTAATATGGATACATAATTAATGTTTTTAGTAAAAAACAACATATAAAAACAACCCTTTAACACCAAGATCATCCCAGTTGGAAATGTGAGGTGGTAGTCCCTGATAGCTACAACAGCAAGTCTGGCTCTGTTGGCTACTCATAGATCTACCTCCCCTTGGTCAATCTTCTAGAATCTACTTGGTTCCTATATTTGGATACATATGTGAGAACCACAATCTTTATCTAATACCCAATTTTTAGAAATAGATAGATTTCATTAAATAAAAAATGCACCTAAATCTTCCCCTTGCTTCTTAGGCTAGGTGAAGTTCTTCTTCCAGTGGCCTTTCTTGCCACATGCGAAACAAACAGCCTCCTATTCCCTTGCCTACCCTTTGATCTTCCTTTTCTTGGAAGGTTATGAAGAAGCTTTGGGCTTAAAGATATTTGTCTTCCCTTTCCTATTATTCACCATAAGGATATAAGGCTTTTTTCACTTCATATCTTTATCCACTTGGAGAATAAGGATAATAAGATCAGATAGAGACTTCTCAATGTTGTTTATGTTAAAATTAACAACAAATCTGGAGAAGATATGAGGGAGTGATGCGAGAATGAGATCGGTGCCCAATTATTCAGGAATTTAAACCGTAGAACCTCCAGGTGCTCAATGTAGCCAATGAGATTGACTATATGAGACCCAGCTGGTGCACCCTCTCCAAGTTTACTCTGAAAGAGTGACTTGGAGATCTCAAACCTTTCCTGTCTTTCTCTCTCCTGGTAAAGACCATGAAGGTGATCAAGCATGCTATACAAATCCATGTTTTTGTGAGACTTCATGAGCTCACTAGAAATTGATGATAATATCAAACATTGAACATCGACTGCATCATTCATATGTTTCTCATAGACCAGGAAATCCTCATCACTCGCCTCTTTGGCAGGCAGATCAGTTAATGATGACTCCAACACGTAAGACTTCCATTCATGGAATAGGATAACCCGAAGGCGTCTAAACCATTCCTGGAAGTTTCTTCCAGTGAGAATGTTGTATTTATCCAGAATTGATCACTAGGATAGTGTGGTTGACAATATTTTCATTTTTATTCTACAATTAAAATATCAGATCATTAGTACTTTCTTGATTACATTTTATGAGAAATAATAAATTTTTATTAAGTCTCCCATTATTTTATCAAGTCCCAATGGAACTCACCATTGAACTCAGAATGTCTAGTTTCTATGACATTCTAGTGGAAAGGATCCATATTCCCCTTTGCATAACCCCAAAAAGGGTTGGTCAAGATATTATAAGGTATTTAGGTAGGAAGGTCTTTTCCAACTGTGGGCTTGTAGCTTCTTGATCTGTTGAGTGGACTCCCCAATCCTGAAATCATGACTTTTGGATTTCCTCAAATATTGCCTCTAATAATACACCAAGTCTAGCAAGGGATACTCCTCTTGATGTAATATAGTTAAGTCAACCCAAAACCTTTCATAAGGGCTTCCTGTATAAAAGTAAGTGTCCCAACAAGGGTTGGTCAAACACATAGTTTTATTGAGTTTTTCCTTAATCAAGTTATAAAAGGATTCATATGACTTAATGTTTTATTTGAGGGTTTTTTATCTCTTATGAATGAATTTATTATTATCATTATCAGATGATTGTTAATATTAAGTGGAACTTAAGTGATTAACCATATCTTGATAATATTTATGCATAAGTCTGGTTTATTTTAGTTTCATCTTGCATGCTCATTTAATTCATTAATTATGTGATTGTGACAACACATCTGTAATGATAAACCATGAAACTAACATAAATAAAATAAAGGGAATGATCATTAGCTTTTCTAATGGTTAGTTTATCTAGAATTTGATAAACTAACCCTGACCTAGGGGAGAAACATCTTGAACCTTTTGGGTTTGTGTTTACATCTTTCCACCTGTCCACCTCTGTATCTCTTGGGATTGGTTTCATCTCAGATCTAGATTGAACCAAATCCACTAGTTTGGGAGTTCCATCCATTAAATATGCATTTTTTTAAACTCACATGAAGGTGAGGGTTAAAAAAGGGGTTTTATATAAAATAAACCTTGGGCACACAAGCCCTACATATTAACGAGGAGAAGGCTCACAGACCAACAAATTTAATTTAAATAAATAAATTAAAAGAAGCCATCCACATACAAAGGTCTTGGTCTAGCTCATGACCATCCATATATGCAATGATATTTATGCATAAATAAAACTAGCATTCAATTCTTTAATCATTCTTGTTTAAGATAAATCACACTCAAATAAATTAATTATCATATTTAATTAATCAATCCCTTTATCTTAAAACCTTTTCTGAATTTCCTTGAGATTATTATCCATCATAATTTTAAACAAATAAATTCATTTAAAATTATCTTTATACATAACTTGTACCTTGGAGGTAACCTGGTGAATTCCCGTTCATAACTACCCAATGAGTAAAATTGAACAGTGCACAAATGTTAAATTAAAAACATATATATAAAACACCTATCACGTTTTGTGCCTCATATTTACACCCATACTATGGTACACGTATCAAAGTTTTGTATAATATAATAATAAATTTTAATAAATCTACGTAATTTGGATGAGTACACGACATGTTGTTCTGACTACATAGTGTGTACTATCTTTCACCGTCCATCCGAAGTACATGCCTGAGGACATGGCATGTAGATGTAATTCATAAATCTTTAGAGTACACGAAATATTAAGTGGGCCACACACCATGTAGTATCCACATTACACGGTTTCCAGCTGGGCAAGCCGTGTATGGTGTACACGTTCCAACCCTAACCTGAAGGGACTACACGCCGTGTCCAGTGGACTACACAGTGTGTAATCTGGAAACTATGTGCCACCTGTTCCTGGTCAATACACAGAGTCATTTAAGACTTAGAGAGACTCCAACACATGGCTTGGTTTGGCGAACTGATCCAATTCATCGAATCTTGACTACATGATGTGTACTACCAAATACACGCCGTGTGTTCTGGTGTTGTACAACTAGGAATCTTTGGTACCTTCGAAAGTGATCCTCTATTTTATTTTAATCAAAATTAAAAGAAAAGACCATTTCTATAAGGTGAATGAGAAATGAAAGATGAATAGATATCGAGATTCAGATATTCAGAACTATTAACTTGAATTGAAAAAATTAATTATTAAATGCGTAAATCATCAACAAAATGTTTAAATAATTATAGACTATGATGTAACCACTCTGATACCACTTATAGGTTCTGGGCGCAGTGGAAGCATGTTTGGCCGACACCCAACTTTAATTTTTACCATGATCAATGATTATTCTGGTATCAATACAATGATAAACTCCAGTCTCTACAGAATAGAATCAAAGATTTAGATAAATAAGGAAGATTCCCAAAACCTTTAGAGAGTATCTTGCACATCATGTTTATAATTAATTTATTTAATTTCATAAAGAAAAGAATACCCGGATCTTTGGTATTTTCTTTGTTAATGATGTTGATCATTCAGAATGACCCTTCTAGATTATCTCATTACGCTTGCGAGGATCCAAACTAGAATCCCTCTAGTGGTGATCCACATGTGCTCCGATGGCCTTCGATTGACACCACTCATTCTATAGGTACTAGTGCGGCAAAGCGAGTGTCTTGTATCGATCGTTCTTGATCACTTCTTCTTCGGCCTTGAAGAATGTATCTCATTCTTGAGAGGGGCAGGAAGAGGATTTAAGAGAGAAATTTTTTAGCTCAACAATTCTCAATTCACCAAGCGTGCAGTGTGTTCTCTATGGAACAATAGACGTACTTGTCTATTTATATGCATGGAACTTCAGTTACAATATTTAATTGCATAAAAATAATTAAATACATTCATGAACTTAGAGAAAATCCATGCTCATAATAATAATATCGCGTCATTATTTATGGTGCGCCAACTTGGGCAGAATAGAATTATGAATAAAACTCCACATCAAAAAAATAGCAGCATCATTATTATTTTAACTTGTGCTAACTAATAATTATTTACCATATTGAAAATAATTATTTTACTACCAGAATGGCCTTGGTCTACTCGAACTCTACTTCCATTTATTAAACACCTGAATAAATAAACAAACAATTTATTCTCTTAAATAAAATTTTTATTTACAAACTAGTAAATAAATATTTATTAAATGTTCAATAAAATAAATAAATATATTTTATTTAATTTATGATATCATCTTAACTTGAATTTAATTATTCCAGGGTCTTGAGAATAATATTTATTTCATTAATTAAATTTAAATAGAATTTAACCAAGACCACCGAAAATACTTAGTGTGTGACCCTCTAGGATTCTTTCTTGTTGGCATTAGGTGGGCTTACCTGAAGTCTAAGAGTACTGTCTAGAAATGGGTCAAGTCACCTGAGAGAAAGAACATAAAGTCATAACAATGACATCCACATACGAATGATCACTGTGTAATATAATGCCTCTATCTTAATATCTCATCAAGCAGGTTTCATGATTGTGTCATCAACCTTTATGCTTGATACTTCATTCTTTGACTACCTGAAATAAACTCGTTGCTACACCATAGACATAGAATTTCATGTGACAGTTCTATTTCAATAAAAGGGCCGAGATATCAACTTCTATAAATGGAAGGGACACATCCTTACTCGACTTATCCATTAATATCTTGTTACTCATGACATACCCAACGTACCCTACTTCCCGCCAACTGTCTGCGTGACGGTTTTCATTAGTAAATAAAAGTACGCAAGTCGTGGCACATATTAATGATAATATTAAAGTCTAAGGATTATTACACACACTCACAGATAGAAATATCCAATGACACCAAAACATTCAGAATTCATACTGGTGGGTCTGTTCTCATAATCTCCTATCTTGGATATTACCAAGTGAGAACTTCATGAGAGGAAGTCTCATCTACTTACGAGTACTCATACTTGAAGGTTTTCATTCTATGTGTCACTTCATAGTATGTCATCCAACCGTAGAACTATATTTAAGAATATTGTTATAACATTTCAAGGTTCTCATCATAGCAGAGAACTTCCATGACCTTATCAATGAAAAAATACTATAGGACATTATTACATCATAGTCATGAAGAACAATGAACAATATGTAATAAGATGTTTAATATTTAAATACATTAAATATCCATGTAATAAAATTACAACCAGTTAGTTCCAAGACACTAACTCTTACACACACAACCTCTACTCTTCAGTATCCTGCATCTAAAGTTGTCCATCAAACCTCCTCCCAAACTACTCATGCTAAGGTATCTTGAAGGTATCACTATGGGTGGTGGGATGAAACACTCTAAGGGTGAATCTATACTCTAATTCCCTTAGAGTAGACTAGTTGACATATCCCAAATTTTAATAGGGATATGACACACATATCGCTTCCCATAGGTAAAGTCCACCCATATATCATGGATTCATCCTAATAGCTAACTCATATTTTGGTTACTGTCTATGGATCTCACCTATATATGGAAGAAGCTCAGGGGAAAACATATATTTTCCCCCCCCATATCAAGCTAGTCAAAATACTCTGATAGTAGAAGGAGGAAAACAGTGGGCACATATTCTTTCTTCTGTTGAAGATATCCGCCATAATATTCTAGAAACATCAGAGGAGAAGACTTATCTTCCCACTAAAATTCTTCAAAACCACTGGTATATCCTAGAAACCCCAAAGGAAACCCATCAGCATATTCTAACAACTACAAAGTGATAGGGTCATATTTCTACTCCTACAGTCAGAGTAGTTCATCCACATGATCATGAAGCTACTAAAAAGAAAGATCATATCCTTGATCCCATTTAAATAGTTCATCAACATATTCTGGTGTAGGAAGAGGCACAAGATTGGAAATATATCTCTATTATAACTGATGTTCCTTAGTATAATATGATAATAAACTTAGGACAAACACATATTCTTGTCATAGATATATCAGAGAGACATCAACATATCCCAAAGTTGAATGAGGGCCAGTACTACACCCTTTCCAATATCCCACAAAGTTCCCAGCATATTCTAGCTATGAGAATGAGAAGTAAACATCGACATACTTTGACAACCATTACAAGTCAGGCCTATATTCCTACTTATATCAATGAAGGATAACAACAATACACCTCAAAGAAAATATAGAATGGGGTGAATATTCATTCTATAATTCTAGTGGGTCTCTAGTATATTCTAGAGAAGAATGAAAAATAAGACTGGGTGTATATTCCTATTCTAACTGGGGTTTTTTCGGCATAATGAAATAGTCACTTCAGGGCAGGCTCATTCCCCTACCAATGACTTAGGAACTTCTTGGTATATTTTGGTAGTCACCTAACAATGGGTTCATATCCCCACAAATATTAGAGAATTTTATTAGTGAATTATGATGGTGGATCAGGGATGATCTTAGAGTATCCCAATACGTAAGGGTTCCCACTGACCATATACAACCTCAGTAACCCGATGAGTAGTGTCTAAATAAAATCATTGTTAGGAATCATATGTATATCAGGAGGAGACTAATATTACCACCCTAACTAATTATAGTGTCCTTGAGGACCTATAATGATTTTAAATGGTAGCCCAAGGATTCAAAAGTCCTTATCAGATGGATAAGGCGATTAAATCATGGAGGTACTCCCCATGGAAACATAGAGAAGGATCACAAGTACTCCTTCCCTGATATCCACCATGGAAATCCTACCCATGTAAATATCTCACATAAATAAGGATATCCTCACCTTATCAAAGTACCTTCATAAAGAGTGAAACTAAAAAATTAGGGCCGACTATATAAATTACCCTATCAATAACCAATAATCTTCCACTATGATCAAAGGATGATTTAACACAATCGCTATAGTGTCTTCCTCCCACAAATTGTGTGTCTCCATATTCATAGAAACTAATTTTTTGGTTTGATCAGGTAGAGGAGTATGCCTTTGATAATGAGGAAAATAATATGGAAATGTGGAGAGAGTTACCTGAGGGTGATATTCCTATCACGTTTTTCCCCACATCCACCTCCCAATATGAGGTTCCTCAAGAGATATGAGTAGAATGTGTATAATATCTATGTGTTAACTTGTGGATGAACTATCACCACCTAAATATGAAACATATACTCGATGAAGGATATACTGAACATCTTAATAAGGTAATAAAGATTTTACAATGGATTCATTCAACCACCTTATTAGTAGGGAAACCCCCAAAATCTAATTTTTTTTAAACATTTGTAATGTGTTTTCCTTGATAATTTTAAAACACTTCAATAGATAATAATGGGTTCTCCCAGTAATGTGCGCATTCGAGGTTGGGGTGAATATTGAGAATTGAATTTTACTTCACTCTTGAGTTAGTAGATCCCCTTGGGGAAGGACTCCTATAATATTATTTACTCTATCTAGGTCATGGGGCTAAGAGTCAAAAATGTAGACTGGTCAGTTCACCTCATTCATACCACTTTTAAATCCTAGAGATGACACACATGGAAACAAAAAACTATTAGAATATTACTACACCAAGAATCCAAAAAAGTTGATAAGGCTTCATAGTTATGAAAATAAGGGCCCCTAGCTAGGAAATATGCCTTTCATGCAAGTGGCTCACAATGAAAGATTCACCCAACTCATACCCATGTAAAATAATGAAAAATACAAGAAGTCACCATGATAACAACTTTAGTAGCAATGAAGCAACAATCCCAAGCCACAAGCCTGAGGTAATTTTCATCATATTCACCACCAAAACCTCCATTGGGATCAACAAATAACTATTCAATCCAATATGTCATGGAAGTAAGGAAAAATCAACCCATTCCTATAGGGATGAGAGCACTGATACCACTAATGCTTTCCCCACCAAGAAATTCAATCTTCACCAGGATGGGAGAAGCCTCATAGGAAGCCTCACTATCACTTCTACCAATGTGTGATGTATCCTCACCACTAGGGACATGCTCAAAAAGAGTCTTCAATATCTCCTTAGAATTTATGCTATATAATCCACTCCTTAGAGTGTATGTTGGAAGAAACATTAAGCACCAGAGGGTTCATAATCCCAAACAACCTTTTAAGAAAGATAAATCTATAATCAAATTCAGAATGTATCTCAATAAATATTTAGGGGGTGGGTAACCCCATAAAATTTGGATTTAGATGATGATATGGTTCCATCCATTTAATATGCCTCAGTTAATGTCATCAATTTCAATATAGAAGAATAAAATACTAATCTAGAGGAAAAAGATGCCATAGTGAAAGTCCAACATGGAACTCATATTGAGTTACTCAATGAGGAGGGTGAATATACTCAAAATTATAGATACATCCATAAATTGGAACCCCCAAACACTCAAATACCACCCCACACAATGTATTGGTGAGGGATAAGGGAAAGGGGGTAAAATTATCCCAAGATTATACCAAGGGAGCTAATGTACCCTCTGTCGAGGAGATATTGTCATAATACAAGGAGGAAATAGAAGAATTGAGACTGCTCAATTTTGAGTTGCTTAGGGGAAATAATCTCGATGAATATAATCTAATTATAGTATACAATATATTTCCTCCAATGAGAGATTTACATCTAGAAATTCATATTTCATTAGTTAGAGAGGGATCGAGTCACCCTATCAATTTTACACCCAAACCATCAGTCTACCTGGATCCACCAGTTAAGGATTATCAATATTTCCTCCTTTGGAACCTCAAGAGTCATATATTTATCATTATAAACCCGTATAGATTGGGTCAAAATAATATATACAAGAAATAAGGATATACCAAAAATTACATATAGTCAATAATCAACCTTATCCTCAGTTAGTGATACCACCAAAATTATTCGACTCCATACAAGGACTCATCACTTGGATATAGAAAATAGAGGGAGGCATGATCTAGTATCGCCAAATAGAAATCTCTACTTTGAATGGATGGATGATACCCTTACTTTTACCAACTTTGAGAGTCCCAATTTTCCAACCTTTAATGATGCCAGCGATTTGGAACAACATTTGACACATTTTTATACTGTTGTAGCTATATGATGGGAACAATTAGGAAACATGATGTGTCCAAACTTAGGTATTTCATACAGATGTTAGATGGCCTAATTTTTTTTTAGTATAGTAACCTCCATACAAGTTCAATTTTAAATTGATAAGATCTACTTCACCAATTTCTATTTCAATTTAGCTCCATATTGAAGAAGAAAACAATCACTGACATTTAAGATCACAAAAAACTTGAGAATAAAAGGTATTAGATTTTATTTCTAGGTGGACTGGGATCACATACTCTCTAGATATTTATCTCCAAAATTTGTTTATTTTAGATATTTATATATAGAATCTTTGTGATAATTTAAAAACACCACTCATCCCATGTAAATTTACCAATGAATTCATAAAATTGGATTAAAAAGCTCAATAGTTAGAGGATAACCTCCACTATAGAAGAGATAACATCTAAAACATGCTGACTAACTAGGAAAGAAGGGTGGTTAAGGTAAAAACAAAAACTGTCACACTCAAACCAACATTGGTGCTGAACCTAGTGTCAAATTCCACCCAACATCATGTGACACCTCTATCTCAATGACCATAATGAAAAAATGTCTTAAAAATGAGGGGAGGAGAGAGAAGGGTCATCTAAACTTTTAATATATAAATAATAATAATTATTCTTTAAAAAAGGAGTAGGTCCCATGATATTTTATAGCATCCCTAAAAATAAATCTCCTTATATTTCCTAAAATTAAGAAACCAAAGGAGTTTGGTCTTGATGATTTCCTAGATTATTTCTCCCATCATCAAATATTGGGACGTATTGTTCAAGATAGTTTTATATTTAATGACATACTCTAGAATATGGTTGACTCTGGAGATGTTAAATTAGGAAAACCCCAAGAATAGGTGGATTATGTCTCCATCATTCTTTTAGATGAGTAAGGGGGATAAAAGAAAGTCCCAAGAAAATGTGCACAAAAGATCAATGGTTGTATGGTCTGTAAAACCATAGATCGAGCACATTCCATACTTAGGGAACAATTTAATCAAATAATTACATCCCCAATTCCCTAAAAAACTAAAAAATCCAGTCTATCATCATAGTTAGACAAGATTCCACACACTCAACAAAGGCAGAATAAGGCCTAAGAATAGGATGGATAGCTTTGAATGATCCCTAAGTTGGTTCAAACTTTATAAGATTTATGGACCTTTAAATTAGGAGGATGGAAAACACCCCCCAAAATAGTATAATGGGAACCATCATAATAAAAAAACTCCTTTTTGGATAAAGAATCATTATATGATTCAGTCAACATCATTTATTTGATTGAATCCTTTTCCGATAGAGCAATTGAATATGAATATATGTATAGATTCCCTATGCATAATCATAGATGAGTATAAATAAGAAATTTTCATAGAGGCTAATGGGGTCATGGGAGAAGATACCATGGTAGAGTGTATCATGCATTAATAGTTTTCATAGAGGCCATATATGTATCCAGGACTCACCAAAAGGTGCTCCAATATGCTCAATAGGAGCATAAATCGACTCTTGAAGCATTTAGAGCATGGTCATTCCCTATCATATTAGAAGGATAGTTGGTAGATTTACCTATGGATGATATTTATCATCAAGATCTAGATGGGTTGGAAAAACCCATCCCATAAAGAGAGTAATCTCTAAGTTTTGGTTATAATTCATCAAATCAACATGCATCGAGTTTTAAGCCTCAACCCAAAGAACATACCCCCTAAAAAATAAATTCCCTTAACTTAGAAATATAGTATTCTGAATTTTCCCATATTTGTAGCCAAGATCTCAATCTTGGATACCCTTCACCTCTAAAAGTACCTTCAAGAGGAATTGGTCAAATCCCTTTCTAGCCATTAGTAATTCAAAGAAGAATTCACCATAATAGAGGTATACCTAATAGAGAACAATTAGGATAAGTTCCAAACAACTATCTCATTTACATAATAGGATTAAGAAAATAATGTAAATGGGTATATTGGACCCTTGTACCTGGTTGAAAATATTAATTACTATAACAACCCGACTCTAGTAACCCATAGCCAATATTTTCTTTATTACATTGGTACAAGATATAAGGGATATCACCTTACAGGATTGATCAGTTTAGTAGTTTTGAAAAAATAGATACATACATGATTCTCATATTACATTAGAAATATAAAAATATAGAATAGGAAACATTATTTAATCCATGATATAATTCATAATATCCTTCTTCATATCATGGGGAAAGGAAAAAAATAAAGGGTGAGCTTAGATGCTCAGTAAGGGTTATGTATAGTAGAATATTTCATGAGTAAATAAGTCATAATAAACATGTTAGAGTGGATAATCAAAACATATTCCCTTCAATCATAAACTTGATTTTATTGATCATTCATGGATAATATCAACATATAAATCACATGGATAATGAAAACTTAATTCTTAATAAAGGAAATGCATAATTTTGAACATTTATGATTAGGGCCTCTCAACCAAGATATTTTGAATCTTACCGTCATATACTCTCAATAAAGACATCATTATTAATAAATGGGTAGGTGTGAACCAAATACCCATATAATATGGAATGTATGATATTTTTTTGATGATATATATTGATGCATTGAGGGTATATCTATAACCGGGCACCACCCTCCACTTTCATATCCTATACACGCCTCATATTTTTAATGATCAATACAATTCATTCTCAAAATTCCTTATAAGTCAACAATTATCCATATTGAATCAAGAATACAGAACATCAATATTTCATCATCATAAACCATATAGAGGAATACTAAATATGGTATCATTGGATCATATCCCTAGTAATATCAATGGGTGTTTTCATTGATGAAACAACCTTTAAAAAACCACCAGAACATTTCTTGAGTAAAATAACCTATTCATTTTGAAAACACTTATTTAAAATATAAAAATTTAAAAAATATTAGGAAAAAATATTTATTTGAAAATAAACATAGACACTTTTAAAGTAATATTCAAATAAAAAATTATTTATGATGGTAGGAAAAACTATTTATGCAATTTACGTTAAAAAAGGCTCTATTCATACTTTTGGTAAAAAGTACCTTGTTTGGAAAAAGATAAGAAGATCAAATTTTTTTATAGAAATTAAAACATGGTAAAAATGACTTTAATATTTTTTTTTATAATAATAAAAACATTCTTGAAAACATTCCAAATTAAATATGTATCTGGAAGAAAAATATTCTCAACCAAAGAGGAAATAACGTATATTTTTATTAAAAACATTTTCTTGGTAATTTTAAGTACCAAAGAGAGTAAAATGGTTATATTACTTGAAGATTTCATGAATAAACAGAGGATATGAAAATTAATTTTTTATAAAATAAGGATTATATAATTTTTTTCAAAGGAAATTCAAGCATAAACAATCACAAAATAAAATGTGATTGTAAAAGAAATCCGTTACCTCAAGTTCAACTCACCTTATAAGTGATTTTAACCACATATATAATAAATTTAGATTTATTATAATTCTATAAAATAACCATATATATAATTAAAATATCATATATAATCTAATTATAACATTACAACACTCATTTATTAATAATTCTTTATAAAATCATTATTTCTAATTGTTAATTGTTGCACTTTTCATATAATTTTTGGTTTGGTAGTTTGGTTATTACACCTTTATCATGGTTGAATCATTTAAATAATGTTATTAACGGTATAAATATCACATATATTAATTATATAAATATTTATAATCATCTATGAATGACATACATGAAAAAATAATCACATCATTTCGTGGAGGTGGTAGTCCACACATACACACAAGTGACGCCATCATTTTTTAATGAGTGAAAGGGTAAGAGGGTAAATGATATATTATATTTAAAAAATAATAATTATTTTATAAATATCATATATATTCATTAGTTATATCTTTATAACCATCCAAGTAAAATGGTGATAAAAAACAAATTACACCACTATGTGGAGATGGTAAGTCATACGTATGCATGAACAATGTTTTCACCTTATGTGGGAAGAAACAGAGATCGAAAATGGTTTTAACATAACAATAATAACATATTAGTATATTTATGATATTAGATTAATTATTTTAGAATGTTTACAATAGATTTAAAGAAATTAAAAAGAAGAAATAATCTTGAAAGAGTCATAAAAATGATTACCTTTTCTTCAGTAAACCTCCTTTAGATCCCTTATTGAGGACCCTTGAAGTGGTATTTTAAGAAAAGAAAAACCTATAATTCATGGATATTGAAGTTTATAATAGAATTATATAGGTTTTTACCAAGATATGTGACTCAATGTGGTGTAAATAATAGAGGGGAGGGGTTTCCTTTTATAAGTGGAGGAAAGGACACACATGGAATTAATAAAAAGATTTAAATATAATAAATTTATTTTCATGTGAAAGTGGAACCATGTGGAAATAATTTAAAATATAATATAGAAAATTATATAAATATATTCAAAAAATATAATTTTTATGGTTTTATTTGTTATTTTAAACCTTATCTTTTATTTTAACCCCTTTGATTACCAATTTTAACCTTAACCACGATAATGACTTTTTCATATCAAAGGGTTATAATTTTACTTATAAGGTAAAAGTTTTCTCATAAATAGACAAGGGATAAAAAATTTAGGCCATTTATCATCCTAATTTTCATATTTCAATATTTTTTATGATTTTTAAATAATTTAATAAAACATTATTTAACATAAAATACTATTAAAGTCATTTTAAGAACTATTCACATAATTTGGTTTAAAAAACATCAAGGCAACAATAAAATTTTAATATAATACATTTAACCATAAATAATACATTATTATTAACTATAAATTCATTTTAACCATAATTAATCCAAAATACACTACTTTTTATGTTTTTAAAATTATTTACTTTGATTTTTCAACTTCTTGCACAAGCACCATGTCAACGTTGTATAAGAATTTAAGGTAATTATATAATCAATTAAAATTATTATTAAATCTAATTAATAAAAATTATTTCATTATTCTAAAAATAAAATTTAATATTCATTCAAAAATTATTTTTATCCCTATTTTTACATATAAGATAAATTCAAAAGCATGAGAGTTACATTTTGTATTTTTCTTTACATAAAATATTATATAGGTCATTATCAAATAAAATAGATCAAAATGGCCATAAATTCAAAAAATATATGAGTATGGATGAACTAAACTCATCCAATAGGTTAAATTCAAGTTTTAGGTAGATTTAAAAGCCTTTTCACATTAGTTTTAACCTTAATTAACCCGATTTACCCTTTTACTATGGTGATAAAGTTTTATTAATTTTACTATAAATTATTAAAGAAAATAAAAGAGAACTATTTAAAAAATTTGAAACTCATGATTAAAAATATGGAATAAATTTTTTAATATTAAATTTCTAGAATTTGTAGAAATCAATTTAATATAAATGCATAAAACACAATAAAAATAGTTTTATGAAAAATGCCTTTTTAAGTATAAAAGTATTTTTATAGAAAGATAGAGTATAATATTGATCCAAAAGGTATAAATTTAATTATTTAAAAAAATAAAAATGAAATTTTAAAATCAATACAAATCAAAATGGAGCTTTATAAAACTTTCAAATAAAAGTCAGTTTCCTTTAAAAATCAGTATTTAGACCATTCACCCAAAAGTGAAATTTTTCAGAAAATTCCCAAAAAATCACCCTAAGATAATTTTGATACACTATTTCCCAAAATTTAATCCTTTTATAATATTAAGTTTCTAAAATTTGAATAAATTAGTTATAATAACTAGGCACAAAATTCAATAAAATCCTTTTTTAAAGAAAACATATTTTTGAAGCCTAAAATGAATTTACTAAAAACTGACACTACTTGAAAAAATACCTATACCCATGGTTCAAAACCATGGGTATAGCCCCCAAAACCGTGGGTATAGACTATACCCACAATTTTGGGAACCGTGGGGCTGAGTGGCGTCGCAATTGGGGTCTTAGGCTATCCCCACGGTTCATCCAAACCGTGGGTATATATAGGGGTCACCATGTACCACACCGCTGCACAGGTGGCGTAGGAATTCCCCCACAGCTTGAAAACCGTGGGAATTTATATCTCAAAAAATAGGGTAGGCGGGACTCGAACCCGGGGCAATTCACCGCGGAATAATGCATCTGAACAACTGAGCTATCAGCTTTTTTGATATATACGTATATATTTATATAAATATATTAATATTACCCATTATCGAAAAATCAAACGCGCGAAAATAATCGTTGTAGGCGGAATTCAAACCCAGGACGCTGCACAGGCGGAAGTACCTCTCTGACCAACCAAGCTACCGAATCATTTGATATATATATATATATATTAATATTACTGGTAATCGGGAAAAGGTAAAAAGTGGGACTCGAACCCGCGACCACTGCAAAGATGATTTATGACCTGGCCAACTAAGTTGGAAATATTTTGTTTATATTGTCATATATCTGTTTACTTATATTTTTAATTATATTAACCAAAATCATGTTCCCGCTAATTTTTTTTCGTTTTCCCACGTAATTTTTTTCCCACCACCAGCTATACCCACAGTTTTGAAAAACCGTGGGTATAGGTCTTCAAAAAAAATACCCCAATACCCACGGTTTTTCAAAACCGTGGGTATAGGTATTCTGAAAAAACTCTATACCCATGGTTTGGCCAAAACCGTGGGTATAGGTCTTTAAAAATAATCTATACCCACAGTTCTAGGAAAACTGTGGGTATAGGTCCCCATATTATTCCTATACCCACAGTTTTGGAAAACTGTGGGTATAGGTCTACCCTATACCCATAGTTTTTTGCAAAACCATGGGTATAGGTCCATTTTCCAGTAGTGTGAGTACTTATTTCCTAATAATTAATCAATAAATTTGTATTAAATAAAGAATTTATTTATATTATTTATAATTTTTTTAATCCAATTCATACCAACCAATCTAATTTCTAGGTGATAGCTGTCACATAATAGTATTTCAATAGTATATCACAGTTAGTTTAAACTTGGTGTTGCGTGTAAATCAAGGTATCAAAGAAATTAAATTTATTTAAATAGAAATATATCATAAAATATTAGGGTGTTACATTCTACACCCCTTATAAGAATTTACACCTTTAAATTACACTACTCTAGTAAAAAGAACCGAGGATACTTCTGTCTCATTAAACCCTTGGGTTCCCATATAACTTCCTCAATTTCATGGTTTTTCCACAAAACTTTGACCAGGTGAGTGGAATTATTTTATAGAACTTTATCTCTATGTTCTAGAATATCCATTGATTTTTCCTCATAATATGGATCTTTTTCCAGTAATAAGATGTATGAGTTTAGTATATGTGAAATATCAGGTAAGTACTTTCTCAGAAGAGATACATGGAACACATCTTGAACTTGAGAGAGATTCGGTGGAAAAACCAAGTGATAAGCCATCATTCCAATACAATAAAAAAGTTCAAAAGGATCAATGTATCTAGGGATCAATTTCACTTTATTTAAAAGTATCAAATCCTTCTTCCAAATATATATTAATAGGAATACCTTATCACCAACTTTGAACTCTTGATCTCCCCAAAGATTATCAGCATAACTTTTTTGTTGACTTTGTGAAACTCATATGTTCTATTTAATGGATCTAAACTTATCTAAAATTTTATTAGATATATTAGGTCCTAATAGATTCCTTTCTCCAAATTCATCCAAACATTTTGCAGTTCTTCACTTCCTACCATATAGGTCTTCATAAGTATCCATCTAAATGCTCAAATGAAAGTTATTGTTGTAATAAAATTCCACAAAAGGAATGTGTTAATCCAAAATACCTTTAAAATCCATAGAGAAATCTCTAAAAATGTATTCTAGAATTTGAATTTTCCTCTCAGACTAAACATCTATCTGAGGGTGATAAGCAGTACTAAAACTCAACTATGTATCCATATCCTACTAAATACTTCTTCAGAACTTTGAGGTGAACCTCATATCTTGATCAGATACGATTGAGAGTAGTACTCCATGAAATCTTATAACTTTATTAATGCATAACTTAGTAACATGATCAAGAGATAAATACTCTCTAATAGAAATAAAATGTTCCTATTTTATGTGACAATAAACTATAACCCAAATAGAATTGTTCCATTTAGATATTTTGGGGAGTCTAATGATATAATCCATGGTAATATTTTATAATTTAAATTATGCTATTGGTAATGGTTGTAACATCCACTTAGACTACTATCAATTAGCCTTAACTTACTAACACACTAGGCATCAGGATACATACTCTGCAATATATATTTTTATATTATCTCACAATAAGTAATCTTTTAGATATCTATACATCATCATACTTCTAGTATGAATATAGAATTATGAATTATGAGCTTCATACAACAACTCCTTTAAGTATGGTATTGATGGAAAACATACCTGGTCCCTAAAATTTATTATTCTAGTATGATCATGGTTGAACTTAGGAATATTCCTCACCTTCTTTTATAATTACACATCTTCATTTTATGCTTTTTTAATCCTCTCATGGATGGATAGTTGAACATTCATTGGAAAAAGATAAGATATGTCCATTTTCCTTATGATTTCAAGATCTATCTTATGTGAATCTATAAATATTATATCCCTTTAAATCCTCGTCATGGAAAATCTAGAATGGTCTTTCTAACTAAGAGCATCAACCACCATGTTTTCTTTCCTAGGGTGGTATTGTATTGAGCAATAATAATCTTTGATCAACTCCAACCATATTATATGACACATATTCAAGTCTTACAGTGTAAATATATACTTCAAGATTTTATGATCAGTATATATATCACACCTTTCACAATATAAATAATGCTTCTATATCTTTAATACAAAAATTAGCATGGAAAACTCTAAATCACGAGTCGAATAATTTTGGCCATGAATTTTCAATTGGAGAGAGTCATAAAATATCACTATATCGTTTTGTATGAGGAAACATCATAGTACTTTATTTGATGCATCACTATATATCACAAAATCTTCTCCACTACAGGGTAGTTTAAGCACAGGTGCACTGACCAACCCTCTCTCCAGTTCTTTGAAATTCACCCCACATTCATCTGTCTACAAGTACTTAACCCCCTTCTAAGTCAAATTGGTGAATGGATTATATAGTCTTTATAATCACTCAAAAATAATCAATAGTATCCAACAAACCTAATAAAACTACAAATCTCAGTTACTGTGGTTGGTCTAGGCCATTTATCAATAAATTCTTTCTTTGAAGGATCCACCAATATATCCTCACTTGAAATTATATAACCCAAGAATTATACTTTTTGTATCCAAAATTCACACTTTATAAATTTGGCATATAACTTCTCCTTCCTTAGGGACATCAGTACAATCCTCAAATATTTTTCATTATATTCTTTAATCTTTGAATATATAATAATATCATCTATAAATACTACCAAAAACCAATCAAAGTAATCTATAAATTATTTATTAATTAAATCCATGAAGATAATAGGAGTATTGGTAAATAAAAATTTCATTACAATATATTCATAATGACTATACCGCATAAAAAATGATTTCTTGGGTATATAATCTTTCTTGACCCTATGCTGATGATATCTAGATTGAAGTTCAATCTTTTAAAAAATTGATCTCCTCATAATTGATAAAATAAACTATTATATATGGCAGAGAATACTTGTTCTTAATAGTGATCTTGTTAAGTTCCTAATGATCAATGAAAAGATTCATTGACCCATATTTCCTCTTAATAAAGATAATAGGTGTACCCCATGGTGAATCACTAGGCTGGATGAAACCCTTATATAGATTCACTTAGAGTTAATTCTTTAATTATTGAAAATCAATCATGGACATTCTATATGGAGTATTTGAAATAGTTATAACACCAGGTATGAGTTCTATTGAAAACTCAACTTCATGATTTAGGGGAAGGCTAGGAAACTCTTTTAGACAAACATCAACAAAATCTCATAAAATATTTATATCCTCAATGCTGATATTCTCCCCAACCATTTTAGATAAATATCCCTCATGAATAGGTAGTAAAACCCATATAATGGACGTAATTTCCATTGGGAGTTTGGGTTCATCCTCACATAGATAGAAAATCATAGGTTGATATAGAATATCAAATTTAACTTCCCTTCCTCTATAATTAATATGTGATCTATACTGAGAGAGACAATCCATGATTATAATTACATAAAAATCAATTAGAGGGATAATAACAATATTTTAAGGAAGAACATTCCCAAAATCTTATATATAAGAGGATTTATAGACTTGAGATGTGATTAAAATTATAATTTTTTACTACCAACTCAACATCTAATCATTGAGGTGGTGATGTGATACACTTAGAAAATTACTCAGATATAAAAGAGTGGGTATAACCCAAATCAAATAAAACATTTTCACTTCCAGAGTGGATGATAAGTGTAAATTTTACCACATCATTAATAACTTCCACTTTAGCTATAGTAATTACATAAGCTTGATATTATCCCCTTATATTATTTCATGTTATGTTCCCTAAATTCTTGTTAAAGTGGTTTGAATAATTCTCCATTTTTTTATAGATAAAACATTGGATAATAGTGGTTTCTTTCTTTTACTTAAATTTAAGAGCCTTATGAACACTTTCTCTTCACTTGAAATAAACTCCTGTTCCCATTAATAAAATAACTTGGCATTTTTTTCATAATTATCACATGTTAGAAATCCCATACTACCTTTATTCTTCTTTGAAACATTTCTTTTTTCTTGGTGCTCTATCAGCCTCTTCTTTTCCTGACTTCCCTTGATGATATAATACCTATAAAATTATTTCTCTGTCTTGATGGAACTTGAAACTATATCATCATATGATGAAAATGTTTAAAAAACTAGTTCCCTTTAGAGACCCATATCAAGACCATAAAATAAATGGTCAATATTTCTTTCTAGATTACATATGTAATTAACAACATGCCTAGTTAATACTATAAAGTTATGCTCATACTTTTCCACACATTCTTATTCTTTATGATTTAAATTGAGGAAATTTCTCTCCATTTCAGCCTGTTGTTATTTAGGGAAGTATTTATCAAATAATATCACTTTAAAAATTATCCATTCCTTGATTTATATTTTTTTAAACCTCTTTAGTGTTATAGATTGATGAACATCATTGACCAACATTTCCTTTAGAAAAATAAACTTCAAGAATTACCTTTTCTCTTTCATTACTTCCCAAAGATCATAATGAAATTTTGAGGGACTTAATCCATTGTTAATTACTAATAGATTAGTAGTTCCATTAAAATTTGGAGGATTCTATTTCATGAAGTGATCCAACATAGGTGAATCATTCTATAGAATAAAATGTTGTTCTATATAGGAAAGGGTATTTTTCATAACCCAAGTTAGCTGCCTTAATATGGCCCTGATCTACTGAGTTCCAGCACCAGCTATATTGGCTTTCTCAATAGGTAAATCTCTAAATTGAATACAAGTGTGGATTACCTTTCTTCCATTAGGTTCCACAATAAACAATGAAACACACTAAGTTATCTTATAATCATAATGAATATTGATCAATAAATTAAAAATACCTATAATGGTAAAATTCTCAAATATTATAAGGAATTATCATAATTCTCATGTTATCTATGTTCATTTAAAATATATTTCCCAAGGTTCCTACTAAATTTTTTATGATACCAACTATAACAAACCAAATCTAATAACCCAAAGTTGGTGGTTTCTTTATTACATTGGTACAAGATATAAGGAATATTACCATGGAGGATCGATCTATTTAGCAGTCTTGGAAAACTAGTTACATAAATGATTTCTATATTACATTAGAAATATAAAAACATAGCTTAGGAAACATTCTTTCATCCTTGATATCATTCATAATATCCCGGGTAAAGGGAAGAAATAAAGGGAGAGCTCATATGGTCAGTAAAGTTTACATACAGGGAAAGATATTATGAGTAAATAAGGCATAATAAACATAGAATAGTGGATAATAAAATCACATTCCATTCAATAAACAACTTGAGTTCAATGAGAACCCATGGATAATAATAACATATCAAACACATGGATAATGAAAACTTAATTATTAATAAAGTAAATGCATTATTATATACATTCACGATCAAGGACTCTCAACCATGATATCATGAATCTTACAATCATGAACTCTCAACTAAGACATCATTATTAATAATTGGGTAGGTGAAAACCAAATACCCATCTAATATAGAATTATTGTTGTTTTGTCTCATGAGGCCTGTTTATGCACATGAGGCTATCTGTAACTAGGCCCCATCCATCACTTTCACATCATATACATTCCTCAAATTTTGAATGATAAATACAATTCATTTTAAAAATGATTTATAAGTTAGAAATTATTCATATTGAATCAAGAATATATAATATCAATATCTCATCATCATAAACCATAAAGAAGAAGAATAAAGATAGTATCATTGGATCATATCCCTAGTAACATCAATGAGAGTTTTCATAGATGAAAATAACTTTAAAATATCACTAGAACATTTCTTGAGGAAAATATCCTTTTAATTTTGAAAAAACTTATTTAAAATCATAAAATTTCTTGAGTATTAGGGAAAAAATTATTTTAAAATAACCAAGGAAACTTGTAAAGGAAGTTTCAAAGAAAAGATTAGTCATGATAGTGGGAAAATTCATTCATGCGGTGTAAATTAAATCATACTTTTTTTCTAAAAATCACCTCATTTGGAAAATGAAAATAAGATTCCTTGTAAAATTTCTTATAGAAATATAAACATGGGTAAAAATGTCACGAATCAGCCACTGGGGCCTATGTCATGACTACCCCAAGCCCGCCTTCCATAGACCAGGGGTTGGAGACTAGCACTGGAAAGGCATTTACCGAAAATGGGAAGGCATTGCCTCCAAACCTATACACACACAAGCATGATACACTACGCTAAAGTAAAACACAATGGAAGAGTAAGGTGCAACCACAACTAGTAACCACAACTAAGTGTAATAGTAAGTACTAAAAGTAAAGAGGCCGAAATACAATCCCAAATGAAAAGATACAACTACAACAGAAAACAGAAAACATCTCCTAAGATGGTCCACCAAGGATCCTACCTGAAGGGTAGGTACAACTCGTCTCCACAACTCTCCACATTAACCATCACCGCCATCCACCGTCAGGTCCTAGCTCCCCGAGTCTCAGTCAAGGCTACCCGTCATCTGCACAAGACATAACAAGGTGCGAGTGAAGCCCATGTAGGGGTGAGTATAACAATACCCAATAGGGATCTCGAGACCCCGAGACCCCCAAAGGTATCTCAGAATTCCACAAAGGAAAACCACAATCATGATCCCAATCACAAATCACAAAGAAAAATACACATCTCAAAAACTAAGTACAACCGAGTACAATAGTACAGATGATTAGTCGTAAGGTTAGATCATCTTAATCTGTCAAGAGGCACTGCTGATAACCCACACAGGATCGATAGGTACTAACCCCCCCCCCCAAGACCCACACATGATCGATAGGTACTAACCCCCGAAAGACCCACACATGATCGATAGGTACTAACCTCCGAAAGACCCACATAGGATCGATAGGTGCTGATTCACACAGAATCTATAGGTTCTAATGCACAGAGAATCGCTACATGTTGATTCTCATAGAATCGCTCGGTGCTGATTCACATAGAATTGTTGGGTGATGATTCACACAGAATCGCTGGGTGTTGATTCACACAAAATTATTGGGTGCTGATTCACACAAAATCACTGGGTGCTGATTCACACAGAATCGCTCTTCATTCTTCACATCTCATCCAAACATAGGATTCCATCTCATAGTACGCTTTCTTCTAGGAGAAACCGTTCCTCAAGCCACCAGTCGCATTTCAACCAGAAAAAAGTACCACGTAGAAGTAACCCAATGATTTGTCACGTCATATGGGTTCCAACACAACAAATGACACCATGTCAACTGGATGCCCGGTCTGTAAGTTATTGGCATTTTAGTGCTGAGGGACCGATTAGATTCGGGGTTGATCCAACTCGGTTGTAATCTAAAATTCTCCAAAACTCTCGTGGAGTATCTCAAAATTACCTTCTCGCTCCAAGGATCCCAGTGCCATAGACAGTTTATCAAATGGACGTCTGGTTCGCAAGTTATGGTCACTTAAGTGTTTCTGGGCTCGAGAGGGGTCCAGGTCCGACCCGTCAAGGCCCGAACCGGCCTAGGCTGACCACGGCGGGATCGGCCCGCTGGGCCGAGGATCGGCCCGACCCGCCCCGACCGAGCTGGGCCGTGGCAGTTCAGCCCACCGGCTGGCGCGACTCATGTAGGGATCGCACGGTCCACCTGTCGAATGACTCAAAGGAGCTGTTTAATTCATTTAAGCGGTAACGCCTCCAGGCTATCCGCAGGACCCGTAGGGATCAGGTCCGTCACCTTCCACCACAACTTTGATGCCGCGACTTCCACCTGCGGCGTGCGACAGTGCACTGCCTCCTCCCTCCGTGGACGGATGAGTGTCGGTCACCCCTTCGGGTCTGCCGTGGTACCTTTGGATGCTGCCTCTCTTCCGCGGCCGGCCGCCGCCATCGCTGCTGTTTCCGATCACCGGTGCCGCACCGACAGAGCTTCCACGGGCCACCAAGTGAGCTCCGATGGTCCGTTCTTCCTTCCGGATGCACCTATGGCCCTCCTTGGATGTCTTCGTCACCGCGTGCCTCCTGGATTTGAATTTACATCATGTTGGAAGTTCATCACCGAATAACGAGACCAAAACGAAGCGGTGGAGGGTTTGGGCCTTGTTTGTTTGGCCCGCGCCCTCCATGTTAGCATTATAACGAGTGTGAGTAATTTATACATCACATTAAAATAATGATAAACCCCATTCAAATTCCCTACAACGACCACCCGAAAATTCAAGAATGAGGAGAATAATCATGGAAATTTCTTGAATTAAAAGACAACACCTTCCTCAAGATTCTTTGGAGACGTCGCAGTGGTGGAAGAAGATTCCAAATTCAAAGAAGCCACCGATGTTCGTCGATTTGTTGTCGCCTGAGATTCCGTCTCCGTTGGTGGAAGGTGTCGCATCACTTTTATAGAGGTTCCTCGCTTGATGAAGCTATTCCAAAAACTCTACCCCAAGCCCCATTTAAATATAGGGGGAAAAGTGTGAGTAATGCACCGAGGAATTTATGAGGTTTATTAATTGATGTAATTAATGTGACACATTAATTGACATAATTAATGTGTCACATTAATTACACGAGGGGTGGTTACACAACCAAGGTGTAGCTGGGCATTTAATATCCCATATTAAATGTCTAAATACCTCTATGGTCCCTGCCACCGCTGCTCAACAGGATGTAGAGAAAAAATAAATAAAATAACAATCTCTATGTTATTTTATTATTTCTTTAAAAGTCACAAAAAAACTAACTCTTTCACCCTTACTACTACGGTCGAAGAGAATATTCCATTAAGTGAATCCCGAAACTATGGATTAAATGGTGTGATCGAATTTTTAATTCGAGCACTGGTTCAAAAGTTATAAAATGCCACCCATGCATTTTCTGAACGTACCTTACAAAAAAGTTCAAAAAATTATTAACAGTCACCCTCGACCCACACCGTTCGAGGTTAGGCTCTGACTAAGGGAAACACGCCCTCAATAGCTCAATGGTACTCTCATATTTTCAATCCAAGTTACCTTTTTGAAGTTAATGATTTTACAATAAAATAATTTTCACTTAATTATTTTATTTACGGTAAAAAACTAACTTCCACTAGTGCCCCACACCGGCCAAAGTTAGTATCTTTCTAAGGAAAGAATACACTAAGGAGTTAAATAGTGGTCTTATATTTTTAATCTGAGTCATTTATCGTGAGTTATAGGTATTTGAAAAATAAAATAATTTTATTTAATAATTTTATTTACGGTTATGCCATTTTTGGGTTCTCCCACTGGAGGCCTGTGCTGACTAAACTTAAGTCGTGCCGAGGGTAAACCTGCCATCCTAAACACAACAGTGCCCTCATTTTTCTGATCCAGACACCCATTTAAGAGTTATTCCACTTTTTCAGTAAAACTACTCATGCACACTATTTTAAGATTAATGCTTTTTTGACGGATCATTCCGGGCACTTCAGGCCTTGGAATCACGTGCTGTCAGATTTCACAGTCTTGAAATAATTCCATATAATTAAAAAAAATATATGGAAATTTTGAGACATTACAAAAAATTACTTTAATAAATATTTGGAGAATAGTAAAAAAATTCTTGAATTTTTTTTAAAGAAAATATAGACATGGAAGAAAAATATTCTTAACCAACTTGATCATTTTAAGTACCAAAGAGAGAAAAATAAAACTATTAATTAAAAATTTCATGAATAACCAAAGGAGAATAAAATGTAATAGGTTTATCACATAAGGATCATATAATTTTCCTTAATGTAAATTCAAGCATAAAAAATCTGTAAATAAAATTAGATTGTAAAAGAAATCCCTCACCTCAAGTTCAAATTTCCCCGTAAGTGATTTTAACCACCTTTATAAAAAATTTAGATTTATTATAATTTTATACCAATTACATATAGATATTTATAATATCATATATTATTTATTTATAACATCCCAATACCCATTTATTAATATTTATTTATTAAAACCGTCATTTCTAAGTGTCAACTATTGCATTTTTTAGGTAAGTTTTGGTTTGATTGTTTCAGTCCTTGCATCATTCTCATGGTTAAATAATTAATGGAATTTTAATAATGATATAAATATTTTATATATTTATTATATAAATATTTATAATCATTCATGAAAGGTATACATTAAAAATGAATCATATCACTTTGTGGATGTGGTAATCCCCATGTATGCACGGGCAAAATTATTATTTTTTAACGAGTGGAAGGGTAAGAAGGTAAATAAAATACTATATTAAAATAATAATAAGTATTTCATAAATATAATATATATTCATTATTTATATATTTATAACCATCTAAGTAAAATTATTATGAAAAACAAATTACATCGCCGTGTGGAGACGATAAGCCGTACAGACGCACGATCAATGTTTTCACCTTCCATGGGATGGAAAAGTGATAGAAAATGATTTTCACATAATCATAATAATATATACATATATTTATTATATTATATTAATTATTTTAGGATGGTTACAATATATTTAGAGTATATAGAAGAATAAATAAACTTGAAAGATTCGTAAAAACTATTACCTATTCATTGGTAGAACTCCTTTAAATCCCTTATTAGGGACCCATGAAATGGTATTTTAAGAATACCATCACTTACAATTCATTGATAATAAATTTTATAATATAAATATTTATAGTTTTTTTGAGCTAAGTGGATCAATGTAGTGTAAAGAAGAGGGGTGGTGTGTCCTTTTATAAGTGAAGGAAAGAACACACATGTAATTTATAAAAATATTTAAATATAATAAATCAATTTCTTGTGAAAGTAGAACCATGTGGAAATAATTTTGAAAATAAGATAAGATACAATTTAAATCAATTAAACCAAAATTTTTTTGATAGGCTTAAGAAGAATTTTAAACCTCATCTTTTGGTTTAACCCCTTTGATATCCAATTTTAATATTAACCATGGTAACAACCTTTTCAATCTTAAAGAGTTATAATTTTACTTATAAGTTAACAATTTTCCCATAAATGTACAAGGGATGAAATTATAAACCATTTATAATCCTAATTTACCCTTTCAACATTCTTATTATTTTTAAATTATTTAATAAAATATTATTTAACATAAAATACTATTAAAGTCATTTTAAGAACTATTCACATAATTTGACTTTAAAAACATCAATACAATAATAGAATTATAATATAATAAATTAAACCATCAATAATACAATATTATTAACCATAAAATTAATTTTTTACCATAATTCATCCAAAATACATTAATTTTAATGCTTTTAAAACTATTTACCTTGATTTTTCCACTCCATGCACAAACACCATGTCAACATTGTATAAGAATTTAAGGTAATTATATAATCATTAAAAAATAAATATAAAATAACATCATAAAAATAATTTAATTATTCTCAAAACAAAATTTAAGATTTATTCATAACTTATTTTTACCCTTATGTAAACATATAAGATAAATTTCAAAGCAAGAGAATGGCATTTTATATTTTTATTTACTTAAAATATTATACAGGCAATTATCAAAGAAAATGGATCCAAATAGACATAAATTAGAAAAATAGATAAAATTGGATGGACTAAGAAATTCAATAGGATAAAGAAAATATTTAGGTATATTTTAAAGTCTTTTTTACATTAGTTTTAACCTTAATTAACCAAATTTACCCTTTTACCATGGTGTAAATTTTTATTATTTTTATTATTAATTATGAAAAAAATGGACCTATTTAAAATTTTGAACCTCTTAATTATGAATCCATTTATTAGGATTTAATTTTTATAATTTTCATAACTCAATTTAATATAAATGTAAAAAATGAAACTAAAATTTTTTTTTTGAAAAATTCATTTTTAATTATAAAAGTATTTTTATACCAAGATCAAGAATAATATTGATCCACAAGGTATAAATTGAAATATTTAAAAAAAAAAAATCTAATTAAATTTTAAAACAATTTAAATCAAAATGGGGCTTTGAAAATATATGAAAATAAAAGAAAATTTCCTTTAAAAATTGGTATTTACACCATTCACCCAAAAATCAACTTTTTTAAAAAATTCCTAAAAATTAAACCTAAGATAATTTTGATAAGTTTCTTTCAAAAATGATATAATTTTATTATTATATTAAATTTAAAATAGTTTAAGAAATTAATTATGATACCTATGCACAAAATGCAATAAAAAGCATTTTCTAAGAAAATATATTTTTGAAAAATAAAATGACTTCACTAAAAATTGAGTACTTATTTCATAATAATAAATAAATAAATTTGTATTTAAAAAAACCTTTATATATATTTTTTATAACATAGTTAATCCTATTCATATCCGCCAATCTAACAATTAGATGTTGACTATCACATAATAATATTTTAATAGCATACCGTGATTTTTTAATCTTAATATTGCATGTAAAGAAAATTATCAAAGAAATTAAATTTATTTGATGAGAAATATATCATATAATTTTAGGGTGTTGCAATGACATTAGTTTTCATTAATCAATCATGAAAAATGGTTCCAAAATTAATCTTATTCTACTCTAAACCCTTCAGCGCCTTGGCTTTAGTGAGAAAGATTTATCCCCCTCAAAGTTAACAATATTTGGATATGATAAAAGTTAACAAAAGATTCTTCAAAATTCCAATTTGAAATAATAGTTTGGGGACCTTATCCCAAAATAAAAATTCATGGTCGTATTCTAGAATATAACTTTCAATGTTATTTTAGGAAGACCATGGATTCACGTGTATACTGCGGTGCCTGCATCATATCACCAATGCTTGAAATATGTAGTTAATGGGTAGGTTGGAGAGGCTTAATATATGGAAGTATAATATTATAAAAGGGAGGAAAATAACATGGAAGTAGGATATGATGACTAGATCTGTAACGAACTAACTCGGGTCAACTAGTCATGCCACCCGAACTAGCCCATCACGTAATATTGGTAAAACAAGATAACGAAAAACAGTCTTGAATATAATAAAAATAATATATAAAACTATATTAAAAAGAAGAAATTAATGAGATACCACAAAGAAATACAATCCAAGACAAAACAGGCTAAACCATAAAGTAAGTCAAAAACCCCACATGACCAATAGTCACCTTCGGACTAACCCAAATTGAAAGCATAAACAATAAGAGAAGATAACATTGTATAATATGCTCTTACCTTTACCTAAATCCTGCAATAAAACATCTAAAAATGATCAAAGGAACAATTAGTGTGTGAGACAAATCCTAGTAGGATATCACCACCATTTCTATACAAGGCCTAATATCAATAATGAAACAATTCTAGGTTTTAAAACAAAATATCTTTATAAATCATTTTTAGAAATTAAATTCAGTTGTAAATCATTTTCCCCTTTTATTTGTTGGTTTTCATAAAATAATTTCATATTCTAAAACCAGAAATATGAAAAGTTGAAGTGATAAAATAGGAAATCATATCCATGAATCAAGAGGTAATAAAGTAAACACATATCCATAAAATAATATATCATGTGAATCTATGTGATATAACCTCATATAAAAAACCATGATCACAAATCCATGATAAAAATAATTATACGATGAATAACCATAAATTATAAATGAAAAATCACCTTGTATTGAGATCTATCCCATGGTACACTGTGTACTAGAAACTAAAGAGCCTAAACAGGTTTAACATTGGATTCAACTGATATCGAGTCCTTCCAGTCGATATCACAAATGGTTACCTCATAGTGGTGCTAAACACACACTAAGGCTACCTATGTCTCTTTCCTAATGCACCCAAGGTTACCAATTTTCAAATTTCCAAATTAATTTTAAAAACCATGCTCAAAATTTTATAAAACATTTTCAAAGGCAATTTAATCTTCTTAGGAGTTTTAAAACCCATGTCCAAATCAAGAAAATCCATTTTCAAAGAAAACACCCTTTTTAAAAATAGTTTCTCTTCCAAGAAATCATTTGAAACCACTTATCACTTCAAAAAAATTAACAACCCAAAGAAATTTATCAAGAAATGATATGAAATTCAAAAAATTAACCCATTATATAGAAACACCTACCACAACACTATTAAAACCTAGTTGCTTTCGGCAATGGTGACTAAAAACCAAGAAAATGACCATCGAAAGATGAGGCAAGCTAAGAAAATGGAATGGATTAATATAAAACACTATTTGATCATATCCATATCCAAAACCATAGTCGAAACAAAATCCAAATAAAAACTAGAAGGATTACATAACTAGAGAGAAGAAATCCAACCACAATGGTGATCAATCATAGAAATAAGTGACCTGAAAGAAATGAAATCACCCAAAATCACCTAGGAATAAACTATTAGTCGAGATCAAGGAATATTGTAATGAATGAAATAATAAACCACTCATGAAACACCCTAAAATCAAAATTCATGACTATCACATGGCATGTAATCCCATTACATGTTGTGTATTCCAAGAAGATCATATACATTGAAAACCCCATCGCATTTTAATTAAAAATTCAATATTTTTATTATATGACATGAACCCTTCACACGGTGTGTAAACCTCCCACACTATGTATCCAGTTCATAGATTCTGGCAAACAACCATTACACAACGTGTACTCCCATTACACAACATATAATTTCCCAACTAATAGGAAAAATCATAGGTTTAAGATGAAAATTACAAAAAATACCTTACTTAACCATTATAGGTATCCTCCCAATTCCTTTTCAACATTTTCATCAAAAAATAAAAGGAAGCCAAAAATAAAGTTTAAAACATACATAGTAGAAAGGTAACATGGTGTTACAAGGTTACTAACAACAATGGATTGAATCCTGATCCTCCCAATACATGGTTTATTATTATCAATTATTACATGTTTCCCCTCAATCAACTCAAAGAATAAAGTATAATCAATGAAAAAATTAAATCTGATCAAGCCCCAAATGACTTGAATATAGATTTTTTTGGTATTTATGATATCAGTCATCTTGGCCATTTAGAATGATGTTTCCCAACCATCTAGGGAAGTGTGTGGTATAAACCTAGATAGTATCCCCAAAATTGATGACTGATCCGATCATAATTACTCTTTAAAAGGTTTTAGATCTCTTGAGGTTAGATTACACTACCTCTCAAGTGATGATAATTTCCCTAGTATATCCACATTTACTCCCTCTTCAGGATCTCAAAAGAAAGAGGGAGGTGAATAAGTATAGGATCTTGATGATTACCTTACAGTATTTTAGGAATTTTTTATAGAAACAATAGCCATTTACACATAATATTGCATGATTTTAAGCATAATTAAACATGAGAGTACAAGCTAAGGATCGTGAATTCTAGTGTCTTTGAAAACTAGGTACATAAAACTTAAAACATGGGACTAAAAAACACTTCTTTATTTAATCTTCAAAAATATTCCCTAACTTCCATTGTGATCATACATATTCATAGGATACCCTATGGAACACATGAAAAAAGGGATGGGCTAAATAGCCTAGTAAGGGAGTATACATAAGAATAAGGCTTTAGCACATAGGATAGAAGGCACGTCATAATGATAAAAAATGCATGAAACATATAGAATCATAACATATAAACATTGGATAATATAAACACAGAGTCATATAAATGTGTTAGCAATATAAAATATGACTTTATTATGAGTCAAGGCTAACCGCCAAGATCATTTCACATAGTATCACAAGCCAAGGCTAACCGCCAAGACCGTCACACATAACATCTCATGAGACTTAACTTTACCCAATGAATTGGAGTGATATCTGGGTGCACCCATCTTAACTTTTCATGAATATGTTTTCCACATAAATATTCATACATAATCAATCTTACATAAACATAAGGGTTACCCATGGAAAGAATTGGGTACCATAATCATGTCATAAATCATAAAAAATGGTCGTATCATAAAAGTGTCCCTGAAAGAAAGGAACCAAAATATACATGTAAATTAATAAGGGAAAATAGATATGTATCATGGTGAGTTATTCCACGTATAATTTACAACACGTAAAAAAAGTATTCAAGAAATTTTAGCATAAAAACACTTTGGAGCAGTTTTAAGGAAAATACTATAGAGCCTTTAAAATAGAAAAGGGAACAATATTTTACACAAAACCAGAAGAGATATAGGAATGTTTTCACAATAAAAATACTTATTTTATAAATACAATGGTTTATTAGAACATAATATATAGTGAACTTGAAATCGGGTAAGAATTCAGAAAGCTCCCTCAAAACGGGTTTGCTTATCGAGAAGTATTGGGGAGGGAATCATTGAAAGACATGTACATCCCCAAAAGGGAATGATGAAAAAAACTTATTACATGAGTTTGGAACATTTAAATAGATTTTATAAGATGAAAATAAGAAGAATAGATAACCTCATTTAGGTAAAAATAAAGATAAAGAAACCCGAAGGAATAAAGGAGGTTCGGGTTGAATCCCTTACAGAATTTCAACATGGTATTGTGTGTACTTAAGAGGGATTAAAGAGAGAGAAATGGGTTTCCCATCATTTAAACATCTTGAGGAAAGTATGGGGTAGGTTTTTAATCATACCTCATCACTAGGAATTACACATAAAAGGGCATAACATAGAGGAAAATATTGAATAAAAGTGAAATAGAGAGGACCCCTTACCTTAATTTCTGCTTAATTTCGTCTCTTCTGCGTCTCTTGAAAAATAAATTTATATTTATTAAAACAATTATATAAAATTTAATTATATTAATTTTATAAAAATACTTATCAATTATATTCATTTTATTTTATTTCATAATTTTCGTTGATGAAATTTAAGCGTTTTGATATCATATTTTACTTAAGAATTTTCCGTCTTGCGACGATTTCAATTTTTATTAAATGTAATTTATAAATTAGTATAATAGTTTCAGAAGCATATAATACATGGAATTTTATATTAATATATTATATATAATTTATATTTTCCAAACATTAAGGTGTTTATAATAATTATCTTGGCAACATCTCCGTAGATGTTTAATCGACCTTTAACGGGATGTTGTCGATAGTGCGAGAAAGGGAAGTATGAAATTTATATTTTTCATTAATATGATTATTAAAGAAGGTTTAAATAATTAATATAATTTTAAATTACTGTATAACAAATTTTTTATCATAAGTTTTTGAAAGGGATAGGGTAAAATAAAAAAAAGAGGAAGAAAAGAGAGAATATTTAATAGAGTCTTACTCTCTCCTCGATGTAGCTTCTCTTGCACGAAACTATAAATCCCTTGGTGATTGGAGTTTGAGGGCTCCATAAAGTCACTAAATATTCTAAGAGTCTTAATAGGGAGAATTTGGGTAGATATTAGGCTTAGTAATGGATGAGAGGAATAGTTTTCCAAGGGAAGGGAGAGGGGTTATTTATACTTGAGGAGGGGGTGTTTTTAGAATAAAATATTAAATAAAATAATATATCAAATGTTAGACTTGTAATAGTAGTTTTTTGACAAAATAAATCATATATTAGTATAATATAATTAGTTTTATACTTTAAATAATCTTTATAATATGAATTAATTAATTTATTAAAAGGAAAGTGAAAAGAAAGAGAAAATGATATCTTAAAGAATCACTTTTTGACTTTAGGTTTTGGAAAGTTATTTTTAGGTTTGAAAATTGAGTTTACTCTATTTTAATGAAAAAATTATGAAATTAAATAGAAAATGTCCTAATATAAAGTTTTAGAAAGTTTATGTCATCATTACATTATGAATGATGCAATTTATGATATACCAGTTATGTGAAAAACTGTATTTTTACTATTCACCTAAAAATGGAAGTATTTCAGAAAATTACCAAAAAAATCACCCTAACTATTTTTAGATGTTTAGAATCCAAAAATGAACTCCATTTTTAAAAAATAATTCTCTAAATATTATTAATTTAATATTTAATTAAAATCACAATTTACTTGAAAAATACAAATTTTAAATTTAAAACCATTTTTTCTAAAACTTTGAAAAATTACTTAAGGTCACATAAAGTTATCATAGAATAAAAATATTAATTTATGAATACATTTCATGAAACTAAATTTTCATTTAAATTATTAAATTAATCATAAAATTGTAATTAAATATTCCTGACTTATAAAAATACCAACAACTTATTAATAATTTTTAAAATATTTATTTACTTATACTATGATATAATTATACCATATTGTCACTTATAAAAAGATAAATTTTATTTATACTTTCATTGGAGAGGTTACTATTAAATTGGTTAGTTTACTATTCATAAGAGTCACATTACTATTCCAAAGGTCAAGTTACTATTGCTATATGTTCCTTAACTTCTAAATATACCCTTTTATTTCACTTATTCTTTACTTATAGAGTTTGTATTGTGTTCTAAAAGTAATATTATGTGATTATACTATAAGAAATAATTATAAGAAGGGAATTTATATTGATAAAACTCTGGGTCATTACATTCTTACCCCCTTAAGAAATTTCACCCTCAAAATTTCATTTTATATTATAGGCCATAAACTCATGCAAGTACTTTTCCTTTATTTCCTCCTCCAGTTCCCTTGTTTCCTCTTTTTACTTATGATTCTTCCATAGTAACTTAAACAGGTGAGTAGTCTTGTTACATAAAACTTTATCTCTACGATCCAAGATCTTCACTGGGTTCTCTTAATAAGATAGATCATCCTCCAACTATACCACCTTCTAAAGAGAGTACATGTGAAGGGTCTGGTATGTACTTCCTTAAGAGGGATACATGAAAGACATCGTGTACCTTGGATATGGTAGGAGGAAGTTCCAGTTGATAGGCCACATCTCCAACACAATAAATGATCTTGAAGGGGATTATGTACCTAGGTCTTAGCTTCCCTTTATTCCCAAATATCATGACCTTATTCCACAAAGATACATAGAGAAATACCATGTCTCCAACTTTGAACTCAAGGTTTCATTGACGTTTGTCTGCATAACTCTTTTTTCAACTTTGGTCTGCCTTGATGTGCTACTAAATGGTTTTCACCTTCTCCACCATTTCTTCAACCATTTCAGGTCCTATCAGCTTATGATCACTGAATTTATCCCAACATGCCGATGTTCTATACCTTTTACCATAAAGGGCTTCATATCAAACCATTCAGATGATTGACTGGAAACTGTTTTTGTAATAGAATTCAACCAGTGAAATATGTTGTTCCCATCCTCCTCTGAATTCCATAGAACATGATCTCAACATGTCTTCCAGTGTCTGAATAGTTTGCTCAGATTGGCCATCATTTTGAGGATGGTAGGCCGTACTGAAGTTTAGTTTAGTGATTAGATAATGTTGGAGACTTTTTCAGATGATTAGACACTAAATTAGTCTAATATTTATTGTTAATATATATAGTATTCATGTGATTTATTATTTATAAACACCATTTTAGTGCATTTTACAGTTTGAACATCATTTCACATTATGATTGTAATTCTTTCTTAAAATGCACTATTATGTGGTAATTTTTTTAACATAATTTAAAGTACCCAATGATCTTGATTTTATTTTCGTATTTAATTTTCAGGTTTCTAATTATATTGGTAACAATTCATACTTGTGGAGTGTTGGAAGATTCAAATTGAAAGACCACATGCAAACAATTCTGGAGAAGGCAGATTGGACACCATCCCACTGATGAGAATGTGGGGCCCAACATATATGCCCAATGAATCCCAATTTTCTTGTTATTATAGAAGAAATATATAGTAACAAATAATTATTTAGGAGAAAGTGCTAATTCGACCTCCATGATGGTTATTAAGGCGGCCCAATTTGGAGATAAAATTGTGGGCCAGATTCTGCGGCCCAGAAAACAGCCTACCAATTTAATCATATCTCGACATACACAACTCCAAATGGTCCCACATTTTATAGGAGGTTATGAGAAATCTGGGGATCCATTTTCATATTCTACATTCCACTCAAATTCGGCCATCTATAAGGTCTTCCATGCGCCTCTGTTTAGTGGAAGAAAGCTGACTGCAACTTCAGGTCAAGGGTGGAAAAGTCTCCCCTCCCTTAACTTTCTACCCACCTCGGCCCATCACCATTAATTTATGTGACTTACAATGTTGTAGGCTAGACCCAAGGCTTCAAAATTTCATATTTAAGGCAGTAGTGGTAGACGAGTTGAGCATCTTTGGTGCTTTTTTCAATTGTAATGTTATGCTACGATTTTGTTGTCTCAAGTTTGTCTTCCACATGTAAGTTGTTCAATTCACTTTAGTTTCTTAATAAAAGTTCTTATTATCCTCTTATTCTGTTCTTCTCCATATCACTTTTATACTGTTGGTTCAAGGTGTGAATTTATTCACCAAACCTTGTGAAATTATCACACAACGGTGGAGTGATCGTTATTTCATTGTTTTTTTACTTCTCAATTTCCTCCCTCATGAGTCTACTTTCCTCTTCCATTGAAACCATAGAATCAATGGAGGGATAAACCACTTATGGTTTGATCCAAGGGAGTATAAAAGGGAAATATTGGATGTTATTTCTCAGTCAATTAATTTCTAATCACTTATTTTAATTGAGAATTCTGTTTTAAGATCTTTAAACTCCTTCATCCTTATTGAATTTAAGGCCACACACTTTAAGTGTTAATATGAACCTTTACCTTGAAGTGCTCAAAACATTGATCCTTGAAGTGTATAGGTGATTAGTATTAAAGTGTTTAGGTATTAAAACAGTAAGTGATTATGTTGTTTTATCTTCTTAAATGAACCCATCTCAAATATAAGAAATTGAAATAGATGAAAATGAATTCATCTAATCCACCCCAAGTGATAACCTATGATCAACTCATTATTTTAATTGGAATTCACTTAAGTATCTTAGAATTAAATTAAACCCATATAATATCAACCCAAGTTGGCCACTTAATATCAAAAAACAATCCATATAATTTACTAGTCTATAGGTTACTTCTTAGTTATCTAAGGATTCGACAACCCAAGCTAAACTACAAGGACCGTTCTACCTTCATCTCTTGAGTAAATTTGATTGTGAATCAAATTTTGGCGCCGTTTATGGGGACCCAAGTAAGTAATCTCAATAACCATTCTATTCTCCCCCATTTATTCTATTATCACCCAAGATCTATTATCTTTTCCCTTTCTCGTTTTTTATCTTTTGGTGCATGTCCGCCTACACTCATGATCAATCAAACCGTCTAATTAGGGTGGATAGTCTAGGGGTTGGGGATTCAAGTACACCAAGGGAATTATTTCCATTATATCCTAATCTTCCTAATACTCTAGAGTTAAAAATTGATCCCATTTCAATGGAATGTCTTCAAAGAAACCAACTCAGAAACCCGAGTGGGAACCAAAATGGAAACCCAAATGAGGCAGCCTCAAACTTGGGGAATGCAGTTGATAAAACCATGAATGAATACATCACACCTACCTGGACTAATACCCACACATTCATTAGACACAATTCCCTAGGATATGAAAACTACATATTTAAACCCCATGTCCTAAACCACCTTCCCACATTCCATGGAATGGAGTCTGAGATTCCCTACCTTTACGTTAAGGAGTTCAATGACATTGTAGAAACCATGTGTCCCCCACATCAACTAGAATTATCTAAGATGTGGCTATTTCATTTTTATTTAAAGGATCGAGCTAAAAATTATCTAAACAATTTGAGACCATCATACATCAACTCTTGGGACCAATTACAAATATAATTCTACAAAAACTAATTTCCCCACCACAAAACAATTACACTTAAAAAGAGAATCAATTTTTTTTTTGAAAAAGAGAGAGAGTCATTCTATGAAACATGAGAGAGTTTCAAGGACACTCTAAACATGGTTTCACACCATGGTTTTTATATACCTGAACAAGTGAGATTTTTTTATGAAGGGTTAGGCCTAGGGAATAAACAATTCATTGACATGATGTGTAATGGAACCTTAAAAAACAAAGCTCCAAATGATGCTTACAAGTATCTAGAAAACCTTTCTGAACAAAACCAAACATGGGGAACTTCACCTTATTTTGAAAAGATAAAAAGAAATACTGGAATTCATACATGTAGAGAAGAGGAAAGACTTAGGGCTAAACTTGCAGCACTCTCTAGGAATGTTGAAGAGATAAACCTTAGGAAATTCTATGAAATCCAGACTGTAGACCCTATTTGCACAATTTGTGACAAACGTGACCATAAGGCAGAAAACTGCCCAACCATTCCATCCATCATAGATGTTCTTTTAGGAGGACCCATAGTGGAAGTAAATGCTTTTAACTTTCAAAATCCTCAATACCAAAACACCTTCAACCCAAGGTATAATGACCACCCAGGCTTCCACTGGAAAGATAACCAACAACCTAGCCAAACACAGGGATAGAATCCTTACCCCCATCAGAACTACCAAACCCATAACTAGTTCCAAACCCAACCTATCCAATACCAAAAACCACTGGTCCATTTTCAACAACCCATACCACCTCCAAAATATCCCCCTAGGATAAACCAATCTTCTCAAGCACCAACCCAAACTGTTCCACAAATCCTACTAGAAAAACTGTGCAAACAAATGGAAAGGATGAATTCAGAAGTATCTTCCCTTAAATAGGAATGTCAAACCATCAAAAATGGAAAGGAACCCATTCCTACACAAGCCATTCCACAACAAACAGTAATGGGAGAGTCAAGTTTTACTCAAACAACTCATGAACAACTAAAGGCTGTGGCTATTTTATGAAGTGGTAAATCAATTGAGAAACTTGAACAACTAATTCAAAACCCATCAGAAGATTCAAACTTGGATGAAAATTCAAATGAACCAAATTATCAAACTGAAAAACAGAATAACATTTTCAAAGAAATAGATCTTCAACAAAAAACCCCACAACCTGCACCATTTTCTCAATGCATTAGGGGGAAAACCAAGCCTAAATTGAGTGAAACATTGAGGAAAATCTTCTCACAAGTCAAGTTGAACATTCCCCTTATTGATTCCATTCAAAACATTCCTGCATAATCAAAATACCTTAAGGACCTCTACACATTTAAAAGAAAATTTTCACATAAAAACCAAGTCCTTTTGGTTGCTAATGTGAGTACCACCATTCAAGGGACCATTCCTCCTAAGTTGAAAGGCCTGAGTTTCCATTACATTAATGTTTAACTAGGAGAGAGAAAAGTTTTCAAGGCCTTGTGTGACCTAGGTGCTAGTGTAAATCTCATTCCCTATGCTGTGTACTACTAGTTAGGCCTAAAGGAGCTCCAAACCACATCTGTCACACTTCAACTTGCTGATCATAACATTAGGGTTCCAAAGTTTATTTTAAAGGATGTTCTGGTAAAGGTTGAAAACTTCATCTACCCTGCTGACTTCATTGTCCTTGACAACCATCCAAACTTAGGAAATAAGGAACAAACCCTAATTATCCTTGGTCATCCTTTCCTTGCAACAATCAACTTTGTTATCCGAGTTCAAAATGGGAACATAACCATCACCTTTGGAAACATGAGTCTAGACTTGAACATCTATAATTAAAGCTCAAAAATAGGGGATGATGAGGAAATTCATGAAGTAAACATGATAGAAAGAATTGATAATGAATCCATAGAACATCAGAGAATATTTGGTGGATGTTTAAGTCAGGATAAGATTGATTTTCTTTGTTCACATGAAGGAATTTTATCTCCTTGGCTTGAATAATTTTCAAATTTCTCTTATGATGAAGTCCTAGGTCCAACAATTAGTGAAAGCTTTCAGGGAACCACTTTCATAGAGACCACTAAAACTTCCTTCCCTAAATCTGATCAAGACAATCTAGTAGTTTAAACTTCTACATATGGGGAATCAATCCTATATAAAACTCTAGGAAGAAAAATTGATCTTGATCCAATGTCCCAATCTTCTGCTAAAATTATGAACCGACCTGATCATGAATTGAAGGAACTTTCTACTACACTCAAGTATGCCTTCCTAGGGGACAATCAAACACATACTATTGTCATTTATTCTTATCTTAAAGCCAATCATGAGAGGATGCTTTTATATTTCCTTAGGAAACATAATAATTCCATTGGTTGGACCCTGTTTGATATTCCTGGGATTAGCCCACTTATCGGGACTCATAGGATTGTTTTGGAATCTGATTCAAAGCCATGTCATCAACCTCAACGGAGAATCAATCCTAATCTCATAGAAGTAGTGAGAAAAGAACTTCTGAAATTGTTAAAAGCTGGTATCATATATCCCATAGCTGAGAGTGAGTGGGTCAGCCCAATCCAAGTGGTTACCAAGAAGACAGGAATCACAGTGATAACCAATATGGATGAAGAGATTCTTCCAACTAGGTTGAGTTGTGGCTGGAGAGTCTGCATCGACTATAGGAAGCTAAAATCATTTACCAAGAAGGACCATTTCCCCTTACCATTCATTGACCAAGTCCTTGAGAGAGTGGCAGGTCATGCCTTCTACTATTTCTTAGATGGGTACTTGGGGTACAATTAGATTGAAGTATCTATATAGGATCAAGGTAAGACTACATTCACCTATCCATTTGTCACCTTTTCCTTAAAACGTATGCCCTTCGGGTTTTGCAATTCCCCTGGAACCTTCCAGCGGTGCATGATGGGAATCTTCTCAGACATGGTAGGGGATTTTCTTGAGGTCTTCATGGATGATTTCTCTATGTTTGGGGATACATTTGAGGGGTGTTTGAGGAATGTGGAGAAAGTTTTGTCCAGATGTGAAGAAACTAATCTGGTCCTAAATTGGGAAAAATTACATTTCATGGTTAAACAGGGATTAGTCCTTGGCCATATAGTCTCGGGTAGGGGGATTGAAGTTGATAAAGAAAAGGTTGACATCATTCTTCACCTTCCATCACCTAGAATTGTTAAGGAAGTGAGGTCTTTCTTAGGACATTCTGGTTCTATAGAAGATTCATCAAGGAATTTAGTTCAATCTCCCACCCCCTTTGTGCTCTCCTAGTAAAGGATCCTCCATTTGTTTGGATAGAAAGATGTGAGGGTTCATTCTCAACCATCAAATACTTTATCACCTCTCCTCCCATTATGAAATCTACAAATTGGAACCTTCATTTCGAACTTATGTGTGATTCCAGTGACTTTGCTGTAGGAGCTGTGTTAGGAAAACATTGTGATAAAACTACTTATGTCATTGATTATGCAAGAAAATACTTAAATGATGCCCAAATAAACTACACCACCACTGAAAAGGAGTTACTTTATATTTTGTTTTCCTTAGAGAAGTTTAGGTCCTACCTCTTAGGATCCCCCATCACTGTGTTCACTGACCATTCTGCACTAAAATAACTCTTCCAAAAACAAGATTCTAAGGCTAGACTGATTAGGTGGGTCCTTATATTACAATAATTTGACCTCACAATTAAGGATAAAAAGGGTGTTGAAAATGTTGTAGCTGATAACCTCTCTAGAATGGAATTCAAAGAGAACTCAAATCACCTTTCTGTGTCTGATTCATTTCATGATGAACACCTATACTCTGTGAGTGACTACCCTTGGTATGCCGACATAGCCAATTTCTTAGTTACAAGAGTCATTCCAAAATTCTTAGGTTCTCAATATTGAAGGAAATTAATTTCTAATGTTAGAAACTATGTGTTTGATGATTCATACATCTATAAGTTCTTCCCTGATCAAGTCATTAGGAGGTGTGTCCTAGAATCTGAACAAGAGTCCATCCTTCAATTCTGTCCTAGTGAGGCATTTGGAGGTCAATTTTTCTATAAGAAAACATCTAATAAGAATCTTCAGTGTGGTATCTTCTGGCCCACCCTCTCAAGGGACTCCTACACATTTTTTCAAAGCTTTCCTAAGTGTCAACAAGTAGGGTCAATCACAAAAAGGAATCAAATGCCACTCACTCCCATCTTAGTGATTAAAATATTTAACTGTAGGGGAATCAATTTCATGGGTCCCTTACCAAAATATAGGGGATACCTCTACATCCTCTTAGCTGTTGATTATGTCTCAAAATGGTTTGAATCCATTCCCACCAGGTATAATTACCATCATGTTGTGATATGATTTCTGAAAGAGCACATATTTTCTTGATTTGGAATTCCTAGGGCTATAATCAGTGATCGAGGAACCCATTTTTGAAACCATATATTCTCTTAACTCATATATAAGTATGGGATTTCTCATAAATTTTCCATTGCATACTATCCTTAAACCAATGGCCAAGCTGAGTTAGAAAATAGGGAGATTAAGAATATTCTTGAAAAAACTATCAATCCTTCTAGGAAAGATTGGTCTGAGAAACTCTTGGATTCTCTTTGGGCATATCATACAACATAGAAAACCATACTAACCATAAAAGTTGGTTTATGGAAAAGCATGTCATTTACCTGTTGAAATTGATCATAAGGATTTTTGGGCAATTAAGAAAATAAATTATGACCTCTCATTGGCTGGAATAAAAACGAAATTAGATCTCAATGAACTTGAGGAACTAAGGATGGAGGCTTATGAAAATTCAAAGATCAATAAAGCTAGAGTTCAAGACTACCAATCTAGGAATATCAAATTCAAATATTTTGAACTAGGAAAATTTGTACTATTGTATAGTTCAAAACTTCATTTACACCCAGGAAAGTTAAGTTTTATATGGTCAGGTCCTTTCATAGTGCATCATGTGTACCCCCATAGGGCAGTAGAGGTTAAAGATCCCAAAAGTGGTTACATTTTCAAGGTCAATGGTCAAAGGTTAAAACCATTCATTGAATCATTCAACAAACAAGAAACAAAGGTTGAGTTAACTGAGCCAACCTATGAACTAGGAAAAAATTGATAGATTTAGGATCCATGTCGGGCTAACGATGTTAAAAAAAGCGCCGCATGGGAGGAAACCCATGGTTTTTAAGTTTCCAATCATTTTATTATTTTAATCAAATTTATATTTAAAATAGGATTAATGAATCATTTTGATATTTAAAAATAATAAAAAAATATAATGTTGACCTGTTCTTCTATTATGAGTATGAATGAGTATGAAAGAGGAGTTCCATATTCATCCGTGTCACGTGGTGTGATCCTTGAGTAATACCTTACCCAAAAATTTCAAAATAAGATAATGTATCATCGATTCATTTTGTTTTTATGTTTTTTTAGGTTAAAATAATATAAAATAATAATAATAATAAAATTAAAAGGCCACATCTTAGGTCATGGGGAAAACCCCGTCACAACCGGCGAAGCTGCGGGGACTCGAACCTGGGACCGAAGGAAGATAGGGGCGCACGCTTACCACTGACCAACAACTTATTGTGTTCCCTTATTCTACAATTTTTTATATGTACTTATATTTTACTTTCTTTATTATATATATATATATATATAGTTTTTTTGTTTTTTTGTTTATTTTTTCCTTTTTCCACTAGGGAATTCTTAGAGTGACATGGAGATTAATGTATTAAAAATAAGCAACAAGAATTTCAACTTCAACCACCAGGTGACTTTATTCCATGATCCTCATTTTCAATTTCTTTTTTGAACTCCCCTTATCTACCTATACCCCTTCTAAATTTTCTTTTCTTTAAAAACTGTAGATAGTGTTATTTTAAGTTGGGGGGGAGATAAAATAAAAAAAATGATTTTATGTAAAAAAATGAATGATTTGAAAAAAAAGTGTGCCTTAATGGAAAGACAAATTTCTTTAACATTTAACATGATAATAGACCTGGTACCCTTTGAAACTGAATATCAAATAATTTAGCATGCCCTAATTCTGATTTTAATCCATGTATATTTTATGAGCATAGATTTTGTAAAGTTTGGCTTCCTAATGTGATATTTCATTGTTTATATTTTCATCCAAATAAAAAAAAGAATCACAATGCATGTCCTTTGGATAGTGGGGTATTAGTTTGAGTTCATGGGGTCCACTAAATAAATATCATAGTTTTGGTGATCATTTTAGTTTTAATATGAGTATTCAATAATTTTTTTTAAAAAACAATAAATTTGAACGTAGAAAAATGAAATGACCTAATGTGTGGCTTTTGGCACTTGGGGATCATGGATCCATAGTTGTCTGGCACAGAGTTAGTAATTTTATCTCTATTTTTGGTAATTTGAATTTGTTTTTGACTGAGTTAAATTGAGATGATTCCCGAGTATGTGGGCTTCACTTGGTTCCCTAAGGTCTTTGAGCCTGGGAGTCATCGACAAAGTCTCACTACATGGTTTGACTCTTTTGAGTGAAATTTCAATTACCATGGAAATTTTTTTAAAAAAAAAAAAGTACAATATTTTTTTGAATACTAATCTTAATATTGAAATGTGATTCCACCTAGCACTTCCATCATTTCCCTCTTGAATAAAGATGAACCCCCATATCTAATGCGGTGCACAACACATCATCACTCTTAATTGATATTGGATGAAATATGGAGATGAATTTGAACAAAGGAATGGTCTTGGGATTAGGATCTTCTTATAACCATATCATGTATTAAAATATTTTTATGGTTTTAATGATTTTTTGGTATAAGGTTTTTTGGTGATCATTGTGTATTAAATTGTTTTTGGAAAAGAGAATTCGAATTTCATATTGTTGAGATATATTTTGCTCGGGACTAGAAAAACTCAAGTTGGGGGGGGGGTGTAATTATCCAATAAATGAGGATAATATTAATTTTTAATATATATAATATTTATGTGCTTTATTATTCACAAACACCATTTTAGTGCATTTTACACTTTGAACATCATTTCACATTATGATTGTAATTCCTTCTTAAAATGCACTATTTTGTGGTACATTTTTTAACATCATTTAAAGTACCCAATGATCTTGATTTTATTTTCATATTTTATTTTAAGGTTTCTAATTATATTGGGAACAATTCATAATTGTGGAGTGTTGGGAGATTCACATTGGAAGACCACCAAAATAGGATTTCATGCAAACAATTCTGGAGAAGGAAGATTAGACACCATCCCACTGATGAGAATGTGAGGCCCAACATACAGGCCCAATTAAGACCAAATTTCTTGGCATGATAGAAGACATATATATTAACAAATAATTATTCAGGATAAAGTTCTAATTCTACCTCCATTATGGTTATTAATGCAGACCGATTTAGAGATAAAATTATGGGCCAGATTCTGCGGCCCAGAAAACATCCTACTAATTTAATCATATCTCGGCATCCACAACTCAAAATGAGACAAAATTTTACAAGAGGTTAGGAGACATCAATGGATCCATTTTCTTATTATATATATTACTATAATTCGGCAATATAGAAGGTCTTCCAGGCACCTATATTCGGTATAAGAAAGTTGGCTGCAACTTCGGGTCAAGGGTGGAAAATTCTCCTCTCCCTTAACTTTCCACCCACCTAGGTCCACCACCATTAATTGAGGTGACTTAAACTGTTGTATTCTAGACCCAAGGATTAAAAATTTACTATTTAAGGCAGTATTGTTAGATGAGTTGAGCATATTTTCTGCTTTGTTCAATTGTAATGTTATGCTGCGATTTTGTTGTCTCAAGTTTGTCTTCCACATGTAAGTCATTCAATTCACTTTAGTTTCTTAATAAAAGTTCTTCTTATCCTATTATTCTATTATTATCCATATCACTTTGATACCGTTGGTTCAAGGTGTGAATTTATTCACACCAAACCTTGTGAAATTATCACACAACGGTGGAGTGATCGTTATTTCATTGTTTTTTTACTTCTCCATTTCCTCCCTCATGAGTTTACTTTCCGCTTCCATTGAAACCATAGAATCAATGGAGGGGTAACCCACTTATGGGTTGATCCAAGGGATTATAAAGGGGATATATTGGATGTTATTTCTCACTCCATTAATTTCTAATCACTTATTTTAATTGATAATTTTGTTTGAATATCTTTAAACTCCTTCATCCTTGTTGAATTTAAGGCTACACACTTCAAGTGCTAATACGAAACTTTACCTTGAAGTTATAAAAAATTTGATCCTTCAAGTGTATAGGTGATTAGTATTAAAGGGTGTAGGTATTAAAATATTAATTGATGAGGTTGTCTGATCTTCTTAAATAAACCCATCTCAAATATAAGAAATTGAAATAGATGAAAATGAATGCATCTAATCCACCCCAAGTGATAACCTAGGATCAACTCATTATTTTAATTTGAATTCACTTAAGTTTCTTAGAATTAACTTAAAATCATATAATATAAACCCAATTTGGCCACTTAATAGCCAAAAATAATCCATAGAATTTACGTGTCTGTAGGTTACTTCATAGGTCTCTGAGAATTCAACAACCCAAGCTAAACTATAAGGACCATTCTACCTTCATCTCTTGGGTAAATTTGAGCATGAATCACCAAAACTTCGAGGTGAATCTCAGATCACGATTGGATACAATAAATAGTGGTAATACATGCAACATTACCACTTTTTTGATGTATATCAATGCAATTTGATCCATTGAGAAGTCCTCTCGAATTGCGATAAAGTGATCTGTCTTCATAAGACGGTCCATAACGACCCATATAGCATTGTTTCCTATGGACATCCTTAGAAGTCCAGTGAAAAATTCCTTGGTGATGTTCTCCCACTTCCATTTTGGTAATGGTAGTGGTTGCATCATCCCCTTATATTTTTTCCTCTCATCATTAAATTATTGAAATACCAGGCACTTTGATGTATATTCATCAATCTCTCTTTTCATATTGTCCCACCAAAAGTTTTCTTAGAGATCTCGATACATATTTTTACTCCCTGGGTGGATAGAGAAGGTTGAGCTATGTGCACCATTAAAAATATCTTTCTTTATCTATGGATCATATGGTACACATAATCATGAACCAAATCTTATAACTCCTTCCTCATCAATCTTGAACTCTGAGGATTTTCCATTTCTGATAGCTTCCACCCTTTTCAGAATTTCCACATATTTTTCTTTGAGCATCCTTTATTTTCTCCATGAGGGATGGTTGAGCAATAATTTGAGAAAGGATTGATTATGTACCTCCCTTAATGATTCCCATGTCCATCCTCTGCAAATATAAGATCAGGTCCTTTTCAATTCTCATCATTGATAAATATGTAGGATCCTTTCTACTTAGAGCATCCACCACCTTATTTACCTTACCGGGGTGGTAGTGGATTGAGAAGTCATAATCCTTGATGAGATCTATCCATAATCATTGGTACATATTAAGATATTTTTGTGTAAATATATATTTTAGACTCTTGTGATCATTATATATCTCACACTTTTCCCCATATAGATAATGCCACCAGATTTTTAATGTAAAGATCACTACTGCCAACTCCAGATCATGTATAGGATAATTTTACTCATGGATTTTCAGAAGCCTTGAGGTGTAGGCTATAAATTTATAATTTTTCATTAGAAAATAGCCTAATAACTTCTTTGAAGCATCACTATACACCACAAATATTTCTCCACTTGTTGGGAGTGTGAGTACCAATGTAGTGATAAGCCTCTTTTTCAAATCCATGAAACAGTCTTCACATTCTTGAGTCCAGACAAAATTTACTCCCTTCCATGCAAGATTGGTCATTGGGTTTGAAAATCCTGAAAATTTATTCACAAATCATCGATAATACCTAGCTATACCCAAAAAGATATGGATTTCCATTACAGATGTGGTCCTGGGCCACTCTTCAATTACCTTTGTCTTAGAAGAGTCTACAGATATCCCTTTGCTAGTGATAACATGCCCTAATAATGATACTTACTCTATCCAGAACTCACATTTAATATAATTTTCATACATCTTCTCCCTTCGTAAATTCTTAGCACAGTATTAAAATTCTCTTCATGTTCCTCCTTGCTCTTAGAGTATATCAGAATATCTTCAATAAAGACTACCACAAATTTGTTGAGGTAATCTCTAAAGACTCTATTCATCAAATCTATGAAAATTTCTATATCATTAGTGTTTCTGAAGGGAATCACTATGAACTCACAGTTTACATACCTCATTCAAAAGGTAGTCTTAGTAATATCTTCCTTCCTCACATTTAATTAGTGATAACCCGACTGAAGGTTTACCTTATAGAAATAATTGGCCCCACAAAGCTGATCGAACACATCATCTATCTGTGGTAGGGGGTACTTGTTCTTTATCATGATTTTATTGATCTCATGATAATCAATGCAGAGGCACATTGAAACATCCTTATTCTTGAAGAAGAGGACTGGTGCACCCCAAGGTGAAGTAGTCGGGCATATAAAACCCTTCTCTAGATTCTCCTATAACCGCTTCTTCATCTCTTCCAGCTCCATGGTGGCCATTCTATAAGGTGTATTTGATATAGGTAGAGATTCAGGAATAAGTTCAATTGAGAACTCAACCTCTCGATCAGAAGGAAAACCAGACAACTCTTCAAGGAATACATCATTGTAATCCCTCATGATGGGAATGTCTTCAAGAATTATTCTATCCTTTGTCTCAATAATTTGTGCTAGAAATTCTTGCTCATAAGGAATTAATATCCACACTTGAGACACTGATTCTAAAATAGATTCATCTTCCTCCTTACACTTATAAAGAATTGTTGGATTCTTTGGGATGTGAAGAGTGATCTCCCTTTCCCAACAGTTGATGTTGGATTTGTATAAAGATAGCCAATCCATACCCAAGATAACATCAAACTCCCCTAAAGGAAGTATGAAAAGATTTTATGGGAGTTTCAGTCCACAAACGTTAACCGGTGAGGAGTTATAAACCATGGACACAATAGTTTACCCATTCGATGTTCTCACATATAAATTATCCTCTAAATTTTGAGGTGGTGTTTTAATAGTTCTACTAAACTTTCATGATATGAAAGAATGTGTATAACCAGAATCAAATAGTACATTCTCTATTATTGAATTAATAAATAGCGTACCTATCACCACATCATTTTCTGAATCCAGCTTAGTAGTAGTGATGGCATAATACCTTCTTTGTTGCCTTGGAATTTATTGTTGATTTCCTCAGACACCCCTTGGCTTAAGGAATTTTTTTGCACAATGCCCATGCTCCTTGTAGTTGTAACACTGCACTATAGGCTGAGTGTTGATCATAGACTTCCTTTCTTCTTCCACATTAACAAGATTCTTCATATACCATAGGCAGTTCTTAGAAAGATGTCCCAGCTTTCCACATTTGAAGCAATTCTTGGTTCCCTTTAAACAGCTCCCAATATACTTATTCCCACAAATTTTACAAGTGGGATAGTTAGTATTCTTTCCATCATGTGATTTTTTTGAACCACCCATGTTGTTCTCCATTTTCTGCTTCTTTTCATTATGCCCACGAGACCACTAAGAATCTCTAATCTACATTTCAACCTCAAGGGAATAATAAAAAAACTCCTCATAACTATCAAAGTCTTAGATCACTAACACCTTTCATAGACTCGGCTTTAGCCCACTAAAGAAGAGATCCAACTTGCTTTTGGTGTTCATGACAAAGCCAGAGGCGTACCTTGCAAGCCTTGTAAATTTTACTTCATACGCCCCAATTGACTTATCTTCCTTCTTCTTGAGACCGAGGAACTCTATTTCCATATTGAGATGGAGGGTTAGAGGAAAATATTTATTGAAAAATATCCTCTTGAATTCCTACTAATCCATGGAATCAATTTCCTCCTGGGGCTTCGTATTCTTGATTAGTGTCCACCACTGATCAGCTTCCCCATAAAAATGATAGACTGCCAGTACAACTTTCTCTTATTATGAGCACTGGAGGAAGGATAATATCTTTTCAATGGAGTTAATCCACTATTCCATGAGGAGGGGATCAGAAGATCCACTAAACATGGGAGGCCTTTTCCGTATGAAGGATTCTAAAGAAACTTTCTCTTTCCTTGGAGGAGGAGGGTGATCCACATGATTCAAGTTATTATTCATAACTTGAGATAGCCGAGCAAGTACTTTCATAAAGTTTTGAGAACCTATTCTCATCATATCAGGCATATCATTAGGGACATCATCATATTACCTATCACATTTATTATTGGCACGAGTTATTCTATTTCCTACCATTAACTAATAAAAAGACCATAAAATTAGAGGGATTAAATACTTAGCTATTGAGCATAAAAAGGAATCTTTGAACATAAAAATATAAACTTGTAAAGGAGAAGTATATTGTAACTTGTGATTCCTTAGGTTTAAATCTAGGTTATCCTTGATCTATTTCTTAACTTATATTCTTCTGGGATTTTTTATTCCCTTGATAATGGTTTATACTAAGCTCATGAATTTACCAAAGAATATCCCCTAGGAGTGTCAAACCAAGAGTGAAACAAGGCCTGTTGTTATATACCAGGATACCCCAGGCTAGGACCAAAAATCCTTATCGTATTTTTCACTCCTAGGTACCTCTGTGCTAGAGCCGCCTCTACCTATTTGTATCCAGACATGGATGTATTTTCTTGATAAACCACTTACTTTATACTTACCAAAATTTATGGATATTTTCTTATAATTCATCTCATCCTTAAGGTATCACTAAGGTAATCTATTCCTAATCCCCAAAAAATAAATAGACCATCCTATTATACCAACTATATAGATCCTAGCCTTTTACACATAACATTACTTGATTTTAAGCATAATTATACATCAGAGTACAAGCCAATGATCGTGAAGTCTAGTGTCTTTGAAGACTAGGTACATAAAACTTAAAACATGAGACTAAAAAAAACACTTCTTTATTTAATATTAAAAAAGATCCCCTAAATTCCATTATTCTCATACATCTTCATAGGGTACCTTAGAGAACACATAAACAAATAGATGAGATAAATAGCCCAATAAGGGAGTATACATAAGAATAAGGCTTTATCACATGAGTTAGAAGGCATAAAATAATGATAAAAAATCATAGAACATATGGAACCATAACATATAAACAAGGTATCATATAAAAATGGAGTCATAAAAATGTGGAAACAACATAAAAGAAGACTTTAGTACAAGTCAAGGCTAACTGCCAAGATCGTTTCACATAGTAGCACAAGCCAATGCTAACCGCCAAGACCATCGCACATAACATCTCACGAGACTTAACTTTACCCAATGTATTGGAGGACCATCTAGGTGTACCCATTTTAAACTTTCATGAATATTTTTCCACATAAATAATCATACATAATAAATCTTACTTAAACATAAGAGTTACCCATGGAAAGAATTGGGTACCACAATCATGTCATAAAGCATAAAAATGGTAGTATCATAAAAGTGTCCACAAAAGAAAGGAACCAAAATATACATGTAAATTTATAATTTAAAATAGATATGTATCATTGTGAGTTATTTCATGTATAAGTGATAACATTTAATAAAATTATTCAAGAAATTTTTTTATAAAAACATTTTAGAGCAGTTTTAAAGAAAATACTATAGAGACTTTAAAATAGAAAAGGAAAATATCCTTTATAAAAAACCAAAAGTGATCCATGAAGGTTTTAAAAATAAAAAGAATTATTTTATAAAGATAATGGTGGATTAAAATAGAATATATAGTGCACTTGAAATCGTGTAAGAATTCAGAAAGCTCCCTCAAAACAGGTTTGCTTATTGAGAACTATTGAGGGAATCACTTAAAAATATGTATATCCCCGAAAGAGAATGATGAATGGAACTTATTAAATGAGTTTGGAAAATTCAAATAGATTTTATAATATTAATATAATAATTATAGATAACCTCATTTAGGTAAAAATAATGATAAAGAAACCTAAAGGAATAAAGGAGGTTCGGGTTGAATCCCTCACAAAATTTTGGCATGGTATTGTGTGTAATTAAGAGGGATTTATGAGAGAGAAATGGGTTTCTCATCATTTGAACATAATGAGGAAAGCATGGGGGATGTGAGTAATAATTCCCCATTACTAGTAATTACACATAAAATAGAATAACATAGAGTACAATCTTGAATAAAAGTGAAATAGAGAGGATCCCTTACCTTAATTTCCTCTTAATTTCGTCTCTTATGCACCTCTTGAAAAATAAATTTATGTTTATTAAAACAATTATATAAAAGTTAATTTTATTAATTTTATAAAAAAATTTATCAATTATATTAATTGGATTTTATTTCATAATTTTTGTTGATGAAATTGAATCAATTTTATATCATATTTTACTTAAAAATTTCTCATCTTGCGACGATTTCACTTTTTATTAAATGTAATTTATAAATTAGTATAATTAGTTTCAGAAGAATAGAATATATGTAATTTGGTATTAATATATTATATATAATTTATATTTTCCATACATAATGGTGTTTATAATAATTATCTTGGCAACGTCTCCATAGATGGTTAACCGACCTTTAATAGGACATTGTCAATAGTGTAGGAAAGGGAAGTATGACATTTATATTTTTCATAAATATGATAATTACATTAGGTTAAAATTGTAAATATATTTTAACTTACTGTATAATATATTTTTTAGAATAATTTTTTGAAAGGTATAGGGTAAAAGAAAAAAAGAGAAAGAAAAGAGAGAAGATTTAATAGAGTCTTACTCTCTCCTCGGTGTAGCTTCTCTTGCATGAAACTATAACTCCCTTGGTGATTGGAGTTGGAGGGATCCAGAACATCTCTATGTATTCTAAGAGGCTTGAGAGGTATAATTTGGGTAGATATTAGTCTTATTAATGGATGATAGGAATTGTTTTCCAAGGGGAGGGAGAGGGGTTATTTATACTTTAGGAGAGGGTGTTTTTAGAATAAAATATTAAATAAAATAATATATCAAATGTTAGACTTGTAATTATAGTTTTTTGACAACATAAATCATATATTAATATAATAAAATTATTTTTATACTTTAAATCATATTTATAATTCAAATTAATTAATTTATTAAAAGGAAAGTGAAAAGAAAGAGAAAATGATATTTTAAGGAATCACTTTTTGACTTTAGGTTTTTGAAAGTTCTTTTTAGGTTTAGAAATTGAGTTTATTTTATTTTAAGGAAAGATTTATGAAATTAAATATAACATAGATGAATCTAAAGTTCTAGAAATTTTATGTCATCATTACATCATGAATGAGGCAATTTAAGATATACCAGTTATGTGAAAAACTATGTTTTTACTATTCACTTAAAAATTGAAGTATTTCAGAAAATTACCAAAAAATCATCCAAACCATTTTTTGATGTGTGGAAACCAAAAAATGAACTCCATTTTTCAGAAATAATTTTATAAATATTATTAATTTAATATTTAATTAAAATCACAATTTGATTGAAAAATACAAATTTTAAATTTAAAAATTCTTTTCTAAAACTTTGAAAAATTACTTAAAGTCACATAAAATTATCTTAGAATCAAAATATTAATTTATGAATACCTTTCATGAAACTAAATTTTCATTTAAAATTTTAAATTAATCATTAAATTGTAATTAAATATTCATAACTTATAAAAATACCAACACCTTATTAATAATTTTTAAAATATTTATTTACTTATACTATGATATAATTATACCATATTGTCACTTATAAAAAGATAAATTTTATTTATACTTTCATTGGAGAGGTTACTGTTACATTTTCCGGTTTATTATTCCTAAGGGTCACATTATTATTCCAAAGGTTAAGTTACTATTGCTATATGTTCCTTAACTTCTAAATATACCCTTTTATTTCACTTATTATTCACTTATAGAGTTTGTATTGTGTTCTAAAAGTAATACTATGTGATTATACTATAAGACATAATTATAAGAATAGAATTTCCATTGATAGAATTTTGGGTTTTTATAGTTGTATTAACCACAATATATGATCTTAAGTAGATAAATATCGATATAGATAAAGAACCATGGATTACTTTGATTAGTGCTACCATGACCACCGATGAAAAAGAGGAATATATTTCCATTTTAAAGAAGAATTGGGGCGTTTTCATTTAGAATTATACTAAGATGCTTGAGTTGGACCCTAAGGTCGACACCCATCATTTGGGGATTCTAGAGGATCATTGTGGTTACATTTAAGTGACACGAAGAATGTATCCAAACCTCAGTACCAGGGTATAAGTTAAGGTTGATAGTATCATTAAGAATAACTTTATTTGGGAAGTCAAATACCCAATGTGGCTGGGTAATATTATCCCAGTCAAGAAAAAGAATGGGTAGATCCAGGTCTACATCAATTTTTGAGATCTAAACCATTATTTCCACAAATATGATTTCCAATTCACTATCACATAATCATTGATCGAAGAAAACATTTTATTCTAGGATCTTTCCCTATTGGAAGGATACTTGGGTTATAATCAAATATAGATGAGCTAAGAAGATAAAGAGGCCATTGGCTTTAGGCACCCTCAAGGGGTTTATTTCTATTATGTAATTTAATTTGGTTTGAAAATTTATTGTGCCACATAACTATGAACTATTCACCATATATTCAAGTCTATTTTGGGAAGGATTCTGGAGTCCTATGTTGATAATCTGGTGGTCAAGTTCCAAAAGTTCTCTAATCATCTTAGCAGTCTTGAAATAGTTTTCAAAAAGTTGTGTCTACTTAATTTGAAAATAAAACCCTTAAAAATGTGACTTTAGGGTAACATCAATAAAATTTATTGGTTTTTTGGTATTCCATAATGGCATTAAGGTTGATCCTAAGAAAATAGAGGCAATAATCACTATTCCCACACCCCAACATCAAGTGTTGAGGGGATTGTAGGGAAATATTTCCTATATTCAATACTTTATTTACAATTTCGATGGAAAATGTTTTACCTTCATAATATTGATGAAGAAGGTAATCTTATAAAATTGGGATGGAGGCTATCAACAAGCCTTTGATAGCCTGAAGTAGCACCTTTTAGATTCTTCAGTCTCGATGTCACCCATTGAAGGGAAACCACTTATCCTCTATCTAGCAGACCATGAGTGATATCTTAGCATGATCCTTTCCCAGAAGAATAACAAAGGCATAGAAAACAACCTATACTATCTTAGAAGGACAATGCTCAATGCCAAGACCTGATATTAAGACATTGATATAATTTCATTGGGATGATTTTTTTAGTTCAAAATCCCATAACTTATTTACAACACCATAAAGTCTTCTTGGTGTCCTACATTGACCCGCTCAAATATATCCTCATCCACCCAATGTAAATGATATGATTGGATCACTGAGTTTTCATACTACAATAATTTGATGAACATTTCATATCTCAAAAAGTAGTCCGAGAAAATCATTAGTGGATTTTATCATGGAAAATTCAATCCTAGAAGATACACCAATAGAAAATAAACTTCTAAATGAATAAGTATTTATCATTCATCATCCCCTATAAATTTGGGAGATGTACTTCTATGATGATTCTAGAAGTATCATTGGTAAGTGACTAGATGATCTGAAAGACAATATAGTCAGTTTAAGTATCATGTTTATCTCCCTAGCTAAGTCAGTCTTTCTATATTACTTTCTACTTTCAAAAGGATGCACTAATAACAAGGAAAAGTATCAAGCCCTCATCACCATATTAGATCTAGATATTTAGTTGTTAATAGCATTATTTCACATTAAAGGTAATTTGAAGTAAGTGTTCAAGAAATTTAAGGGCGAATATTCCATTAAAAAGGAGGATATGATCACTATTTTCAATCTTTTTCACAAACTAATGGCGAAATTACATTGGGAGCTGACTCTAACCCATGTCACATGATTGAAAAATAACTGGTATGATGATTTAGAATACACTAATACTATCCTAGAAGATCCTAAATAGGATGAAACAATTATTCACATCATGAATTGTGGGATTATCTCTCTAGTCCTCATATATAACATGGGATAAATAAATAAGATTAGAATCATTCTATATCTCGATGAGTCGTTGTCGTCATCAAGTGATTCTACAACCAAATGGATATCCCCCATAGCGTACTACCTCATAAGTAAGAAATGATCACTAAATCGATCTAAGAAATAATAGATCTAATAACAAGAAATTAATTTCATTCTCTAAGATTGGATAAATACATACGAAGTCCTTTATAATTGAGGCTTTGATAGAGTTCTCATCAGATGCATCGAAGGAGTAGAAATACTTACCATCATACAAGAGGTTCACACTAGAGCCTGTGATTCCCATCAATCAGTAACCAAAATATCTCATCAGATCATAAGCCTTGGATATTTTTGGTCATTGATTAAAAGTGATTTTGTTTAATTCACAAGAAAATTTCATGCGTGTTAGGTGCATTCCAATTTCATCTACTAGCCCCCAAAATTTTTACACACTGCCAAATACTCATTCCTATTTTACAAAAGGTGAATGGATGTCATGGGGCCATATTCACATGTTATAGCCTAATATTTCAAATAAATCCTTACTTATAATGAATTTTTCTCTAAATGGGTCAAGGCTATACCCCTCTAGGAGGTCAAAACAAAGCCTATCATCAGATTCATGAAATAAAATAATATCATAATATTTAGTGTCCCTCACATGATATTTATGGAAAATGGAACTAATTTATATTATTCCAAGCTTAAGATATTATATTAGAAATATAACATTCAATCCATCCATTAATCATGCTACCATGCAACAATCAATGGATAGATAAAAGTATTCAACAAGACTCTCTGTAATATCTTTCAAAATATGGTGGGTTGAAATAAGAAATCATGGTCAGATAATATTATTCATTATTTATGGTAATATTGAACCATGACCTACACTATCACACATGATACCCCACATTCACTTCTATACAATATAGAGGCAATCCTTCCAATCTAGGTCCAACTACCCTCACCACGTACTGCTATATACAACCAGTTGATTGAGGATGAACAATCTTATAAGCAGTTGGATGAATTGGAATGAATAAACAAGAAGAAAATTAATAATATAAACAACCTATAAATATATCAAAACCAAGTCTCATGATCCTTCAATAAGAATTCCCGCCTTTATTCATTTCCACAAGGTGAGTTTGTGTTAACTCTCACGACCCCAATGATACTAGGAAAAATGCCTCCAAAATTGGATCTAAAATGGGAAGATTTTATATCATACACATGGTTTACCCTAATGGGTCATATACCCTAATTACCATATATGAAGAATGTGTAACATCTTCCACCAACATGAGGTTACTCATTAAGCACTTTGCATGATGTATCACACTAATTTAGTCATGGTGGAAAGACTCTAAAAAGCACAACGTCATTATCCATACTTCATGATATTAAACTGTATGGTACATGTCTTTACCACATGAAATTAAACTTTATGGTCATAGTCCTTATCGCATGATGATAAAATACATGATATTTGGCCCATCATGAAAAGACCTTAAACTGCTTAGATTGGGCTATCCTATATAAGAGCTAGATCCATGTGAGGGTACATGGAATATGTTCCCTATCCATAAAGTTTTGATAGGGATAAATGTTCCACCCCATACTAGGATAGAATATGGAAATTCCCCCTATGTATGATATCGATCTATATAGGGGACCCTTAGCTGACTATAATGTTAAGGCTCACCCAGGAAATGACCAAAACTTTCCTCTCCCTAAATATGATCTAGATCTATATAGAGTATCTATATAAGAACTACATGTTTCTTGATTCTTATTATCATAGTATATGTAGTGATATCTAGGATCACCTATCTTGTACCCAACCACATGTTTTCCTTGACACCCATCCCATTTGATCTGACATATGAACTAAATGATCCTATCCCATGTAATCCTGCATAGTCTGAAAGTGACCCCTGTATTTATATTTCTCCCTTACCATGCATTCATAATCGACATGGGTGATTTTATATTCATCTCTTGTTTCTCACACCAAGCATTACTCAAGTGTTCTTATAGGTCCCGATGAATCAATCTTGTTTGAATATCGAAGGTGCACCATAAGTAGGGAGTTACATCCTAACCACATGATGATAAATTGTTAAGTGTAAGTCCATACTAAAAAACTCTAAACCGATTAGAGTGGACCATTTCCAATGGAATCTATCTACCCTACATAATATCTTAATCTAAATAGAGGATTTTGGTGCACAATCCACCTATGTATCAGATCATTAATTCCCCTCCCCCTGTATATGATACAGATCTATGAAAGTAACCTTATGTAAGAATTATGTGTGACTTGATTATTATTTCTTTAGGATACATAGTGATTCCCAAACTTCTAAACTGGTCCTAAAAATAATTTTCAAAGAATCAATTCCCTTTCTCCTACATATGATATATATTGGTGAAGGGGATTCACATGTGATAACTACATATGGCTTGATCCCTAATTGATTGATGATATGAAGTGACATCTAGAGAATACATTCTAGAAATATCCATATACACTATCATTTATTTCTATCCCTTATCATAGTGGTCATAATCTCAATATGATAATTTTGAGTTTGAATCAATCTCACTATCTCACTTTTGAATATTCTTCGAGTTTCTTATATTTCTATAACCTTCCATAGATTTTGGTAGTATAAATGTCCAACTCTAAGAGACAATTTTGGTTTGACTATTCATATATATCTAAATACATCTTTCATATGCACCCCTATTTTTACCTATCAATAAAAAGAATCTCATCCTAAGGGGAGGAATCACCAACCTCCATATTCCCTAAAAACATCATAATGGAACTCATCATCCCAATATGATTGACAGACACCCTTAACGTAGTTGTCCCATTTCATAATATCCAATATGGGAACCATGTTTGGTGGCTTATATTGTTTCCATAACCCCTTATCCTAGAGATATTGGGGTATCCTTATTTTTTGAACCCCTATCCAAATGGTTATTTTTAACTCCCTCCACACCATAATTTAAGCATCAGGATCCTTTGATTGTGGGCATTTTGGTTAAATATTCTCAACCTTACCATCCACCGAGGGTCTAAATTGCATGAACTTAAAATACTAGTCAAAGAGACACAAAACTTATGAGGATGAAAACCCCAAAGGCATGACTTAAGAAAAAGTCAAGTCTCCACTCACTAAGACTCTAATCTTTAGGGCTTAGGGAAAAGTTAGAGTGATAATTGAAAAGGTACAAGGCTTATAGTGTCTACTATATAACCCTATAAACATCCAAGTTGTGATCACTATATCTACCGACCTAGTAAAACTTTATATTGATGATTGCTATATTTATTTTACCTTTATTATGTATTTAGTACACTATGATGGAACTTTTTGGGTACCACAAACCTTCTTGAGCATCATCCCTCCATAACCAACTTCATATCCTGAGTGTTTGAGTCTTCATAACCATCCACAGATTTCAATGGTATATATTCCCTACTCCAAGGGAAAATTTTGTTTGACTAAGAATATATACCCCCATATGGACCCACATATGCGCCCTCATTTAAGCTTATAAACCAGAATCATCCCATCTTGAGGGGAGTGACCTCCAACTTCCATATGCCTCGACAACATCATAATGGAACCCACAATCCTAATATGACTAGTGGCCATCCTTTATATACTTTTATCATTTCATCTTCCTTGGCTAAAAATCCTTGGAATATGATTTACACAAACCACAATCCAATCATTCAAATGGATTTGGTATCCTTTATATTACCTATTTATGTAACATACTGATATTCAAGATAAGAATATTACATTTCATTCTTGTACCTTTTGATCTTCATTACATGATCTGAGACTAAATTACATGAACTTAAACTGTTAATGATGAAAGCATAAGACTTGTCAGGATAAAAAACTGAAAATGGATACCTAAGAAAAAGCTGAGTTCTTTCCCACTATGTTTATCCTACATAAATCCAAGGCAAAAGTTAAGGTGATAAAATAAAATTAAAGACCCTAAAGAACTCATGGAGTCCCCAATATGACCCTAAAAAAGTCAAGTAAAATATATTATTTTTGTTTTATAGATAAATTAATTCAGGTTATCTCAACTTCTATCATTCAATATTTCATAGGTTATCATAAAATAGTGGTTATATTGGGGAAGAAACCAAAGGGGTGATAAATAGTGGCATACAATTTTTTTCTTTAATTACAGTAAAGAGTAGAGGAATCACCACAAAACAGAGTCTCTCTATGAAATGGTAAACACACTACAAAATACTATTAATATAAGTATTCACTTGATGAATTTATTTTCAGGCTTTATAAACATCATGTAGAAGCTCAAATTAATTAATTGATTTAGCCTATTCATTAAGGTAATGATTCTCTATTACAATAATAATAATGCTATTCCCTCAAGTATGAGTTTCCTCAATCAATAGGTGGTGATAAACAAGATTCTATTTGGTTTCATTTAGTTCTTGTTAAAGAAGAACCTCCTAGAGGTATCCCTTATAGATTAGGAATTGATGATCTACCACCTCCCCATTAAAATGATACTCTACCAAAGATATCATAGCCTCAATATTATCCAATTACCCTGAAAATCTCAACCTAATGAGAAGTCTTTATGATGATTTCTATTACTCCCAATATTGAATGATTTCCTTTAAAATTAAATGAACATTGGGGTAAGAAAATATGTCATATCCCATTGTCATGAACATGTTGAGTAACCTGTGGATTTTTGAGGGAAAGTATTCTGGAGGGGTCTTTGAAAATAACCTCTTCATGTATTTACAAATGAAATGATAGGAAACATGAAAAAAACTAGACACCTTAATATTTGATTCATAGCCCATCATGAGAGCAGGAACAAAATTAGGATCAAGACCACTCAATGAAACTTTCCCCATACCCATAGATCTCTCACAATCTTCTCCCAATTCAGATTCTAGGGGAGCCACTTCTTGAACTCCGAGGATTTGTGCAATAATTGTTGGAATAAACATCTAGAGTATGTTAATTACACAGGTTAAGGAGAGAATTATTTAATAATATAAATATTCACTCTCACCCATCGAATCATTAATTTCCTTAATAATAGGTGCAAAAAATAGATACCCTTGTGGAAATTCTTTTGTTGAGCCTCATGGATATATCACCATTATCAAGGGTGATATGTATTCCTCTATCACTGAAGGAACCCCATATTCTACTGAAGTAGTAGTATGAATAGGCATCTCTAATTTAGGCATATTAGTACCACCACTATCAAGATCTATATAAGAAGTTTTATAGGATTTAGTGAATTTTCACTTACAGTAAAATAGTTATGAGGAATCTTTGAGATTTAAGGGATAAAAACCTTCTTATAGAGATTATTTAACTATATCAAGGGAAGCGATTGGATAACCAGTCAGGTATTCAACCCCTATAATATGGTACACCATCCATTGATGGAAAGAAATAATGGACAAAGTATTCAGATCAGAGGTCAATCCCTCTCTTTCCATCACCACCTATCTATCCTTCACTACTTTTGTAGACCCCCTTCTAGAGGTACATATGCTAGTTGATATTGAGGTGTTGAAATTCATCCTTTGAGGGTCTCTGGAGTGTTAATTTCTAATATTGGATCATGTTGGGTTATGGTCAAGAAAGTTGAGACTGACCTCCCTTGAGATTTTACCATCACCACCTACAAATAAGTCTTCAATGGGAGAGAGATAACCACAATGAATGGATATTCATTTGGAATTAACCTCCTTGGAATGAAGGATACCCCTTCTAAAGGTATGCTATTTTTCTATGTTGGGATGATGATTTCCCTCAAATGCATAGTAATTAGGCCAATGTCTGCACAAGTTACCCCATCAATAGGAAATCATGGGATCAATATAGAAAATGGATGAGAAAGTTTAATATCCACCCATTTCCCCTAAATGGATATATATCTCCAGCCTCACCTCCTACCTCAATGAGTGTCCTCCCATGTGGAAAATTCTGTATAAGGAATGGATGTTGGTCGTAGAGGTGGGAATGATCCCACAAGATTGACCATTAACTCCTGCATGTTCTCTACTTCACTAGGCGAGCCTTCTTCCATATTTACCTCATCAGGAGTATTCGACCCAAGTATTGTTCCCCCTTTAGAATATTATAGGGAAGGAGTTAGTGTTTCTTCATCCTCTGTCATGAACCAATATGGGTCGACCCTGAACCGGTCGCCCGAGTCGGCCCGCGACATGGCCAGAGGGGCGTTCCCGATCCCCATGGGCTGACAACTAGTGCCGGGCATCAAAACTAATCAAGAGGGAATGATTTGGCCCAATGAAAATAAATAAAGCAGTGGAAAAAAAGTATAATAATGCAAAGCAAACAAATGACACGAAAAAAAAGAATAACAACCAACAACAAAAAACTAACCTGACCACAACCAAAACTCCTCATGACTCCAAGAGTCACTCACCAGTCCACAACCAACTCTTGACCATAGTGAGAGGGCTCAAGTCAAACCTGCAACACAACTAAAAACAAGAAAACACTATAGGTGTGAGTATTAAAACTCAGTAGGCGTACCCAACAAACTATTCCCAATGCACTACCTTTAAATAAAGAAATTTACTAATTCTAGGTTTGAACTAAATTATACAAAATATGGGTTTCAACACACACACTTCCATTTCTAAGACAAGTAACAATCCGTTTCCCTTTTTAATTTAAAAATAAGTTTATCATTTGAAAGGAATAGGTGCATTGCATTTTAAAACATTTTTGCGAACAAGTTAGAAATTCAAATTTCAGTTGTTAGTCAAAGGGGAAAACCACACACCACACACACACACACACACACTAAGGGTAATGGAAAAGAAAAGTGGCACACATGGGCTAGCAACCAAACTAGACCTCTCAATTGTCCGCCACATAAAAATAAACACTAAAGGAAACATGGGTCGAACCTAGGATCTCGTGAATAATCCAGAACATACCATACATGTGACCCATCCTGAAGGCATTCCCTAACACGATGAAGTCATAACACCCTAACGCTCAGCATAGCCCTACATGGCCTAACTGAGGGGCCCAATCCCCATAGCAGCAATAAATCAGTATTCCCCTACTATGGGGACACTAACTAGTGTGTAATCTAAACTAGTGCAGCAATCATTCTCAGAAGATTCACTAACTATGACAAGTTCCCAAGTCAACACATACAATAAAAAGGGGTGCGTCCATAATAAAAGTCAATCAGTCACGATGCAAAAACATAAAATATAGCTCACACAATCAACGCACCCCAAAGATCACCCATGAGTGGGTTTTCCAAAATAATTTATTTTATTAAAGTTCCAAACAAGACTTCACCAATTTTAAAGAAAAACCTCATTTCTCAGATTAACTCAAAACACTCATTCACACTTCATAAGAAATCATTTATCATTTAAAAAAAAAATACATTTGAAATTCTGTGAATTATGTTTAAAATCCAAAGGGGCATTCTTTCAATACTGGGTGTCCGTTCATTGAGAAAATATTTCAAGTGTTCGGTATAAAATAAACGGCTCTTTTTACACTAAATAATCATTTAAAAATTAATTATTTTATATTATTTCTCATTTATTAAAATTAATAAAACATCAAGGAATTAATACATTCTAAATTTAAAGGTGAGTGTAGTGGGGGACCTACCTTGACTCATTGTCCAAACACAATGGCGCATCATGCCTTAAATGGGTGCACCAACACATGCAAGCTGACGATCGCAGAATTGTGGAGTTACCTCACCAGTGTGCTATGACAAACGTAGAACAATTGAAAGCCCATAACCATTGAATTAAAACAAACCAGATGAACAAATGGCACAAAACCACCTTGACATACTTTCAAAACATAACTCGCACCGTCGATACTATTTAATAAAACAATTTAAAATTTGTAAAACAATTCTAAAGAGAAACCCATGGCTTTACACACCCATGACCTACTCAAAACCCCCTTTATAATTAAACATGCACCTGCAACACACCATATCAGAGTGTTCACTACTTGCACAATTAAAATAATAAATTACACAACTTAATAAAACTACCCACATGTAAAAAATATATTTTTAAACCAAGAACACCTCAAAAATATTTCCAAAACATCATCCTCACCACATATAATATTTAATAAACAAGTTAAAATTTTATAAAACAATTTTAAATAACACTGTAAGGCTTTTACGTCAAAACTCACCCAAAACCGTCTCCAATAAATTATCACAAATAAGGCGCCAAACACGAAACAAGTGAATAATAACCCAAGAATATTTGTGAAAAATGGGAAACACACCTCAAATGATGAATAACATCCCGAAAATGGTGTGAAACACTGTTCACACCTCGACCGCACCAACAAGGAACCAAAACAGCCCTAAACAACAACCTCAGACCATTAATTTTGGAATTAAACCCTAGAATATATGATTTGGATAAAATAATAATAATAATAATAAAAATAAAATAAAAATAAAACTCCACCAAGGGAGGGAAGGAGACTACTGAAGAGGATGGGGGGTTGTTGCTGGAAGAAGTCACTGCTGGTTGGAGGGGTACCAGAAAAGGGAAGGCCACTGGGAATATGACCGTAAAAAAGGGGTCACCGAAGGGGGCCTTGGCTGGTGGAGCTCGCACGGCCAGTGGGTGCGTAGGGAAGCCAGAAGATGGGAGGTCGCGACTAGAAAGGATGGTGGAGCTGGGTGTGCGCTGGAAGGAGGAGTCCGGCTAGGCAGGGAAAACTGGGGAGCGAGTAGGGAGGCGGGTCGGTGCAAGGCGACTGGGGAAAGCAGCGACGCTGGGGATTGGCATGGGGTGTAGTTGCAGTGGAGTTCAAAGACCTAGACAAGCTCGACAAGGCTGGGGGGGGTCGGGTGCAGCGTGGAGTGAGGATGGTGAGGTGTGCTAAGGGGGGTGAGGCTGAAGACCTGGGCAATGGCGAACATGGAACGAGGGCCGGCGCGGGGTGATGAAAATGGAGGTGGTTGCTTGGTGTGGAAAGAGATTAGGGAGTACAAGCAGTGCGACTGTAGGAGGTCAAGGGAGTAAGGGGGTGGTGGCTCGCGGGTATAAGGAAGGGGGGGGGGGTCGGTTAAAATTAGGGTTATGCTTAGTTAGTTTTTTTTCATTTTAATAAAATAACAATAATAATAATAAAACTAATAATAATAATAATAATAATAATAGTAACCATAACATAAATAATAATGATAATAATAATAAAATTAACAATAACAAAGATAATAATAATTAAAATTACCTACAATAAAAATAATAATTATTTCAATAATAATAAAATAACAATGACGATGAAAAATTAATTATAATAGATTTAATACAATAGTAATTATAATGATAATAATTTTAATCATTTAAAAAAACAAAAACAAAAATAGTAATAAAATAATGAGCAATTTCACGACACTTGATCCAGCTGCGTGGCTACCGCCAACCGTGCGGTGACCGTGCACAGGTCTGAACCCCACTGCAAACATTAAACGCCAACAATTTTAACCCGGGACCCCGCTCGGACCTTGGAGAGAGAACTCAAGGCCAAGAATTAAATAAATAAAAATGAATTAAATGTCGGGGTGTGACATCCTCAGTCTCCTAAAATAGTGTGATAAATACAAGGATCACAATAATAGTGAAATAAAAAATTTAAAATAGGAACTCATTCTACCTCCTCCTCAGAGTCAGTCACTTTAGCCCTCGACCTCATTATATATATATCACTAAGTTAAGGGATGAATATACTAACTCTGATAAGGAGGTATATTGAATTAATATTTCAAATTATATATTTTTTATACTAGTGTGGTCCCTATCTACATCACACTCTTTTAGGAGACTAAGGATTAAGAGATTGTGGATAAAGGTTCCCCTCATAAGAGTGAATTTATTTATCAATATCTTCATGATAAAGACTCTATTAATTGGGATGTTTTTTTAAGGAGATATACTTGGGAACAATTACATGTAAAAATCTTAGAAAGTAAATATCCTCCACTTAGAGAATCTTCTAAGCTTCTTCCACAGAACAAATACTTCTACAGGAATCCCACTACTTCAAAGAATATATGAAGGCTACTGTGATAGGAATTTATAGAGATGATGGAAATTAATTAGATGATGAGGATAGTTATAAAATCCTTATATGCTTTCTTGTAATATTTGAGACAATAGTATTCCTAGAAAGGGGGCTCTTTTGGGATCTCTATGCCTCTCCAAAATTCCCTAGCATCGAATCACTCTCATCTTCTATTACCAGTTAAACTAGTTTTCCACTGAGATATGAGAAGATCTATGTATCTGTATAATATTATGTTATCCCAATATATAAATATAATGGTGGTAAATTCATTGGAATACCCATATCCTTCCATATCAACATCATCTAGAACTAAATAACTACCATCGGATGTCTCTTGATTCATACACTTGGAGGAGGAACTAGGTATTTCTTCCAAATGCATTTGAATTATCTCCCAAATCTATAAGGTGCATAACCATTAAATAAAACATTCTCATTTATCCCATTTTCCAAGACACCATCTCAAAGAGATATAAAGTATGAACACACTTTTATATCTCTCATCACATCATCAACAATGCTTCCATCTGGAAACCCATAAGGTGTGAAAATAAAAAAGTCACACTAGTTCAAATTTCACCTCTTTCTTTGAGTCGCATAGGGTTGTTAGTTAAAATACACTAATACTATAAATAAACAAAATTATCCGAGAACCAAAAAACTCTTAGATGTTGAAGAATTAATACCCACCCATATGTGCTTCCATCCATCCCCACAGAACTTAGAAGGGACTGAAAAGTCTAAATGAATATTTTCCTTTGAAAACATAGACCAACTGATGATATAACTTAGAAATAATCAGGACAAAAAAATTGATCTATCTACCATTAAAAAATTATGCTGACATTAAAAATGTGTTGAATCTCACTCCAGTCTTTTATTCTTCAACCAAGAGTAGATATTTACTTATAAAAATTTCTATAAAAGCTATTGACCAGACTAAATGATTGGATTTGGAATTGACCTTCCATTCCCAACTATTATATTGGAAGTCTTCTATATTTTTCCCATAAGAGTCCCTAACTCAATGGGATTTATGGGTGGAAAAAACTCTAGGCCTCCTCATCCATGTCTCATGTTTGGTTTTCTTAATGAATTGTTCTACCCATGTTCTAAAAGGGACATCAAACCTTTGGTAAAAATATCTTCCCAACAACTCACTTTCCATCTTGATTAGATTCTTATAAATTAGAGGGGTTCACTAAGTATCCTCACACTCAAAGGAAATAAAGAAAAATTCATCACATATATCCCCTAAGATTGGATCTCCATAGATCTTGTGCACATATTAGAGGCTCAACCGAACCTATCCATGCATGAGATGAAAAGTATTTGTGTCTTAACTCCATATACTTATAAGGTTTGGGATAAGGTGTGTGTTGTGGTAGGTGAGTGCCTATGAAATATAGATGGATTAATAGAGGTCCATTTTCTTTAGATCTGCCTCAAATTTGTGGCAGGTCTGTTGGACCTAGAAAGGCCATCCCCAATCCATGTAGAAAGGTCCTCCAAAACCAAAATCCCAATTTGGTTACCAACTGAACTTTTTATTAGTATAGGATTGCATCATGTAAGATCTATATACATGAATCTTAAGATCAATCACACAAATTCCTGTTTCAAGTTTCAACAGAGCATAGATCATAACAAAACCCTCTTTGCACTCATCCTCCTTAATGAAATATCTAGCTGGTGATATATTGACATAGATCACTTCCTAATGCCTGATAATCCAAAGAAAAGGTTGATTTCATTTACAAGGCACTAGGATAGGGGCATAGATTAGATTTATAAATACATACTAGAGAAGTGAATCTAATAGTGGATAATTTAAAGATTCATCCCTAATAGGTTATTAAGAAAGGTGTGTTCTAGTTGAATATGCTCACACTAACCAGGTCTTACACTAATAACCATCTCCATTTGCTTTACCAACACTAACCAGACTTCAGACATTGAATCTATTCTATATGAAGATGGAAAAATTTCAATTCAAAATATAGGAAAAAATAGAAGTATATCTCACAACATGATCCCTTTTGGAATATGTGATCATCATGTGAATGGAATGACATGGCCATGAGAATCAAATCGTAAGATTTGGACAAGTAAAATTTTAGTATTACATGATTCCAATTATGTGATTTTGATTATGTGGTTCCTATTATGTGGTTATGATTACAAAACCAATCTCACGCAATTCATTTTCAATAATCCTGTTTGTGGTGGATCTCATGTGAAAAATTCATATGTTCAAATATTTATTCGAGTTATACTAGGTGATTATAAGGGATATCTATTAGAATATTTATAGGGGTTGACCACCCTTGGTCTGCAAGTACCATATACTGGCTTTAAACCCCTTATAAATGTCTTCTTATCATGATAATCAAACCCAATTTCAGAGTGAGGGGGGGGGGATTTTTCATTACCACCCCTTTAAGGAATGAAATAAAACAATTAAGAGTTTTAAGTAAAGGTTACTTAAAAATTTCTAGAGTAAATAATCCAATGAGAGAGTAATTAACATAAGAGAATTTTAGTTTTATAGGATCATTTATGTGACCATTTATGTCTCTCTATCTCACACTGGTTGAATAAAAGGCCATCCCATGAAGACACCTAACCACATAATCCTATAATTGATCATTTTGTGGATATATAGTGGTATAGTCATGAAACTCCAAGAAACTATCACGTGGTTGTAAAATGTCATGCTCACTTTAGATTTTGTAGGTGTCCCCATTCTATGGTTGATCTATTACAACTGAAAAATTTATCCCTCTTACAAGACCACATGATTGTCCAGGTGACTGCCATGTGTTTAAACTACTGTGTCATAAAGTTTTTCCTATAAATACCCAATTTTGAAATGTAGGTGAGAGGGGGGAACAAAGGAAAAAGGAGGGTAACCAATAACTAAAAGAGTAGGATTCTATATATAAAAACCCAGAGTCTGAAAAAAAAATCATAGATTCCCCTATATGAAACCATCATGTGATCCATTTCTGCAAGAACCAACCTGTGATATCTATCTTGTGTGAACCATTTATCATTCCATATAGGATTCATAGATGCATCATGTGATCATTTGATTCCACACCCTTTCACAATTATCCTTTCATGGTACCCTTTTATGGATTTCCTTCTACAACCCTTATTTTATGTATGATTTATCTTGTGGGCTCCTCCCTTCATGTAATACGTCTTCCCCCATCCAGTGTTCTTCTAGAATGATTTGTTTCTTATCCATCTAGACTATTTATAGGACCCCCATGACCATCATTTTATATGTTTAAAACCCTAAAAAATTAAAATTAAGGCCTCCCCCTTTACTACTAGATCTGTATGATTAATGTATAGGGCACACTAATATTCCCCCTTTTAATAATACATTCCCTTGATAAAGGATTTACCCCACTTAAACTCACTAATGGGGTCTTTAGGATGGTTTAAATCTTGAATTACATTAGTAATGAGGACCCCAAACCTAGAGGTGGTGGTGATAATATTCTCATGTACCTCCTGCATGCTTCTTGAAATGTGAAGCGAATCAAGTTGCATCCATGCCTTCTATTTTCCAATTAGTGAATGCGTAATCCTCAATTTAGGGTTTAAAAATAGGTAGGAATATGGGAGTGGGTATTATTTATAGAGTATAACCTAGTATTCCTTAATGTATTTACCTTATTATCCCCTCCCTTATCCATCATCAAGTGGGGAGAATATTCCTACTCAGAATTCCTTATAGAGTAGGCCACTAGAATTTCTTATAGGCTGTTATATCCCTTCTTCCCTCCATATCCCTAAAATATTCCATCCATGGATGAGGAATTAAGTTAAATATTATGATTATATTTTAGGTGTAAGTCTTATATGAACATGATTATGTGATGTGGTCGATCTTTTTTTGTCTCTTGTTTCTCTCACCGAGAATGAATCACACGGGCTTAGAGACCTGTGACGATTGTTCCGATATCATAATAAAAAATTAATCTTAGTGATAATCCTACTAGGTGTAATACCCAAACTATATTCTAGGTTATCTTCAATTAATAATCCCCCACCATCCCTTGATGTCTCTCATTTCTCAGTACAAGCATCCTTACCACATTATGTTAAACTGCATGGTGTGGTCTTGCTACATGATCTTAAACTGTGTAATAAAACTACATGGGATCTGATTCCTATCTCTAATAGGATATGTAGGATGCCTCTTTATGGCACTATACCAATATTCTTATATCTATATTATTATCTAAGTTCCCTTACTGGTCTATATTCTAAGCACAATCATATCTATATGTTAGGCTATATCCTTGATGAAATCATTCCCCCATTTGGAGATCCATATCCCCTCTATATTTCATCATATTTCCTTCTTTAGGACATATCACTAATGAGATCATACTTCTAATAAATAGATAATATCCCTATAGATTGACCCCATCAATATTCATTGATCCATATTTCCTATCAAGGACATCAAAATGTGCCACCCACACATAAGTCCCACACCAACAATTTATAGGTACCTCTCACCTTGTAGTCCATTCCGTATGACTTTAAGCTACTTGGAGTCTCTCCTCAATACATGACCTTAATAGGTATAACATCTCCCATAAACTATAACCAAACCTTGTGATCTCTGATTCCCTTTATAGGGGTATATAGGAATCCCATTTCATGGGCATAATCCCAACACTAAGTACCGACTATCTTCCTAGATTTCACTAAATTCTAGATTACCCCAATAACAAGTATTTAAATCAAAGTGTCATTCCACAATTAATTGACCATCATTCATGAGGGTAAGCAGTACTGTTACTAATATTACTAGGTAAGTTTTAATCATATTCCTTAAATCTATAATATATTGCTAGAGTAGGAAATAATCCCCCTAAAAGGGGTATGGTGAGCCTGACCTCACGTTCTCTCAACTAATTTAATTTTTAAGATGTTATAGTTAAAGTCCCAGTGACCACTTGCCTTTGGAAAGTAGGTTATAATTGAATTAAATAAGTGAATGTGTCGAAATACATTGGAAACATATTCTAACAAAAAATGTAAGTAGAATTGGATCTTGGTATAAAGGAGAAAATTTTCATCCTTTATCCCCACCATGCCTACTCCCCACTATTATGGTTTAACTAATGGTAAGAGGATGAAAATTTGACCACTTATCTTCCTTGGATTTGGTCACCCAATTCAAGACTTAGAGTAACCTAATAGAGAACCATGACATCATCATGGTATATATGACTGAAGTTCATTTAAGTTATTTAACCAATGAATCATTTATGATCCAACATTTTAGTAATCTGACACCCAAAGACTTGTGAGATAAGATAACCACTACCCAATTGATCATGAATTGAGCGTCCTAGTTAGAGTAGTCATTGTTGATAATAGTCATGAGAAAACATAAAAAATAAACTGGAAAGAAACCACTAAGCATAAAGGTTAAGAGTTCTCAAGGTATCTAAGAAAACAAATCAATCCTTGATAAATTTAGAGATAAAACTATATACTTATCCTCATTATATAAATTATATGAGTTTACCCATCCTAATACTACTCTTGAAGAACCACATATAAATGAGAAATTTGACCATGGATATTTTTTAAGAAGGAAGGTAAAACTTATTACCAAATTCACCCCCAACTGGACTTATTTTTCTCTATAATTAAATTAGAAACAAACAAGAGATGTTTCTAACCCATTTCTATTAATACCACTCGATTCATGTACTGACCCCACTAAAAGGATGAAAACCCCCTTTAGAATATTGGGGAGAGACTTTCTAGGTATAAAAATTGATATGATATAAAGTGATAATAACCAATGTATTCCCTAGATCACAAAAAGGAAACTTATAAGACAATGAATTCTACCAAAGATAGGATATGTTAAAGGTAATTAAGCATGGTGACCAATATAGATCCTATAATATCCCACTACCCATGATACATCTTGATGCTCATTCCATAAGGCATCATCTCCTGAGGAAACTACTATTTCCCTTCCAAACATTATGTCCATCACAAGGAAACAATAATAACCTTCATATTAAGGATAAGAACATGCAAGAATAAAAATCACAATAAGAACAAAATTAGGATGTATGCATAAAAAATAAAAAATAATAAAAAGATAATCATTATAAAAAGTATACAAACATAGGTAGCATGAAAATCACTTCCAAAACCACCATTTACCAAGAAAATATCAAACCAAATATTTATCACGCATAATAAATAATTACTACTCATTCTATCACACCATCAAGGATTCTATCCTTCAATTTATCATGGAATAAATTTCCTTAGAATCCACCTAAAATGTTATAAAGTTCCAAAAAATAGTGACAATATGTTTGTGAAATATGTATTTCAAAATACCATTTAAAGAAACACTTTAAATCCTTTCTAAAATTAGAGCACTAGTAAAATCATTCAGAAATCATTTTTATGAAAGCTCTTTAAAATCATGCATGCAACAAAGCACCTTTATAAAACAAAATTTTCTAAAAAACATACAATTATAAAATTTTAACCAATAAAAGGTTTCATTTTTAGTAACTCTCTTGCCTAATGTACATATTGAGTAGGGTTTTTAATTAAGTGTCTTTAAATCATTTATCAAACATGAAATCCCTTTTGTAAGACCTACTTTGAATAAATGAAAATAATTTTAAAACTAAAATTGTTAAGGAAGATCTTACTTTCAAAAACCTTTATCATGAAAACATGGCCTCATCAACTAGATCACATAAACACCAACAACAATTAATGACATATTGAATAAGTATGAGTTCAACCAAATGAAAAAAATGTTTCATTTTAGTACAATAATTACCAAATTTTTATATTCAATCATTATTTATAAACCTAATTAGCAAATAAACTTGTTACATTTCCTTCAAAAAAAATTAGAGAATACTAATTATTACCAAATAATTGATTTTTTTTTTATAAGAACCCAAGTGACATTTTTATGCCATTATGTTATGAGAACACTTTATTAATAGGATTTTGTCGCCTAATAAGCATGATCAATAATTTTAACAAAAATAACCACCAAAGTCAATATATTATAGATTTTCAATAATCTCTTTTGATTAATAAACTAGTTAAGGACAAAGATTAGTCACTTTATGAACTAATAGTCTTAACCATGTGAAATTATTTCTAACCAAGACAACAAAATACTATTCTAAAAATTATTCTTAACACACTTCACTAATTACATAAATTAGAGAGAATAACAACAACATGCTATTTTTATAAAGTTTTTAAATTGATAAAAAATTTACATTTGTATAATGTTTTCATGGACCATAATCTAATAATAATAATATTTCTAAAAAAAACATCACAATAGGATATTGTATTTAACATAGAACAATTATACTTGATATGATATTCATTAAACTATAGATGATTTACTAATTACATGCATAACAAGGATTAACAAAAAATGCTTTTTTTAACATATAATGAAATAAACAAAGGAAATAATAACTCAATGTTTGAGCATGCACTTTATTTAACCATAATAAATATGCACCAAATTTTAAATCATTAAATTAAACCAACACATTGTATGTTATGAAAATATTTAAATGAAAGGATAATAAGAATACTCAATAATGTGTAAGGGATTCTTGCTATATAAACATGGAAATAATCATTAAGGAAGAAATATAGTGAACACAGAATTATGATTTTACATGATAATTCTATTATTGTCTAGATTCATTTAAATTAGCTTAGATTCCAATTAACCTTAATATAATTTTTCTAATTAGGGTCATTACTAGTTTAAGTTATAGTTACAGACCAATTTTTTATTCCTTTAAACAACAAAACACAAGGAAGGCCTAAAACAAAAATCGAAGCAAGTAAGAATAAATAAATAACACAAAGTCAAAGAACACTTACTATGTTATCAAATCTCTTTCTTAAAAACTATTAGTTTCATAAATAATAAAAATCAGGAATTTTAACAACCAAGGTTATCATATTTCCATCTACCAAAGCATAACCAAACAAATATCACATGAATGTTTCAATCCTACTGGGAAATATTTGTACTAATTCATGATACACAAATCTCACTTACTAAACCCATGGTTATGAGATGATAACACACCTAAAAGTTCTTAAAAACGCTTTTCAAACCCGAACCACCCTAATTACTTGAATTTCAACATAAATAAGTTAGTTATGTATTTTTATACTATACATTTCAATTTATGACATGTCTTATCTCCAAATCTACTATCCTAATTTTCAAACAGACCAAACTAATACTATTTGTAACATCCCGACCCTAACCATTGGTTTAGAAAGAGATGAGGTGATACTAAACTTAGGAGACACCCCCTAGACACAAAAGGATGAAATAAATTACAAGGTATTACCAAATAATTGGGAGATTATTTTCTATTTAAATATACACAACATTTAAATAAAATAATAAAAACAACCAAACCAATACTATATGATGCATGAAATTTAAATAATACATCTCAAAATACAATAACAAAACAATATCAAAGTAGCAACACAAAGTAATATATACCAAAAGACTGCTAGATGTGAGACCCAAAAAGAAATAAAAAATTCCTAACATAGAACCACCCCTAATAACTATAAGATAATGACCACCGAGCACATAGATACCTCAGTAAGGACCATTATATCCCCATATTCCACTAGAAAAGTGAGATATCTCCCTTAATCCACAGCATGTTGAATAAAGACTGCATGCACACCAAGGTGAATATGTTGGGGGTGATTATGAAAAACCAATAGGAAATAAAAAAATCCCAAACACACCATTAATTCTAGGAAAATTCATCACAATTCATACAACATAATTAGAAGTATGAAAAAATAGTTATCACGAGAGTTTATTAAAGGAGAAGAAAGTGGCATATCAAAATAGTTTATATTCCAAATCATAATTTAACAAGATTTATGCATCAATTGTTTTTAAAAATCCTTCTATTTTACAATAAACATAAATATTCTATTCCACATGGTATAACCATTCCACATTCTCACACATTCACACACCTATTAATGATTAGACAACCCCAATACTTATAAGAGAAAACTCATCCATACACCAATCCAATCATTAGTGATAATCCTATATGTACCCCAAGATGGATCCATACCCTTATTTGAACCCAACATGGCACCATATAATTCAATATGAACAAACACTAACCAATTATGCCAAGTCCTATTATCAAAATTTTTATTTAAAACCAAAAACCACTTTTTATCATTTTATTAAATACCTCATGGGTGTCACCCATGATTCAAAATTTAAAAACAAAAGTAAAGAATTGTTCTAAAAATAATTTTATAATAATTTTATTTATTAAAAAAACCCAAGTCTTTAAGTTCCATAGAAGTGGAGAGAGAGAGAATACACCCATCTCAAATCAAGTCACTAATATAAAATCATATATCACATTCATAGATCCATAATTTATAGACCCTCCTATAATGATCTATCACAAGAACCCAGTTAAAACATACCATGACCAATAGATACTAGAATAGAAGACCCAAACTAGGGTTTCTCTTTAGAGAAAACATGGATATCTAGAAACAGAGGAAGAAACAGACTCGTACCATTGATTTCCTAGATCAAACACTCTCCAAATCACTGGAATCGGCCATTGGAAGGAAATATAATACCAAAATTTCCAAGTGAAACCCTATGGTTCAAGATCCCTAGCCACAAGAGAAAGAATAAAGGTTTTAGGGAATATTTTCAGTTAAAAATCCATTTTTCATATTTAATTAATCACGTCACATGTTTAGGCCGAATGGTTTGGAAAGATGTGTGCTAAACATAAAAATTTTCACTATCCCAAAAACTAAAAATCCAAAAATTCAATGCATGGTTTGGATAAACCATATTATAACCATGATCCTTATTAGAAAATCCCCTTCCCCCACACACGGTTACCTAGAAAATCCATACAGTTTCCTCTAACCATTATCAAACTATGAACACACAAAAACACCTCCAGAGCCTTCCAAAACTAACCAAAACCCACCCTGGGTCTAATATAAACATTCCATAAATTAAAAAGATACTATAAAACCCAAAATACTATAGATTTATGGTGTTAAAATTCTCTTTTACACCATATTTAATACAATCATTAAAGTTTTACACACAATATATATTAAATGTGCAGTGTGTCTTAAATATGATGAATTTATTCGGCTTGAATAACTGCTAATTAATTAATATATGACATGTTTTTTATGTTACATGATATATTAAACACATAATAAAAGACTATACAAGGTAGTAAATAGTTTTGAAAGGTATTTATTGTGTTCACTCTAAGTGTAATTAATTTTATTTATTTAAGATTAATTATGAAAGATACTCCAATATTGTCTATATGGTCATTAAGATAATATAATATAATGTAATATAATATAATTAATTGAATTAATTCAATAATTATTATTTAATAATAAATAATGACTTGAAGTGAATGCTACCTAGTCCATATTTATGTATTTGTTACATGCGTGTTTATGATCATGAGTGTATACCAACTTGTGTATGTGATTGGTTTTTATTAATTTATTATTTTATAATTTTTTTTAAAAATTTATTAAATTAAAATGATGGATTATGTGTCACCCCTTCTCACATTATGTAAGGGCTTGCGTGCATTTGATTTATTTTATGCAAACCCATCAACCAATCCTTTGGTTCCTCTCACCAACATGTGAGTAATGATTATGTAATGTATGGAGCTCCCAGGTGAGTGGAGGTGGTTCATAGCAGAACCAATCTAGGAGATACATAAGTAAACATGTGGAATGCTATAACTTAAACAAGGTTTGGTTCCATAAGTTTTTTCCATAAGGTCAAGGGTTAATTTATCATCATCTAGATAAACTAACCATTACAAAAGATCATGATCATTCCAGTTTTATTATTTTATTTCTTTCAAGTTGAATGGATAATTTATTTATGGATACTTTATCAAAATCACATAAATTAAAAAATTAATAAACATGAAATATGGAATTAAAATAAATTTCATATTTCATAAATGTTATCTAGATATGGTTAATCACTTAAGTAAAATAAAATTAATATTAAAAATCATGCAATAAGATAAAATATTTTTTTTACATATATATAAAATCCGTAAATTAAAATATTAAGTCATTATATCCATCCACTACTTGATTTATAATGTAAATGATACATCATATTGTTTCATTTGGCTCTTGATGGGACACTACCATTTAACAGGAAGTTCTAAAGAAGGTTTTGGGTGGTCTTTACCAAATTCACATAAAGAGAAGTATCCCTCACTATAATTTTTGTAAATTTTGATCAAACTATTAGGGTAATACAAATCTAGGATTTTAGGATTGGGGAGTCCACTCAATGGATTAAGGAACTATAGGTTAATGCAGTTAGAAAAGATATTCCTACTTAGATACCTTTGAGTAATTAACCAGGACCTTTCTTGGGTTATGAGAAGGGGCATATGGATCATTTACACTAGAATATCTATGCAACATGATATTCAAAAACCAACAGTGAGGGCTATTGTGTTTTTATAAAATAGTGGGAGGTTAATAAATAAAATTTATTATGTCATATCTTTTGGTAATCAAGATAAAACTAAAATATTCATTAAATTAATATTTAATATGATAAACAAAATCATCATAATATTTCAATAATTTGGATACAGACCGTATCCTTACCATCATATATTTCCAATGGCTGTATAGTTGTTTATACAATAAAATACAATAGGAAAATTTATACCATTTTGTAGAATCCCCTATACCCATTTAACCACCTCACTAAGAAATATAAGGTGAGAGGGATGCCTACATAAGGTATATGAGTATGATCCTAATGTCTATAGCATCATTTATCAATTATATTGTCATGAACCATCCCAGTGGGGCCCATGCCACAACTCCCCAAGCCCGCCTTCAATAGGCCAGGGGCTAGTGACTAGCACCGAGTAGGCATGTCACTAACATGGGAGGCATTGCCTATAAACCTATACACACACACACACACACACACACACATCCCCAAGCCCACAAAGATGAAAAGTAAAAACTACTAAAAATGGAAATGCATGCATACACTAAAATCCCAACCAACAGAGTACGACAGGAAAGTAAAGTACAGTAATGTAAAACCCTAGGCTAAAAGTACAAGCCCACTAAAAGAAATCCTGCAACAAAGTACAACCTGTAAAGAAAGGTACTAGGACTGCAATCCGTAGCTGTAGGAACACACCTCGGCTTGCCTGATCTCACTGAGTACCATCCGGTCCTGGTCCACCTAGAATCCTGTCAAAGGCTCGCTCGTCTGCACAAGACACGACATGTGTGGGAAAATCCCGTGCAAGGGTGAGTATAACAATACCCAGTAGGACGCCCCAAAAACCACAAAGGAATACAACAAAGGAAAAATACCACAAAGGAATGATACAATCATCTCTACACAGTATATGTTTATAGAACATATAACAAGAATATCCAGATATACTCATACACGATCGACTATCGTGAAACCACCACTAAGATCCAGCTCGAAGATTCCACTGAGCACATAACAAGGAGAACACACTCCTAGGTCTGAAGAGAGAGATACTAAGTACTCGTTCCAGGAGAAAACACTCCACAAGTACTTGAGAATATGATGCACAAATGAGGATCACTACCAATAGCTATGGGGTGATTCCAACAACTCAGTCTAAACTAATCCGCTAAGAAGAGGATCGATGCCCGGGTAAGGTACTTCACATCGATACCAAGAACTCTACTTAGGGTACCAGGAAGGAATAGAGGATACGACTCTAAGTATCATAGAGGGGATTCCAACAACTCTATTTAGAAAGTCCTACTGAAGGTATCATACTACTGTACGTAGGAAATGATACCAGAAACCTTCAGGGGAAAGACCAAGGGTACGAACCCTAAGTAAGCTAGCCCAAGTCATGGAAGAAAAATGGCTCAAGCCATTTAGAACAGGTTACACGATGTGTAGTAGGGTCACACACCGTGTTCCTTGACTCTAGGTACTGCCCGTGTAAATGGCCCGTGTCTCTAGGATTGTTGTATAAAAGTAACTACATGGCGTGTAAAAGAATTACATGCCATGTTAATTGACTCTGGGTACAACCCATGTGAAATGACCCGTGTCTGAAATCTAAGTTGTGCAGAAAAGTATATACACAGTGTGTAAGACAAAGAACACGCCGTGTACTGTCAACTGGAAAACACCCATGTACCCTGGCCGTATGCCCATACACAGTGTCTATCAGTGTTTCCCTTCCCATGTACCAGTACACGGGATATCCTATGTATCTGGCCGGGTCTGGACGGGGAAGGGTATACACGCTGTTTCCTTGGCCGTGTGCCCAACCTGTGTCCGTGTACTCTCAGAGTACACTCCATGTGGTCCGCTAACAAACACACGCCATGTAGCCCATACTACATGCTGTGTAGTCGGGATTTCTCCAGAACCGTCGTCTTCCTCCTCGCACCTTGGTCGATCCTCTAGATCTTGATTATGCTATTCGTTTTCCATGAAACTCAAGATCTCGGGTCGCCTTATCATCATGATGCTGAATACATGGGTTTCAGACCTTCGATCGGCTCCAAAATCCGATTCCGGTCACCCATGCAGAAATCGTTTGAAGAACGATATCTCCCGATCCACTTTGATCCGTCCATCGTCACCGCCGTTACACCTTCGTGGGGTTTTCCTGATGCCAGACCTTTAGTTTGGAATCATTGCGTCGCACAACGGATGCACAACGATTCATCGTTCATACCTCCGTGAAGAACGTGTAGAACGCACACGAAGACTGTGAGAAAACGGGGAAGAAAGGAACAAAAAATCGAGAGGGGCGAACCTCGATCTATGTTCGTGTCGATCTTGGTTCGTCACTGTTAGAAGGCTAAAACAAACCAAAATAACCTTCAAGAATCAAATCCCTAAAATCCCCGCAAAAGACCATACCACAAAAACGATCGATCCACGAGCTAATATGTTCGTGGATTAGTCCACATTCATCATAGGAATCAAAAATGGGGAAAGTAAATCAAAATCAAACGTCCTACCTGGATCCGCGACATTCATTAGTGAAGATCCGGTTGCTGCGTCGTCGTCGCCGGTGAAACCGATGAAGAACATCGTCTCCTCGTTGGGGTTTCCTCTAGAGCCTCTACAACCTCTAAGGGTTTCAGGGTTATGAGGTCTATAACCCTGGACCCCTGCACAAAAATTTATTTAAAAGGATAAAAATATCTCGTTGTAACAAAATTTAATTAAATATTTTTATTAAATATTTTATTACTGTTACGTCCAAAAACTAGATTTCACCCCCAACCTGCTCCAGCCAATGTTAGGTCTCTCCTAGGGTAAAACCACTACTCTTGATGTAATGGTGCCCTTGGATTTCTGATCCGAGCACTACTTCAGGAGTTATTCCAATTTTTCAGGAAAACCACACACACGCGTAATTTAATTATTTAATTAAATTAAAACATTTGTTCCGGGCTCACTGGGCCTCAAAACTACATGCCGTATCCAAGCCTGGTCTCGAAATAATTCCCATATAATATTAAAAATAATACATGGAAAAATCCGAGACATTACATCCTCCCCATATTAGGGCTTTACGTCCCCGAAAAGCCAAAACAAAGGCTACACAAAAAGATGTGGGTACTGCACAAAAATCTGACCCTCCCGCTCCCACGTGCTCTCCTGGATATTCTCATGATGCCACCAGACACGCACCAAGGGAATAACTCACCCACGAAGGATCCTCTCCTGCCGATCCTCGATCACCACTGGGTACTTAGCAAAGGTCGCTCCATCATCGATGTCCAGCTCACCCTAATTGATAACGTGCGATGTGTCATGCACGTACCTCCGCAGCTGCAACACATGGAAGACGTTGTGTACCCAGTCCTTCTGAGGAGGTAGAGCAAAGAGGTACGCAACCTTTTCAACTCTACTCAGAATCTGAAAAGGGCCGATGAACCTCAGATATAACTTACCGCCTCAGCCAAATCTCCGCAATCCCAGTCAAGGTGAGACCCGAAGGAACACATGGTCTCCCTCCTCGAAATCCAAGGGCCTCAGTCTCCTATCGGGATAAGACTTTTACTAACTCTGTATAGTCTTCATCTGCTCCTGGATGACCTACACCTTCTCTGTAGTAGCTCGCACCATCTCTAGGACCATGAGTGCTGACTCTCCTGGGTCAGTCCAACAAAGTGGTGACCTGCAAGGTCGCCCGTACAAAGCCTCGAATGGTGCCATACTAATAGTGGAATGATAAATGTTATTATAAGAAAATTCCACCAATGGTAGGTGATCCTCCCAGCTATGAACGAAGTTAAGTATGCAAGCTCATAGCATATCCTCTAGAACTTGGATGGTCCGCTCCGTCTGACCATCAGTCTGAGGATGAAATGTTGTGCTCAAGCATAACTAAGTCCCAAAAGCTTCCGACAATCCCTTCCACAACTGAGATGTGAAACGAGCATCACAATATGAGACGATCATGGATGGAACTCCATGAAGTCAAACTATCTTCTGCATGTATAGGCATCCCAAGCTCTCTACTGAACTTTTCTCCCATATGGATAAAAAGTGGTCTGGCTTGGTGAGTCGGTCAACGATCACCCAAATGACATCGTATAACCTGGACGTACATGGTAAACCCATCATGAAGTCCATAGATATCCCATCCCACTTCAAATATATCACCTCAAGGGGTTGAGTCAAACCTGCTGGTACCTGGTGCTCATCCTTTACTTGCTGACAAGTAAGGCACTGAGAAACAAACTCTGCCACACTCTTCTTTATTCTTGGCCACCAGAACTGACGTTGGAGGTCCTGGTACATCTTTTCCATGCCTAGATGCACCGCCAAAGGAGATGTATGGAACTCCATCGAAACCTCCTCCCGCAATGTCACTGGTACTAATGTCCACCCTCTGAAAAGAACAATGTGCTCCCCACCTTTTGAATATCCATCAATAGCATCACCTGTGAATATCTGAGCACGTAGAGTCTCACAGCTAACATCCTCCAGCTGTGCTTCCCTAACTTTCTGTAAGAGTAGAGGGATAACAACCATCGACTGAAGGTAAGATCCCTCATCTCTATCCACGAAGGATAACTGTAAAGAGTCCAACTGCCTCGTCACCTCATTCAGAAACTGCGAACTGGATTTCCTGCTGAGAGCATCTGCCACAATGTTCCCCTTCCCAGGAGTATAAACGATCTTGAAGTCATAATCCTAGAGGAACTCAAGCCATCTCCACTGTCTCAAATTCAGATCCTTCTGAGAAAAGATATATCTGAGACTCTTGTGATCAGAGTAGATGATAAACCGCTCACCCATCAGGTAGTGCCACCACATCTTCAATGCAAATACTACCACTTCCAAATAAAGATCATGGGTCATGTAGTTCTGCTCATGTGGACTCAACTGACGTGAGCCATAGGAAATCACCACTTGCCTCTACATCAGGACACAACCAAGCCCGGTTCCTGATGTGTTGCAGAATAACACGTACTCAACACCCTCTTTTGGTAGTCTCAAGATCGGGGCACTCGTCAGACTCTGTCTCAACTGCTGAAAAGCCTACTGGAATCTCTCGGTCCACATGAAAGGATACCTCTTTTAGGTCAAATATGTCATGGGTGCTGAAATAATGTAGAAATCAGGAATGAATCTCCGATAGTATCCCGCCAACCCTAGGAAACTCCGCACCTCCGTCGTGCTCCGGGGTGGCTCCCATGCTAGCACTGCCTCACCTTGGTTGGGTCCACTGCTACACCATCTGCTGAGATAACATGTCCCAGAAAGTGGACCTCCTGTATCCAGAATTGAAACTTCAAGAGTTTCCCGTACAATTGGTGCTCTCAGAGTGTGTCCGGAACCATCCTTAGGTGTCTCACGTGCTCCTCCTCATATGTAGAGTACACAAGGATATCGTTGATGAATACCACTATGAACTAATCTAGATAGGGCTGAAAGATCTGGTTCATGATTCCCATAAACACTTCTGGGGTGTTCGTCACGCCAGAGGGCATCAACAAGTACTCATAGTGACCGTAGCGACATCTGAAAGCCGTATTCGGTATATCCCCACCCCGTACTCGCAACTGGTGATAGCTTGATCATAGATCAACCTTCGAGAACCATCGTTCCCCTCTTAACTGGTCGAAGAGGTCATTGATCCTCGGTAGTGGATACCGGTTCTTCACGGTAACCTGATTCAAGCGCCGGTAATCCACACACAGCCTCAAGCTCCCATCTTCCTTCTTGAAAAACAACACTGAGGCCGACCAGGGTGAAACACTAGGTCTCACGAAACCCTTCCTCTGCAAGTCATCTAGATGCATTCTCATCTCACGAAGCTCTGCAGGATCCATCCGATATGCTGATGCTGATATCAGTGTCGTCCCTGGTTGCAAATCAATAAAAAAATCTATCTCCCGATAGGGAGGTAGTCTGGGGATATCCTCTGGAAAGACGTACTCATACTCAGCCACTACTACTGGAAACTGGAAACTCCTAACATCTGTTGTGCCAAGGGCTAGGCTAGCCAACTGATGTAAAATTAGCTGTACCTTCCTACGCACGAGTCTATCCTGTGCTTCCTGGGTCTCCTTTTCACCGACGAAGGAGAACCTCATTCCATCACTACAGACACACCACACCCTTCGCCTAAAACAGTCAATCTGGGCATGAACTGTGGATATCCAATCCATACCAAGAATGAAATTGTAAGTCATCGACGCTACCACCAAGATATTACAATCGAAACTCTCGCCTCCAAGGGCCAGGTCACACTGTCTGCAAAGGCATGTGATCTTTGAATCTTCTCCAGTTGGTGTTTCTAAGATTAAGGGTCGAGTCAATGGGTCAACTGGGATCTCAAGGTCTTGAACAAGATAAGCATCCAGAAAAGAATGACTAGCACTTGTGTCTATCAGTACGACAACCAAAGTAGAAAAGACACAGATTGTACCTCTAATCATTCCAGAAGTACCTGGGTCATAAGACTCCACTACCTGCAGCTGTCCCTGCCTCTATCCACTAGCTCCCTGAGCCTGGGGTGAACCTCCTAGGGGTGGTGGTGGTAAAGGGTCAAAACACCGACCACCTCCAACTGCTCTCCCAGCTCCTCTACCACGTTCTCCGCTCCGCAGATCTGTTTTCTCCACACATTTCCTCTGTCTCAGTGGTCCATCCACTGCTCCCATGTTATTAGTATGGTGGGTCGGACAATCTCAAGTGAGATGTCCCCTGCCGTCACATGAGTAGCATCACCTCTCTCAAGGATGGATGGATGCACCCTGAGAACCCTGTACGGCAGATCCTCTGTCCTGGGATCTCCTGTGAAAACTTCTCTCAAACCTAGGTCCCTGGCGTCGACTCCCTAATTCCAAGGTCTCTACTCTAGCTCGCTCACTACTAACAACTGCTGGCTATCTCTGCTCTTCCAAGAAGCTCTCGACCACAAAATCCCGCTTGAGCACCCCAACATAAGTAAGAATGGTCATATGAATGATGCTAGCTCGGATGTCTCTACGCAATCCCCACTCAAAAGTCCGAGCTCTGAAGTACTGATCCATGACCATATCCATCAAGTACCGTGAGAGGTCGGTGAACCTCGATGAATATTCAGCCACCGACATGGTTCCCTACTAGAGCTGAAGAAGCTCTTGTATAGATACTTCTCTCAGGGTAACCAGTGAAAACTCCTCTCTGAAGAGATTCTCAAACTCTGACCATGAAAGAGTCACCTCGTCGTGAGTCTGGATAACCAAACTCCACCATCGCCCTGCCAAGCCCTGCAGAAGGCTCACTGCCAGGATCACCATCTGGTCTGCTGGTGTCTTGACCAAATGGAAGACTCTGGCCACTGACTCAAGCCAGTCCTCTACTACCTGAGGGTCAGGCTCGCCTCGAAACCTGAGGGATCTTAGTCTCTGAAACTTGTGGAGTGCACTCAACCTACGTTCCTCCTCCACTGGTACAACATGCACTAAACACTGCTCCACAAGTGGTGGAATAGCTGGCACACCACCCGAATGTAAAATCGGGGGATCTAATCCCTATATCGAAGCTTCATCACTAAGGGGGTCATCCTTGTGATTGAGCTTCTAGATCCTAGCAGGTGCGCATCGTAGAGGAATCCTGTAACGAAATAAGATGTATCACAGTCAGTGAGTATATCTGGAGAGCTGACTCAATAAGGACATGGAAACCACAATCCATTCCTATATGATGTATGTACCATTATTTTACCCTACAACTAGTGTTCTCATGTTCTGAGTCGAGAAACAAGTTATCAGAGTCCTGGTGTATGGATACGTCGACCGCCCGCACCAACACTGGGTTCCCTGGCAGGACAGACGAACTCGAAACACTTAACACTGTTTCCCCAAACCAACTCATAGACTCTTAGTCCTAAGGTAGAACCAACTCCCTCTGATACCACTCTATCACGACCCGTCCCAGTGGGGCCCGTGCCGCAACTCCCCAAGCCCGCCTCCAATAGGCCAGGGGCTGGTGACTAGTACTGAGTAGGCATGTCACTAACATGGGAGGCATTGCCTATAAACCTGAAAACACACACACACACATCTCCAAGCCAACAAAGATGAAAAGTAAAAACTACTAAAAATGGAAATTCATGCATACACTAAAATCCCAACCAACAGAGTATGACAGGAAAGTAAAGTACAGTAATGTAAAACCCTGGGCCAAAAGTACAAGCCCACCAAAATAAAGCCTGCAACAAAGTCCAACCTGTAAAGAAAGGTACTGGGACTGCAATCCGTAGCCGTAGGAACACACCTCGGCCTTCCTGATCTCACTGAGCACCGTCTGGTCCTGGTCCACCTAGAATCCTGTTAAAGGATCGCTCGTCTGCACAAGACACAACACATGCGGGCAAAGACCGTGCAAGGGTGAGTATAACAATACCCAGTAGGACACCCCAAAAACCACAAAGGAATACAACAAAGGAAAAATACCACAAAGTAATGATACAGTCATCTCTACACAGTATATGTTTATAGAACATATAACAAGAATATCCAGATATACTCATACACGATCGACTATTGCGAAACCACCACTAATATCCAGCTCGAAGATTCCACTAAGCACGTAACAAAGAGAACACACTCCTAGGTATGAAGAGAGAGATACAAAGTACTCATTCCAGGAGAAAACAATCCACAAGTACTTGAGAACATGATGCTCAGATGAGGATCAAAACCAATAGCTATGGGGTGATTCCCACAACTCAGTCTGAACTAATCTGCTGAGAAGAGGATCAACGCCCAGGTAAGGTAGGTCACGTCGATACCAAGAACTCTACTTAGGGTACCAGGAAGGAATAGAGGATCTGAATCTAAGTCTCATAGAGGGGATTCAAACATCCCTATTCAGGAAGTCCTGCTAAAGGGATCATACTCCTGTACATAGGAAATGATACCAGAAACCTTCAGGGGAAAGACCAAGGGTACGAAACCTAAGAAAGCTAGCCCAAGTCATGGAAGACAAATGGCTCAAGGAATTTAGAACAGGTTACAAAACATGTAGTAGGGTCACACACCGTGTTCCTTGACTTTGGGTACTGCCCGTGTAAATGGACCGTGTCTCTAGGCTTGTCATATAAAAGTGACTACACGACGTGTAGAAGAATTACACGATGTGTTCCTTAACTCTGGGTACTGCCCGTGTGAAAAGGCCCGTGTCTAAAATCTAAGTCATGAAAAAAAGTATATACATGGCGTGTAAGTCAAAGCACATGCTGTGTCCTGTCAACTGGAAAACACTCGTGTACCTTGGCCGTATGCTTGTACACGGTGTCTGTCCATGTTGCCCTTCCCGTGTACCAGTACATGGGATATCCCATGTATCTGTCCGGGTCTAGCTAGGGAAGGGTATACACGCCGTTTCCTTGGCCGTGTGGCCAACCCGTATTCGTGTACTCCCGAAGTATACTCCAGGTGGTCCACCGATGAACACACGCCGTGTAGCCCATACTACACATCGTGTAGTTGGGATTTCTCCAGAACCGTCGTCTTCCTCCTCACGCCTCGTCTGATCCTCCGGATCTTGATTTTGTTGTCCATTTACCGTGAAAATCAAGATCTAGGGTCACCTCATCGTTGTGATGCCGAATCCGTGGGTTTTGGACCTTCGATCAGCTCTGAAATCCGATTCTGGTCACCCATTCAGAAATCGTTCGAAGAACGATATCTCCTGATCCGCTTCGATCCATCCATTTCCACTGCCATTGCACCTCTGTGGGGTTGTCCCGATTCCATACCTTTAGTTTGGGATCGTTGCATCACACAACGGATGCACAACGATCCATCTTTCATAACTCCGTGAAGAACGCGTAGAACGCACAGGAAGAACATGAGAAAACGGGGAATAAAGGCATGAAAAATCGAGAGGGACGAACCTCGATCTATGTTCATGTCGATCTTGGTTCGTCACTGTTAGAAGGATAAACGAAACCAAAATAACCTTCAAGAATTAAATCCCCAAAATCCCTACAAAATCCCATCCTGAAAAATGATCGATCTGTAGGCTAATCTGTTTGTGGATTAGTCTGAGTTCATCACAGGAATCAAGAACAGGGAAAGGAAATCAAAATCAAACATCCTACCTGGATCTACAACGTTCGTTGGTGAAGATCTGGTCACTGTGTCGTCATCACTGGTGAAACCCGTCAAGAACACCGTCTCCTCGTTGGGGTTTCCTCCAGAGCCTCTAGAGCCTCCAAGGGTTCCATGGTTATGAGGTCTGTAACCCTGTACCCCTGCACAAACCTTTATTTAAAAGGATAAAAACATCTAATTCTAACAAAATTTAATAAAATATTTTTATTAAATATTTTATTATGGTTACTTCCAAAAACTAGATTTCACCACTGACCTGTGCCAGCCGATGTTAGGTCTCTCCTAGGGTAAAACCGCTACTCTAGACGCAACGGTGCACTCAGATTTCCGATTCGAGCACCCGTTCAGAAGTTATTGCACTTTTTTATGAAAACCACACGTGCACGTAATATAATTATTTAATTAAATTAAAACATTTGTTCCGAGCTCCCCAGGCCTCGGAACTGCACGCAATCTCGAAGCTTGGTCTCGAAATAATTCCCATATAATATTAAAAATAATACATGGAAAAATCCAGGACATTACATATATCTAGATAATTAATAATGAAACATATGGACATGGATTCATATAACATGAAATCTCATCCCATATCCCTCCAAAAGGAGAAAGAAAGGCTTTAAATAAATGATATTTTCACTAAACTACACTAGTGTTAACTATAAGAGGGCACTTAACTATTGATATTGTATTCAATAGACTTAAGTATAGTAATAAGTTAGTGAATTTTGGGATTCCATATAGATAATAAATTATCCATAAATATCATATTATTATCCTTACCTTCTAGATTATTCATATTCATCTAGTATTATGATATGAATATCATGGATGAACAGATTAAGAATATCTTGATTAAACTTCACTGGGAAAATAATATTTATGGGGAACTCTATTCCATAAACCTTATAGTGAACAAAATGAAATGAAAGGATTGAAAATCCCATGAATACTTTATAGTAAATGATTTCTTTGCAATATATTTCAAAGTAAAAAATATTTAGAGGTAGTATGGTGAACGTGAGGCTATTTTCATCTCATATAGATATAAAGGTCATTTTAAAAAATTGAAATAGATTGAAGAAGAAAAAATTAGATTAATCTACTTCATATATATTCATAATAGACTATAATTTTTCAATTTCACTTATTTGGTATTATATACTAACCTATATTAAAATAATAAAACAAAGAATGAAACATTATAAGAAGTAAGGTGTCTTCTTCTATGTGATGAGGAAGGGAGATTCCTATATCATCTATGAGAAGAACATGCTTCAAGAAGTAAATTTGAATTCTCCTAGTTGCTAAAAAGGGAAATTCATATGTTAGTAGTGAGAATTTCACAACTTTTGATTACTAAGATGATCTAACTAAGTTAAAATATTATTTTTCATTAAGTATTACGTATACATTTATCTCAATGTTCTATTGGACACAAAAAGACATTATTTATTTACAAATTGATGCTGGTAATGTACACTATACTTAATTTATAGTTTAGTAAAAATTGAATCATAAATATCTAACATTTGAAATAAATGGTGAATATAAATATTTAAAACTCATACCCAGTTGTCGAAAAATAATTCTTAGTCAAGTAAAACTATAAATTATCATGTATATACCCAGTATGAGGTTTAGAATATTTTTAGCTAAAAATATTAGGTATATTATATACTTATGATTTAGACTTATAAACCTTTATATATAATGGTAATACATAAATCATCTAGATTTGGTACAATATTTATAGCATGAACTATTAAAATGAGAATCTAGAGGTAAATTCATGCAATCCATGAGATTACTTTATGAAATTTTAGGAATGTTCAGTGTAGTAGTGAATACACTTAGTAAAGGTTGTAGGATCCTCCAGGCTTGTATGTTCGACTATATCTTAACCAAGTATTCATCAATCATTAAATATAGATTGATTTTTTTTCTAAACTCTTTAACTTATTCACATCATAGAAATGGTGATATTATAATTTAGATAGATAGATTATTATATATATTGCAATTCTTCCATGATACATTTACGTATATGTATCACAAAATAGTATCATAATAAAAAACTATATTCCAACTAAATTAACTAAAAAATATCATATAAGTTATATTATGATGGGAGTATATTAATTTCATAGCTTAAGGTGTTCTGATTTGAATCATTTATATATAACATCATCTTAAAATGTATGTCAAAGGAAACATAAGGTGCATCTTAGTTTATTATCCTATAGTCACTAAGTATATTAACAGCACCAATATAGAAAGGTATTAATCTTATCAACTACATTTCTACGTGGGAATAATATATCTTTTGAGATAGTGAGAGTAATCAAGGCTTCAGTTGAATTGTGGATTTAGATGCACAATTAGGCATTGGAAAATTAAAATCCACAAGTGTTAGTGGGAGGAATTATTCTAAACACACATACTACGTGGGAAGGTTAAAACCAAAATGGTAGTTTTATATTCATCACAACATGTGAGATATTATTAAATCAGAATAATAAATCCTATATAGAGTAGTAAGTTGCAACTAGATATGATTGGAAAGTTCTTCTGAATTCAAAGATAGATTCCATGCACCAAAATTTATTCTATATTTTGGTGGTTGATGTAAAGATGTTGGTGGGTATTCAACAAAAATTATACATGGATGGTATAAGTGACATACCAATAAGGATTGAATTGTTATACCAAGACATCATAATTAAATCAATTTGACTTCCACTTTTCATGGATACTATTATCATTATATTAGGAATCAGATGTCAAGTCCATCTCCCTTATAGGTAACTTTATGGAATATGTCTATATGATGTAACTAGATTGGTTGATGAAATCAAATAAATCCATTATAAAATGAAAGTTTCAAGGATCCATTTATGGGTATAAAAAAGTATAATGATTGTATTATATTCATTTGAAAATAAATGTTTTCTGGTGACTATAATTTGTTATTGGGATTTCATTAGTTTTCCAAGAAAAATATGTTTGGAAACATATGAAAAAAAGTGATTAGTCTTATGGTTATATAAGAACAAATAATTTATTCAAAAATGACTTAAGTTAAAACCCATGTTATAGGATAAAAAAATCTAAAAGTATAGATCAATGGGTTTCTTAATACAAGTAATCCTATATATTTGAAATGGTATTTAAAAATACAATATGAAACAATACATCTGAATTGTTATAGTGTTACATGGTATTCTTGTGATATATAGACTATATATTCCCAATAGTACTTTGGAAATATATCTCACATTCCATGATATATTTAAAGGTTTGATATTGATTATATATAAAGTATAAAATAAAAATATCAAAAGAGACTAGGATAATTACATTATCTGGTAGTCATAACTATCAAATAGTGCTTGATGAAGAAAAACTAGATGAGCTCTTAGAAATTAGAGAAATAAGAATACTGGTTTTGTAGGGGATATAAAATTATTATTCTTTAGAAAAGTTTGATCTATTATCTTACTGATTATTAGGTAATATAAAAGGGTTAAGCATATTTCATCTATTAGTTTCCATATATACATTATATCGAGTGTGTTTCAGCTTCTGATGTAGCTTAAGAAGGGATTTCATCAATATTTTATTCTAGATTTTGGAGTTGTACCCAGATAGTAAAGTTTAATCATATAATGAAGAAATTTTAACTATAATGTTATATAATATGTCATGTATGATAAAAGAAAAAAGTATATACTTGATCATATCATATCTTGAAGGACTTTCTCAAAGATATGGGGTTTTAGCAAGTAGATCAACCACAAATAGCATGGTGGACTCAACAACTATAACCATATCTCAGAATAAGAATTTTTATCATGAAAGGTTAACCATTTGAGTTATTAACAATTGAATCTAGTGAAAGTGGGAGTCTTTTAAAATTTATGATCAAGAAATAATTACTATATACTTTTGATTATTGTAATATTCACGATGTTGAATATTAATCAATATCTTATCACATCTTGATCTCTCTTATGTGTGATATTTAATGTGATAATTTCCTAGGATTACTTATCACATTGAAATGTCATAATAGTTCCCTAATATGATGAGAACCTATAATTTTTATGACAATATTATCAAATACTTATTCTATGGATGAATGATATTTTTTTGAAAAGACACCGATGATATAGGCTATCATGGGTAGGGTGCTCATAAGACATTGAGACCTCTTATCATGAGTTATATCCTTTGTAATATATAATATATAGAGATTATGATAACATGGACCACTAATAAGAAATAAAAATTTCTATGTGCCATTGGATGTTATATTTTATGAAGTTTGTAATGATACTTAGAATTCAATATTATTATTATAGTTTCTAGATTAGTGTGAGATCACTGAGAGGGGGATGTGGTGAATCAGTGATCCCCTTATTTTATGAATTATTATCTGAACTCAACCTTTAAAACTTGTTAAAGTTTTTATCCACTCAAAGATATCTCTAAAACTCACCTTTTATGTAGTAAATATAAATATCGAGATCAATACAAGATATTTACAAGGTTAAGTACAAAAAACAACTACTTTACATGTTGGTTACCCCCTAACATGGATTATTTACTAACTTCTTTCAACTGGTTCTACACCCCAATAATCATTCTTCCAGTCAACATTGGTTCTACCCCTAGTAATCTGCTCTTCTACCATAATTGGTTATACCCCCAACTATACTTCTTTTCTCATATTCCTTTCCAACCAGTTATACCCCTAGTCATAAGCCTATTCCTTCTTCTTCTTTTGATCTAATATAGAAGGTACTACTTTAGATGGTCTTCCCTCACAAGAAAGTTGGATCAACTTCACCTATGAAAAAATTATTCAATATATTCAACAATTCTTTGAGGAGTCTAATGGCCTCAAAACTTTTTTTTAATATTTAATTGATCAGAATAAACTCAATACTAAAATTTTTAAAACTTTTTTTGGTAATATAATTTAGAAAATGTTCATACGATAGCACTCCATATGACATGTTGTGTCTTATTCTCCTTAGTCTACTATTCTCTATCCGATAAACTCTATCTAGTACTACTCAACCTATTATGCTCTATCTAATGCACTCCATTTGGTGAACCATAGTTCGATGCTCCTCTATATGAAGCATCCTGGTTTGATTATCCTTCTTCTCCTGGTACTCTATCCATATGATTCTCCTTTTATTCAACCAAGAAGGATATTGGTTGGAATCTCACACTATTATCTCACAAAAACTTCATCAACTCCACTATTTAAAAACAAAAACAACCATAGCTCTGAATGGGATCTCTTAATTTAATAGAAAAAAAATCTCCATAAATTAAGGGAGTTTGATATTTAAATTAAAACTTCCCACTTAACTCAAATTTTTTTATCCTCCTTAAATTTTTTAAAATATATGAATAAACTTTATTTATTTAATCTTCCTCAAATAGTAGCACCAAAGATCAATTTAAAGATTCCTTAAAATATCAGTTATATTTATAAACATTGAAATAATAAATTAGTATCATCACAATGATGAATTTATAAATTTTTATAAAGTTCCTCAAACATCAATGTGGTGTACAAACATGAAGGTGAATCTATAAAATATGTATTTTTAAGAAATATTATGTCCATCCAATGAATTTTATCAAATACACCTTATACATTCTCTATATGATAGACCCACTAATATATTATTTGTCTGATACACCCTTATTCAATTCTACTTTGTTAGGAAGCCACCATATGATGGACTCAAATTTTTTTCTTTGATAGAACATAGTTTTCTCCATAGAATAGATCTTTTGATAGTTGGTCTGATGGAACTTCATTTGGAAAAAATCATCTATCTCTTTCTGATAGACTTCATGTATGTCCGTATGATGATATCCCAACTCTCTGTCTGATCATATTTTTCTGATCAAATTGAATTTCAATATTTAGTTCAAATACTTCTTAACATATTTTATCTATTCAGTGAACTGATGAAATTTTCTTTTTCTAGAGTTATAAAGTATCTATATGATCATTCCATGTCTGATCACAAATTCAGTGATCAACCTTTATACCATAGAAACTCCATGAATTTTTTAACTCAAAACTTTTATAGTTTTCAACTTCATCATTTTATAACTTCAAATTTGTACAAACTATATTTATCCATTAAAACAATTCTGGTTCACTTAATAAATATCTTTAGGGTATTATTTAAAGATTTCCCTTTTCCAGCATAACTTCATACAGTCAAAAATCTAGGATTAATAACTTAGAATGTGTCTGGTAGACTTTTTCTATTAGCCTTATTCTTATATCCACCAAGTTATTCCTTTAAAAAACTCATATAGAATCATGAAATTATCCCTAATATTTGGTACTTTTAATATTAAAAAAGCATCATCTGAATTTATAATGTTTCTATAAACTAAGGAAAAACTCTTCTCTTTAAATTATATAACTTTCCAAGTAAATTATTCTACCAACACATATTGACATATTAAAAACAAATGTAACCAACACAAATTGAGAATAACAATCACCCATTTGTGTTTGTTTTCAATATTAAAAAACATATTCACACATATTAAAAGTTAATATGTGATATAAAATATTTCTCACCCATACGTGTGTACATTTTCTTTCTCCCCCTTATTGAAAATAAAATGAAAAGAGAAACTTAAGGGTCTGCTCAAATTATCTTCCTTCATATCAAAACCATGAGAACTTTTCTTAATAAAATGATAGAATTAAATGAATCTCTAAAGAAAGATCCATTAATTTGACAAATAGTGGTCTATATGGGTGAACCCAATGTATACAACAAGAGTGTATAATCAAGGTGATCAATGTTTTCCATAAAAATTATTATATGTAATACTTTACTCAAGATTATTCTAACATCTTTATATCAGGGGATATTTGAGTAATTTTTTTAAGATAAAATCTACACCCATATCAATAAAAAAATTAAAAAAATTCAAGTTTATAATCATAAATCCATCCGCATATAATATTTCTTAGCAATAATTATTCCTCCTTGAATATCATTTTTATATAACTAAGGAAAGTTTGTTACTCACACCTCAACTCCAAATTTTCTCCCCATGAAGGGTATCACTACCATCCTTCATCATAGTGTTTATAATGTTCAATGATGGAAATATATTCTTTATGCATAGCTACTAAAACATGCATCCAGATCCTCTACTTCTTCTCCTTCAATTATCTGAAAGTTATTTTAAATAACCAATAATAATGGGAATAAGGAGAAACCTCAATGTTCTTTATAAGTAACATTTAGATTGAGAGTCTTTTCTTAGTATATACTTCTTCTTATTTTTCTTATTTGACTTATCATTGGATGTTATTTATTAATTTTTATTAACCTTCATAGATTTTGTAATATAGTTTTTATCATATGTTGAGTCTTTAGATAAATCTATAATCTTTATTTTTGTTTTAGAAATATCTTACTTCCCTTGAGTTTTCAATATCTTTCTCATTCTTTCCTCTTGGTCTAGTAAGATAGTTATACAATATTTTGTACCATTCCCATCTTTTCCACATCTTTCACATTTCTTATAAATCATTAAATAACCATCTATTGATAAATTATCTTCATCTTTGTTCTCATATTCTGAATCATGTCACCTCAATTTTTCTTTAGTAAGATTTTGTGATTATTTTATCTTTATTTCCCTAAATATTTGATATATCCAAATAACTAAGAAATATTTATTTCCTTGTTCAAATTTCTTGAGTTTCTCATAAGTCACACTTGAAACTTTACCACTCTTCACCTTATGAACTTTATTTTCTTTATTATCTTTATTTCTTGATTTTTTTCTTATCTGTTTATCATAGCTACCCCTTGATTCATAACTCTTTATTAGAAGAGATATATTATACCAAAATGATTAGGATTTATTCCCAAATACACCATAACACTAATAGTTACCTTTTAATCTTGATTTTTCAAACATGTAGTAGTTTTTCTCCGAGGTTAGTTATTTTTGTCTCTTTAAAAACCATGGGAATATTTATTCAGGAGGAAAACATATTTATGTATTACACTCTTTCTTTTTAGAATATGATTTTTTACTAACCCACTTGGTCTTTTCTGATTCAATATTATCTTTTTAACCCATATTTTTAGTAAAATAAGATGTACATTGGGATTGTTTGGGAATAGAATCAACCTTCTTCTATGGATATTTCTTTTCAATAGCTTGAGAAGATTCAACTTTTACCTCAACTACTTTAGTAAATTATTCTCCAAACTCTCTTAACTCACTTTGTGATAAAATATGAATTAATTGTGTCTAAAACAAATCTTCCTATTTTTTCAGCCAATATTTCCTCAATATATCTTAATATCTTTTAAAATTACACAAACTTCAATATGTTTATCGTACATTCCTCAACAAGTGTTGTTTCTTCCTTGTTTAACTTATCCCATATGGATGGTTATTCTTCATATCTATTTAATTTTTTTTTCTAGATCATAAATTTTCACTTTACATAATTTAATCTCATTAAGTTTCATCATATCCTTTTTTGTATACTCAACATTATCAAAAATTATCTTCTTAGATTATTTCTTCAAATTTCACTTTTCCATATTGAGTCATGTAATTTTCTAAAGATATGATTCCAATTTTTCTTTTATAATCCACTCTAGTTCTATTATATTTTATTTATCATCATCACTACTTGATGAAGTAATTCCCCTTTTAAAATGAGTTAAAAATTTTACTTGAATATTATATTTATTTCTAGATGATGAATCATCCCACCCTCTTCAGCTCAAAAAATTTTCCTTCTTTCTAGAAAACATTTTCTTATGTTTTTTCAAATTATTTTTCTAAGAATTATTATCTTATTATTCCAACTCTGAATCATAGATATTTTTTTGAAGATATATTGTTTAAAAATAAACACTTTAATTATAATTACATCACTTAAGAACTTGTTTACCTTTTTCTTTCCAATTTCTATTTTTGTATCACTTAGAAAGAAGATAAATTATTTTGTTGAATCCATCTTCATCGTACTAAAAATATGAATCACTCAATTATTATTTGATTTATTTATTTATAAAATTATATTTTAATATATCTTCAAAATATATTTATTCCTTAGTATTATTTTTAAAGACACTTTATTTTCTCATTTAATATGCTATGAGAATATTTTAAAGTTCATCTAGAGATAGATCCTCTCAGTCTTATAGAGCCGAAACATTGGAATCAAATATATATGGAATATTTCTCATTAGTTTCTTAAGAATAGTAGAATCTTAACACTTCTCATTGAATCCTATGATATTTTTGATAATTTCATTGACCCTTATAAAGTAATAATAAATATTTTAATAATTATCTAACTATATTTATTAAAATTTTCTCCTCCATATTTGTAATTTAGCTTCCTTGATTTTTACATTTCCTTAATAGTTGCTTCTAAACTTATCCCACATCACTTTAGTAGTTGGAAACACTATAAATTTTGTATAATTTTTTTAGAGAGATCTATTAAAATGGAATTTTTAGCTTTACCATAAACTTTCAAATTTCTCTTATCAACAATTGTCATAAAAACTTTATTAATGGGAGGAAATCATAATATAAAAACATCTATCACTTCTAGGCCAAGATATATAATTTGTGTAACATCCTATTACTCCAACTGTGATAGTTATTTCTAGAAAATATAGGAACAACCTTGCTATTCACTAAATTAATAGTCTCCATCCTTAGTAGATAGTTTGATATTTTAGAGGCAACCTATGCTATGATATAAGTTTTAGATCCCAGATTAGTATGAGATCACTGAGAGGTGGAGGGGTGAATTATTGATCCCTATCTTTGATGAATTATTCTTTAAAATAAACCTATGAAACTTGTTAGAGTTTAAATACAATTAAATATATCTCTCAACCTCACCTTATATGTAGTAAATATAAAGAGAGAGATCAACACATGATATTTACAAGGTTTTTTACGAAGAACTACTCATTGGAATGTTTTACGTACCCTATAACATAGATTCTTAATTAACTTATTTCTAGATTACAAAGTCATATTAGACAACTAGTTCTACACCCCAGTAATCAGTCCTCTAGTTAACCTTGGTTATACCCCCAACAATCAACTCTTTTTCCATTTCTATTTATACCCCCAATTATCCCTTTTTTCACCTCTTCATTTCTGACTAGTTATATCCCCAGTTAAAAACCTATTATTTATTATTTTTTGATCCATTATAGAAATTCCTCCATCATATGGTCTTCTTTTGTAAGAAAGTTTGATCACCTTAACCTATATAAAAATTATTCATGAACTTCAACAACTCTCTAAGGAGTCTTTTGACCTAATTTTTTTCCTAATCTTTAAAAGACCTTGATAAAATTATTCCTTAACTTTAAAAAACATTTTTCAATAATCTTCCTTAGTAAATGTTCATCTAGTAGCCCTCTATATAGTATTATATGTCTAATTATCCTCATTTAATTATGATATGTTCAATATACTTCATCTTATACTCCTCGATATATTGTGTTATATCTAATGCACTCAATCTGATGAACCTAACTTAGATGATCCTCTTCCCAAAGAACCTTGGTTTGATGCTCCTTATTAATATAATACATCATCTATTCAAATCACCTATTATTCAACCAAGAATAATATTAGTTGGAAGCTTAAACTGTTCTCTCAAAAATACTCCATAAATTATGATCTTTGGAAACAACAACAATCGATGCTCTAAATGATATATCATCTTTTTATATAAAAACTTCCTCTATAAATTAAGTAAGGATCATGGTATCCAAATTGAAACTTCCCAATTAACTAAACTTTCACTTGATCGACTTTAAATCTTCTGAGACATCAGATTCAAATTTATTCATTGAATTTTCCTCAAATATCTATTCCAATGATCACTTTAAAACTTTCTTAAATCATAGCTAGATTTATGAATGTTAAAATAATTGTTCAACATCATCACAATGATGAATTTATGAAGTTTTTTAAAGTTCCTTAAACCTCTATCCAGTGTATAAGCACAAAGGAGGCTCTATCTGATGTGTCTCCATAATAACTTCTTTGTTTTTCTGATGGGATTTGTCTGGTAAAACCTCTACATTTCCATCCGATTTACCCATAAATAAATGCTTTGTCTAATACAGCCTTGTTTGGTTCCCCTTTTTTTGGAATAAATTGATCAATGGAATCATGATTTTCTATCTAATAGAATCTGGTTTCTCAATCCGATGGATAATTTGAGATTCATTCTAATAGAACTTCATTTGAAAAAAATCACATCTCTCTTTCTGATAATCTTGAATTATATCCATCTGATGACATTCGAATTCTCTACATAATCATATTTGTCTGATCAAATTTATTTTTTAGACTTAATATGGATAATTCCTCATATCATTATTCTATTTGGTGAACTGATGAACTCTTATTCTAATGGAATTACAAAGTCTTAGTCTAATCATTCTATGTATGATCACAAATTCAGTGACCAATCTTCATATATCAGTAAATCCATGACTTTGTAACATTAAATTTGTATAGTTTTCAACATTATTATTTTATATCTTAAATTTTTTGAAAAATATATCTTTTCATTAAACTCAGTTTGGTACACTTCATAACTCTCTTTCTGGTGATCTTTATAGATTTCCTCTGACCATTAAAAATTCATATAGTTACAACTCTATAACTTACTAACAAGGAACACATTAGGTAGAATTGTTCTATTATCCTTATTCTAGTATCTACTGAGATCCACCAAGTTCTTACTTTCAAAAACTCATTTGGAATCACAAACTTATCTAAAATGTTTGGTACTTTTAAGATCAGTATAGAATCATTTGACTTTATGATGTTACACTAAACTAAACAATAAATCTTCTCTAAAACTTCTTCAAAATTTTAAGTAACTTCTTTTACCAACACATATTGACATATTGAAAATAAATTTAACAAAAAAACTTATGAATAACAAATATTAATTCATATCATGACTCATTTAATTTGATGTATTTCTATAAACAATGATGAAATATGTTCAAGGTGAAGTTGGGTGAATCACAACTGATATTGTATTAATGAATAATAAGAGGAAGGATTTATCCATTTTTTATAAAGGAAGTCTATATCTCAGGACTTCTTATGGGAATGAATATTCCTAATTAAGTCCATGTCCATGTCATTTTATCAACAAGTTCATTTTTATAAAGTCAAAGAAATAGACATCGATCACATAGTTTGATGACACTAATATGCAACCTACTTGATTAGAGATATCAAGATAATGAGATTATATTACACGATGTACATTTATATGTGGTTATTATCATTGAAACATTTAATTTATTTCTTAATGGGTTCCTTGGAATGTTTTTAGATGACAACTTTGGAATTTAGGACATTATTCCTAATTCCATAGAGAAATGGGCCTAGAGGTTCATACACTAAGTTCATTCGGAACCTCAGTTAAGTTCTATTTAAATTCAACATATTGAATAAATATTATTCCCATACATGGTTTAATAATTATTAATGTTTGTTTGATCACATATATTCATTCACCAATTAGTCAATATAATATTTTGTGATTTGAATGTTAAATAATTATTTATTCACTAGGGTATTATTAATTACTCAAATCTATAAAATTTATTATATTTATTTTTTCTCAATGTTACACATATTTATTTATTTTGTCACATGAATATTTAATAAATATTTATTAATTAGTTTTGTGATTATAATATTTATTTATTAGTGAATAATTCATCGATATTTATTTATTTAAATAAATATTATTTATTCAAGGTCAGATAAATATTGAGTAGGATTAATAGATTAAGTTTAATGATTCAATGAGAAATGATATATTAAGTATTATTTGAATAAAGTTTAATTAATTTATTTAAGGAAATAATATGTATTTATCTATGAGTTTAGAACATGTGAACTAAATAATAATAATAATAATAATAATAATAATAATAATAATAATAATTTTATTATTTAGACATGGGTTTTTCCAAGGATTTATAAAATAATAAGGGCATGGGTGCAATTGTTATTTATCTAACCCTAGCTCTTTATAAACCCAATTATGCAATTTCTAAACCTATTTATCATTGTGCACAAACAAAAGGTTAGACAAAAATCTCTCTATCTCTAGTGATCTTTTCTATTATAATGATCTTAATAACATAGAGTGATCCTTCTACTCAACCCCCTCAAGTCTAGAGAGAACCAGAGTAATCCATTATCGTTTTTAAGGATTCTGTTATGATCAATGAAAAATGAAAAAAGTATTATAATTTCCTGTGCTAGAGCCTAAGGATTTATATAGGTATGTTTAGAGGTTTTTAGAGAACATGAAGATCAATTCTATATGTAATCTACCCTTGAATCCACTTTTTGTAACAACAGTACACCAAAAAGTGGTCAACTGATTCATTAATGAATAAAGAATTCCAACATGAGGTAATCTTGTTAGAGTTGGTGTCCTAGAACCAACTATATGTACTTTAAATTACATGTTTATTCAAATAAGTGTATATTAATTAAAATATCTTATTACATATAATTCATAGTTCTATGTGAATTTAATGTAATAATTTCCCAAAGTATATCTAATTAAAAATGACATAGAATTTAACCACTATGATGAAAACCTTGAAATGATATAAAAATATTCATAAAACTTGTTATATTGTAACACCCCAGGTAAATAAAGAATATAAAATTTTTATATTTATCCCTATTTGTGAATAAATGTTAATATTACTTTAAAGGGAATGCTATGCTCGATGGTGTACCCATTACGCAACAATGAGTTTCTTTGAAATCTTACGTTGCACTCTAATAATAAAATAATATTATTTTAAATGGTAGTTAGCATGTAGCCATTGTATTGGCGGGAATGAATAGAAATAACTAAAATATGATTATATATGTTTGTTAATGTCTTTACATTTATCCAATAAAGGATAAAGGCTTAAAATACGAAAATAATTTAATTTTAGGCATATATTGTCTAATATTCACTAAAGGTCCACTTATCACATTTTGATGGAGAAACTTCATTAAATATAGTTTTGGTCACTCTTATACCTTCTATTGGACCAAATAAAATTTTTACTTAGAATCGGGACATCAAAATTTACTTTGTGTAAATTTTTGGTATTTTCCAATAAAGTTCATTTTTTAATGAATAGTGAAAAATGTTGTATTTTAATTCAAAACCTCTTTTTAATATAATTTATTTATATTATTAGACTATATTTTGAATTGGTTTTAAAGTGAAATTATAATGTATTTTTACCCTTTAATCCAATAGTGGTCATTGTAATTAATTTCACTTTGAAATTGAACTTAAACTAGTGTCAATCTTTTGATATATATTGTTTCATAAAAACACGCTATTTGTTCTGAAAGCAGGAGTTAATTATTAAATTAATTAACGTAACTTATATGTTTTGAATTTTTTAAAATAGACATCATTTTTGAACTTGGAATATCAAATATAGTTTAGGGTGAAGTTTTGGTATTTTTCTGAAAAACTTCAATTTTTGATGAATAGTGAAACCACTAAGTGGTACTTAAAAACTGATTTTTTTCATTTAAATGAAGCTTTACCACTTCTGTGATTTGATTTTCAAAAATCCGACATACATGGTTGTCATTAGAAAGTAAAATGTGGTTCAATGGGATTAAAATAATTTTTTGGTGAATAGTAACTTTTAAGTTTTTAATCGCGATTAGAGGTAATTAGTGTGATTTAAGGTAAAAATGATATTATAATAAATTTAAAATAACTTGACACTTGTCCTAACCATATTGGATGAGTCATGGACGACCAAGAAAACCCATGGGTCGATTTTTGGGACCCCATGGAGCCACTTGGGTAAGATAATGACATTAATGCCTTTTATTTAAAGTAAAAGTAAAAATGACACAAACATGTATTGTTTTACCAAAACAAATTTTACATGGGGTTATACAAGTAATATTTTTGACTATAAATAGTAATTGGAAAGATAAAAGGATTTACTACATCATAGTATTTTTTTTATAATTTTTAGACATTAAATAAATTAAATTATTTATGACATCATGATGATGCAGCGATTACCTCATTATTTAACGATTTAAATAAAATGAAAAGATAATATAAAATCTAATACCTACACATGTAAAAAACATATTTTATGGGTGGATTTATAACTATTATCACCTTATACTAGAAATATATAATTGTGGGACCTTTAAAATCCGAAAAGCATTTTATAATAATGTTACTTTTCAAGACCTTCCAAGAGTGCCCCTCCTCTCCTCTTATAAAATGCCCCCACCTCTACCTCATTACACACACCTCTAAAGCATTTGGATCAGGAAACCCATGACCATTTTGTCTCTACAAATCCCTATATTACTCATAGAAGCCTCACTTTGGGCAGAAGTCTTCCCAAGGAAGCCTTTGAGCTCAAATGAAAAAGAGTTACCCGATTTTAAGGTAATGTCTTCACTTGGGTTCTTATGTTTTATTTTGCTTCTCCAACCCCCTAAACTCTTTTTATTTATTTATTTTGTAAAAAATACAGTATCTTAAATATAATAGGATGTTGTTATAAGAATTATTCGAGATACACTTACACACACCTACATCTAATGGTTAAAGAACATACTGTTTCTGTGGATGGTGAATTTCTGCCTCACGAAATGATGATTATTCAATATTCTTTTAACACCTTCAAAGGTGGCCATTAAGATGTCACTATATTTATATATGATATATAATATGTTTATGTTTTCCTTAAGCTTCTGTATTTTTCATTGATGTCATACCTTTATGGTTTCCATTATTGGTAAACGCAATATCTTCATTTTAGGAAGTGCGGACTACCGCCCCCTCAAAGTGATTTGATTCGTTAATTCCAGATGTGGTACGTATAAAGGATAGATTAAATAATATTATATAAGATAACATACTGTAATTATAATACTATTATGTATCATTATGTTTTAATTCCATTAAATATGAAATAGAAATGGAAGTAGCGTTCATGCGTACGTACGACTTACCGTCTCCATGAATGGTGCATTTCATTTCTTACCTCTAAAATGTTATGTACTATTATAAATACATGTACATGCTGGATATATATGATATATATGATATCCAAATCATGAATATAATTTTGGATATAATGAACCTTTGACCACATAAACAACATGTAATTGTAAGAAGTCCATTTTTGACTTAAGTACCAAATATCGACAAAACGAACTTTATTAACTTAAATGATTAAATATTATTTATAACAAGGCAATAAGTTGTATAAAAAGGAATAATAAAATTGAAAAAAAGTTCTTAAGAAAGTAAAAATTAAATTTAGTTTATTATTCAGGAGATTAAAGAGCGATTGAGTCAAGTCAGACTTGAGGTAAGAGAACCTACCCCTCTCTTTCTTTTTAAGTAAACTCTTTTATGTCATTCCTTTTAAGATCATATTTCTTATGATTGGGATGTTCTTTTATATTAATCTTACTGTAATTTTTATTTTCATATGATGAGAGACCCTATTTTCTCTCATCAATCCATTTTGGAATATTTGATTGGCACCGTTAGGCTGCCGAATTTTCGTAAGAGATCCAACCTCTCTCTCTTTATTTTTAAGTACTCTCCTTTATGCCACTTATTTTAAGATCCTCTTTGTTATGTTGGGGGATGTTATTTTATATTAATCTTTATGTATATTTTATGTTAATATTATGAGAGACCCTATTTGATCTCATCAATCTATTTTTGGAAGTTTTAAATGGCGCCGTTAGGCTGTCGAGTTTTCGTAAGGGATTTTTCATCTCACTTTTATTCTCGTGAGATTTATGCTACATTTGACACCATTTACTTTTAGTGATATATGTAATGCCTATTATTATACTCTTTGTGTAATATAATTTTGTTTATGAGTATTTTCATCAATGTTTTATTGTCCTTCTTTCATGGGGTGTATGTTTTGAAAGATACCCAAGTCGGTAAGGGAACTTTTCACCCTCCTCTTTTTAAAAGACTTATTTTTTTGGGTATTTTAATTTAAATATTGTAATGTTGGGATATGTTCTTATATATATCCTTATTGATGTAAATTTTATTTACAAGTGATTAGATACCCTTTTTATCTCTCATCAACTCATTTTCTGAAGTTTGAAGTGACGCCGTTAGGCTGTCGAATTTTTGCAAGGGAACTTCTTAACCCAATTTTGATTCTTTGGGATTAACTTGTACTCCTTGAATATGTCATTATATGAATATGTGTTAATGATATCTGATTTTTTTTACATTTAATATCCACTTATATTTTGTGTATTCGTTTGTCACACATAACTATGTAATTGATTTATCCTTAATCCAAGAATACCGTCTTTGTAAGGGACTTCGTCTCAATCTCCTTTCATTGAGGCATATTTTGTTTTATACACAACATTATTTTATACGGTGTATAAACCCCTTTGACTTTTACGTTTATTCAAAATGAATATTTATTATATGAAGCATTTACTAAATGACAAAAGTGAATGTTTTTATTTGTCGTACGTATGCGGCGACAATGAATTCTCCCCCGCCATGACTATTATTTCAGTTTCGACTTCCTCTACAAGCCATAACCTTTTTTTATGGAAAATAAATACCGTGTTTTACTTTTATTTTATTTTGGTATTGAAAATGGTTTTCATAATGTTTTTATTATATCAATGTGTTGTATTGATATCTTGTGATTAAAATGTGGAAATGTTATGTTTCCTTTATGCATGTTTTATGTGATACGATTATGTTATGGTTCTTAGGAATTGTTATGAAGACGGGTGGTTCCGTGATAAACTAAGGGTGGGTGAGCCAGATATATCTCTCTAATGCATTGGGTAATGCGAAGGGGTTAAACGTTAAGGTTTCTCTGAAGAGATTTAGGGAATATACTGTGATGGGTATTCCAAACGTAACCAAGAGGGTTACTCCCTACGTAAGAATGTTATGAATGCCTCAAGTTACCTTTATGTCTTATGATTTTTATGAGTTATTCATAAATCTTATGATTTCATGAGGTATATTAAAGTGCTTATGTTTTATGAGTAAAGTATGATTTCATTGATTCTTATGTATACATGGACTGATGTTTTCTTTCCATATTGTTATAACTCTTACTGAGATTTTTATGCTAATCCCACGTTTTTGAAATGTTTTTCACAGGAAATAAAGTTGAATAGGTTCAAGGATGGGATCAAGGAAATGTTAGGCTGTCTAAAACAAGGAACTAGACATGACTCTTTTGTTCAAGAGTTTTTATTTTGTGAAAAAATGGGAACTGAGTAGATGTGTCTACTTTGTAATCTTTTGAGATGTAATAGTTATGTCCTAATTCTCTAAAACTCTAAACCTGAAAAGATCCTCAATGTGAATTATTCATTTAATTCAAGATTATGTAAGGTTTAAGGCCAATGATTTATAGTTGGTATCAGAGGTCGGTTTAGACAACTTTAGGGATTAAGAGTTTTTGTTAGACACATGGTTAATCCCTATATCTATTATTTCAGTTCAATCCTTGTTTTATAATTTTTTTTTCAGGTCAAGTAAAGTTAGTTACGAATGGAAGGAAGATGATCTCAAATGACATTCCTATCTCTTCCAAATGACATGCTTGCAATAATTATTTTAAAGTCATGTTTAGATGATTGTGAAACATTTTCTAGCATACAACTCACTTGCAAGCAATTTTTTGAGATATCAAACACCTCCACTATACCTTGTTATCATCGTGGATCATGGGTTGTATTTAGAAAAATACTATTTTCACAATATTCTCATATTTTCAAGAAAGGTAAATATTATCAAGGTATTTTCAAATATTTTACCTTATCACAAGATTTTGAAGCATATTATGATTTTAAAAATGGTGCTAAAGAAGGAGACCCTTGCGCAACCTATTTATATTTGCTTTTAAAATATAGTCTCTCAGAACATACTTATGGTATTTTAAAAGGACCAATAATAGAAAGTTTCAACTCAAATTCTGTCTGACTATTTTATAAAAATCATGTTTTATCAGATGTTTTGGAATTATATGTCATACATGATTATTTTCCAAAACTGTTTTTCTGTGAAAACCCATATGACCCATGTTGTACAAGGTGTATTTGGATGGAGGAAGAAAATGATTTTGAAGGATATCTAAATCATTGTTGTAATGCATGGGACTTCTACCTACGTGAACAAGATGACAATGAAACCGAGTGGACGCCATGATCAAGGTATACTGTTATTCATTTTGGGAATCATTTTATTTTATCTTATGGTGGTGAAATAAGACTTCAAGAATTAAGATGTTGATATCATACTGAATTTGGATGAAAATGAGAGGTATAAGGAAACTATTGAGGTTAAAACATGTTAGGGTTATTTTTGGAGTTTTATAAAAAGGACAACACGCAGAACGTGTGACAACCCATCGCGTCAGACAAAGCTACGAGAATCGAACCCACAACCAAAGTGCGACTGGTATTTATCGCCTACCACTGGACTACGTGAAGTCCCTGGTTAGTATGACATATTTATTTAGTTAGATGATTTTATTAATTAAGAGTAAATTTATTTTGGGTTATCTATGGAAATTATTAACCGATCATGGAGGATATGTGTTTAGGTTAATTACTTTTCAATATGAGACTTTAAGAGCAACTATTGTTATTTGGAGATAAGTGTTAATTTTTACCTTGGAAGACTATGTGATTAAATCCTCCAAATATTTGGGTTTCAATCTTAATTTGGTTTACTTTGAAAAATTTTATGGACAAATTGTTTATCAAATGGTCTTCGTTGAGCTTTGGGTTTTGTTGGAAAAATTTTGGAGATTAAGAATAGATTTTCTTTTTATAAAGGGTTATCCTTTTGTGGATTATCTGATATTGTTCTAACAATTTTGGTTTTGGTTAAGGTCTAAAGACATGAGAAATATATAGTTCTCTTTTGTGGATTAGGTGATTCTCTAGAAGTGGATTATAGCTCTCTTAATGTGAACAAGTCATCCTAAATACTCATCATTTGAAGAAAGTATGAGTTTGTGTAAGAAATATAGTAAAAGTTGAATGTCAACATGACAAGTAAGTATGTTTCCTTAAGATCAAAAAATAAATTCCTCAATGAAAAGTAACTTAAAACAAAAATATTGTCTATTAATTTTTCCTACTGGGGAATCGAATACCGTTTAACCCATCACAAGTTTGTGATTTTATTGTGGTTAACTTTCTCCTAAACATGTTTTCTATCACCCTCCCTCAGAACATGACCCTTTGATTTTTCTTCCATATCCATGTTTTTCTACATGGAATCCTAGTATGGGTTAACTCGGGTGACCTCTGTACTTCTCTTTCTTTCTTTTAAAGTGATTGTTTTAATGACTCTTGTTCCGATGTGGGACTTTCAATGAAGTTTCCGAGCCCAATTTCAGAATTGCGAGGATGCAATTCCCAAAAGGGGGGAAGGATGTGAAACCCCAGGTAAATAAAGAATATTACATTTTTATATTTATCCCTATTTGTGAATAAAATGTTAATATTACTTTAAAGGGAACTCTATGCTCGATGGCGTACCCATTACGCAACAATGAGTTTCTTTGAAATCTTACGTTGCACTCTAATAATAAAATAATATTATTTTAAATGGTAGTTAGCACGTAGTCGTTGTATTGGATGGAATGAATATAAATAACTAAAATATGATTATATATGTTTATTAAATGTCTTTACATTTATCCAATAAAAGATAAAGGCTTAAAATACGAAAATAATTCAATTTTAGGCATATATACTCTAATATTCACTAAAGGTCCACTTATCGCCTTTTGATGGCGAACCTTCATTAAATATAGTTTTGGTCACTATTATACCTTATATTGGACCAAATAAAATTTTTCCTTAGAATTGGGAAATCAAAATTTACTTTGTGTAAATTTTTGGTATTTTCCGATAAAGTTCATTTTTTTAATGAATAGTGAAAAATGTTGTATTTTAATTCAAAACCTCTTTTTAATATAATTTATTTATATGATTATACTATCTTTTTAATTGGTTTTAAAGTGAAATTAGAATATATTTTTACCCTTTAATCCAATAGTGGTCATTGGAATTAATTTCACTTTGAAATTGGACTTAAACTAGTGTCAATCTTTTGATATATATTGTTTCATAAAAACACGCTATTTGTTCTGACAGCGGGAATTAATTATTAAATTAATTAATGTAACTTATGTGTTTTGAATTTTGTAAAATAGACATCATTTTTGAACTTGGAATATCAAATATATCTTAGGGTGAAGTTTTGATATTTTTCTGAAAAACTTCAATTTTTGATGAATAGTGAAACCACTAAGTGGTACTTAAAAACTGATTTTTTTCGTTTAAATAAAACTTTACCACTTCTGTGATTTGATTTTAAAAAATCTGACATAAATGGTTGTCATTAGAAAGTAAAATGTGGTTCAATGGGATTAAAATAATTTTTTTTGAATAGTAACTTTTAAGTTTTTAATCGCGATTAGAGGTAATTAGTGTGATTTAAGGAAAAATGATATTATAATAAAATTAAAATAACCTGAAACTTGTCCTAACCCTATTGGATGAGTCATGGAAGACCCAGACAACCCATGAGTCGATTTTTAGGACCCCATGGAGCCACTTGGGTAAGATAATGACATTAATGCCTTTTATTTAAAGTAAAAGTAAAAATGACACAAACATGTATTGTTTTACCAAAACAAATTTTACATGTGGTTATACAAGTCAGAATTTTTACTATAAATAGTCATTGGAAATATAAAAGGATTTACTAAATCATATTATTTTTTTTATAATTTTTAGACATTAAATAAATTAAATTATTTATGACATCATGATGATGCAGCGATTACCTCATTATTTAACGATTTAAATAAAATGAAAAGATAATGTAAAATATAAGACCTAAACATGTCAAAAACCTATTGGATGGGTGGATTTAGAAGTATTATAACCTTATACTCGAAATATATAATTGTGGGACCTTTAAAATCCGAAAAGCATTTTATAATAATGTTACTTTTCAAGACCTTCCAAGAGTGCCCCTCCTCTCCTCTTATAAAAGGACCCCACCTCTACCTCCTTACACACACCTCTAAAGCCTTTGGCTCGGCCAACCCCTACCCATTTTGTCTCTACACATCCCTATATTACTCCTAGAAACCTCACTCTGGGAATAAATCTTCCCAAGTAAGCCTTTGAGCTCAAATCAAAAAGAGTTACCCGATTTTAAGGTAATGTCTTCACTTGTGTTCTTATGTTTTATTTTGCTTCTCCAACCCCCTAAACTCTTTTTATTCATTTATTTTGTAAAAAATACAGTATCTTAAATATAATATGATGTTTTTATAATAAGGATTCGAGATACACTTACACACACCTACATCTAATGGTTAAATAACATACTGTTTCTGTGGATGGTGAATTTATGCCTCACGAAACGACGATTGTTCAATATTCTTTTAACACCTTCAAAGGTGGCCATTAAGATGTCAATATATTTATATATGATATATAATATGTTTATATTTTCCTTAATCTTATGTATTTTTCATTTATGTCATACCTTTATGGTTTCCATTATGGGTAAACACGATATCTTCATTTTAGGAAGTGCGGACTACCGCCCCCTCAAAGTGATTTGATTCGTTAATTCCATATGTGGTACGTATAAAGGATATATTTAATAATATTATATATGATACCATACTAAAATTATAATACTATTATGTATAATTATGTTTTAATTACATTAAATATTAAATAGAAATGGAAGTAGCGTTCATGCGTACATACAACTTACCGTCTCCATGAATGGTGCATTTCATTTATTACCTATAAAATGTTATGTAATTTTATAAATACATGTACATGCTGGATATATATGATATATATGATATCCAAATAATTAATATAATTATGGATATAATGAACCTTTGACCACATAAACAACATGTAATTGTAAGAAGTCCATTTTTGACTTAAGTACCAAATATCGACAAAACAAACTCTATTAACTTAAATGATTACATATTGTTTATAACATGGAAATAAGATTTATAAAAGGAATAATAAAATTGAAAAAAAGTTCTTAAGAAATTATAAATTAAGTTTAGTTTATTATTCATGAGATTAAAAAGTGATTGAGTAAAGTCGGACTTGAGGAAAGGGAACCTACCCCTCTCTTTCTTTTTAAGTACACTCTTTTATGTAATTCCTTTTAATCTCATCTTTCTTATGATTGGGATGTTATTTTATATTACTCTTACTGTAATTTTTATGTTCATATGATGAGAGACCCTATTTTCTCTCATCAATCCATTTTGGAAGATTTGATTGGCTCCGTTAGGCTGCCGAATTCTCGTAAGAGATCCAACCTCTCTCTTTCTTTTTAAGTACTCTCCTTTATGTCACTTATTTTAAGATCCTCTTTATTATGTTGGGGGATGTTATTTTATATTCCTATTTATGTACATTTTATGTTAATATGATGAGAGACCCTATTTGATATCATCAATCGATTTTTGGAAGTTTTAAGTGGCGCCGTTAGGCTGCCGAGTTTTCGTAAGAGATTTTTCATCTCACTTTTATTCTCGTGAGATTTATGCTACATTTGTCACAATTTCCTTTGAGTGGTATATGTAATGCCCATTATTCTACTATTTGTTTAATATAATTTCGTTTATGAGTATTTACATCAATTTTTTATTGTCCTTCTTTCATGGGGTGTATGTTTCGAAAGATACCCAAGTCGGTAAGGGAACTTTTCACCCTCCTCTTTTTAAAAGAATTATTTCGTTGGGTATTTTAATTTACATATTTTAATATTGGGATATATTCTTATATATATACTTATTGATGTAAATTTTATGTCCAAGTGATGAGATACCCTTTTTATCTCTCATCAACTCATTTTCTGAAGTTTTAAGTGACGCCGTTAGGCTGTCGAATTTTTGCAAGGAAACTTCTTAACCCAATTTTGATTCTTTGGGATTAACTTTTACTCCTTGAATATGTCATTATATAAATATGTGTGAACGATCTATGATTTTTTTTTACATTTAATATCCACTTATATTTGGTGTATTCTTTTGGGACACATAATTATGTAATTGATTTATCCTTAATCCAAGAATACCGTCTTTGTAAGGGACTTCGTCTCAATCTCCTTTCATTGAGGCATATTTTTTTTATACACAACATTATTTTATACGGTGTATAAACCCCTTTGAATTTTACGTTTATTCAAAATGAATCTTTATTATACGAAGCGTTTACTAAATGACAAAAGGGAATGTTTTTATTTTTCGTACGTATGCGGTGACAATGACTTCTCCGCCGCCATGACCATTATTTCAGTTTTGGCTTCCTCTACAAGAGATAACCTTTTTTATGGAAAATAAATACCATGTTTTACTTTTATTTTATTTTGTTATTGAAAATGGTTTTCATAATGTTTTTATTATATCATTGTGTTGTATTGATATCTTGTGATTAAAATGTGGAAATGTTATGTTTCCTTTATGCATGTTTTATGTGATACGATTATGTTATGGTTCTTGGGAATTGTTATGAAGATGGGTGGTTCCGTGATAAACTAAGGGCGGGTGAGCCTGATATAGCTCTCCAATGCATTGGGTAACGCGAAGGGGTTAAATGTTAAGGTTTCTCCGAAGAGATTTAGGGAATACACTGTGATGGGTATTCCAAACGTAACCAAGAGGGTTACTCCCTACATAAGAATGTTATGAATGCCTCAAGTTACCTTTATGTATTATGATTTTTATGAGTTATTCGTAAATCTTATGATTTCATGAGGTATGTTAAAGTGCTTATGTTTTATGAGTAAAGTATGATTTCATTGATTCTTATGTATACATGGAGTGATGTTTTCTTTCCGTATTGTTATAACCCTTACTGAGCTTTTTATGCTCATCCCAAGTTTTTGAAATGTTTTTCACAGGACATAAAGTTGAATAGGGTCAAGGATGGGATCAAGGAAATTCTAGGCTGTCTAAAACAAGGAACTATACATGAATCTTTTGTTCAAGTGTTTTTATTTTGTGAAAAAATGGGAAATGAGTAGATGTGTCTACTTTGTAATCTTTTTAGATGTAATAGTTATGTCCTAATTCTCTAAAACTCTAAACCTGAAAAGATCCTCAATGTGAGTTATTCATTTAATTCAAGATCAAGTAAGGTTGAAGGCCGGGGCTTTATATATATGCTCAGATAAAATTATATGATGGGACACATAGTATGTTGACTGTCAGTTGAGAGTACTCACAAACAGACAAGACCTCATCTCATGAAGCTCATACTTGGTAATCTCTAGGATAGGAGATTATGATAATATTCTCATCTATAGGAATTCCACATGTTTGTGTGTCATTGGATATTGTAGTCTATGAGAATGTGTAATGATCCATAGAATATAAGATTATTATTAATGGATGTAATGACTTGTGAACTTTGATTTATTTCCATAAACCATGATGATATATGATCATGGTGAAGTTTGGTATGTGGGGTGCATCAAGAATGATATGTTATTAATGAGTAAGTCAAGTAAGTATTTTCTCCTTCCATATATATGGGAGTTGTTAGCTTAAACCTTTTATTGGAATTGAATTGTTGAAATAAATTCTACGACCATGATGATGTTGACATGTTCATTCTGGATAATTATAGAAATATATGTCAATAATTTAGGTTGATGACATAAGTATGTAATTTTCTTGATGATATATCATGATAAAGATATTATATTACACAATGAGTGTTCATATGTTGTTTTGTCATTATGAAAAATCTTCTTCCTCTATGAGTGCCTTGACCTGTTTCAAGACATTAATCTCTGACTTTAGGAAAGCTTGACTAATTCCACTCAGGAAGAAGCCTCAAGGTTTACACAAAAAGTGTTTACTTTGATCTCAATTAAATATTATTTATATTTAAAATTTGGAATAAATATTATTCTCTAGATCAAGAGTTAACATTTATTTAATATTTATTAATTTATGATAAAGATATTAAATAAATATTTATTCTCAAGTTAATTGTTTAATTACATTAATATATAATATTTATTAATCTCTTATTATTCACTAGATAATAAATAAATAAATAAATATTAAATAAATAATTTATTTATTTATATAAATATTAAATAAATATTCATTAACCTGTATATGAATTTAATATTTATTTATTGACTGAATGAATAAATATTTAATAACAATATTTATTTAGGTTTTTAATAAATATCGAGGAGTATGAGCAGAACGAGATTAGGTTTGGTGATAAGTATTAATTTTTAAGATCATAAACTAATATCTATCATTGCACCAGTTGGGGAATTACATGAAAATAATAATAATATTATTTTATTATATGAGACGAGGTTTTTCAAGGTTTAATATTATATTAAATAGTCCTTATGCAATTTATTAAACTTTAAAACCTAACCCTAGGTCTATAAATAAGATTTTATCGCATTCTAGAGAAGGTTAGTCATTGTGCACAATGAATTAATATCGAGATCCTTCTCATCCTCTCAAGAAAGATAAGAACAAGAGAGATTTATTAAAGAACAAAATAATATGAAGAAATCAAAGGTTAATAATGAAAGATAACTAATCATCCATGCTAGGACTATAAGATTCGTTGAAGTTGTTCTGATATTGAAGGAGCATGTGTGGATCATTACTAGAGGGGCTCTATTTTGGGTTCTTTCAATTCAATGAGGCTACCTCAATCAGGTTAGAATGATCAACATCCTCAATGAAGAAAGATATCAATATCGAGGTAACCTTTCTTATTGTGATTAAAGTAATTATAAAATTTACATGAAAGGACCCACTCCTAACTCTGGTGTTTTATTTGTCAATATTCCTTAGAAAAATTTTCATTGGTTATGACATTTACGTCTTGTACATTGAGGATGATTCATTTAATCCAACAAAAGAAGAATTATCCATTGACCCAATACATTCTTTTTCTATGTACAAAACCATAAAGTGGTATGAAATCAACCACATTCAAATTTATAATTATTTATTTGATTGTTTATCATTAAGATTTTAAAAGTTAAATTTCATTTCAAGTTTTATTTGTTCCTTATCCACTAATTTATATCTATTATTACCCCTATTCATTTATCATTTATATAACTAAGATCGATTAATAATTAATGAATATCTCATATAAAGAACCCATCTGAAGGTGACAAGAACTATGGATGAATAACATAGGGTTAAACGATACGTACTCCTTTTTCACACACTGTGTATCCTTGTTCATTACATTGGGATACTTGCATAGGCCCCAGGATGTCTTGTAATGAATACACACTTCAAGAATTAAATGCACCATGTGTTGATTAGATATGGTGGCACATGTCTTTACCAAACTACATGCTATGTCAATTTCCTACATGCTGTATAGTCCGAGTGTTTTCATGATGGAAAAATTGGGGTCAAGACATGTCTTGTAATTAATATACCATGTGTGTTTATCACATAATGTGTATAGGATGGTTGTCGTGAAACTTTAAGTACACACTTTGTATCCATCATGCATTTCATGTATATCATAAATGTCTACAAGAAGTACACGCCGAGTCTCTAGGCATGTATTGAGAACATTTAGTGAAGTAAAGTACAAACCATGTGTCTAGCTTGCATACGTCATGTACTTTAACTGTTTACATAGAAATATTAAATTTACTTAATTATTCCATTAATCCTCATCAACCTGATTTTCATGAGTCATTAAATTTACAGTACACATCATTCATTAGATTTTATATTATATTAAATTATTAATTAATTCTATGTAATATTTTAAACTACAAGTTATGTATCATACATGCAATGTAATATTCATGTGTTCTGTGTGTCATTAATTTTATAGTATATATTGTGAATTAATGACCCATGTCATGTATAAAATTCCCCCTATGAGTGTATTATATACAACAAGGATCATGTTGTGTAGTTCAGACAAATACTCACCAAGTTTCTTCAAAGTACAAAGTCATATACTATTTTATTAAATTTTAAATAAAATAAAATAATTTATTTTACTTAAAATCATTGAGGATGAGAATATATTGGAAAATTGGATATAATGATATAAAATGAATTTATTGATTAATAATATAATTAATTATATTAATTAGTGTGTGTTTTATCTTATATAAGAACAAATTGAAATGCATTCTATTTAGATGTTTTAAATGTGTAGTCTTTGCATGTGTATAATCAATCATGAGATTTGAATAGTCCTATATATGTGTTGGTTTGATTTAATTTAATTTAATTCCATGGGTTTGTAATTATTTATTATTAAATTGAATATGATAACCTGTGTGTCATCCTTCCCTCTTTCATTATATAGGACCTATGTGTCTAAGTTTGTTTTAGGTAATTACCTTTAACAAATACTTTATTTCACCTCAAATGTGTTTGAGTTATAAAACATATGTCACATGGAGTTGGTTCAAGATAGAGCATAGATAGAGGCAGTGCAAGATATAACCAAGACAAAACCAGCATGGGTGATATATAGTTGGATAGGTGGAATGCTGCAACTCATTCCAAGACTATAATAAAGAGTTTTCCCCTAGGTTTATAGGTTTATTTATTTTCTGCTCAATAAATTAACCATTATTTGAACTCTTAATCATGTTATTTACTTATTTATTTATTTTATTTCTGTCTATTTATGATTTATTTTATGGATGGAAGACCACTATCATGTAAATAAATGGTTTAATATAAAAATATGGAATTAAAATAAAAGGATTATATAAAAATGTTTTATTGGTATATGGTTAATATCTTAAGTAAAATACACTTAATATTAACAAAATATGTAAAGGATAGAATAAGAAAATTTATTCATAATAAAAAACATCTCTAGTTAATATTAAGTTATTTTTCCTTCTACTACCTGAATTGAGATAAACCATAGTTAAAGTGTTGGTTTAGGCCATAGTCAGTAGCACTTTTAATTATCGAGGAGTCTTAACTAAGATGATCGATGAGTCAACTTAATCAAAATTTTATTGAATTTAATGACCATAGTCTATTCAATACAAATTTGGAGACCAGAGTTGGGGAAATATGATTTAGAATTTTAGTATTGGGAAGTCCACTCAATAGAATAAGGATATTTAAACCTGCAGTTGGCAAGAAAACCTACCTAAACACCTTCTTATAGTTTTCATTTCTATATTATAGATTATAAGAAGGGAAATATGGATCACTTACACTAGAATTCATATAGTAACAAGACATTCCAAGTTCAATAGTGAGGGATGCTGAGACTTGATAATATAGTAGGAGGCTTAATAAAATTAAAATTATTATTATTATGTATCACATAAATTATAATCAATATAAGTACTAGTAATAAACTATATTATTATATAATAATAGAAATTTAACAACCACCTTATCACTACAATCAATTATGAAGAAAGACTATCTATGAGCTGGACGTAACTTTAAATAATTGTTCAGATGCATACAAGATGTGTTATACCATGAATGGAAATCCTACATGCTAGAATCCATAATCCCTAATCCACCTACTAAGGTGGTGAGTGATGAGGAGTTTGGTGTTTATGAAAAACACCTAAACGATGTGGTAGATGTTCAGTGTTTAATGTTACCATCCATGTCTATAGAACTCATGAAGTCATATGGAAACATGGGAACCTATATCAAGATCCAACATCTCCATCATATTTATTAAGTGAGATAAAGAAATGAAAAATTTAATATCTCTAGGAAACTCTTTACAAGAAATATTAGAGAAGGTGTACCAACTAGACCTCATGTAATCAAACTTATTGGCTGCATTAAGTGCCTAGAGGTTATAGGGTTTAAAATTCTTAAATAACCATGCAATGATATCATTATTTCATCACTCCCTCATAGTTTCCCTAGTTTTTTATAAATTTCAAAAATGAACAAAATAGATAAGTATCTCTAAGATATTCTCACTCTTATTCACCAAGTTGACAAGGATATGAATTGTGAAAAGTTTTCTATCATTATGGTGAATAAATGGAAAGTTCAGTTGAAGAGCTCCAAGACTAACTCCAAGTCTAAAGATTATTATCAATTCCATTACAAGAAAAGTAGGATCAACTAGAAATAAATAGAATAAGACATTGTCTGTTTTTCATATGGAAAGAAGGGAAAATGAAAGAAATATTATACCCAAATAAAGAAGCAATAAGAAGCTTCAGGAAAATTATTAAGTGTTACCTATTTATTTCTACAAATTGGGTATTGGATACAACATGCCGTACTCATATATGTATTTATATACATGGATTGAGTAGATTCTGAAATATTGCATGAGGTAAGGTAGATATACGAGAAAACAATAGATCCAGACTTGCTGCTATGGATATTGGGTACCAACACCTCATGTTTCCAACTAGAATGATCGTGGTTATAAAATATTTTTATTATGTGACTTTATTCACCAAAAAAATTATTTATGTATCTAGACTTGATATAGATGGATTTATTTTCAAACTTGGAAATACGTGTTTCTTATTTTACAAAGAAATAATTTTTTATGGAAAGGAACATTTTAATAATGGTCTTTACATGTTGGATAACACAAACTAAGAAATGGAAAATGATAATAAAGATAGTTTACATGACTCATACCACACCTAAATATGGAATCACTAGCTAGGTCATGTAATCAAAAAGTGTTTGACCAGATTAAAAATAGATAGATATTTGGATTCATTTGAACTAAAACCACTTGGTGTATATCACACATGTTTACAAGGAAAAATAACAAAATCCTCATTTATTATAAAAATTGAAAGGGACATTAAACTTATTTAGTTGGTTGATATTGATATGTGTGGAGAATTTCTAGTTATAGCTAGGGGTGGGTACTCATACTTCATAACCTCTACTGATGACTTTAGTAGATATGGATATGTATACTTAATGTGGTATATGTTAGAGTCCTTTTATTGATTCAAGGAATATGAGAATGAAGTTGAGAACTAGCTTGATAAGAAGACTAAAAAAATCTACTCAGAATATGGTAAAAATATCTTAATTAAAATTTCATTGATTATTTATGATATTTTTGGATTTTATCCCAACTCACTTATCCTTATACATCACAATATAATGATGTGAGTGAAAGGAAGAACCACACCCTATTAAACATGGTGATATTAATGATGAGTCAGACGAGTCTTCCATCATCCTTTTGTTGATACACATTCTAGATAGAAACATACATACTAAAATAAGTTCTAAATAAATCCTAAATTAGTATTCCATATCATATTTCATATGAAAATAAACCCATGTTGTTGCATGTACATGTGTGGGGATGTAAATCATTTGTTAAGGAAATTTATTGAAACAAAGTTGTAGCCCGAGGCACTAAGTGTATCTTTATAGTGAATCCTAAGAAAACTAAAGGATATTACCTATATGATCCTTCAGATAATTTTTTTAGTTAATATACACCCTATATTTCTTGAAATGGATCATATATCCAAAATATATAGTGGGAGTGAGATAGACTTCGATGAAGTCCGGGCTTAAGATACAGAAGAGTTAGCGGATGAACAGATTCCACAAATCCCCATGGAAGATGATTATCCAGAGACACAAGTACTACATAGGTGTATGAGAGAGGTTATAGAACTATAATGACATGGTTTTCTATTCATCGATGATGGTGACTCATTATTAGTTGATAATAATGATCTGATAACCTATAAGGAAGTAGTAAGTATCATATAAACTTCCAAATGGAAAGAAGATATGAATTATAAAATGGATTCCATATACTAGAACCAAGTTTAGGTTTTAGTAGATCCTCTATTGGATGTAAATATCATTGGTTATAAATGGGTATTCAAGAAAAACTAGACATGGGTGGAAACATTAGTACATATAAGGCATAAATGGTTTCAAAAGGGTTTAAATAGCATCAAAGCATAGTCCACGGCAAATACTTTTCACCAGTTTCTATGATAAAATAAATTATAATTCTAATTTCCATAGAAAATTACCATGATTATGAAATTTGGAATATGGATGTCAAAATAGATTTCCTTAATGGGAACCATTAAGCAGATTTCTATATGACACAACCTGAAGGGTTTGTAACTCCAAAAGATGCCAAAAAAGTATGCAAGTTATAGAGATCCATTTATAGATCAAAGTAAGCATCCTATTCATAGAACATTAAGTTTGATGAATCCATAACAAAACTTGGTTTCATAAAGAATGAATGTGAGCCTTGTTTCTATAATAGGTTTAATAGGAGTACAACCATTTTCCTATTAGTTTATGTCTATGAAACACAACCTATTAGAAATGAAATAACAGTCTCATAGTTGATTAAATCCTAGTTAAATACATGCTTCTCCTTGATGGAATTAGGTGAAGTAACATATATTATTTGGATCAAGATCCATGATGATATATTTAAGATGATTCATGGACTAATTAAAAGTACATACATTGAAAATATAATGAAAATATTTAGCGTGGAACAATTTAAGAGGGGATTTTTGCTAGTGTCACATGGAATTTATCTTTCCACTAAAATGTGTCCTAAAAAACATGAGTTAAGATAGAGGATAGAGAGGATTATATATACATCAGTGATTGAGATATTCATGTATGTAATACTAGATGTCACCTACACCTTATGTTAAGTAATAATATATCAAGATAACCCATGCGACCACAATTTTATGGTAGTTAAAACTACCCTTAAGTATCTGAGATATACTAAGGATATGTTCCTGGTCTATAGAGGAGATAAGGAACTATTCATAAGGGGATATGATGATGATAGTTTCAAAATAGATCAAGATGATCTAAAATCATAGTTGGGATACATATTCACTCTCAATATAGTTGTTTTGATCTAGAAGATCTCAAAGAAATCCTTGGCTAATGATTCTACAATAGAGTATGAATATATTGAAGCTTATGAGGTAGATAAAGAATCATTTTGAATTTAAAAATTTATTCAAGAGTTTGATGTGGTTCCTAGTAGTAAAGAATTTATCACACTCTATTTTTATAATAGTACAATGATGGATCTTACAAAGGATCTAAGGTCACATCAGAAGATAAACCACATAATTCAAAAATATCATATCTTGAGGGATTTTTCCCAGAGAGGTGACATCACTGTGAGCCGAGTTTCTACAAAAGACAATGTGGAAGACACCTTGAATAAATCCTTAACTCAGTAGAAACATGATCTTCATGTGAGAGATTATAGACTAAAAATCGTTAGTAGTTGATTCTAGTCCAAGTGGGAGACTATTAGAGTTGGTGTCCTAGAACCAACTATTTGTACTTTAGATTGCATGTTTATTCAAATAAGTGAATATTAATTAAAATATCCTATTACACACATTTCATACTTCTACATGACTCTAATTTAATAATGTACAAAAGTATCTATCAAATTGAAAAGGGCATAATAGTTCCCCACTATGATGAGAACCTTGTAATGCTATGATGATATTTAAAAAACCTATTTTATGATCGGATAAAATCCTATTATGGGGAATATATAATGTTTATTATTAGGTTAAAGTACTCATATACATATGAAACTTCATCTCATAAAGTTCTCACTTGGTAATCTCCAAGATGTTAGATCATGAGAATAGACCCACCGATAGGAATTCTACATGTTTATGTTTAATTGTATATTCCTATCTATGATCATGCTTAATGATCATTATAATTTAATATTATTATTAATTAATGTAATGAATCACACACTTTGATTATCTTCCGTACACCATGATGATATATGTTCATGAAAAAGTTGGGTATATTGGGTGCGCCATGAATGATTTGTTTTTAATGAATAAGATGATGAAGTATTTGTCCCTTCCATATTTATGGGATTTTATATCTTAACCCTTTGATTGGAATGAAAACTTAAAAATAAATTTCATGGCTATGGTGTTTTAGAAATGTTCATTTTTAATAATCAAATAATGATATGTCAAGTATTAAGGTTGATGATACAAGTATGAAATCTGCTTCATGAGATATCATGACAAAGGTGTTATATTACATAATTAACATTCATATATTGTTTTTTCATTGTGACATATATTCTTCCTCTATGGGTTACTTGACCCTATACTAGACAATAATCTTATACTTTAGACAAGACTAACTATTTCCACTCAGTAATAGGCCTAGAGGGTCACACACAAAGTGTTTCCTTTGATCTCAGTTAAATATTATTTATATTTAACAACTAGAATAATTATTATTCTCAAAAACAAGAGTTGATATTTATTCAAGATTTATTATTTGATCATAAATATATTAAATAAATATTTATTCACATGGTAATTTTTTAATTATGAAAATATATAATTTTTATTTATCTCTTGTTATTCATGCCATAATAAATAACTATTTATTTATTAAATAAATAAATAAATAATTATTAAATAAATAATATATTTGGTTATTAAAATATTAAATAAGTATTTATTCTCCAGTATGTGAATATAATATTTATTTATTTAATGAATAAATATTTAATAATAGTATTTATTCAGGTGTTTAATAAATGCTGAGAAGGATGAGTGGACCAATATAAGGTCTAATGATAAATATTAATTTGCAAGATCGTGAAATATTTTTTATCATCATTCCAGTTAGTGAATACTATGGAATAAAATAATAATTTTATTATTTTACATGAGATGGGATTTCTTAGGGTTTAATATTTTATTTAAGGGCCCCTGTGTAATTAAATAAATATTAAACCCTAACCCTAGGTCTATAAATAGACTACTATCACATTATATATAAGTTTAATAATTGTGTACAATATATTCCTCTCAAGATACTCCTCCTCCTCTAATCCTCTCAAGAACGAGATGAATAAGAAAAATTACTTAAATCTTAAAGAATGTGAAGTGATCAAAGGTGGATAATGAAAATGATTAATTGGATGTGGTATCACCTAATGATTCATCAACATTGTTTAGATACTAAAGGAGCATATGTGGATCACTGCCATAGAGGATATACTTTGGGTTATTGCAACACAACAGTACTACCCAGATCGGGTTAGGACAACCAACATCCATAATATAGAAATATCTCAAGATCTAGGTAACCTTTCATCCTATGCTTAAATTAATTATAAAATTGATGTGAAAAGATCCTCTCATGGTTCCAGTATTTTATTTTTCTATATTATTTGGAAAAATTTTATTGGTCATGAAGTTTATGACTTGTACATTGCAAATGATCTGTTGAATTTGAAAAAAGCCAAATTGGATTTAGGTATAATAGGTAATTATGTTTCATCTGAAACCATAAATTCTTAATATGGATAAATTTATTATAAATTATATGCGATGATCATGTCTTATTGGTTCCGATATAATAATCAATTAATATTTTATTTAATTCTACTAGTCATGTCATTCTTCATATGTACATGTAAAATTATTTGTTAATAATTAAAAAAATCCAAATTTTCTATGACCCAAAGGAAATTATTCTATGTATAGAACCAATAATACATACACACACACACACACAAACACACACACATATATATTTATTCACTAATAAAACAAAATCTTTTTTTGAAATTGAAATTAAAAAAAATGATATTTTTATTCTTTCTATGAAAATAATCACCATAAGTTCCATCAAAATAAGAATGGAAATACAAAATCATATCAAATTCATAAGTAAAAAGTTTATAGGAATTATATAGGTGATAAAAACATGACCTAGATATAATTATTGAAACTAATGAATCAAAACATTCCTGAGAAACATGACAGTTAATACCTAAATATCGATTTTAACAAAGAATTGTGAGTAAATGAGTAGAAAGAAGTTATGGGTGAATGGTATCTCATAAGATAGATATAAATATGGTTTTAATATATATATATATATATAATAAATCCAAATTAATTATATAGAAGTTGATAATGTTTCTGACTAAGTGGATATTCGAGGTATGGGGGCTGTTTTAAAGTTTTTGTTTTAAAAGTTTCAAACATTTATCTACTTATTTAAAAGTTATTTCTAAAAGAAATACTATTTTCTATCCATGATATATTGGAAATAAATTTTCATATTTTGAAAAATGTTTTCAATGTTTAAAGAGTTTTAACTCATCTTTTTTAAGTTAATGGGATTTATATTTATTTAAAAATAATTATTACTTTATTCAATGATTATTTTTCGTGATGTTATTTTTATTAAGACCATATTTTATTTAAAATAAACCCTATTTATAGTTTATTGTTTAAAATATCTGGTTGAAATATATTTCAATACAAACCCACAATGGTTTATATTTCAAACCATTATTTTATGTTTTAAACTGTTTCTTTCCTAAAAACATTCTTTAAGTTTCTATCAAAGTGACATGCTATTATGACAATGATTATACTCTTATGGATTGATTTTAAAAGATGTTGTTTATGTATTTAAAATAAATTTTAATTGAATTTTTATAAAAGTGATAATATTGTATTGAGATAATTTTATTTCATGGATTGATTTTAAAATAATCATATTTATGGATGAGTTTATGAGATATATGATAAAAACCCAAAGAAATTAAATGCCTTGGTTTTTTAAGATATGATTCTTCAGAATTTTTTATGAAAGAAGGAATGAAGAGTAAACCCAAACCATAGAATGAAAATGTTCATTATTTGACATGTGGTTCTATTAAATACCTCCAATACATTGGTAATCTTGATAGAGTTAACTGGTTATAAGTTACTCTTATAAAGTGGATGAAGTTGACTATTTATAAGTTACTCCTACTAAGTGGAATGAGATAAATGATTATAAGTTACTCCCATAAAGTGGATAAAGTTAAATGATTATAAGTTACTCCTATGAAGTGGATGGAGTTTATTATTTATAAGTTACTCTTACAAAGTGGATGAAGTTAACTATTTATATATTACTCCTATAAAGAAATTGGAATTAACTAGTTAGGTTATTACCTTATAAAGGTGATTGAAATAATGATATGATTATGAAATACCATATAAACATCGTGAATGTTATTTTTTCCTTTATGATTTATTATGAATTTTTTATGAAAAAATTTATGTAAAGAATTCTATTTCAAGACTAATTAAGTGATTATTTTGAGTTCAAAGTTTATTATGTTAAAAGGGAAACTTCTAAATGGGTTTTATTATTTTTTAAAGGATTAATATTTTTAATTTCTTTTTATATTCCTTATTGAACTTGGTTTTTCTCATCCCATGCTTTCAAATATTTTTTATCGTGCTTAAGGATGTATAAGAACTATATCAAGGTAAAACTTACAATAATCAAGACTTGTCTTGAAAGAAGAAGGTGTATCGAAGATTAAAACAAGATTGTAAGCATAATAACCTATTTTTGTGGAAAAATTGTACATTGTGAAATAATTTAAATTATATAAATGTATGAGTTTTTATAATTCTCTAAAACACTTAACCTAAAAGATCATGAGAATGTAAGAAGGTTTAAAATCCTTTATATTCACCTCATAATTATGGATTGGTTAAGTATGGTTTGTTATTTTAGTTGATTATTTTCTTTATATTTTTTAGATTCATTTCATATAAGTTAGTTTTGAAATTATAAATTTATTTCCAATCATATGTTTTGTGTAAAAAAGTACATTTTTTCGAACTGCATAATCCAATTTTATTCCATGTAAATCAATTATATTTTTATTGTTTCATGTAAAGAATAAATATTTTATTTGGAATTTATAATTATTTTGAATATATATTTGAATTTATATTCTTATAAGTAAAATTTTAAATTATTATTTCATTTTAATAATATATGTTTTCATTTAAATGTTATGTATATCATCATTGGTCTTGAAATTCATTTTATATAAGTCAATTATCCTTCATTATTTGTTGTGTAATAATTTTTCTATCATAAATTATTTATATTTTTTAGATTAAAATACTCACTAATATTAGTTATTATGGGCACCCGACCCAACATGATCACATAAAATAAAGTTTGGGCACCACCAAATAGTGTTTAGGTAGGATTCATGTTTTAAAACTAATATCTGATTATTAATTAGGTTGGGTTCAGGTACGTCTTATAGGCTTGTAATGACCCCAACCCTTGAGGTAAGTTTTTATTTAATTATTAATGTTTTTAATATATTTTGGGTTGGTTATGGGGGATTAAATTGAAAGGAGGATAAATTAATAGGATTTAGAGGTGAAACTTGTTGGATTTATCCCAACAAGTACCAACAGGTACTTGATGTGGGATACCGAGTACCCAATGAAGGTGGTAGAGGGGTGGACCTTTGGGATACCACTGGGTATCTGATGGTGGGTTCTTGGGAACTTGGTAACCCATTTTATGTTTTTTCTTAAATAGGAGCATAAGCATCTCTTTACCATCTCAGGAATTGGTTTTTAATTCAATTTTCCCTTTTATAAGGGATCATTTAATGAATCTTCTTATCCATAATCTATCAATTTACTTTATAAAATTCAAGGATTGATTTATTCTTCATTTCAAGTATGATTCCAAATCTATTTAAAATGTTAAATTCATACAAGTAAGATATTTAAGAACCCTATTTTTTATTCAAGGGTAGATAAGTTCAATCACTTTCATGTTTTAATTTATTCTCTTTTCTTATAGTTAAATATTTCCTTGGTTTTTTATGTTCTAAGAGGAGTTGAGCCTCCATTAATATTATGTATTATGTTACCAGTGTGAGGTAGGAAACCACTTTCTTTTTTTTGTTTAATCATGTGATTATATATGATACGTTCATTATTTAGTGATTCATGAGAGATAATTAACATAGATAATTAGTTTTAATGATGTAGAATTATTTTCCATAAATTATTGAGTGAATTTTTTGATTTTATAATGTGTTATTGTGTTGAATTATATAAATTCATGTTAAAAGGGGTAATTTAATTAAAATAATAACTATTTAATCCGGTAATGAAGAAATTATTAATATAATAACTAATTTTAAGTAAAAAGGGATGAAATTTATGTTTTAGTGATGATTTTAATGTCTTAAGTTTGTTTTATTGCTATATAAATTCATATTATGATTATATTAGTCCTTTTTAGTTTCTATAAATTTATTATTTAATGATTTGAATGTTTTTATTGGGAATTAATACTGCAAACAATATGTAAATTGGTGAAAATGCTTGTGTAAAGGGATTAAATTCACCAAATAGACTGTGAGAGTTATTTTTGTGTTTTGGTAATTTTTAATTATGAAAATATTATGGTATAAAGGGGTATGTGCATGATATAAATTAATTTTAAAGTAAAAAAGGGATATAAAAAATGGTAAATGGTTACTTAATCATTTTTTATTATGTAATCTGTGAAAGAGTCTAAGAACAAGGATTTTTTTATGTAAACTACTTATTTAAAATTATATTTTTGAACATGAAAGTTTCTTTGAGATTATTTGTGTTTATATGTTAATTTGTAAAGTTTTTGATTTATTTGAATGGAATAAATTAGGGTTTATTATTAATCTTTTGTGATAAAAATAAATAATTTCTTTTGATGATTTTTATGAAAACATTTTATTTAGAAAGTCCCATGAGTTTTGTTACTTATAGGGAGTCTTGGGTTAGGTTGATACATGGGATATTGATGTGAGATCCTCATGTTTGGATTGAAATTGAGTTAGGATTGGAAAAAATGTAATTCCCTTATTTTGACTTGTGATATTATGTGATTCCATTTGTTTTTCATATGAGATCAGGATGATCCATGAGTTTAATTACATGTTTTAAGTATACCAAAACCGACTGAAGAAGGTATGATATTATTTTGGTGCCTTATATAACACAAAATACATTATCTACATGATAAAAATATTGATGTTAAATCATTTAAATCTTTACATTATTTTTATATTATCACATTTTAAACATCAAGGGTTGTCTGGGGTTATAGTGGTTTATATAAAGGATTTATTATCACTCCCTATATATACAGAACTCATGTGCATAAAGATTATATGAATGATGTTTTATGTAAATGAAAGAGGAATTTATAGTATGTATATAGTTTCTATAGACATTTTGGACCTATGATCACGTGTTTTTGGTGTTGTATAAAGGGATGTATAGATTTTGTTATATTTTTCATTTCAATTGTAATTTTCATACTCTATTTCTTGATTTTTACTTTAGAGTCATGATTGGAGTATGGAATACATATCAATTTTTGGGAATTTTATATGACATAATGAGTTTATTTATATTTTTTCCCACTACCATTTATTTTTGGTAATTTGATGCAATGAACCATTATAGGGTAACTCTCCCCCCAAGTGATATCCTTAAACCCTCGGTGCTGGTCACCAGACTCTGATGATTGGGGAGCACAAATTAGGATATGATATGTATTACCTCAATAGAATGATCATGCTCAGATTGGATAATAGAAAATGGAATCAAAGTAGTTTCTTTTATATGGTAATGATATTGGGGATATGGTATATTGGAGATTAGGAGTTGGTACTTGGTATGAAAGTTATGTGTGTGTGGTTGAACTGAAAAAACAAAACAAAAGTCCATGTTACCTTGAAATAAGGGGATTATATTTGTGAAATTTATAAATAAGATTTTGTGATATAATTCTCACTTAGTTTATGGAAAGTAGTGGGATATTCATGCATGATGGAATATAAGGACTTGAGTTATGTGTGTGTACATGTGTTTGTGATTTATTAGTGATTTAAATTTCTATTAAATAATTATATTTTTAATAAACTAATTAATGATATCCTAAACAGATTATTAATAATAGATCAATTAACTAGAATTTTTGATATGATCTTCATGACGGGATTTCATTAGTTTAATTTTACAAATTATAGTGTATTTATATATAGGAAGTGATGTATGATGTATTGGTTGTTCAAAAAAAATTGTTGTTGGTTGCTAACCAATGTGTTGTTTTTTATAGAATCATGTAACCAAATAAGTGAGTTAATGATCCATGGGAAAATGAGGTTGATCATAAGTGTTACAATGAGTTATACATGAAAGTTAAATATGAGAATTTTCCTTTGGTGGGTGATCCATAGACTCCATTAGATAAGATGATCATCAAGAGTTTTCTGATTGTGGTATATAATATGGGGATGATACCACCTCAGAATGTGGTGGTGGTCTCTGATGTGATTCAATATTTTTGATTACAACATTATCCTATATTTAGAGAATATATTATGCCTCAAGGATCTGAATAATTATTGGATGAAATGGATAAGATATTTGAGATGTTCAATTCTAAAAATAAATAAATTTAAGAAATACATCTTTATGCTTGAGAGACCAACTCAACATTGTTGGGATATCTTAGTCCAAGTGAAGAGGATTGAGGGGTTTTCATGAGAAGATTTTTAGGTGCTATTTTTCAAGCAGTTATCTATACTAATGATGAGGATAAATAGAAGATAAGAGTTTATGGAGCTGAAGTAGTGGCATATGTTCATTCTTAATCATGTCTATAGTTTTATAGACTTTGTCTATTTTACCCCATCCTTAAGAGGTGACAAAGTTTCTAAATCCCACTGAATCAAGTATGGGTTAAAGTTGGATATTTGGTTGAAGGTTTATCTCAATTTTTTATCCACTTTCATAGAGGTGGTCAAAATGGATCTTATTGAATAGAAGGACTTTGATGAAGTAAATAGGGTATCTATTGGTCGAAGTAGGACACTCAAAGGGGGGGGGGAGGTGAATTTAGTTCCTATAAATTTTTTTGTCTCAAAATAATTTATTTAAAAGTTCCCAAATTTTAAATACAAAACATGCCCAGTTAATCAAAGTAACATATTTATAAAAGTTTTGATCTTTTGAAAGAATTATCAAAGAGTGATTAGTTCTCAGTTAAAACAATTTGAGTTATTATTTTAACATACAAAATCAATCTTCTAAATCAAATTCTAATATAAACACTATCTAATAATTACTATCAAAGTGAAGGAAATTTTTTATTTTGTGAAAAGATAAAGTAGTGAAAATAGAACTTTTAAAGGCATAATAGAATTAAAAAAAGTTGTTTAGTATCAAGATGATATTTAGTTTTCTCCACTTGGAGATCACTTGCAACCAGTTAGTTTATATAAATAAATTTTTATACACACCCTGGATCGGGGTAAACAACAGTATAAACAACTATCTAGGTTCATAATACCTCTTCCACAGTTTTCATGGGAGTGAAAAAACAACTAGGCCATATAAGGACCTCTTGCACTGTTATCCATGGGAGTGTAAGGTGTAAAAATATGGTTTGTGAAGATATCAGTGTATCTTATAGTTCTGAACAAGAGTCAGAGTGTTTTTATAAAACAAACACACACACTACTCATAAAGTATAAAAAAATACAAAAGCAGATAAAAAATATATATAAAAGAGTTTAGAAGGCTCTGTGTGATTTTCTATACATCTTCTGACTCTTGAAGGATGTGTTGAGAACTAGCTTTTGTCAAATTATAGAAACAAACAATAAAACAGAGTGTCGTGAGAGATTTTGTTTTCTGTATCGAGTGAGTTTTATTATTTGGAAAATGGGATCTTATTATTTCTTAGTATGTTGTTACAATAAGTTATTCAGTTTGAGTTATTAGTAGCTTTTCTTCATGTATCTATAGTTTATAGTTCTTTAGTTTTTCTCAGAAACATGAGAAACTGAATATATTTTTCTAGCCGTACTTTTATTATGATCTGGTCATAGATTTATACACTGAATCTGAAAAGGGGTTTATACCTCATACCTCATACTGGATTCTGACATTCATTTAATGTTGTCTACAAAATATAGACAAATTCATTAAAATAAATAATGGTACTAAGTTTCATAAATATGAAATTTAGAAATAATTTTGAATTTAAATGAAAAATAAAAGAATGATGGTGTCTCAAATCGATAGGTTAGGAAGGATGACTTAGAATCAGTGTCTTAGAATTAGAGCATTCTACAATCTGGAATGTTGAGTCGAGTAGCAGTGAATCAGGAATGGTAGCTCAGGAATGGCGAGTTAGGATCAGTAGGTCGGTCTGTCAGTAGGTTGAATTGACAGTGACTCAACTATCGGTAGGTCAATGTATTAGTGACTCATACTTTTAAAAAATTATAATTCCATTTATATTTCATCCCATCAGTAACTTTATTCCAATAGTGAGATGTCTAATAATGAGTTCACCTTATCGGTGACTCATACTTAGTGGTGTTAGTGATTCTATATCAATAGTAACTCAACCTTAACATTTTCCCATAATTAGTAAAATATTGGAAACCTGTCTTATGTTTTGAAACACTAATAGAAAATATTAATCTTATATGTAAACATGATTAAACAAGTGTAAACATAATTTAACTTTATGAGATATGATTTAGCATGATTTGTGAGCATTAAAACTAGAGGAGTCCAATAATCTTCTCCTTTTGATGATCACAAATCATGGAATTAACAATACATACATAATAATCAAAGTAAAAAATAACAAATTTTCTTCTTAATAGATCATACTAATCATGTGATATTAAATTATGATAATATACATACTCAAATTAAATACCAAGAAAATTCCCTCTCATAGTATCGTTGGAGCAGGTAGATCTGGTTGTGGAAAGAAGAGGAAGGGAGATGGTTATTATAGAGAAGGAAATAATTCATATGGTCGAGGGAATACCTTTTCTTTTACATCTTTTAGAGGTAGGGTGTTGTTAATGTGTTATCAGTTCAGATGGATTTGGAATAATTTCTCTATTTGTCTTAGTGATCCTAAATATTTTCACTCTCATTGTAAGCTGGGACATATTCATAATTTTTTTAGAAGTGATCTCAGAGGAGTGGAGGTAATGATTTTGATTTTATAGAGGAATCATGAAAATGGGAAAGTAGATCACCATATAGTGAAAGTTATATTTCAACTATAAGATCTATCATATAGACGATAATGGTTCTTAGGGACAGGTTTAATGAGGATATTCTACACAAGAGAGTTAGGTGACCAATTGACTGGGCTAGGCTGTAGGGTCTGATCAGTTATTTAGCATTGAACTGACACCAATGGATTTAAATGAGGGGTTTTCCATGGCTAGAGGTATGATATTGGTTACCTCTACCTCAGTCAATGTGTTGTTTTATTCTAGTGCTTCTCATTCTTTTTTGCCTACTTTTTTGATTTTGACCTTGTTTTGACTGGTGAGTTTCTATCCAAGGTTTTATATGTGAATAACCCATTAGGAAAAAATAGGAATATATCAAAATATTCTCAAATAATTCCATTTATATATGTGGTTATAGAAAAATATTAGTTTTCTTTATCTTGGATATGAATGGATTTAATGTGATTATCAGAATGGGTTGGTTGCCATATTTTTGGGTGCATATTGATTTCTATCAGTGATGCATGCCATTATTTCCATCTTATAGTGAATAATATGTTTTATTAAGAGAATGGTATTATCATTCTTATAGTTTAACACCTTGATTTTTTCTAATATATTTATTTTTAAATAAAATTAATCTCTTTTATAGCTTGCGATACACGCAACCCTAATTCTAAATGAACTGTAATATAATATACCTTTATAGAATCACCATTAAATTAGTGGATATGAATAATACTAAATAAATTATAAAAATTTTATGGTTTAAACATGTATAAAAAAAATTCATTTGTTATCAATTGATTATAAATAAAAATAATAGACATTTTAAAGTAAAATAAATGTTTTTCCGTAAAACTGTTTTTATGCACGCAATATGTTTTTATATTAATAAATTAACTTAATAATTATTGCTAAATTATTTTAGTGAAATTTATATGTTATATATTCAATAATTTTTATTTAATTCTTATATTATTTTTTCTTGGCATGGGATACAAATAAATCCAATTTTATGCTTAAAAACGTATTTTTTTTCTTCTAAAAAGCAGTTTTTTCATGTTTTTATAACTTGTTTTAGAATTAGTTTTTGTAAATTTTATAAAATTTATTTTAAAAAATGAACATAATATTTAAAATAAATATTTTAAAATAATATTACAATTAATTTTTGATAATTTTCTAAAAATAGTAATTTTTTGATGAATAGTGAAAAATACTAATTTTTATTAAAATTTCCTTTTTATTTAAAATTTTTAAAAAGTTCAATTTTTTTTCAAAATGGTTTTAAAAGAAAAATTAGTTAAATTATATTATTATTAATTCAATTTAGGTTATTAGAATTAATTTTATGTTAAATTTTCATATAAAAACTTTTTTTACTTAAAAAAACTTTTTCTTTGGAAAACCACTTTTTCATGGCGATTATGGGTTTAATTTTACATCACATTATACCAATTATATGAATATAATTTGATAAAATAGATTAAATATTTCTAATAATAATAATTAACATTAGATTATAACATCAACTTAAATTTTAGTCCTAAATAATAGTAAAAATAGTAAAAATCTGTTACTACAATTAAGGTTAAAACATGTTTACCGGGGGTTAAACTAAAGAGGTAAGGGTTAAAATGACCTATTTTTTTTCTAATTTATATTTAATGGAAATATTTTTACCTTATATAGTATATGGTTTGGTAATAATCTATTTTTTATCCTTTTTTCCAATAAATTGACATGACATTATTTGAAAACTTTGAAAAATTACAAGTGTGCGACTCACCTCAATTATAATAGAGAACCACCACTCCTATCCTCCCCACACTTCAAGAAATTTTTTATTAAAAAATACCTACCCAAAACCTTCCTTAGATCCCTAAAAATGACATAGAATATCTGTTATTATCATAAAACCATCCTATTAATGATTTAAGTATAAACCTAAATAGGTTTTCCTAATATGAGGTATAATTCTTAACCATGCATTTTCATTTTATTTCTTCTTATACCTCATTAAAATATTATTCAACTATGATGAAATGATAAAAAAATTATCTCTTATTTAAATTGGTATTATTATGTTAATTTAATAATATATATACATCTCCTCTTCTATCAAATGGGAAACAAAATCATTGATCGTGTGTATGACAGATTACCTCCCCGTAAACTGATGTAAATTGTTTTCCATCATCACCTCTCATAGATGGATATATTAATGGATTTAATGTTTATATATATAGATATTATATTTATTAAATTATTATGTATCTATAATTATAATATCAAATCTACCTTCTCACCTTCCAATATTTTGGAAAATAATAACGTCGCTTGTGTGTATGTTTGGACTACTGCCTCCATGTAGCGATGTGATTAATTTTTCATTTTATTTTTACATGGATGGTAATAAGGATATATTTGATAAATATATATTATTTATATGATATAATAATTATTTTTTAAATATTAATTATTATTTAACTTTCTTTCTCTCTATTCATCAAAAAACAAAAACAACGTTCATGCGTAAGTACGACCTACTATATCCACAAATAGTGTAATAAATTTTATATCTATAAATTTTATGGATTACTATAAATAGATCAATAATTAATATATATTATATTTATATCATTATTAAAATTATATATATGATGGAACCATGATCAAATTACAAGGATTGAAACTAATGAACCAAAACATAATAAAAAAAAAGCAGTTATTACCCAAAATAGCGATTTTAACAAAAAAATATTAACAAAGGGTGATAAAAGTGTATAAGAAAATCATATATGGTATGATATATATGATTATGGTTCTGTAATAGATTTATAACAAATATTTATTTACTATACATTAGTTTTGGACACATTCAAAGGAATTCAAACCTAAGGTAAATGTTTATTTCACAATCTCATCATTATTCAGGATTGTTTATGTTAAAGTCCCTGCTGGGAGAATTAATTGATCTTTATATCTTAAACCAAATACATTTTATTCTCATATGGATTTTTATATTATAATTTTTTCCTTCCATGTTCCACTGTTTATGTACTCAAGATACTAAAACCATGTTTTAAGAAAAACCAACTTTTTTTTCTACCCGATAAGAAAATTTTTTCTTCCATATCCATATTCTTATTAAAATGTTTTAAAGAATAGTTTTACTATGATAAAATGATTTATTAAATAAAAATTTACCCATGTTTTAGTTTTAAAAAATAGTTTAAAAGGAATCTTATTATCCTTTTCCGAATGAGGTAATTATTGACTTTTCTTAAAAAAATGTGAAAGGAATGCTTTTTAAGTTATATGACATGAACATAATTTCCCTTCATTATTTTAAGATTAATTTATAAGTTTCCACAATTATTTTCAAATAATTTTTTTCCTAATATTTTGGAAAATTTTCATTTTTAAAAGGTATTTTCAAAGTGAAAAGGTTATTTTCCCTAAGAATATTTTAAATGATATTTTTATGGTATTTCTATTCATAAAAGAATATAACTCTTTATTTTAATTATTATACAATAGGGATATATTTTAATGATTCCATCCTTATTCTTTATTTATATGGTTTATGATAAGTTTAATTGGGGGAAATATTAACATTTCATTTGTTAGTTTTTCAATATGAATGTTTATGTTGATTATGTATTGAATTCTTAGTCTCCCCTTTTATATGATGAATGAATTGGACATAGTAAGTGATGGGTGGGGCCCACTATATCCATAGATGAATCTATAGGTCTAATGAGACTAAATAGTTTGGGTGTTGGTGATGCATTTCCTATTTTATGTATAATGTATTGGCATATGGATTGAAAGTTAGTTTATGATGTCTGAAATTATACATTCCATCATTATGAGATTAGTAATTGATGTCTGTGAGGTTATTTTATTTGTTATTATATCAATGGATAAGTTTAAAGATCATGTTATTATTTATTTATAATTATTTTATGATCATTTATTCCTACCATATTATTCTTCATGATCAAGTTATTAATTAAATGTCACATGTTTTCAATTATTTACCTTTCCATATTGATTACAACTTATGTATTCATGATAAATTCCATTTTAAGCATACCCTTATTGAGTATCCAATATCACCCCTTTCTTATATCTCCTTTCCCCAATATTTCATTAAGTGCATTATGTTTAATACTCATGGATACGCTAAAGGGAATAATGGAGTTATCAAAGAAAATACTAAGCTATATTTTAAATTTTCATATATAATGTAATATACAAGTATGTATCTAGTTTTCCAAGACCACTAAACTATTATATCCTTTGGGATGATGTATCTTGTATATAGTACCAATGTAATAAAGTTACCACTAACTCTGGGTTACTATGGTCAGGGTCTTTATAGTTGTTATCAAATCAAGATTAGTATAAATATTAGGAAGTGGATTTATAAAATCATAGATTAGAGTATATAACCCTATGAATTATAAGTATAAGTATAGGACAATATCATAAAGTTTTGGTAAGGTAAATATTATATGTTTTTCCAAGAAATACTTCTTTTTTTGGATACTACAAGTGGATGTGGTTAGGGAAAAGATGCATCTAGGGGTAATAACCTCAAAAAGAGTTGGTTTGAGTATATCCTGGCCATCATTCTGGTATATAGTGAGCATTCCATTACTATACACATGGTTTGACACTCCCAAGGGATGTGATTGTGTTAATTCACATTTTATTTTCAAACCATTATGAAGGATTTGAAAATATTTCTATTATTTGAGATTATTCACAAAGAAACTAGGTTTATGATTCTGAGATTATCTATGCATAAAGTTTTTCAATTTATGTTAAGTGTTTCAATAGTTTTAAAATTATACATTATGATTCAAAATTATATGATATAATCTAGCATATTCCATTATTTAGAAATGGTTCACAATGGAAAAAATATAAACTATATCCATGCACATAATCTATGTAGGGATTTACATCATGGGAAATACAATGATGTTGGAGCTATAGCTACATCTGGCGGTGAATGAAACGCGTGGATGATTGTCGCCTATCGACCGGTCAAAGTTCTGGTGCTCTGCTAATGTGTATAGCAGTACTCGGGTCGAATCCTCGTCGATGATACTTTGTAATAGTCGTTTGTTTTTAGTTAATTGTATTCTGATTGGGGGGTTTGTTTGCAAAGATTATGAAATAATTTATGGATGATGTTTGATTTAACAAATTTATGAAGATTGGGGTGAGTTCATCATTAGGTTAGATAAGCTTGTGATATCCTTGAGCTTTGCTTTATATTGCATTTAAATTAACACCCATGTCACAAGATGATGTTGATTAGAATTACTAAGTGTTAAGGCTTTAAACCAAGCCTTAACTTAACTTAAGGTTATAATCTCAATCATATCTTATTTATGGTGGTGTATTTATGGTTCCAATAATCCATGGAAACCACATGTTAAACAAAACAAGTCATTAATCCATGACATGTTAAGTCCAACATACACAATGTTAATTCAAAGAATATTCATCGAGCAGAAGCTCTCAATCACTTAACATACCTAAATTATAACTCACCCCAATGAGAGATTTACTCATCCATTTGGGTGTTTAATAATCTGGTTATAATGATTATGATTATAAATTAATAAGAGAAGAGAAAGAAAGGGATAAGAAAAGAGTGGTATGTCGACACACACACACGAACAATGATGATAATTAAAAACGAACTTTCGATTGAATGAGGAAGCTAAATAAGGGAAGGGGATTGAACTAAATCTAAACTATTTTAAGAACATTAATATTAAAATACAGAAGGTGGAGTAGAATAAGAGATATTGAAGAATAAACTTGCATTAAAAAGGAATTACAAAAGAAAGAACATACAAAATTACAACAAAGAAGAACACAAAAGTAAAAGAAAACAAAGAGAGGAGGAGAGGTCTATCTTGTTGAAATAAGATCAAATCATATCCTCCCAGGCCCTTTTAAAGGATCTAGTAATGCCAAAACTCCTCCTTAAGTGATGAAATGCCAACCCCTCTCAAGGAGAGAAGGGGAGAGTATTTATAGCCCAAGGAGTGGACTGTTTGCATTCCCAATCCGTCCCTCCACTTGCATAGACAATTTGGCTATTCAGACATCCTAATATTCAAATATCTCCTTCTTCAAAGTTGTAGACAATAATGGTTTCCGACTACTATCAAAAGTTGGAGTCATTTGGACGTAAGGATAAAAGGTTATGGTCGGTTGATTAAACAAACTTAAACTATCCATTTCAATCTATTCTTTTTGAAGTCCATAATTTGAAAGGGTTTTTGAATATGAATATGCCTTCAAATCCGAATGGTTTCTTCAAAAACATCGGCCGCATATATCTCCTCTTTCACACTGCAAAATCTCAGATCTATTTGATGCTTAAATCATGAGATATGTCATGCATACTATACTGATTTAAATTCTCGTCCAGAATGGTGGGATGGACTTCAAGGCTTTATTTGGGCCCATTGTACTTGGATTTGGGCCTTGAAAGTTTTATCCAAGATAACATGTAGTGTCCCCCGAATTATGGTGGAGAGTTAATGTTTTTGGACTTCTGGATTGAGCCCAGTAAATCAATCTTCAAGGCTGGTCCAGTTTGTTCACAGATTCATTGGTCTTGTTTGTGAGGACAATATGACCCTTCAAATGGCCGAATTGGCTCATGGTACCTTCTAATGAAATGTTTTATATTGAAAGGAGAATCCTAAAAAACAAGAACCACACAATTTGTATCAGTATAGGGATAGTTATTATTGAAACATTAAACTGACTCAATTGGACTACTTCTAAAAATGCTTAAAAATTATACTTAATATTAAAACATTAATATTTCCCACAAATTATGCACATTTCATATAAAACAATTAAAGGGGGAATATAATAAGTCATGAAAATATTAATAACATCAACTCCCCCACACTTAGCTTTGTGCATGTCCTCATGTGCAACAAATATAAAAACATGACAAAATCATTTTTACTCACCAATAGATATTAAAATTTTGTTTTCTCCAATCAGGGGAGGTTTAGACTATTTCACTCATTGATTTTGAATTCCACCACAAGTTGTTACAGAAATAATGTTCCGAAACTAATTCATTTTTTCATTCCAGATTTAGAAATGGAAAATGTGGACACTCAAAACTCACACCTCTCAAGATTATAAAATTTATTTGTGGAGGTTCACTCTTTAACCAACCAAAAGTGAAAATCTTAGAGTTTGAAAAGAGATCTCAGCTTACAATACCTATCCAAAGTGAACAAGAATCAAGAGGTCTTTTTAATGGGGGTTTTCTGTGGCTATGGGTTGGTAGGAATATAATGTCCAAGAGAGAGCATAAGAGGGTTAAAATACCAACATAGAAAAACAATGCACATTTTTTTGAAATAAAACATGGAAGGAAATGAAAACACATATTTACGAGGGAATTATTGTGTGAAGAAAGACACAGTAGAGAAAGAAAATATGAAGGCTATGTGAAGATGAAATATTTACAAACCACCGAACTTCTCTTAATGATATAAGAATATGATGCAAGTGTTCTTTTTTTTCTTTTTTTTCTTTTCTTTTTCGAAAGTTGACCTTGAGACAGATCTCACACTCATATCCCAACCCATGTTTGATCTCCTCATAACACTAATTGTAATAGTTATATCAAGATAAAAGGTTTAGGAAGAGTGATTTTTGACCTACCCAAGACACAACCCATTTTTTGATTTTTTTTGATTTTTTTTGATTTTTTTTTGATTTTTTTTGAACACTTTTCAATATCATTTGTACAATACATTCCCAAATCCCACTGAATGATAACCTCCCCCCACACTAAAATGTATTCTTGCCCTCAATCATATTGGCACGACCAAAGCTTTTCAAAAGGCTTGGGAGAAGAGGCTTGTCCCGGATTGGGATTGCCTTGATTTTGGTTCTTGGGAAATTGATTGTATTGGTTTTGGAATTGGGAAGGCTCAGTAGGATAATGGAATCCAGGAGGAGGATTGTTCCTTTGAGGTTGAGGAACAAAAGAATAAGGTTGATGGAATTTACCACCACCTTGAACATATTGGAATTGGTTTGGGTTTTGAGCAGAGAATTGAGGGGGATGAGAGACTGGATTACCATACCTCAATCCTTAGTTAAAGGAAGAAGAGAAGGGCTCAGAGTGAGGTTGGTTGAAGTTTCTAACAAACTGACCTAATTGTTGAGGGTTGGGGTTCTGCTGAGCATATGCTGCATTGAGCTCCATTGGTCCAGATGAATCGGATTGATCCTCTTGAATTTTTGGACATGTGTCAGTTGGATGAGATGAAGAGTTGCAGATTCCACAGTTTTTGACAGGTCTAGGAAACATTGATTACGGAGAAGACAAGGTTGGGGATTTGGTAGCCACTGCTAGTTGACGCACAAGACCTGTAAGTTCACTCATCCACTCAGTCATCTTCTTAGGCTCTATGGATTGATTATCTTGGGATTGTTTGACTTGAGCATGTGCTCGAGTATGTAATTTTTGTGTGTTTTCAGCCATGTTACTTATGAGATCTCTTGCAGCTGCTGGAGTTTTGTCAACAGGAGCACCACTACTTGCGGCATCAATGAGGGTTCTCTCCATAGACAATAACAACTCATAGAAGTATTGAATCAAGAGTTGGTCAGGGATTTGATAGTGTGGGAAGGTTGCAACAATATTTTTGAACCTCTCCCAGTACTCATGGAGTGATTCATTTGGGAATTGACGGATACCACTTATTTCCTTTCGGATGGAAGCGGTACGAGAAGCAGGAAAGAATTTTTCTAGAAAGAGATGCTTCATGTAATTCCATGTAGTTATGGAACCAGGAGGGAGGTAGTAGAGCCATGACTTGGTAGAGTCAGCTAGGGAGAAAGGGAATGCTCGGAGTTTGATTTGTTCTTCAGAAACCCCTTGAGGCTTCATGGTAGAGCATACTACTTGGAACTCTTTAATGTGAAGATGTGGATCCTCACCGGCTAGCCCGTGAAAATGAGGGAGAAGATGAATCAAACCTGATTTGAGTTTGAAGTCAGATTCTATGTTTGGATATTGAATACCAAGAGGTTGGTAATTCATATCAGGGGCAGCAAGTTCTTTTAGGGTTTGTTCCCTAGGATTGGCCATTTCAATTTCAACTGGTTGGATGAGGACTGGTTCTTGAATTATTTGAGTATCTCTTATGTTCCTCCTAAGTTGGAGAAGTGTTCGCTCAATTTCAGGGTCAAACAAATATAAGGGATTGTTTGGAAGGCTACGGGGAATTCAGAGAGATTTTGGAAGAAAGTGGAAGACGGGTTTTTCTTTGTATTTTTTCATTTTATGATTTTTATGAGAAGACGGGTTTTTCTTTGTGATTTTTTTCATTTTTTTTAAAATTTTCTTTTTTTTGGTTTTTTTGACAATAACCAGAAATGAATGACTACTTAAATCACCATTCCCGGCAACGACACCATTTGAAATGCGTGACCGATTGTCGCCTATCGACCGGTCAAAGTTCCGGTGCTCTGCTAATGTGTATAGCAGCACTCAGGTCGAATCCTCGGCGATGATACTTTGTAATAGTCATTTGTTTTTAGTTAATTGTATTCTGATTGGGGGGTTTGTTTGAAAATATTATGAAATAATTTATGGATGATGTTTGATTTAACAAATTGATGAAGATTGGGGTGAGTTCATCATTAGGTTAGATAAGATTGTGATATCCTTGAGCATTGCTTTATATTGCATTTAAATTAACACCCATGTCACAAGATGATGTTGATTAGAATTCCTAAGTGTTAAGGCTTTAAACCAAGCCTTAACTTAACTTAAGGTTATAATATGAATCAGATCTTATTTATGGTGGTGTATTTATGGTTCCAATAATCCATGGAAACCACATGTTAAACAAAACAAGTCATTAATCCATGACATGTTAAGTCCAACATACACAATGTTAATTCAAAGAATATTCATCGAGCAGAAGCTCTCAATCACTTAACATACCTAAATTATAACTCACCCCAATGAGAGATTTACTCAGCCATTTGGGTGTTTAATAATCTGGTTATAATGATTATGATTATAAATTAATAAGAGAAGAAAAAGAAAGGGATAAGAAAAGAGTGGTACGTCGACACACACACACGAACAATGATGATAATTAAAAACGAACTTTAGATTGAATGAGGAAGCTAAAGAAGGGAAGGGGATTGAACTTAATTTAAACTATTTTAAGAACATTAATATTAAAATACATAATGTGGAGTAGAATAAGAGATATTGAAGAATAAACTTGCATTAAAAAGGAATTGCAAAAGAAAGAACATACAAAATTACAACAAAGAAGAACACAAAAGTAAAAGAAAACAAAGAGAGGAGGAGAGGTATATCTTGTTGAAACAAGATCAAATCATATCCTCCCAGTACCTTTTCAAGGCTCTAGTAATGCCAAACATCCTCCTTAAGTGATGAAATGCCAACCCCTCTCAAGGAGAGAAGGGGAGAGTATTTATAGCCCAAGGAGTGGACTGTTTGCATTCCCAATCTGTCCCTCCACTTGCATCGCCAATTTGGCTATTCAGACAGCCGAATATTCAAATATATCCTTCTTCAAAGTTGTATACAATAATGTTTTCCGACTTCTCTCAAAATTTGGAGTCCTTTGGACGTAAGGATCAAAGGTTATGGCCAGTTGATTAAACAAACTTAAACTGTCCATTTCAATCTATTATTTTTGAAGTCCATAATGTGAAAGGGTTTTTGAATATGAATATGCCTTCAAATCCAAATGGTTTCTTCAAAAACGTCGGCCTCATATATCTCCTCTTTTACACTGAAAAATCTCAGCTCTATTTGATGCTTACATCATGAAATATGTCATACATACTATACTGATTTTAATTCTCGGCCAGAATGGTGGGCTGGACTTAAAAGCTTTATTTGGGCCCCTTGTACTTGGATTTGGGTCTTGAAATTTTTATCCAAGATAACATGTATTTTCCCCCGAATTATGGTGGATAATTAATGTTTTTGGACTTCTGGATTGAGCCCAGTAAATCAATCTTCAAGGCTGGTCCAGTTTGTTCACAGATTCATTGGTCTTGTTTGTGAGGACAATATGACCCTTCAAATGGAAGAATTGGCTCATGGTACCTTCTAATGAAATATTTTATATTTAAAGGAGAATACAAAAAAATAAGAACCACACAATTTGGATCAGAATAGTGATAGTTATTATTAAAACATTAAACTGACTCAATTGGACTACTTCTAAAAATGCTCAAAAATTATACTTAATATTAAAACATTAATATTTCACACAAGTTATGCACATTTCATATAAAATAAGTAAAGGGGGAATATAATAAGTCATGAAAATATTAATAAAATCAACTCCCCCACACTTAGCTTTGTGCATGTCCTCATGTGAAACAAATATAAAAACATGACAAAATCATTTTTACTCACCAACAGATATTAAAATTTTGTTTTCTCCAATCAGGGGAGGTTTAGACTATTTCACTCATCCATTTTGAATTCCACCACAAGTTGTTAAAGAAACAATGTTCCAAAACTAATTCATTTTTTCATGCTCAGATTTAGAAATGGAAAATGTGGACACTCAAAACTCACACCTCTCAAGATTATAAAATTTATTTGTGGCGGTTCACTCTTTCACCAACCAAAAGTGAAAATATTAGAGTTTGAAAAGAGCTATCAGCTTACAATACCTATCCAAAGTGAACAAGAATCAAGAGGTCTTTTTAATGAGGATTTTCTGTGGCTATGGGATGGTAGGAATATAATGTCCAAGAGAGAGAATAAGAGGGCTAAAATACCAACATAGAAAAATAATGCACATTTTTTTGAAATAAAACATGGAAGGAAATGAAAACACATATTTACAAGGGAATGATTGTGTGAAGAAAGACATAGTAGAGAAAGAAAATATTAAGGCTATGTGAAGATGAAATATTTACAAACTACCAAACTTCTCCCAATGATATAAGAATATGATGCAAGTGTTCTTTTTTTTCTTTTTTTTTCTTTGCTTTTTCGAAAGTTGACCTTGAGACAGATCTCACACTGATATCCCAACCCATGTTTGATCTCCTCATGACACTAATTGTAATAGTTATAACAAGATCAAAGGTTGAGGAAGAGTGATTTTTGACCTACCCAAGACACAACCCATTTTTTCATTTTTTTTGATTTTTTTTGATTTTTTTGAACACTTTTCAATATCATTTGTACAATACATTCACAAATACCAATGAATGATAACCTCCCCCCACACTAAAATGGATTCTTGCCCTCAATCATATTGGCACGACCAAATCTTTTCCAAAGTCTTGGGAGAAGAGGCTTGTCCCGGATTGGGATTGCCTTGATTTTGGTTCTTGGGAAATCGATTGTATTGGTTTTGGAATTGGGAAGGCTCACTAGGAGAATAGAATCCAGGAGGAGGATTGTTCCTTTGAGGTTGAGGAACAAAAGAATAAGGTTGATGGAAGTTACCACCACCTTGACCATATAGTAATTGGTTTGGTTTTTGAGTAGGGAATTGAGGGGGGTGAGAGACTGGATTACCATACCTCAATCCTTAGTTAAAGGAAGAAGAGAAGGGCTCAGAGTGAGGTTGGTTGAAGTTTCTAACAAACTGACCTGATTGTTGAGGGTTGGGGTTCTGCTGAGCATATGCTGCATTGATCTCCATTGGTCCAGATGAATTGGATTGATCCTCTTGAATTTGTAGACATGTGTCAGTTGGATGAGATGAAGAGTTGAAGATTCCACAGTTTTTGACAGGTCTAGGAAACAGTGATTGCGGAGAAGACAAGGTTGGGGATTTGGTAGCCACCGCTAGTTGACGCACAAGACCTGTAAGTTCAATCATCCACTCAGTAATCCTGTTAGGCTCTATGGATTGATTATCTTGGGATTGTTTGACTTGAGCATGTGCTCGAGTATGGAATTTTTGTGTGTTTGTAGCCATGTTACTTATGAGATCTCTTGCAGCTGCTGGAGTTTTGTCAACAAGAGCACCGCTACTTGCGGCATCAATGAGGGTTCTCTCCATAGCCAATAACCCCTCATAGAAGTATTGAATCAAGAGTTGGTCAGGGATTTGATAGTGTGGGAAGGTTGCAAAAAGATTTTTGAACCTCTCCCAGTACTCATGGAGTGATTCATTTGGGAATTGACGGATACCACTTATTTCCTTTCGGATGGAAGCGGTACGAGAAGCAGGAAAGAATTTTTCTAGAAAGAGATGCTTCATGTCATTCGATGTAGTTATGGAACCAGGAGGGAGGTAGTAGAGCCATGACTTGGTAGAGTCAGCTAGGGAGAAAGAGAATGCTCGGAGTTTGATTTGTTCTTCAGAAACCCCTTGAGGCTTCATGGTAGAGCATACTACTTGGAACTCTTTAAGGTGAAGATGTGGATCCTCACCGGCTAGCCCGTGAAAATGAGGGAGAAGATGAATCAAACCCGATTTGAGTTCGAAGTCAGCTTCTATGTTTGGATATTGAATACCAAGAGGTTGGTAATTCATATCAGGGTCAGCAAGTTCTTTTAGGGTTTGTTCCCTAGGATTGGCCATTTCAATTTCAACTGGTTGGATGAGGACTGGTTCTTGAATTATTTGAGTATCTCTTATGTTCCTCTTAAGTTGGCGAAGTGTTCGCTCAATTTCAGGGTCAAACAAATCTGAGGGATTGTTTGGAAGGCTACGGGGCATTCAAAGAGATTTTGGAAGAAAGTGGAAGACAAGTTTTTCTTTGTATTTTTTCAGTTTATGATTTTTATTAGAAGACGAGTTTTTCTTTGTGATTTTTTTCAATTTTTTTTAAAATTTTGTTTTTTTGGTTTTTTTGACAATAACCAGAAACGAATGACTACTTAAAGCACCATACCCAGCAACAGCGCCATTTGAAACGCGCAGCCGATTGTCGTCTATCGACCGGTCAAAGTTCCGGTGCTCTGCTAATGTGTATAGCAGCACTCAGGTCGAATCCTCGGCGATGATACTTTGTAATAGTCGTTTGTTTTTAGTTAATTGTATTCTGATTGGGGGGTTTGTTTGCAAAGCTTCTGAAATAATTTATGGATGATGTTTGATTTAAAAAATTGATGAAGATTGGGGTGATTTCATCATTAGGTTAGATAAGCTTGTGATATCCTTGAGCTTTGCTTTATATTGCATTTAAATTAACACCCATGTCACAAGATGATGTTGATTAGAATTCCTAAGTGTTAAGGCTTTAAACCAAGCCTTAACTTAACTTAAGGTTATAATATCAATCAGATCTTATTTATGGTGGTGTATTTATGGTTCCAATAATCCATGGAAACCACATGTTGAACAAAACAAGTCATTAATCCATGACATGTTAAGTCCAACATACACAATGTTAATTCAAAGAATATTCATCGAGCAGAAGATCTCAATCACTTAACATACCTAAATTATAACTCACCCCAATGAGAGATTTACTCAGCCATTTGGTTGTTTAATAATCTGGTTATAATTATTATGATTATAAATTAATAAGAGAAGAAAAAGAAAGGGATAAGAAAAGAGTGGTACGTCGACACACACACACGAACAATGATGATAATTAAAAAAGAACTTTCGATTGAATGAGGAAGCTAAAGAAGAGAAGAGGATTGAACTGAATTTAAACTATTTTAAGAACATTAATATTAAAATAAAGAAGGTGGAGTAGAATAAGAGATATTGAATAAGAAACTTGTATTAAAATTGAATTACAAAAGAAAGAACATACAAAATTACAACAAAGAAGAACAAAAAAGTAAAAGAAAACAAAGAGAGGAGGAGAGGTCTATCTTGTTGAAACAAGATCAAATCATATCCTCCCAGGACCTTTTCAAGTCTCTAGTAATGCCAAACCTCCTCCTTAAGTGATGAAATGCCAACCCCTCTCAAGGAGAGAAGGGAAAAGTATTTATAGCCCAAGGAGTGGACTGTTTGCATTCCCAATCTGTCCCTCCACTTTCATCGACAATTTGGCTATGCAGACAACCGAATCATTAAATATATCCTTCTTGAAAGTTGTAGCCAATAATGTTTTCCGACTACTCTCGAAATTTGGAGTCATTTGGACTTAAGGATCAAAAGTTATGGCCGGTTGATTAAACAAACTTAAACTGTCCATTTCAATCTATTCTTTTTTAAGTACATAATGTGAAAGGGTTTTTGAATATGAATATTCCTTCAAATCCGAATGGTTTCTTCAAAAAAGTCGGCCGCATATATCTCCTATTTCACACTGCAAAACCTCAGCTCTATTTGATGCTTACATCATGAGATATGTCATGCATACTATACTGATTTTAATTCTCGGCCAGAATGGTGGGCTGGACTTCAAAGCTTTATTTGGGACCCTTGTACTTGGATTTTGGCCTTGAAATTTTTATCCAAGATAAAATTTAGTGTCTCCCGAATTATGATGGAGAGTTAATGTTTTTTGACTTCTGGATTGAGCCCAGTAAATCAATCTTCAAGGCTGGTCCAGTTTGTTCACAGATTCATTGGTCTTGTTTGTGAGGACAATATGACCCTTCAAATGGCAGAATTGGCTCATGGTACCTTCTAATGAAATGTTGTATATTGAAAGGAGAATCCTAAAAAACAAGAACCACACAATTTGTATCATTATAGTGACAGTTATTATTAAAACATTAAACTGACTCAATTGGACTACTTCTAAAAATGCTCAAAAATTATACTTAATATTAAAACATTAATATTTCACATAAATTATGCACATTTCATATAAAACCAGTAAAGGGGGAATATAATAAGTCATGAAAATATTAATAACATCAGTGAACAAATTATAACTATATTGGGGAAAACGACATAGGTTATGACTAATAAACTTACCCATATGAAGCAACCTACTGATCCAAAACATAGTGTAACAATGTTAAAACACTTCATGAATCATCAAACTATATCATTTAATGGGACTATAGATCCATTTGTAGCTAAGAAATGGATAAGTTTTTTTAGGTAGGATGTTTCTCACTTTGAGAAGTAATGAAAATGAGAGGATTATCATGATATTTTATCATATTTCACAGGATACATATCAATAGTAGTCATTGATTTAAAATACTAAGGTTAAGAAGGAAATTATGATCATAGAATAGAAGTATTTAAGGAACTTTTCTTGGAAAAATATTTTTCTCACAAACAAAAAACGAATATGGAGAGATAATTATTGAGTCTTCAACAAAAGTATAAAAGGAAAATATTTCTAAGTATGAATCCAAATTTACAAGGTTAGAAATACATTATGATAATTACATACATAATCTAAATAGTAATATTGACCTTTTATTTTATGGGATAAATACAATCTTTTGAAGGTAACTAGTCTCTTAAACCTTCTCATTACACGAGGAAAAAGTGTCGCGTGTTATCAAAAAAGAGACATAATTCTCTAATTATTATGAATTCGAAGAAAAATAAGATAAGAAAAGGGTGGATGAACACAATGGTAAAGGAAATAAAAAATGGGAAGAAGGGAAACATGGAGTTTACAAATTATAATAAATGTGGAAAGAAACACCATGGAATATGCTTGATGGGAATGAGAGTTTTCTTCAAGTGTGGAGAGAAAGGCCACTAGGAATGTGATTACAAGGTAAAGAAATAATCTATAAATGTTTAATGATTCAACTATAAATATATGCGGCACTATACAAAATATTTTCCCAAGAATTATGTTAATTTTACCCAAAAAAGGACAAGGGAGCATGGATGAGCTTATGAGATCACAATAGATGAGTTTGAAGTTACAAAGGATGTAGTGGCATGTACTTTAATTATTATCTCAAATTTAGCTAATGATTTGTTTTTTTTTGAATCTTCATACTCTTTTATATCTTCTATGTTTTCTAAGAAAATTATATATTTCCCTAGCACCTTAATAAGGGATTTATCAATAAATAATCATAAAGGAAGTCTCACCACAACAAGGCTATGTAGTTAGTTCCCATTATGACACATAAACATGCCCTACTTTTTGATTGAATTATTAAAACTTTGGTTGATTTTGATATAATCCTTAGTATAGATTGGATTTCAAAATATAATGAATTTTTTTATTGAAAATAAAAAAATTATGATTCATAAAGAAGATGTGGAATTCATTTTCTTTATATAGTATACTTTATCATTATATTCTTTCATAAATACAACCAAAATAGCTCTTATGAATGAGATCCTTGATGAAGAAGAGAAGAAAAGATCTATGTATGGAAAAGGAAATCTTTAAATTTGTGATGTACCTATTGTATATGAATACATTGATGTATTTCATAAGGAATTACCTGGACATCCAACCGAGCATGAAGTTGATATTTATATTTATTTAATCTCTCATGAAAGACCTATATCAAATAATCCCTATAGAATGGAAATTGTGGAATTAGTGGATTTATAGAAAAAACTAGAGGAGTTTGGTAGTAATGGATTTATATGCTCTAGTGTTTCACGTTGGGGAGCCCTCGTTCTTTTTGTTAAGAAGACATATGGGTATATGAGGTTGTGCATTGATTATAGTGGAATCAATGATATTATAATAAAAAAAGGTATCATATACCTCTCATTGAAAAAATATTCCATTAAATTCATGGAACCTAATATTTTTCAAATATTTCCATTTGTTCTGGGTATCATCAATTGTGAGTAATTAAGGAAGATATTCTAATGGGAAAAATTTATTTTAGGTACGGACATTATGATTTTACAATAATTTCATTAGGATTGACTAATTCACGATATGTTTTTATAGATATAATGAAAAAATATTCATGTAATATATTGATAACTTTTTTGTGGTATTTATTGATGATATATTTGTGTACTCTAAGATCTACGAGGACTTTGAGAATCACTTTTTGATTATTTTTAAGACTTAGAAAAAAGAGTTATATGGGAAATTTCGAATGTGTGAATTCTAGATTTATAAAGTTTCTTTTATTTTCCATATTATCTACAAGGATGGAATCTTAGTTGAACTTATGAAGAAAAAGGTAGTCCAATAGTTTCATACACCAATGAATATAACCTAGGTACATAGTTTCATTGGTTTGGAAGGTTACTACCAATGAATTGTTCAAAAAGTTTCCTAACTAGCTAACTGGTTTACCAAGCTTACTCATAAAGGGGTTAAGTTCATTTGAAAAAAGGATTGTGAAGAATGTTTTAAATAAATTAATAAGATATTGGTGAATGCTTTAATCTTGAATTTACCATTGGGAAATGATGGATTTGTAATATATAGTGATGCATCGAAGAAGAGACTTGGTTTTCTCCTTATACAGAATGATGAAGTTATTTTCTATACATATAAGAATTTAAATAATCATGAACATAACTATCCAAATCCTAATCTTGAGTTGGAAGCAATAATATTTTCTATAAGGATATAGAGAAATTATCTCTATAGAGAAATATGTGAGATATATATAGATCACAAGAGTATAAAATACGTATTTTCATAAAAAGGGCTCAAAACAAGGCATTAAAAATGGCTCGAGCTACTTAAGGATTATGATTTCTCAATACACCACCATCCTATAAAAGTAATATAATGTAGAAGATGCACTAAATAAAAAATATCATGGGTTTATGACCAAAATGAGGATTTATAGGGATCCTAAGTTCATGGATTTAGTAAACATGGATCTGGAAATTATTAAGGAAGAAGAAAAATCACTCCATTTTCAGATTATTTACAAACCATATTTATTAGAAAATAAAAAAAATTCTCTGCCTGATGATGGGAATTTCAAAAGAAAAATAAAGAAAAAAATGATGGGAAATCGGTAGACTTCATTTATGAAGATTCCATTATGAAATTTGGAAATAGGCTATGTGTTCCATCTATACCTTAACTAAAAAGGAAATTATTAAATGATTCTCATAGATTGAATCTTTATATACACCTTGTTAGAACTAAGATGTATAGAGATTTAAAGAAACATTTTTAGGGGATTATATGAAGAATGAAATTTCTGATCATTTGTCAAAATGTTTGGTGTTTCAATATGTGAAGGATAAGATACAATATCCTAGTGGATTCATATAATCTATGACTATTTATATATGAAAATGTGATGAAATTACAATGGATTTTTCCTTTAATTTCTAAAAACTCCTAGACAGAATGATATAATATGGGTTATTGTTGATCACCTTACCAAATCCGAACATTTCCTTACTATAAGATAATATTTACTTCTAGAGCACCTTGGACGACTCTATATTAATTAAGTTATAATACTTCATAGAACAAATCTTTAAATTATGTCTAATCATGATCCATGATTTACATAAAAATTCTAGAAATTTTTTCATAAGGATCTTGATACCAAGATTTATTTGAGAACCAATTATCATCCTCAAATCAATTGTTTGTCTGAAAGTAATATTCAAACATTAGAAGACATACTAAGATCATGCTTACTTGACTTTCAAGGTATGTGGGATTAGCATCGTAAAGACAATGAATTTTTATATGTATATATTTTAAATTATTTTGGATTATTATGAGTCTGCAAAAATTGATGGCAGGTGATTCCGAGGCCCGAAGAGTCTGAAATGGAATTTTGAACTTTTTTTAAGGTACGTTCAGTGAACGTGAAAGTAGATATTTCTATCTTTTGAACTGGTGTTTGGATTAAAAATCTGAGTGTACCATTGAATTCACAGTGCCATGATTTGCTTTGGCAAAGCTTAACTTCGACCTATAAGATTCGGATGAAAAAGTTAATTTTTGGACTTTACAAAAATAATAAAATAACTCCATGACTTATTTTATTTCTTTCTTTGTAACTGATGAGTGACGATGGTGGGACTACTAGGTTGTTAGATCATTTAATGGACGGTTACACTTGGTTGTGTAACCACACTATTATGAGATTAATGGGTTCATTAATTAAACTCATTAATGAACCACATTAATTGTGTGACAAGTTAAAATCCCCTTTCTTTTATTTTAAACAAGAGGTTGGCGTGGGTTTTGGGAACCCATGGGATAATTATTAATGAATTGATGGTGATGTATTCCACCATCATAGAATGGATCTTTGATGCCTTTGAGGATTCAATATGGAGATCAATGAATTCCAACAAACACGCTTTGAACGCGGACTCATCTTTCTCATCCGCACTGTCTACCAACGTATTCGAGGTTGGGGGTTTTGTTTTTTAACTAAGAGTTGTTCATTCTTGAATTGATTCCCATGTTATAATGATAACGTAGAGGACATGGGCTGAACGAACAAGGCTCAGACCCTCCTCCAATCTCGTTATTGGTAGCATTCTCCCTGGGAGTCCGAAAAATATGGCGAAAAGGTAAAACTGAGGCTGCACAGTATAAGCGCCATCTCAAGAGGGTCGTAGGTGCATAAGAGAAGAAAATTGGACCACCGGAGCTTCACCGGTGGCCTTTAGAAGCTCCGACGGCACAACGGGGGGTGACCAGAGGAGGCAGCGGCGCGCCACAGTGGAGGGATGCAACTCCAAGCCGCAGCGGTGGGCAGACTCGCGCCTCGCGGGTCTCACAGGTGACCAGTACATGTGAACCAGATAGGTGGAGTGGTGCCAACTGGAACCGCTGATTAAAGGACCTGAATGGACGAGGCATTCAGGAGGTGAGTGAACCCCCACGCCAGCCAGCGGGTCGGGCGGTTTCGCGGCCCGGTGGGCCGCGCCCTGCCGGGTGGGCCAGGATGAACCTGCGGCCTAGCGGGCCTTGCCAGAGGCTAGCAGGTCGAGCCCACGACCCAGTGGGCCAAACCACGCCCTAATGAACCAGGACAAACCCAACCCCTTCGGGCTGGGTCGGGTTGGTCCGATGGGTCAGACCGGACCAGGACCCACTTACGACCCAGTTTCTCTTAAATGGGCATATCTCCTACACCAGATGTCCGTTTGATGAACTGTCTACATAAATGTAACCCTTAGAACAATACTATTCTTTTGAGATACTCCACTTGGGTTTTGGAAAATTTTTGAGTAAGGCCAGGTTGGATCGGACTCGAATCCAACTGGACCCCCAACACTAAAATGCCTATAACTTACAGACTCGACATCCGATTGACGCACTCCATATTGCGTTGGAACCCTTATGACATGGAGGTTAACCAAGTTACTTCTTCTTGGGGCTTAATTATGGTTGATAAATAGCCTATGGCTTGAGGAACGGATCCTCTCGGAGTCAAGAATGCTATGTGCGGGAATCCAGTGGCTGGATGTGACATGAAGAATGAATAGTCTGTGTGGGTTAGTACCTGTCGATACTGTGTGAGTCAGCTCTTAGAAAATCCTGTGTGGGTCAATTCCTACCAGTCCTGTGTGGGTCAGCACTCAGTGATCCTATGTGGGTTAGTGCCTATCAATCCTGTGTGGATCATCATTCAGTGATCTTGTGTGGGTCAGTGCCTAGAGATCCTGTGTGGGTCAACATCTATCAATCCTGTGTGGGTCAGCAGCAGAGCATCATGATAGAATAAGATGATATAACTTTACGACTAATCATCTGTACTTCTTTACTTAAGTTATACCTGGTGTGAGATGTTTTTTTCTTTGTGATTTATGTTTGAGATCATACTTTCTGGTTATTCCTTTGTAGAACTTTGAGAGAACTTCAGGGGTCTCAGGGTCCCTAATGAGTATTGTTATACTCAACCCTACATGGGATTCACCTGAACCTTGTTGTGTCTTGTGCATATGATGAGAAGCTTTGACTAAGACTCGAGGAGCCAAGACTTGAATGTGTTCGGAGGTGACTGATTGACGTGGAGAGCCACAATGATGAGTTGTACCTACCCTTTAGGTAGGATCCTTGGCGAGAGAGCTCAGTTGTTGTTTTTACTTTTACCTATACTTTCATTTTAGTTGGTCTTGTATTCTAGCCCCTTTTACATTCAGTACTTTATTTTACACTCAGTTGAGGTTTTTAATTGTGGTTGTACCTTTCTTCTTCTGTGGTGTTATACTTGTGCACTGTGTGCCCTACCTATGTGTGTATAGGTTTTTGGGCCATGCCTTACATTTTTTGAGATATTACTTTTCGGTGTTAGTTTCAAACCCCTGGTCTATGGAAGGCGGGCTTGGAGTTATCACAACACGGGCCCTGGGGGACGGGTTGTGACAAAGTGTTATCAAAGGGGTCAGTTCTACTAGAAGAACTAAGAGTCTATGTTTTCAATGAAGTAATAGTGTTAATTATCTTGAGTTTGGGTTTCAGTTCAGGGAGTCCAATGTTGGTGTAGAGGACAACGTATCCATACACCAGGACCCTGAATTCTGATTTTCCAACTCGGTACATGAAAACACTAGTTGCATGTGTTTTGAAAATTTTGTTTTATTTTTTATCTCTTTGAGTCAGCTCACCAGGTATAACTTATTGACTATGGTGCACCTATTTCTTTCAGGATGTCACCACATAGATAGCCATCCATGATTCCATAGAGAGATCACGATGAAGGCCCACCGAGCGATGAGGCTTTGGTGAAGGTCCCTCTTATGGTCATAGAACCTTCGAGTGGTGTACCAACAACCCCACCACCCATAGGGCAGAAGTTTCCATTAGCCCCACCAGCAAACCATACACGCTGAATGAGTGTGTTTCATGAGTTCCAAAGATAGAGGCCTCCGATGTTTTAAGGAAAGAAAGACCCATAGGTAGCTAAGGACTGGATGGAGGCTGTGGCATGGGTTTTTTTGGGTCGAGACACCAGCAGACCAGATGGTGATCTTAGATTCTAGCCTCTTCTAGGGCACAATAGGGAGATGGTGGAGCTTGATACTCCAGATGCATGAGGAGGTGAAACTTTCCTGGTTGGACTTTGAGGGCCTATTCAAGCCAGATTTTGTACTAGCGACACTACGTTTCGTACGTATTCATAAGCTACTACACTTACAGTAGGGTATCCTGACAATAGCCCAATACTCGACAAGATTCAATAAACTCTCTCATTGATCCAACAAAATGGTACGAGACCCTTTCTTCAGGGCCCAAACCTTTGAGTAGGGTTTTCTATGGGATATCATAGAATCGATGATATCACTCAATATCCTGATGTAGGCTGGTGTGCTAGAGTGAGCACTATTGGTGGAGAGCTTCCTAGCTGAGCAAACACCAATGGTGAGAGCCACCACCAGATGAAATGAAGCCAAGTCATATGCAGTAGGTAGTAGGAAGATGATAAAAAGGTCCAAAAATTCCATACCTTCTAAAGGTTGACCCCAGGATGTAGGGTTGGATCCATGGAACTCACAAGATAGAGGAGGTTAGCAGAAGAGTAGACTGTGCTACACGTACGGCGGGTAGGGTCACATGGATCATGACTGCCTGAATTTCCGTACTGATGATCAGCAGGTAGTTGAGGGACCACTGAGGCAGAGGTGGATATTCGAGTAGGGAGGTTCGTAGGGCAGTAAATGTGGTAGAGGAGCTATCAGTGTAGTAGGCGGTGGGCAGCAATTTGAGGTTCTACACCACCACCCCCAAGTGGTCCACCCCAACCCTAGGAAGCAGGTGGACAGGGGGGAGCTCATCTTCAGGTGACAAATGCCTATGATCACGGATCTCTAGACATGATTTAAGGTACGATCTATGTCTACTCTACCCTAGATATAGTAATTATAGACACAGGTTCCATTCACTCTTTCATTGCCACAAATCTTGTTCAGAGCTGGGAGATTCTGATGGAGTTTTTGGATTAATCCTTATGTTTAGAGACTCCTAAGGGATATGATTCGATGATTAAACATTGGTGTAGGCAGTGTGATATTACTATAGGAGGTGAGATCTTCAGCTGAGATCTCTTAGAGCTTCGGTATGGAATGGTTATCCACATTCCATGCTCAGATCGACTATTTTAGGTGCAAAGTGCAGTGTGTCTATGAGGACCGAATCATGTTTTCCTTCACCAGTGAGAAGGAAACCTTTTCATTATAGGATGGAATTTCTTGGAGGAGGGTTCAGTGGATCAATTATTATTTGGATTTTCTCACCCTCAGTGTAGTGGATGAGAGGAGTCCGAGCTATCCTATTGTGGTAGACCAGTATGCTGCTGTCTTTCCTGATGATGTTCCAAGACTACCTCCTCGTAGAGAGGTAGACCTTTACATCGATCTGTACCTCAGGAAGACACTTATATATACACCATCATATCGAATGGATCCCATGGAGCTTCGTAAGTTGAGGGTACATTTGGAAGATTTGCAGAGGAAGGGGTTTATAAGGCCCAATGTTTCTCCTTAGGTAGCCCCAATTTTGTTTTCCAAGAAGAAATATGGGAGTCCAAGGCTTTGCGTGGACTATTGGAATCTGAACCAGGTGACTGTGAAGAACAAGTATCCTCTACCAAGGATTGATGACCTCTTCGACCAGCTGAAGGGAGCATAGTGGTTTTCAAAGATAGACCTTAGATGAGGCTGTCATCAGTTTAGGGTACGAGATGAGGACATACTGAAGAAAACCTTCAGATGTAAGTATGACCATTATAAGTTCTTTTTGATGCCTTTTGGCGTAAACAATGAACCACTAATGTTCATGGGACTCATGAAAAGAATCTTCCAGCCTTACCTCGATCACTTCGTGGTAGTCTTCATTAACTATATCTTGGTATACTATGTGATGGAGGATGATCATGCCACACACTTACAGATAGTTCTTGATACACTCCGAAAGAACCATCTTTAAGGAAAGCTCTCAAAGTGCCAGTTCTAGATATGGGAGGTCCACTTTCTGGGACACATTATCTGAGAGGCTGGAGTTGCAATGGATCCAGCAAAGATAAAAGTAGTGATTTATTGGGAGCCACCCAGGAGTGTGACTGAGGTGCGGAGTTTCCTAGGATTGTTTGGGTACTACTGGAGATTCTTACCTGAATTTTCCAGAGTAGCATCACCCTTTTCAGCTTTGACAAAGAAGGGACAACCTTTCTTGTGGATAAAGATATACCAATAGATTTTCCAGGAGCTAAGGCAGAGACTGACGAGTACCCCCATCTTGAGGCTACCAGAAGAGGGCGTTGGGTATGTAGTCTACTAAGACACATCAAGGACTGGACTATGTTGTGTCCTAATTCAGGAGAAAGCAGTGATCTACTACGGATCACGACAGATGAGGAAACATGAGTAAAACTACGTAACCCATTACCTAGAGTTATCAACAATGGTCTTTGCACTGAAGATGTGACGACACTACTTGATGGGTGAACGATTTACTATTTACTCTTTTCACAAGAGTCTCAGGTATATCTTCTCACAGAATAACCTGAACCTGAGATAACGATGATGGCGGGAGTTCCTTCAGGACTATGAATTTGAGATAGTCTACACTCCTCATAAGGGAACATAGTAGCAGATGCACTCAGTAGGAGGTCCTGTCTATAGTTGCTGAATGAGGTGACAAAGTAGTTAGCATTGTTGTAGATATTTTTCCTGGATAGTGATGGAGAAACTTACCTCCAGTCTATGACTATCACTCTCCCACTCCTTCAGCAAGTTTAGGAGGCACAACTTGGTGACATGGACTACAGGACCCAACATTCTCAGATATCCTTAGGAAAGGCTCCTAAATAATTTTATGAAGGTAGGGATCATGTCATCCTTTTTAGAGGATGAACCATGTTACCAGTAATGCTACAAGATGAGGTGTTGAGGGAGTTACACACATCCCATTTGGCGGTACATCCTGGAGTGTATAAGATGTACCAAGACCTCTGGCGTCAATACTAGTGGCCAGGGATGAAGAAATTAGTAGCGTAGTTTGTTTCATGATGCCTCACTTGTGAGCAAGTGAAGGCTGAGCATCATGTTACAGTTGGCTTAGCACAACCACTTGAGGTGCCATAATGGAAGTGAGATGGTATCTCCATGGACTTTGTGATAGGACTACCATGTACATACAAGGGCCACGATTCCATCTGGGTGATCATTGAACAACTCACCAAGTCGGCCCACTTCCTAGCCATCTGAGAGCAAGGATCAGTAGAGGGCTTGGGATGCCTCTATATACAGGAGATTGTGTAGCTTCACGGGGTTCCATCAACGATCATCTTAGATCACAATGCTTGTTTTACATCCCAGTTGTGGAAGGGATTATAGGAGGCATTCAAGACTCATCTACGTTTGAGTACTGCCTTTCATCCTCAGACGGATGTTTAGATGGACCAGACCATACAAACACATGAGGACATGCTTCGTGCTTGTGTCCTCAATTTTGGTCATAGTTGGGAGGACCAATTTCCCTTGGTGGAGTCCGCATAAAACAACAATTATCACTCCACCATCAGCATGGCATCATTTGAGGCCTTGTATGGGTGACCATACAGATCTCCTCTATGCTAGAAAGACCCAGGGGAGTTAGCACTTATGGGTCTAGAGTTGGAACAAGCTACCACTGAGAAGGTACAGATCATCCAGGAGCGAATGGATACTTCATAGATCTAGAATAAGTCTTATGCCAATAGGATACAAAGACCCTTGTAGTTCGAGGAGGGATACCATGTCTTACTATGGGTCTCACCCCGATGAGAATTTTGGAGATTTGGTCGGGGTAACAAACTATCTCCGAGGTTCATCAGACCTTTCCAGATCCTCAGAAGAGTAGGTGAGGTGGCATACCACCTAGATATTTCCCCACAGATGCATCGGGTGAATAATGTTTTCCATGTGTCACAAATGAGGAGGTATGTACACGATCCATCAAAAGTTATCGACTGGGGAGAGATAAACATTGATGATGAGGTGACATTCACGGAGTTCCCAGTGGAGATAGATGATCAACAAGAGTGGGTACTCCATGGGTATTCAATTCCTTTGGTGTGAGTTTGGTGGCAACACAAGAATATCTAAGAGATCACATGGGAGTGGGAGGCTCAGATACGTGCTCAGTACCCCCATTTTTTCCCTATTTTTGTTAATGCTTTCAGGGATGTAATACTCCAAGGTGGGGAGAATATAAAGAACCAAAATTTACATATAATTTTTTTAAATTATTTTGGATTACTATGAGTCTGTGAAAATTGATGGCATGTGATTCTAAGGCCCGGAGATCCAAGAACGGAATTTTGAACTTTTTTTATAGTACGTTTAGTTAACATGAAAGTGGTGATTTCTATCTTTTGAACTGGTTCTTTTATTAAAAATCTGAGGGCACCGTTGAATTCATAACACTGATATTCTCTTAGGCAAAGATTAACTTCGACTGGAAAGGGTCAGACGAAAAAGTTAATTTTTTGAATTTATAAAAATAATAATAAAATAACTCCATGTGTTATTTTATTTCTTTCTTTACAACCGATGAGCGAAAGTGGGGGGACCACTGGGTTGTCAGATCATTTAATGTCCAGTTACACTTGGTTGTGTAACCGCACCTTTGGGAGATTAATGGGTTCATTAATTAAACTCATTAATGAACCACATTAATTGTGAGACAAGTTAAACACCCCCTTATTTTATTTTAAACAAGTGGTTGGCATGGGTTTTGGGAACCCATGAGAGAATTCATGACAAAGTGATGGTGACGTCTTCCACCATTGTAGAATAGAGCTTCGATGCCTTTGAGGATTCAATCAGTAGATCAACGAACACCAAAAAACACCCTTCGAATGCAGACCCATCTTCCTCATCTGCACCATCCACCAACGTATTCAATGTAGGGGGTTTCATTGTTTAACTAAGAGTTATTCATTCTTGAATTGCTTCCCATATTGTGGAGGGTGTAGGCTGAACAAACAAGTCCTTGATCCTCTGCCAATCTTGGTATAGGTTTCATTCATAATGGGTGACCAAAAAATATGGCGGAGAGTTGAAATTGAGAGATGCATAGTGTAGGCGCCATCTCAGGAGGTCCGTAGGTGCAGACATGAAGAAAATTAGACCACCGAAGCATCACCAGTGGCCCGAAGAAGCTTCGTCAGCATGGCAATGCCAACAACTAGAGGAGGTGATGGTTGGATCTCATCGAATGTGAAGGGATGGCAGCACCTGAAGGCGCTGTAGAAGACAGGGGCGGCTGGCCGATGTCGGCCGCATTGATGGCGGCGCACCGTGGCAGTGTGCCATGGAGGAGGGCCATAAATCTGAGCCCCGACAGAGGGCAGACCCACACCCCATGGGTCCTATATGTGACCGGTCCACATGGACTGGCTAGGTGGAGCGGCTCCAACTAGCACCGCTGATTGAAGGACCCGAACGATTGAGCCGTTTAGGAGGGGATCAGACCCCCGCGCCAGCCAGCGGGCCGACTGGGCCACGCCCCGCCGGGTGGGCCAGGCTGAACCCACGTCCCAGTGGGCCAAATTGGGACCATATGAACCGAGTGAGTCCATTCCTTTCAGTATGGGCCCAACAGGCTGGGTCGGGATGGTCCGACTGGGTCAGACTGGACCCAATCCCACTTACGGCCCGATTTTTCTTAAATGGGCATATCTCCTAAACCAAACATTCGTTTGATGAACAGTCTATGGATTTGGAACCCTTAGGACGAGACAATAATTTTTAGATACCCCAATTGGGGTTTGAAGACAATTGGAGTACGGCTGGGTTGGATCGGACTCGAATCCAATCAATCCCCTGACACTAAAATGACTATAACTTATAGACCAAGTGTCCGATTGATAGGCTAACTATTGTGTTGGAATCCTTATGACATGGCGGTTCATCGAGTTACTTATTCATGGGACTTCGTGGAGGTTGAGGCATGACTGATGGATTAAGGGGAAGATCATCCCAGAATCAAGCGTGCTAAGTGTGTGAATCCAGTTGCTGGATGTGATGTGAATAATTAATAGTGATCCTGTGTGGGTCAGTACCTATCGATCCGGTGTGGGTCAGCACTCAGCAATCCTGTGTGGGTCAGTACCTATTGATCCTGTGTGGGTCAGCACTCAGCAATCCTGTGGGTCAATGCCTAGTGATCCTATGTGGGTCAGCATCTATTGATCCTGTGTGGGTCAGCAACAAAGCCTCTCAATAGAATAAGATGATCTAGCTTTACGACTAATCATATGTACTTCTGTACTTAAGTTATACCTGGTGTGATATGTATTTTTCTTTGTGCTTTGTGATTGAGATAATGCTTTGTGGTTATTCTAAGAGACCCTCGAGGGTCTCAGGGTCCCTACTGAGTATTTTTATACTCACCCCTACATGGGATTCACCCACACCTTGTTGTGTATTTTGCAGACGATGGGTAGATTTGACTGAGACTTGGGGGAGCCGGGACTTGACGGTGTACGGAGGTGACTGGTTGATGTGGATATTTGAAGTGATGTGCTGTACCAACCCATCAGGTAGGATCCTTGGTGGGAGACCTCAGAAGATGTTTTTCTTTTTACCTATAGTTCCATTTCAACTGGGCTTGTATTTTGGACCCTTTTACTTTCAGTAATTACTTTTACACTCAGTTGAGGTTTTTAGTTATGGTTGTACCTTTATTCTTTTATTGTGTTATACTTGGGCGTAGTGTGCCATATCTGTGTGTGTACAGGTTTTGGGGAAATGCCTTCCCTTTTTGGGGAAATGCCTTTCTGGTGTTAGTCACCAACCCCTAGCCTATGGAAGGTGGGCTTTGGGTAGTCACAATATGGGCCCTGGGGGACAGGTCATGATAAGAATTTACCTTTGGCAGAGTTTTCCTATAACAATATATTCCATTCAAGTATACAAATGGTACCGTATGAAACATTATATGGAAATAGATTTCATACTAAAACTTGTTGGGATGAAGTTTTTGAAAGGAATATTGTAGGTCGGGAACTTTTGGATGATATAACAATAATGGTAAAGACTATTTAAACCCACCTTAAAGAAGCTCATAGTAGGAAAAAGAGATATGCTGATAACCAAAGGAATGATTTTAAATTTAAGGTGGGAGGTCATGTTTTATTAAAATTATCTCCATGGAAGGGTGCTATGAGATTATTTAATAAAGGAAAACCAAGACTCAAGTACATCAGACCTTTTGTAATTCTACAAATAATTAGAGTTGTGGATTACCATTTTTTAATTCTAACTAGAATCTCTAAAGTACAGGTTGTGTTCCATAAGTCCTTATTGAGGAAGTACATTCCATATCCGACACATGTGATCACCTTTGAAGAAATATAATTGCAACCTAATTTATCTAACTTTTGAGATCCAGTCAAGATTCTAGATAGCAGAGAATAAGTGTTTAGGAAACAGAAAACTTGACTGGTAAAGTTACTTAGGAAAATCCTAAGATAGATGTGGGGACATGTGATCTTGAAAAAATTATGATGAAGAAATACCCAAATCTTTTTATGACATGTTAATCTAGAAATTTCCAGGTTGAAATATTTTAAAGTATCAAAGAATGTAGCACCCTGAGTTTTTACAATATATTTATTTTTGAAATAAATTAAATCTCTTTCATATCTTGCAATACATACAACCCTGAGTCTAAATAAACTATAATATAGTATAACATTATAGACTAGCCATTAAATTGGTGGGTATGAGTAGGACTAACTAAATTATGAAAATTATTTGGTTTATACATTTATAAAATAGATTCATCAGTTGTCAACTGATTAGAAATAAAAATAAAATCATTTGAAAGTAAAAGAATTGTTTTTCTGAAAAAACTATTTTATGAGCACAATGTGATTTTATATTAATAAATTAAATTAATAACTATTGTTAAATTATTTTAATTAAATTTATATATTATATGTTCAATTAATTTTTTGTATCATTCATCTAATATTTTTTATAGGCATGAGATAATAATAAATCCATTTTTATGCTTAAAAATGTATTTTTTCAAAAAAGCAGTTTCGTCCTCTTTTGCACACTAATTTTAAAATTAATTTTTTTAACTTTTAGAAAATTTATTTGTAAAAATGAACATATTTTTTAAATCAAAATTTTAAAATTATCTTACAGTTATGTTTTGATAATTTTCTAAAATGATTAATTTTTCAATTAATATTGAAAAATACTAATTTTTATTAAACTTTTATTTTCATTTAAAGCATTTAAAAAATTAAATTTTATTTTAAAATGGTTTCAAAAGTAATAATAATTAAATTATATTATTATAAATCCAATTTATTTAATTTTAATCAATTTTATGTTGAACTTTTATATGAAAACTTTTTATACTTAAGAAAAGCTTTTCTTTGGAAAACTGCTTTTCATCACGATGGAAAGTTTAATTTTAAATTAAATTCTGAAAATTATATAAATTTAATTTGATAAAATGGACTAAAAATTTTTAATTACCATAATTAATATTATATAATAAGTTTAACATAATTTTTGTTAATAATTAATTGTAAAAATAGTAAAAATCTGTTACTACGGTTAAGGTTAAAACTAGTTTACTAGGGGGTTAAACTAAAAAAATAAGGCTTAAAATGACCTAAAAAACATATAATTTATCTTTTATTACTATATTTTGAAATTATATCATATACGTTTTTGGAATGGTCCATTTGGGATCCTTTTTTTCAATAAATTCCCATGAAATTATTTGAAAACTTTGAAAAATCACAAGTGTGCGACTCACCTCAATTATAAAATAACACCCTCTCTACTCTCATATACACAATTAAAGATCATTTTAATTCATAAAATACCTGAAAAATACCTTCATTATATCCATACCCATGATAAATAGTCCATGGTTTTTTCAAAATATCATCATAGGATGGATTTAGGTATAAAACTAAAGAGGTTGCCCGAAGAAGAGGTATAGTTCTTAACCATGTGTTTTTGTTTTACTTCTTCTTATACCTCCTTAAAACATTCTTAAAATATGTTTAAATAATAAAAAAATTATTTCCCATATAATTTTATGTTATTATGTTAATTTAATAACCTATATCCATCTCCTCTTCCATTAAATGGGAAATGAAATTGCCGATCGTGTGTACGGAGGACTACCGCCACTTGAACCAATGTAATTCGTTTTCCATAACTTCTTCTAATAACTGGATATAATTATGGTATTAATGAAAACACACTCAAAAATATTATATTTATGATGTAATTATACTTTTTTAATTATAAAATTACATCCACCTTTTTACCTTCCAATCTTTTGAAAAACGATAACGTCGCCCGTGTGTACGTGTAAACTACTGCCTCCATGAAGCGATGCGATTCATTTTTTATTTTATTTTTACATGGTTGATAATAAGGTTTAATTTTATGAATATATATGTTTAATATGATATAATAATTATTTTTAATTGTTAATTATTATTTACCTTTCTTTTATTCCATCTGTCCAAAAATTAAAGCAAAATTCATGCGTACATGCGACTTATCATCTCTATGAAAGGTGTAGTTCATTTTTCTATCACTAAATTTTATGGATTAATATAAATAAATTTATAATGAATAAATGTTATATTTATATCATTATTAAAATTCGGTAGATAATGAAACCATGATCAAATTACAAATACTGAAACTACCGAACCAAAACATACATAAAAAACGAAGCAGTTATTAACCAAATCAGTGATTTTAACAAAGAATTATTAATAAATGGGTGATAAAAGATTATAAGTAAATAATATATGGTATGATATATATTATTAGGGGTTTTTAATATATTTATAATAAATTTATATTTATTATGAAGGAGGTTTAGACACATTATAAGGAATTCGAAAATGAGGTAAGGGTTTATTTCACAATCTCATTATTATTCATGATTGTTTATATTAAAGTATCCACTGGGGGAATTATTTTATCTTTATATATTAAACAGAATATATTTTTATCTCATTTTTTATTTTTATTAAAAGTTTTTCTTTCATTTTACACTCTTTAATTACTCAAGATACCTAAACCATGTTTTAAGGAAAACCAGTTTTTTTCTACTCATGGTGGAATATTTTAATTTCATATCCATATTTTCCTTAAAATATTTTAAAGAATATTTTTTATATTCTCTAATTATTTATTAAATAAATTTTTACCAATTTTTTACTTTTACAAATTTTTTTAAAAGTAACATTCCTTTTATTTTCCAAATGTGGTACTTTTTGACTTTTCCTACAAAAGTGTGAAAAGAATATTTTTTTAACTTATAAAGTATGAACAAAATTTCCCTCTAGTATGACTAATAAATTATTTTAAGATTCATTCATAAGTTTCCTTTATTATTTTCAATTTTTTTTACTAATATTATGTAAAATTTAGTTTTTAAAAGTTATTTTCAAAGTCAAAAGGGTATTTTCCTCAAGAAAATTTTAAATGATTTTTTATGGTATTTCTATTCATCAATGATAAAAACCCTTTATTTTAATTATATACCGATGGGGATATATTGTAATGATTACATCCTTATTATTTATCTAAATGGTTTATGATAAGTTTTATTGGGGTAAATATTAATAATTCATATTCTATTGTTTGAATATGAATGTTTATATTTATTTTGTATTGAAATATTATTATCCCTATTCATATGATGAATGAATTAGACTTAGTAAGTTATGGGTGGGGTCCACTATAGCCCCTCAATGAATTGATTGGTTTCATTAAACAAACTAGTCTGGGTATTTGGATGAGGCCTTACCTATTTTATGTATGATGTCTTAGCATAATGCCTTGATGGTTAGTTTATGATGTCTAACATTATAAATTCTATAAGTATGAGATTAGTTATTGTTTCCCATGTGATTATTTGATTTTTTATGATATCCATGGATAATTTTCAATCTCATGTGATTATTTATATGGAATTATCTGATCCTCATTTATTTCTACCATATTATTCTTTATGGTCAAGTTATTTATTAAATTTCATGTGGTTTAAGTTATTTACCTTTCTATATTGATTATTACTTATGTATTTATGATAGATTCCACTATATTCATACCCTTATTGAGCATCTGAGCTCACCATTTCTTTATGTTTCCTTTCCCCTAGATGATAGAAAGTCTATTATAATTAATATTCAGGGATATGATAATGGTAATAATGATTTTTCAAATAAAATAATATGTTTCATTTTAAATTTACATATATAATGTGATATTCAAGTATTTATATAGTTTTTACAATAATACTAAACCATTAGATCCTTTGGAATAAGATTTTTTATATCTAGTACCAATGTAATAAAGTAACCACTGAATCTGGCCTACTAGGTTCAGGGTATTCACAAGTATAAATGACTATTATTTAGGGAATTTGAGGAGTATTACATCACATGTTGTAAAGATTTTACTCAAATCATTTGAGGGTGTTATCAATGTTTTTTTCCTCCTATTTTATCAAGATGTTTTTCTTGAATAATTTATAGTTTTACTTCATAAAGGGAGGTGGGGTTTATAATTTACTTGGTATCTAGTAATGATTTTATCTTTATACCTCCTTATCGCATGAATACATTTGATCTTAGGTACTTAAATACCCTTTCCAAGATCATAAATCCAAAGGATTTTTTAGGAAGAGTGTCTCTCCATAGGGTGCACCAGTTACTTTTTCTAAGAAGAAGGATGAGAGATTTTGATTATGTGTAGAATATTTTATATTAAACTAGGACATCATTAAGAATCAATATCCTTTATCATGAATTTATGATCTATTTGATTATTTTAGAGGTACATAGTGGTTTTAAAAGATCAACCTATGATTAAGTTATTATTAATTGAGAGTGTTATATAAAGATGTGCCTAAGTAAAACTTTCAAAAATGATGTAGTGATTTTGAATTGTTGGTGACATTGTTTGGAGTGATAAAAACACAATTTTTTTTATGGAATTGATAAACCAGGTTTTCCATCCTTATTTAGATTCCTTCATGACTGTTTTTATTGATGATATATTGATGTATTTATTATACCATGGGAATCATGAGAATAATTCATATATAGTCTTGGATATATCGAGATATAATCACTTGTATATCAAGATATTTAAGTGTAAGTTTTTTATCCAAGATGTAATGTTTATTTGGAATGTTTTTTTTGAATAAGGAATATTAGTGGATTCTTAAAAAGTGGCTGCTATAATGTATTGGGATATTCACCATTTTTTTGAGATCTAGAGTTTCTTAGGTCTTGTGGGATATTATCAATGATTCATAAAATACTTCTCTCACCTAGTTACATTAATGATGAAAGCAACTTGTAAAGGGGTTAATTTTTAGTGGGATGATATGTGTGAATCTTTATTTCAATATATGAAAAATGGATAAACATCAATAAGTATTCTCATATTACTGGTACCTAAGAAGTGTTATAAGGTATATTGTGATTCCTATGGTGTGGGATTTGGGTTTATACTAATATAGGAAGGAAAATTAGTGGCATATGGTTCTCAAAATTTGAGGTAGTGTGAGAATAATTACCCTCCTAATGATCTTGAGTTGTACATTATTGAGAATTCCCTTAAATATTGGAGGTATTATTTGTTTGGTGATAAATTTACAGTATTCGCAAATAAAAGATCCTAAAGTATATATTTTCTCAGAGGGATTTGAATTTGTAACAAAGGAAATGAGTTGAATATATTTATTTATTCAATTTTAAGATAATATATACTATTGGAAAAGGGAATGTTATCATTGATTCTTTGAGTAGGAAGTCCCAAGTTGACATGGATTGAGATTCAAAGGATGAGTTGTAGATTATGTATCTTTTCTTAGAGTTTCATCTTGATGTATTATAGTAGGAAGGTTTTTTTTTGTTCTAGTGCCTATAAATATCACTTCATCCTTGGTGGTGTGGGTTAAATAAGGATATATTTCAGATTCTGAGTGTTGAGTTTATAAAGAAAGAATATATGGTGGAGAGAAGATGTCTGGATGGTCCCCCAATGAGGATTATAACTTTTATTTTCTTTTTAGTTTTATGTTCTGATAGCTCAATAAGTAGTAGTGATGAGATATTTTTATAATTCTTAATGGGAAGTTTATCCTATATTTTCTAAGATGTACCATAATGTTCAAATACAATTTTTTTGGTCAGGTATTATTGTTCCCAAAAGTCTAAATACCCCAAGAGGGTGGGGGTAAATTAGGGTACGATGAATTAAAAAAATTCCCATTTTCAATATTGTTTCATAATTTAAAAAAACTATATTCTATTTTATTATTATAGAAATATATAAACTAAAATGAAATAATTCAAGATACTTAACAATTTTACTTGGTTCACCATAATTGGTCAAATCTAAGGAGAATACAAAGGTAATGTGATGATGTACCAAAGTCACTATAGCACACTACTATTACAATGTTCAGATTGGACTCATTGTCCCTCCTAGTTTACAACGAATCACACTTTATGGACTCAATGTCCTCTAAAAATATGCGAAAAAACTACTTCTTCAAAATATTATTTTGATGTTTAGAATCAACTCATATTTGGTTCTTACTAAAAATGTGCATGAAATGAAGTTCCACTTTCATCTAGAGATAAAATCCACTTTACCGTATAAAAATTACCTAATTAAATACTCTTTCATAAACTGTTATTCTTTGTGAACTTCCCACTATGTACCGACCATGTGGAAACCATACACTTCTTAAGCAGTACACTATTCACTATGCACATACTAGGAAGAATCACTTTTACAACCTGCTCCTCCATAAACCTCCTGCATGGAAAAAATTCTTCACATACCCCCTATGTGGACCACCTATACGATCTATTTCTAGGAATTTATTAACTACATCAACTTCTTCCGTGTACTATGAATAGTTCTTCCTCCATGCACTCCCCCACAATTTCAATTCACAAGGATTCCTCTATGACCCCCCCTCACACCACATACTCCCTTCTAATTTTTTATTATTCTATAGCGATGATCCTATGAGATGATTTCACTCTTCCTAAATGATGTGATTAGGGGTCCATATATAGGAAAAGAGAAATTATAAATCCTATAATCATGAAATTGTGGTTCGTCCCTTCACTAATCTTCTTTGTGAACTCTCACCTTCGTGGCTTACCTAGAAACATTTCCTTATGACCACACACTACCTACACCATTCTGTGAATGTTTTTTGTTGACATCAAACTACAAAATAACTTATTATTCAACAAAAATAACCATAAATGACTATACAAAATATATCCCTCTATAATATTCCTTCAGGATCACATAAGATTCCTAATATTTGAACCCATGGAATGCACTTCCTTCCATGAGATCCTTTCACAGCGCTACCTACCATGAACCTACCACGTGACTTCACATAGCTACCACATAGATCATGTGGTTACCTCATAAAAAAAATCCTAATCCACTTTTCTTCTCAAACACCAATCTTTGATTTCCCCAAAAATCATACCCATAATTTTGGAAAACACTTAAAAATAATGGCACTTATCAAATTCCCTATTTTTGAACCATCACACTAGAACATTGTCAATTGAATTTTTAAACCATAAAAATAACCTAAAAATAGTGAAATTCAATCAAGATGTATTTTTACCAATAATACCCCCTTTGGGTTTGGTGAAAACACTTTAACACTAAAAACTTCCTATTGAATTTTTTTACACCTCATAATTCAACTACCATTCAATGTATATGACTCTAGATAGTGATAAATGCCTTTATCAACATGTAATCTAATCCCACATAAGTCAATATTAGAATGAGAAATAATAGTAAAATGTAAATATCATCAATTATTCAATTCATTATCAATACCACATGTTGAATATTTCTTGATACCAAATGAATATCGATGAAAATTTTTATTATAAGTCAATACCAAATTATTTATAGAGTAAAGTTCTCATGAAGACCCCTTATTCAACTATAATTCAAAAACCTCATTCAAAAAAAAATCCAAAGGTACCCTTTCATGAAATGTATTCGTTAATAGAATAAATTTAGTAATTTAATTAATGTCAAAACTCCCACTACAAACTTTCTCTCCTCGAATTAACATGGAAGATATCTCTCCTCTTTCATCAACTTTCTAAATCCACAAACACTATTTATCCTCCTTTTAAAAAAACCCAAACATCATTACTTTTAGGTCTATTATAGGGATAATAATCATCATTAGTAGATAGGAAAAAACACACAATACCCTGGGTAGTAGGGGTTTCACATCAAAACTGTTCATGTGTGGGGAGTGGACTGGACTATAAGATCCATTTGACGCCTCTCAAAAGATTCCTTAGGTAAGAACTTAATCATAATGTTTGTGACTTGAATTTTAGTTGGAAAATAATCCAATATCTCTAATCCAGGTTCTACTTTATCCATAATAAAGTGATATTTTACTTAAATGTGATTTTTTCTCAAGTGATGGATATTAATTTTTCTAAGATTCATTGCACTTGAATTATCACAATTAATTATGATTAGAGACTTTATATCAAATCCCATGCCTTAAATATACTTCTTCATCCACAATAACTATATAAAAATTTGAGTAACCACAACATATTCAGCCTTTATAGTGGTTATAGAAATGTAATCTTATTTCTTGCTCATCAATGATATGCATAATTCTACAAGGTAAAATCCTCCACCTAATATTGACTTTATATAATCTTTTGAACTAGCCAAATATATATATATATATATCCCAAGATATCTTTTTTTGATATTTAAGTGAAAATAAAAGAAAAATCCACCATGAATTTGATATACTAAAGTAATATTTTCAATGTAAGAATGAAACTTTCTTTGGGATTAATTTGATACTATGCCACCTAAAATGTGGAAAAAAAATATCTAGTCATTCTATTGTTAAGTAAAATAATATTCCTATGATCTAAATTCATTCTATAACATTAACTACTTTTCCATCAATATCCCTTGATAAATTCATCTGGGTTGCAACTGGTTCTATTATAACCTTGGAATCCTCCATTCCAAACCTTCTCAAAACCTCCTTGGAATATTTAAATTAAGAAATAAATGTTCATTTCCTTACTTGTATCATGTCCAGAACAATAAAAAGTGTCAACTCACCAATCATTGACATTAAAAACTTTCACTTCTTGAATTCTACATATTAATTTCACTGTGCTTCATTTGATCCATTGAAGTTTATGTCATTTGCATATACTAGCACAATCATCCTTTGATTTCTATCTTTGTTGATGTAGATATTGTAATGATTAGACACTGAATGAGGCTAATATTCATTGTTAATATATAAAATATTCATGTGCTTTATTATTAATAAACACCATTTTAGTTCATTTTACACTTTGAACGTTGATTCACATTATGTTTGTAATTCCCTCTTAAAATGCACTATTACATGGTACATTTTTGAACACCTCATAAAATAAAAAATGTTCTTGATTTTATTTTCTTATTTAATTTTCCATTTTATCATTACATTGGAAAAAAATAATACTTTTTGAGTACTTGAATATTCATATTGGAAGACCACCAAAGTTGGCCTTGAACAAACAACATTCTGGGTGAAGTGATCTGGACAGAAGCCCAATAAAACTACTGTAGAGGCAAATATCCAAGTATAATGATTATAAAAATTTAACTAAAGATATAGGAAATCATGGAGAACATTTAATAAAATAGTGATAAGAGCTAATTCATATGTTTAAATGGAGTTTCATGCAGCCCAAATTGGAGATAAAATTCTGGTCCAGATTCTATGGTCCAGAAAAACAGCCCATAAATTTAATCATATCTCAACAAAAACAATTTAATTTTGGCTGAAATTTTACAGAGATCTAGGAGACGTCCATATCTTAATTTTTTTATGCTATGGAACACTCCAGTTTGGACATATATAAGGTCATCTAGGTGCCTCTATCTAGTGGATGCAAGATTGCTGAAACTTCGGGTCAAGGGTGGAAAAGTCTCCTCTCCCTTAGTTTCCACCACCCTAGTCCTACTATAATCAAGTGGGATCCTTTGTACTATTGGGAGATCGACCCAAGCCTCTTAAAATACCTATTTAAGGTAGTGGTAGTGGATTATTTTAGGATATTTGGTTCTTTCTTTCATTGTAATGTTATATTGCAATTTTGTTGACTCAAGTTTGTCTTTTACATGTTAGTTGGTCTAATTCATCTTAGTTTCTTAATAAAAGTTCTTATTCTCCTATTATTATGTTCTTATTCATATCATGTTGATACTGTTGACTCATGGTGTGAATTTATTCACACCAAACTTTGTGAAATTATCACACAACGGTGGAGTGATCGTTATTTCATTGTCTTTTTCTTACTTCTTCAATTCTTCTCTCATGAGTCTACTTCCCACTTCTATTGAAGCTGTTAGGTATGATAGGATAGATACCCTGAGATGGGGGGGGGGGGGGGGAGGTGAATCGGGGTATAACAGATTAAAAAAACTTCCCCTTTTGATCTTATTTTGTTGTTAGACAAAACCCTCTTCTCTCTCCTTCCCATTGTAGAGTATGAATAAACCTTAAAGCGTACATAGGACACACTAATTTTTACTTGGTTCACCCTCATTGGGCTATGTACAAGGAGCATACACTGGCAGTGTGCCAATGTACCGATTCCACTATAAGTGCATTGCTGTTTACAAGTTCAAAGTAGAATCACTGTCCCTCCTAGTTTACAACCATTCACAATTTGAGAACTCACTGTTCTCTCAACTGAAGTGAGATCACTGCTTCTTCAGAAGATACACTCACAGTTTATAGACTTGTATGTCTCTTTATTACTACTAATTAATGAATCCTCCACTATATGTAGATTCTCTATTGAAGTAAAAATTTCATCCACTGATGAAAACCCCTTTGCCCCTGACTATTGTACACCAACCCTTGGGAAGAACCTTCACAAAGCACCCTACTTCGTAAAGCTCTCAATTTCACGAAGCTCAAACAAGCCTTAGAGAAGCTCAAACTTTTCACAAATCTCACACCTTTGTAGAGCTCAGGCCATCACGGAGCTCAATTCGTCACAGAGCAACTTCCTTTGCAAAGCTCACTGAGCCAATGCAGAGCACACAAATTTCGCAGAGCTAGATTAGCTGCCGCAAAGCTACTTCTTTTCACAAAGCACACTACCTTCGCAAACCACCTTCGCAAGAACAGAACAAAAAATATTTATTATAAAACTCTATTATTCTCTTGAGGGGTTAAAGGCCTATTTATAGGCGATTCCATTGACCCTCGAACCATCCGTGCGATTTTAGTGCCACATCATCTCAAATCACAAAGCTCTAAAATTCCTGCCAAAAATCTCTCAATATCACGAAGCACCACAACAATTTTTGGATAGTGGAGCTCGTCATAATCGCAAAGAATTTTTTCAATTACTTCACGCCACCATCATGAAGCTCCCTCACATTTCCCTTCAACTCTTCCATTTACAAAGCTCATCGAAATCACGAAGAACACCATCAACATTCTTCTTGTCTTTGCGAAATCCAATCCATGAAGCCTATATTCATGAAAATCATGTATTTTTTATATTTTTATGAGATCTTCAAGGAAATCCATATGTCGCAATGTGCACCAAACTCCAAATTTTGGATCCCAAAAATTTGGAAAACAATGGAAAACGACGCCACCTTGTATTTGTTCTTTTGTACCACCTCCAGATCTTCCATTCCTTCATCATGGTTCTTTGTCAACATGGATTGTTAACAACATCTCTAGAACTCGACAATTCACCATAGAAACCTGCATTGTCAACAGACACAAGAAACCCAAAAATGATGCAATGATACCTTAAGGTATTTTTTCCAACAGAAACCATAGAATCAATGGAGGGATAACCTGCTTATGGTTTGATCCAAGGGAGTAGAAAGGGTCTGGATTGGATGGTATTTATTACCCCATTAATGGCTAATCACTTATTTTAATTAAGATTTTTATTTTATGATTTTAAAACTTTTTCATCCTTGTTGAATTTTAAGGCCACATACTTCAAGAGATAATACAAAACTTTACCTTAGAGTGATCATAAATTTGATCCTCCAAGTGTATAGGTGATTAGTGTTATGGTATGTTACTATTAAACTAGTAAGTGATGAATTTGTTTTATCTTCTTGAATAAAACCATCTCGAATATAAGAAACTGAAACTGTTAAAAAATAATTTCATCCAATCCACCCTAAGTGATAAGCTAGGATCAAATAATTATTTTAAATTGAATTCACTTAATTCTATTAGCATTCACTTAAAACCATATAAAATAAAACCTATTTGGACACTTCATATCCAAAAATATTTCATATAATGTATGTGTCTATAGGTTTCTTCTTAGGTCTTTGAGGATTCAACAACCCAAGATAAACTACAAGTGACCGCTTAAACCTAAAATCTTGGGTAAATTTGGGTGAGACCAAATTTTGGAATTGTTTTCGGGGACCCAAGTAAGTCATCTAAACACCCATTATATTCTCCCCCATTTCTTCTATTCTCATCAAAATTCTCTTATCTTTTCCCTTTCTCCTTTTTATTGGCACATGTCTGCCTACACTCGTGAACAATCAAACTGTCTAGTTAGGGTGGATAGTCCTGGGGTTGGGGATTCAAGTAAACCATGGGAAATATTTACATTAGATCCTAATATTCCTAATACTATAGAGTCAAAAATTGAGCCCATTTCAATGGAAGGTCTTCAAATAAATGAACTCATAAACCCAGGTGGGAACCAAAATGGAAATCCAAATGAGGCAGCCCCAAACTTTGGGAATGCAATTGATCAAACCATGAATGAATACCTCACACCTGCCTAAAACAATTCCCACTCATGAATTAGACACAATTCCCTAGGATATTCCAATTATATCTTTAAACCCCATGTCCTTTTTCACATTCCCACATTCATGGAATGGAGTCTGAGATGACCTACCTTCACGTTAAGGAGTTTAATGACATTGTAGAAACCAATTTTCCCCCACATCAATTAGAATAAACTATGATGAGGTTATTTACTTTTTCTTTAAAGGATTGAGATAAAAATTGGCTAAAAATTTGAGACCATCATCCATCAACTCTTGGGACCAATTACAAAGAGAATTCTACAAAAATACTTTCCCCACCAAAAAACAATTGCACTTAAAAAGAGCATCAAAAAACTTTTTGAAAAAGAGGTAGAGTCATTCTATGAAACAAAAGAGAGGTTCAAAGACACCCTAAACATGGTTCCACACCATGGTTTTTCTATTCTGGAATAAGTGAGAATTTTCTATAAAGGTTTGGGTCTGGGAAACAATCAATTCATTGACATGATGTGTAATGAAACTTTCAAAAAAAAGCCCCAAATGATGCTTACGAGTATCTAGAAAGCCCTTCTGAACAAAATCAAACATGGGGAACATAACCTTACTATGAGAAGCCACCCAAATCTGGTGGAATTCACACACTTAGGGAGGAGGAAAGCCTTAGGGAGAAACTTTATTCACTCACTAGGAAGGTTGAGGAGATTGATCTTAGGAAGGTCCATGAAATTCAAACTGTTGAACCTGTTCACACAATTTGTGAAATAGATGACCACAAGAATGAAAATTTCCCAACTTCACCTTCTATTAAAGATGTTATTCTAGGAGGAACACTAGTGGATGTCAATTCTCTGAACTTTCAGAAGCCATAATACCAAAACACTTTCAATCCAAGGTACAATTACTATCCAATATTCTATTGGAAAGATAACCAACAATCCAACCAACAACCTAGTCAGCCACAAGGACCAAAACCCAACCCTCCACAATATTTTCAAAACCATAACCAGTTCCAACCACAACCAATCCAATACCAACATCCTTCTACCCAATACCAACAACCCATTCAATTACCAAAGTATCCTCTTGGGATAAACCAACCAGCACAATCCCCTACTCAATCTATCCCTCTTCCAATACTTGAGTAGTTGTGTAAAAAAATGTAGAAAATGAACTCAGAAGACTCATACCTCAAACATGAAATACAAACCATTAAAACCAGGAAGGACCCCATGCATACTCAGGAGGTACCATCCTCAAATTTAAGGGCCGAATCGAGTTACACACAAACCTCTTATGAACAACTCAAAGCAGTAACTATTTTAAGAAGTGAGAAATCCATTAAGAATCCTGAACAAGCCATTATAGAACCATTAGAAGGTTCAAAAACTCATGAAAATTATGAATAACCACCCATAGATTCTGAAAAAACCCAATGATAATGTTAAGGAAATACAACCACACCAAACAATCAAACAACCTGCTCCTTTCCCCCAACTCATGAGAGGAAAAACTAAACCAGAACTGAATGAGACTTTGGGGGAAATCTTCTATAATGTCAAGTTAAACATTCCCCTTCTAGATGAAATCCAAACCATTCCTACCAACTCAAAATACCTTAAGGACTTATGCACTTTTAAAAGGAAATTTTCACATAAAAACCAAGTCCTTTTGGCTTCTAATGTGAGTACCACCATTCAAGGGACCATTCCTCCAAAGTTGAAAGACCCAGGATGTCCATACATCAATGTTGAGTTAGGAGAGAACAATTTTGTCAAGTCCCTTTGTGATCTAGGAGATAGTGTGAACCTCATTCCTTATTCCATGTATTGTCAGTTAGGGCTCAAAGAACTCCAACCCACATCTGTCACTCTTCAACTTGATGATCATAGTGTTTGAGTTCCTAAGGGGATATTAAAGAATGTTTTAGTGAAAGTTGAAAATTTCATTTACCCTGTTGAATTCATTATTCTTGAAAATCACCCAATTTTAGGTCATAGGGATAAAAACCCAATCATCCTTATCCATCCCTTCCTTGCAACAATCAACTCTGTTATCTGAGTATGAAATGGGAACATGACCATAACCTTTGGAAACATGAGTATAGACTTGAACATCTACAATGAAAACTATCAAATTGGGGATGATAAAGAGATACATGATATTAATTGGATTGGTAGTATTGATAGTGAACTCAAGGAACATCAAGGGATTACTGAAGGATGTTTAAGTCCAGAAGAGATTGAATTTCTTTGTCCACATGAGGAAAATTTTTCTCCTTAGATTGAATCTATTTTATATTTCCCTATTGATGATTTTCTCAAATCACCAATCAATGATACCATTGGTGAAATCAAAAAAATTTAGTCCACACCCATTCATGAAACTGATCTAGCTAATTTAGTGGATGGAAATTCTATTCACAAGGAACCAATACTTTCAAGAAATATGAACAAAGAAACTGAGTTCAATACAAAGTCCCATCCTTTCTTGGAAAGTGATAACCAATAAAATCATGAATTTAAGGTCCTAACATCATCACTCAAGTATGATTTCTTAGGGGACAATCAAGCCTTTACTGTTGTCATTTATTCCTCTATTTAATCTAATCAAGAGATGATGCTACTAGATGTCCTAAGAAAGCATAAGAAAGAAATTGGATGGACCCTTTCTGATATCCCTCAAATTAAACCACTCATTGGAACTCATAGGTTTGTTCTTGAATCTGAATCCAAACCATGTCGTCAACCTTAGTGGAGACTCAATCCAAATCTTATGCATGTGGTATGGAAATAACTTCTTAAGCTGTTCAAAGTGGGTATCATCTACCCCATTTCTAGTAGTGAGTGGGTAAGACCAATTCAAGTTGTCCTAAAGAAAGACAAAATTACTGTGATCACCAATGAGGATGGTGACCTTCTCCCCACAAGGGTAAGTAGTGGATGTAGATTTTGTATTGACTATAGGAAGCTCAACTCTTGTACCAAGAAAGACCATTTCCCCTTTCCCTTTATTGATCAAGTCTTCGAGCGAGTGGCATTTCATCAATTATATTAATTCCTAGATGGATTCTCAGGGTATAATAAAATCGAGGTCTCCTTAGATGATCAAGAAAAAAACAACCTTCACTTGTCCATTAGTCACTTTTTCCTTCAAGCGCATGCCCTTTGGGTTATGTAATGACCCTGGTACCTTCCAGTGATGCATGATGGGAATCTTCTCAGACATTGTGGGGGCTTGTTTAGAGGTATTCATGGATGACTTCCCTATCTTTGGGGATACTTTTGAGTGATGCCTTCTAAATTTTGAAAGGGTTTTTTCAATATGAGAGGATAAGAATCTCATCCTAAATTGGAAAAAATTACATTTCATGGTAAAGGAAGGACTTGTTCTAGGACATATAGTATCTGGTAGAGGGATTGAATTTGATAAATCTAAGGTCGAAATCATTCATCACCTTTCCTCTCCTAAAACTGTTAAGGAAGTGAAGTCCTTCTTAGGACATGCTGGTTTCTATAGAAGGTTTATTAGGAATTTAAACTCTATTTCTCGACAACTTTGTGCTCTATTAGTGAAAGATGTTTCATATTTATAGACATAAAGCTATAAGTAATAATTACCTACACTCAAGTCAGTTCTTATCTCTCCACCTATCATGAAATCTATAAATTGGAAACTTCCTTTTGAGATCATGTGTGATGCGAGTGACTTCACTGTAGGAACAGTCTTAGGAAAACAGTGTGAGAAAACTCCATGTGTCATTGATTATGCAAGAAAATATTTAAATGATGCAAAAATCAACTATACCACCAATGATAAATAGTTTCTTGCTGTTGTCTTTTCCTTAGATAAATTTAAAAACTATCTCTTAGTATCACCCATCATTGTCTTTACCAACCATTCGGCCCAAAAATATCATTTCCAAAAACAAGATGCCAAGGATAAATTGATTAGGTTGGTCCTTCTTCTTCAAGAGTTTGATTTAACCATTAAGGATAAAAAGGCTGTTGAAAATTTTGTAGTTGATAACCTCTCTAGGATGGGATTCAAAGACAACTCACACCACCTTTCTATGTTTGATTCATTTCCCAATGAGAACCTCTATGTTGTGAGTGATTTCCCATGGTATGCTGAAATAGAAAACCATTTGGTTACGGGTGACATTCCAAAATTCCTCAGGACCCAAGATAAGAATAAATTCATTTATAATGTCAAACAATATGTGTTTAATAATCATTACCTCTTTAAGTTATATCCTGATAAAATCATTAGGAGATGTGTTCTTGAGTTTGAGTAAGAGTCTATTCTAAAATTTTGTCATGGAGAGGCATGTGGAGGACACTTTTCCACAAATAAAACCACTGTAAAGGTCCTCCAAAGTGGTTTCTACTAGCCTAACCTCACTAATTATTCTTACAAATTCTACCAAAGTTGTCCTCAATGTCAACAATTAGGATCCCTTACCCAAAGGAATCAAATTCCCCTCACTCCCATTCTTATAGTTGAAATCTTTTATGGTTGGGGAATTGATTTCATGGGAACCTTCCCAAACTCTAAGGGATATCTCTACATCCTTTTAGCCATTGATTATGTATCAAAATGGTTTGAGACCATTCCCACTAAGTCTAATGATCATCAAGTTCTGATTCTATTTCTGAAAGAGTATATATTTTCTAGATTTCGAATTCATAGAGCTATAATTAGTGATCGTGGAACCCATTTTTTCAACCAACCATTCTCTTAACGCATGTCTAAGTATGTGATTTCTCACAAGGTTTCCACTGCCTACCATACTCAAACCAATGGTCAAGCTAAGTTAGAAAATAGGTAAATTAAGAAAATTCTTGAAAAAGCTATCAATCCCTCTAGGAATGATATGTCTGAGAAACTCTTGGATTCTCTTTAGGGATATCAAACCACTTTAAAAACCATTCTAAGAATGTCACCATATAGGTTGGTTTATAGAAAATCATTCCATTTACTTGTTGAAATTGAGCATAAGGCATTTTGGGAAATCAAAAAAATGAATTTTGACATTTCTTTGGCCAAAGAAAAGATGATATTAGATCTTAATAGACTTGAGGATCTTAGGATGGAGGCTTATAACAATTCAAGGATAAATAAAGCTAGAGTTTAAGCCTAACAATATAGGAATATCAAAGTCAAACATTTTGAACTAGGAAAATTCATGCTCTTTTATAATTTAAAACTTCATTTACACCTGGGAAAGTTAAGGTTGAGATGGTTAGGTCCTTTCATAGTGCATCATGTGTATCCCTATAGGACTGTAGAGATTCAAGATCCCAAAATTGGTCAAATTTTCAAGGTCAATGGTCATAGGTTAAAACCATTCATTGAATCATTCAATAAATAGTAAACTAAGGTTGAGTTAACTAATCCAACCTATGAACTAGGAAAAAATTGATAGATTTAGGATCCATGTTAGGCTAACGACGTTAAATAAAAGCACTGCATGGGAGGAAACCTGTGGTTTTCATGTTTATAATCTTTTTGAATCATCTTTATTTTTCAAATAGGATTAATGAATAATTTTGATATTTAAAAAAATAATTTTTTTTACTGTTGAACTATTCTTCTATTATGAGTATGGATGGGTATGAAAGGGGAGTGCCATATTCATCTGTGTGATGTGGTGTGATCCTTGAGTAATACCTTACCCATAAATTTAAAATGAAGACAATGTATCATCAATTCATTTTATTTTTATGTGTTTTTAGGTTAAAATAAAAATACAAAATAATAATATTAATAATAAAAAAATTTAAAAGGACACATCGTAGGTCATGGGGAAAACCTCTTCACAACCAGCGAAGCCATGGGGAATCGAACCTGGGACTGAAGGGAGATAGGGGATCACGCTTACCACTGACCTACAACTTATAATGCTTCCTTATTCTATAATTTTTGTATATATACTTATATTTTAATTTTTTATATGAATATATATATATATATTGTTTTGTTTTGTTTTTTTGTTTGTTTTTTCCTTTTTCCACTAGGGAACTCTGCAAGTGACATGGATATCAAAGGACTAAATTGGAGCAGCAAGAACTTCAACTTCAACCACCAGGTGACTTCATTCCATGATCCTCATATTTCAAATTCATTTTTGAAATCCTCTTATCTACCTCTACCCCCTTCTAAATTTTATTTTCTTTAAACACTGGGGACAATGTTATTCTAAGTTGGGAGGTTAAAAAAATGAAGAAAATATTATTAAATAATTTTGTGTGCATAAAAAAATGTGTGGAAGGAAAATTTTCATTAACCATGAACATGATAATACAAATTTCACACTTTGAAACTGAATATCAAATAATTTAGCATGACCTGATTATAATTTTAATCCATGTATAAGTTCATGAGCACATATTTTGGAAAGTGTGGCTGTCTAATGTGAAATTTTTTCATTTATATTTTCATCCAAATAAAAAAAATATCAGAATACACTTCCTTTGGATAGTGGGGTATTAGTTTGAGTTCATGGGGTCCCCCAAATAAATATCACAGGTTTGGTGATAATTTTAGTTTTAATATGAGTATTAAATAAAAAATAATAAATTTGAACGTAGAGTAACAAAATGACCTAATGCGTGGATTTCGACACTTGGGGATCATGACTCCATAGTTTTCTATCCCAGAGTTATTAATTTTATCTCTATTTATGGTAATTTGATTGAGTTAACTTGAGATGATGCCCAAGTATGTGGGCTTCACTTAGTGCCCAAAGGTCTTTGATCCTGGGAGTCATCAGCAAAGTCTCGCTACATGGGTTGACTCTTTTGAGTGCAATTTCAATTAATATGGAAATATTTCAAAAATAAAAATAAAAAATTGAATACTTATCTTAATATTGAAATGTGATTCCACCTAGTGCTTTCCTCATTCCCCCCTTGAATAAATATTAACCCCCATGTCTATTGTGATACACAACACATCCTCATGCTTAATTGATATTGGATGAAATATGGTGATAAATTTGAATAAAGGAATGTGCTTGGGATTGGGATCTACTTATGAAACTATCTTATATTAAAATATTTTTATGGGTTTCATAGTTGTTTGATATAAGGGTTTTTGGTGATCATTATTTATTAAAATGATTTTGGAAAAGGGAATTCGAATTTCACATTTTTGAGATATATTTTTCTCGGGACTAGAAAAACTCAAGTTGGGGGGTGTGATTAGTCACTGAATGAGGATGATAATCATTGTTAATATATAAAATATTCATGTTCTTTATTATTCATAAATATCATTTTACTGCATTTTACACTTTGAACATTGATTCACATTATGTTTGTAATTCCCTCTTAAAATGCATTATTACATGGTACATTTTTGAACAACTCATAAAATACAAAATGATCTTGATTTTATTTTCATATTTAATTTTCATGTTTCTCATTAAATTGGTAACAATTCATAATTTTTAAGTACTTGAAGAATCATATTGGAAAACCACCAAAGTTGGCCTTGAACAAACAACATTCTGAGTGAAGTGAACTGGACACCATCCCAATAAAACTACTGTAGAGGAAAATATAAAAGCCCAATAATTCTAAAAATTTAACTAAAGATATAATAAATCACGGGGAACATTTAATCCAATAGTGAAAAGAGGTAATTCGGATTTTTTAATGTAGTTTCATGCGGCCCAAGTTGGAGATAGAATTCTGTGCCAGATTCTACGTCCTAGAAAAATAGCCCACAAATTTAATCATTTATCAACAAAAAAAACTTAAGTTGGGATAAAATTTTACATAGATATAGGAGAAATATATATATTCATTTTTTTCTACAATGGTCCACTATAATTCTGCCATCTAGAAGGTCATATAGGTGCCTCTGTCCAGTGGATGCAAGCTGGATGCAACTTCGGGTCAAGGGTGGAAAAGTCTCATCTCCCTTAATTTCCACCACCCTAGGCCTACCATAATAAAGTGGGATCCTTTGTAATACTGGGAGATCGACCCAAGACTCTTGAAATTACTATTTAAGGCAGTGGCGGTGGAGGAGTTATGGATCTTTGGTGCTTTCTTTCATTGTAATGTTTTGCTTCAATTTTGTTGTCTCAAGTCTGTCTTTCACATGTAAGTTGTTCTAATACATATTAGTTTATTAATAAAAAATATTATTCTTCTATTATTATGTTATTATTCATATCATTTTGATATCTTTGACTCATTTTTTGAATTTATTTACACCAAACCTTGTCAAATTATCTCACAACGATGGAGTGATCGTTATTTCATTGTCTTTTTTTTACTTCTTCAATTATTCCCTCATGAGTCTACTTATTGCTTCCATTGAAACCATAGCATCAATAGAAGGATAAACCACTTATGGTTTGATACAAGGGAGTATAAAAGGGCTGTATTTTATGTTATTTATCACCCCATTAATGTATAATTACTTCTTTTAATTGATATTTTTATTTGATGATTTTAAAACAACTTTGTCCTTGTTGAATTTTAAGGCCACATATTTCAAGAGCTAATATGAAACTTAACCTTGAAGTGCTCATAAATTTTATCCTCCAAGAGTATAGGTGATTATTATTATTGTGTGTTGGTATTAAACTAATAAGTGATGAAGTTTTTTGATCTTATTGAATAAACCCATCTCAAATATAAGAAATTGAAATCATTAATTTTTTTCATACAATCCACCCCCAGTGATAACCTAGGATCAAATCATTCTTTTAAATTGAATTCACTTAAGTATATCATCATTAAATTTAAACCCATCTAAAATCAACCCAAGTTGGATACTTCATATCCAAAAATAGTCCATGGAATGTACGTGTCTATAGGTTTCTTCTTAGGTCTCTGAGGATTCGACAACCCAAGATAAAATACAAGTGAATGCTTAAACCTAAAATCTTGGGTAAATTTTGGTGAGACCATGTAATCAACACACCATGTTAGAAATATAGATTCTTTAAGTATTGATAAAGTAATTAATACCATGCTTTTGGTGTGTACTTCAGCCAATACAATTCCTTCTTCTACTGGAAAACTTTTTTCATATCCTCATAAATGAGAAAAACATTTGGATTATTGATTCAAACCACTTATTATAGAATTAAATTTAGAAATGATGACTTGAAATTCATCTATAAAACTATAAATTTCCTTTGCACTACTATATCCAATAATAGTGTAATTATCTCCATCCTTTAAAAAGGTATAAATGTTTCATCAATATCTATTACCTCTACCTTGGATTACCCCTTGTACATGATTAATGATTTGTTTCAAATCACAATTCCATCTTTATTCTTCTTGTTATAGTAGAACCATTTGGTCCAGATGAAGTTTTTGTTTGTTAGCCTTGAAACAACCTCCCATGTTTGATTCATTTATATTTGGTCAATATCTTCATTCAACTCCTGAACCCAATTATCATATTTTATAGTTTCTTTAAAACATTTTATCTCTACCTGGGTTAAGAAAGACATTTTCTATAGGGGATTCATTATCCTTATCTAAACTAATGCTGTTTGATCACAGATGATATTATTCATATGAATTTTAAATCAAATATTAATTTTTTATAGATAAATCTTAAGTTATTCTTACTCATCATCAATGTACTCTTCTAAATTTTCCTAAGGAACTTATGCCCCCCTAAGATGCTCAAATATTTATCACTATAATTGCGAATCTAGTCACTATTTTTCTAAAAATTGTATTCATTCTCCACTATAATGACATAATTAATTTCCAAAAACTTTACTATATGCTTATTGAAGCATTTTTATGATTTTATTTTTCTTTTTATCCAAGTATAATTCATTTATCTCCACAAGACTCAAAATTACCATACTTCTCTTTATTGAGAATGAAACATTTACACATGAATATTTTAAAGTAATTCAACATTGACCTATTTACATACCATAGATTTTAAGGTGTATTTTCTTATCCTAGAAACAAAAAGATATATTTGTAATTTAGACCGATGTCAAGACTGCTTCCTTCAAAAAGTTATATGGTAGGTCTTTTTTAATAATAATTATTATAACAATGTTTATTATGATCCAGTTTCTCCTCTCAAAAATACCATTTTTTGAGTATTCCTCACTATTGATACTTGGTTCTTTATCCTATTTTTTTAGAGATAATCCTACAAATAGATTTTGGTTAAATCTATGCCATTATTAATTTTAAATTTTAAAATTTTCTTCCAAATAATATTTTCTGCCTCCCTATGATATTGTGTTATGAAATTAAACACCTCATAATTGTGATTAATGACCATAATCCACACCATCATACTTTAATTTTCAATTAAAAGAATATATAATATCTTTCCATCAATAAATATTAGTGAGATAGGTCCACACACATCAATATTCACTAGTACAAGAACTCTTGTTTACCTTTTCTCTTTTTCTTTTTATGTGTTTTGATTAATATTCTATTTTTGACAAGTGTTGCATGTGTGTATATGATCACATGTTAATTTATGGAGATATCAAGCTCTATAACTATTTATCAGATCATCCAAGGATTTTTGGCTCAAATGATTAGGAAACTTATGCCACAAACTAATTTCTTCTTCCTTAGATAGAAAACATACATATTCTTCTTTACTTATAAGGTATATATTCCCCTTCATGAACTAACTATAGATGAAAACTACACCATATTTTCTATAGATAGTATATATCTTCTTGGTAAGTTTTATTACATGCCTCGATTCATATAGTTAGCTAACACTTATCGAGTTGTGACTGAGAACTTTGACAACCAATACATATGTGCATCTCATATATTTTCCCCCAAATATATATTTTTCCAAGTTGATAATCTTTAGGCCTTAATCATTTCCAAATATAATTACACTTTCATTATCATACTTTATGCCTATGACAAGATCCATTTTTCCCATCATATAGGAAGTAAATCCTATGTTAAGGATCCAAAAAATAGAATAATCTAATGCTTTTAGAGAATCTCATCAATAACTGCTTACTCAAAATTTTCCTTTTTGATCCATTCCTTTGGATTCAAACCTAGTATTGATTTACATGATTGATATTCATTATAGTATGATGGAACATATTCATCTTGAAAATATTCAAACCGATTCTATGTTTTAAACCCTCTTGACAATTCCTTGAGTTACTATGTAGGACTAATTTGGGCGATCATAGGCACATTACTTTATATTTTTGATGAGTAATACCTGCCCATATGTATATTTCCTATACAAAAAAATTACCATAAAAATCATTCCTATAATATTGAACTCTACTTGATTGACTCAGTTTTTCTTATTCCCATTGATAGTATTTGGTTGTGGATTTTTTTGAAAATCTTTCATCTTTCTACAATAATAACACATGATTCATGGTTTCTTCCTATGATTCATTTCTATAACACCAGTTATCCCTTGGGTTGTATGATTATTCTGAGTTTGATTAATACACAAATAAACCTTCAACTTTAGAGTGTTTTTTATGGTATGATATAAAAAATTACTTCTTTATACTTGTGATAAATCCCCATACTAGTTTTTTCATTATAATGAGTATTTCCCTTCTCCCAAAACACTTTTTTTATTTTTATAGGCCTCCACACACCATTTTGACCTTTTCTATTACCTATGTGTTCTGATTTAGTGGTTTCATACAGGGAGTCAATATTCTCTTCTAATCTTCAACATTTTTATTATAAGATAAAAATATCCTTCTTAAGATCTTTGATATTTTTTACATAATATTTAATTTTCTTAGTTGAACCATAGATATACTTGTTATGTTTTTTAATTTTTATCTTGTAATCAATGACCATATTCATGTTTTCAGGCTTTATATATTTGAGACTATGAATTTCTTCTAACACCCTGAACTTATCCTCTTCTTGATTCTATATATGGAGTCTGTAATCATGAACCACCATGTTGGATTTAATCATTTTGGATCTAAAAACATATATCCCTTCTATATTAGCCTTTAATTCTACCAATAGATCAAATATTCCTTCCACTTATCCTTCATTATTTTTGTTCTCTTCCTTTATCTAGGAATTTCCCATCATGACCACCAAAGAATATTCATTTTCATCTCTATAGTCCTCATATTATTCTAACTTAGTTTCTCCTAAAATATCCTCTTGTAAAAGTGGGTTATTTTTCTTTAATAAGTTTTTTTTCTTCAATTTTTATCCCTTTCACATTGGTTGAAGATTTCTTCTTGGGAATTTAATCATCCTCATCATCATCTTGAAAATTCTTAAAAAACATTGCTACAAGGTTCCCAAACATTATACATAGAAATAATGTGAGTGGAATATTCCATTTGAACACTCCTTTACCCATTTGAAAATTCAAGGAATGTAATGACATGACCTCATCCACCTCTTCTTCTTCCTGGAAACCCTCCATAGTGAGCTTCTTTATAACCTTGAATGCCACCTCCTTGGACTTACCTTTTAAAAAAACTCATTATCATTGTTTCTTATATCGTATGTGACAAGAGTACTATGAAAAATATCTAATTTCAGATCATTTGGATATTTATAATTGATTACAAAGACTTTTTTATTGAATCTAGGTGTTAGTATTCTCAGGATGTGCTTAAAGATCTTTACATCATTGATGGTTTCTCTAAGACCATACATGTCATCCACAATAACATTTACTCAATCAAATAATATATCAAATGATTCATTCAAGTGTATCCTTAGTTCATCATACTTGTTCCAATGAACCTTAAATTTCTCTTCTCATACGTTTGAATAACCTTCCAAGATATTTATTACCTTTTCCTACATGACATGTGAGGATTTACACGACATCACATTCACATAGATTATATTGGATGAGGACCCCCGTAAAGCATTAATACATCTAGAATCGACATCCAGTTCTTTATGATTTTATTTTGATAAAGCCTCACTATCCATACTAATCATAATACCATTCATCAAAATTGTATATACATTTATTCCTAAGGATCAGAAGTAGAATTGCATATTATTCTTTTATAGTTGAATTTTTTTTCTATTTAAGATTATAATCCCTTGGTAATTAACTTATTCTATTTATTCTACATATAGAGAAAATCACTAACTTTAACCTTTATATTTGATACAAATTATTAGTCCCACTAGGTTTAATACACTGGGAGGGGGGGGGGGGGGGTGAATTGGGGTATGTAGAATTAAAGAAAATTCCATTTTAATCTTGTTTCATCATTAAACAAAACCCCCTCCTCTATTATTATCTTAAAAATATAGAAACTAAAATTAAATCATACAAGAGGAACATTAATTTTACTTGGTTCAACCTAATTTAGATAATCGAAGGAGAATACAAAAGAAATGAACTAATGTATTAGAATCACTATAGCACACTGTTGTTATAATGTTAGAAGAGGAGTCACTATGCCTCCTGATTTGCAACCAATCAATCTTTGAGAAAACAATGCCCTCTTAGATAAAGTGAATTCACTTATCCTCTATAATATTATTTTGATTCTTATAATTAGATTATATTTGGTTTATACAAAAAAATTGTGTTAAATAACCCACTAATTTTATCCCATAGATGAAATCCACTTTACCACATAAGACATAATTCATAAAAAAAATCCTTTGAAAACTATTATTCTTTGTCAAATTTCCACAACATACCAACCATCTGGACACCACGGACTTCCTGGTTGGTGCAATATTCACTATACACATACTATAAATACTCTCCTTAGTGAACTACTCCTTCACGAATCTCTTTCATAGTTAGCTTCCTTTACACACCACCGATGTGGACTACCTACGTGAGATCCTTCCTCCATGAACTTCTAGCATGGATCCCCTTTCTCCATGCACCGACTATACATATTTATTCCTTTTCATACTTCACATGGTATTTAAACATTTTTTGATGATTCTTTGAACTCCCCCTACATTGTGAACCCCCTTCATACTTTTTATAATTTTCCAGAAATGATCCTTTAAGACAAATTTCACTATTCCTAAATTATGTGATTAAGGGGTCTTTATATAGGTAAATAACCTTGATAAATTTTATAATCATGAAATTATTTTTCATCCCTTCACTAAGACTATTTTTTCACTCTAACCTTCATGGTTCAACTAGAAATACCAACTTATGATCACACACTTCCTATATGATCCTGTGAACCTCCTTCACTGAATACTAACCATGGACTCCATTCACAATTGAAATAAATCACCATCAAATGACCATAGACAACAAGTCTCTTTATGAAATTACTTTACAATCATGTGAAATTACTAATAAATAAACCCCTATCACATACTATCTTCTAAGAGATACCTTCACAATGTCACTTAACACAAACCTACCACATGAGTTCACATAGTTATAATGTAGATTGTGTGGCTATCTCATGAAAAACCTCACTGATCCATTTATATTATCAAACATTAAACTTCTATTTCCACAAAAATATTACCCATAAATTGGGAAAACAATAGGAAATAATTCCACCAAAAAAACACCTAAATTTATAAAAAATCACACTTGACCTTTTTCAACTGACTTTGTCAATAAACAAAATAACCCAAAAACACTAAAATTCTATGAGGATGGTTTTTTACCAATAACTATTAAATGGGAAATGGTTGGTTTTATTTCATGATATTTCACTTGTCACTAGGTGAGTGTTGAACATTGAATAATAATATATATTATTTTTACATTACCCATTCCAAATTGAAAATGGGATGTGTTACAATGGATTTTATAATGGTTTTCTCAAGAAAACAGAAAGGGAAGGATACAATTTAGGTCATCATTGTTTAATTGATTAAATTTTACTATTTTATTCTAATCAAAGTGTCTCATAAGGTCAAATAGATCTGGAAGCTTTATGTTAGGGAAATTTTGAGACTTCATAATATACATGATAGTATTGTGTTTGATCATGATGCAAGATTCATATCTTTATTTTTACATGGTTTAAAAAAATTATTAGATACAGAAATGAAGTTTATCACAATTTATCATCTATAAAAAAATGGTCAATTTGAGTATACTATTTTTATTTTCAAGAATATGATTCATGAATTTATTCTTGATTTTCAGGGTATATGGGAAAATTATGTTCTATTATTTAAATTTGTTTTTAGAAATAGATAAAAGGAATCTATTTAGATGAATTCATTTGATGATTTATATGGAATATTGTTTTGGTCACCATTTTATTGGATGTAAAATAGGGAGAAATATTTATTTGTTCCTAGTCAGGTGCTAAAGACTTTTGATCATTTATCGATGATTAAGAATAAGTTATCTATGATTCAAAGTAGGAAGAAGTGTATGTTGAACACTATGGTTTGTTGTATTGTTTTCAATTTTAGAGAAGACTGGGGAAGACTCTTATTACTTAATGTTTCCTATAAGGTATAGTTCTATGCATGATATTTTTTTTAGGTTTTATAAAAAATAATTATGAACTTGATCTATCTTGTCTGATTCAATATGATATTGTGGAGCTAGAGTTAGATTATTATTTTATGGGGAGGGTAGTGCATATTATTTATCATAGTGAGAATAATATGAGGTAAATTCGGGTTACTTGTACATGCTCTATGGCTGCATGGGCATGTATAAGAGGAGACCTAGGAATAAGAAGCTAAAATGAGGTCCCAATGGATATAAATGTTCATTGGCGATTCTCTATGTTTCTTATAAAGGATGAGAATACCTATAGTGGGTCATTTTTGATGACCTAAATCATTGAGGTAAGTGTTTATTAAATTCTTAATGTTTTTTTATTTTTTTAGGTTGGTTTTGGGAGTTTAAAGTGTTGGGAGAAGGAAAAAATATTTATAGGTGTAACTTTCTGGATTTTTCTTTGTAAGTTACACTGGTTACCTGATTTGGGGTACTAGGTACCTAGTGGAGGTGGCAGAGGGGTGGAACACCTATTCTGCTAACAGGTTTCAAATGGTGGGTGATCGGGTATCTGATAAATTTTTGTGTGTTTCTTAAAGAAGGGAATATTCATCTTTTTTTAATAAACGTAATTGGACTTTAATCTAATTTCCTCTTATTATAAAGGATTATTTAATGAATCACTTTGGTCCTAATTTCTCTATTTTTCCCCCAAACTTGAAGAATTGATATCTTCTTCGTTTCAAGTTGAATTTGTAATCTGTAAGTGGTGTTATATCCATCTCAATAATGGATTTAAAAACCTTATATTTTTATATAAAGGTGGTGAGGTTTAGTTTCTTTAATGTTCCAATTTATATTTTTTTAGTTTCAATGATTTTCATGTTTTTTTGGTGTTCTAGGAGGAGTTGGAGGTGGCCAATAGCAATAGTGGGCCCATCATGAATTTTAGAAGGTGGTGGAACCAATTGATAGGATGGACCCCACTATAAATAGGTGGAGTAGAGACACATGTATGTGTGACTTGTAGTTATTTAATATTGATTGTAATTTTCAATTATGGTCATAATATTTTCTTATTTCTTGTGTTTAATGTAACTCGTAATTATCTCTCATGGATATAAGACTAAATTCCGAACCATGAAAAACCTTATTTTTGTTCCTTGTTTCCTTTTGTTTCAACTTATATTTATATTTTTGAGAGTTTTTTTTTTCTTCAGTGTGTGAGGGTGGAATTTTTGTGTGTGGTTGGGGTTTAATTTTTTTCTTTTTAGTTTTTATTCATTGAGTTAATGAGATTATTTTATTATCAAAAGTTCTAAAATTTATTTATAGTTTATTTTTTGAGGTTTTCTTCCAAACATGGTGGTTTTTAATCCCAATAAGTGGTATTTGAGTTTGTGGTTCAACAAATATCTACACACTCATTGGAATACTCTTTAGGTAAAATTATCATCTCTTTGATTTTTTATTTTAGTGAGAGATCTCTATTTCGGAAGGAATGTCATCAGAAGAAGGACGGTTCTAAATAAAAAACTGTGATGAGATGGAATTCGATTTCTAGAGGATAATGATGGAGGATTATCTATTTCAAAAGTACCAAGATTTTCTATTAAATAGAGTTAAATTTTAAAAAAATGTAAAAAAGAGGAATGAGAAAATCATGATAGGAATACACTTATAATAACACTGATGTTAGTAGCACATAATTTTTCCTATAATATCTAAAAGGTGAAGACCTAGATAGAGATGATGAAATACCTATAAAATATATATGATAAGCCAAAAAAATGAATAAATTGTTCATTATGTGGAGGTTATTTGAAATTATAATGATGGAATGAAGACTAGTGACTAATAATGTCAATGAATTTAACTTAATTCAAAGGAAACTTGAATAAATTAAATTGAAATTTATAGAAGACATGTGGGATTTGTTGATACCATCATCAATTCTAAAATAATAGGATATAATAGTGAATTATATAAGAAATTATTTCTAAAGGACCAACCTAGTGTTTGAATACATTCATGATCTCATTCTAAATGAAGATCTCAAGTAGAAATAATTCCATGCACTAGCCAAAACAACACTCAATATAGAAGGTAAAGGATTTTGTGTTCAATGGAAAGATTAAAAGAAGTTGAAAGATATATCAAGGGTGATAATAAAGGTAAATTGTATAGGTCTAGATATATATGTTGTAATTATATGAAGAAATATAATTTGAAGAAATATTGCAGGGTTCATAGGGTGAATTTTGGAATGGGAGCTTCTGAAAGTTGAAATTACACTACACCATTGTTGTTGGTAAGAGTAGTTTACTGTTGTGTGTTAATATTCCATTAGAAACATGGATAATTAATTATAGGTATTCATTACATTCTACATATGTGAAGTGATTCATAGTGGATTATGGGTCTATAAATTATGAAAAGGTCCATCCATCCAATGATGTGGGGAAGGGTGATGTTAAAGCCTAAATGTCAAATGAAACCTTCCCAAAGTTACAAAGAGTTTAAAACATAATAGGTTTATGTAAGAATCTAATTTACATTAGTCAACTGAATGTAGCAGGTCTTAGTCCATGCTTTATAGTTGGAATATGGAATATTAGTTTTGGTTCCATGGTTGTGTGTATAGGTGTTAAAGATGGTATGTTGTATCTAACAAGAAGATTAGGGGAAAATATTTCTAGAATGATGAATTTGGAACATATATAGTTTTTGCATTGTCATCTTGGGAACCAAAGTGATAATAATACATGAGTCTTACTAGATTAAGGGGTACTGGATCACAAAAACATGAATTTTTAATCTTTTGAGAGTTTTATCCTTTAAAAGTAAAGAAAGTTTTAGTTTATCATAACGATAAGGACACATAATTCTTGGAATTTAGAGCTTAGGATTATAGAAATTTAGGGGACTACAATAGTCTATTATCATAGTGATTCATTGTAATTTATTACATTAATTGATGATTAAAAATGTAAATTATGTGTTTACATCATTAAAAATATTTGAGTTGTTTAAGGTTTTCATTTGATAGAGATCCGTGGTTAAGAAAGAGTTTGAAATTAAGATCAATTTCTTAATAGTGGAGAGTACGGTAATAAATAATTTTAGATATTTTTTTGGAGAAAAGGGATTAGGTTTGAGAGTAATATCCTTAGAACACCAGAAAAAATAGTTTAGAGGAGAAAATGAATTATACACTGAATAAGGTCCAGATCATGAGATTACATTCTAGATGCCCAATTTGTTTTGGGTGAATATGGTGAGTTATGTGGCTTATATTATAAACATAATTCTATCAACACCATTATATTAGGAGATTATAGAAAAACCATGGTCTAAAAAACTAGTGACAATTTCCCACCTAAAAGTTTCCACAAGTCTCTCATGTATTCATGTTGATTCCAATGATAGAGAAAAACATAAAAAAGAGTCCCAAGTGTGTTCATTTATTAGGTATAGTGATGAAAACTTGGGGTTTTGACTTTGGTATAATGATAATAAACATATAATTAGAATCTATAATGTTTTATTCAATTAAAAGATCTCATTGACAGATCATAAATTTGATAATTGTAGATTTGAGAACAAAGAATCAACTGACCATATCCAAGATGATCTGAATGGAAGTTCAATAAGATCAAAAGTTTTGGAAAGTTTTGATAGCATTAAAGGTATAGAAGAATAATTAGGTCCATTAGATATAACATAAGTATTTGTAAATTTGTAATCTCTAAGCAGAGATCTAGAAAGTGAAATTCTAGAAGTAGTGGTTTTAAAAAGAGTAGAACTATTGGTTGAAAGGTTTACCAGGATCAGACAACCAATTTAGAGGTTTGCAACTAGAATGTATTAGTTTTTACTTATATATGGATGAGATACCAATATCTAAAAATAATTAGTGAGTATTATTTATTATAAAAGGTGTTATTTAGTGATAAAATATGAAATATTTTTTTCATGAAAATAAAACTTGAGAGAAAACAATACTACCATAGATGAAGAAATCACTATAGAAAAATTGGGGTTTTTGATTGAAGGAAGAAGAAAATGGTAGAAAGTGGTAAAATTCCAAGTTAGTTGTCAAAGGGTTTCAATATAAGGAAGTATTTTATTTCTCTAAAATTTTATCACCCATTTTAAAACACACAACCACCTAAATAGTGTTAAAATTGGTTGCATCTGAAATTATATATCTAAAAAAAGGATGTGAAGATGATATTCCTTCAGGAAGATTTAGAGGAGGAAATTTTTATGAAGAAACTAGAGTGTTTCATATAAAAATAGAATGAGGGATTATTTTTTAATTCAAATAAAATACTTTATGGTTTAAATAAAGTGCCAAGTGAAGGTTCCGAGGTATAATGAAAGGGGGTTGGGCTCATGCCCAACAATATTTTTCATTGATTTCTTGGGATAACTCCTCAGAACTTGATGAAATAAAACATGAAATATCTGAAGATAGGATATTTCACATATAATTTATAATTAATTTATTTAATTAAGAATTACCTCAGCATGAAATCCTTTATGAAATTTTGAATTGGTTGACAAATCTTTTCATTTCATCGTCACAATGAAAATTCAAGTGTAGAATACCTCTAGAAGTATCCAAAACATGATCCACAGCCCTTAGAATGTCATTGTATAATCTACAGGTTCTATCAATGATGATTATAACTTCTTTCTTTGTTCATAATTGATCATAATAATAACCCATTTTAGTCTTAAAGGATTCTTCTAGTTCTATTGAGGATGGAGATAGAGGGGGAGGATCAATGATATCCATTCTAAAAGAAGTTCTCTCTAGGGTTGATAGAATTATATAAAGTGGATTTATTATGTAAAACAACTATTAACGTTATAAATAATATAATAAGGTTTAAATATTTAATTTAGAGAATGTTTTATTTCATAATATCCCTAAAAAATTATCTTAATTCTAAGATAATCCCACGTTGAATAAAAAAAATATTAGTATTATTATTTCCTTAATGTGAAAAAAATCACAGATAATTTAAATATCATTTGTTAAATAAATAAATTAATATTTATTTAAATGATATTAATTATATCATTCCCACTAAACCCTTAACTCGATCTGTCAATACTCCTCATCATTTATCAAACCTCTAATAATAACTATTTATTTAAATAAATAAATTTCACTATATTTTTATTTTAATAAATAAATAAATATTATATATACTAATATGGTGAATAAATTTTTATTTAATATTAAACTCACATATATATTATTTCAAATAATTGGTGACTAAGTATATGTGATCAACATAACCCAAATAATCATAATTTCTTAAAACTTGAGAATAATATTTATTCTATTATTAAATTAAAATAAAATTTAATCGAGGCCCTTGATACACTTAGTGTGTACTTATTTAGGTCTTTTTCTTAGTGTCATTAGGATATCTAGACAAAATTACAAGATTATCATCAAAAAAGACATCAAGGACCCCATAGAGAATTAAGATAATGTCATAATGACAACAACCTCTTACAAATACTCACAATGTAATATAATCCCTTTTCTTGATATCCCATCAAGGTGGTTTCATCACATGTGTCATCAAATTTTATGTTTGATACATATTTCTTTGAATTTCCTAAAATGAACTTGTTGGTAAAATTTATATGACTATGGATTTAATCAGATAGTTCTATTTCAATCAAAGGGGCTAATATATCTAATTCTATTAACCCAGAAGGGAAAAATCATTTATTTACCTATTCATTAATGTTATATCACTTGTAAAGAACCCAACATATCTTACCTCATCATAAGAATATTTCATTATGGTTTTTATAAATACATATAAGTATGAGACTCATGATTTTAATTAATAATAATATCAAGTATAAGGAATAATACACATATTCATAGATATGAATATCTAGTGACATGTATAACATGTGGAATTACTATGGGTGGGTATATTCTTATAACCTCATATCTTGGAGATTACTAAGTATGAATTTCATGAGAAGTATAAATATATTATGACCACCCTATAGCTAATAGCTTGAATAATCTATGTCCAGTTAGATAGATTTCATTCATCCATAAAAAAATTATTTAAAACTATCATCATAGAACTATAATGTTCTCATCACAGTGGGAAATTTATAAGACCTTTCAATGTGATAAATACTCTAATAAAATTATCACATTAATGTTACATAGAATAATACTAACAATTTGATAAAATATATATTATTAATATTCAATAATTTGAATATATAGGCAACCAAAAGTATAAATTAGTTAGTTTTTGGGCACTAACTGTAACAGACTACTACTTTCACTAGATAAAACTAATAACAAATTTCAATTCATTATCTCTCTCATGATGTTCATACTTCTACTAAGATAATCCTTTAGTTAATGGATCTACCATGTTCTCTCCCTTGGAAATCTTGATTACTATGACCTCACCCCTTTGATAAAAATCCTTCAATAGATGATACTTCCAAAGTATATGCTCTGTCTATTTATATGAACTTGGATCCTTATTGAGGTACACCACTGTAGTATTATCACAATAAAATGTAATGGGGTATTTAATATTGGGCACCATATCAGGATCTTGGAAGAATTTATGTATCCAAACTACTTCTTTAGCTACATCAAAAGAAAAAATATATCAAAACTCTACTATAAAATCAGTGAACATGGTATACTTTGAGCTCTTACAACTCTTATATCCTCCATTATGATATAATACATATCTAAAATATGATTTTATACCATTCAATTCTATATATAAACTAGTATATGTATATCCCCTGATGACTATATCCTCTTATCCTCCATAAAATAGAAATATATCCTTAGTATACCTTAGATAATTTTGGATAGTATTCACAATAGTCTAATGATAGTTTCCATGGTCTAATTGATATCTTCATACCATGATTAAGGTATATAAAACATAAATCCTAGTATATAACATGGAATACATGATGAAACCTATCATAAGAGAATAAGGTATTATACTTACCCCCTCCCTATCCTATTTTGTTTGAGAACACATTTTCTTATATATATGTATACCATGTGATACTGAAGCGAATCCCCTCTTGGATTATACCATACCGAATCTATTCATTATCTATTCAATGTATATACCCTAAATTAGACCAAATATCCTCCTAGATCTATCAAGGATAATCTTAATCCATAGAATATAGGTTAATTAATATCAGTCTTTCATGGAGAGGAACTTATTCAACCATGTATTAAATAATTCTAATATTGGTATCTTATTTCTAATAAGTAATATTTTACCAACATATACTACTAAGAAAATGATTACACTCCCACTAAATCGTTTATAGACATTAAGTTCACATTCATTTATTATGAAACCAAATGAACTAATGGATTCATAAAACAAACTTTTCACTGAATAAAATGCTTGATTCAATCCATAAATGGATCTCAATAACTTACATACATTATTGGAATCCATTTGAGTCAAAAACCATTTTTGGTTGTGTAATATATATATCTTCCATAAGGTTCCCATTAATTAAAGATATTTTTATATCTATTTTCCAAATTTTATAATCATGGTAATCTATTATTTTAAAAATAATTTTAATGGATTTCAGTATGGAAACTGGTGAAAATGTTTCATCATATTTTTTTCATTAATGTTTCTTAAACCCTTTATCCACTATCCATTTACCATCCATGTTCAGTTTATTCTTAAATACATATTTATTTTCCAATGCATCCACTGGGGAATGCATATGGTGTTTTTAATGGAGTAGTTCACATCCTTAGACTGGTTATGACCCCTCTTGGTTACCGCATATTCCCACTATCCAATGGTGGTTAGTCTCCACCATCGTGGATGATGATGTTGGATCCTTGATCAAAATGAGATGATGGGATATCATATATTACTTCCATGGATTCCTAATTGGATCCCATTTCCTAGTATGGGTCTCCCTTATAGATATAATACATGTTCATGAATCTCATTCCTGGTTCCATATTCTCACGGGCACTAGTTAATTATGTCGCTTGCTTATGTGATAGGGAAGCTACAAATGGCTAGAGTTGATTTTGATGATGGATATGGTAGGAATATATGAAGGAATTGGGTACATTGAGCATATATGAAAGTATTTATCATTTTATATAGTAATGTAATCTTATTTATGCGCCATAATGTGTATCGGTTGAAAAAATTGAGGTATCCTATGATCACTATGGGGAAATTTACACATAGTATGTAAGGAATCCAAGTATTTTTACCTTAGGAATACTATTTTTATCACACAAGGTAACTCATGTTTGTCATTTTATATGTGATTCATCCAATTGTCATCACACCAGACAAATTATAATTATCACAGAATGCTTAATTGGATCATCACCTTAGGAATCTCATGCTCATCACAAAAGGTAGGGACATAGGATCATCACATGAGTGGGGATAGAGATTGTATTATCATCACTCACACTTCTTAGTCTTATCATCTAAGTAACTATAATATCATCATCTAGATCTAGGGGTTCTGATGTATCAACAGGGGTTAAAAGTTTAAACCCGAGTGAAAGAATTTTTTATATTTAAATTCTAGTGTGGACAATCCCACATAATATCTTCACATATGGGTCAGTCACATGTTTAAAGTATTTTGGGGAATATTTCCCATGTATTCTCATCCCATACTAGTACAATAATAAGTTTAAGGTCCAGTGGGGAATTTAGATGTGTATAGTGGTGTTGGGATAATAGTATTTAACCTCAGGGAGGCATCCTATGTACCCTATTAGGAGATAGGGATCAAAACCCAAGTAGTTCAATGTCACAATTTAAGTTTGTGTTACTCGACTAGTCAATTTAGTTTAATATTGTATAGTAAGGATTCTAATGTTGTGAAAGGAGTGATAACAAGGGATTGTGTAGGGATTATGTGTGGAATATGATCACAATATGGAAGGTTTCATCTCATGCTCATTGTATGGGGAATCTCATGCTTTCAACATAGGGTTAGGCTATAGTTTAACATCATATACTAAGGATGTTGTTATGTAGCCTAACATCACGAGACTAAGAAATTTTCATGTGGTTTAACATCATGAGACTAGGATGTTAGACTATTCCATTTAATTACATATAGCTCAGACATTGTTGAGGCTTAAACTTGTAGCTTCCCAGGTTCTACTAAGGTGAAATGATAGTATGAGTGGGGATTACTCAAGTGTTCTACCTGTGGGCCACTAATGAGAAATGATGATATGTGTGGATCTTATAGGAGTGAAATTCATGGGTGTTGCTAAGGAGTGGTGATGGTATGTGTAGGTTGTACATGAGTTTTCTTCCTAGGTTATGCTAAAGATCAGTGATGGTATGTGTAAGGATTACACAAATGTTTTTCCTGGGTGTTACTAATGATAGGTGATGGTATGATTTGGGATTACATGAGTGTTCTACCAAATATGGTGGGGAAAATCTAATGCTCTCTATATTATCCAGCTTATGATAGAAATCTCATGTTCATCACATGAGGCATCTTTGTATCATCACTCAAGGAATACTATACTAATAACATAGGGTAAGATGTAGTTTAAAATCATACATTGAGTACATTATTCTACATAGTTTAATATCATGCAATGAGGACATTGTGTGTGGGGATAATGCATTGAGATACCCATTATTTCTTCCTCATGTACATTCCTGAGGGAATCTAAACCTACTGAAGGTTCAGAGAGTATGATTAGGTCTTACATCTAAAAAGGAGTCACGTGGGAGATAATTGCGAGAAATGGGGATACTTGTGGGGACTGTGCACCAGGGTAGCCCATTATTTCTTACTCATGTAAGGTCATGAGATAATTTTGACCTACTGATGGGGTGGAGAATATGGTTGGGTCTTATACTTGATGAGGAGTCCCAATGGGGAGGAAACATGGAGTTCATCGCCATCCAGAGAGGTGAAAGGTGTTTTATGATTAGGATCGGCCCCATAAGAGGGGATTTTTATGTATCCTAATGAAGGGAATAAAAATCCACATAGTTCTATGTCACTTAATGGGACATGTCATACCTTTTATGGTTGTGTGAAAAAGACTACTGTGGTGAATTTTAAAGTCATTCATCCATGAACAGTGCATTCCGGGCCTATGTGCTATGCAGTTTAGAGTCATATAGTATGAACTGTGTGTGTGTGTGTGTGGTGGTGGTGGTGGGGGGGGGGGGGGGGTCATATCATGATCATAACATGAGTCATATTACACACAAAACATAATTCATATCATTCTTATCAAATGAGGAATCCTATGCTCATCACATAAGGTATATTATAGTTTAATATCATGTGGTGAGGACCAGTGGATAAAAGATGGATAACAATGGCAACTGTGGGACTTAATCCAAAGAAACCCTTTCTAGTTCAACACAATATATGAGTTAGGTTAGGATATTTTAGGAATATATTAAGGAGTATTTCGATTCAGTATATTTAATTAAACCAATAGGAGCATCTCAATTCATGGTGGGGTAAAGGGGCTAAGAGAAATATTCCAACTAAAGGTATTTCAAGGATTCCAAAGGAGTATCTCAACTCATGGTATCATCAAAGGTAGAGTTTGGGGCTATAGATGTAATAGACCAAAATTTCCTTGACCCAGACCAAAAATATCATGGTGTGACCCTTGATTTTTCATGGTGGTAAATGATGGTAGGAAAGGGTATGGGTTGAAGGCTCGAGAGTAAAACCTAACACTAATATTGAGTGGGGGTTTGTGGGCATGACCATATTAACTGATAAACATGAATTTGTGAAATAATATTTCATATAACTACGAGTTTTTTAATCTAACTATGCACAATTTAATGAAACTGTGCACTATTTTACACAACATTGTGTTTTGTTGGAAATTCTTTGGTGTTTCATGAAAATTCATTTGCATGAGGCATAGACTATAAGTGTGATTTTGGAAAACACTATGTTAGGAAACTATGTATTTGCACACAAATTATGTTTCAAAAAAGTTTTAACTTTGTGATAGATTGATTTCCCCATGAATAAAGTTTCACAAAAACATATCAAGTAGAAGCCTATGTGTTAAAGGACTTCATGAGGTAATTTCATGCAAGTTTGGTATTTTGGGGTTGGGTGAATTGTGAAACCCTAATTTTTTTGAGTGAGATCTACAACACTCATATCCCAAAGTGAAGGACCCCAGAACACCCTGAGAGGGGAGGGGTGAATCAGGGTGTTAACTTTTTCTTTTTAAAGTTGTGGATCTTGTTCCCATGTTGGTAGGAACTTGTTAAACCTGTCAAACAAAAGAAAGTAGGAAGTTTACAAAACACTTTTACTTGGTTCACCACAAATGGCTACGTCGAAGGAGCATACCCCGACAGGTTGTTGGTCGTACCTAATTCCACTAAACTTCACTAGATGTGGATTACAATGTTCAGGTATAGTCACTCTGTCCCAAGCACATTGCCTTTACAAAAGTTCAGGGATAGCTCACCGCGTCCCTCAGGTCACTCTTGTTGACTCCCCCTGACTCACTACCTTTGGTAAAGTCTAATTCAGTTTATAGACATGAGGGTCTCTTCAGTAGATTTGCATTGAAGTCTTTATCTCTACTCATCATGAGACTATACTTGCATCGAAGTCCTGAATTGATGCTCTTGAACACACTGAACCACTGATCCAGATAATAAAAAATGCATAAACAAGTTTCACTGACAATTTCGCACAACACCTACCCTTTTCATGCAAGACATTACTATTGCATGCAAAATTTCCTTTTTCACATGGAAAAATATTTTGCGCAACACCACCCTTTTTCGCGCAATTGAGTCTTTTATGCGCTGCTTCAATTTTTACGCGCAAATCTTCCTTTTTTGCGCATCCCAGAATTTTTTGCGCAACCCAGAATATTTCACGCAAAACAGACTATTTAGCACAAGCCTCTTTACATGATCCTTTTACGTGCATTAGACCTCGTACCTTCTCTATGTCTTCAACCGTACGGAATGAGGGGGTCACCTATTATTTATAGGTGTTTGAGACCCCTACACGTAAAACCCCTTGTGACGTGAAAAAATTCTCATCTGGTGCGTAATATTTCACGCTGATATCGTTTTTCGCGCACATCTCCATATTTTTCGCATAGCCTATGCCTTTTCCATTTTTCGATGTTCTGATTCCAAAACACTATTTGTGCAAAAAAACTCAATCCACTATTTCGCGCACCACGCTGTTTTTTGCACCCAGCTCAATTATTTTGCGCACAACCCTTATTTTTCACACACCACTTCTTCTTTTCATGCACCTGCTTTTACCAACAATCAATGTATTCATTTTCTAATTTTGAGGCCCAAAAATTTGGAAAACACTGGGAAATGACGCCACCTTTAATACTCTTGTCTGCTTGAACTGTATGATCACTTTGCTGGTACACATTATAAAATTCCACTAAGGATTAGAAACAAACACAAACCATACTCCAATTCATGCATAGAATAGCCATGGTTCCAACAATATCCCCCTTTGGGTTTGTTGGAAATCACCAAATAAATTCAATAGATCACTATCCACATGCAAACCAAAAATGAAAGAATTAACTCAGCCAACACTCTAAATCTACATGAGAAATGCTTGGTGTAGAAAATAAGAGATGAAGCTTGAATTGGGTTCCCATGTTTTGAAATTCTCAATGACACCCATGTAATTTTCTTACAGTGTCACAGAAGCATTACATGTCCAATGAATTCCTTCTCATCCTATCACTGACACTGAATTATCATCGTGTCACAGAAGCATTACATGTCAATGACATGCCTGAATTTATTCCTTTCTCCCCCATTGGAAATAAACCCAAAGATCGGTAATTGTTCATTGTTCAGCTTAAAACTCACCCCTTGTATAGTATCTTCCCCAAAAACCTGCATCACTTCCATAAACAGATAAAAAGCAGTTAACATAACTGGGGAGAGGGGTATTTCGCAACCTCCTTATGCACTAGGAGGTGACTAAACACCGAGGTTCAACCGATGCTTCTCAAACACAGCCGCTGACAGTGGCTTGGTCAGGATATCAGCCACTTGATCATCCATTCCCACATGATCCATTCTAATCATGCCTTTCTCAACATTCTCTTTGATAAGGTGATACCTTATTTCAATATGTTTTGTACGGGAATGATGAACATGATTCTTCGTAAGATCAATTGCACTCTTGTTATCATAGTAAATCACCATTGGTTGTTTCACCTCACACCAATATCTGTCAATTATTGCTTCATCCATAGCAGTTGAGTGCATGCCTTTGTAGTGAATATATACTCAGCTTCAGTAGTACTAAGAGAAGTACTTTCTTGTTTCTTGCTCAACCAGCCAACAAATTTATTCCCAGTATAGAATACTCCACCACTGGTGGACTTTCTGTCCACTACATCGCCAGCCCAGTCACCATCAAAAAATGATGATAGTTTACTATCCCTTCCTGAAGCAAAGTATAAGCCACAATTGTGAGTACCTTGAATATACCTCATCATTCTTTTAACTGCTTCCATATGTTCCTCCTTTGGATTACTCTGAAATCGGGCCTCTAGACATGTTGCAAAGACAATATCTAGCCATGTCGCTGTTAGATACAGTAGGCTCCCAATTATCCTCCTGTACATGGTGGGGTCAACAAATGTCCCATCCTCATGTTTTCCAAGTTTGGTTCCAACTGCAATCAGAGTTAACATTGGTTTTGAGTCTTGCATATTAAACTTCTTCAGCAGCTCTCTTGCATAATTTTCCTATGAAATGAAAGTGTAATCCTTATTTTGAATCACTTGCAGCCCCATAAATTTTGTGATCTCCCCAATCATAGACATTTCAAATTCTGAATTCATGTGATTAGCAAATTCATCCACTGATTTCTGCCTGCTGCCACCAAATATAATATCATAAATGTAGAATAAAACCATGAACTAATCTTTTGGAGAATTATTCACATATAGATTGTGATATACTCCTCTTATTTTGAATTCCAGCTTCTTGAGATAAGATTCCGGCTGAGAATACCATGCTCGTGGTGCCTATTTCAAGCCATAGAGTGCTTTCTTTAGTTTACAAACCTATGTTTCATCAGTACCAAGAAGAAAACCCACTGGTTGTTATATGTATACTTCTTCTTCAAGTACACCATTCAAGAATGCTATCTTGACATCCATTTGATATACTTTATATCCTCTTTGGAGTTTCATGGAAAGGAAAATCCCGATTGACTCCAATCTAGCCACTGGTGCAAAGGTTTCTTCAACATCAACACCTTCAATCTGTGAATATACTTTACATACCAGTTGTTCCTTGTTTCTAATAACACTTCCATGATCATCAAACTTGTTCTTGAAGATCTATTTTGTACTAATCACATTGTGATCTTTGGGTCTCTTGACTAGATCCCATGTCTGGTTCTTATCAATCTTATCTAACTCTTTATTCATGGATTTTACCCAAGATTCATCCTTTGTAGCTTCTTCAAATGAGGATGGCTCCACAACTGACAAAAATGCAGATTGTGTGTTATTCCTCATCCTCCTTGTTTGTGTGGGTGCACTCCTATCCCCAATTATGTTAGATGGATCAATCTCAGCTATTTGATTTCTCTTGTGAGGTTCAGTTGTATTCTCTCCAGCCAAGGTTTCCTCTTCAGATTCTTCTTCTATGTCAACATCGTGATGTGACTGCTGAGGGATTTGTCCACCTTCCTCTATTTCTGTATTTATATTTAGTCCATGTTCATTTTCTTCCTCACTTTATATCACATCAGCATATGAAATCATTGAAGCATTTGTGGTTTTCTATTCAATGATCTTAACATCACTTCTTTGTATGATCCTTCCTAATCGCTTGTTGAAACACTTATAGGATTTACTGTTCATTGAGTATCCAAGAAAATTTCCTTCATCTGCATTGTCACCATACTTACCTTGTTTTTCTTCTTTGTTCCTGATGAAGCATTTACTTCCAAAAACACGAAATTATTTCAAAGAGGGATTCCTTCCATGCCAAAATTCATATGGTGTCTTCGTCTCACCCATATAAAGTTCTGTTCTATTTTGAATATACACTGTATCTAGAACAACCTCTTTCTAGTAATGTCATGGAATACGACTCTCAATCAACATAGTTTGTGCCATGTTGTTCACCTGTCGATTCCTACGTTCAGCAACTCCATTTTGTTGTGGAGTTCTCATAGTAGCTACCTCATGTTGTATCCCATGCTTCTCTAGGTAATTTTCAAATTCAATGGATGTGTATTCACCTCCATTGTCAGATCGCAACACTTTGATTGTTCGTCCAGTATCATTCTCGGCAATTCACTGATATGTTTTCATGCAGTCAAACACTTGTCGTTTCCTATGAATAACCATTACACATTCCATTCTACTGTAATCATCTATGAAAAGGACAAAGTACCTTTATCAATGAGTTCTGACAACATTTATCGGCCCACATACATCTGTATGAATTAGATCAAGAAGATGATATGCCCTTTTATTCTTTGGCCAATATGAACTGCAGACTAGCTTCCCACAAATGCAAGCATCACAAGACTTTTCACGCTCACGATTTAGGATGGTAATGTCCATGACAATCCTCAACTTTGATATTTTATCCATGTCTTATTGATTTATGTGTCCCAGTCTTTAATGCCACAAACTGTTTTCATATTCAACAGTCATGTAAAAAACATTTTCTTTACTATCAACCTGATACAAGTTGCCTTCTATCCTGCATCCCTTCATAAGTGAATTCCCTATATTTCCCTTGATAGTGAAACCTTTCTGATTAAAAGTAACTATAAGTCCTGAGTCACATAGTTGACTCATGCTAAGTAGATTATGATATAGGCCATCAACATAACGGACTTCAGTCTTCTTTAGTTCTCCATTAGCTAATTCAGTACTTCCACTACCTTTGATTTTCAGAGCTCCATCATTACCAAATCGTAATGTACCATAAACCTTCCTTTTTATGTCCATTAACAGGCCTGAATTACCCGTCATATGAGATGAGAAACCACTATCAAGAATCTAGGTGATATTGCTTTTTGTAGCTTTGAGGGAAACCTCTGCAAGATTGGATTTCTCGATCTTCTTCTTTTCTTTACAAGAGATATTGGATTCAGTATAAGATATTGATGGCCTTCTAATTATTTATTCCACATAATCAGATTCATCATACCCATAATCTTCTTCTAGAGGAGAAAAAATATTTGTGAGATCAACACCATCAGGTAGGTGAATATTGACATGTATTTGAGAGTTGTATGAATCTCTCCTATCAAATCTCTGTCTGCAATACATAGCCTTATGGCCAAAGTTAGAACAATGAAAAAAGTATCCATAGAAACTATTTATTATATAATATAGAGGATATGAAGTCAGTTTCCTTTGTTGGCATTCCAAATCTTCTGCATTCAAGTAGCTCCTTTCCTCTTCGCAATATGACATGGTATGGCCCAGATAGCCACAAAACTGACACTTCATGAGAGGAAATGTCTTCTCACTTGAATTTCTCTTCATACCTTCTTCCTTGGGAGAATAGTTGAACTGCCTATAATTTTTAAAAGTTTGAGGATAATTTTCAATTCTTATTTTAGTTTGGATTGAGGGTTTCTTTTTCATCACTTCAGGTAATGTTTCGACATGTCCAACTTTCATCTTGTCTTTCTTTTGGCTCTCTTTACTTCCAGCAGTTGATGTCTCAGCTTCATAGCCAATTCCACTCTTTCCCATGCAAGCGGGTCTTTTATCACTCAAGATTTTTCCAACCCCATCCGATCCACACTTGGATCTTGCTAGTAATTCTACATATGAGAATCTTCCAAAATAAATTTTCTTCTTGCCCTCATTTATGGTTGATTGAAATTCAATTTTACTTCTAAGAGTAACAACTTCTTCCTCAAGTCCCTCAACAGTCTTGAAATTATCTTCCAGTCTGGATGAAAGGTCATTTATGACCTTTACTTGTTCCTAAATTCTAAGATTTAGTTCCACAACATCATATGTGATTTCAAGGATTGAAGACTGAAGTCTCACTAGATCTTATAGTCGTTCAATTTTTACTTCAAGCTCATCAACATATTCTGATGATTCTTCCACCATTTCCTTCCACTTATTGCATCTCTTACATTTATTCTCAAGATTAGAAAAAGAATCATTAATTTGAGTCTTTGAATCACCATTATGAGTAATCTGATTATCTATGCCTTTATTGATCAAGGGTTCTGACTTTTCAATGGTAGCCATCATGGAAGCATGGTTTCCTGTTTAAAATTCAGGTTCTTCTTCTTCACAAAATTCAGTATCCTCATCTTCCTCTTGAGAGACAAAACTCTTCCTCTGTATTTTATTTCTAGATTTTAATTCTCCCTTTTTGAAAAACCTTTTCTAAGGATTATTGATGTTTTCATCTTCACTATCTTCACCATTGATCTTTCTTAAACCCTTAGAGGAAATGCGCCCAACTTTTCCACAATGAAAACATGTGAGAGGTAACTTCCCTTTGAATTTCCCTTTTCCTTTATAGAACTTCTTTGCAATGAGAGAAAGAATTTTTTTTCTTCATCATCTTCACCGCTACTATCTTTTGAAATTTTCAGTTTATCCATGGCCTTGAATTCCATTTCCTTGCTCACACGAGTCGTATCATCTTCTGGTTTGACTCTCATTTCATATTCTACCAAGATGCTCAGTAGATCATCCAGATAAAGTTTGTAAGGATCTCTTTCCTCAAGGGCTGACACCTTTTCATTGTAAAGGGGTGGAAGTATTCTTAATATTTTATTTACAATATAAATGTCTTTGATTTCTTTTCCTAGACCCCAAATTTCTCCAATCACTTCAGTAATTCGATTGAAGAATGAGTCTGCATTCTCGTTTGGATGCATCTTTAGATCATCAAACCTATTGTGTAGGACTTTTAATTTTTTCTCCTTCACTTTTCTATCTCCTTCATAAATATTTTTGACTTTATCCCACATGGTTTTTGCTGAGGTGCAACTCATCACCTTTAGATAGATCTGATCAGAAAGGGATGCGGTGAGTGCATTTTGTGCTTTAGCATCTACATCAAGAATTTTGATGTCGGTATCAGTCATATCCAGGCCTGTTGGATCGGTGACTTGTATTCCTTGCACAGTAGAAAAAAGAACTTCCATACCAAGAGATCTTAAATGAGATATCATCTGTTCTTCTAGATCTGTAAATTACTTCCATAAAATAGAGGGACTCTTCTGACATTGGATAAATTTTTCATAACGGTAAATGACAGATCGAACACCAGTTAACCTCCCTATGATACCACTTGAAGGACCCCAGAACACCCAGAGAGGGGAGGGGTGAATTAGGGTGTTAACTTTTTATTTTTCAAGTTGTGGATCTTGTTCTCACATTTTTAGGAACTTGTTAAACCTATCAAACAAAATTAAGTAGAAAGTTGACACAACACTTTTACTTGGTTCACCACAAAGGGCTAATTCCAAGGAGCATACGTTGACAGGTTTTTGGTCGTACCTAATTCCACTAAACTTCACTAGATGTGGATTACAATGTTCATGTACAATCACTCTGTCCTAGGAACACTGCCTTTACAAAAGTTCAGGGATAGCTCACTACGTCCCTCGGGTCACTCCTGTTGACTCCCCCTAGCTCACTGCCTTTGGTGAAGTCTCAGTAAGTTTATAGATGTGAGGGTCTCTTCAGTAGATTTTCATCGAAGTCTTTGTCTCTACTCAGCATGAGACTATGCTTGCATCGAAGTCCTAAATTGATGCTCTTGAACACACTGAACCACTGATCCGGATAATCAAAAATGCGTAAACAAGTTTCACTGACAATTGCGCGCAACACCTACCCTTTGCGTGAAAGACTTTACTATTGCGTGAAAAATTTCCTTTTTCACGCAGAAAAATATTTCACGCAACAACACCCTTTTTCGAGCAACTGAGACTTTTACGCGCCGCTCCAATGTTTATGCACAGCTCTTCCTTTTTTTCGCATCCTGGAATTTTTCGCGCAACCCATAATTTTTCGCACAAAACAGACTATTTAGTGAAAGCCCCTTTATGTGATCCTTTTATGCACATCAGACCTCGGACCTTCTCTATGTCTTCAACCGTACGAAATGAGTGGGTTCACCTCTTATTTATAGGTGTCTGAGAACCCCATGTGAAAAACCCCCTGTGGCACAAAAAACTTCTCATCTAGAGCATAATCTTTCACACCGGTATCATTTTTTGCGCACATATCTAGATTTTTCACGCAGCCCATGCCTTTTCCATTTTTCGATGTTCTAATTTCTAAACACTATTTGCGCGAAAAACCTCGTTGCACTATTTCGCGCACCACGCTGTTTTTCACGCCCAGCTCAAGTATTTCGCACACAACCCTTATTTTTCGTGCACCACTTCCTCTTTGCGCGCACCTGCTTTTACCAACAATCCATGTCTTCATTTTCTGATTTTGAGGCCAAAATTTTTGGCAAACACTGGGAAACAACGCCACCTTCAATACTATTGTCTGCTTGAACTGTATGATCACTTTGTTGGTACACATTCTGAACTTCCACTGAGTATTGACAACAAAAATAAACCATACTCCAATTCATTCATAGAATATCCATGGTTCCAACACAAAGTCCTCCCAAAAAATGGGGGGGGGGGGTTGATTCCATATTTATAGGAATTTTGGCTATGTTGCAAAACTTGGCCCGTATCGTGCAACTTTGGGATATTTTGTAAAACCTTAGAGTTATGAAAAATTGCCTTTATTTTTGGAGGTTTTCTCACATATTTATAGATATTCTACATTTCAAACCATCTTTCTCACATAACTATGTTGTGTGACATTGATGGAGTTTCATACACTATTAGAAATTTTCAAAAAACTATAGACTTTGCTTCAGAATCACCTATATGGCTCTTTTTAGAATTCTAAATTTGAATTACCATAAATTTTTATCCATAAGTATATTTGGGATCTAAAAATCATAAAAAATAAACCTATAAAATGAACTATGCCCTTGGATGAGTGTTTTTTTCATTTGGTCTTTTCTGGATGCATTTTGTTGTGCCAACACCATTTTCACCCAATAAGATTTATATTTACTAGTGGATTAAACCAAAAGTAATTGGTTATGGTATATAGAATCCATATAATAATTCATTGATTATTTTCATATTGAAACTTATAATACACTTACTACTTCCATATTTGATATAAGTTTGTAATTATTAACTAATAATGAGTCACCATCCTCAATGACTAGAAAACCATATCTCTTTGGTTATCTAATATCTATGGTGATCTTATATAGTATTTGTGTCTCTAGAACATATTATTTCATGAGGTCTTATTGAATTTGTTCATGTGAAAACTCCTATGTATCTTGAGCATCAACTTTATCAAAGTCAATCTTTCTCCCACTATCTCATTTAAAGATGAGCTTCATCTCAAGGAACCTAACATGTATGGTCACTACTACTTTTTTTAGGTCATGTATAGATAATATCCTCTTGTTTCATTGGGGTATCCTTTAAAGATACACTTTTTTACCTAGATCTATAATTTATTTCTATTAGTGGCATTAACAAACACCTCACAACCCCACACATGTAATTTAGACAACACATTTTTCATCCCATTCCACAAATAATACGAGGTACCATTTTTTTCTTTATTTTGAACTTGGTTTAGCACATGTGATACAATATGTAATGAATATACCCAAAAGGATAATGGTAGGTTTTCATAAATCATAATTTATCTCACCATTTACAACAAGGTGTGGTTTCTCATTTTTCTAACACCATCCCACTATGGTGTTTATGGATAAGTGAGTTTTAAAGAATCCCAAAATCCCATAGATAATAAATAGACTCTTGGTTAAGATATTCTATAAATTTATTTGATCAAAGTTTCATTATCTTATTTCCAATATGATTCTATAATTCATTATTTAACTACTTAAATTTCTCAAATGGTTTATACTTATACCTTATTAAGTATATATAACCATATATACTCAAGTTTTCAATAAAATTAATGAAATAATAATTCACACATCTAACTTCAACTATAAAGGTCCACACACATATGTATGAAATAATTCAATAAGATCTCTATCCCTTTAAAAATTTCCACAAAAAAGAGGTTTAGTCATATTTCCTTGAAAACAACATGACACATACCAAGTGGTTTTAGTTCAAAAGAATCGAAATACCCATCTTGATATAGCTTTATCAAGTGCTTATCATTTACATGAACAAGTCAATGATTCCACAACTGGGTGTGATATGAGTCATGTGAACTTGATTTTTTATTAATTTCCGATACTAAATTTTCATATTATAGTACATAAAATCCATTATTAAGATGTGACATACCATTACAAATACCATCTTTATAAAAGTAGAAAATTTTATTCCAAGATTTGAATATAAATCCATCCATGTCTATAGTTAACATAAATATAATGTTTTTAGTTACACTAAGATCATAATAAAAATTATTTAAAACAATAGTCAATCACATTGAAAAAGTAAGGTGGTAGATTCCTATAACTATGATTTTCATTCATACTCTATTGGAAGCTAGAAGATCCACCCCACCTCTAAAAACCTTCCTTAATATACTTAGTTTATATATTTAGATAAAAATGTATACACTAAAAGTTATATCTAATACCCAAATGATAGATATGGAAAGGATACATTCAATAAAAACCACACCTAAATCTTCCTTGTACTTCTTTACTGAGGTTTAGTTCTTTGTCCAGTGGCCCTTTTTGACACATGAAAAACATTCTGAAATTTTTTCCTTGGATTTCCTATGGATCTTCCTCTTCTTGGAAGGGTGGTGCAAAGAATCCTTATATTTTAAATTGGTCTTTGGGGATTTTTATTTTATATCCCTCTTAATTTCTATAAGTAATGTGAGTTTTTCATACCTAATGTCCTAAGATACTTTTAAAATGAAGGTAATGACATCTCAAAGAAACTTCTCAATATTTATCATATTAAAATTCATAGTAAATCTTGATAAGATTAGAGGTATTAAAGAAAGTACATGGTTGTGAACAACTCATTGGGAAGTTTAAAACCCAAGACATACAAATGATCAAAATATCCAATAATCTGGACTATATGAGGTCCGGTTGGTGCTCATTATCTAAGAATTTACATGAAAAGTGCCTTGAATATCTCATACCACTCCTTTCTATATTTCCCTTGATAAAGTTCACAAAGATGGGATAACATGCTATATAATTCCATATCATCATGCAGCTTATTGATCCCATTAGACATGGATGATAAAATTAGGCATTAAATATCTATTAGTCATCTACTTATTTCGAGAATATATCTTGTTCTTCCTCACTATCCTCCTTATAAGGATATTTATCTAGAATAGGAGACTCTAGAATGTACAATTTCAACCCTTGGTGTAGTAAAATGCACAAGAGATTGTACCACTATTATAAATTCATGATTATTAGAAGATTATATTTCTATAATATCAATATCTATGATAATTTTGAGGTCACATTACTTTCAATTTTATATAAAAAAAATTAAAATTAGATTTTAGTAATTTATGTTGATTACCAAAATGTAACGTAATAAATTTCATTTATTAATATACCACTAGTTTATCAAATCCCAATATACCTCACCATTATAGTTGGGATATCCTTTTACATGGATATTATAGTGTCAAGGATACATATTTACCATCTAATAACCTATATAAGTGTCTATAATTACTTAAAGGTATTTAAGTAGGTGGGTATTTCTAGCTATATTAACTCACAATTCCTTGATCTATTGTGTGTAATATTCAATCCTGAAATCCTTGAATTATATTTCCTCTATACTTGAATATATGTTACACCAAGTCTTGATAGGGAAACTACTCTTGGTTCTAACTTTATTAAACCAACACAAAAAAAATCATCAAAACTTCTTGATAAATGGAAGTTTTCTGATATGAGGAAGACCAACACTTTGATTTATGATTTCATCCTAAATCAAGTAAGGAAAGCTAATATCTACCCTAGTATATACTTGAGATATTTTTATCATTATGTATAAATATTATTTCTTTTATCCTTTAACATTCTTGTTAATATTATTTATATTTTACATAATTAATTGACCATTTCTTGATAAAATAATTTAAACATAATCCATTTATTTTATTCCATGTTGCATGCATTTCAATTCATTTATTTTAAGTAATCTTCAAGAAATAAAAAAACACAAATTATTAACCATGCACTATAAAATATTGATTTAATATATATGACATGATCCTGATATTTTCTACTTGTTAGTTTATCGAGTGGATGATAAACTAAACCTTGACCCTAGGGGAACAATCTATTGAATTGATATTATTTCAAGTTACAAAATTTTACCTATTCACCTATGTATCTCTTTGGTTGGTTTTACTTCTACTCAACCTTGAACTGACTCTATTTTCCTATGATAACCTTACATTACATATGTTTACTCACACATAGGTTTGGGGAACTAGGGGTATGGGGTTACATAAAAGAAACAATGGAAAAAAATACCATATAGTATAAAGAAGGGGAGGTGATTCAAAAATCATTTTTTAGCCATGGTATTATTTGATCATTTATTAGAATCAAGTCCAAATATTATAACCAATTCATTACACACAAACATACAATTTTATTAGATTAAATGAACAAAGTAAAAAAAGAATCAAGGGTGTGTAAAAGTGGAGGAAAAGTACATCACCAATGAAAACATCAGTACCCTTTGTGGGGAGATAATGAATGAAATCAAAAAACCTGATTGGAACCTTTTGTGAGGCCTTATAGGCCAAAAAATCAGCTATAAAATTACCTTTCATCCATGTGTGAGAAACCTCAATGCTAGTTGGAAGGAGATATTTTCATCTACGGATCAAATAAGTAATATCCAAGAGAGTAGAGATTATACATTTCAATGAGTTAAGAATAACTTGTGAGTCCATTTCCACAATATCCAAAGAGATTTACTTAGAGTGGAAAATTTCAAGACCGTTAAGCATGGATTCTGCTTCCACCTTAAGAGAGTTCCAAATTCTATAAAATGAGTTGAATGTGAGTAACACCGAGATAATTGAGTCATGAACCAATAATCCAATCCACATTAAAAATTGGATGCAAGACCCATCTATATTTATTTTGAGACCAATGTAAGGGGGCATCCATCTCACCCACTGTCCCTCAGGCTAGGGATTGGATAAAGTGTGGTGATACTGTCAGGACAAAATAAACCTAAGAGAGGGGTCTTTTTCCCACTAGTTGAGAATCAATACAAAGTCCATCACTAAACATCTTGTTCTAACCATAAGGAACATGTGTGTGTGTGTGTGGGGGGGGGGGGCTTGCGTCTTGCTTGGTTCCTTACCTCCCATATGTTCCAAAATCCTACTGTAAAGATAAGGGAGTGAGCCCTCTCCTCATGCTTATTATTATGGGTGCCACTAAACCACTACTATAATAACTCATACATGGATTCTTCTAAAGGGTTATAATCAATTAATTCCCCCAACACACTCTAGATTTTCTAGGCCCACTTACTTTAGATAAAAAATGGGATGTGGACTCCTCCTTATGTGCCTTATAGTAGGAGCATCTGGAAGCGATATTAATGCTTTTCCATTTAACTGCCTTGTCTATAAGAAAATAATTATTTCAAACCCTCCAAACTAAGAAGTTGTATTTTGAGGGGAGGGACTTACAATAGAGAATATCACCCCACTGATTGATATTTTTATGAAGGACTGATACCTTCCTTTAAGCCTTATCTGAAAAGGAGACAGATTGGGTACCCATGAAGATGTATGCATATGAGGATTACTGTAGATTAATTCCATGATATATCTTTTTTTGGGTGGGGTTGAAAATTGTATTAATGAAGGATGGGAAAGAACTGGCCTATTTGAATATTAAGTTGTGTGTGGGTCACCCTAGATTGATGAGGACCTCACCAATATTATTGTAGTTCCAAAAACTTATGTCTCTGTGACCAAGAATCCATCGTGAGTTGTTTTGCATCTCCATAATGTGACCATTCCAGGACTTCTAGAGAGGAGATGAGTTCCCTATGGTTGGGCCAAGAACATTTCCCTTGCAAGTATTTAATGAATTATTTTCACAATGAAAAGTATTTAACAGTATCCTAGGATGATTTACCTTGAATTAAATGCACCAACTCACTCACATTCCTCACACCAATACCCCCATTATCTATAGGGTTTGTAAGATTATTCTAGGAAGACCAATGAAATTTTACCTCCCCCTGAGCATCCCAAATGATATCATTTAAAATTATATCAATATCCTTTATAACTGTCTTTGTAACCCTAATCAACAAAAGGATATGCATGATAATGGATGTCAACATGAAGTTGATGAGGGTGATTCTATCACCAAAGGAAAGAAACCTATTTTACTAGTTTGTAATTATATTTTTAATCTTAATAATCATGCTATAAAAGTATCTGATACTAATTCTTCCTAGAGAAATTAGTGCTCCCAGATACTCCATAGGGAAGGAATTCCTTAGAATTCCCAACAATGATTCAATATCACTCCTTCGTCTCTTTTAACATAGATTGGAAAGAAACACACAAATTTTCTTCTTATTGATGATTTTTCCACTCCATTTGATATAATCTTCCATGATTTTGTTAAGTCCTATGATAGTGGAACTGTAGTCATTGAGTAAAAAGATCATGTCCTTAGTGAAGAATAGGTGAGAAACCCCAGTGAAGTGAGCACCACATAGATAAGGATTGATGGTTCCCCAATGGATGCTAGAGTTAACAAGTCTTCCGATAGAATCTTGATCAATAATGAAGATGTTGGGAGAAAGGAGGTCACCTTTTCTTAGATCCCTATTCAGTTCCATGAATCCACATTTCCTCCCCAAGAAAGAGATATTGAACCAAGGCGAGATGAATCAGTAAAAGAATATGATGACTACCGATTCAGAAAGTCCCATTCTTCTCATGACCCAAAGGATGAAGTTCTATTTGTGATGATCATAAGCATTATCCATTTCAAACTTAATATCTATATTAGATACCATAACATTCCCTTTAATTCCACCAAACATCTCCTGAGAAATACCCATAGATCCTTGAATAAAATGAACTTGGATAAATGCATGTTGTTCCTCCGACACCTAAGAGTGAATGAAATGAGAGATCCTTTTATTTATGATGGTAGCTAGAATTTTTTAGGAAGAATTGCATAAGTTTATTGGTCTATATTGAGATATGGAGGATATATCTTTCACCTTTAGGATAAGAATCATAGTGGTGACACAAAAAATTTGGGGAAGAGGTCCCCATGGAAGAAATACTTGATTACCTTAATGAGATCCTTCTTAATAATATCCTAGGATCCCACATAGAAGGACCCCGAGAAACCATCTAGACCTGGGGTGTTTTATTTTTTGAGGGAATTAATTGATGCCCATATCTCCTCCTCCTCTAGAATGATCTCTAGTTGATCATTGACATGGGGGGAAATAATGTGTGGGATAGATCTAAAAATATCCTCTTTCCTACCTAGGTATTTGTTCTTCATACAAGAGTTAGGAATACAAGGTAAGGAAATAAAGTGAGAGGAAACCATACCAATGACCACCACTCGATCCTTTATAAATGAACCTTTATTTATATGGATATTTGGAACATTATAGCATCTCTTATCTTTCAGGAATTCATGGAAGAACCCTGAATTTTGATCCCCTTATTTAACCCAAGTGGTGCAGGATCTTTCAAAAAGGCTTTTTTCCTACTCCAACAAAATATCATTAAATTGTTTCTTATTGAGCCCAAGTGAAGTAAGCTATTCATCATCCCAAGATTATTACAATCTCATATAATCTTGGTCAATATCCATTTTAATCAAGTCAAAATAGTGTTGAGCAGAGTGAATAGAATTAACCTAGACCGTAAGATCATTTATCATGAGATGAAACTTGTTATGAAATTTAATTCATTAAATCCCTTGAATAATTTTCTACCAGGAGCCATGAATCATTGTAAGGTAGATTTGGTACTGTGGCTAACAGATAGAAAATAAGAAATGGCCACTATGAGGATAGATGCCCCTATGTTTGTTACACCAGGTAAATTTTGTCCCCCAAAAATCACAAGTCCATGATCCCCTATTGAGTTGCAAAGAAGGAGAAAGTAAGTCTATCTACGAGACAATAGAATACCCTAAATTTTTTATCAGAGGCATATATAATAGAATTAAAATAACCACCAACAAACCATGCCTCCTCACTCAGATTGAATTCTTCAAGACCATTCCATAAAGACTCATGATTCCTTGGATCACATCTAGTATACATGAAGGAGAAAATACAAACCTCCTCACCAGCAAAAATCTGGACCAAAATATATTGGTCTGATTCCCCCAACATATCAATGCTTACTAAGGAATTCCATAAAACCCATATGTGCTGGTTTACTAGATCATCATGCATAAAATCATGCATGCCAAATCTTTTAGAGAATTACCAATCATAGAGGGATTTAGTTTTAGTTATAGAAAAAAGAAAAGAGAAGCCTTATTTTTGGATGCCTTATTGGAGAGTTAGTCCAATTTTAACTAGGATCCCAAGCCTGGGGAATTACAGATAATTAGAGATATCACTGGAAAAGGGGGTTCTTGGAACTAACCCTTGGTGATTGAATCCCCATGCCTCATGAACTTGAAGCCACTAAAAGTATTATGGATTGGGATCTTGTGTGGACCCCATTGGATAGAGATGAATGATACAAGGGAGATTAAAGATATTTATCAGATGCTTGTGATCATAACCAAACAATTATCTTAGCTAGATGAGGAGGGGAGGGGATGGTCAGAGCATAGGATAATGCATTTTTGTTGTTGTAAATCAAGAAAATAGGAGATGAAGGTCCTATGGCCCAGATAATAATAGGATCAATAGACTAAACTTCACCAATAGAAGATTTCCATTTGGACTCTTTACTTGAGAGAATAGGATAAATGATGGACAAGGGAGGGGGAGGTGGGAATGATGGGTATAGGGTGAGGGCCAAGCAAGGGGAGCTAGGAGGATGAGAAAATTGGAGAGAGTAGATATGAAGAGAATGGGGATATGGGAGGAATGGGATTAGGTCCAAGCAAGGGGAATAATAGGTAGAACATGGTGGAAGAGAAAAACAAGGATAAGGAATAGGATCAGGGGGATTGAACTAGCGGCTCAACATATAACACCGGGGGAACCAAAACTAAAGCCTTAGATGATCGATCAGGACTCAACCCCAATGAAGAGGATTTACCTATAAACTATTGATTCTTCTGACCAAGCAATGGGTGACATGAAGCATGCTTTCTGTAAATCAACACTAAGTGTCCATGGATATGAAAAATCGTATAGAATTGAGTCCCCAAAAGAAAAGATATAACTTTCCTCCATTACAAAGAATCCTCAACTTGAAGTAGTAGTTATGATAGAGGTGGAGAAGATAGGTCTATAGAAATAAAAATATGATCTGAAGAAGCATTATCAAGATATAGAGTACGGTTGTTCGCATAGAGGATCTCACTGAGTAAGTCCCCTATTTTCTCTAGTAATCCTGATTTTTGAAACAAAAGTGGTAAGTATAGATAATTTAACCACATAGACTCAACCAGGGACTCGTGGCTACGATGGACCTCTATTGAACAACGATGAAGGTGAAACATCCAATGATTTAGAGATCTAGGACTACAAGACCATGCCTTAACAAAATCAGAATGAGAAGCCAGGATGCTGTAGAAAGAATTCCTGTTAAGCTGAGAGACTTTGGATGGAAGAGAAATCCCCCAGGATCAGACAAAATTCTAGAAGAGACCCAAAAACAAGTTTTCATCCCCAAAGAAAGCCATAAGAGTCTATATGAGAAGGTTCGGGGCCTCCCTGAAATAAGATACAGGAACAGATAGCACCATAGGCCCATTGATGGATCCAGATATGAAAAATGACACCAAAATCGCTGAAAAAAGGGAGGATCGGGCATGATGTGCCACAATATTACATAATGCATAGTTTCGTGGGTCAAACTATGTAGTCTACATGACATGTATGACCACACGACATTCCATTAATATATTTGGCGTGTATCACTATAAATTATCATGAAGTACATGATGTGTATGATGACCATACATGATTTTTAGTCCCAAAATAACATGTAAATTAATTAATTAAGAATTTTTTATATTGAATAACATGTTTAAATCCCTCATCATGTATTACATCCAACAAACCCGATCACAAGATGTATACACCAGTAAAATTTTGTATAGTTTGGTTTGATGGTATAATTAATATCTATTTTTTGTAATCAATTCATGCAGCATATAACCTAGGTTGGAGTGTACTGCACATGAATGGGTATGAGTTACACGACTTGTACAGCTAGATATAAGCTATGTATTTTAATCTCTAGCCGTATGTACTAAACTCCTATGGGATAAACATGTTTTTCATGTATATATTTATTAGTTACATGAGGTGTATTATATCTACACATCATAGAGTCACAATTGGCTCATGTTTCTTGACTGTTAGTAAATATGAAATGTTTAATTAATACATACAATATAATTTAACCACACAATATCTATGATTCCCACATGGACAAACCATGTGGGGGTTATAGGGTATGTACACCAGTTACACTCTGTGTAACCCTTCAAGACATGTACCATATGGCATAGTCAACACATGAGGTGTAATGATACCACATACCATTCTCCTATAAAACTTTCTACAGTTTTCATAACTCATCCTGGTGGAGTAAAAAAGGGTACACAAGATGTAATTTCTTAGTTTCATGTCATGTATTCCATATTATCTATCTAGAATATCTGGATCCTTTAGATGTGATATTCAAATGTTCTTAATATATTATTGGCATTTAATTGGTCATATAAAGGTAAAAATGGAACATATCTCATTTTTTGGATTTAAGAATGAAAAAATAGAAATGAAAACTAATAAAAAATTTATAATTCAATCAATAAATAAAAAATAATTATAAATTAATATGTGACTAATTTGATAGCACTTGAAGGTTCCATGGCATAATAGAAGAATTTTGAGCTCATGTTTAATAATATTTTCCCATCATTTTGTTTATATAAATCCCTATAACTTAAAAAAATAAACACTAGAAGATTCAAAGATGTGATATTTATTATATAATTTATAATTTATTTGTTTAATAAATAATTACCTTAGCTTTCAATTCATTATTTGTTATCAAATTGGTTACCACCCTTTTCATACGATTGTTGTGATGGAATATTAAAGCATAGAATCCATATATTGGTATCCATACATGATATATAAACTTCAAAATGTCATATTAAAATCTCTAAGAACTAGAATGAATGATTCTAACTGGTTGTGTTCTTCATTATTGATCATAAAAATAATTCCTTTTAGTATTTAAGGGTTATTCTAGCTCTCTCAAGGCATGAGACGGAGGAGAAGGATTGATTCTCTCAATTCTTGAGATCATTCTAGAAGAACTTCTCTATAAGGTTAAGATAATTCTCTAAGGAATATTTGTTATTCAAAATGGTCCTTAACACTATAAATGATATAATCAGGTTTAAATACTTAATTCAGAGAATAAGTTATTGTAAATAGGCCCTTAAACATTATATTAATTCTAATTGAACACAATGTGGAATAATAGTATTATTATTATTATTATTATTTCATTAAAGTGTGTAAATCCCATAGATAATTTAAATTTTATTTCTTTAATAAATATATTAATATTTATTTAAATGATTTTAAATATATCATTTCCATTGGACCATTAACTCTTTATGTCAATCCTCTTAAGTATTTATCAAACCTTGAATAATAACTAATTATTTAAATAAATAAATATCAATTTACTTTTTTTTTTCAATAAATAAATAAATAAATATTATATTCACTAAATGGGTGATTAAATTTTTATTTAATATTCAACTCGTACATATATATTTTCAAATAACCAGTGAATGAATATAAAGGATCAACATAACCTAGATAATTATTATTCCTTATAACTTGAGAATAATATTTATTCTAATATTAAAATAAAATACAATTTAACTATTATTTTAAATCCACTTAGTGTGTGACCCTCTTGGTCTCTTTCTCAGTGGAATTAGACTAACTAGACTAAAGTCTAAGATCAACATCTGAATACATATTAAGGAACCCATAGAGAAATAAGTTAATGTCACAATAATAACAACCTCCTATGAATTCTCTCCATGTATTATAATCACTTTTTCTCGATATATCATTAAGAAGTTTACATCTTATGTGTCATAAAACTATATACTTAATATATCTTTATTTAAATTTCCTAAAATAAACTTTTTGATAAAACCACTATAGCCATGGATTTAATTAGGTAGTTATATTTCAATAAAAGGGCTTAAGATATATACTTCCATTAACTTAGAAGGTAAAAATCCTTTCACAACTTATTCATTAATTCCATATAACACCTGACACAGCCAATGTACCCTACCTTACCCCGAGTACATGTCATCATGGTTTTCATAAATACATATAAGTACATGAATTATGATATTCATTAACAATAATCTCAAGTACAAGTACCAATGTGCACATTGATAGATAATAATACCCAATAACACTTATAACATGTGGAATTCCTATGGGTGGGTCCATTCTCATAAACTCATCTCTTGGAGATTACTAAATGTGAACTGTACAAGAAGAAGTATCAATGTCTTATGATCCCCCAACACCTGATAGCCTGGATTATCTATGTCCAGTCAGATAGATTCCATACAGCTATAAAACATGTATTTAAGAATATCATAATAAAAATCAAGGTTATCATCATAGTATGGAACTATTATGACCTTTCAATAAAACATATACTCTAAGGACATTATCACATTAATGTTAAATAGAATAAAACTCTTCATGTTATAATATATTTATTATTAATATTCAAAACTTTGAATATACATTTAATCAAAAGTATAAATTAGTTAATTCTAGTGCACTAAACCCAACACCAATACAATGGAATAGGAAGTTTTATTCCTTTATATGGATGACATGAATTTATCCAGAGAAACTTAGATAATTTTTGATACCAAATGGTGTACATGGATGACAATTACATAATACTTCTCTTGTATATGGATGACATGCTTCTGGAGGGTTCAGACATGAAATAGATTCAAGAGGTGAAAACTGATTTGTTTGGAAGGTTTGAGATAAAGGATCTTGGGAAAGATAAGAATCTTTTGGAGATACATATTAAAAGAGGAAATAATACTATAACTTTGGTTTTGTCTCAGATGGAATATATCTAGAAGGTCATCAAAAGGTTTATAATAAAAATATGTAAACCTGTGTCAACCCCATTATATAGAAACTTAAATTATCTAAGGAGAAAGTACTGAAAATAGAATATGATTATAAGAACATGGAGAAATTTCCATTTTAATTATAATTCAATAGCTTGATATACACCATGGTTTGTACAAGGTCAAACATTTCAAATGCAGTGGGAGTTTTTTGTTGGTATATAGAGAATCTTGGAAAGGATCCCTGGGAAAATGTAAAGAGGATTATTTGATATCATAAAAGTTTAAAATATATAAAATTATATTTCTGAATTCATTATATATTTTAGGGTTGTGTTGATGTAGAATTTATAGGGGATATAGATACATGAAATAGTTCCACATGATTTTTGTTTAGTTTTGGAGGAAAAACCATAAATTGGGTGTCATGGTTGAAACCAGTAATAACATTATCCAAAATAGAAACAAAGCATGTGGCCATCATGAAATCTAGGAAGGAATTTATTTAGATGAATTGTTTATTAGAAGAACTAAAACAAATCAATGAAAGTTGTTTATTATTTTGTGATAGTGGGATAAAAATTCATTTGGCTAAAAATTTAGTGATTCAATCATGGAAAAATCACATTTATATAAAATATAATTTCATAAATAAGATATTGAATGATTAGGTGTTTGATATATATAAGATAGGTGGAAGTAAAAAATATAGCTGATATGTTCAACAAGGTCTTAGTTCTAGAAATTATAAGGTAGTATTGTGCTTTAGTGGGACTTGGGTTACCATAATGTGGAATGGAAACACTAACTATTACTCTGGAAGTTGGGATAATCAAGATTTTACTAATTTATATAGGGAGTGTGAACCCTTGAAAGAAATATTAAAGGGAGAGATTGTAAGGAAAGTGTGAAGTCTACTTTAAAGTTGTATTTCTTATGTCAAGAAGGAGTAATTAGAAAATAAGGGAATCAAAATTATATAGGCTGATGGAAGTAAGAGAATGAGAGGAGCTAGGCTGGTTAGTAAGGATATGATGTGGAACTAAGAGTGTAGGTGTCCATGTCTAAATGATGGAATGTATAATATCTGGCTCATGTAAGAATCACTTTGATAGTGTTACATTAAGTATTCATTATGATTTTCAAAGTATCTATATAAATCATCATCGGGATATGTGATAATTATTAAATTATTAATAAAATAAATAATGATTAGTAAAAAAGGTATAGAGTTGATATTTTAGTGATTATTTTGATGTGTTAAGTGTTTTTATCTAATATATAAATTCATGTTGTGATCATATGAGTTATTTTGAATTATTTTAAAATTATTAATTATCAATTTATATGTTTTTCTTTGGAATAACTACTATAAAAATATTTAAATGTGTGAAATTATTATGTAAAGGAGATAACACATGAAATAAACTAAGAGAGTGATTTGCATGTTTTGGTAATTTTTTAATTATGAAAATATTATTGTATAATGTGGTATGAACATTATGGAAATTAATTATATAGATATGAAAAGTGATATGAAAAGGTGAATTAGTTTTTTAATCTTTTTTAGTATGGAATTGGTTAAAGTGACTAAGAATAAGTATTTGGGGATGTAAATTTCTTCGTGAAAATATTATTTTTGAGCATGGAAGTGTGTTTGTGATTATTGATGTTTCTATGTGAATTTATAAAATGTTTTAGCTATTAAATTGGAATAACTTGGTATTGATTATTAATTTGTTGAGATTATTCTTGATATGTTTTTATCCAACTCTTATCTGTTGAGAAAATTTCATGAAGGTAATTACCTATAAGGAGCCTTGGGTTAGGTTGATAAATGGGATATTGATTTGAGAGAAATGTGTTTGTCTTGTACTTGGGTTTATCTTGAGAAAAATGTAATTCCATAAGTTTTACATATGATATGATATGATTCCAAGTGTTTATAATATTAGAGGATGATGATCCATGAGTTTGGATTTCATGTTCTAAATATCCCGACACTAGCAGAAACTAGTATGATATTTTTTAAGTGTCTCAGTTAAAACCTAATAATTTATTTTCATGTTGAAAATGATGTTTTTAAATAATTTAAAGATTTAAATAATTTATAGATCATCACATCTTAAAATTAAAGGCTTTCATGGGGTTAAAATGGTTTTTATTTAGGATTTATTCTCAATACCTATGTGTACACACCTCACGTGCATATAGATTATATAAATTATATTTCTAGTAAAGGTAAGAGGCTTATGTAAAAGGGTGATGATGTGTGAATACATACTGTAGACGGGATCAGGTGATTTTTGGTTTCATGTATAAGGTCATCTATATTTTGTTATATTTATCATTTTAGTTGTATTATTTTATACTTTGGTATTTGATTTTTACTTTAGCGACATGTTTGGATTAATGAAATTCACAAGAATTTATGGGACATTGATATGATATATTAATATTGTTTATATTATTTCCAATTGATTAATATTTTATATACCATTTAATTTGGTAATTTTATATAATGAATAATAAGAGTGTAAATCACCCCAAGTGATATCCTTAAACCCCTGGAGCTAGTTGATAACCTTTGGTGATCATGGATCACACTTGAGAGCACATAGAACATCAAATTTTTGGTACAATAATGTTGGGGTGGGATGCTATTAGGTACTTAAAACATAAATAAATAACTAAATAAATAAATAAATAAATAAATAAAAATTATTATTTTTAATAATATTTTAAAAAATTATATTCGAGTTTAGGTTTGGGTTTTAAATGGTTTTTATCCTAAAAAAGTTATAAAAATTAAAAAACATAAATATAAATGGTTATTTAATATTGGGTTTAATAGGGGTCTAATTACACTTATTAAGTGAAGTTAAGGCAATTAAAAAAATCTAAACCAAGATCTCCTTGAAAGATCACATAATCCATGTATAAAAATGTAAATAAAGAACTATGTAAATAGTATGTGTACCTTATACTAATGAGAACTAAAAATTTCCATATTTATTATTCATGGTTGATGAAGATCAAAAAATTGGTAGCCAAAGGGAATCCCACCTCTAGAGGTATCTATTTGTTAGATATATCATTTGACATTTGCATAGAACCATTTATACTCTACGGTGTTCTAACGCCTTATTATGTAATGTATATAGAAGAAAGAAAGTTGTTTATGGAAGAGAGATTCATATAATCATGAATAAATCACATTAACTCCTATCTCAATAAGGTGAGATATTTATAGGGCACTCAAGATTCCCCTCAAGAGTTCATAAATTAACTCATGCATGATAATTCATGAGTTCATACCTCAACTAACTCATGGACCATATATATGAATTTATTTAACTTCATGTTAAATCTTTTGAAATGGTCTTTTAAATGATATCCAATGTTGAAGAAATCCTTCAATGATAACTTTTTTCATTTAGAAACCAAATTATCATAGGTTTTAGTAGCATCTCATGCAAACTGTAATCCCACCATACATTGAACCAATGTATTAACATGATATGCATCTCATGCATATCAGAATATGTTGGTGATAATGTATTTTTAATACTTTTATTAAGATATGTTGGTAGCTAAAAACTCTCAAGATATGATTAAGGATACATTGGAAGCTATGTATCCTCAAGGCTAGGATTTAGGGTATATCATTTCCTTTAATCTACCACTTTTACTAAAGCATAAAATAATTTTTTCAATTTCATCTCACACTATATCATATAAAATAACACATGAAAAAAATACAAAAATATTTTGGATATCTTACAAAAAAATTTTGGAAATATTTCATCAACCTCACCATGTATCACATCATATGAAATTCATTGTAAATACCCATCCAAAACTATTTTGGTTTGACTCTAAGTAACTTTTAAAGAATATATCTGAGTCATACTCAATCCCCATTCAGTTAACTAAAATGTTTGAACCCAAATACCTTTGTAGTGTTGAAAAATAATATGAATATATGGATCCATAAATTTAATAAAATTGTGTCCTCTAGGATCACATCAATACTACTCAAGCTATAAAGTGATCTAGATTGATCACCATTAAACACATGTATTTCTATACTTATATTCACCAATCACATCACATTATAACATGAACCATAATACATTATTATTGTATAAGATATCAATTGATCAGAGGAAACAGAGTATGTTAAGCCCATGTAGCCAACTCACACGTTATCAATTATCTAAGTATAGACTAACTGGGTTAATGAATAAAACACATGTCATTCACCTATGTGGATGACCACATCACATGTCCCTCACCCAAATAGATAATAACATCATATCTACTATCTAGAAGTATCCGTATACTTGTTCACTCTATATCAATTAAGGGTATTTATTCCATACTCATTATAAGAGAGGCTAAACCCCATCTTAGTTGTTCTCCAATTGATAACACACTCAAAAAAATACCCAACCACTTATGATTGTCTAATCCTAAAGGATTTATTAATAAAGGTATCAAATTATAAAGTTTATCATGATAGGTATCTCCCAAAACTTAGGTAAGAGAGAAAATAGGACCCATAAACTCCTAGTATACCAAATTCATAGTGTATAATACTCTATGCGGTATATATAGTACGTCATGTTGTGCAAAAAAACATTTTTTGTGTGCTGCATGATCATACTCTATATCTTGTTACTAGAATCTTACACATGATAATATTAATATTTTTTTATAACCTATAATAATCCATGATAAAAAACAGTTAGTTATAACTCAAAGTCATACTTTGAGAGGTCAATAATCATTACATTTAACAAAATGTATATCAATATACACATTTATATATCCAATGTGAATGTATGATAAAATAGTTATTATATTTTATATGATACAATTTTTATTCATAATTTTTTTTAATAATACTTAAAAAAACCTATATAATCACATTTATATCATATCACATATCAGTGACTTCTATATTATCATTATGTTCACTACAATTTCTAAGGTCTTGTTAACTCATTATATATATATATATATATAATTTCTACCACGTATCTCTATAAAAACTAAATAAAATCACCCCACTAAAATCTTTAGTGAGTAACATATATAATGAAAGAAATTTTTAATAATGGTTATATATAGGAATCACACTCCAAAGGCATAACTCATTAGACATATTCAAACTCCTCAAATCCACAAAATAAAATGTTATGATGTTAATAACTAATTTTATTTACTTAAAATTTTTTATGTTTAACATCATCATTATTGGATCCCTTTTAATCATACTTTTACCTTGAAATATTTTCATAAATAATATAACTATTTATATTATTACTTAATATAAAACTCTAAACTATTTAAGTATATAGTAATATTCACTTCATCTTGGTAACTAACTATAACCATTCACATTTCTCTTTTCCATCACATATCCTAAGTATAAATAACTTTAATTTTATACTTGTATAATATTTTATTTGCTAACATTTGAACTCTTATTAGTTAAAATATACCCCCAATTTCTTATTATACATTATATTCTCTCTATGATATAATAATAATAAATAAAAAGATCCTTTTTCTTATGAAAAAAACTTATTTCCCTTCAGTAGGAATATTTAATAAATAAGAAACTATTTTGATATCATATATGGTTTTTATGTGTTTGGAGCATTTCCTTTGAAAAGAAGACTTTCATAAAAATATTCCATTGATGTATGGAGGGAAAATATTCCCTCATATTTTGATAAACATCTGAAAACACACTTTATCATAGATAATTTTTTTACCCTTGTCTTATTTTTATTTTTTTATAGAATCCGATGAATCGTAAAACATGTGTGTTGAATTAAATATATCATATTCTTATTAAAAACACTTTGTTAACAAATGAATTCTATTACCATATAAGATAAATGAGATAACTATACAAATACTTTATTTAAATATATCTGATTTTGATAAAACCCTTGACATTAAAACCCTTTGTGTATAAAATCTTTTCTTCATTACTTGAATGAAAAATATAATCTCTATAAATTCTTTCCTTGATTTTGAACTCCTATATATTTACAACACTTGTAAAGTATACACATGGTATCCCATTCCCTTTAAAATTGAATAATTGGTTTATATAACACTAATACATTACATAGAGACTCCATAGAGTTTCAAAAAACTCCTTCAGGTATCCTAAACAATTCTATATTATAAAATAACTATTACTTCATTCCTGAGTTCACCAGGTTTCAACGACCTTAACTAGATTCTCAAAGAAACATTATTGGAAAATCTAGTTAATTTTTCTACTTTAATTTTTTACTTTTACCCATTCTTATTATCTATATAGCACTATAATCTTGAAATCATTCCACACTCATATTTTTTATTTTCATCCCTTATTCTAGTTCATCTTTTGGATCTTGGTTTTCCTTTTGAGTTCTGGGTGTTTCAAAATTAAATTTTGAGATATTATTTTTATTTTATTGGGTATTGAATTCAAATTTGGTTTTCCCCATGAGTTTTTGGTGTAAAATAGATATTTTGGGCTTGAAAGAATGTGTTGTATAAGTGGCACATAGTTAGGGGAAGCCGTGTGCCCTTTCCCAGGAAACCATATGACCAATTTCATTTTTGGATAGTACTAACCACACAGTTGTGGAATGGTTTGGTAAACCATGTCAACTAAATATGTGGCTTGTTCCTTTTATATAGTGAGAGAGAAATGGTTTCCGCATGGTTTCTACATGGTTTGTAAAATTATGCAGGATAACCATGTGACCTGTCCAGGTCATTAAGAATGTGAATCGTCTCTTTTAAACTCTTGATATTTTACCCCTAAAATGCACTTTTTCCTCCTCTACTGTTTTTTATAACCCAAAGGGGTATCCTTTCTTCTTCTCCAAGCCTCATCTCATTTCCCAAGGATTGGATATGGGGGTTTCTTCATGTTTTAAGGGTGATTTTCAAGGCAATCCTCTCTTCTCTTCTTCTTCTTCCTTCTCCTTCCATTTTCTCTTAAGTTATTATTCTCCCTTAGTATTTTTGATCTAGGGTTCATATTTCCCTTGGTTTATTTTTGTGATTTTTTCTTCTTTTGGTTTATGTTGGTTTTTATTTCCTCTTGGAATAATTTTGAGGTTGTTTTGGGTGGGCGTTGTTGAAACACCTTGAGGTTGATGTAGGATTTCCTTTTCACTTGTCCTTTAAATTTTAGAATCATTGATTTCTTGATTTTCTAACCTTACTTGTATATAAAGTAGTGATGTATGTTTTTTTTATAATAACGATTTTATGTAAAAATAGGTGATTTATTTCTTGTTTTGATGTAAATGGTAAGGTTTTGTTAAGCTATGCACACCAATTGTTTGATAAAATGTTTAATTGGATTTTGTGAGTGATTTTTGATTTTTAAATTAGGGTTTGGCTTTGTAAATGTATTTATGGAATTTGAAATTATAATTTGGGTTTCTTGAATGGGTTTTCCAAGGGGGTTTGGATTTAAAAGAGTTGTGTGTTTCACTTATGAAAATGGGCTGACATGTAAAGGAAATGTGTTTCTTTACTTTTGGAAATAGGGGATTTCATGATGGTTTGTGGCCTATTTGGAATTTTGATGAAAGTGTATTTGGTTTGAAAATGTGGCATGAGTGCCTAAATAGAATTTTCTAAACGGTTGTGAAATGAAAAAATGGATTTGTTTTTACCTTTTTGGAAAGGTGGACTTGGAAATTTGGAAATGAGTGATTCCTCAAAGGGTGTTTGAGGCCCATTTGGATTTTTTGTAAAATTTGGTAATCTTTTAAACTACCCTTGGATAATTATCTTACCTTAGTTATGTTTATTTTTTGGGAGGCCTATGTTGAGAATCTCCCTTGCGATCAAATACTTTAAAGGTAAGAGATTATTTCTTGGGGTGATCTGGGGGTGACTTATTGTATGGTTTCTTCTATATGATATGTGTTCATGTGATTGGATGTTTAATTTTCATTGTTGTCTCACCACCAATTTAATCTTGACATGGGAACCTAGAATAGCTAGAATATTTTCAGTGAATGGTTTCTACACTATCTTAGGATTATGCTCTAGCTAGTGGCCCATAACAGGGGATCTATCTTGTTTTTATTTTTATGGGATAGTGCCCCTTGGTTAGACCAGATAGGGTGAGATCGAGCGTGTTGGTGATAATTGATTTCATTAGGGGAGGAATGTATTTGAGATGGGTCAGGATGTATAGTATGTTCTAGATTATTCCACTAAGCTCTTAGGTTCTCTCATGTTCTTTAGAACTTAGTTGTATGTGGAGGATTAATGTAGAGGCCACATTCCTCATTGCGGTCCTTATATGTTTATCCTTGTGAGTTGGTCATGGTTTTAGTTTATGCCCATATAGAGATGGTTTCATCTTATGAAGATGATGAATTGTTGTTTGGTTCACCACTTGGTTTGGAGTTTGTTTCATCAGGGACCTATAGTGGTGGGGTTTTGGTCTGTTTGGAGAGTTTCAAGTTAGTCTGTGGTGGGTTTAGTGAATCAGGCATTACATACAAGGATATTACATCATTTTAGATGAATATTCAGTACATTACAAAAAATATATGCCCAAAGACCGTAATAGTTTAATATATTTAAAAACATAGAAACAAAATATTCTATCCTGGTGAAAGATATTAAACATCTCCCATTAAGATCTCCACCTTTAGTACTCCTACCTAAAACCTTTTTTCATAACCTGGGGAAATGAAACATAAGAAAGGGGTGAGATCAAATTCTCAGTAAGGGTAAATAAGGGAGACACATAAGCATAATTATGATCATAAGGGTATGATAACATGATAATGAAAATATAATATCATTACCTACATATCAAAGGCATATACCTGAATCATGTCATAAATCATGACAGTTCATAAGACATGAGTAATAAGGAAATAAAGAACATAAGTCACAAAATCATAACATAGGAATAAAACATAGAATTGTGGTAGACACATAAGAATATAATATTATTTCAATAGTATCCAAGGAAATGTTGCTAAGACCATCTTAATAGTACGGGTTCACTCCCCATACCATATTAGTAGTTATGGTTCAATCCCATGGCCATATTAGCAGCACAAGTTCACTTCTCATACAATCTTGGAAGTCATGGTTCACTCCCATGGCTATATTAGTAGCATGAGTTCACTCCTCATATCATCTTGGTAGTCATGGTTCACTCTCACGGCCATCTTAGTAGCACGAGTTCACTCCTCATACCATCTTGGTAGTCATGGTTCACTACCATGGCCATATTAGTAGTTAATATTTACTCGCAAGACCATATTAGTCTATCTCATGAGATATATATCTTTATCCAATACATTTGAGGTAAATATAGGTCCCACCCATCTCATAGTGAAATCATACATACATGTGAAAAAAAATCATAAAAAATCATATCTTAACCCATAAAATGAAATGGGTATCATAAACATATAAACATATCATAACCTGTGGAAAAAGATATAGGTTTCATAATCATTTCATCAAAATCATAACCCATGAAAGAGAAACATATTTCATAAACATATAACCTCTGCAAGAGAAATGAGTTTCATAAAAACCATGACATTAAGAATATACCATTCATATAAAGAATATGAATGGAACCTTTAGATCAATTCCATGGAAGGGAATGAGTAATATCAACGAATGTCATCATAAATGAAAAATAATTTTGAAATATCTTTCAAAAATTATTATTAAAGAAGATATCATTTCTTATTTAAAAAATTATTTTTAATGCATAAAACCATTTGAAAATCATTTTATTATAAAATACCATGAAATATTATAAATAAGACTTTAAGTAATTTTGAAAACCATTTTACTTACAAAATTATAAAATGAGCTTCAAAATATTTTAAAAACCTTTTTCTTTGAAAACACTTTGAAAAATTATAAAGAAAGATTGAAAATATTTTTAAAACCTTTTTACTTGAAAACATAAGAAATAAGATTTCAATTTTTTTGAAAACAGGTTCTTTTAAAATAATTTTAAAACTTATAAATAAGGATTGAACACATTTTGAAAACAATTTTCCATGAAAACTTATAAAAGAATCTTCAAAATATTTTAAAAACATATTTATTTATTTTTTTTTGAAAAATTATAAATAAATCTTGAAATTTTTTTGAATTTTTTTTCTTAAAAATTACTTTTGAAAAAAATTTCTTACAAATTAACCTTTTATAAGTGAAAAGGAATCTTCAAATAAATGATAGTGGGTAAATCCATACATGCCATATTTGGTAGAAAGAACATTCCTTTTGCATGGTAGAAAGGTTAGAAAAATGACTTATTCAGAAAGAGAAAAAAATATTCCTTTGAAATCATTGGTAAAAGAAAAAAAGGTTAAAAATTTCTTTTAATGATCATAGGATATTAGTAAAATATACTTGGAAACCCTTTTTATAGAACATGGTTTTCTGAATGAAGTGAGTGTAAAGTCGGGATTTCTTAAAAACACTTAACTATATTATGTACCAAAGAGTAGAAATATGGTACCAATACATGATTATATCATGAATAACAATAGGGGAAGAAAATTAATGAATGTCTTGAGATATGGATTTTAATATTTCATCAATGGAAGAATAAACATAAACAATCTTGAAAAGTGATGAGATATCTTAATAAATTCTTATAACTTGGTAACTTCAGATCATGCTCTACATGTAAGAAAAAGGAAATTAGATGAATCTTAAAACATCATTAAAATAAGTAAGTTCATGATATAACATGTAAAATGAAAGTATATATACCTTGAAAGCCAATTTAGGTGCATAATAAAACATGATTCACAAATAATGAAAATTGAGACAAAACTATTTTACCGATTTGGTAACTTTTGAAACTTAAACCCCATGAAATAAAGATCATTAAATGGATATGTGAATACCCATAAATTTAATTATAATATACATTTAATACAATCATGTGAATTACATACACCACACAAAAGGAAAGAGTGGTGAACATATCATGTATCTCTTGGAAATAAAAAGTGATATGAAATCCCCTTACCTTGCGTCTTGACTCTCATCATACTCGTTCAAAACACCTATATAATAAATATAAATTTATTATAAATATTTTACAGAATGATATTCTTATATCTAATACAATATAATATTTTATTATGACCTTATATTAGCCTCTTGTTAACCATTCTATGTTAAGGTTTCACTTCAGGTAATATTCACTTTGTTTTTCGTATTTGTCTTAATTTCTTACATTGTTAGTCCTTATACTTATATCATGATTATATAATGTAAACCATGATATAAATATCATGTAAATATAGTATATTTGTATTATAATAATCTATATAATATATAATTATGAAATATAATACACCGTTCATGGAGATGGTATGCCGTACGTATGCATGAACACAATTTCTATTTAATTATCATTATAAGAGAAAGAAAGTAAAATACATATATGTATATATATGTATATATATGTAATGAACCAAAATTTCATTAATGGAAATTCCTATTGATATAATTAAATGTATTATTATGGTTATATAAAATGTGAACTTTCTTTGTTTTATGTTTATGGAATTTAAAATACCGTTATGAATTGTGACCATTTCTAATATATCCTTTGAATAGTGATCACATGATTAGTATAAATACAAGGCTTTAACAAATCCAATTTACTCAGAAAAAGGAAGTGATGGCCTCATCTAGTATACTTTCCCCATACGAATCCCATTTTTCAGAGCTCGAAAAGGAGGTGGGGTCATTGGGCTTTACTCTTGACCAAGCCCAAGCTGATCTTGAACACGTTAAGCTTGAGCAGAACCAACTATGGGAGAAATTGAAGTTAATAGAGATCACCACCCGAGCAATGTTATCCGAGCCACCCCAAGAGTCTATCACCATCGCACACCTTACCCTTCGGTCTTATGCGGGTGTTATAAGGGGTTATGTAACAAGACCCTAGTACTATGACTATGTGCATTATTTTTGTATAATGAATGTGAATTCATTTTATTATTGTTACTTTGTAAATAGTTTTTGAAGCACAAATAATATTTTTATTTAATATTAATCTAAGAAATATATTTTTATGAATTAATGGATTTTTTAATTAAATAATATTTTAATAAAATATTATTATTAAATTAATTTTTATTAAATATAAATGATCATATAATTTTATGAATATAATTGTAAATTTTAATAAGGTTTGAAATCTGTTTTTATCAAAACCCATGAATTTTTGATATATGCAGGTTTACATTTTAAAAGTAAAAATTCACATATTTATAAAATTATTTATATAAAATGAATATTATTTTTGGAATTAGGGTGTCTAAATTATCCCATGGTGATTTTTTCATAATTTTCCGAGACAGTAGAATTTTTGGGTAAAAATTAAATACTGTTTAAATATATAATGTGTTTTATGGCATCATAATGACCCAATAGTAATGTAATAAAATAATATAAAAATTATGTTCTGCCAATATATGTTTTTGAATTAAAATAATGTGATTTTATATTTGTTTGTTTTATTTTACAAAGATTTAGTGGACCCTTCATGGCATATAAAACATTTTTCCTTTTTAAATTGTTTTCCTTGAGAATGTGACTCACTTCCACATAAGAAACCCTATTATTTTAAGAATTTAGGCCATTTTACTTATAAAATATTGTTTTCCACTCCCCTTTGGCAAAAACCATGGGAAAATACCATGGGCTGGTATGTGGTTTTGATTAGTTTAATGTGAGGTGTCCCAAACCTAAATAATAAAGAATTCCCTCTCCTTTCCTATATAAACCCACCCAAGCTACGACTTCCTCTTGACTCAATGCCTTTGGATTTAGACCAAACCCTGAAATATTCTATTTATAATCCTCCAAAGGTTCCCAAATCTCCTAATAAGCCTCTCTAAATCCTCTCCCAAGCCTTTGGGATCACACTTCCAAGTAAGGGATTTCTTCCTTTCTCATTTTTGTCTAATTTTCTTTAAGTTATTATGCCCTTTTGTTTTCAATTAAAAATGTTGGGGTATGATTTATAACATCCCCTATAATTCCATATTTATTTTTTGATGATGGGATACCCCTTTATCTATCATTAATGCCTCCCATGTACACCCGTTACCATGCCGAAATTCCGTGAGGGATTTCTCTCTCCTCTTTTACATCCAAGTAATCCTTTTGTATTATGCATCTAAATTCCATTACATTTATTGGTAAATGTATCTATATGACCCCCTTAATTCCAATTTTATTAACATAATATGATACACCCATTTCTCTCTCATCAACCATTTTTTATGAGTTCTTATTTCACGTCATTATGCTGCTGAAATTGCACTACAATTTTCCAAGCCAATGTCATTGTGTAGTGAATACCATGCCCATTTTTCTATCAAGGGTATTGATCTTTATGAACATTTACTTATTAATTATAAATCTTCATGTATTTATTACACATCCCTTTATCTTGGAATAAATGATGATGATTTATTCCATGTTATATGATCCATGTGGCACACTTATACTTGAAATGAAATGTTTAAGAAGGGTGCGCCCTGATAGCGCTCCAATGCATTGGGTAAAGTATAGTATCATGATAATTCATGTGAAATGGGTGGTGACTCATGATAATTCAAGTGAAACAAGGTTTTACTCATGCTTCATGTGCAATGAGGGTTTACTCATGCTCCATATGCAATGATCCTTGGCTCATGCTAATTCCATGTTAAGTGTTGTTGCCACATTTCCATGTTATGATTATCATGATTTATCATTCCTTTATGTTAATATTTATCTTGTGATCCATTGATATTTTTATTGTCTAACATGTATTGTATTCCTCATTTTATTCCATGTTTATTCCCTTACTGGGCTTTATAACCCACTCTTTTTTATGCATGTCCTTAGGTTATCCCATGCAATGCTAAGTACGAGGGAATTTAGTGGTCATGTAAAGGAAGTTTTCAATAAAGATGTTGTGTTTATTATGTTATATGTTTTTATTTAATGTTCTTAATCCCCAAAGACACTAGACCTCTCCATCTTCTATGTTTTATCAAGTGAAGATTTTATATAATAAATCAGGTTTAATTGTGTAATATAAAGGATGGTTGTTATAATATATATATATATATATAATTATTAAAGTTTCTTTATTATATCATATATATCATATATATTCACTAAATTCATCCTTAATACATTTCATGTAGCATGTGAATAAATTACATCACTTTGACAGGGCGGTAGTCCACACTTCCTCAAACAAAATTATCATATTAACACCAAATGAAAAGTAAAAAGATATATTTTTTAAAAGTAATAAATAATATTCAATAAATGATAAATATAATATATAATATATATAAATAAATGTTTCATCATAATTTCCACCATGAGAGGTGGTAATAAAAATCGAATAATCATCATTTAGTGAGGTAGTGGTTCACCGTACATATAAAAACTATGTTCGTTATCCATTAGATGGAGGTGTGTGTAAGTGTAGGTTTAAAACATAGAATGAAAACATTATAGTATATTTAAGATAATTTTTTTATACATGTAAATAAAAAGAAAGTGTATGGGGATGAAAAAAGAAAACAAAATAAAGGACTTGAGAGAAGATGTTACCTCTTAATTGGGTAATTCCTTTTGGTTTGTGCCAAAATGATTCCTTGGATTGAATTATGCACAAGGGAAGGATTATATGATTAATAGAGGATTTATGTTTAGTTTATTGGGAATATATTGGATGAAACTAATAGTTTATAGAGGTGTGAGGATTTGGGATAGGTGGGTGGCCTTTTATAGGGAAGGAAAATGACTCACTTGGAATTTTTGAAAATAAGTTTCGTGTACACATGTTCTTACCTAAAAAAATTCATAAAAACCTAAATAAAGAATTTAATGTTTATGGAAGAAATATTTCTATAAAATGGGGTTTTGGAAAAGTTTATAGGCCTTTTAGGCTCATAAGATTAAGGTTTAGTCGCTAATTAAAGTTAATTTGACCTTAATCATTATGATTAATTTTAATCACTTTTACTAATTATTTTGGTCAAAAATAAACATGATATAATTAAAATATAAATATTATAATGATTAAAATGTTATATTTAATTTTTTATAAATTAAATCCATAGAAGCGACAAATTTAAGATTAATGCTAATTCTGCAGACGAGACAAAATTACGGGGATTTAAAGTAGAAAAAGTTCAAAAGATTATTAAGTTTTTATTTTCAATTTCAAAGTGAAATTGATTATAATAAAATAAATTGTATAAATATATGTATAATTTATCTAATTTGACCTTAAAAACAATTTAAAATATAATTTGACAAAATTAATTGTTTAAATGAAAAGGCAGTTTTTAACTAAAAGCCAGTATTTTTCACGATTCATCAAAAAATGAAGTTTCTCAAAAAAATCCCAACAATTAACCCTAAAATAAATTTTAAATTATAAATTAATAAATAAATTTTATTTTATCAAATTCAATTTATAAATTTCTCTAAAATTAATTTTATTTTTAAAAGTTATTCACTCGTGAAAATAGTATTTTTAAACATAAAATTACTTTACCAAAAATCATATCTTTCATTACCAATATGTTTTATCTATATAAAATAAATATAAATAATATTTTAAAACTATTTATTACTATTAATATAACTATGTTTAACATCTAGGTTATAATTTTCTTATTTAAATAATAATAATAATAAAATTATGTTTTGTAGAAACATCTATGTTGCGTGTAATGTACGCCAAGTCAGTTTTGCGTGTAGTGAAAGCCAAGTTGATATTGTGTGTAGTGAAAGCTAAGTCGGTATTGTGTGTATCAGAAGCTAAGTAAGTGCTCTTTGAAAGGGATTTTTGACCAAGTGTTTTACTATATATATATATATAATGAACTATTTCCAATGTCAGGTGAAATGAAAAATATTAAAAAGATAAATTAATTCAAAAAATATTCAAAAAATACTGTGGTGTTACAATGGTTTTCCTATGTAGGTCTATACTAGTTTGTCTAAGTTGGTACTTTCCTAAATGGTGGGGAGACCCACCATGGATCTTTCTGTGGTTTCTGCTAGAGTTGGTTGGTGCTAGTAGATTTATAATGGTGGGGAGTATGTTCCAGACTCCTATGCTAGTAAACCATTTAGTTATCCATTTTTGTCTTGGAACCATGTGGTTTTTTGGGTTGTTGGTTCGAAGTCTTTCCATATAAGTGAACATGGGGTTTTTAGGAGTACACTAATGATTTTTTTAAGGAAAGGTTGTAGAGGTATAGTTTGAGATTTCCGTCATTTTTTAAGAAGTGGTTTTGGATTGATGGATCATCATGGGTAAGGGGCATAAGTTTCATTATAGTGGTGGTTAAGGTGTTTTTAGTTTGAGATTTCAGATCATGCGGTTATGGTAATCCCTTATCTGGATCGATCAACTAGTGATTTTGTGGCTTTCTGGGGGTAGAAAGTGTAATAGTGGGGAGAATCTCACACCCATTTTTTGTTTTCATCTATTATTACGGTTCAATGTTTAGATATTGGTTTTCCTCTTGAGTTTGGGGTGTTCTAGATTTAAATTTTGAGGTATTTATTTTTTTATTTGGTATTACATTTACCCTTGGGTTTCCCTATGAGTTTTCTATGAAAAATGCAGATTTTAGGCTCGAAAATAAGTGGCACATGGTTGGAGAATGTTTAGGGTAAGTCGTTCACCCTTTCATAGGAAATCATGCATCCAATTTCAGTTTTAGATAGTGGAGACTGAACGGTTGTCACAGAGTTTAGTAAACCATTTGACCTGTTCAGGTTATTAAAGACATGAATTGTCTCTTCTACGCTCTAAGTATTTTACCCCCAAAATTCCTTTTTACATTCTCTCATGGTTCATGATAACCAAAGGGGGACCCTCCCTTATCATTCAAGCCTCCCATCTTCTCCCAAGGGTTGTATCTAGGGTATTATTCTAGTTTTAAGGGTGATTTCTCAAGGTAATCCTCTCTTATCTTCTTCATCTTCCTTCTCCTTCTATTTTCTCTCAGGTTCTTCTTCTCCCTTGGTCTTGTGGATATATGTTTCACATTTACCTTAGTTTATATTGGGGTTTTTGTCTTATTAGGGTTTATCTTTGTTGTTATTTCCTCTTGGGACCGTTGCGAGGTTGTTTTAGGTGGGCGTTGTTGAAGTACCGTGAGGTTGAGGTAGATTTACCATTGCACTTGTCCTTTAAATTTATGAATTGTTGGTTTATTTATTTTAAAACCTTACTTGGATATAAATTATTGATGTATGATTTTTATAATATTTTATTGATGTGCAAAGAGGTGATTTTTTTTAATTAAATGGTAATGTTTTGGTAAGCTATGAAAACTAAGCGTTTGATAAAATGACCAGTTGGATTTTTTGAGTGATTTTTGATTTTTAAAGTAGGGTTTGGATTTATAAATGTATTTGTGGTATTTTAAATGATATTTTGGGTTTCTTGAATGGTTTTTACAAGTGGTTTTGGATTTAAAAGATTTTCTTGTTTGGATTATGAAAATGGACTGACATATAGAGGAAATGTGTTGGTTTCCTTTTGGAAATGAAAATTTTTCTTGATGGTGCGTGGAACATTTGGAATTTTGATAAAAGTGTATTTGGTTTGAAAATTTGATGTGAGTGCCTAAATGAATTTTTATAAATTATTTTGAAATGAAAATAGTGTGTTTGTACCTTTTTAGAAAGTTGGATTTGGATCTTTGGAAATGATTGATTTCAAGAAGGGTGTTTGTGGCCCATTTGGATTTTTTATGAAATTTGGTAATCTTGAAAACTATAATTGTATAATTATGTGTCCTTAGTTATGTTTATTGTTGTGGGAGGACCATGTTGAGAGGTTCACTTGTGATAGGATGGTTTAAAGGCAATAGATTGTTCCTTGGGGTGATTCGGTGGTGAATTATTGTGTGGTTTCTTGTATATGATATCTGTGCATGTGATTATATGCTTGGTTGGAATTATTGGATCACCCCGCTTTAATATTTAAATGGGAACCCATAATAGCTAAAAGATTTTTGGTGAATGATTGCTGCACTAGCTTAGTATTATTCTTTGTCTAGTTCCCCATATAAAGAGATATGTTTTGTTTTTATTTCTATGGGATAGTGCCCCTCGGTCAGGCAATATATGGTGAGATCGAGTGTGTGGGAGAGATTTTATGTCATTTGGTGAGGCATTATTTATGGATGAGTCAATATATATAGTATGTTTTAGATTATTCCATTGAGTTCTTAGGTTATCCCATGTTCTTTATCACTTAGTTGTCTATGATAGATGATTGAGATGATTTATTGGTTGGTTGTTTTTTCTTGCATACTTATTTTTCCATTTCCCTTATTATGTGATCATTATTATTACTATCATATATGGTGTATTTCTTTTTAAAAGTGATGATTCTATTTAAAAAATTTTATGGGAAATATATTGAATTTTTTTCACTCCCCTTCCCCATTTCTTTAATTAAAACATCATCTTGTCCCTTATAAATGCTAATGTTTGCTTCTTGGAAAGGAATTTTAATTTGAATGAAAAAATAGAAATGGACCGTGTTTGGTTTTAAAGAGAAAGGGTGTGTGAAAATCCTAGTTTTATATATTATATTTCAAACCTGAAGTTTATGTTTCTTTATTTAATGTAATTACATTAGTAATAGATTTTTTTCGAAAATGCCTACTAATTTTTAATACTCATTCCCATAGTTATTTCTTGTTTTTAGATTTTGGTGTATGTTCCATCTTGGTTTCGATATCCATGGGTGATGGTCGGTTATGGTATCAGGAAGTGACCCTTAGGGTCACATGGATTAATTTTGGTTTTTGCATCTTATTTGGGGTTTTGTTGTATAGTTTTATTGCATTTTTAGTTTTGTATAAATGATGTTCAATTTGAAATATTGTATTTATTTGGGATAATATATTTATTTTCCACTGTTTATTTATTTATTTATTTTCTTATATTGGGTAAAATTATTCCCTTGGATACTTTTTTGATTCCCTATCACTATTTTACATCCTATGAGGACTGGTAATGCCTCTTGGGACTTACCATAGACCGAATGAGGTGATCGGTTTGGGGTTGACCCAGGTTGGTTCGTGAAAAATCATATTCCCACTCCATATATTCTCAACACTTAAATAATATTGGGTTAATTTTTTTGTGAAACCATACACATTATTAGAGTGTGTTCATCAATTATAGTAGGTTAAATCCCATGTCTAGAATAATCTATATATGATATCCCTAGGCTTATCATGTCATTGGAATGGCCAATCATATTGAGTATATGAGTTGGGACTAAAGTTCCTTAGGCATTTTTTTGCATCAAATTCCTCTAAAAACTTATGAGAATCACTATATACTTCTTATAAGAATCTAGAATCCCTTACTGAACAAATTCAACACTTGGTTACTTAGGAAGGTATTTCTCTAACACATAGGATATTTTATTACTTCAGAACATTTCTTATGTTACCAGTCTAAGATGTTTCCTATATTAAGTCACTTCTTTAGAGGATTGATTTCAAATTTTATTTTGATGAGGATAATGATATTATCTATAACATAATATTTTACTAGATGAGTATCATGTTTTATTACCATTTAATAAGGGATTTTATTAAATGGTATCCTAATAAAATGAATATCACTTTTGAACTCAACATACCCATTATTGGGCCAAGATATATATGTCACTAATATTTGGGTAGATTTAGTATTTCTTCCATCACTTAGTTATTTATGTAGGGAATCATCCCAATAATATTATATATGACTCTTGGATAGTTGATTATACAACCCTTTTTCCAATCTATAAAGTGGATGAACACAAATCCATTCCTCTGGTTACCTAATCCTATTAGGGTCTCCCAACTATTGCAACCCAAAGAAAATTCTATGAAAAACCACATGATCCTATTAGGTTCACCTATTAATTTATTTACACATAAAAGATAATCCATGGGTAATCAAATTTGGCATGAACTTATTTTCTAAATGAAGATTTAGCAAGAAACTCCTAAATTAAATAGGAAAAACCTAATTGGGTATTTTTATTCCTGGGAAATCCCAAATACATTCACTTCCCTTACACATGTGGAAGAGATTTCTAGATACTCACCCCCTAATGAAATGTTACCCATCATGAAAAGATATAACATGAGGAGGAATATTATTGATTATCAACCTAATTAGTAATAGTGAACTAGTTTGAAACGTTAAAAATAATTTCATTTAAAGAATAAAACAGTCACTGAGAACTAAAATAAATTAACAAGATTTTTTTATTTAATAAAGTAAAAGGACTGAATAATTAAAAGGTTTAACCTTCCCTTCCACAATCACTCAATAATTACCCCTGCATTTGAGGTGTAAATGACATGAAAATAGATAATATGAAATTAAAAACTAATAAAAATTGAAAATAAAACTCAAGAAATAGAGAAATAACAAATTATGTAGCATAAAATCATGATCCGAATTAGGTAAAAAGTAACCTCTCTAGATAATGACTCATTTTTTTATAGGATGTAGGTTCATTCATCCAAGATTTGAATTTCCATTTTTATTTAACTTAACAAACCTACAAAATATTATATTTTTCAATAATAATTTTCCTTAGATCATCATTATTTCATGAGTTAGTATTCTATAAATCCTATGGATTTATTTATTTTCTTCTGACTAAAATATTCTAAATGATTATATCCATGTGGAAGCCTTCTATTGGTTTCATGAATGATAATGTAACAAACAAACAGTTTAGTTCAAAGTGAAGGTGAGTTTCACGAATCTTGAACAAGACCTTCAACTTTCCATCCAATTGATTTTTTGAAAACTAGCTATGCCTTAGATTGACCATGATTCAATGGACTGACCATGAGGTTTAACATCAATAGACCAATTACATGAAATATTTAATGAGTGGTTAATTGGAATGTGATGATTGGTTGATATGAAAACGAGGTTTCAGGAGTTCAACATGTGGCCACTTGAATCTTCAACATGTGATCACTTCAAGACTTTACAGAATTTTAACTTTTTGTCAGTCTAAAGTCATGGTTGATCAATCTAAACATATGGTGGTTCATATCAATATGTGTTCAATTGAGAACCTATTATTATGTTCAATATATTCTTATAGTTTATGGATTGATCATATAATATACAAGTGAATGAATGACATGAGTTAACCCAAGATTAGAATAAATAAATATTACATCAATTTAGATGAATATTAAATACATCTCATAATAATGTATACTCTATAACCATAAAGGTTTAGTGTATTTGGAGATTAGATTCATAAAAAACTTATTTAATAAAATATTTTCAATATTTCCCACAAATTGCTTCGTATATAGTACCCTTTTTAGACATACCATACTTAAAAAATTTCTTCATAACCTACAGAAAGGAAACATAATAAAGGGTGAGATCAGATGTTAAGTAAGGTTAAACATGAGAGATACTAATTGATGATCATAAAAAAGTATAAGATAAACATAAGGGTATGATATCGTGATAATAACCTATAAATTTCACACATAATCCATTATATATCATAAACATGAGTTGTGGAATAAAACATTAGTAATTCAAAATACATGAATCATAAGATTGGGGAATTATAATAAATCAATCATAAACCATGATAGCATATCATAATAATTTTAACTTATCATAGAAATTTTGTGGATCAATAAAAATAATAATAATAATAATAATTTTAATAATTTATTGGGAATTATACATTCATCATGGAATTACCTAAATAAGATAATCCTAACATTCTCTTAGGAGTAACTTTTATCTAGTTAACTCTGTCATCTCTTAGAATATTATTAACTCAATTTTCTATAAATAGTTTTTAACTCTGTCTTATATTAGTATTTTCTTAACCCCATCATCATTAATCAATTCATTAAAGGTATATATAATTCTAGGGCCACCTGTCACATAATTGTAATCCATTCAAATGTATGACACATGATCATAAAATATTCATCATATCATCAAAGAATAACCCAATGAAAAATAAACAGGTTTCATAAAATATTATCCCCATAAACATAAAACATCCAGAGAAATAATAATGATGATATCATTGGATTATATCCCCATTAAATCATAAACGACATCAAACGATGATATCATCGATGAAAACTCATTTAAAAGATCACAAAAATATTTCTTTAGAAAAATAACCATTTTATTTTAAAATCACTTATTTAAAATATAAAATTTTCAAAATATAGTGGAAAAATTTTATTTGATAAGAAAAATGAAAAATTGTAAAGCAATAATCAAATAATTGAGTACTTATGATGTTGGGAAATTCTGTTCATTTGGTAATCATTAAAAACAAAGGTTCTATTCACACCTTTAGTAAAAAGTACCTCATTCAGAAAGCCATAAGAAAAATATTTTTAATTTTTTTTATAGAAATTAAAATAGGGGTAAAAAATAATTTAAAAATAATTATATCATAGTAAAAACATTATTTAAAATATTCTATAAACTATGTATATGGATAATAAATATTCTAGATCAAAAGAAGAGAAATTAGTTCAGCTTTTCATAAAAATATGTTTGAACCATTTTGAGTACCAAAGAGTGGGAAATAGTACTAAAAATTAAAAATTATATAAATAAACATAAGATAATAAAATAAAAGTGTTTTAGATAATGATTTTAAAATTTCTATCAATGTAAATTCAAGCATAAACAGTCTCGATTAAAATGATATTGAAACATAAATGCCTTACCTCAAGTCTTATCTTGATTCATACATGTTCGAAACTTCTATATAATAAATATATATTTATTATAAATCTATTATATAAACATAATAATATATATAATATCTCATAGTATTTAATTTTAATATCTTATCACTTTTTTTTATAATTCTTTATTAAAATCAATGTTCCAGGTGATAATTGCTTCGTTTTTCATGCATGTTTTGATTCAGAAGTCCTATTCCTTATAATTTGATCATGGTTACATCATATATAAAATTTTAATCATTTCACTATTATTATATATACTCATTATATATACTTCTATAACCATTCATATAAATATGTGATGAAAAATTAAGTACATCACTTCGTGGAGATGGTAGTCCATATGTATGCATGAGTGGTGTTTTCATTTTTAATGGATAGAAAAAGAAAATTAAATAAAAATTAAAGTTTAACAAACTATAATAATATATTATATATCATATATAATCATTAAATCCATAATTATAACCATTAAAGTGAATAGGTGATGAAAAATTAAATGCATCACTTTGTGGAGGTGGTAGTTGACACTTACACACGAGTGATGATTTATTTTCCAAAAGGATAAAAAGAAGGTGGATAATGGTCATTCAATAATAATTATAAAAATTAAATATATTTATTATACCAAATTAATTATTTTATAACTGATTTCATATATTTATATTAGGAATAAGAATAAATTAAATTGAAAGAAACCAATTAAGAGTATTACTTCTTCGTTGAGAAATCTCCTTTGGTTTACACCTTAAGCCTTGGAAGAACGATATTTTGGAAATTCCCAAAGATATATGACATGATTAAGGAAGATAATATTTTATTAGGATATTAAATTTTTTATCTATATGTTTAAAAAAAATTTAATAAAAGAGAAGAGGAGATGACCTTTTATAATTGAGGGGAGGGGCACCCTTGGAATTACCTAAAGTAAATTAACATAAATTAATTTTCATGTTAAAGAGAAAAATTGATATATTTTAAATCTAGGATGATTATGAGTCTAAATATCCCCATACAATAAAATTTATACAATTTTTGGTGATATTTTAACCCTTATCTCTTAGTTTTAACCCATGTTAACCCTTTTGATGATTACAATGATATCAAACTTTTTTACTCTTTAGGGGTCATGAAAGTTACTATAAAAGGAAAAGTGAACCATAACTGAAAAAATATAAATATTATCAATTATATACAATGAAATTGGAAAATTATAATATATTAATGAATTGTAAAGCATTTAATAGAATATTATTTAACAAAAGAAACCATTAGAGTCATTTTAAGACTATTAATTTGACTTTTAAAATAATAATATAGAAATAGAATTAAAATAAAAAATTTTAAAACCTAAATAATATTTAATACTTACATAATAAATCCATGTAACACAATAATTAATTTTTTTAATTTTAATATTTTAGAAATTATTTCTTTTATTTTTTTGTTATTTGAACAATGACTGTGTTGGCATTGCATAAAAATTTCAGGTAATTATTGCATAAATGAAAATTAAAAATAAATTACCATGATAAAAAAATTCATTCTTATTTCAAATAATCATTTACAACCAAATATAACCTCTTTTTATCCATATAAAAAAGTACAAGATATATTAAAAAAGAGTGAAATTTTGTATTTATTCTTTAATTAAAATAATATTGAGGTCATTATCAAAGAAAAGTGGAAAGAAGTAGTTAACCAATATAATATAAGATGCTTATGTTCAAAATTAACCAAAAAAATTAAATAAAGGAATTTGTTTTGGATATTTCAAGACCTTATCTCATAGTTTTAAATATTTTTTGTAAGGGTTGGTGTCCTGAGAACCAACTATTTTGTACTTTGATTACATGAATGTTCACTTATTGTATATTGTTCATTATTCTACATGACTCTAATACTATAATGTCCTGGAATATTTTTTGCATTAATAAGGTCATGGCAGATCCCTACTATGCTGAGAACCTTGAAATACTATAACTGTATTCTTAAATAAAGTTCTGTGGTTGGATGACATACTATGATATGACACATAGTATACAGACCTTCATGTGTGAGTACTCATAAGAAGACGAGACTCTATCTCATGGAGTTCGCACTTAGTAATCTCCAAGATGGGAGATTATGAGAACATACCCACCAGTAGTAATTCTGCATGTCTTGGTGTCATCAGACATTACTATCTGCGAGCATGTGTATTGGAACTTAGACTGGAAGATTATCATTAACTCATGTCATGACTCGCACACTTAGATTTGCTGACAAAAACTGTCACGAAGATAGTTGGTGGGAAGTAGGGTACGTTGGGTGTGTCACGAATGACATGTTGTTAATGGATAAGTCGAGGAAGGATTTGTCCCTTCCATATTTATGGAAGTAGATATCTCGGGCCCTTTGATTGAAATAAAACTGTCGAACAAATTCCAAGGCCATGGTGTCACGATGAGTTTATTTCTGAAAGTCAAAGAATGACAGATCAAACATATAGGTTTATGACACTACCATGAAACCTGATTGATGAGATATTGAGAAAAAGGGATTAAATTACACATTAAGAGTTTGTATGAGGTGATACGTCAATGCGACGTCAACTTCTTTCTCTTGGGTGTCTTGACCCATTGCTAGACAGTAATCTTGGATTTTAGGCAAGCCCGCCTAATGCCAATGAGAAATATGCCTAGAGGGTCACACACTAAGTGTATTCAAGTATCTCAAGTAGAATAAATATTATTACCATACGTGGTTTAATAATTATTCAAGGAAGCCTAAATCATTTTAATGTTGGAGGAAGAATAAAATAAAACAAGTACACACAATGTATCAATGATTACACGCCGTGTAGTTTTATTTTGAAAACAAGTACACGCCATGTATTATTAAATGTACACGCCGTGTAATTTTCATTTTGAAAGGAAATGAATAAATGAAAACAAGATATACACGTCGTTTACATTGAATGTACATGCCGTGTAGTTTTTAATGAAAAACAAGTACACGCCGTGTATTTATGATTACACGCTGTGTAGTTTTTCCAGTCGGGAATTTTGAGGAAATATAGTTTTATTAAATGATATTTATTATAATAAGTGTGGGCGTATGTCAAGGAATTAATGACTCGACATGGGGTTTTCAAAAAGGTTAATGAAATAAATAAAATGCATAACGCGTTTATTTATTGTCATAACTTTATAACCCCAAACCCGATTATAAATATCCTCACAATCCCTACTCTTTTCCTAAGACAAGAAAATCGTTGTGCACAACAATTCTGAAGAATTATTTTAAGGCTGAAAGAACCTCTTCCTCCAAGAACACTCTCAAGACCGAGATAGATCCTCTTCCATCGGATCAAGATGATCTAAGGCGGACAACGCAAGCAAAGGTTTCTCCACACTAGCACTCAGACACTCCTTTGACGACGTCCAAAGATACGAGGTACATGTCTGGATTACCGCTAGAGGAAGTATACACTTGGATTCTACAACGCAATGATGAATCACATCAGAAATTGATCAAGAATATCAACAAAGAAAGAAAAACCAAAATGTACTTCTTTTCAATTGATTAAATTAATTATAATCAACCTGTAACGATCTTACTTTTTGGTTCAGGGGCTTTCCTTTTCTTTGTCTATTTCTATTTTTTGATCCATGGAGACTGGCGTTTATCGTTGTATTGATCCTAGATTGATCATTGTTAATGAAAAAAAGCCAAGTGGGCACATCCACCCACACACTTCCACTGAACCTAGAACCTTCAATTGGTATCAGAGGGAGGTTACAACATTGATTATAGTTATTTAATTTTCGTTGATAATTTACATATTTATATTTGATTCAATTCAAAATAAATCGTTCTATAAATCTAAATAAATTAGATCTATTCTTCCTCCTTAGTTTCTTGATTCATATCACAAAAACAGCCTTTTAATTTTAATTTTTATTAAAATAAAAATGAGCAACTCATCCGGAGGAGCCGCTCTTTCTGTATGTACAACACAGGAATACATGGCGTGTAATGAAAACTACATGCCGTGTACTTAGGTTAAATGAACCGGTACTGGTCCACCAAACCACGCCATATGAATTTATTACACCTATGCATTTAACACCCTGTGTTGACCAGAAATGAACAATGTGTGGGAATAGGAATACATGACGTGTATGTTGGAGCAACACTCCGTGTAGTCCGATCCGGCCCAAGTGAAACCGTGTACAAAGGAGAAGCCACGTACCATGTACACGGGATTGCCAAGCCGGTTACCGCGTAACAAATAACTACACACTGTGTATGATTTATCTACATGCCGTGTACTCCAAAATTTCCAAAGTACAGAAAACACACCAAATCCCCTGGCGTGTACTTTGGATAAAAGGTGAAAAGAAATACACGCCATATAAATATAAACTACACACCGTGTACTTTACAGAAATGGAATTTCACTAGGTTTCCTCCAAAAGTACAAAGACCTGTACAAGTAATATGGATGAGAAAAATCTCAAGGAAATTCAGAAAGGAATTTAAGATAAAGAATTGATTAATTATAAGATCAGAATTAATTGAATTCGAGCGTGAATGATCTAAAATGAAAGAACGATTAAAAGAATTTTAATATGTGTAAATGTTGTTGCATGCTATGGATGATCATGAGCTAGACCAAAGACCCTTTGTAAGCATGTATGGTTTCATTTAAATTTGTTTAATTTAAATTCGTTGGCCTGCAAGCCTTCTTCCAATAAAATGTAGGGCTAGCGTGCCCATGGTTTATTTAATATAAACCCCATGTAATGGAGGATCTACCATGCCAGAGGAGACTGTTCAAAATCTTAAGATGAGGAACAACCAACCCAAGAAGATATAAAGGTGGACAGGTGGGTGCTGCAAAACATGAACCATCAGGTTCAAGGTGTTTTCCCTAGGTCAGAGTTAGCTTATTAAAACCGCTAGATAAGCTAACCAATAGAATCTCATGATCATGACATCTTATTTTAATTCTGTCTGATTGCATGGTTTATTTATTATGTATGTGTTGTCGCGATCACATAATTAATAAAAAATCATTCAAAGATGGAATAAAATAAAAACCGGACTATGCGTAAACATTATCAGAACATGGTTAATCACTTAAGAAAGAATCACTTAATATTAACAAGCATGTGATAATGCGAAACTAAACATAAAAGATTAAAATCCCTCAATACCATATTAAGTCAGACCAAGCCTTCTGTTACATGATTAAGGGAAAGACTCAATAAAACTACGTGTTTGACCAACCCTTGTTGGGACACTTAATTTTATAAAGGAAGCCCTTATAAAATGTTTTGGGTTGACTTAACAATATTAAATCAATAGGAGTAGACCTTGCTATACTTGATGTAATATTGGAGGCAGGAGTTGAGGAAATCCAAGTCAGGATTTCTGGATTGGGGAGTCCACTTAACAGATCAAGGAACTGTAAGCTCATAGTTGGCAAAGACCTGCCTACCTAAATACCTTCAAATAGCTTGACCAACCCTTGTTGGGGTTATACGAAGGGTAATATGGATCCTTTCCACTATAATGTAAAAGCAATTGGACATTCCGAGTTCAATGGTGAGGGCCACTGGGACTTGATAAAATAGTGGGAGAATTAATAAATTTATTTATTATTTCTCATAAAAATGTAATTAGGAAAGTACTAATAAATCTACTCTTTTTATTTGTAAAATCAAAATGAAAAACTCGTCAACCACATTTTCTCTGCGATCAATCCTGGATAAAGACAATATCCTCACCGACAGTAACTTTCCAGAATGGTTTAGGTGCCTTCGGGTTATCTTATGCCATGAACGAATGTTTTACGTGATGGAGTCCTCAATTCCTGATCCGCCTGCCCAAGGGGTGAGTGATAAAGATTTCCTTGTCTATGATCAAAATTTGAGCGATGTAATTGACGTTCAATGTTTGATGCTGTCATAAATGTCTAGTGAGATCATGTAGTCTCATGAAGACATGGATGCCTACAGTTTTCTTGAGCACCTCCGTGGTCTATACCTGGAGAGAGAAAAATAGGAAAGGTTTGAGATTTCCAAGGATCTATTTCAGAGAATGCTTGGAGAGGGTGCCCCATCCGGGCCTCATATAGTCAAGACCATTGGCTTCATTGAGCGGTTGGAGGTTCTAGGGTTTAAACTCTCCAAATAATTGGGTACTGATCTCATTCTTGCATCACTCCCCGAGAGCTTCTCTAACTTTGTTGTGGACTTCAACATGAACAACGTTGAGAAGTCTCTGTCTGATCTTCTTATCCTCATTTGCCAAGTGGACAATGACATTAAGCGTGAAAAGCCTTCTGTCGTCATAGTGAATAAAAGGAAAGAAAATTCGAAGATATTTAAGCCCAAAGCATATTCAAAGCCTTCCAAGAAAAGGAAGATCAAAGGGGAGGTAAGGGAACAAGATGCTGTTTGTTTCGCATGTGGCAAGAAGGGCCGTTGGAAGAAAAATTGCACCCAGCCAAGGAATAAAGGGGAAGCTTCAGGTGCATTTGTTATCGAATGCAATCTATCTGTTTCTACTAATTGGGTATTAGATACTTCTTGTGGTGCTCAAATATATATCCAAATATAGGAACCAAGTAGATTCAGAAAGATTGACCGAGGTGAGGTGGATCTACGAGCAGCCAATGGAACGAGACTCACTGCTGTAGCTATCGGAGACTACCATATCACATTGCCTACTGGGATGGTCTTGGTTTTGAAAGTATGTTATTATGTACCCTCTGTAACCAAAAATATTATTTCTGTATCCAGATTAGATACTGATGGATTCATGTTCATGTTTGGAAATGAATGTTGCTACTTTTATAAAGATAGCATTTGTTTTGGTAGGGCACATTTATATAACGACCTTTATGTGTTAGACTACACAAACTAAGTAATGGAAATCGATGAAAAATTCAATTCACATGACTCATACCACACCCAACTTTGGCATCACCAGCTGGGTCATGTCAATGAGAAACATTTAACAAAATTACATCAGGATGGGTATTTAGATTCTTTCAAACTAAAACCACTTGGTGTATGTCATGCGTGTCTACAAGGAAAAATGACCAAATCCCCATTTATTGGGAAAGGTGAAAGGGATAAAGAGCTTCTAGAATTATTTCACATAGATGTGTGTGGAACATTTCTAGTTTAATCAAGGGGTGGGTTCTCGTACATCATAACTTTTACTAATGATTTTAGTGGATATGAGTATATTTACTTAATTAGGTATAAGTCAAATTCTTTTGATCGGTTCAAAGAATACAAGAATGAAGTTGAGAACTAGTTTGGTAAGAAGATTAAGAAACTCCACTCAGATAGAGGAGTAGAATATCTTAATCAGGACTTCATTGATTTCTTACGGTAGTTTGGGATTCTATCTCAACTCACTCTTCCTTAAACACCTCAGTGGAATGGTGTAAGTGAAAGGAGGAACCACACCCTGTTTGACATGGTGAGATCAATGATGTGTCATGTGAATCTTCTATTATCTTTTTGGGGATATTCATTACAAACAGTAACACACATACTAAACCAAGTACCAACTAAATTGATAAATGTTATTCCATATGAGTTATGGAGTGGATGAAAATCCATGTTATCGAATTTACATGTGTGGGGTAGCGAAACATTTGTTAAGGCCTCTTCAGGTAACAAACTTGCACCCCGAGGTACAAAGTGTATCTTTATAGGATATCCCAAGGAAACAAGGGGATATTACCTATACAACCCCTCATACAAAAAGGTTACAGTGGAAATACAAGCCATATTCCTTGAGAGGGAGAACATCTCCAAATTATATAGTGGGAGTGAGATAGACTTCGATGAAGTCGAGGCTCAAGATACATATGAGTTGGTACAAGAACAGATTCCACAAAGCCCTATGGAAGAACAATCTATTCCAGAGACACAAGAACTACATAGGAGCACGAGAGAGGTGAGAGATCTAGAACGATATGGTTTTCTTGTCACTGAGGATGGTGACTCATTATTGGTTGACAATGATGATCCTCTTACCTACAAGGAAGTAGTTGAAGGAACATACATTTCCAAGTGGCAAGAAGCCATGAATTCTGAAATGGATTCAATGTACCAAAAAAAAGTCTGGATTTTGGTAGATCCTCCAGTTCATGTAAATCCTATTGGTAATAAATGGGTATTTAAGAAGAAACTAGACATTGAGGGGCAAGTCAGCACCTATAAGGCACGACCGGTTGCAAAAGGTTTTAGACAACATCAATGAATTGAATATGATGAAACCTTTTCCCTGGTTGCGCTGCTGAAATCCACCAGAATCCTATTGGCCATTGCCTCTTACCATGACTATGAAATTTTAAAAATGGATATCAAAACAACATTCCTTAACGGGAACCTCCAGGAAGATGTCTACATGACACAACCTGAAGGGTTTGTGACTCCAAAGGATGCCAAAAAGGTATGAAAGTTTCAGAAATCCATTTATGGATTAAAGCAAGCATCAAGGTCATGGAACATTTGTTTTGATGAAGCTGTAACGGAATTTGGCTTTGTTAAGAACGAATGTGAGAATTTTGTATACAAAAGGTTTAGTGGAAGTGAAATCGTTTTTTAATAGTATATGTTGATGACATATTACTATTTGGAAACGAAGTACCTGTCTTACAGTCAGTTAAAGCATGGTTAGATAAATGCTTCTCCATGAAAGACTTGGGTGAGGCAGTATATATTTTTGGGATCAAGATCCATCGTGATAGATTCAAGAGAATGCTGGTCCTGAGTCAAAGTACATACATTGACAAGATAATGAATAGATTCAGTATGGAACAATCCAAGATGGGATTGTTTCCAGTGTTACATGACATTCATCTTTCCAAGAAAATGTGTCCTCAGACACATGAGGAAAGAAAGAAAATGGCAAGGATCCCTTACACATCTGAAATTGGGTCAGTCATGTATGCTATGCTATGTACGAGGCTGGATGTTGCTTATACATTAAGTGCGGTAGGCAGATATCAAGCTGATCCAGGAGACCACCATTGGATGGAAGTCAAGACTATCCTTAAGTATCTGAAGCATACTAAGGATATGTTCTTGGTTTATGTAGGAGATGAGGAACTAGTCATCATAGGAAATGTAGATGCTAGTTTCTAGACTGATCAAGATGACATGAAGTCACAGACTGGATACATCTTTAGTTTGAATGAAGGTGCAGTGAGCTGGATGAGCTCAAAGAAAAGTGTGGTGGCAGATTCTATAGTGGAGTCCGAGCATATCGCAGCTTCTGAGGCAGCTAAAGAAGCAGTATGGATGCGAAGCTTTGTCCAAGATTTGGATGTAGTACCGAGCAGTAAAGATCCTATCACACTCTATTGTGATAATACTGCAGTAGTGGCACTTTCAAAAGAGACAAGGTCACATCAGCGGACAAAGCACATACTTTGGAAGTATCATCTCTTGAGGGATTTTTCTCACAGAGGTGAAGTTGCAGTGAGCAGTATTTCCATGGAAGAAAACATGGCAGACCCCTTGACTAAATCCTTGACTTAGTAGAAACATGATCATCATGTGAGGTTTAGCGGACTAAAAGTTTTAGGCAGTTGGATCTAGTCCAAGTGGGAGTTTGTAAGGATTGGTGTCCTGAGAACCAGTTGTTTTGTACTTTGATTAGATGAATGTTCACTTATTGTATATTGTTCATTGTTTTGAATGACTATAAAAAAATAATGTCCTGGAATATTTGTTGCATTAATAAGGTCATGGAAGATCCCCGCTATGATGAAAACCTTGAAATGTTATAAAAATATTCTTAAATAAAGTTATGCAGTTGGATGACATACTATGATAAGACCCATAGTATACAGACCGTCATGTGCGAGTACTCGTAAGAAGACGAGACTCTCTCTCATGGAGTTCGCACTTGGTAATATCCAAGATGAGAGATTATGGGAACAGACCCACCAGTAGTAATTCCACATGTCTTGGTGTCATCAGACTTTACTGTCTGTGAGCATGTGTAATGGTCCTTAGAGTGAAATATTATCATTAACTCATGTCATGACTCGCACACTTAGATTTGCTAATGAAAACCATCATGAAGATAGTTGGCAGGAAGTAGGGTACGTTGGGTGCGTCACGAATGACATGTTGTTAATGGATAAGTCGAGGAAGGATTTGTCTCTTCCATATTTATGGAAGTAGATATCTTGGGCCCTTTGATTGAAATAGAACTGTCGAACAAATTCTTTGGCCATGGTGTCACGATGAGTTTATTTCTGGAAGTCAAAGAATGATAGATCAGACATATAGGTTTATGACACTACCATGAAACCTACTTGATGATATATTGAGACAAAGGGATTAAATTACATAGTAAGTGTTCGTATGAGGTGATACATCAATGCAACATCAACTTCTTTCTCTTGGGTGCCTTGACCCGTTGCTAGATAATAATCTTGGACTTTAGGCAAGACCACCTAATGACAATGAGAAAGAGGCCTAGTCGGTCACACACTAAGTGTATTCAAGTATCTCAAGTAGAATAAAGATTATTCCCATACGTGGTTTAATAATTATTCAAGGAATCCTAAATCATTTTAATTTTGGAGGAAGAATAAAATAAAACAAGTACATTCCGTGTATCAATGATTACACGCCGTGTAGTTTTATTATGAAAACAAGTACATGCCGTGTATTATTAAATGTACATGCCATGTAGTTTTCATTTTGAAAGGAAACGAATAAATGAAAACAAGATATATATGTCGTGTACATTGAATGTACACGCCATGTAGTTTTCAATGAGAAACAAGTACACGCTGTGTATTTATGATTACACGCCGTGTAGTTTTTCCAATCGGTATTTTGAGGAAATATCATTTTATTAAATGATATTTATTATAATCAGTATGGGTGCATGTCAAGGAATTAATGACTCGACATGGGGTTTTCAAAAAATTTAATGAAATAAATAAAATGCGTAACGTGTTTATTTATTATCATAACTCTATAACCCCAAACTAGATTATAAATATCCTCACAACCCCAACTCTTTTCCTACGACAATAGAATCATTGTGCACAACAATTCTGAAGAATTATTTCAAGGTTGAAAGAACCTATTCCTCTAAGAATGCTCTAAATACCGAGATAGATCCTCTTCCATCAGATCAAGATGATCTAAGGCGGACAACGCAAGAAAATGCTTCTCTAATCTAGCACCCAGAGACTCCTTTGGTGACGTCCAGAGATACAAGGTGCACGTGTGGATCACCACTAGAGGAAGTCTACACTTGAATTCTGAGACACAACGATGAATCAAATCAGAACTTGATCAAGAATATCAATGAATAAAGAAAAACCAAAAGGTACTTCTTTTTAATTGATTAAATTAATTATAATCAATCTGTAATGATCCTACTTTGTGGTTCCAAGACTTTCCTTTTCTTTGTCTATTTCTATGATTCGATCCGTGGAGACTGGCGTTTATCTTCATATTGATCTCATATTGATCATTATTAATGAAAAAAATCCAAGTGGGCACATCCACCTATGTGCTTCTGCTATGCCCAGAACCTTCATTTTTTACCCATTGTACCCTTAACGTGGTGATAAATATTTACCATGGTTACTATTTATAATGACAAAAAATAAAAGGGGAATATTTACCAAATTTTAACCTCCTTATTCAAAATATGGAATTAATTTTTAAATATTAAATATTTATTAGTAGAAAAAATCCATTTGAAATTAAACACGCAAAATGCAATGTAAACAGTTTTTAGAATAATGAATTTTAACCATAAAATTGGATTTTTTTCCATTATTACTAAAAACTGTTAAATGAACATTAATTTTTTTTATTTAATATATAACATATAAATTTAATTACAATTATTAATCTATAATTTAACATAATAACATAAAAACACATTGCACACATAAAAATATTTTTCCACAAAAAACATATTTTTTTCTTTCAAATACTTTTATCAATTGATCACTAATGAATTAATTCTATAAATGTGAAAAAAATACATTTTAGTTATATTTTTAGTCTTATAAATACCCTCCAATTCAATGGATAAGTGATAAATATCATATTAAATAATAAAAATTCAATAGTATATCAAGATTTGTTTGAACTTGATGTTGTGTGTAAAGAAAGATATCAACTAAATTAAATTTATTTATAGAGAAAAATATCATAAAATCTTAGGGTGTTACATTATACTCACTTATATTAATTTATCCCGGAAAATTCCATCACTCTAATGAAAAAAATGAGGATAAATCAACCTCATCACATCCTCAGGTTCCTTATTAGCTTCATCAAATTTATGGTTTCATCAAAAAACATTAACAAAGTGAGTAGTATTGTTTTGAAACATGTTATCTCTTTAGTATTGAATCTACAATGGGTTTTCATCATAAAGGAGATATTAATCCAGTGGTATGACCTCTGTGTTGAGTACATATAAAGGATTAGGTATGTACTTCTGTAAGAGAGATACATGGAACACATTGTGAACTTGAGGGAGATTCATTGGAATAACCAATTGATAAGCTACCATCCTGATATGATCAATAATTTACAAGTAAATAATATATCCAGGTATTAAATTTACCTTATTTCAAAATAGCATAACCTTTTTCAAAGGTGATATTCATAATAATACCTTATCACCAACCTTGAACTCTAGATTTGATTAATGATTATCAGTGAGACTTTTCTATCATCACTAAGCTACTCTGACATGTGGATGAATATCTCCAACCTTCACTATCATTTCACAAGCCATATCAGGTACCAATATCTTTATTTATATAAATTCATCCCAACAAATTAGAGTTATTCAATTCCTCCTATAGAGGGATTCATAAGGATCCATCTAAATTTTCGAGTAAAATCTACTGTTGTAATAAAAATCTACAAAAGGATGGTGTTGGTCCCAAACACAATTTAAATCCATAGAAAATTTTCTCAATATGGATTTTTGAGTTTTAATGGTCCTATTATACTGAATATCTATGTGAGGATCATATGTAGTATTAAAATTAAACTATGTATTCCAAGCTAACTAAATACTTATACAGAACTTTAAAGTAAACATCAAATCCTGATTATATATAATAGAATAAGGAACTCCATGAATTCCTACTAGTTCATTAATGTATATCTTGAAAATTTGATCAAGATAGAAATATTATTTAATGGTAATAAAATGTGGTTATTTTATAAGGTGATCAATGAAAACCAAAATATCATTATCATTTTTTGAGGTTTTAGGGAGTTTAACGATAAAATCTATAGTGATATTTTCTCATTTACACTCAGTTATGGATAATAGTTGTAACATACCCTTAGAATCATATCAATCAGCCTTAATTTTTTGAAATACTAGGAATCATGATACATAATCTACAATATCCAATTTTAAATTATCCCACCAGAAATATTCTTTAAGATCTCTATATATCATTGTATATCCAGGATGAATAGAAAATGATGAACTATGAGAATAATCTAACAAATCCTTCATCAATTCTAGTATTTATGGTACTTATAATTAGTTCTTGAACCTTATCATTCTATTATAATCAAGGTTTAACTTAGGAATAGTTATCACCTTCTTCTATAGTTCCACATCCTCCTTTTATTCCTTTTTAATCCTCACATAGATGGATGGTTTAACATTCATTGAATAAAGATAACATCTATACCCTTTCCCCATGATTTCAAGATCTACATTCCTAAAATCCTTAAGTATTGGATCTATTTAAATCCTCATCATGGAAAAACTATAATGGTATTTCCAACTTAGAGCATCATCCACCTTGTTCACCTTCCATTAGTGGTAGTGTATTGAGCATTCATAATCTTTAATTAACTATAACCATATATTTTGGAACATATTTATATATTTCTATGTGAATATATACTTCAAGACATTATGATTAGTATATATATCACATATTTCACTATAAAAACAATTATACCATATTTTCATTGAAAAAATTAATTCCACCAACTCTAAATCATGATTTTCATAAATTTTCTAATGAATTTTAAATTGGAGTAATGAATAAGATATCACCATGTCATTGTATATAATAAAACATCCCATTCCATTATTTGATGCATCATTATAGATCACAAATCAGTCTCCACTATAGTGTACTATGAGAAAAGATGAACTAACTTACCTTCTCTTCACCCCCTTAAAATTATCTTTACATTCATATATCCAAAAGAACATAACTCCCTTATAAGTTAGTTTGGTGAGTGGATTAGTGATGAGAAATTTTATAATTTTTTTATTAGTACCCATCCAACCAAATAAAAATATTGATCGAAACTATTTTGGTTAGTCTAGGATATTACTCAATAACTTTTTCTTGATGTATGCAACAACATACCTTCACTTGAGAATATATGACCCAAGAATGAGACATCGTGAAGCCAAAATTCACAGTTAATAAATTTATCATACAGATTCTACTTCCCAAGGAACTTAATCACAATTATAAAATGATCTTATTGGTCTTCCTTAATCTTAAAATATATAATAATATAATCTATAAAGAGTACTACAAAATAATCAAGGTAATCTCTAAATACTTGATTCATTAAATCTATAAAGACTACAGGTGCATTAATAAGTCTAAATAGAATCACTATAAATTCGTAATTAACATACCTCATATAGAAGGATGTATTTGATATATCATTCATCTTAACCCTAGATTTATGATATTCAAAACGAAGGTTAATATTTGAAAAGTATTGATTTCGACACATTTTATCAAACAAGTCATTAATACAAGGAATATGATACTTATTCTTGATAGCTATATTTTTAAATTATCAAGAATCAATACATAGACGAATTTTATGAATATTTTTTTAACAAAAAGGATAGGGGAAGCCCATAGTGACTCACTATAGAATATGAATCCCTCATCAGTATTCTCCTTGAGTTTTTTCTTTAATTACCACAACTAAAGTAGGAAAATTATATATAGAGTCTTTGAAATAGGTGTAACATCATGTATGAGTACTATTTAAAACTTAAATTCATGATTCAAGGGTTAAATAGGAAATAATTTAGTAAATATTTCAAATTATTTAGAATAAATAAGCATATATTAAATTTCTATTTTCTCTCTAACCATTTGAGATAAATATCCCTCATGAATATATAGTAATACCCATACAATGAAAGTGGATTCCATTTGGAGTTCATATTTATTGTTGAACTCTAATATGATCATATATTAATTTAAAAGATCAAACATGGCTTTTGTTAATCTAAAACTGATATGGGATATATATATATATAGATGCAATCTATTCCCAAAATAACATCAAATTCAACTGGAGGGATAATCACAAGATTTATAGGAAGCACATCCCCACAATGTTCTATCAAAGAGGAGCTATAGAATTGAGATGATACCATCACATCATTAAGAGTTTTTAATATTAATGAAACATCTAATAATTTAGGTGGTGACTTGATACACTTAGATAATTATTCATATATAAATTTGTGGGTATATCTATAATCAAATAATAAATTTTAAATTCTAGAGTAGACGGAAAGTGTACATTTCACCACTTTATTCTCATGACCCACTTCAGAAATTGTGATCACATGATATTTCCATTTATCTATTGTATTAATAGGTTAATGATGAATATTGTCATTATTGACCCTCATATTCAAACAATGGTTATCATAATTTCCATACTCCTTGAAATTATAGAATTGGAGTGTGGGTGGAACATTCAGTTGAGATTTTTTACCATTCCTTTCATTGAATAGAATCTTCACACCACTTCAACATTATTTTTCCCAATGGACACCTTTTAAACACTTTATACATTTACTAAACCCCATAAAGTAATTTCCCTTATGCTTCATTCTACACTTCTATATTGAAGGAATATTAAATTTCTTTCCTCTATGGGTTTCATTATTAAAATTTCCTTTTAATTACACATTTCTATTCTTATCCCCCAAACAATGTGAAAAATAAGGGTATCCCATCTATATTTATAACTTGATATCACATCGAATGAATTTATCATAATTATCAAATTTTATTATATCCAATTACTTTCAAAGACTTTGTATCAATACACTTGAGAAATAATAAATTTTTATTTCTGGGTAGATGATAAAACTCAAAGTTTACCATGTAAGTCTTGTGAAATTTTCCTCTTCGGCATTGATAGATTAATTATCCTTCTAATTTAATTCCAAAAATTAACTCTCCATTTTACCGCAAATGGTTCAAGGAAAATACTTACTAAAAAATACCTTCTTAAACTCTTCCCATGTTATGGATTCAATTTCCTTCTACCACATCGTATTATTGATAAGATCTCACCATTTATATACTTTAACTTCCAAATGATAAATAAAAAAATGAATTTTTCATGATTTTAGAACTAGATAATGAAAAATATATTTTTAGTGGTTTTGATTCATTTTTCAATAATTAGTGGATCATGAGACATACTAAATAAAGGTAGATGTTGTCTCATGAATGATTGAATAATATATTGTTCCCACCCTTTCTCATTTATAATCTCAACATGATTCATAGATTGAGAAACTTACAAAATAGTCACAATAATATTTTACATTCTAGATCTTATAATATTCAGCTAATTAGGAGGAAAATCATTAAATTTTCTACCACATTCAGTGTTTGCATGATTATTTATAGTTCCAACCATTTACTAAAACAAAAAATTATAGCGTGAGAAACAATAATCATAGTGATAAATCATATAATCAGGACTAACCATTCATAAGATGTATAGATAATGAAATATTCTTTTGAATATATGGAACCTTAGGTTTAAACTAGTTCATTAATGACCATCATCTATTTAAATCCTTCACAATTTTCATAAAGAAAATGTGAATTAACCCAAGAATATACCTTGGGAGTATCTAGCTTGGTGTACAGTCTTAGGCCCACTCATCATGCATTGGTGATGATCTAGTTAATACCCAATTCTACCCCTTCAAAGTTTTTACCCCTAGCTATATCTGTGCTAGAGACGGATCAACTTTCCTGTATCTATAAAAGGTTGTATTTACTAGGAAAACCACAAAATATCTACTTTACCAAAGCTTCAATATATTATAATGTACTTATTCTTATCACAAGGGTTCTTACCAAAGTTCTCTAATCCTATTATATATAAATAACTAAAACCTACTTTAATTCCAACTGAAAAGACCCAATCATAACATATATAAATATTATATAATTTTATATGAATATTCAATACATCTCACAAAAATACATGCCCCTGAAACTATAAAATATTAGTTTCTTTGGATACTAGATACATAAAAATCTTATTTCATTAAATATTTTTAATATTTCCCACAATGTTCTTCTCATACAGTACCATTATTAGATATACCATACTTAAAACATTTATTCATAACTTGGGGAAAGGAAATATAATATTATTCTTAGACATACCCTACTTAAAACCTTTTTATAAAATTTGGGGAAAAGGAACATAAGAAAGGGTGAGATCATATGCTTTGTTAGGGTAAACATGTGAGATATCAATAAATTATAATATACAAGAATAAGATAAGAATAAGTGTATGAGATTATGATTATAACTTAATAATTTTACACTCAATATGTCATAGATCATAAAAATGATCCATGGAATAAAATTTTATCATTTCGAAAGACATGAATCATAATAGCATGGAATCATTGTAAATCAATCATAAACCGTAGTAACATATCATAAAAACTTGAACATGTCAAAGAAAATTAGTGGCTCAATTATAAGAATAATCATAATAATATGTTTGTAATTTTACATTTATCAGGTAATTACCTAAATATAACAATTATAATATTTTATTAGGAGTAAATTATATCTTGTTAACTCTGTAAACTCTCAGGAGTTTATTAAATTCAATGTCTCTTAAGAGTTTGTTAAATTCATCATCTCTTAGTAGTTTCTTAAATCCTTCATCATTACCCAATGCATTAGAGGGATGTATAATTTTAGTCACACCCCTCATATAATAATAATCCATTCAAATGTATTCTATAAGATCATAAAACATTCTTTATATCATCATACCATAAATCATGAAAAGTAAATGGGTTTCATAAGCATCTCATAAAAGTAATTATAAACCATCGAAAGAAAGAATAAGGATAAAATCATTGGATCATACCGCCAATAAATCACAAGTAACATCAATGGTTTTTATCATAGATGAAAAATGAATTTAAAAGATCAAAAAAATATTTATTAACAAAAATAACCTTTTTAATTTGGAATCACTTATTTTAAAAAAAATTTAAAAAAATTATAAAAAACTTTCTTCAAAAAGAACCATGGAAAATTCTAAATTAATCCTAAAAAAATTGAGTGGTCATGATGGTGGAAAATTACATTAACACTATAATCATTAAAAAAAATATTTTTTTTCACACTTTCGGTAAAAATCACCTTGTTAATAAAATGAAAAGAATATTGTTTTTAAAACTTTTTATAAAAATTAAAAAATGGGTCAAAAGGATTTAAATAATAATTGGATAATAATAAAAATATTATTGGAAAAATTATAGAGAAAATGGATATTGAAGATAAATATTCCTGAAAAAAATGAGAAATAAGGTCATCTTTCCTTTAAAACATTTTATAAACCATTTTAAGTACCAAAGAGACAAAATGGCAATAAAACATAAAAATTATAGAAATAAATAGAGGATAAATAAATAAACTAAGTTTATTAGATAATTACAATATAATTTCCCTCAATGGAAATTCAATCATAAATAATCCTGATTAAAATGACATTGAAACACAAATCTCTTTCATTTAGTCTCTTCTTTCTTCGTACGTGTTCAAAACTCATTATAATAAATATATATTTATTATAAATATATTTTATAACCATTATAATATATATCATACCATATATTATTTATTTTTAACATATTATCTCCTTCTTATTAATAATTATTTATTAAAATCACTATTTCGAGTGATAACTGGTTCATTTTTCATGCATGTTTTGGTCCAATTGTATCAGTCCTCATACTTTGATCATGGTTACATAATATTAATATTGTTAATAATTTAATGAGTATAATATTTAATCATTATATTCAATTTTATAATGATTCATATAAATCGGTGATGAAAAATTAATTAGATCACTTCATGGAGATGGTAGTCTATACGTACACACAAGTGATGTTTTCAATTTTTGATGGATAGAATAAAAGAAAAATAAATAACAATTCACATTTAAAAAACTATAATAATATCATATATATCATATATATTCTTTAAATCCATAATTTTAACTATCAAAGTGAATTGGTGATGAAAAATGAAATGTATCAATTTGTAGAGGTGGTAGTCTACACGTACGCACAAGTCGTTTTTTTTCCATAGGATTGAAAAGAAGTTAATAATGGTTTTTATATCATAATACAAAAATTTATTCTATTTTATATACTTAAATAAATATTTTATAATGGATACCATATATTTATGAGAGGTAGAATAAGATATAAAATTGGAAGCACTCGGTTAAGATTAATACATCTTCATTGAGAAACCTGATTTAGATTACACCTTAAGACTTAGAAGGATGGTATTTTAGAGTTTAATAAATATATATAACATGGGGAATGAAACTAATATGTTATTAGGGTATGTATTATCTAATATATAAGGCTAAAACTTTGCAAATAAAGGATAAGAGGAGGTGAACGTTTATAAGTTAAGGGAGAGGCACCTTTGGAATTACCTAATGTATTAAAATAATATAAATTAATTTTCATGTTAAAGAGGTAAAAATAAATATATTTGGAACATAATATTAAGATGAGTCTAAATTATTCCATTAAATAAAATTTATATTATTTTGGGTGATTTTAACCCTTATATCTTATTTTTAACCCCTCATTAACCATTTTGATGTTTTTTACCATTTAGGGTCAAGAAAGTTACTATAAAAAGAAAAGTGACGCATAAATGGAAAATGGTTGATATTAATGACTATATAAAATTAAATTTAACGAAATTAATATTTTTTATGAATTTTAAATCATTTAATAAAATATTATTTAACATGAGATACCATTGAATCCGTTTTAGGATTATTTATATAGTTTGAATTTAAAAACAAAAATATAGTAATGAAATTAAAATAAAAAATTTTAAAACCTAAAAAATATATCATATTTATCTAAAAAATTCACGTAACAAAATAATTCATCCCAATTTAATTAATTTTATTTTTTTAAATATTTTATTTTATTTTTATATTATTTGAACAAGTATTATGTCGAAGTTGTGGAAGCATTTAAGGAAATTATTCAGTCACTAAAAATTAAAAATAAAATAACATGATAAAATATCATTCATATTTTAAATAATTATTTATAAATGGACATAACCTCTTTTTATACCCATGAAAAAATATTATAGATATTGAAATAAATAGAGTGACATTTTGTATGTATTATTTACTTAAAATAATATTAAGGTCATTATCAAAGGAAAATGGCAATAAATTTTTGAAAATTTGAAGATAAGATTATTAAGCTATAAATTAATCAATAAAATGAAATAAAAGAAAATTATTTTAGATATTAAGGCCTTATACCTTAGTTTTAACCATGTTTTAGCCGTTTTACCCTTTCTGAGATAATAAATATTTTCTATGGTTACTATTCATATTGACAAAAAATAAAGGGATATATTTACAAAATTTGAATATTCTAATTAAAAATATTGAATCCATTTTTCATTATTAAATTTATATAAGTTTTATAAAACCATTTTAAAACAAGAATACAAAACTCAATAAAAATAGTTTTTAGAAACACGTGGTTTTAAGCATAAAATTGGATTTATTCTTATCCCATACCTATTAAAAACCATAATATGAGTATTAATTTTTTTTATTGAATATATAATCTATAAATTTAATTAAAAGTATTCATAAATAGTGATTAATATAATTAATTAATATATAAACACATTTCATTCATTAAAACATTTTTTAGAAAAACATCCCATTTCTTTCTTTTAAATGATTTTATCAATTGATAACCAATGAATTAATACTATATGTGTGTAAAAAATAAATTTTCAAAATTTATTTAGTACTATTAACACCCTCCAATCCAAATTATAGGTGATAATTATAACATTAAATAATAATAATCCAGTAGTGTATCACAGTTTGTTTAAACCTGATGTTTCATGTAATGCAAGCTATCGAAGAAATTAAATTTATTTAATGAGGAATATATCATAAAATCTTAGGGTGTTACATGATAGTTTCTTTTTGTAGTCTATCATGTAATTTTCAATATTTCTATCCATGGATGGGTTTCTTCTATAATTATAGATCCCCCAAATCGTTATTGATTTATTTGAAATACCTTCTAGCCACCTAACGTCAAAACAACACAAATTAAATATTGGATTTATTCTCATAATTTACAAAGTTAAAATAAAAATTTAAATTAAAATATTTGATCCATTTTCTCATTGAATAACAAAATACTGCTATAATTCAAAAATGAGATAATTACCTATTAAGTAATAAAATGGAGAGTTTAAAAACATGAAAATACTTAATAAAATATATGAAATTATTGAATCTATTAATTCCCCTACCCTTAAAGATTAAAATCTAGACAAGTGGATTTTAAAAATATTACCAAAGAAAAATTCAAATACCTAGCCAATGTGAGTTCCTATTTAAATACCATGGTCCTCATTCTTATCATGTCTCCTTATGGATCTTGATTATATTTTCTTTATTAAGAAAATCCAATTAATTACAAGTTCTTTCATCCCCTTATAAATAATTATTCCTACCATACCTAAAATATTTCAATAAACACTCAAGTATGATTTTTAAGCAAGGCTTTTATAATTCCAAGTTCATGTAAGTTTTATCACAAGCTTGATGAATTTATTCATTTCCACCAAATTATTTAAGTAGTTTTTCTTATCATGAGGGCTTACATTGGGTTTTTATGTGACTTAATGGTGGTTAATATTTGAATGTTAAACTGTTGAGTATTTCCCCCAAGAATAGATTCCTTACTCACATAATCTTCTATTAACTTATGTTTAATTATTTGAATTCTCCATGGACAACCCACAATTTTTATAAATTCCCTAGCACAACATTCCCTGTCTATTTAATTTAGTAGGCTTCATAATTTTTTTACTTTTAATTTGATTCTTCTTTTGAAGGCAGATAGGGGCTCGGAATTTTATTATCAGGGGTGTGAGTTTTTTCTATCCCTAGATTAGGAATTATTCTCCTATCCTTCTGATGTTTTTTGGGGATTCCCTTCCACTAATTCAAAATTGCTTCTCCAATAGATCTTACTGGAAAACAATTTCACTATAGGGTATGAAGAATATCAATACTCCAATTATTATATAACTTTTTTTCTAGATTATTGTGTAGTACACCCTTATATTAATTCAAAATCATCAATATTTTCCCCCTCTTTCTGTCTTATTTAGTAGCATTGTTTCAGTTTTTTCAAATCTAAATTTTTTCTTAGGAATTATATCTTTAATGGAAATATATGGACATTTTTTCTCCAAAATAGCATAGGAAATTCATTTAAATCCTTAAATTACTTTAAGAAAAATATTCCTTTCTCACCATCTTTATTTTTCTACCAAAATAACTACACAAAATATGTATCATTTTTTTTAAATTCACATAGATTATTCTAAACAGATTATTCCAACTACTTTTCTTCCTTCCCCCACACTTGAATTCGAATTATATCATATAAAATCTTCAAGATAAAGGTAGATAGGTATATTTTTCTTATAATTTAGATTTATAAAAAATTCATTCAAGATAAATAATGTCTATAAGGGATTAATGTACATGAAGGCTTGAAAATAGGTTTCATTGAAAAAGAGTCATAAAATCAAAGGAATTACTCAGTCATTTAAGTACAAGGTCCTTGAACGATCCAAGGTTTTAACTAGATTGATAAAAAAATTTGGTTATTCAATCATGTTATGCCTCTCTCAAGAAATAGGTCATCTTAAAGAAGATATCAATGTTGGTTCAGAAGCCTCATAATAATGATATTATAATTATATGATAGTATGTCATTGTATGTGTTACACTTCGACTATCATTAACTATACAGGATACCTTGGTACCTTGATACTTGAGCCGAATCTTACATGACTTGATGGGAATTCCCGATATCTAAAGGTTGGAGACTATAATCTGGAATCATAAAAGAAACATGATAGAATAACTTATGCCAAAAAATACTAGAAGAATAAGGATACAAGTTATTATTCTCAACACTCCAAAGGGATAATCACCAGAAACAATCTGGTAAAACAGTACCCAAACAATACATCACTAAAAAACAACTTATTCTAAGATAAATCTAAAATATAAACCCATGAAATAAGTGAATCACATCTCAACTAGTCACCTCCATCACTCTGAGTCCCAAGGATCAAGAACATGAATCTCCTTCAAATGGTGTTTTCCATTTTCTTGTACTTGACATAATATAATCTATAAACACCCAAAGGAAAAGTTTGGGTGTGTGATATATGGACTAGTAGGGTCTCACTAAGTTTTCCATAATCAATTTCATAACAACTAAAATAGATTTTATTTTAATTTAAATTAAAAGGGAAAGGCACAAAATTTATATATTTTCCACAAAACGTGATTTCATAAACAAAAGATAAAATATATATCAAAACATGATTAAAAGAACATTTTATACAAAAAATTTATATAATGTAGTTAGCATGAATAAAAAAATTCTATAAATCAATGTAATATAATAATCAAATCAACTATATCATATCACAATGTAATAAGACCTATAATACATTAGTTTCTGTAAATAGGATCCCCACACTACTCATCAGTGATCTCAACTCAATGTGTGCACACATCCCATGACTCAGGTCATTAGGACTTAACACCCCATATGGAAAAACATACTAAATATGTTTATCTAATCATTTTCATTGTCAATCCTGTTCTTAGGGGTTAGATCCTAGCCTCCTTATCTTAATTATGTACTAACTACCTAGGCTCACATGTGATTCAATCAATCAATTAATCAATTATGAAAAAATCAATCAGTTTAAAACATTTGTAAATAAAATTTCACACATTCCATTTTAAAAATGTATTTCTCATTTTAGAACCAAAACATAAGTTTTTATCAATTAAATCCTTTTCAAATCATCTTTCAATTTAATCCACTTATATTAAAATCAATTTCCAAATCATTCCATCAATTTTCTTAAATTTGACCAACAATTTCAATTCCCTTAAAATTAGGGTCTTTTCACAATTTCTATGCCTTTTTCAAAATAAAATGTCAAAAAACCCAAATATGGGTTTTTTAAATCATTTAAAAACACAACTTAGATCAATTAAGAAATTTAAGTTTTTAATTGTTGGGAAAAATAATATGGAACCACCTAACTTTAATCAACGATCAAATAAACACCCATAATGGGAGTGCCAATGAAGAATAAGGAAAATGAGATCAAGAAATAAAACATGGAAGAAAGATCCATTAAAATCAGACTCTGATTCAATTAGTAGACATGAGATAATACCACTACCAATAGTGGTAGTGGATAGAGGGAGAAAACTAAAGTGAAGAAACTCACCAGAGATCAAATGTCAATCTGAGACATCTAGAAGTTAATAAATTAACCAAAATATCCTAGGGGAGCCCTAAGGTTCAAGAGAAGAGACTTCATGTCAAAAAATGTTTTCCAGGATTCACCATATAAAAACCCACTAGGCTTGAGGAATTCATGATGTGAATCCTCGATTCACATCATGAATATCCTGAGTGGCATATACGCCAAAATAAAAAGGAATTTCCTTGGGTTAAAAATCCCAATCTCTACCATTTCACATCATGAAACCCATTCATAGGTTATATATCATTCAAAATATAAAACTATTTCATAACTTATCCCTTGTGAAAGAATCACATTATGAAAAATATTCATGTTGTGAATCTTTTTTGAAGACATAACATAGACAAACTATGCTAAAAAACTTAAAAAATCCTCCAACTCAACCCAAGAACCAAAGAACATCCTCTCAGGCCTTTGAAACATTTATACTTAGGCTCTATTAAATCAAAAAATATACACCCCAAATTTTAGTTCATTCTCCCCAAAAAATACTCTCCATCCTTGAAAGTCCCAAAACACACCCAAACAAAAGGGAGGTGAAGTAAGAGTCCAAAAGTACCTAAAATAAGAAAATATGATGCTAAACCAACTTTCCATTAGCTTATGAAGAACCTAAGTGCCACTAGCCTTAGGTGTCATCCCCTTAACAACAAAGGCTGGAAATAAATTTCAAAGGTATATACAATCATTTGGGGATAAGTTAATCTAAAATAGTACAACTTGTAATGCTTGATATAAAAACTAGTAAAAATCTAATGATATAAGAAACAAGAGTCATAATGGTAAAATGGACACCAATAAGTCTATATCAACAAAAGAACCAAATAAACCAAGGTAAACCTAGGGACAAATGTGAAACTATGACTAAATCCTTTGTAATACATCTCTAAGATCCAAATCCCAAATGATAAGATGGAAACATCAAGGTGATCTGATAGTAATGTATGAGAACTACCCTTTACCTTTATCATGGTAAACAATGTCTTTATATACAGTAGGATTAATATATAGGGTGTGAGTATATAAAGTTAGTAGGAAATACATAAAACTCAACACAAATTCCACTAGGAAAAGAACAAGTTAACTATCATTTAATATAAATCAGGAGTGAGAAATATTAAATAGTTGTGAAATATATACATAAATACAAGCAGTGATAATAACTCACTCCATGAAGGTTACCCAAGCTATGAACACACCCACACATTTAAATTCTCAACCAATGGGATCCCATCCCATATGTTAACTGAATAATCCTAAATAATGAGAGGAACTCTTCCCTTTAAACCCAAGTTGTCACTTGGAAATATAATCTTGAGTGCCCCAAAATTAGTATAACAACCAATTCTAAATCCAACAAGGACCCAATATGCATCCTGAACACACGCCACACATTCCCATTCCATGTTATCACACCTCAAACATCTATTTGAAAACAATTTTTCATTTAAGAATTTTTTAAAATAGGTTATGGGTGAATCCCACAACCCATAGTTTTAAATCTAGTAAAACAAGGAGGATCATCATGGTTTTTATCAAGAAAACAAAATAGTTATTTTTGGTAAACCAAGCCTTCAAGTTCTAGGAAAATTGTAGATGTAAATAATCCACCTACCTATAATTAATTCGAAATAAAGAACCATTACATGATTCACAGATCTGGGTTCCCATTTTCATCCCTTTAATTCCCTAATTCCAATGATTAAAGATTCATTGAAATCAGTATTCAGAAGGAATATGATCACTAAAATCTCATAGTGGGAGCCTGGAGTTTGAGGGGAATGAATAAATAATAATAAGAACCAAAAGGGATCTAATATTAATAAGTTGACAAGAAATTACATAATTCACCGAGTAATAAAAGAGTTCACATTGATATCTTTTTAGAGCAGTCACCCTTCATGGAATGATAAGCATTTCACATAGTGAAAGACCACCTGCTAAAATTTAAGGTACCTTAGCCTTAAAGTCCCAAAACCCATTAAAAAAATGAATAAAATTTTACATCATGAATTAAATCATATCACATATCCTTCAAATCAATCTAGAAACCATTTACATTGTGAATAGTATTTAACATCATGAACCGCCTCCTGTAACTAGATTCCATCTCTAGTTCAATTTCCTCATCCTTAAACACCTCCAAAACCTTCCAAAAATTCCCAAAAGATTACCCAAATAGATCATAACCTAAAAATACATAAAATAAATAAATAAATCAAACCGTAGGTGTTACATTCTCCCCACTATTGGGTTTTTTATCCTTATAAATCTAAAGACTATTGGTTCTTTGGAGAAGTTTCATCCATTTCTATGTTATATAATTATCCCATTCCAAAGTATCTTTCTACATCTAACTATATTTCCATACCACACTAGTTATATCCTTCTACCATAAAATAACATATCTTTCCTATCGAGAATAAAAATATGGTCATGAATAAATGTTTCATCATGATCCAGAGTCACATGATCCAAACTAGTCACATGGACAGGAAGGGGTTAGTAATTATTTAATTTTGATACTTATAAAACATTATGAAGCAAATAAAATATACATGGAAAAGATAGATAATACAAAATATTCTCTAATCTATTCATGAATTTCAAAAGGTCCAATATACCTAGGTTCTAACTTCCTTTACTTACCCAAATGATGAACCCTAAAGTCAATAAAATGGGGAATAATATATAATAATCAACTTCAAAAGGAAAGGGTTGATGATGATGATATGAATATATGAGATATAGATCCAAGTTTCTTTTAATGGAGAATAATCTGAGTGAATCAACAAACAAGATCAGATATTGGCACGAAGAATTAATGAGGGAAGAATTAACATAGATGAATATATCCATACTTGGGACATGATGTTCAACAATTTTGAAGATCTTATTAAGAGTAGTCCAGATATATAGGTAACCACACTAAAATGGGGCTTATATAGAGTGAGTAATTTCAATAATTTTAGTTTCTTTTCTGATGATTTTGAAATTTCCTTCAATGTCTATCGCACTTAGTTCTTGTGTGTTCAGTTTCCCAGTATTCCCTTAAAAGTGATATGGTAATAAAAAAATTTAACTTTGGATGGATGATAATGATATGAATAAGATTTCTAATAGACCTTGAATGTCACCACCTTTTTTCTAATCACACGTATATTCTTAATAGTCCCATTCACAATACTTAGTCAAATTAGCGATGTTTGCCTAGTCTTAACAAAACAAAGTGGATAATGAATAGGATGTTTTTATAATGCCTTATACTGATCCATATGTATTATGTTTGATAACTGTTATTATAAGAAAACTCTACCAAATATAAATGTTCTTCCCATGAACCATTGAAGTCCATGAAAAAATCATTGAGCATGCTCTCTAATGTTTTGATTTTATGCTCTAAATATATATTCATTTGAAGATGATATATCAAGCTCATGGTCAAGTTGTTTCCAAGGTCTTCTTACAAGGATAGAAAAAACTGTGAGGTGAATATAGGGTCTTGGTCGGACATCATAGAAACTAGAACCCCATGAAATTTGACCACTTCCCAGATATAGAGATTTTTGAATTAATCTAATGTGTTTATCTCCAAATTATAATGGAGTGTATTGAATTTGTGAGTTGATCCAAAATCACCCAATTGGAGTCATGATTTCAAAGAGTTCTTGGTAAAATAGGGAAAAGTCCATAACAATATGCTACCATTTCTATATAGGTATGAGTAATGATTTCAACATGCTGACTAACCATTCATATTCATCGTTCACCTACATAAAATTAAGTCATCTCAGAACATATTCATCCACATTTATTTTTATACCTGACCACCACAAATGATCCATTATTAACATGTAAATTTTCTAGGAACCTTGGTATATTTCCTATTTTGAATAATGATAAACACTAAGGAGTTTCACTCCGAAATATAGGGGAATGAAAATATGATCTTGGAAGTGAAATAGATAATTTTATTATTATATCAAACTATCAATAATCTTCCCACGATTGAGATTCAACCTCAACACAAGACAATAAAGTTATGTCTACGGAGCCTCCCTGACTACTTCAATGAAGTCAGGAATAAGGGTAACTAGAAATAAGTCATAAATGTCATATTTATCAACAAATTACAAGTGAATATTAGTAATCAGAACCATCAATTTTCATTGGTCCAAAGAATCTCTAACCACTTGATTATATGGTTTATGATTTAATGCATTAGCCAATGAATTTTCTCTCACAGGTGTATAAATAAATTCAAAGTGGAACATCTAGGTATATTCCTTCTAGTTTCATTATCTCAAGTTCAATTCCCATTGTGAAAATATATGTTTCAATATTTTTTTGATCTATGAATGTAGTGAAATTTTCACTAAAGAGATAGCGATGCCATATTTTGAGGGTATGAAGAACCATAATTTCCATGATTTATAAGCTATAATGTCATTTCCTTACATGAGAACACAAACCATTCTCAATATAGATGAATAAAAAAATACCACATATACCTTACCTATTTTTAGTAATATAATTATAGGTGATGAAGTATGTTAATCCTTGAATTCCAAAAAATATTTCCGGTAATAACCACTCCAATAGATTGGAATTCCCTCCTTTTCCAAGGTAGTCATGGGAGAAGCGATATATGAAAATTCATTAACAAAGTGATAATAATACCCTAATAATCCTAGAAATATGCATATGTCAAATTCATTATTAGGTGGTTATCAATAAACAACAACCTCAATATTATCAGTATTGATCAATGTTCCTTTTTCAAATTACATTCTTAATAAAGAAAAATTCTTATATCTAGCCTTCAAAATTTTAGAATTTGGAATGAAATGGTTGTATCACAATATAATTAGCATTATCTCTTAGTGAATTTCAAGATCATATTTTAGACACTAAGATTTCATCAATAAATACCACAATGAAAGAATCTTGGTATCTATGAAATATCCATTTCACCAATTCCATGAATATTTTTGGTTCATTGGTGAGACCAAAGGGAATGATCAAGTATTCATAGTGTTTATAATGGATTTTAAAATATGTATTCAAAATATCCTCTTTCCTAACCAAAATTTAGTGAGACCATAATCAAAGGTAAAATTTAGAGAACCACTTGTATCCCTTTGATTAATAAAAAAATCATTAACTTTTGGAATTATGTATATTTTCTTTATCATAATTTGATTCTGATTATGATAATGGACACATATTTTAAGAGTATGATACTCCTACTTAACAAATAGAAATGGTGTCAACCAAGGTGTCATGATTGGTCTTATGAAGACACTAATTTAAAAATAATCCATCTGGATATTCAATTCACATAATTCCATTGGTGTTATTATATATTATAGAAGTTAAATAGTATTTGTTCCTTGGAGTAGATCGATATAAAATTAAACTTCTCTTTCTGGTGGTGGACCGAAGAAGTTATCCAGAAATTGATCAAGGCATTGATCTATTACGGAATGAAAATATATATGTTTATCTGCATCAATAGACCCTATGGTTGTAACACCCCTATATTTTAAAGGACATACATCATGTTCTATAACATATATGACACCCGACACTGAGCTTAAATGAACCATGATATTTTATTATATGATTGTTATAACCTATAAATTGAATTAATGGATATGAATATGAATAACCACATTATGAAATATATTTACAAGTCTTACTAAATAATTTTTTTATTAATTATTATGAAATAAGCGTTCATTTTTTTAGGAAAGTCATAATATGATTTAAAAAAACACTTCCTTTAAACGTGATTTTTATTTATTTTTGTGAGAAAATATATTATGTATTTTTTTAAACTTATATAAAATGTATTTTATAAAATGAAATAAAATTTTTAAATAAAAATTTTAAAATAAACTTAGATTTAATTTTTAATAATTTTCTAAAGAAATGATTTTTCATCAATAGTAAAAAATAACAATTTTTATTGAAAACTGTATTTTTGTTTCAAGAATTTAAAAAGTTGAATTTTATTTTAAAATGGTTTAAAAGTAAAATTATTTATACTATATTATTAATTATCCAATTAAGTCCATAATAATCAATTTTATGGTATAATTTAGTATAAAAATATTTTAGTACTTAAAAGGGCATTTTTATGAAAAATTGTTTTTCATTGCATTCTATGTTTTTATATTAAATTAATTTCTTCAACTTCCAGAAATTGAATCTTGAAATATGGATAACATATTTTTAACTAGGAGTTCCAAATTTTATAATTTTGTCCCTTTTATTTTTTTTCAATATGAGGAGTAACCATAGTAAATTTGTTTCACCTTAGTAAGGGTAAAACAGGTAAAATAGATTTAAAACTTTATGATAAGGCTTTATAATTTCTATAAAACATTCCTTTATCTTATCTTATGGGTTTATTTATTCTATTTACCTACGATAATTTAATATATGTCCACTTGGTTCCATATTTCTTAGACAATGATCTTTATATTAATTTAATTATAAGATAAAGTAAAAAATGTTACACTCTTGACTTTAATATCTATAATATTTTATCATAAGAGTAAAAAGAGGTTATTATAAGTTATAAATGATTATTTTAAATTTTAAATAATTATATTTATCATAATTTTTTTTTAATTTTTAGTGATTTAATAATTACATTAAACTCTTATGCAATGCCGACATAATATTTATTCATTTAATTTAAAAATAAAATAAATGGTTTTAAAATACTAAAAGTAATAAAATTTAGATGAATTATTGAGTTACACCAATGTTTTAGATAAAAATTACATATTAGTGATTTTTTAAATGATTATATTTTAATTATATCTTTGTATTGACATATTTAATGTCAAATTAAACAAACAATGTGAAAAATGACATTAATAATATTTTATTAAATTATTTAAAAATCATAAAAATATTAAAATAGGAAAATTAGGATTATAAATTGTAACACCCCAAGATTTCATAGTGTGTTATTTCTTCAAAATAATTCAATAACTTGCACTACACGCAACACCGAGTTCAAGCGCACCATGACTTACCAAACAAGCTGTTCAAAAAAGGTTATGAATAGTATTAACTAAATTTTAAACTTTATATAATCCTTATAATTTTAGAATCCATATTACGAGTTTCTTAGACATAATGTAAGAACAAATTCATCTTCAGTATTGTAGTTTTACCAACTTTTAATAGTGAACCCTTTTTAAATAAAATATTTTAAACTTTTTGACTAAATGGGGACATCAAAAAATTTAAAATAAAACATCCCAAGCTTCCACGGTACGCTTTCCTTTGAATAAAACAGTAGCGTGTGTTGTACGCAACTTCGAGTTTTAACACACACCACAACCGATCAAACTAGCCGTTATGAATAGTAATACTTAATTTTTTGAAATTATTTTATATTTCAAAATGGACTTCATTTTTGGATTCGGAATATCAAATTTAGCCTAAGGTGAAATTTTGGTACTTTTCGGATAACTTTCATATTTTGATGAATAGTAAAAATTACTAAATTTTAATTAAAAACAACTTTTTTAATCAAAATAATTAATAGTGATAAATTATGAATTTGAGTGGTTTTAAAGTATATTTAGAATATATTTTTACCATTTAATATAATTTTGGTCATTGGACATAATTTTACAATTAAACCGAACATAAACAAGTGTCAATCTTTTGATAGTTATTATCTCTTAAAAACACGCTTTTTTGTTTTGACAGCGGGAATTAATTTTAAATTAATTTCTTCCACTTCTGTGTTTTGAATTTAGAAAAATGGATTCCATATTTGGAATCAGGATGTTCAAATTGTGTAAATAGGTAACTTTTATTTTTAGACATTTTGAATAATTACTGCGGTAAATATTTTATTTACCATGGTTAAGGGTAAATCCGGTAAATAAGGGTTAAAAAATAATATTATAATAATACTAAATTACCCTAAAACGTGTCTTAACCCTATTTGTTGATACATGGTCGACCATGGGCATCTTTGGGTCAATTTTGGGACCCCATTGATCCACTTGTAAGTGATAATGACACTTTATTTTAATTAAGTTAAAATGAATACAAAAATGGCATAAGCTTACATCTTTTAAAAGAACAATTTGTACATAGGGTTATACATGTTGGATTTTCGATTATAAATATTCATTAGAAAGATAAAAAGATTTCCTACATAATGATATTTTATTTATAATTTTTAGACATCAAATAATTTAAATTATTAATGACACAATAATGATGCAATGTTTACCTCATTAATAAATCATTTAAATAAATAAGATTATAATGATTAAAATATTATCTAAAACCTGTCCAATTCTTATTGGTTGATGTTATTTAGAATATGAGTCATCTTATCTTCGACCTCAATGATTTTTGGACCATTATAAACCGAATATAATTATATTATAAAGTAATACTTTCACTCTTTCCTAAAGAGCCCCTCCTCTCCCTTATAAAAGAAGACCACGTCTACTCATTCCTCACACCTCTCAAGCCACTTGGCTCGTCCAAACTATGCCCAACTAAGCTCCCCACATCCCTCTCCTCCTCCTTGAAGCTTCCCCTTAGGCAGAAAGCATTTCAAGAAGTCCTTTGGTTCCAACCAAAGTGAGTTACCTAAATTAAAGGTAACATTTTCTCTTAAATTATTTTCAATTATTTTGCTTCTCCAACCCCAAAACTCTTTTTATTTCCTTTCTTTTGTAACAACACCAGTATCCACAATATACTAGGATGTTGTTATAATAAGGATTCAAACTACACATTCACACAACTCCATCTAATGGATGATGAACATAATGTTTCTGTGGATGGCAAACTAACGCCTCACGAAACGATGATTGTTCAAATACATCTTACCATCTCTCATGGTGGCCATTAGGATGGCACTATAATTAAATATGATATTAATGATATATATTTTACATATAAGCTTCTGTAATTCCATTTTATTTCATACAATTATTCGTTTCATGTTGTATATACATACGGTAATTTTATTTGAGGAAGTGCGGACTACCGCCCCCTTAAAATGATATGACTCGTTCATACCACACATGGAACGTATAAAGGATGGTGTTAATGAACATAAGTAACATATATAGAATATTATATTTTACTGGAATAGTAATATACCTATGTATCATTTGGATTCGATTCTTTTAAAATAAAAATTAAATTGAAGTAGCATTCGTGCGTACGTACGGACTACCGTCTCCACGAACGCGATGTGATTCATTCTCCATCGTATCCATTCAAGTATAATTATCATTTGATGATTTAAAAATGATGTTTAAAGACTTGATACCATTCTGGATATGAATAATATACATTCCATTAATAACGAATATGGCTCACATAACAGAGAATATAAAGTAAAATGAACCCGTTAACACCTGAAATGACGATAATTCTAAGATATTATTAACAAATCAATGTTAAAAGATCATATATGATATCATATTAAAGTAACTGATTCTTGTATTATTCAATAACAATTATTTCACCATTATACAGGAGGTAAACCTACCATCGACCAAGGAAAAAGTACAAAGTAAGGGATTCTCTTATCTCACTTTCAATTCTGTGAGATTTCCATTGTTCGCTACTAAATTATTGAAAGTGGTGTATTGTGTACTTCCATGATTCACTTTATATTCATGTTATTCTGTAAATCATTTGGTGGTTATTAACTTTTGGCCATGCGACTCAGTTGATTAACGTGGTAAGGGGTTTCTTGTCTCACTTTTAATTCCGTGAGAATTCCATTGATCACCACTTAATTATTGCATGTGGTGTATGTGTACTACCCATGATTGTATTCATTGTGTAATATACTTTATTTTATGGGTATTTAAATCATCATGGTATGATCTTTCTTTCATGGGTGTTTGTTTCTTAAGTTACCTAATCAATAAGGGAATTTGAGATTTCAATTTCCACTCATTTGGCTTTACGCATATTTCATTGATTATATTACCCCAAGATTATGTGTGGAATCACTATTCATTTGATTATGTCATAATTTCCACTCCCCTTCCTGTGGATATACTTTTGATACACATAATCACTCCATTGAAAATTCTCAAGTCATTGATATGAATTTGATAAGAGTAATTTTAACTCTTTCACCATTTGTTGAGTTAAACATCCAATTCGTTGGTGTTGTTTTTACAGGAATATGTGTGAATATACTTTGATTGTTTTACACTGAATATCCAATCATATTTAGTGTATTTATATTTTTCACACATAATTATGTTGTTGATTTATCCTTAACCTAAGGATATGGCCTTTATGAGAGATTTCATCTCAACTTACATTCCATTGAGACTTCTTTGTTGATATACACCAAATCACTTTTATGTGGTGTATATAATGTACTTTGACATAGTATGTCATGAATTCCCTTTATTCTCATGATATTACAAAGTTTTGATTACCTCAATTATTTTCATTCAAGTGTCTCTCTTTTGGTTAGAATCTCTAACTAAAATACCATTTTTAAATGTTTTAAAGACTTATTCATCTAAATCTTTCTCATTAATGTCCATGTTTTAAAAATGGTTTTAAGGATTTACTTATATGGACATTAAATTTTAGAAATTAAAAATCCTTTTAAAAGGATTCAAAGTGGTATGGGACACTTTGATTCAAAAATCTATTTTTAAATGGCTTCTTGACAAATAGTGTGACTTTTAAATGTTTTCAAGAAAAGGGGGATATTTCTCTCAAAATGTTTTGATGATTATTTTCATCTATGTCAACATCCTTCATTATTCATGATTGAGGTTAATGTGATACAATACAATCTTCCATATTGTATCAAATGAGTTATGTTTGACTGTGGATGTTCTATTTTTATACCATTCATGGTTTGTGGTTAAAGTATTGACATTTCGTATGCTAGTTTTAATACGAATGTTTATTTTATGCTTAAACCTATTCATATGAGGAATGCATTGGACTTAATAAGTGATGGGTGGAGACCGCTAGAGCTCCTCGATGCATCGGTAGGTCTCATGAGACAAACTAGTGTCTTGGCACAAGGCCTTGGCAAAATCTTATTTGTAGTCTTGGCACGAGGCCTTGGCTATGTGGTTATGATAGTCTGGCATTATGCATTCCATCATTATGAAAGTGGTTATTGATATTGCATGTGATCATTCGACTAGTAGAATATCCATGTGAGTAAGTAAATGGCATTATTTCATTTTATTTATGCCATACCATGTTGAAAGTTCAAGTTTCAAAGGCTTTTGTTTTAGTTATAAATTGCCTTAAGTGTTTATGATTATTTATGAAAGCTTCTGCTATAATGTTATCCTTACTGAGCATCCGAGCTCACCCCTTTCAATGTTTTATTTTTTTCCCAGGATTATGAAGAAGTAATTTATGAATGACTTGCAGGGATAGTATGCGGGGATATGAAGACAAAATGTTTTTTTTATGTTGTAATGTAAAAATTTATGGATGTATCTAGTTATTCCAAGGCTACTAAACTAATCGGTCTTTCGAGACTTGATATTTCTCATGATCATGCCAATGTTATGTAATAATGCACCGACTCTGGGTAACTAGGGTCGGGGCGTTACAGTTGGTATCAGAGGAAGTTTAGTACAAACCTTGGTAGCTAGATTTAGATAAACTCTGATTAGAGCACGTAGACCTAAGATGAACTTTGAGGATTAGTATAAAAGAACTTCCTAGAATTTTGGTATTGTAGAGATTTTGTGAGTTTTCCGAGCAATACATCCCTGTCTGGATACGAGCAGGTAGAGGCGGCTCTGGCACAGATGTACCTAGGGGTAAAACCCGAAAACACCGCTTTGAGCTAGACTTGAACGGGAACTGGTGCACGACAACGGGCCTTGCTGCACTCTTGGTTACGACACTCCCGGGGGATATGCTTAGGATAATTTACATTTTCTTTACAAACCGATTTAAGTAATATATACATAAGATGAGAGTAAATGACCTTGGTTAATCCTAATATGTTTCAAATTGAGAATATGGTGACATTTTAATCTCTAAATGATTTTACGACTACTATTACTCACACAATGCTTTCTGGTTTTAGTTAATGGCTGGATTCCAAGGAAGTCATAGTGACTTTGAGAATGATGTACAAGGTGGGAACGGTGGTGGAAATGAACAACAAAATGGAATGTTGATAGGCGTAAAAGATATCGTCTTTATGCCAAATCAGTTTTCCAAAAATATGATCAACAACATATATATTAACCAACTCCCAGACTCAACAAGGAAGAGAAAGGTGATAAATGATAAGATCTCCAGTAATGGAGACCATGGAGAAAAGAAACCTCAATTTTCATCATGCAGGAATTGTGGAAAGAGACACCCAGGAAAGTGTCTCAATGGGACAACGAAATGTTTTACGTGCGGGAATGAAGGACATAAAGTGAAGAATTGCCGAAGAAAAATGAAGAGTACTATGGAAGAAGATAAAAATGGTCCCAAGAGTCCATTTACAGTCATTTGCCGTAAATGTAGGGGACCTGGCCATTACCCGAGTGAATGTCCTATTTTATAGGATATTTTCTTGCTCAAAGAAGAAGCTATGCAGAAATAAATGGTTGGAGAAAATTTTAAAAAGTATTAGCACTCCTTGTTGATGGGTTTACTTTGGAATAATTTTCTCTTGTATTTGTAACCCCTCAGTTTGCCATGTGAGAATGATATTTGAGGAATAATTTTCTCTTCTCTTGTGGATATAGGTATAAATAACCATTTGGTTTTATATGATCATTGGGGTTTGAGAAAATGATAAGTTATTATAATTTGGGATGAAAATGCAAAGTATGATATAACATTTGTGGTTAAATTATGTTATTTTGAAAAATTTATCTCATTTTGGTAATATTATAGAATATAGTTTTTGAAAAAGGACAACACGTAGACCGTGTGACAACCCGTCGCGTCGGACAAAGCTGTGGGAATCGAACCCACAACCAAAGTGCGATTGGGATTTATCGCCTACCACTGGACTACGTGAAGTCCCTGGTTAGTATGACTATTTTTTTTTGTTAAATGATTTTATTGATCAATAATAAGATGATTTGGGTTCTTATGTCTTATCAAATGAATACCCTTGGTATAGGAAAATGATTTGGTGATTAAGTGATAAATGTTATTTTGGAAGATGTTCGTTTTGTTAGGAACACTATATGCCCAAGGAAAATAGAATACAATGAGGTTTCATTTGTAGAGTAATGGTGGATTTTTATCTACATTTTTATTGTTGATTTATAGTGATTTGGGTTATTTATGGAAATGATTAACCTATAACAGAGAATATGTGATGATGTTAATTACTTTTAAGTATGTGACTTTAAGAGTATTTGATGTCATTTGGAGATACAATGTAACATGGGAGACTACATAATCAAATTCTTCTATGTTTTGGGTTTCAATATTAGTTTGTATTATATTAAAGGATTTTAAGGACAATTGGTTATTGAATGGTATCTATTTAACTTTGGGGTATTGTTGGTTTAATTTTAGAAATTAAGATTAGTGCATATTTATCTCAATGAATATCCTTTTGGGGGATCATTAGATCATTCACTAACCATTTTGGTTTTGATTAATCTTCAAAGACAATGTAAATATATGGTTTATCCTGCATGGATCATGTGATTCTATAGAAGTTTATTCTAGCTCTTCCAGTGTGACCAAGTCTTCTTTAATACTCATCGTTTAAAAAAATTGAGTTAGTGGTGGAAATTTATTAAAGAATGAAAATCTACTTAAAATTTAAGTATATCTCATAATGTTCTTAGTCAATATCATAAATGAATTCCTCTTCCTTATGTAATGTAACTTTAAAAAAAAAATGTTGTCCTAGATGGTACCTTAAATCATCACTAATTTATGGCTTTGGGATTGTTGGCCTTTTCATAGCCATGTTCTCTACCACTCTCCATCAGATAATTGATGGTTAGATTTCTCCTCCATATCCATATTTTCCTACATGGAACCCTAGTATGTGTTATTTTCGGTAATCTTCACACTTTCCACTCTTTATTTTAAATAGAGGCCTCATTAATTCATTTTTCGATATGGGATTTCAACTAAGATATTTTGAAATGTCAAAAATGTGTGATCCCAATACCCTATATTTTGTTGAACCAATGGTACTTCAAATTATCATAGATTGATGAGTTTAAGGACCTCAATTTTATACTTGTTTGTGATTGATGACCTCAACCACTACCTATAAATATTTACGTTTTTCCTCCAATTATATGTCTCTAATTGCCACCAATGTTCTCCTAATCGAGATCATAATTTGGTGGTGACCCTTTCATTTCTCTTTTCCTCATATTAAGACTAAATTTTAGTAAACCAATTTCCGATGTGGGTTTTCCCACAAATATATTTTCTATTTTCAACCTTTTATTTTCGAAGAACAATTTCAAATTGCGAGGATGCAATTTATTGAAGGAGGGGAGAATGTAACACCCCAAGATTTCATAGTGTGTTATTTCTTCAAAATAATTCAATAACTTGCACTACACGCAACACCGAGTTCAAGCGCACCATGACTTACCAAACAAGCCGTTCAAAAAAGGTTATGAATAGTATTAACTAAATTTTAAACTTTATATAATCCTTATAATTTTAGAATCCATATTACGAGTTTCTTAGACATAATGTAAGAACAAATTCATCTTCGGTATTGTAGTTTTACCAACTTTTAATAGTGAACCCTTTTTAAATAAAATATTTTAAACTTTTTGACTAAATGGGGACATCAAAAAATTTAAAATAAAACATCCCAAGCTTCCACGGTACGCTTTCCTTTGAATAAAACAGTAGCGTGTGTTGTACGCAACTTCGAGTTTTAACACACACCACAACCGATCAAACTAGCCGTTATGAATAGTAATACTTAATTTTTTGAAATTATTTTATATTTCAAAATGGACTTCATTTTTGGATTCGGAATATCAAATTTAGCCTAAGGTGAAATTTTGGTACTTTTCGGATAACTTTCATATTTTGATGAATAGTAAAAATTACTAAATTTTAATTAAAAACAACTTTTTTAATCAAAATAATTAATAGTGATAAATTATGAATTTGAGTGGTTTTAAAGTATATTTAGAATATATTTTTACTATTTAATATAATTTTGGTCATTGGACATAATTTTACAATTAAACCTAACATAAACAAGTGGCAATCTTTTGATAGTTATTATCTCTTAAAAACACGCTTTTTGTTTTGACAGCGGGAATTAATTTTAAATTAATTTCTGCCACTTCTATGTTTTGAATTTAGAAAAATGGATTCCATATTTGGAATCATGATGTTCAAATTGTGTAAATAGGTAACTTTTATTTTTAGACATTTTGAATAATTACTGCGGTAAATATTTTATTTACCATGGTTAAGGGTAAATCCGGTAAATAAGGGTTAAAAAATAATATTATAATAATACTAAATTACCCTAAAACGTGTCTTAACTCTATTGGTTGATACATGGTCGACCATGGGCATCTTTGGGTCAATTTTGGGACCCCATTGATCCACTTGTAAGTGATAATGACACTTTATTTTAATTAAGTTAAAATGAATACAAAAATGGCATAAGCTTACATCTTTTAAAAGAACAATTTTTACATAGGGTTATACATGTTGGATTTTCGATTATAAATATTCATTAGAAAGCTAAAAAGATTTCCTACATAATGATATTTTATTTATAATTTTTAGACATCAAATAATTTAAATTATTAATGACACAATAATGATGCAATGTTTACCTCATTAATAAATCATTTAAATAAATAAGATTATAATGATTAAAATATTATCTAAAACCTGTCCAATTCTTATTGGTTGATGTTATTTAGAATATGAGTCATCTTATCTTCGACCTCAATGATTTTTGGACCATTATAAACCGAATATAATTATATTATAAAGTAATACTTTCACTCTTTCCTAAAGAGCCCCTCCTCTCCCTTATAAAAGGAGACCACTTCTACTCATTCCTCACACCTCTCAAGCCACTTGGCTCGTCCAAACTCTGCCCAACTAAGCTCCCCACATCCCTCTCCTCCTCCTTGAAGCTTCCCCTTAGGCAGAAATCATTTCAAGAAGTCCTTTGGTTCCAACCAAAGTGAGTTACCTAAATTAAAGGTAACATTTTCTCTTAAATTATTTTCAATTATTTTGCTTCTCCAACCCCAAAACTCTTTTTATTTCCTTTATTTTGTAACAACACCAGTATCCACAATATACTAGGATGTTGTTATAAGAAGTATTCAAACTACACATTCACACAACTCCATCTAATGGATGATGAACATAATGTTTCTGTGGATGGCAAACTAACGCCTCACGAAACGATGATTGTTCAAATACATCTTACCGTCTCTCATGGTGGAAATTAGGATGGCACTGTAATTAAATATGATATTAATGATATATATTTTACATATAAGCCTCTGTAATTCCATTTTATTTCATACAATTATTCGTTTCATGTTGTATATACATACGATAATTTCATTTGAGGAAGTGCGGACTACCGCCCCCTTAAAATGATATGACTCGTTCATACCACACATGGAACATATAAAGGATGGTGTTAATGAACTTAAGTAACATATATAGAATATTATATTTTACTGGAATAGTAATATACCTATGTATCATTTGGATTCGATTCTTTTAAAATAAAAATTAAATTGAAGTAGCATTCGTGCGTACGTACGGACTACCGTCTCCACGAACGCGATGTGATTCATTCTCCATCGTATCCATTCAAGTATAATTATCATTTGATGATTTAAAAATGATGTTTAAATACTTGATACCATTCTGGATATGAATAATATACATCCCATTAATAACTAATATGGCTCACATAACAAAGAATATAAAGTAAAATGAACCCGTTAACACCTGAAATGACGATAATTCTAAGATATTATTAACAAATCAATGTTAAAAGATCATATATGATATCATATTAAAGTAACTGATTCTTGTATTATTCAATAACAATTATTTCACCATTATACAGGAGGTAAACCTACCATCGACCAAGGAAAAAGTACAAAGTAAGGGATTCTCTTATCTCACTTTCAATTCTGTGAGATTTCCATTGTTCGCTACTAAATTATTGAAAGTGGTGTATTGTGTACTTCCATGATTCACTTTATATTCATGTTATTCTGTAAATCATTTGGTGGTTATTAACTTTTGGCCATGCGACTCAGTTTATTAACGTGGTAAGGGGTTTCTTGTCTCACTTTTAATTCCGTGAGAATTCCATTGATCACCACTTAATTATTGCATGTGGTGTATGTGTACTACCCATGATTGTATTCATTGTGTAATATAATTTATTTTATGGGTATTTACATCATCATGGTATGATCTTTCTTTCATGGGTGTTTGTTTCTTAAGTTACCTAATCAATAAGGGAATTTGAGATTTCAATTTCCACTCATTTGGCTTTACGCATATTTCATTGATTATATTACCCCAAGATTATGTGTGGAATCACTATTCATTTGATTATGTCATAATTTCCACTCCCCTTCCTGTGGATATACTTTTGATACACATAATCACTCCATTGAAAATTCTCAAGTCATTGATATGAATTTGATAAGAGTAATTTTAACTCTTTCACCATTTGTTGAGTTAAACATCCAATTCGTTGGTGTTGTTTTTACAGGAAATAGTGTGATTATACTTTGATTGTTTTGCACTGAATATCCAATCATATTTAGTGTATTTATATTTTTCACACATAATTATGTTGTTGATTTATCCTTAACCTAAGGATATGGCCTTTATGAGAGATTTCATCTCAACTTACATTCCATTGAGACTTCTTTGTTGATATACACCAAATCACTTTTATGTGGTGTATATAATGTACTTTGACATAGTATGTCATGAATTCCCTTTATTCTCATGATATTACAAAGTTTTGATTACCTCAATTATTTTCATTCAAGTGTCTCTCTTTTGGTTAGAATCTCTAACTAAAATACCATTTTTAAATGTTTTAAAGACTTATTCATCTAAATCTTTCTCATTAATGTCCATGTTTTAAAAATGGTTTTAAGGATTTACTTATATGGACATTAAAGTTTAGAAATTAAAAATCCTTTTAAAAGGTTTCAAAGTGGTATGGGACACTTTGATTCAAAAATCTATTTTTAAATGGCTTCTTGACAAATAGTGTGACTTTTAAATGTTTTCAAGAAAAGGGGGATATTTCTCTCAAAATGTTTTGATGATTATTTTCATCTATGTCAACATCCTTCATTATTCATGATTGAGGTTAATGTGATACAATACAATCTTCCATATTGTATCAAATGAGTTATGTTTGACTGTGGATGTTCTATTTTTATACCATTCATGGTTTGTGGTTAAAGTATTGACATTTCGTATGCTAGTTTTAATACGAATGTTTATTTTATGCTTAAACCTATTCATATGAGGAATGCATTGGACTTAATAAGTGACGGGTGGAGCCCGCTATAGCTCCTCGATGCATCGGTAGGTCTCATGAGACAAACTAGTGTCTTGGCACAAGGCCTTGGCAAAATCTTATTTGTAGTCTTGGCACGAGGCCTTGGCTATGTGGTTATGATAGTCTGGCATTATGCATTCCATCATTATGAAAGTGGTTATTGATATTGCATGTGATCATTCGACTAGTAGAATATCCATGTGAGTAAGTAAATGGCATTATTTCATTTTATTTATGCCATACCATGTTGAAAGTTCAAGTTTCAAAGGCTTTTGTTTTAGTTATAAATTGCCTTAAGTGTTTATGATTATTTATGAAAGCTTATGCTATAATGTTATCCTTACTGAGCATCCGAGCTCACCCCTTTCAATGTTTTATTTTTTTCCCAGGATTATGAAGAAGTAATTTATGAATGACCTGCAGGGATAGTATGAGGGGATATGAAGACAAAATGTTTTTTTTATGTTGTAATGTAAAAATTTATGGATGTATCTAGTTATTCCAAGGCTACTAAACTAATCGGTCTTTCGAGACTTGATATTTCTCATGATCATGCCAATGTTATGTAATAATGCACCGACTCTGGGTAACTAGGGTCGGGGCGTTACATAAATGGTAAAAAATTTCATCAATTTTCTATCTGTAGGCTAATTTTTACCTTATATGTAAAATTATAACCCTTTAATAGTGAAGAAGCCATTACAATGGTTAAGGTTAAAATTGGTTAACTAAGGGGTTAAACCAAAAGATAAGGTTTAAAACACCACATATACAAATAAAATTTTTATTTTTTATGATATTTTAACCGCATAATACCATATATTTTAATATATGTCTATTTTGGTGCATTTTTCTCGAGAATTAATTTATTATATTTTAATATTTTATTAAATTTCAAGAGTACCCCTCCCCTCACTTGTAAAAGGGAACCTTTACTTTCTCGATTTTACACTAACTTGAGCCTTATATCTTGAAAAAGTACTAAAAATATTAATTCTTAACTTACTTATCCATAAATTTTAGGTTCATTTTTTCTTTAAATACCTTTACAAGGGTCTTTAAGAAAGGATTTGAAGGAGGTTTCCTGAAAAAGAGGTAATCATCTTACTCAGACCATTACAATTTATTTATTCTTATACCTCATTTGAATATATATTATTCCCCATAAAATAATAACTTAAGTATCCTAAATATAATTAAATTCTATTACTATTATAAAACCCCCAATATATTCCATCTTTTTCATCAAATGAGAAGTGAAAATATTGCTCGTACGTACGTACGACTTACTATCTCTACGTAGTGATAAAATTCATTTCCCATCACCATAATTCATATAGGGTTATAATGATGGGTTTAATATTTATATATGATATATTTATGATATAATTATTCTTATGTAATTATAATATCATATCTACCTTGTTACCTTCTAATCCATTGTAAAATGATAACGTTTCCTATGTGTACATGTGGACTACCACCTCCATAAAGCAATGTAATTTTTTTTCATTTTAGATTTAAATGGATGGAAATAAGGATTTATTTAATGAATATATAATATAAATATGATATAAAAATTACTCTATATATCTTAATTATTATTTACCATTCTTTCATTCCATCTGTTGAAAAGTGAAAACAACATTCATGCATATATACGACCTACCGTCTCTAGGAATGTTGTAATCCATTTTTTTATATATATACTTTATGGATGAATATAAATATATTTATAATTAAAATATTTGATATTTATATATTTATTAACATTATGGATATGATGGAACCATGATTAAAGTTCAAGGACCAAAACCACCGAACCAAAACAAACATTAAAAACTAAGTAGTTATCACCTTAAACAATGATTTTAATAAAGAATTGGTAATAAAGATATGAGAAAAGGTTATAAGTAAATAATATATGTAATGATTTATATGAGTATGGTTTTGGAATATATTTATAATAAATCTATATTTATTATAAATTGTGGTCAAACACATATAAAGGAATTCAAATATGAGGTATGGGTTTATTATCTCAAATTGTCTTCTTTGAGACATATGTTATGTTATACACCTATCTTATTTTATAATGTATAATTTATAGACATTGAAATTTTATATCATTAATTATATTATTTTAATGATATTTAAAGTTTCATTTTAAAGTTATTCTTTCAAGAATCTTACGATTCAAAATATACCAAAGCAGTAAGGGTTTTATGTTATAATCTCATTATTTATCGACATTGTTTATGATTAAGTTTTCGATGACGAAATTTCACTATATAACTCTTAATAATATCATTAATTTTATTACCCTATGGTTAATTATATAGTATAAATTTTTTCCTTTCCTTTTCCTCTATTTAATAAGCCATGACCCCAAAGGAACTTTTTTAAGAAAAATTGACTTTACGTCTCTATTTGATCAAAAATTATTTTTCTTACATGTTCATGTTTTATAAAAATGTTTTCAAGAATGATTTTAATAATCTAAAAGTATTTTTTTAAATTCATTTTATCCTATTTTTTAATTCTTAAAAAATGGTTTAAAAGGAGTATTCTCTTCGTTATCTGAATAATGAACTTTTGACTTTTTACCAAAAATCTGAAAGGAATATTTGTTTTATTATATAAAAAATAAATAAAATTTACCATCATCATGAATTATTAATTATTTGAATACTACATTAAATCATTCATTGTTTCATTTAAAGGAAAATGTTTTCAATAACATTTTTAAATATTTTAGGTTTTACATAAGTGATTTCAAAGTGAAAAGGATATTATCCTAAAGAAATATCCCAAGTGACATTTTAAAGGAATTTTCATCTAAGATGACATAATTTGATGTTACTTTTGATTTAATGTAGATATGATCCAACGATACTGTGATTATTATTTCTATATATGGATTATGATTATGATAATGAAATTTTTATGAAACCCAATTATTTTCCATGGGTCATGTTATGGTTAATGTTTTTACAGTATTGTGGAACAAAAATGAATAACCTAGGGAGATGTCTCAAAGGAACACACATATGTTTTGGGTGTGAAAAGGGACATATTGAGGAAAAATGAAAAGTTTGGTTTATTTAATGGTTGGAAATAATGGTTTATCTAAGGTATAATCAATGGTTGAATATTTAAAATATGGAAAATATGGGAATTATTCATATCAATGTTCTATGGGGAAAGATAAAAAAGAGGATAATTTTTTTTGTTATGAGTAATATTTTACTATTGATGATGAAGAGTCTACAAATGAAACCTAAAAATAAGGAGGTATTAAGGAATATAATAAGGAAACGTAGTTAAGGGTTTAAGAGGGAAAGAGAATGATATAAGCGTTTATATATTAGAATTAGAGAATTATATTGTAAATATATTCTTATCAACTGAATTTTGGTTATAATAATCCTAAAACATTTAAGGATTGTTTTTTAATATATTTTCTTTAATGATTTTCAAGAATATATTGAATGATAATGATGAACTAGAAAAATAATTTAATGGTAAGGTGATACTTTCTGGAAAAACATATGATTGAGGAAAATATAACCATTAATATGTTCCTGATGTTGAAATAATGATGTTTGGTTGAGATAAAAATATTATTGATAATGTAAATGGGATAATATTAGTGACCTATAATTTGGTTAGTGTTTTGATGAGAAAGTGGGTTATATTATATTTGATGTAGTTTAGAACATTTTTAGATTTATAGAATATTTTTTTAATCTTTGATTTTATTTAAGGAATGAGGAGAGAATTATTTTTTGGAAGCACATATATTTTCATTAAGATTTTATGGTAATTCAGGTAATTACCATGTTTTAGAAGAATTTATAATAATGGTATTCACATATTTGGTATGTAAAGTGGGTTATGTTATATTTGGGTATTATTTTTTGAGGTTAAATTATGATTTAACATATTGGATAAACTATGCTAATCATTGTTTTTGTAAATATAGATATAGGATGAATGTATTTTTATTATTTTATAAATTTTATGATCCATCAAAAGTTAATTTTAGTGTTTCAGGCATGAAAAATTCATCTGGAATATTAATTTCATAGAGTAAAAGATGAATTGTAAAATGATCTAAGCACAAATAAAGGATGAAACTATGATTATGATATTAAAATAAATGAAAAATATATATTTTATCATGATCTCTTTCTTGATATTAAAATAATCCATCAACATTAGGAAAATTATCTTCAAATAAAATTTTATACTTTTAATTTCATGAATCAATGGTCATTTCATACATCATATATTTATGATTTTTTGGTCATTAAATTTCTATAAAACATGTTATTTATCACTCTATGTTAGTATTTGGGTGTTATTTTTCTCCTCCATTTCCATATTTTCACTTATCTCTAATGTTCTCAAAACTGGAAGCCTAGTTTTGTGTTATGGATGCCATATTTCCCTTTCCCTTTTTTAAGAAGAATTTTAATTAATGGTTTTTACAATGTGAGTTTCCCCAAATGAATTTTTAAACATAAACCCCCAAATTTCAAAATGTAAAGATGTAATTTATTTTAGGGTTAGTTTATATAATACCTCAATATTTTAAAGAATGAACATTATGTTTGATAACAAATATGATACACGACACCAAGATTAAATAAACCACAAAATATTATTATATGACTGTTATATCCAAGCTGTTGAATTGGGGTACAAATAGGAATAACCACATTCTTAAATATTTATAGAGGTCACACTCAATAGAAATGTGTTTATTAACACTTAGGAGATAAGCAATCAATTTTTTTAGTAAATTCATATTATACTTCAAAAATATGTTTCCTTTAAACACGATTTTTATTATTTTTTGTGGGAAAATATATAATTTAATTTTTGAAACTTTTATAAAATAATTTTTTTTTTTAAATCAATTTTTCAAAATTATATTATAATAAATTTTTAATAAATTTCTAATAAGATTTATTTTTCATTGAATAGTAAAAAATACAGATTTTTATTTAAAACCGTATTTTTGTCTCTAGAATTTAAAAAGTTCAATATTTTTTTAAAATGATTTAAAAGTAAAATTAGACATATTATATTATTAATAATTGAATTAATTTCGTTTGAATCAATTTTAGTGTTAAATTTGGTATAAACATATTTTTATACTTGAGAGGGCATTTTTCTAAGAAACTATTTCTCATTGTGTTCTGCATTTTTTCATGAATTAATTTCCGCACTTCTAGAATGGGAATTTTGAAAAATGCATTAAATATTTTTAATAAATTAATTCAAAAATTTTAAATATATCCCTCTTATTTTTGTTCAAATGAATATTAACCATAATAATTTTTTTGTCACCTCAATAATGGTAAAATAGGTAAAATAGGGTTAAAACATTGGGATAAGGATTTAAAATTTCTCTATTACTTGATTTTATTCTATTTTGTGGGAGGATTTTAGATATTTCTATACAATCCTTGAATTTATGGCCACTTGGTTCCATATTTAATTGATTATGACCCTTATATTAATTTTAGTAGAATATAATGTCGAAAAATGTCATACTCTAGAATTTAATATCTCTAATATTTTATCATAAGGGAAAAAACATTTATGTTAAGTTATAAATACTTATTTTAAATTTAAACTAATTCTATTTTTTTAGTAATTTATTTTTTAAATTTTAGTGATTGAATAATTATCCTAAATGCTTATTCAATGCTGACACAATATTTATTGAATTAATAGAAAAATAAAATAAATGATTCTAAAAATATTAAACGTAAAAGAATTTGGATTATTTTTTGAGTTACACAATTTTTTTAGATAAATATTAAATATTAGTGATGTTTAAAAATATTATATTTTAATTCCATTTTTATCTTGATGTCTTTAATGTCAAATTAAATGAATATATCCAAAACAGTCATTAATGATATTTTATGTTAAATAATATTTTATTAAATTACTTTAAAATCATATAAATAATTAAATAGGATAATTATGATTATAAATTATCAAAAATATCATCAATTATCTATTCATAAGCCAATTATTACCTTATGAGTAAAATCATAACCCTTTAAGGGTGAAAAGGTTGTTATCGTATTTACGTTTTAAAATTCATTAACTATGGTGTTAAACCAAAAGTAAGGTATAAATCACCAACTAAACCTATAAAATTTTTATCAATTGATATGATTTAGAATATATCTTACATTATATTCAAATATATGTCCATTTGGAAGAAATTTTCTAGAGAATTACTTTCTTATATTTTAATATTTTAAGGAATTGAAAGAGTTCCCATCCCCTCACTTATAGAAGAGAACCCCTTGTTTCTCTTCTTTACACCACATTGAGACTTATATCTCAACAAAAAAATAAAAAATTATATTATTATCTTACCTATACGTTAATTATAGTTGTTTTTTTATTGAAATACCATTCCAATAGTCCTTAAGAAAGGATATAAAGGAGGTCTCCTGAAGAAGAGGTAGCAGCTGTCTAACCCGACCCATTTCCATTTATTTCTTCTTATACATAATATAAAGATTTGGTATTAACAATAAAATAATAAAATAAGTATAAAAAATATACTAAAATATTATTATGATTATGTAACAACAAATATCTATGCTCTTCCATAAAATTGGAAGTGAAAGTATCACTCATTTGCATATAGGACTTACCACTTCTACACAGTTATACAATTCATTTTCCATCACCATATTTCAAGGATTTTTATTATGATGGGTATAATATTTGTATATGATATTAATTATATAGTTATTCTTCTGGAATTATAATATCTATTCTTCCTTTTAACCTTTCAATCCATTGGATAATGACAACGTCACTTGTGCGTACATGTGGGCTACCACCTCTATGAAATGACATGATTCATTTTTCATTTATAATTTACCTGGATGGTAATAAGTATATATTCAATAAATATATAAGATATATATGATATAAAAATTATTCAATAAATGTGATATATTATTTACCTTTCTTTCATTCGATCTGTCAAAAAGTGAAAACAATGTTCATGCGTACATATGACCTACCATCTCCATCAACGATGTAATTAATTTTCCAATATATATCATATATGGATGAATATAAATATATATGTGATATTTTTATAATGATAAAAATTATTGAGGTAATATATCCCTAATCAAACTATAAGGACCAAAACTACTGAACCTAAACATACATTAAAAACGAGACAATTATCACTCGAAACATAGATTTTAATAAAGAATTGTTAATAAACAGGTGATAAAAGGTTATAAGTAAATAATGTATGATTTATTGTATGTTTTTATGATTATGAAATATATTTATAATAAATATATATTTATTATAAAATATGTTCGAACACATATGAAGGAAGTCAGATTTGTGGTAAGGGTTTATCATCTCAAATTGTTTTCTTTGAGACATAAGTTGTATTATACACCTATATTATTTTATGATGTCTAAGTGATATCCTTTTACATGTTATATAATTAAATCAATTATATTCATGATATTTATAGTTTCATTTTAAGTTATTCTTTCTTGCATCTTACTATTCAAAAGTTACCAAAGAAGTGAGGGTTTTATGTTACAATCTCATTATTTATCACGATAGTTTATGATTAAGTTTTTGTTGATGAAATTTAATGATCTATCCATTAATAATATCATTAATTTTATTATCCTATTTTCATTTATAAGGAATTCATGTTTTCATTTAATTTTACAGTCTTTAATAAGTTAAGATGCATAAGGAATGTTTTTAATAAAAATTGACTTTATTTCTCTCTTCGATCAAAAATCCTTTTTATTCCATTTCTATGTTCTCTAAAAATGTTTTCAAGAATGTTTTTAATATTATAAAATGATTTTTAAATTAATTTTCAACAATTATTTATTTTTTATAAAATTGTTTAAATGGAATCTTATTTTCATTTTCCAAACAAGATACCTTTTTTACTAAAAAATGTGAAAGGAATATTTATTTTAATATACATGACATGAACAGAATTTCCCACCATCACGACAACTCAATGCTTCGAATCTTAAAATAAATGTTTACAAGGTTATTTTCAAAAAAAATTATTCTATTCTATTATGGAAATTTTTATATTCTAATGAATTGAATTCATATTGAAAATAATATTTTCATCAGGAAATATTCTAAGTGATATTTTAGATTCATTTTCATCTAAGATGACATCCTTTGATGTTACTTATACTTTAATAGGGGTATGATCCAATGATACCATCCTTATTCTTTATCTGGATGGTTTATTATTATTATGATGAAATTTTTATGAATCCTATTTATTTTTCACAAGTTATGATATTATGAATGTTTTATGATCTTGTGGCACACATATGAATAGATTACAATTAATTGAAGGTGATATCAAAATTATATATCCCTATAATTCATTGGGTAAATATGGATATCTCATGAGATAATCAATACATTAATGGGATATGATACCAATTCAGTAAGGGAGTCTATCCACTATGATAGTCTTATGAGTGAACCTTGACTAATACAATGGAATGAGGCATGAACCAAATCCACTATGATAGTCTTGGAAGTTATACTTGGATAATAAGTAAATGATTTTATATACTTATTTGTATTCCATAATCTTATGTTTTATGCCAATGTTATGATATCATGTCTCATGTTCTTTTATTACTTTATGATTCATATCTTTTTAATTTCCAGGCCTTATTCCCTGACTCAAGATTATGATTCATGATATGCTGGGTATGGTTTTAAATTGTTAAGATCATGTTCACATACAATTATTCTCATGATATGACAAAATTTTCATTAACACCTCCATTTTTTACCATTACTAAGAATCTAAGCTCAACCTTTACTATGTTTCGTTTTTCCTAGGATATGATGAAATTTTTAATGTATGATGTGTCTAAGGAGGGTGCTGGGTATGAATAATATCTTATGAAGTAGTTAGTTATCTATCAAAGTTACCAAATATACTAGACATATATGATTATAGCATGGATCATAATGTTATGTAACAAATATTCATTTATTGAGATGTAACATATATGAATGAAACGTATGGGTTTCTACAAAGGAAATCATGATAATTTCATAAAAGACAGTCCCAACCATTATTACAAAAGGTCATGCTCTGCCTACATTCATATCCCATTCTCCTTTAAATAACCAAAAAACTCCTTCAAGATATGTGATCGTCACTTTTCTTTCATGGTATTCAATACAATCCTTGAATTCTACTATCTTATCCATTCCCAAGATGGTATAAAAGATATCCATGTCCAAGATAGTAAGGTTCCACAAAATATGGACTGGTTTAATGGCGGTGGAACACAAAATTCATTTAAATACTATATAATATCATTTGATGAGAGGTGTATTAATGATCATAATGTGAAGAATCATTTACATATACAATCCAATTTGTTTCACCACTTGAGATAAAATAAAATAATGGGAGGCTCTAGTGTAAAAAAACAAGCATCCATGTAAAGAAAAGGATAATAATAGCTCACATCATTGAGGTAAATTCATACTTTGTTAGCATGATATTCTATACTCTAATTTTTTTAGTTCACCTTGAATGGTTACTACCCCTTGATGAGGTGGTACTTTATGAGGTGTCTAGGTATTTTTGACATTACCCTGACTACCTATATTTTATGGGCGAGTAGTTTTCTAATGAGTTTTTCCTAGTTAATCAAGAGAAGCTTGAGATAATTTAGAACAATCTCTACCAGTTAACATTTGATGATTTTTATAACAGTGATTAAGATTCCCATTATGACTATAGTTATGAAAGTGTTTAGGTGGTGTCATGACTTCCCTATTTAGATGTTCCAATGAACCTCATTGAAAATAATCAGGTTGGTTATTATGATGTATTGGGAAAGAAATCGATCTGGTGAACTATTTATTTGGTGCTTTGTTACCTTGGGAGTAGCTACCACTTTTTTTTCGTATTCCCAATATCGTAGTTCCTACCATTTTTATAGGAAGAACTTATTCCCTACACTATGGTTCTCAATGATGTATTTCTTGCCACTATAGACTTTTTCACCATGTCTGTGTAATTTTAAATACAGAACATCACCACTCTAGAGTGAATGTCCGATTGCAGACCTAATTCAAACATCAATGACTTGAGTGAGTCATAAACTTCCACATCCAATTAAAAGTGAGTGTGTTATGTAAATCAAGATCCATACTTCATAACCAATAGGTTCACTTACTTCAACTAGAATACAACCATGGTTTTCAATACTCCAACGGTATACATGTATAATTTTTTATTGAACAATTCCTCAAAACCCTCCCATATAAGACCTTGTTCAGCCTTTACTTGGATGGAAAGATCCCAACATTATCATGTTAAGTCATTGAGAATATAATAAGCTATATTTATTTTAACTTCATCTAGGGTTCCTAGTAAATTAAACATTTTATTCATTTTACCCATCCATGCCTTTACTTCCATGGGTCCCAAGTCTCCCCAAAACATTAATGGTTTTTACCTTTTTAATTTAGTTAATTGATCCACATATCATGGTAATTAATGTTTATTTAATTTTTTAATATCTTGGAATGAATCCATAATGATCCTGATAGGTTTCTAAGTCACCTATGTTTCTATAGGTGGAACCATGTTCTTATAAGTATCCTCTCAATGATTTCTAAGTTCCCAAATTTGTGACATTTTTGGATAGTCAGAGAAAAATCACCACTCAGTTCCAATCAAATAATTTAATCCCATATCATATACCCCAACAAACCATAACAATTAAGATAATATAATATCATATGAATAATGTAGTCCTAGTGGGAAGTCTAATGCATGATACTAAACTCTCATCGGCCACACCCAGAATGATGAGGTGATGACATGTCCAATAGTGTTTGAAATGACTGAGATACCCATAATTCCCTAGTAACTTGAAGATTAGTATAAAGTGGTTAGCTATTCCATTTTGTACTAATTATTTGAGTCTGGTCACATCCTATATCCACACATACTATTCTTGAATTGGCCAATTAGTTTGGGAAGGGCCACAGTGCCAGTAACATTTGGTGACATCTCACATACACTAATGGAGGTAAATAAATTTAAAGGATATATATAATCATTGGGGGATGATTTAACCTAAAATAATACAACATATAATAGAAAAAATAAAAAGAATAAAATGAACATAATGAATGATATAAAAAATAGTAATCCAATGACATAAGAAACCAAAATAATAATTAGAGTAGAAGCATTAAAACATACACAAACAAGTCTACATCAAAAAAAGATCCAAATAAACAAAGGGAAATGAATAAACCAATGTGGAACCATGACCAACTACACTATAATATATCTATAAGATCTAACTCCAAGATGAAAAGAATACAATATCAAGATGCCTGCTAGTAAAGTATAAGACCTACCTCTTACCTGCATCACAATAAGTAATGTCTTCATATGCACTAGGATTCATATATAGGTGGTGAGTATATTAACATAGTAAGAAACCCCAAGACTTCCCACACACACAATTAGAAAATGAACAAGTTAGCTAACATTTAATATAAAATCTTAGTGAGAAATATAAAACAATTGTGAAAGACACACACACACACACATATAAGAAATAGTAATAACTCACACCATGAATGTAACCCATGCTATAAAAATACCCACACATGAAAATACCCAACCAATGGGACCACATTCCATATTTCCACCTAATAGTTCTAACTTATGAGTGGAACTCATAGCTCGAGAACTAAGTCATCACTTGGATGGATAATCCAAAGTTCCCCCAAATTGGCATGAAAACCATATCTGAATCCAACAAGGCTATTTTCACCAAAATATGTTCTTGGGAAATATAATAAAAGGATGAAACGGGGCCAAAAGGGGTTTCTTCTTGAATCACCTTCATGAAGACGATCAGTACCACAACCAACAAAAATCCAAGGCCTTCTATGTGACCACCACAGAGGAATGTGATAGTTGACTTCCCAGTTATGAAAAACCTGATAGAAATCTTTGTACCATGAAGGGAAGATGGTCACCTCTATGATTCTTTGGAAATTTATGGAATCCTCTGTGACTACTGCAGAGGGAATGAAGGAAGCCTCTACGTTGTGGAGGGGGTAATTCTCAACTCTGCAGTAGTGATTAACTTGATGCAATATACCACTTATGGTGAAGCACAAGTGTCTTCGCAACGTTCCATTAGAGCTTTATGCCCCTGGATCCTATAAATACCTAGCTCCCCAACTCCAAAATATTAAAACTCTAAATGTTTCCTTGTAAGCTCCCAAATTGAAAATCACCCTTTTCTTTGCAAAATATTGGAAAACATAATCATCCAAAATACTTGAGCAATGAGAAATCTTTTTCCCTTTACTCAATTTTACCCCCTATTTAGTGAGGGGTTCCCTTCATTGAGCCTATGGGCCATCTTGAGGGAAGAATACCCCTTTGGGTACTTTGGACTTCAAGAAGCACCCAAGATTCATGAAGCACCCACCAAAAAACATGATAAGGCCAATACACTATGCTTAAAAAAGTTATCCTCTTTGAAAAGTCATATCCTCTACGAGGATTTGTGCTTTAAGAAGACTTGTGCTCCACAAAGTAAAGTAATTTGAGAGCCCTTATTCTTTGCAAGACCATGATCTCTAAAAAGCCCTGTGCTCTGCGACCCCTTGATCTTTGTGAATCCCCTCTCTACGAGGCCTATTTCTTTGAAAACCCTTTTCCTGTGTGGCCCTCCAGGATTGTGCAAAGTGATTTCAAAGTCCATTGGGTGGTGCTTTATGTAAAATTTCTTTGTCTCATGCTTCTTTGCATAGGAATGCTAACGACTATTTCTTCTTCACATAGCTACACCAACATGATCCCTTTAATGAATCACTCCACAACCCCATCTCTACACGACATTTCCAGTTCCTTATATTCACTAAGGGTTGAAGTGTACCAATTATGTAAGTCCTAGGGGTGAGGAGCGAATCCTTACCATCTCAGTTGTAGGACGTTAAACTGATAAGCACATGCGTCCCCAACACACGATGTTAAAATATGATCACCGCATTCATGATAAGTCCAAAGAGGATCATGAAGGGGATGGGCACTAGTGCCTTCTCACTCTGCTCACTATTTGAGCTTTGTCACCATGTACACCTTAGGCAGTCTCTACGTAAGCCCCAATAGCCTCTAATATGATGTTTTAGGTGTTATGGCCATATCATCCTTGTACATATGAACCCATTCTCAGGATTCGCTCTAGAGTAAGTCCCAATATCCATCTCCTTAGGATTCTAACCACACGTATGCCCCACTCCATTCCTCACAGATTCACCTTTCATGACGTTATTGTTAGGTCTGTTGTTGCCTCTTGTTTCTCACACCGAACATGACCCATGTGAGCTTAGAGTAATAAGTGACCATGACTTCTTCTATGGTATGACTTTATTGTGTAAGTCCCATACCCATTTATACATAACTATGTGGACTTTGATCCTTTCCCATTTCCATGAAAGGTACATAGGAATCCCCCTAGGGTTCAAGCCCATCACCCATCAGTCTCAAGAAATTCACATCAATTTACCTACTCCTCGCATGATGTTAAACTATATGCTTTTGAACTATGTGGGTTTGGATCCCTACCTTATACAAAGGGTATGCAGGAAGACTCTCTGAGGTTTAACTCCAAACACTAGTAAAATTCAATGTCACCTTTGTTGGGATCCACACCCTTGGTCTACCCTTTAGTGGTGTAAGACCAGTTCTCAGGCAGCTAACCATGCATAATCCCCACCCTTAATACATACTCCTCTAACCAAGAGTGTCCCTATTTCGATGAGACGTTAACCACACATAATCCCCAACATATCTTCGGGTCGTGGTTTTTTGTGTACATCTTGAACTTATCCCCCACAACTGAACTATGTGGTCTTTGATTACCTACCACGAGGATACGTAGGAAGCCTCTATAAGGTTCAAACCTGTCTCTCATGTACCATCCTAGTCTCTCCCTCATGCCTTTATGTTTTGGGAAGATCATTCCCCAAAATAGAGGTTTTACTTACTCTAGGTCCCATCCATGTGTCCATTCTCATGAGACACCTCCTCAAGTGACTCATCGCCTCAACAAACTACGTGGACTTTGATTCCCACCCACTAGGATACGTAGGAAGCCTTCTTGAGGTTAAATCCCAACACCACCATAATATTCATGATGGTTTATGTCGGTTCCATCCCATTCATCTCATTCAAGTCATCAAATAATCCATTATCCATCTTGATTCCATCCAGGTTCCACATCTTTGTGAGATCATGTTATCCACTTCCTCACTAATCTTAGTAGTATCCAGGATACTAACCATGCGTAAGCCCCAACATATCTTTGGGTTGTTGTCCATTGTGTGCATCCTGATCCCATGATTCACCCTCTCGAAGTACATGGGTTTTGATCCCAATATTCCAGCCATGGTACATAAGAAGACTCCAAAAGGTTTAATACCAACCAATGGTAAACCATGGTGTACCCTTTGTTGGGACCCAATCATCCTCGGATCCATCCTCATTGGGCATCTTGATCCACCCATCTAGTAATCCTCCCATGTGCTCCATACTAGAAGTGTACCCATCTAATCCACTCCCATCAGTGTTCTAATCAGTATAATATATCTCTACTAGATGTTAAACTTGTGGTATACCCCAATTTAAACATGGTAAGATGAGGAAAACCTTGGGGAAATGCCTTTGGCATACAATTCCCTACACTCGATGTGGGATTCCTTGGGCTTACGCACCCTCAAGAAGCCATATCATAAGGGGAATAAATCTAGGTGTACCAATGTTTCAGCATCTAGACATTACAACGATTTCCAACATGACTAATCTGTTGAATGAAGATACTACCCTGACATGAACATGTTGAATGTCCAGATAGAAGCAATGTAATTATCTGGAATCCACAAAGATATGGCATTGGGAACCAGATTCATGAACACCGTATTACATCTATGAGGGAGACCTGGACTAGTTGATGAATTCTAAGGAGGAATCCATGGAAGGAGAGACTGACATCACATCATCCCATTTCGATCAAGGAGAAAAATTCCCTGGATAAGCGATAAATGCCACTATCCTTTGGAAAGAAAGAATGCGGGGCAACAACCAGCGCATCACAGCACGACGACAGGCACCCCGATGAAAGAAATAGAAATAGAAATGGTGAACCCAACATGAATATTCCCCTCAATATGGATATTAGTAGCATTCAAGACATCAACAGATAATCATGTCACCAGATCCAACCATCTGGTTCAAGGTCCCACCAAGAAAATAGTGGGCCTGGCATGAAAATCACCAAAGTTTAGGGTAGTTAATCATTGGGAATCCTGGTCTCTGATGTTTTTAGCATGGATCATACTATCCAACCATGAAATATTGAATGAATCTGGGGCATTGTGCATCACTTTCCTATTGTCTATATTGATGAGTGAATTTTTCTGCTTTTCAAGACCTGATCTCAATCTATAGGAAACCGATCATCCCCCTCATGCAGAAGTAGGGGAAAGGGTAGTACGAATGTTGCAATTCCCCACAAATTCATCTCCTCTGTGATGGATTACACGCTTATAGCTACTGGGTTCCCATTCCCCATCTCACCCTCTGAATTTATTCATAGGAGGGTGATCGATACTATTGTTCGATGATATGAACGTGAAGGGGTCATCTATATGAAGGACATATCCCACCAAGACATGGAGTCCTCAGTGCCCCGTAAACACCTCCATCCCCAAGGGCCACGTAGGGAGATGCTGCTACCCACTTTGATCTTCAATAGCTTTGGGAGCCTATCCTTGTAGAGATACTATAACTCACTCCCTTATGTTGAAGAATTAAGGGATGTCTGAGTCCACCAGGATAGGACTTTAGCTAGGCAGACACTGAGGAGGGCTCCCAGCTGGCTGCATTAGCATCGACAACCAATCCAACAGACTGAAGATAAGGTGGTCCATCCTCTTGCACAACCAGCTCTAGTTCGTCTAACATGAAATCAATGCCTGGTGCAAGCTCAAGAGTATGCCCACCAGGGGCATCATTGTCTATGACTTCTGTGGAATGATCCACCATTGGTGCAGGCTATCAACCCCTGTCATTATTGGGTAGGGGAACCTCCCGATTACAGAGCTGGGGCACTTCCAAGCCTAGCCAAAGTTGAAGCACTAGTCACCCTATGAGAAGGTTGAACTGGATATCCCATTCATCGAGGAAACCAGTAGTTGTCGCGGTATGACCCATGATGATAAAATCCAGTATGGAGGTCCCCCTTGTACTAGTATCAGAAAGAGTGGAGGTCCTACCAAATCCTTCATTTAGTATGGAGGTCCTCCCCATTCTACTATCATCAACTCTAGTGGATGCCCTCTTCACTTCATTTAATTTCAGCATGAAGTTCCTCCCCATGTTACTGGACTTAGGTATGAAAATTTACCTCACATACCAGGTTATCAACATGAGGGTATTTCTTCCCAGTCACCCAACGACATAGAGGCCCTCCCCATGTGATCATTTATTCTCAGGGAGGTCCTCCCCATGATTGAAATCATCAAAGTGGATCTCCTCCCCAATTCATCAATGGTGAACATGGAGGTCCTTTTCGTATCCATTATAATCAGTATGAAGGCCCTCTTCATACCACTTCTACCAGGGATGACTGACATGAAGGTAATCCTTATACTATAGACGACCACCATAGAGGTCCTCCCCATGTGTTCACCAACTCTAGAAGAGGCCTTCCCCACTCCATAAATGTAAAAAATGGAGTTCCTCCCCGTGTTCCATTCAGAATTTTTCCAGGTTCCCCTTGCACACCAACTCATCATAGCAGAGTTCCTCCCCGCATCAGCAACAACCGATATGAAGGCCCTCCTCATATCCCATCCAGTCCAGGCGGAGGTCCTCCCCACTCTAGAACCAATCTGCATGGAGGACCTCCCTATGTCCAAAACCTACCCTATCCTAAAGAACCATCCCAAGGTAAGAGGGTAGGTTTCTACCGCCAAAAGAAGAATCATGAGAAGATTCAATCCGAAATCAAAGCCGTCTGATTTTCAAATTCTGATGCGAAGTGTGATTCAGTGATGGAACCCTCACCCCGATCTTCTATGTCAGGGGATGGGGCAAGAAAAAGGTGTATAAGCCTCATCCTTCTAGAAAGTGAGGTCCACAAGATCCCTACATCCCAATGAAGATACATATAGAAGGAGGAATATTTTTCCTCTTTCCAGGGTCTGACCGTGTAATCCTTCTTATCATCAACATGATCATTGTCCACCTCAACAACAGATCACAAAGTGTTATTCTAGGGACCAATAGAGGATTCTCAACAAAATTACTCAACACTAAAGACCACAATACCTACGCATGAATATTTTGTCATTAGTACGTATTACAGGGATTTGGTGGATAAATTAGTGCATTCCTCATAAGACATCCCAAGATACGATGGTTTTTCAACTGGTTCCCCATACTATCCACTGACCAGTCTACCATTGAAATAGTCCACTTCAGTTCCATTACAGGTCCCTCAACTACCCCCAATTGATGAATGGGGAAACCAAGGGCCGGATCCCAAGTCTGACCTGAAAAGTTTTCGGAACCTCCTTGCCACAGATCATCTCCCTAAGATGTTCTGGCCCATTACAAAAGATTTTGAAAATCTAGAATCTCTCACCCAGGAGGAGGTCATGTGCTTCCACCAAACTATCTGGGAAACACACTTTCATCCCCATCATTGATGGGTGGGTTACCCCAGGATCCATAAACACTTCGATTACATCGGCCAACAATACCACATGGTCGACTTGGTTGCACTCCCTATGGATCAACACTCCAAGTCACCCAGTCATCATTGGACCCTCCAACAATGACACGTACAAAGCTTTACAGTGATTCACATAATTACTAAGGAGGATTCCCTACATTTTTATATCCATTATTGGGGGAAGTATGATTCCCTTCATTTTAGTCCTATCCAGTGCCAGCTTGACTTTCCAGGTGATATTGAGGATATGCCTCCAGGTATAGTCACAATTAACATGACCGACCTATCAGAGGAAGAAACCAAGCTAGGAATAATTGAATAGAACTTACCCCCTAGGGTGGCGCCACACCTGTTGGATCCTTTGGAAAGGGTTACTCACCCACAAATAAATTTACTAGGCCTTCCTGCACCTTCCGAGTCATTATCCTTCAGATGGGACCCCAATAAGGGTAAAGAGAATTTTGGGACTTTCAAACCCTCAGACATGTCTAACTCAGTGAAAAAGACAAAATATGACCTTGAAAAGGATGTGTTTCATCACAACTCATGGAAAATAAAAAGGTGTTCGATGACCTTCTTACCGAACGTGCTGTGGAATGACGACCAGATTACGGTAATCCATGACCGGGGCAGTAGGTGCATGTACAACCTCCCCCCAAAAAGTTTTCTCATAGTGACCTTGACCATCCTTCCCACATAGATAGAGTAGAGGCCGAAGTTTATGGAAATTGGGTGTGATATGCATCACTAAATCCACCCGAGTTATATGATAACCCTCTTTGAGACCTATCCCACGTTCCCCCAGCTGCTCCGCAGGTCATTCCTCCAGAAGTCCCATGATTCATCCCACCAACCCCTCCATGAGATTATGGGCCTACATAACATGTTAAATAACCTTCAAACACATTGGTGGTCAGATATCCCTATTAATATAGGAATCCCCACAAATATGATCCAATGTATTCTCTCATTTCCCACTTTGAGGATTTAGAAACACAAAAAGTGGCGATCCCTCCTGACAGCAAGCCATATCTGGAATGGGTGGATGATATGACAGTGTCCTAGGGTTTCAAAAATGCTACCTTCTCCCCCTTTAATGGGACAGGTGATCCAATGTAGCATCTGGACCACTTTATTTCAAGGTGTGGACCCATGCTGTGAACTCCAACATAACAGGAGGCCGCCGAGCTCCATTGTTTCATGCAGACACTAGAAGGGCTTACATTTGTTTGGTAAAACTAGTTACCTATTGGGTCAGTAGCCGGTTGTGAGGACCTTCGTAGATAGTTTATTTACTATTTCAATTCCACCACCTAGAATAAAAGCATTAATAACCACTTAAAATTCAAGCAGAGGCCTGATGAGCGTGTCACAGACTTTTTTTCTAGGTGAAAGGGCCTCACATATTTCATTGATATGATGATGACTCAGAAGAAACCTCTAATAATGTGTGTGAGGAATTTCAAGACTGAGTTGGTCCCTTCTCTCATCACTCAGAACTATATGGGGGATTTTGGGATTTCTTCAACAAAGCCCAGTGTCTAGAGGAAGCCTTGTATCAATTCTAACAGGTACATCCATTTCCCCCTGTAGTTCCCATAAGAAGAGCCTCCAAGTATGAGCCAGCCATGATACCACAAATAGAGGCCACCATGCAACTGGAATTTTTACCGGTAGAGCCACATCCATAGCCTCATCAAGGCCCACCACCTTAGGCGCAACCTCCGACCCAGCAGTTCCCGCCTCAGAATCAGAAGGTGCCATCACATAACATGTTACAACCACCCAGGCAAAACAATCAGGTCCATCCTCCTAGTCAGGCTCTTCCAGCCCCTTATTAGGGCCAGGATCCTAGATCCCCATTCCCAGTTAGAAGAAACCAAATATACTCATTTATTGAGGCTCATATCCGAAGTTATTTCTAGTGACTTGGATCTATGAATTCTATGGTTCCTAGAATGCGTAAGTCCTAGAGAGGTAAATCTCACTGATCGCCCCAATTAGTACCCCTATCGCCAGTTACATGGGAACACCCTCAAGAAGTGTTATGTTTTTAAGGAATAGATCCAAGACCAGGTCGATAACAACATAGTCAGGTTGGGTCCAACCCCGATATAAGTGGAATGTGTGTTTATAAATCCTAACAGTGATAACAAGGGTGAATGGTAGCCAGTTTCTAACCACAGGTCTCAAAAATATGATGACCGAATGGCTCAAAAGGTAGTCTCTCTTGACCATAGTATTATCTGTGCATGTTTTAATTGACCTGAGACTTCAGAAGTCACCACCTTACCTAAAACCACTACTTCTACATCAACATCTCAACCTTCATCTTCCTAAAAGGGAAAGCATCAATGACACAAGGGAAAGAAAAGTCCCACATAGATGCCATCATCATTCCATGATATCAATGATTTCATACCCCCAAAGATGGATATTTCCCCTAGAATACATCCAATGAGAGAATATTATTTAAGTGATGACCAAGGGTACATTTTTTTCAATACCCTAGAGCTGGTAAACCCCTAAAAGGTTCCTAATGATGAAGAGTACTGGGAAAACCCTCCCAACATCCCTAGCCGACACCAGCGTTGATGGATCTGTGTTTATGTGAATCTTCAGGATTCACTGGTCAATGATTTCTGCCAATCTGTTCATTCCACCGAGACCAGACAACAAGACCAACACATGGCTCAACATGTGTGGCCTTCTCAAATCATTTTATCAGATCTGCCTCCACCACTGCTTGTGCTACTTGATCAGGCAGATCCACCATGACCATGACATGGTTAGTTACATTCTATTATGGATAGAAATTAGTCATCTTTACCTCATCCAGTAGTCACTCTATGTGATTGAACTAGTGAGCAGCGGGACATTTCTTGCACCATCTAGAATCCACTGGTTCAACTAGTAGTGCCTGTCATGCCTCCTGCCATAGAGAGACCTCATGTCAGTGGGAGTGTATGTATGACACAGAAATATGATGTCCTCAAGTATCTTGATAGAATTCCTAAAAATATATCTATCCTCGAGGCTCTCTTCCTATCACCAGATATGCGCGAAGCCCTTATAGAGGATTTAAGAACCCCCCTCTATTTTGAGATAGAAGTAACAGCCGAAAAATCCTTCCATGATGAGGCATTCAATCATGTAGAATGTCATGCCATTATCTATTTATCTGGAGAAGATTAAGGTTCTCCTATATAGGGGCACATCTTCCCACTATACATCATTTGACATTTCAATGGCATGAAGGTTTTCCGATGTCTTGTCGACATGGGTTTTGGGATCAACCTTATCTCGACCCAGCCACTCCAAAATATGGGATTTCCTAAGGTAGATCTGAGTCCTTGTGACCTGAAAATTCAATATTATGATAGGATGGATTAGAAAATAGTTGGAAAATTTTTCCCGAAGTCCTAGTTCGGTGGCCTAGTTTCTATCACTGAGTTCATGTTTTTCTCACAAGGCATCGCTTAAAACACATTGATGGGTAGGCCATGGCTCCACCTTCACATGGAAGTCCCTTCTTTATATCACCAATGCCCTAAGTACTCCCTTAATAGTCGAGTAGGCATACTCCAAGGTGATGAGTCTCCCTTTTCCTCTTGTGAAGCCCGCTACATGGATGAAAAATATTACTATAGTAAGGAAAAGTAGATCCAAGTTAATGAGGGTGATCATTCTATGGCTGCGACTGACCCATGGAAAGACCTGGATGATGCCTTCATTTTCCCGATCCACTGATTAGAGGCCATGAACCTAGAATTGGGAAAACGATTTTTTGTATTTGGAATGAGGGTAAGTGTGTTACCAAGTCTAAGGAAATCCAGAATATCACCTCGTATTCTAACACAAATTTGGCTCGAGTGATCCCAGAGCCCCTTACTCCTATAAGGTATTGAGATATCTACCCCATGGAAATGGAAATACATCACACTTTATTGTTTATCCGGGCTGAGATAAACCGGCTCAAGATGATGCTCCACTATTTCTTTGATATCATCAAATATGGACCCTTGAGTAGAAGTCCAGATTAGATCATGTTGACATCTTTCATTGCTATGGTTTTAGCAGCACAGGAGTCCCCTGATGAGGTGTCAACCACCGTTCAGGCTGGCACCCGTTTCCCATTAGGATATATCAACTCATAAGAGTTTCCTCATGAAGATAAACCTCTCACCATAGATTAAGAAGAGGTTTTTAAAGATTCCCATCCCACATTCGAAGAGGGTGTCTCCACTACAGTCAATGAATTGGTATAGGTGAACCTAGATAATGAGATGGATCCAAAACCAACATTGATTAGCTTCTCTATTCCTGTATAAGAGAAACAAAAATATATGGATTTCCTAATGAAAAATCATGACATATTTTCCTAGGGTAATGACATGATGCCAGGACTATACCCTCAGGTCTCCATCCACCATCTTGGTCTCCCAATAAATCATCATGGGTTCAAACAACCTCAGAGAAAGATGCACCCTTCTCATGGTGACATGGTCGAGGCTAAGGTTGATAAGATCATCAAATCTAACTTCATCAAGTAGGTCCAATACCCCAGGTGGTCAGCTAACATTGTGCCCATCAGGAAGAAGAATGGATAGATCAGAGTCAACATTGACTTCCAAGATCTCAACCGTCACTGTCCAAAGGATGCTTTTTCCCTTCCTATGATAGAACTGTTGATCGATACCACCACTGGATTCTATGCTCTCTCCTTCATGGATGGGTATTTTGGGTATAATAAAATCTGAATGGCCCCCAAGGATGAAGATTCTACCACCTTCAGGGAACCACAAGGTACTATCTACTACCAGGTAATGCCTTTCGGTCGAAATAATATAGGTTCCACCTATCAGCATTCCAACACCGCATATTCAAACCAATCCTTGGGAAATTTGTTGAATGCAACATGGGTGACCTGGTGGTTAAATCTCGTCAATTTCAAGACCATCTCAAGGATCTAGAGAAAGTGTTCTTCTTCCTCTGTTCTTTCCATCTGAAGATGAACCCATTGAAGTGTGCATTTGGGGTCACCTCAAGAATGTTTCTTATCTTCATTTTTAGATACAAAGGCATAGAGATTGATCCAAAAAAGATCAAGGCCACCAGTTATATGTCTCCACAAAATAACATTCAGGAGATTCGAGGATTTCAAGGATACATAGCCTATATATTCCGATTCATCATGAATCTAGTTGGCAATTGTAAGACCTTTTCCCGAGATCATGAAGAAAGGTGACGATTATCAGTGGGATGAGGAGTGTCTGATTTCTTTTGAGGAAATCAAGAAGTACCTACTATAGCCTTCGGTTCTAATGAAAACTATTTCAGTAAAGTCACTAGTTCTCTATGTGACCACTTAGGAATAGTCCCTTGGAGCCTTTCTTATCGAGAATAATAATGAGGGAACATAGAACAATTTATACTATCTCAACCACATGCTCCTTGATAGGGAGACTAAATATCCCTCTATCGAGAATAGATGACTTGCACTAGTATTCGAAGTGAATAAATTGCATTATTACTAGCATCCCCATGAGATACATCTAGTGCTATGTATGGATTCATTGAGGCACATCTTGAACCTCCCCATGTTGACAGGCCATCTAGCTCGGTGGGAATTGATCATTCAATAGTTCGACATAAAGTTTGTCCCCCAAAAGGCTATCAAGGGACATGCATTGATAGACTTTCTTTTTTACCATCCAACCCCCTTGGAGAAGGCTCTAGAACTTGAATTTCCAGATGAGGATATTTTATCAGTGGATCAAGCCATTATATATTGGAAAATTCACTTTTATTGTGCTTTTCGAAGCCCTACCGGTAGGAGACTCATTGATCCCAAACTCAACAAAGTTGGCCTGGGTATCGTCTTCATCATATCTATACATTCTATCCTACCATATTCATTCATGTTGTCAGATGGTTGTACCAACAATGAGGAAAAGTCCCAGGATCTTATTATTGGTCTCAATATGGCCCTCAAGATTGATATTCCCTGTTTTCATGTGATGGGGGACTCTAAAATAGTCATTAAGAATATCAACATAGACTACATTGTCAGGAATCTAGAGCTCTTACCACTATTAGAGAATACTCTCCACCTGATACACTAGTTTCCCTCTTGGCTAGAAGATACTCATGTCCCTCGATTATAGAACAGCTGAGCCGATGCCTTGGATGGCCTTTCCACATCTCTTGCAGAGCCTGATCAGGATGATTTAATTATCCATGTGGCGCAACGAAGAGTAATAGCTCCCATATCTCTGGAAGATGATGATAGCCCACATGTAAGACACCTTACCACTGATGCGTCCACATTGGGACCTCAAGTTCCCCCTACCATGGTGTTGGAGGAGAATCCTAACCGGAGGACCACCTTTATCGAGTATCTCCAGCACGGTAATCTCCCAGAATAATGAGATGAACATGAGAAGATTCGATGGCGCATAGTGCAGTTCACCCTCCAGAGTAGTCCTAGTATTGAGAAGATACTCTAAATACGTGATTTTGATGGGATTGACCTCCATTTCATTCAAGGAGGTGAGGTTTCTCAGGTCATGTAGAAAGTTTATGTCGGTTCCTGCAGGGATCATCTGGCAGGGTCGAAACTTTCTCATCAGATACAAATATTGGGATACATTTGGCCAACCATGATCTGTGAATATATAGAGTTTTCCAAAAGGTTCCATACATGTCAGATCCATCATAATTTTGTGCATCAGTCCCCATAATATATCCATACTACCAAGAACTCTTGGCTCTTTGCGGCCTAGGGACTCGATGTCGTGGGACCATATCCACTGACAACCACTTATCGGTGTAGGTTCATCCTGGGTTCTATGGATTTCTTTTCCAGGTAGGTAGTGGCAATTTTGATTAAGGAAGTAAATGCCCGTTCTATTTTTGAGTTTGTGAGCTCCAACATAATCTACCGATTCAGAGTCCCTCATGCCATCCTCACTGATAACGACACCAGCTTCTGTGCAACTGAACTGAAGAAATTGTATACCAAGTAAAATATTCTTTCTAATCATACCTCTCGCTATCATGCACAAGAAAATGGGATGATCAAGGTGTTCAACAAAACCCTCTCTAACATCTTGCAGAAGATGGTTGGTCAGAACAAGAAGAGTTGGCTAGACAAGCTGCACTCTCTAGGATTACTGGATGATGAATCATAATTCCACTCAGGTGACTCCAAATTCCCTGGTGTACAGAACAGAGGTAGTCCTTCCCCTTTAGATTTAGTTACCCTCATTAACCACAAACATCTACGATCATAAGGCACAAAAAAAAGTAACCAAAATCCATCTGGATAAACTAGAAGTGCTTGATGAGAACAAGATTTGCACCCTGCACAATCTGGATAGGCATCAGAACAAGATAGCCTGGGGTTTCAATAAGAAAATTCACCTATACTCTTTGTTACAAGGTGATATGGTATTGGACCTGAGAATGCCAATGATACCTAGTAGGAATCCATAGAATATGGAGACCAAATGGGAGGGACCTTATATCATTCACAAGGTTTACCCAAATGGTGCATACTCTCTGGTTACCATGGATGGTGAGAATATTACTCGTCCCACCAATTCTAAATTCATCAAGAAATATTTCACTTAAGAGTTCCTATCTCTATCTTCATCGCATGATGTTAAAATAGATGATCTGTCTAGGATAAAGGAAGTAAAACAACCCAGCACTCTCCCGCATGATGATAAAAAACAAAATGGTCCGAGCTCTACAGCCCTAAACTAAGATCTCCTATATCCTTTTCTCACGACGTTAAATTGCACAAAATTTCCATAACTATGTATGTCTTGATTCCCATCCTCATGGGATATGTAGGAATGACTGAACATTTTGTTTTTGGGTCTAGCCCATGTTTATCTATTCTTTATCTTGGCCACTTGGCCTGAGTTCTCTACTAGAATTATGAATGGTGTAGTGTGTGTGGGATTATGTCCTCATTTACATCAGGTTATTTTCTATGCTATACACATTCCTATTTGAGATATCCCTTACATACTTACCTCATGATGTTAAACTATGAAGTAGTTTCATAACTACATGTGTCTTGATTCCCATTCTCATGGGATATGTAGAAATGCCTAGATATCTCGTCTTCGGGTCCAACCCTGTTTTTTTAGAAACCTTCTCTTCCTTCTGGGTCCATGGCCCAAGTTCTCTGGGGGTTTGTAGTGTGGTGTGGACTTATGTCCTCAATCATGTCGGGCTTGTAATAACCACACCACATATCTCTCTCTTTAGATATCTCCATTCCCCTTTCCTTCACTCATATCCTTTAGTAATCTTCTCTCTATTGAACCCCTAAACCCTTTTTTGAAATTCACTAACATGCTCAAATGCACTGTGGTTTTGGACCTAGAGTTTTGGATTCTGCATGCATATTATTTCATTCATTTCCATACTTCACTACTCCCTTTATTTTAGTTTCCATCATTTTTCATATCCGAAAGGACCATCATACAGTATGGATTCTTGGACTTATGGATCACTTATTGCTTTGGGCCAACATCCTAGAGGATGTTGAATGATGTTATGTGATAGGTTCTCCATTTCAAATACAGCCAGCAGTCAACCCTCATTTATTGTTCCCATTTTAGGCCAACGTGATATGGATGATGTGTTTCAAACACAGTCAAAAATCATCCTCCATCATTAGGCTACCCCCATCGAATCCTAAATATTAGACTCGTGATTCACATCCCTTTCCAGTCCATCATGTTCAAGTGGAATTTTGACACCCTTGGTGTTATCCCTCCATGTGCATTTGTGCGTTAAGAGGACAAATCAATGTCATGGGGTCATCCGTGGCTCCACGTCATTTCCCCTTTCTATGTATTCCATGTGTTGCAAAGATATTATCTACCCTTGTTTCCCACATTGAGTATAGCTCATGTGGGATTAAGGAATTGGTCAAGGTTTATACCTACTTGGAGGAATATCACTTCTTTCGATCCGCGCTCTAAGACCATAAAGTAGGACTCCCATCATCCTTAAGACATGATGTTAAACTGCATGAATTTAGAGAACTATGTAAGGCTTTATTCCCATCCTTATGGGATACGTAGGAATTCCAGGACATTTCATCTTCGGGTCCAGCCCAGGATCCACAAATTATCTCTTTTGTTCAGCCTTTTGGCCCTGATTCTTATGGGATTGTGTGGTGTGGCATATGTGGACTGATGTCCTCATTCACATCGGGTCTATAATAGCCTCACCACATACTTCCCCTAATGGGATAGTCCCTACTATCTTCATCCTTACCACATGATGTTAAACTGTATGGAATTTCAAGAACTACATACAACTTGATTTTTATCCTAATGGGAAACGTAGGAATGCCCATACATTTTTCTTTGGGTCTAGCCCCATGTCCTTTGATATTTTCTAGACCCTTGGTCTGAGGTCCCCTCCCCCTGGGGCTGCACGTAGTGTTGTATAGAATTATATCCTCATTAATGTCAGGTATGATTTATCATGTCATGCACATTACCTTTAGAACCTCGTTATTCTGTATGCATCCAATCCATATGATGCTAAACTGTGATGCCTAGTCCCATATGACTTTAAACTGTTGCATCTTTGCTACATGATGTTAAAATTCATGGGTTGGTCCTGTCATTGGACCCTAAACTCTGACACTATCATCTTGGCCACACAATGAAAAATGGTACCACATTGTGGTGTCCTCACTTGAGGGGGCATCATGTTTGGTATCAGTCATCCATCATTCCATTTTTTAAGGCCTACACATGGATTGATTCCTACAGTAACACCTAGATTTTCCATCCTGGATTTGTTGCTTAAAAAAAGATAACACAAGAACACGTATGATCCATCAAATGCCACTTCTTTTGGTGCATGGGCCAGACCATCACGAAAATATTGCCCCTAGAATCGGTACCCTACCATGAGTTTTCAAGAACTACGTGTTCCTTGATTCCCATTCTCATGGGATATATAGGAACAGTCAGATATATTTTCTTTGGGTCCATCCCCAAACACCTCAAATCATACCTTCATTCCGCCCCCTTGTCCCAAACTCTATCAGAACCACATGGTGAGTCGTATGTAGACTTATGTCCTCATTCACATTGAGTTTATAATATCCATGTTCCATACTTCCCTTTGGGGATCTCCCTTGTATTCTCCTTTCATCCTTACCATACAACATTAAGCTGTATGACATTTAAAGAACTACTTTTGGATTGATTCTATCCTTATGGGATATATAAGAATGCTTGGAAATTTAGTCTTTGGGTCCAACCCTAGGTTCATCAACCCATTTCCACCTTCTCATCTAGACTTCTCAACCTCTATTATTCCTCATCAATGTGCTCAGATGCACTATGGTTTAGGACATAGAGTGTTGGATCCCACGTGGACATGCTTTCATTCATTTCCATGCTTTATAACTCCCTTTATTTAGGTTTCCATCATCTTTCATATCTGAAAGGACCCCAGAATGGTATGGATGCTCGGCCTTGTGGATCACATACCACTTTGGACCAATGTCCCAGAGGGTTTTGAATGATGTTATGTGATAGGTTCCATGTTTTGAATATGGTCAGTGGTCAACCATCATTTTTTGTTCCCATTCCAGGCCAATGTGATATGGATGTTATGTTTCAAAAATGGTGAACAATCATCCTTCATCACTACAACACCCCCATAAAATCCTAAATATTGGACTCATGATTCACATCCCTTTCCACTCAATCATGTTCAAGTGGAATATCAACACCCTTGGTATTATCCCTATATGAGACGTTGCATATTAAGAGGGAAAATAAGTTTTTTGAGGGTCATATTCAACTCCCCACCCTCCCCCCTTGCTGATTATTCCATGTGTAGTAAGTATATTCTACACCCTTGTTTCCCACATCAAGCATATATCACATAGGCATAGAAAAATGGGTAAGGTTTTTGAATACATGGAAGAACCATAATTCTTTTGGACTGAACTCTATGACCTTAAACTAGGATCTTCAGTCCTTTAGTCTGGGAATCATGACTTTAAATTGTGTGTGTTCTTATAAAAATTTGTGGTGCGGTGCTGACTATTTTTTCCTCATTCATGTTGGGTCATTTTATGGAACCATGTCACATATTTATGTTTCAGGAATCCTCCCATTTTGGGTCCAAACTCTATGACCATAAACTAAGATCCCCTATCCTTACTTTATGATAATAAACTACATGGGTTTGTCCTCTATGCATGATTTTAAACCGCGGCCCTACCCTTAACATGTTTAGGATGCCCCATGAAAATTATGGGATTCATCGGCTTCCTCGCTATAGAGGATTCCCCCCACCAGTGTTGGTCTCTAACCATGCTGTGTTCAAGAACTACGTATGGATTGATTCCCATCCTTATGGGATATGTAAGAATGCCCATGCATTTTTCCTCAGGCCCATCCCTAGGACCATAGAATTTTTTTTCCTTTCCCCAAATCATGGTATGAACTCTATGAATTTAAGTATGAGTTCCTAGGAAATTTAACATGCCTTCAAACTATTAAGTAGGGTCTAGGAAGTATGACCTTAAACTATGTGCAACGTTTTGATTATATGATGTTAAACTATTTCATGCATTATCCTCACTGTATGACACTACACTGCATACTTATCATCCTCATCTACATAATGTAAAAAAGTAGACCATATTAGGTCCTCATTAGAGAGGTATCTTCTGAAAGTAGGCCTAATATCAATTCAGACCAATATGCTCACCTAGTGTACTTTAATCACGGTGGCATAATTTCAGGAGTGTTGGACATTATACAAACATCCATCGTTTCATCACGATGATTTGTGTACCCTCTATTTAAAACCCTAATTCTCTCTCACATATGAAGGAAACCCCTAATTGTTAGGATTCTCGGACTTATGTCTCACCTCCCATATTAGGTCAATGTTCCATAGGACATCATATGACACTTCATGTTTGGAACCATGTTTTTGAATATAGTTAGTGGTCATCCATCATTTGTTTGTTCCCATTTTAGGCCAACGTGATATGGGTGCTGTGTTTTGAATTTGGTCAACATCTATCCTCTATCTTCATTCCATCCTCACCACATTCCAAATTTGGGGTATTTTAATTCACATAATTCATTCCTCATTGTTTGGATTTATTACAACAACCCTAGAATTATACCGCTCGTGCATTAGATCATGTTGGGAGAGGGAAGTTTGTCACTTTTGAGAATCCCATTCTCTGACCATGACCCCCCTTGTTCTTCTGGAAAGCTCAGAGTGTTCATTTAGACCCCAAATGTCTATCGATTGGTTGGAACTCTTGTATTCAAGGGGAATAATGATGCGGTCATCCCTTGTATGTCACGATCGAGGATGAACCATGTGTGCTTAGGGGTAGATTGTTGGGCATTTCACAGGTACGATTAAGATGAAGTTATCAAAGAAGATAATGGGACTCATGCACACAACCAAAATAAACAATCAAGCATGAAAGTATGTTTGTAAGTTCACACGAATTACAATGCCCATGGGCTGACCACTCCAATAGATGGATTGGCCTCTTTGATGGAGCTTCCCATCTCTACTACTTTCTGGCTCATGACATCCAAGATCTTGTGTCACCTGTTAAGACCCCGCTTCTCCTTGATAGCAATGGGGTGTAATTAATTGGCCTTGATCCGGGCCTGATCCTTGTCATCTCAGATAATAGCCATCTCTTGAGAAGCTCGCCTCATCTGTTCCTCATCCTTTTTCAACTATGCCTTTAGTAGCGATATGAGTCCTGATTGTGCGTCGAGGAAAGTAGAATGCTCATCCACCCATTCCCTCAAGCATTGGATCTCATGTTCATCCTCCTAAAGTTTCTTGATGTTTACAGACTTCCTCCACTTCCATCCCACACCGAGGCCACATTCATGTTCCCATATTTTATCTACCATGTAATCTCAAATGAGCATATAAAGATGTTGGACATCCATACCTCCAGTGCATTGTTTGCGCAGATGGGAACAAATACTCCCATATAGATTATCCATTATACTTGGGGGGTCTCTGTGATGAAGTGATTCATTAGTTTACCTGACCGGAGATGGACGACCTTACTATCCTATTCATTAGAATTAGTCTCATCTTGGTCCTCTGGGTTGGTAAGCTCGTATGCTGGGAACACCTCTAGAAATTCATTAGTAGGATCCTCCTCTAGTGTCTGGTCGGGTAGGCTGGATCCCATGTCATTGGATTGATCATTGTCGCCAGATTCCACCTCGACAATATCTGGTTCTCTCCATACAACAATCCTATTGGTAAGAGTGAGAAATATGGTTTGGTTAGTATGAGAAACCACTTCCATGATAATCTGTGTTCCCCTAGGAAAGGAAGCGCCGGGATCCCCATATATCCTCATCAATGTGGCCCACACCATTTGAAGAACTGTGCATATAGAAATAAACAGATGTCAGTTGTCCTGGTTCAGTGGACAATAGTTATGGATTCTAAAAAGAATAGGAATTACAGAGATCAAATAATTGGTCTCTCCCTTGAGTTGCTGCTGTCGGAACCCCAAGGCATGGACCCCCATATATGGTTGAGAGATTCAAAGATTCTACGAGAACCACCTTGGGTGTCGTAGCCATGCTTTATTCAATAATCAATATTAAAATAAGTGCTGACCCCTAATCTATATATGTTGTTGTGTGAGAATGGGATTTATGTATGAGGTTCTTCTACATAGGTAAAATTCTAGTTGATAAGGCCTAAGTGACCTGAATGAGGACCACAACAAAAAAAGTTTAGGGTTTACCTCAGAAGCCTCAGCAAACTCTTCCATCTCCGAGTTTTCAACCTCACCTTCCTCTAAGGGGATTCCTATTCCAACCTCTCCCCCCAGGAGGACTCTTCTGATTCTTCAGGTAAGGGGAATCTATCCCTGAATTCAGTAGAAGACAACTATGGAGGGATTTTTTGATTGAGCAATAGTTTCACCTGGTCCATCATCAGACGTGGAGTACCCCAAGAGTGCACAAAGTCCTCTAGCTCGGTGATGTACTACTCCCATTCTACTTGGGACACTGAAAATTCATCTTTAGCATGGCCGATCTCTGACAGATCCATCCCAAGATAGTTGAGATCATGCCACATCTAGGAAGGACTGAGGAATTTTCTGTTAACATCCCTGGTGTCCCAAGCCTTCAGGAAAACAATATCCCCAAACATGTCTATGGGGTACAACCACTTCCTCAGAGCCCAAGTGGGTATCCTACAGAACCCCCTAGGTGGAATCCCATCCTACCGACTCCACTCCTCTAGGACCACTGAGTCCACCACTGCCACTTGCCTCTCAATCAGTGTAGGTCTTAGAATTGTTTGACTCATCACTACTACAGCCCCATCATCACGACATGTTCTTTCCACTTTCCAGCACTAACCTCGAGGTTTAGGAGGCACCCCATCACTATCCTGGATGGTTCATCTCTTCAACATTTCCCCTAGGTAGGCTGCCTCCTAGATCTTGGTGTACTCCTTTATTATCCCATAGACAATTGTGTGTGGAGGAATCTCATTCTGAATCTTCCCATCCTCCTGTGTGAACATGAGCCACATCTTTCTCATCACACAAGGATGGTCCTCATGGAGTACTCCCATGTGGACATATAAGGTCAACCTATGCATGCACCATAACTACCACGCAAAGTGGTTCAGGGTATAAGAATCACAGATAGGCTTGTGATTAATCTCTCCCACTAGGAATCCACCCAAGAAGGCCAAGAGATAAGATTTATTCTCATCAGTTCCCCATCCTTCATTAGTGAATACACCTATTGGAAATGAAAATGGATGGAATTTGAATTCATCCGCCTTATAGATTCTGTTCAACACCATCGATGGAGTCAGTTTGGCCAAAAAGATACCCACCACATTCAAAATGGACAGTCCTAAGTCTGATCCAAGATGGGAAATATGGTTTGGTTATTCATAGACTCCTATGTGTGCCACTATCCATTCATACAAAAGATAGAGTGGTCTGCACACCCTATGCAGATTCTTCCCCTCACTGATCTTCCACAATATATTGTATAGTTGGGCCAACATTGGGATCCCTAAGTTGAAATGATCCCCCATCACCAACACAGATGCCATACCGAACGTTCTCTTTCGCACACTTGTATTTGTGTCTTGGACTGGCAACTTCCAGTTGTAGATCATCATAGAAATAAACCTAGCCAGCCTAGCCAATGACTGCTACTCAGTGTTGACACTATACCCCCACAACTTCCATTGTCTATCCTCCAGGGTTCACTAATAAAAATTATCTTTACTACTCTGGGCTCCCTTTGGACAAGTGGGAGGCCTGATTGGTAGCTTTCTGGGTTCTTACTCCCCTTTAGCAGCATGCCATGATAGGATGTTTATGAATCACCTAAACCACAACTTGAAGTGGATTTCCTTCACCGAATGCTTGTCCTTTCCTGACACAAAATTATTCAGTGGCTTTTCTAGCCATGGAATATACTCCAGATATTCCCATGTATTTTAGTGGGGAGTAACTCATCATACATCGCCCCTAAGAGCAGAGTCCTTGAGATATTTTGAAGGTCCCAGAGTCTAACACCGACCTCCCCGTGGTGAATATGAAAAGTGTTTGTCCTCGATGAAAACCTACTCAGAAACTCTGGAATCAAGTGTTTGGACTGATAAATGTGGAATTGGGAGGCCCACATAGCTTCATAAAGCCATACCCACTTCAGCTCTGCCTCAAATTCCTCACATGATGCACAGACCCAATAAGCTCGGGCCCAATCCTCTATAAAATTGATACCCTGGTGAAAGTCCCAATATTTAGTCCACCTGTTCTCCGGGTTACCCAAAGCCACCTTGAAGATGGTTTGGTACTATGGGGGAGATACCTCAGGCTCCAATTCTTTCCCATCTACATTGTTGACATTATTATACAGGCAGTCAACATTGAAAAATGTGTGATACTCCCATGTATGATAGTTGGAATCCCTGAACCACTGGTGCTGGAATGACATACTCCTAAACCAATAATCTATTTTGTACGTACTTTCTTTAGGGATGAAAATATCATCCCTCAGACCAAAGATGTAAAAAAGGTAATATTTGGATAGAGTATAGTTCTTTTGGATTTCGGATAGGAGGTCCACTAGAGATTCATGTTTTGAATGGCTTCACACACATTCCCCAATGCCCAAATTATTTTCCATCTCTTCCCTTCAGAAAACATACACAAGAACCCCCTTAGTTACTTCTTGGTTTTCCATTCAGTCCCAATACTTATAAATTTTAGTTATGGTTTGAAAAGAACAAATTATAGACCTCGATCGCAGAGCTTGATCACAGAGCCCAATTACAGAGCTCGATCCCAGAGACCGGCCACGATGTTCTTCCACAGAGCTTGCAGACACAACTCATAGAGCGTACAGTCCCAGAGTCTAAGGAATCGTAGTGCGGAACAAAGAAAAAGAGAGCCCGATTAAAAAAGAATGATAGCAGAGCAGACGAAGCTTTGAAAATCGAGATCCCACGCACAAAGCTATGGAGGTAGGTAAGGACAAAAGAGGGGTCCTTCCACTATTTATAGGAGAAGATGCCTGAGATTCACAGAATTCCTGGCCGAAGATACCATCATAGCATTCTCAACCAATGCATCACCTATCCACATCGTGACCCTGCTTCGCACACTCAATTCATGATCTGCCAATTTTTTTGGTGATCTACCCTCAAAATTTGACCCTTGTTTTTTCCTCGACTCCAATTTTGTGTGTGTGGGGGGGGGGAATTTGTTGGTGCCAAAATAAGTGAATGGGAAATAAATGAAAAGGACACAAATGGGGCCAAAAGGGGCCGCTTTTTGAAGAACATTTGTGAAGCCCATCAGCCCCATGGTTGGCGCAAAGCCAAGGCCTTCTCCATGACCACTGAAGAGGAAGGTGATGGTAGAATCCGCAGTTATTATGAACCTAAAATAATTATTCTCTCTATGGAGGGAAGACGATCACCTATACGATTCCTTTGAAATTAACAGAATACTTTACAACCATTGTAGAGGGAATTAAGGAAGCCTCTATGTCATGGAGGGGATGGAGGTCAACTCTGTGGTTATGAAAAAATTAATACAATATACCTATGATGGAGAATAACATGTGGCTTCATGGTGTGACATCATAGAATCGCGCCCCCTGACACCTATAAATACCTAGATCCCCAAATCCAAAAGGATTGACAGCCTGGACAATTTCCTTCCAAGCTCCCAAATCACAAAGCACCCTTTTCTCTAGAAACCATCAGAAAAATGAATCATCTGAGGTAATGAACATTGAAAAATCCCTTTCCCTTTACTCAAGTTTACCCTCTCTTCAAGGAGGGGTTCCCTTCATAGAGCCTATGGGTCATCTCTAAGGAATGATACCCCTTTGGGTACTTGGGACTTCAAAGTTCTGTGGGTGGTGCATCATGTTAGGTTGCATTGCCTCATGCTTCTTCACATAGGAACACTAATAACAATTTTTTCTTTTCATAACCACACTAACATGATCCCTTCAATGGATCAATCCACTAACCCACCTCTACAGGACATTGTCAGTGCCTTCCCTTCACCATGGGTTGAAGTGAACCCGTTATGTAAGTCCTAGGGGTGAGGAGTGAATCCTCACAATTCGAGATTAAAGATGTTAAAATTCCAAGCACCTACATCCCTGACACACGACATTAAACTGTTATCACTACATACGTGATAAGTTCAAAGAGGACCATGAATGGGATGGGAACAAGTGCCTTTTCAATCCACTCCCCCTCTGATCTTTGTCGCCATGCACACCTCGGGTGGTGTCCACGCAAGCCTCGACACCCTCTGATGGTATTTTCAAGTATGATGTCCATATCCTACTCATAAATCATGACCCATGATCAGGCTTCCCTATAGAGTAAGTTCCAATCTCCATCTCCCTGGGCCGCTAACCACACATAAGCACCATTCCATTCCTCGCAAATGCACCTTCTGCAATGTGATCGTCAGGTCTGTTGTTGCCTCTTATTTCTCACATCGAGCATGGCTCATGTGATCTTAGAGTAAGCAGTTACCATGACACCCTCTATTGGCCACCTTTAGTTTTTAATCCCTAGGTCCTTTTATACTGAACTATGTGGACTTTGATCCTTGACCCTTTCCAAGAAAGGTACATAGGAAGCCTACCTGTGGTTTAAGCCCATAACCCATCAGTCCAGACCACTTTATTTTGGTTTACCCACGTCCCGCATGACATTAGACTGTATGCTTTTAAACTATGTGGATTTTTATCCCTATATCAATGATAAGGTATGTAGGAATCCTCCCTGAGGTTCAACCCCAAACACTGGTAAACTTTGGTGTCCCCTTTGTTGGGATCCACACCTTTTGTTCACCCTTTAGTGGTGTCAAACCAGTTATCGGGAAGATAATGATGCATAAGTCCCACCCTTAATTCATACTCTTCCAACCAAGAGTGTCCCTCTTGTGATGGGCTACTAACCATGTATAATCCCCAACATGTCATTAGGTCACAATCCTTTGTGCACACCCCAACCCCATCCCCCATAACCTAACTAAGTGGACTTTGATTCCATGTCATGGGGATACATAGGAATCCTCCCTCAAGTTCAAACCCATCTATCATTTCCCATATTAGTCTCTCCCTAGATAATTTGTGTTTTGGGAAGATAATGACCCAACCTGGAGGTTCTAATTCCTCCAGATCCCATCCATGCGTTCATTATCATGATCCGCCTCCTCAGGTAACTCATCACCTCATCAAACTACATTGACTTTGATTACCACCCATTGGGATACATAAGAAGACTTCCCGAGGTTCAATACCAAAACCACCATCATCTTTACAATGGTTCACTTTAGTTCCATCCCATTCATTTCATTCATGTCATGAAATCATCCATTATCCATCCTGATTCCACCTGGGCCGCCACATCCTAGTGAGATCATGCCATCCACTTCCCAACTACTTCTAGCAGTACCTGGTCCACTAACCATGCATAATCCTCATCATGTCTTCAGGTTGTTGTCCATTGTGTACATCCTGATCCCATGATTCACCCTCTCTAACTACGTGGGTTTTGATCCTCAGATTCAAGCTGGGGTACATAGGAAGCTTCCACAAGGTTAAATACTAGCCAATGGTAAACCATGGTGCCCCCTTTGTCGGGACCAGATTATCCTTAGATCCTTCCACATTGGGAATATTGATCCACCCATATAGTAATCTTCCCTGGTTATCCCTTCTAGGGGTGTATCCATATGATCCACTCCCATCAGGGTTCCGATCAGTCCGATCTGTCTCCACTATACTTTAAACTCGCGACATACCTTGTGTTAAACATGAGACGCTGAGGAAAAATGTGGAGACATTCCTATAGAATACAATTCTCCACACTCGACTTGGGATGCCTCGAGATTACATTCCCTCGAGAATCCATATCATAAGGGGAAAAACCTAGGTGTACCAGTGTTTCAGTGTCCTGACACGCCAGCGATGTCCAACATGACTACTCCCCTGAGCGAAGATTTCTTCCCTGACTTGATCCTTGGAATGTATTTATAGAATCATTGTAATTAATTGGAATCCACATAGATATGGAACCAGGAATGAGATTCATGAACAAATTCTTAAATATGTGAGGGAGACTCAGACTAGGTGAAAATTTTTTAGGAGGAATCCGCGGAAGGAGAGACCAACATTCCATTATCACATTTCATTCAAGGAGAAAAAAAATCCGTGCATAAAGGACAGATGCCACCTACCTTTGGAAATAAGGAATGTGGTACAACAACCAACGCGTCCTAGTATGATGATGAGATCCCCAGATAAATCATTGTAAATAAAGGCCCCAATTGAAATTGTCAACACATGCTATGCATACCCATTCTAATATCCTATTCAAAAAAAAATTTGATTTTTTTCATTGAAGTATTTATTTGAAGTTCCACTAACCTTAGGATACATCCCCAGACACTAAATGATAGAAATAAATGAAATGGGTATATGTAATATTTGGGGGATGATTTTCCCAAAAACAATACAATGTGAAATATATGAACTAAAGATAATAAAATAAATATTATGCATGATATAAAATCCAACAAAAATCCAATGATATAAGAATAAAAATTGATAATCAGAGTTGTAATTGTAAAAGAAACAAAAATAAGTATAAATCAATTAAAGACCCAAATACACCATGTAAATCCAAATAACTGATGTGGAACCATCACCAAATCCACTATAATACATCTCCATATATCGACTCCCAAATGCTGAGACAACAATATCAAGTTTCTCCACTAGTAATGTATGAGACCTTCTACTTACTTGTATCATAGTGAAAAATATCTTCATATGCACTGTGATGCATATATAGGGGGTGAGTATGTCAAATTAATATAAAATACCCAATACGTCCCATACATGACCCTAGAATAATAGTAAGTTAGCTAACATTTAATATAAAATAGGATTAAAAAATATAAAATAGTTGTATAAGTTATACAAATACATAAATGGTGATAATAACTTACACCATGAGGGTTAACCATGCTATGGATGCACCCACACATGAAAATTCATAACCAATGAGATCCCATAACATATTTCCAATGAATAGTCCTAACTCATGAGAGAAACCCATCCCTATTTACCCATGTCTTCAGTTGGATGTATAATATAAAGTTCTCCCAAATCAGCATATCGACCATGTTTGAATCCAATAAGGCCCCAATATGCATCAAGAAAAAAATACACCCATTCCCATTCCATGTTATCAAATACAAAATATCTATCTAAAAATAATTTATTATCCGATAATTTCATTGAACATGTTGTGGCCAAATTTCACAACCCATAGTTTCAAATTCAATAAAATATGGATGACCATCATTGTTTTTTTATCAAAAAAAAATAATTGTTATTTTTGGAAAACCAACCCTTTGAGTTATAAAGAAATTGGATAGGGATATAATCCACATACCTCCAATTTGTTCGATATGAAGAATCATTCCATGACTCATAGATCTGGGTTCACCTTTCCGTTCCTTTGATTCCTAGGTCGAATGTTCAATGATTCATTGAAATTTATCTTTGGAAGGAATATGATCACTAAAATCACATAGATGTATCTTATAGTTTGAGATTAATGAAGGAATACTAATGAGAAATGAATTATCACTATAATTAATAGGATTTATGGAACTAAGATAATTTATGATGTGATAGAAGAGTTGATGTCATTAATTCTTTAAGGAAACCACCATTCAAGATGTGATAATTATTTCACACTATAAATACCCACATACTGAAAGTTAAGGATCCTTAGACATAAAATCCCCAAAACCCATTCACACAAAGAATTAAATTTCTTTCAATGAATCGAAACCTATCAAATATATATTAAATATTCCCAAAAAAAATCCATGTCATGAATTGTTTTTCACACTGTGAATAACCTCCTATAAAAAAATTCCATATTTAACTAGGCTTACTCCTCCTTGAAAACCTCAAAAATCTGAAACAACTTCCCACAACACAACACAATTGGATCAAAACCTAAAAATATATAAAAACAAAAAAATATTTCAAAATATGGGTTTTATAGTATGAGTTTAAAAAATCTGTGGGTTTTACTTGAAATTATTTCACTTAGAATTTGAAAACAATTTCATTTTAACATTAATAAAAGGTGAGTTGATGGGTCAAATTAGTTTATGAAAACTGAAATTTATTCAATGTTTTCAATGGAATTAAACTTAATCTCATAGGATTCGAAATAATACTAAAAATTAAAAAGAAGACACATAATATGTTTAAAGAAAGATACAAAATACAAAAAATTGAAAAATACCTAAACAAAAAAGGTTCCCTCCCCCACACTTAAAAGTTGAAGTTTCATCAATGCATTTAAATTTATTCAACATGTAAGTAGATTTTAAATGGGATTTAATCAATAAATAAATGATAAGAAGAGATAAAATATGATTGGTCTTTATTGATAATTAGGTTGGAGGTATGTGATCTTTTCCACTAGTTCTTGGGGTAGATTACCATGGTAAATTTTCAGCATATATCCTTTAACAGTGAATGGTTTCTGATTTACTTCTTTGAAAAAACTACACAATACCAATAGGGGATATATTAGTAATTATGAAATGGAATTACCATCTATAATTAATCTTACTTGCAATTAGATTCAACATTAAGTTTTATTATAATACTTAGTCTCCAAGATGGAATTCATTTTTTTGAATAAAATTTTCATGACCCACTCCTTCCCTTTATTTTTAATATTTTTAATTATCAAAGTCTTATCTAATAATTTGTTCTATCTATTATAACTAAAGTCTTTTCTCTTTTACAACTTTATCCAAGTTAAGTTTTACTTCTTTAATAACCCAATATTTCTTATGTTCTATATCTACAGGTAGATGATAGATTTTAATATAGATAAATTGGTAGGGGTACATTCCTATGGGTGAATTTTAAGATTTATTATAATCCCATAAGGTGTCTTCTGACCTTTGGATCAAGTATTTACTATTTGGTTTTACAGTCTTCTCCAAAAGTTCCTTGATTTCTCTATTTGAAACTTAATATTTCCCTATTGTATATGGATTGTAAGGGGTAGATTTCTTATGATGTACACCATATTTTCTCAACAAATACTTAATAATCCTATTTAAAAATTGAGTTAATTGTTCAATAATGATATCACTCCCAAAATACAAAAGATATTAGAACTAAAAAAAGCTCACACAACTTTGGAATCATCAGTTTCAATGGACTTAGCTTCCACCCATTTAAAAACACAATCTATAGTAATTATAATGTAAGAGTTACTAAAATACATAAGAAAGGTTACCATAAATTTTATTCTCCATAATTTTAAAAAGTCACAAAATATGATGGTTTTTTTGGAATTTACCATCTCTTTGAAATATTTCTAGTAAATTAGAATTTTTCACATTTTTAAAAACATATATGAGCATATTAAAACCAATTGGGATAATAAATTTGAGATTCTAAAACTTTTCTAGTAGTTAATTGTGGTCTAAAGTGGAATACACATGCTAGATTATTACCAAATTAAAAAATACACTCAATCTCACTTATGAGAAAATATATTTTTATTAATTAATCATCACAAAATTTACACATGTATAGATATTATAATAATATTAAATCAAGAATAATATTCATGTTTGAGAATTTTATGGGAATTAAAATGATATGGTACCTAGGAAGTCACCAAATAATTTACCACATATATATACTAAGGTACTTATCCTTTAACCAAATACAATTATTCCCCTGATAGGTGGTCATTTAGTGAGTCTTGATATGGAAAGTCTATTTAATCTATGTTGGGTAATATTCTCAGGTGACCAACTACATAATTTTTATCACCCTTATTATCATTAATATCTTGGTTGAACTCATGAAGTAACAACATCCATATTATTATACTAGGACTTATGTCATCCGTTTTTATCAAGTATCTGAGTGTTGCATTGTTATAAAACACAGTGACTTTAGTTCTAATAAAATAATATCTAAATTCATATAAAGTAAGACCAACTATAATAAACTATTTTTTAGTAGTTTTATAGTTTATATGGGAATAATGAATTATTCTTGAGTCATATATAATGAATTGTGTGATGCCTTCAATTATTTGGGACAATACTACTCCCATATCCTAGTTGGAAGAATAAAAATAGCTCAAAAGGGCTCTCCTAGCTTGGTGAATACATTATTAGTGGGGTAATTAAAATTTTGTTTAGTTCATCACATGCTTATATACATTCAATAGTAAAATAAAAATCATTTTCTTTGAAAATTAACGTAGATATTGGGAGATAAATCTTAATAAATTCCTTTATAATCCTCATATGAAAAACTTGTCTATCTTAGAAAAGATCTTACATGTTTCATATAAGTTGTGTAAGGTAAAGAATTTATCACTTCAATTTTTGAATAATATAACTCAATGAATTTATGGGAGATGAAATTACCTAGGACTAATCCTCTTTATACCATGAAGTGAAAATTATTAAAATCTAAAAAATATTTTTTAATTCATGTTTTCAAAACTTTTTCCATAGTTCTTAATCAATGATCAAAATATATACAAACAACAGTAAAATCATCCATGAATACCTTCTGGAAGTACTCAATGCAGTCTAAGAATATACATACCATAAATATATAAAATACACATAGGAAATTAAATAGTCCAAATATAATTATTTTTTAGGAAATGGTTCTAAAGAGACATATTAAGGTTATTTTATAATGTTTATCTATAGAAATGGGAACATAAAAATTTCTTAAAAAACCATCTAAAAAGAAATAGGGAGTTTTTCTTTCCAAATACTATAAAATATAATTAGTTAATGGGACGTGGAAGTTTTATTTCATAGTGTCTGGATTGAAATTCCTATAATCTATACACACACTCCAATTATAAATTTTCATAGGTTTCAATTCATTTTGGTCATTTTTTACATAGTCAAACTTATTTTCTTAGGAACTATATGGATTGGTCTGACCCATTGTGAGTCATAGATTGGGTAAATGATGTATGATACCAAAAAATACTATTTATTTATTTAATATCACTATTATCATGTGATTTACCCTCCTTTTGGGCTGACTAATAGGTCTAGATTCTCTTTTAAGCATGATTATATGTAAGCAAATGTTTTGATTTATGCCAGAGATATCACCTAAAATCTACCTTATTGCTTGTCAATTTTATTTCTAAGGCTCCATAAATATGTTTTATTATGTTATGTATAAGTTATTGGTAATTATAACTCGTAGTTTTCTCCCTTTATTTGGTACACATAATTTAAATCCATAGGAAAATGCTTTAATTCTAAATTTAAGGGTTGTTATAAAGATGTAATCATTTAGGTTTAGCATTTCCATTTCTTATATATTTTACAAAAAATATAACATTTAATATAACTAATAATTAAATAAATATCCAAATCTTTCAATGTATTCATAGGTTAACTCATCTTTCAAATAGAAAATAGATTTTTCAAAATTTGGGACAATTTTATCCTCCATGAAATTTTCAATCATTAAGTTTTCCTCTAATGAAAAACATTCATGAGATATACCCAAATCTTTAACAGTTTTAGTTTCTCTAAACTTGTATTGCGTAAGGAGTGAGTGGTTGGTTGGAGGGTGATTCATAGATTCAAATATATTGAAATAGACTGTGCTATCTCCAAACTCCATTGTTAGTTTTCCTTTATGAATATTGATAATGGTATTGTATATCTTTAATAAAAGTCTTCGAAAAATTTCAATGACTCAGTTTTTTCTATTAAATACTTTGGAATATTTTAAATAACACTTTTATAGTAAGTCCTAGAGTTTTTGTGGAATTTCAGGCCCTGTGGATCCTCGATAATGATATATTAAAAATATTAAATATAATATATCACACACACATAGTTCTTTAAAAATAAAGAAATATTTTCTATATGGAGTCTCATATGAAAAAATGATCCCTTTATTGAATTTTGATTGTGGGGATTACCCTAGGGGTGACATAAAGTTCATACTCATCATACTTCAGGTCACTGTGCAAACCGTTGGTGGATTAAATAGATTAAAATAATTAAATAATTAAATAAATTCTTTTTATAAAATATAATTAGTGAAAAAGGGGATGAAATTTATTTAATATTTGTTGTGAATGTTTTATAGGGTTATGTGCATAACCATAAGAAATATCCAATATAGTATTAGTGTCACTATGTGGGGTTTCTTTGAAAAAAATGAGGGATCAATAGATGGATGATCAGTTTCAATGGGAATCATCAAAAACAAAAAAATTCATAGATTCCCCAACTAATATAAATAGAAGACTATTTTACTTCAATGATCAATACATTCTTTCAATTTAGTGTTTTTATTCTTGTGCTAAAATTTCCCATTCATGGTTTTGGTGATGAACACAAATTAATTCATGGACCATCTTTCATTCATTATATTAATTATTTTTCTTCCTAGAATTTAGAATTGATGGTTTATTTGATTACCCAATGAATCATTTATTTATCCATCAAATTTTTTTTTGTTAAATTCTATTATTATTATGTAAACCCAAATATACACCCTCTTTTTAATCAAAAGGGAAGTGAAAGTATTTCTCGTGCGTACATACGACTTACTGTCTCCACATAGCGATATCATTCATTTTTCATCACTATATTTCATGGATGATTATTATGATGGGTTTAATATTAATATATTATATATATAATATAATTATTCTTATATAATTATAATATTATATCTACCTTCTTACCTTCCAATCCATTGTAAAATGATAATTTCCCTTGTGCATACATGTGGACTACCACCTCCATGATGCGATGCAATTCATTTTTCATTTTAGATTTACATGGATGGTAATAATGATTGATTTAATTAATATATAATATAAATATTATATTATAATTATTCTATAAAAGTGAATTATTATTTACCTTTCTTTTGTTCTATCTGTTGAAAAGTGAAAACAATGTTCTTACGTACATACGACCTATCATCTCCAGGAACAGTGCAATTCATTTTTCTTTATCTATACTTTATGGATTAATATAAATTTATATATAATTAATATATATTATATTTATATAATTATTAAAAATTAATATATTATGGAACCATTATTAAAGTATAATAAAAAAAAATACTAAACCAAAATAAACATGATAAACTATGTAGTTATGACACAAAACAATGATATTAATAAAGAATTATTAATAAAAACATGATAATAGTTTTTAATTAAATCATATATGGAATGATGTATATATGTATGCTTTCGAAATATATTTATAATAAATATATATTTATTATACAATATTCTCAAACACATATAAAGGAAGTCAAATATGAGGTATGGGTTTATTGTCTCAAATTTTTCTCTTTGAGACATATGTTATATTATACATCTATCTTATTTTATGATGTGTATGTACAACCCATTTAAAATTTATTTCATTAATTTTATTTTATTCAATATATTTAAAGTTTCATTTGAAGTTATTCTTTCATGTGTTTTATGATTAAAAATTTACCAAATAGGTAAGGGTTTTTTATTATAATCTTATTGTTTATATAGATTGTTTATGATTAATTTTTTGATGATGAAACATCATGATATAACTCAAAATAATCTCATTAATTTTATTATACTATTATTATTTCTTGATTATAAATGTTTTTCAATCATTTTATTTTATTTAATAAGAAAATATACTGAATGAATGCTTTTAAGAAAAATCAACATTATTTCTCTATTTGATCGGAAATACTTTTTCTTCTATGTCCATGTTTTCTAAAAATGTTTTCAAGAATGTTTTTAATACTATGAAATAATTTTTAAATTCATTTCAACCCATTTTTTAATTTTTTAAAACATTTTTTAAAATGAATCTTATTGTTGTTATCTGAATAAGGAACTTTTTACCTTTTACTGAAAATATGAAAGGAATATTTTTTAACATATATAACTTAAATAAAATTTACCATCATCATGAACTCTTAATGATTTTAATATTACATTAAGATTTTCCATGTTTCATTTTAAATATGTTATTTTCTATAATATTTTGGAAATTTTTAGATTTTAAATAAGTGATTTCAAAGTGAAAAGGGTATTTTCTTAAAAAATATATTCCAAGTGATCTTTTAAAGGGATTTTCATCTAAGATGACATAATTTGATGTTACTTATGATTTAATAGTGATATGATCCAATGATTCTATCCTTATTATTTATCTTGATGGATTATGACTATGATAATGAAATGTTTATGAAACCCATTTATTTTCCACGGGTTATGCTATAATGAATGTTCATTGATCTTATGACACACATATGAATTGATTATGATCAAGTGATAGGTGGTCCCAGAATTATTTATTCCTACCATGAATTGGGTATAGATAGATACCTCAGTAGATAATTAAGACTAAAATGGGGAGTGAACCCAGTTTAGTAAGGGACTCTTTCTAATATGATCGTCTTGGGAGTGAACCTTGATTAATACGATGAAATGAAGAGTAAACAAAATTCACTATGGTAGTCTTTATAGTGAGCTGTAGATACTAAGGAAATGATATTCTATGGTAATGTGTATTCCAAAAACGTATTTTTTATACCAATGTTATTATCTTATGGCTTATATTCTTTGATTAATTTATGATTCATATCTAATTAATTGTCAAGATTTATGACATGACTCAAGATTATGGTTTATGATATACTATATATTCTTTTCAAAAGTTAAGATCTTTTTCAAATACCCTTATTCTCATGATATGTTTATGTTTTCTTAGATATATCTATTTTTCACCTTAACTGAGCATCTGAGCTCAACCATTTTTTATGGTTTATTTTACCTAGGATATGATGAAAAGATTTAAGTATGAAATGTCTAAGAAGGTTTATAGATATGAAGAACTTAGTGGGAGATTATGTAGATCTATTATGACCCAATTTTATATATCCAAGTTTCCAAAGAAAATAAACCAATATGATTTAGGCATAGATCATAATTTTATGAAATAAATATTCATATATTAATATGTAATATCTATGTATGAAAATTATGGGTTTCTAAAGTTTTTAATAGAGTAAGGTTTAGTTTCCTTTGGAAACTAGGATGGATAAACTTTAGTGTGAACCCTTTGGATAATCCTATTTATACTAGAATATCATAATTTATGGTAAAGAAAAGAGTGTGGTTTTCCTAGAAAAAAAATCCTTGTATGGATACTATGAGTGTATATGGTTTTGGAATAGATGCATCTTGGGATAATAACATAAAAATTAGTTGTTCAAGTATATCTTGACCATCATTCTGGTGCATGGTGAGTGTTAAATTATTATGCACATAGTTTGACACTCCCAAGGGATATGATTTGGTTAATTCACATTTTCTTTATGAACCATTATAAAGTATTTGAATATATGGTTACCATGAATAAACTAGGTTAACCCTAACATGTAATTGATTAGAAATAATGTGTCTTTATTTATACATAATATAAACTATTTTTCAGGATTATGTGGTTTCTTACTCTGATTATCATAGATTACACTATGATTATTGGTTTTATTCAATGGATGGAACATGAAATAACCATGTTAATGCTAGATGTGATGGAAAATGTAGTGATTTTACTCCCAATAAACAAAATGTTAAGGGAGTTAGATTTCAAAACCTTATTTTTTACGTCTAATCATTTTTCTTGTTTTAGGGATTACAATATCATATTGGGAGTGTTTCTTGAAACACCTAATAATAGAAAAATTGAGTTTCATGAAGACAGTGGAGGGAAGAAGATTTAGTTTCCAACATGCCAAGTATGTTGGAAGAAGCACCCAAGGAAATGTCTCAAAGGAAAAGGAAAATGTTTTGGGTTTGGAAAATAAGGACATAGATCATGTATTTGTTTAGTAAAAATTAAAAGTTTGGTTTACTCAATGGTTGAGAATAATGGTTTTCCTAATGTATCATTAACAGTTGAATGTTTTAATTATGGAACATATAGGAATTATGAATATCAATATCCTAAGGGGAAATCTAGAAAATAGGATCAACAAGTTTGTCTGAGTAATATTTTATTGTTGATGATAAAGAGTCTATGAATGATACATGAAATAAAGGAGGTATTAAACAATAAGATAAAGAATCCTAGGTAATGGTTTTAGAAGTAAGGGAAATGATTGACATGTTTATGTATTAGAATTTGAGAATTATATTTTAAATGTAGTTTTATCAATGGTATTTTTGTTATAGTAATCCTAAAACATTTAAGGATTGTTTTGAAATAGTTTTTCTTTAATTATTTACAAGAATACATTGAACGATGCTGATGACCAAGAAATGTGATATAATAGTAAGGTGATATTTTATGGGAAAACATATGATTGAGGATAGTATTACCCTTAATATGTGCTTGATGTTGAAATAATAATGTTTGTTTGAGATAAATATATTATTAATAATGTAAATGGGGTAGTATTGGTGACCTAAAATTTGGTAAGTGATTTGATGAAAAAGTGTTTTATACTATATTTGATAGAGTTTACAAAATTTTTAGATTTATGAAATATATTTTATAATCATTTATTTTTTAAGGAATGAGGAGAGAGTTATTTTTTGGAATCATGTTTGTTGTCATTGAGGTTTTATGGTAATTCAAGTTATTACCATGTTTGAAGAGAATATATGATTACGATATTCACATATTTGTTATGTGACATTTAGAGATACTTTATATTGTTTGGTGGACTAATGTTAAGTTTATTTTGTGAATTTGGTGACCTTATTTCTAAATTTTAAGATTTTAAATTTATTTATACATATTTTGGAAGTGTTTTAAGGCTAACTACTTATGTAATGGTTTAAGTTGAACTATATGTATTATTGTTTGAGGTTAAATTATGATTTATAATATTGGATAAAATATGATAATAATTTTGGTTTTTTTAAATATAGAGATAGGAGAAATGAATTATAATTATTTAATGGATCATATTATCTATTAAAATTTAATTTTTGTGTTTTGAGAATAAAAAATTCATCTTGAATTCATTTCATGGAGTAAGAGATGAATTTTAAAATGATCAAATCATAATAAAAGGATGAAATTATGTATATGATAAGAAAATAAATAAAATAATTATATTTTATTATGTTATGTATCTTGATAGTAAATTAATTCCTCAAAATTAAGAAAATGATCTTGAAATAAAATGTTATACTTTTAACTTCATGAATATATGGTCATTTAATCCATCATAGATTTATGGTTTTATGATCATTAAATTTATTATAACTATTTTCTATATCACTATATATTAGTTCTTAGGTGTTATTTTTCTGTTATATTTCAATATTTTCACTTCTCACTAATGTTCTCTAATTTGAAAACCTATTTTTGTGTAATGAACTTCATATTTCCCTTTCCCTTTTTAATAAGAAGTTTAATTAACCCTTTTTATGATGCGGGTTTTCCCTAAAGTAATTTTAAAAATCAAACCCCTAATTTCAAATTGTGGGGATATAATTTGTTATATGGGGAGAGAATATAAAACATCGATATTTTAAAGGAAGAAAATTATGTTTGGTAGCATATACAATACACAAAACTGAGCTTAAATGAACCACAAAATATTATTATATGACTGTTATATCCTAGCTGTTGAATTGAGGGTATTAATAGAAATAAAAAAATTATTAAATATGTATAGAGTTCCTAATCAATAGAAATGTGTTTATTAACACTTAGGAAATAAGAAATATATTTTTTAGTAAATTCATATTATGCTTCAAAAATATGTTTCTTTTAAAAATGTTTTTTTATTGTTTTTTTTGAGAAAATATTAAATGTAATTTTTGAACCTTTTATAAAATTAAATTAATTTTTGAAATAAAAATATCAAAATTTGATTGTAGTGATTTTTTAAGAATTTTTTATAAGATTATTTTTTCATTGAATCGTAAAAAAACATTTTTTATTAAAAATTGAGTTTTTTTTCAAGAATTTAAAAAGTTTCATAATTTTTTTAAATAATTTCAAAGTAAAATTAGTAATATTATATTAATAATAATCCAATTAAGTTCATTTAGGCTTAAATTTGGTATAAAAATATTTTTATACTTTAAAGTGATTTTTTCTGAGAAACTGTTTCTTATTGCATTCTACATTTTTATCATAAATTAATTTCTACCACTTATAGAAAAATAATTTTGAGAAATGAATTCCATATTTTGAATCAAACAATCCAAATTTTGTAAATAGGACCCTTTTATTTTTTTTCAATATGAGTAGTAACCATTGTAATTATTTTTTTCACCTTAGTAAGGGTAAAATAGGTAAAATAGTATTAAAAAATTGGGATAGGGCTTACAAATATCTATAAAACCTGATTTTATCCTATTTTTTGTGAGTATTTCAGCTATTTATATACTTGTTTCAAATTTATGGCCACTTGGTTACATATTTATTTTATTATGACCATTATATTAATTTATGTAAAAGACAAAGTAAAAATGTCACACTCTTGAATTTAATATCCCTAATATTTTATCATAAGGGTAAAAAGAGTTTATATTCTCTTATCAATTTTTATTTTAAATTTAAACTAATTATATTTATCGTAGTAATTTATTTTTAAATATTTTTGATTGAATAATCACCCTAAATACTTATGCAACATCGACACAATATTTATTCAATTAATAGAAAAATAAAATTAATGATTTTAAAAATATTAAAATTAGAAAAATTTGGATGATTTTTTAAGTTGCAATTTTTTTTGATTAATATGAATTATTTGTTTTTTAAAAGGATTATATTTTAATTATAACTTTATCTTGATGTCTTTAATGTCAAATTAAATGAGTAGAGTCAAAAAAATACATTAATGATATTTTATGTTAAACAATATTTTATTAAATTATTTAAAAACCATATAACTCCTTAAAGAGGATAATTTTGATTATAAATGTTCATAAATATCACCACTTATCCATTTATGAGCTAATTTTTACCTTATAAGTAAAATCATAACCCTTTAAGGGTGAAAAATTCATTATCACAGTTAAGGTTAAAATTCATTAACTATGGGGTTAAAATAAAATATAAGGTATAAATAAACACATAAACCTATCCAAATTTTATTGGTTTATTTGATTTAAACTTACCATAACTTATATTCAAATATAATTCCATTTGGAATAATTTTTCTATATAATTACTTTATTATATTTTTATATTTTAAGAAATTGTAAGAGTTCCCCTCCCCTCACTTACAAAAGAGCACCCCTCTATTCTATTTACAACATGTTGAGACTTATATATCAACCAAAAAATATTAATTATATTATTAACTTACTTATCCATGAATTATAGGTGTTTCTTTATTGAAATAAAATTCCAATAGTTTATAAAAAAGATCTAAAGGAGGTCTACTAAAGAAGTGGTAACAGTCTTAGTCGACCCATTTCTATTTATTTATTCTTATACCTCATCCAAATTTGTGGTACTAATCTTAAAATAATAAATTTAGTATAAAAATATACTAAAATAGTATCATTATTATGAAACTAAAAATATCTACCCTCTTTTCCATCAAATTGGAAGTGAAATTATCCCTCATTCGTATATATGACTTACCATTTCTACATAGTGATACAATTCATTTTCCATCACCATATTTAATGGATAGTTATTATTATGGGATTAATATTTATATATGATACTAATGATATAATTATTATTCTATAATTATAATATCATATATTCCCTTTTACCTTCCAATCTATTGGATAATGATAACGCCGCTCGTGCGTACATATGAGCTACCACCTCCATGAAGAGATATGATTATTTTTTCATTTATTATTTACATGGATGGTAATAAGGATATATTTAATGAATATATAAAATATATATATGATATAAAAATTATTCTATTAGTGTGAAATATTATATACCTTTTTTTATTCCATCCATCAAAAAGTGAAAACAAAGTTCATGCATACGTACAACCTACCATATCAATGAATAATGTAAGTTATTTTTCTATCTATATCTTTTATCAATGAATATAAATACATATGTTATATTTTTATCATGATAAAAATCCGGAGATGATGGAACCATGATCAAACTAAAAGGACCAAAATTAATAAACCAAAATATACGTGAAAAGTGAATCAATTATCCCACAAAATAGTGATTTTAATAAATAATTATTAATTAACAGGTGATATAAGTTTATAAGTAAATAATATATAATTTAATATAATTTAATATGGTTTTTTAATATATTTATACTAAATATATATTTATTATATAGTAGATTAAAACACATATGATGGAATTCAGATATGAGGTAAGGGTTTATCATCTCAAATTGTTTTATTTGAGGCATAAGTTATGTTATATACCTATATTATTTTATGAGTTGTAAGTACTACCATATGAAATGTTATATCTTGAACTAAATTGTATTCATGATACCTAAATTTTCATTTTAATTTATTCTTTCATTTGTCTTATGATTCAAATGTTACCAAAGTAGTAAGGGTTTTATGTTACAATCCCATTTTTATTTGGGTTGTTTATGATTAATTTTACATTGATGAAATTTCATGATCTTTCTATGAATAATATCAATAATTTTATTCTATTATGGTTACTTATTGGGAATACATGTTTTTATTTAGTTTTACTTTCATTAATAAGTTACGAGTCCTAAAGAACATTTTTAAGAAAAATTGACTTTATTTCTCTCTTCGGTCAAAAATCATTTTTATTCCATGTCCATGTTCTCTAAAAATGTTTCCAATAATGTTTTTAATATTCTAAAATATTTTTTTAAATTTATTTTCACCCATTTTTTATATTTTACAAAATTATTTTAATGGAATCTTATTTTCATTTTCTAAATAAGGTACTTTTGATTTTTACTAAAAATGTTAAAAGAATATTTATTTTAATACACATGATATGAACATAATTTCATACCATCATGATGATCAATAATTTTAATCTTTAACTACATGTTTACAAGGTTATTTTAAAATAAATATTTTTATACAATTTTAGAAGATTTTATATTCTAAAGAAGAGATTTCAAAATGAAAAGAATATTTTCATCATGAAATATTATATATAATATTAAAGAGGAATTTTAGTCTATGATTAAATCCTTTGATTTTACTTATGATTTAATGGGGGTATGATCCGATTATACAATCCTTATTATTTCTCTTGATAATTTTTTCTTATGAAGATGAAATATTTAAAAACTTTTTTATTTTCACCAAGTTATGATATTATGAATGTTTTATGATATCGTGGCACACATATGAATAGATTATGATTAAGTGATAGGTGGGATAAAAATTATTTATCCCTCTAATGAATTGGGTAAAGATGGATATCTCATGAGATAATCAAGACTGGAATGATGAGTGAACCTAATTCTGTAAGGGGATCTATACATTATGATAGTATTAAGAGTGAACCTCGACTAATGTGATGGAATTGGGAGGAAACTGAATCAACTATGATAGTCTTTATAGTAAGCCATGGATACTAAGGAAATGATTTTATATCATTATTTTTATGACAAAAACTTATGTTTTATACCAATGTTATTCTATCATGGTTCATGTTTTTTTATTCATTTATGATTCATAACTTATTAATTCCAAAGATATATTCCATGACTCAAGACTATGATCCATGATATGATGGGTATGTGTTTAAAATGTTAATATTGTGTTCACATACCCTTATTATCATGAAATTATTTTGTTTTCATTAATAACCACATCTTTTACCATTATTTAGCATCTGATCTCACCCTTTACTATGTTTCTCTTTACCTAGGATATGATGATGTGTTTCAAGTATTGTGTATCTAAGAAGGGTGTTAGATATGACGTACTTAGTGGGAGATGATATAGATCTCTTATGAACCAATTGATTATGTATCCAAGTTACCAAATATACTAAACATATATTATTATGGCATGGATCATAGTGTTATGTAATGAATATTCATCTATTAATATGTGATATATATGAATGAAAATTATGGGTTTCTACAAAGGTGGTCATTTTAATTTGATACAAGATAGTCCCAACAACTATTACTAATGGTCCTTCATAGCCTGCATTCGTATATGATTTTCCTTTGAATAACTAAAAATCCCATTCAAGAGATTTGATTGTCACTTTCCATGCATATTATTCTATACAAAACATTAATTCTATTATATAATCCATTACCAAGATGAGATAAAATATTTCCATATCGTAGACAGTAAGGTCCCACATAAGGTGGATTGATTTAATGGTGGTGGAATATGCCATGCATTTAAATCCTCTATAATCTCATTTCCTAAGAGGTGTCTTGATGCTCATAATTTGAGGTATCATTTACTGAGGCAATCACAATTGTTTACCCACCCTAGAAACAATAAAATAATGGGAGGTACCGGTGTAAAAAAACAAGAATCATAGTAGAGTAAAGGAGAATAGTAGCTCACACCATTGAGGTACTTTCATACTTGGTCAACATGATGTTCTTTACCCTAAAAAGTTGTTGATTAGTTCCCCTTGAATGGTATGTACCTCCTTAATAAGGTGGTACTTGTTGAGGTGTATGGGTATTTTTGACATTACCCTAACTACCTCTATTCTAATGGTGAGAAGTGTTTTGATGAGATTGTCTTGGCTGAGCATGATAAGATTGATTTAAGTTAAAAAATCTCTACTAGTTAAATTTGGAAGATCTGTATAATAGTTCATAATATTCACCTTATGATGATAATTATGATAGTGTTGATGTGGTGCCAAGAATTTCCTCTATTACCCTGGGATTATCTTTCCATTTTGTGTTTATTCCCTATTTTTTAGTTCCTACTATTGTATGGGAGGAAATTTTTTCCCTCAACTAAGGTTCTCAATGATGTATTTATCTTTCACTATAGCCCTATTCACTATGTTTGTGTAATTTTCAATGCAGAACGTCACCACTCTAGGGTTAATGTTCAGTTATAGAACTTCTTCAAACATACATTCCTTGATTGAATCACCACCTACCACTTCCAATGAAAAGTTAGTGAGGTATGTAAATTAGGATCCATACATCATAACCAAGAGGTTATCTTTCTTCAACTGAATGAAAATCATGGTTTGCGATACTTTAAATCTATATAGGTATAATTTTTTATTGAAAAATTCTATAAAATACTCCATTGTAATCCCTTGGTATACCTTATCTTTTATGGAAATATCCAACCATTTTAATGTGAGGTCATTGAGAATATACATAGATATGGTTCTTCAGGTGGTACCACATATTTAGCAGCATCCTATCAGTGATTTCTAAGTCTTCAGATTGGTATCATCTTCCTATAGCCATATAAAATAACCACTCAGTCCCAATAAAATACTTAATCTCATATTATATGCCCTATACCAAACCATAACATGTAAGATAATAAAATATCACATGAATGATGTAGTCATATTGGAACATCTGTTACTAATGCATGATACTAGAATCTCATTGGCCACACCCATAATGATGAGGTGTTGACATGCCCAATAGTGTTTTACAATACTGATGTACCTGGTCTACCCAAGTAACTTGAAGTTCTATATAAAGAGGTTAGCTATGATTTTTTGTACTAATGCTTCAAATCTTATCAAATCCTTGCTACATGCCTACCATTCCTGACTTGACTCGCTAGTTTGGGAAGTACCAGAGTGAAACTATCCTTTGGTGACATCCCAAATACAAAAAATGAGAGAAATAATTGTCAAGGGTATATGTAATCCTCAGGGGATGATTTAACAAAAAATAATAAAACCTATAATAGAAAAAATAAAAAGAATAAAATGAACATAATGCATGATATTAAAACCAATGGGAATCCAATGAAATAAGAAACCAAAATCATAATAAGAGTATAAGAAGTAAAACATAAACCAATAGGTCTATATCAATGAAGGACCCAAATACACCAAGGGAAAAGAATGAACCAATATAAGAACCATGAGTAATGCCACTATAATATATTGAAGGACCTCAGAACACCCTGAGAGGGGAAGGGTGAATCAGGGTGTCAACATTTTCTTTTTAAAGATATGGATCTTGTTCCCACATTGGAAGGAACTTGTTAAATCTGTCAAACAAATGAAATATGAAGTTGGCAAAAAACGTTTACTTGGTTCACCATAAAGGGATACGTCCAAGGAGCATACACCGACAGTGTGTCAGTCGTACCAAATTCAACTAATCTTCACTAGTTTAGGGATTAAAAGTTTTGGTCAAAGTCACACCAAGCTTGGTATACTTCCTTTACAAAGGTTCAGGGAATACTCAATACAACCCTCATATCACTTTCGACTAGTCCCCCTGGTACACTTCCTTGAGAGAAGTCAAACTCATTTTATCAACTTGAAGGACTCTTCAATAGATTTTCATTGAAGTCTTTGTCTTTGTTCAGTATGAGACACTATTTGCATCGAAGTCCTAAAAATATGCACTTGAAATCACTGAACCACTAAACCAGATATTCATAACATGAAAACATGTTACATTGATGATTTTGCGCAACACCTACCCTTTGTGCACAAGATCTCACTTTTACGCGCAATACTTGATTTTCACATGGAAAGTATTTCATGCACCAAAACCCTTTACGTGCAACCTTTAGTTTTACATTCAACCCATACTTTTACTCATGGATTCAACTTTTTTCACGCAACATAAATTTTTATGCACACCTGTAATTTTTACATGAAACATATAATTTTTTCCGCACCTTCAACTTTTACACGCAACATCAGTTTTTTACGCACAACGTCTGCATTTTTTCCCAACTTATACTTTTTTGTGTAACTCCCTTTACGCGCACCTTTTTCACGCATCAAAAATTAGGTCTTCTCTAAGTCTTCATCCATCCTCAATGAGGGGGGTTACCTCTTATTTATAGGAGTCACCGAACCCCACATGAAAAACATGCCATGTCATGCAAAAATTTTATTCTACGTGCAATGCTTTTTCGCACAAGAACCATTTTCCACACACATCTCCATGTTTTCACGCAACCCATGCCCTTTCCATTTTTCAATGTTCTGATTCCGAAATACCTCTTGTATGAAAAATATTGCTCCACTATTTCACGTACCACTCCCCTTTTCACGCAAAATTTACCTATTTTTCACACCACATCCTCTTTGCATGCATCACCATTTTCCAACAGCCCATGTAATTATTTTCCAATTTTAAGGCCCAAAAATTTAGTGAAGACTGGAAAAAAATTCCACCTTCAATACTATTTTCTACTTAAAATGTATGATCACTTTACTGGAAAACATTATAAACCTCTAATAAGGTTTGGAAAGAAACACAAAACACACTCCAATTCTTGAAAAGAACGACCATGGTTCCAACAATCTCCCCTTTGGGTTTGTTGGAAATCACCAAATAAATTCAATAGAGCTCCAGCCACATGCAAACCCTAAAACTCTAGAATCAACTCAACAAAAACTCTAAGTCTATGTGAGCAGTGCTCGGTATAGAAAACAAGAGGGGAAGCAGGAATTGGGATCCCATGTTTTGGAATTCTTAAAGATTCCCAATCTATTCTCTTTCTATGTCACAGAAGCATTGCATGTCCTAAATGAATTCCTTCTCCTCCTAACACCGAATTCTCATCATGATACAGAACATGTCCTGAATTTATTCCTTCTACCCCATTAGAAATAAACCAAAAGACCATTATTTGTTCATTGAATAACTCAATACACCGCCTGGATAGTATCTCCCTCATAAACCTACCTCACATCCACAAAAATATTAAAAACAGTTAATATAACTGAAGATATGGGTATTTCGTAACCTCCTTATGTACTGGGAGGTGGCTGAACACTGAGGTTCAACCTATTTTTTTCAAACATAGCCACTAATAGTGTCTTGGTTAGGATATCATACACTTTCTCATCAGTTCCCACATGATCCATTCTAATCATGCCTTGCTGAACTTTTTCTTTGATAAAGTGATATCTGATTTCAATATGTTTTGTACAAGAATGAAGAACATGATTCTTCGTAAGATCAATTGCACTCTTGTTATCACAGTAAATCACCATTGGTTGTTTCACCTCATCACCGATATATATCAGTTGTTTCTTCATCCATAGTAGTTGAGTGTATGCCTTTGTAGTGGAGATATACCCAGCTTTAGCAGTACTAAGAGAAGTACTTTCTTGTTTATTTCTCAACCAGCAAACACATTTCTTCCCAATATAGAATGCTCCACCACTGGTGGACTTTCTATCAACTATATCTCTAGCACAGTCAACATCAGAAAACACTAACAATTTACTGTCCCTTCTTGTAGCAATGTATTAGCCACAATTATGAGTACCTTGAATATACCTCATGATTCTTTTTACTACTACCATATGTTGTTCCTTCAGATTACTCTGAAAGCAGGCTGCTAAGCATGTTTCAAAGACAATGTCTGACCGTGTTGCTATTAGGTACAATAATCTCCCAATGATTCTTCTGTACATTGTGGGATCTACAAAGGTCCCATCCTTATGATTTGTATGTTTGGTTCTAATTGCAATTGGAGTTGACATTGGTTTCGAGTCATGCATATTACATTTCATCAGTAGTTATTTTGTATACTTTTTTTGAGAAATGAACATGTAATCCTTCTTTTGATTCACCTTCAGCCCCAAGAAATATGTGAGCTCCACAATCATAGACATTTCAAATTCTTATTTCATGTTATTGGAGAATTCGTTTACTAATTTCTGCATGCTACCACCAAATATAATGTCATCAACATAAACTAGAACCATGAACTAATATTTTTGAGAATTATTCACATAGGGATTGTGATCTTCTCCCCCTATTTTTAATTATAGATTATTTAGGTAAGAATCCAGCCAAGAGTACCATACCTGTGGTTCCTATTTCAATCCATAAAGTGATCTCTTTAGTTTTCAAACATTTGTTTCATTTTTACCAAGAAGAAAACCCACTGGTTGTTCAATGTAGACTTCTTCTTCAAGTACACAATTTAAGAATGCTGTTTTGACATCCATTCGATATACTTTATATCCTATTTGGAGTTCCATGTCAAGGAAAATATTGATTGACTCCAATATATCCACTGGAGAAAAGGTTTCTTTAACATCAACACATTCAATCTAAGAATATTCTTTACATACCATTCATTCCTTGTTTCTAATGACACTTCCATGCTCATCAAACTTGTTCTTAAAGATCCATTTTGTTCCAATCACATTGTTACCCTCAGGTCTCTTGAAAAGATCCCATGTCTGATTCTTGTCAATCTGATCTAACTCTTCATTCATGGCTTTCAACCAAGATTCATCATTTGAATCTTCTTCAAATGAGGATGGTTCTACAACTAAAAGAAATGCAGATTGTGTGTTATTCCTCATCCTCCTTGTTTGTGTGGGTGCACTTCTATCCCCAATTATGTTAGATGGGTCAATCTAATATCTTCGATTTCTCCTGTGAGGTTCAATCGCATTCTCTCCAGCCAAGTTTTCCTCTTCAGATTCTTCTTCTGAGTCAACATCATGATGTGACTCTTGAGTGTTTTGTACACCTTCCTCTATTTCTATATTTGTATTTCCTCTATGTTCACTTTTTTCCTCACTTTCTATCATATCAACATATGAAATCCTTGAAGCATTTATGGTTTTCTATTCAATGATCTTAACATCAATGCTTTCCACAATCCTTCCTAATCGCTTGTTGAAACACTTATAGGCTTTTCTATTCATTGAGTATCCATGGAAAATTCTTTTATCTGTATTGTCTCCATATTTCCCTTGATTTCCTTATTTGTTTCTGCTGAAGCACTTACTTCCAAAAACATGAAAGTATTTCAAAGAGGTCTTCCTTCCTTGCCACAATTCATAAGGTTTTTTTGTCTCACCCATATAAAGTCCAGTTAGATTTTGAATATACGTTGCAACTTGAATGACCTATTTCCAGTAATGCCATGGAATACGACTCTCAATCAGCATAGTTTTATCCATGTTGTTCACCTGTCAATTTGTATTCTCAAAAACTCCATTTTTCTGTGGAGTTCTCATAGAATCTACCTCATGTTGTATCCTATACTTCTCCAGGTAGTTTTCAAATTCAATGTACAAGTATTCCCCTCCATTGTCTGATTGCAACACTTTTATTTTTCATCCAATATCATTCTCGGGAATTCGACGATATGTTTTCATGTAGTCAAGTACCTTTTGTTTCCTATGTATAACCATTATACATGCTATTCTACTATAATCATCTATGAAAAGGATGAAGTACCTTTCTCCATGAGTTTTGGAAACATTAATTGGGCCACATATGTTTGTATGAATGAGATCAATATGATTCGATTCCCTTTTATTCTTTGGCTAATATGAACTACAGACCAGCTTCCCATGAATTCAAGCATCATAAGACTTTTCACGTTCATGATTTAGGTTGGGAATGTCCATGACAATCCTCAATTTTGATATTTTCTCCATGTATTGTTGATTGATGTGCCCCAGTCTCCAATGCCACAAATTGTTTTCTTCTTCAATGGTCATGTAACAAACATTTTCTTAACTATCAACCTAATACAAGTTACCTTATGTTCTTCATCACTTCATAAGTGAATTTATTGTCTTACCCTTGATAGTTCAACCTTTCTGATTAAAAGTAAATATAAGTCCCGAGTCACAGAGTTGACTCACACTGAGGAGATTATGACATAGGCCATCTACATAAATGAATTCAGTTTTCTTTATCTCACCATTAGATAATTTATTACTTCCACTGCCTTTGATTTTCAAAGCTCCATCATTACCAAATCGTACAGTTTGATCAACCCTCTTTTTGATATCCGTTAACAGGCCTGCATTACCTGTCATATGAGATGAACAAACTCTATCCAGAATCCAGGTACTGTTTCTTTTTGTAGCATTGAGGGCCACCTCTGCAAGGTTAGATTTCTCAATTTTCTTCTTTTCCTTCCATGAGACTTTGGATTGAGTATAGAACAATGATGGCCGTTCAATTTTCTCTTCCACGTACATTGGTTCTTCATAGTCGAAATATTCTCCGAGAGGAGAAAACATGTTTATAATAGGAACACTATCTTGTTGAGGAGATTTGACTTGTATCAAACTCCGGTATGAGGTGTCCATGTCCCTCCTCTGCCTGAAATTAACAACCTTATGACCAAAGTTAGAAAAAAACAATATCCATAGACACTATTTCTACTAAAAGAATTAGGATATGAATTTCCATCCTCTGTTTAACTCCCATATCTTCTCTATTTAGATAGCTTCATGCCTCTTCGCAATAGGACATGGTATGACCTAAATATCCACAGAACTGACACTTCATGAGAGGAAATGTCTTCTCACTTTTTTTTATCCTCATTACTTCTTCTGTGGGATAATAGTTGGAGGGAACCTTTTTCTAAGAGGCTTGAGGGTAATCTTCTTTTCTTCTTTCATATTTAATTAGGGGTTTCTATTTCAACACTTCAAATAACTTTTCCACATAACCCACTTTCAGCTTGCCTTTATTTTGGTCTCCTTTGTTTGCTGTATTTGATGACCCTACCTCACAACCGATTCAACTATTTCCCATGCAAGAAGGTCTTTGATCACTCAAAATCTTTTCGAATCCATTAGAACCACATTTTCTCTCTCTAACAGCTTAGCATCTGAGAACCTTTCAAAATGTATTTTCTTCATTGATTCTTTTCAAATTGATTCACTATCAAGTTTTCTCCTAAGAGTAACAACATCTTCTTCAAGAATCTCCGTAGTCTTGGTATTTTCTTCCAGTCTAGTGGTGTGGTCATTGATGAATTCTTCTTTCTCTTCAATTCTCAGCCTCAGATCCACTACATCATCAGTTCTTTCAATAATTTTAGACCGAACTTTTACAAATTCTTCTATTTGTTTAATTTCAGCTTTGAGCTGATCAACATAATCAGATGATTCTTCTATAATTGTTTTCCACTTATTGCAACTCCAACATTTGATCTTAAGCTTACTAATAGAATCATTATGTTGAAACTCGGAATTGGCATTAGTTGTCAAATGATTGCCTAGACCATTATCTTTTGATGGTTCTGATTTTTCAACAGTGGCCATCATGGAATCATGGTTTCTAGTTTTAAATTTCAGTTCTTCTTCTTCACAGAATTCATTATCATCATCTTCCTTTTCATAGATAAAACTCTTTTTTGACACATTATTTCAAGATTTAAAGTCTCCCTTTTTGAAAAAACTTTTTTGAGGCTTCTAAATATTTTCAGCTTCACTATTTTCATCATTGATCTTTCTTAAGCACTAAGAGGCAATGTGCCTAACTTTGCCACAATGAAAGCAAGCAAGAGGTAACTTCCCTTTAAAATTCCTTTTCCCCTTATGGAACTTCTTTGAAATGAGAGAATGAATTTATTTTTCCTAATCATCTTAACCACTACTATATTTAGATATTTTCAGTTTCTCCATGGCGTTGAATTCCATTTCCTTTCTCACTCGAGTCATAGCATCTTCTGGTTTGACTCTCATTTCATATTTCACCAAACTACTCAGCAGATCATCGAGAGAAAGTTTGGAAAGATCTATTTGTTCAAGGGCTGACACCATTGAATTGTACAGAGGTGGAAGTCCTCTTAATATTTTCTTTAAAATATCAATGTCTTTTATTTCTTCACCTAGACCCCAAATTTCTCCAACCACTTTAGTAATTCGATTGAAGAATGATTCTGCATTCTTCTCCGGATGCATCTTCAGATCATCAAACCTATTGTGTAGGACTTGTAGTTTCTCCTCCTTCACATTGATATCTCCTTCATATATATTTTAAGTTTATCCCACATGGATTTTTTTTAGGTGAAACTCATCACCTTTTGATAGATCTGATCAGAAAGGGATGCAGTGATTGCATTTTGTGCTTTTTCATCTGCATCAAGAATTTTCCTATCTACGTCAGTCATAGCTAGACCTGTTGGATCAGTGACTTGTCTTCCTTGCATAGTAGAAAAAAGGACTTCTATTCAAAGATATCTTAGATGAGATCTTATTCTGTTCTTCTGAATCGGGAAATTACTTCCATCGAAGAGAGGGACTCCATGACATTGGATGAATTGTACATAACGGTATATGACAGATCAAACACCAGTCAACCTGCCTCTGATACCACTTGAAGGACCCCATAACACCCTGAGAGGGGAGGGGTGAATCAAGGTGTCAAATTTTTCTTTTTAAAGATGTGGATCTTGTTCCCATGTTGGTAGGAACTTGTTAAATCTATCAAACAAATGAAAGCATGAAGTTGACACATTACTTTTACTTGGTTCACCACAAAGGGCTACGTCCAAGGATCATACACTGACAGTGTGTCGGTCATACGAAAATCTACTAATCTTCACTAGTTTATGGATTAAAAGTTTTGGCCACAGTCACACTGTACCTGTCATATTGCCTTTATAAAGGTTCAGGGAACACTCACTGCCCGAATGGCCCGAAGGCCTTCATTTTTATTGATTTTTTGATAACCCCCTTTCAAGGGATGAGGGGTAACCATTAAAAGTCCCGAAGTCTTAGAGATTACAAGGATTGTAGGCTTATGAGATTACATGACCCGAAGGTCTTAGGGAATTCAACCAGACTATCTACAAGGAACTGCCCTTCCCTAGCATCTGCGTCATGATAGTAGCTCTCCACCTTTGCATGACCATCTGGCTTGTATTCCCATGAAAGCACATGCTGTTCCTGATGGCATAGCCATACCCTCTCATTCTGAAAAATCCATTTGGATCTGATTTGGTAAGTGCACCTACTATGAATCTTCTTTTGGGGATGCTCCTTTTTTTGTAGTGTGTCTGGGGCAACTGCATGTGGCCCGAAGGCCTTAAGGTGGCCTGAGGGCCTTAAAGGTGGACCGAAATCCTTAATGACTACAAACCCAAACTGGTGGACCAAGGTGAATAATTCCAGCTACTCCCCCTAGCTCACTTCATCCTTTAGATCACTTCCGTCTACTCACCCTAGCTCACTGCCTTGAGAGAATTCAAACTCAGTTTATTGACCTGAAGGTGTCTTCCTTAGATTTTCATTGAAATGTTTGTCTTTTTTCAACATGAGACATTGCTTGCATCGAAGTACTAAAAATATGAACTTGAAATCACTGAACCACTGAACCGGATATTCATAATGTGAAAACTGGTTACATTGATGATTTCACACAACACCTACCCTCTGCGTGCAAGATCTCACTTTTGCGCGCAATACTTGATTTTCACGTGGAAAGTATATCGTGCACCAACCCCCTTTATGCGCAACGTTCACTTTTACATGAAACCTATACTTTTAAGTGTGGATTCAAATTTATTCACATAACATCAACTTTTATGTGCACCTATAATTTTTACGTGCAATGTAGACTTTTTCACGCACCTTCAACTTTTACGCGCAACGTCTGCATTTTCACACAACTTATACTTTTTCACGCAACTCCCTTTACACACACCTTTTTTGAACATCAGAACTCTGATCTTCTCTAAGTCTTCTTTCATCCCGAATGAGGGGGTTCACCTCTTATTTATAGGCATCACTGACCCCCGTGTGAAGAACCTGCTGTGTCGCTCAAAAATTTCATTCTATGCACACTCCTTTTTCATGCAGGAACCATTTTCGATGAACATATCCTTGTTTTTACACTTCCCATGCCTTTCCCATTTTTATACGTTCTGATTTCAAAACACCTCTTGCGCGAAAAAGCTCACTCCACTATTTCGTGTACCACTCTCTTTTTCGCGCACAATTCACCTATTTCGCGCACCACTTTTTCTTTGTACGCATTACCATTTTCCAACAACCCATGTCTTTATTTTTCGATTTCCAATCCCAAAAATTTGGCAAACACTAGAAAATGGAACCACCTTCAATACTGTTGTCTTCTTAAACTGTATGATCACATTACTAGCAAACATTCTAAACTTCCAGTAAGGATTGACAACAAACACAAACCATACTCCAATTATTTGAAATAATGACCATGGTTACAACATTTATATATATGATATAAATCCAAAATGAAAATAATACAACATCATGATGGCCCACTAGTAAGGTACAAGTCCTACCTCTTACCAGCATCACAATAAGTGATGTCTTCATATGCACTGGGATGCATATTGAGGTTGTGTGTATATCAACACAGTAAGAAATCCCCAAGTCTTTCCACACACACCATTATAAAAAGAACAAGTTATATCACATTTAATATAAAATATTAGTGAGAGATATAAAACAATTGTGAAAAATATACATATGTGTAAGCAGTGATAATAACTCACACCATGAAGACTATAAGATCCTGAAATTCATAGAGGTATGTACCTATTTATTTTTTTGTTTAAATATATTGTTTTTGGTTAATGAGGTGGTTCCATGGAGAATGCAGGGTCTAAGGGTTATTCCAATGGTTCAGGACACAAGAGAGGGGATAATCGGGCCAAATTGTGCAAGGCGCATGGTTGGTGCATGGTTAGGAAAACCGTGCGAAATTACTGGGTAATCGCACATCCTTGTACAGAGGCTTAAAACATGGTCGGAAAACATTCATTTAAACTGTGTAGCCTATCCAGGTAACTGTGAAATGCATCTTCCGTTGGACAATGTCTTGCACATGGTTTTCGCCTGGTTTTTCAAACCATGCACCCCTGTAATGTTTGAAAAAATTAAAAAAATTCCATTACGATATTTTATACCTGCACTCAATTTTCATCACTTATTTCTTCCCTTTAACCCTAGTGATGAAAAAGAGATCCCAAGGGTTTCCAAGGGTGATGTTTATTCTCTAGGTCATTTGGAGTGCTGTCGGTTTTGTATTGAAGTTCCGGGTAAGTCTAATCCCTCTCTTTCTTCTTTTTTTGGTTTTGGGTTTTGATCCTTCTCTTATCTCAATCCAAATATCTAAAAACCTTTTTTTCTAGTGGGGTCCAGGTTGAGGATTCAAAGGGTAGTTAAATTGGGATCTAAGGCTTCAATTAGGAGTGTGTTCATCAATTAATTTGAGGTATGTGGTCTACAAGTAACATAACATGATTGCTTTATAGATTTATGCATATGGTGTTGTTCTGTTGTTCTCTCCTTGATGTTTTCTTGGTGTAATTTGAAATATTTGATATAATGGGTGTAAAAATAACCAATTGAACCTCTCATGATCCCTACAGGATGCATGAAGGGTGACTTTACCGATTTAGGGCTACCCATGGGGTGTGCTGACCTTTCCGAACATAGTTAACATAAATGTAATGTGTCAAATTGACCTGTGAATAAGTAGAGACCATGAAGATTGTGTAAATTGGTAAATTTAATGATTAATAAAGGATTAGGAGTTGTTTTTTTCTAGATTTGGATAATGGATATGTGTTTTTTTGGAATAACATGATAAATGGGTTAAATGGGAGAAAGGGGAATGTACCAAATGAACTGTGTCTTGCACTAGAAATGTGTAAGTGGGTTAATAAGTGAGAAATTTTTGAATATACATAGCGAGTTAGTCATGGGTAATGGGAATTGGGAAAATTTTTATGTGATATAAATGATAAATTTTTTAATGGATTGTGGCATAATATTGATTCCCATTTTAGTTGATATTGTTTGTGATATTGCTAATGATATCAGTTATTCATGGTTAAAATGTGGTTATGTGTGGTGAATAGAAAAATAAGCATGTTCACAGGGATTGGTTAAGTGTGGTATTGACATGAGGTTCTAAGCCCATGGTTTGAGTTGTATTGAGGCTATAAACTCCTCCCATCATAGCATGGGGTGGGAAGGAGACAAAGTTCTATTCCCCTAGCGGTTTAATTCCACTTGGAATGAGGCTTTGAGGTGAGGATAATGTAGATGTTGTGATGTGTTTACCTAGTAGGATATGGAATTGAATTATTCCCACCTTTATTGTGACCGATGAATATTCATAATCCATTAAACACATGAAAAGGGTGAATTAAGCACTAAAATGTTATAATTATTGAATAAGTATTTAATGATGGAATAACTTAAGGGATACTTAGTTAATAATGGATACTTGAAATATATTTTATTTACATGTAATTATTTAGTACTTTCATGAAATATCTATTTAGACTAGATATTTTATAGACACCATTGGTGGTGGCCTATTGAGTTGTACTCACACCTTTTTTGGGTTGCCGTTGGGTACATGAGCAGATTTCATGGTTGTAGGCCAAGTGTAGGGAAAATGACTCATGCTCGAAAATTGAGTCATCTTTACGATGTGCATGGATGGGGTTTTAGACATAGAGTATGGAAAATTTTTGGGTTTCTATTTCTAGTCTCTATTTTGGGTTTTTCCCACTTGACACTATATCATAACATGACCCATTTGTTGTTTTTTGTGATTTGTTCCCATTTGGGAAATGGTTATCCATGATTGTTCATTGATTAGTTTATGTTTTTTTTCATTATTATATTTGTTTTCTACTTTGTATTACTCTGGTAAGGAAGGTATAGTATCCCCACATGAATTTTAGACCCTCGATTCTAGTCAGTAAGCTCTTGCATACTGGGAGGCACGCTAGAGTTAATGTGGTGACCTGGATCAAAGCACCATTTTAGTGGCTTTCAAGTTGGGGAAGTTAAAAAGTGGTATCACATGAGGTATTTTTGTGACTTTATAATTGGTAACAATAGAAATGATATTAGGAAAGTGTCAGTACTTAGATATGAGCTCGTTCTTAGGAGTAACTAACACACATATGAGGGAAAACCCAGTCACCCATGGTGGGAATTGTTGTTCTTGTTATGCGTTGTTACGATTGATGATATTTCACCACTAAGTGATGCACATTTCGTTTGATGTGAAAATTTTATGAAATTTTATCATTGTTTAAATGACATGAGGTTTTACATTCATGCATCATTATAATAACCAAGGTATATAAGAGACATGCATCATGGTAGACACATGTAAGATGGGTGTGTAGGACATAAAGGGTAGGATGCATTTTAAATCCTTAGAAATAATGAAAATAGTAGCTAATGAGATAATGAAAATAGGTAAAAAGGGAAGTAAAATGTTTTATAATAATTAAATAATTATTCTTGATAAGGGGAATTAATTGAATTAAAATTTTGTTGGAGTAAGTTGTGAAATGGAAATTGATTTGAAATGGTATAGAAAATAAGGTTTGTAACCGTGCGAGTTAGGTACATCATGTTAGTCGTGACCTTGGTGGGGATGGTTGAGGGTAGTGTTCTAGGTATGATAGGTCCCATTTGGGTAGTGTATACAAAATGGTTTTTCTACGAATAATAATGAAAACTTCCTTATATATTGTGAATGTTTTATAGTCTGTGTTCTAAAGCCCGTGTTTGGAATTGTAGAGAAATTCACCATGAAGGTGTGTTATAGTCAAGCGAAAAAAGGATGTTGTCTAGAACAATCCTCCCATAGTAGATAAATAGAATGTGTTGATTTAGAAAGATAGATAAGGGATGTTCTGTGATAAATTTTCTCATTTTATGTAGATGATGGAATGAGACCTAGGGTGGGTTGCACCAAGTATATTCGAGCTGACCATGGAGTTTCGACTGAAGTACCCTCCAAAATTTACCAAAGAGGATGGTATAGAGGAATCAGAGTTCTAGATAGTTTATATCCAGAATATTATTGATCATCTGGAGACTCCTCTCAAAAAAAGAATCAAGTTAGTGGCCTATATGTTGAGAGGTTAGGCAAAGAGTTTGTGGGACATCATGTTTTAAAGGGAGTAAGATGAAGGAATAATGTGGAAATATTAACACGAAACTTTTATTGAAAACTTTTATCTAGAAACCTTGAGGTAGGAGAAGGATTCATATTTTATGAGTTTGACCTAAGGGAAACTGTCAGTAATGGATTATTCTAGTCATTTAACCGATTTAAGATGCTTCATTACATCATTGAAAGAAGATGAGGTGGTTGTTGAAAAACATTTCCAGGACTGGATGAGACATGAGATCAGGTTCCAAGAGAACATCTTCCATTTTAAAAGGTTTTTCTAGGAAGTAGATCAAACCCTTATCTCATAAGGAAACCTAAAGGAAGATTTGGGTAGTGATCTTGCAGTGATAGCTGGGCGGAAAAGTGGTGTGACTTCCGAGAGAAGGAAGCACCATTTTGTGAATCTCCATTAGTTTAGAAGTGTACAGATTAGCCAGAAGTGGGGGATATCCTCTTAGGGTGGCAAACAACTATTATTTATCATTGTGGTAGGCCGAGACACATGCAAAACCAGTTCCCTTGACCAATAGTTGAGTATCGAGCATGCAAAAGATTGGGCCATGTGCATAGGTTCTATAGAAACCCACTGTAGTTGTGAAAATACGAAGGTCAGAGATAGATGCCGAGTGTAGGTAGGGGTCAGTTACCCAATACCATTCAAGCAGTTGGAGTTCCACGGGTCATACCGGTAGGGGTTGTGGACATGGGACTTCAGATCAAGATCATCCGTACTAGCAAGGCAGTGCTGTGTAGGGTATTCAAGTTGGAGCCCAAGGTTGAGGTGGAGGCCATCTTTATGCAGTTTGGTATACACCTAAAGGTGGTGAGGTAGGACTATCTACTATTCAAGGTATGATTCTTGTAGCTTCCATGCTCACTAGTGCTTTATTTGATATAGATGCTACATATTCTTTTATTTCTACATATTTCATAGTTGTGTTGGGATTAATAGTGGAAATTGTGTGTGGATTTTTGTTAATTAATACTCTGTTAGGGGAATGGGTTGAGGATATTAGATAGTGTAAGAGTTGTTTTTTGGAGGTTGGTAGATATCATTTTCTTTGAAACCTGTTTTTCCTTGAGATTTCGGATTTTGAACTGACTTTAGGTATGAATTGACTATTATTGTATCAAGACCACATCGACAGTTACTGAAATCAGGTGATGTTCATATCCCTCAATAGAGACACTTATTTCCTTCATGGTGAGTGGGATATTTGAGGTGGCCGTGCAGGGACAGTTTTCCAGCTGTTGGTAGAAATCACAGCCCAAGTGGATTTCATTATGCTAGATAAAGGAGGAAGGGAACAACCAGTAATTCCTCCCATTATGGATCTATTTTAGGATGTTTTTCTTGAAGACTTCTTGGGGATACCACTCAATATATATTTTTAGTTTAAGATTTAATTGATATCGATGGTAGATCATGTTTCCATTCTGCCACATCAAATGGTTTTGGAAGAACTCCAAGAACTTAAAGTTCAGGTAGATTATTTGGAGTATAAAGGGTTTATCTATCCTATTATTTCACCTTGGGGATCTCCCATGCCATTTTCTAAGAAGGAAGATATATCATTGTGGTTATGTGTTGAATATAGAAAGTTGAATTATATGACAGTTAAGAACCTATACCCTCTTCTTAGAATTGAAGACCTATTTGATTAACTGAGGGGTGCCTCAGTGTTCTCTAATATTGATTTAATATTAGGATACCATCAGTTGAGGGTAAAACCTTATCACATACCATGTACATATTTTTGGAGTAGGTGTGGTTTGTATGAGTTTATGGTGGCACCATTCAGGTTGAAAAATTCACCAGCTGTGTTCATGGATTTAATAAACTGGGTATTTCACCCATATCTAGATCAGTTCATAGTCATCTTTATTAATGAAATCTTGGTGTATTGAAGAACTCTTGATGATCATGTCAAACATTTTGACACCATCATGATTACACTAAGATGGAATAGGCTTTACACTAAGATATCAAAATGTCAGTTCTAGATTGATAAAGTGTATTTCTTGGGACACATCATCTCTATTCCATGAGATCGGTTGATCTAGAGAAATTACAGGTTGTGGTGTCTTGAGAGCAGCCCAAAAATGTTTCAGATATTCAAAGTTTTTTGGGTTTGTCTGGTTATTATCAAAGGTTCATTTGGGATTTATATTTTTTGGTAGCACCATTCTCTGGATTAACTAAGAAGGGAGTTAAGTTTGAGTGGCCATAGGCATGTGAGAGGTATTTTCAAGAGTTAAAGAAGTGGTTGAATACCACACTGATTCTGATCTTACCCGAACTAGGTAAGTGGTACAGCTTGTTTTATGATGCTTCCGGTGTTGGAATTGGGGAAATGTTGATGAAGGATGATAGGGTTGTTGCATATGGGTCAAGATAATTGAGGGGCCATAAAAAAACTTACCCTACTCATGACCTTGATCTAGTTACTGTGGTTTATGCATTAAAGTGTTGGATGCATTACTTGGTGGGATAATGGTTTATAGTGTTTACCAACTATAAAAGTCATAATTACATTTTACCTTAGTGTGATTTAAATCTTCGACAATAGAGGTGGGTTGATTACCTATAATCCTTCGATTTTGAGATGGTTTACACACCAGGAAAAGGGAATAGTGTTGCAAATGATCTGAGATGAAAGTCTTAGAATAAGGTGGTTCGGGCATATAGCACAGAGTGGAGAATGTTGGACTTGTTTACTGAAATGCATATCAAGGTGTAGGATGGGCACATGCAGATGACCCTCACCTCTATAGCAGTTGATTTTACACTTTTGAGCCAGGTTAGGGAGAGTTTGTTGGGGGATTTGAAGTGTCTGGCTCTAAAGGAAAGTCTTAAAAGTGGGGAGTCACCTTCTGGTTGGGTTATTGGTGATGATGAAATTTTCAATGTTTGTGGCCATGTGGTTGTACCAGTGTGTATGCAAGAAGAATTAATGCTTGAATTTCATGCATCAAAGTGGGCAGTGCATCCTGGTCTAATTAAGATGTATCGTGATCTTCATAGGTAGTATTGGTGGCCAATAATGAAGAAGGAGGTTTTAGGTTTTATGGAACAATGCCTTACTTGTCAATAAGTGAAGACCGAGCATCATTTACCAGGTGGTTTGTTACAATAATTTACCATTATAGAGTGGAATTAGAATAACAAAATGATGGACTTCATAGCGAGTCTTTCAAGTATGACTTAGAATAATGATGCATTTTGGGTATTTGTCGATCATTTGAATAAGGTGGAGCATTTTTTATTAATATAGGATACTTAAATAGTTGAAGAATTGGGTCAGTTATATGTTTGAGAGATAGTATGATTGCATGTTGTGATGAGAACCATAGTTTCAGACTGTGATCCTCATTTCACATCATGCTTCTGGTAGGGATTACTGAAGGTGCTTGGGAATCAATTGTTTTTTGTGTATGGATTATCACCCATATATAGACGGGCAGTCAGAGAGTATGATTCAGGTATTAGAAGACATGGTGATAGCTTTTGTTCTTGATTTCGATGGTTTATGGAAAAAATACTTATGAATTGTTTAGTTTTCCAAAAAAAATAGTTCTCAGGCTATAATTTAGATAGTGCCTTTGAGGTAGTCTATGGAAGACTATGTTGATCTCCATTGTGCTGGTTAAAAGATTTGGATTATGAGTTTTTGGGACTAAGTCTCATGTAGGATATGTTAGAGATGGTTTGATTGATCCGAAAACATATGAAAACAGATTATAATTGGAATAGGTCATATAAAGATCAACATTGTAGACCACTTAAGTTTATGGTGGGTGGTATTGTGTTTCTTCTGGTGTCACGAAGCTTGGGTCACCATCAAATTCAGAAGCAGGGAAAGTTAAAACCAAGGTATGTGGGACTGTTTGAGATAGTAGAGAGGATCAGATCTGTGGATAACCAATTGGATTTCCTGTAGTGGTATAGTGGAATGAATGATGTTTTTTCATGTCTTTCAATTATGAAAGTATCACCTTGACCCATCTCATGTGATAAAAACTAAGGATATAGAGATGGAGGCAGATGATTCCTTTGAGGAGAATCCAGTTTTTATTTTGGACTGTAGTGAGAAAGACTTATGGGGAAAGACCATGCCATTAGTTCAAGTTTTATGGTAGCATGGGAACATTCAGAAAGAAATAGGGGATTGATATTTAGATATTTGGGCCCAGTGGCACGATCTCTTTTCTTTGAAAACTCAGTAATGTTCGGGAAGATCGGATTGAGGATGATCTGTCATAAGGTGGGGAGGTTGTAAGATCCCAGACTGGATGGAGGTATGTCATAGTTTAAAATTATGTTTTCAATCTATTTTTTTGGTTAATGAGGCATTTATATGGAGTATGTGTGGTCTCAAGGGTGTTCCAAGGGTTTGGGACACAATGTAGGTGAGAACTGGGCCAATCTGTGCAAGGTGTATAGATGGTGCATAGTTAATCAAACCGTGCGGAATTCCCAGGTAATTGTATAGCCTTGGAAAGAGTCTTAACGCATATTCAATGCATGATTTGTCAAACTGTGTAGCCTTCCTAAGTTACCATGTCACCGAACTTCCCTTGGATAGTGTCTTGCACATGGTTTTCACACAGTTTGTAAAACTGTGTGGGTAAACCATGCACCCCTGCAAGTCGGGAGAAATTACAAAAATTCCATTATGGGATTTTAAACCCTCACCCGATTTTCACCCATCATTTCCTCCCTTGAATCCTAGTGAAGAAAAAGAGGTAACAAGGGCTTCCAAGGGTGATTATCCTTCATCTCTAGGTTTTTTTGGAGTTCTGTCAGTTACAGATCTAAGCTCTAGGTAAGTCTAATCCCTCACTTTCTTCTCTTTTTGGTTTTGGGTTTGCATCCTTCTCTTATATCTATCAGAATATCGAAAACCCTTTTTTGTTGGGATCTAGGTTGAGGCTTCCAAGGGTGGTTGAATTAGGATATAAAGCTTTAATTAGAAGTGCGTTCATCAATGAATTTGCGGTAGGTGATCTACAAGTTATATCCCATGGGTTTTTTCATATATTTGTGCATGTGGGGTTGTGTTCTTGTTCTATCCTTGATGTTTTCTTGTTTTAGTTTGCAATATTTGATATAATAGGAGTTTAAATAACCAATTGAACCTCTTATTATCCCCATGGTATGTGTGGAGGATGACTTGACTGATTTAGGGCTACCCATAGGGTGTGCTGACCCTTTCTAACATGGTTAAAGAAAATATAAAGTGTGAAATTGACTTGTGAATAAGTAAAGCCCATGAAAATTAGGTAAATTGGTTAATTTAAGGATTAATAAATGATTATTAGTATTTGTGTTTAGATTAGTATAATTTATAAGGGTTTTTTTGGCTTAACATGAGAAATGTGTTAAATGGGAGAAAGGGGAATGTACCAAATGAATTGTATCTTTCACTTGAAATGCGTAATTGGGTTAACACATGGGAAATAGTTGAATATGATTAGTGAGTTAGGAATGGGAAATGGGAATTGGAAAAAATGGACATGTGATATAAATGATAAATTTTCTAATGGATTATTTTATAATATTGATTCCCATTTTAGTTGATATTGTTTGAGATACTCCTAATGATATTGGTTATGCTTGGTTGAAATGTGGTTATATGTGGTGGATGGAAAAATAAACATGTGAACATGGATTTGTAGAGTGGGTTATTGGAATGAGGTTCTACACCCATGTGTTTAATTAGACCGAGTCTCTAAACTTCACCCCTCATTGCACGGGTTAGGGAAGGGGATGAAGTTCTATTCCCCTAATGGTTTCATTCCACCCACAATGAGGCTTAGAGGTGAGGATAATGTGGTTGTTGTGATGTGTTGCCCTAGTAGGATAAGGAATTGTCTTATTCACACATGCATTGTGACATATAAATATTCCTAATCTATTAAACACATAAAATGGGTGAATTAATCACTAAGATGTTATAAGTATTTAATCTAGATTTAATAGTGGATTAAATTAGGGGAAACTTTGTTAATAATGGATAATTGAACTGTATTTTATTTACTTGTAATTATTTAGTACTTTAATACACTATCTATTTAGACTGGATTTTTTTTGACACCATTGGTGGTGGCCTATTGAGTTGTACTCACACCTTTGTTGGGCCTCCGTTGGGTACCTGAGTAGATTTCATGGCTGCAAGTCAGGTGAAGGGAAAATGCCTCGTGCTTAGAAATTGAGTTGGTTTTGGGATGTGCATAGATGGGGTTCCAAACATGGATTCATGACCATTTTTTGGTTTTTATATTTCTATAATGTATTTTGGGGTTTTTTCTACATGAAAATATAGAATAACATGACTTATTTATTATTGGTTGTGATTTATTCTTGTTTGGGAAATGGTTATCTATGCACTTTCATTGATTAGTATAAATTTTTAAAAATATTATATATGTTTTATTCTGTTTCTTACTCAGTTAAAGAGGGTATAGTCTCTCCACATGAATTTTATACCCTCCTATCTAGTCAACAACCTTTAGCATATTGGGAGACATGCTTGAGGTCATGTGCTGACCCAGCTCGGAGCACCGGTTTAGTGGCTTCTAGGTTAGGGATGTCACAAAGGCCACCCATTTTATAAAAACAATCACACATGAGAATACCCAAAAAATGGGATCACATCTCATATGTCCATTGAATAGTCCTAACTCATGATTGGGACCCATCCCTCCTGAACCAAGTCATCACTTGGCTGCATAATCCAAGGTGCCCCCAAATCGGCTTGAAAACCGTATCTGAATACAACAAGTCCCAAATATGAATCATGAAAACATTCATGCCATGACCATACCAATTTCTAACATCCAAAACATATCATTGAAACCAATTTTTCCTTTATGAATTTATGTCAAGTGCCACTAACCATATGTTACACCCACACACACATAAGCTTAGAAACAAATTCTAAAGGTATATGTAATCGTTGGGAGATTATTTTCCCTAATACAATAAAAATTTAAATAGTTGAACTCAAGATAATAAAATAAATATGATGCATCATATAAAAAACAATATAAATACAATGATATAAGAATCTGGATTCATAATCAGAGATGAAATAGTAAAACAAACAAAAATAAGTCTATATCAAAAAAAGACCCAAATACACCAACAGAAACTAAGGAACCAATGTGTTAAAATAAAAAATACACTATAAGAAATCTACAAGAACTGACTAAAAAACAATAAGGTAACAACATCAAGGCACTCCACTAGTAATGTATGAGACCACCCCTTATTTGTATCATAGTAAACAACATATTCATATTTTCTAAGATGCATATATAAGGGGTGAGTATATCAAATTAGTAGAAAATCCCCAAGACTTCCCATATATTCTAATAGAATAAGAATAGGTTAGATAACATTTAATATAAATATGAAGTTAGATATATAAATAGTTGTGAAAGATATACATATATGTAAACAGTGAAAATAACTTACACCACGATGATTACCCATGCCATGTATGCACCCAAACATGAAAATGACTAAATGATGAGATCACATCACATATGTTCACTAAATAGTCTTTGCTCATTAGAGAAACTCATCACTCTTTTCCAAACTCTTCACTTGTAATTATAATCTAGAGTTCCCATAAATCAGCATGTCATCCAAGTTTGAATCCAATAAGGTCCCAATATACATCATTAATAAAAACCACCCATTCCCATTACAAGTTCTCACACAAAAAATATCTATCTAAAATTAATTTATCATCCAATCATTTCATTGAACATGTTGTTGTTGAATATCACCACCCATATTTTCAAATCTAGCAAATAAGGAAGACTATCCTAGGTTTTTATCAAGAAAACATAATGGCTATTTCTGTAAAACCAACCCTTGGAGTTTAGAACAAAGTGGAGGGGGAGAGAATCAATATAACTCCAATGTGTTCTATATTAAGAATCATTATATGATTCATATATATGGGTTCCCATTTATATTCCTTTAATTACTTAGGTCTGATTCTCAATGATTCATTGAAATCGATCTCTATAAGGAATAATATCACTAAAATCACCTAAATCTATCTTGGAGTTTGAGAGGAATGATGGAATAATAATGATAAATGAAGGGGAACTAGAATTAATATAATATATGAAACAAAAATAATTCATGGAATGATAGAAGTGTTCACATAAGGATTTTTTAAGGAAATCACCCTTCACAATGTGATAAGTATTTCACACTATAAGTTCCCACCTTCTGAAATTTAAGGATCCTTAGTCTTAAAATCTCCAAAACCCATTCACTCTAGGAAATAAACTTGATGAAATTAATTTAAATGTATAAAATATCCCTAAAATGTTCCCAAAAACCATTCATGTCATGAATGGTCTTTCACACTATGAACAACCTCCTACAACTAGATTCCACATTTAGTTCGGCCTCCTCCTCCTTGAACACCTACAAAACATGAAAAAACTTCCTACAATACAACCCAATTGGATCATAACCAAAAAATATATGAAAACATAAAAATAACTCAAAACATGGTTTTTATAGTATGATTTTAAAATTATGTGAGTTTTACATAAATTCCTTCACTTAGAATTTGAAAACAATTTTATTTAAATATTCATAAAAGGTAAGTTGATGGGCCAAATTTAGTTTATAAACACTGAAATTTATTCAATATTTTTAGGGAAATTCAAATTAACCTCATATGTTTCAAAATATTAATAAAAATGAAAAATAAAGAACATAAAAAATTTAAAAAAATATACAAAATACAAAAAAATTTGAAAAATCCCAAAACTAAAAATCCCCCCCCCCCACTAAAATGATACAATGTCATAAGTTCATTTAAATTGATTCATAATGTTATTATATTTTAAATAGATATAAATAAATTATAAATTATAATAATAGGTACAACCTGATTAGTCTTTATTGATAATCAAGTTGAGGGAGTATGATCTTTTCCACTAGTTTTTGGGGTAGATTACCATGTTAATTTTTCATCCTATATCATTTAAAATTTAATGGGTTATGGTTTACTTCTTTAAAAACCTAAAAAATACCAATAGAGGATACATTCGTAACTATGAAAGGGACTTCCCATCAATAATTACTCTCACTTGTCATTAGCTTCGACCTTAAGTTGTATAAAAATACTTGGTCTCTAGGATGGAATTGATTTTTTTGAATAAACTTTTCACGAACCAGTATTTTACTTTATTTGTGGATTTTTGAATTCTAAAATTATTCTCTCATAATTTATTCTTTCAATTATATAAAATGTTTTATCTCTTTTATAACTTTATCTTGGAAATTTTTTACTTCTTTAATAGCCCAATATGCCTTGTGTTCTAGTTCTACTGGTATATGATAGATTTTAACATAGATAAATTTGTATATTCTCATTCCTATGGGTGAATTTTAGGCTTTAATATAATCCCATAATTTATCTTATAACCTTTGGGGCTAGTATTTCTTATTTTTTTATATATTCTTCTCCCAAATTGCCTTGATTTCTATATTTGAAACTCCAGCTTAGAAATTTTTCTATGAATGGTAAGGGGTGGATGTCTTGTTATGTACTCTATATTTTATCAAAAAATCATTCATAATCATATTTAAAATGTGAGTTCCTTATTCAATGATGATGGGTCTTGGCACTCCAAACCTACAAAAGATATTATAACTTACAAAAGAACATAAAACTTTGGAATCATCAGTTTTAGTGGCCTTAGATTCCATCCATTTAGAAAAATACTCTATATTAAGTATAATTTATTAGTTACAAAATTAAATGGGAAAGGTTACCCTAAATTTTATTCCATATACTTTAAAAATATCACAAAAGATGATGCTTTTTTTGGAATTTCCCATATCTTTTAAATATTTCCTGTAAATTTTCATTTTTTACATTTTAAAAAAAATTCATGAGAATATTTAAACAACTTGGGATAATAAATTTCAGATTATATTAATTTATTAGTATTTCTATGTGTTCCAAATTTTCCTCCATATGCTTTAGTATGACCAAATTCAAAAATAGACTCAGTGTCACTTCTGAGAAAATATATTCTTAGTATTTGATCATCAAAAAATTTACACATGTATGGATCCTACCATATATTAAATTGAGACTAATATTTATGTTTGTGAATTTTAGGGGAATTAAAATGAGATGGTTCCTAGTAAGTCACCAAATAATTTACCATGTCTACATACTATGGTACTTCTCCTTCAACAAAATACAATTATTCCCTTGGTAGGTAGTCATTCTGTGAGTCCTGATATGGAATGTCTACTTTAGCTATGTTGGGTAATCTTCTTAGGTGATCTACTACCAAATTTTTATCCCCATTAGGATCATTAATTTATAGGTTAAACGGATGAAGTAATAAAATCTATATAAATAGCCTAGGATATGTATTATCCTATTTTATCAAGTATCTGAGTGTTGTATGGTTATAAAACATAGTGACTTTAGTTCCAATAAAATAAGATCTAAATTAATCTAAAGTAAAACTAACTATAAGGAAATACTTTTCAGTAGTTGTATAGTTAAGTTGGGATGCATCTAATATTATCAAGTAATAAGTAATTAATTTTGGGATGCCTTCAATTCTTTGGGAAAACACAACCCCTATATCCTAGTTGTAAGCATCCCAAAACTGCTCAAAAGGGATCTCCCATCTTGTGGTTGCATCATTGGTGGGGTAATTACTATTTTATTTAGTTCATAAAATGATTCTCTACATTAATATTAAATTCAAAAATAGTTTCTTTGAAAATTAATGAAGTGAGAGGGAGACAAATATTAATAAGTCCTTTATAAGCCTCCTATGTAACCTTGTACATACTTGAAATTATCTTACATATTTCATACAAGTTGTGTAAGTTAAAGAAATTGTTACTTTAAATTTTGAATTATATACCTCAATGAAAATTTGGGAGATGAAATTTCCCTTGTAATATTCCTCTCTCTACCATAAATTGACACGTCTATAAAAAAAATATTTTTAATGAATGTTTTCAAAAACTTTTCCAATATATCTTAAACAATGATCAAAATAATTTCAAAAAAAGAAACAAAAATAACTCATGAAAATATTCAATACAGTCTAAGAATATAATTTCCATGAAACTCAAATATATAAATCATGCATTAAATAATCTAAAGATAATCCTTATGTATTAAAAGGTTTCAAAGGGACATGTGAAGGTTTTTTTCCACGGGTTATTTAGAGTAATGGGAACATGGAAATATCTTGAAAAACCACTTAAAGGAAAATACATTGTTTTTCATACCAAAATCTCTAGCATATGATCAGTGAATGGGATTCAGAAGTGGTATTTCATAGTGTCTTTATTCATATTCCTATAATTTATAAACACTATCCATCCGTTCTTAATTTTCATAGGTATCAATTCATTTTGGTCATTTTTTACATAGTCAAACTTATTTTCCAGATAACTACATGAATTAGTCTAACCCATTGTGAGTCATAGATTGGGTAAATGACACTTTCAACCAAAACAATACTCTCACTTTATTTACTACCAAAATTATGATGCAATTTACCCTCCTTTGGGGATGACTAATAGGACCAAAGTCTCTTTCAAGTAGGATTTTATTTAATATTTTTTTTGATTTATACATAAGGTATCACCTAAAATCCACCTTATTGCTGGCACATTTTATTTTAAAGGCTCAATAAATTTATTTTCTTTTGTTATAGATATGTTATTAGTAATGATAACTGGTAGTTTTTCTCCCTTATTTAGTAACACATACTTTAAATCCATGGGAAAAGGTTTTAATTACAAATTTGAGGGTTGTTCTAAATATGGAATCATTTATGTTTACCACTTCCATTGATTATATTTTCTACAAAAAATATGACATGTAATATAACTCACTATTAAATAAATATCTAAATCTCTCAAGGTATTCATAAGCTACCTCATCCTTCAAACAAAAAATAGATTCTTCAAAATTTATAAAACTTCATTCTCTACGATATTTTCAATAATTAAGTTTTTCTATAATGTAAAAATTTCATGAGAAATTCCTGAATCTTTAATAGTTTCAACTTCTCTAAACTAGGATAGTGAAAGGAGTGAGTGGTCAGATGAAGGGTGCTTCATGAATTAAAATATATTGAAATAAACTATGCTATCTCCAAAATCTATAGTTTGTTTTCCTTTATGAACAATGATGAATATATTGGATATATTTAATAATTTCCTCCCTAAAATTTCAATGACTCTATTTTTATTATAAAATACTTTTAAATATTTTAAATATTTTTTTCCAATGAGTCATGGAGATTGTGTGGAATTTTAGGACCCATGGAGCTTTATTAATGATATATTAAAAATATTAAATATAATATATCACACACACATAGTTCTTTAAAAATAAATAAATATCTCATATATGGAGTATCATGGGAAAATGCTCCCTTTATTGACTTTTGAATGTGGGATTTAACCTATTCATGACAAAATTTCATACTCATCATAAATCAGGTCACTACGCAACCGTTGGTGGATTAAATGGATTTAAAGAATTAAAGAATTAAATAAATTCTTTTATAGGATATAATTAATGAAAATCCTTGGGAGAAACTCTATTTAATATATATCATAAAGGATTTAAAGGTTTATATGCATAACCATAAGAAATAACCAGTAAAGGAGGAGTGTTACTATGGGGATTATCTTTGAAAAATAAATGAGGGATCAATAGATGGATGACCATCTTCAGTGGGATTCATTAAGAATAATTAAATTTCTAGATCTCCCCTGTAGTATCAATGGAATATTTTTTTTACTTCAGGGATAACTATTTTTTTTAATTTAATTATTTTTTTCTTGTGTTTTAATTCCCCATTCAGGGATTTGGTGACAAACACAAATTAATTTATTTAAGAATTAATTCATAGACCATCTTTCGTGTATGGTATTAATTATTTTTATTCATATAATTTAGAATAGATGGTTTATTTGATTCTAATTAACCATTTATTTATCCATAAATAAAAATATTCCAATAAATTATATTATTATTATGAAATCCCCAATTTATACCTTCTCTTACATCAAATGGGAAGTGAAATTATTGCCCGTGCATGGTATGACTTAAAGTCTCCACATAACGATACAATTCATTTTCCATCACCATATTTCATGGATGGTTACTCTAATGGGTTTAATATTTTTATATTATATATATTATATTATTATTCTTATGGAATTATAATATAATATCGACCTTCCTACTTTCCAATCCATTGTAAAATGATAATGTCGCTCATGTGTACATGTGGACTACAACCTCCCTGAAGTGATGTGATTCATTTTTCATTTTATATTTACATGGATGGTAAAAAGGATTTATTTACTAAATATATAATATACACATGATATGAAAATTATTTTATAAATATGAGTTATTATTTACCTTTCTTTTGTTCCATCTATTGGAAAGTAAAAACAACATTCATGCGTACGTACGACCTACCGTATCCGAGATCTGTGTAATTCATTTTTCTATATATATACTTTTATATGAATGTAAATATATATATATAATGAATATATATGATATTTATATCATTGTTAACATTATTTAAGTTATTTAACCACGATTAAAATACAAGGATAAAAACTACCAAAGCAAAACCCACATGAAAAACTAAGTAGTTATCACCAAGAATAATGATTTTAATAAATAATTCTTAATAAATAGATAATAAAGGTTATATGAAAATAATATATGTAATTATTTAAATGAGTATGGTTTTGGAATATATTTATAATAAAATATATTTATTATACATGATTCTCAATCATGTACAAAGTAAGTCAAATATGTGGTATGGGTTTATTGTCTCAAATTGTTTTCTTTGAGATATATTTTATGTTATACACCTATTTTATTTTATGATGTGTAATTACTACCCATGGAAATTTTATATCATTAGTTTCATTATATTCATGATATTTAAATTTTCATTTGAAGTTATTCTTTCTTGTGTCTTATGATTCAAAATTTACCAAAGCGGTAAGGGTTTTATATTATAATCTAATTGTCTTTCTGGATTGTTTATGAATAAGTTTTAGATGATGAAATATCATGATATAAATATAAATAATATCATTAATTTTACTAAACTATGGTTATTAATAGGGTATACATGTTTTCATTTCATTTCCCATTCATTAATAAGTCAAGAGACCAAATGAATGTTTTTAAGAAAAATCAACTTTATTTGTCTCTTTGATCAAAAATACTTTTTCTTATATGTCAATGTTTTCTAATAGTGTTTTCAAGAACGTTTTTAATACTATCCAATGAATATTTAATTTAATTTTATATTTTTTTAATTTTTTAAAAATTATTTAAAAGGAATCTTCTTGTCGTTTTCTGAATTATTAAATTTTGACTTTTTGCGAAAAATATGAAAGGAATCTTTATTTTAACATATACGACATAAATAGAATTTACCGTCATCATGAAATATGAATGATTTGAATATTACACAAATTTTTTCCATATTTAAATTCAAATAAAATGTTTTCTTTAATATTTTGGAAATTTTAAGATTTTAAATAAGTGATTTCAAAGTGAAAAGGATATTTTCCCCAAGAAATATTTCAAGTGATATTTTAAATTAATTTTCATATAAGATGACATACTTTGATGTTATTTATGATTTAATATAGATATGATCCAATGATACTATCCTTATTATTTATCTATATGTATTTTTATTATGAAAATTAAATATTTATGAAACATATTTATTTTTCACAGGTTATGTTATGATGAATGTTTTATGATCTTGTAGCAAACATATGAATAGATTATGATTAAGTGACAGGTGGGAGAAGAAATATATATCTATACTATTTATTGGTTAAAGATAAATATATCAGGATATAATTTCGAATAGAATGGGGAGTGAACCCAGTTCAGTAAGGTACTATATCCACTATGATAGTCATGGGAGTGAACCTTGAATAATACGATGAAATGGTGAGTAAACCCAATACACTATGATAGTCGTGATAGTGATCCGTGGATACTAAGGAAGTGATATTCTATGGTTATGTGTATCCCAAAAACTTATTTTTTATACCAATGCTATGCTCTTGTGGATTATGTTCTTCAATTACATATGATTAATATCTTATAAATCGTCATGATTTTTTCCATGAAACAAGAGTTGTATCTATAAAATACTGGGTATGGTTTTCAAATGTTAAGATCTTATTCACATACCCTTATTATCATGACATGATTATGTTCTCATTGATATATCATTTATTTACCCTTACTGAGAATCTGATCTCACTCTTTATTATATTTTCTTTTACCTATGTTATGAGGAATTTTTTTAAGTATGATGTTTCTAAGAACGGTTCCAGATATGAATAATTTTGTGGGAGATTTTGTAGATATCTTATGAACCAATTTTTTATGTATCCAAGTTTCCAAATACCATAAACCTAATTGATTATGTCATGGATGATAATGTTATGTAATAAATATTCATATATTAAAATATAATATATAAGTATGAATACTATGTGTTTTTATAGTTGGTATTAAAGTAATGTTTAGATATCTTTGAAAACTAGAATGAAAAAATTGTTCGAAACCTTAGAATACTCCTATGTATAGAATAATTTCATTATTTATTGTAAATAAAAGTGCATTTTTACTAGAGAAAAACTCATTTCTGGATACCAAAAGTGTATATGGTTTTGGAATAGATGCATCTAGGGGAAATAACCACCAAATGATTTGGTTGAGTATATCTTCACAATCATATTGGTGATAGGTGAGTGTTTCTATACTGTGCACCTAGTTTAACACTCCTAGGGGATATGCTAGGGATAAATCACATTTTATTTATGAACCATTATGAAGTGTTTTAATAGATGTTGACCATGAATGACCTAGGTTAACCCTAACGTGTCATAGATTTGAAATAATGTTTCTTTATTTAGAAATAATATAAATTAATTTTAATGATTATGTGATTTACTAATATGATTATTTTTTATTAAACTATGATTATTTTTTTTACTCAATAGATGGAACCTGAAGGATCCATGTTAATATTGGATGTGATAGAAAATGGAGTGATTTTACTCCTAAGAAACCAAATGTTAAGGGAGTTGGATTGAAAAAGAATGTTTTTATACCTAATAAAATATATTGTTATATGTATTACAATATCAATTTGAGAGTGTTTCTTGAAACACCTAATAAGAGAAAAATTGGGTTTCATGTAGACCATGGAGGGAAGAATATTTAGTTTCCAACATTAAAATTTTGTTGGAAGAATCTCCCAAGGAAATGTCTCAATGGAACAAGAGGATATTTTGGGTGTTAAAGAGAAGGAAATAGAGCAAGTAATTGTCAAGGAAAAATGAAAATTTTGGTTTACTTAATAGTTGATAATAATGTATTCCATAAGGTATAATCACTAGTTGAATGTTTTAAATATTTAAAATATGTTCATTATGAATATCAAAGTACTAAGGGGAAATCTCAAAAAGTGGATGTATAAGTTTGTATGAGTAATATTTTTCTGTTGATGATGAAGAGTCTAACAATTACACATAAAAGGAAGGTGGAAGTAAAGAATTAGATAATAAATCATTGTTAATATTTTAATAATGAAGGAGAATGATTGAAGTGTTTATGTATTATAGTTCAATAATTATATTATAAATGAATTTCTATCAATGGTATTCTAGTTATAAGAATCCTTAAACATTTAAGGATTTTTTGAAACATATTTTCTTTAAGTATTTTTAGGAATACATTGAATGGTACTGATGACCTAGACAAGTTATTTAATGGTAATGTTATATTTTATATAAAAACATATGATTGAGGATAATATAACCCTCAATATGTGTCTGGTGTTAAAATAATAATGTTTGGTTGAGATAAAGAGATTATTGATAATTTAAATGGGATAACATTGGTGACCTAGAATATGGTTAGTGATTTGATTAAAAAGTGTTTACGTTATCTTGGAAGGAGTTTAAAACTTTTTTTAATTTAAAAAATATATTTTATAGTCTTTTATTTTATTTGAGGAATGGGGAGAGAGTTATTTTCTGGAATAATGTATATTTTCATTGAGGTTTTATGGTAATTTAGTTTATTACCATGTTCTAAGAGAGTATATTATCATGGTATTCAAATTTTGGTATTTGAAATTTAGAGATACTTTATGTTGTCTGGGGACTAATATTAAGTTGATTTTTGGAAATTTATTGAATTTTTTTCTAAATTTTTAGAATTTTAATTTGGTATGACATATTTTGGAAGGGTTTTAAGGATAAATAATTATAGAATGGTTCAATTTGAACTTTGGGTATTATTATTTGAGGCTAAATTAGGATTTATTATACTGTATAGACAATAATAATCATTTTGGTTTTTACAAATATAGAGATAGTATGAATGACTTATCATTATTTTATAGATCTTTTTATCTATTAAAATGTAATTTTAGTGTTTTAGGCTGGAAAAATTTATCTAGAATATTCATTTCATAGAATAAGAGATGAATTATAAAATGATCAAAGCACAACCAAAGGATGGAATTGTTCTTGTGATATGAAAATAAATAAAATAGTTATATTTTATCATGTTCTCTATCTTGACAGTAAAAGAACCCCTCAACATTATAAATAGGATCTTGAAATAAAATTTTATACTTTAAACTTTATGAATCAATGGTCATTTCATCCATCATAGATTTATGGTTTTTTGGTCATTAAATTTCTTATAACCATTTTCAATATCACTCTATATTAGTATTTGGGTATTATTTTTCTCATCCATTTCCATATTTTCAATTATCACAAATATTCTATAATTTGGAAACCTAGTTTTGTGTTATGACCTTTATATTTCACTGTCTCATTTTTTAGAATAAGTTTAATTAACCCTTATTACGATGTGAGTTTCCCCAAAAAAAATTCAAATATCAAACCATTGATTTAAAATGGTGTGAATGTAATTTATTAGAGTGATTGATAATATAACAAATCAATATTTTAGCAGAAGAACATTTTTTTGATAGAATATACGACACACAACACATCGCTTTAATGAGCCACAAAATATTATTATATGGCCGTTATATCTTAGCTATTAAATTGGGGGTATTAATAGGAATAACCACATTATAAAATATGTACTGAGGTCCTAATCAATATAAATGTGTTTATTAACCCTTAGGAAACAAGTAATTGATTATTATAGTAATGTCATATTATGCTTCAAAAATACGTTTTCTTTAAACATGATTTTTATTTCTTTTTGTGAGATAATATTAAATTTAATTTTCGAAATCAAAATTTAAAATTTATCCTATAGTGAATTTTTAATTATTTTATAATAAGATCGATATTTCATTGAATAGTAAAAAAATACAGTTATTTATTAAAACATATATTTTTATTTTAGGAATTTACAAAAATTCATATTTTTTTAAAAAAATTATTTCAATTAAAATTAGTTATATTATATTATTAATAATCTATTTAAGTTCATTTGAATCAATTTTAGGGTTAAATTTGTTATAAAAATATTTTAATACTTAAAAGGGTTTTTTTTTGAGAAACTATTGGTCATTACATTATACATTTTTATCTTAATTAATTTATCCCACTTATAGAAAAATAAATTTGAAAATTAATTCCATATTTTGAATCAATATTTACAATTTTTTATATAGATCCATTTTATTTTTGTTCAATACGAGTAGTGACCATATTAATTTTTTTGTTACCTCGTTAAGGCAAAAATGGTTAAAATATGGTTAAAACTTTGGGATAATGATTTAAAATTTATTTAAAACATGCTTTAATCCCTTTTTATGGGATGATTTTAGATATTTTTATACTTTCCTTGAATTTTTGTCCACTTGGATCTATATTTCCTTTATTATGACCTTTATATTAATTTAAGTAAAAGCTAAAGTAAAAAATGTCAAACTCTTGAATTTAATATTTATAATATTTTATCATAACGGTAAAAAGATTTTATGTTTGGTTATAAATGATTATTTTAAATTTGAACTAATTATATTTATCGTAGTAATTTATTTTTAAATTTTAGTGATTGAATGATTACTGTAAATGCTTACGCAACACCGACACAATATTTATTCAATTGATAGAAAAATAAAATAAATGATTTTAGAAATATTAAACGTAAAAAAATCTGGATTATTTTTTGAGTTACAATATTTTTTAGATAAATATGAGATATTAGGGACATGTAAAAGGATTATATATTAATTTCATCTTTATATGGATGTCTTTAATGTCAAATTAAATAAATAGAGTAAAAAAGGCATTAATAATATTTTTTATTAAATAATATTTTATTAAATTATTAAAAATAATATAAATAATTAAATAGGATAATAATGATGAAAAATTATATAAAATATCACCACTTATCCATTTATGCACTAATTTTTACCTTATTAGTAAAATCATAACCCTTTAAGGGTGAAAAAATCATTATCACAATTAAGATTAAAATTCATTAACTATGGGGTTAAACCAAAATATAAGGTATAAGAAACCGAATAAACCTATCCAAATTTTATTATTTGATGTTATTTCAACCATATATTACCTTGTATTCAAATATCTATGCATTTGGAATAATGTTTTCTTGATAATTACTTAATTATATTTTAATCTTTTAAAAAATTGGAAGAGTTCCCATCTCCTCACTTATAAAATAACACCATCCTTACTTTTTTTACACCATGTTGATATTTATATATCAAAAATACCATAAAAAATTATATTATTAGCATACCTATCCATGAAAAAGATATGTTTTTTTATTTAAATACCATTCCAATATTCATTAAGAAAGGATCTAAAGGAGGTCTCTCGAAGAAGAGGTTACCACATTACCTAACCCATTTAAATTTATTTTACCTTATACCTCCTATAAATATATGGTATTAATCATAAAATAATAAATTCAGTATAAAAAATATACTAAATTATTATTATTATTATGATACTATAAATATATACCATCTTTTCCATCAAATTGAAAGTGAAAGTATCACTCGTGCGTACATACAACTTACCACTTCTTCATAACGATATAATTCATTTCCCATCGCTATATTTCATGGAAGGATGTTATTATGGGTTTAATATTGGTATATGATATTAATGATATAATTATTCTTCTAAAATTATAATATCATATCTACCTTTTATCTTCTAATCCATTGGAGAACAATAACATCGCTCGTGTGTACATATGGGCTACCACCTCCTTGAAGATACATGATTCATTTTTAATTTATAATTTACATGGATAATAATAAGAATATATGTAATGAATATATAAGATTAAAAAATGACTCTATACAGGTGAAATTTTATTTACATTTATTTTATTCCATGTATCCAAAAGTGAAAACAATTTTCATGCGTACGTATGACTTACCGTCTCCATGAATGGTGTAATTAATTTTTCAACCTAAATCATTTATGGATGAATATAAATATAAATATTATATTTTTATCATGATAAAAATTATTTATATTATTTATTCACGATCAAACTAAAAGTTAAAAATATACATGAAAAACGAAGCAATTATCACATGAAACAGTGATTCTAATAAAGAATTGTTAACAAACATGTGATAAAATGTTATAAGTAAATCACATATGACATAATATATGTTAGTATGCTTCTAGGGTATATATATAAGAAATATATATATATTATATAGGATGTTCAAATAAGTATGAAGGAAGTCAGATCTTAGGTAAGGGTCAATCAACTCAAATTATTTTATTTGAGACATAAGTTATGTTATACACATATATTCTTTTAATAGGTGTAAGTATTACTATATTAAATGTTATATAATGAAATAAATTAAATTATTTATATTTAAGGATTTATTTTAAGCTATTCACTCATGGGGATTACGATTTAAACATTACCAAAGTAGTAAGGGTTATATGTTGTAATCTCATTGTTTATGAGGGTTGTTTATGATTAAGTTTTAAATGATATAATTACATGACCTATCTATCAATAATATCCTTAATTTTATTATCCTATGGTTATTTATTAGGAATAATATTTTCCCTTTTAATTTTACTATATCTAATAAGTTAAGAGGCCTAAGGAATGTTTTTAATAAAAATCGACTTTATTTATCTCTTTAGTAATTTTTTTTCTTCCATGTACATGTTGTCTAAAAATGTTTTCATGAATTGTTTTTTATTCTCTAATGATTTTTAAATTCATTTTCACCCATTATGCACTTTTTTAAAAATGGTTTAAATGGAATTTTTTTTCCAAACAAGGAACTTTTAATTTTTTACTAAAAACGTGATAGGAAAATTTATTTTAATGTATACAACATGAACCAAATTTACCACTTACATTACCACTAAATTATTTTAATATTCAACTTCAAGTTTCCAAGGTTATTTTGAAATAATTTTTTTTCTATAATTTTTTTAAAATATTCATATTCCAAAGAAGTTATTTCAAGTTGAAAATAATATCTTCATCAAGAAATATTATAATTGATATTTTAGAGGCATTTTCATTTAATATGACATCTTTTTATTTTACTTCTGCTTTATATGGGTTTTTATCCAACAATACCATCATTATTCTTTCCCAAGATGGGTTTTTTATTATGACGGTGAAATTTTTAAAAAACCTATTTATTTTCCATAAGTTATGATATTATGAATGTGTTATGATCTTTTGGAACATATACAAATAGATTACAATTAAGTGATAGTTTGGATTAGAATTATATATCACTCTAATGCATTTGGTAAAGATGGATATATCATGATATAATTAAGATTTTAATGGGGAGTGAACCTAGTTAATTAAGGGACTATATCCACTATGATAGTATTAGGAGTGAAACTTGACTAATACGATAGAATAGGGAGTTAATTGAATCCACTATGATAATCTTAGAAGTAAGCCTTAGATACTAAGGAAATGATTTTATATTATTATTTATATGACAAAAACTTTTCTTTATTACCAATGCTATGCTCTCATGGATCATGTTCTTTGATTCCTTTATGATATATACCATTTTAATTTCTAATATTTACACCATGAATTTGGATTATGATCCATGATATGCTGGGTATGGTTTTCAAATGATAAAATCATGTCCACATACCCTTATTCTCATGATATCATTAGGTTTTCATTAATACCTCTTGTTTTTTCCATTACTGATAATCTAATATCACGCTTTATTATGTTTCTATTTCCCTAAGATATGATGAAATGTTTTAATTATTATGTGTCTAATGTAAAGACCCGTAAAATTCAAGGGAAATTTTTTCTTAATTTTCTTTGGAATTTTACAAGAGCGCGGTTTCTGACGGCACCTGATTCCGAGGCCCGGAGTTCCCGGAATCAATTTCCGAAGTTTGGCTCGAGTACGTTCAGTGAACGAACGAGCGGGAATTCCTAACTTTTGATCCGGTGCTCGGAATTGAAATCCGAGGGCACCGATGAACTCGCAGCACCGATATTCGCTTAAGGAGACCTTTTCGGAAGTTGCGTTTATTACGGGTTGAAAGTTAGTTTTTGGGTTTTTAGATTAAGTTAAATAAAATTTGTGAAATACAAAATTTTATTTTAACTTGATGTTTTTTTATAAATCCTTCCAAAGGGAGTTGGGAGTGGGAACCACATCCACTTAACCTCCCTTGGGAAGATTAAGTGTGGTGGGGCCCACACGAAACCCAACCTTCCATCTTCCCTCAAAACTCCCATTAACCCTCCTTTTAATTAATGTTTGACAACTTTAAGTATTAATTGAGGTGAGTTGTTCAATTCAAACCTTTGAAATTCATGTGGTAAAGTTATTTAATAATATAATCTTAAAGCTTATTTGATTCTGGTTGAATTTCTTTTACCACCTTTAGAGGAATTTTGGGAGCTTCTCCTTCTTCTTCTTCTTCAACTCTGACGAAAAACACGAAGAACCTTCGAACTTCGACGAAGAACTCCACGTTCTCGGGAACCGTCTTCCGTGACGACATAACCGCGACATCGACGTTCTTCTTCCGTGACGCCGACCACCGCGACGCTCGACTTCCGCGAATCGTTATCGATCATCGAACTTCGTTCCAGAACCAAGGTAGGGGTTTGTCCTTTTCAAATTACGTGTTTTCATTCCCTCGAACATGAAAGAATAATCAGTTGGGCGTAGTTCCAAATTTTATTAAAAATTTGTGAAACGTTCATTGCTGTGTTTATACGATTGGCCAACTGTTATCATTATAATGGGAGGAGACCGGACCGCACGAACACGGCCGATTCTCCTCCCCCTTCTAATCTTTCGTGTTGATTTAGAGGAGACAACGCGGTGTTGTCGCACCGCGCAGGAACAAAAGAATTTATGGCCGGAGCGAGCAGCGATAAAGAAATGCGGTGCCGACGCACCGCGTCGTTGTTTACAAAAGAGACCGCGGCCGGAGATGGGCCGCGGCAGAATGAGGAGGCGACCGGCGGCCAGCCGGGCCGCCGGCGCTGGAGATCAAGAAGGGCCGCGGCGGAGCAGCCAGGGGCGGCCGGCCTCGCCGGCCGCCGGAGATCGGAAGAGCCGCGGCGATGGCCGCGGCAGAGAAGAAGAAGACGGCCGGCCGCGCCGGCCACCGGTTTGGATAGGAGGCGGGACCCGCGGGTCCCGCGGGTCCCGCGTGAGAAGAGAAAGGGCCGGCCTTAGGCCGGCCGAGATTCGAAAAAAGGGGGGGTTTTACCCCTCCGCGTGCGGCACATGCGCGGCACCCCGGCCGCGCCGCCGCTGGCCGGGCCGCGCCGCCGCTGGCCGGGCCGCGCCGCCGCGCTGCCACCGGCCGGGCCGGGTCCAGCGGAACGGGTCAGTCCGACCCGGTTCGGTTCGGATCCGGGTTGGGACGACCCGGTTCGGGTCAGACCAGGGGGGGTCGGGCCGGGTCGGCCCGGACCCGGACACCCCATTTTCGAGACGGTTTCGGTCTTTTGGCAATAACTTGAGCCACAGACCTCCGATCGACGATCCGTCTACGGCAACGCGATCCTTGGATCGAGACGGTCGTTTCGGTATATTGCACTCAAAGTTTCGGAACACTTTGAGTTCGTCCGGGTTGGTTCGTTCACGAAACCAACCGGGCCTTCGGAGCGGAAACACTCATATCTTGAGCTACGGACGTCCAATTGACGTGCCGTCAGTTTTGTTGTGTTCCTCTTAGTGAGACGGATCTTTTGGCATACTCCGCCCGAGGTTTGGACGTAGGTGGAGTATGGTCGGGTTGGTTTTGCCTTAAAAACCAACCGGTCCCCGAGGACGAAAATGCCAATAACTCTCAGACCGGGCGTCCGATCGACGCGCCGTCTGTTGCGTAGAGTTCCTGTTGACGATACGGAACTTTTGGATACATCAACTCTGGACTTTGTGATAGTTGATGTATCAGCCTCTCGGCTCGTGGAGCGGATCCTCCTGTACGAGCTTGCTGTGTGCGGGAACCCTAGTGCTGGCTGCGACTGTTACTGTGACTGCTACTGCTACTGCTACTGTGACTGCGACGACGACAGTACAAAGATCCTGTGTGGATTCGGCGACGACGACTTCAGCACTCAGCAATCCTACGTGGATCAGTACTACAGGTCCTGTGTGGGCCCGATCCTGTGTGGGTCCGATCCTGTGTGGGTCTTTGCGCTCAGCGGTCCTGTGTGAACCAGCGCCTACAGGTCCTACGTGGGCCCGATCCTGTGTGGGTCTTTTGCGGGGGTTAGTTACCTATCGATCCTTCGTGGGTCCGACGACATAGATGGATCAGAGATCATCTTTATCGTCTTTCGAAGATGTATACCTGTGTGAGCTGAAACCTATTGCTTTCCTATGTGGATTGTGTTGTGCAATCCTGTGTGGATTACGTTTTGCTTTCCTGTGTGGAATACGTTTACTTTCCTGTGTGGACTGAGTTGTATTTGGGCTCGGAGGTTGAAGCGTATTTGAAATTAATGACTTAGGTTTATGTATGGGCATATACCTAAGCAGTGTCGGTTGTTACTTCGTGATTGTACCTTTCTTCGTGGTTTATCCTTTGTGGATTTGAGAGACCTTCAGGGGTCTCGGGGTCCCTACTGAGTAGCTTATACTCACCCCTGCACGGGCTTTGCCCGCACTACGTTGTGTTGGTTACAGACGACGGACAGCGTTGATCTTAGCTGAGGATTGCAGAGCAGGACGGTACCTGGAGGTGGACCACTAGGCAGGACGTGCTCGGAGCGGACGACGAGACCCGTGGAGCAGTGGAGCTATCTGTACCCACCCTTCAGGTGGAATTTCCAGTGGACAGCCCGGTGTAGCGGCTTTTACTTTTCAGTTGCTATTTTCCCTTTCGAGTTGTACTTTACTTTCAGTTTGGGTTTGTATACTGGCCCATTTACTTTTCCGCACTTTCAGTTGTACTCTCCTTTTGCTTAGTGTTTACTTTCCGCTTGCTTACTCTGTGGTGTTTGTTTACTTTACAAAGGAAATGCCTTCCCTTTTTACCGGGATTTACGCCTTGGTGCTAGTCGCCAGCCCCTGGCCTATGGAAGGTAGGCTTGGGGTAGTCACGACACGGACCCCGAGGGCGGGTCCTGACAAATTGGTATCAGAGGAGTTCAGTTCTACCGCGAACTCTGATCTTTTCTATGTGAAGAAATAATGTTTAGCGTATTGAGTGTGGTTATCAGTCCAGGGAGTCCAGTGTTGGTGCGGCGACCGACGTATCCGTACACCAGGACCCTGACTTCTGATTTCCGACTTAATGCACGAAAACATTGATTGCGTGTGTGTTTCAAAGTTTTCTTTGTGATTACTTATATCAGGTCACTAGGTATACTGTTCTGACCGTGGCGCACCTGTTTCCTTTTCAGGATGGCCCCACGACGGCAGCCAGCTAGGGTTCCGAGAGTCGAGCGTGACGACAGCCCACCGAGCGACGAGGCCTCAGTGCAGGGCCCTTTGTCAGCAGTGGCACCGGCGGTAGCTCTACCCGCCGAGCCCCCGATGCTTCCAGCACCAGCCGCTGACGATGCACGTCGCCTCAGCGCAGTGCATGAGTTTCAGCGCCAGTGACTGCCCAAGTTTCGCGGGGAGACGGATCTCCAGGCAGCAGAGGACTGGCTTGAGGCAGTGGTACGAGTGTTTAGGCTAGTGAGGACACCAGCAGACCTCATGGTGATCCTCACTGCGAGCCTACTACACGCAGAAGCAGGAAGATGGTGGAGCTTGATGCTCCAGGTGCACGATGAGGCATCTCTACTTTGGACGGACATTGAGAGCCTTTTTCGCTCGGAGTTCGTCCCAGCCACCCTTCGTGCGGTGCGTATCTAGGAGCTTCTTCAGCTGCGGCAGGGCAGCATGACGGTCGCTCAGTACTCGGCGAGATTTACCGATCTCTCGCGCTACTCGACTGACATGGTATGAGACCCATTCTTCCGGGCCCGGACTTTCGAGCAGGGTTTGAGACACGATATCAGGGCATCGCTGATCTCCCTCAGCATACTGACTTAGACAGGAGTACTGGAGCGGGCCCTTCTAATCGAGAGCTTCCTTGCTGAGTCTACACCAGCGCAGCGACCCACCGCAGGGCGGCATGTGGAAGAGTCATTTACAGCAGGCAGTCGACGGATGACTCAGGGGTCCAGGCAGACCAGACATTCGGGCAGACGACCTCAGGGCACTGGCTCAACAGTGCAGGGCACACAACGAGGAGCCGGTCTTTCGAGAGGCAGACAGTGCTACTCGTGAGGCGGGCAAGGCCACATGTCTCGTGACTGCCCGACCCGCCGTGCCGAGGAGCAACAGTCGGTTGAGGGACCACCGAGGCAGAGGCAGAGGGTCGACCGTGGCGGTCCGCAGGGAGGAGGCGGATGAGGCAGAGGAGCTGGACGAGCAGCAGGTGGTGGGCGACGCTTTGAGGCTCTGCCACCACCACCACCAGGAGGTCCACCCCGACCACAGGGAGCTGGCGGGCAGAGACAGGAACAACTCCAGGCAGCAGAGGCCTACGACCACGGCGCACCCGAGATGATTCGAGGTACTATCTGTGTCTATTCCACCCTTGCTGCAGTTCTTATAGACACAGGAGCGAGTCACTCTTTCATAGCCGCTGCCCTTGTTCGGAGCTCAGAGATTCCGACAGAGCCGTTGGCTCGATCCTTACGGCTAGAGACTCCTACGGGAGCAGACTCGATGATTACGCACTGGTGCCGGCAGTGTGAGCTTACTCTAGGAGGCGAGAGCTTCGGCTGGGATCTTCTTGTAGTAGCGTCGAGGCCTTACGACGTCATCTTGGGCATGGATTGGCTATCTACGGTCCATGCACAAATTGACTGTTTTATGCGCAAGGTGCGATGTGTACAGACCGATGGGAGCAGGTTCACCTTCACCGGCGAGAAGGGAGCCTTAGCAGCACATGATGGACTTCCTCAGAGGAGAGGACATCCCATCACTCATCAGTTCGCTAGCCTCATCCTTGGAGCAGCTGACGTGCAGAGTCTTGGTTTTCCTGCAGTGGTGGATCAGTTTGCGGACGTTTTTCCCGACGATGTTCCAGGGCTACCTCCTCGCAGAGAGGTAGACTTTTATATTGACTTGTACCCCGGGACAGCCCCGATATCCACTCCAGCATATCGGATGGCCCCCACCGAGCTTCGAGAGCTACGAGTACAGTTGGAGGACTTGCAGGGCAAGGGGTTCATCCGACCCAGTGTTTCACCCTGGGCATCCCTGATTTTATTCGCCAAGAAGGCGGACGGGAGCTTGCGAATTTGTATTCACTATCGTCGCCTGAACCATGTGACAGTGAGGAATAAGTATCCGCTACTGAGGATTGATGACCTCTTCGATCATCTCAAGGGAGCACGGTGGTTCTCGAAGATAGACCTCAGGTCAGGCTATCATCATCTCAGAGTCAGAGACGAGGATGTGCAGAAGACGGCCTTCAGATGTCGGTATGGCCACTATGAGTTCTTGGTTATGCCTTTCGGCGTAACCAATGCTCCAGTAGTGTTCATGGATCTCATGAACAAGATCTTTCAGCCATACCTCGATCGGTTTGTTGTGGTCTTCATCGACGACATTCTGATTTACTCTACGACTAAGGAGGAGCACGCCTATCACTTGCGAGTTGTACTAGACACACTCCAAGAGCACCAGCTTTATGGTAAGCTCTCGAAGTGCCAGTTCTGGATACGTGAGGTCCACTTCTTGGGACACATTATCTCTGAGGCGGGAGTTGCAGTGGATCCCGTGAAGATTGAGGCTGTGTTAGCATGGTAGCCACCTAGGAGCGTGACTGAGGTTCGAAGTTTCTTGGGACTAGCTGGATACTATCGGAGATTCGTGCCAGACTTCTCTAGAGTTGCGGCATCACTCACAGCTTTGACGAAGAAGGGGAAACCCTTCGTGTGGTCAGACAGATGTCAGCAGAGCTTCCAGGAGCTGAGACAGAGATTGACCAGCGCACCTATCTTGAGGTTGCCTGAGGAGGGAGTAGGGTACGTAGTCTATTGAGATGCATAAGGGACCGGACTCGGATGTGTTCTGATGCAGGAGTGGGCAGTGATCGCTTATGGATCACGTCAGTTGAGACCGCATGAGCAGAACTACGCTACCCATGACCTGGAGTTAGCAGCAGTGGTCTTCTCTCTGAAGACTTGGCGACACTACCTGATGGGCGAGCACTTTACACTCTTTTCCGATCATCAGAGTCTCAGGTATATCTTCTCGCAGAAGGACCTGAACCTGAGACAGCGGCGATGGCTTGAGTTCCTCCAGGACTATGACTTTGAGATAGTCTATACTCCTGGGAAGGGGAACGTAGTAGCCGATGCCCTTAGCAGGAGGACGGGCATTCAGCTACTTGAGGAGGCGACGGAGCAGCTAACCTCTTTGCAGATATCCTTCGTGGATAGAGATGGAGCAGCCTTCCTTCAGTCTCTCACAGTCACTCCTCCACTACTGCAGCGAGTCAGGGAGGCACAACGTGGGGACGCTGACTGTGAGACACGACGTGCACAGATATCCTCGGGACAGGCACCTGATGGTTTCTCCCTTGTAGCAGAGCACGACATCCTTTTCAGAGGACATACCATGGTACCAGTCACTTTGCGAGAGGAAGTGCTGAGAGAGTTTCACACTACTCCTTTAGCGGTATATCCTGGAGTGGTGAAGATGTACCAGGACCTCAGACGACAGCACTGGTGGCTAGGCATGAAGAAGGCAGTAGCAGAGTTTGTTTCTCGATGCCTCACCTTCCAGTAGGTAAAGGCAGAGCATCAGGTACCAGCAGGCTTGGTACAGCCCTTGGAGGTTCCAGAGTGGAAGTGGGACGACATATCTATGGACTTCGTGACTAGACTTCCACGCACTTCCAGAGGTCACGACTCCATCTGGGTGATTGTTGACCGACTCACCAAGTCGGCACACTTCTTACCCATCAGAGAGCAGGGCTTAGTGGAGAGCTTGGGACGTCTCTACGTTCAGGAGATTGTGCGGCTCCACGGTGTGCCATCATCTATCGTCTCCGATCGAGATGCTCGCTTTACTTACCAGCTTTGGAAGGGGTTACAGGAGGCGTTCGGGACGCAGCTACGTCTGAGCACAGCCTTTCACCCTCAGACAGATGGTCAGACGGAGAGGACCATTCAGACTCTCGAGGACATGCTCCGCGCATGTGTCCTCGACTTTGGTCGTAGCTGGGAGGACCACCTACCCTTGGTGGAGTTTGCGTACAAAAAAAGCTACCACGCCACCATCGGGATGGCACCGTATGAGGCGTTGTACGGCCGACCTTGTAGATCTTCTTTGTGCTGGACAGACCCTGGGGAGTCAGCACTAGTGGGACCGGAGATGGTCCAGGCCACGACAGAGAAGGTCCAGGTCATCCAGGAGTGGATGAGGACAGCTCAGAGCCGGCAGAAGTCTTATGCTGACAAAAGGCGGAGGCCACTGGAGTTCGAGGATGGCGACCACGTCTTCTTGCGGGTCTCACCTCGACGTGGTATTCGGAGATTTGGCCGAGGCGGCAAGTTATCTCCGCACTTCATCGGACCCTTCCAGGTCCTCAGCAGGATTGGTGAGGTGGCTTATCGCCTGGCTCTACCACCTCAGTTGCACCGGGTACACGACGTCTTCCACGTGTCTCAGCTGAGGAGATACGTGCACGACCCGACGCACATCATTGACCATGGGGAGCTTGACGTTGATGATGGGGTGACTTTTACGGAGGTCCCAGTGGAGATAGTGGATCGACAGGAGCGAGTCCTACGTGGGCGATCAATTCCTCTTGTGCGCATCAGATAACAGCACGGGAATCTCCAGGAGAGCACATGGGAGCGGGAGGCTCAGATGCGTGCTCAGTACCCTCATTTGTTTCCCTAGTTTTTGATGTATCTTTACGGGGACGTAAAGCTCTGAGGTGGGAGTAATGTAAAGACCCGTAAAATTCAAGGGAAATTTTTTCTTAATTTTCTTTGGAATTTTACAAGAGCGCGGTTTCTGACGGCACCTGATTCCGAGTCCCGGAGTGCCCGAAATCAATTTCCGAAGTTTGGCTCGGGTACGTTCAGTGAACGAACGAGCGGGAATTCCTAACTTTTGATCCGGTGCTCGGAATTGAAATCTGAGGGCACTGATGAACTCGCAGCGCCGATATTCGCTTAAGGAGACCTTTTCGGAAGTTGCGTTTATTACGGGTTGAAAGTTAGTTTTTGGTTTTTTAGATTAAGTTAAATAAAATTTGTGAAATACAAAATTTTATTTTAACTTGATGATTTTTTTATAAATCCTTCCAAAGGGAGTTGGGAGTGGGACCCACATCCACTTAACCTCCCTTGGGAAGATTAAGTGTGGTGGGGCCCACACGAAACCCAACCTTCCATCTTCCCTCAAAACTCCGATTAACCCTCCTTTTAATTAATGTTTGACAACTTTAAGTATTAATTGAGGTGAGTTGTTCAATTCAAACCTTTGAAATTCATGTGGTAAAGTTATTTAATAATATAAGCTTAAAGCTTATTTGATTCTGGTTGAATTTCTGTTACCACCTTTAGAGGAATTTTGGGAGCTTCTCCTTCTTCTTCTTCTTCAAATCTGACGAAGAACACGAAGAACCTTCGAACTTCGACGAAGAACTCCACGTTCTCGGGAACCGTCTTTCGTGACGACATAATCGCGACATCGACGTTCTTCTTCCGTGACGCCGACCACCGCGACGCTCGACTTCCGCGAATCGTTATCGATCATCGAACTTCGTTCCAGAACCAAGGTAGGGGTTTGTCCTTTTCAAATTACGTGTTTTCATTCCCTCGAACATGAAAGAATAATCCGTTGGGCGTAGTTCCAAATTTTATTAAAAATTTGTGAAACGTTCATTGTTGTGTTTCTACGATTGGCCAAATGTTATCGTTATAACGGGAGGAGACCGGACCGCATGAACACGGCCGATTATCCTCCCCCTTCTAATCTTTCGTGTTGATTTAGCGGAGACAGCGCGGTGTCGTCGCACCGCGCAGGAACAAAAGAATTTATGGCCGGAGCGAGCAGCGATAAAGAAATGCAGTGCCGACGCACCGCGTCGTTGTTTACGAAAGAGACCGCGGCCGGAGACGGGCCGCGGCGGAACGAGGAGGCGACCAGCGGCCAGCCGGGCCGCCGGCGCTGGAGATCAAGAATGGCCGCGGACCTACGGCCGCCGGTTTGGATAGGAGGCGGGACCCACGGGTCCCGCGTGAGAAGAGAAACGGTCGGCCTTAGGCCGGTCGAGATCTGAAAAAATGGGGGGTTTTACCCCCCCGCGTGCGGCACATGCGCGGCACCCTGGCCGCGCCGCCGCTGGCCGGGCCGCGCCGCCACCGGCCGGGCCGGGTCCAGCGGACCGGGTCGGTCCAACCCGGTTCGGTTCGGATCCGGGTTGGGACGACCCGGTTCGGGTCAGACCAGGGGGGGTCGGGCCGGGTCGGCCCGGACCCGAACCCCCCATTTTCGAGACGGTTTCGGTCTTTTGGCCATAACTTGAGCCACAGACCTCCGATCGACGAACCGTCTGCGGAAACGCGATACTTGGATCGAGATGGTCGTTTCGGTATATTGCACTCAAAGTTTCGGAACACTTTGAGTTCGGCCGAGTTGGTTTGTTCACCAAACCAACCGGGCATTCGGAGCGGAAACACTCATATTTTGAGCTGCGAACGTCCAATTGATGTGCCGTCAGTTTTGTTGTGTTCCTCTTAGTGAGACAGATCTTTTGGAATACTCCGCCCGAGGTTTGGACACAGGTGGAGTATGGTCGGGTTGGTTTTGCCTTAAAAACCAACCGGGCCCCGGGGACGAAAATGTCAATAACTCTCAGACCGGGCGTCCGATCGACGCGCCGTCTGTTGCGTAGAGTTCCTGTTGACGATACGGAACTTTTGGATACATCAACTCTGGACTTTGTGACAGTTGATGTATCAGCCTCTCGGCTCGTGGAGCGGATCCTCCTGTACGAGCTTGCTGTGTGCGGGAACCCTAGTGCTGGCTGCGACTGTTACTGTGACTGCTACTGCTACTGCTACTATGACTGCGACGACGACAGTACATAGATCCTGTGTGGATTCGACGACGACGACTTCAGCACTCAGCGATCCTACGTGGATCAGTGGTACAGGTCCTGTGTGGGCCCGATCCTGTGTGGGTCCGATCCTGTGTGGGTCTTTGCGCTCAGCGGTCCTGTGTGAACCAGCGCCTACAGGTCCTACGTGGGCCCGATCCTTTGTGGGTCTTTTGCGGGGGTTAGTTACCTATCGATCCTTCGTGGGTCCGACGACTTAGATGGATCAGAGATCATCTTTATCGTCTTTCGAAGATGTATACCTGTGTGAGCTGAAACCTATTGCTTTCCTGTGTGGATTGTGTTGTGCAATCCTATGTGGATTACATTTTTCTTTCCTGTGTGGAATACGTTTACTTTCCTGTGTGGACTGAGTTGTACTTGGGCTCGGAGGTTGGAGCGTATTTGAAATTCATGACTTAGGTATATGTATGGGCATATACCTAAGCAGTGTCGGTTGTTACTTCTTGATTGTACCTTTCTTCGTGGTTTATCCTTTGTGGATTTGAGAGACCTTCAGGGGTCTCGGGGTCCCTACTGAGTAGCTTATACTCACCCCTGCACGGGCTTTGCCCGCACTACGTTGTGTTGGTTGCAGACGACGGACATCGTTGATCTTAGCTGAGGATTGCAGAGCAGGACGGTACCTGGAGGTGGACCACTGGGCGGGACGTGCTCGGAGCGGACGGCGGGACCCGTGGAGTAGTGGAGCTATCTGTACCCACCCTTCAGGTGGAATTTCCAGTGGACAGCCCGGTGTAGTGGCTTTTACTTTTTAGTTGCTGTTTTCCCTTTCCAGTTGTACTTTACTTTCAGTTTGGGTTTGTATACTGGCCCATTTACTTTTCCGCACTTTCAGTTGTACTCTGCTTTTGCTTAGTGTTTACTTTCCGCTTGCTTACTCTGTGGTGTTTGTTTACTTTACAAAGGCAATGCCTTCCCTTTTTACCGGGATTTATGCCTTGGTGCTAGTCGCCAGCCCCTGGCCTATGGAAGGCGGGCTTGGGGTAGTCACGGCACGGACCCCGAGGGCGGGTCGTGACAAATTTGGAAGGCAGGCTTGGGGTAGTCACGGCACGGACCCTGAGGGCGGGTCGTGACATCTAAGAAGGGTGTTAGATATGAATAACTTAGTGGGAGATTATATAGATCTATCATGAATCTATTGATTATATATCCAAGTTATCGAAGAAACTAAATCTATAGGATTTTGGCATGGATTGTAATGTTACGTATTGAATATTAATATATTAAGATGTAATATCTATGAATGAAAATTTTGGGTCACTATAAAGGTAATCACTATAATTTTATACAAGATGGTACCAACCACTATAAATAATGGTCCTAATCATCCTACACTCATATCCTATTATCCATTGAATAACTAAAAAATTCATTCAAGAGATGTGATATTAACTTTACATGCATAGTATTAAATTCAAACCTTTAATGATACTATACAATCCATTACCAAGATATTAAAGATGTCCATGTCAAAGGTTGTAAGGTCCAACAAAATGTGGATTGATTTAATGGGGGTGGAACTAGAAAAATATTTAAATCCTCTATAATCTCTTTTTCTGATAGGTTTCATGATGCTCTTAATGTGAGGAATAATTTACATATACAAGACCATTGGTTTCACCACCCGAGATATAAAATAATAATTAGAGGCAGTAGTTTCCAAAAAATAATCATCTAAGTAGTGTAAATGAAAATATTATCTCACACTATTGAAGAATCTATATACTTAGTTAGTATGACCATCTCTAATCTAAAAAGTTGTTGATTAGTTCCCCTTGAATTGTTCTTATCCCCTTGATGAGGCAGTTCTTGATAAGGTTTTTGGGTATTTTTGACATCACCCTAGCTACCTCTATTCTAACGGTGAGAAGTTTTCTTATGAGATTGTCCTGGTTGATCATGTGTATCCTAACATAAGTTAGAACTATCTATACTAGTTGAATTTTAAAGATTTTTATAATAATACTTAATATTTCCACTCTATCCATAATTATGATAATTTTTAGGATGCATAATGAATTACCTCTTTATATGTTCCAATGAACCGCATTGAAAATAGCTGGGTTGGTTACTATTATTTAGAGGGAAAGAAATCGATCTAGTGGACTAGTTTTTTGGTGCTCTGTCACCTTGGGAGTAACAATCCCTTTTGTTCCTTTTCAATGTATTTTAGTTCCTAAAATTTTATGGGTGGACAAAGTTGTTCCCTCCAATAAGGTTCTCAATGATATCTTTATCTTCCACTATAGGATTGTTCACCATGTATGTGAAAATTTCAATGAAGAACATCACCACTCTTGAGTGAATGTATAGTCTCAGACCTGATTTAAACATACATGCCTTGAGTAAGTCACAAACTACAAATGTAATGAAAAATGAGTGAGGTATAAAAATCAGGCTCCATACTTTATAACTAAGAGGTTATCTTACTTCAACTAGAATAAAATCAAGGTTTGTGATACTCAAATGGTATATAGGTAGAATTTTTTATTGAACAATTTCTCAAAACCATCCCATGTAATCTATTGGTCAACCTTAGCTTAGATGTAATTATCCCACCATTTTTATGTTAGGTCCTTAATAATATACACAAATATATTCTTTTTAATTTCAACTAGGGTTCCTAGGAAATTTAAGATTCTATTAATTTTACCTAGCCATGCCTCTTCTTTCACAGGTCTTGAGTTTCCCCAAAAAAGCAGTGGGTTTTACCTTTGGAATTTTATTGATTGATCCACAATCCATGGTTATTCAAGATGATATACTTTTTATATATCTTAAAATGCCTCCCTAATGATTATAAAAAGTTTCTTAGTCACTTATGGTTATTTAAGTGGAATCACATTCTTAGAAACATCCATTTAGTGATTTTCAAGTCTCTGGATTGCCGACAATTTCATATTGTCATAGAAAAATCACCACTCAGTCCTAATAAAATAATTCAGTCCCATATCTTATATCCTATACCAAACCATATCAAGTAAGATAATAAAATATCATATGAATGATGTAGTAAAGGGAATTTTCTTACTAATGCATGATATTGGACTCTCATCAGCCACACCCACAATGATGATGTGATGACATGCCCAATGGTGTTTAATAACCCTATTTTACCCAAACTTCCCTAGTATCTTTAATTTCAGTATAAAAATGTTAGATATGAATTTTTGTATTAATCATTCGAGTATTGTCACATCCTATCTCTATGCCTACCATTCCTAACATGACCGATTAGTTTGGGAAGGACCAGAGTTACATTATCCCTTGGTGATACCCCACATACACCAAAGGAGATTAATAAATTTCAAGGGTACATGTAATAATTGGGGGATGATTTAACCTAAAATAATACAACATATAATAGAAAAAATAAAAAGAATAAAAATAACATAATTCATGATATAAAAACCAATAGGAATCCAATGACATAAGAATCAAAAATCACAATTAGAGTATAAGTAGTAAAACATACACCAATATGTTTACATCAATAAAATATCTAAATACATCAGGGGAAATGAAGGAACCATTATGTAACCATGACTAACTCTAATTTAAGATATATCTACGATCTAACTCCAAAATGAAAAAAATAAAACATCAAGATACCTCACTAGTAAAGTACGAGACCTACCTCTTACTTTAATCATAACAGGTAATGACTTCGTATTCACTAGGATGCATATGATCATGGTTATTATATTTAAATTGTAATAAATCCTCAGGAATTCCCATACACACCACTAGAAAAAGAAAAAGTTAGCTAACACTTAATAAAAAACCTTAGTGGGCAATATAAAATAAATGTTCAAAAGATGAATATATTTATGCAATGATAATAACTCACCCCATGAGGCTCACCCATTCCATACACACAACCACACATGAAAATACCCAACAATTGGGATCAAATGCATTAAGTCCACTAAATAGTTCTAACTCATGGGTGGAACTCATCCCTCTAGAACCAAGTCATCACTTGGATGCATAATTCAAAGTGACCCAAAATTGGCATGGAAACTATATCTAAATCTAACAAGGCCCAAATATAAATCATGATCACATTCCACCCATGATCATGCTAATTTATAATTACCAAAACATATATTTGAAAACAATTTTTCATTGAATAATTTCATTGAAGTGCTACTAAACTTAGGTTACACCCAAAAACTACAAATGATAGAAATAAATTTGAAGGGTATATGTAATAATTAGGGGACAATTTACCCTAAAACAATACAACATTTAGTAGAAGATCTCAATAGAATAAAATAAATATGATGCATGATATAAAAACCAATATAAATCTAATGATATAAGAATCCAAATTCATAATCTAAGATTTAATAGTAAAACAAACACAAATAAGCCTATATCAACAAAAGAAATAAGGACACTAAAGGAAACTAAGGAAAAAATGTGGAACCTTTAACAAATCCACTATAATACATCTCTAAGAATAAACTCCAAAATTATAAGACAAAAACATCAAGGTGATCCACTAGTAATGTATGAGACCTTCCCCTTACTTGTATCATAGTAAAAAACATCTTCATATACACCAAGATGCATATATAGGGTTGAGTATATCAAATAAATAGAAAATAACAAATAATTTCCATACATTCAATTAGAACAAGAACAATTTAGCTAACATTTAATATAAAATTTGAGTCATAAATATAAAACATTTGTGCAAGATATACATATACATAAACAATGATAATAACTTCCACCGTAAGGGTTAACCATTCCATGATAAAACCCACACATGAAAATGAATTACCAATGAGATCCCATAACATATGTCCAATGAATAGTCCTACCTAATGAGATAAAACCATCCCTCTTGATCCAAATATTCACTTCAATGTATAATCTAGAGTTCCACCAAATCAAAATTTCATCCAAGATTGAATCTGAAAAGGCCCAAATATGCATTATAAAAAAAATCAACCCATTACTATTACAAGTTCTCACAACCAAATTATTTATCTGTGAATAATATATCATCCAATCATTTCATTTAAAATTTTGCGGCTTAAGCTCATAACCCATAGTTTCAAATCCAGTAAATAAGGAAGATTATCCTTGGTTTTTATCAATAAAACATAATGGTTATTTTCGGAAAACTAAACCTTGGAGTTCTAAAAAAAGTGGAGAGGGAGAGAATCCACATACATTAAATTTGCTCAATATGATGAATCATTACATGATTCATAGATATGGGTTCCCCATTCCATTCATTTTATTCCATAGGTCTAATTCTCAATGATTTATTGAAAGTGGTCTATAGAAGGAATAATACCACTAAACTAACCTAAATCTATCTTGGATTTTGAGAGGAATTAAGGAATATTAATGATAAATGAAGGGGAACAAGAATTAATAGACTATATGGAAAGAAGTGTTCACATAATGAATTTTTTAAGGACATCACCCTTCGCGATGTGATAAGTATTTCACACTATAAATGATAACATACTGAAATTTAAGGATCCTTTGGCTTAAAATACCCAAAAACCATTCACTCCATGAATTAAATTTATTGCAATGAATGTAAAAATATAAAATATCCATCAAATATTCCCAAAAACTGTTCATGTCATGAATAGTCTTTGGCACTATAAAAAACCTCCTATAACTAGATCCCAGATTTAGTTCATCTTCATCCTCCTTAAAATCCTCCAAAACCTGAACAAAATTCCTAAAATATAACCCAATTGGATCATAACTTTAAAAAATATGAAAATAGAAGAATAAATCAAAATAGGGATTTTATAGTATGAGTGTAAAAAATATGTTAATTTTACATTAAATCCCTTCACATAAAATTTGAAAACAATTTCATTTTAACATTCATAAAAGGTGAGTTGATGGGTCAACTTAGTTTATCAATACTATAACTTATTAAATGTTTGAAAGAGAATTCAATGTAATCTCATAGGTTTCAAAAGCATACTAAAAATATAAAAGGAAACAAATAATTTTCTTTAAAAAGATACAAAATAAAAAATTTGAAAAATCTGCAAACTACAATAGTCACCTTCCCCACACATAAATGATATAGTGTCATCAATTCATTTAAATTGATTCAACATGTAAGTAAATTTTAAATATAATTATATCAATAAATAAATGATATGAAGATGTAAAAACTGATTGGTCTTTATTGATAATCAGATTGGAGGAGTGTGATCTTTTCCACTTGTTCTTGGGGTAGATTACCATGGTTAATTTTCATCCTATATCCTTTATAGTGAATGGGTTCTGATTTCCTACTTTGAAAACCTACAGAATAAAAAAAGGGGATACATTAGTAACTATGAGAGGGACTTCCCATCTATAATGAATCTTACTTGTCATTAGTTTTACCCTTAAGTTGTATACCAATATCTGGCCTCTATGTTTGAATTCATTTTGTTAAATAAAATTTTCATGTTCAACTCTAGTCGTTTATTTGTGTAATTTTGAATTCTTGAAGTCTTCTCTCCTAATTTATTCTAGCTCTTATAGGTAATGTTGTTTTTCTTTGACAACTTTATCCAGGTCATGTTTTACTTCTTTAATAGCCCAATATGCCTTGTGTTCTAGTTCTACATGTAGATGATGGATTTTAACATATATCAATTGGTAGGGACTCATTCCTATGGGTTTATTTTATGATTTACTATAATATCATATTGTGTATTATAACCATTGGATCCAGTATTTCCTATTAGGTTTTATAGTCTTCTCCAAAATTACCTTGATTTCTCTATTTAAAACTTCATCTTTCCCATTTTCTATGGATGGTAAGGGGTGGATGTTTTGTGATGTACTCTATATTTTTTCAAAAAATCCTTTAAAATACTATTGAAAAAGTGAGTTCCCTTTTCAATGATTATGGACCTTAAAACTACAAACCTATAAAATATATTAGACCAAATAAAAGCTGACACAACTTTTGAATAATTAGTTTTAGCAGCCTTGGATTCCACACATTTAGAATCATACTCTATATTAATTATAATATAGAAGTTAAAAAAAATACATAAGAAAGGTTACCATTATTTTTATTCCCCATAATTTTAAAATACCACAAATGAGGATGGGTTTTTGGGAATTTCCCATCACTTTGAAATATTTTTAGAAAATTGACATTTTCAAAATTTTTAAAAAATTAATGAGAATATTTAAACCACTTGGGATAATAAATTTGACATTTTAATACTTTCCAAGAATTTTATTGTGGTACAATTTTTCATCCACATGATAGAGTATGACAAAATTCAAAAATAGACTCAATACCACTTTTGAGAGTATATCTACTTATTACTTAATCATCACAAAATTTACACATGTATGGATCTTCCCAAATATAAAATCAAGTCCCAAAATTTTGTTTGAGAATTTTATAGGAATTAAAATGAGATGGTACCTAGGAATTCTCCAAATAATTTACCATATCTATGTATCAAGGTAATTATACTTCAACAAAATATAATTATTCCCAAGGTAGGTGGTCATTCAGTGAGTCCTATTTTGGAATTTCTACTTTAGCTATGTTGGGTAAAATTATTAGGTGATATAATATATAATTTTGATCTCCTTTATTATATTGAATATCTAGGTCAATCTCCTGAAGTAACAACATCTATATGACTAGCCTTGGGTTTGTATTATCCTTCTTCACCAAGTATTTGAGTTATTTATGGTTATAAAACACAGTGAATTTAGTTTTAAGAAAATAAGATCTGAATTCATATAAATCAAAACCAACTGTAAGGGACTCATTTTCAGTTGTTGTATAGTTGAGATATGAAGCATGCCATATTATCTAGGCACAATTAATGAATTGTGTGATACATTCCATTCTTTGGGAAAATTCTGCCCCCATATCATGGTTGGAATCATCACGAAATAGCTCAAAAGTTATTTCCCAACTTCGTGGATGCATCGTTTTTGGGGTAATTAATATTTTATTTTGTTCATCACACACTCCCATACATTCAATTGTAACATCAAAATAAATTTATTTAAAAATTAACCTATATAGGGGGAGATAAATCTTAATAAAGTACTTTATAAACATCCTGTGAAACCTTTTATATCCTAGAAAATATCTTACATGTTCCACACAAGTTGTGTAAGGTAAACAATTTATCACTTCAATTTTTGACTTATCTAACAAAATGAATTTATGGGATATGAAATGCCCTAGGTATATTCCTCTCTCCACCATGAAGTGGCACTTCTCAAAATCCAAAAAATATATTTTTTTTAATGTTTTCCAATAATTATCTATATTTATTAAAAAATGATAAAAATTATTACAAAAAATAGTAAAATCATCCAAGAATACCTCTTAGAACTACTAAATGTTGTTTAATAATATTCTTATGATGAAAATATAATATATACATGGGGAATTAAATAATCCAAATAGAATCCTTTTGTATGAAATGGAAAAAAGGGGCATGTGAAGGTTGTTTTATTCTGGTTATCTGGAGTAATGGGTACATGGAAATATATTGAAAACCCATCTAAAAATAAATAGAGTGTTTTTCCTACCAAAATATCTTTTATTTGATCAGTGAATGTGATGTGTATGTGGTATTTTCTATTGGATTGATTCATCTTCCTATAATCTATACACAGTCTCCATATCTTCTAAATTTCCATTGGGATCAATTCATTTTGGTCATTTTTTACATAGTCAAACTTATTTCGTTGGGAACCACATGGATTGGGTAAAACCATTGTTATTCATAGATGGGGTAAATGATGTCTTCTAACAAAAAATACTCTCCCTTTATTTATTAACATTACTATGATTAAATTTATCCTCATTTGGAGATGAATAATAGGTTTTGAGTATCTTTCCAAAAGGATTATATATACGGGAATTTTTGGATTTATACATGATATATCACCTAAAATACACCTTATTAATTTCACATTTTCTTTTTTAAGTATTAATAAATTTATTTTATTATGTTATGGGTAAGTTATTGTTAATGATAACAAGTATTTTTCTCCCTTCATTAGTTATTCATACTTTAAATCCTTGGGAAAATGTTTTATTTCCAAATTTGAGGGTTGTTCTAAATATGGAATCATTTAGGTTTATCTCTTACATTACTTATATTTTATACAAAAAATATGACTTGTAATCTAACTCACCAATAAATAAATATCTATATCTCTCAAGATATTTATAAGTTAACTCATCCTTCAAACAAAAAATATATTTTTCAAAACTTAGGACAACTTCACCCTCCATGAAATTTCTAATCATTATGTTTTTTTCTAATGTAAATATTTCACAAGATATACCTGAATCTTAAATAGTTTCATCTTTTATAAACTAAGACAGTGGAAGGAGTGAGTGTTAAGTTCAAGGGTGCTTCATGTATTCAATGATATTTAAATAGACTATTCCATCTCTAAACTCGATAGTTAGTTTTACTTTATGAACATTGATGATTCTATTATATGTCTTCAAAAATAGTCTCCCTAAAATTGAAATGAATCTATTTTTTAATAAAATACTTTTTAATATTTTAAATAATACTTTTCCAGTAAGTATTGGAGATATTGTTGAATTTTAGACCCCATGGAGACTCGGTAATGATATATTAAAAATATTAAATATAATATATCCCAGACACATAGTTATTAAAAAATAAATAAACATCTTTCATATGGAGTCTCATATGAGAAACCTGATCCTTTTTTGAATTTTGAATATGGGGTTTACCGTAGGAGTGACATAAAGTTCATACTCATCGGAATTCTGGTCATTGCACAACCATTAGTGGATTGAATTGATTAAAATATTTAAAGAATTAAATAAAAATTTTTATAACATATAAATAATGAAAAACATAGGGATAAACTCTATTTAATATCTATTATGAAGGATTTATAGGGTCATCTGCATAACCATAATAAGTATCCAATATATGAGGAGCATCACTATATGGGTTTCTTTGAAAAAAATGAGGGATCAATAGATGGATGATCAGCTTATATGGGAATCATTAATAACAACAGAATTCCTAGATCTACCTAGTAATACCAATGGAAGACTATTTTACTTTAGCAGTCAATCCCTTTTCATGTTATTTGTTCGATCCTTGTGGTTTAATTCTCTGTTCATGGTTTTGGTGATGAATACAAATTAATTTATTTAAGATTTAATTTATGTACTATCTTTCACTTATTATATTAATTACTTTTCTTTCTAAAATTTTGAATTGATGGTTTATTTGATTTACCAATGAATCATTGATTTATCCATCGACAAAAAAATTTCAAACTTAGAAATGACTAATATTTGATTCACACTTTTGTGTTCCATGGATTTTTCCCTCCTTTATCTGTGTGTTCATTATATATGTTTGTTTGATCAGCTATTCGACCCATTCTAGGAACCAAATTCATTACACGGTCGATCATGGTTTCCATGGATTTTTGTTTTAGGTTTTCAATCAAGGATTATGGCATGATGGAGGAATAATGTGGGGGACAAAATACTCCAAGGGTGTTTTCCAGCCAGCCATGGCATGACACAACAAGGGGGACAACCCTATCAGATCATCCTACTTTCGTTCCTTATTTTGATTCCTATTTCTGAATTCAATTAAATGTGTCTGTAGGAGTTGGAGCCCATCAAATAATGGATTCTGTAGTGGGATAGTTGGGTATGTGCGATATTTCCAATGGTTATGGTATCATTTTCATGACCCTCTAGGTTATGAGATGCAATAAATGTAAGTTAGGGTGAACCCATGATCGTGTCTTCAAGTGGACTTAAAAAAATGTTTTAAGTTTTCATGTATTATGTATCTTATTTCTAAGAAACTAAACTTTAAATGTTCCTCTATTTTTACCATGTAATGAAAGGTTATGTAATAAAAAGCAAGGAACAAAGTTAGTGAAAAAAAATCAAAGGAAAGATCAAGGATGGTGGTTCTATAGATTGCATATATAAGTTATGATGAGAGACATTGGTGATCATTTTTCTAGTGAATAATGGCAAAAAAAATTTCTACCAACCAATAGTGATATTAAATATCGATTTTTGAGATATGGGAGAGAATCATGTCAGAATCGATGGTGATGGTGGCATGAGAGAAGATTCATGAAGATCTAAAATTTCTATGAAATTTTGATCTACATGGAATATAGATTGGATGAACACATGTCGCGTGGACCCCTTCATGTGGTGAAAGGGTTTCAATATGATAAAAATATCACACAAACGAGTAATTTTTCTACAAGATATGTGATACCTAGGTTGGAAGCTTAGAATGTACCACCTAATGTACACATGCAGCAACATGAGTAGTGTACATAGACATGGAAGAGTACACAAACTCAAGTAGAGTACACAAAAATGAGTAATATTTGACATAGTGTGACATGCCATGTGTCCCCAGTATGTGTTGTATACTCCTTCTAGGGTTGATTAGATTCCCTAATATATTTGGTATAGATTTTGTTTTAGTATGGTTACATTCCCTTGTCATCCATTTTGAGGGTATAATGTGACATTCTATCTTGAGCATAAGATGAACAATTACATATATGGGAGTGTTATCAATAGATTCATATATCCTTTCATGCAGCCTTAAGTGTGATAATATATCTCATTCTTCCCTATTTTGGGTCAAGTATAACATATCTGATATCTATTTGGTTATTCCAGATAAGATCAGGTATCCCCCATAGGCCCTGGGTGTGACCCCCACTCATGTAATAAAGTATGTTATGTTTTTATGAGGTATGGATCAATCAATTGAGTATATCAGATGAACCCACTCAATTAATTAATTATTTGTTATGGAAAGTCCTGATAAGTAAAACCTATCAGATGGGTGCCTTTATTATAAAAAGATACATTGAGTGAGTTCCATCAAATGAGTGTTACCTTGGAGTCTCGAACTGAATTTTAAGGTTAGAAATGAGGGAATACATCCCATTGAGACCAGAATTATCCATTTGATCATATTTGTGTCATCTTGTTTATCCTAATTTATTTTTTATAGTTGACTCCCTCTTTGTTTAATTATTTTTGGTGATTTTGGGGTGTCTTACTAGGTATTTTTATACTGACCCCTATATGGTATCTTCACATATATGTCTTGCATTATATAGTTGATAGTATTTTATATGGAGTACTAGGTGGGCCAAGAGTAGGTGGAGTACATTTGGTCTACGAAGACCACAAACAGATCCCAAAAGTTTCATTTTAGTAGGAGTCCCCTTTTTTGTCAAAAGTTCAGAATCCTTTACAGTATTTGGTGGGATTTTTTTGGACCCTCTTATATTTCCATAATATTTTGTACAACTAAAATGTGGGATTAGATGTTTTACATTCACTTACTGTATCATTTATCTACCTTCTGTAATATACTGATGTATGGATATGTGTGTGTATAGGTACTTATTCTATGGCCTTACATGGGTGTGATATGCATACTCGGTGCTAGTCTCTAGATCCTAGATTATTAGAGATGATATTGGGGTGTTACTCTCAGTTGAATATTAGAAAATTTTTCCCTAGTGGGATAGGTCATGAAAAATTTGTATCAAATCCTAGTTTGTCTTTAGACCAGTGTTTGGAGATATCTAGTTGTGAGTATTGGTTTGGGAACTTGGTAAACAAGGTTAAAGTGTATTGGGTTTGACTCTAAGGCCATGTAATCTAGTGATGATGTAACATATGATGTATCCCTTCACTAGGGACTTTATTATTGAATTGGTGCATGCATGAATGCACTAGTTTTAGGGGAAAAACGATACATGCATCATATAGGAATGGGTCTTGGTTTCTATTTACTTCTTGAATTATCTCCCCATATATGCTATTTTGACCAAGGAAAATCTTAACTATTTTAGGAGTACCCCATGATGACAGTCATCTAGGATTACATAAAATGATCATGATGATGATCTTCATAGCAACATGGCCTCAATAAATGGGATTGTGTAAGAGAAAGTTCCTCTCGATAGATTGATCATTGTACATCAACCCATTTAAAAATCTATTGTTATAGAAGTACTGATAAATGACACATGTATTTTGAGTGTACTTCATGATTTCCATAGGAAAATTACACCCCAGTTTTTTGGTGAGTTAGACTCCTAAGTAATACAGGACTGGCTCGAGATAGTATAGTGAGTTTTTTTCTTGTGAGGACCCATAATGACTAGATGGTGGTCATAACAGTGAGTATTTTCGGTGGATCTGTAAGGAAATTACAAATCTTGATGATGCAGATGCATGATGAGGAAAATATCATTTGAGGAAATGATGAGAACATGATCAATGCAATTAAAATTTGGATGGGATCAATAAATCCCATTATTTGAGTTCTCATACAGTAATATATTTAACTAGAGTGTTCAAATGGAACCATAGGAAGCTCTATACGAGAATCAATATAGAACTACTACTTTTTGGGATGATGTTTTTGAGAGAAATCTACTTGGGCATGATATTGTGTAAGATATGGGAAAAAAGATTCATTTCATCCAAAAAACATATAAAAGTTGCTCAAAGTTGGTATAAGATATATGTATAAAACCTTAAAATGTATTTGGAGATTGATGTTGGTGAAAAAGTTTTCCTTCGAATATCACCCTGGAAGAGAGTCATGTGGTCTAGGAAGAAATGGAAGTTTATCCCCAAGTACATTGGACCCTATGAAATCCTTGATCTCATAGGAGTAGTGGACTATTGAATAGTACTTCCACCAAATCTAGATCAAGTTCATTATTTATTCTACGTATCTCTCTTGAAGAAGTACATACATGATATCTCACATGTACTAAATCTAGAGGTGGTACAACAAGAACATGAAATCTCATATGATGAGAATCTAGTGGAGATATTGGACTATAGGCACAACTAGAAAATGGACCTAATGCCGTGGATCTATAGCCACAGTTTTAAAACAATGGTTATAGGTGGCTATAGCCACGGTTTTGTGGCCTATGGAAATGGTTTCAAAAACCATAGCTATATGACAATTGTTTTATATGCCTATAGCCACGGTTCTTCAAAGCTGTGGCTATAAGGTTCCTACGCTTCTGTGGGAAAAAAATTCCCGCAAAAAATTTGGCAGGAAGCCCTATCAGCACAATTTTGAGTATATTCCCACAGTTTTTATTAATATATATATATATATATCATAATATATATATATATATGTACCCAAATTGTGGTGGGTGTAGTGGTATGTGCGCTGGACTGCATAGTGGAGGTTCAAGGATCAAATCTCGTTGGGGACATTTATAATTTTGGAAATTACCATGGTTTTCCGAGGCTATAGCCATGGTTAAAACCATGTCAATAGTCACCTATAGCCACGGTTTAAACCATGGCTATAGGTCAAGCGCCACATTTTCAAATTTAGAGGCCTATTGCCTCAATTTTCAAAACGGTGGCAATAGGTAGTTATTACCACGGTCAAAACCATGGAAGTAGGTCGGGACCTACTTCCATAGAGATAGCAGCCACAGTTGGCCAAAACCATGGTCGTAGCCTTTGGACATAGTTTTGGGGCCTATTTCCACGGTTTTGAACCATGGTAATAACCCTTTTTCCAGTTGTGAGAGATAAGGTTTTATGAAACAAGACTACACACCTTGTAAAATTATGTGGAGGAACCATAAGTTTGAAGAAGAAACATGGGAATCATAAGAAACAATGAAGTAAAATTACCCTCACCTTTTTGCAACTGAGAAAATGAGATGAAATTTTGAGTATGAAATTCCTAAATGGGGGAAGAATATAATGACCCATGTTCTTTAAAATGATATTTGTTTCCTAAAAAAATATGTGTTATATTATATTACACACAAAAAACCATATCTCTTTAATAATGATCGATATATTAGTCATTAAAATGGGAAAATATTTATCAGTCCTATCTGTTAGAATCATCTCCCCAACACTATATAAATAAAACAAAATATTTTTAAACCAATCAACATCTTAGAAAATAAAAATATGTTACCATGGGAGAAATGATGGATAATTTTTAAAGGAAATAATTAAATGTTATTTATAGAGTATAAAGGGAAATGTGACCATTAGGATTTGACCATTATTGGACTATTGGTCAAATATGACCATTATTCAATATAACCATTGGAAAATTTGTCTATTGAGAACTATACCCATTGGGAATAATTCTAATGATATAATTTTGGTTTATAAGTAGTAATAAAAATGGATAATTAACGTAGAACGTAGAAGTGATGACCTTAACCAGCAGAGTCGCACCATATGAATCCCATTCTTCAGAAATTGGGAGGGTGGTATCATCATTGGTGTTTTACCTTGACCAAGTCCAAACTGATCTTCAACAAGTGAAGCTTGAATGAAATCATCCACTGGAGAAGTTCAAGTTAGTGGAAATTACCACTCGTTCATTATTATCCAAGCATCCCCATGAATATATTAATATCGTACAACTTACCCTTAGGTCATATGAGGGTGTTATAAGGGGTTACATGTCTATGCCTTATCTATTTAATGTTTAATTCATTTTTATAAATAAAATTTTTATTCCATTAATTTATTTTTAATAATAGTTTTTATTAATAAAATATATGTTGTACTTTTTATAAAAGATATAAATTTTTATAATAAACTATGAAATTATGGATAATATTTATTTATAATTAAATATTACATTAATTTTTTTTTAAAAAAAAATTAATGATAAAATAATTTTATTATGTCCTAGGAAATTTTTATGTGTCAGAAAGTTTCTTATTCCTTATAACCTGCTATTTTTAATAAATAAGGATTTCTATACTAAAAATTTAAATTTATAATATTTATAGAATTATTATGATAAAATGAAAATCATCTTTTTAAATTTGGACATTGAAATTAGGTTAGTGTGAATTTATGAGAATTATCTAAAATACTTTATTTTTCAGTGAATAGAAAAATATAGTTTGGGTTTTTCGGTATGTTTAATGACTTTATAATTATTTTATGATTATTTAATAATTAATAAACCATAATAAATGACAAAAAATATGATATTTTTTTAATATTAATTTTTTTAATGTATTTTAACCAATTTAAAAACCCATAAATCACTTTCCAAAGTCTAAAATGGAAACTTTGATTTTAAAAACGTTATATTGTTGAAAATTTAATTTTCCAGGCCAAAATAATTAATAAAAAATTATTATCAGTTCTTGTGGGTTAAAATAAATTAAAATTTGACCCAAATTCCAAAAAACATGGGAAAAAACCTTAGGCAAGCCAATGTCTTTTTATTTTACACAACCTTGATTTCTAAGGACTATATTTGAAAATTATTAAAAAATACTCTATTTTTTCTATAAATAACCACACATATATCCATTTAAATTCACTAAAAATATATCATCAATGATGCTCTAGTATTTTTTTCCTCTAAATTATTCCCCCAAGGTTTTCCTAATCCCCCGTGGTTCCATTACTCAAGATATAGAAGTAACTCTTCAAGGAAGGGGAATTATCCTTATTTTCTCTTCAATTCAAGAACCTCTTTTTCTATATGTATTCAAAATGTTATGGTCACTCTCTTTTATTAACATTTTTATCATATCCTTACTTCCAAATTATGTTTTATCAATGGGATGATCTTTCCCCATCTCATTTTAACCTTTAATAAAACCATGTTTTATACCCGTCATATTGCCACATTTACTTCACAAATTTCTCTCTCTACTAAAGAAAGTATCTATTATTTTAGTTTTGTGATTACCCAAACCTATTTCTTTTCTATTGTTATGCCAATAGATGTAAAAAATATTTATTTTATTTTTTTATTTACACCTATGAAACTTACATTCCCTTTTCATGGGAGTAAAATTATGTATTGATCATGTCTTTAAGCACTTTTCAATTACCATGATTTTGGTAAGAAACTCACTATTTATTCTCCATGGGTTATTAATGAAAAGATTTATTATGATCTATGTATATAAAATTAATTAATACATATGAAGGGTTCACACTAATAGCACTCTAATGCATTGGGTTAAGAATTTAATCTCTAGAGAAGAAAAGTTTTAAGATACCATGGTGAATAACCTTGGTAATTTTATTTTATATAACCTTGGTGATAAACCATGGTAATATTTTTAGGAATGTCTCATTTAAATGTTGTATCCACATTTACATATTATGATTCATGTTAATTTTATTAATATATTACTTATTATCTCTTTATAAATCCATAATTATATTCCTCATGTTCCTATTGATATTTTTCATGATCACATGTAAAATGTGTCCCTTACTTATTTCCTTACTGGGCCTCATGCTCACCCCTATCCTTTGATGCATGTCACTAGGATTTTAGATGCAGTAAATTTACATAGTATGAAGACATTAATAAGAAATTCAAGTGTAATAATTTTTTTTCATGTATTATATACCTTATTTCTAGGAAACTAAACATTACAAGATCTCCTGTTTGTACAATGTAATGAAACATTATGTTATAGAAAGGAATGATGCCATAAAAATCCATGTAACTACTATTGGAAACTATCTTCTGAGGTATCATCTCATATTTTCCCACTAATTTCACCCACTATCAACATTTGATCTGCCAAGAATATCTCCACCACCAAATCCTGCTTTATCACAATAGAATTTATGGGAGTACAAAAAGATATCACTCCAGCCCTGATATCTCAGCATAATCACCAATGAAAGATACATACTATGAAGAAATGATCTCAAGACATATAAATATATTATCATGAGAGTTTATTTAAATCTATTTAATATTCTACCACAGTCATGATTCCCTGATGTAAATATAGAAGCTTCTATTTGCACACTAATCACAATATAGGAGAATAAAACTCCTTCCTCAAGAGATGCTAGAAATATAACTAGGGGATAGTTGGCTAGTCATGTTACTGAGTCATCTAAATCCACTATATTTTAGTGGATACCTAAAGAATAACCACCTCTATAACCACCATATAATCTATATATTTACTCATAAGGAAGAAAACTTGGGTAACCACCTCAAGGCAGTCCTTAGCTTCTTAGGGGTCTGGCTCACCCTAGAACCTAGGAGGTCATTGCCACTGAAACTCATAGTGTACTCTAATTGTGAAAATCCTTGACTGGTACAATAAATGAAAATTACTAATCAATGAGTGGTGAAAAAATGGATAGACCACCCAGAGGTACCACCTCATATACATGACCCTATACTGAAGACTAATCACTCAACGGATTATCCTCACGATCACATAGTAGAATCTTGGATGACAATATTGGGGTAGACATCTTGAAATAAACAATATTCACCATAGACTATAAGTATATTAGGGAATATGATTTAATAAATAAATGGAAACCAAAACCCATTCCTATATAATTCATATATCATTATTTTCCCTACCAACAGTTCCTACATGTATCAAGTCAACAAGTAGTTTATCAGAGTCCAGGTGAATTGATACATCATCCCTTGTACCAACTCTGGAGTCCCTAACCTGAGAGACGAAATCAAAACACTTTAATAATATTTACTAAATCCCAAACCAAACCTCATAGATATAAAAAACTCCAAACTCCAATCCTAAGATGAATACTTTTCTGGTACCACTCTATCACGACCCGACCCATCAGGGTCTGCTTAGACTATGGTTTGCCTAGTGTAATGACCCCTAGCACGCCTACAATTGTCTAGGGGATAGAAAATAGAATAGTGTAGGCATATCACATACATGATATGCATTAACCAATTTTACCTGTACACACATACACATATCCATACCCATACAATGCAGAAAGTAAATTATAAGAAATACCAATGAATTCATACTACTATATCTCACAATCAGAGTACAAAAAAAGTACTCGGAAGCATACTGGACAAATACGACCCCACTAAAACCCAAAATAATCTCCAATATTCTTAAAAGTATGGTAATACTATCAAATAAAATATTTATATGAAACTAAGTCTATCTGGCTCAAAACTATGATCCACTTTCTCCTGGTCCTCTCAGGACTCTATCAAAATTATTGTTGTCTACAAATGATATGAATTGTGTGGGTAGAGACCATGCATGGGTGATTATAATAATACCTAGTAGGACACCCCAAAATTATTAATCATAAATCACAAATAATAGTCATCTCATCAGCACACTATTATATAAATCAATATATGAGACATAAAAATAATAAAAAACTTAGTTATACTCATTATAGAATCTAAGTATCAAGGGATTATAACCATACTATTAGCCATATGACTCTGATTAAGGATTCAAGGTAATTATCATCTGGGAGAATCCACTCCATGATCAATGATTTCACTGATGGTCCTCATCTTAGAGGTCATTCTCATTGAGGAATTAAAATAATTACTCTTAGGATCTTTAAAAATATCGATACATAGATAGGAGATCATAACTAGGACCACTGGGGGACACCCAAAACCCTACTAGATCAACCTTCTAGATAAGGGATTGATTCTCTGTACATGGTGTTCATGATGATACCATGAACCCTACCTAGGATAATGAATTAATGATATAGGATCCCACCCTAGTAACATAGGGAGACACACTGAACTCTATCCGAGACAAAACCCATAGAGGAGATCACAATATTATACTCAGGATATAATATCACACTATAAACTCATATTATTAGACCAAGGAAGTACAATCAACTGAATATGATCTAAACTGAGAAATGAGGGGGGGGGGGTAAAAATTGTCATAGAGGAAGCAAAAAACATGTATAGAGGGTAAACAACGTGTAACACTAAACCTAAAGCAGCCCATATCCATTACCATGATCCTTTGACCATGCCCATGTATACAATCCATTCCCATGAACCTATCCATGCATGTGTACCTAGTTGTGTTTGAGTATTATGTTGTTCCCATGTAATCCAGTGTTCCTGACTGTGTTTGTACTTGTGTATCCTCTGAGATTCATGCCAAGACACCATCATCGGGTCACACGGTGTGTGACATGTTTCACATGGTCTGTAATATTTTATTTCACATGAATACCCGAGTTCCAAAACCAAGGTCTCCACATAACATGTGTTCTTTAGGGCACACACTGTGTAACGCATTTAGAACACATGGGTTCTTCATGATTCTTATGAGCGTGCTACTAGTATTTTCATTACTGCCATTGATCACACCAATGAAACTAAGGCTGAACCTTAATTGAGACCCACCATCATCAGTGTTTAGATTTAAACCACCAACTCTGATAGGGAAACCACCCCTATTATAGGACACCATTTTTATACACCAAACCATTAACTAGGAAACTCAAATAAAATTATATCTCTAATACCATCACTGTGAACTCCTACCAATCCATTGATCTAGGATCCAAACCCACAATATCGATCCATTTCTCTGAAAAGTGATTGGATAATGATTTCCTATTGACTTCTTTCTGAATCACTAATCAAAAAAAAAAATTAATGATGAATGTTGATAGAATAGGGGAGAAAATAATAGTACACAACTAGTGGAATAAACCTCATTCATTATTTGGATTGGACTCGATTCATTTCACTAGAATGAATAACAAATAGTAATAAAAGTATATCAATTATCCAAAACATAGGAAGATAAAACATGCACCCACATAACATGACCAACCTAAGAATAAAACTCTTAAAAGAATTGATCCACCACAATAATGATATAAAAAATAGGGATAAATACACATAAAACATTTCCTACCTCAGGTTGGGACTGATTGACGAATAATAAGGAATCCATGTTTCCATTTTTGGTGGAACCCATTAACTTCGTTGTCATTGGAAATCCTTACGGTGTACCTATCATCAATCCACGATCCCAATACATACCAATTCTCCCCTATGATCTCCTCTAAATTCTCAGGGTTATGTTTTATAACCTTTTGAGTTTTCTATAAGTGTGTATTTATCAAGGTTAATTCATTTAGGATTTAATTAAGAAAATTAAATAAATATTATAATTTATTTAATTATTTTTCCCATGATGGTTCCCAAGAAAAATACCCAATTATGACAAATATTATGTCACTCCTTGCGTAAAACATACATTTCAGATTCAATGACAGAATTATATTTCTAAACCAAAACTCCATTTTGGAGTTATTCCACTATTATGGGAAAAATATGATCACATGATATAATATATTTAATATTTATATAATATCAATACCAAGCCTCTTAAGGCCTCATAATCTCGTGTTGTCTCAATACCTAGATCCAATAATATTATTAGATATATTCCAAATCATTACATGAAAAAATAGAGACATTTTATGTTTTCTAAAAAGGAATTTGAGATCTTGAGGTTATGGAGGAATTATATTTTCTTATACCAGGTTTCTATAAAGAATAACTATCCAACTTTGACAATAAATGACCTATTTGATCAAATTAAAGGTGTGAGATAGTTCCCAAAGATTGTCCTTAGCCCCAACAATCACCCACTATGAGTTTGAGGGGAGGATATTCCAAAGATGGAATTCTAGTGTCATTATAGTCACTATGAGTACTTGGTGATTCCCTTAAGCCTAATGAATTCCTCATAAGTATTCATGAAACTCATGGAAAATAACATTAGACCCTTCTTGGAATGTTCCATGAAAATATTCATTGATAAAATCCTCACGTTCTCAATGTTATAGGAGGAGATTATAAGAATCTTGAGGACGGTTATAGACATACTTCGATAGAACCAAGTTTATGTAAAGATCTCAAACCATCAATTATTGATTCGATAGGTAAAACTATTGGGACATGTAATCTTAGTAGAGGGAGTAAAAGTGGACCCAATAAACATTAAGTAAATAGTAGCTTGGGATCCTCCAAAAAATGTGACCGAGGTGTGGAGATAGCTTGCAATAGTATGATACTTCAATATATTCATTCCCAATTTATCTAGTATTGTGAAAAATCTTAATACCTTAACCCAAAAGGGTCCACCATTAATATTGATAGATAATTTCAAATAATATTTTTAGGAGATATGATTGAGGTTGATGAGGACCACCATTTTGATAATTCCAAAGGAGGGTGTTGAGTATGTGGTGTTATTTAATGCTCCTAGAGCTAGGATTGGATGCGTTTTATTGTAGATATAACCAGTCATTAATTATGGGGCCCGAAAGGCGATACCCCATGAAAATAATTATATGACAAATGATTTGGAGATAAATGTGGTTGTTTTTCCCAAAAGTCTTGGAGAGATATCTCATGGGGGAGCGATTCATCATCTATGATAACCATAGGAGTCTTAGATATATCTTTTTGTAGAAAGATCATACCTTGAGGTAGAGGTGGTGATTGGAGTTCTTATAAGACTATGATTTTGAGATAGTGTATAATCTCATGAAAGGGAATGTGGTGAAAAATGATCTTAATAGGAAAACACAATCATAATTATTGAGTGAGGTGTTAGCATAGTTATCCCTATTATTGTTTTCCTTTATAGAAGAGGGAAGAGAAGCATAACTACAGTAAATGGTTGTTACCTATCTACTTCTTTAGTGTGTTAGAGAGGAATACCTTGGATATATCGATTGTAAGGTGTTGGATAACAAAATATCTATAATAAAGGATTCTGATGGATTTTATAAAGGTGGATATCATGTCGTTCTTTTTTGAGGATGAATGATGGTATGAGTCACACTACGGGTGGAGGTGCTGAGATAGTTTCATAAACCCCCCTTAGAATTGTATCTAAGAGTTTAAAAGATGTACCAAGACTTTTGATGTTAGTTTTAGTGGCCAGGGATGATGTTGACTCTAGCTGAATTTATATCTTGATTACTCACTTTATAGTAGGTCAAGTTTGAGAATTAGGTACCAACAGGTTTAGCCCAACCTATTGAGGTTCCCAAGTGGAAGGGGGATGTTATCTATATGGATTTTTTATAGGAATTATATGATCAAATAGAGTTCATTATGATATCTATGTGATCATAAGTCATCTCACTATGTTGTCCCACATCTTAGCAATATATGAGCAGAGTTCAGTTGAGAGTTTAGGATGACTTTACATGAATGAGATAATATGGTTTCATGGAGTTTCTTGGAGTATTGTTTTAGATCATGAGGTTAAAATCACATATTGATTATGGGGAGGATTATAGGAGGATTTTGGGACTCATTTATGGGTGATCACGATGTTCAAACCATAGAAAGATGACCTATCAAAGTAGACTATTTATGTCTTGGAGGATATACAGTCTTGCATGTTGGATTTTGACCACAGTTAGGTGGATTACATACTATTGGTAGAGTTTTTATATAACAGTAGTTACCAATATTCCATTGGTATAAAAAAATTCAAGGCCTTATATGGGAGACCCTATAGGTCACTATAGAGTTGGATGGTTTAAAGAGAGATAGAACTTATAGATCTAATGTTGGTGTAAGAAATTATAGGAAAGGTGAAGGTCATCTAGGAGTAGATGATAACTTCCAGGAGTCATGGAACATTTTATGATGACTAACGATGGAGGATATTGGAGTTAGATGAGGGAGACCATTTATTCCTAAAGGTCTCACCTCACTAAGGATTAAAGATATTTGATAGGGGTGAAAATTATAATTAAGGTTCATTGAACACTTTTATATACTACACAAGATTGGAAAGTTGGAAACCACTTATCCTTACCTCCACAATTAGAATAGGTTCATGATGTCTTCCACATGTCACAAGTGAGAATATGCATTCAGGTCTCATCACATATCATTGACTGGGTTCAGATAAACATTAAGGGTATTGAAACATTCACATAGTACCTGATGGTGATTTAGGATTAGTAGAATAATATCCTTTATAGGTAAGTTATTCCATTGGGGTGCATTCGATGGTATCATGGGATCCTCAAGGAGATCTCAGTAGAATGAGAGAACCAAATTCAAGCTCAATACCCTTATATATTTGAGTAGGTTTTTTCTTTTCATGATGAAAATCCCTAAAGTAGGGATAATTTAATAAATCTATTTTTTCTATTAAATACTTTGGAATACTTTAAATAATACATTATGAGTAATGCGTGGAGTTGGTAAAACAATTATAGGCCCTATGGGGCCTCGATATTTATATATTAAATATATTGAATATAATTTATTACGTATGCATATTTTTTTTGAAATAATTTAATATCTATTGAATGGAACCTTTGATAGGAAATCCAATACTTCCTGCGACTCCAAAACTCAAGGTTTACTATAGGCATGACACAATGTTTTTACTCAGTGGACTTAGAGTCACCGCACAACCATTGGTGGATTAGATGGATTAAAAAAATTTAAGAACTTAAGAATTTAATATTTTGTATATACTGTATAATTATTGAAAAAACATCGGAGTCCATCTATTTAATTTTTTTATAACTGATTTCTAGGGTTATCTATATAAATTCTATAAATCACCAAGAGAATAGGAGTGAATCCATAAGCATATTTTTGACAAACAAACAAGAGATCAATACATCAATAATTGGATTTTGTGGGAATCATCAAAGATAATAGAATTCCCAGATCTAGATGGGGATATTAACATGCGATTATTCCTATTTAGTGATCAATACTTTTTCAAAGTAGGGATTTAATTGTTATGGTTTAATTACACATTATTGATTTCAGTGATGAACATATATTAATTAATTTAATAATTAATTCATGAATTGTATTTCACTTATTATTTTCAATATTTTTCTTCCTAGAATTAGTAATTAATGGTTTATACAATTACCCAAGGACTCATGAGTTTTTATACCAACAAAAAAACTCAAACCAAAAAATGGAAAACATTTATTTACATCTTTTGTGTTTCATGGATTTATCCCTTCATTCTACATGCTTTCATCAAAAGTGTTCATTTGCCTAGTGGTTTAACCCATTTTGGGAACCTATTTTATTACGCAATCCACCATGAAATCCATAGATTTTTGTTAACGTTTTGGAATCAAGGATTATAGTTTAATAAAGAGTGATTTTGATGAAAAAAATACAAGAATGGATCATGGATGACAGTTTTGTAGACAATGCATAAAATATATGATTAGAGGTGATGTTGATAGATTTTACAGTGAAGAGCGATTTGAGTCTGACTTCCAGTAAGCCATTGATACTGTTAAAATAGATTTAAGAGTTATGTGTGTAAATACCAGAATAATTGATGGTGATGATGGCGTGGTCAAAGGAATGTGAAGATCTAGAATTTCTATGAAATTTCATTCTATACTGCATGTAGCTCAGAATAATTCATGCAGTTTGGACCCTTCTTTATGGAACTAGGGTTTCAATATGAGAAATATATTATACAACCATGTAATTGTTCTACATACTATGTGATCCCTAGGTTAACAACATAGAATTACCATGCAACATACACAATCAACGTACATAGACATGGTTTTAGTATACAAACACGATAAGAGTACAAGGACATATAGAGATACATAGGTAAGATCATACTTAATGGGAGATGATGTGTATTCTTAGTACACATTGTGTACTCATTATAGGGTAGGTTAGTTCCCATATCTATTTATTACATATTACATTTAAGTATATGCACATTTCCTTGGTCTTACCTTATGAGGGTACATTATTTCATCCCATTTTGAGCATTGGATTATCGATCCCCTCTATAGGATAGTTCTAGATAGAGTTAGGAATCCATCTTTATAACCCAATGTATCAACCCTATCTTTTATAAATAAAAATCCCTTTTTAAATGAGTAAATTACATTATTATGAAAAATAGTTATAGAAAACACATACACTACTTTAGTTATTTTGAACCATTATAAGTTACATCTTGTCAGATTTAAAATAACATTAAACACCATAACCATTGATAATAGAGCTATTTAATAGTGGCTATTAATATTGTTATAAATTAGGGGTTATGATAAATTGTAATTGATACAGAAGAATCCATAGTCTCAACCAATAGTATCATTCCATATGAATCCCATTTAACAATGTTTCTGATGGAGATGGAATGATGAGGCTTTTTCTTGAAAAATCCATATTCAAGATTCCAAAACTAAAGAATGATAAAAAATGTTTACGAGAGAAGTTTAAGATTATCAAGAACACAACCTATACTATACTCATAGAACTACCCCAAGAAAGTGTCACCATCTCATACCTTACCCTTAGGGAATACACTAGTGTAATAAGGGGCGATGTATCTAGACCCTAAGAGTATGAATTTTTAAATATTTATTTGTAATAAAATAATGAGTATATTTATACCTTTTATTTTTAATTTATAAATAATTAAATATGGACTTTGATAAAAAGTAGATTTTAATATGATGAAACTCAAATTGTATTTATGGGAAATATATAGTTTTAATCAATATAATATTGTTGATAAATTCAATAATTTTAAAAATAAATGTTATTTTAATAATTTTTTATCAAATAATAAATATTTAAATATAATTGATAGTATTATTTTATAATTTTAAATTTATTTTTTAAGGGTTAGAAAATTATTATCATTTTAAAAACCCATATTATTTAATAAAAGGATATTTTTGATTTAAAATAGTAAGTTTTAATATTTATATAATTTTTATGACACAATAAATATAATTTTCGAAATCATCACATCAAATTTATCCAAGAATGAGGTTTTCATAATTTTCTGAGATAGTTGAATTTTTAAGTAAAATTTCAATAGAGTATAAATATTTGGTATGTATTATGGCATAATTGTATCCCAAAAGTGATGTACAAGATAATATAAATAGCATAGATGATAAAAATTATGGTCCCCTTTAAAATTATGTGTTTTTAATTTATTTTATTATCGTCATAATCCCTTAATGAATCCTCAAAAACCTATATTATATTTTAAGTATTTAAAATTAATTATTTATAAATATGAATCAATTCCACATCACTAAGGGTATTATTTTAATTATTTCAGTTATTAACCTTATATAATATTTTAAACCACTCTTTCTTGGTAGAAAACCTAAGAAAAACCATTGAAAGGTTTTTGGTTTTTATTATTTTGTAATATATAGTCAAAAACCTTAATTTATAAATTAATAAGAATTCCCCTCTTTTACTATAAAAACCCACCCAACCTCCCATTAATATTCACTCAAAACTATTATAACACAAATTTACACTTCCTTTAACTCTCTATATCCCTCCCAATGTTCCTTAATCTATTAATAATCTCTTCCAATGCTTTTTGAAGTTCCCTCTCAAGGTAAGGGATCTACTCCATCTCTTTATTCAAGCACTATATTTAAATTATGCCTTTTGATTTCCAAATTTTCATGTTGGGATATGTTTTTACACATCCCTATTACATTCATTATGATTTCCAAGTGATTATAGAACTATTTAACTCTCATTAATCCCTTCCATGAATCTTTATGTACCCCCCATTTTTCTGTAAAAATTATCCTGTGATATTCTATACCAAACATTTGTGTACTGAATACCCATCACCATTTACACTAAAGGTTATTCACGTATATGTACCTATCATTAATTTATTTTTCAATAACATTTATGTTACCCACACTCCTTAATCATGGGATTAAAATTGATGAAATACTTCCTTGTGTTCTATAATCTATGTGGCACACGCATGCATGTGAATGATATAAATGTGATGGATGGGACCATAATTTCATATCCCTCTAATGCATTGGGTAATGTTTTTACCTCCTTAGGAACCATGTATGGTTTATAGGAGGTTATCCTAAGCACACTTTGTTATGATGTCTCAATAATTATCCTTGAATTACATTTATGATGATAGGTTTTATGTTGTTTCCACTTCTTATCTTGAGTTTATGTTATCATCTTGTATCATGATTTGATGTTCAAGTATGTGATTATCACACCTCTTATGTTACCTTGATATGACTATTTACCCACTTGTACTGATTTAAATTAGGATATACTTTTATTATTAATTTAATGGGATATATATATCACCCCTTTCTTATGTATGTCCCTAGGTTATCTAATGTTGTTTTAGAAGGAAAATATAATTTTAAGGTCATGTTGTAATGTTTTTAAAATAATTTAATTGTTTCCATGTTTTATGTTAATGTGATATGTACCCAATATCCTAAATACACTAGACCTCACAATTTTTTTTGGATTTTATTATGTTTTCCTTAATAATCTCTTTACAAACCATTATTAATGGAATAAAAATTCCCATAAAATCTTATTGTAGGTAATATTTCCAAAATAACATATTTTGAAACCTAAAAATTCATAGGTTAAATAATATATGTTATTTATTAGTTATCAATTCAATGTTAATGGTTTCCCATTTATGTGTTTAGTATTTTAAAAATTATCATCTCTAATTTTTTCTTTTACTTTAGTTAATGGCTAGAAATGGAAGGAATCGAGTCAAAAACCAATGTAAGGGGAAATATGATGAATGAACAAATGATATTCCCAACCCAATGAGAGTAGGAGATGATAAATTCATGAATATAATTTCTTAATCAATACAATTTCTAAATATAAACTTGAATTAGGGGGAAACCTACACCCCATAAGAAAGATTATGTTTAATTAAAAACCTTTATATGGAAAAGGCCTTTGCTTTTAAATAGATATTATAATCCCTTAATCATATAATAACGGTTAAAATACATTTAAAAGAACTTCTACATCCTTAAATTCTATAAAAATAGATTTCCATGATAACTTTTTATCATATATAGGGTGAATATTATCAACACTGGATGTTGATCGAAAATACCAAACCCAAGGAGGATATCAAAGCGATGGAGTGGAAATAATTTTGAAAAATGTTTCTTAAAAAATAATTTTTTGGAAATCCATGATTTAAAATGGAGAGGTATTTCTTTAGCCTCAAGAAAACGGATGAATAATCTATCAGGGTGTATGAGGTGAACTTCAAAAATAATTGCAATATACAACTCTAAATTTTTCACCTACAAAAAAATTAAAGTTTACTACTTATTTAATGGTCTAAAAGTGAGTATATGAAAATATTTGGAGATTTGAGACTTTGAAATCTTTGAGGATATTTCAAAATGTTCCCTCAAAGTTGAAATAGAGATAAAATAATCTCAAGGGTATCTTGGGACCGGAGATAGGAAGAAGAGGATGATTTTTAATTCTGGTGATATTATGGAGAAATATCATGGTGTAATGGAATTAAAACATCTCACTTGTTAAAAGTTTGGGAAGAAGAATCTTGAAAATTACCTGAAGGGGATAAGTAAATGTTTTAGGTTTGGTATGGAAGGTAACCTCACTAGTGATTGCTGATAAGATAAACCCACCAATGTGATGGAATAAAGGAATTTTCAAGTCAACCCTCTGCCTATTGTCTAATGTTTCAACTGTGAGTAACATGGAAACTATGTAAATTAATATACTAATCCAAGGGTTTTTAATGACAGTAATCTCCAAGTCTTAGATAGAAAGGGGTTTCTTATTTCATCACAACTATTGAGGTCGATCCCAATAACTAAGTGGTGATAGATAAACTAGTTTTTCATTAAAGGATAAAAAATGTACCATTTGATTATAGTTCTATGAATTCTTTCATATCATTCATTTTTAGTAGAACTATTCAAATACCACAACAAAACATGGAAGTCAAGTTATCAGTGAAGATGAAAAATAGGTCAATTATTGCATCCCAAGAATATAACTCACCCCTATAAATATTTATGGGATTAATTTCCTAGGAAACTTTGTTATACTCCTTTTAAAAAAATTTATCACTATTCTAGGTATAAATTGGATTTCATTGTATAAAGACAACTGACTGGACCAAATGAAATTATTTATTATGTCCAGGCATTGATAAAATTAGAATTTACATTTCCCAAAATACATTTAGATACAAAGGCATAATGAAGTGGCAGTGTAAGGTCCAACCCACATAGAAAACTGGTAGGATGGAAACCTAGTGGTAAAAACCATTTGGAGGGATTCCTCATGATCAATATTAAGTTTTTGTTTTCTAATAACTATATATATTAGGTTTTAATTTAGATAAAATAAAGGGTTTAGTGTTAATTACATGGTTTATGAAAAAGTTAATCCTAAATCTATATTTGGATAGACAAATGGATTAAGCTGTGAAGTGGTGAAAAGGTAACCAATTGGTCTTGGTCCAACCAATTTTATATATCTAATATGGAAGCTACTCCTTGGTCTAGATATTGTCAAAAACTATGTTCAAGAATCTTGGATTCTAGGCAGAAATAATCACAATCTATTGGTCCCAGTTTTATCAACTCCAAATATGTTAGGGTCCTTCGATTACATCTCTGATGGTCAGGGTAGATCCAAAATAATGATATTAATAACCTTTTAACCAAATTACTAACCATTGGGTTCCCAAGTTTCAATTTAGATATTCATTACATTAAAATGTACCCATACTCTGGATCCCTAACCATAAGATGATTTTCCATGAATTAATGTATAAAAAAACTAGGGAAACAGATGGAAACATGCTCAACATGATGAATAAACAACTCAACATAAAACACTAAAAAATTGAAATAATATACAATTAATTAAATACTAACTTGAATGAAGAAACAATGAATAATGCAGTGGGAATAAAATTCAAGAAACCAAAAGACTTTGATTCAAGCATTGGAGAAATAATAAACAAAAAATGTGTCTTGGGATTGAAATAGGTTACAGTGGAATTAATAAAAATAAAATAAAATAAATGAGTAAAAAAAACTAAAAATAAAATGGGAAAGAAATGTAGAATAAAAGAGGTAGTTTGACCATCACATTCCAAGATCCCATGCATTAGAGTGGTGGCTATATATCTATAAGGTTGGGAATATCATAGAGCATAACTAATTTATGTCATTAATATTAATTAAGTGACTTATGCAGCAAGGATTTGACAACATCTAATTGGATTTCACACCATATACTTGAACTATGAAAATCACACCAAATCTTTTGGATCTCATGGAATTAAAGGCCTATATCTTCTATATGATTTAAAATTCAAGATTTTCACATTGTGTACCAAGATCATGTCATGTATTTAATTAGTTTTAAAATTAGAGTATTCCATGATGTATAATATAAATTTTATAGAGTGTACTTGGTTCACACATTGTACTTTGAAACATAATATTTAAGACTCATATATGGAATGGGACATGAGAGGCGGTGGACTGCTTCGGGACAGTTGGGGATCTGTTTTTGTTGTCTTCAGCACCTTATATGGCCCAGGTAGCTCCTTGGGTGCTGAGGTTTGTGTCCTTCATTTTGGGCTTACGGTTTGTAGAAGGAGAGGTTTGCAGGTCACTGAGGTTGAGTCCGATTCTGAGGTGTTAGGTAAGGTGCTTTAGGGTAGTTGTGGGATCCCATGGGAGCTGGTCTACCTCGTCCGGAGATGCAAGGTAGATTCTGATCAAGGAAAGACTATTCACCATAGTTGGAGGGAGTCGAACTTTGCGGCCGACAGGCTTACTCGTTTGGGCCGGTGGGAGGAGATGCTTATGGTTTATGACAACCTTCATTCTCTCCCCCTAGAGTGCATCTGCATGGTTCAAGGGGATGCCCTTGGCCTCCATTTCTTTCATCCTCCCTGATGAATTTCTTCCTTTGTTTTCTTTTCATGCAAATTAATACAAAAAAAAACTTTTAGTTAGGCCTTTCGCTTACAAGTGGTCTGCTCAAGGAATACACATCATCTACTTTAGATTCACAATGTGAAATAATGAACTTTTTCATTTTACAAACATTACTCATTTGAGTCTTGAATTCCTAATTCCTTTGAATATACATAACAATCAAGTATATTATCAAATAAAGCATAATTTATCCTATACTAAATGATTCTAATACGTATATAAAAATTCATCTAACCAAATCCCCCCATGCTTTAAATATTTCTTTTCCTCAAGAAAAAAACATCCCAACAAGGATTCTAAATCAAACAATTTTTAAATAGGATACATTCATTTGAACATGGAAAATAAAAATAAGTGCATTAAAGAAAATAAATTCCTATAGGATCAATTCAATAGAGAAAATTATTCATACCTCATAGTTATGTTCTTTATTCATATTATTTATTATTTTAATTACAATTTCAAAACTTTTCATTAGAAGCTATACCCATTTTTAAATTTACCTCACAATGAATTCTATCTCATAAAACAAGGTAAAATGAAATTAGATCTATGGTCATACCTTGAATACATGTTCCTAACCTTGGATTTCATTTGTTCTAACATCCCCACTTCATAAAGACAAATAAAAAAAATAATCATAAGGGATTATGTAATAAGGTTAAAATGACTTTAAGGCAGGGGGAAAGAAAGAAAATAGTAAAACTAAAGCTCAAAAAGAAGGGTAAGCTATATAATATAATACATGATAATTATAAATAGTGAAATAAAGTATCTCATCTATGAAAAAAATGTCTCTATACTCTAAATAACTCAAAGTATGAAAATGTCAATAAAGTATAAAGAACATCCCCTGTTTCTTTCTCCTTTTTATTTTATTTATTTTTTTGAAAGTCAGTTCGAGAACAGATCACACATACTTCACTTAACCACATATGATCCATCATAAGATTTAACATTCTAGTAATACTATTTTTTATGTCCATAATACACAACCCATTTTTTATGTTTCGAAGGAATAGGGTAAGCATCAAAAATTCCAAAAGTAATCATGGACCATGTCATATAAATCTGGTGAAAATACCACCATATATGACCTTAGTATCAAACATCCCATGTATGCAAGAGGGAAAAATCACCCAGACTTATTCAAAAGAAAGCAATGTATAATACCAAGAGTAGGTTAGGAAGGTATAATAGGATTGAAATGGCTCCATCATAACAAGGTTATTAGTGGATATTATGGGATAAATAAGGTTAGATGTATAGGTGGGTCTTAGGATAAATGGCACAATAAATATTGCCTCAATCATTTTAACAATGTATTTTTTCAATCATAGACACTATAATATTACAATAAAAGTTTTTTTAGGTTTACATTCCCCAAGAATATCTTATGAAATATGATTAGAAAAATATGAAAATTCTTTTCTAGAATCCTCTCAAGAATGGGAGTATATAAAACACCAAACAAAGACTAAGGGAATAATATCCTATAAAAAGTCAATCAAAAGAAACTATAATAATATATAATTAGAATTAAATTGCTCAAATGAAGGTTTCATGGCTGAGATATAAATGAAATTATGGACAAAAATGAAATAGAAATTAATAATTTTAAATTATGGAATTTAGATCTCCCTGTAATAAGATTCATGGCATGGGAGAAATTTTTGGATGGGGACAGAAAAATTGAATACCTGTAAAAATTATTAGAAGAAAAATACATGCACTAGATAAACCATTACTAAATAGGGGTTAATAAATATGGAATTAGAAAAATAGGTAGGTTCATAGAATTAAAAGTTTGAGAAAGAAGATCAGATAAATTAAATAAGAGGCTATAAAGAGGCTTTGGATGGCTGATGAATAGAAAGTGATAGAAAAGTAAAAAAAGGTCATGAACACAGAATGAAAAAATATGAGTTTCCTTCCATAAAGCACTAACAAGGAAATCAATATCCAAACAGATAGAAAAAATAATCTTATGAACTTTAAATAAAGGGATCACCCTTCATGAAATGGTTCATGATAAATTTTTAGTCTTTGTCCATCAAAAATTATGGGTGGTCCTTCACCTTATTAAATTTCTATTTCCCCATAGGGGAACACTATTATGAATTTAAGGATACATTACCATTATAATTTCATTTTCCTCAGGAATGATCTCAATTGGGAATTAAAAATTAAAACATTATCCCATGGTACAATGATTTTTTAAAAAATGCATTGGTCGTTCCATTTGGTTGTTTTTTATTTAAAAATATGATAATTTTATAAGAATCCCTTATAATATCTTAAATCTTATCAATTTTTCACATTCTGACATCCCTATATTTTTGAGCGTTCAGGTTTAGTGTCTTAATTTCCCAATAAGGGTGATGTTCTATTTCAACTAAAAAGTGACATGGATTCTAATAAAAAATAATTAATGGGGTAGTTTTGATGGGCGTTTTATATGATGTGTGACATGCCTTAAGTGATTCATAAAGTTTAAGACACATATACTTTCTAAATGTTGCCACATATTTTCTAGAACTTGTTTATTATTCATATTAGACAACTCAACTTGCCATATTATTTTTGGGTGATAGAGAGTTCCAATGTTATAACAGATTCAATAATTTCTGAGAAATCATTTCACAAAATTATTTTAAAAGTGAGTTCCCCAATCACTAATGAGGAATTAGGGAAATTTAAATCTTGAGAAAATGTTTTTCTGGAATAATTCCATGACCACTATAGCTATTTCATGGTGGTGGCATTAGATTCTACCCACTTCAAAATGTAATCCACATCAACTAGGATGTAAAATTTCTCATGAGAATTTTAGAATGGGCCCATAAAATCAATTCCACATATATAAAATATTTTGACTTCTAGAATAGGATTTTTGGGAATTTAATTTATTTCCAATAGTTCTTGTTCACTGGCACCGATCTTAGCTTTGAAAGAAACTCCTCACATCCCGATGGAGTGTGGGTTAGAATAGTCCCTTTATAGGATTTTATCTATAATGAATTTAGGTCCATGATGAAATCTAGTTGGTGATGTGTGACACATCTCGAGTATTCTTTAATTTTGATCTTTTGGGATGTAACATCACATTAAGTTATCACCACAATGATTAAATAATAGTGAAATATCCCAGTGATAGTGTGAGGCCTCAAAAAAGAATTTTTTCTTTTATTGGTAGGATAAGTTGGGGTAAAGTGTTACTATGGAAAAAAAGTTTTCAATGTCATAAATATACATTTGGGATTGTGTATTTATATTAAACAAAGTTTTATTAAGAAATCCCTTCTCAATATCTAGTTAATCTCCATCCTCAATACTAGGCAGTGGGATTCTAAATAGGTTATTAAAAATAATATTCTCATGAATTTTTGTATCCTTTATTATTATATCAAATTCATATTGTATTAGAATCCACCATATCATCCGTAGTTTGGAATCCTTTTTACTTAATAAGTATTTGACTACTGCATGATCAGAATATACCACTAATTTAAACAGTATGAGGTATGATTGGAAATTGTCAAACACATAGAAGACTATGAGTAGTTAATTATACGTGGTCATATAATTGACCTAAAATTTGTTCAATGTATAAAAAATATAATAAATGGAAAAAAATATATTTATGACCTACTATCCTAAAATAGTGCCTATAGTTAAATCACTAGTGTCACATATTAGTTCAAAATCTTTTTCCTAATATGGTTATATTATAATAGGAGTGTCTACTAAAATATTCTTTAGAGTGTTGAATTCCCACTAACAAAATTTAGTGAAATAAAAAGGAGTATCATTTAATAAAAGGTGTATCTGTGGGTGAGATATTATTGAAAATTCTAAAAAAAAGCCGTGATAAAACTTGATGTGGACCAAAAACCCCTGTATACCTTTCATTATTGCATGCTCAGGTAAATCATTAATTACATTAACCTTTACTAGATTGAATTCCATTCCTTAATTTGATATTTTTTTCCAAGGACTATACCTCCTTGTACTATGAAATGAAATTTTTCCAATTTGTCACAAAGAACTTCTCTTCACAGGGTTTTAAGACTATGTTTAGGTTTCTTAGATAGAATTTTAAAGATTATCTATAAATAAAGAAATCATCAATGAGAAATTATAAACACTAATCTACCATATCATGAAATATACATCTCATACACCACAAGAATGTTTACAGTGTGTTTCACATTCCAAAGTAAATCCTTCTATAGGTGAAGGTTGAAAAAGGACATATAAATGTAATTTTCAAGTAGTCTGTTGGGTCAACTGAAATTTGATTGTATCTATAACATCCATATAGATAATAATATAATTTATGTCTAACTAGACTCTCTAATTTTTGATCCATGAATGAGAGTGTATAATGATCCTTTTGATTCACCATGTTGATATTTCTATAATCAATAAATACTCTCCACCCTCTGATAGTTCAAGTTTAAATGAGCTCATATTCATCATTTTTAATCATGATCAATATACCTTTATTCAAGACTATTTATAGTGGGATCACCCACTAACTATCAGAGACTGAAAATATTATCCTAGCATCAAGAAAATTCAAAAATTTCTTTTTGAATATCTCTTTCATTAGTGGGGTGAGTTTCCTATGGGGTTGACATTTGTATTTAAAACCTTCTTCTAATACAATATTCTGGATGAATATTGTTTGAATTATTTCTTTAATGTCATCCAATAAATAAGGAATTTATTTTTTGTGTTTTTTTAGGAATTCAATGTGTTTTTAATATTTCACATGAATCATTTCTATATTGATAATGATTGAAAATGAAAATACTATTTATAATAATGAATATAGTAGTGTGATCAACAAAGGTTTCAATTCTAGTGTTGGGGGTATGATGACTGAGGCTACGAATAGTAAGATAATATCAATTTTCAGTAGTTCAATGTAATTTACACCCTCATAGTCACACTACTAGAAATTATGTGTATAGAAAAACTTATATAGTCATGATTTAAAAAAACCGTGGATATAGGTTAAGATATGGACACAGGTCATAAAATATATATGGAATTACCCCTTTCTCCCTATTCGCTCACGATCCCCACCCCTTTATTCCCTACTCTCTCACGATCCCCTCCTCACTACCTTTATTCCCTACTCCCTATGACCCTCCTCACTTGGTGCTACCACCCAACCTCCCACCATTCTACTCCTCTGACATGGCCACCCACCTTTGAGAAATCCTCCTTTAATGATACACTCACCCCACCTCCCATCCAATGCTTCCCTGAGGTAGCCTCCCCACTTCCTCCTCTGGAACACCTCATACATGGCCACCCAACCTCCATTAATTCCTCCTCCTCCGATAGGGATCTGACATGTCTCTGACTCTATCTTCACCTCCACCTCTGCCTTTGAGCTACCATCCTCCTCGACTCATGGTATAACGTCTCTATAGTCTAACCACATTTTATAAACTCCTCCACATCTCACCAGTTATTCATTAGGGTTTGTTTGAGTGAAAATTAATGTATTTCTTCAAATATCTTTTTGATTTCATCCATAGGGTTTTATTAACTCTAATTTTCTCCATTATACATCTTCATAATAATGTTGACTATAGAAACATATGAACCAAGATAGTGCTATTTCCTCACATTCCCTCTTATTTATACCACCATGAGAGGTTTTTTCTGATTTCATATCCTTTCATTGGTTAATATTTATTTGTTTCCATTTCTTATCTTTCTAATATACATATTTTTCTTGGATAGGTTTTAGTTGTTTAGTTTTATCACATTTTATTCTTGAAGAACAATCAACATAGTTCATAATAAGTATCCACTAGACAAAATATGTATGTTAATCTTCCTCATTTGAAAAAAATTATCATGGAAACCTCACTTATTCCATTTTAAGGACATTAAAACTAGAGATATTTAACATCAGTAGCATCAATCTCTTATGTCTAATTATTTTCCTTCAAAAAACTAGACATTAAAAAAATGATAGGTTGGTATCTAAATATTTATCCTTTAACTATCACTCCCTTTACCTTTAATTATCCTTATAACTCCATCCAAATCATGTGGAACAATATTTACTAATTCAAATTTAAAAATTTTATGATAATATTTGTATGAATTCAATATTTTAAACTCTATAATTATCATGTAATAATCCTCAAAAAACTATATTACCTTCAATCTTGAATTATCATTCAAAGATTTTAATGACATCTTTATTTAATATCATTCAAGATATTATCTTTGTATATATATACATTTTAGCATCTTCATTTATTTTAGATTCCAAAAATCATATAGCTTATTTTTTACCTAGTCATGTTCTCAAACATAGAATAATTATGGTGTAAACCTCCATATCATGATCAAATAACTTTAATCTTATGTTTCACTTAGAAACACACATTTTAATCTTACATGACCACATGAAGGATCTTTCATTACCACTAAAAACCTTAGGTTACTTTTATGTAACATTAAATTTAATATTGTGTGAATTGATAATCTTCATAGTTAATCTTATGTATTACTGTATTATTCTTACATATGATCGCAATTACTGTTGCATTCCTTATTTAACTGATGTTTACTATTGTGTGTGCTTTGAGTTAATATTAGGTAACTTAGTGTTAACATAGAGTTACTTTTATATTTCAATTTATTTCATGAGAAGTTCCTAACTTTTTTATGAATATATAATTACATCATTTTTTATTAAACTATATCAGAAGTTCATTTTCAAACCTCTTATTTATATTGAGTTATATTAAGTTTATTGGTCTAAAAATTGTGTGTATCATGTACACATACATTGACTGAATAATTTAATCAACTATTCTAGGGGTTATTTGTTATGGCTGTATGTTACAAGTTTATAAATGATAATGGATTTTTTTCATGACGAATATTTATGTTATTTGAGTAATAAAAAAATAATATTATTGGTTGTCTATAAATTGATATAATATATTGATATGTTCTATCAAAGGAAATTTCATGGTGGAATCCTATTGTGCAGATTCCCTAAAAACACTTATAATTATATGAATTTAAATAAATCACAATGGATAAATTTAGGATTATCCTTTAAGGATTATTAATATCATACTATGGTCTTCTATTATCACTTATTATGTTTTTAGTGTTTTTATAATTTAGAAAGAAAGAAAATAAGGGTTTTTTAGTTTTTGAAATAAGGAAATGTGAAAATAAATGGAATGAAAAATGGATGAAGTTAGATAGATATTGTTTCTAGTATCTATTCGATAACCATTTCCATCATGTCATTATTATATATTGACTTGTATAAATTAATTTCTCCTCAAAAAAGATTACTAATATTAATATATCTACTATTATAGGTTGCATGTGAACACATTTCTTTCTCTAGTACATTGATCACGTAATCATGTATTTAGTAGTCTATACACTCAAGGAGTATGTAGTCGTACTTAAGCTTGGATACCAAAACATTCTCTCACCAGAAATTAAATATCATGGCATAAATCTCAAGTAGTGTAACCTAGCTCAAATGGACCATTTCGTGGACTAAACTATCAATAATAACCTAAATCCCCAATAGTATATTTAACAACTGAGGGAGGGGGATATTGAATGTGCAAATAGTAGAGAAGAAATCATAATCGAATGAAATGGTGGGAAACCGTCACCAACCCCCATCACACTTCACTATAAAATCTCAGATTAAGAAAATATATGATAAAAAAATTTAAATATATATTCATAGTAAAAAATATGTTATCCTTATCCCTAAAACAAACCAGATGTAGTTATCCCTCCATAAGAATAGATTTTGAATAAAGGGAGAATAATGTAATATTAAATAATGAAAATATAAAAATAGGAAAATAATATAATAATTTTTGATCAATTTATTAGGTAGGAACACTTAATCCACAACCACTATTTATAAGTTAGATCCACAATAATCAAGGTTTAGGTGTTGGGATCGCAACTACATGGGTGTAGATTCTTCGTTAGGATGTTTTCACATGGATATTAGGACTCATTGTTCTTCAGGTTTTAGAATGTGTGAATTAGTTCCCATGAATCTCGTCTTTACACTCCCCTATAACACCCACCACATTGACTATTTATTAGAGTTTTTTTAGCAAATTGGTATGAGTAAATATTTATAGTACGTATAGGAATGAATGTGTGCCACATGGACTTTATCTTTATTAGTATCCATGGGTTTTATACTTATTCTCCATTATAAATGTTTCAATGAATCCTCCAGAGGTATCTTTATATTGGAAGAATTAGCCTTTATATGTATCTTATGTCGACTTCATGAGATTGAATTGGTTTGAGAATGTTGTCTATATTGGAACTACATACAAGTATTATATATTGGACTGAGTGTGTGTTTCATATTTAATAAGAGTTTGTTCAATGGTGTTTTAGTGTTGGTGCCTTGGAAACTATTGGACATCTTGAGACCAAATCACAATAAGATTTATAATTCCACCAAATCAGAGTATCACAATACTTATTATATTAGAGGGAACATATATTGTTAATTCTGCTTTCATACTATAGTGTTTTTTTAAAACAATCCCAGCCTATCTATACCGGTTGTGTTGGTGTGGGTGTAGTGTTAATCTAACCTCTTAGACTATATTGTCATATCTTATGTGATCAAATAGTCAACAAACATCATATTTTTTATATTTGAATACTTTTAGGAAAGTATTATGGACAACAGTTTCATAGGACACTATAATTCTTATTATTATCAATGTTGTACAACATAACCATAATTTTCATATCATTTCGAGTGATTCTTAGGACTTCACACCCAATGAAATACACTTCTTCTTGATACCTAGCACTGAGTAGTTAATCATTAAGAAAAACCCATCTCTATGACCACATCACTATTTATTCATCCACCTTCTAACCATATATTCTCATCTTTCACACCTCTAATATGTCCACCAAAATTCTTGTAAAGGGATTTGAGTTTCTCAAAGGTTCTTTCTAAATCCAAACCACTTCAATTTCTCCTATGAGATTTAAACAATATTCTCTTAATAGTGTATGAGTGTGCATCCCACGTGATTTTTTTGGTGCATCCATCACATTGGTATATACCACCCCATTATAATGAAAACCACTTAAGTAACAATAGTATTGTTTTCCTACACCTAAGAAATCTGAAAATTTGTTTTTGTGATTTTTTGTTTGATTATTTCCCCTCTTACTTTCAAAAAACATGAAATTTTTCCACTTACATTGTATGTAAATAAAGACACACACAAAACCTTTTTACACTTCACATAATCAATTCTAAGTGATGTATAACTTAATAGAAATGATTTTTACATCTATAAAATAAATTGAACTTTATAAGCCTTAACTTTTCCCCTTATATTCTTCTTCAGTGCAAAGAAAATTTAATTGGATCTCCCTATCCTTTATTTGTAACACAAAATATTTCTTTGAGAATATATTAGTGTTGGGCCTCCTTATCAAAAAATATAAATATTCAATGATTTTATTTTCCTATTATAGTATCTGATCTATTACTCTTTTCATCCAAACACATATTTTTTGACAATATTGTTTTAGCGATTTTTTATATTTCTTTACAAGACAATGAAATATTTTTATTACACAATGATCTTATATTTTATTACTACATGATATTATATTATTATAGTGGAGTAACATTCCCACTCTTCATAAAATAGAGAATCCCAAACTCATATTTTTCATTCCAATTAATGTTAATGAAAATTCAACATTTAATTTAAAACCAATAAGTTATCTATAAGGAATCCTAAAAGGATTATAGATTATCCTATGGGATAAATAATTCAAGGTCCATATGGATTATTTTGAAAAACATGATCAGACCATGAGAGATATTAAGAAACCTAAAATTTTAAATGCAATTAATTTAACTTTTAATGGTAAAACACTTATACTTGTTGGAGATTTTAAATAAATTCTACGTACATTTCTTAGTGAGAATATAAATGATTTTTTTTTTGTTCAATGTTTTCTTCAAAATTTTGAGGGTGCTTATATAGAAATAATATCCAAAAGACTTGGTATCATTTCATAATTATTTTTAATGATTTGAATAAAACCTTTGATATATATTTAAAAGTGGTATATTATTATAAATATGCACCAAAGTATACAACATGTTGTAGTAAAATCCATTATGTTGTGGTTTGTGTTATCTGGTAATTCATGATACCACTCCATGGTGTATGTATTAGATGGAATTGGATATCATTTGAAACAAAAGCCTTTATTAATGATCATGTTATTTAGTATTGGGATGTATATATCAATCTGAATATTTTTTGTTCATTGTTGGTAGTGGATTCATGTATCATCTATCATTTATAATTGACACACCGATCACACACACACACACACACACACATATATATATATATATGAAGTTTCTATATCTCACTTCTTTTTCCATTATTTACTTAATGGTGGGTTTTTATGATGAGGTTGGTTCTATCCAATACTATAAAAGGAAGTGAATTCAACATCGGATTGAGGTAAGGTTTATTTCATTTTTATTCTTTTGACTAATTTTAATTACGTATTTTTTGTTTTTGAGGTTTCCTATATTTTTGTAGTGTGTTTTGGATCTAATTTAGATGGATTTAAGATATTTGTCTATGGCGGATTACGTGTTAATGAATAGGTTGGAATATACATATATAATATGGTAGTATGAATATATATATTGGAGCTAGGTGCGCTTATATATAGATATAGAAAATGCATACATGTGTAAGTATAAAAGGGTATATGCAAGAATAAACATATATTTAAGGACCCCTTGTATATATTTGGCCATGTGAATATGTACATAGGGGTTAGGTGTCCTTATATATATACATGTGAATGTGCATATTCATGAAAGCCGAAAAAGAAAGATTCGAGTTTTCATCATCAAAAGCAACGCTCCATGAGGTTGAGGTGGGTTCCCTATGCCTAGCCCTTTAATTTGAATTCCATAATTTCTTGAGTATTTTAAAAAGTTGTATTAATTATTATATAATGTGTATATGATATGAAAATTGGTTGTGGCTCTTTGAAATTATATTTCCACCTATTTTACATGATTTACCTATGCCTTCAACGTGGACTGATAGAAAATTTCATCCAACTAAATAGTAGAAAATGAAATTTACATCACTTTAGAGATGAAAATTTCCTCATTTTGAGAAAACATGAACCGATAATTCTCATAAAAATGTAAAATGTAAATAATTTTTTTTCTTTTCATCAAACACAAATAACTGGCCTTGGAAACTGGAAAATTTCTTCAGTAACATCACAATGAAATTGATCTTGGTAAAATTGACCATGTTACAGGGAAAATTTCACCACTTAGTACTTAAGTAATTAGTTTTATTTGAAATTATTGAATCACCTTAATTAGTTCTATTTGATTTCCCCATACTCAGTTGAAGGTTCGAAGTTCAATTTTTCTATATTTGTTTAGTTTGGTATGATTAAATTTGATTCTATAGTATTTGGTTCATTGTGATTTTATTTTATATGTTCAAGGTTATGAAACTATAGTTGATTTAATTTATGTATGTTGTGTTTCATTCATGTGAGCTAGATTATAGTCTGCTTAGGTCAATTTTATTAAATTTATCTATGTTATATTTCCCAATATATTATCACTTCAGCTTTCCTAAAGTCACCCCTATAGATTCAGACTCATAAATTTGAAGCAATATAAGAAATGACATGCCCTTTTATTTTCACTTATCCTTCATGTAAATAGTTTTAATTTTATGAAGATATGAAATGGGCCATCTATGATTTTGGTTCCTTAGGTTGTGGTGAAACCTACTTTATAAATTCCTCCTATAAATCACTAAGATAAGAAAATAACATCATGGCATTACTATATTAAAAAAACTTTGGCCATTTTCGAGTGGGTATCCTCCTTTGATAGCTCCATGATAAAGGTTTTATCTTCGAAGCTTGTGTACAAATCACCTTTTATATCTCTTATCTTAAAATTCATTATATCTTAAATGTAGATATAATTATGATGTTTAGAGAATTTAATAATGGTACAACATAACCTAAATTTAATATTTTCATTAAAATAACCATTCAAAAAAATTTATGAATTTTATTTTTATAATGACTTTATAAGTCAGAAAAAGTTAAAAATTCATATATTACAAGAAAAGTTTACACTAGAAATTGAAAATCAACTTCTAAAATAGACCAACAATATTTGTTTATTATGTAGTGCATATTTTAGTGCCCACTATTTTATAAACCATTACACTATTTATAGGTTTAATGAACTATATTTCATTATATTAATTCATATTCTTCATTGTCAGACTTGGATTCATTGACAACCTAAATTTCAATACCTTTCATAATATCCTTTTGATTAATATCCAAACATTAGATATTATAATTCAAAGAAGTTTCTTATTACGGTCTTTAAACTCCATGCTACATTTAACATTAAATTCCTCATTGTATTTCACTTTGTGCATTCTTATAATAACATGATATGTTTAAGCCATTGATTTATAGGTGGTCATGATTCTTTTACATCTTTTTCTTAATATTTTGATTCATTTGTTGAATATATTTCAAAAATATATTTTTCTTTATATATGATAGTTTTGTTATTTTTCATATTTGGAATATGTTTTTGTGTGTTTTTTCTATTTGTGTGTATATATATATGTTTTTTTATTCTTATAGTCACCCTTGATATGAATTAGGGACTTTTAGGATCGAGTTTTAGTTGCCTTTGAATCATCCAACAAGTCACATCAGCAAAACACTTGAAATTGGATTTTTGGAACCAATCATGATGTGACCATAAACATTGCGATGAGACCATGTTCTTCACGATGCAACAAAGTACATCGTTGTGTGATATGACCATTTATAAAAAATGGTTAAGTCACAATTACTCAACTCCCAAGGGAATTTTGGTGTGATCAATCTCCATTGCGATGTAACCTATTAAACATAAACTCTTGAGGGGCGTTGAATTTTCACCTCCAAGTACATCACAATGTGACTACGAGTCAGTGCAATCATCTCTCCATGACACAACCAAATTTTTATATAATAAATAATTTTTTATCCTAGTACCATTACAGTGTGTCCAAATTGTAGTGTGATCAATATATTCCTAGAACAATTTTATTGCCTCACAACGCAACCTTCTCCCCCACACAAAAAAAAAAGAACACAAACTTTCATTGACAAGACATTGTAGCGTGGTCTTCATGTCATGAAGGAATGACTCAAGAATCTTCACATTTCAGAACCATATCACATAATGACCGTATGAATTATGGGGTGTTATGTTCTGACTTCACAAAACATTAATATCATGCAGGACTATCATGAATTGATGAATTCCCTTGTCACACAATTGTCTATTTAACCCCAAAAATTATTCAAAACTTGACCCTTCAACTCCAATAGTCTTTAAATATCTTCCAAACAACCAAATGGTCCTCACGTCTTCGAAATTATCCAAATCCTCTTGAATTTGAATATGGTTCGTATATTGGTTGATGCATTGAAAAAAAATATAGTACCAAAGTCATAACTTTTAACCATATGACTATCAAACAACAATCTACCCCTATTACAGAAAAACCTTAAAATGAACCTTTAACATCAAATAGTTTCCTGGTGTCTGACTTAGAGGATTTATTAGGAAGTGTTAGTGTGAAAAAAACACAATGAAATAATATGTATTGATTTGTGAGTATAGTAATTTTTATTATAATTTTACTCTAAAAGATAATAGTTTGTGGTCTGGTTAATCAAAGCCCAAGGAATGTGGTCATAATTATTAAAACCTATATATTTTTACCCTTAATGACATTATTTTCAAGGTTTTCTTAGAAAATATTTTACCTTTTTGTAATTTTAATTTGATTTTCTACTCTTAAAATAAAGTTCCTATATTATTTTTTAAAATTGCACACGGATTTAAGTTTGTTTAGACATACTATATCATTAAAAAGATGATGCACACTCTATTATTGAGGATTAAACTCTCAATAAAAAAGAAGAAAGTAAAAAAGAATTAAAATCTTTACATTGTGACACTGATCTACACTTGTGGTACTAATTAAATGTTATTATATAGAGGAATGTGATTTTACATTATTTTTCTTGAACTAAAACATCACCAAGATTTGGATTTGTTTTATTTTTTTGGTGATATTCGTTGTGTTAATTTTCAGTTTATATATATATAATATAATTTTTTTTATTTCCAGTGTGTAATGGAAACATTTCGATTGGTGTAGAACTACTGCTGGGTGGGGGGGGGGGGGTAGGGGGTGGTGTTGTTGGCTGGGTGGAGTGTTGCTACTGGGTGGGAGGGGGTGATGCTAGAAGGGGGAGCGCTATAGGTGGGTGGGGGAGGGGGGAGGTGGTGGCATTGTAGGAAGGGGGTAGGGGGAGTGTTTCTATTGGGTGGGGGGGAGGGGTGGTGCTGCTGTAAGGGTGTAGGGGGAGCATTGCTTCTGGTTGGGGGGGTGAAGCTGCTGGAAGGGGGTAGTGGGAGTGCAGTTGTCGGGGGGGGGGGGGATAGGGGTGGCAGTACTGTTAGGGGGCACAGGGGAGTGATACTGTAGGGTGGGGGGGGGGGGGGGGTAGGGGGTGGCACTACTGATAGGGGGTAGGGGGAGCACTACTGTTGGGTAGGGTGTAGGGGGTGGTTCTGCTGGCAGGGGTAGGGGGTGGCGCCGCTTGCATGGGGGTTGTTGTTGTGTTTTTTTTCTAGAAATTTGATAGGTATCCATAGTTCTAAACCATGAATATATGGCCCTAGTTTTTTCCAAAAAATTTAAGAGGTAGCGAAGATTCATACCTTGGCTATAGGGCCATAAAAACAGTTCAAACTTTGGCTATAGGGATATAGCCATAATTAAAATCCATGGCTATAGTATTTTCCCTCTAGCCATGCCACTAAGAGCCACAATCTGTGAAATCGTGTCAATAACCTATAGCCATGGTTTCAGGGTCTATAGCCATGGTAGTAAATAGTGTCTATAGCCTATTTTTCTAGTAGTGTCACTACATTGATCTTTATCTAGAGAATAGGTCTTTCTTTTATCCTCAATGGTCATATAATCATCTTTATCATTAGTAAGAAACATAGCTTGATAACCAAATGAGTCAATACTTTTCTTGGAGGCCTTCACTAAGTCAAACATTACCTATTCATCACTAAATCATAATATCAGTTTCCTTTGATTTACATTAATAAATACCTTCCATGTATCATAGAATGGTATCCTTAGGATGATAGGAACATATCCCTCTTCCTCTATGTCCAAGATAAGGATGTTCGCATAAAAGGTGAATTTTCCAACTTTGACTAAGATATCCTCAATAAGTACTCAAGGGTAATTAACTGATTATTTAGTTATTTGAAGTGATATTATCATTGGTTTAAACTTTTAATGACCTAATTTTTAGAAGACACTAATAGGCATGGTATTGACATTAATTCCAAGATTGCATAAGGCTCTTCTAAAACAACATGTATCTAAAGTGTAGTGAATTGAGAAAGTTCTTGGGACTCACATCTTAGTAGGAATCTTATTCTAAATGAATGAGGAGAATTATTCATTTCAGAAGAAGACTCCTAGTACTTCTATTTTCCTCTTATTTTAGAGTAATTACTTAAAAAACATGGCATAACAAGGCATCTAAGTGATCGATTCTACAAAGGAGATGTTGATGTGTCATTGTTTAAACATCTCTAGAAACTTTTTGTACTGTCCCTATCTTGTATCTTGTCTTATACTCTCTGGAAGTAAGATATAGGGTTTGTATGGTGGTGGTACTAGATAGACATCTTATTTTTGTAGTTTCTCTTGAATCATAGATATTTCTGTCAGTTTTTCTTCTAGATTATGTTCTTCACCTGTTACATGTGTGCTATCATCATCATAATTAATCGTAAATGTTGTACATTTTTCAGGTTATTCAAGATTCTCTCCATCACCTATTCATGGACACTAAAATTACACCATTTTTATACTTTTAATTACCACAACCTTATCCTACTATATTATATGTATCTTAACATTACTAGGAAATGTATCTGGTAATTAGTCTAATAGGGTATTTAAGATTTTACCTCTTGGTTCTCAAGGTTTCATAGGGAACCTCCTTGTGTTTTCAATTCATCCTCTTGGGTAGTCTCCCTCTGATATTCTTTCTACATGAAGGTGGTTAAAACATTTTCCAAATTTTATTATAGAGGTGGGTCTTGTTGTGGTGGTTTTAGTAGAGCTTACAAAAATTGTTGTTATTGGATGGGTTGTAACTACTGATTTGTAAGAGAAAAGGGTTATTGTTGAAATTTATAATGAGTTCATAGAGTTGTAATATAATGTGGGTACCTAGGTTTTCCCTAATTCCATGGAGGAACTTGAACACTCTATTGATAATATCCTTGATTTACTTATTGCAGCTGTTGATTTAACTTTTATTGATATCACTGCTGTTGACATGGTGGGGGATACTAAAACTATTTATTTAGTTGAGTTTAACTTACATAATTATAATATTTACTTTGATGTTCCTCTATACCTTCCCTTTAGTCCTAATATGGGTGAAGGTCTCCTCACTTTTCACCTGATTTTATTTTAATAACAGTGGAAAAAGATGGACATGGTGGAATAGGTAGCTGAAAGGATTCATACTTCATATTAAGGGATTCAACCTGTGTCTCAAGGCATGTTTTCTCTTCCACCTAATGTATTACACACTAGGAAAGTTCTCTCTATCTATACCACATACTATAATTTTGGGAAATCTTATATAACAATTCTCTTATAACTTCGGGAATTTTGAGCATGATCCTTCCCTTAGAAAAAACATTTATAATAGTGCGTTTAGTTTATTGGAGTCCCTAATGAATGGTTTTTAATTGTATACACACATCAAGTCTATGATTTGGACATTTATAGGATAAATCCTTGAAGCTATCCCATACTTTCCATTATGAATCTCTATCCACTGGGTTAAAATTTTGGATTTCATTCCATAGATTCTAATTTAAGATAAATGGGAAATATTTTTTTAGAAATTTCTTTGCTAAATCATCCCAATTCATGATTATCTTGGGATCTTGGATTTTAATCCAATACTTGGATCTTTTATGCAAGCAGATATGAAATAATCATAATCAGATGGAATATGATGATACACCATGATTCTAAAAGGTGTCATAGACTCCTAAAAAATTTTAAATGTGTTTATGGGGATCTTTGATTTGTAATCCACTGAAATACACCATGTTTTAGATCATATGGGTGGATATAGATTTTATTTTTAATGTGCGTGTTTGTATATAAGGGAACACAATGCTAAGTGCAATAGCACTGATGAATGAAAAGATGTAGTCTATGATGATGCCCTACTGTAACACTGGTCACCCTCCATGATGTTTAGGTGAATAATATTGGAGGATTTTGGGGTGTGGTGGTGAGATATTTTTGCATTCATCCATAGAAAATATTCAGTGTGCTGCTAAAAATATATTAATCTTGGGATCAAAATCAATCTCTTCTTGAGCATCGATGATCCTTGAATGCGTCAAAGGTCCCTGATGCACTCACTCACTAAAGTAGAGAGTATACACAAGAAATAGTATCTGTGAGAAAATTATAAAAATAAATGGGGAAAGGTAAGAGGGTTAGGTAATCCTAGGTTCATACCAAAGGTCACTGTTCTAAGGCACAACTATCCCAAAAAAAAAAGATTCCAAAATTTTATCGGCTCACACAATGTCATTGATTACTCATGGGAATTGATCAAATTAGAATTTATATTTCCCAAATTATACTTGGATACAATGTGATAACATAGTGGTAATGTGGGGCCAAACCCACAGGGATAGCTAGTAAGAAATAAAACTAGAGGTGTGAACCTTTTGGTGGGATTCCTCATGATAACTCTTTGGTATGGGTTTTCTAATAAATACATATCTTGGGTATTAATTCAGTTTAAAGGAAGCATTCAATGTAAATTTCTAGATTTATGAAAATTTAATCTTAAATGAAGCTTGGTATAGTCCTATGGATTAGGATTTAAAGTGGTAAAAAGGTCAAAAATTGGTCTTATTCAAAATAATTAGATATACCTATCCTATAAACTACTTCTTTTCCTAGAAATAGTAAAAAATCTAAGTGCTGAAAGCTTGGATTCAAGGAAGAAATGATCACAGGATATTAGTTCTAGATTTCTCAACTCCAACAACATCAAGTTCCTTCGATTGTATCTCTGATAGTCAGGGTAGATGCAAAATAATGAGATCAATTTTTTTTAAACTAATTACTATCCATAAGGTTACCATGATTGGATTTAAAGATTCATTACATTAAAACATATTCCTACTCTCAACCCCTAACCCTAAGAAGATTAGCCACACATGTTGGTATTGAAAAAAATTATGGAAATCGATAGAAACATGCTTGATATAATGAATAGAAAACTCGAAATAAATCAATATACAATTAAAACAATTGAAAATAAATTCAATACTTACTTTAATGAAGAAAAAAATTAAGAACAAAGAAGGAATTGAAGTTGAATGGAAAAAGAAATTGGATTCAAGCAATGGAACAACACCATGCAAAGAAAGAGTCATGGACTCGAAATTGGTAACAATGTAATTAATAAAACAATAAAAGAAATAAGTAGAAAAAACTGGAAAGAAATTGGGAAATAAATGGATAAGAAAAGAGGAGGTTCAACCATTAAGTTCTGAGATCCCATGAATCAGAGGGGTGGCTACATATTTATATGGATGAGAAGTTCATGGTATATAAGTGATTCACATCATGAACATGATTTAAGTGAATTCTGCATCAAGGCTTTCACTGTGTGTAATCTTCTTTGACGTTGTGTAATTCATATCAAAAAATACCTCTAAATCTTGGGGATCTCTTGAATTTCTTGGATTGTACCTTCGATAGGATTCATAATGATAACTTTTTATGTTGTGTATTAAGCTCACGTTGTGTATCTCATTAGGTTTGAAATTGTTGTCTTTAACAACATGTAATCAAGATTCACTTTATGTACTTGGTTTTGTCCTTTTACTTTAGATTCATGGGATGAACTTTGGTTTATGCAGGCAGTCTTCTCAAAGAATACATGTCGTGTACTTCATATTCATGATGTGTAATGATGTATTTTTTCATTTTTTTCAACATCTCCATTTAAGTATTGAATTATTAATTTCAAAAAAACACATCAAAACCAAGTGTATTATCAAATAAATAATAATTAATCCTTAAATAAATGTATCCAATATGTATATAAAATTTTTTCTTGTCACAAAAATATAATTATTAGAGAAATAAATCTCCCTCCATACAAAAAATCATCCTCTAATTCTATACAAGTGCAAGGATGAGGATGAATATAATTTGGTATATTCTTCTTAGGCATGGATGTTATTTACACGTGAGTAAGAATATCTTGCATAAATGATTGACACTAAGGGAAAAATCATCCATGGTGACATTCCTATTATAAGGGAATTTTTTGACGTGTTTCTCGGAGAATTTCTTGGTCTTACTCCTAGATGAGATGTTAATTTCTCAATTAAAATTATACCCATATATTTTATAATATCTATAAATCCATATATAATGTACATTTTATAAATTGGGGATATGATGAAACACTTATAAGAGAATATGGATAAAGGGTTTATATGCCTGAGTGCTTCACCAATGGGTGCACTAATCCATTTAATCAAGAAGAAGGATGGTTCAATGTTCTTATGCATTGATGATCGTGAGATCAACAACGTCCCAATAAAGAACTAGTGTCCTCTACCATAAGTATATGACTTTTTGATTAGCTACATGGATCCCAATACATATCCAAGGTGAATCTTAGATCATGGTATTATCAAGTAAAGGTGAAGAAGGAGGAAATCCCAAAGACTACATTTCAAACAAGGTATAGAACTTTGAGTTCATATTGATTCTATTTTTCCTCAGTAATTATCTATCTATATTCATGGAATTTATGAATAGAGTCTTTAGGGATTACTCATAAAAATTTTCGGTAGTCTTTATAGAAGATACTCATATCTACTTTAAAATCAAGTAGGAACATGAGGATCATTTGAATGCTATACCGAGGATCATGTATAAAGAGAGTGTGTATGTGAAGTATAGTAATTTAGAGTTTTGGATAGAGAAAGTAACATTTATGAGTAATTTTATTACTAGAAAAGGGATATATATATGAAGCCTTAAACAATGGATGAAATTAAATTATGTCCTATACAAACACTAGTGATAAAAATCCATATCATCCATGGATTAAATGTGTAATATCAACAATTTTTGAGAACATTATCATGATTTTTGGTCTTTCGTTTAACCGAAAGTATGTTATCGGTGCCCCAAATTGATATTAACCACTCTTAAACTTAGTATAGTGAAAGTGTAGGGTCGATCCATAGAGAACTTTGGAAGTGCATTTGTTTAGTTGAGTTTATAATTAATTTAGTGAAATATGCAGAATTTAGAGTGGATTGGTTGGTTTTGATTGAGTGAAACTGTTTTGTTTACTTTAAGAAAATTATTAACAATTAAAAGGAAATAAGTGATTTAAAGGTGTTTTAACAGAAAGAAAAAGTGTATTGGGGATGTGGTCATTATGGAGTTTTTATGCAGATTGCTTAAATGGTTATGTTGTTCATGATAATTCATCATTATGGATTTCCCTTTATCACAAGATTCCTTGGTCTGATTTCTCTTGTTTGGAATTGAAGAAATTGACACCTTGGTCTAGTAGTCAGTGTTTCTTGATTCTTATTTTGGTTAAGTCCATTTATGAATCGGTGAAACCTTTTCAATGGTCATGAAAGCTTTCGATGTTACCCTTCTTTTATATCGCTGATAATTCTTCCCTTGGTCTGGCTCAGAATTCTCAGTAATATTTAGCAATGATTTAAGAAGACTAATTAGAATTAAGAAGAAAAAACAAAACTATCTAGATTAATAAAACATAATACAATCCTTCATTTCCCACAACCCCAACACAGGGGGTTTAGTTACACATGGAAATCATGATATGACCATCACACTCGATACCCAATGAATTCATTATGTAAGCTTCGAGGAGTGGTGTTGGTAGGTGGAATAGTGGAACTACAACACCACGATGGCTTGGAAATGGTAGCAGCATAACTTCTCTATCCTCTAATGGTTTTGAACTCCAAAATCCAAAGGCCAAGGCCTCTATTTATAGAAAAATAAAGTACACAACGTGTATAGAATGTACATGCCATGTACTTCCGTCAATGCCCTTTGGGCTCTATTTTATCTGCTAGTAGGTGGCCTAACACGCCATCTTTGACTTTGAACATGACGCCTCCTGGTAGGTGAGTGTACACAGCATGTAGCTCCACCCTACATGGCGTGTAATGCCAAAATGTGTCTACCAACCCCTTCTATAATAGATGAAACGACATATAGAAATGGAACACACCGTGTCTCCTTCAACGGCCACATGGGCATGTACTCTCTTCTCGACAACGACTGCTTCTAGAATGTCATACACGGTGTGTCACGCCACCCCACACGGCATGTAGAATCTACCTGGTGTCATGGACGTGTACTCCCTCCTTCGATCCGTGTCCCTGTCCGGATGTACACAGTGTGTATAAAAAGTAGATGTCGTATAGTTTCAAAATTTTCACAGACTTCCCTCGATTTGTGCATTTCAGCAAAAAAGTTCCTGAAAATAGACATGGTCACCAAAATCAAAGTATTTGTCTTCTAAAAAGTAGGTATTTGGTAAAAACATGTTTTTATTTTTAATAAATTATATGAAAATGTATACACAAATTGGGTGCATCAAACTCCCCCATACTTAGTCCTTTGCTTTCCCTCAAGCAAAAATCTCAATATCTAATTAAAAGAACCTATAATTTTAAAAGGAAGGCATTAAATTAATCAAAAATCATAAATGATAAAGTTACTGAGGAAATTTCTAAAAGTCACAAACAAGTTAAATTCATAATATATTAAAATCATGCCTCACATATATAATTCAATTTACTACTCTCATCCTATTTCAACACATTTTCAACCTTTCATAAATAAGAATGCCACTTGATGATCTATCTTACTAGTCAAAAAGAACACTCCACACTCAAGATGTTTTTATTCAGATTTATGCTGAATATAAGGTATATACACTCTATCCATACGTTTGTAGGATATCTTGTTCTCTACTTCAGAAAAAATTGAATTACAAAAATCATGAGGGCTTTATCAATAAGGTTCAAATATCTCTGTGGATAAGGGTTGGTAGGTTCATATGTGAAAAATAAATTATGAGTCTTGAAAAAGGAAGGCTAATTTATTTAAACAACATTGCATGATATTCAAAGTAAAGTTAAATGAAAATGAATCCTTCACAAGATCAGTCGAATGCTGTTGTAATCACCACCTTTCCCCTTAGTCAAGTTGGGTTCCGAAATCAAATGAGCACAAGGTTCCCTTCTCTTTGGTTTTTTTAAGAAGAACGAAAGGGAAACACTTATGAATACAAAGAATAATTGTTTGGAACCCTTTCTTCCCCAAATAGTCAAGATGCACTCCCCCACACTTTATTTCATGATTGTGCACAAAAATATGCCATGTATTGCCAAATCCCTTTTTAAAGCTCTAGAATGAATAATCATGAAAAGTTAAAAAAGAAATAGGGTAGGAAGGGAAATTGGTTTGTGACGTGTCTTCCTATAAAGGCTGTTCATGGATTCTATGGGCTTAACAAAGATTAAATTTAGGGTAGATATCAAGATAAACGGGTGAAAACAATCTAGTGCCTCAATCATTTTAAAGTAATTCAAAAATTCTTCATGTTCTGAAAAGAAAACTTGCAAATTATGGTAGTGATGAATATCCTAAGAATCTCTCAAGAAAGAGGGTATTTAGAAAAGAAATATGAAAAAGGGTTTAGAATACCTCTCAGGAGTGGAAAAATAATAAATGGACAATCAGGTCATGACATGAATATAAATTATTATCCTAATCAATGTAATTAATCAAGGATTAAAAGTTCCAATTTAAACTATATTGGAAATCATTTTAAAACACTTAAGAATCAGAATAACCATGCAACCCTCAAAAAGTTCCTACTAATAACTTGAGCATTGATAAATATGATTAACCAAAAATTTCCTCAATTTTTCAAATATATAATCTAATAATGATGTCTCCTAGATTAGTTCAAGGGCTACATGCCTTGTAGTTTTAGAATTTTCATATACTTCCCTCGATTTGTGCATTTCGGCCAGAAAGCTCCTAAAAATAGATAAGGTCACCAAAATCAAAGTATTTGTATTCTAAGAAGTAGGTATTTGGTGAAAACATGTTTTTATTTTCAGTAATTTATATGAAAATGTATACACAAATTGGGTGCATAAATTGTCAATCCCATTATCCATGATAACTGAAAAGAGAGTCAAGTTTTTTGGGATTAACGAATGTGGGGAGAGATTTATAGAGCTAAAGAAGTCGCTAATCACTATACCTATGCTCACATTGCCTACTAGTGGGGATGAATTTGTAATCTAAAAAAATGAATCAAAAAAGGGATTATATTGTGTACTCATGCAAGATGAGAAATTGATAGCCTATGAATCCCACCAATTAATGATCCATGAGAAGAACTACACAAAAATTGATCTATAATTGAATATAGTGATATTTACATTGAATATTTAGATACATTCTATCTATGGTGAGAAGTATGACATATATATGTATCATAAAAGCCTCAAGTATATTGTTGGCACTAGAGAACATGTCCATATAAATAACCAATTTCCATGATACATGATCTCAGAGAAAATCTCATTCCGCGGGCTTCGATTTGACAGGTTGTGGAGCCCAAATGAAGTTACGAATAAGAAGTTATGTCCGTTTTAAGGTAGACTGCAGGAAATGGCCATCTATGACGATTTTAGGGAAAAGTATAGATTTGCGCATAAAAATGGAATCTTGTGCGCAAAATTGGAATGAAAATTTATGGGCACAGACATTAAAGGTTTCTCCTATACATAAAAGTGCACCCCTTCTTCTAGAGGCCCCCCCAGAGGTCAGTCGTCACTCTAATGCGTGTAAGTCCGCATCTTTTGCGCTTGCACAAAAAACAACCCGCTTTGTGTGAAAAACATAAATTTTGTGTGTAAAAGTGCCAACATGCCCAATTTTTCATGAAAAACATCTTTTTTTTCAGGAAAAAATTCCACTGTGCCCAATTTGGCGTGCAATAGTGCTGGACCTGTCCAATTGCAAGAACACATTCCCTATGGTATGAAATCCTTACCTATTGCACGCCATCCATCCCTATTGCATGAAATCCTTCCCTATTGTGTGCTAACATTCCTTATTGCACTAAATACTTCCATATTGTGGTCAAAGATTCCTTATTGCATGAAAAAATTCTAATATTGCATGCAAAGTGCCATTATGCCCAATCCTATGCGCACCTGTACCACACATTTCAATCTTGCGCGCAACCCATCATGTATATGGAACATTTTATACGCAATAGTATCCAGGACTGTACCTACTAGTCTATACTGTAGGGGTTACACCCCCGCACCCCTGCTTGGGATCACTGCCGAGCTGTGGTCCCAGCCCTTCGGGTCGGTCCCTTCACTTCCGTCACCGACCCCCGTGAAAAATGGAGAGTAACACTATGAACTTTTTGGACCGGGATGTCGACATTTTCTATTGTGCCCTTACACGTACCCACCTTACACCTATGGAATACCATGTTTTGAGATACTCCTCTACACACTATAAAAACACCTTGAGTCTACAAATTTCTCTTGGTTTGTTTCCCATGTCATGAGTGGAGATTCTCATCATCAATTCCCCAACTACCTTGAGTCGAACCATTCCTCAAGAAACTCATCCAAACCCCATCACCTGATTCCTATGCCAGGTCAAACAAGAAAGGGCCTCCCTTGTGTAAGTCCCAACACCAATCATTTTTATGCACCTTATTCCCAATAGTACCATATACATGACTATAAACTGTAGTACACCCTATAAAAAAAATACAAGATGCCTCTTTCTCCAAACAAGAGATGCCGTATGCGCCAAGAATAGGATGAAAATAGTCCTCTCTACGTGACTTTAAAATGTAGTGCACCCTATGTTACAAACATATGAAACCTCTTGCTCCAAAAAAGAGATGACTTATTCTCCAAGCATAATATTCCAATAGTCCTCTCTACATGACTATAAATTGTAGTATGCCGTATCATTAAATAATAGGATGCCTATTGCTCCAAACAAGATATGCCTAATGCACCAAGCATAAGATGCCAACAATCCTCACCAAATGACCATAAAATGTAGTACACCATATTATTCAATAATTGGATGCCTCTTATTCCAAATAAGAGCTGCCTTATTTGACAAGAATAAGATACCTCATGCCATAAGTATAGTGGAATAATTTCAAGAGCATTAGAATCCGTTCAAACATTCCATCACACCACCTCATGCTTTGAATGTCCTTCTTTTGGATCTTAATCATCTTTCAAATCTAGAAGGACCCCCTAATGGCCTAGTCCCATGCCACCTAGGCTCACCTACCATTCAGAGACCACACCCCAGAAGATTATGGATGACACTTTGAGTCTGGTCCTGTGTTTCGAACACAGTCAATTGTTAAAACTCATCTATTTGTACCCATTTCAGGCTAACGTGATATAGACGCTGCGTTTCAAACACGGTCAATAGTTATCCTCTATCATCATGCCACCCTAACCGCATTCAAAATTTCAGGAATGTGATTCACACTTTTCATCTCCCTTTGTTCAGATTGATTCCAATGCCCTTGAAATTATACCTCTTGTTCACTATAGCATAGGTGTAGGCCTCAATTATATGTCTCAACACACCAGTGAGTTGGGATTCCCTCATGGCTATACATGAATAAGACATTACGGGAAACTTCAATACGTAATCCCCATTCACCATTTCTTCTCCTTAGCAGCACCCGAGATGCTTCCATGCATAAGACCCATCCATCATTGCTGCTCCTTAGAGGCACCCGAGCTACTTCCATGCATAATCGTCACAAAATACCCAATCAGGAACTCTAATGGTTATGGATTCTTTGCATAGACACACTAAAGTAGTATAATCAGTGGATCACTCCACGTCACCCCCTCACCATGACATTTCCGGTTCCTTCCCTTCACCAAGGGTTAAAGTGTGCTGGTTATGTAAGTCCTAGGGGTGTAGAGTGAACCTGCCTTGTCCGAGCTGCAGGTCGTTAAACTTCCAAGAACCATCATCCAAATCACATGATGTTAAAATTTGGCATCATCCCATGTATCATACATGGGATTCCCAATCTCAGACATTCTCTATGCCCACTTGTCTCCAAAAGAGTGAGATCTTACTCACATGGAATGAGATCCTATCTGCTAGAGCGACGTCTGTATGTGGGGAAGGGAAACCATCTTGGTGTAATCCCCTAGAATTTCTTGCAGGAGGAAACACCTATGCTCCTCCTTTATTCTTCGGTGCAAAATACTAGAGCCAGGAGGGGCACATGGACCTTCGTTATCTCGTCCTTATCTCTCTGGGATTTGTCACCATCGATCCTCCATCTTGGAGTAAGTCCCAATCTTCATCTCCCTAGGATTCTAATCACGTTTAAGCCCTTGTTTCCTATTTGGTTCGTTAACAACGTGTAATCCCCACTCCAATTTCAAAGGATGCACCTTTCATGACGTGATCGTTAGGTCTTTTCTACCTCTTATTTCCCAAACCAAGAATGACTCACGTGGGCCTCGAGTATGCATCAACCATGACATCCTCTTTAGTCTGCCTTAGCGTGTAAGCCCCAAAATATTTCAAACTACATGGACTTTGATCCTTATCCCCTAGGAAAGATACACAAAAAGGCTCCCTGAGGTTCAAACCCAACACCGACATGTCCCAACCCCTTTATGTCGGTTTATCCTTATCCCGCATGATGTTAAATAGTGTCCACAATTCCTAACTATGTGGACTTTGATCCTTATCAAGGAAAGGTTAGTAGGAAGCCTCCTTGAGGTTAAAGCCCAAGACATATTTTCCCTAACCCCTTCATGTCGGTTTATCTTTGTCCTGTATGATGTTAAACTGTATCCCCATTTTCGTCCCGTATGATGATAAAATGTACCCATCTGAACTACATGGGATTTGATCCCTAACTCCTAGACATGGTACGTAGGGAACTATCCTGAGGTTCAACCCCATTTAGCAATAAGTCATTGTGTTATCCAATCAAAAATAAGCTGTTGGAACCGTAATCAGTGGTAATCCGTTGCACCGAACCAGCTGTAAGCCATTGAAACCCCATTCAGCGGTAAGCCGTTATGTTCCCCAATCAGCAGTAAGCCATTGGAACCCCAATCAGTGGTAAACCATTGCACCCAACTGATGATAAGATTTTGGAATCCCATTTAGTGGTAAGAAATTTTTAACCCTAATAGACAGTAAGTCATTATGTTTCCCAATCGATAGTAATACATTGTGTTCCACAATCAGTGGTAAGCCATTGGAATCATAGTCAGTGGTAGGCCATTGCACCCAACCAGTGGCAAGCCATTGGAACCCCATTCAGTGATAAGTCGTTCTCAACCCCAATCAACGGTAAGATATTGTAGTTCCCTTTGTTGGGACCTATATCTATGGTCCTCCCCCATGGAGTCAGACCAAACTGGGCCACTAATCATATATAGGCCCCAGTATATCATCGGGTAGTTGTCCTATGTGTACACCCCAATCCTATACCCCCATGGTGATCTTTGTGGACTTTGATTCCCTACCTCGGGGATACATAAGAAGCCTCCTTAAGGTTCAATCCGATTTCCCATGTATCATCCTAGTCTTTCCCTCGAGTATATGTGTTTCGGGAAGGTCATCCCCCAACCCAGAAGTTCTAGTTCCTCTAGGTCCCATCCATACACCCATTTTTCACCGGTCGCCTCCTCAGGTGTCCCATCGCCCAGCTGAACTATGTGGACTTTGATTCACCACCATAGGGATATGTAGAAAGTCTCTTCAAGGTTCAAGACCAACACCACTGTTTCCCTCACGTCAGACCCATATACCTCTTCACCCACTCTCATCAATCCATATCCATTCTTATTCTTACCCAGGCCACCACATCCCTATGAGATCATGTCAGCCACTTTTTCACTGTTACTAGTAGTAATCGGGTAACTAAACACGCGTCAGCCCCATAAACAGTGATCACTACAGGGGTTTCACCCTTATGATCCACTCCCATCAGTTTTATGATCAGTCTGATCCATCTCTACTAGATGTTAAGCTCGTGACATACCCTATTTAAAACATGAGAAGCTGAGGAAAACATCAGAGACATGCCTATGACATATAATTCCCCGAAATTCTTTGTGGTATGCCTTAGGATTCCACGCCCTCGAGAATCCCTATCATAGAGGGAATAAACCCAGACACATCAGTGTTCTAGCGTCCAGACATGCCAGTGATGTCCAATATGACTACTCCCCCTACTGAAGGTTGCTTCCCTGGATGGACCCCTTGAAATGTCCTGGAAAAAACAGTGTAATTAACTGGTGTACATGAAGACATGGCACTGGGAAGAATTTAAATAACAACATTTTAAGTCTATGAGGGAGACCTAGACTAGGAAACAAGTTTCTAGGAGGAATCTATATAAGGTGGAACCAAAATCCCATCATCCTGTTTCGATCAAGGAGAAAACATCCCTGAATAAGCGATGAATGCTGCCTGACTTTGGAAAGTGGGAATGCAGGGTGACAAATAGCATGTCCTCTAGAGAAGAATAAGCGCCCCGATAAAAGCATTAAAAACAAATATATTATAAAAAAGAAGATCAATATAAACTAACAAATGTGGTTATAGTTGATCAAGAAATATGATTGTTCAACCCATTACCATCTTTGGAAGATGAACAAATCTGTGTATGATTTGAGTATAAAGGATCCTACAACCCTATCTATGATAATGATTTCAAAGGAACAATATTCATAGACATGAAAAGGATGTAAATAAGAATAATAAAAGTATATTTATCCTACCTTTAAAAAATAAGTAATCAACTATCCATTATTTATAGGTTCAAGGAATCCCAAAAGGATGATGAAGTGTTAGAGAAAAATGTAGCAAATAGTCCAAATTTTTACTTTTATAAATATGGAGTTATAATTATTTCAACTCAAATATGAGTTGCATTAAAAATATATGAAAAGGTAAATTTGGATGATATACATAGATTATCCTTCTCTATTAATCTATGAAGTTCTAAGATATATATATATCTGACGAAATTTTTTTATAAGATAACATAAAGAGGGAGATTGTAAAATTTGTATCTCGATGCTTGGTATGCCAATAAGTCAAAGAATAATGATAGAAGTATAATGATACGATGAAACCATTTCCCATACCTATGTAGAAATGGGAAAACACAACCATTAATCCCATCATAGGACTACCTATGACATTTAATGGAAATAACACCTCTGGGATGTAGTTGATAAGCTTACAAAGTAATCATATCTTATTGCTATAAATGTAGCTTTATCACTTAAAAAATTTTAAAATATATATATAAGGGAAGTGGTAAGACTACATGGAGTTCCACTATCCATTGTATCTAATCAAGATATCAGGTTTACCTTGAGGTTTTAGAGAAGCCTTCAACATGAACTTGATACAAAACTGAGTTTAATACTTCTTATCACCCTTATATGTATATTCAGTCCAATAGAACCATTTAAAATCTATAGGATATTATAAGGAAATGTTCAATAGATTTTCAAGGATGTTGGGATCAACACCTTACCCTAGTGGAGTTCTCATATAAAAATTGTTTCCATTATAGAATTCAAGTAGAACATTATAAGGATGTATATGGGAAGAGGTGTTAAACTCCAACATACTGGGGTGAATTCAGAGAGTGTAAGATTATAGGACCTGATATTATCCAGGATATGACAGAGAAGGTTCAAAGTATTCAACTTCATATGAAATCCAAAAAAATTCGATAGAAAATCTATGATGAAAATCATTAATGAGGTATGGGGATTATGGTCGGTGACAATGTTACTTCATATATTAGCATGGGAGAAATTCATGAGGTTTAGAAGTAAGGTAAAGCTTAGTTCAAGATACATCGGGCCCTTTGAGATCCTTGGTTGCATCAGAGATGTGGCCTATTAACTAGAACTCCCACCTAACCTATCTTAAATATATGAAATTTTTCATGTATCCAGATTAAAAAAGTACATAACATACCCCTCACATGTATTGAATCCTTAGGTGGTTCACTTTTGGGATGATCTTTCATACAAAGAGTAACCAGTGAAGATATTAGATCATAGGAAAAAAGTTCAAAAAAACAAGAAAACTCACCTAGTCAGAGTACTGTTGTCGAAACTCACGTTTGAGGATGAAACTTGGGAACTAGTAGAGGAAATGAAAGATATGTACCATAATTACTCTTAGTTTATCAAATGATATTTCGAGGGTGAAATTTTTGAAGGTGGAAGAATGTAATGACCCAAAATTTTATATATAGAATTCCAATTTTCCATGAGAAAATTCTATATTTTAAAATGTAGTTATAGAAAAATCATGCACTAATTTTATTATTTTAGACCATTATAAGTTATATACTATAAGATTTAAAATTCTATTAAACATCATAACCATTGATATTATATTCATTGTATAATAACCATTAATATTAGTATATATTACGGTTTATGATAAAGTACAATTAACAAGGACAGAACAAGTGACAACCTTGATTAGTACGATCATACCCTTTGAATCTCATTTATCTATGTTTTTTATGGAGATATTATCATTTCTATTTTCCATTGTCCAAAACCAAGAAAAGATTCAAAAAATAACATATGATAAAAACTATCTACAAGAGAAGTTCAATCTTATCAGGATCACAACCCAAGCCATGTTCACTGAAAAAACCCATGAAAGTGTCACTATCACACACCTCACCCTTAGGGAATACATTAGCATAATAAGGGGTTGTGTATATAGAACATAAAAATATGATTTTTTATTTTTTTTTAATAAAATAATTATTACAGTCATCCCTTTCATTTTTACTTTATAAATGATTATATAACTACTTTGATAAAAATTGGATTTTAATACAATGAAAAAATTATATTTCTAGGAAATATATATTTTCAATCATGACACTCTTTTTAAGGAATTAAATAATTTTTGAAATAAGTGTTATTTTAATAAAATATTCTTATTAAATAATACTTATTAAAATATAAATTATAAAATAATTTTTTAAAGTAAAATGTCATTTTATAAGAATTAGAAGACTTTTATCATCATAAAAACACATTTTAAACCTAATTATTATTTTTTATTTAAAATAGGAAATTTTAATATTTTAATGATTTTTTTATAAAATAAATATTATTTTTAAAATAAAAATAACAAAATTATCCAACAGGTAATTTTTCATAATTTTATGAGACAATCACATTTTTGAGTAAAACCTAAATACTTTATAGATATACGATATGTATTATGATGCCATAAAATCCCAAAATTGTTTTAATAAATATTATAAATATTACCCATAACCAAAACTATTTTTACCCATTAAAATAATGTGTTTTTATGTTTGTTGTTTAATTTTATAAACCCTTAATAAATCCTCCAAAACCGATATTATATTTTAAGGATTTAAAATTAATTCTTTATGAAAATGATTCACTTTTACATAACCAAGGGTGATATTTTAAGGAGTTCAGTTCTTATCCTTATAAAATATTGAAAAACAATACTCTTTGCTATAAACCATGTGAAGGAACTATGGTATAGTTTTTGGTTTTTATTATTTTATCACACAAAGTCTAAAACCTATGTTTAGAACTTAATAAAAAATATCCCTATCTTTTTCTATAAAAATACCCCCAACCTTCCATTACTCTTCACTTAAATTCCTTGGTGAAATAATTTAATTTACCTTTACCTCTCAAGATCCCTCCTAAGGTGTCCCCAATTTATTAAGAAGCTCCTCCCAATCTTTTAGAAGCATTATCTTAAGGTAAGGGATCTTCTCATTTTCCTCTTTATTGAAGAACCTTATTTATATTATGCCTTTTTATTTCAAAATTTTCATGTTGAGATATGTTTTTAGAAAACCCTATTTGATTTCTATGTGATGATATACTCCTTTAAATCTCATTAATCCCTTCCACAAATATTTATATACAACCATTATGCTGCAAAAAATATCCTTTGATGTTCCAAGCCAGAAATCTATAGAGTGAATACCCATCACCATTTCCACTCAAGGGTATTCACCTATATGTAACTAAAATTCATTGGTTCATGGATTCCATTTTTGTAACCAAAATTCATTAATGATGGTATTAAAAGTGATTAAATACATCCTTATGTTGTATGATCTACATTTCACACTTATGCATGTACATGATATGAATGTGATAGGTGGACATGAAATTATATATCCCTCCAATGCATTTGGTAATGTTTATATCTCATGAGATACCATATATGGTGCATGAGAGGTTATCCTAATAACATTATGTTATGATGTCTCAATGATTTTATTTAACTTATGTTTAGTATATCATGTTTTATGTTCTTTCCAAATTCCTATATTGTCTTTATGTTATCATATTGTATCATGATTTGATGTTCATGTTTATGATTTTTACCACTCTTAGTTTAATTTGAAATGCCTATTGAATCAAATGCACTAATTTATCTCATGTTATGATTTTATTATTCCTTTACCGTGATTTATAGATCACCCCTTTCTTATGTACGTATCTAGGTCATCCCATGTTGTTTTAGATGAGTAATGAATTTTTCAGGTTATATTGTAGAGCATTTAAATAATTTTACTATAAGCATGTTTCAAGTTATTGTGATATGTACCTAATTTACCAAAGTCACTAGTCCTCATGATCTTATGGGAATGTATTGTGTGTACCTTTATGTAATAAATAAATAATTAAAGTGTATTAAAATATTAGTTGTCTTATATCCACTATCTAACATCTAAGACATGTAATCCCCTTTATAGTGGGTTATTCCAGATAGGTTTAGATATCCCCCATCAGACCTAGGTGTGATAACCTATATGTGTTTCGACATATGTTATATCCCAATGAGGTGTATCCTGATCGAGTGAGTATATTGTATGAACCCACTTAGTACCTTCATGCTTCAATATAGCAAGGCCCGAAAAGTAAGACCTCTCAAATGAGTGCTATAAGCATAGAAAGAACCAATAAGTGAGTTATCCTAGATGAATTTTACCTTTTAGCCTCAAGTATAATTATAGGGTTGGCGGTGAGAACAATCCTCACATTGATACAAAATGTTCCCCTTTAATCATATTTTGGTTATCTAGTTTATCCTTGTATCTTTTGTGAGTTTACTCTCTCTTTGATGCATTGTGTTTGGTGATTTTAGGGTCTTAATGGGTACATTTATACTCATCCCTGCATGGGATCTTTCCAAAAATATCATGTATTATGAATATGAAATTAATTTAGAATAATTCATAGGTCGACTAGGAGCAGGTGGAGTTTAGTAGCGCTAGATAGACCACATATAAATCCCAAATTTATTGATTGGTAGTAGTCAACCTTTTTATCAGCAGGTCATACTCCTTTATAGTATTTTGTGGGCTTGTATTTAGGTCCTCTTTCATTTCCATACTCTTTTGTTATACTTTTATGAGGTGTCATACTTTATGTAGGTATTTAAACTATTAGGTATTTATGTTGTTCATTATACTGGTGATGTGTTCATTCGTACATGTAATTTTTGATAAGGACTCCCATTTATGTGATATACCTACTCAATTCTACTTTCTAGCCCATATCCTTTTGAAGGAGGTATCAAGGTGTAAATATCCATCTATTTCTAGACAAAGGGGGTCTGGTGGGTTGGGTTGTGGAAAAAATGTTGGGTTAGTGTGAGGGGATCATATCTTCCTCCATGTCTAATACATAGAAGTCTACTATGAAGAGCAGATCTTTGACGTCCATAAGGTTATCCTAAAACACTCCTACTATAAATATAGTTGATCATTTTCCAAGTCATACCACAAATATTCCGGGATTCATGTCTCCTATAAGTAAATATGTAAATAGTAAGTGAGACATTACATTTATTGAGGCATCAAAATCCCACAATGTATTTGAAAAAGAAATAAATTTAATGATGTAAGGGATAGGAAATTTTCCTATATCTTGACATTTTATAGGTGATTTTTGTTTCGCTAGTGCTGATACACTTATTCTTAAATTAATTATTTTATTTCATTGAAGAATCACTTTTTAGTTCAAGGATCTATAATAAATTTATAAATCTTGGGAATCTATCTGCGTGCTTCAAGAAGGGGAATATTAATCTCAAATTATGGTCATGTTTCCAGAATTTCTATTTGGAGTTCCTTTTATTGGATATATTTAAACTAAATTATTTTGGATGGTAATGGAAGTGGGATATCATACATCCCCCATTATTATATTTTTTTATGGTGCATCTGGTCTCTTCTTTCTTTTTTACATCTGTTTCACTATCTCCCTTATTATCTTATCCCTCTTTTGATTTCTAGATAGGTTCTTAGACAACAAGTTATTATTATTTTTGTTTATATTCCTCTATAACTTGTTATTATAGGCTTGTTTATGCTTATTTATATCTAGTATTCTCAACTCCTTCTTCTTCATTGCTTAATTATTTTTTCTAGATCTAGTGTGTTCATGGGATTAATTTTTTTGAAACTCCTAATTTTTATCATACCCACATTTTCCCTCAATATAAGGACTGTTTAGGTTAACATCTTGACCATATGTTTAGACAATGATTTTAGTATTTTTATTTTCTCTTTCATTTTACTCCTAGGATTATCTTCCTCAGAAATTTGTTGTTCTTTAACTGGCGATGGTGCATTGATGGATGAATACTTTCATGGACACCTTTTCTGGAAATGCATGGGATATTTTTGGTAAGTAGGTTAGTTGTAAGGTTGTTTAAAGAGATTCTAGAAAGGTGGTGGGTATTAGTATTTCTAATAGAATGGGGGATATTATTGAAATTGGTTATGATAGGGGGACTATTTTAGTTTTGTTAATTTATAAATATTTATTACACTTGGTTATTCTATCACCATCCTTTATTTTTTTAAAATTACATTTCTTGAATGGCTACTACACCACTCTCATGATCTATATTTCAGTATACTAATTAGTGAAATGGTTATGTGATGTCAATAAACCACATACCTTAAATAATGTTTTATGTTTTATATCTTACTTTGGAGTCATCTATCACACTAAAATGGTTATCTCTTTAATACAAGACTCTAATAATTGAGATGATGTAGAAGTTTTTACCTCATGAATAATTCTTATTCCCAAAAAACATATAAATAATTGATGGGAATTACGTGCAGTATTCTCAATACATCCCTTGGATTTTTCTATTTACTTGTTCATTAAATCTATTATAGATGATTCATCCACAACATTTATATCATTTTTGAGAATTCCATGATAAAATAACGAAAGGAAGTGGTCCTATTATACAATTTAGTGTGAATAGATGGCATAAAGTTTCTTAAATATCCCCTAGTACTCATAAAGAGTCTATCTAGATGATATATTGATATAATCAATCTCTTTACTTATTACTATGTTCAAGGAGTTGGGGAAGAATCTCCACATGAGTCATCTTTGTAATTTATACCAATCATGCACTTCACTAGTTTATAGGATATACAATCATTATTTGACTACTCTTTCAAGTGAGAAGGAAAATCACCTCCATTTCACTTGTCCATCAGCCACTCATTTGGGTTTCAGAGTATATAAGATATATGTGAATGCTTGTATGCTTATATTAGGTTCTCCACCTACAAGAATATGAATCTTGTGAAATAGATGTTTTAGGAAAATTTTAAATTCAAAGTCATTTTTCAAATCAGGAATCACTATTTTATTTTTTTGTTTAATGAATTATGGTTCACACAAATATCTCAAGGTTTGGTTGGGATATCTATACATAACCTCATTATTAAGGTTACCAATGGTAGTTTTACATGATTATATAAGGTAAATATCCTCAAAGTATTTTTGAAAATTTAAATTCCTAATTCTAGTTAGAAAATTATTTCAATTTCTATATCAAAATTCACTTGTTTATTATTTGAAGACCGATCATTAAAATTAAAGGCTAGTTTTCTTTTTAAATTTTTGGTACAAGATCCCCTACCAAAACACCGTGTTTTGATGCACTATAATCACAGGGAGTCAAATATATTTTTATTACCATAGATAAATGTATTATTATTAGTGAACTAATATTGTATCTAAGAGAATATTGCACACAAATTAGTTTTCACTTTTTACTTAGAGAAAAAAAATGCTATTTTTGGTTTGTGATTTGTGAAAACTAAGAATGTAAGTGAAACTAATTTTTTTAAAAGATTACGAGATGAGTGATTGAGATATGGTTATATTTCCAATTTTAATGCTATCAAAGTACTAAAATGGTTTTTAGTTCTTTCTTTTTTAATTTACTAGTTAATGATTCTTTTATTGATTTATCTAAACTTTTTAGGATCAAAGATATTATGGAGATTGACCTAAAAACGATTAATAATTGTTCAAAATCTATTCTTATGTATATTAATAATTAGAAATATTCTCCTAAATAAAAAAGGAAAATCTAAATTGGGTATTTTTATTCCTAAGAATTTCTATAGTTGTTTACTTCCCTCACACATGTGCCATCTATTACTATCCACTAAACCCTAATGAAACCTCACACTTTAAGATAATATTCACCATAAAGATATATTTGATTGATTATAAACATAAATAGTAATACTAAACTAGTTTTAAGCCTTCAAAATAATTATCTTCAAATAATTAAATAGTCACTAAGAACTGAAATCAATTAACAAAAAAATAGATTTCCATTCATTAAAGGGGAAGGACTCAAGAATTAAAAGAGAGATACTTTCCTTCCCATTTCACTCAATATTTACCCATAATTATAGGGGTCAAAAACATAAATAGGGAATAATATTGAATTTGAAACTAAGAAAAATAGAAAATAAAACTTAAGAAAAAAGCAATAATAGATTCTCTAGTGTGGACTCACAATTCGGTCTAAGGAAAAAGTCCCCTCTCTAACACATGATCCCATTTATTTATAGGTATAAGGTTCATTCTTCCATGATTCAAACTTACCTTATTCATAAGCTACCTAAGCCTATAAAATATTATATTCTTTAGAAACCTTTTTCATTATATCTTTCCACTTTCATGATTTGGTATTCCTAGAAACCTACAATGTTCCTTATTTGATTTTGAGTGAAATTTTATACATGTTTAGATCCCTGTGGAATAGTTTTATTGGTTTCATAAATGTTGAATTGGCAGTCCATAGTTTTGGTTTGAAGTTTATATGATTTCTACAAAGACTACACATGGACTTTAAATTTCAATCCACTAGATTCATTGAAAATTAGATAAGTCTTGAATTTACTATGAGTTAGTGGAACAAACTTGAGTTTCAATTTAAATAGATCAACCACAAGTATGATTCAATGAGGGGTCAATTGGAATTCTATTTCTAGTTGAGATAACAATTTTTTTCTTTAGTTAAACATTATATTTCTTGAATATTTAACATTTAGCCACTTTAAGACTCTGTATAATTTTAACATGTGGTTGGTTGTAAGGCATAATTGATCTAGAGGCACAATTAATCATTTTGAATTTGTGGTTGGTCAGATAAACATGTGGCTAGTAGATAACTTATTCTTATAGTTTATTTATTCTTATAGTTGATGGATTTATAGCATGGTATAAAAGTTACCAAATGGAAGTTTCTTCATGCGGTCAATTGAGGACATTGAAAGATTTTCATCCATGATCGCTTGATGGTAAAAATTCCAAAAATATTAGATATTCTTTGATTTCTTCATAATACCTTCCTAACACCTAAACAAATCATCAAAACACCACAAAATAAATTTAGGATTTATTATAATAATTTCCAAAGATCAAATAAATAATTAAAACCCAAGATTTAATCAAATTATCAATAAATCCAAAAAAACTCCTATAATTAAAAAAATGTGATAATTACATATTAAATGATAAAATGATGGGATTTAAATCATTAAAATACTTAATGAAATATATAAATTTATTTACTATGCCATATATCCTAAATCATATGCTTAAGGATACATTAGCAGCTATGTGTCCACAACCCTAGGATTTTTGGCATATCACATGCTTCATTTAAATGGGTTTAGGTTTAAAATGGGTATTGAAATTCAGGTTCAGTTTTTTGGTTAATACTATAGATATTTCATTTATTAGTGAAATTTTTTTATCATTACTTTTTAAAAATTTATCATGTGTGTGTTAATAAGGGTTGTCATCCTTTTTTTGTGCTCAAATTAGTATTGTTAATGGATAACATTTATTAACACTAATTTTTCATTTATAAAAGAATCCTTCTTTCAATGCTAAATTCTATCACTCATAAAATTCCATATCAATAATTGTAGTTTACTACAATATAAACATAAAATTGAAACTACATATACCAAATAAAAAAATATAATTTATATTAAATAAATTAAAAGTTTTATATAATATATAATATATTTACATTGAAACATTTCAATAAAAATATATTTACATTTAAGTGTTACAATACTGTTACAGTAGAAATCACATTGATGTAAAACAATTTCAAACAAAAACTGTCATAAACAATAAAAAAATAATCTAACTCATAAGAGAAATTATCTATGGATATACTCAACCCCGTACCAAATAATCATATGATTGTAATGAAAATAATCTTATTTTAGTGATAATATATTAAGAAATGAAAAAAATTATCATTATAGTGTCATATAATATAAGATAAATTTTAGTAAATATTCCTCACTAGCTACATTGGGTGTCAAAATGTCATAGATTTCATTCCTATAGGTCAAAAATAATTTATTGGTTATTTTTGAGAGTTTCATTAAAATCCAACTATTTTTTAAATGTTTTGAGAATGTAATTCATGTTTTCCCCTATTAGATGATTAAAATGAAAAAAATACACTTTCAAGTATATTTTTTGTACTATATACCGAAATTATGTTTGGTTTATTCCTATAGTATAAAAATAAATCAATGTTCATTGTCTTAGTATTTCATGATAATGCTATCTTAGTTGATTGATTTTGAGATCATGATATATGTTTGGAACTAAAATGTAACTTTTAAATTGAAAGATTGAAATTTTCATCCTTCTAAGCGCACCATGCTTTAAAATCATGTGAATTTGATCCCATCATGTAAAAAAAATCAAGGAACATTGTACTAGTGTCTCGGGATAATTTGAGCATTTTTTCTCATTTTTTATCATATGATTCATATTTTGAAATAAATTGTAACTTTTAAATTGTAAATATGTGATTTCAATAATTATAAGTATAAAAAATGTCAAAATTATAACTAGTTTATTCCTAAATGTCACAAATTAATGAAGGTTTTTTCCTAGAGTTTCATTATAATATGATCTTATTTTCTCAGTTTTGAGTATGTGATGTACATTTTATATATCTTAAACCCTTAAAATGGAAAAGTGAAATTTCACACAAATTGAGCATACCATATTTCTGAAGAATATGAGATTCATTTCTATTGGTGAAAAATTAATCAATGGATTTTTTAAAATATTTTCATGAAAATGTGACCTAAGTTACTTAGTTTTTAGCATATCAGACATGATGTGAACTAAAATATAAATTTTAAATTGAAAACACACATTTTCAGTTGTTTAAAAAACACATCATGTTGGATATAAGTGTATTGTATTCATATATGTGAAAAATATATCAAAAATATTTTCCCCATAGTTTTACGATAATCTAATAATGTTTTATTAGTTTTTAGCATGTGATGCACATTTTGTACTAAAATGTCACATTTAAATTAAAAAAAATGAACTTTCAAAAATTTCGATAACACGATGAATCAACAATACATGTGGTTCATTAATATATTTAATAAATAAATAAAATATTATTTTACTATTTTTTCATGAAAATATAACTACATTTTCTTAGTTTTGAGAATGTGATGCACAATGTTTACTTCATAAATGATTAAAATAGAAAAATGAACTTTCAAGAATACTGAGCACAAAACATGTAGGCATTAAATAAGGTTTATTGCATTGGATTAAAAATGAACCAAAATTTATTTTATATAGTTTCAAGACAATGTGATCTTGATTTCTTTGTTTTTAGCATCACACACATTTTGAACTAAAATTATCACTTTTAAATTGAAAATATAAAATATCAATATTTCCAGGAACGCCACACATTAGAATGTTCTGAGGTTTGTTCCTTATTGAAAAAAATAAAATAATGATAATTTTCTTAACTTTCTATGAGAATACATGTAATATACTGAAAATATAAAAAACATTGTGTTTGACAACGTATACAATAGACAACACTAAGCTTAAACGGACCCTGAAATGTTAATATTTATATGGTATAGTTATAACCTATCCATTAAATTGGTTGGGATAAATAAAATTAATAGATTTACAAAATATATATAAATTTCATCCTTAATAAAATTTTAATTATTAATACCTAGGAAATAAGTACTCAATTTTTTAATTAAGATAATTTATGCTTCAAAAATATATTTTCTTCGAAAAATTGGTTTTATTTGTTTTTTGTGAGAAAATATTAAAATTAATTTCTGTAATTTTTTGAAAATTTATTTAATAAAATTTATATCATTTTTTAATTCAGTATTTCAAAATTATCTTCGGAATTTTTTTGAGAATTTTCTAAATAGTTTAATTTTTCAATGAATAACGAATTTTTTTTTTCAAAAATATAAATTATTTTCAATAAATAAAGTAATTTAAAACTTAATTTTTATATTAAATTAATATAAGACTCTTTTAATTATAAATAATATAATTAATTACCTAGAAATCATTATCATACCTTATTTTGGTATAAGTTCATTTTTGGGCTTAAAAACACATTTTTCTAAAAACAATTTTTCATTTCCTTTTTCATTGTAATCATAAATTAATTTCTTCTACTCCTATAAATTTCATCTTGAAAAATATATTATATATTTTGATTCATGATCTACAAATTTGGTAAATATGTTACATTTATTTTTTGTCATTATGAATAATAACAACAATAAATATATATCACCTCAATAAATGTAAATCAGGCAATTAAGGTTAAAAATGATATGATAAGGAATAAAAATAATCTCAAAACTTTTATTTAATCTATTGGATGAGTGGGGATCTTCTATACTCATAAAATATTTGATTCTATGGCAATTGTATTCCAATTTTCTTCAAAAATGACTTACATATTATTTTATGTACGTATAAAGTAAAAAATGTCACTCCTGATTTTAATTTCTATAATATTTTGTGACATGGATAAAAGAAACATTTGTTCAGTTATAAATATTTTTTTAAAAGATAAATAAATTTTAATATGCTAATTTATTTTAAATTTATAGTGACGAAATATTTACCTTAAATTCTTATGAAATGGAAACATAGTTCTAATTAATGTAGTAGAAAAATTAAGAAAAATATTTTAAAAATCTAAAAGAAATATTTTTTGGGGGGTTGTAGTGTTCCAATATTTTTTTAGATAAATATAAAATATTAGGTATATTTTTTGAAATGTTTTAAATTGTAATTACATTACTGTATCATTTTTTTCAAAGTCAAATAATGTAAATAGTTCTTAAAATTACATTTGTAGTATTTTATGTTAATTTTTTTTATAAAATTATTTAAAAAATATAAAAATCTTGATATAAGAAAATTATAACGTGAAAAAGTATAAAATTATATCCCTTGTACATTTATGATCCAATTTTCTTATTATAATAAAAATTTTGACCACTTTATATTAAAAAATCCATTACCATAGTTAAGGTTAAAATTAGTTAACCAAGTGGACTAAACAAAAAAGACAAGGTTTAAAATGATATCTAAACATAAAAAAATTATTTTAAGGTTATATTAAGACCATACGTTCTTTATCATAGAATACATTTCATTTTTGAACCATGTTACATTAGTTAGACACATATCATATTTTAATATTTCATGTATTTCCAAAAAATGATATTATTGATATTTTATAATAAAAAATATTTGATTATATGATTTAAAAATAATAAAAATATTATTTTAATCCAAGTGAATGGTATATGGTTTAAAATATAAACCATGGTCAATTTATGGATCAATTTGTTTATTATAGTAACTTTCTTGACTCCTAAAGGGTAAAAAATACTGATATCTTGGTAATTGTCAATAGGGCTAACAAAGTTTAAAACAAAGAGATAAGGGTGAAAACATCTCCTAATCCTGTAAAATATATTTTTTATTATGGGATTTAGAATAATCAAAATTTTATATCGTAATTATATTAATTTTAATCCATTATAACATGAAAATTAATTTATATTAATTTAATAAATTAATTAATTACAAGAATGCCCCTTCTGTTAGTTATAAAATGGAACCCCTCTCCCCTCCTATACACACTTAAATAACCATTTTTATTGGAAATTACCTACCAAAATCCTTTCCTGTAATCCATAAACATGTTCTAGTAGTCATATTTTGGAAATAATACCAACCTTAGAGGGATTAAGTTGTAAAGAAAAGGAGGTTGTTCGAAGAAGATGTATAGATTTTAACCAAAGGTTTTGGTTTTATTTCTTCCTATACCTCCTTCAAATATTCATCAACCATGATGAAATAATAAAATAAGAATATAAAATATATTTATTATGTTATTATTTTAATTATATAAACTATATCTATCTCCTCTTCTATCAAATGGGAAATGAGACCATTATTCACGTGTACAAAAGACTACCACCTCACGAATCGATGTAATTCGTTTTCCATAACTGCCTTTTATGGATGGTTTTAATGATATATCGAATGTATAAATTTTATATTAATGAAATAATTATAATTATTTAAAGATATTATATCGTATATTTTCTGACCATTCATCTATTGAAAATAACAACACCATTCATGCATATGTGTTGATTACCACCTCCACGAAGAGATGTGATTCATTTTTTCATCAGCACATCACATGGATGATATATATAAAGGATTGAACAATACAATATGATATTAATTATATAATAATTATTATTTAAATAAAAAATAATACTTAACTTATTAACATCATGATCATTGATGAAATAGAAATGTTACTCATGTGTATGTATAAACCACCGTCTCCATGATTGTAACATACATCATTTTTCAAAAAAAAATTAATGGTTATTTTTAAAAGTATAATTAATGTATAAAAATGATAATTATTTTATTATTATTATTCTAGATATTATGGAATAATTACCTCAATGACCTTGGTCAATAGGGTGAAGTTATTTGGAAAATATGAAATAAACATCCACAAAACACACAACATGGACTTAACTAATTATATAATAAAATATTTCATTTAAATAATTGAAATAATGGTTTAATGGTAAAATAATAATCCTCTAAAATTTTATTAATAAATTAAATAATTTATATATGTTTATTATATAGGATTTAAAGGGCATACATGGAAAATCTAAACTCGAGGTAAGAGATTTCGTCTATTTTCACTTTTTTGAGGCATATTTTAATGTGATATGTCTAATTTATTTTATATGGTGTATATAATTCCCATTTATATGATTAATCACTTATAGTTCATTATATTTTTAGTTACAATTCATTTTACTTCATCCCTGGGGTTTTTATTGGAATTTACCAAAGAAGTAAGAGGTTTGTTAACTCAATTTCCATTCATCGAGTTATATATATACTTCACTGACTTTTTTATGCCATTATTACGTGTGAATTAATATCTATATTATTTTATTCTATATTTACATTTATTATTTTTATTTATGTTTGTTACACATAATCAATCCATTGATTAATTCTCAATTCAGTGATGATCTTTATAAGGGATATTAAACTCAATTTATCTTTCTTTGGAGAAAATATTTATGTTATGCACCTATCTTATTTGATTAGGTTTATAAACTACCCCTTTGATATTTTATATCCCTAATCTCATTATTTTAATGATATTTAATGTTTAATTTGTAGTTATTCCTTCACCGAGATTACTATTCAAAAGTTACCAAAGTTGTATGGGATTTATGTTTTGATTTCATTTTAATTAGGATTCTTTATGTATAAATTTACTTTGAGAAATTATATGATTATTTTGATAAAATCACATAATTTTTATTCTATTGTATTTATTTATATAATTTTTATGTTTTAATATAATTTTATTCTCTTTGGTTCTCTAAATTATTTATAAAATATTTATAGAAAAACTTATCTTATTTCTCCCATTTCGATCGAGAAATATTTTTCTTCCATATCCATGTTTTATAAAATGTTTTCAAAATTATTTTAACTATTATTCAGTGATTTTTTCAAGCCATTTTTATCCATTTTTTACTTACAATTTCTTAAAAAGAATATTCTTTTCATTTTCTAAACAAAGTACTTTTTACAAAAGGGGTAAATAAAATCGTTTTTAACAATTTTGGCATGAGAAAAATTTACAACCATCATGACCAATCAATTATTTAAATTTTTATTTAAAATTTTACATGATTATTTTTAAGTAAGTATTTTTTCAAATTTTTAGACTTTTTCATTTTTTAAAATTGATTTTAAAAGGGGAAAAAGTATTTTTTTAATATGTTTTTAATGATCTTTTTGTGCATTTCTATTAATCATTAATAACAACCATTTATTTTACTTATTCTTTGGTGGGGATATGTTTTAATGACCCAATAATTATTCTTTATTCTAAAGGATTATGATTTTTTCAACGCTATTGATATGGAACCCATTTTTTTTTCTATGGAAAAATAAAGTTACGAAGGAATGAAAGCTGTAAAAATATTCACTATAGGAAAAAATAAATTTCATGGATGTTTTGAAAGCCATGATAAATATTTTGAGAACAAATACACAATTATTTTAAAACCACTTCTAAATGTGTTTTTATTTTTATTTAAATTTTTTATTTATTTTTAGAGGTTGTTTTTGGAAAACTGCAATTAAATCAGATTTTTTATTTTTTAATTTTTTTAATTGTTTTAAGGGTAGTTTATAAAAACCACCTTGAATTTCTTGTGTTTATACAATAACCATCACTAAATTAATAAAAAAATATTAAATTTTATATATTTAAATATGTTTAAATAGTAATAATTATCTTTTATTATTTATAATAATTTATTTTTTTATTATTAAAAATTTCAATTAATTATAATGTGTTAATTATTAATTATTTATAATAATTAGTTAGTAATTATTTGAAACATAAATTAATTATTGGATTAGTTAAATATGAAACTTTAACATCCAATGACCATAAATTTGGATTCAAATACACGTTTTCGCTCAACTACCAATCACGTTGAAGCTTATGAAATGAGATATAAACAAATAGATAATAATTTGGTAATAATTAATAGAATAAAATTTATTATAGTTTTTAGAGAATTTAAAAATGAAACTTCTGCTTCAAATGACCATAACTTTTGATCCAGGTGTTTCTTTGGTCTCTACCACATATTAAATAAAAGCATGTGATGATCTCTTTGTAAATTATTCAACATGGTCCATGGTAATTTTTTGAGGTTAAAAGGCACATAATGACACCAAAACTGAGTTTCTTATTAATATACCATCATTTTTGAACATTCGATGAGAATATAGCTTCTTTTAAGAGTTTCTTCATATACTTGTTGGGTCATTTATGATTTTATTTCATTGATATGAATTCTTATTGATTTGATGGTGTTGTAATTGTTATGTTTTTTCTTTTTTTGGTGATTTATTATCTATTATATATATATATATTGTATGTATTTCTATATATTTATGTATATTTATTTATAATTATTATATATTTATCAATCTTTATTTAAAATTATACGTAATTTTTTTATATGCATGGGTATTTATATGAATTTATGAATATTTGTCTATATTTATATACATTTGTAATTATTTATACTTATTTACATGTATATATTTTTATATATTATATTGGTATATATATGTATATTTATATTTACTTGTGTGTATATATATATTAATATAAAATTATATATATTTTTGGCTTTATATATATTTATGTAACAGAAATGGGTGTTTATATATATTTATATAAATTTAATTATACGTATATATGTTTATAGATATTTATATCCATTTATTATTTATTATTTATTATTTATTCATCAAAAATTTTCCTTTTTATTATTTCTCAATTTATTATTTATTTATTACTTATTAAATATATTTTTAATTTTTATTTATTGTTAAATTATTTCTAAATTATTATTTAGTATTTATTTAATATTTCTTATATATTATTGCATATTATTTATTATCAATTTATTAATTATTAATTTAATATTAAAATATTAATTATTATTTTATTGATAATGAATTATTTATTTATTGTTTATTTACTACATATTTATTATTTATTATATATTGATTTATTATTATTTTACTTCTTATTTATGTATTTGTTTTATTTTTATTGAATTATTATTATTCATTATTTATTTATTGTATATTTATTTTAAATTTATTAATATTATATTATCAATTTATTATTAACATATTTATTATTATTTATTTATTACTAATTTATTAGATATTCATTATTCATTATTCATTAATATTATTTTTATTATATATGATCTAATTTTTATAAATGTATTTGTATTCATCATATATATTAATTTTTTCTTTATTATCAATTTATTAGATATATATTATTTATTTATTTATAATTTATAATTAATTAATTAATTATTATTTATTTATTTTTTGAAAATTAATTATTAATGATTAATGATTAATTATTACATACTATTTCTTACCATATTATTTATTATTTATTTATTATTTATTTATTATTAGCTATTAACCATTAACCATTTTGTTCATATTTATATTTATGTATTTTTTAATTTTATATTAGTTGTTAGTACTTTTTAATATTTTTATTTGTTTTTTCTGTATATATATATATTTAAGTATATTAAATTCTGTTTACTCACCACATGAATAGATTGCTGGAGTGTTAAAGTCTATGAAGAACAACAAAGAGGCCAGGGGTTCAAATATCACCCAATATATATATATACAAAATTTCTGGATGGCATATATGGCTATGAATGCATGAAAAATGCACATTAATGAAAAATAAGTAATATAATAAATAATAAATAATACGTAAAAGTAATAATAAATGAATAATAAATAATAAATAATAAATAACAAGGAAGGAGTTAACTTGAGAGGTTTCTCCTATGGATTTAATTGGTGTTTGGTTATTCCTCACACGGGTTATGAAGATATTGTTATAAGATACCAACACATTTTCTTTATGCTTAATATGAGTTTTTGATATTTCCTTTGATTGAGATTGACATCACATGACTCAATATTACTGATTTCTATGACTCTTGGCTTTATTAAATATTTATTCCATGTCACATGTTTAATGATCCATGTATTTTTGGGTACAAACTCCCTTATGTTATGATTATATACTTTGATTATGTTACTAAATATTTATACTAATTTTATGCTTACAAATGACATTAAATTGTTAATTTTTATGTTAACCCTTACTTTGCATTTGAGATCACCCTTCTTATAGTTTCATTTACCCATGTTATAAATAATGATGCTAAAAGATTTTCGTTTTGAGAGGTTTCATGCGTAGAGAATTTTATGGGAGATGTTGGAAACTTATTGTGAAATAAGAAAATATGGGTATACTTGAAAAAAATACTTACTTGAGGACATGTATATTATTATGTAAGGGTTAGTCCCAATTCCCTAAAACTCTAAATTTAAAATTCCCTTGTGTATATAAGTGATACAATATTTCCTTTAGATAATGTAATTTTTGGATGGCTTAAATTGGGTCACATTTTTCAAAATCAAACTATAAATGTAAAGATTCTATTTTAAGCATCAGATTTGGGAGTGTGGATCTGGGGCTATCATAGTTAGAATCAGAGTAGATTTTAGACAACTTTCATGGCTTATAAGTTTTCATGTGAGGTTATCTTAAGAGTTATGGATACCATCATGGGTTTATATTTTTAAGGATTATCATAATTTTAAAGACTTAGACACCCCTTTTGAGGTTTAAGTGATGTGATCTTGAGGTGATTAATGATATTTTTATAGATGTTTTGTTGGGTTAAGGTATGTATAACCCTTATGTTTAATGTGAAGGATTATTTTTTAGGAATTATATTACATTTTGGATATCTAAGCTGAAAGGTACGAGATAACATTTGAGGTTAATAATTTCATTAATTTTGAGGTTATTGAGGTTGTTTGGGATATAGGGTTATTCATTTATCGAATGATCTAAATTGAACTTTGTGAGTTATGTTTGAGGCTTTAGTGATTAATATTCTACTTATTAAATTAATTTTTATACATTTTTGGAATTATATTACCTTTTGATAAACATTTTAGTTTTTTTAATGTCTAAAGATTGGATAAATAGCTTTTTGTCTTTTTTTTGGATTGTGTGATCCATTAGAAGTTGTTTTTTTTGTGCTTTAGGCATGACAAATTTATCATGAATAGTAATTGTTTGGAGAAAAATATGATAATGTGGTGGAAATTTATTAAAGGATGAAATTATACTCATAAATTATGAATATTTTTTTATATTATTAGTCTATATGATAAATAAATTCCTTGAATATTTGAAAAGTATCTTGAAATAAAACATTTATCCTATTATTTTTATTTCTGATGAATTGATGATCCTTTTCACATCTCCTTGGTTTATGATTTTTTAGTCACTGAATTTATCATGATCATTAACTTTCCTATGATAAATATTTTATATCACTCTCCATTATTATTTGGATATTTACATTTTTTCTCCATTTCTATAATTTAAATTCTCTCTAATGTTCTACCATTTAGAAACCTAGTTATGTGTTATTCCAAATAACCTTTATACTTACCTTTCCCTCTTTTCAAGAGGAATTTTTATTTACCCTTTTTACAATGTGGGATTTTAAAAAAGGATTTTTTAAATTTTGAATATTTTATTATAGAGATCAAATTAAAATAGAGAGGATACAATTTATTAAATGGGGAGCACGTAAGATCTAGATATTTTAAAACAACATTGTATTTGATAGCTTATACAACACATAAAACTGACCTTAAATAAACTATAAAATATTAATATTAATCTTTTAGTTATAAATTATCCATTAAATTACCAAGTATGAATATGATTAAACAGATTTTGAAATTTATATTATGGTCCAACTCAATGAAAATGTATTGATTAATCCTTAATTAAATAAGCTATAATTTTTTTCATTAAAGATATTTTAGGTTTCAAAAATATGTTTTCTTCAAAAATGGATTTTATTATTTTTTGAGAGAATATTATTATTAATTTATATAACTTTTAGAAATTTAATTTGATAAAATATATATCATTTTTGAATTTAGTATGTCAAAATTATCTTAGGGTAATCATTTTAGAAATTCTGAAATTTTTTTTTTCAATGAATAATAAAAAATACGAATTTTTATAACAAAATAATTTATTTCCATTATGTAAAGTAATTTAAAATTATAATTTTAACTTAAAGTAATATAATTCTCCCTTAATAATAAATAATCTTATGAATTTTTTATAAATCATCATTATTCCTTATTTTGGTATAAGTTTATTTTAGGATTAAAAACACATTTTCCTAAAAATTATTTTTCATTATGTTTTTCATTTTAATATTAAATTAATTTCTACCACTTATAAAAATTGAATATTGAAAAAAATATTTCATATTATGGAATTAGGAGGTCCAAATTTTAAAATTAGGGCCCTTTTATTTTTGGTTATTATTAATAGTAACCGTAGTGAATATTTTTCACCTCAGTAAATGTAAATCAATAAATTAAGGTTAAAAATAATATGATATGCACTAAAAATTATCTTAAAACTCACATTTAATATATTTTATGAGTGGTGTTTAACCATCCTAATTAAAATATTTTAATTTATTTCAATTTTCTCCTATTTTTATTTGAAAATGACATAAATTATTTCAAGTAAATATAATGTCAATAAATCCACTCTCTTGCTTTTAATATCTATAATATTTCTAAAATGGATAAAAATTATGTTCAGTTATAATTTTTTATTTTAAATAGAAATTATTTTAATATTTCATAGTAAATTATTATTTATTTTTTAGTGATGAAATAATTACCTAAATGCTTACAGAATACTGACACAGTTCTTGCACAAGTAGTAGAAAAATCATGTAAATGATTTTCAAAACACTTAAAGAAATATTTTTTTAAATGATTTATAGTATTTCATGAATTTTACATATGAATATAATATATTAGGGTTGTGTTAATGGTTTTTATCCGAATTCCATTATTGTCTTCTTACTTTCAATGTCAAATTTTTTGAACAGTTATTAAAATAAAATCAATAGTGTTTTATATAAAATAATATTTTATTAAATTATTTGAAAATAATAAAAATCATGAAAGATTATATTTATACTTAAAATGGTATTAAAAGTTCTTACATGTCTATTTATGATCCATTTTTTACCTTATAAGAAAAATTATAACACTTTAATATTGAAAATTTCATTTTTATAGTTAAGCTCAAAATTGGTCATCCAAGGGGTTAAACAAAAATATAAGGTTTAAAATGATATCTAAATGAGTAAACTTTTTATTGGATTATTATATTAAAACAATATATTCTTCAAATATAATTGAATATAATTTTTTAACCATTTTACATGAGTTAGATACATATGATATTATAATATTTCATGCATTTCAAAATACGACATTAATGATATTTTATAATAAATGATATTTTATTAATTGATTTAGCATTAATAAAAAATATTATATTCAACCAATTTAATAATATATGATTTTAAATATCAACCATTGTTAATTTTTTAGTCAATTTTCCATTTATGGTTACTTTATTTATCCTTAAAGAGCATAAAACATTGATATCATAGTAATTGTCCAAATGGTTAATGGGGAGTTAAAACAAATAGACAAAGTGAAAAAATCACCTAAACATGTAAATTTTTTTTATGTGGTAATTTAGACTCATAATTATATTATATTTATATTATGTCAATTTGGATCTATATGAACATGTAAATTAATTTATATTAATTTAATACATTAATAAATTCCAATAATTCCCCTTCACTCACTTATAAAAGGGAACCACTCTCATCTCCTCTAAAAACATAATGAACCTGTTTTTTTAGAAAATAACAACCTAAATCACTTCCTATAATAAATATCTATGTTATATAGGTATTATTTTGTGAATAATATCAACTTTATAGGGCTTAAGGTGTAAATTAAATGGGGTTGTCTAAATAAGAGGTATGAATTTTAATAGAATGTTTTTCTTTTATTTACTATTATACATAATTTTAATCTTCTACAAAAAAGATGAAATAATAGCATCAATATCTTAAATATAATAATTTGTAATTATTTCAATGATATAACCTATATACATCTTCTCTTCAATCAAATGAGAGTTGAAACTATCGTTCATGTTTACGGTGGACTACCACCTCACAAACCGATGTAATTCATTTTCCATATTTGTCTATTTTTGATGGTTATAATTATGGATTTAATTTTTATATATATTATATTAATTAAATTATTATCATTATTTAAAGATATTATATCATCAATTTTCTTACCTTTCTATTCGTTTAAAAATTATAACATCGTTCGTACATACGTGTGGACTACCACCTCCATGAAGAAATGTGATTCATTTTTTAGCAGCACATCACATGGATGATATATATGTATATTAATTATTTAAATATATAATATGATATTTATGAAATAATAATAACTATATAAATATAAAATATTACTTACCTTTTTTACATTATGATCATTGAAAAAATGGAAATATTACTCCTGCGTACATACAGACCAACATCTCTATTACTGTAACATAATTCATTTATTATAAACATATTTAATGATTGATTTTAAAATTATAATTTTTGTATTAAAATTATAATTATTTCAGGATTATTATTCTAGATATTATTTAAAAATTACTTCCTTGACCATGATCAACATACCAATTTCATTTGGAAACTACGAACCAAACATCCACAAAACACATGACACAGACCAAAATGATTAGGTAAATAAATATATCATTGAAATTAATTAAAAAAATTGTTTAATGATAAATAAATAAACCTAAAAAATTTTCATAAATAATTAAATAATTTATATAAGATTATTATATAGGATTTAATGTATATACACGGAAAGTCTAGACTCAAGCTAAGAGATGTCAACTAAATTTCCTTTCATTGAGGAATATTTTTATGTTATAAAGCTAATTTATTTTATATAGTGTATATAATTAAATTTTACAAGGTTAGTGATTCATAAATCATAGTATTTTTAGTTAAACATCTTGTTACTTTACCTAAGAGCTTTTTTATTGGGAAGTTACCAAAGTAGTAAGGGGTTTCTTAACTCAAATTACATTCATTAGATTATATTTATACTTCCTTGACTTTGTCATGAAATAATTATATTTTAATTGATATGTAAATTATTTAATTCTATATTTACACATTTTTTGGATTTAAATTTTTTACACATAATTACTCCGTTGATTAATTCTCAATTGAGTGATATGATCTTTACTGTGGTTATTCATCTCAAATTATTTTTCATTAGGATATACGTTTATGTTATGCACCTATCTTATTTTATGAGATCTTTATAATTCCCCTTTGAAATCTTATATCATGTATATCCTTATGTTATGGATATTTAATGTTTCATTTTACTTAATTACTTCATGGGACTTTCAATTTAAAATTTACCAAAGTGATACATGATTTATGTTTCAATTCTATTTCAATAAGGATTTCTTATGATTAAATTTTTGTTAAAAAATTATTAATACATTTTACTTAAACTCATTTCATTTATCTTATATATTAGTTATTCTTATAATTCTGAATTTTTGGTACCATTTTCCTATCTTTTGTACTCTAAATGGTTAAAGAAATGTTTTAAGGAACAATGATCTTATTTCTCCCATTTCAGTCGAAAAACCTTTTTTTTCATCTCCTTCTTTTCTAAAATATTTTAAAACTATTATTGACTATTATTTAATGTTTTTAATTTTATTTTCCCATTTATTAAATATTATAAATACTTTAAAAAGAATATTCTTTTCATTTTAATGAAATGATTATTTTTAAAAAATGTGTGAACATATTCTTTGTTTTAATGATTACACAGCAAGTGGAATTTTTTACCATCATAACAACTAAATGCTTTGAATATTACTTTATATTTTCTATGGATCTTTTCAAAGAAAATATTTTGCCTAAAATTTCAGAAATGTTTAGTTTTTAAAAGTGATTTTATAAGTGTAAGGGGCATTTTCCTAAAGAGTGATTTTAATTAACTTTTTATTGAATTTTTATTCATAAATGAAAAAACTGTTTATTATACTTTTTCTTTACTTGGGATATGTTATAATGAAGCCATTATTATTCTTTCTCTAGATGTATGATTCTTTTTCAAGGATATTATAATGAAACTTGTTTCTTTTCCTTGGGTAAATAAAGTTATGAAGGAAATTAAGATGTTATTAAATTATTGATAATGAAAATATAAGCTTCCAAATATTTTATTCATAATAATACTTAGAAACTATTTATAATGATGGTTGGGATTGATGTAGATTTTAAAAATGGGTGATTTGGATATAGCTTATAAAAATGGATGATTCTGATACATTTTACATTAAGAGTGAGCCTGATATATATTTTTAATTGATTGAGTAATGTTCTTTGTATTTAAAGGAAAGAAGGAGAGAGTTAACCAGAGAGCTTCCCCTTATGTATTTAAATGGGGTATAGTTATTTCTGACAAGGGTTATGAAGATAATGTTCAATTATACCAATATATTTTATTTATTTTTTCTTTGGGTATTTGATAATTCCTTTTATCATGATTGACATCACAAGGATCATGATTATTGATTCCTATGTCTCTTGCCTTTATTAAAAAATTATTCTATTTTATATGTTTAGTGATTCAGGTATTGATGGGTATACATTCTAATATGATATTTTCATGAACTTTTATTATTTCATCATACCCATATATTCATTTTATGCTCACTGATGACATTTAACATTCATTGATTATGTTTACCATTACTGAGCATTTAAGTTCAAAATTATTTTGTTTTATTTTCTATAGGTTATGGATAATTATATTAAAATATTTTTTCTTTGAAAGTTTAATGTGTGGATAATGTTATGTGAGATGCTGAAGAATTATTTTGAAACAATAAAAGATAGGTATAACTAAAAAAATGCTCACTTGAGGACATGTCTACATTTATTTAAGAGTTTGTAATAATTATATAAAACTATAAGCCTAAAATTTCACTAGTTATATAAGTGATTCAATATTTCCTTTTCATATTTTTAGTTCTGGAGGACTAAAATTATGTAAAATTTATCCGTATCAATAAAAAATGTAAATATTATATTTTTAAGAACTCAATTTTTGAGTCTAAATTTGGGACTTTTATAATCTGAGAACTTATTATCTTTTTCTATCATTTGTGGAATGTTTATAGAACTTAAAAAATTTACTTTTAATCCTATTCTTCACTTCACACATTTGATTGAATACATTTTTTCCTAAAGTTTAAAAATAAATAAAATATTATTGTTCTAATGTTTTGTTTGTTTAAGTAATTCTTAATTATTTTATACATCTTTTTGTATAAGTAAAACAAAAAAAACTTTAGTAAAAAATTACTTGATTTTTAAAATATCCCTCTTATTGAATTTATAATTCTAACATTTTATTATCAACTTGAAAATAAAAATATTATAGTTCTTTAATGGTGGATTTTTACACAAATGTGTATAAAATATCGTTCCCTGAATATTTACTATTGGTTAAACAAGATAAATTTATTTTTTAATAATTTTAAAAGTTGTTATATTTTTTTATATATAAAGTATTAATTTATTCTATGAAACTAAAAGGAATTTGGATAGATTTATGAATGTAATTAAAATTAATTAAAAATTGGGTGAAAATTGAACATGAAAAAAATAATTTAAGTGGAATTTATAAATAAGAAAAATTATCGACAAGATAAGAAACCACCTCTTTAAGATTTCTGTAAACATTATAAAAACTTTTAAGTTATCAAATAATTCCTAAAAAAATATATTTCCACATAGAAATATGTTTTTTATCATAAATCCGTATATTTTTGGAATAATATAGATATATAAATTGTTAATAAATATTATTAATGAAATTATAATTACACTTATAAAGATCAATTTGAGGATGAAAGTATGTCCATGGATTATTAAATCTTTTATAAATTTTAAAATATAATAAACATTATTATTGTAATTTATTTGTTGTAGACATTGAAAAAAATATGAGAAATATAAATAATTTTTTATGATATATGCTTTGAGTGTAAAATTTTATTATATATATAACTTAATGCTTATTCATTAATAGATATATATAGGTTTCTTATATGAGACGAATGTACTCATGTCATGATTTAATGATAAATAAACACCACACAATCATAAAAAAATATTTTTAAAATATATTATACAACATATAATTGGAATTTAAAAAAAAATTAAATACAACATATTAAAAATTCATAAGGGACATCACATGTGGTTGATTTTTTAGATATCAATAAATTTTATAAATTAAGATATACAATTTAAATATCCTAATTGATTAGAATAACCATCTAGTGAGCTTTACCAAAATTGAAAATTAATAAGTAATTAATGGATAATTTGTTATTATATTTTATATAGTTATAGTACACAGTTTTACTATTTCATGGAAAGTGTTAATAATAGTATTTCATATGTTATTTTGTTTTCAAATACCTTATCTCCTGCATGTGTTCTTTCTCAAATTTATTCCAATTCCATTGATTTTTTATGTGTAGAAATGACATGGGGACTAAAAAATATAAAATAATTTCTATAAGTTTTCCATTTTATACAATCATGATATACTATTTAGAAAAAGATATGAATAATATTAAATTGTAATAAAAATAGTATATAGATTATTGGATATATGAGTTATGAAAATCTAAATCCTAAATACATTCATAAATAAGGATCTTAACGATTCCCACTTATGAATTTATTTTAAATTACCAAGAAAAATAATTTAATTGGTGAAAATATTATATATTTTATCTTTAAATTAATATCCAAAAGTTTCACTATTTTGGATCATTTTATTTAAAAAAACATGTAAAATTAATAAATTCAGAATATCTATTGGTGGGGTAAATGTATCATCAAAATTATTTTTTGATCCAATAATATATCCTTTATATTATATTGACATGAACTTCTCTTTCCCATTCTCTCATTACATATATTAGTTCATATGTTTTCCATTCAATGTAAATAATTTTTCATATAAAATAATTTGGAAATGATATACCCCTTTATCATTAGGTTTTATTATAAGATTAATTAGTGATTATATGAAAGTTATAGTAGAATGTTCCACCATGTTAAAATAAAAATCTTCAGGGGGAAAATATAGCTTAATGATTTGATTGAGAACCACATGAATATCTTCTATAATATGATCTATGGGTAGTTTTTTATTATATAATATGTCGCTTTTGATATTATAGACTATACCTCTCACAACAAGGTGATGATGGGGTTTTGATAGATATAAATCAAAACAAATTTCACCCTACAATATTTTCATATAAGAAATCCATAATTTATTAATTATTTCACTATTAACATAAACTATTGTGAAAAAATTGATTACCTTGGGCATAAAAAGACTTTGGGGAGAATGTTTATCCTAAAATATGAGGTTGTATGTTTCTTCATGTTGTGGTTGTTATTATGACAATTATTTCAATGGAGATTATATATTACATCATTTTTCTTATGTACTCATTTTGTTTAAGTTAAAATTTATTCCTATATATATTTAATTATATTTTTAGTATGCACATGTGTTTATAATTTCATAAATAATTCTCACATCAAGATGCAAAAACATAAACTTAAAACATGGAAACACAATTTTGGATACTTCAATGCTTCTGAATGTAATCATTATTCAGATACAGTAGATAAATCATCTTGTTTCTACATGGGATAGAGATATAGAAAAATAAGTTGTAGTTTTTATGCCGTAATATATTAAATTTGAGTAAACTTATTTTATGTTACACCTACAAACAATTCCTATACATTCTATGTATTTTCATCAACAATTTTCACTTTTTATTTTCATAAGATTCCTTCTATAGAACATCATATATGATGAACATAGTATTAGATTCTGAATGATCAATTTAAATATAAACACATAAACATAATTCTTTTATTGTTTTATATTTTCCTAGTATGATAGCTTCAAGAGTGGGGGGGGGGGTTGAAGTTGAAAGAAAATATATAATTTTCTCCAAATTAAGAATATAAATTGTCCAAAAGTTATAAACACTAAAAGGGATAGTAAAATATAAAAAATTAGTGGAAATTAAAACACTCAAATGTCAAAACATAACCCAAATAAATAGATAAATAATAAATAAGAACAATATAGACTGAAGAAAAAAATAGAGTTCCAAATTACAACCCATATAATCCTTTAAAGAATATTATTAATCAATATTACTAATAGTTCCAGTCACAAGAAAAATTTATATTTAATAGAAAGAGGTAGGAGAATAAGTACCCAGATCCAAGGGATAAAATTTTAAAACTTATAACATCATCGATATACCTGATTGAAAATTACAAGTTATGAACATTGAAATTCTTTAATAAACCATCATCAGTAAGAAAATCTTTCCTCGAGCTACTCTTAAATCATCATGATCAGAAAAAATTGTTTCCTTGTACTTTTTCAAACTCAATGTTTAGAAGATATAAAATCCTATTCACATAATATCCTCAATCTTATAGGATCAGAAGAAATGATTATAATAATATGAAACACATATTTTTCAAATAAAAACATAACAGATGGAAGCATTAAGTGCATAGTGGAAAATAATAAAAACAATAGATCTCATAAAATTGAGATAGTTTATAGATCTAATATAGAAATTATAGTTGAATTTAACATTTTTTCCTTGAATCATAAGACTAAATTTATAGGAATAGATTTTAAAAAAATTCTCCAAGTTCTTCAAAAATTATTGTAACAAAATCAAAATTAACTCTATATTACATTTATTTAATTTTAGTGTGACTTCATTAAGTTCATAAATATACATGCATCATAATTATCTAACTAGAACTCATATAATTTAAAGATAATATTTTATATGAAATTGAAATTTAAAAAATTAAATTATAATTAAAACAAGCAGTGTGTTATGATTATTAAAAATAATATATCTTGAAGATGTCATTTTTTGAAAGATACTCAATAGTCTCCCCCTTTTTCTATTCACAAAACATGAATCAAAAATATAAAACTAAACAAATAGAATAAATTCATATGGAATAAGGCAATGTAGAACCCTATTTTTCCATTTAAAAAATATACTCTCCCTTAATATTTGAAATGAAGATTTAGAAAAATTCTCCCCCATTACTGAATTATTAGAAGAACATATATAATCTCTTAGTGGGGAAAACATATCCCCTTTAACTCATAATTTCCGACTTCTCCCCAAAATAAGTGTTTTTGATATTCTCCCCCCCAAAGAAATTACCTTTATCCTCTTCCCCTGAAATTTTAATATTTCTTCCCTTTTAGGATGAAAATAAATACTCACACTTCCGGGTATTATCAAAAGTAACACATGGAAAATAAAAACACAAAAAAACAAAAGAAATTCTAGCGACACATAGGAATAAACATCAAGAATATATAAAAGTAAATTTATAATATATACAAGTAACCTCATAATATATAAAAGTAAAATTTTGAATATATAAATGTAAATTCATACAATAGAAGGTATACGTAATAGTAACTTCATAATATTTAAAATAAACTTGAGAATACACAAGATTAACAAATTTATATATAATATTAGACTAAAAACCATGGAGGGGGTATTCTTTTCAGAGTAAAAAACAAGAAATAAAAAGTATATTATAAAAGATAACTATTTACAGGTATAATGAACAAGAAAATTTCATAAGGTATAGTTCTGTATGATGTTCAAATACTAACGGTAATTTTTATTTAAAATTATTTTGGAAAATATTAAGTACCTGCATAAAAGGTTAGCATAATTATATAAAAAAAGAATGTACACCCACTTTATCAAGGAGTATTTCAATGTAAGGATAATGAAAATTAATAAGAGGGAAGTGATCACTTATCATTGATCATATACATCTTACATTTAATGCTTTATAATATTTTGGAATGTAATGTTTTAGTAAATATATGAGCAATCTGATTTTAATTTTTAATAAATTCAAGAACAATATATCCTTTTTTATGTGTGTGATTATAGAGGAAATTTTCTCTTATGTTTATGTGTTTGGACTGTGACTGATGTTATTAATCCTTATATGGGGAAAGGGAAATGGTTGATAAATGGTTTATTAACATGGAACCCTGAGATGTCATTTTTGTGACTATATTGTGGGATAAGTAATATTACTCCAAATAACCATGGGGTACTAGATGACCACTGTAGGACCTTATTATATATATATATATATATGTTACATATTATCACTAAGTTTTGGGATAGGCAATGACACTCCAAATACCCATGGGGTTCCAGAATACTGCTCTAGGCCCCCAATGAATGAATGTGAAATTAGAAATTAAATTATTAATGGAATTCCTTGATATAATGAAATATTATATTCCTTTGGTGGATAGTTCAGACTCTGGAATGGGCCTAAAAATCTATTCTTTGTTTGGGTGTCCCTATGAACCCAAAGATTATGTTGTTAATTAAAGAATAATTTAATGTGAAAAATATTTACTTTATAATATTTACTTTATTCATTATACAACTTTATACACTATTATAGAATGGATATTGTTTTTGACACTATTGGTGGTGTCCTATTGAGTTGTAATCACACACTACTTGGGATACCTAATCGATACCTAAATATACTTCATGTTTGTAAGATAGGATAAGGGAAAAATCCCTATTTTAGATGGTTGAGTTAGGATTTGGGATGGTGCATAGACGATGGAACATGACATGATGTCGAGACCCACTTGGGGGTTGTTAGTGTTTCTTTATTTTTGGTTTCATTTTACATTTGACATTTATGGAATGACATGTCTATTATTTTGGTTTATGGTCTTTCTTCCCTATTTTAGATTCATCATGTGATGTTGGATGAGTATTGATTAAAGTATTATCTTGGTTTTTGTTTAATATCTTTTTTATGTTGGTTATTTATTTCTACTGTTGTTTTACTTTTATAAAGATGGTATAGTCTCTCGAAATTACATATTATACCCTCTATACTATTCAGTAACCTCTAGAATATGGGGAGCCATGCCTGAGGTCACATAATAAACCGTATTGGGGCACCGACATGTGGCACCCGAGATGGGATGTTACAAGGTGGTAGCAAAGGTTATTTATTTTATTTTTAGTTTCTTACTATTTGGTAATGGTAGACATGATACCAAGATGAGTTGGTCCTTGGTCATGTGCCCATTCATGGGAGTAGATAACCCATGTATGGGGGAAAACTTAAGTACCTAGGGTGAGATTATAGTTCTTGATGCCTGTAGTTACAATAGAATTTTATTTCACCTTGGGTGATGCACTTGTTGTGTGATGTTATTATTTTCTAATAACTTACTTATGTCCTAGAATGAAACAAAATATGAGTATACATGCATCATTTTAGGAACTCAAAATTTTATGTTATATGCATCATATTAGCCATGCATGAAAAATAAGGTTTTGGGTGAGTTGTTAAAATGAAAATGTTTTTATTTACTTTTATAATTTAATAAAATGGTTCTTAATGATAAAATTTAATGGTTAAAATGATACTAAATATGGTAATAAGAAATTGTTAAAATGGGTTTCTAATGAGATACAAAAAATATAAAAGTGTTTTACCCTAAGTTAGCTTTGAAGTAGCTAAGGGATAGTTGAGGGTTGTGATAGTGCCGTGGTTTTTATCGTGAGGAGGGGTATGGGGGATGAATTGTTACAGATTTAAATGAATCCATATTGTTAAAAAATTGTAATGATGTCTTATGTGTCCTAATATTTTTGTTTGGGATTGTGGAGATATTCTTTCAAGATGATACTTGTTAATAAGATGATAGGAGGACATGGTTGGAAATGTGCCTCTAGACTCTGATAGTTCTGGGTGAAGGCATGGGAGAGAAGTTCCATGAGATATTTTCTTGATTTATAAAGTTTATGGAAGGAGAACTAGGGAGGGTTGTGAGAAACATTTTTGACCATAAATGGGAGTTCCATTTACAGCACCCTCCAAACCTCACAGGAGAGTGTGTACATGAAGAAACTAAGTTCTCTATTGAGTCTATCTAGATGTTCCTTAACCATTTAGAAACTCCTATTAATAATATGGTAAAGTTGATAGCTTATATATTGCATGTTCAATATAATAATTAATGGGACATTCATATTTAGGATGATTAGCTGGAGAATATGGTGTCAAAATACTTTTAGGGGAAGTTTATGGAACAATTTTTATAATGACCCTAACACTAGTAGCTCAGAGAAAGCATATTAATTTATTATATTGGCATAGATAAAATATTTAAATCCCAAAGTACCAAATAGTTTAGTTGTTTAAAAAAACCATATTACATAAATGATACCAATTTTTCTTTGGTAATGAAAATAATGCATAAAAAAATTAAAATCTCAACATCATTGAAATTGATTCCAGGAATTTGTCTTTATATATGAGGAAAGGTAAAAAATAAGTTTGAGAAAAATAGAAAATAAGGGTAAAATATAGTGGAAGAAATCATGATTAAATAATTAATAATCAATATATATAGGTAAATAACTGAAAAAACATTCAATTTAAATATCTGGATAAGGAATAATCAATATGGGAAGGTAAATAACTAAACACACATTCCATTTAATCAACTAATGAGAATGAAATGAATCCATAGATTTTTCATTGTGAAAATATAATGGATAATAATTGTAGAATACTAAATGAAGGCAATGCTTAATTACGAGATTTCATGTTTCCTAGGCACATGATACCTTTACCATCAAGAGCTATCCTCAAGATTGTTTAAAACATATTGTATAAAAAGCCATCTGATTTGGAAAACTGATTCATCTCATGAGACTACCAATAAATTGAGGGGATTTCATTAACTAGTCCCCAACCTATTACTTTAATATCAAAATAATTCCAAATATATCAAATAGTAAATTTAAATTCATGAATAATGTGACTTATCAAATATCCATATTGAGTAGAGGATACAGATTTATTAATATTTCCCCAGTTAATAAAATAACATTAAAAGTAAAAACTATATGAAAAAATACTATATGGTTTAAGAAATAATCATATCCATCAAAAAATAATTTTTAAATTTTAGAGAAATGTAATTTCTAATGAAAAATTATTACAATAAAGTGATTGTTTTAAGAGAATGTTAACAATCACGAAGAAAGAGATATTATTCAATAACTTTTTCCACTTGATAAATTTTAATTTAAATACACTTGGATGAAATGATTAAAAGAAAAACATAAAATACTATAAATATATAATTATTTATTACAATACATTTCAAAGGTAATTATATACACCATATAAAAGTTAATTGGATCATAATAACAAATAAGTTTCATTATAATGTAAGTTGATCTGAAATAACTTACCATACACTCCTTTTTGGTTGAAATCCATTTAACATAATGTATAATTGGTTTAATCATGTTATTAACATATAAAAGGATTATATTAATATTTAAAATATCATATATTATTATTTTATAACATCTTATTACCCATTTGTCAATAGTCATTATTTATTTTCATTATTTTCATTGTTAATTGTCTTGTTTTCTGAGTAAGTTTTGACTTGTTATTTATTTCTTCATATTAATTAGATAATTATTTCATCATATAGTTAATTTATACACTGATTTAAATATCTTATGTATTCATTATATATTTATAATTAAAAGTTGGTGATAGGAAATTAAATACACCGTTCAGGGAGACGATAGGTCGTATGTATGCAAGAATGATGTTTCCCTTTTCTTGTTGTATTGAATGAATGAAAATTATATCATATATAGATATATATTATAATTAAATTATTATCATAATTTTATGTATATCAGATATTTCTATTAAGACCATCCTTAATACATTCTAGGTGAATCGTGATTGAACTACATCTCTTCACTAGGGGGTAGTCCGTCGTACACACAAATGACATTATCGTATTCCCACAAAATAGAAATAATGAATTCTTGTGTTATATAATAATTATATAAACAGAAATAAATAATAAATATCATAAATATAATATTATATATATATAGATATATTATTTTCATTATTATGTCCAACCTTGAAAGGTGGTAATAGAAAAAAAGAACGACATTGGTTTGCGAAGTAGTAGTCTGCCGTACACCTGATCAAAAATTTTGTAACCCATTTTATGTAAGTGTGTAATTTTTTAGAGTGAAACCTTAATATAGATACAAATTATTATATTTAAGATACTTAGGTTATTATATAAGAAATATATAATAAGAATTTAAAAATGTGGAGAAGGAAATAATATAAAAATTCATTTAGAAAAACATTACCTCTTCTTTAGGTTCCCTCCACAGGTTTTCACTAATCCCTTACTATGTTGTATTTTTGACCAATAAAAGGCTTATAAGATTTGGTTATGGATGATGGGGAGTTATTTTGGTAGTTATTGTATGAAACTGGTTCTTTCTTAAGGTACAAATCCTTTAATTTTTGTCAATTTTCATTTTAGATGATTAATTATGGCCTAATATGAATGTCAGTTGAGATCATAGAGGTGATGGGGGTGTTTAGGGATGTTTTGATTCCCCTAAAAAATATTTTTTGGTAAAAAAGGCATAGAGAATGGTTAGTATAAATCATGTGGGGAAATCAGTATGGTTACTTCTAACCTGCTATGTCGGACAATGGGATGGAGGAGGCTGCACAATTAGAAAAACCATGCAGTTTGGGGTGTACAGATGTGCAAAAATATTTTCAATTTTGGTAGTGGACTAAGACATGATCTGTTCATAGTTAGTCAAACCATGTGAGAAACCATATGTGTTTGCCCTTTCCAATCACAAAGGGTGCATTCTTGGTGCATAGTTTGTCCAATCATTTGACCAAACTATTTGACCTAGTTTTTTAGTGAATTTTCCAAATTCACCCTAATTAAATATATTACAACATATTTTCACCCTCCTCTCATGTTGGACACCTGGTTGACCTTGAGATTTATTCCCTTGATGCATAAGCTAGGAATCAATAGATTTTCTTCATTCTGTGCCCAATTGAAGAACTGTTTGTCTCATTGGATCAAAGCTGGTAAGATCCCAATTTATTTTTAGTCATTATTTATTCTTATTGGTATCAAAAATAATTTTTTTAGGTGCAATATAATATTCCCTATTTATAGGTTCTTCATTAGTTCTTTGATTTTATCCTGATCTTAGTAGAAGGAGAAGGTGATATTGGACGAGTTATCAACTATTGACCTATGGTAGGTGGTCTTGTTTTTTTCATTCAAATTCAATGTGTTATATATGCTGTTGTTATACATACCCAATACTCATACAATCAACCTTGAAATGGATTTTTTACCTTAAAGGGTGGCCTATTGAATTAATGAGACCTGATGATAAGTTTTTAAAGTCTATAATCCTTGAATCTAAACCACCCTTTGAGTGTGTTGTTAATTTCTTGGACCACCATGGGTGGATATTGAATTTGGATACCTTAGGGTGTTCCTTTTACCCCTTTTCCATGGGATGTGAATCATAAATTAAATTGATGAATTAAATTGTGAATTGTTATCTGAGTTTAATTGTAATATCAATTGTAAATTGAATTGATAGAGAAAAGGGAATGGAAGCCATACCCCTTGAAACTTTCCTTGTATTAGTTTTTTTTCATGAGATGATTGTTATAATGAAATAACCACATGATTAAAATTAAAGGATAAGACTTCTAATATTATCCAATGCCTTGATCCAGATTTTGAGGTGAGTTTTAATTGAAATGTATATGGTGATGACCTTGACATGATTAAGTGAAATTGAATAAATGTTATTTAATTGATTAAATGATTATATGACTTGGGTGAAAAATGGATTCATATATGAATTCCATCAATGGACTCATTTGGATTATACCTTTCTTATGCCTGAGTGACACTTGGAATCCTTATATTGAATTCCAATTATGAAGTCATGGGGGTTGTCTATTATATGCCGAGTGAAACTTGGAATCCTTATGGGATGATAAGGATATACTCAGAGGGAAGTTGATCATATATTCCTTGGGTGATACTTGGTATCCCTTAGTGGACATCAACAAATTGACTCAAGTGGATATGATGTTATAACACCCATAGAGAAATACCTGGGTTCTTGGGAGGTTCTCCATTGGTGTGCTTATAGGGTGTTGGTTTATATTATAAAAGGAGTGATACATGTATTCTAAATTTGGAATGTGAAGGATTATCTTTGATTCTGAATTAAATAATTAATTAAATGCTTTATATGATGCATCTTCCAAGACAAATAACACGATTAGATTTGATATTTTTCTTACAATTAATGGATAGCCTGTTTATGCATCCTTTGAGCATATCATAATTGGGGACACTAGGCTAAATTCCAGGTCTCAATACTTATCAATTAAATTAGGCTAGGTAATTAAATAAATTTTATTAAATGACACATAACTGATTGTTAATTCAAATACTTACTTTCAACATAAAATTGATCAAATAAATTGGTTATAAAATAAGAACTTTAACTTTATATGATGTTTAATTTTAATACTAACTTTCATATTATATTAATGAATGTACACTATTATTGTTATATATACTCACTATCTAGATAACACTAGAACTTGAGTGGTTACCTACTGGGATTATGTATCAAACCCCGTTTGAGATGCCTTGGGTACTCAAATAGACTATATAATAACATGTATAGATAAGGGAAAGAATCATGCTATAGGGTCTTGATTTCATATAAGGAGAATTGGAGGATGTGATTGATATATGTCTCATGATTCTAGATGTACTTCTTTTGGTATTTTTTAATTTTGTACCAAGTATTTTACTCCTACCATGTGTACCTTTTTTGGTTGTTATGTAGAGACTTGTATCAACATCATTGTATATGAGGTTCATTTTATTATCATTATCAATTCATTATATTGATATATTGTATGATTGTAATTGTAACACCCCAAGATTCCATGGTATGTTTCCCTTTGAATAATACAATAACTAGTGTTGTTCGTAACTTTGAGTTCAAACACACCACAACCAATCAAACTAGCATTTATGAATAGTCATACCCACTTTTTGAAATTTTATAAATTTTATATTTTAAAATGGACTTCATTTTTGGATTTAGAATAACGAAATTACCTTAGGGTTATTTGTTTTGTATTTTTCTAAAAACATTCAATTTTTTATTAATAGTGAAAAACACTGCGTTATTGTTTTAAACCGAATTTTTATTTAAATAATTAATTATTTTATTTAAATTTATTTTTGGTCAAAATAGATATATAATACATGTATAAGTTCAATATAATTCATTGGATTCATTTTTTAATAATATTAGATATATAAAATTTTATTGAAATTTTTACCTTCTTTTACCCACCTCCTAGGAGCGTTTGCAAATTCGCATAAATCTTCATTTTACCGCTTCAGTGAGTTGAATTTCAAAAATAAAAGAGACACAGTTTAAATCAGTAAAAAAATGTGGTTCAATAAGTTGAAAATAAATTTTGGTTAATATTAACTTTTTTACTTTTATTTACCATGTTTAAAAGTAAATACTGTAATTAAGGGTAAAAATGATATTATTATTACCCTACCACATGTCCTAATTCTATTGGATAAGTGTAAATCGACCAAAAACAGCCGTAGGAATAAAATATGATCCTTTAGATCCACTTGTATAAGAATAGGACATTTATTATTATTTTATTTAAAGAAGAGTTAAAAGAGTTAAATTCAATGTTTAATAACTAAAACATTTTTAATATAAGGTTATAAAAAATATAAATTTGGATATATATATTCATTATAAATATAAATAGATTTCATAAATAATGGTACTTTATTTATAATTTTTAGACATTAAATAATTAAATTTATTTACTACACAATGATGATGCAATAATTACCTTATTAAAGAAAGATTAAAATAATTGAAATTATAAATATCCAAATAAATCTGATTTGAGACTTTTAATGAATTCCACTAATTTTCTAAGTTAATATGACATGTTAGGGTTGATTAAATGAATTTATTTCTAAGTAATAATGCTGTTATAAATTTAAAAAAACAAAATATCAAATAGTGTCAAAATTGACATAAAAGAGTTTTTAAAACAAATATTATATTATTAATTGATATTCTATTCCTAAAAATCTAAGGTTCGACAAAAGGGATTAAATAATATTTTATTTTTCATTAATGAACCACTTGAGGTTCTCTTGGAAGTTTATAGTAAGTTTATTAACCATATAATATAAAAATACAAAGAGAGATGGTAAATGTCAAACTATTTAACTAAGAGTTAAATATAAAAGATAAGGTTAATATGATGACCTAAACCTATATAAAACCAATTTTCTAAGAGGTTTTTGACACATACCAACATTATCCTTTAAATAATTCATTTTTGAGCCATTAGATAACGAAAATAATTTTATTATAAAATAATATTTCATGTTTTTTTTTCGAAAGTGACCCTCACCTATCTAATAAAAGGGTACTTCCCCTTCTATTACATTTACACCTTAAAAGACATATTTCTTGGACAAACCCTGCCCAAATATCCTCTGAACTATCCTCCATTCATCCTAAGGCCTTTCTTTATTCAGAAATCCAAACCAAGGAGCTCTTTTGATCAAATCAAAAGGAAGAACCCGAAGAAGAGGTAAATATTTCATCACCTCTTTCAAGTTATTTTCTACTTCCACTACCTATTTATTTGTTGTTTCCATTATAACAAAATAACTCCAGTATCTTTTATATAAATTGAAGTTATTATAAAAATGGTAAAACCATATTCATTATTCTATCCATCCTATAAATGACAAAGTCACTAAATGTGTGTACATTCGGATTACCGTCTCCACGTCGCGGTGTAGTTTGTTATTCAAACACTTAATCATTTGGATGGGTATAATAATGAGTATAAATGTTTTAAATAATAAATATAACATGATAATTATTCTGTATATATGATATACCATCAAATTATAAACGATTTTAATATCAGAAAAATGATATTGTCACCCGTGCATACGTACGGATTACCATCTCCACGAACGCGATGAGATTCATTCCCCATCATATCCATTCAAGACAAATTTTCATTTGAAGATTAAAAAAATAATGTTTAAAGTATTAATATCATTATGAATATGAATAAGATAAGTTTTATCCATAACAAACATTACTTATGTAACAAATCATATAAAAGAAAATGAATCAGTTAACACCCGAAACGAAGATACTACTGAAATATCATTAATAAACAATATTAGAGGATCATATATGATATCATATTAATTTATATGGTTATTGTATAATTTAATGACAATTATTTCAGCATTATAGAGGAGTTTAACCTACCATTGACCAAAGAAAAGTACAAGGTAAGGGTTAATTTCACAATCTCTTTATTATCTTAGGTTATATTTATGTAAGTATCTACTGGGACCTCTTTATCATCCACATCCATATTTCATAAAAATTTATTACAAAACATTTTTACTATTTACTAACCTATGGGTTAAAGCATTTATACCCGTTTTTGACATTTTATAAAATGTTTTGAAAGGAATCATTCCATCGTTTTCAAAACAAGGTACCTTATGACCTTTTCGACAAAATTAAGGTAAGAATGTTTTTTAACATATACAGCGGGTGCGACTATTTTCTGCCATTATAATATCGTTGAATATTCCATTACAAGGTTATAAAAATATTTTCAAAATAAATTTTTTCTTTTATAATTATATGTCTTTTAAATGTTTTCTAAATAGAGAGATATATTTCTCTAAAAAAATGTATTGATATCATCTATGTCAACATCCTTTGATAGATTGTAAGCTTATTTGAAGTTGATTTATTATGATACAAAACTTCTATATTGTATTTAATGTTTTATGATATTTTTGACTATGGATGTGTTATTTTTACACCATTCATGGTTTATGCATAAAGTATTGACATTTTATATGCTAGTTTTAATACGAATGTTTATGTAATGTTTAAACCTTTTCATGTGAGGAATGAATTGGACTTAGTAAGTGATGGGTGGAGCTTTCTATAACTCCTCAATGCATCGGTAGGTCTCATGAGACAAACTAGTGTCTTGGAACAAAGTCTTGAATGAATATTATTGTTAGTCTTGGCACAATCCCTTGACTATGTGGTTATGATGTCTGGAATTATGCATTCCACCATTATGAAAGTGGATATTGATATTGCATGTGATTATTCGACTAGTAGAATATCCATGAGAATAAGTAAATGAAATTATTTGATTTTATCTTTTCCATATTATGCTGAAGTTAAAGTTTTAAATTCTTTTGTTTTAGTCTTACATTTCCTTAAATGTTTATGATTATTTATGAAAGTTTCCGCTATATTTTTATCCTTACTAAGCATATGAGATCACCCCTTTATATGTTTTATTTTTCCCAGGATGCGAAGAAGTATATTATGACTGACCTGCAGGGATAGTCTAAGGGACATGAGTGTGTCCGATAGAGGAAAAATTGTGGTAGTTTTTCATTTTATAATGTAATGTAAAACTTATGAATGTATCTAGTATTTCTAAGGCTGCTAAACTAGTCGATCATTCAAGACTTGATATTTTGTGATCAGGATAATGTTATATAATAAGGCACTAACTCTGGGTAACTAGGGACAAGGAATTATAGTTGGTATCAGAGTAAGGTTAGTAAAAACCTTGGAAAATATATTTAGATAAACTCTGATTAGAGAACATTACCCTAAGATAGACATTGAGGATTAGTATAGAAAAATTCCTAGAAATTTGGTACTATAGATATTTTGTGAGTTTTCCAAGAAATAAATCCCTATCTAGATTTGAGAAAGTAGAGGAAGCTCTGGTACAGATGGACCTTGGGGTAAAACCCGAAAACACTACTTTGAGTTAGACTCAAATGGGAACTGGTGCATGACAACGGGCCTTGCTGCACACATAGTTACGACATTCCCAGGGGATATGCTTTAGATAATTCTAATTTTCATTAAAAACCATTATAAAGGGTTTAAGAGTATATAATTCCTCAAAGAAAACATTATTATAATTATGTTTTATATCGATAAACTATTCAATTTATGTTACATGTTTTATAAGTTTGGAGTTATGTATTGCGATTCACAAACTAGTCTAGTGTATGCCATTGTTTAGAAATGGCACCTAGTGGAAGGAATTGAAACCGTATCAATTCACGTAATCCATGTAGGGATTTCCCTCCCACTCAAGATAATTATAGTGGAACTTGTGAAGCAACTGATGATGATCAGCTAATCACCATACTGGGACAACTCACTCAGGTTATGAATAATAACCTTACCCATATGAAGCACCCTGATCCACAACACAGAGGATCAATGTTAGACCGATTCATGAGGAAACAACCACCAAAATTTAATGGGAGTAAAAATACATTAGTAGATGAGAAATGGATAAATTACTTAGAGAAAATATTTCATGCTTTGGAGAGTAGCGAAAGGGAAAAAGTTTTCATGGCATTTTATCCCCTCACATGAGATGCAGATCAATGGTGGTCATTGATTCAAAACACAAAGGAAGATGTTGAAGTATAAAATATTTAATGGAGGGAGTTTAAAGAGATTTTCTTATAAAAATACTTTCCTTATGACCATCAAGCAGATATGTAAAGACAATATCCAAGTCTGAGGAAAAAAGAGGATGAGAATGTTGCAAAATATGAGGCTAAATTTACAAGGTTAGCAAGGCATGCAATAGATTATATATTTTACCCAAGAATTAATATTGATATTTTCTTTAATGGGATAAAACTATTTCTCCATCGAGCATTAGTCTCACAATACTTCTCATCGTACGAAGATATTTTCTCATGTGTTATCAAGACAGAAAAAGAATTCTCTACGTCTTACGATTTTAAAGAAATGTAGGAGAAGAAGAGATCTACTAAACACTATAGAAATGGAAATAAGGGGATGATGTGAAAATTTTATTATCCATCATGCAGTAAATGTGGGAAGAAACACCCTGGTACTTTCCTAAAGGGAATGTGAGTCTGTTACAAGTTTGGTGAAAAAGGCCACCAAGCTTGTGATTGTAAGGGGAAGAAAGAGGCTGTTGAATGATTTAATTGTAGAGAAAAGGGGCATTATGCAAATTAATGTCCTAAGTGACAAGGGAACTTACCTTAGAAAAGGCCATGGGTTCAAGGCCAAGCTTATGTGATCACTACTGCTGAGGTTGAAGCTCTGAAAGACGTGGTGGAAGGTAATTTAATGGTTTCCTCAAGTTAAGAAAATGATTTATTTGATTATAGATCATCACATTGTTTTATATCTTCCTAATTTTCTAAGAAAATGAGATATTTTTAATTTGACTTAATAAGGGAGTTGTCAGTAAAAACACCTAAGGGAAGTATCATTGCAACAAAGTTTTGTGAATCAGTTCCCATTAGGGCATATAAATGTTCAGTATCTGTTGATATCATCGTCATACCCATGATTGAATTTGATATAATACTCGTTATGGATTGTATTTAAGAACATGATGTGAAAATATATTGTAAGAAGAAAGAGGTTACAATTTTCAATGATGATAAGGAGTACCTTATCTTTAGAGAAAAAATGTCACCACCTGATTCTTATCTAGATCCACCCCAGTTTCTCTAATAAATTCAATTATTAGGGAGGATGAGAATGAAATAATTTTTGGATAGGAAAATAATATTATAATAGAGGACGTACATATTGTGGAAGAATATATTGATGTGTTTCTAGAGGATTTACCTTGACATCCTCCAGAATGAGAAATTGAGTTTTCCATTGATTTAATTCCAGGTTCGAGGCCCATATCAAAGAGCCATTATAGATTGGACACTATGGAATTAGTGGAACTAAATAAACAAATAGAGGAATTGAGTAATAAGGGATTTAGTTTCCGTAGTGTTTCTCTATGGGGAGCCCCTGTCCTTTTTGTTAAGAAAAAAAGACAGATCTATGAGGTTGTGCATTGACTACAAGAAGATCAATGCTATAATAATAAAGAACAAGTATCCCCTACCTCGCATTGGTGATTTATTCGACCAACTTCATAGAGCTCAATATTTTTCAAAGATTGAACTTCTATTGGGATATCATCAGTTGTGTGTGAATAAGGAAGACATTCCAAAAACAACATTTAGAACCAGGTACGAGCATTATGAGTTTATATTAATGACTTTTGGGATAACTAATTCACCTTCTATTTTTAGGGATCTAATGAATAGAGTTTTCAAGGAATATTTTGATTATTTTTTAGTGGTATTTATTGAAGATATCCTAGTATACTCCCAAAGCTATGAAGATCATGAAAATAAATTGCGCACCATTCTAAAAACCCTCAGAAGAGATGAATTATATGGGAAGTTTAGCAAGTGTGAATTCTGGATTCAAGAGATTTCTTTACTTGTCTATATTGTCTCTAAGGATGGAATATCTTTTGATCCTCTAAAGACCAATGAAATACAAGAATGGAAAACACTGATGAGTATAACATAGGTACATAGTTTTATTGGTTTAGTAGGTTATTATCAATGTTTTATCCAGAATTTTGACCAATTGGCTAACCCATTAACCAAGATTACACCTAAAGGGGTTAAATTTGTTTGGGAAAAAGAGTGTAAAGAATGTTTTGAGGAATTGAATAGAAGATTATTCAATGATCCTATCTTGAATCTACTATCAGGGAATGATGAGTTTGTTATTTATAGCGATGCTTCAAAGAAAAGACATGGTTGTGTCCTTATGCAGAATGATAGAGTTTTTTCCTATGCATCACAAAAACATAAAATTAATGATAAAAACTATCCTACTCACGATCTTGAGTTAGCAACTGTAATCTTTTCTCCAAAAACATGGAGACACTATCTCCATTGTGAAAAATGTGAGATTTATACTGATCACAAGAGTTTGAAGTATATTTTCTCACAAAAAATAACTCAACATGAGGAAAAGGTGATGGATTTAACTACTCAAGAATTATGATTGCACAATACACTACCACCTAAGGAAGGAAAACAAGGTGGCAGATGCTTTGAACAGAAAGGATCATGGAGTTTAGAACAAGATGAGAGTTGAAAGGGATCCTATTTTCATCGATCTAGTGAAAATGGATATGGCACTAGTAGAAATATCATTTTTAACGTCGTCAATTTGACGTCGGTTTCTTATAAACCAACGTAAAATATTTTTGCGGATATGTTTTGGCGTCGGTTTTTTAAAAACCGACGCCAAAAACTAAAAAAATTAGTTTTGGCGTCGGTTTTTAAAAAAACCGACGTGAAAAAATAATGAAAAAAATGATTTGGCGTCAGTTTTTTTAAAAACCGACGCGAAAAAATAATAAAAAAAGTTATGACGTCGGTTTTTAGAAAACCGACGCCAAAAAATAAAAAAAAATTAGTTTTGCCGTCGGTTTTTAGAAAAACCGACGCGAAAAAATAATGAAAAAAATGATTTGGCGTCGGTTTTTTTAAAAACTGACGTGAAAAAATAACAAAAAAATTTATGACGTCGGTTTTTATGAAAACCGACGCCAAAAATGTAAAAAAAATTTACAGTCCTATATATAATTCCCTAAGCTTTGATTTGACTGGTCATGGAGCAAAAACGGAGTTACGGATTAAAAGTTATGGATGTTGGAAGTTGATCTTCTCTAAAAGAAGTGTTAATTAAGTCCAACTTTCAAAGGCCATAACTTTTAATCCGTAACTCCGTTCTAGCTCCACGACCAGTCAAATCGAAGCTTATAAAATTTTATAACACATGGAAATTTTTTTTTTATGTTTTGACGTCGGTTTTTATAAAAACCGATGCCAAAAATATTTTTTTTACTTTTCGCGTCGGTTTTTATGAAAACCGATGCCAAAAATGTAAAAAAAATTTACAGTCCTATAGATAATTCTCTAAGCTTTGATTTGAGTGGTCATGGAGCAAAAACGGAGTTACAGATTAAAAGTTATGGATGTTGGAAGTTGATCTTCTCTAAAAGAAGTGTTAATTAATTCCAACTTTCAAAGGCCATAACTTTTAATCCGTAACTCCGTTCTAGCTCCACGACCAGTCAAATCGAAGCTTATAAAATTTTCTAACACATGGTAAATGTTTTTTATGTTTTGACGTCGGTTTTCATAAAAAACGACGCCAAAAAAACTTTTTTGTTTTTCGCGTCGGTTTTTAGAAAAACCGACGCCAAAAATATTTTTTTTTTTACTTTTCGCGTCGGTTTTTATGAAAACCGACGCCAAAAATGTAAAAAAAATTTACATTCCTATAGATAATTCCCTAAGCTTTGATTTGACTGGTCATGGAGCAAAAACGGAGTTACAGATTAAAAGTTATGGATGTTGGAAGTTGATCTTCTCTAAAAGAAGTGTTAATTAATTCCAACTTTCAAATGTCATAACTTTTAATCCGTAACTCCGTTCTAGCTCCACGACGAGTCAAATCGAAGATTATAAAATTTTCTAACACATGGTAGATTTTTTTTTATGTTTTGACGTCGGTTTTCATAAAAACCGATGCCAAAAATATTTATTTTTACTTTTCGTGTCGGTTTTCATAAAAACCGACGCGAAAAAAATTTATTTTTACTTTTCGCGTCGGTTTTTAAAAAAAACCGACGTGAAACATATTGTTTTTATCTTTTTAGCATCGGTTTATTTAAAAACCGACGCCAAATAGTATTCACTAATACGCGGGATCAAAATTTCAATTTTTTTCACAACGCGCATTTAACTTTTTAAAATCCCGCCTATATTTTCATACAACTCAATCAAAAATATTTTCATTTACTATATATAAATCTTTTTGTCCTTCATTTATCATTTTCATCCTCTTAGATTCAATCAAGTTTTCAATGCGACATCAATCATTAATTTGATTACGGTACGTATTATATTCATTCATTTTCATTATTATTAATGTCCTTCATTTATAAACAACTCGATTAGATTTCAAATAATGATGATTTACTTTTTTTATTGTGTTAAAAATATAAAACATTCGGATGAGATTTACCAAGATTGGTGTAAGTTTAATTATCGATTTTCGTTTTTATTATCACATGAGATCTACGCTAAATATAAGAGATATGATGATAAACAACATATCATTTCAATGGAAGATCAAAAAATAATCGAAATGTGTTTGAAGTATTATGTATATTTTATATCATTTGGTGTACGTGATTTTAACTTGTGTTTATCTTGTTTTCTTTAAAACATATTGTATCAATCGATACTTTGACATGTTCAACTTCTGACGGCCATAACTTTTGATCCGTAACTCCGTTTTAGCTCCACGACCTGTCAAATCGAAGATTAGGAAATGATCTAAAACATCGAACAATAAAAATTGCTTTTTGGCGTCGGTTCTTGTAAAAACCGACGCCAAAAATAAGTTATTTCCATTTACGGCGTCGGTTTTTTTCAAGAACCGACGCCGAAACTATTTTTTAAACTTTTTGGCGCCGGTTTTTAGGGAAACCGACGCCAAAAATGATGCGGATGAGTTTATTTGGCGTCAGGTTTTTACAAAACTGACGTAAAAAAGCAATTGAAATTTGTTTTTGGCGTCGGTTTACACAAACCGACGTAAAAAGTCATATTTTTTACGTCGGCGACTTCAACGTCGGTTAAAAACCGACGTAAAAAATAAAAAAAAACCGACGTTAAAGACCTTTTTTCTACTAGTGTGGGAATCATCATGGAAGGTGAAACATCAATACCTTTTCACATGGTTTCCACACCATCTTTACTAGAAAGGATAAAAATTTCTCAAGCTGATGATGATGAGTTTCAAAAAAAGATTAAAGCTATGAATGATGGGAGATTAAGTCACTTCATATATGAATTTGGGATTTCGAAATTTGGGAAGAGACTTTGTGTTATTGATATACCAGATCTAAAAAGGGAATTGTTAGATGATGCATATAGATCCAATTTCTCTATACACCCTGGTATCCCCAATATGTATAGAGATTTTAAGGAAAATTTTTGGTGGGGCAACATGAAGAGGGAGACTGCAAATTTTGTTTCAGGATGTATGGTTTTTCAACAAGTGAAAGCTCGAAGGCAACAACTGGGAGGAGTCATGCAACCTCTTCCCACACTTGAGTGTAAATGGGATAATATTACGATGGATTTTGTCATGGGGCTACCAAAGACTCGAAGAAGGAATGTTGCAATATAGGTCATTGGTGACCATCTTACCAAGTTATCATATTTTCTTTCTATAAGAGATGATTTACCACATGAATGTCTAGCAAGAATATATATTAATGAATTTTGTAAGACATCATAGAGTACCCTTATAAATTTTTTCTAATCATGATCCCCATTTTACCTCAAGATTCTAGAAAATTCTTCAGAAAGCCCTGGATACTGAACTGCATTTGAGCACTGCCTACCACCCTCAAACTGATAGACAATCCGAACGGACTATTCAAACCTTAGAAGATATGTTAAGATCTTTCACACTTGACTTTCAAGGTATGTAGGATCAATATTTACCTTTGGTAGAATTTTCTTATAACAATAGCTTTCATTCAAGTATTTAGATGGTACCATATGAAGTGTTATATGTAAAGAGATGTCGCAAACCAACTTGTTGGGATGATGTTGGTGAAAGAAAACTCGTAGGCCTAGAACTTATTGAGGAAATAATGGAAAAGGTGAAGGTTATCCAAACCCACATCAAAGCATCCCAAAGTATGCAAAAGAGCAACTCCGATAACAGAAGGAAGGATTTGGAATTTCAAGAAGGTGACCATGTTTTATTGAAGGTATATTTATGGAAGGGTGTTATACGTTTTGGTAAGAAGGGTAAATTTAGTCCCAGGTACATCAGACCTTTAAAAATTCTAGAATGAATCAGAGTTATAGCTTATCATTTGGAAATGCCTCAAAGTATCTCCAAAGTTCATTATGTGTTCCACGTGTCACTGTTGAGAAAATAAATGCCTGACCCAACCCATGTACTCACCTACGAGGATATTGGACTGGAACCTGATCTATCTTATTGTGAAGAGCCTGTTAAATTTTTGATACAATACAACAAGTGATAAGAAACTGGACGACTCGTCTAGGAAACGTTCTATGGAGAAACCATAATATTTAAGAGGTAACGTGGGAACCTGAGGAACTTATGATGAAGAACAACATGAATATTTTTATGTAGTAATATTCTAGAAATTTTGAGGAAGAAATTATTTTAAGGAGGGGAGAATGTAACAACCAAATATTCCATGGTATGTTTCCCTTTGAATAATAAAATATCTTGTGTTGTGCGCAACTTCGAGTTCAAACACACCACAACCAATCAAACTAGCCGTTATGAATAGTAATACCCACTTTTTGAAATTTTATAAATTTTATCTCTCAAAATGGACTTCATTTTTGGATTAAGAATATCAAAATTAGCATAAGATGATTTTTTGTTATTTTTCTGAAAAATTTCATTTGAGTCATTTTGTAATAATTTTAGATATATAAATTTTTATTGAACTTTTTATCATCTTTTACCCACCTCATAGGGGTATTTGAAAATTAAAATAAAACTTAATTTTTCCACTTTTGTGAATAGAATTTCAAATATCTGAGAGACACAATTGATATCAGTAAGAAAAATGTGGTTCAATAAGATGAAAATAACTTTTGGTGAATAGTAACTTTTTTACTTTTTTTACCATAATTAAAAGTCAATAGGGTAATTAAGGGTAAAAATGATATTATTATCACCCTTAAAAATGTACTAATTCTATTTGATAAGTTTAATTTTATTAAAAACAACCTTAGGAATAAAATATGATCCTTTAGGTCCACTTGGATTCGATTAGGACATTTATTATTATTTTATTTAAATAAGAGTTAAAAGAGTTAAATTTAAAGTAAAAAAAATCATTTTTAATATAAGGTTATACATAATATAAATTCAAATATAAATATTCATTAGAAAGATAAAAATATTTCCTATATAATGGTATTTTATTTATAATTTTTATACATTAAATAATTAAATTTATTTATGACACAATGGTAATGCAGTAATTACCTTATTAATGAATGATTAAAATAATTGATATTATAAATATCCAAATAAATATAATTTGAGACTTTTAATGAATTAAACTAATTTTATAGGTTAATTTTAAATGTTAGAGTTTATTAGATGAGTTTTTTTGAATTAATAATGTTTTTATGAATTTAACAAAAACAAAATACCAAATAGTGTCAAAATTGACATAAAAGAGTTTTTAAAAGAAATATTATATTATTAATTTATATTCTATTATTAAATGTCTAACGTTTAGGAAAATGGATTAAATAATATTATACATTTTATTAATGAAAAACTTCAGGTTCTCTTGGATGTTTATAGTATGTTTATTAACCATATAATAGAAAAATACGAAGAGACATGGAATATGTCAAACTAGTTTACTAAGAGTTAAATCTAAAAGATAAGGTTAATATGATGACATAACCTGTCTAAAACCCTTTGGTTAAGATGTTTTAGATCCATCCCCACTATATAATTAAAATAATTCATTTTGGAGCAATTAGAAACTGAAAATTATTTTATTATAAAATAATATTTCAAGCTTTTCCTAAAGTGACTCTCACGTCTCTTATAAAAGGGAACTTCCCCTTATCTCAAATTAACACTTTAAAAGACATTTAGCTTGACCAAAACCTGCCCAAATATCATATCAACTATCCACCCTCCATCCTAGAGGCCTTAATTTAGTCATAAAGCTAGCGTAAGGATCCCTTTTGATCCAATCAAAAGGATGAACCCAAAGAAGAGGTAAATATTTCATCACTTCTTTCACATTTTTTTCTTCTTCCACTACCTCTTTCTTTGTTGTTTTTATTCTAAAATAATAACTCCAGTATTTTATATATACTATGATGTTATTATAAAAATGGTACAACCATATTCATTATTCTATCCATCTTATAAATGATAGAGTCATCATACATGCGTAGGTATGGATTACCGTCTCCACGTCGTGGTGTAGTTTGTTATTCAAACACTTCATCATTTGGATGGGTATAATAATGAGTATAAATGATGTAAATAATAATATTAACATGATAATGATTATTTATATATGATATACCATCCAATTATATAATATTTTAATATCAAAAGAATGATATTGTCCCTCATGCGTACCTACGGATTACCGTCTCCACGAACGCGATGAGATTCATTCCCCATCATATCCATTCAAGACTATTTTTAATTTGATGATTAAAAAAAATAATATTTAAAGACTCAATATCATTATGAATATGAATAAGATACATCCTATCCATAACAAACATTACTTACGTAACAAATCATATAAAGGAAAATGAATTAGTTAACACCCGAAATGATGATACTACAGAAATATCAATAACAAAGCAATATTAGAGGATCATATATGATATCATATTAATGTATATATTTCTTGCATAATTTAATAACCATTACTTAACCATTATATAGGAGGTTATCCTACCCTCAACCAATGAAAATTACAAGGTATGGGTTAATTTCACAATCTCTTTATTATCCGAGGTTGTTTTTACGTAAGTATCTGCTGGGACCTCTTTATCGTCCACATCAATGTTTCTTAAAAATGCATTCCAAATAATTTTTACTATTTACTATACTATGGGTTAATTTCATTTATACCTTTTTTTGAAATTTTATAAAATGGTTTGAATGGAATCTTTCCATCGTTTTCCAAACAAGGTTCCTTATGACCTTTTCGACAAAAATAAGGTAAGAATGTTTTTTTAACTTATATAGCGGGTGTGGCTATTTTCCACCATTATAACATCGTCAAATATTCCCTTACAAGATTATTAGAATATTTTTAAAATAAATGTTTTGTTTTAAAATTATATTACTTTTAAATTATTTCAAAATAGAAATAGAAATTTCTATCAAAAAAGTTTTGATTTCATTTATGTCAACATCCTTTGATGGATTGTAAGATTATTTGAAGTTGATTTATTATGAAACAAAACTACCATATTGTATTGAAGGTTTTGTGATATGTTTTTCTTTGGATGTTTTATTTTTACACCATTCATGGTTTATAGATAAAGTATTGACATTTCATATGCTAGTTTTAATACGAATGTTTATGTTATGTTTAAACCTTTTCATATGAGGAATGCACCGGACTTAGTAAGTGATGGGTAAGGCCCGCTATGGATCCTAGATGAATCAGTAGGTCTCATGAGACAAACTAGTGTCTTGGAATAAGGCCTTGAAAAAATATTATTTGTATTCTTGGCATAAGGCCTTGTCTATGTGGTTATGAAGTCTGGAATTATGAATTCCATCATTATGAAAGTGGCTATTAATGTTGCATGTGATTGTTCGACTAATAGAATATCCATGTGAATAAGTAAATTGAATTATTTGATTTTATCTTTGACATATTCTGCTGAAGTTCAAGTTTAAAAGGCTTTTGTTTTAGTCTTACATTGCCTTAAATTTTTATGCTTATTTATGAAAGTTTATGCTATATTGTTATCCTTAGTGAGCATTTGAGCTCACCCCTTTCTATGTTTTATTTTTTTCAAGATGCAAAGAAGTATATTATGACTAACTTGTAGGGATAGTCTAAGGGATATGAGTGTGTCCTATAGAGACTATGTTGTTGTAGTTTTTCATTTTATAATTTAATGTAAAACTTATGAATGTATCTAGTATTTATAAGGCCACTAAACTAATTAGTATTTAGAGACTTGATCTTTTGTGATCATGCCAATTTTATGTAATAATTCACTGACTCTGGGTAACTAGGGTTAGGGAATTATAGTTATTACTGTTTTTGATATTGTATGTCACTATATTTCTATTGTGCTACACTCTGGTGATGATGGAATAATCTCCCCACAGACACACCTAGGCCCTCACTACTAGTCGCCAACCTCTTGTATTTGGAGAGATACACTTGAGGCCTCGTTCCCAACCAGGCTTAGAAGACTGTTGAGTGGAATCTAGGTCTGGGTCATTAAAAAGTGGTATCCGAGCATTATTTTCTAGTTTTATTTATGATTTGGTGAGAATTTATAAGGATAGGAAGTAATAGTAATTTGGCAATGAACTATTCTTGGGCATAACTAACCACCATAAAAGAACAATCCAAATTTATGTGAGTTAAATTTTTGTTTTATAGATTTTAACTATTACATTTGATTTTATTCAACCATTGGATGATGCACTTGAATTGTGATTTTACTATTGATAATATTATGGGTTTATTTTTTTCAATCCAATAAGATAATGGTATTCCATCTCATGCATCATTTTAGGCACTTTACAAGAATAACTTACCATGCATTATGCCATGCCATCTTGGATGCATTACTCATTTCATGATGTTGTGATAGGTTCCATGATAAATATACCTACGTTTTTTATATTTATTCTAGAATGTGTTATGGTGTAGATTAGGTGGGAACCACATTTTGATTAATGAGGTGTATGGGCCCTAATGGATCAGAATTTGGTGAACCCATGGGTTAACATTTTAAAACAGACTATGAAATAAATGGAAAATAATTTGATGAAATGAAAAATATAATTGTTTATAGTAGAGATCATGACACAAACTCAACCTTAGTAGTGGGAAGTAGGAAGTATATCATGACTTTATACAATCTGTAGCTTTCCCATACCTAAATCAAGGATAAAGAAGAGGGGTGTGTTTCTTATAAATGAAGTCTTGTACCTATACTATTTCAATATTTTATATTTTTAGTTATGAAATTTGATAATGAATCTTTATCTAAGGCGTGAGCTTTGAATTTGTAGAGTTATGGCATTTTGATGTCCTCTAGTCGTACACTAAGAGGGTGGATATGACCATACTATATAGGTGGTGGACCACGAGCTACCAGTAGATCCTATAGTAGTTCCATCTATGACACTAGTAGTTGTACCAGAAAGAGGGGTCAAGGCTTAGTTTTGTGAAGGATTTTTGGGTTCTTGAAGATCATTCATGGACCACCATAATGTACCCTGACTAAGGAAGATAAGACGTATGAGTCCCATCTAGAGAACCCGCACACATTTTCATGGAATAATGGAATACAAGATGTAGAGTCATGACTAGAGGCCATGCTATCCATTTTCAATCATATAGAGATGCCTCCTGAGAGGAGGGTAAAAATCACTATGTATATGTTTCATGATTCTTCTAAGAGATGGTGGAATGTTATTACTCAGAAGGATCATCACCGGGAGATGTATTGAAGTGATTTTCATACGTTATTTTATGACTACTTCTATTCTGATCCATTGAGGACCAGTGAAGCCCAAGTGTCCATTTCCTTAGAGCAATGCACGTTAACAATTTCAGATTGTTTAGACCATTTTATAGATATACAATGCTTAAAATCTATTCTAATGGGTGATGATTTTTCTAGAGCCCAGAGATTTGAGGATGGTCTCAGGAATGATATCTGATCATAGGTGAATGAGTTTTGACTAAATACAATTTTTGGAATAGTTAATCAAGAAGTTATCATAGATATAAACCTGAGGGAGGCTAGTGGTGCGAGATAGGATGGTTCAACATCTAGATATTGTGATATATAAAACAATAGTAAGAAGAATCATCTGGAGATTCCATGTAGTTAAATTAATAGATAGATCACATACTTAGGTATCTAGGTGAGGTGATACTAGTGTGATAGGATAGGACATACTAGAACATAGTGTAGGAGGGACCCATTCAAGTGTCAATCATGCACCAAGATGGACCTTGTACAATGCTTTTGTAGAATGTTTCCTCTAACTACTAGTGAGAGAGGGTCTGCACCAACTCCACATATAGGAGTAGGGTCAGCATGATCTCGTTAGTCAGGGAGCTAGAGTATAATTGGTTGATCAGGCCGAGGTGGTTATTGTGGCCATAGTAGTCATATCCCAGATTTATAGTAGGAACATAGTGGATCTGCTTAGGGTAGTCAGGCTGTATCACTGGGATGTAGATTAGGCTAGATATATGCAGGAAAAAAAATTGGGGAGTAGAATCTTGGGCCATTAACAGTGAGATATACTATTCTAGTAACCTATACTTTAACATATAAACTTTTTGATACTCATGTTTATCATAACTTTATATCTATTCCCATTATGGAGAGCCTTGGTCTTAGTGTTTATACCAATGATGGTTTTATGGTGCTTGACACTCCATTGTGGATTAGAATAGAGGATTTACATTAGTACATTGAGTGCCCTTTGTGATTGGTGGGTGTCACTTCATATGAGACCTCTTTTTTCCTTTAGATGATGGGTTCTGAAATAATTCTCAGGATGGATTAGTTGATACCCCTTTCAAGATTTCATTTATTTCTATCACCGAAGGGCAAATTTTACATCACTAGAGTGTAATGAGTTTCTTAAGAAGAGTGAATGGGATGTACCAGAGTGCTGAGATAGACCCAATCATCATGATCTATATAGGATGATAGCCTAGATTGTAATTTTAGATCTAGATTATCAAGGAACACATCAGGAAGATTTATTTTCAATGATCTATCATTTTTTTGTTATTTTTTGAAGAATAAATTCTTAGGTTTTCCTACAGTGAGAGAGATAGAGTTCTCTATCGAGCTACTACCAAGAGCTATGCTGGTATCCATTTCTCCTAACATGATGGATACAACTAAGATGCAGAAGATCAAGATGTAGTTATATGTTTTAAAAGAAAAGGTGTTTATTTGATCTGGTACTTATCCATGGGGTTCACTAGTCCTTTTTGTGAAAAGGCAGATGGAACCCTCTGGATAAATGTTGTTTACTAGTGATTGAACCAGTTTATGATTAAGAATTGGCATCCTATTCCCTAGATAGGCAATATCTTCGACCAGCTCTGAAAAGCTCAGGTTTTCCTGAAAATTATTGTGAGGTCCAGATATCATCTGGTACATGTTAGACCATCAAATATACCTCAATTTTTTTTCATATAAGGAATGGTCTATACTAGTATTTGGTTATGCTTTTCAGTCTCCTGAATTCACCAGATGAATTTATAGAATTGATGAACTAAGTTTTCCATCCTTATCGGGATTTGTTTTTCGTGTTATTCATGGATCATATCTTGGGGTATTCTCACAATTGACATGACCATTACAAGAATATTGAGATCATATTGGATATACTAAGAGAGAATCCATTATATTATAAGATCACAAATTTCCCCTTATAGATGGATCTGATTAACTTTTTGGGTAACATTATCTCAGACACAGTGGTATCAGTAGACCTAGAGAAGGTGATATCAACAGTTTCCAAGGTGGATCCAAAGAAAAAACATGAGGTATTAAGTTTTTTTGGGGATGGATGGATATTACATGCATTCTATAAAATACTTCTCACACTTTTTAGCATCACCCATAGGCTATAATAAGAATGGTGTGAAGTTTGTATGGTCAGATACCTATGAGATGGCCTTTCAAGAGCTGAAAGGGATATTGTCTTCAGTGTCGATACTAATTTTTATAGATCTAGGAAGGAGTTACACTATGTACTATGATGAATCAGGTATCTGGAAATGAGTAGTTCTTATATAGGGAGATATATCCATAGTGTATGGGTCATAGAAGTTGATGCCACATGAGATGAATTACTCGACAGACGATCTCAAGCTAGCTGTTGTTGTCCTTGCATTGCACTTTTGGAGACATTACTTACTTGTAGAGTGTTTTGTGGTGTACACAGACCACATAATACTCATGTACATATTTAAATAACATGATCTAAATTTGAGACAGTGAAGGTGTGTTGAATACCTATAGTCTTTCAACATTGAGGTTTCCTACATGCCTAGGAAGGGAAACACAACGACCAATGCACTGTGTCGGAGGACTGAGATACATCCAATTAAACATGATAGTAGTGAATACTAGATCGTGTATTTGTTATCTAATATTCACTTAGAGGTGTAGAATAGTCAAGGGAAGACTTTTCTATCATCCCTAGTATTAACCTTTACCATACTGGATAGATTGAGGATGAGGTAGCTATCAGATTTTGAGAGCCTAGTCCTACAAGAGAGTATAGAAGGTAAGGACCTTGCTCATGGTTAGACCATAATATAGGATGAATTTATGAATGTTAATGGTCATTTATGGGTTTCAACAGACATATGCGATGAGATGATGAGATAATTTCATGCTTTATCTTGGGCAGTGCATCCCAGAATCACCAATATGTATTAGGATTTACATCACCAATACTGGAGTCTGACTATAAAAAGAGATGTAGCTGGGTTTTTCATGAGATGTTCCATTTGTTAGTAGGTGAATGAAAACACTGGTGACTAAATTGACTTTTATAGTAGCTACCCATTCATAAGGGAAAGTTGATTGACATCACGATGGAATTCATGAAAGGTTTACTGAGGTTTCCTCAAGGTAATGATTCCATATGGGTAGTTGTTAACTGGATCACAATGGTTACTCATTTCCTACATATAAATGAGACCTTTTTAGTTGATGATCGTGGGAGTTTGTATATCCCAGAGACTATATGACTTCACAGGGTCCCATATACTATCATTTCAAATAGGGAATCCCATTTTAATTCACGGTTTTGGAAAGGGATGAGGGTATTGGGTACATAGGTTCTTCTAGACACACCATACAACCCTAAGATAGAAGGGTAACCAGATAACACAATATAGTTCCTTAATGAAATTCTATGAGCATGTTTCCTAAATTTTTTAGGTTCATGGGTGAGGCATATACCCCTAGTTCAATTCACATATACAAATAGATTTCAGGATACTATTTAGATGGATACTTATGAGTATTTGTACAATATTCTATGATGATCATCCTTGTGTTGGTTATATATAAGAGAGGCCACTATGCTTGGGACTCATCTCATTCAGGAGACTACAGAGTTGGTTCAGTTTCTTCGGAAGTGGATGGTTACTTCGCAATATCATTATAATTTTAACACTAATCAATGTATATGACCTATAAAGTTTGATGATGGGGATTATGTCTTTTATTTTTTTCACCGAGGCAAGGACACAAGAAGATTATGAGACATAGTAAGCTTTCACGATGGTATGTCTGGTCATTTGAGATTCTGGAGTGAGTTAGGCCTATAAAATATTGGTTATAGTTACCTTAGAGGTACTGAGCCATGCATGATTCCTTCCATGTATATTAGTTATTACAATATTATTTAGACCCATATTAGGATTTTCATCATGAGTTAGTTGAGTTATAGGTATATTATTCCTTTAATGCGCATCTAATACGTATTGTGGATCATAGCATGAATGGTATCTAAGGCCAGTCTATTCCTATAGTATGAGTGATATTGAAGCACTACCATATACAATATGAGACTATGGAGTGGGAGGTAGATGAATGACCATAGTGGATGACGTTGTTATCATATATTCTTGACTACCCTTGAGAGGAAATTCAGGGAATAAAATTTTTTATGGGGAGAAGTTTGTAAGAAAATGGTTCTTTCTTGAGGTATAGATCCTCGAATATCCATAAATTCTAAGTTTAAATGATTAATTATGGCCTAATATGAATTACCATTGAGTTATTGGAGGTGAAGGGGATGTTAAGGCTAGTGTTCACCCCAGAAACCTACTTTTGGGGTGAAAAGGCCCATTTTAAGATTAGTAGAAACCATACAAGGTAGGCTGCAGGGTTACTTATAACCGTTCTAAGCTGGAACTTGGGATAGAGGAGGCCAAATGGGTAGAAAACCATGATATTTGGGTTACATTATGATATAAAAATTTATGAAATTTTGACATTAGACTAAGACATGTTTTGTGTATGGTTAGTCAAACAATGAGAGAAACCGTGTAATGCACCCCTTTCCTAGAACAAGGGGTACATAGTTGGCACACTGTTTGGACAAAAGTGTGGCCAAATTGTGAGACCTTGTGTTTTTGGTTAATTTACATAATTTACCCTATTAAAATCTATTTCAACCAAAATTTTACTCTCCTCTCATGTTGTACAACCTTTTGACCATGAGAGCTCCTCACTTGATGCATAAGCTAGGAAACAATAAATCTTCTCAATACGGTGCTCGATTCAAGAACCGTTTGTATTATTGGATCCATGATAGTATGATATCAATGAAATTTTATATTTTCTTCATTCTTCTTAGTATCAGTTTCTATTTTAGGTGCAAGATAATATTCCCCATCTATACGTACTTCATATATTTTTAGATTTTCTCCCACTCTATGTTGAATCAGGAGATGACATTATATGAGATATCCAATAAGGACCTACGGTAGGAGGTCACATGATTTTACTTCAAATTTTATGTGATATATATATGATGTTTTTCTATGTGCCCAATATTCAGAGTGTCTCCCTTGAAATGGATTTTTAACCATGAATTAAATGAATTAGTATGGCCTATTGAATTAATGAGACCCAATGATAATTCTTTAAAGTCCATGATACTTGAATTAAAACCACCCCTTTGGATGTGTTGTTAATTTTTTGGACCACCATGTGTGGATATTTAATTTTGATACCTTAAGGTGTGAATTTTACCTCTTTTCCATGGGATGTGAATCCTAAATTAAATTGATGAATTGAGCTGTGAATTGTTATGTGAGTTGAATTTTAATATATATTGTAAATTGAATTCATAGAGAAAAGGGAATGGAATCCACACACCAAGACAATTTCCATGTATTGTTTTTTTAGGAGTATAATTTTGTAATAATGAAATGAACACGTAAGTCAAATTATAGGCTCAACCTTCTAAGCTTAACCAATGTCTTGTGACACCTTCTGAGGTGAGGTTTACTTGAAATGAATAAGTTGATAACCTTGAAAGGATTATGTGATATTGATTAAATGTTACTGAATTGATTAAATTATTATATTCCTTGGGTGAAACATGGACTCGAATAAGAATTCCATGGATAGACTCATTTGAATTCTACCCTGCTTATGCCCGTATGAAAAATGGACTCCTTATATGACTAACTCATGGGGGTTTCCTAATATATACTGAGTGACATTTGAATTATTTATGGGTTTCAAAAGATAGACCCAGAGGGAAGTTGATTATATATTCCAGGGGAGATACTTGGTATCCCTACTGGACTTCCAAGGATGAACAAGAGTTTCTATGATGTTATACTACACCTAGAACGATACTTAGGTTCTTTTGAGGATCTCCATAGATGAGATTGTATTGTGTTGTTTTATATTATACCTCGAGTGATACATGGATTCAAAATGTGTAATTCCAAAGGCAGGTTAAGGTTAATAATTGAATAATGAATTAAATGGTTTATATGACATGTCTTCCATGCCAAAGCATAATCTTGGTTTCACAATTTGTCTTACAATTTATTGATAGACTCTTTAGGTATCCTTTGATAATATCACTATAGGTGAAAATGGGCTAGGCGATAGGTCCAGAGACATATCAATTAAATGATATTGGATAGTTAGATGAATTTGATTAAATGAAACATACATTACTATTATTTAAAAGGCATACTTTATAAATTAAATCGATGAAATGAATTGGTTATAAAATGAGATCCTAGAATTTATAGTATGTTTACTTTCAGTACTTCCTTGAATATTCTATTACCCCCAAAAAATTACTATTTTTATATATACTCGTTTAAAAGATTTAACTAGACATTGGGTGGTTTCCTATAGGTATTATCTCTCACACCTTATTCAGGCTACCTCTTGGTACCCGAACAGACTATATGATTGTTGGTATGGATAAGGGAAATAACCCTACAATATGTTCTTGATTTTTTCTTAAGAACATGAGAGAATGGGATAGATCAAAGGCTCATTATCCTTGCTATATTTTTTTTCCTTTTTGTGCTTTTGTTCCGTGTATTGTACTCCTTCTATGTGTACTTGTTTTGGTTGTTTTATAGAGACATGTATCATCATCATTGTGTATGAGATTCATTTTATTATAATTATTTATTCTTGTTCTTTATATATTGTATAATTTTTATCAAAAATTATACTATTTACTTTCATTTTATTTTCATTGTTATATACTCTGGTGAAGAGGGAGTAATCTCCCCATAGACACACCTAGGCCCTCAGTGCTAGCCGTTAGCCTCTAGCGTTTGGGGATATGAGCCTGAGGCCTTGTGGTCAACTGATATTGAAAAAATATTGAGTAGAATATAGGTTTGGGATGTTATCGTGATTTCCCAAATTAAATTGGATCAAGAGGTATGGAGAATGGGGAGATTTGGTGGCATTTTATAAGTGGGGGAGAGGACACACTTGGAATTCTTGAAAAGAAGTTAGGTGTACCCATGTTTTTACCAAAACAGATACCTCCATAACACAAAAAATTATATCCATTAAGGTTTAATACTTATATATGTCCAGATAATGGGTTCTAGACAAGTTTTTGGTCTTTTTTACACCTTATATTGTTAGTTGAATCATTAAGTAAACTAATTTTCCTTTATCATTGTAATTAATTTTAACTTCTTTCATTAATCATTTTGGTAAAAAATTAATTTTAAATTATTAGAAAATTTAAATTATAGTAATTCAAAATATGGAATCCATTTTTGAAAATTAAAATCACATAACTTGCAGAAATTAATTTAAAATTATCCCGCATATGGGATGAGAAATGAAAATTTTAAAGTGAAAATGATAAAAACTCTACTATGATTTTATATCTAAATTCAATAGAAAAAAGATTAAATCAACCTAAATTGTATTAATATATATGTATATATAAATAATTTATGAAATGTTACATTAAAAACAATTTATAATATAATTATCATTATAAATTATTTAGATGAAAAGTCATTTTTAAATTAAAATTCAGTATTATTCACTATTTATAAAAAATGAAACTTCTTAGAAAAATGAAAAAAAATCACCCAACGATAATTATGAAATTTATATTACAAAAATAAAATTTATTTTTTCAATTTTTTTAAAAGTTTCCAAATTTAGTTTTAAAACAAGTGAGCTATTAAAAGGCGGAAAAACACCTTTAGAAAAATACAGTTTTTATGCGTAAAATTGAATTTGTTATTATATTATAAATATAAAATATATTATGTTAATTTAATTTTTTTATAGAATATATAATATATAAATTTTATTAATAACATCTAATAATAGGAATTAATATAATATATTAAGTGAAAATTCCTTTGGCGCATAATTTATTTTTTGTAAAAACATTTTATTTATATTCAATTGTGTTTTATAGTGATTTCTAATAATTGGTAACCAATAAATTGAACCATATATCTTTATAATTTATTTAATAATATTTTTACCTAAAAATCTAATGGATAAGTGATAATTTTCATATTAAATAATAAAATAATAATAATAATAATAATAATAATATATCATTATTAAGTAAAACTCGTTGTTGTATGTAATACAAGATAAAATTAGTGTTGCGTACATTGAAAGCTATGGGATAACTTAAATGTATTTAAAATAGTAAATATAAAATCAAATATCATGATATTATATTCCCTTATATGATTTGTGTTTCGTTTTATTCATAATTGAATATGATGTTCATATTTTAACATTTATGGGTGTTACATTCTCCCCACCCTGAATAAATTGCATCCTCACAGTTTATAAATAATCAATGTAATCAAGGATTCTATATTTGGAAATAATGTTGTTAAAAAACCCAAATTATAAAAGGTTTAATAAAATATCCTATTTATAAGAGAGAATCAGAAGTAAAAAGGTCACATGGAATAACATATAACATACTTTGTATACATAAGAACATTAGTGTCAAGTGATCAAATAGATAAGGGATAATGCATAAATATTTATAGAGAGTGATTAATTTAATTGATCACAAGTAAGTGAATGATAAATGGAATGGTGAGGGCCTCAAATCCAAAAACTAGTGATGATTTAAAAGACTATTGGTTCAACAAAAATAAAAGTATTGGGATAAAATTTTTGTTTCAATACCCTTTTTCATAGAGTTAAGGAATTATTTCACTCTGTATGGAAATAAGGAAATATAATTGATATAATTATATATCATAAACAAAATTTTATAATTTTTTTATGATTTGATAAATTTCTAATTTATCCATTACTCTAATAAATGAATACCCAAAAATGAACTTTTATGACTGAAGTATAAAAATTCAATTTTAACATATCATAAGATCATAAAAGATTCACAAGATATTCCTCTTATATTTACTAAAAACAAAATTATTAGAAAAATTTATCCTATAAAAACTAAATTCCAACTTAATTTATTCTATAAATAGTTAAACTTAAAGCTCATCCAAAATTCTGTCTGAACAAATTTAAAAGGAAGGTTACAAATACACATTATATTCTTTAGACAAAATAAAGTATATATTAATTTTCACATACAAAACATGTGAATAAATTCTCTATGTATTCTTTTAAAACATGAAAATAACATGAATTACCATAAAACCTTATTGAAAAAAATAAAAGCTTCATTATTCCTTATGTAAAACATCGTTTATTTGATATATTCCTTAAATATAAAACTATTATAGACTATATAAATGATAACATAACTACTTTTCCAATAAACCATTAATCACTTCCAAGGTATTCAGTAATATCAAATTTAATTTATTCATATCAATAATTTATTTATCGAAACATCATTATCTCAACACTAGAAACATATTAAAAGTTTTCCCCTTCAATAATATGTTTTCCAAGAAGTTCAACTTGTCAATGAATCATTTTTCATGGTAATAAGTATCATTCAACATGTGCTATCAATTAATTTATGAAATATTATTGAAATACAATCCATATATATTCAAAATTCACATAAAAATTAAATTATTGATAAAATACTCAAATTACATAATTATTGAATCCAAATAAAAGCATATTAATCATTCAACTTCATATTTATCAATAGAATAAGCCTAAAATTGATACCTTATATTCTTCTGAGGTATATTATCATAACACATAGTGAATTTATTTATATATTTCACCATTTAACTATATATAAAACCCTAAATATTATTTTTTTTATTTCTTCCCTTTGCATTATTTTTTTTAGTGTCCCATTTTTCTGTATTTATAACAAACTCCCATTAACCCAAGTAAGTTTCAGGGCATTTCATTCCACAATTATCGCATATGATATAATCATTCATTATCTTATTCCATTTATTTATTTTTGATATACCATCATCTTCTTCTATAGTTTCCATTCAAATCCATAATACTTAGATAATTATTTCACTGTCTCGTTATAACTATACACCATGTCCTCATATGATGAAAATGATTGGGATACTAGTTCCCTTTGAAATATTTGATTAATCCCATAAAACTATTGATTATTCATACTATTTGGATCATGTGCATTAGGTAGGTTTACATTCTTTCTTCTTGGTTCCATTTCTAAATAAATACATAAAGCAGATTAAATCATATCATTACGAAACATAATCTATAATCCCAAAGCTAGTGAAATACTTAACATAAATTGAAAATTTTATGTGTATATAATCACATAATCATAAATAGGGTGTCATATGGATATTCATATATACTTATCCTCTAATTATATCATAGGTTTATGTTCTATAATCTCTGTCTTCCTAAATATAGTTTCTATGTTTTCTATTAAACTCTCTCTGATATCAACTGCAACATCCCTGACCAAAGTGTCCCAGAGAAGGTGCCTTACTTTATTACATTGGCATGGATTAAAGATAAAAATCCCAAAGAACCAAATAGTTTATAAGTTTTGGAAAAATACATTACAATTATAAAACCAAATTTATATTTAGAAAATTAAATAAAGCATAAAAAAGTAAAATCTCAGCATCCTTGAAACTCCTTCCAAGAATTCATCTTCAGATCCAGGAAAAAGGAAACAAACAAGGGTGAGAAAAAATTACTAGTAAGGGTTAAATACAGTGGAAGATATTATGATTCAATAATTAATAATCAATATGTAAAGGTAAATAACCAAACACACATTCCATTTAAATAACTGGATAAGACACAATCAATATGAAAATGTAAATAACTAAACATACATTCCAGTTAATCAATAAAAAAGAATTAAATGTGTCCATATATTTTTTCATAGTACAATTATCATGGATAATAATAAAAGATTATTGAATGAAAGAAATTATTAATTATTATATGTCATGTTTACTAGGAACATTATACCTTTATCATTAATAGATATCCTCAAGACAGTGTAAAACATACTGGGTAAAAACCCATCTGATTTTAAAAACTAATTGATCTCATGAGACTACCAATGCATTAAGAGTATTTCAATAACTAGTCTCGAACCCATGTCTTACATGTAAAAAGAATTACTCATATATCAAATAATAAATTTTAATCCATGAACAATGTTCCTCATCCAATAATCGTATTGAGTAAAGGATAAATATTTCTTAATATTCCCCCAATTAATCAAATAAAATTCAAAGTAAATACTATATGTAAATATTGTATATGATTTATGAAATAATAATATCCATCACACAAGAATATGGAAATTTTAGATAAATTTAATTTCCATTTAAAAATGATTATAATAAATTGGTTCTTTTTGGTGAAAGCTAACAATCATAAGTAAAGTTATATTGTTCAATTACTTTTACAACTTGGTAATTTTCAAGAAAAATATACTTAGCTAAAATAATTCAAAAGAAAACATAAAATACCATTAATAATTAATTATACATGAAAATAAATTTAAATGGGTAGTATATACCATATATAAAACTGAATTGGTACAAAATAAAAAATAAGTCTCAATAGAAAGTAAATTGAGACGAAATCCCTTACGTTACACTCCCTTTTGGTTGAATTCCACTAAAAATCATGTATAATGGTTTTAGGAATGATATAAACTTAAACCAGAACAATATTGATATTTATCATATCATATATAATTCTTTTAAAACATCTTATCAACTGTTTGTTAATTATCTTTCTTCATTTTCATTGTTTTAGGGGTTAATTGCCTTATTTTTCGAGTATGTTTTGACTTGTTTTCTCATTACACCTACATAGTTCATGATTTAATTATATTAATAATGTAAAATATGATTTAAATACAATATAGATTTAGTATAAATTTATTTATAGCATATGGTAAATTTTATTATAGGAAATGAAATTCACTGTTCTGGGAGATAGTAGGCCGCACATATGCATAAACTCTATTTCCATTTTCTTATCATACAGAATTAAAAAAATTAAATCATATATATATATATTTATTATGATTATAGTATTATTATTATGTCATATATAACATATATTTTTATTAAAACTATCCTTAATACATTCCATGTAAATTATTAATGAATTACATCACTTCGAAAGGAGGTAGTCCACCGTACACATGAACGACACTATCATATTTTCAAAAAATGGAAAGCATGAAGGAATGTGTTATATAATAATTAAATAAGTTTAAATAAATCATAAATATTATAAATAAAAATAAAAATAGTATGTCCAACATTATTCCTAGCCTTGAAAGGTGGTAATGGAAAAATGGATGACATTGGTTCGTAAAACTATTGTCCGCCATACACGCGAAGGATGATTTTGTTACTCATTTCATGGAAGTATATGATGTTGTAGAGAGTTACATTAACATTATAAAATATAATAATATTGAATATACTATTCTAATTATATGATAAATATATAATAATAATTTAAGGAGGTGGAGAAAGAAATAATATAAAAATGATTTCAGAAAAATATTACTTCTTCTTCGGGTATCCTCCTTAGGTTTGCACTAATGCCTTCCTATGTTAGATTTATTAAAAATATAAGCATTCTAGGATGATGAGAGTGAATTTGGTGAGTTATTTGGGTGGATATGTTTTTAAAAAAAGTGTTCTATATGTGTGAATAAGGTGGAGAGGTGGCGAAATTTTATAAGTGAGGGAGAGGACAAGGTTGGCATTTTTGAAAACAAGTTAGGTGTAACCACATTTTTACCTAACTAGAATATTTCATAATACAAAAAATACAATAAATGAAGTTTTAATGTCAAAATATTTTCATAAAATGAGTGTTGGATAATTTTTGGGTCATTTTTACACCTTATATTCTAATTTGAATAATTTAGTAATCTTGTTTTTACCCTAATTAATGTAATTAATTTTAACTACTTTCAATAATTATTTCGGTAAAAAATTAAGTTGAAATTATTATACATGATTAATTATGATGATTGTAAATATGGAATATATTTTTACAAATTAAAATCATATAAGTGGTAGAAATTAATTTAAAATTAATATCGCAAATGGGATAGGAAAACATGTTTTTAAAGAGAAAATGTTAAAAAGTTTAGTAAGATTTAATATCAAAATTAAATATAAAAACGATTATAATGTCATAAGTTGTATTAATAGATGTAAAATTATTCTAAATATACTATAAAACCAATTTAATATATAATTTAACATTATTAATTATTTAGAAAAAAAAGTTAGCTTTCAATTGTAATTCTGTATTTTTCATTATTTATAAAAAATGATTCTTCTCAGAAAAATACCAAAATTTCACCCAAAGTTTTTTTTTGAAATTATGATTTTAAAAATAAATATAATTTTTTAAAATTAAATTTATAAAAGTTTTAAAATTTATTTTTAAATTCCTCCATTAAAAGGTGACAAAATCGCGTTAAAAGAAATACCACTTTTTATGAAAAAAATTGGATTTATTATTATATTATTCCTATCAAATCTATTGGATGAATTTCAAAAAAAATTATTGAATATATAATATATAAATTTTATTAGGATCATATAATAATTGTAATTAATTTAATTTATTACGATAAAATTCCTTTGGCTCATAGAATTGTTTTTTATAAAAAAACATACCTTTATATTCAATTAGTTTTTATATTAATTTATAATTAATTGGTGAAAAATTAATTCAACCATATATTAACTTAATTTAATTAGATCAATTCTTAGACACCATTCCAAAAATTTGGGGATAATTTTCATATTAAATTATAATAATAATAATGATAATGATAATAATAATAATAATAGTAGTATATTATTGTTCAGTAAAACTCGACTTTGCATGTAATTCAAGATTTATATAAAAATTTTCGTTTCATGTAATCAAACATAGAATTAGTTTTGTGTTAATTATAATCTATGTGATATATTGAATTTATTTTAAATATTCAATATATCATAAACTCTCAGTATGTTATATTCCTTTATTTGCATGGTGTTTCATGTCATAAACAATTGAATATGATGTTCATATTTTAAAATTTATGGGTGATATGATTTTGTAAGAGATGCTGTGGTTGGAGTGGGTGGACGAGTTCTTGTAGCTGAAACAAGGTAGTATGTTCATGATGGAATATACTGGATGATTTATTAACTTTTATTTATTTGTTACAGATTTATCAGTAGATAAAGAAATTATGAAGAAACACATTTAGGATGGGAATAAATGTGAGATTAAGTCCCAGGTTAATATCTTTAGGATGAAGAAGTCTTATGATGCTGTGAATCAAAACCTGATGAAGGATTCCAGTCTATTGAAGGTGTTTTATACTAAATGACATAGATGAATTTCTTCTGAGAGTATGAATTTTCACCATGAGAGCGTCAACCAGGGTGATGGAAAACAGAGTGCCCAGTGAGAATGATCAGTTACTCATAGGAGAAATCATTTATATTGAAACTTGTGTGTTAGGCCGAGTCACATTTGTAACTAGTTTTATATACCAACGGTACAGTACCGAGCCTATGGTAAGATGGTTCATTTACAGAGGTATTTCAAAAACCATTGACCGATGGGTAATGAAAAAGGTTCCAAGAATAATCAGAGTTCTGGAAGTGGGTCCTCGATCCCATATCAGTTGATCAGTTGAAGTTATTTTAGCTATGGAAGTTGAAGAGGTGGACATTGTAAATCAAGTAAAGAGTGCCTATATCAGAAAGGTAGTACAACTCATGGGAATCAAACCACATCACTGGATAGATGGACAAGAAAGATGAACACAGTTCAGCCTGCACAAGTGGATAGCGAGGTTGGGCCATCGATAGTCAAAGGTATTATTATTGTAGATTATATTCTATCTAGTGCCTTATACGATAAATGAGATTCTCATTATTTTATATCTACACAATTTTTTAATGGTTTGAGTATTAAAATAGAGTTTTTGAATGGGTTTTTAATGATCAACACACTATTGGGAGTACGATCATGGGACATCTGTTTATGTATGGAGTGTTCTCTCGAGGTTGGTGAGTATCATTTCCTTTTGGATCATTACATATTTGACATGTTTGTATTTGAATTGATTTTGGGTATGTATTGAAGGGTATCATATAGATCCCACATCAATTTTTACTATAAGGGAGATAAATTTACATCTCCTTAGGGTAACATGTATGTCCATCATGGAGAGTGAGATATCTTGGAAGTCCATGCATGGACATTTCATTTGAAACTGAGGGAGATCACTGCCCATGTTGAGAGTCTTTTGTTGGATGATGTGGGTGTGAAGCATGATATATTTTCACCCAAGGTGGACTAGTTCCAGGATTTATTTTCTAAGGGATTCTCAGGGTTGTCACCTGAGTGGGATGATGAGTTTATAATTGAGATCATGCCCAGAGCTGAACCATATTATATTCTACCTTATAGAATGGAACCAAAATAGATTAAAGAACTTAAGAATCAGTTTGAAGAGTTAATGGATAAGGTATTTATGCATTTGAGTACACCAACTTGGGTTTCTCTAGTCTAGTTTCCTAATGAGGCTGACATGTCCTTTCATTTATGTATTTATTACAAGAAGTTCAACCATATTATTATAAATAACTAGTATCCTATTTTGTGTATTAATGATATCATTGACTAGTTGAGAGGAGGTTGTGTTTTCTACAAGATTGAGTTGAAAATGGAGTATCATCAACTGAGAGTTAGATCTTCTGATATACCACAGACTTCTTTCAGAAGTAAGTACAACCTATATGAGTTCATTTTTATTCCATTCAGGTTACTAAACATGGAAGTTGTGTTTATGGACTTGGTGAACTGAATCTTAAACCCATACTTGTATCAATATTTGGTTATTTTTATGGATTAAATCCTAATGTACTCGAACACCAATGACTATTATGTCCAACATCTTGAGATAATCCATAGTACACCAAGAGAGCATCAGCTATATTCCAAGATAACTCGGTGTTATTTCTGAAATGATAGTTTACATTTCTTGGGTTACATAATCTATGAGGAAGCTGTGTTAGTGGACTCAGAGAAGGAACATACAATGGTTTCTTAGGATAATCCCAAGAATGTTTTTAATATTATAATATTTTTGGGGTTGACAGGTTATTATTAGGGGTTTATACATGAATTTTCACTCTTGGAAGAACCAATAACTAGCGTGAAAAAGAAGGGAATTATGTTTTAATGGGATAAATCCTATGAGAATGCTTTCCAGAAGTTGAAGAAACTTTTCAATACTATATAAATTTTTGTACTACCAAAGACGATTGAGGAGTATACTATGTTTTGTGTTGTGTATGGGATTAGTATTGGAGTAGTGTTGATGTATGAAGATTGAGTTGTGGCATATGGGTGATTGAAATTGAAGCGACATGAACAAAATTTCCCTATTCATGATCTCAAGTTGGTTGTGGCAACTTATTAATTAAAGTGTTGGAGGCATTATATTTTTGGAGAAAAGTTTACTATATATAACAACCACAATATCTTAAAGTATATCTTTTCACAATGATATTTGAATATCCGGTAGCAGAGATTGTTGAGTATATATAGTTTTTGATTTTTAGATAACCAATACATAGGAGAAGGGAAACATTTTTGCTAACACTTTGAGTAGGAAGATATATACCCAATTATTTCATGAGTCAATGTTATGAGTGGAAGATTATCACTTTTTTGGGATGCGATTCATCTTGAGGTCCCAGAAGGCCATGAGAAAATAAACCTCATATCCTTATTTTTTGAGTCCACACTTCTAAGGTATATCTTGGACAGATAATATTAGAATCTAGAGTATATGGCCTTGAGGGAAATATTTGAAGGTGGGGAGTCACCTACCAATTGGAATATAGATGAGGATGAGATCATCTATATTTGGAATCATATTGTTTTCTGTACAATTATTCCTGAGTTTCATGACTTAAAGTGGGTAGTGCAACATAGTTTGAAAACATATACCATGAACTATATTGATAGTATTGGTTTTTGGTCATGAAAAAGGAGATTTCATGATTCGTGACACATTACTACACATGTCAGAAAGTAAAGTCCGAGCATCAATGAATTGATGGTTTAGTATCGTCATTTCCAATTCCAAAATAAAAGTGGGACAAAATTACTATTGAACTCGTGGAAGGTCTTCCAAGGATGCCTCAGAAGAATGACTCTCTATGGGTGATTGTGAAATGACTGAGGAAATTATCCCATTTCTTACCTTTCTAAGAGAATTCAACAGTGGATTTACTGTGGGGTATGTACATTTTTAAGATAATTAATTTCCATGGTGTACCATAAATTATACATGCAGATCATGATTAGCTCTTTACTTCACACATCTAGAAAGGGTTAGAAAATTTGATTCATACCAAGGTATTTATGAGTATAGATTTCCACCCACAAAAAGATGGGAGGATAGAATATACTTCATAGGTATTGGATGATATGCTACATGCATGCATATTATACTTCAGATGAGCTTTGTAGGTTAATAGAATATGAATATATTCAATCCTAGCTAATATAGAAATTTTTTATCTATTGTTTATTCCCTCTTACTGATTTAAACCCTTACCCATGATTTTGGACTTATTCCAAAAAAAATTTCCATTATCATCACACTTATTTTGAAAGACCAATTTCACTCCTATAACTAGAATATCATTAATAAATTATACCAAACTCCAAAAATTGTTATATTCTAATTTATTAATCTATTTTTTCGTAGAAAATATCTAAATCATATCACTCAAGGAAAATTCTTCCCTTTTAGGTTCAAATTTAGATAAAAATAAAAGATGGTCACATTAATTTTGTAAAGATCATCTTGTTCTATCTTCTTAATCAATATCACTAATTATATTATCAGATATATGATTATATACAATTAACCATTTTTAGGTAAGAGTAAATGATGTTCCTCATCTATTATATGGGTATATTTGGTTAGAATTTATTCTATAAAGATAACTTCTTACGAATGTGTTTCTACTTCCAAAAGTAAAATAGAGGTGTTTCAGAAACATATCTGTATTATTTTAACAATTCATATGTTTTAAATTCTTAATAGGACCAGTATCAATAAAAATTAACATGTACCACTTCTTCTAGGGTATATTTATATCCATTTAAAACATGATAATTCTTAATTATGATGTAGAAACTGATAATAATTCATTTATTATCCTTCAAATAAAATTTATAAATATTATTCTTTGGATTCAAGATATATACTTTGTATATAAAATATTAAAGGAAATAATTTTTGGGATTTATTACATTTTATAATTCATGAGGTATATTATTTTAAAATAAGAAAATTAAAACTTCATTGAATGTGTAACACATGTTAATAACAGATTAAGTCAACAAATTATTAGTAACACAATATTCATAGAACATATACAATGTAATTTCATAGGGTGAATTATTCCTCACTTCTACTATATCATTCCACTGTGGAGTTATTATTGAAATAATGTTGTATGCATTGCCTTTTTCATTATAAAAATTATTCACAAACTCACCACCATGATCACTTTAGATAGTAAAGACATATGGTTTCATGAAATTTTAAACAAGAGAAAAAATACCATTTAAAAAAATTGATTGCTCTTAATTTGAGACTAAGAAAATAAATATAAGAAGAAATGGTCTAATCCTTAAATAAGGAAAAACATTTTATTTTTCTCCAATACTCATAGTTTTTGTAGGTATAAAATGTTTCATGTCCACTAATTGTTATGGGGATTTTTTTCCTTCACTATTAGGTTTAAATATTGTTTTACATTACATGATATATTGGAAAGGGTCATAGACTCTCAAATAATTAAACTTACGTTTCATAAGATCCTTAAAAATTCCTCTCCTAGAAACTTAATATAAGGTATATACATTACAATGTACTAATATATTATTAGAAATCCAACACATATCCCTGACCACACTAATATAAATAATGTTACAATAAATAAGGTGCTCATAGTCAATAATGTAAGAATCATGATGCCTATTGGTAGATTATACATGTACTCCTTTCAAAATTTTGATTTTATATTTTTCAATCACAAAGTTCATAATGTATCCCACACTACATAATTGATTTTTTTTCTATGGTTTTCATTTAGTCCTAAAGCATAATAAAAATTTGAATTTACTGTTTCACCAAGAAAATATTCATAAAAAATACCAATAATATATACTTGGGAACTGTCTACAAAATTAATATGTCCATCATTTACTTTTTATAAGTTCTATATTTTGGAATTATTTCCTATCATGTACTAAGAATTATTGTTATCCATATACCATGTATTTCGGTTAATAGAACTCATTCCTTTCTCATAAAATAAACAAGGATAAAATTTTGGTATTGAAACTTTTTTTTGTGTATGGGAATGTTAGAAAACAATACTTTAAAAAACCACATTTTTCTAACCCTATGGTGTTGTAAAACTACAAGTAATTTATAAATAAAATACTCATAAGTTCCAAATGATTAATTTATTTCAAGGAATAATGAATTCTCTAGCGACCTTGTACCAGACATTTATTACATAATTGTTCACTTTTCAAAGAAAAATAGTTATACTGGAAATATGAATTTCCAAAATTACATACAATTAAGAAATATTTTTTGGAAGATTTTAATTATTTAAAAAATTTATCAAAATTATACCTACTGAAAGTAAAGTTAAAATAATATTTTTGAAACTTCAAAATTTAGATTTCATTTTAAGAACTAATTTCCAGTCAGCATGAGTTTAAATACAAATGTATTTAGCATTCAACTCATATATATACTTAGAAATAATATTATTATCCTTAATAAGATCTAAGTTATTCAAATAAAATTCCTTCGATAAATTTTTATTCCTTTCTAACAAGAAGGTAAAAATTATATCCATATCTGGAAATGATAGATCATCCTCCTCATTAAAAAAAGTATAATAATTTATATGGTTTAAGGATTAATATATAAGTGAAACCAATTTTATTCCACTTGTTATCACTTTTTGAACTACTTTTATTAGAAAGAAATATCTTCAATTAAAAGAGAAGTTTCCATAATTTTCCATAAAATCTTCTTCCTTTTCCACTTAGAGGATCTTATTGATTCCTTATCCATGTTATCCAATATTGGAAAATCAATTCAAATGTCTCTTGATTTCCTTACTTCATAACCTATGGTTCCCAATATATATTCCCTTATTCTTCTCACTTCATATCTATCTTTCCTATCATTATGAAATTTTTAGATGTTCTTCTATCCTAATCTAACCCCATTGGGAACCCCTCTTAGGTTTGGAGTAAAGACTAGAGTGACCCCAAAAGACCGGCTCCAATAGGCCACAGGTTGGAGACTAGCATCGAAGGTATAAATAACTCAAATGGGAAGCATTGATCTTATAATCCAAGGTATATATAAACATATAAAGTTAACAACCAATAAAAACAAAAATATAAAAAAAATCTAAGATACCATGATATATAAAATTCCATATAGATATAAAATATCTTAAAATGAAATAAAAAAAGTAAACTCTTACTACAATGACTCCGATGGTAGATTCAAACCCCGACCTATTAAAGTCCAGTTCAACCATTGAATTCCTGCCGGAAAGATGAAAAATAGTTTTAAATAGAGAGGGAAGAGAATACATGTATAATCAGTTGGATAATTCCCTATACCTCTTGTGAAGATGTGAAAGAAGAATTTTAATATCCTAGTGAATAAACAAAAAAACCAACAAGCCCCCAAACTAGGTTAATTACCAACTGACCTCACCAAGCTCACTCACTCAACATCGCATCCTTGTATAATACATAGTAATGAAAAATACATCAATAAGGTAACCCAAAACAATGTACTCACTTTTTTTTCACTCTATCATCCCAAAGGAAGATTTATTGTTCTTCAATGCTCTCCACAACCATGTAATCAGAATATATATATATATATATATATCCCACATCCAAAACCGTAACATATTTTAGATCCACATCATCATCATCATCAAATATCCACAATCATATACCATATATTAACCACATGCCATATTCCTATTATAATAAATTGTTGTAAAAATGAAGGAAGTTAACCTCATACCCTCCTACCATGCATAACCCCCACCATTTATCATTATCTCAATCACATAACCAAGTAAGCCAATATATCACATACTAAAACTTTAAGACATCACATCCCATATGATGATACATAATTTAAGCCATAACATCTTATACTAAACCTAATTGGGAGGTAGAGGGAGTGGGAGTGGTTAACCATCCATTCCAACACCCACATAGATTTTTTTGGAAAACACCTAGAACCCAAAATACTTGGGTGCTGGTAAGGTTATCTAACTCAGTTGGTATGTGTATAAAATCATAAGGAAAATAAAAAATAAAAAATAGATACAAAAAACCCAACATAAATATTTTATAAAAAATACACTAACAATTACTAATGTTATCACTATATCCTCACCATTACCCACCAAAAACTAATATTGCATATAAAATACAAATATCCCCAACATTCACACAAGTCAAACACCATTGAAACACTAATAATTTACTATTAATCATATAGTTACCTATTTTCACATTTACCCTTTTACCAGCTAAATTACATTAATTATGCAATTTATTTCTATATTTAACATCAAACCATTAATTGTCAAACAACTACATTAATCCTAGAAACTACCCAGTCAATTCAAGCATCAATATTCATTATCTACCTCACCTTATTAGATTATAACCCTAAACTATTACCATATTCATTATTTACTGACACATTACATACCACTGAGAACCTATAATAAATCCCCTCAATAATCAACCAATCATCACATGCTAACAACCACAACTTCCACCAAAAAACCACTTTCATTTTAATAAACTATCCATGCCATCGTCACAACATAAACCACTAAAAATTCACATTCCCACCCCTAGAAACTAGTTGTAGAACCCACTGTAACACCCTAGGATTTTATTTTATATTATTTAACTAAAAACTATGTTTGACAACATATACGAAACAAAACACCGACATTAAAATTATTGTGACATACTATAAAAAAATTAATATTTAAATGTAAATATTATAACCTTTACATTAAATTGGAGGGTATGAATAGGAGTAAATGAATTTTCAAATAAATGTATTAAATTTTTCATATTAAAATTTATTCATTATTTCCTAGGAAATAAGTACTCAATTTTGAATGATAAGAATGAGATCATATCACGATAATAATAGTTAAAGTTTAAAAGCATTCACTTTTCTTTAATAGTGAGTTTTATTTAGATTTTTTTTATTTCAATTAAAAGATAAATTTATGAATATAATAATTTTAAATTAATAATGTAGAATTATTTTTTGATATCATCATGTCATAATATTCTAAAGAAAATTTTAAGGATTTTTATAGAATAATTTATTTTTGGGAGAATAATAAAAAATAACGATTTTAAATATATTTTAATTTTTATAATATTATCATGATGTAATAATAACTTGATTATTTATGAATCCATTTTTATAGAAAAAATATATTTAAAAATTAACAGAATATATTTTAATATATAATATTTATCCTAAAAACATATGTTCGACATTTTGGAAATCCATCTATCATTTTTATTCAAATAAAAACTATTTTTGGACCATTTTTAATCAGGTTTAAAAAAGATTTCATTCTATATTCGTTTTCTTTGAAAATAAATTAAGACTCATTTTATTTAAACAAATCCTGATAATTCCCTGAAAATCAACATTATACATTATTTTGCTGTAAAACCACTTTTGTTTAAAAAAACATTTTTCTAAAAAGTAGTTTTCATTGCAACTTGAAAACTTATTTGAAATATGATTTTGACTAATTTTGAAAATTGAATCTCAGAAAATGGATTAAGTATTTGGTATCACCATTTTCAAATTCAGAATGTGTACTATTTCATTTTTAATCATAATTAATAGCAACCAAGGTAAACATTTATCACCAAGTTAAAGTATAAAATGGGTAAAAAGAGGTTTAAATTGTGAGATAAGATCTCAAAATCTCTCTAAAACCTTCATTTATTTCATTAGATGAGTTTATTTCAACCATAATCATTCTATATTTTAAAATATGGAAATTTAATTCTATTTTACTTTGATAATGACCTGTAAAATATTTTATGTGAATAATAATTAAAAAATATTTCTCTCTTTGATTCAATATATATTAAATGTTTACATAGAGATAAAAATATGGTTTGAATGGTTAGAAAACGTTATTTCAAAAATGAATATATAATTTTAATTGTATGAATATATTTTTTATTTTTGGTGATGACATAATTATCTTAAATAATTACACATCACCACCGCAATGCCTATGCATGAAAAATAAAAATCAAGTAAATAAATTTAAAAATATTAAAAGTAACATGTTTTGGGTGAATTATGGAATTCCAATAATATTATGTATAATTTTAAAGGATTGGTTATGTGTAAATTATTTAAATTATAATTCCATTGTTATCTTGATTTTTTGAAATTTAAATTATTTGAATAGTTACAAATTTTTTTTATGGATATTTAATTTTAAATGGTCTATTTTTGAGAAACATAAAATTTTTAAAATTACTTTCAATACCTTTATAGAATTAATATTTTTGAAAATGACATTGATTTTTTAATATAATGTGGACTTAATCTAACCTTTCAAATTTAACATATGATTTTTTATTTTTTTTCTAAAAACTCTAAATAAATACCTTCCCAACATCCCTAACCACTTATTAAAGTTCCTAGTCTCTCCAAAGTATTGATACTATAAGGAATAAGGTGTGAACCAAAGTAAGATATCCAAGGAGGAGGTATAATTATTAATCAGATTATATCAAGTTTATTTCTTCTTATACCCCCTAAAAATATATTATAACCATAATAATATATTGAAATATGTATATAAAATATAATTTAATACTTTCATTTTTTTGTACAACTATTTTATACGTTTTCCCCATCTTTTGGCAAATGAAAGCTTCACTCGTTCGTATTTTCAAAATACCACCTCAAATAAGTGGAGTGTTTTGTTTTTCATCACCATATCTCAATTATGGTTATAATGAAAAATTTAATGTATATATATGATATATATATAACAAAATTATGGGTTTTAAATGATAATATATTAACTGTATTGTTAATCTTCCATCTGTTGGAAAATGATAACATCGCTTGTGCGTATATGTAGACTACCACCTCCACGAAGTGTTGTGAATCGTTTTTCATTTCCAATTTACTTGGATGGTAATAAGGATAGAGTTAATGAATAAATATGATCTTTATAATGTCATTATAATTATTTAAAATTAAAAATTTATCAACTTTACTTATTTTTCTTCATTATAAGAATGAAGAGGTCACTCCTGTGTACGTGTGGGTTATTACATCAAAAAAAAATTTGTGTCATTTTTCAATGCCAACCTACATTGATGTTTCTAAAATTATATTTAATATAAAAATATGATAATTATAACCTGATAAATATTCTGTAGAATATGGAACCATGACCCCTTTGACCTTGGTCAACACACCGAAGCTGGTTTGGATCAAAAGAACTCAAAATATCCGATGCAAATTTAATTGATTTAGTTACTAAATTGAACATGGTAAAGAATGAAATAAAATAAATAATGATAATAGGGAAAAAAATAAAAAATTATCTTAATAAATTAAATAGTTAATATAGTCATATTATTTAAGAGTTATATAATTTACAAATAAATATGAGACTCAAGGTAATAGGTTTTCTTTTAAAAACCTTGATTTAATGCTTTCCTTCTAAATTTTTTTCTACAATGTCCATATTTTATAAAATATTTTACGAATAATATTATCTATAATTTAATGATATTCAGTGTCATTTTAAAATATAATTAACTTTTTATATTTATTTTCAAAATTACCTTTTTATCATTTTTCATACGATTCATTTTGACTTTTTTTACCAGACCACAAAAGAATGTTTTTTTAATATTGACTGAATGAATAATATTTAACACTATAATAGCTATTATTAATTATTAATATTGCTATAAAATTTTCATGGGTTTTAAAATAATTCATTTTTTCACAATTTTTTTTTTAATTTTTTTAGTTTTAAAATTCTTTGAATAGAAAAGGATATTTCTAATCATTTTATGAGATGATTGAAAATTCTATTTATTATGGGATCAAACGAGTTGTTAAATGGTCTTATTATGAAAAAGTGAAATATTATTAGCGATTTTTTCATGAAATGGTACTTCTTCATTATAGATTTAGGAAGGAGAGCCAGATATAGGTCATGATAGTGGGTGAGTCTAATATAGGTTCTTAATGAATTATGTAATGATTTATTCTTCAATAGTGAAATGAGGTAGGAAAATCGATATGTTACTCTTAAATAATTAAGTGTGCATCAATTATTTTGACTCAATATAAACACATGTGAACACTAGTTAATAATATGATGCTCCAAGATAAATATTTAATTATTTCTATGTTTTTTTATCGAAATGTTATGATTTAATTAGATACAATTCGTTTTTGAACATTTAAAGGTGAAAAGTTTTTTTTAATGAAATGTTTAAATGAATTCTCATGTTCCCCATGATTCATCCATTATTCTTAAATTATTTTCAATGGGTTTAATTTTTTATTTTATGAGAATGTAATTTTCACATTTTGATTTGTTTTATTTATGTGGTTAATGTTTTACGGTGAAAAAGGTAATCATTTTGATGTGTTTTCATATTTACACTATAATAATATATTTTATTTATTTTTATATACCTTACTAATTTTTTATACTCAATATAGGTTTTAAAATATTTTACATAGGATCTAATATTGATTAGAAATAATTATAAGTTAAATATTTCCACTATGGAGAGTCATCTTAATGAAGCTAAAGTGTCTTGAATAAAATAGACGTATAAAAATAAATATATATTTTTGTTAGAAAAATATGTAATATATGGAAGTATACACTTTTTTATGTAATAGTTATCCTAATTCTAAAAAACTCAAAACCTAAAAGATATTGAGAATGTAAAATGTGAAATAATTGTTATTAAACTCATAATTAAGGGACATTTAAGTCACATGGTGTTATAGTTTCTATCAGATAAAATTTTTAGGTAAGTTTAGAGGTTAAATGTTATTTTAGATTAAGCTAAAATACTTATACAAGATTAATGTAAAACATGTTAACGATAATTAATCTTATATTCTACCAAATTTAAAGAATTGAATTGAAGTTTACTATATTAAGGATATCTTAGTATTTATCCATATATTAAGATGTTTTTTTGTGATTTTATTTTATATACTCACACTAACCATTTTGGTTTTAGTAAATGGATACCAAAATTAGGAACCATGTTAACAATGGCTGTGAAGGACTATGTGGTGGTTGTTAAAGCAATCAATCAAATGGGATAAGAGTTAGAGTGAAAAATCTTGTGGTTATGCGAAAAAAATATCTTGAGTTATGATTAACAACATAAACCTAGGTGAATTTAATAGTGCACAAAATAATATAAAAATAGATTTTCATGGGATTTCATGTGATAAAGTCTATATGGGAACAAAATTATAACATTCTATATGTTATGAATGTGGTAATAAGAACCTAGATGGATTTCTCATAAAGAACAGAAGAATATGTGATCAAATCATTTTTATCATTGGATTACAATTTATTGGTTATATTTTAAATAGATTTAGGTTAAATTATTTGTGTAATGATTTAATTTGAACATTGGGTTTCATAACTTAATTTAAAGGTTTATACATATTGGGCATTATCTTAACCTATGATAACCATTTTGGTTTTGGTTAATTGGTAGAAATAATATGAACAACTCTCCATCCTTTTATATATATTATAATCCATATGAAGTTAATTTTAGTGCTTCATGAATGACAAATTTTTCATGATAATTTATCATTTTGATTATGAGATGAAAAGTAGATGAAACAATAATTAAAATTCAAATGAAGGTTGAAATTACGGAAATAAATTTCTCATATTATCTATCTTGATTGGAAAAAATCCCTCAACTCCAGAAATAAGAAGATAAATATAAATAGTCTTACCAATCTTATATAAAGGTATTATTTTGGATATTAAATCATTATTTTCGTTTTTAAAATATCTATGTAACTTTTAAATTAATTATTACGAGGAAATATGAATATGATTTTTACTATGTCATGATACACTCTTTTTTGTTTGAAAAAAAATTAAAAATAATAAGGTTGAAATTTCTTTAAGGGGAGAATGAAACATCATTAAATTTTATTTTGGGTTAATTTTATGTAATTATATATTTTTTAGTATATACCACACACAAAACCAAGCTTAAATGAATGATAGTATACTATAGAAACATTATTATTTAAATTTGATTGTTATAACATAGTCGTTGGATTGGAGGGTATGAATAAGAGTAACCAAATTATAAAAAAATATAAGTTTTCTTAATATAATTTATTGATATGTTCCTATTAAATTAGAACTTAACATTTAATGATTATAATGAAATCACATGAGGTTAATAATTATTAAAGTTTTAAAGGGGTCATTTTTCTATAAAAGTTGATTTTCTTTAATTTTTTTTCATTTAAATGGTAAATTTATTAATTTTGTAATTTTAAATTTATAAAATGTAATTTATTTCTGATATAAGCATTTAAAAACATTCTTAAGATAAATTTTGGTATTTTTATAAAATAACTATTTTTGGGTGAATTATGAAAAATACTGAATTTATAAATACTATCATTTTTATGATATTATAATCATGTAATATTGAATTTAATATTTATAAAAAACTTATTATAGAATAAATATGAATTTAATAATTAATATAATATTTTTAAAATATAATATTGAACTTATAAATCTATATTTGACATTTTAAAAATCTAAGTATTGTTTGTATTTAAATAAAAACTATCTTTGGCTTTTATATTTTAAACATGTTTTTATAAGTTTAATTTAAATTTTAATTTAGTTTAAGAATAATTTAATTCTTATATTATTTATCCTAATCTAATTAATTTCATGTGAATCAACATTATACATTATTTTGATGTAAAATTATTTTTATTCCTAAGATGTGAATTTTTTCTAAAAATAGTTTTTCATTGGGTTTTAAAAATTTATTTGAAAATTAATTTTTACCAATTATATAAATTAAATCTAAGAAAATAGATTCCAATTTTTTTATTATCATATTAAATTAGGTAATGCGTTTCATTTCCTTTTTATTCATAATGAATAGTAACTGTAGTAAAAGTTCATCACCAAGAGAAAGTGTAAAATAATTTAAATGGGGTTTAAACTATGGGATAAGACCTCAATATGTATAAAAAACTTGAATTTAGCATATTTAATGTGTTTTGTTTTACCATCCTTATTCTATCTTCTAAAATATGTCAATTTTGGTTAATTTTCCTTTGATAATTACGTTTATATTATTTTCAGTGAATAATAATTACAAAATGTCACTATTTTTGTTTAATATAACTAATAAGTTTTAATAGGGATTGATATAAGTTTTATATTTTTAAAAATGGTTATTTTTAATTTTAATAGATTTTTAATGTAATTTATTTTAATTTTTTATATGTTGGTATAATTATCTTAAATGCTTATGGATCGCCGACCTATCTCTTATTCAAGAAGTAGAAAAACAAATTAAATGATTTTATAAAAATTAAAATTAATATTTTATAGATTAATTATGATGTTAAAATAATAAATATTAAGTAGTATTTATATTTAAATTTTCTATATTCAAATTACACTTTAATCTTGATGTTTTAAAAGTCAAATTAAGTGAAAAGTACCAAAAATGACATTAATGATATTTAATGGTATATAATATTTCATAAATTGAATTTGAAATAATAAAAATATTATAATTGAATATGTGGAATTATAAATGGTTACAAATTTCATCCATATTCCATTTTTGAGAGAATTGTGAATTTTAAAATTAATTTCAAGACCCTAAAAGACTTAATATTTCTGAAAATATATTGATTTTTTCCTATAAAAGTTGGATTAATAGAACCTCTAAAATGATAGTTATGAGTTTTTTTTCTATTTTTTTTGAAAAATTACATTACTAACATCGATGAACATCTAATAGAGGTCATGGTCTCACCAAATTACTAATCTTAGAAGGATTCTGTCTTAAACTAAAGGGAGATATCCAAAGAGGAGGTATAAGGATGAACCGAATTCTTTAAAATTTATATCTTATTAAAACTACTAAAAATAAATTATAACCTTCATAAAATAATAACATAAGTATATTTAATATAAAATAATTTTTATCATGTTAATGTTATATCCATTTTCTTCATCTTTCTATCCTATGCGAAATTAAAACTTTGCGCGTGCGTATGTGCATAATATCATCTCCACAAAGCGATGTGTTTCATTTTTCATCACCAAATCTCATAGATGGTTATAAATATGGATTTAATAAATGTATTTGATATTTATGATATAATTATTATTATGATATGATAATATATTAACTACCTTATTACCCTCCCATCCACTATAAAATGATACCGTCGCCTCTGCGTACATGTGAAATATCGCCTCCACAAGGCGATATGATTCATTTTTGATTTCTAATTTACATGGATGGTAATAAGGAAAGATTTAATGAGTAAATATGATTATTTTAATATTATTATTTCTCTATAAATTTAAATTTTCATCTACTTTATTCCCGTTAAATCCATTAGAAAAATGAAAATGTCGTATATGTGTATGTGTGGACTACCACCTCCATAAACGACATGTTTCATTTTTCATCACCACCATACATATATGGTTTTAAAAAATATATTTAATGTTAAAAAATTATAATTAAAACATGCTTAATATTCTTTATATTATATAACCATGATCCCTTAGACATTCTTCAACACATCGAACATGTTTCAGACTGAACGACCTCAAAAAGTCTGATGTAAACTTATGTGATCTAGTAACTAATTAAAACATGGAAATAAATGAAATAAAAGGAACAATTATAATGGAATAAAAATTATAAATTATATTAATCAATTAAATAACTAATATAATTTTATTATTCACAAGTTATATAATTAATGAAGCAAGATGAGACTCAAGGTAAGATATTTTCTTTAAAAAACCTTATTTTAATGTTTTTCTTCTAACTCATTTTATTCCATGCACATATTTTTTAAAAGTTTTTAAGAATATAATTATATATAATTCAATGATATATTAATTTATTTTTTAAATATCATTTAATTTTCATAATGGTTTTAGAAATAAATATTTTGAATATTTTCCACATAGGTCATTTTTACTCTTTTTTATAGAAGTGAAAAAGAACATTTTTAATGTTTACCGCATGAAATATTTTTCCCTATTCCATAGTCGATATTAATTTTAAATATTCATCTAAATTTTTTAATCTTTTTAAAATAATTTCAATTTTACATTGTTATTTTAATTATTATTTTTGATTTTTGTAAATGGTAAAACTATATTTCTTCCAATTATTATGTGATAATTGAAAGCACTTTTTCTTATGGGTTCAAATAATTTTTTAAGGATTTTATGGTCAAAATTGAAATATTACAAATTTATTGTTTATTAGATGATTATTTAACATTATATATGATTTTGGGTAATACTAATATAGTTCATGATCATTGGTGAGTCTAATATATCTCTTTAATACATTGTGCAATGGTTTAGGCTTTGAAATAGAAAAAGAGGGAGATAACTATGTATGTTACTCCTATAAAATTAACTAGGAATTAGTTATTCCAACATGGGTTAATCATGAGTGAACATGAGTTATGAAATTAATGTTCCAAGCTACCTATTATATGCTTTCTAAGAGTTTATATGGAAATATTTTGATTTAATAAACAATGTTTAATTTAAGAACATTCAAAGGTGAAAGGTTTCTTTTTCAAAGCAATTATTTCTTAAGTTCTTGTGTTCCCTATGATTCCTTATTGATTATTTTTTTCTTGATAATGGATTTAAAAACATTTCCTTTTAAAAAATTTTGTTTTTCACATGTGAGTATGTTTTATTTATGCGATCAAATTTTTATTGTGAAAAAGGTAAAAATTTTCTTGGGTTTTTATATTTATCACTGAACTAAAAAATTACATTATTTTTATATCCCTTGACAATTTTTTTTTGATCATTACACATTTCAAAATGTTTTTCACAAGATCTAAGGATGAGTATAAATCATATAAAGGTCAATATTTCTACTATGGTTACACATCTTAACAAATAAATTGTTTCTTTAATGAAACATGGGTGTAAAATTAAAGACAAATTTTTGTGAAATAATATAAACTATATAGATTTATCTACTTTGTTATGTAAAAGATTTACTAATTCTCTAATAATTTAAACATAAAAGATCATTGATTTATAAAATATGAAATAATTTCTAACAAACTCATAATTATTGGTTGCTTAAGTCATGTGGTGTTATAACCATTTCATAACATATTCCAACACCCGAAATATAACATAAAGAATTTACAACCACATAGAAAAAAATCAATTTAATAGATGAAAAAAACATTAGAATAACCAATATAAAACCACAAAAAATATATTTTAATCATTATTTTCATAAAAATAAATTGTGTCGAATATAAACATCCATACAAAATCTTAATATTTCCAAAAAAATATTTCATTATCATATTTAACTAATTATCCTTTTATAAGGGGTGATTCTTGAAATTCAATCATATAAACAAATATATACCACAATAAAAAGTAACACATTAAAAAACAATATAAAACAACTATAAAATTCTTAAAATTATATATAATCATATAAATAACATGTGATTCACTCATTACATTCAATTTTAGTTAGAACATTTCATTATCTTCATTAATCCTTACTATCCGCCCAATTAAAAAAATCATCATAATTATACAATTTCATATAAATAAAAGGGATAAGTTTCCAATCCACTACCTCAACTAGAGATTCAATAGTTTTTATTTAAGAAAAAGAGAAAATAATTCTCATATGAGAAAAATAAGATTAGGGAATCCATAACCAAATTAGATCACAACACCCTTAATAAACCAATGACCCAAGTCCAAAAAAACTCAAGTTGAACCATTTAATCAACCCATCCAAGATAAAGGATGTAGATATAACCTAATATAAATGAATTTAAACTCACCTTGGAAAATAAATAGTTGATATCTTTAATCTAAGTGATAAATCCATTTCAGGGGACTCAAAGGCCTCCAATTAATCCCCTTTGTCGATAAAAAGTTTAATAAAAAAGAATAAGAATATAATAATTAAATAGGGTTTCTGAATTTATAAAAAAATTATAAATTTATGGTTTCATTGAAAGATAGGGAATGGTTATATTGTTATGGGGTTATAGAAAATATAGCTCTAAAATCCATGCTATGATGTACTCCACCTCCCCAATTGAAAACTCGATCAATACTTATTAATTTTATCCAAACGAATAAGGTTACAACGTTATGACTATTATCATACTGTGAAATATAAAATTAAAAATATGATGAACAATATTTTATGCCACCCGACAATGTGATGAAGATAACATAATATAACTACAATCAAAATGTCCAAACCATAGAAACTAACCATGTCTTCATACTATGAAAAATATTAACATGCCTTAATGACTACTCATGGAAATGTTGACATACTCCCTAAACCTATTTCATGCCACTACTATAACCCTTCACAATGTAAATAGAAAATGTAAAAGGAAATAAGTAAGAGAAATAAATTCATATATAAGAGTATCCCCCAATGCCTAAGGACCTTCCCCATTTCAAAATCCATTATGAACACTACACATCATGACCAAATCAAATCACACCAAGACCAAATTTTAATACAAAAACAAAACATCACCTCACTCCTATAACCTCACTAGTGCAGAAAACGTTTTTTACGTCACCATTTTTTAATTCGGTTATATATAACCGACGTAAAACATGCAGTGAGTAGCTTTTTAACGTCGGTTATCCTATAACCGACGTAAAAAACAAATGCGCGTGGGGTTTTTTACGTCGGTTATTTGGAAACCGACGTAAAAACCCGATATCTACGCATTTTTTACGTCGGTTATGTGATAACCGACGTAAAAAACCAAAGCGAGGGTTTTTTTACGTCAGTTATAGGATAACCGACGTAAAAAACGCGTAGATATAGGGTTTTTTACGTCGGTTTCCAAATAACCGACGTAAAAAACCTCCCGCGCATTGGTTTTTTACGTCGGTTATCTTATAATCGACATAAAAACGAGAGATCTACGCGTTTTTTTACGTCGGTTATAAAAAAACCGACTTAAAAAACCAAAGCACGGGGGGGGGGGGGGGGGTTTATGTTGGTTTTAAAATAACAGACGTAAAAAACCCGTACATAACTCATTTTTTACGTCGGTTACAAAATAACCGACGTAAAAAACCAAAGAGCTGGGTGGTTTTTGACGTCAGTTTTAAAATAACCGACATTATAAATTTAAAAAATAGTTTATAACATCGGTTATTATATAACTGACATTATAAAACTTTTAAAGAAATTAAAGCCCTGTGGACTATCATTTACGATTTTTCGATTGACAGTCCGCCGGCTCGTCGATCGACCTGCGTTAAACTCATTTTGGCTTCATTGTTTATCTTCTTCACTCCTCTCGGATCTATCATCTCAACTCACAACATTCAAGTAATCCTTCCATGAATTTATTTCGTTTGTTTTTTTTCAGGGATATTCTATAATTATGTTTTGCGATTTTTGTACATTTAATGTAAACAAGATGTAGTGGTTTCCAAGTATGAACCTCATTACTATTTTGATAAGATGGTGATGAGATAATCTAAGATACATATTATTCATTGATGGAAGTGATACAATTTCACATGGTGTAGGATGATTTATGGGCGGGGTGAGACCATGACATTAGCATTGGGGTGTGAGAGAAAAACTAATGGAGAAGTGGTATCTGAGAACCATAATTTTAATATATATATATATATATACACTTTTTTATACGAAAAGGTTTATTTATATAAATTATTTTTTGAGTGATCCATAGTGAGTATATGAAACTATTTTTCCATGTTTAGGTGATGATTTAGATTCCTTTTTTCATAGGGCTTTAGTGTGCTTCCTCAACATTTTCATGAGATGTTTTAGGGAGGATCTTACTATGTATACATGTTATGCCCACCATACATAAATATAAACAATTTTTTTGGTTTTTAAAAGTAATTTGTAGTTTTTTATATATGTTAGTAGCATGGAAGTGTTGTGGAGTAGCGCATTGGGGTGTGAGAGGAAAACTATTGGAGAAGTGGTATCTGAGAACCTTAATTTTAATATATATATATATATATATATATAATTTTTTTTACGAAAAGGTTTATTTATATTAATTATTTTTTGAGTGATCCATAGTGAGTATATGAAACTATTTTTCCTTGTTTAGGTGATGATTTAGATTCCTTTTTTCATAGGGCTTCAGTGTACTTCCTCAACATTTTCATGAGATGTTTTAGGGAGGATCTTACTATGTATAAATATTATGCCCACCATACATAAATATAATTTTTTTTTTTGGTTTTTAAAATCAATTTGTAGTTTTTTATATATGTTAGTAGCATAGAAGTGTTGTGGAGTAGATTTCAAGAGTATATAGAGTTTATTGTTTCTTCCTAGTTTTACTTTTAGTACTAATAATCTTCTTTTTGGTTTATGTACAACAATACTTGTATGAATTCATGCATAATTATCTAAATTTATTCATTTCGAACTGAGGAGGGTTACTTTTGGTGGGAGCAGATCCTAAATGATATGGTATGAATTCATTCTATCATAACCATAAATAAAATATAGTTGTATTTTATTTATCATATACATCAACTTATACTCTTCTTTTTCATCACAAACCCTTTGAGAATAAAAAACCAAACTAAGGGCTTTGGTATCCACATTGCCTTTTGTTATAGAATATGGGACATCAAAATCAAATGATTGAACATATTCCTCCCAAAAACACTTCCATTGATTTTTATAATTGTGTGAAAATATTTACCAAATGGATTTAGGGTCTACAGAAACCATTAATAACATGTTAAATAGGTAGTTTATCTAATATATTAAAACATAAAAACCAAAATCAATATTAAACTATGTAGGCGTGATGGTTTTCTTTGATTCAATGAAATTTAAAACTGTTATATCTAACTATATTTTGTTTAAAAATAATATTCAAGCATATTTTTTTAAATACCTATATATTTGTTTTATATTTTAAACTGTTTTACATTCAAATTATAATTTTTTTCATATAAACATATATTTATCTTATCTTAAAAATATATATTTTTTGTTGATATTTGTTATAGGTAATAATGAGTCAAAGTTGGATTATGGAACTTCGAATGAGAAATGAATTTTAGGAAGGTGTTGATGCCTTTTTGGAATTTGCAAAACGAAATGGTCCAAGTAGTGACATTTTTTTACTGTCCATGCCTGAAATGTTTGAATATGAAGAAGTTGAAAAGTAGAGAGATAAAAGATCATCTGATTTGTCATGGTTTTAATTTGAGTTACAGCCCTTGTATTTGGCATGGTTAAACTGGACGAAATGTCACTGATGATGATCATTCACAAGATGGTAACTCCGATGGAATTGAAGAAATGATTCGCGATATTGTAGCAGAACAAATTGAGATAGAACCGACAATTGCACGTCTATATGGTGATACTAAAAAACCATTATATCCCGGTTGTACATATTTTACGGTTTTGTCGGCGGTGTTAAGATTGATTAACCTGAAGGCGAAGCATGGATGGAGTGACAGAAGTTTTACAGAGCTGCTACCATTGATGAAAGACATTCTTCCAAAAGATAATGATCTTCCAGATTCACATTAAAAATCCAAGAAAATATTATGCCCGATGGGATTGGGATACAAGAAAATACATGCCTGTCCGAATGACTGCATTGTATATAAGAAGGAATATGAATTTCTATCAGAGTTTCCTAAATGTGGGACATCATGGTATAAGGTGAAAGAAAAATCACAGGGTGATGTAGAGATTACAAAGCTCCCTTCAAAGGTATTTTGGTATCTTCCTATAATTAATCATTTCAAACGTTTATTTTCTAATTCACATGATGCAAAATGGTTATGATGGCATGCTGAAGAGCAGGTATGTGATGGAAAAATACGTCATCCAGCTGATTGTCCACAATGGAAGAAAATTGATGCGCAGTATTCTACATTTGGAAATGAAATTAGAAATATCAGACTAGGGTTGTGCACAGATGGAATGAATCCATACCGAACACTCAGTAGCACACATAGTTCATGGCCTGTTTTATTGGTAATTTATAAACTCTCTCCTGAAGTTTGTATGAAGCACAAATATTTCATGTTGAGTACAATGATCTCTGGTCCAAAGCAACCCGGTAATGATATTGATGTTTACTTGTCACCGTTGATTGATGATTTGAAACTGTTATGGGCTGATGGTATTAGGGTGTATGATTCTTATAAAATGGAATATTTTCAACAGCATGCAGTGCTTCTGTTCACTATAAATGACTTCCCAGTGTATGGAAATTTGTCTGGATACAGTGTTAAAGGGCATAAAGCATGTCCAATTTGCGAACAACAGACGTCCTATTGTCAATTGCATCATTGGAGGAAAACAGTGTACTTGGGTCATCGAAAGTTTTTGCCTATAGAACACCCTTATAGAAGACTAAAAAAGGCATTCAATGGCTCACAAGAATTTGATACTGCTCCAAAAACTTTATCCCCTGATCTGTATTTTGAGAGGGTGGAAAACCTTGACGTGACATTGGGAAAGACATAGAAATCTAGTAATGATAGACATATTTGGAATAAAAGGTCAATTTTTTTTGAGCTACCATATTGGATGTATCATGAAGTTAAACATAATATTGATGTCATGCATGTGGAGAAGAATATATGTGATTCTTTGATTGGAACATTGTTAGATATTAAAGGAAAGTCTAAAGATGGGTTGAATGCAAGATTAGACTTACTATCAATAGGAATACGTTTGGAGTTAGCTCCCACTCCTAAAGGAAGACAGACATTTCTTCCCATGGCTTGTCATACATTATCGAAGAGGGAGAAAATTAGCTTCTGTCAGTGTCTTCATGATACCAATGTGCCTCAAGGTTATTCTTCTAATTTAAAATTTTTTGTCTCATTGAAGGACTTGAAGTTGATAGGTATGAAATCACATGATTGTCACGTCATGATGCAACAAATTCTACCATTTGCATTGCGTGGAATATTGCCCATTCGTGTCAGAAAGACTATAGTGAAGTTGTGTTATTTTTTCAATTCAATTTTTAACAAGGCGATTGATGTGAATGCTTTGAACATTTTGGAAAAGGATGCAATTTTTATACTTTTTCAATTAGAAATGTATTTTCCTCCAACTTTTTTTGATATAATGGTGCATTTAATGATTCATATGGTTCGAGAAATAAAGCTTTGTAGACCTGTATATCTTCATTGGATGTATCCTTTTGAAAGGTATATGAAAATATTAAAGGGGTATGTTAAAAATCTATATCGACCTGAAGCCTCCATTATTGAAAAGTATATTTTTGAGGAGGTAGCAGAGTTTTGTACGAGCTACTTGGCTGCGGCGCAACACATAGGTTTGCCTCCATCTCACCATGAATGAGTTAATAATGAGAAAAAGGGGATTCACGGCTTGAAAGTCAAATCATTGTTAGCTGAACAGATGAAGAAGTTAGAATCATACATCTTGAATAACATAGCTGATGATCAACCGTATATCACATTGCATATTAATGAGTTGAAATAATGTCATCCAAAGAAGAAAGAAATATGGATTTTGAATGAGCACAACAAAACTTTTTTGTCATGGATTAAAAAGACTTTTCTTGGTAGATCATATGTATCAGAGACATTAAAATGGATAGTGGGTGGTCCATGTTTAAATGTGATAACATGGTCCGGTTATGACATTAATGGTTATACATTTCATACAAAAGCTCAGGACAATAGAAGTGCAGTTTAGAATAGTGGTGTATTGGTGTTTGCAGAAGCAATGCATTTTTCGGGTGCTAAGGACAAAAACCCAATTTCTGCATCAAATGCATATTATGGAGTGATTGAAAACATATGGGAGGTTGATTACTTTAAAATTAAAGTTCCCGTTTTTAAATGTAAATGGTTTAACGGTATCAACAGTGTCAGACACGATGAATTTGGAATGACACTTGTTAATCTGAATAGATTAGAAGACACAAGTGATTCTTTTATAATGGCAACACATGAAAAACAAATTTTTTATGTAGCATATCAATCAGATATGTAGTGGGATTTTGTTTTACAAGGGAAAAAACAATATGTTGGTGAGGATGAACTTGATGAATATGCTGATTTTTTTGAGATCCCTACTTCCATGGAAATATTAACAGAACATAATGATGATCATGTTGAAGACATAGTTTGTGCCATAAGGAACGATCACGACGAAGGAATTTGGGAAAAAAATCCATTTGTACATTCCTAAAATTACAGGTAACATATGTTTATTTCTTGTTTACATTTATTTTTTCCATAAATGTTAGATATAGTATGTTTTTTATTTATTAAAACATGTATTAAAATAAAATAAGTATATGTTTTTGTTTGTTTTAAGTTTGTTTAGTTTACTTTATCATGTTTATAACCATTAAATGAATTTTAAAAAGCTTATTTTTGTTCACTGACAATTACTTTACCATGTTTACAATGTTTACGAGGTTTACCATTTTTACCATTTTTACCATCTTGACCATCTTGACCATATTTTCCATCTTTAACATTGTTTAACATGCTTACCATATTACCAATGTTTACTATTATGTAACTTAGTACACTTTTCTATTTTCTGATTACAGTAGTATTAAAATATTTGAATTTTTATATTTGTTCACTGACAATTACTTTACTATGTTTACAATGTTTACCAGGTTTACCATTTTTACCATTTTTACCATCTTGACCATCTTGACCATCTTTTCCATCTTTACCATTTTTTAACATGCTTACCATATTACCAATGTTTACTATTATGTAACTTAGTACACTTTTCTATTTTCTGATTACAGTAGTATTAAAATATTTGAATTTGTATATTTGTGAACTGACGTTTGTTTTTTTGATTTGAAGGATAATGACAGATCATTCAGATGATCAACCACATGATTCTGGAGAGGATCATATTGCTGGTCATACCTCTGGGGAAGAACATTCACATACTCCTATTATGAAAAAGAGTTCAAAGGTTGGTAAACATGGGTGCACACGTTTACCAAAATTATCACTTGCTCGTACGCAGGATCAGAGGATAATAGTTGAGTTTGATGATGATGATATTCCTAGAGGTCCGAATGCCAAATATTTTAGGAGTTTTGTTGCAACTCAGGATAACACCAAAGTAAGCATTCTGTATGATGATTGGAGAGGTGTGGATAAAGCGGTTATCTCTCAGTTGTGGGAGAAGATTTTGGTAAGATCTTTTGTCATTTTTTGACCATTCTTATAATGTTTCTAGTATATATAATATGTTTAACCTCTTCTTTATCAGATGAAATTTGATATTCCTGAAACTGGAGGAGTCAGGAATAAATGCTTATCATTGGATGCCAGGAGATGGAGGGATTTCAAATCAACCCTCTCATCTGATTTCATTTATGGTCATAGGAGTCATGACAATCCATGTCGTATATATCCTTTTATAGATGAAGACACATGGAGACAGTTTTTTGAAAGTAGAAAAAAAGAGACATTTCTGGTAAGGGCAATGAAAACTTTTATAAAATATCTTATATAAATGATTTTATTAATGTTTTTTAATGATTTCTTATTCTTAAATTACAGAAAACAAGGAAATCTCATCAGGATATCCAATCTAAAAATGTATACCCTCATAGTTTATCTCGGGGAGGGTATACATTATTGTAAGAAAAAATGATGGCGGAAAAATTTCAACAACTAAGAGATGATTCATCAAGCTCTTGAGAGGTGGCCCCTCCATCCCATCCATCTAGTCATGAAAAATGGAAGAGAGCTCGGAAGGAAAAAAGGGCAATATCTTTCAGAAGAATCGAGAATCATAGATGAGAGGATTGTAAGATATCTATTTAATTTATTTAAGTTAACTTTTTTCTTCATATAAGTTTCAATCATTACAGAAATGTTTAATTAATTAATACAGTACTCTCTTGAGGAGCAGAGTTGAGAGGGGACATTTACAGCTACTGGGAGGGAAGATATTTTATTTGCAGCATTGGGAAGGCCCGAACATCCTGGTCGTGTAAGAGGATATCTGGCAGGTGTGTCGGTAAGAAAAGTGTTTCCACGTTCTTCAACTTCTAACATTGAGGGGGTTTATAAAAAAAATAGAATCCTTGGAGGCTGAAGTTCAAAATATTAATGCGACGATGGAGGATAAGATTAGAGAGTCGGTGTAGTCTATGTTTGCAGAAATGCAAAGACAATTTCAGACTGCAGCTCCCACTCCTCCACCTCCCCCTGCAGACCCCATTATTTATCCTCCACCTCTGCCAGTAGCTCCTACTCCCCCACCTCAGCCCGTAGACCCCATTTTTTATCCTACGCCTCCGCCGCAGCTTCCTACATATTGCATGTTGTATGTTGATGATTATCAACATCATATATTAGCATACGGGTTGGTATATTGTATAGGAGATACAGTTCATCATCAACAATTATAGGTAGAGAATCAGAGGGTCACTGTACAAGATATTATAGATAGATCAGCTAGGGTACCAATACCTACATATGAGGTGGTGACAGTTGGACAGAGTATCAGCCATTTTTTAGTTTGGCCATCCAGACTTCTTTGACTCATTACCATAGAGGTATGAATATTATATCTTTTATTTTATTTTTTTATTAAAGTTGTTTTATCATTTGAAAACAACTATATTTCTCAATTTTTTTTCCACAGGAATACTTCAAAGGTAAATAAATACTGTATAGACAACAAAAAAGACAACAAGCTATGACATTAGATACAGATTCTAGTGGTCTTGACATATTGTCAACATATTCACATTTGTTGTTTGATTTTTATGAGTTTCCAATGGAATCTCATGTTTGTGGATGTGAAATAAGTGTGAGGATTACAAAATCTGATATCATGGAGCTTGTTACTGGAGATAAGTTGGGCATCAATGTGGTTCAATTTTTTTCCATGTAAGTCTTAACACCTTTTCCCTGCATTATATTTATTAAAAATGTATACTTATGTATGTTTTGTAATAGGTATCTTTATAAAATTTGTGAGAGGAATGAGCTGACAGAAGTATATGGATTCATGGACCCGCAATTGATTTCCCCTGAAGAATGTGCATTGAATGAGGAACAAAGAATGGTTTATATTGCTTAAAGATTTGAAAAGAATATAATCACACAATGTTGGATGATGCCTTTTTGTGAGAGGTATGAAACACATTTCTCTCAAAGAGTTAATTATCTTTTAACATAAAAAACCACTAACATTAAATTTCCTTTTATCAGTGATCATTGGATGTTAGGGATTTTTTGCCCAAGGGAGAAAGCTCTTTATTGGATATGCTCTGTTCATGGTGATGTGCGGGAAAGTTTTAAGAATATATTGGAAAAGTATGTTTCAATTTCTCAATAGTTTTATATATTATAATGAATTTTAAATTTACCCCATTCGTATTATTTTCTAACAGTGCATGGGTCTACTATCGAAAAAACACAAAGAAAAGAAATGAAAAGATAAAATATGTAAATGTGAAGGTAAATTTCCATTTATAATTTGTACTTTTTGATTTATTACATAAAAATAATATATTGAATTTACACTAATTCAAACAGAATTGTCATGAACAACAAGGCTTCATAGAATGCAGATATTATATGTTAAGATTTATGTATGAAATAATAACAATTGGGAAAGTTGTGAATTTTAACCTAGTACGATTTCCTCTTAAACATTGCCATAATATTTCAATTTGATTTATTCATTATACACGTTAACTATCTTCTTTTTCATTTGTAGCTTTTTGATGACCCTCAACCCTATACTGCTGAAGACATCAAACACATACAAGTGGATTGGTCAAATTATTTTACAGGTTTGATTGAATTTTAGTTGTTTGTAATGTAAACTGTAATTTTGAATACTGTCGTTTTAATTGTGTATTTGGTAGTTGTTTAGGTTGGATTTAGTTTTTTTTGAAGTTGACAGTGTAAGTTTTGAATGTTATATAAGTGAATGTTTAATTTTGCTCTACTTCTTGTTTTGGTCTACTTTTGATGGTATTTCTGGTATGGAGTTGGGTCTATGGGGGAGGGGTTCCAAGGGTGTGGGGGTGTGTTCAGTGGGGTTGGGGGGTGTCCAGCGGTCTGGGAGGGCTGTCCAGTGGGGTGGGGGTGGCAGGGATGTCCAGGGGTGTGGGAAGGCGGTCCAGGGTTGTGGGAGTGCTGTCCAGGGGTGGGGGGTTGTCCAGGGGTGTTTGGGGCAGTTTGGGGCTGTCCAGGGGTGTCGTGGTGGCTGTCAAGTGGGGTAAGGGGGTGAGGGGGTGCTGTTCAGGCGGGTGGGGGGTTTTCGAGGGGTGTTTGGGGGTGTCCGGGGGTCGGGGGGCAGTCCATGAGTGTGGTGGGGGATCCAATGGGGTGGGCGAGGGTTGTCCAAGGGGTATACATGAGGGTGAGAGCTCCAATGGGGTGGGGGAGGGCTGTCCAGGGGGTATACATGAGGGTGAAGGCTCCAACGGGGTGGGGGAGGGCTGTCCGTGGGGTATAAATGAGGGTGGGGGCTGTCTAGGGGGTAAGTTTTATCCAATGGGGTGGGGGAGGGCTATCCAGGGGGTATACATGAGGGTGAGGGCTCCAACGGGGTGGCGGAGGGCTGTCCATGGGGTATAAATGAGGGTGGGGGCTGTCTAGAGGGTAAGTTTTATCCAATGGGGTGGGGGAGGGCTGTCCAGGGGGTATACATGAGGGTGAGGGCTCCAACAGGGTGGGGGAGGGCTTTCCATAGGGTATAAATGAAAGTGGGGGCTGTCTAGGGGGTAAGTTTTATATGTTATCAATGTATATGCTTAATTTTGATCTACTTCTGTTTTTGTGGTATGATTTCTTGATTTGTTTTCTGGTTGATTCTGGTGGAGAGAAGATGACTGCATTCTGTTTAAAAAAAATGGGTTTATCACGTCGGTTATTAAATAACTGACGTGATAAAATGCATGGAAAATAGTTTATCACGTCGGTTATTTAATAACCGACGTGATAAAAGGCCTAGAGAATGGTTTATCACATCAGTTATTTAATAAATGATGTGATAAAAGGCATGGTGAATGGTTTATCACGTCGGGTATTGAATAACCGACGTGATAAAAGGCCTGGAAAATGGTTTATCACGTCGATTATTCAATAAACGACGTGATAAAAGGCCTGGTCAATGGTTTATCACGTCGGTTATTGAATAACCGACTTGATAAAAGGCCTGGAAAATGGTCTATCACATCGGTTATTCAATAACCGATGTGATAAACTGTCCTGGACAATGGTTTATCACGTCGGTTATTCAATAACAGACATGATAAACCGCCTCCTGCCGGTTTATCATGGCGGTTATATAATAACCGACGTGATAAACCCCACTCCCCCAGTTTTTCACGACGGTTTTATAAGAACTGACGTGATAAACCACGCTCACCCCGGTTTATCACGTCGGTTCTTTTAGAACCGACGTGATAAACCCCCCTGACCTCGGTTTATCACGTCAGCTCTATATGAACCGATGTGATAAACCATTTTCCAGGCCTTTTATCACGTCGATTGTTAAATAACCGACGTGATAAACCCTTCCCATTTTCTTTATCACATCAGTTATTTTAGAACCGACGTGATAAACATCGTGATTTTATATTTTTGACGTCGGTTTTTAGATAACCGACGTCAAAAACCTTATTTATAATGTCGCACGTATTAACGTCGGCTAGAAACCAACGTAAAAAATGAAAAATAACCGACGTAAAAAATGTTTTATGCACTAGTGCCTTCACCCCTAAGATATGAAATTCCCTCACAATGAAACACATACCTCTATGTTGTGACCCAAACCTTTATGGTGTGACATACCAAACTAAAAAACAAACCTCCTATATTACTGTCTCTTTATGTCGTGACCTATTAGCCTACACAATAACACTATTACCCCAGTTGAAATCTTAGCTTGAATACCACCTCCCTTATACCAACCTTCTTCCACTACCTCCAACACCCAAAATATTAAAACAATCAGGGAAGGTTCGAGCTATTATGTTATATACATCTCAAATTATTATTTACTTTTAGAATATAAACCAAAACAGAAGAGAAAATATCAAAAAATAATCAAAATATTTTCTCTAGAGATGCCTCTTAATCAATAACAATTCCTTAAATAAATCTCAATATAACATATGAAATAATCAATATCAATCAAAATGAAATGAAAAAAACTCACACAATAACTTCTCTCAAGGATATGGAATCTCAACTATACATTCTATGAACATAGAATTATTATCTATATCCTTCTCTAACCAATCGATTACATAAGTGTATTTGTGAAGAAATATATAAAGCTACAACCCATGGAAGACATTTTGGATCTTATCCAACTGCTGGGAAATCCCCAACTGATTATCCACCTCCCCAATACACTGAAACATCATAAAAGGACCAATAAACTAGATAGAATATATGCTCCCTCAGTATAATCATCATTCTCCACACTATTAAGGAACTCTATAAAGCACATGATCTCTGTCATTGAACCCAAGAGGCATAATACTATGATTAACATAGGATTTATGATGGTCCCACGTAATTTTTACCATCCATCAAATCATTTTCACCTTCTATATCATACTCTATACCAAACAGGTTTAAGGTTCTCTAGCTACCCAAACTCAGTCTAGAATAATGAATATCTACCAGACTACCCATGAAAAACCTTTAATAGATCCATTCAAAAAGAAGAGTGTTAGTTATTAATATATTCAAACTATACCGAAAGAAATTTTCATTACCCATGATCTAGAAAAATTTAAAACACCATAATGAAACATATCCTCCAACATATAAATAGTTTTCTTTGATTTACCCACCTCCATAGGATATATTTTAGTGATAAGGTGAAGATGAGATAAAAAATGCCGTTTGAGGCCGCCCAAACACGCAATGTAAAATGTGGATCCTAATCATATATTATAGTCCTAAGTACCCCATGAAGCCTTAATACCTCACCCACAAACTAAATCTCCATAAAATATATTTCACTTCACCTTTTTATTACCAATAAGTGATATTAATTCATAAACACATAAAAAATAAAACAAATGACATCACATCCCCCCCGATCTTCAAGAAAACCACTAAAAAATCCACTAGAATATCCTATTACTTTTAGTTGGTGAAATCCAATGGATAAATTAACATTATATGAACACTATTATCTACTTTTACCTACCAAAATAAAAAAAATCATGATACAAACTCCACTATATAACACCTCACCCCTAGACACCAGCAGTGGCTCATGAAGGCATGGTACATCTTGGATATACTAGGATACTTTGAAAAGGGTGATAAATGAATCTCATGATGAACCTATTATTGCTTCACTAATAGAATAAATAAACTCTATGGAAACAATACCTAATGTCAATCATCTTTTGACTATCCCCTAGATGCATCACTATGAAGGGAATAGTCTCAAATTACCTCTTCCTATGAGTCTCCTTGTTGAGACACCCCTTCCTTTCCAAATATGAAATATGGAATTGTAATCTAGAACAAAAAACCTATACCACTATCTTCCCCACATCAACATGGATTAACCCAATCTCCTCCTCTACTCTTTAATAATGTCTATACCCTCAAACAATATATCCTAATTAATTTCTTCTTAGCCCATAAATAACTCTATTCCATTTCCTAGAGGGGGGGTAAGAGATATCAAAGTCATTTTATTTGATTAAATCCATAAACCTTTACTAAAATAGATTCATATTCCATTGAGATATTATATTCTTCAAGTTATTATGATCTATGAATACCAAAAAATATTTTTTAATGAAGCAATACCACAAACAATTCAATGAAAACACTATTGACACCAAATCGAGATCATGTGTTTAATAGTTCTACTCACGAAGGTGTATCATCCTCAAACCATATGGGATTAATTCCCTCTACAACATCAAGATAAAATCCAAAAAAATATTGGAATCATTATAGAAAACCTCAAATATAACTCAATCCTCTAGAAAATGATGAATAGGTGCATTGATCAAATTATCCTCAAGTAGTCAAAATCCACCAGACACTGATCAATATATAATAAAACATGATCCTTCCTTGGTAAGGATATCAATAGGTCATCCATTTTCCCCAAAAAACACAATAAAACAATTTTATATAGATTCCACAATATGGTTCTCACTCATATAATCAAATTCAATCATGGGAAGAAATGTAACACTATTTATAAAGAAAACAAAAAGGAGTCTCTAGGTGCATATAAATACCCACATATCAAGGGTTAGAGATTGCTAATTTTTTTTCCAAGTCAAATGACATGGTGTATAAAATGTACCACTAGGAGTAGGCCATGTTTTTTTATCTATTACGGATTAAAAGGGTTATATAAACCATAAAAACCAATTTTAGGGTTTTATGGATACATTTTAGCCTTAGAAAACACCAAAAAAATATATTTTTATACATATGGGTGTATTATATTTTAAATTCTACTATATAAATACATTTGTATTCAAAAACAGACTTATAGATCAAAATTTATGTTCATTTGAAGATAAAAGTAGCTTTTCTATATTCTGGTAGCGCACCTTGATATACGAGTTCTTAGGTTAATTCCACACCTATGTCTTATCACTTTTCTGAGGTCCCCTATTATGTACCCATGAATCCTTGTATGAATAATTTTATCATTCTACTCACATTCCATCTCCTTATTTTCACAAAACAATTGTGTATCTGGCCTATGCACCAATGTTTACTAATTTGAAGTTCCAATCCTCATCAGGGCATGATGGTAGTTACCTACCTATCCATGCATCATAGTCACCAATGGTTTATAAATAAACCCCCATATCTCCCATTAAATAAATACATATGTAGGAAGACTAAACAACACATAATCTTCATGCACTGAATCCTTCTATCCGCACATCATGTGACTTCCTATGTCAAACCCTAAGGAAATTAATCCGAATGTGGGGAAATTTAGTTACCCAATGTTTTAACCCAAAAAAACTTTTATGGGAGACAAAATATCCCACATTCCTATAGAAAAAAGTTTAAGGAACCCATATGAAAGAAAAAACTAGATTTCCATGTTCCTAAGTTAGTTTCAGGGACTCCACATTACTAGAGCTCTATGCGACCTAAACCTCTCAGAGATTCCTCAATATGGAACCATGAACCCAAGTCACACGAGGCCTTAATACCAGGGATAGCATTCAACGAGGACTCCACACTATGGAAACACTATATCTAATCCTCTATACAAGGGTATATATTTTTTTAGGCCTCCACTATCCTAAAAATTATCCTAATTCCTACACTGGGGGTTCCATATTCACCCCAGTTCTATGGTAGATCACATGTTCACCAAGGTATTATACCTAGATGGAACATTAATTAAAGTCTCTTACTTGAGAATGTAACTAAACAAACCTCATACAAGTCAACATGATTCACATGATTAATGATCTATACATTATAAAGTTTCTCCTATCTATCATGAATTCTTTTAATAATGGATTCTTTTCATGTTTTCCCTCCAGATATATAGGACCCTAGGAGTCATAAAAATCATGTATTCCATTTATATTAATAATCCTTATCCTGAAGACATTGGTGAAACCTCTCCTAGCTTATAATTTTCATCTTGGATGCCCAATATCTTGTATATGATTAGCCTGAGTTCCCCTAATAATTATTTGGTCTATTCAAGAGCTAAAGATATACATGGGACTCATAGTTTTTGTAATACAAAACCCTTACCCACTAGTCCATATCCTTCTGGAGTCTAGTCACCCTTCATCTTCTAGTTATTATTGGATAGAAGGTAAACACACAAAATGGATTCCTAATAGGGGAAAACTCCAATCAATGACATTGAATGATCTCATCCCCATAAATAATTAATGAACCAATGATACATCACAAGCCGTGTATAAGTAGGTCCCAACTCTTTATCTAAGGGACATAATCCCTATAATTCACATTTCCCCTAATGTGCTAAATGCCATGCCAGTCCAATTATAATCTCTAGTATTTAGTTACCAATAAAAATGGTGAACTAGAAAGTGTATCACCAATATGTAAAACCTGCACAATTTCTTATTGTCTCCCCTTTCACAACACACATTTATTTACCACACATTGTAAAACTATGTGGTTTGGTCCTACCACAAAATCGTAAACAATGAAAATCTAAATATATGGGATTTTATTCCCATTAACCAGGAAATATAAGATTCCACTCCAAGGTATAAACCCAATATCCAAAACAATATTTTCACTAGTACATACTCTCTATGAATTCCATACCCTAAATTGGACTTATTCCTTATAAACCATTTGAATAATTCTATTTAGGCCAAATTCCCCATGAGTCATAAAATATATCCACATTGGGGGAATATTTCCCATGATCTCAATCATACCTTATAATATCTTATTATTAATATATTGGATAATCTAGAAAGGTCCTCTCATGAATAAGTCCTACACTAACCATTACTAGGGAATTTTTCCTAGTAGTTTATTCTATATGATGTTGAATTGCTTATAATTGTTCATGAACTCATGGAATTAAAAGTCACCATACAATTTATTATCATATTAAATTAAAAGGTTCAATGTGTCTTGTTAATTAGAACTGAATTAGGAGGTTTATACTTCTATTTATCTAGATACATACGAAGACCATATCATGGGCCTAGTCCTAACATAAAAACACTTACTACCTTCTTATATGGAGGTAAAATATAGACTGCCCAAATATGTGGATTTAAATCATATCATCACCAACTAATGCGAAGAATACGGATAACCTTTAATATTTACATATGTCCACATTGATGCATGGTTTTAATCAATAAATCACAAAAAGGTAAGCAATACCACATTGGTATTTGGGAAGGATTAAAAAACTTGTCTTAAATCCTTAATAGATTCATAGAGTAGGAAATAAATCAACCCTTAAAGGGATAGATGAGCCTAAACATCCATAATTTTGAACAATATGAAATGAAATCATCACTAGTAAAGTTCTAGAAACTGCCTACCTTTGGAAAGCTAGTCTGCATGAACTTAAAAAAATGTTGGTGCGGTGGAGTGGTGGAAATAGAATGGTGAACCTGACATGAATTACTTACATGTGAAAGTGATATATTCACTATGCTATTTCTTATGATATTGTATTTACACGTTTATTAGTTGTGTATTTCCATTTCAGTACATTTAAGCATTTATTTTAATCAAAATGATGGCATCATCAATTGTTCTATCCCTTAAATAGATTTTAAGAAAAGATTATAGTCACCATGGATCTCATTATGATACTAGTCATCATTAGTCAAGGTTACTCTCATATTAATCATTCATGATGGAGGATATAGGGCAAAAATCCTAGAGGTTATTATTGTCAACACAATACCTTTGGCATAGGTGGTGAATTCCCTAGTCCAGGACTACCATCCCAAGGGATCTATTCATTCCTTGGTGGATACCCAGGAGTTCTTTTAGGTGATGTGGTTTTTGGATCATCTTATCAGAAGGGGCCAAAACGAAGCCCATGTCACCCATAAAAAAATCAATCTGCAACAAGAGATCATACCCAGAGAATCAAAATACCCACCTGCCATATATTAAAAAGATACAAGAGTTCTAACCACATCCTTACAATTTATCAATATTCACTCCATAGAGTTCCTTATTTTATCATCAACACTAACATTGCATGACCCCTAATCCCGATGAATACAACATAGATGCCACTAAAGAGATCTCATCCCTAGTTATCACGATCAGGAAACCCAAGAGGAGGGATCTCTAAGGGAAGTGGACTCATCAATATAGGTAACAAACCCATAATTTTATTTCTATCTAATAAGTATATCATCACATCCTAGTGGTGATTGAATAGTAGGACTATATCCATATTTGTAATATACAATCCAACCAACATATCTTAGATGCATCAAAAAGACCATTCCAAGAAATTCTAATAGTAAGCAAGGAGCAAAATCATATCCATAGTCTCATATGATACAATTATAAGCATATTCTGGAAACCTCAAGGGGGAATATCCATATTCTTTATCTCTCTAACATCTATGAAGTTCATCGATATATCCTGATGGCTACCCAAGAGCAGACCAATATTCTTTCTCCAATTCAAGAGGATTGTAATCATATTATATCAAATAATAGAGATGATGGGAATACTTATATACTAGTTCTTATTAGATTTTCTCAAAATATCCTAACAATCACTCAAGGGTAGTCTTATATACCCACTATTCCCATGAGTGTTTGATTATATATATTGAAAATAACTTAGGAGCAGGCTCATATAAATGATCCCCTAATAGAATTAAATTTCCATGTTCTAGAAATGACATAGGGTCATGATAATATTATAACCATTACATATGAGGCCGATCGATATAATATAGTGGAACCCATTTGAGATATGACCCATATTCCTATCCATACCCAATAATCCTATCGACATATTCAATTAGAAAATGGAGACCAAAAGCGGGTCTATATTTCCAATCCTACTAACACTTGATAAGAATGACCCATATAATATTGTTACCAATATATTTTGATAATAAGTCAAAGGTTTTCTTGGAGGGTACGTATGCATGTGTGTTGTTTCCCATTCTGTGATACTCTAATCATTATCAAGGTTCCAACCATGATCTCCCTATTTGGAATATCTACATCAAACTATCATTAATGGAATCATATAACCAAGGAGGTGGAACTTACCTTGGTGAACAATAATATTCTTGAATCCCTTTGATATCTATCAAAAGTGGGTCAATAAAATTCAAACTACTTTCCAATAGAATAAGGAAACTATTACCACACAATTCCTCTCTATAGTACTGTGATTGAAAAATTAAGAACTTCCTCCCCAAATTACTTTCTATAAAGATTATCCTTATAGTACTATATCTCATGTCTTGAGAGGAATTCCTTAGGGTACTCACAATAAATTTCATCCCCATGATGATATGGAGACTAGTCAAAGAGGTCCTCTTTATGACACTAGATATAGAGGTCCACCTCACTTCCCAAATATCAATCAATAAGGAGGTCATATCCTTTCCAACCAATTCAAAATTGGAAACCTTAAAGGTCCTCCCAATGGATTCCAAGTTAAATACCATGGAATCAATTCATATGAAATATGTTTTAGAGTTCCTCCCTATAACAAAACATTAATCCATAATGGAGTCCCTCCCTAAGATAGTGAATTGAAAGAGGTTTATGGAGATCCTACCTATAATGTTTACTGTGAAGGTCCTCCCCAAACTGATGTATATTTCTAGTATGTAGGTCCTCCATGTGTTGAAAATACTCTAAGGATTCCCACACATCTGGAAGAACTTGAAAATTCCAGGACAACCACATATATCTCTTTTTCATTAATCATTCTTGGATCATCCATATCAATTAGTGACTTGGGTGGATTATCTTTATATATTCCCTATTATATTGTATGAAATTTTAAACCAATAAAAAGATTTTGAATGACCCATATATCATTGATATTGTATATGGAAAATAAACATTAAGATCTAATAATGTAGAGGATTCCCACTATGATGATGAATAAAATTCCATGGTATTGTGGAAGGAACTGGAGGAATGAAATATATCAATAATGTTTTGGACCATGAACACTCCCTAGTATATAATTCCATAAATGTTAAAAAAGGAATGTATAACTTACCTATAATAGAACATATAGGTGACTGACCTATATCTTAGGAAAAATATTACTTTCTTATAGGGAGTATGAAAACTAAATCTTGGTGATGAGTGAGATCTCCCATCATGTCAACTTGGTTTCAAGATTAGTGATGTGGAACCCTAAATTAGGGAATCGTTATAGATACATCAAAAATTATTACCTTAATAGTTTAAATATATTTCACTAGATAATTATTGATACCCCACATGACATAAAAATAAATGTCTAGGGTGAATGTGAAGTGCTATAATTTACCCCACTCAATGGATAATAGAGTCTATCAAGTAAGGAATCTTGCAATGTCATCACCGTAGGATAATTTTTATAACCAAGAGCCGTATATACAAATTGGTATATCTAGTAGAATACTGGAGGTTACCTAAGAATAAATTAAAAAAATATTACACACTTTTGGTGAATATTTTATATACATTATAATAATACACAACCGATAATTATAAAGGATTAGTGTCTTTAATGTATATTCAAATAGTCAACTGTCATAAAATACCATAAATAACATAAAAAAGATCTTCTCACAGAGTACCCTTGTGATGCACATTCTACTTAAAACCATTATTTATAACCATTGGAAATAAATACATAAGAAATGTTGATTTTAAATTTTCTGTAAGGGTAAGCATGAGAGATATCAATTGATGATCATATGTGAACAAAAGAAAATAATAAGGATATTATAATATGTTCAAAACTTATGATATCATATCATACAAGTAAAAAAACATAAAACAAGAGTCATGGAATAAGGGTGTGTAATAACACAATAGACAATTCATAAGAGTGTAGAATCATAAATAATCAATACGAATCCATGAGATAATAACATAATAATACAACATAAGTTTGTGACATAAAATTTTGGTATAGATGTTATCATCAAAATAATGTGTCAAGTATTCTCACCATGATAGTAATCACATAGTAGGCTTGGGATAAACTTCCATGTACCTACTTTGGATTGGAAAAAATACCTGTTTACCCTGTTGGGATTGGGCTAAACACCCGTGTATAATCCTGGGATTTGGATAATCACATGTACACACTCTTGGGCTTGGGAGAACCTCCCATGTACCCTCTTGGTCTTGGGATAATCACCCATGTACCCTCTTAGGCTTGGTATAATCACCCATATACCCTTTAAAATCATCATATATACAAAATTATGGAATGAATTAGAGTGTTATAATAGAAACACATATCACATAATGATAGACCATATATAGTCATTCCGTAATATCACAAAACATTCATCAATTCATCATAGATTAATTAACCAATTGGAAAGAATCTATTTTTATGAAACCATCATTAAAACCTCAGCATCATAAAACAAAAATATAAATTAATTAGATTCTATTATATGATCACATTGTTTTATAAACTATCCAGTTACCCATTTATTAATAATTTGTTATTAAAATCTATATTTTGGTGTAAACAGTTCTATTTTACACATTTATTTTGTTTTTAAACTCTTAGTTCTTGCACATTATCCATGGTTTAATCATCTCCAGAATATTAATCATGTAATAAATATTATACTTATTCACTATATACAATTTTATACTCACCAAGTATAGTAGTGATGAAAAATTAATTTCACCACTTCATGGATGTGGTATTGTGAACTATTCATGTGTGATGTTTTCATTTTCCAATGGTTGGAAATAATTGAAGGGAAATAATAATTTAACTTTTCATAATAATAATTATTTTATAAATTTCATAAATTTTCACTGAATATATTTTTAAAACTACCCATGTGTGGTGGTGGAAAAGAATAAAATACATCTCTTTGTGGATGGTGTATTATAGTGACCCAATCTAAACATGAAATAAATAGTATAATACTATCACTATTTAATTAATAAATCTCACAAATAGTTTCACAACTCAAGAACTAATAGGTTTAGTGTTTTGGATGTTATATTAATAAATAAATTATTTTACAATAGTTGAAAAATTATATCCATAATCGTTCTCCTCTAGACTCTTTATAGACATCTCACATTATATAATTATCCTCATAACCTAGGGAATGAAAACATTATAATGGAGAGATGTAAAATTCTTTGTAAGAGAAAAAATTTCATACAATGTTAGATTATAAACATGAGGAAGATATATATATATATCCTTATAAAATATTAAAAAAACTTAGATAAAAATCATAAAACACGTTATAGAAACAAGAGATCATAAATAGATCTTTAGCATAAAAGATATAATCTCTCTCAAAACACATATCAATAAGCATAAAATATGATATCATGATAAGAATGTGTGGAATAATTTAAAAACAAGACATAATCATGATAAAAAGAAATTTTATGACAATGAAATGTGTCTTGAAAATTTTGAATAACTTGATATAGAACTTAGGAATGTGGCACCGCCTTCAGATTATAGAAATTATAATAACCAAAATCAATGTACCTTATTGGGAATGGGATAATCATCTTATGTAACCCTAGACAAGGTATAAAACCTACCATACAACCCTTTATCTTGGCATAAATCCTCCCATGTACCATTTGTCTCAGGATAAATCTTCCCATTTACCCTTTAGACAAGGATAAGTCTTCCCGTATACCTCAATGGCCTGGGATAAATCATCCTGTGTACCACAATGGAATTGGTTAAATCCTCCCAGGTTCCTTTTTTCTTGGGATAAATCCCCCTATTTATCCTTTTGATATCATGATACATAAAAATAAACCAATACATTGGATTTATATATAGAAACCCAATAATCATCATCCACACATAGGTATTCCAAAAAAAAATTATCCAATCATCTATATATTTTAATGAACCCATTGAAAAAGAACGTGTTTCTTAAATATTTCAAAAAAATCAGATAACTTGAACTTAAGAAATCATAGGATATCAAAACAATCATTTTCCAAAATAAATAAAATCATAATAACATAAACAGAGTGATCAAAATAACACTTCATTAAAGGTAAATCTTAGTGGGTAAATGTAAGTGAAAATACAATTTTATTTTTATAAAACATTATAAATAATTTTTTATAAATTATGAGTTGTAAATTATGTAAAAAACTAATTTCTGAGATGGAAAAAGGATAATTTTTTAAAACCTAATTATAAAAATTTCAAATAAAATATCTATAAAAAAACATGAGGTTTCAAAAAGGATAAGAGAAAATACATCGAAAAAATTTACTTTTGAAAAGAATATTTAATAATGGAAACCTGAAAAAGACATAATGTTTATAAAAGGGAAAGTAAAAATTATTTTTAAACTAATACTTTTAAAAATAACATTTCATAATGGAAAATTGAAGAAGACCTAAAGATTTTAAAATGGAATGTGAAAAAACATTTAAAAACATTACTTTTGAAAAGAATATTTAATAATGGAATCCATAAAAAGACATAAATCTTATAAAATTAAAATATGGATTGGATTTTAAGACCTTTTATTTTTAAATGACAAAAAAAACACTTGGAATATTTTGAAATAACCTTATTGAAAACCCAAACCATTAAAAATAGGGTGAAACCTTTGTTTTAAAATGAATAAATGGGAAGAAAAGGATCATTGGTGATAAAAACAATTTTAGTTTCCATTAGGTAAATGAAAAAAATAGTGGGAAGTTAAAAAAAGATATTTAAGTAAAATATATTAAATGATATGTGAATTTTTCTTAACATAAATGAATTTTCATAAAAAAATTGAACCATAAAGGAAGAATAATTTAGTGTGAAACATGATTTCCCTAGAAAAGAAGGTGTAAATACAACCTAACACCACAATAGGTTAGTACACATAAATATTGAAAGGATTTAGACAAATATGAGTGATTACAACCCAAGAAAGGATTTGATTCAAGGAAAACCACTTACAACTTTAAGAGAATTAAAATCAAATGCTCATTAAATAGAGGGATTCAAATTGAAATAAAATTACCATTAATAAAAATTAATTCCTTATAAAATATCTAAAATTATAAGTATATAAGCCACATTAATAGAATTTTGTTTATAATATAATACATGTGTCAAAGAGAGAAATTTTAGATGGAGAACCCTTTGGGATTTACTAATATTTCAATCAAAAGTCACTAGAAGATTGAACAACATTTGGTTTAGTAAATCCATTTCATTAAATCACTTATTATTCAAAAATACAGTCTTGGAAATTAGTTTCACCATTTAAATATGAAATTGTGGAATAATATTAAAACACGTATCAATGAAGATAAATTGAGACGAAACCCTTATGACCTAGGTAAAAAAATCCCTAAAAACCCAATAAAAGGGAGAACATGAAATTAACATTATATTAAATAAATAAAATATAATTAATGATATGTTATATAAAATAGGAATTATACAGTCCAATGAAATAGGTATTGTTACATAAATAAATACTATGTCTCAATAAAGGAAAATTGAGATCAAATTCTTTATCTTATTTGACTTCTTAGTCAAATGAACTCTATGATATTATGTAAGAAACATAAATATCTTAATAAATTATTTTAAAACCATATTAATACCTAAAATTATTTATAATTTCCATTTAGAATCATTATCTTCATACATATTAGTTAGTTTTCCCCTTTTTTACCACATCAGTTGTTTATATTTTTAACCATTTGTAAAAGTTCTATAAGAGCGATGTAGGAATTTATTCCTCTTAAAAATTTCATCATTCCAATTTTATGAACTATTAAATATTTTATTACTTATAATGATTTATTAAGTTTACTTTAATTTTTATCTTAGATGATGGAACCAACAATGCACATTTTTCTGGGATTTTCAACCTACAAATGGTGTTTTCTTAATTAATGTGTTAAATATTTTTTATCCATTCAATAACCAATAAAAAATAACTATTTAAATATTTATATAATATTATACAAGTGATAATTTTTTTATTATAATCCATTACATAATTTCATATCATTATTTCTTGTAGGTGGTAAAACCGACCCAAAATTGAACACACATTAACTTAGTTGGAGAGTATGTTTAAGGAGGTATTTATTTTGATATAATAATAATATAACTGAAGAATAATGATATATATTTTTGGATTTTGTACCATATTTGAATTTTTTTAGGTAATGTATGAAAATATAAATGAAAAATTAAAAATGTTTCATCGTGGTGGAAGTAATCTGCATGTACTCACGATTAGCATTCCCATTTCTCAACATGTGAGGAGATAAATGTTGATATTAAATTAAAATTTAATAATAACAATAATATGATATATTCCATATTTATTTATCATGAAATCCATGAATACCATCCATTAAAGTTGTTAATGAAAGATAAACAAAACCAGTTTGTGGAGGCGATAATCCGCACAATGTACTAATGATGTTCTTTTTTAAGTGAATGAAAATGAATAAATAAGGGTTATAAAATTATTATAATAAATTATCTATATACTAATGATACTTAATTAATCATATTATTTTGGTGATATGATATTTTTAATAGTAATATTAAGAAGAATAACTAATTAAGAAGATAATACTTATGTTAGACACTCGATTTTCCTTAAATGGTTACTTGAAATTAAAGGTATTAGGATAAATATGTGTAACCATGGGATTATTTTTGTGGTATAGAGTTATAGGGATTGTTACTAAGCAATGTTTCAAAGAGAAATTTAAATAATAGCCCTATGTTTGAAAGGGTGTAAGTGATAACCTTTTATAAGAGGAGAAAATGTAACATTTGGAAACATTCATCATTTTTCAATAATTCCATGACACTATTGAAGATTACATGGGAAAAAGTGGCAAAAATTATATTTTGTGATAAGATAAAGTCTAAAATCATTATAATAACTTATTTTAAAGCGTGTTTTTGGAAATTTACTTTTCACCGAGGTAACTATTTTTTAACTATAGTAATTGATAACTAAAATAAAGATTATCCTTATTAAATAATTTAAACATTTCAATTAAAAATTTGAAAATAATTATTTCATATAAAATTTCTAAATGTAAGAAATATTAATTTTAAAATAAACACACTTAATTGTATGATAATAGTTTTTAGAAAAATGAATACTTTATCATTAAATTTATATATATGATAAATTTATAATCATTATTAATTTTTATGACATAAATTTATTTATTATAAAATTAGTAAAATTTATCATTCATTAAAGGAAATTTCAAACCAAGTATCACATTGAAAGTACTTTATTCCAAGAGAAGACCAAAAATAGTTTTTATTAAACTAAACACTTTTCTTTATTTCTAAAAATACTAGACATGGTATTTATAAGTTCAAGGAATACATTAAAATTAATTTTTACCTTAAATTTTTTGTATATTACACAATTTTTTTAATTAATACGATATGATTATATATTGATAAAATCATAAAAATTAATTTTTTTTAAAAACTATATTTTTATGTATAACCCATTCAATTGAAAAATAAATAAAAAATTAATATTAAGTAAATTTTTTTGAGTGGAGTTAAAAAATGAAATATATTCTTTCAAATATAAATTTTTAAACCTTGAAAATTTATTTTTACAATAATCTAAAATATAATGAAAATTACTTTTGTTATAACCTTTTTCAATATTAACTAATATTAATTATTTATCCTCTATAGAAAATAACTGTTAATTCTCTACCGTATTAGTTTTTATGATAGTTTAATTAATAATGAATTATTAATATAATATGGTTTTTACATTTTGGGTGTTGATTTATTAATAATTCCTCATTTATATTTTTCCCTTGTTTTGTCTTTTGTTAATGGGTTGAGTTCCAGGTGTTTTCTTCCCTAGAATTAGGAAATTTTGGAAGGATGGAGGGTGGTATATAGTTGGAAAAAGGATAAGGGAAATTGTGTACCATCATAGGGGAGACTATACAGCCTAGATAGCGGCTGTGTATAAACCACACAGTCAGACAAAAAACTATGTGCTAGCCTTCACAGCCTGTGGGGACCCAATTACAGGTCACCATACTGTTAGATCACGATTTGAAAGGCGGTGTAGAAAAACCATATGATCTGCCTAGGGAGACCCTCTATTGGCCCTTATCTTTGGTTTGATTGAAGAATATCTCGATCAACGTGTCATTCAGGTTATTATCTAATGTTATATTAGACATATTAAGTCAACAAAGAACATGGATTTCCCCACTCACCTCCTCTATGTTGATGATATTCTCTTATTTTATAAAGCTGATGACATGTCCATTTCTACTATTAAGGATGTTTAATTACACTATGAAATGGTTATAGGGTATGATATTTCCTGGAGATAATTAGTGGCCATATTTGGGTAGAGAGCCTTTACTTTCAAGAGGAGTCATATTAAAAATATTCTTGCAGTTAAACAAGGTGAGTTACACTTTTATTATCTTTACGTCCCTTTGTTTACAGGGAGATTAAAGGTTTTTTCTAGATGGTAACACTAAAAATAACTTTTAAACTCTCATGTTATATGGGAAAGATCCTATCATAGGTTGGAAGAACACTCCCTTTTAACTCAGTTACAACCTCCATGTTAGATTACTCTTTCCATTTGTACAAGTGGTCAAGGGAGGTGATAAAATTACATGATTTCGATATTAGTAAGTTTGTATGGTCTGAGAGTATACATGGGATAAAAATTATTACATTTTCATGGATTAAATGTGTCAAACCCTTTAATATGGGTGTGGATGGAATTAAAAACCACTCTCAATTTAATAGGGCTATGGTATCTAGATATGTCTAGAGAATTATTAATATGAGGGATGCCCCAAGTTAATTCTTAATGAAGATATATATTTATAGGATTCCCTGAGAGAACTATTCTTACTTTCCATCCTCTATTTTGACTTATTATTAAATAATTATTTTTTGATATTATGTTTAATACCCACCGATATCTCTCTAGACTATCTAGTATTAAATCCTGGATTTGTAAATGGATCATTAACACTCTTTAAGATGTTTTGTAGGTTAATTTATACATGAAATACATTTTTAATTCTTTGAAATTTGATAGGATTGAAAAAATGGAGCATATTATTCAATGTGATATGCTATAAGAAATATCATTTTAATCCTTCAATTGTCATGATAAACCATGCAGGACACCCAATCTACTAGTTAATTTAATCTAGTGGCTTTGTTATAATCATTGGTTTGGGACTAAGTGTGATCCCTTATGATAGATGAATCTATTTAGAAAGAATTTTACACCCCCATCAAGGAAGCTAATACTACATAAATATTAGATCAATTTTATTATAATAGTTGATAAACATATATATTTAGCTATGTAGTTGGTTTTTTTCTCTATATATTGAAATAATTCAAAGTACATATCCCATATCCTATTTCACTTCCTTCTTGAAAATAAAATCTTGATGTTTTTTAGGAACTATTTGGGTGCCAACTTTAAACCAATAACAACATTGACTCCTTTTTGGATTATGTTAGGTTATTGGTGAATAGTGAGTAGTTTGGGAACCTCTTTTGTTGTATTGTGTCCTCTTATATGAAAATTATTTAGTCTTATAGAAATAAAATATGACATTAGGTAAATAACTACATTCTAAAGACTATTCTCACTAATATTGTGAGGGATTTTAGAAGAGTGTCCAATTTCAAGATGGGACCCATGAACATAACCATGGAGGTCCTCATTATAACTAGAACACCTGGAGTTGTTGGTGTTATAAGGGAATTAAGGTATCCAAAATATGTTATATGGATCCATCACTTCCGATTTTAGATTACGATTAACAAAAATGGTGTGACATTTGGTGATTCTAGACTTGATAGCTGTAATGGTTTTTTTCATACCTTCTGGGGGTTTTATAGGATTTTTTATCATTTTAGTGGATGTTTCTGAAATTTGAAGCAGATCAACTTCTGGTTATTGATGAAGTGGATTATGATAAACATCATAATTAGAGAAAACTCTAGATTGAAAGTAACTCAATATTGATAGTCACTCTCCTTAGAAATAAATCATCCATAGTTCACTTGAATATTGATATGGAATGGTATGATTTCATATCCAATCTTGAGTAAATCTAGTACATGGTATCAAAAACATATAGGGAGTACAATGTGGTAGATAATTCTATCTCGAAGAAGGTGCTGGAGGATCAGGCTTCACTTTGGTATTTTGGACTCTCCTATATTTTTTTTAACTTTCATGTACCTGATGTGTGTTATTTTTTTCATGTGACCTTAGCCACTCTATTTTCCACTATAATTTTTTCTTTTATTTATAAAATTTATGGTAATGGACACTTTGATCATTCATGGTTATTCTTGGAGTATTATTATTATTTTTAATAATCATAATAACAGTAATAACAATTTATTTTTCTTATACCACAATCCCGTATCTTCCCTCTACCTCACTCGACCTATGCCCAAAAGTGCTCCCAACAACACACTCAACCCCACTCTCCTCCATACTTTTCTACTGATTATACCGCTGATTCAGTATTAAATAATTTTAGATAATTCTTCCCCCCCTCTTTCCCCTTCGTATTCTTCCTCATCTCTTTATTCATTATGATGTAAGGTCAACCAAACCCTAGGGTAATCCAATGGTATTATTTTTGGTTTTTTTTTCTAAATTTAGTGTTTCTTCCTTCTTGTAGTCTTCCATGGACTTGTTTGAGATGAGATTGTACCCTTCACATCAAAGACAATGGATTAACCATCCACTTTAGGTAGGTTTCCTTACATGATTCATCTCTAGACCAATTTTAATTAGGGTATTTGTAATATTTAGGTTCCCTATATTTTTCAAGTATACCTTCAATCTATATGGGGTTGATTTGGACCACCTTTCATGGAGTAAAATTACACACATATACATGTTTAAGGAGTATATATATACACCATCTTTCTATATATTCCATCATGGAAATAAGAATATCTATATTATAGATATGGGTATATATATATATATATGTATATATATATAGGTGTATATTTGTGTATGTTTAAAAGAGGTTTTTGTTTTATAGATTCCTCTTTAGTATCTCTTAATTTCGTGGATATATTTGGAGTGTATTTAGATTTCCATCGTCATATGCGACATGTTTTGAGGTAGGTTCCCTATGTGTGATCATTTAATTTGAATTCCTTGGTTTCATTAAAATTGTTTTTTATTATTATAGATTATATATATATATATATACATTCTATGAAAAATTATTTGGGGATCTTTGAAATTTGTTTTCATTTTTTTACATAATTTACCTAAGCTTCTAACATGGGATATTTATGTTAAAATATCATTTCACATAGTTTTGAAATGTGATGTGCTATTATAAAATTAAAAGGCCTAGATGGAACTTTTTTTTTGTTTTATAAAAATATAAAACCCCTATTAATACATTTATCTTTATTTGTAAATGTAGTGTTTTTGATAAATGTGTCATTTGAGAGATTTGCCTGGGGAATAAATGATTTTTTGGATTGTGCTAGTCAGAAAGGGGTTTTGTTCTAGGAGGGAGATCATAAGTATGACAGTGTATTATTATTTTATGAAATTGTAAAATATTTATGTAAATTATAGTTTAATAAAACTCACCTCTATTTAAACATGACAAATGGGAATCCTGGGTATCTAGGTGAAAAGATCGGGATAAGTAAGCTATGCTTGACCTGCCCTACCTAGTAAGATTATGGTAAAACACTAAATAAACTATGATTATTGTGATTTTATAGCTCAAGAAGGATATGGACTATTGTGTCCTTAGTCTATAACCAATATTATGAAGATATTAGGTCACAAATAGCCTATCCACTTAGATATTTCCCATGGTTCTTGCTGTCATGAAACATATTTTACATGTATTCCACCTTTCACTATTTCATAATTTCATTATAGAGTAACTTATCTATTTTTTTCATACAAAGACATTAGTTTTAGTACCATTTTTCATTTAAAAATTACTCTATTGGATGTTTTTTTATATATTTAAAAACTATTTTTGAAATGAATTTAGAAATGGTTTTCCTAAAATAGATGCTTTTTACTTTTTTAAAAATGAATTGAAGAGATATTTTTAATATTTTATTTAAAACTCACATGATTTTAATTTATATTTAAAGGTAATGTGTAGGGTGTTGTTTATTCTTGGAATCCCTCATAGAAATTTAAATTCTTACACCTGTATTCTTTATCAGTTTTCAGTTTTTTTCTCCCAACTTTGATTCACTCATGGAGTGACTCCAGTTCCAAGGTTTTTGGTGACTTGTGAGGTCACATGGAGGAATTTCTAGTTTTTACTTTTATATTTATAGCATCCCATTTCATTAATTATAGTATTACTAGTTTTTGTTATTCTATTTTATATATATTGTATTTCATGGTACAAATCATTCAAGATTGAGTTATGATTTATTTCTAACACAAGTTTAGAGCCCAAAAGGATTAAAAATGCCTCATGGGCCTTTACAAGGACTATATTAGGTTCCTAGTTCATAGTAGACCCAGGTTGGTTAATGAAAAAATGGTATCAAAGGAATATCCCTTGTTACTTGGGGGATGTTTGGTAGTTCAGATCTAGGGTTTTTGGAATTCAAGTTGTAAATCACGGGTTAGTTCTTGATCACCACCTATTCAGAAGGATGTTTGACTTTCTAGAATTTCCCATGATGGTTTTGTCTCAAAATTTGAGATTAAATCATAGATGTTTTTAAGGTTTTGGTTTTTTCCTGAGTGTTTGTGTTTTGGAATTGAGAATTGTTGGTTTTTTTTTATAAATGTTAATGGTTGGAGTGTATTTTTATTAGGGATTTAGTGTGTTCATGCATAGTTTACTTGGTCTAGGAAACCATGCATAAACCATGTAACTTCCACTATTGGGATCCAGAATAATACCACGATTGGGGAAAATTATTCCAAATGATGGAAAAAACATGTTTATAGTGGATGTGTCTATATATATATTTTAAATTTTATCAATTGAGTTTTGAATTTCTTTTGTTTATTCTTAGTGTAGGATTAAGTTGGTTTTGGGTTATTACCCTTGTATTTTTTTGTGTATAAAAATTGGGTTTCTAAAATAAAAATCCATGGGATGCTTGAAAATGAAAAGGAAATTTATTTCTACTTTTTAATAATTTTGGGAAATGTTAATGAAAAGTAAATTGGGAATTTGGTAAATTCTTAGTTTTGATGATAAAATGGGTTGTGTAACACTAAGTATTTCTTATGGATGATCACATATGTCTTCATATGTGTGTGGAATATTTATATTGGTATGTATAAATGGATAGATATAAGTGGAAATGGGGATGAAAACATATGTGACAGTTTATAGGATACCACAAGAGAGTATTTAAAATCAAAGATTCACCTTGGTCTTTCCAAAGGGGTTTTTGAAAAGGAAAATAGTTTACATTAAAAGGAGGTTCTTTTCTAACATTATTTTTGGTTTCAAATGGAAAAGTGAGGCAATATTTTTATTTTGAAGTTAGATATGATGAAAATTTTTTCAGTCCAAGAGGTCTTGAAATGGAAAATGGAATTTAAAATGTGTTTTGATGTAAAAATAGTTTTATAAGTGGGAAAATATTTATAAATTTTAAATGGAAAATTATTGATTTTAATAGAGGGCGTCTATTTGGATCTATGATGTGATTTGGTACATGTGGTTGTTATTTTGAGTTGAGATTTGATTTCATTTTAGTATGTTTTTGTGATTTCATTTTATTTAGAGTATGCCTCTTAGAAAGGTCCAAAGGTTTATGATGGGTCTATTCTAGTGGTTGTCCTTGACTTTACTCATAGTGGAGTGGTGGAGTCGAATTATTCTCAATAATTTCCTATTTTCCATGGTTTTTGGGGACTATTTAGGAGTAGGATAGAAGAGAATGTGGACATTTAGCTTGGCCAATAGATGATGAAGGGATGTGCTGACCATCTTGAATATGATAGTTTATTTTTCCTAGAGTTCATATTGAGTGATTTTATGAAAACTCATTTTTCACGCGGTGTATCTATCTAGAGGTTAATAATTGATTTCTCCCATTCAGGTAAGTTAAATTTGGTAATTTGGTGGATGAGGCATTCATAACCAAGTTAGTTTCTAGGGGAAACCATTAGTGTTCAGTAGTTTGAATTCTCTTAGTGATTGTAGGGTATCCCCATCACGTAAAGATCATTAATCAAAAGAACCTATTCCTAGGTTATCTTTTTTGTCTATTATGGATTCTCTCTCATCAAAGTACATGATCTTTTTACTCTAGTGTGTCCAGTTAAATATTCTAATATATCCTTCCATAATTCTATGAATTCTTGTTGTTAGTGTGTCGGGTTTTGACACATGAAGATATTCTATAAGTTGTTTTGTCAAAATATGATGTTTCAGTTTGGAAATCAAATATCCTAACTATTGGGAAGAAGATAATTTAAAAAATTGGGGCTCAAGCCATAGGCCTCAGAGTGAAGACTTTCACACAGTGGAGGACCTATTAGGTGTGGGGATTGTTGATCCAGCCCTTTGTCTCTAACATTGGAGAGGAATTGATTTTCATTTTCCTTTCCTATGATTGTCTTTTTTATGGCACTTATTGTTTTGGTTGCCTTGTTTCTTTTTATATCTCTATTGTTTTGTTTTTGATATGAGCAATTTTGAATGGTTTTTCTTCTTTTGTAAGGTATTAGTTTTTGGATAGTGTCTATTTGGAGATTCTTTCATATTATGTAAATTATGAATCTTATTTCAATGTGGTGTCTAGTTTTAGTCCCTCTCATTGGAGACCCATTTTTTGGGGATTATTATATTCTAGTAGGTTTTTTAAATGGAAAAGAGACCCACCATGTGTCTTATATTTTTTGTTTTCTCTAGAGTTAATCAGGTGTAACCTATGGAGTTGAAAGTTCACCTCAGGGTTGTCATATTTTTGTTCTTCTTTGTTTGTTTTTGGGTTCTCATTCTGGTTGAAGAGTTTCACTTTTGTTCTTATTTTGAACTTGGTGAATTTCTATGGGATGAAAGTTTTAATGGTGGGGTGAATTGTCAAACCCCAACCCTGATTTTCACCTTTATTTTATTTATATTTTGGTCCTTGGTTTTACCTTGGTTCTCAGGAAGAGTTCCAAGTATTTTTACCCCATAATTGATAAATATTTTAGGGCTGGACTATGTTGAATGATTGAATCACCACTAGGAAAAATTTTGCACCACCCTTGGGAAAATCATGTGGCCTAAATGGGGGATCTATCCAGGCCACCCGATCAGGTTTTCGGATATGTGATAGCCTCTATGGCCCATGCAGCCCCATCTAGAGGTGACCACATGATTAATACAATGTCTAGAAGGCCATGCAACCAAAATGTGTGACCTACCCCAGATTAAAAAAAGAAAAAGGAAAAACCTATTAAATATATATAACAATAAAAATATTATTATTATTAATTTATTTTTCTTATACCCCAACCCATCCCTCCCCTCTTCCTCACATAAACCACAAATTTAGGTCTCCCAAGAATGCACCCCCACTCCCTCTATTTTTTTGTTGATCCCTCATTATTCCTTATATGCTCATGTCAACTGAGTCTTCCTCTCCTTCCACCACATTCTTCTAATTTTTCCTATATTTATTTATTATGGTGTAAGATTTTCCAAACCCAAAGTTATTCCAATGTTCTAATTTTTTGTGTGTTTTTTGTTTGTCTAGGGTTTCTTCCTTCTTGAGGGCTTACTTGGACACATTTGAGATGACATTGGGTCTTGTGCATTGAAGGTAGTGAATTATCCATTGGTTTAGGGTAGGTTTCCTTCTATTATTTATCTTTTTCAAAATTTTAATAAGGTTTTTTCAATTTATAGGTTCCATGTAGTTTTATAACGTACATTAGACCTCCTTGGGGTAGTATTAGACTGTTGTTCGTGATAGAAACTTACACACATATACATGGATAAGGTATATATATATATACCATATTTGTATAAATTCCCTCATATAAAGGGGAAAATATACATTGAATCTAGGTGTTTATATATATTTTTATTGGTGTATTTGTGTGTCAGTGTAAAAGATGTTTTTTCTTCTCTATAATGCTCCCTGGTGCCTCTTACTTATGTTAACCTCATTGGAGTAGATTTCAGTTTCCATTATTAGAGGTGACATGTTTTGAGATTTATTCTAAAATGTTTAAGCCATTAATTTGAATTCCTTGTTTGGTTGAGTTCTTTAAAAGTGTGATTTTATTATTATATGTTATATATATGTGTTATGATTTTTTATAGATCTTGTAAATAAGTTTTTGTTTTTTTATATAATCTACCTAAGATTCCAAAATGGATTATTTTGGTTAAAATATATTTTAACATTGTTTTTAAATTTAATGTATTTTTATAATATAATGAGACCCAATTGGAACTTCGATTTGTTTTATTAAAAATGAAAACTACTCTTAAGGAATTCCCATTGATTTGGAAATGTGGTATGTGTGTTAAATGTGTGATTTGGGAGATGTTACCAATGAATAGAATTGTCCTTGGTTTGTGTGACTCGGAAAGGGGACCCACTTAAGGAGGGAGATCAAAGGTGTGAAATTGGTTTGTTATTTTGAAACATTTTATGATATGTATGTATATGAAAGTTTAATAAAAATCACCTCTATTTAGGAATGACCCATGGAGATCCTAGTTATCTAGGTGGGAAAACTAAGAAAAGTATTCTGGGCATGACCCACCCTACCCAATAGGATTATAACATAACACTAACTAAACTATGCTAATGGAAATTGGCTGGATCGATCAGGTGATAGACCTTCATGTCCATGGTTGATCACCAAGAGTATGAGGATGTTAGGTCCATAATAACCTAGATACTTAGGGATTAACCATAGTGCTTTCTCTTAAGACACATATTTTATATGTATGATACCTTCCATTATTTTTTAATTTCTTTATAAAGTAACATCTCTATTTTTATTTCATACCGAGACACCAATCGTAGTACTCTTTTTTAATTTAAAATGAATATATTAAAGGATATTTTATATTTATAAAACTATTTTAAAAATTATTTTAAATAATGTTTTCTTAAAATGGATGTTTTTTATTTTATTTAAAATAAAATTAAAACCTATTTGTAATATTTTATTTCAAAAAAGAATGATTTGGATTTATCTTTAAAGGAAAATATTAGGGTGTTATTTATTCTTGTAATCCTTACGGGGATTTAAATTCTCATGTCTATATTCATTATCATTTTTCAATTTTAGTTTCTCCAAACACTTCTTCCCTCATCAAGAGATTATGGTTTGTGGTTTCTAGTGACTCGTGAGGTCACACAGAGTTGTGTCTAGTGTTTACTTTTATCTTTTTAGTTTTCAAATTCTTTTCCTTTTCCAATATTTTATTCACATTTTTTTATTTATCAAATGTTTCAGAGAATAAATCATTACATATTGAGTTATACATTGTGCTTGGAAAATGTTATGAGCCTAGGAGGATTAGGGAGTCCACTCGGGCCTTGTCCCTGATTGAATTAGGTTCTCGGTTTGGGGTCGAACCTGATTGGTTTTTGAAGTATTATAATATCATAAAATCTGGAAATGATATGGGTTTCATAAACATTTAATCAATGCATAAACAATGAAAAATTAATAGGGTTTTTAAACATATAATCATCATATTCATAATGAATTTAGAGAGAGAATAAGGGTGGTATATTTGGATCATATCACTAGTAAATATTAATCAAAATTAAAGTATATTTTTATAGACAAAAATAACTTTAAAATATTACCAAAATATTTCTTAAAGAAAATACGCTTTTTATTTTTAAATATTTTTTTAAGTTCAAAAATATAAAAAATATGAAGGAATAAATTTTATTTGAAATTAAATATGGTTACTTCTAAAGGAATATTCAAAGAAAATATAATTCTAGATAGTTGTAAAATTCTTTCTTATTATGTATGCTAAAACAAATACTTGTTTCACATTTTTGATAAAAAGTCACTAGTACCTTGTTAGAAAATGACAAGAAGAATATTTTTAATTTTTTTTATAGAATGTAAAACATGTGTAAAAATTAATTTAAAAATTATTTGGATAATATTAAAAACATAATTGAAAACATTTTAAACATAATTTAGACAAGGGATAAAATATTACTCTCTAAAGAGAGAAATAAATTCGGTTTTCCTTGAAACAATTATTTCAATATCTTGAGTATATAAATAGAGTAAAATGAAAGTAATAGAGATAATCTCTAGAAATAACCATAGAAAAAAAGCAATCAAATTTGAGAGAGATATATCATATAATTTAATCATTATGAATTTAATTATAAACAATCCCGACAAAAATGAGATTATAACATAAAACCCATAACTAAAGACCCTCTTATCACGTAAGAGATTTATAATCCATTAAAATAAATTGAAAATTATTATAATTTTATAATAGAAAATTTTTCATACCTATAATACCATAAATGGGTTTCTAATAACATCTTATCACCAATTCATTAAAAATATATTGTTATCATAATCATTTTGGGTGTTTATTGCTTCATTGTTCATGTAAATTTTGGTTTGGAAATTATGGTCCTTGGACATTGATCAGGGATAATTCATGTAAATAATGTTAATAATGATAGAAATATAATATATATTCATTAAATACATATTTAAAAACATATTTATTAACAAGTGATGAAAAATGAATTACATCACTATGCAGAGATGACAGCTTATACGTACGCATGAGTGATGTTATAAAATTTTTGACGGATGAAAAAAATAAATATAAACTATAATTAACCTATAAAAAATTATTATGGTAAAATAAATATCATATAAAATTATTAAACCTTTCCTTATAACCATTTTAGTAAATTAGAAATGGAAAATGAATCACATTGATTTGCAGAGGTGGTAGTCCACACGTATGCACGAGTGATGTTATCATTTTCTAATGAATTAAAAAGTAAGACTGTGGACAGGAAAATATAATTAAATAAGATTAATTATGACATGAATATCATATATAAGAATTAAATCTATCATAATAACCAACCATTAAAGATGGTAATTGGAAATAAATCACATCGCTATGTGTATGTAGAAGTTTACACATATGTATGAGCGATACTTTCCTTTCCCATTTGATGGAAAGGCGGTGATAAATGGTTGTTATATTATCATAATAAAATCTTAGTATATTTATTGTACTATATTATTCTTATTTATATGGATGAAACCAATTTATATAAGGTGTAAGTATAAATAAAATTGAAATACATCAACTAAGATTTATACCTCTTCTTTGAGTGACCTCCTTGGATTACGCATTAATCTTTGAAGGATAATTATTTGGAGAAAAATAGAATATTTATAATTAATTTAAACACTCTATAAATGTTTTATATCAGGTATTGGATGATATAAAACGATAAAATTTTGTGAATAAGTGAGTAGAAGAAGCGCACATTTATAAGTGTGGGGAGGGACACATATAGAATTTCTTAAATGATTTCAGTGACATAAGGTCACATACATGTGAAAGAAGATCCAAATAGAAAAGTATTAAAATATAGGATAATAAAAAGTTTAAACATCTTCAAAAAATAATAATTATATAGTTTTGGGTTTCATTCCTATCTTTATATTATAGTTTAATCCCTTAAGTAAACTTATTTAACCTTAAACATGACAGCCAAATTTAACAAGTTTTACTATTCACTATGACCAAAATTTAAGATGAAAATTTTAAATTATATTATTTATTATGATTCTAAATATTTATTTCATTTTAATATATTCAATTTCTATAATTGGAAAATTTTAATTTTAAATAAGCAATCAAAACTCAATAAAAACCGGTTTTTGAAAAATTAATCTTTTTGCATAACCCTTAATTTACTTCCATTACATGACTTATAAAAACCCATAAAAAGAATTTTAAAATATTTTATTGAATATATAATTTATATATTTAATTTAAACCATTTAAAAATAGTGATTAATTTATTTTATTAATATAAAAACCCATTACATGCATAAAAATAGTTTTTATAAAAAATATATATTTTAAGACAAAAAATAAAATTATACCAAAATAAATTATGATTATTATTATGTTAAAATTAATTATATTATTTATAATTATATAAGTCTTATGTTACTTTAAGGTCAAATTCAAAACATAATGTTACTTTTACTTGAAAATAAATTGAAATTTTTACAAAAACGTTGCTTTTCAAAAGTGAGAGGAATAATTTTTGTAGAATAATTCTAAAAGTTCTCTCCAAGATAATATTTACATGATGATTTTCAAAATGGAATTATTTTATTTGAATAAAACATATAAAAACATTATAAATTAATTATAATTTCTGTGTAGAGAAATTGATAAAAACCACTTTTGAAGAGAACATATTTTTGTAGCATAAAATGAGTTCACTGAAATTCAAGTTATTATTTATTATAAATTAATCAATATAGTTAAATTATTTAAATTATTTTTATATATTTTTCATAAATTTTTTATTATTATTCAAACCAACCAATTAAATGGATTGGTTATAAATTATTCCTATATCTTGGTTCATTTAGACTCGGGGATGCATTTAAAGCAAGCTATCAAATACCTCAAGATTATTTCAATGGAAATACATAAAAATTATTTTGGTGTTACATTCAGCTCTTCCTTTTATAAAACTTTCCACATCAGCAGTGATTCTTAGAATTTTCAAATGTATAATTTTTTTAATACTTCATCCTATATTATTTCTTTATTAAATTAAACTTTAAGACAACAAAACATTCCCTTTTTAAAACAACCACTCAATGGATCATAGGTCACCCATATCGCTTTACTTAAAACATTAGATGTAAAAAATAAAGTTTACATGGAGAGGGGTACCTCTAGTCATATTCAATTTGAGGATAGCGGTTGGTAATGGTGATCCAACCTATTTATTTTCAATTTCCTCCAATAATTTTTAGGGGTCACATTCTCACTACTACTTGTACATATTTCATTTTAGATAGTCTGTTGGGAATCATTTATCCTTGCAGGCTAGGGTTCCTTCAATATTGAGAGACAAATCACACAAATACTCATTTATTCTTTTGATTAATTTTTTCTAGAATCCTTTAACATACTTGATCTACTAATATAGGGCTCTCTTACAAATTTATAACTTTTTCATAGTTGTTTGATATGAGAGACCACTGAGACATACTTCATACTTCTACCCTGATTAAATATCCAGCAGATTTTTTTCATATTTTTTCATTCTTGATGAAACCTTCTATAATTGTTTTACCCATTCTATCATAACTTGAACAACCCCCTATTATTTATTTAATTCTATATTTTATTCATTAATCTTCCAGAGGGTTCTTTTAAGTGCCTTTTAGTCAGTGTTTGAGGCACCTTTCTTTAAGATTAACCTTTTTCGTTCAAAGCAGAAATTTCTTTCCATATTGAGATATTTATTTTTATTAAAAGTGATTTTCTTAAATGGAATACAAATAGATGTGTTCTTTATTACTTATTTGGTTATCCAAATTATAAAATTTCTTACCATAATTCCAGAGTTATCACAAATAAAACATGTCCTAAAAAAATACATACCTCTCATAGCCTTAATTTTAATGTTGATTCAGTAACTCTTATTTCACCAATGAGACTTTAGGATTATGTAAACACACTCATTATGTGACCTATTCATACCAAAAAGGCATAAATTGTTGTTATATTCTCTTAGAAGACTTTTATTCTATATTTAATATGAATTTTATATTTATCCATTAATTATAGACTTGTAAATACCTTATTTCCATAAATTCATAAATTTTGAATTTTACCTTCTCTACTTGTATATGTTTCCTTTGGAGTTATCATATTATTATCATATACTTTTTATAATCTCAGATCATATTCAGAAAATTTCATCTTTTCATCTTTTTATTTTAATTTCTTATCCATATCTTTCATCCCAGAACTACATTTTACTCTAATGTTTCTAGTTTATTCAAGATGAGTCTAGGGAGGGATAATTATTTCTTTTATTTTTTATGTGATATTTCTTTACATATCTCTTGGGTAATTTCTTTATATATAAAAATTTTTTGTTTCATTTTCTCTTCCATATTCATGATGTCAAAATATTATACCACCTCTTCAACTATCAACCTTTTATTCTCCATGAACAAATATTCCATGAATGTATAGTTCACTTCATTGATAATTTATTTCTAATCCACCTTCTCATGTAAGGATTAAATAATTTCTTTATTATTGAAGGTGAATATTCTAGATTGAATGATTATTGTTGTTTACATGTTTCCAACAGAAACTAAGCTTCTGATATTCTCTAGAAGTGAATTTGAATTTTTTAATTTGAAAGCTATTTTTTCAGAAATATATGAATAAAATGTTTTAGTATTATTTACATCATTTAGTGAATCAATAATCTTTGAATCATTTTTTTCTTATTCTTCTTGAACCTTTTCATAAGGCACTCTCCATCAATCTTCTTATTGGTTCATACTTTTTCCATGTTTTATTGTTATATTCAACACTGTGTTCTACAGTTATCTCTAATTTTATTGATATTCCATAAGTGTTTAAAGATTATTCTAAATTTAACAGTTTGTATCACAATGAATAATTTTCTTGTACATTCCATCATATAGAGTTATTATCAATACCTTCTATGTTCTTGAATTACTTACTCTTTCATTATGCTTCGTTAGATATTCATCTATTTTAAAAAAATCAATTAATTATATACCACAAGCATATAAAAATATAAACATATGCATCTTATAACTTAAAAAGATAAAACCTCTAAAACTGTATCCTTTAACATATGATCCATATGTAGAAAAAATATCAAATCAAATATTGAGGTTGAATTCAAAATAATAACCTTTATGCTCTAATATAATTATTTAGAACCAATGTCACCCATATATGAGATTAGTGAATTTGGGAGACCACAAATTTTTAACATTTACTTCCAGAACCTTTTCCTCAAGTTGTCAGGAATATTCATTCAACCTATTCAATCTATCAAATGTATCCACATTGCCTATCATGAACATATGTAGAATTTAAAGTGTAAATGGACATCAATATTTTAATTAGTTCACCACTAATGGATAATCCACATTGCATAACCCAATGATGTATTTATGTTTTTCATAATAGAATAATCATTATAGGGATATTATAATGGATTCAGGAAGGTCTCACTCCTAATCCTAGGCACAATACCCCTTCTCCACTCTCTCACACTGCTCAAGTAATGTATGAGTCTGTTTATAAACTCAAGGGTCTATTCAAATGTTTAAGGATATTTGGGTCTATATTAGTCATTTATGATACCTCAAATTTCATCTTTGTCTTTAGTTAGATGTCCTATTATGTGACTCCTTTTACTACTGACCTTTTCTTCAAGTCTATATGATAGTAACTCCTTTTAGGGAGTGTAGTCTTATAACTTCTTCTTATACCAATGTATGAGAGAATTATTTATGTGGGGATAAATCTACATCTTCATATTATTAGGAATATATTTCTCCAAATAAGGATAATTCATATTTTGTATTAACCTACAACTTTCTTCTTTAGACCTGATGCGGTAGTAGAATCCTTTTATTCTCTCAATCCCTTTCTTCATGATGACATGAATTTTATAGTATAATCCTCCATCTATATCTTTATCCTGTTATTTAAGATAAACCAAATTCGTCAATATGTTTAGTCCCTTAACACACCTTTCAAATATTAAATAATGGAATATATCCCACTCTACTTTCCCAGAACCATGTTATGTAGTATTTAGACATTCATGCTCAATTTCAATGTATCATACTCACAGTGTATTTCACAACATGTTCCTTCTTATGTTTCACGATATTTTCATCTATCATGAATGATAGTTCTTTTATTTGAATTACAATATACCAAATTTTTCCATGATCTTTGTCCTTTTATAATATGTATGCTTATTCTATAGTAAACCATTTATTCCCAAGAATTGATGTGTATCTCTATTTTTTGAATTACTTTTTTTCATTAAATGTGAATATATCTCTAAATCTCAGTCTTAACTCCAAAATTTATTCCAATAATCTCTTACCCCTTTTAGTATAACTATTTTTTATAACACATGTGAATGAATTTTATATATTCAAAAAATCATTCCATATAATCCATGAACCCCTCCTTTTAAAACCTACCACATAAAATATCTTAATATCAAGAAAGAATATTTTAATTTTAATCATAAAATATCATATTATGGAATTTAAAATTATTGAATCATTATTAAAATATGAATAATATTTTTCCAATTTTAATATCCCCTTAGGGATTTATTTATTATCCTGATTCAATGTTCTTTAAATCCTTCTGAATACTCAATCTTCTTCTACCTTTGAAATCCGCTTCTATGTTGAGATCTTTACATAAATTTTATAATGTTTTTTCCCACATGGGCCTATATCTTACAAAGAATAACTCATCTCAACAATTTATTCATTATTATAGAGATGTAAAATTCATAAAGTCCTAAATATTTACTTTTGAGTCTTATATTTAGTATAATTATGCTCATATGAATTATGTTTAGTAATGTGTTTTATACTGATGCATTGTTTTACAAGGAACTCTTACACTTAACACTCTAGAGACTTATGATCATTCCTTATTTTGGTCATAAGTTTAACACTCATGAATTTAGTAATTTGACCCCTAATGAATTTGTGCGATCAATTCATATTCTTAAGATATACACTCATGAATTTTCTATTTTTTAACTACATGCCCAATTGAATGCATGTTTAAATAGAATATACACAATAAAGAGAACACGTGTTGAACCAAATTAATATATGAATGGATGTAAATGGATACATGTTGAATTATGTGACAAAATAAAGGGTAAAAAATGACTACATATTAAATCAAATAATGTGAATGAAAAATTTTCAAAGTACTAAAAATACTGGAAATTGAGTTCCAACTGAACATGCATACTTTAACTGAAAACCTGTTGAATCAATCAAACCCGAATGAATACTTTAAAAAGTATTGAACTGGCCACATGATTTGTTCCACCCAACCATGCCTACTTCAACTAAATAGATGATGAAATTCAACCAACTATACCGAATGAAGAAATTCAATAGACAACACAATGAAGTCCAACCCCCCGTGCATTCTTCAACTGACCACATGATGAAAACCAATAATCTACATGTTGACGTCCAAATCATTATGAGAGAAAATATATCAATGTTCCAAACAGACTATAAATTGACACCAAATACCATATTAGTATTCAATTACTATGAAAGTATCAGTCATAAAACAACCACACTGACAATCAAAGCTACCAGATAAGGAAATTTAGAATGAAGAAAATTAATTTATCCTAATATTTACGTAGGTTATCCATTTTCCAAAATTTACCAAGCCTTAATATTTTCAATACTTTCCAAAAAATAATTTATATAAAAACTTCCCATAAAGGATATAAATTGAGCATTCTAATATTTTAGTCAATATAATCCCATTTCAATTTCAAAAATAAATACTGTCTACACTTATTCACAGTAATTCCATATATATATATTCCAAAAATATTCTAAACACTTCTTCATAATAATTCAATATCCATATTATTAAAAAATGAAATCCCATATAACCATGGATGCTACATTTTACTATAGAAGGATTTATATGGTTCCAATTGAATTACTGAGTATAAACTAGAAATATATATAAATTCCACCAAATATAGACACTAGTCCCATGTTCCTTGGAATTCAATTAGACATGACCTCATCATATATTCTAATTTTTGGATAGTTCTTTCAAACTACCCATCAGTTTGAGGAAGATAATTGATGCTCAAATATCTCTTATTATTCAAATCTTTTTCAAGACTACTCTAAACTTTTGATATGAAACAAGGGTTGTGAAGTACACCATGAAGTATCAAAAATTCATTGATATAGATTTGTTCATGATTCCCAAAGGGTATATCTTCCCTTATTGATTGGAAATGTGTAGAATTTATAAATTGATCCAAAATAACACATATTACATCATTCCTCTTATATTTAAAGGGAATTCTAGTAAAATAATTCCATTTTAATATTTCCTCACATCTTAGTTAGTATGGAAAGAGGTTACAAGACATCCTTAGGATGCTATATCTCAACATTAATATATTTTCAAATTGTGGAACTTGACACATAAACATCATTTTTCAATTGATAAATCCTATCCATCTAGATAATTTTATTATTTTAGGTTTTGGAGGTATTAGTAGGAGATAAAGAGAGATTGGATATTGAATCATAGAATATAGTTTGGGAAAGGGCCACTACATGTCCTTAGTGGTCACAACATGAAGGGGTGGCTATAGTTGGTGGATAGTTATTGGGTCAACGTATGGAGGATGTGTGACAAAAAATGAAGGGTTTGAGGAGATTTAATAAAGTAATAAACCTAATGTTTCATTAGGGATAATATTATATAGATTTTTCTTTTACCGTTATAAAGAATATATTTTTTAATTTTATATTTATTACATGAGCAATATCTGATGGTGAAGAAAGAGTCCAAATATGTATTTTTGGAAAATTTAGAAGTCTTATATTTTGGAAGAAACTTACATAATACATTTTTAATATTATATTTTCCGCTTTTTCAGTTTTCGGGTCATGATGTATAGGTTTTAATCATACATTATAAATATTATTTTATTAAATAGAAATCCAAGGAATGGAATATGATAATGGTGGCCTAAATTAGTGAAACTTGGGATCATCATAATTAAAAATATCATGCATCTAAGAGAATGGGTTCTAATGTTAGAAAAATGAATAAATATACCAGTTAGATTAACCCTTGAAGCCAAATAATCTGTATTTTGGTTCCCTTCATTCAAGGTGTAGAGTAAGGTAATGTGATCTTCAAATAGTGATTTAAATATATGGATATAGTAAATAATAGACTAAGGTATAGCCATAAGATCTTAGATATTTTAGAGGATGACCATCGAGTCAGTCTGAACCAAAGATAGATCAATATTTTTCTTAGTGCATAGTTCCATCCCATTAGGCACACCACAAGTCTCCACTATAAGTGAATAACCTTGGAAATATGTTATACTAAAGAAAAATATCATAAAGAAACATGATTCATGAAAAAAACCACAAAAATTCATTACATGTGAAATATAGGACCCATAGATGTTGAGCTTAAAACCATTTAATGGGGGAGTCTGACAAATCTAGTGACCCTAGGGATTCGGTCACTACTTGGAGGGAGAGGAGATGGTGAGATGAAAAATTTTCCTAATGGATGGAGTATTCTCCAAAAATTTACGGAAAGGCACTATGTAAGCCACCTGAAACATAGCTCTAACCACTAGATGAGTATTCTAAGTACCAACACCATCATGAGGGTTCTTGTTCCTAGCTTCCCAATTGTACAAAAAAATGGCTACAAATTGAATATTTATTTCCTTCATCTTCATGATATTTCCTACAACCCATTATACTAGTAATTATGGAACTCACAACTATTTCATGTGAGGGTTGAAATCCCTATGAATTCACCAATCTCACACCACATGTATATTTCTCGATCACCTTCAAATATCATGCACCACATTTCCAGGAATTTTTTTGATATTCCTTTTCTAATAAATTACCATACTTAGTTCCCATGAACACACATTTATCTCTCTATTAGTTCAAATAAATATTATTGAATATGTAATTCTGTTAATAAAGAACCATGTCAGTGAACAATGGGTATCTACTGGTGATCCTAAAAGAGATTTTGTGGGTCATGAAACCTGTAAAACCAAGAACAATACATGCCTAGTTGTGGTTTGGGAAGATGATTACCCCATATCCAATAATCCTATGAAATTCTTCCAAAACAGAATATGGCCATGAATAAAGCTCAGATATCTAGATACCTTCCCCTTCAGGTGTTTCAGGATATGTCAATATTTTCTAGTAATAAATTTCCATGGAGATTAAAACCCGCAATAACATCAAGTTTCATCTTGGATTATAGGATATGCATTGTTCTTGAAACATCCCTCATATTTATACAACCTTCATCCCATGTTTTATCCAATCTTTACCATGAATCCTAATGGAACCTCCCATCTGAGCTGGAATACCAAATAAATGAGACCATGAGTTTCTCTGTATCCCCAATGAATATTTTTTGTAACTTTACAAAACCAAGAGGATATGTATTTAGATGGACATGATAACATAGTTATCCAGAGTGATCCTTCCACCAAAATAAAAAAACAATATTTCTATTTGTTAACACAATTGAAAATATTTTCAATAAACCAGTAAAAATGGTTGAATTGGATTTTTCTAGGTGATATAGGGGATCACAAACACTCCATGTGGAAGAATATCCTAAGAATTACCAAGAAACCTTCAATAAAATTGTCATGAATTTTTGAATAATAGGATGAGATGTAGACACTACTATTTTAATGATTAATAATTTAGTCAATCCATCTATAATAATCATCCATGAACTATTGAATCATTATAGATATTTCATGATAGCATTGAGGAAGTATACCACTTAATTTTCAAACAGAAGATGAGAGATTCCATTGGATCCACCCACGCTTCTAAAAAAATTATCTCAGTTTTAGAGAGATTTAAAATGATATTTTCTGAGAGAATCCTACACCAATATGAATGGTTTGGGGGATAATGTGTCACCTTGCATCATAACTCAAATATTTTTCATGAAACCACAATTATTATGCATAAAAGATCTAAAAATTCACGTGGAGCTATAACATATAAAATACAGGTTAATAACCCAATTATAGAATCCTAGGAATCCCATCACCTTGATAATGAAGTTCAATTCCATTATATTATAGGATTTATCCATGTAGATCTTTTTGGAAACATTGGAACCCAATTAATTTGAGTTGATTTCACCCATCATTTCATGGGAAATACCAATGGAACCCAAAATTTACTATCTCTGGATAAATCTATGATACTCCTCAAAAACCCATTTGTGCAGCATTAAAGATAGATTTTTATTGAGGATACTTGTCAAAACTTTATAAAAAAAATTAAACATATAGATTGGTCTAAAATTATACAAGGATGATGGGTCCTTAAATTTTAGAATAAGGACTAGGGTAGTGGAACTTGTCACCCAGGGGAGCCCATCTCCATGTAAAAAATCATGGATATCCTTGAAAAACTCCTTCTTCACTAGATCTTACATAGATATATAGAAGTAATCTAAAATCCTTCTTAGATAGGATAAATTTCAGGTTTTTGGGAATTATTGTCCTCCAAAATATCATTTTCTTGAATAATGTCTCAAAACATTGAGTTTTTGAGATTGATTGAAAATTGGGGAATAAAATCTTAGAGTGAAGTAATATTTATTGAGTATCTTATTTTCATATAGTGTTTGACATCAATAAGTAATGATTCAAAAAACACCTCTTCCATACCTCCCATAACTACTAGATCATTGTTATAAGTTTCATCCACCAAGAGAATGTTTGGACAGATCACTCACCTCTTCTCCTTGATGAAATCATGAAAATACACCATATTACAATCACCATCCTTGATCTATATTTATCTAGAAAGTTACTAATCTTCCCTCTCATGATCTATGAAAATCTCTAAAATATGAGGATTCTTGAGCACTAGTAACTCAAGATGCTCATCCTACCCACTATCAATAAGCTAAGACTCAAGGAGTTAGATGCTAATATTCAGATAATCAAGATCAATCCAATAGGAATGCTTACTATTACTCCATGATTGTAGGAAATCCGTTAAATTCATATTCTTGTTTTTAAGGATAAACCATGAAGAAACAAGCACTGGTTTTTCACCCGACACCCATACATCCAGAATAAATCTTAGGCCTGAGGGATACGAGTTAGATAATAAGAAGAACCGACCCCCCATCATTGTGTGACTCTAGGTTGATATGAAGAATGAAGTGATCATAGAGTTCCCAAACAAGATAATAAATGATAGTATTCAAGTATGGGGAGATAGACTAGAAATTATTGAAGCATATATCCAGCCAACTCCAAACCCACCTACTACCTTTCTAATTATTTTTCTGGGTGTAATTATCACCAATAAAGTCCAGGTCCGTAAAACAGGTCTAAGTGATACAGTCAAAAAAATATTTCATAGACTTCATTGGATACATTCTCCCCATTTCTTCTTATATTCATATAAAATGAAATTAAAATCGCTACCTATGAATCAAGATGAGCTACCCGGGTTGAAGAAACCAATATCAAACCCTAAATTCTCTCTAGAAAATTCATCACATGTAGCATTGGAAAATGAGAAAAAGAAAGGCTGAGACCCATTAATCATCCAAATTATGATAAATTGATCAGAAAAAATGACACTCTCCACTATAATATCACTTCTAAATAAATAAAAATATGGATATTAGTTGTGTCTCCATGCATACAGTCTTGGACTCCAAACCCGTGAGGAAAATTTGAAATCATGGAAGAATTTTGTTTGTGTTAATGAATAGAAACCAAAGTAGTGCTAGTGTGGAAAAACTCATTTGAAAGATAGTCAGTCTTTACCTGGGTTTCTAATCCCCAAGAATTCCAAACAAGAATATAAATCATTTAGGAATTATAAACCTAGTGGAGGAGCTAGACGCTGGGGTATCTTTAGTCTAGAATTGGATATTATCCATCTTTTTTCTAGTTTTTGATCTAGTATATATTCCACTAAGAGAAGAACCCCATCATAACATCCTCAAAAAGAACCTCTAGCTCTGTTGAGAGAGTTATCTTATCATTAAACACATCAAAAGAATTTTTGAGAGGAAGGGTTGAGCTACCTAAAGGGATCAGGTCTAACTATTTATAATCTTCTGAGGGAGATGAGGAATAAACCACTTAATAACGATGTTGAAGATCCTTACCTTGAGAAGGAGTGGAACGTAAAAATGGCCCCAAAAAATTTGGAAATATTAGCTCATGTCTCATCCTATAAACTACTATATCCATACATGACACCCTAGTCCACATAGGAAATAGTTTTTAGGGAAACAAGACCTAGGGAGTAAAGAAAAATCACTAGATAATGTATTATTAAGGGACTTGACTTGTAAAAGGATTCCATGTGTACTGAGCCTATCGATGATGATACATCCTACACACAACTACTGGGCACTAATAGCACCAAAATTGGATTAGAAGATTCCACATGGTAAGATAAAATGAATCCAAAATGTAACATTCTTCAATATGATAGTACATTACCTTGATGGTAGCATTCGAAAAAAAACATGTTTGGGAAGAAAAAATAATCCCCTTCAACTAGGATAACAAATCACTATATTAGAGAATTGTATATGGTAGTAGAGTCTTTTGAAGGTCCAAATCCATGAAAATAAGGGAAACTAAGTAATCCGACAAGCTATAAGACCAAACATCCATGCATAATAAATACCCAATCACAACACCAATACCTCACTAGAAGTATAGTTTGGGGGAAAAAGTGGCAAGACATGGAGATTAATCCATATTCCTATTTGGGGAGAATCTCAACATCCATGTGTATCCATAGACAACCTAAAAAGTGGGAATCACCTTTTTCCTACCACGCAGTGACTTCATGACCATGCAAGCATGAAGTTATACCTGAAAGATACAACCACAACATGGAGTATGGGAGACTGATTTTAGTGGTTTTCTCTTCGGAGATATCATTCAATGATCTTTTGGTATTGGTATGACACTTCCTAATTTATAGCTAACTAATTAATGGATTGAGCCTTAAATGAAGGGATAGTGGATTATATTAAGGTGTGGATCTCAGAAGATATCTTGATTCATCCCCATCATAGCATGATTAAAACCTATTTTATCATGATATTTTTTATTTTATAGGAATTTTTTAAATTTAGAAATAATATTGAAATGTTTAATATTCCTTCCATTTATCTCAAACCTCAAGTGATCAGAGGTGCTTCCTTGGAGTTATTTGATTGACCAATGATTTTTTTTCAGTGGATTCAAGAGATAGGTCAATTTTTATTTTATGTGAGTTCAAATTCTTTTCCTATTAGATTATTTTTTCGCATACTTCATCAAGGATGTTTGTATAAGTAGTTTGGAGTTGGTTTTGGTTGATTTGTGTAATGGTTTTGATGATTATTATAGTGATTTAGGCTCCAAAATCATTACTTATTTGATCTTGTGATAATATTATCCTCACCTTATTCTTACATAGTGTTCATAATGATTTATTTAAGGTAGGATATTTGAGAGATCTCTTTAGTTTTTTTATAATGCGGAAGTAAAGTATTTTTTTATATCTTTTTTTGAATGGTAGAGATTATACTAATGGTAAATTATGAAGAAGTAGTCAATTCACATGTGTTTATATGTTCCAAGGTATTACTTATGTCATTTAGGTATCATTACCATTTTTTAAAAAATTGTTATCACTACTAGGATATGTGTACTACTGTTGTGATTTTATTACTATAATCACCTTTTATAAAAGATAAACTTCTCAATGATTGTAAATAAACAATGGTGTGAAATATAATTTTTTTTGTTATGATCCATGAAAGTGGCATTGAAATCTTTGTGAATTCATGTAGTGAAAAGGTAAATGTGAGGATGTTTTCATCTTGGAATTTCTCGGTACCTATTTTTGTAATCCTTTTTTTGTGACTAGTGTTGTTGTGAAAGTGGATATTTCTGTCTGATTTTGGGGGTGGGATGTGATGGGTAGTGAGGATGTCGCTGGTTTCAATGGTTTGATGAGGGATTTGGTTTTTATAGAAAGGTGGTGGTGTAACTAGTTTTTGGATAAATAAATAATTGATGTTTATATTTGGGTGTTATGGGTGGATATGAAATATATGGAATAAAATAAAAATGATAAATATACTAAAGGGATTCACTAGAATCAAATTGAATCTTAACTCTTAAAGAATTGATAATTCTTGAAATCAATGGTATGTGGATATAATTAATTATAGTTGATTGATAATTAATGGATTGAAATTAAATATGGAAATTAATGTAATAAGGAGTGTAATATTTATGGTAAATGTTAAATATAAAAATGTTTTAGGATATGATAAAATGGGATTTTGTGGGTGGTTGATATAGCTATTTGGTCTTGGAACGTGGGCTAATTGGTGATATAGAAATGGAAATAGACATTAATATAAGGATTTTTATGATGTAGTAATGCTCATGGGATGTGTAGAACTATTCTAGTGAAAACGATGTTGGTTGGACTTATTTGTTCTTTTATTATATGATATTTTTTATTATTATTTCATACACACCCCCACTAAATTCAGATAACGTCACCCATGACAAATGTTTTTTGGCTCTAGGTTTCATCCCCAAACATCCATGTTGGTGAAGGAATGGATGTATGAATACTTTAACATCCCCACACACCCTTCATGTGTAGTATGGGATAAAATTTATTGACTTTATAGTATGTGATATACAAGATGACTTGGTTATGACTTTGTGAAGATGGTGGATGGTGGGGGTCATTCTTGGTAGGTGGATGGAATGAAGAAGATGTTCTTCTAGTTTAGGATGCCCTAATTTTTGGAATATGAATATGTGGTTGTAACTGTGGATTAGTGCCAATCAAAATTTTAGACCCTATACGAGATGGGGAAGGTTGGGTTTTCTTCCAAACAACATTAGTAGTGAAATGATTACTTATAATAGTTACTATGAGACCATTGGAGCCTACATGGGTTCGGTAAGGAAGGGTTTTAGTATGATTAAATCATATCCTAATTGATATATTAAATGTTTGATTTCGTGAATATGAAAATTATGGGATCACTAGAACATTTTTACTTAGTTCAAGAGAGAAAAAAAATATTGGGTAACTAGTGCATGGCATTCTCATTATTATATTTTTTAATATTACATTATAATACTTAGATGTGACACATGGTGATTGAGCCTTAACAAGGTTAGGTTAATTGACTTGAATATGGTGTATGTTGGGTTTACAGTTTATTCACCATGACATCAATATTATTCTTCATCCTTTTTTCTTGAGTGTTATTGGAGAGAAACCTAATGAGTATCCATGTACGCTCAACCCTATATATAAATACTATATTAATTGGTTTCCAAGATTTATTTGGACAGCAGTGTAGACATTATTAACTTAGATCTGGGATCTACAGCTGGAGATGCTGTTTAAACGTTTATTTTTGAAATTTTATCTTAGAGAATTATTTTTAAGACATTTCCATGTATTGAGGTTATTTTAGGATATTGGTTTTATTTAAATAAAATAATTTATTCATGATTTTATTTCCACATTCATGGAATTTATGAGTGTAATGTCTCCCATTTGCATGATTTATACCCTCATAGCTACTCTCCACCAAATTGACTATTAGAGGCAAGATTTTAGGGACATTCTCATATTTATTAAATGCCCAATAGAGGTTCAGAGTAGAAAAAGGTCATGGAAAAGTGGTAGTCAATCTAGTTTGAGTGTTAGGATAGATATTGGGGTTCAATATCAGTCAATATTTCAGGGTATTGATAGGGAAACATTACTTGTCAATCATAGTGTGTGAGAGGGTAGGGGAGACCAACTTTGGAACAAGTGACTAGGTCTCCTTATGATCTGAAGCAAGTATCATAAGTTAACTAAACACTATATGTGAGGTAATTTTTATTGCCAGGTAAAGACCTAGGGAAGGAACATATATTATACATGTTTGCGCTTGTGTTTGATTTGGGGTGATTTTGGAAAAAATAAAATTAATCTAATTAAATGAAACATAAAAAATTCCATTTACTTGACCTTAAGATGTTTAATTAATTTGATTATAAATAGATCCTTGTCATCGGAAACACATTTCTTATTGTGGGGAGGTGTGATACGTTGATCTAGTTTACCACTTAAGGGTTGATATGGTTAAGGAGGATGAGTTCTGAAGGAGTATATTGTGTGAATTCCAATATCAATTCTTGGTGAAGTATGATAGGAATGTCACTAATTTGGAGATAGAGTGATGGTTTCATGAGTTAAAGATAACTTTTAGTCTATTTTTTAGAAGATATTATATGGTTATATTGGATGTTATTAATCCATGAGGATAAGTTCACTAGGGATGGAGATTGTATCTTGAGAAGTGGAAAGAGGCATAGGTTTCATGAGATGATTTTTATAGGATGTTTAATGTGGTGTTACTATCATCAATAATTACAGAAATGAAGAGGCATGCGATTATTTCCCTATATGAAGGAATCCTGAGTGTATAAGAGCATGGAATTAATTTCAAGGACCTACTCTACTTCATCCCTAGTCACTTTTTGAATGAAAATTCTAGAGTGAATGGGGATGAGTAGTTGTTGTATCTGGATACATAGTATATAGTCACCCATTTATGGTTTTTATTTACTTGTAAGTGTAGAAGAATATGGAGGTGATTGAGAGGATTCATGTACAACCATGATCATCTTGAAAGGTGCAAGAACCCAAATATTTATTTAAGGTATGGATCTTGAATTTGGGATATTTTTGATGAAAAATAAAGAAATGGGAATTTTCTAAGTACATGTCGTGTAATCCTGAGTAAACACCATGTACCCAAGAACCGTATACAACCACCTACTATCCATGTAAGGACCAAGTACATGGCCTTGTAGGTGACCTGGAAGACCACATAATGTGGGGTCTAGTTAAGGCTACTACATGGAGTGTACCTTTAACGAACACACTGTGTAGTTTTTTTATTTGATAAATCAGAGTGGGGTCATGTCTCATCCTTAGAAATGTCTTCTTCTGCTCTTGGTTCGTAAAGGAGAGCGATGGAATGATGAAGAACATCAAACCCCTCCTGATTCTCTATCCGACATCTAATTGGGATGTTGTCGGGTGCGTTGAAATATCAACAGTGAGTTCTCAGTTCCCCTTGAGCCCCTCTTCATAATTACTCCTCTCTCTTGGGTTATTATAGGTCGAACATTTTTAACATCTTTGTAGATCTATTCTATTATAGGCTGATTCAAGGGACAAAGTTCAAGGGTATTGATTGTACCACATCGTGGTAGGTGGTTTGTGCTTATCGTTGATTGTATTTGGATTATATATGATAAAATTTCCATTTACCCACTTTTAGTGTATTGCGTGTTTTGGAATTTTACCCTGTTTAATAACTGCTATGGTTTGGTTGATTGATTAATGGTTTTTTACTATGCAAATTATTATATACCCTTCTTTATGGGACACCCATGGGTGAGTTCCCTTATTTTATTGTTCATGGATATTTTATCTAAGATACCTGTTGAATTTCCTTGTTTCCATGACATGTTTTGTAAGGATGATGTTTATGATTATATGAAATGCCCGTGTTATGCATTGGGAAGGTTTGACCAAAGGGGAATTGACTGTGAGATATTCTTGAGGGAGGGTCAGTTGTGTATATTTTACTATTATGTGACACAATTTTATTGACCATGAGAGCTACCATGAGGTCGTCAACCCATGGGTTTAGACCATGAGAGATTTCCCATGTGGTTGTTTATAATTGATTGATCACATATTAGACTCTGTGGTATTCACCATAAGATCTACCAAAGTAGTCATTTAGAATTTATTGATGACATGTTGACCTAGTGTATTGACTATGAGAGCATCCCTGAGGGTCGTTTTCAAGTGTTTATTACTATGTTAGAAAAGAGGGGTTAGACCGTGAGAGCTACCTAGAGGGCCAATCTTAAATGAAGTGTTGTTATATTGGAATAAGGTAATTAGACTATGAGAACATTCCCATAGGTCAATTATTAAATATTTTAATGACTGTGAAAAGTCCTCCAAACCAAAGCACAAACTTGGACTTGGTCTTACTAGTTAGTTTATATGGTCTTCTGAGTCATCAGTTTTACTAATTTCATAGGGGATATAGATCATAAGATAGATCCCAATTTTAAAAGATTAAACATATAGAATAATAAATGTAAATGAATGTAATTGAAATTTTTTGGATTGTTTACTTTTGAGTAATTCCTAGTTTATTACTTCATTTATTCATATTACCCCATATATATATATATTCATTGATTGTTGGGCATAGATCATTTGGTGTTTTTCTTACTTTGATTCATCACACACCCTATTTGGGTCATGATTCTAGACTTAAACATATTATATGATTACAGGTATAGATAAGGGAAAGATCCCTTCTTTATCAGGTACTTGATTTCTATTGGAGTTGGAGAGAATGTCACCTAGATGAGGCTTACGATGCTGTTGGAGTTTACTATTTTTCTATACATTGGTTTTAGTATTTTATTTCCATCATTGTGTCTTTTTTGGATACATTCCTAGACACATGTTCCATGCAACATTTATATATATATGCTCGAGTTGTTATATTACTATTTGTCTTCCGCTATTTACTTTTGTTGTATGGTATTACTACTTCCGCTATTGTTTACTATTTTATTTAGGCAGTGTATACTCTTCCAATGAGGGAATAGTTCTCCCATTATCACACTGTGGCCCTCGCTGCTAGTCAGAAGCATTTGGAATTTAGGGAATTGCGCTTGAGGTTATGTGACCAACTGGGTTCGGGGCACCTTTGGGCAGCACCCGAAAGAAAGACGTTACAAAGTGGTATTAGAGGAGGTTATTTTATACATTTCCTTATTATTTGGAATCAATTGAATGGGATAGAAAGGAATAGTTAGTTGGTAATAAGTTGTTCTTGGTAGTAGCAAACTCGTGTACAGGGAAAAGACATGTTACCCTGAATATTGAAATTTTTTTTCCGGTTTTTTAATTGTTACAGTTGATTTGATTTCACCATTGGGTGATACAAATTTCTTTTCTATTATTGTTTATATTTCTGAGGTTCAATTTCTATTTCACCCTGATGAGCTAAGGGTATGCCATCTCATGCATCATATAGGCACTTGCTAGAGATCACATGTCATGCATTCTTGCCATGCCATTTAGGATGCATTAATGATTTCATGGTGTTTTGTTAGATGTTGAGCTAGATACGGATGATATTATGATAGATTATGTGATATAAATACCTATTATTTTAATTGGGTATTGGTGTATGAAAGGTTTCTTTTGGATGAACAACAAACGTTGGTCCCTGAGGTATTATGGGACCTCTTGGATAAGAATTTAGAGGATCATGTTTGATATTTAATTGAGTTCTGCCAATTTATGGTGTGAAAAAGGATTCCAAACTTTTATTCACAGGGATTATGGACTCGTACGAGTTAGAATTTTTCATGTAATGGACAAAATATTATGTTTTAAGGGTTAGGAAGAATTTTTAGAGGCATACTATATAGAAACCCATTAAACATGGCATGTGGTGTTATGAACACACACCATGTGTTCTTCTGTTCTAGAAGAACTGACTTTTCTTAAGTACACTGCATGTAGTTGTTGATAGTGTGACTGAATGAGTGAGCAGAGACATAGGATTGATAAATGCTTGGAAGAACACACCGTGTACTAGTAGCACACGCTGTGCTGTAGAGACCATGTATCTGTTTATGTGACGAAAAACACAGGTGGATGAAAATTGGGTTGTACAAACTGTGTCAAGCTTATACACTCCGTGTAGTGATCGACTGTGTATCTGGACATGTGACTAATGACATGGGTGGATGGAACATAAGTAGTACATGTTGTGTCTAGGGTTATAATGGAAGGTGGTTTTAGACCATGAGAGAACTGTGTAGTCCTAGTTTTGTAGAAGAAATTGGGAAGGACAGAATATTCAAGTACACATCGTGTATCCGGAGAAACACGTCGTGTGTATGAGGAGTTATATGACTAGGTTGGCAGAGTTACATGCCCATGTTAAAATCTTATGGAAACATGTTGTGTAGTTTTTCTATATGCCCTATAACCCTCCTTTGTAAAACATGAATTATTTACTTATCTTGTTCCATTCTTTCACTTATAAGTTGCTGTCATTGATAATCATGAACTAAGGTATATGCTTGAACTTGTAGAGTCATGACACTGAGACGTCCTCTGGTTGTATTTCAGGTGCAGGGGGATGATTAGACACTATAAATGGTAAATTAGGGACTACCAGTAGATCCTCCCATTGTGCCCATCTTGGAACCAACTATTATGCTAGAAATAGGTTCAAATGAAAAGTACCATGAAGGCTTTATGAGAATGATGTATGCTTTTTAGGGAAAAGTACATCCTACCCCGAGTATGGCAGAGTTGAAACAAGTGTTCCAGTAGCATCATCCTCCCAATTTTTTAGGGGATGGAGGTCCACAAGTTACAGAGTAATAGATGAAGGTCATGCTTTCTATCTTCGAGCATTTGAAGATGCCTCCTGAGAGGAGGGTGAAGCTCACGATGTATATGCAGTGTGATTTACCCAAGAGATGGTGGGATTTTATCTCATAGGTGGGATATCATCAGGATATGGCTTGAGAAGAGTTTCAAAGGTCTCTATCTGATTACTTCTACCTTGAGATGTTGAGGTCCGATTGAGCCTGGGAGTTCATGCATTTGGAGAATGACACTATTTTTGTGATGGATTACTCTTTTCATTTTACTGTGCTTCATCGATTCACACCTATTTTGGGAGGTGAAGAATTATCACTTTCTATGTGATTTGAAGATTGTATCAGGTATGAAATATGATCATAGGTGAATGTTTTTAGGTTGAATTTGGTGACTGCTATAGTAAATCAGGCTGTGATTACTGAAGACAGCCTAAGGGAGTTAGGATCTGTGAGCCAGGGTGATTTTTCATCTAGGGCTAATAATCCTTCTAAAGATAGTAGGAAGTATCACATAGAGCTCTCTAGTGATGTTACTTCAGGTATCTGTGTGGTATTATATCCGTATGGGAAGAGTGGGCATATGAGACCAAATTGCTCGAGGGACCCATTCGAGTGTTGATCTTATGGAAAGATGGGTCATCTTTAGAATTTTTGCAGGATGTTTTCATCTACAATGAGTGATAAGGGATCTGTTATGACTCCACATTTAGGAGTATTACCACTAGTTTCTCATTATTAAGGAACTAGAGTTCATCAAGGCGTTTAGTCCGTGGAGGTGGTCAGGGTCGTAGTAGCCAGACGAAAGGTTTTCAGTGACAATAGGGTGGATCTGCTCAAGGAAGCCAGGCAGGGTCACAGGGTCATAGTATAGGTCAGACCTTTGTTATGGAATAGACCCATCAAGAAAAAGTTCATGAACCCTCTATGGTTAAAGGTACAATTATTGTTTCCTCAGTTTTAGCCTTTTCTCTTTTAGACATGGGGATTCCTATAGTTTTATATCTATTTACATTATGGAGAGTCTTGGGCTCTTTATCATTACTTTTTAAGATGTTATGATGCTAAACACTTAGTTGGGGATTAGGATGACTGGTGTATGTCAGTGAAAGTGGTGCCCTCTTGAGGTTGGTGGGTGTCATTTATTAAGGGATATCTATGTCTTAGTGATGGCATGTTTCAATTTAATTCTTGGAATGTACTAGTTAGTCTCCTTTATGACCTTTATTGACTGCTATTGACGTAGGGTGAGTTTCATGTCACCAGAGGGTGGGACTTTTCTACACAAGGGAGAATGGGATGTCTAGGAGAGTAGAGCGAGACCTGAGCATCATGGGTTGGGAAGAATTACTGCCCATATTTCTAGTTTATATCTAGATGACCAGGTGACTTCATAGATTGACTTTCATCCAGTGGTGGATCATTTTAGATATGTATTTCTAGATGAATTTTTAGGCTTTTTTATGGATATAGAGGTAGATTAATCTATTGAGATTGTTCCATGAGTGGAACTGGTGTCCATTCATCCTTATTATTTGTCTACCCCATTGTTGCAAGAGAGAAAGAAGCAGTTATAGTAGTTGCAGGAAAATGGTTTCTTCTGACCCAGTACTTCTTATTGGGGTTTGCCAGTCCTTTTGGCAAAGATGGCGGGAAATACCCAAAGACATTGTGTGGATTATCAGAAGATGAACCAGTTGACGATCAAGAATCAATATCCCTTGACGACTATTGTTGATCTCTTTGATCAGCTTTGAGGAGCCTGAGTGTTATCGAAGATTGACTTGAGATCCATTTATTATCAGTTGCGAATTAGACCATCTGATATACCTCTTACAGCCTTTCAGAGTAGGTTTGTCTATACGATTATTTTGTTATTCTGTTTGGTCTCATGAATGCTCCAGCAGTTCTCCTGGAACTAATGAAATGAGTATTCTATCCTTAGTTGGATTCTTTTGTAGTAGTCATTGTGGATGATATCGTGATGTACTCTCACACTCGATGTGACCATTACATCCATCTTGAGATTGTATTGAGTACACTAAGAGAGCATTAGTTATATGATATGCTATCAAAATTCCACTTTTGGATGGACCAAATTCACTTCTTAGTTCATGTCATATCAGAGACAAGAGTACCATTAGACCCATAAAATGTGAGAGAAGTAGTTTCCTAGGATAAGCTAAAGAACTTATTTGATGTACAATGTTTTATGGGGCTAGTTGGTTACTATATACACATTATACAAGACTTTTCACACTTAGAAATGCCACTAAAGGGACTAACTAAGAAGGGTGTGAAGTACTAGTGGACAGATTCATGTGATTTAGCCTTTAAGGAGCTAAAAGGGTGGTTCAATTCAGCACTGGTACTAATTTTTCTAGAGTTGGGAAATAGTTACACAATTTACCATGATTAATCAGGTATTAGTCTAGGAGTTGTGATTATTAATGGGGAAGGAGTCATTTTGTACGAGTCTTAGTAGTTGAGTCTACATGACAGGAATTACCCGACACACAATCTCATGTTAGCTACACCTGTGCATGCTTTGCGCTTTTGGAGATATTATAATTTGGGAGAGAAATTTGTGGTGTAAAATGAAAAAATCCTCTTGTATATCTTTAATCAGTGTGATCTAAATTTCATACAGAGAAGATTGGTTGAGTACCTTTAGTATTTTGACTTTGAGCTTGCCTACATGTCTGGAAAAGGGAACACAATGGCTGATGCGCTGAGTAGAAGGACTCAGATACATGCATTTTAGGAAGCCAATAGTGAGTGGAATCTTATGGATTTGTTCTCTATGATGTATTTGGAGGTGCATGACAGGTAAGGGATTACATTTCATTATTCTATAGTTGTTAATTCTACTCTACTGGATCAATTGCAATTGAGGCAAATATCAGATTCTGATGGCCTAGTCCTACGGGAGAATGTATCAGGTGAGGACCCTACTCCTGGGTCGAATATAGACAAGGATGAGGTTTTTCATTTTCATGGATGTGTATGGGTTTCAGCTGAAATATGTGAGAATTTGATACGAGATTTTCAATATTCAGTATGGGAATTTCATCCTAGTGTCACCAAGATGTATCAAGATCTACACAGTCAGTATTGGTGGCTGAGCATGAAGAGGGATGCATCTTGTTTTTTATTAGTTGTTCCACCAGTCAGCTGGTGAAGGCAGAGCATCTGTGATCAATAAATACTTTTATAGTAGTTACCCAATCCTGAGTGGAAGTGGAATGATGTCATGATGGACTTAGTGATAGGTTTACCAAGGTCACCTCAAGGGAATTATGTGGTTTTTGTTGTTATTGAAAGGCTCAAAAAGGTTACACATTTATTTTCAATCAAGGAAACCTTCAGCGTTGATGAAATTGAAAATTTGTACATCTGACATATAGTACGTTTTCATGGGGTCCCCCACTCCATCGTTTCAGATAGGGATGCCTGGTTTACTTCTCGTACCTGGTAGAGACTATATAGGGATTTGGGTATATAAGTAATTCTGATTACAACTTACCATCCCCTGAAATATAGACAGTCTGAGCGCACAATTATGGTTTTAGAGGACATACTTCAAGCATGCGTCCTGGACTTTTGGGGCTCTTTGGAGAGACACATAATCCTGGTAAATTTTTCATACAATAACAGTTTTCAGGAAGCGATTCATATGGAACCTTATTAGGCTCCATCTGGCAGGCTATTCTGATCACCCCTATATTAGTTGAAAGTAAGAGAGGTAGCTATGCTCAGACCTCATCTTGTACAGGAGACCACTAAGTAGGTGGAGTTGATTCAGAAGAGGATGGATACTGCACAATCTTGGTAGAAATATTATACTGATCGATGGAGATGACCTCTAGAGTTTGAGGTCAGAGATCCGTTTTTCCTACGCGTCATGCCGAGGAAGGGACATAGGAGCATTGGGAGACATGGTAAGCTTACACCGAGATACGTCAGTCCTTTTAAGGTTTTGGAGAGAATCAAGCCAGTTTCCTATTGGTTTCAATTACCACAGGGGTACTAGGCTATGAACATCATCCTTCATGTTTCTCATCTACGACACTACCTTTTGGACCTGTCTCACATTTTTCAACCCAAGGAGGTTGAGTTGGAGGTGAATTCATCCTATGATGAGAACCCTATTCTAATTTTTGATCATATCCCAAAGGTTCTTAGGGATGATATGTTCCTCTAGTATGGGTACTATGGAAGTACAGGTGAGTACATTACAAGACTTGGGAGAGGGTGGCTGACGTACAATCATAGTGGCTAGAGTTGTTTCATGTTTCTTCTTCACCACCTTTGGAAGGGAAATTTGGGGACAAATTTATTTAAGGGGAAAAGTATATAAGAACCTGAATCTTCATTTCAGGTATGGATCTTGAATTCAAGTTGTTTTTTAGGAAAAGGGAAGAAATGTGAATTTTATAAGTACACCCCGTGTACTTCTGAGTACACACCGTGTACCCCAGTACCACATACAACCATGTACTGGCTATGTAATGGCTGAGTACATAGCTGTATATCTAACCTATCTAACCACTGAAGGTGGGGGCTGTTCAAGGCTACTATACAGAGAGTACCTTTAATAAAGACTCTATGTCATTGTCTTTTTATTTGATAAATCAGTGTGGTTTTCTATCTCATACTTAGAAATATCTTCTTCTCCTATTGGCTCATACACAAGAGTGACAGAATGAAAATGAACATAGAACCCCTATTAGTTCTTTATATGACCTCTGATTGAGATGTTGTCGATTCTGTTGGAATCCCACCAGTGAGTTCTCAATTATCCTCGATCCTTTCATTATGATTCTTCTCCTCTTGTGAGTTATTCTATGTTGAATTCTTTTCACCTCTTTGTAGATCTACGCCATTATAAGTCAATTCAAGGGATGAAGTTCGGAGGTATTGATTGTACAACATCAAGGTAGGTTCTTTATTCCTTTTATTGATTGTCTTGGTGTTATATGTGCTAAAAGTGTCTTTCACCCACTTTTGGGGCATTGCATGTTTTGGAATTTAACCCTGTTTAATACCTTCTGTGGTTTGGTTGATTTATTAAGGGTTGTTTCCTATGCATAATTTTTTTACACTCTTGTTTATAGGACACCCCATGGTTGTGTTCCCTTGTTTGATTGTTCATGGAAATTTGGTCTAGGATGCTTGTAGGTTTGCCTTGTTTCCATGCACTGTTTTGTTGGGATGGAGTTTCTGATTATATGAAATGCCTATGTTATTAATTTTGAAGGTTTTTAAAAAAGGGGAATTTACTATCATATCTTCCAAAGGGAGGGTCAGTTATATATGTTTTACTATTATGTGACCTAGTGGTATTGACCGTGAGAGCTACCAGGAGGTCTTTGACCCAGAGTTTGAGACCATGAGAGCTTTCCCAAGTGGTTTTTTATAATTGATTGATAGAATATTAGACCCTATGGTATTAAACATGAGAGGTTCCTAGGAGGTCATTTAAAATTTTTTAATGGCAAGTTGACCTAGTGGTATTAACCCTGAGAGCTGCCCAGCGGGTCGATTCTAAGTGTTTAGTACTTTGTTAGAGTAGAGGGGTTAGACAGTGAAAGATTCTTAGAGAGTCATTATTAAATGAATTCTTTTTTATGTCAGACCAGGGGAATTATACTGTGAGAACTTTCCCACATGGTCATTATTGAATAATTGAAAGATTATGACAGGTCCACAAAACCAAAGCACAAGCTTGGACTCAGTCTTACTAGTTTGTTTATATAGTATTCTGATAAATATGTTTTTCTACTTACATAGGGGATATAAAGACTACGCTAGATCCCATGGTTTTCATGATTCAAAAGATTTAATAATAAATGTAAATGAATTTAATTGAAAACTATAATAATGGTTACTTTTGAGTATTTCCATGTTTGTTGCTTCATTTTTTTAATATTACCATCTATATATATTCACTGATAGTTAGGCATTGATCTTTTGGTGGGTTCCTACTAGGATTAATCTCACATTCTATTTGGGTTATGCTTTTGGACCCAGATAGATTATATGATTGCAGGTATAGATATGGGTAAATTATCTTCTTCACCAGTTACTTGATTGATGTTGGATCTTGAAAGAATGGGACCAAGATGAGTCCTGCGATGCTATTGGAGTTTACTGTTTTCTATACTTCTGTTTCAGTATTGTATTTGTATCATTTTGACTTGTTTGGATGCTTTCCTAGACACATTTTACATGCCTAATTTATATATATGCTCCATTTGTTCTATCACTACCAGTCTTCTATTGTTTTTTTTATGGTATTACTGCTTACACTATTGTCTAATATTTTCTTTTTACTGTGTATACTCTTCCAATGAGGGAATAGTTTTCCCCTTATCACATCGTGGCCCTCACTACTAGTATGCAGCCTCTGGAATTTGGGGAAATGCACTAAAGGTTATGTGACCAACCAGGTTTTGAGAACCTTTAGGTATCACCTGAATCCGGGATGTTACAAGTGGAAGGTCACATTCACTTTTCTAGAGGTAGTGTTTCAAAAGGGGGATATCAAAATTTCGGCAGTTGAGGTTTTAACTAATGGTTAGTTAGTCTAAACCCACTTCTTCCGATTTCTCTAAATCCAATAATTATTTTTTCACCCATCAAGAGCTTTATAAAAGTGTGCTTTGTGTCTGGTGTTCATGGCCATAAGTGATATTAGTTATCGACTATTCTCAAGGACCAACATGGTGAGGGATGTTAAATTCATTATCAACCTTAGTAGTATTTTCATCTAAGTCCATATTAGAAGTAGGTATATTGGGCTTATGTCCCACCATGTGGATATAAATCTAGTAGATGTGATTTTCAGGATGTGAAATATACTTAAGCACATTGAGTCGAGTGTGGCTATGGAGTTTGTCAATTATAGAGACAATGGGGTAGAGGATATGGGTATTAAAATCTATATAAAATAGATATGCCAATGCCAGATAGTCCAAAGATTTTTTGAGGAACAATTTTCTATCCATCTTCTCTATCATTTTATTTATTTTATTTTTGATCATCACAATATTTAATCTATCATTCCACAGTTCATTCCATGAGTCATAGTATGATAAAATTTACAATTCACCATGGACAAAATATTCTAGTTAGAGGCAAAATATAATGAATTTGATGGGTTTCAAGGGTTTGAACTGATGTTGGGGAAACATCAATCATCTTGGGATGTCTTATTATTAAGAATAAAACACTAAAATTTCATTCATGGAATCAAATGGTTGTATTTCATGTATGTAAATATTGATTAATCCTAACAGAGAGTTATGTTTAATGATGAGGATGACCAATGTAATGTATTCATTAGCGAGTAGGATTATCAGATTGGCCATAGGTGATCAAATCCATAATTGTTCTAGGTAGAGATTCTCTGTTTAAATGTTTATAGAGGAACTATTGGAATAGATTCTAGAATCCATATATGATTTAATGAATTTTTTCCTCAAGGAGTTTTTGATTATAACCAATTGAAATTATATCGAGTTTGGGATAGAGTTTAACTCGAGTTCCTATCCAATTTTAATCGATCCTTATTTGATCTAACTTTAAAATTTAAGGGATTTGAAGATCAAAATTGATGATCCATATATGATTTAATGAACTTGGATTTTGAATGTACTGATTATTGTCATGGATCCTTAAATTACCTAAAGTGGAGTCTGAATAGTAATCTTATTCTTTGGATGCTAGAGGAGGGAGTTATGTTTAAGGAATTTTAAAAATCTTCTCAGCTCAGTTTGGGATACATATTGATGCATTATAGGGAAGTGATATCATATAGTTCTAAGTAGTTACTTCCCCATTTTTGGACGGAGTGAGTATCTCAAGAGGAGGGTGAATTGAGTACCCAATATTTTTTTTAAAATGGATCCTTTTGAAGTGCCCCGAATTTTTAAATATGGGAAAGTTTATCAAAATAATTAACATGAAATATATCATAATCATTCAAAAATATTTCTATAAAGATTTATTATTTTTCAATTGAATAATATATAATATTAATTTATCCATTGAAATCAATTTACTTCATCAAAATACTATATAAACATGAATTAATATAAACTATCAAAGAATGAATTTGTTTTATACGTAAAAATAGTTTTTATTTTTAAATAAAAAATAATGTAAAACAAGTTAAAATACACAATGTAATGATTGAATACAAGAGGTTCAATCTCAAGATGAGACTTAGTCCTATCCACATGGTGATCGCTCACTATAAAAAAGTTTATATAAAACAAACTAGATGATCTTAAACCTGGACAAGGTTTATACAATAGTTTAAAAAATTCTAGGTCACAATTGAGTTATTCTATAGTTATTCATGAGAGAAAAAAGAAATAGGCCACACAAGGACTTCTACAACACTTATCTATTAGAGAAACAAATAAGAAATGTTTTTGAGAAGCTAGCAAGTATCTTCCTATTTAGTATAGGACACAATGTGTGTACATAAAATAGAGTATAGAACACACTTCTCGAAAAGTAATAAATATAAATATAATTGAGAATTATTTGAGTGTATAGTTTATATATACTTGTTCTATTGCAATACAACTTATAAATCTTGATTTGATTTAGAAATGAAACTTGAGTTGAGTTCTTTCAAAATCCTCAGAAAAAAGTGTGTTACAACCTTTTTCTCCTAACAGGAGGAAAGAACTATATGTGATGAGCTTTGGATTCCATAGTCTAGCATTAATAGCAGGTGACCTATTTGTGTTTTTGATTAAGTTTAGCTCTTTTTATATTAGATGTTTTGTTAATCGTGAGATCCTTATATCCATAATGTCTCTCTATTTTTTAACATTATTCTCTATATGATTCTGTGTATATTTCATAAGGGAGTGTGCTCAACTTTTATCTGTAGTAGTAGGAATATCTAAATAAACTTACTCATATTACACATTTTGAAATGATTTCTATCAAACATTTAACATACAATCATTAAAATAGTAAATAACATTAAATTTGATGAATATAGCTGTTAGAGTAATGTAATTCAAAAGAAGTAAAGTAATAAAAATAATGATAGTGTCTTAGGATCTAAAGGTATCAAGTTATGGAGGTATGGTTCTCTGGTTGTATGACTTTGGAGAAGTGGTATTGGCAGTGTCAAGATATGCCATTATGTTTCTGTAGGTGTCTTAGACTTATCCAAATTTTTAGTATGCTGGTAGTGTCTATGGTCTGATGGTGTATGCTCTAATGGTATCTTAGCCTTATTAAAACTTCCAGTGTTGGAGGTATGAGTTTGGAGGTATGACACCTAACAGTATCACATACTTAGCCAAATTTATGTTCTGGAGGCATGAAATCCTAATGATGTGTCAACTAACAATGTCTCATACTTTGTTAATTTTTCAGTTCAGTGGTATGATAGTCTATTGGTGTGTAATCATGACGGTATCTTAGACATAGATATTTTTATACTGGAAGACTGTCATGGACAATATATTCTGACTCAATGATGTCTCATAATTAGACATATTTATCACCTATTCTTATAATATAGATTTTTTTCAAGAAAACATGAAATCCATCAGTATGATTAGAATCATGATTTTGTGATCATTAAAAGTATGAGTTCAATAATCTCCCCTATTTTATGATCACATATCCTAGAATCAAAAGAATATTATAAATGAAAAAATAGGCCATCATAACAAATATCCAGGGTAATATCCAAATATAAATCAAGACTTATCATTAATAGTATGTGTAGATAGTTCAAGGAAAATAATAAAAAAGTAGGAAGTATCAAAGGTATGTATAATGAAACAAGAATAGTATCAAAGATAATAAGTTTATAAACCAATATGCCATCAGAACTTTCCCACTTTTGGGACTATTAAAAAGGTAATGAATTGGAAAAGGAAGATAGTAAAGTCCGGTAAAAGATTTTAATGATATAGAAAAGTAAAAAAAATAAGGAAATAAGAGGTAATAAATATATTAAAAATTATTAGGTCCAAGTTGTTAGAATTAAGATCCCATCAAAGGTAGTATAGTATAATCCAAGAAAATATAAAGGTTAAGGTGCAACAGAGGGATCCATTAGTTATTTGAATTTAGCCTTGGATTTATATTTCTTTATATCCAAGGAAGCATGAAAAGCATAAGGTAGAGTATATAGAGTACTAGTATAATGAACAAGGAGATCCTGAATTAGATGATCTTCCCAAAAACAACTGGCCTGAGCTGGCTGATCGCACCACGATTCACTGTTTCATTTTCACCCTTACACCACTATGTTAAACTAGAATTGTATTGAAAATTAAAAAAATAATAAAAACATGAACATTATGTTTTATTCCATTATTTTTTTACCATTTTTAAAAAGGGAAATGTTACTTGTTTTGATAATTTCATTGAAGGTGGAGGTGATTTGGATGGCCCATGACGAAGTCTAAGAAAAATGGGCCAAGATGTGCAGGATCCAAGCACTCCGGTTTACTAAACCAAATACTTCTACTAAACCCTACATCCAAATGAGCAGAAAATTTATTGGATTGTAAAAAAATCATTGTTATATATTTCACATTAAGGAACTCAAGACACATACGGACATCTGGTGGCTCAACCGACCATATCTTTCCTGCACACCAAATCTACATGAAGTCAAAAAGTGGTGTGTTGTGATCTGTCCATATCTTAGGATATAGTTATCCTAATGATGCCAAAATTTTGGTAGAGACATTAAAGAAGTGGGGAAACATGTTTCTAGTTTTTTTTCAAAGAGATATTCAACTGTCAAGTGGTCAAAACCATGGGCCATGTGGTATTACACAATCTGTGTTCCCAAAACCACATTCCACTTTACCCATAAAATAAGGGCTTGGGATAATAATTTTCAAGTTCATCCAAGGAGTGATGTTCTGAAAATTTGGAGTTCTATAGGAGTCCTCTAATCAACCTAAATATTCTCGAGGCCCCTATCTTTATAGACGATCAAGAATGAAGTAGGATTTCCACTTGAGCATCATCCACCTCCCAATGTCGAGCTAAACGGTGGGCGTTCATTGTGAGGGAGCTACACACATTTCAAGGGATTTATGAAAAATATATTAGCTATTTGTTTGGATTGATTTGGGTGCTTGAATATTTCATTTCATGTACCTTTCATTATTTCATATTTCAATTCTTGTTTTGATATATGTGAATATTATTCTCATAATTTATAACCAATCAGTGTGAGGTTTTGAGTGAGTGAGTTGTGTTGTTTCGATTGGAAAACAAAATAATCCTTTTCATAGACACATTATTTAGATTTCAATCTGATTTTTAATATATTATTCCAGGTATAAGTACTGAAAGATTACAATACATTTTTTACATCATGGTATGGTTCTTTAAGAATTGAAATAAAATATTAGGAATTAATTAAGATTCTAATTAATTTCAACCAAATAATTACTCCAAGACTAAATGAATCTCTAGGAACAATGAACATGAAATGTTTGTAGTGAAATCATAGTAAACCCTTTGTCTCATATTTTTCAAAATAAACTTGGGTTTTTAACTATTAAACTCTTTATGTTAAGTTATTTTCTTAAAACTTTTTTCAAAATCACCCCCTTTTGGTAATATTTATAAAAAATACACACAATAAGATACCAACGGTCTTTGAGAGATGAACTAGGGCCTACCCTAGATAATAAAACAACCTTAAAGAATTAATCAATTTGATGTTTCAAGACAATGTGTTCAAATTTTGGTTCCATTTCTGGGGAGTGCTTGGGTTTTAGTGCTTATTTTTTAGAATATTTTTTTATATTTTGTGAATATTTATCTATTTTGTCTTATACCTTTACCTATCTTTTTGTGTTATGATTTATTTATTTTTTAGGTTATGTGCATGATGCATTAAACTTGAGGAGACCTACCACCATCTGAACCTGAACCAAAGCGGATCCTACGTCAGTGACACCGAGACACAGAAGAGAACCCTTTGAAGGAGGACACACAAAAAATCGACACTCATCTTGATCCTTCTACTTATTCTTCTCGAACTGACATCAAAACTAAAATAAACTTTTATAACATGTCTAAAAACAATATAACATGAAAATAGATAACCTCTTATGATGTCGATATCCAACCCACAGATATTCCAATGCAAGGTGAGGCACCCAATTTTGAACTAAAATCCGGTTTAATTAATTTATTACCAGGATTTCATGTAATCACAATAGAAGATTTACACAAGAATTTAAAATAATTTCATACTATGTATTCTACTTTAAAACCTTCTAATGTGCATAAAGGACATGTAATTACAAGGGATTCCCTTTCTCATTAGAAGATACTTAAAAATATTGGATTTACTATGTTAATTCACCAATTAAAGGTGGGAGGACATGAAACACATTTTTCATGAAAAATATTTCCTAGCCTCTCAAACTGCAACTATAAGGAATGAAATTTGTGGTATAAGGTATTTAGAAGGAGAAAAAATACATGAATATAGGGAATTATTTAAAAGGTTATGTTCAAGTTTCCCACACCACCAAATAAGTGATCAAATTTTAATTAAATATTTTTATGAAGGCTTAATTCTTATTGGTAGAATATAGATTGATGTTGCAATAAGTAGTGTGCTAGTTGATAATACCCCAATTCCTTCAAGAACACTAATTGAGAATATGGCCCAAAACACTCAAAAATTTGTTTCACAGTCCAATGTACCCATTCGAGGTGTCTATGAGGTGCAAAGTACATAATAGAAGAATAAGGTGGACATAAAGTTCATAGAGGTAAGCACTCTTCTTCAAAAACATGATCTTTACCAAGGGATCCATTTTGTTTTAGGTTCTTATAACACCCACTACTCTGACAAATTCCCCCAATTGAGAGAAACTTCAGAGAGTTGTGAGGAAATCATTGAAGGACTCTCCCATAACCAAACCTTTAGGAAAGAACCTCACTATCCATTCAAACCTGGGTGGAAAGAAAACAATTCCTATAAGAAAGGGGTATTCAAACAAACCTCCACAATAATAGAACCAACTAGGGATGTGTAGTCATCGACCACTACCTTGAAATCCTTAACCATAACCAAGGCCTTTCCAACAGACCCATAAAAAACCCAAGGCTAACCTAGAAGATAGGATGAAACAAATGTCTTCCAACAATCTACAATTCCAAAAAACCACCCAACCTACCATACAAGACCTAAAAACCCAATTTGGAAAACTTTCTAACTCATTGGAGGAAATCCATAGTAATGGTTCAAGTAAAATACCTTCTCAGCCAGTAGTTAAACCTAGCGATAATGGGAATGTCAGTTCTATCACCCTTCGGGGTGGAAATCATCTTACAAACCATATAACCCCACCAATAGATTCATCCCCTCTTAACAAAACCACTATACCAACCACTGGAAATGCTCCGAATGATGTAGAACCTTTTCCTGATATAATCCCTTTGAAATACAAGAGTGTTTCTATTGATGAGTCACCTATCCCAATAATTCCTCTTCCATTTCCTAAAAGTTCCACCCAACCCAGAAAACAAAAAGAAATATAACTTGATAATTAAATATTGGAAATTTTGAAATAAGTGTAGGTTAACATCCCATTGATTGAATCTATGAAAAAAATTCCAAGATACACCATGTTTCTGAAAGAGATGTGTACACACCAAAGGAAACTTCATGGAGATGAAAATGTGAGATTTGGGAAGAACATACCAGCATTAATATATCCGTCACTTCCCACCAAATGCAACAATCATGGGACATTCTAGATTCCATGAACCATAGAAAAGTTTTCATTTTCCAATGCTATGCTTGATTTAGGTGATTCTATAAATGTGATGCCTCACTCCATTTACACTTCATTGAAGGTTGGGGAACTAAATCTAACTGGAGTTGTTGTTAAACTTTCCAACCAATGTACCACACAATTATTTGGTGTTAGAGGATGTTATTTTGAGGGTTAAAATTTTAATTTTTATACCAATTTTTATGTTCATAAAATAGAAGATGAGAGGATGAATGGACCAGACACAATTATATTGGGGAGACCCTTCTTGAAAACCACCAAAACCATAATTAATGTCTATATTGGTACATTATATATGGAATTTTGTGGCGACATAGTCTATTTCAATATCCTTGATGCAATGAAGCACCCCTCAGAAGAACATTCCTCTATCTCTCTCTGTAAATTCAATTGATGCAATCCATACCCTTGAGAAACAAATTTTTATTCCCTTGATATCCTATATGTGTTTTCATCATTGATTTAATTTCATGGTAATGAATCATGCATTGATAGTTTTAATGGTATAGAAAAGTGACATGCATGTTTATTAATTGATAATTTCTTGAACCCTGTGGATCCAATGACCATCGATGATACTACTATGCTTGTAAAAGATAATTAATCATCTGAGGATGATACCATTGAGAAGTTAGATGAGATTAGTGACCTATTACTTTCACACAGACTCCCATAAATCCAAAATCTAGCTGAATTGGAACTAAAAAAACTACCTTTTGATTTAAAATATTCATATATCGAGAATTGAAACAAGATGATTTCCATAATTTCTGGTTCACTCCCTCAAGAGCATGAATTACGACTGCATGAACATTTTAGGGAGTATAAACATGATTTGGGATGGACACTTGCTGACATTCCTAGTATTATCCCATAAATTTATACACATCATATATTGTAAAATTATGAGGTTAAACCAGTGATTCAGTCACAGTGTCGACTGAACCCAAACCTCCTAGATTTTGTTAAAAAGTAGGTAACAAAGTTACTGGCTGCTGGAATCATTTACCCCATATCTGATAGCCAATGGATCAGTCTAATACAATTGGTTCTTAAAAACAGTGGTCATACTATAATAAATATGAAAACAATGAATTAATTCTGACTCGTGTGCAGAATAGTTGTTGTGTCTCTATAGACTATCACCGACTAAATCAACACACTAGGAAGGACCATTTCACATTATCATTCATGGACCAATTTCTTGAGAGTGTAGAAGGGAAGTCCCATTACTATTTCCTTGATGGGTATTCTAGATATTTCCAAATTCATATTGCCCCCGAGGATCAGGAAAGGACAACCTGCACTTGACCCTTTGGCACATTTGCATATAGGTGGATTCCATTTGGTCTATGAAAACCTACGGGTACATTCCAGCGATGCATGGTTAGTATTTTTTTGATTACCTGGAGAATTTCCTAAAAGTATTTATGGATGATTTAAGTATTTATGACTCATCTTTTGATGAATGTTTAAGTAGCCTTGGTTCTATACTACATCATTGTATTTAAAATAATCTCATATTAAATTATGATAAATTTCATTTCATGGTGGGAAAATGTATAGTATTGGGAAATGTAATTTATGGGGATGGTATTCAAGTAGATAAATCAAAATTGGAAGTAATTTCTTCCCTAAAATTCCCCAAAAATGTTCAGGATGTGCGTTCATTCATAGGCCATGATGTATTTTAGCATCATTTCATTGGTGACATTAGTAAGATTGCACTCCCACTATCTCAGTTACTACAAAAAAGAAATGGAATTTATTTTTGAGAAAGAATTTTAGGAAGATTTTATATGTTAAAATGGAGTCCCATGTCACCCCTAGTAATCTAACCACCTCGGTGGGATTTACCATTTGAGCTTATGTGTGATTCCTCAGACTATGTAGTTGGAGCATTCTTATCACAATTGGTCAAGCGAGCTCCATATGACTTTGGATATGACTAACATACTTTGGACTCTCTACACCACAAATAAAAAACAATTTATTTCCATTGTGTTTTCCTTGGATAGATTGAGGTCATATATTTCAGGGTGCAAAGTCGTTGTGTTCTCAGACCATGCATCCCTCCGGTATCTTCTTAAGAAACAAAAATCCAAACCACATATCATTCGCTAGATTCCACTCCTTAAGGAATTCAATTTGAAATCAGGAATTAAAAAAGAGCAGAGAATTTGCTGGCTAACCATATCAGTAGGATTCACCCATCCTTAGACATTGACTCATCCCACTATATTCACATAAATGACATGTTTCTTGATGATCAACTGTACCGAGTGCAAGATAATATTCCTTGGTATTCTAAAATTATATGTTATTTTGTAGCCTCTTTTATTCCTACTAATTTCAATAATAACTAGGCCGGAAATCTAAAACATGATTCCCGTGGGTACATTTGGGATGACCCATACCTTTGGTGTACCTGTAGTGATTATGTCCTCAGGAATTGTGTTCCCGATAGCGAGTTTTTTCTAGTCCTTAGGTTTTTCCACACTCTCACTTGGGGGGGCCACTATGGTCCCCAATGGACTTCTCAAATGGTCCTCGATTTTAGTTTCATTTGGGCCACATTATTTCAGGATTCACATGACTTCTATAAATATTTTCATCCCTATCAATGAATGTGGATTGTATCTTAATGAAATGAGATGCCAAAAAACCATTTCTCTTCAATGAAATTTTATATGTTTAGGGCATTGAATTTATGGGACCATTCTTCAATTCATTGGGTAACATGTAAATTATTTTCGCAATGGAATATGTTTCAAAATGGGTAGAGGCGCAAGCTATAAGGACTGATGATTAAATGTAAGTTGTGGAATTTTTGAGAACCCAAATTTTATGTAGGTTTGAAACAACTTGGTTCATCATCAGTGACCGGGGTTCTCATTTCTCCAACTGAACAATGCAATCTCTTTTGTGTTAGTATGGGGTCAGGCATAAAGTCTACTGCATATCACCCATAGACCAATGGTCAAGCCGAGGTGTCAAATTGGGAGGTAAAACAAATTTTTGAATAAATGGTTCAACCCAATATGAAATATTGGAGTCATAGAAATGATGATTAATTATAGGATTATCGAACTACTTTTATAACCCCAAATGGAATGTCACCTTATAGGATTATTTTTTTAAAGAGTTGTCACCTACCTATTGAAATTGACCATTGGGCCTACTGGGCCATCAAACAATGAAATTCTAATCTTTATGGTGTAGGTGATAAAAGGAAGCTAAAAATTTAAGAGTTAGGGGAAACGAGAAGAGATTACTATGAGAACTCTTGGATTTATAAGGATTGAACCAAGGCTTCCCATGACCACCTCATCCTTCATCGTGAGTTCGACATTGGGCAAAAGGTCCTCCACTACAATGCAAGGCTAATGTTGCATCAAGGTATGCTTTGTTCCCACTAGTTTAGACCATACACTATTACTAATGTATCTCAATTTGGTGTTGTTCAGTTTCAAAATGAAAAAATCACGCAAACCTTCACTTTCAATGGATAGCGGTGGATGTACTTTCATGAAGCCATTCTGGAGTCCCTGATGGAGGAACTCCAAGTTAAAGAAACAGTCTACGAATGACACCCATCTTATTTTATCCTTCCTTCCCACATTCTATTTTATTACAGTGAGGACACTACACACACTAGGTGGGAGAGGGATGTTTATATTTCTTGTTTAGTTAGAAATTTTTATCATCATACTTCTTTTCTCTTTTTAGCTTACTAAATTGTATTGTTACCTTCCCCCCTTCCCTCTCCCTCACCATTTTTTCTAGAATATTACTTTTTATGATCAATTTATCATGGAAAATGACTCCCATTTAATCATGTAAGTTATTAAAAATGCATGTGGAATTTTCGTACTTCATGTTGTTTTAACATTAAAAAAAAATTCTGATGAAATGTGAATTTCAGCAAGAATTTAATACTGTGGTGTTAATTTCTTTGAAAATATAGTTCTTTATAATTGATATAAATGGTTGTATCATTTTAAAACCTTTGAGAAGAATGGTTCCATTATTTGTGAATATTTTAAAGGAAAATTGTTTCACTTAATCTCCCCACACATTTTTTCACCCAACCCGAAATTGTGAAAATTTATACTTAATAAAAGGTAAATATAAGTCAGGTTTATTTTTCTCTACTTTCAAAAATCATTTTTCCATATGTTCATTCCTTATCCGATCTATTTCATTACTATACCAGATTAACCTATGCATGTGTACCTATTATCTAAATATTATAAACCCTCATAAAAAAGGGTTGTATATTGGGTAGGTCAAAAATCACCCTTCCTCTACCTTTGATCCTATTATAACTATTACAATTAGTGTCGTGAGGAGATCAAACATGGGTTGGGAGAAGAGTGTGATATTTCTTCCAAGTGAAACTTTTGAAAAATAAATAAATTAGGGAGTGATGAAATGTGAAAAATATGGGGATATCAAGGTTAGGAAACTATGGTTTGACTTCTATGAATTATTAAGTGAGTGGGTATTCTAATTTTATTGCAAAGGATATAGGGAAGGTTTGGTGGAAAGGACCATATAAGTTAATTTTTTTTAAAATAACTTATATTTACTTGATAGAAAGTGGAAATAATAGCATGAAATGGTTTCTACACACACACACACATGGAGAATTAGTGAAATGGTTATCTTTTGAACTATTTTCTCAAATTTTTATCATTCAACTCCTTTAATTTTGTGATGATACAATCTTTGAGACATGTTTGTTTGATCAATGAGAATAACTCCTTGGTGTGACTTTTTCATTGATCACATTTCTATCAGGAATTAAATTTTCATTGAATGATAAATCATTATGATGTTATAAATATCTATATGCATAATTTTTGGAAATACAACTTTGACCAGGAGTGCAAATGTTTTGGTGTGGGGGTGTGATTCCACTGCAATTCACTATTTCATTTTCACCCTTACACCACTGTGTAAAAATAGTTTTGTATTGAAAATTATAAAAATAATAAAAAATTGAACTTCAGGTTTGATTCCATTATTTTTTGTTTATCACTATTTAAAATGGAAATGTTACTTGTTTTGATAATTTCATTGAAGGTGGATGTGATTTGGAGGTCCCACGATGAAGTCCAAGAAAAATGGGCCAAGCTGCGCAGGATTCAAGCACCCCTGTTTTCTAAACCGCATACTTCTTCTTAACCGTTCATCCAAATGGTCTGAAATTTTGTGGGAAGGTAAAAAATCTAGTTGGATAGAGTCATAAGAAATAATTAAAGCCTTATTCTTCCATTTTTTATCCCAACTAACCTGATCTGTCTAGCACACCGAATCTGCATGAAGTTAAAATTGGCGTACTGTGATCTGTCCATATATCAGGTTGTAGTCATCCAAATTGTTCCAAGAATTCTACAGATATAGTAAAGATGTGGGGAAACATGTTTCTAGTTTTTTTCAAAGTGATATTCTACTGTCAAGTGGTCTAAAACCTTGTGAAAAATGGTTTTACACAATAAGTGTTCCCAAAACCACCTTCCTCATTGCCTATAAAATAGAAGCTTGGGCTCCTCATTTGTAAGTTCAGACAAGGAGTGAAGTGATACCAATTTGGAGTTTCATAGGAGTCTTATCCTCATTCTATATGTTTGGGAGGCCTCTATCTTCATAGGTGGATCAAGAATGAAAAAGGAGTTCCACCCGATCTTCCTCCTCCTCCTGATGTCAAGCTAAATGGTGGGAGTTCATTGTGAGGGAGCTACACACATTTAAAGGGAGCTCCGATTCATATATTTGAAACTGGTTTGGAGTAATTTTGATGTTAAAATTTTAATTCCTTTTACCTTAATTGATTTCATATTTTAATTATTTTTTTGATACATGTGAATGTTATGCTCTTAATTTCTTACAGATCAGTGTGAGGTTTTGGGTGCATGAATTGTGTTGTTCTGATTGTATAGAACAAGAATCCTTTTTATACCCACCTTCTTGAGATTTCAATGTTATTCAGAAGTTATTATTACATGAATATGTTCTGGACCGTGACCATATTATTTTTATGTCAATGTTTTGTTCTTTAAGCATTGAAATAAAAGATTTGGAATTAATCGAGGTTACAATAAATTTCAACCAAAGAGTAACTCCAAACCTAAATAAATCACCATGAACAATGATCTTTAAATGTGTGTAGTGAAATCACAATGAACCCTTTGTATCTTATTTTTCAAAATGCACTTGTTTTTTCAACTATTAAACTCTTTATGTTAAGTTATTTTCCTAAAGCTGTTTTCAAAATCACCCCCTCATTTAGTAATATTTATTTAAAATACAAATGATAAGATACCGATGATACTTGATAGATGACCTAGGGTCTTCCCTAGACTATAAAAAAACCTTAAAATCCTAATAAATTTTATTTTTCATGACAACTCAATCACTGTCACACAACTTTCACAGGTTGTATAGGAAAAAGTTTAAAACTGTCTAGTAGAGGTTCATGGTAATCACTAATAAATCCAAATTTGAAAGAGATATATGGATTAATTAGGATGGAAGAATAAGAAACCACTTCATGGATTTGAGCATGATTAACAAGATTCAGGATATTGATGAAAACCATTATGATTTTACCACTCCATTCCATGGCCCTAAAAAAGTCACCCTTCTATTACATAAACATGTTTAACATAGGGTCGTCTCCTTAATTTGTCTGACTTTTTTGTTCGAAAGATTGATACAGAGGAGGAATTTTAATATTCTCAACCAATAATTTAAAATTCAATTCTATATCATGCTTTATATAGATTCAAGAGAGATAGTACTTAATGGATTTAGTAATACTCTATCTTTCATCATCAAAGTCCTTGGAATACTTCCATATCATCATATCATCATGATCAGTTCCTTGTTCAAATTACATTAGAACTTATAAAGGAAACATATATTCTCTTTTGGAGGGTCCACTAGAGAAATCTACAACTTCTACTTGCACAATAGTTCATAAATGATCAACAAACATGTCTAGAGAAGAAGTAATCGAAGAATATAAGGATTTATCTTCAAGGATTTTAAAAATACAATCTGAGGAAGATTTAAACTCAAATTTCATTTCCTCTACCAAATACTTTAGAATTTATAATTCACCACTTATCCCCTTATTCTCAATATCTATCTCATAACCATGACACATCCTCTTTGGTTGGATATGCAGAATAAACAACTCAAACCGATAACTTGTTTCCACTACACTGATCTTTGTAAAAAGAGGGAATAGATTCTTTATACACTTGTGAAACCCAGTCATCATATTTTCACACAAAAAAATCATCATAGCTCGAGTGACTATATCAATTGGAACAAATAGGGGACCTAGAGTAGGTTTAGGCATAGGAGGTCTCATAGAACAAAATTTTTCAAGAAAAACTTCAAGAACAACCCGGGCTATTAAAGATCGCTTGGGATCACATTCAACACTACCTTTATGTTTATCATTATTCGGAGTGATTCTTACAATATTATAGAACTTCCCCACTCTTATTCCATAAGATCCATCAAACAGTCTAAAATAGATACTATGGTAGGAGGTACCACACTGGCAGAAAATACTAAAACTTTCTGATTCTTTTGACCTTATGAACTTGGAGTATCCACTGTGTGATCAACACTGGTAGGATCGACTTCCAAATGTATACCAACAGTCGGTGCATCTTCCATCTCAACATCCTTTTGGTAAATAATAGTAGTGGATTAACTTTCCACATTTTGATCCATAGGAGACTTATGAACATCTAGAATAATGAACTGTTCACTTACAAATTCTTCCTCAATAAGATCCTCATTCACTTTTTTAGAAACATTTTGTTCCACAAAACCTATACCTCTCATCTATTCAACCATAATAGAATCTGAAACATCTTTACTTTTAGGAACTGAAATGGACTTATAATTATAAAAAGCTATATTTACATGAAAAATCTTCACTGATGGGGAATTATCCCCTTAAAAAAATACTTCCTTAAGCCCTGTATTCATTTCCACATCCTTCTTCCTGATTTGGAGACTATAATAACTTGGTTCAGAATCACTTTCATCATCACTTCCATCACGCGTAACATAATCTTTATTACCATATTCTTCTTTTTATTCATCATCATCATCATCTTCATTGGATTTTTTACATTTATATTTATCATCTCTAGAGGCCTCTTTCTCTTCTTCATCACTTTTAACCAACTTGTCTCTTTTTTGAAACCTCCTTGGTGGACTAGGATCTCCAAAGGTAATGGGAGATGCTTTTAGAGAATGTTCAAGGTCACTCCCAACATCCAAAGATTGTTCCTTTTCTACTTATTCATAAAAAATTTATTCCACAACTTCAATAGGCTCCAAACATGGATGAACTTAATTCTTAGGTCCGGATTGATGATTAACAAGATTATACTTAGCATACAAGTTCTCACTATCACCAACCCATTGTTTCTTATTTAGGTTATGGATTATCTACAATTTTGAACAAATAGAGTTTGTTATGTAAAAACCACCATAATAAACAACATAATCTTCATCAACAAGAAATAGGACCTTGGATTCTAACATGGCAGAAATCATCTTTTGGTAGATCAATGAATTTGATCTAGAATAATATTTGATCATCTCACACATATGTACCACTAGATATGTATAAAGATTAATATTGTGATCTTTCATCATAAGAAATATGATATAATCATATTTAAAGATTTGGGTTTTAAAGTATCTTTGTCTTGCACATAACATATGTTATAAGAACATAAACAATAGCCTAAATTCACCATCAAACTCTAAGGAAACATGCCTTCTAGTTGAACCATCTCTAGTTAATGCAAAAAGAGAATCCTCATAAATTAACATATCACTAGAATTTGGAATAATTCCTTTATTATCATCAAACACTCCATCATAAGGAAAATTCAAACACTTAGACATTTTTATTTGAGAAAAACCAAACCCTTGTCCTTTGACAAGGATTTTAATCCAATCTACACTATCTTTATTAAACACAAAATCTATGTTATGATAAAACTCATATACTAGATCTCAGTAGAAAGACCTCTTATTTGACAAAACCCACTCCAACCATCCTTGGTTTTGGATAAACTTATGTACTATAGACTTAATCTATAGTATCCACTTCGAGTCTACTTCCTTTTTTGCAATAACAACTCGACTGGAAAGATTCGAATTAATTAAATAAACTGGTGTAGACCCACTTAGATCCTTATTCCAATTCTTAGAATATTTTGACATAGAAGGATAAAAATAAAAATCATGATACATTCTTGGCATTCAAATCGGCTCGACAATCTCAGTTGAAAGATAGAAGAGAGTTGGAAATGAAGGTGGAAAAGGGATGCACTTGGCTCGAGATGGAGATACGTAAGTACCATGCAAGGATCAAGGTACATTTGGAGTAGATTTATTCCAATTTAATTTAATTTGGGATATTAGGTAATCAAAAATCAAAATTATACTTAATATTTAAATCAAAATCAAAGAAAAAAACACACATTGAGTTTTAGTAAATGAAATAAACAGGGAAATAAACTGGCAGTTCAAAATATCGAGAAACAGAAGAGAGAAATTTGAAAAGGAATGAAATTAAATGACATGAAAACTCAAAAACATGACATATACAATGGTATAAAAAATCCAATGACATGAAAAACCCATGGTATTCCATATCCAATGGTATGAAAAAACTAACAGTATGAAAAACTAATGGTGCGATAAACCAATGGTATGACATATATAATTACACTTAAATAAAATTTTTCATTCCAAATTCATGTTTGATATAATTTATTTTCTCATAATTAAAGTACATAGTGAATATATCAGCTAAATAAAATTCTTTACCAATAAATTCACAATTAATGCCTTCAATTATAAAATGATCTCTCAAAAAGTGATGTCTTATATTAATGTGTTTTGTCCTAGATTGTGAAATGAGATTCTTTGAAATGCTAATATTACTTTTTTTGTCATAGTTTATGGGGACATGTCTAAATTATTATCCATAGTCTAGTAAAGTGTGTTTCATCCACAAAACTTGTGTACAAAAACTTCCTCTATCCATATATTCTGCTTTAGTAGTAGACAATGCAAGAAATCTTTTTTTTTTGACTACACCATGGAACTAGAGACTTTCCTAAAAAGTGACATGTTCCAGAGTTTCATTTTATATCTAAATTGCATCCAAAAAAACAAGAATTATAATATCTTACTAAATCAAATTATTTTCCTATAGGGTAAAAAAATCCAAAATTGGTAGTATATTTGAGGTATTTTAAATTTATTTTAAAAACAATAAGATGAAACTCTTTTGGGTTTTCTTGAAAACGAGCAAACATACATACACTAAACATAATATCGGGTTGACTAGTAGTCAAGTAGAGAAAATTGAAATCATAACTCTATAACTGGTTTGACCAACTAGTTTCCTAGCACCATTAAGATCCAATTTATTAGTGGTACTCATAGGAGTAGCACTACTTTTTGTGCTATACAAATTAAAATGTTTTAAATTTTATTTTGTATATTTTATTTGGTTAAAAAAATTCCTTATTTATTTTGAAAAATCTAAAATCTATGAAAGAATTTGAGTTCACACATTAAACTCATTAAAAATTCGTTTCACATTATTTTAGAAAATTCAGTACAAAGGGAATTTTTTGAAGATACATAAATAATATCATCAAAATATATTCTTACGACTAATAAATCATTTGAAATTGTTTTTATGAAAAGGATATGATTATGTAATTCCCCAATGCTAGTTACCTAGAGTTGGTTCTTTATTACAAAACATTGGAAAGATACAAGGAATCATGTCCCAAAAGATGAACCAGTTTGTTATTGTTGAAAACAAGATACATACATAAGTTCAATATTACAACTTGAAAAGAAATAAAACACTAATTTATTCCATTAGAAACATACAAGCCTCCTATATTATGGATAAAAGTAACTCATAACTAACCTCTTCATATCCTGGGAAAATTAAACATAAGTAAGGGGTGAGCTCAAACACTCAGTAAGGGTAATCAATACAGCAGAAGATAACATAAAAATTAGGCATGATGAATAATTCAAAACACATGCCTTTACAAATAGTAAACATGAAAACTTTATGGAAGGAATATGAGCTAAGTAAATAATTCCATAATAAAAAAAAGTCATGAGTATTCTACTAGTCGAATAACCACATAAACCATCATTATTATTTTCATAATGAGGGAATGTATAATACCAGACATTTTGAAACATTTTGTCAAGGACTCTGCCAAGACGTCTAAAAATGATTAATTCCTCGGCCAAAACCATATTCAAATTGGGAAAGGCCTCAGCCAATTCCATGTATAATTGTATCATGAGACATAAAGATGCACCGAGGAGCTATAGCGGGCTCCAACCATCACATACTAAGTCCAATACATTCCTCATATTAAAAGGTTGAAACATAACATAAACATTCATATTACAACTAGCATATGAAATTTCAATACTTTAACCATAAACCATTAGGATATAAAAATAACACATCCACATTCAATAATATTACTAAACCTTCAATACGATATGGATGATTTTTTATCATAATAAATCAAATTCAAACAAGTTAAAAATCCATCAGAGGATGTTTACATAGATTAAATGAAAACTATTTGAAAGAAATACCTCTTTCTATTTTGAATCCATTTAAGAGTCACATAATTATAAAAGAAAAAATTTAATTTGGAAATATTATTATGAGATTTTAAGGGAAGCTTTTATGATCTTATAACGGAAGAAAATAACCCACCCTCCGTATAAGTAAAAAAAAATTCTTACCTTAATTATTTCGAAAAGGTCTTAAAGTACCATGTTTGGAAAATGACGGAAAGATTAATTTCACAACATATAAGGTCAAATAAGGGTATAAATGAATTTGACCCATAGTATAGTAAATTGTAAAAATGTTTTGAAATACATTTTTAAGAATACATGGATTTGGATGATAAAGAGGTCCCAGTAGATACTTAGGTAAAAAAATCTCGGATAATAAAGAGATTGAGAAATTAAACCATACCTTGTACTTTTACTTAGTAGATGGTATTTGAACCTCATATATAATAATTAAAACATTTTTATTAAATTATAGAAGAATTATATACATAAATATGATATCATATATGATCCTCTAATATTGATTTGTTAATAATATTTCAGTAGTATTATCCTTTCGGGTGTTAACTGATTCATTTTACATTATATGCTTAGTTATATAAGCCATGTTTGATATGGATAGGATGTGTTTTATTCATATAAATAATGATATTATGTTCATAAAAATTATTTTTAATCATAAAATGAAAATTATTCTGTACATTATTTATACTCATTATTATACCCATCCAAATAATGAGGTGTTTGAATAACAAGCTACCCCATGATGTGGAGATGGAATGCCGTACGTACGCACGTATGATGAATTTTTCATTAATATGATGGATAGAATAATGAATATGGTCGTAACATTTTTATAATAACATCATAGTATATAGAAGATACTGGAGTTATTATTTTAGAATGGAAACGACAAAGAAAGAGGAAGTGGAAGAAGAAAACAACTTAAAAGAGGTGATGAAACATTTACCTATTCTTTGGGTTCTTACTTTTGATTTCATCAAAGGGGACCCATAATATGGCTTTATGAACAAAAAAAGGCCTCTAGGGTTAAGGAAGGAATGTTGGGAGGATATTTAGTCAGGGTTTGGCCAAGCCAAATGGATTTGGCTGAGTGAAATTAAGTTAAGGGGAAGTTCCCTTTTATAAGAGAGGTGAGGGTCACTTTAGGAAAAGCTTGAAATAGTATTTTATAATAAAATCATTTTCGTTTTATAATAGCTAAAAAAAGATTTATTTAGAGGATAAGGTGGACATGGATCGAAAAACTCTCAACCCATAGGTTTTAGACAGGTTTAGGTCACCATATTAACCTTATACTTTAGATTCAACTATTAGTTAAATAGTTTGACATTACCATGTCTCATTGTATTTTTATATTATATGGTTAATAAGAATAATATAAACTGGAAAGAGAACCCCAAGTGATTAATTGTTAATATATATAACCTTATCTAAGTCTTTTGGTCGAACCTTAAAATTCTAATTAATATTATATCAATTAATAATATAGTATTTGTTTTAAAAACTCATTTATGTCAATTATAACTCTATTTTGAATTTGATTTTTTGAAAGCCATTAAAACTTTATCACTTAGAATAAAAGTTATTTGACCAACCCTAACATTTCATATTAACCTAGATATTTAGTGAAATTCATCATAAGTCTCAATTTAAATTTATTTGGATATTTATAATATCAATTATTTTAATATTTCATTAATAAGGTAATTACATCATCATCATTATGTCATAAATAAATTAAATTATTTAATGCATAAAAATTATAAGTAAAATTCCATTATGTAGAAAATATTTTTATCTTTCTAAATAATATTTATAGTCTAATTTATATTTTTTGTAAACCTATATTAAAATTGGTTTATTTATTAAACATTTAATTTAACTATTTTAACTCTACTTTAATTAAAATAATTATAAATGTCATATTCTAATCCAAGTGGACCAAAATGGGTAATATTTTATTCCTTTGGTTGTTTTTTGAAAAATTACACTTATACAATAGAATTAGGACATGTTTTAGGGTAATTATGATATCATTTTTACCCTATTTACTTTTAACCGTGGTAAATAAAATTCAAAAGTTACTTTTAACAAAAAAATTATTTTTATAGTATTGAACCAAATTTTACTTACTAATATAAATTGTGTCTCTCATATTTTTTAAATTCACCTCATAGAAGGGGTAAAATTATGTTTTATGAAAATTTGCAAATGCTCATAGGAGGTGGGTAAAAGATGGTAAAAAGTTCAATAAAATTTTTATATATCTAAACTTATTATAAAATGAATCCAATGAATTACATTGAACATATATATGTATAATGTATCTATTTTTACCTAAAATAAATTTAAATGAAATAATTAATTATTTAAATAAAAAGTCGGTTTTAACCAATATAGTAGTGTTTTTTCACTATTTATCCGAAATTGAATGTTTTTAGAAAAATGCCAAAAATTCAATATAAGATAATTTTGATATTAAAAGTTCAAAAAATGAAGTCTATTTTGAAAAATAAAATTTATAAAATTTCAAATTTTTTTTATTAATATTCATAGAAGCTATTTTAATTGGTCGCGGTGTGTTAGAATCTTGAAGTTACGTACAATGAAAGCTATTTCATTATTCAAATGGAAACATACCGTGGAAGCTTGGGGTGTTACATTCATCCCTCCTTCAATTAATTTCATCCGTAAAATTTCTATAATACTACCACACAAAAAGATTCAGGTGGTTCTTAATCATAAGTTTCTCTGGTTCCCACGTTGCCTCTTCCATCTTATGGTTTCTCCATAGAACCATTACCAGACGAGTCATCCGGTTTTTCAAAAGTTGTTCTATGGTATCATGAATCTTGATAGGATCTTCATAATAAGATAAATATAGTGCAGTTTAATTTCCTCATAGTTGAGTACATGCGTTGGTTCAGACATTTATTTTCTCAACAGTGATACATGGAAGACATTGTGTACATTTGAGAGATTTTCTGGAATTTCCAAATGGTAAGCTACATCGCCAATTCATTCTAGAATTTTGAAAGGTCCGATGTACCTGAGACTTAATTTACCCTTATTACCTAATCATATAACTCCCTTACATGGATATAACTTCAAGAAAACATGATCTCATACCTGAAATTCCAAATCCTCCCTTCGGTTATGAACATAGCTCATCTGGATACTTTGGGATGCTTTGATGTGGGTTTGGATAATCTTCAATTTTTCCATTTTTTCCTCAACAAGTTCTAGGTCTATGAGATTTCTTTCACCATCATCATCCCAAAAAGTTGGTGTGTGACATATCTTTCCATATAACGCTTCATATGGTGCGATCTAAATACTTGAATGGAAGATATTGTTATATGAAAATTCTACAAGAGGTAAATATTGATCCCACATACCTTCAAAGTCAGGTGATCAAAATATCAACATGTATTATATGGTTTGAATAGTCCATTCCGATTCTCCATCAGTTTGAGGGTGATAGGTAGTGCTCAAATGAAGTTCAGTATCTAAGGCTTGCTGAAGACTTTTCCAGAATCTTGATGTAAAATAGGGATCATGATCAAAATCAATCGATAGGGGTAATCCATGAAGTCTTACAACTTCATTAATATACAGTCTTTCTAAACGTTCATGTGGTAAATCTTCTCTTATAGAAAGAAAGTGTGCTGACTTGGTAAGATGATCAACAATGACCCATATTTCATCATTCCTTCTAGGAGGATTTGGTAGCCCCATGAAAAATTCGATCATAATATCATCCCATTTACAATTAGGCATGGAAAGAGGTTGCATGACTCCTCTACGATGTTGTCTTCCACCTTTCACTTGTTGGAAAACCATACATATTGACACAAAATCAACAATATCTTTTTTCATGTTGTCCCACCAAAAATGTCCCTTCAATTATCTATACATCTTGGTTCTCCTAGGTTGTATAGATAAATTGGAGCTATGAAAATAATCCAAAAATTCCCTTTTTAGATTATGTATATCGGGAAAACAAAGTCTCTTCCGAAATTTAAAAATTTCTACTTCATATACAAAGTCAATCAATCTCCCCTCATTTACAGATTTAATCTTCTTTTGAAACTCCTCATCATCAATATGAGAACTCTTTATCCTTTCTATTAATGTTGGTTTGGAAAACATTTGAAAAAGTATTGAAGTTTCACCTTCCATGGTTATTCCTATATCCATATTTACTATATCCATGAAAATATGATCCCTTTCAACTCTCATCATGGTCTAAACTCCATGGTATTTTCTAATCAAATAATTTTCCACCTTATTTGACTTCCCCAGGTGGTAGTGTATAGTGAAATCATAATCCTTGAGTAGTTCAAGCCATCTTCTTTGCCTCATGTTGTGTTCTTTCTGCGAGAAAATATAATTCGAACTCTTTTGATCAGTATATATCTCATATTTTTCACCATAGAGATAGAGTCTCCATATATTCAGAGTGAAGATTACAACTGCTAACTCTAGATCATGAGTGGGATAGTTTTTCTCATGAATTTTTAGCTGTTGTGATGCATTGGAAATAACTCTATCATTTTGCATAAAGACACAACCAATCATTTCTTTTAAGCTTCACTATAAATAACATACCCATCGTTCCCTGATGGTATAGTTAAGATAGGAGCATTAACTAATATTATCTTTAGTTCTTATAAAAATTCTTCACACTTTTTTCCAAACAAATTTAACACATTTATGTGTGAGCTTGGTTAATGGGTTAGCCAACCATGAAAAATTCTGGATGAAACATCGATAATAACTTACTAAACCAATAAAACTGTGTACCTCAGTTATACTCATCGGTGCTGGCCATTCTGGGATTGCCTTGGTCATTAAAGGATAAACATAGATTCCATACTTAGAGTAAATATGAAGAAACAAATCTTCTAAAGATGTAATTCACACATGAAAAACATTCCATTCAATTCATTTCTTCAATGAGTCTTCAGAATAATGCGAAAGTGATTTTCATGATCTTCATAGCATTTATTGTATACACAGATATCATCAATAAATACAACTAAAAATTCATCAAGATATTCCTTAAAAAATCTATTCATTAGATCCTTGAAGATAGAGGGTGAATTAGTCAATCCAAAAGAGATTAATGTAAACTCATAATTCCTATAATTGGTTTGAAATGTTGTTTTCAGAATGTATTCCTTCTCCAAAGACAACTGATGATATCAGATCGAAGGTAAATCTTTGAAAAATATTGAGCTCCATGAAGTTGGTCGAATAAATCATCAATGTGAGGTAGGGGATACTTGTTCTTTATTGTTATAGCATTGATCTCCCTATAGTCAATGAACAACCTCATAGATCCGTCTTTCTGCATAATAGAAACGAAAGAGGTTCCCCATGGAGAAACACCAGGGTGAATAAATACTTTATTACTCAATTCCTATCATCATTTCTTTAGTTCCACTAATTCGACAGTGTCTATTCAATAAGGGGTCTTCGATATAGGCCTTGAACCAAGAATTAAATCAATGGAAAACTCAATTTATCATTCTAGAGGATGACTCGGTAAATCCTCTGGAAACACATTAACATATTCTTGCGTAATAGGTACACCCACTATATGAAAATTATTTTCCCCACCCATATTTATTTCATTCTCATCCTCCCCAATAATTGAATTTAGTAGAGGTACTAGGGGATGGATCTAGATAAGAACAAGATAGTGGTGTTTCTACTCTAAAAGACAATCCATACCAAGGATTATATTAAATTCAATAATGGGTATAATGGTTAGATCAATAAATAAATATTGTTTATATGCCTTAATGGGGACTGATTCACAAAACATTGTTGCAATGATAACCCATTAAGAGTTTTGACTAGAAACTCCCTTGTTAAATCAAATTGTAAATATCTAATTTTCTTAGAAAACTCAAAAGATATGAAACAATGTGATGATCCATAATCAAAAAATGCATTGGCTAATCATGAATAATCCACTAAATTACCTTCCACCACATCTTTTGGAGATTAAACCTCAATAGTATTGATCACATAAGCTTGGCCTTGATCCCTTGGCCTTTTCTAAGGTAAGTTTCCCGGACGCTTAGGAAATTCATTTGCATAATGTGCTATACCCCTACAATTATATGATAGAACATTAGTAGCTTCTTTCTTCCCCTTACAATCTCTAGAAAGATGGCCTTTCTATCCACATTTTAGCATACTTATTTCCCTTTTAGATATGCACTAGGGTACTTCCTTCCACAATTATCACAGGGTGGAAATTCAACTCTTCCCTTCTTCCCTATTTCATTATTTCCTCTCCTAGTGTGTTCAACAGATCTCTCCTTCTCTTTACTTGCTTTAAGGTTGCAATACTTATAGAAATCTTTTTTAGTCTTGATTGCACATGAGACAATATCTTCATACGATGAGAAGAATTGCGAGACTAATGCTAAATAGAGAAATGGTTTTAACCCATCAAAGAAATGATCAATCATAATTTTTGGGTTACATATATAATCTGCAGGATACCTTACTAACCTTGTAAAGTTAGCTTCATACACAAGGACATTCTCTTCCTCCTTTTATCTTAGACTCATAGATTGCCTTTCCATATCTCCTTGATGGTCACAAGGAAAGTATTTTTCTAAGAAAAGATCTTTAAACTCCCTCTATTCCATACATGATAATTCATCATCCTACTTTATGTTTTGAATAAATTTGTAGAACCATTGAATGTTAGTGGTTGTTGTCTCATGAAGCGATCTAACATTTATCCTCCGCATTGTGGATCAGGGTGCTCCATACGGGTAAGGTTATTATTCATAACCTATGTGAGTTATCCTAGTATGGTGATAAACTGATCAACACCAGTTGCATCACCAGCTCTTCTATAATTATCTTGAACAGGAGGGAAATCCCTACATGGATTACTTGCATTGATATGGTTTCCATTAATTCCACTAGGTTCTATTTCTAAACAATTGCATACAATAGATTAGTTTATGAACCACAATACATAATTCCGAACTTGTAAAAAATTTAACATAAATTGAACAGTTTTTGGATATAATACATAATCATAAAAATGTTTTCTTTGAGGACGTATATACTCATAAATATTTCATAATGGTTTGTTAAAAAAATGATAATTATCCTAAGCAAATCCCCCAGGAGTGTCGTAACCAAGAGTGCAGTAAGACCCGTTGTCGTGCACCAGTTCCCCTTCGAGTCTAGCTCCGAGCGGTGTTTTCAGGTTTTACCCCTATGTACATCTGTGCTAGATCCACCTCTACCTGCTCATATCTAGATTGGGATTTATTTCTTGGAAAACTCACAAAATCTCTACAGTACCAAAATTCAAGGAAGTTATTCTATAACAATCCTCAAAGTCTATCACAGGGTAATGTTCTCTAATGAATGTTTTTAAAAATCTAGTTTCCAAGGATTGTACTAAACTTTCTCTGATACCAACTGTAATTCCACACCCCTAGTTACCCAGAGTTTGTTCTTTATTACATAACATTGGCATGATACAATGAATGTTGTTCTAAAAGACTGATCAGTTTAGTATTATTGGAAATAATATATATACATATGTTCAATATTACAACTTGAAATTAAATACAACACTAATTTATTCCATTAGAAACATCCAAGCCTCCTAAATTATGCCTACAAGTTTCTCATACCTAACTTATTCATATCCTGGGAAAATGAAACATAAGAAAGGGGTGAGCTCAAACGCTCTGTAATGTTATGAAATATAACGGAAGATAACATAAACATTAGTCATGATGAATAACTCAAAACACATGCCTTTTCAAATAATAAACATGAACACTTTATTGTAGGAATATGAACTGAGCAAATAATTCCATAATAAAACATACTCATGGGTATTCTACTAGTCTAATAACCACATGGACCATCATTATTTTCATAATGAAGGATAGTATAATTCTGGACATTCTGAAACATTTTGTCAAGGCCTTGGACAATACGTCTAAAAATGATTAAGGCCTTGGTAAAAACCATATATCAAATTGGGAAAGGCCTCTGCCAATTCCATGTCTAATTTTATCATGAGACCTATCGATTCACCGAGTAGCTATAGCGGGCTCCACCCTTCACATACTAAGTCCAATACATTCCTCATATGAAAAGGTTGGAACATAACATAAACATCCGTATTAAAACTAGCATACTAAATGTCAATACATTAACCATAAACCATAAATGCTATAAAAATAAAACATCAACATTAAAACATATCACCAAACCTTCAATACAATTTGGCATATTTTTATCATAATAAATCAACATCAAATAAGTTTAAAATCCATCAATGGATGTTGACATAGATGAAATGAAAACTATTTGAAAGAAATACCTCTTTCTATTTTGAAACCATTTAAGAGTCACATAATTTTAAAATAAAACATTTATTTTGAAAACATTATTATAATCTTGTAAGGGAAGCTTCAATGATGTTATAACAGCAGAAAATAGCTGCACCCACTGTATAAGTTAAAAAAAACATTTTTACCTTAATTTTGTCGAAAAGGTCACAAAGTACCGTGTTTGGAAAATGACAGAAAGATTCATTTCAAAATCTATAAGGTAAAATAAGGGTATAAATGAATTTAACCCATAGTCTAGTAAATATTAAAAATGTTTCGAAATACATTTTAAGAAAACATGTATGTTGATTAAAAAAAGGTCCCATTAGATAATTACGTAAAAACAACATCAGATAATAAAGAGATTGTAAAATTAACCCTTACTTTGTACTTTTCCTTAGTAGATGGTATGTTAAACTACTATATGATATTTAAAAAATTGTTATTAAATTATAAAATAAATGTATACATAAATATGATATCATATATGATCCTCTAATATATCATTGTCAATAATATTTTAGTAGTATCATCATTCTGGGTGTTAACTGATTCATTTTCCATTATATGCTTGGTTACATAATCAATATTGGATATGGATAGGATGTATTTGATTCACATACATAATGATATTATGTTCATAAAAAATATTTTTAATCATAAAATGAAAATTATTCATTAATTATTACTATGGGGAAATGAATCTTATCGCATTCGTGGAGACGGTAATACGTACGTACGCATGAGCGTCAATATCATTATATTGATGGTGAAATAGTATATAATTTGGTGGTATATCATATGTACAGAATCCATAACATGTTATATTTATTATTTACATCAGTTATAATCATTATTATACAAATCCAAATAATGAAGTGTTTGAATAACAAACTACACCATGACGTGGGGACAACATGTCTTATGTATGCAAGTAAGATGGCATTTTCATTCATATGATGTACAAAATAATGAATATCATTGTACTATTCTTATAATAAAATCAAAGTATATAGAATATAATGTAGTTATTATTTTATAATGGAAACAACAAAGAAAAGGAAAGTGGAAGAATAAAAGAACTTGAAAGAGGTGATGAAATATTTACCTCTTCTCCAGGTTCGTCCTTTTGATTTGATCAAAAGGGCTCTTTAGGTTGGATTTATGAAAAAAGGAAGGCATGTATGATGAAGGGAGGAATTATGGGAGGATATTTGGGTAGGGTTTGGCTGAGAAAAATGGATTTGGAGGTGTCAAATTAAGAGAAGGGTAAGTTCCCTTTTATAAGAGAGGTGAGGGTCACTTTAAAAAAAGCTTGAAATATTATTTTATAATAAAATAATTTTCGGTTTTTAATGGCACAAAAATGATTTATTTGGAGTATAAGATAGGGAAAGGTCTAAAACCTCCCAACCAATTGGTTTTAGACAGGTTTAGGTCACCATATTAACCTTATCTTTTAGATTTAACTCCTAGTTAAAGAGTTTTACATTTACCATGTCTCTTTGTATTTTTATATTATATGGTTAATAAAAATACTATAAACTACCGAGAGAAACCAAAGTGGTTCATTATTAATATTTATAACCTTATCTAAGTCATTTGACCAAACCTTATATTTTTATGAATATTATATCAATTAAAAATATAGTACTTGTTTTAAAAAATCAATTATGTCTATTTTGACACTATTTAGTATTTGATTTTTTTGAAATACATTAAAACATTATCACTTAGAATAAAATTTATTTAACCAACCCTAACATTTCATATTAACATATAAGATTAGTTAAATTCATAATAAGTCTCAATTTACATTTATTTGGATTTTTATAATATAATTTATTTTAATATTTCATTAATAAGGTAATTACCGCATCATCATTGTGTCATAAATAAAATAAATTATTTATTGTCTAAAAATTATAAATAAAATACCATTATATAAGAATAATTTTTATCTTTCTAAATAATATTTATATTTGAATTTATATTGTGTATAACCCTATAATAATTTTTTTTAGTTATTAAAGTTTGAATTTCACTATTTTAACACTTCCTTAAATAAAATAATAATAAATTTTTTATTCTAATCCAAGTGAACCAAATGGGATATTATTTTATTCCTAATGTTGTTTTTGGTCGAATTACATTTTTCCAGTAGAATAAGGACATGTGTTTGGGTAATTATGATACCATTTTACCCTTAATTACCATATTTACTTTTAATTGTGGTAATTAAAAGTCAAAAGTTACTATTCACCAAAAATAAATTTCATCTTATTGAACCAAATTTTACTTACTGATATTTACCATGTCTCTCAGATTTTTGAAATTCAACTCACAGAAGTGTTAAAATTAATTTTTATGCAAATTTGAAAATGCTCCTAGGAGGTGGGTAAAAGACGATAAAAAATTCAATAAAATTTTTATATATCTAAACATTCTATAAAATGACTCCAATGAATTACATTGAACTTATATAGCTATTATGTATCTATTTTGACCTAAATTTAATTCAAATAATATAAATAATTATTTAAATAAAAAGTCAGGTTTAACCAATAATGTAGTGTTTTTCACTATTCATAAAAAATTGAATGTTTTAAGAAAAAAACCAAAAATTTATCCTAATCTAATTTCGATATTCTAAATTAAAAAATGAAGTCCATTTTGAAAATATACTTTATTAAATTTCAAATATTGGGTATTACTACTCATAATGGTTAGTTTGATTGGTTTTGGTGTGTTAGAATCTCAAAGTTACTTACAATGCAAGCAATTGCATAATTAAAAAGGAAACGTACAGTGAAAGCCAGGGGTGTTACATATTAGCTATTAATTTTGAAAAATATTTTTTCTAACTATAACCTTATGCAATAGGTCTGGCATTATTTCTAAATATAATGCCCAACTCATCAACTTTATTCCTAAATGCCCATTTAGTTCCAATAGTCATGGTGTCTTTAGGTATATCTATAAGTTCCGAAAATTTGTTCCTTTTAAACTTATTTTACTCCTCATTAATTTATATTACCCACAATTCATCATTAATATCTACATTGATGTTCTCTAGGTCATGTTGAGGTAAAAAAACTTGATGTTCGACCTTATTCCAAACAGAATCCGCAGTTTGAGTTCCTATATTTAGATCACCTACAAAAAAATATAAAGGATGGTACTTAATAGTTATTGTTTCTCTATTGAAATAGGTAATTTTTACTTTTGGATTCTTGGGTTTAGGTTCTAGATGTTATATAAATTCTTATGAACTAGGATATTTTTCTAATTGTTTTACATCAGAATATAAAGGTTTGGAATTTATGTTCAGAGAAGATAAACCATCCTCAATGTTTTATTAGGATGTCTTAGGCTCATGTGGGTCAGTTTCATCAAATTTTACACGAACTGGTTCTTATATAGTTTTGGTCCTCTTATTGAACAATCTATAGGATTTTCTAGATGTTAAATAACGAAGTTAAATTCTTTTATCACTTTTGGAAGAAAATTTACCCAAATTATACTTAGTTTTTAGAATACATTTTTTGTAACAAAAAAATCTAACTTAATTAAATTTTGGTTTCCTATTATTCCATAAATCATAAGGAGTTCCATTAAGGACAAGTCTAATCAAAACCTTTTTGGTAATATAGAAGGCTGTATTAATATATTCTTCCCAAAAATAGATTTATAGGTCATATTCATTTTATATGGTCCAAGCTATCTCTTGTAAGGATTGATTTATTCTTTCAATAAATTCATTTTTCTAGTGCATTCTAGTAGTGTAAAAGTTAGGAGTTTAGAAATTTTTTGAGAAAAATGATTCAAACTATTTATTTTTAAACTCACAACCATGATCAGTCCTTATGTTTTTAATCCTAAGTCTACTAATGTTTACTAAATATTTATCATACTTGATGAAATAGAAGCATACTTAACTTTTCTAATATAGAAAATATACAAAAGTATACCTAGAAAAATCAAACATTAGATCATAAACATTTTTATTCCCCATAAGACAAGAAACTATAGAAGGTCAAAATAAGTCTATGTAAACCAACTATAGAGGTTGAGATGTTAAATTTTTTTTCTTTAGTTTAAAAGAAACTTTGTGTTGTTTCCCTTTTTTGACTAGGGTTAAAGACTTTATCAGTTGTGAACTCAAGCTTTGGTAGATCCCTAACTAACCCTTTTATAGTTAGATTCTTATGTAAATGGATGTTGAAATGCAAAATTATCCTATACCAAATACTAAATTCCGTATGAATTTCACTTACACATTGAACATTCTATGAATATTTTTTTTCTAATCAACAACATAAACATTATCATTTTGTAAAGCATTAAAAATTAAGAAATTTTTAGAGTAAAAAAGATTGAAAGTATAATTCTCAAAATTAACATAAAAAATATCCTCACACAACTAATAAATTCTTAGACGATTATACTTTAAACTATCAACATATAAACCTTAAGGAATTAAAATTGAATCTTTGTTACCAATTTTCTCCGGGATGATTTTTTTTTACCTTTTCATTATCACCAAAGGTGACATGAACACCATTAAAATTTATCATGATCTTAAAGAATGAATAATATCCTATCATATGTAATGAATATCCACTGTCTAATTACCCCAAACTTCTACTAGAGGTCTTCAAGTAGTTTTGTAACAATATTTTTTTTAAAATTATATTATCTTCGGACCGAAATTGTTTTGTGTCTAGAAATGTTTGTGATAAGATATTTGGTAAAACACATTTTCCTTATGGTTTTCCAATAATCATATTGAACAATTCTATAAATAAAAACATTTGTGGGTCCTTTTGAAAAACAGTTGGTAGTAGAGGTTCCATGTTTGGATTTAGTAACAAAATTATTCTTAGTTATTATCCTATGTCTAGGTTCATATCATATTCTAGTGAAAATTTGAGAGAAAAATTATTTCCCAAGAATTTTGTGAGTTTCACTCTACATTTTTTAAAATTGTCAAGTTATTTCTTCAATTTATCATTAGATAGTTTGATTTCATTGTTCTCTTTGAGAATTTGAACAATTTTCCCTTTTTTAATAGAAAATTCATTCTTTGTATTTACATATTGAGCATGATGTCTTTTAAAACTCTTATACATATCCTTTAATTCATTAAAGTCATCATTTATGTCATTTAAATATTCAAAGAATTCATCATTTAACATATTATCATCTTTTTGTTCATTGTTAGAGTTATCATAAATATACATAGAAAAAATATTAGAAATAGTGGGTAAAGAAAATACCTTATTGACTTAGTCATAGAGAACATATTTTCTCTATCTGGTTTTTCTACAAGTTTAGAATCTGAGTCACTTGAACTATATTTAGATGCACTCTAGGAGGATTTCATATCCTTCATATATATTCTACCATTTTAATTATATTTCTTTTTGTATTTTATCTTTGGATCATCAACTTTAATGTGACCCTTTACTTTAAATTAATAGTTGACTACTTCCTTTGAATGGTCATCCTTTTTCTTCCAATTTCCCTTATTATTACATTTTTCATTATAGTTTGGTTTTATGAAATACACTTTATTTAGGAAAAATTTCGTGAATCTTCTAGCTAGATGACCCATTTCCTCATCACTTTCAGAAGAAAATTTTCTATTACTTGAATCTACAACTTATTCCTTATCTTTTTATTTTTTCCTTCTTTTGTTTAGGGGAAGTAGTCTTGAAACCTACTAAATTAATCATAGGATCCTCATCCTCCTCTCAATTTACCTTTATTTCTTCTTCATACATCATAATTTTACCTATCAACTCTTTAAATGGTAACATATTAATATCACATAATTTTCCAATTAACACTAAAGTTCCTCTCCATATTTTCGGTAGACATCTTACTAATCTCATTATCTGGTCCTTGTCAGATACATGATTTCCCAGTGAGCTCATGGTATTGAAAATATCATTAAACCTGAGGTACATATCATAAATGGGTTTATCATGTTTCATCATAAATTATCTTATTTAATTATATAAGTATTAAGCCTCATTTCTTTGACATTAGAAGTTCCCTCATGGGAAATAGATAAAGTATCCCAAATTTAAGAAGTATTTTTACAAGAAGATATTATATTAAATTGTTTATCATAAAGACAAAAATAAAGTCATTCATATCTTTACAGTTATTATTATAAGCTAATTTAGTAAAAACATCCCAAGTTCTTTTATCAGTATCAGGTATTTCAAATTCTTCTTCTATAGCATACCATATATCAAAACCCATTCTCTCTATATTAATGTTCATCTTTATTTTCCATTGGGTTAATTTTTTCCATTGATGAAAGGAGGTATGTTGGTAGTAAAACCTTCATGATGATTATCCAAATTAAATAAATAAATATATTTTGAACTGAATAAAATTTTAATATCATGAAAGTATAACTAAAATAAAAGTTATAAAAAATTTGAATACTTGAATACCAATGAAAGAAATAACCTCTGATACAAAATATTAGTCAGAGTGAGTATCTCAAGTGGGGGTGAATTGAGTACCCATTATTTTTTTTTATTAAAAACAGATTCTTTTGAATTTCTCCAAATTTTTAAATATGGGAATATTTATAAAAAATAATTATTATGATATATATATTAATCTTTCTAATGATTTATCGAAAGATTCATTTGTTCTCGAATGAATATTATATAATATTATTGAATCCATTGAAATCAATTTACTTGATCAAAATACTATATGAACATGAATAAATATAAAATATAAAAGTGTGATTTTTATAAGAAAAAATGGTATTGAGTTTTAAAGAATAAATAATGTAAAAAAATTAAAACACACAAAAAAATGATTGAATAAAATTGGTTTAATTTGAGGTTAATACTTATTACAATCCACATGGTAATCAATCACCACAATGAATTTTATATAAATTAAACAATATTATCCACAACCTAGATTAGGTTTATACAATAGTTTACAACTATACAGGTCACACATGACCAATTCTATAGTTATTAGTGGGAGAAAAAAGAAACAGGCCACATAAGGACCTCTACCACTCTTAATTGTGGGAGAAACAAATAAGAAAAGTGTTTGAGAAGATATCAATTATCTTACAGTTTAGAAAAAAAACAATATGCATATATAAAAAAATGTATAAAACACATTTCTCAAAAAGTAATAAATATAATTAGAATTGATCAATCTAGGAGTGTAGAGTTTAGAGATTCTCTGTCTACTACAATGAAGCTTGTGACCCATGATTTGATTCAGTAATGATGTTTTAGTCACGTTCTTTCGATATTTTCAGCAAAATAGAGTGTCACAACTCTTGTTTTATGAGTGGAGGAAATCACTGGATGTGATGATATTTTAATTCTTCAGTCGGGTGTTCATAACAGGTGACCCCATCATGTTTTTTAACTAGGATTAACTCTTTTTCTCTCATAAATTTAGTCCATGTTATCCTTCTATCCACAGTGTTTATATATTTTTCTATCTTGTTCTCTATATGAATATTTTTATATTTCATGAGGGAGTGTTCTCCACTTTTATCACCAGTAGAAAGAACATCCAAGTTAGCTTCCTCATATTGTAAGTTCTGACCTTCATTCTATAGAACATTTAAGATAAAATCATTAAAATATTAAATATCATTAAATTCGATGAATATAGCTTTCAGAGTAATAAAATTCCAAAAAACGTAAAGTAAAAATAATGACGGTGTCTTAGGATCTAGCATTGTCAAGCTATATCGTTATGTTTCTCTCGCAGTGTGGCATTAACAGTGTTGAACTAGTGGTGTGAAGATCTGATGGTATGTTGCTGGTAGTATGTTTCTAGTGGTTTCTTAGACATAGCCAAATTGTCAGTATACTATCCGTGTCTATGGTATGACGGTGTATGCTCTGACGAAGTATTAGACATTGGAATGTTTTTAGTGTCGGCAGTATGAGTCCGATGGTATGACACCTGATGGTATCTCATACTTAATAAAATTAATGTTTTGGCAGCATGAAATCTTGATGATGTGTGGACTAACATTATCTCATACATTTTCAATTCTTTAGTCTTATGGTATGATAATCTAATTGTGTGAAATACTAAAGGTATCTCAAACTTATCGATTTTTATGCTGGTGGTGTGTCATGGAAAATGGTGTCTAACTCAATGGTTTCTTATACTTAGACAAATTTATGAAATGTTCATAGAATACTGATTGCTTATAGAAAAACCTGAAATTAATCATTATTATTATTATTATCATGACCTTCTGATCATTAAAATTAGGAGGTCAACACCCATGAGTGTGACTATTCTACCCATGGTCTTGAGTTATAGGAATTTGTGTTTTCCCTCATGCTTTGGTGATATTACATCATTAACGACTACTTTGTGGTTTTAATAGTTCACATGATCCAAATGCATATTTTATATTGGAAGGATCTAAATCTGCATTAGGGAAAGTGGATGGTGTTCTTACAAGATTATTACATTGATATCTTGTACATCTCATGGAAATGGAATGTAGTTATTAATTTACAAGGCAGAACATTGTGAGGAGATATTATTCAAGTGTCAGGTGTTTCTTAAAGAGTGATAAAAGATCATCTGGGGATATATCTTAGTGTGGAGGAGGCTAGTATTATAGGTTTCATGTACCTTATTATAATTAAATCATTGTGTATGTACTAGGTGGAGGTGTTTTAGTGTGGATAATAAGAGGTAGAGGAGATTTGGGATTGAATATTTCATAGAAACTATCCAAAGTAATGGCCATAGGATGATCGACAATAGATGTGGTCTCAAGGTATATTTTTTGTCTCCTTGAAGAAGAATGAGTTAGTTATATATAATTTCCAGTACTTTGATTTAGAATTTAATTTTTCTATATCCAAGATATATCATTCCATGTATAAGGACCCAGCCTTCAACATTACTTAATGTTGAGTTATTACAATAATACACATTGAGGATCTTTTCAGGTTTAGAGTTTTAGAGAAATAGATAATAAATCATGCATTACATTCCACATTTAAACAAGTTGGTTACATAAAAGACAGTATTCGTTTTCCCATTAAAGGAGACATATTTAAAATAAAACATGGATTCTTTCTTGACACTTCCTCGACACTATCATCACATCATGTACTTTTCCCTAGACTTGTGAAAAATATTTCAAAAACATGAAATGATAATAAAAAGCTCAGGAAGGGATATAAAAATACGGAATGAAAACATTAGTCCATGAATACATAAGAATCAATGAAATCATAATTTACTCATAAAACATAAGCACTTTAACATACCTCATGAAATCATATGATTCATGAATAACTCATAAATATCATAGGAAATAAAGGTAACTTGAGGCATTCATAACATTCTCACGTAGGGAGTAACCCTCATGGTTACGTTTAGAATACCCATCACATTATATTCCATAAATCTTATCAGAGAAAACTTAGCGTTTAACCACTTCACGTTACCCAATGAATTGTAGAGCTATCATGGGCTCACTCACCCTTAGTTTATCACTGAACCACCCATCTTCATAAACAATTCCCAAGAACCATAACATAATCATATCACATAAAACATGCATAAAGGAAACATAACATTTCTACATTTCAATCACAAGATATCAAAAATGAATTGATATAATAAAAACATTTCCAAGACCATTTTCAATACTAAAATAAAAGAAAATTAAAACATGGTATTTATTTTTTGTTTAAAATGAGTTATGGCTTGTAGAGGAAGAATAAACTCAAATAATGGTCCCGGTGGTAGAGAAGTCGTTGACACCACATACATAAGACAAAAACATTCCCTTTTTTCATTTAGTAAAACTCTTCATATAAAAAGATTCTTTTTGAATAAAAGTAAAAGTCAAAGGGGTTTATACAAATTATAAAAGAATGTTGTGTATAAAACAAAATATGTCTCAATGAAAGGAGATTGAGACGAAGTCCCTTACCTCGTGTCCGAATTGACTCGATCATTCTTTAATCTTCTGAATAATAAACTAGAGTTAATTTCTACTTGCTTAAGAACCTTTTTCAAGTTCATTATTCCTTTTATATCACTTATTACCATGTTATGAAAATTGTGTAATTATTTAAGTTAATAACGATAGTTTTGTCGATCTTTGGTACTTGAGTCAAAAATAAACTTCTTATAATTACAAGTTGTTCACGGGGTAAAATATCCATTATATAAAAAACTATATTCATGAATTAGATATCATATATATCATATATATCCAGTATATACATGCATTTATAATATTATATAACATTTATACGTAAGAGATGAAATGCACCGTTTATGGAGACGATAAGCCATACATACACATACTTTCATTTATTTTTTGTATTAAATGGAATGAAATCACAATTATAAAAAGGTATATTATAATACCACTATGATATCATATGTAGTATCATTAACTCTATCCTTTATAAATCCCACATATGGCATTAACGATTCAAATCACTTTGAGGGGCGGTAGTCCGCACTTCCTAAAATGAAATTATCATGTTTACCCATAATAGAAACCATAATGGTATGCAATAAATGGAAAATAAAGAATCATAAGGAAAACAGAAACATAATATATATCATATATAAATATAGTGGCATCTTAATGGACACCATGAAAGGTGTTAAAAGAAGATTGAGCAATCATCGTTTCGTGAGGCAGTAATTCTCCAACCACCGAAACAGTATGTTCTTTAACCATTAGACGAGAGTGTGTGTAAATGTAAATAAAATAATTCTCATAAAAACATCATAGTATATTAAATATACTGGTGTTTTTACAAAAGAAAGTAATAAAAAGAGTTTAGGGGGTTGGAGAAGAAAAATAAAACAAAAGAACATTAGAGAAGACATTACCTTTAAATCGGGTAACTCCCCTTGGTTTGAACCAAAAGGGTTTCTTTAATAGATTTCTGCCTAAAGTAAGGCTTCTAGGATGTAGAGAGGGATTTGGAGAGATAAAATGAGTAGATTTTGGTCGAGTCAATGGCTTGAGAGGAGTGGGTAAGGGGGTAGAGGTGAGGGCCTTTTATAAGAGGGAGTAGGGACACTCTTGGAAATTCATGAAATGTTACTTTATTATAAAACGATTTAGGATTTTAAAGGTACCAAAATAGTATATTTCTACGATAAGGTTATAAGGGATTGAAATCCACCCATCCAATAGTTTTTTTGAAAATTTTAAGTCATAGAACTTACATTATCTTTTCATTTTATCTAAATCGTTCATTAATGAGGTAATCACTACATCATCATGGTGTCATTAATATATATATTTATTTAATGTCTAAAAATTATAAAAAAAATACAATGATGCAGGAAATATTTTTATATTTCCAATGAATACTTATAGTCTAATATATCATTTATTTAGAAAAAATTAAAATTGTTTTACTTGGGTGATACATACTTTGGTTATACTTTCCTTTTAAAAAAAATAATATAATAAAAGGTCACTATCACCCTAAAGTGATTCCATGGGGTCCCAAAGTTGGAAAAAGGCATAAAAGGGTCAGACATTACACAAACAATAGAATTATGACACATGTTGTGGTCATTTTATATTATTATGTTATTATTTTATTACCCTTAACAACCCGATTACTAATTAATCATGATAATTAAAGATAATTACCGTTGTTACTATTCATAATGTCCAAAAACAAAAGAGTCTTAATTACATAATTTGGAACTTCTAATTACAAATATGGAATCCATTTTACCAAATTACAAACACAGAAATAGTAGTAAAGAATTTAAAAATAATTCCCATTGTCAAAACAAATAGCGGGTTTTTTAGAAACAATATCTATCAAAAGTTTGGAACTTGTTTATGCCCAATTCCAATGTGAAATTAATTAAAATGAAAAAAATTGTATTAAATGATAAAAATATAATCTAATTAAACATTATATACAATTAAAAATAAAATCCAAGCATATAATTAAATTAGATGAAAAAGCAGTTTTGAAGTAAAATGCAGTATTTTTCACTATTCAATAAAAAATGAACATTGTTAGAAACATACCAAAAATTTATCCAAAGTAAATTTCAATGTCCCAATACTAAATAATAAGTTTATTTTGACAAATATAGCTTATAAAATTGTCAAAATTTTGATTTAAAAAAGGTTTGTCATCAAAAGGTAGAAAAACTAACTTTTAAAAATATTAGTGTATTCTATGCTTAAGATTGGATTTATGCTCATTTTAAGCCTATAAAACACTATCTAATTCATAAATAGACATAGATATAAAAATACACAATTCTTTACATACTTGGGATGTTACATCTTTCTCCCCTTTAGAAAATTTCATCCCCAAAATTTATTTACTTATCGAATAAGTGGGGGTATTTATCCCTCATTGCATTTTCAGATTCCCATGTTGCCTCTTCAATCATGTGGTTTTTACAAAAAACCATTACTTAATGAATTACCTTATTCCGAAATACATGATCCTTATGGTGAAGAATCTAGACCAGTTTTTCCTCATAATATAGTTTCTCTTCCAGCTGAACTACCTCTGGACTCAAAAAATGAGATGGATCTGGAATGTACTTCCTTAACATTGAAACATGAAAAACATTGTGTACCTGATATAAAATCAGAGGTAAAGCCACTTGGTATGAAACTGATCCAACTCTATCTAGAATTTCATATGGTCCAATGAACCTTGGACTAAACTTTCCTTTCTTACAAAATTTCATCACACTTTTCTATGGTGAATCTTTGAGGAAGACATGATCTCCTACCTCAAAAGAGAGATCCTTCCTCATGTTGTCCGCATAACTTTTCCGCCTACTCTGAGTTGTTCTCATGTGTTTCTGTATCAGCTGAACTTTTTCTAAAAACTCTTCTCCCAATTCTGGTCCCATCAACCTCCTTTCAACCACATCATCCCAAAAAGCTGGATTTTAACACCACTTCCCATATAATTAATTAAATGGTGCTATCTGTATACTGGACTGAAAACTATTATTATAAGAAAACTCAACCAAAGAAAGATATTGGTCCCAAATCTCTTAATAATCCATCGAACAAGCATGTAGCATATCCTCTAATGTCTGAATTATTCATTATGACTGGCCATCTGATTGAGGATGAAAAGCTATACTAAAATTTAATTCTGTACCCAATGACTTCTGAAGGCCTTTCCAAAAGTTAGAAGTAAACCCGGGATCACGATCAGATATAATGGAGAGGGGAAATCCATGTAACCTGACTATCTCTTTAAGATACAAATGATAAAGTTGATCTGGGGAAAAAGTATCTCGTATTGCAATGAAATTAGCAGATTCAGTCAAGCGATCCACAATTAAACAGATTGCATTATTACCTCGAGGCGTCTTTGGCAATCCCAAAAAAAAGCCCATGGATATATTCTCTCATTTCCACTCTGGCACTGGTAATGGCTAAAGAATCCCTTTCGGTAACTGCCACTCTGCTTTATCCTATTGACAAGTCAAACACTTCATAGTAAAATCAGCAATATCTCTTTTCATTACATCCCACCAGTAATACTCTCAAATATATCTATACATCTTAGTACTGCAAGGATGAACTGAAAAAGGAGAACTATGAGCTTCACATAACAAATCTCTCTTCAACTGTGAATCACAAGGCACACTAAATCTCTTCTAAAATCTCAAAACACAATCATTATCAATGTTGAGTTTAGGTAACATACCCTTCAGAACCAGCTCTACCTTTTTTACAACTCACTGTCTTGCTTCTATGCTCGCTTAATTCTGTCTGATAGAGAAGATTTCACTGATACCTGAAACAAAACAGAAGAACATCCTACACCAACAACTTCTATGCCAAATTTCATCAAATCTTTAACTAAAGTATCACATTCTAAACGTAACATGGTTAGTGAAGCATTACTTTTTCGACTCAAAGCATCAACCACTTTATTTTCTTTTCCCAGATGGTAATGAATTATACAATCATCATCCTTGATTAATTCTATCCATCTCCTCTGTCTCATATTAAATTCATTATAATTGAATATATACTTTAAACTTTTGTGATCGGTAAATATTTGACACTTTACTCTATTCAAAAGATGCCTTTAAATTTTTAAAGTGAAAACAATAGCAGATAATTCCAAATCATGTATAGGGTAATTTACCTCATGAGTTTTCAAGTGACGTGAAGCATAATCAATTACCTGATCATTCTGCATTAGGATGCAACCAAGTCCTTTTAATTAAGCATCATTGTAGATAACAAACTCACTATTCCTAGAAGGTAGTGCCAAAACTAGAGCATTCACCAATCTTATTTTCAATTCTTGAAAACAATCATAACATTCTTTTGTCTAGATGAACTTAACACCCTTCTGAATTATCTTAGTCATTGGACTAGATAATCGTGAATTTTTTTAACAAACCTTCATTAATAGACTGTCAAACCAGGAAAACTAAGAATATCGGTTACATATGTAGGTCTTGGACATTTTTCAACAACCCTTGTTTTTGTAGGATCAATAGTTATCCCATCTTTAGAACTAATGTGACCATGGAATGAAATTTTTTTCAACCAAAATTCACACTTTTTGAATTTACCATACAATTTCTTTTCATTTAAGGTTTGAAAAATAACCCTTAAATGACTATCATGCTCCTATTTACTTTTAGAAAACACTAAAATATCATCAATGAAAACAACCACAAACTTATCTAATAACTCATGGAAAATTATATACATATGGTCCATGAATACAGCAGGTGTATTGGTTAACCCAAAAGGCATTACTACATATTCATAATGGCCATATCTTGTATGAAACACGATCTTTGGAATATCTGCTTCCTTTACCTTCACCTGATGGTGCCCCAATCTCAAGTCAATCTTTGAAAAATACTGAGCTCCCTGGAGATGATCAAACAAATCATCGATATGAGGTAAATGATATTTGTTCTTAACAGTGATGTTATTCAAGGATCTATAATCAATGCAAAGTCCCATTCTACCATCTTTATTTTTAAAAAATAAGACAGGAGCACCCCCTTGTGATGTTCTATGTCGAATGAAACCTTTCTCTAATAAAATTTGCAAATTCTCCTTCATCTAAAAAATTTCAATTTGAGCCATTCGATAAGGGAGTTTTAAAATTGGATTAGCATCAGTAACTAAGTCAACAGAAAATTCAACTTCACGATCTGGTATTATTCCAAGAAACTCATTAGAAAAAACATCAAGATACTCATTTACCACCACCCAGATCGTTTCCAGTGAAATAACGAGCATTATGTCCCATATTACCACATCGGTATCACTTTACCGAATTCAAAAGCCATTCCCCAAAATCATTTTTACCATATTTATCACAAACTGGAAAATTAGTTTTCTTACCATTAGACCTTTTTGAAGGATTCTTCCTTTTCTTCTACCAACTCGGTCTCTTCTTCTGTTGGTTGTTATAGAAAACATGATCATCGGAAAACTCCATTTCCACCTTCTTAGCACATCGAACAAGCTTTTCACAACTTTTGAACTCACAAGATGCTAATTCCCTTCAATATTTTGGATTTAATCCAGATTAAAAACGATTGATTTTACTATCAAGGTCTCAGATAAAATTTGGAGCATACCTTGCTAATCGAGTGAACTTTTCTTCATAAGAAGCCACTGAGTCATCCTCTTGCATCATTTACAAGAATTATTTTTCCATACTAATCTGAACATCCTTAGGAATAAATTTCTCAAGAAACATACCTTTGAATTCATCCTAGTCAAGAGTATCAATCTCATCAGCGTCCCTGATATTTTTAACCATAGATCATCGCTGATCTGCTTCACCCTCCAAATGGTAAACAATAAGACTGACCTTTTGATTGTCTGAACACCCCATGACATCGAAAATCTTCTCCAATGCTTTAATCCACCCTTCAGCTAGCACAAGGTAAGATGATCCTCTGAATGATGGGGAATGTTTCCTCATGAAATATTCCACCACTGACATGTTCCTATGCGGTTGATATGGCTGATCTCGTGCATGGATACCACCACCATTTATCACTTGATTCAACTATTCCATTACTATAAAAAACTATTCAGTTCCAATTCTGACCATCTTAGGAGGCTGATATGGAACATCATTTCCTTCTGTATGCCTTTCTAGAACTGCTTCCCTGTTTCCTCTTTGGAAAACCATTCTGAACAAACATGTCTTAGATGAAGCAACATGGTAACCTTCAAATGCTATATCATTTCAATTTGACCACAAAAAAAGAAAAAAAATATATTTTTGGATAATAATTTAATAGAACACTAACTCCTAAAGTTATCTAAACCTCCCTATGATACCAACTATAAGGCCCAAGCCGTAAACATTACTTAATCTTGAGTTATTACAAGAATACACATTGAGGATATTTTCAGGTTTAAAGTTCTAGATAATTAGATCATAAATCATTCATTACATTTCACATTTAAACAAGGTGGTTACATAACAGACAATATTATTTTTTCTCATAAAAGGAGACATATTTAATATAAAACATGGATTCTTTATTAACACTTCCTCGACACTATCTTCACAACATGTAATTTTCCCATAACCTATGAAAAACATTTCAAAAACATTGGATGAGCATAAAAATCTCATTAAAAGATATAAAAATATGGAATGAAAACATTAGTCCATGTATACATAATAATCAATGAAATCATACTTTACTCATAAAACAAAAGCACTTTAACATAACTCATTAATTCATAAGATTTATGAGTAACTCATAGAAATCATAAGACATAAAGGTAACTTGAGGTATTCATAACATTCTTACATAGGGAGTAACCCTCAGGGTTACGTTTGGAATAGCCATCATAGTATATTCCCTAAAACTCTTTGGAGAAACCTTAGAGTTTAACCCCTTTGCGTTACCCAAATCATTGGAGAGATATCAAGGGCTCACCCACCCTTAGTTTATCACGGAACAACCCATCTACATAAACAATTCCCAAGAACCATAACATAATCGTATCACATAAAACATGCATAAAGGAAACATAACATTTCCACATTTCAATCAAAAGATATCAAAAACGAATTGATATAATAAAAACATTATCAAGACCATTTTAAATACCGAAATAAATGAAGATTAAAACATGGTATTTATTTTTCTTTAAAAAAAAGTTATGTCTTGTAGAGGAAGCCGAAACTCAAATAATGGTCACGACGGTGGAGAATTCATTGTCGCCACTTATGTAAGACAAAAAAAATTCCCTTTTGTCATTTAGTAAAACAATTCATAGAAAAGTATTCCTTTTGAATAAAAGTGAATGTCAAAAAGGTTTATACACCGTATAAAAGAATGTTGTGTATAAAACAAAATATGCCTCAATGAAAGGAGATTGAGATGAAGTCCCTTACCACATGTCTGACTTGACTCGATTGTTATTTGATATCCTGAATAATAAACTAGAGTTAATTTCTACTTTCTTAATAACATTTTTAAAGTTCATTATTCATTTTATATCACTTATTACCATGTTATGAACATTATGTGATTATTTAAGTTAATAACGGTTGTTTTTTCGATCTTTGGTATGTGAGTCAAAAATAAAATTCTTACAATTACAAGTTGTTCATGGGGTAAAATATCCATTATATCCCAAATTATATTCATGATGTATATATTATATATATCATATATATCCAGTATATACATGAATTTATAATATTAAATAACATTTAGAGGCAAGAGATGAAATGCACCCTTCATTGAGACGGTAAGCCGTACTTACGCATAAACGCTACTTTCATTTGTTTTTTGTATTTAATGGAATGAAATCATAATGATATAAAAGTAATATTATAATTCCAGTATTATATCACATGTAGTATCATTAACTTCATCCTTTATACATACCATAAATGGAATTAACGATTCAAATAACTTTGAGGGGGCAGTAGTCCGCACTTCCTAAAATGAAATTATCGTGTTTACCCATAATGGAAACCATAAAGGTATGATAATAATGAAAAATAAAGAATCATAAGGAAAACCTAAAAATAATATATATCATATATAAATATAGTGACATCTTAAATGTGTTAAAAGAATATTGAACAATCATAGTTTCGTGAGGCAGTAATTCGCCACCCACAGAAATAGTATGTTCTTTAACCATTACACGGGAGTGTGTGTAAGTGTAAATAAAATCCTTCTCATAAAAACATCCTAGTATATGTAAGATACTGCTATTGTTACAAAAGAAAGGAATATAATGAGTTTAGGGGGGTAGAGAAGCAAAATAAAACAAAATAACATTAGAGAAGACATTATCTTTAAATCGGGTAACTCCCCTTGGTTTGAACCAAAAGGGTTTCTTGAAGAGATTTTTACCTAAGTTAAGGATTATAGTATTAAGAGAGGGATGTGGAGAGAAAATTAGCAGAGTTTTTCTGATCCAATTTCTTGATAGGTGTGGGTAATGGGGTAGAGGTGGGGGCTTTTTATAAGAGGGAGGAGGGGAACTCTTGGAAATTCTTGAAATGTTACTTTATTATAAAATTATTTTCGTATTTTAAAGGTCCCACAATGATATATTTATATGATAAGGTGATAAGGGTTCTAAATCCACCCATAAAATTGGTTTTTTACAAGTTTAAGTCTTATATTTATTATTACCATTTCATTTTATTTAAATCGTTCATCAATGAGGTAATCACTACATCATCATGGTGTCATAAATATATATATTTATTTGATGTATAAAAATTATAAAACAAATACTCTGATGTACTAAATATTTTTAGATTTATAATGAATATTTATATTATAAGAAATCATTTATTTAGACAAAATCAAAGTTGTTTTACTTGGGTGATACATAATTTGGTTATACTTTCCTTTTAAAAAAATAATATAATAAAAGGTCACTATCAAAGTAATGTGATTCCATGGGGTCCCAAAGTTGGAAAAAGGCATACCATGGTCGGCCATGACACAAAAAATAGAATTATGACACATTTTGGGTCATTTTATATTATTATGATATTATTTTATTACCATTAACTACCCGATTACCAATTAATCGCGATAATTAAAGATAATTTCTGTCGTTACTATTCATAATGTCCAAAAACAAAAGGATATTAATTACATAATTTGGATATTTTTATTCCAAATATGGAATACATTTTACCAAATTCCATACACAAAAATTGGATTAGTTAATTTAAAAATAATTCCCGTTGTGAAAACAAATAGCGGGTTTTTTAGAAACAATATCTATCAAAGGTTTGGCACTTGTTTATGCCCAATTCCAAAGTGAAATTAATTACAATGACCAAAATTGGATTAAATGAAAAAACAATATTATAATTAAACTTTAAAACCAATTAAAAAGATAATCTAACCATATAATTAAATTATATGAAAATGCAGTTTTGAAGTAAAATGCAGTATTTGTCACTATTCATTAAAAAAATGAACATTTTCAGAAACATACCAAAAATTTATCCAAAGTAAATTTCAATGTCCCAATCCTAAAGAATAATTTTATTTTGAAAAATATATCTTTTAAAATTGTCAAAATTTTTATTTAAAAAAGGTTTTCAATCAAAAGGCATTAAAACAATCTTTTAAAAATATTAGTGTATTAGATATATTTTTTTAAGGAGGCTTGAGACCAAGAGACCCCTACTCCCAGTGATGAACCCTAGATTATTCCCAATGATGGTTCCCCCCATTCCTAATGGAGGGAGGGGGGAAGATGATTTGGCTCCACTGCCTCGACATTGTGGGCGTCTTTTGTCCCTTTTTCAAACCCTAATTACCTTCCGGACTTCCCATCGATTTCCCTAAGCCTGAAAGTTCCGGATCTTCATCCTGGGGTCCCTCAGTTATTTATTTCTTCTTTGTAATTCTCCGCGGCATCAAGTTACCTAGATTTGGCCCTGGTTTCTCATTTTTCTCATAAAAGACCTTCCGTTGACGAGTTTAATCGATTCTTGTTCAGTGACTGGGATTTGAAGGAATGAGAAATTTTAGGAATTCTTGATAATCGTCATCTGATGATTCAATTTGTCTTGGAGGAAGATTTAATCAGTGCCTGGTCAAGAGCTCCCCGCCATTGCAGCGTATGAAAATTTTTTCTTCTCGGATGGTCGTTTGATCTCTGTATAAATCGGGATCCCCCTTCGGTTGCAACCAGGGTAAGTCAGCCTCATCTTCCTATGAATTTTCAAAATCCTTCAATAATTTATATTCTCGGTAATTTGGTTAGTTGGTTCTTATTCTCAGAAACTTATACTTCTTCTATCAAAGCCACCAGTTGACTGGATTTGGATTGCTGTTGGTGAGGTGTTCCGATGGAGGCAAGCTGTCATGTATGAAATCTGGGTTGATTACTATTCGTTATGTTGTAGTTTGGGTCATTTGGTTGGTCATTGTTATCGTGGAACTAGAAGCAGGAGGCCTGTTGTTTCGGCAAAGAGGCCTAGTGGGGTATATGAGCACAGACAGCCGCGTCCTGATGCATCAAAGTCTGGTAATGTTGTTCGACTGGGTGATTCATATTTGGGAAGGCAGACATGGACTCCCCCCAATACATCTGTTGCTATGGTATATGACAGACTGAAACATGATCTGTCACTACATAATGGTATGGATGAAAGTAGTATGGATGAGGCTGGCCCTAGTTCTAGTCCTGGAGGCAAGGTGGGTATGCCAGTTCCCTCAGGGGAGATGTTTCATCATGGTAACAATCCTGATGGTCAATCTGCTGCAGGACAGGTAGATAGTGAAGTGGTCAAGGCTGGTGATGCTGTACAGAAGGAGGGGGAGCTGGCATGAAGCTTAGTTTCACCTCATATTTTTCCAGCTGTTAAGGACTCTCAGGTGCAGCTAAACTCTTCTTGTGGTTTGCAGATTCCAGTTGACAGTGGGATGATCAAAGCTGGTGATGTTGAGCAGGAGGAGGTAGATCTGGCCATAAGTATAGTTGATGGGCATGCTCACGATACACCCATCTGTTATTGAATCTCAGTTGCAGCTGAATTCTGATTGTGGTTTTCAATTTACAGTTGATACTTGCAACTGTTTTCAGGAATTGGGTAATGAGGAGTTGAATGGGATCCCTCAATTGAAGGAATTTCACAATATGATATTCATCAAAGAGGATGTTTTAAGGAAGGATTTGGATGTTTGTAATGATTTTTTGGAGTCTCCACGGTGTTTGGCTATGATTGATATCAATGGGAAATATGAGTAGAACCAGATCATGAATGATGCTTTCCAAGAGATGGTAATTGTTGGAAAATGGGGGGATGTATCAGACGGTGACAAAGAAAATATTTGGATTTGGCCAGGAATTCGCTTTGTGATGTTGTCAAGGATGGGAAGAAAAATAATGGAAATGAGGAACCTCCCCCAGTTAAAAGAAGAATAAAGAAGGTTTATGACTTTCCAAAGCTTGTGTCAATTATGTCCTCTGTCAGTAAATCCTCTAAAGAGTTGTTATCCGTATAGAAACTGAATCTCAAACAGAAATATGCGAAGGTCCTGAAGTACTATGACAGCTCTGAATGGGAATTAGCTACTGCGGAGGAAGTGTTATATCATGGGTGTGGTGAGGGTTATGATTTTTAGGAGATGTAACTGGGTTTTCATTCTTATTGTGCTTGTTTAGTGTACGTCTTCCTTTTTTTAATAAATTGTCAGAGGATTTACCTCTGGCCGAGATTTGATTATATTAGTGTATTATATGCTTAATATTGGATTTATTTTCATTTTAAGCCTCTAAATCACTATCTAATTCATAAATATACATAGATATGAAAATCCATAATTCTTTACTTACTTGGGATGTTACACCATGAGTTTCTAGATCTGGGGGATGGGTATGAAGCTGTCAATTATATAGTTTTTATCATGGTTCTAGTCTTATTATAGGTAATGTTAGAGCATCAGGTTCGTAATTGGTTTTCGTAACAATTTAATATCATTGAGTGGAAGTGGGAGGAAATTTCATTGGATTGTTTCACTATTCTACCACAATCCCTAAGAGTGTGTAATGCTATTTGGGTGATCATGGATTGGTTTATGAAGTAAACCCACTTTCTTTTCATCGAGGAGTTGAGTTTTGTGAATGTTTTGGAAAGAAAATATATGGATGAGGTAGTTAGGATTGATGAGGTTATAAGGACCATCATATCTGATTGGGATCCCTGTTTTACCTTAGGAGTATAGGGAGGTATTTCTCATGCTTTTTTATCTTAGGTATAACTCAACACTACTTTAAATACTCAAATAGATGGTAATTTGGAATAAAACATATGTATATTGGAGGATAATAGGTAGGCAAGTGTTTTGGATCTTTGAAAATCATATTAGAATCACTTTCCATTGGTTATGTTTTCTTATAAATGAATCTACCACTCTTCCTTTGGAATGTCTACATTAGAGGTGTTTTATGGGTGGACTAGCAGGTCTATATTGTGGTAGACTGAGGTTGGAGGATCAAATATACCTGGGGAATATGAAGTAAATAGAAAAATTAAGAAGGAACCAAAGATTATAGAGTACATGAAAGTAATTTTTGAACATTAAATGACATATACTGACAATAGGAGGAGACCTCTGGAGTTTGAGGTTGGGGATCATGTATTATTTAGTGTTCAAAACATCATTGAAAGAAAATGTTTGGTCAAGGTAATAATATTTGTCCCCAATTTATAAGACCTCTTGATGTGTAGGAATACCTCAGTGAGGTGGTGTATTGGTTGGGGAACAACCCATTACTATACTTGATCCATTATTATTTTTTAATTTGTGACAAATTCATCCATATCTTCATGAATACTCTCATGTCATTGATTGGGGAGAGTTGGATTTAGGGAATAGTGTGATTTTTATGGAGAGACAAGTTGAGATTCATGATTATCAGTAAAAGGTGTTACATATCCATGTTATCCCTTTAATTAACATTCTATGGAGGCATTGTGGGTTATAAGAATGCACATGGGAACATGAGTCAGAAATACATATTTAATATCCCAATTTATTTTAAAATCTTGTTTGTTTTGATGATTGATATATTTTGTTTTGTGTCTAATGAAATTAGATTATTATTGATAGATTATTTGTTTGAAATTTTCCCTTCTGATATTATTTTGTGATTTGGTAATGAAATTGTCTCTATTTAAGATATATATTTTAGGGAGTGTCTAGGTTTGGTAGTTAATGTTCTCTTTATGGGTCATTTTTTATTTGTGTGGATGAGAATAATTTAAGTGGTGTATAATATAACAAAACATATTTTTTTGTCCACGTAATTTTCATATTTCAAGTGTTAGAGGTGATGAGAGGTGATTAGTGAGAGATATAGTCTATTTGAGATTGGATTTAAATAGGGATAAAGTGGTAATGACATGGCTTATGGATCTCATTGTGAAGGGGAGGTTTCAGTAGAGGGCAATTATTCTAGTTGAAGGGTTACATCTCAACAGATGTGTGTCCTAGTGAGAAGGATTATTAAGATATTTTCTAAATTAAGAAAACTATATTTATTTCAAGGTAACTCTTATGTAACTATTTCATTAACATTATTAAAATTCTATTTAAAATATTCCTGTTACAGTGTGAAATATATTTGTTGCTGCCATAGGGGTTTGAAGAGGGGTTTTAGAAATGTAATAATTATTACTTTTTAGGAATACTCTTATGTAAGAATTTTTTACTCGTACATTATTCCCTATTCCATTTTCCAAGTCACGGTGTGTAGGTTTTTGTGTCAACATGAAATTTACTTGGGTGATTTTATGAGATCTTCCATGAATAATATTTTGGTGTAACCATAGTCATCATGACATGGAGTCTTTGAGTCCAATTCTAGGGGTCCTGTCTTGGGTGGTGTTGGTCCATGGTTCTTTGGTCACCCTAAAACCCTTCCTTATCTATATCATAATAAATAATTGATTGATCCATAAATGAATTGGGATTGGATTATGTCATAGTGGGGATCTTGGAGGGATTTTAATTAGGCCTCATCTTGGTGAGACTATAACTTATCACACCATATAATTATTATTTTCTAGTACCTATATAATTATTTTATTCCCTTTTAATTCATTCAAATTCCATTGATTTATTAAAAACATAGGCTATTATAGGTTATTATGTGACCATTGATTCTATTTTTCCCTTGTCTTTAAGATATCAATCGTTTGGGATTCAAGGTTAGTTCCTCTTTTTTTATTCTTGGGTTATTTCCCCCTTTCCATCATTAAATATGGATATAATAGCAGTTTGGAGTTGTTACCATGGATTTAGATCTTGGTTTTCATGGGGATTACTATGATTTAGGTTTTTGTAGAATCCCTTTTGGGATCTCAGTCTGGTGACCATCTCTACATCACATTGTTCTTGTGTAGCAGTAGTAAGTCTTTAGTTTTAGTAGGGGATTCAAGAACTATCTTTATTTTATTTGTATAATATTGAAGTAACATTTTTTTATTTATTTTTATGCATCTTAAGGATTTTCCAAATGAATTTTGTTAATTGGTCTAATGAGAAATTGAGGGGAATAGGGCCATTACTATGTGATTACACATTTCTGTGATATTTCTTATGTGATTGATGTCTGATTATTATTATTGGTGAAAATTTCTATTTCTATCAAGTTATTAGTATCATTTTTGTGATTTTATTATTGGAAACACATTTCATAAAAGTAAAATTAATTAATTATGATAAAAAATAGTTTTATTTAATATATATTATTTTGAAAATATCCATAAAATAGAAATTGGAATCTATGTAAATCTAGGTTTTGAAAGGAAATTGTGAGGGTGTTTTTTATAGAGTAATATTTACCTAATTTTGTATACATATCTTTTTAGATCTAATTTGTGTTTCCATGAAGTTGGATATTTATAGTTTTTGTGTGTGTCATATGTGTTGGTCCATGGGGTTGTAACTACTTTTCATGGTTGGAATTAATATTTTTGGTTGTGATATAGAGATGGATGTATAACTGGTAATATGGGGAAAAAGTGTTTTCGTTGCTATTTGGGTATTGTGGGAATGTCTCATAGATTTCAAGTGGCTATGGAATATATGGGATTAAATAAAAATGATAAATATGGTGAAGGGGTGGAGTGTAATATAATTATAATGAGGCTATTAGTTAATCCCAATGGACAAATCAAGAGGGGAGTGAATTGATTTTCCAATAATATCCATCTTAAATAATTTAAAATGTAAGTCCACCATTTTTTAAATTAATACTATTTTACTAAATATTGTGAATCATAATATTTGAAAATTTTAAAATATTATATAAATATTAATCACATCTCAGTTAAAATGACATTGGAAATACTATAAATTTTGAATGTAATATCATAGTTTCAATCATAGAATATAAAGTTCAGCTTAAAAAAACTAACAAAGTGAAGTTTTGTTTAATAATTTCAAAAAAATTGTTTCTTTTGAAGAAAAAAAAAATAAAGAATAGAAAATAAGGCATAATGGAATTTAAACAAGGGGTTCAATATTACGTTGAGAATTTATCCCCTCCACATGGAAATCAACATCAAAAAAATAGTTAATTAATAGAAAAAATGATTCGAAACCTTGATTGGGTTTTACAAAAGAGTGCACTAAGATAGTCCAGGATATAAACAATCCACATCTATAGTTATTCATGGAATAATGGGGATAAAGGTCACACATAACCTCTTACATAGTTTTAAACGAGTATAAAAATTAAGAGTTGAAAGAGAGTGTCATGAAATCTATAGTTTAGTATAGGTGAATGTGTTTTATAGATAAATTGGTTGAAATAAAAAAAATCTCAAATATAAAGAATAAATAGAAAGATAAGTAGATTATTGTTTATAAAATATGGTTCTACATAATCCTAATATATTTGATTGATCAGATGTATTTTAATTTAACCTTGAGATGTTTCGATTGAGTTTTCATAGAAATATTAGAAACAGTGTCATGAAAGTATAAAAAATTATTCTATATAGCATAGGTTCACATGTGTATTTATTTTTTTATTCTTTATATCAATATACGAAACACACTCTTATATTATACACACAACTCTTGGTCTTTTAAAAAATATTTCATCTAAAACTAGATGTTGGATATCAATCAATTTAGACATACTTGCATTGAACCATAAATTAATTCTTTGAAAAAAAGATGTTTGAGAAATGAAAATGATCCAATAATAAGTTAGATATGAAATATTGTCTTTAATTAAGTAAAGTTTCGTTGAGATAATGGTCAGTTTCCACGGTGAGCTCGCATCATCGAATGAAAAAATAAGTAGGAAAAATCAGTTAATTCCTTCATGTGGTCAGTCCATTTGAACATGCGGTGGGTTCATGGCTTGGAACGACATATTCATTAAATCACATGATTAGTATTTTTGTACACATGGTATATACATTTCTTCATTAAGTAGGTAATTTTTTGTTGTCATTACTATAAATCCAGATACACCCGGTCCGTACAAGACTTAGATAAATTTCTTTTACCTATCACACTGTAGATTGGTTGTTCTTGCAGTCAATGAAATTACAATGTGTAGTTGATATTACATTTGAGTGAAACTTAACCAGTGTTTTCTGAGACAAATCCCGATCAATTTATATGAATATTATTTAGTTTTATCATTTATCATATATTCATCAAGATTGATTACTTATAAGGTATTTTTGTTTCCAGACATAATAAAGTTCAACATGTTTGGATAAGAAACCATTAACTAATAGAAAAAATGAAATCAATTAATAAAATTATAAAAGGGTCTCTGATCATTAAAATAAGGAATTACCAGTCTAATTCAACAATTTGATACTTTTTTATGATCATAAATTATGAAATTTGAAATTAAATAAATTGAATACAGAAAATATATTAAAAATATTTATTCAAATATTCCCAAATTAATTCAATTAATTTCACACACTTACTCCCCCATTTGAGATTATTAGAAACTAAATTAACGGGAATGTAAATAGATAATAAAGAATAAAAATAATGAGTGTAAAAATAATAATTTTATTTGTTGTAAAAAAGATATTATAGAATGATTGACAAGCATTACATATTAGGAATTATACTCAAAATCTGAATTTGGAACATCCATCATATTAGAGGTAAGTATATGATCCTTTACATTAGAGGTAGAGGTAGTGGTAGATGAGGTAGTATGAGGTGTAGATGAGGATTTGTGGTTTACAAAGACTATACACCCTGAAACTCATCTCAGTTTATCAAAATATAATCTAAGAGGAAAAAAACAAGATTTATGGTAGTTGTATTTGTGATAGAAGGTATAGATATATGAATCGATGGAGGTTGTATTCCAATAGTGTGAGAATTTTAGAGAAATGGTTCCATCAATATTGTATAATCACTCATAGCTTAAGAATTGTGTTCCAAATCTTGAAGAAAATCATCTTTATTTTTCATAAATGCTTCTAAAAAAGGAGTCAGAGCCCAGGTATTTTAAACTTGTGACTTAAAATCTTGAGTTAAAGGGGGAATTTTGAGATCCAAGGAAAGGGTTCTGAATATCCCATTTAAATATATTATATAAATAATTGATTTTAATTTGAAATCAATTTCATTATTTATGTTTTATTTATATTTCCTAATTTTCATTGTATCTTCCCAAACCACTACTATGGTTTTGGAAGCATGTGCTTGAAAACCATCAAACAAAGCTACCCTAGTCTGTTTTAGAACATCAAACATAACCTTTTACTCATCTCCTATGATATTTATGATATAATATTCATCAAAATCTAGATGAATAGAAGAATTATTCGGAGGAATTAGAATATAAACAAGAATAAACACATCATTCATGAATCCAGGATCTTAATTTGACGCCATATTAGATATATATTCTCTCTATTAACTTATATATTATTTTAAATTCAAAAATTTAATTCTCATTATATTCATTTAGAAATGAAACATAGGTTTAGTATGAGTAATCACCATCATCACTACTTTCCTGAAATATTCCTCTCTAGTATGCTCCAAAGTGTTTCCAAAACAAATATATGATTCCTTGAATACACTCATAATATAATATTTGAATTTATTCAAATCATCCTTTGAAATATAAGATAAATAATTAATAGAGTTAAATGTATTGTAAGCATAACTCCTACTAAACAACTTAGAAAAATATAGCGCTTATCTAGTTCTAAAAATCCAATCTTCAACAATGACATCAACAAAACATTATTCATCATAAACAACAGGTTCACCTACCTCAATAACTTCATTATAACCATCACTTTTCTAAGATCATTAACCTTATTTAGTGGGAGTAGGGACAATGTTGTCTTGGATTTTATGGTCAACCAAGAGTCTCATAAAGTATATCTTAAGTCTTTCTTAAGATTCTATGGAAGAAATGAGAGATCCTTCTAGAATTCATTGAGCATAAGGGATGGATGGTCGACCACATACATGTGGACTTCTTATATCATCAAAATCCTTTAATTCTAGATAGCCCAACTAAAAAATAATAAATCCATGGGACTTCTACCTCTTAGAAAGTGCAACTAGAATTGGTCCTCTTGGACTAATTCCAATAGCATGAGATCCATATGAACTAACTTCATCTTATTTATTTTTTTCAGACTCATATCGATTAGGCCGATATCCACTTACAGATACCTCAGTATCAAAAAGATCATCATACTAAAGTACATCTTATTGAGATAGTACAAATAGAGGATAAAAAGGAGGTCCAAAATATATAGAAGCTGTGATTGGTATATCATCCTGATGATAAGCTCTATATTCCTAATCATGATTTACCATCTCATCCTCTAATTCTTATTTTCTACTTCTTAGACACCAAAAACCACTTCCCCATTTGAATACTAAAAAATATCATCAAGTTGAAAACATGGATCCATAGGATTTTTTGACATAACTGGATACTTCACTGGATCAAAATTTTCATATAGTTATCTAGGCCAGCTACCCATTACTTTTTCCAAGGTTTCTATTTATGTTCATTTGCATACAATTTTTTTCAGTTAGAAAAAGACTATTTGATGAGGTAATTATTTCCTCCCCATGAGGAACTAATCCTTTATACTCAACAAGATTAAAACATGCCTCAGGTAATGTAAATAACTAAACTTCAAAGTAGTCTTACACACCTAAAACAACTATGTCATGAAATATCTTCACAGATTTATTTAAAGCCAATTTTTCATAAAAAATTAAAAATAGATCTTGATTCCTTAGGATACCAAAATCCCCTTTTCTTTGATAGATTAAGTGCTAGATTAACCTAAACAATAACGCAATTTCTCAACTCAACTCAACAATATTTTGTATTCTATGGGTTCCATTCCTAGTTAGTTATTCTAAAGCATCCTAAAATTCATTATGTGTATGATTATGTAGATATGATCTTTTGTAATCCTTAAACTCTCATTTTTATGGAACAACAAATCATTTCCCCCAACACTGCAAAGATAATTCCATAATTTCACCATTAATAATCATCTTAACTATATCCATTTCTACCTAGGAATAAATTACATGTGTGTATAAAATTCATTAATAACCTTTAGATATAATAAATTACCATTATCTTTAAACTAGTGGGCTCATCCCGGATTCAGAATCACATTCCAAACAATTAATTTACTCACTTGTAGCCATTGTGCATAGACTTATTTTTCTATTTAAATTAGATGATCTATGAGATGTTTATACGTAGAATTTACTATTACACTTGATCTACCTTTATATTTCTTCAACTTATTAGTAGAAGGAGAATTGAGAGGAGGTATAGTAATGACATGAAACTTTATCCTTAAAATTATTGATTCAGTTTAGTTTGATCATGGAGGGTTTAAATTCGTGAGAGAGAGAAGCATTGGTTTTGAGATAGAGAGAGGGAGAGATAAAGGATTTTTTAAATAAGGGTTCAACTTATGAGGAAGGTTTTGAAAATATGGAAGAGAAATCATGGAAAAGGTGGGAAATGATTTACATTTAGATTTTAATTTTATTTCAATCATTTGGAAAATAAAGTAATAATAAATTTTAATGAAATCCTACCAGAAAATTTTAAAAAAACATCAGTATAAAACAGGAATGGTAGGTTCATTGACCATGGATCTATGAATTTGAAGGTATAATACGTATACAGAGAAAGAACTCATGGAAGGCATGCTGACCATATGAATAAAACATTCATAGTAATTAATTGGTGACCATATAAATTATACATCAAAATTATTTTAAAAAAAGATCACTAAATAGATGATAACTAATTACAAAAAGAATTAATTAATGTCTAAGGTTAACAATAAATTGACATAATTTGACAAAATTTAACCTATATAATTCATGTATGATGTAATTGATTCACTCAAAATTCAAGGTATTTGAAAATATATTATCAAAATGATGTTCAGTACCAATGAATTTAATATTTATGTGACATTTTTGTAAATAATCACTCAAAAAGTGATTTCTTATATCGATATGATTTTTTCTAGAATGAGATACATGATTATTATAAAATTTAATAGCACTCATATTACTATAATTGATATGTACATGTCAAAATTGACCTAAAAAATATTGTAAAGTATGTTTAATCCACTAAATTTATGCATGAAAAGTACCTTTATCTATGTACTCAGCTTTAGTAGTGGATAATGAAACATAGTTCTCTTTCCTACTACACAAAGAATCAAGGGGATTTATTAAATTTCGATAGGTTCAAGAAGTGTTTTTTCTATCTAACACACAACCAAAAAAATCTATATCTGAAAAACTAACTAATTATGCCACATGACCTTTATGGGAAAAAAATCATAAGTTGGTTGTACTTTTGAGCTTTATGAAAATTATGTTCATAAAAAAAATGTGATTATTTTTTGTTTTATTAAAAATGGTCACACATATATACACTAAAAATAATATCTACATGGATAATAGTTAATTATAGTGAACTTCCAATCATACCGATGTAGGATGTTTGATCAATTGGTTTCCTAATTTCATCACGATCTAATTTATAGCATGTACTCATGGAAGTACCACTATTTTAAGTACTATCCTAGAAAAAAAATTCAAATGGAATTTAGTGTACATTTTAGGACATAAAATAATTCCTTCTTTATTACAAAATAATTGAAATACAAGAAATAACTTAGGTTCTCCCATCAAAATCATTTCAAATTAATTTTCAATTATTTTTAAAAATTATTTATGAATTTTTTAGAAGATCTAAAAATAATATCATCAAAATAGATATGTAAAATTAAAACAACATTTAAAATTGTTTTAATAAATAAGTTAGGGATAACTATTCCTTTTGTAAAACATTTTAAAATAAAAAATGAACTGAACCTATCATACCAATAATTAGGAGATCATTTAAAACTATATAAATCTTTTTTTATTTGAAAACTTGTTTTGGAAGCTTAGGGTTTTTAAAATCTGAGATTATTTCGTAAAAAAGTAATTGACAATATAACTATGTATGGATGTACTCTCGATATCCATTTGAAATAATTTGTAAACCAAATGTGATTTATAGGAAAGAAACAATTTTATGGATTCATGTATATCTATTAATGAAAATGTTTCCCTATATTCAGTACCTTCGTCTTAACTATATCCCTGTAAAATCTATCATTTTCTATTTCTAATTATAGTTCTTTATCCATCAATGTTGTTCCTAAACAAACATTTTGTTCCAAAAGTTAGGTAGTTAATGGGACATTCAACTAGTTACTAAACTATATTTCTTTCAAACTGATTAAATTATTGATGAGTTTCCATTACCTATAGATCATCTTCAATTGATACTATGATGTTATTATGTTCAATTTGGGACAATAAATATTGATGTTAAACTTGGTTTATAATAGAAACACTTATTTTTATTTCTTTATCTAGGTATCCTACAATAACATATAATGGATGTAATCTATGAGTCATAACTACTATAATAAATGAAGTATTTGACAATTAATTATCATCTATAGGTTCAGTTTCAAGTAATTCTTCAAAAAAGGGATATTTTTCTATATATGGTTTGACAAAATTTTCATATGGTTCATTATTAATATCTAGGCTAGAAGGATCATCCTCTATATTTTCTAAAGAATTCATTGGTTTATATGGATCGATGTACTCAAATATCATTTGTACATATTCTTCCACAATCTTAATTCTTTTATTAAATACATTATCTAACCTTGCTATATGTCTATTATCAATTTAATTTCCCTAAATCACTCTTGGATGAAATTTTTTCTTTTTTCTATTTTTATTGATTATAATGAATTTAAAAACAAAAACTCTAAAGTAATTAAATTTGGGTTTCTAACTATTCTATAATTCATAAGGGGATTTCTTTAAAAGTGGTCTAAATGAAACACTATTCAAAATTTATAAATCTATATTCATATCTTCTACCAAAAAAATAGGTAGATCATACTCATTGAGTATGTTCTAAAAAACTTCTTAAAGGGTTCCATTTCATCTTCATAATACACCATTCCATTGTGGGGTTCTAGGAGAAGAAAATTTATGATTATAACCAGATCTTGAACATAATGATTCAAACTATTTATTTTCAATGTCACCATCATATTCACTTCTTGAGGTATTAATTCTAAGTCCACGGAGATTTCTTCAGATTTTTCATATTTAGAAAAACTTTTAGGGATTCAGTCTCATGAAGAGACATAATCTCATCCTCTTGGAAATCACCAACTATGAAGCAGTTTATTGATACATAAACTGATCCACAACCGTGATCATGTTTTAGAAACAACTGTTCTTGGACATTCTAGGAAATACATAACCCTCTTCCACATTGGTTCATAGGAATGTGGAGATACATGACACAAACAACCTCGTTTAGAGTTGTATATGCAATCACAAATGAAAATAGTTGAAAGAGAGTGTCGAGAACACTCCTGTTTAGTGTAGGTGATTGTTTTTTAAATATAAATAGGGTAAAACAAAAACAAAGCACAAATATAAAGAATAAAAATAAATAGAAATATATGAGATATGGGAAAATGTAGATCATCTCAATCCTAATATATTTGATTGGTCACATGTTTTTTAATGTATCCTTGAGAATCTTCCAATGATATTTCTGGAAAATCTAGGGAAAAATCATCATGTATGTCCAAAAAATACCTCTATATTTCATAGATTCACATGTGAATTCCTATTTGATTCTCTATATCAATGTGTGAAACACACTCTTATTGTAAAAACACACCTATTTGTCTTTTAAAAAAGATTTCATCTAAAATTAATGGTTGGAGATCAATCAATGTATCCTTAATTGTAACGACGTTTCAATTAATGCTATGTAGAATAGCTATTGGAGATTTGAAAATGCCCCACTACTAAGTTGAACATGAAATGATGTCTTTAGTTAATTGAAAATTATTTGATCTCATGATCTGTTGGTATGACTAATTCATATGGTCGGTTGACCTTAAAACATGGCATGGTTGGTTCATTCCTCTATACAGTTATCCCATTTCATCATGTAGTAGGTTCATACATTCACAAAGTAGCTTCATTACTTTTCATAGTAATTATTTTTGTACTCAAGGTAGGTAGATTTGTTAATGTGGTATTTATTTGTTCATGTGTTTAGTATAAATATTGGTACACATGATTAGTAAAAGATGTAGAGAAATATTCCTTTATTGTTAAAAAATTGGTTGGTTATTCTTTCAATAAGTGGAAGTACAAAGTATGGTTGATTTTCCCATTTTAAAAAATCAACCACAATTATTTGAGATAATGTGAGGTCACCCTATATAGCTTTATATCACTTATATCCCTTAATATATATTCACTATGAATGATCAATTATAAGGTTAAATCATTTCTAGACATAAAAAAATTCAGAAAGTTTGTCTAGAAAACCATTAACTAAGGGAAAAAATGAAATCTATTAATAAAAAATTATTTGGGGCCATTATAATTAGGAGGTTTTAGTCTATTACAACACTTGTCATGAATTCATAATGACTTAAATGAATTTTTAAATAGATGGAATGAAATTTGGTTGATGTTTAATGAATTTTGTGACAATAAATATGGAGATAAATAGCCTCAAGGACATAATAGGGAAGGTAAATGTTAAATCTAGAAATGATCAATAATTTTAATAAATTGGATGTTATGGTTAGTTGATTTGATTGTTTTGTTGGGGAATGTAGTCTAAATGGATGTATTAAAATGGAAGCAGATATTATTGGACTATTTTGAGGATGTGGTGATGGATATGGGTTGTGGAAGTGTTGTTTTGGTGTAACGCAACTTGGTTTAGAGTGTGTTATATTGTACGATAGGATGTATCTTATTGTGATTTTATAAACACCCCAACTGAGTCAAATAACAACATAGACCACCAAATGTTTTGGGTTTTGTGTATCTTACCCAAACATTTAGGTTGGTTATGGAATGGATATATGACTTATAATGAACAAAGCTTAACATACATATACATTACATAATTATTTTGCAGAAAGAAAAAACACACCCCCAAATACCATAATATTCTAGTTCGTTTGGATAAATGAAACACAAAAATCTGTTCTGGTGAAATATATTCAATTTTTCCACAATGATCTTGCCCTTATATACCCCTACAAAAAACTATTATTATAACATGGAGAAAATTAAATATAAGGAAATGGTGAGCTCATATGCTCAGTAAGGTTAATCAAGGTAGATACATAATTATAATAATTGACATAAGCTCCTGAGAAATTGAGTATAACACTATAAGATCATACCCTCCATATGAATGATTGAAAACATGAATCATGGCATAAAGATAGGTAGTTCATAAGACATGAATCATAATAGAATCAAGAGAATAATCCATGGAATCATGACATATGAATAATAAATGGATTTTTTGATATACATGTAAACATGTAATACCATTAACTATAAGATAAGGATAGTTTCCAAAACATATTGGGGAACTTCATGGGTACAACCCCTACTAAGAAGGACACACCACCATCCCTAGTCACAATCCTTTCCTTATAAGGGATCAGGTTTCCCCATTTTCCCATAGTGGATCTGGTTTCTCCATCTTTAAATAGTGGATCAGTTTTCCCAATCTTCCTATAGTTGATCTGGTTTCCCCATCTTCGCATAATGGATTGGGTTTCTACATCTTCCCATATTGGACAAGGACACACCTATTACCCATTGTGGATCAAGATCATTGACTTGTATCACATCATTATCTCATGATATATAAATCTTTACCCAATTCATTATAGAGATATATAGGTCCCACTTATCACGTAATTAAATCATAAATACATGTTCCACAAGATAATAAAACATTCATCATATGATGACCCACAAAAATTGATTGTTTTCATAAACATCATATGATAACACATGAAATGAAATGGGTATCATAAACATGTTATCATATCATAGCCTATGGAAAAGATAAAGGTTTAATAATCATTTCATTAAATCATAGCCCATGAAATGAAGTAGGTTTCATAAGCACATATCCTTTGGAAGAAAAACATGTTTCATAAACTTTATAATATCAAAACATAAACCATTCACGAAATAATATGAATGGTATTCTCTGATCATGTCCCCAATAAATATTAAACTATATCAATTTATGAAATCCTAGAAGGATAAGGATTTTTAAAGATCACTTAGATCATTTATTAAGGGAAAATAAACTTTCATTGAAATATAATTTCTATAAAATAGAATATACTCAAAATAATTTTCTTAAAATAAACACTTGAAAATCATTTAAAACATTTCTTGTTGTAAATATAAATCTAAAAACAATATTTTTGAAACAAAAAAAATTTTCGAAACCATTTTCTTTGAAAATAACCTTGATGACATTTTGAAAAACATTTTACCTAGAAACTTAAAAATAAAATTGGAAATTATTTTGAAAAAAGGTTCCCATGAAAACATATAAAAGAAGATTGTAACTGATTTAAAAAAACTTGTTAAACATAATTTTTTTTAAAACCTTTGACTTTATAATATCCTTGTAAATTTATAAAGGAATATTTTAAAATCATTTATTGAAAATTTTAAAAATATTTTTTTGAAAACATTTTCTTTTTAAATATAATTGGAAATTTATAAATGAATCTTGGAAAATCATTTAAACACTTTTTAAAAATAAAACATTTATTAGAACCTTTTACTTTTAAACCCCTTTAAAATCAATAAATTTCAAGAGTATTAAGATAAAATTTCTTTAAAACTAACCTTTTAAACATATAAAAGAGTATTCAATGAAATTATAGGCATGTCAGTGGGTAAGTCCTTAAATAATAAATATTCCATTTTCACCTTAAATTGTTTTGAAATGTAACTTGATCAGAAAACAACAATAAGATTAATTTTTAAATTATTTTATAAAAGAGTAAAATATGAGTAAAAATTTCATTTAAAATAACAGGATAATAAAATATCATTATTGAGAACATTTTTAGAAAACATGGTTTTGAAATAATAAAAATATCCGATCAAAGAGAGAAATAAAGTCTTATTTTCATAAGAACATTTTATTAATTATATTATGTACCAAAGAGTGTAAAAATGGAACAAATATGTGGATATAAAATTTATTACCAATGGATAAGAAATAAAATGATATTTCTTGAGATATGAATTATAATATTTCATCAATAAATGTATAATCATAAATAATCTCGATAAAGGATGAGATTTTAGCAATAAACTGTTACCACTTTCATAACGTTGATTCACAATGCTAAAAAATGGTTAAAATTATATGAAGTATAAAATGTCATGAAAATAATTATATTCATGACATAACAAGTCTAATTATAATATATACATCTCCATGAAAAATATAGGTGTATAACATGGAATGTGTCTCAAAGAAGGTAAATTGAGACAAAATTACTTTACCTATTTGGTAACTTTTAAACCATAAACTCAATGAATGGGAGATCATAAAATGGTTATGTAAATAATCATAAATATAAGTATAATTATAATAGAATACATTCATGGGAGTTTTATAGAAAACAGATAATAAATGAGTGGTGAACATGGCATATATATCACTAATATAAAAAGTGAGATGAGAAAAGCCTTACCATAAGTCCTGACTTTCATTATAAATATTCAAAACTCCTATAAAATAAGTATTTGTTTATTATAAATCTACCACATAAACATATTCTTATATATCATACCATATATTTTCTAAATATGACTTTATCTTACTAATTTAAAGAAAATTTCCGGTTAATGATACATTTCAAGTAATATCCGCTTTTCTTTTCTTATATGTTTTCACATGTTATTCTTGTTCCTATTACACAGATCATGGTTTAATTATTTAAATAATGTTAAAAATTATTTAAATATCATATATATTCAGCATATAAATATTTATAATAACCCATAAAGGATAGGAATACAAAATGGAATACACTGTTCAAGGAGACGGTAGACCGTACATATGCGTGAACAATGTTTCTATTTTATTATCATATTGAAAAAAATGATAATGATATATATATATATATAATAATTCTATTCGAATAACTATTTCATATATATAATATATTTTTACTAATCCCATCCTTAATACATTCCATGTATAGTATGAACGAATCACATTGCTTTAAGGATGTGGTAGTCCAAACACCCACAGATGAAGTTATCATATTTAAAAAAATGTAAATAATGAAGGTATGTGTTATATAATATATAAAAAAGAGTAAATAAGTCATATATATCATATATATCATATAAAAATATAGTTTCCATCATTATTACCAACCATGATAGGTAGTAAAGGAAAAACGGACAACATCATTTCTTGAGCCGGTTGTTCGTTATACACAAAAAGAGTAAATTTGTTACCCATTTGATAAAAGTTTGGTTAGGTGTTGGTATAACCCATAAAATAAATAATTATAGTGTATTTATTATATTTAAGTTATTATATAACCATGAAATAATAATATTTTATGGGGTGGATAATGAAAAAAAAACCAAAGATCTTGTGGAAGGATTTTACCTCTTTTTTGGGTAACTCCAATCAGTTTTCATGAAAGGGATTACTTGATTGGATTTATCCTTAAAGGGAGAATTATAGTTGATTTTATGGAATTTTTATTATATTTTTATAGTTTTTTACTAAGAGAAATAACTTGATCAATGTAAAAAAGTGTGGGGGGTGACCTTTTACAGTGGAGGAGGAGTGATATTCTTATAAATATAAAAGGTAAACACTATTGATAGGTCACCATTACATCATGGGAATACAATAATTGTAAAAATTATATATAATAAGATAATTGGTTGAAATATTTCCATCCAATAGATTTGGGACATGTGTCTAGGTCATTTGGACCATTAAGATTAAAGTTTAACTATTAAGTAGACAAATATTTACCTAAATTATTGTAATTAATTTTAACTACCTTCTCTAATATTTTTAGTGAAAAAATAAGATGAACTTATTTGAAGTTATATATTTTGACGATTCCGAATTTGGAATCTGTTTTTCCAAATTCTAAAAACATCAGTGATAGAAATTAGTTTTAAATTAACCCAATAGAGGTGTTGCAACAACATGTTTTTTAAGTAATTTGTTTTAAATTTTGAAATGATTTTATATGAAATTTCAATGTGAAATTGGTTCCAATGACATAAATTTTATTAATATATGTAAAATTTAACTCACTATATATTAAGAAAAATTAAAATATAATTTATTTATATAAATAAATTATACGGAAAAGTAGTATTTAATTAAAATTTAGTAGTTTTCACTATTCATAAAAATATTAAACATCTATGATAAATACTAAAAAATCACCCAAAGTAAATTTTGATATAACTATTTAAAAAATGAAGTATTTTTTTAAAAAATAAAACTTTCAAAAATGTATATTTAAAATGGGATCTCTATTAAAAGGTTGAAAAATTAAATTTTAGAAAAATACATCTTTTTATTCATAAAATTGGATTTATTCTTATCTTATTCCAATAAAACATATTGAATGAGCTTAAAATATTTTTTTAATATATAATATATAATGTTTTTTAAAAAAATTAATTAATTTTTCTTTTTTAATTTATTGAGATTAAATTGTGTTTGTACATTGAAAAAATAGTTTTCATTGAAAAAGAATCTCTGCATTGTCAAAGAGTTTATTAAAATCCTCATGTTTAAAGCATGTTTTAATTATCACAAATCATATACATCATGTTTAATCTATTTCAAGTCATGTTTAAATTTTCTCAAGATCTTAATTTCTATAAATCATGGTTTATTATTGTAAACTATATTTTAATTTGTTTTAAAATGATTTATTTTATGAATGATTAAGTCCAATTCATTTTGTAAATATTAATACTTATGTCTATATACAGATATTTGGCTATGTCTGAGAAACCATGAGTCTACCATCAGTTCTATTTTTATGGAAAAGGAACCAGACACCGTGACCCAAACACCAGGACACAGACACCGTGAACCAAACACCGTGACCCAGACACCGTGACCGAGACACCGTGACCCAGACACCATGACCAGACACCGTGACCCAGACACCATGACCAAACATCGTGACCCAGACACCATGACCCAGACACTGTGACCAGACACCATTCAAAGATTGGAAAAGGACCATACACCAAGATTCTTACACTGCATATGTGATACCAATTCTTGATCTCTGTACAACTATTCTATCATGACAGTCTCACCGCTCAAAAGAAAATAAGAGGACACAATTTTGTGGGGACACTGTTTCTAAATAGACTAAGATACCATTCTTTAATCTATTTTTTCATTTTAAATTTAATTTCTAATGGTCAAATTTGAGTCTTTAAAATGTACTTACATAATTAATATTTCATTGTTGACAGGTCACCTAATAGTTTAAGGTACAAGGTGAAAAATACATTCATCATGTAAGGTCCAACACATGCACTCCAAGAATATGAAGAAAAAGCATGGCCCAAAAAACATACATGTTGCAGAGTAGAAAAAGTGCAAGCATTCTTGCGAAAAGGACCAACACATGCAACAAGATATATATGAAGAACAAGATAAGAATTTACAAATCCAAAAGATAGAATACCATAGATCAGAAATAAGACCATCTTCGAAATAAAAACTCCATGAAGATGAGCCAGATCTAACTGGAAACTAGAAAACCAGACTTGCGATACTTTGTTTCTCACAAGAGGATCTGATTCATACATATGATTCCTCCTAAAATTCTATAGATGCATAGAATAACACTAAGATAAATTCTAACCTTATATTATCATCTTTGCTCGATTGTGTATTGTTTTTAGCTTTTGATCTGTGTTTTTTTGTGTCTATGTTAAAACAGACACTGTCTCTGACACTAAACTGAGGTAAACAAGATATCCATCCTCTCATATGTTTTTACACTTCTTAGTCCCAATAATAAGTGTGGAAGAGTTCCCCATGTGACCTGGTAGTTTATACCCATGAAGAACTGTTGAATAGGTCATGTGACCCAAATAGTCCTATGCACTATTGTTTTCCCCATCTATGGTGTGGATCAAGTTTGTTAATATAAACTACTTGGTGGCAGGTGATCACCAAGTGGAGTGGATTAGGTCTCAACTTGAGACTGAACCACTTGTTTTATATCTGCTGTGTCGTTTAATTCATTTTTCTCTATTTTATTGTATAATACATAAATTACAAGATTTACTTTGATAGTTAATCTGGGAAATAAGTTATAATTGTTTTTCGTTATTATAATAGCTTCAAAAGTAATATTAATAACTGATATTAATATTAGTGATAATTAATAAATCTTATGAGATGTTTTTTAAATATTCATTCTTTTATAACCGTATTACTTTGATTAACATGGCGATATTTATTTTTATTGGGGTTCATTTTTAAGAAAAATCTTCAAACAAATATTTTTATAGATAATAAATTCACCCCCTATTGAGTACTCTACTCCGACCAACATTTGGTATCAAAGGTGTTTGTTATTCCTATTAAGACTTCGTTTTGAACCTTTTCAACTGTGATTTTAGTTGTAGTTTAATGATATGTAATTTTCTGTTAATTATATATTTATAACTCTTTAAAATTATTTCTTTATTATGTATAATAGACTATAAGGTACTACAATAAAAAAACCATCATTCTTTATTAGAACTAATTATGCCCAATGGAAAATTAAAAGGAAAATACATTTAGAAAGTATGGGTTATGAAATTTGGTCTTCAATTATATATGAGTATAAGATTCATGCTACTAATAGAATCAATTTGGATGACCCAACCAAGACAACCTACAATAACAACTAAAAATCCATTAATGCTTTATATTTCACTTTTGGAGATGGTAAATTTAACAGAATTTCTACACATAAGACCGCCCATGAAATTTGGGATACGTTGTCTCTCTCACATGAAGAAACATCTAGTGTGAAAGAACTGATATTTAATACTTATAATAATAAATATGATAATTTTAAAATAAAACCTTATGAGCCTATTTCTGACATGTATCTCAGGTTTAACAAAATTTTCAACCTAATGATTTCTCTTAGAAGATAAGTCACTGACAGAGAACAAATCATGAGGATTCTCATATTCCTACTTGATAGATGGAGAGGAACATCTGTCTCTATAAGAGATTCACATGACATCAGCAAGTTACCAGTAAAATAAATCATTGGGAAACTAGTGATGTATGAAGAGGATATGAAAGTCAACAAGGAAGATGAGGATGAACCCAAATGAAAATCTGTTGTATTTAAGTCCACCACCTCCAAACACAATGAAAAATGGAAATTAGATGTCTATGTAGAATGTTTCAGTAGTGAACAATCATCTCCAGATAGTGATGAGGAGATGTCTCAATTAGACAAAAGTTTTAAGAGATTTTACAAGAAGATGAAATTTTAAAGAAAGCCTAATTTTAAAGGAAGATATGATCAAAAGGGAAGCTAGAAGAAATATTGTAAAAGAAGTGACAAGTTTGATGAGATAATATGATTTGAATCGTAGTGAAAGGGTCATGTGAAGGATGACTGTCCCAAGATCAAGTACAAAAATAAATATGAGGAAAAATATAGAAAGTATAAAAAGGAAATGAATGAAATGTGGAGTGATTGTGATGATAGTTCAAGTGACTCAGAGTCTTCACATGATGAAGAGGATAACAAATACAATATGTGTTTTATGACAAACACATATGAGGTAACACTGGAATATCATTTACATAATTGATATTATTTTGGAGATGAAATTTATTCTGAAAATATGTCTAAAGAAGAAATGTTTGAGTACTGTAACATTATTGAAGAGACATATAAGGAAATAAAAGATAAATAAAATTATTTAGAGAAACATTATGCTCTTACCTAATTTGATAAATATGAACTCACTATAGAAAGGGAGAAAAATGTTCAATTACTCAAAGAAAAAAAATGCACTAATGTTATGTAATTAATAATTGGAAAAGGACCTTGAAAGGTTTATTAATGGTAAAAATAATTTGCTAAAAATGATATAAAATATATTGCTCCTAAATATACTAATAGTATTGGCTATTAACTCAGTAAAAAAACAATGGAAGAACCAATTTTGTTTCTAAATCTAGGCTATAAAACTTTACACTTAGTTGTAGAAAACATCCTGATAGTTCAAGTTATGATACAATCTCTAATTTCTGAATCTTTTCTACACCAAATAGAGTTTATTTTTATCAATTTACATAATTCTTATAGGAATCCTATGCGATAGTTATGAGTTCCCAAATCACTAGTCACTAATATCACTGGACCCAAACAGATATGGGTACCAAAGTCTGTTTTATTTGACTATTTTGTACGAAAATTGCTTAAAGTGATATTTTAAATGCTTATGGCACTTGGAAAGTGGGTGTTCAAGACACATGAAAGGATACTAGTCATGCTTCAAGAGCTTAATAAATGTTGATGGTGGAAATATCACCTTTAGTGACAATGCCAAAGGAAGAATCATTGGCTTTGGAAAAATTGGTAACTCTAACTTAGTTTAAATTTCTAAATTACTTTTTGATGATAGATTGAAATATAATATGCTTAGTATTTCAAAACTATGTGATTATGGATTTCATGTTAAATTTTAAAATTATGTGCACAATGTTTTTAATTCTAAAAATGAATTGGGATTTTCTGCATTATGTAATGAAAATGTATACTTTGTTAACATAGAGTCTTTAGTTTTCTAAAATGCTTCATGTTTATGTGTATTTCACAATGAATCTTGGCTTTGGAATAGGATACCAAGACAGTATAATATCCATTCACTTAAAAAGATAACTAGAAGATTCTTATTTAAAGATCTACCCAAACATGAGTTTCCAAATGATAAAGTGTATAATCCATGTCAAAAGGGAAAGAAACACAAAATTTATTTCAAACCAAAGAAATAAGTGTCAACTTCTAAACCTCTCAAATTGGTTCACATGGATTTTTTGGACAATCTATAGTTTCTAGTTTAAATGGTAAGAACAATGTTTATGTTCTTGTAGATTAATTTTCTACTTAGACATTATTTTTGTCTCACAAAAATTAAAACCTTCTCTCATTTTGTCAAATATGATAAAACAATAAAAATTCATAGTGGAATTAGAATTAAATCCTTAAGAATTGGTTATGGTTTTGAGCTTGAAAATCAGGAGTTTGAATCCTTTTTCTCACAAAATGGCTATAGTTATAATTTATCTGCCCCTAGAACACCCCAAAAAAATTTAGTTGTAGAACGAAGAAATAGAACCATGGTAGAGATTGAAAGAACCATGCATAGTGATTATGACTAACCTACATATTTTTGGGCTGAAGATGTAAATATAACATGTTACGTTATTAATAGAGTGTTGATTAGACCCATTCTTAAAAGAACTCCATATGAGTTATGGAACAATAAAAACCCTAGATTAAGCTACTTCAATGTTTTTGTTTGCAAAGCCTACATCCTTAATATTAAGAACAATATAAATAAATTTTCATCCAAGAGTGATGAAGGAATCTTTCTAGGATATTTCATATCTATTAAAGCATGTAGTGTTTTTAACAAAAGAACTAAATGTGTGGAAGAGTCTATCCATGTAAAATTTGATGAGATAGATCCACATGTGCCTAAGACCACCCTAGAGAACCTAGAGGATGATGTGTCAAATTTGGAAATTAATTCAAAATCCTCTAACCATCATGTAATGGAATATATGAAAAATTCCAGTTCTGGAAATTCTTCAAATTCAAGTCATAATGAACCTGGACCTATTGAAGAACCTGAAGTCACTAGTCCTTCTTTTTCTAAAGCTGTTATAACTCTTAAGAACCATCCTTTAGATCTAGTTGTTGTATATTTAGAGAAACAAAATAAAACTATAGTTTCTCTGAGAAATTAGGTTGAACATAAAGTCTTCTTGTCCCAACATGAACTTAAAAACATTAATGATGCTTTCAATGATGAATTTTGGGTGATTTTTATGAAATATTACATTAGTCATTTTGAAAGGAGAAAAGTTTGGAAACTTGTTGAATGACCTAAAGACAAATTTACCATAGGCACTAAGTGGGTGTTTAGAAGTAAAGTAGATGAAGATAGTAACATAGTTAGAAACAAGGATAGATTGGTTGCACAAGGATATTGTCAATAAGAAGGAATTGACTATGAGTAAACCTCTGCACTAGTAGCTATACATGAATCCATCAGAATTCTTATTTCTTATACTGCACATTTGAATTTCAAACTATATCAAATGGATGTTAAAAGTGAATTCCTAAATGGGTATGTAGTTAAGGATTTCTTTTTTGAGAAACCCCATGGTTTTACAAATCCTCATTTTCCAAACAATATTTTTAAATTATCAAAATATTTATATGGTTTAAAACAAGCTCCACAATCATGGTGTGATAGATTAAGTACTTTATTTCTAATGTTTTTATGAAGGGAATAAATGATCCTATAAATTTTATAAAACAAATTTCTACTGATGTTTTAGTAGTTCAAATTTATGTAGATGATATTATCTTTGGATCTTGAAAAAATTCTTAATGTATTGAATTTTATAAAATGATGAAAAATGAATTTGAAATGAGTTTAATGGGTGGAATACTATTCTTTCTAGGATTTCAAAGCATTCAAAATAAAGATGGTATTATATTAAATCAAAGAAAATATACTAGATATATTCTAAAACAATGTTTTTGGATTGAACTAAAAGTAGTAACACTCCAATGAGTACTACTTGTATGTTGGATATTGATAAAGATGGAAAATATTTTGATCAAACCACTTATAGAGGAATGATTGGAATCATACTCTACTTAACTTATAGTCAGCCTGATATTACGTTTAGTGTATGCATGTGTGATCATTTTCATGAAAACCCTAAGTAATATCATTTAAATTCTATTAATAGTATTTTTAAATACCTTAAGAATACTTCCAATCTAGGACTATTCTATCCTAGAGGAAAATCATTTGAGTTAGTTAGTTATTCTAATTTTGATTCTTGTGGTTGTAGGTTATATAGAAAAATCACCTTTGGAACATGTCACTTTTAGGCCAGCCACTATTATCATGGTGTAGTAAGAAACAAAACTCGGTTGCATTATCCACTGCTGAAGATAGGTATATTCCTGCTAGAAGTTGTTGTGAACAAATTTTTTAGATGAAACACACATGATTAGATTATGGATACTAATTCAGGAATGTACAAATAAATTGTGATAATACAAGTGCTACAAAAATCTCAAAAAATCATGTTTCACACTCTAGGACAAAACATATTAATGTAAGACATCACTTTTTGAGAGACCACTATCAAAAAGTGATGTAACTTTGGAATTCATTGGAACTGAATATCAGCTTGCTAATATATTCACTAAACCATTATGTTATGAAATAATATATTACATAATACATGAATTGGGAATGATAAATCATATGTAGTAAGTGTATTGTTTCATAGTTTATGGTTTCACAAGTCACTATATTAAGATTACGGTATAACACTTACAGTTCTATAGTTTACTATCTTAAAAGTTAATATTTCATGTTTATGGTTTCACAGACACTTATAGTTCTATAGTTTACTATCTTAAAAGTTAATAATTCATGTTTATGGTTTCACAGTTATAATCTCTTAGTTACAATCTGATACATACTGTTTCAAACAATACTGTCACACCGTTTTGAAGTCACATAGTAGAGATGATACTGTGAAAACTCGTTATGGTCTCAATGTGAAAGTCTCATCCAGTCTCACCAGAAAGACACATTATTGTTTTATTCATATACTATAACCCGTATCACTGTAATTGATTATTTTATTCTTTTAATTTCCCAAAATTTTGAATTTGCGATGCTTGATATCTAAAAATGATAAAAACAAAATAAGTTTCACTCTTTTCTTTACCTTAGCTCTCTTCTCTCAAACCATAAGTCCTCCATAAACCCTTTAGTTCTATCTTTCTCAAACCTTCATTGAGTAACCAGAATGAAATGAACATCCTCATTAACTCCTGAGAAGATATGATTAAATAAGAATATGAAAATAGTAACAATGATAGCACCCAAAGGTCCTTTGAATCAAAACCTTGTTGACAGAATAGTGGTGCCCGAAAAGAAAATCTACCCCAAGTGGCTGCTTTCAAGTAAGTATTTAGTATTCAAAGTACTAAAATAATATGGATGGTTGTATTGGTTTAAAAAGGATACAAGGCTAATATATCTAAAGCAAGTTTCTCAGTTTTATGAGTTTGTTCAATTCTCATTTGATAAAGAAGATGGATATGTTGTGAGAAGCTGGATCAATGTTCAAAGATGTACCTTTTCTTAGAGGTTATGGGCTACTTGCCAAAGGATTTCTCATGAGGGAATATTTTAGGACTATCATAGAGGTAATACTCCTCCCAGTGATATATTTTTTTAGAAGAAACCTTGGTAAGCTTGATTAGAAATAAAACTATGTGAAGAGGTATTTCTGTTGAGTTTGATGTTGAAACCAGACTTTTGTTTATGTTTTTTCAGAATCTAATTAGTCTAAGAAAAGGAGATTTTTCTACAATGAAGTATAAAGATGTATTTTTGATAGATTTTATGAATAATGGACACAAGATTAACCTATGAAAGTATGCTATAATTCATATGTGTGAGTTGATAAATACAACCTCAAAGTCAACCTGCTTATGCTACTTAAGGTTAATCAATTCTATGCTTCATGATAATGGGTTGGTTGGACCGGATGAAGAATTCATTAAGGACTATGAATTTTGTATCTCAAAGTATATAATCAAAATAATAAAAATCAGTTAGAATTCATGGAGAAAATCATGGGTGGAAGATAATGATAGGGTTTATGAAAAGTTCAACCTCATTGAACATTCTTCATGACAGAAGGAAATTTCTAATCCTAGTTTGGAACCAGATGCGGTTTCTGATTATCCTGTTGAGGAAGAAGAAGAAGAGGTTATTTCACATATAGGGGAAAATATCCTAGATAAATAAGAAATTGGACCTGTTCCTCAAGTCATAATTGAGAAGGAATTACCTGTTCCTAAACAAATTATTTATTTGGAAGAAGAAAATGCTTTTAATGAAAAACCTATTGTTATTGCAAGGGAAAAAGGTATTTTGGAATAGAATTTAGAATATGATCTTTTACTTGAGAAAGAAGTTGCTTTTGAGAAACACCTAGAGGAATAAGATGTTCCTATTATTATCCCATCTACTAAGGAGATAATAGAGAAAACCTTTCAATCGCGTAAAAAATAAATGGGTGAGGATACTGAGGATAAAATTTTGGAATTAAATAAAATAATTGAATATCTTAGTCCTATTAGATATGGACTTGTGAGGGGGAGTAACACCCTAATCTAGAAAGTGTTTATATTCCTAATCAGGTTGATCAATGCACTATGGATACATGGTATAAATTATATAGCTATTTTGATATGGATGAATTCCAAGAATCCTCAGTTAAAGGTATAGATCTGTCCACTGTGTTCCAATTAAAATCGGTCTCTACTCGTAAAGTTATCTTTGCAATGGAACCTAAGCCAGTCTCATCTACTATTCCTAAACTATCATAAGAACCTTTTACCTTAGTATGTAAGGATTATTTGAAAGCATTTAGATCATCCTTATTTGCTGGCATTGAAAAGGCCATGAACACTCAACATACTCCTATAAAAAACTTGAGTGAAAGAGAGGATGCACTATTGTTAGAAAAGATCATATGGAAGATTCATCCAAAAATGCTTCATGGAATTCAAGAGATAGGAATTGAGAAAAAAATAGTTGAGTGATTAAGTGAAGTCTCTCAAAGCTGTGGTTGGAGATATGCAGAGAGTGTTGAAATCAAGACAAGATCATGTTACTCATTCTGTTGAGGATATTAGAAGTCTGATTCCATAGTAAGTTGTCTCCCTAATTCTACATAACTGAACTTCCTTATATGATATGGTGGATGAATGGAATATGCAAATAGTTCATGAAATGCATGAGATTATTATTGGTATCAAAAAATTGACTGATGAGTATAAGGGCTTCCTTTAGAATGTTTTGAATCCACTAAATTCCCTTACTTCTACTTTTAAAACTTCTAGTACCTCTGGATAGTCTTCTCAATAGTCCTTTGACAATGATCTACTCAGAACAGGTGTTATGGAAGAACTTCAATCTGTGCCCAGTGGCTTTGAAAAAGAGTCTCTATCTATGATTGCCAATAATAGTGAGAAATTTCTTGATTTGGTAAAAATTCATTACAGTATTGGAAATGATTCTCAAGAAGAAATTACTATAAAGGTGGATTTCTACTTAAACATGATTTTCTCGAAGCATGATATGAAAAACCAGTTCATGTACCTTGTAGAGAATATGAAAATCCACCATGTCACTCAATATTTAAAAACTCAAGTTCAAAAGTTGAAATATTTCACTCCTTTATTGGAAAAGTTCATGGAGAACCAAGATAACTTTGAGAAAGAAATGTAGTATGTTGGTGAGATTATTGCTGACTTCATCAAGTTATTGAGGCCTTATCTTCATGTGTAGAGCATTGCTATTGTGGATCCTGTAGCTATAACCTTGTGGCCTAGTTTTCTTCCTTCCTCATTCACTACATTTTTCCTATACATCTACGTTTGATTCTCAGGATCTGAGTTAGATCAGACCTGTTATCCTTGACCAAAAATTACCTCAGTCTTCCACCAAACCGACCTTAGACCCTTCTATTTTTGAAGGACTCACTCTTCCTTCTCGGTCAGTTGGTTCACTTCCTTCTTCCACTTTTACCTCTGATCCTATAGTTTCTCCAGATTCTACTGCAAAGGGAAAATAAAAGATTGTCAGTGCTGAAGACCAGTGAACACTATCTTTTTATGGGGATATTTTTTGTATTTTTGTTGACTAATTTTTTAATGACACATCCATATCCATCTAATGAACTGTGAACTCTTGTTGTCTATTCTATTATTTACTTTTCTACTCTTTTTGATAATCCCCAAAGTGGGAGAGACACATACACTAAGGGACTCACAACACACTTAGAATAGAATCTCACTCATATGATTTTTGGTCATTAAAAAGGGGGATATTTTTGTAATCCTCATGTTTTAATCATGTTTTAATGATCACAAATATTGTACATCCTTTTTAATCTATTTCATGTCAATTGTAAATTTTCTCAAGATCATAATTGATATAAATCATGGTAGATTATTGTAAACTATATTTTAATTTTTTTATAATGATTTCTTTTATGAATGATTAAGTCTAATTTGTTCTATGAATATTACTGCTTAAGTCTATATATAAATATTTGGATAAGTATGAGAAAACATGACTCTGCCATTGGTTTTTTTTTTCCTAGAAAATGAACCAGAATCCATGACCTGGACACCATGACCCAGAAATCATGAACCAGACACCGTGACCCAGACACCATGACCAGACACCTTGACCCAGACACCGTGACCAGACACCGTGACCTAGACACCATGGCCCAGACACAGTGACCAGACACCATTCGGAGTTTGGAAAAGGACCAGACATCGTGATCCTAACACATCATCTATGCTACAAGTTCTTGATCTCTATAAAACTGTGACATCATGATTGTCTCACCGCTAAAAGGAAAATAAGAAGAAACTATTTTTTGTGACACCATTTCCATGTGAAACTATTTTCAGATAGACTGTGACACCGTTATTTAATTTGTTTTTTCATTTTCAATTTAATTTATAAATGTCATATTTTTGTCTTTTAAATGCACTTAAATAATTAATATTTATTTTTAGATAGGTAACCTAATAGTATGAGATACAAGATGAAGAATACATGCATCATTTCTACACTAACACATTCACTCCAAGAATAAAAATAAAAATCATGGCCCAAAAAAACATACACGTTGTAGAGAAGCAGAAGTGCGAGCATTCTTGAAAAAATAACCGACACATAAAACAAGATACATCTGAAGCACACAAAAATAATTCACAAATCCAAAAGCTGGAATACCATAGATCATAGTATATTGAACCTTCTAAATACAAACTCTATGAAGAACAAGAGACAGATCTAAAAAGAAGCCAGAGCACCAGACATACGATACTCTATTTCTTACAAGATGGTCAGATTCTTACTTATGATTCATCCAAGAAGTCTAGAGCTACATATAATAACACTCAGATTACTTATAACATTATCTCATCATCTTTTCTCTGTTGTGTATTGTTTTTAGATTTTGAGAAGTGTGTGTGTCTATATAAAAACAAATTATCTCTTGTACTAAAATGAGGGATTCATGATATCCTTCCCCTCATGTATTTTTAAACTTGTTTAGTCCCATGAATAAGTGTTGAAGTGGTCCTTGTGTGACCTGGTAGTTTATACGCACAAAGAACTATGGAATAGGTCACGTGACATGGACAATCTTTTGAACGGTTGTTTACCTCGATCCAGGGTGGGGATCATGATTATTAATATAATCTTCTTGGTGGTAGGTGATCAACAAGGGGAGTTTATTAGGTCTCAGATTGATTCTGAACCACTTGTTTTACATCCTATGTGTTGTTTAATTTAGTTTTCTCAGTATTACTATATAATTCATAAATCACTAGATTTACTTTGATAGTTAATCTTGGAAAGAAGTTATAATTGTTTTGCCTTATTAGAATAGCTTTGAAAGTAATATTAATTACTGATATTAATATTACTAAGATATAATCAATCTACTGAGAAGTTATTTAAATATTCAAACATTCATTACCATATAAATTTGATTAACTGGGATGTATTTATTTTCATTGGGGAACCTTCTTAAGGAAAAGTTTCAAACAGAAATTTTTTATAGATACTCTATTCAACCCCTCTTGAGTAATCTAAGCCAACCAATAGAGTTCTTACTTTATTTTATAACTAATTTATAATTTAAGGATTGATATTATATACATGTATAAACAAGAGTTTCATAGTTTAGTTCATCTTATTCATATATTCCATTCTCAGGACTAGGTGATAATTATATTAATAATTTAATAATAGTATATTGTAGATCTATAAAACTCATTCTTGCATGTAACACAATTCATTTAAGGGGATTGGGATTATTTGTAACATAAGACAAGTGTACTGCTTCATTCACCAAAATCTATTCTAAGTTTTGTTTGTAGTGAAATCCTGACTTGGTGTTTCTTACAAAGCATGAATAACATGGTGATTTCATTTAAGAGAAGATAAATTCAGTGTTATGTGAAATGAAAAATATCAAAATTTTAAAATTAAATAGAATTTTTGTTTCATAAAAAATCAAGGTGTTTCATTCTACCCCCATTGATATTAATATTTCCCTGTAAATCTATCTAGGATATAAATGTTTTAATACTTAAATGCTCCTTTCATATAAACCCACATCGTAAAAAAGAATACTAAAATTTCCGTTAAAAATGTAATTTTGGAACCATAAGGGGTACCCAAATAAATTCATACATATGAGAAAATACCTGGAAAGTAAAAACATGTTCATGGAAGAAATCTATAAATAATTATAGGCATTTAGAAATAACATTCATCATAATAAAGTTGGTGATCCAAAAAAAGATAAAAATCAAAAAACCATAAACTGAAGAACAGTGAAAGAGGTCACTGATATCATAAAAATTATGATGATAAGACAAATATTTATATAAAAACCATTTTTTGAATGAATAATTACTTACTTTATTTCATTACATTCCTTATGCACAATCTTATCCTTTAGTTACGCCTTGATCAATTCTGACTTCATCAATTAATCTAATGAATAAAGGTGAATTTTTTAGTCCTGAAGAACTAAAAGATTATGGGATCCATAAATAGAATGATAATCCATTCCATATGTTTTTAGTTAACATAAAAAAAATTGGTCAACACATTTTACCCAATATACATAAATCATCATATGGTGAGATAATACTTTAATCTCTAAAACCTCATCCAATGTTTAAAATAAACCATTCCATAAATTGTTAACATTATAACCATTATAAGAGATTAAAATCCAAAACATTAGAATAATGGTCACTAAATATAAACAAAATTTACCCGTATATATCATGAAGTATATCCTAGTTGTCACATTCCAATCATGTGAATACACTTATCATATATTCTAATGAAACACGGTAATAACCTAAATTACAATAAATCATTTTGGAAAATATACATGCTTCCTTATTCTAAACATTACAAGATATATTCTTAAAATCCAATAAGTTGTAAACTTAATCCATGATAACATATACCACATTTTCAGTAAATCCTATATCATTTGTGAGGTCTTAAATACTCTCCAATTTACATTATCCACATCACGACCTCTATATCCAAATAAAATATCATTTCCTCATCCCCAAGAACATCTTAAAGGTTACCTTCCATTAATTTAACATTTCCATTAAATCAATTTTCTATGTCATCAGTATCATTTGACACATTCGTGAAAATAATTAAATAAAAACATATAAAAACAATCCTTACATAATTTATGATTCATATAATATACTCTTTTAATTAAAAAACATATACCCTAAAATCATTCAACTTTATTCTTAAACCATTACCCAGGCTTCATCAACTTATTACTTAATACATATTTCCTATAATATGAAATATGAATCATGTATTAAGCTTCATCAAACTCAATAGAATCATAGGTACTATATCCAATGAAAACAATATTAGAAGAATATATCATACATTTCACATGACATTCATAGTCTCTTTATCTTTAGCAGTATAACCAATACTCGCACCATCTTCTTAATTCCCTTCATGATATTTCCACTCCAAAAGTTTATTATCATAAATCCCATACTTTCCACATCCGAAAAATTAAAATTTTACCTAGTTCTTTCTAATTCCTATCATTTACTAAAACTAGAAAGCTTAGTGTGATCAACCCTTATCATAGTGAAAACCACATAATCATAAGAAATACTTACAGGATTTCTAAATCATGACACCTTTTTAAATTTATGAAACCCTATGTTTATCTTGGATTAATACTTTCCATATTTTATTTAAATCCTTCAGGATAGTACATAAAATTTTTGTGAATTTCGGAAGAATACAACCCGAGAGTGTCAAATGAGGTGTATAACAAGGCCTGTTGTCACACACTAGTTCCTCATTGAGTCCAGATCAATATGGTTTATTTGAGGTTGTTACCCCAATGTACATATATACTGAAGACACATCTAATTTTAGTATCTTTAAAGGAATTTAATTTCATAGAAAACACTCTCTCAATCGAATACCAAATTTCTAGGACATTTTCTTATACATTAACTCATCATTAGAATAATCCTTAGAGACATACCTAGAAATATACTTAGAAATATCCCAAGGGAACAAAATTCTATTTTCAAAACCTATTTTATGTTTTTTTACTTAAATGTTTCTCAGAGACCAACTATGATGACCCAGTCTTAATATATATATGCATTACATCATTTTTTTTGGAATTTAAAAACACACACCCAACAATCTTAATAGTTTTGTTCCTTTGGAAACATGGAAAACCAACTTATAGTTAGGTGAAATATATTCAATGTTTCTTACAAAGAACATCCACTTTATAATGCCAACCTAAAATCCTCTTTATAACATGGGGAAAAGAAAACATAGGAAATGGTAGATATTAAATTCTGAGTAAGGGTAACCAAGGGAGATATGTAAGCATAATCATGAACATAAGGGTATGAGAATATGATAATAACATTAAAATATCATACCCTATATATCAAAGATCATAACCATGAATTGTGGCATAAATATTGGTAGTTAATAAGACATGAATCATAAGTGAATCAAGAGAATAATCCATTTATGCATGACATAGGAATGAGGCATGTAATTTGTGGCATACTGGAAAACATTTAATACTATCACTTATAAGTCAAGGCTTATTACCAAAAAAATATTTGGGTAGTTTATGGGGACTATACATACTAGGTGAGACACACCATCATCCTCAATCAAAATACATTCTATATAAGGGATTGAGTTTCCAAATCTTCCCATAGTAGACCATGTTTCCCCATCTTCTCATAGTGGATCGAGTTTCCCAATCCTCTAATAGTGGATTTGGACACACATATTTCCTATTTTGGATTAGAAAACACCTATTTCCCATTATTGATCATGTTTGTTGAATTGTTTCCCAACATCATCTCATGAGATATAAATATTTATACAATGAATTTGAGGTAAATAAAGGTCCCACCCATCACATAATAAAATTTTAGATACATATTCTCTAAGATTATAATTTTTCATCATATTATTACCTATAATAAGATATGGGTTTCATAAAAATTATATAATAACAAAATAAATGAAATAGGTATCATAAACAAGTCATCATATCATATATAGTGGAAAAGAGACAAGTTTCATAATCATTTCATCAATGTATAACCTATAAAAACAATCAGGTTTCATATTCACATAACCCTTGAAAGAGAAAAATGTGTCATAAACATCATACTATCAAAACAAAAACCATTCATGAAATGATATGAATAATTTTATTGGACCATGTCCACAGTAAAGGTAAAACTATAAAAAAGGATGAAATCTTATATAGAGTTGGATTCTAAGATATAACTTGTAACATTTTGTAAGTAAAAATATCCTTTCTTTGAAATTCAATTTTTATAACCCAGAACATACATAAAAACCTTTTCTTAAAATAAATATTTTAAAATAATTTAAAAAATTTACCGAGGAATATATCTTTCGTAAAAAAAAGGTTTTTGAAAGCTAAAACCTTTTAAAAAGCATTCTATTTTAAAATAACCTTAAATAAATTTTGATAAACATTTCCTTCAAAACTTATAATGGAATATTTATAATAGTTTGAAAATAATTTTCCATGAAAAAATAAAAAAAATATTGAAAATAATGTAAAACACTTTTTATGAATAAATTTTTTTTGAAAACCTTTCCATTTAAAATATATTTGTAATAATATAACGTAATATTTGAAAATTATTTAAAACACATTTTAAACATAGTTTTTTTAAAACACTTTCATCATTAATATATATGGAAACATATAATGTAATCTTGGAAAAACACTATTTTTTTAAACATAAAAAATATATGAAATTATTTTCCTTTGAAAACACCTTTAAACCCAATGAATTACCAGATTATTAGAAAAACTTCTAAAAAACAAACTTGTAAAATTATGAAGGATGAATCTAGGAAATTATTGTCATGATTCTAGGAAAGTCTGTACATACCGAATATCTATTTTTTCACATAAAAAAGTTTAGAAAAGTGCCATGATCAGAAAATGAAAAGAATATTACCTTTAAAACCATATTATAAAAATTTTAAACATGGGTAAAAATTTAGTTTAATAATCATGTGATATTAGTCAATAAATTTTTAGAACATTTTTAGAAAACATGGTTTTGAAAGAACACATCTTTCCGACCGAAGGGAGAAATAAATATGGATTTGCATAAATTTTTTTCTTAATTATATTAACTACAAAATAGTGTAAAATGGTTCCAATACATGGAGATATCATGTATAACCGTAGGATAATAAAATTTATCATATTTATTGAGATATTTATCATAATATTCTATCAATGAAATTATACTAATAAACAATGTTGATAAATAATAATATTGTAGAAATAAACTATTAACTCTTTGGTAACGTTGAATCATAATTTCATGTAAAGAATAACATTTTATGTATTATAAAATAACATTAAAATAATAAAAAAATATGATATTACATTTCAAAAGGTAGTATATACACCTCATAGAAAAATATAGGTTCATAACATCACTTGTGTCTAAAAGAAGGTAAATCGAGACGAAATTACTTTACTGATTTGGTATCTTTTAAAACCTAAACCCCATGAAAGATAAATAAAAAAATTGATATGTAAATACCCATAAATGTATGTATAATTATAATATAATACATTCATGGGAAGTTTATAACCGCACAAAAGAAATGAGTGGTGAACATGACACATGTCTCACAGATTCAGAAAGTGAGATGAGAAACCCATTACTTTAAGTATTGAAATTCTTCAAACATATTCAAACCTTATGTATAATAAGTATAATTTTATTATAAATATAAAATAGAACCATATTCGTATATATCATACCATATATTATTTTATCATTAATTTATATTACCCATTTAATAACAATTTCATTTTAATGTTATGTTTCAGGAAAAACGTGATTGGTTTTTCTTATATGTTTTTACTTGTAATTATTAATACTATTAATCAAATCATGATTTCCTTATTAACATAATTTAAAACATGATTAAAATATAATATATACATAGTATATAAATATTTATAATAATCCATAAAGGATATGAATATTAAATGGAATACATTGTTCATGGATATGATATATTGTACATATGCATGAATGATGTTTTCATTTTGTTATTATATTGAATGAAATAAAGTAAATTAAATATATATATATATAATAATTAAATTGGAATTATTATTTCATATATATCATATACATTTACTAAAGCTATCCTTAATATATTCTATGTAATGTATGAATGAATCACATCTCTTTGAGGAGGGGGCAGTCCACAGACCCACGAATAATGTTATTGTATTTACAAAAAATGGGAATCATGAAGGTATATGTTATTTAATAATTAAATTAGAATAAATTCATCATAAATTATATATATATAATATAAAAATATTGCTTCCATCATAATTATCAACCATGAGATGTTGTAAAGGAAAAATGAACAACATCATTTCATGAGGTAGTAGTTCGCTGTACACAAGAACAATATGTTCGTTACCCATTTCATGGAAGTGTGTATTGGTGTTGGTAAAAAACATAGAATCAAAATATAACATTATATTTATCATTATTATATTTTTATATATTGATTTAATAAGATTAGTTTAGGATGTGGAGTCTGAAGATAAAGAAAACGGCTTGTGGAAGGATATTACATCTTCTTTGGGTAACTCCATTTTGGTTTTCACCAAATAGATTCCTTGTTTGGATTTATTCCCAAAGGGAGGATTATAGGATTAATTTAGTATTTTTTTAGTAAATTTTTGTAGTTTTTGTATGATCCAATGTGCTTGAGAGGTTTGATGAAGTGGGTGGGGTGGGGGGGGGTGGGGAGTGCCCTTTTATATTGGAGGGGGAGTGGCATTTTTGTAAATATAAAAGGTAAACATTATTAAGAGGTCTCCATTATATCATGAGCATAAAATAAATTAAAAAATTAGATAAAAGATGGTAATTGGCCAAAATTAGTCCATCTAATGGATTTTTAACAAGCATCTAGGTCATTTGGCCCGTTAAGATTAAAGTTTAACCAATAAGTAAACTAAATTTTACCTTAATTGTCGTAATTCATTTAAATTATTTTAACAAATATTTTTTGTAAAAAAATAATTTTACCTTATTCTACATTATAAATTAATCTTATTTCAAATGTAGAACCCAGATTTCTAAATTCTAAACACATAATTGTAAAAACACAATTTATAATTAATCCCGAAGATGTGTCGTGACATTGGGTTTCATTAAGTGAAAATGTTTAAACGTTTAAATAATTTTATATCCAATTTAAATTAGAAATTGGTTCCAATGAACTAAATTTTATTTATTGATTTAAAATTTATCTAATTACACTTTAAAAAAAATAAAAATTTAATTCAACAATATAACTAAATTAGTTGAAATAGATGTTTTGAATTAAAATTCAATATTTTTCACTATTCATCAAAATATAAAACTTATATGAAACAAATAACCCAAAGTAAATTTTGATATCACTATTTTAAAAAATAAGTTTTTTTTTTCAAATTATAATTATAAAAGTTTTAAAAATTATCTTTAAAATGGGTTCTCCATTATAAGGATATAAATTTACCTTTTAGAAAATACATCATTTTCATCATAAAATTGTATTTATTTTTAACTTATCACTATAAAAACTATTGGATGAGTGTCAAAAATTTCATTTAATTTATAAAATATTTTTTTAAACATTAATTAATATTGGTTTGTTTAATTTGTTGAGATAAAATGGTGTTTGTACATAAAAAGAATATTTTTCATAGAAAATGAATTTCTTCATTCTCAAATAGTTTTTACTTTCATTTCTAACTAACTAATCACAAAAGGATTCATTTTATATTCATGGGTAAAATATTGTTTCATATTTTAGTCAACAAAATTCTATATTCTATTCTAATGGTTAGGTGATAATTATAATAATATTTTAATAATAGTATATTGTAGTTTAGTAAAACTCTTTCTTGTGTGTAACATAAGTTATCAAAGGTACTCAGTATTGTATGTAACATAAGACAAGAATAATGATTCTTGTACCAAAATCTACTCTATGTGTTGCATGTAGTAGAAGGCCAATTTATTGTTTCTTATAAAGGATAACCTGGTGCTTTCATATAACACAAGATAAATTCAGCGTCGCATGAAAATAAAAATATTAAAACGTTTAAATTAACATGATTTTTTTCATAAAAGATATGGGTGTTACATAGCTTATCCCTCTTTATAAATATCCCATCAAGTATAGAAGGGGATGCATTGGATTTATGTTATATTATATGATATACTATATGACTTGGTTATGTGGTTGTGATGATGGTAAATGGTGTGGGTGACAAATGTTAGGAGGAGGGCTTGATATCCTTCAGGTTCATGATACTCCACTAAGATAGATATAGATATGAGGATGTGTCTATAGTCTGGTGAAAATGAGAATGTTGGACCCTACATGGTTTAGGGTAGGTAGGTTTGTGGTTTAATCTACATCGGGGGTGACATGAGTACTTAAAATGGTTCTAATGAGAATGTTGAACCCTGCATGGGTTGGGGTAAGTTGGGTTGTGTTCAAACCCACATTAAATGTGATCTGATAAATTTGTCATATGATTTCATTATTATAAAAGGGATTAGACTTCTAGGGAATTTTATTTTGGGATTTTAGAGTGTAAAACTAGTGGGGAAGTGGCATAGAGTTCCTTATTTTCTATATTCATTTATATTACTTTATTATTGTTAGATGAGATACTTGGTGATGGAGCATTTGTGAGGTTGGGTTAGTTGACCTAATTTAGGTGCATGTTAGTTCTACTATTTATTTTCTAGGGAATTAGTATGTTTCTTTCACATTATGCATGAGTGGTCTTGATCAGTATCCTAATGAGTATAAATTTATTCCCACCCATATATATAATAATATATTCTTTTAGTTTTTGGGGATGGATTTGGTGATAAGGAAAAAAATTACTTGCTTAGAGATAAGAGTTGTGGTTGGAGAAACTTTTTAAGTGTTTATTTTTTTATTTTATCCTGTATATTATTTTTGATAATTTCATGCATTGAAGTTATTATGGGATACTATTTTTTTATATGAAGAATCTATTTGGTGGTTTTATATTTTTATTCCAAGAATTTATGATGGAAGTTACTCTGTTTGTGTTATTTATACCATCAGTGCTAGTCATCCCATCAGGAACTATTAGGCGATAGATTCAGGGGAAACTCTCATATTCACTAAAATATAAAGAGGATTTCTAGGTAGGAGTTTTTCATACAAAATTTACCACTTCACATTTTTTTACTAAAATATTAAATACCTATATATCATAGTTTTACCAGGGTGTAAAGAGAAATATAAACTATGAGTTTCATCTCATAATTTCCTACTCATAGCAGGTTAGGATGGAACATATAATCTCTTCCGAAACATAAATACACCATATAAATATATGGATTTTTTCAATTTACCATCATTTATTAATTTAATATTCTTTTATGAACCCCAATCACCATGCTTGTACTTCTTTATCTTCTCTAGAAAAGATGGTTGGGAAATCACTTGGAACAAGAATGTTGTATCCTCTTTAATAATAATTTAAATATCTATATTTATTGAATAAATGAATATTGGATCATTATATATCCTAATAATTGATATAAATGAATTATATTTCCTAATTATTGAATCAGCCACCTTGTTTTCCTTCATAGGGTAGTAGTATATCTATTAGTTATATCTATTGAGTTATTCCATCTATCACCCTGTAATTTATCCATTTGACATGAATGGTTTCTATCTTAAACTTTATATTCATGATATTCTTTTTATTTATCTCCACACATGTTAAAAACACCCACCCCATTTAGGAATGAATTTCGGGTTTTCATTCCATAGGTATTTTAGGGTTATAATTAAACCCTTATTATCTTCTCATTTTCCAAATTTTAATATATAAGGATCTAATCCATCCTTTTATTATATTGATTTCATTTTAAAATATATAAATTTAATAACTATTCATATATCTAGATATCACTTGTCACCATCTCTTCATGTGATTAAAATTTTTGTAAGACCAATTTTATTCAATGGATGGACTTTATTCCATTAAAGAAGCAATTAATATTTTTTTTATGTATTTTTAACATAGTCCTCAATTCATATTTCTAAAACTATAAATTTATCCTCATAATCATTTATATCTTACTAATTATTTTTTCTTAAATTTAGAAATTAAAATTTCATGTCAACCCTTTTCTCTTAAGGAATATTCTTATCAACAAAAATCACCTTAAATATTTTCAATTATATTATTTATATTTCTTAAAAATTTTAGTTTTGAATAATGCGAACCATTTACCAAAATCTACCCATAAAAGATATACATCCAAGATAACCTTCACTATTTCAATATATCCCAATGTGAGGAATATCAACTATCAAGATATTTTAAAATAATTACCTAAAATGTAGTTTTGGTTTCATTATTGGATAGTATTTTTACCATATGATGTGGTCCAATATTGTTAAACTATGTTTTTTTTAATAGGCTATTCCATATGGGAGAGTTTATTGGTCATAAACTAGGTCAGATGTATTAATATAGTGATAAACTTCTTATATTGAATAGCAACCTCATTGAATTTCTGAAGAGAGAAACCCCTATATTGATTGGAAATGTTGTAATGATTTACTTTCCTTCAATTAGGCTTGATTTATAAACAATGGAATACCCTTAATTAGTTCATGAATAACACTATCATAGTACATAATTCCAATGCAATTATTACCATTTAAGGTAATGTATTCTATGAATATTTCTAGAATATCCTTATGGTTTTATGTTTTTTTCTAAAACATTTATTCTAAATAAGTTACACAATGCTAATAATAAACATTATATGAAAAAAATTATAACAAACATGACTATATCATACTAGTTTCATTAGATAATTTTTTACACTATTACATATTTCAAGAGATTACATTACACAAGATTTAATAGTTTAGTTGTATTATGATTGTTGATTCCTACTTGGTCTTATATTACATTTAAAAAAGATACATCATAAATATTCAGTGATTAATTTCTTAGAATATATTTGGATCATGAAATGTACTATTCTTGGTTATCTAGGATAAATGATAACAATATAAAGGGTTGTTCCAAAACCCTCAGTAAGGGTTGGTGTACAATAATAGCTATTATATAATAAAAACGATATAAATAATATGGTAGGGATATATAATTATAAAAAAAAATTCATATAACTAATAACTTGTTCATGGAATATTTCCATGAATAAAATAATATTGGAAATAATAAATCTCATGGATAATAATAGATGAGATCATAGTGATGGATTGAATAGTTATACAAATCAAAAATATATAATCAAGTCCTCCTGTTATGAAATCATACCTAAACTAGCAAATCATACAGCAAATACCCAAGCTAGTTTTCTTTATGAGACCCACTGATGCATCGAGGGGATATAAAATTATGGGACCCACCTATTATATAATAAGTCCAATGAAACCAACATATGAAATAGTTTGGGAAAAAACATTTTATCATTAAAATTATTAATGGTAATATAAAAGAATTCAAACCACTTTCAAAAGATAAATAAGAAAAAGGTATGGAAACCCTTACCATGGCATGTACCTTTGAAAAACATGGGAAAAACTCATAAGATTATTAGAGTTTAGTCTCTCTAAAAATAAATATATATAAGATTTTTAGTTACTCATACCTCAATAAGTATCTTGAGAAATGCTATTATGATCATATATGAGAAGGAAACATAGATAATGTCTGAAAACATAATTTACCTAATTTACTTCCAAAAGATTATTGAGAGATAAAATGAGTGAGAAACCATTCTCACTAGTTTTATAATGGAAATAAATCTGAGAATGAGTGGATATTTATAGAAAACAATGGGGAAATAGATTATTAATTTTTAAACATAGGACATGTACTTTAGGTTTTGATAAATAGAAATCCATGGGGTTCTCCATGATTTAATCCATTTTATTTGACATTTAAGGGCTAGTTTTTTAGTTTTATAATCATAATAAACAACTCACTTAAATTAAATTATATTTGAAATAGAAAATATATTTACTCATCATGAGTTGTTTTTTAAATAAAAAAATATACATTAGTATTTGCAAACCAATTTATAGTTTTTGAAAATTTAAAAGTTTAATTTAAAATAAATTTTATTAATGAATAAATATATTTTTGGTCTATCAATAATTTATTTTATTTATTAAATAATTTTTATGTTTTTATGATTTAATTATACTTAATATACATTAATACTGTATTTTACTATTTATCCAATGAATTTATTTTCCTTATAAAATTATGAAAAAGACACCTTTATGAAATTTTGATGAGTTTATTCAAAATTTTAAGATTTTTTTTTGAAATTAAATATTTTTCTATGATATATTTAATTATTAAATAAAAACCTTTGAATTTAAATAACACTCTTTTGGTGATAAAATTTTAATAACCCATTTCAATGGCATCTGTCTAATGTCCTAGAATTTTTGTATATTTGTTTTAATATTAGGGAATTATTTGGAGACCGAACAATATGACAGTGTGTGATTCTAAGGATTGGAGTGCCTGGAATGATCCGTTGATGTTTTGTTACACTTTAATTAGCAGGAATAATAAGTTTTCCTGAAAAGTGGGATAACTCTTAAAAGGTTTCCCGAATCAGAAATTTGAGGGTACAATGGCGTTCACAATGGTGGGTTTAGCCTAGGCGCGACTTAAAATTGGTCAGCGCGGGCCTCCTGTGAGAAAATCCAAAAAATGGCATAATTATAAATAAAATAATTAATTAAATTATTTTATTTTTAAAATTATTATAACTCACAATCTATAGCTCGGATTGAAAATACGAGACCACCACTGAACTCATGAGATCATGCTTCACTTAAGAAGATACTAACTTTGGTCATCACGGGCCACCAATGAATGTTAGTTTTTGCTCATAAATAGAATAATTAAGTGGAAATTACTTTATTGTGAAATCCATAACTTTTAAATGGAAACTCAGATTGGATGTCCGAGAGTGCCGTTGGGTTTGTTGGGGCGTTTTTCACTTGGGGAGAGCCATACCTTGACCGGCATGGGTCAAGGATGACTGTTATAATTTTTCTGATCTTTTTTTGGGTACATTCAGAAAACGCGCGAGTGAGATAATATAACTATTGAACTAGTGCTCAGAATTGAAAGCTGGGGACACTGCTGATCTTACAACACCAATATTCTCTTAAGGATACCTTCACCTTGACCATAGTTGGTCGAGAGGTAAAGTTAGTTTTAGTGAATTTTGTGGGAGAGTTAAAAGAATAAAAATAAAATAAAGAACAAATTTTATTTTATATTTTAAAACTCCCATTTGATGTTTAGTGGTGGCGACCACCTGAACTAAAAATCCACAATTTAGATTCAAAGGTGGGGACCACCCGACCCTTGAACTCCCTCATTAATGGGAGATAAATATTGGTTTTCCTCCCATTTATGTGCCAACTAAATTAGTTTATTTAATAAACTTATTTGGAACTTCACCATTTGGATGGAAGATTCTTGGAAAAAGGGAGATCTCTGGAGAACTTGGAATGAGATTCTTTAACGAGGAACATCCACTACCATGAAGAGCATCCTTCAGAATCATAGAATGAGGATGACATTTGAGCCCAGATCGAAAACATCTTGTGGGAGAAAAAAATGCTAATGTCACTATCTCATCAACTTTGTCTTCTTCCTCACGCCACCTCCAACAGACAATCGAGGTAGGGGATTTTATATATGTTCTAATTTGTGTTATTTATTCTTCATATCTTAAATTCACGATGACGATGGCCAAACGAATATGGCCATCGTCCCACACATAAATTGTGCTCCTCTTTATTTTTTATTCTTCGCGTGTTCTTCGTGCATTATTCAACGCCTAATATTTATTGGTAATGGAAACACAGAGTTTTGATGAGTGCGATATATGGATGTAAAGCCCTCGATGCAAGGATCCCAAATATGCGATCGTTTAATTTTTCAGGTTTGGAACGAAGATGCAATGGCTCGCAGAAGGAGGCGACCAAATATTTATTGGCGCTAGAAATTCCATATTATATTGAGCGTGTCATATGGATGCGAAGCCCTCGACCCAAGGATCATGAATATGTGATAATTTTATTTTCTGTGGTTAGAGTGAAGATGCGACAACCCACGGAAGGAGCGACGAGGTGGATCAGGGCATTCCGGCGCGGCTGGTGCAGACGGTGCGTGCGCAGCAAGTGGGGCCTGGTGGCTCCGGCCGAGGATGAAGCAGATTAGGGGGTGGCGTGAGTAGGCAGCATGGCGGAGGCAGGCCATGTGCGAGGCAGAGGCACAATAGATTCTCGGTTCGTGTAAAGGGGTGCAAAATCGTGGAAGAAGAAAATTAGATTAGAGAGAGGAAAGAATAGATAGGAAATAAAATAAAAATAAAAAAGGATATAAAAAAGGGAAAGAGTCGCTATTTGGACCCGTATGCACCAAAATGGGATACCCCTCTTATGCATGAATCTCAAATTAGACAGGAGAGAGAAACATTAAATGAAATTTAATAATAATAATAATATAATAATAATAATATTATTTATGGTTTTCAAAACCCTATTTCATTTGTAACATATCCGGGTGACCTCGGTTTCACGAACCGTCAGCGGCAGTGCAACCATGACTTCAAGACAAAAATTATGAGTCCAATATCAGATGTCTTTCTCAGGTTTTTAGATCGGGTACCTGATGCGCTCGGAAAATAAAAGATTTAATATAATTATTAAATCTTCAACCTCCCATAACTCCAGCGTGCGCCGTCAAATTGACTTGCCGTTAGTGGCGATGTGATCCTATCATTAATACGGTAAATTAAAGTCTAATGTTGGATACTAAATTATGGTTCGTGGCTCGAGTTCACGAAACACCCAATAATAATATTATTATTATTGCGAGATCTTGTATTCGACATATATCCCTCATACGATGTCGAAATGAAAAATTTTCTACGACACCAGAAACCTTGGATCGTGATGGTCCTTTTGGTATACCCCACTTGGGTTTTCGATAAAGTTGGGATATAGTCTGATTGGATAGAGCATGAATCCAACCGGGACCTTGGGACTAAAAGGCTAATAACATAGAGACTGTGCATCTGATTGACCCACTGTCTATTGCGTTGAGACCCCTAAGATGTGGTGGTCCTTTGGTTTACTTATTTGTGGGACTTCATGGAAGTTGGAGTATCGACCAGAGGATTAAGAAGAATACCCTCTCGGAGGCCAGTAAGCTTAGTGCGGGAACATAGTAGCTAGCTGTGATGTGAAGAATGAATAGTGATCCTATGTGGGTCAACACTGAGTGATCTTGTGTGGGTCAGTACCTCGCCATCCTGTGTGGGTCAGCACTGAGTGATATAATTTTGGTCAACACTGAGCGATCTTGTGTGGGTGAGCACCTATCAATCCTTTGTGGTTTAGCACCGAGCGATCCAATGTGGGTCAGCACCGAGCGATCCTGTGTGGGTCAGCACTGAGTGATTCTATGTGGGTCAGTACCTAGAGATCTTATGTGGGTCTGATGACATACTAATGATGTACTATGATCCTCTGTGGGTCTGATGATGGTTTAGGATCGTTCATGGGTCTGCCTCTTAAAAGAGTAAGATGATTCAGTAGTTACATATAATCATCTCTACTACTGTACCTAAGAAATACCTGGTGTGAGATGAGTTAGTACCTTTGTGGTATTCTTCTGTATCGCGTACCTATGTGGTACTTACCTATGTGGTATTTCATCCTTTTTGGAATAGTTGAGCTTTGGGATTTTGAGTTGGACTCTATGTTTTTTCATGATTAAGATGGGTATACCTGATAACTTTGGTATATGTATGGGCATATCCCTAATTAGGGTAATCACTAGTTTACTTGCTTTTTGGTTTATCCGGGGTGGATCTTGTGAGACCATGAGGGTCTCAGGGTCCGTACAAAGTATCGTTATACTCACCCCTGCACGGGAAATGCCCGCACCTTGTTGTGTTTGTTGTAGATGACATACATCACTGATTTAGGTGAGAGTACCTGGATTGGAGGTAGCTCAAAGGTGGACATTAGATGAGGCATACTGTAGAGACGACCGTTTAAGATTTATACCTATCATTTAGGTAGGATCCTTGGCGGGTGTTTATTGGAGCTGCTTTAGTTTACTTGTACCTTTCAGTTTCTTTTACTTTCCAGTTGGGCTTGTATTCTATCCCATTTTACTTATTGTACTCACTCTATTTTTCCATACAGTTTCTTGTGTTTGTATCTTGTTGTGTGCTTGGTTACTTGATTTTACATGTTATAAAAGAAATACCTTCCTATGTTTAGGGAATACACCTTCGGTGCTAGTCGCCAGCCCCAGGCCTATGGAAGGCGGCTTTGGGGTAGTCACAACACAGGCCTTGAGGGATGGGTCATAACAAATTGGTATTAGAGGAGTCGGTTATACCATAGAACATATGAGTTTGATATTTTTATGGACAACAGTGTTATGTGTAGTGATTGTGGTTATCAGTTTAGGGAGTCCAATGTTGGTGCGGCGACCGACATACCATACACCAAGACCCAGACTTCTGATTTTTAACTCAGTGCATGAAAACACTGATTGAATGTGTGTTTTGAAAGGTTTTATTATGTTTTCTTGAGTAAGCTCACCAGGTATAAATTAATGACCGTGGTGCACCTGTTCATTATTAGGATGTCGCTGCGTATACAACCATCTAGGATTCCTGAGAGAGTACACAGTGACGGCCCACTGAGCAACAAGGAACCGATGTAGGGACCTCTTACTATGTTGGAACCTTTGGGTGGTGTACCAGTAGCACCACCACCGGTTGAGATGCGTTTTCCACCAAACACACTGGTGAATGGTACACGCTGATTGAGTGCATTTCATGAGTTCCAGTAGTAGAGACCCCGAGGTTTCAAGGAGAGAGAGATTCCCACACAGCTAAGGGCTGGCTGGGGGTGGTTTCTAGAGTTTTCCTCCTTGTTGAGACACCAGTAGAGAAGATGGTGATCTTAGCTACTAGTTTTTTTCTGTGAGTGACCATGAGGATGGTATGCATAGTTATGAGGCTTCAGTAAATGGACCATTACCCGAGATTGTACCTTCGAGTAGTGTGTCACCTATATCACTGCTAGTTGGTCAGCAATTACAACTGGTGGTACCAGTAGAGGACACATATAGGCTTAGTGCCTTACGCGTGATTCAGAATCAGATACCCCTGAAGTTTCGAGGTGGGCCTGAATCACAGGTAGCTAGGGACATTCTTGAGGAGGTGGCAGAGGGTTCTCTAGAGCTTCTATAACTTCAGTAGGATGACATGTCGGTAGCTGAGTATTCATCGAGGCATACAGATCATTCCGGATACTCAATGAATATGATACGATTAGTTCTTTAGAGCTCAGACCTCTAAGCGAGGTCTCTTTAGGGACATCCAAGCTAGAACTATTCCTCTATGCATTCCTAATTATGTTAGGGTTCTTAAGAGAACTTTTGAGGTTGAATATTCTTTGGTTGACCTGATGCAGGCACTGAATGTTAGCTTTGGGAAACTAGGAAACCTGCACTAGTCTTAGAGACTTGGGCATGTAAAAATGTTTGGAAAAGAAGAAGTGTTAGGGATAGATTAATCTACAGGGCTATAGACGTGAAAGCAGAGCAAGGGGAGTAGCATGATGTGGTGTACATTTCTACATGTTACAACCACCCCCCATTTTGGTTACCAACAGGCTCAGGGAGATGGAGGACAGGGGAAGAGAGTAGTTGCATGCGGTCAAGGAGTGCGACCCAAGGGCTCTAGGAAGGATTCAAGGTATGGTCAGTGTCTTCTACTAGCTGCCATATCATTATACATAGGCACCAATCATCCCTTCCTTCCATGAATCTTATCCATGGCCTAGTGTTTCCAGTTAAACTGTTGACTTGACCCTCACGTCTGGAGATACCTTGGAGTGGAGACTCGATAATCAAACATATGCTAACAGTGTGATCTGGCTCTTGAGGTGAGAGTTTCAGTTGGAACCTCTTGGTGGTAGCATCGAGGCCCTACGACGTTAGTTTGGGTATGGACTGGACATCCACAGTTCATAATCAGGTTGACTATATTGGGCAAAAAGGTTGTGGTTTCTCTAAAACGTTGGAATGTTGTTTTCCTTGGTTAGAGAAATAGGAATCCCACGAAACACATGATAAAATTATTCATATGAGGGTGCATCCAATCACACTTGATTTGTCTAGACTTACCCTCATGGAAGCATGAGTTTTCAGTTTTCAGTTCCAAACAGGAGTGGCAGAGCATGGGGACATCATTTCAAAAGATGTTTCTAGGATTACCCCCCACAAGTAGAGGGACTTCCATTTTGGCTGGGTAGTACCGGAGTTTTGGACCAGACTTCTCTAGGGTAGTGGCACCTTTTTCAGCTTTTACGAAGGAGGAGGAGCCTTTCCTATGGACATAGATGTGTCAACAGAGTATTATGAAGTTGATACAAGGATTAAGGATAGAGTTACTCAAGTACTCTGACATTGAGATAATATTTACTCCTGGGAAGGAGAAAGTAGTAGCAGATGCACTAAGCAGGAGGTTTGGTCAGCAGCTGCTGAGTGAGCCATCAGAGTAGCTAGTTGCGCTGAAGATATCCTTCGTGGATAGAGATGAAGGTGCTTACCTCTAGTCTATGATAGTCACCCCCACTCCTTCATCACATTGGGGAGGCGTAACATATGGGCATTTACTACAAGGCTCAATGTTCTCAGATATCCATAGGACATGCACCAGATAGATTTTCAAAAGGTGGGGACCACGACATCCTCTTTAGAGGACTTACCATGGTAGCAATGATCCTTTGAGATGAGGTGTTGAGAGTGTTCCATACATCCACTATGGAAGTACATCATGGTGTGGTGAAGATGTACCAGGACCTCCAGCGCTAGTACTGGTTGCCAGGTATGAAGAAGGTAGTGAAAAAATTTGTATCACAATGTCTCACTTTTCTGTAAGTGAAGATAGTAAAAAGTTGGTAGAAGTCTTATGATGACAAGATACAGAGACCGTTGGAGTTATAGGAGGGGGACCACATATTCTTGTGAGTTTCTCCTTGATGGGGACTAAGGAGATTTAGTCGAGGCGGAAAGTTATCACTGAGGTTTATTGGTCCTTTTTTGATACTTCAGAGGATAAGTGAGGTAGCATACCGCATGTCTCTTCCACTAAAGTTGGAGAGGGTGCATGATGTCTTCCACGTATCTCAAATGAGGAGATATGTGCACGAACCATCTCACATCATCGACCATGGCGAGCTGGACTTCGATGATGGGGTGACATTTACAGTGGTTTAAGTGGATATTGAGGATCAACAAGAGCGGGTCATTCATGGGCGGTCGATACCTCTGCTGTATATATGCTATCAACACGAGAACCTTTAAGAGTTCACATGGGAGTAGGAGGCTCAGATTCATGCTCAGTACCATCTTTTGGTTGTTTTTCCTTGGTATTGCCTTTTGAGGACATAAATCCATAAGGTGGGGAGAATGTAATTTCATGGAATTTCAGTATAATTTTTTTATATTAGGGAATTATTTAGAGAATGCAAAATCTAACGGTGTGGGATTCTGAGGCTTAGAGTGCCCGAAATGATCTGTCATAGTTTTGTTATGCTTTAATTAGCACGTGTAAGTAGTTTTCCTGAAAACGTAAGATAACTCTTAAATGGTTGTCTAGATCCAAAATCTGAGTATACCATTGCGTTTAGAATGGCGGGTTTACCTTAGGCACGACTTGATTTTGGTCAGCGTGGGATTCTTGTGTGAAAACCCAAAAAATTCCATAATCATAAATAAAATACTTAAATAAATTATTTTATTTTTAATATGATTATAAGTCACAAACGGTATCTCGAATTGAAAATCTGAGACCACTATTGAACTAGTGAGGGCATGATTTATTTAAGTAGATACTAACTTTGTCCGGTGCATGCCACCCGTGAAAGATAGTTTTTTGGTTGTAAATAAAATAATTAACTAACAATTAATTTATTGTAAAATCCATAACATTAAAATGGTAACTCGGATTGGAAATATAAGAGTACTGTTGGGTTTTTTGGGACATGTTTCACTTGGGTAGAGCCTAACCTCAACCGGCACGGGTCAAGGGTGACTGTTATTATTTTTTCAACTTTTTTTTCTTGTACATTTAGTAAACACACGAGCAGCGTTATATAACTTTTGAACCATTGATTGGAATTGAAATCCAAGGGCACTGTTGAACTCATAGCTTCTATATTCTCTTAAGGAGACCTTCACCTTGACCACAGTAGGTCGAGGGTCAAGGTTAGTTTTTGTGAATTTTGTGGGAGTATTAAAAGAATAAAAATAAAATAAAGAGCAATTTTTATTTTATTTTTAAAACCTCCCATTTGATGTTTAGTGGTGGGGGCCACCCAAAATAAAACCCCCCAATTTAAATTCAATGGTGGGGACCACCCAACCCTTGAACTCCCCCTTTAATGGGAGATAACTCTTGTTTTTCCTCCGATTTATGTGCCAACTCAATTAGATTATTTAATAAACTTATTTGACACTTCACTATTTGGTTGGAGAATTGTTTGCCAAAGGGAGAGCTCTTGAGAACTTGGAAGGAGATTCTTCAATGAATAACATCCACTACAATGACGATCATCCTCCGGAATCAGTAAACAAGGACTAAGATTGATCTCAGATAGAAAACATCTTTTAGGAGAAACAAACGCCGATGTCACCATCTCATCAAATTAATCTTCTTCCTCAGACCACCTCCAACAGATATTTGATGTAGCGGTTTGTATATATGTTTGAATTTTTTTATTGATTCTTCATATCCTAAATTCATGATGATGATTGAAAAACAAACATGGCCATCTCACCACACATAAACCATGATCCTCTTTCTTTTTTATTCTTCGTGCATTCTTCGTGCATTCTTCCACACCTAATATTTATTAGCGCATGAAACATGGAGTTTTTCTGAGCATGATATATGGACACGAAGCCCTTAATGTGAGGATAAAAAAATTTGGGATCATTTAATTTTTCAGGCTTGGAATGAAGCTGCAATGGATCTGAGAAAGAGCCGGCCAAATATTTATTAGCATTGGAAATGCAATATTATAGTGAGCGTGACATATAGATGCAAAGCCCTTGACCTGAGGATCACGATTATGCGTTCATTTTATTTTTTGGGGTTAGAACGATGATGTGACAACCCATGAAAGGAGTGAAGTAGCAGAGCAGGGCAGTCGGGCGCGGCTGGTGTAGTCGGTGCGTGCACAACAAGCAGGGCCTAGTGGCTTCGGCCAACGATGAGGCAAATTAGGCGGCGACATGAGTAGGTGGCATGGAGTAGGTAGGCCGTGTATGAGGTAAAGGTTCAGGGGTGAAAAATTATGGAAGAATAAAATTAGATTGAAGAGATGAAGGAATAGATAGGAAATAAAATTAAAAGAAAAATGAATATAAAAAAAGAGATAGAGGCACTATTTGGACCCGTGCACACCAAAATGGGATACACATCTTGTGAGTGATTCTCAAATGAGATTGGAGAGATAAAATTTCAATGAAATAAAATAATAATAATAATAAAATAATATTCTTATTTATGGTTTTCAATACACTATTTCATCCGTAACTTATCCGTGTAGCCTTGGTTTCACAAACCGTCAATGACAGTGCGATCCTGACTTCGAGATGAAAATTATGAGTCCAATATTGGATATCTTTTTCAGGTTTTTTGGATTGGTTACATGAATCACTTGAAAAATGATAGATTTAATATTATTATTAAATCTTTGACCTACCATAACTCATGTGTTCGACATCCAACTGACTTTCCATTAGTGGTGATGTGATCCTATGATTAATACAATCAATTCAAGTTTAATGTTGGATACTAAATTATGGTTCGTGGATGGGGTTCACGAATCACCCAATAATATTGTTATTATTATTGCAAGATTTTGTATTCGAGTAGGCAACGTGGTTGTCCTTTGGGTTACTTCTTTGTGGGACTTCATGGTAGTTTTAGTATCGACCAATGGCATAAGGAGCGGACCCACTCAGAGAAAACTATGCTTAGTGCGGGAACCCAATAGCTGGATGTGACACGAAGAATGAATAACGATCCTGTGTGGGTTAACACCGTGCGATCCTATGTGGGTCTGTACCTAACGATCCTATGTGGGTCAGCACATAGGGACCCTATGTGGGTGAGAACCGAGCGATCTTTTGTGGGTCAGCACCTAGAGATCCTATGTGGGTGAGCACCGAGTGATCCTGTTTGGGTCAGCACCGAGTTATCCTGTGTGGGTTAGCACCAAGTGATCCTATGTGGGTTCGCACTGAGAAATCCTGTGTGGGTCAGTACAAACCGATCTTGTGTGGGTCAGCACCTAGAGATCTTATGTGGGTCTGCCGACGTAATAATGATGTACTACGATCCTCTTTGGGTATGATGATGGTTTAATATCCTTCTTGGGTCTACCTCTTAATATATTAAGATGATTCAACAGTTACATCTAATTATCTCTTCTACTGTACCTAAGAAATACTTGGTGTGTACTGAATTAGTACATTTGTGGTATTCTTTTGTGTGTCATACCTATGAAGTACTTAAACTCATTGTATTTCATCCTTTGTGTAATAGTTAAGCTTTGGGATTTTGAGTTGGTCTCTGTGTTTCCTGATGATTGAGATGTGTATACTTGATAACTTAGGTATATGTATGGCCATCCACCTAAGTAGGGTGTCACTGGTTTACTTGAATTTTTGTTTATACTTGGTTGATTTTGTGACTCCATGAGGGTCTCAGGGTCCCTAATGAGTATATTTATACTCACCCATGCATGGGCTATGCCCGCACCTCATTTTGTTTGGTGCAGACGGCAGAAAATGCTAACTGAGGTGAGAGTACCTGGAGTGGAGGTATCTCGGAGGTGGAAATTAAACGAGGTGTACTGAAGAGACAAATGTTCGAGATCTATACCTACCCATCGGGCGAGAACCTTGGTGGGTGTTCACGAGAGCTCTTTTAGTTTACTTGTACCTTTATGCTTCTTGTACTTTCCAGTTGAGCTTGTATTCTAGCCCCTTTTACTTACTATACTCACTCTATTTTTCCTTACAGTTTCCTTCTGTTCGTATCTTGCTGTGATCTTGGTTGCATGAGTTTACGTGTTTTAAAGGCAATTCCTTCCCAGTTTTTGGGAATACGCCTTTGGTGCTAGTCTCCAGCCCTTGGCCTATGGAATGTAGAATTTGGGTAGCCACGGCACGGGCCCCAGGGGACAGGTCGTGACAAATTGGTATCATAGGAGTCAGTTATACCATATAACATTGGACACTGATATTTTTAACGGCAATAGATTTATGTGGAGTGAGTGTGGTTATCAGTTTAGGGAATCCAGTGTTGGTGCGGCGACCGATGTATCCATACCCGTGGACCCTAACTTCTAATTTCTAACTCAGTGCGTGAAAACATTGATTGCGTGTCTGTTTTGAAAAGTTTTCTTGTGTTTTCTTGAGTCATCTCACTAGGTATAAATTAATGAACTTGGCACACCTATTCCTTATCAGGATGCCGATGCGTAGATAGCCATCTAGGATTCCAGAGAGAGTACACGATGATGGCCTACCAAGCGACGAGGCTCCAGTGTAGGTCCCTCTTACAATGCTGGCACCTTTAGGTTGTGTACCAGCAGTCGCACCACCTGTTGGGTAGTAGTTTCCACTAATCGCATTGGTGCATGGTGCACGATGACTGAGCGCATTTCATGAGTTCCAATAGCAGAGGCCTCTGAAGTTTCGAGGCGAGACAGATTCCCACATAGTTGAGGGCTGGCTAGAGGCGGTTGCTAGAGTTTTCCTCCTAGTTGAGACACTAGTAGAGCATATGGTGATCATAGATACTAGTATTTTTCAGTGAGTGACCATGAGGATGGTCCGCAATGTGATGAGGCTTCAGTATGTGGACCATTACCCAAGATAGTACCTTCAGGTAGTGTGTCAGCTATATCGCTTACTGTGGGTCTGTAGTTACAACCAGTGATACTGGTAGAGGACACATATAGGCTTAGTGCCTTACGCATGAGTTAGAATCAGATACCCCACAAGTTCTTAGGTGAGCTCGACTCATAGGCGCCTAAGTACTGGCTTGCAGAGGTGGGTGAGAGTTCTCTAGTGCTTTTATAGCTTCAGCAGGATAACATGTTGGTAGATGAGTATTCATCAAGGTGTACAGATCATTCATGGTACTCGATAAATACGCTATGATCAGTTCTTCAGAGCTCATACCTCTAAGAGAGGTGTATTTAGCGACATCTAAGCTATCACTGTTCCTCTATGTATTCCTACTTATGTTAGGGTGCTAAAAATAACCTTTGTGGATGAAATTTTTTTGGCTGAGCGGATACAACCAGTGATTGTTAGCAGTGGGAATGTAGGAAAATGGTGCCAATCTTAGAGACTTGGGCATGTAAAAATGTTTCAAGAAGAAGAAGTGCTAGGGACAGATGAATCTGTAGGGCTTTAGATGTGGAATAAGAGCTACAAGAGTGGCATGAGGTTGTGTACATATCGAAATGTTACAACCACCCCTATTTTGGTTACCACCGGGCTCAGGGAGCTCGAGGATAGGGGAAGAGAGTAGCTGAATGCGGTCAAGGAGTGCAACCCAAGGGCTCTAGGAATGATTCAAGGTATGGTCTGTGTCTACTACCAGCTTCCATATCAATATACATAGGAACCAATCATTCCTTACTTCCAAGAATCTTGTCCAAGACCTAGAGTTTCTGGTTAAACTGTTTACTTTACCATTACGTCTGGAGATACCTTTGGGAGGAGACTCAATAATCACAATTACACTGACAGTACGATCTAACCCTTGAGGCGAGAGTTTTGGTTGGAACCTCTTTGTGGCATCGTCAAGGCCTTACGACATTAGTTTGGTTATGGAATGGAAATCCACAGTTCATACTCAGATTGAATGTATTAGGAAAAAAGGTTGTAGTTTCTCTACAACGTTGGAATGGGGTTTTACTTGGTCGGAAAACAAGAAAGCCTGGTCAGCACATAATAAACTCATTCATAGGAGGGTGCAACCAATCACTCTTGAGTTGGCCAGACTTAACCTCATGACAGTAGGAGTTTTTAGTTTTCAGTTCCAAACAGGTGTGGTAGAGCATGGGGACATCTTTTCAAAAGATGTTTCCTGGATTACCCCCTATAGGGAGAGGGACTTCTGGTTTGGCTGGGTACTACAAGAGTTTTGGACCAAAATTCTCTAGGGTAGCAGCACCCTTTTCATATTTGACAAAAAAGGAGGAGCCTTTCCTGTGGACATAGAAGTTTCAGCCGAGATTTCAGAAGTTGAGATAGTGACGATGGATAGAGTTCCTCCAGGACTATGAATTTGAGAAAATCTATACTCTGGGGAAGGGGAACATGGTAGCATACACACTTAGCAGGAGGTTTGGTCAGTAGCTACTGAGTGAGCCATCAGAGCAACTAGTTGTGCTGCAGATATCCTTTGTATATATAGTTGAAGGTTCTTACCTCTAGTCTATGACTATCACTCCCCCACTTCTTTAGCAATTTGGGGAGGCATAACTTGGGGGGAATTGAGTGTAGGGATAGAAGTGCTCAGATATCCACAAGACGAGAACTTGATTAATTTTATGAAGGTAGGGGGAACGACATCCTCCTTAGAGGATGTACCATGATAATAGTGGCACTTATGGAGGATATGTTGAGGAAGTTCCATAAGTCCCCTATAGAGGTACATCCTGGTGTGGTGAAGATGTACCAGGACCTCTGACGCCAGTACTGGTGGCCAGAGATGAAGATAGAAATGGTATAATTTGTATCAAGATGTCTCACTTGTCAGTAAGTGAAGACAACATAGAGTTGGAAGAAGTCTTATGCCGATAAGATATAGAGACCCTTGGAGTTCTAGGATGGGTACCATGTATTCTTGTGAGTCTCTCCTCGACGGGGACTAAAGAGATTTGTACGAGGTGGCAAGTTATCATAGAGTTTTATTGGTCATTTTCTGATACTTTAGAGGATAAGTGAGGTAGCATACTACTTGGCTCTTCCACTACAGTTGGAAAGGGCACATGACATATTCCAAGTAACTTAGATGAGGAAAAACGTGCATAAACCATCTCATATCATCGACCATGGTGAGTTGGACTTCGATGATGGGGTGAATTTTATAAAGGTTTAAATAGAGACTGAGGACTGACATGAGCATATTATTCATGGGTGATCAATACCTCTAGTGCACATACCCTGGTAGCATTATAACCTCTGGGAGAGCACATGGGAGCAGAAGGCTCAGAATCATGCTCAGTACCCTCTTTTGGTTGTTTTTCCTTTGTTTTTTCTTTCGAGGACGTAAAGCCCTAAGGTGGAGAGAATGTAATGTCACAAAATTTCAATATAAATTTTTTTATATTAAGGAATTATTTTGAGACCACGAAATCTGACGGTGCGTGATTCTGAGGCCTGGAGTTCCCGGAATGATCCTTCAATGTTTTGTTATGTTTTAATTAGTGTGAATAAGCAGTTTTCCTAAAAAAGTGTGATAACTCTTAAATGGTTTCCTGGATTAGAAATCTGAGGGTACCGTTGCATTCAGAATGACAGTTTTAACCAAAGCATGACTTATGTTTGGTCTGTGCATGCTTCCTGTGATAAAACCCAAAAAATGGCATAATCATAAATAACATTATTAAATAAATTATTTTATTTTTCAAATGCTTATAACTCACAAAGGGTAGCTCTGATTGAAAATCTAAGACCACTGCTAAACTATTAAGGGAATTATTTATTAAAAAAATACTAACTTCGGCCGATGCGTGCCACTAGTGAAAGTTAGTTTGTGGATATAAATAAAAAAATTAAGTGAAAATTATTTTCTTGTAAAATACATAACTTTTAAATTGTAACTGGGATTGGAAATCCGAGAGAACCATTGGGTTAGTTGGGGTATATTTCACTTGGGAAGATCTTAACATTGACTAGCATGGGTCAAGGGTGACTGTTATAAAATTTCTGAACTATAATTTCAGCTACATTCAGTAAACACGAGAGAGGTATTATATAACTTATGAACCAATGCTCGGAATTGAAATCCAAGGGCACCGTTGAACTTGAAGCACTGTTATTATCTTAAGGAGACCTTCACCATGACCGCATTAGGTTGAGGGTGAAAGTTAGTTTTCATGAATTTCATGAGAGAGTTAAAAGAGTAAAAATAAAATAAAGAACAACTTTTATTTTATTTTTAAAACCTCTCATTTGATGTTTAGTAGTGGGGACCACCCAAACTAAAAACCCCTATTTACATTCAATGTTGGGGACCACCGGATCCTTGAACTCCCCCTTTAATGGGAGATAACTATTGGTTTTCCTCCTATTAATGTGCCAAATCAATTAGTTTATTTAATAAACTTATTTGGCACTTCACCATTTGGTTGGAGGATTGTTGGAAAAAGGGAGGGCTCTGGAGAACTCAGAAGGAGATTCTTCAACGAAGAACAACCACTACAATGAAGATCATCCCCCAGAATCAGAGAACGTGTACGACGCTTGAACCCTGATTAGAAACATCTTGTGGGAGAATCAAATACTGACGTTACCATCCCATCGACTTTGTCTTCTTCCCCATGCCACCTCCAATGGACAATCGAGTTTGGGGTTTTTATATAGGTTTGATTTTTCTATTGATTCTTTATATCCTAAATTTACAGTGACGATGGCCAAATGAACATGGCAATCTTCTTGTACATAAACCATGATCCTCTTTTTTTATTCTTCGTGTGTTCTTCGTGAGTTCATCAACTCCTAATATATATTAGCACTTGAAAAATTGAGTTTTTCTAAGCGCAATATATGGACGTGAAGCCCTCGACGCAAGGATCACAAATATGTGATTTTTTAATTTTTTGGGATTGGAATGAAGTTGAAATGGATCGTGGAAGGAGGCGGCCACATATTTATTAGCCCTGGAAATACAATATTATGATTAGCGCAAAATATTGATGTGGAGCCCTTGACTTGAGGATCGTGAATATGTGATAATTTTATTTTTCGGGTTTAGAACGAAGATGCAACAACCCATAGAATAGAGAAATGGAAGAGTGGGGTGGTCCGATGCGGCTGATGCAGGTGGTGCATGTGTAGCAAGCGGGGCCAGGTGGCTTTGGCCAATGACCAGGTGGATTAGGTGGAGATGCGAGAAGGCGGTGCAGTGGTGGTAGGCCTTCTGTGAGGAGGAGGTGCAATGGATTCCAGGTTCGTGTACATGGGTGAAAAATCGTGGAAGAAGAAAATTAGATAGGAGAGAGGATGGAATATATATGAAATAAAATTAAATGAAAAATGAATAATAAAAAAATAGATAGAGGTGCTAATTCGACCCACGTGCACCAAAATTGGATACCCCTCTTATGGGTGAATCTCAAATGAGATTGGAGAGAGAAAATTTCAATGAAATGAAATAATAATAATATAATATTATTATTATTATTTATGGTTGTCAAAACCCTAATTCATTTGTAACTTAACCGTGTAACCTCAGTTTCACGAACCGTCAGCAGTACTGTGAACCTGACTTCAAGAAAAAAATTATGAGTCCAATATTGGATGTATTTTTCATATTTTCATATTGGAAACCCAAAGCGCTTGGAAAATAATAGATTTAATATTATTATTAAATATTCGACCTTCTATTACTCTGGAGTGCGACATCCAATTGACCTGCCGTTAGTGGCGATGTGATCCCGTCATTATTACAGTCGATTCAAGTCTAATGTTGGATACTAAATTCTGGTTCATGGCTCAGGTTCACAAAACACCAAATAATAATATTATTATTATTGAAATATCTTGTATTCGACATATCTCACTCATTTGGTGTCGAAATGGCAAACCGTCTACGGAACTAGAAACCTTGGATCGAGATGGTCTTTTTGGTATACCCCACTTTGGTTTTCTATAATGTTGGGATACGGTCGGGTTGGATCGAGAATGAATCCAACTAGCCCCTTGGGAGTAAAAGGCTAATAACTTACACACCGGACATCCGATTGACATACTATCTGTTGCGTTGAGACCCATAAGACGTGGCTGTCCATTGGGTTACTTCTTAGTGGGAATTCAGGGAATTTGTACTATCGACCAGTGGATTGAGGTGTGGACCCTCCTGGAGAAGAGCATGCTTAGTGCAGGAACCCAGTTGTTGGCTGTGACGTGAAGAATGAATAACGATCCTGTGTGGGTCATCACCGAGCGATCCTGTGTGGGTCAACACTAAGAAACACTGTGTGGTTTAGCACCGAGAATTCCTATGTGGGTTAGCACCGATCGATCCTATGTGGGTCAGCACCGAGTGATCCTATGTGGGTCAGCACCTAGAAATCTTGTGCGGGTTAGCACCGAGCGATCCTGTTTGGGTCAGCACTGAGTGATCTTGTGTGGGTCAGCACTGAGCGATCTTATGTGGGTCAGCACCTAGAGATCTTATATGGGAATGATGACATACTGATGATGTACTACAATCCTATGTGGTTCTGATGATGGTTTAGGATCCTTCATGGGTCTGCCTCTTAATAGAGTAAGATGATTCAGTAGTTACATATAATCATCTCTACTATTGTACCTAAGAAATACCTAGTGTGAGTTGATTTAGTACCTTTGTGGTATTCTTTTTTGTGGGGTACCTTTGTGGTACTTACTTTTGTTGTATTTATTCCATTGTGGAACAATTGAGCTTTGGGTTTATGAGTTGGACTCTATGTTTCCTCATGATTGGGATGGGTATACATGATAACTTCAGTATATGTATGGGCATATACCTATGTACGGTTTTCACTAGTTTAATTTCTTTCTGATTTATCCTTTGTAGATTTTGTGAGACCATGATGGTCTTAGGGTCCCTACTGAGTATCGTTATACTCACCCCTGCATGGGTTATGCCTAAACCTTGTAGTGTTTGGTGCAGACGATGGACACCGCTGACTGAGGCGAGAGTACCTGAACTGGAGGTAGCTCAGAGGGGGAAATTAGAAGAGGCATACTGCAGAGATGACTGTTCAAGAGCTATACCTACCCTTCAGGTAGGATCCTTGGTGGATTTTCACAGGAGCTATTTTAGTTTACTTGTTCCTTTCAGTTCCTTGTACTTTCCAATTGGGCATTTATTTGGGCCCCTTTTACTTATTGAACTCACTCTATTTATCTATACAATTTTCTTGTGTTCGTATCTTGTGGTGTTATTAGTTTCATGAGTTTACAGGTTATAAAGGCAATAACTTCCCAGTTTTAGGGAATACGCCTTCGGTGTTAGTCGCCAGCCCCTTTTCTATAGAAGGCGGGCTTGGGATTGTCACAACACCGGCCCCGGGGGATGAGTCATGAAATTATGTATATAATTACATTATTATTCCTGAATATAAATTATTAATAAATTATTATTCCAAACAATTATGTTTATTTTTTTTAAAATTTTATATATAATGGTTAAAATACTGTTGCAATGATTATATAGTGAATTCACTATTTTAAAAGTTTGATTCACAATGGTATGATTATAATAGAAACCCTTCTAGAGGTCATATTACCCATTATATATAAAATTAATTACAATATCTAAAATCATTCACATCCTTTTCTTAGTTCCTAATCCATATATTTTCAATTTATTATTTTTTTATTTATAATGGAAAAGTATCTTCAATAATTTTCATTCGATTTAGAGTATGATCCTATAATGTTAAAGATTATGATGATGTCCTATATTTTTATATGTTCTATAGAACATGTTTTTGTCATTATTGTGAATGAATTTTTCTAGTTTTTATTTCACTACTATGTATTGTACTGATATGATTAAATAATAGAATATGAATTGTTTGATAGTTTTTATGATGATGTGTTTATTTTCTATAGTAAAATATCATTTCAAACCTGAATACCAATGAATGTTTCTCACCTTAATGTTTTTAGAATTTTTTATACTTCTATGTCAATACTAAGGATTGGGATAAACAAGAAGTAAATTATGAAGCATGTTTCTTTATGGGGTATGGTAATGAAAAATTTAGGTTTGGGCTTTGGGAAAAAGGAAAATATAATACCATCAGAATTTAAAATGATATATTAAATGAGAATATATTTTGAAAAGATATCAACTAGGTGGAAGATATCATTGAGAAAATATAATCAATATAACAAACCCTGTTGATATAAATTGAAGAAAAAAATTATAGAATACCTAGGAAGTATAAAAATTATATAATAATAAAGAAGTATGGAAGAACTAAAAAGATATATAACCATGGAAGCACCAAGAAGTGTTTTAGAGGATGTAGTTTTGAAAGGAGTGAATACTTCGGAGAAATTAATGTGGTCTACTTGGATCAGATGAATAGTTTGACGGTTTAGAACTGATGTTCCTTACATTCTTGTAATGGATAAAGGAGAACAAAAGATCTTATAATATGTTGATATGTTAAGTGATTTTAGAACATGATATTTATATATGAAATATGAAATGGATTCATTTCATGAAAATAATACATAGGAACTGTAGGAATTAACGTAGGAAAGAAAGAACTTAAAAAGGGTATAACTACTGAAGGATGACGTGAATAATATAACAGTGTGTAAAATAGTTTTTAACATTGTGTTTTTAAATTTTTTTGTTGATTATAATTTTCTGTCAGTGTAAGAAGCATTTTAGTTAGAGTTTTTACACTAGTTATTTTAAACGATGTAAAAATATATATTTTAAATTAATTATTAGTATCACTAATATTTCAAATACCACTAAAATGAAAAATAAAGGCTTATTCTAGGCTAGTTATAAAATAATATATATTGAAAATGGATTTTTACATCAGTTATTTAATAAATGATATAGAATATTCTTTTTTACATTATTTATGGAAATAAATTATGTAATTTTTTAAATATTTAAAATTAAAAACACTGTTATAAAACCTGCAGTAAAAGAGAAATATAATAACACACCATAACATTCCATTAGTAAAACATGAAGTGAAATTATTCAATTATTTTTTATATCATATCTTTTCTAAAATGACAAATTTTTTAAAATTTCATAGTTAAAATATAAAATATACATTTTAAATATAAATAAATGAAATAAAAATGAATCAAATTTGTGATATAATTAGTTCATACTTCGTATATATTATTTATGTCAATCCTATTATATGAGAAATAATTATAGAAAATTATAAACTAGATGGAAAATATTATGATAAATAAAAGGAAAAGTTATATAAAATCTTAATCTTTTAAATGGATATAATTTTCACAATTTAATTTATTTCATATATAAATCTTAGCACATAATACCCACATTCAAATCCCCCTTATTTATGATGAAAATTCTATTTTAAAAATAGTTATTAACTCATAATAACATTTTGAGGATCTTCTAATCCATAAAACATATAAATTAATTCACCCTTGCATAGATATTATAGATACTTTTTCCTCTTATTCTTATTGACCAGTGATAATGATTTTATTCCCTATTTTGAAATGATAAAAATATTAATTAAAATAAAAATTATTATTGTTTATAAAAATTTAAATAATTGAGCTTACTTTTCCAATACCTATTTAATGTTTCCTAGAACTTCACTATATATGGAGCATAACCAGTAAGTGTTATTTTCATTAGTTAAAAAAATACAATATTGAATAACCAATAATATATAAAAATATATCATGAGTAATTAATTTAATGAAGATAAATCATACATTATAATGAAATATATTTTTCAAAAATCTCAAGATAAATAATCATCCCACACTTGACTACTCTAATATGAAATATTTGTGAAATATTTTTTTATCTTTCATTATCACATAGTGTCCTCATTTATAGAGAAATAAATTATGGTTCCATAAACTTCTATACTTATTTTTATCTTATTGAATATAATATGTATAAAAATACCTAATAAAAATCATTTGTAGTTAGTTACATAAAAATTATATAATTGAATGAAATATGTCAAAAAAATACATTGGAAATAATTATATCACTGTTATACATAATATAAATATTTGTACAAGAGCCATGATAAATTTCCAATAAATCATATGCATACAATCATACACACAAACGTTTATACTCATTTTATTCTTATATTCATCTAAAAACATATATGAAAATGATGATAATTTAGAAATTCCTTTAAAACATGTGGTACTAATTGTTTAAGGGGCATCAAATTTTTGTTTCTTTATATATAACATGTCTTTATATTAAAGGAATTAGTATAATATATATATAAAATAAAATTTTAAAAATATTATTAAAATTTTTAGATAAAGGATATAATCTATGTATACCATAGTTTTAAGTTGTCGTATAAGTCTAGATACCCAATGTAAGAAATCCCTGACACTCTATCCAACTATAGTAACCTCATTAGTAGGGAGCGGGACTATACCTAATGCATTTATAATATCTTATTCCATTAACCTGTATTGATCTTTCTCCACATGTTTATGATTTAAGGTATACCCAATATTATTTATAATCCCATATGATAAAATATGATAGTGGAGGTCCTCAATATATAACTCACAATATATGGTCAACTATGGAGGATGATGGAAATGAGTGTGGTTATATAGGTTGAGACTATCTCTCAATGTCGACAAGCATTGATTACACTGATGATCTAATACTATCCTCTATCATTTTCCCATCTCCTAGAGTCTTTCTTCTAAAGATATCGTTTTATCATTGTATACTTCCTCCCACGAAGAAGTACTGGGATGTACAATATTTTTGACAGATACAACTAAATTGTTACCACGTACATTGCCAAGGTATTCATGATTTCTTATTGTTTTATCCAAAAAATATTTCCTACCCTTAGGTATATTGGTCTCCCATATGATATGATCATCAAGGCATTTTTATAAAAAATAATAAAAAATTCATTAGTGTTATAAAATATTAAATGTTTGGAAATAACTTAAAATGGTTCTTATAATCTAATTAGCTATATCCTTTGACTCCAATGTATGTTATTTCATATTTTTTATCATTCATGATCTTTTATATTTTTCATGTCAATCTGGGGGTTGGGAAGGGAAATATTTAAAGATCCCGAATACTCAGCTCTCAATTTTTCAATATTCTCATCCATTATTTTTTTCATTGAGTAACAAATACCCTATATGGGATAAATTATGATGATATATGATATTTACTCAGATCTCCTAATGATATATCCTCATAAAATATTAATTATGGAAAAAAATTCCATTGATAAAATATTTTTACTAATTATACACAAAATCACCAAAAAATATACCATTTCAATTACAAAAAATGATTCTTATTATTTACTTTGAACAAACTGCTTAAATGTACCTTCATCTATAAAATTACATAGTTTACATGGATTTTAATTTTATCTTTCACTGAAAATGAAATATAATGTTAATTTTGTTGTAAAATCCATCCATATCAGTACATGAAAAGATAAGTATTTCCTAATGATATATTTTGGGTCAAATAAATCATATGTTATTAGAAATTGGGATGAAAAAATTGTTCTTTATTAATAATAAAATTCATGACAAATTAAATAATAATAAATAATAATATAATAATTTTCTCTCATAGATGATATAGAATTGTCTGGTTGATACTTATCTAATCAAAAATAAAAATTCTATTGTTTTAAATTGGAATAGCAAGAAAAACACATAAAATATTTTTTATTTTTACCAGTATGATTATTATTTTTATAAAACTCAATAGGTTTCCTCTTATTGTTACCATGAGAAATTTTTAATTTAGTCAAATGTGTGATACCATGTTTAGTAATAATGAGGACCATTTTTCATTCCCTGTAGTAGTAGTTGTCTATTATGAAGATTATTACAGAGGCTCCTCAATAGAAGTATGTGGAGGTTACTCTATAGATTATTGAGAATATAGAGCCATTAGAATTTCAATTTGAGTTTTTATCCCTAATAAGTGATGTTATAGATCATTTTAGATAGTTATAACTCTGAGCTAGTGAAACAAAACCCCAGGTAGGTGGTGGTTATCAGTGATTTTTACCTTGATGTGGTTATACCATATACAAATACCTTGTTATTTTTAGCCCTTATTCCTTTTAATTTAACATTGTGACCCTCCATGGAGAACTCTCCAATATAGATACTCAATGAGGATCAGGTCCTGGTAGTCGGATGCTTGGAAGGTGACGCCATTACACTTATGTTGTCCAGTTTAACCCTCGTATTTCAATGATGTCTTTAAAATCATCTATTTTTACATTGTTAGAGAGAGTTTATAGGTGAATTATGTGCCATGTAGTTGAGACTTCTGAAATGGGATATGATTCTCATGTGTGAGACCTTAGGGATATTTGGGAAACCTAGATTCCATTATCCTTGATGTGAACCCCAGTGTGTTAGAGGCATTTATTTTAATTGAGGGAATCATATGGGATAGGTTGGAACTATTTTATGGATTCCTTTAGAGGGAATTATATTGTTTATATTATCCTGGTGAGACTAATGGATAATTGGCGTTTAACTTTTTCCCTACTGGAATTCTATTGAAACTAGTTTCTAAAAATACACTTAGGGTGGTTGAGTGTCAACAACAGATTTTATAGACATGAGAGTTTGTGAGCCTAACCCAGTTGACTGTTCTTGGTATCATTTAAATTATAAATTATGAAACAAAATTGTGAGGTGGTCATTCATGTGATAAATCATGGAAGATGTGAGGTTCCCAATTCAAGGAAGAGTTCTAAGGGATATCCAGGTGTACTAAAATTTTCATGTTATGTAGCATGGTTAGCATGGTCTTGTTGATGGATGAATCATGAAAAGGTTATTCAGATCTTGAACAAGGTGGTATGAGGCTGTACCCCCACTGTGTAGGAAATATTTAGTTCCCACTAGGTGGTTGTGGGAATTGGTTAATAAGGAATGTCAGTGAGAATTTAGTTATTGATTGAGTATTTATGGTTTAAAATATGATTCTTTTGGTAATTGTGATACTGATATGTGGATAAATTAAAATAAGTGACCCCATAAGGACAATTAAGTTTGATTTAAACCAAGTACTATGAGATGGTTGACTTGTGAGGGGAGAATCACACATGTTCTCGAGATATGTGGTCAGGGGTTTGTTAAAAGTAAGTATAGCCTTAGTATATGTGAGTGTGGATTGGGAGAAAAATATATTCCTATCATTGGGATCATTGTGTCCCCCTATTTTAGAGGTTATAATTCCCCATATCTTGATATTGTCTTTAGTACATTGATAGATCATCTTGTATAAAACAAGATATCTATATATATTTATTGACTTGATGAATGTAATCATCGGGACATTTTCTCGAGGAGTAGTTTAAGATTAACCATAAGGTGAGGGATTGCATGTTTTTTCATTTTTTGGTGGTGATCCTCATTATGATTTGAAACCCAGTGAATTCCATAGAAATCATTATTGGGAATCAAGAAGGAGAGATGGCTAATGTTTTCATTAACACTTAGGGATGATTAGGTCTGTACTCAGGTTAAGTGATTATTCTAGAGAATAAAAAGATCATAGGATGTAGTATTCAGGTTCCTTTTAATTGGTGCAATGAAAATGATGCTCTTTAGGAGGGATCGATATGTCGGTGTTTTGTGGGTGACCCTCATGAGAGAGAGATCATGGGACTTTGATATCAGTCATTAGAAAGTTATTTAGATCTTATCCCATTTGATTAAATGGGGCACTGTATGTCTATATATATTGGTAAATTATAGGTAATATAGTAGTTGTTGTACTCTTAATTATGTTCAAGGACCTAGAACTCTACATGTTCATGGATTATCTTGAGTGACATTAGGATTCCCAACTTGGAATGCCTTGGAAAGACTCATAGTCAATAGACAATTCATCAACTCGGTCTCCAAGTGAGATACCACCTTTTAGCTCAGTTAGTGGTTATGATGTGTGTATGTATTATATATGTAAAAATGATTCAGTTATAAAATCAAAATTATAAATTTCCTTGGATAGTTTATGGGGACATAATTAGTTCAGTTCTGAGGCTACCCTAGAATTTCAGTTGGTATAGTTGATCATAGGATTGTGATGATCCAAAGTGGCTAGGTTTGGTTTTTGTACTGGGGTTCATTCTATTGAACAAAAACAAAAATGACCAGTTTTCCATGATACATCATCAGAATTTTGATACGGGTTTTGGTGAGTGTGCTTGGAATAATCTCAGTATAACTTGGGCAAAATCCTTTTGGAATTTGGTTTTTCATGTGTCAACTCTTAAATATGATAATTTTCAATTTAGTAAACCAAAGATAGGTTGACTTGAGTACTCTTGAGAATTTCTATGTGGATAGTGAGGAACTGCATATGGAACATATTTGGGTTTAGAATAGTGCATTGATAGGCTTTTTCATGAATTTTAAAGGTAATATGACGTGGCCATGTTAATAAGGGTCTATTAGGATTTTACCTATTTGATCAAATTAAGAACACATAAGTAGTATCCTCACATATGATCAAGTTTAACTAGTCGAGAACATACTAGGAGCATTGAAAAGATGTTGAGGGAATGTTTTAGAATGAAATTATATTGGTGGGAGTATCATGACTTAGAATCAACTAAAAACGATACAGCCTATGGTGGGGAGTGATATAGGTTAGGCGACGATAGAAATGAAAATATGACCATTTTTTAGGTTATATGGTCTCAAGTAAGCTCCAAATTAATGATTTCTTATATGTAATGGTCATAGGATTGAGTCCTAGTATCTTAAGTATTATATTGTTAAAGTGGTTATTAGAGATGTTTTGGGTGTTTAGAAATTCAACATGACCATTTTAATGGGAATCGCCATCCCAAGTAGTCCAGGTGATGTTTTTTTACTTAACAATTATGGGGATGATAAGTTCTAAGGTGGAGAGGTTATAAAATCCCATATTTATGGAATCAGTTGAAAAATTAAAAGCAATTTAAAATTTCATTTTGTTGTTGGTAAAATTTTATAATGATCTTTCGAATGAAATTATGGGAGTCAAAAATCTAATTTTTTTTGTTTTTGGTCAAGGTTTAAGGCCCATGAAGTGTCTCAGATGTTTGGATGGGTTCCATGAGCATCAGGATTTGGAATCCCAATTATTGTAAAGGTAAAGGGAAGTTCATGGTTAGCACATGGTTAGTGATTACTTTGCATCCAAACCATGAGGACTTGTAAATGCGACACACGAGTTTTAAAACTGTGAAAGGGAGGTTGCACGACCATGTGAGGGGAATACAATAAATTATAGAGGTGAAACACATGGATTTTTAATGGTTTGTTTAACTGTTTGGCTAGATTTGTAGGGTATGAGAGTGAAATAGTGACTAAGGAATTGTTTTCACATGGTTTCTTTAATCGTGTGCATAAACCATGTGAGGTGTGGCCCATGGACAGTTGGAGCTGTACAGTTGGTGTTCTATTTGAAAAATAATTTGACCAGAGTTTAAACCCATTAAAACTGGGGAAATTACATTTTTACAGCTCTATAATTTAATTTTATTTCTTCATTATTTCTCCCTCACTTCTTATACACAACATACCACTAAAGCTCCCCTACTCTCCTCTATTAGGATTTGATGTATATCCTTTGTTTGAGCTCAGAATCCATCACAGTCAATTGCGTTAGATCACCCTCATTTAGCCTATCAGCCCCATTTATCATTTTTCTTGTTTTATTTTTATTATTTGAATCTATTTATTTGTGAGATCATATTATCTATTTTTGGGCATTTTTTAATTTCATTGATTTCCTTCATTTCACATCGAATCAAAGCCCAATAATGTACAAAAGAAGCTTCCGCAGTATAAGTTAGGTGGTATCTGTATTTTATATGAAAGATTCATCATTTTATAAAATTAGTCTTTATGCCACATTTTGGACTTCCCATGAATTGTTTTTAAAATATTATAACATTGATGACCCATAGACCCCATGACATGGTTATAGGATGATGGCCCCAACTAAAACCCCAAATTAAAAGAGTCCAATTAAATTTAAATATTTTCAATTATTTATATAAAACTAATACACTCAATGGGTATGATTGGGTTTTTAATTATAGAATTATATACCTCTATAGATAAATAAATTATTAAAGAGAAATGAATTACACTTGGCCTCCTCTATATAATTTTTATTTGTATGACTTAAATGATTGATTTAATCAATGAATTGTAATGGATTATATTTCATGGCCTCTTATATTTTTATTTGTTATTGTGTTAGATATTCAATTAGATTGAGAATTATATTAATTAAATAAATTGTTAAATATTAAATACCACCATATGATCTTTAGTCATTTCTAAATGAATTATGATAAATTTTTAAAAGAATATATACTTACATGAACATTTTTTTATCTTTTTTAAGGGATTTATTAAATTGAATGGAATTTTAAATGGGGAAATGATTTGAAACATGTTGATTTTAAATTTGAATATATAATTACAATGGAATATGTTTAATTATTAAATGTAACAAGCCTATATATAATAATATTCCTTTATATAGATTCTTGATATAGAATGCCTTGGATGTGATGAAAGGTTAAATGAATTATTATATTCCATGAGTGAAGCTTGGATTTCAGATATGAAACACCATATATGGGATTAGAGGTAAAATGAAGTACATCAAGCCTTTAATGACACTTTAATTCCTAACAATGAATGCCCTGGATGAGATCATAGGTTAAATGAGATTATGGTATGCCTTGAGTGATACTTGGATTCCAATAAAAATGTATTGGATGAGATCATAGGTCAAATGAGATTTTGGTATTCCTTCAATGATACCTAGATTTTGATATGGAATTCCTTGGACAATCTTAGAAGTTAAATATGATTATGTTATGCCTTAAGAGACACATGCATTCTGATGTGGAATACCATGGACTGGCTCACAAGTTATATGATGTTACATTATTCTATATTTCTAATTAGTTTACAATTTACCTCTATTGCTATAATGTTATGAAACAATGATAGAAATTTTTGATCCTCATTATATAAGGATGAATTTTGGTCTCCTCAGGTTACACATGACTAGTGTCATGAATTGAAACATTGGATTATTTTCCATCTGTAATATCATTCTAATTATTATTTTCAGGTTCTAGATATCTTGTGTAGGTCAAAGTAGGTATAGTCATTCGCGCATCCATGGGAAACCAGATCGTGATATATTTTATATTTATTTTTTCACACTATGTTAATATTATACCCTCACAATGCTTAATTTTTAATCACAAAATTGGTATTAATTAGACACTATTGGTGGTGGCCTACTGAGTTTTACTCACACCCTGTTTGGGCCACCCATTTGTATCTTTAAAGACCTTATAATTACAATTAAAGACATGTATTGTGATTTTTTTGTAGCATTAATCTGAACTAGTACTTGAAATTGGGGATGGGGATTGATCTTGTACTTGGGCTTCCTATAATGGTTGAATTATTTATTTATTTATTATTTTGTCAATATATTCATGTTATATATACTACCTGCTGTCTATTGACCACCTTGTATTCTAGGTTTTAACATGATCTTGAATGGATGGATTTATATGGAATTTATAGTTTATCGGCTTATGATTAGTACTTTTGTTTCGTTTTATATCTTTAAATACCTTTAATTCATTTATGTTTGAATTGTATTTACAACTGACATTGAGTGTAGAGTCTCCCAAACGTACCATCATTAGATTGTCACTTCTAGTCAGTTGGCTCTAGCATACGAGGAGGTGTAGTTGAGGCTACATGAACCATTGAGTTAGGTTTCATCTAAGTGAATAAGACCTAGGATGTTAGAATCATGTGAACAGAGAATTGTGTGATCATTCCCATGAAAAACCTTGTGAGCAAAGCAGAATGTGACATGTCCAGACACATCTTTTTGAACAAATCATAAAAAAATCATGTTCATACACACCATTACTATCTTATGAGATATAAAAATTTAACCAATTAATTTTAAGTTGACATAGGACCCCAAAAATTAATAATCCATACACATATGTATCACTTTTATTCAATCACTATTCATATTAAAAAAACCCATGGAAATAAAATGGTTTTCTTAACATTTCTCAAAAGTAACCCATTAAATAAATTGAAGAAATAAATTTACTTATATAAAAAATTAAATAACCCAGTTTTTTTTTTCAGAAATACGTTTATAGATTTATTCCAAACATCATATAAGCTAGATCATTAAAAGAGGAAAATGGGAGAAAATCCATGAAATTTAAAATTTATAAAATATTCTTGAACATTGGTGTAATGATAAAAAATATGTATCAGCTTCAAAAAATAATTTTCAAAAAGGTAAAATGAAATATATTAAAAAAAATTTAAAATAAACCAAAATAATGGAGTATTGAAAAAAATTAGTGGTTTTATTTAGGAAATTTTGAGTGAAATATAAAAATATGATGGTGAAAAGGAATCATTTTTCAAAATTATGAAAATACCTTTATTGAAACTCTAATATTAAAGAGAGTGGTAAATAATATATTTACAAATAGGTGAAGATAAATTTAAATATTTATATAAATAAAACATATCTAGATGTCAAAATAACAATGGATAACATTGGATGAATGGGAGATTATGGATATTGATGAAAAAGAGATCGTTTAGAGAGAAAGAAAATTATTATAAACATTATAAAATTGTATGAAGAAATAGATACATAAATACAATTCCTTGTAATATAAAGAGGAAATTAATTATAATATCAATATAAAATATAAGAAAACCATCTTGTAATACCATAGACAAAGAGAAATATTTATAACTCAAGGAAGGATGTTGAGTCATGAAAATACCCTTATAGATTATGAAAGCATTTAATAGAAACCCATTAGAAGAGAGATATTGAAATTTAACAATAAATACCTTAAATAGAATGTAATACATGATATTATATATATACCATGATGTATATAGATTATTTTAATGAAATTATATGTATAAAAAATATGTCTTAAAGAACAGAAATTGAGAAAAAACACCATCATCTTTTACTACCAACATCAATGAAATCTATTTAATCTCTTAAGAAAATTATTCATATATATTAACTTATTATATCTTTATTTATAATCATTTATTATAAATTTATTAGTTGGTAATATTTTATTTTCAACATCGAATGTTTGTATTTTGATTGTTTTGTACATACGTTTATGTGTTCATATTGATCCCTATTCATTGATAATATGTTAAAAATGACTAGATTATATAAGGTAAAATAATATATGATTTATAATTATTTATAATTCTCTTATTTTATTCCATGATAAATTTTGTATGGATTTATGAGGATGAAATCAATGATCTGTTTGTTTTGGAGAATTTTGATGAATAAAAGGTGGTATATTAATAATGTGTTAAATATTAATAAAAACATTCTAAAAAATTAAACCAATTATTAAATTATCATTAATTTATAATAATAATCCTTTTTAGGTTTCCAGAGTCATCCCTGATTGAAATTTATTACACTATTCACATAGGTGGTTAAATCAACCCAAATAAGAATATTATATAATAGATGTGTGAGTATAATTAAAAAGGGATTCCCTTAGCATAATATCATTATTAATGAATTATAATTATATTACATATATTTTTAATTCATTCAATCATTTTTATGGTGTTTTAAAAATGATGAATATCTTGATAAATAATTAAATATGTTTTTTCATTGAGGTTATTGTCTACACGTACAAAAGATCATCATTCTCATTTTCTATAGAAAAAAATAAGGTATGAATTGATTTATATATTAATAATATCAATAAGGTTTTATATATCATATTTATTAATGAAATAACACATTTTAACTATCCATGTAAGGAAATTAGGAAAAACATATCATGTCGCTTTTGGAGGTGATAATCCACACATAACACAAGCACCATTTTTATTTTTCAAATGGTTTGGAGGAAGGCCTATAATGGTTATACAATAAAAATATTAAAATCATAGTATACATATAATATTTATTTAATTATTTAAATATAGGAATATTATATAGAACTAGTCTTGGATGACCGGAAATGTCCTTTGATTCGTTCTACGATAAGTCCTGAAGTGCGTTTTTGATCACCCTAGGCTAGTGACAAGAACTAGTGTATTACAAGATATCATGTGGGAATGATTTTAATATCAAGGAAACTTTGGTTAATAAAGGGATCCAAATAGAACCCTGTATGAGGTATCTTTATAGAGGATGAGCATTCCAAAATGAATAAACAAAACCAAAACACGATCATCCTAACATGACATAAGCATAAAGAACAACAAATATTTTTCCAAAAACATTCCTTAAATGAAAGTATTTATATAATTTTTTTTATTTCCAAAATAGGCAAACAAAACTAAATTGATATAAAATATTTAGGACTAAAATATCTATACATAATATGATCTAAAATTGGTTAAACTATAATAGTTGATAACCCTGACATATCTTTGTGTAGCATCCTAACCTGGGAGCACTAAATGGTTCCCTGAGTTAGTGGCTCACATGACCTCAAGCACACTTCCCTATACAAAAGAGGTTGATAACTAAAATAAATGGTCTATGGTGGTACATTAGGGATACCAAACCCTATAATAATATATTATTGTATATGTATTAACAAATAAACAAATAATTTTGAATCATAAAATAACTGATAGCCTAGTACAAACAAGTACAAGAATCACCAGCAAAATTAAAACATCCATGAAATTATAATAACAATCAAGCCGTAGGCGGAGTTATATTAAAATTGATTTAATGTCCTACTGATGTAAAAAATGGGGGATACAAGTGATATAACAAACATTTATATACAACGTGCCATAAAAAATAAAAAAAATACATAAAGACACCTCCACTAGAATCGTGAGCATATGATCGGTCATCTGCGCCCCTGCACCCTTGATATAATAAGGTAAAATAATGAATAAATGACTAAGCTATTTCCTTTATCCCCACCTCTATCAATATGATCTATTTAGGCACCAATCGATGGAACTAATAGAATGTGAAATAAACTTAGTAGACCACCACCAACAATGTATAGAATAATATTATTAGTGTGTATATTATATTATTGTATAGGTATAAAAATATTAAACAATGATTAAATCCATAATACATCTATCTAAGGTTCTAATAGAATGTCTGGATGACACTACATTCTTTATTATAGGTTGCGATAAATCTGATCTCATTTTACCATATTCATATATTTATAAGTAATTATATATAATAAGTATATAGGTATATACACAATATATATAAGGAAATATATAGGAATTTGAATAGATTATGGGTGCCAGAATAACCCAGAGTGTATCTTAGGCATCCAAGCATAATAAAACAAGCTTTAAGATCCAATAAAGGTACTAACCCTGAATCTCAAGGGAATAAAAGATGTTATGATTTCCACTTAAGAAAGTTGGGCGAGTCATCAAGACCAACACCCAATGCAAGCGGTCATGGATCATCACACCCATCGTCCAGGTCAATAGTGTGAGATACAATGCCCAAAACATAATATATGGTAAAATGAAAAACCATTCTAAATAACCCCTTATATATTTTCCAGAAACCAATATCAATAGTCTAATTATAACAATCATAAGGAATCACATTTTTAGCATTTACATTCTCCAAACCCAAACTAACCATGGGTGTCATTAATTCTATAGTTCATTATCTATTTATTACATGTGATGTGGCCTTTCAACTCATTTCCATTTAATTAAATTAAACCATTTAATTTATAAATAAATGAAAATCCAACTCAATTTCAAGCCAATACACTTTGGAGGTGGTTTGGTTAATTAAACATTTATATAAAGGATTCAATTTAATTGAACATATCCAAAGGGTTGAAAACTAATGAGGTATAAATCCTCAATGGACTTAAAATAGGACTTTAAGATTATATTAACATAGTTCATTTAATTTAAAAAAGGAAAAAAATTAGTAATTGTAATGAAGATCCCAACATGTGGAAAAATAATGAGTACTATAAAAACACCTAAAATTTTAGGGAAAATTTACTAGAACACCTACCTTAGGCTAGTGTATGACTCCACATATAGTATCAATATCATAACTGAAGTAGAATGGAAGAAAAAAAAGAATAATTTTTTTTACTAAAAATAATGCTTATTAACTCACACCAAAATAACATCAAACATAGAGAGATAAATGAAGGAAAGAAAGAAGAGGATTAATGATCATACCATAAATTATCTGATGTGATAGATGACACTCTAAATAGAGGTCAAATGAAGAATCATGTTTGAAGCATATATTTTAAGAAGGGGGGGGGTCTCCCTAGTGTGTGGTTTGAGAGGAATATGTTGAATGAAAAATTCGTTAGCCTCTTCAAAAAGGGAGGGAAATAATGTAATTTTTCCCAAAATTAAAGAGGAGAATGGTTTGGCTCTAAAAGTTTCCAAAATTTCCTCCAATCACACATCTAAAACTTTCCAACTCTTAACATAGCTATCCTACACAATTTGGGTAAACATTAATCTAACCATGTAAGGTTATTTCCTAATAGGAATTAAGGAAGCATGGTAAGCACGATGTTTTCTAAACCCTATGCAGCCCAAGCGAGTGACCACTATCACTTTTCTAAGACAAGTCAGACAACCATGCACCCCGGGTCATATGTCTTAGTCCAATAGTGTTCTCCACCATATCTACCTATATCACCATTCCTTTCTGGCCAAACTGTGTGGGCTAAGAAAGACAGTTTGGTAGAACTATTTACAAGGAAATTTTTGTTCATAACATGCATATCTAGGCTCTAAACAAGCCCTGAACACTCCCGGGACCTTCCTAGGATATAAATAAATTCTAACAAGATAAAAATGAATTAAAAATATAAAAAAACTTATTTACCTCCTTAAAAAGTTGGGTTATTACACCATGTGACTCCAATGTCACAAGTAGAATAAGAACATCACCCGGGGAAACACCTAAAGATTTTTTGAAATATTTTCTTCCAATATATTTATCATTCCAATATTCTATATTACACACAACATTGGGTTTTAAAAGTAATGAGATATACTGTTAAAAAGTATTAATTAATATGATTGTCATTGCCTAATAATTAGAATGGGGTATTAATAAGATTAACTAAATTATCAAAATATATGGTTTATACATATATATAAAATTAATTCATGGGATACAATTAAATATAAATGAAAATAAAAACCATTTGAAAATAAAGGAAAACGTTTTATAAAGATCTATTTATATGCACACAAACATTTTTTGTCTCAATAAATTAAATAAATGAAATTTGGTGAATGATTTTAATGTTATTCAAATATTATATATTTATTAAATATTTTAACATTCATATTATGTATTTTCTCGACAATAGATATGAAAAAATTTAATCTTACTCATAAAAATTATATTTTTCTGATAAGAAGTGTTGTCCCCTTTTGTAAATTTATTTTAAAATCATTATTTTAAAATTTTAGAAAATTTATTTGAAAAAATGAATTTCATTTTTGAAATAATTATTAAAAAATTAACATAGTGTTATATTTTTAGAATTTTATAAATGTTAATTTTTTTGATGAATAGTGAGAAAATTGATTTTGGTTAAGAATTGTTATTTATTTGATGATTTAAAAAACATCCAAATTGATTTTGGATATTTTTAAAAATTAGTTCAATTATATATATATATCTATATATTAATCCAATTTTTTCATTATAATAAATTTAATATTTAATATTTATATAAATACTTTCTTAACATGCGAGCATTTTCTATTTGGAAAACCACTTTTCATAGCATATACATGATTAATTTAAAATTAATTTTTTCCATTTATATGGGTGGATTTAGGAAAAATTGATTAATATATTTATTGATAGTAATATATTTTATATAATAAGGTAAAATTAATTTCTTTTCATAATAAATAATAAAAATAGAAAAATTATTTACTACAGTTATGGTAAAAATGAATTTACTAGGGTTTAAAAAAATAGAAGGGTTTCAAATAACCCAAAACGTGTCCAAAAAATTATGGAACTATTTAGACCTTATATATTTTATTTTCTATAAAATAATACTTTTTATCGTTGTGGAACATGCAATTTTTTTGTATACATTTCTCTTTTTAAAAATTAAAAGTGTACCATTCACTCTACTTATAAAAGGTCACCCTCCCATCCCCTCTTCACATATAAAAACCCATTTGTTTGAAAGTGAACTGAATAAATATCTTCTTATCCCTCTAATAAGCCAATAATACTTATTTTTTTATTCTTATCATGAAAATTATTTTTCATTAGATATCTATTTTATGATATCTCTTTCATGGGGTTTATGGTTCAAAAGAAACCAAAGCGGCAACTGTTATTTGTCTCAATTTTCCTTCTTTGGGACATAAGTTATGTTATAAACCTATATTCTTATATGTGGTGTATATAATTACCCTATGAAATATTATATCATGAATGTAATTATTTAAATGATGTTAAAATTTTCATTTTATTTTATTCTTTAAGGGGTCTTGCAACTGAAAATATACCAAAGTGGTAAAGGTTTTAGGTTACGATCTCATTGTTTATTCGGATTGTTTATGATTATATTTATGATGATGAAATATTATGACTTATATCTCAAGAAAATCGTGAATTTTATTATTCTATGGTTATTTCGTGAGAATACATATTTTCCCCTCATTTCCTCTCTTAATGTTCTAATGATTTCAAAATAATGTTTCTAATGAAATACAATTTGATTTCTATCTTTGATCGAAAATGATTTTACTACAGAAAATCATGTGTTCTAAAAATTAATTCAAAAATGTTTTAAAATTATTAAAATGATATATTAGTGACAGATTTACTCATTTATTACTTTTTAAAAAGTGTTTGAAAAGTAATTTTCATGATGATTTCTAAAAAAAGTTTTTTTTTGGATTTTAATAAAAATGTGAAAGTAATAGTTATTTTAACGTGCATAACATTGAAATAATTTTAAACTATTAAGAATAATTAATGTTTTAAAGTTTAAATTTTAATTCTATAAAATCATTTTTAATGAAAATAATTTTTTTATGATTTTAAAGTATGTGTTTCAATGTGGAAAGGATGTTTTTCTCAGGAAATGATTGAAATAATTATTAATGATTCCAATATAATATATCATTTTTAATTTTCAAAGAAAAAGATTTCCAAAATATGTTATAAAGTTTTAGTTTTAAAAATTTATTTTCAAATAAATTTTATTTTCCTCATTAAATGTTCTATATTGGATTAAAAGAATCCTTTATAAATTTCAAAGGTTATTTTCAAATAAAATTATTTTGAAAATGTCTTATGTTTTGAAAAGTTATTTTTAAGTTCAAAGGAAACTAACTTTAAGAAATATTCCATGTAATATATGGAAAAAATATTCCATAAAAGAAAACATACTTTGATGTTATTTATGATTTATTAGGTATATGATCCAAGGATACCATTTTTATTAGTTCGTGAAATGGTTTTTGTTTATACTGATAAAATTTTTATGAAACATAGATCTTTTTTCATTGGTAATACCATGATAAAATGCTTATGTAAGCTATTTCTTTTCCCATGGATTATGAAATGATTAAATGATGAAATTATTATGAAACCCATTTCTTTTCTATAAGTTATTCCTTGATAAAATTTTTATGGAAAACATATATTTTCATGGGTTCTGATATGATGATTATTTTATAGTCTTGTGGAACACGTTTGTATGATTTTTTTATGTTATGGCTAGGACCAATATCTCTCACTAATTCATTGGATAAATATTGATATCACATGATATAGATAAGATAGGAATTGGGAGTGAACACAATTCTTTGAGGGAATATATCCATAATGATAGTGTTAGGTGTAAACCTTGACTACTATAATTGTTTGGGGAGTGAACCCATTCCATTATGAAAATATTAGAAATGATCCTTTAACTACCATGTAAATGATTTTATATAATTATGTTTTTTCCATTAATCTATCCCTTATTCCAATGTTACGTTTTAAAGGTTCATGTTCATTGATTCCATTATAATGAAATCCTTATTAACTACCATGATTTATGCCACGAAACATGTCTGTGATATGTAATACGCATGTATGGTTTTAAAATATTATTCTCATTTTATCACATAATTAAACTCATGATATGTTGTTATCCCCCTTGTGTACCCTTATTGTGAATCTGATATCACTTTTTACTATGTTTTCTTTCCCCATGTTATGATGAAAGGTATTATGTCTGATATGTTTAAAAAGGGAGCAAGTTATGAAGAACATAGAGAGAGATGACACAACTCACTTATGTACTAATGTTTTACATATTCAAATATACAAAGTAACTATAAATAAATGATTTTGGCATGGATCATTATTTTATGTAATTAATATTCATCAATTAAGGTGTAATATTTTTGTATGATATGTTTGGGTCTCTACAATTGGAATTAGATCAAGGATTAGTTGATCATTAGAAACTAGCATAAGAAAACATTTTTGAGATTCCAAGGGATATTTCTAAGGATATGACTAGTGATATGTCTAAGGATAAGTCTAATTATGAGTAAATGTATAGGATACATGTCTGGATTTTTTTAAAGTATAGAATGAGTGGTTTCAAAAAAATTAGATCATTGTTTGGAAAGTAAAAGTGTATGGGTATCCAGTGTAGAGGTACCTAGTGGTAATAACTACGAAAGGGTGCATTTATATGGAATCAGTCATCACTTGGTAGATGAAAATGATCCTTTATTCACACCTGGGTTAATACTCCAGGGGGATATTCGTCGAGACGTCACAAATTCTATATTGACCATTAAGAAGAAGTTTAATAGTGATATAAATTAACATTATTGTTTTATATATTTGAAATAATATGTCACTATCTAGACCTCATATAAGAGTTTTTTCATGATTACATGGTTTCAAAATATAATAATTAATTTTTAAACTATACTTTTTCATTTTACTCAATGTAAGGAACCATAAAAGATATGATTTATGTTGAATGTGAAAGATAATGTGTCAATGAGAAACCAAATGGGATGATGATTAGAGTGATAGATATTATTAATACACCTAATTAGTTATCACGATATATGATTAATAATTTACACCTTAACCAACTCTCAAACTCACTAATGAAAATAATGATAAAGTTCATTGAGTGTTTGAATGGTGGAGTCCATAGTGGGAAGAATGCAATGTTTTATATATGTCAATAATGTGGGAAGAATCACTTAATATAATGTCTCAAAGGGATGGAAATATGTTTTATGTTTAGAGAATAAGGACACAGAGTAATTGATTTCCATGAAAAAATTATTAGTTCAATTAATGTAATTGATGGGAATAATGGTTTCCATAAGGAATCATAAAAGGTTAAATGTTATAAATTTGAAAAGTAAGGGAATTATAAAAATCAATGTCCCATGGAGAAATATTTTAAAGAGAATCAACAAGGTGGTATGAGTAATGGTTATATTGCAGAAAGTGAATGGACGTTGAATAACGTGTGAAAGATATGGGATATTCTAACAATATTGTACATTTAACATCAGTAGCTTGATTAAATTGAGGTTGATTAATTTTAAGACGTTATTTATATTTATTATATGAATAAAGAGGTATTAATGAATAATATGATGAATCCTTTTTTATTGTTTAGGAATGAAGTGGAATGATTGAAGTGTTTGTGTATGGGAATTCAAGAGTAATGTCATAAGAATGCTGAAATATATAAGGATTGTTCGGTATAATTTAATCATTAATTATTTTCAGGAATAAGTTCAATGTTATTGGTGACCTAAAAAGTGATTTAATGGAAATATGAGATTTTTTTGAAAAAACATGATTAAATTATGATAACCCCGAATATTTTCTTGATGTTTAGAAAATAATGTTTAGTTTGGATAATGTGCTGATTTACATGGATAATGAAAATTGGATATGGTTGATTATCTTAGAACTGATTATGGATTTTTTTGGAAATGTGGTTTATTTTATAATCGACGGAGTTAGAAATTTATTTTGTAATTAAGGAATATATTCAATAATTTGTGGATTTATAAATCAAATAAGGAAGGATGCATATTTATTTCACTGTGGTTTTATGTAAATTATTATTATTACCTTGCATCAGGAGAATATATGACCAAGGTGTTCACATATTTGGAATGAAATCACTAAGATCTACCTAATGATATTTGGGGGATTAATTTTGAGTTCATTTTGTCGAATTCAGTGAAATTTGTTATAAAATTTTAATTTTGTAAGGGTGATGAGGTTAAACAATTATAAAATGTTTTATGTTTAACTTTAGATATGGTTTTAAAGATAAATTTATTATATGACTATATGAATATTTATTTATATTTAATAACACGTGATAACCATTTTTTCTTATTGATTAATATAGATATAAGGAATAACATATCACTTAACTATGTAACATGTGATATGTTAACACTTTAGGTACAAAAACATTCATCTTCATTTCTTGTATTAAGAGATGAATTCAAAATCGATCAAATCAAAATAAAAAGATAAAATTGTTCTTACAATATAAAGGAATAATTAGACATTTTAAAATTGACCCCTTTGAAATTATTAATCATATAAGGATGGTAATATATCTACTGGTTCTTCTATAAAACCTCTCTTAAATAAATTATGTGTTCTATGAACCAATCATGGAGAAGTATATACTTCATCCTTAAAATGTACCAAACATAGATGTCAAACCACTAATGAAATATATTACTTATGAGGAGAAACTTGTGGATGTTCTATATCATACATAGAATGTTCTACAAAATAATACCACTTACCCAATGAATTGTTTTGAAATATCACCCAATTGAGGAAGCTACGTGGGAACATGAGAATTTAATGAGGTAGAAGTATCCTAAGTTTTTAGTACCAATGTAATGAATTTCAAGGGTGAAATTGATTTTAAGGGAGGCCTATGTGTATCTAAATAACATTAATTTAACTAAGTACGTATAATTGATGTTCAGGATAAACAGATGTTGGATATGGTTTTGCCATGATGAGTAGAATGTGAAAAAAAGGTTTCACATTTGTTCTAACAATAAAAAACCTTGTTTTCAAGGTAATACACAATCGTTACTATCTTGAGGGTCATTTAATTATGGGAAAAAACTGAACAATAACCCAATATAATAAAAATATATGACCGATAAAAGGTATTGTATCATGCATGGATTCTTGATAATGTATATTAGGTGGCTATGGAGGTGTCATGAGTAGTTGGGAACACATGTAGAAAACATTATCAAAGGTTTAACATAGGTAGAGGAGATGAAAAGACATGTATTGTACCATGGAACTATAGAGAATATATCACCCTAGTATGGGAGATAATTGAAATTTCATCCTTGTAGATTCATGGGTGAAGATTTTCCCTTTTATGGAGACATGGGTAATGTTTATCCCTTACGTGGAGGGCTGTATTGATGTTATCCATAGTATGGAGGTGAAAAGTGAATTGGGTGCATGTCACCCTAATGTGGAATCACAAAGAGGTTCTAGGAGAGTGGTTCAATATTGAGGCAGAATCCCTAGATTTTAACTAGGAACTTGGTTCTCTAGTGTGTCAACCAAGATTGGTTTCTTAACCCTTTTTTAGAGGAATCATAGATATGTTGTCTAATGTGATTATTTTAGTTTGATAAACATTAATCTTCTCAATTAACCCATATTGCAATTAATTTATATAGGTTTGGACTTAGTAAGTCCCTTGATGGAATGTGGGAAGGTAATAGTGTGTGTCGATCATGCATTTTTTCATCTTCTTACTTATTTCTAACTCTTATGGGGAGCTAAGGGAGTTGATGTATAGACCATGGGTGACTATTTAGTGTTGTTCAAGTGGGTAACTACCTTCATGACCTAGTGAAGTTGAGCAGTTTATGAAATATATCTGGCACGAAGAGGCCAAACATAAACATGTATTTCATAAAGGAGGATAGGCTATATGGGAGGTATGCTATAGAGATTTATAAAAAGAGTTCTTAGTGTGTTCTAGTGGACCAGAGAGAATATGAGAACGCCGAGGCACAAAAGTGGCCTATATGTGCGCTTATGTAAAGAATATAACTAGAATATGGACAAACTACATCCAAATTCAAATGTATATAAATTTTTTACTATAACTTCATTTTGGATATATTATTTTTCAACTAAAATCACATGAACTACAATACACCCCAACCTATACATGTTAGAAACAAACCTGCAAAAACTCTGAACCATGCACTGAGCTGGTCCAGAACAAGTCTTGAGAGCCGTTCCATATCATTCTGAACAGGAAGGTATCATCAGACATCGAATATAAATTAAATGGATTTTCCTTATAAATGATATATTTACAACAAGAACAAAATATAACGACAAACTAGATATGAAAAAAAAATAAAAAAATACACATACCTCCATGTGACCCCATGGGTCACCTCCAACCACAAAACCATTCTCTCCTCACAAATGACATGATCCTAGAACAACCGAAAACTAAAAATTATACTATAGGAATGAGTACTTAGATGCTCAATACATAATTGAAGAATAAAAAATTACAAATTTCATACAATTAAATTGAAATAAAAAATCATGCTATTTTGAAAATAAAACATATAGGAGATAGTTTTTCTATTCCTTTCAAAATAAATTTCAAGTGTTCATTTTTATGAAAACTAATTTCCATAACATTTTATGAAAAATTTCAAAACATGAAGGAAAATTCAGGTAAATGTTTTATAAAAGATACCCAGAGCTAAAATAGGTGTCCCAATATAAATAATAATTTAGAATTGTCACTTTATAAGGATAATAAAAAACATTGGATTATAGAATACATGTAAAATATGTGTCATGGAATCTAGGGTATTGGTCAACTCAACCTATGAAAAATCTATAAATAATATCACATAATGAATCTCTACTGGAAAAAATCTCATCAATCCCTACCCAAAAATTTGGAGACACCTTCTATAATTCGACCAAGAGGGACATCCATGGGGAGTCAGGTAATCTAATTAGGGCCACTAGTCAGTGCATAATCTCAACTAGTGCAGCATGTGTACTTAGGTCTCCAACCGAACTACCCAATTAATCCTATGATGTATAAACGGAGTTAATATTTTACAAAGCTATAATATAAACTTACATCATAATATATTCACAAAAATACATCATTCACCTTAACACATCTTGCTTCCCTCCTTACACCCAACTCCTTTCAAAGCCTCATCAATAAACAGAAACCCATTACGGGGCCTATATCATAGTTCACACATTTAGTACACACCATATTTCCAATTCACAGGGAAATATTTTTGATGGGTTTCCCGTTTCCATAAAACATTTCAAAGATGCAACTAAGCCACATCACATTAAAAGTATCACTCTCACTTTAGAAAACACTTTTCCGAAAACATTAAGGTTTTAAAACCACATATCCCAATTATACTATAGACACTAAGATTTACATATAATAACTAATTACTTGAAAGCACATTTTACATTAACCATGAGTGAATATGTGAAATGATATCACTTATATATATACCTATATAAGTATTTTTATGTAATCCATGTACACCAACATAATGGACTAGGAATCCCTTTAAAGGTTCCTAGAAAAACCAAATCCATTCCATTAGAAATATTACAAAAAATTTGTTGAAAGACCAATTCACCATTAGTTAAATCAAATTTCATGATATAAATCATTTTAAAAAATATTAATCAATTAATTTTCTTTACAGTAAAGGAAATTCTTGAAAACACACTACGCCAAAATTTTAATTTAGCAGAGGATTAAACTACCACTAAATCATTCTGTGACGGTTTTGGAAAACTGTTTCTAAATCGTGTGGTGGGAAATAATTATCAGTGGTTTTCTAAAACTATTGTAGAACGATTTAGTGGCGGTTAAAATCATCGTTAAATAATTTTTATTTTTAATATTATTTTCTAAATTATTTTATTTTTTTTATTTTCATAATTTATTTATTTATTTATTTTGGTTATTTATGAATTATGAATTATTTATTATTACCATGCTCAGACCCATCTCCATGCATAAGTCCATGTCCATGCAAATGCCCAAGCTATATATAGAAATTCTGCGTTGGGTGAATATAATTGAATAATAAATAAATAAATATATAATATAGAAGTAAATGGAAATTAAAAAATAGTAAATAATAAATAGTAAATAGTAAATTTTAACATGTAAATAATTTATAATATATAATATATAATATATAATATCAAATATATATGATAAATTATATAATATATAATATATAACATATAACATATAAGACATAATAGATAACATATAACATATAACATATAACATATAATATATAATATATAATATATAATATATAATATATAATATATAATATATAATATCTAATAAATAACATATAACATATAGTATATAAGAAATAAGAAATAATACGTAATATATAATACTTAACATATAATATATAATATATAATATATATTATATAATATATAATATATAATATATATTATATATTATATATTATATATTATATATTATATATTATATATTGTATATTATATATTATATATTATATATTATATAATTCATAAATATATAATATATAATATATAATATATAATATATAATATATAATATACAATAGATTGTAGATAATATATAATATATAACATTTAATATATAAGTAATGTACAAATAATAAATTAATTAAAAAATAAATTAATATAAGTTAAATATATTATAAATTAATAAAAAATTAATAAATGACAGTTAAATAGATAAATAATAAATAAATAATAAGCAATAACCAATAAATAATAAATAATAAATAATAAATAGTAAATAGTAAATAAATAAAAAATAAAAAATAATAATAAATAATAAATAATTATTAATTTCTAATTAATAAATAAAAATAAAAAATAATTAAAAATTTATCACTATGAATTAATAAATCATAATTAATAATTAATAATTATAAATTTATATATAATTAGAAAATTAGTAATAAATTAGTAATAAATAAACAATAAATATTGAATATTGAATAAATCAATAAATAATAAATAAATGAATAATAACATAATAATAAAATAATATTTAGTAACTTAAAAATAAATTAATAAATAATAAATAATAAATAACAAATAATAATGAAAATATAATAAATAATAAATAATAATTAAATAAATACATCAATAAATAAATTTACAAATATATAATTAAATAAATAAATAAGTAAACAGATATTAATAACTAATAATTAATAATTGAGAGTTAATAATTAATAAATAAAAATTAATTTGAAATATTTAATATTGAATTTTTAATAAATAATTAATAAATAATTAATAAATAACGAATAGATAATGAATAAACAATAAATAAATAAATAATAAATGAATAATAAACTAATAATATATTAGTATTTATTAAATTAAAAATAAATTAATAAATAATAACTAAAAAATAATAAATAGTAAAGAATAAATACTAAAGAATAAATAATAAATAATACAGAATAAAGAATAAAGAATAAAGAATAAAGAATAAAGAATAAAGAATAAATAATAAAGAATAAAGAATAAAGAATAAATAAATAAATACATAAAAAATAAATAAATAAATAAATTATAATTCATAATTAATAATTAATAATATGAAATTAATAATTAATAATTAATACTGAATATTCAATATTTAATATTTAATAAATAATAAATAAATAATAAATTATTAATAAATAATTAAAAATTAATTAATTATAAATAAATAAATAATAAATAAATAATAAATGAATAATAAACTAATAATAAATAAATAATAAATAAATAATTAATAAATTGAAAATAAATTAATAATTAATGATTATATAATAACTAAGTAATAAATAAATAAATAAATATTTAATATTAAATAAGTGAATAAATTAATAACTCAATAAATTTATATATAAATAAATTGAAAAATATTTAAATAAAAAATAAAAAATAAAAAATAAAAAATAAAAAATAAAAAATAAAAAATAAAAAATAAAAAATAAAAAAATAAAAAATAAAAATAAACAATAAATAATAATTATTTGATTAATATTAAATAATGAAATAAATCATATAACTTTAAGAGACTCTAAAAACCATAAAAACACTGAAATAACCATAAAATCTGAATTGGGAGTCTATTTTCAGCCTCACAAGCAGTCAAATCAAAAATCATGAAATGATCTTTTATATGATATACGGTACATGCCAAACAAATACATGAATTAAAAGTCATAACCTTTTGAATTTTAATAAATCTAGATCTCCAAATAAAATCACATTTTGGGAGGCCTTCTGGGACTTTATTGAAAAATAAAAGGGGTATAATAATCAAAAAGTTGTTACCAGACCTAAATGGCATAAAGCTCGTTGCATGTTTGGATTTGATATATGTTAGATCCCAAACAGACACCCAGATTAAAAGTTATTGTCATTCGAAGTTCAAGTTCGATTTTCAACTTTTGAAATTTGAAAATATATTTTTTCCTTTGATTATCACATGATTTAACTCTCACTTGGTTTTATCTCATTTGATAAGCTTCGATTTGACTGATTGTGGAGATGAAATGGACTCCCGAATCAGAATTTATGGTCATTTGATGCGGAAATATGTTCTTCTACTTATTGAAGATTTGTTTTCAGTTTAAAAATACTTTTAACTAATAATTATAAATATTAATTAATTTACACAATATAAATAATTAAAATTATAAATAATAAACTATATTTTATTCCAAATAATAAATATATAAAGTAAAAAAGAAATTAATATTTTTTTATTTTTTTCTCTAATTTTGAGGAGATTTTTAAAAAACTGCAAATAATTCAAGATAGTATTTTTAAAAAACAACCGCTAATAATTGATTTTTTTAGATGAAATTTAATTTTTTTATAAAATATATTTTTAAAAAAATTACTGGAAGTTTTTTCGCAACAGTTTTCAAAATCGACGCTAAATTTTTAATCAAAAATTTTTTGCGGCACTTTTGGAAACCACCATGAAAAAAGGGCCACTAAAACACATTTTTTTTGGTGACAAGATTAGACCAAAATAATCCATATTGAAAGATTAGTGGAAATATTTGAAAACCAGTGAAAGACCATTTCACATCACCAAAACCATTCAGAAAGATAATAAATTTCTTATAAAAAGTTATAGAAATTTTATGAACACCAATATATTATATATTTTAAATTATAGACTTGTACATTGGGACCCTACATTAAAGCATGCTGACATTTAAGATGACCATTCAAAACCACTTCAAGCAGGTCTAAAAAAGAAATAAAGACCCAGAAAGACCCTTGAAGATCTAAAAAACCAATATATAAATGAATGGACATAATCCATAGGTCACCAGAACCATAGAGAAAGGAGAACTCACGAGAAAATTAAAGGAGGAAGAAGATGAAGAAGAATTAGGAGTTTACCATGACAATTCACATCAAAACATTGAAGATTCACCATGTAGGGAAGATATACCAAAGAAGAAATAAGGGATGATCCCCCTACAGGTTGAAAAAGACAAATGAGTGGAAAAAAGTGATTTGGGGTTAACAAGTGAGGGGGGAATACATGTATATTTACATTTTTAAAGAACATAGATAGGCTGCATAGTTTAACTACACAGTCTCCCAGAATTTGCACAAACTATATGAAAGCCTTTTTTCCAAAGGGGTAAGGCCACATTGTCTCCTAGGGAGGCTTGACACCCATGTTCCTAACCATGCTAGTAACCCAATGCTTCTTCATGGGCCACATGATATTGTGGGGGATGGCACATAGTTTTCTCTAACCATGCCCTAATTGTGCACCATATTAATACCCTTTAATGACACAAAATTCTAGGGAAAAAATAGAATAATACATGTTAAAAATAAATACATAAAAATAAATGAAACATTAGAGTAGTGTTGGGTCAGTCTATCAAAATTCTCGCCACTATAACACATTTTCACCTCATAAAGTCCAAATGATTCAATTAACTAAGACATGTAAAAAGGAAAAAAACCACCCAAAATAAATCATATACCACCAAAGGATTGAAAAAAGAAATATTAATTTCTACCCAAATCCAAAAACACTAAGTGCAACGAAGATATTAATATCATCCTCATGGAAACAAGCCAACATCTAAATACGTAAATGGAAAGACTAATGGACTTGAACCACCAAAAGAATGAACTAGAGTGGGGGCTCCCATTTCCAAATTCACTCTCATGATATGAAACACCCTAAACCCTAACATAGAAATCACAAATAAACTCATAATGTTATTTTCAATATCTTAGTGAGAATTTATCACATGAACCATGGTCCTGGTTAACCAACTTCTACTATGGTTAGGGTTGGGTTAGGTGGGAATAAGAAATCATTCCATCAAGAATGCTTGCAAACTCAGTTTAGCATGAGATCTTTCTAGGATATAATCCCCTCCATACTTGGAATATAATCAAAACATGATTTCACAATATTAAATAACTCTAAAATCCTAGTGAAAGAAAAAATTCATTAGAGATGAGATATAGAACAAGAAAAACCTCCATTCCATAACAACAAGATTTAGAAATTCCAAAATCAATTTACATTAAAAAAGGGTTTCCAAAAGGGTATACAAAAACAAAATCCATTTACCAAAAACAAAGAAACACTACCAAATATAAAATTTGAACAAGAAATATTTACAACAAGAGAAACTTTTAGTATAACCTTTATAAGCACTGAGTTCCTACAACTGGGCTAAGGGGATCTTTTGAGGGAGTAGATCTAGCTCTATGTCACTTCCTAGGAACACCCCGTAAAAACCATTACAAATGAACTAGATTCCAACCTATACGATATTCCATTAGTTAATCTTAGCATGAATATTTTTATACACTAACGTCACACACCGATGACATGCCCAAATCATATTATTGATCAATTTTTTGAGAATAAAAAAATGAACTTGACATTCCATTTCCTTGTAGGATAAACATAACATTCTTCCCTTTAAATTTACAATAACCACCTCTAATACTCCCATGGATAGGTGAGACATCAGCCATTTTTGGTTAAAAATCTAAACAAGCTTCTTCCGATATAGATTTCCTCACCACTTCCTCATAGATGTCTCATAAAAAAGACACCACTTGAAAAAGTTCTAGAAAAAGGCCTTATATAGATGTGGTAAAATTCCATATTTCAGTACAATTCTTGAAGAGGCCATTCATGGAAATATTCAAGGCACAATTTATCTAGATATATTTTTTTCGATTCATTTTTCCAGGAAACCACCCAGGTCAACCTCAAACCAAGAACTAAAGTTAATCCAAAAAAAAGGAATTAGAGGTGTTCCTGATCTTCCTGGGATTGATACTAGTGTTGGGAATCAAATATAACTTAAACATTAACAATTATTACATAAACATGAACAGCTTATCCCATAAAAGTTATAATAAATTAAAAAGAAACAAAATAAAAAAAATTAACATAAATGAAATAAAAAATACAATATATACCTTCATGTATCATCATGGGTCACCTAAAACAAAAGAACCAAGAATTATCCATGAGATACATAGGACATGCTCAACCTAAAACTAAAAATAAGGATATGGTCATGAGAACTAAGGTGTTTTTTGGGATTCCATTGATTAAAAATACTTCATTACTTATATTTAAGGAGAAATACAAATCATGCTAATTTGAAAATAAAACATAATAAAGTGGGGTTTTATATTACATTTAAAAACTAGTAACAAGTATTTGTTTTTAAGAAAACCACTTTCCATCATGAATTAAAAATAGTTTTAGAAAATGAATTACATTTCAAATAAACTATTTATAAAATATAGATTAAACTAAAATAAGTTTCCCAATTTTAAAATAAAAATAAAAATTTAACTTTATAAGGATACTTGAAAATATAGGAATATAGCTTACATATAAAATATGATTTATGGGATCTAGTGTGATAGTTGAGATATCCCTGGAAAAATATATAAATAACCTCACATAATAAATATCTACCAATGCAGAATATATGAATATCTATCCAGACAGTTGGAGAAACCCTCCCTAGTTCGACCGAAAGTCACATCCCATGGGCAGTCAGGTTATATGCTCTGGGCCATTAGTTAGTGTTTAATCTCAATAAGTGAAGCAGGTATACTTATGGAACATTCATAACTACAAAAGGATTACAATGATTTATAAATGGAGGTGAGTATTTATCAATCTATAATATATAAACACATCATAATTTTTTTCAAATTTCAATCATTAACTTTCTCACCTCCTGCCTCCCTCTTAACTATAACCCTTTTCCAAGTTACATCAACAAGCATAAGCCATTACCAAACCTACATAAAATTTATCACATCTACTATAAACCACATTTCCAATTGATGGGTAATTCTTTAAGAGGGTTTTCCCATTTCCATAAACACATTAAAGTACCAATCAGGGATCATTACTTTAATAGAATCACTTTATGTTTAGAAAATCCTTTTTACCAATGATTTTAGGTTCCAAACCCACATTTCAATCTTACAAAATATACACCTAATTTTATATATAATCACCAATTATCCCAATGAAAATATTTCACTCAACATTAGTTAATATGTTGAAAGAGAGAATATATATATATACCTATATATGCATATGTAATAAGCTTTGTCCACTGAGATAAATTATTTGGAATGCTCTCAAGGGATCTAAAAAAATAAAAATCCATTCCATTGAGAATTTTATGAAAATATGTTAGAATACCAAATCACCTTTTTTAGTATTCATTTTTTATGATATAAATCACTTATGAAACCAATTGAACATTTTATAAGGCATACATTGAAATAAAATATGAAAAACTTGTTTAAACCAAAGAAAAACAGATTCAAAGATAAGGGGAAATATTATAAAATAGATGAAAATCCATTTCTAAGAACCAAAAACATTTACATATAGTATAAAATTTTTATAATAAGGAAAATAAAATTTTAAAAAACAAGCGATCATAGATTTCAAATTAAATTACTTGACATAGGGAACCTACATAAAAAAATTTCTCCATTGAAGATGAACACTTGAATTCCACTAAAAGATGTTCAAAGGAGAAATAGACACCAAAAAGCATCCAAAAAGACTAACAAACCCAATTTATAAATGAATATATATGATATTTTGGAAAATGATACCATTTCTAAAGAATATCTCATGATAAAATTAAAGGAAAAAGAAGAAAAAGAAGAAGGAGCAGATTATATTGAAGAAACACATAAAACCAATGAATATTCCCAATATGTTACCTCGGATAGAGTAGAGACAAAGGTATGAATAAGGTAAGAGTACCATTGAGTTCAAATGATCCAAATGATGGGAAAATATCCAGATTAGGGGTGAGAAATCAAAAGGTTCATAAAATGTTAATTTAAATTTATAAAGAACCTAGATATGACATATTTTTTGGATTCATAGTTTACTAGACCCTAATATAACAATTTAGTAGTCTCTTTCCCAAAGGGAGGAGGCCACAAAATATTTTAGTGGAGGTTATATATCAATGTGCCTAACCGTGTGGGGTACCAAGTGATTCTTCCTAGGCTGTGTCTTTTGGATGGGTTTGGCACATGATTTCCTCTAACTCTGCACCAAACATACACCACCGTCATAACTAAAAAGTATAAACCTAAAGGGAAAGGAACTATAAAAATATATGTATCAAAATTAATGAAAATAATAAATGAAACATTAGATTAGTTTTGAGTATGGGTGTGACAACATAGATCACTATAGATATTGTTTTCTAAGGGAAAACATTTCTGAAATGACCCTATAAAATTGGTTTTATGGTTTCAATAACACTTTTAATAAGTAATCGATGGACCCCATTTCCTACTCATAATGGAAGGTTCTCCCCACCACATCATGGGACATATAATATTTTTAGGAATCTACACCCATAAGTATTTGAGTAGTTGTATGACACATGGAAACCCAATTAGGGTCTTATTTTTGAATATAGATAAATTTATTCTCATGATAAAATTTAGTAATATAAGTGTGGAACATATCATAGACTTTATTGGTATGTGGGAAATTTCCAATTAAGAAAAACCCCTCATTAAAATTGTATTTTTTTTAATGAATTGACTATGATTATAAGTTAATATAAAAAACATTATTGCATCAATTGAATATTTTTTTGGCCTTGAGGAGCTAAATCACCAATTATAGGATGTTAAACAAGATGTGGATCTCAACATAATTCTTTTTGGAACCAATATGGGAATCTCAAATCAAGGTGTTTATTGCTTACTCTTATCAATTCATGATAATTTACCAAACATAAGAAGTGTAATAAGAAGATAATTTAATCTATATAAACAATGAATGATAACAAATAAATTAAATGATAATGTTAAAATATTTGAGTTAACGATTAATATTAAAATAAACCCATAATCCCTAAACATATACCCCGAGATAGATGTAAGAAGGTATGATATAGTGGGATATATACCATCACCCTAAGCTAGTTTGAGTTTGTGAGATTAAAAACCTTTGATTTTTTCCTCTTGAGTGTTTTCACTTAGAAGAATACAGGAAAGCCTGATATAATGGAATATGTTTAGTCTGTGTAAGACAATTTTGGTTCACCTGAATTTGATACATGGCTTCCTTTTAAAAGTGTTCTCCTAAAAACATATTGGTAGGCCAAACGTGGAATGAAGGGAACATTTTGGAATAAAAATTTTAATAATAAAAAGGTCTCAATTACCATAACATCATATCTTCCTATGTTTAAGAATGGTCATATTGACCAATATATAAGAGGAATAGGGAGGTTACCTAATTTTTTTACTAAGGTCAAGGGATATAACAAGAAAAAGTTATGTTTACTAGTATGATATGGTGATACATAAATTATTTTACATTTTTTTTACACTGTACCTAAATTTTTCCTAAGTCTCAGATGGGGGAGGCTTGGAAATAAAGGAAATAATCTTTTGATTAGGCCACCCATTACATATTTTCAACTTGATTTTTTTGTGTGGCTTTTCCATTTTCACATTCTAATTTATTTTAGGATATTTATGTGTATACATAACAACTAGAGAGTCAAATTTCTCCTAAAATTACATTTGTTTCATGGTGAGTTTTAGTTATCCTTACATGGGTATTTTATGGTCATATAATGTTGTGAAATATTTAACATGTTTATGGTTGGATAACATGGAGAAAATATTTTTTATGTTTAAGGTTATCCATATTTGATTAAAGGGTGATGTAGTCTTCCCATTATCAAGGATGAGGTAAAACTGAGGTAAATGTATTCATATTACTGATAATGTAGACATCTCAAAGATGGGTTCTTGATGTTTTAGGTCATGATGCTCAGAATATTAAAGGAATAATCATGAAATCTCCCATCCTTTATTCAAAAATTAGTTTGATGAATAAATGAGTAACATTATGGGAATTTGAATCGTACTGAATATTTTCATTATTGAATTTTTAAATCCTAACTCAAGAAATTTGAATCTTGAAAATATGGGATGAAACAGTCATATAGAAGAGAATTGGTGACAAAAATCGAATGTTGTATTCTACTATAACATTTTCATAGAACATGAACATTAGAGGAACTTGTATATTGGAAGAAAACATTCCTCGATTTTTTATTTCTAAATATGGTGTCACAATACCAATACCAAGCATAAGTGTCTCTTGTATCTTAATTCACTCATTACTAAAAAACATGGAAGGCTTGGGAATATCTAAATACACGAGGAATGAAGTATGTTTATGGATAATTTTTATTCAATAAGGGCTTGAGAACTCTAAAGGTTACACCATAGTGTATTTCACACATTCTTTGGGTGAAAGGGTATACCATGAAATTTATTGTGAATGCACGTATGAGAAAATATACAAGGTCTCCTCTAAAATTTTCTTTGTCTAGTGGGTACATCGAGCATATCTTGACTTCTACTAGATCCATATAGTGAGCTGTATAATATTTCTTTTCTTTTTCTATCATGTGAAAAACCATTTTTTAAACTACAAATGAAATGAATTATCATGTTTTTAGTAGAATTTTTATTAAGAAACTCTTTATGGGTTTACAACCTATTGTTCCATTATGTCTCTTTCCATCAATATTTTATGGTCTTTCAATGAGGACCATTGAGGGATGAAGTTTATTTTCATGCATATTTTACCATCAGTGGGTGGAGTTAAGAATGTAAATCTTTGACTAAAGGGTGATATGGTCTATATAAATATTGTATATAAAACCAATCATAAATTGAAATCCAAATATTACTATAGACTGCCTCATGGATATGTGCACACAATTTATATTCATAGCGCTCTAACCATAGGCAAAGAGTGTGATATGACCACCCAAATGGGTCTTCAATTCTATGAGTACTCCAAATTTTTTGAACAGGGACATGGAAATGATATAAATAGTATTTTAATGAATTTTTACAAAGAGGTAATAGAATATGAAAAGTATGTTGATAATGAATATTAACTACAATCAAAATATGGGTTCCATTCCAATATTGTTGAAGGAACATTGGGTTAGATAACCTTTTACTTATGATGAAACATTCCTCATGTTGGTAGGTGTAGATATAGATGAAAAAATATCATTACGAAGGAGAGGTTTACTTATAGAGGTGAATATGCTTATTACCAATTACCATGATATATTTAAGTTTATTAAAAACACTCAAGGAATGATGTGTGGTTCATGAAAAGAGGATATTAACGAAAGTGTGGGAGGAATTCCATCCCTTATCCAAGATTGACCAAGAAATTGTGGTCCATTTAAAAGAAATGGAAAAGGATGATGATTTGTGGGTGGGTATGAAATATAAGGTCTAGATGTTACTACATACCATGAAATAATAGGAATCAAGCAACACATATTTCTTATAAGTGCTATATATATATTATTCATTGATAATAAAATGGAAATTTTATTTTGGTTTAGGATTAAAAGCATAATAATCTAATGGTATTATACCAAATATTAGAGATATAATATTCCCAATATGAGGTAGAAAACAAGAGATAAATATGGGGAACCCAAACACCATGGAATAATTTTTTAGAATAAAGAGTATTTTATATTACTATAGTGTCAGGGATAAAACCACATGTCAGGAGCACTTACATAAATTTGTCTCTCATACATGGAAATTGGGTGATATGTAATTGACCAAATTAATGTCATATAGGGTGGACCATATATTTTTAAATTTAACACCACATCAAAGGACTAAAATTTTATATAGTTTAGGGTAGTATGATATAAATAAATTATTAATGGAATGAGGTCATTTATATATGAATAAGGTGTATAATAGCTTCCAATAAAATGATGGTGTCCTTTATTCTAGGGGCTCTTATATTTATTTGGATTATATTCCATGATTAAATCACTTTATATTAATGTTTAGTCAATGTAGGGAAAGATAATTATGCTTTAGTGAGGACTTAGGCACTAAGATAAAGCAAGGGTCTGGTTGTGATGATGATTTTTAAAGGGCCTCATAATATAGATGTAACTCTATATCCTATAATAATAGAAATAAACCAAAAAAATGTGCTAAAATAGTATCTTTAGAGATCAGACTCATGTGTGAGATAAAATGGGTGAATTTGTTTTGATATTAGGATGTTATATGAAATACAAATGTAATGTGTAATATCATGAGAACTAGGAGTAAATACAAAGGGATTTTTCATATGGCGGAAAACTATGGTGTTTTAGAATCACTAATTAACCTTCAATTATATGAACCAAGCAACCCATAGTTCATTTATGTCCACTATATAAATTTGACAATGTGTACGAGACTTGAAATGGGGAGTTTTTATCTCTGTATGGGATTATATAAAAATTTTCATGAACCCATTGAATTTAATATATATTTGGATATTATGTAACAAAAGTGGTCCATATAGAGAATACCACTCAAAATAATATAATTTATTATAGTATGAACATATTTTTTTGTAGTTTAATTTCTTATGAAAATGACACAAAAGACATGTTTTTTAAGATCACAAGATAAAGACCTTTATGTAATGGGATTTGTGCATATTTACCTCATGTGAAAGTAAAATAACATCACCTCAGTTCTATGTAAGGAGAAATATCGAATGTGGATTGATGGATTCTCTGATACTGAGATGAAGTGGGAGGTTATTTACCACGAATATTTTGGTTAACTCATAGATAAGTGTCTTGGAAAACCCTATGTGATCTATGAGAGTAATAAAGCCTTAGTTAGTTCTTGATTGGGGAAAATATGCTTATAGATTTGTTAAACAATGACATCAGGGTTGGAAAGTATCACTGTAACCATTTAAGCCAAAAGGGAAGAAAGAAAACCAAGAATATTAGGCTCTTACATAAGGTGAATATTTCTTCAGTATATGTCTATGGATATAGAAACCTAATACTGGGATTCTTATGTAAATTTATTATATATATAAGGTACATGAGTCTCATGGAGTAGACCACTCTATTTTTTAGGGTAGATTGAAACCATAAACCGTCACATCCTAATAGGGTATGGATGAATTTGGGTGTGCCTTTTCTTCTTAATGTTATGAATATTTCTCTCATATTAGAAGGATATGTATAAATATACTGATTTCTCACACAAACATATAAAATTTTATTTCAAAAAAGAATGCAGGGTCATAATATTGCACTTTTTTCACCACTACGGGATAATCCAAGGAGAATAGATTAATATAATGTTGATGTATTAGGGTGTAATAATATCCAGTAAAATTATTATAATGGATTAAGAAAGGATCATTGCCAATAATAGATACAATATTTCTTCATGATCTCTTTCACACTACATGATTCAAGGATTTAAAAAAAATTAAACTCTCTTGTTTCTATAATAATGATAAAATTTTAAAAAATAACACCAAATAATGAAGGGGTTCTCATTCTTCTCATTCTCTTCTTATTCTTATTCTTAATATTTTTTAATTATATATATCCAATGTGTGTTATTACCCATATTCATGGATCGAACTTATTAATCAAAGATTATTTCAATATATTTTTCAACATTTCTCTCTTTTCATTTTTCTTTTTACAATCATTTGAATATTCACAAGTGATACGATTTAATATTTCAAATATGGAATTATCCTCCAATATCAGTCTTGAGATACTTCATATTTAAACTTCCATGATTTTTGTATTATCTTTCCATTAAATATTGTGTGATGTATTTTCCAATATTTTCAATATAAAAAATTCTATAAAAACAACTTTTATAATGTCAATCATATTGCATGTGTAATAATTTCCATTGTTTGAAAATAGAAATCCCACAATTCTCACACCAGTATATAATTGCAGAGCTGATTAAAAGATGAGTCATTCAATTATTCAACGTTATAAATATTTTCTCAAATATTATGGTATTCATTTTTCCACAAAAAACCTTATCTTTATAATTCTATCATGGATAAACTGTCTATAATATTTCATAATTATAAATACACCTTTCAAGAGGTTGGTTGGATCTTCTAGTAGAAATTAAAAATGGAATTAAACTTACTATGACTCTATTGTTCTGAATTTTAATATCTAAAACTCAAAAGGAGAATTAATATTACATACTATAGAATATTTTTTTTGAATTTAGAGTTTAAATTTCTAAATTTCCTAGAAAATATTTTGGACTTCGAATTACCTTTTTGAAGTTCGAATCTACACTTCCAAATACATTGAGTAATATTTTAATGTTCTCATTTTCCAAGAACTCCCAATTTGAATTTCCATACTATTCTTTTAATGTAACAGACTACTCTTTCAATGTTTAATATTAATTTTCCATACCACTCTTTTAAATTAGATGAGTACTCTTTTAGTGTTTAAGATTATTTTTCCAAACATTTGAAATACTCTTCTTAACTCAAGGAGTACCATTTTAATTTCCTAAATTACTCATATTAACTCATTTGATACTATTACTAACTATTTTATTTATCATTGGATGAATCCTATTATGTTTAGGATTACTCTACCATAGAATTTAGTATTCAAAATCCCTAATTTCTACTCAAAAACATTTGTGCTCAGAAATACTCTAGACCAAATGAAAAACATCTCCAACATTCATAATAAGCTTCAAAAAATGAAACAAATTCTATTTGAAATAAAGTAAAAAAATTGCTAGATTTGGTCGAAATATTCTATGTATTAATATTTTTTGTTAATTTCGAAGTTCCCATGATACCAAGAACTCCCTTCATACATGTTATCTGATCCATATATATTTTTAACAAGTACTACATGATTATTTTCGCCCCATTGACTATAAAATTACAAAGTATTTGATTTTTGTTGTCTGATTCCTATAATGAAATAATTTAATCATATTGAAATTCAAGACATATATCATTAATAAATTCTCTAATAATATGGGATCCTAGGATAATTGTAAGAAAAAAAGAGACTATTTCAATATAGATAATGTTATCCTTAAAATATTGGAAATTTGTTTTGTTATACTGTTAGTATTCCCCATGGATAATATCCCCCTTTCACAAAATGATTAATTAAATACATGCTCCTAGATTCCTAGAAATCCAAAAAAGTAAATCATGATATACAATGGGGAGATTTAAAGACTAACAAAACTCCTTGGTGTGGAAGTTGTGGTTTAACACCTTGTATCAACCCATGACTCTCAAAAACTAGTGTAGCTAAAGGTTTTATCGTAATATAATCTTTCCATTTTGTTTACCCAATAAAAAATATATTAAAAATGACTTTCTCTATTTTCCCTTAATAAAAAAACACACAAGTTAAAATTTAATAGTCTAGAAGTGTTTTATTTTACTATCATTATGTTCAATATAACTCTTATTATCATAAAAAATAGATATAGGTTGTTTCACTTCCTCACCCCAATCTTTTGGCTTTTACCACATCCACATAAGTTATGTACATTCCATTATTACAGTAATGTTTTCTTTTTCAACAACACTAGGTGATGCACTTTCTTGATTTTTTTTCAAATAAGTGACATACTTAGTTCCAATGAAAAATTAACCTCCACTTAATGATTTTTTATCCACTATTCCACTAGCCCAATTAGCATAATATAAAGATGATAACTCATTCTATTTCTCTTCCATGAAGAGTATGTCATAAATAAAAGTACCTATGATGCACATCATAATCCATTTCACTACCTCCAACTGTTATTATTTGGGATTAATCTAAAATTATGCATCTAAGTTACTTATATAAGAAATATAACATTGAGTGATATTTAAGTGCAACATACTTGCAATTATTATTCTACAGAACATGAAAAACTAATTATAATGGTGGGTTCTTAACAACGATTTTTAAAACCACCAATAATATTTCATAAATGGTTTTAGAGGTGGTATTTAGAAAACCAAAGATAAATATTTTTTTCTAATTTTTTAACACCATTTTTCTGAAAAAAAATCACTAAATTTTACTTTTTTAATTTCTTTTTAGCAGTTTTTTTTACAAACATCAATTCATTAACAATGATTATTTGAGAAAGAACCACTAAAAAATGAATTAAAATATTTAATAATAAATAATTAAATGTTTTTTTAACATTTATAATCTTGTATTATTTATTAAAACTGACCATTGGTGGTGGTGAGGTAAGGATTTGGGGGGTGAGGTGCAGGTCTCAGGGAATGTCTCAAGGCATGCATTTTTATAGAACATTTCATCCTTATGTTCTGATCCGTGGTGTAAGATATAAAAATATTATTATTATTTATTATTTAACATTTTAATTAATTATTATGTGTTAGTTATTAATTATTTTAAATTATTAGTCAGTAATTATCTAAGACTTAAATTAATTATAGGATAAGTTGAAAATCAAATTTCCACATCAAATGAATATAAATGTTAATTTAGGTATTTATTTTAGATCCAAACTTGTGAAATTGATGATTATAAAATTAACTACAATGATCTTAGATATTAAATCATTATTATTTAATAGAATAAAATGTATTATTATTTCAAGTGAAGTATAAAATCATACTTCAACTTCAAAAGGTCATAACTTTTGATATGCGTGTCTGTTTATGATATACCACATATTAAATTTAACCCTATGATAAGATCTATTAAAATTTATCCAAGGAGTTTAATGGTCAATTTTTTCAAGGTCAAAATTCTTGTGAGTCCTTCAAAACTGATTTTTTTTGGATACCACAATTTTCAAACATTCGATGTGATTTCCACTATGTTTAAGAGTGTCATTGTAACATCCTAGGTATTTATAGAATAATAAATTTTCATATATATTAATATTTATTAATTATATATAAATTTTAAATTAAGGGGACACTTTTTTTGATAACATACTCAACACACAACAATGGGTTTCTCCAAAATCTTAGGTTGCACACAAAATTGAGTTATACAAAATAATAATAAATTATTATTATTATTATTTTCAATGGTAGTTAACACCTAGCTGTTTTAATAGGAGGAATCAACAGAATAGACTAAAATATGATTATACACGTTTTTTAAATGTTTTAACATTTATCCAATAAATTTTACTGACTATAAATGAGAATGAATCAAATTTTATGCATAAAATACTGTAATATTTTTAAAACGACGTTTTACAGCCTTTTGGTGGAAAAACCTTTTTAAAACTCTTTTTTTCACTTTTATATGTTATATTTGACAAAAATAAACTTCTTATTTTAAATTGGATAATGATTTTTTTTTGAAATTTTTGTATTTTTCTAAAAAAAATCATATTTTAATGAATAGTGAAAACACTGCACTTTAATCTAATACTTCCATTTCATCTAATTTATTTATATAGTTATATTATCCTTTTAATTTATTTTAAAGTGTAATTGGAATAATTTTTTATCATTTAATCTTATTTTTATCATTTTATGTTATTTTACAATGAAATTTGATATGAACACAAGTTAATCTTTTGATATTTTTTATTTTTAAAAAACCTGATTTCTTGTTTGGGAAACGAGAATTAATTTTAAATTATTTCATTCCAATTATGAGTTTTGAAATTAAAAAAATTTATTCCATATTAGGAATCATAAGGTCAGAATTATCAAAATCGGTCCCTTTTTGGACATTTTGACTAGTAAATTCAGTAATTATTTTTATTTACCATGGTTAAAGGGGAAATCATGTAAAAAAGGGTAAAAAATAATATTATAATAATATAAAATTACCATAACACATACCCTAATTCTGTTGGATGAGATATGGCCGACCATAATCATCCTTGGGTCAATTTTAGGACCCCATGGAGCCACTTGGGTATTATAATGACATGTTATAATAATTAATTTAAATTAATGAGAAATATAACATAAACGTGTATATTTTTTATAAAAATGACTTGGGGGGGGGGGTTATAACTTATATATTTTACGATAAAGATTCATTATAAATATAAATATATTTCCTAAATCATTGTAGTTTATTTATAATTTTATACATTAAATAAATAAATTTATTTATCACACAATGCCGAAGCAACGATAACTTTGTTAATACAAGATTCAAATAAATGATTTTATAAATATTAAAATAAATATAATTTGAACATGTTGATACCATAAAATAATTTTATGGATGATTATGACATGATATATTTTATTTAATTTTAGTTTTTTTGAATTAATCAAGTTGATATTACTTTAATAAAAAACAATTACTAAATACTGCCAAAATTGACATAAATGAGTTTTTAAACCAAATAATATTTTAATAAATGATATAATAGTCATAAAATCTTATATTTTAAATATGACATATATAATGTTAAAAATTCCATTAATTATCCACTTGAGGTTCTTTTAAAATTTTATAGTAACCACATTAACCACATTGTGCATAAATTCAATAAGATGTGGTAAGAGTTATGTTATTTTATTAACAGTTAATGAACAAAGATAAGTTTAAATTTGTGACATAAACTTGTATAAAACATATTGGGTGAGATTATTTCTACCCATAATTATCTTACCTTAAAATGATATTACTTTTGAACTATTATAATTTTAAATTCAATTTATAATAAAATACTTTTTCAAGATTTTCCAAAAGTATGCATCCCCCCTCTTATTAAATGACACCATCTCTAACCACATAGTCACAACTATAAATCCCCTTATCTCATACAAATTTTTCTAATATAATCTCCAACATCGAAAAATTCATATTATAAGCCTTACCTTGGAAAGGAGGCAACTAAAGGAATCCTTTTGACTTAAATCAAAAAGAGGTACCCGATTTAGAGGTAATATCTTTTCCCAAGATCCTTTCATTTATTTTCTTTATCAAACCCCATATACTATCTTTATTCCACTATTTTATAATAAAAATAATTTAATAAATATACTAGTTTGTTTTATTCTATGGTTTAGACCTAAACATACACACACCTCTATCTAATGGATTTAGAACATACTATTTCTGTGTATGGTGAACTACTGCATCAAGAAACAATGATTGCTCAATTGTCTCCAATCACATCTCGTAGTAGAAATTATGATGTAACTATATTTATATATGATATTTATTATACTCATATTTTGTATATTATTCTGTAATATTTATTTATAAAATACCTTTTTTCTTTCTATGTTGGGTAAATATGATAATTTCATTTGAGGAAGTGTGTAGTACCACCCCCTCAAAGTGATTTGACTTGTTCTTGTTATACATGAAACATATAAAAGATGGTTTTATTAAACCTATGATAATTGAATGAAATTAATATAATAATATTTTTATAATATACATTTATATCATTTGGTTATTTTTCTTTTAACATGACAAAAAATGAAAGTAGCATTCATGCGTGCGTACGTCCTACCGTCACCATGAATGGTGCATTTCATTTATTATCTGAAATTATTATGGATATTATAAATACATATATTATGGATATATATGATATTTAAATCATGAATAATATTATTTATATTATGGACTTTTAAAAACATGGACAATTTACATCAAAACATGTTAATTTTTGACTCAAGTATCGAATATCGACAAAACACTTGATATGAACTTTAATAATTATGTAATTGTTATAACATGGAAATAAGTTATATTAAAAGAACAATAAACATGAAAAATGTTATAAATAAAGTAATAATTAACCAAAGTTTATTATTTCGGAATATAACACTTTTACATGATGAATCCAACTCAATGTAAGGGACTTCGTCTCAATCTCCTTTCAATCAGGCATATTATGATGTTATACACCACAATATTTTATAAAGTGTATAATAAACCCATTTGACTTTTCATTTAATTCAATGGAAATATTTTATCTACAATGTGTATTAGTAAATGAAAAAAGTATTATTTTTAACATATGTGGTGATAATGACTTCTCTACCGCCGTAACAATTATTTGAAAATTTTCTACCTTTAAAAGCATTATTTTTTAAACGAAAAAACCACTTATTTCCTTTTTGGGGTGTTTTGGTATTGAAAATGGTTTTTTTGGACTCCTCATGTATTAATCATGTTTTAATGATAAAAAATTATATATATTCTATAAATCCTGTTAATCCTTTGTAATATATCTCAAATTCTGTGTACAAATGATTAATATCATTAGGCTTTAAATAAACCTATCCATGATCTTAATTTCTATACATTAATTTTAATTACAGGATAATATATTTAATTTACTTCATAATTTTTTTTATTAATGAATAAGACTAAACCAATTTATGAATATCATTTTTTAAATCTATATACGCCGATTTGAATATGTCTGAGAAACCGTGAGTCTGCCACCGATTGTGTTTTTTCTAGGAAAGGACCCAGACACAATAACCATCCAGACACCATAACCATCTAAAAACTACAACCATCCCGATACCCTAACCATCTAGACACCAAGACCATATAAACACTATGACCATCCGGACACCGTGACCATCCAGACACCGTAACCATTTAGACACCGTAACCATCCAGACACGGTGACCATCCATCCACTGTCACCATCTAGACACTGTGACCATCCAGACACCAGGACCATCCAGACACCTTTACCATCTAAAAACTATTCCATGGAGACACAATTTCTAGGAGACACCATTTATAGTAAAATTGTTACACCATTTCTTAATCTGTTTTGTCGTTTTTCAATTTAATTTCATACAGTCATATTTAAATATTTTAAATACACTCACATAATTAATGTTTCTTTGTAGACATGTCACATGACAATATGAGTTAAGAGGTGCAAAATACATGAATCCTATCGACTCCAACACATGCACTCCAATACTAAAAGAGAAGTGCAGAACATAATCAAAGAGATCATAATAACGTAGTATAAACAAGATTTCTTGAGAAAGGAACCGACACATTCCACTCAACATTATTGAATAACAAAAGAATCATTCTTGAATCAAAAAACTGGACACCATAGATCAAAATCATCGAGCACATCTCCACATTATCAACTCCACGAATACCACAAGCTAGATATTTCTGACTTATAATACTCTGTTTTCGACAAGATAACTCGATTTCTGTATCTTCTTCATCACATATGTCCAGAACTACATACACTGACACCCAGAGCAATTATAACCTTATATAATCATTTCTTCTTTATTGAGTATTAACTTTCTTATCTTTCAAATAGGTTGTGTGTCTGTATAAAAGACACACTGTCTCCTTCATCAAACTGAAGGATAACAGAAATATTTTCTATTACATCTTTTTACACCTGTGTATTCCCACAAATAAGTGTGGCAGAGGTTATTGTGTGATATATTAGTTCATACCCCCAATGAACTGTCATAGAGGTTGTGTGTCCTGGATAGTCTTGGGTGTAGTTGTAAATCCCGATACAGGCTGTGTATCTAGTTTATTTATATAAAATGCTTGGGGGAAGGTGATCTCCAAGTGGAGTGGATTAGTTATCGACTTGAGACTAAACCACTTGTTTTTTATCCCCTATGTTATTTATTTTAGTGTTCTTTGTTTTACTCCTTAATTCAGAAATCACTATATTTACTTTGATATTTAATCGTGGAAAGAAGTTTTAATTGGTATACATTATTATAATAAGAATCAAAAGTAATGTTAATCAATGAGAGTGACTCTGAAAATATGACTAATGAAGAAATGTTTGAGTATTGTAATATTCTAGAAGAGACATGTAGTGAACTAAAAGATAAATACAAGTCTTTGAAGAAACAAAATCCTCTTACCTCAATTGTAAAAACTGAACTCACTATAAAAAGGGAAGAAAATTCTCAATTACCCAAAGAGAAAAATGAACTAAAACTATCTAATGAGAAATTGAAAAAGGGTCTTTAAAGGTTTACTAATGGTACGTATACCTTGGTACAAAATCTAGGTAAAACGATTTCTACAAAATATACTACTGGCATTGGGTATCAACCAGGTAGAATAAGTTTTGGAAGAACAATTTTTTTTTCTAAATTTAGAACATATATATTTACTAACAGTTTAGGAAAACATTAAAATAGCTCGTGTTATGAAAAACTCTCTACTATTTCATGATTTTATAGACCAAATAGAGTTTATTTTTTTAAATACTTTACATAATGATTATAGAAAACGTATGATCTAGATATGGGTTCCTAAGGCACAAGTCACTAATATTACTGGACCCAAAAAAGTGTGGGTACCAAAATATGTTTTTATCTGATTATTTTTTAGTAAAGTTGTTTAAAGAGTTCTTGTAAAAGCATATGATACTTGGATAGTGGGTGTTCAATACACATGACATGATACTATTCATGGTTCAAGAACTAAAAAAATTGATGGAGTACATGTCACCTTTGGTGACAATGCTAAAGGAAAGATTTTTGGCCCTGGCTAAATCGGTAACTCTAAAATTGTTTTTGATTTCGATAGTACTATTTTTTGATGGATTGAAATATAATCTACTTAGTATCTCACAACTATGTGATAATGGATTTCATGATAAATTGGAAATTGATGCGTAAAATGTATTTAATTATAGATATGAATTATTGTTTTCTACATTAAGAACTAAAAATGTATATTCTATTAACTTGAATTCTTTATCTTCTAAAAATTCATCATGATTAATTGTGTTTCAAAAAGAGTCTTCGGTTTCACATAGAAGACTAAGACACTGTAACATTAATTCCCTTAGAAAGTTAACTAGAAAAATCATTGTTAAAGACATACCCAAACATTAGTTTACAAACAATAAAGTGTGTAATACTTGTCAAGAAGGAAAGAAACACAAAATTTCCTTCAAACAAATGAAAGAAGTGTCAAATTATCAAACTCTCAAATTGGTTCACAAGAATTTGTTTGAACCATCTGGAGTTTCTAATTTAAATGGGAAGCACTATTTTTATGTTCTAGTAGAGGACTTTTCAAGATAAACTTGGACCTTCTTTTTGTCTCACAAAAGTGAAGCATGTTCTCAATTCACCAAATATGAAAAAAATGTAGAAAATATAAGTGGATATAAAATTAAATCCTTAAGAAGTGATCAGGGTCGGGAGTTTGAAAATCAAGAGTTTGAATCCTTTTTCTTACAAAATAGCTAGAGTTATAATTTCAATTCCCCTATAACACCTAAGCAGAATGGAGTTCTAGAAAGTAGAAATAGAACCCTGTAAGAGATTTCTAGAACCATGCTCAGTGAATATGACTTACCTATTTACTTTTGGGATAAAGTTGTAAAAACAATATGCCACATAATCAATATAGTATTTATTTGAACTATCTTTAAAAGAAATCCATATGAGTTTTGGAACAATAGAAAACCCAATGTTAGCTACTTCAATGTTTTTGGTTGAAAATTAAATATCCTTAATACTAAGAAAAGTCTTGAAAAATTTTCATACAAGAGTGATGAATGAATCTTATTAGGACATTAAATTTCTAGTAAATCCTATAGATTGTTTAATAAAATTACTAAATGTATGGAAGAATATGTCCATGTCAAATTTGATGAAACAGATCTACACCAGTCTAAGAGCTCTTTAAAGAATCTGGTGGATGATGTATCAAATCTGGACATTAATTCAAAATACCCTAAACATCCTATAAAATAATCTGTGAGAACTTCCATTTCTGTAAATTGATTAGATTCTGATCAAAATGAACTAGATTCTGTTGAAGAACCTAAAATCACCAGTCCTTCTTTTTCTAGAGTTACTACACTCTTAAAAACTATCTATTAGATGTTGTTGTAGGATATTTAGAGAAAAGAACTCAAACTAGAGACTCTATTTGAAATCAGGTTGAATATCAAGTCTTCTTGTCACAACATGAGCCTAAAAACATTAATGATGTTATCATTGATGTATTTTGGGTGATTTCTATGCAAGACGAACTTAATCAGATTGAATAAAACATAGTTTGGATACTTGTTGAAAATACTAAAGACACATTCACCATAGTCACTAAATGGGTTTTTAGAAATAAGGTTGATGAAGCTGGTAATATAGTTAGAAACAAGGCTAGATTGGTTGCACAAGGATATAGTCAAGAAGAAGGAATTGACTATGAAGATACCTTTTCACAAGTAGGTAGACTTGAAGCCATCAGAATTTTTTTTTCTTATGCAGCCCATCTGAATTTCAAACTATATCAAATGGATGTAAAAAGTGTATTTCTAAATGGGTATATAGTTAAGGATGTCTTCATTGAGAAACCCCCTGGTTTTAAAAACCGTCATTTTCCAAATCATATTTTAAAATTATCAAAAGCTTTAGACGGATTAAAAATTCTCCAAGAGCATGGTATAATAGATTAAGTAACATTATTATTTCCAAAGGTTTTCCAAAAGGAATATCTAATCCAACACTTTTTATAAAACAAATTTTCAATGATGTTTTAGTTGTTAAAATTTATGTAGATGACATTGTCTTTGGATTTTTGAAAAATTATTTATTTATTAAATTTTCTAAAATGATGAAAAATGAGTTTGAAATGAGTTTAATGGGCGAACACAAATTCTTTCTCAGATTTAAAATCATTCTAAATAAAAAAGGTATTATTTTAAATCAATATAAATATACTAGAGACCTTCTAAAATGTTTTGGATTTTATATAACTAAAGTAGTGACACTCCAATGAGAACATCTTGTTAGTTGGATCTTGATGAAGATGTAAAATATGTTGATCAAACCACATACAGAGCAATGATTGGAAGTTTACTATACTTGACTGCAAGTCGACCTGACATTAGGTTTAGTGTGTTTATGTGTGCTCATTTTTATGAAAATCCTGTGGAATCTCATCTAAATGTTGTTAAGAGAATTATCAAACACCTAAATCATAAACCCAATCTAGGACTATTCTATCCCAGAGGAAATCATTTAAGTTGGTGAGTTATTCTAATGTTGAATTTAGTGGTTGTAAGTTAGATAGAAAAAGAACCTCTAGAACATGTCACCTTTTAGGCAACTCACTATTATCATGGTGTATTAAGAAACAAGACTCTGTTGCATTATCTACTATAGAATCTCAATACATAGCCACTTATAGTTGTTGTCTAGAAATTTTTTGGATGAATCACACATTACTAGATTATGGATATCAATTCAAACATGTACCTATAAATTTCTAACATACATGAGATATTAACATCTCAAAAAAATCATATTTCACACTCTAGGACAAAGCATATTGATGTAAGACGTCACTTTTTGAGAGATCATTATTATAATTGTGACATCACTTTGAAATTCATTGGAATTGAATATTATCTTGCTGATTTATTCACCAAAACACTAAATTCGGAAAAAATATATTACATCATACATGAATTGGGTATGATAAATCTTAATAAATTATCTTACTGTTTCATATCTTACTATTTCATATATTACTATTTCATATGTTACTGTTTCACACATTATGGTTTCACAAGTCACAATCTTGATATTACAATTTAACTCTAATGGTTTTATAGTTTTACTATCTTAAGATTTACTAGTTCATGTCTATGGTCTCATAGTTAGTATTTATCCTGACTATTTGTCCTTTACTTTCTCAAACAATACCATCACACAGTTTAGAAATCACACTATTATGGTCTCACTGTGAATGCTTGTTACTGTCTCACTGTAAATGGCTGTAATGGATTAACTAGGAATACATGTTATGGTCTCACCATAATGATGATTTATTGTTTTATTTATAAATTATAACCCATATCACATTAATTTATTTTTTTTACATTCCCGTTATTTTGATCCTGTGACACTTGATATCCCAAAATGATAATATAAAAGAAGTTTCACTCGTTCATTACTCAATCTCTATTCTCTTCTCTAAAACCATTACCCCTGTTTCAATTCTTCTGTCTCTTGAACCATCGGTTAATTACCATGATGAAATGACCTTCATCATCAACTCCTGAGAATCACAGATCAAAGAAGAAGTTGAAAATCACACATATGTTAGCACCTGAGGGCCCTCTGAAGGCGAACCTATTGAACAAAGTAGTGGTACCTGAAAAGGAGATATGCCCCAAGTGGCTTATGTCAAGTATGTCTTTGGTGCTGAATGTGATAACAAAGCAAGGATGGATAGATTGGTTTTCAAAATAATATAGGCCTATATATCTGAAGCAGGTTTCCCAAATTTACCAATATGTTCAATTTTTTTTGATTTAGAAGATGGGTTTGTTGTGAGAAGATGGATCAATGCTCAGATTTTTAACTTTTTTAGGTTATAGGAATCAAGCCTTAAGATACCTCATGAGGGTATTTATGAGGACTACCAGAGAGGTCCTCTACCTCTAAGAAAATTATTGTTTTTGGAAGAAGCTTTGAGAAGTTTAACTGGAAATGAAACTAGGAGGAGAGCCATAGCTGCTGAGCTGGATTGTAAATCTAGACTCTTGTTTAAGTTTTTTCAGAATATGGTCAGTCCTAGAAAAGGCGATTTTTCTATACTCAAGAATTAGGATGTATTTTTGATACATATCGGGAATAATGTACATAAGATCAAACTTTTAATGTATGTTATACACCATGTGTATCAGTTTATCAAATCAACATCTTAGTCAACCTCCCTATTCTATTCATTCCTTATCTCATTTATGCTTCATACAAAAGAATTTGTTGGACTAGATTAAGAATTCATAAAGAATTATGAGTTCTGTGTCTATAAAGTTTTTTTTAAAGAGAATTAAAATCAATTGGAATCCATTGAGGAAAGAATGAGTGGAAGATAATGATAGAGTTTATGAAAAGTTTAACCCAGTGGGTCACCCTTTATGACCTAAGGATATATCTGTTCCTGGTATGGAACCGAATGAGATTTTTCAGTATTATAATGAAGATGAAGAGGAAGAGGATTCTGTACCATCAAAAGAAACTATTCACTATAAGGAAGATAATACACTTACTCATCAAATATTAATATAAAATAAGGTGCATGTTCTTGAAAATGTTGCTAATCTGGAAGAACAACTTGCTTCAAAATAAAAATCTATTTTTAAGTCAAGTGGAAAGAGTATTTTAGAATAAAATATAGAAGACATTACTATTTTTCAAGAACCTACCCTTGAGGAAGTCCCATGGGAACAAGTTGTTACTAAAGTTATTACTTCTGCTGAAGAGAGAATAGAGGAAGAATTTTTGTAGGCTCGATAGGAAATGGACAAGGAAATCAATAATGAAATCGTGGAAATAGATCATGGATATAAATCTATCAGTCCAAAGAAAGATGATCCTATTGAGGGGGACCAGTCCCCCAATCTAGAATCTATTTAAGTCCCTAATCCAGTTGATCCAATCTCAATAGATACATAGTATAAATTTCCCAGTTATTTTGATGTGACTGATTCACAGGATATCTTTGTGAAAAGTATTGATCTTTCTACTATGTTTCAGTTGAAATAAGATTCTGATCTTGTATATGCAAAGGAACTTGAGCTTGTCTCATCTTCTATTTCTGAGCCTTCACAAGATCCTCCCACCTTGGTGAAAAAAGATGATCTGAAAACTTATAGAGATACCCTATTGACTAGAGTTGAGAAACTCATAAATACCCAACCAGCTCCTATAACGAATCTAAGTGAAAGAGATGATTCACTATTGTAGGAAAAGGTCATATGGCAGATTCAACCCAAGATGCTTCATGGGATTCAATAAGTCATAGTTGCGAATAAACTACTCAGTGATGAAGGAAAAACTCTAAGAGGTATGGTTGAAGAAATGTAGATAATGATAACATTAATACCTAAACCTTCTATTGTTAGTCAGACCCCACAGGAAGTAGCCTCACTGATTCAACCTCATTTAACTTCCATACCTGACAATGTAGCTGAAAAACAAGAATATTGTTCAACAGATGTGTGAGGTTATTATTTTACTTAACCAGTTAACTGATGAGTATAAGGGGTGCCCCCAGAAAGTTTTCAATCAACTGAAATCCCTTACCTCTACTATCACTACTTCTCGTATTTCTAGATAATCATCTCAACCCTTTTTAGACAGTGATCTGCTTAGAACAGTTGTCAAAGAAGTCCTTCAGGATGTGCTTAGTGTCTTTGATAAAGAATCTATATATGAATTTATCAAGAACGGTGATAGAGTTCTTGATTTGGTTCACATCTATTCCAAGATTTCTAATGATTCTCAACAATAAATTTCTATGAAAGTGGACTTCTACTTCAATTAGATCTTCCCTTATAATGACATGACAAACCACTTCCAGTGTCTTGTGGAGAATTTGAGGACCTTTCCTGTAACTCAATCTTTAAAAAATCAAGTCCAAAAGCTCAATGAGTTTACTCCATTGTGGGATAAGTTTAGGGAAAATACAGATGACTTTGAGAGATCCTTGCAATATGGTGGGGAGATTATTGCTGATTTTATCAAGATTTTAAGGCCTTATCTTCATGTCCAGAGTACAACCATTGTTGCTCCTATAGCTGCCCCTCGGAGATATAATTTTTATACCTTCTCATACTTTAACCTAGCCTCCACATATATGTATATATCTCAGTATTTGAGTCATATCAGGCCCTCTATCCATGAACATCAGTTTCCTTGTTCTTCTAATGCACCTACCTTGGCCCCTACTATTTTTGAAGGACTCCCTTTACCTTCTATGTCCACTAGTTCACTCCCATATTCCACTTCAACTTCTGTTCCTATGGCTTCTTCTGATGATGATGCTACCATAGGAAAAGAGAAGAGAATCCAATGCTAAATAATAGTGATTACTATATTTTTATAGTTATTTTTTATATATTCTTATTACTTTCTGCTTGTACTGACACTCTTCCCCATTTAATGCATCATGCCCATTTCTTGTTTACTTCTTATTTACTCTTTTTGATAATCCCCAAAGGGGGAGATATCTGTATTCTATATGCACTAAATGCACATTAAAAAAGATACCAGTTAACTGGGAATAAATCTTTCACTCACATTATTTTTTATCATAAAAAGGGGAGATTGTTGGACTCCTCATGTATTAATCATTTTTTAATGATCAAAAATCATATATATTCTCTATAACCTGTTAATCCTAAGTAAGCTATCTGAAATCATGTGTATAAATGATTAGTATCTTTATGCTTTAAATTAACCTACCCATGATCTTAATTATTATATATTAATTTTAATTACTCTATACTATATTTAATTGATTTCATAATGATTTCGTTGATGAATGACTAAGTCGAAACCATTTTATGAATATCACTATTTATGATTGTATGCATATATTTGGCTATGTCTAATAAACTATGAGTCTGCCACCATTTGTTTTTTTTTTCAGGCAAAGGACCCAGACACCGTAACCATCCAGACACCATAACCAACCAGACACTGTGACCATCCAGACAACGTAACCATCCAGACACCATGACCATCCAAAATATGTGACCATCCACACAATATAACCATCCAAACACTGTAACCATCCAGACACCATGACCATCCATACACCGTAACCTTCCAGACACCGTGACCATCCAAACCCCATGAGAATCCAAACACCATTCCATTGAGACACCTTTTCAAGGAGAAACTGTTCCATGGAGACACCATTTATAGAAAAATTGTGGCACCATTTCTTAATCTGTTTTTTAATTTTTCAATTTAATTTCTAAAGGTCATATTTGATGCTTTTAAATGCACTATGATAATTATTATTTCTTTATAGACATGTCACCAGATAGTACGAGGTATGAGGTGCAAAATCCATCCATCCTATTTGCTCCAAGACATGAACACCATGAATAAAAGAGAAGTGTGGCCCAGAAACAAAGAGAGTTTAATAATGAAGTAAAAATGAGATTTCCTAAGAAAAGAACTGACACATGAAAATCAAAATTCTTGAAGAACACATGAATCATTCTTGAATAAATAAATTTTATACCATAGATCCGAATTGTTGAGAATATCTCCTCATGATCAACTCCGCGAAGGACACGAGCCAGATCTAGCTAACTTATGATACTCGGGTTTCCATAAGAGGACAATATTACATCATCTTCTACATCCCAAAAGTATAGAGATTCATAGACTAACCCATAGTTCACTTATGAACATATCTCATCATTTCTTCTCTCTTGTGTATTATTTTTCTTATCTTTTGAGTAGTGTGTGTGTCTATATTAAAAACACACCATCCCCTAAATCAAACTAAAGGATACAAGATATTATTTCTCTTACATATTTTGACACCTTTGTATTCTTACAGATATGTGTGGAAGATGTTCCTAAGTGACCTATTAGTTAATACCCACAATGAACAGTGGAAGAGGTCATATGACCTGGAAAGTCTTGTGTACTGTTGCAAAGCCCAATACAGGCTGTGTATATAGTTTATTTAAATAAATAGCATGATGGTAGGTGATAACTAATTATAGTGGATTAGGTCTCAGCTTAATACTGAAACACTTGTTTTATATCCATTGTGTTGTTTATTTTAGTGTTCTCTGTTTTACTGCTTAATTAAAAAATCATTAAAATTTACTTTGATAATTAATCTTTGAAAGAAGTTATAATTGGTTTTATTTATTATAACAAGCTTCAAAAGTAATGTTAATAACAGATATTATGATTACTGGGAATTAATCAATCTTCTAAGAAGTTATTTGAATAGTCAAAAATTCAAAACCGTGTAACCTTGATTGACTGGGCTGTATTTAAATTTATTAGGGGAACCCTTTTAAGAATAATTTTTAAATAGAAATTTGAAATAGATACTCAATTCTCCCATCTTGATTACTCTTCTCTGACCAAAAGTTTTGAATGTGGATTTCCAGTTAGAATATCTTGAAATGATCTCTTGTGTTTGAAAATTATGTTTTATGAGTGAAATGGTGATAATTGAAATCTTTTATGTGTTATGTTTATATAATGGAACTTGGATATCAGATCGGTAGTTACATGATAAACCAATGATGGATGGCTAGGAAATAAAGAAAAGATGGGTGGTTATCTGATAAAACAAAGATGGATTTTTCTGTTATAATCTATATATTAGTGGTTACGTTATAACATCTAATGCATTGGGTATGGATATCAACTGTATAGATATTCCATTTGTAAGAGTGGTTTGTGGAAGTAGACCATATGGTTATTCCATTTAAGTATGATTATGTCCTATGTTACATTTTATGTGATATATGTTGTTCTCTACGGGTTTATAGTAATATTTTCATTACCAAAAGGGTAAGAAATGATCTTATATTCAGAAAATAGTATTTATTACTTCATAATGGTAAAAATTATTACTTTATGATAAAGTATTCATAGTTTTTATGTTTTTCTAAGACTAATAGTTTTTTTCTTTTTGTATTCCTTTTTGATATTTTTATACTCATCCCTTGTTTTGAAATATTTTTCAATGGTCATAAAAAAGAATAGAGTGAAGAAAGGGATAATGGAAAAGATATTCTATTTAAACATGAAATGACACATTGTTTCCTTTTAAAGAGTTTTATTTTATGAAAAAATTGATTCTGAGTAGAAGAGTCTACATTGAAAATTTTGACCTATTATGAACTAGTTATGGACTAATTCTATAAAAATATAAACCTGAAAACATCCTCAGTGTGAATTAAAGTCAAATTATTGACTTATCTCATGATTATGTAAATGTTTAAGGATATGGCTTTATAGTTGGTATCATATGTTGATTTAGATTACTTTAGAGGTTAGGATCTTATAAGGGTGTATGTTAAGGATCACATATATCTAATAGGGTTATTTTCACATGGAATCATTTAGAGGGTTATGGTAAATTAAGATGACTAGATAAAAAACTGAACAATAGAGATATAATGAGGTTGATGTATTAGAGTAATATAACTGTTTTTATGTTATTTTTACCCAAAAGAGGATTCTTTTTTAATAATTTATTTCATGTTTATGTGATGATTTTGTTCTTTAGATTAAGAATTATTTTTGAATATGGAAGGAATGATATATTTAACCTTATTATCCCCCCCGATGATTTGATCATCACTGTTATGGAAAATTCATATTTGAATGATTTTGATAGATTCTTGAGTATTAATATCACCTGTAAGAAATTTTTTTCCCAACATGTACCATTTGTAAAATAATTCTATGGTCCATGGTATCAATTTCATATGATTTCAGGATCTTATCTTATCCAAATCAATAAAAAAGTTAAATGATAGAAGTGGAGTGAAAATTTACTTTTTGAAAGATAGAAAACTTCCTAAAATATAAAGGTAACATCATAAAGATCATGATATCAGGATTCAAGGAATGATTTATTTTCATTTTCATAATGAATAAAGCATCTTTGGATTGATATTTATAAATGATGTTGATATTTGATCTACAGAAATGATGTATTAATAAATAAGGTGTAAATTCATATGTAATGGATTATGAATAATGATGAACGATTAATAATTCTACATATATATAATTCAATATTTATTGTTGATTGTTGGATGATAAAATGTTTAAAAGTATTAATTCTATTTGATGATAAGTTTACATTGGAATTTTTTTTCTATTTTGTGTATCCTAAAATATTGATATGTGAAAATGGTATTTAAGGAATAATTAACTTTTCTTGTGTTAACATAATTGATATCCTTTAGGTTTCATATATTATTTTGTTTCTGAGGTGATTAATGGTTATTACATTTTGTGATGAAAAATGAAAGGTATTAGATAACCTTTGAGGTTAAAAAAAGTTATGGTAAGTATTTAAGAAATTATCTTATTTTTGAGAATGTAATAATAATGATATGGATTTATAATGATATGGTTTTAGTAAAATTACAACATATCAGATGGGTGACAAACCATTGCATTTGGAAAGGCCGCATGAATCAAACCCTCAACCGAAGGGTGGCAAGGCTGCATCACCTACCACTAACCTACATGAAGTACCTAGTTAGTATGACTAATTATTTTTAAATAAATAATCATATAGATTAACATTAAGTTTATTTTGGAGATGTATATTTTTTGAATGAATATCTTAAGTATTGGAAAATCATTTGGGTATTATGTGATAAATGTTATATTAGAAGTCATTCACTATTTTAGGAACTTTATATGACTATGGTAAATAGAGTACTATGGAAGTATATTTGAGGAATAAAGGATTATTTTTTAGATAAATCTATGATTTAATTGTGGACTTATGGGAATTATGTTATTTATGGAATTGATTAACCTATATTGGTGAATTTTTTTAGGTCAATTGTTTTTTGTTATGAGACATTAAGAGTGGTTGATGTTATTTGGAAAGAAATGTTAAAAATTTTCTTGGAAAACTATGAGATCAAATCCTTCTGAGTATTGGGTTTCAATCTGAGTTGGATTATTCTGGGGAATTTTAAGGACTTTTTTTGATGAATGGTCTATATAGAACATGGGTGTTACTGTTGAATTTTGGAGATTAAATTTTTTACCCCTCCTTATAAATGTTTTTTATTTTTGGGGGATTATCTATACTTGTACTAACCATTTTAGTTTTGGTTAATGTCTAAATATGGTGGAAATATATAGTTCATATTTTGTGGGTTATGTGATTCTCTAGATGTTGATTACAGTACTTCAGGTGTGACCAATTCATTATGAATACTCATCATTTAGATAAAAGAAGAGTTTATGGTAGAAATTTATTAAAGTATGAAACTCCACTTATCAACTAAGTATATTTCCTTATCTTATTATTTTAAGTAGTAAAATAATTCCTCAAATTTATAAGAAGGATCGTAAAATAAAAATGTTTTCCTTTTAATTTTCCTATTGTGAAATCAATGACCATTTAACACATCATATGTTTTTTTGTTTTTATGATGTCAAATTTCTCCTGATCATGTAATCTATCACTCTCCATCAGAACATGACACTTAGTTTTTCTTTAATATCCATGTTTTCCTACATGGTATCCTAGTATGTGTTATCTTGGTAGATATTTGTAATTCTATTTATTTATTTTAAAGTGGAAGTTTAAATAATCATTTTTCCAATGTGGTATTGCAATAACGGTATTTCAAAAATCCTTTCTTTAGTTACGAACCCCAAATTCAAATTGTGAGGACACAATTTCTGAAAGGGGGGAGGACATAACATCCTAGGTATTTATAGAATAATACATTTTCATAAATATAAATATTAATGAATAAAATATTAATTTCAAAATTAAAGTGAAAATTTTTCCGATAGCATACTCTATACTCAACAATAGGTTTTTCCCAAATCTTACGTTGCACACAATATCACATTATACCAAAAAATAATACAATATTATTATTATTATTTTAAAAGGTTGTCAACGCTTAGCCTTTGTATTGGTAAGAATGAAAATAAATAACAAAAATATGATTATATATGTTTTTAAATGGTTTTACATTTATCTAATAAATCATTGAAGCTTTAAATTAGAATGAATCCAATTTTAAGCATAAAATAATTCAACATTTTTAAAAGGTCATTCTAACACCATTTGATGGAAAACATTTTTTTAATATATTTCTTATCACTTTTATAAGTTTAATTTTACATCATAAACCTTTCATTGAAATTGTTACATTGAAATTTACTTTAGTTGAAATTTTGATATTTTAATGGATAAAATTTAGATTTTAATGAATAGTGAAAAATACTCAACTTTAATTCAAAAATACGTTTTGATAAAATTTATTTTAATTGTTAGATTTTACTTTTAATTGATTCTAAATTGTAATTAGATTATTTTTTTTTATAATTTAATATGATTTTTTTAAATATAACTAATTTATCATTTAAATTTGATAAAACAACAAGCCAATATTTTGATGGTTTTTACTTTTAAAAAACCCGTTTTCTCATTTTGACAACGAGAATTAATTTTAAATTAATTTATTCCAATTATGGGTTATGAATTTGGAAAAATGGATTCCATATTTGGATTTATAAGTTCAAAATTTTATTAGTATGTACCTTTCATTTTTTGACATTATGAATAATACATTCTATATTTATTTTTATTTACCATAGTTAATTGGTAAATTAGGAAAATAAAGGTAAAACAAATATTATAATTATCTAAAAATTCCCTAACACATGTAATAATCCTATTATATGAGATATGGATGATAATTATCTTCCATGGGATGATTTTATGACCATATGATCTACTTGGGTGTGATAATTACATGCTATAACAATTAATTTAATATTAAGAGAAATATAACAAAATCATGTTTCTTTTTACTAAAATGATATTAAGGTGGGGTTATTTAAAGGATCACTTTGACTATAAATATTAATTGGAAAGATGAAAATATTTCCTACATCATCATATTTTATTTATAATTTTCAGACATTAAATAAATTAATTAATTTATGACAAAATGATGATGGAGTGAATTCTTTATTAATGAAAGATTCAATTAAATGATATTATAAATAATAAAATAAATGTAATTATAACGTTTTTATTCCATAAAATAATTTTACTTTTTATTATGACATGTTATATTTGATTTAATGTAGTTTTTTCAAATGAATCAAGTCATTATGAATAAAACAATCAACTATAAGATCGTGTCAAAATTTACATAAATGAGTTTTAAAACAAATAATATTTTATTAAATGATATAATAGTCATAAAACCTTTAGATTTCGACAAATGACATAGATAATACTAAATTTTTTATTAATGATCCACTTGAGGTTCTCTTGGCATTTTAATGTAACCATATTAACCATATAGAGGAAAAATATCAGAAGACTTGGTAAACGTTTACTTATTTAACTAAGGGTTAAATTCAAAGGATAAGTTTAAATTTGTGACCTAAACCTTTATAAAACCAATTGGTTGGGAGTATTTATAAAAATAATCATCTTTTCATTAATGTATATCACTTTGGAACTATAATAATTCTAAAATCAATTTATAATAAATAAAATATTTCATGACTTTCCAAAAGTGCCCCTCCCCCGTCTAATAAAAGGCCACCACCTATACCCACTTCCTCACAGCTATAAATCCCCATGAATCAAACAAATTTTTCTTAAATAATCTTAAAAAATCCATATATTCCTCATAGACTCATTACCTTGGCCAGAGATAAAGTGAAGGAATCCTTTTGGATCAAATCAAAAAGAGTTACCAGATTTAAAGGTAACATTTTCTCTCAAGATCTTTTCAATTATTTTATTTCTCTAAACCCACAAACTATATTTATTGAATTCTTTTATAACAATACCAGTATACTAAATATAATATGACGTTTTTATGATATGTTTTTGATCTATAATTAAACACACCTCCATCTAATTGATATAGAACATACTATTTCTGTGAACGTTGAACTGCTGCCTCATGAAACAATGATTGTTCAATTTTCTCTTTCAACCTATAACAGTGGCTATTATGATAAAATGATATATATATTGTCTCTATACTTATATAATTTTTATTTAAAACATACCTTTATGATTTTTATGTGGGTTAAATATGATAATTTCTTTGGAGGAAGTGTGGACTACCACCCCTCAAAGCAATGTGACTCATTTCAGCTATACATAGAACACATAAAGAATGGGTTTATTTAATTTATGAGGAATAAATGGAATTAATATAACAATAATATTATAATATAAATTTATATAAATTTGTTTTTTTTATTTTAATTTGACAATGAAATGAAATTTGTGTTCATGCGTATGTACGACCTACCATCTCCATGAACGGTGCATTTCATTTATTATCTCTAAATATTATGGATGTTGTAAATAAATATATAATAGGTATATATGATATTTAAATCATGAATAATATTCTATAGATTATGTAATCTTTACTAAATAGACAATTTACACCCAAACAAGTTCATTTTCAACTCCAGTATTGAATATTGACAAAACACCAGATATGAACATAAAATATTTTGTAATTTTTATAACATGGTAAAAAGTTATATGAATTAAAAAATAAAATTGAAAATAGATCTAAAGAAAGTTGAAATTAACTTAATTCTATTATTCAAGAACATAATAATTGTACATGATGAGTTGGACTGAAGGAAGGGGACTTCATTTTAATCTACTTTCAATGAGACATATTTTGATGTTATACACCAAATTCTTTTATATGGTGTATAATAAACCACTTTTAATTTTAATTTAATTAAAAGGGATTTTTTCCGTAGAAGAATTTTACTAAACGAAAAAAGTAATTATTTTAACATATACAGTGACAATGACTTCTCCACGACCATAACTTTTATTTGAAATTTGGCTACCTCTAAATGCATTAATGTTTTTAAATGAAAAGAAAACCCTTATTCCTTTTTTGGGTTGTTTTGGTATTAAAAATGGTTTTGAAAGTGGATTTACTATTTCAATATCTTGAAATGATCTATTGTGATTCAAAATGAAATTTTATAAGTGAAATACTTATAATAGAGATCTTTTATTTGTTATGAATATACAACGGTACTTGGACATTTGATAGGTGGTTACGTGATAAACTAAAGATGGGTGGTTCTGTGGAAAACCAAGGGTGGGTGGTTACAACATAACGTTCAATGCATTGGGTATGGAAGTCAGTCAGAATACTATTCCATTTGTAAGAATGATTTATGTAAGACGACCATATGGTTATTCCATTTAAGTATGAGTATGTCCTAATTTACCTTTTATATGATTTATTTTTCTTTCTAGGGGTTTATGTAAATATTTTGGTTAAAAAAGGGTATAAAATGATCTTATATTTAGTGATGAATATTTAAAACTTCAGAAAGGTTAAAAGTATAACTTTTTTGATAATTTTTTCATGTTTTCCATATTTTCCAAAGACTAACAATTTTCCTTCTTTGAGTATCCATTACTAAAATTTTTATATTCATCCCATGTTTTGAAATGTTTTTCATAGGACTTAATGAAGAATAGAGTCAAGGATGGGATAAAGGAATTTTTATGTTGTTAAAACATGAAATGACATCATGTATCTTTTTAAAGAGTTTTATTTTGTGAGAAAAATTATAGTGAGTAGAAGTGTGTACTTTGTAAATTTTGAGTTGTTATAAATTAGTTATGGATTAATTCTATGAAACACTTAAACTAAAAAGATCCTCAATTTGAATTAAAGACAAATTAATGACTTATCTCAAGATTTTGTAAATATTTATGGTTGGGGCCTTATAGTCATAAAATGATGGTTGGTTTGTCTATGATTTTATTCCAGGGATTTAAATTCGTATTGATTTGATGTTGTTGCAATTGTTCTAGTTTTTCAAATTTTGGTGATTTATTAACTATTATATATATAAGTTTATATGTATTTATATACATTTATGCATATTTATTTATAAGATATATATATTTATCAATTTATATTTGGATATTATATATAATAGCATCTATACATAGATATTTATAGGTATTTATTCATACTAGACTATATTTATAGACATTAAGAAATATTTATACATATTTATGTTTATATTTTTTATATATTATGTTTTTATATATACATTTATATGTATTATTATTTATTATTAACATATTTATTTATTTATTTATTATTTATTTATTACAAATAAATAAATAATTTAATAATAATTTCATATTAGATATTAGTTATTATTTATTGTTCACTATTTATTATTTATGATTTATTATTTACTATTTACTATTTCTTATTTATTATACATTTGTTGGTTATTTATTGTATTTAATTTATTATTGATTATTTATTGATCATTTTTTTGTTAATTATTAATTACTAATCATTCATTTCATTTTTATTTGTCATGTATTATTTGTTCTTTACTATTATTTTTTAATAATTTTATTTATGTATATGTGTTTATATGTATTTATCTATATATATGTGTGGGAGTGTGTGTGTGTGTATTGAAATATCTTTAATCACCAAATTAATTGCACGCCGAAGTGGTAAAGTATTTATAGAATAACTGAGAGGTAAGAGGTTCAATTCTCCCACAAAACATGTATATTTATAATTGTTGTATGACATGCATGAAATATTCATGCATAGTGGGAAATAATAAATAATAACAAATAAAAAGTGATAATAAATAATAAATAATAATAAATAATAATAATAAATTTTAATAAATAAAAATAAATATTAATTTTAATATATAATAAATATTAAATAAATAAATAAATAGTTAAATAATATGAAAACATAAAAAACCAATTTAAAAAAAATCTAAAAAATATTTTAAAACTATTGCTAAACATTCCAATACTGTTTTCAAAACCACCACAAAATTATTTCAATAATATTTTTTTGAAATCCACATTGAGATGTTCCCTAAAAACACTTTTCACAGCGGTTTTGAAAACCAATATGAAATGATTCTGTGGCAGTTGCAACAACTACTAAACCCAAGAAAACCCATAAATACTATTTTTTATTATGTATAATGAATAAGACTCACTGTCTTTCTATATTCATGCTTCTCATTATTAGTTCAAACTATAGTATGTGATGGCATTAGCCAAGAATCAAACACTTCCATTTTTCTATGTATCCCAGTTACTTACATTTCTTATGAGATATGTGTATATTTCACTTTTTGAATCACTTGGGGACCTATAATGTAGGTATGTTGTCCCATCCTTATCATATAAAGATCTGGACTTATCAACATAGATAATTATTCCATTTATTTCTACTTTTTTTCTTAAAAAATAACTTCATCTTCATATACAAGTAACTGTAAACTGTTTTACCCAAAAATCTCAAAATACAAATTATTATCAACACCTCATATTTTAAATTCTAGCCTCTTTATGTATGTTTCAAGTGCAGCATAATATATATGTGGTAGTTATTTTAGACCACATAGAACCTTCTTTTATCTTCACTCTTTATTTTCATCACTTCCAATCAAGATACCCTCAAGTTTATCTATATACACTTCTTCCATAAAAATCCAATTTAATAAATCTATGTTATCATCCACATGAAATATTAGGCAGCCTCTTTGTGCTTCCACTTCCATAAATAACCTGAAGAGCTCAAGCCTATGCACAAGTGTGAAGGTCTACTTCACACTGACTCCTTCCACCTAAACATAACAATTAGATACCAATTGATGTTAATTTCATACTAAAACAAAATGTTTATTGAATATACTAAAAAAATAGTTCCATTCATGTTTTTATATTTGATTATCTCCACTTGTTCCCACATTTAATTGTTATAATTAATATCTAACTCTTCATTTGTGTATTTCACTCATGTTTCATACTTTTTAGATTCCCAGAATGATAAAGGTTCCACTATTGACATCATAATATCATTATCTATAGACCTTATCTTTCTTATTGGAGTTGGTAAAATTTTTCCTCCAATAATATTTGATGCATTGAACCTCAACTAGAAAATTATTTTCTAAGATGGAGTCTTAGGTTTTTCAATAATTGGTTTCTCCTAAAATTTAACATGTATATATTCTTCATTCATAGTGCTTTGTATAGTTTCTATATTTTATATGAAATCATAAACTTCTTTATATTACTTATCTATAAATGATCTTATATTTTTATTTTATTCTCTTTAATCTCTAAACATTTCATCTTATTTTTAATAATTTTAACAAACAATTTTTTGGGCACTTGTATGCCATTCCCATTATTGAGTATCCCAAAAATACTCATTCTTTTAATACATAACAATATTTTTCATGGTTTCCATGATTTTTTTAAAAATATAACTCTTACTTACAAAATCCCATAAGCTTTTTAAAAATTATTTCCTGTAATTACACATCTCATAGGGAGCACATTCTAGTCTAAGTATTAGAATAGCCCAATTTTGAGTGTTAAAAATGAAATGAACTTCCACTTTCTTGTGGCAATGTGAAACACTACTTTTAATAGGAAATGTATTATCCATGTGATTCACTATTCATTTTTGACATTCTAAAAACTAATTTTTTCATGGCGTGATAGATAATGATACTTAATTCTTTATATGATTCTTTTCAATATAATTTTAAAATTCAATGAATATGTATTTAGTTGTATTTTTAGATAATAGAGTCTTGATGGTGAATCTAGTTTCATTATCTACTCTCCTTATGTATCTCTTAATTTAGTCTATCATTTCCTTCTTACTATGCATACACATAACACATGACATCAAGTTCTAATCATCAACAACGAGTATGAATTATCACTCCATATGTTATTGACATATTCATATGGACATAAAAAAACCATGAGGAATGTTCCAAACAAGTTTAATAATTTTTTATCATTATATCGATAAGTGAAATGTTACCTCAATGAATGTATCACATGTTATCTCTCTATAATTATTTATATTATAAATTTACACTACAACATTTTTTTGACATATTATATATTCTTTGATGGTGAATATGTCCCACCCTCTAATGCTAAATATTATTTTATTCCTCAACAGAAAGAAATATTTTTATCTCTTTTATGTTAACCTATTGAATATTAACATTAGTTCACAATCTTATCATAAGAGAATTTACATTTATTATATTGTTGAAACAACCCTTTCAATTAAATGTAACACAGAGCCTTTAGTCAAAATGCAGACATACACTTAGGAGATCGTACCTCTCTCCATTCACTAGGAGTACATCTATGTTCTTAAAATATTATCATTTGAGTATTTTTTTAATGATTTATTTTTTCAATGATATATTATTTCTGAAACAAACAACACTATCAAATATTTCCTTTATATTCATTAGAATATTTTCATTACCAATTATATGGGATGAGGACCCACTGTCTAGGATCTGAGTTTTATAATTCCTCATTACTTTGAGTAAAGATTACTATGTATTCTCTTTCTATATTATCCTAATTTATTTTTAATAGATACATGTTTTAGTTGTTATTTTCACCTGTTCCTCCATTCATTCTTAAATATTGGAAATAGTTTCAAAATCACCAATTATCCATAGAATATAGTTATATTTTTGTTCACTAATCTTCTTGTATTTATGTGGGTAAATTTACAATAACTTTCTTTTATTAAATGCCTATAATTAAGATATTTTTTATAAATTAACAATAGTTAAAAAAATATCCCTAATTATATCTACTGATTTGGAAAGAATGCTATGAATATAAATTTTTTTCATGCTACATGTGGGGTTCTCCCCTTATATTGACCAAACCCTCTAAATATAAGGCCCCCACATGACCAATTAATCTATAAAATTGGAATTTCATAGTTGGGAAAATTTTCCACTTTTCTCCCCCACATTTATCTTAATTTAGTATAGTTATAATATTTAGGTACAATTATTTGGGACATAAGTTTTACCTTTAACTCTAATATCCCCTTGTTTGATATAGATAATAAATTAGACTTTGAGATCTCAACATAACATCCAATACCACTATTTCTCATACACATCTGTATTTTTTCAAAAAACAATTCCCAACCCATCCCAAATTTATTTACATATTTTCAATAAATTCTCATCACAGAAACTCACTATTATATCTTGATAACTAATTCAATTGATTTATCTTCATTTATAAACATACCTTTTATGGTAACCACTTCCTTTTCAAGATAATTGATTGTAATTTATTTTTAATTTAGATAATAATTGACATCATAAATTACTCTAATATGTTCATTAGTATTTTTTTGAATTCAAATACTTATTCTACACTTGTATAAATCAATTTACGATCTTAAAATACATCCTTTAATCTATATATTTCATCATTATTAAGATCAACATATTCTGAGGAATCTTTTGGAAACGATCTATTTTTCATAATCTTCATTCCTTTATTGTAAATATATTCCATATCTTATTATAATTCAACATTAATCTCAACCATACCCTCATTATTGTCATCATAATCTAATTTTTGTTTTTTGATTACAATAATGAAAATTATTACATCCAATTTTTCCTAAATAAACATATTTATCTCTTATTTTATGTAATATTTATTATTATCTTACTCCTTTATCATAATGTTATTCCATCGAAATTTCTTAACAGAGGAGATTCTTTTTATTAATGTCTCTTTTAAGGGGATTAGTAGCTTTTAAAAACTGTCCATTTATTTTTATTCTTTAATAAACCTTTTATGAAATTTGGATTCAATATACCCAACATTTACATACCTTAAATAGGTCTGGGAAATATTTCCTTCAAATATTCTTTTCCACTCTTCAATTTTAGTTTTACCATAGAAATAGACTCACCATATACATATTCTTTATCACCAACTTCTTTATTGATTTCTAGTGTATCTATGGATTTAAATTAAAAATCCTTGCAGTCTTATTTTTTAGTTCCCTTAGGTTTAATAAAAAATTCGTATTCCAATAAAACACTACATAGGCTATCAAGAATCATGTTTAAAAAATTTGTCTCTTTAAGAGTTGAAAACATTTTTTAATACACAGGTGGAGGTCTTCCTATTAATTTCTTTCTAAAATTAACATCGTTAATTTCATCACCAATCCCTCAAAATCCATCTACCTCAACAAAGTAGTCAGTGAGACCAGATATGTTCCAATTAGGATACATTTTAATCATGATAAATATTGTGTAAAATGTGAATCTTTTCTTCTTTGACCTTGTTGTATCCTAAATAGATATTTTCATGTTTATCCCATACTTAATTAGAAAAGTAAAACTCATCACATTTGAGATAACCCAAGATAAAAATTAATCAATAATACTTGAAATAAATGATTTAAATATTATATTCCCCAGGTAGTTGAAAAACCCAAGGACCTAATATTCTAGCATCTCAGAGATTATCTACATAAATATCATATTTTACTATACTTGTTACTGTTTTCTATATTCTCTACCTAAAGAACCTTTTAATAAATTTAATATGATATAATAATCAACATAACATAGGGAATAAAAAATAAAAAATGTGTGAGATAAATTTATATGCATGGGGAACTAATTAATTTGGAACAGTTTTGATCATAAAATTTTGATAAATAAAAATATGAGATAAATATCTAATAAAAAGATCAATGGAACATAAAACCATAATAAGGTAATTAATGAGGGAAAATATTAAACTATATTACATGTATAAAACAAGAATACTAAAACATGGGAGTATAACATATATTTGATGAATATAATATAGAATATACATAACCTTGTAATGAAACATATCATTAGAAAAAAGAAACTTAAAAATGTTGCATAGTAATAAGCATAAAAAAAATTGAGTAAACTAATTATTCCTACACATATATGTACCATCTTATCTCATCCACACATTAAAATGTGAGAAAAATTTTTATGACCATTCCATTGTAAATAATCTCATTATGTCCTTGCCTTACATTCAGATGATATATTAAACCCAACAAATGTATTGAAATATGATATATGACCCCAACCATCATCATCTAAATACATGTGAACTATATAAATATCCCAAAACGTGATCATTTGAAATCAATGGATATTAAAAGATTCATTCCCAAAAGGAATCATATCATAATATAATGTAGATGGAGATCAAAACATTTCTTCATGTTAAAAATTACTTGGAGAAAAAAGATGGTGAAAATAATAAAGTGCTCTTAAATCCATTTAAAAACTATAATAAATAATTCATATATATAAATTATAATCAAACAAATTTTGGGTAGGAAAAAGGAGTCTTTTGAAACCCATATTATAAGATTTCAAAATATTGGATCTTTGAAAATAAACAACATTCAAGTAAAGAAAATCAAAGTGTAAAATATAGATTTGAAAAGAAAAAAAATTATTTATTAAACATTAAGGGTTTTATTAGAAGAAGCTAAAAACATATAAAATTTGAAAGATTTTACTTTATAAAATAGGTAAACTGATAAATGAAGAATACAATAGAAACAACATAATTGGATTTCAATAAAGAACATAATTTCAGTTGAAAAAACATGGATGTGGAAGACGAAGAACCATTGGTAGGAACATGATTTATTCTTACCAATTTCAAAATTTTCATTGATAATGTAATTAATTTTTGAATGTTTCATCAAAGTAGATAAGTAATTTACCGGATAAAAATATATTTCTATATTGAATTTGGTATTTTTTTAATAATTTAAACATTTTAGATCACATCCATGTTGGAAAGCCTATGACTTAATGATTAAAATATTAAGATGATAAAGAACTTACTATGAACTCATTATAATTCAAACACACTCTAAACAACTATATAACAAATATAAATATCTTATTCAACTACGTTTGAACTTCATTAATATAGTTTAAATATTATAAACATGATTTATAATAATTCATTAAAAATTTATGAATAATTTATGAAATAATTTTACCATTCGGTGTTATAAATTTTGATTATTTCATCCACATTTTTCGTATCGATATTGATAGTAATTCATTTAATAAAATTTAATAATTAAAAGATGATTGAAGATATAGGAATAGTTTTTCTTGGATTTCTGAAATATATTTTTCATTTTATGTTAAACATGGATTTTGTTTGTGAAGATAAAATTTGTGATGAACTAGTTTTAGTGTTTTTATTGAATAAAATGTGGATTTTTAATAACTAGTATAAATGTTAATGATACCTTTATAGAACCATAAACCATTAATTATTTATTGACCAATGGAAAATAATACCGTTAGTTTTTTACCTTTGTCATTCATGAAAATTATTTATATTAATGTTCATGTAGGTTGTAATACCGATCCAAACAAGAACCTACCATAATCGATGTTTGATTATGATTATGAAAGTAGATTATTATAGAATAATACAATTATAAATGAGGTATAATGGTATTATTTTTATATTTGTAAGCTTTGAAATTATATTTTATGTAATTTTAAAAAATAAGGATACAAAATTGATGGAAAATGAGATAAGTTACTTCATAGAGATGGTGGTCTACACATAAACACGATTAACATTTTCATTTCTCAATGAATGAGAGATAATGGATTTGGATTATAATTTATCTCTTTATAATCATAATTATGTTATATATTTCACATTTCTTCATTAATTCCATCATTATAACTAACAAAGATAGGCATTGGTGAAAAATAAAAAATGTCACTTTATGGTGGTGGTAGTCCACATATACACAAGAATGAAATTTTTATTTTTATTAATGAAAAAGGTAAAATGTGTTTAATTATTCTTAAACAAGGTAATAAAATTCAGTATAAAAAGGTATTAATTCCATTATATATATATGATAAAAACTCATTTGGGTTCATATGTTATAAATGAAAATAAATTAGGGAAAGATTAAAAAGAACATTGAGAACCTATGTTTTCACATAGAGTAATCCTTAGAAATTGAGGGATTAAGATAAATTATTATGAAAAGAATATTAAGTGGAAAGGCTTATAGGGGAGTTAATTTATTCCAATAGGAAATATAAATTCAAAGTGATTTCTAAGGGGTTGTGGAAAATCCCTTTAATAAGTTGTTCGAATGAAATTTTCATAATTATTTATTCTTAATATAAAAAGAGACCATATTTCATATGCTAAGAAGAAAAAATGTAAAATAATGGATTGGGGAAAATTATTGGTCAATATAAACTGCCAAAAATCAATTAGAAACATGTTTTTATCTAGTAAATCCTTTTAACAATTTGTAAATCACTTTTTACCCTTTTGTCTATTACTATCATGACTAGTTTTTACCTAGGTAATTAATTTTTTATTCTTAAATATTAAATGGGACCTATTAAATTATATGAAAATAATAATTAAAATTTCGAAATCTATGTTATCATATTATGTTTATAAAAGTGATAAAAATTAATTTTATGATAATAAACATATTAAAACAGTTTTAAAGGAAGTTACAACTGAAGTTATATATTATAATATAAATTTTTTATATTAATATTAGTATTTTTAAATATATATTGTTATTAAGAAATACATATTTTATCAATAAAAATCATTAAAAAACATCTATGTTTTTATTTAATCTTCATTTTGTTATAGAAATCATTGTTTTTATAAAAATAGTATATTCACTATTCCAAAAAGAGTCAACCTATTAGAAAAGTCCCCAAAATTCATCCTAAGATAATATTTTTTTCGTGGTCTAGAAATATTTTTCATTTTTTTATCTTTAAATTATAATGTTTTAGAATAATAATTTTAAATAAAATCATAAAATTTAATGAAAAAACTATTTTTGTAGAAAAAATAACTTTTCAGAAAATTAATTTTTTTTTTCAGACTTAAAATTAATTAACTATAAAATTTGGATACAAATATATATTTATATAATATTTTATTATTTGTTTACCTCAATTTATTCCTTCCAATACCAAATATTTTTATGATTATTATATTTAAGTGGTGTCACAGTTTTTTTATGTTTTATGTTTTGTGTAAAGAAACGTTTTTCAAAAATGTTTGTTTAAGTGGTAAATATATAGTAAAATATCATTCTATCCACTAAAAATTATTTTACCGTAAAAATTTTATTATTTGGAGAAAACATTTATGTTAAAATTTTCCCATTATGTCCTTAGGTACCCACATAACTTCTTCAAACTTATGGTTTCACCATGGATGTTTAACCAGGTAGGTGGACTAATTTCACAGTACATTATAACTTTGATCCTTGACTACCATAGGTTTTTCCTTATATGAGATATCATTCTCAAATTTCGCAACATCTAAGCTAAGTACATGTGATGGATATGGTATACAAATTCTTAAAAGTGATATGTGTTACACATGACAAACTTGGGAGATATCAGGAGGGAGTTCTATGTGATATGATATAACCTCATAACAATCAAGGATCTTGAAAAGACTGAAGTAATTATTGCTAAACTTTCCATTTTTTTTCAAAATTCATCACCTACTTCCAAGGAGATATCTGGAAAACACAATGTCACCAAATTCAAACTCTAGATCATATTTTCTATTGCCTTTATATTTTTTCCAATTACATTGAAACACATTCAGAAACCCTTGAATGGTTTGAATCTTATCAAAAATTTCTTGGTCATGTTTAGGACTTATAAACATCATCTCCCTAATTTTATCCTTGTATGACATAATCTTACATATCTTCTCAATAATAACCTCATATGGTTCCATCTAAATGCTTGATTTGAAAAAAAAATATCATATGAGAACTCAACCAAGGAGAAATATTGATCTCAATATTCATATACGTATACTAAACATGAAGTTATCATATCCACATGAGTTTTTATGATCCTTTTAGAATAAACATCTATATAAGGGTGATATGAAATGTTGAAAATTATCCTTTTCTCCATTTCATTATACATACTTATATATAAGATAGATGTAAAACTCAGATCTTGATATGATATAATAGGAAATGTTACTCCATACAGCCTTACAATTTACCTTTTTGTATATATTAGAGAGGTGGTTAATAGAGAAATATTCTTTAATGTCATTAAAAACAACTGACATTATAAAGAAATAAAATACAACCCAAATGGAATTATAACCTTTATATTTAATTGGAGTCCTACAATGAAAACTATGGTGATTTTTCCTATTTAAATATTGGTATGGATAATGGTTTCTACATACCCTAAGTGTTTTATCATTCTGACTCATATTTTAGTCATAAAAAGAATTGATATATGTATTCAACAATTTCTATGTTCATGTCATCACAAATGATGTTTTGTCTTAGATATCTATACATCTATGTACCTCCTAGATAAATAGTGAAGGATGAGCTTTGGGAATAATCCAAAAGTTTCTTTTTAAATTTTGGTTTTTATTGTAGACATATCTATATTCCAAACTATATAAATTCATACTTATAAAATTAGATCTATAGAATATTGAACACCTTTTTCAATGATCTATATCATATTTTTAGGCTTCCTTAATGTTCTTGTGAATATAAGTTTTAGAATTTAGTTGGAAAATATTATATTTTCCCCTCCCCTTATAAATTGAAGATTAAACCTCTCCAAATTCATGAATATTAGAAATTTTTAAATCATTATCCTAAATACAGTGACATGATATTTCTTTCTCAAATAATAATTTTGTTTATTTTACTTTCCCAAATGATAATTAATTGAGCAGTCATAATATTTTATTAAAGATAAACATTTATTTTGCTGCATATTCTACCTCTTTTGTGTGAATATATATTTTAATATATTATGATAAATATATATATCGCAATTTTCAATGTATTTAGAATTCCTAAAACTCATTAATGGAAAGATAATATCCAGTAGCAATAAATCTTACATTGTGTAATGTTTCTCATGAATCGTTAATTGGAATGAGAAATAAGCTATTACCACATCATTAAATATAAATATGAATATGAATATCTATTTTAACATATCACTATATATTAATAATCGTTCCCAACTGTAAGGTACTGTAAGTACAGGAGTAGAAGTAACATATTTTTTAGTTTCTTGAATAATTTTTAACATTCCTCTATCTAAAAAAAATAACTCCCTCCCATGTTAACAAGGTTAATAGATTTTACATATGTGAGAAATTTATCACGATGTCCTGGTAATATCCTACAAACCTATGAAAACTATGGATCTCAGTTACAGTGGTTAGTCTTGGACATTTCTCAACAACTGTTAGCTTCGATGGATCTACTAACATACCATTTCTAATTCTTACATGACCCAATATTAATACTTTTTGTAGCGATTATTTATAATATATAAATTTGGCATGTAGTTTCTCCTTATTGAGGTCATTAAAACATTCCTCAAATAACCTTAATGTTGTTTCTTATCATTGAATATATAATAATATCATATTTAAAGGAAACCAAAAATTGACTAAGGAAGTATCTAAAGACCATCCGTTATATCAATACTTATTGTTGTTACATTAATAAGTCTAAATGGAATCACTATATATTCATGGTGTCCTTTTCTAGTATGGAATAATATCATGGAAATTCCTTCTCTTATGATACATAAATCAAAATATCTAGATTGAATGCCAATATTTGAGAAGTACTAAGATCCTTTTATCTAATCGAATAGATCATCAATAAGGGTGAATGGATACATGTTCTTGATTATGATTTTGTTAAGATCATGATAATTACAGAAAATACACACTAATTAATTATTCTTTGGGTAAATCATATTGGATCACCCAATAATGTATGAATATGGAATAATACAAAAATTTTATGTATTCTCTCATAGTTGATTCATTAATTTCTCTAATTCAACCAGATCCATTATATATAGAATCTTTGATATAGTCATGAATCTAGGTGTGAGTTTTTTTTAAAACCCAACCAAATACTCAAGGGGAAGAAGAGTCATTTTATCCAGAAATATATGTTCATTATTCAATACAATAACTATTTCATCAATGTTGGATTCCTCCCTAATCATTTGATCAATGTATCACTCATTACAAGGTAGAATTACTATATAATATAATTTTCTACATAGTAATTTCACAATCATCCCTCTATTAATAATTAATAACACAATGATTTGGGATAACAAATGATACTTCCTTATCTTTTGTATTGATATTTATTTTATTTAATATATGTCAATCTATAACCAATATTACATTAAGTTTATTCAGGGGTAGAAGAACTATATTTTCAAAAAATGTCTCCCCACAAGTCATGATATGATAAGATTTATTTTTCATAGACACAATCATCATTCCAATAGGGGTTTTAATAGATAGTTCAATACCCAATTTCTGAGGTTCTGAGTAAATATTTCTAAAAAAAATATATGAAATTAAATAATAAAAAAAGAATAAAATAATGCTTTTAAAAATCTAGAGTTAAGGTGTAACGCCCCGACCCTAGATACCCAGAGTCAGTTTATTATTTCATGACATTGGCATGATCACAAAGTATCAAGTCTCGAAAGACCGATTAGTTTAGTATTCTTGGAAACACTAGATATATTAATAAGTCTTATATTAAATCATAAGGTAAAAAAACTACAACAACATCTTGTCTTCATATCCCCTCATACTATCCCTGGAGGTCATTCATAAATTACTTCTTCAAATCCTGGGAAAAATAAAACATTGAAAAGGGGTGAGCTCAAATGCCTAGTAAGGATAACAATATAGCAGAAACATTCATAAATAAGAATAAACAATTAAGGCAATGTATAACTAAAACAAAATCCTTTTAAACTTTTACTTCATCATAGTATAAAAAAAATAAAATGAAATAATGCCATTTACTTATTCAAATGGATATTCTACTAATCGAATAATCACATGCAATATCAATAACCACTTTCTTAATGATGGAATTCATAATTCCAGACTATCATAACCACATAGACATGGCCTCGTTCCAAGACTACAAATACAATTTTGCCAAGGCCTTGTGCCAAGACACTAGTTTGTCTCATGAGACCTATTGATGCATCGAGGAGCTATAGAGGGCTCCACCTGTCACTTATTAAGTCCAATGCATTGCTCATATGAACAGGTTTAAACATAACATAAATATTCGTATTAAAACTAGCATACGAAATGTCAATACTTTAACCACAAACCATGAATGGTATAAAAAATAGCACATCCACAGTCAAACATAACTCATTCGACACAATATGGAAGATTGTATTGTATCACATTAACCTCAATCAAGAATAATTAAGGATATTGACATAGATAAAAATAATCATCAAAACTATTTGAGAGAAATATCCCCCTTTTTCTTGAAATCATTTAAAAGTCACACTATTTGTCAAGAAGCCATTTAAAAATAGATTTTTGAATCAAAGTGTCCCATACGACTTTGAAACTTTTAAAAGGAGTTTTAATTTTAATACTTTAATGTCCATATGAATAAATCCTTAAAAACATTTTTTAAAACATGGACATTAATGAGTAATATTTAGAATAATAAGTCTTTAAAACATTTAAAAATGGTATTTTAGTTAGAGTTTCTAACCAAGATAGAGACACTTGAATACAAATAATTGAGGTAATAAAAATATTTTAATATCATGAGAATAATGGGATTCATGATATACTTTGTCAAAGTACATTATATACACCACATAAAAGTGATTTGGTGTATATCAACAAAGAAGTCTCAATGGAATGTAAATTGAGATGAAATCTCTCATAAAGGTCATACCCTTAGGTTAAGGATAAATCAATAACATAGTTATGTGTGAAAAATATAAATACACTAAATATGATTGGATATTCAGTGTAAAACAATCAAATAACATTCACACATAATCTTGTAAAAACAACACCAATGAATTGGATGTTTAACTCAACAAATGGAGAATGAGTTAAAATTACTCTTATCAAATTCATATCGATGACTTGAGAAATTATCAATGGAGTGATTATGTGAATCAAAAGTGTATCCACAGAAAAGGGGAGTGGATATTATGACATAATAAAATGAATAGTGATTCCACACATAATCTCGAAGTTAAATAATCAATGGAGTTTGTGTAAAGCCGAATAAATGGAAATGGAAATTTCAATTTTTTTTATCGATTTGGTAACTTATGAAACATACACCCATGAAAGAAGGATCATACAATTATGATTTAAATACCCATAAATTAAAGTATAATACACAATGAATACAATTATGGGTAGTACACATACACCACATGGAATAAATAAGTGGTGAACAATGGAATTCTCACGAAATTAAAAGTGAGATAAGAAACCCCTTACTTTGTACATTTTCCTTGGTCTACGGTTGGTTATCCTCTTGTATAATGGTTAAATAATTGTTATTTAATTATACCATAATCATATTCATTAATATGATATCATATATGATCATTTAACATTGATTTGTTAATAATATCTTAGAATTATCTTCATTTCGGGTGTTAACGGGTTCATTTTACTTTATATTCCTTGTTATGTGATCCATATTTGTTTTTAATGGGATGTATATTATTCATATCCAGAATTATATCATGTCTTTAAACATTATTTTTAATCATCAAATGAGAATTATACTTGATTGGATATGATAGAGAATGAATCTCATCTCGTTCATGGAGACGGTAGTCCGTACGTACGCACAAGCGACAATATCATTATTTTGATATTAAAATAATATATAATTGGATGTTATATCATATATACAGAATAATTATGATGTTATATTTATTATTTACATGAATTACAAATCATTATTATACCCATCCAAATAATAATTTATCGAATAACAATTACACCACGACGTGGAGACAATAAGCTGTACGTACGCACATATGGTGACTTGTTATTCAAAGGGTGGATAGAATAATGAATATGGTTATACCATATTTATAATAATATTAAGTTATATATTAGATACTAGATTTATTATTTTAGAATGGGAATAACAAAGAAAGAAGAAGTGGAAGAAGAAAGGAACTTGAAAAGGAGTGGTTAAAACATTACCTCTTCTTCGGGTTCTTCCTTTTGATTTGATCAAAAGGGATCCATAGGATGGATTTATGATCAAACCAAGGGATCTAGGTTGTAGTAAGGTAAGTTGAGAGAGTATTTGGGCAGGGTTTGCCCGAACAAAAAGGCTTTGATGGTGTGAAGAAATGAGAAGGAGGAGTTCCCTTTTATAAGAGGGGTGAAGGGAACCTTTTGAAAATCTAGAAATATTAATTTATAATAAATTCATATTCAGTTTCTAATGGCTCCAAAGTTTATTAATTAAACTTCAATGTGTATATTGGTCGAAAACCATTCATGAAAAAGATTTTATACAGGTTTGAGTCATTATATTAACCTTATCTTTTAGTTTTAAGTCTTAGTTAATTAGTTTGACATTTACAATGTCACATTGTATTTTTATATTATATAGTTAATAAACATACTATATACATCTAAGATACAGAATAGTGGTCCATTAATGATTCAAATATCATGATATAAGTCTCTTGGACGATCCTTATATTTTTAGGAATTTAATATCAATTAAAAATATAATATTTGTTTTAAAAACTCTTTTATGTCAATAATGACACTATTCAATAATTGATTTTTGTTAAAATCATAACAGAATGATTAATTCGAAAAACGTTAATTAAATAAATCATAACATGTCATATTATCCTATAAAATTAGTGTAATTCATAAAAAGTCTCAAATTATATTTATTTGGGTATTTATAATATCAATTATTTTAATTTTTCACTATTATGGTAATTACTGCATCATAATTGTGTCATAAATAAATTAACATATTTAATGTCTAAAAATTATAAAGAAAATATAATTATGTAGGAAATCATTTTAGATTTCTAATTAATATTTATAGTCGAAACTAAAACATACATAACCTTATGTAAAAATTGTTTTTCTAAAAGATATATGCTTGTGTCATTTTTGAATTCATTTTAACTTAATTAAAATAAAGTGTCCCTATCACTTACAAGTGGCTCCATGGGGTCCCAAAAACCGACACAAATATGACCATGGTCGGACAGTTATCCACCAATAATGTTAGGACATGTTTTAGGGTAATTTAGTATCATTATAATAGAATTTTTTAACCCTTATTTCCCGGATTTACCCTTAACCATGGTAAATAAAATATTTACCTCAGTAATTATTCAAAATGTCAAAAAATAAAAGATATATATTCAAAAAATATGAACATCCTGATTCCAAATATGGAATCCATTCTTCCAAATTCAAAACACAGAAGTGGCAGAAATTAATTTAAAATTAATTCCCATTGTTAAAACAAAATGTGTGTTTTTAAGAGATAATAACTATCAAAAGATTGACACTTGTTTATATCCGGTTTAATTGTAAAATTATGTACAATGAACAACATTATATTAAATGGTAAAAATATATTCTAAATATACTTTAAAACCACTCAAATTAATAATTTATCAATATAAATTATTTCGATTAAAAAAGTTGTTTTTAATGAAAATTTAGTAATTTTCACTTTTCATCAAAATATAAGTGTTATCCGAAAGGTTCCAAAATTTCACCCTAGGATAAATTCGATATTCCGAATCCAAAAATGAAGTCTATTTTGAAATATAAAATATATATAATTTCAAAAAGTAGGTATTACTATTCATAACGGCTAGTTTGATCGGTTGTGGTGTGTTAGAACTCAATGTTGCGTACAACACACGCTATCACATTATTCAAAGAGAAGCGTACCATGGAATATTGGGGTGTTACATAAGGATACATATACATATCACTAAATTATTATTGTGATCAACCCGCACCTATGGTGTTTGTGTATTATCTCCCTTTTTTAACATGGTTTAGAAGGTTTCTAGGTTCTATTATCTTCATTTTCTATAGGTTTGGGGAATTGATTTTCATAATGCCCAAAATCCATGATTTTTAAATATTGTAGTGTGGGTGGATCTATGTTTTTGGGTTTTATTATCATACTCTATTTTAATTGACCACCTGACACTATTTTGGATGTTATGAGCTTGGTGTACCACTTTCTCGCTCTTAAAACACTACAGGGTAACCTAGAGGAATTTACCTGTGTGTTTCATCCCACATTTATAAAAACTATATAGTTTAATTTTATTTATACCCAATTAATTATCATCATATCTATTATTTATACCTTTATAACACATCGATAAACATATTTATTGATTTAAAAGTGCCTTATAGATAAACATCTTTGAAGAGATGCTTTGAAGATATTAAATAAGTGATCAATTTCACTTTAAATTTCCAAGACAAAAATAAATACATACCTTCTGGTTCTCATGAATTTTTCTAAAAAATCTCCCACTAATTCATCCACTTTTTGTCAACTATAATAATTACCTCTATGTTTTCATGAAAATTGTTTGAGGAAAATAATGATGACTAATAATTTTTTGAATTAATCAATTTCCATAAGGCCTACTTCCTCCTTTTTTATCACATTACTAATTAAATTCCACCATTAGTAAGAAATTAATTCTAAAAAAATAACCGAACCAAACTTCTTATGTTCAATTAATCAGAAAATATAAAATACCATTTTCATCACAATTATTAATTTCTCAATAATATGTTGATTGAGTGACCCACTAAATGTTGGTGGACATTGAGCCATAAAAGGCTTGATATAAATTTTATATTTTCTTAGAGAATTCAAGAACCTATATTTTTTATGTTATTAATCATATGCTAATATAGTTTATTCAGCATTTCTCCCATATTTTGTACTCTAGATTCTGAACCATTGGATAGTTCACTATGTTAATCGACCCACAATCCATCTCACCCATTGTTAACTTGGTTCATTTTAACTATATCCATTTTTGAAACCAAAATTGTATAAAATAAGTGGTAAAAATAAATATTATAGGGGAATTATGACAAATAATCAATTATAAAGTTTTAAATTTAAAAATATCACTCTTGGGTACCATTATGTTAGGCTTCAGTTCTCTGAATTCTGCTTATATCACTCATAGTTCTATGCAAGTTATCCTACGTCATTTTTTGTTGGGAATTATATCATTAATATATGAAAATACCTCTTAATATTTCATAAGTATCATGTGAATATCCCATGTATTTCCCCATAGAGTGTCACTCCATATGTGAAACCATACTCTTACTCACCATGAATTTAGTGAAGATTGACTCAATGCTAAATTGACCATTATTGGTTTGATTACCCCTAGTTTCATCTACATCATATCCACATCCAAATTCTAGTATTCTGATAGGTGTTTAATTTATATTAAACCAAATAATCTACAATTTACCAAAATATTTCGATGCCATCATATATTTAAACTTATCCCTAGGGGATTTTACAAAAGTTATATCATCCTGATTCCACAAAATAACTAACCTAATCCCCCAAAAAAACTAAACCTTGATTTGATACAAACTGAGGTGACCTAATATAAATTTTATTTAAAAATAATTTCTATTAGTACCAAATCATACATTGGGTAGTTTTCTCGTGAATCTTTAATTTTAATATGAGAAATAACCTATTACCTAATCATTCTCTATGAGGAAGGAACGAAAGGAATTTTTTAAAGCTTTACTATATTAAAAACTCTTACCTAATATAGGGTAATGTAAGAATATGAGTAGCACTAACTTATTTTTTATTTCCTTGAAAATCTATTAACATTCCTCTATCTAAAGAAACATAATATCCTTCCATGTTATTTTGGTTATTCGATTTTAATGGTGTGATACATCTCTCAAAATGTTATGGGAATATCCTACTAACCTAAGAATACTACAGATCTTGGTTATAGTGGTTAGACTAGGTCATTTCATGATAACCTTTATCATTTATGGATGTACTAATATACCATTTCTTATGTTTACATGACCCAAAATTAATAATTTATTTATAGGGTATTTACAATATCTAAATTTGGCATATAGTTTCTCCTTTCTCAAGGTTATTAAAATATTCGACAAATGATCTTCATGTTGTTTTGTATCATTGAATATATAATAATATCATCATTAACAAAAACCGAAAATTGATCAAGGAAGTATCTAAAGACTATCAATTATACCCATATATATTGTTGTATCATTTATAAGTGTAAAGGGAATAACTATAAATTCACAGTGTCAATTCCTCCAATGGAAATATTTCTTGGAAATTAATTTTCTTTTGTTCCCTAATTTATAATATCTAGATTTAAGGCCAATCATTGAGAAGTAATATGATCATTTTAGGTAGTTGATTAGGTGATAGATGTGGGGAAATGAATACATGTTATTGATGATTTTTTGTTAAGATCCTGATAATAACTAAAAATACACATTGATTCATTTTTTTATAAATCATACTTGAGAACCAAAAAGTGAATGATTGGGGAATAATAAAAACATTTTCCACATTCCATATTCATTTTTTATTAATCCCTCCAATTCAAAGGGAGCTATTCTATATAGAATTTTTGAGATAGGCATGAATCTAAGCCTGAGTTTGATTGAAAACCCAACCTCACACTATAGGGGAAGACTAGTCAGTTTATCTAAAAATATATCAGTATACTCCAATACAATAGGAATACCATCAATGTTGAATTACTCCATGATAATTTGAGAAAGGTTTCCCTCATTACTAGGTATCATGACCCATATTATATAATTTTCTACACTAGCAGTTCACAATCATCCTTCTATCTATAATTGAAAATAGGATTATTTGGGATATGAAATGAGATTTCCTTATCCTTACAATTGATATGTTATTTATTTAATATATGAAAATATATACCCAATATTAAATTTATTTTATCCATGTATAGAAGTACTATATTTACAATAAATATATTTTCAAACGTTTTTATTGGAGAAGAGTTATATATATCAGACATAATAATCATTCCACTAGGGGTTTTCATAGATTGTTCACTACAAAATTTTTGAGGTTTTGAGTAAATATTTTTAAATAACATATATGATATGAAATAATGTAAAAAAGAATAAAATTATGCATTCAAAACTCTAGAGTGAAGGATTCATGTAAATATCACAACATTATTATTGTAATCTACCCTCACCCATGGATATTTTTAATTATCTACCATTTTACTTTGTTTATAAGGTTTCAATGGGATATTATCTTAATTTTTTCTAGGGTTTGGTAATTTATTTTCATAATTCATAAAATATATTATTTTGAAAAATTGAAGTGTTGGTGGTTCATTTTTGGGGTCTTCTTCTCTTCTAATATTTTAATTGGACCCTAAACACTATTTTGGATGTTATGAGCTTTGTGTCCCACTTTATCACACTTAAAACACTTCATGGTACCTTGGATTACTTTACATAAGTGATTATTCCCATATTTCTGATGTGTAGGTAGTTGATTTTTATTTCATCCATGTGACTTTTCATCAGATCCCCTATTTCTACATTGAACACACATCAAACAATATCTTTATCGATTTGGAATTATCATTTGGATAAACCTTTTTGAAGATTAGTTTTTAAGATATTAAATAAAAAATTAGTTTCACTATAAATATTATATATAAAACTAGAGACATATATTATGACCCTCATGAAATTTTCTTCTAATGTTACCACTAATCAATCAACTTTTCTTCAACTATAGTAATTACCTCTACATATTTATTGACAGATTTTGGGGGAAATACATGATGAATAATAATTTTATGAATTAATCCCATTATACAGAGTTGAATTTCTCCAATTTCATCATTTTATAAATCATATTCCACTATTAGTAATAATTTAATTCTAAAAAAACCTTAACAACCTTATCTATTTTAATTCATTGGATAATAGAAAATACAATTTCCATCACAATAATTAATTTCTCAATGATAAGTTGATTGAGAAACCCACTAAATGATGGTGGATGTTGAGGCATAATAGATTTGATATAAATTTTCTCTTTTATTGATGAATTCAAGATACTATATGGTTTTTTTATTAAACATATCCTGATATAGTTGAGTGGGAATTTAAACCATATTTGTACACTTTTTTCAAAACCATTGGTCATTTCACTATGTTAATCAACATATTTTCCCACCAACAAATTGTTAACGTGATTCATTATAGCATTATCTATTTATAAAACAAAAATAGTATAATATAAGTGATAAAAAATATTATAGGGGACTTATCATAAATATATATTTAAAAAAACTAACATTGAAAGATATCACTCTTTGATACCATTATGTTAGAATTAGTTCTCTCAATTGAACTTAAATCAATCTTAGTTCTATCCTGGTTATCCATGGAAATTTATTATTCGTAATTATAACATAAATATGTCAAAATGCTTCATAATAGTTCATAAAGATCACCTAAATCTCTATTGAATATCCTCCGAGAGTGTCTTGTCAAGTGTGTAATCATACTCCCATTCATCATGCACTGATTGAAAATTGGTTCAATTCTAAATCAACATTTTTTGGTTGATTACCCCTAGTTTAATATGTTCCATAGCCACATATATACTCTTGTATTAATATAGGTGTGTATTTTATGTTAAATCAAATAATCTATAATTTACCAGAATATTGGGATGCCATTTTATATTTAATCTTGACCCTAGTGGTTTTTAATGAAGTTATCATATCCCAATTCACAATAATAGCTAAACTAATACCAAAAAATTAGTAACCCTACTATAATACCAATTGAGGTGAAATAATATAACCATTCATTAATAATAAATTGAATATATTTTTTAAATTTTACATCTCCTAAACTGGCATACAACCCAAGGACCCAAAGGTTTAGGGTCTTGGAGATTATATATATAAACATCATATTTCACAATACTTATAAGAATTATCTATAATTTCATCTCCTATGAACCTATGGTAGACATCTCATATGATATAATCATCTTTAAAAAATGGGGAATGGAATTATAGGAGCGGGGTGAGATCCATGCTCATTAAGGGGAACTTATAAATTTGTCATAATGAATGTATCATAAAAATGTTAGAAATAAGAATAAGATATAAATATTTTATAAAATGATTAATGGAACATAATACCATAGTAAGGTCATCAAAGAAGAAAAAAATAATAACCTAGCTTGGTTGAATAAAAAATAATCAATAATAATGGGATAATAACATAAAAGATTGGAATATTATAGAAAAGAGGCATAAGAATGGAATGTAACATATCCTGACATGAAAATAAACTTTTAAAGGAGGAATAATATTAATAATAGGTAAAATTTTGATAAAAATTATTATGATCATTCCTATGTGAAAAAAATCATTAGATACAAGCATTAAAGATAAGAAAAATTATTATTCCCATTACGTTGTGAATAAAATCACTAAATATACACCTTACAATCCCATGAGATATCAAAGATAACTAATACATTAATGGGTGATATAATACCAAATCCATAATCTATACACATTCGTAATGCATAAAACTAGTCACCATCATATCATAAAGAACCCAGAAAAATAGAATAGCCTTCATAAACTTTATAAAAAAATACATAATATAAAGGTATGAAATCCTTGGAAATTTAATGTTTCGTTTAATAAATGAATCATATTCTAATATAATGTAGTGGTTGATTAAAACATTTCTCCATTATTTAAAACATTTAGATGAAAAAATAGTGAAAATTAGAATGTCTTTATAAAACCATTTAAAAATTTTCATTACAAACGTTATAGATACAAATTAAATACAACTTTATTTAGGAATAAAAAGAATAATTTAAATAAATATATTATAATATTTACAAATATTAGATATTTGAAATGAAAAAAATTTCCTCCGAATAAACTTGGAGTGAAAATATTATTTTGAACATGGAATGGAATGTATTTCTTTAACTTTAGGGATCTTATTTAAGGAATCAAACATTATAGAAAAGTAAAAATATTTTTTTATATTTTCTAAAATTAATTAATAAGAATAAAAAATAAAAAAAAATTAGAAGGATTTAAGTAAATAAAATAATATTTTTATTAAAAATGTGGGCATAAAAGAGAAATATCCATTACTAAGAATGAGTTTTATTATTAAAATTTTTACTCATTTAATTGAGTTGTTAATTAATTTACTATTTTTTTCAATGAAGAGATGTAATTTACATAGAGAGAAAAAATAATAATTACATATCTAATTGGGTAATTATAGAATCCAATAAACATTTAAGAGTACATTCATGTATGAGATCCTAGGAACCAATGATTAGAAACTTTGATATGATCAAACTATTACCTTGAATTATCACTTATTAGAACATGATATAACCTCTTGTATTAAAAAATGAATATATTAATCAACTATTTGAGAAACTTATCCATATATTTTTAGTTTTTTATAATTTTTTTGTAATCATTCATCACAAATATCTCAAGAATTAATGACTAACTTTTAACATTGAGTGTTAAAACATTTTATTTTTTCACGCACATTTTTTTTAATATTGATATATCCTATTAATTCAATACATTTTAATAATTACCATATTAATTATGATATGGAAATATATTTTTCATTAATTTTCAAAATCACTTTTTCATTTTATGGTAAACTTGTATACGATTTGTGAGGATAAAACTAGTGATAACTGAGTTTTTGTGATTTTTATCGAACAAATGGTGGAATTTTATTTTTTCGTTTAAATGTTAAACTGACCTTTACATAACCATAAAAAATAATTATTTAATAATTTATTTATAATAATGATATTATTTATGTTTCCTTAGTCATTTTTTTCAATAATTTTTAGTATTGTTTTGTAGGTGGTTAAGAGGACCCAAATGAGAATATATTATAATCAATGGGTGATTATGGTTATAGAAGTTGTTTTTGGAAATAATATCATTATTGAAGAGGAATAAATTATTATATTTATATTTTAAACGTGTTAAATTATATTTTTATATATTTTAATAAATAATAAATAAACTAGATGAAAATAATGCATGCTTCTTTGTGGAGATGGTGATCCGCACGTACACACAGTTAACATTTTAACTTCTCAATGAATGAGATGGAATGAAGATGGATTATAATTTTTCTATTTATAATAATAATAATTATTATATTAAATATTTTACAATTATTCATGAATTATGTACTTATAACAGTATAATATAGGTGGTGGTGGAAAATAGAATACGCCACATTGTAGAGGTGGTAGTCCACATATACACACCAAGGACATTTTTATTATTCATAATGAAAGAGGTAGAAATGTGTTTAAATATTATTAACTTATCATAATAAAATTAATTATTCAAGTATAATTTTATGTATATAGTAATAATAAAATTATAGTTGGAAAATTATCTTGGAAAAGAAATGAAATTTGAGATATATTAATACTCATTTTGAGAACATAAGATTTCCCATAAAGGACTCCTAGAAATTAGGGTAATAGGATAAGATCTTAAGAAAAATATATAAAGGAATTGTAAAAGGGTTATAGGAGAAGAAAACATGTATGATTTTCAAGATTAAACTAAAATACCTAGTTGTCATGAAGGGGTATTAGAGATCACCATTTATAATTGGCGAGGATAACTTTTTTTAATTATATTATTTTAATTTTGAGAGAACATGTTTAAAATTTTAAGAAAAAAAAAATGTAGAAAAAATGGATTTAATATATGTTTTTTATCCCCATATCATCCAATCTATTATAAATTTTTTAACACGTTTGGCCTTTTACCCATTTGATTAACTCTTTTTACCCTTGTTCCTTTTATTGTGGTAACAAATTTTTCCCTAATTAATTCTTTTTATGCATAAATATAAAATGGATACAATTAATATTTTATAACATATAATTATATTTATTAAATACTTTTTATTTTATTTATTTTATAAAATTTACAGTAGTTTATTTTAAAAATTTTAAAATTTTAAAATTGTTTTAAAAACAACTTACAGCTTAAGTTCTAAAATGTAAAATATATGTTTGTAAATTAATATTAATATTTTAAAATATATAATATTATATATAAACTACATATTAACCTTTTAGAAAAATATAATAATATAATTATAATGTAATATTGTTTTTATATGTCCAATAATGGTTTACACTTTGTTAAAGTAGTAGTATAAAATTTAATAATTTCTATTTTAATTAAAATCATATTACATATTGAATTTTTTGTTGGAAAATGATTTTTTTATAATATTAAATGTTTTTATTTTTATTTCATATCTATTAATAGTCACATTTATGATAATAAATATATATAGTGTATTTTATAATATAGTTATATCTATTTATTACCACTAATCACACAACTAATTTATGATGATTATATTTAAAAAGTGTTGTGGTTAATTTAGGTATGGATATTCATGTGAAATAAACTATTAAAAAAATAATTTAAGAGAAAATATACACACAAATCATTGGGGTTTAAGAAATTGAAATAAATACTATTTGATAGAGTACCCGATAAGGAATTATAGGCTTCGACGTCAGTATTGATCAACTTCTTCTCTCTTTTGGATATAGATAATTTATAAAAATAACTAAATTAAATACTATGAATACATATAGAATAGACCTTGTTTCCAGGTGATCCTAAATGACATTGCATACCATTATTCTAAAGTTGATAGTTTTCTCTATAAAATAACAAAATTAAGTTCAAATTAAATGTGGTTTCCATGAAAACTAACTCTTGATAAATTGATTCAATACTATAAAATCTTGGACATGATGTATCTTGTTTCAACCACATCATGGATCAACCTAAGATAAGATGGGTGAATATGACTACGAATTTTCTTCATAACATTTTTTATTTTTCTGTCATGTTTGTAGGAGAAGTACGAATGTATTGGTTTCCTCAATAAAATAAATAATATTTGAATGCATGAACATAATATAGGGAAACTTTGTCTTACTTGGTTCACCACTAAGAGATTATCAATGTAGAAGACATTGATAGGGTGGTGAAATACCATGATATAATACAATCAAGTATAGTGATTTCATAGGTTCCAGAAAAGAAAACAGCCAATCCTAGGTACAATCCCTCTACATGATCTCTTGTGGACTTCCTAGGTCTAGGATTTCGAAAACTAATATAACTGAAATGTTTTTATAATAATTATAATGTATTTAAGTAATAACACAAATTATATAGGGTGGTGTTTTTCTTCTCATTCTATTCTTATTTTTATTCTTCAATACAAGATATATGAGGTGTTTTCAAATCATTCTTCATAGATCATATGTATTAATCACATATGATTTTAATAGCTGTAGAAACATATATCTATTTTCTTTATTCCATTTATAATAAAAAAATATCCATGTGTTATCACTTTCCATAATCTAAATATAGAATCCTCCTCAAATTCAGACATTATATTTTCATATTTAATCTTCCACAATTTTTAGTGTAACCCAACCATCAATACTTCATGAAACATTTTCCCATTTTTTGAATATATAATATTCCATAAAAAAATAAAACCATCTCTCATATTACATGCATTATAAATTCCATGTTTTTATAATGTAAATCTAAATATTCTCAAAACATCATACCATTCCAGAACTGAAGAAAATATGTCTCATTTAATTCATCACCCTTGTCAATAGTTTCTTATATTTTATGGCCATTACTATTCCATAAGATATATATCTTCATATCCTATTTTTACTGAATTGTATATAATGTCTCAAAATAAAAAAACACTTTTGAACAACTCTTAATGATCGTCATATGAAAATGAAAAGTGGGAATTACCCTTATTATGTCTCTCTTATGATTCCTTCTAATATTTGAAACTTGAATCGTAAATTTCTCTTACAATGTCTATAATAATTTTATAAAGATAGGGTTTAATATTTTAAACTTATAGAAAAATATTTTTAACATCAACTTACCTATTTTATATTACTCTTCTCAAATCATGGAGTACTCTTCTGATGTTTTCCTTTACTGCTAACTTATTCTTCTGAATTTCCAAACTAATCTTCTAAGGTTGAAAATTACTCTTCCAATGTTTGGGATTAAATTGTGAAACTCGTTAATTATTCTTCCAAAATCAAGTATTTCCCTTACAAATTAACTAATTACTCATCTTAACTCATGAAATGATATTTCTAAATTTTCATTTTCCATTGGACAACTCTTATAAGGTATTGGATCACTCTTAAAAATATTTTCTTAAAAAAAATTCATAAATTTATGCTCAAAAATAAATTTTCTCTAAAACAATCCAAACTAAATTTATAATATAACCCCACATGATAAAGAGATTCAAAAAATATAACACATTATAATTTATTAAAAATCAAAATTTCGAAGATATATTTATGATGGGGTATTTCATGATAGATTGTATACCATGTATTTTAATGTCATGAAACATGAAATTGGATGTAATGTATTTTAGGGCAACGTGAATATGACTTTATACATTGGGATATTTTAATAGTTATGAATCATTAACAAAATGGGATAACCTTACCATATTATCAAGAAAGGATAAAATACTTGATATCAATTAATAATTGTTTAAACAACAAGACATGGTGGTGGGTTGATTAATATTTGTAGTTTTTCATAGAAAATGATTTCCAAGAATCAAAAAAATATGTGTTAATAGGAATAATGCTAAATAATGTTATTCATATGTGTTTCTATAGTGACCAATCTAAATTTTAGGGAAGAGGTGAAATATTCCCACCCTAAGACCAGAATATCGAAGAGAGAATCATGATGTTACCTCACAAGGATTAAAATATATATCATTGACCCTAAAACTGGGGGTTTTATGGTGACCCCATGCATAGGGAGGCTTAATGTGGTTGGTGGGGGATGAATGAATAAAGAATTATATGTTTTTACTTCTAACATTTTGTAAAAAATCATCATATATCACTTCTTAGAGTGAGATAAATCACTTCTAAGCTCACATACACCAACAAAAGAAATAAATAAAGGACCCTCAGTTTACAAGGTTCACTACTAAAAAATGAGTCGATAATAATTGGAATGATAAAGACCCAGCTAATACCACATGCTCCACTCGGATCAAAATCATGGATATAAATGATAAGGGAATATACATGTACAAATGTATATAAGAAAATTAACACCATGACCTCTTAAAGGTTTCCCAAAAAATATATATTGTTGTCACATATTTTGATGTGGTAGAATTTATACTTATCATATGATAATTGTATCTACCAAATATAAAAATTTCCCATATTTCATTATTAAAGGAACATTTATGACTTCATCTTATTCAATAAATCCAATAGTGTGATGATCACACATGCAAAAAATAAATGAAATTTCGTTCTTTTTATTCTTCAACCTGCATTTATTTTGTGTTTTCTTATACTGCCGCACAAACCACACATCATATAATCTTCTTATTCTCTATATAAAACATTATTCTTGATTATTCCTCTCTTTACTAATGAATGTACTATTTTTGATACAATATACAATAGTCACACTTTATTCTCTCTTTTCATACATGTAAGACTTTGTTTAATTTTTCTCACATGCAACCAAAAACTATGTCTTCAAAATTTGAATATCAAATTTAAAATTCATATAAATAGTTGTATTAAACTAGTAAATAATTATTACTTTTATTCTAAATTATTTAATATTATTTTTTTCAAAATAATTTTAGATTATCACAACACAATAATACATGATGTATCATGAATATGAAATTATTTAATAATTTACTTTATCTTTCAAGGAACAACATTTTTCAATATGATGTGAAACATCAATACTATTCACTACATGAATCCAAACCACTATTTATGTTAGTTAAATAAATAATTAATGGCTTCAACATTTTAAGATATTAAATTTCCTCTAATTATATCATTTTGTTATTTTTCAAGTATTCCAAATCCTTATTAAATAGTCTTTGTGAGTCATATAACTTATTTATATTTTAGTAAACCACTAACCATTACAATGTAAAAGTTTCCCACATGATGTAATACATACCCTTATAAAGTCTTATTTCACTCTTTGAAATTCTGAGATACCATACTAATGTCTTGAAAATCTCTTCCAAACTCATTTATTAATCTTATTAAATAATTATGTACCCTTATGATGTTGGTAGATAACATTTTTATGTATTTTTAAAACCCTTAAATGATGTAATATACCCAATTAAAATATCATCACACCATTTAAAATTTGGAATATAGCTTTCTAAATTCTCAAAATACCCTTCTAAAATTAAATATACCCTTCTAAAATGATAATTACCTTTATATAAACTAGTATACCCATACTAAATCTGGTATAACACTATGAAGTCATAATAGTGATCCTTATAAATTGTTGTATCAACCTTATAATGTTCAATATCAACCTTATAAAGTACTATATAATCCTTTAAATATCACTTCTTAACTATTTCTCTTAAAAATATTCTTAGAATCAGCCTTATAGAGTCTTTCATGGACCTTATAATTTTCCCTCATGCAATTTCAAGATCAAATCTTATAGTATCTAATGGCTTAAAAATTAAATCAAAATAACTCAACAACTATTTCAATATATTATAAACAAAAAAATCATCACTTCAAATAATAAAAAAATATTATGAGACTATGAATATGATTTATGAATTGAAACAAATCTAACATAATAAAGATATCCCATTATTTAATTTTAAAAATATTCCTTTTTAGAGTAACACCATTTTCTTGAGGAAATACCTTAAATATTAGAATACAAAAAACTAACCTCAAGATCTCAAAAACCTCCCCAATCTATAATCTTCTTAAAAAAATCAACATCATCCAAATAAAACTATTAGGAATAAAAATATACAATTTTGATTTTATTATCAATCAAGGAACATAAATAACTTATAAAATCAATATAATAAGTAATAAATAATCATTAAATAATTTCAAGCCTACATGAGTGAAATCAATATACAAAACAAGAATATTAAACTATAATACAATGTTATTCATAACAGTGATTTACATCCACTTCATCAATCCCAATGGTACCACTTATGATACCACTTGATAATAACTCATCTTCTACTTCTCAAAACTATTCATAGGAACTGTAAATATCACATTACTATGTTGATTCTCAATAAAACATACTATAATAGTTAAAAAATTATATAAATCAAAAAACAATGTTAACATCAGGGTCATACTCTTTTAATAACTATCTCTTAATATATGATCCACATAAATAAATTATTCCCCTAATATTTATAACACATATCCATAGATATTCACAAATTTCTTCCTACAAATTTATTGAAAATTTTTATAAATATATAAAGAAATAAACTTAAATCATTTTATGTATTGTTTTTCCCATTTTACAAAAATTTCCAAGGAAAAATGGGAGAGAGAGGATTTATACTTCATACCATAGAATTTGCTGAATTAATGTGGATATTTATTCTTCAACCTCTATGGATTGGTGCTCAAATCCCCTTTTTATTGAGAAAATTTTGATCAACAAATATATTCATTAGATACCATTTTAGATTATGATTATTTTAACACCTCGAGATTTTAATAGAACTCTATTTTTGATGGCATATATGACATGCAACATTGAGTTTAAATAAACAAAAATATACTATTAAAATATTATTATATAAATTTGATTGATAAAATATAGCCATTAAATTTACTGCTATTAACAGAAATAACAAGATTTTTAAAATTAAGAATGTTGGATAATGAAAATACATTGATAAATAAGTATATAGTTTTTTGTAAAGTCTTTAAAGGATTTAAGAATATTTTTTTCTATAAAAAAGGAGTTATATTTCATTTTGTGAAAAAAATAAAAAAAATTAGTTTTTGAATGTTTTAAAAAATGTAATTGATAGGATTATTTTTGTGATTTTTATAAAATGATTATCTTTTTATGAATAGTTAAAATGTAGGTTTTGATTAAAAACTGTCTTTTCATGGAAATAATTTATGAAGATATATTTTTTTAAAATATTGTTTAAAAGTAAATTTAGTTCTATTATTTTATTATTAATTAAATATAGGTAATTTGAATAAATTTCAGGTAAAATTTTGATAGAAAATCTTTTTTAACTTATGAATACTTTTTCTTTCGAAAATTGTCATTTCATATCATCTATGATTTATATTTTAAAATAGCTTATGTCACTTATATTATATAAATTTTGTTAAATGGATTCCATATTTTTAATAATAATAATTAATATTATATAATTAGGGAATCAATTTTTTTTCATAATTAATAGTTAGGATAATAAACATTAATTATCACGGATATGGATAAAACAAGTTTATTAGGAGTTAAACTAAAACTATACAGGTTAAAATTACATAACATTTGAAAATCCTATTTTATGATAATATTTAGACCTTATATAATCAAATTTTATATAATAATCTATTTTGGAGTCTTTTAGAATGTGTAAGACGTGGGCATAACTTATTATTTAAAAAAAACCAAAAGTCTCATGTCTACCACTTATAAAAGGGAACCCCATATGCTCTCCTATTTAAACATAAAAAACCTTTTCGATCCTTCAATAACTATATTAATACCTTAATTATGTTATTATACATTTTCTAGAGTCATGTTTTTAATCATAAAGCTAATCTAGTGATGCTTTAGATATAATCCTAAAGAGGTGGCCTGAAGAAGAGATACTATTACTAACCAAGAATATTTCATATATTAATTATTATTTTCTATTTAAATAATAATAAATCATTATAATACAATAGAACCAATATTTAAATATACTGATATTCTATTATTTTAATTTTATAACATAAATCTTTCCCCACTTCAATCGAATGGGAATAAAACAATCATTCATGTGTACATAGACTACCACCTTGCGAACTAATGTAATTTGTTTTCCATTATCACCAGTTATGACTATTTATGATGCTGTATTATATATATATAACAATAAATAAATACTAATCACTATATTAAAATAATATATCACATAGTTTATTACCTTACCATCAATGGAAAAATGATAATGTCATTCATGTGTACGATATATTACCGCCTCACGAAGTGACATGATTCATTTTTTATTACATCATCACATGGATTGTATATGTAAGTATATTTAAAGAAATAATATGATATATATGTTATTATTATCATAATTAATATTTAAAATAACACTTAACTTCTTTCTATTAAGATCATTGAAAATGGGAATGTTACATGTGCGTACGTATGACCTACCGCCTCCATGATTGTAACTTAAGATAAGTTTTTAAAAACAGAATTCATGGTTCTTTTTAAACCTATAATTTATGTTTATAAATTATAATTATTTCATGATTTTTATTCTATAAATTATGGGTAAAATTCCACTTTGACCTTGGTTAAAAACCGATCCCATTTTGAAATTATGAGATGGTCAAACTTATAACATTCAATATGAACATAACTGATTAAAAAATTAAAAAAATCTTTAAAATAAATGAAGTAAATAATTTAATAATAATGGATTAATCATAGAGAATTTTCATGGGAAATAATAAGTTATATAAGTTTATTAAATATTATTTACAATACATAAACAATAAGTTTGGGATCAAGGTAAGAGATTTCTCATCTAAATTTTTCTTCCATGATCTGTATACCATATTCCATGCTTATTTATTTTATGTGGTGTATAAATTATTCTGATAATTTTAAATGATGAATCTATTTACATTAATTTCATTTATATCATTATTTTTTGTTACTTATTTGATGGGGGTTATGATTCAAAATTTACCAAACTAGTAAGGGTTTTTTCCATAATCTAAATTTTATTAAGAGTGTTTGTGGTAGAATTTTTTTTCAAGGAAATTATTTTATCATTGTAAAATAAATTTATTTAATCCAATATTTATTAATTTAATTTTCAATTAATATTACCATTTTCCTATCATTGGTAATTAAAATCATTTGGAAAGTTATTTTAAGAAAATTGGATTTATTTCACTTTTTGATTGAAAATCTATTCTGTTTCATATCTGTGATTTCAAAAATTTATTTCAAGAATATTTATAATATTATCCAAAGTTTTATTTGAATAATTTTTTTATCCAAATTTTTATTATTAAAATATGGTTTTAAATAAATATTTTTATCATTTTCCGAATGAGGTTCTTTTTATCCTTTTTTACAATAGTGAGAGAAGACTATTTTTTAACTTATATGACAAGTGTAAAATTAAATTCCATAATGAAAAATAAATCCTTTTAATATACCTGTATAATTTTCCATTTTATTTGTTAGAAAATTATTTCAATAATATTTTGGATATTTTAATATTTTTAAGAAGTTCTTTCAAAGGGAAATTTTTTCAATAAATATTCCATATAATATTTTAAACACATTTTCAAAAATTATTAAAACATTTGATATTATGTATTTCTTATAAATTATGTATATATATATATCTCACATTTATATCCAAATTATTATACCTTAATTTTATGGGGTAAATACAATACTTAATTTTCATTTCATAAATTCATTGAATATAAAATATCATTCGATTAGGACATGAGATAAAATTATACAATCCAATTTATCACTACCGGTAATTATTATTTTTATTTCTTGTGATTTATTTCATGAGATGGAACATATATTCTCATACATTATGTGAATTTTATGTCTGGTCCAAAAGTTATATATCCATCCAATGTATTGGGTAATTTTTTAGTCTCATGAGACTTCATGTATGGGATGAGGGAGTGAACATAATCCATTATAGGACTCTTTAAACCATGTGATCTTGTTTCAGTTGTTATCCTTGACTTAATTTTATGCCATATTTTTTTTTATTTCTAATGCATTTATTATTTTTATATGATATTATGATATAATGTTTTTTTCTTTTATCCTCATATGCATTTACTGAGGAGCCTTAAATCTTTTTTAAATCATATTAAACTTTTGGCTCAAAAGTTATGCTTCATAATCATTTTAATTACCTTACTAGGATTTTGAGATCACCCATGTTATCTATGTATTCCCTAGGTGATACCATATATTTTTAGGATCTCAAAAGGCTTAAGAAATCATTTTGGAGAATATAATAATATATTTTTATTTTTGTTTCACTTTGATGTATTCTGAACCTTGACTTCCAAATACACTATCCCTCAAGATCACTGGGTTGTAATTAATGTCTATTTGTATTAAAAATCCTAGAATAATATAAGTAAATGGATTTGGTTTCCATAATTTTTACAAGATAAAGGTATACTTTTTTTGGGATTAGGAGTAAAATAATTTAGTGAGAACCCTAGGGATAATTGTATTGACTATACTTAGTGTATACAAATATATTAGAATTTTGGTGAATTGTAGAGAAAGTGGGTTTGAAGAAATTGCATCCATATATGGATATTACAATTGGATTTGGCTTATGAAAATTTTTAATTAGAGTAAATAACCCTTAAAAGGGGTGAATTTCACTTTACTCAATCATCACCAAGTGTGCAACAATGGGCCTTGATGAACACCTAGGTTTATACTCCTTTAGGATATGTTTTTTAAATTCCCAAACTCTTTAATGAACTATTATAAAGGAATGTAATTTTTTTAAAGTAATTATACCTTATAATAAATGTTTCTATGGATAACCTTGATTGAAATCTTGATACCCATATGTAATGATAGACCTATCATTAATAATTTACTCCTTCTAGGTTTATGAGTTTCACATTTTATATGATAATGAATTATCAGTTGGTTTCTTTTATTACCTTTCCTTTAATTACAAGACATAGTAAAAAGAAGAGAAATAACCATTTTGATGAGAAATGTAATGATTTCCCTAATGATATTCCCAAAATAATGGGAACACAAATTATAAATTTTGTGATTATTCCAAATGAGCTATAAAATATTTTGAATAAAAATTGGAATATAATTGAATTCTCTAATAAATAAAAGAAAATAATAATGATGTATCATAGAATTTCAAGTGTTAAAGATGTTAATGAAGGAAATATTCAATTTCCTGTATGTCAAACATGTTGTAAGAGGCACCATGGATCATGCCTTAATGGAACTAAGAGATTCTTTATTTTTAGAAAACGAGGTAAAGAAGAATCTAATTTCTGAAAAAATGAATAATTCATTTTATTTGATGTAGGTAAATAAAGTTCAACCTAATGCACCAATAATATCTCAATATCACTGATCTGGGGAACTTGGTCATTATCTTAGTCAATTACCAAATTTAATGATTAAGTACTAAGGGACTATATTATGAAAATCATTTTAAGGAAATGATTTAATTGTTTTGGTTGTGGAACTAGACTATCATGTTATTGATGTATTTTGATCAATGGTATAATTGTTATAAGAATTTTGAAACTTCTTTGGATTATTATAAAGTATATTTTCTTTAAGTATTTTCAAGAATATGTTGAATGATTCTATTAAAATAGAAATTTCATTTAATGTTATGGTGGTATTTTATGAAAAAAATCATGATTAAGAAAAATATAATCAATAATTTGTGCTTGTGTTGAGGTATTTATAATTAATTATGATTTCATTATTTTGGTGAAAATATAAGATATCTAGAAGAAAATAGTGGTCTAATTTTTTTTATGATTAATATTATTTTGTGTATGTTCATAATATTTTTGGGAACATTATAGGATTTATATAAATAATGTTTTATTTAAAGGACAACCCTCAAGGAATATAAAAATGCATCAAATCCAATATTGATATAAGGATTGATCCTAAAACCGAAGGGTTATTAGTGTTTAGTTGCTTCCCCTGGCGTACATGATGTACTGGTCTGTATAAAATTGTTTTTAATAAAACTATTTTATAGATACATATTAAGTTGATTTTGGGATATATGTTTTATATTTTTTTTTATGATTTTGTGGTATTGAATGGTATCTTGGGAAAGGATTCATTAGGTTGAGTAATATTTAACTCTAAGGTATAAAATTTTATTTAACATGAAATATTATTTGGGAAACACACAATAAAATCATTGAATTTTAAGCTTATTTAGGTTGTCACAATATTTAGTTATGGAATTATTTAGGATGAACATTGGATTGGGAGATTAATAATAATGTGCATTCATTTTGGTAAGTATCTTACCTTGTGTTTACCATTTATGGTTTTTGATAATGTCTATATAATATAAGGATATCTTGATATCATTTTTTAGAATCATGTGATCTATTAGAAGCTAGTTTTAGTTATCTTGGAATAAAAAAATTCATATTAAATAATCATTATTTAGAGAAATAGATGATATTGTGGAAAACATTTATTAAAGCCTAAAATAATAATTTTAAAGTATGTATATTTAATTAAATTCTTAATATATATGGTAAAATTAAGCCTTAAATTTTGGAAAATGATCTTGAAATAAAAAGGTTTTAATTTTTTATAAATCGATGGTATATTCTCCCTTAAAAAAGGATTAACATTTTCTCCTAAATTGATCTTCTTTCCAAATAGATGATTTAAATTCCCAACAATGTTTTAATTACAAGGAAACCTAGTATTGTGTTTTTTTTATACGAACTATGTACTTCCATTCCCCACTTTTTAAGAGGATGTTTTATTATACCTTTTAAGGATTCATTTTTTCAACAAATGAATTTACAACTATAAAACACACAATTACTAATAATAATTTGATATTAAAAGTTAACAATTTATTTTTAGGGTTATAATGTTTCATCCAAATATTTTTAAATAAAAATATGTTTGATACAGTATATAACACAAAAAATTGAGATTAAATAATCTTCAAAACACTAGTAAAATACTATTATTTAAAAAAGAAAGTTATAACCTAGACATTAAATTCATTAGTATGAATATGAATAATCACATTTTTAATATTAAATATGAATGATAATGAAAATATATTTATAAATATGTACTTAATTCTTAGTGAAGTCATTATAGGCTTCCAAAATAAGTTTTTATAAAAAAAATGAATTTTTTGTCAACAAATAATAAAAATTATTCTTTATAATTTTGTAAAATTTATTTGAAAAAATTAACTTCATTTTGGAACAAATATTCTAAAATTATATTATTATAATTCTTCGAGGTTTTTCTAATAAATTTATTTGGTTAATGAAGAGTGGAAAATAGTATTTTTTATAGAAACTTACCTTTTAATTTCATTCCTTTACAAAGTTTTATTTGGATTTAAAAATTTTAAATGTAAAAATAGTAAAATTATTTTAATATTAATCCAATTTAGTTCATTGGAATCAATTTCATGTTTAATTATGATATTAGGAATGTTTATACTTATGGAATTTTTTTGTTTTGAAAACCATTCTTTATCATGTCTGCGGGTTTAATTTTATATTAAATTCCTTCACATAGGGGACTTTAATTTAGAAAAATGTGTTATATATTTGTAACCATAAAAATTTATATTATATTATATGTTCAACTTAATTTTTTGTTATAATTAATTGTAAAAAGAGTTAAAATTAGTTATCACTATTTAAGTTAAAATCGGTTTACTGGATGTAAAAAAAATGTAAGTGTTAAAATGGGAAATAAAACATTTAAAAATCTTATTTTACAGACATATTTCTAACTTATATAATATAAGGTTCGTGAATAATCCATTTTAGACCCTTTTGGAAGGTTTAAAAATGTTGGTAAAACTCTATCTATTAAAAAATACCAAGTCTCTCCTCTCCCCCACTTATAAAAGGGAACCACTCTCCCATCCACTTTACATATAAAAAAGACATGTGGTTAAACCAAACTCCTCCCAAATAAATTATTTAATTACCAACCTAAATAATATAGTCATTTGTTTAAGTATAAATCCGATATTGGGAGGATTTAGGTATAATCCTAAAGTTGTAGTTCGAAGAAGATGTGTCATTCTTAACCAAGCATATTTGATTTATTTCTTCTTCGACATCCTTTAAATAATTATAAATCATGGTGATATAATAAAATAAATATCTCCAATATAATAATATGTTATTATTTTAATTTAATATATTTAATCCATATCCTCTTATATTGAATGGGAAACAAAACCATTGTACATGTGTATGGAGGGGTACAACCTCACGAACTGATGTAATTAGTTTTCCATCATTGCATCTAATGAATTTTTATTACAATTAATTAAATATTTATATTTATATTCATGACCTATAAATATTTATAAAAAATTAATATAAAATATAATTTATTACCCCACCCTCTATGAAAAAATTATAACATCATTTGTGTGTATAGAAGACTGTTTTCTCTCGAGGCGATGTATTTCATATATTATTAATACATCACATGGATGGTATATGTATGTTTATTTAAATAAATAATATTATATTTTTGTAATTTTTATTGTTTGTTAAGGACAAAATGACATTTAACTTATTTCCAGTATGATCACTAAAAAATGAAAGCATTACACATGCGTACGTATGACCTACCGTCTTTATGTCTGTAATTTAGTTCAATTTTAATAACCCCAATTCATGATTTTTAAAGTAATTTTTTTAAAAAAATGATAATTATGTCATTATTATTATTCTGGAGGTGATATAACAATGACCCCTTTGAACATGGTTAACACACAATTGTCTTTTTGAAATTATGAATTAAACATCCTCAAAACACTCGACGTGGAGATAAATAAGTACATAATTAAATAAATTAAAAACATAAATGATTTAAATGGTTGATTTATAATGTATTATTTGTGGAAAATGTTCTTTTTAAAATAAATAATTCATATTATATTAATATATATGAGATTAAATATATACACGACCAGTCTGGGCTCGAGGTAAGGGATTTATCTTCTCAATTTTTATTTCATGATACATATTCTATAGTATTTGATTATTTATTTTGTTTGGTTAATATAAGTAAAATATTAATGTAATAACATGAATCTATTTATATTAATTTTATTCAAATTTTCATAGGAAGTTACTTCCTCCATGTGGGTTAGGATTAAAAAGTTACCAAAGTGGTAAGGGTTTTTACTTCCATATCATTTTTATTGAGATGGTTTATGCATGAACATTAATTTAAAGAAATTATTTTATCTTTATACAATAAACCCATTTAATTTAATTCAAATACGGTTATTTATGTAATGTTCATGTAATAGTACAATTTTACTATCTTTGGTATGTAAAATTTTGGAGAAAATGTTTTTAAACAAACTAAAATTATTTCTCTCTTCAATTGAATTTTTTTCTTCAATATTAATGTTTTCTAAATATATATATATAATTTTTGTAAAAGTATAAAAATTATTTATTAAATAAATTTTTACCCATGTTAGAATTTTTATAAGATGGTTTGAATGGTATCTTCTTATCATTTTCAAAACGACGTATATATTATCTTTTTTAATAGTTGGGTGAAATAAATATTTTTTTAACTGATATGGAATATATGGAATTAAAAACCATTATGACCAATAAATTATTTGAAATCACCTTTATAAGATTCTATTTTTTAAAAACTTTTATATATAATAATTTTGAAATTTTTTATATTTTGAAGAATTTTTTTAAAATAGAAAATGATATTTTCTGATGAAATATTCAATGTAATATTATATATATTTTTTCATCAGTGAGGACAACTATTGATATTATTTAATGTTATTAAATTATGCATATATATCTCTCATATATATTGTAATATTATTCTATATTACTTTTATTGGGTAAATACCTGGTTTCTATTCTTATCTCAAATTCCATCATTATGAAATTTCATTTGATTATGATATGAGACAAGACTATGCGTCCCATATTCTATCTATGGGTTACTTTTATATTTATTCCTTATGATTAATTTCATTAAATGGAAGAAATATTCATGTAAATGATATGAATGTGATGGGTGGGCCTAAAATTATAAATCCCACCAATTCCTTTTGTAAATTTTTAGTCTTAGGTGACTTCAAGTATTGGATTAAGGAGTGAACCTAATCCATTATAGAACACTATCCACCATCTTATGCTTTATTAATGGGTTTTCATGAATTATATTTATTTAATTTTTTATATTTATACCACTTTTACTATGATTCCATGATCTTAAAGAGCCATTTTCTTAATTGTATTCCAACTTGTGATTACTCAAGAGCCTTTTAGTTTATGATATCATGAAATAATTTTGACTCAAAAGTTTTGCTTCTTTATCATTTTAAATACCTTACTGATATTTTAAGATAAAGAATTTGGTTTATGTATTCTATAGGTTATCCTATGTAGTTTTAGGAGCTCAAAATGACTTAGGATCTCGTTATAGAGAATAAAATAATTTTTTTTTTATTTTAGTCTCACTTTAATGAATTATGAACCTAGTATTCCAATGACCCCAGGACTCATGATATTTGGATTGTAATGAATGAATTTTTTATTCAAAATAATATGATAATATATGTAAAAGTATTGGGTAGCTATAATTACTAAATAATTATTATCTTTATTAATGTGACACGTTAGTGATTCTTTCATCTGACTTCTCTTGAATTAATTATTTTTAGAACAATTGCACTGCATTTCTGAAATGAATGTAACACATCATTCACTCTTTCTTTGATCTAATATTCTTATGGTTATAAAATCAAACAGACTTTTGAGTATATAGTTTTTACCCCCAACTTAGAGTCAATAATATCTAAAGGATTTTCAATATCTAATTTTTTCTTCATATAAGGAATATTCCTCTTCAAAACTTCCCCAAATTGAAATAAGTTTCATTATGTATGTTTTCATCTAATAAAAACACATAGATCATTCAAAATTTTCACAAAACATTCTATATTTTTTAAATACCACTTAATACTATTCATTATAGCATTATGAAATACTTATTTAATTGTGTTTTAACCAATAAATAAATAATGATTTCTTAAATTCAGGATTACCATATCCAATGACATTTTTACCAATTCCTTAGATTCTGAGTGACCCTACATTTTTAAATTTTATCATTTTTTCTTTAAAACCATAAAAAAATGTATGAGTTTAAAATATCTTTTCATACAATATCATTATCCACTGCCTAAAATATAATGTTGTTTTCATTATTATTTCTTATGTGAAACTTTAATAATAAAAACATTATCTTTTACTTTAACTATATTATCATGTGATTTTAGTAGTGTTATTATTCTAACTAAACTTTGTAGGTAAAATAAAAATAAAATATTTAAAAAATATCCCAACTAGTCATAACATTCACATATATCTTCAAATGGTTCGAATTTATTACCAATCTCCATTCAAGAATTTTCAAACTACTCCTAACCATTTCTCTGTTGAGTGGAATGAATCCCCATAAAACTTTGTCTTCTATAACCTATGTAATCCTAATGATATTTATAATTTAATAAATATATTCATTCCAAATGAACAAAACATCTACAATGAAAACATCATCCATAAACTACATACTAAATTCTATAAAGAACCTTCTATTTAGAAATAGATAGTTGGTCTTCTTATATCCAATGATAATCAATTTTGGATTTAACCAAATTTTTTATAGAATCCTAAAAAACTTATTCTTCATAATATAACCAATTATAAATTTTTTAATCAATATTTATAGTATTTATTATTTTTAATTAATATTCATATAACTTATTAATTTATAAGAATCATATTATTTTTCAATTAATAAAAATTTATTCAATTTTGACCCTAGATGAGTATTTTCTCAAACAATTATTTTTTCTTCATAAACCTTTCAATGCATTATCTATAGAAAATTATGAATCTAATAATTCCATCCGAATGGAGCCTCTTTCTTGGGCTTCTTTACTATGCTTTCTCCAACTTCATGAATAGAATCATGAAAATTGTATTTAGACTTATCCAATCCCTTTTAGACCATAATTAAATTCTATTATAAAAAAAATAAAGATCCTTATTTTCATTATCCATTATTTCCATCTTAGTATTCAAAATCTTCTATTAATTAATAAACTTCTTCAACATGTTAATTTAATTTACCAACCTTGAATATGTCTCAACATGGTTTTTATCATTGTTGAAAAGGAATTTCCAATAATTCTTAAAAAAATTATTCTAATTTTCTATGTGATAAATCATAATTAGATATATTTATGTTACATTTTTTGAATAATAATAATTTATATCTCATCCTCACTTTCATCACTATAGTTTTCTTCAATTTCGTGTTCTTCTCCACTTACTATTATAATAAGATGAATTTTATAAAGTTCACTAGACAATTACACCTATTCATTTTATATAAAATAATCACCATACATATACTTAGATAAAATGTTTATCTTCTCAAATTTAGTGAACTTATTACTTGTACCTTTATAATAAATCTTTGATAATTTTTTCTTCAAGAAACATAATTGATTATCATTTTCATACCAAGAATAAAACACTTAAAATGAAATTTTACATGAAATTTACCCTTCACATTTTGAACACTTTTTTATACTAGTGACATAGGATTTGAAAACATGATATAAACATCTCCATCTAAATTTTAATTTTCTTCATTAATATCAATTTTTTTCTTACAATTATCTTTCATTAAGTCTTTTAAATAAATTTTCCAATTATTCTTTTTATCTATCGTGATGAAACTTCCATTTCACATTTCCTATTTAATAGAAATGTTATGAATATGTTATAATAGAAGTGTATTTGGATCATGGTCTTCGAGTGATGAAATATTTTCTTTAAAGTAATCTAGAATGATACTCAATATCTTCTAAAACAATATAGAGTCTTACATCTTGTCAAAAAAACATATAATGGTGCTCACAATTTCAATTAATATAGTGAAGAAGTCATCCAAAGTTTCATTATCTTATATATTGAGATTTTAATACTCCAATCTCCAAACATATATCTTAGAATTGATCACATTATAATTTCATTCATAGATAATCTTTAATTTATCCCAAATTATATTTTCTATCTTGATAAATTTGAACATGTTAAACTCCTATAAAATAGTTGATAGAATTTCATTTTTAGTATTGCTATAATTCTTAAAATTCTACTAATATACTATTTTAATAATATTACCATTATAATGAAGATAAATCCATTAATTATTGCCTCAAAATCATTCAAACTAATCAATAGAATATATTCCACCATATAATTTATTCTAAATGTAATAAATATTCACATAAAAAGTGGAAATCTTCTTTCCATTCACTAAATTAAATTTTTTCCATATTTATTAAAAAATATACAAATTTAAATTAATTTACCATATAGAGAGACTTTATTGAAAGTAACCAAACACTAAATGAGCTAAAAAAACTTATATGTGGAAAACTATCTACACATTGATCGTTAGAGGGAAATTTGATTCTCTAATACCAAATAAAGTGACACCAATAATGGAAAGGTTTACTAAGAGTGTGGTGAATCAGTGAAGAATGGTCTACTTTTACATTTTAATATCTCTTACAGGATTAACCTATATCATTTGTTTGAGAGAGTTATATCAAAACCAAAATCACATAATTTATGGTTATTAATAAAAAATTGGAAATCTATTTGAAAGGTTCATTAAAAAAAATAAGTAACTAATACTTGACATGATTTGAACACGCCCGATAACAAACAAAACTGGAAACAACACCTATACCCATGGTTTTGAACTTTGGGTATAGACCTTATAACCATGGGTATATGCTATACCCATTGTTTTTCAGAACTGTGGGATGTTTAGCTGTCAGTATAACCCTAATATATACCCACAATTTGAAAAATGTATACCAACATTTTTAAAAAATGTAGTAATATTTGTATGCTTTTGTGCCATTAACCATATACCTTCAGTTTCAAAAATGTGGGTATAGGTTTAAAAAATCACTAGGTTTGAGTTTCGATCCCTAGACCACCTATATATGATTCTATCACATAAACACTACACTACATTGTCTTATTGGTATATAAATAAATATTTACTTATATATATTTATCTAAACCATGGCTATAAGTGGAAAATCATGGAAATAAGTGTTCCCTCATAATTTTGTTTTTCTCTCATGATTCGTTTTCTATCCTTACGATAGGAAAGTTGTACGCATAGTTTTGGAAAACCATGGGTATATGCATGACCTATATCCATGGTTTTTATGGATTCATGGGTATAGTTCTTCAAAAAAATACCCCTTACCCATGGTTTTTTTAAAAACTGTGGGTGTAGGTCTTCAAGAAAATCCCCATACCCATGGTTTTTAATAAACCATTGGTATTAGTGAAAATTTCCAACATATACCATTGGTTTTTCAAAACTATGTGTATAAGTTCCCATTAAATCCCTATACCCACAGTTTTGAACAAATCATTGGTATATGGTCATTTTAAGTAGTGATTTGATGCACTAGAATCATTATAACTAATATAAAAAGTAGGAAACATCTACAAACTCCTATATATAATAAAATCATCACCGCTATATATTGACATGACTCTTGACCAAAATAATATATTTTATTATATTCTTCTAAGGATATAATTATCCATCTCCTCTAATAATTTCATCTAGAAAATATAATGTACTCCCATACATCTTCATGAAGGGAACATCTACAAATTCTTCTTATTGATCACTTGAAATGTTGTGGTGATCACATAGAGAAACCAATAAAATAATTGATCTATTCTTCTTATTCTACTGGTATCACTAACAAGTATTCATAATATTTTTTATACACCACAAAACACACACTCAACTTCTTACCTATCTATAGTAATCTTCTAAATAATTATAGTCTATTTATATAGGTATTATTTTGATATAACACAAAATAATCACACTCCACTCTCTACCTTTAATCATAGAAGACACTATTCAATTTATTTCATACATAAAAAAAATTCCTTCTTCAAAAGTGAAATTTCAAATTCAAAATTTATATAGATAAATGACTCTAACTTTTATAAACTTATTTTTATTCATCTTGTTTATTTCTTATTATTTATTTTTAATATGTTCTTAGTAATTGTGGCACAATTGTATATGTTTCATCACGAATGATTAGTTTTTTCTAACTAATTATCTCTTCATGGTTTAAATTAATCCTCCACATTACAAAAAATTTCCCTTTTTACCGCATTAATAAGAAGTTACCTTTATGATTTCCGAACATTAAACAAAGACATTCCACGTGGTATAATATTATGTTTCCTCAACATATTTCATTATATTTTTTATCATATATTTAAGGTCACTCTTATGATGAATGTATGAGTAATGTTCATTTATTATAACTTAGTAATATTTTTAACCTTATGATATGAATTTTACTCTTATAAAGTATCAACTTACTCTTTTGAAGTCATATTTTTTCATTCTGAAAGCTCATGAAACAGTTTTAAAGTCATGATCTAATCTTATGATGTTTTCCAGTAACTTAAAATAGTTAACAAACTTCCCTATAATGTTTCTAGGTACCCTTCAGAAGATATATGACACCATAATAAGGTCTCTAGATACCATTAAAATTTGGTACATACCCTACTAAAGTATCATAATACATTTCTAAAATTTGTTATGCACTTATGAAATTAAATGTATCTTTATAAAATTCATTATACCATTATAAAATATTGAGAAAACATTATGTATTATCAAGAGTGAACCTTATTCTGTCATATTTCATACTTTTTAAGTTTAGGATATTACCTTAAAAATTTCACAATGTTTCCATTTTTCTTAAATAACATTTATGGGTCATCGTTACAAAGTTTGGCATAAATGTTATGAATTTTCCTTGGGAAAATTTCAAGACAAAATAGAACCCACTCAAAATAATTCCATATTACTTCAATAAAAATCTATAACTATAAAACAATCCTTCACATCACATGATTATAATTATATCACATGAGTTTGAATATTATTTATGCATTGAATGCAAAATCCAACATAATTAACATTTATACTTCCTTATGTCTACAAATATTCTTCTCTAGAGAAATGCCTCTTCTATATGAAACATATTAATTTTAAATAAGAAAAAACTCACCTTAGTATCTCAAAAATTACCCCAATCAAAAATATTATACAAGAAGTTAATATCTTCTAAAAAATCTATTGGCCATAACAAGTAAATTTACCATATTATTTGTTTATAAGTAAGGAAATATGGATCAATTTTCATTAAATGGATATAAATCTCAAGTAATGAAACTAGGGTATATAGGATGGACCACTCTTATTAGTTTAAGGTGTTTTGGGGTAGAACATAGAGTGTTTCATATTATAGTTTCATAACTAGGGCATTAATTCTTGTATTATATCATCACCATACAAGGATTTCTGGACCTGATGTAAAGTTATACAATTTTTTTTGAGAAACCTTTCATTTTTAGGGAATTAAATATGATCTATATCTATTGTTATTTGGGAATATGATTCATTAGATTTGAAATTATATATAGAATTTTGGTATTTCTTATTTTATCATCAGTTTCTAGTGTTTCATCTCAATGATAATGGGAGTTCGGAAAGCCGCCACCAGTTCTACATCGATGAATGAGTTGATTAAAAAATTATTCTTGAATATTTTGAAACATTATTATGATGAATATCTCAATTTTATAGTTCTCACTAATTTTTTTTGTCATGTATCTATAATTGATCTAGTTATATTTGGTATTTATCATCTTTAGACAGCTGATTTTTGATAAAAAATATGATGTGATGGTAGTTGGGCCTCAATTGGATAGACTCCCCTATCGTATATACAATAGAATTTGGGTTTACTTGTGTTGAAGTATGGGTGGTGACTTAACAATCCCATAGAGAATATAAATACTCATTAGAATAAATATTTTTATCCTTATAATCCATGTTCTAGAATATATTGGATATAGTTTTTATGATGAAATAAATTTATAAATTATCCACAATGTGATAGAATTATGAAAGGTTGGACTAGATATTATATTCTTTATATATCCATTTCAATTTAAAATATTATAAAATGGTATCATTTCTCATCAATATTGTGTGAGGGACACAAATTTTAATAATGATATGGGACATCATAAAATTTATGATAATATTCATAATAACAACTTTGGGAGATGTTACATTATATTACTTGTATAAAAATTAAGTTGTTGAAAGTAAATACATAGACCATATTATTATAGATGGGGGATATATACTAGTGACATCAATTACCAGTACAATAAATGGGTAAAAACATTTTCTAGTATACACCAGTTTTGACATTAATGGATAAAATTTTCATGTATCTAGAAGGAATAAAACATCTTTATGAACAAAATGGAGTCTTATATCATTGTTAATTATAGGTATACAAGTCCCTTTATTTTATTGGTATGGTAGGGTATATATTGGTGAGAATAATAAATGTCAAAATAGACATTTTCAATAATTGAAAAAGTTTATCCCCTTTCAAATTACCAGAGTATGACTCCATCAAATCCCCATTTGTATGGATTTTGTAGGATTTTGGTACATTACAATGGAAAAAATTTCCTACTATAAATGAATCTTGTCCTTTTTAGATCTATTTAGAAGTATAATTCCATTTTGAAGGTAGTTTATTTTTGGTGACATCTATAAGACCCCATCCTTAAACCTTACTTAATATTGAGTTATTACAAGATTACACCTTGAGGATCTTTTTAGGTTTAGAGTTTTAGAGAATTAGATCATAAAAATTGCATAACATCTCAAAAGATTACAATGTAGTCACTTCTACTAAATTTCAATAAAATAAAAACTCTTAAAAAGAAACATGTCTAGTTTTATGTTTTAGATAGCATGACTTTCCCTTGATCCCATCCTTTACCCTATTCCACATTAAGTCATGTGAAAAATATTTCAAAAAAAACTTGGGATGAGCATAAAATGCTCAGTAAAGGTTATAAAAATATGGAAAGGAAACATGAGTTCATATATACATAAGAGTGAAATCATAATTTACCCATAAAACACATGCACTTTAACATACCTCATAAAATCATGAATAAAACATATAAATCCTATGACATAAAGGTAACTTGAGGCATTAATAACATTCTTACTTAGGGAGTTACCCTCTTGGTTAAGTTTGGAATACCCACCACAATATATTACCTAAATCTCTTTGGATAAACCTTAATGTTTCACTCCTTCACATTACCCAATGCATTGGAGAGCTATATCGGGATCATCCGCCCTTAGTTTATCACAGAACCACCCGTCTTCATAATAATTCCCATGAAACACAACATAATCGTATCACATAAAACATGCATAAAGAAAACATAACATTTCCACCTTTTAATATCAGGATATCAATACAACACATTGATATAAAAACATTATGAAAACCATTTTCAATACCAAAATAAAAGAAATGTAAAACATGGTATTTTTTTTTCTTAAAAAAAGGTTTGGCTTCTAGAGGAAGCCGAAACACAAATAATGGTCACGGTGGTGGAGAAGTCGTTGTCGCCGCATACATATGAAAAAAACATTCCGTTTTTTTGTTTAGTAAATGCTTCGTATAAAAAATATTCATTTTGAATAAACATAAAAGTCAAAGGGGTTTATACACTGTATAAAAGAAAGTTGTGTATAAACAAAATATACCTCAATGAAAGGAGATTGAGACAAATTCCAATACAAAGACGGTATCCTTGGATTAAGGATAAATCAATTACATAATTATGTGTTACAAACGAATACACCAAATATAAGTGGATATTAAGTGTAAAAAAATCAGAGGTTATTCACACATATTCACAGAACAACATATTCAAGGAGTACAAGTTTATCCAAAATAATCAAATTTGGGTTAAGAAGTTCCCTTGCAAAAAATTGATAGCCTAACGGCGTCACTACAAAATTCAGAAAATGAGTTGATGAGATATAAAAAGGGTATCTCATCACAAGGAAATAAAATTTAAATCAATAAGTAAATATAAGAACATATCCCAACATAATATTATGTGAATTAAAAGACATAACAAAAGAAGTCTTTTAAAAAGAGGCGGGTGAAAGGTTCCCTTACCGACATGGGTATCTTTCGAAACATACACCCCGTGAAAGAAGGACAACACAACATTGATGTAAATACTCATCAATGAAAGTATATTACACAATGAGTAAAATAATGGTCAGTACATACACCACTCATGGAAATTGTGGAAAATTTAGTATAAATCTCACGGGAATAAAAGTGAGATGAAAAAAAATCCCTTACGAATACTCGGTAGCCTAACAGCTCCAGTTAAAACATCCAAAATGGATTGATGAGAGAGAATAAGGTCTCTCATCATATGAACATAAAACTTACAGTAAGAGTAATATAAAATAACATACCAATAACAAGAAATATGAGCTTTAAAATGAATGACATAAAATACTGTACTTAAAAAGAAAGGGAGGAGTAGGATCCCTTACCTCAAGTCCAACTTGTCTTGTTCGTTTCTTTATATTCCTGAATAATAAACTTTGGTCAATTTATAATTGCTTAAGGACCTCCTATAAAGATTATTATTCAGTTCATATCACATATTTTAATGTTATAATAATTGGTTAATAATATGAGTTCATATCAGACATTTTTGTCAATGTTTGGTACATGAGTCAAAAATTGAACTTGTTGGAAAATAATTTTCCATGTAGTTATAGGTACATCATATCGAGAATAGTATTGATGTTTTAAATATCATATATATCCAGTATATATTCATTTTATACTATTCCATAGCATTTGTAGATAAAAATTAAAAGCACCGTTCATGGAGACGGTAGGCCGTACGTACGCATGAACGCTATTTTCATTTTTTATCATATTAATGGAATTAAAACAAAATGAGATATATATATATATATATGTTATAATTCCAAAATTATATCCATAATTTATATGTAATATATTATATATATATACATTATGTATATGTACTTATAATAGTACATAACATTTTGAGATAAGAAATGAAATGTACAGTTCATGGAGACGGTAAGACGTACGTACGCATGAACACTACTTCCATTTCTATTTCATATTTAATAGAATTAAAAGATAATGATACATAATAGTATTTTAATTCCAGTGTGTTATCATATATAATATCATTAAATATATCTTCTATACATACCACATATTGTATTAACGAATCAAATCACTTTGAGGGGGCGGTAGTCCACACTTCCTTAAATGAAGATATCACGTTTACCCATAATGGAAACCATAAAGGTATGCCATAAATTAAAAATACAGAGGCTTGTGTAAAAAATAAACATATTATATATCATATATAAATATATTGTCTTCTTAATGGCCACCTTTGAAGGTGTTAGAAGAATGTTGAACAATCATCGTTTCGTGAGGCAGAAATTCACCATCCACAGAAACAGTATGTTCTATAACCATTAGATGTAGGTGTGTGTATGTTCAGATCAAATACTTATTATAACAAAATTATAGTATATTTAAGATACTGGATTTGTTACAAAAAAAATGAATAAAAAGAGTTTAGGGGGTTAGAGAAGCAAAATAAAACAAAAGGACTCTAGTGAAGACATTACCTTAAAATCGGGTAACTCCATTTGGTTTGAGCTCAAAGGCTTCCTTGGGAAGACTTCTGCCCAATGTGAGGCTTCTACGAGTTAGGGAGGGATGCAGAGAGACAAAATGGGCAGGGGTTGGCTGAGAAAAAGGCTTTGGAAGTGTGGGTAAGGAGGTAGAGGTGGGGGCCTTTTATAAGAGGATAGGAGGGGCACTCTTGGAAAGTAAGGAAATGTTAAAATTATTTTAGAATGAGTTTCGGATATTAATGGTCCCCCATTGATGTGTTTCAAGGATTACGTGATAAGGGTTTGAAATCCACCCATTAAATAGGTTTTGGAAATGTGTAGGTCTTTGATTTTACATTATCTTTCCATTTTATTTAAATCGTTATATAATGAGGTCATCGCAACATCATCATGATGTCATAAATAATTTAATTTATTTAATTTATAAAAATTATAAAAAAATACTATGATGTATGAAATATTTTTCTCTTTAAAATGACTATTTATAGTCAAAAATATTACTTATATAACCCCATGTAAAAATTGTTTTAGTAAAACAACTCATGTTTGTGTCATTTTTACTTTAACATTAAATAAAAAGGTATTTATGTCATTTTCCAACAAATGTGGCTCCATGGGGTCCCCATGTTGACCCATGGATTGTCTTGGTCGTCCATGACTCATCAAATTAGGGTATTACATGTGTCTAGGTCATTTAATTTTATTAAAACATTATTCTTACCTTAAACTACACTAATTACCTCAAATCGCGATTAAAAACTTAATAAGTTACTATTCACCAAAAAATTATTTTAATCCCATTGAACCACATTTTACTTGTTAATGACAACCATGTATGTCGGATTTTCTAAATTCAAGACACAAATATGGAAAAATTTCATTTAAACGGAAAATCAGTTTTTATAAGTACCACTTAGTGGTTTCACTATTCATCAAAAATTGATGTTTTTCAGAAAATTACCAAACATTTACCCTAAGATATATTTGATATTCCAAATTCAAAAATGATGTCTATTTTAAATAATTCAAAACATATAAGTTTCATTAATTAATTTAATAATTAATTCCTGCTGTCAAAACAAATATCGTGTTTTTATGAAACAAAATGTATCAAAAGATTGACACTAGTTTAAGTCCGATTTCAAAGTGAAATTAATTCCAATGACCACTATGGGATTAAATGGTAAAAATATATTATAATTTAACTTTAAAACAAATTAAAAAGATAATCTAATCATATAAATAAATTAGACTAAAAAGAGGTTTTGAATTAAAATACAACATTTTTCACTATTCATTAAAAATTGAACTTTTTCGGAAAAAATACCAAAAATTTACACAAAGTAAATTTTGATGTCCCGATTCTAAAGAAGAATTTTATTTTGTCAAATATAACACATTCAATTTTAAAAAAGTGGATTTAAAAGAGGTTCTCCATCAAAAGGTGGTTAATCGACCTTTTAAAGAATATTAGAATGTTTACGCTTAAAATTGGATTCATTCGCATTTTTAATCCTCTAACATTTATTGTAAAAAGTAAAAATATTTGACAAACATATATAATAATTTTGTAGTTAGTTCTATTCATTCCCTCCATCACAATATCTTGGCTTTAACTACCATTTAAAATAATATTATTTTATTATTAGAGTGCAACGTAAGATCCCCAAGAAACTCGTTGTTGCGTGTTGGGTACGCCGTCGAGCATAACATCCCCTTTAAAGTTATATTAATATTTTATTCACAAATATGGATAGATGTGAAAATTTCATATTCTTTATTTACCTGGGGTGTTACATCCTCCCCCCTTTTGGGAATTGCGTCCTCGCAATTTTAAAATTGATCTTGGAAACATCCTTGAAAGTCCCACATCAGAACAAGAGTCGGTAAAACAATCACTTTAAAATAAAGAAAGATAAGTATAGAGGTCACCCGATATAACCCATACTAAGATTCCATGTAGGAAAACATGGACATGGAGGAGAAAACAAAGGGTCATGTTCTGATAGAGAGTGATAGAAAACATGTTTAGGAGAAAGTTAACCATAAGAAAATCAAAAAATTGTGATGGGTTAAACGGTATTCGATTCCCCAGTAGGAAAATTTAATAGACATAATTTTTGTTTTAAGTTACTTTTTTTTGAGGAATTTATTCATAAGGAGACATAATCACTTATCATGTTGACTTTCAACTTTTATTAGATTCCTTACACAAACTCATATTTTCTCCAAAAGACGAGTATTTAGGAAGACTTGTTCGCATTAAGAGTACTATAATAAACTTCTTGAAAATCACCTAATCCACAAAAGAGAACTATATATTTCCCATGTCTTTAGACAAAATCCAAAACCTAAATTGTTAGTATGAGATCAGATAACCCACAAAAGTATAATCCCTTTAAAAAAAATCCATTCTTAATCTCCATAATTTTTCCACAAAAAAACCCAAAGTTCAACGAAGACCATTCGATAAACAATTTGTCCATAAAATTCTTCAAAGTAAACCAAACTAAGATTGAAACCCAAATATTTGAAGGATTTAGTCACATAGTCTTCCAAGTTAAATCGTAACATTTATCTCCAAACAACATCAGTTTCTCTTAATGTCTCGTATTGAAAAGTATTTAACCTAATCACATATTCTCCATGATAGTTTAATAAATTTCCATAGATAACCCAAAATCAACTTACTCTTAATTCATAAAATCATTTAACTAAAAAGAATCAATCTAACTAACTAGGGACTTCACGTAGTCTAGTGGTAGGAGATAAATACCAGTCGCACTTTGGTTGTGGGTTCGATTCCCGCAGCTTTGTCCGATGTGACAGGTTGTCACATGGTCTGTGTGTTGTCCTTTTTCTAAAACTAAATAATTCTTAAAACATTCCCCAAAACGAGATAAAATCTTCAGAAATGATCATAACAAATTTTAACCTCAAGTTTATCTCATTCCTTTCATTTTCCATCATATCATAGAGTAAGCCATAATTACCTAAAAAGTAAGGATCATATAAACCCTAATGGTTACCTTAATAATTATTACCTGAACTTCCACATTGAGTTGGCCATCTCATACATGATGCATTACAGAACATACCAAGGTAAAAGTGGTTGATCATGACTCCATGATAGTTGGTTTAGAACAACAATGAGTTTCTTTATTGAAAACCCCATTTCATCCAGTCTCTTAATCAGAGAACCACCACAGTTGCCTTCAAACCTATTGTCACTTTGGTGCATGCTAGATCCATCCATTCACTAAAAACAGAAATGTCAGTGTGAGTATATCAACAAAACCATCATGTAATAATGAGGAAGATAACCACTAAGATATACTTACTCATTCACTTTATCTAAAACTAGGACTGTTTCAGAAATTCTATCCATTATGGTACTGTCACTTATGCTTAGAGACTACCCTAACCTCTAAAGATATCTAAACCGACCTCTGAAACCAACTATAAGACCCCAGCCTTAAACCTTACTTAATCTTGAGTTATTACAAGATTACACATTGAGTATCTTTTCATGTTTAGAGTATTAGAGAATTAGATCATAAAACTTTCATTACATCTCAAAAGATTACAAAGTAATAACTTCTACTAAATTTCCATAAAATAAAAACTCTTAAAAAGAAACATTTCTAGTTACATGTTTTAGATAGCATGACTTTACCTTGATCCCATCCTTGACCCTATTCCACATTATGTCCTGTGAAAAACATTTCAAAAAAAAACTTGGGATGAGTATAAAAATCTCAGTAAGGGTTATAAAAATATGGAATGGAAACATGAGTTCATATATAGAAAAGAATGAAATCATAATTTACCCATAAAACACAGGCACATTAACATACCTCATCAAATCATGAATAAAACATATAAATCATAAGACATAAAGGTAACTTGAGTCATTAATAACATTCTTACGTAGGGAGTAACCCTATTAGTTATGTTTGGAGTACCCACCACAGTATATTCCCTAAATCTCTTCAGAGAAACCTTAATGTTTCACTCCCTCGCGTTACCCAATGCATTGGAGAGCTATATCGAGCTCACCCGCCCTTAGTTTATCAAGGAACCACCCGTATTCATAATAATGCCCAAGAAACACAACCTAACCGCATCACATAAAACATGCATAAAGGAAACATAACATTTCCACCTTTTAATGACAAGATATCAATACAACACATTGATATAAAAACATTATGAAAACCATTTTCAATACCAAAATAAAAGAACTGTAAAACATGGTATTTATTTTTTCTTTTTCTTAAAAAAAGGTATGACTTGTAGAGGAAGCCGAAACTCAAATAATGGTCACGACGGTGGAGAAGTTGTTGTCGCCGCATATGTACGACAAAAACATTCCCTTTTTTTCCTTTAGTAAACGCTTCGTATAAAAAATATTCCTTTTGAATAAATGTAAAAGTCAAAGGGGTTTATACACCGTATAAATGAAAATTGCGTATAAAACAAAATATTCCTCAATGAATGGAGATTGAGACGAATTCCCAAACAAAGACGGTATCCTTGGATTAAGGATACATCAATTACATAATTATGTGTGAAAAATGAATACACCAAATATAAGTGGATATTAAGTGTAAAATAATCAGAGTTTATTCACACATATTCACAGAACGACAAATTCAAGGAGTACAAGTTTATCCCAAATAATCAAATTTGGGTTAAAAAGTTCCCTTGCAAAAATTTGATAGCCTAACGGCGTCACTACAAAATTCAGAAAATGAGTTAATAAGAGATAAAAAGGGTATATCATCACAAGGACATAAAATTTAAATCAATAAGGATATAGAAGAACATATCCCAACATAATATTATGTGAATTAAAAGACATAACAAAAGAAGTCTTTTAAAAAGAGGAGGGTGAAAGGTTCCCTTACCAACATGGGTATCTTTCGAAACATACACCCCGTGAAAGAAGGACAATACAAAATTGATTTAAATACTCATAAATGAAAGTATACTACACAATGAGTAAAATAATGGTCATTACATACACCACTCAATGGAAATTGTGGAAAATGTAGCATAAATCTCACTGGAATAAAAGTGGATGAATAAAAATCCCTTACGAAAACTCGGAAGCCTAACGACGCCACTTAAAACTTCCAAAATGGATTGATGAGAGAGAATAGGGTCTCTCATCATTTGAACATAAAAATTATAGTAAGAGTAATATAAAAGAACATCCCAATAACAGGAAAGATGAGATTTAAAAGGAATGAAATAAAAGAGTGTATTTAAAAAGAAAGAGAGGAGTGGGATCCCTTACCTCAAGTCCAACTTGTCTTGTTCGTTTCTTTATATTCCCGAATAATAAACATTGTTCAATTTATAATTTCTTATGGACCTCCTGTATGGATTATTATTCAGTTCATATCACATATTTTAATGTTATAATAATTGGTTAATAATATGAGTTCATATCAGACGTTTTTGTCGATGTTTGTTACATGAGTCAAAAATTGAACTTGTTGGAAAATAATTTTCCATGTAGTTATAAGTACATCATATACAGAATAGTATTGATGTTTGAAATATAATATATATACAGTATATATTCATTTTATACTATTCCATAGAATTTGGAGATAAAAATTAAAAGCACCGTTCATGGAGACGGTAGGCCGTACGTACGCATGAACAGTACTTTCATTTTTTGTCATATTAATGGAATTAAAACAAAATGATATATAAATATAGAGATGATATAATTCTATAATTATATACATAATTTAGATGTAATATATTACATATATATCCATTATATATATGTACTTATATTAGTACATAACCTTTTGAGATAAGAAATGAAATGTACCATTCATGGTGACGGTAAGTCGTACGTACGCATGAACGCTACTTCCATTTATATTTCATATTTAATGGAATTAAAACATAATTATACATAATAGTATTTTAATTCCAATATGGTATCATATATAATATCATTAAATATATCCTTTATACATACCACATATGGTATTAACGAATCAAATCACTTTGAGGGGGCGGTAGTCCGCATTTCCATAAATGAAGATATCACGTTTACCCATAATGGAAACCATAAAGGTATGCCATAAATGAAAAATACATAAGCTTAAGTAAAACATAAACATATTATATATCATATATAAATATATTGTCATATTAATGGCCACCTTTTAAGGTGTTAGAAGAATGTTGAACAATCATCGTTTTGTGAGGCAGAAATTCGCCATCCACAGAAACAATATGTTCTTTAACCATTAGATGTAGGTGTGTGTAAGTTTAGCTCGAATAATTCTTATAAAAAAATCCTAGTATATTGAAGATATTGTTTTTGTTACAAAATAAATTAATAAAAAGAGTTTATGGGGTTGGAGAAGCAAAATAAAACAAAAGGACTCAAGTGAAGACATTACCTTAAAATCGGGTAACTATCTTTGGTTTGAGCTCAAAGACTTCCTTGGGAAGACTTCTGCCCAAAGTGAGGCTTCTAAGAGTTAGGGAGGGATTCAGAGAGACAAAATGGGAAGGGCTTGGCTGATCCAAAGGCTTTGGAAGTGTGGGTATGGAGGTAGAGGTGGGGGCCTTTTATAAGAGGAGAGGAGGGGAACTCTTGGAAAGTAAGGAAATGTTACATTATTGTAGAATGAGTGTTGGATATTAATGGTCCCACATTGATGTTTTTAGAGGATTAGGTGATAAGGGTTCTAAATCCACCAATCCAATAGGTTTTGGATATGTGTAGGTCTTAAATTTTACATTATCTTTCCATTTTATTTAAATCGTTAAATAATGAGGTCATTGCTGCATCATCATGATGTCATAAATAATTTAATTTATTTAATGTCTAAAAATTATAAAAAAACTAATTTGATGTAGGAAATATATTTCTATTTCTAATGAATATTTATAGTCAAATATCTGACTTGTATAACCCCATGTAAAATTTGTTTTTGTAAAACAACTCATGTTTGTGTCATTTTTACATTAACATTAAATAAAAAGGTATTTATGTCATTTTCCAACCAATGTGGCTCCATGGGGTCCCCAAGATGACCCATGGATTTTCTTGGTCGGCCATGACTCATCCAATTAGGGTAGTACATGTGTCTAGGTCATTTCAGTTTATTAAAACATTATTCTTAACTTAAACTACACTAATTGCCTCTAATCACGATTAAAAACTTAATAAGTTACTATTCACAAAAAAATTATTTTAATCCCATTGAACCTCATTTTACTTCCTAATGAAAACCATGTATGTCGGATTTTTGAAATTCAAAACACAAAGAAGGAAAAATTTCATTTAAACGGAAAATCAGTTTTTATAAGTACCACTTAGTGGTTTCACTATTCATCAAAAATTGAAGTTTTTTTAGAAAATTACCAAAAATTCACCCTAAGCTATATTTGATATTCCGAATTAAAAAATGATGTCTATTTTAAAAAAATAAAAACATATATGTTGTATTAATTAATTTAATAATTAATTCCCGCTGTCAACACAAATAGCGTGTTTTTATGAAACAAAATGTATCAAAATATTGACACTAGTTTAAGTCAAATTTCAAAGTGAAATTAATTCCAACGACCACTATTGGATTAAATGGTAAAAATATATTCTAATTTCAATTTAAAACCAATTAAAAATATAATATAATAATATAAATAAATTAGATTAAAAAGAGGTTTTGAATTAAAATACAACATTTTTCACTATTCATTAAAAATTGAACTTTTTCGGAAAAAATACCAAAAATTTACACAAAATAAATTTTGATGTCCCGATTCTAAAGAAGAATTTTATTTTTTAAAATATAACACATAAAATTGTCAAAAAGTAGATTTAAAAGAGGTTCTCCATCAAAAGGTTGTTAATCGACCTTTTAAAGAATATTAGAATGTTTACACTTAAAATTGGATTCATTCGCATTTTTAATCCTCTAAAATTTATTGTAAAAAGTAAAAATATTTGACAAACATATATAATAATTTTTTAGTTAGTTTTATTCATTCCCGCCATCACAACAACTAGGCTTTAACTACCATTTAAAATAATATTACTTTATTATTAGAGTACAACGTAAGATCCCCAAGAAACATATTGTTGCGTGTTGGGTACGCCATTGAGCATAGCATCCCCTATAAAGTTATATTAATATTTTATTCACAAATATGGATAAATGTGATAATTTAATATTCTTTATTTACCAGGGGTGTTACAACATCCATCCAATAATGGTATCAATTGGATAGGGTAATGTTTCCACTTGATCAAGGGTAGTGTTGACCTCATTTATTTCCTCCATGTCAATACTACCAAATGGACTGACCACCTTGTGATGGGGAATACATTTGACCATCTCATCTTGATATGAATCTTTCAAGGATAAAGCTATATTGGCCAATACAACCACTCATATATTCTTTGAATGAGTTGTGGGAAGAAGTTTTTTATATGAGGGTAATTAGGTCATCAACACTATAAATAATAAAGAAAGGGAACTAACCATTTATTCATAATCTCATATTCACCAATTATTTTCTAGATCACTAACTTTGAATCACCGTTTATTTTCAACCAGTACACTCATATCTATATTTCCAATTCCAAGAAACTAATACAAGATAGTTAGTCGTGCATCATTATTGTTACATTGCTAAAATAGTAGTAGATATATGGGCATGAATTATTTCACTGGGGAGACATGTACCATCCCCCATCACATTCTATTTAAATTTAGAGTTTCCAACAATTTCTCCATTAGGATTGCAGAGATACTATTAACATATATTTTATTGGATTGGGAAGATTTATAGATAGTGAAAAAAAAAATTATGAATCAATATATATAGAGGTTAATTTTATAGGTTAGGTTGTTCTGATAGGAAGTATATTAGATGTTACCTTTAAACACCTTTTTAGAAAAAAATAGATATCAAATTTCTATAAGATGACCACCAACTAGGAAAAACACACAGTTTTCACCAGAAAACTGAGGATATACTTGACTAGATCCACATGAGATACTAAGTGAAGCTCATTGAACTTCATGTAGTGTATTAGATTTTCACTACAAATATCAATGCAAGTATGTTCCTCTAATTACCATAATATCAATTCTCAATATCCAATACTATTAAGTTATACTAATATAGTCTAGTTTCATTCCAGTACGATTTCTCTAAGTAAGGAGGGAACATAGTGATTTTTAAATGGAATCTATATACATGTTTAGTGGATTCTTTTCTACAAGTGATATAAAGAATAGTGGGTGTTGGAGATACTACATGATTCCATCATAGGATTATTTACAATAATTTTCCTATTATTATTTAACCCTTTTCTCAATTATCTTCATGAAGGGTAGACATTTTATTTTTGATTAGAAAGTAATATCCAGATACCAGAGAGATAGATATATAGTCTTTTTAATTCATTAAAATTTCTTGTAGGCAGTATGTTGAGTATCACCACATTCTTTTTGGGGAACAATTTAATTCCATGATGGAATACAAAATTTTAGATAAATTTATCTGATGTAACCTAAAAATAATATTTCAAGGGGTTTATCTTAATTATTATTCCCCTAGTTTGATGAAAAAATCAGTCAAGAACAACAATGTGATCATAAAGTTTCTAAAATTTGACAATTATACCATCCATATAACATTCATTGATCATACCCAAGTGGTAATTGAAGATAATGTTCATGGAACATTGATATATAGAACCAACATTTTTTAATACAATGAGAATCAATAGATAAGTATACACCTCTTAGGGTGACCTGAATGTGATAGCCACCTCATCTTTATTTTCATTTCAGAAATAGTTATAGCATAAATATATTTTTAAGAAGGATATAACCAAAAATCATTTCATTTCATTAATCAAGAGTTTCATGATTGTGATGATGAAATATTCCATGAGGAAATGATGATTAATATCCCTAAAGTCTAGGAAAACCCAAAATATCCCATTATTTTTTTCATAGTGGGTGTAATATTTTTGATCAACATTTGGCATCGATCTTACCTTATGATGTTGTCTGTAATGTGATTTTACAATTCATCCTCTACATTGGAATCATGGATAAGATGCATTCCCCTCACCACATGTTTATAGTAGAGGATACCGTTCTACAAATCGAAATAATGGGTAGCCACATTGGGATCTAATTCAAGAATTTTTGTAAATCTATATGTGAACAAATAATGATGTTATTTTATGAAAGAGACACAATTATTATATCCATAGAATTTATGGAAGAACTAATCAATGTAGGTCATGGATATTCCTTTATACACAGGTTGACCTGTCTTGGTTCATTTATCATGCTTCAAACACCTTCCTTGAATAAAAAATGATAAAACTTGAGATCTTATTCTAAATAAATATTTCTAGATGAAAATATAGATTGGTAATTTGAGACATGCTAAATGATATGATATTATATTTATATCTTGGAGATGATGTAGACACACTATAATTATTGATATTAGAATGCAATTCTTCTTTTTGTTAGGTAGATTCACCTTATTCCAATTATTCAATGAAATAGAAGAAGATATTCCTAAAAATAATGTTTACCTTTTTCTATTAAGATTGATCACAATTTTGTTGAAGAGCCCTAGATTGTTTGACAGAATATCACTCAACCTTTCTTTTTTGTAAATTCATTTTGGTTCATGGTTGATATTCAAGGGCTATGCAGAGATATTAATCCATGTTAGTGGTTTCTGATCAATAGGAACCTTTAACAAACTGTTATAAGATATGAGGGTTATTAGATACATTGATCAATCATAGAAGGAAACATTCACGACCCAATGAATACAAAATAGTAAGTTGTTTCCTTAATTTGTTTTGATGAGAAACACATAGTCCTTTCTAATCTCTCTCCATGGATTGATGTGAGAAAACTCTCAACCACTAGTGATAATAATCTAAATAGTATTATTTACCATTGTACAATTACCCTCCCAATTATAGATCCACGTATATATATATATATATTTATTCATAGGAATTATAGGAGTTATTATCATCATAAAATTATTTTACTCCCTTATTAACATAGTATTTTATGAATTAGTTTAATTATAAGGTAACTATTGGAAAAATATTGTTCAACAAACACCATATAAATATATTGAATGATGTGTCTTAAAAAATAAACATAAATTTGGATTAAGAGATGGGTTATTTGAATTGGTCGCTCAACTTGACATTTCCAAGTGGACTTTTTTCAACTTTATCATACCCTTGGATTTTTAGGTTGGAAAAGGACAAGACTACTTCAGTATAATCCACACGAATAAGGGTTCAAATTGAGATTAGATTCATCCAAAAACCATTATATATCAAGGAATCATAGATATATAAAATTGTAATATGTTTCCATATATAGACACTTTATAGTCTTGTTCTATGAAAGAAATGTTCATGGGACATTAAATGGAACCTCTTTATATGAAACATGTCTCATTTATAGTGACTATAATCTTAAAATATTAAGGGAATAATAGTAACTCAATAAGATCCCCTATGAGTTTTGTAGACAGAGTAATGGAATCAAGAATATAAAGATTATTTGGGACTATAACTAGATATGTTAGGATATCATAAATATGGAACAAGGGTCTATGGTTTCTATATAGGAATATACCCACCATGGGGTTTGAAGAAAAAAACTAAATATCCTGGAAGCTCCCTTCCGTAAAAATATTTTTGGGATTTTTTTGCAGTTTGTATATTAAACTATGATATAATCCACATATTTAATTGGTTTTAAAATAATATCTTATCTAATAGTTGGTATTCCAATATAATTAGATCTGACCATGCTCTAAATAAATAAATATAATATTAGTATTCCTACTTATGTTGCAATAATTATTACTTATAGGCTTTCACATCATATATTATATTATCAGAAATATATATGAAACAGTGGGGTCTACCATGATCTCATCTCCTATGACCTCCTTGGTCTCTATGGCCTCTTCAAAAATAAATGATGGGGAAATTTGGTTTATAATATTTGTCTTCATCATGGAAGGGGTCTTCCAAGAGAATAAAATTGACATAGACATATTGTGACTCTTCATCTAGTGAGAATTGATTATGATGGAGTGGTTACTATCCTACTTGTGATAATCCAATGAAGTCCATTATATTTTTGATTAGCGTAGGTACCAGTAGTGTTTCCTCTTACAATGACATTTTCTACAAATACTTGATACACCAGATCTTGGATGATGATGACGATGATGATATAGTTTCTAAATTTATAGGGGGAATGGGTTTCAAAAATTGTATATTTAGTTGTTCCTTGAGTACATAACACACTCAAATGACTGATTTCCAGGTCACCTAGTAGTCAAATTTATGTGCATTCTTGAGTCATAATTCCTTTTATTCTCTTTTTTTGTGAGGTGATTATGATGAAAGTGACTTTTATCAATTGTTTTCCCAACATTAACTTCCTTGATTAAACAATATTTTAGTTTATATCCTTAAATTTGAATTAGTGATAGGTATTTTTCCCTAACATCCAAAGGAATGATAAATAATTATTTTGTTCATTTACACAAACAATAGTGGGTTTTCTGATCTCTTGCATTTTGAGCTAGTTTTTCCCCATGGTATTGATGAAATAACATAGAACTCATTATTTTTGGAAGGAGTAAAATATTTTTATCCAAAATTTAATCTTTAAGAGATTTTAATCCTTCCTCCCAACATAATTGGAGATCTATTTATTATACTATCAGTTAGGAGGAGGCATCATGATATATTGAATGATATTTGGAGTAGAATAAGGTATCAGTGGTAGTTTGATTGTGATGACCATAGCCTCCACTCTACCATGTTTTTTTTGGTCCACTAACAATGATCTAGACTTGGACATTAAACAATTAAGGATATTATCTATTCACTTTACCACTAATAAAATATATGAAAAACCACCAAGGAAATTCAAAATTTAAAGGGGCATTTAGATCTCATATTAGAGATTTTCTAGGCACATCTAAAATAACTTCCCCAATAAAAACAAGGTATTTAGTTAATAGTTCAATAAATTACATCTAAAAATAAAGTAAGATACTATTGAAATCTTTTGATTCTTTCAATTCAATATTTCTAAGGTCATCATGTTTTTTAGTATGAATTTGAATTGATAAAAAAATATCTATAGTTGGGGTTTGGATTAGTGGTAAGAACCCCATAATTATACTTGAAAATGGGGGCTCAAAACCCATTGGGCATAGGGAATTGTAGAAGTACTATAGTAGTGGTGGTACTGTAGCAATGAGGAGTACTGTTGCGGCGGCATGTCACTATTGCAATGGCAGGATACTATAGTAGTGGCGGGTACTGTGCGGTACTATAGCAGGTGTGTACTGTAGAATTACTATTCATAGAATGGGATTTGTACCAAAATTTTTGGCCTATGGGCCATGTAATGGGCTAAATTCCCACTGGGCCTTCAGGCTATGTAACAGGTCTCTCTCTTCATAGTTAAAAGAGATATTTTCTTTTATTAAATAATAAATGTTTCTTCAGCCCCAAACATAAATAAAATTGAAAAACAACTATCTTTGTAGATATTCTCAATTTGTGATTGACCCCTTAGTAGGTTTTCATACTAGAATAAATTTGGTCCTTCCATAGTCTACCTGAATTATCATGGTTTCCTTGATTCTAATATATATGTTTTACCACTCATGGAGCCACATTGAGATGAAATGAGAGTGAGATAATGTATCAATTCTCCCTTTCCAAAGAATATTTGGAAAGAGGGATTTTTGAAGTTTGGTGTATGATGTGTCAAGTATACCCATTTTGGATATGACATCCTCTCATGCTATACTGATCCATGGTACACCTTCATGAATTCCATTAAACTATCAAGGGACCCGATGAAGCCCAATAGTTTTGGTGGGACCATCACAAGGGAAGATGCTCAAGTAGAAGAAATGGGTGGGGATTGATATAGTCACCTTCTCTGTGTATGTTTTTTATATCCAAATTAAATATTACTAGGATTTATTGACTAATATAACAATAGTTTCATCCCTTAGTGGGGATACTCATGATAGTCCTTAGTATTCAGATTCGTGTACACTAGTTTTCTATACCATGACAAAATTGGATGGCTAGACTATACTCTTATTGGAAATGATGATATTTCAAATTAGATATACACTATAGGGTAAATATGATCCTTTGTATAGGTTTTGTATGAAACCATAATCTTTTCTCTAAGTAATTAAACATTATTTTAACTCAATATATCCAAATCAACTTTCTATTTGGATAACTTATCATTAACCATAATTTGTTCAGGTTTATAGAGTGGTGGGTAGGATATGGGTATTCTTTCCTATCTATCTTTTCATGATGTCCTCAATAAAACTGGTGACTGAATATTTGAAATTAATCATAAGACATGGGTCTTATATTGATAGTGTTTGTGTAGACTATGTTCATTTATTTCACTGTGAATTATATTTCAAACAAAATCTTCCTTATTATGATATTCTACATCAGTTTCATGTTCCCTATTTCCTATGGGGCTGAAACCAATAAATTCACAGATTTATAATGCACAATTAGGATCATATCCTTATTATACATAAAAGGGATTTTTTATCCTCTAATAATTCATTAGGGAAAAAAAATATCCTCTATGATGTTTTTCTTCTTAGTAGACAATTTTTTCTTACAAATCATGTATGTCTTAACCATCTATTTTTTTATCCCCCCTAGGAAGAACTTTGGGTGTAGTGATCTAGTGTTATTCTATAATAACATTCAGTGAGTGTGATTCTTATGGGGGAGATGAATTGTGATGTGGAATAAATTAAGAGGGTGATTTAATCAATGTTTCCAACAGAGTGGGTAAGACTAACTTCTCTAATGGAGGAGGATATGAAATTAATTCCCCTAACCCTATTGGTTGTGGTTGAGGTTTCTCTACCACAATCATGGGGTAAAATTACCATATACTTGACTATATCTATGGATGTGGAGGTGGAAAAAATTCCCCCAACCCTATGAGAGTGTGTTTCTCAAATATGCATATGAAATAACTTATATCATGGAATATATGGAATTTTGAGTGTGTATTCGAGCACGAGATAGGTTTATATATGATTCTTAGTAAGAAATTTCTTCTATAGAGGTATTATCTATGGCTATAGACTTTGGTTTCCAAAAAAATATGATTCTATATAAACATTTTTTCTATCTTATTATAGAACTCTAAAAAAACCTCATTCTCTCCAAGAATACCCCTTTTAGGAACAAAGAATAACAAGAATATATTAGAGAGACCAACTGACATATGTGGATCCCATTCATTAAACAAGTTAAATAATGATGATAGTTTAGGAAACATTTTCAGTAGATTATGCTATCCATTTATCTAATTAAAATGCAGTACTCCATATTTTCCCCTCCTAAATAATATATCTGGTGGGGTATAAAAAATCATCTAGTAAAAAATATTTAAATAGAAGAGGATAACATATGACAAGTCTCTATAATGCTTACCTAATTTAGAGTCATACATCTTTGAGACGGAAATTAACTCAAATTAATGGTATATCTCAATCATCACCCTGATAGGGTTGGTGTACTCAACATATGACATTTATTTTATATTGATATTGTAGAGAGTTTTCCATAGGTTCTAGTATAGGTAAGGTATGAAGTCCACTTTTAAATTTTAAGTAATGTCATATGTGGATGTATCCATGGTCTAGAAGCAGAACAATATATTTTCATTAGACATTTCCTTATACATGAAGATGGTATTTTCTTTATCCTTGGAGTGGGATTCATGTACTGTATCTAACTATAGTGGTTCTATCTACATTTCCTTATCGAGGGAAGTTAGGTTTCTCAGAATCCTTTAATTTATGTTAAATTATATATGGTTTTGGGGAGGCCTAGTTTGAGACCATCTTCCCAAACTACCAATCAATATGAGTGAAATAATCTACTTAATAGTGAGTCATTAGTTTTGGTTAGCAACTACTTCTCAAGTGTTTCTTAGAATAAGGGAATTATTAGACTAGTGTCAACATATGGATAAATTTTTTATTATAATGACAGATAACTATGTGGATGAAATTAATAATAATAATAATATGGACTACATCCATGATTGGATTTCAATTATCCATCTTGGGCAAGTCCTCTATTCTTGATTAATATTTCGTTATAGGTAAGAACACTAAAATATTTTCCATGGGATGGATTTTAGGGAAGCTGAATTTAATTCCATGAAGATGACATTCAATGTTTTTGATTACATATATTTTATAAAAGGGATGAACTTTTTTCTAGTAATATTTCGGATATGAGGATAACTTCTATAGCTGATGTAATGGGAAGGAAATTTGTAAATGGAATTCATATTATCATAGGGAGGACCTTTATGATGGGTTCCCCAAGGAGGAGCTTTAGAGGCACAAGATATAGTATTGTGGGGATTACTTTCAGTGTAAGTACTATAGGGTGGAAATACATTGTTCTCCATCACAACACTATGTGGAGGACCTTTGTAACCATATATTCCTTCTTTTGTTTGTTAATAGTCAGTATATTGTTAAGACAAAATTAAGAGACAATGACCACATCATCATGAAAAATAAAATTTATTATTTATTTAAAGGTTTATTTATTGAGTATAGAATACCCTAGGTCATCTCTTAGGGATAATTCAGGATTTAATGTGTGTATTTTTAATAAAACAGACTAAAAGAAGGGGGTATTTATAGACAATTTTAAAAATAAAACAACCTAATTTAAAGAGTTTAATAGTTGAAAATCACAATTTTAAAAAATATGATAAATATATTCATTTTGTGTTCACTACACACACTTAAATTTTATCATTATTTCATATTAATTAATCTTTTATTTATGTGTCTTCTTTAAATTAATCAAAATCACAATTACATTCTATGATTTTCCAAATTTTCATGTTGAACCAAACCTTGACATAATAATCATTTATAGATGGTACAAATATTATTAATAGTATAATAACATCCCATGAAAATTGAAATATAAAATAAATTGGAAGAAAATTATACTTGTGCTATCGAATCAGAACAACACATGTTATGCACTCAAAATATCACACTGGTCGGTTAGAAGTAAAGAGCATTCAATTTGTTTTAATAAAACCAAACATTAAAATATAAATCAAACTAAGATACATAGAAATGAAATATTTTAGAACCCAAAAAAATTACACTGGTAAAAGTAAATGTTTTGGATCTCCTTTTATATGATGTGTAGCTCTCTCACAATGAACGCCCATCGGTTAGGCCAATATTGAGAGGAGGAAGCTCAGGTGGATCTCCTTATTCATTAGTCAACCTCATATGAGTATAGGGGACTCTATAACTTATAGAATAAAGAGTTTACTATGATGGAAATCCAAAATATAAGTACCTTCCTCATAGTAGAACTTTCAAATAAGGTGCCCATAATGAAATTTTATAGCCAAAATAGAAAGTGGTTTTGGGAACCTAGTTTTTGAGATAAAATTGGTCTATCGGTTTTGGGTTTGTAAATGGTATTATATAGACTTTTAAAAAAGGTAGGTTCTAATTTTTGGAATATTTACTACCCCTAGGTCAATGTTACTTTCCATTGGACATTTATAACGGGAGATATTTTGAAAATTACTAACCAAAAATTTGAATTCATGTATATTTAGTTTCCTGGAGAGATTAGTTTAGAAGACCCGCATGATTGATGAATTGGGATTGAGATTATTAAGATTATTTGTTGTCAAATGAATTTTGGATCATCTCATATTAGAGAATCCCATCTGGAAGCACATATTTATCAAAATTTGGAAAATAATGGACATATTTCTTTTGGATTCTACATTGTTTGAACCATTTTTCTTTAGTATAATTTCTAGCTCTCCTAATAATATCCTAAAACAATAAAATCACACAAACAAGTAGAATTTATCATATTTATAGTGATAAATATTGAATAATTGAATCAAATTTGATTTTCAATGTGTTATTATTTTTGTAAATTTCAATAGAAACCCAGTTTAACGTAATGGTGCAATGGTGAAATAAAATAGTGAATCGTGATGCGATCAGACCCTGAAACCAAAACATTTTCACTCTTGGGCAACATAAAATTTACCAAGATTATTCATTGAGATACTTCCAACTTCATGATGATTTTATATTCAATGGAAATTTAATTCTTAATAACAATGTAACCAAGAAAAAATCACACCATGGTGTTATTCTTAGCCATCATGGAAAAAGTTATCTCATTAATTGTATCAGAATGAAATTCACGTAGATGAATGATACTGATTTGAGAAAAATAGTTCAAAAGTAAATAGTTTTAATAAATATCTATATGTGTGTATGGAAAAAATTTCATTTTACTCTTTCTACTTTCTAACTAATAAATATCAGTTAATTTAAAAAATCCAACTTAAATGATTATGTCCACTGAACATGTCCTACATCCATTTCCAACCAATTTCAAAAACCATTCACTTGTGAATTCTCAAAATTCTAACCCTAATCACTTGGAATATATATCCCCATATATTTTAATTTTCGACACTCTTTTAACTAATTATTATTATTTTTTTAAAAGTTGAACTTGACAAAAATATCACACTCATCACTCGTATGTTGTTTGATCTCCTAATGACACAAATTATAATAGTTAAATCAAGGCCAAAGTCTAGGAAAGTTTGATTTTTTACCTACCAAATACACAACAAAAATTTTATTTTTTTTTTATTTTATTTTATTTTAATTTTATTTTTATGAGTGTGTACAATAGTCGAATAATAATTACGCTCACATAGGTAAATACAATACAGTAATGAAATATATCTAATTTGGAACAATATTATGGAAAAATAAATTTGAAAAGATTAGAAAAATTCACCTAACTTATATTTACCTTCTATTAGGAAAGAATTATTCACACTTTAGGGTTGGGTGTAGGGATTTACAGAGAAAATAAGTGACATAGTTTTCCTATAAAATACTCACACAAAGGGTAAAGTTATTTTCAATGTGTTTAAAATGTTAAAACCATTCATATCATCGAAAACAACCCCTTAACTAGAAAAATTCACACCTAAATATTAAATTCTTTCCAAATAACTTATTCTATCAATGACTATTTTATTAAAACAACATGAAATAGTAAAATTCCCCATACATTTTCAATAAGTTCAATGATTAGGAGTGAATAATTTTCCATGATTATGTGGGAATCATTTCCATGATTAAGCGGGCATCATTTTCTATGATAATGTGGCCTTAAATTATGAATACACTGGAAAAAAATGAGGGTGAATACTAGGGTGGAAGTAATTACACTATGCAGTTGTCTAAAAGCACAATAAATAAGAAAGGTAATGAAAATTACTAACTGACACAAGAATGTATCCATCCACCCATCATAGAGAATGAAATTTCTTTACTATAATAAAATATAATGTGGGAAGGATGGGTAAAACCAATTGGGTTTCATTGGTAGGAGGATTATCAAACATGGAGTTACACCATTGGGGAATCCAGAATGGCTTCTTGAAAGTGCTTCAACCATCTCTCATTGATAGTTAATATATTGTTTGTTTCTTTATTTTGAGCCTGAGAACCCTCCAATGGATAAACATTAGTAATTTTATATGGGATAAACTAGCTATAGAGAAGAATACATGGATGTTACTTCATCCGTTCTTTGAAAAAGAGGACCATTTCCCAATTGGAATTGAAGATGAAGGATGAGGCAATCATGGAAAGCCTTTGTTATCTCCTTATAAATTCCAGAGTTATCATATGAATCTCTTCTCATTTATTCCATATCATGAATATGTAACATCCACTGAGAGCTTGCACAAGAATAATGATAATTTTTATTTTTTAATGGCACAATAGGCCTTGATGCTCTATCTCAATAGGGATATGACAAATCTTTCTAGACACAATTCAATAGGGGGACATTCCAATGCATGTTTTTAAAGTAGTATGGTAAGACTATAATTAACCATCAAGTCTAAGATTCCAATATTTTCTATTAGGTTGAACCATTTTTTCAATAATCTATTTTTCCACTCTATTATACACCTAATCATGTCCATTTTTTTATGGGTGATATACAATAGACAACCGATGACTGACCCTAAACCAACACAAAAAGGATTGAATTGGCAGGTTGCTGAAATTATAACCCCAATCCCTGATGACCAACCATGTTAATACAAACATATAGAAAATTTGGGTTCTCAAAATTTCCAAAACTGTATTTGAATCATTAGTCCTTATGGAACATACCTCTACCCATTTTGATTGATAAGCCAATTCGAGAATAATTTATAAGGTTCTAAATTAATTAGGGAATGGTCCCGTATAGTCAATTCCCCAAATATAAAAAAATTCATCGAAGTGTAATGGTTTTGGTGTCATTTCATTTATGATAGAGACATTACCCATTCATTGATAGTGAAGGAAAGATTAATAGAAATCATGGAGATCCTGAAATAGTGTTCTCTAAAAGAGAATAGAATCAAGGACCTTGTGAGCAGTCATTTGGGGACCAATGTGGCACCCATAAGAAAAAGTGTGTAAGAGACTAATGATATACTAATACTCTCTATGAGGAACACAATTCCTAAGGGCTTGATAACTAAAATTTTTCCAGAGGTAGGGGTTAATCCAAATATACCAGCATGACTCATGTTTTAGATGGAAGGATTTATTTTTCATAAAATTATAAGTAATACAAGATGGTACTGAATTATGTAAAATATTAACATACTAAAGAATAAAATCATTCACACGGTCTCATCAGAAAAATGTCATTTATGGGAATACATAGTGACGAGTCAATGTCTAAGGATGGGAGAATCATACTAATATGGCCCACCACCACATTATATACTCGATTTGTCTCAAATTTCTATATTAAATTTATGATGTATGAGCATCTAATGAATGATATATGCTTTGGGTTCCGATTTCATAAGAATATACTAGAGAGAACCTTGATTTGAGAACAAAATTACATTTTACACTAAATGGCATGACCTAAATTTATCCAAGGAAAACATAATGTTGAAGAATTAGTTTTTAGTTGTGTTGTTGTTTTCATGGTCCAGAACAAGTGTACGTGAGGCATAATTAATGAAATGTGGTGCTCGATAAACCCTGTGTGATAAGATAACACCATCTAAATAGTTTGAGGCATCGCACATGAGTTCAAATGGAAAATCCCACCAAGGAGGTTGGATTACTAGGGGTTATTTGAGACTCCATTTCAAATTATTATAATAATGCTCACATTCTATTTCAAAAAAATATTTTTCTTTTTGGAGAAATCGGGATAGGGGGAGAGTATTCTTATTAAAATTTAAGAATGATATAATGATAAAATCTTGCATGATCTAGAAATATCACACATCCCACACATTTTTTTGGGGAATGGTAACGAAAAAATGACATCCAATTTTGATTTTTCTACTTGTTTACCAACCCCAAAAATGACTTTTATATGTACTATACCTTGCCGCAGTATGAAATAATATTTCTCATTATTTTATATGAGATTATTTTCAATATATTGGTCTAGGAAAAAACCATGACTACTCAAAAACTGATGAAAAGAGGATCTAGAAACACTGAAACCATCCATGAATAATTCCTTCAAATTCTCTAGGTAATCCAAAAAAGGTTAGCTATACATCATTGGAAGGTACCCAGAGTATTGCATAGACCAAATGGAATCCTCTTATATGATATTTAATAAAGGGGAAAGTGAGTGTTTGATTATTCTGATCTTAGGGGGAAATATTGATTTGAATGTATACAAAATACTAATCATGTAAAAAGTATTGGGACTTCCATGATAGCCCCTCTAGCATTAGGTCCATAAATGGTAATGGGGAATGGTCATTTATAAGGTCTTGGTTTAGTCATTAATAGTCTATACAGACATTTAAACTATTTTGTTCAAGGGTTGGAACCAATTCAATATTCTCATTTTTAATTATAGTAAGGTTAATTTTCATGGGGACTACCTGAACTTGACTAAACCATGGGTTATCAGAGATAGGATAAATGATTCTAGCATCTAATAATTTTGTTAACCTATTTTTAACAACATCTAGGAGGTTTGGATTTAGTTGATGTTGTGTCTCCCTCACTTAGTTTTCCTCATCATTTAACAAAATATGACGCATAAAAATTGATTGTCTAGTACCAAGAAAGTCAACAAGTTTCCACACTAAAGCTTGTTTATACTCCCCTAAAAGGTCATGTATTTGAAATTCATGCTCTAGATAAAGTGAAATAGGAATGATGACTAGAATCTTGCTTACATTCCCAAGATATTAATATTTCATATTTTGAGAAAAGGCCCATGTTTCAATTTATGGTGATTTGGGATTGATGGGAGTTAATGTGGAAGTGAGAGGTAAATGATCTTATCCAAGTGCTTAATGGTAACATTAATAGATGGAGAATGAGCTTTTACAATCATAATAGTATCTTTGATGGTCATGGGATCCTCAGTGTTCCCGAAATCATCAATTAGAAAAGATGAAAAAAATTATTCTAAACTAGTAAAAAATTATAAGTATGATTCATTTCCTAGAATATCTATTAGTGATGAAAAATCTTAAATGGTATTTGGGGAAAGATAAGATAATTTCTAAAGGGACGATAGAACATTATTAGAATTAACAAAATGTGATGAATGTTCTTCTGAGTGGTTCTTTATGGAATAAAGGATCTTAAAGTAGACAATGTCACCAAAAAACTCCATATATAACATAAAAATATAGAAATTAGTTATTATTTTAGATTTTTTTCAAGAAAGTCTTCCACAATATAATTGGGATGTATTGGTTCATTATATCATTTCTATTTTAAGAACATAAAAATAAGTAAGAAAAATAAAAAAATTTATCCTCATAAGAACATACTCTAATACACAAGCGAGTTATTATATACTTCAATTTTCTAGTTGAACAAAAATTCTGGTGGGATTTAGTTCCCCTATCTTCAGTTAAGAGAAAACAGTGTGAGTAATAACATTTTTAGAATAAACCATACTAATCAAAGGACTAGAAAAAAATACTCCCCAATAGTGCATGGAATTTAGAATTTTCTAGGATCACTACATTTGGTTGGAAGTGATGGATATATCAATGATGGTATGTCACTAACAAAGATAACCTTCTCAACACCTCAAAGTAAACATTATTGTATACACATCTCCATCTAAAAAATAAAATATCTTTGAATTTCCTTCACGAAATCAATGAAATTGAATTTAACCTCCCATTTTTTTTAAATGTTTCCAAGATTTCATTATCATGTTCAGTTTAATTTTGAAATAACAGTTGGATGGCACTTTAGGGAAATGGAAGAGGACTGGTTGGGCTAGGAGGTTCATAAAAAGTACACTCTTTCCTTTGGTGGTATTTTTGGTAGGTTAAGAATTTATCTTATTTGTATCATTTAATGTGGTTGGAATTGATGTTTCTTAAAGAGAGTATAACTCTACTTAAGTGGAAAATTATATTTTATGTTCAGATTCACTTTTAAGGGTGATGGAAATGACACATACGCATTATCCATTTGATTGACTAGTGGTTAAGAGGGAAATTTACCTGAATCATGACCTTGGATTTCCCCCACTATGTTACTAAGTAGGCCAAATTGGGTTTTTAGTTCTTTTATGGATGCTTTAGTGGATTTTTGGAATTGGAGATTATTTTCATCCATTTATTTCATCATGTATTCTAGTCTTGGATAAGGTTTTGTAGGTGGTTGTTTGGAAAGTCCTTGTGGTGGTTGAGTGTTTTTGGGTGGTGGTGGTGGATGACTAATCCGGCCTGGTTGCTTTCGTGGTTTCTGAGAATGGTTTGAATACCCACCTCTCTTATAGGCTTGGTTATCATCCACCCAGGGTTGGATAGAAAATATGATTATTTCATAATGTGTTGGTTATAGGGGGCATGTAGATACTTCATCACAACTCTCATATGTTCCTCTCAGTTGAGGGAATCAGTCAGAATAGAGGGTGTTGGAAGAATAAAACACACAATAGATGGCAGAAATAAATTGGGATATCTCTTGGGAAAGGTAATGTTGCCAGGGAAGGGTACATACCTCTTCAAACATCATGTACACCTTCCAAAACTCATATTTATGAACCTCATAGATACCTCTTATTTTTAAATTGGACCTAGAAACTGAATTTTTGATTGTTCTGCACCATGTTCCCAAAAAGGGTCTATACAATGATTGGGGTTTTTTCAACTATCGCACCACTTGTAGAAAAGTCAAACCTATTTTTATATATAGAAATTAATCCTTCATAAAAATACTACATTAATAGGTGATCACTTATTTCCCGGTTTGAGAAACTTTAACATATACTTTTAAATATTTACAAGTATTCATGAAGTGTATCCCCTATTATTGGCTTATCCAACAAATTTCAATCCTTATTGTTTTTGTTTGAGAGGCTGGGAAATATTTTTCTAGAAAAAGGCATTTCATGTCCTCCCAGCCTCTATGTAAATAACCTGACCCTAGTTTCCTAGAGATGGTTCCTGATTTCATTGTATTGGAATAATAAAAAAGGAATTCATACACCTAAGGAATTAATAGATTAATATCATTGTAAAAATGATTCATATATAAGTTTAACATCACAACATGAAATGATTTACACCATAGTAAATATATTTGAAACAACCATAAAATTATAGATTATCCTTACAATTCATTCATAATATACATCTTTGTGTCCTAGGAAAAATAAAACAAAATAAATGGGTGAGATCACATGCCCATTAAGAGAATGTAATATAGTGTAAGCATAAATATAAATCATGGTAAACAACTAAAAGTACATAGGTCATTAAAACAAAATCTTGACCATAAAATCGTAGGATTTAAAAGATGAATAAATAATTCTAGAATAAAACAAAACTAAAGATACTCTACTTGTCAAATAATCTCTTGTAAAATCAATTAATAGTTTTATAATTAGGAAATTCATAATTTGGGACATCCTTAACATACCGTCAATGCCTTGTTCAAATACCATACAAATATGGGTAAAAACCTAAACTAGTTTGTCTCAAGAGACCTACTGATGCATCGAGGGTCTATATAGTGCCCACCCAACACTAACTATGTCCAAATAATTCATCATATGAATGGGGTGAAACATAATCAACATATACATTCATAATGAAATTAACATATAAAATGAAAATTTCTTTCCCCATTCAGTAAACACAATCCCAATCCATTAGAAGAATATGGTGAATGGAACACAGATTGAACATCCATAGTCAAACTAAATATTAAAAATTAAATAAAACATGGTTGATTATATAATAAAATATTTATCCCAATTAAAATAACAAATGAACATAGGTTTTGAATATAGATGAAAAATACAATAATATTATCGTTGAGGAATTCATGAGAGAAAAACTATTTTTTACTTTGAAAAGATGTGTTACCTTTGAAAAATATTTTACTAAATCCAGAAATAAACATAGATATTTTTTTTCATAATAAAATGAGTGATATTATAAAAATAATGGTTTCTTAATATATATTTAATATCGTAGTTGAAAATGGGTGAAAAATCGAGACATTCTCTTTAATTGGACTTGCGTATCGGGAAGAAATTACAAGGGAACATTATAAGAGATTTATTATCCAATAAAATAATGATGAGCTAATATAGAAATGTGATTTTGGAACATATATATATCTATGTAATTTATAATAATTATGTAAAAATAATAAAAAAATTACGTTGGTGTATAGATGAAGAAATAATAACAGAAAGTAAAATGGATGTTTGGGAGGAGAACAATTACATTATGTTTTAATGTGTTACACACTTTACCTTAATGTCCTGGATAATCAAATTAAATCCATTAATTAATTAATTCATAACCCTTTATACATTTATTTTATTTATTAAAATTTTATTACATTCTTTTATGTTATTTCTGATGAGTTAAAAGATACAATTTTATTGTTCGAGAGCACTCATTTCCTTGGTTTTCATGATCGGTATACATGTATATGAGTATAGAAGCTCGTGAAGATGGGTATAATTCTAAATAATTGAATTTATATGATATTAATGAACATATAGAAGTTTTAATGGTAATATATATAAATATATTATTTTTTTTATTTGGTATCTGTATTAATCTTTAGATAAGACATTTAGTGATAATAATTTACATTATTACGGCAGTTATTGATCATAACGAAGTCATTTTATTTTAACGTTTAGTATAATGTAAATATGTTCAATATATAACACAATAAAGGTTTTAATACATATATATTATTCTATTTTAACCATAAAAATGGTTTCATTACCAACCAAGAAGGATAAATTGAAGAACGGAAATCCATTATCCATGAAGGTTGTAAATCGAAACTTCAAGGACTCTGATATCATTCTAAAAATAAAAGAGAGAGAGACAGAGAGAGATAAGAGTTTGGTAAATGGTATTCCATTTATATGATATCATTCTAGTATATATATTATAATATAGTTATCATTGTAATTTATATATAGTAGGATAGGAGACGATAATAAAAGAAAAGTACTTGAAAAGAAATTAGAATGAAAATGAAGAGGATTTTACCACTTGAATACTCAGCCTTGAGAACCTTTTTAAGGGTATTGGTTTTGGCCTTTTGAGGAGAAAAATAGCTCATGGAGGTGGGGGAGAGTCCTGGGGAGAATATTGGGATGAAATTTTAAAGGGATCAAATATTTTAAGGTGTGATGAGAAGGGGTGGTGAGGGGTACTATTTATAGTAGAGGAGAGGGGTGATTTCTCAATATATAATTCATTATTTTATTATTTTCCACAAGACATGCAATAATATTGATCATTGTAACTAATTATAGTAATAAATTCATTTTAGTTAGAACCAAGGTTTGTCGCATTAGCCAAAATTATCTACAGCTCAATAAATCATGTATTTATCGTTTATCGTAAATTATTGTATCATACTATTCATAAATAATTCATGTATTTTAGAAAACATCCAAAAATTCAACCAAATAATTTTTTGATCCATTGAATTCAAGAATGAATTAAATTTTTTTAAAATAGTTTATTAAAAATTGTAAAATTAATTTTTTAATTAAATCCATCATTTACTCTAAAAATACATATTTTAAATCAATAACTTATTTTATATCACTTTAAAAAATTAGCAATGTCACGTAAAATTAACATTAAATCATAAGATTCTTTTTTGGATTTATGAATAAATTTTATGAAAACCTTTTAAATAATTTTATTAATTATAAAATTGTAATTAAATATTTATAACTCACAAAAATACAAACACATAATTAATTATTTTTAAAATATCCATTAACCTATACTATGATATAATTATATCATACTTCCATTTATAAGATTATTAAATGTTATTTATACCAAAATAGGTGAGGTTAATATTAATTTGGAAAATTTATTATTCATAAGGGTCATATTATTATTCCTAAGACCAAGTGACTATTTCATCTGTATAGGTTCCTTAAGTTGTAGTTACACCTCCTATTTAATTCATTATTTATTTATGATACTTTGATTACTTTCTCAAAGATATTTTATGTGATCAATACTATATAAAATAATAATAAGAAGGTAAATTTCATTTATAGTGTTTTGGTTCATTACGTTCTATCCTCCTACAAAAATTTCACCCTTGAAATTTTCAGATTAGCACCCCACAAAATGATTTCGGTTGTTATTTATCAAATTATACTCTAGCTCCCACATCACCTCTTTAGTTTTATGATTTTTTCAATATACATTTTCCATCTGAGTCATCGGATTACTAGACACCTATTCATTAGTGTTGAGAATCCAGATAAGCTCTTCATAGTAATGTAATTTAGGTTCCAATTATATTCCTTCAGAAGTGGGAACATGTGTCAGGTCTGGCATGAAATTCCTTAATAAGGTGATATAAAACACATTTCATACCTAATAATGGCTAGGATGAATTACCAAAAGATAATCCATAGCTCAAATTCTATCCATTATTTCAAAAGGACCAATGTACATGGGGCTCAATTTCCATTTCTTCCCAAATCTTATTACACTATTACATAGAGATAGTTTTGTGTAAATGTGATATCCCACTTAAAATTCCAAGCCCTTCCTTCAATTATTATCACAACTATTTTTGCCTTCTTTGAGCTACATTGATATGTATTTGAGTAGTCTTTACTTTTTTTATTGTTTCCTCCAAAAACTATTGGCCAATAAGCTTCCGTTCACCAACTTCATCCAATGATGTTAGTGTGTGACATATATTTCAATACAATTATTTATATGGAACAGTTTAAGTAATAGAATGGAAAATATTATTGTAAATAAACTCCACCAAAGGTAAATAATGAACCCACATACCTTTAATGTAAAGTGATCATGATTTCAACATATCTCCTTTAGTTTGGATCGTTCTTTATAACTGATAGTCAGTTTGAGGGTGATAAGCTATACTCAATTGAAGCTCAATATGCGAATATTTCTGATGAATTATCTAGAACATTGATGTATATCATGGGTTAAGATTATAAAAAATTGATATAGGTTCTCCATTAAGTCTTACATATTCATTAATATAGAGTCGTTCAAGGTGATCTAGTATAAAGTCATCCCTTATAGTGAGGAAATGAAAATATTTCCTAAGTTAATCAATAATCACCCACATTACAACATTATTTCTTGGTTTTTTTGGTAATCCGGTGAAAAAACCCAAAGTATTGTCATCCCATTTATATGTTGGAATCACCAGGGGTTTCATGCCACCTCTTGGATGTTTTCTTTCAACCTTCACCTATTAAAATAATAATCATCTTGATACATAAAAAACAATTTCACACATCATATTATCCCACGAGAAAGGTTTCTTTGGATCACTATACATCCTTGTGCTACCAAGGTTTATAGAGAAATTTAAGCTATTCTAATCATCAAATAAATCCATTTATAGATTAGGTATATAGGGAAGACATTTCCTCCTCCCATATTTCAGAATTCCATCCTCAGAGATGAAGTTTGGAAACATCCCATCAATTAAAAATTTAATTTTCTTTTGAGGAATCTAATCATTACCCCCTATAACTTTTAATACATTATTATAAAGATGATTGAAAAAATAATTGAAAAATAAATGATGTTCCACCTTACATGATAATTTCCATATCCATAATCTTTAGATCCATGTATACCATATCTTTTCCAATCCTGAATTTCTTCATAACTCCATAATACATCCTACTCAAAGCATCTTCTACTTTATTTTACTTCCCATAGTGGTAGTGTATTGAACAATCATAAACCTTTAGTAGCTCAATCCATCACCTTTTCCTCATGTAGAGTTCATCCTATGGGAAGACATATTTCAAAATATTTTGATCTGTATATATCTCCCATCTTTCACCATATATATTATGTCTCTATTTATCCAAGAAAAATGTTACATTTTCAAACTCAAGATCATGAGGTGGATAGTTCTGTTATTGAGTTTTTCACTTCCTAGATGAATATTAAATAACTCTTTCATTCTAAATAATGACAAACCAAGTCCATTATTTTTTGCATCACTATAATTAAAGACCCACCATTTCTAGATCATAGAGTCATGATTGAAGAATTCACCAATGTCTTCCTAAATTTTTCAAGAAATGCATCACATTCTTTTTTCCACACCAGCTTAAACCCTTTATGAGTAATATTGGTTAATGAGTTAGCTAATTAGGGGATGTTCTGAATGAAACCCTGATAATAACCTACTAAAACAATAAAACTACATACCTTGGTAATGTTCATTAGTGCATCCCATTCATGAACCACATTTTTCACCATAGTATCAACTAAGATTCTATCCTTAGAGATAATATTGACATGAAAGGAAACTATTTGATTCCAGAGTACACACTTGCTAAAAATCCCATATAACTAATTTATTCTAAGAGTTTTTAAAATAATTCCAAAGTGATACTCACTGTAGAACCAGAATGTATTAAAAATAAGTTTAATATCGAATTCATGCAACACTAAGACTTTAAAAAACACTTTTTTATTTTTCAAGATAGTTATAACCTAGAAATTTGACATTATTTTTCCACTTATGTGTTTAGATATTTGAAAAATAGTCTGACACGATTGTGATAAGTATGTTATTTTAAGTCTGATAGGATCAACAAACATTTTTTGGTGAATAGTAACTTAACCCTTATGAATAGTAACACACCGTTATGAGTAGTAATATAACCCTTTTGAAGAGTAAACTCACCCATGTAAGTAGAAATGAAATTTAGGCACATTATAAATGAGAGTGAATATTTTAAAAATTAATAATTAAGTGTTGATATTTTTATGAGTAATAATTATTGAATTAAAATTTTAAATTACTAAATTTATTTAAAATTTCATAAAATTTCATAAAATTTATTCCTAAATAAATAATTTTTGTCCTATTTTTTTATAAAAATATTATGAGACCATTGTTAATATTTTAAATTTTTATAAAATTGATTCTAAATTTAAAATCTGTATTTTTCATGTAAATAATGATTTTTTATAAAAATTAAATTTCAGTTATTTAAAAAATTGATTCAATTTAATAATTTAAATAGTCAAAAACTGGTTATGGTGATTTTTTTGGATTTTTCAAAAATTCGTGAATTTTTAGTGAATATTAAAATATGATAATTAATGATAAATGCTGACTACATGATTTATTGAGTCATATGTGATTTATGGATGATGTAAGAACATTTGGATTGAACTCACATGAACATATAAATATTTTACTGAAAATAAGCAACACTTTTTATTGTCTTGAGATAAATAATAAAATAATAAATAAGATATTGAAAAATCACCCATCTCCTCCACTATAAAAACCACCTCTCACTCCCACTTATCCTCACATATATAAGACTTGAATATTTTCAATTTTTGGCCCAAATAATCTTCCCTAGAATCTTCCAACACCCAGGAGATCTTGGTCTTTTAAATAGGCCAAAACCCCTATCCATATGGAGGTTCTCATGGAGGATATTCCCAGAGGTAAACCCTCTTCATTTTTCTTATAATATCATTTTCAATTTATTTTCTTTTCTTATCTTCTCCTCACATACTCTTTCCAAATGATAATGATTAATCTATTATAATATATTTATTGGAATGACATATTGTTAATAAAATATCCTTCCTCAAACTACTATCTCAACCTTTTTTATTTTAAAAACAGAATCACCATCTGGGATATGATGATTTTCAACCTTTGTGGATAACGAACCTTTTTTTCTTCAATTTGTTCTACAAGACCTATCATGAAACCATTTTCATGGTTGAAAAAAATATAAACTATGTATTATATCTAATATATTTATTCTAAAAAATTATATATACATAATACTAATTAATTCAACCAGAATAGCTTTTGATGATCAAAATACCTCTATAATAATCTAAACTATAATCACTACTATTTTTTCTAATCACTCAAGATCATACCATATAAAAAAATAAATTATTTTATCATTTAATATTCTATATTTTCATTGGTATCATATAAATTCAATTTTTTCAAATTATATCCATACCACATGAACATCTATACTTATATACAAGTATACCGATCATGAAAACTAATGATATGAAAGATCCAGAGCGATAACCTTGTATATTATAACTCATAAGAGAGGAGATACATGAAATTATTATATTTATAAAAAATAAAATAAATATATATATGGTTCTGAATTATTTTATTATTTTATTTTATTATATTAACCATTATTTTAAGGTCAATTTCATGACATGTTCGAACATAAGGTAAGGGTTTTCTACTCGAACCACAATTTTCTTTCAGGTTACTCTTATTCTCTACCAACCTCAATGAAATTATTAATTATTTTTATCCTCATTAATTATATGATAATATTTTAAATATTTTTACCAAATAGAATCATTATTTCTTTTAAGGGGAGTTAAATTTTTTTAAAAGGATCATTCTAAAATTCTTCTCGATAAACATGCCAGTTTTAATGGAAATACTAAAATTATTTCCTTCTTTAAAATTAACAATATAATATGTTTTTAGCCACCATTATTTTTATAAAATAACCATTTTAATTATGGGAAAACTAAATTAATTATCTTCTGGTTGTATGAAATGGTTTTTCCAAAAGAACTCTTCCATTTAAGTGAGAGAGTATTTATCTCAATAATTACTTGATGATTTTATATGAGCAATTTCATCTAATTCAAAAATCTTGTTGATTATTATGTTTAATTGGGATAATTTTTTTATCATATAATATACCATATTTTATTAAATTGTTTATTATTATATGGCTTGTGGATGTCCTTTATTGATAACATTTACCATATTACTCTGAATGGTAAGTGTTTGTGTTTAATGATTGGGGAAAGTGAATAAAATTTCATATTTTAGTTTCAATAATAATGTATTGGTTTTTTATGTTTAAAACATTTCATATGAGGAATTAATTCAACTTATTATGTTATGGGTTAATCCCAATATATCCTTTTGATGCATCAGTAGGTCTCATGAGACATACTAGCATGGGTTTTACCCATTATGTATGGTTTCTTGGGTGAGGCCCTGACCATAGGATTATGATGTTCAGAATTAGGCATTCTATAATTATAAAACTATTTATTTATAGTCCATGTGATTATTCGACTTTTATAATATCCATGTTAATGTTTTATAGAATTATTTAATCAATTCTTTTCCTTCCATATTTTTCTCAAGTTTATATTTAATGGCATGTGTTTTTAGTTATTCATAATGTCTATTGTTTATGATTATGATTACTTATGTTGTATTATTTACCTTTACAGAGCATCTTTCCTCACTCCTTTATTATGTTTTACATTACCCTTTGATGAAAAAGGTGTATTATGGATGACTTTAAAGGATTATCCAGGAGTTATGGGAGTTACTGATTGTTTTTTATATTGTATTTCATTTAAAGTCGCTGGATTGATCTTAGGTATATATTTGGTCCTCAAAAACTACTAAACTATCATTTCCTTCTATATAAAAATTTCTTGTAATCATTTCAATGTAATAAACTAATTCACCGACACCAGGTAACTGGGTTCGGGGTGTTACAATTTTTATCAGAGGAAGTTTAGTAGAAATCTTGGAAAGCAGTAGTAGAAAATGTAGAGTAGGGAACAAAGCCCTAAGTATAATTTTAGGATAATAATACACGAACATCCTTGAATTTTGGTAAGGAAAGGATTATGTGGATGTTCCTAGAAAAATATCCTTATCTGGATACTATAAGTGGATGTGGATCTGACATAGTTGTGCATAGGAGTGACAACTCTGACAAGGTGTTTCGAGCATGAATCAGTGTAATATGGTACAGAAAAATGGTTCTTACTACACACCTAGTTGGACACACTTATGGTATATATTTATGATAATTCAAATTTTCATTAAAATACAGTATGAAGGATTTAAAAAAATTCTTCAAAGAAACCATGTTTATGAGTAATATATTAGTTATGCATATGATTTCAATTTATGTTAATTATTTTTCTAGTTTAGATTATACATTATAACTCATAATATCATCATGTATATGCCATTATTTAGAAATGCTTCCCAGAGGAAGGAATAGAAATAGCATGAATGTGCGTATCTCACGTTGGAATTACCGTCCTATGTAGGATAATGATGTTGTGATTGGTTTTGAGAAAATTATAGTTATACATGGAAAACTGAATCATGTTATAAACAATAACCTTACCCATATATAGAATCATAATCTACAGTATGGAGGAGTATTTATCGCTTTAGGAAGTAATGAAAGGGAAAAAGTTTTCATGGAATTTTATCATATATTAGGAGATTATGATCAATGGTGATCCTCGATTCAAAACATAAAGGATGAGGAAGAGATTTAAAATATATAATGTAGGTATTTAAAGGAAATATTTTTAGAAAAATACTTTCCTTGTGAACATCGAGTGGATATGGAATGTTAGTTTCTAAATTTGAGGTAAAAAGAGTATGAGAATATTGAAAAATATGAATCTAACTCTACAAGGTTTGGAATACATGACACAAACTAAAAACACAATCCAAGGGGATATATTGATAGATTCTTTGATGGTTTAAAAAACACTAAAATAAAGGGAACTAGTCTCCAAAAGTTTCTCATCTTACGAAGATATAGTCTCATGTGCTATCAAGACAGAAAAAGAATTCTCTATGTATTATGAATTAAATGGAATAAAATAGAAGAATAAGGATAATAAATAGTCTGGAAAAGGAAATAATGAAAATGGAAATAAGGGGAGAATTGATTTCAAATCCAGTGATAATTGTGGGAAGAAACACCATGGTACTTTCTATAAGGGTATGGGTTTGTATAAGTATGGAGGAAAATTCCAACAATCCCATGATTAAATACGAAAGAAATAAGTCACTAATGTTAAAAGATAAAATCTAAAAGATATGTGACATTATTAAAATTATGTTCATAAGTTTCTTAGAACTATTCTCCAGAGAAGGCCAAGTGAGAAAGGGAAATATTATGCAATCATAACTACTGAGGTTAAATTTTATAATGAAATGGTGGAAGGTACATTAATCATTTCCTCAAAAATAGCTAATGATTTATTTTATTATTAATCATCTCATTCTTATATATATTCCCTTTTCTCCATGAAAATTATATATATCAAATTTATTTAATAAATGACTTGTCAGTAAAAACTCATAAGGGAAGTATCATTGTAGCAAAGATGTGTCAATCAGTCCCCCTTATAACACACAAATATACTGTAGTTATTAACTTTATCATCATACTAATGATTAGAATTGATATAATTCTTATAATTAGATGGATTCAAGCAATTATACATGAATTTATTACAAGAAGAAGGTGGTTACAGTTTTTTTGGGAATGGTGTAGAATCCCATATCTTTAGAGAATGAACCTCATCATTTGATTATTATCTAGATCCTCCCCCAATAGATCTATTGAATGAAATTATTTGGGAGGATGATAATTCAATATATATGGGTGAGGAAATAAATTTTCAATTTGAGTGTGTACCTAATGTGAAATAATATATTTATGTATTTTCATAGGATTTACATGGACATCCTCTAGAGTGGGAAGTTGAGTTCCCTATTGATTTAATTCCTAGTTCAAGTCCAATATCAACGACTCCTTATATAATGGAAACTATGGAGTTTTTAAATCTAAAGAATCAAACAGAGGAATTGAGTGATGCATTATTTATCCTTCATAGTGTTTCTTCATGGGGATCCCCTTTTATTTTTGTCATGAGGAAGGATATATATATGAGGTTGTTCATTGAGTTACGGAAGAACAATTCTATTAAGATTAAGAACTCGTATCATATTCTTAGAATTAATGATTTTTTGATCAACTTCACAGATCTCAATATTTTTATATGGTTTAAATTTAATTTAGAAATCATCATTCTAATGTGAGGAAGGAATATATTCTCAAAATAGAATTTTGAACTAGGTATGTGCATTAAAAGTTTACATTAATTCCTTTTGGACCAAATAATGCACCATTTATTTTCATGGATCTATAGAATAGTTTTTCCTAGATTATCATGATGCTTTTTTGGTATTTATTGATGAAATAATTGTACACTCCAAATTATATAAAGATCATAAGAATTACATGCAAATTATTCTGAAAAATAAAATAAGAAATGAATTATATGTGATGTTTAGAAAGTGTGAATTATGGATTCAAGAAGATTCTTTTTTGGGTCATATTGTCTCTAATGAAGGAATTTTAGTTGATATTGTGAAGAAAAAGACAATTTATGAATGAAATACTCCAACGAACATTACTGAGGTATGTATTTTTATTGGTTTATCAGGTTAATATCAGTGTTTCATTCAAAAATGTTCTCTAATATCCAACACATTAAACAAGATTACTCATAAAGAGGTTAAGTTAGTATGGAAAATAGAATGTGAAAAATGTTTGGAAGAATTAAATAGAAGATCAATGAATGCTATTATCCTGACTCTACTATCTAGGAAAAGATGTTTTGTGATATATAGTGATGAATTAAATTAAGGAATCATGTGTTTACTTATGAAGAATTATAGAGTTATTACCTATGCATCAAGGCAGTTTAAAGTTCATAAAAATAACTATCTAAATATATTCTTGGTTTAGCATAAGTCAAATTTTATTTGATGATATGGATACACTATCTCTATGGTGAGATATTTGATATATATATCGATCACAAGAGATTAAAATATATCTTCTCATAGAATGAAATCAATATGAGGAAAAAGATATAGATCAATGTACTCAACGACTATGATTATTCTTTATAATACCACATAGGGAAGGAAAATAAAGTAGCTGATATATTGATATGGAATGGTCTTGATGTTTAAAACAAAATCATAATTGACAAGGATCATATGTATATAGATTTAGTGATGCTGGATATGGGAATTATTAAAGAAGGTGAAACATCATTAATTTCATCATTGGTTTCTCAACCAATTTTATTAGAAATATTTAAAAGTGTTAGTCTGATGATGAGAATGTTAAAAAGAAAATTAATTTTATGAATGATGGGATGTTAGATGACTTTGTTTGTGAGGATGGAATTATAAAAGTTTTTAGGATGTTAAGTGTTCCCTCTATCCTAGAGCTGAAAATTGAGTTTTTGGATGATTCCCATAGTTTAAATATCTTTATAAGCCAGGGTGTCAATGAGATGTATAGAGATTTGAAGGAACATGTCTAGTGGGAAAACATGAAGTGGGGAATTTATGATTATGTATCAAGATATTTAGTCCATGAATAATTGAAGGCCATAAGACAACATTCCTGAGGAGTCAAGAAACCTCTTCCTGTTCCTACTTGGAAATGGGATGAAATCCCTATGGATTTTGTAACCAGATAACCAAAAAAATATAAGGTATAATGATGTAATATGTGTGATTTTTGGTCGACTTACCAAATCTGTACATTTCCTCACTATAAGGTAGGATTTTCCATTATAGATCCTTCCACGACTCTATGTTAATGAATTTGTGAGACTTCATTAAGCACCTCTCTTAATTATGTCTGATAATGATCCACGATTTATATAAAAATTATAGAAAAATTCATCAGAATGTTTTGTATACTGAGCTTCAATTGAATAATTATCACCCTCAAACTGATGGGAAAATCAAAAAGGATGATCCAAACATTAGAAGACATGTTGTGATTGTTCTCACTTTATTTTCAAGGTATGTGGGATTAGTGTTTACCCTTGGATGAGTTTTCCTATAGTAATAGTTTCCATTCATGTATGGAAATGGAACTGTATGAAGCATTGTATGGAAATAGTTGTCGTACACTGACATATTGGGATGAATTTGGTGAGAGAACGATTATAGGCCTATATTTTTAGTGGAATCAACTTCAAAGGTAGATATTATTCAAACCCATATCAAATAATCTCAATGTAGGAAAAATAGCTACATTGTTATTCGAAAGAAGGATTTTGAATTTCAAGTGGGAGATTATGTTTTTTTGAATGTATCACCATAGAAGCGTGTTATAAGATTTGGGACGAAAGGGAAAATAGCCAGAAGTACTTTAGACATTTTGAAATTATAGAGTGAATATGAGCAGTTTCATATTGTTTAGAAATTCCACCAAGACTTTCTAAAGTACAAAATGTGTTCCACATCTCACTATTAATGAATTATATGCCAGATCTGACACATGTACACACGTTTTAATGTATAGAATTGGAACCTAACCTATCTTATTCCGAAGATCCTATCCAGATTCTAGACACTGAATAATATTCATTGAGGAATTGGACAACTAGGATGGTAAAGGTGCATTAGAAAAATCATAAAATTGAGGAGGCGACACGGGAGCCTAAGGATCTTTGGATAAATAACTACCCAAATCTTTTTATGAGGTATCATTCTGGTAATTATGAGGAAATTTTTTTATAAGGGGGTGAGTGCAACACCCTAAGGAATTAAAAATAAATTTAATATAGAATTCATGAAACATTTAGTCACTACGAAAAAAACAATTTTTTATTATAGAAGATAGTTATAATCTATCCATTAGAAATAATATTTCTACTTAGGTGTTTTGAATTTTGAAAAACAGACACACACAATTGAAATCAGTAAGATATTTAGAGTCTGATACGATCAACTTACATTTTTGTTAAATAGTAACTTAACCCATATGAATAGTAATGTACCCTTATGAATAGTAATGTGCCCCTTATTAAGAGTTACTTCTTCCAAGTAAGTAGAAGTAAAATTTAGGCACCTTTTATATGAGAGTGAATATGTAAATAATTAATAATTAAGTGTTGATATTTTTGTGAGTAATAAATATGTAATTAATATTTTAAATTAATAAATTTATTCAAAATACAATTAATTTTCATAAAGTGCATTCCAAAATAAATATTGTTTATCCTATGATTTTATGATAATTTATGAGACCTCAGATAATTTTTGAAAGAATTTTAAAATTAGTTTTATATTTAAAATATATATTGTCCAAATAAATAATTATTTTATTTAAAAATTGAATTTCACATATTTTGAAAAATAATTTGATAAATTTTTTTCCATTGCATAATTATAAATGTAAAAAATTGGTTATGATTAATTTTTGGGACGATTAAAAATACTATAATTGTTCGTTAAAGGTAAAATATAATAATTAATGATAAATACTAAATAAATGATTTTTTTAGTCATAGGTGATGTATGGATTATGTATGAACACTTGTTTTGAAATCAGATACAATTATTACTATTTTTGTTCAAAATAATCAGAACTATTGGTTGTCTTGAGAAAAATAATAATATAATGAAGAAGATATTAAAAAATCACCACTCCCTGCCCTATAAAAACAACCCCGTAGTCCCTCTTCCACTCACTCTACTAACCCATGAATAATGTAAAAGTGATTCCCAAATCCTCTTCCCTAGTCTCTCCCCACGTCCAAGAGATCTTGGTGTTTCCAGAATGAAAAAACCCCTTCCATTAAATAGGTTCTCAAGGAAGATATTTTAAAAGTTAAACCCTCTTCCTTTTTCATTTAATTTCATTTTCAATTTATTTTATTTTCTTATATTCTCCTCATATACTCTATCAAAATGATCATGATAACTCCATTATCATATATATATATAATACTTATGTCATTTTAATATAATATCCTTCCTAAAACTACTATATCTTTATCTTTTATTTAAAAAAAATCATCATCTCGGGGGTGCCGAGTTACAACCTTCAGGGATGACGAACCTTCATTCTTGAATTTATTCATCAAGTCTATTCATGATCCCATTTTATGGTTGAAAAAATTATAAAATTTGGATTATACATATTTAATTATTCTATAAAAATTATATATATATATATAATACTAATTCATTCGACAAAACTAGTTCGTGATGATCGAAATACCACCATAATGATCTAAATGAATATCACTAATGTTTTATCTAATAACTCATCATAATAACACATAAAAAATGAATTATATAACCATTTAATATTATGTATGTTCATTAGTATCAAATAAATTCAATTTTGGATAATTATACCCACTCCACATGAACTTTCATACTTATATACATACTGATTTTGAAAATTAGGAAACAAACACCCCAAGCAATAATCTTGTATATCAAAACTCATCAACATGTCCATAAATAAAATTAATAAAATTATAATAAATTAAATAAATATATATAAGATTATGAATAAATTAATTAATGGATTTAATTTTATTATCTAAGCTATTATGGTCAAGTGCAGAACTTGTTCAGACATAAGGTAAGGGTTTTCTACCTGAACCTCCATTTTGTTTCAGGTAACTCTTATTCTCTACATAACTCAATGAAATTATTAATTATTCTTATGTTACCCTAATTAATTCGGTTTCAATGTTCTAAATATGTGTACCAAAAAAATATTTCTTTCTTTTAGGGGGATTTTCATCTTTTAAAATAATCTTTCAAAAATTATTCTCGATAAACAAGCCTATTTCAAGGGAACTGCTCGAATACTTACATATTTTCATAAGCACTGTATAATATATTTTCATCCGGCATTATTTATCCAAAATTAATCATTTTATTATGGTAAAACTAAGTTAATTAAATTCTTGTTTTACGCAAAGATATTTCCTAAAGAACTATTCTTTTCAAAGTAAAAGGTTATTTTTCTCAAGAATTACATGATGATTTTATCTGAGTTTTTCAATCTATTTCAAAAATCTTGTTGATTATTATGTTTAATTGGGATTAATATTCTATGATATCATATACCATATTTTATTTAATTGTTTATGATTATTTTGTTTATGGATTATATATATTGATATCATTCACCGTATTACTCTTAATGGATAGTGTTTATGTATAATGATTAGTAAAAGTTAATTACATTTCATATGTTAGTTTAAATACAAATGTATACGTTGTTTATATTTATACCCATTCATATGAGGAATGACATAGAATTATTAGTTTATGGTTTGGGCCTTCTATATCCCCTAGATTCATTAGTAGATCGCATGAGACAAACTAGTCAGGGTTTTTACCCATTATGTATGGTGTCTTGATAGAGGCCTTGATGGAATGATTATGATGTCCGAAATTATGAATTACCTCATTATGAAACTAAAGATCAATATTTTATGGGTTTATTTCACTAGTATAATATTCATTGTTATTTTTAAGGCATTATTTAATGAATTTTTTTATTCCTTCCATATTATGATCAAGTTTATTTTTAAAGGATTATGTTTTTAGTTATTCATCATGCCGAGTGTTTAGGTTTACGATTACTTATGCAGTATTATTTACCCTTTATGAAAATTTTTGACCACCCCTTTCTAATGTATTATATTTCCCCAATATTAAAATAACTGTATTATGAATGACTTTAAAGGGTAATCTTGGATTTATGGGAGTTACTAATGGATATACTATATTTTATTTCATTTTGAGTTGTAATGTTTAACTTATGTATGTATCTAGTCTTCCAAAACTACTAAACTATTTGGTCCATCAAGATACAACTATTTTTTAATCATGGAAATGCAATAAAATAATGCACCAGCACTAGGAAACTAGGGTCAGGGTGTTACTCTCAGGATATTCATAGATTTTCGATAATATCAACATACCAAAAATAAACAGCAAAAAATTCATCAAGATATTTATTTAAAACACAATTCATTAGATCAACTAAAGTAGAGGATGAATTAGTCAGTCCAATAGGCTGTACAATAAACTCTTAATGGCCATGCGTAGTTTGAAATGATGTATTTGTAATATATGCCTTCATCACATGCAAATGATGATATCTAGATTGAAGTTCAATATTTTAAAAATAATGGGCTTAATGAATTTGATCGAATAAATCATCAACATGAGGAAGATGATACTTTTTCTTTATCATAATAGCATTGATTTCCTTATATTAAATACAAAAACTCATTGATCCATATTTTTTCTTAAAAAAGAGAATTAGGGCTCCCCATGGGGAAACACTAGGGAAAATAAATCCTTTATTACTCAATTACACTAGAATTTTATTTAGATATACTAATTCTACTGTTGCCATTCTATAACGAGTATTTGATACGGGCCTTGCAATAAGATTTAAACCAATAGAAAACTGAATTTCATACTTGAGAGGATGTCCAGTTAAATTCTCTAGAAATACATGAACTGATTCTCTCACAATAAGTACATCCCAAATTTGAAAATTTCTTTCCTCACACATAGATATTGATTTCTCTTCCTACACAAAAATTAGATTTAGAAGAGCTTCAGTGGGTGGATATAGATAATAATTTGATGGCAATGTTTTTCTATAAAGATAATGAACTCTACATAATTCTTAAAAATTGTAACTTCCTTATTATTTCAATAGGTTTTTGTATCACAATTTGTTATCTAATCTATACCAAGAATTATATAAAATTTAATCATAGGTATGATGATAAGGTCCGCAACAACTGCACATTTATGTGTCAAAAATCATACTAATTGACACATATTTGTTTCAATGATACTTCCATTAAGAATTTTTTCTCACAACTCCTTTATTAAATGAAATTATAAATGAATAATTTTCTTGGAAAACTAGGAATATATAAAAGAATACAATGATATAGAATCAAATAAATCCTTTCATATGATTAAAGAAAGGATTAATGTACCTACAACTACATTATTAGTAACTTCAACCTCAGTAGTTGTGACTTTAAAATCATAAAATTTCTCCATTGGAGATATTTGGGGAATGTTTTCTTTGGCTTATAAGACATTCATATACATAATGTCCTATCTCTTTACAATTATAGAATTAAACATTTTCATATTATTTCATTCCCTTGCAAACATGAGCTTGGTGGCCTGTTTCTCCTCATATATATCAGACTCCCATGTCCTCTAGACATGTACCGATGTGCTTCTTCCCACCATTAATATAAGGGTAAAATTAAACACTTCCATTATTGTACATTTAGTTATTTTATTTTATAGAGTTTTCAGAAACCCTCTTATTCTATGGATTTACTTTGAAGTCATATGACTTAGAGAAATTGTTTTCTATCTTGATAACATATGAGACTATATCTTCATATGATGATAAATTTTGGGAGACCAGTTCCCTTTGCAGGATGGTTTTTAACTATCACAAAATAGATCAATATTTCTGATTGTATTATATATGTAGTCTGTGACATTCCTTAATAAACTTGTAAAGTTTGATTTATACATTGCAACATTTTCATCCTCTTTATATCATTGAATCAAGAATTTCCCTTCCATATATTCTCGTTGTTCGCAAAAAAATATTTTTCAAGGAAAATTTCATTAAAATACCTCCATTACATATTTTCAGTTTCTTCCACCTCCTTTGTGTTTTGAGTTAGTTACCACCATTGATTTGTATCTCCCGATAGATGATAAACTTCCAAGGAAACCTTCTCTCTTTCATTACTTCCCATAACACGAAATTTCGTATTTAAGGAACCTATCCACTGATCTACTACAAATGGGTTTGTATTCCCACTGAATTATGTAGTTATTTGACACATATAGTGGTATAACATTTTTCCTCCATGTGGTGGTTCAGGATTCTCCATTCAAGTAAGGTTATTATTGATAACATGAGTCAGATATCCCTGTACAGGTATAAATTTCTAAGCACTAATTGCAGTTCTAATACATTCATCATTATCTTTCATATGAGGGAAATCACTACGTGGAATACATGTGATAATATGGTTTCCATTCAATCCACTAGTATCTATTTCTACAAAATGGAATACACTATATTAGTTTTAATCCAAAATTTATAATATAAATCTTTCAAAACACTTAAAATAAATTTATTTTTTATTCATAGATAATCTTATAATCACAAACATGGTTTATTTGGGGACATATTTAATTTTAAATCCTTCATAAGGGTTTTTATAAAAAATGTGACTTATGTTATGTATATCCCTGAGAGTGTCAATGTAGAGGCGCAGTAAGGCTTGTTTCCTTGTACTAGGTTACCTTGAGTTAGGACCAGGACACCTTGTTAGTGTTGTTACCCCTAGGTACATCTATGAAGGAACCACATATACTTGTAGTATCCATACAAGGATGTATTAATAGGAAGGTCCACATAATCGACACATTACAAAAACATTAGGATGTTCTTTTGTTCTTACCCTCAAAGTCTTTCTTTGGGCTATGTTCCCTAATCTATGTTTTCTAAATCATATTTCCACGGTTTCTATTATACTTTATCTGATACTAACTAGAATGACCCCGAGCCCAGTTTCTTGAATCCAGTACCTTATATCATTATATTAGCATAAAAAAGAAGGAATTTGAAACCTGAAGGAATGAAATGTTGAGTAGAATTGGAAAACATGTACTTACATAGGTTCAACATTACAACATGAAGTGAATTAAAACATAGTAGCTATATTGGAAACAACCATAAACATTTACATTATCCTATTATTCATTCATATTATACATCTACACATCCTGGGGAATAATAAAAAATAGTGAGGGTAGATCTCGGTTTCTTAGTAAGAGAATGTAATACAATAGAATCATAACTATAATTCATGTTGAACAACTAAAAGTACACATTCCATTAAAACATTATCTTGAGAACAAAATTATAGGAATTAAATGATTATTAAAAAATACCATAATAAAAAATAACCATGGATATTATACTAGTTTAAAAATCACATGGACAATCAATTACTATTTTTATAATTAGGAAATATATAATGTGGAACATCATTAGCATATCATCAAGGCCTCATTACAATACCAAACAAAAACGGGTAAAAACCCCTAACTATTTTGTCTCATGAGACCTACCAATGCACCAAGGGTATATAGAGGTCCCACCGAATACTTACTAAGTCCAATTCATTCAATAATAGGAATGGTATGAAGTATAATCAACATATACATTCATATTGAAGCTGACATATGAAATGTAAGTAACTTTCCCTAATTAGTAAACATAATCACTAACCATTCAAAATATTATGGTGAACGATACCAAGATATCACATCCAAAGTAAAAATATTCATAAAAAATCAATATTAAATGGTAGATTATATCATAAAAGACTAATCCCAATTAAAAATAAAAATCCACAATGGAAAAAATCTTAAAAAAGTATTATAGAATTCTTGAGAGAAATACTATTTTTATTATACAAAGAAGATTTATTTAGGAAAAATGTTTACATGAATCTAGAAATAAAATAAGATAGTTTTTAAACAATAAAATGGTTGATTTTAAATAAATAATTGTGTCTAAAAGATATTAAATACTTCACTTGGATATGGTAATGTAATTGAGACTTTTCCTTTAATCAGGCTTGCGTATGGGGATGAAATGGGAACAGAACCTTGTAAAACATTTATTATCCAAGAACATAATGATGAAATGATCTAGATATATGATTTCAGAACATATATATAAAATTTTTAATTATTATATAGAAAAAATTAATTATTGCATTGGTGTATACATGAATAAAGAATAACCTGAATGAAAATAGATGTTTGGGAAGAAATCTATTACCTTATGATTGAATGTGTATACACTTGAAATTAATTTAATGGATAATAAAATTATATCAATTAATTAACAAATTCATAAATTTTAATTCATTGATTTTTTTTAGAATAATTTTATTAAGTTCTTTATGACCTTTTTGATGAGTTATAAGATACAATTTTATTACATGGGAGAACATGTTTCCTTGATTTTCACGATTGGTATACTTGTATATGAGTATGGAAGTTCATGAGGAAAGGATTTAATTCTTCATAATTTAATATATATGATATTAATGAAAATAAATATGTGTAAATGGTTATATATACCATTTGGTTATATGTAATAAGGTTGAACCATTTAATAACACAGTTATTGATAATCGATTACATTATTATGATGGTTATTGATCATAATGAACTCATTTTATTCCATTTATTATTATGTAAATAGGTTACATAAATACACTAATAATGGTTATATACATATATTATTTCATAGTTTAACCATTAAATGGTTTCATTAACAACCAAGAAGGATAAATTGAAAAATGAAAATCCATCATCCACAAAGGTTGTGAATCAGCACCACGTGAATGATAATTTTGTTTTTAAAATAATAGAGAGAGAGAAAGAATTTTGATGAAAGATATTCTATTAAAATAATATCATTTTGTTATAAATGTGATACTAGAGTTATTGTGAACATTTTTTCAGCGGAGTTTAGGAGAGGACAATAAATGAAAATAACATGAAAACAAATTAAGATGAAAAAGAAGAGGATTTTACCTCTTGAATACTCCTCCTTGATAACACCCTTAAGGTGATTGGTTTTAGTATTTCAATGAGACCAAGAGACCTTAGACATGGGGGATATTCTTGGGTAAAATATTGGGTAGAAACATGAAATGTATAAAATCTTGAAAGGTGTGAGGTGAAAGGGTTGTGAGGGGTGGAATTTATAGTTCGAGAGAAAGGTGTTTTTAAATTTTTTTATTATTTTTCTCAAAAAAATCAATAATGTTGATTCTTGTGACTAATTATAGTAATAAGTGAATTTTATTTTGAACCAGGGGTTCTTAAATCATAAAAAAATCACCTATGACACAATAAACCATGTATTTACAATTTATTGTAAATTGTCATTTTTCCTATTCACAAAAAATTCAGGTATTTTAAAAAAATTTAAATACATCACCCTCACCATTTTTTGATGTGTATAATTCAAAAATGAAATCAATTTTATGAAAACAATTTTTTTATTAGAAATTGAATTTTTTATTTGAAACTAATATACTTGAAAAATAAATATTTTAAATCAATAATTGGTTTTGTAACAGTTTCAAAAATTATACAAGGTCTCATAAAATTATCCTAAAATCATAAGTCCAAAAAATATTGATTTATGAATGCAGTTTATGAAAATTAAATTTCATTTAAATTATTTTTTAATTATAAAACTTTGTTTAAACATTTATAACCCACAAAAAAACCAACACTTATTTAATAACTTTTGAAATATTCATTTACCTATATTATGAAATGATTATATCATAAATTCATTTATATGTTGCCTAAAATATATTTATAAAAACATGTTTGAGGTTACTATTCATTTGACCATTTATCTATTCATAAGTTTAATATTACTATTCCAAATTTCATGTTACTATTTCATCGGTATAGGTTCCTTAACTTATAGAAATAACTATTATATCATTCCTTCATCAATTACGATATTTTTAATGATATCTAAATGATTTTGTGTGATCTATACAATATGAAATAAATACATTAAGTGAAATTTCATTGATAGAGTTCTGGGTCATTACAGTCTAATTGGGGAATTAATATAATATAACACATCCTTTGTAGTTTCATCTAATGAAATATGTAACACCGTACGCTTTACATTTTATTAATCCATATTAGAAGGTTTTAATATTAGCCACACATTATGAAATTATTTTAATTTATTATGTGGATCTTCTCCCACGAGTATATGGAATCTTGGATATAATTAAATTAAACCAAATTTAAGTTCAAAATTAGGTGCTTGACCTTGTATTTGAATGTAGGAGGGATGGATCTCTACATCGGGAGAGGTTACTTATTGTAATGTTTTTTTGTTTCCATACATATTATGCATGTTAAATTCAGTTTTATCATGGGTTCCATAAGTATAATAACGATCATAAAGAGTTTCAATGTTTTGGGGGTCCACCATCAAAGGGTTGTCCTGTGTGTCTCAGTGTCACTAGCGTATAGTCCTCTCCATTTCAAGTTGAAACGGTGGTAAATATCCCAGAATAGAACATGTAATTCATAAAATATACAAAATAATATTTTTACATATAAACCAAAAAAAATATACTAAGAAAAAAAGAAAATAATTAATTAAAAAATACAAAAATTTTTTATAAAAAACACACACTATAAACAAAGTTCTCCCAATCAACGACATCAAAATTTGATCCAATTGGTTATGTTTTTATTATTTATTTATATTATACGGAATACCATATGTCATCTATCAATGAGAATTATGGGTTTAATATGGAAATTTATAATAAAATAGTGTAAAAGAGGTCAGTGGATTTGAAAACAAATATAAAAATAAAATGACTTAATTTAAAGAGTTTAATACCTTAATTTTATGTGGATTTAAAAAAATGATAAAAATGGTTTATTGTGAGTTCAATACACTCATATAATGTTTATCATTCTTAGACATATATTTTTTTTGGATGTAGGTCTTTTTTTGAAATTAATTAGAATCCCCAGTACTCTCTATGATTTAACAACAATGCATGTCAAACCAATACTTGACATAAAAATCATATATACAAGGTCTATACATTAGGAATAGTATAATATATTTCAATTCAAATTGAAATATCCAATAAGTGGGATGAAAATGATCCTTCTGTTGTCCAATATGATCTCCAAAAGTTATACACTCAAAACATCACACTGACTGGTTAAATGTAAAGAGAATTCCATTATTTTTAATCAAAAGACGCATTCAAAAAATGAATCAATATAAGATACATTGGAATTTAAGGTTTTAAAACAAAAAATACATTGATGCTCTATAAATAAAATTTCTGGAAATCCCTTTACTAGATGTGTAGGTCTCAAATAATTAACACCCAAAATTTAGCCCAACATCAAGAGGATGAGGAAGCTTGGATGGATCTCATTCTTCATCCATGAACCCTCTATGATAATAGAGGCCTCTGGAACATCTAAAATGAGGATATAGATCTTATGTAACTCTAAAATAGTAGAAAATTTCATCCAAGTCAAACTTTGGTATCTTATAAATGAAAAATTATATATTTATATCATTGGATAAGAAAACCAATGTTTTGTAAATGATAAAATAGTGTATTGTTATTTTTATGAATCATAAATGTTTATTTAAATTTTTTTAATTAATATAAATATTTAAAATATTTTTTTTTATAAAATTGATTCATAAATTAATAATATTTCTATAATAATTATATTATTATTTTTTGAAAACTTAATTAATTTTTAAAATTTTCATAAATTTGGTTATAATATTAAAATCGATATTTTTTAAACAAATCATGACATTAATTAAAAAATAAATTAATAAAATTTATTGAAATATTTTTATAAAATGGATTCCATTTTTTAAATCTACACATCATAAAATTGTTAATGTGAATTTTTTGGATTTGTCAAAAATAGTTGTAATTTTGGTGAATAGTGAAATTTGGTAATTTACAGTATTTAAAAAATACATGAATTAGTGAGTCATGGATGATATATGGATGAGGAAATAAATCATTTTTTAGAGATATGATGAAATATTTAATAAATTTAGTCATTGTAATCAACACTATTTATAGTCTTGAGCCTAAATAATATAAAAATGAATAAAGTAATAAAAAACACCCCACACACCCCCTACAAATACAATACCTCAACACCACTTCTTCTAACACATTATATGATTTAGATATTGATTAAATTATACCTTATTACTCTCCCAATCCTCTTTCCCTTGATCATGTCTTTCTTGTCATAGAAAACTCCAATTGCAAGCTCTTTACAGAGGTTCTCAAGGAGATGACATTGCTAGAGAAAAATCCTCATTATTTCTCTTTTAGATTCCCTTTTGTTCTTATCCTACCCTTACCTCCCATATGTAAAGTGACATGATGAATCTAGTATCAAAACTATACTATAATTTTAGTGTTCTAATGTAATATTCTTCACCAAATCTCGTTTCTTATTTTTTATTCTAAAAATAAAAACATCATCTCTAATGTGTTGATTCATCGACTTCGTGGCTGAAAAGTTTTCATTTTTCATTAACACCCTTAAGAATGGTCATAAAAATTATTATTTTTAAATAATATCTTAATGTGTGAATTATAACTTCTTTCATGTTCAATAATGAATTAATAAAAATATTATTAAATAAAATGATATTAGATCATGATGGCTGTAAAAAAATCCAATATAAACTAATAATTATTCATCAATGATTAATCTAATGAATCATTATAATATATGAAAAAAAATTACATATGTAGGTAATTTAAAAATAAGGAAGTATATTAATACCTTATTATTCCACTTCTAGAATATTCATTCCATATGACAAGAACTCTCATAATTAAACATAAGGGAACCGATCATAAAACCACAAAATGAACAAACCCAGAATGAAAAAATGAAACATCATAACTCATAAAAATGTACATAAATTAACTAAATAAAAAAATATATAAAAAATATATGGGTATAATGTTATTAATAACTATTTTAACGAATCTAATTTTATTATCTAGGAAATTAAGTGCAAGTACATAACACATGTAGACATATGGTAAGGGATCTCATTGAACCTCCATTTTTTTTATTTTAGGTTAAACATTATCTCTCTTTACCCAAATTTTATTTATTCATAATTATTATGTATATATTATAAATTATATATATATATATTCCATCTTATGTGTCCATATCAACTAATCTATCTTCGATGGGGAAATATATATATGGAAAGGTACCCTTTTTAACTCCTCCCAATAAGAAAACCTGATGAAAGGGATCTTCCAAATGTCATACCTATTTTAAAGTACACTACTTGAAATTTATAATCTGCCATTAATTTTATAAAATCTTTAGTTTCATCCTGAAAAAATTTCTTAGTTTATTTAGGGTCTTATTCAAAAAATCAGTAATTTTTACATTGTAAAGTATCTTTAAAATTTTCCTTTAAACTGCATTAATGTATCTCATTTAAAAAAAATTAACCACTATTTTTACATGTTTTTCTTTCATTTGAACAAATGTTTTACGATACATGACAATTTTACCTTATGAATGTCCATGTATTATTTAAATGTAATCATTCAATGACACTATTATGATATTCCTATTATTTATGCCTTATGACTTGATTACAAAACCAATTTATTTCCATGTTTACCCTAATGATTATTCGTTATATTGTATTATTCATGTGAAATAGATATGCATGAACATGTTATAATGGGTTCACCAAGATTTCTCTCAAATTCATTGTGTAATTTTTAGTCTCATGATACTTCATGTATGAGATTAGGGAGTAAACCTGATCCATTATGGGACTTTGTCCAGCATGTGATATATTCTTGGCAATTTACCTTAACTCATTTTTAAGTCATAATGTATGTTTATTACAAATTTCTATGTTTTGATGATAACATGATCCCATGTTATTCATATTATTATTAAAAATATTTATTCATGTTCCAATACTTTTTATGTCATAATGTTATTCTTTCTAACCCATGTACTATGACTTATTCCAATGTTTATTCCCTTACCAAGATTTTTAGATCACCCCATTGTCTATGTATTGCCTATGTTACCCTCTTTATATGATCGCGATCAATGGATGATAGTATACCATTTTATAATATTAATAAATATATGTTTTATGTTTTGAATTTTATGTTGCCAATATTCTAAAAGAATTTTTATTTACGATCCTTGGTATGTATTTGATGGTTAATTATTCATAAAATCATGTAACAATATGTGTAAAAGTCTTGGGTCACTATAGATTGTATTAGATCATGGTCCATTTATTTTTGGGGATTAATAATAGAAACCTTTAGTAAGAACCATATGAATAATTATATCACCATGGATAATATAGATTAGAATTTAAGAAATCACATGTTTTGGTATACTTTTCCTTTACAAGTTTATCCTTTAATTTTCAAAGTTATATTTTTTATATGAAAATTATATAAGTATTAAAGGCCCAAAAAATTTATTTTTTTCATATTAAATGGATTGAAATAGGATAAGTCATGCTTAAAATCCATGTGATGTGGAATGTGATGATTTCCCTGATGCGATTCCAAATATGGTTAGAGTTGGAGCTCAAAACATTATGATAGTACTAGCATGACTAGGTATTTCTATATATAATAATTTGAATAATGTATAACAAACTCATTATCCTAAGAAAGAGCATATTTTGGTCGAATAATTTAGTCAACCATTCCCCTTATGTTTAGTGGTTATTTCGATACACTCATTGCAGAACAATTAATTAACTCCATTAAGAATATCTTTTCTATCATTCAATGTTTATAAGAAGATAAAATTGTGCTTGAGGAATATAATTTTTATAGGGAGATCATTATTGGTTGAAATTGAAAAAAAAATATGTATAAGGTGTTAATTGATTCCATGGAATTAGAAGCACTCCGGAATTTTTTTTCAATAAATACTTTCCTCAAACTCTCTTTATTAAGATGGAAAGAGATTTACTCACACTGATGTAAAAGGAAGATGATCCTATTGAGGTGTATAAAGAAAACATTAAAAAACATGCATGATACACCTTCAAATTTTTAATTAAAAACTAAAGAAAAGTGGATCACTTATTTTCTAGACTCAAGCTCTGTCTATGAAAACCCTTGTAAATATGGGACTAGAAAAACTATAAAGTGATTTTATATTGTGCCATTAAGATTGAGATGGATAATGGAGACACTTTTTCTTCCCTGAGGATCAGAGAGAAAAATCAGAAAATAATTTTTAAATTAGGAGAAACAACAGATAAATCCAATGATATAAATAAATCCCAACATATCGCATGTCAAAATATTATGAAGAAGCATCTGAGGAACTGTCTAAAGGGAAGAAAGAGATTCATCAAATGTCTAGGAGAGTGGAACTAGGCTATTTATCATCAACGGGATATGAAGATTCCCAGAAATTAGGAAGAATGAAGGAAGATTCAGATCAACACTCATCCTATAGTAGAGTGTTTCAACTATAACGAAGATGGGCATCGTGCGAGCCAATGCTCTATGCCAAGTGTTTTTAGAGAAAAAAACAACCCCCATGGAAGCTAGTCAGGGAATTTTCAATCATTAATATTGAATCAGAAATTATATGGTGATATATATATTAGTTATTCATTCAATAATAGAGAATACACTTTTTTATTCCCGTTCAAAATATTCCATCATATCTTGAAATTTTAGTAGAGATATCCAAACACCACCTCAAAATATTATGGTTTAGTTATGTGTGAGAACAATAATTACGGAAATTATTATGTCCAAATTATATAATTCCACCCATGTCAATGATTGTTGTATTAACCTCCCAAAAATACTATCTTATATCCTTTTGTGGATTTTTTATCGGTTCCAGGCACAACGAAATCATGTGATGGTGGGTGATATATTAAAATTTATTTTAATAATCATTGCAAAAAATAAAGAGGGAGGATCTTACCCATCAAATTTATAATTAATTTATTTAATATATGATTAAATTAAAACAAGATCATAGGAATTGTATTTGTTAATGATTTCTTATCATCCTAAAAGTCCCTTCTAGAGTTCCTTTATTGCACTTGTGAGGAACCAAGGGTGTAGTACCTCTAGCTATGATCCACATGTTCTCTAAAGGACTCTGAGCAATGCCACGTATTCTCTAGGTGCTAGAGTGGTCAATTGAATGTATTACATTGTTTGTTCTTGATCATTCATTGTTCAGTCTTGAAGAAAGTCTCTCCCAGGATTCTCATTATTGAGAGGGAGGGATGCAGATGATTTGAAAGAGAATTCATTTTGTGAAATAATTCCCTATTCCCAAACATAGAATTGGTTTTGAATAAATTACATAATAGACATATCAGTCTATTTATAGATTTTAGATTTTAGTTACTAAACATAATTGCTAACAACTATTATATATAATTATAACCATTAATGATATGTAATTACACAAAATAATAATAGTATTAATATTTTTTGGTGTGCCTACCTGGGAAAAATGGATAAATTATATTTAAAAACTGATAAATATTTATTTTATCAGTGTACATGGTATTGGTCAGTTTGAACACCTCTTTTTATTTACTGAACACTTGAATAAGTATTTTTTTCTATAAAATAAATATTTTTTCACAAAATAGTTAATAAATATTTATTAATTCTTAAATAAAATAAATAAATAAATTTTATCACAATATGATGAATTAATATTTATTTAATTTATGTGATCACAACAACATAAATAAAATCATGCTTCATTCTTTAGAATAATTTTTATTCAATTAATTAAATTAAAATAGAATTTAATCAAGTCCACTAGAAACACTTAATGTGTGAACCTTTGGGATTCTTTCACATTTTTAGTAGACCAGATTGCTTAAAGTCTAAGATTACTATCTAGAAATGTGTTAAGTAACCCAAGAGAATGAAAATAATGTTTCACCAACAACAACCATATAAAAATTCTCACTATGTAATATAATCCCTTTGTCACATAATCTCATCTACCAGGTTGCATGACAGTGTCATCAATCAATATGCTTGATACATCATTCTTTGACTATCTAAATTAAACTTTTCGTTACACCATTTCAATTGAATTTAGGTAAATAGTCCTTTTTCAATAAAAGGTTTGAAATATCTACTTCCATTAATATGGAAGGGACAAATCATATATTGAGCTACCTATTAATAACATGTTATTCATGATGCACCCAATGTACCCTACAACAACCAATATATGGAAAGACAGTTTTCGTTATAAAATATAAGTGTGTGATCTGTGACATGAATTAATGATAATAATAAAGTTGAATAACCATTATATATGCTCTAATATAGGTTTATCCAATGACAACAGAACATGAAGAATTCCTAACGGTGGGTTTTTTATGAAGATATTCTGTCTTGGATATTACCATGTGTGAACTTCATGAGAAGAAGTATGATCTACTTATGAGTAGTCGCACCTGATGGTCTATATACTATGTGTACCATCATAGTATGTTATCCAACTATAGAACTATATTAAGAATACTTTCATATTAATTCAATGTTCTCATCATAGCGGGGAACTACTATCACCTTATCAATGCGAAAAATACTCTACATTATTATTAAATTATGTAAAGGTAGAACAATTAACAATATGTAATAGGATGTTTTATTTAATATGTAATACATAAAATATTCATATAATAAAAGTACATATAGTTGGTTTTTGGACACCAATTCTAAAAAACTCTCACTTATACTAGAGACATTGGCCTATGACTTTAAGTCTAATAGAACTCAAATGATAATCCTGTTTCTACTTAGTCAAGTATTTAGTCAAGGGGTCCTCCACATTTTCATCCATGGAAATTCTGCTCACTATAAATTTACCTCTTTGAAAAAATATCCCCCAAGATATGATACTTTTGAGGTATGTTCTTTGTCTAGTCATGTGACCTTGGCTCTTTTCTGAGATCCACTGATATAGTATTATCACAATATAGTGTGATGAAATATTTACTACTTGTACCACATATGCTCGTGGATGAAAAATCGCATAAAAAATACTTTTTTATCTTCCTCACATGCTGAAATATACTCATACACTATTTTAGATTCTATGACTATAGCCTTCTCTGAGTTCATCCAACTCACAACACCTCTATTCAAAGTGAAGTTGTATCTTTTTTGTGACTTCGTGCTATCTTTATTTATATGGAAACCAAAAAATGCATATCCTATAATGACATGTTCCTTATCTCCTCCATATACCAGAATCATATTTTTAGTACACCTCATATATTTATGGGTAGTCTTTATTACCATCCAATGGCGGTCACCTGGATCATCTTGCTATCTAAAAACCACAATTAATGCATAGGTGACATCTAGCTTAGTACATAGAGAAACATACATGACTGCCCCAATCGATGATTCATATAGAATCATTTCTATTATATTTCATTCCCCATGGGTTTGAGGACATATTTTCTAGGAATGATGAATTCCACAAGATGCTGGAATCAATACCCTCTTGGATTATTCTATACTGAATCTATTCAGTATATTGCCAATGTATATACATTCACCTAAGATGAGAATCCTCTTGGATATATCATGATGGATCTTGATCCCAAGAATATATATTCTCTCTCTTAAGTATTTTATGGAAATGAATTTAATCAACCAGTCCCTAATAGATTACAAGACTGGTATTTAATTTCCAATAAGTAATATTTCATCAACATATAATAATAAGAAATGATTGTACACCCACAAAAATTTTTATAGACACAAGGCTCATATTAATTCTTTATAAAACCAAATTCTATTATGGCATCATGAAAATGAATGTTCGATGACCTAGATACTTTCTTTAATCCATATATGGATTTTTTCAACATTCATATCTTATTGGAATCCTTTGGAGTCACAAACAATTAAGGTTGTGTCATATAGGCACATTATAGAAGGTTATGTTTAATGAAGGATATTTTAAAATCCATTTTCCCAATCTCATAGTCATCTTAAGGCATAATAGATAGTATAATTTTGATGGATTTGAATTTCCAAATGGTGAAAATGTTTCATTATAATCAATACCATGATGTCGTTTAAACACTTTTACAACCAGTCACAACTTATACGTACTCAATTTTACTTCCATGTACAATTTCTTCATGAGTACCAATTTTTAGCCAATAGGATTTACATCCACTAGAGGAACTACCAAAATATATAATTGGTTTTGGTACATGGAATCTATTTCAGAATTCATGGATTCTTTCCACATGGTAACATCTATGACACTTACTACTTCCTTGTAAGTTAGTGGATTATTATTATCAACTAATAATTAGTCACCATATAAGGTAACTAGAAGACCATAATATTTTGGTTCCCTAACCTCTCGTGTACTCTCATTTAGTTCTTGTGACACTAGACTATTTTCTTCTTCCACGGGTCATTGTGGAATCTAAGTATGTACCAAATGTTGTGTTCCTTGACCCTCAACTTCATTGAAGTTTATCTCGCGCCCCCTATTTCTTTTGGAGATGTTCTCCTTCTCAAGGAATATGGTGAGTTTCTCCACTATAAAAATTTTGTTTGAGGGGTATCATATGTTATATCCCCTTGTTTCCTTAAGGTATCCTTTAAATGTATATATTGTCCCTCGGGGTGCAAGTGGGTTACCTGAAGAGGCCTTAAAAAATGCTATGCTTCCCCACAGTAGTAAATTTGATAATATGGTTTTTCTTCCACTCCAAAATTTATGTGGAATATAAGTTATCAACTAAGTTGGTACTTGGTTTTGTATTTGGGCCTCTATTTTTAATTCATATCCCAAAAATTATAATGGAAGAGTTTAATAACTCATCATTGATCACACCTTGTCCAACAAGGTGTGGTTCCACCATTCTATTACACTATTCCACTAAACTGTGTAAGGAGCAGTGAGTTTGGATAAGATCTAAAACTCTCATATGTAAAAAATGGAGTCTTGATTAAGATATTATCCACCTCGTTCTAAGAAGAGTATCATAATCTTCCTACTAAGCTAGTTCCCAACTTCATTCTTGTATTTATTAAATTTATCAAAACATTACAACTTGTCACTCGGTGATGACCCACACTGGATCACTTAGTGCTGACCCACACAATATCGCTCGGTGCTAACCCACACAGGATTACTCGGTGCTAACACACATAGGATCTCTCAGTGATGACCCACACATGATTGCTTCGTGCTGACCCACACTAGATCGCTCTTCATTCTTCGCATCACAACCTGCTACTGGGTTCCAACACTAATCTTGTTCATCTCCAGGAGGGTCCACTCCTCAAGACACTATTCGATACTCCATCTTCCACAAAGTCGTCTGAAAAAGTATCCCAAAGGACCTCCATGTCATAGGGATCCCAACGCAATAAACGGTGTGTCAATTGGACGTGCAGTCTGTATGTTATTAGCCTTTTAGTCCTAAGGGCCCCATTGGATTCATGATCGATCCAACCCAACCATATCCTAACATTATCCAAATCTCATGTGGGGTACACCATAGGTACCATCTCGCTCCAAGGTTTCTAGTTCTGCAGACGTTTCTTCAAACGGATGTCTGGTGCCAATGTTATGGACAAAAGAGCATAAAGATCGAAGCTGGTCTAGGTCCTGTCTGACCAGGCCCGATCCGACCCGACCCATTTTGGGTCATCCCGGCATGCTGGGTCCGGCAGGACCAGCGTTGGGTGGCCCAAACTAGGCGGTGGCCAACGGTGCGGTGCAGGGACCGTGGGACCGTGAAGACGGCACGAGGCAGTGGGTGGCCGCAAGGGCGGCACGAAGGCTGTGGGATGTGCGAGGCCACAGGGCAGCGACAGCCATAGGTGGCATGAGGCTGTGGGTCGGAGTAGGCCATAGGTGGTAGAGCCCTCATCCGGCATGAGGCCACGAGGTGGTGGAGGCCGCCGGGGGTGTGCAGCCACGGGGCGGTGGAGGCCACAGACAGCGTGAAGGCCGTGAGGTGACGCCATTGCGCTGTCGCCTTCGTCACAGATAGCGGTGGTGCCGACCGCCGTTCTCATTCCCCACCGAGGTTGGTTTCCTTAATCCTCCATCAAGAAGAATACAACAATAATAAATAACTACGTAGGGGTCGGGCCATGTTTTTTGGCCCACACCATCCACGTTAGAGCAGTAGCAAGCTATTCAACAAAAAAACCTTGATTGAAGAACATGAAATTCTAAAACCCCAGACAATGATTATTCCATATCCAACAGAAAAGAAATCATCAGCGGATCAACTAGTTAGAGAGTTGATCTGCATTCTTTTTTTAGAAGGGGAGAACATGGGAATCCATAATCGCACATAATAAAAACCCTACCTCGATTGTTCATTGATGTTGGCATGGGAAAGAAGTCGAAGAAGGCGAAGAGGGTGCCAACGAGTGTCACTTAGGAAACCTTGTTTCGATGTTAGACTCATACGTCATACTTTTCCTTGATTTCTGATGAATTTTATTCGATGGTGTTCTTCGTTTGTAAACTTTCACCCACCAAGGTACATCTTTTACCAACCAAAATCCTCGCAAACAAAGAGGTTCCAATATAATTAACTTAAGTAGATTAATAATGTTGGCATGTTGGAAGAATTAATTGTCACATTTAATTGTACCACATAGGAAAAATTAATTGGACCAATTAATGAATGGTGTTGTCAGAAATTTAATGTAGGGGAGTTGAGAGGTTTTCTCTCTTTAAAGGGGTTCAGGTAGTCCCCACCTCAAAATTCAAAATGGCGGGTTTTAGGATTTGTGGTCCCCACCTACATAACATACATGTCAGATGTCTTAGTTCAGGTGGTCCCCACATTTAAACCATCCACCTGGGAGGTTTAAAATAAAAATAAAAATAAAATTAATGTTTTTTTCTATTTTATTTATATTTCCATGAAAAACCCAAATCTATCTTTCACTCTCGACCAACTACAGTCGAGCTGAAGGTCCCCTTAAGCGAATACCACCGCGGCAAGTTCAACGATGCCCTCAGATTTCAATTCCGACCATCGGTTCAAAATTTAAAAAAACCTACTCATATGTTCACTGAATGTACCCGATTTTTTTTTTCAGAAATCACTATGGGCACTCCGAGACTCATAATCACGCATCGTAAATTTTCGTAGACATGTAAAATTCCAATTTAATTAAAAAAATTACACGGAATCTGTGTGTCTTTATATTATCCCCACCTCTGGGTTTTACATCACCTAAAGTGACATACAAAACTAGGAAAACAAGTGGGGTGCTGAGCACGTATCTGTGCGTCATGCTCCCATGTAGTCTCCTGGAGGTTCCTGTGCTGCCAATGAATGTCCACCTGAGGTATCAACCTCCCACAAAGGACCCACTTTTATCGATCCTCAATCATTACTAGAACCTCCATAAATGTCACCCCATCATCGACGTCGAGCTCGCCGTGGTTGATGATGTGAGAAGTGTCATGTACTTATATCCTCCCTATGGATACATGGAATACGTCATTCATCAGGTGAAACTGAGGTGGAAGAGCTAAGTAGTAAGCCACCTCATCAACTCTGCTGACGACCTGGAAGGGTTCGATGAACCTCAAAGATAACATGCCACCTCAGCCAAATCCCTATAATCCTTGTCGGGTTGATACCCATTGAAAGACGTGGTCGCCATCCTCAAACTCTAGAGGTCTCCATATCCTGTCGGCATAAGACTTATGCATGCTATATATAATCTTCATCAACTCCTGGATGATCTGCACCTTCTCTGTTATAGCCCGTACCATGTCTGGTCCCTGGAGTGTTGACTCCCCTGGGTCAGTCCAACACATAGGTGATCTGCAAGGTCACCCATACAAAGACTAAAAAGGTTCCATCCCAATGGTGGAGTGATTGTTGTTGTTGTAAGAAATCTTTACCAAAGGAAATTGATCACCCCAGTTGTGACTAAAGTGGAGGACGCAAGCAGGCAACATGTTCTCAAGGGTCTGAATGGTCTGCTGAGTCTAGCCATCCATATGCGGATGGAAATCGGTGCTCAAACAAAGAAGCGTACCAAAAGCCTCATGCAACCCCGTCCATAGTCGGGAAGTAAAATGTGCATCACATTTGGTGACAATCGTCGATGGTAATCCATATAGCCGCACAATCCCTTGAACATAAAGGCATCCAAATATCTCTACTGAACCCTGCTCTCTGATCGGTAGGAAGTGGGCCGACATGGTGAGTCGGTCGACAATCACCTAGATAGAATCATGACCTCTAGACATACATGGAAGTCCTTTCACAAAGTCCATGAATATCCCATCCCACATCGACTTTTGGACCTCCAAATGCTGAACCAAGCCTGTTGGTACCTGATGCTCCGCCTTCACTTGCTGATAAGTGACACACTGAGAGAAAAACTATGGTACTGCTTTATTCATTCCCGGCCACCAGTGTTGTCATCAGAGATCCAGGTACATCTTCTCCACTCTTGGATGTACCGCTAGAGGAGATGTGTGGAAGTACCTCATCACTTCCTCCCAAAACGACACTAGTACCATAGTACGTATTATGAAGAAGTTGAAATGATCCCCACCCTCAGAAAATCTATCAGGTGCCCGCCCTATGCATATTTGAGCACATCGAGCCTCGTAGTCAGTGTCCCCACACTACACCTCCCTGCCTCACTCATGATGTGGGGGTGTGACTATTAGAGACTAAAGAAAAACTGATCCATCGTGACCCATCAAGGATATCGGCAAAGTGGCCAGCTACTCTATCACCTCTCCTAACAGTTGTACACCAGACATACTGCTAAGTGCATCTTCTACAATGTTCCCCTTCCCAATAGTATAAACTATCTCGAAGTCATAGTCCTAGAGGGACTCAATCCAATTTCATTGTCTCAGGTTCTGGTCCTTTTGAGTGAAGATATACCTAAGACTCTTATGATCAGAGTATACTGTAAAACTCTCACCCATAAAGTAATGTCGCCACATCTTCAAGGTGAAGATCACTGCTGCTAACTCTAGGTCATGGGTAGCATATTTCTGCTCATGCTATCTCAGCTTTCGATAACCATATGCGATCACTGCTCGCTCCTCCATCAGGACACATCCGAGCCCAATCCCTGATGCATCGCAGTAGAATATGTACCCTATTCCCTCCTTTGAAAGCCTCAATATGGGCGCACTAGTCAGCCTCTTCCTTATATCTGGAAAACTCCGCTGGCATCTCTCTGACCACATGACGGGTTTCCGCTTCTTCATCAATGCTAATAGCGGTATTATAACTCTGGAGAAATCTGACACAAATCTTCGGTAGTATCCGGCCAATCCCAGGAAACTTTGTATCTCTATCACACTACTGGGTGGCTCCCAAGAAATTACCACCTCAATCTTCACTGGATTACTGAAACTCAAGCCTCTGATATGACATGTCCCAGAAAGTGAACCTCTTGGATACCAAACTAGCACATCAAGAGCTTACCAAAAATCTGGTGCTCTCGGATTGTGTTTGGTAGTAACTTCAAATGATAGGCATGCTACTCCTCTGTAGTTGAGTAGATCAGAATGTCATCGATGAAGACTACTACAATTCAACCAATGTATGGCTGAAATATCCTATTTTTGAGTCCCATGAACACTAATGGAGCATTGGTGATGACGAATGGCATAACCAAGAACTCATAATCGTTTTACCAACATCTGAAAGTCGTCTTCTGCACATCCTCATCTCATACTCTGAGCTGGTGATAACTTGATTTGAGTTCTATCTTCTAGAACCACCGTTCCCCCTTCAACTAATCAAAGAGGTCATCAATCCTCGGAAGTGTGTACTTGTTCTTCACAGTCACCTGTTTTAGGTTCTGATAGTCAACACAATGTCTCAAGCTCCCATCCACCTTCTTGGAAAACCAAATCGGTGGTTCCCAAGAAGAAACACTGGGCCGAATGAACCCTTTCCCCTATAAGTCCTCCAACTATACCCATAGCTCACCAAGCTATGCGAGTTCCATCCAATACGTTGGTGTAGATATCAGTACCGTCCTAGGGAACAAGTCCATGTAAAATTCCACCACTTTGTGAGGTGGTAGACCCAGAACATCATCAAAGAATACATCCATGTACTGGTCCACCACTACAGGATAACTCGGACTCTCTACACCAGTTGCTCTGAGGGTAAGGCTAGCCAACTAATGAGTGATTGGCTGAACTCTCCTCCATGTAAGTCAATCCTATGCTGCAAAGGATCCCTTCTCACCAGTGATGGTAAACCTAGTCCCATGCGTGTGGAAACACGGCACATTTCCCCTAATACAGTCAATCTGAGCATGGACTGTAGATAACCAGTCTATACCCAAGATGACATCGTAAGGCCTCGGCGCCACTACTAAGAGATCCCAGCCAAAGCTCTCACCTCCTAGAGTAAGCTTGCACTGCCAATACCAGTGTCTAATCATCGAATTTGCTTTTGTATGAGTATTTAGCTATAAGGATCGAGCCAATGACTCCGTCATAATCTCCAATCTCTGAAAGAGGGCAGTGGAAATAAAAGAATAACTTGCACCTGTGTCTATAGGTACTAAAGATAAGGTGGAGTAGACATAGATCGTACATCGTATCATCTTTGGAGCACCATGATCATAGGCCTCAGCTGCCTGGGGCTGAGATTACCCCTGTCCTCCCGCTCCCTATGGTCGGGGTGGGCCACCTAGTGGTGGTGGTGGTAACATCTCAAATGTTCACCCACTACCTACTTCATAGCCACCTCCTCTTCCACGTCTGCCTACTCCCTACGAACATCCTTAGTATAACCTATGTCTCTTACTGGGCAGTCCTTCGACTATCTACAGATCATCCATATGGTAGGTTGGAAGTCCCTGATCCATGTGACCCTACCCACTACACACGTAAAACTACCCTCTCCTGGTATGACTGGCTCTACATCGAGTGCCCCACACAACCGATTTTGAATCCTGCAGTCTCCCAACTGTAGGTCTGGTCTTCTTGGACCTCTACGGCATATGTCTACTGCCAACTGTTGAAGACTCTACTATGTGATGACTTCTGGTGGCTCTCACTGCTGGTTACTGCTCAACAATGAAACTATCTAAAAATTGGGCTCTCTCTAACACCCCCTCTTATATCGGGATGCTACGAGAAATCATCGAATCCCTGATCTCCCGTCTGACTCCCTGCTCAAAGGTCTGAGCCCTAAAGAATGGGTCCCGAAATATATCAGTGGAGTAGCGTGATAGATCGGTGAACCTCACTGATTAATGAGCCACAGTCATGATGCCCTGTTGTAGATGAAGTAGCTCCTGAATGTGGATTGCGCAAAGAGTTGTTGGGACAAACTCTACCTGAAACACGGTCTCAAAGTATTCACAAAGAAGTGTCACCTTATCGTGATCCTAGAGAATCAAGCTCCACCATCTGCCTGCTACTGCCTATAGTAGACTGGCAGAAAGGATCACCATGTGATCAGCTGGTGTCCTTACCAGTCAGAAGACTATCACCACAGCCTCCAACCAATCCTCAGCTTCATGTGAGTCTGTATCTCCCCTGAACATGGGTGGACTCTAGCACTGGAACTCATGAAATGCACTCAAGTGGCGTGCACCCTCTACTGCTGGCACTGGTGGCATCCATGGCCCAATGGGTAATGGTACCACTGGTGCCTCTACTGGTGCATCTACTGGAAGAGGGTCATGCCCCGAGGCCTCATTGCTTGGTGGTCTATCATTGCGTACTATATCCAGAACCCTAGCTAGCTGTCTTAATTGAGGAATACTAAATAGAAACAGGTGTTCCATGATCAATATGTTATACCTGGTGAGCTGACTTAAAAATATCACCAAGAAGACTCTTGAAAACACACTTACAATCAGTGTTTTCATGCACTGAGTCGAAAATCATAAGTCAGGGCCCTGGTATATGGATACGTTGGTCGCCACACAAACATTTGATTCCCTAAAATGATAACCAAACTCACTACACTTAACACTACTTCCATTAAAAGAAGACCAGAGTCTAATGTTCTATGGTAGAAACAAATCCTCTAATACCAATTTATCATGACCCGTTCCCTAGGGCTCATACCGTGACTACCGCAAGCCCACCTTCTATAGGCTAGGGGCTAGAGACTAGCACTGAAGGGCATATTCCCTATAACCGGCATGGAATTGGATTTATAACATGTAAACACATGCAACCAAGCACACACCAAGATATGAACACAAGTTAAATGTATAGAAAAAAGACTGTTGATAGTAAAAAAGGTTCCAGAATACGAGCCTAATAGTAATAGTACAAGTACAACTGAAATAAAATACAATCAGAGAAAAATAAAGGTAGTTACTAGGTCATTATCTAAGGTTCCTACCTGAAGGGTAAGTACATATCGCCTCCTCACCACTCCACGTCTTCCCGTCTCCTCTACATACCATCACTTCCAATGGTCCACCACTGGGTCCCATCTAGCCCAAGTACCCTCAGCCTCGATCAGTGTTGTCCTTCTTCTACACAAATCACTATAAGGTGTGGGCATATCCTGTGCAGGGGTGAGTATAACATTACTCAGTAGGGACCCCGAGTCCCTCAAGGTCTCACAAAATCCACAAAGGATAAACCGAAAAGTATGTAAACCAGTGACAATCCTACTTAGGTATATGCCCATACATATACCTATGTAATCAAGTATACCCATCTCTATCATGGGGAAAACACATAGTCCAACTCAAATCTCAAAGATCAACTGTTTCACAATGTAAAGAATACCATAATGGTAAGTACCACAGAGGTATGCCAGACAACAAAATAACACCAAGGTATTACCATTAATGAAATGCCACAAGGTACAAACTCATCTCACACCAGGTATTTCTTAGGTATAGTAGTATATATGATTAGATGTAACTACTGAATTGTCTTACTATGTTAAGAAGAATACCTATGAAGGATCCTAGTACATCGACAGAATGTCGTCAAACCCACATAAGATCTTTTGGTGCTCACCCACACAGGATCGCTCAGTGCTAACCCACACATGATCTCTTGGTGCTGACCCACACAGGATCGCTCGGTGTTGTACCCCAAAGGATCCCTCGATGATGACCCACACATGATCGCTAGGTGATAACCCACACAAGATAGCTCGGTGCTAACCCACACAGGATTGCTCGATGCAGACCCACACAGGATCGCTCCGTACTGACCCACACAAGATTGCTTGGTGCTGACCCACATAGGATCACTTGTTGATGACCCACAAAGGATTGCTCAGTGCTAACCCACACGGGATCACTCTTCATTATTCACATCACAATAAGGTACTAGGTTCCCTGACTATGTTTTCTTGTATTCAGGAGGGTCTGTTTCTCAAGCCACTGATCGATACGCTAATTTCCATGAATTACCATGAAAAAGTTTCCCAAAGGATCTCCATGCCATATGGGTTTCAATGCAATAGATGGTTCATCAATCAGACATCCGATTTGTAAGTTATTATTCTTTTTGTCCTGAGGGCCCTGTTGGATTAATGCTCGATCCAACCCGACCATATCCCAACATTATCTAATTCTCAAGTAGGGTATACCAAAGGGACTGCCTCACTCCAGGGTTTCTAACGCCATAGAAGGATCATCAAACAAATATCAAGTTCCAATTTTATGGAAAAAATAGCATAAAGCTCAAAGCTGGTCCAGGTCCCGTTAGACCTAGCCCGACCCAACCTGGGCCGACCCGACTAGGTTTGGGTTGACCCAGCCCACTTGGTCCAGCCCAACCCAGCCCGCGCTGGGTGGCGCAGCCTGGGCAGTTGCCCGCGGTGTGGCACGGAGGATGTGGGAACATGAGGGAGGAGCGAGGACGGCATGGAGGCCAAGGGGCTGTGAGGGAAGCACACATGCCGTGTGGCTGTGAGGGCATTGCAAGGGCATGAGGTGGAAGAGGCCACTGGTTGTACAATGCAGTAGGAGACGTGAGGCCGTGAGGCGGAGGTTGTCGTGGGTGGCATGGGGCAGCGGGGCGGCAGTGGACACGGGTGGCGGAGACCACAGACGACATGAGGCTGTGGGGCAGCAGAGGCCATGGGCGGTGCAAGACCATGAGGAACCGGAGGCCACGGAGGCCGCAGACGGCACGATGGCCATGAGGTGGCGCCGTTGTGTTGTCACCTTCATCATGGCCGGCGGCGGTGTTGACCCCCGTTCTCAAGCCCCACCGAGGTTGTTTTCCTTCCTCCTCCATCGTGAAGTACACAACAATAATGAAGAATTGTGGAGGTGTCGGGCCATGTTTGTTTGGCCCACACCCCCCGCGTTAGAGCGGTAGCAAGCAGCTCATAAAAAAACGTGAATGAAGAACACAAAACTATACAATCCCCATCAATGATTATTCCCTATTCCACAAAAAAGAAATCATCTGCAGATCAAATTGATAGAGATTTGATCCGTGTTTTTTTATAAGGTAAGAACATGAGAATCCATAATCACATATAATAAAACCCTACCTCGATTTCTCGGTGTTGTTGGTGTGAGAAAGAAGTTGAAGAAGGCGAAGAGGGTGCCAATGATCATCAATTTCGAAAACAAACTTCGATGTCAGGCTCGTACGTAATCCTCATCCATGATTTCCAAATAACGTTCATCAATGTCATTTATCATTGGAGAAGTTTCTCCCACCAAGGAACTTATTTTCCAACCAAAAATTCTCACAAAAAAGTGGTTACAATATAATTAAATTAAGTAGATTAATTATGTTGGCATGTTGTCATAATTAATTAAAATATTTAATTGTACGACATTAAAAAAATATATTTTCCCAATTAATGAATTGTGTTGTTAAAAATTAAATGCAGGTGAGTTGAGAGGTTTTCTTTCAAAAAAGTGGGTCGGGTGGTCCCCACCACTAAATACAAAATGGTGGGGTTTTAGGCTCAGTGGTCCCCACCTCCATAACATACATGTTAGAGCTTTTAGTTCAGGTTGTCTCCACCTTTAAACCATCCACTTGGGAGGTTTCAACAAAAGGAAAAACTAAATAAAAGTTTATTTTACATTATTTATATTTCCACGGAAAACCCAAATTCTATCATCAGCCCTAAACCTACTACGGTCGAGGTGAAGGTACCCTTAAAGAATATCGGCGCTACAAGTTCAATGGTTCCCTCATATTTCAATTCCTAGAAACAGTTCAACAGTTTCAAAAACCCACTCATACGTTTAATGAACATACCTGAAAAAAAAAGTTCTAAAAATCATTCTAGGCACTTTGGGTCTTGGAATCACCCACTGTCAATTTTCGCTGACTCGTAAAATTCATATTCAATTAAAAAAAATTACATTTACTTTCATGGTCTTTACATTGTAAACTGATGAAATATAATAAAAACCCTTTAAACCCAAGGTCGTTTCAGTCAGTAAAGTTCAGTGGTAGTCCCAGATAGCTACAATATAATGTTTAACGACCTTTTATGCTCATAGATTCACCTACCTTTAGTAAAAATAAATTTGAGTCTAAATGGTTTATATATTTGAATACATATTTGAGAACCATAATATATATCTAACACCCAATTTATCCATGCCATGCACCTGGGGATTCGGTGTTTGGACTCAACCTGACTACATGGTGTGTACTTTCTAATTACAAACCCTGTATCTAATTTCCATGTGACTGGTTGGCCCGATCAAACAATGGTGTGAAATAAAAGCACCATTTGTAATTAATGACTCGGTACATCAAGGTACGTTGTTCATGGGTATAACATGTGTGCTTTGGCTGTATGAAGTGTAGCTTAGTTTTACAGGACAATGATTTGACACTTCTAGATGACATCTCAGGTCGTTCTTTATTTTTCCTAAACCATTATGAAAATGAATCATTGAACAGACATGATTAATATATTGATAACATGTTAATTTAAATGATAATAAATAATAAAAAATCTGGAATAAAATCAAACCACAATTGTGCGTCAATCAACAATCAAATAAATAATTATAAATTTAAATCTGACCACTCTAATACCACTTGTTGGTTCTGGGAATAGTAGAAGCGTGCGATTGTTGTTGATATATTAATTTTTTAGTATTAATTTCAGAAAACCATTGGAGAGCTTCTTTCCCATCAAATTAATAATTATTTTGTTTAATATCTACTGAAAAAAAATACCAGGGATTAATAAAATTCTTCATTGATGATTGTTGATCATCTGAATAGGCCCTTCTATATTTTCAACATTGTGTTTGAAATAATCCAATGGTAGAATCCCTCTATAGGTGATCTTCTTGTGATTTAATGGTCTCTGAGAAACTCCACTCGTTCTTCAAGAGCTAGCCCAACAAATAGATTTTATTTCATTATTCGTTCATGATCACTCGTTCTTTGGTATTGAATAAATTTTCTCTTGGGTTTCTTATTCTTAAGAGGGATAAAGGAGGATTATTTGATAGGGAATTAGTTGTGTGAAAGAATTATCTATTCCTAAATTTGTAACTGGTTTTAAATGACTTAGAAAATAGAAGTATCCATCTACTAATAGAGAAAATATTTAGTTACCAAATATATTTGCATAATAATCATAAAATATAATTATAATTATTAATAAAATCCCATTAGACATAATAATAATAATAATAATAATAATAATAATATTTTTTTGGTGCACCAACATTCACAAAATGGATAAATAATATTTACCAACTCGTAAATAATTATCTTATCACTATACATGGGCTTGGTCCATTCAAAATCCTCTTGTATTTATTGAGCACCCAAATAAATATTTTATTCTATTAAATAAATATTTTATTCACACACTAGTAAATAAATATTTATTAAATATTCAATAAAATAAATAAATATATATATTATTCGAAATCTGCTGAATAAATATTTTTATAATTTTCGTGATCATTATAAAATAAATTAAAAATATTACTTAGTATTGAGAATAATATTTATTCCATTAATTACCTTCAAATATAATTTAATCAATACCATTAGAAACCCTTATTGTGTGACCCTCTAGGATTATTTATCATTTCCATTAGGTGGGAATCCCTAAAGTTTATGATTACTATCAAGAAACTGGTCAAGGCACCTAAAACAAAGAACATAAAGTCACTACAATGAAAACAAAATGAACTTTCACTATTTAATATAATCCCTCTGTCACATAATCTCATGAATAAGGTTTCGTGATGATGTCATCAACCTATAGACTTGATACATCATTCTTTGACTATTTTAAATAATCTCATCATTACACCATGGACAATAAATTTAGGGTTATGGTTCTATTTCAATCAAAGGGATAAGATATCAACATCCATAAATATGGAAGGGAAAAATAATTTCATGAATTATCCATTAATAACATGTCATTCATAACACACCAAACACACCATATTTCCCTCCAAAATATTGTGTCATAGCATTTTATCCAATCTAAATTCCTGAGTTGTGACATGCATTAATGAAAATATTAAAGTCTAAGTACCATTACACAATATTTTAGATAGTAATATCTTGTGGAACCTAAATATGTAGAATTCTTACTGATGAGACTATTCTCATGATCTCCCATCTTGGATATTACCATGTATGGACTTCATGAGATGAATTATCATTTGCATACAAGTCTCGTACTTGATGGTCTATATACTATGTTTCCCATCATAGTATGTTATCTAACCACATAACTATATTATGAATATTGTCAAATCACTTAATGTTTCTCATTATAGTGGGGATATACTATGACCATATCACTATAAAAATTACTCTATGAAATTATTACAATATTTTTATGAAGAACATTGAATAATATGTAATAAGATGTTTAATTTAATATTTAATATGCCAAATATTCATGTAATCAATGTATAAAATGTTTTTCTAGGACAATAAATCTTACCATTTGAAGCTATTTTGGGAATGGATGGGATATCATTATTTAAATACAACATAAATTTTTGAAAAACTGAGATCATTGTTCACATCATGTGGTATAAAATAATTTAGTATATGTGTAAGGAGGATGATAAATCTCCTTCATAATTATCAATCCATTTATGGATATTATTTCCTTAAGAGTTGGTATACTTTTCTTAAATGATTAATTCACATGAGAGGATCATGCTCCTTGAAACTACCATTGTGAGGGACTACAGTGATGTGTTCCCTAAATAATTTCCTTATCATCCTCCAAACCAAGAGGTTGATTTCTTTATTGAACTTATTTATAGAATTTTGTCTATATCAAAGACACCTTATATAATAACCATAACTGAGTTAGATGAATTAACAATATAGTTATAAGAATATCTGGTCAAGGGTTTTATACGATCGTTTACTTCTCCGTGGGGAACACCATTCCTTTTCATTAAGAATAATGTATGAACAATGCACCTCTACATTTATTATCACATTCTCAAAGAAATCCCAACAAAGAAAAAGTATCCCCTTTTATATATTGATGACATTTTCAATCAACTATGTGGGGCCATGTGTTTTTATAAGGTGGAATTTTAGTTGGGATATGACCAACTAATAGTGAGGAATGAATATATTCCCAAGAATTCCTTTCAAACTATGTTTGAGGACTATGATTTCATATTGATTCCTTTATACACATTAATTCTCCTTCAATTTTCATGTAATTTATGAATAGTCTTTAGAGATTACCTTGAAAAATTTATTATTGTGTTTATTGATAATATGCTGATATACCTCATGAGAATGGAAGATACATTAAATATTGTGCTAAGTACTTTGAGAAAGAAGAAACTATATTATAATGAAAATAAATATGAGTTCAGAAAGGAGGAATAACCATTATTTTGAAATGTTATCACCATAAAACGAATATATGCGGACCCTTCCAGGATAAAGGAAATCAAAGAGTGTCCAAGGATATCACCTATAATGGAGATCCATATTTTCCTTTTTCTATTTGGGTATTTCCAAATATTTGTGAATAACTTCTTATGATTTTAAAACCATCTAACCAAGATTACAAATAAGGGAGTAATGTTTTTATGGACCATTGAATATTAAGACTACTTTAAATAGTTGAAAAAGAGGTTTATCACTACACTGGTACCGACACAACCAATATATAGAGATCTATATATGATATACATCGATCCTTAAAAAATTTATTAGGATATATAATGATGAAAAATGTATTGTGATAGCCTAAAACTCAATGTAGTTGAAATTTCATGAATAAAACTATCCCACAAACGATCTGGGGATGACAGCTATTATACTCACAATATAATTCTAGAATAATTATTTCTATGTGGAGAAGTGTAATATATATACTGAAAATAACCTCCCAAAATACATATTCACACAACATTATCTTCATTTTAACCAACAGATATGGTTATAGCTCATGAACAATTATAAATACTCAATTAATTACCATCCTAGTAATGTAAAAAATATGGCAGATGCTATAGGTAGAAAGTATCTTACACCTTTATCAATAATGAGAATTGAGAATGATCCTATATTCATAGAGTTGAAAAGTATGTACATGTGAATATTAATGGAAGGAACATCATAATTCGTTTTATAGGTTATTGATCAACCACCCTTTTCATGAAAATAAACCATTATTAAAGAAATGATGTGGAAATTCATAAAAAGGTGGAAGCTATAAGAAAAAGGAAATACTTAGGGAATAATGTTGATGAGGAAAGAGTCATACGATTTGGGTCACAACTTTGTGTACCATATAATCTTGAGATAATGAAATATATTATTGATGATACAAATAGTTCAACTGTCTCTATTCACCGAGGAAGAAAAAAGATGTATCAAGATACCTAAGAACACTATTGGTGGGAAAATATGAAGAAGGATTTTACTGAATATACTTCAATGTTCATAGTATATCAGTATGTGAAGACTGGATGTAAAAATAATAATGGGACGATGCAACCATTAACCATACCAATGTGAAAATTGGAGAACATTACCCGGGAATTTTTAAATGGACTTATAAATACATCCAGAGGAAATCATGCTATATGGGTCATTGTTAATATTCTTACATAGACGAATCAAATTCTCACAATTCAAGAGGGAATTTCACTCTATAAACTTTCCCAAATATAATTCAAATAAGTTGTGATTCACCATTGAGTACCACTATCGAATGTATCAGATTGATAACCAATATTTGCCTCAACGTTTAGGAAAATTATCCAACATTCTTTAAATATTGAACTGAACATTATTATGACATATCATCCTCAAACTGATCTCCAATTTCTGTGGACTATTGAAACACTGAATGAAATTTTTAGAGAATGTTTTATGAACTTAAAATGAGAAGGGGGCCAATATATACCTCCAGTCGAGTTCTATTACCATAATAGTATTTACTTAAGCATCCAAATAGGAACATATGAATCCATTCATGGGGAAAGATGTATACACTTAGCATGTTGGGTTGATTTTAGTGAATGTAAGCTGATATGACCAGATTTTTTTTGAAAAATGGTATTGAAGGTGAAGACCATTCAGTATCACATTTATGTAGCCCAAAGATTTTAGAACAGAATTGAAAATAATTATCGATGTGACATAGAGTTTGAGTATGGTGAAAAATGTTTCCCCTACCTTTCTCCATGGTAGTGAGTCATATGATTTTTGGAACGAAAGGAAAGAAATGTACCAGGTACATTTTCCCCTTTGATATTCCTGATCACATTATAGATGTGGAATATCGAGTTAGACTTCCAAAAAATATGTCTCAAGTACCTTACATATTCCACGCATCCCTTCTATATAAGTACATACTATATCTCTCACATGTTCTAATTTTTGAGGTGATACACCTGGAAAATGATATCTCTTACAAGGATAAGCCAGTGAAGATCTTGGATTATAGAGATAAAGTTCTACGCAACAAGACTACTCACCTGGTAGAAGTACTATTACATAACCATACATATGAAGAGGTAGCATGGGAACTAGAGAGAGTGAGGAAGGAGAAGTACCCTCATCTAATTTCACCTCTTTATGTAAAATGAAATTTCAAGTCTGAAATTTCTTAAGGGGGAAAATGTAATGAATTATAATTTTATCTATGAAATCTTCCTTCTTAAAATCATATCATGTATTATAAATAATATACAGCACATATAGAACCTAATAAAAACATTATTATAATATATTAATAATGATACATTAGTAATCAAGAAAACCAATAATAATTCCAAATATTAAAGTCGGATAATAAATAGTAAATAAGATAATAAGAATATGAAAACATAGATATTCTCAATCCACTAGAATGAGAAAACACACGTAAACAAATATATAAAAATAAACCACAATGTTCATAATAATATATTCATTTAAAATTTGTAATTATATATAATATTTGGAGAAAATATAAGTTACTTATTAATGGAATAATTGGTATTTATAAGATATAGTAAATCTGTTTGGAAAAAATACCTCATGTTGTCCCCTTAGAATGTTTTCGGTGTGATTTTATTTGTTGACAAAGACAGATGATCACGAATGGGGATAGTTGGTGTTTTCTGATTACATGTTTTTTAAGGTGGCATAGTTTCCCTGTGTTTTCCAAAATTTTTGGGTCTCTAAATACAGAGACAGATATTGGAAAAGAAAGGATTTCTTCATAGGAGTGAATTCTATGAAGAAGTTTGAAGAAAATTGGAAAAGTATGATAACTACGTACCACAATTCATTGGCCACATACCATGTTCTAGGAATAGTACACGAAGTGGCGGGAATGGTATGCTGGAGTAGTCCATGAAACCAAAAATGGTGTGTAGTTGAAGGTAATGCGGTACATGGATGGCGTTTCATCAGTTTAAGAGACCAATCATGTAGGGTAAAAGGTAGTATGCGGATGATGTGGAAAAATGGTGCACGAAATGGGTGTAGTTGGTGGCGTCCGGAGGATCGGTATGTGATGGAGGCTGTACCGAATGAAAGATTTGGTAAAGTTTGGATTACCGGATATTGTGGATATCTTTGACTATATAATAATCGTTAATCCTACTGAATAGAAGAGAGATGAATGATTATTACAGAACATCTTTTTGATCTAAGAATTTGGAAAAGTATGAAGGAAGTTCACAAGGGATAATTCCACGAAGGTTGAAGTGGTCCACACAGAAGAAATTCTGTTGATGTTTTTTGTAGAGAACTATAACCAGTAAAGTAATGTGGTATGAGGAGGAAGAAGGTAGAGTACATAGGTGGTTTGCAAAGGTATCCCGCGAACAGAGAATAGTTGCAGACAAAGGGTCATTCGCAGAATAGGTTCACAGAAGTGGATGTGATACGCGATACCGAAGGAGGAGGTATTTAGCGAACAAAGGGAGGTTTGTAGAAACTGTATGTGAAAGAGGTGTTCCGGGTATGAAACCTGGTACTCAATATGCGAGAGAATATGGTTGGTCACGATTTTCACGAGGAAGCTTGTGAAAGATTAAAATCAGTTGGTGAAAGTATATTATGGTACGTAGTAGTACTCCAGATTGTGTACATCATCTTCGGGTAAAAAAGGAACTCCAATGGTGAATCTACATATAGTTGAGGATGCAAGAATTCATGAAGATAAAGGGAACTACATGTCCATAAACTGTTTTTGACATACAATTCAATAAATGATGTGTGGATTTCATTCCAGAGCAATGAGCACAGAAAGAGGAAGATGATGACCCTTTCCATTGATTTTGGGCCATAGAAAGGGGCATAACAGAGTGACCCATGGGAATACAGTGATTAGACCCTAAAACTTGTAATGGTAGTGAGCCTGGGAATATAAGATCTAGCTTGAACATTGTAATCATTATTGGTAGTATGCCTTTGTGAATTTGGTACATCGGCACATTGTTGTTGTATGATCCTTGAGAGTAGATCAGTGAAGGTGAACCAAATAAAAATTGTTTTTTCCTATTCATGATTTTATATCCGTTCATATATTTCTATGGGAGGTAGAGATAATTGATTTTTGTCTGACAATGAAGAATAATCTGAAATTGAAAATTTATTAATCCATTATACCCTAATTCACCCCCCCTCAGGGTATTCGACCTAGTGGACCTAACAATTGGTATTCGATTGAAAGGATGAAATTTAATGTTTGTCTCTCAGAAGAATAAATAGATGTGGTAAATTGTAATTGAATTATGATCTTCGATGGAAATAATTTTCAACTATGGAAAAATTTAATGCTACAGTACTACTGATTAGTAGGGATGGATGACTTCACAAAAGCTTGGCATGGAATATCAGCTGACATCAATAGTGGTGCTTTATCAAGAAGAAAAAAGAAGGGAATTGGATGTTGATTATTAAGGGATAAATTATTTAGGAGGATCCTAATTAAATGAAATTTATACAAAGGTGATACCCTGTAAAACAACACATGGAATGTGGGAAAAATTGTTGAACATTTATGAGGATGACACAAAAGTTTGAGAAGAAAAGATGTAGGATCTATGTAACATGTATGAAGATCTCAGATTGAATACCAATGAGATGGTTGATTCATTCTTTGATAGGCTAAATATTATTGGGGAAGACATACAAGGTCTTAGAGAAGACATTTAAGAAATAAAGATTGTAAAGCGTGTCTAGAGGAAACTTCCACCATAGTTTAATCTGAAAGTCTCAGTGTTTGAGGACAAATACCCAAAAGAGGTGACACTAGATAACCTAAAAATTACCCTTGTAGAATATTAAATGGGAATCAATGATAATGATGTAATAGAAAAGGGGAAGTCTAAGGAAGAGGAATTTAAGTCCATAACAAATCTCTCTAGTGAAGATTTTCAAGAGGAGGAAAATATGAATGAAATCATGTCATTTCTCTCCTCCAACCTACAAAGTGGAAAAGGGAAGTTAAAAGGTAAACATCTATTTTCATGCTTTCGATGAGGAATGATTGTTCATTTTTTCAGAAATATTTCGAAGAAGTTTAATGATAAAAATGATGAAATTCCCCAAAATAAGTATTTATCCATTGAGAAAGGAAGGATAAGTACTAGGAGAAAGTTAATTAAAAAGAAGATTCTAATTTCAAAATAGAGTGAAAGTTCAGAAGAATCTGTGGTAGAAGAGTTGGAGAACCGTGAGGATTATAAAATAGATTCTTTGATGGAATTTGTTAGAAATTTATTAACAATATTGGAATATGACAATAAAGAAGGAGAAATTTAAGGAAGAGTTGATCATCATGAAGAATTAGATTCTTCCATTGAATAGGTAGATAATATGAGAGCCCAAACAAAGAAAGATAACAAATTTGTTCATGATGCACTGCTCTTTTTGCAGTAGTAGGAAGAATAGAATTTTGAGATGAATGCAAAAATTCAAAAGTTGGGGACTTCAATGCTAGAAAGATGGAAATGTGGTTGAGTACAAACTCAAAATTGAAGGTCAGAAAATAAAAATTATCAGTTTGATTGAAAATGGAAAAATATCAAGTCAAGTGTATTGAAAAAATAGAAGAGGAATTCATTAGTCCTCGATGAGAAATTAAATATCAGGAGAAACTGCTAACTCTCAGTTCGAAATCTAGAAAGAAAATAATACAATCATTAGATAATATGAGATTTGAGTAGAGTGGTCCATCAAAAAAGAAGAAACAATCAATTCCTAATGTTAAGGCTGGTATTGGGATTGATCTAAAACAAAATGATGTTATGGTTCAAGTCAGACCATAAGCACCCACTCCCAGATTTATGATTTATTTGGGTACAAAGTAGAATAAGAAGATTCAAAGAACTCAAGGAATGACTAGTGGTGTGTCATTTCCATATTAGAATGTACTTCACTAAAGATTCTATTGTTTTGGTAAAAGTGGACAATCTCAACATGTATGTTTGATAGAAAAGTGGTACCAAAGGGGAAAAGACCAATAGAGGTGGTTGTATAGTGCTCTAAATTCTAGGTCATTATTTGACGGTCATTGCATCATGTGTAAAGGACATAGACATGTGGAAAAATTTCTCATCAACAATGAAAAGGAATGCCCCAAGGAAGACTAAATTTTCTCATAAGAACCAGCCAAAAGTATGTTTAATAAATTTAAAAATTGAAAATCGATTTGCAACTCTACATTTTGAAGTTGGTCCATCATATACTGAGGAAGATCAATATTATCATTCCATGTTGGATATGAAACCATATAGTTGGGTCAAAAAGAAAAGGGTAGAACATGTGGTGGTTGCAAAAACTGTATTGAAGGCATCAAATCACACTGGTACATGGATCATTAATAGTGTATGAACTTACCACATTATATGAAATAAGGACCCAATGATCGGAATCAAGTACAAAAAAAAAGGTATCATAAGATTTGGTAATGATGAGGGCATGAAAATTATCAGTTCAAGAAAATCGATGTTTCGAGGAAAAGACAAGAAACGAGAATATGCATTGATTCTTGAGGGTCATAGTCACAACATGATTAGTGTTAGTCAATTGATTGACTCTAGGCATGCCATAAGTTTTTCCATGAAACTGTGTATCATCAGGGAAAAGGATGGTGCTATTATGTTTCAAGGAATACATATAAAAGGAAATCTTTACCTTGTGAGTAATGAAGAGGATATGTACATTTTGTCCAAGGATGAAGAAAAAAAGTTATGGTATAAGAATATTGGCCAAATAACAAATCATCATTGGAAGATCTGGTAAAATATGATGAGGCTCGAAATCTCTCTCTATTATCACGTGATTGTAATCAAATGTGTGATTCTTGTCAGCAAGGGAAGATCATCCGAAAGACATATAAGACAAAGAATAAAAGGTCAAAAAGATTGCTTGAGTTGTTCCATATTGTTTTGTGTGGGCCAATTTCTCCATGGGATATTTATGGGAGGAGATATTATGTTTTATTCATTGATGACTATTATAGAATGGAATCGGTATCAATAATCACCCACAAATCTGAACTATTCAATTGCATTACAAGATATCAATGGGAATGTAAAAAGATGCTTGGTCATAAAATCTAGAAGATTCAAACAGATAATGGAATAGAGTTTAGAAATATCCAAGTGTATGATTATCATGAGAAACATGGGATAAGGAATCAAGTTTCAACAGTAATAAGTCTATAGAAGAACTGAGTAGTTGAGAGAAGAAATCGAATTATGAGCAACATGGCTAGAACAATGCTCATTGAGAGAGATCTTCTAGAGATGTTTTGGAAGGAGATAGTGATGACATAAGTCTAAATATTAAATAGAGACTTATTATACCCAAAATAAGTGAAGACTCCATAAGAGAGATGGTATGGAAAAAATTCATCATTAATATAATTTCTAGTTTTCAGAAGTAAGTGTTTCATTCTCAATAATGAGAAACATACGAATTTTGAATCATGGGGTGAGAAAGGGATATTTATTGGCCACTCAAAGAAGGGAAAATAATGTTAATTAATTAATAAAAGGATAGGAATTATAATTGAAAGTCATGATGTTACTATAGTAGAGAATGTACATAGTCTTCAGCAAATACATGATCAGACTCTGGAGGACAGTGTTGAAGAAATGAGTAGGTCATGAGATGTTCCAGATCTAGAGGATGATTCAGAAGAAGACTAAGATGATGAGAATAAATCAGTTAATACACAGAGACCAGTGAAAAGGAATGAAATTGATAAGAAGAGTATAATAGGTGATCAGACTGCTCTAGTGTAGACAAGGAGAAGGAAGTCTCTAAAAAAAGAATCATACTTATCACAGGTGGATCCTAAATGTATTGATTAAGAAGATATATATGAGAACTGGGGCAATCCATGAATAAAGAACTTGTCCAAATTGAGAAGAATCAAACATGGGAGACTGTTTCTAGCCCAGCAGATAAGAATGCATACGGATGCAATGGGTTTTCATCACAGCTAAATGGATGAAGATCGTGTTGTGATTCCAAACAAAGCATGAATTGTGTGCAACAAGTACTCATAGATAGAGTGTATCGATGTTAGTAAAACATTTTCACCTATTTAAAGGTTAGAGACAATCAGATTATTCTTGTCCATAGCAGTACAAAGAAGTCTGAGGTTTTTTCGATGGATTTCATGTTATAATTTCTGAAGGAATTTATTGAAGAACAAATTTTCATTGAGAAAAATTGTGGTTTTTTCATCCATGAAGATAAGAATTTTTTTTTGATTGAATAAGGATTTATATTATTTAAAGAAAGAACCAAGAGAATGGTATTCAAGGCTTGATTAATTTATAAAGAATCCTGGTTTTTTGTGTGGTGGAGGTGATTACAATCTGTATTTCAAAAATGGAAATAGTCAAAGGATGCTGGTGACGGTTTATGTCGATGACATAATCATTGGTTGATTTGATGAAGCATAATGCAGACGGTTTTCTGAATTCATGAAAAGCGAGTTTGAAATGTCCATGATTGGTGAGGTGATATTTTTCCTTGGCTTAATGGTTATGTAAGGAAGAAATGACACATTTATCTCTCAATATAAATATGCCAAGGAGGTTTTGAGACAGTTTTGAATGGATTATTCCAAAGAGATGACGACTCTGGTTGCTACTCGGATAAAGCTGTCATGGGATGATGAAGGAAAGGTAGTTTATAATAGAAAATATATGAAAATCAGTGGAAGTCTTTTGTACCAGACAACAACAAGGCCTGATATTGTATTTTCCACATGCCAAGTAGCATAGTATCATAGCAATCCCATAAGAAATACACATGATTATAGTAAACATAATTCTTCTTTATATCAAGGGAATATTAGATTTTTTCTTAATGTATAATGATAAATATCCACCAGAGTTATTAGGATAAACATATGTGGATTGATCCGTTACAACATATGTTAAGAAATCAACATAAGGAGGTTTCTTTTATCTTTTAGGGTTGTGTATTTCTTGGCTATGAATGAAACAAGATTGTATTTCATTGAGCACCACATAATATGAATACATTGTAGCCACTCAATCTTGCACATATATTTTTTGGATGAAGTAACAACTTGAAGATATGTGAATTGAAGTGAAATATCCAATTGCAATCCATTTCGATAAATCAAGTGCTATAAATCATTGAAATAATCTAGTCCATCACTCAAGAACAAAGCACAATGAAATCAAATATCATATTATCAAGGAGAAGGTGGATCTAGGGATTATGAAGTTAGAGTATGTTCCTACATAACAATAGTTTTCAGACATTCTAACAAAGGCCTTACCCAAAGAAGCATTTGAAAGGAATCAACATGATCAGGGAGTCCATTCAACTTCCCGCACTTGAAATAGTGTTTATGTGGGTCCCCCTCTCCCCATGTTATAATGTTTTTTTACCTAATGTATTTTTATTTGTTATTAAGCATATTGGTAATAACCCTGATGTGCCCTTTCGGTTCGTCGGAAAAAGGAGAGAATGTGTTACTATTCGCGGGGAGAAAAGACAGAGGGGGGAGTTGTTAAGTAGGGCCGAGTGATAGGGGGAGTTAAAGTTGAGCTGAATCTATTTTTCTGGAGGAGCTATATTATAGGGAGATAATTAAATCTAATTATGGTTTATGTGATCGATCAAAGTTTAAATATCATTAAAATTGAGGTTTTTTATGAAAGCAGTATATTGGTATTAGTGTGGTTTCAACAATTTGTGTTAGAAATGAAGTGTTTAATTGATAAAATTTGAATTTTACTCATGTATATCATGCCGAGAATGGATCATGCGGGCTTAGAGTATCTGTTGAGTAAATACTTCATCACTATTTGAACTACATGAAGCAAATGATAGTTGAAGATTAAAGAAGATTTAACAAGATATCAAAATACCAAGAATTATTATGATAAGAGTTTTCAACAAACACAAAGGGGGAGATTTCTATGAAAAAATCCCTCCACCTATCCCCTCATAATGTTTTGGGTGTTATTTTTTTGTTGAAAAATCATGGTGATCACTATTGATAATGGTTGGTGTTTTCTAAAGACAGGTTTTAAGTGGCGTAGTTTCCTAGTGTTTGAAAAATTTTTAGGCCTCAAAATTGGGAGTTTTTTGTTGGAATAGGGAGGATTTCTTCATAGTAGTGAATTGTATGAATAACTTTGAAGAAAATTGGAAAAAGATGATAACTGCATACCCAAATTCATTGATTGCATACCATGTTAAAATATTTGTACACGGAGCAGCGAGAACGGTACGATGGAGCAGTACCTGTAACCAAAAAACTGTTGGCATCAGAAGGTGATACTATGCATGGATTTTGTTTCATCAGTGTAGGAGATTGATCATGTATGAGAAAATTTAGTATACAGATGGTGTGGATAAAAGGTGTTCAAAATGGGTATGGATCGTGGTATTAGGAGGATCGGTATGCAGTGGAGACTGTACCGAAACAAAGATTTGGAAAATCCTGTATTAGAGGATATTTAAGATATCTTTTCCAATATAAGAATCGTTAATCCCATGGATTATAAAAGAGATTGAATATTATTTGGGAATATCTTTTTGATCTTATAATTCGGCAATGTCCGAAGGAAGTTCACGAGGGATAAATCCAACAAGGCTAAAGGGGTTCGAGTAGAAGATCTTCCGCCAAAGATTTTTTGTGAAGAACTGTAACCCACAAAGTGATGCGGTACACATAGGACAAAGGCGTGGAAAGGAAGAAGTTTTCGAAGGTAATCAATGAATATAGAACTATTCTCTAACAAAGGGTAATTCACAGAGGAGGTTTGTGGAAGCATATGCGGTACATTATAGCGAGGGCAGAGGCAGTCGGTGAACAAAGTGAGGTTTGCAGAAGAGGAAGATCAGTACAAAAGAGGTGTTCCATGTACCAAACTCAGTACTCAGTTTTTGGGAGAAGAATGTGGTTTGATATTTTCACAAGGAAGATTGAGAAAGATTAAAATTAGTTTTCAAAATTATTTTTTGGTACCAAATTAGACTTGAGAAGGTGTGCTTCATCTATGAGTGGAAATGAAACATCAATGGTGCATCTACCTATAGTTGAGGATGTATAAATTCATGTAAATGAAGGGACCTACATGTCCATAAACATTGATTTACCTAAAAGTTGATAAACTATGTGTGGATTTCTTTTCCTGTGTAGTGAGCGTAAGAAGAGAAAGACAATGACCCTTTCCACTATTAGAGAGCCAGAGAAAGAGGCATAGGGGAGTGACACAGTGGAATTCAGTGAGTAGACCCAAAACCATGTAAAGGCAGTGAGACTAGGCATAGAAGATATATCATGAGCACTGTACTCATTATTGGTAGCAAACCTTAGTGAATTTGGTATTTCGGCACAACATCGTTATGTGCTCCTTGGACGTAGACCAGTGAGGGTTAACCTTGTAAAAATTGTTTTATCATGTGCATGATTGTATATCTATTCACATATTGCTATATGAGGGAGAAAGAATTGAGTTTTTTCTAAAAACAAATCATGATCCAAAAGGGAAAAAGTTTTAATCTATCATACCTCGATTCACCCCCTCTCAGGTTTTTCAACCAAGTAGACCTAAAAAAACATTATGGAAATTATAAATATGATAGTTGGAATAGTAATAACACAGTTAACAATAGTAATATAGCCATTTGGATAGTAACATCATCTATGAATGTTTAAATAAAATCTAGGAATATTACAAAATAAAATGATATTGTTATATCATAGAATAAGTAAATAAATTTTTTAAAAATGAAAAATTAATTATTGGTAATTTTTGAAACATAAATGATTATTTGTAATATCAACATTATTATAATTATTTGAGATAAATTTTATTTTTTATAAAATGGTTAATAAATTACTATTCCTTTATAATTGTACCGTAATATGATGAGACCTAAATTAATTTTAAAATTATTCATAAAATCCATTATAATATTAAAATAGGATTTTTTTTTTAAAATAGATTTTATTTAAAAAATAATTTTCTCATATTTATAAAATAATTTTCATAAAATGGACTCCATTTTATAAATTTACCAATCAAAAAATTTCCATTGTTAATTTTTAGTACTTTTCTAAAATAGAAAATTTTTAGGTGAATAGTGAAATTCGATAATTTCGTATATTTAACAAATAAATGAATTATTGAGTCATGGATGATGTATAAATGAAGTAATAAAACAATGGTTATTAATTACTTAAAATAGTTAATATATTTAGTCATGGGAATCAATATTATTGATAGTCTTCAGCGAATGAAATATACAAATGAATAAACCAATAAAAAATACCCCTCTCATCCCCTATAAATACCACCCTCACCACGTATTCTCCTCACACCTTATAATATTTTAATATTGAAAATATTATTCCAAAATTACTCTACTAAAACTCTTCTCCGTGTCTTGATCTTTTTGTTCCCACCAAAATACCAATTCATAGTCACTTAAGGAGGTTCTGAAGGAGACAATATTCAAGAGGTAAAATCATCATTCTTTCTCTTTTAATTTCTTTTCTTTTCTTTTCTTTTCTTATAATTCCCTCACATCCCTATATAAAGTGACATTATAACTCTATTATCAAACAAATATTTTAATTTTATTGTGATAATTTAATATCAATAATCAAATATAATCTTTCAACTTTTATTCTAAAAATGAAAACATCATCTGTGATGTGTCGATTCACCATATTCATGGACGATGAGTTTTCATTTTTCATTACCGCCTTCAAGGATTATTATAAAACCATTCTTATGGTTAAATTTGATTATAATATGTAAATTATAACTATTTTCATGTTATGGAACTAATATATAATCATAATATTAAATAAAATGATACTCTTTTGTAATGGGTATAAAAACCACCAAAATAAACTAACAATTTTCCATTAACGATTTATCTAATGAATCATTATCATATTTGAAAAATTTATATATTTGGAAAATTTAAAATTTTATAAGTATATTAATACCATTTCATTCAACATATAGATTTCTTATTCTATATTACATGATCTATCATAATTAAACTCATGCGAACTGACTATAATACCATGAAATGAATTCTCCTAGAATGACAAAATTAAATCATATAACTGAATGAAATAGACATTAAAAAAATTAATAAAATTTAAATAAATAAATTATATTTTTAGAAGATCATATTTATTTAATTAATTAATCTATGTTTATTATTGAGTATATTAAGTGAATATGTGGATGACTTTAATACATAAGGTAAGGGATCTTTCCGAACGTCCATTTTTTCATTTAGATTACGCTTTCTCTATCTCCACACTATAGTATTTATTCAGAATTTTATTTATATCTTATAAATTATGTGTAAATGTTCTAAAACTATGTATCTAGATCAATTCATCTTTCATTGAAGGGTAAATACTTTTTTTAAATGTTCCATTTTCAATTCCTCCTAATTATCAAGCTCGATTAAAGAGAATTTTCCAATTTATTACCCCTATAAAAGCATAGTACATAATATATTTTAAGACACCATTGTTTTTATAAAATCACTAATTTTATCATTAAAAACTATCATAGTATTTTTTTTCTTATATAAAAATATTCCATTGTTGTCTATAAATTCTCTTTAATATTTTTCCTTAGACTGCACTAAAGTGGCTCATTTTTATAGTCTCTAAAACACAATTTTTATACATTTTAACATTATTTGGACATAATATCTCATGATATATGATTATTTTACCTTTTTAATTTCCATGTAGGATTTAAATCCATTTTTTCATGGACACCATAATGACACGCCCTTTGGTGGTGCCTTATGATTTGATTATGATACCCATTTCTTCCCATGTGTTACCCTTAGGTTTGATACTTTTTATGGAAAATATATGCCTGATTATGTGAAGATGGGTTTAAGAAAATATAAATCCAAATTCATTCTGTAATTTTTAGTCTCATGCAACGTCATGTATGGTAATAGGGAGTAAACAAAACCCATAATGGGACTTTCTCCACCATGTGATATAGTCTAGGTAGTTCATTTTGACTCATATTTCTTTCATGTTTTATGTTGCTTCCACATTCTTATATTTACATGATTACATGATAAAATGTTATATATGTTATTATTTAATATTTTTATTCATATTCCATTCATTTCTATCATCATATTATTTCTTCTAACACATTTGTTAAACATTATTCCTATTTTTATTCCCATAATGGGCTTTTTAGGTCACTCATTTGTCTATGTACTCCCTAGGTTATCATTTGAATATTTATGAGATCAAATTATGTTATGATATAAATAGGGAATAACAATAATGTGATGATTTATGTTTTTAATTTTATGAAAACAATCTTCCAAATACACTTGAATTTACAATCCTTTGAATGAATTTGATGGTTAATTATGAATAAATCGTGTAATAATATGTTTAAAAGGATAGGGTCATTATTTTGGTTATATAGATTTATTTAATGAATATATATGATGTTTATTTTTTTTGAATGATATGTTATCATTTTCCTTCTTTCTTTCAAACCATTGAAAAATGAAAACATTACCCGTGTGTACGTGAAAACTACCACTTCACAATGTGATGTAAATCTATTCTCATCACCACCGTACATGAATGTTTTTAAAAGTTTATATAAAAAATAAATATTTTATTTATATTATTATTAATATTATATAAATAATCACGTAAGGTGCATGGACTGAAATATACAACCAAAACATTTATATAAAACATAATTATTGACATCTGGATAATGATTTAAATGAAGAATTAATAATAAATGGGTAATTTGAAAATTATAGTGAAACTATATATAATAATATAATTATGAATACTTTTATGTTATTGATTTACAATTTTAATTTATTATAAATAAGGATACAGTGCATGTGATGCAATTCAGGGATTGAGGTAACATTTTCTTTATCTCAACCCCCTTTTATAAAGATATGTTCTATATTCACCACCTTCATTAAATTATGTTGTGTAAATATTTCCAATGAATTTATTTTATGATAAATTTTAATAAAATTTTATGAATTTAATAACCTGTTGATGTAAATCTATTACATGATGTTTTAATTCAAAGGTTATGAATGTTTTAAGAATTTATGTTATTATTTCACTTTTTTATTTGCACTGATTGTGTTTCAATTTCCATTATTGAGAATTATATTTTATTTCTATAATAAACCCAAAATATTTTCTACAAATGATTTAAATTATTCTTTTTGGACACAGGTGGTTTATACATGAATTCTCATGCTTAGCAGTGCCATTGACCATATAAATCACTTAGGAACTTCTTTAAAAAAGTGAAAAAAGAATGCTTTTATGTATAAAAAATGGATATAATTTTCAATTTTATTTAATTTATTCATGATTTAACTACATTTAAAATTTTTATGGTTTTTAAAAAGAAAATATTTTTTCTATTTTTATATTAATTTTTCGATTTTAAAAGATATCCAAAGAAAATGGATTTTTCAATTTTTTTAAAGTATATTTATAAGGCTTTTATAAATGATATTTTCATCTATATAAACATCCTCTAAGAATTTTTTTGATTCAATAGGTTTATTATTTTATGATACCATCCACTTCATTATCTAGATTCTTTATGATGGTGATTTTTTAATAATGGTTTCGTGGAACTTGTTTCATTTCCATTGGTTAATTAAGAAAAAATGAATTGATGAATGTTTTTGTGATCATAAGGCATAAATATATATAGTTTATCTTCATGTGATTGGTGGGTCTCTTACAACCCACTAATTTATGGGGAAATGTTTTATATCTCATGATCTCTAATGGTACACAAGTGATTAGACAAATCCTAATAGGGAACACATGTCATTAGAAAAAGACTAAGAGTGTACACATGTGTTTTGCCGAACCCAAGAGGGTAATTGAGTGATTACCCCAATCCTAAGTTGGTATAGGGGTAGTTAATCCAAGACTCTGGGGGTAAATAAGCTACTTTACCATGACTAAGAATTTACATGAGTGGTGAGATAAATCCTACTTTGTGGTGAATGACTTAGTGAGAATACTTGAAATATTATTTCAATGAATATTCTTGTACAATAATTTTATGATACAAAATTAGGTCTTATGATTATGATATACTCTCATGGTATGTGATTGATTATCGATGATTCAAAAATTTTATGACTGATGTATTATGTTATGATAGATCCTTATTCCATGAATCATGTTTTACGGCTTATAACGTTTTTGGTATGATGGAATAAGTTTTGATCATGTTATCCTACCCTTAAGATTATATTATGCTCACTTATAATCATCGATTAACAACTCCCATGTTTACCATTACCAATAATCTGAGCTCACCCCTTCTTATGTTTTCATTTCCTAAGGCTATGGAGATTGGGTTTATGTAGGGTGTGTCAAATAAGGCTATTGTATAAGGTGATACTTGTTGGATTTGTTTAAGATATTTCATTAAATAATTTTATTACTAATATAGACTCCAAATAGACATAACATTTATGATTTTTAGGCATTTATCATTGGGGGATGTAATGAATAATCATGTAAGGTGATATAATATTTATATAAGTATAAGGCCCCAGCCTTAAACCTTACTTAATATTGAATTAAATGAATAATTCACATTGAGGATCTTATCAAGTTTAGTGTTTTAGGTAATTAGGACATAACTGTTACATCTCAAAAGGTTACAAAATAGACACTTCTACTAAGTATCCATAGAATAAAAAAACTCTAAAAAAGAAACATGTCTAGTTCCATGTTTTATATAGCATGACTTTCCCTTGATCCCATCCTTGAACCTATTCCACAATAAGTCCTGTGAAAAAAATTTCAAAAAAACTTGGGGTGAGCATAAAAAGCTCAGTAAGGGATACACAAAGAATGAAAACTGTTAGTTTATCAAGACAACAAGTAAACCATGTATACTTTATCAAAGTAATACTTTTCACCTTTATGAAGTAGTAAAACTCTTCACTGAAATAAAAGATCATTAATTACCCTTTTGTATCCAAAAGATTACAATAAAACCCATAAAAAGACCACATAACATATAAAGGTAACTTGGGACATAAACATACTTAAGTGGAATAACCATACGGTCGACTTCCAGACATCTCACTTAATGGAATAGCCATACAACCAACTTCCATACATACTCAATGTAATATCCATACGGCCGACTTCCATACCCAATGCATTGGAGGTTATAACGTAACCACTCGTCCTGGTATTCACGGCACCACCAGTCATATGGTTTATCACGTAACCACCCGTCAAATGTCCAAGTACCAATATAAAATCATAAAACATAAAACCAATATAATGGAATGATAACATTTCCACATTTCAATCAAAATATATCATTTACTTATATTGAAATAATAGAATCCTTTATCAAAACCATTTTCAATACCCAAATACATAAATGATTATATGGTATTTATTTTATTTTAAAAACATTATGGCTTGTTGGGGAATCCAAAGACCAAATAATACTCGCGGCGGCGGAAAAGGTCGTTGTCACCGCGTACGTTAAAAAGAAATTCCTTTTTGTTGTTTAGTAAAATGCTTAGTAGAAAAAGATTCCTTTTGTATAAAAGTAAAAGTCAATGTGGATTATACACTGTATAAAAGAAAGTTGTGTATAAAAGGAAATATACCTCAATGAAAGGAGATTGAGACGATGTACCTTACCTCGGGTCTGACTTGACTCGATCATTCTTTAACGTCCTGAATAATAAACTTGTGTTAATTTATAATTGCTTAAGAACCTTTTCATTCTTATTATTCCTTTTATATCACTTATTTTCATGTTAGAAACATTATGTAATCATTAAGTTAATAATGATTGTTTTGTCGATATTTGGTTCTTAAGTCTAAAGTGGACTTCTTACAATTACTTGTTTCTTGTGTTTTCAAAGGTTATTTATATCCAGAATGACATTCCTGATTTGGATAGCATATATATCATATATATCCAGCATATACAAGTATTTATAATATTACATAATCATTTAGAGGTAAGAAATGAAATGCACCGTTCATGGAGACGGTAAGCCGTACGTACGCATGAATGCCACTTTAATTTCTTTGGAATTAAAACTAAATGAGAGGTATGTATACTTTAATTCCAGAATTATATTCATCATTTAGATGTATCATTCATCATGTATATCAATTATATACATGTACTTTTAATAGTACATTACATTTGGGCATAAGAAATGAAATGCACCGTTCATGGAGACGGTAAGCCGTACGTACGCATGAACGCTACTTTCATTTATATCTCATACTTTAATGGTAAGAAATAATAATTATATAGAGGTATATTATAATTCCAGTATAACATCATATAACATTAAATCCATCCCTTATACGTCCCACATATTGCATTAACGAATTACATCACTTTGAGGGGGCGGTAGTCCGCACTTCCTTAAATGAAGATATCGTGTTTACCCATAATGGAACCCATAAAGGTATGCCCAAAATGAAAAATATAGAAGCGTAAGGAAAACATAAACATATTAGATATCATATATAAATATAGTGTCATCTTAATGGCCACCTTTTAAGGTGTTAAAAGAATTTTGAACAATCATCGTTTCGGGAGGTAGAAATTCGCCATCCACGGAAACAGTATGTTCTTTAACCATTAGATGTAGGTGTGTTTAATTGTAGCTCTAATACTTCTTATAACAACATCCTAGTATATTTAAGATACTGTATTTGTTACAAAAGAAATTAATAAAAAGAGTTTAGGGGGTTGGAGAAGAAATATAATACAAAAGAACACAAGTGAAGACATCACCTTAAAACCGGGTAACTCTCTTATATTTGAGATCAAAGGATTCCTTGGGAAGACTTCTGCCCAAACTGAGGATTCAAGGAGTAATATAGGTATGTGGAGAGCCAAAATGGGCAGTGGTTCGCCGATCCAAAGGCTTTGGGAGTGTGGGTAAGGAGGTAGAGGTGGGGGCCTTTTATAAGAGGAGAGGAGGGGCACTCTTGGAAGGTAAGGAAATGTTACTTTATTTTAGAATGAGTTTCGGATTTTAATGGTCCCACATTGATGTGTTTCTAGGATAAGGTGATAAGGGTTTTAAATCCACCCATCCAATAGGTTTTTGACATGTTTAGGTCATAGATTTTATATTATCATTTCATTTTATTTAAATCCATTATTAATGAGGTAATCGCTGCATCATTATAATGTCATAAATAATTTAATTTATTTAATGTCTAAAAATTATAAAAAAACTATCATGATGTTGGAAATCTTTTTAGCTTTATAATTAATATTTATAGTCAAAAATCTGACTTGTATAAACCCATGTAAAAATTGTTTTAGTAAAACATCTCATGTTTGTGTCATTTTTGCTTTAACATTAAATAAAAAGTTATTTATGTCATTTCCCAACCAAAGTGGCTCCATGGGGTCCCCAAGTTGACCCATGGATTTTATTGGTCGGCCATGACACATCCAATGAGGGTAGGAAATGTTTCATGCTCATCTCAGTTTATTAAAACATTATTTTTAGCTTAAACTACACTAATTACCTCTAATCACGATTAAGAACTTAAAAGTTACAATTCACCAAAAAAATTATTTTAATCCCATTGAACCACATTTTTCTTCTTAATGACAACCATGTATGTAGGATTTTTGAAATTCAAAACACAGAAGAGGTAAAATTTCATTTAAACGAAAAATCAGTTTTTATAAGTACCACTTAGTGGTTTCACAATTCACAAAAAATTGAAGTTTTTCAGAAAAATACCAAAAATTCACCCTAAGCTATATTTGATATTCCGAATTCAAAAATGAAGTCTATTTTACAAAATTCAAAAAATATAAGTCACATTAATAAATTTATTAATTAATTCCCCCTGTCATGACAAATAACGTGTTTTTGTGGAACAATAACTATCAAAAGATTGACACTAGTTTAAGTCCGATTTCAATGTGAAATTAATTCCAACGACAACTATTGGATTAAATGGTAAAAATATATTCTAATTGAACTTAAAAACTAATTCAAAATATTATCTAATCATCTTAATAAATTAGATTAAAAAGAGGTTTTGATTTAAAATACCACATTTTACACTATTCATTAAAAAAATGAACTTTATCGGAAAAATACCAAAAATTTACACAAAGTAAATTTTGATGTCCTGATTCTAAAAAGAGTTATATTTGGTCCAATATAATGTATAAGAGTGATCAAAACTATATTTAATAACGGTTCGCCATTAAAAGGTGATAAGTGAACCTTTAGTAAAAATTAGGGTATAAATGCCTAAAATTGAATTCTTTCCGTATTTTAAGCCTTTATGTTTTATTGGATAAATGTAAAAACATTTAAAAAACATATATAATCATATTTTAGTTATTTCTATACTTTCCCTCTAATACAACGGCTACATGTTGACTACCATTTAAAATAATATTATTATATTACTAGTGTGCAACGTATGTTTTCAAAGAAACTCATCATTGCGTATCGAGTACGCTATCGAACATAGAAACCCCTTTTAATTATAATTAATATTTAATTCGCAAATATTAATAAATATGAAGATTTATTATTCTTTATTTACCTGGGATGTTACATCATTCATCCCTTTTGGGAATTGCATCCTCGCAATTTTATTCACTTATCAAAATAAGTGGGGGTATTTATCCCTCATAGCATTTTCAGATTCCCACGTTGCCTCTTCAACCATATGGTTTTTTCACAAAACCTGGACCTGGTGAATTACCTTATTTCGCACCACTTGCTCTCTGCGATCAAGAATCTGCACTGGTTGTTCCTCATAAGATAGGTTCTTTTCCAGCTGAACTACCTCTAGACTCAAAACATGAGATGGATCTGGCATATACTTCCTCAACATCGAAACATGAAAAACATTGTGTACCTGAGATAAAATTGGAGGTAATTCCACTCTGTATGCAACTGATCCAACTCTCTCCAGAATTTCATATGGTCCAATGAACCTTGGACTCAGCTTTCCTTTCTTACCAAATCGCATCACACTTTTCCATGGCGAAACCTTGAGAAAAACATGATCACCTACCTCGAAAGATAGATCTTTCCTCCGGTTATCCGCATAACACTTCTGCCTGCTCTGAGCTGTTCTCATGTGTTTCTGAATCAACTGAACCTTTTCTGCCATCTCTTCTACCAATTTTGGTCCCATCAGCTTCCTTTCACCCACTTCATCCCAAAATGCTGGAGTTCGACACTGCTTCCCATATAATGCCTCAAATGGTGCCATCTGTATACTGGAATGAAAACTATTATTTTATGAAAACTCAACCAAAGAAAGTTGTTGGTCCCAACTTCCCTGATAATACATTGAAAGAGCTCGTAGCATATCCACTAAGGTCTGAATTGTTCGTTCTGACTGCCCATCTGATTGCAGATGAAAAGCAGTACTAAAATTTAATTTAGTACCCAACGACTTCTGAAGGCCTTTCCAAAAGTTAGAAGTAAACCTCGAGATGTCATCGGTAATCCCACAACAAATTCCATGGATATGTTTTTCCATTTCCACTCTGGTACTGGTAAAGGCTGAAGCATCCCTTTTGGTAACTGCCGCTCTGCCTAAACCCGCTGACAAGTCAAACACTTCACAGTAAAATCAGCAATATCCCTTTTCATTCCATCCCACCAGTAATACTCCCGTAGATCTCTGTACATTTAGTACTGCTAGGATGAACTGAAAAAGGGGAACAATGAGCCTCACATAACAACTCATTCTTCAACTGTGATTCACGAGGCACACATAATCTCTTCCCAAACCTCAAAACACAATCATTATCAATGTTGAATTCAGGCAGCTTACCCTTCTGAACCAGCTCTACCTTTTTCTGTAACTCACTGTCTTGCTTCTGTGCTTGCTTGATTCTGTCTGATAGGGAAGATGTCACTGATACCTGAAACAAAACAGACGGACTTCCTACAAAAACAACTTCCATGCCAAAGTTCATCATATCAAAAACCAAAGGATCTCGTTCCAAACGCAACATTGTTAATGAATAATTACTTTTTTGACTCAAAGCATCAGCCAGTTTATTTGATTTTACCAGATGCTAATGAATTTTACAATTATAATACTTGATTAATTCCAGCCATCTCCTCTGTCTCGTGTTTAACTCTTTCTGAGTGAATATATAATTTAATCTTTTGTGATCGGTATATATTTCACACTTTACTCCATACAAATGATGCCTCCAAATTTTTAAAGCGAAAACAACAGCAGCTAATTCCAAATCATGTGTAGGGTAATTTACCTCATGAGTTTTCAACTGTCGTGAAGCATAAGCAATTACCTGATCATTATGCATTAGTACACAACCAAGTCCTTTAAATGAAGCATCACTGTATATAACAAACTCACCATTCCTGGAAGGTAGTGCCAAAACTAGAGCATTCACCAATCTTCTTTTAAATTCCTGAAAACAATCATTACATTATTTTTTACAGATAAACTTAACAACCTTCCGAGTTAGCTTAGTCATTGGATTAGATAACCGTGAAAAATTTCTAACAAACCTTCGGTAATAGCCTGCCAAACCAAGGAAACTACGAATCTCTATTACATTTGTGGGTCTTGGCCATTATTCAACAACCTTTGTTTTAGCAGGATCAACAGTTATGCCATCATTTGAAACAATGTGACCCAGGAAAGAAATTTGTTGTAACCAAAACACACATTTTTTGAATTTACCATACAATTTTTTTCTTTTAAGGTTTGCAAAATAACCCTTAAATGTATTTCATTCTCCTCTTTACATTTAGAAAACAACAAAATATCATCAATAAAAACAACCAACATTTTTCACCCGAGTCAACTTATCCATCACTGCAACAAACTGTTTAGTTCTGATTCTGACCATCTCAGGATATAGATTTGAAAGGTCATTTCCCTTTGATTGCCTTCCTAGAAAATCTTCTATGTTTCCTCTATGGAAAACCATTCTTATCACAGAAATACCTTAGGTGAAGCAACATGGTAATCTTTAAATTCTATATCATTTCAATTTGACCATAAAAAAAATATTTTTGGATAATCATTTAATAAAATTCTAACTCCTAAATTTATCTAAACTGACCTCTTATACCAACTATAAGGCCCCAGCCTTAAACCTTACTTAATATTGAATTAAATGAATAATTCACATTGAGGATCTTTTCAGGTTTAGAGTTTTAGAGAATTAGGAAATAACTGTTACATCTTAAAAGTTTACAAAGTAGACACTTCTACTAAGTCTCCATATAATAAAAAACTCTAAAAAAGAAACATGTCTAGTTCCTTGTTTTATATAGCATGACTTTCCCTTGATCCCAACCTTGACCCTATCCCACAATAAGTCCTGGGAAAAAAATTTCAAAAAAACTTGGGGTGATCATAAAAAGCTCAGTAAGGGATACACAAAGAATGAAAACTGTTAGTTTATCAAAACAACAAGTAAACCATGTATACTTCATCAAAGTAATACTTTTCACCTTTATGAAGTAGTAAAACTCTTCACTGAAATAAAAGATCATTACATACCCTTTTGTAAACCTAAGATTACAATAAAAACCATAAAAAGATCACATAACATATAAAGGTAACTTGAGATATAAACATACTTAAGTGGAATAACCATACGGTCGACTTCCACACATATCACTTAATGGAATAGCCATACATCCAACTTCCATACATACTTAATGGAATAGCCATACGGCCGACTTCCATACCCAATGCATTGGAGGTCATAACGTAACCACCCGTCCTGGTATTCACAGCACCACCCGTCATATGGTTTATCACGTAACCACCCGTCAAATGTCCAAGTACCAATATAAAATCATAAAACATAAAACCAATATAAAGGAATGATAACATTACCACATTTCAATCACAATATATCATTTACATATATTGACATAATAGAATCCTTTATCAAAACCATTTTCAATACCAAAATACATAAAATATTATATGGTATTTATTTTATTTTAAAAACATTACAGCTTGTTGAGGAAGCCAAAGACCATATAATACTCAGGGTGGCGGAAAAGGTTGTTGTCACCGCGTATGTTAAAAAAACATTCCTTTTTTTCGTTTAATAAAACGCTTCGTAGAAAAATATTCCTTTTGTATAAAAGTAAAAGTCAATGTGGTTTATACACCGTATAAAAGAAAGTTGTGTATAAAAGGAAATATACCTCAATGAAAGGAGATTGAGACGAAGTCCCTTACCTCGGGTCCGACTTGAATCGATCATTCTTTAACGTCCTGAATAATAAACTTGAGTGAATTTCTACTTGCTTAAGAACCTTTTCAATATTATTATTCCTTTTATATCACTTATTTCCATGTTAGAAATATTATTTAATCATTAATTTAATAATGATTGTTTTGTCGATATTTGGTTCTTAAGTCTAAAGTGGACTTCTTACAATTACTTGTTGCTCGTGTTGTCAAAGGTTATTTATATCCAGAATGAAATTCCGGATTTGGATATCATATATATCATATATATCCATCATATACATGTATTTATAATATTACATAATAATTTAGAGGTAATAAATGAAATGCACCGTTCATGGAGACGGTAAGCCGTACGTACGCATGAACGCTACTTTCATTTCTTTGGAATTAAAAATAAATGAGAGGTATGTATATTTTAATTCCCGAATTATATTCATAATTTAGATGTATCATTCATCATTTATATCCATTATATACATGTACTTTTAATAGTACAATACATTTAGGGATAAGAAATGAAATGCACCGTTCATGGAGACGGTAAGCCGTACGTACGCATGAACGCTACTTTCATTTCAATCTCATAATTTAATGGAAATAAATAATAATGATATAGAGGTATGTTATAAATCCATTATAACATCATATAACTTTAAATCCATCCTTTATACATCCCACATATGGCATTAACGAATCCCATCACTTTGAGGGGGCGGTAGTCCGCACTTCCTTAAATGAAGATATCATGTTTACCCATAATGGAAACTATAAAGGTATGACCAAAATGAAAAATGCAGAAGATTAAGGAAAACAAAAACATATTATATATCATATATAAATATAGTGTCATCTTAATGGACACCTTTTAAGGTGTTAAAAGAATGTTGAACAATCATCGTTTCAGGAGGCCGAAATTCGCCATCCACGGAAACAGTATGTTCTTTAACCATTAGATGTAGGTGTGTGTAAGTGTAGATTGAATAATTCTTGTAAAAACATAATAGTATATTGAAGATACTTTAATTTTTTCAAAAGAAATGAATAAAAAGAGTTTAGGGGGTTGGAAAGAAAAATAAAACAAAAGAACACAAGTGAAGACATCACCTTAAAATCGGGTAACTCTCTTAGATTTGAGCTCAAAGGCTTCCTTGGGAAGACTTCTGCCCAAACTGAGGCATAGAGAAGTAATAGAGGGATGTGGAGAGCCAAAATCGATAGGGTTTGGCCGAGCCAAAGGCTTTGTGAGTGTGGGTAAGGAGGTAGAGCTGGGGGCCTTTTATAAGAGGAGAGGAGGGGCACTCTTGGAATGTAAGGAAATGTTAATTATTTTAGAATGAGTTTCGGATTTTAATGGTCCCACATTGATTTGCTTCAAGTATAAGGTGATACGGGTTCTAAATATACACATCCAATAGGTTTTGGACATGTGTAGGTCATAGATTTTACATTATCATTTCATTTTATTTAAATCCTTTATTAATTAGGTAATCACTGCATCATCATGATGCCATAAATAATTTAATTTATATAATGTCTAAAAATTATAAAACAAATATCATGATGTAGTAAATAGTTTTATCTTTTTTAATGAATACTTATAGTAAAAAATATGAGTTTTATAACCCCATGTAAAAATTGTTTTAGTAAAACATCTCATGTTTGTGTCATTTTTACTTTAACATTAAATAAAAACTTATTTATGTCATTTCCCAACCAATTTGGCTCCATGGGGTCCCAAAGTTGAACCATGGATTGTCTTGGTCAGCCATGACACATAAAATGAGGGAAGGACATGTTTCAAGCTCATGTCATTTTATTAAAACATTATTTTTACATTAAACTACACTAATTACCTCTAATCGCGATTAAGAACTTAAAAGTTACTATTCACCAAAAAATTATTTTAATCCCATTGAACCAAATTTTACTTCTTAAATACAAGCATGTATGTCAGATTTTTGAAATTCAAAACACAAGAGTGGTAAAATTTCATTTAAATGAAAAATCAGTTTTTATAAGTACCACTTAGTGGTTTCACTATTCATCAAAAATTGAAGTTTTTCAAAAAAATACAAAAAATTCACCCTAAGCTATATTTGATATTCCGAATTCAAAAATGAAGCCTATTTTACAAAATTCAAAACATATAAGTCACATAAATTAATTTATTAATTAATTCGCGCTGTCATGACAGATAGCGTGTTTTTATGAAACAATAAGTATCAAAAGATTGACACTAATTTAAGTCCGATTTCAAAGTGAAATTAATTCCAACGACCACTATTGGATGAAATGGTAAAAATATATTATAATTGAACATAAAAACCAATTCAAAAGATTATCTAATCATCTTAATAAATTAGATTAAAAAGAGGTTTTGAATTAAAATACAACATTTTACACTATTCATTAAAAAATGAACTTTATCGGAAAAATACCAAAAATATACACAAAGTAAATTTTGATGTCCCGATTATAAAAAGAGTTATATTTTGTCCAATAGAATGTATAAGAGTGAAAAAACTATATTTAATGATGGTTCACCATCAAAAGGTGATAAGTGAACTTTTAGTGAAAATTAGGGTATAAATGACTATTATTGAATTCTTTCCATATTTTAAGCCTTTATATTTTATTGGATAAAGGTAAAAACATTTAAAAAACATATATAATCATATTTTAGTTATTTCTATCCTATCTTGCCAACACAATGGCTATATGTTAACTACCATTTAAAATAATATTATTATATTACTAGTGTGCAACATAAGTTTTCAATGAAACTCATCGTTGCATATCGAGTACGCAATCAAACATAGCAAACCCTTTTAATTAAAATTAATATTTAATTCGAAAATATTAATAAATATGAAAATTTATTATGCTTTTATTTACCTGGGATGTTACAATAATTGATACTCAAGTCATCCCAGCTGAAATCACATCAGGTTTTAGTTATTTTTTGAGTTTATATTATGTTAAATAAGAGGATAGAAACATTAAAAACATATGTTTTACCAAATTCATATATGAAGAACATATAATATCGTGGGTTGATAATATTGTGTCATATTTTATGAAATATTATGAGTTATGTTCATAACCATATGATTTATTTCTCATATTATTGTTTACTGATACCCACAGAGACCATTTTGGTGTAAGAGTATGATGGGAAACTGAATCAAATATAGAAAGGTATGGTTTTATTCCTTCATGGAAATTAAATGTAATAATTATGGTTATATATATTATTATATATATATATATATAATTTTATAAGAGTATGAAATCACCACTTCAAGGGTTGAATAATTATTTACTAATGAAAAAACCTAATGTTTTATGGATTGAGTCTCAAGTAAGTAACACCTCTAAGATAGAAGTTTATGGGGATGTACATATTATAATTTTTTTTATTCTAATTGGATATATATTGAGAAAATATAATTTATCATGGATGTGAAGTAACATTTGATATTATGAATCAATCTATGATATTCAATTAGTATAAGGATGAACATTATCTTTTGATGGAAATTAATTCAATTATATGGGTCTACTATCGATTCATGGGATATATTTATCTAAAATGGTTGGAGAGAAACTCAACATTAAATAATGGACATTGTTTGGGAATATTAAAATATATTTCATTGAGAGTTTCTTAGTCTTCCCATGAATCATGATGTTTAGTTTTTAAAAGAACTCATACATGGTGTTATGTCTATTTCACAAAATCTAAATATTATGGCCTCATTGAAGTTATAAGAACTAAATAAGAAACTCTAGGATAATTTTGAAATGGGATTCATAATCCTTATTGTGTAACCATATAGTGAAACTACTTTTTAAGAACAAATATGAGTCAATGTGACTTTTCATTGATTCTTGACAAATTAACAAGATCTCAATCAATAATTGGTATCATTTTTATCATAATGAAGAATTGTCTGATGTTACATGAGGATTGTTCTTTTATAGATGACACACACTTTGTTGGGACCATGGAAAATTCATACTTTATAAATTTTCTACCTACCCTAATGTTATGCTGCCTAATAGTAATCTTAGAGAGCCATGGTATATTTTTGATGTTATTCCACACATTTTTCCAACCTATGATAATGATAAGATGGAGTCCCTTCCTCAGGAAAAAGAAATATTGGATGTTATGATAAAACTCAATACATATAGTACTGATAGACTCGACATTTTTCGTACAACTTTTTATATATCATTGTGGGATATTATCATGTATGATATTATTGAAGCGATACATGTTTTTTCAAGGGTGGATTGTTTCCTCGTACTACTTGTGCCACCAATATGGTGCACATTCCTAAGTCCATGAACCCCACATATATTCTTCATCATCAACCTATATGTATGTGTAATTTCCCTTACTAGATCCCATCAAATATTTACAACGCTCAACTCTCTTCTTATTTTCCCTATTGGATTTCTTTGAACAACCCCATTTTGTAAAGGGTCGTTCCATCTTAGGAGCTATAGAGTTGGACTTGGAAATGATCAGGGATATTATCCTTAAAAATTGAGGTTCTAATGTGGCTATTAATATCAAAAAGAATAATGTTAATGATCATGTGGAAGGGAGTTTCATCAATAATTCTTTTTTAGGTATGGGCATTTCTTCCTTGAACATGGATTTAATTTTTCACTGGTTTTTTTCTACTTGTTTGGCTATGTCTTTTATGTTAAAACCAATGGTTCCATTAAAACAAACCAATGTATTCGGCAAGGAGATCCAATATCTCCAAGTATTTTAATCATTGTTCAGGATGTTCTTAGAAGAATTATTAATAGTTGACTACATAATAGTGTTATTCTTTCATATCTCCATAGGATTGGATCCCCTTTAGTGTCTCATCTTATGTTCACCGATAACACCTTTATTTTCATGAATACATCATGTTGATCATTAAGAGATTTAAACAAGGTATTAGATGAGTATTTTGGTTGGTGTGGTCATGTGACTGATAAGAAGAAAAGATGGTTCTATATTTCCAGTAGTTGTACATTAGACCAGATATCTACGGTGGGTCATATCTAGGATATATAGAAATGGTCTATCGCCATGGATTATATGGGGGACCCCCTTTCTTCTAGGAGGTGTTAGATTCGGGATTTTGGAACTTTGATTAGCAATATACTGGTTTGGGTGATTAATTTTAAAAACTTTTATGTATAATTTAAAGGATGAATAATTCTAGGTAATAGAATGCTACTGGCCACACATATTCACACCCTATCTTCTATTAAATTACCTATGGGGATTATCCAAAACATTGATAGAATTCCATCTAACTTCATTTGGGATCCTAAGGTTGAGTGTAAGAGAAAATGGGTGTAATGGTGTAGGATTTCGCATCTAGTGAATAAAGGTGGGATTAATGTTCGTAACATCGAAGACACTCTTATGTGCTTGTGTGAAACGAAATAATGGGAGGTTCATGAATTCCACACATTATGGGGAAGAACCATGAGTAGTAATTCATTTGGAGACATGATTTCATGAGATATACATGCCACATTTTTGGGGAAAAAATTTGTTCCACTGTTGATATACATAGTTCAAATTATCAATGGATTTTTGGGAAGGGTGATATTTTGTTCTTGCATAAAAACTAGTGTGGAGAAAAAACGGGTATTCAGGATGTCCTGCTACAAATATATCCATCAAGGACTACAACCAATACCATACTTTTACTAATTCATTTTTGGACATGGAACAACATTCCATTATCAAACTCATCATGTTATCCTCAAAACTAGATATCTATGTTTTCAATCCTCCTTCATCTGGATCTATCACAATTAGAGATTACCAAAGGATTATTTCTAGGAGGGAGCCAGTGAATACATGGAATAACACCCTCTAGGTAAAGGCTATTCCCATGAATTATAACATTTTATTTTATAGTATCTACAATAGAGCTATCCCTATGGATAAATATGTGAAATAGTTTGAGATTTGTATTGTTTCTAAATGAGTTTGTTGTAAGATACACAATGAAGAAAGTTCAAACAACATATTCTTTGAAAGTGAATGTACTAATAAGGTATGGTATTATTTTTTTGAATTCAAAACTATTTATTCTTCATCCATGGATAATAAATATTTTTTTGATATCCTATATCATGGATATGACATGGGAGGTATTGAATGAGTGGAACATATAGTGATATCACATTTTGGTTGATTGTGTCTTTGGTAGGTAAGAAATAAGAGGATTTATGAGGGAATTGTATGAGACAGTCAGGTTACTATATACATGATTAAAAATATTCTCATTGATATAGTCAGAGTCTTAGGAAATTGTTGGGACTAAACTTCCTTATAGAGGCTCATTCCTAACCCTCTTCCTTATTATCAGGGGAATACTCATTATATTGGTAAATGGATCTGTTGTCACCACACATCCATAGGGTATGAAACTTAATGGTGATGAGTTGTGTATTTAAGGTTTGATCCAAGGAGGGGGTATCATCCATGATAGCTATGGGTTGACCATTCTGGATTTTTCTATATGGATGGGTCATGGAACATCACTCTATGATGATGCGATGGACATGCTTACTAGTTTTAATATATATAGACAAATGAATTTGAAGTTTACTCAAGATAAAACTTATTCAATTATCTTACATATTTCTATACATACGCAAGGAATAGTTCATTGGCCCATATATTATATCATCAAAAGATTTAGGATCATTATTGTAGTTGAATCAATGTTTCTCATACCAGGTGGGTAGGTAAAATAGCTGTAGAGTACCTCCATTCGATGGACAATATTAGTCCGAAGTGTTTATTTTTTCATGATTTGAATAGTTTGAAACTGGAAGTTGTCAATACCAATAGAGGACATTATCTTCATCTCTAATATTTTAGCAGCCCTTGAGTCTCCTTCCCCAATTGTTCTTTCCATGATGATCTTATATTTCTGGTTCTCCTTTATTTTTATATATTTAAAAAATAATAGTTTAATTGATTGATGAATTGTTTGATCATCAAAACAGAGCTCCATACATTTCAAAGATTGATATTTTATCTAGATATCACCAATTTGGGGTCAAAAGAGGTTATATACACAAGATAACCTTTGGTATGTGGTATCGAAACCATTAATTTATAGTAATTCCATTTTCAAATACCAATTATCCTACCATCTTCATTGATATAATGAAATAATTCTTACAGATTATCTTTATTTGTTTTGTGGTGGTATTTATAGATAACATTCTCATATATTCTTAGAGTATGGAAGTGTATAAATATCATTTGAATATTGTGTTGTAGACCTTGAGGAAGGAGAATCTATATGAAAAATTTATCAAGTGTAATTTATGGCTATTGAAAGAATCATTCTTGGGCCACCCAACTACAAGAGAGGGTATATCGGTGGATCATTCAAAGATATAAGTTATTGAGAAATGTACAAGACTAACCACATTGACTAAGATCTATAGATTTTTTTATTTGATGCATACTATCAACTATTTTTTTGAAATTTATCATGGATATCAAATAAACTAACCAAGTTGATATAGATATTACTATGTTCCTTTGGACATATGAGTAAGAAAAAATTTTCATGGTGCTGAGGAGATAGTTGGTTGGTGAACTTATTCTCACAGTACCCTATAAAAGAGAAGGGTTTATGATAAATAAATATTCATCAAATAATGGTATGAGATGTGTTCTTATTCAGAATTTCATGTTAGTAACATATTCCTTAAAAAATTAACGATTATTGATAAAAATTATCTTACTCATAATTTGGATATTGCAGTAGAAATTTTTTCTTTGAATATATAATGGAATTATATTTATGGTGAAATACATGATACATATATTTATCATAAAGAATTTGTATATATTCACATAGAAAGATTTTAACACATTCCAAAGGATACAATTGATGTTGATTAACGATTATGACTACTTAATACATTACCACTTTGGGAATGAAACCTAAAAAAGTTAATGCTCAGATTTAGAAGGACAATGCTAATTTATCTATGATGAGGGTTCAATGAGATTTAATACTTTTGTATTTTCAAATAATAGAAATTGAAATCATAAGTAATAGAGAGAAACTATACCTTTCTTATATGAATGTTTAATCTTACATCCATATAATGTTAAATGAGGTATAGAAGGTAGTTGAAACACTAGAAAATAAGGAAATGAATGTTCCATATATCAACTGTCAAAATGATAGAATAACAATATTCAAGAACTAGATATGTGTCCCTTTAATACTATAATGAAATAATGATATGTTGGATGAAGAAATTTTCTCATCATTCTCTATCCATACAAAAAGTAAAATGATGAATAGATATCTCAAAGTGTATTTCTGGTGGGATAACATGAAGAGATATATTAAAAAGTATGTATCTTGATGCCCGGTATATAAGAATGTTCAGCCTGAATGTCAGATGTATAAGTTTATGATTAAACCATTACACATTTTTATGGGTACATTGGATATAATCCCCAGGTATTTCATCGTATAACACACCAATACATCTAAAGTCCATAATTCCATTTAGGTTGAAGTTAATCACCTTTAAAATTAGGCACATTCTATTAAAATTATAGAATATTTCATACCTAGAAAACATTCTATAATATACATTGAAGAAGTGGTGAGATTTTTTAGAGTGACACTCTCAATTGTATCAAATTTAGATCAAAGGTTTTCCTAGATGTTCTAGAGAAACCTCCAACCAAAATTTAATACATAGTTAACTTTAACACTATATTGCATCCTATGAGAGATAGTCAGTCTAAGAGGGGCATGTAAAAACTTGTGGATTTTAAAATATATAATTTAATGTATTTAAAAGTCGTTTGGGATATATACCTTCCCTTATTTGGATTTTAATATAACTACACATTTCATATGAGTATTCAAATGGATCATTATGAATTTCTATATTGAAATAATAGCATATGTCCAGCATATTGCGATAAAGTTAAAAAACAAAAAACATTGAGACATGAACTAGCTGAGAAAAATGGAATTGAAATTTAGAGTAATTAATTATCAAATTAAATAAGCATAGAGTTGATAAAAAAGTTAAACAAATAATAAAATGAGTGATTTATAGTTTGAATTTAGTCACAGGTAATTCATATGAATGACTCATTGGAAGATAGTTTTTAGATTTTGATGGATGGTAAATCTAAAACATAGATATACCATTCAAATGATATTATTGATCAAATCAATATGGTATCTCATCACTAGGCGCTTCCACAGAACCTCACATAATTTCATGATGTTTTCCTTGTATATTTTTTATGAATTACATACACAATACATTAAATATAATGCACCTATAGGTAGTATATGTTTTTTATGATCTTTCATATAAGGAATGAAAAATAGAAATTATAGTTCACATAGATAATGTGTTATAGAACTAGATAACTAATTTGGAAAAAAAACTTTATTGAGAAACCAATGTATCTATGTGGGAACCTGATGATGTAACAAGGTAGAAGTATCATTATAAAAATCAACACATTGAATGATTTATGTGATATATTTTATCACATACATAAAAAATTTCTTTTTATTTTTATAGTTTTAGATAATTATGAAATCGATTACATTATAATGTTTACATTTCCATAAGATTCCTTTTTCTAAAAAAATGTTCTTTATAAATACATAGTTTCTTTATTCATTGTAACACCCATAATTTAAACTATAACATTATTGAAATTCCTAAACATCCTTAATCCCTATGAAAAACAAATGAAAACATGGGATGAGAAAAATAAATCACAGATAGGGATATACAAGAATTTAAATCCATTAGTCTATTTGTAAGCCTATTAAATCTATAATAAAATTTCATTTTCCCCAAAAAAATTGAAACTCAAATATCCAATTACTTTTTTATTAAAATAAAATAATTTCTAAATATATTTACAAAATATTTACTATTTAATCTTGAATTAAAAACCATAGACAATTTAGTATCTTGGAAATCATGAAAACTCAAAAATATTTTTTCTCTAAATATAATTTTTTTTATAGAAAAATAATTAAGTTTCCTTGATAAATATGATCATTTTATTACCTTTGGAAATAAAATATTTCCTCCATAAACCATTTGAAGAATATCTTCTAGGTATCTTAGTACATTATCCTTACATTCTCCCCAACATAAAATCTTAAAATAGAAACACATAACCGGATAATTCCCAAATCCCTTACACAGATAAACTCCATCAAATTACTCAATTCATTAGAGAGATATAATGGGATCACCCATATATCTTACTGTAACAACCCAGGTAAATAAAGAATATGAAATTTTTATATTTATCCATATTTTTGAATAAAATATTAATATTACTTTAAAGGGTTTCTATGTTCGATAGCGTACCCGATACGCAACAAAGAGTTTCATTGAAATCTTACGTTGCACACTAGTAATAAAATAATATTATTTTAAATGGTAGTTAACACATAGCCTTTGTTTTGGTGGGAAAGGATATAGATAACTAAAATATGATTATATATGTTTTTTAAATGTTTTTACTTTTATCTAATAAAATATAAAGGCTTAAAATACGGAAAGAATTCAATTTTAGGCATATATGCCCTAATTTTCACTAACGGTTCACTTATCGCCTTTTAATGGAGAACCGTCATTAAATATAGTTTTGTTCACTCTTACACATTCTGTTGGACCAAATAAAACTTTTCTTTAGAATTGGGACATCAAAATTTAATTTGTGTAAATTTTTGTATCTTTCCGATAAAGTTCATTTTTTTAATGAATAGTGTAAAATGTTGTATTTTAATTCAAAACATCTTTTTAATCTAATTTATTTATATGATTAGATTATCTTTTTAATTTGTTTTAAAATGAAATTAGAAAATATTTTTACCATTAAATCCAATAGTAGTTGTTGGAATTAATTTCACTTTGAAATCGGACTTAAACTAGTGTCAATCTTTCGATACTTATTGTTTCATAAAAACACGCTATTTGCTCTAACAACGGGAATTAATTATTAAATTAATTAATGAAACTTATATGTTTTGAATTTTGTAAAATGGACTTCATTTTTGAATTCGGAATATCAAATATAGCTTAGGGTGAAGGATTGGTATTTTTCTGAAAAACTTCAATTTTTGATGAATAGTGAAACCACTAAGTGGTACATAAAAAACTGATTTTTCGTTTAAATGAAATTTTACCACCTCTATGTTTCGAATTTCAAAAATCCTACATACATTATTTTCATTAAGAAGTAAAATGTGGTTCAATGAGATAAAAATAAGTTTTTGGTGAATAGTAACTTATTAAGTTTTTAATCGCAATTAGAGATAATTAGTGTAATTTAAGGTAAAAATAATGATGTAATAATATGAAATGAACTTGAAACATGTCCTAACCTTATTGGATGTGTCATGGACGTCCAAGAAAATCCATGGGTCAACTTAGGGACCCCATGGAGCCACTTTATTTGGAAAATGACATTAATACATTTTTATTTAATGTTAAAATAAAAATGACACAAACATGAGTTGTTTTACTAAAATAATTTTTACATGGGGTTATCTTAGTCAGATTTCTGACTATAAATATTAATTAGAAAGATAAAACGATTTCCTACATGTTGATATTTTTTTATAATTTTTAGACATTAAATATATTAAATTATATATGAAATCAAGATGATGCAACGATGACCTCATTATTTAACGATTTAAATAAAATGGAAAGATAATGTAATATCTAAGACCTAAACATGTTCAAAACCTATTGGATGGGTGGATTTGGAACCCTTATCACCTTATCCTCGAAACACATCAATGTGGGACCAGTAATATCGAAAAAACATTCTAAAATAATGTAACATTTCCTGACATTCCAAGAGTGCCCACCTCTCCTCTTATAAAAGGCCTCCACTTCTACCACCATACCCACACTTCCAAAGACTTTGGATCGGCCAAACCCTACCCATTTTGTCTCTCCAAATCCCTATATTACTCCTTGAATCCTCACTTTGGGCAGAAGTCTTCCCAAAGAAGCCTTTGAGCTCAAACCAAACTGAGTTACCCGATTTTAAGGTAATGTCTTCACTTGATTCCTTTTGTTTTATTTTGCTTCTCCAACCCCCTAAACTCTTTTTATTCATCTCTTTTGTAACAACTCCAGAATCTTACATATACTAGGATGTTGTTATAAGAAGTATTCGAGCTAAACTTACACACACCTACATCTAATGGTTAAAGAACATACTGTTTCTGTGGATGACGAATTTCTGCCTAAGGAAACGATGATTGTTCAACATTATTCTAACTCCTTCAAAGGTGTCCATTAATATGACACTATATTTATATATGATATATAATATTTTTATGTTTTACTTAAGCTTCTTTATTCTTCATTTATGTCATACCTATATGGTTTCCATTATGGGTAAACGTGATATCTTCATTTAAGGAAGTGCGGACTACCGGCCCCTCAATGTGATTTGATTCGTTAATACCATATGTGGTACGTATAAAGGATATATTTAATGATATTATAAATTATAACATACTGTAACTAAAATACTATTATGTATCATTATGTTTTAATTCCATTTAATATGAAATAGAAATGGAAGTAGCGTTCATGCGTACGTACGGTTTACCGTCTCCACGAACGGTACATTTCATTTCTTATCTCAAAATGTTATGTACTATTATATGTACATATATATAATGTATATAAATGTAATATATTACATATAAATGATGGATATAATTCTGGAATTATAACATATATATATATCTCTCATTTTGTTTTAATTCCATTAATATGACAAAAAAATGAAAGTAGCGTTCATGCGTACGTACGGCCTACCGTCTCCATGAACGGTGATTTTAATATTTATCTCGAAATGCTATGGAATAGTATAAAATGAATATATACTGTATATATATGATATTTAAAACATAAATACTATTCTGGATATTATGTACCTATAACTACATGGAAAATTATTTTCCAACAAGTTCAATTTTTGACTCATGTACCAAACATCGACAAAAACGTCTAATATGAACTCATATTATTAACCAATTATTATAACATTAAAATATATGATATGAACTGAATAATAATCTATATATGAGGTCCTTAAGCAATTATAAATTGACCAAAGTTTATTATTCAGGAATATAAAGAAACGAACAAGACAAGTTGGACTTGAGGTAAGGGATCCTACTCCTCTCTTTCTTTTTAAGTACACTCTTTTCTGTCATTCCTTTTAATGCTCATCTTGCTTTTTATTGGGATGTTATTTTATATTAATCTTACTGTAATTTTTGTAGGATCGAAATATACTATGAGATGCTCAATATACAAGAGGGGGGGTGAATTGTATACTTTAAAAATTCCTTTGGAACCTTTAAAGTTAGTTAAGAATAACTAAGTTTTCCTTAAGCAAAGGAAAGGACTAAGTTTAACAAAGTTAAACTAAGTAAATTCACAACACCTCTAACACCGAACTAAACTTGGAAAGAGATTCCAAAAGTAGGTTCCGGAAATATGGTTCCGGAAATTGAAACTTAACAGAAGTTACAATATGAGATTCTACCTTAAAGCGTATAGAATCTAAATGAATCAGAGTAAGTAAGGAAGTATAAAAAAGTTATACTTTCCTTAAGATACAAATTGCAGCGGAATAAAGACAAGTAGTAAAACTACTAGTAACAAGATAAAAGTCTTTTAACCCAAAGAGAAGGGTATCCAACAACCTTGGATAAAGGTCCCTTGATTTATACTTTCAAGCAAGTCTGTCTTACCCACACCAGGGTAAGCCCTCGATACGAAAATCGGAGTCTCTGTCTTGCTATCCCCGCAAGCCCTCAACTTCAAGGTAGTTGATAACCTCTGTCTTTCTCAGCAAGAGAGCCCTCGATCTTTAAGGTAGTCGGCACCTCTGTCTTTCTCAGCAAGAAAGCCCTCGATCTTTAAGGTAGTCGGCACCTCTGTCTTTCTCAGCAAGAAAGCCCTCGATCTTTAAGGTAGTCGACACCTCTGTCTTCCTATCCCCGGAAGCCCTCGAATGTAATCCCCAACATTCGGGGTCGCACGAAGCTTTGAGAGTTAATAAGAGACTCTCTCTCTAGAAATCACTTCAACAGCGTGTAAGCACTTTTTCAACAATCGGCACCGAGCTCTTTCAAATGAGCTCCTATTTATAGGTAAGGTCGGCTCCTCTTCAACGCTCATATTTTCCTTAAAGATCGGAGGGACCTGTACACGTGTCACTTAGACAACGGTTAGTTTATAACAAAATGGACGACAACGTTTTATAACAAAACAAGAGTAACAGAATGTACGACATCATTTTAAACTCTAACATAAAGGTTCGGAATGAAAACTTCGGAGTGAAAGTTCGGAGTGAATAAATTCAGAGTGTATAAAATAATGATAATCAGATTCTGTTTAATAGGTGAATTCGGAATGAGAATTCGGAATAGGAATTCATCATCAGAAATCGTAATGAGAATTCATCATCAGAATTCATAATGAGAATTTTTCATCAGAATTCGTAATGAGAATTCTTCATCAGAATTCGTAATGATAATTCATCATCAGAATTCGTAATGAGAATTTTTCATCAGAATTCGTAATGAGAATTCTTCATCAGAATTCGTAATGGGAATTCGGAATGGGATTTCTTCATTAGAATTCGTAATGATAATTCTTCTTCAGAATTCGTATCCTAAATCTGGAATAGAACTTAGTCAGAGTTCATATCCGGAATTCGGAATGAGACTTCCTTATAGTTCTTTATCCAGAATCCGAATACTAAACAGAATGCTTTATATCAAAGTTTTAATGATTCCAAGAAAATGAATCCGAAACTTATACTTAAGAAAAATATGGATGAAAATATGATAAGGATAATTTTTCTTATAAAAGCGATTTTCCTTAAGAAAGCATTTTTCCTTATAAAAGAAATTTTCCTTATAAAAGCAATTTTCCTTATAAAAGCAATTTTCCTTATAAAAGAAATTTTCCTTATAAAAGCAATTTTCCTTAAGATAAGGTGTTTGTGATTTTCAAAACAAGAAGGAATGGAAAAGTCATAAGTAAAACCTTATTGACTCAACAATCTCCCCCTTTTTGGAAAGCACAAACATCCTTACGAAAAAAAAAATAATTCTAAGAAGAAAGAAACATATTAATGCTTATCTCCCTTGTTTTAAGGATATAGATGAATACGACTAACTCCCCCTTAGGCTTTGAAACTCTAAGGATCGTATTCATATTTCCTGAGTGATATTTCATAAGAAGGTCTTCTTTAAGAAAAACTCCCCCTTAAACAAACTCTTATTAGAATTCTTTTTCCTTGGGTATTTTTTCTTTCTCCCCCTTTGATAAACTCTTATTAGAGTTCCTATTTTTCTTAAGGATCTTTTCCTTCTCCCCCTTTGTGATTTTCAAAAAGAATTGGAGGGAATGGAAAAAAAATAACGAAGTTCCTGAAAAATTAGTAATGACAACAATAGAAACAACAAGAACTGTTCTCATTAGATTTGAAATGTCCGCAACAAAAAAATTACAACAAAAAGATCGGATTGGTCATTTCGGATCTTTATCCTTTGACATGAGCCCCTTAAGAATCGTCTTGATCTTCTTTAAGTCTTTGTGGTCTTCTTCTGCTTGCTTCTCTAAGATGACTATTCTTGCGGACTGAGCTTCAATTATTTCTTCCGGAGCCTTCAACTTTTCTTCCTGAGCTTTCATCTTTTCTTCCTGAGCCTTCATCCTTTCTTAAAACTCGATCCGATAATCCCTTTCATATTTCCAATTTTGAGATACGGAATTGAGCTTCCCATTCAGATCTCTCACTACCTGAATCCGAAAGTTCTTTTCCTCTGTCAACTTCTCTTCGAAGGATGCAGTCAGCTCATTAATCTTCTTGTCTTCGGTCTCAAAGGCATCCTTAACATTATCTTGAAACTCATCGAAAAGCCTCATCTCTTCCACAGTCTTCTTAGACCAGCTTGTCATCCTCTTGCAAGATCTTTTATGAGATTCGTAACCAACAAAGAATGTTTTGAACTGAGCTTCAATCTCAACACACTTATCCAAAACCATCGATACGGAGTCGGTTTTCTGATTCAACGCATGTTGGAGCATCTGGCATCTAGAGTCAATACTAGAGAAGGTTGGAATGGTTCCCACCAACTTCTTTAAGGACTGAACAACAAAGTCATGCCCCAACGAGGATGACTCCGAATCCAACCTTGCTAGGAGAATTTTCTTCCTCAATAAGCTCCAACTTCCTCTTAGAAGAACTACCAGCTTCCTTCCTCTTTCTTACTACTGAGCTCAGAGTCTCGGTAAGAATTTTCTTTCCCTTATCTTTTTCCGGAATAGAATCCTGTTCCGGAGTTTTCTTTTCACTGTCAGAAACTTGAACAACCAAATCTTCCTCATCAGCAACTTCTTGAACACCAACCTCTATGTTTCCCATCTGAGAAATATCATGTAAAAATTGTTCTTCTTCTCCATGATAGGCATCTTCTTCTTCTCATTTCTCTTCTTCCATTGCTGGAGTAACTAGCTTCGAAGATTCAGCTTCAGATGTTCGGAGCGACATGTGTTCCGAAGGAGTTCCCTTGTACTCATCAACTTGTTTTAGCACATCTCCTGTCTCACCACTTCCTTCCGCAGCTTCTTCTACTTGTTCCACTTGCTCTATTTCCTCAGTATTCGTAACAACAGCCTCTTCCGAAGCAACAAGATTTCTTCCTGGAGTCTCAGGTAGAGATTCCAGGGAAAAAGTTCTCGGAACTGGAATTGTTGCTGAAACCATTTTATTGAACAACAACAACGCTTGGACTGCCTCAGCTTCTGAAATTTTCTTCTTAAGCTTCTTTTCCTTAGCTTGTTTCTCAAGCTCATCTGCAGCTTTATCCTTCAAAGCTTTAGCTTCCGCAGGGTCCAATCCGAACTGCGGATCCCCTTCTTTCCTCTTCTCTTTTCCAGCTCTCCACTTTGTAACAACCTCATCAGGATATGTCTTCTTCTTCTTAGGCTTTGGAGGTGCGGAGTGGACTTCCTTAGACTTGGGATTTTCTCCTTGTTCTTCCACTTCTTTTAGCTTTCTCTTCCTTACTGGCTTGGATGATTCTGGATCAGCAGATTTCGGAGCTACTTCTTCTTGTGGAGGTAGATCAATAAACTTCCCAGACTTCTTGTCAAAAGATATATTCATTCTTTTAAGCGTGCCATCAATAAGAAGCATGATTTTGCAAACTCTCGGCTTAGAACTGCAAGCTACCTTGAAAGATTCTAGGCACCGAACTATGAGCTTTGATAATATTGCTGGGTACATTACGATCTGAGCTCTCAGATTCCCCTTCTTCAAATTCTCAATATTAAGAAGAATATGCTTCATCAAGTTAAACTTCCTTAGATTTATCAGGAAATCTAAGATATATATCTCACTCTTCTTCAAGCTATACTTATCACCTTTTCTCGGTACGATAAGCCCTTGCACCCAAAACTCCAGAATCCGGAAGTTTGTAGATAGGCTTGCAATTTTCGGAGCCTTGTCATCATCCAATCCGAGAGTTTCTAAGGCTTTCTCTTTGTTGAAGCTACCCTTGGAGTCTGGCAATACGTGAGAAATAAACTCAGCTTCACCTTCATAAGATAACCCTACCAAGCTTGCATCCTTGGTGTAATAAAGCTTATATGTCTTGCCATACGATTTGAACGAAAATTTCTCTCTATTATCTTCCTCAAAGAAAGAAACTGACTCATAAAACTCAACAAGCAAATCAGAATAAACTTCATCTTGATTCCCGGTTTTAGATACCGCAACATCCTCCCAGCCATTTAACTTGATATTCTTTGAGATGACAGAATCGTAGTTGCTGAAGAAAGTCGGATGGACTAACCTTTCTCTGTAAACTAACCACTGAGAAATAGGCTTGGTTGAAGACATTTCTTGAGAAGCTAACTCTGCAGACATTCAGATCTGAAGTTCTCTGGAAAGTTCGGAACGGAGAAGACTGAAGTTCGTAACAGCCTTAAATCAGAGGGGCAGAGCTTCAGCACGTGAGAGCTTGAAACCGATGTGGGACTAGGAATTAGGTCCCCTTTATAAAGGCAACGAGATGACGGTTGACATTCCATAGTTGATCTAACGGTTGGAATGATCTGCGATCAGATCTGACGGTTGAGAGCTTGAATCCGATCTTTTTGAGGTTTTATTAAAACTAAAATTTAAGAAAACTATAATCCGAAAACATAATATAAGAAAATGCCAGCAAGTAAAATATGATTACGAAAACTTGAGTAAGGAAATCATACCTTTCGGATTAGCTTAGGAAAGTTGTTCATAATGGGTAATATAAAGATGACTACGAAAAACTCGATACGAAAAACTAAATACAAAAAACTCAATACGAAAATCTTAATATGAAAAAAATCAATACGAAAAACTAAATACGAAAAAGTAAAAAAAAACTTGGAACGAAAATCTGGTTATGAAAGTACCAGTATGAAAGTTGTCCATTCCAGAAATTTTCAATACGAATACTTCCATTCCAGAAGTATTCTGTACGAAAATATCCATTTTAGAAAATGGTAGTTCCGGAAGTTTCATTCCGGAAATCTTCGTTCCGAAAAGTTTGAAAACAAATTTTGAAAAACTTTGTCAAACAAACAAATGTAGTCCCAATATGAAAAAGAGTTTATTACTGTAAGGAGACTTTTTCAACAGAATGTTAATTAAGAAAGATTACCTTACACTTATCATTCCTAACTTCTGTTTAATATATTCAAATCTATCATAAGGAAAAGACTTTGTGAATATATCAGCAAGTTGATCTTGTGTTCCGATAAACTGAAGAATAATATATCCTTTGTTTTGATAATCTTTTAAAAAAAAACTTTTGTTACCATTCATGTGCCGGGAACATCCACTATCCATGTACCAAATATTGTTGCTGGAACTTTCTTTATTTTCCTGAAATTAAGAAGAAAGTTAGTTTTTCAGAATCCAAACTTGCTTGGATCCGAGATTTCCAGATAATAAAATTTTAGGTACCCACATTTTCTTGGAAAAGTAAGCTTTGTGAAAACCTAAGGATTGGGTTTTGTTTAAGGAACAATTCTTTGCCCAGTGACCACCACATTGACACTTAGTACAAAATGGTGCACTTTGAGGAACAAAATAATTGTTACTGAAAACTGGTTTTGCATGGGTATAACCAAATCTGGATTTATTTCTTAAAGGTCATATTTGAGAATACATCTTATCAAAATTTTCTTTACCATGGGTAAAGTTTGATAAACACTTCTTTAAGGAAAAAATTTCGGACTTGAGTTTTACAACCAAGTTTTTATCCTCAAAATCATTAGTTTTAGAACTAGAGTTAGACTCGAAAATATTTTTATTAGAAATTACTTTTTCTAATTCTTTAGAAAGTTTATTCTTCTCAGAACATACTTCCTCAAGATTTTTTGAAATATTTTCAAAATCAGCATTTTTCTTATCAAGATCTTTAGAAAGATCTAATATCTCTTTAGTAAGAATTGAATTCCTAGAGTTTGCCTTTTCAAGTTTCTTGTTGAGTTTGGAATTCTCAATCTCAAGAAGTTCAGCAAATCTAGAGACTTCTTCATAAGTAGGTAAAGTATTTTCCTCATCAGAAGATGATTCTTCATCAGAAGAGTTATAATACTTACTATCATTAGAATTTAAAGAAACATTGGTCAATGATTCATCATTTCGTACCTTAGCCATAAGACAACGATTGTCAATAGGTAATCTGGCTATAAGACCAAGATTCTTCTGTCCTGAAGATTCATAATCAGAAGATTCATCTGAAGAGTCACCACCACTGGCACTCCAGGTGTCATTAGATTTCAGAACTTTCTTAACTTTGGCTTTATAATACTTCTTCCTGTTCCTGTCTGAATGCCTTTCCTTTCTTTCTTTCTTTTTGAGCATATGACAATCTGGTCTAATATGTATAGCTCTTTTGCATTCATAACAAGTAACTTCTCCATCTTTCTTATCTTTCCTGTCCTTCTTCTTATACTTGGATTGGAAATTTCTCTGTCCAGCTATCTTGTTCATCCATCGAGCAAGATTGGCTAATTCATTTTCCGAGACTTCACTCTCACTAGATTCGGATTGGAAAATTAATTTCTTCGACTTAGATCTGGTTACTCTCTCAGGAGTCTTAGCTTTCATCTGATTTGAAGTTGAAGTAAAAGCGACAGTACCATTTCCATTCTTTTTCTTGATGTTGTCAGCATCTCTCTTCATTCTAGTTTCATGTTGTAGAAGAGTTCCAAATAATTCATCAAGAGTAATTTGAGTAACCTTCCGGTTCTCATCTATAGCTGTTCTCTTGGATTCCCACTCATTGGGCATAATGTCAATTATCTTGTCCACAAGAGCTTCATCATCTAAACATTTCTCTCCCATAGACTGCAGACTGTTGACAATAGTCATAAACCTTTCTTGAACTTTACAGATAGGTTCTCCATAAGGAAAATTGAAGCCATGATATTCAGCTCTAAGCATAGCTCTTCTAGTCTCAATAACCTTAGAAGTCCCAAAGTGTGTAACCTCTAACTTCTTCCATATACAATTATCTGCTTCACAAGAAGAAATTTGGCTATATATATTTCTAGTCATTGAACATAGTAAAGTGTTGCGTACCTTATAGTTGAGTTGATATTCTTGATTCTCCTGGTTAGTAAAGGTTCTGACTTCCTTGTCAGGAATTTTATAATCACCAGTAAGCATCACAAAGTTATCTACTCCAGTATTGATAACAAATGTCTTCATACGATCTCTCCAGTATTCATAGTCATTACCATCGAAGATTGGTGGCCTTGTAGGATTCAGATTGTCAATAGAACCAACATTAATTCCTGCCATACTAGAAATAACTTTGCACACAAACTTGTTAGTAGCAAAGATTCGTAATAACAATGTTCGGAATGAGAAAAGTTCGGAATGGATAAATCGGTATGACAAAGTTCGGAATAGAAAAGTGAGCAAGAAAAAATTGTATGTGAGTACAAGTATTTCAGTAACCTGCTCTGATACCAAATGTAAGAATGGTATAGAGTAAGAGGTTTCCAACCTATGATACCAATTGTAGGATCGAAATATACTATGAGATGCTCAATATACAAGAGGGGGGGGGGGGTGAATTGTATACTTTAAAAATTCCTTTGGAACCTTTAAAGTTAGTTAAGAATAACTAAGTTTTCCTTAAGCAAAGGAAAGGACTAAGTTTAACAAAGTTAAACTAAGTAAATTCACAACACCTCTAACACCGAACTAAACTTGGAAAGAGATTCCAAAAGTAGGTTCCGGAAATATGGTTCCGGAAATTGAAACTTAACAGAAGTTACAATATGAGATTCTACCTTAAAGCGTATAGAATCTAAATGAATCAGAGTAAGTAAGGAAGTATAAGAAAGTTATACTTTCCTTAAGATACAAATTGCAGCGGAATAAATACAAGTAGTAAAACTACTAGTAACAAGATAATAGTCTTTTAACCCATAGAGAAGGGTATCCAACAACATTGGATAAAGGTCCCTTGATTTATACTTTCAAGCAAGTTTGTCTTACCCACACCAGGGTAAGCCCTCGATACGAAGATCGAAGTCTCTGTCTTACTATCCCCGCAAGCCCTCAACTTCAAGGTAGTTGATAACCTCTGTCTTTCTCAGCAAGAAAGCCCTCGATCTTTAAGGTAGTCAGAACCTCGGTCTTTCTCAGCAAGAAAGCCCTCGATCTTTAAGGTAGTCGGCACCTCTGTCTTTCTCAGCAAGAAAGCCCTCTATCTTTAAGGTAGTCGGCACCTCTGTCTTCCTATCCCCAGAATCCCTCGAATGTAATCACCAATATTCGGAGTCGCACGAAGCTTTGAGAGTTAATAAGAGACTCTCTCTCTAGAAATCACTTCAACAGCGTGTAAGCACTTTTTCAACAATCGGCACCGAGCTCTTTCAAATGAGCTCCTATTTATAGGTCAGGTCGACTCCTCTTCAACGGTCATATTTTCCTAAAAGATCGGAGGGACCTATACACGTGTCACTTAGACAACGGTTAGTTTATAACAAAATGGACGACATCGTTTTATAACAAAACAAGAGTAACAGAATGTACGACATCGTTTTAAACTCTAACATAAAGGTTCGGAATGAAAACTTCGGAGTGAAAGTTCGGAGTGAATAAATTCAGAGTGTATAAAATAATGATAATCAGATTCTGTTTAATAGGTGAATTCGGAATGAGAATTCGGAATAGGAATTCGTCATCAAAAATCGTAATGAGAATTCATCATCAGAATTCGTAATGAGAATTTGTCATCAGAATTTTTAATGAGAATTCTTCATCAGAATTCGTAATGAGAATTCATCATCAGAATTCGTAATGAGAATTTGTCATCAGAATTCGTAATGAGAATTCTTCATCAGAATTCGTAATGGGAATTCGGAATGGGATTTCTTCATTAGAATTCGTAATGAGAATTCTTCTTCAGAATTCGTATCCTAAATCTGGAATAGAACTTAGTCAGAGTTCATATCCGGAATTCGGAATGAGACTTCCTTATAGTTCTTTATCCAGAATCCGAATACTAAACAGAATTCTTTATATCAAAGTTTTAATGATTCCGAGAAAATGAATCCGAAACTTATACTTAAGAAAAATATGGATGAAAATATGATAAGGATAATTTTTCTTATAAAAGCGATTTTCCTTAAGAAAGCATTTTTCCTTATAAAATCAATTTTCCTTATAAAAGCAATTTTCCTTATAAAAGCAATTTTCCTTATAAAAGCAATTTTCCTTATAAAAGCAATTTTCCTTAAGATAAGGTGTTTGTGATTTTCAAAACAAGAAGGAATGGAAAAGTCATAAGGAAAACCTTATTGACTCAACAATTTTTATTGTTCATATGATGAGAGACCCTATTCTCTCTCATCAATCCATTTTGGAAGTTTTGGGTGGCGCCGTTAGGCTGCCGAATTTTCGTAAGAGATCTAACCTATCTCTTTCTTTTTAAGTACCCTACTTTTTGTCACTTCTTTTAAGATCCACTTTGTTATGTTGGGGGATTTTCTTTTATATTCCTCTTTCTGTAAACTTTATGTTAATATGATGAGAGACCCTACTTTCTCTCATAAATCTATTTTGGATGTTTTAAGTGGCGTCGTTAGGCTACCGACTTTTCGTAAGGGATTTTTCATCTCACTTTTATTCCCGTGAGATTTATGCTACATTTGACACAATTTCCTTTGATTGGTGTATATACTTCCCATTATTATACTATTTTTTAATATAATTTCATTTATGAGTATTTACATCAATGATGTATTGTCTTTATTTCATGGGGTGTATGTTTCGAAAGATACCCAAGTCGGTAAGGGAACCTTTCTCCCTCGTCTTTTTAAAAGACTTCTTTTGTTGGGTCTTTTAATTCACATATTGTTATGTTGGGATATGTTCTCATATATCCTTATTGATGTAAATTCTATGTCCAAGTGATGAGATACCCTTTTTATCTCTCATCAACTCTTTTTCTGAATTTTGAAGTGAAGCCATTAGGCTGTCAAATTTTTGCAAGGGAACTTCTTAACCCAAATTTGATTCTTTGGGATAAACTTGTACTCCTTGAATATGTTGTTCTATGAATATGTGTGAATTACCTTTGATTGTTTTACACTTGATATACAATTATATTGGGAGTATTTATATTTGTCACACATAATTATGAGATTGATTTATCCTTAATTTAAGGATACCTTCTTTATAATGGATTTCATCTCATTTTACATTTCTTTTGAGACTTCATTGTTGTTATGCACCAATTCACTCTTATATGGTGTGTATACTGTCCTTTGAAATATTATATCATGAATACCTTTATTCTCATGATATTATAAAGTTTGGATTAAATGTTATTCCGCAGTTATTTGTATTCAAGAGTCTCTCATTTTGTTAAAAACTCTTTAACAAAAATATCGTTTTAAATGATTTAATGATTTATTATTCTAAATCATTATATTTAATATCCATGTTTTCAAAATGGTTTTCAGTATTTATTTATGTGGACATTATTGTTTTAAAATTTCAATTCTATTAAAATCCTCAAAGTGGTATGGGACACTTTTATTCAAAAATCTCTTTTAAATGGTTTTTGAAAATGGATTGATTAATTCAATATCTGGGAATTGCTTATTGTGGTTGAAAATGAAATGTTGTTATTGGAATGTTTATATTTTCAATATTTTATGTGTAATGATGGTACTTGGACATTTTACGGGTGGTTACGTGATAAACCATATAACGGGTGGTGCCGTGAATACCAGGACGGGTGGTTACGTTATAACCTCCAATGCATTGGGTATGGAAGTCAGCCGTATGGCTATTCCATTGAGTATGTGTGGAAGTCAGCCGTATGGCTATTCAATTAAGTATGTGTGGAAGTGGACCGTATGGTTATTCCACTTAAGTATGTTTACGTCCCATGTTACCTTTATATGTTATGTGATCTTTATATGGGTTTTATGGTAGTCATTTGGTTGCAAAAGGGTAAGCAATGGTCTTTTATTCAGTGATGAGTTTGTACTACTTCATAATGGTGAAAAGTATTACTTTGGTAAAGTATAAATGGTTTACTTGTTGTTTTTAAAAACTAACACGTTTCTTTCTTTGTGTATCCTTTACTAGGATTTTTATGCTCATCCCAAGTTTTTGAAATGTTTTCCACATGACATAAAGATGAATAGGGTCAAGGGTGGGATCAAGGAAAGACATGCTATCTAAAACATGGAACTAGACATGTTTCTTTTTATGTTATTTTTAGGTTATGGAAAATTAGTAGAAGTGTCTACTATGTAATCTTTTGAGATGTAATATTTTTGACCTAATTATCTAAAACTCTAAACCTGAAAAGATCCTCAATGTGAATTATTCATTTAATTCAATAATTGAGTAAGGTCTAAGGCCGAGGCCTTATAGTTGGTATCAAAGGTCGGTTTAGATAACTTTAGAGGTTAGGGTATTCTCTAAGCATAAGTGACATTACCATAATGGTTAGGATTTCAAAAAGAGTCCTAGTTTTAGATAAAGTGAATGAGTAAGTATATCTTAGTGTTTAACTTCCTCATTAGTACATTATGGTTTTGATGATATACTCACACTGACATTTTCTGTTTTTAGTGAATGGATGGATCTAGCAGGCACCAAAGAGACAACAGGTTTGATGGAAACTGTGGTGGTTCTCTGATTAAGATACTAGATAAAATGGGGGATTCAATGAGGAAACTTGTGGTTGTTCCAAACCAACTATCAAGGAGTCATGATCATCCACTTGAACCATGGTATGTTCCTTAATGCATCATGTATGAGATGACCAATCGATGTGGAAGTTCAGGTAATAATTATAAAGGTAACCATTAGAGTTTATATGATCCTTACTTTTGAGGTAATTATGGGTTATTATATGGTATGATGGAAAATTAAAGGCATGATATAAACTTGAGGTTAAAATATGTTATGATTTTTTTGAAGATTTTATCTCGTTTTGGGGAATGTTTTAAGAATTATATAGTTTTGGGAAAAGGACAACACACAGACCGTGTGACAACCCGTCGCGTCGGACAAAGCTGCAGGAATCGATCCCACAACCAAAGTGCGATTGGTATTTATCACCTACCACTGGACTATGTGAAGTCCCTGGTTAGTTTGACTGATTCTGTTTAGTTAGATGATTTTATGAATTAATAGTAAGTTTATTTTGGGTTATTTATGAAAATTATTAACCTATCATGTAGGAAATGTGATTTGGTTAATTACTTTTCAATACGAGACATTAGGAGAAACTGATGTTGTTTGGAGATAAATTTTACGATTTAACTTGGAAGACTATGTGACTAAATCCTTAAAATATTTGGGTTTCAATCATAGATTGGTTTACTTTGAAGAATTTTATGGACAAATTGTTTATCGAATGGTCCTCGTTGAACATTCGGTTTTGTTGGACAAATTTTGGAGATTAAGAATAGATTTTCTTTTTATAAAGGGTTATCCTTTTCTAGATTATCTGATATTGTACTAACCTTTTTGGTTTTGGTTTTGAATTTTGTTAAAGACATGGGAAATATATAGTTTTCTTTTGTGGATTAGGTGATTCTCTAGAAGTTTATTATAGTACTCTTTATGTGAACAAGTCTTCCTAAATACTCGTCTTTTGGAGAAAATATGAGTTCGTGTAAGAAATATAGTAAAAGTTGTAAGTCAACATGATAAGTGATTATGTTTCCATATGAATAAATTCCTCAATAAAAAGTAACTTAAAACAAAATGTTGTCTATTAACTTTTCCTAATGGGGAATCGAATACTGTATAACCCATCACAAGTTTGTGATTTTTTTATGGTTAACTTTATCTTAGACATGTTTACTATCACTCTCCATCAGAACATGACCCTTTTTTTTCTTCCATATCCATATTTTCCTACTTGGAATCATTGTATTGGTTAACTCGGGTGACCTCTGTACTTATCCCCCTTTATTTTAAAGTGATTGTTTTACCGACTCTTGTTCCGATGTGGGACTTTCAAGGATGTTTCCAAGCCCATTTTTAAAATTGCGAGGAAGCAATTCCCAAAAGGGGGGACGGATATAACACCCCAGGTAAATAAAGAATATGACATTTTTATATTTATCCATATTTGGGAATAAAATATTAATATTACTTTAAAGGGTTTATATGTTCGATAGCGTACCCGATACGCAACAAAGAGTTTCATTGAAATCCTACGTTGCATACTAGTAATAAAATAATATTATTTTAAATGGTAGTTAACACATAGCCATTGTATTGGCGAGAAAGGATATAAATAACTAAAATATGATTATATATGTTTTTTAAATGTTTTTACTTTTATCTAATAAATGATATAGGCTTAAAATACGGAAAGAATTCAATTTTAGGCATATATGCCCTAATTTTCACTAAAGGTTCACTTATCACCTTTTGATGGTGAACCGTCATTAAATATAGTTTTATTCACTCTTATACATTCTATTGGAACAAATAAAACATTTCTTTAGAATTGGGGCATAAAAATTTAATTTTTGTAAATTTTTGGTATCTTTCCGATAAAGTTAATCTTTTTTAATGAATAGTGTAAAATGTTGTATTTTAATTAATAACCTATTTTTAATCTAATTTATTTATATGATTAGATTATATTTTGAATTGGTTTTAAAGTTAAATTAGAAAATATTTTTACCATTAAATACAATAGTGGTCGTTGGAATTAATTTCACTTTGAAATCGGACTTAAACTAGTGTAAATCTTTTGATACTTATTGTTTCATAAAAACACGCTATTTGCTCTGAAAGCGGGAATTAATTATTAAATTAATTAATGCAACTTATATGTTTCGAATTTTTCAAAATGGAATTAATTTTTCAATTCGGAATATCAAATATAGCTTAGGGTGAAGTTTTGGTATTTTTCTGAAGAACTTCAATTTTTGATGAATAGTGTAACCACTAAGTGGTACTTAAAAAACTAATTTTTCATTTAAATGAAATTTTACCACCTCTGTGTTTTGAATTTCAAAAATATTACATACATGGTTTTCATTAAGAATTAAAATTTGGTTCAATGAGATTAAAATAATTTTTTGGTGAATAGTGACTTATTAAGTTTTTAATTGTGATTAGAGGTAATTAATGTAATTTAAGGTAAAAATAATGTTGTAATAAAATTAAATGAACTTGAAACACGTCCAAACCTTATTGGATTGTCATGTAAGACCAAGAAAATCCATGGGTCAACTTGGGGACCCCATGGAGACACTTTAGTTGGAAAATGACATTAATACCTTTTTATTTAATGTTAAAATAAAAATGACACAAACATGAGTTGTTTTACTAAAATAATTTTTACATGGGGTTATACTAGTCAGAGTTTTGACTATAAATATTCATTAGAAATATAAGAAGATTTAATAAATCGGGATAGTTTTTTTATAATTTGTAGACATTAAATAAATTAAATTATTTATGACATCATGATGATGCAGTGATGACCTCATTATTTAACGATTTAAATAAAATGGAAAGATAATGTAATATCTAAGACCTAAACATGTCAAAAACCTATTTGATGGGTGGATTTCGAACCCTTATCACCTTATACTCGAAAAAAATCAATTTGGGACAATTAATATCCGAAACACATTCTAAAATAATGTAACATTTCCTCACTTTCCAAAAGTGCCCCTCCTCTCCTCTTATAAAAGGCCCCCACCTCTACCACCTTATCCACACTTCCAAAGCCTTTGGATCGGCCAAACCCTGCCCATTTTGTCTCTCCACATCCCTATTTTACTCCTTGAAACCTCACTTTGGGCATAAGTCTTCCCAAGGATGCCTTTGAGCTCAAACCAAACGGAGTTACCCGATTTTAAGGTAATGTCTTCACTTGATTCTTTTTGTTTTATTTTGCTTATCCAACCCCCTAAACTCTTTTTATTAATTTATATTGTAACAACTCCAGTATCTTCCATATACTATAATGTTGTTATAAGAAGTATTTGAGCTACACTTACACACACCTACATCTAATGGTTAATGAACATACTGTTTCTGTGGATGGCGAATTTCTGCCTCACGAAACGATGATTGTTCAAAATTATTCTAACACCATCAAAGGTGGCCATTAAGATGACACTATATTTATATATGATATATAATATTTTTATGTTTTACTTAAGCTTCTGTATTCTTCATTTATTGCATACCTTTATGGTTTCCATTTTGGGTAAACGTGATATCTTCATTTAAGGAAGTGCGGACTACCGCCCCCTCAAAGTGATTTGATTCGTTAATATTTCCAAATGACGTATGTATAAAGGATATATTTAATGATATTATATATGATAACATACTTTAATTAAAATAATATTATGTATAATTATGTTTTAATTCCATTTAATATGAAATAGAAATAGAAGTAGCATTCATGCGTACGTACGGCTTACCCTCTCCATGAATGGTACATTTCATTTCTTATCTCAAAATGTTAGGTACAATTTTAAGTACATATATATAATGGATATATATTTAATATATTACATATAAATTATGGATATAATTATGTAATTATAACATATATATATATATCTCATTTTTTTAATTCCATTAATATGACAAAAAAATGAAAGTAGTGTTCATGCGTACGTACAGCCTACCGTCTCCTTAAACGGTGCTTTTAATTTTTATCTCCAAATGCTATGGAATAGTATAAAATGAATATATACTGGATATATATGATATTTAAAATATAAATACTATTCTGGATATTATTTACCTATAACAACATGGAAAATTATTTTCCAACAAGTTCAATTTTTGACTCATGTTCCAAACATCGACAAAAACGTCTGATATGAAATCATATTATTAACCAATTATTATAACATTAAAATATGTTATATGAACTGAATAATAATATTTATAGGAGGTCCTTAAGAAATTATAAATTTACCAAAGTTTATTTTCCAGGAATATAAAGAAACGAACAAGACAAGTTGGACTTGAGGTAAGGGATTCTACTCCTCTCTTTCTTTTTAAGTACACTCTTTTATGTAATTCTTTTTAAAGATCATCTTGCTTGTTATTGGGATGTTATTTTATATTAATCTTACTGTAATTTTTATTTTTGATATGATGAGATACCCTATTCTCTCTCATCAATCCATTTTGGAAGTTTTGGGTGGCGCCGTTAGGCTGCCGAATTTTCGTAAGAGATCTAACCTCTCTCTTTCTTTTTAAGTACCCACCTTTTTCTCACTTCTTTTAAGATCCTATTTGTTATGTTGGGGGATGTTATTTTATATTCCTCTTTATTTAAACTTTATGTTAATATGATGAGAGACCCTACTTTTTCTCATCAATCCATTTTGGAAGTTTTAAGTGGCGTCGTTAGGCGGCCGAGTTTTCGTAAGGGATTTTTCATCTCACTTTTATTCCCGTGAGATTTATGCTACATTTTCCACAATTTCCTTTGAGTGGTGTATGTACTTACCATTTTTCTACTCTTTGTGTAATATAATTTCTTTTATGAGTATTTACATCAATGATGTATTTTCTTTCTTTCATGGGGCGTATGTTTCGAAAGATACCCAAGTCGGTAAGGGAACCTTTCACCCTTGTCTTTTTAAAAGAATTCTTTTGTTGGGTCTTTTAATTCACATATTGTTATGTTGGGATATGTTCTCATATATCCATATTTATGTAAATTTTATGTCCAAGTGATGAGATACCCTTTTTTATCTTTCATCAACTCTTTTCCTGAGTTTTGAAGTGACGCTGTTAGGCTGTCAAATTTTTGCAAGGGAACTTCTTAACCCAAATTTGATTCTTTGGGATAAACTTGTACTCTGTGAATATGTTTTTCTATGAATATGTGTGAATTACCTTTTATTGTTTTACACTTAATATCCACTTATATTGGGTGTATTTATATTTTTCACACATAATTATGAGATTGATTTATCCTTAATTTAAGGATACCTTCTTTATAATGGATTTCATCTCATTTTACATTTCTTTTGAGACTTCATTGTTGTTATGCACCAATTCAATCTTATATGGTGTGTATACTGTCTTTTGACATATTATATCATGAATCCCTTTATTCTTATGATATTATAAAGTTCAGATTAAATGTAATTCCACAATTATTTGTATTCAAGAGTCTCTCATTTTGTTAAAAACTCTTTAAAAAAAATATCATTTTAAATGTTTTAATGATTTATTATTATAAATCATTATCTTCAATTTCAATGTTTTCAAAATGGTTTTCAGTATTTATTTATATGGACATTAATGTTTTAAAATTATAATTCCATTAAAAGCTTCAAAGTGGTATGGGACACTTTGATTCAAAAATCTCTTTTAAATGGTTTTTCAAAATGGATTGATTAATTCAATATCTGGGAACTACTTATTGTGATTGAAAATGAAATGTTGTTATTGAAATGTTTATATTTTCAATATTTTATGAGTAATGATGTAACTTGGACATTTTACGGGTGGTTACATGATAAACCATATGAGGGGTGGTGCCGTGAATACCAGGACGGGTGGTTACGTTATAACCTCCAATGCATTGGGTATGGAAGTCAGCCATATGACTATTCGATTGAGTATGTGTGGAAGTTGGCCGTATGGATATTCCATTAAATATGTGTGGAAGTCGACCGTATGGTTATTCCACTTAAGTATGTTTATGTCTCAAGTTACCTTTATATGTTATGTGATCTTTATATGGGTTTTATGGTAATCTTTTGGTTGCAAAAGGGTATGCAGTGGTCTTTTATTCAGTGAAGAGTTTTTACTACTTCATAATGGTGAAAAGTATTACTTTGGTAAAGTATACAAGGTTTACTTGTTGCTTTGAAAACCTAATAGGTTTCTTTCTTTGTGTATCCTCTACAGGGATTTTTATGCTCATCCCAAGTTTTTGAAATGTTTTCCACAGGACATAAAGATGAATAGGTTCAAGGGTGGGATCATGGAAAGACATGCTATCAAAAACATGGAACTAGACATGTTTCTTTTTATGTTTTTTTATGTTATAGAAACATAGTAGAAGTGTCAACTATGTAATCTTTTGAGATGTAATAGTTTTGACCTAATTCTCTAAAACTCTAAACCTGAAAAGATCTTCAATGTGAATTATTCATTTAATTCAATAATTGAGTAAGGTTTAAGGCTGAGGCCTTATACTTACTCTACCATTATTTATTTCAAAATTATAATAACTGTGAAATAAAAAAATATTTATTTATTTCAATTTAAACATATAAATCATTTGAATTACTAATTAATTCCATAAACAATAAAAATTTCATTAATCTCATAAGAAGGTGAAGGAAATTTTGTTTACATAGATTATATTTTCAATAAAAAATTATTATAATAGGATTAATAAAATAATATTTGAAAATAAATGTTAAGTTATATTATTATTTTTATAATTATAATAGATATGGTGGATGGAATGGTTGATCAGGTACTGTATCTTTAAAAAATAGTCATTTTTGTTTTATTAAAAATAAAAATATATTCCATATAATGATTATTTAATGAAAATCCATTTAATATTCTATAATTAAAGAAAAAATTGTTAAAAATTACCTTTAAAAAACTATGTATCATAAAAAATAACATTATTGTTTCATTTTAAAGGACATTTATATGGTAGAAAAAAGGTTGGATGGAAAACCTTACAAAATGAGTTTTAAAAGATTATGCCTTAACTCATGTCCTGAATCAATTGAGTAGTATATATACACTATCATGTAATTGAATTATAGTTTTTATATAAATTATTAAGAATATTTTCCATTTCTATTCGACTATAATTATATGATTTATTGCATATGCTACCATTTTATTATTTAGTTACAGAAATGGTTAATATCATGTTGGATGTTTTGATGACGTTCTATTTACAAGTCAAAAGTGACTTCAATGGATTGATTAAAATAAAAGGAATTATTATTAAATAATATTAAAAATATTATTCCCAACAAAATTATTATTTTTATATACTAAAATAATTTGAGAACCATTCTTAGATGGTGGATATCAAAAATGAACTACACCGTATCATGAAGGTGGTAGTCCCGACCCCCACACAAGTGACATTATTATTATTTTAATAGATGAAAAATAAATAATATATATGATGTTTTTGTTTTTGTGAATCATAATTATTATAGAAGTGTTACATTTATTCATTATTTTCAACCTTATGTCCATCCATGTGATGCAATAATGAAAAACAAATCGCATAACTTCATAGATGTGGTATTCCACACATATGCACAAGAGAGGATATAATTTTATAATTAATGAAAAGGGTAATAAGGTAAGTAATATATTATGTTAAATTATCATAATAATTCCTTAAAAATATTGTATTTTCATCAATTCTGTCTTTATAACTAGTTCTTTGATGAAGTGATGGAAAATGTAACAAATCTCTTCGTGGGGTTGGAAGTCCACACATATGGGTGAGCGATATTTTCATTTCCCATGGGATGGAATCAAGTTATAAAATAGTAGTTCTATAAACATAATAAGAGTTAAATATTTATTATATACTTATTTACATATTATATTGTAGTTATAAAAACAATAATGCGGTATAAGAATAAATAAACATGAAATAGGTCGATTTGGACTTATACCTCATCCTTGGATATATCACATTGCAATACACGTTAAGAATTTTAGGATTGGTCTTTTGAGAATAAAAGGACCTCAAGGAAATGTTTAAAATATTTTGGTAGTGTTTTGAGAAGGAATAGGTTAATACATGTGGCTCAAAACATGTGAAAATGTGAGTATAAAAGGTTTCCCTTTATAAGTGATAGAAGTTATACTCTTATAAATACTGAAATCAGTAAAGAAATATAAATTAATTTCTAAAGGTCATGTGGAATAAAATGAAAAAATGAATAATAAAAGATAGGGTATGATTTAAATACACTAAAATAATATCATTTATCCAATATTTATTGATATTTTATGCATTGTCTCTACGTTTAACCATCTATAACCCTTTTAACCGTTACTGGAGTGATAAATTTTTAATATGGAAAGTATTCATTATGACCAAAATGAAATTGAACACATAAAAAAGTGAAACTCATGATTCCAAATATTAAATCTGTTTTCCCGATTTAATTTACAAAATTATGAGAAATTAATTTCAACATATGTTCCCAAAACACAATGAAAAATAGTTTTTAGAAACATGTCATCTTATAAAAAAGGCATTTTATACCGAAAAAATATAATACCAATTTATATTTAATTATATAGATAATTAATAATAAATGGGGACCTATTTAACATTAAAATCTATCTAAAAAAGAATTATATTTTATAATTACATAAAAAATAAATGATAGTTTTTATAAAAATCAAAATTTTACACTATTCACTCAAAGAATAATATTTTCAAAAAAATTCCCTAAAATATACAGCAAGATAATTTTGATATGATAAATCCAAAAAAAATTAATTTTTTTAATTTATAACTATAAAATTTTAAAAAATAATATTTATATTAACTATATATTTCATTGAAAACATTTCAGCTTGAATAAAACCATTTATTTTTGGACAAAAAATTAAAATTAAAATTTTATGTTATATAAGAATCCATGAAATATATTTATGAAATTTAATAATACATGATATTTATTTTTTATTCAGATTACATAGGCTTTGAAATTCATTAAATCTATTATAAATTTCACCCATGTAATTTTATTCATTACTCAAACAAGATATTGTATTTTTCCCTCATAGTTATTTTTCATTCCCATGTTTCTTCTTCAATCATATACTTTTTACATAAAATTTTTACCAAGACAATTTTTTTATTCTAAAAAACTTTTTCTTTATGATCCGGAATATAAGCCTTTATTTCCCCATAGGATTGATTCTCCACTAACTATACCACTTTATGGATGAAAAACAAGAGTTATATCTCGTATATACTTCATTTACAACGAATCATGAATAACATCAAATACCAAAGATAAAATCATAGTTAAGGGTAATCAATAAGAAACTGATCCCACTTTCTCTAGAACTTTATAGGGTTCAATGAATTACAGAGTGAACATCCATTTTTCAAGAAAAAACATTACTTTTTTTTCAAGGAGATAATTAAAGAAGGATATGGTCATCCCTCTAGTGAATCTTCTTCCATCCAGTTATCTACAAAAATATATTTCCAAATTATTTATTCCATCATGTAGGGATGAATCATTTCTAGCTTCTTGATCATCTCTTATAACAATTATAGTCCCGAAATATAATATCACAGATTAGTAAACAACATGTTAGTGTTTAAAACCTCTTTCAACATAATACCTCAAAAGGTTCCATCTAAATATTGAAATGAGAAAAATTATTATACAAATATTAATATAAATAAAGAGGATAATCCTAAAATCCATGATAATGTAACTAGAAAGATAAAATAATATCTTATAAAATCTGAATTTTACATTCAAATTTTCCATCAGATTGAGGACAAAGAGCTGTATTGAAATTTAATTCAAACCCATCAATTTATAATGATTTTTTTAAAATATCATATAATTAAATAATCATGATTAGATAAAATGGAGAGGGGATCTATATTTTACATAACTATCTCCTCAAGAAAAATTCTAGAAAGCTTAAATAAATTCTCTATATTTTAAATATGTATAATATGTATAGATTTATACAAATGATCTGCAATAGACCAAATCTCATTATTAACTCATGGTGTATTTGGAAATTCCACCAAGAAATCCATGAATATGTTATTGAGTTGAATGTTTGTACATTTTTTCTCCCTCGCCTCCTTTGGTTTCAAAATAAAAAAACCTTCTTAAAATTCTATTTTTCTAACATTGCTGGACTTATGTATTTTAGAATATTTTTATATAAAGCTTCATTTTTTATTGAATATAGAAATATTAATTATATAAATGAATCTAAAATTTATATTATTTCATAAAAAAATCATAATGACACATAGTTTTGTCCAACAGACTGACTAATGTTCTATCCACCAGGTAAACTTGTGACCATTCCATCAGACTGACCGAAGTCCAATCCATCAAACTGACCATAATTTATATCCACTAGACTAACCATAGTATAACTCATTGGATAAAAGATAGTATGATTCATATAACTTTGAATATTTTATATTCTTAGTGATGAAATTATTTCTATCGGATGTAATTTATTATAGTATTGTAATGGTGTTATCAAAATTGCATTAGATGGAGATATTTTGCTATGATTTTCAATGAATGTAATTTGAGTCTGTTACAACTAACTCAATGATTCATGAAAATTATCACCATTGATGGGTTCCTACAAACATGGGTACATTTCAGTGGCTACAAGTTGATTCATTTGTAAATCAAAATTCTAAGAGATTTCTCTACCTAAGCATATCATTCTTACGTATTAAAATATTTCATAGAGTTGTGTTCTACGGATTTCGAGTGAGGAATTATAAAATCCTTAGAACTATTTTTATTTTTATTTCACATGATTCTATTGAGCTTTAGATCGAGGTATTATAGGTATAAAAGGATTGGAGATTCCGAGCATGCTTCTTGAGGTCTTCTAGGGGATCAGAAGATAGATATTATGTAAATAAATGCATCAAGTTCATCCAAGGTTTTAAAATATTATGATATTCTAATATTCTTATCGATGGTTTTCTTAGTAAGAAAATATGTACCTTTATAGTTACACTGAAAACTATGGATACCTTAATTTAGGGGTTTTGACTTCCTTAAAACATATGGTACCAGAAGATAATTTCTTTTTTAAATATTTTATGTCATTTATATGGTAACATGCTTTCATGTTAATTTTTTCTATATGTTTTATATTCTGATTTGTAATTTAAATTATAAATAATTTTTCACTAATATTTTTAAGAATTGTTTTATCATACCATCTATTAGCCTAATTAAAAACATGCATATATCTAACAACTTTTCAATCCGATAGAAATACTATGAACATAATACCATTTTTCATAACAATCTTTTAAAAATATTATTTTTGGGTTTTGTGTTAGTTTATTTTTTTGACCTAAAATTCAACCCCTCTTATCCATTGTAAACTCTTACGGTCTAATAAATTGTATCAAAGTAGTTTTTATTGACATACTTGCTGAATTTTTATGTTTTTATAAATTTCATGTTATTATGTATTTTATGTAATGTTTGTTTATAAATTGTTATTTCGGTAATGTTTATTATAGAAAGAGTTTCTATTTTCTATAATATTGTCAGATTAAATGTATGAACTATACAAAACATGAATCTAGGAAGACCACCTATCTTCGATGGTAATTATTGTGAATATTGGAGATACATGGTGTAATTTTATTATTAATACCGATGTGTAATATTTGGATATGTTTATTGGAAACTATAATATCCCATAGAAAGAATGTATTGATTTTATAAATTAGTAAAAATAATAATATCAGTTAAATTATATAATAAGGAATAATCTATTATGTTCTATGACTAGAAACATCTATAGTTATATATCATCATGTGATTATACAAATGGTATTTAGATGAAGTTTGAGGTAACTCATTTTTGAAGATATAATATAATTAAATTAAAAAGAGATATTCTAAGATTAGATTATCAATGTTTTCATTTTCTACCCAAAAAAACAATTTCCAAATTGCACCAGTTGTTTATAACCATTGTTAGTAGTTTATAATGACATGGTGAGAAGGTTATTACTAACAGAATTTTTATGGGAATGTTTATTGGAATAATTCATAGTGAATGGGAATCAATGATAATTTCATTGGATTAAACTAAAAGGATTACTAATCATACCCATTAAAATCTAATTAGATCCCTTATTCAGTGTGAGAAAAGGATGAAAAATGATGTTAAGAAAATGAAAAATAATAGTGGTGGAGTTTTTCAAAGAACCATATAAAATGTTCTTGATAAGGTAAAATATATTTTGAAAGTTGTAATGTATTTTAAAAAAAGAAAGTTATTTTTGAGTCAAATAGAATTTCATTGGTAGAATCAAGGAATGAACTAGCTAATCTTCATAAAATAATGAAAAAGATTATTGGGAAAAAGGATTTACAACCGAGGTAAAAGAAAAATCAAAAGGAAAAAAGTGATAAAAAATTATAATTATGAAATGATATGTTATGACATACATAATGCATTACATATCTGATTATATTTTCCTAATCTAAAGAGAAAGGATAATATTGAAACATATTTTGATAGAAATTTAAAAAACAATTCTACGTATAAGAACAAGGAAAGCCTAAAATATTAAGTTACATAGAGTGTTTGTAAAGGAGACAGTTCTTATGAGAACTTATCAGAAAATGAAAATTTAGGAAATAAATTTCATTAATTCTATTTAAAAAATCTATGAGATGATAAATGTTAATGGAAATGGTAAATTACTAATCTCTTGCAAATTTTACCTAAAATTATAATTACCATGATATTAATAATGATATAGTTATACATATTCTAAAAAAAATATTCTTCATCTATGGAAATAATTTCTTTACACATTTTTGAATATGTTTCTTGATTTTCAAAATTGAATGAAAATGAAAATTATAGGATTTATAAAAAACAGGATATTGCGCAAGAAAATTTTATGAAAGAAAATTTGATTTTATCAGCTTTAACTAGTGATATATCGAATCATTATAAATATTTAGATATATTTAATTTTGAGAAATAATCTTTTTAAAAATAATATTAAATATATAATTTTTATAAACTAGTTTGTAAAATGATATTAAAAAATATAGTTTGAAAACAAATTCTTCCAAGGTTAAAAATTTAGCTGGAAAACTAAACTCTGTAATATATTTTTTGAAAACAATTTTTTCTAATTTTACACCTAGAAACGAAATTTTTCAAAAAAATCATAATCAAATTACTCCTAAATAATAAATATAAAAAATAGGTTATTGAAATAGTAATACTATTTTTAATAATAACTAATTTACTTTTAAGAGTGCTGTATTTTGAACTATGTTTCAATGTAGTGAGTATTTGAAGATGAAAAGTTCTTTAAAAAATGATAAATAACTTGGAATCCATTGAGGTTCTTTTCTAAAATAATTTACATTTTCATAATATAATAAATATTGAATAATTTGGATTTCATAAATACTAATACATAAAATAATTGGACACAAAATTGTTTGGCTTCAGAAGTACTAAAATTTTTGTTTTTAGAAAATTATGGAATGTTCCAAAAAATACTTCATACTTGGGAAGTGGTGTCTAAGGATACGTTAATCTTAAAAAGTATACTTATTTAAGATGATTATAAATATGAAATCAGGTAAATTTACTTTTATATATTAATCATAAGGATGATTTTTTAGAATTGGTAACATTGTTATTCCTGGAAAAGAATTAATTTAAAATATTTTGTCTATTCTAGGACATAAGAATGACCATATTAGCATAAAATATTAAGAATCAGTTAAGTTGGTTGATTAGAAATGTTTTATAAGAATGGAATTTTTAAGGATCTATGAGAATATCATTTTGAAACTTCAAAAGTCTATGATCCTTGTCAATTTGGAAAGCATGCTATGTCTTGTTTAAAATATATTAGAGAAGTCTCAACTTAGGATACTTTACAGTTCATGCACATTGAATTGTTTGGTTCTAAAAAAATAAAAATTTCAGTGGAAAATACAATATAACTGTTTTATTTAATGATACACTAGATAAAAATGGATCTATTTTCAAGTTATATAGTATGAATCCTATTCTTGTTTTAAAAACATTCTAGTCGGAGTAGATAATGAGAAAAAAAATCTACATGATAAATATTAAAATTTATCATGGGGGTGAAATTTTAAATTATGATATTGAAACATTTTGTATTAAGAAAGGTAATATATATAACTTTTTTCACCTGGAACTCCACAACATAATGAAGTAGTTGAAAGAATAAATAGTCTTATCTAGGAGATTAATAGATCCATGTTGCGTGAATACTCAGTTTATAATTTTTTTGGGATGAAGACATTATGACTACCTATTATACTATAAATTGAGTATTGATAGGAAAATTTATTAACAACAACCTTGATAATTTATGATTTAATGAAAATAAAAACATTCATAGTTTAATGTTTTTTGGATTAAAAGTAATCATTCTGAATATTAAGGATAACATACAATGATTTTCATCAAAATATGATGAATGAATATTCTTAATTAATTATACAAATAGTAAGACATATAGTTTTTTTAATAAAAATAAATGTATTGTAGAGGATATAACACATGTTAAATATGAGGAAACCTACCCTTTATTTTTTATACAATATCAACCATCATATTTAGTGGTTATTTATAAAGCTGATTTCAACCTATGATGAAATGTTATTCTCATGTTAGAATAAATGATGAGTATATTTATGATGTCAAAACTCAAAAATAATTTCAACATATTATTGATGAAAAGTGTCTTGTAAACCCCACAAAATAGTTGTTTATTAGGCTTCATCATAGTGATAACATCATTAGTTATTTACATTAACCAGTTATAACAAGAAGTTATTTAAGAAATAAAATGGATTTTTATCATTTTTAACTAAATTCAAATCCAACACTCATATTTAGGATTTTGAGATGAATATTGGATAATATAAATTAAATATGAGCTCACTGAATTCAAGAAGAATCATGTTTTGACTTTTGTTGAATGAGTTAAATATACTTTTGTAAATGGGGTAATGTAGAATTTTTATGAACAAATGTGATGAAAATGGAATAATAGATAGAAATAAATAATGAATTTTTTATAAAGGATTCAATCACAAAGATATAATAGAATTTTAAAAAACATATTATTTATTAGTTATACTTGAATCTATTCATATAGTTTTACGGTATGCAGCATTATAAAATTTCAAATGATTTAAAATGAATGTGAAGCTGTCATTTCTTAATGGAAAAGTATAGAAGAAATTTTATTATATAAAACCCATGGTTTTTAAAATAAATAACATATAAAATATGTTTCTAAAATAACAATGTCAATTTATGGACTTAAACCGGCCCAAAAAGCCTGATATGATTGATTACTGGATTTGATTACAAAACATAATTGTTAATGGAGCTACAAATCCAACAATTTTTAAAAAATAAACTTCCAAAACATCATCATTTTTCAAAATTATGTTTATGAAATTATAATTTTTTAAACTCAAAAGTCATTAACAAAATCATTTATGGATCTTATGAATTCCATGTTTGAAACGAGCATGATTGTAGACCATACTTATTTTCACGTGTTTCAAATTTCAAAAAATGTACAAAGAAATTTTATATATCAACCTAAGTATATAAAATACCTTCTTAAGATATTTGGATATAAAAATTTTAAAATTATTATTACTCATATCAAAATAGACAACACATTAGATATTTATAAACAATGGAAACCAGCTAATCGAAATATTTTTAGAGGAATGATTGAAATATTACTTTTCTTAATAACTAGTCATCCAAATTTAATTGTTTCTTTATTCTTCTAGATTTCAAAAAATTCCAAGAGAGTCATATATTAAGGATGTAAAATTTATTTCTATTTATTTTAAGGGTACTATATAATTATGTTCTTTTTATTCTACTAGAAATTATTTTGAATTTAATCTATTTTCATGTGATGACTTTGGTGGATGTATAATGGATAGGAAAAGGAATTCTGGAACTTGTCATTTCATAGGGGATGTTTTAGTTTCCTGTTCTTCTTAGAAAAAAACCTCAATATGACTTTTTATTACTGTAGATAAATATTTGTTAGCTGGAAGTTGTTGTCATAGGGTTTTTTGGATGCAACAAACAATAAGTGACTATAAAACAGGTTTTAATAATAATCAAATATTGTCTGATAAAAAATCCATTCCTTTATGTAAAAACATAACACATCACCCATGAGAAAATAAAATTCATACAACTCTCCTTTTACTTTAGGTACCCAAAAAAATGAGATATCCTTTTACAATTCATCATAATTATAGAACAACATAAAAACATTTTCACTAAACTCCTTAGTATTGAAAGATTTGAATATATTAAACAAATTTTAGAAATGATTTATATAAAATGATAATTTATATCTATTTCATGTTTACTAATTAATTATGTGTATGAACTCATTTTCAAATAGGGAGTTTATATGTTTTGGTTTACAAAATACTTTTCTTTTTTAAACTTTTTAGTTTTCCAAAAAATATATATTTTTTCTAATATATATTTTTCTTATTTTTTGGTATATTTTTATTTCTCAAAAGGAAGATATTTACGAAAATATTTCATAATAAAATTCTTAATTTCATGAATAATTTTTTTAATAATAGTTTTCTAATCTAAAAAATTATTACTAAACATTTCATAATATCTTTATTTATAAAGAGTTACAAATTCAAATTATTTAATAAAAACAAAGAAAAGCAAGTTAATTGAGAATAATTTCATATTAAATGTAAATTTCTACTCCAGGAGGAATTCCTGTAATATTTTAGTTTTTTTATTTTTCCATTACTGTTTTTGTATTTTTTACATATTATTTAGTTTTTAGAAGAATATATTTTGTTACAAAGAAAAAAAATTTCTTTATCGGACATCACTGTCACGACCTGACCCTCGGGGTCCATGCAGTGACTACCCCCAAGCCCACCTTCCATAGGCCAGGGGCTGGCGACTAGCACTGAAAGGCGTATTCCGTAAAAATGGGAAGACATTGAAATTATAACCTATAAACTCGCACAACCAAGAAAAAAGCATGATACAAGAACAAAGTAAAACTAAATAGTAACCAGGGTGTGTACATAATGTAAAAGGGGACAGAATACTAGATCAACTGTAAAGTACAAGTACACTAAGAAGTATAAGTAAAATTGAAAGTAGCTCCTATGAACACCCGACAAGGATCCTAGCTGAAGGGAAGGTACAAATCTCGAATGATCATCTCTGTAGTATGCCGCATCTGAATTCCACCTCTGTTCTACTTCCAATCCCGGTACCCTTGTCCCTAGTAAGTGCTATCCATCGTCTACACTGAACACAACAAGGTACAGGTGTATCTTATACAGGGGTAAGTATAACGATACTCTTTAGGGACCCTCAGACCCTGTAGGTCTGCTAGAGTTCCACCAAGGAAACACCATAAGAAAGAGCCCAACTCTACTTAGGTATATGAAAATACATATACATAAGATATCAAGCTATAATCATAACATATATTAGGTAAGTATACCTCAAAGGTAACACCACGAAGGTGATTTTTCACATAGCATAACATCAATCACAAACACAATGTAAATAAAAATCACACCTGGATTTATTCTAGGGGTAGTAAGAATCAATATTCTGATCACCTCAACATCTATAGAACTCATCCTCTATTAAGTACAGTGGTACTTCCACATCACACAGTGGTGATTTCTACTAACCATGGACTGCTGAGGTACTCCTCCTGTCAAGAATCGCGGGTCAGCTACGTCACACAGTGGCGCTCCCTACCATGGGTCTGCCGCGTCACACAGAGGCACTCCCCCTCGTGGCCAGCTAAGATAATCCTCCTAACGAGTATTGTGGGTCTTCTGAATCACACAAGGCGCTCTGCACCTTTGCTCTTCCGCGACACACAAATTCACTCCCCATTGGGCCAGTCGAGTCACTCTAAGTCGAAACGGTCACCAGTAATCAAGTCTCAGCCAGTCGCAGGGTTCTGTACGTATCGTGCATGGGAGGACCACCCTCAATCCATAGGTCATACCTCAAATACTCCAACGTTCCATGAAAAAAATAACCCAAAGGCATGTTACGTCAATAGGGTCCCAAAGAAACAAACGACGTATCGATCGGACGCCCGGTCAGTAAGTAATTAGTGTTTCCCCTCAGAGGGCCTGGTTTGATTGGGGGTCCGATCCAACCCGGCCATAATCCAACCTTATCCAAAACTCATGTATAGTATATCAAAAGGACTGTATCGATCCAAGGAACCTGGCATCATAGACGGTTCATCAAAAAGACACCAGGTTCTCATGTTATGACCATAGTGTCGAAAAAGGGTCTAAAAGGGCCCGGCTCTAGTCCGACCTTGTCGGACCGACCCAACCTGGGCCTTGGATGGCCTGGCCCGCTAGGCCGTGGTCTGGTCCAACTTGAAAAGGGGTAGTTTGGCCTATCCCACTAGCATGGACCATTGGGCGTGGCTCGGTGGCGCGGCCCGGTGGCGCGACCTGCTTGGCGCGGCCCGATGGCACGACCCATTGGGCGCAGCCTGGTGGTGTAGCCTAGACCGAATAGGGCGTGATAGGGTAGCATGGCCCAACCCACATAGGGCATTGAGCTGATGCTTATGTGGGGTGCACCCCCATCCATTTTCTCCCGAACAGTCCCTTGGACCGTTCGGCTAGGTGGCACGCAGGACTCGCCGTATGGGTCCCGCCCGGTCTAGCATGGCCAGCCAGACATCCCCCCAGCGTCGCCATCACGCTATGCTGCTCCACCGTGGCCAGCCAGAAGGCTAGCCCCCCTTCGTCCTCCACCGTGGACGACGCGCCCACAGCCTCCTGCTCCACCGGTGGCACAGACGCACGTCGCCGCTCCGCCATGCAGTTGGACAGCTGCCAGCCACTGCCTAGCTTCACCGTGACTAACGGGCCACGACTTTCTCATCATCTAGTAGCACAAACGCGTGCCACCCTTCCATGATAATATCCCGAACACACATCCACCTTGGAGAAGTATTGTGCTCCACACCGCTATTCAAACAAGTCATCGATTCTTGGGAGAGGATACATGTTCTTTATCGTGATTTTTTTAAGTGAACAATAATCGATACAAAGCCGCATTGACCCATCCTTCTTCTTGGCGAAGAGGACTGGTGCACCCCATGGTGAAGCACTTGGGTGTATAAACCCTTTATCCAGATTCTCCTGTAGTTGTTTCTTCAGCTCTTCAAGCTCAACAACAGTCATTCTATATGGAGTCTTGGATATTGGTAGTGCCCCAGGTTTAAGTTCAATTGGGAACTCAACATCTCTTCTAGGAGGATGATCAGGCAGTTTCTTAGGAAACACTTCAGTGAATTCCCTCACAATAGGCATTTTTTCAAAGATGGTTTCTTCCTTGGACTCAATCATCTGAGCCAGATACGCATGCTCATAAGGCAGTAATATCCATGCTTGAGATGATGGAGCTAAAGGAGATTCATCTTCCTCCTGACTCTTTTAAATAATCGTGGGTCGATTCCTTATATGGAGTGTGATTTCCCTCTCCCAACAATTTATATTGGCTCTATATAAGGAAATCCAATCCATGCCAAGAATTGCATCAAATTCCACCAGAGGGAGTACGATAAGGTTCTCCGCAAAATTCAATCCATAGATTATAATAGGGGAGGACTTATATTCATGGGATGGAATGATTTCCCTATTTTCTGTTCTCACCGGCATCTTTACTTCCATGATTTGGGGTGGTGCTGGGATTGTTCTACTAAACATTCAAGATATAAAAGAATGCGTAGAACTTGAATCAAAAAGTACGTTCATTATTATTGAATGAATAACTGGCGTACCTGTCACCACTTCATTGTCAGGGTTCACTTCGGCAGAAGTGATGGGAAAATCTCTTCTTTTCTATCTTGGATGTTGATTGTTGCCTCAGAAAACCCTTGGATTTGGGCACTGATTTGCAAAATGACCCGGTTCTTTGCAATTGTAGCATTTAACAATGCGTTGAGGTTCGAACGGAGCATTACTCTCCTCTGTCAGAGCTGCAGGTCCTTCTTGCCGACAGTTATCATCTAGGTGCCCTTCTCTTCCACACCTGAAGTATTTTATCTTCCCCTTAAGACAATTTCCAGGGTGCTTCTTTCCACACTTTTGGAAAGTGGGGTGCTGGATATTCTTAGCACTGTTGGATTTATCCATCGGACCACCAGCATTGAAGTCCACCATAGGAATCTTGTCCCCATGATACCCTTTTGATTCCCTGATCTCCATTTCAACCTTGAGGGCACATCAGACAATTTCCTCATAGCTGTCGAAGTCACGGATCTCTAATGCTTTTCGCAAGCTAGGAATCAGCCCACCAAATAAGCGGTTAACCTTGCATTCGGGGGTAACGACATATCAGGAAGCGTATTGTGCAAGAATTGTAAAGTTTTTCTCGTATGCTCCAATAGATTATTAATCATTTTTCTTGAGGTAAAGGAAGTCCCATTTCATCTTAAACCGGAGGGTGTGTGGAAAATATTTATCGAAAAACATCTTTTAGAAATCCTTCCATTCCAACGCCTCGATCTCCTCCTCAGGCTTCGTATTATTGATCAACGTCTAGCATTGATCAGCTTCACCCTTCATATGATAAGAATCTAGGAGAACCTTCTCTTGTTTAGAACATAGAAGGATGGAGAAGGTCTTTTCAATGGAGTGGATCCATTGTTCAGCGATCGTGGGATCAGATAATCCACTAAAAGTAGGAGGCCTTTGTCTCATGAAGCTATCGATAGCGACTTGTTCTTTCTTAGGGGGTGATGAACATTCCTCTAGACCCGTGCTTCTATTCAAAACTTGAGTTATCTGAGAGAGAAGCATGACAAAGTTTGCGATTCCCACTCCCATTGGATTTGGCATCTCATTAGTATAGCCATCACACTGATCTTCACAACAGTTGTTAGCCCAAGTCCTCCTATTACTGACCATTGGTTGGAATAAAAAGAAATTTAGGGGTATCACATAAAGGGTAATCCATAGACAAAATTTGTTGACTTATAAATAAACTTGCATTTCCTTAACTCAACAGTCTATAGGCTTCAATCTAGGCTTTTCATGATCTAATTTCCAACATATATTCTTAGGGGAATTTTTTTAATTCCCTTAATAAGGGTTCATTCTATGATTTTGAATTTATCAAAACATATCCCCTGGGAGTGTCGTAACCAAGAGAGCATCAAGGCCCGTTGTCGTGCACCAGTTCCCATTCGAGTCTAGCTCAAAGCGGTGTTTTTTTGTTTTACCCCTAGGATACATATGTGCCAGAGCCGCCTCTACCTGCTCGTATCTAGACAGGGATGTATTTGTTTGATAAAACACTTACTCAGTACTTACCAAAACTTAGGGATGTTTTTATTGTACTTATTCTTTTATCTAAGGCTTTACTAGGGTTTCCTAGTCCCAAAAATAACTAAACCTATCCTCTAATACCAACTTTGACAACCCTTCTTTTATTGCAAACTTAAACATGATTTATTACATAAAACATCACTTGATAGAACAGGGAGATCGAGAGGTTTAGTGTCTTTAGGACTTACAATAATTACATAAAAACTTGAAACATGAAATAAAACATCTTTATTGAGAACTTTCTTTACATGACCACTACATTCCCTCGTACTTATCATTTCATGGGATAACCTGAGGACATGTATAAGAAAAGGGTGAGCTATAAATCCCTGTAAGGGATTACACATGGAATAAAATGAGGAGTAAAGTACATGTTAGACAATAGGAATATCAATAGATTATAAAAGAAACATGAACATAAAGGCATGATAAAGCATGATAATCATAACATGGAAATGTGGCAACAACACTTAACATGGAATTAGCATGAGCGAAGGCTGATTGTACATGGATCTTGAGTAAATTATCATTTCACATGAAGCACGAGTAAAACCTATTTTCACATGAATTAGCATGAGTCAACACTGATTGCACAAGAAATATCATGATACTTTACTTAAGCCAATGCATTGGAGCACTCTAAGGGCACACCATTCTTAAACATTTCATTTCATGCATAAGTGTGCCACATGGATCATAAAACATGGATTCATAAAACATAATTATTTATTCCAAAATAAAGGAATGCGGAATTCATACACTAAACTTTTTAATCAATATGTAAATGTGCATAATGATGGATACCATTGATGGAGAAATGTGCATGGTATCCACTACACAATGGAATTGTCTTAGAAAATCGGTGCGATTTCAGCAGCATAACGACATGACATAAGAATTCATAAAAACGGTTGATGAGAGTGAAAGTGGTTTATCATCATATTTACATGTAATGGACAGTTGGGAGGTCATATAGATACATTTCCCAACAATTTTAATGGAATTTATATTCCTGATACAAAATTATTTCTTGAATGTAAAAGAAGAGAGAGAAGTTCCTTTCGGAATTTGGGCATAGTAACGGGTGTACAAGGGAGGAATTTAATGAGAGAGAGAGGGGTATTAAATCATTCAAAAAATAATAGGGCATTATGGGGGAGGTGAAAAAACAAACCCCAAAATTCATAATTGAAATTAAAAGGGCAATACAACTTAAAGAAAATTGACAAAAGTTAGAAAGGAAGAAAAAAACCCTTACTTGGAAGTGTGCTTCCAAAGGCTAGAGAGAGGCTTGTGAGAGGCTTCTTTGGAGCTTGGGGAACCTTGGGAGGATTCTTGAGAGAGTAGGGAAGAGGTTGGACGAAATACAAGGGCTTTGAGTGAGGTTGAAGTTGGATATTGGGTGGGTTTATATAGGAAAGGTGAGGGAATTCTTTATTATTTAGGTTTGGGATCCCTTATATTAAATTAATCCAAACCACAAACCATCCCATGGTTTTTGACCATGGTTTTTGGAAAAGGGAAGAGGAAAATGATATTATATAAGGAAAAAGTCCGAACTTCTTAAAATAATAAGGTTTCTTATGTGGAGGTGAGTCACACTCCCATAGAAATTAATTTAAAAAGGCAAAGTGTTGAACAAGTCTTGAGGGGTCCATTAATGCTTTGAAAAGTAAGTCAAACAAACCCAAAATCACATTATTTTAATGTTAGAACATATATTGGCCGAAAATAAAGATTTTAGTATTTTATTACATCACTATTCGGTCATTATGATGTCATAAAACACATTATATATTTAAACGGTATTTTATTTTCACCCAAAAATTTGACTGTCTCAAAAAATTATGAAAAATTCACCGTTGGATAATTTCGACATCCTGATTCAAAAAATAACATTTATTTTATCTAAATAATTTTTTAAATATGTGAATTTTCACTTTTAAAATAAAACCGACATTTATCAAAAATTCACGGGTTTTGACAGAAATGGCTTTCAAACCGTAATAAATATATTAATTGCATTAATAAAATTATAAGATTTTTTATATTTAATAAAAATTAATTTAATAATATTATTATTATTTTATTTAAATATTATTTAATTAAAAATCCCTTAATTTAATAAAATATATTTCTTAATTAAATAATAACTAAAAACACCATTTGTACTTTAAGAACTATTTACAATGTATCAAAAATGACTAGAAATTATATTCATTATTATATAGAAAAAATATTGTAAATGATCATAGTAATACTTATTATTACATAACCCCTTAAAATAGCCACATAAGACCTAAGGGGAAGGTGTGCGATGGTGAAAAACTCTTGGGGTGGCACAGATAACATCCCTCAAGTGGTAATTTCAATCAACTTCCACTTTTCCTATAGACGGTCACGTTCGAGCTTGACATGATGAAGCTCAGCTTGGGCTTGGTCAAGGGTGAAGCCCAAAGATGCCACCTCTTTCTCGAGCTCCGACAAATAGGCTTTGTATGGGGCAATTCTATTGGATGAAGCCATCGCTTCCTTTTTCTGAGTAAATTGGATTTGTTAAAGTCCTATATTTATACTAATCATGTGATCACTGTTCAATGGCTATATTAGCAACAGTAAAAATTCGTAACATAAAACCAAAGAATTTGGCATCTTATAAAAACATTTTTCATAAAGAGACATTTAACTGGATCAATAGGGATTATCCATTAATGAAACTTTGGGTCGTTACAATATTCCCCCGTTATGAAATTTCACCCTCAAAATATTCCTTTTCCCACACTAAAACAGTTGTGGGAAACTCAGCTTCATCACTTCCTCCAATTCCCAAGTTTCTTCTTCAAACTTGTGGTTTCTCCACAACACCTTGACGAGGGGCATTGTCTTATTTTGTAGAAATTTTTCTCTACGATCTACAATCTTCACTGGTTGCTCCTTATAAGAATGATCATCTTCCAATTGTACCACCTCATAAGAGAGTACATGTGAAGGGTTCGATATGTACTTTCTTAAGAGGGATAAATGAAAGAAATAATGTACTTTGTCTATAGTAGGTGGAAGTGCTAGTCGATAGGCTACAACCCAAAAACGATCAATAATCTCAAAGGGGCCGATGTAACTTGGACTTAAATTACCTTTATTTACAAACCTCATGACCTTTTTCCTAGGAGATATGCATAGAATCACCATGTATCCAACTTTAAACTCAAGGTCTCGTCGACGATTATCTGCATAACTCTTTTGTCGACTCTGGGCTACCTTGATATGCTGCTGAATGGTTTTCACCTTCTACACCATTTCATCGACCATTTCTGGTCCAAGCATCTTACGTTCACCAACCTCATCCTAACATGCCTGTGTTCTGCACCTTTTTCCCATACATGGCTTCATATGGTGCCATTTGGATGCTCGAGTGGAAACTGTTATTATAAGAGAACTTAACCAAAGGAAGATGTTGATCCCATCCTCTTTTAAATTCCATCGAGCATTCTCTCAACATATCCTCAAGTGTTTGGATAGTCCGCTCGGATTGGCCATCATTTTGAGGATGATAGGGTGTACTGATGTTCAGTTCAGTATTCAGAGCATGTTGAAGACTCTTCCAAAACATAGAGGTGAATCTTGGATCTCAGTCAGACACAATAGATAGTGGTACTCCATGCAACCTTACCACTTCCCTGATATATATCCATGCCAGTTGATCCAATGAGAAATCCTCCTGAATAGAAATGATGTGTTCAGTCTTTGTAAGACGATCCACAACAACCCAGATTTTATTGTTTCCTTTGGATGTCCATGGAAGTCTGGTGACAAAGTCCATGGTGATGTTCTCCCATTTCCATTCTGTTATGGGAAATGGTTGCATCATCCCCTTATACTTTTGCCTCTCTGCCTTCACTTTCTGACACACCAGGAACATTGATGTATATTAAGCGATCTCCTTCTTCATATTATCCCACTAAATGTTTTCTCGGAGATCTCGATACATCTTTGTGCTCCCTGGGTGAATAGAGAAAATTGAACGATCTGCATCATCTACAAGTTCCTTCTTCATCTTTGGACTTGATGGAAGACATAGTCTTTTCCCAAACCGCAAAATTCCTTCTTCATTAACATTAAAATCCGAGGATTTCCCATTTTTGACAGCTTCCACTTTTTCTTGAATTCCAACATCATCCTTTTGAGCATCCTTTATCCTTTCCAAAAGAGATGGTTGAGTAATAATTTGTGAAAGGATTGATGATTTTACCTTATTTATGATTCACACGTCCATCTTCATCAAATCTAAGAAGATTGGATCCTTCTCAATTCTCATCATTGATAGAATTGATGGGTCCTTTCTACATAGGTCATCCGCCACCTTGTTCGATTTCCCAGGGTGGTAATGTATTTAATAGTCATAATCCTTGATGAGCTCTATCCATATTCTCTGGCACATATTAAGATCTTTATGTGTGAATATATATTTAAGACTCTTGTGGTTAGTATATATCTCACATTTCTCCCTATAGAGATAACGCCGCCATATTTTCAAGGCAATGATCACCACCACCAACTCCAGATCATGAGTTGGATAGTTTCTCTAATAGATTTTCAACTGCTGTGAGGCGTAGGATATAACTTTATCATTCTGCATCATCACAAATCCTAATCCCTTCTTTGAAGCATCACTGAATACCAAAAAATGTTCCCCACTTGTGGGTAAAGTTAGCACGGGTGCAGTGATAAGCCTCCATTTCAAATCCTTGAAGCTTTCTTCTCATTAATCAATCCAAGAAAACTTTACTCCCTTTTGAGTTAGCTTGGTAAGAGGGTTGGAAAATCGTGAGAAATTTCTCACAAATCATCGATAATATCCAGCTAAGCCCAAGAAGCTACGGATATCCGTTACCGATGTTGGCCTAAGCCATCTCTCAATTGCATCTATTTTGGAGGGGTCCATAGATATCTCATTACATGTGATGATATGGACCATGAAGGAGACCTCCTTCAACCAGAACTCACACGTGATGTACTTGGCATAGAGCTTCTCCTTGCGCAATGTCTCGAGTACATTTTTTAAATTCTCATCAGGATCCTCCTTGGATTTGGAGTATATTAGAATATCATCTATAAAGACTACCAAAAATTTATCAAGGTAATCTCTAAAGACTCTATTCATCAAGTCCATGAATATTTCTAGAGCATTGGTGAGTCCAAAAGGCATTACTATGAATTCATAGTGCCCGTATCTTGTACGAAAAGCAGTCTTGGGGACATCTTCCTTCTTCACCCTTACTTGATAATATCCCGACCGAAAATCCACCTTGGAGAAGTATTGTGCTCCACACAGCTGATCAAACAAGTCATCGATTCTTGGGAGAGGATACTTGTTCTTTATCATGATTTTTTAAGATCACGATAATCGATGCAAAGCCGCATTGACCCATCCTTCTTCTTGACGAAGAGGACTGATGCACCCCATGGTGAAGCACTTGGGCATATAAACCATTTATCCAAATTCTCTTGTAGTTGTTTCTTCAGCTCTTCCAGCTCAACATCAGGCATTCTATATGGAGTTTTGGATATTGGTAGTGCCATAGGTATAAGTTCAACTGATAACTCAACATCTCATCTTGAAGGAAGACGAGACAGTTCCTCGAGAAACACTTTAGCGAATTCCCTCACAATAGGCATTTTTTCAAGGATGGTTTCTTCCTTGTACTCAATCATCTGATCTAGATATTCATGCTATTAAGGCATTAATATCCATGCTTGAGATGATGGATCTAAAGGAGTTTTTCTTCCTCCCGACTCTTGTAAAGAATCGGGGATCGACTATCCATATGGAGTGTGATTTCCCTCTCCCGACAATTTATATTGGCTCTATATAAGGAAATCCAATCCATGCCAAGAATTGCATAAAATTCTACCAGAGGGAGTATGACGGGGTTCACCGGGAAATTCAATCCACAGATTATAACATGGGAGGACTTATATTCATGGGATGCAATGATTGCCCCATTTTCCATACTCTCCGACATCTTTACTTCCATGATTTGTGGTCGTGCTGAGATTGTTCGACTAAACTTTCGAGATATAAAAGAATGCGTAGAACCTGAATCAAAAGGTACGTACACTATTCTTGAATGAATAACTGGTGTACCTGTAACCACTTCATTGTCGGGGTTCACTTCGGTAGAAGTGATGGAAAAATCTCTTCCTTTCTGTCTTGGAGGCTATTGGTTGCCTCCGAAAACCCTTTGATTAGGGCACTGATTTGAAAAATGTTCGGTTTATTGCAATTGTAGCATTGAACAATGAGTTGAGGTTTGAATGGAGCGTTCCTCTCCTCGGTCATAGTCGTTGGTCCTTCTTGCTGACAGTTAACAGCTAGGTGACCTTCTCTTCCATACCTGATGTATTTTCTTGTCCCCTTAAGGCAATTTCTAAGGTGCTTCTTTCCACACATTTGGAAAGTGGGGTGATGGATCTTCTTAGCACCATTAGATTTATCAATATGACCACCAGAATTGAAGTCCAACTTACGCTTCCTGTCCCCATGATACACCTGTTATTCCCCGATCTCCATTTCAACCATGAGGGCACATCGGACAATTTCCTCATAGCTGTCGAAGTCACGGATCGCTAATGCTTTTCGCAAGCTAGGCTTCAGCCCACCAAAGAAGTGGTCAACCTTGCATTCGGGGGTAACGACAAAGCCGACAGCGTATCGTGCAAACCTTGTGAAGTTATCCGCGTACGCTCCAACATATGCTTCATCTTTTTTCTTGAGGGAATGGAATTCCCTTTCCATATTAAGCTGGATGGTGCACGGAACATATTTATCGAAAAAAATCTTCTGGAAATCCTTCCATTCCAACGACTCGATCTCCTCTTCAGGCTTTATATTTTTTATCAACGTCCACCATTGATCAGCATTTCCCTCCATATGATAGGAATCTAGGAGACCCGTCTCCTATTCAGAACATTGAAGTATGGAGAAGATCTTTTCAATGGAGTCGATCCATTGTTCAATGATCGTGGGATCAGATGATCCACTAAAAGCAGGAGGCCTTTGTCTCATGAAGCTCTCGATAGTGACTTGTTAATTCTTGGGGGGGGGGGGGGTTGAAAGTTCCACTTGACGCATGATTCTATTCAAAACATGAGTTAGCTGATAGAGAAGTGTGACAAAGTTCACGATTCCCGCTCTCATTGGATTGGGCATCTCATTTGTATAGTCATCACACTGATCTTCACAACGTTTGTTAGCCCGAGTCCTCCTATTACCGGCCATTGGCTGGAATAAAAGGAAAGTTAGGGGTAACACATAAAGGTTAATCCAAAGACAAAACATGATGACCTATAAATAAACATTCATTTCCTTATCTTAGGAGTCTATAGGATTCAATCTAGGCTTTTCATGATCTACATTCTAACATATATTCTTAGGAGGATTTTTTTAATTCCCTTAATAAGGGTTCATACTAAGATTGTAAATTTATCAAAAAATATCCCCCTAGAGTGTCATAACCAAGAGTGAAGCAAGGCCCATTGTCGTGCACCAGTTCGCATTCGAGTCTAGCTCAAAGCGGTGTTTTCGGGTTTTACCCCTAGGATACATCTATGCCAGAGCCACCTCTACCTGATCGTATCCAGGCAGGGAAGTATTTGTTTTATAAACAAATTACTTAGTTCTTACCAAAACTTAGGGATGTTTTTATTATACTTAGTCATGTATCTAAGGCTTTACTAGGGTTTCCTAATCCCAAAAATAATGAAACCTATCCTTTGATACCAACTCCGACAACCCTGCTTTTATTACAAACTTAAACATGATTTATTACATAAAACATCACTTGATACAACAGGAAGATCGAGCGGTTTAGTGTATTTTGGTCTTAGACTCATTACATAAAAACATGAAACATGAAATGAAAAATCTTTATTGAAAACTTTCTTTACATGACCACTACAATCCCTCGTACTTAGCATTGCATGGGATAACCTGAGGACATGCATAAGAAAAGGGTGACCTATAAAGCCCAGTAAGGGATAACACATTGAATAACATGAGGAGTAAAATACATGTTAGAAAATAGGCATATCAATATAAATAAAAGAAACATGAACATAAAGTCATGATAAAGCATGATAATCATAACATGGAAATGTGGCAACAACTCTTAACATGGAATTATCATGAGCCAAGGCTCATTGCACATTGAGAATGTGTAAATCCTCATTGAAAATGAAGCATGAGTAAACCCTAATTACACTTGAATTATCATGAGTCAACACTCATTTCACATGACATATCATGATAATATACTTTACCCAATGCATTGGAGCGCTATAAAGGCACACCCTTCTTAAACATTTCATTTCATGCGTAAGTGTGCCACATGGATCATAAAACATGGATTCATAAAATATAATCATTTATTCCACGATAAAAGAATGTGGAATTCATACATGAAACTTTGTAATAAATATGTAAAGGTGCATAATGGTGGATAACCTTGATGGAGAAATGGGCATGGTATCCACTACAAAATGGCATTGTCTTATAAAATCAGTGCGATTTCGGTAGCGTGACTGCGTGACATAAGAATTCATAAACAAGGATGATGAGTGTGAAAGTGGATCCTCATAATATTTAAATGTAATGGACAGTAGGGAGGTCATATAGATATATGTCCCAACAATTTTAATGGAATTTAGATTCATGATACAAAATTATTACTTGAATGTAAAAGAAGAGGGAGAAGTTCCTTTCGGAATTTCGGCCTAGTAACGAGTGTACATGGGAGGCATTTAATGAGAGAGAAAGGGGTCTCCCATAATTTAAAAAATAATAGTTCAGTATGGGGGAGGTGAAAAACCATACCCCAACGTTCATAAATGAAATTAAAAGGGCAATACAACTTAATTAAAATTGACAAAAATGAGAAAGGAAGAAAAAACCCTTACTTGGAAGTGTGCTTCCAAATGCTAGAGAGAGGCTTGTGAGAGGATTCTTGGGAGCTTGGGGCACCTTGGGAGGATTATAGAGATATTAGGGTAGATTTTGGACGAACTCCAAGGGCTTTGAGTCAGGGGAAAGTGGGAGATTAGGTGGGTTTATATAGGAAAGGTGATGGATTTTTTATTATTTAGGTTTGGAACCCCTTTTATTAAATTAATCTAAACCACAAACCATCCCATGGTTTTTCCCATGATTTTTGGCAAAGGGAATAGGAAAAAAATATTTTATATGGCCAATGACTAAACATCTTAAAATAATAAGTTTTCATATGTGGAGGTGAGTCACACTTCCATGGAAATTAATTTTAGAAGACAAAGTGTTGAATAAGTCTTGAGGGGTCCATTAATGCTTTTAAAAGTAAGTAAAACAAACCCAAAATCACATAATTTTAATTTTAAAACCTATATTTTCAGAACATAAAGATTTTAGTATTTTATTACATCACTATTGGGTCATTATGATGTCACAAAAAAATTATATATTTAAACGGTATTTATTTTTCACCTAAAAATTTGACTATCTCAGAAAATTATGAAAAATTCACCATTGGATAATTTCAACGTCCTTATTTCAAAAATAACATTTATTTTATCTAAATACTTTTCTAAATATTTTAATTTTTTTATATTAAAAACCGACATTTATCGAAAATTCACGGGTTTTGACAGAAATGGATTTCAAACCTAAATAAATTTTTTAATTGCATTCATAAAATTATAAGATCATTTATATTAAATAAAAATTAATTTAATAATAATAATATTTTATTAAAATATTATTTAATTCAAAAATACCTTAATTTAATAAAATAGATTTCTGAATTAAATAATAACTAAAAACACCATTTTTTACTTTAAGAACTATTTACAATGTATCAGAAATGAATAGAAATTATATTCATTATTATATAGAAAAAATATTGTACATGAACATAGTAATACTTATTTGTTACATAACCCCTTAAAACAGCTGCATAAGACCTGAGGGTAAGTTGTGCGATGGTGACAGACTCTTAGGGTAGCTCAGATAACATCGCTCGAGTGGTAATTTCAATTATCTTCCACTTTTCCTGTAGACGGTCACGTTTGAGCTTAACATGGTGAAGCTCAGCTTGGGCTTGGTCAAGGGTGAAGCCTAAAGAAACCACCTCTTTTTCGAGCTCTGAAAAATGGGCTTCGTATGGTAAATTCTACTGGATGAGGCCATCGCTTCCTTTGTCTGAGTAAATTGGATTTGTTAACGTCCTATATTTATAATAATCATGTGATCACAGTTTAACAGCTATATTAGCAATGGTCAAAATTTTTAACATAAAACCAAAGAAGTTGACATCTTATAAAAACATTATTCTTACAGATACATTTAACTGGATCAAGAGGGATTTTCCATTAATGAATCTTTGGGTTGTTACAATATTCTCCCCTTAAGAAATTTCACCCTCGAAATTTTCCTTTTCCCACACTAAAACAGTTGTGAGAAACTCAACTTCATCACTTCCTCCGATTCCCAAGTTGATTCTTCAAACTTGTGGTTTCTCCACAACACTTTGACAAGGGGAATTGTCTTATTTCGTAGAACTTTTTCTCTACGATCTAAGATCTTCACTGGTTGCTCCTTATAAGAAAGAACATCTTCCAATTGTACCACCTCAGAAGAGAGTACATGTGAATGGTCCGGTATGTACTTTCTTATGATGGATACATGAAGGACATCATGTACTTTGGCCATAGAAGGTGGAAGTGCCAGTCGATAGGCAACAACCCCAACACGATCAAGAATCTCGATGGGTCCAATGTACATTTGTCTTAACATCCCTTTCTTTCCAGACCTCATGACCTTTTTCCACGGAGATATGCGTAGAAACACCATGTCTCCAACTTTAAACTCAAGTTCTCGTCGAAGATTATCTGCATAACTCTTCTGTCGACTCTAGGCTGCCTTGATATGCTTCTGAATGGTTTTCACCTTCTCCACTATTTCTTCGACCATTTCTGGTCCAAGAAGCTTACATTCACCGACCTCATCCTAACATGCTGGTTTTCTGCACATTTTCCCATTCATTGCATCATATGATGCCATTTGGAAGCTCGAGTGGAAACTATTATTATAAGAGAACTAAACCAGTGGAAGACGTTGATCCCATCCTCCTTTAATGTCCATTGAGAATTCTCTCAACATATCCTCAAGTGTTTGGATAGTCCGCTCGGATTGGCCATCAGTTTGAGGATGATAGGCCATACTGAAGTTCAGTTCAGTATTCAGAGCATGTTGAAGACTCTTCCTAAACATAGAGGTGAATCTTGGATCTCGGTCAGACATAATAAATAGTGGTACTCCATGAAACCTTACCAATTCACTGATATATATCCGTTCCAGTTGATCCAATGAGAAATCCTCCCGAATAGCAATGAAGTGTGCAGTCTTTGTAAGAAGATCCACAACAACCCATATTGCATTGTTGCCATTGGATGTCCTTGGAAGTCTGGTGACAAAGTCCATGGTGGTGTTCTCCCATTTCCATTCTGGTATGGACAATGGTTCCATAATCCCCGTAGACGTTTGCCTCTCTTCCTTCACTTGCTGACACAGTAGGCACTTTGATGTATATTTAGTGATCTCCTTCTTCATATTATCCAACCAAAAGTTTTCTTGGAGATCTCGATACATCTTTGTGCTCCCTGGGTGAATAGAGAAATTAGAACTATGTGCATCATCTAAAAGTTCCTTCTTCAGCTCCGGACATGATGGTACACATAGTCTTTTCCCAAACCTCACAATTCCTTCTTCATTAACATTAAACTCTGAGGATTTTCCATTTTTGATAGCTTCCACTTTTTCTGCAATTCCCACATCATCCTTTTGAGCATCCTTTAACCTTTCCAAAAGAGATGGTTGAGCAATAATTTGTGAAAGGATTGATGATGTTCCATTCTTTATGAATCCCACGTCCATCTTCATCAAGTCTAGGAAGATTGGATCCTTATCAATTCTCATCATTGATAGAATTGTTGGGTCCTTTCTACTTAGGGCATCTGCCACCTTGTTCGCTTTCCCAGGGTGGTAATGTATTGAACAGTCATAATCCTTAGTTGTCTCTATCCATCATCTCTAGCACATATTAAGCTCTTTCTCTATGAATATATATTTAAGACTCTTGTGGTCAGTATATATCTCAAATTTCTCTCCATGGAGATAATTCTGCCAGATTTTCAAGGCAAAGATCACCGCTGCCAACAAAAGATCATGCGTTGGATAGTTTCTATCATGGATTTTCAACTGCCTTGAGGCATATGATATAAATTTATCATTCTGCATCATCACACATCCTAATCCCTTTTATGAAGCATTACTAAATACCAAAAAAAGGTCCCCACATGTGGGTAAAGTGAGCATGGGTGCAGTGATAAGCCTCCTTTTCAACTCCTTGAATCTTTCTTCGTATTCATTAATCCAAGAAAACATTACTCCCTTTCGAGATATCTTAGTAAGAGGGTCGGACAACCGTGAGAAATTTCTCACAAATCGTCAATAATATCCAACTAACCCCAATAAACTACAGATATCCTTTACCGATGTTGGCCTCGAACATCCCTCAATTGCATCTATATTGGAGGGGTCCACAGATATCCCATTTCTTGTGATGATATGGCCCAAGAATGAGACCTCCTTCAACCATAACTCACACTTTCTATACTTGGCATAGAACTTCTCCTTGCGCAAAGTCTCTAGTACAGTTTTTAAATGCTCTTCATGCACCTCCTTCGTTTTGGAGTATATTAGAATATCATATTTAAAGACTACCACAAATTTTTCAAGGTAACCTCTAAAGAATCTATTCATCAAGTCCATTAATATTTCTGGAGCATTGGTGAGTCCAAAAGGCATTACTATGAAATCATAGAGCCCGTATCTTGTACGAAAATCCGTATTGGGGAAATCTTCCTTCTTCACCCTCACTTGATAATATCTCAACCACAAATCCACCTTGGAGAAGTATTGTGCTCCATGAAGCTGATCAAACAAGTCATTGATTCTTGGGGGAGGATACTTGTTCTTTTCATGATTTTTTTACGTTCACGATAATCGATGCAAAGCTGCATTGAACCATCCTTCTTCTTGATGAAGAGGACTGGTGCACCCCATGGTGAAGCACTTGGGCGTATGAAACCTTTATCCAGATTCTCTTGTAGTTGTTTTTTTTCAGCTCTTCAATATCAACAATAGCCATTCTATATGGAGTCTTGGATATTGGAAGTGCCCCAGGTATAAGTTCAATTGAGAACTCAACATCTCTTCTAGGAGGAAGACCAGACAGTTCCTCGGGAAACACTTCAACGAATTCCCTCACAATAGGAATTTCTTCAAGGATGGTTTCTTCCTTGGACTCAATCATCTGATCTAGATACGCATGATCATAAGGTAGTAATATCCATGCTTGAGATGATGGAGCTAAAAGAGATTCATCTTCCTCCTGACACTTGTAATGAATCAGGGGTCAATTCTCCATATGGAGTGTGATTTCCCTCTCCTGACAATTTATATTTGCTCTATATAAGTAAAGCCAATCCATGCCAAGAATTGCATCAAATTCCACCAGAGGGAGTATGATGAGGTTAGCCGGGAAATTCAATCCATAGATTATAACAGGGGAGGACTTATATTCATGGTATGAAATGATTTCTCCATTTGTCGTACTCACCGACATCATTACTTCCATGATTTGTGGTGGTGCTGGGATTGTTCTACTAAACTTTAGAGATATAAAAGAATGTGTAGAACCTGAATCAAAAAGTACGTTCTCTATTCTTGAATGAATAATTAGAATACCTGTCACCACTTCATTGTCAGGGTTCAATTTCGCAAAGGTGATGGGAAAATCTCTTCCTTGCTGTCTTGGAGGTCATTGGTTTCCTCCTAAAACCCATGGATTAGGGCACTGATTTGCAAAATGACCAGGTTCTTTCCATTTGTAGCATTGAACAACGCGTTGAAGTTTGAACGGAGCGTTCCTCTCCTCTGTCGCAGCCACAGGTCCTTCTTGCCGACAGTTAATAGCTAGGTTCCCTTCTCTTATACAACTGAAGCATTATCTCGTCCCCTTAAAGCAATTTACTGGGTGCTTCTTTCCGTGCTTTTGGAAAGTGGGGTGCTGGATCTTCTTAGAACCGTTGGATTTATCCTTCGGACCACCAGCATTGAAGTCCAACTTATTCTTCATGTCACCATGATAACCCTGTGATTCCCCGATCTCCATTTCAACCTTGAGGGCACATCAGAAAAATTTAGTCATAGATGTCGAAGTCATGGATTGGTAATGCTTTCCGCAAGCTAGGATTCATCCCACTAATGAAGAGGTCAACCTTGCATTTGGGGGTAACGACAAAGCCGGATGCGTATCGTGAAAGACTTGTGAAGTTTTCCTCGTACGTTCCAACAGATTCTTCAACTTTTTTCTTTAGGGAAAGGAAGTCCTTTTCCATATTAAGCCGGAGGGTGCGTGGAAAATATTTATCGAAAAACATCTTCTAGAAATACTTCCATTCCAACACCTCGATCTCCTCCTCAGGCTTCGTATTTTTTATCAACGTCTACCATTGATCAGATTCACCATCCATACGATAAGCATCCAGGAGAACCTTCTCTTGTTCAGAACATTAAAGGATGGAGAAGATCTTTTCAAAGGAGTTGATCCATTGTTCAGCGATTGTGGGATCGGATGATCCACTAACAGTAGGAGGCCTTTTCTCATGAAGCTCTCGATAGCAACTTGTTCTTTCTTAGGGGGTGTTGAACGTTCCTCTTGACCCGTGATTCTATTCAAAACATGATTTAGATGAGAGAGAATCATGACAAAGTTCGCAATTCCTGCTCCCATTGGATTGGAAATCTCATTAGTACAGTCATCACACTAATCTTCACAACGGTTGTTAGCCCGTTTCAACCTATTACTGACCATTGGCGGGAATAAAAGGAAATTTAGGGTTAAAACATAAAGGGTAATCAAAAGACAAAAGTTGATGACTTATAAATAAACTATCATTTCCTTAACTCAGGAGTCTATTGGATTCAATCTTGGATTTTCATGATCTACTATATAACATATATTCTTAAGGGAATTTTTTTAATTACCTTCATAAGGGTTCATACAAAGATTGTGAATTTATCAAAACATATCCCCCGGGAGTGTTGTTTCCTATAGTGCAGCAAGGCCCATTGTCATGCACCAGTTCCCGTTCGAGTCTAGCTCAAAGCGATGTTTTCAGGTTTTACCCCTAGGATACATCTGTTCCAGAGCCGTCTCTACCTGCTTGTATCCAGACAGGGATGTATTTGTTTGATAAAACACTTAGATAGTACTTAACAAAACATAGGGATGTTTTTATTATACTTAGTCTTGTATCTAAGGATTTACTAGGGTTTCTTAATCCCAAAAATAACTAAACCTATCCTCTGATACCAAATCTGACAACTCTACTTTTATTACAAACTTAAACATGATTTATTACATGAAACGTCACTTTATACAACAGGAATATCGAGAGGTTTAGTGTCTTTGGGGCTTATGCCCCTTACATAAAAACGTGAAACATGAAATAAAACATCTTTATTGAGAACTTCCTTTACATGACCACTACATTCCCTCGTACTTAGCATTGCATGGGATAACCTGAGAACATGCATAAGAAAAGGGTGAGATATAAAGCCCAATAAGGGAGTACACATGGAATAACATGAGGAGTACAATACATGTTAGACAATAGGAATATCAATAGAGCATAAAAGAAACATGAACATAAAGGCATGATAAATCATGATAATCATAACATTGAAATGTGGCAATAATACTTAACATTGAGTTAGCGTGAGCCAAGGCTCATTGCACATGGAGCATGAGTAAATCCTAATTGAACATGAAACCGGAGTAAATGTTCATTGAACTTGAATTATCGTGAGTCAACACTCATTGCACATGACATATAATGATACTATACTTTACCCAATTCATTGGAGCTCTATAAGGGTGCACCCTTTTTAAACATTTCATTTCATGCATAAGTGTGCCACATGGATCATAAAACATGGATTCATAAGACATAATAATTTATTCCACGATAAAGGAATGTGGAATTCATACATGAAACATTGTAATAAATATGTAAAGGTTCATAATGGTGTAAACCCTTGATAGAGAAATGGTCATGGTATCCACTACACAATGGCATTGGCATAGAAAATCGGTGCGATTTCAGCAGCGTAACGTCGTGGCATAAAAATTCATAAAAGTGGTTGATGAGAGAGAAAGGGGTTCATCATAATATTTACATGTAATGGAATGTATAGAGGTCATATAGATACATTTCCCATCAATTTTAATGTAATTTAGATTCATGATACAAAATTATTTCTTGAATGTAAAAGAAGAGAGAGAAGTTCCTTTCAGAATTTCGGCATAGTAACAGGTGTACATGGGAGGCATTTAATGGGAGATAAAGGGGTATCCCATCATTAAAACAATAATAGGGTAGTATGGGGGATGTGAGAAACCATACCCCAACATTCATAATTGAAATTAAAAGGGCAATACAACTTAAAGAAAATTGACTAAAGTGAGAAAGGAAGCGAAAACCCTTAGTTGGAAGTGTGCTTCGAAAGGCTAGAGAGAGGCTTATGAGATGCTTCTTGGGAGCTTCGGGCACCTTGGAAATATTCTAGAGAGAGTATGAAAGAGGTTGGAAGAACACCAAAGGCTTTGAGTGAGGAGGAAGTGGGAGATTGGGTGGGTTTATATAGGAAAGGTGAGGGAATTCTTTATTATGTAGGTTTGGGACCCCTTATATTAAATTAATCCAAACCAAAAACCATCCCATGGTTTTTGCCCATGGTTTTTGGGAAAGGGAAGAGGAAAAATATATTTTATAAGGCCAAAGTCGGAACTTCTTAAAATAATAAGTTTGCATATGTGGAGGTGAGTCACACTCTCATGGAAATTAATTTAAAAAGGAAAAGTGTTGACTAAGTCTTGAGGGGTCCATTAATGCTTTGAAAAGTAAGTCAAACAAACGCAAAATCCCATTATATTAAGGTTAAAACATATATTGGAGGAAAATAATGATTTTAGTAATTTATTACATTACTATTGGGTCATTATGATGTCATAAAACACATTATATATTTAAACAGTATTTCATTTTTACCGAAAAATTTGGCTGTCTCAGAAAATTATGAAAAATTCACCGTTGGATAATTTCAAAGTTCTGATTCCAAAAATAACATTTATTTTATCTAAATAATTTTTTAAATATTTTAATTTTCACTGTTAAAATAATAACCGTCATTTATAAAAAAGTTCACAGGTTTTGAAAGAAATGGCTTTCAAACATTAATAAAAATTTTAGTTGCATTCATAAAATTATTAGATCATTCATATTTAATAAGAATTAATTTAATAATAATATTATTATTTTATTAAAATATTATTTAATTCAAAAATCCATTAATTTAATAAAATACATTTCTTAATTAAATAATAACTAAAAACACCATTTGTACTTTAAGAACTATTTACAATGTATCAAAAATGATACAAATTATATTCATTATTATATAAAAAAATAATGTACACGAACATAGTACTAATTATTTGTTACATAACCCCTTAAAACAACCGCATAAGACATAAGGGTAAGGTGTGAGATGGTGAAAGACTCTTGGGGTGGCTCAGATAACATCACTCGAGTGGTAATTTGAATCAACATCCACTTTTCCCGTAGACGGTCACGTTCAAGGTTGACATGATGAAGCTCAGCTTGGGATTGGTCAAGGGTGAAGCCCAAAGATTCCACCTCTTTTCTAATATCTGAAAAATGGGCTTTGTATGGGGCAATTCTACTGGATGAGGCCATCACTTCCTTTGTCTGAGTAAATTGGATTTGTTAAAGTCCTATATTTATACTAATCATGTGATCACTGTTCAACGACTATATTAGCAACGGTCAAAATTCATACCATAAAACCAAAGAAGTTGACATCTTATAAAAACATTTTTCATAAAGAGACATTTAACTGGATCAAGAGGTATTTTCCATTAATGAAACTTTGGGTCATTACACACATAATCTCTATCCAAACCTCCAAACACAGTCTTCATCAATGTTAAATTCTTGTAACTTTATCTTCTGAACCAATTCTACCATTTCTTGTAACTCACCATATTCTTTCTAGTCTTTCTTAATTCTATTTGATAGAGATTATTTCACTTCCACAAAAAATAATATAGAGTAATTCCCTACACCAAAAAATTCTAATCCAAAATTTATCAAATCAAATACCAAAGGATCTCATTTAAAATAGATCATGGTTAATAAATAATATCTCTTTTGACTCAAAGTGTCACCCAATTTATTACATTTCATGGATGGTAATGAATTGTGCAATCATAATCCTTGATTAATTCCATCAATCTCCTCTATCTCATGTTTTATTATTTCTGAGAGAATATATACTTAAAACATATGTGATTAGTATATATTTCACCCTTCATTCCATACAAATGATGCCTTTAAATTTTTAAAGAAAAAAAACATAAGCTAATTTTAAATCATTTGTATTGTTAATTAACTCTTGAGTATTCATCTTACATAAAGCATAAGAAATTACTTCATCATTTTGTTTTATATGTAACCTAATCCATTCAATGAAGCATCACTAACTTTAACAAATTATCCATTTTTGGAAGGTAGTTCCAAAACTGGAGCATTGGGAAATCTTTGTTTGAATTCCTAAAAATATTCATAACAATATTTTGTCCAGATGAACTTAACACTTTTTCAAGTTAAAATAATCTGTGGGATAGACAACCATCCAAAATTTTCAACAAACCTTATGAAAGAACCATCTATACCCAGAAAACTACGAATCTTACTTATATTTTTTGGTCTTGGATATCCTTCGACAACTTTTTTAGCTGGATCAATAGTTATGACATCTTTAGAAACAATGTTACCCTGGAATGAAATTTTTTGAAACAAAAACTCACACTTTCTGAATTTCCCATATAGTTTATAATCATTTATGGACTACAAGACAACCCTTAATTGACTTTACTACTCCACTTTACCTTTAGAAAATACCAAAATATATTTAATAAACACAACCACAAAATTATCCATGAATTAATGGAAAAATATATTCATATGAACCTTGAATATAGCAGGTTCATTGGATAACCCAAAAGGAATAACTTAAAGTTCATAATGGCTATATCTAGTACGAAACGTGTTCTTTGGAATGTCTAATTCCTTTACTTTCAAATGATTGTACCTTGACCACAAGTCAATCTTCGAAAAATATTGTGCTCTCTGTAGTTGGTAAAAAAAATCATCTATATGTGAAAAAGGATAGTTGTTCTTAACAATGATGTTATTCAAGGATCTATAATAAATGAAAAGTATCATTGAACCATCTTTCTTTTTAATAAATATGATAGGAGAACCCCATTGGGATGTTCTAGGTTAAAGGAATCTTTTCTCTAATAACACCTACCATTTCGTCTCTTACTCTAAAAGTTCAATTTTACCCATTCAATACGGGGGTTTTGAAATTTTATTAGAATCATGAACCAAGCCAATAGAAAATTCATCTTCCTGGCCCGGTGCTATAGCACGAAACACATAAGAAAAAACCTCAAGATACCCATTTACCATTACAAATCATTAATATGAATAGATACATTGTTTTCAACAATATGTGCAAGGTAACATTAAGTTCCATGTTTTACTAGTTTTATAGCTTTGGTATTTTTTTTCAAAAGTAAGGGTTCATCCTTGAAAAAAACTGAAATCCTTTCTAAAAAGAAACCTCTTTAGCTCTACAGTAAATATGGGCATGATAAACTGAATTCCAATCTATAGACAAAATAACCTCAAACTCTACTAGAGGCAAATAAACAAGGTTTACATGTAGATTATTTTTGCACACAAGGACATGGAGGTTATTATAATTTATTTTTGTGTCAACATTTCCCCATGATGTATTTACGACATGTTTAGGATTAATATCTTGAGATGGAATTCCCAAATTAATATAAAATTTCTTGGAAAAGAAAAAAGTGTTGACCTAGAATCAAACAACACATTGGAACAATCTAAATAAATAAAAAATACACATGATACTAATTCATTTGATTTCCAAAAATAATTTGAATTAGTTGCAATGGATTTCACCACACCATTCTACTTGTATTCCAACTTCTTGTTGTCATTTGAGTTCGTATTCGGATACTCATTTTAATAATGACCCATTTCATTTCATTTTAAACATTTTAATGATTGTAAATCAGATTTTGTCTTACCTTTACCCATATCATTTACAGTGTAATTACGAGTCATATGTCCCATTTTACGACATCTGAAGCACTTAATGAAATTAAAAAGGCATTCCCCAGTGTGCTTCTTATGAAAATTTCTACAAACTGTAAACTGAAGTTTCTTACCATTAGGCATTTTCGAAGTGTTATTACCTTTCATCTTATACGATGACCATTTTTTTTTTCAAAGATCACCTGATCGTTAAAAAACACTATTTCCACCTTCTCTGAATATCGAATTATTTTTACATAACTTTTTAACTCACGAGAAGATAATTCCATTTGATACATGGGCATTAATACTGAGTAAAAATGATTTATTTTACTATAAATATCCCGTATAAAATTTCGAGCATACCTTTCTTATTAAGTGATTTTTTCTTTATAAGTAGCCACTAGGTCATCCTACTGCCTCAATTCAAAGAATTATTTTTTCCGTCATATGTCGAACTGCCATAGGGAAATATTTCACAATGATCACACCTTTGAATGCATCCCAGTCAAAAGAATCAATCTACCCACTATCCCTGATATTTTTAGCCATCAACCACCACTGAAAATCTTCACCATCAAAATGGTAAACATCAAGAATAACATTTTGATTTTATGAACACCCCATGACATCAAAAATATTTTTGAGTACATTAATCCACCCATTAGATAGAAGAAGGTAAGATGGTACTCCGAATGATGGGGTAAGTTTCTTCAGGAAATTTTCCACTACTAACATGTTCCTTTGTGGTTTATTCGGATGATCTCATGCATGGATACCACCACAATTTATACCCAAATTCAATTGTTCCATCACTTCAACAAACTATTCAGTTCTGATTCTGTCCATTTCTGGTTGCTGATTTGGCAGGTTGTTTTGCTCTTGATTTCATCCCATCAAAGATACCATGTTTCCTCTATAGAAAACCGTTTTGAACATAAACATTTCTTAGATGAAGAAATATGGTAATATTCAAATTCTATATCATTTTAATCTTACCATAAAGTATAAATATTTTGTGAATATTTGTTTAACAATATCCAAACTCTTAAAGTTATCTAAACTGAAATCTAATAAAAATTATAGGTCCCCGGCCTTAAATAATACATAATCATTATTGTTGATCAAAAATTTACTTTCTTTCACATTGGGCATCATTTTAGGTTTGTCATTTTAGAGAATTAGTCCATAACTATTACATTACATGTCAAATATTACAATGTATACAATTATACACTATCTAATTTTTCCCACATCAATAAAACTCCTTAAAAACAATAATTATTTTCTAGATAAAAATATTCTGGAATTCTTCCTTTCTCATACCATTCCTTATACCATGTGAAAAACATTTTAAAAACATGGGATGAGCATAAAATTCTTATTAATGGTTATAATATAAAGAATGAAAACATTAGTCCATTAGTACATTCAAATCAATGAAATCATATTTTTCACTCATAAAAAATAAAATATTTAATATACCTCCAGAAATAATAAGATCTATGAATAAATCATAAATTTTCTAAATCATAAATGTAACATGTGACATCTATAAAATACATACATTGTTTCTTTCACAGATACATAAGGAGTAACATTCATAGTTACCATTGGAATACCCATCAAAATATATTCCATAAATCTCTTAATAGATACCTTAACGTTTACCTCTGTCACATTACCCAATGCATTGGGGAGATATCATGGGCTCACCGACCCTCAGCTTGTGATGGAACCACACATATACTTAAGTAATTTCTAGGAACCATAACATCATCATAATACATGAACAATCATAAATGTAAAACAATATTTCTACATTGACATAATAAGAAATCATATCAAGATATTGATATAATCAATCCATTTTCAAAGACCATTTTCAACACCAAAATACCTAAAAAGTGATATCGTATTTACTTTTCATTTTCAAAACATTATGTCATGTAGAAGTAGCTAAATATCAAATAATTATTGTGGTGGTGGATGGGTCATTGTCATTACGTACGTTAAAAAGAATCATTCCTATTTTTCCTTTAGTAAAACACATCATAAAAAAGATTCAATTTGAAAATTATAAATTAAATAAAATTAAAAATGGTATAATTATACGCTGTATAAAATAATGTCATGTATAATCCAAAATATGATTCAATAAATGGAGATTGAGATGTAGTCTCATACCTTAAGCCTGACTTGTCTTGTTTGTTCTTTATATTACTAAAAAATAAACATAGGTCAACTTATACTTTCTGTAGAACCTTTTTGATGTTTATTTTTCATTTTATATTAATTATTATCTTGTTACAAAAAATTCATTATTATTTATGTTCATATTAGTTGTTTTGTCGATATTCGGTACTTGAGTCAAAAATGAAATGGTTTGATGTAAATTATCAATGTGGTCAATATTACATAATCTCTAGAATATTATTCCTTATTTAAATATAATATATATCCAATATATATATATATTAATAATATCCATAATATTTGGAGATATGAAATTAAATTCATTGGTCAAGGAGATAGTAGGCCATACGAACTCATGAGCACTGCTTTCATTTTTTTCATATTAAAAGAATAATAACAAAATTATATAAATGTATATTATAATAACATTATTATATTTATTTAAAGTATTTATCATAGGTTTAATAAAAACAACTTTTATATGTTCCATGTATATCATGAACATGTCATATCCCTTTAAGGGGTAGTAGTCCACACTTCCTCAATGAAATTATCGTATTTACACATCAACTAAATAATAAAGTTAATTTTTTAATAAAAATTACATAATCATAGAGACAATAAAAATATAGTATATATTATATAAAAATACTGTACCATTATATTGTCCACCATGAGAGGTGGGGGGGCAGGTGAATTGAACAATCATCATTTATTGAGGCAGTAATTCATCGTACACGGAAACAGTATGTGAGTATCCATTAGATGAAGGTCTATGCATGTTTAGTTTGAATAGTACTCATAAAAAGATCCTAGTATATTAAGGATACTTATTTTTTTATTTAATCAAAGAATACAAAGATCATAGGGAGTGTAGAAGGAAAATAATGGAAATGAACTTTACATAAGACTTTACCACTAAACAAGACAACTTCTTCTGATTTGATCCAAAAAGATTTCTTGAATTGATTTATTCCAAAAGTAAGGCTTTTAGGAGGAAATGAGGGATGTTGGGAGATTATTGGATCATAATTTTGATGAGTAATGTGGCTTGATCGATGTGAGTAATTGGGTATATGTGTTGGCCTTTTATAAGAGGGATGAGGGGTACTTTTGGAATGTCTTGAAATATTAATTCACTATAAATTCAATTTTGATTAAAAATGGCCCAAAACATATTTAATTAAAACATAATTTTATATTGGTTCAAATAAACATCATCCAATAATTTTTAGGAAAATTTTTGAATATTTTTTTAATCCTTATCTATTTGGTTTAACCCTTATTTTACCCTTTTGAAACTAAAATTGATATCAAGTTATTTACATATTGTGGGTTAATGTAATTACCATATCATGACAAAATACCCCCAAAAAGTAATTTATGACATATTTGTAAATATTTTAAACATTTTTCAACATCATATACTTTTTAGAATTTAATATCACTTAATTTATTTTATATTTTATATTATGATTTATGTTAGTTTTGGACACTATTCATACATGACTTTTTTTATAAATTCATAAAAAATTTATTACTTTGAAAAAAAATTGACTCAATAATAACATGTCATATTCACTTATATAATTCATCGATGAAATTAATTATATCAAATAATATTTATTTCCATATTTATAATATCATTTATCAAAATCATTGATTAAAGAAGTAATCGATACATCATCATTGTGTCATAATTAAACTTATTTATTTAAAGTATAAAATTTACAAATAAAATATCATGAGGATTGAAATAATTTTATATTTCTAATTAATATTTATAGTCTAATATATCACTTATAAAACTCCATATAATTTTTTTTTTGTAAGAGGATATATGTACATGTTATTTTTTTCATTACTTTAAAATAAATTATTATAACATTTCATTACCACTACCAAGTGGCTCCCAAATATCAAAATTTCATCCAAATGATTCCCATGGTCATACAAAACTCATTAAATAATATTTTTTCACGTTTTTGGTAGTTTCATATTATCAAAATATTATTCTTTACCCTTATTTACTAGATTTTCCCTTTAACCATGGTAAATAAAAATAATTACTAATGTGACTATTCATAAGGTCAAAAAAATAAAAGGTACCAATTCCAACAATTTGGATATTATGATCCCAAATATTGAATCCATTTCTCCAAATTCAAAATAACTAATTTTTATAAAATAATTTAAAAGTAATTCCCGTTGTCAAAACCATAACACCGGTTTTTAAGAAATAAAAAAAATCAAAAGATTGACATGTGTTTATGTCAAATTTCAACGTGAAATCACTTATAATGACCGAAATTTTATTAAATTATAAAAATAATAATCCCATTAAAATTTAAATACCATTAAAAGGATAATATAACAATATAAATAATGTTTATGGAAAGATAGTTTGGCATTATTTTATACTATTCATTAATATGTGGATTTTAACAGAAAAGTTCAAAAATTTCACTTAAAGTAAATTTTGATGTCCTAATTCTAAATAAAGAATTTATTTTGTCAAATAGAACATATAAAAGTGAAAACAAAACTATATTAAAAAGGGATCTCCATTAAAAGGTCGTAAACGGACCTTGTAAAATTTTAGAGTATTTTATGCTTAAAATTGGATTCATTCTAATTTTAAGCCTCTAAAATTTATCGGATAAATGTAAAACCAATTAACCAATATGTATAATCATATTTTAAATCCTTAATTCCAATAAAATGGTTTGGAATTAACTACCATTTTACACAATAATATTATTATATTATTTTTCAGTATAACTCAATGTTTTATGAAATGTAAGATTTCAGAGAAACCCAGTATTGTGTGTTGAGTGCGGTATCGAAAAAAGCATCCCATTTATTGTAAAAATAATATCATACTCATAAATATTAATATAAGTCAAAAACTATTATTCTATAGATACCTAGAATCATACCCATATATTTATAAATAGTTATTAAGAGGGTTAAGATGTGATTTCAATATGGATGGACAATTTTAATATTTTATAATATGTAGTTATAAGAAAATTATTTATGGTTTGAAATAATTTTTGATGTAATGATGCAATACTATTTTATGATCATGATTTTTAGGTCATGAATGATTCATATAGATCACAATATTATGTAAAAATAGTATTATTTATTAAATATTATTATTCATATATCATGTTCTGTCATATAGTCATAGGATTATTGGATGGTGATATATTTCTATGTTTTCAAAATTTTATAGTGATTTATATTGCTTTGTTGAAAAAAATTCTGAAAGGTGAGATTGTTGTGACAAAAAAGTTATTTGATGGATTTTGTGATAAGTGTGGTTGAATAATTTTTAAATAAGTTGTGATTGATTCAGTTGTTTTTTTTTTCAATATATTAATTGTATTACAAAAAATCCTAATGATTATTTTGATATTCCTATGTGTTTATATATCATGTGAAAAATTCATGAGACTAGAAAATTTTATGAAGTTGTTGATGGAATTCCACACTACAAATAATAGCATTGCGCCATAGTAGTGGATTTGGAAAAGGTGGACTGTACATTAACATGAGTCCACATCATAACAGTCTATTGGAATTTTTTTATGCCACATCACAAATTCAGTTTCCATACTATAGAGATTCAAGATTGTGGTTTACATAAAATCATGCTAATTATGTGTATCGACACTATTTAGGAGAATCAATACGAGTTCTTCACACCATAATGTAAGACCATGCCATATAGGAGGTCATGTCAAGAATATTTTAGGACCTTAATACTTTCTTTCTATCTCTAAACTATAGTTCTAATAATATAAAAAGGACTACTCTACGATAAACATGCCATGCCACATTAGTGTTTCATTGAATTATTAGTGGTTCTAGGATATTGAAGAACTCTACCCCATAATATTAATTATTTTATCCTTATGTAAATATTGCGTAAAAACTAGTAAAAACCAATGAGATATACCATAATTACGTTGAACATTCCTTATAATATATTTAATATAGTTAATCAGTGTAGTCCAAACAAGAATTGTGACATGGGTTCATATTAAATATTTGGTGGTTATAACGACCTATTTTACCAACTAAATCAAATATAATGGTCATTATGAAAGTGAGATAAGATTAAAGGTTTTATATTCAAGATGGGAATTTGAATTGGAATTTCAAATTCAATATATGAAGTGTTTGAAGATGGGAATGTTGAGTAGATTTGGGATGTGTTTATTAGATGAGAATAATGTAGAGTTTAAATAATTAGAAGGGTATATAAAAAATGTAATAGATGGGAGAGATCTCAGTTGTGCTTACAATGGTTGATGAAGAATATAATGATCATCACTACATCAACAAATGAAGGATATGTTTAGAAGGATTTATTTTTATTGATATTAATTTATTTATCCTTATAAAAGTGCGTAAAGAACTATCATAGATGAGAGACATGTTATAACAAGAGTCCAAGGGTTTAAACTACTTGTTTTACCACTATATTGAATCCAATTAGTTGTATGATATTGGTGGAATTGAGATCACACTAAAGGCTAGCCTTCCCTTTTTGGGAGGTGAACATTTTAAATATTATCTTTCCTTTATGTGTAACTATTTGGAAGTGGTGAAGACTGAATATAAACAATGTAGAGGGTTGTTTCCTCAAGGAATCTTAACATGAAATTAGATCCGTAATTCACCACCCAACTAAATGATTCGTTATTTATCCATGATGTTTTCTTTAAATCATTCCCCCATGAATGACTTGTTATACTCAAGAAGTGACTATAGGTCTACTTAAAGAAAAAATCAATCCATTAATCATGAACATAAAACAAAATCTCTCATGTATCTTATTGGATATGTCCATGATGAAATAAGGATCAAATAATTGGTATTTTTATCCCCCTAAACACCTTATCACTCTAGTATATAATTCACACCTGGAAGTCCAAAAATGATGAATCTGGATACAACTTAATGTCCTCCCAGTTGATCATATGTTAATGGAAATTATCATACCATTAAAGATGATACACGAGGAACATTTTCTGCATACCACGATACCGTGGAGGAGATCCCGATCGGAAAACCTTTAATTTTAAATGTTTGATGATATAAAATGGTCCCATAAACTACAAAACCATATTACATTGCCTATGAAAATAATGATTTCCCTACTGAGGTAGAAAAGAATAAAACCCTATTAGCCTAGATCTAGTGGTTAATTAATTTAATTGGCACTTGATACAAGAAATAACATCACAATGGACAATATTTTTTAGTTGTTCTGGTAAACTAGATATATACATGAATCTCATATAACAATTAAAAACATAAAATACAACATATAACATTATTTTATAATGAAATTAACTCCCTTATAATATCCCTTCATATAAATCATAAAACAATTCGTAGTATTTTGGGGAAAATAAAACATAATAATTGGGTGATCTCAGATACTCAGTAAGCGTATGTGTAAAGTGGAACATATAATGAATGAATGAAAATAATGAAAATGGAATGGTAAATAATTTAAACACAATCCATTTAAAAATAATTTGAGAATAATATTGAATAAATAAATGATTATAAAATAAATCCATATAAAATATCACCTGAGTTGGAAACATATCCATGAATATTCTAACTAATTGAATAATCACATAGACGTTAATAATATATCTCATAATGAGGTAATGAAATTTTTTTGACATCATAAAATCAATTTCAATTCATTTACAAAAATGTTTTAAAACTATTGGTAAATAAACATTAGATTTATCCAAATTATATTTCTCGTTATACCTACTGATGCATCTAGGGGATATATTAATTTGTGCCCAATCCATAACATAATGAGTCCAATGAATTCTACAAATAAAAGGGTTGAAACTTAATTAATATAAACATTTATAATGAGGAATTAACATATCAAATTTTAATAATTACCCCAATCAATAATAAAAATCTATATTATCATATGATTGTAATCATACTTGTGATTCCGGTTAGCAAGGGAAGATCATCTGAAAGACATATAAGCCTATGAAGAAAAGGTCTAAAAGATTGCTTGAGTTGGTCCATATTGATGTGTGTGGGCCAATTTATCCATGGGTTATTGATGGGAGGAGATATTATGTTTTATTCATTTATTACTATATTAGAAATGGCATCGGTATCAATAATCACCCACAAATCTGAAGTGTTCAGTTGCATTTCAAGATATCGACGGGAATGTGAAAAGATGCTTGGTCAGAAAATCTGGATGATTCGAAGAGACAATGGAATAGAGTTCAAAAATAGCCATGTGGTTGATTATCTTGAGAAACATGGGATAAAGAATCATGTTTCAATAGTAATAAGTCTATAGTAGAACTAAGTTTTTGAGAGAATAAATCGAATTTTGAACAACATGGCCAGAACAATGCTCATTGAGAAATATCTTCTAGAGATGTTTTGGAAGGAGGTAGTGATGAAAAAAGTCTACATATCAAATAGATAAATATTGAACCAAAAAAAGTAAAGACCCCATAAGGGCGATGGTATGGAAGGAATCCATCATTGATATAATTTTGTGTTTTAGGAAGTAAGTGTTTCATTATCAATAATGAGAAACATAGGATTTTTGAATCTTTGGAGATAAAGTGATATTTATTGGCCACTAAAACAAGAGAAATGAATATGAATGAATTAATAAATGTCTAGTTATTATAGTTGAAATCCATGATGTTACTATAGCAGATAATGCATATAGTCTTAAACAAATACATGACGAGACTCAGGATGATATTGTTTTTAGAAATGAGAAAGTCATGAGATGTTCCAGATCTATAGGATGATTCAGAAGAAGACTCAAATGATGAGAATAAATCAGTGACTACCTAAAGACTAGTGAAAAGGAATAAAATTGATAGGAAGAATATTACAGGTGATTAGACAGCACCGGTGTAGACATGGAAAATGAAGTCTCTACAGAAAGCATCATACTTTTCATAGGTGGAACCTAAATGTTTTGATGAAGAAACTGGATATGAGAACTAGGTTCAATCCATGATTAAATAACTTGACCAAATTGATAAGAATCAAACATGGGAGATTGTTTCAAGACCAGTAGACAATAATTTCATAGAGATGAAATGGGTTTTCATCACAAAAAAATGAACAAAGATGGTTTTGTGATTACAAAAAAATAATTAATTGTGTGCAACATGTACTCCAAGGTAGAGGGTATAGATGTAGGTGAAACATTTTCATCGGTTGAAAGGGTGGAGACAATCATATTATTCTTTGCCATAGCAGTACAATTTTTTTTGAGGTTTCAACTATGGATTACAAGTAAGAGTTTCTGAATGGATTTCTAGAAGAAGAATTTTACATGGAGGAAACAGATGGTTTTTTCATCCATGAAGATGAGAATATGATTTTTCTACTAAAGAATGAGTTATATCGTTTGAAGCAAGCACCAAGAGCATGGTATTAATTGATCGATAATTTTATAATGAATCTTGGTTTTCTGCATGGTGGAGTTAATTACAATATGTATTTCAATAATGGAAATAGTCAAAGGAAGATGGTGATGGTTTATGTCGATGAAATAATATTTGGTGGATCAGATGAAGCATAATGCAGACAGTTTTTTGAATTCATGAAAAACGAGTTTGAAATGTAAATGATTGGCGAGCAGACATTTTTCCTAAACATAAAGCTTAAGAATGGAAGAAATGACACATTTATCTCTCAATATAAATATTACAATTTTGTTTTGAGATGTTTTTGAATGGATTATTCCAAAGAGATGATGTATATAATTTCTACCTAGATGAAACTATCACGGGATGATGAAGGAAAGGTAGTTTAAAAAATAAAATATAGGAAAATTAGTGGAAGTATGTTGTACCTAATAGAAACAAGGCCTGATATTGTATTTTCCACATGCTAAGTAGAATATTATCAAAGCAATACCATGGAAATATACATGATTTTATTAAAAATAATTGTTTATTTTATCAAGGGAATATTGGCTTTTCTCCTAATGTATAATGATAAATATCCACTAGAGTTATTGGGATATACATATGCGGATTGGGACAGTAAAACATATGATAGGAAATCAATATAAAGAGGTTCATTTTATTTTGGAGGATTGTGTATTTCATGGCTATTAATGAAACAAGATTTTATTTAATTGAGCACCGTATAAGATGAATACATTACATCTACTAAATCTTTCATAATGCTTTTTTAGATGAAGTAACAACTTGAAGATATGGGAATTGAAGTGCAATATACAATTGAAATCCATTGTGATAAATCAAGTGCTATAAATCATCGAAAAATCCAGTCCATCACTCGAGAATAAAGAACAATGAAATCAAATATCACATTATCAAGGAGAAGGTGGATCCAGGGCTTATGACGTTAGAGTATGATCCTACATAACAACAATTTTAAGACATTCTAACAAAAGCCTTACCCAAAGATGAATTAGAAAGGAATCGACAAGCTCTGGGAGTCTATTCTACTTCATGCACTTGAAATAGTGTGGATGTGTGTCCCCCTATCCCTATGGTATAATGTGTTTTTACCTAATGTATTGTTTTGTGTTCTTAACTGTATTGACAATAACCTTGATGTTCCCTTTGGGTTCATTGGAAAATTGAGAGAAAGTGTTACTATTCAGGGGGAGGAAAGACATGGGGAGAAGCTGTTAAGTAGGGTAGAGTGATAGGGGGAGTTAGAGTTGAGCAAAATCTATTTTTTTGGAGGAGCTATATTATAGGGGGAGAATTAAATCTAACGATGGTTGACGTGATCGATCAATTATTCGATATCATGAAAGTTGAGGTTTATGGCGAAATGAGTATATCGGAATTAGTGTGGTTACAACCATATCTATTATAAATGAAGCGATTAATTGATAAAATTTGAATTTTACTCATGTTTATCATGCCGAGAATGGATCATGTGGTCTTAGAGTATGTGTTGAGTAAATCCTTCATCATTATTTGAACTACATGAAGAAAATGACGGTTGAAGATTAAAGGAGCTTTAACAAGATATCAAAATCCCAAGTATTATTCTGATAATAGTTATAAACAAACCCAAAGGGGGGGATTACTATGAAAAAATCCCTCCATCTATCCAGTCAGAATTTTTTGGGTGTTATTTTGTTTTTTGACAAAGCCAGGTGATACCAAATGATAATGGTTGGTGTATTCTGAAGACATGTTTTAAGTTGCTAAGTTTTCCAGTGTTTGACAAATTTTTGGGCCACAAAATCGGGAGTTTGATGTTGGAAAAGAAAGTATTTCTTCATAAGAGTGAATTGTATGAAGAACGTTGATGAAAATTGGAAAAATATGATTTCCACATACCACAATTCATTGGTCGCATACCATGTTCCAAGAATAGTACACAGAGTAGTGGGAATGGTATACTGGAGCGGTCCCTGAAACCAAAATGGTTGGCAGTGAAAGGTGATGCGGTACAACGATGGTGTTTTATCAGTGTAGGAGATTGATTGTATATGAGAAAAGTTAGTATGTAGAAGGTGTGAAAAAAGGTTTCCAAAATTAGTGTGGATCGTGGTATTTGGAGGACCAGTATGCGGTAAAGACTGTACCGAAACAATTATTTGGAAAATCTTGTATTAGAGGATATTTATGATATCTTTTACAATATAGGAATCATTAATCTCATGGATTATAAGATATATTGAATATTATTTGGGAATATATTTTTTATCCTGGAATTTGGCAATCTTCGAAGGATGTTTTCGATGGATAAATCCACCACAGCTGAAGGGGTTTGAGAAAAAGAAATTCCGTCAAAATTTTTTGTAGAGAACTGTAACCCACAAAGTGATGCGGTACATAGAGGAAGAATGCCTGATAAGAAAGTAGTTTTTGAAGTTAATCAATGAATAGAGAACAATTCACTAACAAAACGTGATTTACATAAGATGTTCACGGAAGCTGGAGCATTACATGATAGCAAAGGCGGAGGCAGTCGGCGAACAAAGTGAGGTTTGCGGAAGAGGAATAGGTACAAAAATGATGTGTTCCATGTACCAAACTTAGTAATAAATATATGGGAGAATAAGGTGGTTTTATATTTTTACAAGGAAGATTGAGAAAGCATCAAATTAGTTTGCAAAAGTATTTTTCAGTACCAAATAGTACTTGAGAAGGTGTGAATCATCTCCAAGTGGAAACAAAACAACAATGGTGCATCTACCTATAGATGAGGATTCTTGAATTAATGAAAATGAAGGGACCTACATTTCCATAAACTATGTTTCACAGAAAAGATGATAAACTATGTGTGGATTCCTTTTCCAAAGTAGTGAGCATAGAAAGAGGAAGACAGTGACCCTTTCCACTGGTAGAGAGCCAGAGAAAGAGGCATAAGTGAGTGACCCTGGGGAATATAGTGAGTAGACCCAAAACCATGTAAAGTCAGTGAGCCTAGGTATTGAAGATTTGTCATGAACATTGTACTCATTATTGGAAGTAAACCATAGTGAATTTTGTATATCAGCAAAATGTCGTTGTATGCTCCCTGGATATAGACCAGTGACGGTGAACCAAGTAAAAATTGTTCTATCCTGTGCATGATTGAATATTTTTTCATATATTGCTACATGAGGGAGAGAGAATTGAATGTTTTCGAAAAAAATCATGATCTGAAATGGAAAAGGTTTTAATCTATCATATCCTGATTGACCCCCCTCTCCAGGTTTTCGACCTAGTAGACCTAAAAAACCATTATAGCAATTATAAATATGACAGTTGGAATAATAATATGACTATTAACAATAGTAATATGGCCATTTGCATAGTAAAAACCTCTATGAATGTTTCAATAAAATATAGGTATATTATATATTAAATTATATTGTTATATCATGGAATAAGTAAATAAATGTTTTAAAAATGAAAAATTAAGTATTGGTATTTTTGAGAAACATAAATTATTTTTTATAATATCAAAATTATTATAATAATTTGATATAAATTGAATTTTTCATAAAATAGTTCATAAATTAACAATTTTTTTTATAATTGTACCATAATATTTTGAGAACATAATTAATTTTACAATGATTCGTAAAATCCATTATAAAATTAAAATAGGTACTTTTTAGAAAATATTGATTTTATTTAAAAAATAATTTTCTCATCTTTATAAAATTATTTTCATAAAATAGATTTCATTTTATAAATTTACTTATCAAAAAATTGACATGGTTATTTTTTTGTATTTTTCTAAAATTTCAAAATTTTAGGTGAATAGTGAAATTCGATAATTTCGGATATTTAACAAATACATGAATTATTGAGTCATTGATGATGTATAAATGATGTAAGAAACCAATTTTTACTAATAACAAAAAATATTTAATATATTTAGTCATGGTAATCAATAGTATTGATAGTCTTCAGCCAAATAAATATAAAAATGAATAAAACAATAAAAAACCCCCCTCAACTCCCCTATAAATACCACCCTCTCCACATATTCTCCTCACACTGTATAGTATTTTAATATTGAAAATATTATTCCTAAATTACTCTTATAAACCTTTTCTTCATGTCTTGTTTTTTTGGTCCCACCAAAAGACAAATTCTTAGTTCCTTAAGAAGGTTCTGAAGGAGACAATATTCAAGAGGTAAAATCATCCTTCGTCCTCTTTTAATTTCTTTTCCTTTCATATAATTCCCTCAAGTCCCTATATAAAGTGACATGATAACTCCATTATAAAACACATATTTTAATTTTATTATTATAATTTAATATCAATAATCAAACATATTTTTTCTCCTTTTATTCAAAAAATGAAAACATCATCCGTGATGTGTCGGTTCACAGCATTCATGGCGATGAGTTTTCATTTTTCATTAACACCTTCATGGTTTATCATAAAACCATTATTATTGTTAAATTTGATTATAATATGTAAATTAAAAACATTTTCAGGTTATATAACTAATATATAATCAAAATATGAAATAAAATGATACTCTTTTGTGATGGGTATAAAAACACCAAAATAAACTATTCATTTTCCATTAATGATTTATATAATGAATCATTATAATATTTGAAAAAATTATATATTTGGAAAATTTAAAATTATAAAAGTATATTAATACCATTTCGTTCAACAGATGGATTTCTTCTTCTATTTTACATGAACTATCACAATTAAACTCAAGTGAACTGACTATAATACCATGAAATGAATTCTACCATAATGATAAAATTAAATAATATAACTGAACGAAATACATATTAAAAAACATAATAAAATTTTAATAAATAAAAAACATTTTGAGAAGTTTCATAATTATGTAATTAATTAATATAATTTTATTATTTAGGATATTAAGTAAATGGTGGAAGACTTTTACACATAAGGTAAGGGATCTTTCGGAACATCCATTTTTTCGTTCAGATTACGCTTTCTCATTCTTCACACTAAAGTATTTATTCATAATTATTATTTATAGCTTATAAATTCTATTTATATGTTCCAAAAAAATGTTTCTATATTAATTAAACTTTCATTTAAGGGTAAATAATTTTTTTAAATGTTCCATTTTCAATTCCTCTTGATTGTCAAGCTCAATTAAAGGGAACATTCCAATTTATTACCCCTATAAAAGTATATTACGTAATATATTTTAAGAAACAATTATTTTTATAAAATCTCTAATTTTATCATTAAAAACGATCATATTTCATTTTTGTTATATATAAAAATATTCCATTGTTGTATATAAATTCACTTTGATATTTTTTCATAGACTGCACTAAAGTGGCTCCATTATATAGTATCTTAAACACAATTTATATAGGCTTTCACATCATTTGGACATAACATCTCATGATATAATATTATTATACATTTTTAATATACATATAACATTTAAATCCATTATTTCATGGACACCATAATGACATGCCCATTGGTTATGCCGTATGATATGATTATGATACCCATTTCTTCTCATGTGTTACCCTTATGTTTAATACTTATTATGGAAAATATATACCTGATCATGTTAATATGGGTTAAAGAAAATATAAATCCAAATTAATTATTTAATTTTTAGTCTCATGCCACGTCATGTATGGTATTAGATATGTAAACCAAACCCATAATGGGACTTTCTCCACCATGTGATATAGTATTGGTAGTCCATTTTGACCCATATTTCTTTTGATGTTTTATGTTTCTTACACATTCTTATATTTAAATGATTATGTGATAAAATGTTATATATTTTATTATTTAATATTTTTATTCATGTTCCATTCATTTCTATAATCACATAAGGCCTTTTAACCCATGTGTTAAACATTATTCTTGTGTTTATTCCCATAATGGGTTTTTAGGTCAATCATTTTCTATGTACTCCCTAGGTTATCATTTGAAGATTTATAAGATAAAATTAAGTTATTATATCATTATGTAATAAAATTAATGTGATGTTTTCTGTTTTGAATTTTATACAAACAATCTTCCAAATACATTGGACATTACAATCCTTTGTTTTAATTTGATGGTTAATTATGAATAAATCATGGAATAGTATTTGTAAAAGGATAGGGTCAATATAGTGTCTATATATATTTATTTAATGAATATATATGATATTTATTATTATTGAAAGATAATTTATCAATTTCTTTCTTTCTTTCAAACCATTGAAAAATGAAAACATTACCTGTGTGTACGTGCAAACTACCACTTCCACAATGTGATGTAAATCAATTCTCGTCACCACCATACATGGATGTTTTCAAAATTTTATATAAAAAATATATATTTTATTTATATCATTATTAATATTATATATGTAATCACACGACTAAGGTGCAAGGACGGAAATATACAAACCAAATCATTTATAGATAACAGAATTATTGTAATCTAGATAATGATTTAAATGAAGAATAAATAATAAATGGGTAATTTGAATATTATACTGAAAGTATATATAATTACATATGTTTGAATATGTTTATATTATATTTTTAAAATACATAATTTATTATAAATAGGGATACAGTGCATGCAGAGTAATTCAAGGAATGAGATAACATTTTCATTAACTCAACCCACTTTTATTATGATATGTTTTATATTCACCACCTTCATTAAATTATGTTGTGTAAATATTTATAATTAATTTATTTTATGATAAATTTTAATAAAACTTTATGAATTAATATTTTGTCTATGTAAATCTATTACATGATGTTTTAATTCAATGGTTATGAATGTTTTAAGGATTTATGTTATTATCTCACTTTTTTATTGGGACTGCTTGTGTTTCAATTTCCATCATGGAGAATTATCTGTTATTTCTATAATAAACCCAAAATATGTTATTGTATTATAATTAATTTTGGGTTTTCTAGAATAATATTTATATTTGTAATATCTGGTATACAAAAAGTCTAAAATAATGTTTTCAAGAAACGATGAACTAATTTCTTTTTTTTGGTCAGGAATCATTATCTTTCATTTCAATGTTATTAAAAAATAAATTGTGGAAAATTGTATCCAATATAAAATTTCTGAAAAATTTATTTTCTTCTACCCTTTAATTTTTTATGTAAATGATTAAAATTATAGTTTTTGAACAATTTCCATATGAATCACTTAGGAACTTCTTCAAAAATGTGTGAAAACAATGTTTTTTTATTTATAAAAAATTCATATAATTTTCACTTGTATTTAATTTATTCATGATTCAACCACATTAACAATTTTTATGGTTTTTAAAAAGAAAATATTTTGCCTATTTTTATATTAATTTTCCTATTTTAAATGATACCCAAAGAAAATATATTTTTGAATTTTTTTAAAGTATATTTCTAAGGCATTTAGAAATAACATTTTAATCTATATAAACATCCTCTAAGAATTTTCCTGATTCCATAGGTATATTATTTTATGATACCATCCACTTCTTTATCTAGATTCTTTATGATGGCAATTTTTTAATAACGGTTTCATGAAACATGTTTCATTTCTATGGGTTAATTATGAAATAATGAATTGATGAATGTTTTTGTGATCATAAGGCATATATATATAGAGTTTATCTTCTTGTGATTGGGGGGTCTATTATAATACTCCAATTTATGGGAAATGTTTTTATATCTCATGATCTCTAATGTTACACAAGTGATTAGACAAAGCCCAATAGGGAACACATGTCATTAGAAAAAGACCAAGAGTGTACACATGTGGTTTTGCCATTCCCAAGAGGGTACATGAGTGATTAACCCAATCCTAAGTTTGTACAGGGGTAGTTAACCCAAGACTATTAGGGTAAACAAGCTACTTTACTATGACTAAGAATATACATGGGTGGTGAGCTCAATCCTACTATGCGGTGAATGTCATAGTGAGAATCCTTGAAATATTATTTCAATGAATATGCCTATAAAATAATTTTATGATACAAATTTATGTCATATGATTATGATATACTCTCATGGTATGTGATTTATTATCGATGATTCAACACTTTTATGACTGATGTATTTTGTTATGATAAATCCTTATTCACAGAATCATGTTTTACGGTTTATAACTTGTTTGGTAGGATGCAATAATTTTTGATCATGTTATCTTACCCTTAAGATTATATTATGCTCACTTATTATCATCAATTAAAATCTCCCATGTTTACCATTACCAATAATCTAAGCTCCCCCTTTCTTATGTATTCATTTCCTTAGGCCAGGAAGACTGGGTTTATATAGGGTATATCAAATAAAGGAATTTTATAAGGGGATACATGTTGCATATATTTAAGATATTTCATTAAATATGTTTATTACTCATATAAAATCCAAATAAACATAAAATTTATGATTTTCGAGCATGTATCATTGGGGGATGTAATGAATAATTTTGTAAAGTAATATAATATTTATATATGTGATACTCAAGTCATCTCAGCAGGAATCACATCAGGTTTTAGGTATTTTTTATTTTATATTATGATAAATAAGATGATAGAAACTATAAAAATACATGTTTTACCAAATTTATATAAGAAGAACCTATAATATCGTGGGTTGATAATATTGTGACATATTTTATGAATATTATGAATGATTTTCATTACCATATGATTTATTTCTCATATTATTTATTATTAATACTCACACAGACCATTTTGTTGTAAGCGTATGATGGGAAACTAAATAAAATATAGAAAGGATTTGTTTTATTCTTTCATGTAAATTAAAAGTAATATATATGGTTCAAACTATTATTTTATATATATTATTTTATAAGAATATGACACCACCACTTCAAGGGTTGAATAATTATTTACTGATGAAAAAACTTTAGGTTTTAAGGATTGAATCTCAAGTAAGTAACTCCTCTCCAATAGAAGTTTTTGGGGGTGTACATATTATAAATATTTTTATTCTAGTTGGATATATATTGAGACAACATAATTTATCATGGAAGTGAAGTAACATTTGACATTATGAATCAACCTATGATCATCTATTAATATAAGGATGAACAATATATTCTGATGGAAATTAATTCAATTATATTGGTCCTACTATCGATTCATGGGAGATATTTATCTAAAATGGTTAGAGAGAAACTCAACATTAAATAATGCATATTTTTTGGGAATATTCAAATGTATTTCATGGAGAGTTTCTTATTCTTCCCATGAATCATGATGTTGATTTTTTAATAGAACACATACATGGTGTTATGTCTATTTTACAGAATCCTAATATATTGGCCTTATTGAAGTTATAAGAACTAAATAAGAAACTCTAGGATAATTTTGAAAAGGAATTCATATTCCCTATTGTGTATCCATATAATGAACTTATTTTTTTAAGAAGAAATATGAGTCAATGTGACTTTTCATTGATTATTGATAAATTAACAGTATCACTATCAAGAACCTGTATCATTTTTATCATAATGAAGAATTGTTTGATGTTACTCGAGGATGGTTATTTTATAGATGACATGGACCTTGTTGGGACAATGGAAAACTCTATATATATTTTCTACCATCCCTAATGTTATTCTGCCTAAAAGTAATCCGAGAGATCCAAGGGAACTTTTTGATGTTATTCCAAACTTTTTTTAGCCTATGATAATGATAAGATGGAGTTCCTTCCTCAGGAAAAAGAAATATGTGGTGTTATGATAAAACTCAATCCGGATAGTACTGATAGACTAGAAATTTTTCCTACATCTTTTTATATATAATTGTGGGATATTATTAAGTATGGACTTATTGAAATGATACATGTTTTTTCATGGGTGGATTGTTGCCCCGTGCTTCTTGTTCCACCACTATGGTGCTCATTCCTAAGTCCATGAACCCCACATCTATTCTTCATCATCACCCTACCTGTATTTGTAATTTTCTTTACTAGATACCATACAATATTTTCAAAGCTCAACTGTCTTCTTATTTTCCCCATTGTATTTCTCCGGAACAACACCATTTTGTAATGGGTCGTTCCATCTTGGGAGCTATAGCCTTGGCCTGGGAAATGATCAGTGATATTAACCTTAAAACCCGAGGTTCTTATATGGATATTAAACTCAACAAGAATAATTTTTATGATCATGTTGAAGGGAGTTTCATCAACAATGTTTTTTCAGGTATGGGCCATTCTTCCTTGAACGTGGATTTAATTTTTCACTGCTTTTTTTCTTCCTGGTTGGCTATGTCTTTTATGGGAAAACCTGTGGTTCCTTTAAAATAGCCCAAGCTATTCGTCAAGGAGATCCAATATCTCCATGTATTTAAATAATTGTTCAGGATGTTATCTTCCGAATTGTTAATAGTTGACTGAGTAATGGTGTTATTCTTTTATATCTCCATAAGATGGGATTACCTTTGGTGTCTCATCTTATGTTCACCTATAAAACCTTTATTTTCATGAATAATTCAAGTAGATCATTACTAGATTTTAACAATGTATTGGATGGGTATTTCTGTAAGAGTAGTCATGTGATTGAAAAGAAGTAAAGATGGTTCTATATTTCTAGTAGTTGTACATCAGACCAGATATCTACTATGGGTCATATCCTGGACAAACAGAATGGGACCATCCCCATGGATTATCAAGGGGCTCCCCTTTCTTCTAGGAGGCTTCAGATTCAGGACTTTGACAATTTTATTAGAAATATAATATTTCAAGCGATTAATTATAAAAACAAATACCTATAATTTAAAGGATTATTAATTCAAGTTAACATAATGATACTTGTCACCCATATTCACACCCTATCATATGTTAATGTACCAAAGGGGCTTATCCAAAACATTGATAGAATTACAGCTAACTTTATTTGGGTTCCTAAGTTCGAGGGTAATAGAAAATTGGTGTTATGGGGTAGGATTTCTCATCCAGTGAATGAATGTGGGATTAATGTTCGTAACATCAAAGTCACTCTTATGTGGTTGCATGCAAAGAAATCATGAGAGGTTCTTGAATGCCATACATTACGGGGATGAACAATGAATAGTAATTCAGTGGGAGACATGATTTCATGAGATAGACATGCCACATTTTTCTGGACAAAAATCAGTTCCAATGTTGATATACATAGTCCATATTATCGATAGATTTTTGGGAAGGGTGATATTTTGTTCTAGCATAAATATTGGTGTGGAGAAATAATGGGTATTCGGGTTGTTCAGCTATAAACATATCTTTCAAGGAAGACAGCCAGTACCCTAATTTTACTAATGTAGTTTTGGACATAGAATAACATGTTATTTTTAAACTCATCGTGATATCCTGAGAACCAGATATATATTTTTTCACTCCCCCTTCAACTAGATAATTCACAATGAGTGATTACAAAATGATTATTTCTAGGAAGGACCCAGTAAATGCATGGAATAACACCCTCTAGGACAAGGATATTCCCATGAAGTATAACATTCCATTTTAGATGATCTAGAATAGAGATATCAATATGGATGAAAATGTGAAATGGTTTGAGATTTGTATTGTTTCCAAATTAGTTTGTTATAGAATACATAATGAAGACGGTTCAAACAACTTCTTCTTTGAAAGTGAATGGGATAATAAGGTATGGTATTATTTTATTGAATTCAAAACTATTTATTATTCATCCATGAATAACCAATATTTTCTTAATAGCCTATATCAAGGATAAGTAATGGGAGGTATTGAAAGAGTGTAACATATAGTGATATTATGTTCTATTTGATAGTGTCTTTGGCAGGTAAGAAATAATAGGATATATGAAGGAATTGTATCAGATGGTTGGGTTACTATATACATGATTAAAAATATTCTCATTGATATAGTTAGAATCTTAGGAAATTGGAGGGACTCACCTTCCTTGCAGAGGACCATTCCTAACCCTCTTCCTTCCTATTTGGGGAATGCTCATTATATTGGTAAATGGATATGTTTTCACTATCCCTCTAAAAGATATGAAACTTTACGGTGATGGATTGTGTATTTATAGTTTTATCCAAGGTGGGGGTATCATCCATGATAACTATGGGTCGACAATTCTAGATTTTTCTCTTAGGCTGGGTCATGTATCATCACTCTATGCTGAAGTGATGGCCATGCTCACTAGTTTGAATATATACAGACTAAGGAATTTGAAGTTTACTCACACTAAATCTGATTCTATGATCGTACATAATTCTATACATAGTCAAGTTATAGTTCCATGGTCTATATATTATATCATTAGAATATGTAGGATCATTATTGTAGTTGAATCAATGTTTCTCATACCAGGTGGGTAGGTAAAAAAGCTACAGATTACCTCTATTTGAGGGACAATATTAGTCTGAATTGTTGATTTTTTTCATGATTTGAATAATTTGAAACTGGTAGGTGTCAATAAAATTACAGGATATTCCCTTGGTCTATAATATTTTATCCCCCCCTGGAGTCTCTTTCCCCTATTGGTTTGTCTATGATGATCTTATATTTCTGGTTCTCCCTTTTTTTATATATTAAAAAATCACTTGTCTGATTGATTGATGAATTGTTTGATCATCAACCCAGAACTCCATACATTTCAAAGATTGATATTTTATCTAGATATCACCAATTAGGAGTCAAAAGAAGGGATATACATAAGATAACCATAGTTACGAGGTATGAAAACTATTAATTTGTAATAATTCCATTTTCACTTACCAATTCTCTTGCCATCATCATAGATATAATGAAAAGTGTATTTACAGATTATCTTTATTAGTTTTGTGGTAGTATTTATAGATAACATTATAATATATTCTAGGAGTAAGGAAGTGTATAAATATCATTTGAATCTCGTGTTATAGACCTTGAGGAAGGAGAATCTATATGAAAAATTTATCAAGTGTAATTTATGTCTATCGAAAGTATCATTCTTGGGTCACCCAACTACAAGAGAGGGTATATCAGTGGATCATTCCATGATATAAGTTATTGATAAATGTACACGACTAACCATATTGACTAATATCTATTGTTTTCATGGATTTTATGGACACTACTGACTATTTTTTTGAAAATTATCTTGGATATCAAATAAACTAACCAAGTTGATATTGAAATGACTATGTTCCTTTGGACAAATGAGTAAAAAAAAATTCATGGAGCTGAATAGATGGTTGGTTAGTGAAATTATTCTCCCAGTACCTTAAAAAAGAAAAGGGTCTATGATAAATAATAATTCATCAAATAATGGTATGAGATGTGTTATTTTTCATAATTTCATGTTTGTATCATATTCATTAAAAAAATTAATGATTAATGATAAAAATTATCTTACTCATAATTTGGATATTGCAGTAGTAATTTATTCATTGAATATAAAATGGAATTATCTTTATGGTGAAATGAATTATATATATATTTATCATAAAAACAGTGTATATATTCACATAGAAAGTGTTTAACACATTCTAAAGGATATGGTTGATGTTCATCAACAATTATGACTACTTAATAAATTACCACTTTGGGAATGGAACCGAGAAAGTTAATGCTCAGATTCAGAAGGACCATGATAATTTATCTATGATGAGGGTTTAAAGAGATTTAATACATTTTGGATTTTGAAATAATATAAATTGAAATCATAAGTAATGGATAGAAACTATACCTTTATTATGTGAATGTTCAATCTTATATCTATATAATGTTAAATGAATTATAGAAGGAGGATGAAACACTGAAAAATAATGCAATTAATGTTCCATATATCAACTATGAAAATGATAGAATGAAAATATACAAGAACTAGATATGTTTACCTTTAACACTAGAATGAAATAATGATATGTTGGATTAAGAAAGTTTCTCATCATTCTCTATCCATACGAAAAGTAAAATGAAGAATAGATATCTCAAAGTGTATTTCTAGTGGGACAACATGAAGAGATATATTACAAAGTGTGTATCCTGTTGCCCTGTATATATGAATGTTAAGGTTGAATGTCAGATGTATATGCTTATGAGGAAACCATTACACATTCCTATGGGTACATTGGATATAATCTCCAGGTATTTCATCATATAACTCACCAATACATCTAAAGGACATAATTCCATTTAGGTTGAAGATAATCTCTATGACAACCCTACTTTTATTACAAACATAAACATGATTTATTACATAAAACTTCACTTGATACAACAAAGAAGATCGAGAGGTTTAGTGTTTTTGGGGCTTAGGATCATTACATAAAAACTTAAAACATGAAATACAACATCTTTATTGAAAACTTCTTTTACATGACCACTACATTCCCTTATACTTAGCATTGCATGGGATAACCTGAGGACAAGCATAAGAAATGGGTGAGCTATAAAGCCCAGTAAGGGAGTACACATGGAATAACATGAGGAGTACATTAAATGTTAGACAATGGGAATATATGTAGAGTATAAAAGAAACATGAACATAAAGGCATGATAAAGCATGATAATTATAACATGGAAATGTGGCAACAACACTTAACATGGATTTAGCATGAGCCAAGGCTCATTGCACATAAAGCATGAGTAAACCCTCATTGAACATGAAGCACGAGTAAACCCTCCTTGCACTTGAATTAGCATGATTCAACACTCATTGCACATGATGTATCATGATACTATACTTTACCCAATGCATTGGAGTGCTATAAGGGTGCACCCTTTTTAAACATTTCATTTCATGCATAAGTGTGCCACATGGATCATAAAACAAGGATTCATAAAACATAATCATTTATTCCACGATAAAGGAATGTAGAATTCATAAATGAAACTTTACACTAAATAATTAAACGTTCATAAATGTTAATACCCTTGATGGAGAAATGGGCGTGGTATTCACTACACAATGACATTGGCTTAGAAAAATGGTGGGATTTTGGCAGCGTAACAGTGTGACATAAAAATTCATAAAAATGGTTGATGAGAGAGAAAGGATTTCCTCATCATATTTACATGTAATAGATAGTAAGGAGGCAATAAAGATACATTTCCCAACAATTTTAATGTAATTTAGATTCACGATACAAAAGTATTGCTTGAATATAAAAGAGGAAGAGAAGTTCCCTTCGTAATTTCGGCAAAGTAACAGGTGTACATGGGAGGCATTTAATGAGAGATAAAGGGGTCTACCATCATTAAAACAATAATAGGGCAGTATGGGGGAGGTGAGAAACCATACCCCAACATTCATAATTGAAATTAAGAGGGCAATGCAACTTAATGAAAATTGTCAAAAATGAGAAAGAATGAAAAAAACCCTTACTTGGAAGTGTGCTTCCAAAGGCTAGAGAGAGGCTTGTGAGAAGCTTCTTGGGAGCTTGGGGCACCTTGGGAGGATTCTAGAGAGAGTAGGGAAGAGGTTGGATGAACTAAAAAGGATTTCAGTGAGGAGGAAGTGGGATCTTGGGTGGGTTTATATAGGAAAGGTGAGAGAATTCTTTATTATTTAGGTTTGGGACCCCTTATATTAAACTAATCCAAACCACAATCCATCCCATGGTTTTTGCCCATGGTTTCTGGAAAAGGAAAGAGGAAAAAAATATTTTACAAGGCCAAGGTACGAAAATATTAAAATAATATGGTTTCTTATGTGGAGGTCAGTCACACTCCCATGGAAATTAATTTAAAAAGGCAAAGTGTTGAATATGTCTTGAGGGGTTCATTAATGCTTTGAAAAGTAAGTCAAATGAACCTAAAATTGCATTATTTTAATTATAAAACATATATTGGCAGAACATAATGATTATGGTATATTATTACATCACCATTGGGTCATTATGATGTCATAAAACACATTATATATTTAAACGGTATTTATTTTTTACACAAAAATTTGACTATCTCAGAAAATTATGAAAAATTCACTTTTGGATAATTTTGACGGGATGATTCTAGAAATGACATTTATTTTATCTAAAAAATTTCTAAATATGTTAATTTTCACTTTTAATATAAAAACCAACATTTACCGAAAATTCAAGGGTTTTGACAGAAATGGCTTTCAAACCTTTATATAACATTTTAATTGCATTCATAAAATTTTAAGATCATTTATATTTAATAAAAAATTAATTTAATAATAATATTATTATATTATTAAAATATTATTTAATTAAGAAATTCATTAATTTAATAAAATAGATTTCTTAATTAAATAATAAATAAAAACACCATTTGTACTTTAAAAATTATTTACAATGTATCAAAAATGACTAGAAATTATATTCATTATTATATACAAAAAATAATGTACATGAACATAGTACTACTTATTTGTTACATAACCTCTTAAAACAGCCACATAAGACCTAAGGATAAGATGTGCGATGGTGATAGACTCTTGGGCCCGCTCGGATAACATCGCTTGAGTGGTAATCTCAATCAACTTCCACTTTTCCTGTAGACGGCCACGTTCGATCTTGACATAATGAAGCTCAGCTTGGGATTGGTCAAGGGAGAAGCCCAAGGATGCCACCTTTTTTCCGAGGTCCGACAAATGGGCTTCATATGGGGAAATTCTACTGGATGAGGCCATCGATTCCATTGAGTGAGTAAAATTGTGTTCGTTAAATCCTTATATTTATACTAATCATGTGATCACCATTCAACAGATATAAAAGTAACGGTCAGAACTCTTATCATAAAAACAATGATGTTGACATCTTATAAAAACATTTTTTTTTATAAAGATACATTTAACTGGATCAAGAGGGATTTTCCATTAAGGAAACTTTGGGTTGTTACCATATTACCACTTAAGAAATTTCACCCTCGAAATTTTCGTTTTCCCACACTAAAACAAATTTGGGTAACTCAGCTTCATCATATCATCTGACTCCCAAGTTGCTTCTTCAAACTTGTGGTTTCTCCACAACACTTTAACGAGGGGCATTGTCTTATTTCGTACAACTTTTTCTCTATGATCTAAGATCTTCGCTGGTTGCTCCTCATAAGAAAGATCATCTTCCAATTGTACCACCTCGGAAGAGAGTACATGTGAAGGGTCTATTATGTACTTCCTTAAGAGGGATACATGAAAGACATCATGCACCTTGGCCATATTACGTGGAAGTTCTAGTCGATAGGCCACAGCCCCAACACGATCAAGAATCTCGAAGGGGCCGATGTTCCGTGGACTTAACTTCCCTTTCCTTCCAAACCTCATGACCTTCTTCCAAGGAGATATGCGTAAAAACACCATGTCTCCAACTTTAAACTCAAGGTCTCATAGATGATTATATGCATAACTCTTCTGTCAACTTTGGGCTTCCTTGATATGCTGCTGAATGGTTTTCACCTTCTCACCCATTTCCTCGACCATTTTTGGTCCATGCATCTTACGTTCACCGACCACATCCCAACATGCCGGTGTTCTGCACCATTTCCCATAATGGCCTTCATATGGTTCCATTTGGATGCTCGAGTGGAAACTGTTATTATAAGAGGACTCAACCAGAGGAAGATGTTGATCCCATCCTCCTTTAATGTCCATCGAGCATGCTCTCAACATATCCTCAAGTGTTTGGATAGACCGCTCATATTGGCCATCAGTTTGAGGATGATAGGCCGTACTGAAGTTCAGTTCAGTATTCAAAGCATGTTGAAGACTCTTCCAAAACATAGAGGTGAATCTTGGATCTCGGTCAGACACAATAGATAGTGGTACTCCATGCAACCTTACAACTTTCCTGATATATATCTGTTCCAGTTGATACAATAAGAAAACCTCTCGAATACCAATGAAGTGTGCAGTCTTTGTAAGATGGTCCACAACAACCCAGATTGGATTGTTGCCTTTGGATGTCCTTGGAAGTCCGATGACAAAGTCCATGGTGATGTTCTCCCATTTCCATTCTGGTATGGGAAATGGTTGCATCATCCACTTAGACTTCTGCCTCTCTGCCTTCCCTTGCTAACACACCAGGCACTTTGATGTATATGCAGCGATCTCCTTCTTCATATTATCCCACCAAATGTTTTCTCGGAGATCTCGAAACATCTTTGTGATCCTTGGGTGAATAGAGAAATTTGAACTATGTGAATCATCCAAAATTTCCTTCATCAGCTCTGGACTTGATGGAGCACATTGTACTTTCCCAAACCGCACAATTCCTTCTTCATTAACATTAATCTCCGATGATTTACCCTTTTTGATAGCTTCCACTTTTTCTTGAATTCCCACATCATCCTTTTGAGAATCCTTTATCCTTTCCAAAAGAGATGGTTTAGAAATCATTTGTGAAAGGATTGATGATGTTCCCTTCTTTATGATTCCCACGTCCATCTTTATCATGTCTAAGAAGATTGGATCCTTCTCAATTCTAATCATTGATAGAATCACTGGATCCTTTCTACTTAGGGAATCCACCACCTTGTTCGCTTTCCCAGGGTGGTAATGTATTGAACATTCATAATCCTTAATGATCTCTATCCATCTTCTCTGACGCATATTAAGCTCTTTCTGTGTGAATATATATTTAAGACTCTTGTGGTCAGTATATATCTCACATTTCTCTCCATGAAGATAATGCCACTATATTTTCAAGGCCAGGATCATAGCCACCAACTCCAAATCATGCGTTGGATAGTTTCGCTCATGGATTTTCAACTTCCGTGAGGTATAGGATATCACTTTATCATTCTTCATCAACACACATACTAATCCCTTCTTCGAAGCATCACTGAATACCACAAAAAGCTCCCCACTTGTGGGTAAAGTGAGCATGGGTGTAGTGATAAGCCTCCTTTTCAACTCCTTGAAGCTGTCTTCCCATTCAACACTCCAAGAAAAAATTACTCCCTTTCGAGTTAGCTTGGTAAGAGGGTTGGACAATCATGAGAAATTTATCACAAATCATCGATAATATCCCGCTAACCCCAAGAAGCTATGGATATCTGTTTCGGATGTTGGCCTCGTTCATCTATCAATTGCATCTGTTTTGGAGGGATCCACAGATATTCCATTTCTTGTGATGATATGGCCCAATAATGTGACTTCCTTCAACCAGAACTCACACTTGCCATAATTTTCATAGAGCTTATCCTTGCACAAATTCTCTAGTACAGTTCTTAAATGCTCCTCATGGTCCTCCTTGGTTTTGGAGTATATTAGAATATCATCTATAAATACTACAAAAAATTTGTCAAGGTAATCTCTAAAGACTATATTCATCAAGTCCAAGAATATTTATGGAGAATTTGTGAGTCTGAAAGGCATTACTATGAATTCATAGTGCCCGTATCTTGTATGAAAATCCGTCTTGGGGATATCTTACTTCTTCACCCTTACTTGATAATATCCTGACCAAAAGTACACCTTGGACAAGTATTGTGCTCCACGCAACTGATCAAACAAGTCATCAATTCGTGGGAGTGGATACTTGTGCTTTATCATGATTTTGTTAAGTTCACGATAATTGATGCAAAGCCACATTGACCCATCCTTCTTCTTGATGAAGAGGACTGGTGCACCCCATGGTGAAGCACATGGGCGTATAATCCCTTTATCCAGATTCTCTTGTAGTTGTTTCTTGAGCTCTTCAAGCTCAACAACAACCATTCTATATGGAGTCTTGGATATTGGTAGCACCCCAGGTATAAGTTCAATTGAGAACTCAACATCTCTTCGTGGAGGAAGACCAGGGAGTTCCTCGGGAAACACTTCCACAAATTCCCTCACAATAGGAATTTATTCAAGGATGGTTTCTTCTTTGGACTCAATCATCTAATCCAGATACACGTGCTCATAGGGCAGTAAAATCCATGCTTGAGATGATGGAGATAAAGGAGATTCATCTTCCTCCTGACACATGTAATGAATCAGGGGTCGATTGTCCATATGGAGTGTGATTTCCCTCTCCTGACAATTTATGTTGGGTCTATATAAGTAAATCCAATCCATGCCAAGAATTGCATCAAATTCCACCAAAGGGAGTATGACGAGGTTCTCCGGGAAATTCAATCCACAGATTATAACAGGGGAGGACTTATATTGATGGGATGCAATGATTGCCCCATTTGCCGTACTCACCGACATATTTACTTCCATGATTTGTGGTGGTGCTGGGATTGTTCTACTAAACATTCGAGATATAAAAGAATGCGTAGAACCTGAATCAAAAAGTACATTTGCTATTCTTAAATGAATAACTAGAGTACGTGTCACCACTTCGTTGTCGGCGTTCACTATGGAAGAAGTGATGGCAAAATCTATTCCTTGATGTCTTGGAGGTTGTTGGTTTTCTCCAATATCCCTTGGATTAGGGAACTTACTCGAAAAATGACTTGGTTCTTTGCATTTTTATCATTGAACACACGTTCAGATTCGAACGGAGCGTTCCTCTCCTCTGTCACAGCCTCAGGTCCTTCTTGCCGAAAGTTAACAGCTTTGTGCCCTTCTATTCCACACCGGAAGCATTTTCTCATCCCCTTAAGGTAATTTCCAGGGTGCTTCTTTCCGCACTTCTGGCAAGTGGGGTGCTGGAACTTCTTAGCACCATTGGATTTATCCATCAGCCCACCAGCATTGAATTTCACCTTACGCTTCTCATCCCCATGATACCCTTGTGATTCTCCGATCTCTATTTTGTCCTTGAGGGCACATCGGACAATTTCCTCATAGCTGTCGAAGTCACGGATCGCTAATACTTTCCGCAAGCTAGGCTTCAACCCACCAAAGAAGCGGTCAACCTTGCATTCAGGGGTAATGACAAAGCCGAAAGCGTATCGTTCAAGCCTTTTGAAGTGTTCCTCATACACTCCCACATATTCTTTATCTTTTTTCTTGATGGAAAGGAAGTCCCTTTCCATCTTAATACGGAGGTTGCGCGGATAATATTTATCGAAAAACATCTTCTGGAATTGCTTCCATTCCAAAGCCTTGATCTCCTCCTCATGCTTCGTATTTTTGATCAACGTCCACCATTGATCAGCTTCACCCTCCATACGATAATCCTCCATGAGAACCTTCTCTTGTTCAGAACATTGGAGGATGGAGAATATCTTTTCAATGGAGTTGATCCATTGTTCAGTGATCGTGGGATCAGATGATCCACTAAAAGTAAGAGGCCTTTGTCTCATGAAGATCTCGATAGCGACTTGTTCTTTCTTAGGGGGGATTTAACATTCCTCTTAACCTGTGATTCTATTCAAAACTTGGGTTAGCTGAGAGATAAGTGTGACAATGTTCTCGATTCCAGCTCCCATTGGACTGCGCATCTCATTAGTAAAATCATCACACTGATCTTCACAACGGTTTTTAGCCCGAATCCTCATATTACCGGCCATTGGCTAGAATAAAAGGAAAGTTAGGGGTAACACATAAAGGTTAATCCAAAGACAAAATTTGATGACTTATAAATAAACTTTAATTTAATTAACTCGTGAGTCTATAGGATTCAATCTAGGATTTTCATGATCTAATTTCTAACATATATTCTTAGGGGAATTTTTCCCTTAAGAAGGGTTTATACTAAGATTTTGAATTTATCAAAACATATTCCCTGGGAGTGTCATAACCAAGAGTTCAGCAAGGCCCGTTATCGTGCACCAGTTTCCATTCGAGTCTAGCTCAAAGTGGTGTTTTCGGGTTTTACCCCTAGGATACATCTGTTCCAGAGCTGCCTCTACCTACTCATATCCAGATAGGGATGTATTTGTTTGATAAACAACTTACTTAGTGTTTAACAAAACTTATGGATGTTTTTATTATACTTAGACTTGTATCTAAGTCTTTACTGGGGTTTTCCTAATCCCAAAATAACTAAACCTATCCTCTGATACGAACTATGACAACCCTACTTTTATTACAAACATAAACATGATTTATTACATAAAACATCACTTGATACAAGAAAGAAGATAGAGAGGTTTAGTGTCTTTGGGGCTTAGGATCATTACATAAAAACTTAAAACATGAAATACAACATCTATATTAAAAACATCCTTTACATTACCACTACATCCCCTTGTACTTAGCATTGCATGGGATAACCTGAGGAAAAGCATACGAAAAGGGTGATCTATAAAGCCCAGTAAGGGAGTACACATGGAATAACATAAGGAGTACAATAAATGTTAGAAAATAGGAATATCAATAGAGCATAAAAGAAACATGAACATAAAGGCATGATAATGCGTGATAATCATAACATGGAAATGTGGCAACAACACTTAACATGGATTTAGCATGAGCCAAGGCTCATTGCACATAAAGCATGAGTAAACCCTTATTGCACATGAAGCACGATTAAAACATCTTTGCACTTGAATTAGCATGAGTCAACAATCATTTCACATGATGTATCATGATACTATACTTTACCCAATGCATTGGAGCACTATAAGGGCACACCCTTCTTAAACATTTCATTTCATGCATAAGTGTGCCACATGGATCATAAAACATGGATTCATAAAACATAATCATTTATTCCACGATAAAAGAATGTGTAATTCATACATGAAACTTTATAATCAATAAGTAAATGTGCATAAAGTTGAATACACTTTATGGAGAAATGGGCATGGTATTTACTACACAATGACATTGGCTTAGAAAATTGTTGCGATTTCGGTAGCATAACAGCGTGGCATAAGAATTCATAAAAATGGTTGATGAGAGAGAAAGGGGTTAATCATCATATTTACATGTAATGGAAATTAAGGAGGCAATATAGATACATGTCCCAACAATTTTAATTGAATTTAGATTCACAATGAAAATGTATTTCTTGAATATAATAGGGGAGAGAGAAGTTCCCTTCGGAATTTCGGCAAAGTAACGGGTGTACATGGGAGGCATTTAATGATAGAGAAAGGGGTATCCCATCATTCAAACAATAATAGTGCAGTATGGGGGAGGTGAGAAACCATACCCCAACATTAATATTTGAAATTAAAAGGGAAATACAACTAAAATAAAATTGAAAAAAATGAGAATGGAATAAAAAACCCTTACATGGAAGTGTGCTTCCAAAGGCTAGAGAGAGGCTTGTGAGAGGCTTCTTGGGAGCTTAGGGCACCTTGGGAGGATTATAGATAGAGTAGGGAAGAGGTTGGATGAACTCAAAAGGATTTTAGTGAGGAGGAAGTGGGAGCTTGGGTGGTTTTATATAGGAAAGGTGAGCAAATTCTTTATTATTTAGGTTTGGGACCCCTTATATTAAACTAATCCAACCCACAAACCATCCCATGGTTTTTGCCCATGGTTTCTAAAAAGGAAAGAGGAAAACAATATTTTACAAGGCCAAGGTCCGAACTTATTAAAATAATAAGGTTTCTTATGTGGAGGTGAGTCACACTCCCATTGAAATTAATTTAAAAAGGCAAAGTGTTGAATATGTCTTGAGGGGTTCATTAATACTTTGAAAATTAAGTCAAAGAAACAAAAAATCACATTATTTTAATGATAAAACATATATTGGCCGAGCATAAGGATTATGGTATTTTATTACATCACCATTGGGTCATTATGATGTCATAAAACACATTATATATTTAAATAGTATTTAATTTTTACCCAAACATTTGACTGTTTCAGAAAATTATGAAAAATTCACCGTTAGATAATTTCGACGACCTGATTCAAGAAATGAAATTTATTTTATCTAAAAAAATTCTAAATATGTTAATTTTCACTATTAAAATAAAAACCAACATTTATCGAAAATTCACGGGTTTTGACAAAAATGGATTTCTAACCTTAACATAACATTTTAATTGCATTCATAAAATTATAAGATCATTTATATTTAATAAAAAATTAATTTAATAATAATATTATTATTTTATTAAAATATTATTTAATCCAAAAATCCCTTAATTTAATAAAATAGAATTCTTAATTAAATAATAAATAAAAACACCATTTGTACTTTAAAGACTATTTACAATGTATCAAAAATGACTAGAAATTATATTCATTATTATATACAAAAAATAATGTACATGAACATAGTAGTACTTATTTGTTATATAACCTCTTAAAACAGCCGCATAAGACCTAAGGGTAATGTGTGCGATGGTGATAGACTCTTGGGGCCGCTCGGATAACATCGCTCGAGTGGTAATCTCAATCAACTTCCACTTTTATCGTAGACGGTCACATTCGAGCATGACATAATGAAGCTCATATTGGGATTGGTCAAGGGTGAAGCCCAAGGATGCCACCTCTTTTCCGAGCTCCAATAAATGGGCTTCATATGGGGAAATTATACTGGATGAGGCCATCGATTCCTTTGTCTGAGTAAAATTGGGTTCGTTAAAGCCTTATATTAATACTAATCATGTGATAACCGTTCAACAACTATAAAAGTAACGGTCACAACTCTTATCATAAGACCAAAGAAGTTGAAATCTTATAAAAAAAATATTTTATAAAGAGACATTTAACTGGATCAAGAGTGATTTTCGATTAATAAAACATTTGGTAATTACAATATCCTTTCAAATTAAGAACATTTCATTAAAATTAGAGACTATTTCATACCTATAAAACATTCTGGGATATACATTGAAGAAGTGGTGAGATTTTATACAGTGAAAATCTCATTTGTATCTAATTTAGATCCAAGGTTTTCCTCAATGTTCTAGAGAATCCTCCAACCAAAATTCAATACATAGTTTATCTTTAACAGTATATACCATCCTATGAAAGATAGTCAGTCTGAGAGGGACATGTAAACACTTGTGGTTATGAAAATATATAATTCGATGTATTTAAAAGTCATTTGGGATATACACCTTCGTCTAATTGGATTTTCATATAACTATACATTTCATTTGAGTATTCATATGGATCATTATGAATTTCTATATTGAAAGAATATCATAAGTCCAACATATAGGGATAATGTTGGACAACAAAAAATATTAAGACCTAAACTAGGTGATAAAAGAGGAATTGAATGTTAGAGTATTTAATTATCTAAATAAATAATCATACAGTTGATAAAAATGTTATACTAATAATCAATGGAGTGATTTATAGTTCGAATTTGAGGATAAGTTATTCATATAAATGACTCCTTGGAATATAGTTTTTAGATTTTGTTGGAAGGTAAATCTATAACATCGATATACCATTCCAATGATATTATTTATCAAATCAATATGGAATCTCATCACTAGGAGCTTCCACCGAACCTGTCATAAGTTTATTATGTTTTCCTTGTATATTTTTTTAATAATTACATACCCAATCCATTAAATATATTTCAACTATAGGTAGTATATATTTTTTATGACCTTTTATATAATGAATGAAAAATATAATGTATAGTTCACATAGATAATGCGTTATAGAACTAGATCACTAATTTGGAAAAAGACTTTATTGAGAAACCAATGTAACTATGTGGGAACTCGATGATGTAACAAGGTAGAAGTATCATTATAAAAACCCACACATTAAATGATTTATGTGATATATTTTATCACATAAAAACCAAATTACTTTTAGTTTTGTAGTTTTAGATAATTATGAAATTGATTTCATTATAATGTTTACATTTCCATAGGATTCTATTTTCTCAAAAAAAAATGTTCTTTATAAATACATAGTTTCTTTATTCATGGTAACACCGATAATTTGAACTATAACATTATTGAAATTACTACACATATTTAATCCCTATGAAAAACAAATGAAAAAATGGGATGAGAAAAATAAAACATAGATAGGGATATATAAGAACTCAACTCCATTAGTCAATTTGTAAGACTATGAAATCTACAATAAAATTTCATTCTTCCACAAAAAATTGAAACTCAAATATCCAATTATATTTTTATTAAAATAACATAATTTCTCAATAGAATTTATAAAATTTTTCATATTCAGTCATAAAGCAAAAAACCACAATCATTTTAGTTTCTTGGAATTTATGAAAACTCATAAATATCATTTCTTTAAATATAATTTTCTTTTTATTTTTTATAGAAAAATAATTATGTTTCCTTGAAGTCATATGATCATTTTATTACCTTTGGAAATAAAAAATAGTTCCTTTATAAACCCTTTGAATAATATCTTGTTGGTATAATAGGACATTATCCTTATATTATCCCCAACATAAAATCTTAAAATGGAAACACCTAACTGGATAATTCTCAAATACCTTGCACTAGAAAACTCTATAAAATTACTCAATTCATTTGAGAGATATAATGGGATCACCCATATATCTTACTCTACCATAATTTATTTAAAAATTATAATAATTGTAAAAAAATAAATAAATATAGATTTCAATTTAACCATACAAATCATTTTAATTAGTAATTAATTTGATAAACAATAAAAATTTCATTAATCTCATAAAAATGTTAAGGAATTTTTGTTTCCTTAGATTATATTTTCAATAAAAAAATATTATATGTGGGGGAATAAAATCATATTTGGAAATAAATGTTATGTTATATTATGATTTTGATAATTAATAATAGATATGATGGATTGAAATGGGGATCAAGCAGTGTATCTTTAAAAAACATTCATTTTTGTTTTAGTAAAAAAACAATATCCCATATAATGATTATTTAAATAATTTCTTTTTAATATTCTATAATTAATGAAAAAAATGTTAAAAATTACATTTATAATACTATTTCATAATAAATAAATTTATTTTATCATTTTAAAGGACATTTATATGGTATAAAAATTGTAGGATGGAAAACATTACAACACGAGTTTTCAAATAATATGTCTTACCTGATGTCCTGAATCATTTGAGTAGTATGTATACACTATCATGTAATTAAATTGTATTTTTTAAATAATTTATTAAGAAAATTTTTCATTTCCATTCGAATATAATTATTTGATTTATTGAATATGATACCATTTTTTATTTAGTAATATAAATGCATTATCTCATGTTAGATGTTTTGATGATGTTCCATTTATAAGTCAAAAGTGACTTTGGTTTGGTTGATTAAAATAAAAGGTACCATGATTAAATAATATTAAAAATATTATTCACAATAAAATTTTTATTTTTATATACTAAATTTTTTTTAGATCCATTATTGAATGGTGGATGCCAAAAATTAATGACATCGTATCATGTTGGTGGTAGTCTGGACCCCCACACAAGTGAAATTTTATATTTTTTAATAGTTGAAAAAATAAATAATATATATAATATTTTACTTTTACAAAATCATAATTATGTTACCAATGCTACATTTATTCATTATATTAAACATTATTTCCATCCATGTGATGCAATAATGAAAAAAATCACATAACTTCATAGATGTGGTATTCCACACATATGCACATGAAAGGTTATCATTTTAAAATGAATGAAAAGGGTAATAAGGTAAGTAATCTATTATATTTAAATAATCACAATAATGAATTCAAAATATTGTATTTTTATTAAATCTATCTTTATAATGAGTTTTTTGACGAAGTGATGGAAAATGTAACAAATAGCTTCGTGGAGTTGGAAGTCGACACACATGGATGAGAGATATTTGCATTTCCCATGTGATGGAATAGAGATAGAAAATAGTTGTTCTATAAACATAATAAGAGTTAAATATTTAATATATACTGATTTAAATATTAAATGATAGTTATAAAAACATTAATGTGGTATAAGAATAAATAAACATGAAATAGGTCAATTTCGACTTATAACTATTCCTTGGATATATCCCATTGGAATACACGTTAAGAAATTTAGGATCGGTATTTTGAGAATAAAAGGACATATAAGTCATGTTTAGATTATTTTGGTAGTGTTTTGACCAGGAATTGGCTAATATAGGTGGCTCAAAACATGTGAATAAGTGATTATAGGAGGTTTCCCTTTATAAGTGATTAGAGTAATAATCTTATAAATACTAAAATCAATAAATAAATATAAATGTATTTCTAAAGTTCAAGTGGAATAAAATGAAAAAATGTGTAATAAAAGATAGTTTTTTATTTAAATCCACCAAACTAATATCATTTATCCAATATTTATTGATATTTTATGTCATGTCTCTTAGTTTAACCATTGATAACCAATTTATCCTTTTCTAGAGTGATTAATTTTTAACATGGTAACTATTCGTTATGACCAAAATGAAATTGAAGACACAAAAAAGTGAAATTCATAATTCCCAATATTAAATCCATTTTTCCCGATTTAATTTAAAAATTTATAAGAAATTAATTTCAACATATGTTCCCAAAACACAATGAAAAATAGTTTTTAGAAACATGTTATTTAAAAAAAGTGATTTTATACCGAAAACAAATATAATTCCAATTTTATGTAATTATTTAGATTAATAATAATAAATGGGGACCTATTTAATATTAAAATCTATCCAAAAACGAATGATATTTTCTTATTAAACAAAAAATAAATGACAGATTTTATAAAAATCTCTATTTTACACTATTCACTCAAAAATAACATTTTCTGTAAAAATTCAATAAAATAAACACCAAGATAATTTTGATATGATAAAAACAAAAATTACTTTAATATTTTAAATTTATAACTATAAAATTTATAAAAATAATATTTATATTTACCATATATTTCATTGAAAACATTTTAACTAGAATAAAATCATTTACTTTCAGACAGAAAATTCAAATTCAAATTTTATGTTATATAAGAATCCATAAAATATATTTATGAATATTAATAAGTCATTAAATTTATTTAGTATTAAGATTACAGAGGCTTTGAAATTCATTAAAACTATTATAAATTTCATCTATGTAATTTTATTCATTACTCAAACAAAATATTGTATTTTTCCCTCATAGTTATTTTTGATTCCCATGGTGCTCCTTCAATAATAAAGTTTTTACATAAAATTTTTACCAAGATAATATTTTTATTCTGCAAAATTTTATATTTATGATCATTAATATAATCCATTATTTCCCCATAGGATTGATTCTCCACTAACTATACCACTTTAGGGCTGAAAAAGAAGAGTTACGTCTCGTATATTCTTCCTTTACAATGAATCATTAATAACATCACATACCTAAGATAAAATCATATGTAAGGGTACTCAATAAGTAACTGATCTCACCTTCTCAAGAACTTTATAGTTTTCAATGAATTATAGGGTCAACATCCATTTCTCAAGACATCACAATACATTTTTTCAAGGAGATAATTAAAGAAAGACATGGTCAACCCTCAATTGAATCTTCTTTCATCGAGTTATCTGAAAAACTATATTTCCAAATTAGTTATTCCATCATGTAGTGATGAATCATTTATAGCTTCTTGATCATCTATTATGCCAATTATAGTCCTGAAATATATTATCACAAATTAGTACACAACATGTTAGAGTCAAACACCTCATTCTACATAATCCCTCAAAAGGTAACATATAAATATTGAAATGAGACAAATTATAATACGGAAATTCACATAAAGAAAGGGGACGATCATAAAATCCCTGATAATCTAACGAGAAAGATAAAATAATTTCTTATAAATTCTGAATTTTACATTCAAATTTTCCAACAGATTGTAGACTAAGAGCTGTATTAAAATTTAATCCATATCCCATCGACTTCTAATGTTTATTTAAAAAAATTTATATCAAAAAATAATTATGATTAGATAAAATGGAGAGAAGAACTAAATTTAACATAACTATCTCCTCAAGGTAAATTCTAGAAATCTCAATGAAATGCTCTATATTTTAAATATGTATAAAATTTATAGATTTATTCAAATGATCTAGGAAAAACCAAATCTCATTATTAACTCATGGTGTATTTGGTAATCCCACCATGAAATATATGAATATGTTATTGAGTTGAAAGTTTGTACATTTTTTCTCTCTCATTTCCTTTGGTTTCATCATATAAAAAAACCTTCTTAAAATTATATTTTAGTAACATTGAACGACTTATGTATTTTAGAATATTTTTATATAAAGCATCATTTTTTAATGACTATAGATATAGTTATTATATAAATTAATATAAAATTTATATTATTTAATCAAAAAATCATAATGATGCATAGTTTGGTCCAACAGACTGACTAAGGTTCTATAAATCTGATAAACTTGTGTTCATTCCATCAGAATGACCGAAGTCAAATCCATCACACTGACCATAATTTATATCCACAAGACTAACTATAGTAAATCTCATTGGATAAAAGATAGTATGATCCATATAACTTTGAAATATTAATATTCATAGTGATGAAATTATTTCTATTGGACGTAATTTATTATATAATTTTAATGGTGTTATCAAAATAAAATTAGATGGAGACATTTTACTACGTTTTCTAGTGAATGTAATTTGACTCTATTACAACCAACTCAAATATTCCTGAAAATTATAACCGTTGATGGGTTCTTATAAACATGGTTACATTTGAGTGGCTATAAGTTTATTCATTAGAAACTCACAATGCCTAGAGATTTATCTACCTAAACATATCATTCATACATATTAAAATATTTCATAGAGTTGTGTTCTACATAATCCGAGTGAGGAAATATAAAATCCGTAGATCAATTTTTATTTTTATTTCACTTGATTCAATTGAGGTTTAGATAGAGGTATTATTGGTATAAAAGTATTGGTGATTCTAACTAGGATTGTTGAAATCTCCTATGGGATCCGAAGATAGATCTTATGCAAACCAATGTATCATGTTCATCCAAGGTTTTAAAAGATTGTGATATTCTAATATTATTATCGATGGTTTTCTTAGTAAGAAAATATGAACCTTTATAGTTACATAGAAAACAATGGATATCTTAAGTTGGGGTTTTTACATCCTTAAAACATATGGTAGAAGAATATAATTTCTATTTTAAATATTTTATGTCATTTATTTTGTAACAGGATTTCTTATTACTTGTTTCTATATGTTTTATATTCTGATATGTAATTTAAATTATAATGTTTTTCACTAATATTTTTAATAATTGATTTATCATACATTTTTTTAGCCTAAATAAAAACCTAGATATATCTAAAAACTTTTTAATCTGATAGAAATACTCTAATCATAATACAGTTTTGGATATCAATCTTTTATAAAAATTGTTTTTGGGTTTTGTGTTAGTTTTATTTTTTGCACTACAATTCAACCCCTCTTATCCCTTATAAACTCTTACTGTCCAATAAATTATATCAAAGTAGTTTTTATTGACATATTTTCTGAATTTTTACATTCTTATAAATTTGATGTATTTATGTTTCTTATATACTATTTGTTTATAAATTGTTCATACAGTAATGTTTATTGTAGAAAGAGTTTCTATTTTCTATAAAATTTCAGGATTAAATGTATGCACTATATAAAACTTGAATCAAGGAAGGCCACCTATCATTGATCGTAATGAATGTGAATATTAGAGATACATGATGTAATATTTTTATTAATACTGGTGTGTAATATTTGGAGATGTTTACTGGAAACTATAATATTCCATAAAAAGAAGCTATTGATTTTATAAATTAGTAAAAATAATAATATCATTTGAATTATAGTGTAAGAAATAATCTATTATATTCTATGACTAGTAACATCTATAGTTAAATATCATCATGTGATGATTTAAATGGTATTTAGATGAAGTTGGTGGTAACTCATTTTTGATGTTATACTTTCATTCAATTAAAAAGAAATATTCTGAGATTAGATTATAAACATTTTCATTTTCTACCCAAAAAACTATTTCCAATTTGCACTTGTGGTTTATAACCGTTGTTATCAGTTTACATTGACATGGTGGGAAGTTTCTTACTAACATATTTTTTGTGGGAATGTTTATTAAAAAAATTCATGGTGAATGGGAATCAATAATAATTTCATTTCATTAAAATAAAAGGATTACTAATCATACCCATTAATATCTAATTAGAACCCTTATTCAGTATGAGAAAAGGCTGAAAAAGGACGTTAAGAAATGGAAAAATAATAGTGGAGGAGTTTTTCAAACAACCATATCAAATGTTCTTAATAAGGTAAAATATATTTTGAATTTTTTTAAGTATTTAAAAAAAAAAATGTTATTTTTGAGCCAAATAGTAGTTCATTGGTACAATCAATGAAAGAACCAGCCAAGTATCCAAAAATAATGCATAATATTATATGGAAAAAAGATTTACAACAGAGGTAAAAGAAAAATCAAATGGAAAAAACGTGATAAAAAAGTATTATTATGTAATGATATGTTATGAGTTAAATAATGTAGACATATCTGATTAGATTATCCTAATCTAAAGAGAAAGGATAAGTTGTAAATAAATTTAGATAGGTATTACTAAAAATTATATAAGTATAAGAACAAGAAAAGCCTAAATGATTTAGAATCTTGTAGTGAATATAAAGGATACATTTATTGTGAGAACTCATCATAAAATGAAAATTCTGGATATAATTTTTTTTAATTCTACTTAAAAATTCTATGAGATGATAAATGATTAATGGAAAAGGTAAAATATTAATCACTTAAGGAAATAAATTATTTACTCTATTTTTAATATGTTAATAGATTCTCAAATTTACATGAAAATGAAAATTCCAGGATATATAAAAAACTGGATATTTCTCAAGAAAATTTTATGAAAGAAAATTTGATGTTATCAGCTCTAACTAATTATATATCATATCATTCTAAATATTTAGATATATATATATATTTTTGATAAATAATCTATTTCAATATAATATTAGATATATAATTTTTATAAACTTTTTTACAAAATGAAATTATAATATATAGTTTGAAAACTAATTTTACTTAGGTTAAAAAAGGAGTAGGAAAACTAATCTCTGTAATATATATTTTTTAAAATATTTCTTCTAAATTTACCCCTAGAAATGAAATTTTACCTAAAATTAATAATCAAACTACACCTCACAAATAAATATCAAAAATAGGTTATTTAAATCATATTCATATTTTTAATAATAACTACTTTACTTTTAAAGTGTGATATATATTGAACTATGTTTGAATGTAGTGAGAATTTGAAAATGAAAAGTTCTCAAAAAATGTTAAATCACTAGGAATACATTAAGCTTATTTTCTAAAATAATTTAAATTTTCTAAAAAAATGGAATAATTTGGATTTCATATATACTAATTCCTAATAAAATTGGACCCAAAATTGTTTGGGTTCACAAGTGGTAATATTTTTTTTTTGGAAAATATGCAATGTTCCAAAAAATACATCGTACATGGAAAGTGGTTTCTAAGGACACGTTAACATTAAAACAATTATTATTTAATTATATTATACATATTAAATGAAGTAAAGTTACTTTTAGATATAATTCTCAAGGATAATTTTTCAAAATAGGTTGCATTGTTATTATTGGAAAATAATTAATTTCAAATATTTTGTCTATTATAGGACATAATAATGTCCATATTAGAATAAAATATTTAGAATCGGTAATGTTTGAAGATTAGATATGTTTTATAAGAAATGATTTGTCAAGGATCTATGAGAATATAGTTTTGAAACTTCAAAAGTCTATGATCCATGTCAATTTGGAAAGCATGTTATGTCTTGTTTAAAATATATTAGAGAAGTTTCAACTTATCATACATTACAATTCATGCACATTGACTTGTTTGGTTATACAATAAATAAAAGTTTCAATGGAAAATACAATGTATATGTTTTAGTTAATGATACACTAGATAAACTTGGGTAAATTATCATGTTCTGTAGTATGAATCATATTGTTGTTTTAAAAAATTTCTAGCCAATTAAAAAATGAGAAAAAAAATCTCCATGATAGCTATTCAAATTTATCATGGGGGAGAAATTGTAAATTATGATATTGAAACTTTTTGTATTATTGAAGGTAATATATATAACTTTTTCCCCTATAAATCCACAATAAAATGATGTAGTTGAAAGAATAAATAGACTTATCTAGAAGATTAACATATCCATGTTGAGTGAATATTCAGTTTATAATATTTTTGGGTTGAAGATGTTATGACAACCTATTATACGATAAATTGAGTATTCATAAAAAAAATTATTAACAAAAACCTTAATAATTTCTGACTGAATGAAAACCAAAACATTCATAGTTCAATGTTTTTTAGATTTAAATTATTTATTTATAATACTAAAGATAACTTACAATGATTTTATTCAAAATATGATAAATGAATATTCTTAAGTAATTATACAAAGTGTAAGAAATATAGTTTTTAATGAAAATAAATGTACTGTAGAGGATATAACACATGTTAAATATAAGAAAACCAACCCTTTAATTTTTATAAAATATCAACCATCATATTTAGTGGTTATTTCTAAAACAGATTTCAACCTAGGATAAAATATTATTCTCATGGTAGAATAAATGTAGAATATATTTATGATGTCAAACATCAAAAACGATTTCAACATATTATTTTAAGGAAGTTTCTTGTAGACCCCACAAAATAGTTTTTTCTTTGGATTCAACATAGTGATAACATTATTAGTTATTTACATCAACCAGTTATAACAAGAAGTTCTTTGAGAAATAAAATTGATTTTTTTATTTTAAACTAAATTCAACTCCGATAATCATATTGAGGATTTCAGAGATGATGATTGGATAAAATAAATTAAAGATGATCTAAACCCATGGTTTTTAAAATAAATAACATCTAAAACATGTTTCTAAAATTACAATGTCAATTTATGGACTTAAACAAGCCCCGAAAACCCGGTTTGATATATTAACTAGATTTTTTTACAAAAAATCATTGTTAATGGAGCTAGAAATCCAACCATTTTTTAAAAATAAATTTCCAAAACAATATCATTGTTCAAAATTATGTTTATGAAATTATAATTTTTTGAACTCAAAAGACATTAACAAAATTCTTTATAGATCTTATGAATTCCATGTTTGAAATGATCTTGATGGTATATCATATATATTTTCTTGGTTTTAAAATTTTAAGAAAACTAGAAGGAAATTTTATATATCAACCTAAGTATATAAAATACCTTCTTAAGATATTTGGATATAAAAATTCTGAAATTATTATTACTTTTATCAAAATAGAAAACACTTTAGATATTTATAAACCATGGAAACTATATGATCGAAATATTTTTAGGGGAATGAATGAAAGATTACATTTCTTAACGACTAGTTATCCAAATTTAATTTTTTTTGTATTCTTCTAGATTTCAAAAAAATACAATAGTGTCCTATATTATGGATGTAAAATAAGTTTTTATTTATTTTAAGGGAATGATATATTTAGGTTCTTTTTATTCTACTAGAAATGATTTTGAATTAAATGGATTTTCGAATGATGACATTGGTGGATGTATAATGGATATGAAATGAAATTCTGGAACATGTCATTTCATAGGTGATGTTTTCGTTTCCTATTATTCATAGAGAAATAACTGAATATCAATTTTTATTAATAATGATAAATATGTGTTCGCTGGAGGTTGTTTTCATAAGGTTTTGTGGATGCAACACACACTCACTAACTACAAAACAAGTTTTAATAATACTAAGATATTGTGTGATAAAAAATATCCATTACTTTAAGTAAGAACCTAACATATCACCCATGAGAAAAACAAATTCATAAAACACTCCATTTACTTTAGGGAAAAACCTGAGATATCATTTTACAATTTATCATAATTAAAGAACAACATACAAATATTTTTACTGAACTCCTTAGTATTGAATGATTTGAATATATTATAAAAATGTTAGGAATTATTTATATAAAATGAAAATTTATATCTATTTCATGTTTTCCAATCTATTTATGTTAGTGAACTCATTTTCAAATAGAGAGTACATATGATTTGGTTTACTAAATACTTTTATTTTCTAAACTTTTAATTTTCCAAAAAAAATATATTTTTTATAATTTTTTTTATTTTTCTAATTTTTGTATATTTTTCATTCTCAAAAGGAAGATATTTATGAAAATATTTTAGAATCAAATTCGTAATTTCTAGAATAATTTTTTTTAAATAATAGTTTTCTAAACTAAAAAATTATTACTAAACATTTCCTATTATATTTATTTATAAAAAGTACCAATTCCAATTTATTTAATAAAAACAAATAAAAGAATGTTAGTTGATAATAATTTAATATTTAATTTAAAATTACACTCCACAAGGTATTCCTTTAATATTTTAGTTTTTTCAATTTCCATTATTTTTTTCTTATTTTTTACATATTATTAATTTTTAGAAGACATCATTTTTTTAGAAATAAAAAAATTTTCTTGATCGAACATCCCTATCATGTCCCGACCCTCGAGGCCCATGCTGTGACTACCCTAGGACAGCCTTCCATAGGCCAGGGGCTAGGGACATGCACCGAAAGTCGTATTCCCTAAAAACTGGAAGACAGTGCATTTATAACTTGTAAACCCACACAACTAATCACAAATAAGGATACAAGCACAAAGTAAAAATAAATAGTAAAAAGGGTGTGTACAAAAAGTAAATGGGTCTAGAATACAAGCCCAACTATAAATTATAAGTAAACTAAAAAGTACAAGTAAAATTGAAATCATATCTTCTAAACAACCGCCAAGGATCCTACCTAAAAGGTAGGTTCAGCTGTTGAACGGTCGTCTCTGCGGTATGCATCATCTGAAGTCCACCTTTTATCTACCTCCATTCTTGGTACCCTTGTCCACATTAAGTGTTGTCTGTCATCTAAACCGAACACAACAAGGTACAAGTATAGCTGATTCGGGGATGAGTATAATGATACTCTTTATGGACCTCAAGACCCTATAGGTCTCCTAGAGTTCCATAATGGAAACACCACAAGCAAGAGCCCAACTCTACTTATGTATATTCCCATAAATATACCTAAGCTATCAAAATATACTCATCACATACATGAGGGCAGTATACCACCAAGGTAACACCACGAAGGTGATGTATCACATAGAATAACCTCAATTACAAACATAAAGTAAAGACAGCTCACACCAGGATTTATTATTGGGGTAGTAACAAGAAATATTCTAAACGCATCATAGGTTAGAGAACTCATCCTCTATCAAGTTCAATGGGCCTTCGACGTCACACAGAGGTGATTCCCACTAACCTTGTATTTCTAAGGAACTCCTCCTCTTGAGAATCATGGGTCTACCACGTCACATAGTGGCGCTCCCCACCATAGGTCTGCCACATCACACATAGTCGCTCCCCCTCATGACCAACTAAGGTACTCCTATTATCGATTATTGTGGGTTTGCGGCATCACACAAGGAACTCCCCACCATGGTTCTACCGCATCACCGAAATGTGCTCCCCACTGGGCCAGTCGAGTCACTTAGAGTCGAAACGGTCAGCAGTCATCAAGTCTCAGCTAGTCATAGGGTTCCGTACATATCGTGCATGGGAGGACCATGTCCAAGCCATAGGTCATACCTCAACTACCCCTATGTTCCATGAAAAAAATAATCCAAAGTCTCGTTACGTCAAAAGGGTCCCAATGCAACAGACGTCGCATCGATCAGAAACTCGGCTTGTAAGTTATTAGCGTTTCCGCTCCGAGAGCCCGGTTGGATTGGGGGTCTGATCCAACACTTCCATACTCGAAACATATCCAAAACCAAAGTAGAGTATATCAAATGGAATGTCTCGATCCAAGAACCCCAGCACCACAGAGAGTTCATCAAACTGATGCATGATTCTCATGTTATGACCATAAAGGTGAAAAAGGGTCTGAAAGGGCCTGGGTCTGGTCTAACCCAGTCGGATCGACCCAGCTTGGGCCATGGCATGCCTAGCCTGCGGGGCCATGGTCCGTCCCTACTTACAATGGGGAATTTTGGCCTAGCCCGCTAGCATGGCCCGTTGGGCGCGGCTCGGTGGCACGGCCCGCGGGGTGCGACCCGGTGGTGCGGTTCGCGGGGCGCGACCCAGGGGCACGACCCATTTGGCGCAGCCCAGCCCGTGAAGGTCACGGCTTGGTGGCGTTGCCCGGTCCACGTAGGGCACGACCCGATGGGCGCGGTCCACCCAAGCCGACGCCGATGTTGGGAGTTCCACCTCCAGGTTTCTCCCCAACGGTCCCTCAGACCGTTTGGCTAGGTGGCATGTGGGACCTACCATAGGTGTCCCACCTGGTCTGGTGTGGCTGGCTGGACTTCCTCCCAGCTGCTCCATCGCGCACCGCTGCTCCAACAAGGCCATCCAAAAGGCCGGCCTCCGCCACAGCCGACGTGGCCATGGCCTCCTACTCCACCAGAGGTGCGGACGCATGCTACCGTTCTGCCATGTAGCTGACCAGTTGCCAGCCGCCACCCTGCTTCACCGCGGCTGATGGGCCGCAACCCTCTTATCATCGGGCAGCACGAACACGTTCCACCCTTCCTTCCTCGCAGTCAGCCGGGTGTTGGCCGCCGCCTCCTTTTTTTAGCCATTGTAGATTTATTCCAAGCCCGAAAAACTAAATGATCACATATTTAGGATCCTTGAATCGAGGGCTTCACGTCCATATATCTCACATAGAAGAACTCCATATTTACAGCACTAATAAGTATTATGTGTTGAATAATGCACGTAGAATTCCCGATGAATAAAAAGAAATAGGTGATTGGTTTATGTTCGGGACAATGATAATGTTCATTTTTCCCTTATCCTCTTGAAATTAGGATAAGAATAAACAATATAATAGAATTCAGCATGATTAAAACACCTACCTCAATTGTTCATTGGTGGTAGCATGAGGAAGAAAGACGTAGTCGATGAAGAACATCAGTTTTCTTTGCTTCCACAAGACGCTTCTGATCTGGTCTCGGGGTCGGTTTCTCCTTCTTCGTTGTGGGTTGTTCTTTGTCGGAGAAAGTTCTTCCCAGTTCTCCAAGGTTCTTTCAACTCCCCTTTTCCATTGATTTCCAACAAGAAAATGATGATCCAACGTATTTAATATTTTTATCAAATTAATTAAGGTTGGCACAATTAATTTTATTATGTTGGCATAATTCAGTAGAACATTAAATTGAATTATGTTGGCCAAATTAATTGGAAAAAAATCCAAGAGTCACCTCACTCATTAAAGAGGGAGTTCAAGGGTCAGGTGGTCCCCACCACTAAATTCAAATCAGGATGTTCAAACGCGGGTGGTACCAACCTCTATAACTCAAAATTGAGTTTTCAAAAATAAAAAAAATGTTAATTATTTAATTTTCCTTCTCCCATAAAAAACTGAAAAAATAACTTCCTTCTTCGACCTACTACGGTCGAGGTGAAGGTCTCCTTAAGCGAATACCGATACTGCATGTTAAACGGTGTCCTCAGATTTCAATTCCAAGCACTGGTTTAAAAGTTAAAAAATCTTGCTCGCACCATTATGGAATGTACCTGAAAAAAAGTTTAGAAATTCATTCCGGGAACTCTGGGCCTCAAAATCACATGCTGTAAATTTTTGCAGACTCGTGATATTTCCATATAATAAAAACAAATTAATGGAAAATCCAGGTCATTACATTATCCCCACATCAGGGCTTTGCATCCCCAAAATCCACAACAATAACTAAGGAAACAAGTAGGGGTACTGAGAATGTATCTGAGCCTCCCACTCCCAAGTTCTCTCTTGAAGGATTCCATGCTGCCATCGAATGTGCACTAGATGTATCGACTGCCCACAATGGACCTTCTCCTGACAATCTTCAATCTCTAGTGGAGCCTGCGTAAACATCTCCCCATCGTCGATGTCTAGATAGAAATGGTTGATTATGTGAGATGGGTCGTCCACATATCTCCTCAGCTAGGATAGGTGGAAGACATCACCCATTCGGTGCAACTTAGGTTGAAGAGCTAAGTGGTAAGCCACCTCTCCAAATCTACCGAGGACCTGAAAGGGTCTGTTGAACCTTAGATATAACTTTCCACCCTAGAAAAATCTCCGCTAACCTCATCGCAGTGAGACCTGTAGAGAGGCATGGTCGCCAACATTGAACTCCAGTGTTCTCCTTCTCCTATAATCATAGGATTTATTCCCGATCTGTGTAGTTTTCATCCGCTCCTGGATGATCTGCACCTTCTTTGTGGTATCTTGTACCATCTTTGGTCCCATGAGTGCTGACTCCCCTAGGTTAGTCCAGCACAGTGGTGATCTACAAGGTCTCAAATACAATTCCTTGAAAGGTTTCATACAGATAGTGGAGTGATAGTGGTTGTTGTATGCCAACTCCACTAAGGGAAAGTGATCCTCCGAGCTGCTGCCAAAATTAGGGTAGCAAGTCCTCGAGGGTCTGAATGGTCCAATCTGTCTAGTCATCTATCTGAAGATGGATGGTGGCACTCAACCGAAGCTGTGTCTGGAATGCCTACAGTAACCCCTTCAATAGTTGGGAAGTAAACTTTGCATCGTAATCAAGGACCATCATAGATGAAACTCCATTAATACATACAATCTCCTGTATGTAGAGACATCCCAATCCCTCTACTGATCCCTGCTCTCTATTTGGTAGGATGTGGGCTGACTTGGTGAGTTGTCAGCAATCACCCAAATAGAATCACGAATCCTGGATTTCCGTGGAATTCGTGTCATGAAGTCCATGGAAATTCCATCCCACTTCCACTCTAGCACCTCTAATGGATGAAATAATCCGGATTGAACTTGATGATATACCTTCACATACTGACTAGTGAGGCACTAAGAAACAAAATCTTCCACCTCCTTCTTCATTCCCGGCCACCAGTGCTGACACTAGAGGTCCTGGTACATCTTCACCACTCCATGATGTACCACTAGAGGATATTTATGGAACCCCCTCAACAATTACTCCCTAAGTACTACTGGTACCATAGTAACCCTCTAAAGAGGATATCATGCTCCCCACCTTCAGAAAATCAATCAGATTCTTTTCTTGTGGATATCTGAGCAGATAGAGTCCCACAGTCTTCATCTCCAAGCTGCGCCTCCCTGACTTGCTGAAGGAGTGGGGGAGTGACTGTCAGAGACTGAAGATAAGTAGACCTATCTCGATCCACTTAGGATATCTACAAAGTAGCTAGCTACTTCATCACCTCACCCAGAAACTGTATACCAGATCTCCTATGGAGTGCATCTTCTACTACATTCCCTTTCACTGGAGTATAGAATATTTTGAAGTCATTGTCCTGGAATAACTCAGTCCAACACAGTTATCTCAGGCTCAAGTCCTTATGAGAGATAATATACCTCAAACTCTTGTGATCAGTGTAGACTGTAAAACATTTTCCATCCAATAATGTCTCCACATCTTCAAGGCGAAGACTAATGCTTCCAACTCCAGGTCATGAGTAGTGTAGTTCTTCTCTTGTTGTCTCAGCTTTTGAGAACCATACACAATCACTACTCACTCCTACATCAGAACAAATCCGTGCCTGATCTCTAATACATCATTGTAGTCTACGTACCCAATGCCTTTCTATGGTAGCCTTAAAATGGGGGACACTTGTTAGTATCTCCCTCAGCACTTAGAAACTCTTCGGGTATCTATCCGACCACATGAATGGTTTCACCTTCTTTTTCATCGCTAATAAAGGTTATGCAACTCTATAAAAGTTAGGCACTAACCTCTAGTAGTAACCCGATAAAACTAGAAAACTCTGCACCTTCATTACCCTCCTAGGTGGATATTAAGCTAGTAAAACTTCAATATTTTCTAGATCCACCTCATCTCTAGCCTCTGAGATGATGTGTTCTAGAATGTGGACCTCTAATATCCAAAGCTGGATCTATAAGAGCTTACCATAATGTTGGTGCACTCGGAATGTATCCAGAACTATCTGGAAATGATAGGCATGATCCTCCTTCGTCACTGAGTATATCAGAACATCATAGATGAAGACTACCACAATGTGATCAAGGTATGGTTGGAAGATCTTGTTCATGAGTTCCATGAAAACATTTGGAGAATTGGTCATTTTGAATGACATAACCAGGAACACATAATGGCCATACCGACATCTGAAGGCCATCTTCTGCACATCCCCATCTCGTACCCTGAGCTGGTGATAGCCTGATCTGAGGTCTATCTTCAAAAACCAGCATGCTCCCTTTAGCTGTTCAAGGAGATCTTAAATCCTCAGAAGTGGGTACTTGTTCTCCACGGTCACCTGGTTCAGGCACTGATAGTTCACAAAGAGTCTCAAACTCCCATCTGCCTTCTTGGTGAAAAAAATCAGGGCTTCCCAAGGGGAAACACTATCCCTAAAGAACCCCTTGCTATTAAATTCCTCCAGTTGTACTCGCAGTTCTCGATGCTCCACAGAAGCCATCTGATATGCTGGGGTAGATACCGGTGTTGTCCTAGGGTACATATCGTTGTAAAAGTCCACCTTTCTGTGAGGATATAGACCTGAAACATCATCAGGGAAAATATCAGTGTACTAGTCCACCACTATAGGATAGCTCAGACTCTCAACATCAACGACTCTGAGGGTAAGGCCAGCCAAATGAGATGTGATCGGTTGTACCCTACTTTGGGTAAGTCCATCCTGTGCTACAATGGATCCCTTTTCATCTGTGTAGAAGAGCATGGGCCCATACTTGTGTTCACATCCCACTTTGTGTATAATATAATCAATCTGAGCATGGAATGTGGATAACCAGTCCATACCGAAGATGACATCGTAAGGCCTCGACGCCGCTACTAGGAGATCCCTGTTGAAGCTCTCATCTCCTAGATTATGCTCACACTGCCAGTACAAGTGCGTAATTGTCGAATCCATTCGCATAGGAGTCTCTAGACATAAGTATTGAGCCAACAGATCTGTTAGAATCATCAAGCTCCGAATGAGGGTTGTGGAAATAAAATAAGGGCTGGCACCTGTGTCTATAAGTACTACAACTAAGGTGGAGTAGATATAGATAGTACCTCCAATCATATCTTTAGTACCATGGTCATAGGCCTCAGCTGCCTGATGTTGAGATCATCCCTTTCCACCTACTCCCTGTGGTCGGGTGGACTTTCTAGTGGTGGTGGATGTAGACCCTCAAAACATCACCCACCTCCTGCCGCATGACCTGCTCGTCTTCCACCTCTGCCTCAAGCTTGTATACCTCCTATATCAAACCTCTGTATCTACCTCAATGGTCCCTCAACCATCTTCTGATTGTCGGTATAGCGGGTTGGGATGTCCGGAGTCATGTGACCCTACCCGCCGCACATGTAACACTCTGTGTCTCTCAGCTATCCTGCTCTTCCTTGAGAGCCTTACAATAATGACCCTGTATCCTGCGGTCTTCCACCTGTTGGTCTAGTCTACTTGGACCTCAACATCATCTATCTACTACCAGCTATCAATGAATCTGATACATGTTGTTCTTTGGTGGGTCTCACTATCGGGGACTGCTCAGCAAAAAAACTTTCCACTAAAAGTGGTCTCTCTAACACTCTCGCCTATGTCGGGATGATGAGAGAAACCATAAATGCTCTTATCTACTGTATGAGCCCCTTCTCGAAGGTCTGGGCCTTGAAGAAAGGGTCTCACACCATTTTAGTGAAGTAGTGTGAGAGGTCGGTGAACCTCGCTGAATACTGATCCACAGTCATGCTACCATACTGCAAGTAGAGAAGCTCCGGTATAAGAATAGAGTGTTGGGAAGCTGGGATGAACTCTTCCCTAAAAGGTTCTCAAATTCTACCCAGATGAGAGTGACCACATCATGAACTAGAAGAATCATGATCTACTATATGCACGATGCATCATGAAGAATGCCGGTGGCAAGGATCTCCATGCGATCAATTGGTGTCCCTATGAGTCAAAAGACTTTAACCATAGACTCCAGCCAATCCTCAGCCGCTTGTGGATTTGTCTTTCCCCAGAACCTCGATGGACTCTTGATCTGGAACACATGCTATGTGCTCAAGTGGTATGCACCCTATGATAATGGGGTTGGTGGCATCGGCCGCCCAATGGGTAGTGGTGTTGCTGGTACACCTCCTGATGGTAAAACTACCATAAGGGTGCCCTGCACAGATGCCTTGTCGCTCGGTGGACTTTCATCACATACTCAACCTGGAAACCTGGGTGGCAGTCTGCGTGGATTCATCCTAAAAAGAAATAGGTGTGCCAAATTAATTATGTATATACTTGTTAAGATGACTCCAAATGAAATCACAAAGAAAACATTTCAAAAACATCAACGCAACCGGGTTTTTCCTTCCCATAGTCGGAAATCAGAGTCAGGGTCTTGGTGTATTGATACATTGACCGCCACACTAACTCTAAACTCCCCGAACTGAAAACCAAACTGAAAACACTTAACACTATTTCTCCACACAGAAAAGTTCAGATTCCTAGTTCTTTGATCGAACTGAACTCCTCTGATACCTCTTTTTCCTAACCTGACACTCGGGTTCCATTCCGTGACTACCCCACGCACACCCTCAATGGGCCAGGGGCTGGGGACTACCACAAAAACTCATATTTCTTAAAAACACGAAGGTATTGCCTTTAAAACCTATAAACTCACACAACTAAGTACAAAGTAGGATACAAGCACAATGTAAAACTATATAGTAAACAGGGTGTGTTCAAAAAGTAAAAGGGGACAGAATACAAGCCCAACTATAAAGTACATGTAAACTAAAAAGTACATGTAAAACTGAAAACAACTCCTGTGAAAACCCGCGAAATATCCTACCTGGAGGGTTAGTACAACTCTCGAATGTTTGTCTCTACGACATGCCTTGTCTGAAGTTCACCTCCAAGATACCTCCATCCATGGTAACCTTTTCATCCATCAGCACTATCCATATTCTGCACCAACCACAACAAGGTGTGGGTGTGTCATGTGGAGGGGTGAGTACAATGATACTCTGTAGGGACCTCGAGACACTGTAGGTCTCATAGAGTTCCAAAAAGGAAAGACCATAAGCAGGAGCCCAACCCTACTTAGGTATATTCCCATACAAATACCTAAGTTATCGATCTATACTAATTACAAACATGAGGGATGTATACCATAATGGTAACACAATGAAGGTGATGTATCACACAGCTTATCCTCAATCACAAACTCAAAGTAAAGACAACTCACACCAGGATTTATTCTAGGGGTAGTAACAATCAATATTATGAACACCTCGGCTGCTGGAGAACTCCTCCTATATCAAGTATAGTGGGTCAGCTGCATCACATAGAGGTGCTTCAAACTAACCTTGGACTGCTATGATACACCTCTTGTCGGGTATCGTGGGTCTACCGTGTCACATAGTGGCGCTCCCCACCACGGGTTTTCCATATCAAACAAAGGTAATCACCCTCATGGTCTACTGAGTTACTCCGCTTGTCATGTACTTTGGGTATTCCATGTCACACAAGGCATACCCCACCGCCGGTCTGCCGTGGCACACAATGGTTCTCCCTATAGGGCCATTCGAGTCACTCCGAGTCGAAGCGGTCAGCAGTTGTCAAGTCTCATCCAGCCGTAGGATTTCGTACATATCTCACTTGGGAGGACCACCCCCAAGCAATAGGTCATACCTTAACCGCACTGAAGCTCCATGAAAAAGTAACCCAGTGGTCCATTACATGATAAAGGGCCCAACCTAATAGATGGAGCATCGATTGGACGCATAGTCTGTAAGTTATTAGCGTTTCTGCTATGAGGGCCCGGTTAGATTGGGGGTCCAATCCAACCCTTCCGTACTCAAAACTTATCGAAAACTAATGTGGAGTATTTCAATAGGACCGTCTTGATGCAATGACCCTGAAGTCGTAGAAGGTTCATCAAATAGATTCCCGATTCTCAAGTTATGACCATAAAGGTGAAAAAAGGGTCTGAAAGGGCTAGGGTCTGGTCCAACCCGGTCAGACCAACTCGACCTGAGCCTTGGAGGCCCCGGCCTATTGGGTCGTGGTCTAGACCGAACCACGAATGCGCAGCCCAACCCAGACCCCTGGAGTGGCTCAGTGGCACGGCCCGTTTGGCGTGACTCGGTGGCACAACCCGGTGGCATGGCCTGGCCCACGTAGGGCACGGCCCGCTGGGCGCGATCTACTTGAGCTGGCGCCGAAGGGGGCTGCACCCCCTTCCAGTTTCTCATGAATGGTCCGTTGGACCTTTGGATAGGATGCATGCAGGACCAGACTGAGGGGTCCTTCCTGGTTTGGCGTGGCCGACTGGAAGTCTAGCAGTCCTTCGGCCTCCGCTACGGCCAACGTGGCTGCGTCCTCCTGCTCTACCGGTGGCGCAGACGTGCGCCAATGCTCCTCCACGCCGCTGGAAATTTTCCAGCCACCACCCTACTCTGCCGGGGTTGATGGGCCATGACCTTCTCATCATTTAGGGGTGTGGACATGCGATTCCCCTCCTTCGTCGCGACAGTCCGGGTGCCAGCCACCACCTCCTTTTTCGAGCCATTGCAGATTCGTTCTGCGCCCGAAATATTAAACGGTCACATATTTTTGATCCCTGCATCAAGGGATTCACGTCCATATATCACGCTCAATAAAACTCTATATTTCAAGCCCCAATAAATATTTGGCACTGAAGAATGCACGAAGAACATGCGAATAATAAAAATAAATAGGAGCGTGGTTAATGTGCTGGACGATGGTCATGTTCATTTAGACATCGTCATCATGAATTCAAGATAAGAAGAAATAATAGAATAGAAATAAAGGTTTTTAAAACCCCTACCTCAATTGTTCATTGGTGGTGGCGTGAGGAAGAAATAAATAGTCGATGAAGAACATCGATATTCGTCTCTTCCGTAAGACGCTTCCGATACGGGCTCAGGGTCGGTTCCCCATTCTTCGTTGGGGTTGTTCTTCATTGGAGAATGTTCATTCTGGTTCTCCAAGATTCTCTAAACTCTCATTTTCCAAAAATTTCCAACAAGGAATTGGGGATCCAATGTATTAAAATAATTTTATCAAATTAGTTAAAGTTTTCAAAATTAATTTTATTATGCTGGCACATTAAAGTTGGAACAATTGAATGGAATATTAAATGTAATTACATTGGCACAATTAATTAGAAGAGAAACCTAGAGTCACCTCCATCATTAAAGAGGTAGTTCATGGGTTGGGTGGTCTCCAACACTGGATTCAAATAGGGAGTTTCAAACTCAGGTGGTCCCCACCTCTATAACTCAAAAAGGATGTTTTAAAAAGAAAAATAAAATGTTCATTATTTTATTTTCCTTCTCCCACAAAAAACTAAAAAACTAACTTTCTCCCTCGACCAACAATGGTTAACGTGTAGGTCTCCTTAAGAATATACCGGTGATATGAGATCAACGGTGCCATCAGATTTCAATTCCGATCACCGATTCTAAAGTTACAATAACCCACTTGTACCTTTATTGAACGTACCCGAAAAAAAGTTCAAAAATTCATTTCTGGCACTCTGGGTCTCAGAATCACTCTCTCTAAATTTTAGTTGACTCATAATATTCCCATATAAATAAAAACAGTTACATGGATAATCCTAGTCATTACAATCACTTTACACTGATAATATTGATATTCTAAAAAAATTAAGTGTTCCAAATTATTATTAAAACTTTCAAGGATGAATATCAACTACCAGATTAGAATAAAATGTTCTATCTCACCTATTAGATCTAAAAAATAAAAAATTTATCCATGAACCTATATATAAAGAGTGGATTAAAATTTCCCTGCATATTTTTTTTGGATTTTATAATAAACCACACCTCTCCCTTTTTTACTCAGTTTAAATGTTTGGAATTCATTTGTTTCACTTCTTTAGACTGATTCACTATATCAGTTTCTATCTGGTAAAATTTGAAGAAGATTTTACAGGAAAGAATTTATAAAGGAAATAGTAATCATGAAGTAATGGTATGAAAAATATGGTTCTGTTTTGATAATATTTATTAAATTACAAGGATTATAGTAGTCCTTGGTATAGAAAGATGAATTTGATTTACACTATCCATTAATAATTAAATAATTCTACTATATTGTATAATTTAGTATGGAAGTGGATATGGAATTTATTATTTTTATCTTTTTGGGTAATGTTACAAGATAAGAATTCAAAAAGTTTATGATCTATTTGAAGTTACTTTAGAAGGGGAGGCATAACTTCCAACACATAAGCTTTTAGATATGCTTTCATGTCACAACCGCCGTTTCTATTTATTTTCTATTTATTGTTTCTTGGTTCCGAGTGTTTGCGCCGAGGTCTGGGCTGTGCCCGAATTAAAATTTCTTGTCGTTTAATGCTTTTACTGGGTTTCAGGCCCGTGCGCGGTCACTGCACGGTGGCCGACAGCCGCGCAATCGCCCTAGGTGCTTGTGAGAGTGTCCATGTCGTCTGGGTTGAGGCGCGCAACTTGTGCGCGGTTTATTAAGTCATGCGACGAGCGTGCAGGTATCTAGTTTTCATATTTTGATAATTAAATAACTTACGTTCCAAAATAATGTTTGTTAATAATAATATTATTATGTTGTTATTAACATTATCATTGTTATAAATATTAGTATTATTTGTATTATTATTATTAACATTACTATGTTATTATTATTAACATTACTATGTTATTATTATTAACATTACTATGTTATTATTATTTATATTAATGTTATTAATATTATTATTATTTTATTATCATTATTACATATATTATTATTATTATTATTATTACTATTTTAGTAACTACTTTATTTATTCTATTTCAAATTTTATTATTATTATTATTGTTTTTCTTTTCATAATCCTTTTATTTTCATTTTTTTTATTTTCTCTGTTTTATTTTGTCTTTTTTTAGTTACCTTCTAACCCTAGCGTGAGTTCGGCCCCCCAACATTTTTTCTTTTCCTGTTCCGCCGCGGGCCTCCCCCTCTCTATTCCCTACGCTCTTCCCCTCCACTCTCAAACACGCAGCTCCCCTCATCAACGGCTCTCTCTCCCGCCGCCTCCTGGACCTGCTGCTCCGCCCTCAATCTCATGCAGCCGGCTCCCGCACCCGGCCTCGCCCAGCCGCCGCGCCCGGCGTTCCCCCTTCCTCCCCGCGTTTCACCCCGCCACACCCCCTTCTCCCTCCCTATCCCTGCTTGCTCTGCCAATTCCGCAGCCCTTCCCTCCACCTCACCTGGCCGCCGCGCCCAACCCCTTCTCTCGGCCTCGCCCCGTCGCGCCCAGGCACTCCCCTCGGCCTCGCCCCACTGTGCCCAGCCCTCCTCTCCACCTCTCCTCGCCGCGCCGCCCTGCCCCTCTGGCACCCCGCCGTGACGGCCTCCTGCTTCGGCGAATCATCCACCCCGAGCCGCCACCTCACTGAGTCGAGCAGACTTCGCCCCGCCGAGATCCGCCGACTCCCCTCCCTGTTCACTGCCCAACCAGCTCCTCCCTCACCCGCCCCCTGCTCACGCTCCAGCCTCGCCTCTCATTCCGACCATACCTGCGATCCCGGACATCCGCTGTCCGGTTGTTTTCTAGTGTAAATCACAGCACCTCCACCTTCTCCCCGGCTAGCAGTTTCATCTCCGTCGGTGCTAATTCCTTGTGATTGTGTGTTTTTATCTCTCAATTTGATAGAATGTAAATCTTGAAGCTGGTAATTTGTTTGACTTGGTCATTGTCTAGGGTGCGCGTTTGATCCATGGGTCATTGCTTTTACTTCCATTGAGGTTTGTCAAGCTCGCTCTGCTTTGAGGTAGGCTAATCCGCTTACTCCTTTCCAAATAAGTCCATATGATGCTTTCATGCCTTTAATTAATTCATTTGCTTGATTCGTGCCTTTTCAAGTTAATTGGTCAATATGTTTTGATGATTTCAAGTTTGTTTAAATCTACAATTGTGTTCTTTGTTTTTATTTTGTGGTGCGTTAGATGTTTTAAAGTGGTTTGGGTTTCTCTTTGTAAAATCGTTTTATAAATTTTAGTGTTTTGGGAAATAATGTAGATGGTGTGTTTTTCATTCTGGTCTTGTTTTGGTTACATTATAGAAGTGTTTAATCAATTTGTTATTGGGTGTGAATTATATTTTTAAGGGGGTGAACATGTGTAAGTGCTGCGAACATTTCTTTTGAAAGCGACGATGTTTTGTGTGTACAAATGAGTGTGTTTTTTTTAAAATGTTTTATGGGTTGGTTGTTAGGTGCGAGACATGTTTTGGTTGTGATATTTTCAAAACGTGTCGAGATGGTTATTTTTCATTGTTTGTTCATTTGGATAATTTAAAGTCCATGTTTATGCATTTTTATTTGTCTTTACGGTTGCAGCACGTTCGCAAGGTTGCCCCGCGATATTGTTGCCATCGGCTAGCGCTTGCTTGTACGCCTGCGCGAGGCTTGTTACGCCTTTGTGTTTGGACAGCGAGCCAAGGTAGGCCCCCCAATGCACTTACCTTTATATTTAGAATTTATTAATTGCTTGTTGTTTTATTAATTTTTAATAAATTAGAAATAATATTAGATAATAAAACTTTAAATTATTATTTAGTGCGAAAAGAACTGTTTATTTTATACAGAACACTTGTGACATTTTCTTGACGGGCGGACACCCAGTTTTGAAAGAATGCCAGTTTGGCCTTTAAACATAATTCATGGAACTTCAAATGTGCTTCTAGTTTTAAAGATAAATAATTTCTTCTGAACAATTGTTTTGAGTTTTTTTTTGAGAAAAGAGGTTTTACTTTAAAATTGGTGAAGGCCCGTTCAGCACTTTAATGAAATGGATTATCTTGGAAATCCTACTCGGGGGTGATCATTGGTGTGCGTTGTTTGTGTGAGCTGTATGTGACGTTTGTGCATCGTGACTGGTTAATTTACATTGTAGACGCACCCCCTTTTTATTGCTTGTGTTGACATGGGAACCTGGCATATTGAGTGAATTTTCTGAGAACGATTGCTGCACTAGTTTATACCATGCACTGGCTAGTGGCCCCATAGCAGGGGAATACTGAGTTATTGCTGCTATGGGGATTGGGCCCCTCGGTTAGGACATGCAGGGCTATGCCGAGTGGTATTATGGGCGTTATGACGTCATCGTGTTATGGCATGCCCCAGGATGAGTCACATGTATAGTACGTTCTGGTTTGTTCACGATCTCCTAGGTTCGACCCATGTCTCTTTTAGTGTTTATTCGTTTATGGCAGACGATTGAGAGGTCGAGTTTGGATGCCGACCCTTGTGTGCCACTTTTTCCCATTGCCCTTAGTGTGTGTTGTGTGTGATTTTATTTTTGACTAACAACTAAAGTTTGGTTTTCTAATTGTTCACAAAATGTTTTAAAAGTGCAATTCACCTGTTCCTTTCAACATTTAAAATTCTTCTAAATTAAAAAGGGCAATGGACTGTTACTTGTTTTCAAAATGGAAAGTGTGTGTGTGTGAAAAACCTATAATTTCTATAATGTAGATCAAACTAGAAGTTGGTAAATTCTTCTTTTAATGGTAGTGCTTTGGGAATAGATTTATCGGGCTAGCCTACTGAGTTTTAATACTCACGCCTATAGTGTTTTCTTGTTTTTAGTTTCTGTTGCAGGTTTGACTTGAGCTTTCTTGCCGTGGACGAGATTTGGTTGTAGTTTGACGATCGACTCTCTGGGTCGCGAGGAGTTTGGTTCGAGGACAGGTTAGTTATGTTTTTGGCTATTTTATTTTATTGTCGTTTCGTTATTTCTGCTTCTTAGTAATTTTTTTTATTGGGAGAAATCGTTCCCACGTGTACTCTGTGATGCCCTGGTGCTTGTCGCCAGCCCGGGAGGATCGGGAACTCCTCTCGGGCCATGCCGCGGACCGATTTGGGTGACTGGTTCAGGGTCAACCCGGGTTGGTTCGTGACAAAATGGTATCAGAGGCCCTTGTTATTTGGGATGTCTGGTAGAAGGAGATTAGGATTGTCGGGACTCGAGAGGTAGGTACGGGAAGGACGTCATGAACCCTCTCCCGTTTCACACCTCGAGTCGCCAGGGGTAGTCCGGGAATTGTGTCTTTGTCTCTTTCTAGTTTGTCTTGGATTGAGAGATGACAACAGAGGCAAGCCGATGTTACATCGTGATTTCACATGGAGTAGTGACCCATGTGGAGTCTGAGTACACGGTTTGAATTCCTCCTAGTGGTCGACGCTCACTTGGGACATGTCCCACTACCATGTCGCCAGGTTGAGCGTGGCTACTAGTCCCTAACTCCAGTGGTTGTTGCAAATTTGGGTGCCGTTTTCGTTTTGGTTAGTGTAAGTGCATTTTTTTTGAAATGGAAAAAGGGGGTTTTGAAAATGAGACTGATTTCTTTTAAAGGACTTTGAATTTATGAAATGGGTTTTAAAAACTAAAAGCATTTGGTTTGGAAAACTGATGTTTTCTTTGAAATTGGTCGAGAATGGTTTGGGGTGAAACCGTAGGTACCCCTTATGAATGTTTGCACATGTGAGAGAATGCATAAAATTGCGTGCTGGTGCGTGTATGAATGGAATGTGGATAATGGAATGTGCAACAGGTCATGAGATTACCTAGGTGTTTATTTGAAATTAAAGGCTTGACCATGTTTTTCTAAATTGGCTTTTAAAGAGGAAAATGGTTTTGGAAAGTGATTTTGGTTTAAAAAGTGGAGTTGGTATTTGGAAAGTAGCCTTGAAAGAAGGTGGTTTTGAAATATAAAGTGAAAAGCGGTTTTGGGGTTGTGTTTGTTTTTGTTTGGTTTTGAGCTTGTTGTTTTTGGACGAGGGTGCTTTATTGACGTCTCTTCGATTGATATCAGTTTCGTCTCGGTGTTATATATGTTTTTCAAAAATGCCGCCCAGGAAGGTCCCTAGAGTTTTGATGAGTCATGCCCAGTTTTTGGTCCTTCTTGGACGTCGTCCGTACTTCGTGGTGATTGGAGTCTGTTAGAGACAGTGTAGTGGATTGAAGAAGTCGAGCGCGTCTTCAGGGTATTGGGAACTCCCGAATCGATCTGAGTGTGTGTTGTTTTGGGTCTGTTTGAAGGTCCAGCTCTGGATGAGTAAGAGTTTTTCGCCCCGCCATTACTGCAGGTTGGGATGATGTGGCATGTCTTTAAAGACGTCTTCGTTCAATGGTTTATACTTGTGGAGGTAAAGACGAAGAAAATGAAAGAGTTTATGCGTGCTCAACATGGCCAGTAGATAGTGAGAGCATATGTTGACCATTTCAAGGATCCTGTGTCTCTTTATCCGGGGGTAGTGCCGCAGGACTGGATGAAGACTTCTCCCTTCATCAGGGGTCTTCATCCAGAGGTCATGTAGTGGGTCCTCCTTTTTAAGGACCATCACGTTGAGAAGCTGGTGGATGAGGTGTTCTTAGAGGAGTTGGTCTTCGGAGTGGAGATGGTTGGCAATCCAGCGTATCAAGTTGCTCGTCAAGGTTCCCTATCTGGTGAGCAGGGTGTGCCAGAGGGACCTATTCCTAAAGAGTCCTCTGCAGTGGTTCTAACCCCCAGTTCGTCGAACCGTCTAATGGTGTACCGTCAGTATGGACGGTTAGGAAATACGAGCAGCTATGTCACACCCCCCCCCGAAGACGTGCCATCATTGCAGGTTTCTGGATCATCTAGAGACGCTTTGCAGGAAGCGTCGCCTGAGGAAGACACTGTGACTAGAAGATTCTAGTGCCTGGCTGTGAGGCAGGAGATGCTTCAACCATCAGAGCCCCAACCACAGGACTTGGGGTGAAGCTCGCGCGCAGTCAGGAGTTGATGGGGGTGTGAAGCCTCAGTTCAGGTTTGGGTGTTTAGTGTTTCCAACGAAGCATTTAATGTCCTTCCATTCTCGTTCTTTCACTGTTAAAGTTTTGGCGCTGTTGTCGGTTCATTGTGTCGTCGTGAGGGTGGGATGAACGTATTCGTTTGTAATCCAAACAGTCTCGTTTGTCTGATTATGTTGTTTAGGATTGTGCGTTTTCTTAGAGGTATGTCTGGACCTTGCATGGGTCAATCTTGGTTTAGCGGTGTTCGTTTGGAGATGTAAGTGCCTGGGGAGGAGTCCAGGCTTATGGTTATGCTCGGGTTTACTGTTTGGGTTAAGTTCTGGTCGTACTTTTTTCTCGAGTGTTCGAGCTTTCTTTGTTTTGAGTCGGGAGTTCCAAGTTTTAGCTGAGGGGTTGTTTCGCTCGTGCTTTAGAGGTTAGCCTGGATCGGTTGGGAGTTCCCGTGTTCCCCCCCCCCCCGTCCCGAGGTGGTATGTGTAGGTGTTAAATTTTCGTGCTAGTTGAATTCTTGTGGTGGGGAGAACCCTCTTGTGTTCTCTTGTTCTATTGTGGTGATGTTCCTTTTAGTTACAATTGGGCAGAGATTCTTGTTTGGTCCATCATTCAGCTGGGTGACTTTCTGGGGGCAGAAAGTGTCTGTGGTGGGGAGAATTGTCACAACCGCCGTTTCAATTTATTTTCGTTTTATTGTTTCTTGGTTCCGAGTGTTTGCGCCGAGGTCTGGGCTGTGCCCGAATTAAAATTTCTTGTCGTTTAATGCTTTTACTGGGTTTCGGGCCCGTGCGCGGTCACCGCACGGTGGCCGGCAGCCGCGGAATCTCCCTAGGTGCTTGTGAGAGTGTCCATGTCGTCTGGGTTGAGGCGCGCAACTTGTGCACAGTTTATTAAGTCATGCGACGAGCGTGCAGGTATCTAGTTTTCGTATTTTGATAATTAAATAACTTACGTTCCAAAATCATGTTTGTTAATAATAATATTATTATGTTGTTATTATCATTATCATTGTTATCAATATTAGTATTATTTGAATTATTATTATTAACATTACTATGTTATTATTATTAACATTACTATGTTATTATTATTAACATTACTATGTTATTATTATTTATATTAATTTTATTAATATTATTATTATTTTATTATCATTATTACATATATTATTATTATTATTATTATTATTTTAGTTGCTACTTTATTTATTCTATTTTAAATTTTATTATTATTACTATTGTTTTTCTTTTCATAATCCTTTTATTTTCATTTTTTTTATTTTCTCTGTTTTATTTTGTCTTTTTTTTAGTTACCTTCTAACCCTAGCGTGAGTTCGGCCCCCTCACATTTTTTCTTTTCCTGTTCCGCCACGGGCCGCCCCCTCTCAATTCCCTATGCTCTTCCCCTCCACTCACGACCACGCAGCTCCCCACATCCGCGGCTCTCTCTCCCGCCGCCTCCTGGACCTGCTGCTCCGCCCTCAATCTCATGCAGCCGGCTCCCACACCCGGCCTCGCCCAGCCGTCGTGCCCGGCGTCCCCCCTTCCTCCCCGCGTTTCACCCCACCACACCCCCTTCTCCCTCCCTCTCCCTGCTTGCTCTGCCAATTCCGCAGCCCTTCCCTCCACCTTGCCTGGCCGCCACGCCCAGCCCCTTCTCTCGGCCTCGCCCCGTCGCGCCCAGGCACTCCCCTCGGCCTCGCCCCGCTGTGCCCAGCCCTCCTCTCCACCTCTCCTCGCCGCGCCGCCCTGCCCCTCTGGCACCCCACCGTGACGGCCTCCTTCTTCGGCGAATCATCCACCCCAAGCCGCCTCCTCACTGAGTCGAGCAGACTTCGCCCCGCCGAGATCCGCCGACTCCCCTCCCTGTTCACTGCCCATCCGGCTCCTCCCTCACCCGCCCCCTGCTCACGCTCCAGCCTCGCCTCTCATTCCGACCATACCTGCGATCCCGGACATCCGTTGTCCGGTGGTGTTCCAGTGTAAATCACAGCACCTCCACCTTCTCCCCGGCTGGCAGTTTCATCTCCGTCGGTGCTAATTCCATGTGATTGTGCGTTTTTATCTCTCAATTTGATAGAACGTAAATCTTGAAGCTGGTAATTTGTTTGACTTGCTCATTGTCTAGGGTGCGCGTTTGATCCATGGGTCATTGATTTTACTTCCATTGAGGTTTGTCACGCTCTCTCTACATTGAGGTAGGCTAATCCGCTTAATCCTTTCCAAATAAGTCCATATGATGCTTTTATGTCTTTAATTAATTCATTTTCTTGATTCGTGCCTTTTCAAGTTAATTGGTCAATATGTTTTGATGATTTCAAGTTTGTTTAAATCTAAAATTGTGTTCTTTGTTTTTATTTTGTGGTGCGTTAGATGTTTTAAAGTGGTTTGGGTTTCTCTTTGTAAAATCGTTTTATAAATTTTAGTGTTTTGGGAAATAATGTAGATGGTGTGTTTTTCATTCTGGTCTTGTTTTGGTTACTTTATAGAAGTGTTTAATCAATTTGTTATTGGGTGTGAATTATATTTTTAAGGTGGTGAACATGTGTAAGTGATGCGAACATTTCTTTTGAAAGCGATGATGTTTTGTGTGTACAAATGAGTGTGTTTTTTTTAAAAAATGTTTTATGGGTTGGTTGTTAGGTGCGAGACATGTTTTGGTTGTGATATTTTCAAAACGTGTCGAGCTGGTTATTTTGATTTGTTTGTTCGTTTGGATAATTTAAAGTCCATGTTTATGCGTTTTTATTTGTCTTTACGGTTGCAGCACGTTCGCAAGGTTGCCCCGCGATTTTGTTGCCATCGGCTAGCGCTTGCTTGTACGCCTGCGCGAGGCTTGTTGCGCCTTTGTGTTTGGACAGCGAGCCGAGGTAGGCCCCCCATTACACTTAACTTTAGATTTAGAATTTATAAATTTTTTGTTGTTTTATTAATTTTTAATGAATTAGAAATAATATTAGATAATAAAACTTTAAATTATTATTTAGTGCGAAAAGAGCTGTTTATTTTATACCGAACACTTGTGACATTTTCTTGACGGGCGGACACCCAGTTTTGAAAGAATGCCAGTTTGGCCATTAAACATAATTCATGGAACTTCAAATGTGCTTATAGTTTTAAAGATAAATAATTTCTTCTGAACAATTGTTTTGAGTTTTTTTTGAGAAAAGAGGTTTTACTTTAAAATTGGTGAAGGCCCGTTCGGCACTTTAATGAAATGGATTATCGTGGAAATCCTACTCGGGGGTGATCTTTGGTGTGCGTTGTTTGCGTGAGATGTATGTGACGTTTTTGCATCGTGACTGATTAATTTACATTGTAGACGCACCCCCTTTTTATTGATTGTGTTGACATGGGAACCTGGCATATTGAGTGAATTTTCTGAGAACGATTGCTGCACTAGTTTAGACCACTCACTGGCTAGTGGCCCCATAGCAGGGGAATACTGAGTTATTGCTTCTATGGGGATTGGGCCCCTCGGTTAGGCCATGCAGGGCTATGCCGGGTAGTATTATGGGCGTTATGACGTCATCGAGTTATGGCATGCCCCAGGATGAGTCACATGTATAGTACGTTCTGGTTTGTTCACGATCTCCTAGGTTCGACCCATGTCTCTTTTAGTGTTTATTCGTTTATGGCAGACGATTGAGAGGTCGAGTTTGGATGCCGACCCTTGTGTGCCACTTTTTCCCATTTCCCTTAGTGTGTGTTGTGCGTGATTTTATTTTTGACTAACAACTAAAGTTTGGTTTTCTAATTGTTCACAAAATGTTTTAAAAGTGCAATTCACCTTTTCCTTTCAACATTTAAAATTCTTCTAAATTAAAAAGGGCAATGGACGGTTACTTGTTTTCAAAATGGAAAGTGTGTGTGTGTGAAAAACCTATAATTTCTATAATGTAGATCAAACTAGAAGTTGGTAAATGAAAGAGTGCAAGGGAAAATAAAATAATAACCGTAACCTCACAATATTTAAAAGAAACAAAAAGATTTTTCCAACAAGGAATTTGAAAAATAGAGAGCATATAAAGCCAATAAAAATAATTTTGGTTCTATTTTAAGGCTTAATAAAACTAATCCTTTAGATAGAAATATAAATATAGAAAATAAAATGAAGAAGGTGGTTAATTAGAAGAAGAATAAATGGACTTCTAATGAATTTGACATCGAAAATTTTATTAATGTATTAGAATGATAATTAGGTGATCAACCATTATAAATATCTTCATTATTAGTTTCTCAACCATTTAATATCTCTAGAAAAGTATTTTCTACAAATTTTCATATTTTTGAAACATCGTTTGTTACATTTTTTATTGAAAAGGGAACTTGAAATGAAGTTATAATTGAATATCAAGTGGAGAATTCAGCTCAATAATCATTCCCAAGGCAATTTAAGAAGTAAATGAAGAATAAAATAAAAAAATATGTTTAGTGAAATGGAAATTTTGTTTTAAGAACTATGAGGAACATAGTTAAAGAAAAAGAAGAACAATAAGATAATAATGAATAGAAAGAATAAGAAGAAGAATGAGTGGATGAAGAAATTATTTTAGAGTCAACATCATTACCTACACACTTATCAATTTAGTCTAATAAGAATCTATTTTTAGACAATTTTATGGATAAAAAATCAATATCCCATGAGGAAGAATAAGATTAAATTTCCTATACAAAATGGTCTGACAAGTAAAGGAATTATAGAGAGTTTATTGTAATGAATTTTTCAGATGATGAGAATGTTGAGGGAGATGAAAAGAAAGAAGTTGTACCTTCTCGAAAACATATTTCAGAATAATTATTATATTCTTCAGACACATTAGTCTCTGAATAATTGAAGAGAATTGATTATATTTTTAAAAATATGAAACAACTATCTAATTTAATTCTATATATTCCAATCATTGAAGAAAGGTATAAGAAAATTTAGAACAATTTGAGTGATAAGTTGACGTCTATAAATGATTTAGTTGAATTAGTTGTTATGAATGAGTATGAGTAAATTTTTATTAAATATATATCTGAGACACAAAAAATAAGGTTAAATTAGATGGTAATGTGGATTAGATTATTAGATAGAGACATCAAATAACATGATGATCAGTTTGTGGAGGTTAATAAGGTGTCATTCGATGTAGATAATTTTTTGAGAGTATTTTGTTAGATATATTTAATAGGTTGATGTTTTTAGAATAGTTAATATATATATATATATATATGACACTTAGAATAAAATAATCATTGAACATAAAGAAGTGTTTCAAAATTTAAAAGATAATAATTCCAAAATTTTGTCTTTTGATGAATGCATCCTAATTATGGAGGAATAAATCCAGAATATTAGTTTACTTGAATAGGATAATATTAGTTTGAAGTAATAGAATCATTGGATAAGAGTAATGGATGTCAAGATAGCCATGATTGAGTCTACAATTGTTGATTTTAAGATGAATTAAGAATATTTTAAGACAATATAATCAATTTTTGAAAATTCGTATAAGAAAGAATGATTTTTTTACTTAATTCAAAATATGTTCATTCCAATAAATCCTCTTTGAATGAAATTTATTTTGAATAATATGTTATCCCAACACATTTTTTAATGATTTCCAATTTAACATGGAATTTGTTTTTTCATGGAGGAATAATTATTCAAACACAATTGTTTTGTTTTATATTTTCTAAAATTAAAAAAAAATTACCTTCCCTATTCATTTATGAATATCAAAAAATGGGGGGGGGAAATAATATATGGAAGAGAAATAAAATAAGGATGTGAAATAATATATGGTGGAGAAAATATCTATGGGAGACAATTTATTGAGGGGGGGATCCAAAGCAAAAACATTTCCTATCATATTGAGAATATTGAACAAAATGAAGTTATCAACACCAAGATATTAAAGATAAGTAAATGGGATATGTTTCATATGAATAATTTCTTTGATGTTAAAAAACGTACAATGGTTTTTAATTTTTTCAAATCTAATAATTTTTTACTTTATGTGTTGTGTTTTGGGGTTTCAAAAAATGTATAGATTATTTATTTGACATTTTATAATTTACCCATATCCTTTCCATAGATTTGAAAATCACAGACCCTTTCCTAAAACCCTATTTTTCTAAAATTGTATTTCCCAACTAATTTAGAATATTGTTTAAAAAACCATTTCTACCAATCATAGGAATTGTACTCATATAAAAATATATAAATTTAATATTCATTAATCTGATATATCATACTGATATAGAGTATGATCCATCAATCTAACTAATGTTTTTTCCATCAGATAAACTAGTGTTATGTCAATTGGACTTACCAAAGTAATATCCACTAGAATTACTATAGATCAGATTCATCATAATGACCATATTTTAATTAATTGGATTGAAAAATAATATTTTATATCATATTTTTATAATTTCAAAATGAGAGTTTTGGAATTATTTCTTTCAAATAGAATTTATTGTTTCATTGTAATAGTTATATCAAAACAACATTAGATGGTACATTTTTATAATCAATTAGTGAATATCATATGAGGTCATTAAAAATTACTATGTGATTAAGTAAAATTAAGACCATAGATAGTTTCCTATAAAAATTAATACATTTACAGAGTTGGGAGTTATTACATTTTCAACTCAACACACATGCATATCAGTTTTCCTATACTTCTCGATGTTACGGTTTGTAATCATTAAAATAGTTTTGTTCCAATGATTCTGAGTGAGGAATTATAAAATCCATTTAAGTATTTTTTATATTTTATAAACATTTTAAAATATTGATTTAGATTTAGGGATTCTAGCTATACGAAGATAGACGATTCTTATAACACACTGATATTTTGTTATTTTTTTTCAAATTAATCTAAAATTTTCAATATTATGCATTCCATGCTACAATAAATATATATTCTGTTATTTAAAAGAACTAAGTTATTATTAAATTCTAAACCACATCAAGTAAATATTTCAATAAATTGTGAACTTATATATGATACTGGTTCATGAAATACTTTTTTTGTATTATATTAAACACAATTCTAAGTTCCTTCAATAGTTTGCACTTCACAGAAGTCTATGTTTTACCAAAAAATATACTATTAATATTAGTATTAATATTTTATTATAGTTACCATATGGAAATAAATATTGATGTTATGAATAAGAATAAATATATTTTGAAAATATTATTTACACATGTATCTAAAAGTAATCCATTTGTTATCAACTAGATTTAAATGAAATTAAGAACTAATTGAAAATAACGAAATTCATTTTCTATGAAAACAATTTCTCTATGTACAAAAATAATATTATCTAAATATATTGAAAAAATTATTTTAATGAATGATTTTATAAAATATAAATATTTTAATAAATCAACTATTTATTTTTCATCTTGTGTGTTTTGTAAAAAATAGGTATGAATAAACCTATTTTTATACTTAAGGATTTATATTTTACTAAAAGTCAATTTTACTGACTTTTAATGATGCACCTATTTTAAATATAAATTTTCACAAATTTATATATTCTATATTAAAAATTTAATATTTTTAAGTGGAATATAAAAATTTTCATAGGGATAATTTTTTTTACATTTTAGAGAAGATACATTATTAGATTAATAGTGGGAAACATTGAATTTTAATTGAAAACCAGCTTTTCATCTAATTTATTGATGTAGATAATTTATGTCTTCATTAGGTTTGAAAGTATAATTAAATAAATTATACATCAATTAAAAAAATATACATCATTAGAGTCAATTTTATATTTAAATGAAATATAAAAATATTTTATCTTTTGAACATTTTTTCTTTAAAAACACATTGTAAAATATCTTATGCATGATCAATTATAAATTAATTTCTCTAACATATGCCATTAGAATTTGGGAAAATTGATTCCATATATGGAATCGGTATAATTTATACTTTCTAATAAGTTCAACCTAATATTTTTCATTAAAAAGGATTGAAATTAATTAAAATTTATTATAGTGATTATATTAAAAACAATCTTAATTAATGACAAAAGTTTGAATATAAGGTGTAAAAATGACACTACACTTTTCCAAATGTTTTTTTTGATGAAAATATTTTTAAAATGAAACCTCTATTAAACTATAATGGTTGATTTTAAACCCTAGGTGGAAATGAAAACATTGGGGAGAAGTCACATAATTTAAAGAGTACCCAATGTGTCCTCTTCCCCACTTATAAAAGGCCACACCTCTTCCCCTCTCTTCAAACCTCCCAATCGATTTGTCTTTGCTGAAACCTATCAAACTCTCCCCAAAACATACCTCCTATAATCATAGAGGTATATATTGGGTATAAATACAACCAAGAAATACCTTTGGTGGAAACTAAAATAAGTTACCCGAAGAAGAGGAGGACTGAATGTGTACAATGAAATTCAGGACTTAAGGAAAGGATTTTCTCATCTCAGTTTTATTTCTATGAGATTTGTTCTCTATTAATAATTTATTAATAGTAGGTGGTTTTTATACTATAATTTGAAATAATATATCATGAATATCTTTTATTTCATGATATCTAATGTTTTAATTGATGTTATTCTTACACAAATTTCACAATTCAAAAGTTACACATATAGTAATGGGATTTATAGTATCACTTTTATTTCTGTGAGTATGTTTATTTATTAACAATTAATTTATTTTATGAAGTGTATATTATAAACATGACCATATTATATTAATAATATACATAAATTAATGGCTATTTAGATATAGAATTTCTAATATGTCTTTAATAGGGTTTAGGGTTCCAAATTTAACAAATCGGCAACGTAACGTTGCCTCAATTTACCTCCTTTGATAAACATGTAAAGTTATGAACCTATATTATTTTACAAGGTGTATATAATTCTCTTTAATATATTATATGATTAATTTATTTCATTTCAGGATATTTTATGCTTCATGTAATTTCTTTCTCTTATGAGGATTATGATTCATTGTTACGCAAGTGGTATGAGTTTATTGCTACACTCTCATTATTTTGTAGAGTTATTTATGATTATTATTCCAATGATCAAATAATATCATCCATATACCATGAATTATACACAATTACTAACCGTCTAGTTGTTCATGATATCTTCTTATATTTGTACCATTTTTCTACTATTTGGTACCAAATATAATTAGGAATAGATTTTTATTGAAATCTATCTTCATCTCAATATTCTGTTAGAAATCTATGTTCTTTCAATATAATGTTATCAAAATAAACATTTTCAATTTTTTAATGTACTCCTATGATATTTAAATTAAATTTTGACGCTTGTTTTATCCTTTTACTACAATGGTATTAAAAAAACAATTTTCCTTTCATTTTACAATCATGTAAATTTTCAATATTTTTTTTTCAGAAAAGAAGGAATGTTCCTCCGTGATGGCTATTATTTCATTGAATCTTCTTTTATATGTTTCCATGGTTATTTTCAATCTAAATGTTTTCAAAAAAAATTTATGTTTAAAGAGAACTTTAAATTATTTTTATCGTTTCTATAATAAGTTTTTAAGGTTATTTTCAACGAAACAAATTTTTTTTATAATTATGTACAAAAAGTAGTTTAATGTATTTTTAAATTTTCATTAATAAATATTTAAACTTATTTCCAATAAAAAATTATTTTCAAAATGATTTAGGTTTTAAAAAATAGTTTTCAAATTAGAAAGGATATTTCACTCAAGAAATGTTATTAAAAGATCATTCAAAATCACTTTCCATAAAAGGTAAAATATATTTCTGTTACCTATTCCTTATAAGGGATGTGAACCATGAATACCATTCATATTATTTCTATGAATGGTTTCTATTTTGATGTAATGATGTTTAGGAGACCTATTTCACTTTTACTGTTCATACCATGAAAAAAAGATTAAGAAACCCGCTTTTTCCTGTAGGTTGTGCTTTGATTAAATTATTATGAAACATATATCTTTTCCATAGGGTATTATTTCATGACATGTTTATGATTCCCATTTCATTTCATGGGTTATGGTGTTATGTTTATAAATCCCATTTCTTTTTAATTATTCATAAAATGATGAATATTTTTTTATGTTGAGTAACATTCATATATGATTTCATTATATGATGGGTGTGACATATATCTCCCTCTAATGTATTGGGTAATGATAAATTTTTTATTATCTTAAATGGTAAAAGAGTGGGCATCTAAAGCCCATAATAAGAAGGTACATTGGAGATCATCCAAAGCATGTAACAATAGGTTACTTGTGAGGTCATCCTAAGCTCATAATATGAGGGTACAAGAAAGGGAACCCCAATCTCATTACATGAGGTACACAAGAGGGCATCCTAAACCCATAACAATAGGGTACACAGGATGAAATCCCAGTCTCATAATAAGAGGGTAAATTAGAGGGCATCCCAGGACCATTATAATAGGTTATATGGGGGGGGGTATCCTAAGCCCATAAAAAGAGTATACTTGGGAGTGCATACCAAACCCAAAATAAGAGTGTACATGTGTGGACATCCAAATCATGAATTAGCTATACAGGTGGTTAGAAAAATACTAACATGTTATGAAGGTCTATGTTGGTATCCTTGAAATAAAATTATCTACACTTGTGTGTGTGCCAAAATTTCATGTCACATTCTTATGTTATACTCAGAGATTTTTATCTATATTCTCTTATGATTCATGTCTTATTACCATCAAATCATTATTCCATGATTCATGAATATGATATTTTCTATGTAGGGTAAGATATTCTAATGTTATGATCATACTCTCATACATTTATTCTAATACGATGCTTATAGATCTCCCTTGTTTAGCCTTATTGAGCATCTGGGATTACCCATTTCATATGATTCCTTTCCTTAATTTATAATTTGATTATTAATGTAGGATTACTAAAGGGGAAGATATTTAAGGGAGATGTTGAAGATATTTCACCAAGGTAGATGGATATTTTTATAAGTTCCCAAATACACTAAAAAATTATGGTTCTTAGGCACATATTTTTGTAATGTGATGAATATTAATTAGAAATGATTTAGTATCCATATATATTAATATGGGGTCTCTATAGTTGGTATCAAAAGAAAGAGTTAATAAAACACTGTAAACTAGGATGAAGAAAATTTAGTGAAATACCTAGGAATATTTATAAGGATATTTATAGGGATCTATCTAGGGATAAGTCTAATAATGAGTTAAAGTATAGGAAAAAGTTCTAGAATATTGGTAAAGGATTGAGCGAGTGGTTTTTTAGAAATACGTTCCTATCATGATACAAAAGTGGATGTTTCTCTTGAAAATATATACATTGGGGTAACAACACTAAAAACACCGTATTGAGATAATTTTTATTGAGAACGGGTGCACAACAATGGGACTTGAAGCACACATAGACTAAAATTCATGGGGCTATTCTTTGGGAATTCCAAAATTCTTTTTGAACCCTCGTGAATTATTTAAATAGATAATGTCCATGAATGGACTCAGATAAACCTGAGGTGTCATAGTTTAAAAAGGAAGGTTCCATGATTTAGACATCCTATAAGTGGTTCTTCTTGATTATGTGGTTACCCACTTTTATGACTGTTCTCTACTCTATGGTTTTTTGTTTTAGTCGATGGTAGGAACTCGACGGATCTATGTTAATATTGAATTCAATGAAAAATTAATTGATAGTCCCAATGGGGAATTGAGTTTTATGGGAGGTGTAATGAAACACCTATTTACTATACTCACAAAAATATCTAAATACATGAATCATGGTGAAGGTAAAAAAGATACAATAGGGATCAAATATATTTTGGGTCTTTTATGAGGAAACACCCACCTTCATTAAGTGGATCTTCTAACACATTTGTTGCTAAAAAATAGATCACTACCACTAAAAAGATATTTTATCTTATATAGTGTTCAAAGAGTTAAAACATAAGTCTAGCTATCTACCATTTAGAAGGCAAGGTAGAAAAATAGTGGAATCTTATTAAGAATTAATGGTGACAAGATGAAATTGAACCATAGATTAGTACAAGTTCAATAACATATTTTGAAATAAGATCTTTCCTTATATTCATTGTACAAATATGGAAAATATATTACAAGAGATTAATAAGAAGGATGATGAATCTATTGGTTCCTCTGAAGAAAATGTTAGAAGTATTTATAGGTAATCATCTAGTATTATCATCCAACCAGAAAGTGAAATTGATCAATTCATCGGTGGCCTAAAATCCAGTCTACAAAAGTCCTTGTCTATAAGTGATTTTAGAATATATGAATAATTTGTTGGATTTTCTATAAAATTTTAAATGGATGGAAGAGTTTTGTATCAATTTCATGGTTTTGAAAATAACCAGATTATGGAGTTCAAAGGAAAATCTAACTATCATGGTGAAAAATAAATGATACTTCCATTATGCACAAAGTGTGGAAAAAAATAGTGATGGAATTCTCTTAATGAGACTACCAAATTGTTTAAGTGTGTAAGGTAAGGTTACCAAGAAGACGAATGTAAAAGAGATTAGAATAAGTTATATCATAATGTAAATAATGAGAAATTCCTATATAAATAACCTCTCACACATCAGTGATCCAATTGCCTGGATTTTGGAAATTATTCCAACAGGTTCCCTAATCGAATTTCTAATGTGGATGATAATCCACAAAAACAACTAAATATAAAGAATGAATGGAAAGATTATTCTATTACAATGGATTATGTAAAAAATTAAATATATAGAATTACTTATCCAAACCTCCTTATTTGTTTGTTTCATGTTTGATTTTGTATAAATAATCCCAATTAAAATCTTAGTGTTCGTCATTTGGAAAAAGTTTATGTGATTATCTCCCTCTACATGGATTCTGGAATAACGAAATAACAGTTGATATTCTATTAGTACAAGGATGGACCCATGTTTCCAATGAAATTTTTTTGTTGTAAGATAAGATTTTATTTATGTCATAATTTTTGAATTATACTCTTGAAGGGTTACAAAGTTAACAATTTATGGAATGTTTTACATTAATCTTCAGATGTAGTTTTTGTGATTAATGTATTTTCTCACAATATGAGGATTTACACATATTAGACATCACGTGATGAAATTTTTTATATTGTGAATACTAAATATAGATTGAATTAATTATATATATATATATATATATCATAACATTTTAGTGCTTTATGAATGAAAAATTCATCTTCATTTTCTAGAGTAAGAGATGATGTCGAAATTGATCACGGAACAACCGAAGGGTGAGATTATGAATACGAAATAGATTTAAATCAAGTAAGTATATATTCTTATGAATGTTTATTTAGATATATGAAAAGGTTAATAGAATTAAATATTGTTTTGTTATCACCATTTTTTTGATATTAATGACATTTTCAAGGCTCTTTGGTTTATGGATTTGTGATTGTTACCTTTATCCTGGCCATGTTCTCTATGAGTCTCCGTTATAACTTGATAGTTGTATTTCTATTCCATGTCCATGTTTTCACATTCCACCCATGTTCACTTATATATAAACCTAGTAATTAGTTACTTTTACTAACTATTATGTTACCAACATTCCGTTTTAAAGTAATTTTTAGTATTCATTTTTATGATTTGGGTTTCTATGAAAGGAACATTCAAGTATTTAACCCTTGATAAACAAGGTATATTTTGAGGGATAAATTCTTATTATGAGGGTATAACTTATCAACCATAAATATAGTGATTATTTTCAATTAATTTAATCTATTAAATATTATATATTTCAAGCATAAAAAAATATAGCTTGTGTTTTCTGAAAGAACCAAGTTATTATTTCATTGTACACAACACTATGTTAATATTTCAACATAGGAAACACTTATAAAATCTTTCATAACATGCATCAATATGTTTATCCCATGTTATAAATAATGAAATATTTTATTGGCAGCTTTTAATTCACCCAAGGCCAAATTTAATCGAACTAAAATATATTATTAATACTGTAATTAAAACTCTATTATAATTAACACCAATCCATTAAAATAGTAGTTATGAATAATATTAACTATGTTATGAAAATATTATTTACACATGAATATAAAATTAATCATATTTAATCAATTAGTAAAATATGAATGTAAGAACTATTTAAATATAAAGATATTCTTTTTCTAAAAAAATGTTGTTTTTATATATAAACATAATTTTATCTCAATATATTGTATACAATTTTTGTGGAATTATATTATTAAAATAAAAATATTATATTCAATATACTATTTAACTTTATATTGTTGTGTTTTCTAGAAAAGTGATAATAATAAAACAAATTTTACACATTAATATATATATTTTCTAAAAGGTAATTTTACCTCCATTTAATAGTGTGCCTATTTAAAATCTATATTTTGGAAAATTTATAAATTATAGTCTAAAAAATAATATTCGTTTTTTAATGTGTAATATCAAAATTAAATTAGGGTAAATGTTATGTTTTTTAGCGAATAATCACTTTTGGATGAATAGAAAAAAACGAATTTTAATGGAAAACTATATTTTCATCTAATTTCAATAAATAGTTAAATTATTAATTAATTTGGTTTTAAAGTATAATTAGATAAATTGTAATGAAATTAATAAATCATAATTAATTTTTTTAATAACACATTGAATTTTATATAAAAAATCAAACTATTGAACATTTTAACAATAAAAATCCATTATCTCTTTTAGACTATGAGATTACTTTAAAATCAGTTTCTGTCGCTTATATGATTGAAAATTTGAAAAATTGATTCCATATTCTAAATTATCATATTTTATAATGTATAATAAAGTCTTATTAGTTTTTTAATAAATCTATAAGTGAATTTAATTAAAATTAATAATATTAATTAAGGTAAAAACGAGCTTAATTAATGTGAAAAAATTGAATATAAGTCTTAAGAATGACCAATAACATGTCTAAAAATTATTGTATGGACATATTTAGATAGGTTTAATTTTTATAATCTATAATGCTAGATTATTAACCACTTGGGGACATATAAAATGTGGGGAGAACTCGAATATTTTCAATAATACTTAATGTATCCCTTTTTCTACATAATAAAGGCCACCACCCATTCCCTTATCTTCATACCTCTCAAGCCCTTTGGCTCAAATCTCCCCTATCCAATTTACACCCAAAATAACTCCCTTAATAACAGCCTCCTACATTTTGACATAAAGCAAACAGAGGAAGCCCTATGGTGAAAATCAAAAGGAGTTACCAAAAGGGGAAGAAGTTTGAATGTGAACAAAGAAAGTCAATACATTTGGTAGGGGTTTTCTCATCTCACTGTTATTTCTAGGGGATATATGATATATTTAAAAACAATTCCTGATAAGAGCTATATATACTTACATATAGCATTTTATATCATGAATATACTTTATTTCATGATATAATTATTTTCAATTGATGTTATTGTTTCATGGATCTCATGAATGAAAGTTACACAAGTAGTAATGGGAATTATAATCTGACTTTTATTTCTGTGAGACTTACTCCTTATTCACCAATCATTTATTTTATTTGGTGTATATAAATCCCATGAAAATATTATATGCATATTTTCCTTATATTTATGGGTATTTAAGTATAAATTTTATGAACTCTCTTTCATGGGGTTTATGGTTCAAATGTTACAAAATCAGTAAAGTAAACCTGTCTAAATTTTCATTCATTAAGAAAAATTTATTGTTATGAACCTATATTTTTTTTAAGGTCTATATACTTCCCTTTTAAATATTATATAAAGAATCTAAATCTCTTCATGATATTTTAAGCTTCATGTAATATTATTTTCTCATGGGGATTATGATTAAATATTACTGAAGTGGTATAAATTTATTGCAACAATCTCATCATTTATTGGGATTGTTTATGACTATTCATCCATTGATGAAGTATTATGATCTATATCTCTACAATTATAATCATTTACATTTCTTATGGGTTTTAATGATAAATTTATTCATTGGAAGCTTTTTTTACTCGTTGATACTTATGATAATTAAGAAAATGTTTTTGTGAAAATATTTCTTTACATCTCCCTTTGGTCGAAAATCGATATTCTTTAATAAAAATTATAAATTTTTTCTAAAAATGTTCTAATACTCTCATATGATCGTAAAAATACATTTTTACCCATAGATTACATTTTTAGAAAAATAGTTTTTATAATTTAATATTCTTTTCATTTTATGAATGAGGCACTTTTCAAAAAAAATTACAGTATAGAAGGAACATTCCACAATCATTAACATCATTTATTTGAAGCTTATTTTATGTGTTTTTAATGTTATTTTAAAATAAAAATGTTTTCAAAAATTTCTAAAGATTACAATGTCTTTTAAATGATTCTAAAAGTTTCCTTTAAATGTTTTAAAGGGAATTTTCTAAGAAAAAATTTTTCAAAAGAATTTGTATGTTTAATTTTTTTTAATGATTTAAATAAAATTTCTTTGTTAATTTTCAGGGATATTTTCCAAATAAATATGTTTTAAAAATATTTTATATTTTAAAAATATTTTTTCAAACATGAAAGGTTATTTTACTGAAGAAATGTTTTTAAAGGATGTTTCAAAATTATATTCCATCTAAGATGACATTTTTTGTGTTACTTATTGATTACTTTGGATTTTACCAATGAATACCATTCCTTTTTATTTTTATAAATTGGTTATGTATTGATGGATTGATGTTTTCTCCACCCATTTGTATTTCTTGATTCATATAAAGATATAATTCATATAAAACCCACAACATTTCATAGGTTCTGCATTGATGAAACTATTATGAAACCATTATTTAATCCACAAGATATTATTTGAGAACATGTTAATGAAACCCATTTTATTTCCTGTGTTATGATGTGAGGTTTACGAAGTTGATCTCAAATTACGGGTTATGATAGGATGGATATTTTATTATCTTCTGGAACATTCTCCTGTGATTTTATTATTTGATAGCTGGGACATATATTCCCTTCCAATTCATTGGGTAATAATAAATGATCTATGAGCTCAATGGGTAAATGAGTTGGAATCCCACTCCAATAACAAGAGGATATTTGGGAGATCATCTCAATCCTGTAACAAGAGGGTACATGAGAGGAAAATCCAGGACCATAACATGAGGGTATGTAAGTGGGAATCCAAATCCCATAACAAGAGTGTACATGGGGGAACATCCCATGATGGTAACAAGAGGGTACTCAAGAGGGAATCCTAGACTAGAAAATAGAAGGTAAACAAAGGAGAATCTGAATCCCATAACTAGAGTATCCAATGTAGGGAATCCTTTTCCCAAAATAAGAGGGTAAATTAGAGGGCATACCATTCCCAAAACAAGAGGGTACATGGGGACATCCCAAGACTAATATACATAGACGGGTTATTATCCCATGTCTAACAAGTTATGAAGTTCTTATATGATATCCTTGATATAGAAATTTTGTTCCTTTGTGTATACCACAATTTTATGTCCTATTACAATGTTATAATCTCTTGGATTATGCTCTTTATTATCATATAATTCATGTCTTATAAATATCCAATGTTTATAACATGACTCATGTCTATTATATTTTCTTTGATGGGTATGATATTATAATGTAATTCACATTCTCTAATACCCATATTCTCATTTTATACCTTAAAAATGATTTTTTACACTTAGTTTTGATCTCATCACATTTTTATGTTTTCTATCCCCAGGTAATGAAAAATGATTTTAAGTAGATGTACTAAAGGAGAATATCATTAAAGGAGATGTTGAAAATATTTCACAATGTTAGATGATTATTTGTCTAAGTTTATAATGACACTAAACTATTATGGTCCTTCAGAATGTATTTTTCTAATGTGATGAATATTAATATAAAATGGTGTAATTTATTTGTATTTTTTCCAAGGTATCTATAATTATGATCAGGACGATAGAGAAACTATAGTGGATGGAAAGACATAGCTAACTTCCATCACTGTATCGATGGATTATATAGTTTTGAATGAAATAGAAATTCCGATATTCTTATCAAGATATTTCCCATTAAGGAAATATATACCTTTAATGTTAGTTTGAAATGTGTTGATATCTTAATTAAGGATTTCTAGATTTCTTACCCCTCATGGTTAAAGAATAGAATTTATTTTTAAAATTTTGTAATTCATTATTATATTTTAATAGGATTTAATATCACATTTTTCTATAAGTTTAATATTTGATTAAGAAATTAAAATTAAATTTTTTTACAAATCATTATGATAACTATTTTATTGAAATATTTATGATCCCAATTAAAAACTCTAATGTATGGGAAAATATTATAATCTAATACAAATACAATGATCATCAAACTATTTATGAGTCCAATCTTGTTAATAAAATTGCCTTTCAGTATTGTGTTTATTTAATTTTTTATGCTAAAATATACCCCCTTTTATAGAAATCGTAAACTCTTATGATTCAATATATGTTTTTATTTTTCTATTTCATCACTAGAAAATGTTGATGCATCCCATGTGATTGTTTTTGTTTTTATTTTACTCTCTAACAAGTCAAATATTTCAGGGTAATATCAACTATATTATTCTTCATTCCGTACCAAAAAAATATTTCCAAATGTCTCTATAAATTTTAGTGCTTCTTTGATGAATAAAAAATAGATATTTTTTAGAATCACTTAAAATTTTATTCATCAACTGTGAATTAATCAGAAAAAATAATGTAATTCCCTAACAAGAGTCACTCATTCTCGGAAAGAGTTCCACATGAACTCATACACACCTCCCCATATGAAATCAGTTTTTAATAGAAGGGAGTGTACGGACAGTAGAATGAAGATACTATACCCATAATATAAACAACCAAACCCCACCATAAAAAAAGATAAACTAACCCAAAATAAAAGTGGAACTAAACCATAATAAATTTTATATTAGAATACATGTGTGATAAAACAGAGTCATGCAATGTAAAAAAAGGTCCCATCATTGTGGCTTGTAAAACCAGAGTATAAGTAATATAAAAAAGAATAATAAATACAATACGAAAAAATTATATATTCCTTTACTGTACCACCTCTAATAACTAATCTGTATCTCCTCATCTTCTTGTTGTCAGGTCCATTCTTTATCTTGGATTCCTGATTTATATGTCTTCATGTGCATTGAGATACCTATGTTGGGTGTGAGTTTAAATTCAATATGCCCCCACCAATTGGTCCTTATCATAAGTTCACATGTTTAAGAGGTTTATTCTATGATAAAAAGTAATTGGGTAATAAAGTAACATCCAATCATATAAAAATCGATCCTTTATTAACGAATCCATCATTAACTCTATAGATGCCTTTTTCATCTTCATTCCAAAAGAGCAATCATTATTGAATTTATGATCATGGGTTGGCCAAAAGGCCACCACATATATATCTAGGAATCCATTGGAACAATGAGTATCAGATTGTGCCATAAGTATTATGATTAGAGGATATTATTTAAGGGAATAAATCCCCACATATTCCATAGTTTTGGAAATAAGTCTATCATGTCCCGTTATTACCACGAGTTAGGCCTCAAGGTCATTACATACCTTCTGTGTGTCTTGTTTCATCATCATTATTATTGAATATTTCACATTACCCCCATCATGTGCTATCCTATCCAAGATGGTAGAACTATCAGATTCTAATAGAAGTGAAACCATTAAAGTCAATTGAAGCACACAAAATAGGGAATGACATATATAAGAATAATATAGTATATAAAAAATTAGGCTTTGTTTCCACATAAAGACACATGTGATAAATATTAAATAAGGGTCTCAAAGGGTAAACAAAAAAATGGTGGTGATAAATATCCAATATGGGTCTCACTAGCTATACATACACACATAAGTGATTAATGTAAGAAATGGGTCTCACATGATGCACATTCACACACATGTGAGCAATACCTAGGAAAGAACCATATAAAAGGGGTATTCAAGGTAAAAAACTTTTTACCTTAAGGGAATAAATTCGAACATTATGATTTTCCAATATCTAACAACCAAATAACCTTAGATCACTTATTGTATAAACCAATAAACCAACTTATCCCTAGAATATTTCATAATTTATCGGATACTCTGTATAAACATCTTGGTTCATCCATACTCTATGACCATATCCACCTGATAGGTAAATGATATATATAAAGCCCAATAACAATAGAGAAAAACCAACAATAATAGGAGAGCAAGTCACATAGAATCACCAATATTTGATACTCCAATGTTGAATCAATGAGTTTGGGTACAATATGTTCTCTTGAATATACTATATTTTCATAAAATTTTAGAGTGAAAATGGTATGAAAATATAGGTTCTGAGAGGGCGTAGGAATTAATATGAAATTTAGAAAAATAATAATAATGTAATAGTATATTGGGTTATTCAGTAATGGGACGTAGATTGGAAAATACTATGGTCTAATGAAGATGGAACACCAATGTGGTTATTGGTCAAAAGTGTTTCCAGAATCCATGTTGTGGACAATGGTGAGATCCTATAATCTAGGTAAGGGGATGATGGCACAATAGCCACCACCACTATGGAGCCTCTAAGACCTTATAAGAACACAACACCACAAATGAAATTATATAGTGTAACGAGGCCACATTTGGCAAGAATTAATCAAATTCCACATTGTAGTCCTTCTTTCCAAAGACAATTATCTATTCCATAGATTTGAAAAAACAAGTAGAACCATCAAAATTGGTCTCTATGATGTATTTCTCTAACCACCTCATAACCAAACTCTCTAATACATAAAAAAATACAATATGTTATAGAATATTGTTCTATAAGAAAAATTAGTTCAACAAACCTCTTTCTTTACCAAAACTAATTGTACCACCCCAAGATTTTATAGAGAAAACATTAATCTATATAAAGTATAAAACAAAACATTGATCCTAATCAGAAAATGAACTATTAATATTTAAATATGCCCATTATAACCAATCCATTAATCTAATGGTTAAAAAATGGATTGATAGTTTTTATTAAATATATAAAATTCTTAATCAATAGAAGTGTATCGATTTATTCATAGTAAATTTTGACTCAATTTTATTAATATCATATTATTCTTCAACAATACATTTTCATCATATGTGGGTATTGTTTCTTTTTTGAGAAAAAAATTATAATTAAATTATAGACAATTTAGAAATTTTATTTGCTAAACAGGATTTGATTTTTTAAAACAATGAAAAAATATAGCTTATGGTGGGATTTTGGGATTTTACTGAAAAGATTAAATTTTCAATGAATAGTAAAAATATAGGAATTTATTGAAAAATGTTTTTTCTTTTCAATTATTTACTAAACAAAATTATATTATTGATGAGATTTAAAATTAAATTAGTTTAATTTTATTAAATAATACTAATTATATTAATTTTAAATAATTTTATACATTAATTTTGTATAAAAATACATTTATACTTAAATAGAATGTTTTAGAGGAACATTTTGTCATCGCTCTTTTCCAGATTAATTTTAAAATAAATTATTTCTCTTATTTATTATTAATTTTGAAAAAATATTATATATTTTGATTCATTTTGTTTGACTCTTTTAAATAGCAATGATTTATTTTTGTTCATTTTGAATAGTTACAATAATAAATAATTTCTACATCAGTAAAGGTAAAATAAGGTAATTAAGTGTAAAAATTATGTGATAAACACTACAAAGTAACCCTAACACATAAATTAATTTTATTCATTGAGTATATTTTTTTAAACAATCATACCAACATTGAATATGTGATCATTTATTTTTATATGCAAATTATTATGACATTTGTAATTCTTTATATAATGAAAAGTAAAAAATGACACTTTTAATATTTTGTTAACTGTAAAAATTTGACAAATGGATTAAAATAATGTATGTTCATTTATAATTTTTTATTTTATATATAAATATTTTTCATCATTTTAATTTATTTATAATTTCTAGTAATGAAATAATTACAATAAATGCTTATGTAATGTCGATACAGTAAATATTTAATTAATAGAAATGTAATGTAAATGAATTAAAAATATTAAATTTAATATAATTTTAATGAATAATTTTGTTAAATTTTTTTATAATGATATAAAATTTTAGGTATGTCTAAAATATATGTATTCAAATTTCATCCTTCAGATGGGTTTTTAAAGTCAAATTAAATGAGTAATGTCAAAATGGATATAAATGAAATTTTATAATAAATAATATTTTATTAAATGATTCTAAATTAATAAGAATTAGTTATTCAGAATAGGTATTGGTATATGGTTAAAAGTGTCATCCATGTTCAAATTATGTGTCATTTTCCCTTTACAGTTAATTACTTGGCACCTAAAAATAAAAAATATTATTTCCATGAAAATTGTCAAAAAGGGTTAACACGGGTAAAAACAAAATGATATAGGTTAAAACGCCACCAAAGCATTTAAAATTTTTATTTAATGATATTATTTTTACTAATACTTATATTATATTTGAATATTATCAATTTGAATCCATTATAATTTGATAATTAATTTATATTAATTTCATACTTTTAGAAATTCTAAGAGATCACCTCCCCTCATGAAGAAAAGAGAACCTCCAATCATATTTTTTTGACGCTTAAATTTCATTTTTGTGTCCATACACATGCACTAAATGACATTTATTTATAAAAAAATAACCCTAGTAATTATTTTTGTGTAAACTATAAGATGTTGTCCGAAGAAGAGATATAGTTCCTAACTAAGAGTTTTTGTTTTATTTCTAATTATACCTTCTTAAATTATTATAAAACATGTTAAAATAATAATATAAATTATCTTAAATATACTCATATGTTATTATTTAACTTTAATAATCAATATCAATCTCCCCTTCCATCAAATGGGAATTGAAACTATCACTCATGTGTATAGAATACTACAGCCTCGCGAACCATCATAATTTGTTTCCCATCACCTCCTATCATGATTGGTTATAAGTAAGTATTTAATATATATATATATATATTATATTCATGACATATTTATCTTTATTAAAATATAATATATCATTTAATTTTTTACATTCACATTCAATGAAAATGACAACATCATTTGTACATACATGTGGATGACCAACTCCATGAAGAGTTGTGATTCATTTTTCATCAACTAATCCCATAGAGGATATATAATAAAATTTAACGAAATAATATCTTATTAATAATATTATGGTTATTCTGGATAGAATAAATAATAATTAATTTCTTTCATTAATAATTTTTGAAAAATGGAAATGTTACTCTTGCATACTTACGACCACCATCTCCAAAATTTCAACATAGTTAATTTATCATTAACATATTTAATTATTGGGATTAAAAATATAATTTATATATTAAAATAATATTTATGTTGATAATATTATTTTATTGATATTGTAATAATGGCCATTTTTACCATAGTCAACCTAAAGTTGTCATTTTTGACATATGATATGAATATAGGCATACCATATGAAGTGAACCTAATAGATTAAGTAATTTAATATAAAATTTAAAAAAATTAAAATAACATTGAAAATGGTTCCTAAAAAGAAAATAATTTAAACAATTTTATTATTTATGAAGATCAATAACAAACTTGACGATTTAGACATAAGGTAAGAGACTTTATTTTTGATGAAATCCTCTATAAATTTTTTCTTTCTAAATAAGTTTCTTCAATGTCCATATTTTTTGAAAAATATAAATTAATGTATTTATATTAACGTGATATAACTAAGAAGGATATTTTATTTTCTATTTTTAATTTTTTTTAAAGGAATCATTGGCCTTTCTTCATAAAATAAAAATGGAATATTCTATTTTAACATATAAGAAAACAAATTAATTTCCCACAGACATTACCATTATTTGATTTTTTGATTCCTTTATAATATTTTAGTTTTTATTCATAGAAAAACAATATTTCCCTTTAATTTTGGTATTTTTTTATGGAGATGTGTTTTTTAAAAGAAATATAATTTTAATAGAAAATAAGTTTTTTGTTATTAGATTCAAAAGATATTTTTGAATGATTTTACGATTAAAAGGTGCAAGAATAAAATGTTTTACTCCTAATACCGAACATGAGAATTATATATCAAAAATGGGTGACTCAAATACCACTAATATAATAGGTTGATCCCGATTATTGATCATGAATATGGGTGATGATGATATAACGTAAACGAATAGTGAACCCCACTATAGTTCTCCAATGAATTAGGTAATGTTATTTGTTTTCAAAGGCAAGATGGAGATAGTTAACTAGTGTGGTTTCTCTTATTTATTCATCTAAGATCTATTTATTTCTGATAAGGGATTAAAATGTAAATTAATTTGATTCTCTAAGCCACACAAAATGGATTTATATTTTATTTCTATGAGTTTTAATCATTTATTTGAGAAAAATTGGTGTTTTTTTCCTGTGTAAATTATTTATTTCATATTCTCAAAATGTAATGTGATAAAGGTTAGTATTTTTTGAGTTCTAATTTTTTCATAGGACTTATTTTTTTATCATTAGGTCCCTTAATCAGTTTTTTTCTCATATAATGTTTTTAAATTTGATTTATTGGGTTTAAGAATGGGTAAGAACAAATAGGATGTCAAATTAAGTCATAAAGATTCATCAAGAAAAGTGAAAAAGTTTAATTTTAAAAAATTTATAATATGAAAAATGTGGATACTAAGTATAATTGTAATTGTTTTAATTTATTTTTTTATTATGTATGTTTTTTTCTTAATTTTATAAACCTTTAAACTTAAGAGATCATCACAAAAACAATAAAATAAATTAAGGTTTAATGATTAAATATATGATTTTTTCAGGATGGGTCCTTATAGTTGATATCAGAGTTTTGTTTATAGATATTTAATGATTAATATATCTATTAGGCGTTATTGATACCATATTTGGTTAAATATTATAAGGATGATAATAAATTCAAAGGAATAGACAATTGTTTTTTTTATTTTAAGTGATTAGATTATAAAGTGAGTAATGATATTTAGGAAGAATTGTTTTTTATTTAAGGATTATATAACAGTTAGGTTTAACATAAAGGATTATTTGACAATAATATTGTAAAATTTTTGGGGATATATGTGGAGATGTGTGAGAAAATATTTGAGGTTAAAATATTATTTATTGTTGATGTTATTATTCTTGATGTGGTATCCATGATAAACAAAAAGAGGATGTCAACCATCAATTTTTATGCTAAAAATGTCTTTTCTACTTTGGTGTATTATTTTATCTATCTTCAATATTCACCTACTCTATTCTAAGTCAGTCTATAATCAGGTTTTTAAATTTTGTATACTTCATGTATCAAAGAAAATTATGATTCTTCTTATGGTTGATGTGGACAAGATTCATCATGATATTTCTTATAGGCAAAAAAATTTAAGAATGAAAAATCATCCTATGACATACAAAATTCGTGGAAACAAATAACCATGAATATTTAAGAGGAATAAAATATATATAATAGTCACTCTAACAACTCTATATCTAATTTATCAATTTTAAAATGTTTTAATATTTAAGTAAATTATATCCCCATGAGAGGAACATTGGAATTTGTATGTAATTATCCATTAATTTGTGGGATTAAAGGAAACACTAATGGTGCATCAATAGGGAATTCTATTTATATAGGTTCCAATGTTTCATTCAGTGATCACAATGGGATGATTAAGACTTTTCTTTTTTGATCAAGCAGTTTGGACACGTCTTCTAATGGGAAATGTTAGGGTTGATCAAGGTGGATGATATGGAAAAACAAAAAGAAAGGAACAACATATGGTTTGAAAGCTATTAAACCATGATTAGTCAAGGTGTGAGAATTGATAAATTTCATTTATATTTGATGTTAGAAAATGAATGGATAAATTTCTTAAGGGATATAAATTTTTTGAATTACATCATCACTTGTGTTTTTTGGTGGAATGAATCTGTGGTGGTGGGCTTCCAAACAATGGGTTGAATGTGAGAACCTCACAGCCTCATTGGTTTTTCTTGATGACTTGATTTAAATATTTAATAGATATGTTTTTAAACTAGTAGCTTCCAGACAATTGTAACATTCTTTTTATTTCAAAAAATTTGATTTACCTAGAAAAATATGTTAATGTATTAAATAATTTCTATGAGTATAATTATTACAAGTACCATTTTCATTTCCACATGATATAATTCAATTCATGTTTTAATGTTTTTATTCTCTACATATTAAAGATAATTTATCAAAATGAAATGGGATGGACCTCACATTACCTTCCGATACTTTCTAGATAATTAACTATCACTATCATGTAAAATTATTTTTAAAATGATATTGAAAAAATTTTAACCATCCAAATCACCTATAATAATATAATTGATCAATCCCATACCTTTTAATTTCTCCAATATTCTTATATATCATGGTATTTATTTTACTTTATTTTAAAATATTAACTCATCAATCTCTTCAGGAAAGGTATATAACACCAAGGATAAGACTATTTTATCTTATAGAGATATGAATTTCATGATGGAACATAAAGGTGATATAAAAAACATAAAATAATAAACTAATGTATGTATTTAGGTTATGAATTTTTTATTATGTTATTATATTGAAACATGATTGAGTAGATATTAACAATTCCTTTGGGAGTATTCCATTTATTTGATTTTATAGGAATAATGATTTAATGAATAAGAAAAAAAATAATGGTTATTAGTTTAAAAAGGTAGTAATGTAAATTATGTGTTTATAAAATGATATTTCAATATATCATAAATTTTCTGAGAACAGTGAAACACACATGAATTATTATATATTATTTTTTGTTTTCAAAATTTGAAAATAAATGTTTCATAGAATCGATACCTTTGAAATGTGGTGTAGTGAGAAGAAGATAATTTTTAGAGACACTCAATAAAAGAAAATATGATATGGGGATAAATAAAACATTGGTTTAATATGTGCTTGATGTTAAGTAAATTATAGTAAATTAGTTTTATAATATATTATCAAAATATGAGTTGTATAGAAAAACATAGAGGTGGAAAAGGGATTATGGAATTAATGATATTTTGTCTGTGTTAATAACATTTTCTACAACATTATCGGAATTATATAGATACCGTTTTAGTAAATACAGAAACCTCATTACATCCTAAAAGACCCTAAGGAATGAACCCAAAACTGAAGGGAGACAATTGTATAATGCCTAACACTGACTTATTTTATGTCCTAGTTAGTTGGAAATTTTTTGATTGAATTATTGGATAATGATTATATTGGTTTTTGGAATATATGATTTATTATAGAGACAACCATGGGGCTGAAAACTGGTTTGGTGAATACATGATTAATGTTATTGGAAGAATATTACTATACTTTTGGAATGTGATATAATTATATTCAATATAAAATTATGGGGTTATATAAGGGTTATAGGTTGGAATATATTTCAGTGGTATATATGAATTAAATGATTCTTTATAGTGGTTTGGTTCATTTATGGAAATTATTAGCATATCATAAAGATTATTTAACTACTGAATATTCATTTTTGGTATTAGATATTAATTCTGATTGATGTTATTTACAGATAAATATTAAATTTAACTTGCAAAAATTAGAAATATTATCATTTAAATAATTAAGTTTCAATATTGTTATAAATATTTTGAATATTTTAAGGTTATTTGTTTATAAAATGATATATGTTGAACATTGGGAGTTATTGTTGGGGATTTGGAGATTATTATTGTATGATAGTTTATTAATTTGGGAAATTATCTTACATTATAATAACTATTTTAGTTCATTATAATGTAAAAATATGGAGGGAATATTTTTTTATCATCTTTTAGGATTATGTGATCAATTTGAAGTTGATTTTAGTGTAGCAGACATAAAAAAATCTTCTTGAATACTCTTTGTTGGGAGAAAAATATGAGATTGTGTGAGATATTAATTGAAAGGTGAAATTTTACTTATTAAGTGAATATATTTCCTTATTTTCTTATTATAAATGGTATTGGAATTACTCAAATCTATGAAAAATATCTTTAAATAAAATTTATATCATATTACATTTAGTTCTTAGGAATTAATGGTCTTTTTCACAACACATTGGTTAATGGGTTCATGGTCATTAAAATTATCATGACCATTAAATTTCTTATGATCAATGATCCCTTTCATTATCCATATTTATTTGGACATTATGATTCTATTCCATGTCCATATTTTCACTTCCTACCAATGTAAACCTATTTGGAGACTTGGTAATGTGTTACTCAAAATGACATTCGTTTTCCCTTTCTCCCTCATCAAGAGGTAGTTTTGTTAACCCTTTTTCACTGTGGGATTTCATGAAAGTTATTTTAAAATTTCAAAAAATTGAGTACCAAGATCGTGTTCTAATTATTAAAATGAAAATTTTAAATTGGGGATGGATTATACTTATTGACATTTAAAACAAATATTTTTGATATAGCATACTACACACAAAATTTTTTCTAAACAAAACATTAACTATTATTTTTTAAATATAAACATTATACACATGCCATTAAATTAGAGGGTATAGATATTAGTAACATAATTATGAAATATATATAAACGCATTTATGAATTTAAATGATTTGATACATTTTTAGTTAGTAATCACCCAAAATGTATTAATGTTGTTTTATTTTTCTCCAATTAGTTCTCTTGAAAGTTGTTTTTATTGCTTTCTATGAGAAAATTTTATAAGTAATTTATAAAGGGTATTTAATTTTTTTTGAAAAAATGATATCAATTTTGAAATAATAATATCAATATTTTATTATATTGGAATTTTATTAATTAAAATATTAAATTTTCAATGAATAGTGAAAAATATATTTTTTATTGAAAATTTAATTTAATTTTCAAGAATATTCAAGGAAAATATTAATTCCAAATTAATTATAAAATTTAATCAGACACTTTTTATTATAGAATATCTTATTATTTTCTTTTGAATAAATTTTATAATTTATTTTTTAAGAAATATTTTCATACATAAAAATTTATTATTTGAAAAAACCAATTTTCATTAGATTTTTTTGTTTGAATTTTTAATAAAATTATGCCTCTTATATGTTTGTAATATTGAATTATTTATTCTAAATATGTATTTTTAGGTCATAATTTGGTAAATAAGATACTTGTATGTTGGTTCATTATGAATAAGAACTATAGTAAACAGTCCTTACCATAAGAAAAGTAAAATATCAAATGGTTAAAAAAATATTATAAGGACAAAACGGTAACCCTAACACTTGATTACATTTTATTAGATAATACTATTTCATCCATAATCATCCGAAATTTTAATATATTGCCTTTCATTTTCATATTTCGATGAATGTGACTTATATAATACTTTTTATAATGACATGTAAAAAATGTAAAATTATTTGTTTATTACATTTTAATTTTTTTAAATAGATATAAAAATTAGTTGTGTTTTGTTATAAATTCTGTATTTTAAATGAAAAATATTTTTTATCATGGAAATTTATTTCAACGTTTTTGTGTTGAGATAATTACATTAAATGTTTACGCAATGCCAATGTAGTAATAATTTAATTAAAAGGAAAATAAAATAAATGATTATAAATATATTAAAAGTTATATAATTTAAATGAATTATTCAGTTTTCTATATATATAACATTTTAAGGAAATGTTAATGGTATATATTCAAAATTCCTCCATTGTATTAGTGTTTTAATGTTATATTAAATGAATAGTGACAAAATTATCATTAATGATATATTATAATAAATAATATTTTATTAAATAAATTAAAATTACTAAAAATCATTTGTTGAGCCATGTAATATTTATATGGTTTAATATATTAATAATGGTCAACTTTTTTTAATCTTTTCCATTTATTGTAACTTTCATGACCATTAAAACATAATACACTAATATCTTGGTAAATGTCAAAAAAAAGCATGTCTGGGTTAAAACAAAAAGATAATGGGAAAACTCAACTAAAAGTGTACATTTATTAATGTATGAGATTATCTATAATAATACATATCTTATATATAAATATCACCAATTTTGGTCCATTTAAATATTAAAATTAATTTATATTAATTTAATATTTTATAAAAGTTTTTGAGTACCCCTCTACTCACTTATAAAAGGGAACCTCCTCTCCACTCATATAAAGACATAATATTATTGGTTATACCAATCCATCCAAAAATATCATATTTCATTCCCTAATCATGTCAAAGGGGACTTTTTTTAATCATAAAGCAAACATAGGAATGATTTTTATGTAAACCTTAAGAGGCTATCCTTTGAAAGGGTATACTTCTTAACCAAGTGTTTTTTATTTAATTCTTAAGGATCCTTATTTTTTAAAAAACACGTTGAAAATAGAACAATGTGACTTTAATATATTTATATTTTATTATAATTGTTAAATAAAATGTATCCATATACTCTTCCATCAAATAATAAATGAAAACATCGTACCGATGGATGGCGGGCTACTACCTTGCGAATTGATGTAATTCTTTTTATATCACATAATATCATACTATTTTGTAATGATGGATTTAATGTATATATATTATATTTATATTATATTTTTGATAAAAATTTTATTAATATAATATAATATATCATTTAATTACTTTCTTTTTGATTCACTAAAAAAATATAAGGTCGTTTGTGTGTATGTATAGACTACCACCTCCATGAAGCGACATGATACATTTTTCCTAACCACATCACATGGATGATATAAATTAATATATTTAATGAAATAATATAGAATTTATGATATAATGGTCATTATAAAATAATAAAATAATACCTACCTTTATTCCATGATGATTATTGAAAAATGGAAGTGTTTCTCATATGTATGTATGACCTATCATCCTCATGATTGTAATTTAATTCATTTTTCAAAAATCATATTTTTTGATTAGTTTCAAAAGAGTACTTACTATATTAATATGTTAAATATTTCACTATTATTATTCTGGTGATGTTTAAATAATTAAATATTTTACCATATTCAACACACCAAATCCTTTTTGGGAAATGAGACAAATATCATAAAAAAAATTATGTGAACTCAATTGATTTTGTAGTTGATTATAATATGGTTAAAATAAGTTTTAAATTATAAAAAGGTTCTTAATAATGGTAATTATTTACTTAATTTTTTTATTTACGAAGATAGAGTGAATATCTGATAAGTATGACAGAAGGTAAGTTATTTTGTTTTAAAAAAAATCCCATTTTAATGATTCCATTTCGACTACTTTTCATTGATGCCCATATTTTAATAAAATATATTATTAATTTATTATATTGATATAATATAATTATAATAGATATTTTATGTGAATTTTTAACTTTTTTTTAAAATGTGTTAAAAAAGAATCTTTTTACAGAATGTTTTGAATTTCTATACATTAACTAAAATTAATGTTCTATTTTTACATTTATGAAAACTAAAATTTCTCCCACCTCCAAAACCGTTATTTGATATTTGAATTTTGTTAAAGTATTTCACATTTTCAGAAAATAAAATCTATCTTTAACTTCTTTCTAGACTATTTTTTTAATGTGGGGTTTTATAAGAAAGGGTCTTTCAAAATCCCAATGTTTTTTTCATTTAGGTTCAAAAGATTCTTTCAAAGTTTTTTTGATGAAAAGGTGAAAGAAAAAAATTATTCATGATATGGTACATGATAATTATATATGATAAATAGTTGATTTCTTGATATATCATATACAATGAGTTTCTCCCCATTATAACTCATGAATACGTGTGAGCCCGGTATAGATTATATGAAGGTTGAGTCCCATTATATAACTCAAATGAATTAGGAAATGTTCCTTATTTATAAATTCAATGAGGAAGTTAACTTGCATGATTTGTCCCATATATTTAAATGGGATTCTTTTTTATCTAATATTCATTTTAAATACATTAGTAATATTATTCTCTAAGGAAACTAAAATGACTTTATATTTTCATTATATGAGTGTTAATGTTTTGTTTGAGAATGAAGTGTGTGTTTTTAAATTTGAAAATTACTTACATCATATGTTCAAGGAGTATTTATATCATGGTAAGTATTTTATGGGTTTTAATGATATTCACTAGACTAAAAGATTTTTATTCTTATGTCTGTTGATATTTTTTTCTCATCCCGCATTTTAAAATTCTTTATATTGGGTTTAAGGATGGGTATGAAAAAATTAATAAGTCATGTTTAATGTCATGAAAATAAGTAATGAAAGGAGAACATGTTTCATTTTAAAAAATTCATAAATTTTAAAAAATGAATACTTATTAGATGATTTCAATTTTCAATTTATGTGTTTTTTTAAATAAGATTTATAACATATTTATTAAAACTATATACCTATATGATTTTAGTGAAAGAAAGTAAATAAATATTTATCTAAGGATTAAATTATGTGTATGCATAAGGTTTGTTCCTTACATAAAACAATGGATACTAGTTACTGTAGGATCGAAATATAATATGAGATGCTCAATATACAAGAGGGGGGGTGAATTGTATACTTTAAAAATTCCTTTGGAACCTTTAAAGTTAGTTATGAATAACTAAAGTTTCCTTAAGAAAAGGAAAGGACTAAGTTTAACAAAGTTAAACTAAGTTGATTCACAACACCTCTAACACCGAACTAAACTTGGAAAGAGATTCCAAAAGTAGATTCCGGAAATATGGTTCCGGAAATTGAAACTTAACAAAAGTTACAATATAAGATTCTACCTTAAAGCGTATAGAATCTAAACTAATCAGAGTAAGTAAGGAAGTATAAGAAAGTTATACTTTCCTTAAGATACAAATTGCAGCGGAATAAAGACAAGTAGTAAAACTACTAGTAACAAGATAATAGTCTTTTAACCCAAAGAGAAGGGTATCCAACAACCTTGGATAAATGTCCCTTGATTTATACTTTCAAGCAAGTCTGTCTTACCCACACCAGGGTAAGCCCTCGATACGAAGATCGGTGTCTCTGTCTTGCTATCCCCGCAAGCCCTCAACTTTAAGGTAGTTGGCAACCTCTGTCTTTCTCAGCAAGAAAGCCCTCGATCTTTAAGGTAGTCGCCACCTCTGTCTTTCTCAGCAAGAAAGCCCTCGATCTTTAAGGTAGTCGGCACCTCTGTCTTCCTATCCCCGGAAGCCCTCGAATGTAATCACCAACATTCGGAGTCGCACGAAGCTTTTGAGAGTTAATAAGAGACTCTCTCTCTAGAAATCACTTCAACAGCATGTAAGCACTTTTTCAGTAATCAGCATATGCATCATCCATCAGCAGCGAGCTCTTTCAAATGAGCTCCTATTTATAGGTGAGGTCGGCTCCTTCTCCAACGGTCATATTTCCCTTAAAGTTCGGAGGGACCTGTACACGTGTCACTTAGACAACGGTTAGTTTATAACAAAATGGACGACATCGTTTTATAACAAAACAAGTGTAACAGAAAGCACGACATCGTTTTAAACTTTAACATAAAAGTTCGGAATAGAAATTTCGGAGTGAAAGTTCGGAGTGAATAAATTCAGAGTGTATAAAACAATGATAATCAGATTCTGTTTAATAGGTGAATTCGGAATGAGAATTCGGAATAGGAATTCGGAATAGGAATTCGTCATCAGAAATCGTAATGAGAATTCGTCATTAGAATTCGTAATGAGAATTCATCATCAGAATTAGTAATGAGAATTCATCATCAGAATTCGTAATGAGATTTCATCATCAGAATTCGTAATGAGATTTCATCATCAGAATTCGTAATGAGAAATTGTCATCAGAATTCGTAATGAGAATTCTTTATCAGAATTCGTAATGAGAATTCGGAATGAGATTTCTTCATTAGAATTCGTAATGAGAATTATTCATTGGAATTCGTAATGAGAATTCGGAATGAGATTTCTTCATTAGAATTCGTAATGAGAATTCTTCATTGGAATTCGTAATGAGAATTCTTCATTGGAATTCATAATGAGAATTCTTCTTCATAATTCGTAATGAGAATTCGGAATGAGATTTCTTCATTAGAATTCGTAATGAGAATTCTTCATTGGAATTTGTAATTAGAATTCTTCATTGGAATTCGTAATGAGAATTCTTCTTCAGAATTCGTATCCTGAATCTGGAATAGAACGAAGTCAGAATTCATATCCGGAATTCGGAATGAAACTTCCTTATAGTTCTTGTCCAGAACCGAATCCTAAAAACAGAATGCTTTTATATCAAAGATTTTATGACTCCGAGAAAGTGAATCCGAAACTCATACTTAAGAAAAATATGAATGAAAATATGATAAGGATAATTTTTCTTATAAAAGCGATTTTCCTTAAGAAAGCAATTTTCCTTATAAAAGCAATTTTCCTTAAGAAAGCATTTTTCCTTACAAAAGCGATTTTCCTTAAAGATAAGGTGTTTGTGATTTTCAAAACAAGAAGGAATGGAAAAGTCATAAGGAAAACCTTATTGACTCAACAATCTCCCCCTTTTTGGAAAGCACAAACATCCTTACGAAAAAGCTATTCTAAGAAGAAAGAAACATATTAAAGCTTATCTCCCTTGGTTTAATAATATAGATGAATACGACTAACTCCCCCTTAGGCTTTGAAACTCTAAGGATCGTATTCATATTTCCGGAGTGATGTTTCTTTAAGAAAAACTCCCCCTTAAACAAACTCTTATTAGAGTTCTTTTTCCTTGGGTATTTTCCTTTCTCCCCCTTTGAAAAACTCTTATTAGATTTCCTCTTTTTCTTAAGGATCTTTTACTTCTCCCCCTTTGTGATTTTCAAAAAGAATTGGAGGGAATGGAAAAAAATAACAAAGTACCTGAAAAGATTAGTAACGACAGCAATAAAAACAACAAGCACAATTTTCATTATATTTGAAATGTCAGCAACAAAAAACAGATTACAACAAAAAGATCGGATTGGTCATTTCGGATCTTTCTCCTTCGACATGAGCCCCTTGAGAATTGTCTTGATCTTCTTGAGGTCCTTATGATCTTCCTCTGCTTGCTTTTCTAAGGCAACTATTCTTGCTGACTGAGCTTGAATGATTTCTTCCTGAGCCTTCAACTTTTCTTCCTGAGCTTCCATTTTCTCTTCCTGAGACTTTATCCTTTCTAGAAAATTGATCCGATGATCCCTTTCAAATTTCCAACTTTGATTAACAGAGTTGAGCTTTCCATTCAGATCTCTTACTTCCTGACTCCGAATGTTCTTTTCTTCTGTCAATTTCTCATCGAATGATGCAGACATCTCATGAAACTTCTTGTCCTCGGTTTGAAATGCATCCTTAACATTCTCCTGAAACTCATCCAGCAACCTCATCTCTTCCACATTCTTCTTCGACTAGCTAGTCATCCTTTTGCACGATCTTTTATGGGCTTCGTAACCAATAAAGAAATTTTTGAACTGGGCTTCTATCTCAACACATTTATCCATAACCATGGATACGGAGTCCGTTTTCTGATTCATTGTATGTTGGAGCATCTGGCACCGAGAGTCAATACTGGAGAAGGTTGGAATAGTTCCCACCAACTTCTTCAAGGACTGAACAACAAAATCGTGCCCCAACGATGATGACTCCGAATCAGAAATCTTGCTAGGAGAATTTTCTTCCTCAATAAGCTCCAACTTCCTCTTAGAAGAGCTACCAGCTTCCTTCCTCAAACTTTTTCCTGAACTCGGGGTATCAGCAAGAATTTGCTTTCCCTTTTGTTTTTCCGGAATTGAAACCTGTTCCGGAGATCTGTTCTCACTATCAGAGACTTGAACTATTTTATCTTCCTCATCAGCAACTTCTTGAACAATGTCTTCCACGTTTCCCATCTGAGCAGCATCAAGTAAAATATGTTCTTGACAAGTAACTTCTTCTTCTCCCTTTTCTTCTTCCATTGCAGGAGTAGGAAGCTTTGAAGATTGAGCTTCAGATGTTCGGAGCGAGAGGTGATCCGAAGGAGTTCCCTTATATTCATCTACTTGTTTGAGCACATCTCCTGTCTCACCACTTCCTTCAGCCGCTTCTTCAACCTCTTCCACTTGCTCTACTTCCTCAGTAGGAACAGCCTCTTCCGGAGTTACAAGATTTCTTCCTGGAGTCTCAGGTAGAGATTCCAGAGAAAAAGATCTCGGAACGGGAATGGTTGCTGAAACCATTTCATTAAACTTCAACAAAGCTTGCACAGCCTCAGCTTCTGACAACTTCTTCTTCAGCTTCTTTTCCTTAGCTTGCTTCTCAAGCTCATCAACAGCCTTTTCTTTCAGAGCCTTAGCCTCTGCAGGATCCAATCCGAACTGCGGATCTCCTTCCTTCCTCTTTTCCTTGTCAGCTCTCCACTTCGCTGCAACCTCATCAGTATATGTCTTCTTCTTCTTAGGCTTAGGAGGTGCGGAATGGACTTCCTTAGACTTGGGTTCCTCAGCTTCACCTACCACTTCTTTCTCTTTCCTCTTCCTTACCGGCTTTGATGATTCCGGATCAGCCACTTTCGGAGTCACTTCTACTTGAGGCGGTAGATCAATGAATTTTCCTGACTCCTTGTTAAAAGCTATATTCATCCTTTTAAGAGTTGCATCACTGAGCAACATGATCTTGCAAACTTTCGGCTTAGAACTACAAGCAACCTTGAAGGATTCTAGGCACCGAACTATCAGCTTCGACAATATTGCCGGGTACATCACTATCTGAGCTCTCAGATTTCCCTTCTTCAAATTATCAATGTTGAGAAGAATATGCTTCATTAGGTTGAACTTTCTTAGATTTATCAGAAAATCCAAGATGTATATCTCACTCTTCTTCAAGCTGTCCTTGTCTCCTTTTCTTGGTACGATAAGCCCTTGCACCCATAACTCCGGAATCCGGAAGTTTGTAGATAGGGTTGCAATTTTCGGAGCTTTATCATCATCTAATCCGAGAATTTCTAAGGCTTTCTCCTTGTTGAAACTACCCAAGGAGTCTGGCAGAACGTGCGAGATAAACTCAGCTTCCCCTTCATAACTCAGCCCTACCAAGCTTGCAGCCTTGGTGTAAGATAGCTTATATGTCTTTCCATACGATTTGAAGGAAAACTTCTCTCTATTATCCTCCACGAAGAAAGCAACTGTCTCATAAAACTCGACAAGCAAATCAGAGTAGACTTCATCTTGGTTGCCAGTTTTTGATATCGCAACATCCTCCCAGCCATTCAACTTGATATTCTTCGAAATGATAGAATCATAGTTGCTGAAGAAATTCGGATGAACTAACTCCTCTCTGTAGACTAACCACTGAGAAATGGGCTTGGTTGAAGACATCTCTTGAGAAGCTAACTCTGCAGACATTCGGATCTGAAATCTCTGAGAAGTTCGGAACTGAGAAGACTGAAGTTCGGAACTGGAAAACTGTAGTTCGGAACGGCCTTAAATCAGAGAGTCAGAGCTTCAGCACGCAAAAGCTTGAAATCGATGTGGGACGAGAAAATAGGATCCCCTTTATATAGGCATTGGGATGACGGTTCAACTTCCTCGGTTGATCTGACGGTTTAGAATGATCTGAGATCAGATCTAACGGTTGAAAGCTTGAATCCGATCTTTTTGAGGTTTTATTAAAATAAAGAATTAAGAAATCCAAAAACCAAAAACAAACTATAAGAAATTGCTAGCAAGTAAAATATGATTACGAAAACTTCAGTAAGGAAATCATACCTTTCGGATTAGCTTAGGAAAGTTATTCGTAATGGGTAATATAAAGACGACTACGAAAAATTCAATACGAAAAACTAAGTACGAAAACTTTAATACGAAAAAAATCAATACGAAAAAGTAAATACGAAAAAGTCAATACGAAAGATTTAATACAAAAAAGTAAACAGGAAAAGTCAATACGAAAGACTCAGTACGAATGTTCCGTTATGAAAATACCAGTACGAAAGTTTTCCATTCCGGAAATTTTCAATACGAATACTTCCATTCCAGAAGTATTCTGTGCGAAAATATCCTTTCTGGTAAATTGTTGTTCCGGAAATTCCATTCCGGAAATTTTCGTTCCGAAAAGTTTGAAAACAAAATTTGAAAAACTTTGTTAAATAATCAAACAAATGTACTCCCCCTATGAAAAGGAGTTTATTACTGTAAGGAGATTTTTCAACAGAAAGTTAATTGGGGAAGATTACCTTACGGTTATCATTCCTAACTTCTGTTTAATATATTCAAATCTATCAGAAGGTAAAGATTTTGTGAAAATATCAGCAAGTTGATCTTGCGTTCCGATAAACTGAAGAATAATGTCTCCTTTAAGTGTGTGATCCCTAAGAAAGTGATGCCTAATATCTATGTGTTTTGCACGAGAGTGATGTGCAGGGTTTTTACTTAGTGCAATGTCACTTGTGTTATCACACAAAATTTGAGTTTTAGTAAAACTCAAGCCATAGTCTGTGAGTGTGTGTTGCATCCACAACACTTGTGCACAACAACTTCCAGCTGCTACATATTCAGCTTCAGCAGTGGAGAGTGCAACAGAATGTTGCTTCTTGCATGACCAAGAAACTAATGAATCTCCTAAGAAATGACAAGTTCCGGATGTACTTTTCCTATCCATTCTACATCCACCAAAGTCAGCATCAGAAAAACTTTTTAGAACAAAATCATTTCCAGAAGTATAAAATAATCCTAGATCCATGGTTCCCTTAAGGTAGCGAAAAATTCTTTTTACTGCCTTTAAGTGAGATTCCTTAGGATTGGATTGATATCTTGCACATAAGCATACAGAAAACATTAAGTCTGGTCGACTAGCTGTTAAGTAAAGTAAACTTCCAATCATACCTCTAAAAGATGTTTGATCTACTGGTTTCCCAGCTTCATCAAGATCTAAAGAGTTTGAGGTACCAATGGGAGTACATATACTTTTAGTGTTGTCATAACCATACTTTTTAAGAAGATCTTTAATATACTTATGTTGGGATATGTAGGTTCCTTTTGGTTTTTGAGAAATTTGAAAACCAAGGAAAAATGTTAACTCACCCATCATACTCATTTCAAACTCAGATTTCATTAGACTAGCAAAAGAGTCAGTCAAAGATTGCTGAGTTGAACCAAATATAATGTCATCAACATAAATTTGAACAATCAAAACATTTTTCTTATCTTTCTTTATAAAAAGGGTTGGATCTTCATTTCCCTTAACATAGTTATTTTGAAGCAAAAATCCAGTAAGTCTATCATACCATGCTCGTGGGGCTTGTTTAAGGCCATACAAAGCTTTGGTAAGTCTAAAAACATGATCAGGATGTTTTGTATCTTCAAAGCCAGGAGGTTGTTCAACAAAAACTTCCTCTTGAACATAACCGTTAAGAAAAGCACATTTCACATCCATTTGAAATAGTTTGAAATTAAAGAATGCTGCAAAGGCAAGTAGAATACGGATAGATTCAAGTCTAGCTACTGGAGCATAGGTTTCTTCATAGTCTATTCCTTCTTGCTGATTATAGCCTTTAGAAACAAGTCTAGCTTTATTTCTAACAATGACTCCATTCTCATCACATTTATTCCTGAAAACCCATTTTACTCCAATAACAGAAGTTTCCTTAGGTCTCTCAACCAAGGTCCAGACTTTATTCCTTTCGAATTCATTTAGTTCATCTTGCATTGCTTTGATCCAATCATCATCACCTAAAGCTTCATCAGTGCTTTTAGGCTCTAATTGGGAAAGAAATGCTAGATGTTCTACTTCATTTCTTAAGGAACTTCTAGTCCTTACAGGTTGATTTACATCACCAATGATACTATCACTGGGATGATTCTTAAGAAACACCTGATTTGGGTTTTGTAAAACCTGTTCATCAACATAAGGTAGAAAGTCTTCTGGGGTAAATGTTTCAGAATTATCTTCTAGAACAATTTCCTTATCAGAAGGTTCTTCTATTAAAGGTTGATAATCAGTTTTTAAAAACACATCCGAGGATGTAGGTTGGGAGGTTTTAAAAACAAAAGGATCTGATTCATCAAATTTTACATGTACTGTTTCCTCAACAGTACAAGTATTTTTATTAAAAACTCTATATGCCTTAGAGGTTGTGGAATATCCTAAGAAAATTCCTTCATCAGATTTTGGTGCGAATTTATGTAAGTTATCTTTAGTATTCAAAATGAATACTTTGCAACCAAAAACCTTGAAGTAGGAAAGTCTTGGTTTTCTACCATTCCATAACTCATAAGGAGTTTTATTAAGAAAAGGTCTAATCAAAACTCGATTTATAGTATAACAAGCAGTACTTACAGCTTCAGCCCAGAAATGTCTAGCAATAGAATATTCACTCAACATGGTTCTAGTTATCTCTTGAAGAATTCTATTTCTTCTTTCAACTACACCATTCTGTTGAGGAGTTCTAGGTGCTGAAAAATTGTGAGTAATACCTTTCTTACTACAAAAAGTTTCAAAATCAGAATTTTGAAATTCTCCTCCATGATCACTATGAATAGTTTTCAATGGAAGGTTTTTCTCATTTTTAACTTGGGCTCTAAAACTTTTGAAAAACGAAAAAGCTTCAGATTTCCTTGCTAGAAAATAGACCCAAGTAAATCTAGTGTAATCATCAACTAGAACAAACACATAGTATTTGCCTCCAATGCTTCCAGTTTGTGTTGGACCAAAAAGATCCATATGCACCAACTGTAATGCATCGGTTGTTGAGACTTCACCGATTGACTTAAAACTAGATTTATGTTGCTTGCCATATTGAAAAGGATCACAAACTTTAGAATAATCAAATCTATGCTCCGGTAGATCCTTAAAAAGTTTCTTCTTAGAGAGTTTACATAGGTTCCTAAGATTACAGTGTCCTAATCTTCTATGCCATAACCAAGAGTGGTCTTCCATTGCACTTAGGCAAGGTAAATCTTGGCTTCTTAGGTCTTCTAAGTTTAAGGTGTAAACATTCTCTTGCCTATTGGCAGAGAGAATAAATTCTTCCTTGGAATTGTGAACTAAGCATTTATCATTCCTAAAATTCACAAGGTAACCTTCATCACATAACTGACTTATGCTAATGAGGTTGTGCTTAAGACCTTTAACAAAAAGAACATTTGAAATCAAAGTTTTACCTAAAAGAACAATATTACCAATACCAACAATCTCTCCCTTAGCATTGTCTCCGAAAGTTACCTTTCCTCCTTTCGTTTTGATAATCTTTTCAAAAAAGCTTTTGTTACCAGTCATATGCCGGGAACATCCACTATCCATGTACCAAATATTGTTGCTGGAACTTTCTTTATTTTCCTGAAATTAAGAACACAGTTAGACTTTCGGAATCCAAACTTGTTTGGATCCGAGATTTCCAGACAATAAAATTTTAGGTATCCACATTTTCTTAGAAAAATAAGCTTTATGAAAACTTAAGGATTGGGTTTTGTTTAAGGAACAATTTCTTGCCCAGTGACCACCACATTGACATTTAGTGCAAAATGGGGCACTTTGAGGAACAAAATAATTGTTGCTGAAAACAGGATTTGCTTGGGTATAACCAAATCCGGATTTATTTCTTAAAGGTCGTATTTGAGAATACATCTTATCAAAATTTTCCTTACCATGGGTAAAGTTTGATAAACACTTCTTTAAGGAAAAAATTTCGGACTTGAGTTTTATAACCAAGTTTTTATCCTCAAAATCATTAGTTTTTGAACTAGAGTTAGGCTCGAAATCATTTTTATTAGAAATTACTTTTTCTAATTCTTTAGAAAGTTTGTTCTTCTCAGAACTTACTTCCTCAAGATTTTTTGAAATATTTTCAAAATCAGCGTTTTTCTTATCAAGATCTTTAGAAAGATCTGATATCTCTTTAGTAAGAATAGAATTCCTAGAATTTGCCTTATCAAGTTTCTTGTTGAGTTTGGAATTCTCAATCTCAAGAAGTTCAGCAAACCTAGAGACTTCTTCATAAGTAGGTAAAGTATTTTCCTCATCAGAAGATGATTCTTCATCAGAAGAGTTATAATACTTACTATCATTCGAATTTAAAGAAACATTGGTCAATGATTCAGCATTTCGTACCTTAGCCATAAGACAATGATTTTCAATGGGTAATCTGGCTATAAGACCAAGATTCTTCTGTCCTGAAGATTCATAATTAGAAGATTCATCTGAAGAGTCACCACCACTGGCACTCCAGGTGTCATTAGCTTTCAGAAATTTCTTAGCTTTGGCTTTGTAATACTTCTTCCTGTTCTTTTCTGAATGTCTTTCCTTCCTTTCTTTCTTTCTGAGCATAGGGCAATCTGGTCTAATATGTCCAGCTCTTTTACATTCATAACAAGTTACTTCTCCATCTTTCTTATCTTTCCTATCCTTTTTCTTATACTTGGATTGAAAGTTTCTTTGCCCAGCTATCTTGTTCATCCTTCGAGCAAGATTGGCTAATTCATTTTCTGAAACTTCACTCTCACTAGATTCGGATTGGAAAATGACTTTCTTCGATTTGGATCTGGTTACTCTCTCAGGAGTCTTAGCTTTCATCTGATTAGAAGTTGTAGTAAAAGCAACTGTTCCATTTCCATTCTTCTTCTTGATGTTGTCAGCATCTCTCTTCATTCTTGTCTCATGTTGTAGAAGAGTTCCAAATAATTCATCAAGAGTAATTTGAGTAACCTTCCTGTTCTCATCTATAGCTGTTCTCTTGGATTCCCACTCATTGGGCATAATGTCAATTATCTTGTCCACAAGAGCTTCATCATCTAAACCTTTCTCTCCCATAGATTGTAGACTGTTGACAATTGTCATAAATCTTTGTTGGACTTTACAGATAGGTTCTCCATAAGGAAAATTGAAGCCATGATATTCAGCTCTAAGCATAGCTCTTCTAGTCTCAATCACCTTAGAAGTCCCAAAGTGTGTAACCTCTAACTTCTTCCATATACAGTTAGCTGCTTCACAAGAAGAAATTTGGCTATATATATTTCTAGTCATTGAACATAATAAAGTATTGCGTACCTTATAATTGAGTTGATATTCTTGCTTTTCCTGGTTAGTAAAGGTTCTGACTTCCTTGTCAGGAATTTTATAATCACCAGTAAGCATGACAAAGTTATCTACTCCAGTATTGATAACAAAAGTCTTCATACGATCTCTCCAGTATTCATAATCATTACCATCAAAGATTGGTGGCCTTGTAGGATTCAGATTGTCAATAGATCCAACGTTCATTCCTGCCATACTAAAAATAACTTGGATACAAACTAGTTAGTATCAAAAGTTCGTAATCAAAATGTTCGGAATGAGAAAAGTTCAGAATGGATAATCCGGAATGACAAAGTTCGGAATGGAAAAATGAGCAAGAAAAACTTGTATGTGAGTACAAGTATTTCAGTAACCTTGGCTCTGATACCAAATGTAAGAATGGTATAGAGTAAGAGGTTTCCAACCTCTGATACCAAATGTAGGATCGAAATATAATATGAGATTCTCAATATACAAGAGGGGGGGTGAATTGTATACTTTAAAAATTCCTTTGGAACCTTTAAAGTTAGTTATGAATAACTAAAGTTTCCTTAAGAAAAGGAAAGGACTAAGTTTAACAAAGTTAAACTAAGTTGATTCACAACACCTCTAACACCGAACTAAACTTGGAAAGAGATTCCAAAAGTAGATTCCGGAAATATGGTTCCGGAAATTGAAACTTAACAAAAGTTACAATATAAGATTCTACCTTAAAGCGTATAGAATCTAAACTAATCAGAGTAAGTAAGGAAGTATAAGAAAGTTATACTTTCCTTAAGATACAAATTGCAGCGGAATAAAGACAAGTAGTAAAACTACTAGTAACAAGATAATAGTCTTTTAACCCAAAGAGAAGGGTATCCAACAACCTTGGATAAATGTCCCTTGATTTATACTTTCAAGCAAGTCTGTCTTACCCACACCAGGGTAAGCCCTCGATACGAAGATCGGTGTCTCTGTCTTGCTATCCCCGCATGCCCTCAACTTTAAGGTAGTTGGCAACCTCAGTCTTTCTCAGCAAGAAAGCCCTCGATCTTTAAGGTAGTCGGCACCTCTGTCTTTCTCAGCAAGAAAGCCCTCGATCTTTAAGGTAGTCGGCACCTCTGTCTTCCTATCCCCGGAAGCCCTCAAATGTAATCACCAACATTCGGAGTCGCACGAAGCTTTTGAGAGTTAATAAGAGACTCTCTCTCTAGAAATCACTTCAACAGCATGTAAGCACTTTTTCACTAATCAGCATATGCATCATCTATCAGCAGCGAGCTCTTTCAAATGAGCTCCTATTTATAGGTGAGGTCGGCTCCTTCTCCAACGGTCATATTTCCCGTAAAGTTCGGAGGGACCTGTACACGTGTCACTTAGACAACGGTTAGTTTATAACAAAATGGACGACATCGTTTTATAACAAAACAAGTGTAACAGAAAGCACGACATCGTTTTAAACTTTAACATAAAAGTTCGGAATAGAAATTTCAGAGTGAAAGTTCGGAGTGAATAAATTCTGAGTGTATAAAAAAATGATAATCAGATTCTGTTTAATAGGTGAATTCGGAATGAGAATTCGGAATAGGAATTCGGAATAGGAATTCGTCATCAGAAATCGTAATGAGAATTCGTCATTAGAATTCGTAATGAGAATTCATCATCAGAATTAGTAATGAGAATTCATCATCAGAATTCGTAATGAGATTTCATCATCAGAATTCGTAATGAGATTTCATCATCAGAATTCGTAATGAGAAATCGTCATCAGAATTCGTAATGAGAATTCTTTATCAGAATTCGTAATGAGAATTCGGAATGAGATTTCTTCATTAGAATTCGTAATGAGAATTCTTCATTGGAATTCGTAATGAGAATTCGGAATGAGATTTCTTCATTAGAATTCGTAATGAGAATTCTTCATTGGAATTCGTAATGAGAATTCTTCATTGGAATTCGTAATGAGAATTCTTCTTCAGAATTCGTAATGAGAATTCGGAATGAGATTTCTTCATTAGAATTCATAATGAGAATTCTTCATTGGAATTCGTAAGGAGAATTCTTCATTGGAATTCGTAATGAGAATTCTTCTTCAGAATTCGTATCCTGAATCTGGAATAGAACTAAGTCAGAATTCATATCCGGAATTCGGAATGAAACTTCCTTATAGTTCTTGTCCAGAACCGAATCCTAAAAACAGAATGCTTTTATATCAAAGATTTTATGACTCCGAGAAAGTGAATCTGAAACTCATACTTAAGAAAAATATGAATGAAAATATGATAAGGATAATTTTTCTTATAAAAGCGATTTTCCTTAAGAAAGCAATTTTCCTTATAAAAGCAATTTTCCTTAAGAAAGCATTTTTCCTTACAAAAGCGATTTTCCTTAAAGATAAGGTGTTTGTGATTTTCAAAACAAGAAGGAATGGAAAAGTCATAAGGAAAACCTTATTGACTCAATAGTTACCAACTAATTTTATAAGAATTTTTTGGTTTAGAAGGGTTGTACATGGTTATTGTGATAAGTATGGTTGATGAATTGGTAAAGAGGATATTTTTGGGCCTGTATGATTTTGTTTTCATGCATAACTAATTTTCAAAGTAATTCAAGAATTGTTTATGACTATGTTATATATATATTTATCAAGGGAATAGTTCAGTATAATAGAATAATAATGGATGAAGTTGAAGGAATTCCCCACTAAAAAAAAGTATTTCACTATAGTAGTGGATTTGTAGAGGAATGAGACGTATCATTTGTCCCTATCACAACAACATTCTGACATCTTATATAGACACATAGAAGATTGTGTTTTCATCATGTATAAATACTAGATTATAATTTAAAATAACTCAATCCAATATTTAGTGTATCAATTTCATATAGGTGAATTAAACAGATTTCTACATGTATTTGTGAAATACTACACCAAAAAGGAGTGTAGTTAAAATTGTACTGGTTCATTAGATTTTATGAGGCCCAATTGAATATCTTTTTCCATGCAATATTTCGTATAATATATGGAATACTACTCTGTAGTAAACTAACCACAATAGAGAGGTGTTTTGGAAGGTTTTTTTTGGATCTGAGATATTATGGACAGCAATGAAATATTTCTTGTTCCACACCTTATCATTTTGTAGAAGATGTGTGGAAACCAAAAAAAACCAACATGTAAGACATTAATTCCCTTTCCCCCTCTCTAGAATATATTTTATTAGGGTAATATTTGAATTTTCAATTAGAATGATGAATTTGATTTAAATATGAAATAGGGTGGTAATTCCAACATATTATTTTTTAAAAATTAAATTTAATGGTTAAGATGAAGGTGGGAGATAATCCAAGGGTTTGGATTTAAGAAATTTATTTGAATTTAAAATTAAAACTCAAAATTTGCAGTTCTTGAATATGGGATTTCTAATGACATTTGAGATGTTTGGATTACCTAATAAGATGCTTATGTGTATAGACAATTAAGAAGAATCTATTGGGAAAATGTTCAAATATTTATGAGATATTACCTTTGTTTGAAAATGTTTATTTGGAATAGAAATATCAACATTTCATAAAAAATAAATCCTATATCAGGGAGGTTTTAATATTTTAGATATCAAGTTATTTATCATTTCAATATTAAGGGAATACACATCATAATTTGGAGATTGATTGGAACATGATTAGAATGACAATCCCTTATTATACCTACATAAGGAAACTATTGGTTCATATGATCATGGTAGAGTTTAGATCATTAAAATATCATTACTTCTCATTTTCAGAGTTGAAATTAAAAATAAAATTTTCCCTTTATGTATCTATATTGGGAAATGATCAAAACTCTCTATAAAATAGATAATGGTTTCTTTCATTAAGTATACTTAAAATTAAATCGGATCCCTGATCAAAACCTCTCTTAATGATTCATTATTGATCATTTTAGTTCCTTTCTAAGTGGTTTCTGAGTGATAGGTTCCCTTTATTTCTGTTTTACTATTTGAATTTATAAAAATAGTTTTTCTTTTTTGTAGTGTTTTCACTGAATTTATAGTGTATGTTAGGGAAAAATTTAATTCTATGAATGACAAGGATATTCCCACATTTTATATAAAAACAACCACAAATAAAAAGAAAAGATATTTCCAAAACTGTTATATATTTGTTATAATGTTTTGGATGTTATAATTTTCAGATTGGTTCCTTGAGGTGAAGGTTTTCCAATAATTGAAGAAGATAATATGAATTTGTATCATGATGGTCATCAGAAAATGTTATTCTCCCAGAACATCTAACAATGTGAGTTTTTGAAAGTTGTTGGACTCGTGATATATAAATTCATTTGGGATAACCTTCCAAATATTTATGAAGGAAAGACCCAAGTGAAGTAAGAATGATTCAAATTTTTGAGACTTAATTATGAATATATCAAGATTCATGTAAATGACATTATTTTCAGTTTCATGATAATGGTTAATGAAGTTTTTAGTAAACCAATGGATATAGTAATAATTTACTTATATTATTGAATTGAATTTTTATATCTTACTAGATGAGGTCAATTAAATATTCTCTAATTTATAAGAAAATTATCCCAGAAAATATTTCACTTTATGATTTTTAAAGTGTAATATTATATTTTGAAATGATGAATGACTAGGACTTCAATATAAAGGTGAAGGATGAAGAAAAAATCTCTTTCAACGATATATAGAAATAATAATTGATTAAGACATTTGGTATTGAATAAGAATATTATTATTCTGATTCAAATTATGAATAGGATATATTATTTTATAATATTATGTCGGTAATCTCTAAAAATATGAGAATATATAAGGATCATTTAAAATAAATATTACACTATAATTACATAGGTTGAGAGTATTTTGTAATTATTAAATTTTTTCTCCTATGATAAAATAATATAGAGTCACTGATAAAGAACAAGATTCACTGAAAAGATTATTTAAGAAAAAGTCATCATTTTGGAATAAAACGAGGTTTTTTACAAAATGGGATATAAATAATTTCCTAAAATCCTTATAGGGAAATTTATTATAAATATGTTAAATAAATGATGATGAAAAGGAGATAGAAATATCATGATATGTTTATGAAAAAATTATCATTACTATTGTGATAAAGATGAATTTACTAGTAAATGACATATTAAATTATAGGAAAATGAATAATACAAGATGGAAAAAATTCTAAAGAGAAAATTAAATGAATTTCATTCTAATATTTCCAAAAATGAAAAGTGAATTTAAAAATTAAATGTAATTAACTAATATGTTTTTATAAAAACATATAATCCTTCTTAATGGAATTAAAGGGGTAAAGAAGTTGATTGATGATAATAAGATTCTTAACATCATCATGGATGATAAATTGAATTAGAAATTAAAATTGGATGATCATTTAAAATAGAACATGATAAAAATAATAGAGTATTTGATGAAATCTAGATCCAATATTTAGATATCTATTTATAAAATTGGAGGATATTCAATAAATATTGAATCTCATGTGGAGAAATAAAAATAATTTCATAATGTAGAGATGAATTTTTGAAATGATGAAAATAACATAGGCAAAATAAATCGAGTCTATAGGGTCTTTTTTGTAAAAAGATCATGTGGTTTCTAGATTCTCAAAATTCAGAGCGAATTAATATTAATTGAAAGACATTTACTAGCATTGAATGAAAAATGGATGACAAGAAGTTAGATGTGAATAATTTTTTCCAATATTGTAACAAAATTTTGGTTTGAAAAAATATATTAATATTAATGGTGGGAAGATTATTGACATATAGGTTTATATTCTAGACAACATGATATTTTTAAAGTATAATATACTATTTTTTATTGTTACTGTTGAAATTATGCAGCTCCTAAGTACATTTAATGTTTATTTTTCATTAATAATGAAAGAAATAAAGAGATTATTTGGTTTGGAAGATAGAAATTGAAGGGTAGTGACATCAGTTAAAGGAAATTGTTTTTGAGACAACCTGAAAAAATATATATTTAAAATTTAAAATATATATTCGACCATCAGAAGATGTTTGTGAATGATGTGATTATCCTGGTCATCTTGGAAAAAGATTTCTATTATGGTACCATCCAAAATGTGTTCAAGATATAGTTTTAAGAATTATTAGGAATGGAATGAAAAAATAAATGATAAAGCTATGTTTTTTGAAGCTGTTTATAACAAATCAAAAAGATAATGTATATATACTTTTATTATTGGTTGTTCCTCACTTATGATATGCAGTCTGAGTAAATTCAAGGATCTAAAAAAAGTAAAGAAACCCAAATTTCATTCAGAAGTTATGGGTTATTCAAAATTAATATCAGTGTACCATTATTGATTTATAAATATCAATTGAAATCCAATAGCATCTTTTATGTAGAAGGATGAAAAATAATATTCATTGTGCATATTAGTTTTTTAACGAAGGATATGAACTGATTTTTTAGAAATATGGCATTTTTGTAAAGATATTGAAAGATTTATTTATCCTGAAGATAAAAAAACAATATGAATTTTGTTTCAGATTTTTTATATAATAAAATATTATTATTTCTTCATGATAGATGAAAATTAATTATTTCATTAAAGACATTGGCCATATTGGTCAAATGAATATGTGTAATATTATCTATGGAGACAATGCATGTGATTCTTCCAAGTTGAAAATGGTTATAAAATGAATGTGTTTTATTAAAAGGGAATCATTCTAAATTCAACATACAAAATGGTAAAAATATGATATCACATCCATTATGAAATAAATTACTATGAAATTTGTGGGCCCATGGGGTTGAAATAAATAAATTATAAGGGCCCATCCTTAAACCTTACTTAATCACGAGTTATTACAAGATTACACATTGAGGATCTTTTCAGGTTTATAGTTTTAGAGAATTAGTAAATAACTATTACATCTCAAAAGATTACAAAGTAGAAACTTATACTAAGTTTCCATAAAATAAAAACTCATAAAAAGAAACATGTCTAGTTCCATGTTTTAGGTAGCATGACTTTCCCTTGATCCCATCCTTGACACTATTCCATGTTAAGTCCTGTGAAAAACATTTCAAAAACTTGGGATGAGCAATAAAAGCTCAGTAAGGGATACACAAATAATGAAAACTGTTAGTTTTTCAAAACAACAATTAAACAATGTATACATTATCAAAGTAATACTTTTCACCTTTTTGAATTAGAAAAAACTCTTCACTGAATAAAAGTTCATTACATACCCTTCTGTAACCAAAAAATTACCATAAAACCCATATAAAGATCACATAACATATAAAGGTAATTTGGGACATAATCATACTTAAGTGGAAAAACCATAATGTCGACTTCCACACATATCACATAATGTAATAGCCATTCTTCCAACTTCCATACATACTTAATGGAATTTCCATACGGCCGACTTCCATACCCAATGCATTGGAGGTTATAATGTAACCACCCGTCCTGGTATTCACAGCACCACCCATCATATGGTTTATCACGTAACCACTCGTAAAATGTCCAAGTACCATTATAAAATTATAACACATAAAAACAACATAAAGGAATGATACCATTTCCACATTTCAATCACAATATATCATTTAAATATATTGAAATAATAGAATATTTTTTCAAAACCATTTTCAATACCAAAATACAAAAAAAATTATATGGTATTTATTTTATTTTAAAAACATTACGGCTTGTTGAGGAAGCCAAAGATCAAATAATACTCGCGGCAGTGGAAACGGCCATTGTCACCACGTACGTAAAAAGAAACATTCCTTTTTGTCGTTTAGTAAAATGCTTCGTAGATAAAAGATTCCTTTTGAATAAATGTAAAAGTCAAAGGGGTTTATACACTGTATAAAAGAAGGTTGTGTATAAATCAAAATATGCCTCAATGAATGGATATTGAGACGAATTCCCTTACAAAGACGATATCCTTGGTTTAAGGATAAATCAATTACATAATTATCTGTGACAAAAGAATACACCCAATATAAGTGGATATTAAGCGTAAAAAATCAGAGGTTATTCACACATATTCATAGAATGACATATTCAAGGATTACAAGATTATCCCAAAGAATCAAATTTGGGTTAAGAAGTTCCCTTGAAAAAATATGACAGCCTAACGACGTCACTACAAAATTCCAAAAATGAGTTGATGAGAGATAAAAAGGGTATATCCTAACTTGGACATAAAATTTACATCAATAAGGATATATGAGGACATATCCCAACAAAACAATATGTGAATTAAAAGACCCAACAAACGAAGTCTTTTAAAAAGAAAAGGGTGAAATGTTCCCTTACCGACATGGGTATCTTTCAAGACATGCACCCCGTGAAAGAAGGACAATACAACATTGATGTAAATACTCATAAATGAGAGTATATTACACAATGAGTAAAATAATGGTCAGTACATACACCACTCAAAAGAAATTGTGTCAAATGTAGCATAAATCTCACGGGAATAAAAGTGATATGAAAAATCCCTTACGAAAACTGGGCAGCCTAATGGCGCCACATAAAACTTAAAAAAATGGATTGATGAGATCAAATAGGTTATCTCATCATATTAACATAAAGTATACAAAAATAGTAATATAAAATAACATCCCCCAACATAACAAAGAGGAGCTTAAAAGAAGTGACATAAAGGAGAGTACTTGTAAAGAAAGAGAGAGGTTAGATCTGTTACGAAAATTCGACAGCCTAACGGCACCACTCAAAACTTCCAAAATAGATTGATGAGATAGAATATGGTCTCTCATCATATGAACATAAAACATACAGTAAGAGTAATATAATAGAACATCCCAATAAAAAGAAAGATGATCTTTAAAAGGAATGACATAAAAGAGCGTACTTAAAAAGAAAGAGAGGAGTAGGATCCCTTACCTCGGGTCCGGCTTGACTTGATCGTTCATTAATCTCCGGAATAATAAACATGAGTTAATTTATAATTGATTAAGAACCATTTTCAAGCTTATTTTTCCTTTTATATCACTTATTTCCATGTTATAAACATTATGTAATCATTAAGTTAATAATGTTTGTTTTATCGATATTTGGTTCTTAAGTCGAAAGTGGACTTCTTACAATTACATGTTGTTTGTGTGGTCAAAGGTTATTTATATCTAGAATGAAATTCCTGATTTGGATATCATATATATCCATAATATACATGTATTTATAATATCACATAATTATTTAGAGGAAATAAATGAAGTGCACCGTTCATGGAGACGGTAAGCCGTACGCACGCATGAATGCTACATTCATTTCTATGTCATATTAATGGAATTAAAACTATATGAGAGGTATGTATATTTTAATTACAGAATTATATTAATCATTTATATGTAAAATAAATCACATATATCCATTATATATATGTACTGATAATAATACATTACATTTGGGGATAAGAAATGAAATGCACCGTTCGTGGAGACGGTAAGCCGTACGTACGCATGAACACTACTTTCATTTCTATCTCATACGTTAATGGAAAGAAAATAATAATTATATAAAGGTATATTATAATTCCACTATAACATCATATATAATAACTTTAAAGTCATCCTTTATACATCCAACATATGGCATTAACGAATCACATCACTTTGAGGGGGCGATAGTCCGTACTTCCTTAAATGAAGATATCACGTTTACCCATAATGGAAACCATAAAGGTATTCCATAAATGAAAAATATAGAAGCTTAAGTGAAACATAAACATATTATATATCATATATATGTATAGTTTCATCTTAATGTCAACATTTTAATGTGTTAAAAGAATGTTCAACAATCATCGTTTCGGGAGGCAGAAATTCTCCATCCACGGAAACAGTATGTTCTTAAACCATTACATGTAGGTGTGTGTATGTGTAGATCTAATACTTCTTATAAAAACATCCTAGTATATTTAATATACTGTATTTGTTACAAAAGAAATGAATAAAAAGAGTTTAGGGGGTTGGAGAAGAAAAATAATACAAAAGGACTCAAGTGAAGACATTACCTTAAAATCGGGTAACTCTCTTAGATTTGAGCTCAAAGGATTCCTTGCGAAGACTTATTCCCAAAGTGAGGATTCAAGGAGTAATAGAGGGATGTGGAGAGAAAATGTGGGCAGGTTTTGGCCGAGCCAAATGCTTTTTAAGTGTGTGTAAGGAGGTAGAGGTGGGGGCCTTTTATAAGAGAAGATGAGGGGCACTCTTGGAAAGTTATAAAATGTAACTATATTTTCAAATGAGTTTCGGATTTTAATGGTCCCAAATTGATTTTTTTCGAGGATAATGTGATAAGGGTTCTAAATCCACCCATCCAATAGGTTTTGGACATGTGTAGGTCTTAGATTTTTCATTATCCTTCCATTTTATTTAAATCCTTTATTAATGAGGTAATCGCTACATCATCATGATGTCATCAATAATTTAATTTATTTAAAGTCTAAAAATTATAAAAAAATATCATGATGTAGGATATCGCTTTAGATTTATAATTAATATTTATAGTAAAAAATATTACTACTGTAACCCCATGTAAAAATTATTTTAGTAAAACAACTCATGTTTGTGTCATTTTTATTTTAACATTAAATAAAACGTTATTTATGTCATTTCCCAACCAAAGTGGATCTATGGGGTCCCCAAGTTGACCCATGGCTTGTATTGGTCTACCATGACACATCCAATGAGGTTAGGACATGTGTCAAGTTCATTTCATATTATTAAAACATTATTTTTACCTTAAACTACACTAATTACCTCTAATCGCGATTAAAAACATAATAAGTTACTATTCACCAAAAAAATTATTTTAATCCCATTGAACCAAATTTTACTTCTTAATGACAACCATGTATGTAGGATTTTTGAAATTCAAAACACAGAAGTGGTAAAATTTCATTTAAACGAAAAATCAGTTTTTATAAGTACCACTTAGTGGTTTCACTATTCATCAAAATTGAAGTTTTTCAGAAAAATACCAAAAATTCACCCTAAGATATATTTGATATTCCGAATTAAAAAATGAAGTATATTTTACAAAATTAAAAACATAAAGGTCCCATTAATTAATTTAATAATTAATTCCCGATGTCATGACAAATAGCGTGTTTTTATGAAACAATAAGTATCAAATGATTGACACTAGTTTAAGTCCGATTTCAAAGTGAAATTAATTCGAACGACCAATATTGGATTTAATGGTAAAAATATATTATAATTTCACTTTAAAACCAATTCAAAAGATAATCTAATCATATAAATAAATTAGATTAAAAAGAGGTTTTGAATTAAAATACAACATTTTACACTATTCATTAAAAAATGAATTTTATCGAAAAAATACCAAAAATTTACCCAAGGTAAATTTCAATGTCCCAATCATAAATAATATGTTTATTTTGAAAAATAGAGCTTATAAAATTGTCAAAAAGTGGATTTAAAAGGGTTTTTCCATCAAAAAGCGGTTAATCGACCTTTTAAAGAATATTAGAATGTTTATGCTTAAAAACTGGATTCATTTGCATTTTTAATCCTCTAACATTTATTGCAAAGAGTAAAAATATTTTACGAACATATATAATCATTTTTTAGTTAGTTCTGTTTGTTCCCGCCATTAGAACGGCTAGGCGTTAACTACCATTTAAAATAATATTACTTTATTATTAGAGTGCAACATAAGATTCCCAAGAAACTCGTTGTTGCATATTGGGTACGCCATCGAGCATAGAATCATCTTTAAAGTAATATTAATATTTTATTCACAAATATGGATAAATATAAAGATGTTATATTTTTTATTTACTTGGGGTGTTACATCATTCCTCCCTTTTGGGAATTGCGTTCTCGCAATTTTTAAATTTGGTATTGGAAACATCCTTGAAAGTCCCACATCGGAACAAGAGTCGGTAAAACAATCACTTTCAAATAAAGAAAGATAAGTAAAAAGGTTACCCGGGTTAACCCATACTAGGATTCCAAGTATGAAAATATGGACATGGAATAAAAAAACAAAGGGTCATGTTCAGATGGAGAGTGATAGAAAACATGTTTAGGAGAACGTTAGCCACATGAAAATCACAAACTTGTGATGGGTTACACGGTATTCGATTCCCCAGTAGGAAAAGTTAATAGACAACATTTTTGTTTTAAGTGACTTTTTATTGAGGAATTTATTCATAAGGAAACATAATCACTTATCATGTTGACTTTCAACCTTTATTAGTTTCTTTACACAAACTCATATTTTCTCCAAAAGACGAGTATTTAGGAAGACTTGTTCACATTAAGAGAACTATAATCAACTTCTAGAGAATCACTTAATCCACAAAAGAGAACTATATACTTCCCATGTCTTTAGACTTTAACCAAAACCAAAACCAAAAAGGATAGTTCAAGATTAGATAATGCAGAAAAAGATAACCCTTTATAAAAATAAAATCTATTCTTAATCTCCAAAATTTGTCCAACAAAACCCAAAGTTCAACGAGGACCATTCGATAATTTTTTCCATAAAATTCTTCAAATAAAACATAACTAAGATTGAAACCCAAATATTTGAAGGATTTACTCACATAGTCTTCCAAGTTAAATCGTAACATTTATCTCCAAACAACATCAGTTTCTCTTAATGTCTCGTATTGAAAAGTAATTAATCTAATCACATATACTCCATGATAGGTTAATAAATATCCATAGATAACCGAAAATCAACATACTCTTAATTCATAAAATCATCTAACTAAAAATAATCAGTCAAACTAAAAAGCGACTTCACGTAGTACAGTGGTAGGTGATAAATACAAGTTGCACTTTTGTTGTGGGTTCGATTCCCGCAGCTTTGTCCGACGCGATGGGTTGTCACACGGTCTGCGTTTTGTCCTTTTTCCAAAACAATATAGTTCTCAAATCATTCCCCAAAAAGAGATAAAATCATCAAAAATAACCATAACATAATTTAACCTCACTTTTATCTCATGCCTTTCACTTCCATCATAACATATAGTAACCCATAATTACCTCAAAAGTAAGGATCATATAAACCCAAATGGTTCTTTATAAATATGTCCACAAAAGAACAGATAACTATTCCTTGAATAAAATTTTCATATATTAAACATCAGGGTTACACATACTATAAAAAGTCTTCTAATGTAACCCCATCATCAAAAGAGACTTAATACTCTTAATAATTTCACCATAACTCTTGAAGCCCTTATATTTTGACATCTTACTCATTCAACATTCTTCATGATCCATTAACCATTCTTTTCCAACTTATTCTGAAATACTTCTTTCCTACAAACAAAATCATGAATCATATCCTAAGATTCCAAAATTGGAAAACAATAGTTATGAAATAATCCATACCCTTGATTGGTCATTTTCAGTTTCTTCATCCTCGATCGGAATGGTATTAGGTATTGGTAAACAAACATTTGTACGATCTTGGTGATCCCATTCACGAAACTTCTTCATAGGACATGTGTTTGCATAATGACCATGCACACCACATTTAAAACATTCAATTGATCCCTCAAGAAGAACTTCTTTCCCTTTCCTCGGGTCAACTGGATGCTTCCTTTTTCCATGGCAGGTTCTTGCTTTATGACCTTCATTTCCACATCTATAACATATTTATGTCCCTTTGATACATTTTCCTAGGTGTTTCTTTCCACATTTTTGACACATAGGTTTTTGAACACACTTACCCTTATGATTATTACCTGTAGTTCTGCAGGGATTCGTTTCTCGCATATATGATGCCTTAGAGAAATCACCAAGGTTTTGGTGGTCAATCATGACTCCAGATAGTTGGTTGAGGATAATCACAAGAGTTCTCATTACAGCACCCATATCATTCAGTTGCTTGCTCAAAAAACTATCACAGTTTCCTTCACATCCACTGTTAATTTGGTGCCTGCTAGATCCAGCCATTTACTAAAACCAAAAAGGTCAGTGTGAGTATATCAACAAAACCATCATGTACTAATGAGGAATATAAACACTAAGAAATACTTACTCATTCACTTTATCTAAAACTAGGACTCTCTGAAATCCTAACCATTATGGTAATGTCACTTATGCTTAAAGAATACCCTAACCTCTAAATTTATCTAAACCGACTTTTGATACAAACTATAAGGCCCCGACCTTAAAATGTACTTAATCTTGAGTTATTACATGATTACACATTGAGGATATTTTCAGGTTTAGAGTTTTAGAGAATTAGGAAATAACTATTACATCTCAAAAGATTACAAAGTAGAATCTTCTAATAAGTTTCCATAAAATAAAAACACATAAAAAGAAACATGTCTAGTTCTATGTTTTAGGTAGCATGACATTCCCTTGATCCCATACTTGACACTATTCCACGTTAAGTCCTATGAAAAGCATTTCAAAAACATTGGATGAGCATAAAAAGGTCAATAAGGGATACACAAAGAATGAAAACTGTTAGTTTTTCAAAAAAACAAGTAAACCATGTATACTTTATCAAAGTAATACATTTCACCTTTTAGAAGTAGTAAAAAATCTTCACTGAATAAAAGTTCATTACTTACCCTTCTGTAACCAAAATATTACCATAAAACCCATATAAAGATCACATAACATATAAAGGTAACTTGGGACATAAACATACTTAAGTGGAATAACCATAAGGTCAACTTCCATACATATCACTTAATGGAATAGCCATTCGGCGAACTTCCATACATACTTAATGAAATATCCATACGACCGACTTCCATACCCAATGAATTGGAGGTTATAACATAACCACCCGTCCAGGTATTCACGGCACCACCCGTCATATGGTTTATCACGTAACCACCCATAAAATGTCCAAGTACCATTATAAAACTATAACACATAAAACCAACATAATGGAATGATAACATTTCCACATTTCAATCACAATATATAATTTAAATATATTGACATAATAGAATATTTTATCAAAATCATTTTCAATACCAAAATACAAAAAAAGTATATGGTATTTATTTTATTTTAAAAACATTACGGCTTGTTTAGGAATCCAAAGATCAAATAATACTCGCGGTGGCGGAAAAGGTCATTGTCACCGCGTAAGTAAAAAAGAAACATTCCTTTTTGTCGTTTAGTAAAACGCTTCATAGATAAAAGATTCCATTTGAATAAACGTCAATGTCAAAGGGGTTTATACATCGTATAAAATCAGGTTGTGTATAAAACAAAATATGCCTCAATGAATGGAGATTGAGACAAAGTCCCTTACAAAGATGGTATCCTTGGTTTAAGGATAAATCAATTACATAATTATGTGTGACAAACGAATACACCCAATATAAGTGGATATTATGTGTAAAACAATCAGATGTTATTAACACATATTCATAAAATGACATATTCAAGGAGTACAATATTTTCCCAAAGAATCAATTTTGGGTTAAGAAGTTCCCTTGCAAAAATATGACAACCTAACGACGTCACTACAAAATTCAGAAAATGAGTTGATGAGAGATAAAAAGGGTATCTCATCACATGGAAATAAAATTTACATCAATAAGGATATATCAGGACATATCCCAACATAACAATATGTGAATTAAAAGACCCAACAAAAGAAGTCTTTTAAAATGAGGAGGGTGAAAGGTTCCCTTACCGACATGGGTATCTTTCGAGACATGCACCCCGTGAAAGAAGGACAATACAACATTGATGTAAATACTCATAAATGAAAGTATATTACACAATGAGTAAAATAATGTGAAGTACATACACCACTCAAAGGAAATTGTGGAAAATGTTGCATAAATATCACGGGAATAAAAGTGAGATGAAAAATCCCTTACGAGAACTCGGCAGCCTAATGGCGCCACATAAAACATACAAAAATTTATTGATGAGATCAAATAGGGTCTCTCATCATATTAAAATGAATTTTACAGAATTAGGAATATAAAAGAACATCCCCCGACATAACAAAGAGGAGCTTAAAAAGTGACATAATGGAGAGTACTTGTAAAGAAAGAGAGAGGTTAGATCTCTTACGAAAATTCTGCAGCGTAACGGCGCCACTCAAAACATCCAAAATGGATTGATGAGATAGAATAGGGTCTCTCATCATATGAACATAAAACGTACAGTAATAGTAATATAATAGAACATCCCAATAACAATAAATGTTAGCTTTAAAAAGAATGACATAAAAGAGCGTACTTAAAAAGAAAGAGAGGAGTAGGATCCCTTACCTCGGGTCTGACTTGACTCGATCGTTCTTTAATCTCATGAATAATAAACTTGAGTTAATTTATACATGATTAAGAACCTTTTTAAAGCTTATTATTCCTTTTATATCACTTATTTCCATGTTATAAACATTATGTAATCATTAAGTTAATAATGTTTGTTTTGTCGATATTTGGTTCTTAAGTCGAAAGTGGACTTCTTACAATTACATGTTGTTCGTGTGGTCAAAGGTTCTTTATATCCAGAACGAAATTCCTGATTTGGATATCATATATATCCAGCATATACATGTATTTATAATATCACATATTCATTTAGAGGAAAGAAATGAAATGCACCGTTCATGGAGACGGTAAGCCGTACGTACGCATGAACGCTACTTTCATTTCTATGTCATATTAATGGAATTAAAACTATATGAGAGGTATGTATATTTTAATTCCAGAATTATATTAATCATTTAGATGTAACATAAATCGTATATATCCATTATATATAGGTACTCATAATAATACATTACATTTGGGGATAAGAAATGAAATGCACCGTTCATGGAGACGGTAAGCCGTACGTACGCATGAACGCTACTTTCATTTCTATCTCATACATTAATGGAAAGAAAATAATAATGATATAATGGTATATTATAATTCCAGTATAACATCATATATAATAACTTTAAATCCATCCTTTATACATCCCACATATGGCATTAACGAATCACATCACTTTGAGGGGGCGGTAGTCCGCACTTCCTTAAATGAAGATATCGCCTTTACCCATAATGGAAATCATAAAGGAATGCCATAAATGAAAAATACAGAAGCTTAAGTAAAACATAAACATATTTTATATTATATATAAGTATAGTGTAATCTTAATGGCCACCTTTGAAGGTGTTAAAAGAATGTTGAACAATCATCGTTTCGGGTGGCAGAAATTCTAAATCCACGGAAACAGTATGTTCTTTAACCATTTGATGTAGGTGTGTGTAAGTGTAGCTCGAATAATTCTTATAAAAACATCCTAGTATATTGTAGATACTGGAGTTGTTACAAAAGAAATTAATAAAAAGAGTTTTTGGGGTTGGAAAAGAAAAATAAAACAAAAGGACTCAAGTGAAAACATTACCGTAAAATCGGGTAACTCTCTTAGATTTGAGATCAAAGGCTTTCTTGGGAAGACTTCTTCCCAATTTGAGTCTTTAAGGAGTAAGAGAGGGATGTGGAGAGACACAATGGTAAGGGGTTGGCTGAGGCAAAGGATTTTGAAGTGTGGGTTAGGAGGTAGAGGTGGGGGCCTTTTATAAGAGGAGAGGAAGGGTACTCTTGGAAAGGTATAAAATGTAACTTTATTTGCAAATGAGTTTCGGATTTTAATGGTCCCAAATTGATGTGTTTAGAGGATAAGGTGATACGGGTTAGAAATCCACCCATCCAATAGGTTTTGTACATGTGTAGGTCTTAGATGTTACATTATCATTCCATTTTATTTAAATCTTTTCTTAATGAGGTAATCGTTGCATCATCATGATGTCATGAATAATTTAATTTATTTAAAGTCTAAAAATTATAACAAAAATATAATGATGTAGTAAATCTCTTTATATTTCTAAAGAATATTTATAGCCAAACATCTTACTAGTATAATCCCATGTAAAAACTATTTTAGTAAAACAACTCATGTTTGTGTCATTTTTATTTTAACATTAAATAAAAAGTTATTTTTGTCATTTCCCAACCAAAGTGGATCCATGGGGTCCCCAAGTTGACCCATGGCTTGTCTTGGTCGGCCATGACATATAAAATGATGTTAGGACATGTGTAAAGTTCATTTCATATAATTAAAATATTATTTTTACCTTAAACTACACTAATTACCTCTAATCGTGATTAAAAACTTAATAAGTTTCTATTCACCAAAAAATTCTTTTAATCCCATTGAACCAAATTTTACTTATTAATGACAACCATGTATTTCGGATTTTTGAAATTCAAAACAAAGAAGTTGTAAAATTTCATTTAAACGAAAAATCAGTTTTTATAAGTACCACTTAGTGGTTTCACTATTCATCAAAAATTGATGTTTTTCAGAAAAATACCAAAAATTCACCGTAAGATATATTTGATATTACGAATTCAAAAATGAAGTCTATTTTACAAAATTGAAAACATATAAGTCACATTAATTAATTTAATAATTAATTCCCGCTATCATGACAAATAGCGTGTTTTTATGAAATAATAAGTATCAAAAGATTGACACTAGTTTAAGTCCGATTTCAAAGTGAAATTAATTCCAACGACCACTATTGTATTTAATGGTAAAAAGATATTATAATTTCACTTTAAAACCAATTCAAAAGATAATCTAATCATATAAATAAATTATATTAAAAATAGGTTTTGAATTAAAATACAACATTTTACACAATTCATTAAAAAATGAACTTTATCAGAAAAATACCAAACATTAACCCAAGGAAATTTCAATGTCCTAATCTTAAATAATATGTTTATTTTGAAAAATAGATCCTATAAAATTGTCAAAAAGTGGATTTAAAAGGGATTCACCATTAAAAGGCGGTTGATCGACCTTTTAAAGAATATTAGAATGTTTACGCTTAAAAACTGGATTTATTTGCATTTTTAATCCTCTAAAATTTATTGTAAAGAGTAAAAATATTTGAAAAACCTATATAATCATTTTTTAGTTAGTTCTGTTCATTCTCGCCATTACAATGGCTAGGTGTTAACTACCATTTAAAATAATATTATTTTATTATTAGAGGGCAACGTAAGATTCCCAAGAAACTCGTTGTTGCGTATTGGGTAAGCCATCGAGCATAGCATCCCCTTTAATGTAATATTAATATTTTATTCATAAATATGGATAAATATAAAGATGTAATATTATTTATTTATATGGGGTGTTACATATATGGAGATAAGTATTTTATTTAATTTATTTATGAATTCACTAAAAGTATATATAATTTGTTTATGAATCCTAAACTAGACGATTTAAATTTTTTTTAAGAATAGCAGAAGATATGTTTAATGAAGTGTGGTTTCTCTTTGAAAAATATTCAAATAGATAATGGTTTTGAGTATAACTTTTTAATATTTTAATTGTATCTTAAAGAACATGGTATCCAATATGATCCAAATTAATCATACAGATATAAAAAAATGGTGTTTTTGAATGAAATAATTGATGTCTTTATAGAGATGGATTGAACACTTTTGTTAGAGCATAACACATATTATTATTTCTAGAGACAAGATATTGGAGAAGTAGTTCATATTTAGAATAATTATCTTTTAGGAAAAATTACAATAAGTCATTATATAATCAATATATTAATGAAAATACCAATGGAAATTAACTAAGATATTTTTTTAACAATTTCTTTAACAATGATAAATGTGTTAATATGGGAAAATATCATGGGAAATGTGTTAATAGTTTATTTATAGCCCATCCATGAAATAAAATTGGATATGATTTTTAAAACCAAGAAAAATAAAATATTATTAATTGAATTTATGGGAAATTGTTGGAACATATAAACAATATGAACTGTCATGAAGATGAATGTTCCTAATGTTATGGAGATGAATCTATTTTGGTGAAACAACAACAAAATGTTTCAGAAAATAATGAAAATAATGATGGATCTAAATTTAATGAAGATAATTTCAAAAATTCAATTGATGAAGAAAAATATATATTCACGACATCAAAGAATTGAAAAATAGGATTAGGTTTAAAATATAATTGCAAATCATGGAAAACATATTAATAGAAGAAGAACAATTAGGACAGTTAATCATATCTCATTGTTCATTCAATAGGAACAAATATATGTACCAGAATAAAAGAAACATCAAGAGTGTATTGATTTAGTAAATGATGATCTGGATCAAATAGAAATTAATTGGACTTGGGAGGTGGTAACCAGATCTAAAGAGAAGAACATTATGTGTACCATGTGTGTTTTTGAAGAAAGATGTATGAAAAAGATGAATTTGTGGGAAATAAACAATATTGTTGTGTAAATTATATTCATAGGTTAAAGGAGTTGAATTCAATAAGAATATTTCATTAGTTTCTATAATTGAATCCATAATAATTTTTCATTCAATTTTGGAATAATGTCAATGAATGTTCCTTAAAATATATTTTAATTCATCCTTGATCAATTTTAAATTAGAGGAGGAAGTGCATATTGAACAACCATGTGGTCTCATTATAAGAAAATACTAGAATTGTTTTTATAGGTTAAAGACAGTCATATATCGTTTTTAAAATCCCTAATAGCATGAAAATCTAATATTGACACCTTATTCAAGAAATTAAAATATTAGAAGGACTATTTGACACCAATATCTATATTAAATATGATAACAAAGTATTTATAATTTTTATTATTTACATAGATGACATTATTTTTTCTATTAATGATGAAATATTTTGTTAATAGTCTCATTAAATAAATGAATATAATTTTCTAAAATAATATTCTCGATATGATACAATATTTTGTTTACTTATAATTTTCTCAATGAAATGATGATGTTTTTATATATTTGGATATGCGTGGTAATGAAATGTATATGATGTTTGTAAAAGAGTATTTTATTTTGTTTCAATACTATTATTAAAAGGAAATAAAATTTTGAATGATGAAAAAGGCAATGATTTGGATCCATGGGGGATGTTGATGATTAGTAGTAGTCTAAAAAAATTTACAACTTCAAGTATGTTTATTATGTATTCCATTACACTTGGTGAACTGTATCAATGTAAATAAAATTATCAAATTTTTTTTTCTTTAAAGTGAATAATTTGATATATAAATGTTTCAGGAAACTATTGATTGAAATATGTAAAAGGGAAGCAAGATATGTTTAGTTTTTAGATGAAAATTGAGCTAAAAGTGTTGACTATTGGATGTTTACATATAATGGATATTTTTTATTATAGACATATGCCTTTGTTGGAATTTAAAGTCTAAGTATTTTTCACCTAAAGAACTAATTAGGATGATTATGAGGATACAAAAAATTCCTCAACATAATATATTTGAATGAAAACTCATCTAGAATATATAAATGTTGAAGCGAAGATTACATTTTTCTTTGGATGTGATTATCAAATTGTTATTAATTTTTAAATATTTCTATTTTATATATAATTATCCAAGAATGTTTTTGTTATGTGTCACTTCATCAAAGAGTTATTTTATAATAAATAGTTAATATTTGTATTTTCTTGAATAGGGGATCGGATTATAGATATGCTTTCTAGGACACTCTAAAAAGATAAATTTGATAATTTGTGGTTGAAGATAGGTGTTAAACCAAAATCACTATAAGGAAAATGAATTGGTTTTCCACAGCCATATTTTCTTATAATTGGATATTATTTTTAAAGGGGAAGAAAAATTGACAACATAAATGATTTATTCATGTTTTTTATAATTGTTTTTCAATGGTGGAGTGTAAAATTTATGGTGGGGGTGTACCCATTGTTATATGTTAACCATGTGGGAATTATATCTTGAATTAAAGTACATTATAAGGCCACATCCTTCAAATTTTCATAATCTATATTTTTTATCTAAAATTTACTTTCATTCACATTGAGGATATTTTCAGGTTTATATTTTTAGAGAATTGTGCAATACCTATTACCTTACATCTAAAATATTACAAAGTAGAAACATATACATTATCCAATTTTTTCCACAACAATAAAATACCTTAACAAAAAAGAATTATTTTATTGATGAAAATCATCTTGAATTCCATATTTAAATTACCCTTCCTTACACAATGTGAAAAACGTTTAAAAAACATGGGAAAAGATTAAAAAGCTCATTAAGGGTTATAAAATAAGAAATGTAAACAATAGCCCATGAATACATACCAATCAATAAAATTATACTTTTCACTCATAAAAAATATGATACTTAATATATCTCATGAAATAATATTATTTATTAATAAGTCATATAATTTTTAAATCATAAATGTTACAAGTTTCCTCCATAACAAACATACATTGTAGCTTTAATAGCTACATCGGGAGTAACCTTCATGTTTATGTTTGGAATACCCATCAAAATATATTCCCTAAACCTATTAATAGAAACATTAATATTTACCTTTGTTACATTAGCCTATTAATTAGAGAGCTATCATGGGCTATCCTATCATTAGATTATCACCGAACTACCTGTATACATATGCAGTTCCCAAGAGTCATAACTTAATCATAACACATGAACAAGCATAAAGAAGAAACAACATTTCTTTATTGCAATCAAAAGACATCATACCAAGATATTGATATAATAAATACATTATAAAAACCATTTTCAATACAAAAATACCTAAATTATAATATGATATTTTCTTTTCTTTTTAAAAACATTAATGATTGTAGAGGAATCCAAATATTAAATAATTATCACAACGGTAAATAGGTCATTGAAGTCGTATAAGTTAAAAATAAAAATACTTTTTTCATTTACTAAAACAATTAGTAAAAAATAATTCCTTTTTAAAAATTATTAATTAAATTAAACAAAAAAGAGTATAATTATACACCATATAAAATAAGGTCATGTATAAACCAAAATATGCCTCAATGAAAGGAGATTGAGACGAAGTACCCTACCTTGAGTCTCACTTGTCTCGTTTGTTCTTTATATTCCAGAATAATAAACATAGGTTAATTTCTACATGTCTCAAAACATTATTGAGGCTTATTATTCATTTTATATTAAATATAATTATGTTATAAAAATTACATAATTATTTAAGTTTATATCGGTTGGTTTGTCGATATTCGATACGTCAGTCGAAAATGAACTTATTTGATGTAATTTTTACATGTTGTCAAAAGAATATCATCTCCATAATATTATTCATTATTTAAATATAATATAAATCTAGTATATATATATATTTATAATTTCAATTATATTTGGAGATAAGAAATTATATCAACTGTTTATGGAGATGGTAGGGTGTACGTATAAATGAATGCTACTTTCATTTGTTTTTCATCTTAAAATAATAATAATAAAATGATATAATATTATATTATACTAATATAATTATATTTATGAAATTTATGTAAAATAGATTTAATAAAACAATATTTTATAGATTTAATGTATATCATGAACGAGTCATATACCTTTGAGGTTGCAGTAGTCCACACTTCATCAAATGAAATTATTGTATTTACACATCATTGAAAAAATATTTTTATTTTGTAAATAAACATTACAGAATAATATGGACAATATAAATATAATATATAATCTATTTTAATACAGTTCCATCGTAATGGGAAACATTATAAGTGGAAAGGGAAAATTGAACAATCATCATTTCGTGAGGCGGTAGTTCACTGTAAAAGAAAATAGTATATTCGTATCCATTAGATGGAGGTGTGTGTAAGTTAAATTCAAGTAAATATCATAAAAACATACCAGTATATTTAGGATATGGTTTTTGTTATGTAATAAAATAATAAGATGATAATGTGGAGTGGAGAAGGAAAATAATGGGAATGATCTTGAGATAAGATATTACCTCTAAATCGGGTAACTTCTTTTGATTTGATCCAACCGGATTTCTTTAATTTCTTTATGGCCAAGGTAAGGCTTCTAAGAAGAAAGGACAGATATTGGGAGATTATTTGAGTTGAATTTATATTATCCATGTTTCTTTAGATGTGTCTGTAAGTAGGTATAGGTGTTGTCCTTTTATAAGAGGGGGTAGGGGCACATTAGGAAAGTCATGATATATTAAATTATTATAAATTACTTTTCAACTAAAAATGTTGAAAAACTCATGTAAATCATATATAAGATGATGTTAGTTCCAATACCTATTATACCATAATTTTTTGACATTTTTTGAATATATTATTTATCCATATCTTATTGGTTTTTCCCTGAATTTACCTTCTTTATTCTTATATTGATATCATGTTATTTACATATTATGGGTTAATTTTATTACCATATCATGTAAGAATACCCACATATAAGTAATTCATATCATATTTTTTTCCTATATTAACCATTTATCTGAATCTTATATTTTTATGAATTTAATATCATTTAATAAACTATTTTATATTTTATTTTATGAATTTTTTCACTTTTGGGAAATATTCATAAATGAATTTCTTACAAATTCATAACACCTTTATTCCTTCTAAAAACCATTTAATCAAATTTAAAATGTCTTATTCACCTATAGAATTCGAGGATGACATTAATTATGTAAAATAATATTTATTTTAATACTTATAATGTCATTTATTTGAATACTTTATCAATGATGTAATCACTACATCCTCATTGTGTCATAATTAAATTTATTTATTTAATGTATAAATTTTTTAAAAAAATATATTGAAGTAGGAAATAATTCTAAATTTCTAATGACTATTTATAGTTGAATATATCACTTATATAATCCCATAAAAAATTCTTTTAGTATGAAGATACATGTTTATGTTAATTTTCTCTATACAATAAATTAATTATTATTACCTATCATTATCAATCACAAGTGGCACAAAAATAAAAAAGGATCGACCTGAAGATGTTAATTGTGATAATTCACTAATATAATAGTACTGTGATCTTTTTTATGGTGGTTTTATATTATTCAAATATTATTTGTACCCTTATTTACTATATTTACACTTTAACCATGGAAAATAAAAATAGTTACTAAAGTTATTTTTCATAATGTACAAAAAGGGTACCTATTAATACAAGTTTGACATTATTATTCAAAATATTTAATACTTTTTTCCAAATTAAAACCACATAATTGGAAGAAATTATTTTAAAATTAATTCCTGTTTTCAAGACTAGAAATTGGGTTTTTATGAAGAAAACACTATAAAAGGTTTGACGTGTGTTTATATCCAATTTCATCGTGAAATCCCTTCCAATGACAAAAATTTAATTAAATGATAAAAACATAATCTAATAAAACTTTCAAACCAATTAAAAAGATAATATTACTATATAAATAAATTTGATGAAAAGATAGCCTTGTATCATTTTTCACTATTCGTTAATATGTGGATTTTAACAGAAAAATAACAAAATTTCATCCAAAGTAAATTTGGATGTCCAAATTCTAAAGAAGGATTTTATTTTTTCAATTATAACATATATAAATTACAAAAACTATATTTAAAAATTTCTCTCCCTTAAAATGCGGTAAATTGACCTTTCAAAAATATTACAGTATTGTATGTTTAAAATTGGATTTATTCTATTTTCAGTCTCTAAAATTTATTTGATAAATTTATAAAAATTTAACAAACATGTATAATCATATTTTGGTTAGCATTATTCATTCCCACCAATATAATGTGAAGTGGTTAAAAATCATTTAAAATAATAAGAATATTATATTAATTTTTGTATAAGTCAATGTTTTGTGCGACTTAAGATGTCAGAAAAAACATGTTGTTGCGTGTGTACGCTATCAGAAAAATCATCACTGTTAATGTAAAAAAATAATTTATTCATAAATATTAATAGAAATGGAAATTAATTAGTCTATAAATAAATGGAATCCTACATCATTCCCACCTTTTGAAATTTCATCCCCAAAATTTTATTTATATATCAAATAAGTGGGGGTATTTATCCCTCAAAGAATTTTCTGATACCCATGTTTCCTCTTCAACGATATGGTTTTTCCAAAAAAAGAACATTTACCTTGATGAATTACATTATTTTGAAACACATTCTCTTTCTAGTCAAGAATCTAGACGGGTTGTTCCTCATAATAAGTATTATCTTCCAACTAGACCACCTCTGGACACAAGATATGAGATGGATCTAACAAATACATTCTTAACATTGAGACATGAAATCAAATTGTGTACATCGGATAATCTTGGCGGTAAATCCACGCATTAGGAAAATGATCCAACATTTTTTAGGATTTCACAGTGTCCATTGATCCTCGGACTCAGCTTTCCCTTCATACCAAAAATCGTCACACTTTTCTGTTGAGGAACTTTGATATAGACATGATCACCTACCTAGAAAGAAACACCCTTCCTCTGGTTATCCACAAAACTTCTCAGCCTTCTCTAAGGGGTTCTCATGTGATTTAAAATGAACATAACTTTTTCATAAATCTCTTCTACCAATTTTGGTCTCATTAACTTCCTATCACCTACTTCATCCCAAAAAACTAGAGTTCGACAACTCTTTCCATATATTTTTTTTAACGGTGCCATATGTATACTTGAATGGAAACTGTTTTTATAAGAAAACACTACCCAAGAATGATATTGGCCCCAACTACCCTTGTAATCCTTTTAATAAGCACATAGCATATCATCCAATGTCTGAATTGTTCATTCTTATTTCCCATATGATTAGGGATGAAAAGTTGTACTAAAATTTAATTCAGTACCTAATTAATTTAGAAGGCCTTTCCAAAAGCTAAAAGTGAAGCTAAGATCATGATCCGGTGCAATGGAGTGTGTAACTCCATTTAATATAACTATATCATTAATATACAATCATGAATATTTATCTAGAGATACATTATCTGAAATAGGAATAAAATGAATAGATTTAGTCAATTGATCAAAAATAACCCATATTGCATTATTACCTCGATATGTATTTTGTAATTCCACTACGAAAACCATTGACACATTTTAAAATTTACACTATAGCCCTTGAAAATGTAAAATCACACCTTTTGGTAACATCCAATACGCTTTAACATCTTGAAAAATCAAACATCTTAGGAAAAAGTTTGTATGATGTCTTTTCATTCCATCACACCAGTAATACTCATGAAGATATCTATACATCGTTGGACTATTAGGATGAACTGAAAATAGAGAACTATGATCTTTACATGATTTTTTTTGAACTATCTATCATAGGGAACACATAATCTCTATACATACCTCATAACATAGTCTTTATCAATGTTAAATTCCGGTAACATGCTCTTCTGAACCAATTCCACCATTTCATATAACTCACCATCTTCTTTATACTATATCATAATTCTATTTGATAAAGATTATTTCACTTCCACCAGAAACAAAATAGAGGAATTCCTTGCACCAACCACTTCCAATCCAAAATATATCAAATATAAAACCAAAGGGTCTCATTCCAAAATACCAAAATATCATCAATAAACACAACCACAAACATATCCAAGAACTCATGGAAAAATCAATTCATAAGAACCTTGAATATAGTAGGTGCATTAGTTATCCCAAAAGGAATAACATAATATTCATAATGGATATATATAGTAAGAAACGTGTTCTTTGGAATGTTTTTTTCCTTTACTTTCAACTGATGGTACCTTGACCTCAAGTCAATCTTCAAAAAATATTTTCCCTTTGGATTTTCTCAAAAAAATCATCGATATGTGGAAAATGATAGTTGTTCTTAACAATGATGTTATTAAAGGATTTATAATCAATGAAAATTCTCAATGAACTATATTTATTTTTAATAAATAAGAAAGGAGAACCCCGTTGTGATGTTCTAGGTCAAATGAAACCTTTCCCTAATAACTCCTAAAATTGCTTCTCTTACTCTAAAAGTTCAATTTAAGTCATTCAATATGGGGGTTTTGAAATTTTATAAGAGTAGGGAACCAAGTCAATAGTAAATTCATTTTCATGGCTAGGTGTTATACCACGAAACACATAAGGAAAAAACTTAAGATACTCATTTACCACAAGAACTTTATTAATACGAATAGATACATTGTTTTCAAAAATATGTACAAGGTAAAATTCAGTTCCATGTTTTACTAGTTTTATAGCATCCATATATGTTTTTAGAAGTAAGGGTTCATCCTTGAAAAAAAACTGAAATCCTTTTTTAAAAGAAACCTCTTTATATCTACAGTCAATCTTGGCATGATAAACTGAATTCCAATCTATACACAAAAAAACCTCAAACTCTACTAGAGGAAAATAAACAAGGTTTACATGTAGATTCTATTTGCAAACAAGGACAAGGAGGTTCTTATAATTTATTTTTGTCTCAACATTTCCCCATGATGTTTTAACCACAGGTTAAGGATTCATATCATCAGATGGAAATCCCAAATTACTAGAAAATATTTCAGAAATGAAATAATGTGGAGACACAGAATCAAAAAACACAGTGAAACCATCTAAATAAATAAAAAAGTATACATTATACTACATCATTTGATTTCCAAAAAACAATTGAATTAGTTGCAATGGATTTCACCACACCTTTATACATGTAGTCCAGCTTCTTTTTTTCATTTGAGTTCTTCTTTAGATACTCCTTTTCATAATGACCTATTTTAATTCATTTAAAACATATTAATGATTGTAAATAAGATTTTATATTACCATTACCCAAATCTTTTACAGTGTAATTACGAGACTTATGTCCCATTTTATGAAATTAGAAGCACATACCAGAATTCAAAATGAATTCCCCATTGTATTTCTTAAAACAATTTCCATAAACAATAAACTGATGTTTCATACAATTATACATTTTTAAGAGCTATTCCCTTTCATCTTCCACCAGAACCATTTATTTTGTTGTTTTTTAAAGAAGACATTTTCATTAGAAAACTCCATTTTCACCATCTCTACACATCGAATAATTCTTATATAACTTTTTAACTCATGAAAAGATAATTCCATTTGATACATGTGATTTAATCCTGAGTAAAGATGATTTATTTTACTATCAATATCCCATTTAAAATTTTGAGCATGCCTTTCCTATCAAGTGATTTTTTCTTTATAAGAAGCCTCTAAGTCATCCTCCCACCTCAATTCAACGTCTTAGTTTTTCCATCCTATGTTGAACTGCCTTAGGGAAATATTTCTCCTAGAACATACTTTTGAATGCATCCTCATTCGGATAATCAATCTACTCACTATCCCTGATATTTTTAACCATCAACCACCACTGACCAGCTTCACCTTCAAAATTGTAAACATCAAAACTAACATTTTGATGTTATGAACACCCCATTACATCAAAAATCTTTTTGAGTGGTTTAATCCACCATTTAGCTAGCACAAGGTAAGATGGTCCCCTAAATGACGGAGATGTTTCTTCATGAAATTATCCACTACTAACGTGTTCCTTTGTAGTTGATCCAGATGATCTCATGGATGGATACCGCTACCATTTATAGCCAAATTCACCTGTTCTATCCCCGAAACAAACTATTCAGTTCTGATTCTGACCATTTCTGGTTGTTGAGTTGGTAGGTTATTCTCCTCTTGATGTCATCCCATTATCGCTACCCTATTTCCTCTATAGAAAATCATTCTAAACATAAAAATATCACAGATGAAGCAATAAGTTAATCATAAAATTATATATCATTTCAATCATACCATAAAGTAAAAATAATTTATGGATATTCATTTAACAATAACCTAAAATGTAAAGTTATCTAAACTAACCTCTAATACAAACTATAGGTCCCCAGCCTTAAACATTACTTAATTTTTATATTTGATCAAAAATTTACTTTCTTTCACATTGAGGATCATTTCAAGTTTAGACTTTCACATAATTATTCCATAACTATTAAATTACATGTCAAATATTACAATGTATACAATTATACACTATCCAATTTTTCCCACATCAATAAAACTCCGTAAAAACAATAATTATTTGCTGGATAAAAGTATTTTGGAATTCTTCCTTTCTCTTACCATTCCTTATGCCATGTAAAAGATATTTCAAAAACATGCGATAAGAATAAAATTCTTAGTAAGTGTTATAATATAAGAAAAGAAAACATTAGTTTATGAATACATTCAAATCAATGAATTTTTTTTTCATTCATAAAACATAAACTATTTAATATACCTCATGAAATAATAAAATTTATGAATAAATCCTAGATGTCAAAAATCATAAATGTAACTTGTGACATCAATAACATACTTGAATTGTTGCATTCACATCTACAAAGGGAGTAACCTTGATGGTTAGGTTTGAAATACCCATCAAATTATATTTTATAAATCTCTTAATAGAAACCTTAACGTTTACCTCCGTCACATTACCCAATGCATTGGGGAGTTATCTTGGGCTCACCCACCCTCAGTTTGTGATGGAACCACATATAAACTTTCGTAACTCCTATGAACCATAAAATTATCATAACACATGAATGATCATAAAAGTAAAACATCATTTCCACATTGAAATAATTAAAAATCATATCAACATATTGATATAATCAATTAATTAACAAAGACCATTTTTATTTCCAAAATACCAAAAAAATATGGTATTTACTTTTCGTTTTCAAAACATTACGTCTTGTATAGGAAACTAAATATAAAATAATTCTTGTGGTGGTATATAGGTCATTGTCATTGCGTATGTTAAAAATAAACATTACATTGTTTCCTTTAGTAAAACACATCGAATAAAAGATTCATTTGGATAACAATTGAATTAAATAAAATGAAAAATGGTATAATTATACACTGTATAAAATAAGGCCATGTATAAACCAAAATATGCTTTACTAAATGGAGATTGAGATAAATTCTCATACCTTGAGTCCGACTTGTCTTGTTTGTTCATAATATTACTGAAAAATAAAAATATGTCAATTCTACTTGCTTCAGCACCTTTTTCATGATTATTTATCATTTTATATTAATTATTATCATGTTTAAAAAATTACAATATTATTTAAGTTCATATCAGTAGGTTTGTCGATATTCGGTACTTGAGTCGAAAATGAACTGGTTTGATGTAAAATTTCCATGTGGTCAAAATTACATCACCTCCAGAAAATTATTCCTTAATTAAATATCATATATATCCATTATATATATATTAATAATTTCCATAATATTTAGAGATATGAAATTTAATTCACCGGTCATGGAGATGGTAGGCCATACGTAGGCTTGAATGCTACTTTCATTTTTTTATATTAAAAGAATGATAATAAAATGATATAAATGTATATTATAATAGCAATATTATATTTTTTTCAAGTATTTCTTCGAGTTTTAATAAAAACATCCGTTATATTTTCCATGTATAGCATGAACAGGTCATATCACATTGAGCGGGCAGTAGTCCACACTTCCTCAATGAAATTATCATATTTACACCACATGGAAAGAATGAAGGTAAGTTTTTAATAAAAATTACATAATCATAGAGACAATATAAATATAGTATACATTATATAAAAATCTAGTACCATTATATTGTCCAACATCATTCGTTGGGGTGGGGAATTGAAGAATCATCGTTTACTGATGCAATAGTTCATCGTACATGGAAACAGTATGTCAGTATCCATTTGATGGAGGTGAATATATGTTTCATTGGAATAGATCTCATAAAAATATCCAAGTTTATTGAGGATAATTGTTTTGTTATTTAATCAAATAATACTATGATTATAGGGAGTGGAGAAAGAAAATAATGGAAATGATCTTTAGAGAAGACTTTACCTCTAAACAAGGAAACTTCTTTTGATTTGAGAGAAAAGATTTCATGAATTGATTTCTTCTAAAGGTAAGGCTTATAAGAGGAAATTAGGGATTTTGGAAGATTAGTGGATCAGAAGTTGGATGAGTAAAGTGGCTTGATAGGTGTGAGTAATTGGGTAGATGTGTTGTCCTTTTATAAGAACGAGGAGGGGTAATTTAGGAATGTCTTGAAATATTAATTCATTATTAATTCAATTTCGATTAAAAATGGCCCAAAACATATTTAATTAAAAAATAATTTGATATTGGTTTGAATACCGATCATCCAATAATTTTGAGGCTAGTTTTGAATGTTTTTTCATCCTTACCTATTTGGTTTAACCATCATATTACCCTTTTTAATCTATAAGTGATATCATGTTATTTACATATTGCGGGTTAACGTAATTACTATAAAATGACAAAATACCCCCAAAAAATAGTAATTCATGACATATTTGGACATATTTTAACCATTTTTCAACATCATATACTTTTTAGAATTTAATATCACTTAATAAACTATATTATATTGTATGTTATGAATTATGTCAATTTTGGACACGATTCATACATGATTTTTTTTTATAAATTCTTAACAACGTCATTGCATAGAAAAAACATTGAATCAATAATAACATGTAATATTCACCTATATAATTCATTTATGAAATTAATTATTTCAAATAATATTTATTTTAATATTTATAATATCATTTATCTAAATCATTTATTAATGAAGAAATCACTACATCATCATTGTGTCATAATTAAATTTATACATTTAATGTCTAAAATTTAAAAATAAAATAACATGAGCTATGAAATAATTTTATATTTCTAATGAATATTTATAGTTTAATATATCACTTATATAACTCTATATAAATTTTTTTTGTAAGATGATATATGAATTTTTCTTTTTCTCTTTACTTGAAATTAATTATTATAACATGTCATTATCACTCCCAAGTGTCTCTCAAATATCAAATGTTCAGCCTAAGGATTATCATGGTCGCACATAAAACATTAAATAAGATTTTTACATGTTTTAGGGAGTTTTATATTATAAAAATATTATTATTTACCCTTATATACCAGATTTTCCCTTAAACCATGGTAAATAAAAATAATTACTGAAGTTACTAATCATAATTTCAAAAAATAAAAGGCATCAATTCACACAATTTGGACCTTTTGATTCCAAATATTGAATCCATTTCTATAAATTCAAAATAATAAGTTTTATGAAAATAATTTAAAAGCAATTCCCATTGTCAAAACCAGAAACGAGGTTTTTAAGAAATAAATACTATTAATGATTAACATGTGTTTATGTCAAATTTCAATGTGAAATCACTTCTAATGACCAAAATTGGATTAAATTATAAAAAAATAATATAATTACAGTTTAAAACCAATTAAAATGATAATATAACAATATAAATAAAATAGATGGAATGATATTTTTGCAGTATCTTTTACTATTCATTAATATGTGGATTTTAACAGAAAAATTACAAAATTTCATCTAAAGTAAATTTTGATGACCTAATTCTAAATAAATAATTTATTTTGTAAAATAGAACATATAAAAATGGAAAAACTATATTTAAAAATGGTTATCCATTAAAAGGCCGTAAGCAGACCTTTTAAAAACATTAGAGTATTTTATGCTTAAAATTGGATTCAATCTCATTTTAAGCCACTAAAATTTATTGGTTAAATGTAAAAAAAATTATCCAATATGTATAATCATATTCTAAATAATTCCTTCCATTAAAATATCTAGGCATTATCTATCATTTAAAATAGTAATATTATTATATTATTTTTTAGTATAACCCAAAGTTGTGTGAAACGTATGATTTCAGAGAAACCTATTATTGTGTGTTGTGTAAGCTATTGAAAAAAGCGTCCCATTAATTGTAAAAATAATATAATATTCATAAATAATCATATAAGTCAAAAAATATTATTCTATAGATATATGGTATCCTACCCATATATTTATAGAATGTTATTAAGAGGGTTAGGGTGTGATTTCAATATGGATGGAAAATTTTAATATTTTATTATATGTAGTTATCAAGAAATTAATAATGGTTTGAAATTTTTTTGATGTGATGAAGCAATACTTTTTGATGATCGTGAGGTTTGTGTCATGAATGATTCATATAGATCAAAATATTATGGAACATTTTAATTATTTATTAAATATTCTTATTCCTATATCATGTTCTCTCATAGAGTCATATGATTATTGGTTGGTGATCTATTTTTATGTTTTCAAAATTTTATAGTGATTTATATTCCTTTTTTGAAAAAAATTATGAAATGTGAGATTTTGATGACAAAAAATTGATTAGATGGCTATTGTGATAAATGTGGTTGAATAATTTTAAAATAAGATGTGATTGGTTCAATTGAATTTTTTTCAACATATTAATTGTAATAAAACAATCCCGATGATTCTTATAATAGTCCTATCTGTTTAAATATCATGTGAATAATTCATTACACTAGAAAAATTTATGAAGTAGTTGAAGGAATTCCACACTACAAATACTAGCATTACGCCATAATAGTGGATTTGAAAAGGTGGATTGTACCTTAACATGTGTCCACATTATAACAGTCTACTGGAATGTTCTTATTCCACATCACAACATCGGTTTCCATATTATAGATATTCAAGATTGTGGTTTATATAAACACATGCTAATTATGTGTATTGACACTATTGAGGAGACTCAATATGAGTTCTTCACACCATAATGAATGACCATCCCATATAAGAGGCTGAGTCAATAATATTTTAGGACCTCAATACTTTATTTTTATCTCTACACCATAGTTCTAATAATTTAAAAAGGACTGCACTAAAATAAACATTCCATGCCACATTGGTGTTTCATTCAATTATTAGTGGTTCTAGGATATTCAGGACCTCCACTACATAATATTAATTACATGTTGTATCCTTATTTAAATTTTGTGTAAAAACTACTAAAAACTAAAAAGATATGCCATAATTCCCTAGACCATGCCTTATAATGTATTTAATATGGTTAATCGGTGTAGTTCAAACAAGAATGGTGACATGGGTTCATGTTAAATATTTGGTGGTTATAACGTCCTATTTTTCAAAATAAATCAAATATAATTGTAATTATGAATGTGGGAGAAGATTAAAGGACTTAAATTCAGGATGGGAATTTGAATTGGAATTTCAAATTCAATATATGATGTTTTTGATGTTGGGAATGTTGAGTAAATTTTAGTTGGGTGGATTACAGGAGAATAATGTAGAGTTTAAAAATTAGAAGGGTATATACAAAATGGAATATATGGATGAGATATTGTTTGAGTTTCTAATAGTTGATGATGAATATGATGATTATCACTGCATCAACAAATTAAGCATATGTTAAGAAGGATTTTTTTATTTATATGAAGTTATTTATCCTTATAATAGTGTGTAAAGATCTATCATAGTTGGGAGCCTTGTTATAACATGAGTCTAAGGATAAAACCTACCTGTTTTAACAATATATTGAATCCAATCAGTTTTATGATATTGGTGGAATCGAGATCACACTAAAGAATAGCCTTATCTTTTTGAGAAAGACCATTTTAAATAATATCTTTCCTTTATGTGTATCTATTTGGAATTGATAAATATTGAATATAACCAATAAAGAGGGTTGATTCATCAAGGAAAATTAACAAGAAATTGGATCCATAATTCACAACCCAACTGAATGATTTATTACTGATCCATGAGGTTCCCTTCCAATCATTCCCCTACGAATGACCTGTTATACTCAAGAAGTGACTATATGACTTCCTATTGAAAAAATCAATCCATTAATCATGAACATAAAACTACATCTCTCATGTCTCTTATTGAATATTTACATGATGCAATAAGGATCGAATAAGTGGTATTTTCTCCCCAGAAACACCTTATCACTCCAAAATATAATTCACACCAGGCACTCCACAAATGATGAATCTGGATCCATCTTAATGTCCTTTCAATTAATCAAATGTTAATGAACATTATCATACCATTACATATGATACATGTGGAACATGTTCTGTATACCACGATATCATGGAGGAGGGCCTGATTGGTAAACCATTAATTTGAAAGGATTGATATCTCAAATTGTCCCATAAACAACCAAACTATATTCCCTTTGCTATTCAAATAATGATGTCCTAACTGAGGTAGAAAATAACCAAACCATATTAGCCTATATCTAGTGGTTAATTTATTTAATTGGCACTTGGTTCAAGAAATAACATCCCAAGGGGAAAAATTTTTTAGTTGTTTTTGTAAACTAGATACATACTTGAATCTCATATAACAATTAAAAATATAAAATACAACATATAATCTTCTCTTATAATGAAATTAATCCCCTTAGAATATCCCTTTATATAAATCACAAAACAATTCCTAGTATTCTGGGGAAAATAAATCTTAATAATGGAGTGATCTCAGATACTCAATAAGCACATGTGTAAAGTGGAACATATATTTAATGAATAAGAATAAGGAAAATGGAATGTTAAATAATTGAAACACATTCCATTTAAAGAGTAATTTGAGAATAATATTCAATAAATAAATTATTATAAAATAAATCCATATAAAAAATCTCCTGATTTGCAAAAAAATATTTGAATATTCTAACTAATTGAATAATCACATGAACGTTTATAACATATCTCATAATGAGGTATTGAATTTTTTTAACATCATAAAATTAATTTGAATTCCTTTACAAGAAGTTTTTAAACTATTGGTAAATAAACATTAAATTCGGCCAAATTATATTTTTCATTAGACCTACTGATGCATCAAGGGGTTATATAAATTTGTGCCCAATACAAAACATAATGAGTCTAATGAATTATATAAATAAAATGGATGAAACTTAATTAATAAAAACATCTATAATTAGGAACTAACATATGAAATTTTAATAATTACCCCATTCAATAAAAAAAATTAGGGTAAAATATTGAGTGGTTAAAAATAACACATCCCTAGTCAATATTATCGTATTCCATTCCGAGAAACAATAGCGATATTTTGATTCCAAAATATCCCTATTAGAGTATAAGTATAGTAATGGTGGTTGTTGTTGTTGATGAATATAAATTCCATGAAAATATCCTATAAACATTCTTGAAGAAAATAAAATTTTCACTTTGAAAATGAAATTTTAAAAATTAAATCTCAAAAAACAATTTCAAAGACATTTCAAGGAATATAATCTTATAAAATTATAAAATAATTATTCAAATAATTATTTTCCTTGATGGTATAAAACTTCATTAATGATGTACAAGTTAAAAGAACATTCCTTTCACAGTTCTTTTAAAAGTGTAAAAAGTAAATTTTTTGGAAATTGGAATGATGATTCCTTTTAAACCATTTTATAAAAAGTTAAACAAGGTTTAAAATATATTTGATGTATAATTTTTTGAATTTTGATAATATTGTCTTTTTAAAATACTGTTTTCTAAGAAAAAGGACATTCAACCAAAAGGAGAAAAAAGAAACATTTATGAAACAAATATAAATAATTTTAGGTTCCAAGAGAGTAAAAATTGTAATATTATTTTAAAATTTCATGACTAAAAATAGGAAAAGTTAATTTATTGTTTTTAATACTTAAATACATAATAATTACTCCAAGGGATTCTTAAAATAAATTATCCTGAATAATGATGAGATTATGGAATGAACCCTTGCCATAATGGTTTCTTTTTAATCACAAACCCCATGAAATAAATAACATGAAATTAAAAATTAAATAACAGAAACAGAAATATATTCATTATATAAAATATCAAAAGGGTAATTACATACAAAAAATAACGGAATAAGTGGTTAATATGGAATATGTCTCAGAGAAGTAAAAGTAATGAGAAACCCTTACCTCAGGTTTGAAATAATTTGTTTTTGTTAAAACCTTATTTATAATAAATATTTTTTATTATAAATCCATCAATGAACAATCTTTGTATACCTAATAACTTATATTGTTTACTTATTGTCTTTTACCGCTCATTTACTTGCATGTCTTAATTAAAATCACTATTTCGGGTGATAATTATTTAAATTTACTTGTATGTTTTGGTTTAGTAATTTACATTATTTTATTTTAATAAAGTTTAAATTATTTAAATAATTTTAACCATGATATAAATATGATATATTAACTATATATATATAGATAGTTGAATATAAATTTACAAAAAGAAAATGGATTACACCATTCATGGAGCAAGTAAGTCTAATGTACTCATGAACATTGTTTCCGATTTACTCGATGGATGTAATGAAAGGTGGTAAAATAATATATAAAATTTTCAAGATTAATTAATATATATTATATATATAATTTATTATGTAAATTTATCCTTATTACCTACCATGTAAAGTGTATGTGAAAATTGATTCACATTAATTCGTGAGGCAGCCGACCACCGTACACATGAGCGACGTTATTGAATCCAACACATAATTTAATGTAAGAAGGCATATATTATACCAATATTATAAAAAAATAATTATTTTAATAGATCATATATATTAATTTTAAATATTTGAGTAACTTTTATGTAAAACTGAAATAGGAAAAACACATCACATCGGTTCGCGATGTAATAGTATCCTGTACACATGAGAAATGTTATTATTTTCAAATGGGTTGTACTGTAGGATGTTATATTGAATAAATAAACTATATAAGTATATTACGTTATCAAATATCATATAAAAATGTTAAATCCATCATAATATCCAATAGTGAGAGTTGTTAATAGAAAATGAATTACATCGTTCTATGAAAAGGTTGTTCTTCGTACAGACAATAGATGATTTCAGTTTCCATTTGATAGAAGAGGAGATGTGTATAGGTCATTGTCATAAAAAAATAAAATACATGTATGTTTCAGATAATTATGATAATATATAATAATTTTTTAATAATATTTTAATGGTGCTAAATAAGAAACAAAATAAAGACACTCGTTTAAGAAAGTCACCTCTTTTGGGAAAACTTCATTAGGGTTTTTCCAAAATCAATCCATGATTGAAATTATGATAAACCCAAGGACTATATGATGTTTCGAGTGATTTTACGGATGATATTATTTCATGTATTTTCTGATCCAAATTGATTTTAGTAGTTTGAATATTAGAGGATATGGGGTGTCCATTTATATGTTTGGGAGTGGACACACTTGGTATTTCTGAAAAACAAAATTGACACCCAGGTTATATTCAAACAAAAATTCATAAAAATGTGAAATTATATAAAAATTGATTTTATATGGTTGAATTATGTCCATACAATAATATTTATAGAAATTTGTGGTCACTTTGAACACTTATTTGATTGTTTCACCGCCGACAAACCGGTTTTTACCACAACTACTAGAAAGAGGTTTTTACAATATTTACTATTCATTATAACCATAAATTATGTTGAAATTATTATATAACATAAATAATTTTTTTGAAAACATGAAATCCATTTTAAAAAAGTATATTAATAGAATTTTTAGAATTGAATTTATAATTAAACATGTAGATGCGTCGAAGAAATGAGATTTCCAAAGAAGATCCTTCAAAATTTTGAAAATTTTTATAACAAAAATCAATATAAAATTTACTATAATGAAAAATATTAGATATAGTTTTGTATAATTTTACTAAATATACATTAAAAATATTTTAAAATATTATTTAACAATGTAAATAATTTAACGAAAGGGCTGTTTCCAATAAAAACACCAATTTTCAGAATTAATAAAAAAATTACCCTTTATATATAATTATAAAAAATTAACCAAAGATAAATTTTAAATTTAGAATAAATAATGAAGTATATTTTTTCAAAAAAAATATTATAAAAGTGTTAAAATTTATTTTTAAATAATGTGACCATAGTGTGACAAAACCACCTTTTAGGAAAGTACATCATTTCAAATAATTTTTTTTGTATTTTAAATGGTTATTATTTTATTTATAATATATAAAGAACCATTGAATTTAATATATACATGTGTAGAAAATATAAGATTAGTTATATATTTTTTCTTTTTAATACCCAAACACTTAATGAATATATTATAATAGTAATGTTTAAATAATAATTTTTTAATAGAGTATCGTGTTTTGTTTAATAATTGGGTTTTGTGAATTGAAACCTATCAAAGAGAATGAATAATTTAAAAAATAAATAAATTTTAATGTATAATGGTTTTAAATTATATAATAATATTGGTGGTCCATGCCATATATTCTAACAGACATGATGTTTCTCTTTCAAAATTTTAGGTTGTTACATTCCGCTTTTAAAAAAATAGCATCCTTGCTATTTAATCTCGATCTGAGTAATAAAGTGGATGAAATTTTAAAATAAATTTTTTAATAAAACATCATAAAATTAATTAATAAAAATTCCTCTTGATAGTAGATAAAGTTATGTATTATTTCGATCCAACATAACACATTATTGGGTTTCTCTATAGAGTTGCATGTGAAGATATGGATATTGAAAAAAGTGTAAATATTTATAAGGAGTGATAGAAATCATTTATCAAATGAAGGTGAAGGATCTAGAGAATTCAATGAATAGAAATTAATAAATATTCAATGAGTTAAAAGGTTATTTGACTCATTATAAATGAATGTACTAGGATAATATTATTTCAATTTCATTTTCCTAGTGTTGAGGAACTCCCCTACTATATAAAATAATAACATAATAAAATATACTTAATTGATACATTTCTATTTCATTTGAACAATTTCAACCATTGTTTATGAGTCCATAAACTCCCATATAATTTCTTACTCAAATAGATTAATATCTATATTGATTTTTTTGTATAAAGCACAAAAATTTACTGTTAATATATCATAAAAATAATGAAAAGTAATTTATAATATCCATAGATATATTCCACAATCTAAATTATTAGCACAATTTATCCAATAATAAATTAACTTGTAAAAAATAATAAAAATCCTCATAGTTCAACATGATAAATTTTATAAATAATTAACCTTATGAATCATCCAAAATATGACTGTAGAAATTCAATGTCCATTTTTTTAAGGAAGGTCACTAAATTCCCTAAATCAACATAATATTAGATTCCCCAGTAAACTTAATGTATCTCTTAATGACCCATACAAAATATGTTAATATCATTATTACTATAAAACCTTATTTAATACACACATGGTTCTTAAAATTCTATTCTCTTTATTCTATAAAAAATCTCAAACTATTGAGTTTTTTCTATAATTAAAAAAATTCAGTAAACTCTTACAAAGATAACTTAAATAGTAAAATCACCCAAAAATTTCATAGTCCCCATTACTGTCCCATAAAATAAAAATCAACATTATTATCTCATCATTTGGAAACTATTAAGGGGTATCCTCCATCAATAATGTGATATTCAAGAATATCAAATTTCCACTGTATAACTTTTCTTTTTCATCGACACAATTCATCACATTACATAAAATCCTTATAGAATAACTACTATATTAAAATCCTAATATGTTTTATGATTCTTTTTACAAGATTATAATTGATAAAATACTCCAGCAAAAAAATTCATGAATCCAAATACATATGCATATAAATCATTCACCTTCAATCAAAGTAATAACATAAGATTTTCCTTGATTCCTTAGCTTATTTTGGGGTATATTCTCTTGATACATGGAAAAATTAATTTATATATTGACCCATATCGTTAGATATGATGAACTTAACACTAGATACTTCCTTCTTTCCTTTTCAATCATGAAAAAGTTAACCTTTCTCTCCATAATTGTATAAAATTCCCATTCCTATCATGAATGAGTTAGGGTATTTATTTTAAAAATTATTACATAGAGAGAATCCTTCTTTTTATTCATTAATTTATCCATATTTTACTCAGACATCTGAATCTTCTCTTACATCCCTTTGAAGTAATAAGATATGGATAAATTTTTCTCTATTTTGATACAATATGATACTATTTTATCGTATAATGATAAATATTGGGAGAATAGCACCCAATAATTATTTATCATAATAGAATTAAAGAAATAATCAATATTACTATTTGAATTAACTACATAACATTTAATGTTCCATTCTAAAATTTTAAATTTGCATACATACAGATCAACATGTTCATATTCCTTTTATCTTAGACTCTGGAATTGTCTCTCCATATTCTCAGATTGGTCAGAAGGAAAATAACATTCTAATAGAAGTCCTTAAAATCCATCCCTAACATGTTATCTATTTCTTCTTCACCCCTCGTGTTTTGAATCAATAACCACCACTGATCTGAATTACATGAGAGATGGTAAAGTACCTTGAAAACATTCTCTATTTCCTTACATTCCAAAAGAGATAAATATAATCTCTAAGGATCTTACCTTTGGCTTCGCAAAAAAATGATTTATAGTCCCATTAAATGACGGGGGTTATGAACACATAAAGATTTATAAAATTGTTACACTATGTGGTGGATCAGAAATCTACTCCATATAATAAAGGATATAGATCATAAACAGAGTCATGTTCCCAAATATGGTAATAATTTGACCAGTTTCAACAGTATCTGAAGTCGTAGCTTCATTTTCTTTTCCAGGATGAAATTATCTACATGGGGTATGTAAATTGATAATGTTTATATTTTTTTAGAACCATTTTAAAATAAAGAAACATGATAGATTATATATTAAAATTATGAAACATAATGTGTAATCCCAATACTAGTAAATCATTTAAAATAAACTGTAATATTTATTAATAGATAATCTCATACTCATAAACATGGTTTATGTGGAAATTTTTTCATATAATAGAAATATTTTCAAATACTTCATAATAGTTTATAAATAATATTTTAATTAATCAAATAATATTTCCGAGGAGTTCCAAAAAGCTACAAAATAAGGGCGATTGTCATGTACTGGGTCATGCTTGAGTCATCCCCCATGCACCATTTCCATAATTATTAGCCAAGGTAAATCTTTTCCGAAGCCACATTAACTTGTATTACCTAGGAAGGGATGTATTTCTTGGAAAGCCACATAATATCTACCTAACCAAAAACATTGGTTGGTACCCCATTAATAGACTTATCGTTAATGTAAGTCATAAGTTCATATTCAATAATATATGGTTTCCTAAATATATCAGCAAATATATTTACTAAACATTCTCGGATACCAACAATACATACTCGGACTATAGTATCCATAAGCCAATGGATACTTTATTACATTGGGGCATGATATAAGAAATCAAATACTAATGCACTTGATAGTTTAGTAGTCATATAAGACTATATACATAATTCAATACCTTATTATAATTTAATAAATAAAATAAAAAATATATGATTCTTTTAGAATTTAATTATTCCTTTAAGAATATCCCTACATGTCAACCATAAAGAACTTTTCTGGTATCCTTTGAAAAATAAAACTTAAGAAAAGGGTGAGATCAGATTCTAGTAAGGGTATGTGTACAATAGAATCTATCATGAATAAATATTCATAATCTATTTGGAAAGGTAACTAACTAAAACAAATTCCAATCAAATAATAATTTGAGCATAGTATGGAAGAAATAAATAATGATCAAATAAATATTTATAAATTATCACATGAGCTTGAAATTATTCATGTATATTATAACTAATTGAATAATCATGAGGACCGTAGAAATTGTTCTCCCTAATGAGGGAATTCATAATGTTTTGTATTATAATTGTTTTTCAATTCCTTTCAGAAGATTGTTTAAAACTATGGGTAAAGAACAATTTAGATTCGCCAACTGATTTTTCTCATTAGACTAACTGATGTATCGAGGGTCTATAAAATTCAAGGCTCCGCCCATCACCTAATAATTCAAACTCATTACTCCTATGAAATTTGTGAAACATGATAAACATAAATATTTGTATTAAAAGCTAACATATGAAATGTTAATATTTAAACTAATCAATAATTAACAACTATCTAGTGTAAAATATTGAATGACACAAAATATTACATCCCTAGTAAAAATTATCATATACCATAAATATAAATATGAAGGATGGTTTAATCAGAATATATCTAAAGTGGATCATATGTATAATAATGGTGGTTTCCATTTGCGAATATAAATTATATTAAAATATCCCTTAAAACATTCATTAGAAAAATCAAATTTCCACATTAAAAATAATCTTTTAAATATAAAAGTTAAAAAAAATATTTTTAAAATAATGCTTTTATAATATCCTGGAATAAATATAAAATAATTATTAAGACATTTATTGGTCATAATTGTGGGAAATTATATACATGTTGTATATGATAAGAAAATATTTCTTTCTTAATAATGTAAAAATAGTTAAACATACCTAATTCAGAAAATGAAATGAATTTTTTTTATAATTATTTTTAAGAAAATTCAAACCAGGTTAAAAAATATTTTAATAAATCAATTGGATATTTTTTAAAAAAATTAGAAAACATTTACGGAAAGCCTGGTTTTGGAAGTAAAATGGTTTTTGAATAAAGGGGGAAATTGAGTTAGGGTTTCATAAAAATATTTCTCAATCATTTAAATTTCCAATGATAGTAAAAATAGTAATATTACATAAAAATATTAAAAATAGAAATCATATGAGTAAATATATTATAAAATGATATAAAAAATTAATTCCCCCAAAGGAGACTTAAACATAAATAATCCAGATTTATGTTGAGATTGTGAAATAAATACTCACTAGTTTGGAATGTTTTGAATCATATGACCCATGAAATACATAAAATAAAATGAAACTATAAATACCTTGAGTAGAAACATATTCATTATATAAAATATAAAAAGGGGAAGTATATACACCACATAAAGGAATAAGTGGTGAATATTGGTTATATCTCACAGAAGTAAATGTGATATAGTTGCTCATACCTCTAGTTTGAATTCCATAAAATTTTATTTAACCTACTATATAATGAATAAAGGTATATTATAAATATATTTTTTATACATAATAATATATATCTTTCCATATATTATTTACTAGTAGTCTTTCATCACCTATTTATTCAAAAAAAATTAATTCACTGTTTCATGTGATAATTCTTTCATTTTTCTTATATGTTTAGTTCATTAATTTCAGTGATTTTAATTTGATAAGTATTAAATAATCTATAAAATTTAAACCATTTCAAAAATATTTTATATATTCACTTTATATGTATTTATAGTAATCAATAATAGATAGAGATAGGGAATATATTACACTATTCATTGAGATTGTAGGTTATACCAACGCATGAATGTTATTTCCATTTTTATCGACGGATGGAATGAGATGACGGTATATAATATATCACATTTTATAGATTAATTTTGATGCATTATATGTCAAATATATTAATTATGTTTGTCTTTATTACTATCCTTGTAATGAATTAGTGATAAACAAGTGAACTTTTAGGGATGGAATTAGACCCCATTGGTGGTGGCCTACTGAGTTCGTCCCACAAATTTTTTGGGCTACCATTGGGTACCCAAATTGAATTCATAAATTTATGTAGGGACAAGGTAAACAGGAATGATATGGATTATTGATCATATTTCTTGGACGCTTCTTGGAGGAAGAGGACTTTTCCTTTTATCAAGATTCTATTAGAGATAATCTTATGTATTATGTTCATTTGTTATATCATGTTGTATATGTTGTCCCCATGATCACCCTGAATTTATATTTTGTGTATAATTCCATTATCAATATATTTTTCATGACTCTAATTTATGTTATTACTTGGTTATCTATATGATCTATGATTACTCTTCCACTAATTAGATATCTTTTTTTCTTCCACTATTGGTTGATATGATTACACTACTATGCTATACTCTGATCATGAGGGTATATTATTTCCACTATTTTATCATGGAACCATGAAACTAGTCGGAAGCATCTGGAATATGGGGAGGTGATCTTGAGGCCATGTGTGAAATTTGAATCAGATACTTTTGATTGAACTATGATTTTGATTCCATAGATTCCTAAAATATCATGAACCTAAATCCTTCACTACTCATCAATAGAGTGAGTTTTCTAAATCAAGTAGAAATGTTCTACTTTCATCATCTATTAAACTATCAATCAAAATATATCTAAACTTCTCATCATCTAGGGAAACCCCATCACAGAGTCGAACATCTCGTCATCCAAACACCACACATGCATATGAAGTTGTTGAAGTGAGATTCTTGGTCATTTATTCTCTTATATTGTCTAACATGTTATGAAATGATAGATGTATTTTATAATATCTCTCTTCATTCTTAACCACTAGAATTGTTTCCATATATCATGATAAATCTTTATCAACCCTGGTTTAAATTATCACTAAGAGAAATGGGTGCCCCTTGTTAACACTTTTATCATAGAGGTAGGTACAAAAAATCTCCCATGAACATATATCATGTCATCATTTTCCACATACCATCCTAGAATTAAGTCACATCCTACTAACCATTCATGTATTACAATGAATTTGGGTCTTAATCATAGATGAACTTTACCAAATCCCACAACATAGATGTGATAAAAAAGGGAGAACATGTCTTCACCCCCAGACCATAGATGTATCCACCAACCATTCATCCATGAAACTTATCGTCCATCATTCATCCTTTGAAATGTCTCTCTAAGCCCCTATTTTTTTTATATTGAGAGAATCTATATATACATTAACATTTACCAAATAATATTCTATTTAAAATAAAATATCTCTATATACTCCACTGAATACCTCTTCCATGAATTGACATACCAATGATATAAGACAAAACACAACCTCCTATGGTCTGTATATACAATATATCTCTCATTGAAGAGATGGTGATGCCAAAACATTAGATTAGGGACCAAAAATTCCGACTCAAAGTCATACATATTGTATTTATGGATGTGGGGTCATAACTAATGAGACCCTTAATACACCAATTGATCAATGTAAATTAGAATAACTCCGACACCAAAACCAAATGCATATCTATGAACTACATAAAAAATCATATGTTTAGGAAATAATTAGATCAATGTTTTCACTAATATCCTCTTCATCATTATGAATTCCTCTTCACACATATCATACCAAAGAAAATTCACCGTATTCATGGTAATACCAGTCTCAGGTTCTTCCATATAAAGAAATTCCTTAATGAACCATATATAATATCCTCGTATCCCAGGAAAATCATTATATGAAACAAATTTATTGGGTATTCTAATGAATTCAAGGTCTCTTCATTCTATAGTTTCACATTATTTCCTGGAGTATAGATAACATGACCAAGAAAATATACCTCTTGGTTCCAAATGTGGAACTTTGAGATATTTTCATAGAGGTGATGTGCACAATGTGTACTCAAAGTATTATCCTGGATTCTAGCATGCGTATTTGAGGTCTTTGAGTATATAATGATACCATAAAAAAGTATCTAAATAAAGGCTGTGAGATTTGGATGGAATTTCCAATTCATGAGATCCAAGAACACGACAAGTTTATTTTTCAACAGAAAATTAATGAATAGGAACTCATATAGTTCATATCTACTCCTAAATGTTGAATAAGTAATTCATCCACTCTAACCTGAAGATGAAGGTTTCCCAATTATAGGTCATTCTTCAAGAACCATCAGGATCCCCCAATGGATCAAACAAGTCATCGATACTCAAAAATTGGTATCTATTATTCATGGTCACCTCGTTTAACTTATTTTAGTTCACACATAACTAAATACATCCATATTAATTTATTGAGAACAAAACTAGAGCACCCTATGGATATGTACTTAGCCTGAAAAGGCCCTTTTAAACTAAAACCACTCTCTACAACTTAGGTTTCATCAATTGGGATGGTTTCATATGATATAGGAGAGGCGATATGGGTTTTGACCCGACACGATTTTTATCATGAAGTCGACCCCTATATAAGGAGGGAATCATGAGGAATTATTTAGAAATATATCCTAATAAAACTCCACTATATGAGGAAAATAGATTGGAGAAACCTCTATGTATTCTGTTATAACCATGCCCAATACATGCACCATAAAATTTGAAAAATGACTTAGGTCCATAACAGTTGTTCCAATACACAGACATATCCTCTCGAATTCCAAGAAAATCACCTTAGAGAAATAATACTTCATATTCCCTATATTTTCCAAAATACTAACACACCTTCATTGGTTTCCTACATGATCCACTAATGTCACCCATCTTCCCACAATCATTTCACCTTACAAAATTCCCTCTAAGAGAGGAGTGGTGATAAAGAACTATATAAAATGATAAGAGTTGGAAGACACTATCGACTTCCCCTATTGATGACCCATAAAATCTTAAGCATATTATATCTTCAACGTATATGAGAAGAAATCCATGATGACATGATTATTAAATGTCACCCATGTAAGACCCCCTCAACTTCCCACGTGGTTCATAATACCCCACCACCTCCTATAAAGAATGAAAAGCATTAAAGAATCCATGATTACCAATCAATCCTATTAGGTGTCCACTAGGTCAATGATTCACAAGATGAAATCAATCAAATTGTCAACATTCTCTATCATTAATATATTCTATGTGGAAAAATCGTGGCTATAGTGGTTCCCCAAACTATTCTATTATAGATGGTATAATAACATGGACAACTGCATTCAAGAAGTACTCATGTTTCATTGAGAAATAGATGCCCAAAATATATCCATATAATATATCATTTATATAGATATATTCAAAATAAAATATATTAATCCAACATTTCATAGTGAATTATATATATATATATATATATATATTATTAATAATATATATATTATATCTAAAGTTAAACTTTTAATGTAAAAAGAATAATTTTAAAAAATATAAGAATAAATTATAATACACACACATTTATATAGTATACACAAAATACATACAAATATAATATTTTATAAATATATTAAATTAATAAATAAACACATATTGAGTCTACTTTTCATAATACATTGCGAGATTTATATATAATATATATACAAAAATATATCAAAAAATTAAATATTTTTATGTAAATGTATAAATATTTCCATATATGTTCGTATGGACATATATACATATATGAAAATATAAATATAAATAAACACACAGACATACACACATAAGAAAATATAAAACATGTACAATTATATATATATATATATATGAACACACACACACATATCTATATATATAACTATATATTCTGAGTGTGTGTATGTATATATATATATATATATAATTACTAATTTGAGTTTGTACATATATTGACGATGATAAAAGATGATAAGAATTAAAATATCACAAAAAATGATTGATTAAAAATACCAATTTTTTTGAATTAGATGTTACTGTTTTTTAAAGTTAGTTAATCCAAACATTTATAAATTTTTTATGTTCACCTTCCACAAATTTCTGATTATTAATTAGAAGTCATGAAATGGATATAGTTTTTTTATAATGAAAAAATAACCTCATCAACACTTACTAAAAAAAATTGATAAGGTTATCATAGAATATAAAAAAAATTCAAATCATTCCCCAAAAAAATCATTTCAATTTTTTTAAAAACTATCCTTAACATTCATTAAAAACATAAACTCACTTTAATACCTTTTAAAATAAAAAAATCCATTATAAAACAATGAAATCATATCATGTAGGTACCTTTGTAAATTATCCTTACAATTATCTATACAAGAACCCTAACAATGGGATCACCTAATTAGATATTTATAACATATCTTGGGAGTAACATATCATTTCAAAACTATATAACATTACCCAATGCATTATAAATCTATAACAGACTCACCCATCAATAGAGCTATATTATGTGCACCAATCATTCAAATAAAATTTCTAAGGCCATATATTTAATCAAACACACACACAGAGAGAGAGAGATATATATATATATATATATAATTATCCATAAAAATAATTTTATTTGGAATTAAATCCAAAAAGAAATAACACTTTCTGGTATATTATAGAAATGATAATAAATTTCAATTTTTTTTGGAAATAAATATTAAAGCACACAGATTATATAAGAGAGGGAATATAGTATAATTTAGAAAAAAACATAAAAATTTATTATAATATTGATAATTAATAATTAAAAAAAATGAATGGAAAGGGTGGTAAATATATTTATGTTATAATGAATTTTATTTTCAATTTAGTATAATGTAAATAATATACCACACTAAAAACACTAAAATTGTTATTTTTGAATAATTTGTAAATAAAGTAAAAAAAGTAAAAATTAAACATTATAAACTTTTTAATAGTAAATAATAATATTCTTGAAGAATTTAAAATAATAAAAGTATATAAAATGAGTAGGAATGAAAATATTAAAACATGTTTTTTAATGAAAGTCCCTCAACTCATATACTGACCCATTTCATTCATTAGTTTACCATGTAATGACCCAGAAATTTCAAGGAAAATTTTTTCTTAATTTTCTTTGGAATTTTACAAGAAGACAGTTTCTAACGGTGCCGGATTCCGAGGCCCGGAGTGCCCGGAATCAATTTCTGAAGTTTGGCTCGGGTACGTTCAGTGAACGAACGAGCGGGAATTACTATCTTTTGAACAAGTGCTCGGAATTGAAATCTGATGGCACCGATGAACTCGCAACACAGGTAAATGATTAAGAGAACCATTAACGTAGTTGCGTTTGTGCTGGAGAAGAAGTTAATTAATGGGGTTTAATTAAAAAAAGTAAATAAAATTGTTGTATCAATTTTATTTCATATCAGGGTGGTTAATTTCTCCCATGGGAAGTGGTTGGTGGGGGCCACATCCACCCAACTGCCCATGTGTGGATAATTGAAAGGGTGGGTCCCACACGAACCCCCACCTTTTCAAATCCCTTAACTCCCCTTAACCCCTCACCTTCCTAACTCCCCATTAACTCACTTTCATTAAATTTTTTTGACAACATGTTATAATTAATAGGGTGAGTTACTTAATTTCAAAATCTTGAAATTCAAATGGTTAAGATGTGTTAATAAAATTAAGACTTGGTCTTATTTTATTATTGTTAGTGTTTTTTCCAACTTGAGAGGTTTGGGAAGCGTGAAGTCTTCTTCTTCTTCAACCTCGACGAAGAACGCGAAGAACACCGTTCTTCAACGAAGAACATCTCCGACGAAGAATGCGACGTCTTCTTCTAATGACGTTTCCTCTTCGAAAGCACCTCGATGTTAACGGAAATGACATTCGTTTTCCACGACGCCCGATTTCCACGACGCTCGTCTTCCGAGGATCGTTGACGTGCACCGTTCCTGAACCAAGGTATGGGTTTGAATCTTTTTAAGTTGGTAATTTATTTCCTTCGAATATGAAAGATAAATCTGACGGCCATATTCCAATTTTTTATTTAAATTAAAAATTGTGAAGGTTAAAAGTTTTACATTTCGTCCAACTGCTATCGATATAACGGGAGGGGATCGGTCCGCACAAACATGGCTGATACCCCTCCCCCCTTTTCTATTCTTTGGTTTTGATTAGCGAAGACGGTAATGCATCGTTTCACGGCGCTTGAGCGAAAGGAGACATGAACGATGCGGGCCATGACGAAGAAACGTGACGCCGTCGCGCCATGTTGAGGGTACAAACGAGGCCGTAACCGGAGTCTGGCCGTGCCGGAAGGACGCGGCATCGTCACGCCGCGCCGGAAGGATGCGGCATCGTCACGCCGCGCCGGATGAGTTTGCAGCCATCTTGGAAGTGGTGGATGGAAAAACCGGCCACCAGAGAACTCGAAGGAGGTAGCCGGAACACGGGCTGCCGGCGTCGGAAGGCGCGGGACCATGGGGTCCCGCGGTGAGAAACCGGCCGGCTCTGCACTGGCCGGCCATTATAGGGGAAAAGCCAGGGGGGTTACACCCCCCAGGTTGCACACCTGGCACGACCCCTTAAAGTGGGCCGCCGTTTTTCAAAAACGAGGGGAAACGCCCCTCCATTGGGCGCGCTCGCGCTCGAGCGGCACGCTGGCCGTGCCGCCGGCCGGGCCGGGCTTCTGGGCTGGGTAGCCGCCCCGGCCGGGTCGACCTGGTTCGGCTGACCCAGGGGGTACTGGGTCAGGCCGGGTCGGGCCCAGACCCCCTATTTTCGGACTGAGTTGGGTCAAACGCTCATATCTTGGCCTACGGACCTCCGATTGACGCGCCGTCAGCGACAACACTAACCTTTGATCGAGACGGTTGTTTCGGTATATCTCACTCAAGTTTTCGGAATATTTTGAGTTTGGCCGGGTTGGTTCGTACACGAAACCAAGTGGGCCCTCAGAGCGGAAACACGCATATCTTGAACACCAGACGTCCGATTGACGTGCCGTTGACTTGGTTGAGTTCCTCCTAGTGAGACGGATATTTTGGCATACTCCGCCCGAGGTTTGGACGCAGGTGGAGTACGGTCATGTTGGTTTTGCCTTAAAAACCAACCGGGCCCCTGGAACGAAAAGGCCAATAACTCTTAGACCGGGCGTCCAATTGACGCGCCGTATGTTGTGATGAGTTCCTGTTGAAGAAGCAAAACTTTTGGGTACATCAAATTCAGACTATGTGACAGTTGATGTATCAGCCTCTCAGCTCGTTGAGCGGACCCTCCCGAACGAGCTTGCTGTGTGCGGGAACCCTAGTGCTGGCTGCGACTACGACTTCGATGACGACTGTGCAGAGATCCTCAGTGGATTCGACGGCGACGACTACAACACTCAGCGATCCTACAGGGATCAGTGCTACAGATCCTGTGTGGGTCCGATCCTATGTGGGACTTTGCGGGGATTAGTAACTATCGATCTTTTATGGATCTGACAGCTTAGATGATTCAGTACTGGTCTTGTATCCTATGTGGTTCCCAGTATAGATGAATCAATGAAGACAGCTGGTCTTGTATCCTATGTGGGTCCTAGCTGTGCTGGTCTTGTATCCTATGTGGGTCCCAGCTTAGATGATTCAAGTACTGGTCTTGTATCCTATGTGGGTCCCAGTATATATGAATAAATGAAGACAGCTGGTCTTGTATCCTATGTGGGTCCTAGATGTGCTGGTCTTGTGTCCTATGTGGGTCCCACCTTAGAAGATTCAATACTGGTCTTGTATCCTATGTGGGTCCCACTATAGATGAATCAATGAAGACAACTGGTCTTGTATCCTATGTGGGTCCTAGTTGTGCTGGTCTTGTATCCTATGTGGGTCCCAGCTTAGATGATTCAATAAAGGTCTTGTATCGTATGTGGGTCCCAGTATAGATGAATCAATGAAGACAGCTGGTCTTGTATCCTATGTGGTTCCTAGTTGTACTGGTCTTATATCCTATTTGGGTCCCAGCTTAGATGATTCAATACTGGTCTTGTATCTTATGTGGGTCCCAGCCTTGATGAATCAGTGCTGGTCTTGTATCTTATGTGGGTCCCAGAATAGATGAAACAATGAAGACAGCTAGTTTTGTATCCTATGTGGGTCCTAGCTTAGATGATTCAGTATCTATGTCTGATCATCTCTTTCACCTTTTCGATGATGTATACCTGTGTGAGCTGAATCCTGTTTCCTTTCCTGTGTGGATTTTGTTGTGTTATCCTGTGTGGATTACGTTTTTATTTTCTGTGTGGAATGTGTATACTTTCCTATGTGGACTGGGTTGTACATGGGCTCGGAGGTTGGAGCATTTTGGAATTGATGACTTGGGTATATGTATGGGCATATACCTAAGCAGTGTCAGTTGTTACTTCGTGATTGTATCTTTTTTTTTGTTGGTTATCCTTTGTGGATTTTGGGAGACCATCGGGGGTCTTGGGGTCCCTACTGAGTAGCTTATCCTCACCCCTGCATGGGCTATGCCCGCACTACACTGTGTTGGTTGCAGACGACGTACAATGTTGATCGTGGTTGAGGCTTGCAGAGAAGGACGGTACTTGGAGGAGGGCCACTAGGCGGGACGTACTCGGAGTGGACGGCGGGACCCGAGGAGCAGTGGAGCTATCTGTACCCACCCTTCAGGTGGGATTTCTAGTGGACAGCTCGGCATAGAGGCTTTTAATTTTCAGTTGTTGTTTTCCCTTTCGAGTTGTACTTACATTCAGTTTGGGTTTGTATTCTGGCCCACTTACTTTCTGCACTTGCAGTTGTACTCTGTTTTTACTTAGTGTTTACTTTTCCACTTGCTTACTCTGTGGTACTTGTTTACTTTACAAAGGCAATGCCTTCCCTTTTTACTGGGATTTACGCGTTGGTGCTAGTCGCCAGCCCCTGGCCTATGGAAGGAGGGCATGGGGTAGTCACAGCAAGGGCCCCGAGAATGGGACGTGACATACCATATTGATTATTAAAATATTATTAGTTTATGTATTCTATGGAACCTTTTTCATGGTCAATCTGTTATCATTATTTAATTTATTTCATTTGTTTTCAAGTTTTATTAGGTTACTAAAATAGTTAAGTTCATGTTGGGTTTTTGTATTATATGCCTAAAATAACATTGATATATTGACTAAGTGAAAAGCGATCATGGTCTCATCATCTAAAAAATATGAAACATGAAAAAATTATTTTTTTATACATTAAAATAAATTTTATAAAATTCCATGTAAGATAGATGTGGAAAATGAAATATGTTATATCATGGAGGTAATAATTTTCACATGCACAAGAGCGACATTTCGATTTTCTAATAAATGGAAAATGAATACGGTATGAAAAAATTCTCTTTATAGAATCATTATTATGTTATTAATTTATATTTATTATTTATTTCTATTCTTGTAACTGGCTATGGGAGGTGGTAATGAAAAATTATTCACATTTCTTCTTAGATGTGGTATTATATATGTAAACATGAGTAGAATAATTATTTACTAATATACTAGATGGTTATGAATGTATGAAATATAATATATATATAATCCAAATAATTTACATAAATTATTATATACTAATTTATTATATATTTATAACCACCAATGTGAGCCTGTGATGGAATGTGACACATATCAGTTTGTAGAGGAGGCAGTCCACATGTATTCACAAGTAATGTATTTATTTTCGATTGAATGGAAAAGAAAAGGAAAATAGTGTTTAAATTAATGTAATAATATTTATGTAGAAATAATATATTTATTTCATTATATTCTAGTAGTTATAAAATAATTTAAGGATGTATAATAAGAAATAAACTTGAAATAGATCAGTATCGAAAAACACCTCTCTTAAGATATCTTCCTTTGACATAAACATCAGGCCATCTATAATTGGTATTTTTTAGAATAAAATTATATATATTAAATGAGTAGTACATTTTGGAATGGTTTTTGACAATTATTAGTTGAGGAAATTGGATTAAAATGTGTGAGGATTTTAGGATATGTAGTGCCCATTTTTATGTGAGGGGAGTATCACTCTTATAAAGGATTAGAAATTTAAATTACGATAATTACCTTCCTAAGGGTCAAGTAAAAAAAATTATAAAATTTAGAAGAAAAGATATATTATGGTAAAATTAATCTCAATGAATAACATTTATTCCATTTTTAGAGTAATTTTATGCTTTATCTCTTAATTTAACCACTAATAACCATTTTAACCTTCACTAGAGTGATAATGTTTTTCCATGGTAACAATTCATTATGAACAAAAATAAAATTGAAAAAATCACCCAATATGAAAATAAAAATTTAAAATATTAAATTCCTTTTTATGATTCTAACTATATAATTGCATGAAATTAATTTAAATATATATGTTCATAACACAATGGAAAATAATTTTTTGATAAATTCCATTTTTAAGTATTAAATTTATTTTATAATGAAATCATATGTAATATTGACTAAAATTGTATTATTTGAATTATTATTAGTAAAAGGTTACATATTTAACTTTAAAACCAATCCAAAACAAATATTTTCATTGTAATTATTATTAAAAGAAATTATTTTTTTATAAAAATTTGTATTTTTTAGTAAAAACTCAAAAAAAAATATTATGGAAAAAATTCCAAAAAATTCAAATGAATCTAATCATAATATACTTAACCGAGAAATGAAGTTCTTTTTATTAATTTGAGACTCTATATACTTTATAACTAAATATAAAAGAAAAAAAACTAATTTTTTGGAAAATATTTTGACTAAAATAAACAGTTTATTTTACAATGAAAAAATCATATAAAATCATAATATTACATATGAATAAAAATAATGTATTTATGAATATTACTAATACTTGAAATTGATTTATTATTATCATTACATGGAATTTCATAATTTTCACATATTAGACCCCACAATATATAGTGGGGTAATTCAGTTTTGACCAATATTAATAATATAGAATTTAATGATCTTCCATTTCCAGAAATATAATTAAATAAGAATTCCACCATGGTGTAGGACTGACATCCATACCACATAATATACCTTTTTTCATTATTTCATTTTTAGCATTATAAATTATGTCTTATATTTTTTCAACGGTTTGTGTATTGCAATGTGATGATTTATGTGAGTTTTTCTTCAATGATCCATACACCACCAGTTCATTGTCCCATAGCGTATATATCAATGGATATCCTACATTGGTTTTTAAGATATCCATGATCTGTTGTTCCACATCTATATTGAATTTTATGATCCATGAAACCCTTATTATGGTGTCCATTCATCTCAGAATTCCAATATAGAGAATTGGAACTACTATATTAGATTTGAATTATTTCAATCTTTTTTTACATTCTTTCTATATTTACATCGAATGTAATTTTCACTACATTTATTATTGAACATATTTTTGTAAGGTGCATATAATTCTCTCTACTAGATCTCGAAATTTTGAATAAGATCCCAACAATCATGAAACATTATATTAGTATTAATATAAGAATTTATATTACTCATAACCATCGCTTCCTAATAATTTAGGACTGATAAAAACAATAACAAATCCCATAGTATATTTGAAAACATCACTCCAAATGATTCCATATATCTTCAAATGTTGTTGAATTTATTCACATGATATTCTATTTTTTCCTTCCTAAATATATCCTCTTATTGAAGAGCCTTTACAATTTGAACACTTTTTTAATTGAGGTTTAATTATCATATATATTGGTAAGAACCTTCATGAACTCCTACTTTATATTAAATGTTTATATGTTATATGAAAAAATAATTTCCAATTACATATATATCATTCTATGTGACTTAATATAAATCATTTCCCATTCCCCATTATCCATTGGTTTTATTTTGACTCATTTAAAAAAAATCTAAAGGACCTTGTTGAACATACAATCCTTCACCCGAATCCTCCAAAATATTAATATTGTCCCATAAAACATTTCAATTTAGATATTTACCTCTTCCAATTTCATTCATTTTAAAATAGGGAACTCGAAATGAAATAAATGAAAATAAATTTTAGAAATTTATTAATGAGATTTATATTGAGTGAATTGATCATTACGAAATGATAATCTATGATACCACTCTTCAGGTTCAAATCCACCATTCAAGAAGTACCTATAGATACATAAAAGTTTGAAAAAATTCTTGAATTTTTGTAAATGGATGAACCCATTAAATGATATTACAAAACTAATAATACAATACACCGAAAATACCCCACTAAAACAACCAAAAAATTGAAACTCTAAAAACAATTGGATTGGAAGAAGTAATAAAAACAAAACAAATAAAGGAAATATGAAAATAGATAATGTGGTTTGGACTTAGTTCATATTTCATGATAACACTGCTACTTTATTTATATAAAAAAATTATGACGTGTATATGTTATCACAACACATTATTATTACATTTATTGGTGACCCCACACCACCTACTTATAGTGGGGATCAATTATTGAAACTATTTATAATTCATTAAAATGTTCATAAAGAGATAATTATATATTATGGATACCTTAATTTACATGGATAAATTTTTTGAGCTATATATTATGTAACATCCTGACCCGAGTTCCATGCAATGGTATCCTGAGTTGGTCGGTCACATAACCTCAATAACACCTCCCCATATTCTAGAGGAAACCTACAAGCAGTGAGGCTCTGGTAAGTGAGTCATGAAGAGACTATACCCTAATTTATCAAAGTAGAACACAAACAGAAATTGATAACCAATAGCGGAAGCACATTTAAATCATAAACAATAACAATGTCATATGATAACCAAAAAAACAAGTACAATATTCAACAGAAAGGGAAAAATGATAATCCAGTAGAAGTTTCATAGTGCCTAAAAATGAATATGAAAAATAAAGACACAAATGACTCCCAAGAGGGTCCCAAACTAGGTTTGGTTACCTCATCCAAACTCAAACCCAAATCAGAAATCTAATCCATGACCATTTCCCTTAACCTATCCCAGAACAGTAAAGTTTATTCAGGTATCGATCAGGTATCCCATGTAAGGTGTGAGTATAACTCATTAGTCCACCGACAATGGTGTTTAAAATAAATCCTACAAAAAGGTAGTGTATGTAGTTCTATAAATAAAAGAATAAAATGCATACACAAGTTTTTATCACATAATCATTTATTCTTTATTTTGTATTTTTAACTCTAGGGTTCCTTGGGATACCCATTTTTAAATATTAACTTTGTGTCATACAAAATACGGAAGCATTCCGTAGGTAATATCATATTTTAATACCTTATTCTTTCCAGAGAATGAAGTATTGAAAGGTCCCATGATATCTGAGTACTTGATTTGACTCATGCTGGAGTTCGAAATATTATCATGTGAGGCTATAACAAAGATTGGAATCATTTCCAATCAATAACTTCACATTTATAACTCACAATTAAAAATTAAAATATATAACAAATTCATAAGTAAGATGACCGTGTTACTTTTCTTACTTTTCAATAGAATGACCGTGTTCCCATTCTCATTACTCATAAGTAATATAGTCATCATACCATGCTTATTCCACAATATAATTACCATGTTCACCTTTTATTTACTCATAAATATAATGACCATGTTACCACACATACTCCTCAATTTAGAAGGACCATGTTACCATTCATTTACACATAATTAATTCATTATTAATTGTCTACATCGATTCCACTACTAATCTTATAATTAGTTAAATACATCAAATCCTTTAGTCAACACACCAATTAACTAAATTACTCAATCTTAATAATTAGTTCTATAATTAATTAATCAATATCACAATTAATATCCCATAATTAATTTTCATGAATTCATTATCTCATTATAAATTATTAACTGTTAATAATTAATCCCATAATTAATTATCTAGATCAAAATCTCAGAGACCATAATTAATTCACAATTTATTATCTCACCACAAGCAATTTGATATCTCATAATTAATCCACTGAATATTTATCTAGATTACAATAGTTAAATCTTGAAATCAATTTCCCAAATTAATTTCCTAATTAGGAAACCCCTTAGTATTATGATTAATTCCTCAACTAATCATTTAATTCAACAATGATTTAGTAAATCAACTGGTCAAGCTAATTAACCCAAATTACGAAAATTAATTTCCAATTGGTGGTTACAATTCTATAATTTTGTATATACCTATAAAATCCACTACAGTGGGAATTATATTTTAGACCACATACCTCAATTTGTTGATAGATGTTTATTCAACCGAAATTCTCAAAATCTGAGCACAGAAATGACATAGATCTGAGTTCTCGATCTAAATATGTTAATCAGGATAAAGGATATCAAGATCTCATCAATATAGATCTAGATATTCAATACTTGATGTAGATCTCACCAAAATAGTTTATATATATATATATATCTAAAAACAGGATAAAATCTACCAAAAGATCAAGGAAGAAAGAAGAATGAACAAGATACGCATAGGGATGAGATCCACTTATTGGGAAAAGAGAGTATCATTGATTTAGGATTTGAATCATAGTTAACATAGGTTAGACTACCTTGGAAACCCTTCAGAAAGCTCTGTAATTGCCAAAAAATGTTTAGTCCTCATCCAATGTCGAAATGGTGGTTTTTGGGTGTTCAATTAATTTTAAAATAATGTTTTGGGTAATTGAAAACCACTAAAATAGTTAACAAATAGTACACTAATCCTGCAGACCACACATTCCAGGTTTGTACGGTTACATGGGTTTGGGTGCCTTGTTTTTCAAACCATGCAGCAGTTGTTCGAACCTCTCTAACCTAGTTTACATGGTCAGCTGGGTTGTTCACATGGTTTACCCAGACAAAGCACCAACCATGCACATACCCATTTTTTCAAAATTTCATAGTAACTCCTCTGAAACACAACCCAAGTCATAAATCTAAACAAAGGTACTTAAATATGCATGAATGTAACTAAATTCATGATTGAGATAACACCAGAAATGGTTGGGGTCTTAAAATCTCCCCACCATAAACTAGCTTATCCTTGAGTTTCACTTCCAATACTTTCTTTGAATCCAACACCAAAAGATCAGGCCATTGATCCCACATATCTACCTACCTTTCCCCATGTTTACCCTTTGACTTGTCCATGTTTCCATAATACACAAACTATCAGAAAATTATTTCTTCCCAACACCTTTTCCATGCCATCAAGCACACATATCAGATGCTCCTCGAATGATGAATCTATCTCAAAACAACCTCATCCACATTGATCACATGAGAAGGATAAGGGTTATACTACTGTATTTGTAACACATGGGAGGCATCATTTTTGGCCTTGTATTTCTGTGGAAGATTCAAACATTACTCCACCGGACCGATTCTCTCCACTACCTCAATCGGTCCAAGAAAGCTAGGTGCCAACATGCCCTATCTCTGTATCCTATGGTAACCCAACCTAAGTGACACCAAATCGAACACGTGATCACCCTCTATAAATACTATGGGTCATCTTATCCTACCAACTTAAGAATTTTTCCTTCTTTCAGCTGTATCCATATATTCTTGAATCAACTACACCTCCTACAATGTCTCCTCCACGAGACTCATTCCCAACAACTACGAAATGATTTCTTCCCTTCTGCATAACAGTGATCCACATAGCTTACCATAAAGTGCTTCATATGGTGCTATATGTAATATTAAATAATATTTATTTTAATTGGAATAATCCACTAAATGATGTTGCTTCTCCTAAGACCTAATGATGTTAGGCACACATTGCTCCAACATATCCTCAAGCACCTGTTTAATACTTTCTGATTACCCATCTTTCTTTGGGTGGAAATCCAAACTTAATAACACCTATGTACGAGGAAAGTTTTTCATGTCCTTATAGAAGATTAATGTATAGTGTATAATGCGGTATGAAACTATTCTCTATGACACCCCATTAGATGAACTATTTCCCAAACATACAAGTCTATCAGCTGTTAAACTATAACAATTTCCATTATAGGAATGAAATATGCTACCATTGTCAGTTCATCCTCAATGACCAAAATAACATCATTATTCCCATGAATATTTGGAATAACCACCAGAAAATCCATTGTTATGTCATCCCACTTCCATTTCAGTATAGGCAATGATTGTACTAATCCTCCATGTCCTTAATTCTCTACCTATACCATCTGACAGGTGAATCATCTTTTCAAAAACCTTGTTATCTCTTTTTTCATTCCTAGACACAAAAAATATCATTCTAGATCACAATTCAATTTGGTTACACCTGATTGTGCCTCCCAAATTGAGCCATGAAATTCTCACATAATATTCTCTCATATGCTCGTTAGTAAAACAACTCAATTCTTCACATATATGATCTCATCCTCACTTATCCACAAGTTCGAAAATATATCCCCTCCTTAAAAAATTACCCGCAATGTTATTCATTCTAGGTACTCATACATTCTATCACAGATCCATCTCAAAAGAGTAGACTTCACTACAACTGAAACTGGAGTCACCTGGTTTTGACTCCCTCAAACAACCACGTGCATTTCTTCTAGCATGGTTATCGTCTTCCACTCTGCACTAGAATTCTGAACCATATATTTCAGAGTTTTCATACTCAAGGAATCAAGCACACTATTTCCATTCCTAGGTGTATAATCTATTTCAAAATCAATTGACTATATATAATCTATAAATCTACTCTCTAGAAGATTCAAATCATGGTGTGAAAAGATATACTTCATGCTCTTGTGATCTGTATAAATTGTGATCTTTTCTCTCAAAAGGTAGCACTGCCACAACTAAAGATCATGAACCACTACTTCAAACAAGAGGTTGTTCTTAGTGAAATTCTATTCAAGTGGCCTCAACTACTGAGACCCATATGCCACAACATGATCTCCCTGAATCATCACATATCAATGTATGATCCAAAAAGTGTCATAATAAACCACATACTCCTCACTTGACTCAAATAAGATCAAAATTTGTGTCTATATAAATCTATCACTAAACTCACAAAAATATCTCTCACAAGCCTCTAAATATTCACACTTTACTCCCTTTTTGGTCATTCCCAAAAAAGGTTCTACCAAATATAAAAAGTCTTCAGATGAATCTCCTCTAATATCCAGCTAATCCTAGAAATCACGGGATATCAAAAATATTTTTGGGATTCCCCCCAAAAGCCACTACTTAATCCTTGTTTGGGTGACTAACACACCTTCCTCTAAGATGATGTTCCCCAAAATGTGTACCTATTTAATACAATACTGACACATAGATAGCTTGGTGTATAGTTGGTACCCTCTCAATTTACAAAAAATGATTTCAAGATGTTAGGAATGGCCTTCTTGAGACTTGGAGTACACCAAGATGTCATCCAAAATCACCACCTAAAACTGTTCTTGAGACAGATGAATGATCATGTTCATCAAGTCCATAAACACTACTAGAGAATTATTCATCCAAAATGACATTATTAAAAATTAAAAAAGGTTATACCTACTTCTAAAAGTAGTGATTTGTATATCATAAGTCTACCTCTCAACTAATGATACCCCGATATCAAGTCGATCATTGAGAGCACATAAACCCCCCATTAAATGATAAAAAAGGTCATCCATGAAAGGAAGTGGATATCAGTTCTTGATTGTAATATTATTCAACATTCATTAATTGGCACAAAAATGTAAATTCCCCCCAACCTTCTTTCCAAGAAAAATAGGTGAACCCCAAAGCGACGTAATTGGAAAAGTAAATCATTTATACTTTAACTCCTCCAACTGAGTCTTGAGCTCTTGATACATTGTCGGTTAGATTCTGTATGGTGGAATAGATGCAGACTCATCCCTCAATATGACCTAAATAATGAATTCCACAACTCTCTCAGGTGGTATCCTTGAGAAGTATTTATGAAAGATGTCCTAAAATTGTTTTACTATTAGTGTAAGGACATCATTCTTAACACCACCATCATCTAGAAATAAACTAGAAACTTAGGTTCTGAGCTATTTTAGTTATTGAGTAACTTGCCATGTTCAGCCTTACAAGATATCTCACTCTCCACGATGAATATTTTGCTCGCCATTATGAGAAAAAAATTCCACTCTCCTATTGTAATAATCGATGTGGGATCAGTAGAAGACTAGCCGATCAATCCCTATAATTAGGTCAAATACAGTCATATCAAGAACATAAGGATACCATAGAAAATGATAATCCATGATCCATAGTGAACATCTATTTCATAAACAGATATTTCTAGGCTATAATCATCATAGTGTATCAATAGTCATTACCCTATTGATAATATCCACCTTCAGTCTCATACCATTAACATGTTTCATACATATAAAGGAATTTGAGGCTCCAGTATCAAATAAAGAACTAGATAAAGTATAAGATACTATAATAGTACCTCTCACTATCGATTGTCCAGCCTTACTATCCACAAGTATAGGATGTAATACATGTAACTGTGTTTCCCCTATTCCTTGTGACGTTGTCTGACTTGCATAAGTAACAACACTCTTCTAATATTGGCACTCCTACTGAAAAAGACCATGTCCACTACCTATACAGCCTCAGCCAATAGAACCCCAACTGCTAGACCGATATGGTGAAGAATATCCTCTTCCCATACTTTCACTCTCCCTGCCCCTCCTTCAATTCTAGTATGTCATTGTGATCTTCAGAACTTATGTATATTTTTCATCTTACCACATGATCGACAATCTACAGGTGGTTGGGAATAATTTAGATGATATTGTATCATTCTACCTCACTGATGAAAGATTACCCCGTTAAGTTCTTGTCCAATCTACCCTCCTATATGAGTACATTGTTTCCTACTACCTTGTCTATAGTAATCATAACAACACTTATTTCTCTCATAAATCACACCTCTTGGACATCCTATAACATCTACATATGCATTACTGGATGCATCCCTCATGTACCCTTCAACTATGAGAGCTTGATCCACCACTTTCGTAATCTTCATCAGCCTGAAAGTATTCACAGGGGACTTAATCTCACACTTATGTCCACCCTGATTTTTTTTCATAGCTTCTTCACCTCTTACTAATGTTGGAGAAGCGTGTTGTTGATTTGTGTAGTGTCTAGTATAGTCCATCACCAAAATTCTCCCCTATATCAGATTCATGAAACCAAAATATTTCTCTTACCTTATCATTATAGGTTAAATGTACTCCAATAAACTCTCCAATAATTCTGTCCATAACTCAACGTTATTTAGTACAGTTCGTGCATAAATGTATCACCAACACTTCACTAAAACCCATACCATATACGTAGCCAACCTAACCCTCCTATCCTATGAGGTCTCCAAATGGTCATGTATTGTCTCAATGGAGTCATCCCATAATTCAACTCCCCCAATTTCACCCACTCCAGTAAAAGTCAGTGGGTGTTGCAATTGAAATTCCCATGTTAACTTTGAAATTATTTTCACAATCTCCCCTATGGTTTAATTACCAAAATTTCATGAAATGAGAAATGTTATTTTGGAAATTTTCCCCTTCATCATTAGTTGGCACAATAAATTCCTAAATTTCCCAGACTAGAAGACCATTCAAAGCCATGCCTCACGGTCGTTCCCTCAACAAGTGTCATGGATGAATAAAATCTATATTACTAAACAGACATCAATGGTCTCATGACACAAACTTATAACATTTATGTAAGAGGATTAATCATAATAGGTCACAAAATGTACTCTCCCCACCAATCACCACATAGTCAAACTGAGGAGTTATCTCTACCCTTAACCATCCTACTACAAGGATTTTGTTTACAGTAATAAAAACACTATCATAATCAATTTTCTCAATTAAACACCCAATTATTGTCATTTTTCCTTATTTTTTCAAAAAAATTCAATTCATGTTAGGCACTATTTTTTATATTAATCTCACAACAAATAAAAGATTTTATGTTAGAAACCTACCCATAACACATTTTCACATGCGTTCATAAGATGATGTCTACCACAAAATAAACATGAGTGCTAGAATATTGCATGAAGACTCATCTTTAATTATATTCTGGGCCACAAATCAGTACTGAGAAATTCTATGAAATAATAATCACATCCTTATATAAGTGCATTACCAAAGGTGAAATAATATTCATCTGTAATAGTAAAAAACAATAACAAAAATCCAACCTTTAGTACTCAGGATTTCCCTCATACATTAGTTTTTTACTCTTATGAATGAGCCTATTACAAGGCCTTGAATCTTCCTTGTCCCTTTTCTAACATTACATAAATAGTCATAAAATGAAGAATAAAGAAAACACATGTGACAAAACTTTTTAACATCCTAACATGGGTTCCACAGAAGGGTTCCCAATGATGGTCGGTCACATGACCTCAGGGGAACCTCCCCACATGCCAATGGTTTCCAAATAACTACGAGGGTATAGTATTTCAGTCATCAAGAGACTATATCCTATTTTATCAGAGTAAAACACCAGAAAAAGTTGATAAAAATAGTATAATCATATGTAAATCATAAACAATACCAATTTCATACCAAAAAATAAAGTACAATATTCAAGAGAATGTGAAAACATTCTTTTCTAACACAAGTGTCAGATTTCATAAAAATGAAAATGAAAATGAAAAATAATGACATTAACAACTCCCAATATGGTCCAAAAACACTTCTGGTTCCCTCATCTAGGCTCTAACCCAAATAATCAATCTAATCCAAGGCCTTATCCCTTATCCTCTCCTACAACAGTAATGTCTATTCGAGTACTGATCAAATAGCCCCCGTATGGTGTGAGTAAAACTCAATAGTCCCCCACCAATGGTTTCCAAAACAAATGTTGTAAAAATATAGTGTATATAGTTCTATATAGATAATACTATAAAGTATAAATAAATTTTTATCACATTATCATTTATTCTTTATTTAGTCATATTAACTCCCAAGGTCACCGGGATACCTTTGCATCATTACTAACATCATCTCATAATAGATTCTGATGCATTCCCTAGTTAATATCATATCTTAATGCGTTCTTATTTCTAAATATTGATGTATTAAAATGGTCAACGATATCTCAATACCTAATTCTACTCATGCGGAAGATTGAAATATTCTTGTGTGATACCATAACTCCAATTTCAATCATTTCAATTCTTTAATTCGACATTTATAAGCCACAATTCCAATGTAACCAATATCGAAATTTCATAAGTAAGATAACCATGTTATCATGATTACTCCTCAATAGAATAACCATGTTCCATTTATCTTTACTAATAATTAATTTCAGCATGTTACTCTGCTTACTCTTCAATAAAATGGAAAAGTTCTCATTATCATTACTCAAAAGTATAATGACCATGTTACATTGTATACTTCCAAATTTATAATGACCATGTTCCCATTCATTAATACATAATTAATTCATCATTAATTATCCATATCAATTCCATTACTAATCTAATAATTCATTAAATACATCAAATGCATTAGTTTACCCAACAATTAACTAAATTTGTCATTCCTACTAATTAATTGAATAATTTATTAACCAATAAAAAAATTCATATATGATAATTATTTTTCAGGAATTAATTATATCATTCTAAATCTCAAATCATCATAATTTTTCACACAATTAATTATCTAGATCATAATCTTGAAGCACATAATTAATTCAAATTTAATTATCTAAACTCAACCAATTTGATATCTCATCACTAATCCCCTTATTTATTATCATCATTAAAATACCTAAATCTTGAAAAAAAATCCCCAAATTAATTATCTAATATTTAATCCCATTAGTATCTTGATTAATTCCACAGCTAATCTTTTAATTCAAAAATGACATAGTAAATCAATTGGTCAACCTAATTATCCTAATTTATGAAATAAATTTCTAAAAGATGATATAAATATTATAATTTTCATTATATGTATCAAATCCATGAATATGTGAATTATGTTATAGAAAACATACCTCAATTCTTTGAAGAAAATTCATTCAATGGAAACTCCCAAAATTTGAGAAGCGCTACGATGTTGATCTGAGTTCTAGGTCTAAATCCCTATATTAAGATAATAGATATCAAGATGATATCAATCTAGATCTAGCCCTAAAATACTAGTTATAGATCTCTCAATAATGGTTTATATATACAAAAACATAGGATATAGTACACCAAAAAATCACGGAAGAGAGAAGAATGAATTGGATTTTTCTTCTAGATGAGATCCTCTTACCGGGAGAAGAGAAGATCTTCATTTTGGGCTTTGAATATTGAAGAATAGATTCTGACCAACCGATGAATCCATGTAGAATGCTCTATAATTGACTAAAAATGTTTCTTCCTGGGATAAGGTCAAAATTTTGGTGTTTCTATAGCTTTAGGGATTTTAAAATATTTGTCCTGGTAACTAAAAACCACATGTACGATTTCCAGTTTAAGGATACAAAGTATTGAAAACTGTGAGTGAACCACGCATTCCTTATTGTCTAGGGTTTCACAGTTTCTTTTATTTGGGAACATGCTTTTTTAAACCATGTGGTATCCATGAAAACCTCTCTATCTAGGTTTATATGGTTAGCTAGGCTAGGCAGACAGTTTTCCCTAATCGTGCACCAACTGTGCACAAACCAATTTTCTACTTTTTTTAAATCCTCCCAAACACACTGCAAGACATCTCTCCAAAAACTTTAACTTAAATAAGTTTGAAAAAGTCTTGAAATGAAGCCTAATATATCTCTATAAATGGTTTGGATCATACACATTGAAAATTTATGATGACTAAGATGTATAAAAAATGTTCACCCGACATAGAGTCCTTTACCCACTCCTATTATCCAGATGTGGTAAATAGAAAAAATGGTTTTGGAATATTTTTTATTTAAAACATGATTTAATTTTTTATTATTAATTTAATACAATACATAGTCAATATACATTTCTTGATGGTCCAAAATTTGTTCCCTGATTGATGTTGTGGTGGGTGCTTCCAAATCGGTGGTTCCAAACCCATCATGATCTTAGACCCCTTTGGTTACCCATAGAATACACCACCTTAACCACATTCTCTCTATGAATAGGGAAACATATTTATATGTATTGTTATGATAATTCTAACATAGCCTATTGAAATATTTAGTTACTATGAATTCCAAACAAATGATTCCCTATTAAAATTTTATTACAAAATATTAATCATATGTTCGAGGTCCCTTGCAAAACTGTTTTTGATAATTGTCATATGGACCATGCCAACCACTAGTAATATTCTATTTACCCAATAATTCCACTAGGTATTAATATATTGTTTGGTATTGCACCCGAAAACAATCGATTAAATTAAATTAGGGAGTCAGTATTCACCATTTTTCAACACATTCCTCCAATCATTAAAAAAAATTATATTCCACAATATTCTATTATAATTTTACTCTTAAAGGGATAATAAGGGACAAATAATCATTTCATTATATTTTTTTATAATATAATATATAATGTTTTTTATAATGTTAAAATAATGTATTCCGAAATAGTTTCATTTATTATGAAAATGAAATTATTCCATGTATTTTGAAAATTTTAAAATTCATTCTAAAGGTGATATGCCCTAAAATATAACATGAATACGATATATGGTATCTTATAATAGGGTATTATATAGGGATGAGATATGATATGATGGATAATATTCTAAGGATGATATACCATGGGTGGGTATATAATTTGATATGATATTAAAATTTAATATAATTATTTCCTAGGACATTTTTATTATATGAAGAAGAATTACTGTATTCTATTGTGAATCATATTTTACAACCCATACTACTCTCTATGATTGTTCCGGGCTTCTAGAATTAAGCGTGTAGTGCCTCGGCCTCAGTATCCTAGATCTAGTGTTGTGATTCCATTACATTGGAATATTTTATAAGTAAATCGTGTCCCATTGGACTGAACTAAAAAGTATCCTTGACAAACAAGTTACAAACATATGTCTTGTATTACAAATAAATACACTAGTTACAACATATTTTTTTCTCATGAGGATAATAACATTATTCCATCTAGTGTATCCTAGAATGTCATTCTTTTCACATTACATAGATTTATGTGAAAAAGAAATAAAATAAGTGTGATATCAAATTTTTAGTAACTATAAAGTATAGTTGAATCAATAATAAATCAATTAGTCTAGTTAATTCTGGAAGGATAATAACTAAAAAAAATTCCATATAATAAATAAAATGACAAGGATGTCTATAAAAAATATTGAAAGGTAAATAAAATAAAAAAATATTCCATTTAAATAAATGGGTAACTCATAATCAATATGGAAGGGTAAGAAATGGAAACACATAAAATTTAATAAATGAAATGAGAATTAAATGAAACCACTGATTTATTATAGTTAAAATTTCATGGATAATAGACACTCAAACAAAATAATGGAAATGATTAATTATTTGATGTTATGTTTGAGGTATATAAAAACCTATACCATCAAGACCTTTCAAAAGACATTTTAAATCTATTGGTATAAATCTATGTATTCTAGTTAGAAATAAAATCAAATGGGTTTTTTCCAACTAATTTCATCTCATGAAACAACCAATTCATCGATGGGATTACATTAAACATTCCTCAACCCCTATGAATTTTATCAACCAATCCCCAAACCAAATATCTTTCATTAACTGATCCCTAACCCATTTAGTTAATTCCCAAATCATTCCATATATATTGAAATAATGAATTTATATTAATGAAAAATGTTTCTTTTAAAATATCCATATTGAATAATGGATATATATTTATAAATATTTCCATATATAATAAATTAAATGTCAATGTAGAAACAATATGAAAGAATTATATACGGTTTATTCATTGAACTTATCCATAATAAATTATACGAATAATTGTGGGAAATTCAATGTTCAATGATCATAGGAAATTGAATATTTTAAGGGGACTAAAAGGAATCAATTTAGTGAAAATAATGACTATCCTTGGTAAAATAAATAATAAACGATAAAAAAGAAGAATAAATATTATTTCAAAAAAATGTTTCTATTGTGGTGTACGAAAAAAGGGTTGTATTCATTAATGAGTGAAAATACATTAAAATGAAATCTAAAAAACATTCATTATAGAAAAATCCTTTTTATTCTGACAATCATATTGAAAATAATTTTCATTGAAATTCAATTTTCTAAAAACATGTCATTTAAAAATTAACCTTTTAAATATACAAATGAATCTTCAAATAAATGATAATGGATAATTATGTACATTCTATACAAGTTAGAATGAATATTCATTATGTATGGTAAATGTTAGAAAATTACCATATTAAGAATGAGACACACAAGATTCATTTAAAAAATTTGTGAAAGAAAAAAATGGTAAAATGTATTTAAGAAAACATATTTTAAAACGTTAAAAAGTTTTGAAAACATTTTTATAGAATAATTTTTTTATCAAAATAGATGTACTCCGACTAAGGATAGAAATGAAGTCGAGTTTTCATAAAAACAATTTCTAAAATATTTATCGTAAAAAAGAATATAAAATGGTATCATTATATAGAAATGTTCATGAATAAAACTTTTATAATAAAATGAAAGAATTTATTAAATAATTATTTAGTAATTTCCTTTTATATAAATTAATGTTAGAAAAATCCAATAAAAATTGAGATGGCATAATAACCCCATGAAAAACCAATAATGTTGATGTGAGAATCAATAAATGAATATATTTTGTAGTTGAAAATTAAAACCACATAAAATAAGTTTAAATAAAAAAATATATATTATATTTTATTACAGACATATGAATAGAATATATGTGACAACAAGGATGTAATATAATACAATTAAAAGGAATCATGTTATAAAATTCAGTAGCACTTAGTATATTTTATCTCAAATCCCTTGAGAAGAATTTAATAAAATTACAACTCAAAATCAAATTAATATATAACAATTCATGACATAATATATAAAAATGTTTATTCTATACACCTTAAATATTATTTAATCGGTGAATATGAAATTTTTCTCGCAAATGTGATAATGGAGAAGAAAATCCATTACACTGTGTTTCCTTTTTGGGTGAACATCCTTCAACCTACTATATAGTGGTCTAAATCAGGTTATTAACTTATTAAATAACAATATTTATATTAATAATATAATATATTATCTTTTTATAATATCTTATTACCTTTTTGTTAATAATATTTTATTATTTTCACTATTTCTGGTGTTAATTGTATAGTTTTTCAAGTATGATTTAACTTGTTAGTTATTGTTACTATTACATAGATCATGATTTAATCATATTAATATTTTAGAACATGATTTAATGGTTATATATATATAATAATTATATATTTATAATGTATATTCCGTAATATTTGGAGATATGAAATTAAATGCACTGTTTATGGAGATGGTAGGCCATACATATGCATGAATGCAATATTCATTTCATTATCGTATTCAAATAATGAAATATTAATAATATATATGTATATTATAATTTAATTACAATATATAGGCCAAATATGGAATTTAATTTTACTAAAATCATTCTTTATATGTTCCATGTATACTATGAACAAATCACATCACATTCAGGTGGTGGTAGTCAACACTTCCACAAAAAATGTCATCATATTTACACAAAATTGAAAATATATGGATATGTGTTATATAAAAATTAAATAAAAATTATTAAATTAAAAGTATCATATATATCATATATAAAAAACATTACCATCATAATTCCCAACACGGGAGGTGGTAAAGGAAGAACGAACAATCATCATTTCATGAGGTGATAGACCTCAGTATACAAAAATCTTGTGTTCTTTATCCATTAGAAGGAAGTGTGTTTTCATGTTGGTGAAACAGTTAATATAAAATAAAATAATTATATTTATTATAGTAAAATTTTTATTTAATCATTTAATAATAATATTTTATGTTGTGTAGAATAAAAATAAAAACAAAATTCTTGATCAACGATGTTGCATCTTATTTTAGTAACCGCTTTGGGTTTGCGCCAAATGGATTACTTGAATTGATTTATTCAAAAAGATAGGTCTATAGGTTTATGGGAGGGATGTGGGGAGATTATTTTCTCTGAGTTTTGGCAATCAAAAGGGCTTCAGATGTATAAGTAAGTGGGAGTGTTGAGTGCCTTTTTACTATAGAGGAGGAGTGGAATTCTTGAAAATATAAAAAAGTAAACACAATTGAGAGGTCTCCCTTAAATCATGTGCATCCCATAATGTTTAAAATTATATATATGGGAGGATATTGTCTATATATAGACAAAAAATGTATTTTGGACAAGTTTCAAGGTCTTTTTGTCCCTTATTCTTAATGTTTAGTACCGTATTTTACTAATTTTTCTATTAACCACTGAAATTAATTGTAGTCATTTTTACTAATATGTTTGTTCAAAAAATAATTTTACCTTTTAATAAATTATATATTATTTTGATTAAAAATATTGAATCAAGTTAAATAGTTTCAGTCATAAAAGTGTTAGAAATTAATTTAAATTTGATCCCACATATGGGATGATAAAAAAGGTTTTTAAATTAAAAATATTCCGAAATATTGAGTCTATTTAGAAATAATTTCAAATAAAAATTGATTCTAATTAACAAAATTGTAATAAAATTTCTATAATTTATATAACATGACATTAAAACAAATTTAAATATAATTTTACCTTATAAATAAATTATATGACGAAGAATTTTTGAATAAAAATTCATTATTTTTCACTATTAATAAAAAATAAAAATTCTCAGAAAAATATCTAATATTCGACCTAAGCTAAATTTTATGTTCCTATTTAAAAAATGAGAATTATTTTTATATATAAAAATTATGAAAGTGAAAAAATTTAAATTTAAAATAGGTTCATCATTAAATGGTGGTAAAATTGTCTTTAAAAAAATAAAGGTTTTTATGTGTAATATTGTGTTTTCTCATTGCATATGACCATAAAATATATTGGGTGAATGTGAAAATATTAATTGTATAAATAATATATATATTCTCCTCATTTCTTGAATACTAATAATAACATCCTATTTAATGGCTAGGTTGTATCTTGTTATGTTAAATAATAATATTTAAATAATGAAATATTTTTTGGTAAAATTCAATCATCCGTGTAACTCGCGTCGTTAAAGAAACATGTATTTTTTGTGTTATACACACACTAAATTGATATCACATTGTTTTTAGGATATATAATGAATTTATTTTATTTGTAATAGTAAATATGTTGTAATTTCACGGGATATTAAATTCCCTTACATGCTTGGTGTTTCATGTCATACTTGATATCGAATACAATGTTCTTACTTTAGAATTTTATGGGTTTACATTCTCCACACATCCAAAAAAATTTAACCTCACGATTTAAAATCTATCTTGTTAAAAAATTTATTGATATTTCTTATGCTTACATCCCACATCAAGATAATTCTTTAATTAAACATCCTCTTGAAAAGAGATAATTTGAATGACAATGTTCACATGGAATAACATATAACTAGGTCTCTATGAAAGAGAAAATTTTTAGGAAGTGGATATATGTAATTAAATGAAAATAGTAAATTTTTATAAGGATCAATTGATTTCATCATTTACAGAAAAGTGAATGATCAATGGAATATTGAGGGAATCCAAGCCATAAATATGTAATTATTTAAAATGACATCAGTAACAAAAATAAGGTATTCTGACAAATTTTTTTAAATAATTTCTTTAATGTTTATTAATTATTTTAATACCTAAGAATATAATTAATTTTAATTTCTTGAAACTTTTCAAATTAATATGAACAATTCCTTCATTTAGTTGTTATTTTTTCAAATTCCAATTCATCCCTTAGTCCATGAAATAAATATCTTTGAACGAACCCCTATCTTTGAAGAACTAACATATTCTTTTAATGGATAGTAATGCCAATAAAACTAGTCATTATATTTTTTAATAAATATTAAATAAAAATATGGCTAATAAATTTTTCTATAATCCTAATAGAAACACTATTGTTTTATTATTAGTATTTATTCATCAAATATTTTAGCTAAAATCAATTACATATTAACCAAGACATCAGGACTGATAGTTGTAGGCACCAAACCCTTATCGTCTATCATTAATGGGTTTAAGACCCACCACCTTATAGGAGGTCCTTTTTCTAAAACCATAATATTTATAAAATAAATATGATGTAAATCCTTTCAATTTACTCCTTAAATATCCTTTTAACTAATGTTTTCAATAAAACCCAAATACATAGAGTAATTTATCCATTTATCTCTAAATTGGTCCATAGTTTATGTATTATACTTTACAAAAGGGCATTCACTAGAGTGATTCCTATGCCCTTATAATCAAGCTAATGAACTATAAATGGTTTCATAGGATTTTTTTCCTTCTATCATACTCTTCATTTTTTCTCAGAAATTCTTTGTATTATATCCTTCATTCCCACACATCTACTATTCCACCTTTAATTTGATAAAAATTCATCGGTGACACCATCAAAATTTCTTGTATAATGGAAATTTAATATTCTTCTATCCATTTACTTCACCACATATGCTCTTAGAAAACACAATCATTCTCTTATTTTGTGAGTTTAGAATTTGGTTAAGGTATATGTTGGTAATAATATTTTACAAAACCTAATTAAGAATTAATATTATATATTTCACACCTATAAATTTTGATTTCGGTTTCTCATTATCACCACTATTTACTTCATGTAAAAAATTAAAATGAATCATTTGGGTTCCAGACATTGTCTAAAACCAGAAATCATATTGTGAGAAACAGTTATCACGGTATAAAAACCATATAAACTTTTTTATTTTATATAAATCTTGACACATTTTTTTATAATACACCATAGGTTTATCCTAGGTCATTCATTATCATTATCTATTAAAATACATCATAATTATTTGTAAAGAAAATGTGGACTCTCCTAAGAGTATCACCCAATAGTGTCAAACTAGGAGACCAGTAAGACTCATTGTCATGCACTGGGTTGAGCTAGAGTTTGGAATGACAAACCTTGTTAGATTTTGTATTTCTAGGTACATATGTTCTAGAACCAAGTCCAATTGTAGTATCAAGATATGGATTTATTTCTAGTAATACCCACATAATATCTACTATACCAAAATTAAATGATTTTTTATATACTTATCCTCAATGACTACCTTAGGGTTATGTTCTCTAATCTATGTTTTCTGAAATCTTTTTCCCTTTCTTTTTACTAAACTTTATATGATACCAATTATAGTTCCATTACCCTAAAAACCCATATCCAGTGGCATTCTACCATTAAATTTGCATAGGCTACAGATAAATCAAGTCCCAAATGACATAATGGTTAGGTAGTCTTTGTAATCCAGATACATACGTGAGTCTTTTATTAAAAATGAATAGACTAATTGAAACATTCTTTTTTTTTCAGATATTAAGTTTATTCCATATAGCGCATACTTTAAAATATTTCCTATTATACTTATTGGATTCCTAGGGATAGGAAATGAAATAATGGCGAAGTCAATAACCATGTAATGGTAAATTAAAGAGGAATACATAATGAATCAATACGAATAATAAATATGGAAATATAATAACTAAACTCACAAGCCACACAATCATTAAAATGAGAAGGAATTTCTTGAAAAATATACCATGGTGAATAACTAAAAACACATTATATTTAAATAACTTGATAAGTAATAATCAATATGAAATGGTAAGAAATGTAAACACAAACCATTTGATTAAGGAAATGAGAATGGAATGCATCCATAGATTTTGACTTATTTAAAATCTAATGAATAATAAATAAAAAAATTGAAGTAAATGATTAATTATTGGGAATCATGTTTGAGGCCCATGAAATCCTATACTATTAATACCATTCGAAATATTGTTTTAATATATAGGTATAACCCCATCTATTTTACATAGAAAAAAACTCAAAGGGTTCATCTCCAACTAATTTCCTCACATGAGACTACCAATGCATTGACGGGATTAATTTAAATATGCCAATACCTTTAGGGATTTAATTAAATAGTCCCTAACCCATAGAGTTTACATTATCTAGTATCCAAACAATATTCTGAATTTCCAATGCATTCCTCATATAGTGAAATACTCAGTTTAAATTAATGAACAATGTGCCTTATAAAATATCCATATTATATAATGGATATGGATTTTTTAATATTCTCCAACATAATAAAATTACTATCAAAATAACCATTTTATGTTATAATGATATTTGGTTTAGGAAAAAAACAGATGCATAATAAATGATATGGATAAATTGGTAAAATTCAATGTTCAATGATCATGGTAAAATAAATATTTCAAGGAAAATTAATGGAATCAAGCTATGAATATGAATATTATTTTTTGTTCAAATAAATCAAAAACCATCTAAAGAAATAACAAGGTTGGTATCATTAAAATTTATTTGATGTGGTGTAAAGAAAAGGGTTGTTGATGTTGATGAATGATTATAATATAAAAAGGTCTTCAAAAAACATCTTTGAGGAAAATATCATTTACATTAAGAAAATAATTAAATATTTTTATTTGAAAAGAATAGTTTTTAAAAAAATCAATAAAAATTATAATTTTAAAATTACAAAGTGATATTCAATGAAATAAATAACGTTAATTTCATACATGTCGTATAAGGTGAAAATAACATTCGTTTTATAAGTTAAATGGTTAAAAATGACTTGTTAATAAAGAGACATAATGATTCCATTAAAAAACTTAAAAGAGAAAGTGTAATATTTCATTAAAAATTTATTTTTAAAATGTTAAAAATCAGTTTTTAAGATATTTTTAGAAAATATGGTTTTTATAGGAAAACAGGTTCTTTGAATAAAGAGAGAAATGATGTTGGGTTTTCTTAAAAACATTTTATAAATCATTTTGAGTACTAAAGATTAGGAAAATTGAACTATTACTTGGAAGAGGTCATTATTAACAAAATTATAATAAAATCAAATTATTTATGCAAAATGATTTAATAATTCCCTCTTATGGAATTTCAATTCTAATCAATCCCAAAAAAAATTGGGATTGTGATGTAAACTATTGAAAAACAGGAACATTAATTTTGAATCAATAAAAGAATAGATCATTCATGTAAAATGTAAATACACCTAAAGAAAGTTGAAAATAAATTAATATACAATAAAAATTTAGTACACAAATAATCTTAGAGTATTAATGATAACAAGGAAGTGTTATAATCCAATTAAAAGGAATCAGGTTACGATATTCTTTACAACTTGGTATCTTTTAACTCAAATCCCCTTAGAATAAATATTTCAAGATGAAACTAAAAATACAATTAATATAAAAAAATTAGCATTATAATATGACAAAATTGGTAGTAGATACACCACACATGTGAATTAAGTGTTGAATATAACATTTCCTCATAGATATAAAAAGTGGGATGAAAATTACATACCTTGTGTTTCCTTTTTGGGTGAACATACTTTAACCTTATGTATACTGGTCTAAATAATTTTATTAAATTAAAATAGAAATATATTAGAATAATAATATCTTATATAATCTTATTACAATATATTATTAATGATTTGTCAACAATCATTCATTATTTTCACTATTTGGGGTGTTAATTGTCTAGTTCTTCAAGTATATTTTGGCATGTTAGTTGATGTTTATTTTATATAGACCATTATTTAGTCATATTTAGAAAGTAAAAAACGAAGTAATTATCAAATATATTCAGTTATATATATTTAGAGTAATCCATAATATTTTGGATAAATAATTAAATCCATTCATCATGGAAATGGTAGGCCATACGTACCCATGGCCATTAATTTTATTTATTTTCAACATTAAAAGAATGAAAATTATATGATATATATGTATATTATAATTAAATTATTATATTTATTTAATATATGTCACATCTTTTTTATATATATATCCTTTATTTGTTTCATGTATAGTGTGTATGAATAACATAACTTTATGGAGGTGGTAGTCCAGACATCGAAAAATGATGTTATTGTGTTTACACAAAATGGGAAGCATAAGGGTATGTGTTAAATTTAGATTAAATAAGAATAAATAAAATATTAATATCATATATATCATATATATCATATATAAATAGTTTTAAAATCATAATTACCACCGTGATAGGTGGTAATGGATGAACGAACAATCATCATTTCATGAGATAGTTGTCGCTGTACACACGAATGAAAATTTTGTTATCCATTAGATGAAAATTTCAGTAATTTTATTTAAAAACCATAATGTGAAAACATATCATTATAATAATGATATTTTTATTATTATTTAAGAATATAATAAAAAAATTGGTTGGATATTTAAAATTAATCAAAATAATTTTAAGAAGGATGTTACCTCATTTTCGGGTAACACTTTTTGGTTTTCACAAAAGTGCTTCCAAGAATGGATTTACGAGAAAATATGTGGATTATTGGTTCAGGGATGGAAATTTTGGAACTTATTGGGGATAATTTTGGTTGATACATAGGGCTTGAGAGGTGTGAGTAAATGGGAGGGTTGAGTGACTTTTTATTGTGGTGGAGGAGTGACATTCTTGTAAATATAAAAATATGAACAATATTGAGAGGTATTTGTTACATCATGTGTATCCAATAATAAAAAATATTATATAAAACTAAGTATTGAATCTAAATAGGTCCATAATGTTTTTTTGAAAAGTTTCTTTGACATTTTATCCCATATTTTTAAGGTTTAGTCCCTGGATAAGCTAATTTTTTTATCTTAATCACTATAATTAATTTTAATTAATTAAAATAATATTTTTTGTCAAAAAAATTTTTTAACATATTAAAAATTAGTAATTATTATTATTATTAAAAACATGGATTCATTTTTTAAAAATAAAAATAAAAAATGGGTAGATTTGTTTTTCAATTTAACCCCATATACGAGACGATAAAGCTGGTTTTTAGGTAAATATTTTCAAACATTTGAGATGTATTTATATCAAATTTAAATGAGAAATTAATCCCAATTAACTTAATTTGATTTAAAATTTTATAATTAAAATAATTTTACTTTGGAAAAAAAGTTAAATATAATTTATCCTTATAAATAAATTAGTGAAAAATGCAGTTTTGAAATAAAATTCGGTATTTTTTACTATTCAACAAAAATAAAACATCTCAGAAAAATACAATAAATTCAACCTAAGTCAAATATTTTCATTATATTTAAAAACTGAATTTTCATTATACATATATAATTTATACATGTTCCAAAATTTACATTTAAAATAGGTTCTCCATTAAAGGTTTCAAAAATTACCTTTAGAAAAAACTAGGATTTTTGTGTAATATTGTACTTTTTCTTATCTTATGTGTATACAATATATTAGATGAATGTCAAAAAAATTATTGAATATAATATATATTCTCATATGTCAGATAATACTATTAACAGCCACTAATTGAATGGCTATGTAATATCTTATTATATTAAATAATAATATTTTAATAACATATTGTCTTCCAAGAAAACAAGGTATTCTGTGTAATAGAAGTCATAAAAGAAACTTGTTGTTACATGAACCACATGATAACTCAGTATCAAATTCATTTCAAGTCATATCATAGATTGATTTTACTTTCAATAGTAAATATATTGTAACATCTACAATTATTATATTCCCTAACACGCTTACTGTTATGTGTCATACATGCTATCAAATAAAATGTTCTTACTTTATGATTTTTCTGTGTCACAATGTAGTTAATGATTATTTCCCTTTCACATTTTATATCATAATCTATAACTATTTCATATGAGGTACGTTTTGATAGAATTCATTTTAGTTCAATATTTCAAATTTTTGTAACCATATTACATTTACTCATAAATTATGAATGTATAATTAATTGTATGAATACTAAGATGGAGTCCCCAAGGGATATATAAAGAAGAATTAACCATTGATATGGTAATTCAAGTATACCCAATAACTTTACAGAATCACCCAATGATCTCTTTCTCACTCTTCCTTTTTCAAAAGAGATACTAAAAATAATGGTTATAAGGGGGGTACTACCCAGGAGGAGAGTGGTTTAGAAATCTTGTAGAAACCCCATGAATAAAGGAAAATAATTTTTGATACTAAGGAATATCCATCAAGAGTATATTTGATGTTTTTCGCTAATGATATCATCCATGACTGGTTTATATTCCTCATTTGTTTTTACATGGTTTCATTTTCTCATATCACAGTGACCTTTGGCATGTGGTTTCTATCGTATCCCACTATATAAAATATGCTTTAATAGATAATTAAAATACCATAATATTTGACTACTAAAACCTAGATTACTAATAAATTGGACATTTATGTCAATAGATTTTCAACTTTCATTCTAAAAAACCCAAATTTCATACTTCTACTTCTAACATTAATAACCATTTCCATGACCGTCAGATGATATTGATCTTATCTTTTATCATTATGATCATTTTCCATATTTCTCCCCACTAAAAAAATTATCCCCCTTATCTTTTTTCTCACATTTATGTTTTTATCATCTTTAATCTCTTTTTTTATCTTTAAAAGTTTTATTATGTTGTTCCTCAATGTTGATTGTATCAGTTGTGTTAAAATCCATTTTATACTTGTTAAATTAAAAAAATAATTTTAAATATATATATAAAAATATTTCACAAAATATATATAGATAAAAATATTTATTTAAAAAACCAAACAATATCAAAAAAATTAATTTATTAGACTTTTTTTAAAATTTTATTATATATTTAGGTCCTCTATAATGTATCCAAATATCCTCCTTATGACTCCTCTAACATTTAATATACCATATGAATTTGGTCCACCAGAAAATGATTGATATTTGAAAATGAATGGGCAACACTGATAAATATTTAATTTTTTATATAGTTATTTAGTTTGTATTAGAAAAATTACATAATTTTTAATAGGATCCAACACATATATTACCTATATAATCTAATATTATATTTTGATAGTTTTATCCCTATAAAATAACTTATCAAAATTCACATTCATGAATCATAATTTTTTAATTTTCGACACATTCGTATTATCAACTCATTTTCATAAAAACATGTGTACTTGGAATGTCATATAATCAATATCCAATATTTTTTGATGATTCTATAAGATGAAATATTCTCATAAATTAGATTTCAAGTCATTAGTTCCTAAAAAATTCATCACTTCTACCAAAGTATTAACTCTACTATTTTGTATCATATTCTGTAAGAGTTACGCAAATATTTTTCGTCATTTTTAATATATTACACATACACATTGTGAGTTGTTTAGCAGTCAATGTCTTTAAAAAGTTTTAGTCCAATTTAATGAAAATTCCTTAAATATATGGTTTCAAAACCACATTATAAACTATTGATATATGTATTTGAAATCCAAATTTTACCCCCTGATGGATTGATATTTATATAAATTTGTTTATGATTTTTAATATATATAAAAAAAATTATAGGATTACTTTTAACATATAGGTGATCCAGATCTCAATATAACAATTTAATTTTGATAATATCTATTCAAATGTTTCCAGTTCCCACAAGGCACCGAAAGTGTTGATATTTTGGGATTCCAATCATATCCACAAGTGATAAATATTTTATATATAAATCAATAACAACTTCTATAATATAATACTCAACTATAAAACCAAATTGGTGAATTTTATTTTTCGAACACCATTCCAAAATCATTATACAACATATTATCCTGATCTATAATGTGAATAACTATATAATCAAACGCCCCTCATGAGGGGAACCATCAAGTGATTAATTATATTAAATAATGAAAGATGGAAGAAAATATTTAATCCACATAATGTGTTTGAATTTTTTGATTCCATATTAGAAAACATCATTAACTCTAAAAATATTCTTAATATATATTTGAAGTAGATGAAAAGTTTTATTAAAATGGGTCATAATTATTTTGGATGATTACTAAATTTAGAAACATGTATTGAATATTTAATCAAAATATATAAATAATTTTTTTAAGATACTGAATCTCAAGTGATTCATCAATATGATATTCTGTATTTTTGATAAATACCATTATAAAATCATTTCACATTTTTAAATGGTGAAAAATAGAAATATATATTTCATAGAAAGAGTGTGAGCTGCTGTAGGAATAAAATTCCCTCTTCTATACTTCACAATTACCAAGTATTCCATATTCCATATTTTAAACATGTATAACCTACACTAGATAGATTTTTTATTTTCCTTAGTGAATTTAGAATCATAAAAATAACTCTATAATATAAATTTTTATATATATTCACATCATTAAGAAACATTTTGACATATAAAAAATTCTAGTATAGTAATTTGATGAATATTAATTTATTTTTTCAACCCATTCCCAGAAGGGTTTTTAAAAAAGGTTTACCAAAAATGGTGATATTATCATTTACATTCAATCATGTTCATCATCTATTAATAGAGAAGTTGTTAGAACTTTATTGGAAATCCAATTGAATTTCTTAATCCATGATTAGTATTTATGTCACAGGGGTAAACATTACTATTTCCATGAAGCACTATCTACATTGACTGTTTCAACGAAACACACATTCTTCAAAATTAAGGCCCCCTAAAATTCAATTAATGTTGTATCCTAATAAATTTATATATGAAAAATATTAATTTATCAACCCATGAAATATGACTCAAAATGTGAACTCTTCATTAATATGAAAATCATAATGAAAACCCTTGTAACAAAAATAAATTTCAAATTTTCAATTAAATGAGATAAATAACATTAATTTCCTCAGAAGGTTTTTTAATTCCTGAAATAAATAAACAAAAGAATATATACGAATGTTTTATACATAAAAAAGGTGGAATTCTATAATTTTCCAATATAACTACAAATTTATTATGAGTACTTCTTTATAAACCTTTAGTATTCATTCCATCTATAGATAAAAAAAATGAAGGCTTCTTGAATCACTTCAAAATTTAGGATACACATTAATTTTCTTCCATTGAGGGGTGTCTTCTAGGTGATGAAGATTCCCATATTGATCTGTTTTATCATTATTCCAATTGAAACAACATTCAATAACATGAATTTTATATAGTATATAAAAAAATAATGATTCAAAAGTACTATACAGCTTCTGAAAGACAAGATTAGTCAATCTAATAGTGAGATTAATTACATATATGATATTTTTTAAGTAATTCATTGACTTTTGAAACAATATATGTTGATTTAAACCAACAAGTATCCTTTAATAGTTCATACCAATTGATCATAAAATTCATTTAGATTCACAAGACGAATATTAAAGCTCATTATGTTTAGGTAACGTATCTTTGAAGAGAGAAAGTGATTCTGTAAATCTTGTTTCAATTTATATAGTTCAATAATTCAAATTATATTGTTTCAATAAACCTAAAAATGATGATTATTCAGAAAAAAAATGATATATAATGATATATTTTCATATTTCTTTAGCTTCTTAGCCAACATTGGGAAATAATGATGGTCAAATTTAATAGTCAATATTATTTTCTCAATATGATATATGACACTATAGAACATTTTATTGTTATTAAACAATCTGTAAACCATGAAATTTCTCCATTCACAAGTTATATTTAGTTATTTACTATTTTTATTCCAATGTTTATATCTTTGATATACTCTATAAAAAATATAGTGTTTTTCCAACTCATCTAGACACATTCATCAAGAATAACAATAATGCAGAAATAAGAAAATAATTCACAATGGATCATTTTAATTCTATTTTCCAAAAATAATGCACTCTTTAACCGCAACCACATACTCTTTTTTTAAAAGGATTGGAATTGAACCATTCTGATTTATATTTTTAATATTTTCTTCCACAAGTATTCATAATTCATTATTAAATATATACAAATATGATATGCATATAATATATCATTTTTGTATAAATATTCAAAAGAAAAAATATTAAGCCGATATTTTACAGTATATTTCTAAACATATATAAAAATAAATTTTTTAAACATATTGAAAATGTTATATAATATGTACATATAAATATATCAAAAATTTATACATTTCTATGTAAATAAGGAATTTTTTACATGTGTGTTCATGTGTTTGTGTGCATAAAAATATATAGATATATATAAAAGTAGATTAAACACACTACAAAAAATCACACATGTATATATTGAAAGTAACAATTTTAATGTATAAAGTATAAATTTGGAAAATATACTAATAAATATCAATAAATACATAAATAAAGTAATAAAAATAAAAAAATGTTATATTTAAATAAATTAAAGAAATAAACACTTATAGTGTCTATTTTAATAATACAATTCTTGATATATAAATATATATAATAAAATTAACACACACACATATATATAAATAAATAAAAGTTAATCTGATAAATATAAATAAATATTTCAAAAAACTAAATATTTTTTTGTAAATATATAATTATGTATATATAAACATATATAATGAAATGTAAATATAAATACAAATGTAAATATAATTAATTAAACATAAACACATACACACATACAAAAAAATTAAGAAACACATACAATTATATATATATATATATATAAGAATGCACACACATACCTATATATAAAACTATATATTCTAAGTTTATATATACATAAATGTAGTATTTTGTATGTGTATATATATATATTATGACCAATGATGACGAAAAATCAAAATAACACAACAATATATATGATAGTTAAAGAAATCCTAAAAAATTTATTTTGAAATACATAACTTTATTTTTTGAAGTTAGTAAATCCCATGGATTCCAATTTTTCTGTTATGTTTGAATTCCATGGAATATAGTTGATGAAGTAGGTGTGAGGTAGTGTATATATTACATTTAAAATGGGAAAATTCCATTATTTATATCATCCTCCAAATAATTGACCTTGAGGCTCTTTTGTAGTGATAAAAAGTTTTCCCATATAAATGCAATGATTCATCAATGCAAAAAACACTAATAAATCCATAGTTTATATAAAACATAACGGGTCTTAGGAGTCTAGGGGGATTAAAACTTGATATTCTAGCTATGTAAATTAATGAAACACTATTTAACCAAGTTAACTTATCCGGTTATTAACTAGTTTGTTTATAAATAAATATAAAATAATTTTTTTAGTAAATATATTAAAATAATAAATACATATATTGTAACATCCCAAGTAAGTAATCAATAATAGATATTTTTATCTTTGTCTATTAATGATTAAAATAGTGTTTTAGAGGCTTAAAATGAAAATAAATCCAATCTTAAGCATGGAATACACTAATATTCTCACAAGATTGTTCTACTGCCTTTTGATGGCAAAAAATTTTTGAATCTATATTTTGACAATTTTATAAGCTATGTTTGTCCAAATAAACTTATTCTTTATGATTGGGACATCAAAATTTACCTTGTGTGAATTTTTGGTATTTTTCTGACAATGTTCATTTTTTAATGAATAGTGAAAAATACAGCATTTTACATCAAAAATGCTTCTTAATCTAATTTATTTATATGATTAGATTATCTTTTGAATTGGTCTTAATGTGTAATATGAATATATTTTTACCATTTAATCCAATGGTGGTCATTGTAATCAATTTCACTTTGAAATTAGACTTAAACTGGTGTCAATATTTTGATACTTATTGTTTTATAAAAACACGCTATTTGCTTTGACAGTGGGAATTAATTATTAAATTAATTAATTTGACTTATATGTTTTGAATTTTGTAAAATAGACTTCATTTTTAAATTCGGAATATCAAATATAGATTAGGGTGAATTTTTGGTATTTTTCTGAAAAACTCCAATTTTTGATGAATAATGAAACCAGTAAGTGGTAATCAAGCAAACTGATTTTTCAGTTAAATGAAAGTTTACCACTAATGTGTGTTGAATTTTTAAAATCCGACATACATATTTTTCATTAGTATGTAAAATGTGGTTCAATGGGATGAAAATAATTTTTTGGTGAATAGTAACTTTTTTTTCATTAATCGCGATTAGAGGTAATTAGTGTAATTTAAGGTAAAAATGATATTATAAAAATGTGAAAACACCATGAAACTTTTCTTACACCTATTGGGTGAGTCATGTCCGACCAAGAAAACCCATGGGTCGATTTAGGGGACCCCATGGAGCCACTTGGGTGAGATAATGACTTTAATGCCTTTTTTTAAAAATAAAGGTGAAAATGACACTAACATAAATTATTTTACTAAAACAATTTTTAGAAGGGGTAATACTAATCATATTTTTGTCTATAAATATTAATTATAAAGATAAAAATATTTCCTACATAATATTATTATTTTTTAATTTGTAGACATTAAATAAATTAAATTATTTATGACATCATGATGATGCAGTGATGACCTCGTTATTTAACGATTTAAATAAAATGGAAAGATAATGTAATATCTAAGACCTACACTTGTCCAAAAACTATTGGATGGGAATATTTCGAAGCCTTATCATCTTATCTTCGAAATATATCAATGTGGGACCTTAGAAATTCGAAACACCTTTGAAAATAAAATAATAGTTTCATGATTTCCAAAAGTGCCCCTCCTCTCCTCTTATAAAAGGCCCCCACCTCTATATCATTTCACACACTCCCCAAGCCTTTGGCTCGGCCAACCCCTGCCCATTTACTCTCTTCACATCCCTCTCCTCATTCTAGAGGATTCCCTTTGGGAATAATCCTTTCAAAGGAAGCCTTTAGGCTCAAATCAAAAAGAGTTACACTTTTAAAGGTAATTCATTCTCTCATGATCATTTGATTTATTTTGCTTCTACAACCCCCTAAACTATTTTTGTTTAATTATTTTGTAACAACACCAGTATCTTCAATATACTAGGATATTGTTATAAGATTTATTCGAGATACACTCTCACACAAATACATCAAATGGTTAAATAACATACAGTTTCCGTGGATGGCGAAATTCTGCCTCCCGAAACGATGATTGTTCAATACTCATTTAACACCTTCAAAGGTGTCCATTATGATGTCACTATTTTTATATATGATATATAATATGTTTTTTCTTTCTTTAAGCTTCTTTATTTTTCATTTATGGCATACCATTATTGTTTCCATTATAGGTAAACAAGATATCTTCATTTTAGGAAGTGCAGACTACCGCCCCCTGAAGGTGATTTGATTCATTAATACCATATGTGGGATGTGTAAAGGATAAAGTTAATGATATTATATATGTTATTATACTGTAATTATAATATACTCTTATATCATTATGATTCCATTCCAGAAATAAAAAATAGAAATGGAAGTAGCGTTCATGTGTACGTACGGCTTACCGTCTCCATGAACGGTGCATTTCATTTCTTACCTCTAAATGTGATGTAATATTATATATACTTGTATATTCTGAATATATATGATATATATGTTATCCAAATCATTAATATCATTCTAGATATAACAAACCTTTGACCAAATTAACAACATGTAAGTGTAAGAAGTCTATTTTTGACTTAAGAACCAAATACCGACAAAATGAACATTATTAACTTAAATGATTACCTGATGTTCATAAAATGGTATGAAAGGAATAATGAACTTGAAAAAGGTTCTTAAGCAAGTATATATTAACTCATGTTTATTATTCAGGAGATTAATGAACGGTCGGGTCAAGTCGGATATGAGGTATGGGACTTCGTCTCAATCTCCTTTCATTGAGGCATATTTTGTTTTATACACATCCTTCTTTTATACGTTGTATAAAACCCTTTGACTTTTACGTTTATTCAAAAGGAATCTTTTTTCTACGAAGCACTTATTAAATGGAAAAAGGGAATGTTTTTGTCATACGTATGCGGCGACAACGACTTCTCCGTCCCCGTGACCATCATTTGGGTTTCGGCTTCCTCTACAAGACATACTTTTTTAAAAAGAAAAATAAATACCAAGTTTTAATTTTCTTTTACTTTGGTATTGAAAATGGTTTTCATAATGTTTTTATTATATCAATGTGTTGTATTGATATCTCGTGATTGAAATGTGGAAATGTTATGTTTCCATTATGCATGTTTTATGTGATATGAATTATGTTATGGTTCCTGGGCATATTTATGAAGACGGGTGGTTCTGTGATAAACTAAGGGTGGGTGAGCCCGTTATAGCTCTCCAATGCATTGGGTAACGCGAAGGAGTGAGACGTTAAGGTTTTTCCGAAGATATTTTAGGGAATATACTGTGATAGGTATTCCAAATGTAACCAAGAGGGTTACTCCCTACGTAAGAATGTTATGAATGCCTCAAGTTACCTTTATGTCTTATGATTTCTATTATTTATTCATGATTTGATGAGGTATGTTAAAGTGCTTATGTTTTATGGGTAAAGTATGATCTCATCCTTATGTATATATGTACCCATGATTCCATTCCATATTTTTATATCCCATACTGATCTTTTTATGCTCATCCCAAGTTTTTTATGAAATGTTTTTCACAGGTCAAGGGAAAGGTACATGATGTGATGATAGTGTCAATGAAGTGTCAAGAAAGAATCCATGTTTATTTTAAATATGTTTCCATTTATGGGAATGAATAATACTATCTTTATTTAACCACTTTGTTTATATGTGGAATTTAATGCACGTTTTATGATCAAATTCTCTAAAACTCTAAACCCGAAAAGATCCTTAATGTGTAATCTTGTAATAAATCAAGATTAAGTAAGGTTTAAGGCTGGGTCCTTATAGTTGGTATCAAAGGTTGGTTTAAATTACTTTAGGAGTTAGAATTCTATTAAATTATTATCCGAAAATATTTTTTTTGAAGTGATATAGCATTTGAAGATTACCATGTTGCTTCATCTAAGACATGTTTGTTCGGAATGGTTTTCTGTAGAGGAAACATGGAAGCAGTGCTAGGAAGGCATAAAGAAGGAAATAACCTTCCGAATCAGCATCCTGAGATGGTTGGAATTGGAACTGAATAGTTTTTTGCAGTTATGACACAGTTGAATCAGGCTATAAATGGTGGTGGTATCCATGCACGAGATCCGCCAGATCAACCACAGAGGAACATGTTAGTGGTGGAACATTTCATGAGGCAACATCCGCCATCATTCAGAGGATCACCTAACCCTGTGTTAGCTGAAGGGTGGATTAAATCACTAGAAAAGATTTTTGATGTCATGGGGCGTTCAGAAAATCAAAAGGTTAGTCTTGCTATTTACCATTTGGAGGGTGAGGCAGATCAGTGGTGGTCGATGGTTAAAAATATCAGGGACACTGATGAGATTGATGCTCTCGACTGGGAAGAATTCAAAGGTATGTTTCTTGATAAGTATTTTCCTAAGGGTGTTCGACTTAGGATAGAAAAGAAATTCTTGGAATTGAGGAAAGAGGAAGACTCAGTGGCTGCCTATGAAGAAAGGTTCACTCGATTGGCAAGGTATGCTCCAAATTTTATCCGAGACCTTGATAGTAAAATCAATCATTTTTACTCAGGATTAAAGCCAAAATATCGAAGTGCATTAGCTTCTCGTGAGTTTAAAAGTTATGAAAATCTTGTTCGATGTGATGAGAAGGTGGAAATGGAGTTTTCCGATGACCAAGTGTTCTATAACAACCAATAGAAGAAGAGACCGAGGTTGTAGGAGAAAGGTAAGAATTGTTCAAAAAAGTCTGATGGTAAGAAAACTAAGTTTCCAGTTTGTGATAAATGTGGCAAAAGGCATGCTAGGGAATGTCTTCTGAATTCTGGAAAGTGCTAACAATGTGGTAAGATGGGACATAAGGCTCGTGATTGCACTGAAAAGGATCAAGGTGAAGGTAAGACCAAATTTGATTTACAGTTAGTGAAATGTTTTAAGTGCAATGAGATGGGTCACTATGCAAATGAGTGTCCGAAAAAGAGCTCGAGTGATGGGAAGCAGTTAGACTACAAGCAGAAAGGGGGAATGAAATCATTTGCAACTACTTCAGCAGATGTCGGGCCGTCAAATGAAGTTGTATCAGGTACATTGTTTGTTTTTTCAGATTATGCCAGTGTTTTGTTTGATTCGGGGTCTACACATTCTTTCATCTCTGAAACCTTTTCTAGAAAAAAGCAAATACCATCTCAAGAAATGACTCATGAACTTCTGGTAAAAACACCTGGGGGAAATGTTGAGGAAAAAAGAATTTATAAGAATCTTCATATCCTTATCTGTGGAAAGAACCTACTTGCAAACCTTATTGTTCTACCTCTAGTAGAGTTTGATGTTATCCTGGGTATGTATTGGCTCTCTATTTACCATGCTAAGATTGACTGTAGAGATAAAGAAGTTTCTTTTCAGAAAGACTTTCAGTTTGTGTACAAGAATGAACCCTTATTGTTGATAACTTATCAAGAGGCTGAGAAACTTGTAAAAGATGGAAATAAATGTTACCTTGCACACATCGTTGAAAATAAATGAACTGTTCAGATTAATGATGTGCCAGTGGTAAATGAGTATCCTGATGTTTTTCCTGATGAGTTGCCTGGAATAATACCAGATCGGGATGTTTAGTTTACTATTGGCTTAGTTCCTGATGCTAATCCAATTTCAAAACCCCCTTATCGAATGGCTGAAATTGGACTGTTAGAGTTGAAGGAGCAATTGCAAGATTTATTAGAGAAACGTTTCATTCGACTTAGCACATAAATATGGGGTGCTTCTGTTTTATTTGTTAAAAAGAAAGATGGTTCTATGAGACTTTGCATTGATTATAGAGCCTTGAATAACATCACTGTTAAGAACAAATATCATTTTCCTCATATCGATGATTTGTTTGATCAGCTCCGGGGAGCTCAGTTTTTTTCAAAGATTGACCTGAGATCGGGGTACCATCATCTGAAGGTAAATGATGCAGATATTCCGAAGACCGCGTTCCGTACAAGATATGGCCATTATGAATTTGTAGTAATTCTTTTTGGGATAACCAATGAACCTGCTGTATTCATGGACATAATGAATAGAATTTTCCATGAGTTCTTGGATAAGTTTGTGGTGGTTTTTATCGATGATATTTTGGTGTTTTCTAAAAGTAAAGAGGAGCATGAAATACATTTAAGGGTTATCTTGCGAACCTTAAACGAAAAGAAACTGTATGGAAAATTCAGCAAGTGTGAGTTTTGGTTGCAACAAATTTCATTCCTTGGTCATATTGTTTCTAAAGATGGAATAACTGTTGATCCTGCAAAAACAAAAGTTGTGGAAGAATGGCCAAGACCCACAAATGTAACCGATATTCGTAGCTTCCCTGATTTGGCAGGCTATTACCGAAGGTTTGTTAGAAATTTTTCACGGTTATCTAGTCCAATGACTAAGCTAACTCGGAAGGGTGTTAAGTTTATCTGGACAAAAGAATGTGATGATTGTTTTCAGGAATTGAAAAGAAGATTGGTGAATGCTCCAGTTTTGGCACTACCTTCCAGGAATGGTGAGTTTGTTATATACAGTGATGCTTCATTGAAAGGACTTGGTTGCGTCCTTATGAAGAATGATCAGGTAATTGCTTATACTTCACGACAGTTGAAAACTCAGGAGGTAAATTACCCTACACATGATTTGGAATTAGCTTCTGTTGTTTTTGCCTTAAAAATTTAGAGGCATCATTTGTATGGAGTAAGGTGTGAAATATATACTGATCAAAAAAGTTTAAAGTATATATTCACTCAGAAAAAATTGAACATGAGACAAATGATATGGCTAGAATTAATCAAAGATTATGATTGTACAATTCATTACCATCCGGGAAAAGCAAATAAAGTGGCTGATGCTTTGAGTCGAAAAAGTAGAGCTTCATTAGCAATGTTGTGTTAGGAACGTGATCCTTTGGTTAAGGATTTGATAAACTTTGGAATAAGAAGTTGTTGGTGCAGGAAGTTATTCTATTTTGTTTCAGGTATCAGTGAGATCATCTCTATCAGATAGAATCAAGCAAACACAGAAGCAAGACAGTGAGTTGTAGAAAAAGGTAGAGCTGGTTCAGAAAGGTAAGTTGCCTGAATTCAGTATTGATAATGATTGTCTTTTGAGATTTGGGAAGAGATTGTGTGTGGCTTGTGATTCACAGTTAAAGAGAGAGTTGTTATGTGAAGCTCATAGTTCTTCATTTTCAGTTTATCCTGGCAGTACTAAGATGTATAGAGATCTGCGGGAGTATTTCTGGTGGGATGGAATGAAAAGTGATATTGCTGATTTTACTGTGAAGTGTTTGACATGTCAACGGGTTAAAGCGGAGCGGTAGTTACCGAAAGGGATGATTCATCCTTTACCAGTTCCATAGTGGAAATGGGAGAATATATCCATGGACTTTATTGTGGGATTACCGAAGACATCTCGAGGTAATAATGCAATCTGGGTTATTTTTGATATCTTGACTAAATCTGATCATTTCCTTGCTATACGAGATACTTTTTCCATAGATCAACTTTCCCGTTGGTATCTTAATGAGATAGTCAGGTTACATGGAGTTCCCCTCTCCATTGTATCTGATCGTGATCCCAGGTTCACTTCTAACTTTTGGAAAGGCCTTCAGAAGTCATTGGGTACTGAATTAAATTTTAGTACAACACTTCATCCTCAATCAGATGGACAGTCAGAACGAACAATTCAGACCTTGGAAGATATTCTACGAGCTTGTTCGATGGATTATCAGAGAAGTTGGGACCAACATCTTTCTTTGGTTGAATTTTCATATAATAATAATTTTCATTACAGTATACAGATGGCACCATTTCAGGCATTATATGGGAAGTGGTGTCGAACTCCAGCTTTCTGGGATGAAGTGGGTGAAAGGAAGATGATGGGACCAGAGTTGGTAGAAGAGATGGTAGAAAAAGTTCTGTTGATTCAGAGACACATGAGAACAGCTCAGAGTAGGTAGAAGAGTTATGCAGACAACAGGAGGAAGGATCTCTGTTTTGAGGTAGGTGATCATGTTTTTCTCAATGTATCACCATGGAAAAGTGTGATGCGATTTGGTAAGAAAGGAAAGCAGAGTCCAAGGTTTATTGGACCATATGAAATTCTAGAGAGAGTTGGATCAGTTTCATACTGTGTGGCTTTACCTCCGAGTTTATCTCAGGTACACAATGGTTTTCATGTTTCGATGATGAGAAAGTATATGCCAGATCCATCTCATGTTTTGAGTCCAGAGGTAGTTCAGCTGGAAGAGAACCTAACTTATGAGGAACAAACAGTCCAGATTCTTGACCATAGGGAGCAAGTGTTACGGAATAAGGTGATTAAGCAGGTAAAGGTTTTGTGGAAAAACGACATGCTGGAAGAGGCAACATGGGAATCTGAAAATGCAATGAGGGATAAGTACCACCATTTATTTGATACTTAAATAAATTGCGGGGACACAATTTTCTAAAGGGGGGAAGGATGTAACATCCCAAGTAATTAATGAATAATAGATATTTTTATCTGTGTCTATTAATGATTATGATAGTGTTTTAGAGGCTTAAAATGAAAATAAATCCAATCTTAAGCATGGAATACACTAATATTCTTAAAATATTGTTTTAATGCCTTTTGATGGAAAACCATTTTTTAATCTATATTTTGACAATTTTATAAGCTATGTTTGTCAAAATAAACATATTCTTTATTATTGGGACATCAAAATTCACCTTGTTTGAATTTTTGGTATTTTTCTAACAATGTTCATTTTTTTAATGAATAGTGAAAAATACTGCATTTTATATCAAAACTGCTTCTTAATGTAATTTATTTATATGATTATATTATCTTTTGAATTGGTCTTAATGTGTAATCTGAATATATGTTTACCATTTAATCCAATGGTGGTCATTGGAATCAATTTCACTTTGAAATTAGACTTAACCCTGTGTCAATCTTTTGATACTTATTGTTTTATAAAAACACGCTATTTGCTCTGACATCGGGAATTAATTATTAAATTAATTAATGTGACTTATATGTTTTGAATTTTGTAAAATCGACTTCATTTTTGAATTCAGAATATCAAATATATCTTAGGGTGAATTTTTCGTATTTTTCTTAAAAACTCCAATTTTTGATGAATAGTGAAACCACTAAGTGGTAATCAAGCAAACTGATTTTTCAGTTAACTGAAATTTTACCACTAATGTGTATTGAATTTTGAAAATCCTACATACATGGTTTTCATTAGTATGTAAAATGTGGTTCAATGGGATGAAAATAATTTTTTGGTGAATAGTAACTTTTTTTTCATTAATCGCGATTAGAGGTAATTAGTGTAATTTAAGGTAAAAATGATATTATAAAAATGTGAAAACACCATGAAACTTGTCCTAAACCTATTGGGTGAGTCATGGCCGACCAAGAAAACCCATGGGTAGATTTAGGGGACCCCATGGAGCCACTTGGGTGAGATAATGACTTTAATGCCTTTTTTTTAAATAAAGGTGAAAATGACACTAACATAAATTGTTTTACTAAAACAATTTTTATAAGGGGTTATACTAATCATAGTTTTGTCTATAAATATTCATTAGAAAGATAAAAAGATTTCCTACATCATATTATTTTTGTTATAATTTTTAGACATTAAATAAATTAAATTATTTATGACATCATGATGATGCAGTGATGACCACATTATTTAACGATTTCAATAAAATGGAAAGATAATGGAATATCTAAGACCTACACTTGTCCAAAAACTATTGGATGGGAATATTTCGAAGCCTTATTATCTTATATTCGAAATATATCAATGTGGGACCTTAGAAATTCGAAACACCTTTGAAAATAAAATAATAGTTTCATGATTTCCAAAAGTGCCCCTCCTCTCCTCTTATAAAAGGCCCCCACGTCTACCTCATTTCATACACTCCTCAAGCCTTTGGCTCTGCCAAACCCTTCCCATTTACTCTCTCCACATCCCTCTCCTCATCCTAGAGGATTCCCTTTGGGAGGGATCCTTTCAAAGTAATCCTTTAGGCTCAAATCAAAAGGACTTACACTTTTAAAGGCAATTATTTCTCTCATGATCATTTATTTTATTTTTCTTCTCCAACCCCGTAAACTCTTTTTATTTACTTCTTTTTTAACAACACCAGTATCTTCAATATACTAGTATTTTGTTATAAGATTTATTCGAGCTAAAATCTCACACAACTACATCAAATGGTTAAAGAACATATGGTTTCCGTGGATGGCGAAATTCTCCCTCCCGAAACGATGATTGTTCAATACTCATTAACAACATCAAAGGTGGCCATTATGATGTCACTATTTTTATATATGATATATAATATGTTTATGATTTCCTTAAGCTTCTTTATTTTTCATTTATGGAATACCATTATTGTTTCCATTATGGGAAAACACGATATCTTCATTTTAGGAAGTGCGGACTACCTCCCCCTGAAAGTGATTTGATTCGTTAATACCATATGTGGGATGTGTAAAGGATAAAGTTAATGATATTATATATGTTATTATACTGTAATTATAATATACTCTTATATAATTATGATTCCATTCCAGAAATACAAAATAGAAATGGAAGTAGCGTTCATGCGTACGTACGGCTTACCGTCTCCATGAACGGTGCATTTCATTTCTTACCTCTAAATGTGACTTAATATTATAAATAATTGAATATGATGAATATATATGATATATATGTTATCCAAATTATTAATATCATTCTGGATATAACGAACCTTTGACCAAATTAACAACATGTAAGTGTAAGAAGTCTATTTTTGACTTAAGAACCAAATATTGACAAAATGAACATTATTAACTTAAATGATTACATGATGTTAATAACATGGTATAAAAGGAATAATGAATTGAAAAAGGTTCTTAAGAAATTATATATTAACTCATGTTTATTATTCAGGAGATTAAAGAACGGTCGGGTCAAGTCGGATACGAGGTATGGGACTTCGTCTCAATCTCCTTTCATTAAGGCATATTTTGTTTTATACACAACCTTCTTTTATACGGTGTATAAACCCCTTTGACTTTTACATTTATTAAAAAGGAATATTTTTTATACGAAGCGTTTAATAAACGACAAAAGGGAATGTTTTTTTCGTACGTATGTGGCGATAATGACTTCTCCGCCTCCGTGACCATTATTTGGGTTTCGGCTTCCTCTACAAGCCATACTTTTTATAAAAGAAAAATAAATACCAAGTATTACTTTTCTTTGACTTTGGTATTGAAAATGGTTTTCATAATTTTTTTATTATATCAATGTGTTGTATTGATATCTTGTGATTGAAATGTAGAAATGTTATGTTTCCATTATGCATGTTTTATGTTATATGAATTATGTTATGGTTCTTGGGCATATTTATGAAGGCGGGTGGTTCCGTGATAAAATAAGGGCGGGTGAGCCCGTTATAGCTCTCCAATGCATTGGGTAACGCGAAGGAGTGAAACGTTAAGGTTTCTCCGAAGATATTTTAGGGAATATACTGTGATGGGTATTCCAAACGTAACCAAGAGGGTTACTCCCTACGTAAGAATGTTATGAATGCCTCAAGTTACCTTAATGTCTTATGATTTCTATGATTTATTCATGATTTGATGAGGTATGTTAATGTGCTTATATTTTATGGATAATGTATGTTCTCATCCTTATGTATATATGTACCCATGTTTCCTTTCCATATTTTTATATCCCTTACTGATCTTTTTATGCTCATCCCAAGTTTTTTTTGAAATGTTTTTCACAGGTCAAGGGAAAGGTACATGATGTGATGATAGTGTCAAGGAAGTGTCAAGAAAGAATCCATGTTTATTTTTAATATGTTTCGATTGATGAGAATGAAGAATACTATCTTTATGTAACCACTTTGTTTATATGTGGAATGTAATGCAAGTTTTATGATCTAATTCTCTAAAACTCTAAACCCGAAAAGATCCTCAATGTGTCATCTTGTAATAACTCAAGTTTAAGTAAGGTTTAGGGCTGGGGCCTTATATATATGGACTTTTAAATACTGTTAAGAATATTTGAAATATTTATATTTAATTAATTATATATAAAAATTTAATAATTAATAAATATATTTAAATATTATTAGTTTCCTTTAAATATTATTTATTATATAAATGTATTAATATTTTTTACAACATATAACAAGATATATAGAAAAAATTATATTTTAAAAATATTAGTACCTATATTTATATATAAAAATATTTATTATAAATTATTAATAATATATAAATTTTTATATTAGTAATTTTATATAAAAAATATCATTCTTGATAATATGGTGGGTCAATGGAATTCACCTCCTCTTAATACCTTTGATGTGATAATTGTGATAATACCCTCAAGTGGCCCAACCATCATAGATCATTGAATGTATCATTATCTACGTGGGTCATATTTGGATAAGGAATCCCTCAAAACATCCCCATAATAGACAAAAATTTTATTTTCCCAATAGTTAAACGTAGGCTTGTTGGGAGCACATTTCCTTTCCCCAACCAATTTACCTACATACTATTGGTTTGGAAAAATAATAAAAAAGTATTATATTTAAAAATTATTATTAGTCGTAATAGTGATTAAATGTTTGTATAATATATTTTATAATTTAAAATATTACTAAGTATATTTATATAAAAAAATAATTATATAATATTTATAATTAAATATAAATTTTAAATTCAATGAAAATTATAATTAATGAAATGGAATTCATATTTATTTTTATTGAAATTAATAATTACTTATGTTTGAAAAATGTATTATTATCTCAGAAGAGATGAGTCAATTTTTAGTGGACTGTATCCCTATTTTATAAAATAATAAGAATATATATAACAGGGTATAATAGGATTAAACAAAATACAAATAACCCTCATCTTAAAAAATAAAAATTGAAACAACCAAAGCATTATCAATATGACATATCATTTCTAAAATTAATTATAAATAAAATATTATATATTATAAAAATTTCTAAAATAAATTATATCTAATTAAAATTTATTAATTAATTATCAAAGTAAATCTAAATTTAATGAATTAAATGCATTTATCTACATATGAACATAAAACACTATAAGCATATGTTATATTTAATAATATTGTAAATAATTTTTTATGTCATATTAAAAATCCGTAGAATATATTGATATAGGTAATATAATTGTACCATGAATCTAATCATTGATTTGTGTTTAATATCTCTCTCATTCAATTTCAGTATATAAAAAAACTATATATATTACGATATCTGTATATATATATATATGTGTGTTGGGAATCACATTGTGAAACCAAAAGTCCCTATATATGTAATTTGAGTGTTTATATCTCTCTCTCTGTGTGTATATATATCACAAATATATATAAAATAATATTTAATTTATAATTTAATAAAATATATTCATTATCAGTTATGGGATTAGAGATCATAAATATCAATATTTATTAACACAAAAACAAACATTTCTAAAGGAAAAAATTTATAAGTACTTATTTTTAGTAACGATAATAGTTTCATTTATTGGCACAAACTAAACCACAAGTAAATGTCATCATCCATTTGTATCGATTCTATAGTAGGGCGACCAGGTAACAAGTAGATGGGTATCAAATTTGTTTGGGTTTTTATTTTTATACCTTCATTTCTATGTGTGATTGACCCATTTCCATTCCTATATATTTTTTAGAGTGTAATTAATGTTCCACTTTAATTTATTTCTAAAGAATATGGCCTATAATGAATTAATCTAGAATATACATCTCCAATCTATAAAACTCTTCAATGTTCATTCTTACATAATGACTTCATTAGTTTTTGTGTGTAAACTATCATCATTTTAATGGTAGTTTTGATTCCAGATCCACATTATTCAATTATCAATTTATTAATTCTTTCTAAAGTAGATAAATTCTTTGTAAATTTATATTTTTTCCCTAATTTTGGAATTCATTATATATAAGTTAGTTTTTAATTTTTATTTTTGGAACAAAATATATGTTATTTCATTGGTTAATATTCAATATCATTTTACTTAACTAAATTCATGTTTGTTTATAACTTATGATCTACCTAATGAAGTTGTTAATTCCATTGAGTAATCAAAGTTATAATTAAGGTTTTCATTCCTTTACTATAATTATAATGTATAAATAAATGTGAGTCTAAGGTTGGTCCCATGATGGATATCTATAATCCTCAATAGATTAGTGGGATGTGTTTTTTAGCTGAGAAAATTCTATAATAAAATTGGATCAAATAGAATTAAAAATAATTAATAAAATATTCATTAAATTTTTTTTAATAATGTATATGAAAGTGATAAATTATAAATTGTTTTCAACAAGAGATGAATACATTTTTTTCATTCATGAATTTGTAAAATAATTGGTTGTAAGACTATTCTACGGATAACAACTTATTTATGGTTAAATCCTTTAATACTACTTAGGAAATCCGAGATATCATGATCCAATAATTATACTGACATAAGTGAATTTATATTGATTCTAATAATATAATAAAAATATAATATACCTTTAATATATTAATTTTATCAATTACATTTTAGTTCCTTGATAGATCTCCTATTTTCATATATTTTATTCTATAATTAAATATTTTTAATCACAATAATATTTGATTTTAATGGTGATTGTGTTATTTTTAATTTTTATAAATATCTATTAATTTATTATGAATGATATTAATTTTTTATTTTTTATTTATATTCATATGTATATATTATAACATTCACTGAAATCATCCAAATAAAAAAATTATTATTTTAGGACTACATGATTTATGGTATATATTATATTTAATTAGATCAATTACAGAATATAATCATAGGAGGTCAAAATAAAATATTTACAATGGACATTTTAATTTTGGTCCTATATCTCACAAATTAGCAATCCAAAAGAGCATAAATTTCATAAGAAGATAAAAATAGTCCAATGATAAAAATTAAAAATCTATTTCTACTCAACATTTAGATTTTATCACGGAAATATATTCATGGGAATATTGGGAATGGAAATTTATAAAGTCTTTATAGAAATAATTTTTTTATTTAGTAATTATGTTATATAATTTACTATACATGTTTAGTGAAGCCAATATATTGGGGATGGATATTTAAATTATAAATGAATATTTTCAAAGAAGATAAATTTTTAGAATATTCCATTTTACTTTATCAAAATTAAGAGATATTTGGAGGATACAATTGGAGTGAAAATTTTCCCATGAATTAATTTATATATATGGTCTTCCACATCTATTAAAAAATATAGTAATTTTATAATCAATGAGGGGTTGTCTTTTAATTTTAGTATTCATCAAAATTATATATATATTATTGTATTTATTTTATTCTCAATATCAATATTATCTTTTTCCCTTCTATGATTTTCATCACTATAAAAATATGCAACTAACTTCAATCATTGTTATAAAAAATGGTGTTGTGTAATCCATTGAGGTCATTATGCTTTAATATTTCACTTTATATTATTATAATAATTTCAGTACTAGTTAAATCAATTACAAAAAACATTCCCCCAATTTGTTGTATATCTTTTATTATTTTTCCTCATATATATATATATATTATCTTTCTTTTATATGTCATTTATGTGGTGGATTTTGAATTTTATAACACATGTCAGTGAATAGGGATACCATGGCATGTTATGAGTAGTATTATCCAACATGAAGATGTTTTGGTGTGGGGTAAAAATTTTCAAATAGGGGTGTAGATTTTATCTTGTAACATGATTTATTTGGTTATCCACATTTTAATAATGACACCATGTGCCACCTCAATTTCAATTTTTCTATATTTAAATTCTAATGTTTTCGAGTCTGTGAATTTTCGGCCAAATTTATTGAATTTTATTTAGGGTTTTCTATTGTAGTATTATTAGCACACATTTTGAGTAATTGTATTTCCAATACGTACAAATATTCCAATGTGTCTCAATAATTATTTCACATTTAGTTGATAGTTGGATAAACCATTCATTTTTCAAGAGAAACCATGCAAGGTTATCTTATTCAAGGGTCACCTTTTCATGATTGGTTCACATTTGGGAGAAACCATAAAGCCTTTCCTAGGGGAACTAAAAATATTTTAATGGTTCGTCTATAATTTGATGAACCATATGACAAAACTATGTGACCTATCAGTTTATTTAAAATCATAAAATTCATATTCTAACCAAATATTCCATAAAACATCTTGAACCGTATATTCCATACACTCATGCGGGGTAGCCGAAGGTGAACCCTGTGAGGAACACCCATATAATTACCTTCTATTTTTTTCATCTCATCTCTAATCCAAGCAGGTTATTCATGGTTAGGTTTTCTTTACACTTCTATTAATCTTCTTCTCCTTCTATTCTTCTACTTTTTATATCAACATATCTCTTGAGCCCATTTCGGCCAAACCCAAAATCACGGGGTTTACTGGACAGTCTTTTATTGGGTAAGGGGCTTTTCTATATCTCTACAATACATATTACCACTTAATTAAAAAGAGTAGATTCATTTTATTTGATTGTGGTAGGTTTATCCATTCAAAAATCCTTAAATATTAATCCTTTATTTCTGGATTAAATTTTAAACCATGGGTTTAAAATCCTTAAAAGTAATGAAATGTGTACCTATTTTTTATTTATTGAATATATTAGTTTCTCTCTAGAATTTAATTTTTTTGTGAAATGGAATTTATTTTAATTCTATTCATAAAAACCTATATTCTTATAGGTCACCAAAATGAAATGAATTGTTTTAAATGAAGTTGTTTATAAAAAGTGTGTCATATCGTTTGGTGACTATAAAAAAACGAGACACACATTTATTTAATGTAATATATTGTAATCTTAGTATATGTTGAAATGTTTTAAAATTATTCTTATTATTTAAAGATTGTTTTAAATTTTTAATTTTAGATTATTGATACTAATTATTCAATGGGTATAGGCGATGTTTAAAAAATAATATGATGTTTTCATGAAGTATATGGAGTGTTATCACATTGATTTCTTTTAAAAGGAAGAAAATATGACTCATTTTTTAAAATATATTTTCGAAGGCCTGGTTGAAAATTAAATAAAATAGTTTGGATCTAGACCATGATTGTTATGGTGTTTAGGATTGATGGATTTGTTAATTGTGTTGTGAATTGTTATAAAGGGATTGTTTTGTCATAAAATTATTTGAAAGGTGGTCATGGATGTGATAATGTCTTATAATTTTTTGAATTATTTATATACTTAGCTAATTTTAGGCGATCATGGGAACATGAGAATATATTTATGGAATGCTACGAAAAGTACATGGATGTAATGATTCCATCACCTATCCATTGTATTTGGATACAAAACTTATGAAACTAAATTATGATATGGATATGGGGTCAATTTAATGGGTTTAACCTTTATTTTAGGAAATGACATGATCCACCGAGTTTTTTAAATAATTCATAATAAATATAATAATAACATAATTGTGTAAATTGGGTTCTATTTATAAGGGTTTTCCCTTTATATTAAGCACTAATAATTTATTAAATAGCAGCTTGCATGTAGTTTGATATGATTGGTGCAACCTCCGAGATATCACGAGGATCCAAGTTATCCCTTTCCTTATCCTCCATTAAGACACTTCCATGATTTTTTTTTCACATTTTTTAGGTGAAAATAATTTCACTTATTTTAGTCATATATTTTTTTCTTATGTAGGTTATACTATTTTTTCAGTCACCACATTTAATTTTTTTATTAGTTTCCAATTATTTTTAATAAAATTCCATGTAGTGTTTTTTCCCACCTTTATCGTTCTTTGATATAGTTGTTTTGTTTGTTTTTATATTAATACTAATATATATAATTTCATTAATTAGATAGACTAATTTTACATATTGTCTGTATATCTTGATATGTCGTGAAAGGGTTCATTAAGAACATGTTATTTTTATTTATTTTTTAAATGTGGGTTTTAATAATGGAGTGTGTATGAAATGGTTTTCCATTATTAAATTACCATCACTTTTTAAAATATTTCCAAGTACTTTTATGTTTCAATTAGTATTGTTTTTGGAAATAAAGCAAATAAATTAATGTAATCATTTCATGGGATTTGTTTTTTGTATAATTAGAAGATTATCTTTATATAAATACTATCATGCTATCGTGATAAATATTTAAATTTTAAGGTGGTTCATAGGGTATTGGGAGGATGACTATTGTGAATTTTTCTCATGTATTTATATATATATATAAATACATTTATGCACACACATACACACATATTTTAAGTTCTATTTTGGTTTCTTTTAGGTGAAGCAATTGGTCTTCATTTTCCCAATTCAATTACTATGGTCATGATGGTGTTAAGAAAATAATCATTTTCTTGAAACATGAGGATGGGTGATCACGATAACTATTTTAATTTTAGTTTCTTTTGTGTATAATATACTTTGTATGTACCAAACACATTATACATCCTTTTAGTCATATATATTTATTCATATTGGTTGTATTTATTTTTTATAATTGATGTTTTTTTTAATTTTATAGTAATTTATTGCTTATTATGTCTGTTTAATGTTTTAAAAGCACATTTTAAATTGTATAGAAATAAAATGTATAGAAGTGTAATTTTAGATTCTAAAAAAGATTCATCTTTTTATATAATTATAATTATTGGGTAGATTCATTCCCATTATCATATATTTGATGCCCCAGTAATAGTTTTTTGTCTATTAGGTTCTGTAATTCCATTATACAATTATATAGGTTGGATAAGGTGTTGGGTGATGGTTTCCTTTGTTGGGTCATGGTAAAACAACAATTCACATATATCCTTGTTTATCCCTAAAAATATATTAATTTATTATAGTTTTAGTCCAAATTATAGACTAATTTCTCCTTAACTACCTTTATTATTATTATTATTCATGGGTATTTCATGTTTGAGTGGGTGGGATTAGCCTTTGATTTGTTTTAATTTAGAAGGAAATCATTATAGTTTTGTATGAATAGTGTGTCACTATTCTGGATAGTGGCAAGAGGGAATTGTGCATGGTTCATCATCAACATTTGATACTTATCCATATTATACATTTCTATAAAAAATTGAAAAAATAAAAATAAAAAGTCAGTGTGATTCAATTATTCAATGTGATTACTTGAATGATATTCCATTCAATAAATAAATTCAATATTCATCCCATCACCATTTAAAAAATTAAATGTAAAATAGAATAAAAAATATGAAAAATGGACAATTAAGATGAAATAAATTATGGAAGTCATGGTTTGACTCATATTTCATGCCATTAAAAATGATGTTGTGGTGTTTTTTATTTGTAAGTGGAATTATAGAAGAAATTTTTTAATGTTTTCATTTAAATATTAAAGGGATGTAATTTAAGATTTTAACCTCCTCTTTTCATCTTTTGAATTTATTAATACTTTTACCCAATAAACCATAGACATAAAATAACATGAAAAATTCTTCTTGATTAAAAACGTTTTTAAGTTTCCGGTTGTGAAGAGATTAAAATATTCACAAGCCTATGGAGATAAATTCATTTTTTATGTATGATTATAATTCTAGATTAGATTTATCTCAATTAAACATTGACATTAAATTCAATGGTAGGTAAGTTCTGAATAGGTCAAATATGCATTTTTTTGTTTAAAAATTTTAAATTTATGTTATTAAAATGAGATAATTTTTTTTTTCATATATTAGTTATGATGAAATTCTATTTTTGAAAACATCATTGAAAATTTAGAAGTTTTTATTTTGGTGTGGATTTTTATTTTTATATATGTATATTATCTATGAGTATAATTTTTATCTTTGGGGGATTGAGATATATTATATTTAAATAATATTTATTTTATAATTAAATATTTTAATCCCACAAATATATTTTTAAAGTATAATTTTTATATTTATATGGTTTAAAAATATTTTTTGAATTTATTGTGAAAATAGTTCAACTATTTATTTTCATTCAGTTTCATATTAAGATAATCACAATGACTTAACAAATCAAAATTTAATAATTGTTTTTTAAAGAATATATATTTGATTGGAAATAGTTATTTTCGCACAATTAAATGATTAATATAACCATAAAATCTCTAGATTAACCATTAATGTTGGGTCTTTAAATTTTTCCACAATTTTTATTATTTTTAATGTTGTGCCCATATTTTAAAAGGTACGTGTCCAAAATAGTGAAAATTATAGATGAATATAAAAATGAGGGTAAGTGAAAATTTGAGTATCTATTTATAATATTGATTTAGCTATTTTAATTACCATAATTTTATATAAAAAATGGTAATGAAAACTAAAATATTCGACCATTCCAAAAATGTTTTATCTAGTTATATTTTATGATTTGATAGTAAATTTATTGTTTATATTATTGTTTTTGTGTTATTTTGGAATCCAGTTGGTTATTTGAAATATGAAATAATTTATATGAAAATATGAAATTGTGGGATCTTATATATATTAGATGTTTTGGAATTAAGGAATAGGATTCACACATGAAGAATAAAAATTAGATGAATAAAAGGATCTCGTCAAAAAATGAAATGGATGGCTGAAAAAATTACTAGAAGAGCCTGATGACATTTTCATGTCATGAAAATGCTTTCACAAAATTCCAAACATGATCCTAAAATGCTTCTAATTGGAGTACTTGGAATCACACCATGATGATACTTATAATCTTTTAAAATTTTAAGTGAGGTAATTTTTTTCAAAAAGGTCTTGTGTCCATGCCATGACACATGTGGTCATTCCATGAACCCAAGTAAAAAAAGGATTTTAATTACGATTTTTCCCTATTTTAGATGAATATTTTTCTTATTTTACTATAAAATTTGATAATGGAATTTGATGGTTTTTAGGGGGTATTAAACCAATAGTTAGGGGATCGATTAACAACCTGGGGATCCACAACTAGGGGTTTAACCCGAAAACGTCATCATAGATAATTTTTTCTGATTTCTTTTTTTCTATAGTTTGCTATTTTTCTATTAAATTTAAATTATTATTAGTTTAATTAACTTCAAATATCTCTAATATCTCCTTTTCTATTCTATATATCATGTTTTATTTTTTATTCATAATTAGTTATCACCAGATGATGATTGACTAGGTATATATGAGAGAGTGGTTTCAAATGAAGGTGTTGTGTAACAACATGTTATAATTTTCAATATATCATAGGTTGATTTAATTTAATATTATTAAAATACACCATTATATATATTATATTCACTATTATATCACTAACTATACTAGTTTAAATGAGAATATAACATAATATTATAGAATTAATTAATTCATGAACATGAATTACAAGATTCTTCTATATTAATACAATGATATTTACAAATCCAAGTTATTTTGATTTTTATTACCATGAAGGGTTATAATTATAGGGTAGATTGGATTTTAATTAACAAGATTAATAACGAATACCACTATTTTTTAATAGCTAATGGTTCTATTCTAATTTTTTAAAAATGTTTGATAAGTTATTTATTAAAAAATATATTGGTAAATGGTTTGACGATGTTTATCTAATTTTATGTTTTATTTTTGTTTAATTTACTTGTATATTTATTTTATTTTTGTTAAAAATGTGAGTTGTGATCATGAAATGGGTGCAAGAACCATTTATCTATTTAATATTGGCCACTCCACTTCCATGTTCCTCTTGGGATGGACCCCCTACATTCACTATTCCATAAATTAGTAGTTAGTGTATATTGTGTACTATAAATTTATTTTTTGGTATCTCTCATTGAGAATTTTATGAAATAGTATGGATATATTAATTTTTACGAAACATTACTAAGTAGAAAATAAAAATGTCTATTATCTCAAGATTTATTACTTAAGTAAAAATATTTTCTTTTCTAATTTTTATTTATTAATTTTTGTTTAGGTCGTTGTTTTTTATTTTCAATATTTCTATTTTACATGAATGATAGTTTTTGATATTTTGTGTGATAACATATAGATTATATCAATATTATGACACACCATCATCAGAGTATAGTTAATACAATGAGGATTCTATAATGTGGGTGTCATATAATTTTCCATGGTGATCACAAAAAAATGATAGGGATGGAATGTGTTGTGTTCTTATGGGTATGATGAATTCCATCCCAAGTAGTGGAATTAAACCTACTGCCAATTATATGGAAAAAAATAATGAATATAAAGATTCATAAGATAGATACTGGGATGAATATTATAGTTAGGAACAAACTTACATTAATTTATTGAAATAACTAGAATTCAAAGATATATTAAAATAATTTCTCATGAAGACCATTGATGTTTTTTATAGGAGGATGAATTATCATGTGGAAACACTTATATAACAAGGATAAATGACCCATTAATTTTCCCACATAGTTATAACTCTATATTTTATTATGAATAATATTGGTTTACACTCAGATATAGGGAATAAAGTAGTGGAGGAAGGTAGATTGTAGAAGAAGTCATATATATAAAATAAATAAAGGATAAGGAGTTATAGGTTAAAATAATGAATCATTGATAGAGAAAACTTAATATATATACAATATGAGATTCTGAATCATGAAAAAGTAAAATATAAATATCATGCATCCCTTATACACTCCTAAGTGGAAGAAGAAGAAGAAGAAAAATTCTCCTTGTGACTCTTATAAGAAGTATATGAAAATAACATGATTTGGATCATTGTGTGGATGGTGGTAGATAAATTGGAGTCACCTAGAATTGAATAAATTATGAAATTTTTTGAAGTAAAGTGAAATTCCAATATCGGTTAGAGTCACTAAGATGGGGAGCGGGTGAGTCAATCATCCCATTAAAATATTTTTACCAATATATTGTTTTTAATTAAACCACTATGGCTAGTTAAAGCCTTAATCCACTATTCATATGTGTCTCAGCCTTGCCTCGAATGATGATGTAAATGGAAAAGCACTGAACATAGGGATTTACAAGGTTCACTTAAAAGACTTACTCCTTACAGTGTTTGTTATTCACCCCAACACATATTATCCACTATAATTTAGGTAGTAATTAAAAAGGTCGATACAAGAGTCCCATTTAATCTCTCCTGAGTCACACATGGGGTTCTTTATAGTACATTACATAGTGTTAATAGAGTCCCACTGGCCTAATCTAGAGTCACATTGATGTCTTCTTCTCCTCTAGGAATCTCACAGGGTTATTATTACTCATGAGTCCCACGAGCAACTTCGTTCTTTAAGTTCTTATTTAATTCACTATAGATACTATTCTTATCTTCCCACATAGGCTTGATGAATCACACTTTATAGTGCATATCTTCATGGATCATCAATAACCTTTTGTAAGGTGTGTTTTCCTTGCTCAATAACAATTATCACTTCAGTTTGGTCATTCCTCACCTCAATAATTCTCAATAAATTCATTCATCTTTTGATGAAGACCTAGAATCACTAAGATGTGTTCAAGTGGTGCTTACAATTTCTTCAAGAACATTAATACTCATCAATAATCATTCACAATATCAACATTTTCTTTCTTCTTAGATTCTATGTTACTGAAGAATCAGATATAATTGATTCATTAATTTAGTCTGGCTTCAGTCTCAGTTCTCATTCACTTCATAAATGGATTTCATGGGATCCAATAATTCTTGTATATAAATATCTTAATTACTTCATCTTAGTGAGACTACTGTATGCACTAAAACTTCTCCTTGTTTTCATGGAATGAATCACATACACTTATGTGATTATTAAATCACTGAGGATCATCTCACTTTACATCATAAGAATTCATACATGTGCTTGTGATTTTGCAAGATTGAATGCATGGGTTTTTTTCTTTGTAATATGCTCTATATTCTCTTCTTTTCTCAATATGCACACACTTTGGATTCTTTAGTTTCATGTGTATGTGCATTTATGCATGCATGCAATCTTCCTTTATTATTTAATTTGTGAAAACCCCAATGGGTGTAATCTTTTGGGAACATACACTTCCTCTTTATTCTTTTCCCTTTCTCTTATTTTGCATCTTATCACACACACACACTTGTTATTTTTAATTAGGGTAAAAAGGGTGTTTTTTATTTTTAATGGGCACACACACTTTGTTCTTATGATTTCATTCACATGAACTCCCCCATGAATTCACCCTCTTTCATCTTTAAGTAAGTCACTCACCAAACCCTAATGGGTGTGCCCCAGCCTTTGGCCTATTCAGGTATCTCAAATCATGTATTTGTTTGCATGAGAATCACACATGAATTATCCTTCTTGTCTTTATGATCAAACCCAAATGAATGTGTGTGGGTTATTATTACTCTCCATGGGAAGTATGTGTATACACATTACTTTTCTTGTTCTCATGCAGAGGGTGTGTGTGTGTTCCCATCATGATCCATGATAGTTCACGGTCCTTTCACATTACAAACCACAAATGGTGCATGACTTATTTCACGAAGCAAGGGGTTCACACATCTCCTCAAAAAATGTGATGTTCAGAACTCCATCATGCAAGAGATCCACTAAAATATCTTATTCACGTAGTAATGAGCCATGTGGGCTTCTCCTTTGCAATCCAAGAAGTGATTCATGAATCTTTCTTCGTGAACCGAAGGTCTTCTCTTCAGTGGCTCTTTTTCATCAGCGAAATGTGATCTCTTTTCAATGTGAACGACATCAGCTTTTTTTGGCTTGAGGGTCATCCTTTTATAGGTAAAGGATGTTGGTTTAAATCCATTTGAGATTACCCGGTATACAAATAGTTTAATTCCCATGATCTTCAGTTTGATTATTTCAAAAGTAGATAAGAGATACCCTGTTTATCTCAGTTTTGTTTTGTTCAACATGAATTTCTCATTTCACTTAACAATCCTCATGTGCATGCGTTTTCGAACACATGAACATATTCACTTCGTACATCGAGTTACCTAGCCTTGGCAACTATGTTTTCTCCAAGACTATGTGGATTTCACATTAATGTCACCTGTATGCAGTTTTTTTATGGATGCGTGAGTTCAGTTCATCCAAAAGATCACCATGCACTTAGCTTAAGCTACAATAGTGGTTGGGAGCTTGATCTTGATGGATTGGAAGCGGCGATGGCGAGTAGCAGCATCAGGTAGCCCTCCATGCTATTGTAGGTTAAAGACGATGCCATGACCATTAGATTAGCTCGGATTAATCACATAAAATAATGATAGATCGTGGGATGTGGGATTGAGTATGTGGCTCAGATCAGATGCGGGATCAGATGAATGATGCAGATTGTATATGTGTTTTTAAAATACCGTCCCATGTTGAAATGAGCCACATTTTTTTATCAATGTTTAAATATAAATCTATGGCATCTTCGTCTGAGATTAATACTCCTCCCTCCAAAGTACTGCCTTATACCATGTTCTGAAGGCGCACTCTTAGCACCCACTATGCTTCCTATGAGCCTTCTCCTAGCACCCACGCAGCACAGGTTCACCACCATGCACCTATTATGGGCTGGCTATGAGGCCTTCCCCTTGCACACAGTAGACCCTCGGGTCCCACATATGCCTTGGGTGAGGGCTTCAACAAGCCTTTATGATTGGGCCTAATTTTTTGTAAAGATATATTATACTAACTTTTTAGTATAAAGCCCCAATGGAGTAATTCCTTCTTAAAACTCCATCCCATATTTCCTCATTCAAAGCCCAACCATGACTCCTTTCATCTTCTTCAACATCAAGCATCATCCATTCATTTTTTAGATTTTAGCTTCCAAATGATCTTCAATATGTTGTTCTGAACCAATCATGAATAATGCAAGGATTATTTGTTAATTCATCCTGTATTAATGAATAATGTATTTCCTTCATTGTTTTAATGATTGATGTGTTCTCTGTAAAACATATCTCTTATTCTTTGAGAACCAGCATAATCAATCATCTGATTTCATTCACAACCATCATCCAATTAGGATCCATTAGATGGATCTTATTTCTCCATATGAAATTCAGAATTTCATTCTCTTCTTCAGGTGTTGTAACAATGTATCACCTTGATACAAGTCTTGAAACTATAGACCAGTTCTACAGTCATCAGAGTTATCCTCTTAGAGAATCGATCAAGTGTAGCATTTAATGCTTTGAATCATCAACAATTCTCCAAGGCTTCACCAACTTTTTTCTCCATACCTTTAATTCACTTATTGACTTATCATTGAAAACAAATGCAACTCTTATGCACTTCAATCCATATTTACAAAAAATTCAACTCTTATACACTTCATAAAGGAATTAAATGATGTAAAAAAGCGAATTCAAAGGATATTTTTGAAATTATTGGGATACTAGCATCTCAAAAATTGGTGAAGAAAAGAAGTTAGTAGATGTTTCTAGATTATACAAAGAGTATATTAATATGTGGAATGAAGTTGTGGTAGAGAAATTAGACTAAAAAATATGGGTAGACTTTTTTTGAATTATGATTTCTTAATATAAGACATTAATATGATTCCCAACACTTTTTGGATTCAAGAAGTAATAAAGTAAAATAATGATTACTTTTGAATCGAATGGCCAAAATTTGATATAATTTATCACATTAGATTAGGTAACATTATATCATTCTCCAATTACACAACCAAAAGGAAATGACCAACCAATAGACCTTACAGAACCACTTTTATATTGAAAACCAATTTTTAATTTCATTCATATATGAATTTATATTTAATTATATTACATTAAAAACTCTCTTCATGTTCATTTAATTTATATTTTTGATATGAATGGATTGATCCTTCTACTTTCACATAGTTTTTCATGATTTTCTTGGTCTAATAAGAAATTATTATTTATTTAAGGAAGAATATGTTGAAAAGAAATATGTGGAACAAAAGTATGAGCTTCCAATGAAGGTGAGTACTATTCTTAATTTCTTATATCTCTTATAAATTTCCTCTAATTTTTATTTCAAATGGATATTTGATGAGTTATTTATTGTTATGAACTAAATTTAATTATGTTCACCATTTACATGATTTTTCTAATATAATCACCATCTTATGGGACCTAAAAACATTAATAAAGTTATGTTTACATGTTGGAAAATATGATTTATCTTACCCATAAATGATATAGATATAAGAGAAAATTTTGGAAGTCACATTATTACTTCCATTTTGGATTTTTTGAAATTATTTATGATATAATTGATATTCTTGTTGTTTAGTTCTATAATATGAGATTTATAAAATTTAGTATTGATATTCACATAATTAATTGATTGACCTATTTTATGTTTCATATTTCTTAGATTATTTATATACATTATGTATATATAAGTTCTTGTAATAACTCTTCAGTGATAACTCATAATATGTACCACTACCAAAACATGCATTGCATCTCATCAAAGAAATAAATAAAAAAAGTATCTTTTAATATGATTGATTATATTTTTTTTAGACTATATCCATAATATCTACATTATCATTTTATTATAAATAGCTTGTAGATTTAATGAAATACACTATAAGGTAAGATATGCATTTCAAGATTATTTTATCCTTTATTACCATACACTTTATATTTTCCCTGATATTAAATCATTAGTGTGTGGTGGAGGTATTTTCAATAGTGAGAAGGGATGTTACATATTTAGGGATAATGGGGAATATGTGTTTCATTTTTATATAGGGTGAGGCCACGTTTTTTAATCCATCATACATTTTACATTATCCCAATTAAAACAAATTTCATCAATAAAAATTAAAAACGTAAGAAAAATAAAACAAGAAAGAAAATTTATAAATTGGTTTGTGGCTTAGGAGAGACAAATATAACTATTACAAGACAAATAATATTATTATAAATATAACTAAATAGGTCCACTAATATATTATTTGGGTTTTTTTTGATTAATATGAGATTATTTTCAAGAATAAACATTTTAAAAAAGAAAATTAGGAAAAAACAAGAGGAGCATCATTTAATTATGATTTATTATTATTCCATAGCCTAATTTATTTATTTGGAGTAGGAAATATTTCATTATTATAGAGTATCTTCATTTTTATTTAATTTTATATATCATGAACAAAGATAAATATTTCACCCCCTTTGAGATTTAAATGGTTTAATTTTATTTACCTATGTATTCATTAAATTCTGACTCATGTGAAAATAAATATAAACTTACTATGAAATTTTATACTATTTTTCAATACATAGTAATGGTTGAAATAATTTTCAATCCTATGGATAGAATTCACTTACATCAGATTTTTTATAACACCAATTTACAGGTTCTTAAGTGATAACAAAAAGTCAATTTTAGAAAGGAACATCCTAAATAAAATATATATTGATGAGTAGATAGACAACATATGTGAAAGGGAAAAATAAAATCAATTTTGAATTATAAATAATAAATTAATTGGGAATTATTTTTTGGATATGGCTTGTGCTTTTAGAATCATTATCTATAACTTGTTATATATGATCATAGTTATTTGATAATTCCTAAATTGTTATATGCATCCTTTGGGTTTAAATGTTTTGGTTATTCTCAATGATGAGATAATGTCTATGTGTGGTGGAGTTATATATATATATATATTTATTTATCATATATTTTTACAGATTTTCATCTCTGTTTACATTGAGTTTCTTTGTTATTTTATATTAAAATACTATATGATATTATTTTTTATGTTTTTATTATAGAGATTCGTTTATGTGAAATATGGAATAATTATTTAGAAATATGAAATTATTGTGTGATGTGATAATTAAAGAAAAGTCTTGAGAATAGTTAAATTATTTGGGATATAATAATAAAATATGGTGAAAAAATTAATGGAGGAATACATAGATATTTTCACTTCATGGATATTTTCTCACACCATGACATGGTCATGTCTAAGATATTCTCATTAAGTGATTATGTATTCATATAATGAAGATAACTATCACATAATAAATTTTAAAGAGAGGGAAATTTTGAAGAATTTATCTTTGGTTCATACTTTGACCCATGAGATAATTCTATGAACCGAACTCAGAAGTATATTTGAATTATACCTTTACCTATTTTGTGGAGATTCTGATCACATTTTACATTGGAACATGGGTGGATCTTTAAGGCATTATAAAGGGAAATTTAAATAATTAGGATAAAATTTACAATTCAATAATGGATATTCCACTAGGCTCTGATTCTAGACTGATTTTCTTATCTATATTTTGAAACATTAATCAATATTTTTTTATAGTTCAATTTTTTCATTTAACATTAAATGCATCACGATTTAATTATGTTTTTGTTACTATAATATATTTTTTCTCTTCTCTAACCAATAGTTTCTGGTTTATTAATCATTAGGGATCATCGTGATATTATTTTATATATCCATAGTAGGAAAAAATTTGAGTTTAAGGGGATAAGTTCTCACATGTTCAAATTTTTATTTATTCAAAGAATCTTTTTATTCAGTGGTATTGTAATTAACTTGTACGTTTATTCTATTTACTATTATGAAATTAACAAAAATGGTTTTATAGTGAAAAAGCCACACATAATATTGGTAATTAATTTATGAAAACTGAATCTTATTTTTCTTTGTTATCCACAACAAGATCTTAAGAAATTCTAGTTAATTATAATTATTAGACCATGAAAAGATAAGATGCCAGGGTTGTTTTGATAGGAAATGGCCAGAATAATATCACATACACCAATGGCTGAACAACTAGTGAGTAAATTTATATTATGTGTTAAGTGATATTAGCAATTTATTGAAACCACAATTAAAAATATCTTCCCCTCTGTACAATCTATTTTTTATACTATTAGGTTGGTTTATTTGTACCTCTACATGTTCTTAATGAAACTATGTGTCACTATCCTGACTAGATTTTGATGACCTTACCATAATTAAAAATTATCATACAAATTAACTATTCCTTAGGTTATATACCTTATAAATTATCTATTATATTCATTTGTATTTAGTGTGGTCCAGATTCTATACATTTCTAAATTGGCCTCTCCCATGGGGATGTCGTGACACCGGGTGGGTGTGTCAACTCCCAAGGATATAATCTTCTTCTAATAAATGTTTCATTATTCTGAAATTTATTTTTACATTTCGTTTAACTTATATGTATATTTATATTCCACATGAATTCTCCAAAAATGACTTGATATTAATATTTTTTTCATTTTCTTATATTTTTGTAATAAATTCTGAGAATATAAATACAGTGTGTGTGGAACCATTGTGAGATCGACCATATGCATGCACAAAAAACCATGTTTACTAAGATAATATGTTATTGAATAATTAATCATTACGAATAAATTTATAAATTTGGAATTTGTTTGGGATTTTCAGTCACAAACACACAATATATTTCCCAAAAATCTATAAACAAATAGATTTCATCAAAAAATCATTAAGAATAATTTTTTACTTGATTTTTTCAAGGTAGAGTTTCATTGTAATTATTCTTATGATTATCAAATTAATAAAGAATTTTTTTGATCGTAAAAAAAATTTAGTAATTACGTCAAACAATATTTTAAAATTATTAAAAAAAATTAGAAATCACAGGACATCATTCGGCATACCTGAATGAATTATAATTACAGAAATATGTTTAATAAAAGAAATAATCCAATATTTTTGCTACCAATTTTTTAATTTATAAAATATTAAAAAAATTATGAAATTACTAGTCTTGAAACTTCATTTCACATTTCTAAAGTAGGCTAGAAAATAAAAATTTCTTGTTGATGCTGTTTTGATAATCAAGATGATTTGGAAGTGTATTAGGGTAATTTTATAGAATCTGACATGTCTTGTGATCTCCCATGTTTTGATAATGATAAATCAAAGACTCTATAAAAATATTTAGAACTATTTAAAGACACAAATGATGTAGTGTAATTTAATGGGAAGATGGAGAACATTAATGACCCGCCTCCATCCATGACAACTTAGTGATATGTGGAAATAGACAAAGAATTCTAAATTCATGTAGAGTCAATACAGTGAGGTAATATCTTCTTGAATTTTATTCTATTTAAATTTATTGGAAAGAAATTAATTATTACAGAAAAGTATTTAGAGTTTAATTATTTTTAAAACACATTTATTTCCATGTAGGATGGTCACAATGATGTAGATAGACCTTTCGAGACTAAGACTATAGTGACCCTGCTTGATGAAATTGTGTTAAAAGATTACACACTTTATGGGGTTATTTTTATAATGATTAAACTTGTTTCAATTTTATTAAAAATTACATTTTTAATGAATTTGATGTTCTAATTTATTTACACAACAGACAAGGAATAGGCTCTAGATGTTAAAGTGCAGGACCATAATGTTGATTCTGTAAAACATGAAGAAACCTAATTTTTCCTTCCCACCATTGAAGCTATATATATTTGATAATGGGGTGAAGAATCTGTAATGAATCCATATATTATTTTATAAAAAATGTAAAGGTATTCACAGTAGAAGGATGATAGATTTTTGTTTCATGAGAAATAATCACCATAATTCATCAGAATTGGGATACAAATCTATAATTACCAATTTGAGGTAGTATAAAACCTATACTCACTCGAAGGTTCATATAATTTAATTTTTCATATTTTATTGATTTTTTATTTTAATAAAGTTCCAAATTTAATATTTCATTAATATTAGTTTTATATGGGATCAAATTGGATCTTAACTAATTTATTCCACTAACGAAATTAATATAGGTTGTTTATCTCTATCAATATGGTTTGTTTACTTTTTTAAATTATTTTTGGATAAAATTAATGGGTATTTAAATCATAGATGTCCGTAGTTTCAAACTATATAATAGTCATTTTGTTTTCTTTTTATGTTTTTTTAGAATGTTGAGCATTAGTGAAAGGTTATAATGATTTTTAATTCATGAAATTATTTTTATAGAGTTTTCTTGTTTTGTAATGAAATGTAATTTTAATTTTTTTTTGTAGGGATATTTAGGACAAAAATTTATTTCAAACATTTTTATTACGTTTTCCATATTTGTAAATCCATCTCCATGAATCAATGGGCCAAATAATATTCCCCTTTATATGTCGTATTCTAAACCACTATGACATAGTCTTCCTAATACCACACTTTTTTGAGAGAAAATTTGAATTTTTTTGTGATCTAGAAATTTATATTATTTCTCTTTTATTGCAATTTAGTTCAATTTTTTTAATATTATTAAGGCATATATTTCATTATAATTTTGTTTACTATGATACTTATACATTATATAGGACTTATTTATCCCTCAGAATCTGTGACTTTCCTTACATTTTCAAGACTCATCACTAACTATTTTTCATTTACCTTCCTGACATAATTATATTTTTTAGGGATATTTAATATTTATGTGTTGGGAATGTGACTTTCATGTGTATTTGATGGAATTAATTAATTACAATTTGCTGTGATGTGTTTAACACTATTCAAGGTAGTAGTAGAGAGAGAATTTTTAATGAGTCACTTTATTAATCTATTCTTCCTTTATATTATCTTTTTATATTAAAAATGAAAACAAATAAAAACTGATGAGGGGAAAAAGTAAAATGAGACTTAATTCTTCACTATAATTATTGATTTTATGTAAATCCATGTCTATATTTTTTAAGAATGGTTAGTCCAATGGTGTAGGTAAGATGATATTATTGTCTATGGAATTGACACAGTGGTAGTGAGATCTTCATTGGAAAATAAGGTGACTAGAAAAATAAAATTTCAGATAAAAGTGTGGATAAAATATTTTTCAACTACATGGTAAATAAAAGTTATATGAATTGTGAATCTTTCATAGTTCACCTTGAAAAGTGGTCCTATTTTTTGTTCTATTATAAATTTATTTTCAATATTATAAATAGAGTTAAATTAGATATTGTAGGTGGTATGTGTTACTAGGATGAAAGGATGGAAACTACCATAAAATGCATTTGGAACTTTTTGTACAGTAATGACTTGATGAGTGTTTCCTATAAGAGAATGAATCAAGAATTTTTGAAGAAAAATTATCTTATTTAGTAATTGTGGTACTATTTATTATAGTAAAAATAAATCATTTCAATTTGTGGTTATAATAAAGGAAATAGTGATTCTACCATGGATCTAGGACACATTTTCTAAACAATGTAAATTCTTATATCTTTCCATTTAGTTCTTCGACTTGATTTATTATGAGGTAGGAGTTTTATTATAATATGTGTAAGGTCAGTTTATGAGGTTTCCAATCTCTCAATACACTTATTCAAATGGATCTATAAATTGATGATCATGTTCAACTTCATCTATCTTCTTATGTAAGTACATCAGATAAATAGATATTGACATGGGTTTTTCCCTCGAAAGATAATATATGGGATTATAGTTCAATGCTCTCTCATAAAAACAAATCTATAAATCATTAGTTTCACTCACTATTTCATTGATTCTATTTCATTTTCAATGGGATATTACAATTAGTTGAATGTGTGGTGTCAAATAAATCAATGGTCTGGGTTGATAAGATTTAATATATGGGCTTTCACTCCAAAAATAATGAAGCTAGAGTATTACCTTATTCAAACGAACCAATACATAACAATAATTTGAGTTCATCTAGAAAACATGGTATATGTGGAATGAGAATTATTGGATATGAATGTAGTAGGATTAGATTATATGTAACCAACAGTGAACTTCTTTTAACAAATGATAACTGAAGGCTATGGTGGAGATAAAAAAATACATGGTAGAAATTTAGTAGATACCTTTGATACGTAAAAGGTGTTCATGATAAATAGGTTCTTCAACCTGAGGTTATTAAAATGAATACCAGAAGTAAATCATGGGAATTACATTAATATAACTCGGGGTTAGCTCAAATTTTTGATTTTGAAATTCAGTGAATATTCATAAGAACATCGTCTACAATAATAGTATTCATATTGTTGGATTACAATGGTAACTACAATGATAAACAAGAATTTAAATATTTTAATTATGTTTGAGGATGATTGTGACATGATACTCTTTGGAGAAATTTTAAGATGTGATGTCTAGGCTTCATATGTTAATTATATAAATGATGAAGGAAGCGGATAGCCCCCCCCCCCCCACCGAAGAATTCAGAATAAAAACACTAATGATATGTATTGAGATATAATATGATGATACTTTGTTATTTTTCTTCATAAATATTGAAATTTATTGAATAAATAACCACTGAAAAAGGATTCCTAGATGTACAAATATAACAATGGAAGGGAATCAACATCTAGAATTTTAAATTTAAAAAGTGCTCCTCAGAGAAGAAATTTGTTTCTCTTTATTAATATTACTATTTAGAATTTCATGATTTAATAAGGTGAATAATTCAACTAAATTGGATACCAAGGATGCATGGAAAGATTGGTTTCTAGATAATTCAACAACAATATTTAGAATATGATGAGGATATGAATATAATGGGGAAATAATACTCCATATTCCATGGAAGGTTGATAGCTGTTTGTGTGGGGTTGGGGGTGTTAATACTTTCCCTTCATTAATGGACTCTATCAATTTTGAATAAGACCTCTTCAACCTATTAGAGTTCTTGACCGGCTTAATATTATCTCTCAGTCTGACATTGTATATAGTAATAAATAGAGATAACACAACACATAATGATTATAGTTTTCTTAAAATTATAGTCCTTACCATAATGGTTATACAACAAAACATAGATTCTATAGTAAATATACATGTGTCTATAATTTGAACTTGTTATATACCCCAAACCCGTAATAATAATTGTTGGTTATTGACCATAAAAAATTCCCTACTAATTGGTTATACTCTAAAATCACAAAGAACATATGTTTTAAGCTGTTGATGGAAATAAATCAATGAATGATAGGTTTCTTCTCCAATAGTTCTGAAATGAAACTATTTAATATGAAATAAGATTCACAAGGAACATCTATGAAAATATGGTCTTAAAACTCTTCTATAGATCTTTAGTAATATAAGTTCTGATCTCCCTTCTCTCATCTCAACAAATTTGTTGTATTGGCTCATTGCATTCTCACAATGTTCTTATCATGTTCTCTTAAGAATATTCTAAAGTCGCAAATAAATTTATTTCACAAAATACATAATTATATATAGAAAAAAGGTAATAATATTAATTTATAACAGTTATAAATTTCCGAATATTTTTTTCCACCTTTTAAATTCATTCACTGAATCTATATTATTTCATTATTTATCATTGATATTAATTCAACTATATTATCATATAATTTTTACTTATTGAAATTTCATTGATAATCACTCTTTATTATTCCATGTAATATATAATTACTTATTTCATCATATTTATTTTTAAAATAACAAATTTTCTCTAGATTATGGAAAAAATATTTATATGGTTTTCAAATAACCACAACCAAAGATGCATTACATTTGTATGTTTGTTTCTACATGAACTCATTATTTATTAAAACTATGATTCCACACTACCATAAAAAATTTATCCATTATCTTCCATATCATCAAATAATATTGAATGAATAAAACATTCATAAAATAATATATGTGTATTGTATATTTGTTTATTTCTTCTCATAGCTATTATGATAGATCAACATCTCGAAAACAAGATTCCACTTTTTCCCTTTTATCACACAATCCATATTTATTAAATGATATCTCCCTATCAAAAATTGAAAACATTTTTTTGTACGATACACATATATCATGAGTCTCCATATGGTGACATGTGTACATGACATACATGGTGGATGTAAAGGGTGATTCACTTGTGGACATCTCATTTTTTTCTCATTGTACTCATTATAGGCATAAAAGTGGGACTGCATTGTTTTCATACAATATAATATTCCGAGTCTATCTTATGAATATAAATACTAATGATCGAAAAATAAAAATTTTAGGTAGTTGATCTCATAGAATTTTAGTTGGTTGGTAAACACTCATTAAAATATTGATAAGCTAGTATTTGGTTTAGGCTTGGATATACAGAAGAATCATCTTTTATTTTTTAGTTCAATCAAATAATCATATGCTTTTGATAAAATTCACATATAACATATCATTTTTAATTCTAGAATATTAGGATATCGCAAACTGAAAAAGAAATTATACATAAAACCCTTCAAAAGATATAGGAATAGATGATGATGTGGAGGCATGAGTATCATTGTATTTTCATTAAAAAAATTACTCATGATCATTCTCTATTTTAATAGGGGAAAAAATGTCAATGTTATGTGAGATTCCGACAATGTACAATGATGTAGTTTCAATATCATATAATATTAATCATCTCCCCATACACACTTGTCTATGGAACATGGGGCAGTTCTTACACAAACTCATGCACATCACCTCATAGTGTAAACCTCCTTATATAGGCCCATTGAAACCTCTATGTGTGCCCTATTCTTGCTCTAATGTCATATGCATTCCCATTTTGATATGCATAAACTATTCCCCACAGATGTCTCTATGTATGAATAGGTATGGTTGAAGTGGATCCTTGTGGGTATGGTTCCCATGCCTATTTATGGTCGAACCATTTTCTAGAAACTCTAAAAAAACACATAGTAAAATATAATGGAATATAATAATGTCCCCATAAATAAAATTCAAATTCCAAAATTACTAAAACCACATCAACAAGGAATTATATAAACAAAAATATTTATGATATATATATATATATATCATTTCATGGAATTATAAATCTATAAGATTTATATCTTGATTTAAACAAAGATCAATCTCGTTATAAAATTTACATTTGTATTTTGACATCAAGAACAATATTACGATCAAGGGATATTCATTTCCATATATCATGGTGGTAACTACATAAAATATTAGACATAAATGTAGGATTAATATTTATATACAGCAAAATTCCTAAAAATATATAAAAATACTTCAAGTATCATTATCTTACAAATTAAAAATATATTGTACCATTGAAATGAAATGAAATACTTTCTAGGTGAGTTCAATATCCCCATTCTATTTTATTAGAAATAACATATTTCCATAATGTTAATATCTTCACATGGATGGATTATTTCATATACCAATTATTGATAACCTATAAAAATGTTAATTAAATGGTCTTCTCATCTCTTCTTCTAGATTTTTAGACACTTAGACTAATTTCCTTGTCTCACTTTAATAAATCTCAATTTCAACATTTTTGGAATTTAATGAAAGGATTATATAATATATTTTTATTAAAAAAATACACTTAAATTATATTATTATGAGTCTATATAAGCTCATACATAATAGGGAACATTACTGTTAAACTAAAGTGATTATTATTTTCAATATAATATAGTACATACCATACCAATTTCACAATTTTCTCATTTTCCGAAAAGGAAGTTATCTAAAATATAAATTTAAATAATATTTAATTTATATACACAATTCAAAAAACGAATCATAAATTTTATGTTGAATTAAAATAACTCCACCTTTATCTCAAACTTACCAGAAAACACCACACATTCATATGTTTTTTAAAGTTAATTATAATAACGGGTTTTTGTGTGATTTCTCATTCCCCAATCATCTAGTTTCAAAATATTTCTATAATTTCCTGATTAAATAAAAGTTATAAAAAATTAAAGGTTGGTATCAAATATCTCTTCTTAATGGATTTAATTATATTCCTTACTTTAATTGTAGTATATATTCCACATGAAAGAACATCTCTTCTTGTTTTGTAATAGTGAAAATATCAAGAATATCTTTTATTTCCTTAAACATTATCAGAAACGATTATAAATAATTTAGATAAATAAATAAATATTAATTTACATAGAAGTAAAACATAGAAGAATATTTCCCTCTCATCATAGGCTAGTATATCTTTTAAATATCATCACATATTTTATTTTCAATAGGATAACTAATGTTTAAACTAATTTCCTCACCAAGATATATCTTCAATTGAGAGACATTATATTATTTATAAAAAATTATAGAAAATTTATCATATTTTTGTTTTAATGATAATATATTCAATTCCAATTGTGAAGGAAGAAGGGTCATGAAATTCTATATATCATTTCTTATTTCCTCACATATTTTACATATCATCTTTCTTTTGGTTCATTGAATATTTATGACTTCTCAAGAGCTTTAAATTTTTTCTTCCACCACATAATTTCAATTTTAATTTTTTTAGATTTTTATATTTATTTAGGATGTTTAAATGATTTAAAAAACAAAACTAGGAACTCATTCATAACAAATAAAAAATTACTAGGATATCCATTTAACAAGTGTGTAACCTGACAATTATATAATTGGAATTCCTTCATTTTAATTTTATTTGTATCAATAATACTGTGGGATGTTTCCCTATATTGTATAGTCATGAAATCCTCTTCTCATTGATAATCTAGTCCACATAAAACATATATTTCTTAAAAATGTTTGAATATATTTTTGGTGTATATATTTTGTACAAATTTCATGTATTTATTCATTTTAGTTATGGATCTAATTTTCTCACTAAAACTCCCCTTAGTTATTGAATCAATCATAGAATAAAAATATTATGAAAAAATTATAGTTATTATATCCACACCACCAAAATATAAAATAATAGAATATAAATTATGATATTCAGAATTTATACTATAATAATCCATTATTTTCTTTTTAATTTTATTTTATAATATCAAATGTAGTTTTCTCAGGGAAATGTTACGTTCTTGGACTCCTTTTATCCTTTATTGGGGAAGAGTGTTTCTCAACATTTTCTCAGTCTGACCTTGTATAGGTTTGTTTTTGAGTACCACCATATCAACATAGAATAATTTTCTTGAAATTCATTATAACACACCATGATTTCATAGTATGTTATTTTCTTTAATGCAATTCAACAGCTTGCACTACATGCAACACCGAGTTCGAGCACACCACAATTTACCAAACTAGTCGTTCAAAAAATAGTTATGAATATTATTAATGAAATTTGAAATTTTATATAACAGATATAATTTTAGAATCCATATTATGTATTTCTTAGACATAATATAAGAATAAATTCATTTTTTTCAGAGAAAAGAAGTATTTAAAAAAAATGAAATTTTAAGACATTTTAATGGGAAAAACTTTTTCAAAACAATATTTGACACTTTTATATATCCAATTTAATGAAATTAAATTCTTTTTTAGAATTAGGATATAAAAATTTATTTTGGAAAAAAAATTATACTTTTCTGATAACATTCATATTTTGAAGAATACGGGAAAATATAAAATTTTAATTGAAAACAATATTTTTAATAAAAATAATTTATAGTGTTAAATTGTTCATTTGAATGGTTTGAAAGTATAATTAGATTATATTTTTATCATTCATTAAAAAATTGTTAATTATAAGTGATTTCAAATTTAAATGTGACATAAACACATGTCAACATCTCAATAGTTTTTACTTATTAAAACCCACTTCTGTGTTCTGACAATGGGAATTGATTGTCAATTAATTAATAAAACTTATATATTTTTAATTTGGTAAAATATAATTCATTTATGAATTCAGAACAACCAAATTTTCTTAGGGTCAATTTTTTGTACTTTTATGAAAGCATTCAATTTTGATGAATTGTGAAAAACATTGCGTTATTGTTTAAAACCATCTTTTTATTTAAATAATTATTCATTTTATTTAAATTTATTTTAAGTAAAAATAGATTCATAATACCAATATATGTACAATGTAATTCATTGGAGTCATTTTATAACAAGTTTACATATATAAAACTTTATTAACGTTTTTACCGTCTTTTACCCACCTTCTAAGAGCATTTAAAATTTGAATAAAACATTATTTCATCACTTATATGAGTTAAATTTTAAAAATATGAGAGACAAAATTTAAATCATAATTTAAAATGTGGTTTAATAATATGAAAATATTTTTTCATGAATAGTTTCTTTTCACTTTTATTTATCACGGTTAAAAGTAAATTGGGTAATTAAGGGTAAAATTGATATTACAATTACCTTAAAACATATCCTAATTCTATTAGATAAGTTAAACTCGACCAAAATAAACCTTAAAAGTAAAATATTTTCCTCTTTGGTCAACATGGATTAGATTAGGACATTTATTATTATTTTATTTAATGAAGAGCTAAAATTGTTAAATTCAATGTTTAATAACTAGACCATTTTTAATATAGGGTTAGACATAAGATAAATTTGACTATATATATTCATTATAAAGATAAATATATTTCTTACATAATGGAATTTTATTTATAAATTTTAGACATTAAATAATTTAATTTATTTGTGAAACAATGATGATGTAGTAATTACCTTATTAATAAAATATTAAAATAATTGATATTATAAATATCCAAATATATGTAAATGGAGAATTCATATGAATTACACTAATTTTATAGGTTAATATGACATTATAGTGATGATTGAAGTAATTTTATTCTAAGTGATAATGTTTTTATGGCTTTCAAAAAAATCAAATACTAAATAGTGTCAAAATTGACAAAATTGAGTTTTTAAAACAAATACTTTATTATTAATACATATAATATTCCTAAAAATCAATAAATAAGCCAAAGGACTTAAATAATTTTATATATATTAATTAATAACCAATTGGGGTTCTCATGGCATGTTATAGTAATTTTATTAACCATATAATATTAAAATACAAAGAGACATGGAAAATTTCAAACTATTTAACTTAGAGATAAATCTAAAAGATAAGGTTAATATGGTGACCTAAACCAGTATAAAACCTATTTTTTGAGAGTTTTTTTCGACCCATCCCTACCTAATAATATACATAAATCATTTTTCAGGCATTAGAAACCGAATATGATTTTATTATAAAATAATATTTCGATCATTCCCTATAGTGCCCTCACCCATATTATAAAAGGGAACTTCCACTTAAGTAAAAATCGCACCTATAAAGCAATTTTTATCGGCAAATACCTAATAAAATAACAACCCAACTTCCCTCTCATCATCCTAGATTCCTTACTTTGATCATAAATCCAACATAACGATCCCTTTTGATCAAATCAAAAGGAAACACCCAAAGAAGAGGTAATAATTTCGCCACCCTCTTTGAAATTCTTTTATTCTTCTACTTCCTCTTTCCTTTTTGTTTCCATTCAAAAATAATAAATCCAATACCATCAACATACTGTGATGTTATTATAAATATTTTTCCAAAATATTTGTTATTCTATCCATATTATAAATGATAAAGTCACTATATGTGCGTACGTATGGCTTAATGTCTCCACGTCATGGTGTAGTTTGTTATTCAAACACTTCAATATTTGGATGGGTATAGTAAAAAGTATAACTAATTTAAATAATAAATATAACTTTTTAATGATTCTATATATATGATATACCATCCAATTACATACAATTTCACCTTCAATATAATGATATTGTCGCTCGTGAGTACGTACGGCTTACCGTCTCCACGGACATGATTAGATTCATTACCCATCATAATCATTCAAGAATAATTTTCATTTTATGAATAAATATAATGTTTAAGAACTTATTATTATTTGGGATATGCATCAAATATATCCAATACATAGCAAATAAGACTTAGGTAAAAATATATAAAGGAAAAAAAATCAGTTAACAACCAAAACAATGATAATACTGAAATATAATTAACAATGCAACAATAGAAGATCATAAATGATATCATATTTATGTATTTTATTATTTCATAATTTAAAAAAAATTACTTCACCATTATACAAGAGTTTATCCTACCCAATACTAAGGAAAAGTAAAAGGTAAGGAGTTTCTTGTCTCACTTTAATTCTGTGAGATTTCCATTGTTCGCCACTTATTTATTTCATGGGGTGTATCATGTACTGCCATTTGATAAATATTATAATGATTCTATTTTTATTCAAGGTATTCTATGATTCATTTATTTTTTATTAATTTTTGGTCATACGACTCGATTGATTACAATGTGGTAAGGGATTTTCATCTCACTTCTTATTTCCGTGAGATTCAGGATAGATTGCCACTATTTTCTTTTGTGTGGTGTATGTACTTTCCATGATTGTATTCCATATATAATATAATATAATTTATAGGTATTTAAATCTTAATTTTATGAACCATCTTGGATGGGATGTATGATTTTTTTCGCTAAATCGGTTAAGGAATATCAAATTTTGATTTACACTCATTGGGTTTTATGCAAAATTCATTGATTATTTTACTACAAGATTATGTGTGAAATGAATATTTATTTATTTATGTCGTAATTTCCACTCCAATTTAGGTTTATATTATTTTGATACATATAATCACTCCATTGATAAATTCTCAAGTCATTGATATGAACTTGATAAGAGTAATCTTAACTCAATTTCCATTCGTTGAGTTAATCATCCAAGTCATTAGTGTTGTTGTTACATGAATATGTGTGAAAGTCAAATTATTTCTTTACACTAAATATAAAATCATATTTAGTGTATTTATATTTTCCCACATAATTATGTTATTGAATTATCCTTAACCTAAGGATACAGTCTTTATAAGGGATTTAATCTCAATTTACACTATATTGAGACTTCTTTGTTGTTATGCACCAATTCACTTTTATATGGCGTATATACTATACATTGAAATAGTATATCATGAATACATTTATTTTCATGATATTATGAATTTTATATTACCTAAATTATTTGAATTAAATTTTCTCTCTTTTAGATAGGAACTCTTATTAAAATATAATTTTAAATGTTTTAAAGATTTATTTTTCTTAATCTTTTTAATTAATGTCCTTATTTTAAAAATGGTTCTAAGGATTTATTTATATGGAAATGAATGTTTTTAAAATAATATTCTATTTTAAAGAATGAATGTGGAATGAGACACTTTGTTTCAAAAATATATTTTTAATAGCCTCTTGAAAATTATGCGACGTTTAAATGATTTCAAAATAGAAAGAGTTATTTCTTTCAAATAGTTTTGATTTCATATATGTCAACACCCTTTGATGGATTTTACACTTGTTTGATGTTTATTTATTATGATAAAATATTCCATATTTTATTTACCATTTTGGGATATATTTGACCGAGGATGTGTTATTTTTATACCATTCACGGTTTATGGTTAAAGTATTTACATTTCGTATGATAGTTTTTATACGAATGTTTATGTTATGTTTCAATTTTTTCATATGACGAATGTATTGTAAATAGGATGTGATGGGTGAGCTCGCTATGGATTCTTGATGGATCTTTAGGTCTCATGAGAAAAACTAGTGTCTTGGCATAAGGCATAGACAAAATCATATTTTTAGTCTTGGAACAAGGCCTTGAATATGTGGTTATGAGGTCTGGCATTATGCATTCCATAATTATTAAATTGGATATTGATATTACATGTGATTATTCGACTATTAGAATATCCATTTGAATAAGTAAATGTAATTATTTTATTTATCATTGCCATATTATGCTGAAATTTATGTTTAAAGGCTTGTGTTATAATCTTATTAATTGACTTAAATGTTTATTCTTATTTAGGCCAGTTTATTCTATATTGTTATCCTCTCTGAGCATCTGATCTCACCCCTTTATTATGTTTTATTTTTCCCAGGATGCAACGAAGAATATTATGATTAAACTATAGGAATTTTCTAAGGGATATAATAGTGTCCAAGGGGAAAATAAGGTTGTTTTTTTATTTTCATGATGTAATGTAAAACTAACGTATGTATCTAGTACTTATAGGGCCACTAAACTGATCAGCCTTTCGGTACATGATTCCTTTTATCAGGCCAATGTTGTGTAATAATTCACCGATAATGGGTAACTGGGGTCAGGGCATCACACTTGGTATCATATGATGTTTAGTAAAACCCTTGGAGGCTGGATTTAGAAAAAATAATGATTAGTAAACACTACCCTAATGTAGACATTGAGTATTAATATAGAGGAACATCCAAAAATTCTGGTAATGTAAATATTATGATGGTTTTATAAGAAATAGATCCATGTCTGGATACAAGTAGGTAGAGGCAGCTCTGGCACAGATGTACATAAGAGTGAAAACACTGAAAAGGAGTTTCGGTCTTGACTTGGGGTATCCTGGTAAATGACAATGATATTTTCTTCACTCTTGGATACAACACTTTTTGGGATATACATAGGATAATTCACATATTCCTTACAAACCTATTTGAAGGATTTTAATATGATAGAGAATAAATTACCGCGGTTAATCATAAGGTGTTTTAAATTGAAAATAAGGTGTTATGATATTATATAAATTATTTTAAGACTCACATTATTCTTTTCTATGTATGTCAATGGTTGGATTCCATGAAAGTCATAGTAACATTGAACATGATTTTCAAGGAGGGCACTGTAGTGGAAATATGAAATGAAATGGAAGGTAGATTGGTGTAAAAGATATCCTATTCATGTTGAATCAGTTTTCCAAAAATATGATCAACAATATATATATTAACCAACTCATAGACTCAACAACGAAGAGAAAGGCTACGAATGATAAGAGATCCAACAATGGAGACCATGGAGAAAAGAAATCTCAATTTCCATCATATAGGAAATGATGAATGTGACACCTAGGGAAGTGTCCCAATGGAACAAAGAATTTATTTTGTGTGGGAATGAAGGACATAAAGTAATGAATTGCTGAGGAAAAATTATGAGTACTATGGAAGAAAATAAAAATAATCCCAAGAATCCATTTACAGACATTTTCTATAAATATAGGGGACCTAGGCATTACTCGAGTGAAATCACTATTCTATTGGATAACATCTTTGTCCTGGAATAAATTATGTGGAAATAAATGGCTGGTGAGATGTTTAAAAGTATTACTGATCTTAGTGGATGTGATTACATTGGAATAATATTCTCTTGTATGAGAAACCCTATAGTTTGTTATGTGAAAAATGAAATTTTAGGAAGAATTATCTTCTCTATTGTTGATATAGTTTTAAATAATCATTTGGGTTTATATAATCCTTGAATTTGAGGAAATTATATGTTATTAAATTTTGGGATGAAAATGTGAGGTATGAGATAACATTTGTTGTGAAACTATATTATAGTTATTTTGCGGAATTTATCTCATTTTGGTAATGTTATAAAATATAGTTTCTGAAAAAGGATAACATGGAGACCGTGTGACTACCTATCATGTTAGACAAACCTATGGGAATATAACCCACAACCAGACTGCGATATGGATTTATCACCTACCACTGGACTACAGGAAGTCCCTAGTTAGTGTAACTAATTATTTTTGGTTAAATGATTTAATTAATCAATAATAAGTTTATTTTGGATCTCATGTCTTGTCAAATGGATATATTTAGTATAGGAGAATGATTTGGTGGTTAAGTGATAAATGTTATTTTGGAAGATGTTTGCTCTGTTGGGAACACTATATGCCTAGGGAAAGTAGAATACTATTTGATTTCATTTGAGGAGTACTGGTGGATTTTTATCTACACCTTTATTGTGTATATATAGTGATTTGGGTTTTTTATGTAAATGATTAATCTATCATAGAGAATATGTTATTAGGATAATTACTTTTATGAGTGTGACTCTAAGAGTAGTCGATGTTATTTAAAGATACAATTTAACTTGGAAGAACGCGTAATCAAATTCTTCTATGTTTTGGGTTTATATATTATTTTGGATTATATTGAAGGATTTTAAAGACTACTGTTTATTGGATAGTATTTATTAAACATTGGGTAATGTTGGTTTAATTTTAGAAATTTAGAATAGTATTTCTCTCTCTAAAGGATTAATCTTTTTGGGGACCATATGATATTGTACTGACTATTTTTTTAATCTCAAAAGACAAGTTAAATATATCATTTATCCATTGTGGATTAGGTTATTCTCTATAAGTCAATTCATGTACTTCAGGTGTGACCAAGTCATCTTGAATACTCATCATTTAAACAAAATATAGGGTAGTGGTAGAAATTTATTAAAGGATGAAACTCTACATAAAAAGTATGTATATATCTTTATGTTCTTAGTCAATCTTATAAATAAATTCCTCAACTTTATGAAATGGAACATAAAACAAAAAAAATTTGTCCATTTACATTTCTACTAGAAAACTAAAGACAGTTTATCCCATAACAATTTTGTGGTTTTATTTTAGTTAACGTTCTCCTAGTCATGTTTTATATCTCTCTCCATCAGAACATGACACTTATTCTATCTTACATATCCATTTTTTCTTACATGGAATCCTATTATGGGTTATCTTAGTTGACCTTTGTACTTTTCTTTATTTCATTAAAATTGATAGGTTTATTGACTCTTTTTAGGATGTGGGACTCTCAATGAAGTTCACAAGAAAAAATTTAAAATTTCGAGGATGAAAATTACAAAAGGGGGGAAGACGATAACACCCCAAGATTTTATATTATATTAGTTTCTTTAATGTAATTCAGTAGCTTGTGGTACACACAACACCGAGTTCGAGCACACCATGATTTAACAACTAGCCATTCAAAAGGAAGTTATAAATATTATTAACTAAATTTTGAATTTTATATACTCCGTATAATTTAAGAATCCATATTATGTATTTCATAGACATAAAATAAGAAAAAAAAACTATTTTTTCAGATAAAAGAAGTATTTTGCAAAAAATGCAATTTTATAACCTTTTAATGGAAAACCCATTTTTAAATAAATATTTTACACTTTTATATATTGAATTTAATTAAATTAAATTATTCTTTATAATTAGGGCTTAAAAATTTATTTTGGATAATTTTTTTCTTCTTTTTGGATAACTTTCATATTTTGATGAATACAGAAAAATACTCAATTTTAATTGAGAACCAATTTTTTAATCAAAAAAATTTATAGAGTAAAATTTTGAATTTGAATGGTTTTGATGTATAATTAGATTAAATTTTTATCATTTAATACAATTTATGTCATTATAAGTAATTTCATGTTTAAATTTCACATAAACACATGTCAATATTTAGATTGTTTTTACTTTTTATAACCCGCTTTTTGGTTTTGAAAACAGAAATTAAATTTAAATTAATTTATACAACTTATATGATGTTAATTTGGTAAAATAGAATTTATTTTTGAATTGTTAATATCAAAATTATATTTGGGTGAATTTTTCGAATTTTTCTGAAAACATTCAATATTTTATGAAAAGTAAAAAACATTGCGTTATTATTTAAAACTGACTTTTTATTTAAGTAATTATTTATTAAATTTAAATTTATTTTAAGTGAAAATAGATTAATAATACCTATATATGTTAAATTTAATTAATTAGGGTCTTTTTATAATAAATTTAGATGTGTAACACTTTATTGAACTTTTTAACCATCTTTTACCCAACTTTTAGGAGCATTTGAAAATTTTCCCAAAACATAATTTTACCACTTCTGTGAGTTAAATTTCAAAAATCCAAGAGACACGGTTAACATCAGAATGTAAAATGTGGTTCAATAAACAAAATTTGGTGAATCGTAACTTTTGACTTTTATTTACCACTATTAAAAGAAAATAGGCTAATTAAGTGTAAAAATGATATTATAATTACCCTAAAACTTATCTTAAATCTATTGGATAAGTTTATTTCGACCAAAAAACCTTATGAAAAAACATTATCCTATTTTTTCCACTTGGATTAGATTCGGACATTTATTATTATATTATTTAAAGAAGAGTTAAAAGTGTTAAATTCAATGTTTAATAACTAAACCATTTTTAATATAGGGTTACACAAAAGTTAAATTCAACTAAATATTTTCATTATAAAGATAAAAATATTTCATATATAATGATATTTTATTTAAAATTTTTAGACATTAAATAATTTAATTTATTTATGACACGATGATAATGCAATAAATAACATTTTAATGAAATAAAAAATAATTTATATTATAAATATCCAAATAAAAATAAATTGAGACTTCTGATGAATTATACTAGATTTTTAGGTTAATATGACATGTTGAGGTTGATTAAATAAATTTTATTAGGACATATAATGTTTTTATGGCTTTCAAAAATATCAAATACTAAATAGTGTCAAAATATACATAGTTGTGTTTTTTAAACAAATACTATATTATTAGTTGATATAATATTACTAAAACTATAAGGATCTGAAAAAGGTCTTATATAATAATATATATTTTAATAATGAAACACTTGGGGGTTCACATGGCTTGTTATAGTATGTTTATTTACCATATAATATAAAAATACAAAGAGACATGGTAAATGTCAGACTATTAAACTAAGAGATAAATCTAAAAGATAACATTAATATAGTGACATAAACCTGTCTAAAACCAATTGGTTGAGCGGTTTTAAAACCATCCCCAACTTAGCATCAAAATAAATCATTTTGGAGGCATTAGAAATCAAAAATTATATTATTATAAAATAATATTTGAAGATTTTTCTAAACTTCCCCTCACCCAACTTATAAAAGGGAACAACCCCTTCTCTCAAAATCACACCTCCAGTGCCACTTGGCTCTGCCAAACCTGGCCTAAATATCCTACCAACATCGGTCACATAATCATAGAGTCCTTACATTGATCATAAAGCCATCATAAAGAGCACTTTTGATCAACTCAAATGGAAAAACCCAAAGAAGAAGTAATAATTTCACCACCCTCTTTCAACTTATTTTCATCTTCCACTTTTTCATTTTTTTTTCATAAAAAAATAATAAATCTAGTACCTTATATATACTTTTATGTTATAATAAATATGGTACAACCATATTAATTATTCTATCTATCCTATAAATGACAAATTCACCATACGTGCGTAAGTACAACTCACCGTCCCCACATCGTGGTGTAGTTTGTCATTAAAACACTTCATTAATTGGATGGATATAATAATGAGTATAACTAATTTAAATAATAATTATATCATGTTAATGAATTTTTATATATGATATACCATCCAATTACGAATTATTTCACCCTTAATATAATACTTTTTTTGCTCGTGCGTACGTACGGCTTACCGTCTCCCTGAACGCGATGAGATTCATTCCCCATCATAGTCATTAATGAATAATTATCATTTCAATATAAAAAATTATTTTTAGGAACATAATATCATTATGGATATGAATCATAAACATCCCACACATAATAGACATGACTTGGGTACCAAAACATATAAATGAAAATGAATCAGTTAACAACCTAAACAATGATACTTCTAAAATATCATTAAAAATGAAATATTAGAAGATCTTATATGATATCATATTTATTTATTTGGTTATTATATAATTTAATAACAATTATTTAACCAATAAACAAGAGGTTAACCTACCCTATACTAATGAAATGTACAAGGTAAGGAGTTTCTTATCTCACTTTTAATACCGTGAGATTTCAATTGATCTTCACTTATTTACTGAATGTTGTGTATCTTGTACATTCATTTCATATATATTATCATTTTTTTAATTATACTCATGTTATTTTGTGATTCATTTGTTTGTTATTAAATTTTGAATATATGACTCGATTGATTACAATGTGGTACAAGATTTTCATCTCAATTCTTATTTCCCTGAGATTCATGATAGATAGGCACTAATTCCTTTTGTGTGGTGTAATTACTTCCCATGATTATATTACTCATGTAATATGATTTATTTTATGGGTATTAAAAACTTCATTGTACGAACCTTCTTTCAGGGGGTGTATGTTTCGTAAGTCACCAAATCATTTAAGGAATTTCTAATTTCTATTTCCACTCATTTGGTTTTATGAAAAATTCATTGATTATTTTACTCCAAGATTATGGGTGAAATAAATATTTATTTTCTATGTAGTAATTTCCACTCCCCTTTATGTGGATATGCTTTTGATGCATATAATCAGTCAATTTATAAATTCTCAAGTCATCAATATGAACTTGATAAGAGTAATCATTACTCAATTTCCATTCATTGAGTTAAACATCCAAGTCAGTAGTGTTGTTACAATAATATGTGTGAATGTATTCTGATTTTTTTACACTAAATATCCAATCTTAATTAGTGTATTTATAATTTTGATACATAATTATGTCATTGATTTATCTTTAACCTAATGATATTGTCTTTAAAAGGAATTTCAACACAATTTACATTCTATTGAGACTTCTTTTTTGTTATAAACCAATTCACTTTTATAGGGTGTATATACTATACTTTGAAAGTGTAGATCATGAATCCCTTTACTCTCATGGTATTATAAATTTTAGATTACCTCAATTATTTGTATTCAAACATCTCTATTTTGGTAAGAAACTTTTACTAAAATATCATTTTAAATGTTTTAAAGATTTATTTTTCTAAATCATTCTAATTAATTTCAATTTTTAAAAATGTTTTTAATGATTTATAAATATATACAAGAATCACTTAAAATTAAAATTAGTTTTAAATGTTTCAATATGGTATGAGACATTTTGATTCAAAAATCTATTTTTGGTAACTTCTTGATAATTATGTGACTTTCAAATAATTTCAAAATAGAAAGAGTGATTTATCTCAAATAGTTTTGATGTCATCTATGTCAACATCCTTTGATGAATTTTACATTTGTTTGAGGTTTATTTATTGTTATACAATATTTCATAATGTATTGATGGTATTGTGATATGTTTGACTGTGGATGTCTAATTTTTATACCATTCATGGTTTATGGTTAATGTATTTACATTTTATATACTAGTTTGGATACAAATGTTTTTTCGACGCTTTCACCGGGGAACGCGCGCATCCGTCCACGGAGGAGGAGGACGTGCGGCGCTTGTTGCCCCACATTCCCGCTTTCCAAAGGCGGGCGACATCCGCTCCTTATCCAGGGACGTATGCTCCTTGATCGAAATGGGATGATGGGATGTCGGTTCTTCCTTCTGTGGATTCCTCCTCAGAACTCGTCACCTAGTCCGGGTCTCCCTCATAGATTTTATACGTAGTTCATGAAACTATTCCCAGTGTCATGATTCCATGGACGCCAGTTAATTAAACTTCTTCTATGAGGACATTCCAAAGGGTCCGGTCAGGGCAGCAACCTTCAGTCGGGGGAGTAGTCACGTTGAGGCATCAGTAGCGTGTCTGGATATTGGGGAACCTAGCATGTCTGTCTATTATCCCTGGTCACAGGGCTTCTTGAGGGCGTGGAAGCCCGAGGAATCCCACATCGAGAACAGGGAATTATATGTCATAGACACATATCTGAGGTTTTCCTCAGCTTCCCGTGTTTAACACATGGTATGCCGCGAGTTTAACGTCCAGTGGAGACGGATCAGCCCAATCAGAGCATTAGCTAGGATAGATCAGATTGAGGGATTCCCCTAGAAAGGGATGTTGATACCAGGGCCATCCCATGGACGGTTGTACCGATATGGTCTTACCGACATATGACGGTCCGGGTGAGAATCGGGATCAGTGATAGGTGGATGAATGGAGTGGAGGGGGAGTGAAATGGGACCATCACAGGGGAGACAGTGAAGTTGGGATTGAGCCTTGAAGAGGCCTCCTACGTATCCTCGTGGTAGGAAATCAAAGTCCGCGTAGTTTGGAATGGTGTCGGTAAACCGACGTGAAGGTGGACCTTGGCCCGATGAATGTCGTCAGCGAACCAACGTGAGGGTGGACCTTGGTCTGATAGGCATCGTCAGCGTACTGACATGAAGGTGGACCTTGGTCCGATGAGAGATGATCTTGAACCTCGGGGAGGCTTCCTACGTACCATGCCTTGACATGGATCAAAGACCTCGTAGTTCGAAGGATTGATGGAATACAGTTTAACGTCATGCGGGACGATAGCGAACCCTGACGTGAATAAACGACGTGTGGTGGGTGTCAGTGAACCGATGTAAATGAGGGACCTTGGTCCGATGGGAGATGGGATTCAACCTCGGGGAGGATTCCTATGTACCATGCCTTGACAGAGATCAAAGTCCTCATAGTTCGGATGAAAATGGGGGCTTGGCACACCGACAAGGAGACGGTTTGGGCCAATGATTGTAGGACTTGAACCTCGGGGAGGCTTCCTACGTACCCTGCAATGACATGGATCAAAGTCCACGTAGTTCAGAAGGGGCTTCATCGGTGAACCGACATGAAGGTGTACATGGGGGGCCACTTGTGGTGGGATTGATCCTCATGAAGGCTTCCTATGTACCATGCCTTGACATGGATCAAAGTCCTCGTAGTTCGGAATGGATCAGTCACAACGGCTTGCCGTCGGACCGGGATGCAGTTTAATGTCATGATGGACGGGGATGGGACCCGACGTGAATAAATGATGGGTGGGATTGAACCTCGTGGAGGCTTACTACGTACCATGCCTTGACATGGATCAAAGACCTCGTAGTTCATATGGTTGTGCAGTTTAATGTCATGTTGGACGAAGTGTGCAGTTTAACGTCATGCCGGACGAGGTGTGCAGTTTAACATCATGCTGGACGAGGGGCATACAGTTTAACGTCATGATGGACAGGGGAAAAACTCGACGTGAATGAAGGACCGAGCAATGTGGATTGAACCTCATGGAGGCATCCTACGTACCATGCCTTGACATGGATCAAAGTCCTCGTAGTTCCCTAGGAATGGGGTCAGGGTTGGTGCTCACTCTAAGCCCACGTGAGTCATTCTCGGTGTGAGAAACAAGAGGTTGCAAGGACCTGACGATCATGTCGTGAAGGGTGCGTCCGTGAGAAGCGAAGAGGGGCTTACGCGTTAGGCGGCCCATGGTGTTGGGACTTACTCTAGGATGGAGGCCCAGTGTGCGACAAAGCGCAGCAACAGAGGGATTTGGGACCAATGATGGGAGGTGCCTCATTCCCTATCATGCCCTCCACTGACCTTGGTAGTGGGGAAGTACGGAGATGCAGAGGTCCAGTAATCCGTTGGGGAACTAGGGTCTCCCTTCTCCTATGAACATACGCCACTCCAATCAGGAGGATATCATCCCTTGTGGATGGGTGATTCCATTCCTATGGAGACGAGTGGTGTAAAGAATGTTCGAGCTGGGGGGACCCTTCGTGAGAGGCACGTTGTCGGGTCACAGTTTAACGTCGTGTGTTGAGGACGTGGTTCTTGGCATTTTAACGTACTGCAGCTCAGACAAGGTGGGTTCACTCCTCACCCCTAGGACTTACATAACCGGTACCCTCTGGTCCTTGGGGAAGGGAAGGTACCAGTAAGGCCATGGTCAAGGGGGGTTGTGGAACAAACCATCAAGGGGTCCACGTTAGCATGGCTATGCGAAGAAGCAATAGCTGTTAGCGTGCCTATGCGAAGAAGAATTGGGAGAAGCAACGCTACGGGTGGTATTGTCCATGGGACTTTGAAATCACATCATGCAAACCTGGAGGGTCGCACGGGAAGAGGAATTGCTAAGAAAAGTAGTGTGCTTCATGAAGTGGAGTGCCTTGGCCTTTGCATGGGGCATCAGTGTGAGTGGAAGGTGCTTTGCGAAGTGGAACAGTGTTCGCGGAGCACTGCCTCGCAAAGAAGAGGTACCTCGTGAAGCAGGGTCCTGCGAAGCAGTGTGCTTCGCGATGTGTAGCGATCCTTCCATAGCATAGGGATCACTAGTACAGGTTGGGTGTTTCGCGAAGCATAAATGTTCCACGGATGCCCGGGTTCCCTTGGGAATCCCCTTCCTTCGCGAATGCCCTTGAGCATCGCGAAGGGCATCCCTCTCGGAAGAGGGTCTCAAAACGAGACAAAGCAAAGGAGTCTCGCGAAGTAGAAGTACCTCGCGGAGCTCATGATTCTCGGGGCAAAGAGTGATTCGCGATTCGAGAGAGGAGAAGCCGAAAGTTCGGATTGTTCGTCCCCAGGACTCAGGGGGAGTCCAGTATTTATAGGGAATGGGCGCCGAGAAGCAGAACTCGCGCGCCGCCTCAAGTGCTTCGCGGCGCGCTCACGAACGTCAAATGCGTTCGCGGAGGGTTACCGCCTCTGGAGCTTCGCGGCAGGCTCGCGAATGTCAAATGCATTCGCGGAGTGTTACCGCCTATGGGGCTTCGCGGTGGGCTCAAAAACGTCAAATGCGTTCGCAGAGTGTTACTGCCTCTGGATCTTCGCGAGGTCGTGATGATCGGGGGCGCTTTGCGTCGGGGCTTCGCGTCGGGGCTTCGCGAGGCAGTGCACCCGCCTTCTTTTTCATGCCCTATTTTGGCGCCAACAAATGCCCCCCCCCCCTCAGACTTGGAGTCGTGGAGGGCGAAGGGTCGAGGTCTGAGGGAAAATCGCCAAAATTGTCGGCGGTTCACGATGTGGCTTCATGAAGGGGGCCCACGGTGTTGACCGGGGCCACAGATTCGGACGCGCCACGATGCTCCGCACGGGTTAGGCACTCCACGATGATCCGGGTTTTCCACCTATAAATAGGGGGGTCGACCTCTTTTTTCTTCACGTGACTTCCTTGTCTTTTTGTGCTCTCGACTTCGTGAAGCTCCGCGTACTCCGCGACAGCCCTCCGTGAATCGAGCTTCACGGCGAACCGCGGGTCTCTGACTCCGCGACCGCGCCAAGAGAACTTCTTCTTGTCGGCCTCGGCCAGACTTCGCGTCTTGATCTCGCGACCGATATTCACGATACAGCTTCACGATTCATCTTCACGATTGAGTTTCGCGATTCAGCTGAAAAAATTCTTTTCTGAGGGCCGGAATCGAAATGGCCCGTCAAGAGACTGTATTGGGGGTGCTTGCAGATGCTGCTCGTCGGTATGAGATGGCCAACAGTCCAGGCCTAGGGGAGATGGTCCGAAGCCACTCGGACCACACTAATTTGACAGATATTCTATCGGAGGGTCATAAGGATTACCCGCAGTGCAAGAAACTTCCATTGTACGGCTTCAGGTTGAGGGATGACGTCTTCATCCCGTAGGCGAGTAGGGACGAACCAGCTTACTGGTTCAGGAGCACACCATGCCAGCACCAATGGTTCAGGGAGGTCGATGTTCATGCATGGGAGGACATCACACTCGTCACCGCTGACTGTATCTACAACCATTTGAATGATATTGACGGGAAGCCACTGCAACCGGAGAAGTCCCCTCCCCTCTACTCAACCATGTTGAAGGCAGATTTGCAGGATTCGAAGAAGAGATGGTCTGATGAGTGAGACCTGCGCCAGGGCGGAAACTTTTCTGATGACTAGGCCTGGGCCTACTGGGTAGGTGCCTCATGTGAGACGTTTGGGGCCGAGCTGAGGAGAGTGGGGTTGTATGAGGCGGTATGGTCCTCCCAATTCCACATTTACTAACCAAAGCAACTGATGCCGGAACTGCTGAGCAGATGGTTGTCTAGGACCAATACCTTTCACTTGCATCACAGGGAGGTGGGCATCAGCCTGTGGGATGTCCACCAGATTTCTGGGGTTCCGATCATGGGGGCCATGTATGACGAGTTCCTCCCCGTCATCAGCGTGTGGGAGGATACGGAGCAAATGCTATGACTGTCATCAGCGCTGATGGCACTCGTCCCTGGAAAGGACAAGGAGGCAGTGAGGGATGTCCACTTTAGGAGATGGTTCAAATGATTCCTGAATTTCCCAGAAAATCGAGAGTTCCCCCCGAGGCCTCGAACATGTCCGAGGGTGGCCCAACGGGGCAAGGGGCACTCGTATTGGCGGGTCTTGGAGGAAAGCCAATGGAAGACTTGGGGTTTCAGTGTCAGCACTGAACAACAGCCGATAGTCAGGCTGGCGGCGTTCATCGCGGCTCTCATCTATGGTTGGATCCTACCAGTGAGGGATACAAGAATGGGGGTACGGCCCAGCTCATTTATCATGGCGTCGATGTTGTCCATGGGGCAGCAGATCAATCTGGGGATTACGATGCTCACCAAACTGTACATAATGTTGCGGCACATTAGCGAGGGAAAGAAGCCGCCAAGGATATACGGGCCCTTCCACCTCCTGTATGGGTGGATCGCAGCGCATATCAGGGGGATTTATGAGTATCCAAACCCCATTTCACCGCCGGGATCGAACTTCCGCCCCTCTATCCTGAACGCGGTCGGGAGCTTCCCATTCAAACTAGCCATGCCGATGGTGCTGAATCGGGTGTGGAGGGCGGGTGATTTTAACTTCCAACCTTTCCCATTGCTGACGGGGATACTTTCTGATGACGGGCGGGGAACGGAAGAACATCGGGCTTACCTCCTAGCCTTTTGAGGTGGAGTTTTGGTGGCACGGAGAGATCGTGATCCACTCTGCGAACCATACACCCCGCATCGGTTTATGAGGCAGTTCTGGTGCCTCCAGCGGCTGACCCCGCAGGTCTACTGGGAGGTGTGTCACGAGGAGCATCCGTGTGTGATGAGGCAGTTGTGGCTCATGTTCACACAGGAAGATGGGAAGATGCGGATTACATTGCCTCCATCCACCGCCGCTTTTGGATTGGTGAGGGAGTATGCCATCAGTTGGGAGGATGCTTACCCATGGGAGATGCTGAAGCAACCAACTATCCGGGTTAGTGATGGTGGGCCTCCCCTATCCCGAGGTCGGGGTCGGAGGGCAGCTAGGGCCACTCGCGGTAGCGGGGCTGCCATGGCGGCGAGACCCGCACCGGCCGAGGGTATGGCAGCAGCGGTGGATCCAGTGATTCTGGAAGAGCAAGGCCATCCGGAGGGGCAGCCACCGAGGGGATTCCGTAGGATATCCACTCCGGCTCCGGGGAAGCACCTGTGTCATATCAACATGGCAGAGAAAGTTTTCTTCCCAGAATCTTGGGACATTTGGGATGTTAACCAGCAATTCCTCAGCCCACCCGAGATATGGTCCCACGTGAATCGCCTCAGGATGGAATTTCCGGGCATAGGCCCAGTCCGGGCAAGATTCATGGCTTCTCCGGCAGAGGCAGAACAATACCTGGATGAGCTAGAAGATTACGTCCACTCCAGTGGTGTCCCTCGCCCAATGACAGACCGGGTGAGGGTACTGTTTGATCAGACAGTCCCCCCACAGTTATCGGCTGCCGATCGGAGGGAGAGATTACCCCTGCCGGAAGAATCAGAAGACTCCTCTTGGGAGGATGATGCTGGAAGAGGGAGCCCGCTGGAGGAGGGCGAGGTCGGAGACCGAGGCTCAAATTATGAAGAATTCGCAGAGGCTCTCGAGGTAGAATTCCGAACTTCTTTCCCTATGATCCGTCCTTGGGACACTATGAACTTCTCACCGATGTTTGAGCCATGTAGGAGGAACGTGTTCGCAGGCCTCGTTCTCGCCCATTGGCGGGTGATGACGCGGGACCTTCAGAACCCGCGCCTATGGCTGCGTCCAGTTCCGTGTATGGTGGGACCAAAGCACCCGAGGTGGCTCCTTCGGAATCTCCAGACCATCCAATAGTAGACAGAGGGCCTCGCCTCGGGGTCCCGTCAGTACCGGCTCAAGAGCAGCGCCAGGAGGTCGATCTCCATAAGTCTTCTCTACCGGTCTCCTCGTTGTCACGTGTAGACAATGCCAACTAACGTTTATGTCCCTCTCTGTCGTACAGTTCTTCGACTAGCGTGGGCTGCTGCGGAAAGACTAGTCGGGATGTCTGGTGGCATCCCTCCTAGGGGCATGCCGGTGATGGTGGCGATAGTCCTGCCATCTCCTCATGCTGCGACTCACATCATCACTAGAGGGACCACCAGCAGGGCCGTACCCGAAGTCATTGTGGTGGACTCCCAGGAAGAGGATCAACCGGTCAGTCTCAGTCCTGTCGCACCTGCTTCAGCGCCAGGTGTCGTACTGGATTCAACACCAAATGTACATCCTGCTGAGGATTTCTTGCGGGCGTATCCCGTGTATGAGCCTGCCAATCGCGCGGACTGGGACAAAACGACCTCCGATGAGGAAGACATCATCATAGTCCGTCGTCGGTCGTGGAAGCTGATCACGCTCTTTATCAAGGACACTCCCCATGCGCAATGGCTGGCTGAAATGGATAGACTCCGCTCGCGGTTTCGTGAACTGTGTGCTGGGGGAGTGGATGCCCGCCGTCCTCATGCACTCATCCGAGATCTTGTGGCTGAGAAGATCTGGGAGCATGACCATGGGCTCAGCGTGGGCTGGCAGAGGAGGAAGGCGACCAGCATCAAGATGTTCCAGGAGGCTGAAGGCGAGGTCCAACAGATGCAGACCTTGGAAGACGAGCATTCAGCCTCTCTTGATGCACAATCTGAGCTGGTCTCACGGTTGAAGGCCTAGCTGGCAGAGGGAGAAGAGCATATGAAGAAGACCTCTGGAAAGATGGATGTCGTTCAAGCTGACGTGGAGAGGGCCAAAGCCAGGACTGACGAACTACGCCCCGCCGCTGCTAAGGAGGAGCAGGAGCTAAGAAAGTGGCAGCAAGCCTTGTATGCCACAAGCCAACGGGTGGCAGAGCTGTAACGCTCTTTTGACGGGGTCAACCCGTCCATAGGGGGAATCGACCCCCAGGTATTGTAACAAACCCAAAAACCTTTTATTGGTACTTTCGTGCTTCAATTTCATTCCTTTCTTTGTTTTGAATGCCATAGCACACATGATTTCCACTGTTTGAATTGCCTTGTTACGTCCCTACAATGTTCGCGGGACGTTCGGCGAAAATTCCCCAGGCCCATGTGGGTCAAGCCCGATGTGAGAAACATGACATAGTTTCCCTCTCGTCCCACCTAACATAAGAGTGGGGACCATTCTCCGGGCACCCAGGATTCGGATTACCAGTCCAGATTCCCAAAAGACAGGAGAGGCTTGATCAGAGAAGGAACTTTCAGGATGGCCGAATTTCCGTTTCATCAACGTTCTCTTATGCATGAACGGGGAAATGCCAGGGGTGCTGAAATCGGTCCAAACAGATGAAAATGGAAAGTTTGAATCACGATAACCAAGATTCGGAACACTGTGGGGATAGAGTGACAACAGGGGACAACAGTTGACCTCGGAGGAGAAACGGTATCCTTACTACATTAGCCTGTAATGGGGAAAACAAATGAGCGTCGACCGCTGACCATGTTCGAAACACGGGACCATGTCACAAATGTTGTCGATCAATCCTTCAGGACGTTGGCCCAAGACAGTTGGCGGACCATAGGTCAGACATCCATACTATTAGGGGGTCCTTCCAGACATGACCGGTCTTCCGGAACGTTGGCCCAGGATGGTAGGTGAGCTGATGCGGCATGAGACCAGGCCGTTAGGGGGTCCCGTGAGACATGAAAGGGGGCGAGGGTCCGAATAAGGGGTACGCAAAGCGTGGACTATGGAGTGATGGTTTTTCTGAACAGAATCCAACACTTAGGTAGTTACACCACCATGGTGGGAGTACACCATATGGGCACATTGGTTTGATCATGGATCATTCCTTCTTTCAAATAGGGCCTCTCTGGCGAGGGGATCTGTCACTTCCCAATGGGATCATGGGGCATCCTGAACTTGTTCAGGGTAGAACTGCAGTTTAGTGTCATGCGTTGAGGACACATGGACTCCTGTAGTTTAACGTCATATTATAGGACACGGAATAAAAGGGAAGATCCCAGGGAGCGTGTGGCACGGTAGATATAAAACCAACATGAATGAGGACTTGGAGTCTGAATCATACCACATACCCCCAGAGGAAACTCTTCAGGTCGAGGGACCAAGAGTGAGGATTGGGCTGGGCCCGAGGCAGAGTGGTTGGGCGTTCCTACGTACCCCATGAGGATGGGAATCGATCCATACGTAGTTCTGGATCCGCATTTTAACGTCATGTGGGACGATGAGCAGCCTGGCTGTGTTGGTACACATCCTTCCAAAACTACTAAGCCCACGTGAGTCGTGCTCGGTGTGGGAAACAAGTAGTAGTGGTGGGAATTTCCCGACACAGAAAGGGGCAGGATAGGGAAAACGGATGCTCGGTGAATACCAGCTCAATGACACTAACACGATCATTTAGCGCACCTAGATGCGCGAAGAGAATGATCCGAGTATGATGGAATTCCAGTTGAACATGAGGAAGTGGAAATGTGTGAATCATGGCACACGAGATTCAGATCACGATGATGACGGTGTGGCGATGGAGGATAACTTCTGACCGTGTTCGCAACACAACATCCTTTCGCGTTAGCCTAGAATGGGGACAAACAAATGAGGGTTTACCGTTGACCATGTTCGAAACACGGGACCATGTCACAAATGTTGTCAAATATCTGTAGGGACGTTGGCCCGAGACGATTGGAGGGCCCTTAGGTCCAGCATTCATGGAGTTCCCTTAAGCCAAGTATCCATGTCGTCCGAGGGTCCTTTTGGATGTGTAAGATGATGATGATCCAATTAGAGAGCTCACGAAGCTTGGTCATGGGACGAGGGGAATGTCCCCATGAAAATCCCACATTTCGGGCTCTTTGTCGAAACACATCTGAATACGACAACGAGACGTATTAGAGAGAGGGAGAAGATTCCTTTCCCATGGGGATATCTTAGTTTAGGATTGTAGAATTCAGACCATGGATGGGTAAGGGGAGTAGGGGATACATGGCAAGGTGGTTACAAAACCCGACGTGAATGAGGACCTAAGCCCTACTTACCATGCATTCTCTGGGGAAATGCTCAATTCGAGGGACCAAACACGAAGGTTAGGCTGGGCCTGGGGGGAAGTGTCTGGGCGCTCCAACGTATCTCATAAGGATGAGAATCAAGCCTCACGTAGTTCTTGATCGACCTTAGACCATAAATGGGTAAAAGGAGCAGGGGACGCATGGCATCAAGACCCGACGTGAAGGTGGACCTAAGCCCTACTTACCATGCGTTCTTTGAGGAAATGCTCGAGTCGAGGGACCGAACACGAATGTTAGGCTGGGCCTGCGGGGAAGTGCCCGGGCGCTCCTACGTATCTCATAAGAATGAGAATCAAGCCATACGTAGTTCTGGAAGGCTGCACGGTAAGGTATCAGTGCCAGGGGAAAAGGGTAGTGCGGGCGTGGCCCTTGCACTAGAAGAAGAGGAATTTGATGAATCTTGTTTGTTATTTAAGGTGAATGGTTTTTTTTGAAGCGACATGCCTAGAATAGTAGGCTGTGATGTCGCCACAAGGATCAAGCAGTGATGGGCATTGACAAATGGCATGGCACGTGACCAATACCCAACGTGATGTCCTCTACAATGAAGTCACCATAATGCAGTTCCGTTTTTCGTCGTGCGGACAAGACGATAATGTCATAGTTTAGGGTTGTATGATAGGACCAAGCATGCATTTTATCTTCATGCAACACAGACATAGCAGAGACGATGCTAGGCGGGAAATGTGCGTAGTGTTATAAAACATAATTGACGGAGACATGATCCCACATCAAATTGTACGCCAATAGTAGAGGGAGACCTTATGATGAGGGGACTATATAGAGGTAAGAGGTGAAACAGGGGGGAGACTGGTTCCCCAAATGGGATGTACCCGATGACAGGGCGTCCGAGTGGTCCTACGTATCCCATGAAGATGGGAATCAAGCCACACGTAGTTCTAAAGGGTGACATTTAATGTCGTGCTGGACAAGGAATAGGAGGGATAAATCTCAGAATGGGGGTGTGCATGGCGCAACCATTGCAAACCCGACGTGAATGAGGACATAATCCCGCACTACGTCACGCGGTCTCGTGGTCGGGGTCCTGAAGGCAGGACCAGAGAGGTGAATTCACTGAACTCAAGCTGGACCCAAAGAAAAGGGGTCTGGGCATTCCTACGTATCTTATAAAGATAGGAATCAAGCTAAATGTAGTTCCAGATGAGAATCATAGTTTATGGTCTTAGAGCTCGGACCGTGGATGGTGACAACTTTCCCGATTAAGCACATATGTCAACCCGATCCCTAAACCCACGTGAGGTAAACTCGGTGTGGGAAAAAAGGGGGGTATCCTTATCGCAATACTTGGGGAGAGTCAAACGGGAGTTGGTAGAGTCCCGAAGGAAACCTTTGACACGACTTGTTCCCCCAATGCGCAGACGTGTACGGAGGAAAAGTACCAAAAGTTCCGAGACTCCATTCGGACATGGTGAAGTGATGAGAGGCGTGAATTGTGCACCCGACAATTTGGGACTAATGGGTTGGCATGGCAATAGAGGAAAACAGCTGACCATGTTCACAACACAGCATCCATATCGCGTTAGCCTGAGGTGGGAACAACAAACGAGCATCGACCGCTGACCATATTCGCAATGCGGGATTTTATCGATTCGTTGTCCGAAACCCTCGGGGGCGTTGGCCCGTAACGGTAGGAGAGATCTTGGGCGTAGTATCCAGGACGTTCTTGGGGGTCCCTCCGGGTGTGAAGGATGATGAATTCCCTGATGCAGGGATACACAAAGCCTGGAAAGCGGGTGCGGACGTGTCCGAGTGAAGTTTGGCATTCTACGTAATAAACCAGAGTACTCTTAGGCACATTGGTAAGCCGCCGAAAAGGGATCGACGAAACAGCTCAGTAGGGAGAGGTACACGGTGTGGTCATTATGGGACTGACATGAATGAGGACACAGTCCCACACCACACCATATAATCCCCTCATGGAGGAAGGGTAGGCCAAGGGGGCAAAATGGGATGAAGATTCATGAGGGATGGGGCGGGACCCAAATCGTAGACATTCATGTGGTCCTACGTATCCCATGAGGATGGGAATCAAGCCACATGTAGTTCTCCAAATGTAGTTTAACGTCATACAGGATGAGAAGGGGAGTAACATACCCCTAAAAAAGGGAGGTGTGTGGTATGGTGAAGAAGCGGACGTGAATGAGGACATAGTCCCACACCACACCGTACACTCCTATAAGAGAGGACCTGGGCCATGGCTCGGAAAGGCCAAGGGGCCTGATGGATAGGAATTTGTCAGGAAGGCCTGATCTGCTTTTAGTTTAACGTCTTGCAATGAGGATGAGGGTCGGGGACCCAAGGAGGCCATGGGGCCTGAGGCTAGGCCTCTTAAGGGAAGGCGTATGACACGGTACATGATCCCGACATGAATGAGGACGTAGTCCGACACCACACCGTACACCCCAGATAAGAGGTTGGGCGGAGGGGCCCGTGAAGGCTAGGGGTCCTTAGGTCAGGCATCGGTCAGGAAGTCCTGACGGGTCTACAGTTTAACGTCTTTCATGAGGAAGGGTGTCGGGGACCCGAGGAGGCCAAGGGGCATGAGGCTGGGCCTCGTAAGGGAAGGCGTATGGCATGGTACATGATCCCGATGTGAATGAGGACGTAGTCATACACCACACCGTACACCCCTTTAAGAGAATCGGGGTTGTGGGCCCGATCGCTTGCACCACCCGGGGGGAAGTTTGTCACTTCAGGATGGGGAAAAAAATCACTGTACTCGATGTCTGGGCCATCTCGGGGTGGAACCGAAGATCCAGGACACTGTTGACCATGTTCGAAACACAGCGTTCCTATGGTGACCCGATATGGGAGCAACAAATGAGCGTCAACCGCTGACCAAAGTCGCAACGCGGGACTTGTATCATCTTGTTTCTTGAAAAACCATGGGGGCATTGGCCCGTAACGGTAGGAGAGCCCTTGGGCGTAGCATCTAGGCCGTTCTTAGGGGTACCTCCGAGTGTGCAAAAAATGATGGAATCCCAGTCAAGGAGTGGGTAAAGCATAGCTGTATCCATCCATGAAAGAGGCAAACATCTCCAGGGGGCTGTGCAGCTGGGTCGAGACTTGCCCGATGTGAGTTGGGGCAAAAGTGTGCACCCTGCCATGTCTTGACCCGAGGGGAAGATTTTGGCTTTTGGTCTGGGCCAACGGATGACATGTCTGGTCATTCCAATGTATCTCATGAGGATGAGAATCATGCCATACGTAGTTCTTGATGGCCATTCAGTTTAGCATCATGCGGTGAGGATGTGGGAGGATAGAAGAATGGGAGTGGGAACATGGCGCGACCCTTACAATCTTTGTGTGAGAGGGGTTGCATGAGAGGGGTCAAGAAAGCCTACTCCCTGCTACACAAAGATCCTCCAAGGAAACTATTCCCAGGGGGGATAGTGGAAGAGAAAATCTCGGGGCTGGGCTCAAGATGAGGCGTCCGAGTGTTCCTACGTATCCCATGAAGACGGGAATCAAGCCACACGTAGTTCTTGAAATGCAGTTTAACGTCATGCGGGACGAGGAGAATCTCATTTGGGGATATGTACGGTACAACATGTAATACGATGTGAATGAGGACGTAGTCCCACACCATACCATACAATACCGTAAGAGGGTAAGTCGGGGAAACCACCAAGGGTCCTGGGGCCGGACCTCGGTCAGGGAGACTTGACTAGCTTGCAGTTTAACGTCTCGCGGTGAAGACGGGGGTCCAGGGGCTCGTGGAGGCCATGGGGCCTGAGGTTGATCCTCGGTCAGGAAGGCCTGACTAGCTTGCAGTTTAACGTCTTGCAGTAAGGACGGGGGGCCTTGGGGCCCGAGGAGGCCAAGGGGCCTGAGGCTGAGCCTCGGTTAGGAAGGCCTGACTGGCTTGCAGTTTAACGTCTTGCAGTAAGGGCGGGGGGCATTGGGGCCCGAGGAGGCCAAGGGGCCTGAGGCTGAGCCTCGGTCAGGAAGGCCTAACTGGCTTGCAGTTTAACGTCTTGCAGTAAGGACGGGGGGCCATGGGGCCCAAGGAGGCCAAGGGGCCTGAGTCTGAGCCTCGGTCAGGAAGACCTGACTGGCTTGCAGTTTAACATCTTGCAGTAAGGATAGGGATGCAGTTTAGGGTCGTGCCAGACCATCTCGCAGTTTAGGGTCGTGCAGGACCCTTTTTCCCTAGGCAAAGTATCTCTTGAGGAACTTGTCATTGGTGGGAGGGGTTATACGCTCTCCATCTATGGTCACCAAGGAGTATGCTCTATTGGGGTAAACCTTATGGATGATATAAGGACCTTCCCATTTGGGTTCTAATTTGGGTGGTTTCCTACCGGGAATCATTGGCGCTCGAAGGGCCAGTACCAGGTCGCCCTGTAGAAAAGAATGGAGACGAACCTTCTTGTTGAAGGCCCTCGCTATCTTATCCTGATGCCTTTCCAGATTGTGCAGGGCATGAAGCCGGTTATCGTCTAGTGCTTCTAATTCAGCTAGATGGATCTCGGCTACCTCATCTGATGTCTGCTGATCATAAACTGTAGTGCGTAATGACGACAGCTGGATCTCAATGGGTAGGACAGCCTCAGCTCCATACACCAGGGAATATGGGTTCACCTGGGTAGAGTTGCGAGTCGTCGTCCGGTAAGCCCAAAGGGCGTTGGGGAGCTTGTCCGGCCAACTTTTCTTGTTCTGACCTACCATCTTCTGTAGAATGTTAGAGAGGGTCTTGTTGAACGCCTCGATCTGTCCATCTGCCTGCGCGTAGTAGTGGGAGGTATGGTTCGACCAGATGTCGTACTTGGCGTACAATTTCTTTAGTTCAGCCGCTCGGAAGTTGGTGCCGTTATCGGTGAGGACGGCGTGAGGGACTCCACAGTGGTGGATAATATTGGAGCTCACAAAGTCAATGATTGAACGGGCCTTGACCTCTTTGAGCAGAACTGCTTCTGCCCACTTAGAGAAGAAATCTGTAGCAGTCAGGATGAACCTACACTGTCAGGTTGTTGTTGGGGGATACGGTCCCACTACATCAAGTCCCCATACCGCAAATGGCCAAGAATACTTGGTGGGGTGGAGGGGCTCCGACGGCCGATGCAGGAAGTTGGCGTGAACATGGCACACGTGGCAACTCATGGCATACCTAATACAATCGTGGATCATAGAGGGCCAAAAGTACCCAAAACTCCGGATTTGATTGGACAACTTCGGCCCAGCTTGATGGGTACCACAGGAACCAGCGTGAACCTCTTGCATAACATGAGGTATCTCTACTCCTTGGATGCAACGGAGGAGGACACCATCGAAACTCTGCTTATAAAGGATCTGTTCAAGACTGGGGCCGCTCTAGAGGGTAAATTGCAGCGCGCGGCGTAGGATTCACTCGTGCTCGGCCCGGTCGTCCGGGAGGCGACCATTTTGGAGATACACGACAAAAGGTGCCCTCCAGTTGGGAGTGGCTTCAATCACTGTGTCGGACGAACCCGGGACCCCTGATGTGGAGGGTCCGGCAGTGCGATGACTTACCTACAGGCCATCATTGTCCTCTTTGGTGATCGGGGAAATGACTCTCCGGTGTGCCACATGTATGATTAAATCATCTTGCTCGGGTTCTGCGAGCGACGCGGCTAAGCCAGCCAGGGCGTCTCCTTAGCCGTTCTGCGACCGTGGGACATGGGTAGCCTCTGGTCGAGAAGAGAACTGGGCCATTAGGCGGAGGGTGTACTCCAGCTATGGTGCAAGCTCCGGCTTCCTGACAACGTAGTCTCCATTAACCTGTTTGATTACCAGCTCAGAATCACCATTCACATGTAGATGGGGCAAATGGATCTCAAGGGCCAGCTCGAGGCTAGTGATGAGAGCGTGGTACTCTGCCTCGTTGTTCGTACAACCTTCTGACAACAAGAACAAGTATGGCAGGACGGCCTGCGCCGGGGTAATGAAGACAATACCCAGGCCCACTCTATTGAGCTTGGGATCATTGAGCCTCCTACCGGTGGGGCTCCAGGAGGCGCCGTCGAAATGCATTTCCCAACACGGGAAAGCATGATCGACTGAGAGGATCGTCTCATCAGGGAAATCCAGGTCCAGGGATTGATCCACGGAGGTTGGATGGGCAGTTAAAAATTCTGCCAGCTCCTGTCCCTTAATGGCCTTCTGTGGTACAAACCTGATATCAAACTGCTGGAGAATCACTGCCCGCCGTGCTAGTCGGCCAGTCAGCATGGGGCGGTTCAAGATGTACTTCAGTGGGTCTACCCGGGAGGCCAATTGCACCTCATGGTGTTGTAGGTAATGTCGCAACTTCTGCACGGCGAATACGAGCGCAAGGAAGCTCTTTTTGATGGGGGAGTATTTGACCTCCGTATCGAGAAGCATGCGGCTGAGATAGTAGAGATTGTTCTCAGTACCCTCGTTATTCATCTGGGCGAGCAGTGCACTGAGGGATCTTTCCAGGGTGGTCACATAAACGACCAGTGGCTTTTTGGAGACTGGTGGCATCAAGACCAGAGGTCGGAGTAGATACTGCTTGATTTCCTCGAAGGCGGTCCGACACTCCTCATTCCATTCGTAGGCGGCGCCCTTCTTCATGAGCCAGGAAAAGGGCTTACACTTTCCGTCCAGATTCGCGATGAATCGGCGTATATAGGCTAAGTGGCCTTGAAGGCCTCAAAGTTCCCGAATATTGCTCGGGAGAGGCATTTGGCTGATGGCCTTGATCTTCTCTGGGTTGATCTCGATACCTCGGTATCTGACATCAAAGCCCAGAAACTTCCCAGAGGTGACCCCAAAGGCACACTTCAACGGGTTCATTTTTAGGTGATGGGAACGGAGGAAACCGAACACTTTCTCGAGGACTTTGAGATGGTCCTGGCACTGAAATGATTTGACTATGAGGTCATCCACGTAGCATTCCACCAATGTCCCAAAGATCGTTTTGAATATGCGGTGCATGGCCCTCTGATAAGCGGCACCTGCATTCTTCATACCGAATGGAATAACCTGGTAGCAAAAGGTACCTTGGGGAGCCCTGAAGGCAGTGGACTCCTCGTCTTCGGGGGCCATCCGGATCTGGTTGTACCCGGAATATCCATCCATGAAAGAGAGGGCTTGAAACCCGGCCGTGGTGTCAATCAATAACTTAGTCACCGGGAGTGGGAAGTCATCCTTTGGGGAGTGGCGATTAAGATCGCTGATGTCGATGCAGACTCTGATCTGTCCATTATTCTTCTTGACTGGAACAATGTTGGAAAGCCACTTGGGGTAATGGAATTTCTTAAGGAAGTTGGCTTTGATAAGATTGTCAACTTCGGCCTCAACCATAGCACCGTGAGAAGGGGGCATTTTCCTGGTCAGCTTCTTAAACCCACAGTGTTTTGCCGGGAGGCCTAGACAGTGAATGACTACCTGGGGATCTAGTCCTGGCATCTCATTGTAACTCCAGGGAAACACGTCACAGTGTTTTTTGAGGAAGTCGACGTACTACTTCCACTCCTCGAGGGACATGGTTGCACTGATCAATGTGGGTCTCGGATCTGCCTCGCTACCAAGGTTCACCTGTACTAGCTCATCAACAGTGGTAGAGACGCCTTCTTCAAAGGCGGGGGGAGCATCTTCCAGGTCTTCCTCCCCACCCGTGGGGGGACTTCCCGCGACGGAAGATACTTCTGGGCTATCAAGATCCGAGGGGTAGCTGGTACTGGCTCAGGCAGCAGCGGCCATCATATCAGGAGAGTCACTTTCCATTGAGACCATAGCAATGAAGGCAGTCGACCCTATACCATCTAGCTTTCGGCCTAAGGGGCCCCGTTTGATGATATCAAAGCAGTGGTGATGTGTCGTCCTGAGTTGGTTAATTCTAGCCCGGCGGAAGAGACACGTATGGCGCACCGCCGTTGTCATAAGCTTGATGTCCTGATACCGTATAGGGGTAGGAGGTTCCGGGATCACTAGAGCCTAGTTGATGTAGGAGTACGAGGTGATTTTCTGCCATTGCTAGGACATAGGAACATGCCGTCCTTGCCTACCCGAAACAACAAAACATTTCCCCATGTCGGGGGGTGGGTCCTCCAACCGGTGGATCGGGAGGACGTAGGCGTCATCCATGGTTGCCCAACGATCACTTGTGACCGGGGCGGGTTCATCATCACTTACTAGGATCTGTTTGTCCTTACTTTTGTAATAACCCGCATCCAGATAGCGGGCCTCACAAGAAGCGAAAGGGGACGCATCTCTTTGGAGAACGCCTACTTGAACTTTGAGCGAGTACTTGAGGAACTGGTGATACGATGAAGGGACCACTGCATGAAGATGGAGCCACAACCTACCCATCAATGCGTTGTAGGCGGTGTCCTGAGAGATGACCATGAACTCGGTGATGGAAATTAAGCCACCAAACTGAGTCTTCAGGCAGACCTCGCCGACTTGGGTTTTCTCGGTCCTATCGTACCCCTGGATTCTGAGGTCAGAGGGAGTTAAATCACCTTCAGACAGACCCAGCTTTCGCAACGTCTGGGTTGGAATTAGATTGAGTTCAGAACCTGTTTCAACGAGGCAATGGCGGACTTCCACACCATTGAAGTGGCTAGTGATGTACAGCAGGCGAATGTCCCCCGGTATAGGAGGGTCCTCATCTTCACCGGAGAATGAGATAACTGTCTGACATTAGGCGTTTTCAATCGTCTCAATATGGAAGGCTTCTACAGCTGCTACCTCCGTCTCAAAATGGAGGGGGCTCCTTAGGGCCTCGGCAAGTGCCTCTCACATTTTGGATGACAGGCGAAGGGCCTCAAGGATGGAGAGCCTCGCCGGAATTCCGGCCAGGCGCTTCAGGACATCATACTTCTTTGCCAAACGCGAACCTCTGCTTACAAGAGGTCGTTCGGCACTTGGAAGCATAGCGGGTCCTACCGGTTGAACCGGTGATCGGCTAGTATTGGGTACATCCTGATTCCTACTTGTTGAAGCCTGGATAGTAGTCGCCAGACTAGGATTGGACAGCGGAGGCGGGCCTGTAGCTGGGCAAGACCGACTGTGATACGAACAAGGAAGCTCTCCCTGATCTAGTAGCACGAACGATGGTAGAGGTAGAGCCGAGGGCGTTATATGGGGTTGCGTGTGATGAGCTCTGCGCTGAGCCTTCTGCCTGGTCTCAGTAACGTGCATGGCTTGGCTGAAAGTGCCTACTAACATACCTCGATGACCAGAGTGGTTGCGATTCCACTGACGTTGACGTCGGCTGGAAACGATGGGGAGGTTTTCCTGGCGCTCCCCCTCGTCGGGAGTCATATAGGGATTTACCAGCTCCACGGTGTTAACCGAAGCATACCCCTGGCTGTCGCGCGAGGAGTCATCCACCGCTGGGCCGATTCTGGGAGGAATCCCCATTTTAGGTGGCATAAAGTCGCCGAGAGTGCGGGATGACGATGACACTGGCTGTGCGCGTTGCTTCTTCTTGCGTCGCCGCTGCTTGCCCTTTTGGGAAGAGGTCGACTGTGAAGACGATGCAGAGGCACCAGCTACTTCTTCTGAAGGTTTCGACTGCTTCAGGAACGCCTGGATGATACCATGGGCACGGACGACGGTTTTTCGAGCCATCCAGTCGTCTTATTTCTAGGATCCACGGTTTGGAACCTGCTGCCACTTGCCTTCGCTTTCGCTACCGATCTCTGATCCTGCAAAGACACCCACCACTTGCACTGGTGCTGGGCCCAACATGACTATGTTGTTATTGACATGGTCTTGAAACCAGTCTTTAAACACATAGCATTGCTTAAGGGTGTGCCCCAGAATCCAATGATAAGGGCAGTAGTGGGGGTGATTGGTGAGATTTGCCTCTTTCGGCCTTCTCCACTCGGGCAGGTGCACGATCCCTTGCTCCAGAGCACTTCGGAAATAGCTAGGGACCTGATTTTCATTGAACGAATAAGATTGGTGCCTTCTTTCCGGATAGGGGGACCATGGGGCCTGGCCCTGACGAGGGGCCGGAGGGGCTTGCCGAGGAGGCGGCACCTGATTGTCTCGCCTAGGGGGCAGTGGTGCATTGCGCGGGGGAACCTGTCGGTTCTGAGGCGGTCGCTGCTGGGCAGGAGCCTGTGCTTGAGGTGGAGGACCTCTGCGGGGTTGCGGGGATGGTGCCGCCTACAGTAACTCCAGCTGCCTCGGGGCTTCTATTTGGGCCACCGTGGCGGGTTCAGCCCTGGCGGTCCTCCTGGCTGGGATCATAGGGGGCAACAAACGTTCCTGACTAGCCTGTTGTAGGGCTTCCTCGAGGCGCTGAGCCTTATCTGAGAAATCTCTGAACCCTCCAGGGTAGTTCTGGGAAATTAGGGAGGGTACCAGCTCTGTCTTGATGTTCCCCACACACATCTTCAGTAATTTCTCCTGAGTCAGTAGCATATCGAGGGAATACGTACGTCCCTTCCACCGGGTGATGAAATTCGCGACTCGCTCATCAGGCCCCTGCTTGCACTTGAAGAGGTCCGCAATGATGGTCTTCCGCGTGGTGGAGCTGAACTGGTATATGAACTTCCGGCGAAGATCCTCCCAACCGGTCACCGATCTGATAGGGAGCTGGATGTACCAGACGAATGCCGGACCTTCCAATGTCTGTACAAAACATCGGAGATTGGCGGCTTCTTGCTGAGCCAGGGTCCCCAGCATGGGGCCACAACTGGAAGAGAAATGATCCAAGTGATACGGTGGGTCCCATGTCCCGTTGAAAGGCAAGAATGTGGAGTTCCCAAAACCCAAAGATGCGGGCATATCATCTACCCACGCGGGATACATCTTTCCATCTGGTGGGACCGCCACCTACCGCATTTCCAACGCTTCAAGGCGGGGTGTGAGTGCCGCAATAAGATCATCCGGGTGGGGGTCCCTGTCTTGACGGGGATCCCTAACCACAAGTGCGTTTCCAGGTTCATCAACACGGTAGATGGCTTCGGCAGCTCGTGGATCAATTGGCGGAACGACCTGTGGGGCGACTGGGGGAACCCGGACTCGGTTCTTCAGATTTCCCTGTCGCTCGGGGGGGGGGGGGTTGGCGAGACGTATCGCGCCCTCTTGACATACGTTCCGGCTTCTGACCTGCCTGCGACAGTAGCATGATCAGGGTTTCCGGAGGCATCTCACCGGGGGGAATTGTTCCTGCCCCTGCTGCCCCGGCCTGGGATCACCATAGTCAGGTCGCCGCTCTACGGCGCACTCAGCCAAGAGTTCGTCAACCAGCCTCTTCTGCTCAGCAAGATGCTGGCGTAAAGCGGAATTCGCAGGATCCTCTTCTATTTTCTGCGCATAGGTAGAAGGGTCGAAGTTCTTGACAGTTCCGATGTTCTCCTTACCCTTGTCGGTGTTTCGACCGAGTACCAGCGACTCGGTGGGTACGGGGAGCCCTAGTAGGTTCCTCTACTGACGGGTAACCCTCTCTGATGGGTCCAGCAGTGGCGGTACTCCCTCGGGGGGTAAGTCTCCATCAAGGAATTTGAGCTCGTCTTCCTTGTCCACGATGTCAGCCATGTGGACTGCGACCCCTCTCGAGGGCATGTCCTCGATGTCGCATAGAGAATCGGGCTGCCGTTGGATAGGGTCAAAGAGAAGAGCGGCATAGTTCCCCCAACCACGGACTTGCACATGAGGGGTGGCTTCCCTGATGAATCTATGGAGTTTTTTAAAACTCTGAACACATTTACGTTGAAGGGCGCTCTGGCGGCCTGGTGACTCGGGATGCTGGGCCACAAGAAGTACGGCCGCATCGATCAGGCGACACTGCTCGCCGATTTCTTCGATGTGATCTTGACTTCTAGGGTACACCCCCCGTTCGTAATGAAGGAGGATGTGTGTCTCCCATAGGGTTCGACAAAAGAAACCCACTTCTTCAGGGGTAAGAGACTCTGGTACGCGAAAATTCAGCGCTGCCGTCGGCCAGAACTTCTCCGGGAAGTAATCCGCTGCAAGAATAATCCAGAAGCACCTGGGCTCGGACTCAGGGTCTGGCCCTGTATTGTCCCACTTGTCAACCAGGGGCGGCTGAGGGACTGGTAGCGGTACCGAGGCGGACCTCTGGGATAGCAAACTCGGCGGCGGAGAATACGGTGAATGAGCTGACTGGCTGCCGAATTCTGCGCCATCCTCCAATGAGCAAGGTGACCTGGCCACGATGTCACGATAAGATGGGCTGATAGACACAGCTTCCCGAACAGGAATGATAGCTACCGGTGACCGGTCATGTCATCGCTCTACTGTCGTTGGCCCCCAAAATAGCTCTCTGTGATCTCAGGTAGAGGTAGAGGGAGCTTCTAGTGAAAATGGCATTGATTGTGCGGCCGAGACCTGCGGAATTCCCAAGATATCTTCCTCTTGGATGTACCTGTGGAGAAAGATGGGAATCTGGTGGACCTCATATTCCGAGAGAATGAGGCTAACGAGTCTGGTTCCTGTCCCAGTCCTTGATATGGAGGAGCGAGGAGAAGGTTCCATCGCTGAATCGCATTTCGCTTCAGAGTCGGAGAAGCGGGCATGTTTGATCTCCACCAGGGCCTTCCCAGGATTCTTCTTGGGGTAGCAACGACCCACTCTCCTTCCCTAGGGTGGCTCTTCGGGGCAGGGTTGATCCCAATCAGGCAGTCTCGGGGTGGCGCTGGCACCGTGGCGGAGAGGGCCCCCACTCGAGATGGCCGAGGTGCGAGGGGCACTGGGGAAAATGTCAAAGGGTACATGGGGAGGACCTCCATGAACAGCACCCATGTAGGCGGAGCTTCTGTTGGAATTGGTAGGAGCATGGGGAGGACCTCCATGGACGCTGCGGGCGGAGCGAGGCTGACCTTCACTCCTCGAGTTGCTGGGGCGAGGAGGGCCTTCACTAGTTGCAGAGAGGACGTAGGGAGGGCCCCCACGTTGGAGAAGGACCGGATGGATGGTTCCTTCAGATCGGCGGTCGGGGGAAGGAGGATGGACTCCATACCCTGTATAGTGGGCGCGGGATAGATTTTTGCTCTGAGCTTCACTGCCGCGGGGCAGGTCTTCCTTCGGGATGGGGGTAGCACGAGGCATGCCTCCATAACGAACTTCGGAGCGGGGAAGGCCCACGATCTGTGGAGTAGTGGTACAGGGAGGACCTCCGTACGGGGTGACATCACCGTGGGTAAGTTCGCAGCGATCACCACTTGGGCCTGCAACCCGGAGAGCCAACCCAGCCTGCCCGCGGGGCGGTTCGGGTCTCGATCCTAGTTGGGTAAAGGAGTGCCCCTTCCCAGTGTATGCGGGGGATTCATGATGCACGTCGGCGGTGGCTCGTTCCACTGTAGTTGTCGACGTCGACGCGCCTAGGCGAGCATCCTCAGCCCGGGCCCGGCACTGACGTCGGGTCAGGCGAGCTGGTGCAGGGGGTGTAGGGGCATGGCCTGCCTGCTCTTCCTGCGGAGTCGGACGGCGGCGCTGATGCAGCAAAGCGGGAGCTCTCGCCTGGAGCCCTTGGGTCGGGACCCTGAGCGGGCTGAGCCGGACGGCGCCCGCCTTTTCGGCGTAAGGCGAGGAGTCGTCAAGGCATTCTGGGGACAGGCTCCCAAAACGGTTGAATGTTGGGGTAGGGAGTAGGGGCTCCCTGCGCGGCCTGTTAGGGCGGCGTTGACGGCGGAGCCTGGAGGCCTCCGGGTCCATGTGGGCCATATCCCTAGTTGGGATGACCCCTTCCTCCTCGTACCTGTGCAAGAGGTTGTTGATCACCATTCACTGGATGACCTCTGATGGGGAAAGGGGACGTGGGCGCCCCGTCTTCCATGATGTGGTGGCCGTTGTGGCGGTAGCGGCTCCATGTGGGGTGGCTATGGCAGTGTTTCCCCTACCCCTGCGTAGGCTAGCGGGCGGTGATCGCGTCTCTGTAACAGCAACCTGGTTCCTGAGAAGCGAATGGATCAACTCATCAGCCCTGAGAGGAAAAGGATTTACAGCCAATGTCCCAGCGTCCTTCCATTTTCCACATCTGTAAGAAGGATCCACGCCAACACACTGCAGAACGGGATGCCCCACGTTCTACTGCCCCGACTTTTGGTGAGTTTCACGACAGGCCCGCTATTTTCATGGCGGGATCAGGCACCAGATATCTGGATCCGGTGACCCTTCAATCTACTGGTGTCTCGAACGCTACTAATCTCCATATTTAGGAGAAGAATTTCACGTCGGGTTCACCATTTCTGTTTCTGATGCTTTCCCCGGGGCGCGCGCGCATCCGTCCGCGGAGGAGGAGGACGCGCATCACTTTTTGCCCCGCATTCCTGCTTTCCAAAGGCGGGCAACATCCTCTCCTTATCTAGGGACGTCTGCTCCATGATCGAAACGGGATGATGGGATGTCGGTTCTTCCTTCTGTGGATTCCTCCTCAAAACTCGTCACCTAGTCCGGGTCTCCCTCATAGATTTCATACGTTGTTCGTGAAACTCTTCCCAGTGCCATGTTTCCATGGACGCCGGTTAATTACACTACTTCTGTCAGGACATTCCAAAGGGTCCGGTCAGGGCAGCAACCTTTAGTCGGGGGAGTAGTCAAGTTGAGGCATCAGTAGCGTGTCTGGATGTTGGGGAACCTGGCATGTCTGTCTATTATCTCTGGTCACAGGGCTCCTCGAGGGCGTGAAAGCCCGAGGCATCCCACATCGAGCACAGGGAATTAATGTCATAGACACATATCTGAGGTTTTCCTTATCTTCCCATGTTTAACACAGGGTATGCCACGAGTTTAACGTCCAGCGGAGACGGATCAGCCCGATCAGAGCATTAGCTAGGATAGATCGGATTGATGGATTCCCTTTGAAGGAACGCCGATACTGGGGCCAGCCCATGGACGGTTGTACCGAAATGGTCTCACCGAGATATGACGGTCCGGGCAAGAATCGGGATCAGTGAAAGGTGGATAAATGGAGTGGAGGGGGAGCGAAATGGGACCATCGCAGGGGCGGCGGTGTAGTTGGGCTTGAGCCTTGAAGAGGCCTCCTATGTATCCTCGTGGCATGGAATCAAAGTCCGCGTAGTTCAAAATGGTGTCGGTAAACCGACGTGAAGGTGGACCTTGGCCTGATGAATGTCGTCAGCGAACCAACGTGAGGGTGGACCGTGGTCCGATAGGCATCGTCAGCGTACTGACGTGAAGGTGGACCTTGGTCCGATGAGAGATGAGCGTGAACCTCGGGGAGGCTTCCTACGTACCATGCCTTGACTTGGATCAAAGACCTCGTAGTTCGAAGGATTGATGGAATACAGTTTAATGTCATGCGGGACGATAGCGAACCCTAATGTGAATAAACGACAGGCGGTGGGTTTCGGTGAACCGACATAAATGAGGGACCTTGGTCCGATGGGAGATGGGCTTGAACCTCTGGGAGGATTCCTACGTACCATGCCTTGACATAGATCAAATTCCTCGTAGTTCGGATGAAAATGGGGGCTTGGCACACCGACAAGGAGATGGTTTGGGCCAATGATTGTTGGGCTTGAACCTCGGGGAGGCTTCCTATGTACCATGCCTTCACATGGATCAAAGTCCACGTAGTTCGTAAGGGGCTTCGTCGGTGAACCGACATGAAGGTGGACCTGGGGGTCCACTTGTTGTGGGCTGGAACCTCGTGAAGGCTTCCTACGTACCATGCCTTGACATGGATCAATGTCCTCGTAGTTTGGAATGGATGAGTCACAATGTCTTGCCGTCGGACCGGGATGTAGTTTAACGTCATGTTGGATGGGGATGGGACCCGACGTGAATAAATGATGGGTGGGCTTGAACCTCTTGGAGGCTTCCTATGTACCATGCCTTGACATGGATCAAAGACCTCGTAGTTCATATGGTTGTGTAGTTTAATGTCATGCTAGACGATGTGTGCAGTTTAACGTCATGCTGGACGTGGTGTGTAGTTTAACGTCATGCTAGACGAGGGGGATACAGTTTAACGTCATACTGGACGGGGGGAAAGCTCGATGTGAATGAACGACTGAGCAATGTGGCTTGAACCTCATGGAGGCTTCCTACGTACCATGCCTTGACATGGATCAAAGTCCTCATAGTTCACTAGGAATGGGGGTCAGGGTCGGTGCCAACTCTAAGCCCACGTGAGTCATGCTCCGTGTGAGAAACAAGAGGTTGCAAGGACCTGACGATCACGTCGCGAAGGGTGCGTCCGTGAGAAGTGAAGAGGGGATTACACGTTTGGCGGCCCATGGTGTTGGGACGTACTCCAGGATGGAGGCCCAGAGTGCGACAAAGCACAGCGAAAGAGGGATTTTGGACCAATGATGGGAGGTGCCTCATTCCCTATCATGCCCTCCACTAACCATGGTAGTGGGGAAGTACGGAGATGTAGAGGTGCAGTCATCCATTGGGTAACTAGGGTCACCCTTCTCCTATGAACATACGCCACTCCAATCAAGAGGATATCATCCCTTGTGGATGGGTGATTCCATTCCTGTAGAGACGAGTAGTGTAAAGAATGTTCGAGCTGGGGGGACCCTTTGTGAGAGGCACGATTTCGGGTCACAGTTTAACGTCATGTGTTGAGGATGTGGTGCTTGGAAGTTTAACGTCCTGCAGCTCGGATGAGGTGGGTTCACTCCGCACCCCTAGGAATTACATAACCGGTACCATCTGGTCCTTGGGGAAGGGACGGTACCAGTAAGTCCTTGGTCAAGGGAGGTTGTAGAACGAACCATCAAGGGGTCCACGTTAACGTGGCTATGCAAAGAAGCAATAGCCGTTAGCATGCCTATGCGAAGAAGCATTGGGCGAAGCAACGCTACGGGTGGTATTGTCCATGGGACTTTGAAATCACATCGTGAAAACCTGGAGGGTCGCACAGGAAGTGGAATTTCTAAGAAAAGGAGTGTGCTTTTCAAAGTGGAGTGTCTTGGCCTTGGCATGGGGAATCGGTGAGAGTGGAAGGTGCTTCACGAAGTGGAACAGTGTTTGCGGAGCACTACCTCACGAAGAAGAGGTACCTCACGAAGCAGGGTCCTGCGAAGCAGTGTGCTTCGCGATGTGTAGCGATCCTGCCTTAGCATAGGGATCACTAGTACAGGGTGGGTGTTTCGCGAAGCATAAACACTCCACAGCTGCCCGAGTTCCCTTGGGGATCCCCTTCCTTCGCGAATGCCCTTGATCTTCGCGAAGGGAATCCCTCTCGGAAAAGGGGATCAAAATGAGACAAAGAAAAGGCGTCTCGTGAAGTAGAAGTACCTCGCGGAGATCATGATTCCCGAGGCAAAGAGTGCTTCGTGATTCGGGAGAGGAGAAGCCGAAAGGTCAGATTGTCCGTCCCCAGGACTCAGGGGGAGTCAAGTATTTATAGGGAAGGGCGCCACGAAGAAGAACTCGCGCGCCGCCTTAGGTGCTTCGCGGCGCGCTCGCGAACGTCAAATGCGTTCGCGGAGGGTTACCGCCTCTAGAGCTTCGCGGCAGGCTCACGAACGTCAAATGCGTTCGCGGAGCGTTACCGCCTCTGGAGCTTCACGTCGGGCTCGCGAACGTCAAATGCGTTCATAGAGTGTTACCGCCTCTGGAGCTTCGCGAGGCCACGATGATCGGGGGCGCTTTGTGTCGGGGCTTTGCATCGGGGCTTCGTAAGGCAGTGTGCCCGCCTTCTTTTTTGTGCCCTATTTTGGCTCAAACAAAATGTGTATGTTATGTTTCAATATTTTTATATGTGGAATGCATTAGACATAGTTAGTGAAGGGTGGAGGCCTCTATAGCTTCTCCATTCATCAATAGGTCTCATTAGAAAAACTAGTGTCTTAGCACTAGGCCTTGACAAAATCTTATTTGTAGTCTTGGCAGAAGACCTTGAATATGTTGTTATAAAGTCTTTAATTATGCATTTCATCATTATAAAATTGACCATTGATATTACATTTGATTATTTGACATGTAGAATATCCTGGTTAATATGTAAATTGAATTATTTGATTTATGTTTGCCATATTATGTTGAAATTGAAGTTTAAAAGGGTTGTGTTCTAGCATTATACATTTCCTTAAATGTTTATTGTTATTTATAACATTTTCCTATATATTGTTATCCTTACTGAGCATCTAAACTCACCCCTTTTCTTATGTATTATTTTTCCCATGATTCAAAGAATTATATTACAATTAACATTCAGGAATAGGCTAAGGGATATAAGAGTGTTCAAAGGGGACATAATGGTGTTTTTTTAATTTCATGATGTAATGTAAAACATACGTATATATCTAGTACATCCAAGGCTACTAAACTGATCAGTCTTTTGGAACATGATTCCATGTGTCATGCCAATGTTGTGTAATAATGCACTGATTCTGGGTAACGGGAGTTGGGGTGTTACATTTATAAGAACCATATTTTACATATATTTATAATATTTCATCTCATCTGTTTGTAAGATTAAACCTTATCCTCTATTTATTTTTTTGTTTCTTATTTTGAAATTTTCATCTCATTTTGAAATATGTCACATATGACTTCTGTATTGAAAAACACTTCTACCTTCTTTAGCCAAATTTTCTACATGATCACACACCATATTTTCCAAATCATCATCCATCAGTATACATGTTACAATATCATCAACATCGGTCACTTTCTCTCTTATTAGATTTTTCATTTCATTTGTATCATTATTTGTAGTATTTATTAATATCATGTTTCTTTCTTATACATAAATATCTCCTAAACACATGATTTTTGTCTAGACCTATCATTACATCTCAATCATTATCAATTCATGATAAATCTGTGTACTTTTTTACTATAAAAAAGAAACTAACCATATAATTAAAATATATACTTGGTGATGAATTAGGATTCTCATGATTTTCCATCAAATTCCTTTTCATGATAATAGAATCCATCATATTTTTCTTCCTACCCCTTTTAAATTTTAAAAGTTTCTTACATTCCTCATCTGAATTAATTTCAGATGAATATTTATTTATAAAATCATTAGAATAGTTCTCATTGTGTGAAAAATTAATCCAATTTAATAAATTATTACAATTTTATTTCAATTTTCCATTTTAATCCCAATTTATATAATTAAAATAATCTTTCTTTGTAATTAACCCCTTAAACATATGAATCTTGTGTTTCAGTAATATCTTATTTGTAACATTTACAGTTCTTATTACTTTAATGGTCATATCATATTTTTATTTTTTCATGATTGTTATAACTCTTATTTTATTGTGATATATAATTATTTCTTTTAACTTGAAATTCCCTAATTGAAACTATTGGGTTTGATATAAAAAGGTGAAAGACCTCATGTGTATTTCGAAATAAAGAAGAGGCTACTATCTAGAAGTAAGGGTCCCAACGAAATTAGTGGGTAGACTGTACCATTATAAATCATATCCATACAACAAAAATATTAATAAAACATAAAAATTATAAAATCAAACTAAAGATTAAGTGACATAAAAAACCAAAAATCGAACCAATATCATATAAATAAATAAACTAGGATGCTACCGTGTCAATACAAACAAGAGTACAAAATTTAAATTTAGATAAATTAATAAAACACTATGTAAATCTTCTTGGGTCTATCACTACACCACTTCCAAATCCTCACTCCATAGCTTAGCTATATAGAATGCTCCATTTTTCCCTTACCTAGATCTAGAATCCTAATGTCTATAAAGATCATGATATTCTCATGTAGGATGTGATAAATACAACCTATTAATACACCATCAATTCATCCATAAACTGTTTGGAATGGAACAATTGGTTAATTCCCTAATATAGTAAACTTGAAATCTAGAAATAACTGCCATATTACAAGCATTTGTGTTCCATCCAAGACACTACATTCTATTGTCGTACCTAAATCATATTTTTTTTATTGATAGTCATTAAGGATGTTAGAAGTGATTTTGAACTAGATACAATGTTTATGTGTATGTCACTCAATAGTCACACCTCATCAAGACGAATTGGGAAACAAGGATGTCACATCAAACCTCTATAATAGGCCATTAATCAATACTAAAAGTCCCCATCAATAGTCACATGTCAGACATCAAGGCCATCATATCCTATTATTTACGTGGGTAAGGACACAAGCCTTCCTTACATTGGATGCTTCTACAATGGGTCAGAGGACAAGGGTATCATTCCCCTAACCTATGTTCAAGTCCATCAACATCATCGCCACATTTAGTGAACACTACACCTAAAATAGATAACCATACCATGACACTTTACCTATTATGAGCACCATTTTAAATACAAAAAAAGGAATAAAATTCACTTAATAGGGTATATGATATGTTTGAAAAAATTTATCAATTCCACATAATATAAATTTTCAACATAAGACAACATGATATCATAATCAAACATTAAAACACGCTATATAAGAACACTCATAGAATCATGCTTCATATATGTGTCTCATGGGACAAACATGTGAAAACATGTGATCACTAATAATCATGGTCATAAAAGAAATAGAAATAAATGTATCACATAAATTCTGTATACAGGAGAAAAAAAAATAATCTTCCTATAATAATTTTGACAATTAAAAAATCTCAAAACCATCATGTATTGGTATCGAAATCACACCTAGGAAGAAACATGACCAATCTCTCACACCAAGGATCCTTAGAACAAATATCAATTCCTAAAAAGGATATTATTCATTAATATCTAAGAAGGTAATGTGAAAATAGTCTTAGATATGTTATTATACCCTATATAAGGGTTAGAAACGAATAATAATTATGTAAAACCCACATAGATTCACCATGAGTTGATCCTCTAATGTAGGGAATGCATCCAAGAGTTAGGGATATGTAATTTCTATTAATGAATCTCCTAATTATCCCAAAGATTGAGAGGAAAGTCTCAATGAATAATGTGTTTTAGAGGATTCAAATATTTTTAGATATTATGGGAAAATAGGCCCCATAATGTAATAAATAGGGCTATGACACAATAGGGCCAATAAAAAGTAGGTTATGTGTAAGGAAATTGACCCCAAAACATTGGTTACAAGTCAAATGTGTGTTTTTATTCCTCATTGTTGTCAACTATGAGATTATATACTCCATGTAAAGGTCCACAATGTAATAGAAATTAGTACACTATATCCTATAAGCTATCTCATAGAAAATTACACTACATTCACCGATCCATATCATAGTTATCCCAAAATTGGAGGAAATACCTAACTCCACTTTCTAAAAACAATGACACAACCCATTATCCATTCCAAAAGTGTGCCAAAATAACAGGAACCTTAAAAGTTGTTATCCTTGCCATTCTTTCCCACCATACATATGTTATGACCTCTACAACACCGGGAAAGAACATGTCATAAAATCAAGGGTTTCCTAGAAAAAGCTTATGAACATCCCCATTTTACTCTTGAAACAACCACAATATATTCCTTTAAACTATAATGGTGTTACCAATTTACAGCTATGCTAACATGTTATCTTTGAGAAGTACACTTATGATTCGTTCTCAAACAAATCAAGTTGTTGGTCCAAAAAATCATCCATAGTGCAATGGACATCACTACCTCATAATCTCTAAGCCATCTCTTATAAATTATGATGTTATAATTTGTACATTTCATCATTACCCAAAAATTAGAAGAATTTACTAACTTCACATTCCATCCTCTATGAAACAACCCATGATCCATTCCACAGGTGTTCCAAAATTTCCATGCCCCTAAAATCTGGACACCACACAATAGTGGTCCCACAACACTAAAGAAACGACCTCCATAATAAAAGAAAACAACCATGTAATAACACCTAGGGTTACCCAGAAAAAATAAATAAACTTCCCTATTTACTATTGGAACAAAAAAAATAGGATATTACTTTAAAAAAAGTGTGTTAAAATTCAACACTTGTAATAACTTTTTTTCATTGAGAAGTACCTGTAGAAATCATTCTAAAACAACATGATCCCCCTGGGACTAAACATTAGATTCTCTCTATATTTTCTCCACTTGGATCTTACCATGCTTCTACAAGAACCAAACTAGTGGAAATATTTATCCCAATATAACATTTTCAATCTATAATAAAATAGAAATTGAGAATTCAACTTAAAATAAATCATCCTATTATTAATTACGTCACTGTTGATGATGTGAAATGGATTGGGAATATTCTATCACTGTTAAGTAAACTGAAAAAACTCATTCATTCCTCAGTAGTAATGAGGATGGTCCATAGATTAATCCACAATCCTGGTATAATTTGAAACTGAAAATGGTTCAATGAATATTATAGGTACTTTTATTTCATAAAAAATCAATGATACAAAAATAGATGATTCTCCCATAATAAAACGATATAAAAATTAGTAAACTTTAAAGGCAATTTCCAACCGTCACCACATGATTGATACATACATTTTGTGGTGATCAACCTTTACCCAGTGATCAGAACTCTTTAAAATTTATATTATAGTATGATCAACACCTAAGAAGATACCATACCTTCCTTGTGTCAATATGGTTTTTGAATGAAACATCTTTAAATAAAGGGAATCAAAATTTTCCATCTGAATATAAGCCTAAAATGTGTTGTTGAATGAAAATTCCAAAAATGGAGTGGTGATAATACCAAGATTGAGAAAATCTAGTATGCATTCCCACATAATAATTTATAATATGTGGATCATCCCTTATTAATGATCATCATCATGTGAATGATATATTATACTCATATTCAGGTGAGTAACCAAATCATTATATAAGGCCTAACCAAACCACGATATGAAACACACATCTATGTCAGTTTCAATGTTTTAGGGACCCCCAATAAAATCATACTTTCTCTTTTAAATACATTATTCTAATTTCATACATGGATTATGTTAGATGTATTAACATCAAATGAGAAAATATCATCCAAAAATAAACTATAACTCATGATGAATCATAACTCTTAGGGGTTTAGTGAAACCCTTCCATGAGGGCCATCGTCACATAATCCAACATCCACAACAACACTAGAAGTGGATAAAATAATTACCTAAAATGTTTATGATCAAACTCTACCCTATTGTAGGAATGAAATCTTGAAAATATGCTAACATTGTCCCTCTCCATAACAATCCACCAGAAATGTTGTTGATTGTCATGGTAAATCATCATCTTCCTTGGATACAATACCGATTTAGAAAATTTGGAGTCTCTCATAAGCCCCTCTATCATGCATTCCAATACTAAAAACTTCTCAATTACTTTGATCACATAAATATCAATTTCATAATATTAAGAAAAGGTCACTATCTGTAAACAATTCTTGTATCATTGCACACTCAAGAGTCACTATGGACTAATCTTCACGAAGACCACTGATTAACATGGTATGACTATGAGAGCATATTTCATGACACCAAAATACTTATATACATCCAAAATCTATTTTTCCTTCAAAATCATAATATTTTATTCATCTGGGGACTTCCACTCAACATGATATTATATCAGTTATGCCTTCCTACTATGAGAATCTAAATATTAATTAACCTTCCTTAGAGTAAAGACCATCTCAAATTCAAATGTCTATAGATATGCTTCCAAAAACCATTAACTCAAATTTATATCCCACTGGGAGAAGGTATATCAAAGGTTATAATGTTATGTGTAATCACAAAAATTCTCACCTAAGATATAATGTACCTAGAACATCAGTTAATGGACCACTGATGACAACCTCAAGAGATGTATTTTGTTGTTCTAGTCATGTGATTTTAATTAACGTGACCCATATGGAACTACTTTTCATCTCGTAATAAACACATCTCCTAACCCAACACCTGAGTCATCACAATAAACTACATATCTGATCATATGCTATAGAAAAATCAAGAATGATTAATAACCAATATCCACTTCATATGAAGAAAAACCTCCTACCACTAATCAATACTTTAAATGATTATATCATTTTTGGTATACCTTGACACTAATTACTATATATAGTAGAAGTCACAATTGATCATAAATAGTATCCATGTAATGTTAGTAAATTAATGATATCAAAAATATTCAGAGGGAGATCCCAATACAACACCACTTGTACCTTCTGTTGGTCCATATAAATTCTCATATCAGAGATCTGATGAAAAATAAAATCTACCTTTAAAATCTAGAAGATAAACTTTTAAATCATAGAATATAGTAAATTTTCTCAATATATACTCAAAATTATCTCATGTTTTCTTCCATGAATCACCAAATTCGGTGAATATATAAAGACATCACCAATAAATACCATAATAATTATTTCATGATAAAGATGGATGGTCTTGTCCAAGATTGATATGAACACTAATATGTCATTTTTAAATCTATAATACTTGAAAATGTACTCATATAGGTAATATATAAACTTTAGCACCATTTTAGGGTACTCTTTCTCTCTAACCCACAATTTATGGTATCCTAAATGAAGGTTAATATTTGAGAACCACCCAGCTCTTGATAACTGATCATAGTGATCATCAATATTGGATTGGGAATTCCAATGTTTCAGCATCACCTGATTTATCATCCTGTAGAATACAAATAGATGTATCATAGAGTATTCCCTATTGTCAAACAACATAGGATCACCCCATAAAGATGTTATTAATTTGATAAATCCATCCACCTCCAAATACTTAAAAATAATATTATTCTCTATAAAATACATGGGTTTCATATGATATGGAGGGGAAAAATAGAATAATTTCCATCAGAATGGTCTACCTTGAACATTACACCTTTGTTAGGAGGAAGTCCCTCGAAGTCACTTGTAAAGACATCCTGGTGGAGATTGACATTAATAAGGAAAGATGTGACCTAAAATTCTATTCCAGTATAATAGTTATTTTGAGAATGAATGATTGTAATCTAGTCCATTTCATGGACCAAATTAAAGGTTACCATCTCATTGAACATGAAATCCAATATATTTTCATAGGTAAAGACAACTATAGGAAATTCTAGACATTTAGAAATATTATTTCGATTTTTCCCATGGGTGTTTCAAGATATGTAATAGAGAACAAAATGTAATCTTTAATTTGGGGCTACTAAAAATATGAGTTGATATAAAATAATTTAAATAAATATTATTGAAGAGAGATATATAATGGGAATAAGTGATCAATATGATACCCATGATGGTCAATGAACCCACTCTACAATTATAAATAACTCATTCCATTATATACACTTAACCTACCTTAAATTCACAACCCTAAACCTATTGAACATAATGTGCCTGACCCAATAAAATTTATGGAGTATAATCCTTATATCAAGGACCCTATATCGATCCTTATATAATTGATCATATCTTTATTATACCCCCATTGAAACATGACCACATAGATCTGAATAAGAACAGATTTATATGCCCTATATTTCAACACTGTTGACTCCTTATATGAGTTTTTGGGAAGATGATATAGAAATTTCTAACATTTCTACAGTTTTGAGTCTCCAGCCAAGGGGGATGAAAAAGATATACTCTTCTCAACCTATATACCGATACTCCAATATATATGTTCGATTTTCTTTTTTTTGGCTACGATAAGAGAAGCACACTAAAATTGTAGGAGTTATTCCCACCTAATTACTAAAGGATAGAAGAATATATACTCATTAGTCCTCCTCCAGGACCATATCAATAGTTAATGACTTGTATAGATCCTCTAGGTACATTATTATATCAAAAATACTAATTTTTTATCTAATATAATTATTACAACCAATTAATAACTTCCTAACATTCATTTCTTGTTTCTATCCTAGGGAGGATTATAAAAATGTATTTTGGTGAAATGAGTGTATTACGAAGATGACATATTGGATTCTAAATAAGGATCCTTGAATTCCTAGACATTATGAATATTCAACACAAGGAGAATGAACGACCTATATAAAAAGTTCATGAAAGACTCCCAAGAAATATCTGCATGTGTATTTTTTTATCTCATGACACCTACCATCCCATGGAAGATACGTAAAGAATAAACACATTTATTTTGATTTTTAAACCCTTTGGTTCATTGATCAACTTAAATATTCCCTCAATTAAGTATAACTAGTCCCCAAATTTTTGTTTTCATCCAGTTCCATGAAAGGATAGTGCATTATGGAGTTGGAAGTCATATACATAGTAAACCATGACCCTTTGTCTCCTCTATGGGAAGATAAAATCCAAAATAATCTTGGATATTATGTCAATAACACCATTTCCACTTCAGATAGTACATGGGAATTATCAATGGATTTCTCCTCTAGCACCCATGAGGGAGTACGACCATCATCCATAGTTGGAGCATTAAAATGTTAGTGAGGAGAAGTTTTTTGTTAAAATCCAAAAAAAAAATCATTTAAACACCGAAATTTATTAACACAGATCCAAATCATTATATGGGATCAGATAAATCTTCTTCTAAGAGGTTATATATATCATATGGTATATCTATCCTGGAACAACGAAATGTTCTCAAAAATGGAATGTTAGTCAAAATAATATATCTATAGAACATAACAATATGTTAAAGTTAAAAAATTTATTCCAAAAATACATATATCACATCATTAATGGAAATATATATATCCTTCAATAGAGAATATATATCTAACCAAAACGAATAACCTAATTGATGAAATTTAATTAAATATGTATGTTGTAGGAGTGAACACACACACACACACACAAACATATATATATAAATATCATGTGATCCTACATTCATACACAAAATGAATGAACACACTAAAATCTCATATAATTATAATTATAATATTTTCAAATGTAACTCATTGTTCTATTCCACATGAGTTAACCATGCATATGGTGACTCTCAGACCTATGTTCGGCACATACTATCTATTTCCACCATGTCCCATTTTATCTAAGAAGAAAATGTAGGAATAAATCATTTGATGTAATTTTCTAATGCCCAGATATGACTATAGAGTCTGATCTGGAGAGCCAAAAGACCTCATTCACACCTCCCCATATATAAGTGGTTATATAATTATAGTGATGGTATGAACACCATCTGTTGGGAGCCCATACAAATTATAAGAATATCCATACACCCTAATAATAAATAAAACATTATAATTCAAAAATAACGAAGAAGACTATGAATTATAATATAATTTCAAATGGTAGTTATGTTATACAACTAAATAAACCAAAATCCCAATGGGGTAAGATATAAACGAGTATGAAAGTCATATGTATATAAATTATGAAAACACAGTTGAAATCATATGGAGTTTGTCCAAGTAATTATACTATCTTGATGCTCTAAATATCATATATCTACTATGGGACCCTTTACCATATATAGATTCCAAATAAGGATGTCTTTACAGACATAAATATGATCATGTAGGGGTATATGTGATAAATCCTAGTAGGACACCATCAGTTAATATTTATCATGTGTTCATTGGTTAAAATGCATATCCCATGATATAATAAATGAATATTAATGAATAAAAAACATGATTTCGAGTACTATTGTGCTAATCATGAAACCACGAGCCCTAACCATACATCCCTCGACTTCATATTAACATTATTCCATAATGAATTACATAAATAATCAATAAGTGTCTAAAAGTTTTGATAACATGTATCTTGGATGTCAGAAGGCATCAAGTCAAGTATAGCCACATGGTCATTGTTTCCTGCCTCCATAGTGTGTCGAGAAATAAGACCATAAAACCCCATCACCATTCATAGTCTCGGAATCATTGATGTCATATCCAAATATTTCATCAGTTAGGATAGTCGGATGTTTTACCTCTCACTCCATTTCAATTGGTCTGGCCTCAAGGATAACATAACACTACCCTATTTTAAATTCCATTTTCATCGTCATCACATTCCCTATATTATACCACCTAAAAATTATATTAAAATACGAAATAATAAAACAGTATCAAATCGATGAAATAAGAGTATAAGTGTCCCCAAATATTTCTGGAACATCCTTCCTTAATATTGATGATGGTAGACTCTGAACCTCATTGAGGAGTCAAAATGAAATCATTCTTATACACTTATGATATCAATACCTCTCAAAAAAGATATATATAACCAATATAAATTATTCAGAATATATATTATATATCAATATCCTATATGAAAATTGAGAAATTGTTTTAGATTTGTGATTATCCACAAGATAATGTAGTTAAAAAAATAAAATTAGGAGGGAACTCACCTTGAATGGACAACAGATGATCCAAAAATGTTGGGAATAAAGACCTTAGATAGAGTGATGGATGTTCTCTTAAAGAATCCCTAGATTATACCAATTTTAAAGAATATATTCTTAAGGAAGGGGATGTTTTAGGGGACTAAAATATTTAGATTCATTATAAAAAAAGTTCTCAATAATGGGTCCCATTTTATAACACCATTATTTCCCCAAGAATGAATATGAATATAATAAAAGGAAATTAGAAACACCAGTGTGGTTTGTGGTCAAAAGAATTTCTAGAATATACACCATATTTTTTGAATTGGCCCTATAAAATAATGAATGTAACTTGATCTATTCTCTATCACTACATCATATCCTCTAACCCCTATCATGGAGACTATGCAGCAGTCATCCCTTTTGGCCTCAGTAAACCAAAAATTTGTACATCCTCAAAACTATACCTTTTAGACTCATCAACGATACCCATTCTACATGCCACAACTATGATAAAATATCAAAAACCATAAAAACAAGGAAATGTGCAATACTTTCTCAATGAATGAACAACTATTCCCTATATGACAACAGATAGGATCCTCACCTTTAAATATATGGAAAAATTAATAAAAAACGCAACTTTTATATTTTCTTCTAGGACCAAACATAAACCATTAATTTTATAACATAGAGAATTACGTAACATAACAATTATAAAATCCATTCTTTTATTCAGGGATGGTATTTTTGACTGAAATTCATTTATATAATTCAACATTAATTTTATTAAGAATGATGTAATATTCTATCTTCTCACAAAATCCCTAGATGTTTCTCACAATATCGTTAACAATTTTAACATAATCATTATTAGCCTCATCATAATCCAATATTATTTTTTAAATTAGATTCTCTAATATTTTATCTTATTTTTTTACTTTTCAATTAACTTTAAATCATTTTTTTTCTTTTTCCTAGATTATAATTCCAATTTTATGATCACTGACATTGGTATATAATTTATTTTGTGGGGAAATTAGTTTCAAATTTTGTGAATTTCCATACAAATCCATGTCCTTATTATTAGATTAAGTCATGGATTCCTTTTAAAATATGGGTGGAAGCCAAAATTTTGATGCATATCTCAAATCTAGAATGAGTAATAGGATATATGGTAACATATAATTCTTCCAGCCTTGTTGATTATTCCTATCAAATATTAAAACACCTTAACTATTTAAGGAGTTAAAATTCTTCATGTCTTAGAATTCACAGGTAATTTTTAGTGGGGGCCTAATCTATGATAGAACTTCGAGAGCCCCATACCAGTTGACCACATGGGGGTGAATAAGTGGCCTTAATGTTTTCTAAAATTTATCCATTTTGAACTCAACCAATTACGCCTATTATTTTTCATGATCTAATTAAAATTATAGCGTAGTGTTACTTCTCATATTGAAATACTAACAGAGAAAAAACACTCTTTTTATAAGGTTCATTGTAAAATAACATTTTATTCCATGCTGGTTATAGACCATAACATTGATTAATAACTAAATATAAAAATATATATAATAGAATCATGTTATTTAGGAGAATCCTATAAAATTAGTATTCAATTATACACACAAAAAACAATTTTCCAACAAGTAGTTATAAAACCATGTGATAAACTCCATCAGTTTTGATCCATTGATAGAAATACCACAATATAAACATGGTTTCCAGTAATAATTTTGTTAAATGATATTAGTATACAATTAGGATATATAAATCTAAACAACAAAAATAAATATAGACGTGATACACTTAACTGGATCTTGCGTAATCTTTGTTCTGATCTTTATCACTTATTGGTATTTAAGTTTTATCGGCACTAAAAATTAGTCCTAAGTTCTTGATGATTTCAATAAAAAATAATATAAATTACTAAAAAATATTTCCCCATAATGATCCAAAAAATGATATTGTTGGTTGAGGATTGAATGTTCCTTAGCATCATCCTATTTTATAGGTCGGTCAGATATTAATGTGTTTGTGATTAAAATACCTTTTAACTCCTCCTGAATGATGATTATATGTGGAAATTTCACTGAATCAAAATTATTTCTTTGTAGATCCTTTCACAAGATAAGGAAGAAGGTGATGATGTAGTGGTATGACCGAAATAAAATCATATTTGATCAGATGACTCAAAATTTATCCATGTTTTAAAATGGTTATAAAGTGTTTTGAGTTAAGTGAGAATCAAAAGGATAATAGTGCTTCAGTTTCACACTATTTTATAATTTATCATTTCCCCCATTCCACTTAGAAAGGAAATCAACGGACCTCCTTGACACACTTAGATAACCTTTCTTATGGATAATTCGACGCTATGCTACCCACCAACTCCTCCAAATGCATGCTCCCATGTCATACATGTTCTCATGATTGAAAAACAACAACAATACCCCACCCAAGCTTCTATGTATTGATACGTGTGAAAAAACTGGATACTGATTTGGCTATTTCCAATGACTAACCATCGTTATACCATTTTATATTAAATCAAAGAAAACTAAAATAAAAACCCATTGTAAAATACAGTGTAAAATGAAAATTCTCCATGAGTAAAATTTTAATGGAAATATAAATAAAACCTTATAGGAAAGTGATTCTCCAAAATAATTCCTCATTAAAATATGATTTGACATTTTATAGCCTTATTAAACATCAACATTAATTATTTTATTAAAATAATTTCTATATCATGGTATAATTACACATTTATATAGACATTATGAAAGGTACTCAAATAGAATGATATTCTTTAACATATTACATAGTGGAAACTTCATCATAATGTTTATAAAAAAAGATGATTAAGAATAAAATCCTATTTTTGTCTTATAAATCCATTAAAAATATCCAATCATCATCAGCTTGAAAAGAAACTTATTATAACATTGAAAAAAATTAATTACATGGTAAATTTAGAAGTGTTAATTTTTGAATGATTAATGAGATTGTATTGATGATAAAAAAGTTTGAAATATCCAATGGATTTAGATAAACATAATCTCCATTAGAGAACATGACATGGAAGGATATGGGATTGGAATTAATGGTAAATTTTTAAATGTTACTTGTGGTTCCATGGTGGATGAATGAGGAGTGAAGGATCAGAGCAAATATCTAACAAAAATAATATATGTAGTGGTTCCTTTTTAAGAAATAATGTGTGATAGTTAAGAGGTTTTCCACTACTAACATAAAAATTTTATCCAGATGAATTTGAACGTTATAATAAATAATTCCATGAAAATTATTGATCATAGAGAAATTTGAAGGTATGAAGGCTATAATCTAGGGAAGTAGAGGAGGGTTTTCGAAAACATGATTATATAGATCTCAGATCATAGAAGTTATAACTATTTCATTAGGTTGTTTGGTGAATATCCTCGATCTGATATTTTAGTGGGATGCTATATTGTTTTGACATTTATTAATGATGATATGAGGAATGTACAACCATAATTTTAAATCAAAATCCTAATATATTATGGGAATTAATTGACTATAAATTCTTAGTAGAGAAGGAATCTTCCCTGATTCTATGAATAAGGATTTCTAGTTATTGTGGTGAATATAATATAAAATACATTATGAACTTCTACTAGAATAAGGGTATTAGGTTGGTGAATACCGCACTCATGACCCTTTAGAATTTTTTTTGACAAATTGATGAATTAGATATTTAAAGAGATGTCCTGAATCAAGTGCTTGTACTATAGAAAACCTAAGATAATTTGGTAGATGGTATTGAATATAATGATATACCTAGTGAATAGGTTCTCTACATTAGTGGTTGGACAAGAAATTGTGTAGGAGATATGTTCTAGTAAATTTATGATTATTTACCACCTAAATTGTTTTGTTTTATTTTATATGATCATATAAATTATAAGAATCAAGTAAAGATCAAGGAAAAATCCACAGAATTTTTTATATATGGATATACCAATTTATATTTTGGATTTTAGAAATGGGAAGATGACAAGGGATAGGTAATGATATGTCGTAATGTTATATTAAACAATACGTTTTAATGGAAGGACCTAAACCAATTTGAGAAATAAGTTGAGGACATGACATAAAATACTTGTGTATACTCTAATTAGTGTAAGAATACCAAATAGAAATGAGTTTTGATGAACATGATGGGACATACTTGTTATCCATATGTGAGGAAAGTGAAATATATTATAAAAAGACATAGGGATATTAATTCTCATGTGTGAGTATATAAATATATATATTTGAGAGTTTGTGCACTAGATAATGTGGTGTCTTAAAGAGAATAGAAGAATGTTCAATTGAGGAGGTCAACAATTTCTATAAATCATGTTCAATGGTTTTTAGATAATATGAAAATTATTTTTTAATGAAAATCAAAAAATTAGAGATACCAAACAAGGAATTGAAACTCAATGACTCTTAATAGTGGAATTCAATGATGGATTGGCAGAAGTCTTCATTTAAATCCATTGTGATTACGTATTTCACTATGAAACTATATGCTAAAATGGTATTTTATGACTAAAATAACAGTTTAGATGGAAGAAAATTTTAAAGGAATGATTTTTCATGATGAGACCTCTAAAAAAATAAGGATTTGGATTCATATATATATTCTGATTGGATATTAATCATGAAACAATCTGAATCATCGTAGCATCAAATGATCTGAATATAGAATATATATCTGTAAATATTGAGATGTGTATACCCAAACATATGTATATAGTGCTAAATATTCAAAAATTTTAATACATCACATGAATTAAAAGATACTATCAAGATAAAAATTTATGTGTCTTTGAGAACTGGTTATATTTATAATTAAACACTTTGAACAATACAAATTTCCTATAAAATGATTATCCATACATATAATTCCCTTATTTGTCTCCCTTTAATTATAATTCATATGGAAATGTGGAAGCATATGAAAAGGGTGACATATATACCCTAGTAAGGTATAATGAATGAAAATGGATCATAAATTAAAAGCATTGGTAAAACAGGAGGTATGATATGAGAACATGAACATGAGGAAAATATTTATAACATGATTGAAGAACAAGAGACATAACATGATCATAAAAACAATATTCACAACATGATGATAAATACATTAGGCATAACGTGTTCATAAGTACAAGAGGTATAACATGATAATAAGTACAAGACCTATAACAAGGAAATGTAGATACAATATAACCGTGATACATTTATAAACATACCCACATAACATATTAATAGGGTTTCATAAAATATATTACCTTGAATTTTTACAAGGTATTACAAAACAATACCAAGGTAAGCAGGAAATGTATCATGAACATTTAAACTCTAGAGATCAGTTCTTTACCCAGTGAATTAGATCATAATTAAGGAACACCATTCATATGAATTAATTCATGTGTACCACATTAAAAAGATATATATAAAATTTTCAATAATGATACCATTAACCCATGGAATATAAATGGTAATGCAATGAAATTAAGCATGTCCCTATGTAAATACCCACCAATAAAGATAATGAATTATGTTGTATACACAAAAAAAAGAATAAATGGACAATGGTTCAGTCAGTAGCTTCCTAAATGAATCAATGGATTATTATCTAGTCGACCAACATTATATTAGATGATTATTTATAGTGTACCCATAAGGGAAATGAATTTGAAAATACATTTTCTATAACTTATTATAATGAAAAACAAATTTAGTGATGGATAATTCTTTATATATATTAGTTCACTATGATTCCACATGTATATAAAAACATTAACATGGAGAAGAAATGAGAAATACTTAAGGAAGGTGATAAGTTAAAGGTAATATGAAATTTTCCATTATAATTTGAAGGGAAAGTGATCCATTCAATGTATTGATGTGACCTTCATGGAAAATATCCAATAATCAGCTTAGAGTCCATATGATAGTAAAAATGATGTGTGTAGTACCCCAATTAAAAGAATGATTAAAATAATTGGAGGATAAATCATTCATTTAATATGTATATCAATAAATGTTTTATCTAAATATATATATATATTCTAAAACATTACTATGGATTATAATTTATATGTAAATTATTCAAAGAAAATCCCCTTGGAGTGTCAAAATATGAGTGAAGTAAGGCCCACAGTCATGCACACGGTGAAAATCAAATTAAAACCCAATATTCCCTTTTATACGATATTAAAACACTGTATAAATATTCTATATCTACATGAACTTATAGTATATAAATTTGAATGTTTTTGTTATTAAAATCACAAAAAAATTTCATTACCAATTTTAGGAAGGTTTTATGGGTATGAGAAATATTGAACATTATAACAATTTATAATGGAATTCTAAGAGAGATAATAGTTATATCATATTTATATAATAGTAATTAAATTATTAAAATTATACATCATGACATTTCTTGTTTAAATTAAATGATATTTAAAATGGATCTCAATTTAAGAGGTGAGGAACCATTATTTCACCACCGTAAAGTGTACTCAAAAGGAATCATTGGTTAGACCTAATGGGTGTTATATGAAATATATAATTAACAAGGAATTATCTAATGAATAATGGTTATTCAAATAAAAACATTGTATCATAATAATTTAGGAATCTATATAATTATAAAAAGTAAGTACTAAAATTGATAAACTTGTGGAAGAGATCCCCGACCTTGTGATGATGCCTCATAAATCTATAGATAGGTTTCTAAGAAACATATGAGAATATTGGATATAATATTGAGACCATAATTTAGAGATGATGCATGATCAATTGATTTGGTGTGGATATGGAGGAGGAAATGTGTGTATGTTTAAACTTGGGGATGGGTGGCTTTGAGTGATATAATGATTATTTTTTATTTAAGGATAATGAATTTTCAGTGGAATTAATTTCAATTAAATTAGTTTATAATTCATGTTATAATTTTTATGGATGTTAAAAAACTAAAACTGCAATTTAATGTTTCATTTTTAGTTATATTATGTATCTACCTTATAATTTTAATTTTTAAAATTACATCACTCGTATTACATTAACTTTTCTTACCATGGTAACTATTCTGTGAAAAAACTGGAATTGAACTTATTACCTATTATGGAACTTATAATTCCAAATATAAAATAATTTTTAATTTGTTGAAATTATAAAATTTAAAAAAATAAATTCTAAATTGATAGACATACAACTCATAAATATGTTTTTAAAAAAGGAAAAAAATTTATTTTCAAGTTATTAGGCATATGTTTCTAATTGTAAGGAATTATTTATTATATTGTTACATAAATAAACATTGATAAATTACATGGTTTATTAAAATTTAATCCATGACCTCATCATTATTATATCATATGTGTAATGGTATTTCCTAATGAAATGATAATTTCACTTTTTACCCAAAAAATTAACATTTATGGAAAATTACATTAAATTTAAACTATTGTAATTTTAATGTGGGGAATAAAATGGTGATATTTTTTATAAAATAATTCTATAAATATGAAATTTTTTTAAAATCAATTAAATAACTATTTATTTAAAATGTGTTATTTTTATGGAATAAATAACTTTCTTTCCATTATAATAATTAAATAGGACGTCATTAATTTATATTAACATTGAAAAGTGCTATATAATATAATTTCAGGGCAAAACAATTTATCTATAGTATATAAATTTATTTGAAAGTAAATATTTTTTATATAAAACAACAATCATAAAATAAGTCCCTGATCACATTATGATAACTTCATAACCACTAATAACAATTACCAACAATATTATTCATTAGTCATAATGTCCATTATTTTTATTGGATAATTTTTAAAATCATGAACAATAATATTTCCCAATAAATAAAAAATGACCCTCCATTTATAATTCACTACTTTAGTAATAAATGTTCTTTCCCATCCAATGATAATGTCAATTTTTTCCAAACACTTCTATTTTATATTAATATCTTTATGAAAGGGGTGATTTTCATGTGGTAATTCAAACAAATGGAGTTACATTTAGGTATTGTACTATTCTTAAATGTTTATATCCCTTTAATTTTCATAGATTTACTTACCCATTTATAAGAGTAATGTTTTTAGAAATGTAAAATTCATTCAATTTACCTAAGATATAAAACATTTATTTTAAAATATAACATAAAGGAATTTTTGGTTCATTAACTTATACCCCCTTATAAAAAAATTTCCTTATAGCTTTACTCATTCAATGATAATTAATAAACCCAAATTTTCAATAAAATATAACATTTATAAAGAAAGGAAGTGAATAACATTGAGGTTTTAATCATATGGGGTCATACTTGTTATACATAATATAATTATCTAGAGAAAATAATTTTCTATATAATCAATTATACATAAAAACTTGAAATTATAATTATCCAAAAATAACAAACAATTTTATGATTCCAATTGAGACCCCCAAAACCAGCACTTTCCAATGTAGAGAAAAATTTAAAAACATTGTAATACCTCGCATAAATTAAAAAAAAACACCTAATAGAAAAATTTTGGTGTCTTTGAGAACTAGGTAAATTTATACCAGAAACATTGTACAACACACATTTCTTTCATAAAGATTATCTACACATGAAATTACACTATAGTTATCACTTTCATTGAAATTCATGGGGAAATGGGGGAAAATAAGAAAAATATTAGCTTAAAATCATAGTATGCGATAAATGATGAAAATGGAGTATAAATGAAAATCATGGGTAAAAAATGCATCATTATACGAGAACCTGGACATGAGAAAATGAGTACTAACATGATCCTAAAAATGTGATGCATAAAATCATCATATAAACAAATTGAATAATTTGATCAGAAGTATATAAGGCAATACATAATCATAAGTGCATGAGGAATAATAAGATCATAAGTACATGAGGTATAAAATGGAAATGTGGATACAACATAAAAAATTATACATCCACAAATATGTCACAAAATATCATTTGTAGGGTTTGGTAAAAAAAATTAATAATAATTTTGAAGAAGGAATCATAAAATTTTACCAACAAATTCTTCCAATGTATCAGTAACAAGTAATATATTGAGAGTAATTATTTACCCAATAAATTTTACTACTATCAATGAACACCCTACAAATGACATAATTCACATGAGTCATATTATAAGGATATACATTAATTGATCAATAATTACAACATTAACCGATGGATGATAAATGGTTATCTTTTTAAAGTAGGTATCTCTCTATTTAAATACCCTTAAATAGAGATAATTAATTGTGGGGTATTTACACCATATAGAAAAATTGGTATATGTTTCATCTAATAATTTCTATAGTCAAATGATGGTTGTTAATATAGGTTAATTGTAATGAACAAAATTTCATTAATGAAAATTACTCTTGTTCTAATTAAATGTCTTGTTATGGTTATATAAAACATATTCACTAATTTGTTTTTATGTTTTGATTTTAAAAAACCGTTAAGAATTGTGACCATAGATAATATAGTCATTGAACTATGATCACATGATTAATATAAATATAAGGATTTAAAAAATCCAATTTACTCAGACATAGGAAGCGATGTCCTCATCCAGTAGACTTGCCCCATACAAAGCCCATTTTTTGGATCTTGGAAAGGAGGTGGTTTCATTGGGATTCACTCTCCACTAAGCCTAATCCGAGCTTGAACACGTTAAGCTTGATCAGAACAGACTATGAGAGAAGTGGAAGTTAATAGATATTACCACCCGAGCGATGTTATCTGAGACACCCCAAGAGTCTCTCACCATCGAACACATTACCAATCAGTCTTATGTGTGTGTTATAAGGGGTTATGTAACGAGACCCTAGAAATATGACTTTTTACATTCTTTTTGTATAACGAATTTTCATTAATTATATTATTGTAACTTTGTAAATAGTTTTTAAACAACAGATAGTATTTTTAGATAATATTCAACTAAGAAATCTATTTTGATTAGTTAACATATTTTTTAATTAAATAATATTATAATAACATATTATTATTAATAAATTACTTTTTATTAAGTATAAATAATCCAATAATTCTATGAATGAAATTGTAATATTTATTACGGTTTGAAATCTGTTTTTGTCAAAACTAATTAATTTTTGAAAAATATTGGTTTTTATTTTAAAAGTAAAAATTCACATATTTATAAAATTATTTAGATAAAGTGAATATTATTTTTTTAATAAGGAATTCAAAATTATCCAATTGTAAATTTTTCATAATTTTCTGAGATAGTCTAATTTTTAGGTAAAAATTCAATACCATTTAAATATATAATGAATTTCATGACATCATAATGACCCAATAGTGATTTAATAAAATACAATAAACATTATATCCGGTAAATATATGTTTTAAAATTAAAATAATGTGATTTAGGGTTTGTTTTATTGATTTTTCAAAGCTTTAGGGGACCCTTTAAGACTTATAAAACATTTTATCTTTTTGAATTGTTTTCATTGAGAGTGTGACTCCCCTCCCTATAAGCAACCCCATTATTTTTAGAATTTAGGACATTTTGATTATGAAATATTGTTTTCACTCCCCTTTGGAAAAAACACATGGGCAAAATCCAAGGGCTAGTTTGTGGTTTTCAGTTGTTTAATGTGAGGTGTCCTAAACCAAAATTATAATGAAGTCTATCTCCTTTCCTATCTAAACCCACCCAAGATCCCACTTCCTCTTCACTAAAATACTTTGGAGATATAAAAAATCCTTCCATGATCTCTTTATAATCCTCCCACTATTACCCAAGCTCCCAATAATCCTTTATCAAGCCTCTCCCATGATTTTGGGATCACACTTCAAAGTAAGGGATTTCTCCCTTTGTAATTTTTGTCCAATTTTCATCAAGTTGTTATAAACTTTTCTTTTCAATTAAAAATGTTGGTGTATTATTTAGAACCTCCCTCATATGACTTTATTTATGTTTGTAAGATTGGATACCCCTTTCTCTCTCATTAATTCCTCTCATTTACTCCCATTACCATGTCAAAATTTTGTGAGGGATTTTTCTCTCCTCTTTTACTTCTAAGTAATTATTTTGTATTATGCATCTAAATTAAATTAAATTTATGGGACATGTATCTATATGACCCCCATACTGTCCATTTCATGTAAATATGATGATACACCCCTTTCTCTCTTATCAACCATTTTTTAAATGTTCTTATTTCACTTCGTTATGCTACCAAAATTGCACTACGATTTTCCAACCCAATGTCATTGTGTAGTGAATACCATGCCCATTTCCTAATCAAGGCTATTCACCTATATGAACATTTACTTATTAATTATAAAGCTCTATATATTTATTCCACATCCCTTTATCGTGGAAGAAATGTTGATGATTTTTTCCTTATTGTATGATCAATGTGGCACACTTATTCATGATATGAAATGTTTAAGAAGGGTACACCCTGATAGAGCTCTAATGCATTGGGTAAAGTATAAAATAATGATATGTCATGTGTAATGAGTGATGACTCATGGTGATTATATTTCAATGAGGGTTTACTTAGGTTTCATTTGCAATGAGGGTTTTCTCATGCTCTATGTGCATTGAACCTTGGATCAGGCTAAATTCCATGTTAAGTGTTGTTGCCACATTTCCAAGTTATGATTATCATGCTTTATCAAGATTTTATGTTCATGATTCTCTTATTATATGTTGATATGCCTATTGTCTATCATGTATTGTATTTATCATGTTATTCCATGTTTATTCCCATACTAGGCTTTATAGCTCACTATTTTCTTATGCATGTCCTCATGTTATCCCATGCAATACTATGTACGAGGGAATGTAGTGGTCATGTAAAGGATGTTCTCAATAAAGATGGTGTATATCATGTTATAAGTTGTTATGTAATGATCCTAATCCCCAATGTCACTATACCTCTTGATCTTAAAAGTTGTATCAAGTGATTATTATGTAATAAATCATGTTTAATGTGCCATAAAGAGCAGGGTTGACATAGTTGTTATCAGAGGATATGATTAGATCATTTGGGGATTAGTATTAGAAAACCCTTGTGAATGACTTAGGGAGAAGAATATGTATAATAAAAACATCCCTACATTTTGGTGAGTATTTAGTATGTGGTTTATCAAGCAAATACATCCCTATCTACATACGAGCAGTTAGAGGCATCTCTGACGCAGATGAACTTAGTGGTGAAAACTATGAAAAAGTGTTTTGGGATTAACCTGGGGTATCCTGGTACATGAAAATGGGACTTGCTACAATCTTGGTTATGACACTCCCTGGGGATATGTAGTAGTAAATTCACAAGAATAGTATAAATCATTATTAATGGAATTAATAAAATTCCCCTAATACTATTTGTTAGAATGTGGATCATTGATTAAATAGATTGAAGAACATAGATTCATAAGTTTATGAAACAAAAGATATTTATAAGTGATATGTTTTTTTATTAACCTTTATGTGTTACCCCTAAATTTCCTTTTATTCCATCCTATTGTTGGTAATAGTAGGACTCATGCTAACAACTAATGTGAAGACCAATGTAATGACTTTTCTGAAGAGATTCCCAATCCAATGGGAGTGGGAATCACAAACATTATCATGAAACTCTCTCAGTTAAATCAAACATCGAATAGAAACATGGGTCAAAAGGAACGTTCAACCCCCCTCCCCCCTGAAGAAAGAATAAGTCACTATCAGGATTCTAATGAGACAAAGGACTCATACTTTTAATGGATCATTTGATCCCTCAATCATCGAACAATGGATCAACTCCATTGAAAATATCTTCACCATCTTTCAATGTTCTGAACAAGATAAGGTTCTTCTAGATAGTTATCATATGGAGGGTTAAGATGATCAATGGTGGACATCGATCAAAAATATGAAGCCAAAGGAGGAGATTGAGGCGCTGTAATGGAATGATTTATGGAAGAGGTTTTTTTTGAGAAATATTTTTTGTGCACCCTCTAGCTTAAGATGGAATTGGAATTCCTTTCCATGAAGTAAGAATGTGATGAATATTTCAGAGAATACATGGAAAACATCACAAGGCTTGCACGATATTCTTCCATCTTTGTCGCTACCCCTAAATGAAATGTTGACCTCTTCTTTGGTGGGATGAAACCAATCATGTGTAAATCCCTAGCGATCCACGACTTTGAAAACAATGAGGAAATTGTCTGATGTGACCTCAAGGTTAAAATGGAGATCAGATAACCTCAGGGGAATCATGGGGAAAATAATAATAATGAAGACTTCAATTATGTTGGTCCGATGGATAAATATAATGCTGATAAGAAAATATAGTACCCCACTTGTCAATAGTGCTGAAAGAAGCACCCTAGAAATTTCATGAAGTAGATGAGGAAATGCTTTAGGTATAGAAGAGCAGGGAACTAAACCATTAACTGCTGAGAAGAAAAAATAGTGGTCGTGAATGAGGAGAGGAATGCTATGTTCAACTCTCGATTCATTTTTCATTTCTTAAACTACAAAGAACTATGGAATCATAAAATTAGTTCCCTATGACAAGGGTTTTTGGAGGCAAACAACAACCTCGAAGGAAGCATGGGTGAGCATTTTCCATCACTACTACCGAAGTGAACCCCAATAATGATGTGGGGACATGTATGCTTGTTATTAATTCTAGAATAGAAAATATACTTTTTGATTCAGGTTCTACACATTCTTTTATATACTGAATGTTTAGTAGAAAAATCCCAACACCACCAAAAATCATGTATGTAAAGGTGTCTATGAGTACGGAAAATGGGGCTATCATTGCATCCCATGAATATAACTACTCCCCTGTCATAATCAGTGGATTGAACTTCCTAGTGAACATTATCATACTCCCTATGGTGGAATTTGAAGCGATTATTGGTATGGGTTGGCATTACCTATATAGATCCAACATAAATAGTCGTGAGAGGGAAGTCACTCTCCATGTGGATAATCGACCCATGATTTTGTACAAGTGCAAGGAGGAAGATTAATCTTATTTAGCACCATCATATTGAGAGTGGATATTACTACCCTATGAGCATGGGTATCTGGCACAAATGATTGAGTCTAAGGAGAAAACCATCCTCAAATACATGCCTATAGTGAGGGAATTCACTGAAGTGATTCCTGAGGAATTTCCTGGTCTTCCTCGTAGAAGAGATGTTGAATTCTCAATTGATCTTATAACAGGGGAATTGCAAATATCCAAGTCTCAGTATCGAATGTATATTGAAGATATTGAGGAGCTCAAGAAACAATATCAAAAGAATCTAGATAAAGGGTTAAAATGCCCATGTTCTTCACCATGGGGTGCACCAGTCATCTTCGTCAAGAAGAAGGATGGGTCAATGAAACTTTGAATCAATTATCGTGAGAATAACAAAATCACGATAAAGAATAAATATCCTATCCCAAAAATTTATGACTAGTTTGATCAACTGCGTTGAGAACACTACTTCTCCAAGGTGGATTTGTGGTCGGGATATTATCATGTAAGGGTGAAGAAGGTAAATATTCCCAACACTACTTTTAGTACAATATATGGGCACTAGGAATTCATAGTAATGCCTTTCGGACTCACTAATGCTCCAGAAATCATTATGGACATGATTAATAGAGTCTTTAGATATTACCTCGACAAATTTGTGGTAGTATTTACAGATGATATTCACATATACTTCAAAATCATGGTGGATCATAATAAGAATCTAAGAATTGTACTTGGGACCTTACAAAATGATATTCTCTATGAAAAGTAAATCAAGTGTGAGTTCTGGTTGAATGAGGTCTCTTTATTTGGCCATATCATCACAAGCAATGAGATATCTATGGATCCCTCCAAGACATCTTCAATAGAGAGATGTCCAAGGCCAACATCGGTAACAAATATCTTTTTATTCTGGGGTTTTTTGGATATTATCAAAGATTTGTGAGAAATTTATCATGATTGTCCAACCCTCTTACCAAGATAACTCAGAAGGGAGTAATTTTTTCTTATAGTGATGAATGTGAAGAAAGCTTCAAGGAGTTCAAAAGGAGGCTTATCACTGTACCCATGATCACTTTACCTATAAGTGGAGAAAATTTTGTTGTATTGAGTGATACTTCATTGAAGGGACTAGGATGTGTGTTGATATAAAATGAAAAATTCATTTCCTATGCTTTATGGAAATTTAATGTTCATGAGCAGAATTATCCAATACATAATTTGGAATTTGCTGCAGTGATCTTAACATTAAAAATTTGGCTACATTATCAGTTTGAGAGAAGTGTAAAATATATACGGATCACAAAAGCATTAAGTATATATTCACATAGAAATATTTGAACATGCACCAATGAATATGGTTAGAGATGATCAAATAATATGACTGCTCAATCCATTACAACCCTAGGAATGATAACAGGTAGGTAGAAGCTATAAGTAAAAAGGACCCAGTGATTCTATCATTGATGATAATTGTGATGGATCAGATATTGTTATATTTTATGAAGATGGACTTGAGGATCATAAAGAAGGTAAAATAATCAATCCTTTCACAATACATTGTTCAACAATCTTTTTTGAAAAGGTTAATGGATGCTCAAAATGATAATGTGTTAATTCAGAAGAAAGTGGAATATTTCAGAAAAGGGAAATCCTTGGAGATCAATGTTAATGATGAAGGAATTGTGATATTTGGGAAATGACTATGTGTTCCATCAATTTTGATGTTGAAGAAGGATCTTTTAAAAGATGCACATAGTTCAAATTTCCCTATTCACCCAGGAAATGCAAAGATGTATCCAGATATCAAAGAGAATTAATGGTGGGATAATATGAAGAAGTAGATTGTTGAGTATACCTCAAATTGTCTGGTGTGTAAGCAAGTGAAGTTAGAGAGGCAGAAGTCTAAGGGGATGATTCAACCATTGCTCATAACAACATGGAAATAGGAGAACATCGCCATAGGCTTTGTCACAGGACGTCAGAAGACATTCAATAGAAACAATTCAATCTCGGTTATTATGGATCATCTTAGAGAGTCTGCAAACTTAATTGCAATTCAGGAGGATTTCTCATTGGATCAGCTAGAACAAATATATATCATGGAATTGGTAAGGCTGTATATAGTACAACTATCTATTGTATCCTATCAAGATCCATGACTCAACTCTATGTTTTGGAAGAGTCTTAAACATGCTATGGAAATTGAATTGAACTTTAGTACGACCTATCATCCTCAAACATATGGACAATCCTAGTGAACAATTCATACAATAGAAAATATGTTAAGATTATGTTCTATAGAATTCAGAGAAGGGTGGGAAAAACATCTTCCACTCTTTGAATTCTGATATAATAATAGTTTCCACTCGAGTAACCGAATACCACCATATGAAGCCCTATATGAGAAGAGGTGTAGAACACCAACATGTTGGGATGAGGTTAGTGAGCGTAAGCTGTTAAGACCAGAAATGGTTGAAGAAATGGTGGAGAAGGTGAAAACCATTCAACATCATATCAATGCAGCGAAAAGTCTATATAAGAGTTATAAAATTAATAGTCGATGAGACCTTGAGTTTAACATTGGATACATGGTATTTCTACGCATATCTCTATGGAAGAAGGTCATTTTTTGTGGAGAAACGAAGTTATGCCATAGGTACATTGTCCCCTTGGAGATTCTTGATCGTGTTGGGGCTGTGGCCTGTCGACTAACACTTCCACCTACCATGGCCAAATTACATGATGTCTTTCATGTATCCCTCTTAAATAAGTACATTCCAAACCCTTCACAAGTACTCCTTTCATAGGTAGTACAGTTAGAGCATGATCTTTCTTACAAGGATCAACCAGTGAAGATCTTAGATCATAGAGAAAAAGTTCTATGAAATAAGATAATTCTCCTCGTCAAGGTGTTGAGGCGAAACATCATGTTTGATGAAGCATCATGGGAATTGGAGGAATTGATGATGCAGAGTTACCCACAATTGTTTTAGAGTGGGAAAATTAAATTTTGAGGGTGAAATTTCTTAAGGGGGGAAGATTGTAATGACCCAAACTTTCATTAATGAAACTTCCTCTTGGTCTATTTAAATGTATTCTTATGGTTATGTAAAATGAATGAAATTACATGGTTTTATGTTTTGTATTTTAAAATACCATTAAGAATTGTGATCATTTCTAATATATCTATTGAACATGGATCGCCCGATTAATATAAATATTGGTCTTTAACAAATACAATATACATAGATATAGGAATTATGGCCTCATCTAGTATACTTTCCCTATACGAAGACCATTTTATGAGCTCGGAATGGAGGTGGTGTCATTGGTATTATCCCTTGACAAAGACCAAGCTGACATTGAACACATTAAACTTGAGCGGAACTGACTATAAGAGAAGTGGAAGTTAATAGATATTACCACCCGAGTGATGTTATCACAGCCACCACAAGAGTCTGTAACCATCGCCCAACATTCCCTTTAGTCTTATGTGGGAGTTATAAGGGGTTATCTAACAAGACCCTAGAACTTTTACTATGTACGTTAGTTTTTTATAAATAACGTCCATTCATTTTATTATTGTTACATTTTAAATAGTTTTTAAAGCACAGATAGTATTTTTATTTAATATTCAACTAAGAAATATATTTTGATGAATTAATGGATAATTTAAAATAATATCTTAATAATATAATATTTTTATTATTACTAAATTACTTTTTATTATATATAAATTTTTGTATAATTTTATGAATGCAATTGTAATTTTTACTAAGGTTTGAAAGATGTTTTTGTCAAAACCCAAGAATTTTTCATAATTATCTATTTTTATTTTAAAAGTAAAAAATTCAAATATTTATAAAATTATTTAGATAAAATTAATATTATTTTTTGAATCCAGACATCATAAATATCCAATGGTGAATTTTTCACAATTTTCCGATACAATCGATTTTTTTGGGTAAAAATTAAATACCCTATAAATATATAATGTGTTTTATAACTTAATAATGGCAACATAGTGATGTAATAAAATTCTATAAACATTATTTTCAAACAATATTTGTTTTTCCATTAAAATAATGTGATTTTGGGTTTGTTTGATTTATTTTACAAAGCTTTAGGGGATCCTTTTAGTCTTAAAAGACATTTTGTCTTTTTAAGTTGTTCTCCTTGAGAGTGTGAATTCCCTACAAATAATCCACCCTATTATTTTAATAATTTAGGCCATTTACCATATAAAATATTGTTTCCAACTCCACTTTAAATAAAACTATTTGCAAAAAACATGGGTAGGTTTGTGGTTTTGATTAGTTTAATGTATGGTGTCCCAAACCAAAATAATAAAAAATTCCCTCTCATTTCCTATATAAACCCAGCCAAGATCCAACTTCCTCTTAACTAAAAGACTTTGGAGATAGACCAACCCCTTCCCTCCTCTCTCTATAATCCACCCAAGGTTCCCTAATCTCCCAATAAGCCCTTATCAATCCTATACCATGCTTTTGGGATCACACTTCCATGTAAGGGATTTCTTCCATTCTCATTTTTGTCGAATTTTCTTTAAGTTGTTGTTACCTTTTTTTCAATTAAAAATGTTTGGATATGATTTAGAACCTCCCCCATAATTCCATATTTATGTTTGGATGATGGGAGATCCCTTTCTCTATAATTGATGCCTCCCTTGTGCACATGTTACTATGCCGAAATTCCGTGAGAGATTTCTCTCTCCTCTTTTACATCCAAGTTATTCTTTTGTATTATGAATCTAAATTACTTTAAATTTATTGGTACATGTATCTATATGACTCTTATATGGTCCATTTAATGTAAATATGATGATACACCCCTTTCTCTTTCATCAACCATTTTTTTTTGAGTTCTTATTTCACGCTGTTTTGCTGAGAAATTGCACTATGATTTTCCAAGCCAATGTCATTGTGTAGTAAATATGATACCCATTTCGAAATCAAGGGTATTCACCTTTATTCACATTTAATTATTGATTATAAATCTCCATGTATGTATTCCACATCCCTTTATCTTTAAATAAATTATGATGAATGATTCCATTTTGTATGATCCATGTGGCACACTTATGAATGAAATGAAATGTTTATGAAGGGTGAACCCTGATAGCGCTCCAATGCATTGGGTAAATTATAGTATCTTGATACGTCATGTGAAATGTGTCTTTACTCATGCTAATTCATGTGCATCAAGGTTTTACTCGTGCTTCATGAGAAATCAGGTTTTAGTCATGCTCCATGTGCAATGAGCCTTGGCTCATGCTAAATTCCATGTTATTTGTTGTTTCTATTTTTCCATGTGATGATTATAATGATTAATCTAGTCTTTATGTTAATTTTTATCTTATGGTACATTAATATACCTATTGTCTAACATGTATTGTATTCCTCATGTTATTCAATGTTTATTCCCTTATTGGGATTTACAGCTCCCCCTTTTCTTATGCATGCCCTCAGGTTATCTCATGCAATGCTATGTATGATGGAATGTAATGGTTCTATAAAGTATGTTCTCAATAAATAAAGCGTATTTAATTTTTTAAGTTGTTATGTTATGATACTAAGCCCCAAAGACAATAGACCTCTCGATTATCTATATTGTTTCAAGTGAAGTTTATGTAAGAAATTATGTTATAGTGTGTAATAAAGAGAAGGGTTGTTATAGTAACACTCCTCAATATTATGAATAATTCAAGGGTAACTAAAAGGAAAATACAATTGAATGATTTTTATGGATATTTTATGATAAGGAATGATAAATATAGTGATGTATCATTATTTCTAGAGATCATATTAGAAATATACCAAATGTACATAAGAACATAGTTATGGATATGAAACATAAAATATAGTGTAAAAATAAATAATTTAATAGAACATGAACATTTTATATAAATATTATGTGAATAAAACGCTTTCAATGGATTGATGAATCCAGTTTGGTGAATATTTGAAAATTATATTTAGAAACTCTAGGATATTAATAATGTAGAAGGTAGTACAATAACTAAAGGAATTATAAAAAAAAGTGATGGAGATATGATTAATGGAATATGTATATCAATTAGATTGTTATCAGAATTGATATGTTTTGATCCTTCATTATGGCTTATAATGCGTATGTGAATTATCCAAATAAAATCCTCTGGGAGTGTCAAACTTGGTTTCAAGAAAGCCCCATTTTGAAGCACCATGTGATGATTATATTAAAACCCAATGATCCCATTTTTAGTTTGTTATCCCTAAGTATAATTATCACATAAAAATGTAGTTTAATGGAAGATATTTCATACTCTAGAAGACAATACACACTTTTAATTACCAAATTTAGGAATGTCTTTTAGCTACAGGAATGCTTCATATTTATAAAAACATTTTATGGTTGTATAAGTAAATGTAATAGTGATCTCTAATTGATAATATATTAATTAATTTATAATAATAATGAATTATAACATTTATTTTTTAAATTAAAAGAAATTTGAAAGGGATATCAATAGAAATGGTGAATAACAATTATTTTGGCAGTGTAAAGTTCTCTCAAAAGGGATCTTGGCATGGGTTAAATAAGAGGGAAAGAAAATATATTGTTAACTAAACATCACACAAAAAATATTGGGGATGTTTATATTAATTTATATCCAAATAAATTTTGTTTCAAAATACTTATATGAAATAAGTACATGAATTAAATGAATAGAGGAATTGATCCCTTATATTGGGAGATAACCTCTTAAATATTGAGAGACACTCCATAGAACTATAAAAAATACGTTGAAGAAATCTTTATAAGGGACTTTAGAATTCAAGTTTTATTAATTGTTTTGGTGTGTTGAGTTAGTAGGTAATGGGTAGATATTGATACTTGAGATGTGATGGTTTTAGGTTTTTAAATAATGATTATTTCGATTTTAAGGATAAAAACTTTTGGGTGGCATTAATTTCAATTAATTTGGTTGATGATTAATATTGGAATGTTATTTAAGGATGTTTGAAACCTAAAAATTTCCATATTATTTTTTCATTTTTATTTGTATTAATTATTTTCCATTTAATTTTAACCAGTAACATTTTTTTAACTTTCTTATGATAACTCCTTTTTTACCATTATAATTATTTTCTTCCGAAAAATGTAATTTTCCTTATGAAATATTTTAGAAATTATAATTATAAATACCAAATATATTTTATTTCATACAATTTTAAATTTTATAAAATTATTTCTAATGATATATTCATATAACTCATAAAAATATGTTTTTTAGAAAAAATAAAATCATTGGTTTTTAATTATTAATCATTATTTTATAAATGTAAATAATTATGTATTATGTTATTCCTTACAGAAATTTTGATGATGTGTGAGGACCATGAAATTTTAGATTATGATAATATAATCATTATATCATAAGGGCTATGGTACTTTGTAATAAAATGTTATTTTCAATTTTTACCCCAAAAATATAATTTTTCTTAAAATTACCATAATTTTACCCCTAACATAATTTAAAATATAGGAATAGTTTTTTTTCATTATTTTATGAAAAAAATTTATAATTATTATAATTTAATATTATAAATAAAAATACTTCTTTATTTAAAATTATTATTTTTTACATAAAATATTTTCATCCCATTATTAAACATACTTATGAAATCATTAATTTATATTATCATCTAATTTTTTAGAAGATAATTTATTGAAAATAAACATTATTTAAAACATAAAAATTATTCAAAAAATGTACCATTAATGGAAATTAAATATTTTTAATGTTTCCAAGTGTACAATACTAAAATAACCAAACAATAACTTCATTGAAACTCCATAAAAAATAATAATAACAACTTACATTTATATTTTAGGTTCATAGTGTCAATAAGAATTATTAAATAATTTTTTAATTGTTTGAAAAATGTATTTCCCTATATATACACTATGACCATTTCTTCACCATTCAGTACTTCAATTAAAATGGTGTTTACACATCCCTTGACAATTTCAATTGTTTTTATAATATTTCTCTTTCATATTATGATATTTATGGAATGAGGATCTTCATTGGGGAATTCAAACCAATGTAATTTCATTTATTTAATGTACTATTCTTCCAAATGTATACCACCTTTTTTCTAATAATACTTGTCTCTATTTATGGATGATGGGTATTGAATTGTAAAATAATTATAATGTGATTATATTGTAAAATAATCATTATAAAATAAGAAGTATTTTTTATTAAAAACATAAATGATTTTTGGGTTCTTTTCATTGAATCCCCTTAATGAAATTTCCTACTCATAATTTTACTCATTGAATGACACATACTAAACCCAAATGTACACTTAATTGTTACCTATATAAATAACACATTATGAATACCTATGATATTTTTATCCTATGTATTTATACTAGTAATTCGTAATATAGCCATCTAGATAAAAATCATTTCATTACAGGATTTTATACTCAAATATTTTGAATCCTAATTTCCAAAAATAACAAAAAATTTCACTAATACCAACTAAGGTGCCCAACACCCACACGTCTAGATATAATTTTAAATATAATTTTTTTGATACATAACATGAATTAAAACAAAATCCCAAGATCAAAAGTTTTGTTTCTTATAGAAATAGGTAAATTTAAAACTAAACACATTTTATCCTCAAATATTCTCCCAACAGGTAATTCCCTTATATGTATCCCATTCATTACAATTCCTATGGAAATAGGTAAACCTATGAAATGGGTGACCTATTAATCATATTAATGGATGAAAAATAAATCTAGAGAATAAATGATTTTTTTTTGTAAAACATGAGGCGTGATATGAGAACACAAACATGATTATAAGAGTTATAACATGATTATAAGAAAAAGAGGCATATCATAATAATATGATAAAAATGCATAAGATGATCATATATATACGAGGCATTGTATGACCATATGTACCAGAGAAAAAACATGAATATAATTACATTAGGTATAACATGAAAATTTTACTAGAAGATAAAAATTAGGCATTTATACACATATCTCCATAGCTCATCACTAGGGTGTCGTAAGACATATTACCAGGGATTCTGAACAGGGTGTCATAAAACATTACCAAGGTATGCTACCAAGGTTTGATGAACATGTTTTAACGCACCAACCCCAGTTTTCCGGAGTCGGTGCATTATTACATAACATTGGAATGATCACATGAAATATCAAATCTCGAAAGACTGATTAGTTTAGTAGCCTTGGAAACACTAGATACATTCATAAAGTTTACATTACATCATAATGTGAAAACTACTACAACAACATCTTGTCTTCATATCCCCTCACACTATACCTACAGGTCATTCATAAATTACTTCATCACATCCTAGGAAAAAGAAAACATTGAAATGGGTGAGCTCACATGCTTAGTAAGGATAACAATATAGCGGAAGCATTCATCAATAAGCATAAACATTTAAGGCAATGTAAAACTAAAACAAAAGCCTTTTAAACTTGAACATCAGCATAATATTGAAAAGATAAAATGAAATAATGCCATTTACATAATCACATGGATATTCTACTAGTCTAATAATCACATGCAATATCAATAACCACTTTCATAATGATGGAATGCATAATGCCAGACTATCATAACCCCGTAGCCAAGGCCTCGTGCCAGGACTACAAATAAGATTTTTTCATGGCCTCGTGCCAAGATACTAGTTTGTCTCATGAGATCTACTGATTCATCGAGGAGCTATAGCGGGCTCCACCCATCACTTATTAAGTCCAATGCATTTCTCATATGAACAGGTTTAAACATAACATAAACATTCGAATTGAAACTAGTATACAAAATGGCAGTACATTCAACATAAACCATGAATGGTAAAAAAAATAACACATCCACACTCAAAAATATCACAAAACCTTGAATACAATATAAAAGTTTTGTATGATAATAAATCAACTTCAAATAAGCTTAAAAGCCATCAAAGGATGTTGACATAGATGAAATAAAAACTATTAGAGAGAAATATATATTTTTTTATATCATTTTAATGTCACATAATTATAAAATAAATCATTTACTTTGAACAAATCCTTATAAGATTTTAAAGTAAGCTTCTAAGATTTTATAATCGTGGAAAATATCCTCACCCATCGTATAAGTTAAAAAAAGACATTCTTACATTAATTCTGTCGAAAAGGTTAAAAAGGACCTTGTTTGGAAAACGAAAGAAAAGATTCCTTTATAAACCTATTATAAAAAGTCAAAAAAGGATATAAATTAATTTTACCCATATTCTGTAAAATTTTAAGAATGTAATTAAATACATTTTTAAGAAACATGGATGTGGATGATAAAGAGTTCCTAGTAGATAATTACGTATACACATCCTTGGATAATGAAGATATTGTGAAATAAACCCTTACCTTGTACTTTTTATTCGTTGATGGTAGGTTAACCTCTTGTATAATGTTGAAATAATTGTTTTTAAATTATTCAAGAATAATTTATATTAATATGATATCATATATGATCTTTTAACATTTCTTTGTTAATAAAATCTTAGTATTATCGTCGTTCCGGGTGTTAACTTACTCATTTTCTTTTATATGTTTTGTTAAATAAGATATGTTTTTTATGGATAGGTGGTATCATATTCATATCCAGAATTATATTATGTCTTTAAACTTTATTTTTAACCATAAAATGAAAATTATTTTTGAGTGGATACGATGGGGAATGATTCTCATCGCGTTCGTGGAGACGGTAGTCGGTACGTACGCATGAGTGACAATATCATTATTTTGATATTAAACTAATATATAATTGGATGGTTATCATATTGAAAGAATAATTATCATGTTATATTTATTATTTACATGAATTATACATCATTATTATACACATCTATATAATAATATATTGAATAACAATTACACCACATCGTGGAGACGGTAGGCCGTACGTACGCACGTGTGGTGACATGTCATTCAATGGATGGATTGAATAATGAATTTTTTTGTTTCGTATTTATAATAACATAAAATTATATATAAGATACTGGTGTTATTATTTTAGAATGGAAATAACAAGGAAAGAAGAAGTTGAAGAAGAAAGGAACTTTAAAGAGGGTGGTGAAGACGTTACATCTTCTTCGGGTTCTTCCTTTTGATTTGATCAAAAGGGATACTTAGGTTAGCTTTATGATCAAACTAAGGCCTTTAGGATGAATTGAGGGATGTTGAGAGAGTATTTGGGCAGGGTTTGACAGATCCAAAAGGATTTGATGGTGTGAAGAATTGGTTAGAAGTGTTGTCCTTTTATAAGGGGGAGGGGAATCTTAGGAAAATATAGAAATAATATTTTATAAAAAAATTATATTCAGTTTATAATGGCTCAAAAGGAGATTATTTAAAGGATACGGTGGGGATGGGTCGAAAACCACTCAACCAATATAATTTAGACAGGTTTGTTTCATTATATTAACCTTATCTTTTAGTTTTAACTCTTAGTTAATTAGTTTGACACTTACCATGTTATTTTGTATTTTTATATTATATAGTTAATAAACATACTATATACTTCCAAGCGACCCCCAAGTTGTCCATTAATGATAAAACTATCATGATATATGTCTCTTGGCTAATACTTATATTTTTAGGAATTTAAAATCAATTAATAATATAATATTTGTTTTAAAAACTCTTTTATGTCAATTTTGACACTATTGGGTATTTTGTTTTTGATAAATTGATAACAACATTATTACTTCGAAAAAAATTTATATAGACAATAGTAATATGTCATTGTAACCTATAAATTTATTTTATTTTATAAAAAGTTTCAAATTACATTTATTTGGGTATTTATAATATCAATTATCTTAATCATTCATTAATACAGTAATTACTGCATCATCATTGTGTCATAAATAAATTAACTTATTTAATGTCTAAAATTTATAAATAAAATACCATTATGTAGGAATGCTTTTCACCTTTATAATTAACATTTATAGTTCAAAATATAATATATATATAACCCTGTGTAGAAATTGTTTTTCTAGAAGAAATATGCTTTTGTCATTTTTGTATTTACTTTAACTTAATTAATATAAAGTGTCCCTATCACCTGCAAGTGTCTCCATGGGGTCCCAAAATCGACCCAAAGATGACCATTGTCGGACATGTATCCACCAATAAGGTTAGGACATGTTTTACGGTAATTTATTATTATTATAATATTATTTTTTACCCTTATTTACCAGATTTACACTTTAACCATGGTAAATAAAATATTTACTGAAGCAATTATTCAAAATGACTAAAAATAAAAGTTATATATTTACAAAATTTGGACATCCTGATTCCAAATATGAAATCCATTTTTCAAAATTCAAAACAAATAAGTGGAATAAATTAATTTAAAATTAATTCCTGTTATTAATACAAAAAGCGTGTTTTTAAGAGATATTATTTATCAAAAGATTGACACTTGTTTATGTCAGGTTTAATTGTGAAATTATGTAAAATGACCAAAATTATATTAAATTATAAAAATATATTATAAATATACTTTAAAACCACTCAAATTAATAATTTATCATTGTTAATTATTTCTATTAAAAAAGTTGTTTTTAATTAAAATTTAGTAATTTAAACTATTCATCAAAATATAAAAGTTATCTGAAAAGTACCGAAATTTTACCCTAGGCTAATTTTGATATTCCGAATCGAAAAATGAATTCAATTTTGAAAGATAAAATGTATAAAATTTCAAAAAGTGGGTATTACTATTCATAACGGCTACTTTGATTGGTCGCGGCGTGTTAGAATCTCGAAGTTGCGTACAACACACACTACTGTATTATTCAAAGAGATACATACCGTGGAAGCTTGGGATGTTAAATTCTCCCCTCCTTCAAATAATTTCGTCCTAAAAATTTCTATAATATTATCGTATAAAAAACTCAGGTGGTTCTTCATCATAAGTTTCTCGGGTTCCCACGTTGCCTCTTCCATTTTATGGTTTCCCCATAGAACTTTTACTAGATGAGTCGTCTGGTTTCTCAGCACTTGTTCTCTCATATCAAGAATCCTAAAAATCTTTTCATAATAAGAATGATCAGGTTCCAATTCTAATTCCTCATAGGTGAGTACATGCATTGGGTCAGGAATGTATTTTCTCAATAGTGATACGTGGAACACATCGTGAACATTGGAGAGATTTGGCGGCATTGCCAAATGGTATGCTACAACCCCAATTCGTTCTAGAATTTTGAAAGGTCCTATGTACTGGGGACTCAATTTACCTTTCTTTACAAAATGTATAACTTCCTTCCATGGAGATACCTTCGCGAAAACATGATCTCCAACATAAAATTCCACATCCTTTCTTCAGTTATCAGCATAGATCATCTACCTACTTTGAGCTAATTTTATGAGGTTTCGGATTACCTTCACCTTTTCAATCGTTTCCTCCACCAGTTCTAGGCCTACAAGTTTTCTTTCGACAACATTATACCAACAGGTTGGTGTGCGACATGTCTTTCCATATAACGCTTCATATAGTTCCATCTGAATGCTTGAATGGAAGATATTATTATAGGAAAATTCTAGCAGAGGTAAATATTGATCCCACATACCTTGAAAGTCAAGTGAGAATGATCTCAACATGTTTTCTAAGGTTTGAATAGTTAGTTCTGAGTGTCCATCTATTTGAGGGTGGTAAGCAGTGCTAAAACAAAGTTCAGTATCCAAGGCCTTCTGAAGACTTTTCCTGAATCTTGATGTAAAACGGGGAGCACGATCTGAGACAATCGATATGGGTACTCCATGAAGTCTCACAACTTCATTAATATATATTCTCGCTAAATGTTCAGGTGGTAAATCCTCCCTTATAGCAAGGAAATGCGCTGACTTGGTAAGATGATCAACAATGAACTATATTTCATCATTCCTTCTAGGAGTCATTGGTAGTCCCATGACAAAGTTCGTGGTGATATTATCCCATTTCCACTAAGGTAGGGGAAGAGGTTTCAATACTCCTCCAGGCAGTTTCCTTCCAGCTTTCACTTGTTGACAAACCATACATCTTGACACAAAATCGGCAATCTCTCTGTTCATGTAGTCCCACAAAAAATGTTCCTTTAAATATCTATACATTTTGGTTCTCCCAGAGTGTATAGAGAAATTAGAACAATGAACATCATCTAACAATTCCCTTTTAAATCAGGTATATCTGGAACACAAAGTCTCTTCCTGAATTTCAAAATTCTTTCTTCATACACAAAGTCTATCAATCTCCCATCATTCACAGCTTTATTCTTCTTTTGAGATTCTTCATCATCGGTCTGAGAACTCTTAATCCTTTCTAGTAAAGATGGTTTGGAAACCATTTGAAAAATCACTAATGTTTCACCTTCCATGTTTATTCTCATGTCCAACATCACTAGATCCATGAAAATTGGATCCCTTTCAATTCTCATATTGTTCAAAACTCCATGGTCTTTTCTGATCAAAGTATCCTCCACCTTATTTGCCTTCCCCGTGTGGTAGTGTATCAGACAATCATAATCCTTGAGTAATTCAATCCATCTCCTTTTCCTCATGTTGAGTTCTTTATGTGAGAAAATATACTTCAAACTCTTGTGATCAGTATAAATCTCACATTTTTGACCATAGAGGTAGTGTCTCTATATCTTCAATGCAATGATCAAAGCTTCTAACTTGAGATCATGAGTAGGATAGTTTTGATCTTTAAATTTCAACTATCATGACGCATATGCAATAACCCTATCATTCTACATAAGGACACAACCAAGTCCTTTCATTGATGCATCACTATAAATAATGAACCCATCATTCCCCGATGGTAGAGTCAATATAAGAGCATTGACTAATCTTCTATTATATTCATCAAAACATTCTTCACACTATTTCGTCCAGACAAATTTAACCCCTTTACATATGAGTTTTGTTAATGGGTTATCTAATCAGTCAAAATTATGGATGAAATGAAAATAATAACCTTCCAAACCAATAAAACTGCGTACCTCAGTTATACTCGTCGGTGCTGGAAATTCATGGATTGCCTTGGTCTTAGAAGGATCAACAGAAATTCCATCCTTAGAGACAATATGTCCATGAAATGAAATCTCATGATGCCAGAATTCACTCTTGTTAAACATCCCATATATTTCATGTCTTATGAGGGTCTTCAGGATAATGCGCAAGTGATTTTAATGATCTTCATAACTTTTTAAGTATACAAAGATATCATCAATAAATACCACCCCAAAATCATTGAGATATTCCTTGAAAACTCTATTCATCAGATTCATGGATACAAAGGGCGCATTAGTCAGCCTAAATGGCATTACTGTGAACTCGTAATGCCCGTACCTAGTTCAAAATGCTATCTTTAGAATGTCTTCCTTCTTCACACACAACTGATGGTATCCAGACCAAAGGTCAATCTTTGAAAAGTATTGAGCTCCATTTAGTTGATCAAATAAATCATCAATGCGAGGTATGGTATACTTGTTATTTATTGTCATTGCAAATATATCCCTGTAGTAGACACATAAACTCATAGATCCATCTTTCTTTTTAACAAAAAGAATAGGGGCTCCCCATGGAGAAACACTAGGGCGAATAAATTCATTATTACTCAATTTCTCTAGTAGTTTCTTTTGTTCAACTAATTCCATAGTGGCCATTCTATAAGGGTTCTTCGATATAGTCCTTGATCAAGGAATTAAATAAATGGAAAACTCAACTTATCATTCTGGAGGATGTCCAGGTAAATATTCCAAAAACACATCTATAAATTCTTTCACAATAGGTACATCCTCTATTTGAACATTCCTTTCCTCGCCCATATTCATTTAATTCTCTTCCTCCCCAATAATTTAATTTAGTTGAGCTATAGGGGGTGGATCTAGATAAGAATTAGGTGGTGATGATTCTGATCTAAAGATAAGGTCTTCCTTATCATCATTATAAAAAATCATAACCTCCTTCTTCTTAAAATAAATCTTCGCATCATGGTCCAAAAGAATATACATACTGAGAATTATATCAAACTCAATCACAGGTATCATGATGAAATCAGAAGATAAAGAACATTTATGTGCTCTAATGGGGACTGATTCACAAAACATTGTTGCAATGATACTTCCCTTAGGAGTTTTAACAGAAAAATCCCTGGTTAAATCAAATTGGAAATATCTAATTTTCATATTAAACTGGGAAGATGTGAAACAATGAGATGATCAAGAATCAAATAAAGAATTGGCTAATCTTGAGGAAACCATTAAATTACCTGCCACCACGTCTTGTAGAGATTCTACCTCAGCAGTAGTGATAGCTTAAGCTTGGCCTTAATCCCTTGGACTTTTTAAAGGTATGTTCTCATGATTCTTATGACATTAATTTCCATAATTTCCCATCTCCCTGCAATTATAGCACTGAAAATCGGTAGATTCCTTCTTCCCTTTGCAATCACGAGTTTGGTGGCCTTTTTCACCACACATGTAATAGACACCCATTCCTTTCAAGAATGTATCGGGGTTTTCTTCCCACATTTACTGTAGGATTGATATTCAAATTTTCCCTTCATACCCTTATTTACATTTCCAGATTGATCAGTAGATCACTTCTTCTCTTGCTTTGCTTTAAAGTCGTAAGACCTAGAGAATTCCTTTTCTCTCTTGATAGCACATGAGACAATGTCTTTGCACGAAGAGAAGTATTTTGAGAATAATGGTCAATGGAAAAAATGGTTTTAACCCATCAAAGAAACGATCAATCTTACTTCTTGGGTTACTTATATAATCTCCAACATACCTTGCTAACCTTGTAAAGTTATCCTCATTCTTTGTGACATTCTCATCTTATTTTTGTCTCAGACTCAGAAATTGCCTTTTCCATATCTTCTCGATGGTCACGAGGAATGTATCTTTCTATGAAAATCTCTTTTAACTCCCTCCATTCCATTTTAGATACTTCATCATCTTCTTTTTTGTTTTGAATCGATGACCACCATTGATTAGCATCTCCAGTGAGGCGATAAAATGCCATGAAAACATTTTCCCTTTCACTACTCCCCAATGCGTGAAATATTTTCTATAGGTAACTTATCCATTACTCAGCTACTAATGGATTTGTACTCCCATTTAATGTTGGTGGTTGTTGTCACATGAAGAGATCTAATATTGATCCTCCACACTGTGGATCAGGGTGCTCCATACGGGTAAGGTTATTATTCATAACCTGAGTGAGTTGTCCTAGTATAGTGATAAGCTGATCAGCACCAGTTACGTCACCAGCTCCACTATAATTATCTTGAGTAGGAGGGAAATCCCTACATGAAGTATGTGCATTGATACTGTTTCCATTTCTTCCACTAGGCTCCATTTCTAAACAATGGAATAAACTAAATCAGTTTATGAATCAAAATACATAATTCCATACTTGTAAAACACTTAACATAAATTGAACTATTTATGGATATAAACAATAATCCTAAAAATGCTTTCTTTGAGAAATTATATACTCATAAACCCTTCATAATCATTCATAAATAAATGACAATTATCCTAAGCATATCCCCTAGAGTGTTATAACCAACAGTGCAGTAAGGCCCGTTGTCGTGCACCAGTTCCCGTTCCAGTCTAGCTCAAAGTGGTGTTTTCGGGTTTTACCCCTAGGTACATCTGTGCGCGAGCCTCCTCTACCTGATCATATCCAAAAAGGGATGTATTGCTCTTAAAACTCACAAAATCTCTACAATACCAACATTCTAGGAAGTTCTTCTATATTAATCCTCAAATTCCATCTTAGGCCTATGTGCTCTAATCAGAGTTTATCAAAATATGGATTCTAAGGGTTGTACTAAACTTCCTCTAATACCAACTGTAACACCCCGACCCCAGTTGCCCAGATTTGGTGCATTATTACATAACATTTTCATGATCACAAGAAAGATCAAATCTCGAAAGACCGATTAGTTTAGTAGCCTTGGAAACACTAGATTCATTCATAAAGTTTACATTACATCACAAAGTGAAAACTAATACAACAACATCTTGTCTTCATATCCCCTCATATTATCCCTGTAGGTCATTCATAAATTACATCATCACATCCTGGAAAAAATAAAACATTGATAGGGGTGAGCTCAGATGCTCAACAAGGATAAGAATATAGCGGAAACATTCATAAATAAGAATAAACATTTAAGGAAATGTATAACTAAAACAAAAGCCTTTTAAACTTGAACTTCAGCATAATATGGAAAAGATAAAATGAAATAATGCCATTTACTTAATCACATGGATATTTTACTAGTCGAATAATCACATGCAATATCAATAACCACTTTCATAATGATGGAATGCATAATGTGAGACTATCATAACCATGTAGCCAAGGCCTAGTGCCAAGACTACAAATAAGATTTTTTCAAGGCCTCGTGCCAAGACACTAGTTTGTCTCATGAGACCTATCGATGCATCAAGGAGCTATATAGGGCTCCACCAGTCACTTATTAAGTCCAAGGCATTCCTCATATGAACAGGTTTATACATAACATAAACATTCATATTAAAACTAGCATACGAAATGTCAATACATTCACCATAAACCATGAATGGTATACAAATAACACATCCAAAATCAAACATATCTCAAAACCTTAAATAAAATATGTATTTTTTTATCATAATAAATCAACTTCAAATAAGCTTAAAATCCATCAAAGGATGTTGACATAGATGAAATCAAAACTATTTGACAGAAATATATATATATTTTAAATCATTTAAATGTCACATAATTATAAAATAAAACATTTACATTGAAAATATCATTATAATCTTGTAATAGAAGCTTCTATGATTTTATAACCGTGTAAAATAGCCTCACCCACCATATAAGTTAAAGAAAATACATTCTTACCTTAATTCTGTCGAAATGGTTAAAAAGGACCTTGTTTGGAAAATGACAGAAAGATTCCTTTATAAACCTCTTATAAACAGTCAAAAAAGGGTATAAATGAATTTAACCCATATTCTGTAAAATAGTAAGAATGTTTTGAAATACATTTTTAAGAAACATCGATGTGGATGATAAAGCGGTCCAAGTAGATAATTGCGTATAAAGAACTTCGGATAATGAAGAGATTGTGAAATAAACCCTGACCATGTACTTTTCCTTGGTTGATCGTAGGTTAACCTCCTGTATAATGTTTAAATAATTGTTATTAAATTATAAAATAATCATATATATTAATATTATATCATATACGATCTTTTAACATTGCTTTGTTAATAAAATCATAGTATTATCATCGTTCCGGGTGTAAACTTACTCATTTTCTTTTATATATTTTGTTACATAAGCTGTGTTTTTTATGGATAGGTTGTATCATATTCATATCCAGAATTATATTAAGTCTATAAAAATTATTTTAAACATCAAATTAAAATTATTGTTGAATGGATATGATGGGGAATGAATCTCATCGCGTTCGTGAAAACAGTAGTCCGTACGTACGCACGAGCAACAATATCATTCTTTTGAAATTAAAATATTATATAATTGGCTGGTATATCATATAGAAAGAATCATTATAATGTAATATTTATTATTTACATGAATTATACATCATTATTATACCCATCTAAATAATATTATATTGAATAACAATTACATTACAACGTGGAGACGGTAGGACTTACGTACGCACGTATGGTGACATGTCATTAAAGGGATGGATAGAATAATGAATTTGTTTATTAAATATTTATAATAACATAAAATTATATAGATAATACTGGATTTATTATTTTACAATGGAAATAACAAGTGAAGAAGAAGTTGAAGAAGAAAATAACATTAAAGAGGTTGGTGAAGACGTTACTGCTTCTTCGGGTTCTTCCTTTTGATTTGATCAAACATGATCCTTAGGTTTCCTTTTTGATCAAAATAAATCCTCTGGGATGAAGTGAGGGAAGTTGAGATATTATTTGGGCAGGGTTATTTTGAACAAAAAGGCTTTTTAGGTGTGAATAATTAGTTAGAAGTTGTGTGCATTTATAAGGGGGAGGAGGGGCACCTTAGGAAAATATAGAAATATTATTTCATAAAAAATTTATATATGGTTTATAATGGATCCAAAGTGAATTATTTAAAGTTTAAGGTTTGGATTGGTCGAAGACCACTCAACCAATATAATTTAGACTGGTTTGGGTCATTATATTAACATTATCTTTTAGTTTTAACTCTTAGTTAATTATTTTGACACTTACCATGTCATTTTGTATTTTTATATTATATTGTTAATAAACATACTATATAATTCCATGTGACCCCCAAGTTCTCCATTTCTGATACAACTATCATGATATAAGTCTCTTGGCCGAACATTAGATTTTTAGGAATTGAATATCATTTAATAATATAATATTTTATTTAAAAACACTTTTATTTCAATTTTGAAACTATTGGGTATTTTGTTTTTATTAAATTTATAACAGCATTATTATTTCAAAAACAATTGATATAAACAATCATAATATGTCATAGTAACCTAGAAAATTATTTTAATTTATAAAAAGTCTCAAATTACATTTTATTGGATATTTATAATATCAATTATATTAATCATTCATTAATACGGTAATTACTGCATCATCATTGTGTCATAAATAAATTTACTTATTTAATGTCTAAAAATTATAAATAAAATACCATTATGTTTTAAATCTTATTATATTTCTAATGAATATTTATAGTCTAAAATATAACATATATAACCCTGTGTAAAAATTGTTTTTCTATAAGATATATGCTTATGTCATTTTTGTATTTACTTTAACATAATTAATATAAAGTGTTCTTATCACCTACATGTGGCTCCATGGGGTCCCCAAATCTACCCAAAGGTACCATGGTCGGGTATGTATTCACCAATAAGTTTATCACACGTTTTAGGTTAATTTATTATTATTATAATATTATTTTTTACCATTATTTACGGGATTTACCCTTTAACATGGCAAATAAATTATTTACAGAAACAATTATTCAAAATGTCTAAAAATGAAAGTTACCTATTTAGACAATATTAAAATCCTGATTGCAAATATTTAATTCATTTTTCGAAATTCAAAACACATAAGTGGGAGAAATTAATTTAAATTTAATTCCTGTTGTTAAAACAAAAAGCGTGTTTTTAAGAGATAATAACTATCAAAAGATTGACACTTGTTTATGTCCGATTTAATTGTGAAATTATGTACACTGACCAAAATTTTATTAAATGGTAAAAATATATTATAAATATAGTTTAAAACCACTAAAATTCATAATTTATCACTGTTAATTATTTCTATTTAAAAAGACTATTTATCAAAATATAAAAGTTATCCAAAAAGTACCAAAATTTTACCCTAGGATAATTTCAATATTCCGAATCCAAAAATTATATCAATTTTCAAAGATAAAATGTATAAAGTTTCAAAAAGTGCATATTACTATTCATAACTGCTACATTGATTGGTCACGACATGTTTGAATCTTGACGTTGCTTACAACACATGCTACTGTATTATTCAAATAGAAGTGTACCATGGAAGCATGGGGTGTTACACCTGTAATCTCTAGAAATCATTATTGACCCATAGAATTGTAGCATTATTATAGGGAACCATTTATATGCCTTATTTTGTGTGTTATAAATTATAATTATATACATATTTTGATCAATAATAATATAATTAACCAATTGAAAATAAATGGGTATCCATGTAACTCTCTAAATAAAAACCCTTTAATAAATATAATGAATTATGGGGTATTTACACCATATAAAATAATTGTAATATGGTTTAGTTAATAAATTCCTTATTCAATCAATGAATTAGAATCTATATGAATAAATATAAATCATAAGAATAATTTTAGGGTATTGACCATGGAAATGTAATAGAGGAAACAATATTCATAGACGATGATATGGAAAGACAAAGGAAAATGGGGATCATTCTCCATAGAGATGTTTTTTCCACAATAAAATGTATAAATAGTAGAATGGACATAGAGAAGAAAGTTAAAATCCATGGGAATGAGGGAGAGTTAAATAAAATGTGGTTATTTATTACATGTTTGAAGTTAAAGAAACCCTTTCAATGGACTGATCCAACCATCTTAGTGAATTTGAAAATATAAAATTTATAATATATATGATTTAATCAATGCAGATGGTATTAAGAATTTGACGGAATGAAAAAAAAATATGGAGGGTATTTCCATGGTATAGGGATACTAATTTTATGTGCATCTCATTCAATATATTCTGATCCTTTATTATGGATCATAAAGTGTATGTGAATTATCCAAAGAAAACCCCTTTGTGGTGTCAAACCATGTGTATAGAAAGATCAATTTTTCTCACACCTTATGATGATTATATTAAAACCCAATGTTCTCTATTTTTTTGTTAATACCTGTAGGAAAAAATATTGAAAATCTATATCAACTTCTATTATCCATACATGGATGTCATTTCTAGGAAAAGCACACTCACTTTTCTTTACCAAATTTAGGATGGTTTTATGGATTTGGAAAATCTTGAGAGTTATAATGTCTTATTAAGGTAGTGTAATGATATGGAATACAAATTACTTATTGATCATATAGTATGTAAATTATAACAATGATTCATAAGAAAATTTTAAGATAAAACATAAAATATTTTAAAATATATCTCAATAGAAATAGGAAGAAACCACTTTTTAAGCATCATAAAGGGTGATAAAAAAGAAATTTTGGAACAATTTAATGAGTTGGAATAAAAATACATAATTAATAAGAAATTATATAAATAATAATGGTGGTTTCTAGTATACCATGTTTTGGGACAAGATGAAATTCTAAAGGAATCTTAATTATATCATTTAGTGGTTGAACAGATTTGTAAACCGAGATTCAAAATTATATTATAATACTTGGAATAGTCAAATGATCTATTTTTTATAATTTTATATTGGGTAGAGAGGTTTCATCAGATTCCCTCATGTTTTTTTAGTGTATGGCTATGAAAAATCATAACTAGAAGTTACTGGTTAGGATATGTGGTTTTTATGAATCTGTGAGGCCCACTATAGGAAACCATGCAGCCTACATAGAAGTGGTGATGGTTTCAAGTGCTTTTTTCAAACCATGTGGACCATCCCACATGACCATGCAGTTGTTGTGGATATCTTGGTAGAGGATATTGATTATTCTACAAATATTTGGCCACATTGTGCATCTGGACCATATGAGGGGTTTCCTTGGGAAGGGTTGAGAAAATTTTTAGTGTATGGTTTGAACAATTGTGCAATGAAACTATGTGCCTAATTAAATGGTCTATAATTACCCTTTTTATCCTCTAGAAATTTATATTTCTTTTTCCTCCGCTTCTTTTTCTCTTAACCATGCATAGTATCCACCTAAATTCTTTATATTATCTTCATCTAGGTATGAGGAGATCTCTTATATCCATCCTCCATTTGGAAGACCTCTCATCATGTTATTTTAGTATCAATATGTCTACCACCCATCCTTCCTCATTTCTTTAATTATATCTTTCTATTATGTGCTATTTTCATGTGATATAATTCACCCTATTTTGTGGGAGAATGTATATTTCATCTTTTGTTTTCAATGTGGACCAAAATAATCCTCCATATTTGGGTCGCCTAAAGATCTAGGTAGATGTTCTATATATTTTACATTAAATTATTACTGTTTATAAATTTCACCATTGTTCTATGAACTTATATTCTCATGTGATGCCTCTTGAATTTCATATTTAATTTATTGAACATATCTCCCCAATTCTAGAAGCCCTTGTGTATTGATTTTGGTGTTGTTGATGGTTGTGAACCTGAAGGAATGAAATTACCTTGAGGTTATTTCTTATGAATTCCTTTAATTAATTTATTATTTTCTATTAAATTAAATCATTGATGTATGCAATATTATAAAATGTAATGTGTTTTCTAATTAAAATGAGGAATTCATTTTCCATCCCCTATGTTTTCCCAAGTGAACGAACCAACATGTATTGGGTGGAAACCTTCTCTTATTAGAATCTGTCTAAAAAATTTGTATTTATTTCTTATAAACATGGATTATTTTACAGTTAAAACTAAATAATTAAAAAAACCTTATCTTCCCTTAAGGAATACATAGGGTTCTATTTTATGAATCTCTAGGGGTAGGCTCATTGGCCACATTATTTTTTAAAAAATATGGAGTGATACCTAGTAATCCATGGATGGGATCAACATGTGTTTTACAACATATGTATGAGTGTTAAGATTTCATTAGGATAAGAACTATGTATAATATCATTGTCTATATTGTTAGACCAGGCCTTATGTGATACTCGATTTTTGTCTACGATACCTAAGATGGTATTGGAGGATTATTTCAAACCATACCTTGAGTAATACTTTGGATTCCATTTTGTAAACAGCTTTTTCAAAATCACTGATGGAGATCAATATTTATAGTTCCCCTAAAGTTACAGTTGGTATTCCATTTATTGATCACCATAAAAAATCGTTGGGTGCCTCTTATAAAATTCTAATGAGGGCTTAAATGATAAAGTCTACGATTTCATTGTAATTATTCAGTGATGAATCCTCCAAGGCAAATTACATGAATGGGTTTGGTTCATATTATGATAAATGTTTATTAAAACATATTTTTACTACACCCACATCACTTTCATATAGCTTAAAACCAATTTAAATAAATTATGTCTTTAGCTGGAAGAGGTTTTGCCATCCGGGTGTCGATTTAGAACCTACCACTATGTATATTCCTTTTATTTAATATTTATTAAAGTAAATATCATACATCATCACTATTGGAATTTATATAAAAAACAATATTATTATTATTTATAATCCATTAGTGGTGTCCTATTGAGTATATCTGACACCGTACTAAGGTCATTAATGAATAGGGGTACTCGAGAAGAACTCATGTTCCTACATCCTTTGGATTGTTCTTGTGTTGTAATGCTTGTATCTAGGATCTAGGAGCACATGAAATGTCTAGATCTTTGGATACTCATGATGTTATCCCTCATTGATTTTTTTTACATTTTCTTATTTATGTATTATATTGTATGACCTGACATTTTCTTAATGTTTAGTTACATTTCCATATCCTTATATATATCCATAGTCGTATACCTATCATTAGACACTTTCATTCAGTTATTATATTTATCATACATTTATTTTTCATTAATTAATTTTTCTTCCATTATTTTCTATTAATTAATTAACCAATATATTTCATTGACACTCTGATTATGAGGTTATACTCTCTATACTATACCATTATTATAAACTCAACACTAGTCAGCATCCTTTGGCATTAATGAAGGTGTGCTTGAGGCCATGTAAAGACTAGTTCACCTACTATTATAAATGTCAATTAGGTCGGAATGTTTCCTATTGGTGTATGAGCCTTATATTTCGTGGTCTTACTATTTTGGGTTGGTGGATAGGTGGCTCAGAATTTTTTGGGACATGGTAAATAGTCATTTTTGGGATTGGTCAACGCATGCATGTGGAAAATACCAAGTGTCCAGGGATGGGATTAATTTTTATGATATTTTTTTCATAATTAAATTTTATTTCACCTTACGTTATTTGTGTACTTAAAAAATCTTACTAATTTATGATAATTAATTAATTTTTCCCATGTCATTATAAAAAAATTATGTGATATTACATATACCAATATAGGTGAATAGATATTCAAATTTCATGCATATACCAGGACATGTAGAATGAAGTTCTAGGATAATTGAGATTTGTTTAATTTCCTTGTGTGTTTACTACCATGACTATTATATACAATTAATGGTGTTTTATTATCCTGTTTAGTTTTATGTCAACATAGGAATTTCATTAGAATGTTTTCTTCTTTTACTTGATGATTAATTTATAAATTATGTTTTCCTATATTAAATGTGTTTTTATTTTAGTTTTATGATAAGAATGTCTATATGTATATCATTATTTAGTGTTTTTTCTTCTTCCATAGAAGGATTCCTTTTTTTATGATTTTATTATTATTAGTAAGTTCATTTTATATCTTCTGTTATTTTTAAATTTGATATAGAATAAGTTATTAATGTTTCAACATCATTTTAAATGGGTTCTTACTACACAGTTTGATGGTGAGATCTGAACTAACTGATCATGGAATGATTGAACCCTGAACTATTGGTTGTAAGGGAAAAAACATATTTCTTGTTATTTAAGGGGAGAAAAATTCTAATCTATAATGTTTATGGGTGATTTATAAATTGGGAAATAATTCCCCATATAATCGAACCATTTTTTATGAGCTTTATATACCTATAGACTATTGTATAAATATAAAAGTTGTTAAATGATGAATTTTGAATTTATTTTTTTGGCTTTATAAGGACTTGTAACTCTATTTATTAGGAATTATGACCCATATGGATAAATTTTTAAATATAGAAAAGGAACCAACTAGGTTAGTTGGGGCATGTTTCCTAGATATAACCCACTAGGGGTGTTTTGGAACATTAATAATTATGTCAACATAATGGTTTATAGACCCAGGATAGGTAAAATGGGACCCCTATAGGTTACATTATATTTTTATTCATGAGTACTTAACCCCATGGGGGTATGGTTGTACTATATGGGGATTGTTATTTATAGTTTACACATCAATTTATATGTTTTTACGTATAATATTATGTTGTCAGGTAACTTGACCTGTCACCTAGTTAATTAAAAAAATACCTTTTATCTTCTTTTCTGTTTTATTTTATATGTTTCATTAGTTTATAAAATTTTTAATTACAACCAAAATGGTGTTTTCCACAATAGAATAGAATTTAAATATTTTTTAATTAATCTCAAACTATGATATCCATTTGGATAAGTGAATGATATTTGAAATATATTTTATGTGATAAATTACCCAATTATAATAGTATTTCAGCTAAGTAATTAATTTTAAAATGTAATTTCGATAACACTTCCCATTGTAACTAGTGTATTTAGCTAAAAATGATACCATATACTCATTCCTTATGACTCATACATGATGTATTCAAACTGGTATTTTAATTTTTTTTATGATTACGTCCAAATAAATGGATCGACATAAATAAAAACATAAGGTATTTTTTTTAACATCAACCCTTTCTTAAGGGTAACCTAAATGTTTATATGAACATTCCATAGATTTGGAATATGAGTATTGTATATAAACTTATATAACATTTATTTGGCTCTGTTAATGTAACGCCCCGACCCTAGTTACCCAGAGTCGGTGCATTATTACATAACATTGGCATGATCATGAGAAATATCAAGTCTCGAAAGACCGATTAGTTTAGTAGCCTTGGAATAACTAGATACATCCATAAATTTTTACATTACAACATAAAAAAACATTTTGTCTTCATATCCCCTCATACTATCCCTGCAGGTCATTCATAAATTACTTCTTCATAATCCTGGGAAAAAAATAAAACATTGAAAGGGGTGAGCTCAGATGCTCAGTAAGGATAACATTATAGCAGAAGCTTTCATAAATAATCATAAACACTTAAGGAAATTTATAACTAAAACAAAAGCCTTTGAAACTTGAACTTTCAACATGGTATGGCATAAATAAAATGAAATAATGCCATTTACTTACTCACATGGATATTCTACTAGTCGAATGATCACATGCAATATCAATAACCACTTTCATAATGATGGAATGCATAATGCCAGACTATCATAACCACATAGCCAAGGCCTCGTGCCAAGACTACAAATAAGATTTTGCCAAGGCCTTGTTCCAAGACACTAGTTTGTCTCATGAGACCTACCGATGCATCGAGGAGCTATAGCGGGCTCCACCCGTCACTTATTACGTCCAATTCATTCCTCATATGAATAGGTTTAAGCATAAAATAAACATTCGTATTAAAAATAGCATACGAAATGTCAATACTTTAACCACAAACCATGAATGGTATAAAAATAGAACATCCACAGTCAAACATAACTCATTTGATACAATATGGAAGATTGTATTGTATCACATTAACCTCAATCATGAATAATGAAGGATGTTGACATAGATGAAAATAATCATCAAAACATTTTGAGAGAAATATCCCCCTTTTCTTGAAAACATTTAAAAGTCACACTATTTGTCAAGAAGCCATTTAAAAATAGATTTTTGAATCAAAGTGTCCCATACCACTTTGAAACCTTTTAAAAGGATTTTTAATTTCTAAACTATAATGTCCATATAAGTAAATCCTTAAAACCATTTTTAAAACATGGACATTAATGAGAAAGATTTAGATGAATAAGTCTTTAAAACATTTAAAAATGGTATTTTAGTTAGAGATTCTAACCAGAAGAGAGACACTTGAATGAAAATAATTGAGGTAATCAAAACTTTGTAATATCATGAGAATAAAGGGAATTCATGACATACTATGTCAAAGTACATTATATACACCACATAAAAGTGATTTGGTGTATATCAACAAAGAAGTCTCAATGGAATGTAAGTTGAGATGAAATCTCTCATAAAGGCCATATCCTTAGGTTAAGGATAAATCAACAACATAATTATGTGTGAAAAATATAAATACACTAAATATGATTGGATATTCAGTGTAAAACAATCAAAGTATATTAACACATATTCCTGTAAAAACAACACCAACGAATTGGATGTTTAACTCAACAAATGGTGAAAGAGTTAAAATTACTCTTATCAAATTCATATCAATGACTTGAGAATTTTCAATGGAGTGATTATGTGTATCAAAAGTATATCGACAGGAAGGGGAGTGGAAATTATGACATAATCAAATGAATAGTGATTCCACACATAATCTTGGGGTAATATAATCAATGAAATATGCGTAAAGCCAAATGAGTGGAAATTGAAATCTCAAATTCCCTTATTGATTAGGTAACTTAAGAAACAAACACCCATGAAAGAAAGATCATACCATGATGATGTAAATACCCATAAAATAAAGTATATTACACAATGAATACAATCATGGGTAGTACACATACACCACATGCAATAATTAAGTGGTGATCAATGGAATTCTCACGGAATTAAAAGTGAGACAAGAAACCCCTTACCACGTTAATCAACTGAGTAGCATGGCCAAAAGTTAATAACCACCAAATGATTTACAGAATAACATGAATATAAAGTGAATCATGGAAGTACACAATACACCACTTTCAATAATTTAGTAGCGAACAATGGAAATCTCACAGAATTGAAAGTGAGATAAGAGAATCCCTTACTTTGTAATTTTTCCTTGGTCGATGGTAGATTTACCTCCTGTATAATGGTGAAATAATTGTTATTGAATAATACAAGAATCAGTTACTTTAATATGATATCATATATGATCTTTTAACATTGATTTGTTAATAATATCTTAGAATTATCGTCATTTCTGGTGTTAACGGGTTCATTTTACTTTATATTCTTTGTTATGTGAGCCATATTCGTTATTAATGGGATGTATATTATTCATATCAAGAATGGTATAAAGTCTTTAAACATCATTTTTAAATCATCAAATGATAATTATACTTGAATGGATACTATGGAGAATGAATCACATCGCGTTCGTGGAGACGGTAGTCCGTACGTACGCACGAATGCTACTTCAATTTAATTTTTATTTTAAAAGAATCGAATCCAAATGATACATAGGTATATTACTATTCCAGTAAAATATAATATTCTATATATGTTACTTAAGTTCATTAACACCATCCTTTATACGTTCCATGTGTGGTATGAACGAGTCATATCATTTTAAGGGGGCGGTAGTCCGCACTTCCTCAAATGAAATTATCGTATGTATATACAACATGAAACGAATAATTGTATGAAATAAAATGGAATTACAGAAGCTTATATGTAAAATATATATCATTAATATCATATTTAATTACAGTGCCATCCTAATGGCCACCATGAGAGACGGTAAGATGTATTTGAACAATCATCGTTTCGTGAGGCGTTAGTTTGCCATCCACAGAAACATTATGTTCATCATCCATTAGATGGAGTTGTGTGAATGTGTAGTTTGAATCCTTCTTATAACAACATCCTAGTATATTGTGGATACTGGTGTTATTACAAAAGAAAGGAAATAAAAAGAGTTTTGGGGTTGGAGAAGCAAAATAATTGAAAATAATTTAAGAGAAAATGTTACCTTTAATTTAGGTAACTCACTTTGGATGGAACCAAAGGACTTCTTGAAATGATTTCTGCCTAAGGGGAAGCTTCAAGGAGGAGGAGAGGGATGTGGGGAGCTTAGTTGGGCAGAGTTTGGACGAGCCATGTGGCTTGAGAGGTGTGAGGAATGAGTAGAAGTGGTCTCCTTTTATAAGGGAGAGGAGGGGCTCTTTAGGAAAGAGTGAACGTATTACTTTATAATATAATTATATTCGGTTTATAATGGTCCAAAAATCATTGAGGTCTAAGATAAGATGACTCCTATTCTAAATATAATCAACCAATAAGAATTGGACAGGTTTTAGATAATATTTTAATCATTATAATCTTATTTATTTAAATGATTTATTAATGAGGTAAACATTGCATCATTATTGTGTCATTAATAATTTAAATTATTTGATGTCTAAAAATTATAAATAAAATATCATTATGTAGGAAATCGTTTTAGCTTTCTAATGAATATTTATAATCGAAAATCCAACATGTATAACCCTATGTAAAAATTGTTCTTTTAAAAGATGTAAGCTTATGCCATTTTTGTATTCATTTTAACTTAATTAAAATAAAGTGTCATTATCACTTAAAAGTGGATCAATGGGGTCCCAAAATTGACCCAAAGATGCCCATGGTCGACCATGTATCAACCAATAGGGTTAAGACACGTTTTAGGGTAATTTAGTATTATTATAATATTATTTTTTAACCCTTATTTACCGGATTTACCCTTAACCATGGTAAATAAAATATTTACCGCAGTAATTATTCAAAATGTCTAAAAATAAAAGTTACCTATTTACACAATTTGAACATCCTGATTCCAAATATGGAATACATTTTTCTAAATTCAAAACACAGAAGTGTCAGAAATTAATTTAAAATTAATTCCCGCTGTCAAAACAAAAAGCGTGTTTTTAAGAGATAATAACTATCAAAAGATTGACACTTGTTTATGTTCGGTTTAATTGTAAAATTATGTCCAATGACCAAAATTATATTAAATGGTAAAAATATATTCTAAATATACTTTAAAACCACTCAAATTCATAATTTATCACTATTAATTATTTTGATTAAAAAAGTTGTTTTTAATTAAAATTTATTAATTTTTACTATTCATCAAAATATGAAAGTTATCCGAAAAGTACCAAAATTTCACCTTAGGCTAAATTTGATATTCCGAATCCAAAAATGAAGTCCATTTTGAAATATAAAATAATTTCAAAAAATTAAGTATTACTATTCATAACGGCTAGTTTGATCGGTTGTGGTGTGTGTTAAAACTCGAAGTTGCGTACAACACACGCTACTGTTTTATTCAAAGGAAAGCATACCGTGGAAGCTTGGGATGTTTTATTTTAAATTTTTTGATGTCCCCATTTAGTCAAAAAGTTTAAAATATTTTATTTAAAAAGGGTTCACTATTAAAAGTTGGTAAAACTACAATACTGAAGATGAATTTGTTCTTACATTATGTCTAAGAAACTCGTAATATGGATTCTAAAATTATAAGGATTATATAAAGTTTAAAATTTAGTTAATACTATTCATAACCTTTTTTGAACGGCTTGTTTGGTAAGTCATGGTGCGCTTGAACTCGGTGTTGCGTGTAGTGCAAGTTATTGAATTATTTTGAAGAAATAATACACTATGAAATCTTGGGGTGTTACATTCTCCCCTCCTTCAATAAATTGCGTCCTCGCAATTTGAAATTGTTCTTCGAAAATAAAAGGTTGAAAATAGAAAATATATTTGTGGGAAAACCCACATCGGAAATTGGTTTACTAAAATTTAGTCTTAATATGAGGAAAAGAGAAATGAAAGGGTCACCACCAAATTATGATCTCGATTAGGAGAACATTGGTGGCAATTAGAGACATATAATTGGAGGAAAAACGTAAATATTTATAGGTAGTGGTTGAGGTCATCAATCACAAACAAGTATAAAATTGAGGTCCTTAAACTCATCAATCTATGATAATTTGAAGTACCATTAGTTCAACAAAATATAGGGTATTGGGATCACACATTTTTGACATTTCAAAATATCTTAGTTGAAATCCCACATCGAAAAATGAATTAATGAGGCCTCTATTTAAAATAAAGAGTGGAAAGTATGAAGATTACCGAAAATAACACATACTAGGGTTCCATGTAGGAAAATATGGATATGGAGGAGAAATCTAACCATCAATTATCTGATGGAGAGTGGTAGAGAACATGGCTATGAAAAGGCCAACAATCCCAAAGCCATAAATTAGTGATGATTTAAGGTACCATCTAGGACAACATTTTTTTTAAAGTTACATTACATAAGGAAGAGGAATTCATTTATGATATTGACTAAGAACATTATGAGATATACTTAAATTTTAAGTAGATTTTCATTCTTTAATAAATTTCCACCACTAACTCAATTTTTTTAAACGATGAGTATTCAAGAAGACTTGGTCACACTGGAAGAGCTAGAATAAACATCTATAGAATCACATGATCCATGCAGGATAAACCATATATTTACATTGTCTTTGAAGATTAATCAAAACCAATATGGTTAGTGAATGATCTAATGATCCCCCAAAAGGATATTCATTGAGATAAATATGCACTAATCTTAATTTCTAAAATTAAACCAACAATACCCCAAAGTTAAATAGATACCATTCAATAACCAATTGTCCTTAAAATCCTTTAATATAATCCAAACTAATATTGAAACCCAAAACATAGAAGAATTTGATTATGTAGTCTCCCATGTTACATTGTATCTCCAAATGACATCAAATACTCTTAAAGTCACATACTTAAAAGTAATTAACATCATCACATATTCTCTGTTATAGGTTAATCATTTCCATAAATAACCCAAATCACTATAAATCAACAATAAAAATGTAGATAAAAATCCACCATTACTCTACAAATGAAACCTCATTGTATTCTATTTTCCTTGGGCATATAGTGTTCCTAACAAAATGAACATCTTCCAAAATAACATTTATCACTTAATCACCAAATCATTTTCCTATACCAAGGGTATTCATTTGATAAGACATAAGAACCCAAATCATCTTATTATTGATCAATAAAATCATTTAACAAAAAAAAATAGTCATACTAACCAGGGACTTCACGTAGTCCAGTGGTAGGCGATAAATCCCAATCGCACTTTGGTTGTGGGTTCGATTCCCACAGCTTTGTCCGACGCGACGGGTTGTCACACGGTCTACGTCTTGTCCTTTTTAAAAAACTATATTCTATAATATTACCAAAATGAGATAAATTTTTCAAAATAACATAATTTAACCACAAATGTTATATCATACTTTGCATTTTCATCCCAAATTATAATAACTTATCATTTTCTCAAACCCCAATGATCATATAAAACCAAATGGTTATTTATACCTATATCCACAAGAGAAGATACAATTATTCCTCAAATATCATTCTCACATGGCAAACTGAGGGGTTACAAATACAAGAGAAAATTATTCCAAAGTAAACCCATCAACAAGGAGTGCTAATACTTTTTAAATTTTTCTCCAGCCATTTATTTCCGCATAGCTTCTTCTTTGAGCAAGAAAATATCCTATAAAATAGGACATTCACTCGGGTAATGGCCAGGTCCCCTACATTTACGGAAAATGACTGTAAATGGACTCTTGGGACCATTTTTATCTTCTTCCATAGTACTCTTCATTTTTCTTCGGCAATTCTTCACTTTATGTCCTTCCTTCCCGCACGTAAAACATTTCGTTGTCCCATTAAGACACTTTCCTGGGTGTCTCTTTCCACAATTCCTGCATGATGAAAATTGAGGTTTCTTTTCTCCATGGTCTCCATTGCTGGAGATCTTATCATTTATCACCTTTCTCTTCCTTGTTGAGTCTGGGAGTTGGTTAATATATATGTTGTTGATCATATTTTTGGAAAACTGATTTGGCATAAAGACGATATCTTTTACGCCTATCAACATTCCATTTTGTTGCTCATTTCCACCACCGTTCCCACCTTGTACATCATTCTCAAAGTCACTATGACTTACTTGGAATCCAGCCATTAACTAAAACCATAAAGCATTGTGTGAGTAATAGTAGTCGTAAAATCATTTAGAGATTAAAATGTCACCATATTCTCAATTTGAAACATATTAGGATTAACCAAGGTAATTTACTCTCATCTTATGTATATATTACTTAAATCGGTTTGTAAAGAAAATGTAAATTATCCTAATCATATCCCCCGGGAGTGTCGTAACCAAGAGTGCAGCAAGGCCCGTTGTCGTGCACCAGTTCCCGTTCGAGTCTAGCTCAAAGCGGTGTTTTCAGGTTTTACCCCTAGGTACATCTGTGCCAGAGCCGCCTCTACCTGCTCGTATCCAGACAGGGATGTATTGCTCGGAAAACTCACAAAATCTCTACAATACCAAAATTCTAGGAAGTTCTTTTATACTAATCCTCAAAGTTCATCTTAGGTCTACGTGCTCTAATCAGAGTTTATCTAAATCTAGCTACCAAGGTTTGTACTAAACTTCCTCGGATACCAACTGTAACGCCCCGACCCTAGTTACCCAGAGTCGGTGCATTATTACATAACATTGGCATGATCATGAGAAATATCAAGTCTCAAAAGACCGATTAGTTTAGTAGCCTTGGAATAACTAGATACATCCATAAATTTTTACATTACAACATAAAAAAAAACATTTTTTCTTCATATCCCCTCATACTATCCCTGCAGGTCATTCATAAATTACTTCTTCATAATACTGGGAAAAAAATAAAACATTGAAAGGGGTGAGCTCGGATGCTCAGTAAGGATAACATTATAGCAGAAGCTTTCATAAATAATCATAAACACTTAAGGCAATTTATAACTAAAACAAAAGCCTTTGAAACTTGAACTTTCAACATGGTATTGAATAAATAAAATGAAATAATGCCATTTACTTACTCACATGGATATTCTACTAGTCGAATGATCACATGCAATATCAATAACCACTTTCATAATGATGGAATGCATAATGCCAGACTATCATAACCACATAGCCAAGGCCTCGTGCCAAGACTACAAATAAGATTTTGCCAAGGCCTTGTTCCAAGACAGTAGTTTGTCTCATGAGACCTACCGATGCATCGAGGAGCTATAGAGGGCTCCACCCGTCACTTATTAAGTCCAATTCATTCCTCATATGAATAGGTTTAAGCATAAAATAAACATTCGTATTAAAACTAGCATACGAAATGTCAATACTTTAACCACAAACCATGAATGGTATAAAAATAGAACATCCACAGTCAAACATAACTCATTTGATACAATATGGAAGATTGTATTGTATCACTATTAACCTCAATCATGAATAATTAAGGATGTTGACATAGATGAAAATAATCATCAAAAACATTTTGAGAGAAATATCCCCCTTTTCTTGAAAACATTTAAAATTCACACTATTTGTCAAGAAGCCATTTAAAAATAGATTTTTGAATCAAAGTGTCCCATACCACTTTGAAACCTTTTAAAAGGATTTTTAATTTCTAAACTTTAATGTCCATATAAGTAAATCCTTAAAACCATTTTTAAAACATGGACATTAATGAGAAAGATTTAGATGAATAAGTCTTTAAAACATTTAAAAATGGTATTTTAGTTAGAGATTCTAACCAAAAGAGAGACACTTGAATGAAAATAATTGAGGTAATCAAAACTTTGTAATATCATGAGAATAAAGGGAATTCATGACATACTATGTCAATGTACATTATATACACCACATAAAAGTGATTTGGTGTATATCAACAAAGAAGTCTCAATGGAATGTAAGTTGAGATGAAATCTCTCATAAAGGCCATATCCTTAGGTTAAGGATAAATCAACAACATAATTATGTGTGAAAAATATAAATACACTAAATATGATTGGATATTCAGTGTAAAACAATCAAAGTATATTCACACATATTCCTGTAAAAACAACACCAACGAATTGGATGTTTAACTCAACAAATGGTGAAAGAGTTAAAATTACTCTTATCAAATTCATATCAATGACTTGAGAATTTTCAATGGAGTGATTATGTGTATCAAAAGTATATCCACAGGAAGGGGAATGGAAATTATGACATAATCAAATGAATAGTGATTCCACACATAATCTTGGGGTAATATAATCAATGAAATATGCGTAAAGCCAAATGAGTGGAAATTGAAATCTCAAATTCCCTTATTGATTAGGTAACTTAAGAAAAAAACACCCATGAAAGAAAGATCATACCATGATGATGTAAATACCCATAAAATAAAGTATATTACACAATGAATACAATCATGGGTAGTACACATACACCACATGCAATAATTAAGTGGTGATCAATGGAATTCTCACGGAATTAAAAGTGAGACAAGAAACCCCTTACCACGTTAATCAACTCAGTCGCATGGCCAAAAGTTAATAACCACCAAATGATTTACAGAATAACATGAATATAAAGTGAATCATGGAAGTACACAATACACCACTTTCAATAATTTAGTAGCGAACAATGGAAATCTCACAGAATTGAAAGTGAGATAAGAGAATCCCTTACTTTGTACTTTTTCCTTGTTCGATGGTAGGGTTACCTCCTGTATAATGGTGAAATAATTGTTATTGAATAATACAAGAATCAGTTACTTTAATATGATATCATATATGATCTTTTAACATTGATTTGTTAATAATATCTTAGATTTATCGTCATTTCAGGTGTTAACGGGTTCATTTTACTTTATATTCTTTGTTATGTGAGCCATATTCGTTATTAATGGGATGTATATTATTCATATCCAGAATTGTATCAAGTCTTTAAACATCATTTTTAAATCATCAAATGATAATTATACTTGAATGGATACGATGGAGAATGAATCACATCGCGTTCGTGGAGACGGTAGTCCGTACGTACACACGAATGCTACTTCAATTTAATTTTTATTTTAAAAGAATCGAATCCAAATGATACATAGGTATATTACTATTCCAGTAAAATATAATATTCTATATATGTTACTTAAGTTCATTAACACCATCCTTTATACGTTCCATGTGTGGTATGAACGAGTCATATCATTTTAAGGGGGCGGTAGTCCGCACTTCCTCAAATGAAATTATCGTATGTATATACAACATGAAACGAATAATTGTATGAAATAAAATGGAATTACAGAAGCTTATATGTAAAATATATATCATTAATATCATATTTAATTACAGTGCCATCCTAATGGCCACCATGAGAGACGGTAAGATGTATTTGAACAATCATCGTTTCGTGAGGCGTTAGTTTGCCATCCACAGAAACATTATGTTCATCATCCATTAGATGGAGTTGTGTGAATGTGTAGTTTGAATCCATATTATAACAACATCATAGTATATTGTGGATACTGGTGTTGTTACAAAAGAAAGGAAATAAAAAGAGTTTTGGGGTTGGAGAAGCAAAATAATTGAAAATAATTTAAGAGAAAATGTTACCTTTAATTTAGGTAACTCACTTTGGTTGGAACCAAAGGACTTCTTGAAATGCTTTCTGCCTAAGGGGAAGCTTCAAGGAGGAGGAGAGGGATGTGGGGAGCTTAGTTAAGCAGAGTTTGGACAAGCCAAGTGGCTTGAGAGGTGTGAGGAATGAGTAGAAGTGGTCTCCTTTTATAAGGGAGAGGAGGGGCTCTTTAGGAAAGAGTGAAAGTATTACTTTATAATATAATTATATTCGGTTTATAATGGTCCAAAAATCATTGAGGTCGAAGATAAGATGACTCATATTCTAAATAACATCAACCAATAAGAATTGGACAGGTTTTAGATAATATTTTAATCATTATAATCTTATTTATTTAAATGATTTATTAATGAGGTAAACATTGAATCATTATTGTGTCATTAATAATTTAAATTATTTGATGTCTAAAAATTATAAATAAAATATCATTATGTAGGAAATCTTGTTATCTTTCTAATGAATATTTATAATCGAAAATCCAACATGTATAACCCTATGTAAAAATTGTTCTTTTAAAAGATGTAAGCTTATGCCATTTTTGTATTCATTTTAACTTAATTAAAATAAAGTGTCATTATCACTTACAAGTGGATCAATGGGGTCCCAAAATTGACCCAAATATTCCCATGGTCGACCATGTATCAAACAATAGGGTTAAGACACGTTTTAGGGTAATTTAGTATTATTATAATATTATTTTTTAACCCTTATTTACCGGATTTACCCTTAACCATGGTAAATAAAATATTTACCGCAGTAATTATTCAAAATGTCTAAAAATAAAAGTTACCTATTTACACAATTTGAACATCATGATTCCAAATATGGAATCCATTTTTCTAAATTCAAAACACAGAAGTGGCAGAAATTAATTTAAAATTAATTCCCGTTGTCAAAACAAAAAGCGTGTTTTTAAGAGATAATAACTATCAAAAGATTGACACTTGTTTATGTTCGGTTTAATTGTAAAATTATGTCCAATGACCAAAATTATATTAAATGGTAAAAATATATTCTAAATATACTTTAAAACCACTCAAATTCATAATTTATCACTATTAATTATTTTGATTAAAAAAGTTGTTTTTAATTAAAATTTAGTAATTTTTACTATTCATCAAAATATGAAAGTTATCCGAAAAGTACCAAAATTTCACCTTAGGCTAAATTTGATATTCCGAATCAAAAAATGAAGTCCATTTTGAAATATAAAATAATTTCAAAAAATTAAGTATCACTATTCATAACGGCTAGTTTGATCGGTTGTGGTGTGTGTTAAAACTCGAAGTTGCGTACAACACACGCTACTGTTTTATTCAAAGGAAAGCGTACCGTGGAAGCTTGGGATGTTTTATTTTAAATTTTTTGATGTCCCCATTTAGTCAAAAAGTTTAAAATATTTTATTTAAAAAGGGTTCACTATTAAAAGTTGGTAAAACTACAATACTGAAGATGAATTTGATCTTACATTATGTCTAAGAAACTCGTAATATGGATTCTAAAATTATAAGGATTATATAAAGTTTAAAATTTAGTTAATACTATTCATAACCTTTTTTGAACGGCTTGTTTGGTAAGTCATGGTGCGCTTGAACTCGGTGTTTCGTGTAGTGCATGTTATTGAATTATTTTGAAGAAATAACACACTATGAAATCTTGGTGTGTTACAGTTAATCATAAATGATGGGTAGTATAGCCTAGTAAAATATTTATGGTATGACATAGCTATAGGGTCGATGATTTTTTCTTCAACAAGAGACTATACCAAAAATAGCATCACCATGAAAACATAAAAGTTTTTCCAAATGCTTCTGCCACTTTTTTGGTGTGTGGTACGATTGGATTACTGCAGTATTTTGTCTATCTCAGAGTCTCTAAAATGTCCCTTTTCAAATATATTGGTTTTCTTTTGGTATTTTGACCAATTTATAGGCCTAAGAATCATGTAATGATATGTATCAACATGATAGACATGAGTTGGGCATGTTCCAAAACATAGTAGGTTGGTTTATCCTTCCATTTTACATTATTTTTTGATTAATGGATATGCCATCAGCTGGATTAATAGTGGTAAGGGATGGTATTAATCTATGCTAGTTATTTTTTCTCTCCATCCGATATTGGGATTCATAGGGATGATAAACCTTTGAATAGTTTATAGGATGTTCTGTTTAGATCATGAATGATTAGGTAGTATTCAATTTAACATATAGTATCCATCAAGTTCCTGAAAGGTAAAATGAACCACATAATACATAAAATACTTGTTTAAATCTATCAAATACTATTCTTTGTTCCTTTGATCATCTCTATAGTAGAATGATATGGGATTTAAAGAAAGCATACTCATCCCAACTATCAGGATGATCTTATAAAGAGGAATATGTGATTTGACAGTCTTTGTAGCTGTTTAGGCTTTTATTCCTAGTGATATATAATTCATGAACATAACTCATGCATAATTTCATGTGTGTGTCTGAGTGAATATAAACCTAGTTTTCTTTTAAGTGGATAGTTGTTTTCTATATTTCATATTAATGCTTGTTAAAGGTTGTTTTAAACATCTATGAACTATATTCGTCAGTCGATGGAAGGTGGTCTATAAAAGTGGGTCAATTTTAAGAAACATATGATTACTGGGGAACACATATAGAGGGGACATCATTTCGAAAAATTCCATACACCATGAATAGACTATAGTGGACTTTACTATCATGAAGTTTCTTAGTTTTTAGGGAATCATGGATAGGTTATAATGATGCATTTGAAGGTGTAGATGAGCTACATCGAATGAGTCATCATGAGGTGGTTCATTTGTCATTTCTATGCGTGGATAGAAAAAATTTGTTTAAATAGCATACCAAATTGTTCATCTCTAATGTGGGAGATGTTTCCAAGGTTCTTTTAGAAACCATTTAAACCAACTTTGTATAATATTTTTTATATGATCATTTCCCCTATACTAACATCATTCTAGATGCACTATGAGAGAATCTGGTAAATGCTGAGCCAAATTAAGGGATCTTATATTACAATAATTAAATGAAATTAGAGTTGTATATGAAAAGCATGGTAATTATTAAATAATTATTATCCCTGAGTGATACTTGGGTTCCCAAGTAGGAATTTCTTATACATACACGTAGACACCAGTCAACCCATTGACTAGACATACTAGTGGATGCTACTTTGGACATAGTCAATAATATTGTTACGTGGTCATTCAAATTTGTACCAAAAACTCACTTCTAAATACCAAATATCGACTAACATGGATGAGGTCCACAGATTCTAGTTAATGATTATGAGGTTACCCCAATCCTCAATCAGGATCGGATGGGATATTGAGGGTGGTGATACTAGTAAGTCAGATCGAGGATGCACCCATGTCCGTGCAATGTCATAATAGCTTAAAGTGAATATTTGGTCTTGATATGACACTAGAATCCTATTGTGGGATTCAATTGACATGTTTTAAGTAATATAGGTACCTTGGGAGAAGACTTCATGTTTCTTTTTGGGATAATCCAACCATCTAAGCTAATCATTTTTAGAATAGTCAGCTGAAAATGGCTCAACATGTCCCTTATTTTTCCATTGGATGTGACCACTGAGGAACCTCTTTTGGCACATCACCAAGATGAGTAAAGTGCAGTGTGGGTAGGATCATCTTTTTTATTATAAGACTATTTGTCCTAGATTAGTTATATCAATTGAAATTTATTTATTCATTGATGCTAAAAATATTTCTATGAGCATTGTTATAACACTACAGTAATGCTTAAATAGGAAATTACGATGGTGGGAAGTACTATAGATCATTGGTGGACTTTAAAGGATAGAATCTATGGTGGGGAGAACCATATTCCAAATGATTAAATGTAAGATAATTTGATCCAACCATTAGATATGTGGGTTTGGGGATATTATACCTCAATATTCTGGTACGAAAATCAAATGTTGGCTTGACTTACAGTGGTTCGGGTAATATGAATATAATGTAATTCCTGGGAGTGGGTTGAGTGTGCGTAAATAAACTACGCTAATGTAAATGAATCACCAACCTTAATATGCAGGGGGATTCATTTTTTTTTACCCAATGATTCTTAGGGATGATAATTTTAAAGGTTGGTAGATTGTATCATAATTCGTTTTTTAGACAGGATAAAATTTCAAAGTAATTTTATTTTTATCATTTAGTGGATGATATGATTTGTTAAACAAGATTCCAAAATAATTTATGATATTTGGAACACTGAAGAGTGTTTTTAGTGTTTTATAATGGCCCATGAGGTGTCATGGGTTTCCATCTGAGTGTTGAGACAATTGGAATCCAAAACATTAAAATCGGGAGGTTCTGGTAAGGGCGTAAAATTTTTCTAAAACCATGCAGGCCACCAGTGGAAGCTGTGAAGCCTACTCAAAATGGATGAGGGTGGTTCATGGATTTTTATATCCATGAGAAACATCCCACATAGCTATGAATTTAATGTATAGAACATTATGGTATGATTTTTCTTAGTCTATGCATGGTTAGGCAAGCCACATGACAAGTCCATGTGAGGGGTTACTTGTGCAGCATTGAGAACATGTTTATTGAATGGATTGGTAAAACATGTGGAAAAACCATGAACCTTAAAAATTAGAATAAATATACCATTCACACTCTAGAATTTTATTTTTTCAATTCCACCTCTTTCTATCCTCTTACACATACAAGGAATCATCCCAAAAGATTTGTCTTCTCCTGCACTAGGTATGAGGAGATCTTCGACTTCCAACCTCTATTTTTAATGTGGATAATCATGTTAGAAGTGTGTCAGTAAGTATAAACATAATCCTTCCCTCTTTCTGTAGTTATCTTATTTTCCTCTTCACATTTATGGTGGTTGATAATTATCCACATTTTTAGGGAGAATATCTGTTTCTTTGTTTTATATTAACACAGAACAAATGATGCATCAATATTGTATAAATGAGTCATACTAAGATTGTGGTCAATGGTCTATAGATTTTCCCTAAAATCATTAGTGTTTATAAATATCACCATTATGAAATATTGTGGTATTTTAATATGAAACAACTTAAATGTGATATTTAATTAATTGAACTGAACACCATAATTCTAGGAGCCTTTTTGTATTTATTTTGGCGTTATCGATGGTCCTAAACCTCAAGGTCAAATCCTCACTTAAGGGTGTGTCCTATGAATGGATTTAATTAATTGATTATTTTTCAATAGAACTCATCATTCAGGTGCGATGTTTTATAAAATAAAAAAAATTGGTTAATTAAAATGAGAAATGGAGTAGCCCACCTCTATGTTGTCCCTAGTGACAGAACCACCTCCTATTGGGTTGACACCTTCTCTTATTAAAATGTCTTTGATAAATAGTGTATGGATTTATTATGAAAATCGAAACTATTTAAATTGATCCTAATGAATTATATAAACTATATAATTCTTTTATTGATACCGATATCCATTTTTTATTGAACTTCAAGGACAATATCTTAGGTTACATTTTTTTACATTCAATGGTGATACTTGGTATGAATAGGATGGGCTCATTGTACTATTTCCTACCTCTATTTGAGTGATATAGGGTCCCTATGGTAGAAAGTATAGATTAGATTGGTGTCTATGTGGTTCGACCAATCCTTCAGTGAAACTCAATCCCCTCTATGTATTATTGGGATTGGCTTGAAGGGTTTTCTTCACAACATACCAAGAGTGATACTTGGGATTCTATTTATAGATCACCTTAGAAAGAATCTGATGGTGATCAATATTTATATTTCTCATAGAGTGATATTAATTAATCAATTTATGGATCACCTCATATGGTATTAGGGGGACTATTATTAAATTCTAATGTTGACTTAACTACTATGGACTAAGATTACATATATGTTACCATAGGAAGTATCCACCATGAAAAATAAAATTAATGGGTTTGGCCCATCTTTTGATAAATCTTTACGACACCTTATTTTATCAACAAACGTATCACTTTTATATAGGTTAAACCTATTTTATATGAATTTTGGATTAAGAAAAAGTAGGTATGGTCATCTTGGTATTCCTTAAAAAATAGATCCATCTTGTTTACTTTTTTATTATTTGTTTCTTAACTTATAATACACAAACACTATCCTACATTATATACACATGCTTGATTTTTATTTATACACTAATAGTGGTTGATTATAGAGTATATCTCATATCCTGATCATGTTTCCATTGAACTGGGGTACCCGAGCATACATCATGTTCACATGTCATTTGGGTTTGGATTGTGAATTCATTATATAACATGGGAGTTAGAAACACAGGACTAGGTCGGAGCTCTAGAAGCAGTTGGAGTGAGCACTTGATTATTTTTATTATTTTTAATATTATATAATATAATGTAATTCCTTGTTTTTTCATACTTTTTTTTCATATGGCCTCATAAAAACAAGACTGAATAGTCATATATCTAGTGTTGGCCACTTTAATTAAGTTCTTGTGTTTATCTTCCACTTCATCTTCTTTATTTTTTTTCTTTCAATATTATATATTGAGTTTTTATTCATTATCAAATTGTTCTAATATGAAAATCAGGGAAAAGAATCCACACCATACCATCATTAGATCCTTTCTTGTAGTTTATATCCTCTCACATATAGGGATTCATGCTTGTGGCCATGTGGTGACCATTCCATCTACTGGTTTCACATTCAGTTGGGCATGAATTTTCTTGGATGTTTATAAACACATGAAATAATAAAAAATCGGAATAAAAAACATATATTAAGTAATTACATGACTTGAAATTTTTTAGGAATTAATCCTTTACGATGTGATTAAGCTTCTTAAAGCTAGAGAGAGACTATAAAACCCTAGAACAACTATAGGGAGACTATTGATACTGAAATTGAGATACGATTTTCTACAAAAATCACTAGTGAAAAGAGTGAAGAGGGAATTTATGTCTATTTATACATGATGATGTGCATTTTAAAGTGATTAAAAAATACTAAATTTTTATTTAAGGAACCACTATTGTGTGGAATTAATTTCAATGTATTTGGATGATAATTTATGTTTTAATGTTTGGTTAAATATGTTAAAAACAAAAACAATTTATTTAAAATCTTCATCTATAGATTTCATATTTCTTTACCTTATAATTAGAAACCTTTAAATTATTTTACCTATATTATGGAATATATTTTTTAACAAAATAACAATTTTCTTCCAAAAATGATGTTTCCATTTTAAAATAATTTAGAAATAATAATTCCTAATATTAAAACAATTTTAGACAATTCAATTAAGTAAAGTGATAAAAATTATGTCTAATGTGATACATATACAACTAATAAAAATATTTCTCTAGGAATGATACAATCATAGTTTTAAAATTATTTAGGATGAGTATATAAATAAAACACATTATTTATTATGTTATTATATAAATATTTTTTTTTCAAAAATAATGATTATTTAATTTTAAACGATGATCATATATTGATAATATCAGAAGGGTTATGGTATTTCATAATAAAAATGTATTTTCACATCTTACCATAAAAATTTATTTTTTAGAAAATTAGATTAAATTTAAAAGAAGATAATTTTGATATAAAAAATAAATAATTTATAAATAATTTATCAAAGTAATACTATAAATATTATAATATTATTTTTCTAAAAAAATAATTATTTATTGAAAACTAATAGTCTTTATGAAATAAAAAACTCTATACCCATTATGAAAATTACTTAGAACATTGAAAATTTATAGTATTATCTAAAATATATTTATTAAGTAATTTCATGAAAATAAAATTTATTTGAAACATATTAATGTTCCTTAGAACATACATTTAATTCAAATTAAATATTTTTATATTTAAAACTAAAATCAAAAAAATCCCAACAGTCACTTTATTTCAACTTCATGACCAATAATAAAAATGAAAAACTGTATAATTTAATGGTAATACCATTCATCAACCTTATTTTCAAGTATTCAAAATGACAAACAACTATATTTTTCTATAAACACTCTATCACTCAATTAACATTAGTCATTTCATAACATATAATGCTTATTCGAAATCGTTTGGTAATGTCAATTTTTTTTCATGACACATCCCTTTATTTTAATGATATTTATGGAAATGAATGTCTTCATGAATTAATTAAAATATTTTGAATTTATTTTAGTTAATGTACTATTATTTCTTGTGTATATCCCTGTAATGTTCCAAGTTGTACCACTATATAGTAACACATTATTTAAAAAAATGTAAATGTATTTCTATATTGTTATATAGAAAAACAATTATTATAAAATTGGATGTAAATTTTCTAATTATATATTTGATATTTAAATTCATTAAAAAGATGGGATTCCTTCATGGGGTATGGTTATTATGAGGAACATATATATATACATATCAATTAAGGGCTCATGTTTTGCATCAAAGAGACCAATGATCAGAAATTGGTGGAGGCAAATTTTTATGTTACTGTAGACATCACAATATCTTTTATTGTTCAGTATTGTAGCAGCTAGATCTATTCACATAATTGGGGTCTTCAGGCAACTGGTTTGGGCCTATGGGTCTCAAGGGACTTTAGGTCATTAAAGGATTTTGGACCATAGGGCCTTCAGAAAACATAGACCATGGAGTAGACCAGTTCACACAGAACATATCCTAGAAGAGGATCATAGGAAACAAGAGTAGGAGCCACCATAAGCTGAGCTAATCGGATTAGAAGAATGAGAGGGTATGGCAGTTTTCATTTGGACCATGCACCATGTAGCTTTGTACATGGAAATTCTAGCTGATCTGTAATGCATGTTGAGGAGCTAGGTGATCAATGACACATAAGCTAGGGAGGGGAAGTTCTAGTGGGTTGGGCCTAAGGGTCATGTAATGGAAATGGTATGCCTCTAGGCCTTCAGTTTGTGTATTGCGGGTCAGTCGAGCCTTTGGCCTTGGTCCTATGGGTCATGTACGAGTTCCCATTCAACCCTTAAATGGAGGATTATCCATAATAAAATAAAAAGAAGTCCTCCAGGCCATTCGAGGGGGGGGGCATCAGAAATGATAGTTAGGTCGTTGTTTTCAAATTATGAAAAATGTATCAATGTCTTAATCAATTGTTGTGACAATGGAAACAAATTTAAAGTGTTAATAGTATATAGAGGATTCATATGATGAAATGTTTAAAATATTTACTACCATAATTACTGGAATGATGAGAATGTATTCCCTAATTATACTCTATGTAGACATTACGTTACTTTCCAGAATAGAAATTAAAATTAATCATATGATAAAGCATGATTTTTCTAATTTTTTTAGATGAATGATATAGTAAAATACAAGATTATATTTGGAATTGAGATCAAGTTAGATAGAAATATTGGTACATTGGTTTTATCATATTTGGAAAATATCTATAATGTCATTTAATAATATTAAACAACTACAAGGAATATAGTTTTCAATCCATTATAAGAGAAATTCATGTTTTCTAAGGAAAAGTAATCAAAAAATGTGGATGAAATCATGAACATAGAAAAAGTCTCATATACATATATTGATGGAAGTATGATATATGGAATGGTTTTTACACAACTAGATGTCACATTCATTATGGGAGATTTTATCCAATTCATGCCTTTTCATGTAGAGGAGATCTATGAGACTACTGATTGAATCATCTATTACATAAAATGAATTGACAATACAAACTTATTCTTTAGGTTTTATGGACATTTTGATAGATTTTTTTATGTTGGTTTTTTTTATTTTGGAACTCAATAGGGAACCCATGGATTTTTTTACCTATTGAGGGACTATGTTAACTTGGATTTCAAGAAAACAATATTTAGCTACTCTATGTAAAAAAAGAATTTTTTTTAAATTGATCCATTATATGATATGGGTTTTTCAATGTAGTGGTCGAATGAGTTTAGATAAATTCATAGTGTTGGGATTATACTCTGTGAATATCAATGTGTGATTAACCTTGTTTATAATTCAGTGTTCTATACACGAATAAAGAATATTGACCTAAAACACCACTTCATCAATAACCTAGTTTAGGATAACGAGCTAGATCTTCAAAATATTGCTAGATTCTAACATATATTAGATATGATTACCAATGATTTATTGTAGGATTATATGAGGAATGATTGTAACTTAGTGGGACTTGATGAATGGTTGGATAATAGATAACTCTATTTAGTACAGACAATAAATAAGTGTTTTTCTTTATGTTTGAAGGAGTTTAAGTAGTGTTCCTTGAATCATCCTTCAAGTGGGATATTGTTGGGATATGAATCCCACTTCATTTAAACAAACGTATTCTGTAAGATGTTGTGTTCTATATGATAAAATCGAATGTGGACATATGTCAGTGGTGCCCCATTTTTAATTAGATAGAGGGTCTATCAGATAAGGACTCTCTTTGAGTAATTAGTTCATTAGAAAAGATCAGAACTAAATAGAATACATAAGTTCTGTGTGAAGTGTTAATTGAACAGGTCACAAGGTCATGAGTACATATTCAAAAGGATACTATATATTTTTCATCACTATTCTATGTTGTATTACCTAATTAAATTTAGGAGGTCGATGTGATTAGGATGACCCAATAAATGTTTCCATAAATGGAAATAGGGACATCATGTAAAATAATGACTCGTATAGTGTTTGTAATGTAAATGTTTTCAGAAAATTATAGAATCATAATCACTATTATTATTTATTTGTAGTATATTCTTTGTGTGATGTTTAATCATTATAACATCTAATTATATTGAATGCAACCATATATCTCTTATTGATTCACAACACATTGTCCAAATAACAAAAAAATATTTTTTTCATTTACATTATTTTTTTTAACTAGATTTATTATGATTTTTTTAAATTAAAGTTTGTGTGAGGTTTCAATTTTTTGCAATGGGTAGGGTTTGAGGTTTTAAATATTTCACTACACTCAGTCCAAGGGGTACTTAAATGTATTATTAGGTTTCACTATGTGTATAATCTGGTGAAGCGTTTTTTATAATTAATCCCGAAAGAGGGGTTATTCCACATAAATTACTTGAATGATATTTTACACATTCGTTCCAAGTGTTTTTAATCTCTTAATATGTTAAAAAATATAAAAAAATTACAATAATAAAAATTAAGAATAATAAGATAATTAATATGAAATACTTCATGTAATATATTGATTGACTCATGGCGCCCTCCATTGGAAAATTGGCTGTGGTTTTTTCATCTGTAATGGAAATTTTGTGAGTTATATATCATATTTATTCAGTCGAATTTTTATGCAATTACATTTAATATTTATCTTAATATTTTCATCCATCAAAATTTTAATTGATTCTAACCACTAACACATGTACACTAAATCAAATTGATAATTTACCATGATTGGAAAACAATTTTTTTGTCATGGTATAGATAGATTATAATTTGTAAATATTTACGGTGATACATTCAATTTTCATGTATAAGAATAACTCTGGATCCTATTTCTCTTGAGTGAAGAGTGGAATGAAATCCCATGTGAGGTAATTTGTAATTAGGACAAGAATTTAATTTTTTTGTTTAAATAATTTATATGTCATAAAATAAAATGAAATGGAGTTTTTTTCATCGATGAAACATGATGAAATTCTATTTTAGAACAGAACATGGTATTTTTCTTATTTTTTCTTTGTGTGGGTATTTTGATTTGGATATGTGAGGATTGCTCATGAATGAATGTTTTATATGTGGGGGATTGATGGGGCTGATATTTTAAAAAACATTATTTTTAAATTAAATGTTTTAATTTGATCTATTATTCATTTTAAGGATAATTGTTACATTTTTTAATATTTTGGGATTATTTTAGGATATTTTGAAAATTCATAAATTTTTTATTTTTATTCAGTTTCATATTTAAATCATACAATTAACTAAACTAATCCAAATTACTTAATTCAACTTTTTTAGGATATATAATTTTAGTGGGATATATTTTATCTAGTATGATCAATTAATGAATCAATTAATTGGAGGTCCAAATGCACTATTCCTATCAGGTGTTGAAATATGTTCCTATTTTTTAGGACATAAATTGTAGATCCCATATCTCACTAATAATGGACCAAATTTCACAACCAAATTTATTTTCCCCACTAATAAAATTAATCATGTCCCTCAAAAAAGATTTTAATATGATTTTTAATATATTCACATTAAAAAATTACCTTTATTTACAAATCATGACACAATGTTGACTATAATATGTATGAATAATATAAGGTAATAAATAAAAATAATAATGCACTCACTAATGTAGACTCCACAAGCTTACATTATTCTATGAAGGCCCCTCATGAAAAAAAATTTAAATTGATATAAATTCATTAGAACTATAATTGAAATTATCAATGTTGGTATAAAACCACCATATGTAATGTATAGAGTCATGAAGTATGTGAATGATGTAGATACATATAGTGCATAAATTGAATAGTGGACTTTATGATTTAATTGTTTCTTAAACAATGTTCAATAGTTGTTTTTTTCAATATGAGTATCGATAATTATAACCATTGGTAATTATTATTATTATTGGTAATAATATTTTAAATATAATTTTTCTATATATATGGTAATTGTGAGATCTAATTACAGCCAAATGGAGAAACAATATCCATAAACTATAGGATCGATATTTATAAGTCTTGTTTGTCATATATTAGGAGTGAGCGGGTATCCCTTATTAGAGTTGGTTCCCTAGAACCAGAATATAACTAATTTATGATTTCATGTATTAATTATTTTGAATATTCATAAATATTTTTATTACACTATGATTATAATTATTCATGTAATAGTATGTTTTAATTTCCTAAGGATAATTATCTCAATGAATGTTCACAGCTGTCCCCCACTATGATGAGTACATAGAAATCCAATGCATTTCTATTGAATATATTTTGGATGATTAAAGGATATCATTGTACAATACATAAATTATATATCCCATTAAGGGTGTATAATTATAGGACTATGAGATAATATATCATGGTTTATACCCTTGGTAATCATTATAGAATGATTTTATAAGAACATAACTCACCAGTAGGAAATAAACATTTATATGCATCATTTTATTTTCATATATGATGATTTTAATGGTTCTTCAAGTAATTTAAATTTTTACCGAATATCAGAAGTCATGTTCTTGGGTGTATTAATGAAAACTATTTCAACATATGCTCATGTTGTATTAGGATAGGTTGGATGTTCTACAACTAATATTGTATTAATGAATAATGAGATGATGGATTTATCCCTTAGGTTCATAGATGGATGTTGATATATAAATAAATTTTATGGGAATAAAATAGAGTAATTAAATCTATCTCCAGGGTGATCAAATGATATTTCATTTTCAAAAGTTTAAAGAAAGGTCTAAGGAGCACATAAGATGATAATACCAATATGATACCTACTCGATTTGATATATCAAGATAAGAGGATTTTATTACCCAATAAGAATTCAATATTGTTTGTGTGTTATTTTGAAATTTAACAAGAATATTTATGGGATTATAGGTGTTTTAGAAGATACCAATATTGTGTTTTAAGCAGTTTTGCTTAATGCCACTGATAAAGGGTCATAGATTATCACACACTATGTGCATCTATAACCTTAGTAAAATATTTTATATTATTTATTATTTGACAGGTTGAATAAATAATATTCCTCAACATGGTTTATTATTTATTTATTTTATCTTGATGAAATATATTAAGACACTAGTTATTAAAGAGAGTATAAATGAGAAAAATATTTAATAAATATTTATTTTCTACATTGGGAAAAAGTATTTATTTATTAGTTAAAAATACAATAATATCAATTTATTAAATAAATAGATATTAATAAAGGCCAATAAATACTATAGTGGAATAAAGTAATCAATTTAATCGACTATTTTAAAAATAATATATAATAAATATTATTTGAATTAATTTTTATAATTTATTTATTAAAAATTTTTACATAATTTTTTGGGTTTTAACATGTCATCAAATAATTAATATTTTTTTATTATTATAGAAATGTAGTTTCTTGGGGATTAATGATATAATAAAAGCTCATGGGGAATTACTATTTTCTAAACTATGAAATACTTAAACATGATGCTATTATTACCATCACAGACTCTATACATTGGTTTTGGTTGTACACAATGACATTTGAAGAATCCTCTAAATCCATAGATAGATCTTCTCCATTAATTATTTTATGAATGTAGAGAAACCTCCCACCCACCCATCACAATTATAGAGATGGAAAAAGAGACTCCTTCTTCAATGTGATTATCACAGTGATCAATGATTAATAGTGAATGAATTGAGATCTTTCCTGATAGAACTCATAGATTCCAATAATGCCAATTAGAGGATTGCAGTGCACATGTGGATCACCACTAGAGGGAATCTACACTTGATTCATGTGATTCAATCATTGTTTGACCTAGATACATAATTAGATTAATCAATATAGAATGAAATAATCACAATTTATTTCTTCAACTACTTAAACAAATTATAAGTCGTTATTCCATGATACTAAGGTTGTTTTCTGTATTTTCACGTAAATCGATTATTGATTTAATTCGGTAATAAATTAAGTCCTTCATCATTTAAATCTATTAAATAAACCATTAATTATAAAAAATAAACGGTGGGTCATTCTAATCCATTTGATTTCAATGCACTTATAAACATAAAGTGGTATCAGAGGGGAATATTAATTAATAATTATTTAAGTTTCACTGATAGACATACACATTTATCACTATTTTCATATTCTGTTTTAATAATTTTTGAAATATGAATCATGATATCTCATCTTCTTTCTATTGATCTCCTAAATATAAAATAAAATGTATTAATTATTATAGAATAACATGATATGAAATCACCCTGTGGTGACCAAAAAAATTTCATGATAGAATTAGAATATACCATGCAGGACTCATAGGTACAAAACACGTACCCATGTTTAATGAACCATGATTACTCACAAATCATTGAAAGAATCCTTTATTAATAACATATTGTATGTAGTTAGTACACACCATTTTTGAATTGTCTATCCTAGAGCATGGGTAGACAGAAAACGTTGTATGTAATTTTAACACAGGTCTTATTCATTGATGATCAATGTATTTATTACATGAAAAATTTTATGGGTAAACAGTAATCATAGATACCACATTATGTGTATCATGGTTACAAGTTGTGTACTCTATTAATATCTAATGTAGGTAAATAGACCCAGTCTCTGGGCTTATTCCATAGATATAAGAAAAAGAACTATACATAACATGTAGCTAGATAGGACACTCTATTAATGTTACCTTATTATAAAGAAATTAAAATTAAGTTATTATAATATTTAAATATTATAAACACATGTTCCATGGGTTATTTAATTGAATCACACTTTCCATATGATGGGTTATATACATACTAAATTTCTAATTAATTTAAATGTAATATTATGAATAATATGTTTTTATAAGTTTCAATAGAAATATCACTCAATAAACATTAAAATATGACATTCTTTATAAATAACATGTTTTAGTATGTACACTATTTTAATGTGATTCATTAAATTACATGATAATATGTGTATGCTACATGTCACATGAGTAAATCATTTTTGAATATCATAAATTTGGGTTAGTTTACATGGGTAGATTCCATGTTCTCTATAAGGTAAATTTTTTTTACTTAGTAATTTTTGAATAAATTGTTTATTTGATTAAAATAATGATGGATGATTATGTCATGAATTTTTGGATGATAATTATGATAAATTAATTAATTAATTAATGTTTATAATTAATTTATTCATGTACAATTTTTCCTAATTAATAATTATGTGGAATGCATAAAAGTTTATGAAATATATTATTTATTTCACATGAATAGATAATCATTATCTTAGATAAGAAATGTATTTGTGATTAGTTTAATTTTAATTTTTTATTAATTTTAAATTAAATTTATGGCGTTCTAGTCATCACTCATTTCAATATATAAGGACATACATTCCTATAGTTTCATTAATATAAACTCCTTAAACTAATCATTTGGATCCCCTAACTTTCATTTTAGGAAAGGATTATATAATGGATTGAGATTCTATGGGAGTAAAGGGTGTTCATGTTTAGAGATATGGAAAAACCAATCCTGGAGATACATGGGTAGATTGGTGGAAATCCTTAACATAATCCAAGTAATGGTTATTATATTTTCACCCAATTACAATGGTTAGTTTATCATTATCTTGATAATGTGACTATTGGGAAACTCAAATTATTACACCACCTATTATTTTTTAATTAATTTTTTGTTTCATTGTTACTCTCACTATGGATGTTTTTTCATGATTCCTTAAATAAATAAATTAACATTCATAATTGATGGAAGAAAAATAAATTTGATGACACATAAAATTTATAGAAGTTATGGATAACAACCTAAATAAATCATCCTAAAATTAACATAAATATAATAATGATAAAATGATAAATTTATGCATAATGATAAAAATACATAAAATATTTACATACATGTATATATATATAATATTATTATATCCACCCACTTATTTGGTAGTATTTCAACCATAGATCAAAGTGAGTGGTGCATTCAATTATCAAGGAATTTTTATCATTTTTTTGGGCTGACATTACTTATTACACACTAAGGGTTTATTTACAATATGAGAATTAGTAAAATAAAGTAGGAAACATGTCAAATAAATTCTTATTTCATATATTAGGATTGGGGAACCAACTAAACATATTTAGGAGGTGTGAGTTAATGTAATTGGTAAGTTACACCAACCTAAATACCATAAAATATAGTGAAATACTTTTATCTATGGTATGGGAAGGGACATATGAATTTTTTACACTAAAATATCCTTAAAAGGGGATAATATAAAGTTAGTGTAAAGGGATATTTGTTTTATGTTAAATAGTGGGTGATATATACATTTTCTTTATCTCATTTTTTAGATAATGTGTTTAAATAGAATTCATATTAAATATAAAACATAAAACCACATGACTTCAATCATATCTCTATATTACATAGTTGATATGGATAAAATTCTCACTGGTAAGAATTTATATCAATGCAATTAGTGATTTTACATTATTCTATATCCATTAATGTAAATTATATATGTTGGAAAAACCCATTCTTGAAAAACCATTTCTAGAGGATAGTGGGGAATAATTTTATATCTATATAACACATGTAGATGATGCCATTGATGTACAATGGTTCATTATATAATTCATTTCCAAGGAGTTTCTATATATATATAATAATATCAATGTGTATTACTTCATATATAACCTTTGAGATATCTATAACAAGAAGGTGAGACAAGAGAGATTTGATTTCTCTAATGCACTATTTACGGGAAATATTGGATAGTGGGTGCTGTATTGGAATCATAATGTCCTATTAATTGGATTAATTTAGTTCTTGGTAAAATTTTGAATTAAATTATAAGATTTTTTGGAAATATATCTCATTTTATACTCACTTTTTAAATAATTCTCTATTTATTGTTAATTACAATATGAAAAATAGAAATAACACAGTTTAAAACATCTTATTTTTATTTTACAATCTAAAAGAAACATGGGGCATGTAATGTATTGGTATTTATGATGAAAAACAAAATTAAGAACATGGAAAATGGGAACAAGAACCATTCTAAGTCCAAGTATTATAAGAAATTTCCTTAAAGGAATGAAAATATTCAAATGTAGGAAAATGAAAAATATACAGTATTCCTTTCATGGGGTAAGTTGGGATACTATAAGAATAATTGTACCAAGAAGAAATAATAAGTTAAATATTAATTATTTCTTGTGTAATATCTCTATGTTTACACATTGGTTATTAGATAATGCTTGGGGTGATCACATGTTTATCATAATGTAGGAACCATGTATATTTTAATATTTCTTGAGGATTGGTGATTCATTAAGATTCTAATAGAACATGAGTAGTGTGCTTAGCTATAATAGAATACCTCTATCAATTTCCATGTAGAATTATTTTGGTATTTAAAAAATTTAATTAGTTTTTAGTGTTACTAAGAACATCATCTATATTTCATAACATGGATTATATGTATTAATATTAAAATTTAGAAATATAGAAGGCCCCTTTTACAATGAAAACATTTTAAATTGTATGAAAAAACTAAATACTATTTTTTATTATTATAGTATGAAAAATAATTATTGGAAGTATATAATGAATCATGTTTTCATGAATCATATAACACATGGATATGGAATTATTATTTGGATCATGTAAAAGATAAGAAACTATAAAATTTCTATCAAGATGTTTGTGAAGACTCATTATGGTTAACTATACTTCAAATATTATATTCATGTTTAAAAATAAATATAACAAAAATACCATTTGGTGTATAGGTTGAATGGTAAAATGATATTATAATATTGTTACACTCAGATTTTTGTCAACATTTTATAGTGGAAGCAAGAGGTGGATATTCATACACTGTAACTCTAATTGATGATTTCTTTATATGAATCTATGTCTACATGATAAGGTATATTTACAAGTCATTTAAGTAAATAGTAGAATTAAAAAATGTTTCATATATTGTTTTTTTATAATGATAAAGATCATTTTATCTAATCAAGTTAGTGATTATCTTAACCAATATTTTTCCAACATTCTATAGACATTTTGGATTCTTCTTCAACATACTCCATCTTAAACACCATAGTGGAATGATAAAATTGAAAGGAGTAAATATACCTTACTTGAAATGGGGAGGTAAATGATTTTCCATATATATCTTCCATTTTACATATTGGGATATAAATTAAACACTTTTAAAGATATTAAAAACCATTTACCAAATAAGGTAGAAATTAAAATAACATACGAATTTATCTATCGAATGGAATTTTTATTGTTTCAAACTATTGTATGGGGTTATGAGGAATTTTTTAAGTCTATATAAGGAATAAAACTATCACCCCGAGTCATGATTTTTATCTTTATAGGGTAACCAATGGGAAACAGGAGATAATATATATAAACTTATATGAAATAGATTAAATATTTCAAGAAATGACATATATATTAAGATGGTGATCATACTAGATGAGTAATATGGGTGTAAGATTGATTTTTATGAAGATGATTCGAAAGATGCAAAAGATTTTTTATAGGAACATATTCCATAGCTACCCATAAAATAAGTTGTTATTCAATAATTGGTACTTCAAATGAGAACTAGAGAGGTAAGGGAACCTGAAATATATAGTTTTATAGTTAATAAAGAGAGTGATTCATCAATGATTAACAAAAATGAACATATATCCTTTTTAGAGGTATTATTGATATTAGAATATTCTAGTTGTATAATAAATTAATTCTGGAATATATTTCATGTAATAAAATGATTTTTAAACTTCTTCGATACATTATTTTATGAAAATACCATTTATTGTAAATAGATATTAAACCTAAATCTTTACATAATGGAAAAGTAAATACATAAAAAGAAAATTTAGTGGATAAATGGTTAAGGAAAATCATATAATTGTATAATATAGAACCTCTTTATATATTCTATGATTAAATCCATTATAATATAACTTTCTAAAGAAGAATTCCATGATAATTAAATTTGGTATACAAATATAAAAATATCTTTCTTTAATAGAAACCATTAAGAAGATGTATGTATGACACACAAAAAGGTTTATAACACCATGTGATTCTATAAAAGATTTCATGTTACAATAATCCATTTACGGAATAAAATAAAAATCATATACATTGATAGTTAGTTTGGAAAAACACATAATATAATTTGGTTTCATTGATAATGAATTTGTTCCATTGGATTATTAGCTGATTAGTGTCATTGTGGTCATTATCCAAATAATCTTATTTAAATGAAATATTAATTATTGTAAATAGTGTACCATTTATATATTCGGTTAATTTCTGGTGAAAAATAATTTTTACATGAAGCAGTTGGGTGAATAAACCCATATTATGGTGATTAAAATCATTTTTGGTTTATCTGAGAGGATTCATGGATGTTTTAAGGTATATACATAGTCCATATACTAAATATATTTGTTATGAAACACTATAAGAGGTAATTGGTTCCATTTTCACATTGTATGCATCTATCTTCTAAACTTTGTCCCTAAACAAAATAGGAGAGAGATAGAATGTCTGAGATATCATATGAATCCATGAAAGGATCAATCTTTTATACTATAATTTTCACAAGGATGGATTTCTTCTAGGCCATGAGGATGATAGGAAAATATCAAGATGATTTTGGTGTAGAATATTTGGAAACTATTTTGGATATCAATATGTATATGATAATAACTAATGATATATTTATAATGTATAGAGGGAAAATGTACTAATTATCTAGGGTTATAATTATTCTATCTTTCAGGTAGATTAGAGTTGTCTGAATTCATATCCAGGATACATATTTGGTCTCAATGGGGGAGATATCTAATGGAAGAGTTCAATAATCTTTTTTTTTATTTTACAATTAATTTTGTGAATATATATCTTTTTAATATAACCAAATATGTTATTTGTATTTGAATTTTTTTCCAATAGCATGATGTGGAACACAGTGATAAAGACCCTATCAAATTATATTTTAAGAATTCTACAGTAGGGGATCTCACAAAATATCATAGGTCAAATAAATTGAAAAATAAAATACATAATAATTATCAACTATTGAGGTTTTTTTCTCAATAGTGTGATGTTACTGTGAGAAGTGTTTCCACTAATGAAAATATGGTGGAACCCTAGTCTAAATTATTACCTCCAGAGTATCATGAATATCATGTGAGGCCTTACTGAATGAATGTTGGTAATAGTAAACTTTTGTTCAATTAGGAGTCTATTAGATATTGTAACCGAGAACCCACATCTACATTATTTATGAAAACATCTATTATAATTTTAAATTGTAACAATCATATTATCACATCATGATTTATTGTATGCAAAACATAGTATGTTATAATGTCTTACGGATAACAGTCACACTAAAAATACTTGGTAGTTCCCCTATATGATGTGAACCTATACATGCCGATAAATTATTATTGAATATATATTTTGTGGCTAAATGATATTATTTTATGGGAAATAAATGGTACATGATATTATGGTTGGAGACTCATAGAACTTCGAGACATTATCTCATGGTGTCCACCCTTGGAAGTTTTCATAGTTAGAGATTATTGGATCATTACTAACTAGTAGGAAATATTTATTTACATGTTTCATTGGATGTTATTACATATGAATGTGTGTAATGGTCCATGTACTTTACTATTATTATAAATGAATATTATAAGTCATGTCATTTTATGTATTGATGAAAACAATGATGATATATACTCATAAAAAAGGTATCATACATTGGTTATGATAAGGATAATACTATATTAATTAATATTATGAGAAATAATTTATCCATTCAATTATAAAATTGATTTGAATATATTAGGACCTTTTATGGGAATAAAATTTTATAGTTCAATCTATTACTATGGTTATCAATGTAATATCCTTGTCTTTTAGTTTAATGAAAGGGACAAGTAGAACATAAGTTAATTGCACTAGCATGTAACCATCTCAATATATGGTATTGAGATAAAATAAATGTATTAAATTGTATGAACCTCTATATAGTTAAATTTCATTAGTTAATTTAACTTATTGATCTATGGGATCCCTAACAAGTTTTTAGATTCCAACCTTTTACATCAGGAATTTCTTACTAACGCCATAGAGAAAGGGTCCAAGAGGGTCACCCACTAATTGTATCTATAAGCACAGTTAAATATTGAATATATTTTATAATTTAACATATGGAATAAACATTAATCCTAAAAATGGTTAATAATTATTATTTACAACTAGATCACATATATTTAGTAACTATTTTTCAAGAGAATATTTAATAGAAATTTATTAAATAGAAATTTATTAAATATAAATTTATTTTCAATTTACTGAATATAGATTTTTTTATTGAATAATGTTGTGAAATATTTTTATCAAATAAATATTAATTTTTAAAGGAATAAAAATAAATTTGGATGAATGTAGGACCAAGTTCAAAGTTAAGGTGAGAAATAATATATATTAAAAAAATTATAATAAATTTTAGATAATTTATTTATGTTATAATAATTAATAAGATTACCATATTTTGTCATGTAATGGAATTATAATAACTATATTAGTAATAATTATAATATAAATGTGGTGTTTCATAGAGATTATATAAATAATAAGGGAATATGTAAAATTATTATTTTATGACACTCACAATACTTAAACACGATTACAGTACTTCTAACATAGACAACAACCCTTGGTTTGGGTTGTCCACAATGAAAACTAGTGAATCATCTTAATCCTGAGAGATTACCTTAACAAAAAATTTATCAACTATACAGAATGATAATCTTTTACCACAATTCTTGATTCTTGAGATGAAAACTAGAGTCATTACTATATGTATGTTTGTGGTGATCAATGAATAACATAAGCAGTAAGATCTTCCACGCTAGCACACATAGATCCTAGAGAGTCACTCAAAGGTTTTTTTGTGCAAATGCAGATCTACTCTAGAGGGAATCTATACATGACCCATATGACACAATGATGGTATGACATCAATACATTGTTATATATATCATAAAATAGATAATTTATCATAAGTTAATTCATTAAATACTTAAATTAATTATAAACCATTATGTGATGATCCTAAATCAGTCCTTAGTGTTATCATGTTCATTAATATTTTATTCAATTATATTGGTTATTAAATTCTTCATTGTGTACATCACAGAATAATCATAAATTAATAAAAATATATATGTCGTTCATGCCCAAACATGTTCTTTCACTTATCTAAAAACATTCATCACAATGGTTCTCCTTTGACCAAACACAATAAGAGGTACATCATGTAAGGATTTAGAGAAATATGCTTCATGATATGTTCCAGTTTGAGGAGATAACCACTAAAACAATGTTATATATACTATCCCATTAATGTACCTACATCTCACACAATACCATTTGTCTTACAATGGTGTGATAAGGGGTTTTGAATCCATACATTATGTTCTATTCAAGGGTAAATAATTTTAAAAATTAAATAATGGTTTTAATATTTCCGTATTTTTATTTTGTGTGTGACACTTATCAAAATGATTCAATTGACATAATAAGAGGATGGATCTGATAAAATATATTTTTGATACTAAAGCCCATAATTGTATTTTTGGAAAATATATAAGTCTAGTTTAACATAAAATATATTTTTATGTCAAAAATAATTTTTTTAATAAATAAGTTATATATAATAATATTTAGTCACACAGGAATTGTAATATAATCTTATGCAATCATATATTTTTTTCAAGGTGATATAAAGTTGATTTTATAATAATATTTAGTAAATTTCAATAAAAATATAATTTTTATAAAAAATAAAATTTCAAATATTAATAAGTATATATAGATAAAATGTATATAATTTTTTAAATTAGAATACGAAAACTATCCAAGGGTATATTTTTCATAATTTTATGTGATAGGTGATTTTTTCTATTAAAAGAAAAATACAAAATAAGTATAGGGTAATTATTTTGACATCATAATGAAATAAATTCTATTTAACAGATACATTAATATATTTTATGACCAAAAATATGTTTCCAATTTTAAATAACATATTATAAACAATATAGATTATCATTCTAAGCCAACAATTATTCATTCAAAACCTAATAAATATTTTATTTATTTTAAAAGAAATTAGTTCAGAAAATAACTCACTTCTACATCATGAATTATAACATATTAAGGATCTTATGTCACAAACATTTGAAATACTAAAATTCACCATCCCTTGGAATATATAATGGAAAAGATGAAAAAAAATTATTTTATATTTTTTATAACATAGAGTCCAAAAAAATATGATTAGAAATTAATAAACCATTTCCCCTTCTTTTACAACCACATAACTATGAACTATCATGCCTTTAGAATAAACATAATATATATTTCATGATCTAGAGTATGTTTATATAGTTTTTAGGGTTCCAAAGAGCATTTATCATGCTTTTAGAGGCCACATTTCATGTAAGAGATTCTCTTCCTCTCTTATTTAATTAATGTATTAATTTGTAATGAGTATATTATTTTAAAATTTTTATGTTATCATATGATCATAAAAATTCTATTAGTAACAAAATGATTCCTAATTTATTATATAATACTGATACATCTCATTAATCTTACTCCAAAATCTGTTTTCTATACACATTATACAATGAAAATCATTCCTCTATTATACATGGCATACTTTTTGGTTGTGAATAATGAATCATATTTTCAGTTGGGGTTTTTGAAATATATACTATAATGATGAATTGATCAAGGGATTACATGTATAAAACCCAAATACCCTACTCATGGATTAAAAAAATTAAATATGTTTTTATGTTATGTGATCTATGTGGAATATATGAATTATGTCCTTTGAAAGATTCATCCAGATAGAGTTCCAATGTATTGGGTAAAAAATTAATCTCTAGAGATAACTTGTTTCGAATTCCTTTTTGAAAATCCATGGTAATATGTTTTATGACACCTTGGTGATAAATGTATTTTATATTATTATGAATGTCTCATTTTATCATTGTATCTACATTTCTCTGTCATTATAAATATACTTATGATTAAGAATAAATGTTATGACTAATGGTTTTTTTGATGATGATAAACCATGTCCCATTTATTTTTTTTATTAACTACTGGGATTTATTATTACCCTTTATAATTATGTATTCCCCTATGAAATGATTTTTAATGTGGATTCCATGGTTGACATAAGAGGGGAGTCTTCAAAAATGAATAAAAAAATTTATTTTTTATTTTTTTATTTATGTACTTATTATATTATTTACGCAGTTTATAATATAGTAAACCTGAAAATGATAATTATAAATTACTATTTTAATCCCTTATTACAGAATTATTTTAAAAATTATTTATGAAATTGTGTGCCCCTATAGTATTTAGAAAATATATTATTAGTTATTTCTGTAAATTAGGACTAGAATACAATCGGGAAAACCCTAGTGAAGATTTCAATAATATGATCGTAATGTTTTTTAATGTATTATGTTGGTGGTTTCATTGAAATTACACCCATTTTGGGATATTGTAAAGCGGTTGTTTTTGTGGAATTGTTGCACCTAGGGTTAATCACCCTAAAAAATTCTGGTTGTGTGTCAAATAGATCATCGCACATTGCATGATTAGTGGGACTAAAACTGAACACCTGACTAGACACAATACAGGGAAATGGTTTGGATAATTCATATACTATTTAAAAAATATATATGAATTATTTGGATATAATGCTAAGTTAGAGAACAAAATAAGAAATTTAACAGAGATAAACTATGTTGGAAGTTATAAATTAATAATATCAGTTATATGTATCATTTATGAGTCATTCCTTTGAAATTCATAATTTCCCTTTTATATTATTATTAGTTAGAACACTATTATCCATAATTTTTCATTTCTTTTATTGGGTGATAAGGAATATAAGTAATCATTTAAACAACATATGTAATGTGAAATTTGAATATTTAACTAATGAAATTTTTGATATGATGAGATTAGGAGTTGATAACTCCATAGTAGTACTAGTGTAACTAATTGAAGTTATGATAAATAACAAGAATCATTTTATCTACCTAATCATCATAAGATATAAATATTAGTAGTGGAGTCCTTTATATGAAAAAATTCCCTTACTATTATTATATCTAATGAAACCCTAATTTTGGAGGAATGTATAAAATCTACTGACAAAATATTTTATATATAACCTTGTTCTTAGCAAGAGAAATTTATTATGGTTATATTCAACATAGAGGGAGAAGTTTATCAATGGGTTAAATTTCTTAATATTATGAATATAAAGGATATGTTTTAATCCATGGAGTGGCAATTCCTCAAAAAATCAGTTTGAATATGTATTTTACCCACACCCTTTGAACAAAATGGCAAGGGAATTACTTGAAATAATGTAAATAGATAATTATTTGATTGGATGTTATGAAATGTGATTTAAAGGATTTTATGATATCCTTTAATATTTATAAATTATTTCAATGGAAAGATATATTTTTTATTTGGATGAAAATGCCATCATCTAATGAAATGAATATGAACGTGAAACTATGGGAGTTATTTGGAGATATTTTAGTGTCCTCTCAAAGTGGAAATAATGTTTGGAGATACATAAAGGTTGTATTAATTTAATTATATAAAAATGATTATATATCCATATTTTTTGAATAATGTATTCTATTAAAGAGAATCGAAGAAAAAAAACCATAAATGTGTAACAAGTATAGGAAGAACAATTCAAAGAATATTCAACAAGGGACTGAAATGTGTTATAAGTGTGGGAAGGAAAACCATATATCATAGAAAATCATGGTGATTTAAAGGAACCAAATACAAATGAAAATCTCAATGGAATGATTGATAAATGTTTTATGTGTGGGGAGAATAAAAACATTGAAAACTGGTGATTAAACCAAAAGATGATAGAGTGAAACAACCATCAATCCCAATAGAGGCCAATAGAGAAAAAAATTACTTTTATATCATTTTTACTATAATTTATTCTCGATATGATACAATGGTAGAAAAAATAATCTTACACTAAAATATAGAATGTAAAATGTCTGAGTGTATTTCTATATTTCCCTTTATTTCGATAATGGTTGAATATGACATCAAATTTGACCATTAACTATTAGTGTAAATGTTATTGATTAAAACATGTTGAGAAAATATTTAAGAATCAATGGTATATAGGGATTCAATTAAAAAAAAATTTCAGTATAATATCTAAGAAAACCCTATGGTCATTCCATTGGTATAATTTTTCACAATAATTGGGACGAACTAGTTGTGAATGTATAATGCCAAGATTAACTATTGATCCAAGGAAATTTATGTTTTATTGAAGGGAAAACACCTAATTATTTTTAAAGAAAATATATCCAAAACTAAGTATTGTCACGAAAAACCTCCTACAACATTATTTATAGAAATGATTAATGAATAAGGAGTGTAAAGTGAATTTGACATGATAGGAAACAAACCCATTATTTAGAAATACATTGATATAATTCAAAAAGAATTATCTTGACCTTTTCTTGAAGGAGAGGTAATATTAATGATTCACAGTGCATCTAGATCCAAACATATGTCAGTGATCAATTATATATTGGAATATGTGGATATAAAGTAATTTAAGACATAATTATAAAATCATTTGGTGAAGGGCTTTATTTTACAAATTGAGTCTCATTCAAGGGTACCAATTCTCATTGTGATAAACTCTTGACATATACAATAATACAATGACCATAAAGTTCATAGTGAAGTCAAAATAAATAAAAAATACTATCTTCTATGGATTTATGATTTATTTGACTTGTTGGATTACTCTCATTTTGTTTCCAATACTGACCTTTAATCATGACATCACAGTCATCGGGTTTAAAAGAAGATTTTAAAAAGAATAAAATCCAAAAATGATATAAACATTATTATATTTTTATGTCTTTTTTATTGATTAATTCTACAATAATATTATGTTTTTATTAAACATAGTCTTGATGGACTACATTGATAAATTTATAGTGGAATTTTTTAATGATATTATGATATATAACAAAAGCTCTGTGGGGAATGGGAATCATGTATGGGTTATATTAAAAACTGCAAGGAAAGAGAAGCTATCAAGTAAATAAAGTAAATGTGAGTTCTAGTTAAAAAATTTAGAATTCATCTGATACATTATGACTAGTGAATAAATCATAGTTGATAAAAAAATGAAATGGTTGTATTTGATTTGAATCATCCTACAAAAGTTTCTAAAATTTATAGATTCGTTAGTTTCATATTATACAATAGAAGGAATTTGAAAAATATCTTAATGAATTTTTGAATCTAATTTCCTCAGTAAGTTGAAAGGGATTTATTTTTATCTAGAAAATGGAGTGTGAGGAATGTTTCTATGAAATAAATAATGGATTAGTAAATGGAAATTTTATATCTATCCCCATTGATAGTGAAGTTTTTTTTATTTAGAGTGATGAATCCTTGATCGGTCTTGTATGTGTACTCATTATGAATGAAAAGGTGATTTCATACTTATATCAATAATTGATAAATCATGAAAAAAATTATACTAACAATGATTTAGATATAACTGCTATAAGCCCCCATCCTTAAACCTTACTTAATCTTGAGTTTTTACAAGATTACACATTGAGGATCTTTTTAGGTTTAGAGTTTTAGAGAATTAGATCACGAAACTTACATTACATTCCACATTTAAACAAAGTGGTTACATAAAAGACAGTATTCATTCTTCCCATCAACGGAAACATATTTAAAATAAAACATGGATTCTTTCTTGACACATCCTTGACAGTATCATCACATCATGTACCTTTCCCTTGACCTATGGAAAACATTTCAAAAACTTGGGATGAGCATAAAAAGCTCAGTAAGAGTTATAAAAATATGGAAAGGAAACATGAGTTCATATATATATTAGAATGAAATCACACTTTTCCCATAAAACATAGGCATATAAAATCATGAATAAATCATAGAAAACATAAGACAAAAAGGTAACTTGAGGCATTCATAACATTCTTACGTAGGGAGTAATCCTCTTGGTTACGTTTGGAATACCCATCACAGTATATTCCCTAAATCTCTTCAGAGAAACCTTAACGTTTCACTCCTTCGCATTACCCAATGAATTGGAGAGCTATATCGGGCTCACCCGCCCTTAGTTTATCACGGAACCACCCGTTTTCATAACAATGCCCAAGAACCTTAACATAAATGTATCACATAAAACATTCATAAAGGAAACATAACATTTACACATTTCAATCACAATATAAAATTTTAATATATTGAAATAATGAATCCATTCAAAAAGAAACCATTTCCAAAACCATTTAAAATATTTAATAAAGAGATTTTTGAATCAAAGTGTCCCATACCACCTTGAAGCTTAAAATTTTAAACCATAAATATCCATATAAATAAATCCTTAAAACCATTTTGAAAACATGGATATTAATAAGAACTAATAATTAAAACATTTAAAACGATATTTTGGTTAAAGGGGTTTTACCAAAATTAGAGACACTTGAATACAATAATTGAGGAATAAAATTTGGTCAGAACTTTATAATATCATGAGAATAAATGGATTCATGATATAATACTCCAAAGGACAGTATATACACCATATAAGAGTGAATTGGTGCATAACAACAATGAACCCTCAATAGAAATGTCAAATGTGATGAAATCCCTTATAAAGAAGGTATCCTTAAATTAAGGACAAATCAATATCAAAAATATGTGTGACAAAAATAAATACACCCAATTTAAGTGGATATTATGTTTAAAACAATAAAAGTTCATTCACACATATTCAATGGATGACATATTCAATGACTACATGTTGAACCCAAAGAAATCGAAATTGGGTTAAAAAGTTCCCTTGACAGCCTAACGGCATCACATCAAAATGAGTAGCTGAGAGATAAAAATTGTATCTCATCACTTGGACATAAAATTTAAATCAATAAGGATATATGAGAACATATCCCAACATAACAATATGTAAATTAAAAGACCCAACAAAAGAAGTCTTTTAAAAAAGAGGAGGGTGAAAGGTTCCCTTACCGACTTGGGTATCATTCAAGACATACACCCCATGAAAGAAGGACAATAGATAATTGATTTAAATAATCATAAACGAAAGTATATTACAGAAAGAGTAGAATAATGGGCAGTACATACACCACTCAATGGAATTTGTGGAAAATGTAGCATAAATCTCACGGGAATAAAAGGGAGATGAAAAATCCCTTACGAAAACTCGGCAGCCTAACGGCGCCACATAAAACATTAGAATATGGATTGATGAGATCAAATAGGGTATATCATCACATTAAAATAAAATTTACAGCAAAAAAAATATAAAAGAACATCCCCCAACATTAAAAAGAGGAGCTTAAAAGAAGTGACACAAAAGAGAGTACTTAAAAAGAAAGAGAGAGGTTAGATCTCTTACGAAAGTTCGGCAGCCTAACAGCGCCACTCAAAACATCCAAAATGGATTGATGAGAGAGAAAAGGGTCCCTCATCACATGAACATAAAAATTACAGTATGTGTAATATAAAATATCATCCCAATAATAAGAAATATGATCTTTAACAGGAATGACATAAAAGTGTGTACTTAAAAAGAAAGAGAGGAGTAGGATCCCTTACCTCGGGTCCGACTTGACTTGATCGTTATTTAATCTCCTGAATAATAAACTTGAGTTAATTTATACTTCCATAAGAAACTTTTTCAAGTTCATTATTCCTTTTATATCACTTATTACCATGTCATAAATATTATGTAATCATTTAAGTTAATAATATTTGTTTTGCCGATATTTGGTTCTTAAGTCGAAAGTGGACTTCTTACAATTACATGTTGTTCGTGTGGCCAAATGTTTATTATATCCAGAATTGTATTCATGATGTAGATATAATATATTTCATATATATCCAGTACATGCATGCATTTATAACATTATATAATCATTTAGAGGTAAGAAATGAAATGCACCGTTGATGGAGATGGTAAGCCGTACGTACGCATGAACGCTACTTTCATTTCTATTTCGTATTTTATAGAATGGAATAATAATGATATAAAGGTATATTATAATTCCAGTATAATATCATATATAATATCATAGTTCCATCTTTATACGTCCCACATATGGTATTTAACGAATCAAATCACTTTGAGGGGGCGGTAGTCCGCACTTCCTTAAATGAAGATATCGCGTTTACCCATAATGGAAACCATAAAGGTATGCAAAAAATGAAAAAAACAGAAGCTTAAGGAAAACATAAACATATTATATATCACATATAAAAATAGTGACATCATAATGGCCACCTTTGAAGGTGTTAAATGAGTATTGAACAATCATCGTTTCGGGAGGCAGAATTTCACCATCCACGAAAACCGTATGTTCTTTAACCATTTGATGTAGTTTTGTGAGATTTTAGCTCGAATAAATCTTATAACAACATACTAGTATATTGCAGATACTGGTGTTGTTACAAAATAAGTAAATAAAAAGAGTTTAGGGGGTTGGAGAAGAAAAATAAAACAAATGAACATGAGAGAATGAATTACCTTTAAAAGTGTAACTCCTTTTGATTTGAGCCTAAAGGCTTCCTTTGAAATGATTCTGCCCAAGGTGAATCCTCTAGGATGAGGAGAGGGATGTGGAGAGAGTAAATGGGTAGGGGTTGGCCGAGCCTAAGGCTTGAGGAGTGTGTGAAATGAGGTAGAGGTGGGGGCCTTTTATAAGAGGAGAGGAGGGGCACTTTTAGAAAGTAAAGAAATATTACTTTATTTGAAAATGTGTTTCGGTTTTAAAAGGTCCCACATTGATATAATTCGTTTATAAGGTGATAAGGGTTCGAAATCCACCCATCCAATAAGTTTTGGACATGTGTAGTTCATAGATTTTACATTATCATTCCATTTTATTTAAATCGTCAAATAATGATGTCATCACTGCATCATTATTATGTCATAAATAATTTAATTTATTTAATCTCTAAAAATTATAAAAAAATACTATGATGTAGGAAATCTGTTTATCTTTCCAATTAATATTTATAATAAAAAATATGATCATTATAACCCCATGTAAAAAATGTTTTCGTAAAACATATGATGTTTGTGTCATTTTGACTTTTACATTAAATAAAAAGTTATTAATGTCATTTCCCAACCAAAGTGTCTCCATGGGGTCCCCAAGTTGACACATGGCTTTTCTTGGTCGGCCATGACACAAAAAATGAGGGTAGGACATGTTTCAAGCTCATCTTATTTTATTAAAGCATTATTTTTACCTTAAACTACACTAATTACCATTAATCGCGATTAAAAACTTAATAAGTAACTATTCACCAAAAAATTATTTTTATCCCATTGAACCACATTTTACTTCTTAATGACAACCATGTGTGTCGTATTTTTTAAATTCAAAACACAAAGATGGAAAAATTTCATTTAAATGGAAAAATCAGTTTTTATAAGTACCACTTAGTGGTGTCAATATTCATCAAAAATTGATGTTTTTCAGAAAAATCTCAAAAATTCACCCTAAGCTATATTTGATATTCCGAATTCAAAAATGAATTATATTTTACGAAATTCAAAACATATAAGTCAGATTAATTAATTTAATAATTAATTCTCGCTGTCAAAGCAAATAGCGTGTTTTTATGAAACAATAAGTATCAAAAGATTGACACTAGTTTAAGTCTGATTTCAAAGTGAAATTAATTCCAACGACCACTATTGGATTTAATGGTAAAAATATATTCTAATTTCACATTAAAACCAATTAAAAAGATAATCTATTCATATAAATAAATTAGATTAAAAATAGATTTTGAATTAAATTACAACATTTTACACTATTCATTGAAAAAAAATTACTTTATCGGAAAGTTACCAAAAATTTACACAAAGTAAATTTTGATGTTCCGATTCTTAATAAGACTTTTATTTGGTCCAAAAGAATGTATAAGAGTGATCAATACTATTTTTAATGACAGTTCACCATCAAAAGGTGATAAGTGAACCTTTAGTGAAAAATTAGTGTATAAAAGCCTAAAATTGAATTCTTCCCATATTTTAAGCCTTTGGATAAATGTAAAAACATTTAAAAACATATATAATCATATTTTAGTTATTTCTATCCATTCCCACCAACACAAAATCTACATATTAACTACCATTTAAAATAATATTATTTTATTATTAGAGTGCAACGTAAGATTCCCAAGGAACTCGTTGTTGCATATTGGGTAATCCATCGAGCATAGCATCCCCTTTAAAGTAATATTAATATTTGATTCACAAATATGTAAAAATATGAAAATTTCATATTCTTTATTTAACTGGGGTGTTACATCCTTCCCTCCTTTTGGGAATTGCGTCCTCGCAATTTTAAAAATTGAGCTTGGAAACATCCTTGAAAGTCCCACATCGGAATAAGAGTTGGTAAAACAATCACTTTAAAATAAAGAATGATAAGCACAGAGGTCACCCGAGTTAACCCATACTAGGATTCCAAGTATGAAAAAATGGACATGGAGGAGAAAACATAGGGTCTTGTTCTGATGGAGAGTGATAGAAAACATGTTTAGGAGAAAGTTAACAATAAGAAAATCACAAACTTGTGATGGGTTAAATGGTGTTGGGTTCCCTAGTAGGAAAAGTTAATAGACAACATTTTTTTTAAGTTACATTTTATTGAGGAATTTATTCATAAGGAAACATAATCACTTATCATGTAAACTTTTATCTTTTACTAGATTCCTTAATCAAACTCGTATTTTTTTCCAAAAGACGAGTATTTATGGAGACTTGTTCGCATTAAGAGTACTATAATAAACTTCTAGAGAATCACCTAATCCACAAAAGAGAACTATATACATCCCATGTCCTTAGGCTTTAACCAAAACCAAAACCAAAAAGGTTAGTACAAGGTCAGATAATCCAGAGAAGGATAACCCATTAAAAAGAAAATCCATGCTTAATCTCCAAAATTTATCCAACAAAACCCAAAGTTCAACGAGAACCATCCGATAAACAATTTGTCCATAAAATTCTTCAAAGTAAACCAATATAAGATTTAAACCCAAATATTTGAAGGATTTAGTCACATAGTCTTCCAAGTTAAATCGTAACATTTATCTCCAAACAACATCATTTTCTCTTAATGTCTCGTATTGAAAATTAATTAACCTAATCACATATCCTCTATGATAGGTTAATCATTTTCATAAATAACCCAAAATCAACTTACTCATAAAGAAAATAATCAGTCAAACTAACCAGGGACTTCACGTAGTCCAATGGTAGGCGATAAATAACAGTTGCACTTTGATTATGGGTTCCATTCTCGCAGCTTTGTCCGACGTGACGAGTAGTCACACGGTCTACGTGTTGTCCTTTTTCCAAAACTATATAATTCTTAAAACATTCCCCAAAATGAGATAAAATCTTAAAAAATAACCATAACATAATTTAACCTCAATTTTATCTCATGCCTCTCACTTCAATCCTAACATATAGTAACCCATAATTACCTCAAAAGTAAGGATCATATAAACCCTAATGGTTACCTTTTTAATTATTACCTGAACTTCCACATCGATTGGTCATCTCGTACATGATGAATTAGAGAACTCACCAAGGTTGAAGTGGTTGATCATGAATCCTTGATATTTGGTTTAAACAACCATGAGATTCCTCATTGAATCCCCCATCTCATCCAGTCTCTTAATCAGAGAACCACCACAGTTTCCTTCAAACCCATTGTCACTTTGGTGCCTGCTAGATCCAGCCATTTACTAAAACCAAAAAGGTCAGTGTGAGTATATCAACATAAACATCATGTACTAATGAGGAAGATAAACACTAAGATATACCTACTCATTCACTTTATCTAAAACTAGGACTCTTTCTGAAATCCTAACCATTATGGTAATGTCACTTGTGCTTAGAGAATACCCTAACCTCTAAAGTTATCTAAACTGACCTTTGATACCAACTATAAGGCCCCAGCCTTAAACAATACTTAATCTTGAGTTATTACAAGATTACACATTCAAGATCTTTTCAGGTTTAGAGTTTTATAGAATTAGATCATGAAACTTGCATTACATTCCACATTTAAACAAAGTGGTTACATAAAAGACAATATTCATTATTCCCATCAACGGAAACTTATTTAAAATAAAACAAGGATTCTTTCTTGACACATCCTTGACACTATCATCACATCATGTACCTTTCCCTTGACCTATGAAAAACATTTCAAAAACTTGGGATGAGCATAAAAAGCCCAGTAAGAATTATAAAAATATGGAAAGGAAACATGAGTTCATATATACATTAGAATGAAATCACACTTTTCCCATAAAACATAGGCATATCAAATCATGAATAAATCATAGAAAACATAAGACATAAAGGTAACTTGAGGCATTCATAACATTCTTACGTAGGGAGTAACCCTCCTGGTTACGTTTGGAATACCCATCACAGTATATTCCCTAAATCTCTTCGGAGAAACCTTAACGTTTCACTCCTTCGCGTTACCCAATGCATTGGAGAGCTATATCGGGATCACCCACCCTTAGTTTATCACGGAACCTTCCGTTCTCATAAAACTTCCCAAGAACCATAACATAAATGTATCACATAAAACATTCATAAAGGAAACATAACATTTCCCCATTTCAATCACAATATAACATTTTAGTATATTGAAATAATGAATCCATTCAAAAAGAAACCATTTCCAAAACCATTTAAAACATTTAATAAAGAGATTTTTGAATCAAAGTGTCACATACCACCTTGAAGCTTAAAATTTTAAACCATTAATATCCATATAAAGAAATCCTTAAAAACATTTTGAAAACATGGATATTAATAAGAACAAATAATTAAAACATTTAAAACGATATTTTGGTTAAAGGGGTTTTACCAAAATTAGGGACACTTGAATACAATAATTGAGGAATAACATTTAGTCAGAACTTTATAATATCATGAGAATAAATGGATTCATGATATAATACTCCAAAGGACAGTATATACACCATATAATAGTGAATTGGTGCATAACAACAATGAACCCTCAATAGAAATGTCAAATGTGATGAAATCCCTTATAAAGAAGGTATCCTTAAATTAAGGACAAATCAATCTCAAAAATATTTGTGAAAAATATAAATACACCCAATGTAAGTGGATATTAAGTGTAAAACAATAAAAGGTCATTCACATATATTCAATGGATGACATATTCAATGACTACATGTTGAACCCAAAGAAATCGAAATTGGGTTAAAAAGTTCCCTTGACAGCCTAACAACATCACATCAAAATGAGTTTGTGAGAGATAAAAAGTGTATCTCATCACTTGGACATAAAATTTACATCAATAAGGATATATGAGAACATATACCAACATAACAATATGTAAATTAAAAGACCCAACAAAATAAGTCTTTTAAAAAAGAGGAGGGTGAAAGGTTCCCTTACCGACTTGGGTATCTTTCAAGACATACACCCCATGAAAGAAGGATAATAGATCATTGATGTAAATACTCATAAAAGAAAGTATATTACAGAAAGATTAGAATAATGGGAAGTACATACACCACTCAATGAAATTTGTGGCAAATGTAGCATAAATCTCACGGGAATAAAAGTGAGATGAAAAATCCATTACGAAAACTCGGCAGCCTAACGGCGCCACATAAAACTTCCGAATATGGATTGATGAGATCAAATTGGGTATATCATAACATTACAAAAAAATGTACAACAATATTAATATAAAAGAACAGCCCCCAACATTACAAAGAGGAGCTTAAAAGAAGTGACATAAAGGAGAGTACTTAAAAAGAAAGAGAGAGGTTAGATCTCTTACGAAAGTTCGGCAGCCTAACAGCGCCACTCAAAACATCCAAAATGGATTGATGAGAGAGAATAGGGTATCTCATCACATGAACATAAAAATTAAAGTAAATGTAATATAAAATATCATCCCAATAACAAGAATGAGGAGCTTTAAAAGGAATGACATAAAAGTGTGTACTTAAAAAGAAAGAGAGGAGTAGGATCCCTTACCTTGGGTCCGACTTGACTCGATCGTTCTTTAATCTCCTGAATAATAAACTTGAGTTAATTTATACTTCCTTAAGAACCTTTTTCAAGTTCATTATTCCTTTTATATCACTTATTACCATGTCATAAATATTATGTAATCATTTAAGTTAATAATATTTGTTTTGCCGATATTTGGTTCTTAAGTCGAAAGTGGACTTCTTACAATTACATGTTGTTCGTGTGGCCAAATGTTTGTTATATCCATAATTGTATTCATGATTTAGATATCATATATGTCATATATATCCAGTACATTCATGCATTTATAACATTACATAATCATTTAGAGGTAAGAAATGAAATGAACCGTTCATGGAGACGGTAAGTCGTACGTACGCATGAACGCTACTTTCATTTGTATTTCGTATTTTATAGAATGGAATAATAATTATATAAAGGTATATTATAATTCCAGTATAATATCATATATAATATCATAGTTCCATCCTTTATACGTCCCACATATGGTATTTAACGAATCAAATCACTTTGAGGGGGCGGTAGTCCGCACTTCCTTAAATGAAGATATCGCGTTTACCCATAATGGAAACCATAAAGGTATTCCAAAAATGGAAAAACATAAGCTTAAGGAAAACATAAACATATTATATATCACATATAAAAATAGTGACATCATAATGGCCACCTTTGAAGGTGTTAAATGAGTATTGAACAATCATCGTTTCGGGAGGCAGAATTTCACCATCCACGGAAACCGTATGTTCTTTAACCATTTGATGTAGTTTTGTGAGAGTCTAGCTCGAATAAATATTATAACAACATACTAGTATATTGAAGATACTGTTGTTGTTACAAAATAAGTAAATAAAAAGATTTTAGGTGGTTGGAGAAGCAAAATAAAACAAATGAACATGAGAGAATGAATTACCTTTAAAAGTGTAACTCATTTTGATTTGAGACTAAAGGCTTTCTTTGAAAGGATTCTGCCCAAAGGGAATCCTCTAGGATGAAGAGAGGGATTTGGAGAGATTAAATGGGCAGGGGTTGGCCGATCCAAAGGCTTGAGGAGTGTGTGAAATGAGGTAGAGGTGGGGGCCTTTTATAAGAGGAGAGGAGGGGCACTTTTGGAAAGTAAAGAAATATTACTCTATTTGAAAATGTGTTTCGGTTTTAAAAGGTCACACATTGATATAATTCTCTGATAAGGTGATAAGGGTTCTAAATACACCCATACAATATGTTTTGGACATGTTTAGTTCATAGAGTTTACATTATCTTTCCATTTTATTTAAATCGTCAAATAATGATGTCATCGCCGCATCATTATTATGTCATAAATAATTTAATTTATTTAATGTATAACAATTATAAAAAAATACTATGATGTAGGAAATCGTTTTATCTTTCCAATGACTATTTATAATCCAACATCTGATCATTATTACCCCATGTAAAAATTGTTTTCGTAAAACATATGATGTTTGTGTCATTTTGACTTTTACATTAAATAAAAAGTTATTTATGTCATTTCCCAACCAAAGTGTCTCCATGGGGTCCCCAATTTGACCCATGGATTTTATTGGTCGGCCATGACACAACCAATGAGGGTAGGATATGTGTCAAGCTCATCTTATTTTATTAAAGCATTATTTTTACCTTAAACTACACTAATTACCACTAATCGCAATTAAAAACTTAATAAGTTACTATTCACCAAAAAATTTATTTTTATCCCATTGAACCACATTTTACATAGTAATGACAACCATGTATGTCGGATTTTTGAAATTCAAAACACAAAGATGGAAACATTTCATTTAAATGGAAAAATCAGTTTTTATAAGTACCACTTAGTGGTGTCACTATTCATCAAAAATTGATGTTTTTCAGAAAAATCCCAAAAATTCATCCTAAGATATATTTGATATTCTGAATTCAAAAATGAAGTCTATTTTACAAAAGTCAAAACATATAAGTCAGATTAATTAATTTAATAATTAATTCCCGCTGTCAAAGAAAATATCGTGTTTTTATGAAACAATAAGTATCAAAAGATTGACACTAGTTTAAGTCTGATTTCAAAGTGAAATTAATTCCAACGACCACTATTGGAATTAATTGTAAAAATATATTCTAATTTCACTTTAAAACCAATTCAAATGATAATCTATTCATATAAATAAATTATATTAAAAATAGATTTTGAATTAAATTACAACATTTTACACTATTCATTGAAAAAAAGAACTTTATCGGAAAGTTACCAAAAATTTACACAAAGTAAATTTTGATGCCCCGATTCTTAATAAGAGTTTTATTTGGTCCAAAATAATTTATAAGAGTGATCAAGACTATTTTTAATGATAGTTCACCATCAAAAGGCGATAAGTGAACCTTTAGTGAAAAATTAGGGTATAAAAGCCTAAAATTGAATTCTTTCCGTATTTTAAGCCTTTGGATAAATGTAAAAACATTTAAAAAACATATATAATCATATTTTAGTTATTTCTATCCATTCACCCCAACACAACGTCTACATGTTAACTACCATTTAAAATAATATTATTTTATTATTAGAGTGCAACATAAGATTCCCAAGGAACTCGTTGTTGCGTATTTGTTACGCCATCGAGCATAGAATCCCCTTTAAAGTAATATTAATATTTGATTCACAAATATGGATAAATATGAAAATGTCATATTCATTATTTACCTGGGTTGTTACAACTTCATCTTTATTTTATGTAATGATATAGATATAATATATTTATGGGATAATTATTGATATATACATTGAAAATAATATTATAATGTATATACTCACTTCAAAAAAATTGAACATGAGAAAATAGAGATGGTTCAATATTTTTATGTACTATGGTTTCTGTATTAATTATCATCCAATATAATAAAACAAATTTTTTGATGCATTGAGTAGTAAATACCCCATATATCTTTCAATGATGAGGATTGAAGAGCATACATTGATCACGGATATGGTAAAGATCTAATTTAAAGTCATAATGAAAATAAAATCGTCAATCCTATCCAAAATAGTCTACAAATGACCATTACATTATAAGATAAATAAATAAAAATAGATAATATAATTATACAAAAAAGTATTGATGATATGAATAAAAAATGTTTTCCTCAGATCAATGTTGGTCATGAGTCTTTACTGAAGTTCGGTACATGGTTATGTATGCAATATAGTAAAAATTTGATGTTTATTTTGATGATTGAAGATCATGACATTATGTTCTATATACATCCTAGAATCAGTAAAATATATATTTGTCTAAGATAAAATTATTCAAGGGATAACATGAAAATATATATTTCTGAATATACTAAATGATGTTTTGTATGTCAACATGTGAAGGTGGTGTTGTAACTACCCAAGGGGTGCTATAACCACTACCCATGCCAATATAGGCATGTGACAATATCTCTATGGACATTATTACTGACCTTAAGAGTATATAATGGGAAAATAATCCCACAATGTTCATCATGGATATATTAATAAATTATTCTCATTTTATCTCTCTATGAAAGATATAATCAATTTAATACCTTGATCATCTATATATTCTCTATTAGGTGATACATTATGGGGGAACCAATGATGATTTTTTAATGCCTTGATCAATGATTTACATTATTTTGAAGGAGTCTTAAAAAATATATGAATATAGATTTAAACCTTTCCAAAATAGGATATCTGAAAACTGATGGGTATTTTGAGGGAAATATTCAATCATTAGAATACATGTAAAGGGATAATCTTTTTATTTTATGAGGAGTTAAAAAAAAATATTTTCCTTATTAAATTCTCATCGAACAATGTTTTTAACTTAAATATTAAAATGGATACTTATAAAAAACTATATATGAAATGGTGTATAACTCCAAAAGGAGGGATGATGTTGGGGAAGAAAAAATATTGGGACCAAATACTCTGAAACACCTTATATAAAATATATATTTAATCCAGAAATTATCAAGGCTCTCCGAGTTGATAAAGAAATTATGAAGTCAACAAAAGGTATGTATCAAAAAATTTTGTTTTAGAAGAAATATTTATTAAAATAAAACTATGGATTGGGGTGATGGGATTATGAAATAATATTAAAATGATACTATGTTTGATTAGACAATTTATGATCTATGAGTTTGTTGGACCAGTTTACTCTCGATTACTATGTCCTCTGAATATTTCTGAGGACCATAAAGTCTTTCTTGTATCCCTAAATTTAAATTATATGTGTGACCCTATGAATATACTATATAAGAATGGTTTAGAATTCGATCAAGATCGGTCATATAAAAGAGAAAAAATTCATATTCTCAGTTAAAGGGAAAATTTATTATGGAAAATGTGAACCAAAAAATTTAATAACATTTGGAGAAATACCATGTTCAATGAATAATGCTATGTTCTTGAAGAAATTATAAATGTGAAATAAATGCATTCATTTTCAGTAAATACACATATTATGAATGAATATTATTATCCTAGGAGGCAAGAGAATTTAAAACATTGAATTTATTTTTCATAATAATTAATGAAAGCATGTCTCAAAATAATTACTTTATGATTTTTGATAATATAATAATATTAAAGGAATTTTAAATTTCACTATACATAATGACATAATGTTGACTAAAAAATCTATTAAAAATAGTTATATTAGTAGAAAATAAAAATTCAATCGCAAATATAAACACCATAGTCCTTAATTCTCATGTTATTATTACACTGACTATAAAAATTTTTAAATGAAATAAAATAATTAGTAATATAATTGAAATTATCAATGTATGTGTAGAACATTATCTATTGAGGTATTGAATGAAAATGTTTGAAAATTGTCGATTATATATATATAGTGTCTAATGGGAATAGTGAATATTAGGATCATATTGTTTCTTCATAATTGTTCAATATGACTGTTGGTTAATATAATTGTGGGGAATTATGATCTATGGAAATTATGACTATTTGAACTTATGAGAATTGTTAATATTGTTATAATTAAAATTAGTGTATATTAAGTGTAACATAGAGATATAATTGATTCATAATGGATACATGATGACATCAACTAGTAGGATCATGGATTATAAATAATATTTATATGATAATGGTATAGAGATAACATCACATGGGTTCACACTTGACCAACCCCATAAAAGCGTTAATAATAATGGATATGGTGGAATCAACTATATGAGTAGTTCTAATTATTGGATATCACCATAAGATCAATTTTAGTTAAATCACCCCATAGAAGAACCACCATCACCTAGCTTATCCTTAGGTCATATGATTGTTTGAAAAGCGCTTATGTATCCAAACCATAAATTGCATTAATGTATAATTTACTTTCAAATTAAAATTACGGTTTCAACATTGTTATATTATTAATTATTCTATGCACCCTATATAAAAGAGAAAATTTTCATTATTAGAAGATGGAAATGATAAAATTGTTTTTTGTTAAAAAGAGACCATAAGTATATTTTTAGAATATATATATATATATTTTTCATATTCTTTTTAAAAGATATTAATTTTTTTAAAAACTTTTAAATGATATTATTTATGCATATATAAATCAGAAAAAAGTTTTTCAATCATATATTGTTTTTCCAAGAGTTATAAATATGATTGTATAATAATGATGATATTTTTTTATAAATAATAATTTTAGTTAAAATATAAAATTTCTCATACATAGATAACATTCTATATAAAATGGATATTATTTTCGAAATAATGGCCTTAAAATTATCCAATAAAAAAATTACATAATATTTTTGGCTGAAGTCAACATTTTTACTAAAATTCAACATAAAATAATAATATATGGTATATAGTATGAAATAAAAACGATATAAAGGTTATTTAAAATATAATTTAATGGCTTGATCAACGAAAAATTCATTTTTAATTAAAATAATATATTTTAATGAAATAAGTTAAATATCCAATATCTATAATGAATTTTTCAAAACATAGGAATTGTTTATGAATCTACAAGAAATATCTATTAATATTACTAACATCCACATCAATAATGATGTTATTTTAAGGACCATGTCTTATAAAATATTAAAATTATAAAAACCACTCCCCATTTGGAAAAATCATAATAAAAATTATGACATTAAGATTTTATAGGAATTATTATTTTTTGAATAAGTTAAATTTTTTTTCATTAACATATATTACATAAAACGCAGATCTTTTACAAACTGTGATATATTATTAATTTTTTAAAATAAATGGAACTTTTTTTACATATCTATTAAAAATAAACATATTAATTTTCATAAAAACTATTTAAATAATAAGTGTTATGTCTTTATATTGTAAAAACAAATATATAAAAATATACATAATTTTTTGTAAAGTATTTATATATTTCCAAAATACTATTTCATAAAATAAAATGTTTTTATTTATTTTTTGTGAGAAATACGAAAATTAATTTTCAATAACATTGAAAAATAATTTGACAAAATAATATTTATTTTTTAAACTGTCAACCCAAAATTAACATAGGGTGAATTTATGGGTTTTTTTATAAAAATATTAATTTTTATTGAATTTTGAAAAATAAAGTTTCTTATTAATTTTTATTAATTTAATGAATTTATAATGAAGTTTTTTGTTTTATAATGGGTTTAAAACGAAATTATATTAAATTAAAGTGAAATTAATAAAATTTATTTCATTTTATAATTTATTATTTTTTAGTTGTATATAAAAGATTTTTAAAATATTGAACCTTTTTCACAATCATAATTCACTTTCTCATCGCCTTACTAGTATTAATTTAAAATTAAAATCATCCTCTTCATTGAAAAAAAATCATAAAAGTGGATTCTATATTTTAAATTATTATCATTTAAATTATCTAAAATGGTTAAGGTAGTTTTTTGACAAAAATGAATAGGGGAAAATTAATTTACCGCAGTTAAGGTGAAAATTATTTCACCAGGGGTTAAACAGAAATGATATGGGTAAAAAATTAATCAAAACATTAAAAAATAAATTTATATAGAAATATTTCTTAATTATAACTTATATAAGGGATAATTTACATTTTGGATACGTTTTTATGGAGAAACAAGTTGGTATACCTTTTTAATTTCAATGAAAATCCATGTGTGACACTCACCACTCATATAAAGTTATACTAATTACCTCATTTTCTCACATCCAAAACTATTTATTTAGGCCGTTAATTGAAAAACCAAATTAATTAGTAATATATTTTCCCTCTATAATCCTTATTTTGGTCATAAATCCATCCTAAAAATCCTTTTGGAGAAAACCAAAATATTTTACCTGAAGAAGTTAAAACACACCTAATAGAGCATTTTATATTATTTTTTCCTCTACATTATTCAATTTTGTTAAACCAAAATGGTATAATAAAGTTACATTATCAAATATAATAAGGTTTTTTATGTTGAATTCTTAACATACACCCATATCCAATTCCATAAATGGGTTATAAAATTATGGTCCGTGTGTACGACGGACTACCTCCTTATGAACCGATGTCATTCATTTTTATATTAACAGTTATAAAGGATGAATATAGGGATATATTATCTATTTATATATCCTATATATTATAATATTATTCATCTATAATCATTATATCACATATTTCATCTTATATTCAATTTTCTGGGAACATAAATATGTCTTTCGTGTGAATGGTGGAATATCTTCACACAAATCGATGTGATTCATTAATTATTCAAATGGAAGATAATAAGGATAATTTTAGTGAAAATATGTGATATATATGGAATAAAATTTATTATAAATTTCAAATATATAAATTTACTAAATTTCATTCAATCAATCAGGAAAATATTAACAACCTTTATGCGTACGTATGACCTACATTCTCTAGGAATAGTGTATTTCATTTTCAATAAATAAATCTTATATATTACTATAAGAACATGTGTATTGAATATATATGATATTTTTATCGTGGTTAAAATCAAATATATAATTCATCAATGATCAATGTGATGGTTAAAAAATAAAAAATCAATACATGCACGGAAAACACGACTGTTATTTCTTGGAACGTGACTCTAACATAGAGTTTTTAAAAAATGTAAAATAAAATTTCATAAGAAAATAATATATGATATAATATATACATAATTTTGGGTTCAACATATTTATAATAAACATATATTTATTATACAAGAGGTTTGAACTTGTACGTTACATGTCAACACTTAAGGTAGGGTATTTTTGTCAAAATCTACTTTCCTTGAAAAAATTGTTATGTTATCCACCTATATTATTTTTTGAGTTGTATATATATCCCAATGAAAATTTAGTATCAGGAATTTTGTTATGCACATGATATTTTATGTTTCATTTAATTTTATTCTTTCATGGAGCTTAAAATTTTGGGTTATCAATGTGGTGAAGAGTTTATGTTACAATCTCATCTTTTATCGGGGTTTCTTATTATTATATTTGAGAGGATGAAATATTATCATTCGTTTCTCATGAAACACATTAATTGTCTTCCCATATGGTTATGTTATCAAAATACATGGTTTCTATTAATTTTCATCTCTTTATATTCATAATAGTTTTAAATGAATTTTTACTTTATTTCTGTCTTAATCAAAAACTTGTATTTCTTCAAAACCCATGTTTTCTAAAAAATGTTTACAAAAAATATTTTCAAAATTATCTAATTGTTTTAGTAAATATTTTTTCCCAATATTTTAATTTTTTTTAAAAAAAATTAATAAATATTCATTTCATTTACCAAACAATTCTTATCTAGATTATAAAAAAAATGTGAAAGGAATCATTATTCTAAAAAATATGGAATGAAAAAAATTCTCCATCATACAGAACATTATTTTCCTTGTATATTCCTTTATAAATTATCAAATATATTTTAATTGGAAATTAATTTCAATGTGTTTTATGTTTTAATATTTTCCATTTAGATAAAAAGTTATATTTTCCATAATAAATGATTTAAATGTTTATTAAAGCATACTTTATAAGTTTTCACATTTAATTTAATGGAATATTATTTCAAAAATATATAATAAATTTTTTGTTTTGAAATTTTATTTTCATATAAAATTTATTTTCTAGAGGAATCATTCCAAAGTATTAATCTCTTAAAATAATTCTTCATCTAAGATGGAATCCCTTTTTGTAACTTATGATTTATTTATTATATGATCCAAGGAAACAATTATCATTATTTCATTGATTTTTTATGATGGAAATATTTTTATGAAATCTGGTTCTCTCCTATGTGTTATACAATGATAATAATATTATGAAACTAGATTCTTTTTCCATGGGTTGTGCTATGATTCAATGGTGAAATGATTATGAAATATTTTTGCCCTAGGTTATCATATAAATAAATGTTTATAATACCAATTTTATTCATGGTTTATGGTATGATGGATTATTTATGATATTATGGTACAATTATATATGATTTCCATTATGTGATTTGTGGGAATTATATATTCCTCCAATTAAATGACTAAGAATTTATATCTGATGATATTTATAGTACTGTAATGGGTAGTGAAATAGGTTTATTAAGGGACTTCCACCACTATGAAGTTCTTGGGTGTGGTCCTTTACGACTATAATGGTTTTAATAATAATATCATTCCACTATAATGTACATAGAAGTGATCCTTCACTACCCTAGAATGTATTCTCTATGATTATGTGTATTCAAAAAATAATATCTATTTCTAATGCTATGATTTCATGGACCATGTTATTTTAATCAATTTTTATTCATGTATTCTGAACATTTAATATTTATAAAATAAGTAAAATTATGACATTTCATATGAATGTTATGGTTTTTATATTTTATTCTCAGGTTCTCAAACCCTTACGTTCCTGTTATGCTTAGTAATATCCCTTGATTAGTGTTATAGAGTATATGATCTCACCCTTTCTTATGTTTCATTTTACTAGTTTATGAATAAATTTATTGTGAATGATACATAATATAAGGGTTCTAGATAAGAATAAAATAGTGAGGGAAACCATAGTTCACCTATGAACCAATTGTTTAAGGTTCTATGTTTTCAAAGTAACTACTCTTTTTTGATCTATAGGAAAGTGTCCGTATAATGTAATACGTGTTTTCTAAAAATAATTTTATATCAATGTATGAGAAGCCAACATATTTAAATTTTTAATTATAGGAAAGTATTAATTATCCTTTGGAAAATGGGATGATAAATATTTAGTGAGATACCTAAGTAAATGTCTATGTTTAAGTATTATGATGATTCAAAATATAAGAAAATGTCAAAAAAAATTGTATAGGATAGAGAAAATGGGTAATATAAATTACATCCCATTATATATAGTACATGTGTATTTTTATATGATACATAGGTAATTAGTGTCAACAACATGGAAAAGGGTGCATTGAGTTGTACTTGATCATCACTTGGTATAAGAAAAAGGGCTTTGGGGAAGACCTAGTTTGACACTTTGGAGTGATATTTTTTGGAAAATAACAAGTCTCTATATGAACCAAAATTAAATTTTTAAATACGTGATGTCTATAAATGACATATGATTATCCAAAGGTGACATTGATTAAAAATTAAATTTCAGGATTTATTCTTCTATTATGTAAATTTTCCTGATAATTTGGTTCCCCATTATGATAATTGTGGATTAAAATATTATTTTTTGTTTTATTATTTGTATTGATCCCAATGTGACTATTTTAATACTAAGTGTGACTAAAAATTCCATAATTGTTTTGTTTAATAGACTAATGTTGTGGTAACTAGAATGAAAACTATCATTGATTTGATAATGATGCATTCATATTCCATTAATCATGTTGAACTTCTAAATGGGGAATGTATGGAAGGATTTTCCCTTGAGTCCTTAATGTTGGAATGCACACATATCTTTATTAGATCTGGAGATTGGATAGTTTCTGAGAAATTAATTTGTACCAGTGAAGTGATATTTTTTAGTTCTCCAATGTTTGTAACATTGAAAAGTCATTTTGGGTATCAATTATTTGTAAGGTGACCCATATCTATAGTGGACTCTCACAAATAATATAAGGGAAAATGAAAACATTGAATCCATCTATTAAAAGAAGTACAATAACATATTTTTCAATATGTAAGCTAATTTTATTCTTAATATGAATATGGAGGATTTCCCCTTCATAAATACAAATTATTATGAATCTTTTCGTACCATCGAGGAAAATTATACAAGGCTTTTATAGTACACTTTTAGTATTATCAACCAACATAACTATAATTTTGATCAATTCATTAGTCTTAAAAAATCAATTATCCAAGGGGTTTTATCCGAAATACACTATAATAGTTATGAATAGAATTTTTAGTGTTTTAACAAAGAGGAAATGATTGTTAGAGTTATTATTAATCATACTATTTGGATAAGATGAGAATATTGGATTTCAATGGGAAATATAAACAAACATGGAGATAATAAGATAATCTTTCCTTTATGTTAAATGTTATTGAAGAAACGTGAATGAAATTTACATAATTAATGTATTATGTGTTTTATGTTTCATAGGTATGATTATTGAGTAATTAATTGTCATATTAATGGGAAGAAGTTATAAAAAATTATGATTATTGAGAAAGATATATAGAAGTCACCTCCCAAACTCATGTTTTTATAATGTAAGAAGTATGGGTATTATTCTAAAATATTATAAAATATTTTGGTTAATGATAATGATCGAATTCAGAAATCTATAAAGTGAAGTGAAAAATAGGAATCTCATGTGTTCACTATTTCTATTGAGGGGTGTGATAATGATGTAGTGAATGGTATACTTAACATAAACAATAGAAAAACTAAATTTTTATTGGACTCTACATATATCAACTCATTTATATATAATAAATTATTTTAGGGTAACATGATTTAACAAAAATGATTAAATATATAATTCATACTTAAAACCCCTAATGGTATTATGATCACATCTCATGTCTATGATTAATCTCCAGTTGATGTTTGTGAGACTGTACATCCTGTAAAACTTATCATGCTCCCTCTAGTTTGATATGATGTAATCATAGGAATAGATTACCTTTCTCTATATAAATCACACATCAATTTCTAAGGAATAGAAATAAAGATTGATATTCTAAAACAACTTTTGATCATCTATTATTTTGATGATAAATATGAACTTTCATTGGAAATCACATCCATTTTATAGGTTTTGATTCCTATTTAAGATGGGTTATTTATATCATGTGGTTGGGGAGAAACTCTACATAAATGATACATTCAATGTTTGGGATCTTTTTTGATATATTTCTAGAAGAGTTTTCTATACTTCCATAAAATTATGTAGTTGAGTTCTCAATATGACTCATACTTGGAACCACACTAACATCAAATTCAACCTATAGAATCACCCCAATTGAGATGACAGAATTGAAAATACAACACCAGGAGAACCATGAAAAGATATTCATTCAGTGAAGTTTGTCACCTTGGGGTTCTAATACAATTTTGTGTAAGAGAAGAAAGACACATCGTTGTGTTTGTACATTGATTTTTAGTAGATAAACCAGATCATGATTAATAAAAAATACTCTTTACCCCATAATGATTACCTATTTAATCAAATTAGATAAGCTCAACTCTTTTCCATGATTTTACATAATTATTTATATCATTAATTTAGGTTCAATAAGGAGGATATACTTAAGATAGAATTCCGTACAAGGTATAGAAACTATGAATATATAGTGGTTCAATTCTGTATTACTAGTTTCCCTAATGTATTAATTAATGTAATGAATATATTTTTTATATATTTCTTGGATCGGTTTGTTTAAGAGTTTTTAGATTATATTCTTATCTATTTAAATAGAAAGGATGATAATGAATATCACTTGAGATATGTACTAAAGATACTATGTAATGATTAACTATTTGAAAATTTTAAAAATGTGAATTTTGGGATTTTTTTTTTCATTTTTTGGTTCACATTATCAAAAGAGATGGAATATTGGTAGATCTATCAATGATGGAGTCTATTGAGTGTTGTCCCATACCAACCATGATGACTAAGATCCATATTTTTCATAGATTATCTAGATTTTATAGGTGAAATGTGGATAATTTCTCACAACTATGTAATATAATAATATATTTAACATTGATGGGAACCATGTGACTATTGATATATGGGTGTGATGAAAATTACAAGGAATATAATAGAAGATTAGTTAGTGCACTGATGCTTACATTACCCTATAGAGAATAGGTGTTTTTAATCTATATTGGTGTATCCACGAATAGATTTGGATGCATTATTATGTATAATTACATGGATATACCTAATGAAACATTAAAATTAATGGTTTGTGAGTGAAATTACCCAACTTATGACTTAGAGTTATATGTTGTAATTTTTTCATTAAAAACATGGAGGAATTATATATATTAATAAAAGTGTGATGTATATACTGATCACAAAATTTTAGAGTATATATTCTCATAGATAGAGTTTGATATGTCATGTTGAAGATGGTTAGGGATGATTAATTATTATGAATTATCAATACATTAGCACCCCGAGAAAGAGAACAAGGTGGTTGATTACTTGAGTTGAAATAATCGTGCTAGATTATCCATGATGAGGATCATAAAAGATCCAATATTTATGTGTTTTTGAAGGATAGATAAGAAATTCCTAATTGAAGGGTAAAAATATTACATTTCTAGAATTAATGGTCTACCATATAACAATGTAATGATAATATAGACATAGAAGTATGATATAGAGATGAGAAAGAAGGTTTGAAATGTTCTAGAGCATAACCTTGACCCTGTTGGATTGATAATATTCAAGAAATATGTACGTGTTCTATCTGTATACGATTTAATGAAGGTGTTGTTGGATGAACCTCATTGACCTTCACTACCTATTCATCATATAAGTTCAAATATGTATAGTGATTTGGAAGAGTATTTTTGGTGGAATTGAATGAATAGATATATTAGAGTGTTTGTATCGTGGGGCCTGGTATGTTAAAAATTTAAGCATAAGAGAGAAAAGAATAAGGGGATGTTACATAAAATACATATATCAGATTGGATATTGGAAAACACTGACATTTATGTTGTCTTTGGGATCCTCAAAACATATAAAGGGTATAAGGAAATATGGCTTGTAGTCAGTTACCTTATAATTCCAGTACGCCTAATCACAATAATATAATACTTCTCTCTTGATCTGCTTTCTAGAATATAAGTTATGGAATTGGTAAGGTTACATGGTTTACTCCATTTAATTGTATCTGATAGGGATTCCTGATTTATCTTGATGTTTTGTGGATGTCTTCCATAAGATCTGATATAGAATTGAGTTTCAGCACTACATACACTATTCCAAAATAAGAATTTAGTGGTGGTTTCAAAAGAAACCTCTAAATGTTTTCCAAGAAATAATTTATTGGACATTTCTTAAATTGTTGTTAATTTATTTAAATATTTTTTATTTTTATAAAGAAATATGATTTAAAAAAAGGTATAATTTTTTGTGGGTGGGTTTTTAAAAAATCTATGAGAAAATGTGGCATATTTAAGAAACCACCGCTAAATTATAAATATTTTTCAAAAAAATATATTTAATTATGATTTATTAATTATGATTTTTAATTTACTACCATATATATGTTATTATTTATTATTTTTATTACTTATAATGTTTTAATTAATAAATATTTTATATTTATTAGTTAATAATAATTTGAAAGTTAAAAGAAATGTTCAATAAGTTCAAAATCAGGCATCAACATCAATTGAGAGTAACTATTAATCCAGGAGTCCATTTTAGATCCACAACCATTTAAATCGAATATTATGAAATTAACTAAAACTAGATTATATTTAAATTTTGTAATAATTAAAAAAATAAAATTTAGTAAATTTACAAGAAAAATAAGATATCGAAGATGAACTTCAAACAACCCTAATTTTTGTACTGGCTGTCCTTTTGGGCTCTACCACTCATCCAATTGAACCATGTTACATGATCAACAACATAATAATCCAAGGGAACCATATCAATATTTTTCATGGTCAAAATTTGCCCTGAAGGCCTCCAAAAAATAATTTTTGGTCAGAGTATCTCAATTCTTTAACATTCAATTGAATTTCATCCCCATTTAAGGGGTTTTATTGTTTTTTAGTGGGGAATGAATTTATTCCCAGGGATTGCATTCATGTTGACATTATGGTTTTGATTTTTTATAGTTTTTTACAAGGTAATATTATTTAAGATTAAATTTATGTTTATTTTTTATATATTTTCTTATAACGAATCACATATATAAATACAAATTTTCAATGAAATGAATTTTAAATCATATAAACCCTATGTAAATAAATATTTTTTATTCATTTGATTTAAAATAAATAAATATCATTTTTATTTACAACATAAAAATTCATTGATTTGTATATATATACTATACAAGTAATTTCTTTATATATGCATGTGTTTTTCAATACAGAAATCTATATTTATGTGTATACTCTTATATATGTAAATAAATACATATATATATAAGTATTTGGTATATTTATATACATTTGGTATATATTTATATATTTCTATGTTTATATAATTTTATATCATATATGTGTAGACATGTATATATATAGATATTTATATGTACTTTTGTTTATATGTATATATATTTATAGTAATATAAAATTATATGTCTATGTGTGTTTAGATATATTTATGAAACCTAAATGTGCGTTTAAATATATTTATGTAAATTTTGTTACATGTATACATATTTATACATATTTATAGATATTTATATCCATTTATTATTTTATTATTTTATTATATTATTATTTATTAAATATTGATATATTATGTATTGATTTTTCAATTATTAATTTACTATTAAATGAACACTTAATAATTATTTATTATTTATTATAAATTTATAAATTATTGAATAATTATTTCTTAGTAATTATTTAATATTCAATATTTAAAATTTAAAATTTAAAATTTAAAATTTAAAATTCATTTTTTTTTATTTTTTTTATTTATCTTCATTTATTATTATTTATTATTCAATTTTTTATATTTTAATTTTTCTATTTATTAAACACTTGTTTATTATTTATTTGATTAATATTTAATTTTCTAATGTTTATTTAATATTTATATATTTATTATATAACTATTTTTTATTTATTTAAATTTTACTATTTATCTATTTTTTATTTACTATTTTTTATTCATTTAATCATTATTTATTATTTAGTATTTGTTAGTTTTCTATTATTTATTTATCAGTTATTTATTAGTTATTTAATATTATTTCAAACAATTTATTATATTTTATTTAATATCAATTATTATTTATTATCATTTTTTATTATTTAATTATTATTATTATTAATTAACTAGTTCTCTATTTGTTATTTATTTAGTATTTAATTATTTTTAATTTAATACAAATTTTTGATTTATTTATATTTATTTGTAATCTAGTTATTATTTATCTATTTTCTATAATATATTAATATATTATATATTTTTTATTTCATAATTATATAATTATTATGTAATATGTATTTTTTATTATTTGATATAATTATATGTTTTGTATTTGTATATGTATAATTATATAATATACTATTAAGCCACCAAATGAAGAGTTTGATGGAGAGGTAATATCTTTAGTGTATATCCAAGAGGTAGGGGGTTCAATTCTCTCACAGTGCATATATTTTCCGTATTTATACAAAGCAGGCATGGAATATACATGTATGGTAGGATAAATAATACGTAATAATAATAAATAAATTATAAATAATAATAATAAATAAATAAATAAATAAATAATAAATAAATATAAATAAATAAATAAATATAAAATAATAATAAATAAATATTATATAATAAAAAATAAATAGTAATAAATAAATAAATAAATAAATAAATATTAAATAATAATATATAAATAATAAATAAATAAAAAAAATAAATGATACAAATTATAATTATAATAATGAATAAGAAATTAATTAATTTTGTTAATAAATAATAATAAATTAATTAATTACATAAATAGAAAAGTTTGAAAATTAAAAAAAAATCAAAAAATCTTCTGTCAAATGATAAACTATGAAATAAAAACTACCACAAAAAAGTGTTGTGAAATGATTCCCAACATTAAAATATGGGGCACTTTTAGAAAGCATCATGCATTATTTAATATTGGTTTAAACCACTATTGAATGCCAAAAAACTGCTGAGAAACCCCATATTTGTAGTGATATCATCCTCAGATAGATGATCAGCATGAGAAAACAATTAAAACCATAGAGGATATGTTGAGAAATTATTCAACGGATTTCAAAGGTGTTTGGGTTCAACACCTTCCTCTAATTGTGTTTTTTTACAATAATAGAATTCACTCATGAAATAAGATGGAACCTTATAAAGACATCAATGGAAAGAAGTGTTGATCCTCAACGTGATACAGTGATGTTTGAGAAAGAAATTTATTAGGACCTAAGACAGCTGAAGAAATGGAAAATAAGGTTATATTCATCTAGAAATACGTCATGGAGTCTCATATTCATAGAAATGTTATGCTGAAAATCACTGGCGTGATCTAGAATCAATTGTTGGTGACAAAGTCATTCAAAGATTTTATCTATGGGTGGAAATAATGAGTTTGGAAACAATGGAAAACTGATCCATATGCATACCATTCACTTTGAAATTCTTGATCGTATCAGGATGGTAGTGTATTGATAGGTGCCTCAACCAATCCTCTATCAAGTTTAGGATGTTTTCCAGGTATCTTTCGGAAGTGAGTACATTCTTAATCATTAAAAAGTAATGAAATCATAGGTCTTACCATTCAATATGGATCATTTTTATGAGGAACAATCATTGGAGATTATGGATGATATAGATAATGTTCTACTAGAATAGTACCACTCACATGGAAAATGATTAGTGGTTAAACCCATAGTTTGAGGAAGCTATATGGGAACCAGGAGAAACTATGATGTAGATGTATTCTCATTTTTAGTTAATAGTGACAAGTTTAATGATTGAAAATCAATTTCATGGTGTTATAATGTAATATTCTTGTTAATTATGAATGTTTTTCAAGTAAATTAAATTTCATTGACATCTTCTACTAAAACAAACACATCGTGTTATGAAAACGTGATATATTATTAATATTTTTATTTAAATGTGGTAGTTATATCCTATCCGTTAAAAATCATAATATGGATTATAATAAATACTTTGTAAATAATAATAATAATTATTTTATATAAATAAAACATTTTGATAAAAAAGTACCTAATTTTCAGTGAGGCCTTAAAATGTTTTGAAAATGCAATTTTTTCAAACTAAATGTTTTCTGTTTTTATGTGATCAATAATAAAATTAATTTTTGACACATTTAGAAAATTAATTTTATAAATAAAATAAATTATTGAATCCTCATTTCAAAAATATCATATTTTGAATTATTAAGATGTTTTTTAAAGTATTAATTTTTCAGTTAACAGTGAAAAAGATTACTATTTATTGAAAACTATATTTTTGTTTCTAGAATCTATATGGATATTTGTTTTTTTAAAATAGGTTTAATGTAATAGTAGATCAATTTCATATCAATTGATCGAATTTATTTAATTTTAATCATTTTCATTTTGAATTTGGATATGAAATATTTTTTAAACATTTGATCATTTCTCACTTTGAAAAAATGATTTCTCATTGCGTTTGTATGATTAATTTTATATTAAAATTTTCAAATTTTTTGAATTATATTTTAAAATTTTGATTCCATATTTTATATTAAATGAATTTATATTATCTAAAATGCTCTAATTAATTTTTTAATAAAATTAAATGTAAAAAATTAAAATTATTTACTATTGTTAAGGTAAAAATGGGTTTACCAGGGATAAAACTATAAAGATAACGGTTAAAAATGACCCAAATCTTTTAAAACAACATTTTATTGATTTTTCGACATTATATATTATTTTTTCAATAATTTTCCATTTTAGAACATTTTTTCTTGATAAAAATGTGGGGAATCCTTTTTCATTTCATAAAATTATATGTCCGACACTCACCTTACTAATTAAGCGCCACCAGTTATCCTCTTTTATTTTCACATGGAAAATCATTTTTTTAGGATAATAACTACCCAAATTACTTCATCGTATCCCCTAAATTATATAAGCCATATCATAGTATGAAATCCAACCTGAGAGTCCTTTTAGTGAAAATCATAGATGTTCTCTGAAGAAGTGGTAACACACCTAATCAAGCATTTTAAATTATTTATTTATGCACCACTAAACATATTTATTAAACCATTATGATACAATATCCTTTGAAGATTACATATAATGAGATATGCTTATGTTATGGTAATGACCTACAAAAATCTCCCCTTCCACTAAATGGGTTATAAAATTATTATTCGTGTCAGTAAATCGGATTACCGCCTCACAAACCGATGTCATTATTCTATAATTAACTTATATAATATATTGATATTATGATATATTTATTGTTTATATATGAAATATTTTATATTATTTTGATTCCAGAATCAAAATATCACATATTAACTCAATCTTTAAATTCTGTGGGAATATAATATTGTCACTCAAGTGTATGATAGACAACCACCCCACATTGTGATGTGATTATTTTACGTTTTACAATGACGGTAAAAAAGATGGGTTTAATGAAAATATGTGATATATATAAAATAAAACAAATTTTGGATGGGTCATATAATACATTCATTTCTTTCATTCAATCCACCATGAAAATAGAAACAAAATTCATGCATACATATGACCTATTGTCTCTATTAATGGTGTATTTCATTTTCTATCTCAAATTATTAAAGAATATAATAAAAACATATATATTGAATATATATTATCTCATGACCCGTCCGCTAGGGCCAGTATCATGACTACCCCAGGGCTGCCTTCCATAGGGCAGGGGCTTGCGACTAGCCCTAATGGTGTAAATCCCTAAACTGGGAAGGCATTTCCTTTATAAACTGAAACAAACACAATAGAGTACACAACTAGAAGTAAAACACTATGTAAAAAATGCATACTAAAGAATTGGTGGAATGTAAAAGGGGCCAGAAATACAAGCCCAACTATAAAGTACAAGGAAAAGACAAAATAGTTAGAACGTGACAAGAAGATCCTGGGTCATCCACCACAGATTCTACATGAAGGGTAGGTATATATAGCCTCCTCAGCGCTATACATCCGTCAGACTCCTCTTTTCATCGAAACATCGTAAGTTCCACCTCCAGGTACCGTCCAGTCCTGGCGCTCTCGGCCTCCGCCAGTACTCTCTGTCGTCTTCATCCAACACAACTAGGTGCGGGCACCGACCATGCATGGGTGCATATAACGATACTCAGTAGGGACCCTGAGACCCTCAATGTCTCAATAAATCCAACAATGATATACCACAAAGTATGAAATCAATCAAAAATCCCACTTAGTTATATGCCCATACATATACTTAAATTTGTCAAATGACACATCTCAATCGTGAGGAAACACAACAGTTACTAACTCAGATCACACTGGTATACAACTATTGTAGAGAGGTTCATATGATTATATATAGACACTGAGTCATCTAAGTTATCAGACCAACACATGATCCGGGACCAACTATGCTGTCAGACCAACACATGATCCAGGAACAGAAGTCAAGACACTCGGACCAAAACATGATCCTGGAACCGTCGTTAGAGCAGTCGGACCAACACATGATCCAGGTCTAGCTATTCTGTCAGACCAACAAATGATCCAGGTATTGAAGTTAAAACTGTCAGACCAACACATGATCTAGGAAGAGTCATCAGAACTTTCGGACCAACACATGATGGAGGAACAGTAAATAGTGCACAGCCATCCACAGAGTTCCGCTCAGGTATGCTTGATTTTGGGAGGGTCATCTCCTCATTCCATGTGTCGATGCATCAACTATCATGAACTACCACAACGATTTATCTCAAGGGTCCGCTTCGTCATAGGGGTCTCAAAGCAACAGACGGGGCACCGATCGGACCCCTGGTCTGTGTGTTCTTGGCATTTCCGTTTCAGGGGCCCGGTTGGATTTTAGGTTCATACCAACCCGACCATACCCTAACTATGTCCATACCTCAAGGGGGTATGACAAAATTACATTCTATATCTATGATTTCCATCTCCGTATATGGTTCTTCGATCGGAATCCCATAACCAAGGATATGGGCGAATAAGTGTTTTCTTGTGAAACGGGTCCGAACTGGGGTCTGACCCGGTTTGTGGGTCCGACCCAGCCTGAGGATCTGGCCCGACATAGGGGGTGGCCTGACCAGAGAGAGGCCCTACCCGATGGGGCAGCCCGGCCCGAGGGCGGCCCGGCCCGGAATGGGCAGCACGACCCGTGGGCGGCCCGACTCAGTGTGGCGGCCCAGCCCGGTGGGGCGGCCTGACCAGTGGGCGGCCTGGCCCGAGGCAGCCCGGACCAGCTATCCCAGATGGCCATGTGTTGGGGGTGGGGGGTTACACCCTCTGTTCATCCGAATAGCCGGAGCATGGCACCTGCCCAGTCTCCTCGGGACTCTTCGGGTCCCGCCTATAGCGTTAACCGGCAGCAGGCTCAACCGGTCGCCCATGGCACCTCCACCGCGGTGCAACGGCATCGTGCCTCCTCTGACATGGCCTAGCCTAGCCACGGCCTCCGGTCCTTCTATGAAGCATGACAATGCCGCACTTATAGTTCATCTGCCACGACCCTCCTAGTCGGGGCCCGGTTCTTTGTGCGGCGCGATGGCGCCCCTCCCCTTTGGCGACCCGGTGGCCCTTGCACCGCCAGTTCCTCTTACAGTCTGCCTCCATCGTCAACATACAAGAACAACCGAAGGGGGGGGGGGGGGGGTCGTGTTCGTGTGGTCTGAACCATGCCTTTCATGGTGATAACATTTGGCATTTCATAATCCAGATATTTGAATGACGATGGACAAAGGTTAGAACTCATATATCAAATAAATAAAATCCCCCTAGCTCGAATTTGGGGATCGATGATGGAGTCGTGGAAGGAGGACATCATTCCATTAGTGTTGGAGGAGGAAGAACTCAGATAAGATGAGTTGAACTGTCGTCATCGGTGTACTTCATGGGCAGTGGTGCTTCCCGTTCATTCCCCGGTTGAAGAAGGAAGAAAATGGTGTTCGTCGTTCTTTGGAGGTGAGATGCATTCTTCATGTTCTTCGTCGAGAGGATGAAGTTCCCTGAATTCTTCCAAGATTCACCAAGGATCTACCAGAAGAGAGTTTCCAACCAAAAAGAAATAATAGATTTGTATATTATTTTATTTTTGGAATGATTTCAAAATCATTCAAAATGTTCAAATTAATTAAGTGAACGAGTTTGCACTTTAATGGGGGAAGGTGAAGAGGCTCTCCACTTAATTGGGGTTTAAGAGGATTTAAAGCCTGTGTGGGCCCCACCTCTTTGATTGTAAGAGGTTTTAAACATCGGGTGGGTCCCACTAAAATAATATCCTCCCAAGGGGGGTTATGTGCGGGTGGGACCCACCTCTAACCTCCACTTGGAGGATTTAACCACCAAACAAATAAAAATAAGTTACAGTTATTTTTATTTTATTTTATATAAAAACCCTAAAAATTAACATCCATTCTCGGTATAACGAAACTACGGTGACAGTCTCCTTAAGCGAATACCTGTGCTACGAGATAAACGGTGCCCTCAGATTTCAATTTCGAGAAACAGTTCAAAAGTTATAAAATCCCGATTGTACGTTTACTGAACGTAACTGAAAAAAACATAAGAAATTGATTTTGGGAACACCAGGCCTTGGAATCAAGGGCTGTAAATCTTTGCAAACTCGTAAAAACACCATTAATTTAAGAAAAACATTTCATGGAATTTCCAGGTCTTTACATTCTTGCCACCTCATGGCTTTACGTCCCCATAAGCTACAACTCGAACTAAGGGAACATATGGGGGTACTGAGTATGCATCTGAGCCTCCCGCTCCCTTGTGCTCTCCTAGAGGTTACTGTACTACCATAGAATATGCACTAGAGGTATTTACCATCCACGTATGACCCACTCCTATTTATTCTAAATCTCCACTGGAACCTCCAGGAAATTCTCCTCGTCATTGATGTCTATCTCTCCATGGTGATGATGTGGGAAGGATTGTGAAGGTATCTCCTCAACTGAGATATGTGGAAGACATGGTGCACCCGGTGCAACTAAGGTGTAAGATCTAAGTGATAAGAAACCTCACCTACTCTAATGAAGACCAGGAAAGGACCGATGAATCTTAGAGATAGCTTTCCACCTTAGCAAAATCAACACAGACCTCGTCGAGGTGAGACCCGTAGAAAGACGTGGTCTCCATCCATGAACTATAAAACCCTCTGTCTCCTATCTTCATAGGACATATACCTTCTATGTGCAGTCTTCATCCACTCCTGGATGATCTGCACCTTCTCGGTGGTAGCTCGCACCACCTCTAGTCCCACTAGTGCTGACTCCCCTGGGTCTGTCCAACACAATGGCAATCTGCAGGGTCGGCCATACAACAACTTTTAAGTTTCCATATTGATGGTAGAGTGATAGCTATTGTTGTAGGCAACCTATACCAATAATAAGTGGTCCTCCAAGCTATGACCAAAGTAGAGGACACAAGAACGAGCATGTCCTCGAGGTTCTTAATGGACCGCTCTGTCTGGACATTCATTTGAGGATGGAAGACGGTGCACAGATGAAGTTGTGTCCCGAAAGCTTCCTACAACCCCTACCATAGCCAGGATGTAAAACATGTTTCACAGTCGTAGACAGTAGAATAAGGTACACTATGTAAACGCACAATCCCTTGTCCATATAGGCATCCCAAGCTCTCTACTAAGCCTTGCTCTCAGACCGGTAGGAAGTCGGCCAACTTGGTGAGTCTGTCAATGATCACCCTTATCGAATCGTGACTCCTAGATGTATGTGGAAGATCCATCATGAAGTACATGGATATCCCATCCCACTTCTACTCTGGGACCTCTAAGGGTTGTACGAAGCCTACTAGTACCTGTGCTCTACCTTCATTTACTAAAATGTGAGGGATCATGAGACAAACTCTGCTACCGCCTTCTTCATACCTGGCCACTAGTGCTGTCATCTGAGGTCTTGATACATTGTCGCCACTCCTGGATATACCTCTAGAGGGGATATGTGGATCTACCTCAACACCTCCTCCTAAACAGACATTTGAACCATAGTTTGTTCTCTGTAGAAAATGATGTACTCCCCACCTTCTGAAAATATATCAGGTGACTGCATTGTGCATATTTGAGCACATCGCATCTCATAGTCACAGTCCACATGTTGTGCCTCCTTGACTCACTGAATAAGTGGAGGATTGACTATAAGAGAAAGTAGAAAGGATTCTCTATCCCTATTAGAAAAGGATATCTGTATGGAATCAAACTGCCATGTCACCTCTCCTATCATCTATATACTAGTCCTCCTGTTGAGTGCATCGGCAACAATGTTCCCCTTCACAGGAGTATAGAATATCTCAAAGTCATAGTCCTAGAGGAACTCAAGCCATCACCGCTATCTCAGGTTCAGGTGTTTTTTTAGAGAAGAAATACCCGAGACTCTTGTGATCAGATTACATGGTAAAACATTCGCACATCAAATAGTTTCTCAATATCTTCAAGGTGAAGACCACCGCTTTTAACTCCATGTCATGGGTAGCATAGTTTTTCTCGTGAAGTCTCAAATGCCAGGAACTACATACGATCACCCCTCACACTTGCATCAAGGCACACCCAAGTTCGGTCCCTGATGCATTGCAGTAAACTACGTACCTTATGCCTTCCTTTTGGAGCCTCAAGATGGGGGCACTAGTCAGCCTCTGCCTCAGCCTCAGCTCCAGAAAGCTCTGCTGGCATCTCTCTGACCACACAAAGGGTTTACATTTTTTCGTAAATGCTGATAGTGGTGCTGAAACTCTGGATAAGTTTGGAATGAATCTTCGATAGTATCCAGGAAAGCCCAAGTAACTCTGAACCATCTTCAAACTTCTAGGTGGCTCCCAAGAAAGTAACGCCTTGATCTGCGCTACGTCCACTACAACTCCAGCCTCCAAGATAATGTGTCCCAAGAAGTGATCCTCTTGAATCCGAAACTGGCACTTCAGGATATTACCATAAATATGGTGCTCTCAAAGTGTGTCCGGTACTACCTGCAAATGGTAGGCATGCTCCACCTCAGTAGTCGAGTAGATCAAAATGTGTCCGATGAAAACTACGGTAAAGCGATCAAGGTATGGCTAGAATATCCTGTTCATGAGACACATAAACACTTCTGGAGCATTGGATATGCTGAAGGGCATAACCAAGAACTCATAGTGGTTGCACCGACACCTGAAAGCCATCATCTGCACATCCTCGTCTTGAACTCTAATCTGTTGATAGCCTGAGCTGAGGTCTATCTTCGAGAACCATCAAGATCCCCTGAGCTGATCAATGTGGTCGTCAATCCTTGGGATTGGGTACTTTTTCTTCACGATCACTAGGTTCTGGCAACGGTATTCGACACAGAGCCTCAAGCTCCCATACGTCTTCTTGGAAAACAGAATTGGGGTAGCCCAGGGAGAAACACTAGACTGGATGAATCCCTTCCCATGCAAGTCCTCTAGCTATACCTTCAGCTCAATAAGTTTAGCGGGAGCCATCCGATAAGCTGGAGTAGATATCAGTGCCATCCCGAGGTAAATATCCATGTAGAAGTCCACCTCTCTAAAAGGAGATAGTCTAGGGAAATCGTCGGGGATAACATCCATGTACTGGTCCACCACTACAGGATAAGTCAGACTCTCCACATCAACCGCTCTGATGGTAATGCAAGCCAACTCATGAGTGATCTGCTACACTATCCTCCGAGTATGTCCAGCCTGCACTACAATCGTTCCCCTCTCTCCGTTGAAGGTGAATATGGTCCCATCCGTGAGGACACACCGCACTTTGCGCCTAATACAATCGATATGAGCATGGACTGTAGATAACCCGTCCATACTAAAGATGACGTCATAAGGCCTCGATGCCACTATGAGGAGATCCCAGCTAAAGATCTCGCCTCCTAGAGTAAGTTCACACTACCGAAACCAGTGTGTAATATTCGAGTCTACTCCCGTAGGAGTCTCTAGCTGAATGGATTGAGCCAACAGCTCTGTCGGAATCTCCGAGCACTGAACGAGGGTAGTGGATATGATTGAATGACTAGAACCTGTGTCTATAAGTACTACATCTAGGGTCAAATAGAAAAATATAGTACCTCGAATCAACTCTGGAGTGGTATGGTCATAAGCCTCAGTCACCTAGAGCTGAGCTCTCCCCTGTCCACCTGCTCCCTTCGGTCTGGGTGGACCTCCAGGTGGTGGTGGTGGTAACACCTCATATCATCGTCCACCACCAGCGGCATGACAAACTCCTTTTCCATGTACACTTTCTCCCTATGTACAACCTCGTTCGAACCTATAAATTTTCTTGGGATGTCCCTCAATAGTATACGGATCGTCAAAACAGCGGGTCGGATAGTCACGAGACATGTGTCCCTGCCCGCTGAAAATGAAGCATTTCCCGCTCCTTGCATGATTGGATCTGTCTCGTGTGCCCCGCACAACTGAACCGGTATCCTGAGGACGTCCAAAGGATGGTCTGGTCTTCTTAGACATCTATGAAAACTGCCTCCTGACAGCTATAGAAGAATCTTCTACGTGATGTACGGTGGTGGGTCTCGCTGCTGGTGATAACTCATCAAGGAAACTCTCTACTAAGAGGGCACGATCCAACACCCTCGCCTGCATCGGGATGCTAAGGGAGATCATCGAGGCTTTGATCTCTCACCTGAGCCCATGAACGAAGGTCTGGTCCTTGACTAATGGGTTCCGTACCATATATGTGTATTATCACGAGAGGTCGGTAAACCTTGATGAGTATTGTGCCACTGTCATGCTACCCTGCTGGAGATGAAGTAGCCCATATATCTGCACCACACGTAGGGTGGCTAGGACATACTCCACCTAGAACAGGCTCTTGATGTCTTCCCAGAGCAGTGTCACCTCATCATGAACCTGGAACATCAGGCTCCACCATCTTCCAGCTGCTTCCTAATGGAGACTTGCGGCAAGGATCACCATAAGGTTGGACAGTGTCCCTAGTATCCTAAAGACTCTCACCATAGCCTCCAGCCAATCCTCAACTGCCTGTGGGTCCGTCTCTCCCCTAAACCTGGGCGTCCTTTGGCAATGGAACTCTTGAAATGTGCTCAGGTGGTGTGCACTCTCTACTGCTTGGGCTAGTGGCATCGGTGGCCCAACGGGTAGTGGTACCACTGGTTCCCCTACTGTGATAGGGCCCTACACCGAGGCCCCATTGCTCGGAGAAATAAAATCTCGTAAAAATCTCAGAATCCTTACTGGCTATCTGTGTGGAGGCATCCTGAAAAGAAATAGGTGAGCCACAGTTAATAAGTTATACCTACTGAGATGACTCAAAGAGATCACAATTGAAACTCTTGAAACACACACACAATCATTGTTTTTGTGCACTGAGTCGGAAATCAGAGGTCAGGGTCCTGATGTATGGATACGTTAGCCACCACACCAACACTGGACTCCCTAGAATGATAACTACACTCAATACTCTTAACGTTATTGCTTCATAGTAAGACATATCAGAGTCTTATGTTCAACGGTAGAACCGACTCCTCTGATACAAATTTGTCATGACCCGTCCCCCATGGCCCATATAGTGACTACCCCAGGCCGGCCTTCCATTGGCCAGAGGCTGGCATCTATCACCAAAGGCATAAATCCATAAACTGGGAAGGATTTCATTTATAAACTGAAACACACACAAAAGAGTACGCAACTGGAATTAAAACTCTTAGTACAAAATGTATACAGAAGAAGTGTTGGAAAGTAAAAGGGGTCAGAAATACAAGACCAACTATAAAGTACAAGGAAAAGACAAAACAACTTGAAGGTGAAAAGAAACTCCTAGATCATCCACCAAGGATTCTACATGAAGGGTTGGTATAGATATCCTCATTAGCGCTCTATGTCCATCGGAATCCTCGTTGCACCGACTCGTTGTACGGTCCACCTCTGGGTAACGTCTAGTCCTGGAACTCTCAGAATTCGTCAGTGTTGTCTGTCATCTACATCCAAAACAACGTTGTGAAGGCATATCCCCTACAGGGTGTATATAAATATAAAACATAGGGACTCTAATACCCTCATGGTCTCACTATATCCAACAAATATACACCACTACGTATGAAATAAACCGAAAATACCACTTAGGTATATGCCCATACATATACCAAAGTTTATCAAATGACACATCTCAATCATGAGGAAACACAAGAGTTACTGACATAGCTCACATGGTATACAACATCTATAAAGTGGTACAGATGATCAGATATAGCCACGAAGTAATCTAAGCTATCAGACCAACACATGATCCAAGACAAGATATTCTGTCAGACCAACACATGATCCAGGAACAGAAGTCAAGACTGTCAGACCAATAAATGATCCAGGAACAGTCGATAGAGCTGTCAGACCAAAAAATGATCTAGGTCCAGCTATTCTGTTGGGACAAAACATGATCTAGGTACAAAAATTATAACTGTCAGACCAACACATGATCTAGGAACATTCATCGGAACTGTCGAACCAACACATGATCCAGGAACAGTCAATAGTGCACAGCCAGCCACAGAGTTCCACTCAGTTATGCTAGCTTTCGGGAGGGTTTTCCCTTAAATAGAAGTTTCGATACATAAACATTAATGAATTACCTTGATGAAGTATCTTAAGGGTTTAACTTGTCATATGGGTCTCAACGGAACGGATGGCGCGTCGATCAGACGCCCCATCTGTGAGTTATTGGCATTTCCATTCCAAGGGCCCGATTGGATTTTAGGTTCCATCCAACCCGACCATACCCTAATTGTGTCCAAAACTCAAGCAGGTATGCTAAAAGAACCTTCTCACTCTAATATTTCCTTCACCACATACGGTTCCTCGATCGGACTCCCGTAGCCAAGGATATGGGAAAATAAGTGTTTTCTGGTCAAACAGTTCCGGACTGGGGTCTGACCCAGCCTGAGGGTCCGACCCGGCCCGTGGGTCCGACCTGGCCTAATGGTCCAACCCAGAACGTGGGGGAAGCCCGGGCCGAGAGTGGCCCTACCCGATGGGGTGGCCCAGCCCGTAGGTGCATCCCGGTCTGAGGGTGGCCCGACCCGTAGGCGCGGCCCGGCCCGGCGAGCTAGCCCGCCTGGCCTAGCTGGCCACACCATGGGGGGTGGGGGTTACACACCCTGTCTTCTGAATTTTAAGTGTGTGGCACTGACCTGGTCTCTGTGGGACCCTTCGGGTCCCCCCTATAACGCAAACCAGCAGCCAGCTCACCCGGCCACTGTTGGCTCCTCCACTGCGGCGCGACGATGTCGTGCATCCTCTACCGTGGCCCAGCTTGGCCATGCCCTCCAGACCCTCTGCGCGGCGTTGCTCATGGTTCGTCTGTCACAGCCCTCCTTTCCGCAGCCTAGTTCTTTGCACGGTGTGATGGGGTCACGCCCCTTTGGCGACCCAGTGGCCCTTGCGCTGTTGGTTCCTCTCGCGGTCCACCTCCGTCATCAACAAACAAGAACAACCAAAGGGGGAGGGTTGGGCCATGTTCGGGCTTTCTGAACCCTCCTCTTCCTGGCGATAACATTTGGCATTTATTAATCCATAAATTTGAACAATGAAGAAAAGAGGTTATAACTCATATATAAAATAACTCCAATCCCCCTACCTCGAGTTCGGTGATCGCTGACGGAGTTGCAGAAGGTGGACGTTGTTATGTCAATGTTGGAGGAGGAAGAGCTCGAAGAAGACAAGTTGAGATGACGTCAGCGGCGTACTTCGTGGGCGGCGGGGAATCCCTGGAATGCCTCGATTGAAGAAGGATGAAGATATTGTTCGTCGTTTTTTTAGAGGTGAGGGGCGTTCTTTGTGTTCTTCGTTGAGAGGATGAAGTTATCTTAATTCTTCCAAGTTTATCCAAGGCTCCACCAAAAGAGAGTTTAAAACCAAAAAGAAATAATATATTTATCTATTATTTTATTATTATCATGATTTCAAAAGAATTCAAAATGTTCCAATTAATTAAGTGAAGGAGTTGGCACATTATTGAGGGGAAGGTGAAGAGACTCTTTACTTAATTGGGTGTTTAAGAGGGTTTAAAGCCAGTGCGGCCCCCAACACATTGATTTCAAGAGGTGTTAAACCATGGGTGGGTCCCACTAAAATAATATACTCCCAAGGGAGGTTATATGTCGGTGGGACCAACCTCTAACCTCCACGTTGAGGTTTTAACCACCAAAAAAATAAAAAAAAGTGTAACTTATTTTTATTTTTTTTAACCTCAAAAATTAACTTCCATTATCATTAGAACGCGACTACGGTTAAAGTTTCTTTAAGCGAATGTTGGTGTTAGGAGTTCAATGGTACCCTCAGATTTCAATTATTAGGACCGATTCAAATGTTACAAAATCCCACTCGTACGTTTTTTTGAAAGTACTTGAACTAAACTTCAGAAATTGATTCTAGGCACACCGGGCCTCGGAATCAAGCGTCGTAAATTTTCATAGACTCATAAAAATCCCATGAATTTAAGAAAACAAATTTACATAATTTCCGGGTCATTACATATTATATTTATATAATGGTTAAAATTATAAAGATTATGCAACCATGAACATATTATTTTTACCAAAAATGTTAAAACATACACAAATAACAACGTAGATACTAGTCGAAACATGAATATAATATGGAAATGTGAATAAATGGGTAACAAAAGGTAATAAGAAAATTATATATGGAATGATATATTTTTTTTGATTATTTAAGATATTTATAATAAACTAATATTTTTGATAAATTGCTTTTTAATTTGTATAATGGAAATCAAAACATATGGTTAGATTGTTTTGTATCAATTTTCATTCATTGAAAAATATGTTATGTTATAAATGTATTTTAGTTTAAGATGTGTACATACAGTCCCTTTTACATAAAATATCTGGAATTTATTTATTATCATTATATTTTATGTACCATTTAACATTATTTATTCATGGTTCTTACAACTCAAAATTCCAAATGACGTAATGATTTTATGTTACAATCACACCATTTATCAGGAATGTTTATGAGTATATTCACGATGATGAAATTTTATGATCAAATTCTCAAGAAACTCATTAATTTCATTATCCATTGGATATATCATAATAATATATGTTTTCCCTCATTTTCCATTCTTTATGCACTCAATATTTTAAAGGTATGTTTTTTTAAATCATACTTATTTCACTATTTTTTCAAAAAACAATTTCTCATCCAAAACCTTAATTTATAATAAAATTTTTTCAATTTTTTTTATTAAATTATAAAAAAAAATTATTAAAGATATTTTTACCAATGTTTAAATTTTCTCACAATTTTTTAAAGGAATGTTCATATCATTTTCCTAAAAATGTTGGTATATATTTTACTGAAAATGTAAAAGGAATCATTGATTTAACGTTTATGGAATTAAAGAAATTTCTACCATCATGCCCATTTTTTTATTTTAAGAATTTTTTATATTTTTTAAATGGTATGTTCAAAGAAAATATTTTCCATAATGTTTTTCATTTAAAAATAATCAACAATGAAATGAAATTTTCATGGAGAAATGTTTTAAATGATGTTTTATATATTTTTTAATAATTTTTCTAATTTATTTTCAATGAAATTTATTTCCAACATATTTTATGAATTTTTAGTTTTAAAAAGCTATTTTAAAAGAAAAAAATTCTTCCACATGAAGCATTACATGCGATTTATCATTCAAATAAATTCTTTTCCTATGATGTCATCCTATGGTATAAATTATGAATTACTAGGATATTAACCATGTATATTTTTCATATTATTAATATGAATGGTTTATAATGATAATATCTTTATGAAACATTTTCCTCCTATATGGGATACACTACAATAAAATTCGTAAGAAACCCACTTATTTCTTTATGTGTATTCTATGATTAAATGATGAAATTATTATGAACACCATCACTTTTACAAAGGTAATTATATGATGAAATGTTTATGAAAGGAATTTTTATTTAATGGGTTATGATATGATTAATGTTCTGTGATACTATCAAATTCATATTAATGATTTTCATTATCTGACAAGTGGGACCTTTATCTAACTCAAATTCATTGGGTAATGATTTATATTTCATGATATAGTAATGATTAGAATTGGGTATATAATTAGTTCATTAAGTGTCTTTTAGACTATGATGGTCTAGAAGTGAAGGTCAACTTTGATGTTGGTTTGGGGAGTGAACCCAATCAACAATGTTGTCCTTGGGAGTATGATTTGAACAATATGAAAATTATTTTCTATGAATTTGTGTATTCGAAAAATCTATTTCTTATGTCAATTTTATGCTCTCATTTCCAATATTATTTGATTCAATTATTCTTAATGTCTTATTAACTTCCAATATTTATTCCATGACATAATATTATAATCTTTTATAGGATGGTTATGGTTTTGAAATGTTATGATAATTTTCTCACACCCTCATGTTAATGTTATACTTATGTATTTTCCAGGTTTACCATTACTAGGAATCAGTGCTCAAACTTTCTTATATTTTCTTTCCCCAAGATATGAATAAATGTATTACGTGTTATATATCTAAGAGGGGTACTATTTACAAAGAACATAGTAGGATACGATCTCGTTCACATATTCATTAATTATTTATGCTTCCATTTTTCGAAAGATACTATAAAATTAAAATTATAAGGAAATTGTTTTGGTAATGTAATAAATCTTAAGAAATAAATAATGCAATATCAATTTTTGAGAATATTATCTCATTATAAAAAACTATAGTAAGAACAATAGTTTTTAATTTTTTTAATAACATGGATTCTAAAACCCATTTTTTGAAATTATTAACAAATTTACCCACTTTTCTATAAATACCAACCCATTCTTCGATTCCTCCAAATTCACAAGACTTTTGGAATTATTTTATTCAATATCTGTCTCTATATTGTCCTTAAATTACATTTTTAAAATTTCATTGAGATATTCTTAGGCTTTGAAAACCCACTTTTCATGTAAGGGAGTCACTTCACCTCCCATTTTATTCATGCACATCTATAATCACAAGTATTAGTGTTTAAATTGATTATATTATCATATGCTCATAAAAGTTCCTTTACAATCCAAATTATTCCTTATTAATTAGATTCCAACTTCTTATCTCAATAATGTCCTTCCATAAATGGGTTTTTACACCTGTAATGTTGTCAAAACCATTCCTTGATTTTCTATGATATAAATTAGTGACTTGAATACCCACAACTATTTTCATTCACTGGTATTTATATAGTAATTATCATTCTTAAATTGTTTGAACATTTATGTATTAAACCCACCTCCCTTAATCGACGATTAAAATAATGAAATACATTTTTTATGATATATAGTATATGTGGAATTAAATAATTAATAAATGTGAAGGGAGTAATTTAATAGAATTCTATTGAATTGGGTTAATAATTAATCTCAATAGATAACAAGTTTATGATACCTTTGTGAATAAATATGATAAGATCTTTTATATGACTTTTGTTATAGACCATAGTGATATGTTTATTCTTTTACTATTTTTATTTTTCATCCAAATTTCAATATTATGTGACACGTACATGTGATTAAAACCAATTGTTTTTCCACATGATTTATACATAATGACTTTTCAGGTTCTGTTTCCTCTATTTTTTCATCTTATTTATTTGTTATAATAATTTTCTACTAATTTATGTTCCCCTAAAATCATTTGAGGTGATGTAACATTGGGTGGGAAAAAAGAGGAGTCATTAAATGTGTTTAAATAATGTTTATTTCTTTGTTTTTTTATATAATTCATTTCATTGTTATCCTAGATTTCAAGACACTAAACCAAAATATATCCTTATCGGTTTTTTATGAAATATTTTGTGTTGGAATTATGTTAAGAATGAATTATGAAAAAGCATGGCCTCTATACCTTAAGGGGTAAAATTTAAGATTAAAATTAAGAATAATCTACGGAATAACATATTTAAATGTTTCCACTCAAGCATTATCGTTTTGGAATTATATTAGTGCATGGTAAATCAAGGAACGGTTATTCAAAGATTCATCCATCCCAGAAAATTTTAATTTAGTAAATATTTTGTCAACATGTGTTAAATGAATCATAAATTTAGTGGGAAAATAGTTAATATATATAGAAACAAAATACTAGAATAATAATTGTTCATATTATTTAATATAACAGAAAAACATGCATGGAAATTTATAGGACTAAATTGGAGGGAATTTTGGATATATTACTAGCTTATATATATGTACATACAATAATATTAAAAAAAATCACTATACAAATCAAATAATGGTGGTTTGGTTATTAGAATAAACTTATACATATATATATATATATCTTTCACTTATTTATCTATCTCATTTTTGTCTATGGTGTTCTCTGTTAGTGATTATTATCTCAGTGAAAATGGATAATTTACATTATTTTTAAAATGGATGAAGTGCTGTTATTCTTTGAGCATTTTATGATTAGATATATCTCTCTATTATATTCTGGTAATTTCAAAAGTTTTTAAACCAATTGTAGTGATTAGTTTCCCTATTCTCTCTAATTAGGTGATTGTACTTCCTTATTCATATATATTATTTTTCTTGAAATTATTAGTTATTCATATTATTGAGTTTGAATTGGATAGTGTTTCTTACAAAATATATATCCTAAATAAAACTATAAAGAGTATAATACTATAAGAAGATATCAGAGTGTGGGTTCAAAACATTTAAAATGAGAGGGTATTATGTGATGCATCAGGATAAATAAATTGAATTCATATTTTTGAATTATGTTTTTAGAGAACAATAATGGCATTACATTAATCTATAATGGATTTCAATTTATTCTACTAACTTCTTTTTTTTATTTTTATTTCTTTTCCATTAATTTATGTCTATATTTATAAGTCACTTGAAGTTTTATAAGGCCTCTAATATATTAGTATTTCTATTAAGTGGTATATTTTAGTAATAAACAGTGACAATTAAAAAATAGTTTTTGTTTCCTTCTTATAAGATCAACCATTATTATTTACTATAATACATGTTTTGATTATAAAACATATATTGATAGGGAGATTTCTATAACTTCAATTACTTTTTAACAAATAATAAGTATTTTTTCTATGACTTATTAATGAATAAGATAGAATTAAATAAAAATAGTAATTCCTAATCAAAATGAAATCTCATGTATAGATAATTATGAACATTAAAAAACCTATATCTATACTATTGATCTAACACACCTTAAGTAACAATCCCTATGTGGAAGGAAAAATTCCTTACATTATTGAGTTAATAATTATAATAAGTGATTAAAAATAATAAAATAAGGATAAAAACTAAAATAAATTAAAATTGGAATTTAATTATATAAATTGAATTTTTAATTAAAACAACATAACATTGATAATAAAAACGAATATAAAATCACTCAATAAAACTAATGAGATTTAGAGAAGAAGAAAAAAGTCCCATAAAAATACCCTATTTATAATCTTAATCATTACGATATAGAAATGATTTTCATTAACAAAAGATGATATATAAATAGAGATATAAATACCTATATATTATCTTATAAAATATTCAAACACTATGAGTGATAGTGCTATATCATGTTTGAAAAATAAACCTTTTTAAATGTATGATTCTCCTAGGATATTTAATGGATACAGAACATGCCCCATGTGAATCCTAATTTTCCAAATTTCTGAACTTTTTCTATCCTTTTGGATGCCTCTCCTCTACCAGAGCCTCCCCCATAAGCAGCATGAGAGCTCCCTATTTCTCCTTCCAAGGTGATTATTTATGAAATTTTTTAAAGGATCTCACCTAGAGGGGAAGAGGAGGATTCAATGTCTGGACCCACCCTGAAAGATATCAAACTCCACCCTCCTCCCTTGCTGTGGAATCTATTTCCTCAGTTTAATGATGTCTTAGTGGGAGGGTTTCATTCTAGTGTTGACGAGGGTAGTCTTATGATCAAATACTCTTTGGAATCCTTTGTGGAAGCAATATACCTACAAGACGTGACTCTCGGGGTGTGGTTTGGTGGGAAAAATACATTTATCCCTTTTTTTGGAATCTTCATGTGTTTGTGAGGCCTGTTGATTTCTAGAATTGTTTTCTAGTTGAATCATAGTTCATTATATGTTGTCCTAACATCTAGATATAATATTGTTACGTCTTGGTCTAGAACCCTTTGGTGGTGGTGGGAGACAATGTATCAATATCTTCCATTAGTTGTTGACTATTCATGAAGACTAATATTCTCTTCATGAGATGATCTGGGTAAACCTTATTGGCCCACATACCATTTATTAACATCATCTTACATCACATTAAATAGGATTACATTAGTGTTTTTGACCATAGATGATCAAACCTTGTCCCTTTAGAATTCATCTCAGTCCAACATTCATGTCTAAGTGGACCTCTCCCACCCTCTGTTGGCATGCCCGCCTCTCATGGATATGGCCTCAGTTTCATGGTATTAGAAGTTGTTCTATTCATTTCTGGCACACTTTTTTTCTGAATGTTACCATCATGGACACTCTCTATCAGTATGCAGTAAACATATATCATATTTCACGCATCTCATTAGTTATATCAGTTTGACACTAAATAATTCTCACATCCAAGGTACACCACCCAGATCTCAATAGATCTTTATGTGATGAGTTTCACATTTTCTACCTCATCGTATTTTTCCATCCTAGTATACCTGTACCTAGATAGTCCAGTCACAAGATTATCCCTCATTATAGAGTTTAATTTCATGATCTATGTTAAGAGTGATATTTATGAGGTGGAATATCCATATCGTCCTTCCACATTATCATTTTCTTCTAAAAGAACATATATAGTTCATCCTTCACCCACTACAAGACCCCACAAATGGTATATTACTTTCTCAGGTGACCTTTAATCCAGGGATATTTTTAATCCTACTAGATGGATGGATTATGGTCCAACATTATCTAATCACTATACCCAATCATTGAAGTAATCTTGAGTCACCCATTACCAAAATCACCTACCTCTACTCCTTAAGTTATGGGATCCTTTTTTATCCCTCTAATTTTATTTTCTAACAACAAATGTGAATAACCATATGCTTAGGATGTCCTTATTACTCTAGTTCCATCTTCTTCACCTAATCCTAATGACATCTTCACTAGATATATGTACAAGAACATCTTAGATCACTCTTCCTACCTAAAAAATGTCCCTTCAATACCTAGGGATAAATCAATTTTGAACTTTGTTTTGATGATTTCTCTGATGATATACAACACCCACGACACGGAGGTTTTGGTTGAAACTTAATTTTTTCCTTTTAATAAAAACATGTATAATTTTTTCTTTGTAATAATACTTGGTCCTAATAAATGTCTTATAAATTTTCTTCCTTTGGACATAATATTTATATTCTGAACTTTTTTAATGAATATTCTATATATAAAAATGTTTTTAATTTTTTGGAATAATTCTATAATTGTTGATAAGATTGGTGCATCAGATAATTCAGCTTAACTATGGTCATATATGGTCCTTTTATTTTCTTTTTTTCCTTCATTTAAACAAAATATGAGGAACATGATAGGGAGAAACTATATAATGAACTGGACTACTTCATACTAGGGGACTGTTCATGGTTTGTTAAAAGTTACTTCAACAAGACCAAGTTATTGTATAAGAAGAATAGAGGAGGGATCAATCCATGGAAATATTGAAATGATGTTTTCTTCTTTACATCCAAGAATGGTCTCTCTTATATGGGTTTCAGTGGTGATATGTATAAGGACCATGCCCTAAAACATAAATTATATTTAATTAAGTAAATCATTTACAATGAGTATCATTTCATGTTTAGCATCTTAGAGAATTAGGACATGACTATAACATCTAAAAAGATTACAATGTAGACACTTTTACCCAGTATACATTTTTTTACAAAATAGGAACTCTTGAAAAAATGAGTAATGTCGAGATCAATGTTTAAGACAGTATGAATTTTCCATGATCCCATCCTTGACCATATTCTACATTATGTCTTGTGAAAAAAATTTCAAAAACATGGGATGAGCATAAAAAGATCAGTAAGGGATACACAACGAAGGAAAACTGTTAGACTTTCAAAACAACAAGTAAACTATGAATAATTTAACACAAAGAATACTTTTTACCTTTAGGAAGTAGTAAATACTCTTCAATGAATAAAAGATCATTACTTACCCTTTTGTAACTGATAGATTACCATAAAACCCATATAAAAAACACATAACATATAAAGGTAACTTGGGACATAAACATACTTAAATGGAATAACCATACAGTCTACTTCCACAAATATCACTAAATTGAATAGCCATACGGATGACTTACATAACAAATGCATTGGAGGTTATAATGTACCCACCCATCCTGGTATTCATGGCACCACCCGTCATTTGGTTTATCACGTAACCACCCATCAAATGTCCAAGTACCATTATACAATCATAAGACATAAAACAAATATCAAGGAAAGAAAACATTTACACATTTCAATCACAATATTTCACTTAAATATATTAACATAACAAATAAATTATCAAAACCATTTTCAATACCAAAATACATAAAATAGTACATGGTATTTATTTTCTTTTAAAAACATTACGGATTATTAAGGAAGCCAAATATCAAGTAGTACTCACAGTGGTGGAAAAGTCATCGTCCCTGCGTACATTAAAAGAAACATTCATTTTTTTAGTTTAGTAAAACAATTCATAGAAAAACATTCCCTTTGAATGAAATGAAAAGTTAAAGGTGTTTATATGGCGTAGAAATGAAAGTCTTGTATTAAAAAAATATGCCTCAATGAAAGGGGATTTAGACGAAGTTCCTTACCTTGTGTTTGACATCACTTGATCGTTCTTTAATATCTGGAATAATAAACTAGATATAATTTATACTTGCTTAAGAACCTTATTCAAGTTCATTATTCCTTTTATAACTCTTATTACCATGTTATGAACATTATGTAATCATTTAAGTTAATAACAGTCATTTTGTCGATATTTGGTACTTGAGTCAAAAATAAACTTCTTATAATTACATGTTCTTCATGTGGTAAAATATAAAATATCTACAGAATTATATTCATGATGTAGATATCCTATATATCATATATATCAAGTATATACATGCATTTATAATATTAAATAACATTTAGAGGTATGAAATAAAACGCACCGTTCATGGAGACGGTAAGTCATACGTACACATGAACACTACTTTCATTTCTATTTCAAATTTAGTGGAATGAAATCACAATGATATAGAATTAAATTATAATTCCATTATAATATTATATATAATATTATTAAATCTATCCTTTATACATCCCACATATGGCATTAACGATTCAAATCACTTTGAGGGGGCGGTAGTCCGCACTTCCTAAAATGAATTTATCATGTTTATCCATTATGGAAACCATAAAGGTATGACATAAATGAAAAATACAAAAGAATAAGGAAAAAATAATCATAATATACATAATATATAAATATAGTGACATCTTAATGGCCACCATGAGAGGCAGGAGGAGATATTTGAACAATCATCGTTTCGTGAGGCAGTAGTTTGTCGTCCACAAAAACAGTACATTCTTCACCCATTAGATGGAGGTGTGTGTATGTCTTGCTCGAATCCTTCTCATAATGACATATTTGTATATTTAATATACTAGTTTTGTTACAAAATAGAGGAATAAAAAGAGTTTAGGGGGCTTGAGAAGCAAAATAAAACAAAAGAACATAAGAGAAAACATTATAATTAAATCTGGTAACTCTCCATGGTTTGAACCAAAAGGGTTTATTAAAGAGAATTAGGCCAAAGGAAAGGCTTCTCGGATGAATAGAGGGGTCTTGGGAGCTTATTTGAGTTGATTTTTGATGAGCCAAAGCACTTGAGAAGTGTGTGAAATGGGTAGGAAGTGGGGACTTTTTATATGGTATAGGACGGGATCTTTTGGAAAGCATGAAACTATTATTTTATTATATAATGATTTTCAGTTTCTAAAGGTCCAAAAATTATTAATGTCGAAGCTAAGGTGGCCCATGTTTGAAATAAAATCATCCAGTAAGAATTGTACATGTGTTGGATATTATTTTAAACATTATCTTCTAATTTATTTAAATCATTCATTAATGACGTAAACACTTCATCATCATTGTGTCATAAATAATTTTATTTCTTTGAAGTCTAAAAATTAAAAAAAATTACCATCTTGTATGATTTATTTTTTAGATTTATAATTAATATTTACAGTCAAATATATCAATTATATAATCCCATGTAAAAAACTGATTAGTAAAACAATACATGTTTGTGAAATGTTTTTGACTTTAAATAAAAGGTATTAATGTCATTATCTTACCCATGTGGCTCCATGGGGTCCCACAAATTGACCCATGGATTGTCTTGGTCTGCAATGACTCATCCAATAATGATATGACACGTTGTAAGGTGGATTCATATTATTATAACATCATATTCACCTTAAATTACACAAATTAAATTTAATCGTGATCTATAATACTTAAAAGATTTTATTCACCAAAAAATAATTTTCATCCAATTGAAACAAATTTTACATACTAATGACAGCCATGTGTGTCATATTTTTGAAATTCAATTCACTAATGTGGTAATCTTTTGTTTAAACAAAAAATTCAGTTTTTAACTACCACTTAGTGGTTTCACTATTCATAAAAAATTGAAGTTTTTTCAGAAAAATAAAAAAAATACACCCTAAGATATATTTGATATTTTGAATTCAAAAATTATGTCTATTTTAAAAAATTATAAACATAGAAGTTGCATTAATTAATTTAACAATTAATTCTTATTGTCAAAATAAATAGCTTATTTTTAAGAAACAATATATATCAAAATATTGACACTTGTTTTTGTCCAATTTCAAAGTGAATTTAATTCCAAAGTCCATCATTGTATTAAATGGTAAAAATATGTTCTACTTTTACTTTAAATCATATTCAAAAGATAATTTAATCATATAAATAAATTATATTAAAATTATGTTTTGAATTAAAATACAACACTTTTCACTAATTCATTAAAAATGAACTTTATTAGAAAAATAACAAAAACATACACAATGTAAATTTTGATGTCCTGATTCTAAAGTTGGATTTAATTTGGTCCAATAGAATTTATATAAGTGTCCAAAACTATTTTTAAAGAGATATCTCCGTAAAAAGGTGATTAATCGACCTTTTAGTGAATAATAGAGTACCTATGCCTAAAATTGTATTCTTTTCTTATTTTAAGCCTTTATATTTTATTGGATAAATGTAAAAACATTTAAAAAACATATATAATCATATTTTAGTTATTTCTATTCATTCCACCCAATACAAAGACTATTTGTTAACTACCATTTAAAATAATATTATTATATTATTAGTGTGCAATGTAAAATTTCAAAGAAAATCGTTGTTGCGTATTAGGTACGCTATCGAACATATCAACCCCTTTAATGTAAAATTAATATTTAATTCAAAAATATTAATAAATATGAAAATGTCTTATTCTTTATTTACCTGGGATGTTACATCCCTCCCCCATTTTGGGAATTGTTTCCCCATAATTTTATTCACTTATAAAAGTAAGTGGGGGTATTTATCCCTCATAGAATTTTCAGATTCCCACGTTGCCTCTCCAACTATATGGCTTTTCCATAAAACCTTCACCTGATAAATTGCCTTATTTCTCTACACTTGCACTCTTCAATCAATAATTTAGACTAGTTTGTCTTCACATGAGAGATTCTCTTACAACAGAACTACCACTGGGCTCAAAACATTATATGGATCTTCCATATACTTTATCAACATCGAAACATGAAAAACATTTTGTACTTGGGACAAATGTTGAGGTAATTACAATCTGTATGCAACTGATCCAACTTTCTCCAGGATTCCAAAAGTTATATTGAACCTCAGACTCAACTTTTCCATCTTTCCAAAATGCATCACCCTTTTCCATGGAGAAACATTGAGAAAAAACTGATCACCAACATCGAAAGATTGATCTTTCCTCCGGTTATCCGCATAACATTTCTGTCTGCTCTGAGTTGTTCTCATGTGCTTCTGAATCAACTGAACTTTTTCTACCATCTCTTCAACCAGTTCTGGTCCCATCAGCTTCCATTCCCCTACTTCATCCCAAAAAGTAGGAGTTTTACATCGTTTTCCATATAATGCTTCAAACTAAACAATATGTATACTAGAATGAAAATGGTCGTTATAAGAAAATTCAACCAAGGAAAGATGTTGGTCCCAACATCCCTATTAATCCATCGTTCAAGCACGTAACATATCCTTGAAAGATTGAATTTTTTATTAGGACTACCCATATGATTGTGGATGAAAATATGTACTAAAATGTAATTCAGTACCCAATGACTTCTGAAGGTCTTTCCAAAAGTTAGAAGTTAACTTGGGATCACGATCAGATACAATGGAGAGCGGAACTACATGTAACTTTACTATCTCTTTAAAATACAACCGAGAAAGTTGATCTAGAGGGAATTTATCTCGAATAGGATGGAAATGAGTAGATTTAGTCAATCGATCAATAATAACCCAGATTGCATTATTACCTTGAGATGTTTTTCTAATCCCACAACGATGTCCATGGATATATTTTCTCATTTCCACTCTGGAACCGGTAAAGACTGAAACATACCTTCCGGTAACATCCAATCTGCTTTAACCTAATAAAAATTCAAACACTTCACAGTAAAATCAGTAATATCTCTTTTCATTCCATCCCACCAGTAATAGTCCCGCAGATCTCTGTACATCTTAGTACTGCCAGAATGAACTGAAAATGGGGAACTATGAGCCTCACATAACAACTCATTCTTCAACTGTGAATCCCAAGGCACACATAATCTCTTCCCAAATCTCAAGACATAATCATTATCAATGTTAAATTCAGGAAACATACCCTTCTTAACCTGCTCTACCTTTTTATGAAACCCACTCTCTTTCTTCTGTGCTTTCTTAATTCTGTCTCATAAAGATGATCTCATTGAAACCTAAAACAAAATAGAAGAACTTATTGCACCAATAATTTCTATTCCAAAGTTCATCAAATAAAAAACTAAAGGATCTCATTCCATATATAGCATGGTTAATGAAGCATTAATTTTTGGACTCAAATCAGCAACCACCTTATTTTCTTTTCCGAGATGGCAATGAATTGTACAATCGTAATCCTTGATTAATTCTAGCCATCTCTTCTGTCTCATGTTCAATTATTTCTGACTGAATATATAATTTAAACTTTTGTGATTGGTATATATTTTAATCTTTACTACATAAAAATGATTCCGCCAAATTTTTAGAGAAAAAAAACAGAAGCTAATTTCAAATCATGTGAAGGGTAACTTAACTCATGAGTTTTCAACTAATGTGTAGCATATGCAATTACAAGATCATTCCGCCTAAGGACACAACCAAGTCCCTTTAACGAAGCATCACTATAGATAACCAACACACCATTTCTGGAGGGAAGTTCCAAAACTAGATCATTCACCAATATTCATTTCAATTCAAAAAAACAATCATCAAATTCTTTTTTCTGAATGAACTTAACACCTTTTCGAGTTAACTTTGTCATTGGACTAGATAACCATGAAACTTTTTCAACAAACCCCTGGTAATAACCTTCCAAACCAAGAAAACTATAGATCCCGGTTATATTTATGGGTCTTGGCCATTCTTCAACAACTTTTGTTTTAGCGGGATCAACAGTTATGCCATTTTTTGAAACAATGCGACCAAGGAAAGAAATTTGTTTTAACCAAAACTCGCACTTACGGAATTTTCCACACAGTTTATTTTCTTTTATGGTTTTCATGGTAACCCTTAAATGAATTTAATGATCCTTTTTAATTTAATAATAATCCAAAATATCATCTATAAAATCTACCACCATTTATCACCTGATTCAACTGATCCATCACTACAGTAAACAACTCAATTATGATTTTAACCATCTCTGGTTGCTGATTCGGAAGGTCATTTTCCTCTGTATGCCTTCCTAGAAAAGATGCTATGTTTCCTTTATGAAAAAAATTCACAACACAATCATATCTTAGATGAATCAACATGGTAATCTGTAAATGCTATATCAAATCAATATTAACATAAATTACTTTATGCACATTTATTTAACAATACCCTAACTCCTAAAGTTATCTAAACTGACATCTGATACAAACTATAAGGACCCAGCCTTAAAAATACATAATATTCAATTAAGTAAATAATTCACAATGAGTATCTTTCTAGGTTCAGTATTTTAGATAAATAAGATATAACTATAACATCTCAAAAGATTATAATGTAGACACTTTTACCTAGTATCCATTTTTTTACAAAACATGAACTCTCGAAAAAAAGTGTAATTTATAGTCCATGTTTAAGACCGCATGAGTTTTCCTTGATCTCATCCATGACCATATTCCACATTATGTCCTGTGAAAAAAAATTCAAAAACAGGGGATGAGCATAAAAATCTTGGAAAGGGATACACAAATAATGAAAACTGTTAATTTTTCAAAACAACATGTAAACCATGAATACTTTAACATAAGTAATAATTTTTACCTTTATGAAGTAGTAAATACTCTTCAATAAATAAAAGATCATTACGTACACTTTTCAAACCAAAATATTACCATAAAAACTATATAAAGAACACATAACATATGAAGGTAACTTGGGACATAAATATAATTAAATGGAATAACCATAGGGTCGACTTCCACACATATCACTAAATGGAATATCCATACGGCTGAATTCCATACCCAATGCATTGGAGGTTATAACATAACCACCCATCCTGGTATTCACGATACCACCCTTCATTTGGTTTATCATGTATCCACCCATAAAATATCCAAGTACCATTATAAAATCATAACACATAAAACAAATATAAAGGAAAGAAAACATTTCCATATTTTAATCACAATATATCACTTAAATATATTAACATAACAAATTAATTATAAAAACCATTTTCAATACCAAAATACATAAAACATTATATTGTATTTATTTTCTTTTAAAAACATTATGGAATGTTATGGAAGCCAAAGATCAAGTAGTACTCGTTGTGACGGAAAGGTCGTTGTCACCGCGTACATGAAAAGAAACATTCCTTTTTGTCGTTTAATAAAATGAGTCATAGAAAAAGATTACCTTTGAATGAACTGAAAATTCAAAGGTGTTTATATAGCGTATTAATGAAAGTCATGTATTAAAACAAAATTTGCCTCAATGAAAGGAGATTGAGACGAAGTCCCTGACCTCATGTCCGACTTGTCTTGATCATTCTTTAATCTCTTGAATAATAAACTAGAGTCAATTTCTACTTTTATAAGAAACCTTTTCAATTTCATTATCCCATTTATATCACTAATTACAATGTTATGAACATTATTTAATCATTTATGTTAATAATGGTCATTTTGTCGATATTTGGTACTTGAGTCAAAAAATTTCTTCTTATAATTACAAATTGTTCATGTGGTAAAATATCTCATATCTCCAGAATTATATTCATGATTTATATATCATACATATCATATATATCCAGTATATACATACATTTATAATATTACATAACATTTAGAGGTAAGAAATGAAATGCACCGTTCATGGAGACGGCAAGCCGTAAGTACGCATGAACGATACTTTCATTTCTATTTCACATTTAGTGGAATGAAATCACAATGATATAGAAGTAAATTATAATTCTAGTATAATATCATATATAATATTACTAACTACATCCTTTATACGTCCCACATATGGCATTAACGATTCAAATCACTTTGAGGGGGCGGTAGTCCACAGTTCCTAAAATGAATTTATCACGTTTATCCATTATGGAAACCATAAAGGTATGCCATAAATGAAAAACAAATAAGCATAAGGAAAACATAAACATAATATATATATATATACAGTGATATCTGAATGCCCACCATGAGAGGTGGTAGGAGATATTTGAACAATCATCGTTTCGTGAGGCAGTAGTTTGACATCCATAGAAACAATATGTTCTTCACCCATTAGATGGAAGTGTGTGTAAGAGTAGCTCGAATCCTTATCATAAAAACATCATAGTATATTGAAGATACTGGTTATGTTACAAAATAATGTAATAAAATGAGTTTAGGTTGTTGGATAAGAAAAATAAACAAAACAACATAAGAGAAGACATTACCTTTAAATCGGGTTCCTTGGTTTGAACCAAAAGGGTTTCTTGAAGAGGTTTTTGCCTAAAGAATGGCTTCTAGGATGAGTAGAGGGATCTTGGGAGCTTATTTTAGTATATTTTGGGCCATCCAAAGGGCTTGATAGGTGTGTGAAATGGGTAGTAAGTGGGGACTTTTTATAAGGGAGAGGAGGGGCTCTTTTGGAAAGCTTGAAACTATTATTTTATTATATAATGATTTTTGGTTTCTAAACGACCAAAAAATATTAAAGTCGAAGATAAGGTGGACCATGATGGAAATAAAATTATCCAATAATAATTTGACAAGTTTTGGATATTATTTTGAACATTATATTCTCATTTATTTAAATCATTCATTAATGACGTAAACACTGCATCATCGTTGTGTCATAAATAATTTTATTTATTTGATGTATCAAAATAATAAAAAAAATAACATGTTGTAGGAAATATTTTTATCCTTATAATGAATATTTATAGTCAAATATATCAATTATATAACCCCATGTAGTATTTTTTAGTAAAACAATACATGTTTGTGACATTTTATTTTTACTTTAAATAAAAGGTATTAATGTCATTATCTTACCCAAGTGGCTCCATGGTGTCCCAAAAATTGACCGATGGATTTTAATGGTCCTCCATTACTCATACAATAAGTTATGGACACGTGTCAAGGTGGTTTCATATTATTATAACATCATTTTCACCTTAAATTACACTAATTACCATTAATCGCTATTAATAAAACATAAAAGTCACTATTCACCAAAAAATTATTTTCATCCCACTGAACAACATTTTAATTTCTATTGAAAACCATGTTTGTCAAAAAATTTAAAATCAATTCACTGATGTGGTAATGTTTTGTTTAAAAGAAAAATTTAGTTTTTAACTACTACTTCATGGTTTCACTATTCGTCAAAAATTGAATTTTTTCATAAAAATACCAAATATTAACCCTAAGCTATATTTAATATTCATAATTAAAAAATGATGTATATTTTAATAAATTCAAAACATATAAGTTTCATTAATTAATTTAATAATTAAATCCCGTTGTCAAAACAAGTAGCGTGTTTTTAAGAAACAATATATATCAAAAGATTGACACTTGTTTATGTCCAATTTCAAAGTGAAATTAATACCAAAGTCCACCATTGGATTAAATGGTAAAAATATATTCTAATTTTACTTTAAAACCAATTAAATAGATAATATAATTATATGAAAAAATTAGATTAAAATGATCTTTTGAATTAAAATACAACATTTTTCACTTATTCATTAAAAATGAACTTTATCAGAAAAATAAAAAAAACATAAAAAAAGTAAATTTTGATGTCCCGATTCTAAAGAAGGATTTTATTGGTTCCAATAGAATGTATAAGAGTGTTCAAAACTATTTTTAATGATGGTTCTCCATCAAAAGGTGTTAAATCATCCTTTTGGAGAATATTAGAGTATCTATGCCTAAAATTGAATTATTTTCTTATTTTTAGCCATTATATTTTATTGGATAAATGTATAAAGCATTTAACAAACATATAAACTCATATTTTAGTTATTTATATTCATTCCTACCAATACAACGGCTACGTGTTAACTAATATTTAAAATAATATTATTATATTATTAGTGTGCAACGTAAGATCTCAAAGAAACTCATTGTTGCATATTGGGTACGCTACCGATCATAGAAACCCCTTTCATGTAAAATTAATATTTAATTCACAAATATTAATAAATATGAAAATATATTATTCTTTATTTACCTGGGATGTTACAATATGTACACCTTGTAAAAGAATTAAAAAATGAGGTGTATATGGTGATAGATTCTCTACTACTTCAGGAACCTATAGTACATCTACTTATTATGAAACACTTGAGCCACCATATAGTTAAATATTTATAAGGCCACTCTATTTTTATCATGAGCCTACATCCAGATCAGAATGGAAATGGTCATTTTTTCTACTCTAGTAGGTGGTCCTCAAACCCTGAATATTATGTGGTGGATAGATTATCTAAAAAAATTCCATGCAGGAAACATCGTAGGCATATTTTAATTAAAACATATATTCAAGAAATTATACCTCCTAATTGGAAAAGTAGAAAGCATCCTAGAGATCTCAGGCTTGACTCGATCATAAATTAGATTGAATAAATAGAGGCCAGATTTGAGAAAACTATAATGGTTCTAGGATTGTAGATATTTTATTTAAGAAAATGTTTTATGAGGAAATTCGTCTTGAATAAGAGATAATAGATCTTGATATATCCAAATCTAATTGGTTGATAGAAATTACCAAAAACACTTCTTATTTTTAAGTGTTATTAATGGAATGAAAATGGTGATCCCATTATGGCATTCACAATAAGGATATATTATTTACCATTGGCCTAATTGATGTGGTGGATTTGACAATTACATTTTTTCCTCATATCACTCACCATAATCCTTGTATTAAGAATAGATACCCATTCAGTGAAGATGATATTTTATATTCTATCCCAAATATGGTATCTGATGTTATAAATTATTTTTTTTCAATAATGTACTAGAGGAAATAATAGATCTTAGAGGCTGACCTTTCTCTCCACTAAGAAAAACCACAAGGTCCTTATGTATTTCTTAGTATATTTTATAGAACCTATTAGGAGTTGATATAAAAGGAGCTAGTGGGTACGATCCAGAATCTCTTTCAAGGTGGATGTCATCCCCAGGTATCTTGTGTAACCTCTCTTATTATTATAAGGAACATATAGAACATATCTTGTATTAATCACTATAGACCAATCAATATATATAATTTACCCTATAAAATATTTTTTTTCTTTCATTATTAAAAGATTTTTAGAGTCCTCCAAATAATGTTTTTTGAGGAGAAAAACAACTCTATTATAGGAAGATTAACACAGGAATCCATATTCATTTTTCATTAAATTATATATAACATCGACAAAAAAATCATTTATATAATTTTTTCCTTTAAATTTATAATGATATAATGGTGACATATCATAAGATGAATGAACAACATGTGTTTCTTTTCTTGAGTTCATGACTTTTTTTTAATTTATGTAGCTCCCCTTATATAACTATTTGGTCTATGGGTAGAAATATTTAATTATTTATGTAGGTTTAAGGAATGATACAATGGGTCCCTCTTCTCATAGTTTTTTAATTCTAAACCAAGACACTCTTAGAAAGTACCGCTATAGGTTGATTATGGGTGGATCTATCCTTCCCTTTCTGTGAATAAAAAACTTCAACAATGTGTCTTATATTCTATTTTTCTATGACATGGTCATTTTCATTATTGGAAACATAATATTTATTATATTATTAAATAATATTATACAAGATTATATTAAATATAGTGGGAAACGTATTATCATTTTGAAAATTTGTTTGTTCATTTAAATTTTATGTTCATTATATTGGTGGAAAAGAAATAATTAAAGGAATGAAATGCACTAGAAGCACTTCTTCATAGTGTAATTAGGTGATCCCCTTTCCCCATGCAATCTAAAAATTCATCATTTTTAGGGATTGGTGGAAAATGTATCTAGAATAATTAATTACTGAAAAAATAAATTTCTATCATTTGGAGGATGGATCAGTCTTGTCAACTACATTTTTACCTCTATAATAATTCATGTTTTTAAAATTCATTGGGACATAAATATTGTGCTTAAAAGGAATAATAAAGAGATTCTAGAATAAATATGGGATGCACATGGGCAAGGATGATGTCATTGGGATTAATGAGAATGATTAGAATGGCCCAAAGAGGCGTGGTGCAGTCAAAGAGGGGCCTACAAGAAAGTCTTGTTTGGGATGATTTAGAAGTGAGGCCCCTTAGGGTTAAATTTATTAAAGATATGTATGGGATGAATATGGATAATCCCAACGGGACATATTTATAATTAATAATATTATTTTTTATCATATTTATGTGTTACATGGCCACTCCATTTTTATTATTCACTCTGGGAGATGTCATGTTATACAGTTGTAACTGGGATTGTGCAACTCATAGTTTGCCTGAATTATGAACACCTAATATCTTTTTTTCTCTAGAAATAAATAATAATTCTTTTATACAAGACATTCAGAATCCTTAGAAACATGAATTATTTAACCAAAATTTTGATATCCCCGAAGTTAACATCCTATCTTTACTCATTATGATGCTGGTTTATTATCACCCATATTATATTACAACATAGATCTTGATAATAGTGATCTTGGTTTAGGGGGGAGGTTCCATCTAGTGAATAGTGATTCTTGGAAAATTTATTTTCTTTGTTTTGGAGGATGTATAAACTCAATATATTGGTTGAGGAGCAGATCCATAGGAAGGGAATTTAGTTGGAATCTAAGTAATTGTGTTTTTGTATACCCTGGGAAGAAATGAATGGACAAATGTTTCTACATAGTGAATGTTAATTGTTAGTATGAAGTTTTTATTGATTTTTCATGGTGTAACTCTTCGAGATTTAGTGATTTTTTTATTAATTTATATTTTTGATATTTTTTCATTTCACAAAACAATAAAAAATGTTTATATATATATGTGTGTGTTTGTGTGTAATATGTTTGGAATTCATTATACACAATACAATTTAATTTGAGCACTACATGTAATACAATGGTTAGAATTTGATATATGGAAAAATTAGCTCAGTATATGTTATATGTGAGACTGAATGTCCTCGACAACCTACGTAACATGCCACACCAAATTTTACAAAGAAAAAATATATTATTAAAATTTTATTATTTAATATATTAATACATAATGTTGAAATTACATAATTGGCTATTAATAGTATTTACTAACTTATGATACCAATTTCCTTACACAAATATAAAATGAATTAATTAGACACAATGACCCAATTGAATATAAAGGCAATATTTACAAAAAAAATATTTTTATGCTCCCAAAGATGTTTTATCCTAACAAATAAAAATTATTAAGTGATATTATTTAAATATATACATTATATATTTAATAAAAATTTATATTCATCTAATATATTCTATAGTAGTAAGATAAGAACAATCCAAATTTTACACATAAAAAGCCAATTTTTTATTTTGGTTGCCTCCTTTTGAGGGAAATCCAAATTTAAATATATATTTTTGACTTTTACAATTTTTTTATGTCAAAATAAAATTAATTTTTGAAATAGAAACATAAAAATTAGGTTATGGTGAATTATTGTTTTTTTGTGTGAATATTACTTTTTTAACGAAATGTGAGAAATAATGAAATATAACTCCAAATTTTTTTTTCATCTAATTTTTTTATAAGGTAAAATAATACTTTTAATTGAGTTTAATGTTTAATAAGATAAAATGTTTATAAATTTATACAATATATTTCATTTCAAACAATTTTTCATTAAAATATTTTATAAAAAACTAACAATCATTTGAACGTTTTTACTTTAAAAAATGGCCGGGTCATCCCATTAGTAGGAACAAATTTAATTTAATTTCATCCAATTCAATGATTTTAAATTGGAAAAAATGAATTAAATATTTTTATTTATTATAATTTTTAATTTTTAATAAGATCAACTTAGTTTTTGAAAAAAAATTTAGGGAAAGTACTTAAAAATAATTACAAAGATTAACATTAAATTAAGCTTAACAAGGGACAAAAACATAAACATAAGGGATAATATAACCTATACACTTTTACCAAAGCCATTTTATGTCCATATTTCTAACAAATAATTTTTTGGATAAAATTGGGTTAATTACTGGATCAAATTTAAATAGGAAAACATCGGTGGGGTTTCCCTTTTGCAAATTTTATCAAGAATGCCACTCCTCATCCACTATAAAATGTCATCCTTTTATCCCATATACACGCACCTCTCAAGCCACATAATTTCAGAAAATATCTTCCAAATAAGTTTTTAAATATCCCCCATGTACTATTTTAACCCTCCCTTTGGGAATATATCCATCAAATGAATCCTTATGGTGAAAACTAAAAGAAGTTACCTGAATAAAAGGGAACATACTTCCTCAACATACTTTATTTTATTTTCCCTAAATACCCCATAATATCTTTATATTTCATTCTAACATATCAAAAAAATATCTTCATCATATTGAGATGTTTTCATATTGTGGTTTCTACCTACACATACACACACTACCATCCAATGGGTTATGAACATATTGTTAACGTGTACGACGAACTACAACCTCACAAAATAATGATTTTTCATTTTTCCTTCACCACATCTCATGGTATAAATTATGATAGAAAATATAATTATATATGTTATATATTTATAATGTATTTATTATTATTTAATCCTTTTAAATCAAAAATCATTATAATTTCCATTTTCTGTAGATATGAAAATTTCGTTTTAGAATGTGTGAACTACAGTCCCGTCGAAGCGATGTTATGGATTCAAACACTACTTAGAATGTATTAAGTAGTTTTTGGGGGAAAATATTATATATATTAATTAATAATTAGAATATAATTTTGTTATATACACATATAAGTTTATGTCATTTTATTTCTTTCATTCAATAATGTAATAAAAATGAAACAGTGTTTATGTGTACGTACAACCTTCCATATCCATGAATGGTGTATTCCATTTCAAACATATATAATATATAGATTGTTATAATTAAAATATAATAAGTATATATTGTTTTTATCATTTTTACATTATTTCAATCATGATATAAGTATAATAAAAAATGATATAAAAAATTAAGACACAAGAGAGAAACCAAGATAATATTTCTGGATGCATATCCTTAACATGAAATTGTAAACAAGATGGTAATATGTAGTGATAATAATAAAAAAATATGGTAATCTATATAAGAATATGGTTCTAAAAAATATTTATAATATACTCACATTTTTTATATTGGATTTTCTTAATGAGTTTGACGAGAGGTAAGACTCTAGGTGAGGGAATTTTATCTCACTCTTTATTTTCATGAGATATATGCCTTATTCACCACTGACATATTTTTTTTGTATATATACTTCCCATGAATGTATTATTTTCCTCTTAGAAATTAATATTTAGAAATTTTCATAACCAAATAATGAGTTTTCTGTCTTGGGTTTTCTGTTTCAGTAATTAACAATTCAGTAAAGTAATTTGGTCTCAATTTTCATTCTCTAAGAAAAAATCCATATTATTCATCTATGATTTTATATGAGGTGTATAAAAAGAAATTTAATTGATATATCATGAATATAAATATTTTCATGATATTTTATTTTCTATGTAATCACATTGTCCAACATGGATAATATGATTCAATGTTTCCATTCTGTAAGAGTTTACTAAAAAATATAACCTTTTATTGAGATTATTTATGATCATGATTTAATCAATGAAATATTTTAATATGAATTTCTAGAAAACTCATGAATTTTCTCCATCTATGGTTAGTATTTATGTATTCATGTATTACTACCATTTATTACACTCTTTAGTACCTTGGATAATTTGGAATAAGTTTTACCAATATATCAACTAACCTTTCTCTTCATTCAGAAATCTATATTATTTAAAAACAATGTTATTTAAAAAGGTTTAGAAGAATATTATAATATTATACTAATATATTTAAAGAAATTTTTTACCTTATTTTACTATTTAAACAAAAAGGGGTTTAAAAAATGAATCTTCTCGTCATTGTTCGACTAAGTAACTTTTCTAAACATTTTATGGCACAAAAAGAATGTTCAAAACAAAAGGATTTACTGAACACCATTTCATTAATGATTTATTTATGACTTTAAAAGTTTAATTTTCATTATTTTTTTAAATAAATTTCTAAAAAATGTGTTTCAAATATTTTTTCAAGATTTATTTATATATTTTCAATTTTATTTTCTTGAAAATTATTTCCAAAAGTACTTACGTTTTAGGAAGACTTTTTCAATGAAAAAATGATAATTTACACATGAAGTGTTTTTAAAATATCATTCAAAATTGTTTCCCACGTATGATAAAATCCATTAGTGTAAATTGTGCCTTTATGGGGAAATGATTCAATGTTTACATTCATATTCTTTCTCTGAATGTTTTGTTGTTATGATGACATGATGTTTATGAAACTCATTTCTCATTCATGTGTTATATGATTTAAAAACATACTTCTTTAATAGAATATGAATTTCATGAAATGATTATGAATCCTATATCTTATTCCGATGATGTTGATATGATTAAATTTTTATGATAGCGATTTCACTTCATGGGTTATAATATGAATGATTATTATTTTTTATCAAATGTATGAATGAATTCATTATGATATTGGTGGGGTCTATATCTCCCTCCAAGGAATTTGAGAATGATAAATTTTTTTGAGGTAAATGGTACAAAATAAGTTATCCCAATATCCAAATAAGAGGGTACACCTGAGCGAATACCAATCCCAAAACAAGAGGGTACATGAGAGGATTTCCCAATACCTAAATAAAAAGTTTCATGTAAGGTCATATCGTACCTTAAACAAGAGGGTATAGAAGAGGGAATACCCAGTCCAATGTAGGTATATGAGTGATTACCCCAGGCCTAACATGTTAATATGTTCTTGGTATGAACCCTTGAGATAGTGTTTTAATATACATATCTGTATTCCCATTTTCATTGTCTTGTTTTTATATTATGATTTCATAGCTAGTGTTTATTATTTTTTTAGGATTCAGGTCATATTAAATGAAAATATTTATGACATGATTCATGTTTATGATTTTTGATATGTGTTGTATGATATTTAAATTACCATGATCTTTTTCTCATACACTTATGTTCAAGATATGCTTGAACATTTCTTTTATTGATCCTTACATAGAATTTGAGCTCACATGATTCTTATATTTTTCTTCAATAGCTTATAAATAATGGGTTTTATGATTAAATACTAAGGGGCAGTTATTTTTGGGAATCATTAATGATATTTCACTAATTTGGATGATTTTTGTTCCATGTTTCCAACGACATTAAAATAATTAATTCATTGGGTGTCAATTTTTGTAATGTTTTAAGTATTGAATTTTTTTATGTAATGTATATATATGATAATATATGTTAATTATAGTTGGTATCATTGCAATGGTTCATCTGACCATTGTAAACTAGGATCAGAAAACATAAGTGATAACTCTAAGTACATGTCTAAGGATAAATCTAAGGATAATGATAAGTATAAAACAATGTCCATGAATTTTGGAAGAGGATTTAGTGATTAGTTTCCAATAAATATATCATATTTTGGATAATATAAGTGGATGTGGCATTTTCACAGATTTACCAAGGGGTAACAACTTTGAAAATTTGTCTTGGTCCGGACTCGAGGTAATTTGGTACATGATAATGTTCCTTATTTCACACCTGCATTGACACTACCAGGGGATACACATTTTAAATTAAAAAACTCTTCATGAACAAATATTAAATATTTTACTAGAATATGACAATGAATAACCTAGGATAAACCTAATATTTTATATAATTTAGAAGGTTTCATAACATAAGAATCCTAAAAGTGAATTTTTGTGATTATGTGGTCTTCTTCTATGATATGTGTTTCCCTCTCTATGATTTCTAGTTTTAGTCAATGAGAGAAATATAAAGAAAATGTTTAACATTTAATGTTTCATATGTATAATTTATGTGATTTATTAAAATCTATTTCACTGGTAGAAATATCTTAAAGAGAATCAGGAGGCTGGTATGAGTATTGGTTAAACTTATGAACATAAAGAGACTGAAAATGAAATCTGAATGGTATGTTATGTTATTCATTTATTTTTTAAATTAATTTCAAGATTAATTATTATATTTAGGTTGAGGAACTGTAATACATTATTCATATTTGATATTCTGGGAAATATACTTTAAGGAATGTGTTGATGAAGCTTGAGAAATGATTTAGAATAATGTTTGATGAATAATGTATGCATTTTTTTTTGAATTAAATGTTTATAATATATGAATCATTAATTATATATGTACATTATGTATTTGTTTTAATTTTGGGTTGAATAGTATATGTTTTACGGTGATGAAGAATAAATAAATTATATTTTTATTAAGATATGGTAACCCTTAATGTGATCAAGATGTTGAATAAATTTTGTTTCTCTTGGATAAAGAGATGATTGATTTAGAAAATGTAAATTGGATAACACTGGCTACTATAGATTTGGTTATTTATTGGTTTAAAATAGGTCGATATCTTAATGTATGAATTTTATAAAGTCTTATATTTATGAAATATATATATTAACCTTTGGAATAAAGAATAATTGAGGTTTTATAGAAGTATTTATGGTAATTAATGTTATTAACATGTTTTAAGATAATATATGAAGATGGTATTCAAATTTTTTGAATGTGACAACCAATATCTACATTGTGATATAGAGGGGATCAATGTTATGATGGTTTTTGTCACATTACTTATATTGTTTTATATTTTCATATTTCAATAGAGTTATATGGTTAACCATTTGGGAAAATATTAAATTCAAATTTAGATGAACTTTGGGAGAATAATGTTTTATCATACCAAATTAGGATCTATGGATATTGGATAACCACTTATTAAAACATGGAGTTTATGATAACTAATGATTTATGGGATGTAATTTCAAGGATCTAGTGATATATTAGTTCTTTCAGAATGGGAAATTCACCATCCTTTTTGGAGATATGTGTGAAGTAGATTAAAGAACAATAAAGGGTGAGGTATTACTAATATCTTTAAAGTATATATTTTCATGAAAATTCATTAACTTTAGGAAAATGGGCCTTGAATCCAAAATTCACATCACAGTAACTCTATTACAAATTAATCAAACAGCCACCAATTCATCACAAATTTATGGATTTATTATTGTTAAATTTATCTTGACCATGACCTCTATCACTCTCTGTTAGAACATTATGGTCTGATTTCACTTCCTTGTCTCTGCGTTCATTTTCCACCTATGTTATCCCATGTGATAACGTTGTTATATGTTACATTGGGTAACCATTATGTTTCTAACCATATATTTTAAAATGTAGTTTTAGTATTCTTTTGTATGACGTGAGTTTCTATGAAAACTAATTTCAGGTATTAAACCATTAATAACCCAAACAAAATTTGAGGACAAAATTCATTTTACGTGATTTAATGTACACTATAATAATTTTAGAATTGTTTTTTTTTAAATTAATATATTCTATTTGACATTTTTCATCCCATGAAACACTAATAATACTTATATATATATATATATATATATATTAAATCAATAATTTTTGGATTTGTTTTTAAACAATTCCATGGTAATCGTGCCTCACATGGAATATAATGTTTAAATTTATCTATATAGAACACTGAGTTTAGCTAATGTTACTCATAAGACCGAGTTTTACCAAAAAAACATATTATTTACAAAATTAGGTAATATATTATGTTTTAGCGTAGCCATTATGTTAGAGGTTATGAATATTTTTATCTAACATATTAAAAACTATTTTTTTTTAAAAATAGTAATTGAATTCATTAGTTACAATGAAAAAATTGAATATAAAGGGAATATTTTTAGCAAAAAATATTTTTATACTCACAAATAAATTTTAGTATAATAAATTACAATTATAGAGGGATTTTAATTTAATATATAAATTATTTATTTCATCAAATATTTCTTATATTCATCAAATATGTTTAATAGGACAAATTTAAGAAAAAAGTCAAATTTTACACATAAAAAAATTAATAAGGAAATTTTAACATATTTTAATGATGGGAGTATTTTAAATATAAATTATGAATCCTTTATCAATTTTATATGTAAAAAAAATTAATGAGAAACATAAAAATTTGGTTTGGTTGTATTTTTGGTATTTTTTTGGAATATTAGTTTTTTAATGATTAGTGAAATTTAGAGATATCTTTGTTAAAAGAATTCATTTTATTTATTTTTGAGGTTAAATTATATTTTTTATTTTTATAATTAATAAGATATATGTTTTATCAATTTATCTTATTTAGGTCATTAGAAAAAAATTCTCACATAAGTTTGTTATGAAAATCAAGAAAACATTTGAATGTATTTCTTTAAAAAACAACATTGTCGTCCCATCTACATGAATAAATTTTAATTGAATTCTTCAACTTATTTTATTGGAGTTTTGTAAATGGATTCCATATTTATAATCAGAATTATATTAAATTTATAATAAGATAAATTTAGTTTTTGACTAAAATTATTAGTGAATGTAATTCAAATTAATTAAATTGATTTTGATTAAGTTAAGCTTAAATAGAGACTAAACCTGAAACATAAGGCCTAATACCCCCTATACACTTGTCAAAAATACATTCTATGTTCATATTTAGAACTTATTCTCCATTGGATAAACTTTGGTCCATTATTGGATCCACTTTTAAAAAAATGGCTGGTGTTTCCCTTTTCCAAAAATTTTAAAAAATGACCCTCCTCCTCCCCTAAAAAGTGGCCCCCTCTTCTCTCACTTCCACACAACAATAAAGCCACATATGATCAGACAATATCTTCCAAATTAAATCCTAAATATCTCTCTCTTCCTCCTTGAATCCTCTATTTGGGAATAAATCCTTCCAAGGAAGGCCTTTGGAGAAAACTAAAAGGTGTTACCCGAATAAATGATAACATCCTTCTTCAAGATCCATTCTTTTATTTTCATTCTGTAACCCCTAAAATTTATTTATTTCATGATTATATAATAAAAATATTATCTTATATATGCATAAATGATTCAATATTATGGTTTTTACATTCATTTACACACAAATTCATCTAATAGTTAACATAGACATTAATAATGTGTACGATGAACAAATGCCTCACAAAACAATTGGTTTTCATTTTTATTTTTCCAAAAATCATGGTAGAAATTATGATGTAAAATTTATTAATATATGTTATATATTATCGTTGGTGACAAAATATGCCTATGGAGGAAATGTAAGTAATGAGGAAACCACATTCCAATTTGACCAGCCTGACGAAGCAAATACACCGAGCCACACAACATCAAAGATGATGCGAAGCCAAAGCCCCCTCTATGGTTGCAACAATGTAAAAGAGGAGGGAGGCATCTCAATTACAATGAAATGGAAGAGAAGCTTTACATCATAGAGGGAACCAGATCGACCCATGCAATCCCATGGAACTTGATGGAAGCCTCTGTGAGTGCCGTAGAGGGAACTAAAGAGGGATGTTGACAGAGGAGGGGATGACGGTCGACTCCATTATTATTAAATACTTGATGCAATCTACAGATGATTTCGGTGCACCATGTGTCTTCACACCAAGATGTCAATGCTTCATGTTTCCCCTTGACTACAAATATTAGACTCCCCTCGATATTCAAGGAAGGATACCTGTATCGTTCTAATTCTTATCTCTCAAATCTCAAAGAACATTATTCTCTATGAAAAATTGAGAAAAAATAAATCTTCATTGTACTTGAGCATCACAAAGTGATTTTCCATTAGCTCAAATAAAACACCTATTTTAGTAGGGATTCCCATCATGGAGACAATGGGATATCGGGAAGGATGGATATCTCGAAGGGGTATCAGGTCTTCGTAAAGCAAAAAAGCTTCGCGATGTACCCTCCATACCCATGTGAACAACAAGCTATGGCAAGGTCATTGTGTTTCACGAAGCACATTATTTCACAGTGCTATTATTTGCTGGGTAACCTCGCTCCGCGAATTCCTACTCTGCAAAAGCCTTTCTAAATTACAAATCTCCCTTCGTATTCATATCTACCAAATGGTTAGGCTAGGCCACCCCACATTGCAAAACATACCCCTTCGTAGAGTCCCTCTATAATGTGGAGCACCAAAAAATCACAAGGTCATTTCCTTTGAACCCATTTTCTTCCCAAAAACATCTCTAGTATGCCCATTCGGATTCATACAAAGTTATTTCAAGGACCCCTGGGTGGTGGTTTACATTGAGTTTCGTATTCTTATGCTTCTTTGTTTAGGCCTGCTATTAATTATTTCTTATTTTCATAGCCACGCTAACATGATCCCCTCAATGGATCACTCCATAGCACCACCTCACCACGTCATTGAAGCTGAATTCCCTTCCCCAAGGGTGGGTGAGTATCAGTAATGTTAGTCCTATGTGTGTGGAGTGATCTCTCCTCATCTGAGTTGAAAGACGTTAAACAACCATGCATCATCGTCCTCATCACATGATGTTAAACTCTGGCCTCACCCTGTATAGTATACATGGGGTAACCCACCTCCAAAATTATCCATGCATGTTCATCTCCACGGGAGTAAGATCTTCCTCACATTGAATTAGATCATCTTTTTTTGGGTGGCATCTGTCTGTTGGGAAGGGAAACCATCTTGGTGTAAGCCCCATGAATTTTCTGTGGGATGTAGCATCCATGATCCTATACTCTTCTTTCTTGACAAAGAATAGAGGAGATATGGGAACCATGACCTTCATTACCCTATCCCTCTCCCTTTCAGATTTTTACCCATCAAGCCTCCATCCTGTATTATGTACCAATATCTATCTCTTTAGGCCGGAAACCACCCATAAGCCCATGATTCCACATTGGGAAGCTAATCACATGTATGCCCCACTCCACTTTCCACAGATGCATTATTCGTGACAGGATCACCAAGTCATTCTTGCGTGTTATTTCTCACACCAAGCATGAATAAAATGGTATTAGAGTAAGCATTGACCCTAGAATCCTTCTCTGGCCACCATAGCATATAATCCCCAAGCAATCCTAAACTACATGGACTTTGGTCCTCATCTCCTAGGAATAGTACATAAGAAGCCTCCCTCAGGTTCTAACCCAACACCTACTTGTACCAACCCATTCACATAGGTTCACCTTCATCCCTCAGGAAGTTATACTGTATCCCTCATCCAGAACTACGTCGGCATTGATCCATGTGTCCTAGGCATGGTACAGAGGAAGCCTCCCTAAGGTTCAAGCCCAACACATACTTGTCCTAACCAATTAACGTCATATCACCTTCATCCCACTAGATGTTAAATTGTATCCCTCATCTAGAAATACATGGACTTTAATCCTTTTCCATTGGATAGGTTACTTAGGAAGCCTCCCTATGGTTCAATCCCTACACCTATCGATCCCGGCCACTCCACGTCGGTCCACCCTCATCATGCATAATGTTAGACTATATGCCCCCTTTTGTCCCGCATGACATTTAAATATAGGCCGTTGAACTATGTAGGATTTGAGCCTTGTCCCTTAGATAGGGTATGATGTAAGCCTCCCTAAGATTCAACCCTACTAGCAGTACTCCATTGGAACCCCAACCAGCCGCAATCCCTTGTAACACCAACATGAAGTATGCCATTTGAACCCTAACTAGTAGTAATCCATTAGAACATCAACCGGTGGTAATCCATTGTATTCCCCAATCGACGGTAAGAAATTTTATCCCCCATTGTTGGAACCCAAATCTCTGGTCCTCCCACTAGGCGCCAAACCTTCCAGGGCTGCTAATCATGTGTAAGCCTTCGTATAATATCGGGTCATTATCCTATGTGTACACCCCATTTCTATACCCCCATCCCATGCTATGTGAATATTGATTCCTTTCCATGAGGATATGTCGAAATCCTCTATGGTGTTCAAACCCATCACTCATGTCCCATCGTTGTATCTCCCTTGAGTCGATGTGTTTCAGGATGTTTATTCCCCCCCATAGGTTCTACATCCTCTTAGATCCCATACATGTGTCCATTACCATGGTCGTCCTCCTCGGGTGTCCCTTCTCCCCCCAAACTACGTGGGCATTGATTCCCCACCACGAGGATATGTAAGAGGACTCTTCGAGGCTCATGCTCAACATCACTGTTATCCTCACATTGGTTTCATATCATTCTCCATCCACTCTCAACCATCCACATCCATCATGACTCTTACCCGAGCCACCAAATCCTGTTGAGATCCTATCACCCACTTTCTCACTGCTCCTAGTAGAAATCAGGTAACTAAACAAATTTTAGCCCCAACATCATTGTTCCATCTTGGGGTTACACCATTGAATCCCCTCTTAGCAATGGTCTGAATAGTCTGATTAGTCACCGCTAGATGTTAAAATTTCGGCATACCATTTTTTAAATGTGGGAAGCTAATGAAAACCCTAGAGACATTCCTATGGAATATAATTCCTTGCACTCGACCTGGAATTCCTTGGGGGTCCACACCCTTGATATTCCATATCATAAGGGGAAGTAACCCAGACACATTTTTGTTTAATTGTCCAGACAAGTAGTGATGTCCAGCATGATTACTCCCCCAATCAATGGTTGCTGCCTCAACATGACACCTTCAAATGTCCATAAAGAAGCATCATAATTAACCATCATCCATGAGGAAATGGAACTAGTAGAGTTTCATGAAAAATGATATAATATTTAAGGGAGACCCAGAACAGGTGATGAGTTCCATTAAGGAATCCCCAGAAGGATGAACTGATATCCCATCACACCATTTTGATCAAAGAGGAAACATCATTGAATAAGTGACAGATGTAGCCCACCTTTGGAAAGCGGGAATTTGGGGAAACAGATTAGTGCTCCATCCTCAACAAAAGGATGCACATCCCAATGAATGTGTTAGAAACACAAATGGTGAAAGAGACGTTAAGATATTATCCTCAATGAGGATATTAGTTGCGTTTAAGAAATTAGTGGATTGGCATGTCATCATATCTAGTTATCCAGTGTGATTTCCTGCCATGAAAATAGTGGGGATATTGTGAAAATCACTAGAAATTGGGGTAGTTGAACATTGGACATCCCTATCAATGATGTTGTTAGCGTGGAGCCTTCTAACCCACCATGGAATACAAAATGGAGTTGGGGCACTAGACATCGCTTTTATTCATTTCAGCACTAATAGTTGAATCTATCCACTTATCAGGACCCAAGATTCTATGAAAAGAGACAAATCACTACCCACCCACTGATGCAGGGGTAGGGGAAATGACAACGCAGAAATCCTGCATGGACACATCTCTTTCCCAATAGCCTCCACATCAACAGCTACTGGACTCCCAAGCCCCATAACCCCAAATGAATTCATTCAGAGGAGGGTGACTAATGACCTTGTTTGATGATATGAGGAAGAGGGGATTATCCCAACATTGGATATGGAATGAAAATACCTAGAGGCTTCTATGCCTCGTCATCACTACTGCCCCCTGTTCCACACAGGGAGCCATAACTCCCCACTCCAACCTACAATTGTATTGGGTTCCTCTCCATGGAATGCTTAGATTACTCCCTCCCACCATGAAAATGAGGTGAGGGATGTCCGGGCTAGCCCAGTTATAGCCTAGACTATGTGCCCACCGAGGAGGGCACCCACTAGGTCATGTTAACACTGCCACCTGGCCCCATAAGCTGAGAAGTAGGTGAGTTATGCACTTGAACAACATGCCCCAGTACATTTAACCAAACAACAGGGTTGAGATCATGTTGAGGAGGAAACCAGCCAAGTGGTGTCATCAAAATAAATGGAATCATTGGCCAGTGCCACCACTAAAACAAACAAACAAAACCTCATTCATACGGAGAATGGGAACTTATATTCCAAGCCTGAATCGAGGCCCCAAACACCCCACAGGTAGTTCAGGAAGACTCTCCATGTCACCCACATAGGTGGCGTCTTTCACAGGCCGAACTGTGATGAAAAAATATAGTATGTATTTCCTCCTCATGCCACCACCAATTTGAGTGTAGTATCATCCCACTGCCAAAATCAATGTGGAGGTACTCCCCTTGCCACCATCAATAGTAGAAAAGGTCCCCCCACCGTGTTGACACCTATTATGGAAACCTCTTCTTCACCTATGACCTCATGTATGTATCCATTCCTCCTATCACAGGTATTAGATGTCTGTATGATACACATTTAGTCAATCATTAGTGTGGGGGTATTCCCCATGTTCTTACAACAATCGATGAAGGTACTCCTCATCATGGAAATCAGATAAGAAGAGTTCTGCATCACTTCATTGACACCCAACAGGGAGGTCCTACCCATGTTCATGTTTACCAGTATGAGGACACTCCTCATACGGATGCTACTAAAGTAAATAAGCATGGAGGCCATGACCGTGATTCTACCAGCTTCAACAGAGGACCTACCCACTCATACACTTCTTGCGATTATTCCCTCCAGGAATCAGTCAGTGGACATGGAGGTCCTCCCTATGTTCCATTTGACATTTTTTTGGAGGTTCTAAAACCCCGGATAACCAAGGAGGAAGTCCTCTCATCCATAACATTAATTTGGCCAATGGTTATCCTCAATCCAAGAACCTACAATTTCCTGAAGAGCCACCCTAGGGTATAAGTGAGGGTCCCCAAAACCATAAGAAAAATACCGAGATTTTCATACTGTGATTAATCTCTTCTGCTTCTTAGATTGCGAGGTAGAATGTGATTCAACAATGGAATCCACACATCTATCCTCTATGTGAAATACCAATGTGGGAATGAGTCTTACCAGCCACATCCTTTCAGAATGTGAGGTGTACTAGATTACTTCATCCCTCCATAGATACATCCAGGAAGATAAATATTTGTCCTTTTTCTAAGGTTTGGCCACGAAATCCCCCTGTCTTCACTAGGATTATTCTCTACATCAACTACAGATCCTAAATATTTATTCTAGGGACTAATAAAGGATGACCATAAGCATGACCCATCATTAGTAAATACAACCCCTACACTGGAAACTACAGTCACCATTCCATATTACTGGGATGTGGTGGCTTAGTCATTACATTCATTACAGGACATCCCAAGATGTAGTGAATTTTTATCACATTCGTCGTATTCTACAACGGGTAGTCTACCATATCAGTGGTCTAGTTTAATGTCATTATCTGTCCCAAATCCAACCTCTGTTGTTGAGTGGCGCAACCAAGGGACAGATACCGATTTTGAGTTGAGGAGCTTGTGGGACTTCTATACAATGAATCATTTCCCAGATATGTTCTGGCCGATCGCAAACACAAACTTCTGTGTGCCAGAATTGATTTACAAGGAATAGTTGCGTGTTTTTACAAACCCTCTATGAAATTCACTTCAGTATCTATTATCAGCAATTTTCTTACACCAAGAGTCAGGCACACTTTAATGATATTGACTATAAATTCCGCATGTTTGACATGGATGTAATCCATGTGGCCTAGAGCCCTGAGTCGCCTTATCACCAATGAACCCTCCAACAATGATTAATTCAGAGCTTTATGTGATCCACATAATTATCAAAGAGGATTTATGCACATTCATGTCCTTGGTTGGGATCCGTATGTCACACTGCATTTCAGTTCTATCCAGCACCAGCCTGACCTTACATGTTATATTGAGGATATGCCCCTAGGTAGAGTAACATTTAACATAGTCGACCAATCATAGAATTAAAATGAGATAGAACTTCTTGGGGAGAACTTACCTTCTCTGGGAGTTCCATACCTATGGGATACATAGGGAAGGGTTACACTCCAGTATAGAAATCTATAGGGTCTTCACGTGTACATCGAGTCATTAGTCCTCAGCCAGAATCCCAAAAAGGGAAAAGAGCATCATGGGGTCATCTAACACTCTGAAACGCCTGCTCAATGTAGGAGATATGATATGATCTCGAGAAGTCCGTATTGTGTCAACAACATCTAGATCATAAGAATATGGAAAATGAACTCCTTGCTGAATGTGCTGTGGAGCAGCGACCAAACTATGATGATCCTCATCCATGGATGTAGGGGTAAGTACAACTTCCCCCTACCGTGTTGCCTCCGGATGACCATGACCAACCTACACACATAGATAGGATTTAAGCCTTAGAATATACGATTACGGTATGGTATGTGTCACCAAATCCACCTGAGCAGCGTGATAATACGTGGGACCCAGTTCAGGTTCCCCCAGCCGCTCCACAGGTCATCCCACTAATCGTTCCACGAGCCGCTTGGTCTTCTTATCATGTTGATGAAAATTCCATCATACTGGTGGTCATAGAACGTTTTCAAGATAGGAATCCCCACCTAGATGATCCAATGGAGGTGATCATTTCTTGCCTCAAGGGATTGGAAACTCAACAGATGGAAATCTCGCCTGATGGAAAGACATATCCGGCATTAGTGGATGATATTCCAGCACCCCTAGGTTTTGGAAACCCCAACTTCTCCCACTTTAATGGGATGGGAGACCAACTACAAAATTAGGAAAATTTCATATCATGGTGTGGACCTATTCAAGAAACTCTATCACAGTAATATGACTCCAAAATCTGGTGTGTCATACAAACATTGGAAGGGCATGCGTCTGTTTGGAAAAACCAGATACCTATTGGGTCTGTTACCAGTTTTGAAAATCTCCAAAGATAATTTCATTACTAGTTAATCTCTAACACTTGGAAGACGAGTATTTCAGACCTATTTAAGTGAAATTATAGTTTTGACGGGCATATTGCAGACTTTGTCACCCGGTGGAAAGGACTCACCTACTCTCTGGATATGCCACTGACTTAGGAACAACTACTGACAATGTGTGTGGGGAATTTTAAAACTAAACAAGTACCCACTATCATTACTCTGGATTATTTTGTGGGATTCGGGGATTTCTCTATTATTGCCATGTGTCTAGAGAAAGCCTTGCAGCAGGCCAAGCAGGGACGTTTGTTTCCTCCTATAGTTACCATGAGAAGGGATGATAAGGTTGAGCCATCTACAGTGAACCAAATAGAGTCCCCCATAAAACTGGAGTTTTTACCAATAGATCCACCTCCACTTCCACGTAGAGGCCTTACACCTCAGGCATAGCCTATGGCCTAGTAGTGCCCACCTTTGAATTTGAAGGCTCCACCATGTAACACGCTACAACCACCTAGGCATGATAACCAATTTCAACCTCCACAACAGGCTCCTCTATCCCCTATTTAGGGCCAGGCTCCCAAATCCCCATCTAAGATAAAATAAATCAAACATACTCATCCAATAAGGATTACGTCATGGTTATTTCCAATATGCCTTGGAATATGAAATTCTACAGTTGCTCGAATGTGGGAGGCCTAAAGAGTCAGATCTCACAGGTCACCCCAACTACTATCTCTATCTTCAAATACAAGGGCATAACCTTAAATAGTTCTATGTGTATATGGAGTAGCTTCATGTCCAGGTTGATAATAACATAGTTCAGTTATTCCCATCTCCGGCACAAGTGGCTTGTGTATTCGTGAAGCCAAATAGTGAATGTGACTGAGAGGGTGGGTGGAATTAGGTTCCTAGCCGTAGGTATCAAAAATATGATGACTAAATAGCTCGTAAAGCAGTCTCCCATGACCATAGTATTGTCCATGAACATTTGAATCAATTTGAGACTTCTAAAGTCCTTGAGTCATCTATAGTTACTACTTCTGCATCAAAAGCTTAGAATCCCTCTTCACTGAAGATCAAACATCGAAGAATCAAGGGAAAACAAAGTCCCCCACCGATGTCGTCATCATCCTGTACTCTTGGGGACTTTATGCACCAAATATGGATATTACCCCTAGAATAAATTTAGTGGTGGAGGATTCTTTGGGTGATGATCGAGTTTTTTCTTCAGTTAACACCATGGAGCCGGTAAACCACTACATGATTCTTGACAACAGGGAGTGCCAGACAGATCCTCCCAACGTCCCCAGCCTTTACCAGGGTTGATAGAGTCATGGAAATATGGGTCATCAGAATGGATTGATCAATACTTCTAGGAAAGATGTGCATTCCACTCAAACAAGAAAGTCAGCCTAATGTCGAGCTGAGCACATGCAGCCTTCTCATATGGTATCATCAAGCCTACCTTCATTACTGTTTATGTCACTGGATCAGGCAGAGCCACCATGATCATGATTCAATCAGCCATGGTTCATTATGGATAAACCTTAATCATATAGTCCTCATAAGATGGTTTCTCATCGAGCCTCTACTTGTGAGTATCGAGACATTCCTAGCATGAGTCAGCCACCAGTTCATCCAGAAGGTCCCATCATACCCCCGACCAAAGAACGACCACCTGTAAGATAAAGGTCATGCTTGGCTTGGAAGTATAATATCCTTAAGCATATCGCTAGCATTCATGTGAGGATATCTATCCTTGAGGCTCTCCACCTATAAGTCGATATGAGTGAAGACCTTACCGAGGATTTAAGAATCCCTTTATAGTTTGAGAATGATGTAGCAGTCGCAATAACCTTCTATGTTGAGGAAGTTGAGCATGCTGAATGTCTGGGAATTATCTATTTCTATGGAGAAGATGATGGATATCCCATATAGGAGAACATCCACATATTATACATCACCAGACACTTCAATAAAATAGAGGTTTATCAATGTATTCTAAACAAATTCATTGGTATGAACCTAATCACTATCTGAACACTTCGAAAAATGGGGTTTTCTAAGGATTGTCTAGGTCCCTCCAACCTTAGAATTCATGGTTATGATAGGATGTACAGACAAAAGATTGAAATATTTGTATGAACACCCAATTTGGTGGCATGGCATCCATCACCAAGTTTATGGTTGCCTCCTGAGACAATTATTACAGTGCTTGATGGGTGGGTCATGGCTTTACCTGCATGCGGTGGTCCCATCATCATATCACCAGTTCGCTAAGTACTTCTTTAATGGTTGAGTGGGTGTACTCCTAGGTTACACATCCCCCTTTTCTTATTTTGAATCCCAATACCTGGATGACGACTATTATAAGAGAAAGGAAAAGTAGATTTAGGCTAACAAGGTTGAACACGATATGACTATGACCGACCTATGGAAATACCTAGATGATGCTTATATTTTCGTGATCCACCAATTGGAGGCTACAGCCCCAGATATAGGGAAAAGTTTTTTTATTATAGTATTATAGGGAACCACATTACCAAGTCTATGGGATGCGAGAAGATCACATCGTATCCCAATAAAAATCAAGATTGGGTAATCCCAGAGCCCCCTAATACTATAAGGTATCAGGATGACCACCCCATGGAAATAAAAATAGGTCATACATTCTAGTTTTTCTAGGATGGGATATATTGACACAGTCTAACATGCCACAAATTTTTTTTGATATCATCACGTGTGTCCCCTTGGGATGGGGACCCGATGGCATCGAGTCGAAAACTTTCATCAGTATGGTTTCAGAAGAATATGACACCCCTGATGCGGTGTACACTACCTCTCAGGATAACATCATCTTCCCGTTGAGATTTGATGATTCAGAGGAATCACCTCCCATTGAAGATACCTCCTCCAAGAGTGAAGAAGATTATTTGTAGAATTATCCTCCAACATTCAAATGTGTCTCCACCACATTCAATGAATTGGTACATATGAACCTTGGTATGGAGACAGATCTAAAACACACATTGATCAGTGTTGATATGCCTGTTTAAGAGAAACAACTGTGTGTGGAATTCTTGAAGCAGTATCATGATGTGTTTTACTGATGTTATAATGAGTATTTAGGGCAAGATTCTTATGACGTTGTTCACTACCATAGTCTTTAGAAAAATCATCGTGGGATCAAACAACCTCCCAAAGAGATGTACCTATCTCATGGGGCCATTTTAGAGGATGAGTTTGATAAGCTCATCATAGCCAACTTTTTCATGGTGGTTCAGTACTCCTGATGGTTAGCTAACATTGTGCCCATCATGAAATAGAACTGGCAGATCAGAGTCTGCGTTGACTTATGGGATCTCAACCATCATAGCCCAAAGGATTATTTTCCCCTTCCTGTGATGGAACTGTTGATTGATGTTTCCACTGGGTTTCAGGCTCCCTCATTCATGTATGTGTATTCCATGTATAACCAAATTCAAATAGGCTTCGAGGATGAAGAGTCTACAGTCTTAAGAGAACCACAATGTACATTCTATTATAAGGTAATTCCCTTTGGACTATAGAATTCCGATTCCACCTATCAACATTTCATTCATAACAGATATAAGAAGATCCTTGGGAAATTTGTGGAATTCTACTTGGATGATCGGGTGGTCAAATCTCGACAGCTCTAAGACCATCTCAAATACCTTGAGAGAGTGTTCAGCTTCCACTTTTCTCACAATATAAAGATGAACCCATTAATGTGTGCCTTCGGGGTCACCACTAGAATGATTCTCGGTTTGTGGTCATTTATAGAGGAATCAAGATCGATCCGTAAATGATTAAGTCCATCAGTAAGATTTCTCCTCCAAGCCACATTTGGGAGCTTTGAGGCTTTCAATGCCACTTGTCCTATATACGCCGATTCATTGTGAATTTTGATGGAAAGTGTAATCCCTCTTCTTAGATAATGTAGAAATGTACTTTATATTACTGGGATGAGGAATTTCATAATCACTTATAGGAAATCATGCAGTACTTGTTACAAACTCTGGTATTGATGCCACCAATTTCTAGAAATAAGCTGGTCATTTATGTGAACACCCTGAATGATCTCCTCACCCAGAAGAATAAAGTGGGAATTAAGAACAATATATTCTATTTCATCCACATGCACCTTGATACATAGAAAAGATAATACTATATCGAGGAATGTTTCCGTGTGCTAGTATTGATAGTGTATAAATTCTGAAATTTTATGCCGCACCATGAGATAACGCTTATGTCCTGAGTGGATCCGGAAACATCAATATTGAACTGCCTATGTTGACAGGCTGTCTACCATGGTGGGAAGTGATCCACCAACAGTTCTACATTAGGTTTGTCCCCAAAAAGGATATTAAGGGGCTTGAATTATCAGAATTCATAGCCATCATTCCAGCTCCCGCAGACCAGTCCCTAAACCTTGATTTTCATGGTTATGTAACCCTCTCGATATACCAAGCCATTCCGTGTTGGAAAACTCACTTTGATGGAATTTCCCAATTCCCTATTGAGAGAAGAATCAAGGACCCCAAACTCAACTGAGTGGGCTTCAGTATCATCTTCAACATGCCAGCACTATCCCTTCTGCCATATTCATTCCTTTTGTCAATAAGTTGTACCGACAATGAGGCATAGTATAAGGATCTCATTACTAGCCTCGATCTATCCCTCAAGATTTATGTTCCCCAATTTCATGTAAAAGGGGACTCCGAAATACTCATCAAGCATATCAATGGTGAATATTCCATTAGGAATCCCCAGAAAGTACAACTATTGGAAGATACCCTCTAGTTGATGTCCTAGTTCATATCTTGTCCAGTAGTTACCCATGTCCCTCAATCTCAAAATGGATGAGCTGACTCCTTGGCTAGCTTGGGTTCATCTCTTGCAGAGCCTGATTAGGATGATTTAATTATACACGTGGCACACCAAAAAGTCATCATCCCTGTCAGTCAGAATGATGAGGATAGCCTGCAGGTATAACACCATTCCATGGGTTTTTCTATGTCAGGTTCCCCAAGTCCCCCTTTCACAATGATGGAGGTGACTATCAACTTGGGGATCCCCTTTATCGATTACATCTAGCAAGTAAATATCTCAATAGATTGAGGCGAGCACGAGAAAATATGGGGCTGTGCATTGAAATTTACCCTTCAGAGTGACCTTTTTCTTGAGTAGATCCTCTACAAATTCCAGTTTGATGGAGTCCTCCATTGTGGAATTCATTCTAGTTTGATGGATCCCGAATCCGTTGCATTAAAGAATGTGATATTTCTTAGGTCATGCAGGATGTCCATTCCGGTTCTTATGTGGTTCCTCAGAAGGGGCCAAAACTATCACACCAGATCTATTGATTGTGGAATTTCTAGACCACCATTATCTATGACTGTATTGAGATATCCCTGATGTTCCATTCATTCTCAATCCTTGATAATTTTTTGTATCATCTGCCAGATCCTCTACACACTACCAAGCACTCTTGGTATTTTTCTATCTGTGGACTTGATGTCATTATACCATATTCACTAGTGAATGCTTTCCAAAGTTGGTTCACATGAACCGCTATGGATTTCTATTCCATGTGGGTTGTGGTAGTTCGACTAAATGAGGTCAAGTACCATTCTATTGTTGAATTTGTGATCTCCAACATCATCTAATGATTTGGAGTCCCTCACATCATCCTTGATATTAACGGTACCCACATCTGTGCAACCAAGTTGAATAAGTTGTATGCTAAGAACAACAGATGTTCTAACCATACCTAAATCTATCAGGTTAAAGAAAATGGGAAGATCATTGGGTTCAATAAAATCATCTCTAACATCCTATGGAAAATTTATTGTCAGAATAAGATGTGTTGGTCAGAAAAACTCCTCAACACCCTTTGGTGTTTTCAGAAGATGACTTGTAATTCCACCTAGGTGACCCCGTACTCTCTAGTGTATGGAAAAAAGTTCATTCATGCCATCTAGATTTAGTTTCCATCATTATGCATGACTGTCTGTGATCAGCGAGAACCAGATATATAGTTGAAGTCCATTCGGCTTAACTGGAAGTTCACATTGACAATAGGCTTTGTGCCCTACAAAATATAGAAAGGCATTATGAAAATATAGCGAGAGATTTCAAGAAGAAATTTTACCAATGATATTAATTTCAATGTGTCATGTTGTTGGATCTGAGAACACTAATAATACCCGACATGAAAACACCCAAACTAGAGCCCAAATGGGAATGACCATACATCATTCAAAAGGTTTACCCTAATGGTGCATACTCCCTGGTTACTATGGATGATGAGCATATAAATCCCCCCACCAATGAAAAATTCCTCAAGTAATACTTTTCCTTTGTAAATGGTCATACATGACCATAAACTGTGACATATATACCACAAGATGTTAAAATTCATGATCCATCCAAGATGAATGACGTAAAACTACCTTGAATTTGTCTCGAATGACACTAAAATTGGAGATGGTCCTAGCAATATGAACTTAAACTAAGATCTCACCATGTCCATCATCCCTCAAGACATTAAGCTGCACCTTTAAAAACTACATATGTCTTTATTACCATCATCACAGGATACATAAGAATGCTCAAACAATTTATCTTATATTTCGGCCCCCAAACTCTTCTCTTTGACTACCCCCTGGGATCAGTTTCATTGGATGATTCCACAAGGTGTAGAGACTTATTCGGCTCCACTCATGTAAGGGATATAATTATTGTACCATGTTCCCCTCATCATTAATATATCATACCACATCATCACTGCAAGACGTTAAACTACATTGCCCTTTCAATACTACATATTTCTTGATTCCAATCCTCAATGGGTATATAGGAATGCCTAGATTTTTAGTCTGTAGGCCCAGCCCCAAACTACTAGATCACCCATGGGGTAAAAAAATAGGTGTGGTGTAGTTTTTTTACATTATTTCACATCATGTTCATCATGACCACACCATGTACCCTCTCCTCAGAAATATCCACCTCTTTCATCATCCCTCATGACCTTAAACTGCACAGGCATATTCATTCTTAACACATCCCCTTTATTTGGGACTTTATCATCTTTCACATAAAAAGGAACCTCTAACAGCAAGTATGATAGGCCCTAGGGATCTCCTACCATTTTGGTCCAATGTCTTTGAGGATATTGAATGAAAATTTGATACAAGTCCTATGTTTTGACTATGCTCAGCGGTCCGTGCTCAATTGTTTTTTTTTGATTTCAGGTCACATGATGTGGATGTTGTGTTTCGAATGTGGTCAAAATACATCCTTCATCATTAGAAACACCCCCGTATGTCTGTAATATTAGGATTATTGGTTCATTCATCTATCCCTTTGAACTTCTATATGCCTCGGGTAGGAGTGATGATCTGGTCAGGATTGAACCTAACTGATTTTCTTCCCTCATTGTCATGCCCTTATATGTTGTGGAGAACCTAATCTTATTCCATGTTTCACCCACCATTTATTACTCATGTGGTATTAGGAGCTTTTGTATGGAAATACACTCATAAAGTGTTATGTATCATTGGTCTGAGCCCAATGATCTTCAACTAAGATCAATCTCTATCCTCACCACAAGATACTAAACAACAAACTTGTTGGGACTTCCCATCTCTGGTCCATCGACCCTTTTGTCCACTGGCCCAAGTTCTCATTTTGGATTGTGTGGTGTGGTATGGGATTACATTCTCATTCCTGTTAGGCTATTTTTTCAATGCAACACATATCCCCTTGAGACATCGTTCTTTCATATCACGTCCTTATCGTATACCGTAAAACTAAACAAAATATTCTAGAAGAACATGTTGCATGATTACCGCCCTCATGGGATACATAAGACTTCCCAGAAATTTAGACTTTGGGTCATTCCCTATTTCCTAGAAACTTCCTCATCTTCCTAGAAGTCTAGCGTGAGTTCCATAGGGGGGGGGGGGGTATGTGGTGTGGTATTGGCTTATGTCCTTATTCATGTTGGGTTTGTAACAGATACAGCACACACCTCTCCCTCTTGAGAGATCTTCCTCTCCATGTTATACAATCATATTTTTAATTTTTCTACTCGTGAGTTTGGCACCACAACCCTCATTGGTAGTCCACTAATCTACATGGGAGCACTGTGGTTCAGGACCTGGGGAGTTGGATTCTACATAGACATGTTATCTCCCATTTTCAATCATCATGTTCACCTTCATTTGGAATTTCTTTGGATTTCACTTTCAAAAGGACCCCCTAACGACATGGATTATAGGTATTCGTTCCCTCCTACTTCATTTGGAAAACGTCCCCTAGAATTTCGAATGAAAAATTGAAATAAGTCAAACATTGTGAATATGTTCAGCGGTCAATTCTCATTTGTTGTCCCCAATTCAGGTCACACAATATGGATTCCATGTTTCGAACATAGTCAATAGTTATCTGCCATCATTATGCCACCCCATCAAGCCCTAAATATTGGTTTTACAATTCATGTCATTTTCCACTCCATCATGTCCAAGTGGAATTTTGATACTCTTGGTTCTATCCCTCAGTGCGCGTTATCATGTTAGGAATAGAAATCCATGGTGGGCTGTCATTCTGGGATCTGTACCGTTTTCCCATTTTCATGTATTCCACATGTTTCATAGACCTTCTCTACCCTTGTTTCCCACATCGAGCACATTTCATGTGGGCATATGGATTTGGTCTAGGTTTCTGCTCGTTTGGAAGAGTCTCAAATATCTATGGCCTGAGATCTATGACCATAAACTAAGATCTATATATGTACTTTCTTCATGGAATAAAAACCACAACTCCTAGAACTATGTAAAGCTTGATTCCCATCCTTGTGGGATACATAGGAACGCCCATGTAGGAATGCCTGACATCTTGTCTTCGAGTCCCGCACAGGTTCCAATAATAATCTCATCTTTTCATCATTTTAGACCTTATCTTTCAAGGGATTTCATGTTGTGGCTTGTGTGAACTTATTTCCTCATTCCTATCAGGTTTTTAATAGCCACACCATTTACTCCCTTCTAGGATATAGTATTTCCCACCCCTTGTCCCGCATGACATTAAACTACAATCAATAATATGTATGGCTTGATTCCCATCCTCATGGGATACATAGCAAGGCCTAGGTGCTTCATCCATGGGTTCATCCCAATATTCTATGACCTTCTCTGGCACCTCATCCCGAGGTTTCATCCCCAGAATTGCGCGTGGTGTGGTGTGGACCACGTCCTCATTTATGTCAGGTATTCTTTATCACGCCAAGAAAATTCCCCTATAAAACCTTGTTTATTCATCCCGTGTATAATCCATATGACTTTAAACTATATTCCCTAGTCCCATATGATTTAAATTGATACGTAGTTTCTAAAAGATGTTATAAAGTAGGGTTTGGTCCTCACATATGACCCTAAACTGTGACATTTTCTTCCGGGATTCATAATGGAAAACAACACCACATTATGTTATTATCACTCAAGGGTACATCATGTTTGTTATCAATAATCCTCCCTAGCTTTTGGAAAGGCATACATATGCATTGATTCTTTTAGCAACACCTGGATTCTCCAACCTAGGTCTGTTTCTTTAGAAAAAAACAATAACACACATCCATCATAGTGGAAAACAAGATCTATCAAATGGGACTTCTCTTAGTGTGTGTGATAGACCTAGATGATAGAATTATCGCAGGAATTTTTACTCGACAATGATACATCCAAAACTACATGCAATTTGATCCCCATAATAATGGTGTATGTAGGAACGCCCACACACATTAACTTGTGTCTAACTCATCTTTCATTTTTGGTCCCTCGACCTAAAATCACCATAGGGGGCACATTGTGTGATATGGACTTCTACTATTCTTATTCAAGTCAGGATTGGAAATAGTTGCACCATGTGTCTCTATTTTCTCTCCCCAACATGGCATGTGTTCTACAACCATACAATAAGATCCTCCCATAGGAACCACACGTCGGGATTGGATACTTCACTACCCTGTACACATTCCAATAAACCAGGTCCCTTATAAATGGTCAACTATACAAACTTAAGATATGGGCATGCAACCCCAAGAATCTTGTCCTTTGAAAGGTATTCAAATCCCTCTATCTAACATGAATCATTAGCATACTCAAATTCATTGTGGAAAAGATACCATAGTGTTGAGTTTTAATATGGAAATCCCCTCATTTCATGTCCACACATCTTGAGCCCTTTATTAATATCTCCATCCTCTCCCTTGTTTGATGTAACCCCCTCTACGGTCAGGTCTCATGCCACATTGGCTCACCCACCATCTTGGACCAATTCCCCTGAAGAACCCAGAAGACATTGGCAACATGTCCCATGTTTCAAATATGGTCAGCGGTCGACCCTCATTTGTATGTCACCATGTCAGGAAAACATAAATCTAAATCTTTGTTTTGAACATTGTAAATAGTTATCCATTATCATCATGCTACAATCATTGTGATCCAGATCTCAGACCCCATGATTCACACCTTTCCACCCCTTATGATCAGGAGGAAATTCAATACAGTTGGTTAAACCCATCCACACATCTATGTGCGTTAAGAAGGAGAGTCTCTAATAGTGGGATGTGACTCACCTAGTGATCCCCTGATCCAGATTTGGGCCTCCCAATACTAGGAAAATAACATCACTACTACTTCTTTCCCAAATCGAGCATGACTCAGGTGTTCTTTGTGGTTTTGGTAGGATGTTTACTCATGCAACCAAACCACAAATGCCTATTGTCGCTCACGAAGTTAAACTACACTCCCAAAACTACATTTGGATTTATTATCATCTTTATGAGATACGTAACGATGCCCAAGTATTTTGACATGGGCCCAACACTTGGGTCACTAACCCTTCTGGCCCCTTGACCACGATCATTGTCTAGAGAGTATGACATTGAAACTATGTGAAGCATCCACATTTTAAGATGTTAAACTACATGTCTATCATACTTATTGGTATGAAATAAAATTACGAGGAATTATTGGTCCTCACATGAGTGGTCCTATATGAATGTAGGTATGATTCCAAATCAGAAGAAGGTGCTCACTTAAAGTGTTTCCACCACAGTGGAATAATTTCAATATTTTTCGAATCCATTCAAAAAACCCCATTACTCCACCCTCCACACATTGAATAACCCTTATTTAAGCCATCATCATATTTAATTCATAAAGGAACCCCCTAACTATAAGGATGATCGACCTATGGCTCGCCTACTATCCTGATCTAACGTTTCAAAAGGCTAAAGGATGTTATTTTGAGTTAGGCCCCATGTTTTGAACACAGTCAGAAGTCAGACCTCATTTTTATCCCCATATCAGTCTAGAACAATATAGATCTTGTGTTTCAAACATGGTCAATAGTTATCCTTCATTGTCATGCCACCCCTATAGTGTTTTAAATTTTGGTTATCTTGAATCACATATTTCACTCCCCTATCTTCAGATTGATTCTAACACCAATGAACTTACCCTGCTCATGCACTAGAGAATGATGGGAAAAATAAAAATTGATTATTCAAAGATACTGATTCTCAAATCATACCCCCCTATTTTTTTCACCAAAAATGGGATTGGTTGTTCAAAACCTGGAGGACCAAAGCCTGGTTGACACTTTCTTATTCGGGTGAAATAATGAAGCGATCATCCCTTGTTTTGCAAATCAGGACCGACCCACATGAGCATAAGTTTTGATTTCTAAATATTTCACCAATGTAATGGATATTCATAAACCAAAACAAATAATAGAAGTCATGCATGCAACCATCATAAACAAGAAAAGCATGAAAGTATGTTTGTGAGTTAACACACATTATAGTACCAATGGATTAGCCCCTCCCATGGATGGTTTAACCTCTTCGATAGATCATTACAGCTATGCCACACTCTGGAATGGGGCATCAAGGATCATCTAGAATCTGTTTAGCTCATTCTCCACATCAACAGCAATGGGACGCAGTTCATAAGCCTCGATACGGCCCCAATCCCTATCATCTCAAATAGTGGCCATCTCCTTGGAGGCTTTATTCATTCATTATTTGGTCTCTAATCACTGGGCCTGTAGCAGAAATATATCCCCTGATTGTGCATTTAGAAAAGAAAATACTCATCCTCCCATTCCTGCAACCATTGGATCTCATTTTCGGCCTCTAGGAACCTCTCTATGTCGGCTGATTTCTTCCTCTTCCAACTTACACCAAATCCACGATCATGCTCCCAAATATTCTCTTCCATGATGTCTTGGGTGAGCATATGAGGAAAATAGGCATCTAATACCCTAGAAAATAGTTCACGTAGCCAGGAAAAAAGCCTCCCCATATGGTATATCCATTGTGCTTGAGGGATATCCCAGATGAAGTGCTTGAATATCATCCATGATCGGTGGTAGATGATTTTTCGGTCCTCTTCATCAGAGGTCATCTTGTCCCGGTCCATAGGTTTGGTTGGATAATTTGAAATGAACTCTTCTCAAAACCCATTTGTAGGGTCTTCATCCTGTGTCATATTGAGTAGGTTAGGAACCATGTCATCTGATTGATCCCCGTCATCGGATTCCACCTCGACGACTTTAGGGTCTATCCTGTTGAGGGTCCCACCCATGATTGGGAGCGCTATGGCTTGGTCAGTATGGTCGTGTACTTCCATGACCACCGACGTTCCCCTCGGGAAGGTAGCACCCAGATATCCAACCATCCTCGCCGAGGTGGCCCTCACCATTTGAAGAACTATTCATACAAAAGTGCAAATGCATCAGTTAACCTGATCAATGATGGAAAATTTAAAATTCTGTAAAGGCGACATACAAAGGATGAATAGTTGGTATTTATCCTTTGTTTTTGTCATTGGGAGCCCAATACGTGGCCCCCCATATATGGTTGGGATTTTTGAAGACTCCATGTAAAATACCATGGGTGTTGCCGCCCTGCTAGGCACTGAAATTACCATTGTCACATGCATAGATACCAGAACCCCCACAACTATATCTGTTACAGAATAGTAGTGTTCTTGAATTTGAGGCCCTTTTACATTTGTCAGAAGTTAGTAGGAATGTCCTAAATGATATGGATGAAAACTATGGGGGTGTGGTTTAGGGTTTTACCTGATGAGCCTCTAAAAACTCTTCCAGCTTCGGATCTGAATTTCTTGCCTCACCATCATCTAGAGGGATCCCACAATTGGCCTCATCCTCCTAGGAGGACTCATATGATTCATTATATAGATGGTAAACTCCCTTAATTCGGTGGTCGAAAACTATAGATGGACCGTTCGATCAATAATCACCGTCAATTGATTCGTCATGGGACGTGGAGCACCCCGAGAGTGTACAAAGTCCTCTATATCAGTGATCTAATTCTCCCTTTCTACCTGAGACACTGCAATGCTGGACCTTGCGGGTCCGATCCTTAGAAAATCTATCCCAAGATAGTTTAGATGGTACCACATCTGGGAAGGGTTAAGGAATTACAGTTGGACAACCTAGATGACCCAACACTTTGGGTAGACAATGCTCTCATGCATGTCTATGTGGAACTATCGCTTCCCTAGAGCCTGGGTGGGTATCCTATAGAACCCCTTGGGTGGTCTCCCCTCTGTATAACATTTCTCTTCTGGGTCTTCTGAGTACACTACTACCACTTTCTTCTTGACTGGTTCCGGTGTCACCACCAATGCATCCCCGCCACATTGATATGTTCTAGAAACCTTCTAGCCCCAAACTCAAGGTTGAGGGGAGACCCTGTCACATGCACAAATAGTGTGTTGCTTCAGAATCTCCCCTAAGTAGTCTACCTCCCAACTCTTGGGGTACTCCATAACCAGCCCGTAGATAGTTGTGGGAAAAAGTAGATTATTACACATCTTCCCATCCTCCCATGTGATCATGTATCACATCTGCCTCATGACACATGGGTGGTCTTCATAGATCACTCCAATGTAGACCTATAGGGTGAGCCTCTGGATGCACCAGAACTTCCTAGTGAAATGGTGAATGGTGTATGATTCACAGTGAAACTCACGGTCACCCCGCACCACCAGGACTCTACCCCGAATGGCCAGAAGTTAGGACCGATGTTCATCCATCCACTATCTAACATCAGTGAACACACCTGTTTACAGTGGGAATAGATGGAATATGAACTCTTCCACCTTCCAGACCCAGCTCAGCACCGACGACATGGTTAACTTGGTTAGGAAAATCCCAACCGCAGTCTGAATTTCCAATTAGAAGTCTAATACTGAAGGAGAAATGGGGTTCTGGTGTTCATAGACACCCATAATATGCGCCTCTATCCATCCATACAATAGATAGAACAGAGCACATAACATTTGTGTCTTTATTCCTTCGCTAATATGCCACAAATCCTTATAACGCATCGTGAGCATTGGGATACCTAGGTTGACCCGCTCCCCTATCACCAACGCAGACACCATGATGAATGTGCTTGGCTGCATGCCCATATTTTTATCCCTTACTGGCATAATCCAGCTATAGATAAGGGGCGATATGAATGCATCCAACCTTACCATTAGTTGATGCTCTGTATAATATTGAATCCCCATGTCTTCCACTGGATGTCCTCTAATAGTTTCCAGTTGGTGTCCTCCATACTACACTGAACCACCTTTGGGAAGGTTGGAGATCTCATAACAAGCTTCGAGTCTACATGGGAATTTCAGAAAAAACTGAACCACCTCTTAAAGTGGATATCCCTAATTTATTTCTTATCCACCCATAGCACTATATCCATCGATAACTTTTCCACTAGGAAATTTTTCTCCGTGTCCTCCCAAGTATTTGTGGCGGGGGATCTCATCATACATCGCCCCCAATATCAGAACCCCTGAGCATTGGTGCAGGTCACATATAATGATAAAAACCTTCCCATGGTGAATGTATAATGTGTTAGTTCTCGACGACCACCTTCTCAGCAACTCTGGAATCCTTATATTTGGCTTGTAGATGTGGAATTGGGAAGCCCATGCCACCTCATGCAGGCCCATTCTCCTTATTTCCGCACTGAACTCCTCAAATGAGGTAGATACTCAATAATCCCATGCCCAATAATCTATGAAGTTACTACCCTAATGAAAATCCCACTGATTGGTCCACCCCTTCTCTAAGTTTCCTAGGTCCACCTTTAGAGTGGTGTGATATATTGTGGGTATAAATATGTTAGTAATTCCTTCCCATCAATGTTATTCACATTGTTATATAAGAATTAATAATTGACAGTAGTGAGATACAACCATGTATGACCATCGGTTTCCCGGAACCACTGATCCGGGCATGACGTGCTCCTAAACTTGTAGACTGGCTCATCTCAACTCTCTTGGAGACTAAAAACATCCTACCTCATACTGAAGCCATATAGAGGTTGTTTTTTTCAAATAGGGTAGTTATTTTGACTCTCTGATAGAATATCCACCAAGAACTCATGGTCTTAATGGCTTCATACATACTCCCCAGTACCCTGGTTATTATCCATATCTGCCCTCTAGGATGTATCTGCAAGGACCCCCCCTGGTATTTTCCTAGTGATCCAATTAGTTATCATTTTTTCATTTTTTGTTTTGGATCATGGAGCTCGTTTGAAGAGCTAGTTCATGGAGATTTTTTGAAACATCAGTTCATAGAACCCTACAACATAACTGATAGAAAGAATTTATGGAGCGTACAATCGTAGAGTTGAAAGAGTCTCTCTACTCCAAAGAGGATAATGGCTTGATTCACAAAGGGAAATCATAAAGAGCACGGTGCAACGTGATTTGAGAGAACAATCACCCAGAATGTGAATATGAGAAATGACAAAAGAAGGGTATGCCTCCCCATTTTGTAGGTGACAACCCCATTTTCTTTGCGGTGCGTCTGAACTCAACAAGCTTTGTGGCTCTCCCAACATGCACATCGCCTCTCGGTATTGTGCCCTTACATCCGGATATGGATTGGCGATTGGCCTAAAATTTTGGTGATTTACCTTCATACATAGAAAATTGTTTCTCCTCAGTTCTAAGTCTAAGAATGGAACTTGGTAGTCTAAAAATATTCATGTAGAGGGAAAGGATGGAATGATGAAACCCAGGGAAAAATGGGTTTCCTCACAAAGCCCATTCACGGATCCCCTCAACACCCTAGCCAGATGAATCTGAATCCACCATTGTAGTCACTACTTAGTAAAAGAGGCAGGAGGATTCGATGTTATGACATATTAGACTCGAAGCCTCATGTTGTGGAGTGAACTGGGCCAACCTTCACAATCAATTGAAAATTAATAGAAGCCTCCATGATCACCACATAGGGAACCAATTAGGGATTCACATTGAGGAGGAGATGATGGACGACTCCATGGTTTTGGAAAACATGACCCAATCCACTACAAATTGATGAGAGCCACGTGGCTCCACACCGATCTATCCATGCTTCATGCCACCCCTCACCAATAAATACTAGACTCCCCTCAAGCCCAAAGGATATATTACTTGACATTTAACCTTCTCATGTATCAAATCTTGAATCACTTTCTTCCCTAAGAAATCTATACAAATGATCTCGTCAAGGTACTTTAGAATCATGAAGTGAATTTCCATTAGCTCAAATACAATCCCTCTTCTAGAAGGGATTCCTTTTGTACATCCCATGGGATATCATGAAGGAGGGAGATCCAAAATGGGACTCCGGTCTTCGTAAAGCACGTATGATTCTTAAAGTATTCTCAAAATACATGTGAAAGTCATTCTAGGGAGTGGTCATTGCGATATGTGAAGCACATTGATTCTCAGTACTAGGCTTTCCAAGGTACCATCACTCCGTGAAGTCCAACTATGTGAATGACATTCATATTTGTGAACCACTATTCCTATGCATCTATACCCTATGAATAGGCTTTGCCACCCCACTTCAGGAAGCATACCCTTCATAGAGTCCCTCCACTACATGGAGCACCAGATCATCACAAGGTCCTTTCCTATGATCCCATTTTCGTCACAAACCCTTCTCTCATATTACCTCTAGGTTTATACAAATTGATTTCAAGGAATTTTGGGGGTGATTTATGTTTCATTCCTTAGGATTATGATTCTTCGTATAGGTATTGTAACATTTATTTTTTCTTCACATATCCAAGTTAACATGAGCCCCTCAATGGATCACTCCATAGAACCCCTTCTCTAGAGGCATTGCTGATTACATCCATTCCCCAAGGGTGGGTGGTTATCAATTAGGTAAGTCCTCAGGGTGCGGTGAGAACCTGCCTCATCTGTACTGCAAGACATTAAACTTCCAAACACCATCATCCTTAGCACATGATGTTAAACTGTGGCCTCTCCCCATGCAATATACATGGGGAGCCCAACCTCAAAAATTTTGTATGCCTGCTCACCAACACGAGAGTGAGATCTTCCTCACAAGGAATGATATCCTCCTTATTGGATTGGTGTATTTCCAAAGGGAAGGGTAACCATCATTGTTTAATCATCAGACCTTTTACTGGAGGTAGTATACCTATAGCTTCTCTCTTCTTACATGCCAATGACTAGAGGAGAGATGGAAATTGGGAACTTTGTTACCTTGTACCTCTCCCTCTGGGCATTGTTTCCATCTGGCCTCCATCATGGAGTAAGTACCATTCTCCATCTCCATGGGCCTCTAACCACGTAGAATCCCCTGCTTCCTCTTTGGGCAACTAACCACTTGTAATCTCATCTCCACTTTATTTAGATGCACCTCTCACAACATGATCGCCAATTAATTATTGCCTATTGTTTCTCACAATGACCATGACTCACGTGGGCATAGAGTAAGCATTGACCATGTAATCCTTGTTGGTCCACCTTAGTATGTATTCCCCAAACCATCCTGAACTATGTGGATATTGATCCTTGTCTCCTAAGCAAGGTATGTAGGTATCCACCCTAAGGTTTAATCCCAAAAACTACTTATCCTGACCCATTCATGTCGGTTCACTTTCATACCGCATGATGTTAAACCGTATCACTCATCTTGAACTAGATGGATATTAATCCTTGTCTCCTAGGAATGGTACATAGGATGCCTCCCTGAGGTTCAAGCCCAACACCTATATGTCCTTCCTCCTTCATGTTGGTTCACCTTAACCCCACAAGACATTAAAATGTATCCCTCATCCCAAAATATGTGGAACTTGATCCTTGTCCCCTAGGCTAGGTATGTAAGAAGCCTCCCTGAGGTTCAATCCCAACACACATCGGTCTTGACCACTACACATTTATCCACCCTCATCCAACATGATGTTAAACTGTATGCCCCCGTCAGTCTCAAATGCCATTAAACTATATGGTGTCAAACTACAAGGGATTTGAAACTTGTCCCCTGGAAAGGATACGTAAGAAGAATCCCGAATGTTCAAACCCATCCAGTAGTAATCCATTAGAACCCCAACTAGAGGTAAGAAATTGGAACCCCAACTAGCGGTATGTCATTGGAACCCCAACACGCGGTAAGCCGTTGGAACCCCAACCAGTGGTAAGACGTTGGAACAACAACCATTGGTAAGCCGTTGGAACCCCAACCATTAGTAAGCTATTGGAACTACAACCGGAATTATTCCATTATAGTAAACAATCAATGGTATGTTGTTATAACACCCTTTTTTGGGATCCACATCTATGTTCTTCCCCCAGGAGTTAGACCAACCCGGGCTGCTAACCACACCAAGCCCCAGTATATCATCGAGTCGTTGTCTTATGTGTACTCTCCAATTCAATACTCAAATTCCAAACTATGTGAACATTGATTCCCAACCACAGTGATATGTAGGAAGCTTACCCAACATTCAATCCAGTCACGCATGTCCGATAGTGGTCTCTCCCTTGAGCCAATGTGTTTCAAGAAGGAAATGCGCCACCTCAAAGTTTCTACTTCCTTCGGATCCCATCCATGTGTGCATTCCCACAGGCCACCTCCCAAGGTGTCCCTTTGCCCCACCGAACTATGTGGACTTTGATTTTTTTCCCAGGGATACATAGGTGGTATCTTCGAGGCTCATGTCTAACATCAGCGTCATTCTCATGTCGGTTTCATCTCATTCCCCATCCAATCTCAACTGTCCCTATTAATCCTGATTCTTACTTGGGCCGCCTCATCCTAAAGTGATCATGCCACCCACTTTCTCACTGCTTCTAGTATAAATTGATTAAAAAACAATGCGTTATCCCCAACATCAGTGTTCCATCCTAGGGTTTCACCCGTCTGATCCAATCTTATCAGTCTTCCAATCAGTCTGATCCACCTCCTCTAGACATTAAAATCAAGACACACCCTATGTTAAAAATGGGAATATGAGTAAAACCACATAGACATGCCTATGGAATATATTACCCCACCCTCGATGTGGGATGCCTTGTGCTTCTATTACCTTGAGAAGCCATATTATAAGGGGAAGAAACCTAGATGAATCATTGTTCCAGCGTCCATACATGCCAGCAATGTCCAACATGACTACTCCCCCAATTGAAGGTTTCTGCCATAACTCGACCCCTTTGATGGTCCAAATAGAAGAAAAGTAATTAACAAGTTTACTTGAATATATGGCACTGGGAAGAATTTCAAGAAAACTGTCTTAATCATTAAGGAAGACTCGGACTAGGTGTTGAGTTCCAAGGAGGTAACCATAGAAGTAGGAAGCGACATCCCATATTCCCATTTTGATCAATGAGAAAACGTTCTTGAATAAGCGATAGATGCCACCTGACTTTGTGAAGTGGGGATGTGGGGCAACAGATCAGCGCATCATCCTTGATAGAAGGATTCAATCAATAGTTAATGCATCAAAAACATTATATTTGTTTTGCCTTTAATATTCAGTAATCCCTTTATAACACATATCATTATAGATTCCTTTTTATGTAAAAAGGATAATTTCATTTGAGGAAGTGTGACCTACCACCCCCAAAAAGTGATGTGATTCATTCAAAAACTATATTGAAAGTGTTAAGGTTCAGTTCAGTGAACTTATATGATATATATTTATTAATAATGTTACTGTAATGAAATTATATACATAGATGACATTTTATTTCTTTCTTTTAATAAAACAGCAAAACCGAAACAACATTCATGCATACGTACAACCTACCATCTCTATGAATGGTGTATTCCATTTCATAAATATATAATCTATAGATTATTTTAATAAAAATATAATCTATATAAATGATATTTTTATTATGTTTAATATTTTGGGAATAATTATATAAGTATAATGACCAAGGATATAACAAAATAACACAGAAGCGAAAAACAAATCGAATATTACCTAAATTGTAACCTTAACATGAAATTGTTAACAAGAGGGTATTATAATGTATTCATAAATCCATATATGGTATTATATATAATTATAATTTTTGTAAAATAATTATAATAATATTATATTTAATATAAATGATTTTTGAATTAGTATGATGAGAGTCAAGATAAAGTTTATAGAATTTCATCTCCCTCTTTATTTCCTTAAGATACATGCCTTATTGACCAATCACTTTCATTGTGTCATGTATATACTACCAATGAATGTATTATATTCATCTTATACCTCAATTTTTGGGTATTTACATAACCAGTTTATTATATTTTCTCATGGGGTTTATCATTCAAAAAGTTACCAAAGCTGTAATGTAATTTTGTGTCAATTATTCTTCTTTGAGACTGAAGCTATGCTATAAAAATATGTTTTTATATGAGTTTAAAAAACAACATTGAAATGTTATATCATAAATATATTTCTTTTCATGAAATTTCAAGCTCTATGTAATCTCTTTATCCTACTTGGAGAGTATGGTTCAATGTTACCATGTTCTAAGAGTTTATTCAAACAATATCATTGATTATCAAGATTATTTATGATCATATTTTCATTAATGAAATATTATGATCCATATTTCAAAAAAAAACATAAATTATATTATTTTTTCATTATTATTAATGTCTTCATGTATTAAAACAAAATTATAAACATTTTTTTACATAAGATAATTAACAAAACGTTTTTAGAATATATGACCCCACCTCTCTCTTTGGTTGGAAATATGCATTCCTTAAAAACAATGTTTTCTAAAAAGGTTTCAATGAAAATTATACTATTAGAAAATGTTTCACATTGAGAAGTAATGTTTGAAACATATGGATTTTACCACTACCATATATTTTATGATTCTTTTTATTGCTTAAATGGTTAATTTTTAATAAATTTTTTTATAAGTTATTTCTAAAAAAAATTTTTTCAAAATGTTTTTAATCTTTAATTATAATTTTTCAAATATATTTCCATGAAAAAAATTTTCAGAAGGTTTTACGTTTTAATAATACTTTTTCAACCGATAAAATATAATTTTCGAATGAATTGTCTTAAAATATCAATAAAAATTATTTCCCATCTAAGATAACTTATGTCGCTGGTACTCAAGGATGTTTTGAATTTTTTTTCAATCGTTCCATTAATATTCTATCTCTAAATGGTTTGTTTTTAAATTTCATGATGTTTATGGAACCCATACCTCTTTCACAAGTTATATGCTTTAGAAACACAATTCTATCATAGGATATTATTTTAATGAAATGATTATGAATTATGAATATTTTATCATAGGTTATTATATGATTACCTATTTATTATACCCATATCATTTCATGGGTTATGAAATGATTTTTTATGGTTTTGTGGCACATGTTTGTTTGAATTTATTATGAGATAGGTGAGACCTATATCTCACTACTATTAATTGGGTAATGATAACAATTTTATGAGATCAAAGGGTACACAAGATGGAATCCCAATCTCAAAATAAGATGTTAAATGGGAGGCCACCCCTTTCCATAAATAAGAGGGTACACAAACGGATATCCTAAGACCAATATAATTGAGTTCACAATAGGACATACCAATTAAAAAATATGTGGGTTCACATGGGGGAATCCCAAGACTGATGTAGGCAAAAAGGTGATTGGACCAATAATAACATGTTATAATGGTATTGGTAGGAATCCTTGACCTAGGGTTTTTATATTCTTATGTGTCTTCCACAATTCCATGTCATATTTTTATATCATGGTTTCATGGATCATGTTATTTATTTCCTTATCATTCATGTATTATGAATTGCAAAATATTTATTTCATGATTCATGTATAGGTTTTTTTTATTTGCACTGTATGATCCTTTAATGATCATGATCATGTTCTCATACCATTTTGTTTAGGGTATGATTACACATTTTCTTTATTTATCACTACAGATCATTTGATCTCACCCCATTATTATATTTCTCTTCCATAGGTAATAGAGAAAGGGTTTTATGTTGAAATACTAGAGGGGAGTATATTTGTCAGAAACATTGAAGATATTTCACTATGTGAGTATATTTTTGTTCCATATTTCAAATGACACTAAACTAATATAGTCTTGGGGTTCATGTTTTTGTAATATTTTAAGTATTATGGAAATTTGATTTAATGTCTATGTATGTTTAGAATAGATCCTTATACTTGGGGAACTATTTATCATACAAAACAAATATCACATCCCTTCAATATTGGTTTTTAGGGTTGGGTAACAAAATCTAAGAATGTATGTCATGGATTGTTGTAATGGCCTTGGGATGATGGATGACATGGAACATAAGAAATTAAAAACTTTAAAAATATGGGACTAGCTTGAGGTTGGCCATTATGTTTCGGTAACGATCCCTCATGGTGGACCTATGCACCATCATGAAGTAGTCCAATTTTTCAACCTCCCAGAGGAAGGTCATGGAAGGTATGGTGATCATATAACCCACACATAACAATATCTCAGACCATGGGGTGTTTTGGAGGACTCTCTATTATGGACATAATTTCAATAAAGATGGTTCATGTTGTAATAGTTTCATATAGAGTGGTGTTGTGGTTTACAAATTCAATGGATCAGTGGTTGTTTCTTTCCATAGATTTTATCACTGTGGTGGTGATTCACTCATCATTGAGTAAAATTACATTGATAGTGTTTTGGACATATATCAATCCATCAATATTACTCTTGACGAGTTAGGAATGAAATCTACTATAATCCTAAATTTTATATAAGTTAGACATGTCACCCCTTTTCCATTACTTACTAGATTCGAAAAATTAAATAATCTATTTACCAATTTTGTTCAGTTTTCTCATACATAGTGTGAATTTAGATCCTAGTTTGTGCATGGATGGAATTTTTTGTCATATAATAGTCATTGGTTGTCAATGTTGTTCAATGAGATAATTGGATCTTATTGCAATCAATATGATGAATTATTCATAATGTTATTGGAGCATTGATCAAGTACTCAAGTCCTGATATGAAAGAGATAGGTGAATGATTTGTTGACATTGAGTTTCAAGGTGATTCCGAGATAATTGTTATGGATTCATTTGATGAAATTTTATGTCAGGGTGGAATAATAATCCTATTTAAATAAAATATTATTTTATATATTCTATTTCACAAAAATCATAAGTTTTTTTGATATTTAATGAAGAAAATGACTTTCTAATCGTATTTAGGTTTGATTAAGAGAATGATGTTGCTGGAAGATAGGGAAGTTAAAATAGTTTCCATGGTAAATATAATAATGATAAATATGATCAATCAACGATTATATATCATGAAAATGTTCTTGATGAAAGATTCTTTTTCATGAAAAATCTAGATGACTATGAAGTAGTATGGTAGTTCTTACCAAGGAATATATTTTAGGAGGTTCCATTTTTTAGTGTTTTATATCTTTTTGGGCCTCAAGAATGATGTTTCTTTTGGAAAATAATGGTTTTATGAAATGGTGTTCATGAATAAAATTCATTGATTGCGAATCAATGTTTGTGGATCATATATGAGATACACAGAATGACAATGGAAAATTGGAAAATTTTGTATTCCATATAGCTGAGCTATATGGACCCCAAATAATGTTAGGTGGACCATATAAGAGAAAAACAGTTTAGGAAATTATCATAATTCATGGGAGGCTTGATGTTCAAAAAAAATTTATTTACATCTTTGAGGTGATGATCTCTTTGCTAATGGAATTGGCCGTTGTGAGGGAAGGGTTAAAGCACTATGTGAACTGTATGGAAGAGTCCACAATGAAGGATATTACACATTAATTTGTTTTGGGTAAAATGGGTTTATGTGATTTATGAATTTATTTTCCTAAAAAAAGAACTATATTACAATAATTAAATGAAATTTGAATTTTATAAGAAGATATCATTGATATGGGATGAATTTGGGGAGTATGAAGTAGTTCTTGAGGGTTAATTCTAAAAAAATAAGTTGTTTGTGGAAGAATGATTTAGAAAATGTGGATATTTTCCACTGAAGGAGTTTTCTTGGAATAGTATCTGGAAAAGGAAAATGGACCATGTTGAATAGGAGGTATATGGAAGGATTAGGGATATGTTAAGCAAAGGATGTCTATAATAAAATAGTATTATGTGAAGGGAAGGTAGTTCATAGAGCGTAGGTAGTTTACGAGGAATCATCCATCCATGAAGTAGGGGGAACTCCAATGAAGAAAAATAATGAACTATATATGCCACATGGTTTAACATAACATGTGGTTTGTAAAGGATAAAAGACATTTCATGATGGATTGATATGTTGTTTACACCCCCATTATTCTTCATAAAGAAAAAGATTTGTGGACACTAAATATGAGTTAATCTCATGAAATTTTATTGATTATCAAAGAATGTTTTTGTGAACATATTCACGGTTATAATACCCCCACTATGTTTCACTAATTAAAATTGGGTATGTACCCAATTGATAAAAAACATACAGAGAATAGAAAACACCAATATTTTTTTCGGTTATGTAGAACTAGACATGAACCTTATTTCACATTCACACAATTAATAATTTAAGTGAACTAATACATTTATGTGGAGGTAATGCGTGTCAAGGAAATAGAATAATAAACCTACTAGAAAACTTATCATTATTATGTGTCCAAGAATAATAGAATGTTTCTACTTAAAGGACTGATTATTATTTCGAGATATCAATTGTTGTGATGCTTTATTGAGAAGATATCATTGATTTAATAATCATAATTTTTTTTTGATTCAGACAAGAAAAAGAATAGTATATCCATGCGTAGTTGGATTTTAGATAATAATGAATGATTAAAGAAATTAAAATGATCTTGTAACCAATTTAATATTATCTTATTATAATTTCTATTAGAGAAAATCCAGTGTTCATCAGTCTACAACACGTTTATATTATATTGAATGAAAAAATAATAAGTTTGTGTAGGTATAATGTTTTCTTATAATAAATTATAAGAGGAGTTTCTTTCCTGAAATTATACATGTAACATAGTAAAGAAGATGGCTATGTAAGAACAAACCATAATTTTGATATAAGACATGACTCAACTGGTGGAAGAATTTCACTGTGTTACAAAACATCATCAATAAGCAATAAACTATCTTGGGAGGTGGTATAAATATCCATCAATGCGTTTAAATACACATTATATTGGAATTTTTTTTCAAAGATCCATTTGAGTACAAAGGAATACCATACTCATTTTAACTATATTCAAAGGATTTTTTTTCTTGTGTTTGGGTGGTTATGATTATTTACAGACCGTGCCCAGGACAAGCTAGTATTATTTAGTAATGAACCTGGGTAAAATTCTATGTTCTATCTTTATTGATATCATATAAATTCATGTGATAGGAAAATTAAAATAAAATAATCAATATCCAAATAGGTTTAAGAGGCATAGGTATAATAAGATTCAATTGGATTTAAAAAATGTTTCCAACAATAATTCATCCCCCTCAGTGTAAGGTATTTCTCAAAATGGTCCTCTCTACGAAGGTAAAAACATTCAGACTACCTTGTATCCATAGATAACCAAGATAATCATTATATGATATTATATACTTTTTTCCCTCTTCTAGTTGAGTGTGATGGTCTGGATCAAGCTGATTCCAATGGATTTCATTTTTTAGTCCTCCCAAACGATGTCCTTTTACTTATTTGTTATAAAATATAATAAATTTGGGTGGATAAAAGATCATTTTACTTTGATTTATAAATATATGATAATTCAATATATCACAATTTTGAGTTATAATAATTTAAGATATATCTTTGTCTACCCATTAACTTTCTGAAGATAATCACAATGTCCAGAAGAATTGGTTGTAATTTTATTCTTATTAATTTTAATGTATCTATTTTATTAAAAACATAGAGGTGAAATTAGGATCCAATTTTGTGATCCTTCATAGCTCTAATAAGGGGTATTTATCATTTAAACTCATTATGGCATAGAGAAGTAAGTCTGGACACAATTCCATTCTTCAATGGAATTTAATGTTTTTTCCAACATTTGAGTTATTCCAATCCAAGGGGCTTCTTCAAAATTTTGATCGCATTTTTTTGAAATTGTGGTTCTCTCATGGTACTGGTACAGTTTTCCAAGATTAACATACATTGATACTACATCATTTTATATTAATATTCTGTACAGTACAAAAATACATGCTCGAGGACCGTATTAGATTAGTGTGTAAGGAAACATAGAAACTAAATCTTATATCCAGGTGAAATATCATTGAAACCATCTATAAATATCACCACATTTTATAATTTGACCTAAAAACATTCTTCCTAACCTAGGGAATGGAAATATAAGAAAAATGTTTAGCACAAATTCTCCGTAATGGTAAATAAAGTAAATTCATAAGAATAAAATGATTAAAGGGTATAGAACATGACCATCACATTTGAGGATTATACCATGCATATTAGAGGTCAAAAGAAAGATTGGATTTTCATAAGTCAAGAATCATAATGATATAAATAACTGAAGATGTGAAATCATAACAAATGAATAAAACATGGAATATTTGGAATGTACATAATAATAAATAATGTTATGTCAAGGATACCAATTAAGACCTTTATAACATGTTAGTCTTGGTTTGCAACCCACGTACCTACATTGGGATTGGACTAATAGCCTGTATACCCTATTACTTTAACACATGGGCAAAAAACCATTTACATTACTATTTTTGGTCTTGGGCTACAACCTGTATATCCTTTTACTCTAAGACTTTTGATATAGCCCTTTCACATTCTCATTTTTAATCTTGGGATACAACATGTATACCCTCTTACATGTAATGCCGGGATACTACCTATAAACCTTTATGTTTTTTGGTGTGGTCAAAAACCCATGTACCCATGAGCACATATACAACTTACCATTTTATAATGCATTAGATGTGGATATATGTACCACACATCTCATAATGAAATCCTATATACACATTCCAAAAGATCCTAAATAATTGTAGAATAACCCATGAAATGATATGGGTATTATAAACATGTAATCATATCATAACATGTAAAAAAAAGGATTCATAATCATTTCGTAAAAATCATAACCAGTGAACGAGAAACAGATTTCACAAACAAATAAACCAAGTAAGAGAAATAAGTTTAAAAAAGACCACGAAATTATGAATTTCCCGTTCGATGAAATAATAAGAATAGATCCTTAAGATTATTTCTTCATAGGGAATGAGTAACGTCAATGTATTTCTACCTTGATGGAAAATAATTTTTAAATATCTTTCAATAATTATTCTTAAGGAAAATATCCTTTCTTCATTGAGAATGTCTATTTAATACATAAATCCATTTGAAAATAACATTACATGAAAATACATTGAAAGCATATAAATAATAATAGAAATAATTCAGAAATTTTTTCCCCTGAAACCGTAAAAAATATGATTTAAAACATTTTAATTACCATTTTCGATAAAGAATCATTAAAAGCACATAAATAATGAATGAATTTTTTTGAAGACCTTTTTAGTTGAAAACACATGAAAAAACATAAATACATTTTGAAACCAAATTCCATTAAAAATAATTTTAACAAAAAATTATAATAAATTATCCCTTTAAATATGGAAAGGAAAATTCACATAAATGACGATGTGTATATCAGTACATGTTGTATGAGGTAAAAAGAATATTCCCACTGCATTGTAAAAATGTAAGAAAAATGAATTGATCTGAATGAGACAAGAATATTCAATTTTAAAATTTTGTAAAATAAAAAAGATTAAAAACATATTTTAATGATTATAGAAAAATATTATAATATTCATGTAATCCCTTGTTAGAAAAACATATTTTTAAGAAACTCATATTTCCAATGAAAGAGATATGTAATTTCGAACATCCAGAAAACAAATTTCATAACTATATTATCTACCAATGAGTGGAAAAAATGGCACCAATATATTAATATATCATTACTAACCAGAGGATATGAAATTTCAAGAGTTTTCTTGAGATATGGATCATAATATTTCATCCATGAAGTCATGATCCATGACAACCACAAAAAGTGATGAGATTGTTTCAATAAAATCTTACCACTTGGTTAATTGGGATAAAAATAATCTTGTAAGAAATGAAAATAAATGAATCATAAAATATAATTAATATAATGAGATTAAATATATAATATTTCAATTGGAATCATATACACTATGTTAAATAATATTGTTGCATAAGAAAAAATGTGTCTCAAAGAAGACAATATGCAAAAAAACTACTTTACTGATTTGTATCATTTGAATCATTAACCACATGAAATAAATTTCATTGAATCGATTTTTAAATACCCATAAATATAAGTATAATAATTATATATGACATCCATGTCATGTATACACACCACATGAATGGAATGTGTGTTGAATAAAACATGTACCTTAAGAAAATGAAAACTGAGATGAAATTCCCTCATCTTGTGTCTTGACTATCATCGTACTCATTCAAACCACCTATATAATAAAAATAAATTTATTCTAAATATTTTATATAAACATATTATTATATCAAATAACATATATGGTTTTATTATGACCTTATATTACCCTCTTGTTGACCATAATATGTTGTGGGTTCCGTTCGGATAATATTCTCTTTGTTCTTCACTTGTGTCTTAATTTATTATATCATATGTTCTTATTGTTATATAATAATTACATAATATAAATATATATATATATATAATTTATACCCAGTAAGTTTTATTACAATAATCTATATAATATATATGAATGAAATGGAATAAACTATTCATTGAGACAGTAAGCTGCACATACACATTAACATTGTTTTAGTTTTTATTTGTCATATTGAAAAAAATAAAGAAAGTAAGATACATGAATATAATATAATTAAAGTAAAATTAAAATGTTTTATATATCATATATTTTTTTAAACCCATCCTAAATTCATACCATGTTGTGTGGTAATGAATCACATCACGTTGAGGGGGAAATAGTCCCCATTTACTCAAATGAAATTATCATATTTACACCGGATGGAAAGTAAAAAAAGATATATTATGTAGAAATAATAAATAAGATTAAATAAATAATAAATATAATATATAACATATATAAAAATATTTTCCATCATAATATCCACCCACATAGGTGATAAATGATAAATGAACAATCATTGTTTTATGAGGCAGTAGTTCGTTCTCCACGTAAACAGTATGTTTGTTACCCATTATTGGTGGTGTCTATAATTTTTGGTTGAAAACTTACAATATAAAAATATTAGTATATTTATAATACTTTTAGTGTTATAAAATAATTGACAAAATATAGTGGGATTGGAGGAGAATGAATATAAAAAAAAGAAACTCGAGAGAATACGTTGCCTCTGAAATAGGTAACTCCATTTGATTTTTGCACAAAAGCTTCATTGGATAGCTTTATTCCCAAGGGAAGGATTATAAGAGGATGAGAGGAAGGTTGAAAATTTTATTGTGAGGATATTTTATGAACCTAATTTGTTTTATAGATGTGAATAAAAGAGAGATGTGGTATGCTTTATATTGAATGGAAATGACACACTCGGTATTTTTGGGAACAAGTTAGGTGTACACACATTTTTTCCTAAAAGATTAATAAAAAACCAAAAGAAAAATAATCAATAATGTACGGTTTAGGGCTGTATAATGGCCATAAAATAGGTTTTGGACATGGGTCTAACTCATTTTGGGGTTTAAATTTATGGTGTAGTCCTTAGTTATGCTTAATTTTATATTGACCGGTGCAATATATTTTAATTACATTAACTAATCATTTTGGTCAAAAAATAAGTTGATATTTTTATATATTATAAATTTATCTTATTCCAAATATAGAATCCACTTTTACAAATTAAAATCATAATAGTCATATAGAATAATTAAAAATTAATCTTATTGATGGGAGGACACATTTGGATTTAATGTAGAAAAATGATCAAACTTTTATTAGTTTTATATCCAATTTCAATTTGATATTGGATTCAATGGCCTATATTGGATTAATTTATAAAAATATTATCTAGTTTAAATTTTTAACAAATTTAAAATATAATTTATCGTCAAAAATAAATTAGATGAAAAAAGGGTTTAGATTTAAAATTCATTATTACTAACTATTCATTAAAAAATGATACCTTACAAGAAAATATCGAAAAAAATATAGTAAACAAATTTTTATGACTCTCATCCAAATATAATGTTTATTATGACATATTAAATATATAAACATGAAAATAATTGGATTTAAAAAGTGTTATCCATTAAAAGGCATTAAAAATACCTGTATAAAAAATATAGGTTTTTATGCATAAAATTAGGTTTGTTATTATCATATATCTATCAAATCTATTGAATTAAAACCAAAAAAATATTTGATTTAATATATAAAATATATATTACATTAATATTAACCACTAATTGAAATTAATTTAATTTATTAGGGAAAACCAGCTTTGTGACCATAATAATATTACATTTTACATTCAATTGGTTTTAATATTCATTTATAATTTATTGGTAACCTATGAATTCATAGAATATTGTATAAACCATATAATTTCATAAATTAATTAATAATATTACTAATAGCTAATTTTCCATGAAGTTTATCTATTATTATATAAAATTTTAATGATATACAATTGTTTAACAAAACCCTTCCTTGCATGTTTCGAAAGAATTTGAGGAAAGTCATTGTTCGTATGTAGAGAAGTCTATTCTTAGTTATATGAGTAATGAAAGATATTTTTTATGTTTAATGTTGATCACAATTAAGATGGTGTTTTTTATAATGTGATACAAACATATTTTCATTAAAATAAAATATGTTATCTTCAGTGTTTTATAAAATAAAAATTATCAAAAACTTAAATTAACTCAAAAAAAATAATTCACAAAATCATAAGGTGTAACATTCTACACCTTTTAAAATTAACTTCACACTAAAAATTCATCTAGGTTATCAATTGATTAATTCATTAATGTTTCATTTAGAGAAGCCCACATCATAAAAATGAATATTAAAACTTACCTTAAAAAGGGATTTTTCAAACCATAATGGTTATAGAAAGTAACATATAACTAGGTTTACACCTAGGGGAACATATTTGGGAGGTTTAAACATGGAATTGGAAGGGGGATTTAACTATCAAGTTCTGATGGATAGTGATAGAGAAAAATATTAGGAGATAATTTACAATTAAAAAGCTCTAAATCTGTGACGAACTACTGGAAAATATGATTTATCAAAGAAGAAGTAATTAAGCTAACATTTTTTTTCTTAAACATGAATAATTTTCATGAAAACAAAAACTTTTATGATTTCATGAAAACTTCATCATTTTTTGTTGATCCACATCATCTTATTCTTTAAAAATGATGGTGAATTTTTTAGATATGAATTACTAACAGATCACAAGATCCATGAATTTCCATCCCATTTTCATCTGTTGTCGTTAAAACAATTTTGTTTAAATAGGTTTTAAATTATGCATAAATCCTTATATGGAAAGGTAAAATATTAATCGTACATTGTTTATCTTAATTTTATATTTATCTTTCTGAAAATTGTTATCCTTATAACCCTTTCAAAAGATTAAAATTTAAAGATTTGGAAAGAATGTCTAGAAATCAGCTCAGCATTGATCCCCCATTAAACAAAGAGTAACTATTGGTTATCAAATTCTAATCATGTGAATACCAACATCATATATTTTCTTGAAAAAAAATTCATAATCTTAATTTCATTAATTTATTTTTGAAAACATACGTGCTTCCAAAAAACTATTCACTGTTTATATCATAAATAGGCTCATATCCTAAAAAAACTCATTTGAAAAGCCTAGGTTCATCCATGTAAATATAGAAAATTAATGTTATTTTATTAATCCAAAATTCTTGTAGTTAATGATAATCAACTCATAGACTCATAACAAGTTCCACTAAATGATCAACAAGATTTTCAGAGTTCTTACATTTACAAAATCCTAAAAACAATTCCCCTCTATTTATTTCACCAATTGTCATGGCTCACTTCATCCATTATTCTTTCATATTATTTTATTTTTTTCTATTGTCTTTAAAGTTTTTGGTGATGATCACCATTATTAATCCTTCGATTTGGGAAATATTTTGAAAAATTCCCAAACTCCCAGAAATTGAAACACTAATGTGTGGGAGGTTCATCTTGAGGAGTTTTCTCAATATTATAAATATTATATAACATTTTCTAATCATATCCATAGTCATCCACTATATGTACTTCCATTCCACACATAAAACTTATTTTAGTACCATTATGAAAATTCCCACCATGCCTCTTTCCACATATAGAAGGGCAAGGAAGTTTCATGTTCTTATCTCTATTTTTTTTTGATTTTCATTTAAACTCCATATTAATCATATTGTTCAAAACATGATATTGATTCATATATCCAACCTTAATTTCTAATTTTATAGCACAATGTGCAATATCTTTATCACTCCCAATGTCCCTTATGGACAATACACTTCTAGGACGTTTCTTTAATCCAATTAAGAACCTATAAACCTTACTTTATCATTGTATGCTAATAAAAGAAGTGTACATCTCCAGTCTTGTGGAAATTTCCCATTAGGAACATACAAATTAATCATCATTTTTTATCAAATCAATGATATTATTTTCCATATTTGTATGAAGAACATGAGGAATGTTCTTATTGAATAATTATTTATTGAGATCATCACAATCCATGGATTCAATTGTATCTTGTTTCCTTGTATTATAGATTAGAATATCCAGTCAACTATTTCAATCTAAAACCAATAAACAACAAGAATGAATTTCTTATGATCTGAACAATGGAGAACAGAGAATATCTTCTCAGTGGTGGAAATAAAGTGTTCAGGAACTGTTAAAGGAAGGTGGGTATTGCCTCATGAAGGAAACAATAGAGAATTGTTCCCTTTTTTGATTGTTTGGAAGTTCATCATGACTTATTTATTGATAAATATATGTGATAATAACAATGAGGATTTTCATTCAAACTCCCAAATAATTTGAATCCTTAGGAGAAATATCATTTCATTTTCCCTCAAAATCATAACTAATGTGGTTCCTTTGGGTTTTATCCATAGAATAAATCCAAAAATCATAAAACAAGAAACATTTATAATAGATAATAATTACATAGTCATGAAAAATTAATTATATGATGTATAAATGAAAACACCATCATTAATATTTGAAAACATATGTTAATATAGGTTATTCATATCCAACATATATTTAAAACCATCATAATTATTCATGAATATTTTGTGAATTCCTAATGCATATACCCCAAGAGTGTCAAATATGGTGTGTAGTAGGGCCCATTGTCGTATACAAGATTACCTTGAGTCAAGCCCAGAACATCTATTCAGATTTGTTACTCCTACGTAAATTTGTGCCAAATAAACTTCTAGTTGTTTTACCAATAAACAGATTTATTTCTGGAAAACCACTATCTCAAACCATTACAAAAATTCCTTGACATTTTATTAAATGTTAACTCACCATTATAATTATACTTGGAGAAATCTCTAGACATATCCCTATAAATATACCTAGAGATATCATGAATGTTTTCACATTATAATTTCCAACGATTCACTAAAACATTCCTATAATACGAACTATATAGAACCATTATTAACATACATGGATTTTACATCATTTTAGATGAATATTCGGTAGATTACAAAGATACACAATCAAGGACCATAATAGTTTAGGGTCTTTGGATACATGGAAACAAAAACTTCCATCCAGGGGAATAATCTTCAAAATCCCTCATAACTATATCCACCTTTAATACTTCTAGCTAAAACCATTCTTTATAACATGGGAAAAATATATACCTGAAAGGGGTGAGCATAGATGACCATTTAGGGTAAATAAAGTAAACTTGTGAGTAGAACATGAAAAAAGGGTATGAAACATGTGTATAAAATTTGTAGATCATACCCTCATATTAGAGATCATAATAACGATTGGAATTTTATTAGTTATGAATCTTACAGAAATAAATAACATGTTTCATGAAATCATGAAATACTAATAAAATAATAATTTTGTAGAATTCAAATAATAATAGAAAATATTAGGTTAAGGTGACCAATTGAAAACTTTATATCATGTTAGGATTGGGCTATGACCTGTGTACCTTTTTTTGGGATCGTTCCTACAACATATGTACCCAATGAATTTTATTATAGCGCTAAAACGCATTTACCATCTTATTTTTGATCATGGGATTCAATCTATATACCCTCTTACTTTTTGTCTTGGGCTAAACCTCTTGTATGCTTGTGTTTTCAGTCTTGGGTTACGCATAGTATACCCTATTAGTTTTAGTCTTGGGATACGACCCAAGTCGCATTTTGTTTTTGGTCATGGGCAACAACATGTGTACCCTTGAGCTCATATACAACTTATTATTACCTAATTCATTGGAGGGATATATAGGCCCCTCCAATATTGTAATGAAATCATTCATACTTTTTCCATAAGATCATAAATAATCATATCATAAACCATGAAATTAAATGGATATTACAATCATGTAATCAAATCATAACTTTTTAACAAGATAGGTTTCAAAAACATTTCACCAAAATAATAACCCGTGAAAGAGAAATAGATTTCATAAACATATACCCTTTTAATTAGAAACATGTTTCAAAAAGACAAATAAATTAAGAATAACCCATTCACAGAAAGAATATGAATGGATCCAATAGATCATTTCCAATAAATAATTGATTATAATTACTAAATTTCAACTTCAATGGAAAATAATTTCAAAAAATCGTACTAAAATGTTTCTTAAGGAAAATATCCTTTCTTATTTGAAAAATTATTTTTTTCCATAATAATATTTTGAGATCATTTTCTTAGAAAATACCCTGAAAACATATAAAGAAGAAATTTAATCATTGGGAATTTTTTTCCCTAAACAGTTATAAAATAATCTTAAAAATTTATTAAAACCCTTTTTCTATGAATAAACTTTTAAAATATATAATGAATGATTGAAAATATTTTTAAGATCATTTTACATAAAAATATATTAAAGAAGTATAAAATAAATTGGAAACAATTTTCCTTTAAAATTAAATTTAATTACAATTTCATAAATATAACCTTTAAAACTTGGAAATTATGATTCAAAGTAATTTAGGTAGATAAATCCATACATGTTATACGAGGTAAAAATAATATTAATTTTCCTTCGTACAAAGAAAACAAAAACCCCTTATTTGGAAAGACATAAGAATATTCTTTTAGAAATATTGGTAAAAGGATAAAATGGTACAAATTTATTTTAATTTTTTTATGAGAATAGTATAATATTCATGGAAATCCATTTTAGTAAATGCGGTTTTGAAGGATCTTAGATTTCTAACTAAATAGATTAATAAATTCAAACATCCTTAAAAACACTTTCTTAACTATTTTATGTACCAATGAGTGGTAGAATGGAACCACTATTTGAAGATATTATTAATAACCATATGAGAATAAATTTCCTGAGTTTTATTTATAGTTTGAATATAATAATTCATCAATGGAATAATAAACATTAACAACCTCGAAAAAGGATGAGATTATTTCAATAAACTCTTACGACTTAGTTATATTAGAGAAGACTCTTTTTGTAAGAAAATGAAATTATATAATGAATAAAATATATTTAAAAAAAGGAGATTAATTATATAACTTAATAATTGGAATCATATACACCTCGTTAATGAACATATGTGCATAACAAAACATGTGTCTTAATGAAGTACATTTGAGACAAAACTATTTTATCGATTCAGTATCTTTTGAATCCTTTTAACCTTAATTAAAGGAAAAAATAATTCTTATTTAAATAAAAATAAATATATTTATAATAATTATATAATACATATATGTTTAGTATGCAATACAACTAAAATAAATTAGTGGTGAATAAAGAATGTATCTCATATAAATAAAAAGTAAGATGAAATTATCTTACCAAGTGTCTTGACTGTCATCATAAAAGTTCAAACCAACTATATAATAAATATAATTTTATTATATATATTTTAATAAACTATATTATAATATCCAATACCATAAGTTTTCTGATTGTTTCCTTATATTACCATCTGTCTAACCATACTCTGTTATGGATTCACTTAAGATAATATTATCTTCGTTCATCACATGTGTCTTTATTTGTCATATAGTTTTTCATTATGCAAATATCATGATTCTAGAAAGTAAAATAATAATATAAATATAATTTATATCCCTTATATATGTTTTATAATAAACTATGTAATATATATGTATGAAATAGAATACACAGTTCATGGAGATGTTAAGTCGTACATACGCATGAACGTTGTTTCAATTTTTATTATTGTATTGAAATAAATAATGAAAATGGAATATATGTATATATGAAAATAAAATAATAGAAGTATAATTATAATATTTTAAATATCATAAATTTTCAGTAAAATCATCATTAATAAATTTGAATTCGTGTGTGAACGAATCCCATCACTTTGAGGGTAAAGTAGTGGACACTTTCTGAAACGAAATTATCATATTCACACCAAATGGAATGTAAATACGATATATTTCTAAAATGAATAAAGAAGATATAATAAATAATAAATATAACATATAACAGATATAAATAGATTTTCCATCATAATGTCCACCATGGGATTAAGTAAAGGAAAAATAAATAATCATCGTTTAGTGAGGTGGTAGTTCGTCGTACACATAAACATATGTTTGTTACCTATTAGATGGTTTTGTGGGTATGTATAGAATGAAACCATATCATAAATAAATCATTAATTTTTAGGATACTAGTGTTTTTATATTTTAATGGAATAAATATTGTGTAGGTGGTGGAGAAGGAAAATAAAAGAAATTAGCTTGAGAGAAGGCATTACCTCTAAATCGGGTAACTTCTTTGGGATTGTTCCTAAAGGCTTCCTAGGGTAACATTTTTCCAACGATGAGGCTTCAAGGATGAAGGGAGGAAGAAAGTGATGTGAATTTGTCAAATTTAGGACAAATTTATTTTGTATTAGATGTTTGGTAAAGAGGGTGAGGTGGTGGAATTTTATAGGGAAGAGAAAGGACACATTTTCTATTTTTGAACACAATTTTGGTGTACCCACATTTTTACCTAAAATAATTTATAAAAAAAATAAAACTCAATAATTTAAGGAGAAGTAACTGATAATCACAATAAAATAGGTTTTGGATATGTATCTAAGTCGTTTTGGGTCTTATACTTAGGTTTAGTCCTTAGTTAATCATAATTTTACTCGAACTGATTTAATTCATTTTAATTATTTCACAAATCATTTTGATCAAAAACTAACAAGAGCTTATTATAAATTATTAATTTTGAAAAATCCAAATATGGAATCCATTTTTCCAAATTCCAATCACAAGAGTGATATAAGTTAATTTTAAATTAATCCCACTGATGGTATGACATTGTTGGGTTTTAAAGTAAAAAAATAATTAGAGGTTTTCTATGCTTATATATCTAATTTCATTGTGAAATTTATTATAATTAAATATATTTTATTAATTTATAAAAATATTATCTAATTATAAAATTAAAAAAATTTAAAATATAATATAACATTATAATTAAATTAGATGAAAAAGATATCTTGAATTAGAAAACAATATTTTAAACTATTCATTAAAAAATGAAACCTTGTATAAAAATAACACAAAATATTATAACCTAATTTTTATGTATAAATTCAAAAAATAATTTTTATTTTGACATATTAAATCTATAAAAGTTCCAATGTTTTGATCTAAAGTTGTTTATCCATTAAAAGGAACCAAAAATACCTTTATAATTAATATAGGTTTTTATGCATAAAATTTGGTTTGTTCTTATCTAATATATATCCAATATAATGGTTGAATACTAAAAATATTTCATTCAATATATAAAATATATATTAAATTAATATTACTCGATAATTATAATTAATTTAGTTATTATTGTAAAATATCTTTGTGACCATAATAATACTTCCTTTTACATTCAACTACTTTCCATATTCATTTATAATAAATTTATAACATATGATTTCATATTTTATATAGTAAGCTAAGTATTTTTATAAATTATTTACAACTATTAATAATATCTAATATAATAATTATTTTATATATTATTATAAAATTTTTAATAATATACAATTATTCGGTAAACTTGGTATTACGTGATCTGAATGCTATTGAAGAATGTCATTGTTTCATGTAGCACAAGCTAACCTCGACGTTCCATATAGATAAAAATAAATTTTATGATTGATTTTTTGAATGATTAACTGGGTGTTTTGTATAACTCAACCCAAACATTGTTCATTAACATAAAACAATATATCTTCAATGTTTTTTAAAATAAAAAATATAAAAAGGCTAAATTATTTCAAAAAAATCACAAAATATCAGGGGGTTACAACTACCTCTTGAGATAGACATTCCAACAATACCCCTATAATGTGAACATTGTCATATAATGACTCATAGGTAAGTAAACTCTTTAATCCCACCTCCTGTCAAGACCCGCCTTCACCAAAAGGAGGGAAGGGTTAGCTGATTGCCAGGCCCTTCATTCTTTAAGTTGAAGGAGAGATAATGACCCCTGAAACCCGCCTTCAATAGGTCCCGGAGTGGCGACTAGCACCAATGGTATAGAAAATTCTCGCAAATGGAAGGCATTACCCTTTTTATTTTATAGGATCGAGAGATAAGGAGAAGAAAACCCAAAAACAACAAGGTAGAGAGAAAAGTAATGCCAAAAGTAAACCATTCCCACATCCATGTTTCAAAAGTAAAAGCCACAAGGTGAAAAAAGGTGACAACAAGGTAAGTACCAAAAAGGAAAACAACAACTGCTACTGCTCCAAAAGTCCGAGCGAGTAAGGTCCTGCGTAATCCCCGAAGTCCTCCTGGAAACATGAAAGCAGTTTTATATATGTAGGGTGAGCATAAAAGTACACTCAGTAGGGAAAACCAAAGTCTCTCGTGCACAAGTGGGGGAACGTACTAAAGTCCCGTGACAAAAGAGTAAACTAAACATCTATCAAGGTAAACAATCCACCCCAGGCCTCACCAAGGCACACTCCCCAAATAACGCAAGTCAAGTAATTTATATAATAAGAGCACATCAATGTTTGGGTACCCCGCGCCACTTTACCACTGGTTATTGAGACATCCTACGCATCGGACCAATCCCACCATTCTCACCACAGTCCCACTGCCACACCCGCCCGCACACACCTAGGCCACAACCACATGCAGTCCCACTGCCGAAATCCTTCCCGCACACACCTGGGCCTCAACCGCACGCAGTCCCACTACTAAATCCCGCCCGCACATACCTGGGCCTCAACCGAATGTAGTCCCACTACTGAATCCCACCCGCACACACCTGGGCCACAACTGTCACTTGTAACCATGCCTGCAAACACCTAGGCCAGAACAACCACCACCATGCCCAAATACACCTAGGCTCATCCGGAAGATACTTGGGAAACCACCTGCCGCACACACTTGGCCAACCACCACACTACCCATCCCGAAGGTTCTTGGGCTAATAATGGACTTCAGGCCATCACAGCCTACCCAAAGATACATGGGCTATCTGGGAAAGGGAGCAGAAAAGGAGCTAATAACCATCCACTAATAATAGTGTTGGGAAAAACACCCTCCCCCATGAAATGGGGGTGTTTGGAACTAGGTGCTCAACTTGGGTGGGGCGCGAATAATAAACACATAATTACAAGTATAGATAAAGGTAACAAGCACTCACCCAATGCTAGGTTTTTCTTCAGACAACATATAGATCACAACAACACTCAAGTCTGAGTCACGACTCACGCTAATGAACCCATCATCCCATTCTTATTTCATGTTCAGTAATAATATTTGAGTTAAGCACTACTAGGAATCTAGTAGGCATAGGCATAAGTCCAGAAAATTAAACAGTCAAACATCAACCAAAACGTCCACAACTGGTTCTCGACAATAGAGGATTCCACCCCAATTTGTGGTATGAACAAGTAACCACCCGGATTTAAAACTCACAACCACCGAATCCACACCAACAGGAGATCCCATCCCCCAAAAAAATCACACGACCACCGAGAGTATAAAAGAAAAAAGGATCCCATCCCCTCCCAACTCTCCAGAAATCGGCCCGAAGGGAAAACAACCAACTAACACCACCAACAAAAGCAGGGCCTTGCATGTATTTTAAGATTTAAACGACTTAACACACTCCATGATTCAAATTCCGTGTGTTTTAACCAGGGGTTATCAAAAAAGGAATGATCCTGGTGCCTCAATTTATTTGGCATGATATACATGATTAACCAATTCACTTTTCATAGCAGGAGTTTACAACCACAAAAATCTATTTAAAACATTAGTAGGGGTTCATTAGTGCACAAACAATGACCACCAACAGCCTCGTTTTTTAGGAGGTATAAGCCAACACAACTCAACAGGATGGTCATAAGAGAAATAACATCAAAACATAAGACAACATCAACGATCACAGCCCCCCCTTATTTATTTATAGAATTCGTTCGTTATCTTTAATTAGGTCTGGTTTATCCAATTCTACAGAAACAAAAGCATACCCACCCCGCATGATACACAAAGAGAGAGGGAAAGGAGAAATTCCATACTTATTGATAGATGATCGATGTTTAGGCCAGGGGCGCAGAACTTTACGGATAATGATGCGGCCGGTTCGACACACCAGAAGCTGTTTGTGAACGTCACGATGGAGGAAATGAGAAACCATGGCTATCCCTTAGTTTATAGGATCCGGGGACGGTTGAGGTGAAAACACGAATCCGCTTAAGGCATGGGGATCGTGGGTTGATCACGCGGCTCCACTCGTCACAAAAGGGGTAGGGTGGTTTAAGCTGACTCATGAATTGATGAAGCATTTAATTAAAACTCTTATGGGCGTTACGGGTCTTAAAACACGGTTGAACGAGTCATAATAGTGTTTAAAACCCTATTTACGCAAAGGAGCGTTACTGGAAACAACTTGACAAGGCCGGGTGACAACGATCGGTCTCACCGATCGGTCTCACCGAGACGCCACTCCTTTAGAACCCGAATTTTGGCAATGGGAAGGACCAAGAGAGTCGGGGTCATCACATCAGATACCTCTCAAACAATTCTTGTCCCCAAAAATTTAGATAACCCCGAAGGGAAGGGCGGGTCCGAACAACCACCCCAAAAGATACCTCTCAAGAGCGAACCTCATCACTAACTAATAACATCTTCCTGTCACGAACCAAGCAACATACCATGGAAAACTGCTCGGGTACGTGGGTTGGAGAGTCTCTTCCCCCATGTCAAGATATTATCCGCTTTGGGCGGCACTAACTCGCCCGCACGGGTTTAATCTTATCCACCTTAATGCGTCTTGATTAGTGGTTGGGTTATCTCTTTCCCTATAGCCGGGGGTTTTCACACACAAGAAGAGGAAAGAAACCAGTACATTTTATAGCCAAAGGACAAAACGTTCTACCACAACGGGTACAACAAGGAACAAAACTCAAAACCACTCTGGGTATTGGGTACGCATCTGTGCTTCCCTTTCCCATGTACTTTCCTCAAGCCCACCATGTCTCCACAACACGCGAACCAAGGGAATGGTCCGCCCACAAAGCACCTTCTCCTTGCGATACTCGATCATCATTGGTCTCTCCACAAAGGTCACGTCGTCCTCGATGTCCAGCTCGCCCCAGTCAAGGACGTGCGAATCGTCGTGCAGATACTGACGGAGCTGGGACACATGAAATACATCATGTATCCTTAGTAGTGGTGGTGGCAATGCTAGCTGGTAAGCCACTTCGCCGACCATCCACAACACTTGGAAGGGTCCGATAAACCTAGGGGAAATCTTATTCCCTTGCCGAAGCTCCGCTGCCCACGCCGAGGGGAGACCTTCAAGTACACGTGGTCCCCAACCTCAAACTCAAAGGGCCTCCTCCTGGTATCAGCATACGACTTCTGTCGGTCCTGGGCTGCCTTCATCCTTTCCCGTATGAGATGAACCTTCTCTGCCGTGTTCTGCACCACCTCCGGACCAAGGATAACTACCTCTCCTACTTCGGTCCAACACACAGGCGAACAACATGGCCTCCCGTACAAAGCCTCAAACGGGGCCATGCCGATGGTAGAGTGGTAGCTATTATTGTAGGAAAACTCTAGCAGAGGTAATTATTGCACCCATGACCCTCCTGAGTCCAGAACACATGCTCGCAGTATATCCTCTAAGGTCTAGATGGTGTGCTCTGTTTGCCCATCTGTCTGGGTATGGAAAGTAGTTCTAAGGCGTAACTGGGTGCCAAATGCATGTTGCAATCCTCTCCAGACCCACGAGGTAAACCGTGCATCCCTATCCGAGACTATAGACCTCGGAACTCCATGCAACCGCACCACCTCATCCATGTACTTTCGTGCCAAACCATCCACAACACTCGACTCCCTGATCGCCAGAATGTGAGCCAATTTCGTCAACCTGTCCACTACCACCCAGATGGTGTCATACCCTCCTTGGGCCTTGGGTAGTCCCATGACTAAATCCATTGAGATGTCATCCCACATCCACTCGGGGACACCTAGGGGCTGTAGAAGGATTCCTAGAACTCAGTGTTCAGCCTTCACTTGCTGACACACTAGGCACTTGGCCACAGACTCCGCCACTGCTCGCTTAACTCCGGGCCACCAAAACTACCTCTTCAAACCCTAGTACATCTTGGAAACTCTAGGGTGTACCGCCAGGGGTGAGTTGTGGAACTCACTGAGAACCCTGCCACACATCGCCTCTGGGACAAACAACCTCCCCTGGAAAAGCATCCGGTTCTGACCATCCTCGGTCCATCCCTCCGGAGCATTGCCCTGGTCAACATGGTCACGCATCACTTTGCACTCTAGGTCTCCCCTCTGAGACTCTTCCACCTGCTGAAACAGGGATGACTGCACTGTCATCTGATATAGGCAGCCTCTACCGCTATCCATCTTCGCATCCAGGTGTAAGGCAGCCAAATCTTCTATTTCCTTCCAGGCGTCCGCTGAATCTCGGACCACATCCTTATGCGTCCTCCTGCTCAAAGCATCGGCCACCACATTTCCCTTGCCCCCAGTATAAGAGATCTCGAAGTCGTAATCCTTGAAGAACTCCACCCATCTCCGTTGTTGCAAGTTTAAGTCCCACTGGGAGAAGATATACCTCAAGCTTTTGTGATCTGTAAAGACCACAAAGCATTCCCTGATGAGGTAGTGCCACCATAACTTTAGCGCAAAAATGACCGCTGCAAGCTCTAGGTCGTGGGTGGCGTAATTACGCTCATGGGAACGCAGCTACCTGGACTCGTAAGAGATCACCCCCCGTCGGTGCATCAACACGCATCTCAGGCCCTGTCCCGAAGCATCGCAGAATACCTCATATGCCTCCCCTTCTTCTGGTAATCTCAGCACTGGGGCACTAACCAACTTCTCCTTCATATAGCTGAAGGTTGACTGGCACTGCTCACTCCATACGAAAGCCTGGTCCTTCTTGGTCAGAGCCGTCAAAGGGTCTACTACTCGGGAGAAGTTGGGTACGAATCTCCGTTAGTAACCCACCAAACCGAGGAATCTTCAGACTTCTGCCACATTCTTGGGTGTTGCCCAAGACAAAACTGCTTCAACCTTTTATGGGTCGACCGCTATCCCCTGCTCCGACAATACGTGCCCGAGGAAGTGCACTTCTCATGTCCAGAACATGCATTTTGACAACTTCCCATATAGCTGGTGCCGTCGGAGGACCTCCAAAACTGTCCTCAGGTGCTCTTCATGGTCCTCCTCTGATCTAGAGTAGACCGGGATGTCGTCGATGAACACAACCACGAACTGATCCAGGTACTCCCGGAAGATGGAGTTTATAGTCCCCCTGAACACAGCCGGGGAATTCGTAAAACCGATGGGGATGACTACAAACTCGAAGTGTCCATTCCTGCACATGAACGTTGTCTTTGGGATGTCGCTCTCTTTCACCATCAGCTGGTGGTACCCAGACCGCAGGTCGATCTTTGAGAACCATCCTTCCCCTTTCAGCTGGCCAAAAAGATCATCTATCCTCGGGAGAGGGTAGAGATTCTTGATCATCACCTGATTCAACCTCCTATAGTCTATGCACAGCCTAAGACCTCTATATACATTCTTTGCAAACAAGACCGGAGCACCCCACGGTGATGCACTCAGACGAACATAACCCCTCTTCATCAGATCTTCAATCTGTATCCGCAACTCCCGTAGTTCCGAAGGTTCCATCCGGTAAGGAGCCATCGAGATTGGACGAGCGCTGGCCTGCAGGTCTATCCCGAACTCGATATCACGTCGAGGGGGTAGAGTCGTCACCTCTTCAGGAATGATGTCCATAAACTATCGTACAATCTCTGGCACTTCTACCATTTCCGCATCTACTGATTCTACTGTCAGCTCGGTCAACAAGGAGAGGAGAGGTTCCTCTCTCCTGTTTCCCTTCGGACTGCTCCGCTCGCCGGTGAAGGTAACACGCCTGCTGTCCAAGTCTGAGAACACCACCCTTATTCGAAAACAGTCGATGACGGCACACACAGAAAATAGCCAGTCGATGCCTAGGATGACATCGTATGGCTGAATCTGTAGCAGAAGAAGATCCTGAACCGACTGATGTGGCCCTATCATCAGTCTACATCCCCGACAAACGAACAACAAGTCGGTCTGACCTCCAACTGGTGTGCTCAACACCAGGGGCACTAGAAGTCTCTCGGCATCTAGACCCAAGGAACGGGCTAGACTGGGTGCAATGAAGTAGTGAAAATCTCTGGTATCGAACAAAGCATAAGCCAGAGTGCTAAACAGACTGATCGTACCTCGAACAACCTCTGGCCCTGCTGGGACTACTGCCTCTTCAGTGTGCAACTGTCCACGCCCAGCTCCCCTGCCACTCGGCTGTCGGACACCCCCCCCCCCCGACCACGCCCTGGTCGAGGTACCTGTGGAGCGCCCTGAGGTCGGCCTCCTCCTATGTCTGCCCTCGGAGGAGCGGGAGCTCGCTGTCCCTGCTGCTGCCACTGGAAACGTCTGGCTGGAAACTGCTGCTGGGGCGGGTGATGGGGCTGACTTCCGCTGCTGTACTATACCCGGTCTGGGAACTGACTCCGGAGATGCCCAGGGCTCCCATAGATGAAGCACCGTGGTCCCGGTCCCGTAGGAAATGGGTGAGGGCCAGGGGATCGAAACTGAAACTGTTGTGGCCTGCTCCCTGCGGGTCGGAACCTATAGGGTCCTGATGCTGGAGGCCTGGTGCTGACGGCTTTCCCCTTTGATGTTCCCAGCTGGATCCCCACTCGCGACACTCCCCCTAGAGTATGCATCCGCTCCACCACTTCGGCTATCTTCTGGACCTCCAAGTACGTCGGCAGGGTAAAGGGGGTAATAGCATACTGGAGGGAGGGTCGGAGTGCCTCCTCCAAACGTCTTGCCTGAGACTCCTCGTCGGGAAAGAGGTCCGGAGAATAACGTAGGAGGTCCTTGAACTTGATCCCTAGCTCCCTCACAGACATACTCTTCTGCTGGAGGGAGAGTAGTTCCTGCTTCTATTCTGCTTTCATCGTGGAGGAGAGGAACTCTGCCCGGAACTCCTTCTTGAAATCCACCCAAGCCACCTCAGACTCTCTCCTCTCCCCAAGGTAAAGCATCCACCACTGACGTGCCGCTCCCTGCATCTGGATAACGGCCAGGGGAACCCAGTACTCGGCCAGGGCCTGAATTAGGCCTAAGGCTATAACTAGATCCTCTAGATAGCCTTCTGTCTTCATATCGGAGGTGCTGCCCTCATACTTCTCGAGGGCCTATCGCTGGAAGGCTCGAAGAGTCTTATGCCACTGGTCATCCTCTTCCTCTCGATTAGCTCTCTGTCGATTGGCCAAAGTAGTCTCAGGGGCCTCGATCGCCTGTACCACACGTGTTCGCCTTCTAGGTGCCATAGCTGCAAGGTAAACAAGGAATGCCTAAGCCCAAGTAGTGCAGAATATCGTTCATAAAACTTCTTAAGATTTAAATTTATTCTTAATTCCCAAGACATCCCAGAAACACAAGAACACAAGTCATTATGATGCATGTACCTTTCCTAGGGTCTCTACCCTGCAATCAGTGTGGCCTCACTTGGTCGTTCGGTAGGTCCAGAGTCCTTGCATCGGATCACGGGGGGCCCTAAAATCCCGTGTCCTAGCCGGTCTTCCCTGGCCTAATTCACGATCCAAGGTCACCCAACACCGTTGTCTTACCATCCCATGAAATCCTCACTGTGCCTAACTCCTGACTCCGTCCTATCTCTCAACCATTCTCCTCTGATACCATTCTATCACGACCCACCATCACCAAAAGGAGGGAAGGTTCAGCTGATTGCCAGGCCCTTCCTTCTTTAAGTTGAAGGAGAGATAATGACCCCTGAACCCGCCTTCAATAGGTCCCGGAGTGGCGACTAGCACCATGGGTATAGAAAATTCTCATAAATGGAAGGCATTACCCTTTTTATTTTATAGGATCGAGAGATAAGGAGAAGAAAACCCAACAACCCCAAGGTAGAGAGAAAAGTAAAGCCAAAAGTAAACCATTCCCACATGAATGTTTCAAAACTAAAAGCCACAAGGTGCGAAAAGGTGACTACAAGGTAAGTACCAAAAAGGAAAACAAAAACTGCAACTGCTCCAAACGTCCAAGCTAGTAAGGTCCTGCGTAATCCCCGATGTCCTCCTGGAAACCTGAAAGCAGTTTTATATACGTAGGGTGAGCATACAAGTACACTCAGTAGGGAAAACCAAAGACTCTCGTGCACAAGTGGGGGAACGTACTAAAGTCCCATGAGAAATGAGTAAACTAAACACCTATCAAGGTAAACTATCCACCCCAGGCCTCACCAAGGCACACTCCCCAAATAACGCAAGTCAAGTAATTTATATAATAAGATCACATCGATGTTTGGGTACCCCACGCCAATTTCCCACTGGTTATTGAGACAACCTATGCATCAGACCAATCCCGCCATTCTCACCACAGTCCCACTGCCACACCCGCCCGCACACACCTGGGCCATAGCCAAACGCAGTCCCACTACCGAAATCCCGCCCGCACACACCTGGGCCTCAACCGCACGCAGTCCCACTGCTAAACCCCACCCACACACACCTGGGCCACAACTGTCACACATAACCATGCCTACAAACACCTAATCCAGAACAACCACCACCATGCCCGAAGACACCTGGGCCTCATCCCGAAGATACTTGGGAAACCACCTACCTCACACACCTAGAAAACCACCACACTACCCAGCCCGAAGGTTCTTGGGATAATAATGGACTTTAGTCCATCACAGCATGCCTGAAGATACTTGGGCTATACGGTAAAGGGAGCAGAAAAGGAGCTAAAAACCAGCCACTAAGAATAGTGTTGTAAAAAACACCCTCCCCCATGAAATGGGGGTGTTCGGCACTAGGTGCTGAACTTGGGTGCGGCGCGAATAAAAAACACAAAATTACAAGTATAGATATAGGTAAAAAGCACTCACCCAAAGCTAGGTTTTTCTTCAGAAAACCTATAGATCACAACAACACTAAAGTCCGAGTCACGACTCATGCTAACAACCCATCATCCCATTCTTGTTTCATGTTCAGTAATAATATTTGAGTTAATAACTACTAGGCATCTAGTAGGCATAGGAATAAGTCCAAAAAAGTAAACAGTCAAACATCAACCAAAACTTCCACACCTGGTTATCAACAACAGAGGATTCTACACCAATTAGTGGTATGAACAAGTAACCACCCGGATTTAAAACTCACAACCACCAAATACACACCAACAGGAGATCCCATCCCCCAAAAAAATCACACGACCACCGAGTGTATAAAAGAACAGGGGATCACATCCCCTCCCACATCTCCAGCAATCGGCCCAAAGGGAAAACAACCAACTACCACCACCAACCCAAGAAGGGCGTTGCATGTATTTTTAGATTTAAACAACTTAACACACTCCATGATTCAAAATCCGTGTGTTTTAACTGGGGGTTATCACAAAAGGAAAGATCCTGGTGCGTCAATTTATTTGGCCGGATATACGTGATTAACCAACTCACTTTTCCCAGCAGGAGTTTACAACCACAGCGAGATATTGAAAACATTAGCAGGGGTTCATTAGTGCAAAAAAATGACCACAAATGGCCTCAATTTTCAAGAGGCATAAGCCAGTAAAACTCAACAAGATGGTCATAAGAGAAACAACATCAAAACATAAGACAACATCAATGATCACAACACCCCCTTCTTTATTTATAGAATTCGTTCGTTATCTTTAATTAGGTCTGGTTTATCCAATTCTACAAAAACAAAAGCACGCCCACCCCGCATGATACACAAAGAGAGAGGCAAAGGAGAAATTCCCTACTTGTTGATAGATGATTGACGTTTAGGCCGGGGGTGCGGAACTTTACGGATAACGATGTGGCTGGTCCGACGCACCAGAAGTTGTTTGTGGATGTCACGATGGAGGAAAGGAGAAACCACAACTATCCCTTAGTTTATAGGAGTCGGGGACAGTTGAGGTAAAAACGCAAATCCGCTTAAGGCGCAGGGGTCATGGGTTGATCACGCGGCTCCACTCGTCACAAAAGGGGTCGGGTGGTTTAAGCCGACTCATGAATTGATGAAGCATTTAATTAAAACTGTTATGGGCGTTACGGGTCTTAAAACACAGTTAAACGAGTCAGAATAGGGGTTAAAACCCTATTTACGCAAAGGAGCGTTACTGGAAACAACTTGACAAGGCCGGGTGACGCCGATTGGTGGCGCCGATCGGTCTCACCAATCGGTCTCACCGAGACACCACTCCTTTAGAACCCGGATTTTGGCAAAGGGAAGGACCCAGAGAGTCTGGGTCATCACACCTCCACTAGTCCATGAGCTAGTAACTACTGTAGATGTATCAAGATGTAAAGGGATAAATTACCTCTAATCAACCTATCACCAATTATCACATATCCTATATAAACTATACATGCATAATATGTAAGCTAAAAATAATATATATATATATATATATATATTTATATATATATGAGATATACATGGATCCGATAAAAAATAATCACTCGGTGAACCCTAACATCCCCAACAGATCCTCTCCAAATATACTATTAAAATGAGGGCGGTTGTTAGCTTGATTTATCAACTATATATATTAGTCACACCATTCACCCATATTTAGGTTTTTTTATCATAAATCATCTATATATTATGATCTACATTAAAATAGTTTACTAATGATCATGTGTGAATATAGTGGTGTTCATAAAAATATCGACTATAATCATTACAAAAAGTGGGCTGACCCTATAAAGACCTAGAATCAATATTCATCAACTGAAATGTTATTTTAAAAAACGTATCGACACTCGATGTGATCATCCAACACAACAATGATCTATATTGATTAATCATTCATATAACTCACTTTCATCATTCTCTTGATATAATAATGTTTCGCAACATATAACGAATATCCTTTCTCAAAATCCCTATATGATATCCATCCCTTTGATTCAATAAATATTTATTATTTTTTTGAGGGTATAGGAAATAAACATCTTCACCTTTCAAATAAGCACTATAAAAAAACACATATGCAAGTTTATCTGATGTAGTGAAGTAAATAAATAGCTATAATTGGAGGAAGTAAAAATATGCAAAGCTAGATATATTTTAATATCTAGATACTATTGAAAATAAACATATCTTGGAAAAAATATGTATTTGGGAATTCAAGGTAAAATATACATGTTTAGGGATGCAGTTGTATACCAGCCCTTCTTAAGTCACAATGAAATTGGTAAGATAAGAGATAGTGTGAAGGGAACCATTGGAAACCTTTTTCTCCCATTTGCCAAATACTTCTTAAGATGGAGAGGGTGAATTATGTTTTCCAGCTCTTCTTACTTATAACAAGATATTAATATCATTTATGTAAAAATATTACAAACATATGAATAATCATGGTGAAATATGATTTGTAGATTTAGAAGTAAAATGTAAGGACATATGTATTTTTCTTGGTTCACTATAAGGGGATAGTCTAAAGAGAATACAAAAAGAAGGAGTTGATGTAACATGATATAACAGTAAAAATTATAAATGTTATAAATGTTTTGTACACGTTCACTATTAATCAAGGGTAACACCCTCTTCTTTTTATTTTTTTAAATTATTCGAGGTAATAAATATAATTGAGATACTATATGATGATTTCTTATAATAAATCATCAATAAAATGAAAAACACCATACCTGATATGGTGTTATTGAAGACCTTCAAAATATTATTTACATATTGATCAACAATGTAGTACTTATATGATCAATATTTCTTAGATTTGCAATATATATATTTTTCATTCTCCTCATTTTTTATTCCCTTATTTAAATTAAATAACCACATGCCATAAAATTTCTACCTTTTACCCATTCAACAGGTCATTTTAAAATGTCCAATAACATCCCATATTGTCAACATAATCTTAATAATTATTAGAAATTTTCTGAATTCTTTTTATCTCTGTTAATTTTCTATATATTTTCGGGTCATAGTGCAGTCTCTTTGATTTTAGCGTGAATATAATTTATAAATGCAAGTCTATGAGGTGTTTTAATTTATTATAGCTTGATCTAAATTCAACCACCAAATCAAATTTCCCTATTTTAATATATCCTTTTATAATCATTTTCTATTATAGTTTTATACTATCACTTTCATCTAATGTTAGGTTAATAGTGTATTTAAATATTTCTTCATGAAACATAATTCTATTCAACTACCGAACATATCAATGCTCAAAAATCACATCCCTAGAGATTTTTCTTGAAGGTAATTCATGAAATGAGTTTGTATATAATATTTTTTATCAAACCTATCAAGGGAAAACATTTCTACCATGGTGGGGGAATCATATCTCTAATATCCTTCAAATATGTATGACCCTTCTATTCGGTGCAACAAATGTGTCATAATATTTACAAAATGCTACAAAATATTGAAATGTAAAAAACTATTATGTATTAGTACCAAAATTATTATTATTATTCCCTAATATGACTTATAGATGTCCCTTTATTTAATAATTATCAATATTTCCATTTCTTAGGTCATTTTTTGACATATGGTCTTGCGATGTTGGAATCCTATAATAGTCCGAACCACTGAAATTCATCCATCATCCAGTGTGGTAGAAACACATTATTATGGAGTGGATAAATCTTATTAAGTGGACCAATGTCTCTTACAAATTATATCATGACTCTTAAAAATCAATAATACTTCATATTTCACATTCAACTACCCTTCCTTCCGGCCACAATGCTTGTTCTCATGACATTATCATGCTGTTTTTAAACTTGTTTAATATTTCCCTATTTATCTCCACATACATCTATATTCTTATATGAGATTACAAAAAATATATAACTGGAAAAAATTACTATAATAATATCTAATGTTTGAAACATTTCCACCCCTATTATTTCATTTAATCCTCATTTCGTTGTCCTATAACTATATATTCAATTATTCCCCCTATACATGACCCCCCCTATAGAACTACATTTCCTCCATCAGTTATCTATTCTTTGTAATATTTTATCAATTATCCAAAATTTAAAATAAAATATAAAGGTTCTACCTTGACACATATATTTATCCATAAAAAAATAACCTAGATTTCAATAATTTTTTTATGTCCACACGAATCAAAGATCATTTTTTGAAACAAGAGAAATAATTAATTGTTACAGTGCTGAATATTTTTGTTAGAACATCCTAATATAACTTTTAACTCACTATGATTTTATTTCCCCTATGTCCACACCAAGAAAGATATATTATTAAATTAATATGTAATTTATAGATAATGTATTATTTATAATTTAGAGGGGTGAGATTCCAAACTGCCTCAACATGAGGGTTTTTGTTGAACTATATGGTTCAAGTGATTCTTTTCAAACACTATAGTAGAAAATGGTTTTTTAATTATATCTATCACTTGTTTATTTATAACAAAATAGAATATATTTTAAATCTATTTTAAAAAATTTATTAGTAAAGTGACACTATATCTCTATATTTATTATTCTAGAATACTTTATCAATTTATTAGATAGCTCTATTGATCATTTATTTCCATATTAAATATCCATGGAAAAATTCAAATCTTTTTTGAGTTCCTCATGATTTATTAATATTTTCTAATTGTGTGTTTGAATTATAGGTAGGGATATAAAAAACATTAGATATAATTAGAGCGGTGATATAATTTTTCTTCTTGACCCACCCAATTCACTATTTTCAATAAATAATGATTATCCACTTGTGGATTTACTATACACTATATCCAAATATCAATCCATATATTTGTAGGAATATAATTATTTCTTATTTATAAAATAATATACCAAATCATAGTTATAATTACCATAAATATACCTCAGAAAAATCACTATTTCTAAAATATTCTCCTATAAGGGGAAAAATTGGTAGATTGTATTGATACATGTTCTGAAGAATATAACTAGCCTTGGTACAGTTGTTCATCCAAAGAATTTAATTATCCATTTATAGTGATTTGGATAAAACAATTTCATTTTATCATGTTTTATAGTCTTGGTTCTAACTATAGTTGGAATTGAAACAGAATTTCGTTCCTATACCTCAATAATATTCTATATATACTTTGAATATTTAAACTTAGAAGCAAATGTATATCACCAGTTTAGGATAAATTATAGAATTAGTAATAATGTCACGCAAAATCATATATACATAAAATTCAATATCATAAAATATTAAAATTACCCCACTGAATTCTTCCTAATTTCTCAAACAATGATTTCATCATCATAGATACGCGCCATAAATGTTTATTCATTAGTTTATTTTACATAATTTTTTTGATTAACACCTCATATAATCAATATAGATTTCATAATGAATTTTTATATGTGATCATTCCAATCCAGAAAAGATTATTCCATTCCATACATATCCATTTTAAATCTACACACATTTGACTTATTGTCATTCATATGAAATCCAATGAGTTGTTTAGTATAGACATCTTTATTTGAGAATCCAATTTAGTTTTTTATTTTTCATTTGATATTGTTATTATTTGGACTATCCAATATCTCCTAAGCTTGTAGTTTTTCCAATTTAATATTACCAATCATTCATGTTCAAGATTATTGACTCACCACTAAATGCTTCTGTATATATGTATAATTACATTAGACAAAAATAGGAAAATGTCTTTATTTTTTGCATGATTTGTGTTTTTGTTAGTAAATTTTTGTCACCAATGGTATTTTACTCAATGAAATAATATCATCTTAGGAAAATTAGAGTCAATAGTTTAATTCATTCAGCAAACCCATCTTTTACTAATTCAATATCTAAATCTTCCTTACCAGTTGGACTATAAACACCACTCTAATTCATATCCATTTCTTCTTCTCAATCAATGTTAAAATTGATATATGAAATTTCAGACCTAATTTCATCTTTTCTCTAGAATATATTATTATGAATACTCCAAAATTAGTACAATAATAACATCCTTTTATCCATTGCAACATGATATTTTCATTAATAACATTCATTATTCCAAATGAAGATTTTTTTTAAATAATATTAAATGCTTCATCAGTAATTTCCCTTTATTAAAAATCAAATAAGAAAACTCCTTTTATTTAAATCTTATCAAATCCCATATTTTTTATAAAACTATTACATAGATTAATTTCATCTGATTGTGGTATGTGTTTTAAAATTCGATGAGTAATGTTTTTTTAATGTTGTACACAATTCCATTTTTCCATTCCCCCACTATATTTTTTGTGGTGTCACCACTATTTGAATTTTGAGATTAATCCCATGATTACATACATAATGTTCCACATCATGATATCCTTATACAATTACATTCAAATATTGAAGAATCCTGGTTTTTTTTCTTGTTTTATTCTCAGATCTTCTTCAAAACTTATCTATGCACACAATCCCTATTTCCTTTGAATGAATAAATATAATTAAACCCATTATAATATATTCATAAATGAGGATAATTAAACACATCACACCATATGATCGTAAATATTTTATGGGTCCGCACACAAACAATATTGATCTAATATTGTATATTTATAGCCTTTTTCTTATATGATTGATAATTCTTTCCCACTAATTTAACGAAAAAACAAGTATCACTAGTCTTCTCCTGATCTAATTTTTAATTTGGAATATCATTTTCATGTTTTTAATTTGGATAGATTATACATGCTTTGATTATTTACATTAATAAGAATATAAAGATAATGGTTATTATCGGCTTATACTAAAAAAATATTCTTTCCATATTAATATACTTATTATAGATAACTATTAGTTCTCTATCACTTCAATAAAGAGCATATGGTTCATCCTTTAATAGGTAAAACCTATTAAGGAACATAAAATCTCATCAGAATTCATAATGCTCTCTCATGGTTATGATATTATGTCGAAATACATACACATAAAATGTAAAGACCTGGAAATTCCCAGGAAATTTTTTTGATAAATTAATGGGATGTTTACGAATCCGCGAGAATTTATGGCACTTGATTACGAGACCTGGTGTTCCCAGAAACAATTTTTGAAGTTTTTTTTCGTGTATGTTCAGTAAATGTATGAGAATGATTTTATATCATTTGAACCGGTGCTTGGAATTGATATTTGAGGGCACCGTTGAACTCACAACACTGATATTCTTTTTTGAAGACTTTCACCTTGATGTCAGTTGGACGAGAATGGAAGTTAGTTTTTCGGGTATTTAAATAAATTAAAAAAATATATATTGATAACTTATTTTTATTTTGTGGAGCTTAAAACATCGAAGAGGAGGTTAGAGGTGGGGGCCACCAGAACGTAACCTCCCATGAGAGGTTATGGTAGTGCGTCCCACCCGCACATAACATCTCTTGGGAAGATATACTTGGTTGGGGCCACCCGGGATCTAAACCCCCTTAAACCCCCCATTTATGTGGGATTAAAGTCTCCAGCTACCCCACTAATTAATTTTTCCAACCCTATCAAATAATTAATTGAATTTATTCACTTAATTAATTTAAAAATCTTTTGAATTATTTTGAATTTTTTGGACAAAAAATAAAATAATGGGTTAGCATAACCCATTAGTTTTGGTTGGAAATACTTTTGGAGGAGCTTGGGAGAGGGGTTGTAAGATCTTGGAGAACCCGTGGAGAAATATCTCTCAACGAAGAACATGAATAACGCCTCTTCATAGTCCACTGAAGAACGAAGAACTCTTTATTTGATCATAGACCAAGAAAAAAGATAAGGAGCCGACAACGAAGAATGACGATGACGATTATTCCTTGGTCTCCTACCCCGAATGCTTTCCCACGGCAATGAGTTGACATTTTCCATTCCTCTCCTTCCACTATTAATAATTGACAAGTGCGGTAAGGGGTTTTCTATGTATGAGTTTTACTCTCCGTTCATCGTCGTTCAAATTATGGATTGTGAATTTTCAATTGATATCACCATAATGAGGAGGGCTCGAACAGCAAAAACATGGCCCGACCCTCCCCCTTTGTTCTATCTCACTTGTTGACGATGGTGGCGGTGTAATGGTTATGTCAGAATAGAGGACCACAGAGGAGCAACGACAGTCATTGATGGCCCGACCGTGAAGGAACCCGGCTGCACAAATGTCATCGGAGGGGCACGACACCGACACATTGTGCGGAGAACCGGCCAATGGCCAGTGTGGGCTGGGACAATGAAAGGCGACCGACTGGGCTGTCAGTGGGGCGGGACGCTGTCGCACCGCGTGGGTGAAAGGGGCCGCAGCCAGGTGGTCTGCGGCGGTCAGATGAAGCAGCGTGTCGCCGTAGTGCCGCGCAGAGCAAGGGAGTCGTGGCCAGTGCGGGCCACAGTAGACGAGCAGGAGCGTGGCATCGTCGCGCCACACTGGCGGTGCGTAACTGGCTGGCCGCTCAGCTTTCTAGACAAGATGGGACCAGTCGGGTCCCGCGGGTTACTGAACTGGCGCTTAGCACCGGTTCAGCTGCGATGGCAGGGGGCAGAACACCACCACCCCCCCTCCCGCCCCCATGCGTGGCCAGCCGGCCCACGATGGCTTCCATCCAACCAGGCCACACGGGCCGCCTTCGGGCCGGGATGTACCATCGGGCAAGGTCAATCCCGTGGACCGGGTAGGGTCGGTCAGATTGGGTCGGACCAAACCCAGACCTGTTTGACCTGATTACACCTTTCTACCCAATTCATGGGCTACGGGTGTCTGATCGAAAAACCGTCTGCGACGGCGGATAGCTTATAGCGAGATGATTCTTTTGGATTACCACACTTGATGTTTGGATACAGTTGGGGTAATGTCGGGTTGTATTGAACATAAAAACCAACTGGGACCCTCGAACAGAAATGCCAATAACTCACAGATAGGGCGTCAGATTGACGCACCGTCTATTTCATTGAGACCCTTATGATGAGATGATCCTTTGAGATACTTCCACTTAGGACTTTGTGACAGATGTATTATTGAACAGTATCTTGTTGAGCATATTATCCCATAGATGAGTGAGCGGAATACAGAGACCTATTTGCTTGATGATAGCTGACGACTGCTGACTTTTCGACTCAGAGGGTTTCGACTAGCCTAGTGAGAAGAGCCTATGTGTGATGTGGCAGACCCATAGTAGGTAGTGCCTCTGTGTGATGCAACAAAACCAATGTACTTCACAGGATGAGTACCTCATTAGGCTATGAGGGGGATTACCTCTATGTGACGAGGCATACCTATAGTGGGGAGTGACTCTATGAGACGCAGCAGAGCCATGATGCTCGATAAGAGGAGTACCACAATAGTGCAGGATAATGGGAAGCACCTCTATGTGATGCGGAAGGCCCACAATACTTGATAGAGGAGGAGTACACCATCAGCCGAGGTTTTGACAGTTTTACTGGGAGTGTTAAAGGTTACCACCCCAAGAATAAAATTTTTATTTTGAGCTGAGTCAATGACCTTAGTATTTTTATCATGATTGATATGGGTCCCTAGATAACTTAGATATATATGGTAATATAACTATATAATGGTTAACCGTTGAATTCATACCTTTGTGTTTTATCCTTGTTGGTTTTCTGATACCTTGAGGGTCTCGAGGTCCCTACTGAGTATCGTTATACTCACCCCTGTATGGGATATGCCCGCACATGGTTCTTTTGGTTGTAGACAACGGACAATGCTGACAAAGGTAGAGAGTAGCAGGACTGGATTGTACCCGAAGGTGGACCAGTCAGCGAGACGGTACACAGAGCGGACAGATGGACGTGGAGTGCTGAGGAGGGCATCTGTACCTACCCATCAGGATGGAACCCCGGAGGACGACCCCGTGGATTCTTTACTTTTCTTCTTTCAGTTGTACTGTATATTTATATTTCCTTGTACTTTCTTATTGGGATTGTATTTATGGTCCCTTTACTTTTCAGCACTATTTTGTATACATCTTTTTTTACTTCTTTACATCCAACATACTTTGTTGTGTGTTTTTCATATTATAAAGGCAATGTCTTCCTAGTTTTGGGATTTACGCCTTTGGTGGTAGTCAACATCCCCTGGCCTATAGATGGTGGGCTTGGGGTAGTCACGATACGGGCCCTGGGGGACGGGTCATGATATAAAAGATCCTTTATATTCTTTATTTCATCTCCAACCAACATTTTCTTATAGATGCCCTTTCTTAATGCTATATCATTACTAGATATAATAATATCACCAAAACAGATCATCAAATCCCCTAAGAAATTTACACTACCGATCATGTGTTATGAACACCCATTTCCAAGGATCCATGTGCCACTATTTATGATAAAGTTGATAGATAACTCCACCATGATTTTAACACTATAGTTTTTAGGAAACCATTTCTTTCAATAAATTATATGTCAATAATATGAATGAAATTTTTTCAATTCCCCCACAATAATTAAATATTATATAAAATGAAGATATAAAGTATTTCATTCAAACTAACAAAACATTTTTAAATCATAATGGTACAATTAAATAACTATTAATGAAAATAAGTATAACATTATGTAGATGAATACAAATGATGGATGATTAAATCCATTAATAGTTCTTAAAATTTAATTCGATAATAAATGAAAAATCGTACAATATTTTCCACTAGGAAATACATAGATTATATTATATCATGGGGATATCCATTAGTATAACTAAACCTATAATGATGAATAACATCTTGAATGGATAAGGCATATTGTGAATTATAAAATTAAAATAAAGGGAATGATAAATTTTATTGAGGTGGTGGGAATGGAATTAATTTTTAAGAGGTCATTAGGGTAATATATCCATTATTTTTTAGTATTTGGTTATTAGAAATATTTAAATTCGAAATATGGTCATTGGGAATATTATCATTGGAAAAATGATCACTTTTTATACATGTATCAAATATGTGAAATGAAATTGAGTTAATAATATATTAAAAACCAAATAATTAAAAAATAACCAACAATAAATACATAATATTTGTCTAAAATGTTCATTTAATATAATAGTTTATAACTTATATATTACTATTATTAGAGAATGATATGGTGTATTAATATGATTATGAGAAATATTTTTATTTTAATGGATGACAAAATTAAAATTTTAGAATTTAAATAAATTAATTTAATGGTATTTTGTGAATATTATACAATATAAATGTTTTATTTTGGACAAGTCTATTTTTAAAGTGTCGAGTTTTATTAATTGATATCTATAAATAATGATTTTTAAGAAATGGATTAATAATATATATATGAAAATAAATTAACACTCACACAATAATTTTTACTTTGCATGTAATAAGAATAAAATTACTTTATTCCTAAAATATGTAGATATATTTTATAAAAAAGTACACCTTATATGATCTAATATTGAAATTTATTTCCATCAAATCTAGAAATGGAGTTTAATTAATTTTTTTTAATATTTTTAATCCGAATATAAAATTTTTGTAATAACATCATTTTCATTCATAATATAAAAATAAGGTTCCAGATTAAATATTATTTACCATAATATATCATATATTTTTTGAAGAATCGTATTTTTAAAAATTAATTTTTTTTAACTAAATAAATTAAATTGATATCATTAATGATAAACATAATATAATATTAGAACAAATAAAAATAAATATTTACTTTCATTTATATAAATTTGGATAAGAAATATGAATATTAACAGATAATATTAAAAATGTCATTTTTACAATTTTTATTCCTACATATCTTATATTTTTATTTAAAAAATAATTTTTTCAATTTTATAAATTGAATAAAATTAAAATGTGTGAGAATTTAGATTCATAATTTTTAAATTATGTAATATAGGTCATCATACTTTTTATAGAAAAACCATAATTAACATTTTATGTACTTAATAGATGTTAAAGGATAATAATAGGTAATATAACATGGCTTCAGTTTTACTAATTCAATAAGAAACATAGACTATAGAAGATCGTTTTGGTTATAATGTCAATACCACTTTTCACAAAAAAATTTCAACCCCTAAATAATCTAATTATCATGTGATACTATCATTAGACCTCACCTAAAATTATTTTCAAAACAAATTCCCATACTTCAACCATATAAAAGAAGATCACATCCACCAACTTCATGAAACACTTAACCAAAGAAATTACTTTAAACCATTTACCATTTTACCTCCCCAATATCACTATTTTATGTTTGGTAAAAACTAATTATAAAAATGTATCCAAATTCATCAATTTCTAGGAGGTGTTTTGAGAGATATTTCTAAACACATGTATTATCATTTACAAAAACATTTTTAATATAACTTTATTATTCACCCCTCCAAAATCATTCATATAATAGTTATATAAGTTACTCCTTATAATTAGTAGAATATAATTTTATTATGTTTATAGAACAATTGTTATGCATCTCACTCAAATCTAATGTAAAAAAGAAAACATTGAATATGTTATTTGTGGAATCAATGGATGGGGATTGATATCACCAATCTGTGACTTCTATTAGACCATCAATGTTACTAAACACCCAAACATATAATAAACCTTAAATAATAAATTCATAATGAATTATTATAATTAAAATTTAGAAAAGATAATATATATGAGTATATTTATGAAATAAGTTATTAATATGGTTTTTATTATATCAGATGAAAATACCATTTTTGAACATTGTGATTAATGTAAGTGTTTTTAAAAAATCAATTTAATTTGTTTCAGTTACATGATTCTTCTTGAAACCCATTGATCTATGATTTATTTATTCTATGATTTGATTGTATCAAACTATATTTACACTTTATTTTAGTTGTATCTAATATTAATTAGCATAAAAAAATTTTAGATTGAATGTTACTTCAATTAATATGATATTCAAAATGTTTTTAAAAATATAACCACTTTCCTAGAGTTATAATATTTATTTGTGAACTTCTGTATTCTAGGATTATTATCTTTCACCATAATATTTTGTTATGTGGTACATTATCTTTCCCTTAGTTCTATTTAGATTTTATCATCAAAATATTCTTATTTCATGTATAACATTATAGTTTAAAATATCTTTTTTGAGAATAAAGTACATCATCTCAAATGGATATTATTTAAATATATAATATATCTTTTGGAAATTTTATTCCATTAATATTTTTAAAATAAAATATTTATTATTTCATGTTATCTTTATATTTTTCGTTAATTAATTTCAAAATATATTTTATTATCGTACTTATAATGTGAGTTATAAAAAGTGTTTTCAAATATTAAAATGTTATTTACGTTTATGATAGTATATGTTATCTTACACTCCACCTTTCCGGTAGATAATATCCTGATATTATTGAAGACTACGTTTCTTGGGAATTCATGTTATATAATGTTTTAAAAATTATTTATTTATACTGGTCAAAAAATACCTTCTGAATGTGGGTCATCACTTAATCTCATTATGGTAATGTCGAAATTTTTTTTTTGAAATCTCTACTTATATTTTTATTTAATTTTCCAGTTTAACTACAAATTATATATCCCTTATAGAGTAATGTTTCGGGAATCTCCTAGAAAATTAAATTATTAAATACTTATTTTGTGATTGTGTTTCGGTAGTAGTTTTTTAAGCACCTCATGTTATTTAATGTGAATCCATATTATAATGTTAAAAATAGCATTTTATTTCATGGGATAATCAGTGTTTGTAATATGATTGATTTTATTTGGAAAATATGTATGTATATGAATGATGGGGACAAATATAGACCTATACATCATTGGTTAATGTTTTATATACCATGATATTACTATTCATGGAAAAGATTGTGTTTTTAACATATTAATGGTCAGGAATGATTATGTTTAATAACAAAATAATGGGTGGTAATGATTGGGGGTTCTAAAAATGTGATGGTTTTCTATGCTTTTGTTTGTTCCATAGTTATTTTATTCTAAATTTCAATGAAATTATATATTTTTAAGCCAATACTATTCTCCATGGATCATATTATTTTATTTCACATTTGCTCACTATTATAAAATTATATATTTTAGATCATATAAGATTATAAAATATTCTATAAGGAATTATGGAAAACTATTTTTATTCCATATTCTATTTGATTAGATATTTGTTCTATGATCATGTTTTATTATACTCTTATACTCGGACCTTTTTATGAGTTGTTGGTATGATTTTTACCTTACCATTCATTTGATCTTACAAATTCTTTTGGTTCTCATTTACCCAAGAAATAATATGAAATATAATGTATAAAAGTAAGTATTGTGTAGAGATGTTAGGGAAATTAGGAGAAAATGATTTTTATATAACTAATATCTGAATACTATATGCTATAAATTATAAGGAAAATTGATTATTTTTTATATATAATACTCATATTAAGGAATTGATATAAAATATATGCATATTTATCTTGGAGAATATTATATTTTATCAAATATGGAATGTAATGTTTGTATTATTAGCACTAGATCAAAGAGTGACGGTATGTGGGAACATATTTTTCACCAAATTATAGTGTTATTGTTTTTGGGGATTAAAATACTAAAATTAATTCAACATGTATAGATATGCCTATATATAGAAAAAATTATTCAACTTGTTTTATGGTATATAGTTTCTAGTTTCTAATAAATTATATCCCTATACTAGATACAAATAAGTAGATACAGGTTTTGGATCATTTGAATGTTTTGTAAATATCCCACAAATTGGTCATTTGGGTATTAAATCGATCATTAATTGATAAATAACTGATATGCCTAACTACAAACCCAGCTTCACAATCTCAAGGGATATTCTTTGGATGAATCATACATTCTTTATGAAATTTTATGAGGGACTTAAAAGACTATTAATGATGTAATATGTCACTAGGTAGTTTATTGAACCTAATAGAAAAATTACAGTGGATAACATAGATTGAAACATTGAGATTCATAAGACAAGTAATGAAAATCATTTTTGACATAGTTATTTTATGTTTATAGTTTTATTTTATAAATTTATTTATTCTAGTACTATTATAAATTAGATTTAATTTATTTAATGTAATGGATAATACACAAATAAACTATGTGAAAAATGGGTGTGATGGAAAATGAGGTGATTTTTATAATGAACAACCAAATAGAATGAAATTGAGAGTAAAAAATGATGTTTTTATTCCTAACAAAATATCTTGAGTTGGAAATTAAAACCAAAATAGGAATAAATATTCAAACCCTCTAAATAAGATAAAAATAATGTTTCATGGATCTTTTGATGATAATTACCATGGATGGATGAAGAAAAATTCTTCTATGTGTCGGAAATGTTAGAAGAGGAACTCCCAAGAATATATGGATGAATAATTAAAATTTTCATGTGGGGTAGGACTAGAAATTGATAATATAATTTTCATAAAGAGATAAAGAGGTTGATTTCTACAATAAATGAGAATAAGGTCCCAAATAATTCACCACTCAATCTTAATTAATCTAAATTAAAGGAGTTTTGGAATTTTGAAAAAAAATTACCTAATAAAGAAGATAGTTAGGGAAATAAACATGGGTATCCTAGAAAAGAAAAGGAAAAATGAAGATAACATACAATAATCACCACTAGAGTGAGTAATCATAATGATGTGATAAAAGGGACACTGAAAATATTATAATTTTTTATTTGATTGTGGTCCTAACCACTCATTTATATTAATAAACGTTTACACATTTATCAAGGACTAGATATAATCGTATTATGGGAAACCCAAAATGGTGGAATAATTACATCCAAAATCTTTAACTCAAATATGATAGATGTTGTGGGAGTATGGTTCACTAAAACTCTTATAATTTCCCTTTATTAAAATTTTATGTGATTTTTGGAATGTATTTTTTCTCTATACATGGATTCCAATGTAATTACTATAACAGAGAAATGAAATTTTATATTCTAATATAAACTATAATAATCTATAATTTCATGGATGAGTTTGAACTTTGAAAATTAACCACATTATATGGGTTATAATTCCAAACCATCATGGTTAATTGTCACTAATTACTGGGAAGAAACTCATTATTAGGGATTTTATTATTTTTAGAAAAAATATTTTATTCACTATCTTATTTAAGATGATAAGGTAGTTATCTTATTTATGTCCTTATCTTAGATAGAATTTTCTATTTTTATTATTAAGAGAGAATTTATATTTAATGTTTTGATTTTATTTGAGGGGGTATATAAAATAACAATTTCTAGGAACCATTCAACTCTTTAAAGTATATTTTCGTAATTATAAAGAATAATTCCCATATTACGTTATATGTATTAAAAAGAATGTGAAAATGAGATATTAAAGATAATATCCTTGATTATAGTTCATCATTGGTTCATCATGGAACATTAAAATACTATACATGAAAATGAGTATAACATTCCATGGATGCTTACATACCATGGATGATTAAATCTATTTAAAGTGCATAATTTTAAATGAGACAATAAATAGAAAAGAATAATATCATGAAATCTAACAAATACCATAGACCATTTTCACTCTTGAGGGTCACCATTAGTATAAATAATCCTATAAGGAGTAAGAAAACAATGATACGAGAAATCATTTTTTAAAATCTAATATTACAATTCATAGAATAATAATTATGATTTAGGTGGTAAGTGTTGAATGAATTAATAAGAAGTAACAAGGGTAATATATCCCTTATAAAGGGGTATATAGATGATATAATTATATATATTGGGAAAAAAGTATCATATATATATAATTATATTTTTTTTTTAGAAAAATAATACAATTGACAAATTATAAATAATAAAATATAATATTTAATTGATGTTTATAATTATAAAAAAATATTTTATACATATTATTATTATTATTAAATAATTATATGATGTAATAATATAATTCAATTAAATATTCTAATATCAATGGATTAATAAATTTATTTTTTTGAATATAAATATTTAATTTTAAGGGTATTTGTTATAGGTTATCTAGAGAAAAATTGATATACTCAAAGTAGTTTTTATTAAATTTTTGTTTATTTTGTAATTAATATTTATTAAATAATTATTTGAGTGAAATTTATTGGTAAAATTTATAATAAATTAAACTAACATGCCCCCTTATCTATTACATGGATTTAATAAAAATAATTGTTTTGTCCTGAAATGATATATTTTTCCCAAATTGGTTTATATGTTATTAATATTGAGTAAATAAGGTTTTCCTTATGACTTTCCCATTCCTTCTTGTTTTGAAAATTACAAACACCTTATCTTTAAAGAAAATTGCTTTTATAAGGAAAATAACTTTTATAAGGAAAATAACTTTTATAAGGAAAATTGATTTTATAAAGAAAATCGATTTTGTAAGAAAAAGTATCCTTGCCATATTTTCATTATCTATATCCATATATTTCTTAAGTATAAGATTCAAAATCATTTCTATATTCTCGGAATCGTTTGAAACTTTGATATGAATCATTCTGTTTTAGGTTCCAAATTCTGGATGAGAACTGTAATGAAGTTTCACTCCAAATTCCAAATGAGAACTATAATGAAGTTTCATTCTGAATTCCGGATACCAAATTTGATAAAGTTCTACTCTGAATTCAGGATAAGAATTCTCATGAAGCTCGACATCGAATTCTCATTATGAATTCTGATGATGAATTCTCATTATGAATTCTGATGACGAATTCTCATTCCTAATTCTCATTCTGAATTCACCTATTAAACAAAATCTTATTATCTTTTCTTTATACACTTCGAATTTATTTAGACTCTGAATATTATTTTTTGTTAGACTCCGAACTTTCATTTTTCTTACACTTTTATAAATTGTCTAACTCATTGACATTTTTTTACACTCCGAACCTTCACTCTGAAGTTTTGAGTTAGTCTTAAAACGAATTCGTACTTTCTGTTACACTTGTTTTGTTATAAAAATATGTTTCCTATTCTATTTTGAACTAATCGTTGGTTAAGTTACACATGTACAAGTCCCTCCGACATTTTAGGAAAATATGACCGTTGGAAAGGAGGCGGACCTTGCCTAAAAATAGGAGCTCATTTGAAATAGATTAATACATCATAGATGTTGATCGATCTAGAGACCACATGCTGCTAAGGTGATTTTAGAGAGAGAAATATTTTCATTCCTTGTGCGTACTGAACCGCTTGTTCAGTTTTTTGCTTCGTGCGACTCCGAATATTGGTGATTACATTCGAGGACTTCCGGGGATAGGAAGACAGAGGTGCCGACTACCTTAAATTTCGAGGGCTTCCTTGCTGAGGAAGACAGAGGTGACCACTACCTTAAAGTTCTAGGGCTTCCTTGCTGAGGAAGACAGAGGTTCCAACTACCTTGAAGTTGAGGGCTTTCGGGGATATCCAAACAGAGACTCTGATCATCATATCAAGGTCTCACCCTGGTGTGAGTAAGACAGACTTTCTAGAAAGTTTAAATCAAGGGACCTTTAACCAAGGTTGTTGGATACCCTTCTCTTTGGGTTAAAAGACTTATATCTTGTTACTTGTAGTTTTACTACTTCTTTGTTTCCGCTGCATTTTTTATTGTAAGGAAAGTATAACTTTCTTATACTTCCCTACATGTACTCTGATTCTCTTAGATTCTATACGCTTTAAGGTAGAATCTCATATTGTAATCTTTAGTTAAGTTTCAACTTCCTGAATCATATTTCTGGAACCTACCTTCGGAATCTCATTCTAGTTTTAAGAAATTTTATAGGACTTTAAGTTTATAACATCATTCCTTTTTCAAGTTTTCATTTAGTGTTAGTGGTGTAGTGAATTTTCATAGTTTAACTTTGTTAAACATAGCCCTTTCCTTTGCTTAAGGAAAACATAGTTATTCGTAGCATACATTAAAGGTTCAAAGGAATTTTTAAAGTTTAAAATTCACCCCCCCTCTTGTAAATTGAGAATATACATCATTATTTCGATCCTACAATTGGTATCAGAGCATGGTTTCTAAAATACTTGTACTCACGTATAAGTTTTTCTTGCTCACATTGTCATTCCGAACATTATCATTCCGGAACATTCTTATTCCGAACTTTGTCATTTTGAACATTGTTATTGCGAACTATTTTCTACTAACATGTTTGTGTGTCGAAGGTTATTTTATGTATGGCAGGAATCAATGTTGTCTCCATTGATAATATAAATCCTACAAGACCACCAATCTTTGATGGTAATGACTATGAGTACTTGAGAGATCGAATGAAGACTTTTGTTATTAATACTGGAGTGGACAACATTGTTATGATTACTGGTGATTATAAAATTCCTGATAAGGAAGTTATAACTTTCACTAACCAGGAAAAGAAAGAGTATCAACTCAGTTATAACGTATGAAATACCCTACTTTGTTCAATGACTATAAATATATATAGCCAAATTTCTTATTATGAAGCAGCTAATTGTATCTGGAAGAATTTAGAGGTTACACACTTTGGAACTTCTAAAGCGATTGAGACTAGGAGAGCTATGCTTATATCTGAATACCATGGATTTAATTTTCCTTATGGAGAACCAATATGTAATGTTCAACAGAGGTTTATGACTCTCTTCAACAGTTTACAGTCCATGGGAGAGAAAGGGTTAGATAATGAAGCACTTCTGGATATGATAATAGATATTATACCCAATGAGTGGGAATCAAAGAGAATTTCTATATATGAAAACAGAAAGGTCACCCCAATTTCTCTGGATGAGCTATTTGGGACTCTTCTCCAACATGAAACCGGAATGAAGAGAGATGATGACAACATCAAGAAAAAGAAAGGAAATGGTATTATTTCTTTTACAACAACATCAAATCATATGAAAGCTAAGACTCCTGAGAGAGTAACCAGATCCAAGACTAAGAAAGTTATTGTCCAATCAGATTCTAGTGAGAGTGAAGTCTCTGAATGTGAGTTAGCAAATCTTTCTCGAAGAATGAACAAGATAATTGGCCAAAGAAGTTTCCAATCCAAGTATCATAAAAAGGAAATAAAAGACATGAAATATGGAGAAGTCACTTGTTATGAATGCAAGAGAGCTGGACATATTAGACTAGATTGCCCTATGCTCAAAAAGAAAGAAATGAAAGAAAGGAATTCAGACAGGAACATAAAGTAGTATTATAAAGCCAAAGCAAAGAATGTTTTGAAAGCTAGTGATACCTGGAGTGCAAGTGGTGGTGGCTCTTCAGATGAATCTTCTGATTATGAATCTTCAAGACAGAAGAATCTTGGTCTCATAGCCAGAATACCTATTGACAATCATTGTTTTATGGCTAAGGCACGAATTGCTGAATCATTGACAAATGTTTCTCTAAATTCAAATGATAGTAAGTATTATAATTCCTTAGATAAATAATCCTCTTATGATGAAGAAAATATTTTACCTACTTATGAAGAATTTTTTAGGTTGTCTAAACTTCTTGAGATTGATAACTCTAAACTCAATAAGAAACATGATAAGGAAAACTCTAGGAATTCTGTTCTTACAAAATAAATATCATATCGTTCTAAAGATCTTGATAGGAAAAATGCTAATTTTGAAAGTATTTTAAAAAATCTTGAGGAAGTAAATTCTGAAAATAAGAAACTTTCTAAAGAATTAGAAAAATTAATTTCTATGAAAAATGTTTTCGATCACAACTTTAGTTCTTAATCTAATGATTTTGAAGATAAAAACTTGGTTATAAAACTCTTGTCCGAAATTTTTTCCTTAAAGAAGTGTTTATCAAACGATACCCATGGAAAGGAAAATTTTGATAAAATGTTTTCCCAAATATGACCTTTAAGAAATAAATCTGGATTTGGTTATACCCATGAAAAACCAATTTTTAGTAACAATTATTTTGTTCCTCAAAGTTCCCCATTTTGTAATAAGTGTCAATGTGGTGGTCACTGGGAGAAGAATTATTCCTTAAAAAAAACACAATCTCAAGGATTTCACAAAGCCTATTTCTCTAAGAAGACGTGTGTTCCTAAAATTTTGTTGTCTAGAAATCTCGGATCCAAACATGTTTGGATTCCGAAAGTCTAATTTTCTTCTTGATTTCAGAAAAATGAAGAGAGTAACAGTAACAATACATGGTACATGGATAGTGGATGTTCCTGGCACATGACTGGTAACAAAAGCTATTTTGAAAAGATTATCAAAATAAAAGGAGTAAAGGTAACTTTCAGAGATAATGTTAAGGGAGATATTGTTGGTATTGGTAATATTGTTATTCTAGGAAAAACATTGATTTCAAATGATCTTTTTGTTAAGGGTCTTAAGCACAACCTCATTAGAATATGTCAGTTATGTGATGAATGATACCTTGTGAATTTTAGGAATGATAAGTGCTTAGTTCACAATTCCTAGGAAGAATTTATTCTCTCAGCCATTATGCAGGAGAATGATTACACCTTGAATTTAGAAGACCTCGGGAGCAGAGATTTACCGTGCCTATGTGCAATGGAAGATAATTCCTGTTTATGGCATAGAAGACTAGGTCACTATAACCTTAGGAACTTATGAAAACTCTCTAACAAGAAACTAGTTAAGGATCTACCAGAGCTTAGATTTGATTCTTCTAAAGATTGTGATCCTTGTAAATATAGAAAGCAACATTAATCTAGTTTTAAATCAATCGGTGAAGTCTCAAAAACTAATGCATTACATTTAGTGCACATGGATCTTTTTGGTCCAACACAAATTGGATGTATTGGAGGAAGATACTATGTGTTTGTTCTAGTTGATGATTAAACTAGATTTACATGGGTTTATTTTCTAGCAAAGAAATCTGAAGCATTTTCCTATTTCAAAAGTTTTAGAGCTCAAGTTAAAATTGAGAAAAACCTTCCATTGAAAACTATTCATAGTGATCATGTAGGAGAATTACAGAATTCATATTTTGAAACTTTTTGTAGTAGAATAGGTATTACTCACAATTTTTCAGCACATAGAACTCCTCAACAGAATGGTGTAGTTGAAAGAAGAAATAGAATTCTTCAAGAGATAACAAGAACCATGTAGATTGAATATTCTATAGCTAAACATTTCTGGGCTGAAGCCGTATGTACTGCTTTCTATACTATAAATCGAGTTTTGATTAGACATTTTCTTAATAAAACACATTATGAGTTATGGAATGGTAGAAAACCAAGACTTTCCTACTTCAGGGTTTTTGGTTGCAAATTATTCATTCTGAATACTAAAGATAATATACATAAATTCACACCAAAATATTATGAAGGGATTTTCATAGGCTACTCCAAAAATTCTAAGGCTTATAGAGTTTTTAATAAAAATATTTGTACTGTTGAAGAAACAGTGCTTGTAAAATTTTATGAGTCAGATCCTTTTGTTTTTAAACCTTCCCAACCTACATCCTTGGATGTGTTTTCAAAAATTGAATCTCAACCGTTTATAGAAGAACCTTCTACTAAGGAAAATGTTTAAGAAGATACTTCTAAAACATTTACACCCGAAGATTTTCTTCCCTATGTTGATGAACAGGTTTTACAAAATCCAAATCATGTGTTTCTTAAGAATCATCCCAGTAATAGTATCATTGGTGATGTAAATCACCCTGTAAGAACTAGAAGTTCCTTAAGAAATGAAATAGAACATCTAGAATTTCTTTTTAAATTATAACCAAAAAGCACTGATGAAGCTTTAGGTGATGATTATTGGATCAAAGCTATGCAAGATGAACTAAATTAATTTGAAAGGAATAATGTCTGGATCGTGGTTGAAAGACCTAAGGAAACTTCTGTTATTAGAGTAAAGTGGGTCTTCAGAAACAAATGTGATGAAAACAGAGTCATAGTAAGAAATAAAGCTAGACTTGTTGTTAAAGGCTATAATCAGCAAGAGGGAATAGACTATGAAGAAACTTATACTCCAGTAGCTAGACTTGAATCTATCCGTATTCTACTTGCCTTTGTAGAATTCTTTAACTTCATTCTTTTTCAAATGGATGTGAAATGTGCTTTTCTTAACGGTTATGTCCAATATGAAGTTTTTGTTGAACAACCTACTGGCTTTGAAGATAAGAAACATCCCGATCATGTTTTTCGACGTACCAAAGCTCTGTATGGTCTAAAACAATCCCCAGGAGCATGGTATGATAGACTCACTTTATTTTTTCTTAAAAATAACTACGGTAAGTTAAATGCATATCCAACCCTTTTTATAAAGAAATATAATAATTTTTTTTGATTGTTCAAATTTACGTTGACGACATCATATTTGGTTCAACTCAGAAATCTTTAACTGACTCTTTTGAAAGTCTAATGAAATATGAGTTTGAAATGAGTATGATGGGTGAGTTAACTTTTTTCCTTGGTTTTCATATTTCCCAAAAACCAGAAAGAACCTACATATCTCAACATAAGTATATTAAAGATATTCTCAAAAAGTATGGTTATGACAACACTAAGAGTATAAGTACTCCTATTGGTACCTCAAACTCTTTAGATCTTGATGAAACTAGGAAACAAGTAGATCAAACATCTTCTAGAGGTATGATAGGATATTTACTTTACTTAACAGCTAGCCGACTATACATAATTTTCTCAGTATGCTTATGTGAAAGATATCAATCCAATCCTAAGGAATCTCACTTAAAGGTAGTAAAAAGAATTTTTCTCTCCCTTAAGGGAACCATGGATCTAGGATTATTTTATACTTCTCGAAATGATTTTGTTTTAAAAAGATTTTCTGATTCTGACATTGGTGGATGTAGAATGGATAAAAAGAGTACATAAGAACTTGTCATTTCTTAGGAGATTCATTAGTTTCTTGGTCCTACAAGAAGCAACATTCTGTAGCACTCTCCACTACTGAAGCTGAATATGTAGCAGCTGGAAGTTGTTGTGCTCAAGTGTTGTGGATGGAACACACACTCACAAACTATGGCTTGAGTTTTACTAATACTCAAATTTTGTGTGATAACACAACTACCATTGCCCTAATTAAGAACCCTTCACATCAGTCTCATGAAAAACACATAGATATTAGGCATCAATTTCTTAGGGATCACACACTAAAAGGAGATATCATTCTTTAGTTTATCGGAATTCAAGATCAACTTGCTGATATTTTCACAAAATATTTTCCGTCTGATAAATTTGAATACATTAAACTAAAGTTAGGAATGATAACCGTAAGATAATCATTCTTTATTGACTTCTTGTTGAACAATTCTCCTAATAGTTATAAACTCCTTTTCATAGGGGGAGTACATTTGATTGTTAGAGTAACTAAATCTTTCAAAGTTAGTTTTTCAAAATTTTCAGAAATAAAATTTCCGGAATGGAAATTTCCAGAACTGAAATTTTCTCGAATGGATATTTTCGTATTGAAAAATTCTGGAATGGAAATTTTAGTATTGAAAACCTCCAGAATGGAAGATTTCGTACTGGTCTTTCAATAACGAGATTTTCATATCGAGATTTTCATAATTAGTTTTTCGTTTTCAAAATTTTGTAAGAGAATTTTCATGCTGAAAATCTTGTAATGTTTTTTCGTTTTCTTTGTTGAGTTTTTCGTAGTGATTTTTGAAAACTATGTCTTTTCGTAATAAATATTTTTCGTAGTTTTTTTGTTGTTACCCATTTCAAATAATGCTCCAAATCAAATCTGAAAGGTATGATTTCCTTACTCATGGTTTCGTAATCATACTTTACTCACTGGTATTTTCTTATATTTTTTTCGGATTATAGTTTCACTTAAATCTTTGTTTTAATAAAAACCGCAAAAGATCGGATTCATGTTTTCTTGAATTTTTTTTTTCAACCGTCAGATCTGATCTCAGCTTGTCACAACCGTTCGATCAACTGAGGAAGTTGAACCATCTTCTCGTTGCCTATATAAAGGGGACCCCAAATTATTGTCCCACATCAGTTTTCAATCTCCAGTGTCCCGATGCTCTACCTCTCAGTTTTAAGGCCATTCCGAACATCAGCTTTCTCTATTCCAAACTTTTCAGAAGTCTTCATATCCGAATGTCTGTGGAAGTAGCTTCTCAAGACATGTCTTCCTCTAAGACGATTTCCAAGTTGTTAGTATAGAGAGAAAGGTTTGTTCATCCTGATTTCTTCAACAAGTATGATTTTCTTATATCCAAGAATATTATGCTTAACGGATGGGAAGATGTTGCTGTGTCCATGCCCGGTAATCAAGATGAAGTTTATTCGGATTTTCTTATAGAATTTTATGAGATAGTTTCCTTCTATAAGGAAGATGGAAGGGAAAAATTATCGTTTAAGTCTTATGGAAAGACTTATAAGCTTTCTTATGACAAGGAATCCATCTTGGTAGGGCTGAACAATGAAGGAGAAGCCGAGTTCATTTCTCATTTTTTTCCGGATTCAAAGGGAAGCTTCAACAAGGAAAAGGCTTTGGAAACTCTCGGACTGTCAGATGACAAGGCTCCGAAGATTGCTTCCCTGTCTATGAAATTTCGGATTCTAGAATTATGGGTACAAGGTCTTATCGTACCAATGAAGGGTGAAAAAGATAGTCTAAAGAAGAGTTATATCTACATCCTAGATTTTCTGATAAATATGAGGAAGTTTAATCTGATGAAACACATTCTTATTACCATTGAGAAAGTTAAGAAAGGGAATTTGAGAGCACAGATCATAATTTATCTAGCAATCATCTCAAAGTAATTTGTCCGGTGACTTGAGTCTTTCATGGAGGCATGCGAGTCTATGCCAAGAGTTTTCAAGATTATGTTGGTGAGATATGTTACTCTTAAAAGGATGGATGTTGCCTTTGACAAAGAGACTGGTCAGTTTGTTGATTTACCTGCTCAAGAAGAAACGGTTCCGAAAGTTGCTGAACCTGAATCCTCTAAGCCAATGAAGAAGAGAATGTTAAAAGAAGTTTAAGTTGAAGTAGAGAATCCCAAATCTAAAGAAGTTCATTCCGCACCTCCAAAACCGAAGAAAAATAAAGATTACCCAGATGCAGTAGTTGATAATTGGAGGGAAATAAAAGAGATGAGAGTGAAAGGGGAGCCTCAGTTTGGATTGGATCATGCAGAGGCTAAGGCCTTAAAGGAAAGGACAACTACTGAACTAGAAAAACAAGTGAATGAAAAGAATCTTATGAAGAAGATGTCAGAAGATGATGTTGCTCAGACTTTGTTGAAGTTTAATGAGATGTCTTCCACAAACAATCCCGTTCTGAGATCTTTTTCTTTGGAATCTTTACCTGAGACTCCAGGAAGAAACATTGTCACTCCGGAAGAGAGAGTTGCTAAGAATGTTGAGGATGTTGGGAATTTTGAGCAAGTAGAAGAGGTAGAAGCAGTTTCTGAAGCTAGTGGTGAGACTGGAGATATTTTAAAGAAAGTAGATGATTATAAGGGGACATCTTCGGAAAATTTGTCGCTCCGAACTTCAGAAGCTGAATCATCTATGTTAGTCACTACAGGGAAGGATGAGGGTAAAGGTGAAGAAGAAGTAGCATATCATGCAGAGGAAGAACAACTTCTCCATGATATTGCTCAAATGGACAATGTAGAGGATGGTTCTCAAAAAGTTGTTGAAGATGAAGACAATGTTGTTCAAGTATCTAACAGTGAAAAGAGAACTCCAGAACAGGAATCCACTCCTAAAAAGGAGAAGGGAAAAAAACTTGTTGTTAATACCCTGAGATCAGTGGTTATAAAGAGAAGGGAAGTTTGTAGTTCTTCAAAGAGAATGCTTGAGCAGATTGAAGAAGAAATTTCTCCAAGCAAAGTCTTGGATTCAGAGTCATCTTTATTGGGGCATGAATTTGTTGTTCATTCTTTAAAGAAGTTGGTGGGTACTATTCCGACTTTCTCAAGTATTGATTCAAGATGCCAGATGCTTCAAAATTTTTTGAATCAGAAAACAGACTTCGTATCCATGGTTATGGACAAATGTGTTGATAATGAGGCCCAATTCAAAACTTCCTTTGTCGGCTATGAAGCCCACCGAAGATCATGTAAGAGGATGACTAGTTGGTCGAGGAAGACTATAGAAGAGATGAGACTCTTTGATGAATTCCAGGATAATGTGAAGGATGCCTTTGAGAAAGAAGACAGGAAGCTAAATGAACATACTTCATCCTTTGAAGAAAAGATGACAAATGAAATGAATTTTTGGATTCAAGAAGTCAGAGATCTGAATGGGAAGCTAAATTATGTTTCATAAAACTGGAAGTATAAAAGGGATCATCGGATTGAGTTTGAAGAGATGTTGTTAAAGAAAGAACAAATCTTGAAAGCCTATGAAGAAAAGCTTCAGGCTTGGAAGAAAAACATCAGGCTCAAGAAGAAAATCTTAAAGCCCAGGAAGAAAAGATTGAAGATCAAAGTGCAAGAATAGTTGTGTTAGAGAAGCAAGTCAAGGAAGACCATAAAGACTTGAAGAAGATAAAGACTATTCATAAGGATCTCATGGCGAAGGAAAAAGATCTAAAATAGAAAAATATGATCTTTTGTTGTATCATAACCGCTTTGTTGTGGAATTTGCAAATTTAATGAAAATTGTGCTTGCTCGCCTCTTTTGTTATTGCTACTAATTTTTCAGGAACTTTGTTATATTTTCTATTCCCTCAAATTCTTTTTGAAAATCACAAAGGGGGAGAAGGAAAAGAACCCTAATAAAGGGGGAAAAGGAAAAAGAATCTGAACAAAGGGTGAGAAAGAAAAAAGAACTCTAATAGAGTTTATCTAAGGGGGAGTTTTTCATTAAAGAATACATTCTTATTTTTTAATGAAATGTCATTCTGGAAATCTAGAATACGATCCTTAGAGTTTCAAAGCCTAAGGGGGAGTCAGTCATATTCATCAACATCCATAAGCAAAGGGAGATAAGCCTTAATGTTTTCTTTCTTCTAAGAATTTATTTTTTGTAAGGATGTTTGTGCTTTCCAAAAAGGGGGAGACTGTTGAGTCAATAAGGTTTTCCTTATTACTTTTCCATTACTTCTTGTTTTGAAAATCACAAACACCTTATCTTTAAGGAAAATTTCTTTTATAAGAAAAATCGCTTTTATAAGGAAAATTTCTTTTATAAGGAAAATTGATTTTATAAGGAAAATTGATTTTGTAAGAAAAATTATCCTTGTCATATTTTCATTATCTATATCCATATATTTCTTAAGTATAAGATTCGGATTCATTTCAATATTCATGGAATCTTTTGAAACATTGATATGAAGCATTCTGTTTTAGGTTCCAAATTCTGGATGAGAACTTTAATGAAGTTTCACTCCGAATTCCAAATGAGAACTGTAATGAAGTTTCATTCCGAATTCCGGATACAAACTCTGATATAGTTCTACTCCGAATTCTGGATATGAATTCTCATGAATCTCGACATCGAATTATCATTACGAATTATGATGACAAATTCTCATTACAAATTCTGATGACGAATTCTCATTCTGAATTCTCATTCTGAATTCACCTATTAAACAGAATCTGATTATCTTTGCTTTATACACTCCGAATTAATTTAGACTCTGAATATTATTTTTTGTTAGACTCTGAACATTCATTTTTCTTACACTTTTATAAATTGACTATCTCTTTGACATTTTTTTTACACTCTAAACCTTCACTCCGAACTTTTGAGTTAGTCTTAAAATGATGTCGTACTTTCTGTTACACTTCTTTTGTTATAAAACGATGTCGCCTATTCTGTTTTCAACTAACCGTTGGTTAAGTTACACGTATACAGGTCCCTCCGACTTTTTAGGAAAATATGACCGTAGTAAAGGAGGCTGACCTTTCCTATAAATAGGAGCTCATTTCAAAGAGCTTAATACATCATAGAAGTTGATCGATCTAGAGAGCACACACTACTAAGGTGATTTATAGAGAGAGAAAGCTTTTCATGCCTTGTACGTACTAAACCGCTTGTTCAGTTTTTTGATTCGTGTGACTCCGAATATTGGTGATTACATTTGAGGACTTCCGGGGATAGGAAGACACAGGTTCTGACTACCTTAAAGTTCGATGGCTTCCTTGCTGAGGAAGAAATAGGTGCCGACTACCTTAATGTTCGAGGGCTTCCATGCTGAGGAAGACATAGGCTCTAACTACCTTGATGTTGAGGGCTTACGGGGATAGCAAGACAGAGAATCTGATCTTCGTATCGAGGGCTTACCATGGTGTGGATAAGACAGACTTTCTTGAAATTATAAATCAAGGGACCTTTATCCAAGGTTTTTGGATACCCTTCTCTTTGGGTTAAAAGACTTATATCTTGTTACTTGTAGTTTTAATACTTGTTTGTTTCCGTTTAATTTTGTATTTTAATAAATGTATAACTTTTTTATACTTCCCCACTTGTACTCTGATTCATTTAGATTCTATACGCTTTAAGGTAGAATCTCATATTGTAATCATTAGTTAAGTTTCAACTTCCGGAATCATATTTCCGGAACCTACCTTCAGAATCTCTTTCTAGTTCTAAGCAAGTTCATAGGACTTGAAGTTTATAACTTCATTCCTTTTTCAAGTTTTCATTTAGTGTTAGAGGTGTTGTGAATTTTCTTACTCTAACTTTGTTAAACTTATCGCTTTCCTATGCTTAAGGAAAACATAGTTATTCGTAACATACTTTAAAGGATCCGAAGGATTTATTAAAGTTTACAATTCACCCACCCTCTTGTATATTGAGCATCTACATCATTATTTAGATCCTACAATTAGTTATATTATTAGAAATAATTTTCATCAACTCTATAAATTAAGTATATTATAATTTATTTAATATTTTTAATAGAATATTTTTTTAATAAAATTTTTTTTATTTTTTACATTAAAATAAATTTTCAAAGTAAATATTTGTTACCATTGAAAAATGAGTATTTTTCAACGATTTATTTAAAAATGATAAAATATTTTTAACTAAGTAAAAAATTATATCTTTTTAAATGATTATAATATGTTTATAAAAATAAATAATATATATATAATCACATATTTATTTATTTATTGACAATAAATAATAATAAAAATGAATATATTTAAAAATTATTTTATCAACAAAAACAGTTTTTTTCTAAATATTTTATTTGACAATATAAAGGGTAATTTTATTATATTTATAAATTAAAATATATTAAAGTAATTCAAATTTCAAATTCTGAACATCGAAACCAGTTAAGTGGTTTCCTATCATAATTTAATTAAAAAAATATTTATAATGATAACCGTTTAATCAAGGTTTATGTATAAAAACTTGTAACCTACCATGGATAAAATTTTACTAAATGAACATAACAGATATATATTATAAAATTAATTTGATTAGTATTAATTTCAATACAATTAATCACAAAAAAATGTATTCACATAATGAATTGGAATCCCACGTGATTCCAAATTTACCCTACACTTAATATTCATTTCCAAGGAAATGTACACACTTTTCATCAATAAAAAGGTCTAATTTTCACTCAATTGAAGACAGAATTATAATTTTTGTTCCTCATACATCAAGGAATTTCCCCACATTTTACACCATTCCATGTTTTTTATCCCCTAGTTACAAGAAAATGTTCCAATTCCTCTATTTCTAAGGGTTGTTTCAAGAGGAGATTCATGTCCTCAATGTGAGTATGGTCCACCCAAAACATTTCTTATCTACCAATCTCATCCACCACTCCTGAAAACCAATATTAATCATAAAAATAATAATTAAATTTATATCATTATTATATTACTGGAATTACTATTATATATATCTCTCCCATCCATTAGATAATAAAAAATCCACCATTTTTTTTGTGGTAATACCATCTCTTTGAACGACATATTCCATTTTTATAAACCACCTTAAATGGATGATTATGATAATTTATTTAATTAATTACAATTATATTTAGGATAATTTTAATAATTTATAAAGAATAATTAAAAATTCAATTAGTATCTAACATATTATAATTTTACCTCTGTTGGTCTATCAAACATTAATGAAACTAACCTATCACCAATTTAATCTTCCAAAAGAAAAACTAAAAATATCACTGAATAAAATTAGAAAAATATAAATATAAATTTATGATATATTAAAATACCTTTTATAAATATATTAATGATATATTTGTTTTTAAATAACAGAGATCAACATTGACATTATGAGACTTATTTGAAAACATCAAGGTCACTGACATTCAGTGATAAAAATAAACAATAACTGACTAATAAATGAATAATGATTTATTATAATTCATATATAAAAATTTAATAGATAAGAATATGGTAGTAATATAATGTATATTTTTTTGTTTATTATACTCAAGGGTAAATCACATTCATGGAAGTGGATATTAATGGTAAGGGGTTTTAACCCTCAATTTCCTTAATTTGTGTAATATATTTCTTTATCCAAACCACTATAATATTATTGATTTATTCTACCCTATAATTTTAAAAAAACTTATCTCCTATTTCATCTAAATTTATTTACAATTAGTACTCAAAAACACTATTTTACGGATTATTACTTCAAATAATATGATATTCGTAAGGATTTTTGTTAACTCAATCCCATTTCATTGAGTTATAATCACGATTCTTTAAAATATTTGTTAAATGTGTTGTTTATTACATATTAATATTTTATTATATGATAAATTAAATTTAGATTTGGAGAATCAGTATTTTGTGTATTAATATTCTTTTTTGTATTCATTTATTTAAAAAACATAATGTTTTTATGATAAGTTATCATTCTATAGAATGGATACTTTTCCATGTTGTCCATATTGTTTCACTTCATAGAAGAATTAAATAATTACTTTTAAACATAAATATTAATTATTTTATTTTGTCTTTATGGTTTCCTTTACTTCTTTACAAAATAATATTTTATTTTCATTATTTATGATGTGGGTCTCTATAAATTTCTTTTAAAATATTAAAAAGGGTTGAATATTCACAACTGTATATTTTATATTCCATTTACTTTCCCTATTTATAACCTTAATATCAATTTAAAGAATAAATTTAATATATTTTATTACTAAATAATGTTTTAAAACCTTTTCATGTAAAATAATAAAAAATGATCTATTGAAATTGCATGATAACATCATTTCATTATGAAAATATTATGAATTATTTATTAAAAACTCATTTGACATTTCACATTCACTTTTTTCTTCACTTCTAAAATATCCATCAGCCATGGATTTATTTTTCATGAATCAAAATTTAAATTATCATTTTAAATAATAATTTTTCTTAATTTAGTTTTTTGACCAATTGATCTAATTAATGAATTCATTTTATGTTATATCATTACAAAAATTTTAAAAATATATTCTTAATTCCATGTGTTCCTCAAGGGATAATATTTTATTTAAATAATATAGAACATATATGTATAGATATGATGGGTAGGTTCTTATATATCCCTCCATTATATAGGTTTATATATCTTATGATAATTAAATGTTGATATTTTTGGTTTTTTAGAACAAAATGGGTGGGAATGATTAGGTTTTCATAGAAAATAATGTGGGGGATGATTAAAGTCTCTAAAATGTGATTATTTCCCAATCATATAAATATGACCAATTTTATTATTATGTAATATTTCTAGAATATGCCACAATGGAATGCTTATATAATGATATATGGCTCATGTTCATTATCTTACACTTCTACACTCTTTTTATGTTGTATATAATTGATAATTTAAGATTACAAGTTCTTCTATCATGAATTATTGAAAAATAATATTGAATTATTTTTATTTTGATTATATACGTATCCAATATATATGTTTTATCATAATGTTATTATATAACCCTTTTTGAATAACTGATAAGTTATTACTTTTCTGATCATTTGAGCTCACCCCTTATTATGTTTTCCATTTCCTTAGGAAATTATATATAGAAAAATGTGTATAAATAATACATATATAAATAGTTTGTGATAGACGTAGAATAAATTTTGGGAAATACAATTTTTATAACGATAATATCCAAAGAAATTGATCCTTTAGGGTTTGTGGATGTCTAGTTAATTTTTAAATATAATGTGGAAAGTTTGGAAATATTATAAAATATATTCATTTTTATGATGATTCAACCCAATTGAATCAAAACTGGAATGTAAAGAATGAGTTATTAATCCAAGACCCATGTGTGTGGGTATAAGGAATTTCAAGGATATCTTTATCCTTCTTCCTCACCCCCTTCTAAGAGATTCTTTGTTATGTTGAGATGAAAGGTGCTTCCACATAATTTTATTAAACATATGTTTTGGGATCAAACTATTCTTCCTCCAAAAGATTACATATATTTTTGAAAGGAAACTCATATAGTAATTTAGCTACATTTCATGTTTGGTTTCCATTGAAGTAAGTATTCCTTCTCAATTAGTTTCATTTTTGTCCATGTGACTAAATATATGATATTTATAGTATCAATAATAATATTTTGTATTTTGGATATTATATTTGATTTCAACATTATTTTTCAACATAACAGATTTTGAACACTCAAATATCTCTCCGCTATTGTACACCAATTCAAAGTATTTTAATGAATAGAAATAGGAATTTTGTAATTAGAGATATATTTTATTTTCCCAATATCTATGTACTTTCTCATTTGGTGTTATTTCATGACAATTGAGGTTACAATGGGGAATAATACTTTTCATAGTTTTTTTATTATCTTTTATTATATACTAAAACATTTCTAGTTATCATTTCCTATAGGACTAGAAATATGTTCATTTATTATCTTCTTTAAAGACCTCATACCTCTTTATTAACATTATACAGACTCTTTTTAAAAATGAATCCCTAAATCACATCTATTTTCTTTTTACCACACTTATTTTTCCAACTGTAATATTCTTTTATAATGTTATAAACTATTCTTCATGAGATTAAACCCCTTTAATTATTTATTCTAATTGGGTAATGAGATCATCAATTTTTTGGGAAAATTATTTTATTTCAAATTTAAACTCCATAACTTCTATATATATAGGTTGAGATAAATCATTATGTGATAGTAAATTTTAAACCCAAGTAATTATAGCTTCTAGTTGATCAATATATACCAGTGGATCATTCAACAAATACAAATCACAGGACCAGAATTGGTGTTGTCTATGTGATTTTTGTTCATATTCAAGTTACGATCAACAAATAGTAATTCTCTTCTCCCTATTTATCTAGATATTAATTCTTGATTTCATTCTCATCCCATTGATTCACCTTTTTATATTAGTTAATCACATTCCATCATTTTTCCCATATTCACCCATTCAAGGAGTCCTTCAAATTAAGTCAATAATTTTCTATAATGTTTACCAAGTCATAATAAATCATCAAAAAAATAGGAAAATATTTTACTATATTTGGATTTTAGGTATATTTTCAAGTTATGGTGTGACATTATTAATTAAAAAATAAATCTCATTAAAAACATGAATCTCATGACATGTTTCCCTTATTGACGACTTGATCCATATTTATTTACCAGATCTATTTTAAGGTCTGAATTTTTAATTTTTAATTATTTGAGTGTTGTTTTGTGATACTTTAACTTTAATAAACAATTAGAATCTCCATGATGGTGCACAATGCTTCATGAAATATACATTTATTCAAGTATTTATCATGTAAATAATCTAAAATCAAGATCCTATATCTTTGTCACACCATCAACTCACACTTGGATTCCATTAATAAATGTTTTTAAATTTAAAATGTCATGGAGAAACATTTATTCCAATATATGGGAACTATATCTCTAGAATCACTCAATCCTGGTAGATTATTATTCACAACATGAAATGTATTCCTCAACTTTTACAATAAACCACCAAATGTTATCAAGTAAAAATGGTGAATATACACCAAAATATTATTATGTTTCTTCCCAAATAAATTCTATTCATACCACATATGGGGACATTATACAAATTTATGTTTATTACTTCATGATACAAAACATGATCTTATGTGGTGGGAATGATATAAAATTACAAGCCTCAAAAAATCACCTATAATACTTAAAAAATGACCATTTTTACATAGCACAGATAAATCATATGATGTTGTTCAACGAATATTAAAAATCTTGTAGTCACAATATGATCATTGTATTTATATATCAAATAGAATACTTCCACAGTTATCTCCACAAACAACATAAATTTTAAAATGAGTTTCTAATCAACTCCAGTTAATGAAAAATACAACATAAAAATCCAATGGTCGGAACACCGCCTCAATTTCAGTATCATGGGAGAGAATATGTGTCTCCATTTGTGTGAATTAATGCCCATCACATATTCGAAACTTGTAAACTTGATGATGTTATCATCTATACCTATACCATCAACAATTTTCTCATATAAAAGAAACAAGAGGAGTTTCCCATATCTATATGTCATACTCTAGAGTATTGGTAGGAAATACTGATCTATAAATATCAATTTTAAATATCTAACCAATCACAACCCTATTCAATGGTTGAGTATATATTTATATATGATTATATCACTATCATCTCCTACCATTATCTATGGGTGAGAAAGAGTGTGGGAACGTAAATTATAGAACCCTAGTATCCTAGTGTTTTGGGTTAATTTATTATATTAGTAATAGAAAAAAGAAATAACATCCTAAAAAAATAAATAGTTTTATAGTATTATAAAACTATATGCATAATTGAATATCAAATTACATTTGAGAACATATTTTAACTTAATATTTTCTTTAATTAAACAATAATTACCACTATAATATGTTTTAATACCAATCATAATAGATATTTTGGAATTTAAGGGTAAGTAATCATAAGAAAGGTGTAAGCATAGATGATCAGTAAGGGTATTCATACTACGTAAATTAACATGGGATAAATAAGGTACGAATAATATGTCAAGAGAAAAATAATGATCAAATAATTAGATATAAATAATAAAATGATATTAAACCTTATTATTGGATATAATAATTTTTTAAATAATCACATGGATATAAATATCTTATTTCATACATATGGAATTAATAATTCTGAACATCTTAAACATACCATCGAGGCCTTGACCATGACAAAACATTAATTAGGAAAGGAAATAGAAAAATGAACAACCTATTTTGTCTCCTGAAACATGTTGAAGCATAAATCAACTATATAATTACATATAACAACCATTAATTAATAACTCCAATTAATTATTTAAATGATTAATATATAAAACTTAATCAAAATAACATAAAAAACTATAACAAGAAATATTAGAAGAACTAGAATATGGAATATTAGTATTATCCTATATGAAACTGATTATAAACCATTGAGATAAATATGGAGGATGGTATCATTAGTGTATATCCTCATTAAACTATATTATTAAATCAAGGAAGCTGACAAAGGTGAAAATATGTTCAAAACCTCACTGATATATTTCTTAAGGTAAGTACCCTTTTAACATTGAAACCAGTAATTTAAAATCATAAAATATTATAAAATATAAGGAACATTTCTCATTGAATGAAACATTTCTAACATGTAATTTCATATTGAAATAATTGGGTATTCCAGACAATAAGGTATTCTTTTCATGTTGTATACTTTTGAACAAATATTCCTTTAATATTTTCATAAAATAGTACAAAATAACTTATTCATAAAATGATATTAATATTCTATTTAATACTTTTATAAATTTAAAATAATGGGAAAAATTATTAATTAAACAAAAGTGTAATATTAAAAAAAATATTTAAATAATTTTATGTAAATTGTGGATATGGAAGAAAATAAAACCCATCCTAGTAAAAAAACAATGTGGGTTTTCCTTAAAAACACTATTTCTGTATCATGAGTAAATATAGAGATGAAAATTATAGGAAGACATATAATTTATATAAAAACTATAGAAAAAATAAAATATATTATATGTAATATTAATATTTCATATAATTCCTCCTATGTATAATTAATCAAAATATAATCTTGAAAAATGATGATATTGTGAAATAAACCCTTACCCCGATGCGACGTCCTTCGTAAGTGTTCAAACATCCTATATATTAACGACATATTTATTATACATATATTAGAAGAAAAATATAATATATATAATATCATATATTATTTACTTATAACATTTTTCCACTGATATATAAATAATTCATTACTAAAACCATTATCCATTATGATAACTGCATTGTTCCTCCTGGGTGTTTTAGTTTGTTGGTTTTTTTAGTTATACATTGATCATGGATAGAAAATATCTAGATCGATAACAATGATATTTATATAAAATATATTAATTTTATGAGTATTTTGGATAATCTATAAAATATTTTTATAGAAAAATTAATTACAAAAATATTGGAGACGACAGGTAATACGTACATATGACCATTGTATTCACTTTTCAGAGGATGAAATTAAATATAGGTAAACAATTATTAAACATTAAACGGTAAATTTTATATCATTTTTATAATTTTTATTCATTAAATATATTATTATTATCATCTATTTAATTATTAAATGAAAAAATGAATCACATCACATCGTGGATAGTCAACACTTACACATGAGTGATGTAATCATTTTCCAATGGATTTGGATAGAGTTTATAATGGTTTCTTGATAATAATAATAAAGTTATAATATATTTAGGATAATTAATTTATTAATTTATTATAAATAACTTATATTTTTGAGATTTAAAAGAATAAGTAAGAAAAGGTGATTGGTTAAGGTGATTAATTATTATTTGAAAGAACTATTTTAGATCTTCTTGTATACACCCCATGATTGTTTTTTGGATGAAATTGACTATTGAATTTGTATAAGATTGAGGATTAGGGATTATAGTATATTTTTTAGTGATATATTTTTTAATGGGGTGTGAAGAAAATATAAAAGTGGTGGCCTTTTATAAGTAAGGTAAATGACATACATGTAACTGCAGAAAATGAGTAAGATATACCTTAGTAATTCTCAAAAATGATGATTCAAAATGTATAGATATTTTTATTAAAAATAAAACAAGGTCTAAATTTTATAAAAATTTAATTTATACAGGTTTGTGTGTCATTTTATACCATATATTTTTGTTGAATTTCATGGTTAACAAATTTTAACCATAACAATAGTAATGCCATTTTAATATTAATGGGATCTAATTTTCATTATAAAATAATAAATCGATCATTAATATAACATGGATTCATGTTTAGATGATATATCATCCTAATTAAACACTTTTATGATTTTTATGATTTTAAAATAATTTAATAAAATATAATTTAACATAAAATTTCATTAATGATAATTTTTTAAATTATCCTTCTAAATTGAAACTAAACATAACATGAAAACATTTATCATAATATACAATTTTAAAGATAGAATAATATATTATTTTTATGTAAATTGTTTGATACTGTAATAATTCTCCAAAATTGTATAACTTTTAATTCTCTTTAAACCATTTTTAAATTTTCTACTAATTGAATAAATACTATATCATTGTGAAGTAAGAAATTAAAGTAATTATTTAATTTTTAAACAAATAATACAAATTATTATATTAAAAAATAAATTATAATTAAAATATATATTTATAATCATGTTTATCTTCTTTTTATCCATACATAAAAATTCTAGAGTTATTAAATTCAAGAGAGTGTGATTTTCTATTTATTCTTAACATAAATTAATATAAATGAAAAAATCAAAGAAATATAGAAAATAATGACCAGATATTAAATATGTAGATTAAAATAGAAAAAACCATTAAAATATTAAAAAGGAAAGACTTTTCAAAAATATATATCCTTATCATAAATTTTTAACCACATTATACAATTTTTACCATTGTCTAGGTGGCATGAATTTACTCTTACTACAACTCCTATATAAAAAAAGTACAATAAAAAATATTTAAATTTGAAACATCTAGTTCTAAATATGGAATCCATTTTGTAAATGCTCAATTTTCAAAAGTGGAAAATATAATTTAATAGAAAACTGCAAATTTCAATGAATAAATAGTTTTTTTAAAAAAATTATTTTTTAACTATAAAAATGTATTTGTTCTAAAGAAATTCATAAAATTGATTCAAATGAATCTAATTAGACTATTAATTATATAGAAGAAATAATTTTACCTTGAATAATTTTTAAACTAAAATATTATAATTCAAATTCTTAAACCCAAATCACAGTTTTCAGAAAAAATAATCATTTTCTAGTATTCTCTCGAAAAATGTTCTTTTAAGGAAAATCTCAAAAACACACCATAAAATAATAGGGATATTTTGATATAATTTTTTTTAATTTTTTATCAAATAATATTTCTAAATTTTCTAAAAATTAATTATATTATTTTCCTAATAGAATCAATTTTAATGGAAAAAATATATTTTTAAAACATATAATGACATTATTTTATTTTGATTATCTAAAAAATTTATACAGGTTTTTTAAATTTTATTATTCAAATTTATTAAAATATTTTTATTACAATGTTATAATGGTATTCTATAATATGGTTTATTTGGACATATAGTAGCATGTATCACAAGCTCCCAAAGTAATAAAATTTATTAATTATATTAAAATGATAGGGGTTCACATTATAACAAGCATAAAGGAATTTCACCATTAAAATTGCATCAATATAATAAAAAAACATGGATAATCTTACCTTATTACATCCTTAGGATCCCAAGTATCATCCAATAATTTATGTCTTCGACGGTGTGATTTATTTTTCTTAGTATCACTTTCTATCTATATTGTATAATATCAATCAAATGTTCCTCATAATAGAGATATTTATCTTGTGGTGGGACATTTGAATTCATATAATGTGTAATTTTATGTATATACATAGTCATTATATATTGAAAAAACACATCCTTTAACTTCAGATTTATTTTTTGAAACCGCCAAATGATAAGATACCATCGAAATACGATCAAGAATCTTGAAGTGGCCAATATTCCAATGCATCAACATTCCCTTATTTCCAAATATCATTTAGTTATTCCATGGGAAAATTTATAGAAATAACATCTCGCCAAACTCAAAATCATTATCTTATTGTTAATTTTCAAAAAAACCTTTTCCCCCTGCGAACTTATCATATTTTTGGTTGAATGGATTTAGACTTCTCTATCACTTCCTAGATTTCTATCTCCAACCTCATTCTAACATTTTTAATTTATACACTTCAATGCATAAATGTATTTATAAGGATCCATATAAATACTTGATTAAAAGATATTTCTTAATAAAATTACACTAATGAAATATGCTAATCCCAACCACCTTTGAAATCCATTTAGAAAACTATCAATAGGACTTCTCAATTTTGAATGGATATCTCATAATAACCAGCTTTTTATATATGATAAATAGTGTGAAAATAATCTCAATATCCATATCAATTGGAAGACTTTCCGTTACACTATGTTAACCCTAAGATCCCGATTAGGTTAAGTAGAATGTGGTACTATATAAAAATATTAAAATTCCTTAATATATATTCTTGAAAGATAATTAAAATAGAAATATTCTCTGATAAAAATTATGTTGGATGAATTAATATTGATATTGAATAATAACCAAATAATATTATAACATTTTGAAATTTTGGGGATTCCACGGACAAAGCCCAAACTGATGAATTCCCATTTTCATTTTTGTATGAGAAATGGTGGTAACATCCCCTTAAACATAACTCTCATAGCCTTATCTTACTGACATATCATAAACCATGATACATAATCTTCAATTTACATTTTAATATTCTACATCTAGAAATAATCTTTCATATATCTATACATCTTCACACTTAATGTATGAGAAGAAAATTATAATCTACGAGATTTATATATCAACTCCTTCAAGGATGATATCAATGTGATGCATACATAGTTAATGAACCTTATTACTCTAGCATGATAACGGTTAAACATAATAGAATTCCTCATATTCATCTCTAATTCCATATCTTCCTTTTGTTCCTTCTCAATCATCTCATTGAGGGTTGGTTGAATATTATTCTAAGAAAGATAGTATATTTCACTTTCACTCATGTTTTTTTGAATTTTTCGTCATTAAATCAAAAAATACTTGTTCAAATTCAATAATAATTATAGATAAACTAGAACTGTATATATGACATAGAGAATCTGCCACATTTTTTTCTATCTAGGGAGTTAATATTTTGAGAAATCATAATTATTAATCAATTGGAACTGTATTATTGTGTTCATATTCAACTATTTCTATGAAAATAAGTGATTTAAGATTTTACGATCATTATATATATATCATACCATTCATCATTCATATAATTGCATAATATATTCAATGAAAAAACAACTATTTCAAACTCTAAAAATTGAGTCGGGTAATTTTCATCGTACATTTTTATTTATTAAGAGGCATATGAATTACCATGTAATTTTTATAGAGGGAAAATCCTAGTCCCTTTATTGATACATCACTTTGGATAAAAACCCTTCTTTAATTTTGGGTAGTGTATGAACAAGAAAACTAAATAACCTTTTTTTAGTTCATTTGAAAATCTATTCACATTCATCTATATAAATAAATTATCCTCCTTTTGAGTCAAATTGGTGACTACATTATATAGTATAGTTAAATATTTCAAAATGTGATTATAGTATATATCTATCCTATGAAAAATATAGACCTCATTTATTATGGTCGATCGTGATATTTTCTTAATAACATATATCTTTAAAGATCTAACGATATATCCTCACCTAAGATTATATTACCCATGAATGAAATTGTCTAAATCCGAAATTCACTCATGTAATTGAGAATTCAAATTATTATTCTTCTAGTCCTTTAAAAGAATTATTATATTTTATTAATTATCCTAAATTCTCATTTAATATATAAGAATATCATTTGTAAATACTACTGTAAAATGATAAATGTAATTTTTAAAGGATCCATTCATTAAATCCATAAATATAATAGGATAATTGTAACGTACAATGTGAATTATTATAAATTCATAATAACCATATGTCAAATAGAATTTTATATGTGGTATTTCATCCTTCTTGACCATTGGAAAATTTTATTGAGATGAAAGTTACATTACTGAAAAATACATAACTCTTTGTATTTGGTAAACTAAATAATTAATTTTGTTTACAAGACACCTGTTCTTAAATGAGATCTTGTTAGTTTCATCAAATTGAATACATGAATGCATTAACTCGTATTGGTTCTTGAAAAAATGAATATCCTCTCCCAATAGATAGAGACTAGTAGAAATGAATCCCTTATAAATACATTCTTTTATTTTCTTCTTCAATACGTATAACCCAATCATGTCTCTTTTATATGGATTCATTGAAATAGGATAAAGACATGGTCTGAGTTCTATATAAATCTCTACCTCAAGACTTTAAGAATTCTAGGAATTTACATTGGAAATACAACATCATAATCTTGAAAAAATGGAAAATTTAATATATTGACTTCACCCAACCATTTGAGATAAATTTCCATCAGGACTAGGCAGCAAAACCCATATGATAGTGGTAATTTCTAATGGGCGTTGTTGTTCACACTTTTTCTGATAAACTATTGAATGTTGATTTATAATATGAAACCTAAATTTTATTCTTCATAAATTGAAATAGGATCCATATCAAGAGATCTAATAAATATAAATAATTATACAAAATTCCTCTAGGGGATGAATAACAGTATTTGTTGAATGAATATTCCAATAAAATACAATTGTAGATGATCTATATTCTTAAGATGAAGTCATCCAACCATTAAGAATTTTCACCACCGAATCAATATATAGTCATTGATGTGGTGATGTGTTACCCTTATAAAATACTTCAAATATAATATGGATGGTAGAAAAAAAACAAAACATTTTCAATCCCAGAGATGATGATTGGTGTAACATTAAACACTTCTCTAGGAACATTTACTTTAGATGTAGTAATTACATGAACTTCATGTTCTCCCCTTATTTTACTCTGAATGGCTAGAAGGCCTTTTTTTATTCTATTATAGATAATCCCCCTTTTAAGGGTTAAAGGGGAACACGTACATGACCCGTAGTCCCAAAGCAAAAGGCCCGACATGACCTGCAAACCATGACCCGATGGCATAGAGGCATACCATGCCCATTACATGACCCGTAGGACCAAACCAATATAACTTCCCCTCCCCCATCATCTTGCATCATTGATCACCTTAGCTCCCCACATTGCATTGCTGATCTGCTAGCATTTCCCCATACAAAGCTTCACGGTGCCTGGTCCCGATAGCGGCTGCCATACCCTCTCATTCTTCCAATATGATTAGCTCTGCATCTGGTGGATGCTACTCATGTTTCTCTGATCCTATTCTAGGGAATGTTCTATGGAAACTGGGATGCTCCATAGTCTACATGTCCCAAAGGCCCCGTGTCCCGAAGGCCTTTGATGAACCGAAGTCCCTGGAGACCCGTAGGCCGTAACTGGTGGCCCGAAGGCCCAAATCTAGTGAATAGTTCTAGTTGCTACAATACAGAATAGTAACTGGTACAGTAATTCTACAATGACTGTTACAGTACTACTACAGTTCTGCTATAGTAACCTGGAAATTCACCTCCACGCGGTTTTGAACCCAGGTCTCTTGGATGCCAAGCAGGAGCCCTTACCACTCGGGTACGGGCTCATTGGCTTCTCCCCTTATCTTGTTTTCTATAAATTCCCCTTTATGTCTTAGTAAATAGTTTGAATTTTCCCCCATATCATTATAATTAAAATGATTTAATTTGATTTCTTCTCTCATTCACTTTCATTGAAGAGCATGATCACCTTTTCCTACACACATGATGAAATAACAATTTCATTTTAAGTATGTTTCAATGTGTTTCCATACAAAAGTATCACATGTTAAAGGATTCTTATTTCTATTCTTCCCCTTATCAATTGTTTGATCTTACATCATTATATTGTCTTTCTCTTCTTAGAAACCATAACACATGTGGAATATGTTATCAATTTTGAGAGTACATGAAAATATATAATAATATGAATATTTTTTTGGGAGATTAGTATACATTAAAGGATTATCTTAAGTTAATAAATGAAATGGAAAATTTTACTCATTGGATTATATACGTAGTCCTTTAAATTCCATTGAACCCCTGTAAAGACAACTTCATACATATAATCATTTTCCAGTTCTGTTTGTCCTGGACTTCGGAATTGTATCTCAATATTTTCTCATTGATCATGAAACAATTATTTTTCCATGAAAATAACATTAAAATAATTCCAATATATTCTCTCAGTTTCCTCCTCCTCATCAGTGTTATGAATTAATGGCCACCATGGATCTGTATCGTAAGATATATGATAAATTAAAATGACAACATATTCTCTTTTATTACTTCTCAAATTGAGAAATATCTTATCTATTGAACTTATCATTACCCAACAAAAAATAGATTTTTAGTCCTATTTAATGATTTATATTTATAACTAATTATCAGGTTGAAAATTATTACACCACACATTGGATAATTATGCTTCGCTAAATAGGAATGGTTATTGGTCATCACATGAGTCAACAGTCCTAATATAGTCTTAATGTTATTTGTTCTATATCCAAATCTAGATTTATTATATTATCATAGAAGGAATTTAAGACATATATTATGTTCATTTATATGGTTTATATTCAATTAAATGGGTTTCATTTATATAAAACATCATACAATATTCTAGATTGTAACATTTGGAATCATATGGTATAATATTAAATCTATAGTAATAAATGGCACAAATTAAAAATTTATTCTTATTTAATATCATAATCATAAAAATGATTTTTTGGTAATGTTATCAAATTAAAAGAATATATTAAAATATTTCATAATGGTTTTTATAGAAAATGTGAATTATTTTAAATATATCCCTTTGAAGTGTCAAATGAGGTGTGTAATAAGGGGAAACTCATAGTATGCTATAATTAAATAGAGATATACTCAACCAACTCTTTTAGAGGTTATTACCCCCAGATGCTTCTATACCAAAACAACATACAATTACATTATCTAATATAAAGGAAAGGAACATAATCTCTAACATTACAAAACATTAGGATGTCATCCTACACATTGACTTATCCTAAAATTCAATTATAAGGTTATTTACCCTATTCTATGTTTTCCTAAATATTGTTCCCAAGGATTCTATTATACATCATATGATACCAACTATAATGACACCATACCTAGTATCCCAAATATGGTGGATAATTAATTAAAATTGAACAATATATAAGAAATCACATCCCAAAATACCAAATATTACAGAAGTATGTGGAAACTAGATACATAGTTGAAATTTATATTACATATCAAAAAATAAAATAAAACATAATATTTTATGTGCGAACACCATTATTACCTCTAGAATATCCTTTAATATAAATCACAATGCACATCCTATAATCATGTTGAAATGAATTATAAGAAATGGGTGCCCACGTGTACCCATTAATGGTATGCTAACTATATAATCAAACATGGTATAAATAATCAATGAATAATATTATGGGAATTAAATGATAAAAACATAGTGAAATATGAATAATTACTTGAGGTTGAAACTTATCCATGGGTATAATAAATATTTGAATTATAAAATTGAAATAAATAACTAATTTTATAATGATAGAATACATTATGTGAGACATCTTAAATATACTACCACTTCCATGAACCAGATATAAGGCTCAAGCATTAAAACATTACACAATCACGAGTTAAATCAAAAATTAGAATTGATGATATTTTCAAGTTTAGAAAATTTGGGAATTAATCCTTAACTATTAAATTACATATCAACAATTAAAAATTAGACAGTTCTACTATGAATCCATTTTAAAAAAACTCATTAAAAAAATTTTGTGCTTTGCAGAAATATTCTAGAATTATTACTTTCTCTTACCCTGACTTAAAAACTGTGGAAAACATTTCAATAACTCAATATGAGCATAAAAGGATTAGTAAGTGTTATAATTTAAATAAAGAAAACATTAGTTCATAAATAATATAAAAAAATTATTTAACATACCTCATAAAATGATAATATTTATGAATAACACATATAAGTTATAAATCATTAAGGTATCTTGGGGTATCCATATCAAACTAACATTGTAGCCTTCATAATTATGTACAGAGTTACGTTTGGAATACCCTTCACAGTATATTCCCTAAATCTATTAGGAAAAATATTAACATTGACCTCTGTCATGTTACCCAATGTATTGGAGAGCTATCTTGAGATAACCTGCCCTAGGATTACCACAGAACCACCCATATTCGTAAACAATGCCCAGGAACCCCAACAGAATCATAACACATAACACAAGTGAAAAGGAAAGATAACATTTCTATATTGCAATCACAATATATAATTTTAATATATTGACATAATCAATCCATTTTAAAAACCATTTTTCCATACCAAAATTTGTAAAAAAAGTATATGGTATTTGTGTTTCTTTTAAAAACATTATGGCTTCTTAAAGAAGAAAAATATCAAATAATGCTCGATGCGACTGAAAGGTCATTGTCACCATGTACGTTAAAAAGAAAATTTCTTTTTGTTGTTTTGTAAAAATATTAATAGAGAAAATATTCACTTTGAATGAAATTAAAAATTAATGGGGTTTATACTATATAAAATGTAATTTCGTGTATAAATCAATGTATTCCTCAGTGAATGGAGATTGAGACAAAGTCCCTTACCTCTTGTCTGACTTGACTTGTTCGTTCATTAATCTATAGAATAATAAAATTAATTTAATTTATAGTTTCTCAGAAATTTTATCATGTTTATTATTCCTTTTATATCACTTATTACCATGTTATAAACACTACAGAATCATTTAAGTTAATAACAGTGGTTTTGTTGATATTTTGAACTTAAGTAAAAAAATTAATTTATTATAATTACACGTTGTGAATGTGGAAAAAATTACATTATATACAGAATTATATTCATGATTTAAATATAATATATATATATATATATTTATTTATTTATTAATGACCGTACATAACATTTGGAGATAAGAAATGAAATGCACAGTTCAGGGAGACGGTAAGCCGTATGTACGCATGAACGCTGCTTTCATTTATATATCATTTTTAATGGAATAAAAACATAATTATACATTTTTATATTATAATTTCAATATAATGTAATATATAATATATTTAACTCCATCCTTTATATGATCCACATATGGCATGAAGGATTCATATCACATTGAGGGGGAAGTAGTCCGTACTTCCACAACTGAAATTATCATATTTACCATTATGGAAACCATAATATTATTCTATAAATAAAAAAAGAATAATAGAGACAATATAAACATAATTTATATCACATAAAAATATTTTTCCATAATAATGGCTACTATGAGAGGCAGTAGGAGATAATTGAACAATCATCGTTTTGTGAGACAATAGTTCGTCGTCCAGAGAAACAGCATGTTCGTATCCATTAGATGTAGCTGTGTGGATGTGTAGTTCAAATCATCCTCATAACAACATCATAGTATATTTATGTTACTGGTGTTTTTATTAAAGAAAAGAATAAATAGATTTATGGGATGGAGGAGGAAAATAAAAGAAAAGAAAATGAGAGAAGACATTTCCTTTAAATTGGGTAACTTCTTTTGGATTGAACCAAAAGGCTGTCATGAAGTGCCTTATTCCAAATTTAAGGCTTCTGGGTGGAATATAGGGATGTTGGGAGCATATTTTGGAAGATTATTGATGATACAAGTGGGTATGAGAGGTTTTATTAAGGGTTAGATGTGATGGATTTTTATAAGGGGAGGAGGGGCCCTTTAGGAAAGTTTGATACTTTTATTTTATTATGAAATAAAATTTTTCATCAAAAGGTACCAAACTTTTTTGACTTGAAGATAAGGTGCATATGAGTGGATATAAAATCATACAATAATAATTGGATAGGTTTTTTATATTTTTTAATACTTATTTATTTTTATTTAACCATTTGTTAACTTATTTTACTTTTAACATGTCCTTTTATATTTTCATATTATATGTTTAATATAATTACAATAAAACACAAAGATACCCAAAATGAATCATTAATGACACAAATAACATAATATATGTCATTTGGATGAATTTTACATTTTTATGACTATTTTATCAATTTAATAAATATTGACCAATTTAAAAACTATTTTATGTCAATTTTAATACTATTCATATCATGATTTTTTTTAAAATCTCAACCCACAAGATTATTTCAGGAAAACATCATTAATACATTGATAACAAGTAATAATAATCTATAAATGTTTTTTATGGCATCAAAAGTTTCAAAATAAATTTATTTTAATATTTACAATCTCATTTCTTTAAAACATTCATTAAGAAGGTAATAATTATATCATCATCGTGTTACAAATAAATTTATTTATTTAATGTCTAAAAATTATAAATAAAATAACATTATATTTTAAATATTATTATCTTTGTAATGAATATTTATAGTCAAAAATATCAATTATATTACCCCATATTAATATCCTTTTATAAAAACAATACATGTTTATGATATTTTTATTTTTATATTAAATTAAAAATTATTAATGTCATTATATTACCCAAATGGCTTATATAGGAAAAATATCTCATCCAAGGATTGCATTGGTCCGCCATGACTCATCAAATATGGTCAATACAAGAGTTAAGATAATTTTATATTATTACAATATTATTTTAACATGAATTACCCAATTTTTCTTTAACTGCGTTAAATAAAACTCAAAAATAACTAATCACCAAAATTCATTTTTATCTTATTGAAATTTTTTTTTATTTCTGATGAAATCCATGTATTCAAGATTTTTGAAATTCAATTCACCAATGCGGTAAAATTTAATTTAAATGAAAAAGTCAGTTTTTAATAATTATACATTGGCCATTCATTATTTATCAAAAAATTGAACATTTGTAGAAAAATTCAAAAAATTCACCAAAAGATAATTTTGATATTCTGAATTAAAAGAATGATTTCTATATTACCATATTAAAAACATATAATGTTCATTAATTAATTTAAAATTAATTTCCATTTTTAAAATTAGAAAGCGTGTTTTTATGAAATAATAAAGATCAAAAGATTAACATTTGTCTATATCCGATTTCAAAGAGAAATTACTTCTAATGAATAAAATTAGATTAAATTATAATAATATAATCCAATTACACATTAAAAAAATTTATATAGATAATCACTCATTATAAATAAATTATATTAAATGGTAGTTTTGAATTAAAATGAAGTTCTATTCACTATTCATTAAAAATGGACATTATCAGAAAAATACCAAAATTTCATCCAATGAATATTTTGATGTCCTGATTCTAAAGAAGAATATTATTTTGTCATATAGAACATATATAAGTGACAAAAACAAGGTTTAAAAGGGGTTCTCCATTAAAAGGCTGTAAATCGAACTTTTAAATAATATTTGAGTGTTTTTTCTTAAAATCAGATTCATTCAGATTTTAAGCCTCTAAATTTTATTGGATAAATGTAAAAACAATTAACAAACATGCATAACCATATTTTTATTAGTTCTATTCATTCTCTTCAATACAATTTCTCGGTGTTAACTATCATTTAAAATTATATTATATTATAATTTTTTTGTATGACGTAGCATTGTGTGAAACATGAGATTTCAGAGAAACCCATTATTGTGTGTCTAGTACGCCATCAACCACAACATACCCTTTAAAGTAAAATTAATATTTAAATAAAAATAATTAATAAGTATAAAAATATCATATTCTTTATTTACATGGGGTGTTACATCCTTCCCCTATTTTGGGAATTATGTTCCCGTAATTCTATTCACTTATCAAATATGTGGTGGTATTTATCCTTCAGAGAATTTTCAAATTCCCACATTACCTCTTTAAAGATATGATTTATCCACAAAACCATTACCTAACAAATAACCTTATTTTTAATAATTGATCTCTATGGTTAAGAATATAGACGGGTTGTTTGTCATTAGAAAGATTATATTCCAACTGAACTTCTTCTAGACTCAAAACATGGGATGGATCCGCCATATAGATTCTCAACTTTGAAAAATGAAAAACATTGTGCACCTAGGATAAAAATGGATGTAAAGTCACTCTATAGGAAACTGATCCAACATTCTCCATGATTTCAATGGGTCCAATGTTCCTCGGACTCAAGTTTCCCTTCCTCCCAAAACGCATCACACTTTTCCATGGAGAAACATTGATAAAGACATGATCACCCACCTCAAAAGAATGATCCTTCACCCGGTTATCCAAATAACTTTTCTGGCTACTCTGATCTATTCTCTTGTGCTTCTGAATCAAATAGCCTTTTTCATATATATCTTCTACTAATTCTGGTCCCACCAACTTCCTTTCACATACTTCATCCCAAAAAGATATAGTTCTAAAACGCTTTCCATATAATACCTCAAATGATGCGATCTGTATACTAGAATGAAAAATATTATTATAAGAAATTAAACCAAATAAAGTTGTTGGCCATAACATTCTGGGTAATCCATTGAGAAAACATGTAGCATAACATCCATTGTCTGATTTTTTTTTTCTGATTTCCCATCTTATTGTGGATGAAAAGATGTACTAAAATTTAATTCCATACACAACTACTTGTGAAGGACATTCCAAAAGATAGAAGTAAACTTGTGATCCTCTTAATATATAATGGAGAGGGGAACTCCTTGTAACATAAATATCTATTAATTATACAATCGAGAAAGTTGATCTAGAGATATAGTATCTCAAATAGGAAGGAAATTAAAAGATTTAGTTAATTGTTCAGCAATAACCTAGATTTCATTGTTACCTTGAGAAGTCTACGGTAATCCCATAATGGAATCCATGGATATATTTCTCATTTACACTAAGGAACATGTAAAGGATGAAGCTTCCCTTTCGGTAACTTCCACTCTTCAATAACATATTTACTAGTCAAACACTTCACAGTAAAGTCATAAATATCTAATTTCATTCCATTCCACTAGTAATACACCCAAAGATATCTGTACATCTTAGTATTATAGTGATTAACTTAAAACAGAAAACTGTAAGATTCACATAACAACTCATTCTTCAACTATGAACCCCAAGGAACACATAATATATTCCCAAATCTCAAAATAAAATCATTATCAATGTTAAAATTAGGAAACATACATTTATTAACCAACTATACCTTTTTATGCAACAAATTATCTTCCTTATGCACTTTTTTAATAATGTTTGATAGAGATGATTTTACTGACACCAGAAAAAAAAAGTGGAATTTCATGCACCATAAACTTCTATGAAAAATTTCAAAAAATCTTTAATCAAAATATCATAATCCAAACATAACATGGTTAATGTAGAATTACTTTTTCAACTCAAAGAATCTTCCACTTTATTTGCATATCCTGGATGGTAATGGATCGCAGTCATAATCCAAGGTTAATTCCTCCCATAACCTCTATATCCGGTTCTGTTAATTCTACGTGTACATATACTGAAAAATTTTGGGGTCAATATATATTTCACATTTTACATTATACATATCATGCCTCCAAATTTTTAAAGAAAAAAATAGTGAACTTAATTTCAAATCATGTATAGGGTAATTTAACTCATGAGCTTTCAACGGATGTGAAGCATAAAAAATTACCTAATCATTCTGAATTAGGACAGAACCAAGTCCATTAAATAAAGAATCACACTAGATAATATATTAACCATCTCTAGAACGCATTTCCAAAACCTGAGCATTCACCAATATTCTTTTTTATTATTGAAAACAATCATCACATTTTTTGGTCACCTTTTCGTGTTAACTTAGTCATTGGGCTAGATAAAAATGAAAATGTTTAAAAAACCCTCATGTAATTACCTTATAAACCAATAAAACTATCAATTTCTATTATATTTGTGGGTCTTTACCATTCATATGTAACTTTTGTTTTTGCAGGATCAATAGTTATGCCATTTTTTTAAACAATGTGAACAATGATTGAAATTTGTTGTAACCAAAACTCAAACAAGTTGAATTTATATAAAATTTATTTTAATCTAAGGATTTCAATACTACTCTTAAATAACTTTCATGTTCCTCTATACTTTTGGAATAACCCAAAATAACATCAATAAACACAAACACCATTTATCACCTGAGTCAACTAAGCCAAAACTGTAACAAACAATTTAGTTCTGATTTTGACTATCTCATGATACTGTTTTCGAAGGTTATTTCCCTCCTGATGTCAACCCTTAATAGATGACCTATTTCATCTATGGAAAACCATACTGAATAATGTTATATCTTTGGTGAAGCAAGATGGTAATCTATAAATTCTATACCATTTCAATCTTACCATAAATTAATTTGTGGATATTAATTTAACCATACCCTAACTCCTAATGTTGTATAAAACAACATCAGATACTATTTATAAGGCCTCAGCCATAAGAAAATAACTTAATCTTGTGTTAAATCAAGAATTAACACTGGGTACATTTTTAGGTTTAGAGTTTTAGGGAATTAATCCATAACTTTTACATTGCATCTCTAATATTAAAATGTAGACACTTCTACACAGTATCCATTTTTTCATAAAATAAAAACTCATTATAATAAAACCGGAATTCTCTACGTAACCTAAATAATCACGAATTCTTCCTTTCTCATACCCTTCCTTAGACCCTATGAAATACATTTCAAAAACATGGGATGAGCATAAAATTCCTATTATGGGTTATAACTTAAAGAATGAAAACAATATTCCCTCAAAACATAAAAAACATAAGCTACTTAACATACCTCATAAAATCGTAAGATTTATGAATGACCCATAGAAATAATTGATCATAAAGGTAACTTGTATCATCCATATCAAACTAAAAAATTTAGCTTTCAAAACCATGTAGATAGTTACATTTTGAATAACCATCATAGTATATTCCCTAAATCTCAAGGAGAAACATTAACCTTTACCTCTATCACGTTATCCAATGCATTGGAGTGATATCTCAGGCTCAACCGCCAAAGGTTTATCACATTACAACCCATACACCTAAATAATTTATATGAACTATAACATAATAAAAAAACATAAGAAAGGTATAAATGAAAGATAACATTTACACATTGTAATAAAAATATATCATTTCAATATATTGACATAATGAATGTATTTTGAAATTGATTTTCAATACCAATATACATAAAAATAGTATATGGTATTTATTATTCATTTAAAAACATTATAACTTGGTAAGGAAGAAAAAAATCACATAATTCTCACGGTGATAGAAAGGTCATTGTCACCACGTAAGTGAATGAGAAAAATTATTTTCTCATGTCAAGTAATACACTTCATAGTGAAAGGATTCCATTTAAATGAAATTAAATTTCAAATGGTTTCATTATCCATTTAATAGAATGTCATTTATAAATCAATGTATGCCACAATGAAAATAGATTGAGACAAAGTCTCTTACCTCGTGTTTGACCTGACTTGTTCATTATTTAATCCCCTGAATAATAAACTAATTTTAATTTCTACAGGCTTAAGAACCATTTCATGTTTATTATTGATTTTATATTTCTTATTACCATGTTATAAACATTAAATAATCATTAAAGGTAATAACAGTCATTTTGTTGATATTTGGTACATGAGTTAGAAATGAACTTCTTATAATTACATGTTGTCGATGTGGTAAAATGTCCATTATCTCCATAAAGATATTCATGAGTCAGATATGATATATATAATATATATATATAGTATATATATGTATTTATAACAGTTTATAACAATTTTAGAAAAGAGTTGAAATGCACTATTCATGGAGACATTAAGCCAAACATTCACATAAACGCTACGTTCATTACTATTTTTTATTTAATGGCATGAAAACATAATGATACAAAGGTATATTATAAATCTATTCTAAATTCATATATAATTTCATTAACACCATCCTTTATACATTCCACTTATGTCACTAATGATTCATATGACATTGTGGGGGCAGTAGTCGACACTTCCTCAAAAAAAATTATCTTATTTAACCATTATGGAAACCATAAATGTGTGATATAAATTAGAAATACAGAATAAAAAAGGAAATATAAATATAACATACATAAAATATAAAAAATGTGCCATCATAATGGACACTATGAGAGCTTGTTAGAGATAATTGAACAATCTTTATTTGGTGAGGCAGTTTTTTTTCTATCCACAGAAACCGTATGTTCGTATCCATTAGATAAAGTTGTGTAGATGTATAGTTCAAATTCTCCTCATAAAAACACCCTAGTATATTTAAGATACTGTTTTTGTTATAAAAAAACAAAATAGTTACAATTTATATTGTTGTAGATGGAATATGAAAGAAAATATCTTGAGAAAATATATTACCTTTAAGTTGGGTAACTCCCTTTGGTTTGAACTAAAAGGAATTGTTGACGTTCCTTCATCCTACGTTAAGGCTATAGGTGAAATAGAGGGATTTTAGGAGCTTATTTGGGCAGAGTTTGGATGAGATAAGGGGGATCGAGAGGTGTGAGTAAGGGTTAGAGGTGATGGATTTTTATAAGGGGGAGGATGGTCTCTTTTGGATAGTTTGAATGTATTATTTTATTATAGAATGATTTTCGGTATCAAAAGGTCCAAAAATTATTTGATTCAAATATAAGGTGCATATAAGTCGAAATAAAATCATCCAATAATAATTGGAAGGTTTTTTGATATTTTTTAATTCTTATATTTTTTATTTAACCATTTGTTATCATATTTAACTTTTTCCATGTCCTCTTATATATTCATACTATATGGTTAATATTTTTACTATAAAATTCCAAGAGACCAAAAATATATCAATAATGACACTGATAACATCATATATGTCATTTTTAAGAATTTTATATTTCTAGGACTACTTTATCATTTAATAAAACATTCATTTATTTAAAAACTATTTTATGTCAATTTTAATACTATTCATATCATTAATTTTTTTTTAAACCACCAAAATTAATTTTTTTTTGAAAAAATATCATTAATTCAAATGTGACAAGTCCTTATAATCTATAAAATTCATGGATGGCATAAAATGTTTTAAAATAAATTTATTTCACTATTTATAATCTCATTTATTCAAAACATTTATTAACGTGGTAATCATTACATAATAATTGTGTTATAAATAAATTTATTTATTTGATGTCTAAAAATTATTAATAAATTTCCATGATGTTGGAAATACTTTTATCTTTATAATTACTATTTATAGTCAAATATATCAATTATATAACCCCACATTAAAATCATTTTAGAAAAACAATTCATGTTTATAATATATTTTTACTTTAAATAAAAAGTGATTAATGTCAAAATCTAACCCAAATGGATTTAAAATGACAGAAATATCACCCATGGATTTAATTGGCCATCCATGGCTCATCTCATATGGTTAGAAATGGGTTATGGTTGTTTTATATAATTATATTTTTATTTTTACATTGAATAACCAATTTTACTTTTAACCGTGGTAAATAAAAGTCAAAAGATATTATTTACCAAAAAATATTTCAACCTTATTGAACCACATTTTACTTACTAATGACAACACTTTATGTCATGTTTTTTAAATTCAATTCACAAAAGCGGTAAAATTTCATTTAAATGAATAAGTCGGTTTTTATCTACTACTAATGACAGTGCTTTTTCACTATTTATCAAAAATTGAACGATTTCAGAAAAAACAATAAATTCACCCAATGAATATTTTGATATTTAAAATTAAAAAATGAGGACTATTTTACCAAATTTAATATAAATGGGTATTCATTAATTAATTAAAAAAATTATTTTACGTTGTCAAAACTATAAAATGTGTTTTTCTGAAATAATAACTATCAAAAGATAGACATTTGTTTATATCCAATATCCATGAGAAATAACTACAAATGACAATAATTGGATTAAATGGTAAAAATACAATCCAATTACTCTGTAAAACAATTTAAAAGGTTAATCTAACGATATAAATAAATTATATCAAAATGATGTTTTGAATTAAAATTCTGTAGTTTTAACTATTCAATAAAAAATGGACATTATTAAAAAATACCAAAATTTCACCGAAAGTAAATTTTTATATCTCAATTCTAAAGAATAATGTTATTTTGTCATGTAGAAAATATAAAAGTGATAAAAAAGAGATTTAATAAGGGTTATCTATAAAAAAGGTATTAAATCAACCTTTCAAAGAATGTTAGAGTGTTTATACTTAAAATTGGATTCCTTCACATTTAAGCCTGAAACTATTATTGGATAAATGTAAAAAAATTTAACAATCATGTATAATCATATATAGGCATGGGCTTAAATGATGAAATTTCTAAATAAACCCCTACCTTAGGTCTGGCTTCCTTTATATCTGTTTAAACCTCCCATAATATATATATATATATACTATAAAATATTTTATAAACCTATAATAATAAATTTAATATCATACTTGATTTAATTATATACTTTAATCCCAAATTTGTTAACAAATCATTATTTAAATGATTGTTTTATGTCATAACTGCTTCGTGTTTCTTGTATGTTCTAGTTAGGTAATTTTTGTTCCATGTACTTTGGTCATGGATATATTGTCTAAAAAATTTAAATAATGATATAAATATCAAATATATTAATTATATAAATATTTTTTATATTACCTAAAAATAGAGATAGATTAAATAAGTTACACTATTCTATGTAGACAATAGGCCGCACATATACATGAATAAAATTTTCAATTTTAAATATATGTAAAAAAAATTCATATAATAATTAACATTTTCAAGATCATTTTTATTTCCTATATATTAATTAAATATGTCCATATTACCATGCATGTATTGAGAATATTTAAAATTAATCACATTATTTTTTGGCAGTGTTAGTCCACATATAAGTGTGGGAGAAGTAATCCATTTCCAACAGATTATAAAAGGGTGGATAATGGTGATTTCATAATCATAAATTTTTTTACTATTTTTTGGACAATGATTATTTTATTTCATTATAAAAATAAAATATTTATATGAGTTAATGAAGATTTAAACAAGTAAATAATTAATGTGATTAACTATTATTTGATAAAAATCCATTATATATCCTCCAAAGGATCCTTAGTAGGGTATTTTTGCATGGATAGAACCTATAAAATGTGTATAAGGAAATTTTAAAATAATTTTATTGGTTTTTATAGATATAGACGGATCAATTTGGTGTGATTAAATGAGATAAGGGGTTATCTTTATAAAAAGGGAAATGTCACACTCAGAACTACTACAACGATTAAAATATACCCATGAAATTCCTTGGGAAAATTTTTACAAATTAATATAGATACAAATAAAAATAGGCTAAGGTTAAAGTACCAATATATAGATAAATTTATATACCTTCTTGTTTCATTTTAATCCCAATCATTTGGTATAACTATGTGGTTAAAAAATTTTATTCTTAACTATGTTAATACCTTTTTAATACTAAAATTAAATAATTTTAATTTAAAGTTAACAGTATTCTCATTAATAACAATGGGATGAAAATTCCAGGACATTTCTCTTATTACTAGACCTATTTCTTGATTTTTATGATTTTAAATTAATTTAATAAAATATAAATTGACATATAATGTAATAAATGTCATTTTTTAGAGTCTTAATTTATTTTTTAATTAAAGATAACATGATGGTATAAGAGTTAAAATATAAAACTTTTACACATATCAAGTATGAAAATTTATCTTTAAAATTCATGGTACCAAATAAATCACCCAATTTTTTATATTTTAGTATTTTTAAAACCTATATTTTATTCTTTTATTAAATTAATAAATACTATATTGGCCCTAAATAAGAATTTAATGAAATTATTTAATCACCAAATATTACAAATAAATTAACATTATAAATAAATTATTTTTTATTTCAAATAAAAATATAGAACCAAACATAACCTCTGTTGAGCTTCTAGTTTTAATGGTAACAAAATCATGATTCTGATGATGTTATTGAATTTCATGTTTATCTTCAAGTAATTTTTATTATGAAAGAGATGAAATTTATTCAATCAATGACTAAACATTGAGGATGAGATTCTTTTAGATATCACACTACCATGATGTCATACCAATATATTGAAAAATTATCAATGTACAAGACATCGTCAGAAGACACACCATTAGAACGACATGATTCCAAAAAATAAATTTGGATTAGTATAAGATACCACCCGATGAGGCTCAACCAATGTTATAATACAAACAAAAAAATTTGGCTATGTATGTGACACTATCAGACCACAAACTACAAAAACAATCACTGCTAGTTGACACACCATCAACATAGTGAAAAGTTGGATATTTCTAAGAAATCAACAGTATTATACTGCCAGAACAAAATTTCATCAGAGAGAGACACTGGAAGACCATGGGTCTGCACTAGTCTATGTTACCACCAGTATTTTCAGTCCATATATTTTTAAATTACATTATTCTAATAAATATATTTTTATAATATAAAATAATTTATTATTTTAATGATTTTAATTTAAATGATCATTATAAATCCTTAAAGTGAGTGTTATAATGTTTCATATAAAGAAGTAGATGATTCAAATATCCTCTTTGATTCTACTGATTAATGTGTATCCCACTCCTCATCAAGAACAGATGTAGTTGTGGGTGAAGTGGACCTATACCAAGTTGAAATCTTGAACATTCTGAACACATATAGAGCATAACCTGGTTGAAAAAAAAGAAGAGATCAACTATTAAAAACACATGACTAGGAATCCAAACTACCTAATCACATGCATGTATTTCTTCTAGCCACAAAAATAAAATTTATGAAAACTCATTTTCTTGATATTTTCAAGAAAACCTATGTAATGGCCCGGACCTCTCCGGTCCATTACTTTATGGAATTTTGGTGTTGGAGGTGTTCTGGGAGGCCAAGGGGACATATCCCCAACACTTTGCCAATTTTCCAGTTTTGTGAACAGTGTTTCCAGTTTTATGAACAGTAACAGATCGGTCTCACCGATCGGTCTGACAGATCGGTCTCACCGATCAGTTTCACAGATCAGTGTGAAAGATCGGTGTCACGGATCGGTCTGACAGATCAGTCTCACCGATCGGTCTGAGAGATCGGTTTCACAGATCCGTCTGACAGATCAGTTTCACAGATCGGTGTGACAGATCGGTTTCACAGATCGGTCTGACAGATCGGTTTCACATATCGGTCTGACAGATCGGTTTCACAGATCGGTCTGACAGATCGGTCTCACCGATCGGTCTGAGAGATCGGTCTCACCGATCAGTTTCACAGATCGGTGTGACAGATTAGTTTCACAGATCGGTCTGACAGATCGGTTTCACAGATCGGTGTGACAGATCGGTTTCACAGATCGGTGTGACACATCAGTTTCACAGATCGGTATCACATATTGGTGTGACAGATCGGTTTCACATATCGGTCTGACAGATCGGTTTCACAGATCGTTCTGACAGATCGGTCTCACCGATCAGTTTCACAGATCGGTGTGACAGATCGGTTTCACAGATCGGTCTGACAGATCGGTTTCACAGATCGGTGTGACAGATCGGTTTCACAGATCGGTGTGACAGATCCGTTTCACAGATCGGTGTGACAGATCAGTTTCACAGATCAGTTTCACAGATCGGTGTGACAGATCAGTGTCACAGATCGGTGCGACAGATCCGTTTCACAGATCGGTTTTATAGATCGGTTTCACAGATCGGTGTGAAAGATTGGTTTCACAGATCGGTGTGACAGATCAGTTTCACATATCGGTTTCACAGATTGGTGTGACAGATCAGTTTCACAGATCGGTTTCATGTACAGTAATAGTGGGTGAACAGTGTTTCCAGACTCCTACAGTTTTGTCACTTTTGACGTTTCCTTTGACATAAAATACATTTAAAGCCTTATTTTAAGGTCTCTTAAGGCCGATTCAAATTCCATAAATCCTATATTAATTATTCCTAAGGCTTGGAATGTTTTACTTGGTCAAACCGCATGGGTTAATGCGATCCGTTTTTAATGGAGAATTAACTGAATCTTAAACTGTCGCCCCATTAAATCATAAAAAGGGAAGAGATATCATTCTCCCTTGTTCTTTCCCTTTGTTCTCAACAAATAGGCGCTAGAACCTTTCAATCCTTTCCGTAGGAGTTTCACAATCAATCTTTACCCCAAGGATTGGTTCTGTTCTGTTTTGAATGCAACTGAGCTGTGTCGATCAATCTTCGATATAAGGTATGTTGTATCGTCGTTCTTTTGGGATTTATCTTCTCCTATCCTCTTTTCCATAAGTATACCAAGTAATTTCCTAGATTCTAATGGGTTTTCTTGGGGTTGGTTGGTACTGTCATACCGCAGCATCCTACAGTGGATGCAGTTGTCGCGAGGGGAGGATCGTGACCTGTTGTGTGGATAAAGAACGTGAGGAACTGTTTGAGGTAGGGGATTCATGGCTTCTCAAATTGTATATGTGCAATCGTAGAATTAGCATGATTTATTCCTTTGGATCACAATGAAATTGACCTAATTAAATACTTGAACTGGATTAAAAGAATTGGTTGATCGCATGTTTTTTCTTATACCGTGATAACGGTTTTCCTCATGTTTTCCTAGATATATTGATATCTATGTTTCTTTGATTTGTTGATCGTTCATGATAGAAATTGATAACGAACGTAAAGCTGGAATTAATTGTTAATTAATTGGTTAAAGATAAAGAGGCAAGTAAATTAATCTGGTTATTGAAATTGTTGTAGTTGTTCCAATTTGAGGATAATCAAATTAGGGAAGTAAGCATGGTTATTTATTTGTGATAGCTTGCTGATTAGGTATCCATGATTGGAACCTACGAATAACAAATATGTTAATTCAATATGGATTAGAGAACAGTTTTTGTGAGAATTTAAAAAGGGTTCTGAGTTACCCGCTTGCTTGTAAGGGTGAATGCCTTGTGGTTTGGAGCTCTGAGTGCTCATTGTGTTTGAAGGATGAATGCCTTGTTAAAGGGCCGAGAGCCCATTTTGTGATTTTTGTTTTCCTGCTGCTTGTGCTGTGATGTGATCCTGGATGGTTGTTGTGATATGTGGAGGCATGAAGGCCTTGTGGTTGTGGTAGCGGATGACGCCTAGTGTGGCGAGATGCATCAGTTTATGCATATGGGTGTCGGGGAGGACACCAGGGGTGATGGAATGGGTTGGATGTGGTTGCTAGTTGCTTGCAGTTTTCTTGAATGTTAATCTGCTTTGCTTTTCCCCAATTCTCAAGGAAGTTGGTCTTGCTACCATTCTTCTGAAAGAGGCGAAGACGCGCGAGGTATGCCACGTGCTTTCCGTGTTTAGCCTCTCGAGGGAGAATGGGTATATGCTATTTCTATAGGCGGAAAAGACTCGACGGGTAGTATATATACTCACCGTGTTGAGCCTCCTTTGTGTTTAGAAGCATAGGATGTTTTTCTAGAATGCCTGGGAATGTGGAAAAGTTATTCTATAATGAATGTTTGATTAAATGGTGAAAATCCACGGGGATGGAGATGCTGGAATTTAAAGGTGATGTGAATCTTAAAAAGGAGCAGTTATTTTTGAATGTGATGCCAATTCAGTTTAATGTGGAATTGTTCATTCCTAATTAATGTTTAAAGAATTAATTAATGTACAGTGGAACTGATAAATGAGAATGGAGTAATCTAATAAAGCTCTTCAATTGGTTGTGTGCTTATAGGATACCTAGTCTTTGAAGTAGCAGCCTGGAGTCTGAGAGACGTTAGCTGCAGTTGAATCTAAGACTAGGTAATGTCCATAGTGTGGATGTGAGTTACCTATATATTATGTATTTTTTGTGTTTCTATACGCTACTCTACCCTGTCGGTAAGGTCAACTGACACCCCGGGGATTCTGAGCCCTGGGGGGTGTTTTCCTCAACATTCTGATGGGAGGTTGAATGGCTGACTACCCCCTTTGGACCTGCTCACTTCTCTTGGTAGATCTTTGTGCTGGTAGGCACATTGGTTTTTTTACCCATATATGTGTTTAGAGGGCTGTAATGGCTTGTGGTTATTTCCCACACATATATTCTGGATATAGTATCCTATGGACTACTATAGGTGTAACGTGTATAGGCTATAATGGCTTGAGGATCCTTACTCGGAGTATGGGCTGTAATGGCTTGAGGTATTATACCCGATGTATGATACAGGTTATATAGCTGTGGTGGCTCCCGGAAACTACCTGGTTACTTTGGTTGTGAGGACAGTGTGGTGTTTCGCCCAGGTGTCTGCGGGAAAGCCTTTGTGGTGCACGAGGTGCAGATGGTGGAGCTTAGCCCATGTGTCTGTGGGCAAGCCTTTGGAGAGAGATGCATAGGACGTATGTCATTGGGGAAAAGCGGCAAACCAGTGGGGAAGTAGTAGCGGGGTACCCTGATATTCTTTACTATATGCTATATTCTTGTATACGTTACTTGGTGAGAGTAGCCATGGTGAGGTTGGGAACATTATATACCTGTTTAGGTGACGAGTTAGTTTCACTTTTTGTTCACTGGGCTTTAGCATGCTTTCTTTACTTTTGCACGAGAGTCTTGGGGAGGATCCTACTGAGTATACTATCATAATCACCCTGGGTACATATAAACTGTTTTTCAGGTCACTCGGAGCAGGTTGCAGATCAAGCTGGTTACTACGAGCTTGCAGTTGGAGGAGGAGCTTTTCGGGCTTGTGGTTGCTGCCGTTTTACTTTCTTTTGGGTACTTTTAGTTTTCCCTTTCAGTTGTAGTACTCTTTCATGACATTTCATATATGTACTTGGGTTTCTTTTATATTTCAGTTATGAGTTGGAGTTGGTTGGAGTCTATTCTATCTCTCTCTTCTACATGTGTTCTCTTAGAGGGTAATGCCTCCCATTTGTATGTTATTATACCCTCGGTGCTAGTCGCCAACCCGGGGCCTACTGGATGCGGGACTCGGGGGTCATTATCTCCCTTTTCACATTGCCGGCCCAGGAGGGGTACACTTTGTGGGGAGGGGGTCGTGCCAGAGTGGTATCAAAGGTCTGGTTGAGGGATATGATAGAGTTTGGAGATAGGCACAAGTGAGGATGCATGGGATGGTAGGACAACAGTGTTATTCTTGTTTAGAAAGTAGGGTAAACACTGGAGACCGGCAGAGACATAGGCGTTCATGTCCCCCTATGATCTGTTGCACGGACCTTTAAGTTTACAATGGCTACTAAACAAGTGATACTGATTGCAGGGTAGAGACCTAGGAAAGGATCATGCATCATTATTCTTTGCGCTTGTGTTTGAATGGGTAGACCTTGGGATAGGTAACCTAAAATTAATAAAACAAAACAATTAATCAATTAATGTTGAGTATTCCATATTACAGTATTAGGAGCTCTAATAGTTGTTATTTTACAGGTATGGCTCCAGGTCGACGTCCTCGTCAGGTTTGCGCAGAAGATGCCCAGCAGGCTGTTCCAGCAGATCGTCGCCGGGTAGAGGTTGACGACGATGACACTTGGAGGAAGACACTCCGAGAGTTCCAGCGCCAGAGTCTATAGAAGTATGAGGGCTCCGTTTCAGATGCAGTCATAGAAGACTGGTTGGAGGAGGTCGAGATAGGCTTCAGTTCGATTTGTGCTCGGAAGGAACACTGGGTGACCTTGGTTGTGACGATGCTGCATGGAGCAGCGAGGCAATGGTGGTTCTTGTTCCTCGGTGATCGTGAGGAGTCAGCAATCTCATGGGAGGAGTTTCGAGACAGGTTTAGAGTCAAGTTTCTTTCATCGACTGCGAAGGCGTCCAGTCACCAGGAGCTTCTTACCCTTCGACAGGGGAGCTCCAGTGTTCGGGAGTTTGGAATCCGTTTCAGGAACCTTATACGATATGCTTCAGACCTGTTACCAAATGATGAGGCCAGGGCGAGGCATTTCGAGGAGGCTTTGCATCCAGAGATCCAGCTCCAGGTCACCCCATTTATGCTGAAGACATATCTAGAGTTGCTGGCGAGGGCAGAGGTTGTTGAGAGGACATTGTCTAGGACCGGATCACCACGAGAGGGGAATCGTCATGATTCCTCATGAAGCAGAGCTGTGGTCCGGGGTTCCCGGTTTTCAGGGCATAAGAGTTTCCGTTCACCTGGGGGTAGGTCCCAGCCCTTTCCATTTCATTTATCCGGAGGTAGAAAATCTCAGACCTATGACAAGGGATCAGGCGCTTGCTTTTCTTGTGGTGTACGTGGTCATCAGCAGTGGGAGTGCCCAACTTTTCAGAGCAGTCATCGTGCACCAGGCGCTCCACTCCAGGTTCCTCCATTGAGGCAGTTCCATCCGAGGTAGCAGCAGCAGGTTGCACCAGCTTTAGATCAGCCGAGGGTAGATGGAGCAGGCAGAGGACAGCCCCGTGACACTCCCCGTCCTCAGAGAGTAGAGTGTGGCCGTGGTGGTGGTCTTCATCAGGGTCAGAGAGGCCGCGGAGGTGGTCGTGTTCATCTTCATGCTCTTGCGTTGCCAACCCCAGGCGAGCCAGATGTCATTCGAGGTACCCTTTTCTTGTTTTCTACCTTGGTGTATGCCTTTTTTGATTCAGGAGAAACACACTCCTTCATATCCCCTACCCTTGTCCACGCTTTGGGACTTGAGGTAGAGAGGCTTCCAGTGCCCTTGGCATTGACTACGCCAGTTGGAGGTCGAACTAGCTTGTTTGATGTATGTAGAGACTGTGAGCTAGTGTTGGGGCAACACCGCTCTTGGGGAGATTTCCTATGTTTACGAATACAACCATATGATGTCATCCTTGGCATGGATTGGTTGTATTCGGTGTAGGCTTTTGTGGATTGCTATAGGAAGAAGGTCGTTTTCTTTGATGAAAATGGAGAGGAAGTAGTGTTTGTTGGTGAGAGAGATCCTAGGATGAGTCATAGACGAGTTTCATCCTTATCATCCATGATGGCTGGGATGATGCTGAGTTCTTCAGAGGTTCAACAGTTGGCGTTTCCTAGGGTCGTAGAGGAGTACCCTGATGTCTTTCCAGAAGAGGTTGTATCCTTACCCCCTCCACGAGAGATCGAGTTTGGGATCGAGCTACAGCCAAGAGCGTCTCCTATCTCTATGTCTCCGTATAGGATGGCCCCTACTGAGTTACGAGAGCTACGTATTCAGCTCGATGGTCTGTTGCAGTGTGGTTTTGTTCGGCCAAGTGTGTCACCATGGGGTGCACCCGTTTTATTGTGAAAAAGGCTAATGGCAGTTTGTGGTTGTGCGTCGATTATCGTCAGTTAAATAAAGTGACAATAAAGAACCGCTATCCTCTACCGCGTATTGATGACCTATTTGATCAACTGAAGGGTGCAAGTTGGTTTTCAAAAATAGACTTGCGGTCAGGATATCATCAGATGCGTGTAAAGTATGAGGATATCTCGAAGACTGCTTTCCGCTGTCGTCATGGGCATTATGAGTTTGTTGTAATGCCATTCAGCATGAAAAATGATCCAGCTGTTTTCATGGGGTTGATGAATGCTGTGTTCCGTGAATTCCTGGACAAGTTTGTTGTGGTTTTCATCAACTAAATCCTTGTGTACTCCACATCTGAAGAGGAGCATGCGAAGCATCTACGAGCCGTTTTGGGAGTTCTTCGCCAACATCAGTTGTTTGGGAAGTTGTCCAAGTGTGAGTTCTGGGATCGAGAAGTTCGTTTCTTGGGACATGTTGTGTCCCAACAGGGAGTAGCTTTGGATCCTTCGAAGATAGAAGCAGTGGTGTCTTGGCCAGCCCCCAAGACCGTGTCAGAGGTGCGATGTTTCCTTGGTCTCGCAGGCTATTAGAGGAGGTTTGTGGATAATTTCTCCCGAGTTGCGACTCCTCTAACAGCTTTGATCAGGAAGGATCAAGCGTTCATATGGACTGAACAGTGTCAGAATGATTTCGAGTATATAAAGGAGAAGTTGGTAAGTGCTCCAGTCCTTTGTCTTCCAGCGGAGGGAGTCCAGTTTGATGTTTTCTGTGATGCTTCACATCTGGGGCTAGGGTGTGTTCTCATGCAGCAGAGGTCTGTTGTTTCTTATGGGTCTTGGCAGTTGCGTCCCCATGAACGCAACTATGCCACCCATGATCTTGAGTTGGCAGCCGTGGTGTTTGCGCTGAAGTTGTGGAGACATTACCTCATTGGTGAGCACATTGTGGTTTTCATCGATCATAAGATTTTGAGGTATGTTTTCTCTCAGCGGGATTTGAATTTGTGGAAGCGTCGGTGGATGGAGTTCTTGCAGTAATACGGCTTCGAAATATTGTATACACCTGGGAAGGGAAATGTTGTTGCTGATGCACTGAGCCGAAAGTCACGCAATGATGTTGTGCGTGAATCTGGGGATTCATGGAGAGTGATGGAAGAGCTATCAGCTTTGCATATTGATATGGGAGAAGTTGGGGGAAGAGGTTGTCTTTTCCAGATGACGGTGCAGTCATCCCTGATGCAGAAGGTGGAAGAGTCTCAGTTGGGTGATCTATAGGTGGAAGTTTGGAGAGACAGAGTTGTATGTGGTGAGGCCCCTGATGGTTGGTCGGAGGATGAACAACACCGAGTGTTGTATCAGGGAAGGATTTTTGTTCCTTTGGCGATGCGCGAGAAGGTTCTACGAGAGTTCCATAGTTCACCCTTGGCGGTACATCCTGGTTTGACGAAGATGTACCGATCCTTAAGGAGTCAGTTCTGGTGGCCTGGGCTGAAACGTATGGTTGCAGAGTGTGTGTCTCGATGTTTAGTCTGCCAAAAGGTGAAGGCCGAACACCGTGTTCCTGGTGGTCTTTTCCAGCACTTAGATATCCCTCAGTGGAAGTGGGAGGACATCTCAATGAACTTTGTTACAGGTTTACCTCGAGCTCTGGGAGGACATGATGCTATATGGGTGGTAGTGTATCGTTTAACTAAATCGGCCCACTTCATAGCAATCAAGGAGTCGAGCTCAGTGGACGCTTTGTTGAGGCAGTATCTGGAGGAGGTGGTGAGGCTTCACGGAGTTCCTAAGACGATCATTTCTGATCGAGATCCTCGTTTTACCTCTAGGGTGCGGAGAGGTCTCCAGCATGCTTTTGGCTCTCAACTATGCCTTAGCACTGCTTTTAATCCTAAAACGGATGGTCAGACAGAGCGAACCATCCAGACTCTTGACGACATGTTGCGCTCTTGTGTTCTTGACTTTGGAGGTTCATGGACGAAGAAATTACCCTTGGTAGAGTTTTCATACAATAATAGTTTTCACTCGACCATCGGTATGGCGCCGTTTGAAGTTTTGTATGGCCGGCCATGTCGTTCTCCGTTGTGCTGGACTAGGGTCGGAGAGTCCGCAATTCTCGGACCAGAACTAGTGCAGAATACGACAGAGATGGTTCAAGTGATTCGTGAGAGGATGAAGACAGCATAAGATCGTTATAAATCTTATGCTGATCAAAGAAAGAGACCCTTAGAGTTTAATTTTGGGGATCATGTGTTTCTAAAGGTGACTCCCCGTCGTGGGCAGCAAAGGTTTGGTCGCAGAAGTAAGCTTTCTCCCCGTTTTGTTGGGCCTTTCGAGGTTATAGATCGTGTTGGAGATGTGGCGTATCGAGTAGAACATCCCCCTCATATGAGTCGGATACATGATGTTTTCCATGTATCACAGCTCCTTCGTTATCTTCATGATGAATATCATGTTATCGATTGGGGAGAGATCGATATTGATAATGATGCAACCTTCAAGGTGCAACCTGCGGAGATCCAAGACCGCAAGGAGAAAGTGTTGCGTGGGCGTTCTATCCCCTTAGTTCGTGTCTTGTGGCGACACAGTGGCATGGAGGAGAGTACCTGGGAGCATGATTCACAGATACGTGCTCAGTACCCAGAGTTGTTCAATGTTTAACTCCTTTAATGTAATGATGTTTCCTCTCTGGTTAGATCTTTCATGTTTTATTTATGTACCTTTGATGAGATGTTATGTTTGAATTGTTTGGTTATGAATTGTTTGTTTCCATACTCTCGGATGTCGTAGTTTTGTTCTAGCTTTTGAACAACTCATGGTGGTTTTCCCCTGAGAGGTATCTTATGGGGTGGTTGTTCGGACCCCTCTTTTCTTCTAGGTTGGTTTTTAATTCTCGAGGACGAGAATGTTTTGAGAGGTATCTAATGTAATGGCCCGGACCTCTCCGGTCCATTACTTTGTGGAATTTTGGTGTTGGAGGTGTTCCGGGAGGCCAAGGGGACATATCCACAACACTTTGCCAATTTTCCTGTTCTGTGAACAGTGTTTCCAGTTTTATGAACAGTAACAGATCGGTCTCACCGATCGGTCTGACAGATCGGTCTCACCGATCGGTCTGACAGATCGGTCTCACTGATCAGTTTCACAGATCGGTCTCACCGATTGGTCTGACAGATCGGTCTCACCGATCAGTTTCACAGATCGGTGTGACAGATCGGTTTCACAGATCGGTCTGACAGATCGGTTTCACATATCGGTCTGACAGATCGGTTTCACAGATCGGTCTGAAAGATCGGTCTCACCGATCGGTCTGAGAGATCGGTCTCACCGATCAGTTTCACAGATCGGTGTGACAGATTAGTTTCACAGATCGGTCTGACAGATCGGTTTCACAGATCGGTGTGACAGATCGATTTCACAGATCGGTGTGACAAATCAGTTTCACAGATCGGTATCACATATTGGTGTGACAGATCGGTTTCACATATCGGTCTGACGGATCGGTTTCACAGATCGTTCTGACAGATCGGTCTCACCGATCAGTTTCACAGATCGGTGTGACAGATCGGTCTGACAGATCGGTTTCACAGATCAGTGTGACAGATCGGTTTCACAGATCGGTGTGACAGATCGGTTTCACAGATCGGTTTCACAGATCGGTGTGACAGATCAGTGTCACAGATCGGTGTGACAGATTCGTTTCACAGATCGGTTTCATAGATCGGTTTCACAGATTGGTGTGAAAGATTGGTTTCACAGATCGGTGTGACAGATCAGTTTCACAGATCGGTTTCACAGATTGGTGTGACAGATCAGTTTCATAGATCGGTTTCACATATCGGTTTCATGTACAGTAATAGTGGGTGAACAGTGTTTCCAGACTCGTACAGTTTTGCCACTTTTGACGTTTCCTTTGACGTAAAATACATTTAAAGCCTTATTTTAAGGTCTCTTAAGGCCGATTCAAATGCCATAAATCCTATATTAATTATTCCTAAGGCTTGGAATATTTTACTTGGTCAAACCGCATGGGTTAATGCGATCCGTTTTTAATGGAGAATTAACTGAATCTTAAACTGTCGCCCCATTAAATAATAAAAAGGGACGAGATATCATTCTCCCTTGTTCTTTCCCTTTGTTCTCAAAAAAGAGGCGCTAGAACCTTTCAATCCTTTCCGTAGGAGTTTCACAATCAATCTTTACCCAGAGGATTGGTTCTGTTCTGTTTTGAATGCAACTGAGCCGTGTCGATCAATCTTCGATATAAGGTATGTTGTATCGTCGTTCTTTTGGGGTTTATCTTCTCCTATCCTCCTTTCCATAAGTATACCAAGTAATTTCCTAGATTCTAATGGGTTTTCTTGGGGTTGGTTGGTACTATCATACCGCAGCATCCTACGGTGGATGCAGTTGTCGCGAGGGGAGGATCGTGACCTGTTGTGTGGATAAAGAACGTGAGGAACTGTTTGAGGTAGGGGATTCATGGCTTCTCAAATTTTATATGTGCAATTGTAGAATTAGCATGATTTATTCCTTTGGATCACAATGAAATTGACCTAATTAAATACTTGAACCGGATTAAAAGAATTGGTTGATCGCATGTTTTTGCTTATACCGTGATAACGGTTTTCCTCATGTTTTCCTAGATATATTGATATCTATGTTTCTTTGATTTGTTGATCGTTCATGATAGAAATTGATAACGAACGTAAAGCTGGAATTAATTGTTAATTAATTGGTTAAAGATAAAGAGGCAAGTAAATTAATCTGGTTATTGCAGTTGTTGTAGTTGTTCCAATTTGAGGATAATCAAATTAGGGAAGTAAGCATGGTTATTTATTTGTGATAGCTTGCTGATTAGGTATCCATGATTGTAACCTACGAATAAAAAATCTATTAATTCAATATGGATTAGAGAACAGTTTTTGTGAGAATTTCAAAAGGGTTCTGAGTTACCCGCTTGCTTGTAAGGCTGAATGCCTTGTGGTTTGGAGCTCTGAGTTCTCATTGTGTTTGAAGGCTGAATGCCTTGTTAAAGGGCCGAGAGCCCATTTTGTGATTTTTGTTTTCCTGCTGCTTGTGTTGTGATGTGAGCCTGGATGGTTGTTGTGATATGTGGAGGCATGGAGGCCTTGTGTTTGTGGTAGCGGATGACGCCTAGTGTGGCGAGATGCATCAGTTTATGAATATGGGTGTCGGGGAGGACACCAGGGGTGATGGAATGGGTTGGATGTGGTTGCTAGTTGCTTGCGGTTTTCTTGAATGTTAATCTGCTTTGCTTTTCCCCAATGCTCAAGGAAGTTGGTCTTGCTACCATTCTTTTGAAGGAGGCGAAGACGCGCGGGGTATGCCACGTGCTTTCCGTGTTTATCCTCTCGAGGGAGAATGGGTATATGCTATTTCTATAGGCGGAAAAGACTCGACGGGTAGTATATCTACTCACCATGTTGAGCCTCCTTTGTGTTTAGAAGCATAGGATGTTTTTCTAGAATTCCTGGGAATGTGGAAAAGTTATTTTGTAATGAATGTTTGATTAAATGGTGAAAATCCACGGGGATGGAGATGCTGGAATTTAAAGGTGATGTGAATCTTAAAAAGGAGCAGTTATTTTTGAAAGTGATGCCAATTCAGTTTAATGTGGAATTGTTCATTCTTAATTAATGTTTAAAGAATTAATTAATGTACAGTGGAACTGATAAATGAGAATGGAGTAATCTAATAAAGCTCTTCAATTGGTTGTGTGCTTATAGGATACCTAGTCTTTGAAGTAGCAGCCTGGAGTCTGAGAGACGTTAGCTGTAGTTGAATCTAAGACTAGGTAATGCCCATAGTGTGGATGTGAGTTACTTATATATTCTGTATTTTTTGTGTTTCTATACGCTACTCCACCCTGTCGGTAAGGGAAACTGACACCCCGGGGATTCTGAGCCCTGGGGGTGTTTTCCTCAACATTCTGATGGGAGGTTGAATGGCTGACTACCCCCTTTGGCCCCGCTCACTTCTCTTGGTAGATCTTTGTGCTGGTAGGCACAGTGGTTGTTTTACCCATATATGTATGTAGAGGGATGTAATGGCTTGTGGTTATTTCCCACACATATATTCTGGATATAGTATCCTATGGACTACTATAGGTGTAACGTGTATAGGCTATAATGGCTTGAGGATCCTTACTCGGAGTATAGGCTGTAATGGCTTGAGGTATTATACCCAATGTATGATACACGTTATATAGCTGTGGTGGCTCCCAGAAACTACCTGGTTACTTTGGTTGTGAGGACAGTGTGGTGTTTCGCCCAGGTGTCTTCGGGAAAGCCTTTGTGGTGCACGAGGTGCAGATGGTGGAGCTTAGCCCATGTGTCTGTGGGCATGCCTTTGGAGAGAGATACACAGGACGTATGTCGTTGGGGAAAAGCGGCAAACCAGTGGGGAAGTAGTAGCGGGGTACCCTGATATTCTTTACTATATGCTATATTCTTGTATATGTTACTTGGTGAGAGTAGCCATGGTGAGGTTGGGAACATTATATACCTGTTTAGGTGACGAGTTAGTTTCACTTGTTGTTCACTGGGCTTTAGCATGCATTCTTTACTTTTGCACGAGAGTCTTGGGGAGGATCCTACTGAGTATACTGTCATACTCACCCTAGGTACATATAAACTATTTTTCAGGTCACTTGGAGCAGGTTGGAGATCAAGCTGGTTACTACTAGCTTGCAGTTGGAGGAGGAGCTTTTCGGGCTTGTGGTCGCTGCCGTTTTACTTTCTTTTGGGTACTTTTAGTTTTCACTTTCAGTTGTAGTACTCTTGCATGACATTTCATATATGTACTTGGGTTTCTTTTATATTCCAGTTATGAGTTGGAGTTGGTTGGAGTCTATTCTATCTCTCTCTTCTGCATGTGTTCTCTTAGAGGGTAATGCCTCCCATTTGTATGTTATTATACCCTCGGTGCTAGTCGCCAACCCGGGGCCTACTGGATGCGGGACTCGGGGGTCATTATCTCCCTTTTCACATTGCCGGCCCAGGAGGGGTACACTTTGTGGGGAGGGGGTCGTGACAGAGTGGTATCAAAGGTCTGGTTGAGGGATATGATGGAGTTTGGAGTTAGGCACAAGTGAGGATGCATGGGATGGTAGGACAACAGTGTTATTCTTGTTTAGAAAGTAGGGTAAACACTGGATACCGGCAGAGACATAGGCGTTCAGGGCCCCCTATGATATGTTGCATGGACCTTTAAGTTTACAATGGCTACTAAACAAGTGATACCGATTGCAGGGTAGAGACCTAGGAAATGATCATGCATCATTATTCTTTGCGCTTGTGTTTGAATGGGTAGACCTTGGGATAGGTAACCTAAAATTAATAAAAAAACAATTAATTAATTAATGTTGAGTCTTCCATATTACAGTCTTAGGAGCTCTAATAGTTGTTATTTTACAGGTATGGCTCCAGGTCGACGTCCTTGTCAGGTTTGCGCAGAAGATGCCCAGCAGGCTGTTCCAGCAGATCGTCACCGGGTAGAGGTTGACGACGATGACACTTGGAGGAAGACACTCCAAGAGTTCCAGCGCCAGAGTCTATAGAAGTATGAGGGCTCCGTTTCAGATGCAGTCATAGAAGACTGGTTGGAGGAGGTTGAGATAGGCTTCAGTTCGATTCGTGCTCAGAAGGAACACTGGGTGACCTTGGTTGTGACGATGCTGCATGGAGCAGCGAGGCAATGGTGGTTCTTGTTCCTCGGTGATCGTGAGGAGTCAGCAATCTCATGGGAGGAGTTTCGAGACAGGTTTAGAGTCAAGTTTCTTTCGTCGACTGCGAAGGCGTCCAGTCACCAGGAGCTTCTTACCCTTCGACAGGGGAGCTCCAGTGTTCGGGAGTTTGGAATCCGTTTCAGGAACCTTCTACGATATGCTTCAGACCTGTTACCAAATGATGAGGCCAGGGCGAGGCATTTCGAGGAGGCTTTGCGTCCAGAGATCCAGCGCCAGGTCACCCCATTTATGCTGAAGACATATCTAGAGGTGCTGGTGAGGGCAGAGGTTGTTGAGAGGACATTGGCTAGGACCGGATCATCACGAGAGGGGAATCGTCATGATTCCTCATGAAGCAGAGCTGTGGTCCGGGGATCCCGGTTTTCAGGGCAAAAGAGTTTCCGTTCACCTGGGGGTAGGTCCCAGCCCTTTCCACCTCATTTCTCCGGAGGTAGAAACTCTCAGACCTATGCCAAGGGATCAGGCGCTTGCTTTTCTTGTGGTGTACGTGGTCATCAGCAGTGGGAGTGCCCAACTTTTCAGAGCAGTCATCGTGCACCAGGCGCTCCACTCCAGGTTCCTCCGTTGAGGCAGTTCTAGCCGAGGCAGCAGCAGCAGGTTGCACCAGCTTTAGATCACCCGAGGGTAGATGGAGCAGGCAGAGGACAGCCCCGTGACACTCCCCGTCCTCAGAGAGTAGAGCGTGGCCGTGGTGGTGGTCGTCATCAGGGTCAGAGAGGCCGCGGAGGTGGTCGTGGTCATCTTCATGCTCTTGCGTTGCCAGCCCCAGGCGAGCCAGATGTCATTAGAGGTACCCTTTTCTTGTTTTCTACCTTGGTGTATGCCTTTTTTGATTCAGGAGCAACACACTCCTTCATATCCCCTACCCTTGTCCACACTTTGGGACTTGAGGTAGAGAGGCTTCCAGTGCCCTTGGCGTTGACTACGCCAGTTGGAGGTTGAACTAGCTTGTTTGAAGTATGTAGAGACTGTGAGATAGTGTTGGGGAAACACCGCTCTTGGGGAGATTTCCTATGTTTACAAATACAACCATATGATGTCATCCTTGGCATGGATTGGTTGTATTCGGTGTAGGGTGTTGTGGATTGCTACAGGAAGAAGGTCGTTTTCTTTGATGAAGATGGAGAGGATGTAGTGTTTGTTGGTGAGAGAGATCCTCGGATGAGTCATAGACGAGTTTCATCCTTATCATCCATGATGGCTGGGATGATGCTGAGTTCTTCAGAGGTTCAACAGTTGGCGTTTCCTAGGGTCGTAGAGGAGTACCCTGATGTCTTTCCAGAAGAGGTTGTATCCTTACCCCCTCCATGAGAGATCGAGTTTGGGATCGAGCTACAGCCAAGAGCGTCTCCTATCTCTATGTCTCTGTATAGGATGGCCCCTTCTGAGTTACGAGAGCTACGTATTCAGCTCGATGGTCTGTTGCAGTGTGGTTTTGTTCGGCCAAGTGTGTCACCATGGGGTGCACCCGTTTTGTTTGTGAAAAAGGCTGATGGCAGTTTGTGGGTGTGCGTCGATTATCGTCGGTTAAACAAAGTGACAATAAAGAACCGCTATCCTCTCTCGCGTATTGATGACCTATTTGATCAACTGAAGGGTGCAAGTTGGTTTTCAAAAATAGACTTACGGTCAGGATATCATCAGATGCGTGTAAAGGATGAGGATATCCCGAAGACTTCTTTCCGCTGTCGTCATGGGCATTATGAGTTTGTTGTAATGCCATTCGGCATGATAAACGATCCAGCTGTTTTCATGGGGTTGATGAATGCTGTGTTCCGTGAATTCCTGGACAAGTTTGTTGTGGTTTTCATCAACTAAATCCTTGTGTACTCCACATCTGAAGAGGAGCATGAAGAGCATCTACGAGCCGTTTTTGGAGTTCTTCGCCAACATCAGTTGTTTGGGAAGTTGTCCAAGTGTGAGTTCTGGGCTTGAGAAGTTCGTTTCTTGGGACATGTTGTGTCCCAACAGGGAGTAGCTGTGGATCCTTCGAAGATAGAAGCAGTGGTGTCTTGGCCAGCCCCCAAGACCGTGTCAGAGGTGCGAAGTTTCCTTGGTCTCGCAGGCTATTATAGGAGGTTTGTGGCTAATTTCTCCCGAGTTGCGACTCCTCTAACAGCTTTGATCAGGAAGGATCAAGCGTTCATATGGACTGATCAGTGTCAGAAAGATTTCGAGTATATAAAGGAGAAGTTGGTAAGTGCTCCAGTCCTTTGTCTTCCAGCGGAGGGAGTCCAGTTTGATGTTTTCTGTGATGCTTCACATCTGGGGCTAGGGTATGTTCTCATGCAGCAGAGGTCTGTTGTTTCTTATGGGTCTTGGCAGTTGTGTCCCCATGAACACAACTATGCCACCTATGATCTTGAGTTGGCAGCCGTGGTGTTTGCGCTAAAGTTGTGGAGACATTACCTCATTGGTGAGCACTTTGTGGTTTTCACCGATCATAAGATTTTGAGGTATGTTTTCTCTCAGCGGGATTTGAATTTGCGGAAGCGTCGGTGGATGGAGTTCTTGCAGGAATACGACTTTGAAATATTGTATACACCTGGGAAGGGAAATGTTGTTGCTGATGCACTGAGCCGAAAGTCACGCAATGATGTTGTGCATGAATCTGGGGATTCCTGGAGAGTGATGGAAGAGCTATCAGCTTTGCATATTGATATGGGAGAAGTTGGGGGAAGAGGTTGTCTTTTCTAGATGACGGTGCAGTCATCCCTGATGCAGAAGGTGGAAGAGTCTCAGTTGGGTGATCTATAGGTGGAAGTTTGGAGAGACAGAGTTGTATGTGGTGAGGCCCCTAATGGTTGGTCGGAGGATGAACAACACCGAGTGTTGTATCAGGGAAGGCTTTTTGTTCCTTTGGCGATGCACGAGAAGGTTCTACGAGAGTTCCATAGTTCACCCTTGGCGGTACATCCTGGTGTGACGAAGATGTACCGATCCTTAAGGAGTCAGTTCTGGTGGCCTGGGCTGAAACGTATGGTTGCAGAGTGTGTGTCTCGATGTTTAGTCTGCCAAAAGGTGAAGGCCGAACACCGTGTTCCTGTTGGTCTTCTCCAGCACATAGAGATCCCTCAGTGGAAGTGGGAGGACATCTAAATGAACTTTGTTACAGTTTTACCTCGAGCTCTGGGAGGACATGATGCTATATGGGTGGTAGTGTATCGTTTAACTAAATCGGCCCACTTCATAGCAATCAAGGAGTCGAGCTCAGTGGACGCTTTGTTGAGGCAGTATCTGGAGGAGGTGGTGAGGCTTCACGGAGTTCCTAAGATGATCATTTCTGATCGAGATCCTCATTTTACCTCTTGGGTGTGGAGAGGTCTCCAGCATGCTTTTGGCTCTCAACTATGCCTTATCACTGCTTTTCATCCTCAAACGGTTGGTCAGACAGAGCGAACTATCCATACTCTTGACGACATGTTGCGCTCTTGTGTTCTTGATTTTGGAGGATCATGGACGAAGAACTTACCCTTGGTAGAGTTTTCTTACAATAATAGTTTTCACTCGACCATCGGTATGGCGTCGTTTGAAGCTTTGTATGGCCGGCCATGTCGTTCTCCGTTGTGCTGGACTAGGGTCGGAGAGTCCGCAATTCTCGGACCAGAACTAGTGCAGAATACGACAGAGATGGTTCAAGTGATTCGGGAGAGGATGAAGACAGCACAAGATCGTCAGAAATCTTATGCTGATCAAAGAAGGAGACCCTTAGAGTTTAATTTTGGGGATCATGTGTTTCTAAAGGTGACTCCCCGTCGTGGGCAGCGAAGGTTTGGTCACAGAAGTAAGCTTTCTCCCCGTTTTGTTGGGCCTTTCGAGGTTATAGCTCGTGTTGGAGCTGTGGCATATCGAGTAGAACATCCCCCTCATATGAGTCGGATACATGATGTTTTCCATGTATCACAGCTCCGTCGTTATCATCATGATGAATATCATGTTATCGATTGGGGAGAGATCGATATTGATAATGATGCAACCTTCAAGGAGCAAACTGCGGAGATCCAAGACCGCAAGGAGAAAGTGTTGCGTGGGCGTTCTATCCCCTTAGTTCGTGTCTTGTGGCGACACAGTGGCTTGGAGGAGAGTACCTGGGAGCATGATTCACAGATACGTGCTCAGTACCCAGAGTTGTTCAATGTTTAACTCCTTTCATGTAATGATGTTTCCTCTCTGGTTATATCTTTCATGTTTTATTTATGTACCTTTGATGAGATGTTATGTTTGAATTGTTTGGTTATGAATTGTTTGTTTCCATACTCTCGGATGTCGTAGTTTTGTTCTAGCTTTTGAACAACTCATGGTGGTTTTCCCCTGAGAGGTATCTTATGGGGTGGTTGTTCGGACCCCTCTTTTCTTCTAGGTTGGTTTTTAATTCTCGAGGACGAGAATGTTTTGAGAGGTATCTAATGTAATGTCCCGGACCTCTCCGGTCCATTACATTGTGGAATTTTGGTGTTGGAGGTGTTCCGGGAGGCCAAGGGGACATATCCCCAACACTTTTCCAATTTTCCAGTTCTGTGAACAGTGTTTCCTGTTTTATGAACAGTAACAGATCGGTCTCACCGATCGGTCTGACAGATCGGTCTCACCGATCAGTTTCACAGATCGTTGTGACAGATCGGTTTCACAGATCGGTCTGACAGATTGGTCTCACCGATCGGTCTGACAGATCGGTCTCACTGATCAGTTTCACAGATTGGTCGCACCGATTGGTCTGACAGATCGGTCTCACCGATCAGTTTCACAGATCGGTGTGACAGATCGGTTTCACAGATCGGTCTGACAGATCGGTCTCACTGATCGGTCTGACAGATCGATCTCACCGATCAGTTTCACAGATTGGTGTGACAGATCGGTTTTACATATCGGTCTGACAGATCGGTTTCACAGATCGGTGTGACAGATCGGTTTCACAGATCGGTGTGACAGATCAGTTTCACAGATTGGTTTCACAGATCGGTGTGACAGATCGGTTTCACAGATCGGTCTGACAGATCGGTCTCACCGATCGGTCTGACAGATCGGTCTCACCGATCGGTCTCACAGATCGGTCTCACCGATCAGTTTCACAGATCGGTGTGACAGATCGGTTTCACAGATCGGTCTGACAGATCGGTTTCACAGATCGGTATGATAGATCGGTTTCACAGATCGGTGTGATAGATCAGTTTCACAGATCGGTTTCACAGATCGGTGTGACAGATCAGTTTCACAGATCGGTTTCACAGATCGGTGTGACAGATCAGTTTCACAGATCGGTGCGACAGATCAGTTTCACAGATCGGTTTCATAGATCGGTTTCACAGAACGGTGTGACAGATCGGTTTCACAGATCGGTGTGACAGATCAGTTTCACAGATCGGTTTCATAGATCGGTGTGACATATCAGTTTCACAGATCGGTTTCACAGATCGGTTTCATGTACAGTAACAGTGGGTGAACAGTGTTTCCAGACTCCTACAGTTTTGCCCCTTTTGACGTTTCCTTTGACGTAAAATACATTTAAAGCCTTATTTTAAGGGCTCTTAAGGCCGATTCAAATGCCATAAATCCTATATTAATTATTCCTAAGGCTTGGAATGTTTTACTTGGTCAAACCGCGTGGGTTAATGCGATCCGTTTTTAATGGAGAATTAACCCGATCTTAAACCATCGCCCCATTAAATCTTAAAAAGGGACGAGATATCATTCTCCCTTGTTCTTTCCCTTTGTTCTCAAAAAAGAGGTTCTAGAACCTTCCAATCCATTCCCTAGGAGTTGCACAACCAATCTTTACCCCGAGGTTTGGTTCTGTTCTTTTTTGGATGCAATTGAGCCGTGTCGATCAATCTTCAATATAAGGAATGTTGTATCGTCGTTCTTTTGGGGTTTATCTTCTCCTATCTTCCTTTCCATAAGTATACCAAGTAATTTCCAAGATTATAATGGGTTTTCTTGGGGTTGGTTGGTACTTTCACACCGCAGCATCCTCCGGTGGATGCAGTTGTCGCGAGGGGAGGATCGTGACCTGTTGTGTGGATAAAGAACATGAGGAACTGTTTGAGGTAGGGGATTCATGGATTCTCAAATTGTATATATGCAATCATAGAATTAGAATGATTTATTCCTTTGGATCACAATGAAATTGACATAATTAAATACTTGAACCAGATTAAAAGAATTGGTTGATCTAATGTTGTTGCTTATACCGTGATAACGGTTTGCCTCATGTTTTCCTAGATATATTGATATCTATGTTTCATTGATTTGTTGATCGTTCATGATAGAAATTGATAAAGAATGTAAAGCCGGAATTAATTGTTAATTAATTTGCTAAAGATAAAGAGGCATGTAAATTAATCTAGTTATTGCAGTTGTTGCAGTTGTTCTAATTTGAGGATAATCAAATTAGGGAAGTAAGCATGGTTATTTATTTGTGATAGCTTTCTGATTAGGTATCCATGATTGGAACCTACAAATAACAAATCTGTTAATTCAATATGGATTAGAGAACAGTTTGTGTGAGAATTTCAAAAGGGTTCTGAGTTACCCGCTTGCTTGTAAGGATGAATGCCTTGTGGTTTGGAGCTCTGAGTGCTCATTGTGTTTGAAGGCTGAATGCCTTGTTAAAGGGACGAGAGCCCATTTTGTGATGTTTGTTTTACTTCTACTTGTGCTGTGATGTGAGCCTGGATGGTTGTTGTGATATGTGGAGGCATGGAGGCCTTGTGGTTGTGGCAGCGGATGACGCCTAGTGTGGCGAGATGCATCAGTTTATGCATATGGGTGTCGAGGAGGACACCAGGGGTGATGGAATGTGTAGGATGTGGTTTCCAGTTGCTTTCGGTTTTCTTGAATGTTAATCTGCTTTGCTTTTCCCCACTGCTCAAGGCAGCAGGCCTTGCTACCATTCTTCTGAAGGAGGCGAAGACGCGTGGGGTATGCCACATGCTTTCCGTGTTTAGCCTCTCGAGGGAGAATGGGTATATGCTCTATCTATAGGCGGAAAAGACTCGATGGGTAGTATATCTACTCACCGTGTTGAGCCTCCTTTGTGTTTAGAATCATAGGATGTTTTTCTAGAATGCCTGGGAATGTGGAAAAGTAATTCTGTAATGAATTTTTGATTAAATGGTGAAAATCCACGGGGATGGAGATGCTGGAATTTAAAGGTGATGTGAATCTTTAAATGGAGCAGTTGTTTTTGAATGTGATGCCAATTCAGTTTAATGTGGAATTGTTCTTTCTTAATTAATGTTTAAAGAATTAATTAATGTATATTGGAACTGATAAATGAGAATGGAGTAATCTAATAAATCTCTTCAATTGGTTGTGTGCTTATAGGATACCTAGTCTTTGAAGTAGCAGCCTGGAGTCTGAGAGACGTTAGCTGCAGTTGAATCTAAGACTAGGTAATTCCCATAGTGTGGATGTGAGTTAATTATATATTCTGTACTTTTTGTGTTTCTATATGCTACTCCACCCTGTCGGTAGGGGAAACTGACACCCCGGGGATTATGAGCCCTGGGGGGTGTTTTCCTCAACATTCTGATGGGAGGTTGAATGGCTGACTACCCCCTTTGGCCATGCTCACTTCTCTTGGTAGATCTTTGTGCTGGTAGGCACAGTGGTTGTTTTACCCATATATGTGTTTAGAGGGCTGTAATGGATTGTGGTTATTTCCCACACATATATTCTGGATATAGTATCCTATGGACTACTATAGCTGTAACGTGTATAGGCTATAATGGCTTGAGGATCCTTACTCGGAGTATGGGCTGTAATGTCTTGAGGTATTATACCCGATGTATGATACACGTTATACGAGATGTGGTGGCACCCGGAAACTACCTGGTTACTTTGGTTGTGAGGACGGTGTGGTGTTTCGCCCTGGTGTCTGCGGGCAAGCCTTTGTAGTGCACGAGGTGCAGATGGTGGAGCTTAGCCCAGGTGTCTGCGGGCAAGCCTTTGGAGAGAGATGCACAGGACGTATGTCGTTGGGGAAAAGCGGCATACCAGTGGGAAAGTAGCAGCGGGGTACCCTAATATTCATTACTATATGTTATATTCTGGTATGCGTTACTTGGTTAGAGTAGCCATGGTGATGTTGGGAACATAGTATACCTATTTAGGTGACGAGTTAGTTTCACTTGTTGTTCACTGGGCTTTAGCATGCTTTCATTACTTTTGCACGAGAGTCTTGGGGAGGATCCTACTGAGTATACTGTCATACTCACCCTATTTACATATAAACTATTTTTCAGGTCACTTGGAGCAGGTTGGAGATCAAGCTGGTTACTACTAGCTTGCGGTTGGAGGAGGAGCTGTTCGGGCTTGTGGTCGCTGCCGTTTTACTTTCTTTTGGGTACTTTTAGTTTTCCCTTTCAGTTGTTGTACTTTTTCATGACATTTCATATATGTACTTGGGTTTCTTTTATATTTTAGTTATGAGTTGGAGTTCGTTTGAGTCTATTCTATCTCTCTCTTCTTCATGTGTTCTCTTAGAGGATAATGCCTCCCATTTGTATGTTATTATACCCTCGGTGCTAGTCGCCAACCTGGGGCCTACTGGAGGCGGGACGCGGGGGTCATTATCTCCCTTTTCACATTGCCGGCCCAGGAGGAGTACACTTTGTTGGGAGGGGGTCGTTACAACCTACCTCAAGTATCACTTTAGAATCAAATCTGGAGTCACAAGATACATTTTAATGAATGAGTATTTACAAACTCTATACTTTGATATTTCACTATTTGATTAATCTTAATTACAATTATTAGTAGCACATGTGGATTCTCTATTTTATCACATGAACACTATCTCATATGCTGAACTAGGGGATACTTGATATATTCTAAAAATATTGTTTATCTGTTATTCTCCCATGGATAATAATGTTAGAGGTCATTATGTGTCTTCATTATTTTTTCCCTCTCATATAACTATGAAATATTTCATTTTTGACCTAGATATTTAAAAAAAATTATAAATATTGATCCATGTTAGGGATCATCATATTTATTTTATAATAACTATTTGGTTGAGGGTGATCTACATGTGGAGATGACTAAGTCTAAAGATGAGACTAGACCACCTGTATTCAATATTTTTTTGGGTTCTTTAAATTTGTTTTACATTATTTCACCCTTAAAACTAATAATTATTTTAACTATAAATAAAATATATACACGATTGTGTCTCGTAATTTGACTTCATATAGTATTTTAATCATGTAAACTATTTTTAGTAGATCCTATAATATTTTATAATTTTTAACTGAGACCTAATAAAGCATTAGATAAATATTTAAAAAGATATAGATATGTATCAAACAACATATTTTGATAAACTAGGATGTATTTAACATTTTGGGGATTTTAAAATAATCCATTTTAGATAGAAATATTTATTGGGTACTCAATTCACCCCTCTCTATGATTATCTATCCCTTGGAGGTATTATATTAACATAGATAATATCGAATAATGATGTGATTTCTAAATAAACTCCAACCTTAGGTCTGGAATCCTTTATATCTGTTTAAACCTCCCATATAATATTTATATATATACTATAAAATATATTATAGAACTATAATAATAAATTTAATATCATAATTGATTTACATATATACATTAATCCCAAATTTTTTAACAACTCTTTATTTAAATTACTGTTTTATGTCATAACTGCTTCATGTTTCTTATATGTTCTGGTTAGGTAATTTTTGTTCCATGAACTTTGGTCATGCATACATTGTCTAAAAAATTTAAATAATGATATAAATATAAAATATATTAATTATATAAATATGTTTTATATTCCATAAAATATAGAGATAGATTAAATAAGTTACACTATTTTTGTAGACAATAAGCCGCACATATACCTGAATAGATTTTTCAATTTTCAATATATGTAAAAAAAATGCATATAATAAATATAATTTCCAAGATCATTGTAATATCATATATATTAATTAAATATGTCCATATTACCATGCTTGTAATGAGAATATTGAAAATTAATCACTTCATTTTTTGGAAGTTTTAGTCCACATGTAAGTATGGTAGAAGTAATCCCTTTCCAACAGATTATAAAAGGGTGGATAATGGTGATTTCATAATCATAAATTTTTTTACTATTTTTTGGAAAATGATTATTTTATTTATAAAAAAAAATATTTATAGGAGTTAATGAAGAATTAAACAAGTAAATAATTACTGTGATTACCTATTATTTGATAAAAATCCATTATATATCCTTCTAAGGATCCTTAGTAGTGTATTTTTGGATGGGTCGAACCTATAATATGTGTATAAAGAAATTATAAAAGAATTTTTATTAGTTTTTATAGATATAGATGGATCAATTTTGTGTGATGAAATGAGATAAGGGGTTCTCTTTAATAAATAAGGGAAACGTCACACTCAGAACTACTACAACGATTAAAATATACCCAAGTAATTCCTTAGAAAAATTATTACAAATTGATAGTGATTCAAATAAAAGGAGGCTATGGTTAAAGTACCATTAAATAGATAAATTTATATACCTTCTTGTTTCATTTTAATCCCAATCTTTTGGTATAACTATGTGGTTAAAAAAATTTATTCTTAGCTATGTTAATAGATTTTTAATACTAAAAGGAAATAATTTTAATTTTAAGTAAATTGTATTCTCATTAATAAAAATGGGATGAAATTCCAGGACATTTCTCTTATTACTTGACCTATTTCTTGATTTTTATGATTTTAAATTAATTTAATAAAATATCAATTGACATATAATGTAATAAATTTTATTTTTGAGAGACTTAAATTGTTTTTTAATTAATGATAACATGATGGTATAAGAGTTAAAATATAAACCTTTTACACATATCAAGTATGAAAATTTATCATTAAAATTCATGGTAAAAAATAAAACACCCTATTTTTTATAGTTTTAGTATTTTAAAACCTATATTTTATTTATTTATTAAATGAATAAATACTATATTGGATTTAAATAAGAATTTAATGAAATTATTTAATCACCAAATATTAAAAATAAAATAACATTATAAATAAATTAATTTCTATTTCAAATAAAAATTTAGAACCAAACATAACCTATGTTGACCTTCTAGTTTTATTGGTAAATAATCATGATTCTAATGATGTTAATGAATTTCATGTTTATCTTCAAGTAATTTGTATTATGAAATAGATGAAATTTATTCTATATATGACTAAACATTGAGGATGAGATACTTTCAGATATCACACTTCCATGATTTCATACAAACATATTGAAAAATTATCAATGTACAAGACATCATCAGTAGACACACCATTAGAACGACATGCTTCCAGAGAACAAATTTGGATCATTACAAGATACCACCAGATGAGGCCCAACCAATGTTATAATACAAACACAAAATTTTGGCTATGCATATTACACTAACAAACCAAAAAATACAAAAAAACAATGGTAGTTGACACCCCATCAACGTAGTGAAAAGATGGATAATTCTAAGAAATAAACAGTATTATACTGCCAGAATAAAATTTCACTAGAGTGAGACACTGGAAAACCATGGGTCTGCATTAGTCTATGTTACCACCATTTTTTTCTTTCCATATATTTTTAAATTACATTATTCTAATGACTATATTTGTATAATTAAAAATAATTTATTATTTTAATGATTTTAATTTAAATAATCATTATCAATCATTAATGTGAGTGTTATAATGTTTCATATAAGGAAGTAGATGATTCAAATATTCTCTTTTATTCTACTGATAAAAGTGTATCCCACTCCTCATCAAGCACAAACGTAGTTGTTGGTGAATTGGACCTATAACAAGTTGAAATCATGAACATTCTGAACAGATATGGGGCATAACCTGGTTGAAAAAAAGAAGAGATCAACTATTAGAAACACATGACTGGGAATCCAAACTACCTCATCACATGCATGTATTTCTTCTAGCCACAGAAATAAAATCAACAAAAATATATTTTCTTGATATTTTCAAGAAAACCCACCTCAAGTATCACTGTAGAATCAAATCTGGAGTCACGAGATACATTTTAATAGAATGAATATTTAAAAACTCTATACTTTGATATTTCACTAGTTGTTTTATCTTAATTAAATTTATTAGTAGCACATGTGGATTCTCTATTTTATCACATGCACACTATCTCCTATGCTGAACAAGGGGATACTTGATATATTCTAAAAATATTCTTTATCTGTTATTCTCCCATGGATAATAATGGTAGAGGTCCTGGTGTGTCTTCTTTATTTTTTACCTCTCATATAACTATGAAATATTTCATTTTTGACCTAGATATTTAAAAACAATTATAAATACTGATCCATGTTAGGTATCATCATATTTATTTTATAATAACTATTTGGTTGAAGGTGATCTACATGTGGAGATGACTAAGTCTCACGATGAGACTAGACCACCTGTATTCAATATTTTTTTGGGTACTTTAAATTTATTTTACATTATTTCACCATTAAAACTAATAATTATTTTAACTATAAATAAAATATATACACGATTGTGTCTCGTAATTTGACTTCATATAGTATTTTAATCATGTAAACTAATTTCAATAAATACTATAATATTTTATAAATTTTAACTGAGACCTAATAAAGCTTTAGATAAATATTTAGAAAGATATAGATCTACAAAAAACAACATATTTTGATAAACTAGGATGTATTTAACATTTAGGGGATTTCAAAATAAACCATTTTAGATAGAAATATTTATTGGGTACTCAATTCAACTCTATCAATGTTTATGTATCCCTTGGAGGTATTATATTAACATTGATAATATCGAATAATGATGTGATTTCTAAATAAACCCCTACCTTAGGTCTAGCTTCCTTTATATCTGTTTAAACCTCCCATATAATATATATATATATACTATAAAAAATATTATAGACCTATAATAATAAATTTAATATCATACTTGATTTACTTATATACTTTAATCCCAAATTTATTAACAACTCTTTATTTAAATGACAGTTTTATGTCATAACTGCTTCGTGTTTCTTGTATGTTCTGGTTTGGTAATTTTTGTTCCATGTACATTGGTCACGGATACATTGTCCAAAAAATTTAAATAATGATATAAATATCAAATATATTAATTATATAAATTTGTTTTATATTCCATGAAATATAGAGATAGATAAAATAAGTTACACTATTCATGTAGACAATAGGCCGCACATATACCTGAATAGTTTTTTCAATTTTCAATATATCTTAAAAACCAAATGCATATAATAATTATAATTTCTATGATCATTGTTATATCATATATATTAACAAAATATGTCCTTATTACCATGAATGTAATGATAATATTGAAAATTAATCACATCATTTTTTGGAAGTGTTAGTCCACATGTAAGTATGGGAGAAGTAATCCCTTTCCAACAGATTATAAAAGGGTGGATAATGGTGATTTCATAATCATAAATTTTTTTACTATTTTTTGGAAAATGATGATTTTATTTCATTATAAATATAAAATTTTTATAAGAGTTAATAAAGAAGTAAACAATTGAATAATTGAGGTGATTAACTATTATTTGATAAAAATCCATTATATATCCCCCTAAGGATACTTAGTAGGGTATTTTTGTATTGATAAAACCTATAAAATTTGTATAATAAAATTAGAAAAGATTTTTTATTGTTTTTTATAGATATAGATGGATCAATTTGGTGTGATGACATGAGGTAAAGAGTTCTCTTTAATAAATATGGGAATCATCATACTCAAAACTATTATAATGATTAAAATATACCCAAGTAATTCCTTAGAAAAATTATTACAAATTGATAGTGATTGAAATAAAAAGAGGCTAAGGTTAATGTACCATTAAATAGATAAATTTATATACCTTCTTGTTTCACTTTAATCGCAATCTTTTGGTATAACTAAGTGGTTGAAAAAATTTATTCTTAACTGTGATAATATCTTTTTAATACTAAAAGGTAATAATTTTAATTATAAGTTAATAGTATTTTCATTAATAACCATGGGATAAAAATCTAGGACATTTCTCTTATTAGTTGACCTATTTCGTGATTTTTGTGATGTTAAATTAATTTAATAAAATATCAATTGACATATAAAGTAATAAATGTAATTTTTGAGAGTCTTCATTTACTTTTTAATTAAAGATAACATGATGGTATAAGAGTTAAAATATAAACCTCTAAAAAATATTCAGTATGAAATTTTATCTGTAAAATTCATGGTACCAAATAAATCCCCCTATTTTTATAGTTTTATTATTTTTAAAAACACTATTTTATTTTTTTATTAATTGAATAAATACAATATTGGCCCTAAATAAGAATTTAATGAAATTATTTAATCACAAAATATTAAAAATAAATTAACATTATAATGAAATTAATTTATATTTCAAATGAAAATTTAGAACCAAACTTAACCTCTGTTAACCTTCTAGTTTTAATGGTAAAAAAATCATGATTCTAATGATGTTAAAGAATTTCATGTTTCACATCAAGTAATTTATATTCTTAGATAGATGAAATTTATTCTATGTAATACTAAACATTGAGGATGAGAAGCCTTCAAATATCAAACAGCCATGATTTCATACCAACATATTGAAAAAATTATCAAAGTACAAGACATCATCAATAGACACACAATTCAGACATCGTGCCTCCAGAAAACAAATTTAGATAAGTACAAGATACCACCAGATAAGGCTCAACCAATGTTATACTACAAACACAAAATTTTGGATATGTATATGACATTTTTAGACCACACACTACAAAAACGAACACTGCTAGTTGACACACCATCAACGTAGTGAAAAGTTGTATAATTCTACGAAATCAACAGTATTATACTACCAGAACAAAATTTTACTAGAGTGAGACACTAGAAGACCATTGGTCTACACTGGTCTATGTTACCACCAGAATTTTCATTCCATTTATTTTTAAATTACATTAATCTAATGACTATATTTGTATAATTTAATAAAATTTATTATTTTAATGATTTTAATTTAAATGATAATTATCAATCATTTAAGTGAGTGTTATAATATTTCATATAAGGAAGTAGATGACTCTAATACTCTCTTTGATTCTACTGATAAAAGTGTATCCCACTCCTCATCAAGCACTGATGTAGTTGTGGGTGAAGTGGACCTATAACAAGTTGATATCTTGAACATTCTGAACACACATAGAGCATAACCTCGTTGCAAAAAAGAAGATCTCAACTATTACAAACACATGACTGTGAATCCAAACTACCTCATCACATGAATTTATTTCTTATATCCGAGGAAAAACAGTCTAGGAAAATATATTTTCGTGAAGTTTTCAAGAAAACCCAACTCATGTATCACTATAAGAATCAAATCCAGAGTCACAAGATACATTTTAATAGAATGACCATATATAAACTTTATAGTTTGATATTTCTCTATTTGTTTTATCTTAATTACATTTATTAGTTGCGCATGTAGATTCTCGATTTTATCAAATGCACATTATCTCCTATGCTAAACAAGGTGATACTTGATATATTCTAAAAATATTGTTTACCTGTTATTCTCCCATGGATAATAATGGTAGAGGTCCTTGTGTGTCTTGTTTATTTTTTTCTATCGCATATAACAATGAAATATTTCATTTTTAACATAGATATTTGTAAACAATTATAAAACCTGATCAAAGTTAGGGATCATCATATTTATTTTATAATAACTGTTTGGTTGAAGGTGATCAACATGTGGAGATGCCTAAGTCTCAATATGATACTGGACCACCTGTATTCAATATTTTTTTGTGTACTTTAAATTTTTATTACATTATTTCACCCTTAAAACTAATAATTATTTTATCTATAAATAAAATATATACCTGATTGTGTCTTGTAATTTGACTTCATATATTATTTTAATCATGTAAAATAATTTTAATGGATCCTATAATATTTTATATTTTTTATCTGAGACCTAATAAATATTTAGATAAATATTTAAAAAGATATAGATCAATATAAAACTACACATTTTAATAAACTTTGATGTATTTAACATTTGGGGGATTTTAAAATATTCTATTTTAGACAGAAATATTTATTGGGTACTTAATTCACCCCACTCTTTAGATACTTACTCTGAACAATATTTGGTAAGAATATATTTTTTGGTGTTAATTTTTTTAAATTATTTTTACCTTTGACATTTGTTAGGCTTTAAAGACCATAATTCATGTTATTTCAAAATTTAGTTTCATAAATGGATAATCATCAAGAAGGATCTGATGCAAATATAACTACTTTAATTAATGGAATAAATTTTTTCCAATGGAAAATTAATATGATAATACATATAGAGGGCATGGGTTTTGGAATTTGGTATTATATTGATGATTAATATATTATTAATGATACTATGAGATGCATTTGGGATGGTTCTACTCAACATAGATAAAAAAATCATAATTGTTATGGATTCAATATTCCTTTCATTAGAATTTGATGAGTTTGATAATATTTAATCATGTAAAAAATCATATGATATTTGGGATAATTTTTCTTTTTTCCCATGGGGGAACCTTAAATGTTAAAGATATGAGGCATAATAGGTGTTCTATTATGTGTTATAATTTTATGATGAATCAAGATGAACACATTTTTTATATGTACCATAAGTTAAATTATATTTTCAACCCAATGATCTCACTATTAAATCCTATATCAGGCCACGAAAATATTATACGACTACTGAGATACCATCAATAAAAATACAGAGGCACATCAGTTTTAATAGGAGAATTATTCGACATAAACAAGTATCTGGTTAAGGAGATGATTGTTTGAGTTACGATGTCTGAATATAAATTAAATTTAAACCATGAGTATGATGAGGAGCATAAAATAAATTCAGTGTCTTTTAAAAATACATCCTCTAGAAAATAAAAGAAAAAGAAGAATAATGAATTACAATCTACCAATTCGATTGATAGTGAATAATCTCTTGATAGTGACTAGGTGACAAATCACCTAGCTGTAAGATTCTAGAAATTTTTTGAAAATATAAATTTCATTTTACTATAATACTATAATGAAATGTATAAAAATAAAGGAATTTAAATGAAATATTGGAATAAGATGATGATATAGAAGAATTTGTTTTCTATGGATGTAAGAGTAATGGACACATAAAATATAGCTAAACAAATCTTATGTACAAAAATATATACGAGGATATGGAAAATATATAAAAAATATCATTAAGGAAACATGAAGTAATTTATAAAATAAATCCAATGAAACTGATGCATCACCTAAAGAGAAGTATTATAAAGAAGCTATGTGTTTTATGAATAATTTTAGTGAGGTAACAACTAAACCTAATTTTAATGATATTTTTTATGAGCATTTTGGTGATTCTAAAAATGAACAACATGATAATGAAAATATTTAAAATGGAGAATTAGTTAAATACTAAAAAAATTGATAGGATACCAATAATGATCCTAAAGATAATTAAAATGTTTTTAAAAGATAATATTATTTATCATCAAATATAATATCTAAAAATTCAATTGAAAAAGAGAAAAAAACACAATTTTTTCAGGAACATATTGATTTAATTTTTCCTAATGATAATCTAAATAAAATCATAAAAAATTTACAATTGTTAGAGAGAAAATCAAAAAAAATTTGGGAAATCAATTCACACCACAATATGTTAGGGGAATTGGATATCAACATAGAGAAAGGAAAATAAAAAATCGAATTTATTCTAAAATATAGTCATGAAAGTTATTCAACCAATCATTTTTCCAATAGACCTAATAATGGGTTTTTCAAAAATGCAGAAACCTATTTTTACGAATACCATGAGAAGATCTTGGGTTCATAAATACATTTTTTGAAAAAATTATATACCCAAATAGTTATTGGTACAAAAATCACTCCTTGCATAAATTCAGTTTTGTAGGAAAAAAATTCTTCTATAACACTAGTATAATTAAATGGTACATGGACAAAAAATTTTCAACGAATATGATAGAATACTATTCATTATTTAGGAGTCTTTTAATGGATTATTATGGACATGTCCCTATCATTTAAAATGATAACTAAAAGATCTCCATATTAGGTTATATTTGTAACAAAAATTCAATTTTGATTTCTAATGATTTTTCTGTTAATGGTTTAAGATATATTCTTCTAATTATATCTTATTTATGTTATTATGAGTTTTATGTTATGTTTGATAATTATTCTTGAATGGTTTTTTGTTATATAAATATTTTATTTTTTAATACTTTGATAAATGATAATGTTTTTGCTATTGATTTAAATTATTTAGTTTCTCAAAACTTTTGATACTTAAGTGCTTTTCACAAGGATGTGTGGATTTCACATAGATGACAAGGCCACTTCAATATTCACTCACATAAGAATCTACCTTGAAAAAGGTTAGTTACGGATATTATTAATATTGAGTTCCCAATTTATAATGTGTGTAACCCCAATCAAGATGGAAAAAATTACAATGTTTCTTTTATATCAATAAATTATGTGTCAAACTCTCAACTCTTGAGTGGGTTCATATGGATCTATTTGGAAAATTTTAAATTTCATATCTTAATGAGAGGAAATATGATTATGATATTATAGATGATTTATCAAGGTATAATAGGGTTTACATTATAATCCACTAAATTGAATATTGTTCATATCCTACCAACTATTATAAATATTTATAAATTAATAGTGGACAAAGGATTAAGACCTTATGTAGTAACTATGTTTGGCAGTTTGAAATTCAGGGTTTTAAATATTTTTTATCTCAAAAATGCCTTCACTCTCAACCTCTATGCACCTTGGACACATCAAAAGAATGAAGTTGTTGAATAGAGAAGTAGGAATTTACAATAGATATCACAGTCTATGGTAAATGAGTATGACCAACCTATCAATTTTTGAGAATAATCTATCAATAAAGCCTACTATATCATTAATAGAGATTTAATTCGACCTATTCATAAGAAGTCTGTTTATGAATAGTAGAAAAATAGAATTCATAAGGTTAATTACTTTATAGTTTTTATATTCAAATCCATTATTCATAAAACTATGGAAAATTTGGAAATGTTCTCTTCAATAACTGAAGAAGTAATTTTCCTTGGTTATTCAATCCCATGAAAATCCTATTGATTTTTCAATTAAAATACCAAAACTATGGAAGAATTAGTTTATTTAAAATTTGATTAAACTGATCCACCTTATCTTAGGACCCCCATTTAAAATCATGAGTATTATTATTCATATCTGAACTTAAATTCCAAACCATTTCATTATGCTTTAAAATAAGCATAAAAATCATCCAGTTCAGAATAATTTCCTAAACATCCAGAACCTAATCCTAACAATCCAAATGCTAAGAGTCCTTATTTATCTACAAATGTTAGCACCCACAAATATCATCATTTACATGATTTTTTATGTTATCTATAAAGTGTAATAATGACTAGATCTTATATTAGAAAAAGGTTAAACATCGTGAATTCATATCTCAACTTAATCCTAAGAACATCATTGAATCTTTTAATGATGAAATTTGGGTAATAGAAATTCAACAAAAATATAATTAATTTTAATGAGACAAAATTTGGGAATTTTTTGATAGACCTAGAGACACCATGGCTATTAAGAAAAATGGTTATTTTTGAATAATGTTTATGAGTCAAGAACAGTAGATAGAAAAAGATGATATACTTGTTACACAGTGTTCTAGTCTAGAATAAGTGATATAGTATAAGAAAACATTTTCACCTATAGCTAGATAGAAGACCATGAGAATATTTCATTCTTATATATCTCATTTAGATTTCATCCATTATCAAATGAATCTAAAAAGATAAATTTTAAATGGATTTATAATTTATGTTTATTTTGTTGAACAACACTAGGGTTTTCAAAATACGCATTTTACAAATCATGTTTTTAAAGAAAATAAGGATGTATATGAATTAAAAAAGCTAAAAGGGCTCAGTATGATAGGCTCAGAAATTTTCTAAAATCAAAAGGACATTCAAAATGAATAGCTAATCCTATCATTTTAATAAATATAATTTCCAATGATGTATTGGTGGCAAAAATATATATTGAATATATTTTTTTTGTATATTCATGAAATTTTTTTGTACTAATATTTCTAAAATGATTGAAAATGAAATTGAAATGAGTTTATTGGTTGAACTCAAATTCATTCTTGGATTTCATATATTTCCAAAAAAAATAATGTATTATTTAATATAATTGTAAGTATACTAATTATCATTTAAATATCTTAAACCTAGAAAAAAAAAGTAGTGATAATTATGTGAGTACCACTAGTAAATTGAATCATGGGGATGTTGGGAAAACAATGGTTCAAACCCGTTATAGATGTGTGACTAGTATCCTTCTCTATTGAACTACTAGCCATAAAGAAATTATTTTTTAGTTTGGGTATGTTTGTTTGTTTTCATGAAAATTCAAAAGAGTAACATTTAAATGGTGTTAAAATAAATTTAAAAAACCTTAAGTATAAATACAATTTAGGAATATTTTAACCCAAAGGAATATAATTTGATTTAGTAGGATATTTTGATGTTCATTTTGGTGGATGCAATTTCTTAAAAAAACAAATCTGGATGATGCCACTATTTAACAAGTCTCTAGTTTCTTGGTGTAGTAAGAAGAAACAATTAGTAGCATTGTCTACTACTGAAGCTGATGACATTGATTTTGGAAATTTTTGTGAACCAATTTTGTAGATGAAACACACTAAACTAGAATATGAGTATTAATTTTGACATATCACCATAAACAATGAAAACACAAGAGATATTATCTTTTTCCTGAATCATGATTCATATTTTTGGACAAAAAAATATTGATATAATAAATCACTTTTTGTGGGATCATTTACAAAAGGGTGATATCAATATTAACTTTATTAGTAATCTAAATTAGTTAGATGAAATATTTACAAAAACTATGAGGTTTATAATACTGACCTATGTAAAACATGATTTAGGAAGAATAAATTTTGGTTAAGTATAATTTTAGGTGTCATTATATTGTCTTGTCAAGTAATTTACCTTTCATGTTCTTAGATTGTCAAACCATTGGCATGTACTACCATTGGCCAATCATGTCATTTTATTTTCATGTAATTGGATTTTTATACCATTGAATTATCACACTATTGGTTTTATGCCCTTTTGAATTTCTTTCTTTCTTAATATTTTGAAAAACCATTTTAATTTATTCTGGTTAATGTAATTTTCATAACCTAATTAATATTTTCATCTATGGATTATATTTTTGGTATATCTATATCATTTTTATTTCAATTTTAAAATACCCAAAATCCCATATGTTATAAAAAAACATTAAGTCTATTCCCAATGCACCTTCTACCCAGAATGATACTCTCATATCTATCCCGCTTGAGCCTAATGGAACCCATTTCTTTGGGAATTTAAATATGTTGTATTAACCTTGATTGAGAATTATGAAACAGTGTGCATGCCATGAAAGAAGTATTCTTATGATTCTTAATATTCTTAGTTTAGATCTTCAAATAAGCAAAAGAATAAATCTGGTGTACCAGCTCCCATCACACCAATTAATCTTTAGCATTCCTCCAGAGTAGTTTAAACTGAAAAATGAAGTTAATTAAAATTGTATTTTTTCAAAAAAGTGTCTATTCCAAAAATTACTCCAAAACAAAGGATCATTAGAGTGTTTTTCATCAAATATTATACCATTCTACCAGTGGTTTATATATAAATTTTATTAGAATATATTGTTTTCATTTGATTAAGAAGGTACTAATTAGATAAAAAGTAGTGTCAAAGGGAACCTATTCATTTTTTCATTATTGAAATGGGTTAAATGTTTGAATATACGTTATGAAGGAATATATTAGGATTTACCAGGTAAAATTCATGAAGATAGTGAGATATTTTTATATGAAGATGATTATTCATAATTGAAAGAGATGGAATGACTATAAGTACCATTGCTTCATATCGTAATGGAGATTTAGTCTACTATTTATGATATTGAAACACATGTTACAACCCTGAAATGGTGATTTCATATCCACAAGGTTTCAATATGTTAATCATATTTATCTTATGAAAGAAGGTCATAAGATAAATTTATGTAGATATCTTATGGTTCACATGTGTGAGATGATCAACCCATCATCTAGTTCAAACTCCTTAATCTACACAGTGATTATATCTACCATATTGACATCCATGTTCCTAGTAATAAAGTATGAAGAAATATTTAGATACTATTAATTTTTATTTATTACAAGTACTACTTGTTCTAGGATGAAGAATATATGGAACCCCTAGAAGAAATAGAGGGATTATGATTCTGAGAAGGTACATGTTGATTTCAATACATTTTATCATCTAACTAGATAAAGGGATATTTTTGATCCAGGTCTGGAACATACTGAGGTTGTAGAATACATTTATGAGGATAAATAGATTGTTTCCACCAATAAAGAATAAATGGAACCTTCTTTTAATGAAGGGAGTGATCCTTATTTATCTCCAAAATCATCCTCCATTTCTTGTGGAACTCTTAGAAATCCAATTAAACTTTCAAAAGTGAAAATATTGTTAAAAGTAATTATAATGAGACTGGGGTCTATGAAGAGGATTATTATAATAGTTATGAATCTATTATATCTAATGTTGAATGTGATAATGGTGATGTTGTTTAGGAATATGGAAATGGTGGAGTGGTAATGGAAATGAAAGTGATTAAACTTCTAGTATTGGTGAAGATGTCACTAACCATAATGGTTCAAGTGGAAAAATTAAATGGAAATATATTGAAATAACACCAAAGATCTACAATGAACTTATTTGGGGTATAAATATCCATCTGTGGATATAATTGATGAAGCTTTAGAATATGAGGATGTTGAGGATAGCCCAACTTCCACTGGCCATTTAGTTTCAAATTCTATTGTGATGGAATAATTGAGTGTAATAGTTGTTGTTGAACAACATGTATTCGAGTAAGAGACGAGGAAGTTGGTGTCTTCTGAGAAATATAGTGATATTCAGTTAGAACATTTGGTTTATTATGAGACTCATTTTCATATTTATATGTATGTGTAACCCACAGTTGATGGCCAAAAGGATGATGCTTAGATGATAGTAGAAGATTTTGATGATAAACAAAAAGAATGTGAAACTGGTAATCCTATAGCAATGAATACAACTTAGCTATAAAATGATTAGGTAGACATAGAAATATTGAAAAATTAGTTTTTCCTACTGGTGCGACCCCTCCTACCACTACATCTGTCTATGTTGTCATTCCATATCTATGAGTTAACCCTATAGACGAGGAATGGGGAAAGAACTCCAGTCTCTCAAGGTGTCCACCAAATAATGGTGGACCTAAGGATCAAGAATAAAGATATCATAAATGTTTTTGATAGCTTATGATTAAATTGATGTAATTTTAGAGAAATTATTTTCTATTAGAACTCCTACCCAAAACCTGCTCCAGAACATTCTCAATTCCCATTGATGTAGTCAACAAAGGTGACATGGATACTTTTGGTAAATTTTTGGTGCATGATTTTTCATTAATATTAAAAAATGTAACACCTTAGGAAAATTATATTTCTGAGAAATATGTAAGATAAACATTGGAGTTGGTTATTTAGTATATCCAATCAAATATCACGCATCACATTCAAGAAGTTGAGAAAGAGAATATGAGAATTAGAAGTGTGTTTGAGTCTATCAAGGATAAGCTCAAGGAATTGAAGTCACCATTTAATAATTCTCAAGAAGGTATCATTAAATGTCTTGAGGATACATCTTCAAATTAATATACTCTTTCTTGTCTAATAGGGGAAATTGATCAGATAATAATAGTTTTCATAAATAATTTGAGAGCTACTTCATCCAGTTCTTATCGAAGTCTTACTAATTATCCCTTAAATAACATAAGAAGAATTAGATATAATTCTAATCATGGTCTGAAGATGATTACTATCTATATTTAGGAAATGAAAAATAACAACGAAATAACATTTAATTCCATTATATTTTATCTATTGATGATTTATAAAAATCATTCCATGAATGAAAATTTAAAATTCATGGATGAAAATTTGGTGTTCCATATATTTTACCTATGGATGATTCTAATGCCTCAGATAAGGAACAAGAAAAGGACAATGGTAAAGGAAAAAAACTAATGGAAGACTCTAATAAATCATGAACATTTCTCTTTTTTCCTTGAATATACATTTTGACTTTGATGGGAAATATTTTTTAACAACTTTTTTATTATCATTTTTAATTCCTTTTATCACTGTTATTCTATTAATTATATTTATATTTATTAATTTTTATATCTTTATTATGGTAATATATACATATTTGATAATCCTAAATGGGAGAGAATTTTTATATATATATTTTTAGAATTTTTTTACTTATTATGTCATCTTTGATATTGTCTATTTTAAATGTTTCTATCTTTGTTTCATGATACTTATATTTATTAATTAATATTTTCTTATTTTTCGTTCATACCATATACAAATACTGTGAATGGTATGTCCTGGTTTATATGTTGACCTTACCTTGGTTATCATGATTAATCATTGGAAATAATTTTTAGGCTATGATATATGATCATCAAAAGGGGGAGATTGTTAAACTCCATGTTTTATTGATCACATAATCATGATTTCATTATATTAATGAATTTCATATTTCACTATAAGTAATATGGATTATGAGATGGGTAAAAAAATTCTATGTATGATTCACAATTTAAGGTGACACACCATCAGATGTCACACCTCTAGGATGTTGTACCATAAGAAAAAAAACCGGATAAGGCCTCAGACAGTTTCAGTACAAAAATTGTTAGGATTTCATGCCTTAAGAAATGAAATTATGAAAATTGTAAGATATCTCCAAAGGAGGTACCACAAATGTCATATCAGAGGCATATAATTATGGAAATATTTAAGAAAATACCATACCACACACAACTATAATAGACATCACAAGTTGAGACACCGCCATCATAATAGAAATTTGGTTATGTGTTTAACACCGCCAGAGTCATACCACCAGAACAACATATCTGCAGAGAATGACACCATCAGACCATGAGTTACCACCATTATAATACACTACAAATATTATATAAACCTATATATTTTAAATACATTATTTTAATGGATAAATTTATCTAATTTAATTCCATTTATTAATTTAATTTTTGTATCTTAAATTCTTGATGGAAAGCATTGACGAGTTTATAGGAATGTGATGTTTGAGGAAGAAGGTGATTCTGATATTATCTTTGTTATACTGAAAAAACTAAAACACGCTCCTCATGCTGCATAGTATTAATACTTGATGAAGTGTACCAATAAAAATGTAAAATCTAAAACAGTATAAAAATGCATAGAGTTGAACCATTTTGCATATAAGAAGATATAACCTCTTACAAACTCATGATTGTGAATCTGAACAACATCATCCCATCCCATGCTTTACTACTGCTAAAGAACCAGAGCATATGAAACTATGTTTTCCTAAAATTTTAAAGAGAACCCAACTCATGTTTCAACGTAAATTAAAATAATGAGTCATAAACTGCATTATGACAGTATGATCATTTCAAAAATCTATAATTTTAAATTTCTATTTTCTATTTATTTTCATCAAATTTATGAGAAGTGTGTGTGCATACTCTGTTTTATGAAACACGCTGTCTCCAATGCTGAAAAAAGATACCTTATTTCTTATGAAATCTAGTTTATCAATTATTTTCCCATGGATAATGGTGGTAGAGGTTCTTCTGTGGCCTGTTAATTTTTTTCACCCTCGTATAATTGTGGAAGAGATAATTTGTAACCAGGACAATTGAAAACTATTGTAAAACTTGATCCATGTTGTGGATCATCATTTTTATTTTATATAATTATCTGTATGGAAGCTAACCACCATATAGAGAGGGATATGTCTCAACATGATAATGACCCTGTATTATTGAATATTCTTGTTGTAATCTTTAATATTGTCTTATATTATCCCCTCTTTAAAATAATTGTCGTTTTCACTATAAAAAATATATACTTTTATAGTTTATCTTATTTTTTGATCATACTATATTGTTATTTTGTAAACTGATTTAAAAAGATCCAATAATATTTTATATTATTCATCTACGACCAAATTAATCTTTAGAGAAATATTTAGAAATATTGGGATCAATATCATAATACATATTTTGATAAACTAGGTTGTACATAAACATTTGGGGATTATGGAAATATTAGATTATAGATGGGAATTTTTATTAGGTACTCAATTCTCCCCCAATTGAGATATTATCTCTGACCAAAAACCTTTTTTTCCTTATGTAAAAACATTAGAGATATTAAATTTTAACGGGTGACATTTTCTATTTATTCTTTCCTAAAATTAATATAATGGTCATAATCAAAGTATAAAGTAACATTTTAGATAATTATATTATTACTGGATAAAACATATTGAAAAAACCCATAAAATAGAATAATTTAAGGAATTATATAAACTTTAAAGCCTTATCCTAACTTTTTAACCTTATTTTACACATTTTACCCTTACTGAGGTTTCTAAAATTTACATTGGTTACATGTCATAATAAAAAATGTAAAAGGTACCTTCATCATAGATTTTAACCCTGTGATTTCAATTTTGGTATTCAATTTTCAATATTCATTTCATTTATGTGTGAAAAATAAATTCAATATAAAACTGAAAAACCCAAGGAACATATATTTTTTCAGAAAACAACATTTTAAGTATAATTTTTTCCAAAATTCAATCATAAAATTTATTACAATAGAATTAATTATTCTAATAACTATATAAGAGAAATAATTTAACTTTTAACCAATTTTAAAAATTGTATTTTTGTATATTATTGACAAGAAGAACACATTCTTTTTAAAAAATATCTATTTTCCACCATTCTCTTGAAAATAAATAATTTCAAAAAAAATAACCCCATTCTAATTTTTAATGATAATTATAAAAATTATAATATTTTTATCAAATACTATGTCTATATGTTATTAAAATTAATTTTTATCTTTACTATACAAAAAGAATTATGTCGAAAAATTTATTTTTAAAGCATATAAAGAACTTACTCTATTTTATTTTTTAAACAATTATATATTTTTTTAAAATTTTGTTGTTTATATTAATTATTTTAATTTATAATATTTTCTATAATGGTATACTATTTTAGTTCATTTTTACAAGGGGTATTGTGTATCACAAGTTATCGATGAAATCAATGTCATTAATATTTTAGAAAATATCAGGTTCTCACAGGTGAATTTCTTTTCACTCAAACCCTATATAGAGGTTGATTGAAATGGAGATCCATTTCAAGGCCATGTCACAAAAAAAATATAACTATCATTATCTACATTAAATATAAAAAATTTGAGTTCACATAAACAATCACTCAATCACATTCATGGATATCCCTACCAGTCTTTCAGGATTTCTTGTATAGTGGTCTAGAGATAATACCTCCACATCATTGGATTCCCACTAACTAATTTTTTTAGGACTTTAATAATTAAATAAAAAATGAATTTTAGTTATTGAATTATATTACCAGCCACAAGAAGATCACAATAAATATTTCATTATAATTGATCATTAATAGATGAACAAATACCTGAAAGGATTTTATATTTAAAACTCATCATATGATAGAGATAATAATTAAATAGTGATGAGAATTTTATATAATCACTCATATGGTCAAATTAGATCAATTTTTAGAAAAAATTCATTAATTATATATCATCCACATAATCTAATGTATGCAAGGTTACCCTAATGTAATACCCAATAATTTTTATTGATTTCTAGAATCTTAATTAGAAAATTTCCACTTATATAGCCTCTAATATTTTGAAACCCATTACATATAATTATTTAATTAATTGTAGGAATTTCAATAAAAATTTATTATGTCAATTATGACCAATTCACATCATTGATGGAATACCCTGTAAAGGACTAAACATTAACATTACAAATTCTTATGAAATTATAACAAAATTAAATTTATTATAATCCCAAGGCCATTTTAGTTATAAAATTACATATAATTTGTTTATAAACCTTATTTAAAAATACATATATAATAAATTGGACACTTCTAATCTGTATCAATTTTTAAATATTATACATCTTTTAAAATGAAATATTCTTTTTTTCCAAAAAAGTCACCAAGATTATCAAATTTGAATTCCTCATTTCTCTAAATTATCAAAAAACCATTAGAAATTTATTAAGAAGATTAATTAGTAAAAGAAAATTTTAATGGGACGTTAAAAGTATGAATTAAACCAATAGTCAATAAATATATATAAAATATTTCCCTCATAAAAATAAACATTGGGTTAGGAAAACATTTTCAAACCCTTGAAATCACTTTATCCTTACAAATATTTTCAGGATATATTTAGAAATAAATCATAAGGTAAAATTAAATCTCATGATGGTTTCTTTGAAATCATGAATAACTTATAATAACATTGTAACAAAGTTATACTTCTCAAACCTACAACATAGAATATAATTTATTTAACATTGTGAAATCCCAATAATTTCATAATTCCCCATATAAACCAAGATAAATAATATATATAACATGAGACACTAATTTCATATCACTATAACTTATGGATTAACTCTCTTGATTAAACATAGAATACCCATCACTGGTATATATGGAATAACTATTTTATTATATTCGCATATTATCTTAGGAGAAAAATAATTGGTCAACTCCATCCCATTACTAGTGAATTGGATTTAAATAATTGGTTCCCCCATCCTAATTTTAAAAGGGAACCACCCATTCTCATAAGTAATTACAAATAACCATAACAAATTACATACATAATGTGTAAAAAATGTTTAATTAACTGATAATAAAACATTAATTATTTTTATATATCCAATCTATTTTAAAAATACGTTTAAAAACATAGATATTATGGGAAATGAGGGTTTAGTTTTATTAAAATTTTGAAGTTTATAAAGGAATAAAAACATTAAATTATTATTATATTTTTGGTAAAAGTCTTTTTTTTGGTGTATATAAAATTAAAACATTCTTTTTTGTTATTTAATGTAAGTCATCATATTATGTAAAAATATTCATTTTGAAAAACAAATCAAATAATTTTCTAGATGTGGTAGTCCACCGACCACATGCACAATATTATCATTTTTCAGTGAACAAAAATATATGAAGGTAAATGATATATTATCTTTAAATAATAATAAATATTTCATTAATATCATACAAAAATATTAATTCCATAATTATAATATGTCCTAGATAAGTGGATATGGAAAATGAATTACATCAGTTCACCCGGTTGTAGTCTATTGTACATATGAATGACTGTTTCATTTCCTATTTGAAGGAATTGGATATGGATATAAGTTATTAAATTAAAATTAAAACTTTTATATATATTTATTTTAAAATTTATTATTATTTTATATTGGTTTAGGAATATTTAATGGTGATGCAGGAATAAATAAAACAAAAAATATATGTCTAAAAATATACATGTTCTTTGGAAGATTTATATTTATTAACACATTAAGACAACTATTATTAGTATTTTTACAAAAAAGGACTCCAAAATATGAAGAGGTATGTTACTAAGGTAATTGGATATATATTTGATTTAAAAATGGGGTTTGATGTTTGAATAAATGAGATGTCATGGTTCCCTTTTATAATAGAATAGAGGGTCACTCTAGGAATTTAATAAAATATTAATTTAATATAAAATAATTTTGATTTATAAATGGATATAAATTAATGATAACAGAAGTTTATATGATTATGATTATAAATAAACTCATCCAGTTAATGTTTGAAATTTTTTGATCATATTATAATCCTTGTCTTTTGGTTTTAGCAACCCATTAACACTTTTACACTTACTATGACAACAATGTTCTTAACCTTTGATGGTAATGATTATTACAGAATTGAAGAAAAGTGACCATAAATGCAAAAATTATGGATTTTTAAACCATATCCCATCAAATTGAATAAATATATAATTATTTGATTTTTTTATCACTTAATAAATTATTATTTTCCTAAAATATTAATATATTCAATTTATAACTAGTCATTTATGTTATCTTTTATATCAAAAAAATGAAAATAAAATAAAATATTTTAATGACTCCATAAATTTTTTTATCTATAAAATTCAAGTTAAACATTTATTATTTCACATCATTGTACTTTTAACATTTCTAATACAATTTTTTTTCCATTGATGGAATAACTAGTACATCACCATTCTCTAATCATTTAAGGTAACTATTTTTTCAAAAAAAATTTAAATAAATTATAATGATGAATAGAATACATTTATATTTAAAATAATATTTAAAACATAATATATCCATCTATTTTCCCATGTTAAATATATTATTATTATTGGGAAAAAAGTTGTGAAACTTTTTACATTTCTTTATATAACATATTGTAAACTTTATAATCAAATATAAATGAATAAATTTCATATAAATAATTCCTGGGTGATTAATTACAAAACTGAATCATCAAAAAATAAAGCCAAGTTTCCAGGTCATTATCTATTCTTTTTTGTTTTATTTGCTTTTTTTAATTGGCTGATTTACCCTTATCGTGGTAAAAAACATTACTCGTGTTTCTATTTATATTTTTTGTAACTAAAAGTGGGTTTTAATAAATTTGGATTAAATAATTAAAAATGTGTAACATATTTTATAAATTTAAAATCATATATGTTTTATTATTTAATATAAAATCCAAACGGACAAATGAGACAAAAAATAGATTTTCAGATAAATGAAAATTTTAAATATAAAATGATTTTATAGTAATTTCTTGTATGAGAATATTAAAAAAACATAATAGGATTCAATTAAATAATGTATAACTAATGAAATGATAAAACTAATACAAAATAAAAATTTACTTTGTAAATAAATTATATTAAAATGTAGTTTTCAAAAAAAAAAGTACATTCGATATTCATTGAAAAAGAAAACATCACATAATAATTTAAAATTTTAAATATAAAATAATTTTCACGTTCTGATTTAAAAATTGGTATATATTTTTTTGAATAAAAAATCTAAATTTTATAGAAATTATTTGTATTATTCTCTATCCATGTGAAATTAAAACTAATCTTTGTTTAAAGAAGACATATATTTAAAAAATATAACGGATTAACTAAAAATTTAGTCTTTATTTGGTTAGAACTAATAAATAAATTTTTATTTAATAAAACACACATATATTTTAAAAATTGGATAATACTATTTGTACCTTTAAATTTTTTGGCTAGGATATAATAATCATATTTAAATAGTAATATATTCCATTTTGATTTTTCTGAGTGTTGCATATTTTACAAGCTATCAAACACAGTCGTTCAATTAATATATTGAGATATTATATTCCTCCCTATATGATATTGTTCCATAATAGTTTTTTACTCTATCTCAGTAATAAATGGTTGAAATTTTAAATTTAATTTATTTGAATCCCATATTGAAAAGGAATAAGAATACTTCCACTTGAAATGAGGGAAATGGAACTATGAAGTTCATCTAAGATAAAAATTTTAGGATCCAAAATATGAAAAAAAAATTACGAATTAAAGAAATGAGCCTAGAGTAGGAAACAAATTTCCAAGTATTAATTTATATTAATAGAGAACATGGTCATAATAATGTTATCCATCCTAAAACCATAAATCTATGATGGCATAAAAGAGCATTGATTTTTCAATAAGAAAATTAAATAGATAACATTATAGTTCAAATATCATTTTATAGAGTTGAGGAATTCCTTTAGAATATTGAGTAAGTATATAAGGATAACAACTTACTACCATGGTCTTTAGAATTAATGAAAAATGAAAATGGTTAGATATAGATAGGATAATTCCTAAAATTAATAAAACATCATATGAAGAAAAACAAAATTAATATATAATATTAAACACATATACAAAAAGATCAAACAAAATTATTCGAAAAATATATTTCCTTAAAACTCATTAATATATTGTCGACCAGGATATAAATTATAATATTATAAATATTTTATCACATATTCTTCCAAGATAAATATCACACTTTTCTCTAAATCACATGAATAAATCTTAAATTGTCATTCTAAAAATGTCTATGACATAGTCAAACAATCTCCAAGATGTTATAGTCATTTGTTAATAGACCTAAATTTCCATAATTACTCTTTAAAATAACACATTCTTCAAAATTATAATTAAACCATTAATCATCAAATAATATTGTGTAATTTTCAATTAATCTTTATAAAATAATGTCACAGAATAGTTAACTTATTCAAAAATAACATTAATAACATAATAAAAAAATCATGTTTTAGCCCCATGGTTATCTATAAGATAAAAAATATATTAAAAAATTTAAATTAACATTATCTACAAAACCATTTATTTAAATAATCAATAATTTAATATTAACTATGACATCATATAGGCTGGTGGTTGGTGTTATACCCTTTTCACCCTTAAATTCAAGTTTCAACCCTTATGACCTTTCAAAATATGATAGATTTTTTCCAAGCCCATGAATTGCATTTTTAACAATACAATACCATATTATTCCAATACCATTCCAAAAAACATGATTAAATTCCTAAAAAATAACCTTACCCATCAATGAGAATATAAAACCAAAAGGTCATCAATATCATTAAACATATGTTAAACAAATAAAAAGAGAACTCATCCATAAATAATATTTTCACATGTTAAGCATTAGTGTTACATATAACAAACAAATGTACCCAAACTCAATAATTTCTCCCAAATTATTCCAATAAAATAAAACATATAATGGGACATATAAACCTTTTAATTGATGATCATCATTAAATATACCACTACATCGTAACACTAGAATCCCTATTTGTAGAATTCATTATCATTAAATATTATTTATAACCCATGATATTCCATATTATTCTATAATTAAACCATCCTACCAAAAAATATGAATCGTATCCTAATATTCATTAAAAAATCATATTCTAAGATATAACACATACCTTCCATATTTCATTGCAATTTTTTCATCATCAACTAAACTAGAATATGGTATTACTAAAAATTCAACTCTATTGTCATTCTGTTATATTTACTGAGATTTTCCCCCAGGTAATAAATTTCAATAATTTATATACTCTTGACATTTATTTAATTTAATGGATTTATAGGGTGGAATGTTATTACTCTTCATGGTGTTGAAAGAATTATTCTTTTTTTTTCAAGAATATTATTTATTTTCACCCACTTTTACTATATAAAAAATTATTTTATTCTTCTAAGGAACATTCCAAGGATCTTATTCCCACATTCATGACACATAGTTCATGAAATATATTTACCTATATGACTGTTATCTTCTCAAATTCAATGGATATTCATTTCCCTTTTATTTAATGAGTTATAAAACTCTCCTAGTTTCACGCTATTAATCATAACTTTTGATAGTTGGTTAATAACTAAGACAGGTTTTTACTACGGATCCCATTTCATTTGGTTACCAATAAGAAAATGAAAACACATTCATTCACGCCCATTGTTATAATTATTACTACTTCATCTATCAATTTATAGAACGAAAACTTTCAGTGTGAGAATATAAAAAAATCACTATGGACAATATTAGGAGGATGATAAAAACAAATATATCAATAACTATTCTATATTAATATCCATTATATTTATAAAAAATTAATATAATTCCCCAAAACATACTATATGTTTTGGAAATAGAGGACATTTAACTTATATTATATAAAATTATTACCTCTAAAGTTATCAAAACATGAATCTGATACCCACAACATGGACCAAAGAATAAAAAATACAAATTCAATTTATTTAAAATATAATATAATTTATAATATTACCAAATTAATTTTAGGTTAATATTTTTTAAGTTTCAGGTCATAAATATTATATAATAGTACTCTATAATAAAAGGGTAAATTTTTTATTAGTTTTCAATTTTCCCATAATATAAAACTATTAAAATGAAAAAAAATTATTTTCATGAAAAATATTGAATAATTTTACCATGAATTATTCTTTTCTCCTACAAATCCATAAAGCTTATAAAAAACATCGGGAAGAGAATAAATTTCTAAATAAGGTGAAAATAATAGATAAACTGTTAGTCCAAAAATGTATACAAAACATGATTTTATAAAAAATAAATTAGTTTTATAATATCTCTTTCATTACATATGAAATCACATTCTCACCCAAAATATTTTCTTAAAAATTTTATAAGATATTATAATGGTAAAATTAAACACATATTGGTTTCATTGAAATCATGAAAAATTAAAATATCTTTTTAATAATGATTTACATTTCAACATTATGAAGTATCATATACATTACTTTTTGAAATCATAATATTTCCAAAAAAATAACATCACAATTAGATAAATTATGTAGGTAATTTAAAGCATCATTTTCACATCACCCATACATATGGAGTCACCCTTACAGTTACACATGGAATTACCATCAAAATTTTACTAGAAAAACCAACATAGTATATTTCCATAATCTCTTTTGAGAAAGCTAAATGGTTAACTTAATCACTTTACCCTATTAACCGGAAATCCAAAACAAGATCATCCACCCACATTTTTCAAATTAAACCCCCATTCCTCATAAAAAATACCAAGAAGCATAAAATAATACATAAATTATGCATTAGAAAATGATATTCTCACCCATGAGAAAACTTTTTCAGATATTGATATATCTGTTCTATGTTAAAAGTCGTTTTGAAAATAACCAGGACATACGAAATGGGTTATTTACATCAAATAATATATGAATTCATATTGGTGAATGTAGACGTAAAATAATGGTTATGGATGCATGAAAAGTCATTACCACCATATAAATTAAAACAAAACATTCCATTTTTTTAAAATAATGTAGAAACATTAGGAAAAAAATATTCCTTTACAAAACAATTGAATTGATGATTAAATTAATGTAAAATAAATTTTATATATAAGTTATTATCAGATAAATAAATCTATAAAATAAATTAAAAAATTATAGACATGGAAGGAAAATATTTTCATGGTAAAACAAATTATAATATTTTTTAAATAATATACCCTTCCTGTATTAGAAGTCATCGTGTACATTCTTTATCATCTTGAATAAAGGTCTTATATTAATTATTTTATTTATTTATAAAATTTTTCATATTTATTTTTATTTTTATCTTAGTTTTTACCATGTTTTAACAAGTATATTATATTTTATCTTCACATCAGTATTTTGATGATATTTGTTCATAAGTTAAAAATGAATTTTGCAGGTAAACTATGGTAAAAAATTATTTTTTACATTATATATGAAATAAAACCCATAAAATAATTGTAATTTTTATTCATAATTTGTTAATTTAAAACCAATAATTAAATAGGTTTATGATAAATGAACTATTATTCATCATTGAGATGGTAGCTCATACACACACATGAGTGACATTTCCATTTTTCGATTATCATTATGGAAATAAGGAAAATATTATTTTATCATTCTAGTCTGATTATAATATAATTAACCTAAAATTATATTAATATATATACTTATATATAGTCAATTAAATATTATGATGAGAACTGTATCACATCGATTCGTGGAGATGGTACTCAACATGTACGTAGGAACGACATTGTCATTTTTCTGTGAATGGAAAGGTAAGAAAGTAAATTATACAATATATCTACATAATATAAATACATAATAAATATTATGTATATAAATTAATTATCTCATCATTATATGTCCAAGGGTTATTATAATGTTAAAATAATTACATCGGTTCACGAGGCGGTAGTCCTACATACACATAAATAATGGGTTTGTTTCCCATTTAATGGAATATGATGTGGATTTATGTTATTATATTAAAAAATATATATTATTAAATATATTGTACAATTGTAATTATTTTACCATATTTCAGAAATATATGAATGATGTGAAGAAAATATAAAATTAAAATACGTGGATAACACTACACATCTTCCTTTAAAAACTTTTATTTCGTGAAAACTTACGACCTTTAGGACTCTAATTATGAAAATAATAAGGCCTATAGAACAATATGAGGGATTTTAAGAAGTTATTTATGCATATATGGGTTAATTCAATTGGAATTTAATGTTTGATGAAAGAGAATATGTTGTCCTCTTTTATAATGGAGGCGAGGGGAAATCCTGGTGTTTCTTAAAATAGTAATTTAATATAAATAAATTTTGATATATAAATAGATACAAATTTATTATATTTTAAAATTATTCTTTTATTTTCATAAATACAGTAATGAAATAATATTTGGTCTTTTTTGAAAATATATTTACCCATATATTTTGGTTCTAACCCTTATGAACCATGTAATCAGTATCCATGATTATATGGGTTTTTTACACTTTTATGATCATGATAGTTACTATAAATAAAAAATAAGACCACAAATGGAGAATTTATTATATGTTAAACCATATAATTATAACTAGTAAAATGATAAAGTTTTTGTTTTTTTAATATCATTTAACAAAATATTATTTTCATAAAATATCAATAATGTCAATTTTATGACTCTTCTTTACATTAAATCTCATAACATCAATAAAACCAATAAAATTTTAATAAAATATTTTAATACATATATAATATGTTATTTAATATATAAAATTATTGGTTCACATTAATTATTTTCAATTATTCCACTTTTGTTATTTTAATATCGTTTATTTTATTTTTCCACTAATTGAATAATTAACACATCATCATTGTGTATTAACTTAAGTAATTATTTAGTCTCTTAATTTTTTCAAAATATACATGATGAATATAAATAATTTATATTTTAAACTAATATTTATTAATACACATATCCACTCGTTTCCCAATAATAAAAAATTTATATTTATTAAAAACAAGAGTTTGATATTCTCCATTTTTAATAAATAAAATATTATAAAGGTTATAATCACATTCAAATGAAATCATAAGGTAATATACCTAATTCATGGATGTTTATGGATTAAATATACTCATATAATAAAATTATATAATGTTTTAGGCCCATATTATAGTCTTTATTATACTATATTTAACCATCAATTCCAAATTTACCATATCCCTGTGAACAGAAATTTATATTGTTACTATCCATAATGTACAAAAAGGGGCCAATTTAATAAATTTTTACTAGTAGATTGCAATTATGGAATATATTTTTCTTAATTAAATACATAGAAGTGGTATAATATAATTTAAAATTAAATCACTAAAACATGAAGAAAAAAGATTTTTCAGAAAAATAATCCCTTCTTTAATATAATATATATTTATAATAAATTCAAGTTTAAAATTCAATTAAAAAACATATTTGGATTATATTTAAATAAATATTACTTATTATATTGTATAAATAAAAAATAGAAACATTTTTTTATATTATTTAAATGAAAATGTATTTTTCATAAAAAAAGCAGTAATTTCACTATTCATTAAAAAACAAACTTTTCAACAAATTGAAAAACAATAATCATAGGATAATTTTTATTTTATTACTTAATAATGGATATTTATTTAATAAAATATAATTTAAAATTTTTCAAAAATTTCAATATATTTTTATCTTATAAAAACTTGTGTAAACCATTTTTGAAGAAGACATATATTTGAATATTAAAACAACTTTACTAAAAATAGTTTTAGTATCTCCTTAGAAATAATCAATAAATTTTTATTAATTAAGGAATTTTGTAAGATATATACTTAAAAAACTAGTAATTTTTGTTCATACATTTCTATTTAATGGCTACTTTATAATGATCTTATTTAGCTAATAATATTTCATTCTTTGATTATACATGATGTTTCATATTTTGTACACTACTGATCATATAATTTTTTTTAATCATGGGATTTTACATAACCTTAATTACAATAAAACAATTAATCATTTACACTATTAACTAATAAAATTTTAGATCATCTGGATTTATTTAAATATTTACCATTTTTTCACATTTTTATTCAAACAATGATAATTCCATGACATGGTATAAATAAATTCATTTATTTCGTCCAATCAATAAATTTGTTGTTTTTTAATATACAATATATTTAAATAAGTCATCAATTTGTATTATCAGAAATTATTTTATTTTAGTGGTTATATTAAATTATTAATTCTTATAAATACTATATAATTATTAACACAATATTTTACCTACCTCTCATGGTGACAAATATAATCCGGTAAAATTAAATCATTTATCATATTTATTTAATATTACAATTAAATTGTTTTTAATATCTTGTAATAATAATATACTTCCTAATAATCATCAACCAAAGATTCCATCATTTGATAAACATCAAGTGTTTCATTAATTCACACTCTTTTATAACATAATTTACTTCAACCAATCACAATCCTCCACTAATTCAACGACAATAAAAAATTTAAAATTATCATTATACAACTATAATGATATTTTATAAAATTTTTAATTTGTATCATAATTCCTCCATATAACCTCTATAAAATGACCCAAACATGGCTCTATTAGTGATGAGAAGTCGAAAGGAGTCCAAAAAAGATTCTAATACAAATTTCAGTAACTCATACTCCCCCATAAGACTCGTTTTCTTATTTTTAATTTGTGTAAGGAATTCCACCCTATGGATCCATGTAGTGATACAAAATTCTAAATCCATGACCTATGATGTAATGTATTCAACCATCTAATTTCGTGATCAAAACTAAAATCTCACATTCCTTCTGCATGATAAGAGAATATTTGTTTGATTAGTGAGATAAATTGTAAAACCCCGAATATTAGTAATATAAAGAAACTGGTTAATTTGTTACATCAATATGTAATGTAACACATCACATTACAGAAGATCAAATAGTATAGTAGTCTTAGGATACTAATTATGTATATAATATCTTTTCATTACATATGAAAACATACAATACATCGTCAATAGTTAGTGAAAAAATAATTTTCCCCCCAAGAATATACTTGGATCATGTATAGTAATATTACTATTTCCCTTGGATAGAGGTGAAAAAATAAAGGGGTCACCCCAGTTAGTGAGTAATGAGTAATATATAATATAATATATCTTAGAACAAACAAGTTTTAACTAATATGAAAATAATAAAAAATAATCAAATTATTCCATACAATAGCTAACATGAGCATAAAATATATCTATATGTAACATATTACTGAAAACAAATAATCTGAAAAATAATTATAAATGTGTTCAAGAAATGGAATGGAAAATTATAGGCATCATAAAAGTACAATTAATTCCTCATGTGAATATGCTGTATATATATAAGTAAATCATACATGATGTACCCAAGCTACTTTGGCTCATAAGAGACACTAATATTTCAAAGGTATATACAATTACTTCCCCAATGAAATTATAGGTATAAATTAATCAATATTAAGAAAATATTTTAGCTAGGAATATATATCATAGCATTCTAAATGGAACCACATAAGAACACCTATTTTATTAATAAATTCTCATTTTTATAGAACTAATGAGTTTACATATTAGCAATATTTCCATGGTCAATTTAGTTCCATATAAATATATGTGTGTGAATATCAATCATTATACTAGTATTTATTGGATATTCCCAATGTAATGGATTATAACCTCGATAATTGTGTAACTCGGTAAGATACTTTTATCATATTAGGTTGTGAATAGGTATTAATGAAAGAAATTACATCGGACCAATGTAATGAAATATAAATTTTATTTTAAATAATTTTTATGGTCATATAATTTCTTATAATGCTAGTATAATAACATTAAATTGTAAATTAATATTCTCAATAGAATCATTTTATAAGAAATAATGAAATATATCATAATTACAAATGAAAATATATTGAAATTATAAAAAATTTCAATTGAGAAATGTAAGAAATGTTATCAAAAAGCTTACCATTATAGGTCCATTATAAAATATTTGGAATAAAATATATATATCCTTAAAATTAGTTTTCATAAAATAGAAATGTAGATAATAGTTTTCGAAATCCAAACCTCACAATGCCTCTTGAGAGAAAATATTTGGCCAGATTTAATAGAGAAATAAACATAGTGTTTAAAAACCTAATCCATATAATTATCATTCTAAGAGATTCTTGAGATGGAAGATTTAAAAAACAATTCTCAATGGTTTTAATGTTCAATGGCTGGGAATAATGTACATGTATTTATTGAAAATAATTGGGAATTTATTATTAATTTCTAAATATAATACTTATAATTTATGTTGTGAAACAATTGACAAGCATTTTCCTTCACATGGTTTTGATTAATGACATCAGATATTAATTTTTTTATAATTTTATATTTTTAGTTATAAAAAACCCTTAAAACATATTATCTTCGACTTGTAAAAGATATTTATTCATAAAAAATTTGTTTTTAGAGTCTTAAACATTACTTTTTTCTTTGGATGCATCATTTAATGTTTAGGGAAATAATTTTATTATTTTGAAATTACTTATTTTTAATGATTAACATATTTTATATCATTATATCCTTTATATTATGTGTTAACCCATTTTTGAATCATTAGGATGAAATAAAACATATTTTTTAAAATATAATTTTTGTTGGATCTCTTATTAATTTTCAAAAAAATAACCACTAGACAGTTTTTTTTGTGATCATTCAAAATTTAAAGTCATTTTAATGAAAATAATTTTATACCTATTTTATATTTAATTATTAAATAAAACCCATTTTATATTTCAAATAACATATTTGGAACCCAAAATATTAGAATAATCTTTTAATTCATAAGTATATAGTTTCTTTTTTATTAATAAAGATACATTATTAATAATTAATGATTACAAATTGATTTTATGAATTTTATTTGAAACTTTTATATATAATGGATACATTACAATTACAATGTTCATAAATATAATTTACCATTCTAATGGTCAGATTTCTAACAATGTAATTCCAAATGGTAAATTACCCTTATATAAGTAATATGACCCCTTATTCATTCCAATATTAAAAATAATTCATATCCCTTCTTAAATTTCATAGAAAATGTTTATTAAATTTTTTATTTACTTATAAATAATACCAATATATTTTATATACTTTTTGTTCTTATTACATTATGATCTATTAGAGTTAATTATAAAATATGTGCCATATTTCTTATGTGATTTATAGATCCAATTAATTCTGTTAGTTTGAATTCAAAATTTTATTTTTCTTATGAACAATAATTATAAAACATTTCCCATCCTCATTGGATTTGTAGGATGAGAAGTGTATCTTTACATAGGTGAAATCCCCAAGACACCAAAGGTTGGAAATAAATTCCATGGGAAATAGAGGACTGTAAGGTAAACATTTCCATGAAAACCCACAACCTATTAAGAGACCCACAACATCATAAAATAGACTAAATGATACATGTAAATAAACCACACGAATCAAGAAAATATCAATTCAAAATAACAAAAGAGTAAAATAAAAAATTAAAATAATGTTTAATTATAAGAATTAAAGAATAAATACATCATCAAAAAAGTTGTATAGTATGAGACCATGATGCAAATAATTCTATGATCCAACTCCAATAGACAAACCATGATTTCAATTATCATCATTAGAGAAGTATAACATGTGACCCTTCCAGGTATCTCATTATACATGATATGAAAAAAAAAAAAAAATCTCTCTAGAAGGGAGTGAGTTTAAATCTCATTAGGATTTCCTAAAATACTTCCCAACACATGCCACATGGACAGGATTATGTTATTATCAGTTAATAAAATAAAACAAATTTTGAAAATAATAAAATCAAAACTATAAAAAAAATTCATATAATAAAACTTTAAGATAATTTTCTTAATACAACTTCATTTCCATTAGAATAACCTATTCATTTAACACCCCCTACACATAATTCATGTATCCTTTTACTTAAATATACTTATGAGTGGAAATTTATCTAATTACTAATTAGTCACTTGGTTACCAGCACGATTGAGTCATTTCCGACCATGATAAATCCCAATTTATAATTTTTTATTGTGGTACATCAAAGACATTACCCATCTCAAATAATTATTATTTGATTGAGGTAATTATAACCACAACCCATTATACATAATCACTAACTCACAACTCACATTTATACCAAAGTTAAAAAAATTATTCATTTAACAAAATCCCATCATTCAAAACCCAACGTATTGAAATCACATCACTATTGGTTTTCAAATCAATTTCACAAAATATTTCCAACAAAAAATAAATACGATTTTAAAAGTTTGATCTAACTAGTTATATAATGATCGAGTTGGAGAGAAGATATATACCTTGACAAAATTAGCATAATAGATCCAAGATTATTTTTTGGACTAAACCTTTTTTCTCCCACCCCATTACCAAAATTCAAGGTTAGATCAATAACAAAAATTTGAAAACCATATATCAAAGTATTACAACAATGATCAATGGTTCTTATTAATCAAACTTTATGAGATACAACATGGAATGGTAGAACAGAACCATAACATTTTGTTTCCATTGAAAACAACTATAATATTTTATTTTACTGATGTTCAAACATTGAATGATGACATAATATAATTAAGGAAACCCTAGAAATTTGGACGGAGTGGAATAAGATGTGTGAGAAAAATATATATATTGTCCATATTTAATGTTTCCGGGTGCAAAAATTTATATGATGAATATATATTACATGATTCATGTATTTTATCTATACCACATAATATAAAATTCACATCCCCAATATTATTATTTTATTTAAAAACATTTAACATGGTGTGTAACTTTTATGTACCATGTATTTTTTCATTGAGTTTTCTATGTAGGCATTAATATTGTTAACACTTTCATATAATATTGAACTACGACCCAATGAAAAATAAAATGTATTAACTGATGACATACCTCAAACCTGTGGGTGTTACATTCACCCAATAATTTGTTTTCCAACCATGTGAATATGTAATAAATGAGTCCATTACTCCCAAATTAACCATTTCATTTCTAATGTTTCCTCTGAAAACTGACCACGATTCTATTGCAATCAGTACAAGAAAAAAGATCTGCCTCAAATGGAATTTTCATACCTATATATAACCTATAAAAATTCATGGATAAAATTTACATCTAGATCAATATTATCACAATACAAAAAGATTACATGATTAGGATTTGCGTGATACTTATTCAGTTGAGAATGATTATATAAGTTATGAATGTAAATGAATCTTTGGGGTAATTCAAACAAAGACCCAACCATGCCAATTTGTTCTATAATAAAAAATGGTCCCACAATAAAAGGTGATAAATAATCTTATTCCCCCAAAAATCCATAACTAATACTTGGATACACTGTCAATAAAACATAGTCATTTTCATCAAATGGTAATGGTACATTATGATTATCTGCATACAAATTATGTCTTGTTTGTACCATTCCCATTCATTTAAAAATCATCTAGAATTTCTATGTAGTATCATATAAAATAATAAATCATACAATGGATTATTATCATATTTACACCCAATATAGAGGATAATTACAAGGAAGACCATAAAAAGACTAAAAATTTGGTATCTAAATTGATTCATGGTAACGATTGATATTCGAAAATTCAACCAAAGGAACACGATCCTCTCGTGAAACATAAAATTCCATAAAACATGCTCAAAGAATTTATTCCAATTTCCAAATGGTTTTTTTCAGACTATCCATCCATCTATAGATGATATTCTATGTACAAATCCAGTTTACATCGAAGAGAATTTTTTAATGATCTAAAAAATGGATAATTGAAGAAGGGGTGTCTGTCAGAAAAAATAGAAACTAGACCACCAAATAACCTACCCACTTTTGAAATATTTAATTTTTCCAAGTCCTCTACCATTTTATATTATATAATTGGGATAATTTTTTTAGAATAGTAAGTTGATCTACTATTACCCATATGTCATCATGATTGAATAAATTTATTGGTAGTCCTAGGAAAAAATACAACACAATATTCCCCACATCCATACATTTATATTCCTAGACTGCATCATACAAACTGACATATGATTCTATACCTTTACCATTTGAAATATAAATAATTATATAACATAATTTGGGAGTCCATGTTTCATTACTACCCACTAGAAATTCACTTCCATTCCCTTGTATATTTTATAAAAACATGGATGAATATCCCATTTCCAATGGTTGTATGATGAAAGGATTTCTTCTATGAATGGGTGAAGAACTATAATAAATTTCTAATAATTTAATAAGAATGTCTCATCTATTGAATAAATATTCAGATTCTCCACATCAATTTGGTTTGAATTAATGATGATGATGTAAAAATAAAATATTTGATATTCTCCAAGAACATTTACCATGTTCAAGAAATGACATAATGGAATGAAAATTATGTATTCACCTTATGAATCATAATCTAAACTCATATAAGTGATTATTTTCATAAATGCCTATTAGTCACATTCTTCTCAAACCACTTAACTATTTGTTTTCCTACTCAAATCATCATCCAAAAAATTTAATTTACCATGTGTGTTTATTAAGTAAAAATTCAATATCTATAGGTACTCCATCTATCTTAATTTCCTCAAGACCAAGTCTCTTTGAGAAAAGATGTAATTAAAAATCCTATGGTCAGTGAAAACATTGAAAATTTTCCATAATAGAAAATGGATCCATGTTTTACGGTATGGAAAACAGTAACTAGTTCTAGGTTATGCATAGGTTAATTCTTATAATTCACTTATAACTAAATCGAACCGTTCTCTATAACACAGTATCCCTACATTACAACACAATGAAGGCCTGATCCAAATGAATCACAATAATCTTAATCAGTGTTACCGAGTTTAGGAAATATAATATTGGATATTTGGTTGTGATGAGTCTTCTGTCCGAAAAAAATTTCCGTAATTAATCATTCCATTTGAATAGAACACCTTTCCTTGTTGGAATAGTCATTGGAGAAGTATTCCTAGAAAAATTCCAAATAGCAGCTATTATAACATGATAATCCTAGAAAACATAGTACCACAGAAATATTATCTAGTTCTTGAGAGAGACTACTATTTGAATCATTCCCATATCAATAAATATTCTTGCTTCAGAAATTACATGACTGAGGAAATGACCTTATTTTATCAAGAAGTCTCATGTAGAAAAGTTGAAAATATAAATGATTTTCTCAAAACATACTCAGTACAATTACCAAGTGAACATCATAGTATTTAATGTTTCCTTAAAAACCAAAAAATCTTCATAAAGCACCACAATATGTGAATAAAGGTATATATTGATGATACATTTCATTAAATCCATGACAACTTCAGGTGTGTTCATAGTCCAAAAGGCACAAAGACATATTCATAATGGATAAAGGGACTCTGAAATGTTGTTTTCAGGATATACTCACTATTCAATGTGTGTTGATGATATCCCAAGAATATACCATTTTTAGAATAATTTAGATGCAATTAATTGGTTGAACATGTAATTAATATGTGGATTTGAATATCTATGTTTAGTCATTGATTAATTAAATTTCTGATAATCAACAGAAAACCAGATATTAGAATCTTCAATCACTATGTATAAAATTGGTGCTAACTAATACAATATAATTAGTGTGATAAATCCACTAAATTCGAACTCATCATGTTGACCAACCAGATCTAGCAACTCTGTTAGAGCAATTTTGTATGGTTAAAATGAAATAAAACCTTTTACTAATAGTTGGTCGATAATAATTTCAATTTATTACTTGGGTGGTATACTAATGAAATAATTCATAAAAACATCTGGGTATCGATCTAATATGATAATGGGAATCACATTACCTATTTCATCCGTAGCTATTAAGGACTATTATACAAGTTGGTAAGATATTTCTATATCTACTATCACTAGTGGTCATACTCTACCTACATTTATATACAAAAATATCATGAATAAATGGATATATCCATTTTGGATTGTAAACATCATTTGAAGAGAATATAATTACGTATTTTCCCTAAACCATACCAACTATTCCATACCAAATATAAAATCATATACATCCATCTCCAAGGCCATAACATCATAGAGAAACTACACACCACCAATAAAAATCTGATATTATGGGAATTTAAATCCACTACACTCTTTTTTTCCAAGAGGTATATAGATGTTCATGGAATGAAGAATCATTTCCATGTGAAATATACATAGTTTTACCATATAATAAGCAATGGAATAATTTTTATTTCCAATATAAAATAATAAATAAATATGTATGGAGTTAGATGAATAGTACATTTCATTGTATACGAACTTTCACTCTCACTCACAATATCCATCTTTTCTCCATAAATATTTTTTATAGATGTCACAAGATATAATTTTATTCTCTATTGAGGTTCATATGAACGGCCAAAGTGTTCCTATAAATGTCTTTGTTTATCTATGCATGTGGATGTGAACTAGTATGATGGGACTATTCTATCCAAGCATATGAAGCATGAGGTTATTCCGAGGCTACTCCACCCCTGGTCTCAGATGCTTATGATTATAGTTTTGGATATGGAATTTCTTAACATGGATGTAGAAATTATTTTTTTAAGATTACATTACTTCATCTTGTTGATCGTTAAACCACACAGAAAAAACCAATATTTGATATCATATCATGGAAGTAAATTAATTAATTCTATAGTTTGGGTCTGGGATGTACTACCTCTATGATTATAAACATACCTTCTTCTATTATTTCTTTTAGTAGAGTTGAATCCTTTCCCCATGTATATAAATAGACTACATACCATATAATTTCCAACAAGATCCATTACAACCTCCATTTCTGTAACATCCCATGTATGTAGTGAATAATATATATAGTTATCTATGTCTATTTATGAATTAGATAGTGTTATAGAGGCTTAAAATGAGAATAAATCCAATCTTATGCATAGAATACACATGTATTTTTAAAATATTGTTGTACTGCCTTTTAGTGGAAAAACTTTTTTAAATCAAACTTTTGACAATTTTATAAGCTCTATTTGTCAAAATAAACTTAGTCTCTATGATTGGGACATTGAAATTTACATTGGGTAAATTTTTGGTATTTTTCTGATAAAGTACATTTTTTAATGAATAGTGGAAAATGTTGTATTTTAATTCAAAACATCTTTTTAATCTAATTTATTTATATGATTAGTTTATCTTTTGAATTGGTTTTAAAGATAAATTAGAATAAATTTTTACCATTTAATCCAATAGTGGTCATTGGAATTAATTTCACATTGAAATTGGACATAAACTAGTGTCAATATTTTGATACATTTTGTTTCATAAAAACACGGTATTTGCTCTGACAACGAGAATTAATTATTAAATTTATTAATGTAACTTATATGTTTTGAATTTTTAAAAATAGACATCATTTTTGAATCCGGAATATCAAATATAGCATAGGGTGATGTTTTGGTATTTTTCTGAAAAGCTTTAATTTTTTATGAATATTGAAACCACTAAGTGGTACTTAAAAAACTATTTTTCCATTTAAATGAAAATTTACCACCTCTCTATTTGGAATTTCAAAAATTTTACAAACATGGTTTTCATTAGGAAGTAAAATTTGTTTCAATGGGATCAAAATAATTTTTTTGGTGAATAGTAACTTTTAGGTTTTAAATAGCGATTAGAGGTAATTAGTGTAATTTAAGGTAAAAATAATGTTTTAATAAAATTAAAATACCTAGACACATGTCCTACCTTTTCTGGATGTGTAATGGCCGACCAATACAACCCATGAGTCGATTTTGGGGACCCCATGGAGCCACTTGTGTAAGATAATGACATTAATGTCTTATTTAAAGTTAAAATGAAAATGTCAGAAACATGAGTTGTTATACTAAAAAACAATTTACATGGGGTTATACAAGACCGATTTTTGACTATAAATAGTCATTAGAATGATAAAAAGATTTAATACATCATGATATTTTTTTATAATTTTTAGACATTAAATAAATTAAATTATTTATGACACCATGATGATGCATCGATTACCTCATTATTTAACGATTTAAATAAAATGAAAATATAATGTAAAATCTAAGACCTACACTTGTCAAAACCCTATTGTATGGGTGTAATTCTAACCCTGATCGCCTTATCCTCCAAATTTATAATTGTGGGACCTTTTTTATCTGAAAATCATTTTATAACAAAGTATCTTTTCTTAACTTTCCAAGAGTGCCCCTTTTCTCCTCTTATATAAGGCCCCACCTCTACCACCTTAACCACACTTCCAAAGCCATTAGCTCAGCCAAAACCTGCCTATTTTGTCTCTCCACATCCCTCTATAACTCATAGAATCGTCACTTTGGGAAGAAGTCTTCCCAAATATTCCTTTGGGCTCAAATCAAAAAGAGTTACCCGATTTAAAGGTAGTGTCTTCTCTTGTGTTCTTATGTTTTATTTTTCTTCTCTAACCCCCTAAACACATTTTATTCATTTCTTTTGTAACAAAACATGTATCTTCCGTATACTATGATGTTTTTATAAGAATGATTCTAGCTACACTTACACACCCCTGCATCTAAAGGTTAACGAACATTCTGTTTCCGTGGATGACGAATTTCTGCCTCACGAAACGATGATTGTTCAATATTCTTTTAACACCTTCAATGGTGGACATTAAGATGACAATATATTTATATATGACATATAATATGTTCTTGTTTTACTTAATCTTCTGTATTTTTCATTTATGTCATACCTTTATGGTTTCCATTATGGGTAAACGTGATATCTTCATTTTAGGAAGTGCGGACTACCACACCCTCAAAGTGATTTGATTCGTTAATCCCATATGTGGGACGTATAAAGGATGTAATTAATGATATTATATATGATATTATACTGGAATTATAATATGCCTTTTTATCATTATGATTCCATTCCATAAAATACTAAATAGAAACGAAAGTAGCGTTCATGTGTACGTACGGCTTACCGTCTCCATGAACGGTGCATTTCATTTATTACCTCTAATCATTATGTAATATGATAAATGCATGTATATACTGAATATATATTATATATATTATATCTAAATCATTATTATAACTCTATATATAATAGATACATGAACAACTTTTAATTATAAATAGTTTATTTTTTTACTCAAGTACCAATGATCGTTAAAACTACCGTTATTAACTTAAAAAATTACATAGTGTTCATGACATGGTAATAAGTGATATAAAAAGAATAATGAACTAGAAAAAGGTTCTTAAGAAAGTATAAATTATCTCAAGTTTATTATTCAGGAGGTTAAATAACGATCGAGTCAAGTCGAACCCAAGGTATCGGACTTCGTCTCAATCTCCTTTCATTGAGGAATATTTTGTTTTATACACATCCTTCTTTTATACAGTGTATAAAACCCATTTAATTTTAGGTTTATCCAGAAGGAATATTTTTTATATGAATCGTTTTACTAAATGAAAAAAGGGAATGTTTTTGTCATACGTATGCGGTGACAACAACTTCTCTGCCGCAGTGACCATTATTTGAGTTTCAGCTTCCTCTACTAGCCATACCATTTTTTTTAAATAAAAAATAAATACCATGCTTTAATTTTCATTTATTTTGGTATTGAAAATGGTTTTCATAATGTTTTTATATCAATGTGTTGTATTGATATCTTGTGATTGAAAAGTGGAAATGTTATGTTTCCTTTATGCATGTTTTATGTGATACAATTATGTTGTGGTTCATGGGAATTATTATGAAGACGGGTGGTTCCATGATAAACTAAGGGCGGGTGAGCCCGATATAGCTCTCTAATTCATTGGGTAATGCGAAGGAGTTAAACGTTATGGTTTCTCTGAAGAGATTTAGGGAATATACTGTGATGGGTATTCCAAACGTAACCAAGAGGGTTACTCCCTATGTAAGAATGATATGAATTCCTCAAGTTACCTTTATGTCTTATGATTTCTATGATTTATTCATGATTTGATGAGGTATTTTAATGTTCTTATGATTTATGAGTAGAGTATGATTTCATTGATTCTTATATATACATGTACTCATGTTTCCTTTGCATATTTTTATATCCCTTACTGTGATTTTTCTTCTCATCCCATGTTTTTGAAATGTATTTCACAGTTCAAGGGAAGGGTACGTGATATGATGATATTTTCAAAGAATTTTCAAGAAAGAATCCATGTTTTATTTTAAATATGTTTCCGTTGATGGGATAAAATGAATACTATCTTTTATTGTAACCACTTTGTTTAAATGTGGGATGTAATGCATGTTTTATGATCTAATTCTCTAAAACTCTAAACATGAAAAGATATTCAAGGTGTATTGTTGAAATATCTCATGATTAAGTAATGTTTGAGGCTGGGGACCTATAGTTTGTATCAGAGGTCCGTTTAGATAACATTAGGAGTTAGAATTTTATTAAATGATTATCCAAAAATATTTTTTTATGGTCAAATTTAAATGATATTGCATCTCAAGATTACCATGTTGCTTCATCTAAGACATGTTTGTTCAGAATGGTTTTCCACAGAGGAAATAGGGAAGCAGTACTAGGAAGGAATACAGAAGGAAATAACCTTATGAATCAGTATCCTGAGATGGTCAGAATTGGAACTGGACAGTTTGTTGCAGTAATGGCACAGTTGACTCAAGCGATAAATGGTGGCGGTATCCATGCATGAGATCAGCCTGATCAACCGCAGAGGAACATGTTAGTGGTGGAACATTTCATGACACATCATCCCCCATCATTCAGGGGATCATCTGACCCTGTGCTAGCTGAAGGGTGGATTAAAGCACTGGAGAAGATTTTCGATGTCATGGGCTATTCAGAAAATCAAAAGGTTAGTCTTGCTATTTACCATTTGGAGGGTGAAGCAGATCAGTGGTGGTTGATAGTTAAAAATATCAGGGATGCTGATGATATTAATTCTCTCGAATGGGATGAATTCAAAGGTATGTTTCTTGAGAAGTATTTTCCTAAGGCTGTTCGACTTAGGATGGAAAAAAAATTCCTGGAATTGAGGAAAGAGGAGGACTCAATGGCTGCCTATGAAGAAAGGTTCCCTCGATTGGCAAGGTATGCTCCAAATTTTATCCGAGACCTTGATAGTAAAATCAATAATTTTTACTCAGGATTAAACTAAACATATCGAAGGGATTTATCTTCTCATGAGTTCAAAAGTTGTGATAATCTTGTTCGATGTGCTGAGAAGGTGGAAATAGAGTTTTCTGATGATCAAATGTTCTATAACAACCAATAGAAAAGAAACAGAGGTGGCCAGAGAAAGGGAAGAATTCTTCAAAAAGGTATGATGGTAAGAAAACTAAGTTTCCAGTTTTTGATAAATGTGGGAAAATTCATGCTATGTAATGTCTTTTAAATTCTAGAAAGTGCTACCGATGTGGTAAGATGGGACATACGACTCGTGATTTCACTGAAAAAGATCATGGTGATGGTAATACCAAATTTGATTTACAGTTAGTGAATTTTTTTATGTGCAATGAGATGGGTCACTATGCAAACGAGTGTCCGACAAAGAGACTGAGTGATGGGAAGTAGTTAGACTACAAGCAGAAGGGGTGGTGAAATACATTGCAACTACTTCAGCAGATGTCGGGCCATCAAATGAAGTTTTATCTGGTACTTTGTTTGTTTTTTCAGATTATTCCATTGTGTTGTTTGATTCGGGGTCTACACATTCTTTCATCTCTGAAAAAGTTTCTAGTAAAATGGGAATACCATCTCAATATAAGACTCCTAAACTTGTGGTAAAAACACCTGGGGGAAATGTTGAGGCAAAAAGAATTTAAAAGAATCTCCCTATCCTTATCTGTGGAAAGAACCTACTTGAAAACCTTATTGTTTTACCTCTATTAGAGTTTGATGTTCTCCTGGGTATGGATTGGCTTTCTATTTACCATGCTAAGATTGAATGTTGATCTAAAGAAGTTTATTTTCAAAAATACTTTCTGTTTGTGTACAAGAATGAACCCTTACTGTTGATAACTTATCAAGAGGCCGAGAAAATTGTAAAATATGGAGATGAATGTTACCATTCACACATCGTTGAAATAAAAGGAACTGTTCAGATTAATGATGTGTCAGTGGTAAATGAGTATCATGATGTTTTTCCTGATGAGTTTCCTAGAATAATACCTGATCGGGAAGTTGAATTTACTGTTGACTTAGTTCTTGATTCTAAGACAATTTCAAAACCCCCTTATCAAATGGCTCAAATTGAACTTTTAGAGTTGAAGGAGCAATTGCAAGGTTATTTAGAGAATGGTTTCATTAAACCTAGCACATCCCCATGGGGTGCTCCTATTTTATTTGTTAAAAAGAAAGATGGTTCTATGATACTTTTCATTGATTATAGATCCTTGAATGACATCACTGTTAAGAACAAATATTCTTTGACTAATATCGACGATTTGTTTGATCAGCTCCAAGGAGCTCAGTATTTTTCAAAGATTGACCTGAGATCGGGGTCCCATCAGCTGAAGGTAAAGGAAGAAGATGTTCCGAAGACTATGTTTCATACAAGATATATCCATTATGAATTTGTAGTAATGTCTTCTGGGCTAACCAATGCACCTGTTGTATTCATAGACTTAATAAATAGAATTTTCCATGAGTTAATGGATATGTTTGTGCTGGTTTTCATTGATGATATTTTGGTGTTTTATAAAATTAAAAAGGAGCATGAAAGACATTTAATGGTTAGTTTTCAAACCATAAAGGAATAGAAATTGTTTGGGAAATTATGCAAGTGTGAGTTTTGGTTGCATGAAATTTATTTCCTTAGTCACATTGTTTCTAAAGATGGGATAACTGTTGATCCTGCAAAATTAAAAGTTGTTGAAGAATGGCCAAGACCCACAAATGTAACTGGTATACGTAGTTTCCTTGGTTTGGCAGGCTATTACCAATGGTTTGTTAGAAATCTTTCACGGTTTTCTAGTCCAATAACTAAGCTAGCTTGGAAGGGTGTTAGGTTTATCTGGACAAAAGAATGTGATGATTGTTTTCAGGAACTGAAAAGAAGATTGGTGAATGCTCCAGTTTTGGCACTACCTTCCAAGAATGGGTAGTCTGTTATCTACAGTGATGATTCATTGAAAGGACTTGGTTGTGTCCTAATGAAGAATGATCAGGTAATTGCTTATGCTTCACAACAGTTGGAAACTCATGATGTAAATTACCCTACACATGATTTGGAATTAGCTGTTATTGTCTTTTCTTTAAAAATTTGGAGACATCATTTGTATGGAGTAAACTGTGAAATATATACCGATCAAAAAATATTAAAGTATATGCTTTGATTTAATAATAAAAATGAGGCTTCGTCCCCAGCCTTTAAAAAAACAAAAGATTAAAGTATATATTCACTCAGAAAGAATTGAACATGAGACATAGGAGATGGCTAGAATTAATCAAGGATTATAATTCTACAATTCATTACCATCCGGGAAAATACAATAATGTGGCTGATGCTTTGAGTCGAAAAAGTAATGATTCATTAACAATGTTGCATTTGGGACGTGATCCTTTGGTTAAGGATTTGATGAAAATTGGAATAGAATTTTTTGGCGCAGGATGTTCTTCTATTTTGTTTCAGGTATTAGTGAAATATTCTCTATCAGACAGAATCGAGAAAGTACAGAAGGAAGATAGTGAGTTGCAGAAAAAGGAAGAGTTGGTTCATAAGGGTAAGTTGCCTGAATTCAACATTGATAATGATTGTGTTTTGAGATTTGGGAAGAGATTGTGTGTGCCTTGTGTTTCACAGTTGAAGAGAGAGTTGTTATGTGAAGCTCATGGTTCTCCGTTTTCAGTTCATCCTAATGTAGTAAGATATACAGAGATCTGTGGGAGTATTACTGGAGGGATGGAATGAAAAGAGATATTGCTGATTTTACACTGAAGTGTTTGACTTGTCAACAGGTTAAAGCAGAGCGGCAGTTACTGAAGAGGATACTTCAGCCTTTACCAGTGCCAGAGTGGAAATGGGAAAATATATCCATGGACTTCGTTGTGGGATTTCCAAAGACACCTCTAGGTAATAATGAAATTTGGGTTATTGTTGATCGCTTGACTAAATCTGCTCATTTCCTTTCTATACGAGATAATTTTTTCCTAGATCAACTTTCCCATTTTTATCTTAAAGAGATTGTCAGGTTAAATATAGGTCCTCTCTCCATTGTATCAGATCATGATCCCAGGTTTACTTCTATCTTTTGGAAAGGCCTTCAGAATTCGTTGGGTACAGAATTAAATTTTAGTATAGCTTTTCATCCTCAATCAGATGGGTAGTCAGAACGAACAATTCAGAATATGGAAGATATTCTACATGCTTGTTCGATGGATTATCAGGTAAGTTGGGGCCAACATCTTTCTTTGGTTTAATTTTCATATAATAACAGTTTTCATTCCAGTATACAGATGGAACCATTTGAGGTGTTATATGGGAAGCGGTGTCGAACTCCATCTTTCTAGGATGAAGTGGGTGAAAGGAAGCTGATGGGACCAGAATTGGTAGAAGATTTGGCAGAAAAAGTTCAGCTGGTACAGAAACACAAGAGAATAGCTCAGAGAAGGCAGAAGAGTTATACGGCAATAGGAGGAGGGATCTCTCTTCTGAGGTAGGTGATCATGTTTTTCTCAAAGTCTCACCATGGAAAAGTTTGATGTGATTTGGTAAGAAAGGAAATATGAGTCCAGGGTTCATTGGACCATATGAAATTCTGGAGAGAGTTGGATTGGTTGCTTACCGAGTGGCTTTACCTCCGAGTTTATCTCAGGTACACAATTTTTATCATGTTTCAATGTTAATGAAGTACATGCCAGATCCATCTCATGTGTCGAGTCCAGAGGTAGTTCAGTTAGAAGAGAACCTATCTTATGTGGAACAATTGGTCCAGATTCTTGACCATAGGGAGCATGTGTTACGAAATAATTTGATTCATCAGGTAAAGGTTTTGTGGAAAAACCACATGATTGAAGAGGCAACACAGGAATCTGAAAATGCAATGTGGGCTAAATACCCCCCACTTATTCGATAAGTAAATAAATTGCGGGGATGCAATTTTCTAAAGGGGGGAAGGATGTCACATCCCAAGTAAGTAGGGAATAATATATATAGTTATCTATGTCTATTGATGAATTAGATAGTGTTTTAGAGGCTTAAAATGAGAATAAATCCAATCTTAAGCATGGAATACACTAGTATTTTTAAAAGATTATTTTACTGCCTTTTGGTGGAAAACCTTTTTTAAATCAAAATTTTGACAATTTTATAAGCTCTATTTCTGAAAACAACCTTATTCTTTATGATTTGGACATTGAAATTTACTTTGGGTAAATTTTTGGCATTTTTCCGATAAAGTTCATTTTTTAATGAATAGTGAAAAATGTTGTATTTTAATTCAAAACCTATTTTTAATCTAATTTATTCATATGATTATATTATCTTTTTAATTGGTTTTAAAGTTAAATTAGAATATATTTTTACTATTTAATCCAATAGTGTTTGTTGTAATTAATTTCACTTTGAAATCGGACTTAAACTAGTGTCAATCTTTTGATACATTTGGTTTCATAAAAACATGCTATTTTCTCTGACAGCGAGAATTAATTATTAAATTAATTAATGTAACTTATATATATTGACTTTTTTAAAATAGACATCATTTTTGAATTCGGAATATCAAATATAGCTTAGGGTTATGTTTTGGTATTTTTCTGAAAATCTTCAATTTTTGATGAATAGTGAAACCACTAAGTGGTACTTAAATAACTATTTTTTTGGTTTAAATGAAAATTTACCACCTCTTTGTTTTGAATTTCAAAAATCCGACAAACATGGTTTTCATTAGGATATAAAATGTGGTTCAATGGGATCAAAATAATTTTTTGGTGAATAGTAACTTTTAAGTTTTTAATCGCGATTAGAGGTAATTAGTGTAATTTAAGGTAAAAATAATGTTCTAATAAAATCAAAATACCTAGACACATGTACTAACCTTATTCGATGTGTTATGGCCAACCAAGAAAACCCATGGGTCGATTTTGGGGACCCCATCGAGCCACTTGGGTAAGATAATGAGATTAATGACTTTTAGTTAAAGTTAAAATGAAAATGTCACAAACATGAGTTGTTTTACTAAAACAACTTTTACATGGGGTTATACAAGTTAGATTTTTAACTATAAATAATCATTAGAAATTCAAAAATATTTAATAAATCATGATACTTTTTTTTAATTTTTAGAAATTATATAAATTAAATTATTTATGACACCATGATGATGCAGTTATTACCTCATTATTTAACTATTTAAATAAAATAAAAATATAAAGTAAAATCTAAGACCTACACTTGTCAAAAACCTATTGTATGGGTGGATTTCGAACCCTTATCACCTTATCCTCGAAATTTATAATTTTGGGACCTTTTTTATCTGAAAATCATTTTATAACAAAGTATCTTTTCTTAACTTTCCAGGAGTGCCCATCCTCTCCTCTTATAAAAGGCCCCCACCTCTACCACCTTACCAAAACTTCCATATCCTTTGGATCGGCCAACCCCAGCCCATTTTATCTATCCACATCCCTCTCTAACTCGTAGAAGCCTCACTTTTGGCTGAAGTCTTCCCAAGGAATCCTTTGAGCTCAAATAAAAAAGAGTTACTAGATTTAAAGGTAGTGTCTTCTCTTGTGTTCTTATGTTTTATTTTGATTCTTCAACCCCCTAAACTCTTTTTATTAATTTATTTTGTAAAAAAAATGTATCATCCATATAGTTGGATTTTTTATAATCTGGATTCGAGCTACACTTACACAAACGTACATCTTACGGTTAAAGAAGATACTGTTTTCGTGGATGACGAATTTCTGCCTCACGAAATGATGATTGTTCAATATTCTTTTAAAACCTTAAATGGTAGCCATTAAAATGAAACTATATTTATATATGATATATAATATGTTTATGTTTTACTTAAGATTTTGTATTTTTCATTTATGGAATACCATTATGGTTTCCATTATGGGTTAACGCGATATCTTCATTTTAGGTTGTGCGGACTACCGTCCCCTCAAAGTGATTTGATTCGTTATACCCATATGTGGGACATATAAATGATGTAATTAATGATATTATATATGATATTATATCGGAATTATAATATACCTTTATATCATTATGATTCCATTCTATAAAATACAAAATAGAAATGAAAGTAGCGTTCATGCGTACGTACGGCTTACCGTCTCCATGAACGGTGAATTTCATTTCATACCTCTAAACGTTATGTAATATTATAAATTCATGTATATATATTATATATATGATATATATTATATCTAAATCATTAGTATAACTCTGGATATAATGGATAAATGAACAAATTGTAATTATAATGAGTTTATTTTTTGACTCAAGTACCAATGATCGTTAAAACGACCGTTATTAAATTAAATAATTACATAGTGTTCATGACATGGTAATAAGTGATAAAAAAGGAATAATGAACTTGAAAACGGTTCTTAATAAAGTAGAAATTAAATCAAATTTATTAGTCATGAGGTTAAAGAATGATCGAGTAAAGTCACACCCGAGGAATAGGGCTTCGTCTCAATCTCCTTTCATTGAGGCATATTTTGTTTTATACACAAACTTATTTTATACGGTGTATTAACCCCTTTGACTTTTACGTTTATCTAAAAGGAATATTTTCTATATGAACCTTTTTGCTAAACTACAAAAGGGAATATTTTTGTCATATATATGCGGCGACAATGAATTCTCTGCCGCCGTGACCATTATTTGAGTTTCGGCTTCCTCTACATGCCATACCTTTTTTATTAAATGAAAAATAAATACCATGTTTTACTTTTATTTTATTTTGTTATTGAAAATGGTTTTCATAATTTTTATATATCAATGTGTTGTATTGATATCTTGTGATTGAAAAGTGGAAATGTTATGTTTCCTTTATGCATGTTTTATGTGATATGATTATGTTATGGTTCTTGGGAATTATTATGAAGATGGGTGGTTCCGTGATAAACTAAGGGAGGGTGAGCCCGATATAACTCTCCAATGCATTGGGTAACACAAAGGAGTTGAACGTTAAGGTTTCTACGGAGAGATTTAGGGAATATACTGTGATGGGTATTCCAAACGTAACCAAGAGGGTTACTCCCTAGGTAATAATGTTATAAATTCCTCAAGTTACCTTTATGTCTTATGATTTCTATGATTTATTCATGATTTGATGAGGTATGTTACAGAGCTTATGTTTTATGAGTAGAGTATGATTTCATTGATTCTTATGTATACATGTACTCATGTTTCCTTTCCATATTTTTATATCTCGTACTGAGCTTTTTAGTCTCGTCCCATGTTTTTGAAATGTTTTTCACAGGTCAAGGGAAGGGTACATGATATGATGATAGTGTCAAGGAAGTGTCAAGAAAGAATCCATGTTTTATTTTTAATATGTTTCCGTTGATGGGAAAAAATGAATACTATCTTTTATTGTAACCATTTGTTTAAATGTGGGATGTAATACATGTTTTATGATCTAATTATCTAAAATGCTAATCCTGATAAGATCCTCAAGGTGTATTCTTGAAATATCTCAAGATTAATTAATGTTTAAGGCTGGGGACTTATAATATCCCTATTAACGATATTTACATAATCAGTAATATAGAGATCAATAATCATAGACCAAATCACTATTAGTAATCCCATCGTAATGATTTACTCCTTAAAGGACACACTAGGAGATAAATAAGGAGAGAAATGAACCAAGATCATAATCTTTTCTACATACTATATCATAGAGAGGTTTTCATATGGCATCCCTTTCCATTTAAACATTTTATTACATGATTTCAACTATAATTTATTATAAATACAACATATGATCATAAAGTATAGTGCATTTGAAATTTTATGTACATAATTAAACATCATGAAACCAAAATAAATATATATTTTATTTAATCTTCACAATTAGATCTTATCTCCAATTAATACCTTATATTTAATAGGATATCCTAGGGAATACATAAACAAAATGGATGATCTAAAGACTCAGTAAAGGAAGAATAATATGAATAAAACATCAGACATGGGTTAAAAACCATAAAATAATGACCTAAAAGGTTAGTAACATGATTGAAAATAAGGTATAATAACATTAATAACATGGGAAGATATAATAATAACATCATATAAATTTGGTAACAATATATAACATGGAATTATCACGAGTCAAGGATAGCTTCCAAGACATAGAGGATAATGTCCCGTAATGGAATCAGGTTCACTCCTAGTCCCAACATGAAGTACCATGAGGCTAAACATTACCCAATGAATTAGAGAGAAATCATGGGACACACATCATAACATGTTCATGTATATTTTTTCCACATGAATAATCATATATAAGGAATAAAACATAAAAATAAGGGTTACCCATGAAAATAAATGGGTTTCATAACAATGTAAAAAGGAATAAAAAATGAAAATATCATTTTTTCTATGAATGAATAAATTTCATAAGGTAAAATAGAAATATATCATGATAAGTTATGTCAAAATGGAGTGAAAATATTTGAAAATAGTGTTTAAGAATCATTATAAATAAAATAATTTAGTTCGTTTTAAGAAAATTATAAAATGGAATTTAAAGTAGAAATAAAAAATAAGATTACATGTATCAATAATTGAACAAAGATGGTTCTTATATGAAAAATATGAGAGATTTTCTGAAAATAATATTGGTTTAAACTAGATTATGGAGTGAACATGATAATGGAAAGAAGTCAGGAAGTTCCCTTTAATTGGGCTTTCTTATTGAGACAAATTGAGAATGGAATCATTTTAAAACAACTATTTCCCCTTAAATGAAGAATTATCTAATCATGATTCAGGATTTTCAAACATATAAAATTTATTTAGAATAATTTAAAAAGTAAATAATATTTATATTTGATTAAAGTGAGAGAAAGAGTAACCCGATGGGAAAAAGGAGGCTCAGAAATAATCCCTTACCTTATGTAAGAAATAGTTCCTCACATGATATTAATGTCATGAATAATCAAATTAAATAAATATATTAATTAATTAAATAAATTTTATAAATTTATATTCATTATTATATTTTTATTAATCCGATTCATGGCTTTTTTGATGAGTGAAATTATACAATTTAATCATTTGGGAGCGCTCGTTTCCTTGCTTTTCATTATTAGTTACTTGTATACATGTATGGAAAATCATGTTAAATGTGAATATTTGTATAGTATTAAAATTTTATATTATTAATGATATTTAGAAAATTAAATGGTTAAAAAATTCAATTTGATAATTTAATCTGTGAATGAATCATTAGATAAATCATTAATGGTGATTGTTTAGATTATATTAGGAATTTTGATCATCAGGAATTAGTTTTGTTATATTAATTAATATAACATATATATGAAGGTTATATACAATTAAATAAAATTTAATATATATAAATTAATCTTTTTCTAACAAGAAAAATAATTTTATAAGCTTCTCTGATAGTGAAAATGGAAATTGAAAACATTTTCATCCTTGAATGTGATAAATAAATACATCACAGATGATGTTTTTAATTTTATTACAAAAGGTGAGGGGAATATAAATGATGATGAATTATTAAATTAACATAATAAAATTATATTATATGTAAGTTACTTTATTATAATAACATTTGTATGAGTATTGTTGGGGATAGAATATGAAAAGAAAAAAACAGGAAGTGAAATTGAAAACAAAAGAAAGAGGATTTTACCTCTTGAATCCTACTTCTTGAGAACATCCCTAGGAGGATTGGTTTACGGTAATTTGTTGAGACCAAATTATCCTAGATGTGGGGGAGGGAATTTTGAATATATTTTATTATAATTTGGAATACTCTCAATGATTAAGAGTTATCAAGAGAGGAGGTGGTAAGGGGTGGTATTTATAGGGGAGGATAGGGTTGTTTTCTAATTATTTAATACATTAGATAATTATTTTACTAATACAAGAAATATTGTTGATTTTTGTAACTAAATATAGTAATTAGTTCATGTGAGTTTGAACCAATGGTTTCTAAAATCATCCATGACTCATCCATGACCCTAGAATTCATTTATTTACATATACTGAATATTACTGAATTTCATTATCCTAAAAAAATTCAACTACTTTAGAAAAATAAAAAAATTTAACCCTAACCATTTTTCTTTGTGTATAATTCTAAAATTTATCCAATATTATTAGTATAATTTTATAAATATTATAAATTTAATATTTAATTTAAACCATTATTTACATGAAAAATACAAATTTTAAAATTGTAACTAATTTTATAACATTTTGAAAATTTATTTACGATCTCCTCAAATTATCTTATAATCAGAAAATTAAAAAATATTAATTTATAAATGTGTTTTATGGAAATAAATTCCATGAAAATAATTATATTAATTATATTATTGAAAAAAATACTTATGTTTTATAAAAATATAAAAATATAAAAATATAATTTCTAATAAAATTATTTACTTATAATATGATAAAATTATATCATATTTTTTATAAGTTACAAAATATATATTTATACAATCAGGGGTGTGGTTACTATTCTATTTTCTTATTTACTATTTATATGGGTCAAATAAATATTTTAGAGGTCATGTTTCTATTCAATTGGTTTAGGTTCCTTAATTTCAATGAGTACTTAGTATTCCATTCATTATTCATTTATAAAGTTTTATTGAGTTCTTAATGTGATTAACTAGGTTATACTAAATGAAATAATTATAAAAATGGAATTTCCATTGATAAATATTCTGATTGTTACATTAATCTTCCATTATGAGATTTTGATATCTATATTTCATTTTAAATTCTATGTTGAGAAGAGATGAGGGTACTTCTCCTTCATTGCTTCCTCCATTTCCCATGTTGCCTCTATATAATTTTGGTTCTCCCATAGTAATTTGATCATGTAAGTATTTGAATTGCATAGAACATTATCTATATGATCCACGATCCTCAATGGATTCTCCTCGTATGTGAGAACATTTTCCAACCACGCCACCTCTGAATTTTGTACATGTGATGGATCTGTTATTTAAATTTTCAAGATAGATAAATGGAATAAATCGTGTACATGATAAATAGTAGGTGGATGTTTTAGTTGATAGGACATAGATATAATATGATAAATAAATAAAAAAGGGGTCAATGTACTTGGGACATTGATTCCCTTTCTTCCCCAGTCACATGATCCTCTTCCATGGAGACATACTGTGGAAGAACATGTCTCTAAACATAAACCCCATGTCTCGTCAACGATTTTATGCATAGATCTTTTGCCGACTCTTGGTAGACATGATATAATGATTAATGGTTTTCACATTTTCTACCATTTGAATAACCATTTATGGTTTTATAAGAATATGTTCATTTACCTCATCCCAGCATGTCGGTAGCCTTCACATTTTCCATTAAAAGGCCTAATATGGAGAAATGTTTTTGATCGGTTTTAAATTTTTGTCATAGGAGAATTAATATAAGGGAATCGATAAGTCCCATACTCATTTCAAGTCCATAGAACTTGATCTCAACATTTATTCCAGTGTATGAATTGTTCATTAAGATTGGCCATCGATTTGAGGATGAAATATTGTACTGAATTTAATCTTATTGTTTAGAACATGTTGGAGACATTTCCAGAGCATGGAGGTGAATATCGATTTTTGATTATATAAATTCTATAGTTTTACTCTGTACAAAATTATCACATAATTAATCCATATCCATGCATGTTTATCTAGTGATAAGTCCTCTTGAATTTTTATAAAATGAGATGTATTTTTATGACGATTCAGAACAACACATATTGAATTATTTACTGAAGATATATTTTGAGGTCCTGTTTCAATGTCCGTGGTGATGGTTTCCCATTTCCATATTGGTGTGGGTAAAGATTTCAATATCGATTTATAATTTTTCCGTTCAGCCCTAAATTACTAAAATACCAGGTACTCTAATTTATATTCAGTGTTATCCATTATCATATTTCCTAACCAAGAGTTATTCTAGATATCCCAATACATCTTTGTGCACCGAAGATGAATATACAAGGTTGATCTATGTGAATCGTACAAAATATCTATATTTATCTCTAAATTGGATGTTACACATAGTCACAAACCAAATCTTATGAATCTATCCACATCGATTTTGAACATTGAGGTTTTCCCGTTATTGATAATGTCCATCATTTTTTGAATTTCTACGTAATTATTTTGAACATAATTTATCTTCTTCATAAGGGATGGTTGAGCAATCATTTTATAGAGTACTAATTATTTTATGTCCTTAATAATTACCATTTACACCATTTGAAATTATAAGAAGATTTCATCCTTTTTAATTCTTATCATTGATAAATATGAATATTCTTTTCTACCTATAGCATCCTATACTTTATTTTTCTTTCCATTATGGTAGTATATTGAATATTTATAATACATAATGAGATAAAACCATATTCCCAGGATTATATTAGGATCCTTCTATGTGAATATATATTTGATCCTCTTATGATTTGTATATATTTTCAACTTCTCCCCATAGAGATAATGATGTCATATTATCAACCCAAAGATCACACTTGTGAACTCCAGATCATGTGTGGAACAATTCATCAAATGTATTATCAGCTAATTTAACAGTAAGGCCCTCACTTTATCATTTTTCATCAGTAAAACTCATAATACCTTATTATATGAACAACTATACAACATAAAGAGTTCTCTAATTTTTAGAAGTGTTAGTACTTATAAAGTGATAAGCCTCTTATTCTACACTTCGAAGTAGTATTAACATTTAATGGTATAGAAAAACATTACTCCCTTCTATGGTAGCTAAATTAGTGGATTTCTCAGTCACGAGATGTTCTTCCCAAGGAATCAATGGATCTCCATTACATAAGTTGGCCTAAGACACTATTTTACTGCCCTTATCATTGAAGGGTCGAAAAATATACCTTTTACGGTGATTAAATTCCCATTGAATGGAATTTACCCTATCCAAAACTCACATTTTCAATACTTTTAATAGAGTCTATACCTTATCAATTTTTTAAAAACAGTATTCAAATAATCATTATGTTCCTCCATTATCATGAAGTATATCATAGTTTCATCGACAAATTCTGCACAAATTGGTTGTCGTGATCTCTAAATAGACTATTAATTATGTCCATAATAAATTCTATAGCATTAGTGAGACTGAATGGAATTACTATGATCTTATAGTGTCCATATCTAGTTCAAAACAAATTTTTGGTAATTTCTTACTTCCTCACTGTTAATTAGTGATATCCTAACTGAAGGTCCAACATAGAGAAATAAATACCCAACATAGCTTATTAGAAATTCATTTATCTATTTGTGGGGATACTAATTCTTTATCAATATTTTGTAGAGATGATGATAATCAATGAAAAATCACATATATCCATCTTTCTAATTTATTTAGAGGACCGACATACCCCATTGTGAAGCAATTAGGTGTATAAAACCATTTTCTAGATTCAAATGTAACTACTTTTTTAGTTCTTATTTCTCAAAAGTGAATATTCTCTATGTTTTCATTCTTATAGGTAGAGTTATAGGAATAAAGACTGACAAAAATTACTTTTTTTTATTATCCCATCTCTTTTGAGGAAAAAATTAGAAATCAAACATGACATCAAATGCAAAAAAACATTCAAAAATCCCCAATAAAAAAATATTTAAGTGAAAAAACTCATTCAATCATATACAAAAGAGATCCTACCCATCATCATAAACATTAAATCAGTTTATCCTACTCATAAATTCATGTATAGTAGTCTTGTGAGTGACTGAACAAGCCTAGAACCAATAAAAATTACATACACAATCAAATATCAAAATAAAAATAAAATAATCAAGAGAAAACCAATGCTCTGGACTCCATCTAAAGTAATTTCTTTAAGAGAATAGTTGTACTGACTCTCAAAACTCAAACCGCAAGCCACCAAAATTCCATCATTAAATCAAAAATATCCATCCATATAATAAATCACACCATGATAATGATCACACCCAATTTTTCCATTGCTAAAGCTTCACAAAAAGAAACTAGATTCCCTAATATCATCACCAAAACATCCATTGCTTCCTTCAACCTTGCGTGTAGAGTCACCCACATGCTATCCAAGGTACCCCAGCCAGTACCTTATGCATCGGATGGATCAACCCCTTCACCACAGAACTTGAACATGACCCCTTCCCTATGAAGACTAGATCCCACCTCCACACCACATAAGAATTAGATTCCACCACTACTGAGGAAGAATAATGTCAGGCCCAAAAGACAGAAGCACAACCCTGTAGCCTCTAAAGGAGCACCAGATTGGTGTGGTAGTAGATCGACCCCAAATCGCACTAGATCTCAGCCCCAAAGGAGCACCAGATCTTGTCTTTAACACTGCAGAGAAATAGGATCTAGATGCTAATAATCTAGATCAAAACCCGAATATCGAGTAGAATAGGAATGAAACAGATTTAGAACCAGATATCGATCCCACACCACAGATGATATGAAAACTAGCCCCAATCCCAGTGAAGACCTGGCCACCCTCTCTGCATAAAAAATATCCTCATTCCTACAAGGTCACCATTCACCGTGATATAATCATACACACTTTGATCATTCAAGGGAGACTGAGGAAGAAACCGTAGCCCAATGGAGGAGATATGTGGCAACAACAAAACCCTAATCCACTAATACGACGCTTATAGGATCATCCTATATATTTCTAGAGTAATGTTCTATTGATATATCAACCACTCCATCAGAAGGAAAATAAAACACTTTGGGGGAAAGCATCAGTGCAGTACCTCAAAATGGGAACATCATCAAGAATTATTTTCTCCTTTTTATCAATAATTTGATCTATATATGATTCCTCATAATGAAATATTATCCACTATTGATACAATGATTTTGAAGGAGACTCATTCTCCTCATTACACTTGTACAAAACTAGAGTATGCCTCAGGAAGTAAATATTTATCTTCTTTTCCCAATAGTTAATGTTTTATTGGTATAAAAAGTCATTTAAATGAGAAATATAGCATAAAAAAAACGAAATAGAGTATGAAAAAAATTTATGTGTGGTTTAGTTGACTAAAATTAAAAGTTCATGAGTGAAAACATTGAATAATTTTTTTTTCTGGTTTTCTGTGCTCCCTGATAACTCAACCAACACATTATAATGTGGTGATTTAATTACTATACTAAACTTCCATGATATGAATGAAATATTTAAACCAAAATCAAATGGTAATTTCTCGTTTCATGAATGATTAACCAATGTATCAGTCAGAATATCATTGTCAGGATCCAACTCAATTGTAGTGATTTCATATTACCTTCCATTTTACCTTATTGGTTTTTTTGGATTGCCGCCAATATACCTTGGCATAAGGAAATGCCTTGAATAGTTCTCGTTTTCCATTCATTTGAAACAAAACACAATATGATGAGTGTTGCTATGAAGCTTCCATTATTCTTCCTCATTAGTGAGATTATTCATATCCCATAAATTTTTTTAGCCAAATTCTCTTCTCTTCCAAACTTTTAGCATCTCTTAGTTCCCTTTAAATAGTTTCCAAGATGATTCTTTCACACTTTTGACACATCATATGATGGGTATTATTTCCATAATGGGATTTATTAAATGATCCATTCATATTAGACTAAATTTTCCACTTTCTGTAAATTGGCACAAGAGGCCATTGAGAGTCTTGGATATCCATTTCAACATTAATGGAACCTATGAAAATATCCTCAGAAAAAACAATGTCTCAAATCACAATGACATTTCATAGACTCATCTTTAGTCTCATTAATATGTAATCCACATTGCATTAAGTGTTAATGAAAATTCTATAGGAATATCTTACCTTACATGTGATGTTTTCCCCATAATCATGAATTGACTCGTCTTCCAACTACATCAATATGTGGAATTCCATATCCATATTGTGATGGAGTTTTAGGGGAAATTTATGATGAATTGTTTTTTTATTCTTCCCAATATATTGAATAAAATTTATCTGTAGAAATTGTGTTATTGATTACTGAGAATCATGGATTTGCTTCCCCATGAAAATGATATAATTATAGAATAACCTTCTCTTCTTATAAGAACTTTATAATAGCTAATATCATACCAATTCAGTCAATCCATTATTCTATGATGTTTGGATTTACATGTCCACTAAAGATGGTATTCCCTTTTCACATGAAGTATTCAACCACAACATGTTGTTTCTTTTTATATGGATGGAAGTCTATATGATTCATGTTATTATTCATAACATAAACCAATTGGTAATATACTATCAGGACGTTTTGAGCACCCATTCCCATCATATTTGGCATATCATTTGGGAAATCATCACAATGCCTATCACATTGATTATTGGCACATGTTTTTATAATTCCATAAATTAACTAAAAAAAATAAAGTAAAAATAAGGGGATTGATTTATTATCTATTAAGAATATAAATAAAATTTATGATAGAAGGATAATATTTAAATAAAAAGTAAATCCTAAATTTTGATATCCTATGTTTCTTTGTAGGTTATCTACGGTGATTGAAGTATACCTTGGTTTCTTACTAATTTTGTATATTCATAGTCTCTAAAAATAACTAGATCTTTCCCTAATAGCTACAATAGTGACACTAGCCTTTTATACATATTATTACATGATTCTAAGATAAAAAAACCATCAAATACAACCAATGATCATAATGTCTATTATATTTTTATAATTATGTAAATAAGTATACATCATGACACCAAAAATACAAAAAAAAATTATTTAACCATCATAATAATCTCCTAACAACATTTGAGACCTAATATAAAAATTATATAATCTTTGGAATACACAAACAAAAAGGATGATCTAGAAAGCATTGTATGGAAATATAAATATGAATAAAAATGGACATGGTATAAAGGAATAACATAATAAAATAAAAGGTATGTAACAAGAATGAAAAATGAATTATAAAAATTATAACTTGGAAAGATTAGTAATAACATATTATGAATGTGGAAAAAACATATAACATGACATTAACATGAGTCAAGGATAGTATCCATGAAATAGTGGACAAAGTACCATAAAGGAATCATGTTCACTCACTATCCTAACATAATTTCTCTTGAGACTAAAAATTACACAATGAATTGGAGAATTATTTAGGAACACCCATCATAAAATGTTAAGGAATATTTTTTTCCTCATTAATAATCAAACATAAGAAATAAAACATTAACGTAAGGGTTACCCATGGAATGAATTCAGAATCATAAGAATATATAAAGGAAAAAAGGGGATATTATATTTTTTTCTTGAATGAATGAATTTAAATCCTGTATGGACCATAATATGGGAAAATAGGAATATATCACTATAATTTATATCAAAATAAAGTGAAAACATTTCCAAACAGTGTTTAATAAAATTCAAAATTAAAATAGATTAATGCGGTTTAAGGAAAATATTAAAAAGCATTTAAAGATGAAAAAGAATAATATTTTATATAAAACAAAAATTAAACCAAGATATTTTTTCCAGATAAAATGAATTATTTCATAAATATTATGGTGGATAAAAATATATTAGTTTGAGAACATTAATATGGGAAAGAAATCATGAAGTTTGATTTAATTTGTATTTCGTATTAGGAAGAATTGGGAATGGAACTTTTTAAAACATTTATTTCCCAATAAAATAATGCAGTTTTTGTCTAGGTACAAGATTTTATAACATATAAATATAATATATAAAAGTTACACAAAAATATAACATCATTACATTGGAGTAAAGAGTGAGAAAAAGTATCCTAAAGGAAAAAATGGTGGATCGGGTTGAATAACATACCTTATGATCCTAAGTAATCTTCACATGATTTTATGTCATGGATAATCAAATTAAATACATAAATTAATTAACTAAGGAACATTATATACATGTATTTTATTTATTATTATTTTATTTTGTTCATTCATGTCCTTTTTGATGAGCTATAAGATAAAATTTTATCATTTGGGAGTGTTAATTTCAATAGTTTTTATGACCGATTACTTGTATACAAGCTTAGAAAATAATTTAAAAAAATAATGTTTTTATAGAATTGAAACTATATGTTATTAATATAAATACGTAATCTAAAATGGTTAACAAAGTGTTTTTTTTAATTTGTAGTGAGGATGAATCATTGGATATGACGTTAGTGATAAACATTTAGATTATTTATGGAATTTTTATAGTCATCATGAAATAGTTTTGTTTTATTAATTAAAATAATCAATATATAACAGTTCTAGAACATTAAATAATATTTATTAAATATATTATAATGTAGTTTTTATATACAAATAATTTTATGAGAAGTCTTGAAGGAGATAAAGAAAAATGAAAACATTATTGTCCTTGAATGTGATAAATTAACACATCAAAGAAGAAGCTTTCATTTATCAAACATAGGTAGAGGGAAAGATAATGATGATGAATTATATAATTTGAATAAAAACATTCCTATAAATTTATATTAATGGAATTATCCTACTATTTTCCTTAGAATAGGTGGGGATACAGTATGAAAAGAAAAGATCGTTAATGAAATTAAATGAAAAGAAATTAGATTTTACCTATTGAATATTTCATCTTGAGAACCTCCTTTGGGGGGTTGGTTTTGGTACATTTTTTATAACAAATGATTCTATATTTGGTGGGATGTTTTTGAAAAAAAAAACTATCAGAATTTGGACATGTCTCTATGAAAGTGATGTGTGAAAAGAATAGGTGGTGCGGGTTGTATTGGTATATAAGAGGGTTGTTTTCTCATTATTTTGTTGTTTAGTTTATTATTTTTATCTGGATAAGAAAAATTGAGCATTCTTGTGAAGGAATACTGTTACTAGTGCATCTTAATTCAAACCATTTTTCACTTACTTCATCCATAACTTAGGAATGACTAAAAAATTCCTTTATTTATATATACTCTAAATTATCATATTTTACTATCCACCAAAAATTAATATATTTTAGAAGAATCAAAAAAAAACATTACCCTAAGCATTTCTAAATTTTTAGAATTTAAATATAGACAACATTTCATGAAAATCATTTTCTAAATATGGAAAAATTAACTTTTAATTTAAAACATCATATAATTGGCAAATACATATTTTAAAATATTAACTGATTTTATAACACATAAAAATTAATTAATGTCTCATAAAATTATATTATTATAATACATCAAAAAAATATTAATTAATGAATACATATTATGGAAAAAATATTATTTAATAAAATTAAATTAATTATAAAATTTTTAATAAACACATATGTTTTACAAAAATATCATCTACTAATAAATAATTTTTTCTATATTTATTTACATATATTATGGTATAATTAAATCACATTTTTAGTTATAAAATTCGAAAATTATACATATAATTTTATGGGTGAGGTTATTATTCTAATGGTATGTTTACTATTTATAAGGGTTATATTATTATTTCAAAGGTAGTGTTACTATTACATTGGTTTAGGTTTCTTAATTTCTTTAAGTACTTATTATTACATTAATTCATCTTTTACAATGTTTTCACTATGTTATTTATTTTATTTTATTTTATTATACTATATGAACTAATTATAAGAAGTGAATTTCCATTTATTTAATTTTGGGACATTATATTTCATTCTTTAAGATTATGAAACCAGTGGTTATCACAATTTTGAAATTGTGAGGATATAATTTTTTACTGAACATTTCATCAATGTCCTCCCAAATAATTCATTGATTATGTTTTTCTATGTAAGATAAATCCAACTATTAGAGTGAATTATCCTCTAATATATAGGTTTCGAACATAATATTTTCATCTACTAATTTTCAAAAAGAATGAATATTCTATTTATTCAGTTTATTCACACTCCTGTTTTTTTGGATTATGAACCCCCTCAATTCACAGGTAAATTCTTCATCCAAAACTGTAACTAATCACATGTTGACTCAATTTATCATTAAAATTTCTAATGTCAATAGTGTGTTGTTCTTGAAAAACACCCAATACAGGTTCATATTTCACCATTGGTTCATCTGAAACCACATTTTTAGCTACTTCTTCCTTCTAGTTTTTATGGTGTATTCCTTATTCCATTTCAATAAGTAGAAAAATAAACTATTAAGAATATTAACCTATAGAAACTATAGTCATTACTAAATTCCAAAACATAAAAAATAGTTATATCTATCATAAGTAATAAATAGTACAACAATCAATTAAAAGGTAAACCTTATTATTATATTTTCAATAATCATATGAGTATAAGATGAAAAATTCGTACTTTTGGTAATTATTATCACAACGCGTTGTTTAAAACCCTCATCATATAAACCTATAATTATGAGATAAAAACACTCCAGGACGTTTATTACAACCATTTCTTCCAAAAATATCAATGGTAATATAAATCATAGAAGAAAAGGATAAATATATTTTTATACTATAAATTTCATTTTATGAAAATATTATATCATTACTATCAATAAAAACTCAAGGAGTAAATAAAATTACTTTGATATGAAACTAAAATACATAATAAATTTATACCATTATCCCAAAAATATATTTCAAAAAACCATGACCGATACCATTTTTTAAACCATGGACTTTCCCATTTTCTTGGGAAGTGGAGAAGTGTTTGTGGCTTAAGGTTACATTCATAATATAGGCTTACCGTAAATTTCATGGGAATTATAGGAAAATGGTTGTGATTTTCTATAAAAAAACACACAACCTACCAAGATATATACAATATCGAGTAATGGACTAAATAATTCATATACATAAACCACATAACTAAATAACATACTAATATAGAATAACATCAAAGTACAATAGAGAAATAAAATTAATTTTAATTATAAGAATCCATTTATAAATACCTAAAATAAAAATTAGACCATTTCATACCATGATTTAGACACTTCCAAGCTCCAAATTTAATATACGTACCATGATTTCAAGGACCAACACTAGATAAGTATGACATGTGACCCTTTATTGTATCCTAGTTGATGAGATCTACAAATGGAAAAAAGTGACCATGAAGTGGGTGAGTTTAAAAATTAATAGGATTTTCACAAATAACTACCATTTCATTCTACTAGTAAATGAATAGGTTTTCACATAATAATAAACATGGAGAAATTTTAGATAAGAAAAACTAACCATACTGTAAACAGATTTAATATAAAAACATAATGATATATAAGGTTCTTAAATAAATTCTATTTCTATAATAATAATCAACACATTTTACAACCTTGTTAACACATAATGAATGAAATCTTGGACCTCAATATACTCACGAGTGGTAATTTATCTTATCACTATGTGGTCACTTGGTTACCAACTTGTTGGTGTTTCATCCAACCATGATCCATCCCAAATTATCATTTTTATGGAGATATATTAAAAAATTACCCATAAAAATCATTATTACTTGATGTTGGTAATTACCAATACTACCTGTATTAGATAAACACGGACACACACAACACCATCATTCTAATATTATAAACAAAATTTTCATTTATGAAAATACCATATTTCAAAACCCACTATATTGAAATCAGATCACCAGGGGTTTTCAATCAATTTCACAAGATATTTCTAATACAACATAAATATTATTTAGACAATATCAATCTATTTTGTTCTATAAAAGTAGATTGGGAGAGAAAACAACAACATCAACAAGATTAGCATAATGGATTAAATATTTTTGTCATGGATTAAGCCATTTTCCTTCCATCCTTTTACAAAAATCCAAGAAGATCTCATCAACAAAAATATGATCCCATATATCCAGGTGTAACTAGACTGATATGTGGTTCTATTCAAGCCAATTGAAGGATATACAACATAAAAAGGGAAAATGTATCCCTGATCTATTGATTCAACAAGCGAACACTCAAATATTTTATGTTACCAGGCATCAGACGTTGAAAGATAGCATAATTTGCCTATTGAAATCCTAGAAGTCTAAAGGGATAGAAAAAAATGTGTGAGAAATAAATACATTTCATCCACATAGAAACTTTTTGGGAACAATAATTTACATTATTTGTAACTCATATATAGGTATCCAATTTTATTGAGGCCACATACACTGAAAATTGCACCGACTTGTTTTTTTTCTGAAAAAACCAATTACACAATGTGTAACTTTTATACTCCATGTATTAGTTTTATATTTTTTCTATCAGCCAATCCCAATTTTCACATATCTAGTTAAATTAATGAATACCCTTGAAAAAATCTTCAAGAAATGATGGAATTCCTTAAATAAGGTGTGCTACAACTATGTGTAGTACTATTATTAATAAAAAAATTATTTAATTTATGTAATATGTTATTATGTTAATTTTATTTATTTAATATATGAAAATAAATGGTATTATATTAATAATCCTAAAAAATATATGTTTCATCACCCACTGATCATGTCGACCTAGTACAATGTTCATCTATCTAATTTTATAGTTGCATGGTTGAGACACGAACAACCCCTTCCTGTTGAACTCGCCAACATAGGTCTATATGGAATTTCTCAACACCATAAAATTAGTTAGATTAGATAATGAACACAATTATGACACCTTTGATACTCTATTGTGTCATGGAATCCTTAAGGACAATATAATCATATAATTGGAATTCAAAATCCCACTATACCTCCTCACAAGATCCATTATATGTTCCAAAATTATAATACCTCATACAAAGGATGACTATTTTTTATAAATTATAATTTGTAATAAATTTGATATATTTTTGTACTTTTTGATTCCAAAATTGTCCATGTTTCTCATGATGGGTCCTCTATGTGCCTAATATCTTTGAGAGAAGTGTGAAATCCAAAAACATTATATATTTTATAAAACATTACTACTAAAATTATTTTGATTTTCGGGTGTCTAATCTCATATATGGATTTACAATAGTATCTTATAAAATCATGGATTCATTTAATGAAAATTTTTATTAATTTACCTCCGATTTTACCACTAGAAAATATCTATAACACTCTCAAAAATACAAATATGGATTTTAAAATTACAAGAAAAAATAGGATAATTTCAATATGAACAACAAGGAAATACATTGAAATAGTAATTTAATTAAAAAGTCAGTAGAAAATAATAATCAATTGTTATCATTTAAAGGATGCACTAGAATAAATGAACAATACCATTTTTTAAATATCTAATAGTCTTCAACCATGCTCTACAGTTCTGTTGGAATGGATCTCAATCTATAAAGGATTTATCCCCCCATAAATCATAGATCCACATTCATTTCCTTTAATATTTGGTTATATAAGGGTTATGTGTGTTAAAAATGAATAAAATATTTTTTTATTCATTTAAAATAACTTCCCCACAACTGGGAACTCGTATAACCATTCTGAAAAATTATACAATCTCTACCATAGAGTAAATATTACATTAATTAATCAAGATAATATCCTAATTAAAGTTAATTTACTATAATATCATTTATTAATTAAAATGTTAAATTACCAGTATGAATCCCAAGTGAACATCAACAAATCCTTTAAGGATGTAATTATATTTTCCGTACATATCATTTCATTTTTAAATGGGATATCATTATGTTTAATCCATGACAACCAACACTATGATTATTTCTATCATGTTTTGAGGTTCCCTCACTGTGTTGGCTTGCCTATGGTGACTAGCCATTACCATGATGTTCAAGTGTTCATAAAAGGGAGGAAAACAAATTATTTTCTTCTTTTTTACTTACCTAAAGTGTATAAACATGGAATAGGGGGATTATGATGTAATATATTGTGGGTATTAAAATGTATAATCATATATGGAATAATATAGTATGGATACTCTTATTATGTTTTGATAACTCCTACCATCGGAAACGTTGGTAATTTATTTGAGAAGCGGTCCCTTTGATTATACCCCATGGGATTATGGGGTACAGTCGAGATACGATCGTGTTGGTTCATACAAGAAACCAACCAGGCCTCCGGGACAAAAAGGCTAATAACTCACAGACCGGGCGTCCGATTGATGCGCCGTCTGCTATGTTGAGACCCCTATGACATGGATGTCCTTTGAGATACATCTTCATGGGACTTCATGACACTTGGAGTATAGATCAGTAGTTCGTGGACTAGATCCTCCTAGAGACGACCATATAGAGTACGGAGACCTAGTAGTTGTCTGAGACCTGATGACCGCTTGTCTAATTCGTTTCAGAGTGACTTGACTAGCCCAGTGTGGAGCACTACTATGTGAGGTGGCAGACCTATGGCAGAGGAGCACTACTTTGTGAGGATTCATACCTACAGTACTGGATAGATGGAGTACCTCTATAGGCTATCAAGGGGAGCGCTATTGTGTGAGGCGGCAGACCCATGGCGGGGAGGACTACTATGTGAGGCGGAAGACCCGCGGTAATCGATAGGAGGAGTACCTTAGCAGTCTAAGGTTAGTGAGTTGCACCTTGGAGTCATGACATGACTACTGTGCTCGACAAAGGAGGAGTTCTCCAACATCCGTGGTTTCTACATCTAAAATAAAATCCTGGTTTGAGCTGAGTCATTAACCTTTGTGTTTTCCTCATGATTGAGATGGGTTACTTGATAACTTAGGTATATGTATGGGCATATACATAAGTAATGTTAATCCGTTGAAATCGTACTTTGTGGTTTATCTTTGTCAGATTTTGTGAGACCTTGTGGGTCTGAGGGTCCCTACTGAGTATCGTTATACTCACCCATGCACGAGCTATGCATGCACATCGTTGTGTTGGATGCAGACGATAGACAACACTGACAGAGGCTGAGAGCGCTAGGACTGGACAATACCCGATGGTGGACACTTGGTGTGACTGCACACAGAGTGTACCGATAGATGCAGAGTGCCGAGGAGGACATTTTTACCTACCCTTCAGGTAGGAACATGGAGGAAGATCCAGGAGATGCTTTCACGTTTCAATTGTTTTTTTTATGTACTTTCTTCAGTTGTAGTTGTACCTATTTGTTGGGATTTCATTTCCGGCTCCTTTGTACTTTCAGCACTACATTTGAATACAGTTTTTAATTAGTGTTTTCTTCCATTTTATCCTCGGTAGTTTGTGTTTACGTTTTATAATGGCAACGACTTACAAGTTTTAGGGAATTACTCCTTTGGTGATAGTCGCCGGCCCCGAGCCTATGGAAGGTGGGCTTGGGGTAGTCACAATGCGGACCCCGGGGGATGGGTCGTGAAAAATTGGAATCAGTGACACTTCGTTTCTACCTTGGAACTAGGAATCTGATATTTACATTCTACGAAACAATAGTGTTAAGGGTACTAAGTTTGGGTTTCAGTTCAGGGAGTCTAGTATTGGTGCATGCGGCCGAAGTATCCATACACCTAGACCATGACTTATGATTTCTGACTCAGGGGATGAAAACACTTATTACGTGTGTGTTCTCAAAATTTTTCAATTAGTCATCTCAAACCAGATCATCTCACTAGTTATAATCTTTAATCGTGTCGCATATGTTTCTTTCAAGATGCCTCCCCAAAAATGACTAGCTAGGGCCCCAAGAGTTGTACGTAATGATAGCCCGCTGAGTGGTGAGGACTCATTATAGGGCCCTCTTCTAGCTGAGGCACCAATGAAGGCACCAGTTTTACTAACACCTGTTGGGCCACCGATGCCACCAGCCCCAACAGGCGATGTACACCGCATGAGTACGCTGCATGAGTTCAAGCGCCAGAGGCCACCCAGGTTCCGGGTAGAGATGCACCCACATGGGGCTGAGGATTGTCTTGAGGCTGTGATGAGTGTTTTCAGGCTAGTAGGGACACCAACAGACTTCATGGTGATCCTTTCTGCCAGCCTCTTTCAGGTAGCAGCATGCAGATGGTGGAGCTTGATGCTCTTGATGCATGAAGAGGCGATGCTACTCTATGTAGAATTTGAGAACCTATTCCTGATAGAGTGTGTCCCAGCCACCCTTCGAGTGGCGCAGATACATGAGCTACTATATCTACAGCAGGGTAGAATGACAGTGGAGCAGTACTCAGAAAAGTTCACTAACCTCTTGTGTTACTCCACTGATATGGTATGGGACCTGTTCTTCAGCGCCCAGACATTTGAGTAGGGACTCAGGTAGAGATCATAGCTTCAGTTATCTCTCACAAATTACCAATGCAGATAGGGGTTTTGGTGCAAGCCCTCTTAGTGGAGAGTTTCCTTCCTGAGTGGTCTCCAGCAGCAGGACCCAACACTAGCCGACATGCATCAGAGTCTTCTGCAGATGGCAGTAGACATATGATGCAGAGGTCCAAGTGGACCAGACCTAAAGGTTGTCGACCGCATGACACAAGTTAGGTAGTACAAAGAACCTAGGTTGGAGACAGAGCCAGACCTGCTAGGAAGTGTTACTCATGAAATGGACAGGGTGACATGGCTCGTGACTATCCGACCCGCCGCTCAGACGATCAACATATAGATGAGGGAACGACCTGGTAGAGGTAGATATTTGATTGAGGGACACCGCAATGATCAGGAGACCGAGGAAGAGGATATGACCATGCAGCTAGTGGTGGATGACGCTTCGAGGTGTTTCCACCACCTCCACTAAGAGTTCCACCCCGATCGCAGGGAACAGGTGGACAGGTGAAAGCATAACTCCAAGAAGCTGAAGCATATGACTATGGAGCTCCGAAATATTTGGATAAGAGAGGGAAAAGTTCCAGGCATAGAGGCCATTGTTCATGATGCCTCAAGATTTGATAATGTCGTTGTTTTTGGTTTCATTGTGTCTTTGTACCTTGAGCTGCGGTAATAAAAGACACTTGTCCTTATGATGTTTTATTTCCTTAATTTTTGTGTGATTAATACTAAGCAGTTCCGGTTTAAACTGTTGACTTGACCCTAACTTTTTAGATTTCTACTAGAGGAGACCTAGTAACCACAAACTGATGCCGACAGTTTGACTCAACCCTTGGAGATGAGAGTAATGGTTGGATCTCTTGGTAGTAGCGTCAAAGCCTTACGACATCGTCCGTGACATGAAATAGTATCATTGAAGTCATGATTGACTGTATTAGGCAAATGATGTGGTTCATCCAGGTAGTGAGACTGGGTTTCCATTTTCGACAAAGGAGAATTCTTAGCAGTTCGTGTAAAACGTAGGAAAAGGAGGGCGAAGTCGAGTTCTTACAATTGGCTAGTCTCACCATTATTTTATTGAGCAAATGATTTATAGTTTACTCTAATCTCAATAGTATATGGTGTGTATTTTTTCAGAAGTATGTGATCATGAGACAGCGGTAACAACATGAGTTCCTCCAGGAATATGACTTCGAGATAGTCTATACTCCTGGGAAGGGGAATGTAGTAGAGGAATCTCTCAAAAGGATATTAGGCATTCAGCTGCTAGGAGAGGCGACAGAGTAGCTGAATGCCTTACATAAATCCTTTGTGGATAGAGATAGCGCAACCTATCTACAGTCTCTTATAGTCACTCCTCCACTTCTTTAGCAGATTAGGCAAGGTTGCATACTGCCTGGCCCTTCCACCTCAGTTTCACCGGGTGCCTAATGTCTTCCACATATCACAGCCGAGGAGATGCGTGGATGACCCGTCCCACATCTTCGAACACATGGAGATGGACATCGATGATGGGGTGACATTCACAGAGGTCCCGATGGTGATCTAGGATCGACAGGAGTTGTTACTATGTGTACGGTCGATTCCTCTAGTGCGCATTCACTGGCAGCATGAGAATCTGATAGAGATCTCCTGGGAGCGGGATGCTCAGATGCGTTTTCAGTAACCCCTTTTTTTACCTTACTGTGTGTTGTAGCTTTAATGGGACTTAAATCCATGAGGTGGGGGTAATGTAAAGACCCGTAAATTTCGTGGATTTTTTTTTTAATTTCTTTTGAATTTTACTAGGCCTCAGTTTCTGACGACCCTTGATTCCAAGGCCCAGTGTGCCCGGAATCAATTTATGAATTTTGTTTAGGTACGATCAGTAAACATATGTACGAGTTTTTCTATCTTTTGAATCGGTGTTCAGAATTGAAATCCGAGGACACTGATAAAATCACAATGCTGCTATTCTCTTAAGGAGACCTTTATCGTAGTTTTATTTGCACAGGAGGAGAAGTTAATTTTTTGATATCCGTTAATAAAATTATAAAAATTATGTGTACAGAATTTTTATTTTATGGGGGTTATTTTTCCTCCAAAGAGGATTGTATGTGGGGACCCCACCTCATATAACCTCCCATTGGTGAATAATGGTGTTGGGGACCACACGCACCCTATCCTCTTCAACTCTCCTCTTTAACACCATTGAACCCCCATTAACTCCTCACCTTCCCCCTCACTTTTACTATAACAACCCACTAATTAATGAATCAAAGTTATTAAATTAATTTAAATCTAGCTTTTGAATTTTAAAATGCTTGTCAATGATTAAATAATATGGGAGCCTATTATTTTAATGTGTTTCTAAAACTTTGATAGGATTGGGGAATAACTCTTTGTGGAATATTTTTCCACGATGAAGAACACACAATGTCTCAAAGAACGAGAGGTAACATTTTCTTCTTGCACTTATTCAATAGGTACAAGGACATGAGGATACATTTTATCACCCCAAGCTTCCATCGTATGATTCTCTTTGAATAATACAGTAGCATGTGTTGTATGCAACTTCGAGATTCTAACACACTGTGACCAATCAAAGAATCCGTTATGAATAGTAAGACCCACTTTTTGAAATTTTATAAATTTTATCAATCAAAATGGAATTAATTTTTGGATTCAGAATATTGAAATTAGCATAGGGTGAAATTTTGGTACTTTTCGGATAACTTTTATATTTTGATGAATAGTGAAAATTACTATATTTTAATTAAAAACAACTTTTTTATTAAAAATAATTAATAGTGATAAATTATGAATTTGAGTGGTTTTAAAGTATATTAATAATATATTTTTACCATTTAATACAATTTTGGACATTGAACATAATTTCACAATTAAACCGGACATAAACAAGTGTCAATCTTTTGATAGTTATTATCAATTAAAAACCCGCTTTTTGTTTTAACAAGGAGAATTACTTTTAAATTATTTTTTTCCACTTCTATGTTTCGAATTTAGAAAAATGGATTCAATATTTGGAATCAGGATGTCCAAATTATGTAAATAAATAACTTTTATTTTTAGACATTTTGAATAATTACTTCGGTAAATATTTTATTTACCATGGTTAAAGGATAAATCCGTTAAATAAGGGTAAAAAAATAATATTATAATAATAATAAATTAACATAAAACAGGTCCTAACCCTATTGGTTGATACATTCCCAACCATGGGCATCTTTGGGTCGATTTTGGGACCCCATAGATCCACTTTTAATTGATAATGACACATTATATTAATTATGTTAAAGTAAATACAAAATTGACATAAGCATATATCTTTTAGAAAAACAATTTTTACATAGATATATATATATATATATATATAATATTTTTGACTATAACAATTCATTATCAAGATAAAAAGATTTCCTACATAATGGTATTTTATTTATAATTGTTAGACATTGAATAATTAAATCTATTTTTGACACAATAATGATTCAGTATTTTCCTTATTAATGAAAGAATCAAATAATTTGTATTATAAAAATTAAAATAAATATAATTTGAAAGTTTTGATGCCATACACGAATTTTATTGATTAATATGAAATGTTATTATTTCTTAGATGAATTTGGTTCGAATTAATAATGATGTTAATACTTTAACAAAAAATCAATTATTAAATAGTGTCAAAATTGACATAAAAGAATTTTTTAAAAAATTTTTATATTATTAATTGATGTTATATTCAAAAAAATTTATTTATCAGCCAAAGAACTTATATCACGATAGGTGTATCATTAATGAACCACTTGGGGGGTCTCTTGGATGTATATAGTATTTTTATTAACTATATAATATAAAAATACAAAGTGACATGGTAAATGTCAAACTAATTAACGAAGAGTTAAAAATAAAAGATAAGGTTAATATAATGACCCAAACCAATCTAAATTCTATTGGGTGAAAGTATTTTGACCCATCCCCAACTTATACTTCTAATAATCACCTTTGGAGCCATTAGAATCCGAATATGAATTTCCTATAAATTAATACTTTCAGTTTTTTCTAAAGAGCCCCTCCTCCCCATTATAAATGGGAACCACTTCTTACCAATTCTTTACACCTTCAATGCCTTTTTGCTGGGCCATATTTTTCCCAAATACTCCCCCAACATCCCTCACTTCAACCTAGAGGCATTAGATTGATTATAAAGCCATCCTAAGGATCCCTTTTTATCAAATAAAATATAAGAACATGAAGAAGAGGTAATGTTTTCACCACCCTCTTTCAAGTTCTATTCTTCTTCCACTTTTTCGTTCTTTGTTATTCCCATTCAAAAATAATAACTCTAGTATCTTATATATACTATGATGTTATTATAAATATGGTACTACCATATTCAGTATTCTATCAATCCTTTGAATGACATGTCACCATACGTGCGTACGTACATCTTACCGTCTCCACGTCATGGTGTAATTGTTATTCAAAACATTATTATTTGGATCGGTATAAATATTATGTGTAATTCAGGTAAATAATAAATATAACATGATAATGATTATGTATATATGATATACCATCCAATTATATATTATTTTAATATCAAAAGAATGATATTCTCGCTCGTGCGTACGTACAGACTTCCATCTCCCCGAATGCGATGATATTTATTTTAAAAATAATCATTAAGGACTTGATATCATTCTGAATATGAATAAGATACAACATATCCGTAACAAACACATCTTATGAAACAAAACATATAAGTTAAAACCTGAAATGATGATAATACTAAGATATTATTAACAAAGCAATGTTAAAAGATCATATATGATATCATATTAATGAATATGATTATTGTATAATTTAATAACAATTATTTCACCATTATATAGGAGGTTAACATACCCCCAACCATGGAAAAGTAAAATGTAAGGGTTTATTTCATAATCTCTTCATTATCCGAGGTTGTTAATACATGATTATCTACTGGGACCTCTTTGTCATCTACATCCATGTTTCTTAAAATGTTTTTTAAATCATTATTACTATTTTAAAGACTATGGGATAAAGTCATTTATACCCATGTTGACTTTTTATAAGATGTTTATAAAGGAATATTTTTGTCGTTTTTCAAACAAGGTCCTTTTTAACCTTTTCGACAGAATTAAGTTACGAATGTCTTTTTTAACTTAAAAGGTGGGTGCGGCTATTTTCCACCATTATAAAATCATCAAAGCTTCGCTTACATGTTTATAATAATATTTGAAAAGTAAATTTTTTATTTTATAATTATGTGACTTTTAAATGATTTAAAAAAATGAGATATTTCTCTCAAATATATTTGATTTCATCTATGTCAACATCCTTTGATGGATTTTAAGCTTATTCAAAGTTTATTTATTATGATACAAAACATCCATATTGTATTGAAGGTTTTGTGATATGTTTGACTATGGATGTGTTATTTTTATACAATTCATTGTTTATGGAGATATTATTGACAATTTTTATGCTATTTTTAATACGAATTTTTATGTTATATTTAAACCCATTCATGTGAGGAATGCATTGGACTTAGTAAGTGACGGGTGGTGCCCGCTATAGCTCCTCGATGCATCGGTAGGTCTCATGAGACAAACTAGTGTCCTAGCATAAGGCCTTGACAAAATCTTATTTGTAGTCTTGGCATGAGGTCTTGGCTATGTGGTTATGATAGTCTGTCATTATGCACTCCATCATTATGAACCTGGTTACTGATATTTCATGTGAATATTCTACTAGTAGAATATAAATGTGAATAAGTAAATGAAATTATTTAATTTTATCATTGCTATATTATGTTGAAGTTCATTTTTAAAAGGCTTTTTTTTAGTTATACATTGAATTAAATGTTTATTCTTATTTATGAATGTTTCCACTATATTGTTATACTTATTGAGCATCTAATCTCACCCCTTTCAGTGTTTTATGTTTCCCAGGATGTGAAGAATTAATTTATGAATGACCTGTAGAAATATTATGAGGGTATATGAGTGTGGACTATGGAGACTATGTTGATGTAATTTTCATTTTATGATGTAATTTAAGACTAATGAATATATCTAGTGATTCTAAGGCTACTAAAATAATTTTCCTTTCGAGACTTATTCATTTGTGATCATGCCAATATTATGTAATAATGCACTGACTCGAGGTAACTGGGGTCAGGGCGTTACAATTGTTATCAGAGGAAGTTTAGTAAAAACCTTAGAAGCTATATTTAGATAAAATCTGATTATAGAACATATCCCTATGATAGAATTTGAGGATTAGTATAGAAGAAAATCCTAGAATTTTGGTATTGTAGTGATTTTTTTAAGTTTTACGAGCAATAAATCCCTGTCTAGATATGAGAAAGTAGAGGCGGCTCTGGCACAGATGTACCTAGGGGTAAAACCTGAAAACACCTCTTTGAGCTAGACTCGAACTGGAACTAGTGCACGACAACATGCCTTGCTACACTCTTGGTTATGACACTCCTGGGGGTTATGCTTAGGATAATTCTCATTTTTTTTACAAACAATTATAAAGGGTTTATGAGAATATACTTCCTCAGAGAAATTTTTCTTATGATTATGGATTATATCCATAAATAGTTCAATTTATTTTAAGTGTTTTATAAGTACGGAATTATGTATTTTTATTCATAAACTGATCTAGTTTATGCCATTGTTTATAAATGGAACCTAGTGGAAGAAATGGAAACCGTATCAATGCATGCACTCCATGTATGGATTTCCCTCTTTCTATAGATAATTATAGTGGAGATGGTGATACAACTGATATTGATCAACTAATAAACATACTTCGACAACTCACTCAGGTTATGAATAATAACCTTACCCGTATGGAGCACCCTAATCCACAGTGTGGAGTATCAATTTTAGATCACTTCATGGGGAAACAACCACCAATAATCAATGGGAGTACAAATCCATTAGTAGCTAAGAAATAGATGTGTTCCCTAGAGAAAATATTTTAGGCTTTGGGGAGTAGTGAAAGGTAAAAAGTTACCAAGACAGTTTATCACCTCACTAGAGATGCTAATCAATGGTGGTCATTGATTCAAAACATTAAGGAAGATGATGAAGTATCAAATATGGAATGGAGGGAGTCCAGAGAGCTTTTCATAGAAATATACTTTCTTCGTGACCATCGAGCAGATATGGAAAGGAAATTTCTGAGTCTGAGACAAAAGGTGGATGAGAATGTCACAAAGTATGAGGCTAACTTTAAAAGGTTAGCAAGGTATGCTAGAGATTATATATGTAATCCAAGAAGTAAGATTGATTGTTTCTTTTATGGGTTAAAACAGTTTCTCTGTTGATCATTAGTCTCACAATCTTTCGTGTCATACGAAGATATTGTCTCATGTGCTATCAAGAAAGAAAAGGAAATATCTAAGACTTATGACTTTAAAGAAAATCAAGAGAAGAATAGATCTGCAGATCACTATGGGAATGGAAATAAAGGGATGAAGGGAAATGTTGAATATCCATCCTGTAGTAAATGTGGGATGAAACACATTGGTACTTTCTTAAAAGGAATGGGAGTCTATAACAAGTACGGTGAAAAAGGCCACCAATCTCGTGATTGCAAGGGGAAGAAAGAAGCTACTAATGTTAATTGCTACAACTTCAGGGAGATAGGACATTATGAAAATTAATATCCTAAGAGTCAGGGGATCTTACCTCAGAAAAGGCTAAGGGATCAAGGCCAATCTTATGCTATCACTACTAATGAGGTAGAAGCTCTGCAAGACGTGGTGGCAGGTAATTTAATGGTTTCCTCAAGTTTATCAAATGCATTATTTGATTATGGATCATCGCATTGTTTCATATCTTTCCAATTTACTAAGAAAATTATATATTTCCAATTTGATTTAACAAGGGAGTTGTCAGTTAAATCTCATAAGGGAAGTATCACTGCAATAAAGTTTTGTGAATCAGTCCCCATTAGAGCACATAAATGTTCTTTATCTGCAGATCTCATCATCATAGCTATGATTTAATTTGATATAATCCTTAGTATGGATTGGCTTTCAGACCATGATGCAAAAATTTATTATAAGAATAAGGAGGTTACTTTTTTTATGATGATGATAAGGAACACCTTGTCTTTAGAGCAGAATTGTCACCGCCTAATTTTTATATAAATCCACCCCCAGTAGCTCAACTAAATTCAATTATTGGGGAGGAAGAGAATAAAATGACTACGGGTGAGGAAAGGAATGTTCAAATATAGGATTTGCCTATTGTGAAAGAATATGTCGATGTTTTTCCCTATGATTTACCTTGACATCCTCCAGAATGAGAAGTTGAGTTTTCCATTGATTTAATTCCTAAATCAAGGCCTATATGGAAGACCCCTTATAGAATGGCCACTATGGAATTATTTGAACTAAAGAAAAAACTAGAGGAATTGAGTAATAATGGATTTATTCTCCCTAGTGTTTCTCCAGGGGGATCCCCTATCCTTTTTGTTAAAAAGAATGATGGATCTATGAGGTTATGTATCGACTACAGGGAGATCAGTGATATAATAATAAAGAACAAGTATCCCTTACCTCACATTGATGATTTATTTGACCAACTACATGGAGCTCAATACTTTTCAAAGATTGAACTTTGATCTGGATACCATCAGTTGTGTGTGAGGAAGGAATACATTCCGAAGATAGAATTTCGAACAAGGTACGGGCATTATGAGTTTACAGTAATGACTTTTGGATTGACTAATGCACCCTCCGTGTTCATGGATATAATGAATAAAGTTTTCATGAAATATCTCAATGATTTGATGGTGGTATTTATTGATGATATCTTGGAATATTCCAAAAGCTACTAAGATCATAAAAATCACATGTGCATTATCCTAAAGACTATTATAATATATGAATCATATGGGAAGTTTGGAAAGTGTGAATTTTGGCTTGAAGATATTTCTTTTCTTGGCCATATTGTCTCCAAATATGGAATCTATATTGATCCTTCTATGACCAAGGAAATCCAAGAATGGCTTGGACTGTCAGGTATAACTAAGGTACATAGTTTTATTGGTTTAGCAGGTTATTATTGACGTTTTGTGCCGAATTCTGCCCGGTTGGCTAACCCATTAACAAAGCTCACACGTAAAGGGGTTAAATTTATTTAGAAAAAAGAGTGTGAAGAATGTTTTGAAGAATTGAAGAGAATATTAGTCAATGCTCCAATATTGACTCTACCATTGGGGAATGATGGGTTCATTATTTATAGTGATGTATCGAAGAAAGGACATGGTTGTGTCCTTATGCAGAATGATAGGGTTATTGCCTATTCATCAGGACAGTTTAAAATTAATGAGTAAAATAATCCTATCCATGATCTCGAGTTAGAAACTGTGATCTTTGATTTGAATATATGGGAACACTACCTCTATAGTGAAAAATGTGATATTTATACTGATCACAGGAGTTTGAAGTATATTTTCTAAAAACATAACTCAACATGATGCCAAGGAGATGACTTGAATTACTCAAGGATTATTATTGCACGATACACTACCACCTGGTAATGGAAAACATGGTGGAAGATTCTTTGAGCAGAAAAGATCATGGAGTTTTAAACAACATGAGAATTGAAAGGGATCCAATTTTCATGGATATAGTAAAGATGGACATGGGAATAACTATGGAAGATGAAATATCAATGCTTTTTCAAATGGTTGCCAAACCAACATTACTAGAATGTATTAAGAGTTCCTAGACTGATGATAAAGAATTTCAAAAGAATATTAAAGCTATGAATGATGGGAGATTGAAAGACTTTTTTTATGAACAATGAATTTTAATATTTGGGAAAAGACTTTGTGTTATGGACATATCTGATCTGAAAAGGGAATTGTTAGATGATGCTCATAACTCCAATTTATCTATACACCCTGGGAGCACCAAAATGTATAAATATTTGAAGGATCATTTTTGGTCGGACAACATGGCAAGGGAGATTGCTGATTTTGTGTAAAGATATATGGTTTGTTAACTAGTGAAAGCTAGAATGCAACATCCTGGAGGAGTCATGCAACCTATTCCCATACCAGAGTGGAAATGGGATAATATTACGATGGACTATGTCATGGGGATACCAAAGACTCATAGAAGGAATGATGCAATATGGGTCATTGTTGTTCTTCTTACCAAGTCAGCACATTTTCATGCTATAAGAGAAGATTTACCACTCAAACTTCTAGTAGGACTATATATTAATGATGTTGCGAGGCTTCATAGAGTACCGCTATCGATTATTTCTAATCGTGATCCCCATTTTACTTCATGATTCTAGAAAATTATTCAAAAATCCCCAGATACTGAACTTCGTTTGAGCACTGCCTACCACCCTCAAATAGATGGACAATTAGAATGGACTATTCAAACCTTATAAGACATGTTGATATCCTGATCACTTGTATTTCATGGTATGTGGGATTAATATTTACCTCTGGTAGATTTTTCCTATAACAACAGCTTCTATTTGAGTATTCAACTGGCACCATATGAAGCGTTATACAGAAAGAGATGTCGCACACCAACCTGTTGGGATGACATTGGTGAAAGAAAAATTGTAGGACCAGAACTGGTGGAGGAAACAATATAAAAGGTAAAGTCAATCCAAAACCAGAGAAAAGCATCTCAATGTATGAAGAAGAGCTATGCTGATAACGGAAATATGGATTTGGAATTTTAGGTAGGATATCATGTTTTTTTTGAAGGCATCTCCATTGAAGGGAGTTATACGTTTCTGTAAGAAGGGAAAATTGAGTCCCAGGTACATCGGACCATTCAAAATTATAGAATGAATTTGGGATGTATCTTATCATTTGGAAATTCCGCCAAGTCTCCTCAAAGTTCACGATGTGTTCCACGTATCACTGTTGAGGAAATACATGCCTGACCCAACGCATGTACTCACCTATGAGGACTTAAAATTGGAACCTGATCTATCTTATTGCGAAGAGTCCATCAGTATTCTTGATATAAGAAAACAAGTGCTGAGAAATCGGACGACTCGTCTGGTAAAAGTTCTATGGAGAATCCATAAGATGGAAGATGCAATGTAGGAACCCGAGGAAATTATGATGAAGAACAACCCAAGTATTTTTATGCAATAATATTATAGAAATTTCGAGGATGAAATTATTTGAAGGAGGGGGTAATGTAACACCCCATGATTCTATGGTATTATTCTCTTTCAATAATATAGTAGCGTGTGTTGTACGCAACTTCGAGATTCTAACACACTACGACCAATCAAAGTAGCTGTTATGAATAGTAATACCCACTTTTTGAAATTTTATAAATTTTACCTCTTAAAATGGACTTTTTTTGGGATTTGGAATACTGAAATTATCCTAGGGTGAAATTTTGGTACTTTTCAGATAAATTTTATATTTTGATGAATAGTGAAAATTAATAAATTTTAATTAAAAACAACTATTTTAATTGAAATAAATAATAGTGATAAATTATGAATTTGAGTGGTTTTAAAGTATATTTAGAATATATTTTTACCATTTAATGCAATTTTGGTCATTGGAAAAAAATTTACAATTTAACCGGAAATAAACAAGTGTCAATCTTTTGATAGTTATTATCTATTAAAAACACACATTTTGATTTAACAATGGGAATTAATTTTATATTAATTTCTGCCACTTCTGTGTTTTGAATTTGTAAAAAAGGATTCCATATTTGGAATCAGGATGTCCAAATTGTGTAAATAGGTAATGTTTATCTTTAGAAATTTTGAATAATTACTTCGGTAAATATTATATTAACCATGGTTAAAGGGTAAATCCGGTAAATAAGGGTAAAAAAATATTATTATAATAATAATAAATTACCCTAAAATGTATCATAACCCTATTGGTTGATATATGTCCGACCATGGGAATCTTTGGGTCGATTTGGGGACCCCATGGATCCAATTTTAAGTGATAATGACACTTTATATTAATCAAGTTAATGTAAATACAAAAATGACATATGCATATAACTTTTAGCAACAAATTTTTTACATGGGGTTATATATATTATATTATAAAATATAAATATTAATTAGAAATATAATGAGATTTCATATATAATGGAATTTTATTTATAATTTTTAGACATTGAATAATTAAATTTATTTATGACACAATAATGACAGAATATTTTCCTTATTAATGAAGGAATCAAATAATTGGTATTATAAATATTAAAATAAATATAATTTGAATGTTTTGATTCCATACAAGAATTTTATTGATTAATATGACATGTTAGTATTGATTAAATGAATCTGGTTCTAATTAATAATTTTTTTATGACTTTAACAAAAAATCAATTATTAAACAGTGTCGAAATTGACACAAAAGAGCTTTTAAAATAAATATTATATTATTAATTGATATTCTATTCCTAAAAATCTATGGTTCTGCCAAAGGACTTATATCATGATATTTGTATCACTAATGAACCACTTTGGGGTCTCTTATATGTATATATTAAGTTTATTAACTATATGATATAAAAATACTAAGTGACATGGTAAATGTCAAACTAATTAACTAAGAGTTAAAACTAAACGATAAGGTTAATATAATGACACAAAACTGTCTAAATTCTATTGGTTGAAAGTACTTAAACCCATACCCACCTTATAATTTTAATAATCTACTTTTTAGTCATTAAAAACTGAATATTAATTTATTATAAATTAATAATTTATGTTTTTCCTAAATAGCCCCTCCTCCCAATTATAAAAGGACACCACTTATAACCAATTCTTCACACCATAAAAGCCTTTTGGATCAGCCAAAACCTACCCAAATACTCTCTAAACTTCCCCCAATTAAACCTAGAGGCCTTATTTTGACCATAACGCCATCCTAAGGAGCCCTATTGATCAAATCAAAATGAAGAACACGAAGAAGAGGTAATGTTTTCACCACCCTCTTTCATGTTACTTTCTTCTTCCACTTCTTCTTTCATTGTTATTCCCATTCTAAAATAATAACTCTAGTATCTTATATATAATTTTATGTTATTATAAACATGGTACAACCATATTCAGTATTATATCCATCATTTTAATGACATTTCACCATACGTGCGTACGTACGACTTACCGTCACCAGGTCGTGGTGTAATTGTTATTCAAAACATTATTATTCGGATGGATATAATAATGATGTGTAATTCATGTAAATAATAAATATAACATTATAATGATTCTTTATATAATATATAACAACCAATTATATATTATTTTAATATAAAAAGAATTTCATTGTCCCTCGTGCATACATACAGACTACCGTCTCCACGAATGCGATGAGATTCATTCCCCATCTTATCCATTCGAGAATAATTATCATTTGATGATTAAAAATAATTTTTAAGGACTTGATATCATTTTGGATATGAATAAGATACAAAATATCCATAAAAAACACATCTTATGTAAAAAAACATATAAGTTAACACCCGAAGCGACGATAATACTATGATATTATTAACAATTAAATGTTAAAAGACCATATATGATATCACATTAATGTATATGATTCTTTTATAATTTAATAAAAATTATTTCAGCATTATATAGTAGGTTAACCTACCCCAAACCAAGGAAATGTACAATGTAAGGGTTTATTTCACAATCTCTTCATTATCTGAGGTTGTTTATATGTGATTATATACTGGGACATCTTTATCATCCACATTCATGTTTCATAAAAATGTATTTCAAATCATTATTACTATTTTAAAGACTATGGGATAAAGTCAATAACACCCTTGTTGACTTTTTATAAGAATTTTATAAAGGAATCTTTATTTCATTTTCCAAACAAGGTCCTTTTTAACCTTTTCGACAAAATTATTTTAAGAATTTATTTTTTATCTTATACGGCGGCTACGTCTATTTTCTACCATTAAAAAACTGTTGAAGATTCTCTTAAAATCTTATAAGTATATTTTCAAAGTAAATGTTTAATTTTTTAATTATGTAGATTTTAAATGATTTCAAAAAACGAGATATTTCTCTCAAATAGTTTTGATTTCATCTATGCCAACATCCTTTGATGGATTTTAAGCTTATTCAAAGTTTATTTGTTATGATACAAAACGTCCATATTGTATTGAAGGTTTTGTGATATGTTTGACTATGGATGTTTTATTTTTATAGCATTCATGGTTTATGGAGATTATATTGACATTTCGTATGCTAGTTTTAATACGAATGTTTATGTTATGTTTAAACCTATTCATATGAGGAATGCATTGGACTTAGTAAGTGGTCGGTGGATCCCGCTATAGGTTCTCGATGAATCAGTAGGACTAATGAGAAAACTAGTGTCTTGGCAGAAGGCCTTGAAAAAATATTATTTTTATTCTTGGCACGAGGCCTTGGCTATGTGGTTATGATAGTCTAGCATTATGAATTCCATCATTATGAAAGTTTTTATTGATATTGCAAGTGATAATTCGACTAGTAGAATATCCATGTGAATACGTAAATGGAATTATTTCATTTTATCTTTTCCATATTATGCTGAAGATCAAATTTAAAAGGCTTTTTTTAGTTATATATTGCCTTAAATGTTTATTCTTATTTATGAAAGTTTCCGCTATATTTTTATCCTTACTGAGCATATGAGCTCAACCCTTTCAAACTTTTATTTTTCCTAGGATGTGAAGAAGTAATTTATGAATGACCTGTAGGGATAGTATGAGGGGATATGAGTGTGGACTATGGAGACTGTGTTGTTGTAGTTTTTATTTTATGATGTAATGTAAGAATGATGAATGTATCAACTGATTCCAAGGATACTAAACTAATCGGTCTTCCGAGACATGATATTTTGTGATAATTCTAATATTATGTAATAATTCACCAACTCTAGGTAACTGGGGTTGGGGCGTTACAGACGCCCATGAGGAACGCCATATTCCTTCCTCTTCCTCCGTGTCAAAGGAGAAGATGCTGATCGACAACAATGATTACTTCTCATCGGACACACCCCAATGTCAACGAATTGGCACCGTCAATGAAAAACTCACCTTGAATCGTGGTAGGGTGTATTATATAATTTTATATATGTGATTTATACCCTCGAACTTGGGCATTTATTTGTTGGGTTATTATTTGAACCACTAACGCGGTGGGTACGGGCTAACAAACATGTCTAGACCCACTGCCAACTTTTTGATGATGCACGTTTTTTTTGGCGAAGGCTGAACAGAAGGGAAACATTGATTTGAGGCCATCATAGTAATGATCAGGACCCGAGGAGTCCGTAGGCGTAGACGGGAGCTAAAACGGACCACCGGAATGACTCCGGTGGCCCACGGAAGACAGTAATGGCGCGGGTCACCGGCGCGACACTAGTCGCGGTGGTGGGGGAGCATATCCTGCACCGCGCAGGATCCGGCGAAGCAGGGTGGACCCAGCGTGGAACCACTATTATGAATAATTGGGGGAGGCCATGCCCCCCCCTCGCTCGGCCATCCTGGCCGACCTGCAGTCATCCACTGAGCCGGGCCGCCTTTCGCATAGGCCAGGCCACCCTCGCGTGGGCCGGGCTTTAGCCACTGGGCTGGGCTGTGCCCTACGAGGCCGGACCCGGACCCGGGTCGGGTCGACGCGGTTCGGCCCAACCTAGGGTAGGTTGGGTTGGGTCAGACCGGGCCCAAACCCCCCTCTACAGGCCATTTTCGGTTAATTGCCCATAACATGAGCTACAGACCTCCGATCGACAGACCATCAATGGTGTAGGATTCCTTAGATCGAGACATTAGTTTCTCTATATTACACTCAAGGTTTTGGAAATGTTTTGGTATAGCTAGTTTGGTTCGAACACGAAACAAACCGGGCCCTCGGAGTAGAAACGCTTATAACTTAAGAACCAGACATCTGATTGATGTGTCATCAATTACGTTGGATTCCATTTGATGAGAATGTTCTTTTGGAATAATCCACTTGAGGTTTGGATGATGTTGGAGTACAGTCGGGTTGGTTTTAGCTTAAAATCCAACCAGTCCCCTCAAACGGAAAAGCCAATAACTATCAGACCGGACGTTTGTTTGAAAAACTGTCGGCGACGTTGGTAATTTCATTTAGAAACGGTCCCTTTGAGTATATCACAAGGGGGTTTGGGGTATAGTTGAGATACGGTCGGGATGGTTCGTACACAAAACCAACCAGGCCCCCAGGACTGTAGACTAATAACTCACAGGCCGGGCGACCAATTAACGCACCTTCTATTGCGTTGAGACCCCTATGACGAGGCAGTCCTTTGAGATACTTCTTCGTGGGACATAGTGAAACTTAGAGTATAGAACAGTGGCTCAAAGATCGGATCCTCCCAGAGATGAGAAAACGGATTATGGAGACCTAATAGCTAGCTGAGACCTGATGACTGCTTGTCCGATTCGTTTCGGAGTGACTTGAATAGCCCAGTGGGGAGAACTACCATTTGAGGTGGAAGACCCATGGAGGAGGAGCGCTACTTTGTGAGGCGGCAGACCCATGGTACTCGATAGGAGGAGTACCTCTGTAAGCTCTCAGGGGTAGCACTACTGTGTGATGTGGAAGACCCATGGTGGGGAGTGATACTGTGTGAGGTGGAAGACCTGCGCTACTCGACAGGAGGAGTACCTCAACAGTCTAAGGTTAGTGGGTAGCACATTGGGGTCACGACAGGAATACTATTCTTGGCAGAGGAGGATTTCTCTTGCATTTGAGGTTTTGACATCATAAATAAAATCCTGTTTTGAGCTGAGTCAATGACCTTTCTGTTTTCCTCATGATTGAGATGGGTTACTTGATCACTTAGGTATATGTATTGGAATATACCTAAGTAATGGTTATCCGTTGAAATCCTACTTTGCGGTTTATCCTTTATAGATTTTCTGAGAAATTGAGGGTCTCTTGGTCCCTAATGAGTATCGTTATACTCACCCCTGCATAGGCTATTCCCGCACATCGTTGTGTTGGATGCAGATGACGATCATCACTGAAGGTGGCCGAGAGTGCTGAGACTGGACGGTACCTGGAGGTGTACACTCAGCATGACGGCACACGGAGCAGGCCGATAGACACGGAGTGCCGAGGAGGACATATGTACCTACCCTTCAGGTATGAACTCGGAGGAGAAACCAGAAGGATGATCCTAGAGCGGCTTTCACCATTCAGTTTTTTGTCTTTATCAGTGTACATTCTATAGTTGTAGCTTTACCTTCTTGTTGGGATTGTTTTTTTGGCCCCTTTGTACTTTCATCACTACTTGTGAATATAGTTTTTATATAGTGTTTACTTATTCTTGATCTCTAGTTGTGTGTGTTTATGTTTTATAAACGCAACTCCTTCCCAGCTTTAGGGGATTACGACATTGGTGGTAGTCTCCAACCCCTGGCCTCTGGAAGGTGGGCTTGGGGTAGTCACGATGCGGGCCCCAGGGGATGGGTCTTGATAATTAAATGATCATTCAAACTCATACATTAATCCTCCACCATCATTGGTCCCATAATATCCTATAACCTAATTATTTTAAATTAGACAATATTTTTTATATTTTTTTGGTGTGACACTCTATGTGATTATCTCGATAGTAGTGACTTCCACTCAAAAGACCAAGGGTGGTTTCATGAAAAATAACAAGTCTCATAAGGAGATAAGGTTTAGTATTAGTTATGAGTACCTATCATGAAAACTGAAACCACATAATAAATTCTCCATGTATCATGATATCACATATATTATGAATATTATCTTATATCACCATCCATACAATATTTATTTATTCATTTAAGGACCATTTTAGATAAACATTCCTTATTCTACCATGCCCATGGATTTAATGAAGGAAATACAATTCTGGTAAACTAGGCCCAAGAATAACATCCTCTACATAGAATTTAAAAATCATATAACAATCTTTCAATTAATTCTTTCCACCAATGATGTACCCTACATGATCAAACTCACCGTTAACATACATTTCATGGTTTTTATTTTAAATCATAGTTCATGATCTAATGATACACATTGATAATTATTCCAATTTTACTGACCCATACACAAGCTCATAGATAGGAATATATAATGACACAAAAAACATGTGGTGCTAATATTTGATGTTTAATGTTCATGATATCCTATACCTGATATCACTATATGAAAAAAATATAAGAATATGTCTCAATGCTTTTGAGTACCCAACACCTAATTTTAATACATTATCAGTGTATCCTTAGTATGATATATTTAAACAATAAGTCATATGTTTATGATTACTAAAAATTAATTACGAGGTATCCTTATTGTAAGTAACTAAAAAAACAATTAAATACAATATATAATCTAATGAAATTACAATATAAATAGTATAAATAGATTTAATAACATTATTATGGTTAGATAATATAAGGAATAACAAGACATAAACATGTTATGGTACTCACTACTCATGCTAGGTCGAGGGAACTAACTCTTATAAAAATCCCATTTTCACTACTACCAACTTTCTATCCATCAATCAGTAATCTCTCACATGATAAATATCATTCTTTTTTGGGTTATGGGTTTAGTCATTGGGTGGATTTTGTTTTCTAACATGGCTACTCTAGAATCCCCACCATCACCTCCCTGAGTAATGTTCCATCATGAGATGATATATTTGAATATATTAATTATTTTCCTATGTCATAATCTTTAAATATTATCTAGTTTCATTTTAATACTATCATCATACTTTATATTATTATAATAATTTACTCTCTATGTTATATTCTTGAAACTAGAATAAATCATTTCATATTTATACTTCTTTATTAAAAACATTATAATCCAAAACATACTATATATTTATAGATATAGATACCATATAAATCTATGATCTTATATTTCCCATTAGTTTGTCTTAATTGTGATATTATATATAAAGATCTACAGGAAGACTAGTTTTATATCCCCTTGAAAACAAGGGTTCCATATACTCTTTATACCAATTCTATGTCCCATAAACCTTTTCAGGTAGTATTTGATAGTTCTTACAACTTCCTGTGAAGTTCTCCAGGATCTATATGATATTTTCCAATAATAATGCTTGTTTTGAAAATATCATATCTTGTACATAGCATAGAAAATGTAATTGATTCATCCATGATTATTATAGGGTTATAATCATAATTTCAATAACCTTTTATGAATTATACCTCACTTGATGGAGAGTCTTATATTATGTAACATTGGATAACATTATCACTTCAATTATTTTGACCTATAATTTTCAATACCTTGTTGGTTTATTTATGTTTAACTAGTATATAAAACCATTACATCAACCTTAATGTAAATTTTTCCCTATATCATATGTCTAAACTATTATCAAATCATGGGTATATTTTTTCTAATTCATCGTAAATAAAGATATCACTAAAAAATATTTTCCTTTTTCCGTCCAAAAAAATTTATAAACAATTGTGATCCCATTAACCACATAAAAAAATTAAAAAATTAATTAATCATAGATTTAATTCCTAATATGATGTATTGATGGACCCTTACTACATTTATATAATTATTATTTCCACAATGATGGAATTAAAAATTAAAATATATTTCTAATTTTTTTCCATTAGTGAATATGGTTTGAAACTATCAACACCTTGAAAAATCAAAAGTATTCATCACACAAAGTTCTATTATAAGTTATATCCTTACAATCTATGTCAATATATCCCTTAAATATATCATTTGAATAACTAGGATTTATATTATTTAGATAAAGAACAAAATATAGTCTTCATTTTTTTAAATGGAATACATTTCTTTGAATTCATATTTACACATCACTATTATATTGTTTTCCAATTACTACTTCCTTGGGTAATAATGACTAATCATTCTCACTAAATAATTAATTTTTTAATTTGTGATTATAAAGTCATATATCATTGTTCTATCTTACCTATATAACATGTGTCTCTAGAACACTCTATTTTATTGATATCCTATGGAATGTTTTTCTATTCAATTAATAATTGTACAACACATGTTGAAATTTTCCAAGTAAATCTTTCTTTTATTGTCTCATACATTTATGTGCACCGATGTAATGCCCCGACCCTAGATACACAGATTCGGTGCATTATTACATGACATTGGAATTATCACAAAGGATCATGTCTCGAAAGACCGATTAGTTTAGTAGTCTTAGAAACACTATATATATTCATAAGTCTTATATTACATCATAAGGTAAAAAACTACAACAACATCTTGTCTTCATATCCCCTCATACTATCCCTGAAGGTCATTCATAAATTACTTCTTCACATCCTGGGAAAAATAAAACATTGAAAAGGGGTGAGCTCAAATGCCCAGTAAGGACAACAATATAGTGGAAACTTTCATAAATAAGAATAAACATTTAAGGAAATGTATAACTAAAACAAAAGCCCTTTAAACTTGAACTTCAACATAGTATGGAAAAATTAAAATGAAATAATTCCATTTACTTATTCATATGTATATTCTACTAATTGAATAATCACATGGAATATCAATAACCACATTGATAATGATGGAATGCATAAATCTAGACTATCATAACCACATAGCCAAGGCCTCATGCCAAGACTACAAATAAGATTTTGTCCAGGACTTGTGCCAAGACACTAGTTTGTCTCATGAGACCTACCGATGCATCAAGGAGCTATAGAGGGCTCCACCCGTCACATACTAAGTCTAATGCATTCCTCATATGAATAGTTTTAAACATAACATAAACATTCGTATTAAAACTAGCATACGAAATGACAATACTTTATCCACAAACCATGAATGGTATAAAAATAGCACATCTACAGTCAAACATAGCTCATTCGATACTTTATGGAATATTGTATTGTATCATATTCACCTCAATCGAGAATAATGAAGGATATTGACATAGATGAAAATAATCATCAAAACTATTTGAGAGAAATATCCCCCTTTTTCTTGAAATCATTTAAAAGTCACACTATTTGTCAAGAAGCCATTTAAATATATATTTTTGAATCAAAGTGTCCCATACAACTTTCAAACTTTTAAAATGAGTTTTAATATTAAAACTTTAATGTACATATAAATAAATCCTTAAAGCTATTTTTAAAACATGGACATTAATGGGCAGGATTTAGAAAAATAAGTCTTTAAAACATTTAAAAATGGTATTTTAGTTAGAGTTTATAACCAAAAGAGAGACACTTGAATACAAATAATTGAGGTAATCAAAACATTGTAATATCATGAGAATAAAGGGATTCATGATATACTATGTCAAAGTACATTATATAAACCACATAAAAGTGATCTGGTGTACATCAACACAGAAGTCTCAATGGAATGTAAATTGAGATGAAATCTCTCATAAAGGTCCTACCCTTAAGTTAAGGATAAATCAAAAACATAGTTATGTGTGACAAATGTAAATACTATAAATATGATTGGATATTCAGTTTAAAACAATCAAAGGACATTCACACATAATCTTGTAAAAACAACACCAATGGATTAGATGTTTAACTCAACAAATGGAAAATGAGTTAATATTACTCTTATCAAATTCATATAGATGACTTGAGAAATTATCAATGGAGTAATTATGTGTATCAAAAGTATATCCACATAAAAGGGGAGTGGAAATTATGACATAAGAAAATTAATAGTGATTCCACACATAATCTCGGAGTAAAATAATCAACGAAGTTTGCCTAAAGCTGGAAATTTCAAATTACCTTATCGATTTCGTAACATAAGAAACATACACCTATGAAATAAGGATAATACAATGATGATGTAAATATCCATAAATTAAATTATATTACAAAATGAATAAAATCATGGGCACTACACACACCACATTCAATAAATTAGTGATGAACAATGGAATTCTCACGGAATTAAAAGTGAGATAAGAAACCCCTTACCACGTTGTAATCAACTGAGTCGTATGACCAAAAGTTAATAAGCAAAAAATGATTTAAAGAATAACATGAATATAAATATAATCATGATAATATATATCAAATGGCAGTACACAATACCCCACTTTCAATAATTTAGTGGCGAACAATGGAAATCTCACGGAATTGAATGTGAGATAAGAAAATACATTTCTTTGTACTTTTTCCTTGGTCAACGGTAGGTTAACCTCCTGTATAATGGTTAAATAATTATTATTTAATTATAAAAGAATCATATGCATTAATATTATATCATATATGATCTTTTAACATTGATTTGTTAATAATATCTTAGAATTATTGTCATTTCGGGTGTTAACAGGTTAATTTTACTTTATATTCCTTATTATGTGAGCCATATTTGTTATTAATGGGATGTATATTATTCATATCCAGAATTATATCAAGTCCTTAAAAATTATTTTTAATCATAAAATGAGAATTATACTTGATTGGATATGATAGAGAATGAATCTCATCGCGTTTGTGGAGAAGGTAGTCTGTACGTACGCACAAGTGACAATATCCTTATTTTGATATTAAAATAATATATAATTGGATGGTATATCATATATACAGAATAATTATCATGTTATATTTATTATTTACATTAATTACACATCATTATTATACCCATTCAAATAATAATTTATTGAATAACAATTACACCACGGCATCGAGACGGTAAGCCGTACGTACGCACATATGGTGACATTTTATTCAAAGGGTGGATAGAATACTGAATATGGTTGTACCATATTTATAATAATATTATGGTATATATGATATACTAGATTTATTACTTTATAATGGTAAGGAAAAATAATGAAGAAGTGGATGAAGATAGGAACTTGAAAAGGGGTGGTGAAAACATTACCTCTTCTTTGGGTTCTTCATTTTCATTTGATAAAAAGGGCTCCTTAGAATGGCTTTTGATCAAACCAAGTCCAATACGTTGTAGTGAGGGAAGTTGAGAGATTATTTGGGCATGTGTTGGCCGAACCAAAAGGCTTTTAAGGTGTGATGAAATGAGAAGGAGGAGTGCCCTTTTATAAGAGGGGTGAGGGGCACCTTTGGAAAAGCTAGAAATATTAGTTTATAATATATAAATATTCGGTTTATAATTGCTCCAAAGTTTATTATTTAAAGGTTAAGGAGTGGATAGGTCGAAAACCATTCAACAAATAGAATTTAGACAGGTTTGAGTCATTATATTAACCTTATCATTTAGTTTTTACTCTTAGTTAATTAGTTTGACATTTACCGTGCCACTTTGTATTTATATATTATATAGTTAATAAACATAATATATACATCCAAAAGACCACCAAGTGGTCAATTAATGATAAAAATACCATGATATAAGTATCTTGGACGAACCTTAGATTTTTAGGAAATTAATATCAATTAATTATATAATATTTGTTTTAAAAACCCTTTTATGTCAATTTCGACAATATTTGATAATTGTTTTTTGTAAAAATAATAACAGAATGATTACTTATAAAAACGTTAATTATATAAATACTAACATGTCATAGTATCCTATAAAATTAATTTAATTCATAGAAAGTCTCAAATTATATTTATTTGGGTATTTATAATATAAATTATTTTAATTTTTCACTATTATGGTAATTACTATATCATCATTGTGTCATAAATAAATTTACTTATTTAATGTCTAAAAATTATAAATAAAATATCATTATGTAGGAAATCTTTTTATATTTATAATTAATATTTATAGTCTATAATAAAACATATATAAAACTATGTAAAAATTGTTTTTCTAAAAGATATATGCTTGTGTCATTTTTGTATTCATTATAACTTAATTAAAATAATGTGTCCCTATCACATACTAGTGGCTCCATTGGGTCCCAAAATCAACCCAAAGATGCCCATGGTCTGACATGTATCCACCAATAAGGTTAGGACACGTTTTAGGGTAATTTAGTATTATTATAATATTATTTTTTTGACCCTTATTTACCGGATTTACCCTTAACCATGGTAAATAAAATATTTACCGCAATAATTATTCAAAATGACTAAAAATAAAAGTTATCTATTCACAGAATATGAATATCCTGATTCCAAATATGGAATCCATTTTTCCAAATTCAAAACACAGAAGTGGTAGAAATTAATTTAAAATTAATTACCATTGTTAAAACAAAAAGCGTGTTTTTAAGAGATAATAACTATCAAAAGATTGACACTTGTTTCTATCTGGTTTAATTATAAATTATGTACAATGACCAACATTATATTAAATGGTAAAAATATATTCTAAATATACTTTAAAACCACTCAAATTCATAATTTATCAGTATAAATTATTTCGATTAAAAAAGTTTTTTTTAATTAAAATTTAGTAATTTTCACTTTTCATCAAAATATAAGTGTTATCAAAAAAGTTCCAAAATTTCACCCTAGGCTAAATCCAATATTCCGAATCCAAAAATGAAGTCTAATTTGAAATATAAAATATATATAATTTCATAAGGTAGGTATTACTATTCATAACGTCTAGTTTGATTGGTTTTGGTGTGTTAGAACTCGATGTTGTGTACAACACAAGCTATCACATTATTCAAGGAGAAGCGTACCGTGGAAGCTTGGGATGTTAAATTACCCCCTCCTTCAATAAATCGCATCCTCGAATTTTTTTTAAAAAAATTGGGCTTGAGAATATAATGGGAAGTCCCAAATTGGAAAAATATTCAATAAAACTATCACTTTATAAGAAAGGAAGAGAGGTATAAAGGTCACCCAAGATAACCCATACTGGGATTCCATGTAGGAAAACATGGATATGGATGATAAACTAAGTGTTCAGTTATGATGGAGAGGGATAAAAAACATGATCAGGAGAATGTTAACAATAAGAAAATCACAAACTTGTGTTGGGACAAACGGTCCTTAGTCTCCCAGTAGGAAAAGTAAACTGACAACATTTTTTTTGTTTTAAGTTACATTACATAAGGATGTGGAATTCATTTATGATATTGACTAAGAACATAAAGATATATACTTAATTTTTAAGTAGAGTTTCATTCTTTAATATATTTTTACCACTAACTCAATTTTTTTTGAACAATGAGTATTCATGAAGACTTGGTCACAATGGAAGAGCTAGAATAAACTTTTATAGAAATACATGATCCACACAGGATAAACTGTATATTTATCTTGTATTTAGAGATTAATAAAAACCAAAATGGTTAGTATAAGATCTGATGATCCACCAAATGTATATTCCATTAGAGAAAAAAAATACTAATCTTAATTTCTAAAATTAAACCAACAATACCCCAAAGTTAAATAAATACCATTCAATAATAAATTGTCATTAAAATCCTTCAATATAATCCAAACCACAATTGAAACCCAAAACTTATTATAATTTAGTCTTCCAGGTTAAATTGTATCTCCAAATGCCATCATCTACTCTTAAAGTCACACACTTAAATGTATTTAACCTAATCAAATATTCTTTATTAAAGGTTAATCATTTCCATAAATAACCCAAATCACAATAAATCTACAATAAAAACATAGAAAAAAATCTACCATTACTCCTCTAATGAAATCCCATTGTATTCTATTTTCCTTGGACATATAGTGTTCCCAACAAGGTGAACATCTTCCAAAATAACATTTATCACTTAATCACCAAATGATTTTCCTATAGTAAGGGTATTAATTTGATAAGACATAAGAACCCAAATAAACTTTTTATTGATCAATAAAATCATTTAACTATAAATAATAGTCACACTAACCAGGGGCTTCACGTTGTCTAGTGGTAGGCGATAAATCCCAATCACACTTTGGTTGTGGGTTTGATTCCCACAGCTTTGTCCGACACGACGGGTTGTCACACGGTCTACGTGTTGTCCTTTTTCAAATACTATATTTTATAATATTACCAAAATGAGATAAATTCATCAGAATACCATAACATAATTTGACCACAAATGTTATATCATACCTTGAATTTTCATCCCAAATTATAATAACTTATAATTCTCTCAGACCCCAATGATCATATAAAACCAAATGGTTATTTATACCTATATTCACAAGAGAAGAGACAATTTTTCCTCAAATATCATTCTCACATGGCAAACTGTGGGGTTACAAATACAAGAGAAAATTATTCCAAAGTAAACCCATCAACAAGGAGCACTAATACTTTTTAAACATTTACCCAACCATTTATTTCCACATAGCTTCTTCTAGGACCAAGAAATTATCCTATAGAATAAGGCATTCACTCGTGTAATCGCCAGGTCCCCTAAATTTATAGAAAATGACTGTAAATGGACTCTTGGGACCATTTTTATCTTCTTCCATAGTACTCTTCATTTTGCTTCGGCAATTCTTCACTTTATGTCCTTCCTTCCCACACGTAAAGAATTTTCTTGGTCCCATTGAGACACTTTCCCGGGTGTCTCCTACCACATTTCTTGCATGATGGAAAATGAGGGTTCTTTTCTCCATGGTCTCCATTGCTGGAGCTCTTATCATTCATCACCTTTCTCTTCCTTGTTGAGTATGGTAGTTGGTTATTATATATGTTGTTGATCATATTTTATGACAACTGATTTGGAATAAAGATGATATCTTTTAAGCCTATCAAAATTCCATTTTGTTGGTCATTTCCACCACCATTCCCACCTTGTACATCATTCTCAAAGTCACTATGACTTCCTTGGAATCCCTCCATTGACTAAAACCAGAAAGCATTGTGTGAGTAACAATAGTCGTAAAATCATTTAGAGATTAACATGTCACCATATTCTCAATTTGAAACATATTAGGATTAACCAAGGTCATTTACTCTCATCTTATATATATAATACTTCAAATTGGTCTGTAAAGAAAATGTAAATTATCGTAAGCATATCCCCCAGGAGTTTCGTTACTAATAGTGCAGCAAGGCTCGTTGTCATGCACCAGTTCCCATTCTAGTCTTGCTCAAAGTGGTGTTTTCGGGTTTTACCCCTAGGTACATATGTGCCAGAGCCACCTCTACCTGCTCGTATCCATACATGGATGTATTGCTCGGAAAACACACAAAATCTCTATAATACCAAAATTCTAGGAAGTTCTTCTATACTAATCCTCAAAGTTTGTCTTAGGTCTATGTGATCTAATCAGAGTTTATCTAAATCTAGCTTCCAAGGTTTGTTCTAAACTTCCTATGATACCAACTGCAACACCCCGACCCAAGATACCCAGAGTCGATGCATTATTACATGACATTGGCATGATCACAAAGGATCAAGTCTCGAAAGACCGATTAGTTTAGTAGTCCTAGAAACACTAGATATATTCAAAAGTATTATATTACATAATAAGGTAAAAAAACTACAACAACATCTTGTCTTCATATCCCCTCATACTATCCCAGGAGGTCATTCATAAATTACTTCTTCGCATCCTGGGAAAAATAAAACATTGAAAAGGGGTGAGCTCAAATGCCCAGTAAGGATAACAATATAGCGGAACCATTCATATATAAGAATAAACATTTAAGGCAATGTATAACTAAAACAAAAGACTTTTAAACTTGAACATCAACATACTATTGCGAAAATAAAATGAAATAATGTCATTTACTTATTCACATGGATATTCTACTAATCTAATAATCACATGCAATATCAATAACCGCTTTCATAATGATGTAATGCATAATGCCAGACTATCATAACCATATAGCCAAGGACTCGTGCCAAGAACACAAATAAGATTTTGTCCAGGACTTGTGCCAAGACACTAGTTTGTCTCATGAGACCTATCGATTCATCAAGGAGCTATAGCGGGCTCCACACGTCACTTACTAAGTCCAATGCATTTCTCATATGAAATGTTTTAAACATAACATAAACATTCGTATTAAAACTAGCATACGAAATGTCAATACTTTATCCACAATCCATGAATGGTATAAAAATTGCACATCCACAGTCAAACATAACTCATTCGATACAATATGGAAGATTGTATTGTATCATATTCACCTCAATCGAGAATAATGATGGATATTGACATAGATGAAAATAATCATCAAAACTATTTGAGAGAAATATCCCCCTTTTTCTTGAAATCATTTAAAAGTCACACTATTTGTCAAGAAGCCATTTAAAAATAGATTTTTGAATCAATTTGTCCCATACCACATTGAAACATTTAAAAGGATTTTTAATTTTAAATCATTAATGTCCATATAAATAAATCCTTAAAACTATTTTTAAAACATGGACATTAATGAGAAAGATTTAGAAGAATAAGTCCTTAAAATATTTATTAATGGTATTTTAGTTAGTGTTTCTAACCAAAAGAGGGACATGAGAATAAAAATAATTGAGGTAATCAAAACATTGTAATATCATGAGAATAAATGGATTCATGATATACTATGTCAAAGTACATTATATACACCACATAAAAGTGATTTGGTGTATATCAACAAAGAAGTCTCAATGGAATGTAAATTGAGATAAAATATCTCATAAAGTCTGTAACCTTAGGTTAATGATAAATCCAAAACATAGTTATGTGTGAAAAATATAAATACACTAAATATGATTGGATATTCAGTGTAAAAAAATCAAAGGACATTCACAAATAATCTTGTAAAAACAACACCAATGAATTGGATGTTTAACTCAAAAAATGGAGAATGAGTTAAAATTACTCTGATCAAATTCATATCGATGACTTGATAAATTATCAATGGAGTGATTATGTGTATCAAACGTATATCCAGAGAAATGGGGAGTGGAAATTATGACATAAGAAAATGAATAGTGATTCCACACATAATCTCGGAGTAAAATAATATATGAAGTTTTCATAAAGCAGAATAAATGGAAATTGAAATTTCAAATTCCCTTATCGAGTTGGGAACTTAAGAAACATACACCCATGAAAGAAGGATAATACAATGATGATGTAAATTTAAAAAAATTAATGTATATTACACAATTAATACAATCATGGGCAGTACACACACCACATGCAATAAATAAGTGGTGAACAATGGAATTCTCACGGAATTAAAAGTGAGATAAGAAACCCCTTACCACATTGAAATCAACTGAGTCGTATGACCAAAAGTTAATAACCACCAAATAATTTACAGAATAAGATGAATATAAATATAATCATGATAATATATATCAAATGGCAGTACACAATACACCACTTTCAATAATTTAGTGGCGAACAATGGAAATCTCACGGAATTGAAAGTGAGATAAGAAAATCACTTTGTACTTTTTCCTTGGTCGACGGTAGGTTAACCTACTGTATAATGGTGAAATAATTGTTATTTAATTATACAAGAATCATATGCATTAATATGATATCATATATGATCTTTAAACATTGATTTGTTAATAATATCTTAGAATTATCGTCATTTCGGGTGTTAACGAGTTCATTTTACTTTATATTCCTTGTTATGGGAGACATATTTGTTATTAATGGGATGTATATTATTCATATCCAGAATTATATCAAGTCTTTAAACATTATTTTTAATCATCAAATAAGAATTATACTTGATTGGATACGATAGAGAATGAATCTCATCGCGTTCGTGGAGACGGTAGTCCGTACGTACGCACGAGCGACAATATCATTATTTTGATATTAAAATAATATATACTTGGATGGTATATCATATATCCAGAATAATTATCATGTCATATTTATTATTTACATGAATTACACATCACTATTATACCCATCCAATTAATAATTTATTGAATAACAATTACACCACGACGTGGAGATGGTAAGCCGTACATACGCACGTATGGTGACATGTTATTCAAAGGGTGGATAGAATACTGAATATTGTTGTACCATATTTATAATAATATTATGGTATATAGGATATACTGGATTTATTATTTTAGAATGGTAAGGACAAAGAAAGAAGAAGTGGAAGAAGAAAGGAACATGAAAAGGGGTGGTGAAAACATTACCTCTTCTTCGGGTTCTTCCTTTTGATTTGATCAAAAGGGATCCTTAGGATGGCTTTATGATCAACCCAAGGCCTCTAGATGGTAGTGAGGGAAGTTTAGAGAGTATTTGGGCAGGTTTTGGAAGAACAAAAATGCTTTTAAGGTGTGAAGAAATGAGAAGGAGGAGTGCCCTTTTATAAGAGGGCTGAGGGGCATCTTTGGAAAAGCTAGAAATATTAATTTATAATAAATTCATATTCGGTTTCTAATGGCTCCAAAGTTTATTATTTAAAGGTTAAGGTGTGGATAGGTCTAAAACCATTCAACAAATATAATTTATATAGGTTTTAGTCATTATATTAACCTTGTATTTTAGTTTTAACTCTTAGTTAATTAGTTTGACATTTACCATGTAACATTGTATTTTTATATTATATAGTTACTAAACATACTATATACATCAAAGATACCCACAAGTGGTCCATTAATGATAAAAATTTCAAGATATAAGTCTCTTGGACGATCCTTAGAGTTTTAGGAATTTAAAAGCAATTAATAATATAATATTTGTTTTAAAAACTCTTTTATGTCAATTTTGACACTATTCAATAACTGTTTTTTGAAAATAACATTAAAGAATTATTACTTAAAAAAAAGGTAATTACATCAATCCTAACATGCCATATTATCCTAGAAAATTATTTTAATTCATAAAAAGTCTCAAATTATATTTATTTGGGTATTTATAATATCAATTATTTTAATTTTTCACTATTATTGTAATTACTGTATCATCATTGTGTCATAAAATAATTAACTTATTTAATGACTAAAAATTATAAATAAAATATAATTATATATGAAATAGTTTCATCTTTCTAATGAATATTTATAGTCTAAAATCCAACATATATAACCCTATGTAAAAATTATTTTTCTAAAAGATATATGCTTGTGTCATTTTTGTATACATTTTAACTTAATTAAAATAAAGTGTCCCTATCACTTACAAGTGGCTCCATGGGGTCCCAAAATCGACCCAAAGATTCCCATGGTCGGACATGTATCCACCAATACGGTTAGGACACGTTTTAGGGTAATTAATATTATTATAGTATTTTTTAACTATTATTTACCTGATTTACCCTTAACCATGGTAAATAAAATATTTACCGCAGTAATTATTCAAAATATCTAAAAATAAAAATTATCTATTCAAAAAATATGAAAATCCAAATTTAAAATATGGAATCCATTTTTCCCAATTCAACACACATAAGTGGCAGAAATTAATTTAAAATTAATTCCCGTTGTTAAAACAAAAAGCGTGTTTTTAAGAGATAATAAGTATCAAAAGATTGACACTTGTTTATGTCAGGTTTAATTGTAAAATTATGTACAATGAACAAAATTATATTAAATGGTAAAAATATATTCTAAATATACTTTAAAACCACTAAAATTCACATTTTATCAATATAAAATATTTGGATTAAAAATGTTGTTTTTAATTAAAATTTAGTAATTTTCACTTTTCATCAAAATATAAGTGTTATCCGAAAAGTTCCAAAATTTCACCCTAGGATAAATTCGATATTCAGAATCCAAAAAAGATGTATATTTTGAAATATAAAATATATATAATTTCAAAAAGTAGGCATTACTATTCATAACAGCTAGTTTGATCAGTTGTGGTGTGTTAGAACTCGATGTTGCGTACAACACACACTATCACAATATTCAAGGAGAAGCGTACCGTGGAAGCTTGGGGTGTTACAACCCACTTATATAAATATTTTGTTTTACTTAACTATTTCATTAATATAATAGAGAATTATTTCCTACCATATGAAGCATCTAGGATAATTAACTTAGAGAAACATTTTTTTCTTTAAGAATTTTTTTATTGTTGTAGTTGTTAAAAATACACTGCATCTAAAAACATGAATATTGTAACATAATGTATTTTTTTAATACAATAATTCATTTGATATCTATTTTTAATTTTTCATGGAATATAGTTCACGTTCAATAAATTTATTGTAAGAAAATATTTTGAAAGGTAGTGGATGATATTGCAAATATTGTAAAAATCCTCATTTTCCCACCTTTTAATAACATCATATATCTGATGTGTATAAGAATATGAATTTTGTAATTATTACATAATATTTTAATGATCAATGAATGCATGGATAAGTTATTATTCATCTCATTAACCTCAAGAATCTCATATCTTTTAACCATAATCTTTCTATACTACTCATTACGTCCATTAAATTTAGTAAAGGAATATCTTAAAGTATAAGAATTTATATATAGTTAGAACTTGAAAAGGGTAAAAAATATCTTATAGAATTTTTTATAATATATTTGTGAATTTATCACCATTATTTCTAAAAGGTTTCTTAGTCACTTATAGTAGTGGGATTAGATGAGTTTTATAGTCTCCCCATAATCTGGCATCCATGTCATCTTTAAATTAATGGTAAAGGTAATTCCAGTGGAACTATAAAAATACTATAGAAGATTCGGTGATATAAAAACTATTGTAGTGGGTTATATAAAAAGTAGAAATATTCATCATAACATAGTATACATGCTATGATTGAGGTCATTTGATCTACATGACCTTAGATACATATACATTTTAGGACTCTATGATGGTATTGGGGATGATTCTTTCTAGTTGAGTGAAAGATAATATGAGGGAAGTTACATCTGAAGTGGTTGGGAATGTGATTAAGAATGACTATGAATAAAGTTATAGATGAAATATTAAGGTGAAATATGGATTTAGAGGATCATAAAAAAGTGGGAAGAGTGATTTCAATTTGAGGCCTATTACTCTATGTTATTAGGCTATTGGTACAATAGGCCATGTAATGGGAGTTCATGAAACATGTGACTTGGAACATAAAATTTGTAATGGGTCATTATGATATAGGGACTTTGGTCTATGTGAGTATTCTCTATCAACCCTTAATAGATTGTTAATTATAAAATAAAATAATAAAATAATTGTTGATTCGATGTTCACATTAATCTTAATAATCAATCATGTGAAATATACTAGAGATTTAGATCCAAATAAGTTTAAATTCTAGTATTTGTATTTTATTCATATTTTTTCTAGATTTACATAACCTAATATTGAACTTAGATGACTTGATATTAATTTAGTCTTACATTTTATATTTATCATCAATTTCCATCTTCGAACATCTATGATAGATGTATAATTGAACTATAAATTAGGTTTTTTTATTACATCTTCATTATATCAAGACTAAAAAAAAAATTCATAGTATATAAAATCAATCCAAATTAAATTTTTTAGGTAACATGTGTTATATGAAATAGTTTTCATATAAAATAATCAATCCACTAAGAATGATGAACTAACAATATTGTATAGATGATATTGGGGTCATGATCCATCAATAACATGATGATCCAATTCAATAGTGTAATATTTTATAACTTCATTGGTTCATTATTTAGATATAGATATATAATCCAAATATTTTATCTAACAAAAATAGGAAAAATAAAAATATCGCATGATATGATGACTGTACCTAAAGTAGAATCATCTTATTTTTATTTTTCAATTCATTATAATTTATATTCCAATAACATTTCAATAAAAATGTGGATAAAATATTCTCCTATTCAATTGTCCCCCTCCTTATATTTGGTTTCAATAAAGGATCATGTAAAAGTTCCATAAATATTGATCTTCCCATTATAAATTCAACCTTCTAATTCATATGATTAAAAATAGGAACATATTATTTAGCTTTAATTATGTTCTTATCTTCATGGAAAACCATACCCAAAATATTTTTAAGAGTTTTCTCGATAATACACATTTCATATTTCTCAAATAATCTTGAAGAAACTACATAAAATGGATGAGATAATAAGAATTATTGAAATATGATGATTTATATTTAATCCCAATTCTACTAACTGATAAAAATATTTTATAATATTAAGCACATGTGTACTAACATGAATTAAAACATGTAATTTACACATGATTGATGTAATAATAATCATAATAAATTATTTTATACCTTTATACAAAAAGATTTCTCATTGATGAGATAACATGATATAACCATCGATTCCAAAATGATCCCTTTTCAAATCATTAGAAATTAATGATGAAATTATGATGTAAATATAAAATACCTAATCCACAAATCTTCAATATGGTACATTTTCTGTCTCACCTACTTCCCATCAAGGATTTTCAGGTAGAGGGGACTCCAATTAGTACATTTTATTTTCATATCAAAATTTTATGTAAAAAATAATTTACTGGAATTGTATATTATTTTTGATAGGGAGATTATAATAATCTCATAAAAATTGTATTGTTTATGTGGTATTAAATTACATTTTCCCTAAAATAAAACATTATAATAATATTACTTTTATCGTGATTATTGATTTTTATACATTGATGTTTTCTTATTATTAAATTTCTTAAAATATTTTATCATAACCCAGTATCCATAAACTTATAGGTTTAGAATTTTTAGTCACATGTTTATTCTAGTGGGAAGGATCCTTTAAAACCATTAATCATAGTCTATGATATAGTTATGCTACTACAAATATAGTTTAAGATAGAATTTAGGTTGTTAGAAATCACTGAAGAATTGTTTATTGATTCATTTAGTAGAGTACCACCCCTTACGAATCAAGAAATTGTATTCTCTCAATTATATAAATTTAATTTATATCATGATTGATATGGATATTTTTTTTGTTATAATTTTAGTTAAGTTGACCACCACTCTCATAATAACTATTTAATAGTTTATTTCACCATAAAATTTAGTTAAAAGGTACCTCATACAAACATTTGTGTTCATAATTAGGTGATATAAATCTTGTGAATTAATATTTCAATGGACGATTTTTAGTATTATTACTAAAGAGAAACAATTTTAATTTATCAATTTTGATACTAAGTGGTCACAATGACATATGAAGTAGGAATAAATTTAAAAATGTATCATTTTAAATTTATTTTTTTATTAACTATTATGTATTACTATATTTGAACTCATATAAAATACAGATAAATAGAAATAATAAAAAATAAACATGATAAATAAATGATACTGTAATGATATTTTCTAATGGTTAATCCATTCAGTGAAAGACAGATCAATCGAGACCCTTAGGGTTACTCCTTGAGACATATTTGACTCCATTTGGAACACTCACCCCATCTAATGCATCCAACCCCTATATGGTGATTTTATATGTGTGTAAATGAAATGTATCATCATTCATCATCATGATTATAAAATTATACCCACTCAAAATGTGAGGTGTCAATAAGAATTCAAGATAATAATAAATAGTATCTCGTGTGGACACATAGTCCCATATTATTATAATAAAAATGATGAATAATATACATATAACAATTTAATAACATAACATTACAGAAATTCTGTATTGTAATAAAAAATTTAATAAAAAATGAAACTGTACATATATTGGTCATTTAAGTTAATAATCAGCTGACATGAAAAAAACATGAACAATGAAATTTAATTTCTGATGAATTCCACTTGGGGGAATTTATTATAATTAAAATATATAAAACTTAATTTAATACATAAATTATATTGTTAAATTTTCCCGAAAACAACTTTTAAAAATTCCTATTATTTTCAAAACATAATTGGATATTTTATCTAATTTTCCCATATTCTCGAGAAATAATAACCCATAAAAATGGGTTTTGGGCCCAAACTCAATTTGGATAGTCCATGCATGTAAGTATAAGAGGATGTCCCATCCATTAACTTGAGGCTTGATAAGAGGATCCAAATGGAACATCAATACATTTTTTTAAAAAAATCCATTTTTTTCAAAATACATACTACCACAAGAGGTCACTAGATGACACCCCATGATGATACATGGTGATTTTGTAATGATTACATTGGTGTAATGTTCACCCATGATGTCTTACATTCTTGTAGATTCCAACAAAGCATGATCTATATCCATCCAGTTATATTGGTGATGACTATCATGCTATGGTAATGTACACAAATATATATATGTATATATATATATATATATTAATACTTTTTTAAGTTGAAAACATTTATATCTATCTTATAATGGTTATATCTCAGCCAACCGATCCTAGACTAAAATTATATAATTAGTGTTGGGACTACATCACTATCAAATTCAATTTAGGATAACTTAATTTCCATTTGATCTTAGGATATGATGTGATTTCGCAAATACAACTTGTTTTTATTTGGTTCACTTGAAAAGCATGAATGTAGTAAAATTTAAATTTTTTACAATAGATCTACATTGTAATATCATTTGTATAATGTAAGCACCTAGTTAACAACCAATGGAAAAAATATGAAATAAATGATCATGAAAATAAATCAAATTAATACATCATTTGATTTTTATATTTATATAATTTTTGTTCAGCTTCATAAATCATTTATTAAAGGAACCAAAACTAAACATTTTAAATAAAGTTATATGTAGTAGTAATGGGACTCAAAATTATCTCTTGTTAGGAAATCCTTCTAGGATAGTTCTAATTTTGTTTTGATGGTTTTGTAAATGAGAAAAGGTTTGGTGGTTGAAATAGATTTGGTTTAAATTCAATTTTAATATAACTATAGTAACCTATATTATCTTCTTAACTTCTATTTTAAATCATCATTCCAATTTATACACTAGTGTTTTGTCTTTAATCATTTTTAGTATCAATCGATTACCAACTACTAGAATTTGTTGCTAAACTAGCTGTCTGAAATGATCACAATAACCTCTAATCTTATCTATAGTAGTAACTAGAGATCAATAATATCCAATAACCAACACAATCTTCATGATCATATGAAATATGGAGGACCTAATTGGAATGTGTGTGTGATCAAGTGAAGAAGTAAAGGTAAATTTAAAATGCATGAAATTATAATATATCTAATTGTATATATAGTTTAAATGAATATAGAAACAGTAACATATTATATTAATATATTAAAATTTAAAAGCCATTAATAAAGGATAATTCTAATCTCTTTGTATTAATAACTAATGGATTTATGTTCCCTTAAAATTGTTATTACTAAAATGATATAAAATAATACTAATAAAATAAGATGTAGTTTCTCTGGGATAATGAGCATAAAATAAATCATTGAGAGTGAGTGAGAGAGTGATTCAAGCCCCATAATCATAGTGAGTATTTCAATATTTTAATAATAATTATTAGATATCCTTGGTTTGCATTTAAATTAATCATGTGAGAAAACATCTATTTTAAACTTCTTTTGGTGGCACCTAGAATATTCTCATTTTCAGAGTCCATTTGTTTCTTATTCACCATTAGATGATCAATATATATCATGTATCAAATTAATTGATGGATTTAGTGGAGTGAATCTTCATATGTTCTTCTATATTATAAAATCCTCAGAATATTGAGAATGGTATATTCAAGAATAATCCTCGAGGATGTGCTTTGGGGAATTAGGAAAGCTGTGAAATTCATACATTGTTTTTGTGATAAAGTAAAGAGAATAATGTATATTCAAAATTCAGTTGGACTAATTAAAAAATTCATGGTAATTAATGTCACTATTTTTGTGTTATCATGGAACTAAGAGTGGTGAATTTATTGGAAATCTGGGAAGAGTTATTGTTCCCAATTTCCATGGTGTTAGTTTTGAATGCATCCCCTAAAATTTCATGATATAGTTATGAATGGAGAAAGAATGTTTTAGTAATGTTGTTTAAAGAGATTTTAACAAATTTAATAATAGTTGGGAGATATGGAAACTAAAACCTAAAAAAGTGATCATTTAACATGTTGAGACTAACTTCCAAGAGGACCTCGATTGAGATACTTAGCATGTGCTTGACCCATGATGTTGAACATGGAGGATCAATGTATTTAAAATGATGTGATACTTTATTATAGATTATATATAGAATAATCAGTATAAAATAATTTAATGGATGCATGAATGGTTATTGAATTTAGTTTTCTTTATTTATAATTTAAGATGACCATTACATAAGGGTTTGAGTGAAATTGTTCTATTTAAAGGGTGATTGGTAAATATTGTATTGTTGATAACTATTTGAGAAAATAAATTAAAAATTTTACATGTGAATCTATTAAATATCACTTTTTTTGAATAATATGTGATCCATGGTCCTCATAGGTCATGATTATGTACATAGGGGACACAAATGACTGAATTCGCCTCATTTTTAATCATCCAAAATCATGTATTCATGGAAGATTCCCTATGCTGATTTTTGTGTCAATAATTTTAGAAATATTTAAATTTTGGATATTAAATAACATTATTTTTATAATTCATTTTAAACAAAAAATTATCAATTCATGCTTGTGGGGGATATTATTAAATTAGAACACGAGAATGAAGTATCATATTGCAAGGGATGAACAACTCTATATTCAACCTGTAGAACTGATAACAAGTTTGGCATATTCTTCTCCATGGGATATATTTATATCTAGTTCAAGAAGTGTTGTTGATTGATGAAAGGATTAATAGTTTCTTCAATCTTTAATTATAATAGTTTAGTTGTTGTAATTGGGACTTCAATAGATGTATCCCTAGGGTTCAACTAGATGGAAGGCATAATAGTTCATTTCACTAAGATGTTTGACTTATTCAAAAAACATCGTGAACATCTAGTAGATGACTATGAAATATTTGGTTACTTCTCACAACTATCCCCACACACCCACCATTCTCCCTTGAGACCCATAAACCTAGGCTCCCCTATGCTCATACCCTAACTTTCACCACTATCCTTCAGTCTCCTTTGAGGCATCACTGCCACACACTTCTACCAACCCCACTCCCCTTTTCTGTTATGCCGCCATTACTGAGCCTCATTCCTTTCTGTTGGCCTCCACTTCTCCCTTGAATCATTTCCTCTGTTATCCCTTCTCCAGTTCTCCATAAAATCCCCCTTCTCCCATAGAATTCAAATAATTTTGAGTGGTTTCCCCCTTCATTAATCTTTTCTCCTCCTATATTCTTCACTTTCTCCTATCTCAATTTTATTACTAAAATAGAACAAAACCAATGATTAGGTTTGAGTTATTGTTTGGGAAAGATCTAATAATCTATATTTGGGTTTTCTATGTTGAGATGGTTGTTTATTGGCTCAATTGTTCATTCTCCGTCAATGAAAATAGGATTCAGGTTGATCATGTTGACATAAGGTAATAAATTTATTTTAATTACCTTATTATACATGGATTATATTTATTTCATGAATTTAAATAATTTATTATGATTTTATAATCAATTTTTAAACATTTTAGACAATAAAATGAATATATAAACTGATTTTAGAGTTATCATGGATTTGTCACATGTTATGATCTTGTGAAAAAATCCAAGAGGCCCTATTGAAAATGGTTCATGATGGTTCTTTTTGTACAATAATCCAATTTTTTTCCTTTAAATGGTTCAAATTGTTTAAAGTCTTGGAATCAATCATGGTCACATGTAGATATGATATTAAAATTATTACTAGATTCTATTATGGTAATTAACTATTTAAATGGGTCTTTGAAAACAATTTTCACTTGAAAATGTCTGTGTTCTTTTTTAGTGTAATGATTGAAAAATTCAAGGTAGTCTATCATTATTTTTTTAAAATGGGTGTGTGACAATAAGTATTATGGTGTCTTGAAATGTTTTACCAATGGAATGTCTAGCCATGAAAAAATGGGCCCTTTATACTATTTTACTTCCTTCAAAGGTGTTGTCTTTCCTTAAAAAGTGATTTTATGGAAATAGTTGGATCTAAAAATTAATTTTAAACATGATGTTTGATAAACTATTTTCAATGAACATTTGAAAAATTGACTTGAAATTGTATAAAAATGGCTTATCTTCTCAATATATTTATGATACCTCTATTTAAACTTTAATAAAAGTGTTTTTATATGATTATGTGTCTTTACTAAGAATCATGTGCCTATAGTTATGACCATGGACTTTTGTTATCCTATAAAGGGATGATTTTTATTGAAGCACCCTTGTGTGTTTCTTAAGAATAAATGTGATTGGATCTATTTCTTATGAGGTTTTTAGAGGTGAGGTGTGAGTTAATTTCAAATTCCTTGAACACATTTTTTGTTTCTTTAGATATTAGTGTTTTTCAAATGATAATAATGAAATAAAGAGTAAAGGTCACTAGGGAATGTGGTGCGAGGTGTGGTGCGAGGTGCGTGCATCTTGAATCTAAGGTATACCCCATAACATTACTAAATAAATCTATTTTTCAATAATATTTTAGGGAACTAAATAAAAAATTGTAACATTATTATATAATTAAAAATTATTCAGAATTAAAAATGATATAGGGGACATTACTTTCTAGAATTAAAAATAATTATTCGTAAGAGTTTACTTTAGGTCACTATAAATATCCTATACATCTATATAAAATGTTAAAATAATAAAACATGTTATTATTAGTATATAATTAAAAAAAATTAAATTTATAATGAAATGATGTACCTGATTCTAAAATTATATATAGTATAATTATAAAAAAAATTAATATAAATTTTATTTTTATTTATGAATTTATTAAAAAATCATAAAGTAGAACAAAAAAATTCCTGCTAACAGAAATTTTGATTTAGTGGCATCAGATTGTTTCTCCCATGATGCTTATTTTAAATCAATGATTGTATGGTATTACTCATTCTTCAATTTAATCATACATACATATATATTTTTTCAGTTTTATGCATATGTAATAATATATAATTTTTTGTTTCTTTAGGAAATTTTTTAAATATATGTTCAAATGAATTTTTTATTCTCTAAAATGTAAAAAATTACAAGGAGGTAGCATTTATATGATCTAAGCTGACTCCCAGTTGAAATTTGTTCATCCACATAGTAACATAATGACATATCTGCCTCCATCCATAAATTAACTAGAATGATAGAATCAATATGGTTTTGGGCTAGTGGCTCAATGGTCATTGATATTATCAGGATCTGCTTCTTCTTCCCTTTCAGGTTCCAATCCCCCATTTATATTCCCTTTCTAGGTTATGAATTCTGGTTGGTATTTCATCCAAATTCATTAATGTTTTTTCTTTATATATTTCATTTTCTTGATTCCTTTTGTTTATATTCCCCTTTTATAGTTTTCAGTTTTCCTTTTTCTTCTTTGATGATGCTTTCCAATTTTGATATTGGTGTTTTATGTATTGGTTTTTGTTCTATGGTTAGTTTCCTAGTGGGGGTCTCAATGATTACTTTTTTGGCCTCATTCAAGATTGCTTCTTATCTCTGATTCTATTACTATACTTCCCCTTCAAATTTGGTATTGTGGGGTGGTATTATAGGTGGTTTGGGATTTTTGTTCAGGCAGTCGGTGGATTTTTGTGCTTTCAACATCATTGGCTCTGGTTCATTTTTGATGATGGATCTGTGGATATATCTCATTAATAAGAGGAATTTCTCTATGGTTCATGTTTCTTGGTGGAATTTTGTGGTTATAGTGTCTAGATATTTTTGTGTCTTACTTGTGTTGTTTTGTCTACAAACGTAGTTAGTGGGTTTAAGTGGTCATTCAACGCCACTTGTGGTTTTGTGGTTTAGAATGATAGCTCGGTGCATCAAAGTGTGTTCATAATGTATCTCTCTATCTATGTTTTCTGTTGTACACTCTGGACAGTTTAGGGATTACGTTAGGATGATGATGAGGATGAATTTGTGTTGGTTTTGAGGGTAATTTATTGTCTTTTGTGTCGACGGTTTCCTAAGTTGACACTATTCAATTTTATGTTTTGGTTGTATGTCGGTGATGATAGACTCTAGTGGTGGCTTTCTAATGTTCCGGTCAGATGTGTAGATGGGGATATAGGGTGATTGGAACATGACTCAAAGGTGGGTGAAAATTGAATGTTACATGATAGAATTTGGAACATTGATCAAAGAAGAATGAGGAGGAAAATGACACATGGTCTGAGGAAAGGTCATATTTTTTTAAAATTTAAATTTGAATCTTTTTATGATGGCACAAAGTTTTTTGGATTTTATAAAGGTGGGCAGTGATTTTTGTTTTATATGGTTGGAAATATTTTTTGGTTCACCCTGATCCCTTAAAAGTGTTATTTGAAAATTAGTAAATATGTATTGTGGTAATAATTATTTTATATTTTATATACAAATAACTATTTTTAAAAAAAAATTGAAACAGTGTTATTTAAATGAAAACAATTAATGGTTTAGATGTCTTAATTCTCAATTAGTAGAAGATATTAGTCCTATTTTTTTGATATGGGGTCTCCACAAATGATTTTCATGTGTTTTTTACCAGATTATATTATAACTAGAGGATGAGAAGGTTACCCTTCCAGTTACATATTTTGATAGGAGACATATGACTCAATATTAGAATAATGAAATATTTTATACCTATATGAAGGTTATGTTCATACATTTTGGCTCAAATAAATTCCATTTGTTAAGTAAATTTTATTATTTTTAGAAGAATAATATTCTTTAAAATATGTTATCCTACATTACCATTTCTGATCATATTACATGAATGTGGACATTCAAATACAACTTGTATTTATTTAGTACACTTCAAACGCAATGATGTAGTTAAATTTAATTTTATTATAAGAGATATACATTTTAATATCATATATAGACTAGAAGAACCTTGTTAACAATCCAAAAACAAAATATGAATTAAATGATCATGAAAATAAACTAAAATAATACCTCATTTTATTTTGAGATTTATCTACTTTTTGATCATCTTCATAAATCATTTCTTAAAATAACCAACTTTGTAATGATTTATGAAGATGATAAAAAAGTAAACAAGCTATTAATATAACTATAGTTACTTATACTATCTTCTAAACTTATATATTAAATATTCATTCCAATTTATTCAATCATGTCTTATCTTTATTCATTTTTAGTATCAATTGATTACCAACTACAAGATTTTTTTTGTTAAACTAGATGTGTGAAATGATCACAATAACCTCTAATCTCCCCTATAATAGTTATTATATATCATTAATTTCTAATAACCAACATAATCCTCATGATCATATGAAATATGGAGGCCCTAATTGGAATGTGTGTGTTATCAAGTGAAGATGTGAAGGTGAATTCCAAAAGCATGAAATGAGAATATATCTAATTGTATATAGAGTTTAAAAAATATACAAAGAGTAACATAATATATTAATATATTAATATTATAATCCATTAATAAGGGATAATTCGAATCTCTTTGTATTATGAACTAATGTATTATTGTTCCATTAAAAAGTTATTACAAAAAATGATAAAAAAAACTAATAAATTACGATGTAGTATCTATAGGATAATGAGGATGGATGAAATCATTGAGAGTGAGGGAGAGAGTTATTCAATAATTATAGGAATAGTGAGTAGTCAAATATTTAAATAATAATTCTTAGATATCATTGGTAAGAATTTAAATTTAACATGTGAGATAAACATATATCTTAAACTTCTTTCAGAGACACCTAGAATATTCTCATTTTCAGAGTACATGTGATTCTTATTCATCATTATACGATCAAAATCTACCATATATCCATGTAATTGATGGATTTTGTGGAGGGAATCATCATATGTTCTTGTTCATAAATTCCTCACAGTATTGATAATGGTACCATCAATAATAATTTTTGAGGATGTGCTTTGGGGATTCAGAAAAGATGTGAAATTCTTGCTTTTTTTTTCCTAAAGTAAAAAGGATGATGTATGTTCAAAATTTAGTGGGTATAATTATAAAATACATGGGAATTAATGTCACTAATTTTATGTTATCTTGGAACTTGGAGAGGTGAATTCATTGGAAATCTGGGAAGAGTAATTGATCTTAATTTCCATGGTGTTAGTTTTGAAAGCATCCCTTAAAATTTCAAGATATAGTTAGGAATGGAGAAAGAAATTTGATTGAATCTTTTTTAGAGATATTATAACAATGATAATTATAGTTAGGAGAGACGTAAACTAAAACCTATAGAAGAGATCATTTAACATGTTGAGACTAACATCCAAGAGGACCTGAACTGAGAGACTTAGCATGTGCTTGACCGATGATGTTAAACATGGAGAATCAATGTATTGAAAAGGATGTGATACTTCATTTTAGATTATACTCAGAATTTTCTGTCAAAAAGAATATAATGGATGCATTAATAGTCCTTTAATTTAGTTTTCTTTATTGATAATTAAAGGTGACCATTACAAAAGGGTTTGAATGAAATGGTTTTATTTGGGACGAAGATTGGTTAATACTGTATAGTGGATAACTTTTTGAGGAAATAAATTGAAAATTTTACATTTGAATGTATTCAATATCTTTTTTTTTTGAATTTTTTGTTATCCTAGGTCCTTATAGGAAATGCTTAAGTACTTACGGGACACCAAGTATAGAATTCTTCTCATTTTTAATCATCCAAAATCAAGTATTCTAGGTGGATGCCCAAAGCTGATTATTCTGTCATTAATTTAAGAAATATTTAAATATCCATGATTAAATAACATTATTTTTATAATCCATTGTAAATTTTTTTATCAATTCATACTTGGGGGTACTATTATCTAATTAAACATTATAATTATGTATCAGATTGCATGGGAGGAACAACATTATATTCGTCTGACAGAACTGTTAACAAGTTTGGCCTATACTTCCCCATGGGTTAACTTTATATCTGGTTCAAGAAGTGGTGTTGATTGATGAAAGGATTAAGAGTTTATTCGATCCTTTATTATAATAGTGTAGTTGTTGTAATTGGGTCATCAATAGAGGTGTCCCTAGGGTTCAACTAGATGGCTGGAATTATAGTACATTTAACTAAGATGATTGACTTATTCAAAAAATATGGTGAACATATAGTAGATGAGTGTGAGTGATTTAGTTACTTCCTAATTCCAAATATGGATCATAATTATTGAGGTTAGATGTCTACTGACAACACTAAATTAAAAACATAATAGTTGTATTTTTGTGCCAGTTTCTTTGAATACCAATAAAAAAATTGAAATAATTTAGCGCTGGTTTTTAAAAAATTGATTATAAATATTTTTCATTTCTAAATAAACAATTCTCAAAATTATCCCCACATACCCACCATTCTCCCTTGAGACACCAAAACCTGAGCTCCCCTATGCTCAAGCCATAACTTTCACCACCATCCCTCATTCTCCATTGTGGAATCACTCCCACCCACTTTTACCAACCCCACTCCCCTTATCTATTGTTCCCCTTATTCCCAAGCCTCATCCCTTTCTATTGGCCTCCACTTCTCCCCAGAAGAATTTCCTTCGTTAACCACTCTCCCATTCTCCCTCAAATCCCCTTCGACCATAGACATCAAACAGTTTTGAGTGGTAGACCCCCTTCATCCTTCTTTTTTTCTCCTCTATTATTCACTTTCCCTTATCTCAATTTTGTTACTAAAATAGAACAAACCCAACGATTGGGTATGATTTATGGTTTTGGGGATGTTATAATAATCCTTATTTGGTGTTTCTTGGAAGAGACAGTTGCTTATTGGCTCAATTGTGCATTCTCCACCAATTAAAATAGGATTCAGATGGTTCATGTTGACATAAGGTAATAATTTTATTGGAATTACCATATTAAACATGGTTTATATTTTTTTCATGAATTAAAAATATTTATTATGTTTTTATAAGAAATTTTTAAACATCTTAGACAATATAATTAATTTATAAATTAATTTATAGTTGTCATGGATTTGTCCCATGTTATGATCTTCTGAAAAAATCTAAGAGGACCTATAGAAAATGGTTCCTCATGGATTTTTTTGTACAATAATCCCATTTTGTCCATTAAATGGTTCAAATTTTTTAATATCTTGGATTCAAAATAGCTCACATGCCGACATGATATTAAAATCCTTACTAGACTATGTAATGGTAATTAACTATTTAAATTGCTGTTTGAAAAAATTTATCACTCAAAAATGTTTCTGTTCTCTTTTAGTGTAATGTTTGAAAAATTCAGGGTATTCTAACTCGAATTTTTAAATTGGGTTTGTGAAAATAATTCTTATGGTGTCTTGAAATTTTTTACAAGTGAAATGTCTAACCTTGAAATATTGGTCCTTAAAACTATGTGACTTCCTTTAAAGGTGGTGTATTTCCTTCAAATGTGATTTTATAAAAATAACTGGATCAAAAAATTGATTATAAATGTGTAGTTTGATAAATGATTTTCAATGAAAATTTGAAAAATTGATTTCAAATGGTTTGAAAATGGATTATCTTTTCAATATATTTATGATACTCCCATTTAAACTTTAATAAAAGTGTTTTTATATTTGTGTGTATCCTTCATAAGCATCATGTGACTATAGTTATGACCATGGATTCTTGTGATCCCCTGAAGGGATGATTTTGATTGATGCATCTATGTGTGTTTCTTAAGCATAAATGTGATTAGATCTATCTCTTATGTCGTTGTTAGAGGTGAGGTGTGTGTTAATTTTAAATTCCTTGAACATATTGTATTTTTTTAAAGATATCATTGTTTTCAAATAATTATAATGAAATAAGGAGTAATGTTCACTTGGGAATGTGGTGAGAGGTTTGGTGCGATGTGCATGAATATTGATTTTAAGGATTACCCCATAAAATTAATAAATAAACCTATTTTCAATAATATTTTAGGGAAATGAAAAAAATAGTAACATTATTATATAATTAAAAATTATATATAATTAAAAATGATAGAGCACATTATTTTCCAGAAATAAAAACAATTCTTCATAACAGATTACTTTAGGTCACCATAAATATCCTTTACATCTATCTAAAATTTTAAAATAATGAAACTCGTTATTATTTGTATATAATTAAAAAAAATTAAATTAATAATTATATGATGTACATGATTCTAAAATTAAATTTTTATAATTATCAACTATAATTTTTAATATTAATTTCATTTTTATTTATGAATTTAATATAAAATCAAAAAGTAGAAAAAATACATTCTTGGTTACACAAATTTTGACTTATTGACATCAGGGTGTTTCTCCCATGATGCTTCTTTTAAATCTATAATTGAATGTTTTTACTCTTTCTTAAATTTTATCATACCTACGAGTATATTTCTTCATTATTATGCATATTTAATCATTTATAAATTTATTTCTTTAGAAATTTTTTGAAATATATGTTATAATAAAAAATATATTTTTAAAAATGAAAAAATATTCAAAGAGGTAACATTTATATGATATTAGTTGACTCCCATTGGAATTTTTTTCATCCACAAAGAAACCTAATAACCTATCTATCTCCATTCATAAATTAACTAGAGTGATGGAATCTCTATGGTTTTGGGCTAGTGGCTCGATGATCGATGATATTACCAGGATCTTCTTCTTCTTTCATTTTAGGTTCCAGCAACCAATTTACATTCCCTTTATAGGTTATGACTTCCGGATGATTTTTCTTCCCAAATAATTAATTGTTTTTATCTTTAAAGGTTCCTTTTTCATAATTCCTTATGGGTTTCATACCCTCTTATAGTTTTCAGTTTTCCTTTTCTTCATCGATGTGGGTTTCCATTTTCTTTTTTGGTGATTTATGTATTGGTTTTTGTTCTATGGTCAGTTGCCTTGGTGGGGTCTCAAGGATAATTTTTTGTTGGCCTCATTCATTATTTCTTCTTATCTATAGTTATAGGATTCCACTTCCCTTTCCATTGAGATTTTGTGGGTGGTATTATAGGTTCTTTAGAATGTATGTTCGAGCGGACGGTGTATTTTCGTGGTTTTAACATCATTGGATCTGGGTGATTTTCGATGATGGATTCATGGATGTATCTCATCATCCGGAGGAATTTCTATATTGATCATGTTTCTTGTTGGAATTTTTTGTTGTGGTGGCTTGATCATTGTGTGGCTTGCTTTTGTTGGTTTTTCTTCTGAAGTAGTTAGTGGGTATCAATGGTCATTCAATTTCACTTGTAGTTTTATGGTTCAGAATGATAGCTTGGTGCATCATGGTCTGATTCTATTGTATCTCTTTATCCATGTTTTCTGTTTTCTATCCTTTATAGTGTAGTGATTATGTCAGGATGATGATGTGGATGACTTTGTGTTGGTTTTGAGGGTAATGTACTGTTTTTTGTCAATGGATTCCTTAGTTAACACTATTCAATTCCCTTTTTTGGTAGTATGTTGGTGATGATAGACTCTGGTGGTGGCTTTCTGATGTTCTAGTCAGATGTGTTGATGGGGATACAATGTGATTGGCACATTTCATAAATGTGGGTGAAAATTTACTATTATGTGATAGATGTTGTAACATTGATCAAAGAAAAATGATGATGAAAGTGACATGTGGTTTGAGGAAAGGTCATATTTTTTATATTTAAATTTGGATCTTTTTATGATGGAACTCATTTTTTTAGATTCTATGAAGGTGCGATGTGATGTTGTTTTTATCTGGTGTGAAATACTTTTTGGTTCAACCTAATCCATTAAAAGTGGTACTTGAATATAAAAAAATATGGATTGTGGTATTAATTATTTTACATTTTATTTACAAATAACTATATTTTTTTTAAAAATATGGATATAGTTTTATTTCTATGAAAACTATTAATAATTTATATGTCTAAAATATGAATGGGTTAACGATAGTTGTCCCATTTTATTGTTATGGGGTCCCCATAAATGATTTTGAAGGATTGTTTAGCAAGATTATAGTATTACTATAGGATAAGCAGGTTACCCTTCTAGTTATATATTTTTATTGGAGACATATGACTGAATATTAGAAGAATGAAATATTATATTTATATATAATGGTAATTTTAACACATTATGGCTCAATTTAATAGCATTTTTATTTAAATTACATTTATTTTAGAAAAAGAATATTCTTGTACAGATGTTATTCTAATTTACCATTGCTGATCATATTACATGATTGTGGACATTCAAAAATTTGGGTAATAAATTAAAATGTCTTTGATGGTGATTACCGAATGAAATCAAAGATATATAATTGGTCACTGGAAAAAAATATGATAATATATTAGAAGGGGTACCTATAGAGTTGTGAAATTTGTTTGTTGATAGACATATCTAGGATACACACATGGTATTAAAACAATATATTACTATTTCAACATAATTTTACTTATAAGGAGATAAAGTTTCATGATTTAATATTAAATTACATGTTATCTATTTCAAGATGATTCAATGAAAAATATATCATGTCGAGCTAATAAATAATCCCCAAAAATCCAGTTCAAGTATTTTTTCAGGAATTAGAACGATAATGGTAATATTTTCATTAGACTAAAGATTTATAAGATAAAAATATTTGTTTCATATTTAAATTTTTTATTCATCATTGTTTTATATATCCATGGAATTTTTTCTACCAAGTATTATGAATCGATCTTGGTTTTTAGGTTTATAATAAATATTATGGGAGTGGCATGAATGGTCCCACCAAAGAAGTTGGGCTATGAATTCCATTTTCATCATGACAACATATTTCAATTTATAATTATGTCAATATGAATTACTGTACATATGACTTATATTTTATTTATAGGAAAAATAATATAAATATGTTATTCCAGTCCTACAGAATTCTTCTCAGTCTCAATGATTATCTACTAGGTCAAGTCCGTTGGATGAAGCATCCTAGTCGGATATGCAAAATGTGATTGGAAACAAAACCATGTTAGGCATTTTGAAGGTCCCCAAGGATTTTAGAAGAATATGATACATATTTCTATTATTTCATTAGTCGAGAATCTCATTCATATATTACATTAAATCAAAGAAAAATTCCGGAAAAGGGGACTACAATATAATAATATGGGGATCATATATAGATGCATGATAAATATGTCATTTCACTCTAGAGAGTATTAGTTTATTTATAACTGAAAAAATGGATGTGTCCCCGATGATGTTGGGTTGGTGGATATTTGTATTGAGAGGTAAATCACAAAACACCATAATCATTTATCACACTAACATTCATTTGTTTTAACTTTATATTTAATTATATATCATTTTTATATTTTCAAGAAAATTTTTATAGTTGTTTCGGTAGTAGAGAGCATTGAAGATGATAGTGAAAGTGTCGATCATAGTTCATCATTTAGTGATGAGGGTTGAATTTGGATTTGGTGATGGAAATATATAGGTAAAATTATGACAAATATTCATAACGACTTGGTGATTACGAAACCATGTTGTGGTTTGAGGTTGGTGTTTTTATAAAACACAATTTATTTAAAACACAATATTTAATGTAGTTTTCTAAAACTCATCTTTTTTTAAATATCCCCTTACATATTTCAATATTTATGAAGATCATTTCATTTTTGATATCATTTCAAGCATAGGGCATCAAAAAAATTATTTTCTAAATGAAACACAGAGGTTGACCAGGGTCGTCTCACCTGAAGAATTTAATTACTCATCTACTTATTCTATTTCAACCAAAGTACATTTTTTTTGTATTATGGTTTATGAAAAAAATTTAATTTAATATATATGAAATTTGAAATTTTAATCTAAATATAACATGAATTTATTACAAAATTCATTTAGGAAGATGTAATTGTGATTCATGGTTTAGTTAAAGGGTTAAAATTTTCTCCTTGATAATGTTTCTAATGAGATTGATAAGTCAATTCTGAGATCTCATAGATAGATTACTATTCATTAATTTAGTGGTGCGAAATTTGGAATTCTATTACCAATAAAAATCACACCTTGTTTTTTAATCATGTTTGGTAGTATATGTTAATTTATTTTGTGATTTCTCATAAGACCAAGCTCCGTCATCTACCATATCATTTACTGAATATCTCAACTCTATTTTAGTAAGAGCTTGTATATTGTTAAATGGAGGGAAAATATTTAATTTAATAACTGAAATATGTTTGAGTTCATTGTCATGGAGGATGATCATCACACCCATGCAATTTACTATTTCACATAATTTACTAAATAAAACCTAATATTTTATGATTAGTATAAATGGAATTTCCATTAACCTCCCCCTAGTCCAATCTTCTTGTTTGCCACTAATTTGATAGTGTAAGAGTTCATTGTGGAATACGAAAGAAAGAAAATAATATAAAATCATAAAAGGAACATAATAGAGAATAATAATGGAGAGTGAGAAAGAGAGAGAAAAATAAAATGAAATAAAATAAAATAAGATGAATTTTAAACATGAAATATTGTTAAATAAAAAAGAAATTTGAATATGAATAAAAAAATTAAATAGAAATGAAGTTGAAGAATAAGATGAGAAAAACAGAAAATTTAAGAAGATAGGGGGATTGGGAGGGATCCCTTGGAAAAAAATATTTTAAATTGTTTGTATAATATTATATATTAAAATTAAATAAGAAATTAAATTGAAAAAGGGATAAATTAAAAAAATGAACTCCATGAAGCATGTGACAATCTTTTCTATGGGGTGAAGACTACCATCATCAATGGGAATAGTCCTCCTTTTTTAGGTAAAGAAGGGGGCCATGGTATTCTCTTATTAGAACAGATCAACCAAATATAAAATAATATTTCTCCATATGATTTAAATGTTGATAAATCCTTGGGAAGTATTTGTAAATACCAGATATAAATGGGTGTTCAATAATTTCAGGGGCATCTTGGTTGAATGGTTCATCGGTGTGAATGGGTGGTTCCATGAGGCATCAATCCTTAGTAGATGATATTAAGTGAAAATGGGGAGAATCAGGGCAGTGGAGGGCTCCCCATCCTCTAGCATTTGATATGGTTGGAGGATCCTTTGAAAAAACTCTTTATAACGGTCAGATTAAGTCCTTAAGTTGATTCCTAATAGTCACAATCTATGTAAGTGATGAGCAGCTCAAGCAGAAGTTTGGGGTGGTAATCTAAGGTTGTCCCATGTTGAAAGTAGTGGTGAACAACAAAATTAGGTGTAATATAGACAAGGGAGATGGTGTACTATTGTATCCGATATGGGGTTTAGAAAAAATAGGTGGAACATTTTCATTACTGTAAAATTTGATCTTTAACCAGGATAGACCACCTGAAACATAGAAATGGGAAGTTGGAGGGAGAGAATATATAAGATTTACTGGGGGATCATCTCTTTAATAAAGTATTGTGGTGGTCAGAGGTCCCCCTTCCACCACCATGACTCCCCCCATGCTAGTGATACTCTCCTCCAACTGCCACAGGCATATACCCCTACACTAATGACCTAGGGCTTGTCCAAATGAAGCCATGATATTTGACCACCAATGGTCTTTATGCATGACTTGATGCCCCGTGTCCTACATTGCTTTTAATTTGGATCTACAGTGGTCCTTATTTTCTAGGTGGCCCCTTGGGGGACACCTATGTGTTCTGTGATCCATTTTCAAGGGATTAAATAATTGCAATATTTCTCGTAAACTATTTTTCAAAGAGTTAAGAAAATAATTAGTAAACACTTTGAATAAAAAAAATTAACTTTAATATTACATGAAAATCATTCAATTATTATTAAAATTTTAAAACCTTAAAATCCTAACATCCGAATCCATTTATGAATTTTATTCATTTTATTCCATTTCATCTCCTAGTTGATAATTTCCCAATATTTATTAAAATAAATTATCTTAGGGGTTTTCTATCTAAAAACCATAAATAATATATATTAAAATTATTACAAGTATTTAAAGAGGGATCCAATGTCCTAAATATTCAAATTTCAATGTAATAAAATAAACTAATTATCAATTTTTAATCAAATTACATAAAATTATATAAAATATTAATTAAATTTCAATATTTTCAAAGAAACAATCAAATAAATAATTTTAATTTTTACAATTTTAAAATAGTGTAAATTATCTCCTCATTCATTATAGTTTCAAAATTTATAAATATTAAATATTCCAAACATGATTTACCTTAATATTGAATATTTTTATTCATTAGTCATGATATTAATTCAAATATAGTTATAGTCATATCATGAGTACATGATATTTATCCTTAGGGTAGTAAATAAAATAATTCCTCTAATTTTTAAAGAAAAAATTCATTTAAAATCACGAAGGTTATAAATTAATTTTATAATGAATTTGAGGCTTATGTTAGGTATGAATTGATGATTAAAAGATAAGGCCCAATGAGTGGGGTTATCTATTCAGTTGTGTGCATGATATTAGAAGTATAAGATTCATGAAATTATCTCTTTAAAATTTTAATAACAAACACTTTCCCAAAACCCTAATTAATGGTTATGATAATAATATATCCAAATTAATGATTTTTGAACTCCCATGAAATTTTCACTCCAATGATACACTTAATTTTTTTTTTCGGGGAACCTATTCTTTTTATTATTCTATGAATGTTATGCATAGAATAAACCTCAAAACCCACACCAAAAAATATTTTATAAAATTAATAGGTCTATTAATGATGATTTTTGGATTCCTTGAATCAAAATTAATTTTGGTTAATTTTTTTTGGTTTTATTATTTGATTTTATATTCTTTTATCAAGTAGAGAAAAAACAATAAAAAGCATAATTAATGTTTCAAAAATTATTATAATACCCACATCATCAAATTGACACAAATTCCATACAATATAAATAATCACTTTCACAATGATACCCTCCACCGCCACAATTCTACATTAAAATATCACAAAATTACTAAAATTACTGTTGGAAATGGTCAAAATTTCAAGAAACATGTCTCATTATTAATATATAAATTCAAGGACTATAAGGGTTTAACTATAATTGATGTAAAGTCTATATTTTAGGGATAAGGGATTTTAAAAGGATTCCTCAATCGTTTAAAGTGGATCTTTTTACATTCGTAGTTTTTAAAAGATCAAATTATTGTTTTAGTAGGTGGAATATCCTAAGATCACTCTTGAAATATTGTAAAGATAAAATAGGATATACATAGTCTACAAATCCTCTTGAAAATGGGAATTATAAATTTCACAATCACTCAAGTTTACATTACCAATAATAAATCAATTTATGAAAATATCATAATTTTGATGTATGAAAAATTATAAGAAAATTTCATTTACATAAATCAAATAAATCCCATAATTCATGACTCCTCAGTTCAATTTCAATGTTTCATTCCAGTTATTCAATTATCAATTTTACACTTTCAATATCCTTATCATTGATGTTTAAAACATGGAATCATAGGATTTCAATGAAACTTTAGTATTCTAGAAAAGTAATGTAAGTCGTAATTCAAGAATGGGAATGAAATTTGTAGTTACAAACCATATACATGTAATGAAAAAAATGAGATAGTTTAAAATATAAATAAGAAATTATATCTATCCTTTATCATTAAGTATAGTAATATTTCATAAAAATTTGATGTTTCCTTGTTCATTCATGAACCTATTAATGACAAGGATCATGTCATTTAATCCAAAAAATGATAGAGATTGTGGGGCTGCATGTCAGAATAATTTCAAAAAAATGAAATTTAAATATTATAATGAATGTGAATGTGGTATGTATTGATATAATTCCCCAAGTGGCCCCGATTTTTTACTACCTCTAGAGGGAAGTACCTATTTTATCCATAATCTGTTAGTGGATGAAGTTTCTTAAACATAAACAACTACATATTATTCTTTCTATATTTGACATAATATTATTTATTGGGGATTCATCTATGGTTAGAGGATACAATATAACCACCTTCACAATTAAGTGTTGATTTCATAGAGGGTGTAAGTTGAAGTCTAGGTCATACTCATATTTGATTTCTAATTGTTCAATCTCAACCTACATTTCCAATGATGGATCAACACATTTTGTATGAAATGAATGATCAAAGGGTGATTAAATAGGCATCATTACTTGAATAAAACATTAATTGGTATGTATAATAAGTAATTTATCACTATAAATACGATTATCCTCAATGTTGATTTTTTTGGCTCATCTTGTTGGACATATTCATGGGCCTCCTCAAATGTATGTTCATTATTATTAGGGATCTCCATTTCTTCCTCAAAAGGTGCTTGTTTTATCTCTACATCTTAATATAACGACAGTATATATTATCTAATTCTTAAAATCTAGTGGAAATTAACAGAAAAAACTGATTGAAGAATATCAAATTAAATATAGTCTATGATAAGATCAACTCCCTTAATTGGTTCATCTTTAAACTCTTATTTAGTAGAATGTTCATTATAGAGTTATATGGAATAAAGTAGAGGTTGGTAGTTTGGAGCATCTATATTTTCATAAAATTACACGACTTGGATGGTTGATTATTCTTTCATGAATCGAAATAGGCAATCAAGTGATGATTTTTTGATCTTTTATATTGGATGTTCTTGATTAATTTAATCTACTTCTTATTTTCCAAAATATTGATATCAATAATGTTCCATATGTCTATTATTATGTGATTATTAATCTTCACTCTATAGATCCTCATAGGAATAATCAATTTGGTTCCTAAAATGGTTATCTAGATTATGTTCTCTATACGTTGCCTCATCCTCTATGATGTATTTAGTAAAATTGGGCAGCACCAGTGGTGCTTTCTCCTTGTCTTCCTCATGTTTCTATTTTCCCATCAATGAACAAACATATTCAAATAATTTTCCATATTTCCATTCAGATTTTTAATGATTTATTTATGATTTTTCATCAAGGCACAATTATAACCATCTTGACATACTTCTTCTTATTGTTATTTTTCCACCTATGAGTAAACAAACAAAAATTAATAATCCTAATTTAAACACATCATGGGAAAATAATTATATCAAAGAAAAATTAATACTATCTAAAATGTGAATATTAAAAATGATATGTAAAAAACATATTGGATCCCCAGTAATGGTACCCACTTTGAATGCACGCCGATCATAGGTCATGGAAAAAAGACAATTTATTTTCTTAATGGAATACAAATGCTAATGAGGGCCATATCACACAATGAAAATTTTCATTTGTTTACCTAATTATTCTACCTCACATAAATTTCGACATCTTTTTATTTTAACTTTTATAAAAATAATGTAATTAAAAAGACATGAAATATGGAAATTTAATATAAAAAACACATACCATTATAACAGAATGAAATTAAGAAAAAATTTACTCAAAATTGTTGGTTTGGTTCATGTATTACATTATTCTTTTTATTTTATTTATATTTAGTTTGATAATTCAATTATGATATCTCAATCATAAATTATTATTGGTTTTTAGTGTTGTGAAATATATAATTCTTTTTGAAATCTAAATTCATCATATTCCTGTATTTAATGTTAATTGAATACCTTAGTTATATAATTTTATACACTAAATGGCTCAACACCATCTTATGAGAAGTCTTTATCATGTTGAAGGGACACAAATGTTTTAATAACAGATTTGAAATGAGTTTCAGTTTTGTGTCATGTTGTATGATCACTACACCAATACACTTTACACATCATTTTCAAATACATAATAAAACAAATGAATTTAAGTGGAGAATGAATTGAATTTACACATACCTCTGCCATCCTAATCCATGTGCAGGAATGTCATTTATGAGGGTAGGCGGCCATGGTGGAATGAGATATAAAGAGAAGAAATGAAAAGAATAAATGTAATATAAGACTGAGAAAGAAAAGTGTGAGAGAGAAATAAAATAAAATTACATAAATGAATAATAAATTTAAATCCTTAAAATAATAACATAAAAAGTAAATATTAAAAAGAAGATAAACAAGAAAATATAAGAAGAGAAAGGGGGTCAATGCTTAATAACTTGGAAAACAATTCATCAATTATATTGAAAAATATCCTAAATTTATAATACATTTAAAATAAAATTGAATAAAATAAAAATAAAAATAAATAAAGAAGAATTATAACTTAATGAAAAATGTGACATCCTCATATAGTGTGTGTCGACTCCCCTCATTAGTGGGTGAGGCCCTTCTTTTATAGCTAGGGATGGGGGCCTAGGTATTCTCATATCAATGGAGAACTCCCAAATTTTTAGAAAATATATCTTTATATGTTTTAATTTTCAAGAGATCCATGGAATGTATTAGGAAATACCTAATATAATATTGTGCTCAATATTTGATGGGGAATCACTGAATCACAATGTAGGGCTGATTCCAAATGGAAGGGGTATATGGTAGTGGAGCTCGATTGGAAATGGTGAGTCGCGGGGACGTGGAGGCCTCATATTCCTTAAACCATTGAATTAGATGTATGATACATTAAATAAAGATTTATAAGAGTCACCTAGGGTCCCTACGTCAGTCTATAGTGGTCCTAGGACGTGGTAGTCATTAGCAACTCTATATTGAGCTTGGGGTGGTCGACGATGAATGTCTCGAGAAAAATATTGGGGAGACTAGTGATGTCATGTTTTAGAGACATAAAAGGGATGACAATGACTTGTATATTAGGTAGGGAAAGTTAAAATTATGTTAGATACAAGAATTATTTTAAAATTTTAATAGTAACCTAAATTGACTATATCCCACATCGAAACCGGAAGCTAGAGTGAAAGAACATATTAATATTGAATGTGTAATCACCACATCAATGAAGTCTCAAGGGTCGTAGAGGAACCCCACCGATAATCAAGCACCAGCCCAAGATAGTAACACTATCCTACCACTGTTATATAGATATTCCACCTTGGATGATGATTTAAGGATATGGACTAATGAACATATGGGAATTAACCACCCATTGGACTTGTGTATGTTTTGATGCCTCATGTGAAGACTACCTCTCAGGCAGGCTCTCCTGTGGGCCTGAATGGTCTAGGGCCCTTATGGGACACATATTTGGTGTGTGGTTTGTAGTCGAGTGTTGGCCCAAGACGACCATATTTTTGGTGAAATCTCTTGAATGGAGTTGGGAAAATAATTAGTAAATTCTTGGATGAAAAAATCCTAAATTTAATATTACATGAAAATCTTCCATCAATTTATAAAATTTTAAAACATTTAATATCCAACATTCAACTTCTTTTAACAATGTAATTCATTTTAAATCATCTTAACCCCTCATTGATAATTTCAAAAACACGATAAAAAAATTATTTTATGCGTTATTGAATTTAAAACAATCAAAAATATATTAGGATTGTATAAATGGTAATGAAAATACTATTATGTCTGTTTACATTATTCTGATGTTTTCTATGACTGATATAATTTTTTTTCTATTGGCTTCTATGTTTTAAAAATGTTAACCATTTCATGTATAGTGTGTATGATTGATAAAATTCCAAAAATGGGGTTTTTTTGGAATTTTAAATCCATGTTTTGTTTTAATTTTCAATTTTATTTCAAAATGATTCGAAAAATATTATTTGGTGTATTTGAGGTGTTTTTAAAGAGATAGTGGATTTTTGTGTAAAAATTTCATTTTCATCAAACACAAATGTATTTATTTTTTATATTCCTCAGTTACCAATATAATTTTTTTTCATGTTAGTTAGTATGTTTTTATGATGTTTTGTACCTATATAATATATATTGGAGATAATATATCAATGATAATGACATCAAATTCTATAAATGGGATATATAATGAATATTTGATTTCCAATTTTTTTCTATGAAAGTATACTAAATTTTGAAAATTATTTTTAAATCAAAAGTCATCTTCACCACCATGTACCCAATGATTTAAAATTATGAGCTACCTTAATTTTCTGGTTTCCATTGTGTTACTCTTATATGAGTTGAGAATATTGAGAAATGAAATTTATTACTGTTTGATGGATATCTAGACATGAAAGTGTACTATTATCAATGAATTATTGGAGATGGGTTTGAGAATATGATTTTATGTGTTTTATGTGAATTATGATATGAACTATTAAATTATTCCTCACTTACATTATCTATTTTCATATAAAACCACAGTGTCTAGGTGTGGGATCCCGAAATTCTTGTTATCCTAGTTTTCATGAGACTATGAATAATATAATATTGTGAATTTAATGTTCCGACTATGAGGAGTGCTACCCAGTGAGCCTTGGTTTTACAATTTTGAGAGGTTATATGTTAGGAATATCATAAATAGGACATAAGATACTTCTAAATTTTTATATGTAGCATTGTCTCACTAGAACATGTGGTATTTACCGTTATATATATAATATTACACATATTCCTTATTTTTTATTGTTGATTACTTATTTGGTTACTTGATTTATAATTTAATATTACATACCCATGATTCCAATTATATAAAAATACACCCTTTGATCATTTATATACATATATCAATGAAATTTATTACCCAAATTCACTATTTTTTCAATCTGGGCATCAACTAAGAAGAAAAAGTTCAAGACAGTTTAAAATCGTGGAGACAGAGTGCATCATCCAATTAATAAAGATACAAACATGTGGTAAAGAACCCAATATGAAAACAATTAGTGCTCATCATTAGTTCCCTCAGATTCTATGAAATACTCCAACTTATTTCCCTCCTTTCAAGAATGAAAACCTTCCACCAATAAATTTAGATGAAATTTTTACTTCTATATGGGATAAATGGCTGACCTAATACATCGGATCTTCTCTTGAAACACCTTATAAATCACCGTTGATTCTATATCCACCAATATTAGTAAGAATATGTGTTAATTACAAATCTCTATATGATTTTACATCACATTTTCATCTACTATTATAAATTCCCTTACCCAAAACCAATTTTGAGTAACAAAATCATGACCCCTTGGTGGCAACCCCCCCCCCGAGATGTAGGAACCACCCACAATGAGATTTATTCAATCTCATACTGAATAAATTATTTGTATTGCATCCTTTAAAATTATTTTATTAGTTCTCCCATGTTTAACATCATTTAATAAATTGGTTACATTAGGTGTTCTTGTTTGTTTTTATGTTTAGTTTTCACCCAATTTTTATCAAATGAGGATTCATTTAATTGAAATACAAAATATATGAAATAAATTTGTTGTTTTCCTTGGTTTCACTTATTTATATTCCGTTTTTTAATGCCTCTTGATATTTAATTTTTTCTATGTTAGATATGTATAAATTATTATATTCCTTTTTTATATTTATTCTTATATCTAAAACTATTTATTTTGAAATGGATGAATATCAAATGATTAGATGCACCATAATTGGATTTTATAATTATTTTTTTGTTTATAATTTGAGATTATTCTTATTTTTTAATTAATAGTGATATAGTTTATATAGATATAATTCTTTTAATATCACTGTATAGAGGTCAATTAAAATGAAACTAAATATAGTAAACAATATTATCATTGATTTTAACTGTCACTAACTCCTTGGTAGTTTTTAATTAAAAACCACTACTAAAATAGAAATAAAAATCACTACAAAATGTTTCACAACATTCCTAGAAACTAATACAAACTGCAATAAACCAATGTAAGTTAGATGATGACACGAACATTATAAGTGGTTTAAAAAATACTTTTTTTAACCATTTGGTGGGTTTTTAAACTACTATTATTCCCATATTTTTTATATATTAGAAACATGGTTATCTGTTAATTTGATCATCATTAAATATTTTATGCTAGATCAAACTTCAATCTAGTTCATCATTTATTTTTAGTGGTGTTCTAATGGTGCATTCTACCAAAACATCTAGAATGGGGAATTGGTCTTGGAAGAAGAAACGTTAACAGTGTGGTGGTACTAAATCGTAAGCTGGTTGAATAGTACCAAAACCTAAGATTTATCTGAATTAGGTAGTGAAGGTTGGTTGTAGTGACAATTTTGGTATCAGGGGTTTCCTTCAGTTTGTAGGAGAATAAATTTACTCTAGAAGTACTGGTAACATCCATTGATGGTAACCAAAAAAAAAGATTCCGAAAATAGTACTGGTTGCACTTTTTTTAGTGATGGAAAATGTCAACATGTGTTGAGAAGGTATAATTTTTATTGATATCATTTTTTTATTCTAGTGGTAGTGGAAGTAATGTGTTACTATTGATTGTTGCAATGCTAGTGGTATCAGAAGAAAACTAGATAACATAGAACAATTCATGGAAGTTGACCTATAACACATTAAAATTTTTTAGAACCAGTATTACTAATTAAAGTTCATTTTCTGTGTATCCAAATCTATATAATAAATAATTTGAAATTTTGAAGAATAATTTTTAAAATGAAATTTACATCAATACTAATTATCGAATTTAAAATATTATTATGAAAATCACACTATTATCATAACATAAATAATAACATTTATATACTAATTAAAATTTGAAATATATATTTTTTTAAAAAATTATATGCATGGATTTCAATTAAATTTCAAAAAAGTTGATTAAAACTAAAAATCCATTTAATAAATAATTTAATATTGAATTTAATAAAAAAATAAATAAATTTCAGGTTTCATGAAAAAGATGGCATATAATTACTTCCAAAAAATAAATATATCATTTAAATTCCTCAATTGAGCCAATTTACATTGAAGTGTATTATTCTCATAATTCAAAAAGTTATTAATTACACTATATTTTTAATGAAATATTAACCAATTATAATTTAAAATCAATTAACATTTTCAAAATTATAGGCTCACAAAACTCCCCCTTCTCATGAACTATTACACACCCATGGAATTTTATCTTCGAATACCATTTTTCTATTTCCTTCATAAAAATGAAATAAAAATATGAGAAATGAATAATTTCAATGAATTTCTCTACTAAATGGTCGTCCCATCAATGTGGCTTAAACATACTATTCAACTTTAATTTTGATTTATATTCTAGTTCTGTAAGTGAATATGATATATATATATGTGGAATTAAAATTTTAACAACACATCCATTTTTCCTCATTCATATCAAGATTAAATCATATTTTATTTTCAATATTTAAAAATACTTCTTAAATGACGTTTTTATATTTTAATTTTTCCATTTTTTATTGAGGAATAATATTTATCTCACCTAAATGAATTTATTTTTGAAAAATGGGATATTTATTCATCATTGTCTGGAATTTTTTTCGTCCATGTATACAAAATGAACTATTAAAAGAAAATATTTAATACATATAGAGGTAATAAACTCACACACCCATTACCATTTTCTGAGAGATTCATTATGAGATCCTAATTTTACATATTTTATCCAGGTCCAGTGGACTTATATTAATGTCTTTTAGAGGGGCTCTCATGAAGAGGTATTAAATTACTGAGGCCATGTTTCTTGATATAATTTTTTAAATTCCTATGGAAACATGTTATAATTTTCATTAAACAATGATATTTTCAATTATCTCTCAACATTCCTTTTCTTAAAATAGAAAATACATAAAAATGAGGTCATGTTTTTTCAATAGTCACTCACATTCGGTAATTTTGAATAAATATAATTCTCACATATGGATTGTTACTTTAATTGGGTGGGATATTATTAACGTTAAAATTTGTTATCTTAAAAACAAGAAAATAATATCAAAAATAAATCTGAAAAGAAGTTATGTACCAATTATAAAAACCTATATTATTGTATTTCATTTCATATTTTTTCATTTTTACTTTTATTTTAGTTACTTTTTTTAATTATTTATTTAAACTCCCAATATCTTAAAAAACTTATGTAAAATATATATTTATTTATAAAAATTTATTTACATATATATATACATCTTTATCTACCAAGCCATATCACCCACAACAGACTCAGACACCATTCCATTTAAAGAAAACATGCATTTTATCAAGAATTTTATAATGGAAAATGACTGTCTAGATGAATTTAGAGGATCATAGAATCCTAGGCTATCTTCATTTGATAGAATGATAGATGATTTTTGATTCCCCCTTGGATTATTTAAAATTATGTTTAATAAAATGTTTATCTTCTGTCCCATCACATTAATGGGGGACTATGATTCAACAACACTAATTTCAATAGCCCTAGATAAATTAATATTAGTAATTATATATGTTCTAGTTAACATGTAATGATTTTTACCAGGAATAATATTCCTTCAAGAAGATATTATTTTCTCTTTTTCTCTTATTTCTATGCCTTTTTATACATGAGTTTTTCATTGTAAGAACAAGAATTTTACTTATACAATAAGGGATTCTCATATTCTTCCCATGTCAATTTATATTTTAAATATCTTTAAAAAATTTCTTCTTTCAATTCCTAGTAAATTATTGGTTATCTTCTTTGTAATCCTCATAAGAATTCCACTAGAGTTTGATGGACATTTTTTATTTCTTGAATCTAGACATGGTAAGGTAATGGTTTCTATAAGAATAATTATCAAAATATTTGAATAAATCCCACAAAAATCATTATATTTCATCTATATATAATACAAAATCCCAATTAAATTCATTTTTATAAATAGTTTCAGTAGTAAAAACATGAATCTCCAATGTTTTTTCAATGTAATATTGACATCAAAATTCTAATATCTCCTTCAAAAAGACATATAAATTGAAAATGCTTCATTATAAAAATATTTTCCTCCTTAAGTTAGTGTTTCATTAAATCTATCAATATAAAATCCATTTTTGTTCAAGTAATTCTCATTGATGGAATTATTTCATTGACTTTCGAAATTCTTTTCGTATTATTGAGATACATACTTCTTAAAATTATTGGGGAATGATTCATACATTTTCCTTCCTCTGTGTTTATAATGTAAGAAACTCTTAGGGATTAGAAAACCATATACAATCATTAAAATATCATCTAAAATAAGAATTATCTTGTCAAGGACTCAGATAGGATGATATGTAATGAATCTGGTGGACTGATGTTCTCTAATACACAAAGTTGAATAAAATGGGTAATGCAAGACATTTATTAGTGCTCCCCAATCACATTAAGAATTATAAAAATTATGCTCTCCTATAGTGTGGGGATTGATAATATACATGAATCATACAATTTTTTAGAAACATTATTTAATTGTTATTACCTTTTCAATAACTATAATCTTTTCAGTGTACATATCTTTGATAAATTTCACATAACATCAAATTTGGTGGATTTTCTTCAGTATAAGGATGTATATCCCTAAATTATAAAAGACTTCTATAATCTTTGCTTTCAAATACTTTTCAGTGGATTTATTGGGTGCATTCATCCTATGTGGAAAGGTTTTGGGGGGTAGAAATTTATATCCATTTTCAATTTCACTATAACATTCTTCACATGGGTTGTCTCTATAATTTCCTCCTCTTTAGGTTATTTTATAGGAGTAACATCTATAGGATTAAGTGGGTTTCAACACCCATATTCTTATCTACAAGGTGATTCTTCAAATCTTCTCTTCTTTTTGGGACTCTTTATTATAATTGAACTAACATTTCACCTTGGGGTAGGAATGGATTGGTAAAGAATCTTATTTAATACTTGGTTATTAAATTCATTAGTATATTTCAGGCTCTTGATTTTAGATTTTATAATTTATTTAATCAATTACTATATGAGGGTTCTTGATCTTTTCATTTTTTATTAGATTATATAATGCTTATAAGGTATTCTTTGAAATGGTGGTGTATAGAAAGACTATTAAAATCCTTTCTTGAAGGGTGGTATCTAAATTTTTTGGTTTCTATCTTTGTATCTAGTGTTAGAGCACACTATTTTTCCTTTGATATAACATTGGTACTGCTAGTATAGTGTTTTGTATATGGATTAACATTTTTCATAAACATGAGTACACCCATTGGTGAACTGTTCTTGAGAGAAACAATGATGTTAGACCTACGTTACTATGAAGGATGATGTCTCCAAATACATGCCTAAAGATAAATTATACAAAAAAAACGTTTTCTTTATTTTTTTTCAAAAAAATTTAAATTTATAAATGTTCACCTCACGTAATCACGTAATAGTTATTCTTGTGCCGAATTAAATAGAAATCTAGGAGATACTTTCAATAAAATTATTGACTTTAAATGCTGACTTTTCAATCTGTGTTCTTCTAGAGGAAGAATCGAATATATTTTAGTCACTACACATCAATCCATGGAAAAATAATACCATGAAATGGTATACATCATTGCTTTTATATGGGTAATATTTTTAATCTCTTAATTCTATCCCAATACATGTAATGTGTATCTCCACTTTGTAGTCCAATTTCATAAGTATATATTCTCAGAGTAACACTATTTGATGATGGTAAAATATTTCATGGTTAGGCTCCATGTAATTAATCCCATTTAGTGATCTCTTTAGGATAGATATTATAGAACCAATATTTTTTAATTTATTTATGAGATAATGGAAATTCCATCCAACTCATCTATCCCTCTATGGATCCTCTTAGTTTTAATCTATTATAAAATGCTCTAAATTATCATAGATTCTTATTGTTGTATTGTGTTGAATCATTATTTGGTGACATTGAATTCTAGTCTAATTCTCACAATTTTCATCAGTATGTACTTTTAACTACTGGTTGTTGTTATATAAATAATGAACATAGAATTATATTAAATTTATATTTATTTGGAATTTATTATATTTTATGTTTTCTGTTCTTATGGTTAATACCGAGGATGTGTATTTAGTAGTTGAGTATTTAGTCAATTTTATTGTCAAAAACACTCTTTCCACTTCCTCTATGATACTCAATGTTCTATGTGTCATTTTAAAATTTCCATCAACCATGGGATCCATATCAACGAAGTTACATAAATTAGATATTATAATTTTTTTCATACATTTTAAAATGAAATTCAAAAGAACCTTATCCTCTATAGTAAGATCTCTATGTCTTGTGAGAATCCTATCTTCTAGTATAAGTAATACAAATTTTAAACCATAGTAATATGTTGTTGTAGTGGGAATCAAGTTTTTCTAAAGTGAGGAAAGTATTATGAGGGTGTAATTTCCATGTTGGGTGTGTTATGTATGTGAAAATGGTTTAGGAGATTGAACTATACTAGTTTTAAATAAAATTTAAAATTAAATGTATTATACATAGATATAATTTTACCATCCCTATTAAATCATAAACTTAATTTATACTCATCCACTTTCTCTCTAATAAAGTGAAATCATACTCAAATAATGTTTATCAGAATTTCTTGTCTAACTAGAGGGATGATAGAATCATTTGAACCTCAAATATCCCTATTCTATGTAATTAGAGATCTCTGGCAACCCTTAATTCAAAATATTTCACATGACAATAAGTAATTGAGGGGACTTTTGTGGATTGTGAATGAAAACCTAGGTAAAAGAGAAAATAAATCCAAAATGTATGAAATATGGGAACCACCTATTTTCTATCTAGTTTGAATAAATTTAAATATTTAAATATTGGATTTGGCTATCAAAATATACAATTCATTAGTTGGGGGATACCTAGAATTTCATCGACTCAACCAATATGGGATTTATGTAGAGTCACCAGAGGAATACTTTGAGATAGAGTGAGAAAGTGTGTTTATCTACTTAGTCATATTTATTAATTCATTATTTAATGAATAATCATCAGAGATCCATAGTGGAGTTCGAAATTCACCATATGAATTGCATGAGTACCATCAATATCTTCCGGTGACTCCGAGAATTCTCCCAATTTTAGTGATAAGTATTTTCATCGTCATTTTCGTATGATCAATTAGTTTAAACAATTCAAGTAATAGATGTATTTAGTTGAGGTTACCTTTACCTATTTCAATAACTCTGTAATTATTCCCCCCATCAAGTGTTTTACCTTTGATAGTAATCATTTAGGATGTTCATTTGTGAATCATGGAATTTTTTAATGTCATTCTTATTTTTGTTCTCACATGAGGAGGATAATTTACATTTAAACATCACTAGTCGTAAGTAAAAAATTCATGGTCCTTTATATCAGTAATTTTTTTCTATATTGGAAACTGATGTTTTGAATAAATTAGAAATCTAAGAAAATGTGAAAATATAAATTTCTATAATGTTTTTTTCATGTATTATATTCAAATGATGGAGTTTATATTGAATGGAACGTACAAGGTATTATAATTATATGGAGAGTTAATCATCAACTGGTAATTGGATTTGGGATATTTGGTTGTATTAATGATAAAATTGAGTACTGATTATAATGAGAACAAATTTGATGTAGTCATGGAATTAGAGAATAGAAATGTACTATACAGGTGAGGTTGAACATGGATGTTCATAGTTCATAAATGGATAGGATACAAAATTCTATCACATTTTTTATTGTTATATGATTAGGCATATCATGGATTTATGATGGGGATTTAACCAAGTCCATCTTTATTCATCATTAGTAGTAAGATTATTATACTGTTTTGGGGTTCAATGGCACTATTGGGAGTGAAAAATGTTAATTATTCATAGTTGAGAATACATGGAGGAAATAAATTTACCATTTTATGTGTTTATATATTCAATATCTTAGATGGTATATTAGGTGTTATCCACAATCCTCACCGATCTCAAATACATGTAGAAGGGATAGGAAGCTATACATTTGAATCATTTTTAATTGGTTGGAATTAAGTCTTAATGGTGGATGCACTCAGCAAGGTTCGAAATATTCAATTTTTAAAACCTTTAAAATCCACAAATCAACATCTTCAGTTCTAGGATGATTTAACAAAAACACTTTATCAATTCCTACGTGGGGAACATAATATCTAATTATAACAACAGTGAGAGTCATTAAATTATAAGGATGGCATGACATCGTATTTCAAAAGATACACTGATGACTACATTGACCACATAATCTATAATGATTATCTTTAGATCTAGTTCAGGTAGTGTTTTTCATAAATTAGAGGCTTGGGAGCTTCGTCAGCCATCAATTACAATGGTGTAATTTATGTGAGTGGGTTTTCAATAGTTGACACTAGATGCTTCAGTTGGAAGACGTGTATGAAAATTTATTTCCTCAAGAATGGTCATATTATTCAATCATCTTAGTGTGATTATATTTAATCTGTTAAAAATATTTCATTACTTCCTATTTCTTTCAATTTAGCTTCATTAGTTAGCATGGAAATCAATTGGCCATAGGATAATATCTTCATGGAATCATTGAAATAACTTTTTTTTGAGTTTATTTATCAATAATGGATGACATCGGTTTTTAGTGGAGAATTAAAGGAACCTAAAACCAATGTTATGAGAAGGGGGAAGAGTTATCAGTAGTTGAGACAGTGGTACTATGGCAGTAAAAATTTGTGGTAGAATGGTAGGTGGGTGGAACCAAAGCCTTGCAGTAGTAGTAGAGTTTAGTAGTGAAGTCTGGTGATAATAAGGCTAGTTGTAACAGTTATTTACTTCTAATAGTAGTGGATAAAATTTATTTCCCCATTACTAGTAGTAGACCATACTATAAGTTGACATGAGGCTTCTAATAGTAGTAGTGGTGAAACCTTTTTTTTCTCAGTGGTGGAAAATTGATGTACCAGTAATGGTAATATACATTTTCACCAGTAGAATATTTATTAATTCTTCAAAAAATATAAATGTTGATGAATACAAAGTAGGGTACTGTTGTTGATGGTATTAAAGCTACAATTACAGGTAGCACAATTAATTTAAAAATATAAAAGCACAGATATAGACTTTACTGCCTCAAAAAATTTCACAACCTCTATGATTAAAATATTTTTCATTTTTAGCATATCCAAATCCACAATAGACCAAGTTTGAAAATTTTATTAAAAATTCCAAAAATAAATCTTATTCCTTTTTAATTAACTGATTTATAATCAAATATTTATAAAACACTATTTATATCACGTTGAAAATCAAATTATAATCAAAATTTAAAATTGAAATTCACTGTTCTTTTTTTAAACGAATTCAAATGTATAGATTTCCAATAAATTTAATAAATGAATAAATTTATATAAACCCAAAAAATAAATCCTATTAATAATTAATTAAATATTTAATAGAATTAAGAAATAAAATTACAGGCTCTAAAAACATTATGGATTACCAATAATTCCAAAAAATGTATATATCATTTAAATTGATACATTTTTCCAATTTACAGTTAATATTAATATTCCAAAATTTGACAAAAATTATTGACAATCGATGATTTTATTTAAACTAGGAGTTATTATTCATTATAAAATAACAATATTTTTAATATTTTAGGCTCACATCACGTAGAAATTATAAACTACCTTAAAAATATTAAATTATATATTTTATTTTATCATGATATCTCATAATGAATGATGTATATCTTCTGTCACCATCCTTACATGTTTTATTTAATATATTAAATTTCATAATAGATGTACATTACATCTTCTACAATGGCCATTGATTTAGACATGATAATATTATCATATTCATTTGAGCCTTAGATATCTATTCACATACTCATAAGAGACAAATACTATCATGATCATTCTACCAAAGATGTACCCACAATGACATACCCAATACAAGCTACCTCACAAAAGAAAGAAATTTATTATACAATTCTTACATCCAAGTACTCAATCAAATGATAAGAACCAATAATAATATATTGTCATGATAAAAACACTTTCTTATAAATAGACACATTAAATGACATCCAAAACAGACATTTTTCATATCAGTGGGACCATCCTCAAGAAATAATCCACTCAAGACCATCATGTTTAAACTTCATGATACTATTACTTAATGCTTATGAGTCTCAAAAAAATTAAGATATCATCTATGTCCCATTATTATGATGTGTATACATTATGTGACATATGTTAAATACCAAGATCATTGAATGAAAATTTTCTAATTATAGTTAAATACATATATGATCTTTTTATTAGATAAATATGAAAGGAAATTATTATATAAACAATATACATAGATGTAAAAAACAATAATATTTATTTGAAATCATGCAAAAATATCCATATACCAAATATAATGATAAAAAACCACTAATCAGGTTATGTCTAGGTCATCAATTTCCATAACTATAAACAATGTGGCTATATCTTTATTCTAAAAATATATAACCATTGTTCTAAAATATTATTGCAGTATATTGGATATTTATATTGTTTTTTCATATATTGTAATAGATCTACCCTAATGATGCTTATATTTATGTTTGGCTAATCTGATTCAATACATTATAATGATATTTTTTTGATTTTTTATTCAAATATTATTACCATTAGTATGTAGTGAATATATATATGTGTATGTTTATGGAAAAACTAATAATCATTTATTGATATGATCTGAAATAGATTCTTGAATAAATTCTAGATTCACATGATAATTATTTATATTATTGTCTCAATTTATTTAAGAATTATGATGTTAAAGGAGACATAAAATTATATTATTAATGATAACATTATGAAATAATTTACCATAATTGTTTTTACATCCTGTAATGGACCTATATACTATAAATATGATATACCATCAATTTTGGATTTATTATAAACAAAGGATATATATATTTTCTTGAGAAGGGGTATTAATGAATTCTTTTGGAACTATGGACCATTGAAAACCCCTTAATTTATGAATTTTGTTATAAATGTTTATTATCATATTCATAGAAGCATTCATATATTTAAAAACCATGTTTTCTTGTATAGGAAATAACACACTCACAAATATATAAATATATATATCAATCATCAATATATTTGAGAATTTATTTAATATATCTTTATTTTAGGGGATACGATAACCACTAAACATAAACTAACTAATTTGTTAACCAATCAACTTCAATGTGGTAATTTTAAGTAATGTGCGTATACTTTTGAGTATTTTTATTAGGGATATATCTGTAATATGTAGTTAATGTAAATTAACCAATCGTACAATTTAAATTTCATGATAAATATGTGTGAATTTGGTTCTAAAAATATTACTCTCAAAACCATAATAATTAAGATTATTTTTTAAAATTATTTGTAGTTTGATATACATTTATTAATGAATATTGACATTTTTATTCTTTTTCACTCTAGAATTATTCATATTCCATAAATATCATTTCAGAATTTATATATCATCTTTAGTATCTCATGTATTTTTATTCCTCACTGTATATTTTTATATCCCACATCAATGTGATGATATTATCGAATGAGATCATGATTTGACTTCATTTTCAACCCTATGTATTAAAATTTTATAATGTATATTTATCTATATTACATTTCATCAAAAAAATCACTTTTATAAGTTAATATTAGTTTCTTTTGAATATACAGTTCAATATTAGTCTTACTCTGGGAATTTATATCTAAATAAATCACTACATACATTTTTATTATACTTAAATGACTAATTGTGATATTCATATTTGTATGTTGTATATTTTACATGTTATCTATACAGGGGTATCTCAAATATTTTATTTTTTAGGATTTATATATTATAAAATTTTAAATATAATATAGATGAAAGGACATGAAATAGAAGTTTATGATTGATCTTCAGTGAATGAGAATAAAATAAGAAGAAAATAATAGTGGATGATGTTATAATGAATAAAATAAATATTTTATTATTGTGACGATGAGAAATGAGTAAATAGTTTAGTAATAATACGTTTTTTTAATTAAATATAATATATTCTTATTTTATTAAATTGATAATTTTTTTATATTTTACTATTTTTAATTTCTTTATTTTTTTGTGATGGTTGTATCATTATTGGTTTGTTAAGGGGATGATGAATCTTCAGCTGTCATGGAATTTTATCTAATAATATTATAATATCCATAGGATTATTTTATACTAGATATCATAGGTAAACCAATCATGGTGTGGTAGTTTTTAATTATAAATAGTCTATGTCTCATGGTTGAATTTATTGTATATAATTTTCTTATTACGGATTTGTTTTTTTGTAAATCATTGGATACATTAGATCTATTTAGTTTATTTTTGGAAATTTCTCTTTTGAACTATTATTTTATTATCATATATGAATATTAAAAATATGTTTTATAAAATGATATGGTTCACATTATGTGTTATTTATAAATTACTCAATATTTCTGCATTTATTATTATCTCATTAATATAAACAGATTATGTTTTTTTTGTATTCTTAATCTTGGATTTATATATTTAATATAAATAATTTAATAAAAGGAATAATTTTCTGGTGTTATATGTAAGGTGTCTAATTTTGAAAATGAAAATGAAATTTTATAGTAAAATATCATGGGAAAAAGTAGTTTCTTTGTAAACTCTCATAATTATTTTTCATGTATTTGATGTTACCTATATATATGTCAATTATACTTTATTACAATATATGAAAAAAGTATCTTCATTTTACAAATACTAATTTTTTGAAAATTCAATACATAAATGTTAATTTTTATCAAAAAAGATTTTTCCCTTGAAATCCATTATCTATAACATTAAATTGTATACCTCAATGTTCTTTTTTTCGTGAAAATAAAAAAAACAATAACGCACAATTATTTTATACTCTATTTTTTTAATGTATGAGTTAATTCTAAAATTTATACTTTAACTATAAAATATATTAATTTTTTATCCTTCATTGTTATTCTTTATAACTTATATTGAAACATGTGTTTTTAATTATTAGAGTTTTTAAACAATCATTAAGGGTAAAATTTTAACATTAAAGTGATTGTAATAAAAATACAAGTGAAATATTTAGTTTGGAATAATGTGTTTACACAAGGGTGTATTTTGAATGATAATATTAATATGTATTACTTTTTGTGGATTTAAAGTGGTGTTATTTATTTTATTATTTATTTTATTTATTTTTTATATAATTTTTTTATTTAGATATTTTTCTTAGAATAAATATGTACAAATAAGAAAGAGGAATACAGATGGAATACTGATGATATAGAATTATGTTATTGATGAATAAAATTATTTTGGGTTGATTTTCAATTTGGAATTTTAGAATTGTTATCATTTTCAATGAGTACATTTTAATAGTTTATTTTGGTCAAAATACTAATTTTCATAGGAATTTAAATAAACCATGATTTATTATTTGATAGTATAGGGATTAGGAAAGACACATTCTCTCCGTAATTTGTAGAAGAAAAAACTCTAAGGTTATTTGTTGTATTTTGAAAATAGTGTATATTATAGAATAAAGTTTTAGCTATTTTATGTGTGGAATATATGGATATATAATACTAAAAGAATTCATAGGCCTTTATTTCGAATTAAATATAATTTATGTATTTATTTTAATTTTCATTTTGAATTGTAATGTGATTTTGAAGATATTGGGGTTAAAAATATGATATAATAGGGTATTATAAGATTCATTGGACTTTTGAATACTCCCACAATGAATTTATTTGGGACACCCAATGGGACAGATGGGTGAGTTAGTGAGGTTGTATGCTTGATACCTCAATCAGAACCTCAAAAAAAGTCACTTGGAAACTAATATATCAATAGGTGGATGATGGAATCCACTAAGCTTATGTTTTAACACATATCACATATATTATTGGGGGTAGTAACATAACATTTTAGGTGTAAAATTTATGTTCAAATCCTCTATATTATATTTCTTTGGATCCATGACATAAAAACCAACATGTTTTTTTTCTCCCACAATAGTGTCTATAATTATTCATTCATAATTTACTAGATTGTGAATTGGTGTGTTGGAATCCTAGAAGAATGTCCCAATTCTCACACAATTCATTATTTATTAATATTTATCATTGTATGAAATATCATTCAAAATCACATAAATGGGTTTTTTATTTGTTTCATGAGGTCTATTTTATAGAGATAAGTTGTGGAATTATGCTTAATGGGATATCTCCTACTTACAAGATGTAGGTTCTTGATGTAATAAATGCATGCATATTGTTTTTGGTTTCATATTTATTAAATTATGGATAATTATAGATATATTATAATTTAATGATAAAATATTTTATACCAATTTCTATGAAAACATTTTTAATTTTCATATTTAATAAACACATTGGGAGAAATTCGGAGCGAAATAGAGGTATACACATCACGTAGATTAGATGTATGTGTTGTTTAATTTGGATGTACACACATATCATACAAATTAAATACATGTACTTGTATTTATTCAAATAGTTCATGTCTTGTTGAATATGGAACATGTCATCTTTTTCAATTTTAGAAGTAGTTTTTGATCAAACAGTCCATTAAATTTCATGTATGATGATATTACATATCAGGTATCCATAACTATCAACTGTTTATTGGGAAAAAAATAAATGTATTTTTTCGATAGAATTGAGGAATTTTTTTGACTTTAATAGAGTTCATATAATGTTATTTTATACACACCGTGTAATTTTTAAAATTTGAAAATAATTACATTCAAATAAGGTTCAAATGGTTTCACCAAGGTGTAAGAATGCTACCCAATTGTAGTTATATTGAGAATTCTATGCTCATTACCTTACCCTTCACTTAGTATTACCAATTATAAGATATTTTATGTTTTATTCCACTTATCATTATTTGATTATTAGTTTCATAACTTTATTTTTAGTATCTTTTAATTATAATATTTCATCATTATATATATTTTTTACTCATTTTTATTTTGTTTAATTCTTCTATAACTAAATATATTTTATGTTCATAATGATGATTAGAAAAATAAAACAATAATTGTAGTGATTAAATTATGGATGAGGTAATGATGGGGAGAACGCTATTTTAATTATTTTTGAATCGATGGTAACCTTTATATGTCATGCATGCCATAGATTATTAGCATATTTGATGGATGTTTTTGAATCATTGATATTTATAGAACCCATATATGTAAGGGATTTTGGGTTATTAATCATTTAATTCACTTTTTATGGGTGTTGACTAAATCTTTATTTAAGGATTGGGTTAGAGTCTATTCCAAATGGAAATAAAAATGAACTTATAATGTGAAACATGTATTTATTTAAGATGGTAAATTTGTATAGTCAATCATATCAAAAGATTCAAGACCTTTTATTAATCTTCACACTATTCCACTAAAAGCTTCATTCAGTTCAGTCCATCCTCCTTTCAACTTGTTTGAAACAAAACCACAACATTATTAATATCATTTTATTCAACTAATAATAATATTCAAATTTTATCACCACATTCATCACTCTATAATAAATGATCGAGTGTCAAAAAGTTATTGTAGTGTAATGCCCCGACCCCAGTTACCCATAATTGGTGCATTATTACATAACATTGGCATGATACACGAAATCATGTCGCAAAAGTCCAATTAGTTTTGTAGTCTTGGAATTACTAGATACATATGTAAGTTTTAGAGAACATCATGAAATTAAAAAAACAACAGTATGTCACCTCTAAACACTCTTATATCCCAGAGCCAATTCCTACAGGTTAATTGTAATATAATTCATTGCATCATAGAAAAAAACATAAGAAAGGGGTGAGCTTAGATGCTCAGTAAGGATAAAAATATAGCAGAAACTCTGTTAAATAAGTATTAACATTTAAGGTAGGGTATAAGACTAGAACACAAGTCTTTTAAACTTAAATTTCAGCATAATATGGAAAAGATAAATCAAATAATGTCATTTAATTATTCACATGTATATTATACAAGTATAATAATCACATGTAATATGAATATCCAATTTCATAATTATGGAATGCATAATGTGAGATTTCATAGCCACATAGTCAAGCTCTTGTGCCATGACTGCAAATATGAATTTGTCAAGGCCTTGTTCCAAGACACTAGTTTGTCTCATGAAGCCTACGGATAGATCAAGGAGATAGATATGCCTCTACCAGTCACTTACAATGTATTATTAATTCCTCATATAAATAGATTTATACATAACATAAACCTTCCTATTAAACCTGGCATACGAAATGTGGATACATTAACCGTAAACCATGATTGATATAAAAATAACACATCCATAGTCTAACATATCACAAATACTTTAATAAAATATAAAATAATGTATCATAATTAATCAACTTCAAACCCGTGTAAAATTAATCAAAGGATGTTGTCGTTGATGACATCAAATCTATTTGATAGAAATAACTCGTCCTATTTAGAAAACATTTAAAAGTCACAAAATTGTCAAGAAGATATTAAAATATAATTTTGAATCAATGTTTCCCACACCACATGGAATATTTTAATAGAAATTTTAATTTTAAAACTTTCAATTCCATATAAATAAATCCTTAAAACCATTTTTAATACATGTTCATTAATGAGAATGATTTAGAAAAATAGATCATCAAAACATTTAAAATTATATTTCAGTAAGAGTTCTTAACAAAAACAGTTACATTTGAATACAAATAATTGAGGTAATCTAGAAATTTTAATATCATGAGAATAATTTTATTCATGATATAATATGTCAAAATACATTATATACACCATATAAAAGTAAATTGGTGCATAAAAACAAATAATTATCCGACAAATGTAAATTGAGATGAAATCCTTTATAAAGATCATATCCTTAGGTTAAGGATAAACCAATAACATAATTATTTGTGAAAAATATAAATAAACTAAATATGATTGGACATTTAGTGTAAAATAGTCATAGGATATTCACACACATTATAGTAATAACAACACCAATGACTAGGATATTTAACTCAATGAATGGAAATTGAGTTAAGATTACTCTTATCAAGTTTGTATCAATGACTTGAGAATTTATCAATGGATTGATTATGTGTATCATAATAATATATAGTCAAAGTGGAGTGTAAATTGATACATAAATAAATAAATAGTTATTTCACACATAACCTTGTGGTAAAATAATAAATTATGTATGTGTAAAACCCAATGAGTGGAAAGAGGAATTAAAAATTCCGTTACCAATTTGGTGACTTGTGAAACATACACCCCATGAAGGAAGGATCATACAATGAAGATATAAATTCCCATTAATTAAAGTATATTACACAATTAATACAATCATATATAGTACATACACCACACGAAAGGAAATAGTTTCAATCTATCACGAATCTCACAAAAATAAGAAGTGAGATGAAAATCGGTTACCACATTGTAATCAATCACGTCATATGACAAAAAGTTAATAACCGCCAAATGAATCAGATAAAAACATTAATATAAATAGAATAATGATAATATATATCATATGAAAGTGCACAATACACCACATGGAATAAATAATTGGTGACCAATTGAAATCTCACGGAATTAAATGTGAGATAAGAAACTTCTTACCATGTACATTTCCTTAATATATGGTAGGGAAACCTCTTGAATAATGGTGAAATATTTGTTATTAGATTATAAAATAACCAAATACATAAATATTATATAATATATGATCTTTTAATGTTTATTTGTTAATGATAGTTTAGTAGTATCATTGTTTTGGTTGTTAACCAATTCATTATCCTTTATATATTTTGTTATGTATGTCATGTTTTTTATATATAAGATGAATTTGATTCATATAAAAAACGATATTAATTTCATAAAAATTCTTTTTTATCATAGAATAAAATTATTCTAGAATGATTATGAAGAGGAATGAATCTCTATGCATTTGTGGAGATGGAAAGTTGTACGTAAGCATGAGTGACAATATCATTATATTGATGGACAAATAATATGAAATTGGATGGTATATCATATATAAATAATAATTAACATGTTATATTTATTATTTAATCAACTTATACACATTATTATACCCATAAAAATAATGAAGTGTTTGAATAACAAACTACACCATGACGTGGAGATAGTAAGCCGTACGTATGCATGTATGGTGGCATTATCATTTAAAGGATGGTTAGAATAACGAATATGCTTGTACCGTTTTTATAATAAAATTATAGTTTGAATAATTTCCAGGATTTATTTTTTTGTCATGGAAAAAAAAGAAAGAGGAAGTGGAAAAAAAATAACTTGAAAGTGGGTGGTGAAATTATTAGCTCTTCTTGTGGTGTTTCCTTTTAGATTGATGAAAAGGTCTCCATAAGTTGGAATTTCGATAAATGTAAGGATTATAGGTCAATGTGATGGAATTTGGGAGTATATTTGGGCATGGTTTGGCTGAGAGAAATGGTTTTGGAGGTTTGATTTTGAGTGATGGAGAAGTTCCCTTTTATAAGATGGGTGAGGGGAACATTATGAAAATCTTGAAATATTGTTTTTTTAATAAATTCATTTTCAGTTTCTAAGGGAAATGATTTATTTAGAGGATATGGTGGGGATGGGTCGAAAAACTCTTAATCAATAGGTTTTAAATATGTTTAGGTCACCATATTAAACTTATTTTTATATTTAACTCTTGATTAAATAGTTTTCCCTTTACAATGTCTCTTTATTTTTTTATATTCTATGGTTAATAAACATACTATAACAAGAAAAGAGAATCCCAAGTGGTTCATTATTAATATATTAAACCTTAACTAGGTCATGTTGACCCATTTATTTTTATGAATATTATATCAATTAATAATAAATTATTTGTTTTAAAAACTCAATTATATCATTTTTCGCACTATTTAGTATTTAATTTTATTGAAATCCATAAAAAACATTATCACTTTGAATAAAATTTATTTAATCGACCCTAATAAGTCAAATTAACCTTGAAAATTATTGGAATTAATCAGAAGTGTAAATTTACATTTATTTTAATATAAAAATTATTAATTATTTTTATAAGTCATTGATAATGTAATTAATGCATCATCATTGGGTCATAAATAAATTAAATTATTTAATGTGTAAAATTTATAAATAAAATACCATTATGTATGAATTTTTTTCATTATAATGAATATTTATAGTTGAATTTATCTTATGTGTTGCCCTATATTAAGAATGGGTTAGTTATTACACTTTGAATTTTACACTTTTAACACTTCATTAAATAAAATAATAATAAATGTCCTAATCTATTCCAAGTGGACCAAAGAGGATCATATTTTATTCCTAAGGTTTTTTTGGGTTGAATTACACTTATCCAAAAGAATTTTTAAATGTGTTATGGTAATTATCATATCATTTTTACCCTTAATTACCCTATTTACTTTTAATAGTGATAAATAAAATCAAAACTTACTATTCAAAAAAAATTATTTTAATCATATTGAACCACATTTTGTTTACCGATGTTAACTATGCCTCTCGTATTTTTGAAATTCAAATCGTAGAAGTTGAAAAATAATGTTTTATGCAAATTTCCAAATACTCCTAGAAGGTGTGTAAAAGAGGGTAAGAAGTTCAATAAAATTTTATATATCTAAACTTATTATATAATGAATCCAATAAATTACATGTAACATATTTATGTATTATTTATCAATTTTTAGTTAAAATAAATTTAAATAAAATAAATAATTATTTAAATAAAAAGTCAATTTTATACAATAACACAATGTTTTTCATTATTCATAATAAATTGAATGTTTTCATTAGAATACCAAATATTCTCCCTAAGATAATTTTGATATTCCGAATTAAAAAATTAATTCTATTTTTCCTAATTAAATATATATAAGATTCATTAATTAATTTAAAATCAATTCCCTTTATCAAAACAAAAAAGTGGGTTTTAAAAAGAAAACCCATCAAAAGAGTGACATGTGATTATGTCAAATTTGAACGTGAATTGACTTATAATGACCTCAATTAAATTAAATGATAAAAATATAATCTGATTATAACATCAACCCATTAAAATTCTTAATTTAAGATTATAAATAATTTTGATAAAGAAATTTCATTCAACTAAAATATAATATTTTTTAGTATTCTTCAAAATATGAATGTTATCAGAAAAGTACAAAAAATTTATCCAAAAAAAAATTCTTATGTCCCGATTATAAATAAATATTTAATTTCATTAGATTGAATATATAAAAGTTTCAAATATTTATTTTAAAATGGGTTTTCCATTAAAAGGTGGTGAATTTTTATTTTTAAAAAAATACTTCATTGATCTAAAAAAATGAATTTGTTCTTATATTATGTCTATCAGAAAAATAATACGGATACATAAATTATATGGAGTATATAAAATTAAAAATTCATTTAATACTATTAATAACCACTTATTGAACAACTAGTTTGGGAAATCATGGAGTGCTCGAACTAGGTGTTGCATGTAGCACAATCTATTGAATTGCATTAAATAAAATAACATACTATAGAATCTTGGGGTGTTACATTGTTCCTTCTATTGGACATTTTGTCCTCGTAATATTAAAATTGGTCGTAGGAACATAATTTAATGTCCCACATAATAAAAAGAGTTAATAAAGCTATCACTTTAAATGAATGAAAGAGAGTTACACAGGTCACCTGATATAACCCATACTATGATTCTATGTAGAAAAACATGGATATGGAAAATAATATAAGTGTAAAGTTATGATGGAGAGTGATAGAAAACATTATTAGGATAGCTTTATGAATAATAAAACCACAAACTTGTGAAGGGATAAACGGTTATTTGTTTCCCAGTAGGAAAAGTAAACTGAAAACATTTTTTGTCTTATGTTCCATTTCATAATGTTGAGGAATTTATTTATGAGATGGACTAAGAACAAAAATATATATACTTACTTTTTAGGTATAGTTTCAGCCTTTAATTAACTTCTACTAATAAATAATATTTTATTTAAATGATGAGTATTCAGTATGACTTGGTCACACATGAAACGCTAGAATCAACTTCTAAAGAATCACATAATCCAAGATTGATAAACTATATGTATACATCGTCTTTAGAGATTATACAAAGCCAAAATGGTTAGTATAAGATCTGATGATACCTAAAAAGGACAATCTTTTAGAGAAAAAAATACTAATTTTAATTTCTAAAATTATACAAAAAAATACCCAATGTTCAATAAATACCATTAAAAAAACAATTGTCCTTAAAATCCTTCAATATGATCCAATATAATATTGAAACCCAAAACATAGAAGAATTTTATTACGTAGTCTCCCACGTTAAATTTTATCACCAAATAACATCAAGTACTCTAAATGTCACATACTTAAATTTATTTTACCTAATCACACATTATCTAGGATAGGTTAATCATTTCCATAGAATAACCAAATCTCTATAAATCCACAATAAAAACATAGATAAATATCCACCATTACTCCTCAAATGAAATCCCATAGTATTATATATTCCTTAGGTATATAGTGTCCACAAAAGAGCAAAAATATTCCTAAATAACATTTATCACTAAATCACCAAATCATTTTCCTAGAGTCAGGATATCCATTTGACAAGACATAAGATCCCAAATCATCTTAATATTGATCAATAAAATCATTTCACTAAAATAAATTAATAATAATATCTAGATACATAACTTAGTCCAGTGGTAGGAGATAAATCCCAATCTAACTCAGGTTGTGGGTTTGATTCCAGCAGCTTTGATCAATGTTATGGGTTGTCACACTGTCTGCAAGTAGTCCATTTTCAAAAACTATATTTTATAACATTTCCAAAATGAGATAAATTCCTCGAAATAACCATAACATAATTTCACCACAAATTTTTTCTCATACTTTCATTTTAATCCCAAATTTTAATAACTTGTAATTGCCTCAAATTCAAGGATCATATACACCCAAATGGTTATTTATAACCTTTTCAACAACAGAAAAGATAATTCATACTAAAATTACATTTTCACATAACAAAATGCATGGTTACACATACTGAGAAAAGTATTCCAAAGTAATCCAATCTACAAAGATCACTAATACTTTTAATCATTTTTCCATCCATTTATTTATACATAGTTTCTTCCTTGACCATGATGTTATCCTATAGAACATGAAATTCACTCGGGTAATGCCCAGGTCCCCAATATTTATAGAAAATGGATCTAAATGGATTCTTGGGATCATTTTTATTTTCTTCTATAGTACTCTTCATTTTTAATCATCAATTATTTAATTTATATCCTTATTTACAAAACCTAATGAATTTATTTGTTCCATTAAGACACATTCCTAGGTGTCTCCTTCCCCATTTCCTCCATGATTAAAAATAGAGCTTTATTTTTCCATAGTCTCTAATACTGGATCTCTTATCATTCGCTGCCATTCTATTCTTTGTTGAGTTCATTAGTTGGTTAATATATATGTTTTTGATCATATTTTTGAAAAAATAATTCGGAATGAACCTTATATGTTTTACACCTATCTAAATTTCATTTTGTTGCTCATTTCTACCATTATTCCCACATTTTACATCATGTTCAATGTTACAATGAATTCCTTGGAATCCAGCCATTGACTAACTCAATAAAGAACAATGTGAGTCATAAAATCATTTAGAGAATATCATAACACCTTATTTTAAATCAAAAACACCATAGGATTAACCAAGGTTATTTATTCTCATATTATATTAAAATAATATAAATCTGTTTGTAATGATATTATGAATTATCTTTAGTATATCACCTTGGAGTTTTGTAACTAAGAGTGCAGCATGACTCGTTGCCATGTACTAGGATACCCCGGGTCAAGCCCGAAACTCCTTGTTGGAGTTTTCACTTATATGTACATCTATGCCAAAGCCACCTCTTCTTGGTCATATCCAAACATGGATGTATTTCTTTGAAAATCCACATATTATTTAAATTACCAAAACTTTTGGATGCACTTCTATACTAATCCTAAATGTTTACCTTAGGGAAATATTTCCTAATATTTGTTTTTTCTAAATATAGATTCCAAGGAATGTACTAAACTACCTCTTATACCTACTATAACACCTTGACCATAGTTACCCAAAATCGGTGCATTATTACATAACATTATAAGGATACAAGGATTGATGTTCCGAAAGACCTATTTGTTTACTACCCTTAAATGTACTAGATACATAGGTATGTTTTACATTAGATCATGAAATTAAAAAAACCACATTCTGTCTACTTTGAACACTCTAATATCCCTTATCCTATACCAGAATATTAATATTAATATACTTCATTCCATCCAAGAAAAAATAAAACATAAAAAAGGGGTGAGATCAGATGCTTAGTAAGGACAAAAATATAGTGGAAACTGTCATAAATAAAAATATACATTTAAGGCCATCTATAAGGCTAGAACACAAGCCTTTAAATGCTATATTTTAGCATAATATGGAGTAGATAAATCAAATAGTTCCATTATCTTATCCTCATGTATATTCTACTAGGAAAATAATCACAGGTAATATCAATAGAAAATTTCATAATGATGGAATGCATAGTGACAGATTTCATAACAACATAGTCAAGGCCTTGTGCGAAGAATACAAATAACATTTTTTCAAGCCCCTTGTGTGAAGAAAATATTTAGTTTCATGAGACCTACCGATGAATCAAGGAGCTATAGAGTTCTCAAACCATCACTTACTATGTCCAATGCATTCCCCATATGAAATTTTTGAAACATAACATTTATATTCATATTAAAGAAAGCAATAAAAATGTTAATACTTCAACCATAAACCATGAATGGTATAAAAATAAAACATCCATAGTCAAACATATCACAAAAAAATTAATAAGATATAGAATATTGTATAATAATATATCAACCCCAAACAAGTGTAAAATATATCATAGGATTTTGACATAGATGAAATCAAAACTATTTGAGAGAATTTACTTTTTTTGTTGTGAAATCATTTAAAAGAAATTTAATTATTAAGAAGATGTTAAAAATTGAATTTTGAATCAAAGTGTCCCATACCACATTGATACTTTTAAAATTAATTTTAATTTTAAAACATGAATATCCATATAAATAAATACTTAAAAATATTTTTATAACATGGAAATTAATAATAATGATTTAGAAAAATAAATATTTTAAACATTTAAAATGATCTTTTGGTAAGAGTTCATAAACCAAAGAGAGAGGGTTGAATTAAAATAATTGAGTTAATCTAAAATTTATAATTTCATGAGAATAATGTGATTCATGATAAACAATGTCAATGTACATTATATACACCATATAAAATTGAATTGGAGAATAAAAACAAAGAAGTATCCATAGAATGAAAACTAAGATGAAATCCCTTATGAAGAGTGTATCCTTAGGTTAAAGATAAATAAATCACATAATTATGTTTGACAAATATAAATACACTAAATATGATATTATATTAAGTGTAAAACAATCATAAGACATTCAAACATAATATTGTAACAACAACACCAATGACATGGATGTTTAACTCAATGAATGGAAATTGAGTAAAGATTACTCTTATCAAGTTCATATTAATTACTTGAGAATTTATAAATGGAGCAATTATGTGTATCAAAAAAATATCCACACAATGGGGAGTTGAAATTACTATATAAATAAATAAATTTTTATTTCACACATAATCATGGTGTAAAATAATCAATGAAGTTTTCATAAAACCCAATGAGTGGAAATCAAAATTAAAAAAATCCTTTACCGATTTGGTGAATTATGAAACATGTGCCCCATGAAAGAAGGTTAATACCATAGAGATGTAAATACCAATAAATTTAGGAATATTTCACATGTAATACAATCATGGGGAGTACCTACACTACACAAAATGAAATAGTGGTAATTTATCATGAATCTCAAGAAAATAAGAAGTGAGATGAATATCACATACTACCTTTTATTCAATCGAGTCATATGCCCTAAAGTTAATAACAACCAAATGAATCACAAAATACCATGACTATTAATATAATCATGATAATATATATCAAATGGAAGTACACGATACACCACATGAAATAAATAACTGGTAAATAATGGAAATCTCACGGAATTAAAATTGAGATAAGAAACTCTTTACCTTGTACCATTCATTAGTATTGGGTAGGTCAAACTCCTATATAATGGGGAAATAATTTATATTATATTATACTATAACCACATACTTAAAAAAGATAACATATATGATCTTATATTATTGCTTTGTTATGGATATTTCAATAGTATCATTGTTTTCGTTGGTAACTGATTCATTTTACTTCATATGTTTTTTTATGTAAGTCATGTTTGTTATGTATAGGATGTATTTGATTCATATCAAGAAATATATTAAGTTCATAATTTTTTTAATCATAAAATTAAATTTATTCTTCAATGATTATGGTGGGGAATGAATCTCATCGCGTTCGTGGAGACTGTATACCGTACATGCGCACGAGCGTCAAAACCATTATATTGATGGTGAAATTATATGTAATTAGGTGTTATATCATATATAAAGAATCATTAAAATTTTATATTTATTATTTAAATCAGTTATTCTCATTATTATACCCATTAAAATAATTAATTGTTTGAATAACGAACTACACCATGACGTGGAGACAGTATGTTGTACGTATGCATGTATGGTGACTGTTTCATTTATATGATAGATTGAATAACAAATATGGTTGTAAAATATTTATAATAACATTATAGTATGTAGAAGGTACTGGATTTATTTTCTTTATTTGGAAACAATAATGAAATAGGAAGTGGAAGAACAAAAGAACATGAAAGTGGATGGCCAAATTATTTCATCTTCTTTGGTTGTTTCAATTTGAGTTGATTAAAATGGATCCTTATGATAGATTTATGATCAATGTAACGACTCAAGGTTGATCTGAGGGATGTTGGGAAGATATTTGGGTAGGGTGTGACAGAGCCAAATGGCTTTGGAGGTGTGATTTGGAGAGAACGAGAAGTACCCATTTATAAGATGGATGAGGGGCACTTTAGGAAAAGCATGAAATATTATTTTATAATAAAATACTATTCGGTTTCTAATGGCTCTGAAATAACTTATTTCGAGGGTAAGGTTGTTATGGGTTGAAAAACTACCTGCCAATATGTTTTAGATAGATTTAGGTCATCATATTAACCTTCTCTTTTAGATTTAATTCTTAGTTAAATAGTTTGACATTTACTACGTCTCTTTGAATTATTATATTATATGGTTAATAAACATACTATAACAAGCCAAAAGAATCCCATGTGGTTAATTATTAATATATATAACCTTATATATGTAAATTTAACAATCCTTATATTTTAATAAATATTAAATCAATAAATAATATAGTATTTGTTTTAAAAGCTCAATTATGTAAATTTTGACAATATTTATTATTTGATTTTTTTAAGGACATAAAAATTTTATCACTTAAAATATTTATTTAATCAACCCTAACATGTAATATTATCATATAAAACTAGTGGAATTCATCATAAGTCTCAATTTACATTTATTTGGATATTTAAAATATCAATTATATTATTATTTCATTAATAATGTATTACCGCATCATCATTATGTCATAAATAAATAAAATTATTTAATGTCTAAAAATTATAAATAAAATACCATTTTATAGGATGTCTTTTCTTTATTTATAATGAATATTTATATTCTAATTTATCTTATGTGTATCCCAATATTAAAAATGTTTTAGTTATTAAACATTGAATTTAACAATTTTAACTCTTCTTTAAATAAAATTATAATAAATGTCCTAATCTAATCCAAGTAGAACAAAGAGGATCATATTTTATTACTAAGGTCGTTTTTTGTCTAATTACACCTATCCAATAAAATTAGGACATGTTTTAGGGTAATTATAATATCATTTTTACCCTTAATTACCCTATTTAGTTTTAACCGTGGAAAATAAGTCAAAAGTTACGATTCACCAAAAATTATATTCATCTTATTGAACCACATTTTACTTAATTATGTTAATTGTGTCTATAATATTTTTTAAATTCAACTCATGTAAGTGATAAAATTATGTTTATGCAAATTTTCAAATGCACCTAAAAGGTGGGTAAAAGAGGGTAAAAACTTCAATACAGTTTTATATATCTAAACTTATTATAAAATGACTCAAATGAATTAAATTGGACAAATATAGGTATTAGGTATCTATTTTGACTTAATTTTTTTTAAATAAAATAAATATTTATTTAAAAAAATGTTTTTTAAACTATAACTCAATGTTTTTCACTATTCATCAAAATAGAATGATTTTGGAAAAATATCCAAAAATCACCAAAAGATAATTTTGATATTTTGAATTCAAAAATGAATTTTGTTTTGCCAAATTAAAAACATAGAAGTATCCTTCATTAATTTAAAATTAATTTTCTTTGTCAAAACCAAAAAAAGTAGGTTTTAAAAAGAAAAACTATCAAAATATTGACAAGTGTTTATATCAAATTTAAATGTAAAACTACTTATAATGACATAAATTTTATTAAATGATAACAATTTAATTTCATTATACTTACAAACCATTCAAATTAATTATTTCACAATGCAACTTATATCGATTAAAATAGTTTTTTTTCAATTAAAATTTATTATTTTTTATTATTCATCAAAATATGAATGTTATCAGAAAAGTACCAAAAATTTATCCAAAATAATTTTTTATGTCACAATTATAAAGAAGAATTTAATTTCATTAAATTGAATATATATTGGTGTCAAATATTTTTTTGATAATTGGTTTTCCATTAAAAGGTGGTAAAATATCATTTTTTTTAAAAATACTTCCTCTATATGAAAAATAAATTTGTTCTTATATTATGTCTAAGAAACACATAATATGGTATCTAAAATCATATGGAGTATATAAAATTCAATATTCAGTTAATACTATTCATAATCTCTTTTTGAATAGATAGTTTAGTAAATCGTGGTGCGCTCGAACTTGGTGATGCATGTACCAAAATCTATTGGATTTCATTTAATAAAATAACATACTATGAAATCTTGATGTGTTACAAGTAGTTATTCTATAATAAAAATAACTAATTAATTTTTGACTGTTGTGTCAACATGCATAATAATGCATCTATTTTTTGGAGTACCAATTGAGATAATTATGTTTATTTTTTGGGATGATTTAGTATTTTTAAAATAATTTAATTTTAGTTTTTTATTTTTATAATTTAAAGTGTTTTTCTACAAATTATTTAGGCATGATTCCATCACTTGATAGATAAGAGACTCAACTAATCTAAATCCATGACGCACCACATTCACGCTTACACACTCTCTCTATAATTTTATAATTAATCTTTATCTTATGTCCCATTATCTATTTTTCATAATTAATAAAGTTAGTTATAGATGAATTTGAAACAAAATATTTGAATTTTTTTGAAAACATTAATGCATGTTTATTAGTAAATAATACTTTAAATTTATAGAATCAAATAGCCATCAATGCATCTTCTAATCGTTTAAAATATGGAAACACATCTAAGGATGTTTCCCTTTGGAAGATAGATGAGTTCACAAACCTACCACTTTCTTTTTTCTTCAATATTTAATTCAAAAATACAACTCTCATGGGTTTTTATAATTTATCACTCACTTTGTATACTTCACCCTCAATTAAGCAATACACTATATTAATTAACATTGTATTAGAGTGTGGAAATCATTATGTTGAGATATTATTAACATTACAAGTATTAGAACAGTCAATGGTATAATATTATTTTATTAATGCTAAAGATGAGTGGTATACACCTCTACTCAAAGATACCCCATTTTACATATTACTATATAGTTAATTAAATTAGTAAATAACTACATGTTTTCTTCCAGGATCATAATACATCATGTAATACTATATGTATAATATAAATATTTTATAAAAGAATTATTTATTAGTAGGACATATAAATATATATAAAACAATATTAAAATTATATTAATATATGAAAAAATATATTAATATATATATATATATAGATTAAATGAATAAAAATAAAAAATGAAGTAATTTTTTAGGGATATATAACATTGCGGGAAGCTAGAAATAACTAGTTCGAATCCTTGAATAGATTTTATTTTGGATTTATTGTCCTTGTTTTTTATTTTTTGATTTAAAACATGTATATATTTGAATATTATTTTCAGTATTTTTTTAAAAAAATTATAAATATAAAAATAATAATATCATAACTTGGGGATAATGGGGCTATTCTTTTTTTTGAGAATTCCATGGAAGCAAACTAGTCGTATGTTTGAATTCGATCACAATAATTGGAGTCACATTCATTATACTTCTATTCATTTAAATATCTACAAGTCATTTATGTTCAAGAATATCATTTAGTTTTTTTATTTACTTTTTCAATTAAAAAACATGTTATATTTTTCACAAATATTAAATTAATATAAAATTAAATTCATAACTATTAATGGGGTTCGATCAGATAGGAGATTCTCTACCATGTGTTCAAAAAACATGGGTTCATGTTCTCTCAATCAAATAAATTTTATATTTCTATCATTATATAAATCATATCATTTATATTATACCTTTTTAAAAATATTACTAAACAAAAAATACTAATACACTTATATTGGAACAAAATATTATCCAATGGCCATAGAAAACCCCTTGAATCAATTCTTCTCTGAGTTAATCCTATCCACAACTATCAATGAATGTTTTGTTCATCATTATTAAATTTATATTTTTACATGTCAGGTATTTCATTTTTTAATGTGTTTATATGTATATATGTATTGAATAAATTAATTAAATAAAATATAAAAATATTTATTTTCAAGAATTATATGTATCGGAGTCTCCCTTAAATACAAATCGACCCCATCCCCCAATGAGGCATCATTTTCCTTAAACCAATCATCCTGTCAAATCACAGATTTGATGATGAACGTCCCTCTTATCCATCTCTCTATAGTTCTTTAGTGATTTAAATTACCACTATATTATTTCATAAATCCGAAAATGTTTCTCTGAAAACCACATTTCATCTATTTTATCATTCTTTATGGATTTTTGTGATTTTTGGGTGGATTTTAGTCAAAAATCCATATTACATTGGGACATTTTAAGAACACATGATGTGTGATAATATTCATGATAATATAATGGATTGAACATTTATTAAGTCCCATATGTCATGTAAATTACATACACACCATGAAAAAGTTGTTTTTCGTAGATAGACCTATTCCACAAACATATAATTCATGACTAGAGTAATCTTTTACTAACACATGAAATATGAATTAGCTATGCTCTATGTACCTTAATTCCAACATGATTTATTCACTTACCATATACCCTCAAAATATGGATCAATATCTATTTGAAATAAAAAACACATACACATTCCACACACATTGAGTAATTTAATACTTTACTTATTTAAGGAGTTATAGGTGTGAAACTAGACTACATGGGTTAGATAATTGTATTAATTACACACCTATTAATCTAGAACTACATGCCATTTAGTCAGAAAATACTCATTTTCATTTATTTCTCACTTTTTTATTTTAATTTTTGATTTAATTTTCATTTTTGTATCATAACTAATGAGGATAATCATTTTATAGGGTATAAGTCCCTTGATTCTTCTATAGTAAAGGAGTTGTAAGAACATGATTTTTTTAATATATGGAATGGGGGAGAAGCCAATGAGATAAATAATAGTATCATAACAACCTATATTAGTTGGGGTTACACTTGAGATAAAAAGTTGAACATTTCAGTAATATCATTCTCAAGAGAATTATTTTTTTCTAAGTCAATATGTACCCTTATGACTATTCTATTCCTATATGTTCTAAAAATAACAAAAAAATACTTAAGGAAAATTATCTTTCTCTAAGAATTATTTTATTAAGGAAAATTTTATTTATGTAGAGAAATTTATTATCTTAAAAATTAACATGGCATTTATATAAGCTTTATATTATTTTTTCATAAGATCAAATTTCTATAAGAATATTCAGATCTTTATCTAGAACCATGGAATCTTATAGTTTCTTAGATACAGAGTCTTAGTATTATCATACTCCGAATTCTTTGAAATTCAGACTCCAAATTCTCTGAAATTAATTCCTTGAATTCTATGAAATTAAGACTCTGATTTCACAGAAATTTAAGCTACAAATTATATGAAAATCATACAACAAATTCTCTGAAATCTAGACTCCTAATTCTCTAAAATTAAAACTCTAAATTCATTGAAATTCAAACTCTTAATTCCTTAGAATTTAGACCCCAAATTCCTTGGAATTTAGACTTATAATTTCTAAGAATTAAAAAACCTAATTCCTTATAATTTAGAATCTAAATTCTTTAAAATTAGGAGTCCAAATTCGTCATAATTCAGACTATGAATTCCTCAGAATTTAGACTCATAATTCCTCAAAATTCATACTCCAAACTCCTAATAATTTAGATTCCAAATATCCATATTTGGAATAATAAAATTGTTTATTTTACCGAACACTAATTATGAATTACTTAAAATTCTTATTAAACATTCTTATTTCAGTTACAAGATTTCCTTAAAGTAATGTTTTAGTATGGCAGATCTCATTATACTTTTGTTTCTTAAATATTATATTATTTCCTTAAATTTTATTGTCACATAGAAATTATAATGTTTCCCATGATTTCATACCTGAAATGATTTCTTAGAATATATTTTAAAAAAAACATGGGTTGAGTAACAAGTTTATAGGTCCCTATGAAATTCAGGGAAAAATATCACTATTGTAGGAGGGAGCTAACCATTGATGTTTTTGCCAATAAATAAAATCTCCTTTGAACGAGCTCAAAAGGAGTTGACATGCGTTAACACATATCTATAGATTACATGTTATGATTATGTGAGGTGATTTGTAGATAGAGAAAATCACATGCCTTCTGTGATCTATGAATATCTTGTTCAGGAATGAACAACTTTTTCAGTCTTCTTAGTGAAACTGTGATTATTTTTGTGTAAAATATAGGGATATTAGGAATATAAAGAGAGAGGTATATACAAACATTAATATTGAGGGATTCCAGGGTTTGGATGACAGAGGTTTTGACTTCATTAATGTATGAGGGCTTGGGGTGATAACAAGACATACTTTAATATTCTAATCAAGGGCTTGCCCTAGAGTGGGTAAGATAGTCATTCCTGAAAGTATAAATCAAGGGACCTCAATACATTTTTTTGATTCCTTTATCTTTGGGTTATAATACTTTTTACTTGTTTATTTTATTTATCAAAATTTTCATTCCAAATATTTTTTTAATGAATGAAATTACAACTTTCTTATACATTCTAATAGTTTTATTATCTAATAAAAAAGATTTTATATGATTATAGGTAAATTCTTTTACACACAAAATTTTTCATAAGTTTATTTTCCTAATCCATAATTATAAATCCTATGAAAGTTTATTTCATAATTTAAGAACAAAAGAGGATTTGTAAATTCATCTTGTTTAACTTTGTTAAACAACGATTTCAATTTAGTCTTAAAAATCAAATGTTTATTTAAACATACCATTCACCCCCTCTTATAATTGACCATCAATATCTTTATTTCGATCTTACAATTTGTATTAGATGAGGTATTTTAAATACTTCTACTCACACATATTTTTTCTTGATAAAATATTTTCTTGATCATATTTTCATTCCCAACATTAATTAATCATTTTATCTTATGATTTTTCATAAATATTGTTTTTTATTATCGACACATGTTACAAATATGTCTGGTGGAAAATTAATTTTCTTATAGAATGGATAGAATGAATGTCAGTACTATAAACAATCTTAATCCAACAAGACCTCAAATATATGATGGTAATGATTACGAGTAATGAAGATATTTCATAAACACTTTTGTTATTAAAACTATATTGGACAATGTTTTCATGATTATTGGTGAATACACGATTCCTAACATTGAAATCATAATATTCACAAATTAGGAATAAAAAATAATATCAACCAAATTACAAGGTACAAAATACTATTATATGTTCCATGGAAAGGAATATATAAAGTCAAATTTCTTCTAGTGAAGTGACTAGTAGTATCTGGAAGAAATGTTATGTAAAACAATGTGGAAATTCAAAATTAATAGAAACTAGAAGAGATATGTTAGGAGATAAATATCATGGATTTACATTTACTTATGGGGAACATGTCTGCAATGTGCAACAAATATTTACCACTATTTTCAATTGTATTGAATCTATGGGTTTGAATGGAATTGATGATGATTTTCTTATGGATACGATAATTGATATAATTCCCAATAAGTAGAAATCTAAAACGATAACTATTAACAAAAATTGGAAAGTAACTAATATCACTCTACATGAGTAATTTGGAACTCTTCTTTAGTATGAAACAAAAATGGATTGAGATACTTATTTCAATATTAGTAATAATGTTAATGGAAGTGTTTATTTTACTAATACATCTAAAGATAAGACTGTGTAAATAGTTACTAGGTTTAAACCTATGGAGGCTTTTTTAATATCAGAATCGAGTGACAATGATTAGACTGAAAATGAACAAGAAAATCATTCTCAAAGGGTGAAAAATATTATGGGAAAGTATGATTTTCAGTACATAGATAACAATAATGATCAAAAGGACATGAAATATTCAGAAGTAAGATGTTATGAATTTAAAATGACTAGACAAATCAAACCTAATTGTCTTGTGATCAAGATAAAATTAAGAAACGATAATCATTTTTTACAGAACAATAAGAAGTATGAGAAATCTTAGGCTAATAATGTCTGGAAGGTTAATATATTTGGAGTACCTGTGGGTGTGACTCTTGAGATAAATATTTAGAATATGAATCTTCTAGTCAGAAGTATATTGGTCTTATATACTTATTTCTTATAAAAAAATAATGTTTTATGGCTCAGGTTCATATTGCTAAATCTTTAACAAATATTTCTTAAAATTAAAAGTTTCCAAAGTAAGAATATTATGAATATTTGGATGATGAATCTTCTACATATGAAGATAATACATTACCTTTATTTTAAGAAGTTTGTATATTTAATAAATTATATGATAATGAAAAATTTATTATAAAAAAGAAGCTAGATAAAGTAAATTATAAAATTTCAATTTAAAAAAAAGAAATATCACATTATTCCGAAAATCCTGAAAAAAACACTTTATTTTAAAAAAAATTCTAAAAACCATAAGATAGTTAGTTAAGAGAGGATACAAATTCTAAATATCATGAAGAAATATTCTATGAAAAGTGTATTAAATGTTAACTCAAACTGTAAGGAAAATTAAATTGAGGATAATAATTGAATCATTAGACTAAAATCTGAAATATTTTCATTAAAGATTATTTTATCAAACTTTACTTCGGGAATAAAATAATTTGATAAAATGTATTCACAACTATATCCTCTTAGTAATAGTTTTAGATTTGGATATACTCATTCAAAACCTATTTTTAGTAATAACTATTATGTTTGCCAAAGTACATAATTTTTACTAAGTGTCAATGTGGTGTACATTGGGAGGAAAATTTCTCTTTAAACAAAACCCAATTAACATGCTTTCATAAATCTTATTTTTCAATGAAAATGTGGATACCTGAAATTTTACTTTCAAAAAATTCTTGATCCAAGATTTTTTGGATTCATAAAATATAACTATTTTATTTTCAAAAACAATAATAGATGTTCCAACAACAATACAAGGTACATGGATAATAGTTGTTCCTGGAACATGAATAGTAAATAACCTTCATTGAAATGATTATCAAGATAAAATGATGAAATTTAAATTTTAGAGATAATGCTTAGGGAGAAATTTTCGGTATATGTACAATTGTTCTTCTTGGAAAAGAATTAATTTAAAATTTTTTGATTGTTAATGGTCTTAAGAACAACCTTATAAGAATAATACAATAATGTGACAAAGGTTATCTTGTAAATTTTTGGAATGATAAAATTTTAGTAGAAAATTATAAGGAAGTGTTTATTCTCTCTACCCATAGGCAGTAGAATGTTTATACTCATAACATAGATAGCCTTAGGATCCTAGATATACCCTACCTTAGTGAAATAGAAGATCAATCTTGTTTATTGAATTCAAGACTATGAAATTTTAACCTTATGAACTTGTGCAAAATATCAAAGAAAATACCTTTTAGGGATCTACCAAAGCATCAGTTTGATTCATCAAATGTTTATGATCCTTTTTAATATAGGAATCAACATAAGTCAAATTTTAATCAATTAGTGATGACTCTACATCTAATTTATTAGAGCTATTGAGTATAGATCATTTCGGTCCAATAAAAACCGGAAGTGTTAGAGAAAATAATATGTATTTGTTTTAGATTATGATTACACTTGATTTACATGGGTATATTAACTAAAAAAGTGTTTTGAAACATTTCTATATTTTAAATCATTTTAAGAATATTTAAAAAATAAGAAAAACCTACCGTTGATAACTATTCATAATGTTCATGGGGGAGAATTACAAATTTAGGTTTTGAAACATCTTGTTATTAGAAATACAGAACTCATAATTTCTCAGGTTCAAGAACTCCTCGATAATGGTGAAGTTGAAAGTGGAAATTGGATTATTCAATAGATAACTAGAACCATTTGGAGTGAATATTCTATTTATAAACACTTTTAGTCTGAATCTGTTAGTAATACCAATTATACAATAAATCTGGTTTTAATCAGACCTTTTCTTAATGAAAACCCTATTGAATTGTTGACCGGTCTAAATGCTAGACATTTCTACTTCACTGTATTTGGATACAAAGTATTCATATTGAATACTAAAGATAAATTACATAAATTCTCAACTAAATTTTATGATGTAATTTTCAATGGATATTCTACTACTTTTAAGCCTTATAGATTTTTTACCTAAAAATCTTGTATTTTTGGAGAAACAGTACAGGTTGAATTTGATAAAACAGATCCTTTTGTTTTTAAGAAATCTTAACCATCATCCTAATATGTTTTTTCGAAATCTAAATTTCAAACTTAAATAGAAGATTCTTCTAATAAGGGAAATATCCAAGAAATTTTTTTTATAGTATATACCCATGATGATTTTCTACCTTATGTTCATGAATTAGTTTTACAAAACCCAAAACAGTTGTTTCATAATAATCCTCCTAGTGATAGTATCATTAGTGAAGTAAATAAACCAATAAGGAATAGAAGTTCTTTTGGAAATGAAGTAGACCATCTATCACTTCATTCCCAATTAGACCCACAATTCATTGATGAATCTTTAGGTGATGATGAATGGATTAATTCTATGCAAGATTAACTAAATGATTATGAGAGGAAAAAAGTTTTGTCATTTGTTGAAGCACCAATGGAATCTTTTATAATTGGTGTCAAATGCATCACCATGAAATAAATGTGATGAAAATGGAATCATTATAAGAAATTAAGAAATATATTCTCTAAAGGATATAATAATGAAGAAGGAATAGACTATGAAGAAACTAATGTTCCATTAGCTAGACATAAATATATTCGAATACTACTTTCCTTCGCAACATTTTTCAATTTCAATCATTTTAAAATGGAAATGAAGTTTTGTTTCATTAAATCATATGTTCAATAATATTTTTATGTTGAACAACCACATGGTTGTGAAGATAAAAAATATTCTGAACATGTTTTTAAACTTACCAGACCTTTTTATGGACATGAACAAGCCAATAGAGGTGGGTATCATAGACTTACTGGTTTTTGGATAAAAACCATTTTTGTTAAGGTAACTATTGATCTACACCATTTTGTAAATAAATATATCAAAAAAATTTGATTATTAAAATTTATATTGAAGAAATTATATTTTGATAAACTCAAAAATGTTTAAATGATTAATTTGTTAATATTATGAAGTATGAGTTTGAAATGATTATTATGGGTGAGTTAACATTTCATCAGGGTTTTCAAATTTCACAAAAACTAGAAGAAACCTATATATATCTGAATATGAATATTAAATATCTTGTTATGAAAAATGTATATAAAAACACTAAAAGTATATGTACATCAATCAGTACCTCAAATTCTTCTGATCTTGATGATGTTGGTAAACCAGTAGATCAAACATCTTTTAGAGTATGATAGGATGGTTATTATACTTAATAGATAGAAATCCATAATTAATGTTTTAGGTATTCATTTGTGGAAGATATCAATATAATCCAATGGAATATCATTTAAAAGTAGTGGACGACATTTTTCGCTATTTTAAGATATCCACGGACGTAAGAATTTTATATTCTTATAGAAATGATTTTGTTTTAAAAAAATTTCAGATGTTGATTTTGGTGGATTTAAAATGGATAGAAAATGTATATCAGAACTTTTCATTTATTTAGATATTCATTAGTTTTTTTGTCATGCATGAAGAAACATTAAGTTGAACTTTATATGATTAAAACTTAATATGTAATAGTTGGATGTTGTTGTGCTCATGTTTGGTGGATGAAACACACATTCCCAAACTGTGGCATTAGTTTTACTGAAACACAGATATAGTGTGATAATAAAAGTATCATTTACCTAAGAAAAAACCATGCACATCACTATTTTATAAAGAACATATATATTATGCGTCACATTCTTTGGCAACCCACACTTAATGGAGATATCATTCATCAATTTTGTCACACTTGGACTTTACACTATGTCATGTTTCAATTTTTTTTTTTCATCTTATAATTTTTATCTCCTTCTGATTACTAATATTCTTTTGATATGAAATACGGGCCAAGCCCGACTGGGCTTTTTCTATGATAAATGAGCGTTTTGGACTTGGAAACGTTTCAGCGCGCCACTGTCGAAGACGTGCGGCCTCGCCTAGGTCACCGTAGGGCCTCGCTCGGTTCCCCACTCGCCTGCCTGATGTGCAACTAATTAAAGAAAAAAAAGTAATGATAAATGAATATAATTTAAATGAGTTTTTTGGGGCTTGTCATTATGTGATGCACGGGCGAAGAATAATTGCGAAGCCGTGAGGCTTCGCCAGGGCCGTCGTATGACCTTACACGATAGTCAAAAAATTAAATAAATGAACTAGTAATAATAATGAAATAAAAATAATGTTTGAAAAAATGATAGAAATGCGATGATTTAATAAACTGTGTTTTAATGTTAATAATAATATTATTTTCATGGTTTTAGTTAATGAAAATTAATAATAATAATATTATTATTATTATTGGTTTTAGTTTTGGATTTTCTTTTCTCTTTATCTTTATTTTTTTTATTTTTTATTTTCCTTATTTTTTTAGGGTTGCAGACCCTTCACCTTAACCCAATTCCCTTCACGTTCGGTCCGCCACACGCCACCGATCCGTCGCGCCTCCACCATACCAGCACACCCTTCTCCAGCGCGCATCTCTTCCCCGGCATGCCCCCATCGCACCACCCTTAGGGCCAGTCACCGTACCACCCTCCTTCTCTCGGCCAGCCTTCGAACCATCCACGCCTCCCTCCTATCGGCGAGCAGCCCCGGCGAAGCACCTGCGCGCCACCCCGAACGCACCCCAGCGAGCTCCCTCTTCCGGCGCTACGAACCACCCTCCCCTGCTCCCTCTTCAGCCGCTCCGGCCTGCCTCGCACCGGCCGCCGCACTCCCAAACAGCCACCCTCCCGGCCGACCCGCTGCTCCGGAAAACCCCCTGGTCCGGCCGCCCCGCACCCTTTCTGACACTGCCTTCCCCCTTTTTCCGTCGAACTTGCCAACCGGAAAGCCTTGCACCGGCCTCCCCGCATTCCTTCATGCCGCCGGACAGCCGCCCGCACCTCGCGCACCTCCGGCAGTCTCCATCGTCCTCCGACCGACCTCCCGCACCCCCTTTGTAAGTGTGTTTCCTTGTTTGGTTGTTTTTTAATCATGGTTGAGTGCGGTTATAATTTTGAATCGAATTTGGTTCAATTCTGGTATAATTGGTCTGATGCATTTTTTTTCTATTAGGTTATTTTTGGTTTTGTTTGAGTTGCAGTTCACGTGCGACGGTCGTTGCACACCACAGTTGTGAAGTCTGCGATGATAAGGTAGGTGGATCCCCGTCTAATTGTAATGTGATGAATTAATTTGTAATGCTTAATTTGTTTAGCCTATTATTTAATAAATTATTTTTGTGCGAATTTGGTTCTATTTGAAGTCTGAGTTGAATTGAATTTTTTTTTTGTAAATTGTTCATGTTATTGGGTGTTTTCTGCTGAGAATTCTATTCGTGGCTTTTGAATTGTGATGTTATCTTTTGAAATTGTGCAAGTGGTGAGAACTGTTTTTCTAACATCGTGTTGGGTGCGTTTGGTCATAAAATTTGTTTTTTTCTCAAGTCTAGTGGTTAACGCTAAACGATTTCTTTTAAATTGTTTTATAAGCTTTTATTTTAGGCTTGCTAAATTTTTTGGTTTATGCAATTGTGTTTTTCATATGGTTTATGGGATTTCCATCAAAACTATTGGTGGTGCAAGTTACACTTTAAAACTTTAGTTGAGTGCGTGTGATGTTGGAATGCGTTTAAATTTATAACTGGTTATTTAGCGTGTGCCATGGCCTTGTAACACTCTTTTTCTGCTGCTTTATATATATATATATATATATATATATATTTTCAGTTTATTATATTATGACTATGGTGTAAAGTGCGTTTGAAAAACATTTTAGTGTGTGCCTTATTTCAAAATGTTGTTTATGTGTATAAGTGGTGGGTGGTTTAATGGTAAACGTTTTTTTATTGTGCGGATGGTTTAACCAAGTACGTAACCTATGCAGATTGAGTTTTGAAAACATTTTTTGTGTGCATATGATTTTAAAAGAGGGTTTGAGTGTGCAATGGTGATTATGTGCGTGTAAATATCTTGTTTGGCTTTCATGAATTAGTGTGACATGTGACATGAACATGAAATTTATTTGAGCACAAACCGGGAAGCCTGGGTAGCTAGGAGGGTAAACTAGACTAGTGAGCGAGTGTTCTGAAGGTGGATCGACCCAGTTTCACTATCAGGACTGACGATTGCAACACTAACTAAACATATGCATTTCTGAGGGTCGTGGTCTTCTAAGCCACGTTTTCTGAGGGTCGTGGCCTTCTAAGACACATTTTCTGAGGGTCGTGGCCTTCTAAGCCATGTTTCACTGAGACACGGAGATCTAGGGACCCATGCTAGCAGATACCCATGCGGCCTCTCCCATATTAGTGCTCATTGGTTACTTTGCACTCGCTGGTGTGACATATTGGTTTTTTTTAAAAAAAAATAATGGTGCGTGTGTTTTAATTTAAGTTGTTCCATTTAAATTTTTTTTCTTTATTTCTGACTTCTTTTAAACCATTCAAGATTTTATTTCTTTTCTTTAGTTAACATTTCAAATGTATTTGTCCTTTAATAATTATGCGTGGAACGTTTTTATTGGGTGACGTCCTACTGGGCCTTTCGCTCACACCCTGCATACACCTTCGGGTGAATGTAGACATTTTTCCTTGTATTTCCAGGTTGTGACATCGTGCTCAGTGATGGTGGTTGGTCGATGGTGGTCTTCTCATGCAGGTTAACATGTGTGACGTGTGGATGTCATGCCTCTCCTATTTCTTTGAGGTTTGAGTAAGAGTTTTAGTTTCTGTTGTCATCTTTTCTTTTTAGTTATTGGTTGGAGTTGTAGACATTAAACATGTTCATAGTTTAAAGGCACGTTTTGTTGTCTCTTTCTAGTTTCAGTTTATTTATCTGGTTGGTTGTTTTTCTGTATTTTTTTTGGGTAAAATTGTTCCCATGTGTTAGTTTTGATACCTGGGCACTTGTGCCAGCCCGTGGGGATCGGGAACGCCCTTCGGGTCTTGCCGCAGACCAGGTCGGGCGCCGGGTCGGATGGCGACCCGTCCTGGTTCGTGACAAAATGGTATCAGAGGGCAAGGTTTTCTCTCTTGGGTCGTGTTCTTTCAAGTTAGAGTCACGGTAGACTTGAGTTATGGTTTTCGGGACTCGACGTCCTGACTATGAGCAATGTGCCTGGACAGCACACCTCGTGGCGGGACTCGAGTTACCAATGTATGTTGAGGTTTTTCTGGGTTTTTGGTCCTTGCGGTTAATCTTGTCTTGGGGAAACGAAAAGGGAGTATATTCAGTGGTCTTAATGAGCTCGCAGGTTCTGGCAAGCCTTGAGGTTCCAGATACACTGTCATAAAATGCTCTATGTGGCCAGTGGTATGATCGGCGTATGGCTTCCAACCATATATTCCAATCATCCACTGACCATAGTTTCCTCCTGCATTGTTTCTCGTCTCCTTGTTTTGGATTCTTGGGAATTTCGTTTTTAAGTAAAAATGTTTTGGTCTTAGAAAATATTTTCAAATGAAACGATTTAAAAAGAAAATGATGTGAAAGGTTTGGAAAGTGTGGGTTGGATGTTTTGGTTTTGAGAAAAAAAAATTGGAAGGCTTTGGTTTTTTTATCCTTGGCACTCTAATGGGAAACCACATGCATGAGTGTATATGAAAAGAGAAATGGTTAACAAAACGAGTGGATGAGTGCCTGGATGGATAGAAGGTAGGTGCCGGTGTGGCATGAGAACATGCATGGGCAAGGCCCATGGGACACCATTTCTGTTTGTGCAACCCACTGGTTTTCTTGTCTTCAAAATGTTTTATTAAATGAAAATTTGGTGTTTTAGTAACCGGCATTTGCGTGGTGTGTCCTTGTGTTTTTGAGATGTTGGATGTGTGGCGTTTTGAGCTGAGTACTCTTTCTGAATGGTCTATGTATTGAGTTTAAATACTTATTTAGAAGTTGTTATGCACGCATGGAGCTAGTAAATTCTTTTGAAAAGTACATCGGGGAGCCCTTGCAGTGGTTTCCCTTTCACGTTTGGTGTTCCCATGCAGTATGTCTTGACCATTGGACCAATTTGATTTGGGTCCATGATTTTCTTTCTTGATTAGTGTACGCCCCCATAAAGTGTTGACATGTGATTTAAGTGTGGCCATGGGCAATTTGCCATTGGTCTACCCTCCAGTTGATCAGAGGAATATCTTCTTGAATTCTAGAATTGAACCCCCTCTCCTTTTTACAACATTTGGATCCTCCCACAGCGGGATGACAGATGCGAGGGGAGTTGAATAGGGTTTTGGTTTCTTTATTTTGTCGGAGTCATCAGATATGAAATTTGACATCGTTGCATTTGAAGGTTCCCCCTAGAAATGACGAAAGGAATTCCCGTGGAGAAGGGTGAAGGCGATTCGGAATTTTTAGTGTTGACCAGTGTCTTGAAGGGCCTTGTAGTATTCACATCGGTTGCAAGTGTCATGTTCCTTGACATCTTGCTACGTGAGGTCCCTTTGGAAGTGGTAAAGGAGACCCCAGTGGAAAAAAGGTGGAAGAAACCCTATGTTGTTCATGCGGTCAATCGTTCTAAATGACCTCTGGTCTTTGGATTGATTCGTTTAAGGAATGGTTCGTGCTAGGCTACTAGTTTGGAAGACCAAGTCGTATGAGACTTCTATGGTCGTTCACAGGAATCACGTGTTGTTTAAGACGTGGTTTAAGGTCTTTCTCAGCATAAATTTCCTCTCAATATCAATGGTCATGTTCAGGTGACGATTGGTGGTGTCGTGTTCTCATTTAGTGTGACAAAGGGTGATGCGCATGCACCATTTGAACTCTGGTGTTGGTGAATGTTCCGCGTACGATCAGTCAGATGCTGTAATGTGTTTTGTTGCTGGTGTCTTCTCAGTTGTTGTGAGGTTGTGTGTGACACCAAAAAGAGAATCTTCGCACGGGTGTCCTCAATACCTGACTACGAGGAAGAGGATGCTTCAAACATCAGGGCTCTAGACATAGGCCTCGGAGTGAAGCTGGCGCGTGGTCAAGAACCCCAGGAGTGTAGGGGACCCCATCCTGATTTTTGTCATCGGTGTCGAGAGTGAAAGAAACATAAATTGTTATCTATGGTTGTTCCGCTCTGAATGAGTCAACTAGTTGCATAAGGTTTTTGAGACCAGGTGGAGGCGTGTACGTCTCATGCCTTAATGTTTTGGGGATTGCGTTCCACTGGATGAAATTGCTTTAGTTGTCCTTATGAGAGTCTGTTAGGTAACTCAGTATCAAATTTGAATGGTGTCCATCCAGGAAATTTTGAGATGTTGGTTTGTAGTCAGCCCTGGTTTTGACGCCTGGTGGTCAGGCCCCCACCCCTCCCCTTAATGGTGGGGTGTTTGGTCACCATCAGAATTTTTTTAGAGTTCTGTAATCCTCTGTTAATTCTAATGGCAACGAGACACATGATGGGTCTCGCACAAAGGTATCTGGAATAAATCGGTGTTAGCCTTTCCTTAATGGTGGGGAGTCCGCTCGGACCTCCCCATGTTGATTTTCTAGTCTCGCCTTGGGCATTGGTAGGTTACTAATGGTGGGGAGACCCACATTGGGTCTCGCACGAATGCCTCTAGGACGAATCAGTGCTTGAATTTTCTTTAATGGTGGGGAGTCCGGTCGAACCCCTCCGTGTCGGTTTTCCAGTCTTGTTTCAAGCATTAGTGAGTTCCTAATGGTGGGGAGCCCATCGGGCCTCCCTGTGTTGATATTTTGCTTCTGTTTTTAAATATGTCTTGGTGATAAGTGATAAGAGTGTTCCTTGGACATGGTCTGACCTTGTCTGTTGATTCCAACTAGATGGTGTGGTTTCGGTTTCAGAGTGCTTGAGGTGTTTCGTCTTGTGAAGTTGGTTCTTGTGGGTTCAAGATTTCATTTTCTAAAACAATCAGCTGGAGGTGTTCTAGCTCTTTGGGGTGGGTGACACATATCAGAATGTCTTTTTACCCATTTCTTGAGGTTGTGTTTGAGTCACTTTCTTTGAGCATGATGATTTTTCCTCTCTTCGCTTGATGTTTTTGGGGATCCCCTTTGAACCTTAAGTGACTGTGGTTTTATAACATGGGGTTTGTTTTTAGTTTGTGGCTTTCTGGGGATGGAAAGCATTATTGTGGGGAGAATTGTCACACTTGGACTTTACACTATGTCATGTTTCAAATGTTTATTTTCATCTTAGAATTTTTATTTCCTTCTGATTATTATTATTCTTTTGATATGAAATATGGGCCGAGCCCGACTGGGTTTTTGCTCTGATAAATGAGCGTTTTGGACTTGGCAACGTTTCATCGCGCCACAGTCGAAGACGTGCGACCTCGCCTAGGTCACCGCACAGCCTCGCTCGGTTCCCCAGTCACCTGCCCGATGGGTAACTAATTAAATAAAAAAATTAATGATAAATGAATAAAATTTAAATGAGCTTTTTTGGGCTTGTCATTATGTGACGCATGGGCGAAGTATAAATGCGAAGCCGTGAGGCTTCTCCAGGGCCGTCGTATGACCTTACTCGATGGTCAAAAAATTAAATAAATGAACTAATAATAATAACGAAATAAAAATAATGTGTGAAAAAAAATGATAGAAATGTGATGTTGTAATAAACTATGTTTTAATGATAATAATAATATTATTTTCATGATTTTAGTTAAAGAATATTAATAATAATAATATTATTATTATTATTCGTTTTAGTTTTGGATTTTCTTTTCACTTTACCTTTATTTTTATATTTATTTTTTCTTTTCCTTCTTTTTTTAGGGTTGCGGACCCTTCCCCTTACCCATATTCCCTTCACGTTCGGTCCGCTGCACCCCACCGATCCATCGCACCTCCACCATACCAGCACGCCCTTCTCCAGCATGCAGCTCTTTCCCGGCACGCCCCCGTCGTGCCACCCTTAGGTCCAGTCGTCGGACCACCCTCCTTCTCTCGACCAGCCTTCGAACCAGCCACACCTCCCTCCTCACGGCGAGTAGCCCAGGCGAAGCACCTGTGCGCTGCCCCAAACGCACCCCGGCGAGCTCCCTCTTCCGGCACTATGAACCACCCTCCCCTGCTCCCTCTTCAGCTACTCTGGCCAGCCTCGCATCGGCCGCCGCACTCCCAAACAGCCACCCTCCCGGCCGACCCGCTGCTCTGATGAACCCCCTGGTCCGGCCGCCCCTCACCCTTGCCGGCACTGCCTTCCCCCTTTTCCTGGCGACCTTGCCGACCGGCAAGACTTGCACCGGCCGCCCCTCATTCCTTCATGCCGCCGGACAGCCACCCGCACCTCGCGCACCTCCGGAAGTCTCCGTCGTCCTCCGGACGACCTCTCGCACCCCCGTTGTAAGTGTGTATCCTTGTTTTGTTGTCGTTTAATCATGGTTGAGTCCAGTTAAAATTTTGAATCGATTTCGGTTCAATTATAGTATAATTGGTCCGATGCATTTTTTTTTCTATTAGGTTCTTTTTGGTTTTGTTTGAGTTGCGGTTCACGTGCAGAGGTCGTTGCACACCACAATTGTGAAGTTTGCGATGAAAAGGTAGGTGGTTCCTCGTCTAATTGTTATCTAATGAATTAATTTGCAATGATTAATTTGTTTCGCATATTATTTAATTAATTATTGTTGTGCGATGTTGGTTCTATTTGAAGTCTGAGTTGCATTGAATTTTTTTTGTAAATTGTTCATGTTATTGGGTGTTTTCTGCTGAAAATTTTATTCGTGACTTTTGAATTGTGCTGTTATCTTTTTAAATTGTGAAAGTGGTGAGAACTGTTTTTCTAACATGGTGTTGGTTGCATTTGGTCATAAAATTTGTTTTTGCTTATGTCTAGTGTTTAATGCTAAATTATTTCTTTCAAATTGTTTTATAAGATTTTATTTTTGGCTTGGTAAATTATGTGGTTTATGAAATTGTGTTTTTCATATGGTTTATGGGTTTTCCATCAAAACTTTTGGAGGTGAAAGTTACACATTAAAACATTATTTGAGTTCATGTGATGTTGGAATGCGTTTGGATTTATAACTGGTTATTCTAGCGTGTGCCAAAGCCTTGTAACACTCTTTTACTGCTTCTTTATATATATATATATATTGCAGTGTATTAAATTATGACAATGTTGTAAAATGCATTTGAAAAAAAAAATTAGTGTGTGTCTTATTTCAAAATGTCGTTTATGTGTGTAAGTGGTGGGTGGTTTAATGATAAACGTTTTTTTTATTGTGCGGATGGCTTAACCGAGTATGTAACCTATGCAGATTGAGTTTTAAAAACATTTTTTGTGTGCATATTATTTTAAAAGAGGGTTTGAGTGTGAAATGGTGATTATGTGTGTGTAAATATCCTGTTTGGATTTCATGCATTAGTGTGACATATGACATGAACTTGAAATTTATTTGAGCACAAACCGGGAAGCCTGGGTAGGTAAGAGGGCAGACTAGACTAGTGAGCGAGTGTTTTGGAGGTGGCTCAACCCGGTTTCACTGGCAGGACTGACGATTGCATCACTAACTAAACATATGCATTTCTGAGGGTCATGGTCTTCTAAGCCACGTTTTCTGAGGTTTGTGGCCTTCTAAGCCACGTTTTCTGCGGGTCGTGTCCTTCTAAGCCACGTTTCACCAATACACGGAGATCTAGGGCCCCAAACTAGCTGATACCCATGCGGCCTCTCCCATATTAGTGCTCATTGGTTACATTGCGCTCACTGGTGTGACATATTGGTTTTTTAAAAAAAATAAGGGTGCGTGTGTTTTAATTTAAGTTGTTCCATTTAAATTTTTTTTCTTTATTTATGTTTTCTTTTAAACCATTCAAGATTTTATTTCTTTTATTTAGTTAACATTGCAAATGTATTTGTCCTTTAATAATTATGCATGGAACCTTTTTATTGTGTGACGTTCTACTGGGCCTTTCTCTCACACCCTGCATACACCTTCGGGTGTATGTAGTCCTTGTTCCTTGTGTTTCCAGGTTGTGACATCGTGCTCAGTGATGGTGGTTGGTCGATGGTGGTCTTCTCATGTAGTTTAACGTGTGTGACATGTGGATGTCGTGCCTCTCCTGTTTCTTTGAGGTTTTAGTAAGAGTTTTAGTTTCCGCTATCATCTTTTCATTTTAGTTATTGGTTGGAGTTGTAGACTTTAAACATGTTCATAGTTTAAAGGCACATTTGGTTATCTATTTCTATTTTGAGTTTTTTTATCTGGTTGGTTGTTTTTCTGTATTTTATATTGGGTAAAATTGTTCCCATGTGTTAGTTTTGATACCTGGGCACTTGTGCCAGCCCGTGGGGATCGAGAATGCCCTTCGGGTCTTTCCGCGGATCGGGTTGGGCGCCGGGTCGGATGGAGACCCGACCTGGTTCGTGACAAATTTATCACAACACATGATCAACATACTGACATTTTTATAAAATCATTACCCTCCGATAGATTTGAATATAGGAGAAACAATCTCATAATGAAAACCATAAGGTCATAATTCATATTATCTTTTTGTTGGAACTAATATCCTTAAAATAAAAAACTTATTTTCAAAGGGTGAGTGTATTTTTTTATCATTCAAAAATTTATTTGACTAAATTTCATTCCGAAACCTTAATTTTTTCCATTCCTTAATAAATTTTTGGGAACCTAAAATTTTTCGATTCTTTAATAAAATTTTTCCTAACCAAAAATTTTTCCATCCTTAATAAAAATGTATGAAATCCATGTTCTTCAATATAATACTTATCAATATTGAAGATTCATTTTAAGCAATCTAGAAGTTAAGTTTCCTTACATAAATCTCTGTAATTGTATTTTTTACTTTTTTTGGTATTTCTGTCTTGTTTCAAGCAAACTCTATCAGATTCACTTTTCATAAATCTATCTTTTCCTTAAAACATAGAAGGATTAGAACCATCAGAACCATCAAAACCATCTTCATCATTGATATCAACTGTCAGATCATATCCAGATTATATAAACTATTGAATTGATATAGGAATTATAATTGTTGATGTGAATCCTATATAAATCACCCCTTTATTCGTATCCCACGTCTTTTTTCATGTGACTTCGTGCTGAAGCTATTCCATCCTACAAACAAGCCATTAATATTTTCTCAGTTTCCTTACATTCTAGATGTCTCTTGATGTTTCCTCCCAAAATCATTTGTCCTCTATCAAGGAAATCAAATATTGGAAAAATTACAGAGAAAGGTTGGTTGAACCAAATTTATTTTCATGTATAATTATATGATTTTGAAAGATATAATGAAAAATATTTGGGAAAGTCTTTGTGTAGCAAATATGAAGAATCAAGATCTAGTTTATCATGATCTATTTAATATATTCTATGCTATAGTTAGTTTTTACGAACAATGAGGAATAAACAATTTTTCATTCACTATATATTTCCAACATAATCTTTAACTTTCAATGTGGATGCATTCATTTTGAGTACTCCTTACAAAGGAGAGGCTATCTTTTTTCTCTAAATAGTTTCAAGACATCAAATGATGTTTTAAAAATGTTAAACTAACTGAGCTCCTTGGAATTAAAATATTTATGTAACCCAAGATAAATCACCATACAACCAACTAGTGATATGCTAGCTTTGTGGATGCAGGGTTTTCTCATTTCTAGAAAGTGAGATAAAGATTCTATCAAGAAGTGTGATATTTTTAAGATGAATATCTTGTTGAATATAATAAAGTTAAACCTTATCAAGTATATTTTCTTAACGATATTTAATATCAAGAATGAAACACACATGTCTCAGATAATTATGTATCTAGTTATCTTGTCGATGATCATTGTTCATTTTCTAGAATCATTCCATATTCATTGAAATTAAAAACCTAGAACATTTAATATTATTTTTTTGAGTGATGATTTTCTATGGAGGATGAATATCTATTTTAGTATCAAGTCAAGAGAATTATATGATATTTCTGAAAGGGAAATTCAATCATCGAAAAAGAACTGGAGAGTTTGTGAAAATTCTATCCAAACATAAGAAGAATATAAAAGGGAAAAACCAGAATAAAAAGAAAAAGAAACCAGTATCAAAATTCAGTCAGCTCCACCCAAATTGAAGAAGAAAAAGACCCTTTCAAAAAAAATTTGTAGCTAAGTGGAGAGAGCATAAGAAGAATAAGAATAAGAACAAAGGAGAAGAATGATTTGGTTTAGACCCTATTGAGGAAAAGGACCTAATGTTTCAGGAAGAATAAGAGATTGAGAAGAAAGTAAAAAGAAAAAGATGAAGAAAAAGATGTTAGAAGCCAAAATTTTCTAGTCATTTTCTTAATGATACATTGTAAGAATCTGAATAAATCTAGGTATCTTAATCCTTCGTGACAGCATCAGTTCAAATAGAAACTCCTGGAATGAATGTTTCAATTATGGAACCTATAGATGAAGAATTAGTTTATAAATAAGAAAAATTTGAATAGGAAAGTAAATATTTTATTAAAATGGAAGAATAATACCATGATATGAAAAGTCCATCTAACATGATGTCTATCAGAACATCCCAATTTAAATTTACCAAAATAATATTAGAAGGAAAAGATGATGATTCCTAGTATAAGGTTGATAAACCTACTAATAAAGAAAGCAGAAATCATAATTTTATTCATCCTAAAGATTTTTTGGAAGGTGCTGATGAAGATAATGTTGATGATGATATGTTAATACATTTCTCTAAAGGTTTTAATGAGACCATAAATGTTTAGAATGCACTCTCTAGAGCTGAAAAATAAAAAAAAGTGGTTGATTTTTAACTTAGAAATTCTTTGTATGTGAAGTATACTAATTTTTTTTGTTAGAACATCAAAGAGGAATTTTAAAGAGCAAGATAATATTTCCTCACTAGTAAGGGAATCTCCATCCAAATCATTATTTTCCTAGGGATAAGATTTTTTTATTCAATATCCACAAAAACTAATAAACAAAATTTCCATATTTTCAAGAATTAATCCAAAATGTCAATTGCTTCAACATACTTTCAATAAAATGTTTGATTCAGTAAGTATTCTCATGGAAAATTATATCATGTTTCAAGAATAATTCAAGGAATTTCACATTGGTTATGATGCTCATAGTAGATCTTAAAATGTATTAACGAAATAGTCTAATAGAATAATTGGTTATCTAATAAACATGGATGATTTCCATTATTAATTAAAGGACGATTTGGGCAATAAGATAACAAAATGAAGAACGTTACATAAGTTCTTTTTGAATATATGAATCTAGTGAACTCTTCCAAGATTCATGATGATAGATATCATAATTGATGGATTAATTCAGTTTTTCTCAATTCGAAAAGTATAAGGGAAATCATGGGAGAGTTTGAAAAAAATTTCAAACAACAAGAAGATTTAGTATTGTCTGATGCCTAAATTCATAATTCTAAATAAGAAATAATTAATTTTCATGGGAGGAACAATCTGGATTAGGATATGATACTCAAGAGATTTGAATATTATCATAAAGTGTCAATGAAGTGGAAAACCACCATGAAAAATAAGATCCAAAGGATATGAAGAATGAAATATTTTCCATTAAATAGGATATTTTTTGTATTTTTCTTGTAATTGTTTTTTCTAATAATAATAACATGTTTTATAATTCTATTTATTGTGGTATATTTCTATCCTTTCAGGTATATTTGTCTCTCCATTCCTTTTTTAAAATCACTGATGGGGAGAAAATAACGATCGAAAGAATATTAAATCAAAAAAAGATAATTCAAAATATAAGTTGAGATTATGTAATGATTACTCAAAAAAGATATTCTTAATAAACCAGAAGTAACATCTCTATAAAAAAAGAATACGATACATAGGGATTTAAAAACCTATGCGGAGTCAGTCATATTTTGATTGGATCATATGTTAATGGAGATAAGTATTTCTTTTAATGTTGAAAAAGAAAAAGAAATTCCATATATTCATTTTTACAATGTTGTTTTTGCTTTCGAAAATGGCTGATTTTTAATTCAATAATATCCCTTATGAATTTTCTATTCCATTATGTTTTAAAAATAACAAACACATTTATTAAAGAAAATTATCTTTCTCTAAGAATTATTTTCCTATGGAAAATTTTCTTTCATGAAGGAAAATTTATTTCAAGAACCTAAATATTCCTTTTATCTATGCCTAATAATTAATTTTTTCAAAAGAATAATTTTCCATAAGAATAATAAGATCCACATATAAATCCTTGGAATCTTAGAGTTACTTAGATATCGAGTCATACTGTATTTAAACTCTAAATTCTTTGAAATTTAGACTCTGAATTATCTAAAATTCGAACATTGAATTCTCTGAAATTAAGTATATAAATTCTCTAAAATATGCTCTCTAAATTTTCTGAAATTGTGACCTAAAATTATCTTAAATTCAGACTTCAGATTCTTCAGAATTGAGAAAACAGATTCCTTTATATTAAATCTCTAAATTATATAGAATTCAGACTCCAAATTCATCACAATTGAAACATCAAATTCCTCCCAATTCAGACTATGAATTCCATAGAATTCAGACTCCAAATTCCTCACAATTTAGAATCAAGAATATCCATATTCTCCAAAATATGGTTGTTTATATTTATATAATTTTATTCTTAATTCCTTAATAATCATATTAAACATTTTACTTACCATAACCTCATTTCCTTAATGTATCATTTTATATTATTAGATCCTATTCTAATTAAGTTACGTAAATATAATATTATTTTCCATAAATTTTATTATTTCATACACATGATAATGTTTCTCATGATTTATTAAATGAAACTATGTTGTACAATATATTTTTAACTAAAACTTATTTGAGTGACATGTGTACAGGTCCCTCTAAAACGTAGGGAATAATATGACTGTTGGAGGGGGGATCCGACCATTGATTATTTTTTATACACATAGGAGCGCATGTGAATGAACTCAAATGGTGTTGACATGCGTTGAAAAACATCTACATATTACATGATATGATTTATTGAAGTGATTTCTAGAGAGAGAAACTCTCATTCCTTGTGTGATATATGAATCTATTGTTTAGACATGAACAAATTTTTCAGATTTCTTAGTGCGACCCTAATTATTGCTTTGTAAAATCGATGGCTTCCTGGAATATAAAGATAGAGGTGCTAACTACCTTATAGTTCAAAGGATTCCAGGTATATGATGAAAGAACTACTGACTACCTGAATGTTCAAGGGCTTCTAGGAATATAAAAATAGACTCTGATATTCTAGTCTAGGTCTTATACAATTATTGGTAAAATAGACTTTTATGAAATTATAAATCAAGGGACCTTGATCCATGGTTTTTTATAGCCTTATATTGGGTTAAAAATTTCCTACTTGTTCACTTTCATTGTTACAAGTTTTATTTATATTTTATTTTTATTAAATAAATATTTTATTAATTTTTATAAATTCATATACTTGTATACTTTAATAAACAATATTATATGTACTTTAAGTTAGTATCTTTTCCTAAGTAAACATTTCATATTTTTCTTTTACAAAACCATATTTCATGATCCCAAATAAGTTTCTTTATTTGTTTAAAAAATAATTTATATTTTTAAATTCATCATGGTTATCTTTTTCAAACATATATTTCCTTTTAGGCATAAAAAATGTTTTTTAACATACAATACTCCTCACTTGTAATTGACAATCTATATATATATATTTTGTTCATAGATTTTTTGCATACATATTAGAATCACCTCCTCCATAAGTTGACACTACTTCACAACTATCTACATAACTGATTGGGTAGGTTATAGATCACCTTTAGTGGAATATAATTTTCTTTTCATCAATTTTTATAACCATACCATGACCAAATACTAACGATGTTAATTTTGAAACATCAGAATATAATTGAGTAAATGGTTCCTTGATACCACCATTCTAGAGAAACATGGACTCTTAAATGAGAGAGTGGAGAATTTTTGTAATTTTTATCTACATTATATCCTTTAGGTCAACACTCCCGCTTGCTGAGATTTATATTTTTTACATTGTATCTTCAATAAAATTTTATTTTCTAATATTTTGAATGGATTTCATTAAGATGAACTGTCCCAACAATTATTCTTTTGAGGTAGACCTTTCTCACTCATAGTGGAAGACTTTGAGTAAGGGTGATGATATTCACCAACCACCACCCCAACCCTAGTAACAACCCTTACTAGTACTAAATTATATCATTCCATGAAATATGATTAGAGATCACTAAAATTATATTAAATGTTGTTATACCTTATATAAGATAATAATAATCATTTTACATACCTTTTTCGCATTTAAATTTTTTTGAGAACCTTTTTTTTCACACCACAAGGACAAATTAGTTGCATCTCTGAGGGATATGAATATTTGTTTTTGAAATAACTCCCTTGAAAACCCCTTATTTTTCACTTCATATTTTAATTCTATCTTCACTGGATTCTAGAGAAACCCGAACAAATGCCATTTTCCACCAATTTATCATGGAATATAGGGGTTTTTGAGAGATTTACACTATGCCACAACCAAGGTTCCCCTACGTTGATGGATTGTCTCATGTTATTTTTCATTGGAATAGTCTAGGGTTGTAGGGCCCCTAGGTTCACATGTAGGTGTTCCCCACACATGTTGTGGTATCTAAGGCCCTAAGGGCCCCAAGGGCACCCAAGCGTGGCACTGATCTAGTGTCACCACCTACTAATTATGTATAGCCACCACAACCACCACTGGAAATGACATATACAATCCAATCCTATTCCACATAGTATCCATAAACCATTATGCCTTCCATATATGATCCTTCCACAATCTCACAAACATCAGTTCCCTCAACTGACTCATTCGTCCATTATTAGCTTGTTGATTTTGGGAATAGCATGGACCACTACTTTTTATTGTTGAGGGAGAACATTCATATATTTAGGTGATGTTGGAAATTATTTACCGACATATTGGGCATTTATTTCATACATCATTGGTCCTAGAAACCCATCCAATATTCTTCAAATTACCTGACAAACTACTTTCACCCCTATAGATGAATGCATATTTTTTAAGTTCAAGGACTCATCTAATGATTTAGTCCTTATTTATCCCATCTATGCCAAAGAAAATAATCATAATATTTATCCAAATAATAATGATTCAGGAGAAAATATTTATCATATCTATTGGTCATTGGGTATATAGATTACATATAATGAGGCCATAAAGTGACTATTTTTTTAAACAATTATATATTTATTCTATATATATCTCATTTATTGATGTTATTCTTGGATTTACTATAGTTATTTTAAAATTTTATTAATGGTCACACATTATTGGGGTAAACATCACCAATTATAATTCAAACCAACTACAATAATATGTTAAGGAAAATTTATTTTACATTTTTAGACCTATTGCACCAAAGAAAAAGTATTATTCCACTTTAAAATTTTTAATAATCTATTAATATAGATCTTTCATTACTTCCCTTGTCTATTCCCATCACATGTTGTATCTATTATTTCCATACATGGTGTTTCACATAAGAAATATGTGAAATATTAATTTTGGGATAGGGAATCTAGAAATTATAGTGGTCACTTCACATTTACTAATCCAATAGACATCATTATCGAGAAAATTATATTAAATTTTTTGAATTTTTTTATAATTTATTAGCATAAATAATAATTACATAAGTATAATTTTTTGTAAATGCATTCTAATATTAAATTCTATACTATTTTTGAAGGACTAGTTATATAATTCTAATTCACAAATTTAATTCATTTAAATATTTATTAAAAGAATTATTTTTTTATTCATTCTGTAACATTATTTAATGAGATTTTGTTTAAATTTCATGAGAGGTGATTTGATAATTTTTGAAATATTATCTTTTTTACCTTATTTCTGGATATATTCCTAAGATATGCATGAATAAATGAACATAAAATTACTTCTCATCAAATCAAGAAGATTTTAGAAAACAATATAATGATTGAAACTACTGACTAATTTCAACCACTTTGATGTTGAGACCTATCCTTAAACATGATCCAATTTGAATCCCTTACAACACAACAAATTTATTTGATAGTAAACCAAATTACATGCCTAATTTTCCATCCTACCTCCACCTATTGTTTTTACTAAATGAATATTCATTGGAATTGATAGCGTGATAATGTTTATTTTTGTCACTATCATGTTATACAGGCAGAAATTATATTTCTGGGAATATCTTTTTTATTTAAGGATATGTGTTAAAACATGGATTTCTCATATTTTTTGAAAACATAATTAGATAATTAAAAAAATATAAAAAAGTGGAAAAAATATTTATTTTATTTAATGTTTTTTGGGAACCTATGTTAAAGTGGAAAGTTGAGTGGAGTTGATGATATTTTAAGGGATATTTTTTTGGATATTTATTTTCATTAAACTCACTCAAATATCATGGTTTATATGCATTGAATTTAGTATCATTATTAAATCATATGAGGTAAATTTTTCATATCATTAACCACCTAAAAATTGCTTAAAATTAATTATAATATTTAGTGATGTCCTATTAGTTTTCTTTATTTTTATTTCTATGTTGATATTTATATTATATTCCTTCCAATGAATTGAGTGGAAATATTTGACTTTGAGAAAAATATGTATTTAATGAACTCGGGTGATGAGTGAATTAATTTTCAGGTGAGCTAAATCCTAATTGTCTTATAAATCGACAAATGGTGAAGTAATGATAAATATATTGATAGAATATCTTGAATTGAAATTATAAAAGACGCGGGATTTGGATTCCGGTAATTAGATATGTTTTATACCAATTATATTTTCAATTATGAATGTATGTTTAAAATTATGATTAGTAAAATAATCCCCCTATTAAAGCATGACATAATCTATATATGATGTTGAAATATTTATCAAGGGAATGAAAATGATTATGTGAGGGAGAAATGAGGGACCCAATTCGTGTTTATTATTTTTATTATTTTTAATTAGGTAATAAGTGAGTTAATTCTCAACATGTAACCTTATATGGATCAATCTTTCTATTTTTGTTTTTGGCTACATTTTATATTTTCAAGAATAAATTCATAGTATTGGATAAAAAATTAGAAAATAGTTATTGAAATGTCATTTTCTTTAAATGCACACATTATGAAATATTTATGATCACATAAATAAAATCCATTATATTCGCACCGATGTACCTAGTAAAATAGTAGATGACATGTAGATTATGGTATACACTATGTATTAACATTGTATAAGGGTTTTGTGGAAAAATAATCCACTTCAATCCAGATATGATGTCTTAACAGTCTATGTTGCCACACAAAAAGAAAGTTTACCACCATAAATTAATTGAAAGGTGTGATTTTTTGGAATATTATTAAAGGATAAATAAACTATAACATTGATAGTGTATATAAAATTTAATTTTATATACACCATGTAAATTAAAAAAATATATAAATAGGTTCTTTAGGAAATGATTCAAAAGGATAGACCAATCAAGAAGGCTCTATATATTTCTCATGTTGTTAATCTTTCTATATAATTTCCTTTAATATTTTACCATTTTTCTTCTATAGTGATATGTTTTTTGTTTATTTTTAATTCATTGTAAAAGATGTCAGTCTCATAATTTCAATTTTAGTTTTATTTATGTAAATTGTTCGTTTGTTTTCTTTTTTTCCATTTTTTTCTTTTCTTTTCATTCATTCATCACTCCATCTATTTATCCATTCATAATTATGACTTGGTAAATCCAACTATAGTTGTGGTATCAAGATTAGGGACGGTGCTATGTTTGAGGGAAATATATTTTCATGATTTTTGAATTAATTTTATGTGTTTTCTTCCATGAGTATCATGGATTATTAGAATATTTAATGGAATTTAAAGAATTCATAGATTATTATTGAACCTAGACATTCCCTAGTTTTTTGGGTTGTTAATCCATTAATTTTATATATAATTTCTTGGATTGAAATAGTGGATGAGGTTTGGTTATAGGAAACCTTTAATTAAAATCTAAAAAACATATTTACTATAACATAAGTTGTTATTATTTGATTGTTTTTTATGGTTGAAAATATCAATAGATTTAACCCATTTTCTTAATATTCTCCCCATTCCATAAAACCCAATTACATTTATATTCATATATATCCTAATGATTTTAAAATCCAGAAAAAACAAACCCTTCTTTTTCATTTTCCTTTTATATGACATAAAAAATATTCAGCAATTATCAACACATTTAGTTATCCATAAGAGACATCCTAGTGGAACTACATTACTACAGTCACTATGGTGTTAGAAGTAATAAAAAATCAATTCTTTAAAACACATGTATGTGTTCTTTAGAACACTCATTTTTGTATATATATTGAGTACACTATGTAGTTTATGAATGTTGGTATGTGAGTACTTAAGAACTATTTTGATCATTAGTGGTTTCATTTGGTGTGGGAAAATATATAAGACCTACTAGAGATATAAAGTATGGTTCATGGATGATACTCTAAGTTTAGGGTAACTAATAGAGGATGTTGGGATTTATTAATTGTAATTTTATAAAGGAGGACCTCTTGGTAGGGGATTGAACATGCGTAATATGATGGAAGTATATGGGTTGTCCTGAAATATGATACATCTAAGAAAATTATAAGCATTGTGGTGTGGGGTGGATTTTGGGAAATGTTCATCATATAATGGGTAATTTTTTAAGAGTCAATTTACTATATCATATGTGTCATATGATACAATAGTGTCGAATATGGTACTTTGGACTAGGGAAGGCCCTCTATACCAATACACCCTATAGTTTGTTCTAATTATTAGGTAAATACAAATTTTATTTTGATAAAATATTAGCATGAGTTCGTTACGCAACTGACACCCACCATAATTTGTTAAACAATATTAATTAAATGTGATTTTACGTGGTGAAATGTTCTTGCACCATCAAATGGCTTAAATAAATACATGAAAATACCAAATATTAATAATAAAAAAACTATAAATAGAGCAATAAAAGGAGAGAACATGTCTTCAAGTTTAAAAAAAATTTACATAAATATTAGATCCTCTTCATCCCATAAATGAAAAATAAATAATTAAGCCCAAATAGAGGGGAATATAGCACATGATATGAGTGATAACATCATTATCATGGAAACCATGTTCTGAGCGAGCATGAACACTACATTCGAGGAACATCTTGTGGTACCTTCCAAATTCCAAAAGGATCTCATCCTATATTTTTTAAAAAACATGGGGACAAACACTAATTCTATTAAACATTCCCACAATTATGTCCACCAAGTCATGAGAAGTAAAACAAAAAATCTACAAAAACTGAATATTCATACACAAATAATCAACAAGGCTTCAACCTCATATCTATTAGAAAGGAAAAAAGAAGAGGGATCCTATACCATCATATGTATTTCCACTTTGAGGAAGGAAGTGTCAATATCCATTAAAATAAATTAACCAAAACCTAAATATCATGCTAAATCACACTGAAGCCCAAAGGAGATGTCATCTCAACCGAGCAACAAAATATATCTCTAAATTCTCAAGAAATAAAAACATTTGCACAAAAAAATAATAATTACCAAGGTATGTTTTCAATGATAAAATTAGGACTCATTTTTTATTTATCCACCATCCTAATGAACATACATGTCCTTATATGAAGGTACGTCCTAGTAGTTATATCATTATTTATGAATTTTTGGAATGTAATATCATGTTTTTCATTCATCCATGTATCAAATTCATCACTCAAATCCTCCTAAATTAAATAATCATATCTGTACACAATATCATTATTTTTTTCATATCAGTCATCATCTAAACCATTGGTTGCAATAGGTTTATCAACTATCTATTTTTTGGAAGTAAAATATTTTCCTTTAGGGGGATTCAAAAGATCATGGAATTTTTTTTATTATATGTAATATTAGACCATATATTTTTGAGTTTTTAATTATTTGGGGTAAGGAATCCATTAGAATTCACCAATGAATTTTTAACTTTCTGAGAACCTGATTTTATATAAGGTTTCTCTAATTTATTATATTGATCTTCAGTATCATGTAGAGATTCACTAGAGTGAATATGGGTTCTCTGATGTTTATTTCTTATATCATGGTTTGTTTTAAAAAAATGAATCCTGAAAATTATTATCCTCATTGCATGTTTGACCACTATGGATATGATGCAAAAAATCAAATATATTTGTATGAGAAGGAAAATAAATGGTTGTACTGGTATAGTTTGATTGGAAATATGATCGACGATGGATAATATAATGGAATCAACTTTTTAGTTATTCATTTTTGAAGCTAGAAAAAAAATTGTGAAATGATGACCATACACAAAATGAATAATCCCCAAATCCTTGGTGTAGTGGCTAGTTTTAAAACATTTAATATAGTATGATAGTAAATTATAAATGATTAAATCCCTTATAAATCTAGATTCCCCATTTCGTATCCATATAAAGGATGGTATTTAGTGAGAGATGTCAATTTCAAAAAACAAATCACCCATATATTTCCTAATCAGATTCCTAGTTAAGACATCATGTTTTTTTTGTTTTCAAAATAAAGTTTCTATTGAATAGAATAAATCCTCTTTTAAACGATGAAGTGAAAATATTAAAAAACCCAACCAAATAACTTAAATGGGGTACTCATGATGGAAGCTGAAATCTGCATACAATTTTGACATATTCATAAAAAACCACCAAAAGACCATGTTCCTCTCATCCAATTTTGGTACTAATCACATTTACACATAAATTTAAAAATTAAATTTATATAATTTACTAAGCCTACATTAAATTGATGAAATAAAATTTCTTCTATGGTCTTCCTAAGGAAATATAGAGAGGGTCTTTTCATAGAGAATCTATTATCAATCACAAATCATAGGTTATATGTATTAAAATTACCCTCTTCTTTCAAAAAGGCTATAACTAATAAGTTATGGTATCGATATTTATTTGGTTCAATGGGGCCAACAGATGTTGATTCATCATTCACGAGAAAGAGATGATTAGCTATAGTAACAAGATTTACATTGGAATTATTATCTGAATTAGGGTGTCATCATTTTGTTCTCTAGGTTGAAATCTCCTACGAGTCTCTCGGGAAGTACAATCATTTCATAGGTATGTTTGGACATTAAGAGATTAAATTTAATTATTGTGTTCCTATTTCTATGACTAGGGGTCAATATTTCATATCTTGTGAATCATTGTGTGGTTAATGAACTGTGGAAGGTGGAAGATTCACGGTATCCCTTGTTGTGGATGTTATTTTTAGGGATTATTTTGTCCCAGATATATATGGAAGATAGTGACTATTTTGATAGGTTTTTGAGCTTGTTATTTAATTTGTTGTAGTGTAATTTTTGGGATGGTTTTTGTGACTGGATGTCCCTTTTAGAAGATCAGAATTTTCTATATAAGATGTTTATATTGATTTCTAATTATGGATATGGACATTTCTATTGGATTTTTTTTCAATGTAACACCCCGAACTTCCACGGTACACTTCTCATTCAATAATGCAATAGCTTGCATTGTACGCAACTTCGAGTTCTAAAATACCGCGACTAATCAAAGTAGCCGTTATGAATAGTAATAACCACTTTTTAAAATTATAGAAATTTTATATTTCAAAATGGACTTCATTTTTGGATTCGGAATATCGAAATTAGCCTATGTTGAATTTTTGGTATTTTTCTGAGAACTTCTAATTTTTATGAATAGTGAAAAATACTTTAAAACAACTTTTTTAATAAAAATAATTTATTGTGATAAATTATACTATTTAGTGGTTTTAAGGTATAATTAGAATATATTTTTACCATTTTATCCAATGGTGGTCATTAGAATTAATTTAACATTGAAATTGGACATAAACAATTGCCAATCTTTTGATATAAATTGTTTCTTAAAAACACGCTATTTGTCGTAACAGCGGGAATTAATTATAAAATTAATTAATGAAACTTATATGTTTGGAATTTTTTAAAATAGAAATCATTTTTGAATTCAGAATATCAATTATAACTTAGGGTGAAATTTTGGCCTTGATCTGAAAAACTTCAATTTTTGATGAATAGTGGAACCACTAAGTGGTAGTTAAATAACTGATTTTTCGTTTAAATGAAATATTACCACTTCTGTGATTTGATTTTCAAAAATCCGACATACATGGTTGTCATTAAGAAGTAAGATGTGGTTCAATGAGATTAAAATAATTTTTTGGTGAATAGTAACTTTTAAGTTCTTAATCGCGATTAGCGGTAATTAGTGTAGTTTAAGGTACAAATAATGTTTTTATAATATGATATGAGCATGACACTTGTCCTACTCATATTGGATGAGTCATGGCCGACCAATACAACCCATGGGTCAACTTGGGGACCCCATGAAGCCACTTTAGTTGGAAAATGACATTAATATATATTTATTTAATGTTAAAATTAAATTGACACAAACATGAGTTATTTTACTAAAACAGTTTTTAAGTGGGGTTACACAAGTCCAAATTTTGACTATAAATATTCATTAGAAAGCTAAAAATATTTCCTACATCATAGTATTTTGTTTATAATTTTTAGACATTAAATAAATTAAATTATTTATGACATCATTATGATGCAGCGATGACCTCATTATTTAACGATTTAAATAAAATGAGAAGATAATGCAAAATCCAAGGATTACACTTGTCCAAAGCCTATTGTATGAGGATATTTAGAACCCTTATAACCTTAACCACGAATTATATAAGTTTGGGACCTTTAGAATCTGAAAAGCATTGTGAAATAATATAACATTTCAATCTTTCCAAAAGTGCCCCTCCTCTCCTCTTATAAAAGGCCCCCACCTCTCCCACCTTATTCACACCTTCAAGCCATTTGCCTCAGCCAAACTCTGCCCAAAACTCTCCCAACTTCCCCCTATTACTCCTAGAAGCCTTACTTTGGGCAGAACTCTTCCCAAGGAAGCCTTTGGCTCAAATCAAAAAGAGTTACCCGATTTTGAGGTAATGTCTTTTCTAATGTTGTTTTTTTTATTTTTCTTCTCCAACCCCCTAAACTCTTTTTATTCATTTCTTTTGTAACAACACCAGTATCCTCAATATACTAGGATGTTGTTATAATAAGTATTCGAGCTAAACTTACACACACCTACATCTAATGGTTAAAGAACATACGGTTTCTGTGGATGGCGAATTTCTGCCTCACGAAACGATGATTGTTCAACACTCATATAACACCTTCAAAGGTGGCCATTAAGATGTCACTATTTTTATATATGATATATAATATGTTTATGTTTTACTTATGCTTCTTTATTTCTCATTTATGGCATACTTTATGATTTCCATTATGGGTAAAACGCGATAATTTCATTTTAAGAAGTGCGGACTACCGCCCCCTCAAAGTGATTTGAATCGTTAATGCCATATGTGGGATGTATAAAGGATGTAGAAAATGGTATTATAAACTATATTATACTGGAATTATATTATACATTTATATCATTATGATTTAGTTCCATTAAATATGAAATTGAAATGAAAGTAGCGTTCATGCGTACGTACGGCTTACCGTCTCCATGAACGGTGCATTTCATTTCTTACCTCTAAATGTTACGTGACATTATGACTGAATATATATACTGTATACATATGATATATATGATATCTACATCATGAATATAATTCTGGATATAATGGATATTTCACCACATGAACAACTTGTAATTATAAGAAGTTTATTTTTGACTCAAGTACCAAATATCGACAAAACGACCGTTATTAACTTAAATAATTAAATAATGTTCATAACATTGTAATAATTGATATAAAAAGGATAATGAAATTTAATATGGTTCTTAATAAGTTAGATATTAACTCTAGTTTATTTTTCAGGAGGTTAAAGAACGGTTGAGTCAAGTCGGACACAAGGTATGGGAATTTCTTAACCCAATTTCCATTCTTTGGGTTAATCTCCTACTTTCAAATTATGTCATGATGTTATTATGTCCTATTTTGTATTTTTACTTTATTTATGTGTACCTATAGTGAATAAAAATAATAGATCTATTTTATTTAAAAAATGATCTTTTTAAGGACTTCGTCTCAATCTCCTTTCATTAAGGTATATTTGGTTTTATACACAACTTTCTTTTATACGGTGAATAAACCCCTTTGACTTTTACGTTTATTCAAAAGAATCTTTTTTATACGAAGCGTTTTGCTAAACGACAAACGGGAATGTTTTTCTTTCCGTATTTATGCAGTGACAACGACTTCTCCGCCGCCGTGACCATTATTTGAGTTTTGGCTTCCTCTACAAGCCATCATTTTTTTAATGAAAAATAAATACAATATTTTAACTTTCTTTTATTTTGGTATTGAAAATGGTTTTGAAAGCGTTTATATTATATCAATGTGTTGTATTGATATCTTGTGATTGAAATGTGGAAATGTTATGTTTCCTTTATGCATGTTTTATGAGATACGATTATGTTATGGTTTATGATATGTTTAAACCTATTCATATGAGGAATTTATTGGACTTAATAAGTGACGGGTGGAGCCCGCTATAGCTCCTCGATGTATCGGTAGGTCTAATGAGACAACTAGACGTGTAATTGGCCGAGGCCCTTTCCCAATTTGATTTATGGTTTCGGCCGAGGCCTTAATCATTTTAGACATCTTGGACGAGGCCTTGACAAAATGTTTCAGAATATCCGGCATTATACATTCCCTCATTATGAAAGTGGTTATTGATATTGCATGTGATTATTCGACCAGTAGAATATCCATGCGAAGAAGTTAATGGCATTATCTCATTTTACATTTGCCATATTATGTTGATGTTCAAGATTAAAAGGCTTTTGTTTTAGTTATACATTGCCTAAAATGTTTATGTTTATTTATGAAAGCTTCCGCAATATTGTAATCCTTACTGAGCATCTGAGCTCACCCCTTTCAATGTTTTAATATTTTCCAGGATGTGAAGAATTATTTTATGAATGACCTGCAGGGATAGTCAGAAGAGGATATGAGTGTGGACTATGAAGACTTTGTTATTGTAGTTTTTCACTTTATGATGTAATGTAACGTTTACGAATGTATCTAGTGTTTCCAAGGCTACTAAACTAATCGGTCTTTCGAGACTTGATCTTTTGTGATCATTCAAATGTTACGAAGTAATGCACCAACTCTGGGTAGCTGGGGTCGGGGCCTTACAGTTGGTATCAGAGGCAGTTTAGTACTAACCTTGGAAGCTAGATTTAGATAAACTATGATTAGAGCACATAGCCCGAAGATAGACTTTGAGGATAAGTATAGAAGAAGTTCCTAGAATTCTGGTATTGTAGAGATGTTGTGAGTTTTCCGAGCAATACATCCATGTCTGGATACGAGCAAGTAGAGGTGTCTCTGGCACATATGTACCTAGGGGTAAAACCCGAAAACACCGCTTTGAGCTTGACTCGAACGGGAACTGGTGCACGACAACGGGCCTTGCTGCACTCTTGGTTACGACACTCCCGGGGGGATATGCTTAGGATAATTCTCGTTTTATTTTCAAACCACTATGAAGGGTTATGAGTATATAATTTATCAAAGAAAACATTTCCTTTTATGATTATGGATTATATCCATAAATAGTTCAATTTATGTAAAGTGTTTTAAAAATATGGAATTTTGTATTTTAATTCATAAACTAATCTAGTTTATGCCATTGTTTAGAAATGGCGCCTAGTGGAAGGAATGGAAACCGTATCAATGCACGCACTCCGTGTAGGGATTTCCCTCCTTCTCAAGATAATTATTATGGATCTGGAGATACAACTGGTGCTGATCAACTTATTACCATACTGGGACAACTCACACAGGTTATGAATAATAACCTTACTCGTATGGAGCACCCTGATCCACAACGTGGAGGATCAATGTTAGACCGCTTCATGAGGCAACAACCACCAACCATCAATGGGAGTACAAATCCTATAGTAACTGAGCAATGGATAAATTCCTTAGAGAAAATATTTCATGCCTTGGGGAGTAGTGAAAGAGAGAAGGTTGTCATGGCAGTTTACCGCCTCACTGGAGATGCCGATCAGTGGTGGTCGCTGATTCAAAACACAATGGAAGATGATGACGTATCGAATATGGAATGGTGGGAGTTCAAAGAGATTTTCTTAGAAAAATACTTTCCACGTGACCATCGAGAAGATATGGAAAGGCAATTTCTGATTATGAGGCAGAAGGGGGATGATAATGTCGAAAAGTATGAGGCTAACTTTACAAGGATAGCGAGGCATGCTTCCGATTATATACGTAACCCAAGGAGTAAGAATGATCGTTTCTTTGATGGGTTAAACCCATTTCTCCGTCGAGCTTTAGTATCACAATCCTTCTCATCATACGAAGATTTTGTCTCATGTGCTATCAAGACAGAAAAGGAATTCTCTAAGTCTTATGACAATAAAGTAAAGCAAGAGAAGAAGAGAACGGTGGAACACGAGACAGATAAAGGGAAAAAGGGAAAGATGGATTTTCCATTATGTGATAATTGTGGGAAGAATCACCCTGGTACTTGCCTAAAAGGAATGGGAGTTTGTTATAAATGTGGAGAAAAGGGTCACCAGGCTCATGATTGCAAAGGAAAGAAAGAGGCTGTCAAAGATGAATGCTACAATTGTAGGGAAACAGGGCATTATGCAAATGAATGTCCTAAGCTTCAGGGAAACTTACCTCAGAAAAGGCCAAGGGATCAAGGCCAATCTTATGCTGTGACTACAGTTGAAGCGGAATAATTAATGTATTGGTGATTTTGGACTCAAGGATTATATTCTGGTTATAAGAATAATGTGATATATATACATGGATTGTACTGCAGTACTTGTTGATTTCAGTAAGGTTTTAATATGATTAAGGTAATCATATTTTTAGTATGTGACAATAAGAGAAACTTTTCTTTGTTTGGGGAATCTGATGTTACAATTGATTTTGGAATTTAGAGACCTTTTAGAGAAAGTCTGGACGGAGGTATTTTGGATAACTATTAAGGTTGGAATGGATTAAGTTTAACCATGGATAGTATTGTTTAAGGTTAAATAATTTCAGAAGATTATTTTTGGAATATTATAATACTATAGTTTTAGGAAAAGGACAACCTGCAGGGTGGGGAATAACCCGTCGCGTCGGACAAAGCTGCAGGAATCGAACCCACAACCATAGTGCGACAAGCCTTTATTTCCTACCACTAGCCTACAGGAAGTCCCTGGTTATTACAAAATAGATTTACTAATCTATATGGTATGTGTTAACATTTTGAACCTTATACAATTAGGATAAATAGAATATTTTTGAGTTCCATTACCATTTGGAGTAAAAGTTGGGTTTGTGGTAAAAATTTATTAACGAATGAAAGTATACATAACAAGTATGTATATTCCCTTACGTTCTTAGTAAATCTCCTAAATAAATTCCTCAAAATTATAAAAGGTAACTTAAAACAAAAATGTTGTCGGTTAACTTTTCCAACTGGGGATTCAATGACCGTTTAACCAATCACAAGTTTGTGATTTTCATGTGGTTAAACTTTCTCCTAATCCTGTTTTCTATAACTCTCCATCAGACCTTGATGGTTTGTTTCTCCTCCATATCCATATTTTCATATAATCCTAGAATGGGCTATATCTGGTGACCTTTGTACTTATCCTGCTTTCTTTTAATGTTATATATTTATTAACCTTATTTCCAATGTGGGTTTTCCTCAAAGGTATTGTCTCTTTTCAACCTTTTATTTTCAAAGAAAAATTTCAAATTTCGAGGACGCAATTTATTGAAGGAGGGGATAATGTAACACCCCGAGCTTCCACGGTACGCTTCTCATTCAATAATGCAATAGCTTGCATTGTACGCAACTTCGAGTTCTAAAACACCGCGAGTAATCAAAGTAGCCGTTATGAATAGTAATAACCACTTTTTAAAATTATAGAAATTTTATATTTCAAAATGGACTTCATTTTTGGATTTGGAATATCTAAATTAGCCTATGTTGAATTTTTGGTATTTTTCTGAGAACTTCTAATTTTTATGAATAGTGAAAAATACTTTAAAACAACTTTTTTAATTAAAATAATTTGTTGTGATAAATTATACTATTTATTGGTTTTAAGATATAATTAGAATATATTTTTACCATTTTATCCAATGGTGGTCATTAGAATTAATTTAACATTGAAATTGGACATAAACAATTGCCAATCTTTTGATATAAATTGTTTCTTAAAAACACGCTATTTGTCATAACAGCGGGAATTAATTATAAAATTAATTAATGAAACTTTTATTTTTGGAATTTTTTAAAATAGACATCATTTTTGAATTCAGAATATCAATTATAACTTAGGGTGAAATTTTGGCCTTGTTCTGAAAAACTTCAATTTTTGATGAATAGTGGAACAACTAAGTGGTAGTTAAATAACTGATTTTTCATTTAAATGAAATATTATCACATCTGTGATTTGATTTTCAAAAATCCGACATGCATGGTTGTCATTAAGAAGTAAAATGTGGTTCAATGAGATTAAAATAATTTTTTGGTGAATAGTAACTTTTAAGTTCTTAATCGCGATTAGAGGTAATTAGTGTAGTTTAAGGTACAAATAAGGTTTTTATAATATGAGATGAGCATGAAACTTGTCCTACTCATATTGTATGAGTCATGGCCGACCAAGACAACCCATGGGTCAACTTGGGGACCCCATGGAGCCACTTTAGTTGGAAAATGACATTAATATATATTTATTTAATGTTAAAATTAAATTGACACAAACATGAGTTATTTTACTAAAACAGTTTTCAAGTGGGGTTACACAAGTCCAAATTTTGCCTATAAATATTAATTAGAAAGCTAAAAAGATTTCCTACATCATAGTATTTTTTTTATAATTTTTAGACATTAAATAAATTAAATTATTTATGACATCATTATGATGCAGCGATGACCTCATTATTTAACGATTTAAATAAAATGAGAAGATAATGCAAAATCCAAGGCTTACACTTGTCCAAAGCCTATTATATGAGGATATTTCGAACCCTTATCACCTTATACACGAATTATATAAGTTTTGGACCTTTATAATCCGAAAAGAATTGTGAAATAATATAACATTTCAATCTTTCCAAAAGTGCCCCTCCTCTCCTCTTTTAAAAGGCCCCCACCTCTCCCACCTTATTCACACATTCAAGACATTTGGCTCGGCCAAACTCTACCCAAATACTCTCCCAACATTCCCCTATTACTCCTAGAATCCTTACTTTGGGCAGAACTCTTCCCAAGGAAGCCTTTGGCTCAAATCAAAAAAGAGTTACCCGATTTTGAGGTAATGTCTTTTCTAATGTTGTTTTGTTTTATTATTCTTCTCCAACCCCCTAAACTCTTTTTATTCATTTCTTTTGTAACAAAACCAGTATCCTAAATATACTAGGATGTTGTTATAATAAGTATTCGAGCTACACTTAGACACACCTACATCTAATGGTTAAAGAACATACGGTTTCTGTGGATGGCGAATTTCTGCCTCACGAAACGATGATTGTTCAACACTCATATAACACCTTCAAAGGTGGACATTAAGATGTCAATATTTTTATATATGATATATAATATGTTTATGATTTAATTATGCTTCTGTATTTCTCATTTATGGCATACTTTATGATTTCCATTATGGGTAAAACGTGATAATTTCATTTTAGGAAGTGCGGACTACCGCCCCCTCAAAGTGATTTGAATCGTTAATGCCATATGTGGGATTTATAAAGGATGGAGTAAATGGTATTATAAACTATATTATACTGTAATTATATTATACATTTATATCATTATGATTTAGTCCATTAAATATGAAATTTAAATGAAAGTAGCGTTCATGCGTACGTACGGCTTACCGTCTCCATGAACGGTGCATTTCATTTCTTACCTCTAAATGTTACGTGACATTATGAATGAATGTATATACTGTATATATATATGATATATATGATATCTAAATCATGAATATAATTCTGCATATAATGGATATTTTACCACATGAACAACTTGTAATTATAAGAAGTTTATTTTTGACTCAAGTACCAAAGATCGACAAAACGACCGTTATTAACTTAAATAATTAAATAATGTTCATAACATTGTAATAAGTGATATAAAAAGGATAATGAAATTGAAAATGGTTCTTAATAAGTTAGATATTAACTCTAGTTTATTATTCATGAGGTTAAAGAACGGTTGTGTCATGTCGGACACAAGGTAAGGGAATTTCTTAACCCAATTTCCATTCTTTGGGTTAATCTCCTACTTTCAAATTATGTCAGGATGTTATTATGTCTTATTTTGTATTTTTACTTTATTTATGTGTACCTATAGTGAATACACATAATAGATCTATTTTTTTTTAAAAATGATCTTTTTAAGGACTTCGTCTCAATATCCTTTCATTAAGGTATATTTGGTTTTATACAAAACTTTCTTTTATACGGTGAATAAACCCCTTTGACTTTTACGTTTATTCAAAAGAATCTTTTTTATACGAAGTGTTTTGCTAAACGACAAAAGGGAATGTTTTTCTTTCCGTACTTATGCGGCGACAACGACTTCTCTGCCGCCGTGACCATTATTTGAGTTTCGGCTTCCTCTACAAGCCATCATTTTTTAATGAAAAATAAATACAAAGTTTTAACTTTCTTTTATTTTGGTATTGAAAATGGTTTTGAAAGAGTTTTTATTATATAAATGTGTTGTATTGATATCTTGTGATTGAAATGTGGAAATTTTATGTTTCCTTTATGAAAGTTTTATGTGATACGATTATGTTATGGTTTATGATATGTTTAAACCTATTCATATGAGGAATGTATTGGACTTAATAAGTGACGGGTGGAGCCCGCTATAGCTCCTCGATGCATCGGTAGGTCTCATGAGACAACTAGACGTGGAATTGGCCGAGGCCCTTTCCCAATTTGATTTATGGTTTCGGCCGAGGCCTTAATCATTTTAGACGTCTTGGCCGAGGCCTTGACAAAATGTTTCAGAATGTCCGGCATTATACATTCCCTCATTATGAAAGTGGTTATTGATATTGAATGTGATTATTCGACCAGTAGAATATCCATGTGAAGAAGTGAATGGCATTATCTCATTTTACTTTTTCCATATTATGTTGATGTTCAAGATTAAAAGACTTTTGTTTTAGTTATACATTGCCTAAAATGTTTATTTTTATTTATGAAAGCTTCCGCAATATTTTTATCCTTACTGAGAATCTGAGCTCACCCCTTTCAATGTTTTAATTTTTTCCAGGATGTGAAGAAGTATTTTATGAATGACCTGCAGGGATAGTCAGAAGAGGATATGAGTGTAGACTATGAAGACTTTGTTATTGTATTTTTTCACTTTATGATGTAATGTAACGTTTACGAATGTATCTAGTGTTTCCAAGGCTACTAAAATAATCGGTCTTTCGAGACTTGATCTTTTGTGATCATGCCAATGTTACGAAGTAATGCACCGACTCTGGGTAGCTGGGGTCGGGGCGTTACATTCAATGTATAAATCATATTTCTTATTAGATGATATAGTGATTATACAATTATTCAAAGGATTTTGATGAAATTTTTGATGTAGGATCATGTTTTAAGAGTTTATATCAAGAGTATTAAGAAAAATAAAAAAACTTATTATTACTTATTTTATACAATTTATAGAATTTCATAATGATAAGTCAGAATATTGATAAATATCTTAAGTATGGTCTGAATTAAAATTATATGATGCTATATAAGCAACATGTTTATTTCATTAAACATGAATCATTTTTATAATTATAAATACTTCAATTTAATAATAAATCATTTTTTCATAGATATTAATTTTTTTGTGCATAATCATCTTTTTTTAAGGATAATTTTTGATATGTGTAACAATTATTTTATCTACTCACGGTTTAAAACAACATAAATATTTTGAGAAAGTTTCAATACAAAAAAATAAATGTTTTATAAAATTTATATATAATAAATAAACATATATATATGTATGTATGTATGAAGCTCAATTAGTATGATTGAGTTTTAATCATAATAAAATTATATTAGTGATTCTTAAAAAGGATGAAAATCGTTCGAAAAATGAGAAGGTTTTTTTATATAGAGGAAAAGAATGAATAGTTATATTGTAAATAATATTCTCATCCTATCCTATTGTACAGAACAATAGTTTATTGGATAAGTATTTAAAAATAATAATTTTCAATGTGAATAGGAATACGAATTTATAAATTTTTTGATGGAATTTACTCGTTTGAATTTTAATATTAAATTCACATTCCAATATTTAATTTTTTTTCCTCTCTTGTTTGATATAATAAAATGTATCATTCATGAATGATGGGTGTTTTATTATGTAATAAAGATACAAAACTCTATAGAATTTGAAAATATTAATTTTGATGGAATTAATAAGATGCAGAGATTTTGATGATCCCAAAATTATATGATGTAACACTTAACTAAATAGTTTAGAGAAGAATAGAAAGAATAAGCACTCGAAAAACATGAATATAAATATATTTTAGATTAAGAATATATTATTTATGAAAAATTAAATCATATATAGTTATATTACTATGGTATTCACATATACATCGTCCGAATACATGTAGAACATTTATACAATCATTTTAATACAAATGGGATGAATTGATTCAGTTAAATCTAGAATATTTCATAGATCAACCTTTCATTATTAGATGTGAAGCTTGGAAATATTATATGCCACTATGGGAGTGTGATTCCATGTGTTTATATGGAACATACATAGCATCTTAATATGTATAGAATGTGTTTTCAATTGGAAACACTATATGGAATTTATAACCACTTATTCATCCCTATATAAGTTATTCCATTGATCTTATATATCAGTTCATGTAGTGTTAGATCCACTGTTATATTCATTTATGATATTCTATTTAATGATTAAAGGATTAAAATTCTATCTATAGTTTATTATTTGTTCATTTATATCTAATATCAATAATGAATAATTTATAATGTAGTGATCAATATGGCGATTCCTACATTTTAGGGTAACAACTGTCTTATCATGATGGACATAATATCAAAATATCATCAATCTATCAATTATGTTGTATTGGAAGTTTCAAATAATATATTAATACCATTCACTGAAGGTGGTTCCATGACAGTAAAAGATATAAAAAATTTGAGAACGATGGGTATTATAGGAATTCTATTTTTTTCATCCATTTAAGTGAGCACGTTTTTGAAATTAAATGAAAAAAATGAAAAAATATGGGATCATCATTATAACATTTTTGAAGGAAACCCCATTGTCATTCTATAAAATATATAGATTTAGTGGTTGAAAAATGAAGACCTTAGTATTCATGATGATAAAACTACACATAGAATATTCATAGGATTTAATATGACTATGATAAAGTTTATAGGAGTTGGTCAGTAGTCAGAACAATATATTGTTATAGAAATGATCATTAACAGAGTACATGTCATTTTTTATGAAAAATATCATCATTAAAGAATAAATATTCAAAAAAATATACCTCTTCATGATTTAAACATAATATTATTAGATTATGATATGAGATAACATAATGTTGTAAAGAATAAGGTTAAGTTTTAAATAAAAATATCTCATAAATCCTTGAAGTAAAAAAATTATAATAACATGGTCGATGAAGTTGAAGCTGATTGTTCAGAAATTGAATTAGTTTAAAATCTAGATTTTGATGAAATGAAGTCTCTTATATATAAAAATGTGAGAAGACTAAATGAATATTTCATTGGAAAAATTATACTAAAATGTTTTATGTATGGATAAATTGGAAATTTTCCTAAAAACATTGAAATGAAAAATTTATTTTATGATTGAAACGATATAGAAGAAATACCAAGAAAAAAATTAAAGAATAAAGCAATAATAACTGACAAATCGATGTTTTATTCAAAAGAGAATGGAATGAATATGTGAAATTCAAAGAGAAGTAATTACTTATACAAGTTTTATGTTAGTGAAATTGATGATTATGATGATTAATTTGAGACATCATGTGATATTAAATAAAAAATTCTAGTTTCAAAGGTGAAAGAGGAAGAATTACGTAATGACCAATTCATTAATAGATTATGATATTTAGTGGAAATTAAATTTTTTCTTAAGAGGATCATAATGGGTGTAATGGTATGTTCCCCATGAATATGATCATGGATTATTTTTTAAACCATTATATTGGTATTGTAATAGTGTTTTTACTGTAGGACGTGAGTTTAGTGTAATTCTATGTTGTTCATGGAAAATCAATGAGTTTATTTCGAGGAATTCCTTTGATAAAATTTTAATGAGAATTTACCGCTTTATTATTCTATTTTCATGGATAAAATATATTTTTAAGACCCAGAAATAAAAGGTGCATGGTTGGAAAACTATTAGGGGAACGTGTGCTAACCTAGGAGAATCTGTGTTCCATGTACATTGGCATTTTCCTATCCACACAGCTTGCTGCACGGGTGTTCACCCTCCCCTTGGAAACTATGCAGATTATTTTCTCTTTGATAAAGGAAAACACAAGATTATAAATTTTTTTTAAACCATGTGTACAAAAAATAGATCATTTGCATGTCCAAAAAAACTATAAATTATTCTTCATATAATCCCCCTATTTAACCTTAATTCCACCCATTAATCACCAACTAGGAATTCTCATTCATAGGAACCTTCCCATCTCCTACATTCTCCACTGGACCTTAAATTTTAGGGTGTCAACTGTCTGGGATCTTCATGGATCATTAATTAAGCCCCTTATCCTTTGATATCTTCCTTATTTTAGGGTTCATATTTACTTATTCTTGGGTAATATTTTTTCCATTGGTTTTTTCTTTCAAATGGGTAAATTACAATTTATTTTGGCTTAATGTGGATGTTTTTGGTTCAATATTCCCTTTTGAGTGTTATTATGTTGTGTAGTTGTGGTTTCCACTGGGTTCCGAATGTTTTCAACTGCGAGGTAGGTGATTCCAAGCTCTTACATTACTTTATGATTTTAGTGTGATTGGAATTCTTTGTGGATATGTATTTTTAATTGAGTATCAGGTGTGAAATGTGTTTTCGAAAGGATCTTAGGATCATATGTATTGAAAAGTAATTTTTCAAATGAAATTTATTGGATTTCATGTGTTCTTCTGTGTTGTGTTTCGTAAATGTGTTCCATAAATTGGGCATGTGGTATGATGCATGTTTTAAATAAGATTTGTTCTTCATGTGGATTAAAATACATTTTTATATGAAAAAAGTTTTGGTTTTCAAGTGTAATCATTTTATTTGGTGTGTGTGTGTGAATGTGGTGATGTATGTGACATTTAGAATGAAATTTAAGTAGAAATGTAATCTTAGGTATATAGGTGGGAGGACTAGGACTAGCACTCTAGTTGGATTGGTGGGGTTGGGGCCCAAAATCACCTAGTATTTTTGATAATATTTCACTAAATAAATTATAATGATGATTAGAAAACACAATAATTTTGGATTGATTCCTCTCTAGTAGCTCGTACACGAGGAAGATATAGTATTTTTTCCATTACTATTTTCACTATGATATGAATTTCTTAGGGTCCCTTTATATATAGAGTCTCTTGGTATTTCCCATAAAATGAGGTTATCTTGAGACTTGGTTCTCACTATTTTTATATAATGAACAATTATTTTATTCTATATAGTTACAAAGAATGATTATTAAAAAAATTAAAATGTTTTCCATAAAAAATTCCTTAAAATGTTTCAATTTTTGTTCACAAAAAATTCATTTAAATTTATCTTGAAATTTTTTCGGCTGGATTCTTTCATTGAGGTTGAATCATACTAGTATGTTGATCACACCCTACATACCCCCTTGTTTTTATATTAACATTGGTATGTATGACCAATGTAAAGGAAATATGATTCATAGTGGTGATGGTTGGTCTGGTTTCTAGGGTTCTCCTCTTGTAGGTTATGGTGGACGTGGATTGAGGTTATTAACACTATCATTTCATAGAGGTATTTTAGTGGTGGTATAATTTCCCCCTCCAATTTTTAAATTTTGTTTTGGTTTTGGTTTTTTTTAATGATGAAAATTATTATTTTTAGTTTTTATACTTCTCTTGGTTATAGATATTGATCATCGGATGATGCTTCATGTTGAGTATTGATATTTATTATTTATCATTGATTAAATTGTTCCCAAAGGCCAATTTTTGATACCCAAACACTAGTTTATAGTATTTGGTGATCGAAAACACCCTTTGGGCTATGCCAAAAGTTGGGTTGGGATTTGGGTTGGATGGAAACTCGATATGTTTTTGGATAAAATGGTATCAAAGATAGGTATTTTACTTTTTCATTGGTTCATCTTATTTGGCAGAGTCTGGATAGACCAGAGTTAGGATTGGTAGGGCTCGAGGCTTTGGTTATGAGTGGGGTGTCTTTCTTATACACCTTATAACTAGCCACATGTTACTATGGGACGCTAATAATAGGATTGGCTTATCATATAGGTGACATGTACAAGATATGTACTAAATATGGACACCCGGTGGGGTGAAGTGGTTGGGTTTGGATTGTTATTGTGATGAATATGATTTTTTTTCCATTTATGGATGTGTTTGGGAATGGTTTTTGTCGCTGAATGTTTTCATAAAGATATATTGAATTATTTATTTGAGGTCGATTCTTGATGTAGAAAGATGCCTACTTAAATAATTCCTATGCAACTATATGAATATTCTGGTGATATTTCACCTACATCAATGGATTAAAAATTACTAGAGGTAATAGTTTAGGCTATCTGGGCATTGGGTTAGAGAGAGGTCTATTGTCCTTCTAATGCCAGGAAAGATGTATCAAGAACGTAAAAGGAAAAATCTCGGGTGTTCTTAAAGAAAAATCCTCCTTCCATCTATGGTTGGACAGATCCCCCAAAAGCAGAGGAGTGGATTAAGAAAATCGATAGGATTGTTTGGTTTCCCGACACTCTTGAGGTGATCAAGATGAAGTGTTATTTTTTCATGTTGGAAGGTCCCAATCAAAGGTTGTGGGACTCAATTGTAATGAACATTTAGTATTATGTAAACAATGTGTGTATCTATGTAAAAAAAGAATCCATATACCTAAAAATGATCATTACATAGGATAATTAATTAATTCTTTATAAGTATTAATTATGTTGTTTATAAACATTATCATTGAAATGATTTTTTTTGATCTTTGTAAGTATCAGTTGATCTGTGTATGGGTTGAAAGATGTTAAAATATTGGATAATGTTACAGATCTGAAAAAAAAATATTTATTCGATTTATATATAATATATATATATATATCAATTGGGATATTGATCAAGCTATTTGATCTTGTATAAAACATAAAAAAATAAGATTTTTTATTAAAAAAAAGACCAAATATGATAGAGTATTAAAAAAGTCTTGTTGGGAAGAAAAAAAGATTTTCCTTTTATTATTAAACCACATGGTCTTATTACAAGCTATGTCTTGAAAAAAATATATTCATATGTTAGAGTTTGAAACGAATTTGTATATTTGGGGTGAAAAAGAAAATGTTAGAATGAAATTTACAATATATTATGCATTTTTTATAATTTTAAATTCCATTTAAAAGGTGCCTCTTTTCTGTAGTCTTCTAATGATATTAATAAAAACTTTATACATGTAAGAAAGGTTTATGGGTGAGGAAGAAAGAACTAAGATCTAAAATTTTTCATGTATATTATTTTAAATAGATTAAAGAAGAATATGTGTCTATATAGATAACATAGTAAGATTTACTATCCATTAACTATATTGGATGAAGATTAGTAGATAGATGCAAGACTATAATGACTTCAATAAAATTATATTTCTATTTACAGAATTATTATTATAAAAAATAATAATTTACCATCATACCCATAAATAAAGAACTAAAATGTTTTCAACAGATGTTTATAAAGAGAATAAGGATATTACCTACTCATTTTCCAACATTTTAATACTATTGGGTAGTATAGTATTAATAAAATCTGTTTCATTCCGAGGATTATCCATTATTTTTTATAGTTGATCCTTGTATATCTACTGTGTTTCGTTACGTTTATTCTTAGATTCTTTGATAACTATCAGAATTAAAATCTTAAAAAACTGTGAAGTTTGATTTAAAAGGAAACATACAAATGGAATTATAATCCCTAATTCACTTCCATAGTTGACATTTAAATGATCTTATGGTATATGCAAGGGGTTTATTCACTAAAAATGGATGAATAAAGTCAGTATAATCTTTATAGATGTATGGTGAGTGCATGATGACTCACCATGAATGATTTTTAATACCTATTACTTCTTTTTTATATATTATTATACCTAAACACTTTATTACTATTTCTCGCGCACTGATATTATCTATTGTCTTAGTAGTTTATTATTGGTTTCCTAATATTTTTTCCTCTCTCACCCACACACACCACATGGTAGACATCAAAATATTATTGTTCAATATATAAGAATAGTTAATGGAATAATAATTTCTCGTTTAGGCAACATAGATTAGATTAGCATTGTAGTTAGTTTTAAGGAAATTTAATATATTTTTCTAGAAAATACAAATTTTTTTATTTTTCATTTCCATATATAAAATTGAAAGGAATCAATATTCCCTTGTACCTTGGGAAGTATTTCATGAAAATTTTATCAGTTTGTTATTTTACAATGGTGTAAAATTTTTGTATATATCATAACATTTTAATTCTATAGATTACAATATTGTTATAATGTTTTTATTTATTTTTTATTATTATATGGGTGTGATAATGGTGGAATTTTCATTTCGTTATATGTAATAAGAATTTTTTTCTGGTTAATATTCTCTAGTGTATAGGATGTTGTCCTTGAGGCCCTGTGGTGTTCTATATTGGTTTGATAAAACTAGAAAAATGAATCATAAAATGGTATCAAAACCCCTTTAATTTATTAACTTATTAATTTGGATCTTGGTATAAAGAGATCAATAGTTATAAACATATGATGTAAGGTATTGTTGTTCCTATCTAAAACATATATTGATGGTATCCTACATACATTGACTTTATATCATGGTCATTGTTTTTTGAATATAATTGTATTATTTATTGAATAACATATTACTTTTTGTTATCATTTTTTAAAACATATAATTGTTTTATGCATTTATGTGTCTTTGAATCATAGCATTCCCTCACGTTTAAATTACATTAAAAAACTGCATATTATCGGAAAAGGAAATTTAGTGATGCGGATCTAATTTATTAAATTTTAAAAATCATTTTGTTGATTTTTTTTATAAATAAAATAGTGATGATAAATTAATTAGTTTAATACTCTTGATAATTTTTATTTACTATTATGGTTTTGAGTATAATAACAGTATAGTTATATATATATGGTATGGTCATGAACCTATAGGGTTTAGTATAGGGGCTGAATTATTAATGACTGGATGAAATATTTTAGATTGAAATTTACCAGTATGTGGATTGAAATGATTTTGTTTTAATATAAAAACATATACAATTTTTTAAGAGGTATAAATTATATTGATGAGGTATACCGTAAGTGGATTGGGAATAAAATCCATTTCCATTATGAAGTATGAATCATTATGGCATGGATCAAGGGTGGTATCATGCTATTACATAATAATTAGGCCCATAATTTTTATTTTTATTGATGATAATGGATAACATTTATTGTTTAAGAATAATGTTTACGGAATTTCAAAAAATATTAAAAATAACCAAAATATCATGGAGTAATAAGAGGGTAACGATGTGAAAAATTTAAATATTACCCCATGCGTATAGGGTGGTGATACATTTCATAAAAATAGGTTTATATAAGTTATGGAGAAAGGATTCCATAGTGGTGTGAAAAAATGGAAAAATTCATCCGATACTATCGGATACAATACTCGCCTATCAAATATGGTTATTTTGGACCACATGTTGTAAAGGAATGGATAAAAAGGATATAGTGTATATTTTGGTTGGTAGAGACCTTATTTTACATGTGATTGATTATGGATAGATATATTGTATATGATATTACAATGAAATGGTGAATTGTATTAGTACTGGTCCATATGAATGATAGATTGAAATATGATAATTTCAAACCATATCCCTTGAGGAATTCTCTCCAAAGTCACTAAGTCATGATAAATCATATGTGTTCACAAATAGTTTTTATGGGAGATTCTAGATATTATCTAAACAAATCACTTCTCATAGTTGATAACATTTGAAGAAATATTTACATTATATGTGGCCCAATATCTTATCATTTGGATACTTTTAATAACAAAACATCCTAGGTTATCCTACAAACCAACCTGAGATGATTAGACACACAGTGATGATTAATACATAATCTTAAAAAATTACTCTTTTATTGGAGTTGGTGTTATAGAACTAACCGTTTATACATTGGATTATATAATTATTATAATGAATTAATATTTATTAAAACATATCATTACATATCATTCATTGTTCTATGTGACTATTTTATAGTAATTAAATAAATATTATATTATATTGAAATGAACATTGTAGTTCCCCACTATGAGGAGAACCTTAAATTTCCATGATAACATTTTTAGTCCTAATTCTATTGATATAAACATTTCAATTATAGGGAACATAGTAAGATGACTTTTTTGAGTAATCATAATATGATGGGACTATTTCAAATGAATTTCATAATTAGTACTCTTTTAAATGAGATATTATGAGAACAAACTAACCAGTAAGAATTCTTCATGTTCACGTGTCATATGATATTCTTATCTGTGAGTTTTTTTAACTACCATTATACCTTATGTCTTTTATTAATACATATCATTAATCACAGAATTATATTTTTTTAACCCAAAATATGGTGCAATATTTTCACAGGATGTAGTGTACATTGGCTTTTTAATGAATGAAAAATCATTAATGAAAAAATAATGGAAGAAATTTTCCCATTCGTATTAAGTGAGGCTGATATCTTTTCCCATTAAATGAAAATCGACCTAACACATTAAACTCTATGGTCATGGAATAATGTTGAGGGAATCTTATATATTTAAAGAAATGTGTTTGAAAAATATTGGTCGATGACGTAGGTGTGAAACCTACCTGATGATATATTGTGACAACAAGATTATATTACATAGTGAGAAATCATATGGGGATTTTAATGTTCTGATAGTAACTAATTTATTTTGGGTTAAATGAATCACTATTATATATTAATCCTGGTTATTAGGAAATACAACTGAATTACTTCTAGAATGAATCCTATAGGTAAACACACTATGTGTTTGCAATGATCTTAATGATATTGAATTTTAATCTAATTATTGGACTGAATATTTTCCTCAATTATGATGAATAATTTTATATAATTTTTATAAATTGCATAAATTTGACAAATATTGTTTCACAATGTAATTATTTAATTAATACGACAAGTTAAAAATAAAAATTTGGGTAATTGATAGATACCTAGGAGGATTAGAAGAAGATGGTTTTCTCAATGATAAATATTAATTTAAGTTCTAATAAAATAATATCTATTATTGTTCCCATTTGCACACAATGTGATAAAGTAATAATAATAATAATACATTGAATGAGGTAATTTAATGATTAATATATTATATAATTGTTATTTTGGGGTAAATAAAACTACAAACCTCTCCATAGATCTATAAGTAGAATATTTTGTCAACCGAGTAGAGGTTGATTAAAATGGAGAATCATTGTGCCTGATGAAATATATAATTAATCATTTATTTAATATGTTATAAAACATATTAAATAGAGTGTAATATCAATTTATTAAACAAAAAACTCATGTTTATGAGTTTTAACTGATTAATAAATTCCATTTAAGATTTACATGTAAATAGGTAATGTACACAATGTATCAAAGCTGGAAACACGGTGTGTATTTGATAAATGTCTGCATTAATTACACATTGATTCCATAGGTCTGTACAATAGAGATGAGAAAATAATGTACAAAGTTGAAGATAAGATAACAACACCATGATTCATAAATCCATTATCCAAGAGGTTTAAACATTTACTATTAAAATACATGATTAAAAAAAAGTCTCCATGTTACCTTCTGGGAACCAACATCCCAACCTTCTATGTTGATGATTCCAACTAAGAGTATCTAGTGATCAAATTCATTCCATTATTATTATTTTTAACACGAAAAGCTAGATATATATATTCCAAAATTCGTATATATAATTTAATAAAAATTCCAGCAGGATAACATTGATAATCAATATAATGGTCATCCCCATGAAAAATTGATTTTTAGTTTTAATAGAAATCAATTTTACAAATAAATTTCAAACAAAAAAATTATCTTAAATAGAATTTCATTTCCTTTACAACATTTCATATTCACATAAAATATGAATAAGAAAATTATATATAAGATATCATAAAGGTATAAACCAAATTATACTTTGAAATAACATACAAAAATATTATTATTAACCAAACATAATTGAATACTATGATGTAAAAAACAACGAAAAATATGTGTTATAGTCTATAGAAATATGTAATAATAATAAAATAACAATATTCCTTGAATGCTATCCATACATCTAATATGGATTCTTTCCATAGCATATACATATCATAATAATAACCCTTAGTTATTAACCACTCACTACAATTTTCATATGTCTATATATTGACAGACACAAGATTCCAAATGTAATATGTTTTCAAAAAAATTGAAAACCCATTATACCAATTTTATTAATGGTTTCAATGAAAATTATCATACATCCCATTATTAAAAATCTATTTTTGGGTAAAATAAACATGTAGGAATTTCACTGAACACAAAAGTGAATAAATATTTTAAAGGAAAACCCCTATAAATCTGTAATTTTCAAGGGACCTAAGGAGAATTTAAAATATAAAGTCTTAATTGATATAAAATTATTCAATTTCAAAAAATATAAACAATGAAATCTATATGAATATTATGTAAATTATGGGATGGAAATATTTAATAGAGACACCTACCTCACTAATAGTGGAATAATGACTACTTTTCTGAATGATAATTGGAAATGATATGATAAATTTCTCACCATACTAGATAGATTATAAACATAGAGAATTCTATACAGAACCCTCTAGATCTAGAAATAAAGCCCCAATTGGATTCTAATGGAAATAGGGTGTGATAGATCAAGGAGATAACATGGAATAAGTGAAGATATCAGATGAAAAAAATGTGAAATACCATGAAGTTTTTCACTAATGATTAAAAGAGATAAACAAGGATCTATGGAGATAACATTCCATAAAATAAGAGAGATTTTTTATCAACCATACGCGATATTGGTGGAATATTAAACATAAAATTAACAAGTTAATAAGTGTATATTTAAAATGTTATGCGGTTTAAATAGGGTAAAATTGTTTGGCCACAATTTTTATCATGACATATACCAACCATATAGTGGCCTCTATTATTTGGTAAGAATGTGGCATAGTTAAATGGGGATATTTTCACTGTTTAACAAAACTTGCATAAGAATTCTAAAAACCCATGGAAAACCCCACTAAAACACATGGTTTTATTTTGTTAATCATACAATTTGAAAACCCATGCCCAATCCATGAAAACCCTACAAGAATACATTATTCCATACCACATAGTCACTGCATGGTTTGGAGTAAACATATGCCCAAACTATACACCTATAATTTTTTTTTCTAAAACTATATCATATCAATACCTAGCTCTAAAAATCCAATAGAACCTCTCTAGAGTAAAACAATGAAAAAAATCCTAAAATTGATAATGATGGCCTTACAATTCTCTTCACTATTTATTATTTATTCCATTTTATTTTTCTTCAAGATCATGTATGGTGAATTAAGTTGTCTTCTACTCTTGGTTCAATTATTTTTTCTACCACATATTGTGGTTATCCCGTAAATATGTCTATATTACTGTAAACAATGTAATTGGTTTACTATATAGTACCTTTTATTTTTGATAAATATTCTGAATCGGTTTTTTTAACCATACAGTTGTCTTGATCAAGATAAGAATATTACAATTCAGTCACTTAGGAAGGATATGTTTTATATCTCCTTAGTTGTGAAACATGAAACAAATCATGAATCGATGATAATAATTATAATAAATCCAATATATAAGACAAATTTCCATGTCATTCAATGATCTCAAAAGGTTTAACTAACCATAGTTCCAACTTACCCTTCTCACCCATTCAATGGCATCCCATGTGTGGTGAAACTCTGAAAATGACTTGATCACCAACATATAACTATAATTGTAAAAAATGGGGGAATTCTAAGAATTTATGATGATTTTGTGTCAAATCTACCCTCTTAAAAATTAATTTGATATGTTTTGGTCATCTCATGAACCAGGATTGGCCCAACAATGGAATTTTCTCCCAATTCTACCAAAATCATAGTAAATAAATATGGATTCCCATACTACATTTTAATGAAAAAATATTATTTTAATAGAAAAAATTATTATTATGGTAAATTTTAACTAAATAAATACTCTTTTCCCATGAATAAATAAAATAAATCATTCTCACTCTTAGAATGTGCTCATAAATCTAACGGTATTTCCCAATCATCCCATCCCACAAAGGGAGATAACCAATTCTCAATTTCATATGGGTACACATAACCTCTAGAAATTATTTCTAAAACCTAAATAAACAAAATGGGTCCCAATTGAAAACAATTAATAAATTAACCCCATAAATCTTCTTGATCTCATTGGCGTATAGGTATCTAGGCTCATACACTAGTATTTCCTCCTTAATTGGAAGTAAATGATCCAAATTCATTCGTTGATCAACGATAACACCAATCACATCCTTCCAACAAGTATTCCAAGGTATACTAATGAGGAATCCTATAAATATCTTATCCCATTTCCAAATCTATAATGGGTAATGTTTTAAACAAGTCCAAAAGTCTCATGTTATGTATCATAATTCTCTCGAATTTAAGGAATCAAGAAATGAATTCTACAATAGATTGCCTAATCCAAATCCACTAGTACTGAAGTATCAGATCAAGATATATCATGTTATTACTGAGGTGTATAAACATATTGGACCAACATCCACAATCAATCAATTCCAACCAAAATGATATTAGAATAAGGATATTATCTTGAAAACCCAAATAATAATTGGATGAATGAGGACAATCTCTCGATGTCTCCCCACTATTGAGTAAATTACTAAAAATTGTAAAATTGGTGTTTTTTACTTTTTCATGGTAAATACAATCAACCAATTATGATAAATAATTTACAAAACTAAGAACACATGTCCCCCAAACTCTTAAACCCCCACACTCATTGCAACAAATAATCTCATCAAAGACCACTCCTATAATAATTTATTTAATGCTTTAGTCGGTAAATTCCCAATCAATGTGTCTGTGAAAAAAATACTTTTTCCTCATTTATATGAAAGCTGAAATTCACATTTATCAAGATACTTGACTCCTAATATATGTGGAATGTATTTATCCCAATAAATATTAAATTATTACCAGATCATATGATCTCAATTTAATATCAACATATCACCATATAGATAGTGCTACAATGTTTTTAGATAATTATTCAAGACTACAAATTGAAATTCATAGGTTGGAATGTTCTTATAATGATGGAATAATTTGAATGATCTAGAGGCCACCACATAATTTCCATTCTTCAAAATAGACCCCAAATTCATACCCAATGAATCATATAAAACATTGTATCCCAAACTCAGTTCCGAAAGAATTTTGATATAATTTGAAGTCAATATCAACATTAGTTAGTCAAAATATTTCTAAAATTTATCATTAAACAAAAAATTATACAAATTATGTATTAATCCATTCATTTGAGATGTATCGTTAGATGAATCTAAAAACAAGTTCTTATAATAACCAGATTAACTAAAGACAATTTAAATTTCAAAAAAAAATTTGTGTTTCCCCATGAAATCATTACACAGGACTTTTGTATACCCATTAACATTCCCCACTTAGATATAAAATGATCTATAAACATCAATTATTAAAAACAAGTTTTCACATTTGTAAATATTTTGATACTTTTGACATTTATAAAATATTTTAAGGATAGTATATTAATGACCCCATTGTTCTTTATCTGACAATGAGTAAAAAAATTATCAACCAAAAATATTTAAATGATGGACACTAAATACCTAAAAATTATCTAGAAAAATAATTTCTAATATATCATATTGTTATTAATGATATTTAATTAGATAAATAGAATATTTAAATTACTATTTGGATCATATATACTATCGTAGATATATCATCTTCTTGGACACTCAATTACAATATCCTTGAAGAATGTTCAATCATAGAATATTGTCGGAGTCCATTATGTTGATCAACGAGATCTTCAATCCTATGAAAAGGGGATTTGTTCATAATAGTTACCATATTGAGCATAATGTAATCAACATAGGGCTTGAGTTTCCATATACCATATATGTAAAGAGAACTAATGAATTCCAATGTGAACGATTAGGATAAATAAATCCATTATCCACATGTTTTGAAAGATGGATATTAATCTCAATTGACTTAGTTAGTACCCTAAAATATGATGTAATAGAATGGTTTATAGTCTCAAGGGTCCATTTAGTAGTGATATTAACATCTCATTATGGAAATAGCCCATAAAAATCATTAAGCAAGTATTTCAGGTGAGCACTAACACCTATAGGAATGGGACTACTCAAAAACTAAAAAAATACTTAGGAAACATCTTTGAAAATTATAATGATAACATTTATGAATATTTATTAAGGTTTTATTCTCTCCCTAATCTCAAATCATAGTCACTGCGAAAGAGATGAGTGACCCCATTATGATATTAAAATTGTGCTCGATAATGAAACAAATAATTTTGGGCCATAAAATTTACTGTAAAATACACATAAATGAAATGTTATAAGATATAGAGGAAAATAAATATGGTTTTAGAAAAAAATTAAGGAATTATAAACATCACCTAACACTCTTGACAATTAAAAACTTATTCATTCCTCTTCCTAAAGGAAATGTAAATATCCAATGTGAACGACTTGAGCTCTAATAATTATCCTAAAGATTAATTAAATTTTGATGGTTTAAAATAATTATATGTCCAATTATAAAAAAAAGAATGTACTGTAAAGGAAGAAATGAACAATATATCTCTAATAATTGGTAGCACTAATTTTTATTCTTATTATTCATACTATACTCTATAATGGTGTCTGATCTAAATTCCTCTTTGATATTTCACATTTTTGTATATTTCCCATTAGAATGGTAATGGGATCCACCACCCATTGAGGCATCGGAAAAAAACCAAGATACATTGGTAATAGTGGTTCCAAATTTATTAACACGAGGAATTACCCCACAAAAACGCTAAAGATGGGAATATTTTAAACAAAGATTAAATGACCTAGATGATTTTGTATTGTTATTCTTTGTGTGACTATGCCGACTAAACTGAGGGTAAAATAGATATTTAATACTTATAGAAGACTCAAAAACAATTCTAGATATAAACTAATCCTCCATACACATTCTTTTTTGTATAGATGAAACACCATAGCTACATCCTATAACAACTGAATCTCCACCAAATCATATTTTCCCAAATGTTACTTCCTCAACCATGTATACATTATCAACCACCTCCAAAATGTTTTAATGTAATAGGAGAAGTTTTTTTGACTGAATATCAACAAATATACCCATATTAAAACACATATCACTATGTTAGTTGATAGAAATATGATTGAGTGATAATTTGGAAAATCTTTATAAATAGGTGGAATACATGATAAATAAACATACCAATTTTCCGAGTTCATAAAATACTTTATTTTAACACTATCACCATTTCCGAAAAAAAAAGTTTGTTAAAAAACATCATGAATGATTTTTGGGTAAGATATATTTTTACATATCTTTTATTATGGAGTCCCACTATTTTATCCCCAGCTCTTCAATCATATAGCTGAGAAAATCCACAATAGAGTTATATAGAGTTTTAAAATTTTAATGATGTTGTCATTCCACTATATCTAGTATCCTAATTATTAGGGTACCTTTTGAACACATAATGTTGGTGTATTTTTTAAGGTATATTTTGTAACATGATCCATCACTCACCGTAGGATTTTGGAACATACCAAACCATGATTATGAATTGTTTAGAAAACTACTTCCAAGAGGGAATGGTATACTAGGGAATTCTACAACAAAAAATGCCTACTATCTTTTCTCAATGATATATATGTTCTCTCATAGGAGACATTTTTTGATAAAAAAATATTATAGCAATTTATCTTAAGAGAACGTCTCTAAATAATAATAAAAAAATCATTAACAAATATGAAAACCTTTTTGAAACATGACATTGAAACAACCATGTAATCAATGAATGAAATAAAATAAACCATTTTAATTAATAATCTAGTCTAAATAACATATTAATCATGTTTATGTAATTGGAATCAAAAAACAATGTTCTTTCGTGATGAAATCCCTTTTAGAACATAGTAAGATGAGTTCATACACAGGATTCATTGTTCCATAATTCTTTTCACAATTACTACCCAAATAATAATTATCCTAAATATTATATATCATATAACCTAAAAAAAACACATGTTGTTTTATTATACTTATCACATAGTATAGGCACTAATACAATTTTTTAAACCAACCAAACCATGTCAACATGGAATTCCATCCATGGGGACATTTCAAAATGTGGAGATCAACAAATAAACAAAAAATACATCACAAGTACAATTTAATATATATAAAAAACATGAGTATGATGTGGTAGTTAATATTGTAGAACTACGATATATAAATCAACAATAAATGATATAAACCATGTCTCCATGAGACCATCTATCACCACTATCCCAACACTCAATGATGATGACCAAAAAAGTGAAGTTAATGAGATACATGATTCCCTTTATTTTATTTGTGTACTGTAAGACCAGATCAACATATTCACAAATGTATTTTTAGGGTGGAGAATTATCATAATAGTATACCACCATGAATCTATAAAATATATATGACTATGAAATCGTTAGTTATCCCTTATGAACCAAGATTATAAAAAAAATAAACAGATGAAATTCTACAAAAAAATATTTTGGTTTTGTGTGGATCATTTAATATTCATGTAAACCAAGAGTATAAAAAGTTCATAAAATATATTATAAACTCATAAAAAGAATTATTCAAAGAAATACCATACAAAAAACATATGGGTAACACAAAATGGAACAATACCATCATGTTTAACCCCTGAAAAATCTATGATATATGTTATGGTAAAATATAATCATACAAATGGATAATCCCATTAATATCATGTCGTAACAGTATTGTTAGATATCATAAGAGTAACCCCCAGTGCTTACAGACTACCTAAGGTTTTCATTTTTACATAACTCATTCTACACATGGTTCTCAATGGTTTATATTGTCCATATACAATTGAAAAACCATTATTATAATTTTATTAAAAAAATCATAGTAAATAATCACCACACCGGTTATTGAAAATACATTTTTATGTCAGAAAAATTATTGAGGAATTTTATAGAATAAAAATATGTATAAACTATTTCTAATGGAAAACAACTCCAGAAACCCATATTTATTTCCACCAAAGATTCAATTTATTAAAAAAATTATATCATCCATCATATAAATTACTCTTAGATTCCAAATCAAATGAATATTCATGAACGATTTGTAATTAAAGGGTTATCAGCATTGTAAAGGGACACATTCCTCACTAATGGGGGAAAATTGTAGACTTTAATAATAGAGATAATAAAAATGGATATACAATTCAAAAAAATTATAGACCCAAATAAAAAATCCTCAAATTCTCACCAAATCCTCTATATACAGTACTCACATCTCATTCAGGTTCCAAGAGAATAAGGGAGAAATGTACAAATAAGAGATACTAAGTTATGAGGGGATATCAGATGGAATTATGAATGTACCATGATGATATCTACAATTAATAAAGGGAAATTACCAAGGATCTAATTAAAGGACATCATATAGTACTAAGACGATGTTTGTTCATAAATAATAGAGATTTTGAGAGGATTCTATATAATAATTTCAAAGGTAATCAGTTTAAAATTTTAATTTTAAGAGGATTAGATATTGAAATATTGTAAGTCCAAAATGTTTATAAATTTTTCTGCTAAACTTGTGGTGGCCCCACTTCCTTTGAAAAAAAATTCACACAAATTATATAAGAGAATAATTGGGTTTATAAACCCATGTTGATGCATCATGAAAACCATAGCAAAAAATTCCACAAAATGATAAATTTTTTATAGTGAATCACATTGTCTAATAATCAGTGATAAAACTAAAAAAACACCATTAGAACCCATAATTCCCTAAAAAAATCTTAGTACCAACCCTATGACAAAAAAATTAACCCATTCTTTTTCAAAACCTCTAAAACATTGTCCTTTTCTTCCTAAAAACATTTCGATTTTCCGATGTGATAAACCAATATCAAATTAATTCATACCTATGACATTATAGGAGTGATATTATTGAATAGTAATCCATTCTAATATAAGTTATAATATTTCATTTTAGAAAATATTAAATGGTAATCCATACATGATTTATTATTGAGAATTATCTTATGTAAATTATATAATATTTTATGTCATATCCCATTAATGGTTATAGAAGTGGTATTTCATGTGGTATCAATGAAAAACATTCTGATGTGTGTTAGGGTAATAGGAGGCAATTTTATAACACTCATTTTTTATATCATTATTTTAAAGTGAGAGAAAGTATAGATTATTTTCAATATGGTGGACTATGTTTTATTAAATAAAAGTGTCCCACTATTTTAATGGACTATCTATATTGTATAGAAATGGGAATCTTATGACACTACTATAAGAGAGTGTCTTAGATAGATAAAGGGAAATGATTATGGGAAAAAATTCATTTCATTCATGTTTTGGTTGATTACCAGAGCCATACAAAAATATATTAATCATTTTCATGATATTGAAATATAAAATGTCATAGGTTCCACTACAAAAAAAACATTAGGTGACATATAATATTGGTTAGGATATGAGAGGGAAATATAATTCTACAATAATAGGTTTAATAATTATTTTAAATGAGGTTAAATATGATGATAATGAGAGACATTATATAGTGAGTTATAGAATAATGTCAAAATACACGTTAGATGATAACTTCATTGACATGGTTGTTATTCATTATTTCGTCGTTTTAAATCTAATGAATGATGGAAGCATGTTGTTGGACTACTTTGTTGAATTTTTTCCCCTGAACACTCCATTGTGAAAGAGAGGATAAAATTTTTGGAATTTCCATTCATTTTCAATAGTGGTTAGTGAATATAGTCACTTAAATAACATTTTTTTGAAATATATATCTCCATTTGGAATAGTCATAGTCATAGATTATATATTTAATTTGTATGTTGATTTCATATTGATGAGGGTTCCCCTTTTCATCTCCAGTACTTAAATGATTATTGTTTTATCAAAAAATGTGGAATATATATGTTTCATATAAGAACATAGATTTGGTAGTAATTTTTCATTACTACATTGATATAGAGTTCAATCCCTAGTGTAGATGAAAAATTTATTTTTATAGTCCTTATTTCAATAGCGGTTCACTGCCAAAATGTATTCCTTGATGATTTTTATGTATTTTACTAAAGTTATATCAAAATTATCATCAACCTAGTATAGATTAAAGATACCATATCAATGTCATCTTTTTATATAACGCTAAATTATTCTGAATGTTATATTTAATAATTGGTAACATTGAGTAAGTGGAATTTTACTATCATAGAATATCTCAATGGGGGTTATTAATCAATAATAATTAAAAAAACATAATTTCATTTTTCTTGTATATTAACATAATTTTACCTATTTAAATTATAAAATACACATCTATATAAAAACTAAAATATTGTTTTATCAAATGTTGTGGTGTTGAATGTTCTAAATGATTGATATATGATCAATATATCATTGTCAAATAATGAATGATGAGTATGTTCCTTAAATAGGGTATAAAATTTGGTGTACGATATAATAATTTGGTGTGATTCCATTTATCATAAAAATGTACTAATGAGATTAATGTATCCAAATAACAAAATAATTCATCTATAATTGATCTACTTGGACGTTTTCATAGATTAAATTATGGCATATTACAATATAAATTAATTTTAATGATGTCAATTATAATAATTCTTAGTATACTACAAGATCATTTACTTTATATGAAGATATTAATGATTCAATTTTTTTATTCTTGAGGTTCAATTCCCATGGTATGAAAAATTAGCGAATGAAGTTATGGTAAACTAAACAAATGTTTATGTAAAATGTTTTGGGTGACAACCCAATCATGTGTTTTATAATATATCTTTCCTTCAGATAAATTGATATTATATATATTTTATGAAATTGTTTTCTTGATTGGAAATATTAATGATGATCATGGCCATGAATGGGGAGAAATTAATATTTGGTTAGTAGTGTAAATTTAAATTTTTTAGATGTCAATGGAGTCACCCATGTAAGGTGAATTATATATTTACTCGATTAGATTTTTTAAATTGTTTAATATTATGAATAATGAATTGGTTTTGGAAAGTGTATATGTAATATTATCATGTATATGGATGAAGCTCCTGAAAAATTAGAGAAGATGAAAAAACTACTCATTCAATGATTTTGATTTGGAATTTTGGCTCCATGAATGGAAATATTATCTCAAATATCTCTTTAATAATTGTGTTTTTTATACCCAATCCACAATAAGGTCGAATAAATACTTTTATAGAGGTATAAGAATATATATTAATGGTTATTGGTTCAATAACTATATAAATATTAAATTGTTATAATAAATATCCCATTAATGGGTACCACTATAGATGATGTACACATGTGGAATATTTTTTTAAGAGAGTTTTTTTAGGAGTGGTAGTTGATTATACTATTCTCTAAGATGAATTTAGTAATGATATTGGAACATGGGATGGTTTGATTTTATGTAGTATATAATTAATCTTCAATTTCATATTGACTCAAGGATAGTTAGGAATCATACTCTGACTACAACAATATGTAAGAGATATTGTAAAGAAGATATGATATTATATGATATAATCATGATCACTATTTGGTAATAGTCCTGAACTATATATGATAGGAATACATGTTGAATTTTCATTGCTCATGATGAGTATTGAATAATTTTTTGAAAAATCGATTCCATGAAATCTAAAATTCATTTAGGAGTTAATCATTAATGTGGGATATTATATGATATTTTTCAAGGCTCCCCTACTTTTTTCAAGTGATGGAAGATAACTAAATACCAAAAAGGTTGTTAAAACCACTTCTTATCAAAACAAATTATGTATGATAAATTTATGATGAAATTATTGAAAAATAATTATGTGATCCTCTTGAGGTAAATACATGATATGTAACATCATGGATAGACTATAATTTTTTTAATCTTTTTTTATTGGATATATGTTATTAATATATAAGTTGGGTATGTTGTATATGCATAAAATATGCTAACTATAGGGGTTCATATGGAAATAGTTTTTTGTTGAGTTATGTGAATCAGGATTGATTCCTATCATAGAGTGAACAAATATTTTGGGGACTTGATTGAATTTGAGTAAAACATAACACCATTATATAGAGAAGTAGTCTCATAGAATTGATGAGATACCAGAGGAAAAACTAATAGAACATGTCTTTTTCCATGGTAGTAAATCTAATGTTTATCATTCACTAGTAAAGTTCAAATACAATAGTAACAATTATGTGTAGATACATATGCTACCATTTGAGAATATCAAAGGTATCCCATTCTAATATGATTTATATTGTTTGTGTGTGGGTGCATTGAGGATTATTTCACTAAGAGACTTTTAGGAGAATGTGAGGCATACATAATTAATTTAAAACTTGTTTTTCATCCAATAATAAAATATCATATTCTTATCAATGTTGATGACTATAGAAGTTCGCTATTGGTGATTTGGAATTTCAAGAACCATTACCATATTTATGACACAAATTATTATGTTGGGAATATAATTTGAAACATTGATGTGCGGTATAGTTTGAGATTTTAAATATAGTTAGTGTAGCGGCATAAAAATTGGATTTTTTCTATGATACAATTAAATACTATATGTATTTTAAAAACTGTAAATTAGTAGATATAGTCAAGGATATTCATTAATTATTTCAATAAAAGAACATCATTTATAAGTGTATTATTTTTTTGGGAGGTCCTAATGTGAATATTGGACTATGTGATGAAAATTCATCAAGGAAGGATTGTTCCGATAGAATGTTTGTATTGGTGGAAGATATAATATCTAAGAGGATATATGAGAATATGAGGAAGAAATGATATCATGGAAGTGATATATATTTTCTATGGATGATCTATGACACTTTTCAAGTATTTAAAAACCAATGGTGGGGACTTCATAATGATCCAATATTTTTTAATAAATATTTTTATTCTCGTTTTCTATTTTCATTGTGAGTATAGAATTATTTTTACTGAATAGGTGACATAGTAGATTTTTGGGAGAGAAACTGATGGATTTGGTGTAGAATAGATGTTTTTGTGTTTTATAATAACTAATTGGTACCCTAGTTGACAACCACTGTGATTCTGTTGGGAGCGGTAGTGAGTTAGTAAGTTGATTAATTCCACCAAAACTAGGGTGGTATCCATAAGGTGGCCAATGGGAACAAATTGGTTCTATTATGGAACCCTTGAACATAAGTTTAATATAAATTTTTGTTTTGGGAATTTTGAATCTTAAAATATTTTATTAAGGACTCAAATTATATTCCTTATTCAATATGATACAACAGTTTCTCTATCTCTAAGACACTCAAAATTCTAAATTTCAAATTAATTTTTGTTATCAGATTAGAGTGTAATTATTTTAATTGGACTCTATGTGGTTTGTATATCCATTCTCACTATTTAATTGATATATTTATTTGTTTTGTACAATAATTTATTTGAATCTATAAATTTTTCTGTGTAAACTGAGGAAGAGTATAGTAATGATATTCATTAAATGAACACCAATAGACTAGTGGAATAGGGTCAATTGAATTTTCATCATTTTATATGTGATATTTATATTATGCAATGTGTGAGATTTTGTAAGATATTATTTGAGAGGTAACACCATTCCCAAGATCACTATTAATAGTAGACATACTAGAACACAATGTGACCTTAGGTATGAATCCCAATATACAAGATGTTATCAACATTCAGTGGGTGTTTAAGGAGGTACCATGAGGAGGATATACCTCAAATATCATAGATTTAAAATATAAGAAAACAACTAAACAACATATTATATAATGAAAAATATTAAATAAGAGTGATAAGAGAAACGTGTTATATCATATGTAATACAACATTCAAAATTAAAATGTCATGTCAATATATAAAATAAACACAACAAGTCTCTATTGATACCTTTTACAAATATAATAACCATCTAAGCTATCCATATTGATTAAATTGAATTGGGATACAACCAAACCTATAATGAAACAAATGGGAGTCTTATCATGTTGCTCAGTGTGATGGAATCCCATATAAGGTTCGAGTACAAAACATGGTAGGGGAAACTCACATGGTCTTATACAAACATATAATGTTGGTATATGTTCCTGTGTATTGATTAGATGAGAACCATATATTAATGTGTGGGGAAATATTATTAAGACCACTATTGATCCATAGTTTTTATATCAAAATATACATTACATTATTTAGATACTGTTGAGGTGTCCCTAAGAACATCAAGATATCATGTGAGACATATAAATAATGATTCATATAGGTTTACTATGATATTCATAAAACTAAAGTTCAAATATACAAACATCTCATCATGAACGGTTAAATGGCCAAATAACATGCATATTGGGAATCTATCCAAAAACTAATATAATAAATTGATTGAATTTGATTCCCAATAACCATTTGAAATCATTGATTTAGAAATATCTCCCTAATCTCCATTTCAACTATCTAGATCCTATGAATCCTTATAATTCACACTATATTACTATTTTTTAATAGGGATAATTTTTTCAAATCCTATGGTGGATCAAGGAATCTAAAAAAATAACAATAATAATCCCCAAGCATGAATGAATAGATCCAAGATATTATAGAAATTTTTTGGTCCCATGGTATCTTATGTATCCCATATAGAGAAGTGGTTGATTCTTATATTCCAAGTAATTCTCTATTGGTCACAACGGCCAGATCAAAGAATACACATCAAGTATCCATGGTGATAACATCATGTCCATATAATATCATAATAATATCATATTAGGCTTAAAAGCTGAATCCATGGAAGCACCTCTGTGTATACAGAACATTTGAATTACACCACATCTAGCCCATGATCCAGGTAAAAGGTTGTATGTATGGGTGTTCAAAGCTACATAAAAACATCATTGTGAAAGAATAAATATATGAAGGGTGATTTATGAACAGATTATCCCAATGATAAATCTCACTACCTCATGTGGTCACATGTTTGGTGTTTGTTATATTGTCACATTACCTACCATATCTACCGATACCCTTGAGATCCCACACTAGGTAGGTCATTCAATAGTAACAAACTCCATTCCCATGAATCACATCATATTAATTTAACATTACATGAGGTCCTTTGAAAGAACATTCGACAAAAAGACATTACTTATGTTCCATTTGATTATTATATAGTAGTGAAATCCTCTATAGGTTATCTTATGTTCATCATACAATTAATTGATATATTGTATCACTGAATGGTATCAGAACACTCAATTCTTAATGGATTTTTTTGATGGTTTTAATGGGGTAATTCTTAATAGTATCAGTTTATTGAGATGCGCCCTGGCCCATCGACTATCTTATTCCATCTCAATAAAAAAACAATACACTACAGAATTCATGGTGGGGTAATTAAAATATGGGATAGTCAATGTAAATTAAATACATCACTTCCTAATGGAGTGTTAAGGATAGTTTTCACTCTTATTATAAGGAATACCCGTGAAAAAGCTATATAAAAACTCACACATCTAATTGGATGTGTCTGAAGGATTTTATAAAATAGATTAAATAATTAATTGGCTTAATCCAACTACATTGTACCCATAAAGGATGATTAATAACCCAATGTATCTAGTCACTATAATGAACCAAGAATAATTTATATGAATATTACATCTTTTTAGAGGAATATTCCTTAAATTTTACAATTTCATGCAAGAGGAATGTAATAGTTTAGTGCCTTTAGAAACCTGTAATGCATTTATCAAATATGTGAATGATATTTTATATCTCCCATAATGATCATCCCCTTTATTTAACCCACATAAATGATTTATTTATAACATTCTGAATGGAAACATAATAATGATTGATCATAAATTATTAATTAGTGTAAGGAAAAAATATTAACATATGAATGTAAAAAAACATGAACATAACTTTTGTATATTTAAATCTTGAATCATGAAATAAATCATAGCAGATTGTAAGGAATAAATCATAACAAAACATTAACCTAGGTAACAGAGCATTGGAATAAAACATGAACTTGTGAAAAACACCAAATCATAGAAAATCATTTCTATATTAGCCAAGGCTCGTATCCAATACATTCATAGTGGAAAACATACTTTACTGAACCAGGTTGACTTGTCGTTCTAGCCATGTATTATTGAACCTAATTTACAAGCTATTCGAATCATGTTTATCTCACGAGATATAAATATTTACCCAATGCATGGTAGGTTAATATAGGTCCCACCCATCTCATAATTTAATCTATCTTACATGTTCTAGAAAAACATAAAACATTCATCATTGAAAAACCTAGTGAAAAAATTAAATGGGGTTCTTACAAATCATTCCATCATAATCCATATAAAATAAATGTATTTCATAAAAATAATACCATCTTAGACAAAATCATATCAATTTTATAATAGGGATATAAACATAAACCATTGTCATCTTAGATGGAAAATAATTTTGATAAAATACTTGAAATTAATTCATGAAAAAAAAATTATTCATCAAAATCAATTGTTATTATCAAAATGCCTCATAATTTTAAAATAAAATAATTTAATTGAAAATACACATGATTAGTTGTAATGAATGCTTCGTGGAAATACGGCATTATGAAATAATAAGAATATAATCATACAGAATAAGTTGATAAAGCTTTGTACTCGTACTTTTTACAGAAAATTAAAAAAATCACCTCATATCGAATAAAGACAAAACATTCATTTCTCACCATTTATTAAAAATTAACAAAATGATAAAATTAACATTAAAAATTTATAGAATAATATAAATATTTTTATATATTTAGTGAACATGGATGTGGATGATAAATATACCCCATTAAAAAATTATGTATAAACAATCTCAAGTAATAATGAGATTGAAAAACTAACCCATATATTAGTTATGATATCCTTTTTATGTATCTAAACCACATGTATACTGATTTTAATACTCTTATTGAATTATTATAGAATCAAAATAATTTTTATTATGTCATATAGGATTATATTATCATCCACTTGTATGTAACATTTCATTTTCACTCGTTATTCAGATATCAATTCCATTATGTTCTTATGTACATTTTGATGGATATGATCATGTTAAAATTATTAGGTTATAGTTATATCATTTAAGTATTTTTATTAGTTTAATATATATAATATTTATTCATTCTATTTATGTATATAATCATGGTTTAATGATGGTTATTTAGAATGAATCACATCACATCGTGGAGACACTATGTCTTACGTATGGATGAGCGACGATATCATTCAATTAATGTATAAATTGTATTGAATTAGATTATGTATCACTTTTACATAATAATTATCATGTTATATTCATTATTTACATTGATTATAATCATTATTATATCCATCCGAATTATCTATTGTTGAAGAGAAATTACATCACAACGTGGAGACGGAAACTCATACATACACATACATGTTGATATTGTTAATTGTAGGGTAGATAAAAAGGTATAAGGTTGTCTCATAATTATAATAATATATCGTAATGTCAAAAATACATTATTTTTTATTTTTTATAGAAACATAATCAGAATATGTTGTAGAAGAAAAAAATAATTTTGAAAGAGGTGTTAAAACCATAACATATTTTTCAAGTATCTCCTTTTGATTTCAATAATAGTCACATTGGGATAGATTTCTACACAAATTTTTTCCATTAATAGATATGGCTGAATGTTGGGAGCTTAAATTATAGTAATTTTGATTAGAAAAGGATCTTTATTGGTGTGAGTATGAGGGTATATTTGGGTTCCTTTTATAAGAGGGGGGAGGGGCAATTTAGGAATGTTTGAAAATATTATTTTATTATAAATAGAGTTTTGAATTATAATAGAACCAAAGTGATATATTTATATAATACTATGAGGAAAATTATAAACATTCTTATAAAATATTTTTTAGAAATGTATTTATTTTATTTTAAAACTTATCCTTTCAGTTTACCCTTAATTACTCTCATTTAAATTTTATTGAGAAAACAACATTTTAATCATTATGATGCTTCTAAGATTACTAATATGGGGTTAATTTCCCATAATTAGAAAATTAATTAACATTGACAACTTATAAAATCTACTTTTAAATTTTAAAATATTTTTATGGTTTTTAAATAAATTAATAACATATAAATTTAATAAAATATCAATAGTTTTAATTTTTACACTATTCATTTCATTAAATGTAACAAAAATCAAAACAGAGATATAAATTGAAAAAAACATCAAATAGTCTTTTAACGTGTAATTTTAACATATAAATACTGTGGATGAAATAAACTTGTTCATATAATATTTATTTCACTATTTATAATATCATTTATTTGATACTTCTCTTAATGAAATAATTGTTGTATCATTGTTGTGTCAGTATTTATATTAATTATTTAATATCTAAAAATTATAAAGAAATTAGAATGATGTATTTAATTTTAATATATTTCTTGAGATTATTTAATTTTGATATTTTATATAGATTATCTCTACATTAAAATTATTATACTTATCATAGATAAGATAGTGACTTGTTGTCACTTTCTTTCTTTTAATTATAATTACATAACTTTTAGAGAAAATTGTCCATTTAATGAATAAATTCCTACCATAAGGTGATCTTGTTCTCCAATCACACATCCAATATTATATTGGTATGTGTTAGGGTAATTTAATTATCTTTATGATATGGTTTCTTAACCTAATTTTCCCAACATAACTTTTATTTTGTTAAAAAATATTGTTGTTAATATTCATAATATACAACATAATATAAGTATCCTATTAACATAATTTGGATCAAATGATTATATATATGAATTAAATTTTTCAAAATTCAAAACACCGAAGTGTAGTAATTAATTTAAAATTAATTCTCGTTGTCAAAACAAGAAAATGGGGGGGGGGGGGTTAAAGTAAAAACCATCAGAATAATAACATAGTATTATATCTAATTTCAATAAGAAATTACTTGAAATTAAATAAATGAAATAAATAATAAATAGATAGTATATTTATTCTTTAAAAAAAATTAAAATTATAACATTTCTATATAAATAAATCTGGTGAAAACGATCTTTTAAATAAAAATAAAAAAAATTCACTATTCATTAAATAACAATATTATCAAAAAATTACCAAAAAATAAACCAAAGTACATTTTAGGTCCGTATTCCAAATAAGAATATTATTTCATCAAAAGGAACATATGAAATTGTAAAAATTGGATTTATAATGGGTTCTCCACCAAAAGCCGGTAAAACTACATTTTTTTGAAAAATTCTCATTTTATTCAAAAAATTGAATTTGGCCTTATATCATGTCTAAATAACATATAATATGAATTTTAAACATTAAATTGAATTTATTATATATCAATTTAACAAAAAATCATAATGATTGATTTTATTATTTTATAGACTCACATATTTTCTTTAAATAGTTTTTTAAGGAAGTTATCACTATTTATACAAGCCATTATAATGAAAAGGTTATAATATTTATTTATCACATACACTATGTCTTGTGTGAAATTATTTCTATCAAAATAACTTGAAATTGTGTGTTACACAAGCCAAGAATAGTGTGGTTTATACTACAAGATAATTCATTATTGTTTATAGCATAAGCGAATCATGGTGAAACATACAACCCCACAGAACAATGATAATAGAAAGAACCTATCTCATAAAATCCCAGGGTGTTATATTGTACCCCTGATAATATTAATTTATACATAGAAATTGTTTGTGTTTATTTATGTTTTACATCATGAAATTTTCTTTCACAGAATCCCACATCATAAAATGGAATTATAAAACGTCTTTTTAAAAAGGAATGGTAGTAACATTATGGTTACCCAAAATATCTCATCAAGGGGTTTACACATAAGAGAATGTAGTTGGGAAGTGAAAAACTAAATATGGAAGAAAAATATAACCATTTAGTTCTAATGAATAGTGATAGGGAATATGGTTTAAAGAAACTTAACAACCAGAAACCCATAAATATACAATGATTTAAGGGAACGTCTTATTCATTAGATAAGAAGGCACTAAGATAAAACAATTCTATAAAGATCATTTCTATAAAGTTGAATAACATTTGAATAAATAATTACATTATTTTTGAACAATATCACCATTGGTCATTCCTTGAACAATTCCCAATTCATATCTTCTTCAATGAAATGAAGATGAATTTGTCATTCCTGAAGTCTTAGCAGATCATGTGATCTATAAATCAGAAACGTAAGGTCATTCCATATATCTCAACAGGAAGTTTTAAAAATTTCACAATATGAATAAGTCCACCTACAATGAGTTAATGCATTAATATAATCAACATCAATCATATTATAACATATACTGTCCATAATTTGTAACCTTACAATACTTCTATAAAACTGAAAATCTACAACATTAGAAAGAGGTTAACTAAATCAGTTTAACATTTATCACCCATATCTCATAAGTTAATTCTTGGTTTTAACATTATATACATGTTCATAACTCAATATTGTATTTTCTTGAGTCACTGTAACAATATGAAAAATCATGTATCCTTATTGAAATCATGCATGTTTTGTTATTCTTATATACAAAATCTGTAATAATCATCCAAGATAGCATAACCCAGTTTTCAATAAATCCATAACTAGTTCAAAGGTAACTAATATCATCCAATATACATATTCTTATTCAATATACCATGATAAAAATATCATTATCTCGAAATCATGATTATATAAAGGGCCATCCTTCCCGAAATCAGGCATTTTCCAAAACAAATCACCTTGTTACCTTAATCACTTTTCATGGTTACAAGTACCACTCATAATATAATTTCAAGTACATGTGGAATAACATAGTGGAACACCACATAGGTGTTTCAATATTCCATAATACCATAATACTGATTCTATAAAATTATTTCGAAACCCCAATACATAAACTCAATCATTTCACCACATCATTTTCAATCTCAAATTCATCAATAGCAATCACATGGGACATTCCTTTTTTAGGGAAATAAGAGGTTGTTGACATTGATCATCATTGATCGCCCATATATTAGTTACCTTGTTAGAATAATGCACCATTTCTTTACACTTGTAGCATTTAAGTGTGGGTGGTATTCTATATAACATTTTCTCTGTTCACATCATTAGCTTCCTTTTTCTCATTTCATCATCACTCAACTAAATAATGACCATATTTATTACACAAAAAACATTTTCTAGTCCCATTAATATAGTATCCACTATGTTTATTTCCACATATTCAATATAATGAAACATTCATCATCTTTACACTATTATTTTGATATTTTATTTTGGACTTCATCTTTCATTTCTTTTAAAAAAAGTGATTTTTATATGTAACACAAACTTCTATTTCTACCATGATAGAAGAATTCAAAATCACCTCATATAAACTAATATCCTTAATATCTAATTCAAATCAATTACTTGGTTTTAATCCACTGATGAACTGATCAACATTAATTTTAGGATGGATGATACAACTAGAAACATACCTTGAAAGTTTTGTAAAATTTTCCACATAAGTACTAAAAGATTCATCATCCTTTTTCATCAGATGAAGGGATTCATTTTCCAATTTTGTTAAAATAATATGAGGAAAGTACTTATTCAAAAATGATATCTTCAACTTGTCATATTCCATTGATTCAATTTTGTCTTGTTGCCTTATACTTTTGATTAGATTCTACCACAAATCCACTTCACCTTCTAAATGATACAAAACCAAAATGACTTTTTCATGTTCCAAATAGTGATGAATGGAAAATATATTTTCAATGGTACAGATCCATTGTTAAAAACCAAGTGGATTAGAAGACACATTAAAATAATGTGTACATTGACTAATGAAGGACTCAATGGAATGTTATTCCCTTCTCTGGTAATTTGGTTGTCCAGAACTACTCATAACATGTTTAAGTATTGCGATAATATTTTTAATTCCATATCCCATAAGATTTTCTTATTTAGGAGGATAATCATTTCATTTCCCATTTCATTGAACATTAACATTGTTTCTTCTGTTTCTAGCCATTTCCTAAAATTCTAATATATAGTTTGAGAGGAATAAATCATACTAAGAAAACAACAAAATCAACTGGTTTTATTTTCAATCCCTATCATCTTAGTTTAAATCATAGATTAATTTATCAGAATTAACCTAATTCTAGGTCTATAACATATAATTAATCATATCCATAGGAAATCCCTTAGAAATATCTCCAGGGATCTCACTAAAGATTTTGCATCCTAGTTTTAAAATGTTCAAAATCCATTCTCAGGATTCCAACTATATCTACCCAAGCATGATGTATATGAATATAAAATATTTTTAGATGAATCTTCATTATATTTTAAAAAGTCACAGATTAGGATCTTAATATTTTAGTGACTTTGGAAACATAGAATCATTCTACTACCATGTGAAAAGACTTCTACATATCCCATAAATATCTTCCCCTTTTATAATCATACATAAGTGATTTCTTTATAACCCGAGGAATGGAAACATAAGAGAGGCTGATTTTATATTCTTAGTATGTTTAATAAAACAATATATTAAAATATTAATATAAAAAAACATGAACACAACTTTTGAATTTAAAATATTTGAGCCATGAAATAAATCATATCTGTTTGTAAGGAATAAATCATAAAGGAAAATTAACTATAAAAACACATCATGGGTATAAAACATGAACTTTTGGAAAAACATAATCATATAAATAATTTCAATATTTTCCAAGGATCATATACAAGACTTTCATAGCCGAAAAATTCCATTACTGAAGCAAGTTTATTTCGCATTCCAACCATGTATTACTAAACCAGATTTACTTGTCATTCCATTAATGTCTATCTCATGAGATATAAATATTTATCCAATGAAGTAGAGGGATATATAGGTCCCACCCATCTCATAATTAAATAATTCTTACTTATTCAACAAAATAAAAAACCACTCAGCATATCATAACCCCATGAACAAAAAATAAAGGTTTCATACACATCATTCAATCACAATATATATAAAATAAATTTATTTCTGAATAATTATTCTATCATTATCACAATAAAATCAATTTAATAATTTTTATTGAAAAATAATCCTATTTCGTCTTAGATGGAAAATAATTTTGAAAAAATGCATGAAATAAGTTTTGGAGGAAAATGTCATTTCATCTTCAAAAATGATTTCTTTTTCTAGAAATGCCTTGCAATTAAAAAGAAATCCATTTAATTGAAAATAAATTTGAAATATAGTATATTAATATTCCTGTAAATAATTTATTATGAATGTGTAAGAATCCATTAATGCAGAATAATTTAAAAAACAATATCCTCATTCTATTTCCGGAAATGTCAAAAGAGTACATCATATCGAATAATGACAAAATATTATTTTCAAAGCGTTTATTATCAAATAATTAATTAGTAAAATTGACTATAAATTTTTTATAAGAATATAACAATTATTTAATATTTAGGGAACATGGGTGTGGATGATAAGTATACCATAGTAAATAATTACGTATAAACAATCTCAGATAATAATGACGTTGCAAAATTAACGCTTACATTATGTATTATATACTTCATATGTATATGAACATCCTTTATATTAATTTAAATAATGTTATAGACTTTTTCTAGAGACATAATAATTTTTCTGATATCATATATTATTATATTATTATCTTTTTTTAGTAACATTTCATTGTCACTTGTAATTCGGATATTAACAGCTTTATGTTCTTTATTCTAGTTTTGTTAGATAAGTTCATGTTCCACTTATTAGGTTATACTTATATCATTTATAGAATGATATTAGTATAAAATATATCATATTTATTCATTATATGCAGGTATATAATTATGGTTTAATACATATCATGTAGAATGAGTCGTATTGCATCGTGGAGATGGTACACCATACGTACACACATACATCAATATCACTGATATAATAGTGAAATGGTATGGAATTAGATGGTGTATTAATTATAAAGAAAAAATATCATTTTATATTAATTATTTAAATCCCTTATACTCATTGTTATATACATCAATATCAAGTATTGTTTAATAACAAATTACACCACAACATGGAGATGGTAAGTCGTATTTGTACATACATGGTGATATGCTTTATCATAAGACTGATAAAAGGAGAAATTAGTTTTTCCCATAATTATAATAACATTTTTTAAAGAATAAGAAAATTTATATATTTATTTAGTATGGAAATAATATAGGAAGAGGATTTTTATGAATAGTAGAATTTTGAAAGAGGTGATAAGACAATTATCTCGTCTTTCGAGTATCTCCTTTTGATTTTCACAAAGCTCTCATTAGGTTAAATTTATACAAAAAGTGTGCCTCGAAGAGGATGTTATGGATGATGGGAGATTATTTAAGTATATTTTAGTTGAGCCAATGGGGATTGAGAGGTGTGAGTAAGTGGGTAGATGTGGTGACATTTTGTAAGAGGTAAGAGGGGCACTTTAGGATTGTCTTGAAATATTATTTTATTATAAATTTATTTTCAAATTATAATAGATCCAAAGTGATACATTTTCTGTATACTATTTGGATAGTTCGAAATAATACCATCCAATAATTTTTATACTTGTATCTATTTTATTTTACAACTTACCTTTTTAGTTCAACCTTAATTATACTAATTTATTTTTAATTGAGGTAACAACATTTTAATTATTAAGAGGCTGCTAAGATTACTTATATATTGTAAATCTCCCATAATTTCAAAATTAATTACATTTTATATCTTATAAATTCATCATTTTAATTTTAAATGATTTTTTTTTATTTTTAAATATTATAATGATATATTAATCCAATAAAATATTAATAGTGTTATTTTTTTACAATACTTCATTCATTGAATAAAATAAAAACCAAAAAGAGATATAAAATAAAAAAAGAGAATTTTATAGTCTTATAAAATGTCATATTGAGCAAGAAAAATCGTCTATGATATAAATTATTTCAAATAATATTTATTTTACTACTTATAATATCACCTATTTGATATTTCTCTTAATATAATAATTATTGTATCATAGTTGTGTCAATATTCATTGTAATTTTTTAATATCTAAAATTTCAATATAAATTTACACAATGGATATACATTTATTAAATTTATAGAGACTATTTATTTTTGATGTTTTATGTTGTTTATCGCTATATTAAAATTATTATACACATAATAGATAAGAGTGTGACATGTTGTCACTTTCTTTTCTTTTAATTATAATTGCATTATTTTCATGGAACAAAGTCCATTAAATGAATACATTTCGACCCCTAGGTGATATTTCACTATATTAAATTATCAAATAGGATTATGGAAGGTGTTAGAGCAATTTTATTATCTTTATAATAATATTTGTTATAATAATTTACCTGATTTACCTTTAACTATGCTAATTAAAAATAACCATAGTTACTATTCATAATATAAAAAAAGTAACATATTCACCTAATATGGATCCAATTATTCCAAATATGGAATAAAATTTTCAAAATTTTAAACACGAAAGTTGCAGTATTTAGTTTAAAATTAATTCCTTTTGTCAAAGTGTGAAAAAAAGTTTTTATGCAAAAACCATCAAAAGATTAATGTGTGTTTATATATAATTTTAATGTAAAATTAATTTCAATGATAAAAATTGTATCAAATAATAAAAACATAATATAATTGTAATTTAAAACTAATTAAAATGATAACATTTTTGTATAATTGAATCATATGAAAAGCATATTAAAATTAAATGCCGTATTTTTTTACTATTCATTATAAAATAAATATTACCAGAAAAATACCAAAAATTAAAACAAAGTAAATTTATAATTAATTATTCAAGATAAGATACTTATTTTGTCAATAATAACATATAAAAGTGTAAAAAACTATATTTGAACGGGGTTCTGCATCAAAAGGTAACAAAAACACATTTTTAAAGAAACACACATTTTATTTGTAAAATAGAATTTCTTCTTATATCAAGTCTATAAAACATATAATATTAATTTTAAAACTAAAATTAAAAATATTAAACATATATTTCACTAATAAAATCCATAATGAGTGATTTTATTATTTTCAAGACTCATATATTTTAATTTATATAGTTTTCTAGAATAAATTTAGTACTATTTATACCCGCCATTATAATGACTCCATTATTATATTTAGTTATCAATTATGATTGGTACTACATTAAATGAATTGAATTAAAAAACATTAAATATTGTGTAACAGAATGAAAGAGTAGTTTTCATATACTTCAAGCTAATATGGTGTTACATATAACACAAAATAATATTGGTGTAACATACAATAGAAGACATCAACTAAATTAAAAAGAATCTGTCATATAAAATATTGAGGTCTCACTGTCACAATTAAGGCTTCATAGATTAGTAACTGAATCAGGTAAGACAATTTATATGGACCACAGTAGACTTGTAACTTTGTTATAGTCCTTGTGATATTTGATTAAAATTAAATATTTAAATTGAATATAAGAAACATAATTAGTTAATAATTAAGAGAAACATCATTAGTTGTGAATTTGTACACTCTTAGGTATATAATAAAAAAATTACAAAGTTAAAGTACCATTATCCCCTATAAGAACATCAATATATTCTCATTTTAATAAATTATTTCAAAATGTCCACCATGGATTGCTGATAATAATCTAAAATCATCCAAGATCAAATGCCCACTACCAATCTATAAAAAGCCCTAAATATTCCAAACATCCCATATTAATTATTTATAATAACATTATCGTTAATTAAAAATTTAAATATAATTCTTATATATTTCATGTTAATTGAAATAACATTCAAAAAATTAAAAAAATGCCTTATTACCCTTGAACTATGATCGATGGAATTACAACACCCCTTAGCCTACTCCCGACATAAATACAAGGAATATCCCTAAAAAATGTGTTGAAACATTACTGATGTTAAATTAAATTTAAGAAAAATGTAAAAAAATCGATAGTCCGAAATAACTTTTTTAAAATGTATAACATCAATAGGGAGATGTTTTCTCATGATTTCCTCTATCCAGGTTTCATGAAAGAGTCTTTGAAAAATAGTGATTTAACTAACCTCTAGTGAAATAAACCATTTCTCTATAAACTAAAAATTGATGAAATCGAATGAAAATGAGGTGAAAGAAGAAAAAGGGATAAGAGTGGATGATATTTTCAATAAACACTATTTGATCTCACAAAAAATCACCAATAATAGAGGGGAATGGAGGGAAGAGTGATCTGGATAAGTTCCCCTTCATGGGATATAATATCCTAATGAATAAATATGTGTTGAGAACACTTTAAAAAAAAATTTAAAAAAATGACTAGGCCAGAGTTTTTTTGTGAAAGTTGGATTCGTGGAATGAATTTTCAATCAAGCCCCATAAAACCATCTTCCACAAATTGTACCATCCTTACACACCCCATGAATACATTTTTACCTTGTAAATGATATATTCATTCAATGAATGGATTTCAACTATTGTTTTCTACAACCCAGTTTTTCATCCATTCCATTTGAAATCACCCAAACCCCCAAGTGTAACGTACCGGTTCTAAAAGCCACCCAGAGGGGCCCTGTACCTGGCTAGTCACATGGCCTCATGCGCATTTCCTAGAATTCTATAGGCTTTCGATTAAATGCGATTGCCTTGGGTGTGATAGTGGGGAAAATATTACCTCATTGGCAGAGTAAAACAGTGGAAATAATAGATATACAATATTGGAAGTAGTAATAACCCCATACAACATTAATAAGAGGAAGACTAAAAGTAATAACTCGAGACCACATATATAAATGATGCATAATACATATGTCTAGGAATTCATCCAAACAAATCACAATACTGGAATACAGAACTAAACCAATGTCCAAAAGAAAACAGATAAACTACTCCACAGCATCAAAAGCCTCAGCCTGGTCCCATGCTCCCCAGATCCACATAAATCAAGTACATGAAGACTAAGGGCTCTTTAAAATATCTATACAAGCATCAATAAAATCTGTTTGAGCCCAAAAGAATGACATAAACAGGGTGTGAGATGAATCCCAGTAGACAACCACCCAATGTTTTATGGCTAATAGTTAGTGAATATATATGGCAGACAATAAACTAAATGAAACAGTAAACAAGGAATTACACATAGTAATAGTCCTACAATTCCAAATCCATTCATTTTCATATATCAGGTATGTTGATAATCAAAATCAGGTAACCCTCTGGGAAGTAATCATATCCTAACCCCTCTGGTTCAACCAAAAGTAACATAAGAAACCCTATGGGAAGTACACACAGTCTAACCCTTATAGTTCATCTTTTGCAAAGAAACCCTATGGAAGCACTCACTGTCAATTCCCTATGTGGTATCGTTTTGATAAATAATAGGCACTCAGAGGAAGAACCCAACATCCAATTCCCCCAGTGGCCCACATTAATAAACTATAGAGACTCTGAGGGAGCACTTATGTTCATTGCCCTGATGGTCTCACAATGAAAATGTAAAACAGACCCTCTTGAGAAGCCCTCAACATCAATTCCCCCTATGGTCTCCTACACCAGGTTCTCATGGACCTTCATAATTCAATAGTGCACAATGATACATGGCACCCAAACAAAACTTCCATAACTACTTGGATAAACAATCTACAACATATCATAACATGACAGATAAAAATAACTCCATCATAACAATACTTGGCATGAAAGTTAAACATCCAAATAGGAAAAGCCAGATCAAATGGTCAAATCATTCAATCATTGGAAAACACATCCATTTCAAGGTAAATAACCCTATTTACTATCACCAAACATCTACTCAAGAACACCAGGAAAACCAGGAAAATAACAAGGCAAAACCATAAGCAGGTAATACCCCGAACAAGGGTATTGGGAACTTTTTCACACAATAATTCAATGACAATCTACAGAAAAGAACAAACCATCTACCTTGGCATCATGAGATTTATATACCTGATCCCCAGTCCTTGAATCACCATATAACAAAATGTATCTATAAAAATGTCAAAAACATTCAACAGAGGATAACATGGGAGAGGGGAGAAATTAGGAGATAATGTTCAAGATAAAGGGAGAACTCACTTATGTGATTCTAATTCAATCGATGGTGGACTATTTGAATAAAATATGATGAGACAGGGGCTCGAATAATATTTGTGGATGTAAGGTTGCACCCGGATGAGACAGACGAAGAGAAAAAAGGGTTCTTTCGATTAGACATGACCCCGGTCAGTTTAATGAAAAAAGGAAATTACATGTTGTATTTTTTAAATGTACATGAAGTGTAATTTCCTTTTCCTGTATCTGATTTAGGCATTATCTAGGTCACTACACATGACCTTGTACTCTGCCATTACCCGGCCTGTACATGGTCACCTGCAACAATCGAGTACACAGAGTGTACTTAAAGTTCATGGCTTGTACTCTAGAAATTTCCGGAAACACCTATTTTTCACTAAAACAACCAAAAAAGAAAAACATAAATCAAGAGAAGATCCATGTTCATAAAACCTCCCCCATTTAAAAAAATGTATCCATGAATTTCCCTACCAATGTGGCATAGAAGAAGAGTCCTCAAAAATATCTGGCCACAGTGATCGTAAGTCGACTTCCTTCTCCCATGTCTCAACCTGTACTTGCTCGTGATACCATAGCAGTTGTACCAGAGGAACAGACCGGACACATAGAACCTTCGCACTTCGATCAACCATCCAAAAAGGATGCTCTTTGAATGTTTCATCCACTTTTATCTCATCCTCCTCTGGTTGGAAAACATGAGATGAGTCTGAGAAATAACGTCGATGCTGAGAAACGTGGAAGAAATCATGAATAGAACGGTACATTGGAGGTAACTGTAAATGACAGGAAACTGGCCCGACTCTCTCCAACTCCTCAAATGGCCCAACATATCTCAGTGAAATATTACCCTGTCTCCTTATCATTTTGTGCCCCATCCATTATGTGACCCATAAGAATACCTGATCTCTGACCTCGAACTCTAGAGGCCGTCTTCCTCGATAAGCATAAGACTTTTTTATTGACAGTGTAGTATTCATTCTCTTCCGAACAAACCCTATCTGCTTGGTGGTCTCCTAGACAAGAAGTGGTCCCAGCATACCTTCCTGTCCTACCTCCAACCATCATAAGGGTGATCTACATGGCCTACTATACAAAGCCTCAAATAGTGAAATATGAATAGTGGCTTGAAAACAATTGTTGTACTCAAAATCCACAATAGGTATGTGCTTCTCCGACAAACATCCAAAATCTAGGATGCAAGCTCGAAGCATGTCCTCAAGCTCCTGAATCATAATCTAGGACACACCGTCTGTCTAGGGATGGTATGCTATACTCAAAAGTACCTATATACCCAAAGCCCTATTAAGTCCCTGCCAGACCTAAGAAGTAAAAAGTGTGTCCCTGTCTGAAAAATGGAGTGTGCAATCCCATGTAGATGTACAAACTCTCAGATGTACAACCTTCCTAGATCATTAACACTAAAGGTCTCCTTGATCGAGAAGAAGTGAGAAACCTCCAAGAGTCTTTCAAAGATGACCCAAACTGCAAAATTCCCTCAATTCAACCATAGTAAACCTATCATGAAGTCCATCATGACATATTTCCATTACCACTATGGAATGGATAACTACTACAATAGCCCAACTGGTCTCTGATGATCTACCATCACCTGGTGACAGGTGGAACATCCCATTACAAACCCAAAAACATCTCTCTTCATACCTGGACACCAATACTGATGGTGTAGATCACGATTCATATTCATGACACCAGGATGAACTACCCAAACTGAGGAATGAAAGTCCCACATCAACTCCTCATGTATGTATGTTGACACCCACAAGCGTCCATGAAAATGCAAGATCTCATCATCACATATTGTCCATCCCTGAATAGGGTTCTCTTCTAACACACTCTCCCATTGGACTAGGACTTATAAATCAGTTAGATGCCTCATTCTTACTCAATAAAGAATATTATAGGTAATAGCTACTAAAGATAGAAACTTCTACCCCTATCTGTCATGCACCTCCAAATGCATTTCAGAGAACAGAGCCGTAAGCATCCACCCATAGTTGGCCTATGATAAACCTGTATTTGAGTCCTTCGGCTCAACACATCAGCCTCTTCATTTCCCTTCATAGTCGTGTATGCAAGTTCAATGTCAAAATACTAAAGGTACTCAACCCACCTTTGCTATCTCAAAGTCAAGTTACACTGAGTGAAGATATTGTTGAGACTTTTTTGGTCGGTGAAAACCAAAAAATGATCTCCCAACTGGTAGTGTCTACAACAGCATAAATCATAAACAAATGTATTCAACCCAAGATCGTGTGTCAGGTAATTCCACTCATGTGGCCTCAACAACCAAGACTCGAATGCAATAACTCATACCCCTTGCATATGCACAAATCCCAGTCTGATACCTGATGCATCACATTAATCCATATTGCTCTTTTCCGGCTCTAGAAATACTATTATCAATGATGAAGTCAGCCTCCCTTTCAGCTAATGAAAGGCAGACTCACAAGATTCTGAACAAAATTACTTTACACCCTTCTTAGACATTCCCATCAATGGCGTTGCTAAGAATGAAATGTCCTATACAAAATACTTGTAGTAACCATCCTACCCTTGAAAACACTCTACCTCAAAGAAATTATTCAGATGCACCTAGGAAACGACTACCTGGGTCTACTAATACTCTAATATCTGATATTGCAGGACCCAGGATATGAATTTGGTCCATCTAAAAGTAGAATTTTGAGTTCCTAACATATAATTGATGCTCTCTCGGTGTACTCAACATGGTCTCAAGTTGTGTGGAATGGTCATGTTGACTGTGAGAGTACAATAAAATATCATCAATGAATACTACCACAAAAGAATCCAATTATGGAAAGAACACTTGGTTCATCAGCTCCGTGAAAAATAAAGGGGCGTTCGTGAGGCCGAACAACATAACCACACACTCGTATAGAGCATACCTAATCTGAAATGTTATAAGAGTTAATTATGATTGTCTAATGTGAAACTAATTGTAACCGGAACTCAAGTAAATCTTTGAGAACACATGTACTCCTACAAGCATATCAAAGAGATCATCAATCCTCAGAAAGGGATATTGATTTGTGACCGTCAACTGGTTCAACTTTCGATAATCCACACAAAGTATTAGAGTATCATCTTCCTTCTTTGCAAATTTCACAGGTGATCTTTAAGGAGAAGTACTAGGTCAGATGAAACACTTTTCTTGCATCCCCTCCAACTGCATCTTGAGCTCCTGTAACTCAGGTGTAGCCATCCTATAAGGAGGAATATAAAGTTGTGCCACTCCTAGCACAAGATCAATCGAAATGTCCTCCTCTCACTCTAGAGGAAAACCTAAGAAGTCATCTGCGAAGAAGTCCCTAAAATAATCCACCACTAGTGGAATTTTTATCTCTAAAGTCCCATGGTCATATAGATATATACTAGAAAATTGGGTTGTAACTCCTCGCTACCCATGATGCTCGATTCCTACTATGCTCACCCAGACATCCCATTTTACCTTATCAAGAAACGATCCACCCTCCAGTGTTGTGAAACCTACCCTACAAAAATAGAAATCAACAATAGCCTGGAAGGGAACTGACCAGTCCATATGTAGAATGACATCATAAATGGTCATCTCTAGGACATAAATGTCCCATAGGTAGTGAAACCCACCAACCTAAAAATGGAACTCCTTGCACTACTGTACACTAGTCGTTCTTGTCCCCAATGGCGTTTTTATCTTCAATATATCAGCAGAAGAAATGTTATAGAGACGAAGGTTCTCCAAAACAGAAACATATATATTGTTATTGGAAGCCCCTATATTAAAAACGTGGAGAAGCTAAAACATAGGAAACTAGGATCATACCTCTAACTGTAGAGGGTCCATGATATTTCTCCTACTGGGTCTGCTCTACTACAAAAGTATGACCTATAATGCAGTCATGTAACCTTACCTGACCACCCTGAGCTGATCCAACCTACAGTTGCTAAATTCCTGGAGACTAGCTACAACAGCCAGGACCTCCACCTCAGCTTGAACAACAAGAATAACTATAGTTCCCAAACATAGGAGAAACTAGTGGTGCTGATCTTGAATGCGGAGTCATAGAAAAACCATTATCACTAGATGATGGTGAGAAGAACTGACATAATCACTGATGATGACCCATTTTGCCGCATGATCGGCACTCCAATGGGTATCTTTGGAAATGTGGCCTCGTTTGTCTGCTCTTCCGACACACGTATCATATCACCCGACTACTAAAATAAGTATTCCTCCTACTCAGATCTCGGCACGTAAAATCCCTGTGGTGATTCCTAGTGTCAGTAGGATGGATCCCAAACTCTGATGTCAGACCGCACTGGATCACCACTCCAGAATCCCTCATATTGTGCATTGTTATTAGCTCTTGGTTGACTATAGAGGTGATGGAAGTCAACCTAAAGATGTTCAACTGAGATTAGATGTTGTTCCTAATTCCATCCTCAAACATCCTTACCCAAAATAACACATCACCTCATGGGATGGGTGTGAATCAGTGCAACTCTGTGAAGAATGAATAATACTCCATAACAGAAAGAGTACCCTACTCCAGACAAATGAACACTGTAGGTCGATCGGCCCTCAATGTCTCTGGGTAAAAGTGGTTGTAGAAGGCATACTTGAACTCATCCCAATCCATATCTTGCTATCATTACACTTCTGAAATCACGTCCCAACAGTATTTTGGCGGAGTCTCATAGCATAAACATAGTGAGTTTGACCCTACTCTCTAGAGGAATGTCTAGATGCTTGAAGATAGAATTCATTGCTTTTAACCATGACTCTCCAGCCTGAGGTCAACTATACCTTATAGAGGTGGGAGGATTATACTTCTGAAAGACCTGTGACAACTCTACCATATACGAGGCATGATGTAGTACTCCTCAGAATTTATTCATAAACATCATAAAGCCCTCTAACAACAATGCATCAGCAATTGTGTTCAGAATTATGGATAGTGCCAAGACTGGAACAACTGGAGGTTCTGTTGGTAGTCTCAGATCAGCAATATTTGTTGTCTGATCACTGCCATTTAACTAGAAGATAACCGAATAATGTCTTAGTGGCATGACGCTGAAAGGTCAAGCACACTCCATAGATCAAGATTAACAGCGACTGAAACATAGAATTATAATAAGGGAACAAGAGATAAAAATCATTAAATTTATTCAAAAAAAAGGATACACGACGTGTATAATGACAACACGACATTTTCCCTTAAGCCTTCACATGGGCATGTAATTTTTTCAACCTAGGTCACGTAACACCCCATACACATGGTGTGCTGTAATAAAACACGACATGTACTTGAATCATCTTTCCCTGCCTGAGTTCTTATCCACGGTTAAGACACATGGTTCTCCTAAAACATGAATACATAGCGTGTTATTGCAAAATATGATGTGTACTAGGCAAACCTCACCGACCCATGTTGTCAGTTAAAATTTCAAATACCAGGGTTACACTACATGGTGTGTTCAATATTGACACAACGTGTAAAAACTATGTTTTATCAATCTGTTTATTTATTCACAGGGGAGGACAGATGTTCTATGTAACAAGGAATGTACATCAGGTACACGTCATGTCCCCCCACAGATTATCCAACCTCGGGTCTCTTCCCTCACAGCTAGTGACACGGTTAGAGGCTACACAATGTGTAAATACAATACACGACATGTACATAAGAAAAACAGTTCCTTCCTGAATAGAAGGACACATGGCATGTATTAATCATTACACGCCATGTATTCTGGGTTTTTATAGATAGTAAGCCTCAGAAACTATTCCGTAACCTAGAAAGATTATGAAAAGAACATTAATGTGCCAAATTATTATACTTGAGGTCTCATAACACCCAAGAATCAAATATTGACATCATATAAATTTCATACATAAATATAACATAGTAATAATCTCCAAAATTCCACTCCCTGAGGGCCCATAACACCTCAAGAACTAAGGTTTGGAATTCATTCAAACGAATCCTTACACAATTCAATACCCTATCAAAAGAAGGTATTCTATCAAGTAATCTATCACAACTGTAAGAATATCTAGCACAAAAACTATTACAACAACATGTAATCACTAATTCACTATAAATATCATGGCAGCAATGCATGACATGTGTTTTATGACAAGTTTCTTTATGATTCATGAGATGACATACCATCATCTCATCGGGTTGCGATAGAAGTAGATCCTAAAAAATATCAACGATTACAACACAATACATGTGAATCACCCAACAGTGAAATAAAATTAATTGAAAATTTGAAAAACTAGAAAAATTGTAGTAGCGGGGTAGATTGGATTTTCCCTGTACATGTGTTAGCAACTCCGAGGCACAAATTATTACCAAGAACATATTCCTTTCTATCCCTAGCTATAGGCTCCAAAATGTAAGTCATGATGAAATAATTCCATGGATACCACTTTGTAACATCCCGGTTCCGGATGCCGCGATGAGGTGCCATGTACAAGGTTGGTCACATGGCCTCAACCGCATATCCCTGAATGCTTGAGGCTTCTGACTAGCAGTGAGGCCCTTAGGTGTGATAGTGGGGAATCTATGCCCTCATTGGCAGATTAATGCACTAGAAACAATAGATATACAATAGTATAAGCAGTAATAACACCATACAACAGTAATTAGAAGAAGAATGGGAGTAATAACTGGAGAACACATAAATAAACGATGCATGAATCATATGTCTTGGAAAGAAGAAAAATAATCACAATGCTGGAATACAGTACTAAAACCAAGTGCAAAATAAAATATATAAACCACTCCACATCATCAAAATCCTCAGAATGGTCTCATCCTCCCATGATACACAACAATCAAGTACTTGATGTTGAAGGGTGCTTTCCCTTATCTATACCTGAAATAAAATAATTTGTTTGGGCTGAAAATAATGACCCAAATAGGGTGTGAGATGATTCCTAGTAGGAAACCACCCAAATATTTTTTCCAAAGAGTTAGTGAATATATATGGAAGACAATAAACAAAATGAAGTAATAAACAAGGAAGTACACATAGTAACAGTCCTACAATTTCAAATGCATTCATTTACATATATGAAGTAAGCCGCTAAGAAAAAGCAGGTAAAAAAAGTAGGGAACCCTCTAAAATTTACTCACAGCCTAACCCCTCTGGTTTTACCAAAAAAACACGGGAAACCCTCTGTGATGTACACGCAGTCTAACCTCTCTAGTTCAGCTTTATCAAAGACACTCTAAAGAAGCAGTCACCATTAATTCCCCATGTAGTCTCATATCAGTAACTAATAGGCACTCTGAAGAAGAAATCATCATTAAATTCCCCTAGTGGACCACATTGAGGAACTACCGACACTCTGAGGGTGCACTTACGTCCATCCCCCCAATGGTCTCACAACGTAAAAGTAAAACAGACACTCTCAAGAAGCCCTCAATGTCAATTCTCTATATGGTATACAACACCAAGTTCCCAGGTCCATTTGTAACTCAATCATTAAAAATGATATATGGCATCCAATGAAAACCTCAATAACAACTTAGCTAAACAATCTACAACATGTCATTACATGATAGATAACAATAACTCCATCATAACAATACCAGGCATGGAAGGTAAACAACCAAACATGTAATGCTAGACAAAATAGTCAAAATCACGCAAACATGGGAAAACAAATCCATTACAAGGTAAATAACACTATTTACAATTACCAAATCTATAATCATGCACACAAGGAATAACAAGAAAATAACATGGCTAAAACCGTAAACACTCAATACCCCAAACAAGGGTATTGGTCACTTTTTCACAAAAAACTTTAATGACTATCCATGAAAAGGAAAAAACCACCTACCTCGGAGTCATGAGATCAATATACGTGACCCTCAGGACTTGAATCACCCTAGAACACTTTGGATGTAGAAAAAATTTAAAAACGTTCAACTGAGGATTTCTTGAATGAACAGATAAATCAATTGATGATGTTCATGAAGAAGCGAGAACTAACTAATGTTATTCCAATGCAATCAACAATGATCGATTTTGAGAAAGGATAGTGAGTTTGGGGCTCTGAGAAGATTTTCATCTGTACGGTCACTCTTGGATGAGACGAACGAAGAGAAAAAAGGGTTCTATTGATTGGACGTGAGCCCAGTCCGTTTAATTAAAAAAATTAAATTACACGTTGTGTATTTTAAATGTACACGTCATGTACTTTCCTTTTCTGTAGTTCACATTATGCAGTCTCTAAGTCAATGCACATGATCATGTACTCGAACGTTGCTCGACCTATACACATTCACCCACAACAATTAAGTATATGGTGTGTACTTAACATACACTGTGTGTTCTCTAGAAATTTCTAGAAACTCCTCTTTTTCTTCAAAAAAGCTAGAAAGGAAAACATACTTGAAAAGAAGATCTGGGTTATTACAACAAGAAATCACACTAACATTATAACTTGTCCAATGAACATTTTTTTTGGAATTTCAAATTCTTATAATCATGTTTCATGTCTCTGTTCTCAAAAATAATTAATCACTAACTGAAAAATGAAGTTTATAACTAAATTTAAATGACCAACCCGAAATGTTTTATCCAAATATCCCCACCCTTACACTTTTCATCCTCAAAAACTCTCATAACCATACATCTAGCAAGCCAACTCATATAATGATACCACATTTGATTCATCACTTTCTATAACATAATAACAATAAAAATTTCTTTAAAAAACTCAAAAAAATTATGGAAAACAAAAATAATGTCTTAATCCACCACTTTCCATTACCACCAAAAAAATACATGATTCTCCTTAGAGTATATCTATTTGATGAATCAATTTTACCATAAAAACACAATCACCTAACTTATAGTGATCCCCACTAACAACTTCATCCAATAACGTTCGATTATAATCCATGGAGTTCCCCACTATAAGAACTTTCTATTATGATACTCCCCTATTAGTCTAAAACCCCCACCAACAATGTCCTACAAGTGTCACCGAACATTATTTCTCTCTCCTTTTGTCTAACATCAAGGAAAATTCCAATTATTCTTCTTCTATCCAACTTTCCTAAAAATTATTGGTCACACCCACTAATGCATCCTTAAAATATATTCTTCCCTCCAAGATAAAATTTCCACTAAATAATATTGAAATTGGGAAATGTTAATGTTTTTAGAAATAAAATAAAACATTATATTCCCAAAAACATCAACCCATAATTGAACCTTCATCACTACCCATGATAGCTTCACCGTGTAGAGAAACTGGGTTTTACCCATATAGAACATTAAAAAATAGGTTAACCACATGAATCATGCGATGAAACTTGTTTCCACCACATGAAAAATGTCATAGAAGTATTTTCACCACTGAAAAATTTCAACAATTTTATTTCACCACAAAAACCACTACAGAATCATACAAATATTTTCCCATGATTAATTTTGACCTATAAAATCATTATGTATCTCATATAATTCCCAAAAAGGGTTTTTACCATGAAATTAGAGACAAATATAATCACTAGATCTCATATAATCTCCAATTATAAGCCCTATCATACCCATAACCCTACCAACCTAGGGTCATTACATCATGTCTTAGAGTATATCCATTACTACACACCAAGGATGGAATGGCCATCTCACTAATACATATGTAATAACACAAAACATTAATTAGTATATTCCCAAAATCATGGGAACATCATCATTAGAAACTAATAACATTCAAATTATAATGAGATCTATTCCCTCAAATGAAAAATGGTGCACTAGCCACTATATGTGTTTCCTCATATGAAACCTTTAGTGATACCAAAATAGGTTCCACTAAAAAAATGTGTCATTCCTCTCAATCCATGCAAATTTCATCTTGTAAATGACTTTCCTAAAATATTAGACTGTAAGTACTACACCATATGATCAATTTATAATGTATTCTATAATATGAAGGGATATTTTACATTATCATAAATTTGTAGGTTACATGGCCAAAAAAGCTGACATATTCCCTCAATCCTAAACGAGAGCAGAGCTATCCTCTAATTAGTGTCACTATAAAAACAAAATCCTCCTCTTATTCTCTCATAATTATGCTAAATCTCATCCATACTAAACAGGTATATAAACCCAAAAACACATACCAAATGATTCCATTACCAATATCACTAAACATTATGTTCCTCACATTCCAAGGAACTAGAAAAAATGATTTTATTTATCATGAAACCTCAATAAATAAACCTATATATTTCATATACTCAATGTCAACTCCCATTCATTAATCTAAAGACCAGTATTCTAAAATTTAGATTCATTTTCTATGGTAATTTTGTGAATGGGATAACCTATAAAGTCTCATATTTCCCATTATTGTTTTTCAATATTATATAGATTATTTTCGATAACAAGAGCTGAAACGAAGTTCAATTATTAGGCACGATGTACCCTAAATAAATGTGGAAAATATATTAAATATATTAAATATAATTCTTTCATAGTTTTCCTGAAAAAGAGGATTAACATCTTAATAGGTGACTGGATCTGAAATATAAGGGAAACGTTGAAATTGAATATTGAGGATTAACTTATGTGCGACTAAACATTAGTCATCAAGGGCCGATTGTGGAAAAATTTGAAATGAGAGCTGTAATGAATTAAATAATTTAATGAAATTATATTGTTTTGTTTTAATTTATGAAATGATTTAAAATATTTAAATAAACTGTTATAAATAATATTCAGGGTTTTCCGCATTACCATGGAGATGTTGGGGGACCATTAGAGATATATTTAGAGAATCCTCTCAAGTGAATAATGATGAATCATGGATCTATGATCAACACACCTTGGATTCAACAGATCTTGTCTATGTTGACCTCAACACATCATTCTTTATCAATTATTGAATTGATTTGAGGAATGTTATGTGTTTTATTTGTATTTGTCCCCCATTCATTAGTTTTATTATTTATGTTAATAAATCGATGAAAAAATCGATTCATGGATCAAGCATATTTAAGAACGGATTTATTTCATGGGATTTCATTGGCCTTTTATTTTTATTATTGGACTCTTCATTTTTCATTCTAATAGTGATTGATTGAGATCACATGAACATCAATCGAGGTTCATTATTCTCTTTTGGTTTGTGATTTTTTCTCATGATTCATTATTTGTTTTGGGCATTCTATGTTTTGATAATGATTTTAAATATCCTGATCAATCAGTCACTGTGAATTTTTTTATTGGAACTGCAATTTGATATCAATGATCCGGGATCAACAAGTAATGATAGATGTGCAACGATGGATATTGAAAGATTCAGAGGATGGAGGATACATGGATTCTCGTTCATAGGTGAAAAATGAATAATGATTATTTGATCAATTTTTTGAGAAAATATGATGATAAAATTTATTGTTCAATGATGGTATGGCTTAGATGAGATGGATATTCAATTTCATTATAATAAAATCATTATAACAAAAGATGAAGGTTCCAGATTGAATATGGATACAAGATATCAGATTCTAGAAAATCATAGAAAACATGGCATGAAAAAAATATATACATTTAATGTGGGGACCCCTTGAGAATAATCTTGGATTTGGGGAAGATAAACCTCTCATAAAATGTGACTCTTGACATACAGATTAGGGTCCCTCCCAAGATACTCAGTATGTACTTTGGGAAGTTCACATACATAAGGTATATTACATGGGTTTCTTACCTGACATGTGCTCCCCCACATAAAACGAGATGGAACAACTACTCATGCTAAGATGTGTACTCATAAAGGAACATGGGTACATGGGATGAATACATATACTAGCTAATGGATAGAGTACATAGGATTCCTATATGTCATGTACAATTACATGGACACTGTTTGAATGACACGATCAATTTACATGGAATGTACCTCAAGTCAAGGGACATGAAATGTGTCCCATTTGCATGCCATTTAATCTTTTATAAATGAATTAAAAATAATTTCCTCCACATATTCAACATGTTTTGTTAGGGTTAATTCAACTTATCCTTTCCTTTAAGGTTGTACCGATCATTTTATAATCCTCGGACTATGATATATTCACCAAGACATCCTAGATAGAGTTATTGGAATTCATTCGAGGGGCCTAGAGTGAGATCATATATTCATATTTTTATAGTAGGTGGTTTTCTTATTATCAGTGCAACCCACAATACCCAGACACAAATCCTATAATTGACATTATTAATCCATGTTGTGTTTTTTGGTATCCCCCCATTGCCTTTTAAGTGAACCTCATTTGTGTATCATATCTCATAAGACTATCTGTGTATTCTTTATCATGATGAGACCCAACATGAAGCACCTCTCAGATGGACATCATTATTGCTATAGGACTAAAGAGTGTGTTCTCCTAGATGAGTACTTTATGGAATCATTGAGCTAGTATTTTGGGGCTGGAATTCTATGGTTGTGACATACCTCTAGACTATGTTTCAAGGTTTTATTAGACTTATATATTATTGTAATATGTGTTTGAGAAATATAGCTATGTATAATTGACTATAATATCCTTTTTTGTAGGCTTTAATATTTTAGGGTATAGTACATACTATTGTTATACTCACCCATGCACAAGTGTTTCCCACATATTTCATGTCTTGTGAATATAATAAAACACTTGATAGTGTCCAAGGATGACCCCAAAAAGATTATTCTTAGTGAGACCAAACATATAGAGGTGTGTTACTATGGATTTCGTACATCAATCATAGAAACCTTATTTTTAGTTTGGAATTTTTTCATAGAGTCTTTGTGATGGGAATCTATTTCAGACTTTTTAAATTATTTATTTCCTTTCATAGACTGGTTGTGGGTTATATATGCATTAAATTTTTGGTTTTTCATTGTTTTTTACATTTCATTATTATTTTTTGTATTGGAGATGTGTCTGTGTGTGTGTCTGTACTTAGGAAATGCCTCCCACCTTAGTGATATTCCAACTTGGTGCTAGTCACCAACCTCTGGCCTATTGGAGGAGGGCTTGGGGAGTTACGTAATGAGCCCCACTGGGATGGGTTGTGACATAGTGCTATCAAAGGTGGTCATTTATACCATAGGGAAGAGATTTTATGATATTAGATTGTGGAACCACTATTATGTTTCTTGAGCTTGGATTTTTGGCCAGTTAATCTAGCATTGGTTTGGAGGAAAACATAGTCAAACATATGGAATTTGATCAACTTCTTTTCAACTAGGTATATGATAATACATGTTACACAAAAAACAATTGTACATGAATCATATAAGAAAGGGTTCTGCATCCATTTCCATCATGAGTTTGATCTCTATAAATACTCATTTATTATGTTACATTTTTTTAATTTCAAGATTCCTCTAAAAAGTAGAGTATATATGATTCAGAATGATAATAATATGGATGATATTATTAGTGAGGAGGAATTGATATAGGGACTAGTTCCTACGATGTTAGCTCCTTGTGGTGCATCTTCCACACAACCTACAGATTAGCATATGGCACCCACAATACCATGAGATGTGGAGCGTAGGGTAAGCCCACTTCACGAGTTTCACCAGTAGCGACCACTCTGGTTCTAAGGTGAGCCCAACCAACATGTGTATGAGGACTCATTTCAGGAAGTAACTCGAATGTTCGATCTATTCCAGACATCATCTGGTCATATTTTGATACATGTAGTGATCCATCTTCATGGATCATCAAGGTGGTGGTGGGGTTTAGTTATCCAGACACCTCATGAGGCATCTCATTCATGGATAGATTTCATGATCATTTTTAGAGAAGAGTTCTCACCAACTACACTATGGGATGTAAATATCTACGAGCTCTAGTAGCTTTAGATGATCTATCAGGGAAGAATGATAGTAGCTATGTATTCATTGATATTTACCAACATCTCTAGGTACTCTATGGATATAATTTGAGATCAGTTATTCATGTCTCATGCCACCAAGTGAGGTTTGCGTAGATACATTTGAACGAGGGTTATCCCTTTGTGCATTCTGACTTATGTTGGAGAGATAGAGTGAGATTTTGTCGCTGAGAGTACCTTGGATACCGAAATACAGCTGGGGTTAGACAATTGGGTAAAATTAGAATTAGGGACCTCAATATCAAAGAGATGATGTTCATCTCAGAGACATGGATGTAGGAGATTTTTTTGGAGGAGGTAACAAAAATGAGGATCTCCAATACCTAGCCCAAGGGAGTTTCCATTCATTCTAGAGAGATATTGTGGTAGTCATGTGGCAATTTGTGATATATCCCCAAAGACTGTATGACCTATCGTATAACAAACATATAAACCATAGATGGGACATCGAGGCATAGACAATGGATGAGATGGTAGGTCCATATAGTGGAAAATGTGGTAGAAGAACTGAGTGAACAGTATTTTGTGGTCAATGTTATGATATGTTACAACCACCACAACTTGTTGGTCAACACCTGGTTCAGGGAGTCGGAGGTAGGGGAGTGTGCAACTATAGGTGCTCAAGGATTATAACTTAGAGGATCTGGGAGTGATTCAAGGTACAATTTTCGTATTTTTTACATTATCTACAATAATAATATACAAAGGTTACAGTTCTTCGTTTCTCACCACATGTCTATTTTTGAGACATAGATATTTAGTTTGAACTGTTAACCCAACCCTTACCCTAGAAAACTTTTATTAGGGATGATTATGAGATCAAACACTTATGCTGGTAGTGTGACATGACTCTTGGAGGTGAGAGTTTAAGTTGGAATATATTGGTATCATCATCAAAGAATTACACTTTCATTATTGGAATTGACTGGTTATCCCCAATTCATTCTCAGATTGAATATTTTAGGTGGAGGATATAGTGTGTTTGTAGTGAAAAAAACCATGTTTCTTTGTGAGTGAAAATGAATCTCAGGAAGCACCGGATAGAATCATGTATAAGAGGGGAAATTAGATTACTCATCATTTGGATAACTGGAACCTTAGTGTAGTGGATGTTATGTGTTTCTAGATTTATATATTAGTGGTGGAGTACAAGGATATCTTCCTCAATAATGTTCCAGGTTCAACTCCCTAACTATATATAGACATATGCATTGATCTATACCCTGGGATAACACAGATATCTGTGAAGGCATATCTAATGGATCTCATAGAGCATCAAAAGATGATGTTATTGTTAGAGAACTTTCAAATAAATGGATTTGTTCACCCCATTGTTTCTCCCAGGGTAGCCCCAATTTTGTTCCTAAGAATTCAGATGGGATATTGATGTTATGTGTGGTTTAACAGTGTTTGAATCAGGATACTACGAAGAACAAGTATTAACTACATATCAACACTTTGATCATTTTAGAGGGGAACGATTGTAACATCCCAGTTAAATAAAAAATATGAAATTTTCACATTTATCAATATTTTTTGAATAAAATTTTAATATTACTTTAATGGGAATTCTATGTTCGATGGCGTACCCAATTCACAACAACGAGTTTCTTGGAAATCTTACATTGCACACTAATAAAAAAATATTATTATTTTAAATGGTAGTTAACTCCTAGCCGTTGTAATGGCGGGAATGAATAGAACTAACTATAAAATGATTATATATGTTTGTTAAATATTTTAACAATTATCCAATAAATTATAAAGTCTTAAAATGTTTATGAATCCAATTTTAAGCATAAATATTCTAATATTCTATAAAAGGTCGATTAATATGCTTTTGATGGTGAACCCTATTGAAATATTCATTTTGAAAATTTTATATATTATATTTGAAAAAATAAAATCCTTCTTTAGAATCAAGACATTAAAATTTACTTTGTTTAATTTTTTTTCCGATAAAGTACATTTTAAAATGAATAGTGAAAATGATGTATTCTAATTCAAAACCTACATTTAATCTAATTTATTTATATGGATAGATTATCTTTTTAATTTAGATTAAATTATAGTTAAAATATATTATTACCATTTAATCCAATGTTGGTCATTGTAGGTAATTTCACTTTGAAATTGGACATAAACAAGTGTCAAATTTTTGATAGATACTGTTTCATAAAAACACCCAATTTGTTTTGACAATGGGAATTAATTATAAAATTAATTAATTCAACTTTTATGTTTTCAATTTTGTAAAATAGAAATCTTTTTTGAATTTGGAATATCAAATATATCTTAGGGTGAATTTTTGTTATTCTTCTGAAAAATTTCAATTTTTGATGAATAGTGAAACCACTAAGTGGTAGTTAAAAAACTAATTTTTTGTTTCAATGAATTTTACCACTTATGTCAATTTAATTTCAAAAATCATACATTCATGGTTGTAATTAGTAAATAAATTTGGTTCAATGGGATGAAAATAATTTATGGTGAATAGAAAATTTTGAGTTTTATTAACTGCAATTAAAGGTAATTAGTGTAACTAAGTTATAAATAATGTTATAATAAAATGAAATTACCTTTACACTTTTCTTACCCTTATTTGATGAGTCATGGCCGACCAAAAAAATCCATGGGTCAATTTTTGGGACCCCATGGAGCAACTTGGGTATGATAATGATATTAATTCCTTTTATTTAATGTTAAAATAAAAATGTCAAAAACATGTATCGTTTTTCTAAAAAAAATTACATGGGGTTATATAAGTTATCATTTTGACGATAAATATTCATTATAAATATAAAAATATTTCCTACATCATGGTAATTTTTTATATAATATTTAGACATCATATAAATCAAATTATTTATGAGACCATGATGATGCAGTGATTAGCTCATTAATGAACAATTTAAAAAATATGGAATAATAAGGTAAACTATAAGACATAAACTTTTAGAAAACCTATTTTATGAGTGGAATTATAACTGTTATCACCATATACTCGAAGTATATCATTTTGGGACCTTTAAAATCCAAAAACTATTTTTTAATAAATTATCATTTCAAGGCCTTCCAAAAGTGACCCTCCTCCCTCTTATAAAAGGCCCCCACATCTACCCCATTACCCACACCTCTCAAGAAATTTGATCGTACATACTCTACTCATATTATCTCTACACATCCCTCTCGTACTTCTAGAAGCCTCACATTGGGAATAAGTCTTTCCAAGGAATCCTTTGGCTCAAATTAAAAACAGTTACCCGATTTTAAGGTAATGGCTTCTCTTATGTTCTTTTGTATTATTTTGATTCTCCAACCCCCTAAAATCTTTTTATTACTTTATATTTTTACCAAAAACATTATTTTCAATATACTAGGATGTTTTTATTAGAATTATTCGAGCTACACTTACACACAACTCCAACTAATGGTAAAAGAACATAATGTGTCTATGGATGTGGAATTACTCCCTCACAGAATGATGATTGTTCAATATTCTCCTACCACCTCTAATGGTGGCCACTATTATGGAAATATATTCATATATGATATATATTATATTTATTTGCTCTCTATTTTTCTTAGTTTTATATTTAAAATACACCTTTCTTCTTTTCATGTTGTGTAAATGTGATAATGTCATTTGAGGAAGTGTGGACTACCACCCCCTCAAGTGATCTGACACGTTCATTCAATAAATGGAATGTATATAGAAAGAAATTAATGAAATTATGTGACCTATATAACATATATATTATACTGGAATTATAATATATATATATCTCATTTAGTTTTAATTCCATTAATATGACAACGAAATGAAAGTAGCATTAATGCAAACGTATGACCTACCATCTCTATGAATGATGCATTTCATTTCTAATCTCCAAATGTTATGGAATAGTATAAAAAGAATATATAATTGATATTTATGATATTTAAATCATTAATAATATTTTGGATATGATTTAATTATAACTACAAGGACAATTGTTTTTCAACAAGTACATTTTTGACTCTTGTACCAGACATCGACAAAACGTATGATATGAACTCAAATAATTAACTAATTATTATAACATGATAATATGTACCATGAATTGAATAATAAACATTAAAGTATGTCCATAATATTTTATAAATTGACCTAAGTTTATTTTTCAGGAATATGAAGAAATGAACAAGAAAAGTCGGACATGAGGTAAAGGATCCAACCTCTCTCTTTATTTTCAAGTACTCTCTTTTATGTCACTTATTTTAAGATCCTATTTAATATGTTGTATAATGTTAATTTATATTTCTCTTACTTTATATTTTATGTTTATATGATGAGAGACCCTATTTTATCTCATAAATCCATTTTTTGATGTTTTATGTGGCGCCATTAGGTTGCCGAATTTTCATAAGGGATTTCTTATCTCACATTTAATAGCATGAGATTTCCATTGTTCGCCCATTATTTATTTCATGTGGTGTATTGTGTACATAAATTTCATATATATTATCAATATTATATTTATATTCGTAGTATTATGTGATTCATTTTGTTTTTATTATCTTTTTTTCATACGACTTGATTGATCACAACGAGGTAAGTGGTTTTTAACTCGCTTTTTATTCCCATGAGATTCATGCTACATTTTCCACTATTTACTTTTGTGTGGTGTATGTACTGCCCATGATTGTATTCTGTGTGTGATTTACTTTAATTTATATTTATTTACATATTCATTGTATAACCCTTCTTTCACGGGGTGTACGTTTCAAAAGATACCCAAATCAGTAAGGGAACCTTTAACCCTCATTTTTTAAAAGACTTCTTTTGTTAGGCCTTTTAATTTACATATTTTTTTTGGATATTCTCTTATATATCCATATTTCTATGAATGTTATGTCCAAGTTATGAGATACTTTTTTTTATCTCTCATCATCTCATTTTATGAATTTTAAAATGATGTTGTTAGGCTATTGAATTTCTGTAAGGGAACTTCTTAACCCAATTTCAATTCGTTGGGTAAAACCTCTATATCATTATTATGTTGTACTATGAATATGTGTGGATGAAATATGATATTTTTACCCATTATATCGACTTATATTGGGTGTCTTTATATTTTTCAGACACAATTATGTAATTGATTTATCCTTAGTCTAAGGATGCCGTCTTTGTATGTACTTCATCTCAATCTCCTTTCATTGAGGCATATTTTGATTTATAAATGACTCTATTTTAATGGTGTATAAAACCCTTTTGAGTTATCATTTCATTCAAAGTGAATCTATTCTCTACGAATCCTTTTACTAAACGACAAAAAGTAATTTGTCTTTTTTAACGTATGTGGTGACAATGACCTTTTCCGCCGCTGCGAGTATTATTTGATCTCTCGCTTCCATAACAAGATGTAATTTTTTCAAAATAAATATAAATACCATATAATCTTTTTACGTATTTTGATATTGAAAATGGTTTTTAGAATGGATTTATTATTTCAATATCTTAAAAAGATATATTTTTATTGCAAAATGGGAATGTTATCTTTCCTTCATGCTTATGTTACGTGTTATGATTATGTTGTGGTTCTTGGAAAATGATTATGAAATCAGGTGGTTCCATGATAAACAAAGGGCATGTGATCACGAGATATCTCTATAATTAATTGGGTAACATGAAGGAGGTAAACTCTAAGGTTTCTCTGAAGATATTTAGGGAATATACTGTGATGGGTATTCCAAACGTAACCATGAGGGTTACTCCATATGTAAGAATGTTATGAATGCCTCAAGTTACCTTTATGTATAATGATTTCTATGAGTTATTCCTAAATCTTATGATTTCATGAGGTTTTATAAAGTGCCTATGTTTTATGTGTAATGTATGATTTAATTTATTCTTATGTATACATGGACTAATGTTTTCTTTCTATAATTTTATATCCCTTACTCAGCTTTTTATGTTCATCCCATGTTTTTGAAATGTTTTCCACTAGATGTAATGATGAATAAGACCAAGGATGGGATCAATAAAATACAAGCTATATAAAACATGGAACTATACATGTTTCTTTTTAAGAGTTTTTATTTTATGAAAAAAAAGTGAAACTGATTATAAGTGTCTAACTTGTAATCATTTGAGATGTAATAGTTATGTCCTAATTCTCTAAAACTCTAAACCTGAAAAGATCCTCAATGTGAATTTGTCATTTAATTCAAGATTATTTAATTTTTAAGTTCGAGTCCTTATAGTTGGTATCAAAGGTAGGTTTATATAAAATTAGAGGTTAGGATATTCTTTACGCATATGTGACATTACCATAATGGTTAGGATTTCAGAAAGAGTTATAGTTTTAGATAAATTGAATGAGTTTATAATAACATGAATAATTTTATCTTACTATTTACCCTCCACATAAGATATTATATGATGATTCTAATGATATACTTACAATGACCTTTTTGGTTTTACAAAATGGCTAGATCTAGAATGCACCAAAGTAACAGTTGATGTGAAGAAAATTGTGATGGTTTTCTGAAAGAACAACTGAATGATATGGGAGCTGTAATAAGAACTCTGGTGGTTATTCTCAACCAACTATCAGGAGTCATGATTAACCTCTTTAACCTTGTTGAGTTCACTAATTCATCATGTATGAGATAACCAACTCGATGTGGATGTTCAGGTAATAATTATAAAGGTAACCATTAGGGTTTATATGATCCTTACTTTTGAGGTAATTATGGGTTACTATATGTTATGATTGAAAATGAAAGGCATGAGATAAACATGAGGTTATATTATTTTATGGTTATTTTTGAATATTTTATCCCTTTTTTTGGAATGTTTTAAGAATTATATAGTTTTAGAAAATGGAAAACACGCAGACTGTGTGATAACCCGTCGCATTGGATGAAGATATAGGAATCGAACCCACAACCAATGTGCGACTTGGATTTATCACCTACCAATGGACTACGTGAAGTCCTTGGTTATTATGACTAATTGGTTTTAGTTATATGATCTTATGAATCATGAATAAGTTGATTTTTGGGTTATTTATGGAAATTATTAACCTATCACGGGGGATATGTGATTAGGTTAAGAACTTTTTAGTATGAGACTTTAAGAGTAACTGATGTTATTTGGAGATAAATGTTAAGATTTACCTTGGAAGACTATGTGATTAAATCCTTCAGAGATTTGGGATTTAGTCTTAGCTTAGTGTACATTGATGAAATTAATGGATAGAAGTTTATTGAATGGTCTTTGATGAATTTTGGGTTTTGCTGTACAAATTTTGGAGATTAAGAGTAGTTTTTCTTTTTGTAAAAGATTATCCTTTTTTGGATTATCTGATCTTCTACTAACAATTTTGGTTTTGGTATTAAGACATGGGAAATATATAGATCTCTTTTGGGGATTAGGTGATTCTCTAGAAGATTATTATAACGGTCTTAATGTGATCAAGTAATCCTAAATACTCACCTTTTGGAGAAAATATGAGATTGTTTAAGAAATTTAGTTAGAGATAAGAGTCTACACAAAAAGTAAGTATGTTTCCTTATGATTTAGTTAAGCTCATAAATAAATTCTTCAATGAAAAGTAACTTAAAACAAAAACATTATCTGTTAACTTTTCCTACTAGGGAATAAAATATCATTTAATCCATCACAAATTTGTGATTTTCTAGTGGTTAACTTTCTCTTAAACATGTTTTCTATAACTCTACATCAGAACATTACCATTTGTTTTCTCTTACATAAACGTGTTTTTCTACATGGAATCCAATTATGGGTTAACTAGGGTGACCTCTATACTTGTCTTTCTTTCTTTTGAAGTGACAGTTTAATTGACTCTTTTTCTAATGTGGGTCTTTCAATGAAGTTTTTGAGCCCAATTTTAAAATTATGAGGATGCAATTCCAGAAAAGGGTGAAGGATGTGACATCCCAGTTAAATAAAGAATATGAAATTTTCATATTTATCAATATTTGTGAATAAAATATTAGTATTACTTTAAAGGGAATGCTATGTTTGATGGTATACCAAATACGCAACAATCAGTTTCTTTGTAATCTTTTGTTGCACACTAATAATAAAATAATATTATTTTAAATGGTAGATAATGCCTTGCCATTGTAATGGCGGGAATGAAAAAAAATCAATACAAAATGATTATATTTGTTTGTAAAATATTTTAACAATTACAGAATAAGTGACAGAGGCTTAAAATGAGAATGAATCCAATTTTAGGCATAAATATTCTAATATTCTTTAAAAGGTTGATTAACCGCCTTTTGATGGAGAACCCTTTTTAAATATACTTGTTCAAAATTTTATATGTTATATTTGGAAAAATAAAATCCTTCTTTAGAATCAAGACATAAAAATTTACTTTGTGTAGTTTTTTTATATTTTTCTGATAATGTTCATTTTTTAATGAATAGTGAAAATGCTGTATTTTAATTCAAAACCTCTTTTTAATATAATTTATTTATACGGTTATATTATATTTTTTATTTAGTTTAAAGAGTAATTAAAATATATTTTTACCATTTAATCCAATTTTGGTCAATGGATGTAATTTTACTTTGATATTGGACATAAACAAGTGTCAAAATTTTGATAGTTATTGTTTCTTAAAAACACGCTATTTGTTTTGAAAACGGGAATTAATAATAAAATTAATTAATGAAACTTATATGTTTTTAATTTTATAAAATAGAAATTATATTTGAATTAGGAATATCAAATATATCTTAGGGTGAATGTTTTGTATTCTTCTGGAAAACTTCAATTTTTGATGAATAGTGAAACTAAGTGGTAGTTAAAAAACTGATTATTCATTTAAATAAATTTTACCACTTATGTGAATTGATTTTCAAAAATATGACATACATGGTTGTCATTATTAAGTAAAATTTGGTTCAATGGGATGAATATAATTTTGGTGAATAGTAACTTTTGAGTTTTATTCACAGCGATTAAAGGTAATTAGTGTAATTTAATGTAAAAATAATGTTATAGTAATATGAAATTACCTCTACAATTGTCTTACCCATATTGGATGAGTAATTTACGACCAAAACAATCCATGGGTCAATTTTTGGGACCCCATGGAGCCACTTGGGTAAGGAATGATATTAATACCTTTTATATAAAGTTAAAATAAAAATGTTACAAACATGTATTGTTTTTAAAAAACAAATTTTACATGGGGTTATATAAGTTATCTTTTTGACTATAAATATTAATTATAAATCTAAATTATTTCCTACATCATGTTAATTTTTTTATAATATTTAGATATCATATAAATAAAATTATTTATGACACCATGATGATGTAGTGATTCCCTCATTAATGAATGATTTAAATAAAATGAAAAGATAAAGTAAACTCTACTTCATAAACTTATAAAAACCCTATTTTATGGGTGTACTTTGAACCATTATCACCATATACTATAAATATGTCATTGTGGGACCTTTAAAATCCTTGAACTATTTTTTTAATAAAGTATCATTTCAAGACCTTCCAAAAGTGACCCTCCTCCCTCTTATAAAAGGCCCCCACATCAACCCCATTACCCACACCTCTCAGGCCATTGGCTCGCCCAAACTCTAATCACATTGTCTCTCCACATCAATATATTACTCCTAGAAGACTCACTTTGGGCAGAAGTCTTTCCAAGGAAGCATTTGGCTCAAACAGAAAGAGTTACCTGATTTAATGTTAATGTCTTATCTTTTGTTATTTTGTTTTATTTTGATTCTCCAACCCCCTAAAATATTTTTATTCCTTTATTTTTTTTACCAAAAACAGTATCTTCAAAATAATAGGATGTTTTTATGAGATGTATTAGAGCTACACTTACACACACCTCCGTCTAATGGTAAAATAACATATTGTTTCTGTGGATGGTGAGTTACTATCTCATGAAATAATGATTGTTCAATCTTCACCTACCACCTCTCACGGTGTCCATTATGATAGAACTATGTTTATATATTATATTTATTATATTTATGTCGTCTCTATGCTTCTGTATTTTATATTTAAAACTTACCTTTCTGCTTTTCATGTTGTTCAAATGCGATAATTTCATTTGAGGAACTTTGAACTACGACCCCCTCAAGTGATGTGACTCATTCAAGAAATAAATGTAATGTATAAAGAATGAAATTAATGAACTTATGTGACCTATATAACATATATATAATACTGGAATTATAATATATAAATTTATCATTTAGTTTTAATTCCATTAATATGACAATGAAATGAAAGTAGCGTTCATGCGTATGTACGACCTACCGTTTCCCTGAACGGTGCATTTCAATTTTTATCTCCAAATGTTATTGAATAATATAATACGAATATATACTGGATATATATGATATTTAAAACAATAATACTATTCTAGAGATGATATAATTATATCTATATGGACAATTCTTTAAAAAAAGAACATTTTTGACTCATATACCAAACATCGAAAAAAACGTATGATATGATCTCACATTATTAACTAATTATTATAACATGATAATGTGTGATATGAATTGAATTATAAACTTTAAAGTATTTCCATAACAAATTAAAAAATTACCCATGTTTATTATTGTGGAATATAATGAAATGAACCAGAAAAGTCGAACTTGAGGTAAGGGATCCAACATCCCTCTTTCTTTTCAAGTACTCTCTTTTATGTCACTTATTTTAAGATCCTATTTCTTATTCTGGGGGATGTCCTTTTATATTCCTAATATTGTAAATTTTATTTTCATATGATGAAAGTCCCTATTTTATCACATCAAGCCATTTTTTTATGTTTTATGTGGCGCCGTTAGGCTGTAGAATTTTCATAATGGATTTCTTATCTCACTTTTATTTCCATGAGATTTCCATTGTTCTCCACTTATTTATTTCATGTGGGGTATTTTGTACCTACATTTCATATATATTATGATGATTATATTTATATTCATGGTATTATGTGATTCATTTTGTGTTTATTATATTTTGGTCATACGACTCAATTGACCACAATGAGGTAGGGGGTTTTTATCTCACTTTTTATTCCCGTGAGATTCATGCTACATTTTCCACTATTTTCTTTTTGTGTGGTGTATGTACATCCCATAATTGTATTCTTTCTGTAATATACTATAATTTATGGGTATTTACATCATCATTTTATGACCCTTCTTTCACGGGGTGTACGTTTCGAAAGTTACCCAAATCGGTAAGGGAACCTTTCCCCCTCATCTTTTTAAAAGACTTATTTTGTTAGGTATTTTAATTTACATCTTCTTATGATGGGATATGTTATTATATATCAATATTTCTGTTAATGTTATGTCCATTAGATGAGATACTTTTATTTATCTCTCATCATATCATTTTATGAATTTTAAAGTGACATTGTTAGGCTGTCGAATTTATGGAAGAGAACTTCTTAACCCGATTTCAATTTGTTAGGTTAAACCTATACTTCTTGATTATGTCGTGCTATGAATATGTTTGGATGAAACATGATTATTTTACACTTAATATCCACTTATATTGGGTGTATTTATATTTGTCACACATAATTATGTAAATGATTTATACTTAATCTAAAGATACCATCTTTGTATAGGACACCATCTCAAACTCCTTTCATTGAGACATCTACTGATTTCTAAATTACTTTATTTTATACATTTTATAAATCCCTTTTGAGTTTTCATTTCATTAAAAGGTAATATCTTCTCTATGAAGCGTTTTACTAAATGAAAAAAACGAAGGTTTCTTTTTTAATGTAAGAGGTGACAGTGACCTTTTCTACCGCCGTGAGTGTTATTTGATCTCTGTCTTACTTAACAAGTCATAATGTTTTCAAAAGAAAAATAAATACCATCTATTCCTTTTATGTATTTTGGTATTGAAAATGGTGTTTATAATTCATTTATTATTTCAATATCTTAAATTGTTATATTGTCATTGAAATATGGGAATGTGTTCTTTTCATCATGCATAAGTTATGTGTTATGAAAATATTGTGGTTCATGGGAAATGTTTATGAAATTGGGTGGTTCCATGAAAAACTAAGGGAGGGTGATCCCAAGATAGCTCTCCAATGCATTGGGTAATGCAAAGGAGTTAAATGTTATAGTTTCTTTGAAGTGATTTCGTGGATAAACTGTTATGGGTATTCCCAACGTAACCCTGAGGGTTACTCCCTACGTAATAATGTTATGAATGCCTCAAGTTACCTTTATGTATTATAATTTATATGATTTTTTCATAAATCATATGATTACATGAGGTATGTTAAATTACTTATGTTTTATGAGTAAAGTATGATATCATTTATTCTTATGTATACACAGACTAATGTATTATTTCTATATTTTTATATCCCATACTGAGCTTTTTATACTCATCCCATGTCTTTGAAATGTTTTCCACATGACTTAAAGATTAATAGGATCAAGGATGGGATCAAGGAAAGGCATGCTATGTAAAACATGGAACTAGACATGTTTCTTTTTAGGAGTTTTTATTTTATGAAAAAATGAAAACTGAGTAGAAGTGTCAACCTTTTAATCTTTAGAGATGTAATAGTTATGTCCTAATTCCCTAAAACTCTAAACCTAAAAAGATCCTCAATGTGAATTATTCATTTAATTCAATATTATGTAATGGTTTAAGGTCATGTACTTATAACGATGGTTCTTGAAGGTTTCCCCCAAATTATTTTATCACCAGCTGTGACTATGTAATGAGGATATGTTAAAGAGAATATTTAGAATTTTCTTTGTTCACTATGATTAAATGGTTATTCCCTTCAGAATGAATAATGTACTAATAGTACTCATGGAATCTGGAACTGAATATTTCATCCATTCATCGACTATTTTGTGGAATTCATCATCAACGATATCCTTGTGTACTCGACGTATGAGTAGGATCACACGATACACATAAGGGTAGATCTTTACATACAGTAATGAAATGGATTTACGAAAAGCACTCAAATTGTCGGTCCCAAATATTGGAGGTCATGTTTTGGGGACCAGTTATATCATTGAATGGAGTGGTAGTAGATTTGGCCATGGATGAGGTAGCATTAGCATGGGAGCCAACTATGAGTGTGATTGAGGTGAATAACTTTTATTTGTTGGAAGGCTATTACTAGATATTCATTCTTAATATCTATAGAGCATCAGTACCCATGATAGGTTTGACTCATAAAGGGTATCCATTCATGTGGAAAGAGAAGTTCAATAAATATTTGTAGTAGTTAGGGAAATTTTTAATTAGCGTTCACATTATGATATTATTGGATGAGGATGTCTAATACGTGATATTATAAAATGCATCAGGAATGGATCTTGGTTTTATTCTGATGTAGAGTCATGAAGTGACTGAAAATGGTTCATTAGAGTTGATACCACATGAAAATAACTATGGGACCCATGATATTTATTTAAAAATGGTAGTCCATGCACTAAAGGTGTGGTGATAATATCATATGGGCATGTGATTTATCATCAAGTTTTATCACAAGAGCCTCAAGAATAACATCTTTTAGAAGGATCTAAATCTGAGATAGAAGAGATGGCTAGAGTTCCTCTAGGATTATGAAATCAAAATTTTCTATACTTATGGTAAGGGGAGCAAGTTAGTAGATTCTCTCTACAAGAGGTCTTGTTCACAGTTTCTAAATGAGGTGACTGAGATGTTGGGTGTGTTATTATTTTCCTTTGCTGATAGAGATGGAGTCCCTTACCATCAATCGATAGTTGTTAATTCTCCACTTTTGTGGTGATTTAGTGAGGAAAACCCTAGGTATTTTGACTATGAACCCCTACATGATAAAATATCCACAGGGCATACTCTTGATAAACATTCTAAATTCTGGGAGCACATAATTCCTTTTAGAGGAGGCATGACAATGCTGGAGATGTTGGGGGTGGAAATTAGGAGAGTGTTTTATACATATCATTTGGTGATACATTATGGTGTAGAAATGATATAATGGATCCTTTGAAATTAGTTTAGGTGGTCAAGGATGAAGAAAGAGGTTAGATAATTCATCTATCAATGCCTTATTTGTCAGCAAGTGAAGGATGAGTAACAAGTTCCCACAGGTTTAACTCAACCCCTTGAGCATCCAGAATATATATGGGGTGGGATATCTATATACTTCATGATGGGATTACCACATACATCTAGGGGATACGATGTTGTATGGGTGATCATAGATAGAATCAACATGTTGGAACACTTTATTGCTATACACGAATATATTTCAGTAGAGATCTTGGGATGCCTCTAAAATCAAGAGATAGTCCGACTCCATCGAGTTCCATCTACGATTTTTTCTAATCAAGATGCATTCATTACATCCTATTTATGGATGTGACTAAAAGAATCATTTGGAACCTAGTTATTCGTGGTCATAACATTTTACCCCCAAAATTATCACCATACTAAGAAGACCATTCAGGTTATGGATAAAATGTAGTGAGATTTCATGTTGAATTTTGGTTGTAGTTGGGGGAATCACCTACCATTACCAATGTTATCCTACATCAACAACCGTTCCATCAAAATGGAACCATTCAAGACATTTTATTGAAGAACCTAATGGCCACCACTTTTTGGACTAACTGAAGATTGTTATCACTTGTGAGCATATATTTTATCTGAGCGACTATAGATAAAGTAAAAATTATCTAGGGGAAGATGAAGAATTCAGAGATCTGTCAGAGGTATTATAATTATAGGAGAAAAAGGAATTTGGAGTCTGAGGAAGGATACCATCTGTTACTATGTGTTTTACCTCAATGGAGATTATTGTTATTTGGAAGGGCTGGAAATCTCCCTCCATGGTTCATCGACCCTTTCCTAATACTACATAGATATGGTGAGGTGGCTACCTATTAACTCCGCATCTATAGTAACACTATATACATGTCATATTCCATGTATCACACCTAAATAGGTACATTCATAACCCATCACACATTATCTACTGGGGTGAGTTGGAAATCAAAGATAGAGATACCATTTCTTAGTACCTAGTGGAGATCAAGGATAAGCATGAGATGATCATTCATGGGTGATCGATTCCATTGGTTTGTATCTGATGGCTGAATGGGAATCATCAAGTGATCAAATGGGAGAGGGAGGCTCATATTCATGCGTTGTACCCAAATAATTTGTATTAAAACTTTTTTTATATTTTCAGGGACATAAATCCCCAAGGTTAAAAGAAATCAATGTATTATATTTTCATGAATTATTTTTTAATAATATATTGATTATTCTTTAGACCAGGAACTGAGACGATGTGAAATTCCAAGGTCCGGTGTTCTTGAAATATATTTTCCAAATAGATTAAATATATTAAATAGAACATCAAATTTATTTTCTAGAGAAATGAAATAACATCAAAATGGGTGCTAAGATTAGAAATCAGAGCACACTATTGAACTCAAAACATTAGGATTACCATAGGCGAGATTTAACATTTCTTGATGTGAGTCATTTTTGGTAAAGTCATCATAGATGCTAAAATGATAAGAATAATTTGATAAAATTATTATTTTTTCATTTCTGTAGTGACTATAAATCATTAAATATATTATTATGTGGATTTTACAGTGTTAACCACTTAGCCTGTGAGATGATGGAGGACCATTGGAGAGAGATTGAGAGAATCTTCTCTGGTGAATGACGACATATCATGGGTTGACGATCAACACACCAAATATTTGATAGATTATAAAAAATTATGATGAATATGAATAATTATTTTTCAACTATCAAACAAAATCGAGGCATGGTGTGAATTTTTTTTATTTTTCTTATTTCATTATTTATAGGACAAACGTGAATCAATCGATGAACAAATAGTTTCACAGATCGTGTATAGTTCTAGATGTGTTTATTTTTTGGGTTTTGATGGTAGTTTTTTATTATGATCCATGATTTTTTCATATTCCATTTTTATATAGATGGATTGATATCGACACAAATATCAATCGAGGTTTTTTTCACTCTTTTGGTTTTTGATTTTCTACCCCAATTCATCGTTCGTTATGAGAATTATTCATTTGGACCACAACTCAACTTATACCTATCAATCGTTCATTGATCATCAATTTTATATCATAGTGATATGATATCATATAATTGGGATTATCATGGAATGATGGAGTCATGACGACAGAGATAGATAAATTTAGATAATAGAGGATACCTAAATACTCATTCATTGGCGCACAGCAATTAATAGTGATTTGATGAGTTTTGTGAGAAGATGTGATGATGAGACATTATTTTTAATTTTGGTACAACCTGTATGATCTTGTATCAATGTGTTTGTGGTCTGATGATCATTATATAAAAGGCCATAGTTTATGGATCCAACGCGAATAGTGGATCTGGGATTATAAAAAATCCTTAACAACGCGACATGTAAACTAGATCTACATGATATGTGGGATCCCCTAAGTGGAATATAGGGTTCGAAAGGAAGTTAAAAATCACATGGTGTGTGACCCTTATCTCATGGATTGTGGTCCCAACCGGGATACTCACCATGTAATTTGGGAAGTACACAGACAAGAGGGGGAATACATGAGTTGTCTACACTGTGTGTACTCCCCCACATGATACAGGTTGGTCCAACTGTATGGGCTATGCCATGTACTAGTACAAGAACTTGTGTACACATGCTAAATCCGTGTAATGGTACACATGTAGAGTAAATTAGATCCCTACACAATGTGTATTACTACATATACATGGCATGAATGAAACAATCCATTTACATGGGTCGAAACCTTGGACTAGGGATATAGTATGTAACCCATTTACCTACCGTGAACTATTTTATAAATGGTTTAGATATTTTTTCCTCTGTATATTGGACATGTTTGTTAGTTTTTGTTAAACTTATCCTTTCCCTAAGAGTGGGTATAGATTTTTTTCTATTCCTAACACTGTGATATTTCCATCTTAATATGCTAGATTGATTCTTTGGAATCCCTTTGAGTTTCCCAGAGTGAGATCCTCTTTTCAACTTCTTTACTTTAGTGGAGTTCTTGGTATCAACATGACCTATAATACCAGAGCTCGGTCCTCTACATATGACAATTAATCCAGATTAAGTTTTTTGTTATCATCTCATGTTCTTTGTATTGATCCTCATATGTGTATTGTATAAATTAAGACTATTAGCATGATTTTTCTCATGAATAGACCCATAGAGTATTACATCTTGGATGGATGTGATTATTGTTTTCAGAATCAAGAGTGCATTATCCTAGATGAATGCTTCATTGAATCATCAAGCTAGAATTAATGGGATGGTATTCACGAGTTGTGACATACATCGGGACTGTGTTCCTTGTTTGAGTATATCTAGATATTTTTGGTATATATGTTGTTGAAATATACCTATATATATTTGACATTACTTTCTATTGTCATATTATTTGTTGTTTTGGGTTATCATACTAATTATTGTTCCACTCATCCCTATACGGGATTTTCCTAAATGTATTATATCTCGTGCAGATGAACCACCATTTTTCAGAGTTCTAGTAAAACTAGGATAATAATTTTCTTAGTGAGATCTAGAAGACCTAGGTGTGATCATATGGGTTTTAGACAGTAGTCCTAGTACATTTACTTTTAGGTTGTACTTGTGTCACAGACTCATTGTATAAGACTTGTATTTGGCCCTATTAAATTTCCTTACTTCTATTCGTACATTGTTTGTGGGATATTGATATATGAATTTATTGGTAGTTAATTTTTTTACATTTCATCATTTTGTGGGCCTTGAGATGTGTATGTGTACAGGATCTTATGAAATGCCTCTCATGTTAGTGATATTCCAACTCGGTGCCAGTCTGCAGCCCTTGGACTATTGGAGTTTGGCCTACGGTGTCTTAACATGGGCCCCATTGAAATGGGTTGTTACATAATCCATCTCATTGAATTCCTTCGATAAAATAAGTCAATTACTCCATAATACACATTTTCCTATCAAAGGGATTCATCATTTTCCATCCTATCCCAAAAATGATATTTCACAATGAAATAAAACATTATATACATAATGTTCCCATATTTGTAAAACACTACAACAATGTACAAAAACACACTCTTGTTTCACACATATACATCCGTTAGGAACCTCATGAAAAACAATTAGCCAACTAGGGAACTGATTATCACCGAGAATCTATATACATGACTTGTCCTTTGAGAATCCCAACTCATATAGGTTTACATATATATATAATCACATCAACATGAAATATCCTTTATAAATAACCTTAATCATGTGGCTTTGATATATAGAAAATTGTTACATGATTTAAAAGAAATCCCCCTATATTTTATGACATTAAATTTATGTAACAAAACACAAATAATAAAAACATATAATGTGTCCAGGGTCATAAAATTACATACATGTACTAGGCCACTAGGGGAACTACAACTCCTATTCACATGATATTATATCATCATCAAAAATAATTCCATAAATCCAAAAAACCTTTCATTAGAAGGTTATATATATATATATATATATAAATTAGTCAAACTGAGTATTATTCCACCATGAACATAAATTGAAAGACATTGTATGAGTTATTTTAAAACTATAAACATATGAATATATTTTTTGTGACCAAATATCACATAGTAATAGGCCTACATATAATGTGAATCCATATGTTCCAAGAATGTATCATATAGATGATTCTTGTCTCCCGAGGACAAGAACCAAAATCTATTAAATCATAAACATCTAAAATCACGTGTATCACATGAGTAGAAATAAGTCATCTATCATTTCAAAAATCCAAAAAATTAATTCCATGAACCCTGAAACCTGGACATCCCACAAGAATAAGTGTTCATAACACACAATCTTGATCTCCATAATTGTATCTATTAGATTTTTATATCTCTGAGATAATATCCCCAAATAGTACAACAAATGAACGATTTGACGAATCTATGTAACACATTGATCTGGATAACTATGAATAGTAGTTATAGTATACCATCCAATGACCTCAAGAATTCCTCCTCATACAATAGAAGAATCCAACTAGTATCATTGGTATATACTTTTACGTTGGGGGTTATATTTCTAGTATCAAATTATAGAATAATATGAAAGTATCCATGATTCATATCTAAGAGTGCATACTAATAAATAAATGTGGTGATAAAAACAAGCTATATTATTTGGAATACAATATAAAAATACAAACATTCATTTTTTATATAAAATAATGACATAATGGATTTATAAATAACTCATCCTAATCTATTTACCATTGAAGTTATCAAACCCAATCTTGCAACATCATGATTCATCTGAACATGTACCTGTTACTAGAAAGTGTTTGTCAGTGTATTCCAGCACAATGATGGGATGAGAATATCATGAGTTCATTAATCTTTTAGAAACCACTAATATGGAATGGCATATACTAAAAATATAGATTTCTGAGTATGCGAGGTTATAAACTAATAACCTTGAACAAAACATCAGAAATAAAAAATAATAAACCATTATATAGATCCTTATGTACGTGATGTCGATCGACCATATGTAGTTTAGCTAATTCAACGATGTATCTAACTATGTGATGATTTTATTCTAACCATTAAAATAACACATCCTATGGTTTAACCCATCCATCCCAAATACTGAAGCTTAAAACTGAACATCTTATCATTAATTTCTCATTTGAAGGGTCCTATGTGTCTTAGAAAAATATTAAAACTCAAATAGAAAAAATCTATTGAAGATGAATCTTGAGTACCCATAAAATATCTAAATTAAAAATATATTCCACAGCACCATGATATAGACATTCATATAAGGCATCCTATGTGTAAACATCAGATATAGATAATTTTATCCATCTGAAGTGGATGGATCGTAGTGTGGAAGTCAGTTTACCATAATAAAAAATATCATAATTATAATCCCCAATCATGAATTGGTGGACTCTAGACATAATAGGCATCCTAGGGATCCATGGAGTCATGGGAATCCCATAAGGACCTATGGTTCAATCCTACCATGCTGGGTATTCATTAGTTAGCATGATATCTAGATATCCTAATACACATTGTGAATCAACTGAGAAATCATCCCATCCATGTTTTATCTTATCAAAATATGATGATTCTCAAAATATAGATTCAATAAAGTACAAATAGGCATAAAAAATATGCCAATCACCACACATCATTCCCATAGGCCGGGTCAAAGGAAGTATATCTAGGTATCCATAGTTTCATTCAAAATAGCCAGTTGATGTTATAAATATAATATAAGGTTTGATTGAACACCAAAACTAATGAACACATCCCATATCCCCATGGGATCACATGTTCTGTTTAGGTTTTAAGGTTATAGTTTCTACCATATCAACCCATACCCACACACAACAGAAGAGGATCTTTCTATCATAAGGATCCTGCTCGGGTCCCTTGGACCAAACCCAGGTGAAGTAACTCTAAATAGAGTACTCTATGTCATCATAAAACACGAGAACCCTACGTGTGGTCCTAGTAGTCATTACATAGTAGAGGAACTCTACTTAGTGTTCCCTAAATACAGCTTACAATCCCTAGCTCCGGACCATCACATATGGGTATCACATACCTCAAGGCCACTAATATCATTAGAATTTATCACGGGGAAAGTCTTAACATTGTATTTATAAAGAGATAAAACAAGTAACATCACACATCATTTTATATCTCATCCAAAAAACAATCCTCGAAGGCATCTGAAGGTGGGTTAAGTCCGACTTGGTATGCGTATTATGAATTCACCACTTACCTTCTTAAGGGAGTTTTAAGAACCCATTCAATAGTTTTTTAGGCCAACTAGTAATCAGGCTATATATAATGTCACACCTCTACCTGGTGGTTTATGAAGGCTCAAACATAATAACCAACATAATGAATAGGTTTTATCCACGTATAATTATCCCTCAAGGTTGTTTAAACACCTATCTACATGATCATAATCGAGTCCCTAACTATTTATGGTTGAGGTGATCATGTTATTACGCAAGGACCATAGTGTCCTTGGTACATTGTTCTAGTCATTCATTCTGTTTAATTATAATTAAGCAAATTATTATAAATTATTAATTGTATTAATTGATAAAAAAGGGAAACTTCATTATTGGAAATCCCTTACAACCACAAACATAAAAGAAAAACATTACTTCTAAAAAACATCTAGGATCTCATAACTAAATTGAATCCACCAATTTAAAATTATCAATTCATAGTTTCTATTAAGCACTCTAAGACCTATCATAAGTCATCCATGCTCATCCATAAACTACCAATCCATAAAAATATCCATAAATCATGCAAAAAAATTAAATTATATCCCATTATAATTAAGAAATAAAATATATTTACTTATATTTAACATTATATAAACTATAATAATTCTAAAAAACTCCCCAAAATGCATTGTCACTCAGTAACCATGAAAAAAAAGAACCAAAAACCCCATGGATTTCGATATACATAATCAATTTAAAATCCCTAACACGTAATGATAAAACAATTATAAATTTCAATAATTTTTATGGGAATTGTCTAACTAAAAATATAGAGTGTAAAACTATAATAGAAATGATGTATGGTGATAGATATACATAGTCTCAAGACATAATCAAGTAGTGCTGCATGGAACACCCCTAAAAACTGAGTGATTTGACCATCATTTATTGAAATATGTGTTTTATCCATGAAGAAAATTATACAAAAATCATTATATGATGAGAGAAATGAATATGGAGGGAGAGAAGTGAAATATATAACCTAGAAATTCCATAAATCTCACCCAAAATCACAAAAAATGGATGAAAATGGAGTGGGTACATCTGAGATCCCATGATAGACATGTTTTTGTGAATAATATAGGGGGTGGTTTCCCTTGTATAAACCCACAATAAAGCAACTTTGTGGTGTGATAGTATATCTTAGTGGGATTTCACCAATGTTTATAATATAATCCCTTTCATGATTAATTCTGTGACGTAAAATAAATGAACATAATATAAAAAAATAAAATAAATTGTTAATCACAATCATTTCTATGATCAATTTCTTTTATTTCAACAAAGATTAGGATAAAATCCATTTTTTCTGAAACCATCTATTAATATGGTAAAAATAATTTTATGAAATGAATATTAATAGATAAGAAAAATAAACTCATTCAATAAACAACACTTGGCATTGTAATCATTTTTGAGGTTTTCCATTTGATTGATCCACATCAATATTAACCCCCTTACATAATAAAATGTAATATTTTTTCTACAGTAATGATCCCTAATTATCATGACCATCCAATTTTTTCAAGACATATCTTATTAGAGTTGTTTAGTAACATTAATCTACTCATATAAAAATAATTATTTTTTATAATCAATTCCAAAACTAGAACTTAATAGCTAGAAATGGAACCCAACACACATAAACCATACCTCTCCCAACAAATAATAAGGGAAATTATAAACCAAACAATATAGTTGTCCTTAGATCCTTTAATAACCCTGGAATGTGTACAATTTAATCAAATATCAAATTGAACATAATTCATATACATAATTAAAAACATTATTATCATGATATTTTCAATATAAAGAAAATAAATACTAGAAATATATTATCATGTTTTTGAGAAACCAATAAAACCGATTTTTTTGAATAAATCCCATTACTAATGAGTTTTTTAAAAAATATATTCATAATATCCTGGTAAATCTATTATTTTAAACTAATATAAAAATGCAACATTGGAAATAATTTCTCTTGTCCACCAATAAAAATAATTTCAAAAAATATTTTTAAAACATACATGAAATCTTTTTCAACAAGTCATGCGTAAATAATTATTATTTTAAGAAATAGAATTAATGTTTCCTATATAGAGTATACCATGATATGAATATATCTAATCCATTATACAAGATGTGATTTTTCAAAATATCCACAAGTTAAATTTAATGATCCTAAAAGGATGAGACAGTGAGCACGAATATCAAGATTCTATTATAAATAAATTCTATTAAACCAAATGAGTAAAACCTATTTTTTAACAATTTTTTCAAATATTGTGCACAACAAGAATGATCCCCATGAATGAAAAATATAAACCATTATATTTTTGAATAAACCCTATGTAAATAGATATATTACACTAAAACCTCATATCGATTAATTAAATATTTGAAAACATGACACGATGCAACATATAAATCCTTGTGTGGGGATAATTTATTAAATTAGGTAAGGGGAAACATAAATTTTTTTGAAGGAAATAAATCCCACTATTAAATAGTGTTTATTAGTAACCCTTACATGACTTGGAGCTCTGGTTTCATGACCTCCATATACAATATAATGAATTGAAGGCCTTGTGTCTTGGAAGCTGAAAGAGATGACCTGAAGGCCTAATCCATGTAGCCAAACAACATATATATCAGTTATTTTTGACATGTTCTTATACCAAACACCATAAAACAATATATTAATACCCCAAAGATGATAACGTCATAATATAAGATTTTTAAAAACATGTACATCATCAAGTACACAAAATAATATTTGTAAAATAAATTGAATAATTCATATCACCTACCTCGATTATCCCCTCTAAATTTCAATTTCTGGTAAACTTCCATCAAAATGTATACCAATATGAAATGATAGAGAGGAATCAAATGGGATGTTAATAATATATTATAGGTGTGTTAAAAAATAAAGGGGAATAATTTCCCTATTTTATAACCCAAATTAACCTCCCCCTTATCATTTAACATATTAATTTACCACATGGTAGTCCTATATTAAATGGGTAAATATTCCCTCCCACATTCCCATTTTTACCTAGTATAAAATTTAAATATCTAAAATTATAAGTAATTCAACCTATTTGATACATAAATATACTATTTAATGATTTTATATAATTTATTTAAGAATATATTCACCATCAAAAATAAATTTATTGTATTAAATTCCCAATAAGAAAACCTAAATTTACCTGGTCAAACAACCCCCTTAAAACTCGAATTTCAAATGATTGCTGAAAATAATGCATCATGTTAATATTTTAGACTCAAAAAAACACAAAAAAATCCTCCTACCTGTTTTTATATCCAATTTATAAAAATATATTTCATTTATCACATGGAATAATAATATCACCTAATTAATAATTAAAATAACATTAACAATATCACATTTCTCGTGGAAATTGAAATAAAACAAATAAATTCATGATTATATCTACATCCCTAAAGTGATCTAAATTAATTCTTCACATTATTAGATAAACAAAATGGGTTTTATAATAATCCCATCAATTGGTAATTTTATTCTAGAAATGTAAACATGTTCCTTCATCATTAAAAATAAATATCAACTCATTCCATATATGAAATCATCATAATATTTCACAAACGTACATAGTAAAATTGAAAAAATATTATTCCAAACATTGAAAATTATCAGTATTTGATACATAATATTATTTTTTTTCATTTCATAGAATACAAATCATCTTTTTACAAAACAATCTCTCAAGTTAGAACAAATTTGTTTTGGGTGGATAATTCATCAATTTATAAATTTAAAAACCAAAATGAAATTATAAAAAAATTGAAATATTTTAACTAGAAATACACTAATATAGGTATATTATATATTCCATAAAGGTCCCAAATACTATGAAATTAGTTTATGATTTTTTAACAATATATGGTTCTTAAACTAGAAGACACATTAAAAAATATACATCCTTTGAAATTAAATATATTGGGACTTTGTTGATGATAAAAATAATATTTCAAATAACAATTAGTAAATATTACATGTCTTCGAATCAATATAAATCCATAAATATTCAAATAAACTAAAATGGGATCCACATGAGTCCTCTCAACAAGATCATTATATCATAGTAGGGATTTCCATGATTAACTATTTAATGCTTCACATTATACCGAACATGATATGGACTGATTAATATTGTTAAAAATAAACAACACCAATGATAAATGATAACTACAAGTTTTAAAAAAATTCATTAACAAAATATATGTATATATAATAAAAATTAATAATAAGTCATATATTATATCAATATATATGAGGGTGATATGAATTAATAACCCTAAATTTAATTCATATTTTATACTAAAATTCCTTATATAATTTTTATGTGAACTAGTGTTATTAATAAAATATTATAGACCTTAAATCAATATAAATTCATTCAAATTTCTTTATATAAATCATAACAAGAAAATAAATTGAAAATTGTTCTCATGTAGGTTGAAAATTCCATAATATCAAGAGTAAATGCACCATGAACGATATACCATATTTATTTTTGATGAAATCTAAGGAACCTTATAAAAAATCCAATTAAATCTCATTATATTTCTTCAGTGGAAAAATTAAGGGTTTAATGATCTATATCATCCATCGTTGCTTCACCTATTACTATTAACTAATCAAAAATCAAGAAATGAATCTTCTAATAACCTTTTTTATTTATAACCATCAACATTATCATATGAATTCACGGTATTCCTAGGTGGCTCCATGATGCATTTATAAAGGTTATTTGTCAGTTTTTTTTAAAAAAATATCCTTAACTGATAAGATCTATTTTTAAGTTAAATTATAGAAACAAATTTTTTATTATAGGAAAATTAATTTATATTCAAAACAGTATATATAGAATTAATTATCCTAATATATTAATAATAAAATTACTATTTCTCTTTTACTGATCCTATCAATAAAGATATCTTTTAATATCTATAGGGAACCATACTCTCTTTAGAGGCCTTCACCCTAATTACAATGTCCATAAACCATCCCATTAATTATCATGAGTGTCTAGATTTTTTAACTATATTAATAAGAGTATTCATCTAAAAGATTAATATACCACATTAGCTTTTATCTATTTTCTAAAATATATAAAAATAAAATAAATAAATATAGTACACCAAATTGGGTGGTAATAGGTTTTGATCAATCTATAAAAAAATAAACTAAAACCCATATGATCTGTATACACTATAAGTATATCCCAATAGAATAAATCTTATATGTCTTCATTAAATAAATAATCTTGAAAAAATTAAAATAATCAATTTTTTTATTTTCCACATAGAATTTTAGCTTCCGAGACCCATGTAGATAAATCATGATACCTTACAATAGAACACATCATAAAACTAATCAATACTACAACAATATTAAGACTATTATCGATTTACTCAAATTTTAAAATAAAATTACCACTCCATTATGTCCTCGCACCACCTTGATTCAAATACATCATTGGAAAATCTCACATAATGAATTTTTGAGTAAACATTCACTAATATCCTACCATTTCTTGAACACATGTGTTTTGAAATACATTCTTGGTACCCATACAATATTTCATTAAGTATTACATTTCCCTACATCCTGACCAATAATTTTTACATGTCCCTCAATAATCATATTTATGGGGTGGGTATAAAATTAGTTGGACTTTCCCAATGATATAAATATAATCCCATTCATGTGTAATATAAACCTTTTTTTGTCAATTTATAATTTATCAAATTTTTTAAAAATAAAAATTTATCAGAAATATTATAAAATAAAATTTCCTCATTCCATTAATCTATACGGTAAGAGGAATTTTGTGTAATAACAATAATTCCATTCAAAATAAAAAACTCATTGACCAACTAATGAATAATAGATAAGTATAATACCTCCTTTTCATAAGAATAGTATTATCATGTGAAAAATAATAAGGCATTACATTTGGTAGATCAATTTCATTATTAACATCCTTAAAAATAAAACATATGTTTTTTTATAGTCATGATCCCTTAATTTTACATTTTATTAATCAACCATGAGACATAATATCCTTTAGTTGAAAAATAATTTTAATCCACTAGATCATACTAAATTCATATCAGGAGAATCCATTTATTTAGGTTATTTTTCTTGATAGAATAAGATGAACTGTTGATCACCCAACCAATCATATGAAATATTTAACCCCATCTAGACACACATGAACATATATTTCCATAAAAAATAGAAGAATATATAATTTAGTAATATAATGCTATAAATAAAACATTTTCCCTTTATTAATAAATTTAGTCAAAATAATTCAAATAAAAATAAATCCCTTAGAAAAAATATATTATAAAAAGTTTCATAAATAATAAAAATGTCCTAAAAAATCCAAAAAATGACATGGTATATTATAAATTTGAATGAATATTTATTTATAAATCTACTATTTAAATAAAATAAAACCAACAACTAAAAATATTATATAAAATATGTCCTCAAAATATTTTCAATATCTTCTAATTAAATAAAATAATTTTGAAAACAATTCTTATGGTAATAGAACATCATGTTTTACATAAAATTAATTTTTGTGTCAGATAATTATATAAAAACTCTCAGAAATTGGATTAATAAAAATAATTCTTAAAAAATACTTATTTTAAAAAATACATAAGTAATCCACATTATGTCTTTCCCAAGGAAATAATTTATCTGAGACAACTATGTATATGAACTTACTCAAAACTTCTCTTAATTCCCAATATGATTAATTTCATAAGATGAATCACTAAATAATGTCAAAAATATTCATAATAAAAAGAAAATCATTATTCAAAAATATTGAAATTTATTTTAGATATTTTTAAATGACTAGTAGAAATTTTTTATCACCCCTATGAATAATTACCATATCCAATATTGTTTTGTTATAACTCCTACATAACTCCCTTGTTTGGAGTACATCTCCCACAATTAATGGAATGGAATCCTTATAACATGAAACAACCCCTATTTAACTCATTATTTAAATTTTATGAGTAGAAATGACAAAGGAATAAAATAAAATATGTGGGATGACCCTAATTATATTTGGAATTACCCCATTATAATGTTTATAAAACATAGGAGAAATGAATAACAATTATCAACACTACAATTCATCCTTTTTAAGTGATTGGGACATCACCCATTACACAAAATAATACATATAAATTATATGGAAGGATTATTTTCACATACATTATCTATATGACCTAATTTTTTACCTCATATAACCTTCCATCAATACAACCAATTCGAAGTAATTTTGTTTGTGAATTATATGAGAATATAAATACATGTGTGATGTGTCTAAAAAGTTATTTTGTATAATTAGATAATTTAAAAAACACATCATCATAAAATTATTAATTCACCCATTAATTCACTTTGTGACACTGCCAAACTAAATTAGCCAATATTCGTTCTCTCATCAATATTATTCCATAGTGGTACATTTAATTTTCAAAATTTATAAATTAATTTATATATATAATCTATAAATTTAGTAAGATAATCTTATATTTGTGGATACAAATTCTCACCTCTATTATAATTCCCATATGTTCATCATAATCCTATTTATCCCTAATTAATTCAATGATGAAAAATGTAATTATACCATCAAATTATCATTTATTTCTCTAAATCCAAATGATTGAAAATAACAAACTTCCATGTGAAAATTAAAAATGTATAATACATAAATAAATTATTCAATGAAAATATCTTATTTAATTATTAAAATAATATTCCTTTACTATGATTATCGTAAGTGTATCATATACTAAATTAAAAAAAAAATATGTAGTTTGTGTTTTCTCATGTACTTGAAAATAAAATAAATAAAAATGTAATTATATTCATATACATTAAATAAAAAATTATCTTCAAAAAAATATTAAATGGAATAATAACAAGGGTTTTATAATTTTTTATTAATTTATAAACATAATATTTACTTGAAATCATATTATCCTCTATATAGATCATAAAAACTTGAAATTTATTTTCTATCAAACACATATCAATTTATATTAAATAATATGGTTATAATTCCATCAAAAAATTATTTTGAGATTAAATATAATCAAATAATATATCATGTTCCTGCATATTCCTTAAGTTAAAATTATTATGATGATTTTTCTGAAGTGAAACTAGATTATTGAAAGATAATCAAGAAAATATCAACTACACATTTGTAAATGGAAGAGGTTAATATTAAATGATAATTATACTTGATGATGATAAAATTATATTTGTATCTATGAGCAGTTGAGTCTCAGTCTGTAGAATTTGAGACTAATTAATGGATATATTATATTATTCTTTGAGATGATCAATATATTTTCAGTAGATGAGAAAATAACAAATTTCCATTTTATAGATGACTTTATATTCATTAGAATATATGAGTGGATGACTTTAATAATATTAATATATTTTATTTTTCTTTACATCTAGGTATCAAAAAACTATATCATGGTTTGAAGAGATGGGATTTTTTTGAATAATTAATTGAACTTTGATAAAAAAATATAGGAAGTTATTTTAGTTATCCATATGTAAAAACTAAGCATATAAAAATAAATGGTGTTTCATAACTATTGAATATTTTATATTAGAAAAAGGGAATAATTAAAAGAAAACTATAATAAGATTAGATAATGTTATTATAGATATTGATATTATTTTTATTATTATAAAATGATTGTGAATGTCAATACCTTTTTTGGTAATAAAAGTTATGAGATTAAGATAATGTATATCTAGAAATTATATAGTAGGGGTGGTGAGGTTTCATTGATTAAATAATGAACCATACATTAAATACATTAATATTACATCAAAATTGAATAATATTCCGTAAAACATATAATAATTTCATGACATGAACAAATAGTTTTAGTGTCTCTAGAAACTAGGAAGTATAAACATATGGTTTGTAAAACATATACATCATTTCCCACTTATTTATCCATAACTATAATAACTTTTGACATATATTACATAATACCCTTGTTAATGACTTGGGGAAAAGAAACATACGAAAGGGTTATCTTGAATGATCAATAAGTGTAAAATGAGTAGATATTGATCATATCATAATCATAGGGAATAAGAAAACGTTTTAAAATATTATCCTACAAATAAAAGATCGTGATATTGTTTAATTGGAATAATCATCATAGTTAAATGTAATCCCAAAGGTCATAACATAAGACAAGAAATTTTGTGGCATTAATATAAGAATAGATATTAATTTCATATTATTCATGTCTCATTTACATGGCCACCACAGCAGAGAAAGTCCATTACTCAACTGAGTTCACTCCACCTTCTTACTCTACTAAAAAAACATAAATCATTCATCAAATAATAACCCAAGGAACACAAAAGGGTTTCTTAAACATCGTTATATCATAATATATTTAATATAAATGGATTTACTAAAAATAATTCCACCATAAAAACAATAAAATAATTTTAATAATAATAATGGAAACATAACAATATTTAAATAAAGTATTCTTAGATGGAAAATAAGTTTGATAAAACACTTGAAACTAATTCTTGAGGAAAATAGACTTTCTTCTTCAAAAAAATTGTATTTTTCCAAAATGATACATGATTTGAAAAGAATATAATTTAAGATAAAATAAAATTAAAAAACATTAATGGAAGATTCATAGAAATAAGGTGTAATGAAAGCGTAAGAATCCGTTGATGTCGTATAATTTAAAAACATTCTTCTTGTACTATTACTAGAAGTGTCTAAATGTACCTCATATAGAAAACAAAAAAATATTCCATTTATTTCATTTTAAAAAATTCACCAATAGGAAAATTTTAATTTAAAATATATTAAAAGAAAATAAATTATATTACATATTTAAAAAACATATACATGGATGATAAATATACACCAGTAAACACTTATGTATAAACATTCTCAGATAATAATGAGATCATGAAATTATCCATTAATATAGGTTAGGATTCCATTAAATGTATATGAACCACTAGTAAAGTGATTTAATTAATTTCAATGGCTTATTGTAGAAGCTTAATAATTTTTATGATATTTTATATTATCATATTATATTCCATTTGATAGTAAAATTTTTACCCATTCATAGGATATTAACTTCTTTATTTTATTAGTCATGTGGTGTAAGATATGTTCATATTCCTTTTATTAGTTTATAGTAATATCATTTAAAGATTATATTAGTATAATATATATAATATTTATTCATTCAATTCATTTATATAATTTTTCATTAATGAAGATCATGTATAAGGAATCACATTTCATCATGAAGATATGAAATCATACGTACACACAACCGATGATAAAATTCCCATAATTGTTGAATGGTATTGAATTGGATGGTGTATAATATTTCATAATAAATATTATTTTATTATGATGATATATTGTTATTAATTCTATACATATACCCATCCAAGTAAAGTGGTGGTGAAAAAATAGATTACATTATGTCGCGGAGACTGTAAACCATACGTACACACGATTGGTGATTTAAATATTCCTAGGATATATAGAATATGGAATATGGTTGTTACCTAATTATAATAACACCTCAGAATATAATTTATGCAGTATTTGAGACTTTATAGTGAAACAACTCATTAAGAGGATGTAGAAGAAGAATGATATTTGAAATAATCGGTAGAGGAGATTACCACTTCTTCGACATGCATCATCCAAATGTCCTCATAGAGCACTAGAGTGGGACTTTGAAGAAGAAAAGAACCTCTAGAATGTAACTCTATAATTTTATAAGGGAAAATGGCACATAATGGATGATCTTTAAGGCTCAAATTTGAGTAAATAGGTGAGGGGGGATGTTCTCATTTATAATTGAGTTAAGGGGATATTTTAGAAACCTCACAAATATAAATTTATAATAACATAAAATACCATCCAAAACGCAAAACAAAATATACAAATTTAAAATATGAGTTGATATGGGGTTGTAAAATCACCAACAACTAATTTTTTTACATGCTTTCTATTATTTTAAACATTATAATTTTAATTACCAGTTAGTTATTCTATATAATATTTAAGTTTTGTAAGAAATAAATCAATACGAAAATGGTTAAATATTATCTTACTTGATGTAAAATAGACCATAAATAAATAATATAGAACATTTTAATACCATATCATAATTATTATATATTTTTTTTCAGAAAATTATGATTTATATAGAATTCAATAAAACATTATATAGAAAAATAATCAATGATGTCAATTTTGATACTATTAAATTTTTCTAAATTTAAAAATATTAAGTTATCATGTTAACCTCTAAAAAATATATTATTATATTTATAATAGGTAAAGTTCATCTACAAAAATCATTATACATGTTATTTATCCCAAATTATGTTTAATTTAATATTAATAATAACATTTATTTTTTATTTCTATTAATAAAATAATAATTTCATCAATTTTGTGAAATTATTTAATAAAATTTTTAAAAAATATTATAAATAGAAATAATTTATATTTTATAATAATATTTTTATTCTAGTTTATCTTCTCGAAAATCCAAAATTTAAAATGTAATAATCCTTAAATTTTGAATGCGACAACATTAACATCATTTTAAATATAATAATCTATGAGTCATAATCCTATATAAGGATCCAAATGGTCAATAACTCTTCCATTCGTTGATTATGGTTCATATATACTTTAAAAATAATATTTGGTCCAATGTTTCTGTCTTTTAAAGGGTATTATTATTTTTAAAAAATAATAATATTTTTTCATGAATTAAATAATTTCTGCCTCATTAATCTATCAGCTATTAGGGTAATTAATTATATGAAAAAATTATAAATAAATTACCATGACAAAAATAAACATATTATATTTAGAACAATTTTTTTAGTATATTTACTTATTTTAAAACCTTATATTAAAAATTATTTATATACTATAATTTGAGTAAGAAATAATTATCTTTTGTTTAAATAAATTAAATTAAATGTCATAATCTCATCCAAGTGAATTAAAATAGATTCCATTTTTATCCATGGAGGACATTGGTTTTATAAAACTCATCCAAGGATATTAAGATAAATGTTAAGGTAATATTATTACAGTATTCTTAAACATAATTACCAGATTTACCATTTTTCTATATAAAAAATATTATTGATGTTAGTATTCATAATTCCCAAAAATAAAATAAATATTTTTACATAATTTGGAACAGCTTATTCCCAAACATGGAATCTATTTTTAATTATTTAAAACATAGAATTTTTAATAGTTTAATTAAAATTATTCCCATTGTTGGAAAGAGAAAACATGTTTTAAAAGATAAACAATTACAGAAGATTAAAATACTATTTGTCCAAATTTATTGGGGAATTAATGATAATCCAATAAATTATATTGAATTATAGAAATATATTATTTTTAAACATTAAAAACATTAAATATTATAAATTTACCCTAAAAATTACGCTGATGACAAAAGTTATTTACAATTAAAATTTAGTTTTATTTATTACTATTCATCATAGTTTAAATATTATTAAAAAAGTAATAAAATTTCATCCAATGTATGATTTTATATACCACTTCTAAATTACATGTTTATCTTTTAATATAAAAATTATTAATGTTTCAAAATCTAAATTTAAAGGGGGTCTCTATTAAAAGGCTTAAAATTACCCTTTTCAAAAATATAATGTTTTAGAAATCCAATTGGGTTTATTAATACTTTATGAAAAAATAACTATTTTATAAATATAAAAAATCATTAAGTATATAACATATATATTTCATTAATTTCATTTACTAATATTATTTCCCATATATAAATATATAACTAATTTGTAATTTTTATAAATAATTTGTAGCGAAAGAGTTGACCATGCATTTTCTTAAGTTTGTTATATTTATTTTTACTAACCAAATAGCTAGGATAAAATAGTTATTTTATACCAATAGAAACATGAACTTAATTTAAACTCCATACTTTATGCAATGAATTATATTGATGAAATAAAATTTTTAAAGAAAATATTTCATAAAAATATTTTGGTGTAACATTCTCCCCCCTTAAAGAAAAATTTTGCACTCAAAATTAAATAAATTGATACAAACAGATGAGGATATCTATTCCTCACCATATACTAAAGTTCCCACGTATCTTTCTCAAATTTTTGGATCCTCTATTAAACATTAACAAAGTGAGTGGTCATGCATCATAGAATATTCTTACTATGATCCAGAATCTGTATCAGATGGCCTTTTTAAGAGTGATCATTCTCCAACGGTTCAACTTTTGACTTTAGTACATGTTATGGAATAGGAATTTACTATCTCAGGTGAGATACATGGAACACATAATGAACATGAAATAGATTTATTATAAGTGATAATCTGTAATAAACCTTCTGAACAAGATCTAGAATGTCAAAAGGACCAATATAAGGGCTCAAGTTTCCCTTCATTACAAATATCATTACTCTATTCCATGGATAAATTCATAGAAAAAACTTTTCACCAACATCACACTCATGGTATTTTCACCAGTTTTCAGTATAACTTTTCTTCTCGACTCTAATAATCTCTTATGTGTTGTTGAGTTGATCTGACAATTCCTACAATTTCATTAACAAGATCAGGTCCTAATAGCTTCTTTTCACCGACTTCATCCTAATATGTTGGAGTCCTACACTTCTTTCCATATGGATACTAAGAAGGAGTCATCCAAATAAATGAGTGAGAGTTTTTGTTGTAATAAAATGACACCAATGGTAGGAGTTTAAATCTATAGAGAAATCCATAGAGAATATTCTCAAAATTTCTTCTAGAGTTTTAATTTTCCTATCAGACAGACCCTCTATATGAGGATGATAAGCAGTGCTAAAACATACCACGATATCCTGACCCATCTGATTACTTCTCATAAACATTGGGGTGATCCTCAGATCCTGAACGATTATAATTGAATGTGGTACTCCATGAAATCTTAAAACATCCTCTACAAATATCCTAGAGATCAAATCATGGTAGAAATCCTCTCTAATTGCAACAAAGTGTTCTGACTTCGTAAGGTTATCAACATTAACCCATATCACATTATGAACATTATACTTTTTGGGAAGTCTGATAATAACTTCCATAGTGATGTTTTCCTATTTCCATTATGGTACAGGTAATGGTTGTAACATCCCCTTAGACTTTGATCTCTTAGCATTAACTTTCCGAAAAACCAAGCATCGAGAGGAATATATAGAAACATATCTTTTTATACCATCCCATGAAAAATACACTTTTTATTACATATTCATATTTATGAATCCATGGTGAATAAAAAATGATATACTATACAATAGATCCTTCTTTAATTATGGTATGGTAGGAAAACAAATCTGATTCTTAGACCTTATTATCCCATCACAATCAAGGTTAAATTCTAGAACATTTCTCAAATTATTTTTTATATCTACATAATCCTTATATGACTCCTTAATTATCACTTGTATCGATGGTTGGTCATTTATTTGATAAATTCGTAAATTCTCCCCATCCATTAAAATATCATGATCCATGCCTTCAAAATCCAAAAATATTTGTTATTTTGTGATCCTCATCATGGAGAGGCTAGCATGTTCCTATTTACTCAAAGCATCTTCTACCTTATTTTTTTCCCTGGGTGTAAATTTATCGAGAAGTTGTAATATTAAATGAACTCTAACTATCTTATTTGGTTCATATTATACTCCCTTTGTGTGAAAATATAATTCAATCTTTTGGAAAGAGTATAAATATCACACCTTTCACCATAAAGAAAATTCCTCCACAAATTTAGTGAATGTAATACTTTATCTAACACCAAATCATGAGTTGTGTACTTTTTCTCATGGATTATTAATTTTCATGGGGAATAATCTATCCCCATATAATTTTTCATGAGGCAACATCCCAACCCCTTCAAAGAGGATTCACTAAAGATCTTAAACCTATATCCACAAAAGGTATTTTGTACACTGGTTCATTGCCTAAACATCTTCTGACCCCTTTGAAATTTTCTTTAAATCCCACCATCCACACAAACATAACTCCTTTTACAGTCAACTTGGTGAGTTGATTATATAATCATGATGATTTTTTCACAAAACATTGATAATATCCAACTAATCCAAGGAATTTAAAATCTCAATTTTTTATTTTTGGTCTCGACCAACTTTCAATAACTTCTTTTTTACTAGATCCATTGATTTCCCCGATTATGAGATTATGATACCCAAAAATGAAACTTTCTAAACACCAAATTCACAATTGGTAAATTTTTCATAAAGATTATCCTTTCTCAAGATCATCTGTATAAATCTCATGTGAACACCATTTTATTACATAACTATCAAATTGACAAGAATATCATCTATAATGACCACCAAAATCTGATCAAGATAGTCTCTAAAGACTATATTCATTAGATCCATGATTTTTAGCATGCGAATTAATAAGACCAAAAGGCCTCATTATAAATCCTGAGTGTTCATAAATTGTAATGAATGTAGTACTTTGTATATCTTCTTTATTAACACTTAATTGATGATATCCTAAATTAAGATCAATATTGGAAAATTAGTGTTTTCCGCATAGTTGGTCAAATATGTCATCAATGTATGATAAAGGATTTTTGTTCATGATAGTGGTCTTGTTATGTTCTTGATAATCTAGACAAAGCATCAATCATTCATATTTCTTCTTGAAAAACATAATATGTGATCTTGAAGGTGATGTAATAGGGAAAATAAATCCCTCTTTAATATTCTCTTGGAGTTTCTTCTACAATTTTGATAACCAAATTAATACCATTTTATAAGTTTTTTTAAAAAATAGGAATAGGACCTGGTATTAAATCTATTGAAAACACAGCATCATGTATCATTAGAAGACCGGGTAATTATTCTAGACAGACATCATAAAATTACCTTACAATATTATTATCCTTAATAGTGATTTTCTCCCAAACCATTTGAGAGAGATAAACTTCATTTATATGGATCAATACATAAAATATGGTAGAAATTTCTTCTAGAAGGTTATATACATATTTTCATCGATTGATGGTCATATATTGATCAAGATAATGAAATGAGACTTCCCTCACTTAGAAATTGGTGTGTTCTTCATATAGAGAAATCCATTCCATGCAAATAATCACCATAAATTACATTATCGGAAGTATTACATGGTTTTCCAGAAACACTTTCCGACAAATTTTAACAAGAGAAGAATTATAAACTTTTGATGCGATTGTTGTTCAATTAGTAGGTGTCACTACTTACTGAACAACAAATTGTTGATGTAATACAATGATACCCAAAAAAATTATTATAAAATAAAAGAGTGTGTGGATACAAAATCAAATAAATTAAATTCTACTTTATAGAAAATGGTAGGTATACCTTTCACCACTTCAACATCATACTCCACATTGCCGATAGTGAATTAATATGAAATTACATTTTCTTGGGTCTTAAGAGTTTGCTTATGTTGATAATCATCAATAATGTTTGGATTAGGGAATTTATTGGATTAATTCATAATTACCTTAAACTTATAGAATTAAAGTGTAGGAGGTTCATTCTGTGTACCCTTTTCCCAATTCTCGTCATTATAAATATTTTTTCCATCACATTGGCATTAATTTTACCACTATATTTCTTTTCCACACATAAAAAATTTACTAGTCCTTTGTAGAAAATTTCTTCCATGTTTATTTCAACACATTGAGAATAATGGAAATATCATAATTAGTTCAGTGCAATCTTTAGATTTCCATTTCAATGAAATTTTTATTCTCTTATCAATCCCATAGGACTGATGGGTTTCTCTAATATCCATATCAACATCAAGATCACATTGAATGATTTTCTCATAGCTATTAAATTTCCTTAAGGATAATTCATTTCATAGACATGGTTTTAAGCCACTATGGAATCGATCAATTTTACTCTTAGGTTGGATAATAATTTAGAAGCATATCATTAATGTCTTGAAAAATTTTCTTCATAGGTAGAAATAGATTCACATTTATTTATCATAAGATTGAGTAACACCTTCTCCAACTATGTTCAAGGAATATGAGGAAAGTACTTATTGAAAAATATGTTTATTAATTCGCCCCCTTCCATTTACTCAATTTCATATCTTTACATAATATTCTTGATAATATTACAACATTGATCAGCTTCACATAAAAAATTATAGACTACTAATATGACTTTGTCTTGTTCATAATTCTGGATAACTGAAATATCTTTTCAGTGGTACTGCTCTATTGTTCAACCACTAATACATCAGAAGACCAGCTAAAACAAGGTGGATGATGCCTCATTAATGACAAAAAAAGAATGATGTAACCAATTTTTCTTGTTTTAACATCCATCATGATTCATAACTTTAGATAGTTTTTTCTTCATCCTCCCATAATTTTCAATCTAGATCCCATTAAAAATTTGTTGCTCAAGAGGAATATCAATGCATTTCCTATCACATTTCGTATTAACGTGGTTCTTTTAGGTTCCAAAAATTGACTAAAACCAGGATCCATATTGTGATAAACACTAATAATAATATTAAAACAACATAATCAAGAATAAAATTTCAATTTCGGAATCCTTTTGTTTTATCATAGGATATTCTTGTTCAATTTTTAAAACCCTAGAATTGTAACCTATACTTAGATATATTTTTTGGGTTCCTAATAATGTTAAATCATCATAGTTTCTGAAGGATAATTATACATCTCCTTTGATACCAAATATAAAAAACAATACTTTATGTTAATTTATATTAATTCAAAATTGTATAACATTAATTACAAAACATAATAATGTCCCAACAGGACCGTATATGTATAGTTTCTTTAGAAACTAGGAAACATAAATATGTGGGTCATAAAACATCTACATTATCTCCCACTTAATTCTTCATGACTAGAATCATTTATGACATATCATATTTAAAACCGTTCTTCATAACATGGGGAAAGGAAACATATGAAATGTTGAGTTCAAGTGACCACTAGGGGTAAATTGTGGAGATATCAATCATATCATAATTATAACACATAAAAACATAACATTAGAAAATATTGTACTTCTTATAAAAGATCAGGGTATTATGTAATAGGATAAATTATAAATTTTCTATGTATTCTGAAAATTCATAACAAAAATACATTAAATTTTGTGTCATACACATAAAAAAAGATAATCATTTCATATTTCTAAAGTCTAATTTCCAAGACCATCATAGCAGAAAAAGTCCATTATTGAACTGAGATCACTCCTCATTCCAGCCATGTATTACTGAATATTATTGACATTATATTCTAGTCATGTCTATCTCATAAGATATAAATATTTACCTAATTCATTGGAGGGATATACAGGTCTCATCCATATCAAAATTAAATGATTCTTATCTGCTCCACAAAAACATAAATCATTCATCATATCATAACCCAAGGAACAGAAATGGGTTTCTTAAATTCTATTCCATAATAATTCATATTAAATAAATGTATTTCATAAAAACAATTCCTTGAGAAAAAAAATCAAATCATAGTAATAATAGGAATATGCATATAACCCTATTGAAAAATTGGCATCTTTTATGGAAAATAATATTTATAAAACACTTGATATTAATTATTGAGGAAAATGTCCTTTCATCTACAAAAATGTTTTCATTTTTCAAAAATCCATAAAATTTTAAAATAATTTATTTTAATTGAAAATACTCTTGAAATATTGAAAGGGAATATTTATGAAATTAAGATTATGAAATTGTAATAATCCATTGATGTCATAATAGTTAAAAACATTCTTCTCATATGTTTGTTAGAAAATACAAAAAGTACCTCACACTAAAAACAAAAATAATATTCCTTTCATTCCATTTAATAAAAATTAAAATGTTGGTAAATTTATTTTTAAAAATTTCTAGATAATTCGAAATAATATTACATATTTATAAAACATAGACATAGATGATAAATATATCCCATTAAATACTTACATATATACAAACTCATATATTAAAGAGATTTCAAAATTGTCCCTTACCGTACGTCTAATTTACTTTGTATGTATTTGAACCTCTTAAATAATGATTTACATAAATTCACTGTATTATTCTAGATTCATATTCATTTTTAGAGATGATATTTTATCATGTTATCGTCTGTTTTTTAGTAACATTATAACTCTTAAATCAGGTATTAACTTCTTTATTGACATATGCATATTGTCTAAGATTAGTTCTCGTTCCTCTTCATTTATTATAGTTTATCATTTAAAAAATAATATCTGTATAAAATATGTCATATTTATTCATTAAGTTTATTTATATAATATTTATTTAAATAAAATCATTCATAATTAATCCCATCACATCATATATATGTTAAGCCATATGTACGCACGAGCGATGATATGATTCACATAATTATTGAATGGAATTAGAGTTGATGGTGTGGAATAAATTGTAAAAAATATCATTATATAATAATAATATATAGTTATTAATTTCATTATTATACCAATATATGTATGGTGGTGGTGAAAAAAAATTATACAAGGACACGGAGGCGATAAATTGTATGTACACACGCGTGGTGATTTGGATTTTTGTAGGATGGATAGAATGGGGAATATGGTTGTTTCATAATTATAATAAAATATCCATATTTAATGGATACTTGAGTTAGGAAATTTAATGTAACTACTCATGAAGTGAATGTATTATAATAAATAAGATTGAATGAATCGGTAGATAAGATTATCTTTTCTTTGACATGATTCCTCCAAATCTCCTCTTAGAGCATTAGAGTTGGTTTTTGAAGTGGACCAGAGCCTCTAGTGTAACAACCCAGGTATTTATAGAAAAATAATTTTTCATTTCTATTAATATTTATGATTAAGATATTATTTTTACATTAAATGGTATTCTTTTTTTGATATAACACTCATCATGAAACCACCGGTTTCTTTGAAATCTTACGTTGCATACAACATTGAGTTATACCAAAAAATTATATAATAATGTTATTATTTAAAGTTTTAGTTAGTAACTAGTTGTTTTAATGGTAGAAATGAAAATAAATAATTATAATATAATTATAAATGTTTTTTAATTTTCATTACATTTATCTGAAAAATTTTATTCACCTAAAATAATAACAAATTCGATTTTTAGCAAGAAATGCTCTAATAGTTTTAAAAGGTCATTTTACCACATTTGGTAGAGAACACTTTATAAATCTAGATTTTATCACTTTTATATGTTCTATTTAACAAATGAACTTCTTTAATATAATTGGTACAACAAAAATTACTTTGGTTAAATTTTTGGGAATTTTCTAATAAAGTTCAGTTTTTTAATGAAATGTGAAAATACCACATTTTAAGTCAAAATTGGATTTTCTTCTAATTTATTTTTATAGTAATATTTAACTTTTAATTAGATTAAAATTGTAATTGTATAATACATTTATCAATTAAGTTAATTTTGTCCATTGGAAGTAATTTCACATTGATGTTAGGTATAAACACATCCCAATCTTTTGTTAGTTTATACATCTTAAAAAATTGCTATTTGGTTTTGACAATGGGAATTAATTTTAAATTAATTTCATCAACTTTTGTGTTTTTAATTTTGAAAAAATGGATCCCATATTTTGAATCCGGATGTCCAAATTTTTTACATACATAACTTTTATTTTTAGACATTATGAATTTTAACTTCAGTAATTAATTTATTGACCATGGTTTGAAGGTAAATCTAGTAATTAGGGGTAACAAATATTATAATAATATTTTTAAACAACAATAACATGTGTAATAATACTATTAGATAAGATATTCCTGACCATGGGTATCCATATATCGATTTTGGGACCCCATGGAACCAATTTTATGTGAAAATGATATTTTATAATAATTAATTTCCTGAAACAAATATAACATCATCATGTGTTTTTTAATAAAACAATTATTATATGGAGTTATATAATTGATATCTTATAAAATTAATAGAAAATAGAAATGTATAATTATTTATTACAACTTGTTATTTTATTTTCATTTTTTATACATCAAATAAATATGTATATGTAGGACACAATAAGGATGTAGTGATTACCTAATTAATAAATGATTTAAATAAATGAGATTATAAATATTATAATAATTTTTTCTTAAAACTTTTTAAACCATATATTAATTTTATGTATGTGTATGACTTGTTATATTTTAATAAATAGTGTTTTTTAAACGAATCATGTTTTTATGGATTTTTAAAAAGTCATGATATGAATAGTATATAAATTGGCATAAATGTGTTTTCTTCACAAATACTAATTTATTTAATAATATAATAGTCCAAAAAACATAAAATTTGTCCAATTGACTAATATAATGTTGAAAATTTAATTAATGAACCACTTTATGTTTTAATAGAATTTTATAGTGACTTTATAAACCATATATTTTGAATATACAAGAAGACATGGTAAGAGTTAAATTAGTTAACATAGGATTAAATCAGAATGATTATGTTAAATTTGTGCGCAAGACTTATATGAAACCTATTGGTTGACGTTTTCTAGTACCAAAATCATATTATAATTTAAATAAATTACATTGGTACCATTTGAATGAAAAAGTCATTTTATAATAAAATAATAATTCAAAAAATACCTAAAGTGCCCATCCACCCTCCTATAAAAGGGAATCATCCATACCCATTTAATCACACCTATAAATATCCTTGTCTTGTCAATACTATGACCAAATAATCCCCCAACATCCCTAATTTCCCCTTATAAGGCTTACCTTGTTCATAGGGAAATTCAAGAAATCCATTATGCTCAAATAAAAACGAGTTACCCGATTTTGATGTAACGTCTTCTCTCAAGTTATTTTATTTTATTTTCCGTCTCCACTCCATATTATCTTTTTATTAATTGATTACATAACAACACCAGTATCCTCAATATACTAGGATTTTGTTATGATATTTATTCTAACTTCACATACAAACATCTCCATCTAATGCATACTAACATATTGTTTCTTTGTACAACGAACTACTGTCTCACGAAATGATGATTATTTGACTTTCCTATACCACAATTAATGGTAGAAATTATGATAGAACTATATATATATATGATACATATTATCTTTATATTGTCTCTATTATTCTATAATTTTTATTTATTAACATACATTTATGCTTTTTTTGATGTGTAAATGTGATAATTTTAATTCGGGAATTGAGGACTACCACCCCCTCAAAGTGACATGACTCTTTCATGCCATACATTGAACGTATAAATGATAATTATAATAAAATTATGTAGCATTTATAAAATATGATATTATACTGGAATTATAATTTACTTATGTATTAATTCGTTTTCATTCCATTAAATATGAAAAATAAATTAAAGTAGCTTTCAATAGTACGTACGACTTACCGTCTCAATGAACGTTGCATTTAATTTACTATTTTTATATATTATGTACTATTATAAATACATATATATACAGAATATATATTATATTTAAATCATTAATATCATTTTGTAGATGATTTAATTTTGACTACATGGACAATTTACCTAAAAACATGTTAATTTTCGACTCAGGTATTGAATATCGACAAAATGACTGATACTAACATAAATAATTATGTAATTTTTATAATGTGGTAATAGAAAATATAAAAGAAATAATAAACTTTAAAAATGTTTTCGAACAAGTACAAATTAACATTAGTTTATTATTCATGAAGAACAAGTAACACACGTGACAAGCCAAACTCAAGGTAAGGGACATCGTCTCAATCTCCTCTAATTGAGTAATATTTTGATTTATACATGAATTTTTTTATATGTTTTATAAAAAACATTTAATTTTACTTTCTTTTAAATGCAATCATTTTTATATGGAGAGTTTTACTAAATGACAAAAAATATTTTTTCTTTTTAACATATGCAGTGAAAACGACCTTCCCACTGCCATGATTATTATTTGATATTTGGATTCATTAACTAGTCGTAATGTTTTTTAAAGGAAAATAAATACCATATACCTATTTTACATATTTTGGAATTGAAAAGGGTTATGATCAATTATTTATTATGTCAATATATTTAAATGATATATTTTGATGGCAATTTTGAAATTTCATCTTTCTTTTATTCATGTTTTATGTGTTATTAATATGTTATGGATCTTGGTCATTTTTTACATATATTGGTGGGTTCTTGATAAACCAACGGTGGGTGATCCCAAGATAGATCACCAATATATTGGGTAACCTAACAGAGGTAAACATTAATGTTTCTCCTAAGATAATTAGGGAATATAATAGGACAGGTATTCCAAACGTAACACTCTATATTGCTGTGAAAGCTACAATGTAAGTATGTTATGGATTCATCAATATATGAATATAATTTATGATTTCTATGTGTTATTCCAAAATCTTATGATTTCATGCAGTATGTTAAAGAGATTATGTTTTTTGATTGAAAAATATGGTATCTAAGATTGATATGTATTCATGGAATAACGTTTTATTTTAATTTTTTATATCCATTACTGATATTTTTAGGCTCTTCCAAAGTTTTTGTAATATTTTTCATAGAGGAAAGGTAAGAGAAAGGAATAATTCAAGATGATTTTTATCAAGAATATATTTTCTGTTTTTATTCGATAAAGTAGAAGTGTGTAATCATAATTTTTTAGATGTAATTGTAATGGTTATTACCTAATTATCCTAATCAATAAACATGAAAATATCCCCAATGTAAATTCTTGGATTAACTCAAGATAGTTTAATGTTTAAGGATGGAGTTTTATAGATGGTATAAGAGGCCAGTTTGGATAAAATTATTTGATAGGATGTTGTTAAATTAAGATCCATAAATTATTTTTAATTTATAATCAAATACAAGTTATATAGAATTTATAGATTACAATGTTGCTAATTCTATGATATGTCAACATTCAGAATGATTTTTCTAAGAGGAAAAATGAAAGCTATAATAGTATGAAATATAGAGGAAAACAACCTCCCAAATTATCAAACTACGATGGTCGAAATTAGTACTGAACCGTTTTTTGGAGTGATGGAACAGTTGAATTAGGCTCTATAAGGTGGTGGTTTCCATGAATGAGAAAAAAAATTTATTTTTAGTTAGTAAATTTTTTTAAGTGCAATGAAATGATCATAATGAAAATGAGTTTCTGACGAAGTACTCAAATGAAGGAAGGAAGCTGGACTATAAGCAGTAAAGGTGTTGTGAATTTCTTTTTGACTAATTCAGATGTTTTTGGGTAATCAAATGAATTAGTATTAGGTATGCTATTTTTTATTCAGAATATGCCAACATGTTGTTTGATTTAGAGTTTACACATTGTTTCATTTCTAAGCCATTTTCTAGAAAATTCGGAATTCCATATAAAGATATGAATTCTGAACATGTTGTAGATACACCGGGAAGAAATGTTGCGACAAAAATAAATTATAAGATCCTCCATGTACTTTTGTGCAGAAAGAATCTATCCTAAAACCTTATTTTTTTTCCTCAAGTGGAGATTGATATTATTTCGGGTATTGATTGGCTTTACATTTATTATTCTAATATTGACTATAGAGCTAAAGAGGTTTCTTTTCAGAATGAATTTCTGTTTGTGTACAAGGATGAACCCTTACTTTTGATAACATATCATGAAGATAATAGTCTAGTAAAAGATGGAAATGAATTTTACCTTGAAAATATTGTTAATATCAAAGGAACTATTACTATTAATGATGTTATAGCGGTAAATGAGTATCTTGATGTTTTTTAGACGAGTATCGTAGTATAATACCTTATTAGGAAGTTCAATTTTCAGTCGAATTAATTCTTGATGCTATGAAAATTTCAAAACCCCCTTATCGAATGTATCAAATTGAACTTTTAGAGTTAATGAAGAAATTGCAGGAGTTAGTAGAAAAATGTTTCATTCGACCTAGAACATCACCATGGGGATCTCTTGTCTTGTTTGTTAAAAAGAAATATGGTTCGATGTGACAGGCATTAAATATAGATCCTTGAATAACATAACTATTAAGAAAAGTATCCTTTGCCTCAGATTGATGATATGTTGATTAAATCAATGAAGCTTAGAATTTTTCAATGATTGACTTGAGGTTTGGGTACCATCATTTGTTGTATAGGAAGAATCCATTCTAAATACATCATTTCATAATAGATATGGCCATTATGAATTTTTAGGTATGTTTTTGGGGTTAACAATTTCACTAGTTTATTCATGGATATTAAGAATATACACTTATGTGAGATCTTGGATAAGTATTGGGTTATGTTTATTGATGATATTTTGTTATATTTTAAAAGTAAAAATAAGAATGAATGTTATTTAAGCGTTAGATTGGAAACCATAAAACAAAATAAAATGTATAGAAAATTCAACAAGTGTGAGTTTTGGTAATAGAAAATTTCATCCCTAGTTCATATAGTTTCTAATGATGGAATAACTTAAGATCCAGCTAAAAAAGTTGTTACTGAATGGAACATACTTACAAATATTATCAAGATTCATAGTTTTTTTAGATGAGATGGTTATTACTAGAGGTTTTTTGAAAATTTTTCATGGTTATCTCGCCCACTGACTAAGTTAACTTGAGAAGGTGTTATGTTAATCTGGAAATAAGAATGTGTAGAATTTTTTCCAAAATTTAAATGAAGATTGGTGAATGCTCTAATTTTGGAATTACCTTTCAGGGATTGTGAATTGGTTATCTATAGTAATGATTTGTTTCATGGACTTGGTTGTATTCTAATGAATAATGATCACATAATTTCTTATGATTTATGTTAGTTGAATCCTCATGAGTTAAATTACCCTACACATGATATGGAATTAGATGCTATTGTTTTTTCTTAAAAAAATTGGAGACATCATATGTATGAATAAAAATATGAAATATATAAATACTATAAATGTATAAATTTTATATTCACTCAGAATGAATTGAACATGAGATATATAATATTGTTGGAATTAATCAAGGATTATGATTTCAAGATTCATTAACCTCCCCGAAAAAAATAACGTGGATGACGCTTTGAGTTAGAAATGTAATTCAACATTAACCATGTTATGATTGTAATGTGACCCTTTAATTAATTATTTGATGAAAATTGTCATGGATGTTTTGGGGAATGAAATTAAACTACATTGTTTCAGGTTTTAGCATAATCATCTATAGTAGACAGAATAAAGAATGTTTAGAATGAAGATTATGAGTTTCAGAAAAAGGTTAAATAGTTTTAGAATTCAAGATAACTAAATTAAAAATAGAAAAAAAATTGTATTTTCTGGTTCGTAAGGAGGTTATGTGTGCCTTTTGATTCATAGGTTAAGAAAGAGATATTATGTGCAAATAATAGTTTTTTTTTCTTTTCATCCTGACGTTACTCAAATGTATAGATATCATCAGGATTATTTGTAACATCCCAGGTAAATAAAGAATAAATAATTTTCATATTTATTAATATTTACGAATTAAATATTAATTTTATTTTAAAGGGGTTGCTATGTTCGATAGCGTACCCGATACACAACGATGAGTTTCATTGAATCTTACGTAGCACACTAGTAATAAAATAATATTATTTTAAATGTTAGTTAACAAGTAGCCGTTGTACTGGATGGAATGGATAGAAATAACTAAAATATGATTATATATGTTTTTAAATGTTTATACATTTACCCAATAAAATATAAAATCTTAAAATACGGAAAGAGTTCAATTTTACGGGCATATATACTCTAATTTTTACTAAAGGTTCACTTATCACCTTTTAATGGTGAACCGTCATTAAATATAGTTTTGATCACTCTTATAATTTATTTTGGACCAAATATAACTCTTCTTTAGAATCGGGAAATCAAAATTTACTTTGTGTAAATTTTTGGTACCTTTCTGATAAAGTTCATTTTTTTATGAATAGTGTAAAATGTTGTATTTTAATTCAAAACCCCTTTTTAATCTAATTTATTTATATGATTAGATTATTATTTTAATTGGTTTTAAAGTGAAATTAGAAAATATTTTTACCAGTTAATCCAATGGTGGTCATTGGAATCAATTTCACTTTGAAATTGGACTTAAACTGGTGTTAATCTTTTGATACTTATTGTTTCACAAAAACACTCTATTTGTCATGACAGCGGGAATTAATTATTAAATTAATTAATTTGACTTATATGTTTTGAATTTTGTAAAATGGACTTCATTTTTGAATTCGGAATATCAAATATAGCTCAGGGTGAATTTTTGGTAATTTTCTGAAAAACTTCAATTTTTGATGAATAGTGAAACCACTAAGTGGAAATCAGGAAAACTGATTTTTCAGTTAAATGAAAGTTTACCACTAATGTGTATTGAATTTTGAAAATCCGACATACATGGTTGTCATTAATAAGTAAAATGTGGTTCAATGAGATTAAAATAATTTTTTGGTGAATAGTATCTTTTTTTCATTAATCGCGATTAGAGGTAATTAGTGTAGTTTAAGGTAAAAATGGTATTATAAGAATGTGAAAACACCATGAAACTTGTCCTACACCTATTGGGTGAGTCATGGCCGACCAAGACAAGCCATGGGACAACTTGGGGACCCCATGGAGCCACTTTATTTGGAAAATGACATTAATATATTTTTATTTAATGTTAAAGTGAAAATGACACTAACATAAATTGTTTTACTAAAATAATTTTTGAGTGGGGTTATACAAGTCCAAATTTTGATTATAAATAGTCCTTGGAAAGCTAAAACGATTTAATACATCATAGTAGTTTTTTTATAATTTTTAGACATTAAATAAATTAAATTATTTATGACATAATAATGATGCAACGATGACATCATTATTTGATGATTTAAATAAAATGGAAAGATAATGAAAAATATAAAACCTACACATGGCCAAAACCAATTGGATGAGTGGATTTCAAACCCTTATCACCTTATCCAAGAATTATTTCAATGTGGGACCTTTTAAAACCGAAACACATTTTCAAATAAAGTAATATTTATTTACTTTCCAAAAGTGCCTCTCCTCTCCTCTTATAAAAGGCCCCCACCTCTACCTCATTACACACACTCCTCAAGCCTTTGGCTCGGCCAAACCCTGCCCAATTACTCTCTCCACATACCTATCCTCATCCTAGAGGATCCCCTTTGGGCAGAATCCTTTCAAAGGAAGCATTTAGGCTCAAATCAAAAAGGAGTTACACTTTTAAAGGTAATTCATTCTCTCTTGTTCATTTGTTTTATTTTGCTTCTCCAACCCTCTAAACTCTTTTTATTTACTTATTTTGTAACAAAAACAGTATATTAAATACACTAGGATGTTGTTATAATATTTATTTGAGCTACACTCTCACACAACTACATCAAATGGTTAAAGAACATACGGTTTCCGTGGATGGCGAAATTCTGCGTCCCGAAACGATGATTGTTCAATACCCATTTAACACCTTCAAGGGTGGCCATTATGATGTCACTATTTTTATATATGATATATAATATGTTTATGTTTTCTTTAAGCTTCTGTATTTTTCATTTTTGGCATACCTTTATGGTTTCCATTATGGGTAAACACGATATCTTCATTTTAGGAAGTGCGGACTACTGCCCCCTCAAAGTGATGTGATTCGTTAATGCCATATGTGGGACGTGTAAAGGATGGATTTAAAGTTATTATATATGATGTTATACTGGAATTATAATATACCTCTATATCATTATTATTTCTTTCCATTAAAGTATGAGATAGAAATGAAAGTAGCGTTCATGCGTACGTACGGCTTACCGTCTCCATGAACGGTGCATTTCATTTCTTATCCCCAAATGTAATGTACTATTAAAATTAAATGTATATAATGTATATATATAATTAATGATATATCTAAATGAAGAATATAATTCTGGAATTAAAATATACATACCTCTCATTTAGTTTTAATTCCATTAATATGACAAAGAAATGAAAGTAGCGTTCATGCGTACGTACGACTTACCGTCTCCATGAATAGTGCATTTCATTTCTTACCTCTAAATGATTATGTAATATTATAAATACATGTATATGCTGGATATATATGATATATATGATATCCAAATCAGGAATTTCATTCTGGATATAAAGAACCTTTGACCACACAAACAACATGTAATTGTAAGAAGTCCACTTTTGACTTAAGAACCAAATATTGACAAAACAAACATTATTAACTTAAATGGTTACATAATGATTATAACATGGCAATAAGTGATATAAAAAGAATAATGAACTTTAAAAAGGTTCTTAATCAAGTATAAATCAACTCAAGTTTATTATTCATGACATTAATGAACGATCGAGTCAAGTCGGACCCGAGGTAAGGGACTTCGTCTCAATCTCCTTTCATTGAGGCATATTTCGTTTTATACACAACTTTCTTTTATACGGTGTATAAACCCCCTTTGACTTTTACTTTTATAAAAAAGGATTCTTTTTCTATGAAGTGTTTTACTAAACGACAAAAAGAAATGTTTTTTTAACGTACGCGGTGACAACGACCTTTTCCGCCGCCGCGAGTATTATTTGGTCTTTGGCTTTCTCAACAAGCCGTAATGTTTTTAGAATAAAATAAATACCATATACTCTTTTATGTATTTTGGTATTGAAAATGGTTTTGAAAAAAAAGGATTCTATTATGTCAATATATTTACATTGTGATTGAAATGTAGAAATGTTATCATTCCTTTATATTGATTTTATGTTTTATGATTTTATACTGGTACTTGGACATTTTAACGGGTGGTTACATTATAAACCATATGACAGTTGGTGTCGTGAATACCAGGATGGGTGGTTACGTTATAACCTCCAATGCATTGGGTATGGAAGTCGGCCGTATGGCTATTCCATTATGTATGTATGTAAATTGTCCGTATGGATATTCCATTAAGTGATATGTGTGGAAGTCAACCGTATGGTTATTCCACTTAAGTATGTTTATGTCCCAAGTTACCATTATATATTCTATGTGTTCTTTATATGGGTTTTATGGTAATCCTTTGGTTACAAAAAGGTAAGTAATGATACTTTATTCAGTGATGATTTTTTTTACTACTTCATGAAGGTGAAGGTATTACTTTGATATTGTATACATGGTTTACTTGATGTTTGAAAAACTAACAGTTTTCATTCTCTTTTTATCCCTTACTGAGCTTTTTATGCTCACCCCAAGTTTTTCGAAATGTTTTTCACAGGACATAAAGTGGAATAAGCTCAAGGATGGGATCAAGGGAATTTCATGCTATCTAAAACATGGAATCTAGATATATTTCTTTTTAAGTGTTTTTATTTTATGGAGACTTAGTAGAAGTGTCTACTTTGTAATCTTTAAAGATGTAATAGTTATGTTCTAATTCTCTAAAACTCTAAACCTGAAAATATCCTCGACGTGAATTATTCATTTAATTCAATATTAAGTAAGGTTTAAGGCTGGGGCCTTATAGTTGGTATCAGAGGTCGGTTTAGACATCTTTAGGAGTTATAAAAGTGTTAAATTATAATATGATTGAAATGATATAGCATTTACGGATTACCATGTTGCTTCTCCTAAGATATTTCTGTGTTCAGAATGGTTTTCCGCAGAGGAAACAAAGCAGCTATGTTGGGACGGCATCAGGAGGAAGATAACCTTCCAAATCAGCAACCTGAGATGGTTGGAATCGGAACTAAACAGTTTGTTGTAGTGATGGAACAGTTGAATCAGGCTATAAATGGTGGTGGTATCCATGCACGAGATCAGCCAGATCAACCGCAGAGGAACATGTTAGTGGTGGAACATTTCATGAGGCAACATCCGCCATCATTCTGAGGATCATCTGACCCTATGCAAGCTGAAGGATGGATTAAAGCACTGGAGAAGATTTTTGATGTCATGGGGTGTTCAGAACATCAAAAGGTTAGTCTTGCGGTTTACCGTTTTGAAGGTGAAGCTGATCAGTGGTGGTCGATGGTGAAAAATATAAGGGATAGTGATGAAATTGAGGATCTTCACTGGGACGAATTCAAAGGTATGTTTCTTGAAAAATATTTTCCTAAGGTGGTTCGTCTTAGGATGGAAAAACAGTTCCTAGAATTGAGGCAGGAGGATGATTCAGTGGCTACTTATGAAGAAAAGTTCACTCGATTGGCAAGGTATGCTCCAAACGTCATACGAGATCTTGATAGTAAAATTAACCGTTTTTACTCAGGTTTAAAGCCAAAGTATCGAAGGGCTTTAGCTTCTCGTGAGTTCAAAAGTTATGAAAAACTTGTTCGATGTACGGAGAAGGTGGAAATGGAGTTTGCCGATGATCAGGTGTTCTATGACAAACAACAGAATAAGAGATCTAGTTGGCAGGAAAAGGGGAAGAATTCATCAAAGAAGCAAGGAGGTAAGAAAACCAAATATCCATCCTGTGAGAAGTGTGGTAAAATGCATCCTGGAGAATGTTTATCCAAGTCTGGTAAGTGCTTTCGGTGTGGTAAGTCTGGTCATATTGCTCGTAACTATAATGAAGATGATCAAGCAGGAAATGAAAAGCCAACGGTAAGATGTTTTAAGTGTAATGAAATGGGTCATTATGCATATGAGTGTCCGACAAGGAGCATGAGTGATGGAAAGCAGTTAGACTACAAGCAGAAAGGGGTGGTAAAATCCTTTGCAACAACTTCAGCAGATGTTGGGCCATCGAATGAAGTGGTATCAGCTCCAGGGAGCTCAGTATTTTTCGAAGAATGACTTGAGGTCGGGGTACCATCAGTTGAAAGTAAAAGAAGCAGACGTTCCGAGGACTGAGTTCCGTACTAGATATGGCCATTATGAATTTTTAGTTATGCCTTTTGGGTTAACCAATGCACCTGTTGTATTCATGGACCTTATGAATAAAATTTTCCATGACTTCTTGGATAAGTTTGTGTTTGTGTTTTGAGGTTTGTGAAGAGGTTATGTGTGCCTTGTGATTCACAGTTGAAGAATGAGTTGTTATGTGAGGCTCATAGTTCCCTGTTTTCAGTTCATCCTAGCAGTACTAAGATGTACAGAGATCTGCGGGAGTATTACTGGTGGGATGGAATGAAAAGAGACATTGATGATTTTACTGTGAAGTGTTTGACATGTCAACAGGTTAAAGCAGAGCGGCAGTTACCGAAAGGGATGCTTCAGCCTTTACCAGTGCCAGAGTGGAAATGGGAAAACATATCCATGGACTTTGTTGTGGGATTACCGAGGACATCTCGAGGTAATAATGCAATCTGGGTTATTGTTGATCGCTTGACCAAATCTGCTCATTTCCTTTTTATACGAGATACTTTCTCTCTTGATCAACTTTCTCGTTTGTATCTTAAAGAGATAGTCAGGTAACATGGAGTTCCTCTCTCCATTGTATTGGATCGTGAACCTAGGATTACTTCTAACTTTTGGAAAGGACTTCAGAAGTCGTTGGGTACTGAATTAAATTTTAGTACAGCTTTTCATCCTCAATCAGATGGGCAGTCAGAACGAACAATTCAGAAATTGGAGGATATGATACGAGCTTGTTTAATGGATTATCAGGGATGTTGGGACCAACATCTTTCTTTGGTTGAATTTTCTTATAATAACAGCTTTCATTCCAGTATACAGATGGCACCATTTGAGGCATTATATGGGAAGCGGTGTCGAACTCCAGCATTTTGGGATGAAGTGGGTGAAAGGAAGCTGATGGGACCAAAATTGGTAGAAGAGATGGCAGAAAAAGATCAGTTGATTCAGAATCACATGAGAACAGATCAGAGCAGGCAGAAGAGTTATGCGGATAACCGGAGGAATGATCTATCTTTTGAGGTAGGTGATCATGCTTTTCTCAAGGTTTCTCCTTGGAAAAGTGTGATGAGATTTGGTAAGAAAGGAAAGTTGAGTCCATAGTTGGTTGGACCATACGAAATTCTGGAAAGAGTTGGATCAGTTGCATACCGAGTGGCTTTACCTCCGAGTTTATCTTAGGTACACAATGTTTTTCACGTTTCGATGTTGAGAAAGTATATGCCAGATCCATCTCATGTTTTGAGTCCAGAGGTAGTTTAGCTGTAAGAGAACCTATCTTATGAGGAACAACCGGTCCAGATTCTTGACCACAGGGAGCAAGTGTTACGGAATAAGGTGATTCATCAGGTAAAGGTTTTGTGAAAAAACCATGTGATCGAAGAGGCAACGTGGGAATCTGAAAATGCTATGAGGGATAAATACCCCCACTTATTTTGATAAGTGAATAAAATTGCGAGGACACAATTCCCAAAAGGGGGGAAGGATGTAACATCCCAGGTAAATAAAGAATAAATAATTTTCATATTTATTAATATTTACGAATTAAATATTAATTTTATTTTAAAGGGGTTGCTATGTTCGATAGCGTACCCGATACGCAACGATGAGTTTCTTTGAAACTTACGTAGCACACTAGTAATAAAATAATATTATTTTAAATGTTAGTTAACAAGTAGCCATTTTACTGGTGGGAATGGATAGAAATAACTAAAATATGATTATATATGTTTTTAAATGTTTATACATTTACCCAATAAAATATAAAAGCTTAAAATACGGAAAGAGTTCAATTTTACGGGCATATATACTCTAATTTTCACTAAAGGTTCACTTATCACCTTTTAATGGTGAACCGTCATTAAATATAGTTTTGATCACTCTTATACTTTATTTTGGACCAAATATAACTCTTTTTTAGAATCGGGACATCAAAATTTACTTTGTGTAAATTTTTGGTACCTTTCTGATAAAGTTCATTTTTTATGAATAGTGTAAAATGTTGTATTTTAATTCAAAACCTATTTTTAATCTAATTTATTTATATGATTAGATTATTATTTTAATTTGTTTTAAAGTGAAATTAGAAAATATTTTTACCAGTTAATCCAATGGTGGTCATTGGAATCAATTTCACTTTGAAATTGGACTTAAACTGGTGTCAATCTTTTGATACTTATTGTTTCACAAAAACACGTTATTTGTCATGACAGCGGGAATTAATTATTAAATTAATTAATTTGACTTATATGTTTTGAATTTTTTAAAATTGACTTCATTTTTGAATTCGGAATATCAAATATAGCTTAGGGTGAATTTTTGGTAATTTTCTGAAAAACATCAATTTTGATGAATAGTGAAACCACTAAGTGGTAATCAAGCAAACTAATTTTTCAGTTAAATGAAAGTTTACCACTAATGTGTATTGAATTTTGAAAATCAGACATACATGGTTGTCATTAATAAGTAAAATGTGGTTCAATGAGATTAAAATAATTTTTTGGTGAATAGTAACTTTTTTTCATTAATCGCGATTAAGGTAATTAGTGTAGTTTAAGGTAAAAATGGTATTATAAGAATGTGAAAACACCATGAAACTTGTCCTACACATATTGGGTGAGTCATGGCTGACCAAGACAAGCCATGGGCCAACTTGGGGACCCCATGGAGCCACTTTAGTTGGAAAATGACATTAATATATTTTTATTTAATGTTAAAGTGAAAATGACACTAACATAAATTGTTTTACTAAAATAATTTTTGAGTGGGGTTATACAAGTCCAAATTTTGATTATAAATAGTCATTGAAAACATAAAAATATTTCCTACATCATATTATTTTTTGTATAATTTTTAGACATTAAATAAATTAAATTATTTATGACATAATAATGATGCACCGATGACATCATTATTTGATGATTTAAATAAAATGGAAAGATAATGAAAAATATAAACCCTACACATGGCCAAAACCAATTGGATGAGTGTATTTCGAACCCTTATCACCTTATCCACGAATTATTTCAATTTGAGACCTTTTAAAACTGATACACATTTTCAAATAAAGTAATATTTCTTTACTTTCCAAATGTGCCCCTCCTCTCCTCTTATAAAAGGACCCCACCTCTACCTCATTACACACACTCCTCAAGCCTTTGGCTCGGCCAACCCCTGCCCAATTACTCACTCCACATACCTCTAATCATCATAGAGGATCCCCTTTTGGAACAATCCTTTCAAAGGAAGCCTTTAGGCTCAAATCAAAAAGGAGTTACACTTTTAAAGGTAATTCATTCTCTCTTGTTCATTTGTTTTATTTTGCTTCTCCAACCCTCTAAACTCTTTTTATTTACATATTTTGTAACAACACCAGTATCTTAAATATACTAGGATGATGTTATAATATATATTTGAGCTACACTCTCACACAACTACATCAAATGGTTAAAGAACATACGGTTTCCATGGATGGCGAAATTCTGCCTCCCGAAACGATGATTGTTCAATACTCATTTAACACCTTCAAGGGTGGCCATTATGATGTCAATATTTTTATATATGATATATAATATGTTTATGTTTTCTTTAAGCTTATTTATTTTTTATTTTTGGAATACCTTTATGGTTTCCATTATGGGTAAACACGATATCTTCATTTAAGGAAGTGCGGACTACCGCCCCCTCAAAGTGATGTGATTCGTTAATGCCATACGTGGGACGTGTGAAGGATGGATTTAAAGTTATTATATATGATGTTATACTGGAATTATAATATACCTCTATATCATTATTATATCTTTCCATTAAAGTATGAGATAGAAATGAAAGTAGCGTTCATGCGTACGTACGGCTTACCGTCTCCATGAACGGTGCATTTCATTTCTTATCCCCAAATGTAATGTACTATTAAAATTACATGTATATAATGTATATATGTAATTAATGATATATCTAAATGATGAATATAATTCTGGAATTAAAATATACATACCTCTCATTTAGTTTTAATTCCATTAATATGACAAAGAAATGAAAGTAGCGTTCATGCGTACGTACGGCTTACCGTCTCCCGGAACGGTGCATTTCATTTCTTACCTCTAAATGATTACGTAATATTATAAATACATGTATATGCTGGATATATATGATATATATGATATCCAAATTAGGAATTTCATTCTGGATATAAAGAACCTTTGACCACACAAACAACATGTAATTGTAAGATGTCCACTTTCGACTTAAGAACCAAATATTGACAAAACAAACATTATTAACTTAAATGGTTACATAATGTTTATAACATGGCAATAAGTGATATAAAAAGAATAATGAACTTTGAAATGGTTATTAATCAAGTATAAATTAACTCAAGTTTATTATTCAGGAGATTAAAGAACGATCGAGTCAAGTCAGACCCGAGGTAAGGGACTTCGTCTCAATCTCCTTTCAATGAGGCATATTTCGTTTTATACACAACATTCTTTTATATGGTGTATAAACCCCATTTGACTTTTAATTTTATACAAAAGGAATCTTTTTCTATGAATCGTTTTACTAAAAGACAAAAATGAATGTTTATTTAACGTACGCGGTGACAACGACCTTTTCCGCCGCCGTGAGTATTATTTGGTCTTTGGCTTTCTCAACAAGCCGTAATTTTTTAGAATAAAATAAATACCATATACTCATTTATGTATTTTGGTATTGAAAATGGTTTTGAAAAAAAATGATTCTATTATGTCAATATATTTACATTGTGATTGAAATGTGTAAATGTTATCATTTCTTTATATTGGTTTTGTGTTTTATGATTTTATACTGGTACTTGGACATTTTAACGGGTGGTTACGTTATAAACCATATGACGGTTGGTGCCGTGAATGCCAGGATGGGTGGTTACGTTATAACCTCCAATGCATTGGGTATGGAAGTCGGCTGTATGGCTATTCCATTAAGTATGTATGGAAATTGGCCGTATGGCTATTCCATTAAGTGATATGTGTGGAAGTCAACCGTATGGTTATTCCACTTAAGTATGTTTATGTCCCAAGTTACCTTTATATATTCTATGTGTTCTTTATATGGGTTTTATGGTAATCCTTTGGTTATAAAAAGCTAAGTAATCATACTTTATTCAGTGAAGATTTTTTTTACTACTTCATGAAGGTGAAGGTATTACTTTGATATAGTATACATGGTTTACTTGATGTTTGAAAAACTAACAGTTTTCATTCTCTTTGTATCCCTTACTGAGCTTTTTATGCTCACCCCATGTTTTTCGAAATGTTTTTCACAGGACATAAAGTGGAATAAGGTCAAGGATGGGATCAAGGGAATTTCATGCTATCTATAACATGGAATCTAGACATCTTTCTTTTTAAGAGTTTTTATTTTATGGAGACTTAGTAGAAGTGTCTACTTTGTAATCTTTAAAGATGTAATAGTTATGTTCTAATTCCCTAAAACTCTAAACCTGAAAAGTTCCTCGATGTTAATTATTCATTTAATTCAATATTAAGTAAGGTTTAAGGCTAGGGGCTTATATTATTACTGGTGTAATGGAATAAAAATATATTTTTCTAAAATTATGTTGATGTTTTTAAATTTTCAACATGTTAATATAGAATTAATGTTTCCAGATTGTATGCTTCATCATTTTCCAATACTTAAATGGAAATGGTAAATGTGTCCATGGATTTCGTAGTTATATTACCAAATACTTCTATATGTAACAATGGAATTTGGGTTATTGTTGATCAATTGACTAAATCTACTCATTTTATTCCTATTTGAGAGACTCTATCTCTAGATCAACATTATCGATTTTATATTAAAGAGATAGAAACGTTACCTGGATTTACCCTCTCCATTGCATCTAATTGTGATCCTATTTTCACTTCAATCTTTTTGAAGCTCCTTTAGTAGTCATTTGGAACTGTATTAAATTTATGTACAACATTTCATCCTCAAACAGATATTCATTCAGAGTTATCAATTATGACATTGGAAGATATGTGATGTGCCTATTTAATGAATTACTAGGGATTTGGGGACCAACATATTACTTTGGATGAGTCTTCATATAATAATAGTTTTCATTCAAATATAGATATGGAACTATTTGAGGCATTATATGGAAATTAGTGTTGAAATACAACTTTTTCAAATGATGTAGGGTAAAAGAAGTTGATGGGGCAATAATTGGTAGTAGAGATGGAAAACAAAGTTCAATTAATTAAGATGCAAATAAGAACAACTCAAAGTTGGAGGAAGAGTTATATAGTAAACCAGAAGAAGGATGTTTCTTTCAAGGTAGGTGTCCATGTCTTTCTCAAAGTTTCCCCATGGAAAAGTCTGATTCATTTTGGTTAGAATGGAAAGTTGAGTCCCATGATCATTAGAATTTTTGAAATCCTAAAAAATTTGGATACATTACCCACAGAGTGGATTTAAGTCCTAGATTATCCTAGGTACACAAAATTTTTCATGTTCAAATGTTGAGAATGATTATGCAGGATCCAATTCATGTTTTGAGTCCATAGGTAGTTTAGTTGAAAGAGAATCTTACTTATAAAGAACAATCAGTCGAGATTCTTAATCGAAGTGAGAAATTGTTGTGGAATAATGTAATTCATTAGGTAAAGGTTTTGTGAAAAAACCATATGTTTGAAGAAGAAGAATGGGAATCTAAAAATTCAATGTTGGATAAATACAGCCACTTATTTGATAACATAATAGAAGTGCGGGTACATAACTCACAAAAGGGGGGAAGGATAGAAACATAACGGGTATTTATACAATAGTACATTTTAATTTCTATTAATATTTATGAATAAGATATTATTTTTAAATTAAAGGTGATTTTTTGTCTAATAGCTTACTCAAAATAAAAAAAATGGGAACTAATGAAATCAGACATTGTACACAACTTCGAGTTATAATGAAAAATAATATAATGATATTAATAATTTAAATGGTAGTTAGTGTCTAGAATTTGTATCAATGAGAATGAATAGAAATAATTAATGTATGATTATACATGATAGTTAAATTTCATTACATTTATCTGATAAATTATAAAGGCTTATATAATAACATATCCGATTTTCCTCATGAAATACTCTAATATTATTAAAAGGTCGTTTTAACACCTTTTGATGATGAGATCATTTTTAATATATTTTTTTTCAGTTTTATATGTTATTTTTGAATAAATAAACAACTTCTATAGAACCATGACAAACAAAATTTTTTCAGATAGATTTTTGTTAATTTTTTTGATAATGTTCATTTTTTTAATGAATAGTAAAAATAAAACATTTTTAGTCAAAACTGCATTTTCATCTAATTTATTTATATAGATATATTGTACATTTAATTGGTTTTAAAGTGTTATTAGATTATATTTTTATCATTTAATATTATTTTTTTCATTTTATGTAATTTCACATTGAATTTGGACATAAACACATGTCAATCTATGGATAGTTTTTACTTCCTAAAAACACGATTTTTGGTTTTGACGGCAGAAATTAATTTTAAATTAATATTGGTAACTTTTTTGTTTTTAATTTAGAAAAATATATTAAATATTGGTAATAATGAGATATAAATTTAGTAAATAGTTACCTTTTATTATTATACATTATGAAAAGTAACTTTGGTAATAATTTTATTTACGATGGTTAAAGTGTAAATCTAGTAAATACGGGTAAACAATAATATTATAATAATATTAAACTACCATAAAATGTGTCCTAATAATATTATATGAGATATATCCGACCATAGGAATCAATTGGTAGATTTTTGGGCCCCATTGATCCACATTTAAGTGAAAATGACATTTTATAAAAATTAATTTAATGTAAAGATAAATATTACAAAAACATGTCTTTTTTACTAAAATATTTTTTATATGGGGTTATATATGTGATAAATTATACTATAAATAGTATGTATAAATATTAAAAAATTTCATACATCATGTTAGTTTAATTATAATTTTTAGACCTCATATAAATATATATATGTTATAAACAATGATGATGTATTGATTACCTTATGAATGAATGATTTAGATAAATGAGAATATAAATATTAAAATATATATTAAAATAAATTTTTTTGGCCATAAAAAAATTTTATGTATGATTAAAACATGTTATATTTGAATTAATAAGTCTTTTTTTAAGATAATAAATTTGTTTTGGATTTTTAAAAATTCATTATATGAAGAGTTAAAAAATTGACAAAAATGAGTTTTTTTTAAATAATACTATTTTATTAAATGATATTATAGTCCAAAAAATATATGATTAGGCCTAGTGAAATAGATAATTTAGAAACATTCATTAATAAACCAATTTATTTAATATTTCAATTTTATTCTAAAAATATTAACAATATATAATGAATATACAAGAAGATATGGTAAGAGTTAAATTAGTTATCTATGTTTTAATGCTAAAAGATAGGGTTACATTTGTAACCTAGACGTGTCTAAAACCTATTGGTTGAGTGTTTTTAGATCTGAAAGAATCATATATTAGAAATAAATGACTTTGTGACCATTTGAAATAGTAAATTATTTTATAATATAATAATAATTCAAAACATTTCTAATGTGCCCCTCTTCCCTCTTATATAAGGTAATCACCCACAACCATTTAATAAAATGTATCAAGCCACTTGGATCATCAAAATTATTAAAATATAACCTCCCTAATGTCCTAATTTTCCCTTAGAAACTTTACATTGGGAATAATTCAATCCATTAAATCCTTTAAGCTCAAATAAAAATGAGTCAACCGATTTAGTTGAAAGGTCGTCTCTCAAGTTTGTATCTATTATTTTCCTTCTCCAATCCTTATGATCTTCTTATTATTATTAATAATAAAAACAATAATGTCCTCAACATACTAGGATATTGTTATGATATTGATTATAACTACACTTAAACACAAATCCATCTAATGGAAACAAAAATACTATTTCTGTATATGGCCAACTATAGCCTCGTATAATGATTATTGTTTGATTTTCCCATACCACCTCTCATGGTTTCCATTTTGCTGGAACTATATTTATATATGATATTTATTATATTTATATTGTCTCTATGAATTTTAAATTTTTATTTATAATAATATTGTTATTCTTTTCATGACGTGTAATTATGATAATTTCATTTGAGGAAGTGCAGACTATCACCCCCTAAAAGTGATATGACTCATTTATGACATACATGGAATTTATAAACGATGGAGTTAATGAAATTAAGTAATTGTAATAAAATATTATATGATATTGGAATCGTAATATAACTATGTATCATTTATTTTTCTTTCCACTAAATATGAAAAATAAATTAAAGTAGCATTTGTGCGTTCATACGGCTTGTAGTTTCAATGAAATGTGCATTTAACTTCTTATCTCCATGTGTTAAGTGATTTTATAAATACATATATATACTGTATATATAGTATATTTTAATAATGAATATCATTATAGAGATTATTTACATTTGATTACAAGGACAATTACCTCAATACAAGTTTATTTTCGACTCAACTACCGAATATCGAAAAAACGACTGATATTAAACTAAATAATTATATAATGTTTATAATATGGTAATAAGTAATATAAAAGGAATAATAAACGTGAAAATGGATCTGAATAATGTATATATTAACTTTAGTGTATTGTTTATGAAGAACAAGGAATATATGTAATGAGTTAGAATCAAGGTGGGGGACTTCTTCTCAATCTCTTTTCATTGAGGCATATTTTGATTTATACCTAAATTTTATTTATATATTTTATAAATCCCTTTGACATTTAATATCCTTTAAAGGGATTATTTTTTCTATGAATTGTTTTAATAAATGGAAAAAATAATGTTTCTTTTTAACGTATTCGGGGACAACATCATTTCCTCCACAACGAGCATTATTTCATATTTGGCTTCCTTAACAAGATGAAATGTTTTTAAATGGAAAATAAATACCATAATACTTTTTTATGTCTTTTGTAATTAAAATTGGTTTTTAGAAATAATTTATTAGGACAATATATTGAAATGATATATTCTGTTTTAATGAGGAAAAGTTATGTTTCTTTTATTCTTGTTTTATGTGTTATGAATATGTTTTAGTTATTGGTCATTGTTTACGTATACGGGTGGTTCCATGAAAAGATGATGATAGGTGAGCCTGACATAACTATCCAATGCATTTTGTATCATGATAGAGGTTAACATTAATTTTTCTCCTAAGAGATTTAGGAAATATATTGTGATATGTGTTCCAAATGTAACTTCCTATGTAGATATGAATGAAATAGTGTATGTATGTTCTAGATGAACAAAGTTACCATTATGATTTATGATTTTTATGTATTATTCATAATTTATATGATTTCACGAGAAAAGAAAAAGTTATTATTTTTTATGATTGAAAAGTATGGTATTTTAGATTTTTATAAATTCAGGTAATAATATTTAATTTCCTTATTTTATATTCCTTTATGATCTTTTTATTCTCATTCCATGCTTTTGAAATGATTTTCATAGGGTATAAGGAAGTGTTAGAGAAAGGGAAAAATCAAGATGATTTTTATGAAGAAAAAAATTCCTATTTTTGGTGGATAATGTAATAGTGTCAACTTTTTTATTTTTGAGATGTAATTGTAATTATTATGGCCCAATTATCTAAAACTCTAAACCTAAAAAGATGCACAATGTGAATTTTTGATTTAACTCAAGATTATGTAACATTTAATGCTATATCCATATATATTGAAAGTAACTATAGAGGCTGAGAATGGAAAAGGGATGGGTGTGGCCAATCATGAAGGCTCAATGTGGAGTGATGTGGTGAGGGAGGAGGTTCACTTTTATAATTGAGGTGAGGGGAACTTTTGGAAACCCCACAAATATTATTTTTTTATAAAATCTAACCCCATACCAAAATATCCAAAATTTCCCAATTTAGAGAATGACATGAGATATGGTTTTAATATCATCAACCAATAAATATTTGACAAGTTTTACCTCAATTTAAACCTCATTATTTTAATTAGAACTTTATTATTCAATAAATTTTTTACTAGGGTAACAAATAATTAAATATTAAAGGGTTCAATATTTACTTATTTAATTAAAAATAAACCATAAATAAAATGAATATAATATTTTTACAATATCGTAATTATTATAAATATTTTAAAAATGTTTAATGGTTTTTAAATTATTTAATAAAATTTTATTTGGATAATTAATCGATACTATGTGTTTTGACAATATATAAATATTTATTTTTAAAAAAATTCACATATCATGTTAACTTAAAACCAACTATTTTATTATAGTTCCAAAAGGAAAATGTTATATAAAAAATTCATTAGACATGTTAGTTAGCCAAAATTTTATATACTTTAATATTTTTAATAACATTTATTTGGTATCTCTATTATTAAAATAATCACTACATCAATTTGATGTAATTATTTAATATAAATATTTAGGAATATGTATTAAATATAAAATACTATGATAAATATAATTCTTTTATATTTCCGAATAATATTTTTAGTCAAATTTATCTTTTGAAGAATCCATTATTTAAAATTTTTTATTTATTAAATTATGAATTTGGAAACGTTAACATTACATTAAATAAAATATTATTAGTGTCACAATCCCTTAATTAATGCTTTAAATAGTAAATAACTTGACACTAGGATGATTATAGTTGAGATATAGTCAACCAAAATGATTGGTAACGTTTTTTTATATTTTAATTGGTATTATTATTTTAATAAAATCTATATTATTTATTTTTCATCTGTTAAATAATTTCTACATCATTAATGTATAATATATTCAAGAAATTATTTATTTTCTAAAAATTACAAAATAAATATCCGTGATAAATAAATACGTCTTAAATTTAAAAATAATATTTATAGCTGAATTTATTTATTTTATGGATATATATTAAAATTTATTCTTCTATTAAAATTTCAGTGATATAAATTTATCTTTCCATTCATTAAACAAATTAAATGTCCTAATCTCATACAAAATGATTCAAATGGATACTATTTCGAACCAGTGATTATTTCGGAAAAAACTCATCCAGTGATATTAATACAGATTTAGGCTAATTTTATAATAGGATTTTAACCCATAATTACCGGATTTAACCTTTTTCTGTGTTAAAAAAACCTTATCGAATTTACTATTCATAATTCCAAATATATATATATATTTTTAAATTTAAAACCTACAGATTTCAAATACGAAATCCATTATTCAAAATTCAAAACATAGAATTTGAAGTAATTAAAATTAAATTATTCCTTTTTTTGGAAAGAGAGAAAAAATTTAAAAGTTAAAACATTGCAAATGGTTAAAATGTTTTTACATCTAAAATCAATGTAAAATTAATTCTAATCACATACAATATATTGATTGATAGAAATATATTATATTTCTTCTTTAAAACCATTAAATGTTATAATTTAAACTTATAAATTATTTTGGTGAAAAAATTTGTTTCCAACAAAAATATTAAGTATTATATTTCACTATTAATCAAAATATGTATGTTATTAGAAAAATCCAATAAATTATTCCTAAGTAATATTTTATTTCCTACTTCAAAAGAATATTTTATGTTGTCGTATAGAAATTATTAATGTGTTAAATTATTAATTTAAAATTTGTTTTCCATTAAAAGCAAGAAAATTATCCTTATGAAAAATATATGTTTTTATACATCAAATTGGGTTTATTAATACCTTATGAAAAAATATCTATTGGAAGAATATAAAAAATATTTTATTAAGTATATTAAATATATATTTCCTTTAATATCATTTATTAATAGTAATTCATATATACAAATATATAATTGATTTATATATTTAATAAATAATTTATAACAAAAGACTTCACCAAACATGTTCATAAGTTAGTAATATTTATTCATGATAATAATAAAAAAATCAAACTAGTTCATGATGGTCAAAAAAACCTTGAAAAAACAAAACGTTTATAATAAATATTTTATCAAATAAATCTTCCTTATGTTAGAAATTAAAATGATTATTTGACTATTTAAGCATATGGTATTGGATTAGTACCCTTTCATTTCATCTCTATATAATTACATTAATTTGTAAAGTAAATCTATTACTATTCACAATTGGACTAATGAGAAAACTATGCCATGAACGCACCCAAAACAATTAAAATAATGAAATATTATCAATGAATTTTTTGTAAAATGTTATAAAAGGACCACATAAGATATTGTAAATATGAGTATAGTTTTTAATGATTTAATATAATTCTTTAATCCTATATATTTGAGGATATGTTATGAAAAATTAATGGTAAGTGCGAGGTGAGGGTTTCTGATCTCACTTTTACTTCTGTGAGATATATGCCTTATTCACCATTTAATTCAGGTGTGTGGTGTATATATATGGACATTTGATATATTAAATCATAAATATAATTATATTCCTGGTATTAAGTGTTAAATTTTATAATTTTTACTTTTTGGAGTCATATGATTCAATTTATTACAAAGTGGTAAAATGATTCTTTACCTAATTTCCATTTTTTGTGTCAAACTTATACTTCCTTGATTATTTCATAATATTATTAACTATGAAATGAATTTTGATAATCTGATGATTTTATTTAAACATTTTATGTGCATGCATAGTGAATACACATAATTGATTAATTTTATTAATGCACCCTTCAATGATAAAATTATTATAAAGGACTTTATTTGAAAAAATATATTTTCAATGTTTATATTAAAATTCTATTTTTTTCCCCTGAGGGTTTTTTTTAATTATCTCAATAAATGTTTTAAATATTACTTCATGGTTGATTAAATTTATTTTTACTCATGTTTTTCTTTTTACATAATTTTTTGAAAGGATTATTATTGTTATTTTCTAAGTGAGGTTCTTTATAAATGTTTTAGCAAAAATATGGATGGAATTGTTTTTAATCAATAAATAATGAGAATAATTTCTCACCATCATAACACTATGAATAATTCATTTTTATTTAAAATATTTCAAGGTTATTTTCAAATTATTATTATTTTAATATCATGACATTTTTACAAAATGTTTTCAAAATAGATAGTATTTTTTCCTCAAAAATAGTTTCATGTGATCCTTCAAAACAACAATTCATCCCATCTCAAATAACATATTTGATTTATTATATTCATTACTACAGTTAATATTGAAGGAAACTATTCTTTTCCTATCTAGAGTGGGTTTATTTTTATGAAGATATAATGTTTATGGATCTCATTACTTTTCCATGACATGGCCTACAAATAAATTTTTTTAAACCCACTTTTTCATGATTTTAGATGTGATGAATGGTTCATGTTTTTATGGAATACATATGAATTATTTTCAATATATGATAGGTGGGACCTATATCTGACTCCAATTAATTTTATAAGGATAGATAAATCATGAAATTATTAATATATGAAGCTAATTTAATGGTAAAAAATAACTGTGTGAGGCTTATTTTCTTTTCCATATAAATATTCATGGATTTCGTTTTATGTCCAATGATTTATGAAAGGGTATTTGTTTCTTGTAATTAACTTTATTACTGAACTTTTTTATAATTATACATGTTTAAAATGTTTAATGTTTATATGTATGACATATCCCATGTCTTATTTATCTATTATTTTCAAATAGATCACCTTCTTTTATGATTAAGGTCTTACGAACATCTTAGATTTATTCCATGACTCAAGATTATGATACTTTATATAAATGATATATTTTTCAAATGTTATACTCATGATTTTATAACATTATGATTATATTATAACTGATATCTCAATTTTTTACCCTTAATAATAATATAAGAACACACTCTTCTTATATTTATTTTCCCTAGTATATGAAGAATGGTATTAGGTATGATATGTCAAAATGGATCTAGTTGTAAAGGAATATGTTATAGATTATGATGTTGTTTTATGAATTTTTTTTATGTTTCCATGATTCCAATTAAACAATACACATATATGGATATCATGGTTATGATTTTTTATATAATGAATATTTATATATTAATTTGTTATATATATGTACGAAAAGAGAAGGCCATTATAGAGAGAATGTATCTTGGAATTTGGTGGACTATGGGCTATGAATTATCCCTCAATTTAGATTTTTTATAATATTATTCAAACATATATTGAAATGAAACTATATGAGGTGTTATGCAGTTGAACTACATCTCACCATTATGATGGATTGATAAGGGTGAATCCACTCTGATTGGACATGACATGTTGCATAGTATAAAATATTATTTACAGATAATCAAAAATATTATAAAGACCATATATTGTAATGAAACATCATATATAGAAAATATATGTATATTGTAATAGTTATTAGTAGGTGGTTGTGTATTTTTTTAATTTACCTAATATGGAGAAAACAAAAATTTTCCAAAAAAGATAGTATAACTATGATTTATTGGGTCTTATGAGGAAAATTTTTGTATTGGTAAATATTCTTATTTTTTTGGTGCATCATTTATAGCTGGAAAGAATTCATGATGTTTAACATGTATCAAATCATCATATGTATATACTTTATCATTAAAAATATTTCAATTAGAGTGTTATATATGATAAGGAAGATGTAATAGTAATATAATATCCTATAAAAATATTTGAAAAAAGAGGGATAGTTTTATATGGATGGCATATACCATTGGTGAATTTATTACGGAGATCTATAGTTTTGGTGGAAAGTACATAGGAAAATAAAATTCAAATAAAAGTATAAAAATAATTTTATATAAAAGTTATAATTTTAAATTTTATGATTTGAAACATGAATGATAATTTAAAATGTTTTATTTATTATCATTGGTTTATTATATATTCCATTTGAAAATTTCATTAATCTTTTGAATAAAAGAAAATATGAAAGAATATTTAATATTAAGACAGGTTTTATATCCATTTCTTAATGGATATTTAGTGTTAGTATTTTATTTATTTAAAATTAAAATGGTATAATAATAATGGTTATATTTTTATAATAAAGTTATGAGATGATACATTTCATTTGGACTATGGTGTTTACCCAATGTTATATGTTTGGTAATAGTAAAATCCAATGAATATTTAGTAAAATAAATAGCTATTTTTTTATTTAATCAAATAATCTTTCAAAACATTCATATATTTTAATTTAATTCTCTATTTTTTTACGTAGTTAAATTATATACATGGATAGATGAGTAATTTACCTATGAGTAACTAATTACTTGTAATCAGGTAATGGATATAAATTTATTTTAAATGTGGATAATCCAAATTTAATTTAAATAGGTGTTATGTTACTTTTGAATTTTTTATTATTGATTATTTTGGTTAAATTATTTCGGTTACATGGAATAAAATTTAAGGGTGGATCTTATAATTGACAGAAGGGTAACATATCATAAAATATTATATTTTTTTAATTAGTGGAAGTGTCACATTTCGACCCAGATTACACATCCATCTAGGTTCTAATAATAAATATGGAAATATAAAAATGATGATCTTAATCCCCATGAGATGGTGATTAAAAGGTTTTGCATAAAAAACCCACCAGAGGGAATTGATGGCTTAGACCAGCACCTACACATATTAATGATCCTAAATCGTGGTTATATTGTTATTATTGAATCTCATGTTTTATGATAGAAATTTTTTTCTAGTCAAAATAGATAAAATTTCCTTGTGTAAAGAATATTGCCCCACCTTACCATGAAAATTTCATGTGATCAAGTTAACTTGACTCATGTTTTATTTCACCTTAACACATTAAAATTCATCTTATAGTGAGTAAAATGATCTGAAATTGGATAATTCATAACCTTCCCATACATTAAATATTAAATTTACATGATCGAATGAAGAAAAAAAATTTAACGAAGTCATCGAACTAACACATGGGAAAATGAATTGACCACATGAAATGATAAGCTTACTATAACCGCATTCCCCATCAATTGACAACATCCAAATTCCATGAGAAAAAATAATCATAAATTATATAATGACAATATTCCCATTCCAGTATAGTGGTTTGAATTTCATATCTAAAATAGATAGTTGATAAGTAATTTATTGAACTATTACTGCATTTAATGTTTTATTGATTATTCATCTATGGATAGTTTTGATGAAATTTTTTTTAATTCAAATATCCGATCTTGTGAAGAAGTTAGAGGTACTATGTAGTGCTAAAAACTTTTTATCTTACACAATGTATATCATATTATCCTATTTATATAGATCTATGTCACATCAAACACTATATGATTTTATATTTTCTTTTAATTTTTTAGAATCATTTCGAATAACATTTAAAATACAAATGCATGCACTTTGGAAAATAAAATCCATTTTTACTAAGCATAATTTCATTTCTTATCTTATATATCCTTCTATTCATATTTTCTATTTATCTAAGTGTTTTGTTTTCCGAATTTCTGTTTTTATTTTTAAAACATATTATAATGTGCTAAACTGGAGTGTAATTCATTCTCTCTCTCTTGAAAATCATTTATCCGTATTTTCATAAATTAAAATAGAAGTGTATATGTTGGACATATATTTGTTTTACCCTTGGTATAACATTCAATGTTTCTTTCATTATTGATATTCTAATATATTTTTGTTTTTTAAACCTAATATTATTTGTGGATCAATATATTTTACATTAAACTACATTGAAATAGTTCGTTTTTTATAAAAGTAATTTATGATTCAACTTGAGACTGAAAACCCTATTAAAATTCCAATGTGATAATTACCTATTTGTTTTTATTGAGCTGAAATCAAAATTTTTTCAATTCTATTGAAATTTATACAAAATAAAAATTTGATTGTTAATTATAATTTGATATTTATAGATTTTGTTTCGATATGTAGATTAGTTATAATAGTTAATGTAATTGTAATTGTTTAACTGATACTTGATCATACATTTTAGAAGCCTTTTCTAAGATAAAATTAATTTTCTCTACAGTTTTGATCAATTGGGTAGTCCTTATTAAATTGGTTTTTTAGTTTCAGAATTTTTTTAAACAAAAATTTTATTGGAAACCCAACTCACCACCTCTAGAGTTGTCTACTTGGGCCCCTTTTGGTATCATATAATTTCCAAAACCTTTTAACTATTATATATTTTCATTTAGAAAATATAAAAATATAATATTTATAAATTAAATTATTTATAAATACAAAAAGATAATAAAGAACTTCAACTAATCATCATCCTTGTTGTAATGAAAATAACTATGGCCACAAAAAACTTATGATGGAAATTTACTTTGAAAGTATAGTATTTTATATTTGTACTATCATTGAGGATAAATATGAATTAAATAACTCTCTTAGAAAATATTGGAGTGATGCTACTAAGAATTTTTATTAATGTAAAAGAAAATTAATGATTTAATTTTATTGTCAAATTTAGGATGAATAATTAAATATATTATCTTATTACACTACTTATTTAAAAACATGGAATACATTAACTATTTTTCATGATGGAACTACCAATGTTAAAGAAAATCACCTCAATAATTATACTATAAAATTTGATTCATTTAAGAAAAACCTGATGACACTATTTATGATATATATCTCAGGTTCAATGAGATTGTAAGCAAGAATCATGCATGGGGAAATAATATTATTGACAAATATAAACTCATGGGACCTAACATACGCTAACTAGAAATATAGAGAGGGTCATATGTGTCCAAAAAAGGATTATGTGACATTAGAATACTACCATTAAATTATATAATTGGAATTATAATGATATATATATATATATATATATGAACTATAAGTAAACCATTGGGAAGTGGTTGAACCAAAAAAAAATCAGCAACCTATAATACATCTAAAATTAAACAAAAAAATAAGATCAATGTTAAACGTTCATGTGATAAAGAATCATATACTTACTATGATGAATAAATTTCTCATTTAATCATATGATTCAACACGTTCTATAAAAGTAAGAATTAATTCATAAAACCCAATAAATGTGTAAATGATAAAATAAATAAATAGGAGAAAACATTGCAATATGGGTGACTATTCAAATTGAATAATATTTTCTGAATATAAAGGAAATGGTCACATGAAAGTATAATATGCAAAGATGAAGTATAAAAAGAAATACGAGGAAAAGATAAAAATTCAGAAATGGCTATGAGGGCCAATTCTAGTTCCTTATAGGATAGTTCAGGTGATGATAATCATGAAGAGAAGATATAAGTGATAAATCTTATATGTGTTTTATGAAAAACATATCTACAGTATCTAATATCATTTTAATACCTCATGATCATATTTATAACCTTTAATGTAATGAAAATGGTGATGAAAAAATTTCTAGTAATGAATTATTTAAAAAATATAACATATTGAAGGTAATGATTAACATATTGAAAAGAAAAATATAATTTTTTAGTGATGAAACTTTTTTTGTCTTCCCATATTAAAATTAGTAGTATAATAGCAAAGGAATATCATTCTCAATTAATTATGGAAATTAATGATCTAAAATTATCAATTGAGGAATTGAAGGAATATATATAGAGGTTCTATAGTGGAACAAACTTATCTTGATTCTTGGTAAATTGAAAACTCATAAATATACCATTAGAATTGGATATCAACACGTGGAGAGAAAAAAAAATAAAAAAAAATTTATCCATGATCAAGTTCTCCCAATTCAATTTCTAGTGTTCGTTATATTAGACCTAATAATGTAATTATTTATTTGAGTCTATGATATATTCATAGTAAATTATTAAACCAATTATGGATTCAAAAAGTTCATGTTACTGACACATCTAGTCCTAAGAAAATCTGGTACCAATATATATTTATATATAATTATATATATATATTAGGAAATATCCATGAAGTATTCCAAAAAACTAATATGGAATATAGATAGTGTATGTTCTATAAATATAATTAGGGAATACTCAAGATTTAAGAATAGTGTAAATTTAGATGTTGGATGTGCCTCCTTTGGTGACAATTCCAATTAGTAGATAATTGTACAAAGAAAAATCAAAATATCTAGTACGGTTTTTTTATCAAGTATTATTTGTAGAAGAACTAACATATACTAATCTTAACATCTCAATGTTGTTTAATGATGGTTTTAAGATTAATTCTTGAAAATAGTGTTATATGTTTTATGTCAAACATGGTTCAGTTATTACCCCCATGTGAAATGAAAATGTTTATTTTGTAGATTAAAATTAATTATTTTCTTGAAATTTTAATTAATTAACTACCTTTTACCAAAAAATTATAATTTGGATAATGTGACTAGGAAAATGAAATATTCTGTAATAATGAATAATAACTATAAATGGATTAGTAATGGATCTACCTAAACTAGATTTCTGAATAAGAAAATTCTATAATACGTGGGAAAATGGAATACAACATAAAATATTATTCTTACCAAAGAAATATGTTTCATTTTCTCATACTTTATATTTGGATCACATGGATTTTTTAGACCCTAATAAGGTTCAATTTTAATTATATAAAATTATTCTTATGTCATAGTGGATGGTTATTGAGGATATATAGTGGTGCTTGTCCTTGCTTATAGAAGTGACACATTTTATTATTTTTCAAAATATGGTAAATAAATAGAAAAATTGATGGGATTATAAATAAAACCACAAGAATTAACAATTGTAATGTGTTCAAAATGCTGATTTATAATCATTATGATCACAACAATGCTATAATCATTATTTTTCTACTCCGAAGACCCCAAATTAGAATGGAATAATATAGAGAAGATATAGAACCCATCAATAAATTGATCAGGCCATGATTAATGTTTTTTATTTATCTATTTATCATTGGGAATAATATTTAATCATATATTTTTAATAAATTAATAGATTTATAATTATAACTCTCCTAAAGAACACCGTTAACGAACTATCGAATGGAATAAAATGACTGGTTAATTACATTAGTGTTTTTGGTGTAAGGATGTCATACACAATGCAATAGAGAATGAAGAAAAAGTTTCTTCTATGAGTTATGAATGAATTTTTTGTAGGTATGTTACATCTATTAAATAATATTTGCTATGTAATGAAAATACTATTATGGTGGAATACTATATACATGTCATGTTTAATGAAATCTGTCCACATAATCCAATGTCCTCTTTAGAAAATCTTGATAATCACCTTTCTAATACGAACATAAATTCTAAACCATGTGGTAATTATAAAAAACCTACTATAATGAATCAACCTTGTTTTGAGGAATATTCATAAACTAAACCTTTAGATGACTTTTATGTATCAAAAACATCTACTCCTTGTGCTGTTAGGACTCATAAATATCATCGCTAATATTATTTTTGTAGTTGACCTTGAAAAATAAACTCATACAGAAGATTCTACTAAAAAGAAGGTTAAATATCAAACACTCTTGTCACAACATGAACCTAATAACATCAGTGGTTCAATTAATGATGAATTATAAGTAACAGATATACAAGAAGAGTAAAATCAGGTTGAAATAAATAGAAACTACAATTTAGTTGAATGACAGAAGGAATATATAACTATTACTATGACATTTGTGTTTAGAAATAGGTGTGATGATTCTAGAAAAATATGTAGAGGTCAATACAGATTGTTTTCACAATGATATTTTCAGGAAGAATGTATTGAATCTATGGAAACTTTTTTCTATTAGCTATATGTGAATCAGTTCAAATGTTACATGCCAATGCAACACATTCATATTTTAAACAATATAAACTTGCTGTCAAGAGTGCATTATTAAGTGGTTATATTATCGATGATGTTTTTTTTAAAATCTCATGGATTTTCAACACCTCACATTACATTTTTTAGAATAATATAAATATATATATGGTTTAAAATGACCCCTCTAGCTTGTTATGATATGCATATCTACATTAAAATTTCAGATGGTTTTACTAAATGAATATCCAACCCAATATTATTTAATAAAATAATTTCAAATGAAATTTTAGTAGTTAAAATATATATTAGTGATATTAAATTTTTAAGTAAAATAAATTCAATGTGCACTGTATTTTCAGAAATGATGTAAAATAAATATGAAATGAGTTTGATGGGAGGACTTAAATTATTTCTGGGTATGAAAAATTTTCAAAATAAATAAGGAATTATTTTAAATGAAATATTTTACACTAAATTCATTTATGATCATTTTTTATTGATACTATTAAAGGTTGTTATAATCCCATGAGAACAATAATCTAGTTGAATTTCAATAAAAATGTGACAATTGTTTAAAAAACATATATAGGTATGACTTGATGTTTCCTATACATAAATAATATCCAAATTGATAATGTTTATTATGTTTACATGATCACTTTTTCAATAATATCCCATGTCTCACTTTTTATAGATATGAAAATAACATTAAAATACCTTAAAACTAAAACCATCATTGAATTTTTACTCCAAAAGAAAAGAATTTGATTTGGTTAGTTATTTAGATGTAAGTATTTGTGATTGTATGTTTGAATGAAATGAAACATAGGGAATATATCACTTTTAAGGAAATTATAAATCTTCATGGTGTATCATTAAATTCAAATATGTGGAATTATACAATGCTGAAGCTAAGTATATAGAAACATACAATTGTTTTGTATTGATTTTCTGGATGAAATATAAATTATTTGACTATAGATATAAATTCATACATGTCCTTACAATTTTTGATGATACTAGTGTGATAAATATTTATAAGAATCCAATATCACATTATAGAATAATGAATATTGACATAACACAACACATTCTATGAGATAATTTTTAGAATTGTTATATAAGTCTGGAATTCATTGGATTTTAACATCATATTGTTGAGATATTTACAATTCCTTTTAATGATGATATAATCAGTTATACTAGAAATAAATTGGGATGATAAATTATATTTAATTGGTTTAATGTAGTTTTATTTATTAATTATTATGTTTTTTTCACTTATATTCTATGTTATTTTTTAAAAGTAACCATGATGTGTAGTTTACATAGTTTTTAGGTTGACCATTGTTTTTTATATTATCGGTATGCCTACCATGAACACTATGTCATAAGGTCTCCATATAAACCATGATTCTTAAATTACATGATAACTATTCATACTATGAAAATTTAATTTTTCCAGTTAGAAAACTTACTCAGATTTCATAGTTAGCATTCCCGCCATTATTATGTTGTTATATAGGCACAATTAGAAAACATAACAAGTTTATTGACTTATAATTTTCATCATTAAATTTTTAGCATTATTAATTTTATTATTATTATTATTTTATTAAATAAATTATTGAAATTGAATTCAAAATTTCGTCTTAATTATCACCTTAATTTTCAACAATATCACTCCCTTATATTTAAGTGATTCCATTATTCAAACCCCTATATTACCTTAAATCATTATATCTCTTATTTTATTGTTCAATCCTCCCAAGAACATGAATTGAAATGGAAGTGATTGAACTGAAACACATCACTTATGTAATGCATCCTGTTGAGACAATTAATTGTGTTAAATCAAGGAAAGTAAAAGAATGTTCATGTAAATCTATTAAAATGAAGAATCAACAAGTCATCAATCATCCAATTTAATTAGAAAATGAAATATATGGTTAGTGGTTTAAATTAATAATATTTTTAATCTAAAATATAATTTATTGTTAGGGATTGGCTGCTTTGTTTAAAAAATGTGTTACGATTTTTTATCTAAATCTAGTCTAGGAAATTATTGTATGTAGTGAATTTTAACCTAGTGAGAATAGAGATAATATAAAATCAATGAAAAGTGGTAATATTCTAGCTTTTTCCTTAAAAATCATTGAAATGTGTTTTGGATACCAACGCAAATAAGAATATTTGAATTTTAAAAATATATTATCCAATTAATCTAGTTAAATTAGTGTTCCATAAATTATTTGATAAGCTAACTCAAAGTGGAATACTCTAGAGTCCATTAACTGCGAAGTTGAATGGTGAGTCCAGAATTATGGTATTATTTATCTACCACCTAATATGTCTATAAAAAGGGGATTTCATAATCATGATGTGTTATGATTTATTGTTATTATTTCTAATAAATAATTATTTTCATATCAGTATTTTTAGATATTCCATGGGACAAATGGATGAAATGTGTAAGATAAGATCAAGGTTAATTTCATTACCTTGTCCTAATCCTATTTAAACTTTGGTAGACTCTAATGGTTTGGTTACTCAAAAGGGATTATAAGAAAAATCCCCCTAAAATATTTTTTCATATTCAAAATATTTGTACACAAATTAGAGTTAACTAGATTCTATGTAAAAAAAGATTTGGTGGATTACCTGGAAAAACATAACGAAATGTTTAACCGAGTAATGTAACCTTCTTGACCTTGGGATCTTGTAGTTATTCGTATCAAGGTTTATGATGTTGTGGAATATTAAATTAGTGTTGTATCTCCCTCTAATGAAGTCAAATAAGAAGAATATTTGGAATAAGGGGAATAAGTCGAAGAGATATAATATCGAGATCTTGATAAGGAATCTAGAATAGCTCTATAGGTGAGCCCAAATGGTATCATCCATCTAGGTATGATGATGTTGGAGATAGATCATAAATAATTCCTATTAGATTTAGTACTACAAGATATCATACTTCTATTAAGCCATTATTGGGGGAGATATACCCTAGATATCATCTTTTGGGTTTAGTCTATCCTAATTCAGATAATGAGGACCTTGGAGGCAGCAAACCTAGACATGTCGGACATACAATTCTATCTGTTTAATGGAAACAAGAGGGATCATTGACTATTGAGGTGGATCATGAATATATAACAATGGTGTATCTATTGATATCTTCTATTGATCAAAACATTCAAGACAACTTTGGTCCTACTCTCATAAAAGAACATGATGATTCTCAGCATGTGGTTTATTAAGACATAGATAAGGATTTAGATAATGTTGATGATTAATAATTTAAAAAAATTAATATCTATCTATGGAAAATATATTTATGTTGGAATCACCTTAGATAGATAATAGGAATTAGCCTAGTTATTCATCTTCATCATCCCCTAAAACCTCTATTTATTCTACTTTATATGCCTCTATGGATCAAATAGATATCTTCAAATAGTAAATGAAATATATATAGGTAAATATTTATTTTGACCAATCATTACAACATGTGATAAAAGATGTTAATTTTCATACTATTAATTTCATAATTATTCATCTTCATTATAGATCTAATTTCATACTAGAGATACTATAGAGTTGGATTGTTGATTTAGGAGATCAGGTTATTTCTCTTCATGCTGATCTATATGACATGAGGATTTAGTTGGACCAATTTTTTATGAATTTTATGCTTCAAAAAACACATTTTAATTGTCCTTCCCTTTCTAGTTAGTCAAATTTGGATAAAGGGATGGTTAGAAAAATCATTCAATATGAGTTGAAGGTTATGTATAATGGGTCTATAATGAACATAAATGTTGTTTTTGATGGATTTCAATCCCATTTAATAAGGATCCTTGAAGTAGTGATATAATATTCCATGAAAGCTATTAATACCAATAAACCATAATTTGGGTGAATTATTACTATTTGAGTCTAAATTTTAAAAAGTCACATATAAAATAGTTTTCTATAACTCTATATTTGGACTTGATGATTCTACCTTCATCTCAAGATTTTATGTCATATGTTAAGCATCATGTAGCTAGGAAACTTGTTGGTTAAGATTTCATAAACAATTGAGATGATATTATTTAAGCTCTAAAGCACAGTAATTTTGATGTCATTGATCTCACTTGGTTTATGGAATCCTATATATATACATCTCAGAATTTCATTTAGTCACCTCATCTATTCCATTATCCCGTCCTACTTCCTCTTACATTATCAATCCATTTGGCCCCACACATAACCAGGACATTCAACTTTGTAGACTAGTTTTCACGTGACTAGTTGTTAGAGAAATTATATCCTCAAAATGTCCTAATACTATTTCATTTCCTATATCTATATCCAAAGAGAATAAATCTATTATTCATATGGATTTAATATATTTTCATCATTTGTATTCTAATTATGATCACTTATAGGGATTAGTTGGCTTCATTTTTAATATGTTTTTGTAAATTCTTATAATGTATTAATGGAATACACTATTTTGTTCTCCAGTTTATTTATTTTTATTGCTTATTTCATTCTTTTATTACTTTCACTCATTTTTGGTAATCCCAAATAGAGGATTAAATTAAAGGGTAGTTTCACATAAAAATAAATTCTATTAATTGGAAGAAATTTCATTATTTTAGGGACTTTCTTAGCATATATATCAATCCGTTAAAAATATACTTTTCTTATTCACAATTCAATTTAATTTAAATGTAACTATTTTTAATACTTAAAATGGGGAATTTTTTTGTTAGACTAGAACTAAGTTATTTTAATGATTCTAAATAATTGTTATATTTTTATTAATTACTATATATTTTTCTATTAGTAAATACTTTTTTTTATAAAAAATGAAAAAATTGATAAGTTTGGACATTTTTGTGCCACCATACTATATAAAGGTCAAGTACCTATGTCACCCTACCGCACAATATGTTTCACCTTACTGCTTGAATTATATTCCAACCATGATTTTGACAAGATAAAAAATTTTATTTCATGAAAAAACTGTTCATTAAAGACTGGTCATACCAGGACACATGAACAAATATGATACCTCATAATTTCATGAACCTACCACATATGAAAATTAGCATACCACATTAAGTAATGTAAAATCCATGTCAAAATTCTTCATCAATCAATTGTTTAATGTTTTCAATATTTCACCTATTTGTACTTTATATATAGAAAACATGATGTGTCTATATTATTTTTCGCTCATTAAAACATCCTAGGGATGGTTTTAAAGCATTAATTAATCAATAATTTTATTTAAAGTTTTTTTTCATTCTTCAATATCTACTTTTATATTTATTTATGTAATAATAATTTCTGATCATGTGAGGAAACGAGGTTCCATGGGCATGGTGCTGTAGTATTTTTATCTTACCTAGAGAACAACATATGATCCTATAAATATGAATGTCCACTAAAAATAATATATTGTGATGCTATATTATCTAGTATTTTATAATAGACTTCTCCAATATTTTTCAAAATAATAATTAAATATCATTGGATATGTAATGTTATTTATATTGAGCTACATCCCTATGATATATCTCTTTCTATATATATTTAATGTTGACCTTTAATATATTATTTCTTAATACTCAATTTATTTGTAAAATACAATATCATGTGCCAAACTGGTGATTATATGATACTCTCTCCCTCTCTATCAAACCTTTTATATTTTTTAAGATGAATAACTGTGGAAGAGGTAATGTGTCACCTATAATTTATAACCCATATATAAATATGGAATAATATTTGTTCCATGATAATATTATGTAATATTTTTTAAAACCTTGATATTTATTTTCTATTAGATTATTTTATAATAAACAACATGGAAGAATGTCATTTCCATGTGGAGGTGATTATGTATCATCTTGAGAATTATCCCCTTGTAAAAATTGTGTTATGTTCTTTATCTCTTTTATTTTCATGATTTTAAATCTCACTTGTTTCAATTTTCTAAAAAATTAATGAAAAAATCACATTGATATTTGATATTACTTTTTTATATACTATTTTTGGTTAAGTAACTTTGTTACAAAAATTGATTTACATTCAATGATATTGCTACCAATCCTTCATCCCTATTTAGAGAGAATATATAAAAAGTCCAATGTTATATTTATATATTTTTGATAAACTCAATGTCCTTTAAAAAAGGAATATTTAGTTTTTATAATAATTTTAAACAGAAATTGTATTACATACTAAATTAAATCGAAAATTTAGTTTTCCAATGGGACCAACATGAATGATTTTCCACAACATGAACAAGATATATATAATTTATGCACACACACATTCATGCATATCATATAGAACAAATAGTTGAAAATATAGAGGAATTATATGCTATAACATAATGAATATAGTAGAAGAAATATAACTCAAGTAGTCAAAACAATCCCATTGTTTGAGTCCAACTGCAAAGTAAAATTAAAACAACTACAACTAAACCATCTGAAAATGTGTGATCAATGTCCCAAAATTACACTACTTGATAACATACCCATATAATATAAAACTTCACTGCACTGCTATGGATCCTAGCATTTTCCTTCATCCAAAGACATAATTAGGTCAACACACCACCAAAGGGATCTGAAAGGTTTGAGCTAACCATGTTCGGTAGGATCCCTATAGGTGTTAAAAATAAATTCTCTATAAAAATAACACAAATATTATCAATTTAATGAAAATTTATCATGATAAATGATATATTATTTTATATACAAATGATGGTAAATATTTACCCTTTTCCTTAGTTCAAAAAAGACCTGGAATAATAGTTTCAAATAATATTTCCCAAAAAACGATTATCTATTTTAGCATAGGTATACCACATCTATAAAAATATAAACCAAAATAAAAATTCTAAATAGGCCATGGATCAAAAAGGATAGGCTTGTATAGTACGCATAAAAAAATCAATTATTCTTGTATAAATAATCCTTTAGACCAACAGGCATAAGGAGTATAACAATAACCCATGAGTGACCATCATAATATTTTTAAATATATTTTCTCGTAAAATGGGACTTCGGAGTAGAGGAACACCCCATGAGTAAACCCCCCAACATTAAAAATGGTAGATATCCCTCTACTACATCTTTTTCTTAAGTACCCAAATATTTCCATGTGCTGTATTTATCAAAACAAATTAAAAAAGGTTGTTTCACAATTAATCCCAATCAAAAATCACCCTTATTAAAACCTAAAACAAAAAACCATTTTTAAATGATTTGTATGCACCTATATTCCATTTTTCCCAAACCAAGGGGAACCCATAATTTATCAAAAATATATTTACACATAGATAGACATCTTTCTAATTTTTTATAAGTAATATTATAAAATAGAATAAATCAATATTTATATAACAATGGAAAGATACTAAACTACCTACCATAACTTAGGTGAAACGCTACATGAAACATGATCCATAGACACCATAAGGAATGAAATGATAGCAATGGATATCCTAAAAATAGATTCAAAAATCATATAATTTTGTTATATTAAGGTATTAGCCAACAGAGAGGTTATAAAACCAAATAACTTAAGAATAATGAATTCCTCACCACACCCAAACATAATACTAGACCCCAAAAGAAGATTAAAAAATAGATCTAAAATAATCAAGTGATAATTAATATGTCGTTAATGGATTCAAGAAACACAATCCAATGCTACAGTAAAATCCAATGGAAATAAATAAACATAATGGTTTAATTCCTGGAAAGATGAAATACAAACACTATATAGATCATGTGATGAATGAAGAGATCCAGAAGGACTGGATGCACCATAAGTTTCCTTAAGGGGCCCATAGTTTGAGGGAGGATATCTTCTTAATGAATTAAAAAATTTATGTGTGTGACAAGATAAGATCTGTTAGGGTTTATGTATAGTCTATAAATTATAGAAATATGGTGTAAAATATCCATAAAGAATTAACAATAAAAAAGTAATTACCATAAGAATAAATTATAGTGAGAAAATATTAAACAGTGTAAAAGTGGTTCTTACAACATAAATGTATAATTCAATGTAAAATTTAAATTTTTGGCATATTTCATTTTTACACCCTAAACCCTTCCATGAATAGTTCTCCTAGAAAGAATTAAACCACAATAAATAAAGAAATGGTTCACTCACAGTGGTTTCAAGTGTCCTAGATGTGGTTTAAACTGACTCTTAATTATTTTGTACCTGTTTCTAAAACTCTCATGTATTTCTGGGTTTCTAGTCATTCTAAAAAAATATTTTATTTATCATAAGTTTTTATGTGTCTTTTTTGGAGAATTAAACAATATATTTTTTAATTATATAGGGTTAATTAATATATAATGGGAATATAAATATAATAAATTTATCCCCAACAATGAAATTAGCTGTAGTTATATTTAGTGGATGTTCCCCGTAGCTACCCCGAAGTACATTCAATATTATATGTTTAGTGGTGGTTACTACAAAATCACTCAAAATTTGTTTGTTTTTTTTAAATAATTAGTAAAATTTATAAATATAAGAATACTAAAATTCTATAAACTAAAACATAAACATATAATAAACACATCATTCATACATAACACATCTATATTCACATGCATGCTACTATGGTCAGAATAACCTAAGTCTGAGTCACCGCATACATTTACCATTACCTTGATCAAAATATATACATATAAACCCAATAAAAAAATAACCCATTCAAAATATATATCTATTTCATGACAAAAAAAACAATAATGCCTTTTAATCCCACAAATTGAAGCTGAGAAACACATCTCTTCAGTTGTAATAAAACTGAAAGAAAAATTAAATCTTCTCATAATAAATCAAAATTATATTATTATATTTGATAAAATATTAACATATCATGAAAAATAATAATTTTCATTACTACCATATGATGAATGTTGTAGATCATAATGATCATCCTCTTGTCTTCTATAATCATCTACCACCTACAATGAAAGACAAAACATTTAGGAAAAGATATGCCTAAGCGAAAAGACACAGAATATATTCAGAACGCTGCACATAAAATTTGATATTTTGATAAAAAAACATAAAAAATTTTAATGGAAAACAATAAATATATATTTAAAAACACATTAATGATAGATACATACCTATTTAATATAACAATCAACCCCAGAAACTAAAAAATGATAAGTAAATACCCTAATTTATTATTAATGCAATGTGAGGTGTGCTTGAAATTTATTTAACAAAGAATGTTTAAATATATTGATATTAGATCATGGTATATAATTCAAAAACAACTAAATTATGGGTTTCCCATGATTTTGACAACAATATGTGATTTTTTACTCTGGTTTTGACCATTCCTTGTAGGTTTTAGTGTTTTAATAAAACAAAAAACACTATTACCTCCATAATGGAAAAATAATCATTCAGAATCACATGTCGTTGGTTACTATATTTCAATATTGAATATATTTTTTTACCAATAATTTTAAGACAATACGATGTCATTTTATTGGTTTTTACCATTCCACACACAATTTAGTGTTTTAAAACACTAAAACACAACTATATCCATAATTGGAGAAATGTAACTCATAATGGTGTGTCCTAGATTCCTACATTTCACAATTATATCATTGGTGGAGTTTCCCAGATTTTAGCACAATATGCCATCATTATCCTAGTTCTGACTATTACATGTATATTTTAGATTCTTAAATGGTTAAAAACGTGTTTACGACCCTAATAGGAAAATCATCACTCAGAATGATGTGTCACAGATTCCCACTATTTGAAACAGAACATATAGTACTTTTACCGTGATTTCAATTCAATATAACATATTTCCCTTGTTGGACCCCCGTGAACTTGAATTTAAATTATTTTTTAGCTTTTTTATGTGTATATTGAGTAATTCCGACCACACAGCACGTCAGATTGGTGTCTTTTCGGAACGTACATGTCAACTCATCATTCATAATTACCTATTGTTAGTTATTACATTTGAAAATTATGTCTACCATCATGTTCCACTGATTTTAGGAAAACATTCAACAGTTTCCAGTGTTTTACCAATCCACCCATGTTTTAGTGCATTAAAACACCAAAAAAACATTATTGCCAAAACGGGAAAGCAATCATTTGGAATGATGTGTCTGTAGTTCCTTCATCTATCAATTAAATCGAGTATCATTGTACATTAATTTTTGGGCAATCAGTCATCATTTTCCCAGTTTTGATTGTTCCATAAACGATTTAGTTTTTTAAAACACTAAATATACATTTACACCCCTAAGAGAAAAACCGTCACACAAAATAACATGCCTTCAGTTTCTACATTTAAAAATTTAATATATAATCACTCTCCCATTATTTTAAGATAATATAGAAATTATTCCATAGTTTTTACTCCCAAATACTTGTTTTTAAAATCTTTTGTACAATTATTAACTGTTGACATAGTAATCTTGATCGCACTGCCCGTCAGATTATTTATTTGATTATGTATTGACATGAAAAACTACTATGCAATGTTTTTCACTTTATTTTAGGAAAATATGATGTATTTTTATTAGTTTTAAAAATTTCATGCATATTATAGTGTCTTAAAACACAAAAAATAAATTTATGGCCATAATATAAATATTTTCCTTTAGAATATTGTGACATTAGTGAATACAATTGAGAGTTAGACATACAATCTATTTACACTGATTTCAAAACATCCAAATGACGTTTTTATTGTTTTCACCATTCTAATTACATTTTAGTAATTTAATACACAAAAATCTATTTTACCACCATAATGTAAAAACAATATTTTGGAATGATGTTTATCGAGTTCCCAATTTTCATAGTTAAATCTACGATCATTGTCCACTAATATTAGGTCAATCTAACGTCGTTTTCCAAGTTTAATTATTCCACACATGTTTTGGTGTTTTAAAAAACAATAAATGTGTTTATGGACATAAAGATAAAAGTGTCACTCATAATAACAAACTATGAGTTACTAAATTTAAAAATGATATTTTGAGACAATTTCCCATGATTTCAGGATAATCCGATGTTGTTTCTCTGATTTTGACCATTACATGCATGTTTTTGTGTTTTGAAACACTAAAATATATATATGTACATAATAATAAAACATTCAATTGGGATTATTTTTCGTTATTTATGAAATTTCAATATTTAATCTATGGTTATTTTCAATTAATTTTAAGACCATAAAATGTTGTTTCCATAGTTTTGACACCCTTAAACTATTTTAAAACACCTTTATACGTTTCATAACTATTTTCTGAGTAATTTTAATCACACCGTAAGTTGGATTGATGTATTTCTACATGTACTCATTGAAAACAAAAAATTGGTTGTTTTCTACTGATTTTAGGCCAGTCTATTTCCATTTTCTTAGTTTTGACTGTTTTATTCAAATTTTAGTGTTTTGAAATAATAAAAATGTTTTTATAGACAAAACCAGAAAAATATCATTTTTAATGATGTCCCATCAGATACTATATTTAAAAATATAATTTTTGTACTTTTCCCATTATTTTTGTATAATAAGATGTATTTTGTCTTTTTTGACCATTCTATAGATGTTTTAGTTTTTTGAAACACTCAAATGATTTTGCGACAAAAACAGGAAAACTATTTTTCAAAATGATGATTCATCATTTCCCAGATTTTAATATTAAATCTACTTATTTTTTCCTATATTTAAGGCCAATGTGATTCTATGTTCCCACTTTTCAAAGTTCTACACACTTTTTAGTGTTTTAAAGCACTAAAAAATGCATTAACGACTTTAATGGGAAATAATCACTAGGAAAAACATGTTGTTGGTTAATAAATTTCAAAATTATATCTATAGTCATATTCAAATTAGTTCATGACAATATGATGGAGTTTTCTTGAATCTGACCATTCCATACATATTTTAGTGTTTTGAAACTCTAAAAACATACATTCGACTATAATAGATAAATTTTCACTCTGAATTATGTGACTTCAGTTCATACATTTCACAGTTAAATCTATGATCATTTTCCCTGGATTTCAAGATAATCCTACATGTTTTCCCCCATTTTTACACATGAATGTAATTTTTAAAGTATTTTATACCTTTTATAAGAGATTACCAAGTAATTGATATCTCAATACACATTAAATTTTTTGTGTTCTCTACATATACAAAAAAATCCCAACTATGTGGTGGATTTACCTTGATTTCAGACAATACATCATTTTTTCATGGTTTTGACCTTTTCACACATGTTTTAGTTTTTTTAAACACTAAATTTTTTTAACTACTTTAACTAGAAAACTATCATGTGAAATGATATTTCATCAATAACTACATTTAAAAATTAAATCTATAGTCGATGTATAAATATTTCATGACATTTTTTGTCTTGTTTGTACCATTTCATGATCTTTTTAGTTTTTTTTAAATCACTAAAAATGTGTTTACGATTATAATGGGGAAACCATCATTCTGAATGACATTCCATTGGTTCCTACAGTTAAAAATTAAATCTACTCTCATTTTCCAATTATTTCATGAAAATACAAGGTCATTTTTCTATTTTTCACCCCTCGACACTTATTTTTAAAGGATTTTTTACTATTAATAAGTGATTTCCATGTCAAAAACAATAATAAATATTGAACTTTTTTCAAACTTATGGATAATGTTCTATAATTTATTTTTAACATGTAGGAATCCACTGAATCTCAATTTGACATAGTACGTGGTCAATATAAGTGGAAATTCATGTTATCAAAATAAAATTGTCGTTTTAGTTTTTTTATCGATGTTGTATCTGTTCATTGCAATTTCTATTGGCCTAAAATGGAATCAATGACATCAAAATGATTAATAATCTAGAAATAAAAACATAACATTTTATAAATACATTAAAAAATATAATCATTTATTTTAAATTTGTCATCACAGAATATAAAATTAATATTACAATTACATCAGCACCATAGATCTGACCTTTCCAAGTTGTGGGAATAAGATTACAATATTTACAATTAATAGTAAATATCATTGTCTCTCAAGAAATATTCCCAAGGATCTTCCAAAATATTTTCAAAGAACCACCAGTAGCCATTCTTACATTTCAAATGTATAGAATTGATTAAATATATTAATGATGAAAAACTAAAACTTTTTTCAAAAAAAAGGAATACTAGAACTATGTGAATATTTATGAAAAACTTATCAATAATAACTTGTAAAATAATTTCATTAGAAATTTATAAATTCAATTATCTTCCCCTTCATTATGTATATTTTAATCAACCTCTATTCTGACCAGTCCTTCATTTTCACCCTCCTTATAAGTTCTACCATTTTGATATTTTCAAGAATTATCTATTCAATATGTTGTTTTTGATGAGTTTCAATTTCATAGAGAACCAATTTATCTTCATCACCCATATAATTTATGTATTTCTAATATTAGTGTACAACAACACTCTAACATTCATTTATTTCATAATCCCCATAATAAACCACCATTGCTTGTGTATCCTAGATAAATGGATCATTCTCTACATGCTCACTAGTATCCATTAGGATAAATAAGTTAACATTAGTAAAATTTAATGAATCATCAATAATACCCCTATTAGTCTTGAACTAATTTCAATTGAATAAGAAAAATAAAAATGGTCAATGATTGTTTACATCCATAATAACAATTAGCTTCCAATAGTATCCCATGACCAAAAATGTAAATACTACACTATTATCAGTTTTAAAGACTTATTAATGATAAATTATACTAAACCTTAATCCATTATTATTTTAGGCATTGAATCTATTATCATTCCTTAGTTAACCTTAATCCAAGAACATTAAATCATTCGATATTTCAACTCTATTGAAAAAATTCATTATCTAGAAAAAAAGGTTAATGTTTTTACTTTGAATATTGAAAAAAAATTACACATCAATAATATTAAAATTAATATATATATATATATATATAATAAGGGAGAACCATTCGACATGCTACTTATTCACATCATTGGACAATTCAAGATCAGTTTGAGTTCGACCCCTTAGTCCAATATTTATTTTCAAAAAAATTATTCTATAATTAGATATGTAATAACACTATTGATTATCACATATCCACTTGATTTTACCAACTCCAATTCAGTAAGTGTAAAATTTCACCCTTTCCAATTATTAGTCAAATGGTTTTAAATAGCACTGATAGATTTTCATAACTATAATTATTGGAGATATCATTAGCACATATAGAATAACAGAGTCTAGCCCAATCCCATTTAAATACCTAGAACAGAAGGTCAATAAATCTTCAATTATTTAGCCTTTATAAATAGTTCATTATGGTTGAGCATTATTCCTCAACTAGGATTTCAAATGAAATAAGAAATTGAAGAAAAAAATAAAAAAATATTCAAAAAAATTACGCAATGATTTTATTAAATCATATTCTCCATGAAAGAAAAAAAATAACAATGTACCTCCCAACTGTATACATATTTTTATATAATAATATACCACTAATATTAGCTTCTTCAAAAATACGAATAGTCAAATTAATCATGACTGTAAAGAATTAAGTGGGAAATGAAATCTCCAAATGATATAGTGTCTAAACAAATTCTTTGATGATGTTTATCTTGCTCGGTTGTATTTTACATTTTTCTGCAAACTTCTCTAAAATGGTACACAACTCAACTAGAATCTTAATTACTTTTTCTGGTATAGTATTGTGAAAAGGTAATGGAATCTACTAATCCATCAATATATGTGAATAATGACTTTTCGATCCATGTAAATTTTGATGTGTCAAGTCAACACACCTTGATTAGTTACTTAAATATCAATCTAGAACCTTTTAAATTAATTATTGTTCAATGGAATACAACTTTCTCATGATTTTTCATTGTAGAAATTTTTTAAGGATACATTCTATAAACATTTCACAATAAACAAATCCTTATATTAATTAAATAAAATCATTACAGTCTATAAGGTGATCATTCGATTTACCCTACTCATTATGCATAGAAAAAATTAAGTTTTCACTGATGTTCTTCTTAATATTCATTAAATCGTTATTATGAAATTCAATTTTAATATCCTAACAAAGAACATTGAAAAATACATTCTTTCTCTTCCATTATTGTGTTTCATCATCTTCTGATACTGTTTTTTGTATCTTTTTCCCACTTCTTTACAATGATGAAAAATTTAAAAGTCATTAGTCGCATTCATTAATTTTATTATGATTTATAAATTAGATAACACCATTGGTGACATTACCATTTTAATATCTCTATTGATTCATGTATTTTAAACATTAATTTCTGAGAATCATCATGAAATTTAAGATCGCACATAAATTCCCATTTTCTTCTATTAGGAAATCAATTAGGTTCAAAATATAAATTAAAAAAAGGTCTTGAAAATATACTTTGAGTGTTCAAAATCGATAAATTTCTTTGTCTAGAATATATACTAATATCCACATTAAAGAAACATGCATTTTGAATAGTTACCTAATTGAATAATCATATAATTCTACACCATCATCTAATAATTATTATAATTCATTGATTAAAGGTTTATGGTATACATCAATTTTATATCCATGAATTTTTTTTATGTTAATAATCAACGAAACAATGAACGACATCATCTGCAAACATATCCATGGAGTCAGGATATAAGGTATCAAAACAACTGTCCAAATTCTATAATCAATACTTAATGTACATAAAGGTTAAAAACATCAGAATCAAATCCCAAATTTACATTCCAATGATGCAAAGAAATTTTTGGATATAGTGGATCATTCATATTCCATGATGCTGAATCTTTTTGATGGAACATAATGTTGTCATTACTGTGTTGATAATGAATGTTCATGTCGTCTACCATCCTAGATGGGATTTATAATCATTGCAAGGGTGAATTTAGAGTAATGTAATAGAATACCATTGTAATATTTTTTTACTTATATGTCATCCAAGTGTTTTATTGATTTATTATGTCACTATTGTCCATTTACTTCCCTCTTATTGTATGTAATCTTAGACATTCTTATTTATCAGACACTTCTCCCCATTAATGAATTCAATCATTTGGTCATGCATGTATATTTTTATATCCATGTTCTAATTTTTTGAAAAAATTATTCATCTCATACAATGATACAAGGATTTAAGCATCACAAAATACATAATAAAGCATCTATAAGATCAAGAACACTTCATTTATTGTAATTACACAATGAAAATTGATATGATAAAGCATTAGTAGAAAATAAAATATCAAATTCATGGCAGAAACATTATATATTAATGGCTCTGTATCATCAAATAATTAAAAATAATAATTAATGGGTCACTAAATTTCTATGTAATATTAAACTACTCATGATCAAATAATGGTTATTATGATCCACTTTAACCTTGAACATTTTATTATGTAAAACCAAATGCTTAATTTAAATAATATTAAAATGAATTATCCTCTCCTTGGGAACTTTGTATTTCATTGAAATAATTATCATTATTTTGGATTTGCATTAATTTAGACTCACCATGCCAAATCCAACATGCATATCCTGGATGAAACTATTTCATTATAAAATTCCCTTATATTTAATTTCTATTCAACCATAAAAAAAATTACAATCAAGACACAAAAATTTAATTCTAAAATCCACTGATCAACTTACATTTTCCTAGTCTAAAAATTCATTCATTCCATTTGCATACAAAGGCTCCTTTGAGGAAAATAAATCCAACTCTTATAAATATGTATTGGATTATATTCTCTATGTACATTCAAATATAAATATATAGATGTTTAACCTAACATGTAAAATCAAAATTAATTACGAATCTATAATAGATAGAATAAAACTTGATAGAATATTAATTGATGTTGGATATATTCATGAAAATTTTAATATTTAATGATGGAGGTGCAGGAAACAACCTCTACCTTAAAGATGAAAAAGTTGTATCAGTTTTTCATATTTTATATGCAGATGATATAATTTTTATAGGATAAAATGATAATGGTGTGTTATACCTTAGTTTTGTAACTATGTAGTGTTCATTCCATTACAAAAGTAGCTTCATTGATCAATTTATTAACCGTTTATCATTGTGTAACTAGGATCAAGATCAACCCTTTAAAATTTTTAATTGAATGTATTATTTATTTAGATATCACACACTATTTTATCGATAAAATTGATATCCATTAAATTTTTAGGTTGTTATATTTTGATAACATCATTCTACCATTTAAGGTCATTTTATAAGTGCACCTAAATTTCCTAAAATATTGGCCAGGATGGGGAACTATCTACTAGAAATGTACAACATGTTCGTAGATAGTGATTTCAAACAAAATTATTTAAAATTATAAAATTTATCTAATGTGATAAGTAATTATTCTTGAAGCATAGTCATGTTTTTATAAATATTACTAGGTATCTAGTGAATGAAGTTGAAGATTATGTTCAAAATTCTAATATATTTCTTTTATCACCCCATTTATTTTTTTCATTTTTAATCATTACGATTAGTGTTTTCATAATGGGATTTTCTTTTTATAGAATGTTGATCAATGAATATTCTACTCATGAAAAATATATTATATAAAATAATAAAATGTCAACAACAATCCCAAAATTAAGAATTTATTGAGGAAGAAAATGATGTCAGACTAAATGAATGAAGTTAATCAATATCATGGAGTATAATAAGTACTGAAAATAGAAAAAACGAGTCAAAAACACTAATGGGGTAAAATTTAAATTAATGTAGTAAGGTATAACCAAGTGTTATTATGCGAACATTTATTAAGAAAAATTCAATATAAATCACTTGATTACCATTATATATTTTATAACCCATAAAATAATTCTTATTGATGGATGATATAAGAGACTAAATTATAAGAAACCTATTTATAGAATTACTTGTGAAAAACAAAAATACTCAGTCATTATAAAGTCACTATATTCATGGTAATGCTAGATAGGTTACTAAAAATCCATGAACACCCTTGGAAGTCATGATTTTCCATCAAATATTTATTACTAACCAAAACAAATTTCAATTTCCTAATATCACATAATAAAATACATTATAATTTTTATCACGCGTTAGTTGTTCATAGTAGTTGAATTTTTTTATAATACAAGTTTTAAAATAATTAAACATCATATTCAATAGTGAATAAAAGAAACATGGTTTTAATTGAATGTATATTTATATAAACATTTAATCATTTAATTATAAAGATAAAAAAATGATTAATGTTTCATGAAATATTTTTTTATTATTTTAATAATCTATGAAATAGTGAAATCCAACGTATGATATTCCACATCCACTAACTGGAACACTAAATCTTCACTAAAAGTATAATGAATTCCTAAGAGGATAGAAGTAGAGGAACTATTACTAGGATAGGGAGGTCAAAGGTGGGGGTGTCCACATCACCACTGGGGAGATGGGGGGTGGAGGGGGGTTGGGAATCACTTTCAGGAGGAGGGTGGTCATAGTGGGGGTAGCGAGGGTTAGGTCACCACAATGGATGGAGGAGGGAGGTCAGAGGTGGGTTGCACACTGCATCTGGGGAGAGAGATGATAAAGGGTGGGGTTCGTGGGGTTAATGTTCTTCGGGGAGAGAGGGAGCATAGGGGTCCAGGTTTGGTCATAGAAAGGGAGAGAGGGATGGGGAAATATGGTTTTTTAAAAAATTAGTTATGATTTAATGGAAAATGACACCAATTATTAAAAAAATATATTGTTAGTTTGACGAAACATGCATTACATTATTATTATTTATATTAAATTTATTTAGCCTTAGTTAATAGATACATTGATAATAATCTGCCACTAACAAGTAATTTTTTTCTCTGAAACAAGAAAATACAATATAACATTGTCTAGTAGAAACATCCAAAACATTTATTTATATATACTCTTAGAAACAACTATATTTTAAAATAATATATACATATTAAAAAATTACGATGTTAGAATATCCCCACCATAGTACTCTCCATCCATGGGATGTCATTTAGAAGAATGGTGATCCATAAAAGGTGAGCCGACCAGTAATTTTCTTAAAATTTGTGCTTTCATGTCTCGGGAGACTCTGATATATGCCACCCTAAAAATCATACCAATGAGATTGACTTCCCATCTAGGGAATTCAACTAAGTATCAATGTTCTCAAATTGTTTCTCAAGAACATAAAATTTTTCCTTTAACATGATCTCCTACACACTCAGAACATGGGAGGGATCCTTATGGTAATTCTTAAGCTTAGATATATGGAAAAATCAAAGAAACCTGTCAATTGAGATGGAAATAACAACCAATAAAAAACCCACCCTAGACACTCTATAATCTCAAATGTTCTGCCATGTCAAACTATCATCATTCCTTATATTATAAGTTAATGGTTACCCAACAAGGAGGAGACATTCAATGAAATGTGATCACCTATAGAAAAATCAAAAGGGATATGTCAAAAATAAAAATATGTATTTGAAAAAATATTTATAATAATATGATGCTAGAATATGTCATAATTCCTTGCTGATGTCACATGAATGAGACTCGGTCCCACAAGTGGGAAATCAACCACGACATCCCAATAATAAGTGATCTAAATGAGAGACCATACCATTTCTCAATGCCAATGATTATAGTAACTGACTAGTAGTTGTTATTATGAGTCTATATGACCATCCCTAGATGGTTATCCAAAGATCCAAAAAAATCTATGACACAATAATAGATCATATCCTATAGGTTATGAATAAAGCACTACATATAACTATCCTCTTCTATATGGTAAGTCGTATTCAAATAATTCTGGGTCCCTATTACCCCTAAATATTTTTTCAGAACCAATAGGTAAACTGAGGATAATTTTCCGAAAATAGTATATGGATCCATATGTTACTTCATACCCTCCTACATATATAGCTTACTCTTATAATCAATAATAATTGGTCCCCTTAATAGAAATAAATGAGATTATTTTGTAAAACGATCAACCCTCAATGAGATATAATTGTTCCCATAGTGAGTAATAGGTAATCCAAGAATGAAGTGCATAGTCACCTAATCCATTTTTTAAATAGGAAATAAAAGAGGATATACAAAACATGAAGTTATTATATGCACATATTTTATTCATTGTATGGTGTTACAACAAGACACAAAATATGAAATGTATTGTATCATAACCATCCACTTAAAACATCGTCTCATGTCATAATACTTATTCATAGTTCCTAGATAAATAATCTATTATGAAAAAAATAGTAAAAAAAATTAACGTCTAAAAGTTATTGGTAAAAAAAATGATCCAAAAAACAAATAATATTCATAAAAGGTAGATACCAACTAGAAACTATCTCCCCCATAGAAAGGGTTTCTCTAATCAATATAAACCAATAATCTTAAATCTAGACCTCCATTATATACTGAAGGACATAAGATTATCCTAGAAAACATTTCAAATATATACGTAAAAATACTCTTAATAATCTAGATCTAACTAAGTGAAGGGTTCCATCAGGATCAAATCTTCATTTGATTCATTGATATCCTTCCATGATACATTCTTGGTGAGATAATAAGGGGTGAAATTCCCCATAAATAGTGTATAGTTTATCTCAATATTGACTGTTTGGAAATATTCCACCCATTGTCTCTATCTGAGATAAATTTTCCTGTAGGAAAACATATATCCTATACTCTTATGGTGGTAGAAGATATTAATTCAATCACTAGAAATATAATGCATCTAATACATATGAAAATGAATAACTATTAAAAGCTTTATATTATGAGTGGGTTAGTTCTTCCTAAACGGTTGAAGCAGATGAGATTCATAAGCTGACACATTATCATCTAGTATTAGAATTACACTGATACTTTTATATAATCAATCCTAGTATACCAAAAACTCCTTACTATGAATGGGAAATATTAAAATTGGTGATGATGTTAGAAGTTATTTCATATCACCAAAAAGTATGAAATAATTTCACCTATAAAAATTTCACTTCATTTCTTGGTTAAATCGTTCAAATGTGATTCTAACTTCATGAAATCCTTGACAAGATGCCAAAAGAATATAGTGAGACCAAGGATAATATATATCTTAATGTAGATTCATGGATCATCCAACGATTGGAAAACTATCACACTCTTATGATCACCTATTAATCCATGTAGAGAAATGACATACCCCAAGAGTATCACTTCTTTCATGAAAAAAATACATTTAAAAATATTTTAATACAAATGGTGACTCCCTAGTATTTCAAAAACTAAACTTATATAAAACTTTTTCTCACACTCAATCATCACATAAATCAAAATATAATTTAATAACACAACCATAATGTTATCATTATATTAATATAACTTCTAATTTTTCATATCCACAAAAAATATAAGATAATTAGTTATACCAAAAGGCACCATAAGATATTCGTAATGACTATACCTTCTCCGAAGATACATCTTCGATATATAAAATTCACAAACCTTGAGTTGATAATAACCTAATCAGATAGTAATATTTGTAAAAAATCTCTATTTAACTGTTTAAACTATCATTGACATGAGAAAAATTATAATTATTCTTAGCTATTACCTGATTCACCTTCTGATTGTTAATGATTTATTAAAGTGAACCATCAAGCATCATGACAAAGACAACTAGGGATTCCCATGATTAAATAATTTGTTGAATAAAACATTTATCTATCATATCATCCAATTTAATCATTGGATATTTGATCTCCATTTCTTCCATACAATATATGGGTATCAAAATTTGTTTCATTCCAGATACTACATCAATAATAAACTCACTCACTCTATGTCTAAAGTAATTCCATATATTCCATCATATAAAATGTCCTGAATGAAAAAAATATTATTAATACCATCGAAAAAAGAAACTCTCTATATGTAAACTAAAAATGTATATAAGAAACTCTTAATCTCTAGGTAGGCAGGTCTTGTAATTCCAAATCTATGATCCAACTCTCACTAAAACACCTTAGTTCTCTCATTGGGAGCAAGTATCATTACATGCCAATAATAACAATCAACCGCATTATGATAAAAGAAAATCCAATCTCTCACAATGATAAAATTAAATAAATCCATTTCAATAACGAAAGATTAACAGAATAACTATAAATCATGTCTCAATAGAAATCAAGACGTACACTAAAACCATTAATATATTTTCTTCCCAATAGGTTTTTTTAAATCCATGATAATAGACATGATAAATCTTGGAAATTTTAATATATAAAAAATTTGGTACATATTCATGAGTAGGGGGAACTAGTTTCCTATAAATTAGTTTATATAGTGATGGAAAGGGGTAACTATTGTAGGTGGACATAGTACCTACAAACATGACACATCATTTCTAGGGTGAGACATAGATGTATGTTGATTCAAACTAATTTTCACTAGTAGCATGTTCGTTGAACTCTACAAGCTATAATAGATGGTACTAAGTCATACCATTGTTGAAAACCACCTACAAAACTATTGTGATGCACATTCTAATTCCACTTCTTTACTTATGTGCCATTTAAGCTAGTACTTGATAAAAGATAAGGCGAATAATAGCCAATATTTCCTTATATGTCCATTTCTACCATCATATACCTGTATATTTTCTCTGTATATGTATAATTCTTAAGCATAAATAAATAAAATCAAATTTTGAGTAGAAAAACCAATAGTTAATTTTGGAATTTCATATTATAATTCTATAATAGATTCAGATAAAACGATCCATATCTTTAAAAATATTTTTTTAATATAACACTGAATTCTCTCCTTCTATAATGATTATAAATCTAGTAAATATTCCATCAAATGAGACTTTGGACATAACAGTTGTAAAAATAGGGTCTTGAACCCTTCCAATTCAATACCATAATACTATATATGGATACCATGGGATTACTCCATCGCTTTTTATGACTGTGAACCCTATGAACTGATCACATCACATTGATGATCTTATGTGTATCAAAGAAGATGAATATCTAATCGACCTTTACTAGCCAGTCCTTTACCTATTGTGGATAATGTTTCCCCTTAGGATAGAGGCTTATCATGTAATAATTGAAGATATATATGAATTTCTCCTCCAAATCCTTGATGCACGTAAATATTTTTTGTGCATTCTGTACATTTTGGTCTATGGCATGAACTCCTCATGTGACTGATTCTGTAATATTTTGATCCAAAGGTGTATTCCCTTAAAGAGATTTATGGCACCATTATGAGGAACTGGTAGAAGAAATCTCATATGTGCATTAATAAAAATTAAAAATAGAGGATGAAATGAAAAACATGTTAATATTAGACACGATAATAAAACCATAAGTTAAAACTAATATTGAACCCAAGAACTCAATATAGTAGATGCACTTCCCAACACCCCATGATATCATGAGACTTGGTATGGAATGATCATTCCATGAAATCATCATGACCTACCTGTCATTTTATGATAATAATATATCCTATATAATACCTTCTAAATGACGATCATAACCACGATGTTATAGAAAATATGTCACATCTCATCCAGGATGACCCATCCATCTCGGCTCTGAACTGAAATGAGTCTAGAAATGAATGTTTTTCTTGTTCTTGACATGATAACTACTATAACCCAGGAATAAAACAAAAATTAAAGTGAATTATTTCATCGAATATGCTCAAGATACATGCTATATATATACACCAGAATGTAAAATATGAATAAAAAATAGTTAATTTTTATTCAATGACCAAAAGAAGAAAATAATACTGATACAACTTAATTAGTTAGAACAAACCAAAAGTTTGAGTCAAAAAAAGAAAATTTAATTAAACAAAAAACTCTTTATGATAGTAAAGAAAATTTTCCACAATATCACAACCATAAACCGTACAAAACATAAATATAACCCCACCACTTCACTATATAGGCGTTCCTTTTAATTTATCGAAATTTATAACTAGATATAGACACTATTGAAAGGTTCCAGTGGGTGTGATCTAAACATGCACAATAGGACCCCAACTTGGTGTTTCATATAAAGTATCTATATAGACAATCTAAATATTCTAAATTTTAAGAAAAAACTACTTGTTAATGAATGAAATAGTTATTTCAAAATCATGGTAAATATTTTCCATTTTTATATAGTTCAAAAAAGGACTAGGATACTTGTATTAATGAGTTATTTCCATAAATATTTTCCAAATTTTAAAAAGGAATGCCAAATAAGACCAATAAAGTGTTAGGAATATTGATAAAAAGCTAAAGATCACAATGGTTTAGGCTTGTAGACTACTCATACCTCAATGAATTACTAGTAAAATCACAATAACCTAGAATAATTGGCCTAGTGAGAAATACAACACCCCATTAGTGAACATCCTGATAATTTGAAATCAATTCCCAAGAATAATCAGCTAAGGTATCATAGGAAAATTCATTAGGTACCCCCTAATAATAAAAATAGATGATGGACCTAAGATAAAACTTCCAATTAATTACCCATTTATTCTCATGTAGTGAATTTATCAAAGCAATTTGAAAATAGGGATTTTCAAAATCAATATTAAATAGACCTATTCATTAAAGAATCATTTATTGATAAATATTTTCAAAATTCATGGAAATCCCCTTTTTCCATTACTAATAACCAATGTAAAACCTATTATTCATCTTCAATCCATTTAAACAAAAAAATCATGAAAAAATAATTATAAATCAATTTATAAAATAGTAGAACTCATCGTTCATTCTATAAAGGCTTGAGGAAGAACCACCAACCTAAACTACAGTAGAACAGTACAAGTAATGGTTTTGACCAACATGAGAAGAAAATTAATGTCAAAAATAGATATATTATAATTGATTCTCATATCATAGAATGATATTAATTAAGGTAAATGGTTAATGAAGAGGTTAGATCAACACAAACCTTGAGAACCACATAGTTTGCACCACAACCAATGTAAGGACTAACCCATGGTAGATAATCACATGAAAAATATTTAGAAATCAGATGAAAATAAATACATGATCAATAGAATATATAAATGAAATCCAATAGCACATCCATGACAATTAGAAGTTATTAACTAGGATAGTATCTTACTCAGAGAGATAAATTACAACCATTATAGAGGTTATTTAATAAAAACGAAATCTTAATAGAGTGGAGACACCCAAAATCAACTGGAGGAGCCTAGGGTTTGAGGGGTGAGAGCTACATGATGAAAAATAGAGTCACTAGGAATGGAACATGTTAAAACCTATGGGGAAACAAAGATTTATGTTTTAAATATAATTTTTATAGGATGAAATCCTCATAATTAGTTTTCCCCACAAAAACATTTCCTCATGAAAAACTTAGCATTAGTGATGACTTTGCTATTAAAAACTGATTCTTATATATTAAAATTTATTTTTGTATAAAATTGGAGTTTATTGTTTGTAATATTTTTACACCATAAACCATTTTATATCTATTTCATAATGAAGGAACTATTTCATAATATAGATATTATTAACAAAATTTATTTCTTAAAAACCTCTAGACTTAGGTTCTGTATAAAATCAAAAAAAACATTCAATCCACTTGAACCTTAAAAAATATAATATAAGAATGTGTGTACATTAAAAATTGAGTATGCTATAATAAAAAAACATTATATTAATCATTATGAGTTGAAATAGTGGTGGATGATGAATAATGATAACATATGAAATTGACATGAGGAATTCAATGATTATTATTTAATTGAAATTGGTTGAAGTAAATTATAAATTTAAAAAAAATGTATTTTGGATGATATTATTTTACCGGAATGAATTATTAATTTTTTTAGCAATCCTAGAACAAAATTATCTATCCAAAATATATAATATCATTAAATATAATGAATTTAAAAGAAAAACTAAATACAAATAATTTTATGAATAATTTCATGAATATTGTTTCCCATTTTTAGTTGATTTTACAGTCAATTTATCATGAGAAGTAGAATATTACATGATAAATTAGGAATTAATGGAAATTAATTATTGGAAGTATTGATTTTAATGAATATAATAAATGTCAAGGTTGGGATATTTGAATTAATGAGAAGATGATATGTTTTAATGGTTTATTTATTGTAGTTTAATTAATTTGATTCCAAAAATATGGTGGAGAAGACTTTGTTTATTATTATAAAATTTTATGACGTTTTTATAGTTTTAAAAAATATATATATAGTTTAATAATACTTTCTAATGTTTATAAAAGGTTGGAGTTTTCTTTATTTTGTACTAAAAAAACACTTATATGGGGTGGGGGTCATTCAAAAAGGATCAATGCAGACACTACTTATTATAAAAATTGAACTTACCAACTAGTGACGTATACATGGATCATGTGAAATATTATAGGGAAATTCTAGTCTGGTAGAATTCCATATTGAATTTAACATGGGTGAATATAAACTGATTGATTCATATTTTTATTTTTACAGTACAAAAATATTCTAGTGTGAAATATTTGGGCGTAGGTTTTATATGATGGTTGAGATAATTTGGGAAATGAATTAAATGATATTCTCAAATAAGTCAATAGAAATAAAATTTATTGATATATATATGTTTTATAAAATGAATAATTATGGTTATAAATATTTATTTGATAATTATAAAAAATATATGATACATTATAATTTTCTAGCTTGGGCGCTTACTACGCGCTAGATGAATTGTCTTCAATTTCTCTATGATTTAAACTACATTTAAACTCATGCTTATTTAGAAGCTATTATGGTCACAGATTCTCTCACCAATAAACGAGTTACTCAGGACATAACCTGGCTTGAGGAGATCCCAAAAAACCTGATTTCTTTGCATGTTAAAGATTGTTATATGATTCTCTGTTTTCAACCCATGTAACATTTAATTTTGCAAATAAAATTTCATCGGTATTTTGACCAAAGCTCCACCTTTAAAAAGAAATCTATGATACACTATAATGAAAACTAGGAGTGACTGAAATAAACCATTGTTAATTATTTTTGAATTATAGAATTAAAAAATAGACTATGATCAGGAGTTACAAAATGATTATGGTAAAGAAATTTTTAAATGAGATATAGATAAGGATGATGATATTTATTTAGATGTATAAATTATTCACTGGAATACTGAACGGTGTTTTTTGATAATTAAAATTTCAGTTAATTATTAGTGTGTTTTGATTATTGATGGTGCTAATAACTATAAGTAATTATACTAGTCTTATAATTATTGATCGTGATTATAATAATAGGTAATCCCATGGGTATTATAATTAATAATTTTTTGAAAAATATAATATAATTTTTCTTAATTATATGATACTAAATGATTGATTATTGTATTATATAAATCTGTATTAAAATTTTGTGGTTTTAATGACATAATGTATGTGTTTATAATCTATATGTTTATGTTATTTATGTGGTGATATGTTATCATCGTGATCTAAAAACCCACCTTCAATGACTGGTTGTTTGGTATGAAAAAAATATAATGAGATGGAAACCAATTTCATGAATAAATAATATAGTATATTTGTACCTCTATAATGATTTTATTCAGGGTTTTGAGATAATCCATTTTTTTTTGGAAAATGATGGTAATAAAATTGGTAGAGTTATTATATAAGGGAACATTTACTTCTTTTGGTGAGGTTGTTTTATAATTTTAATTATATATATTTTGTTCACATATTATTGATTGTTATTATAATGATATATGTGCTGAATATATAGATATATATATTATTTTATGCAGTTTATTTTACATATACAATGGTAAGATATATTACCTGTAACCCAAAAACATTTAGTGGAGTAACCTTCTAAATATAATTATGACCAGAGATACTATATATATATACATATATATATTTCATATTTCTATGATCACGTTAAATGAGGTTTTGGGATACTTTATCTTTGATATTTTGTCTTACTAATGATGGAGTTGGTGTTTGTTATTTTTTGGATATATACTAGAGATGGTAGTTTACGATTATTAAGTCTCCATTCACAAAGGGTTTGGTTTTATTAATAAAATTAATTTATCAATTAGTATTTATAATTTTACTAATCATTAATTTGATAATTCTAATTATTACTATATACATTTATGGTTTTTTAAAATGTAATTCCCTTTTATGTGAAATCAAATAACCTCGAAACAGTTTGTTAAAACATATTATTCCAATTTTTTTGATTCATCACATTTAGTCCCATATTCAGCTATGAAAGAGTATAATTTATTTCAGATTATGGGAAATCATTACAATATTCACTTTGACATTTATAAAAAAAATTCTGTAAAATTAATCATTAATTTTATTTCATCAATGTTATCTGTATATTATCTAGTTTTTAATTTTCAATATAATCATCATATCAAATGTTTTATTGGAATATATTCACAAATTTATCTTCTCTTATACCTAATAACTTTTAATTAAATATATTTCAATATCCAGTAAATATTATGATTTATATTCATTTTCTTTTTTAAAAATAAATTGATTTGTATGAATACATTCATCTCAGAGTTAATCATTAAAATAAAAATGTTTTCTGATTTATTTTATTTTTAGCTATTATATTTAGGAAATTTCTGTTTGATTTAATATTTATTTACTTTAATAAAAAAATTTATAAATAATTTAATATAAGGATTAATGCCTTGTAATTTCTATGTGATCTATCTTAGTCACAATTTACATTTTCCTCAAATATAACCATTTTCAAAAAAATATGATAGAGTTATTAAATAAATAATTTAGTTTTTTTATGTTTTTACAATTCAATAATTTACATTGATTAATTATGTTTATATATCTTTATTTTTTATACGTAGGGTTTATAAAAAGATTTTTTAATAATATTTTTTATAAATTAATGGAGTTTTATTGAATTTAATTGAATAAACTTTTTAATGATGCTCATTATTTCATAATTAATAATTTTTTTACCATTAGTGGTTTCATGAAATTATAAATTCCTTGATTAGTATCATTAACTACATTATTAATTCATGTGAAACCAAACAATATACCACTATTTATACAATAATATATGTGATATTTTTTGATACTAATAGAAAATTAATTTTTTTAAACCCATATATTTTATTTATTTTCCATAAAACCTCTGATATTTTCTCCAAAAATTAAAGGGTCCCCATAAAAATATGTAGAGATATATTTTAATTCTAGCTATATACGTATTTTTTCTCTACTTGAGTATTTTTTGCGTTTCTTTAATTTAGTGACTACTATTTTGATATATTCAATAAAAAATTATTCTTGATTCTATAATGGTGGTCATATGTGATGACATATTTTATTTTTTTGTGTTGTGTTTTTTATATAGGATTCCAATTATGTCCATAATTTCATGATTAGATTCATAAGGATACATTTTTCATATAGACTTCCCTTAGGTGGATTTATGAGAATATAGAACTAGGGGGAGGGTAGTGAGATATATTATCATTGGGAATATATAAAAATATACATTTTATTAAAACATATATATGAATATGTTAAGAGTACATTACATGGAATATACATTGAATTTCAATACGCCAATGTTTTGGTGAAAGAAATAAGTCTTCATTAGAAATTGTGTATTTATTTGATAATTATCAGGGGTCACATAGTGACATTAAAAATTATTATTGGAAAATTAATGTAATGATTTTAATGTGTTTTATATTTGTATTTTATATAACATTTGGGGATGTCGACGTCACATTCAACCTATTTGGAGTTTAAAATTTGGGTCCCACTGTATCTATATATACAAACTCTATCCATAATAACCAGTAAGGTTTGTATCAACATTCAAAATTGTATCAATAGATGTCTATTGTATGTTATCTGTGGCTATTTCATTATTTTCACATTGATGAGTTATAAGCAGTGGGAAGTTCTAATCATGTTCTGATAATTTTTTACTATCTAAATGGTTTGAGGGTACCATTATTAAGGATTTGATAAATATATCAGGCATACAATATATAATGTACATTATTTTTATAAATTTCAATTTTGACGAGCTATGAATAGATTTTAGATTAGTTTTTCAGGTCCGTTTAATTCATTAGGAGAGGGGATCAGTGAAGAAATTATTATGAATATTTTTTATGATTCAATGATAATAAACCTCTATTAATTGGTATCATATTAAAAATATATTATTAATATGATTTATCAAGTAAACCCAAGTATAACTTTTATTTCCCTAGATTCAATGACTTTAGGATTTAACTCTGATAACCTATATTGACACAGGGGTAACTCTAAATAGATTAAATTTACCATTCTTTATTAAACATTCCTGATAATAAATTATTATAAAAAATTTAATCCAAAAATTTCATGTTATAACCAAAAAATATATATTCATACTATTCATTGACAATAATTGATATTTTTTATTCTATCCATGAAAATCATAACCACATATCGTTAAATATATATATATATATATAATATTCATTAAATAACTAATTATATAAAAATAAGGATATATTTTGGACTTCATATTCAAATATAAATATATTATGTTTCAACTAACATCCATATAAATAGTCTTTTAATGAAAATAATGTCGACATTTTTCCAACAATTGTTAAAAAACCCTCTATAATGACCTATATGTAGGATTAAATTTAGCAAATATTCTTCAAATTATATAATTATAATTATAAATAATGAATTACATATATGTAATAAGAATAATTTATATTTTACAATTATGTCAAATTATTATTTTTACTCAAAATCACTTTGAAGGTGTTTAAAATTAACTACAACGATACAGTGAAAAATTAGCTTAGAAAAAAACTAAAAATTATTATTAAGGCCCAAAATGACTTATAATAAAGTTAAAAATCCATTTTATATTCATGTTTATACCATATACTCACTATTTACATATATTAATCATTATTGGATCCACATGACATGATAAAAGCATAGGTGGAATTCCCTATTTGAAAATCTACAAGAATTACACTCTTCATCAACTATAAAAAGGGATACCCCCTCCCTCATCTTCACATCTCTAAGGGTCTTATGATTAGAAACAAAATTCCCATATATACTAGAAACATCTGTAAATTCATCTTAGAATAATATATTTGGTCCTTAATCCAATCAAGGAATCCCTTTGGTTGAAACCAACAAAGTTACCCAAAGAAAAGGTAATATCCTTCCACAAGCTATTTTTATTTATTTTCATTATTAATCAACTCAAATATAATAAATACATTTTCATATGATAACATAATTATCCTAAATATGATAAGATATTTTTCTTATTATATTCTTACATACAAGTACACAAACTTCCATCTAATGGGTAACAAAGTTACTATTGTTGTGTACGATGAACTACTTTTGCATGAAACAATATTGTTTTTTATTCCATTACCACCTATCATGGTTGGGAATTATTAGGGAAACAATAATTTTATATGATATATATTATATTTTTGGATTTATTTATTCTTATATAATTAATATATTAAAAATTCCTTCATGATTTCCATTTTGTGTAAAAATGATAACTGTGTTTGTGGGCGTGTGGACTACAACCTCCTCAAAGAGATTTGATTATTTCATACATTACATGGAATATATTAAGGATGGGTAAAGTGAAATTATATGATATATAATTTACAATCGTTCTTTCTAGATGAGAAGAAAATAGAAACATCATTCATGCGTACATAAGACTTACCATCTCCAGGAACGTTGTATTTCATTTTGTATTTATATATTTAATAAATTATTAAAAAAAATGTATAATTTATTTATGTTATATTTATATCAAGTTTTTATTTATTTTAATCATTATATATGTAAGATGAATTTTTTTAACATATTATGACACATGCGAAAAAAACTAATATTACTCGAAACGTTACATTAAAATAAAATTGTTAAAAAACAGGTAATATCATATCATAATTAAAAAATATATTGTATTAGATAAAGTATAATGTTTACAATTGATGTGTATATTAAAGTAATATTTTTTATAAAAGATTTTTTAATGACTTCTACCAGATTCCAGATATAAGGTAAGGGTATTTCTAGTATCACATTTATTTCTGCGAGATTTATGCCTTATTTACCAAACATTTATTTTTTAGTTGTTTATTTAGTGGACATGAATATATTATATTATTATTATCCTTAAATTTATGAGTATATACATATCTATTTTAGGATCACTCTCTTGTATGATATTTTGATTAAATGTTACCAAGTCAGTAAATTAAATTCATCTCAATTCTTATTCCATGAGTCACAAGCCATGATATAAACATATATTATTATACAAGGTGTATGCACTACCTTTTGACATGTTATATCATGAATAAAAATATTTCTAAAATATTTAAATATTCATGAAATTTTATTTTATTACATGGAAATATTTATTAAAAGTTACATTGTTGTAAGAGTTCATTACAATAATCTCATCATTTATCATCATTGTTTCTGATTGTTCATTCATTGATGAAACCTTATTATCCATAATTTAGTAAAAATCATAACCATTCTTCTATTATGGATTTTAATTATTATTTAATGTATTATTACAAATATTATATTATTTTGTACAATAAAATAATTGTGAAATTATTTTAAATAAAATATGATCTTCATTATCTCATCAGTTGGAGACCTATTTTATTCAAACAGCATGTATTCAAATATGTTTTAACAAGTTATTTTTAAATAATATATTGATCTCATTTTAAAGTAAAAATTATTTTAAATTTTATTTATTTAATTCAATGATCCCTTTATATTTTTTCGAATCATTTTCCAATAAATATTTCATAAAAAAAGATTCTTATTTTGAAAATATTTTGTCCAATAAGAAGGGTTATTTTCCTCAAGAAATGATTTTACAAGATATTGAATAATTATTTTCTATATAAGATAACATCTGTTGGTTTCACTCAGGCCTTTTTTGGGAAATAATATAGACTTTCCATTTAAATTATTTTTATGAATGGTTTCTATTTTGATGTCATGGTGGCTTTGAAAATAGTATCACTTTCAAAGGTTATATAGTTATGAAACCAACTTATTTTCATGGTTAATTTTTGGAAGAAATGATTATAAAACCAATATATTTTTCTAGAAGATAATATTTTATTAAAAGGTGATTACATCCATTCTATTTAATGGGTTATGATATATCTGTTTAGGTACTTATTCCACATTAATCTATTATTTCATAATGAGACTGGTGGGATATATATCTCCCACTAATATAACGGGTAAATATTTATATCTCGTGATATAACTATAAGAATCATGTCGATGGGCTTGATCCACTAAGTATGATGGGAAAACCAAGTCCACAATTGGAATATGGGGAAAACCAATCCAATATAGGAAGATAGAGAATCCACATCCCATATATGGAAAGGACTGTGAATGTGGATGGTGGTTTTTCCTACATATTAGGTGTTTCCTAATGAAGTTCCCTAATATAATTTTTTAAATAATCCTTGAATTATAGATAATTATTTTACATGTTTATATGTCATTCAAAATTATATGTCTTACTCCTATTGTATTATCTCATGGTTTATTATCATGATTTATTATGATTCATGTAGTATGAACATATAATAATTATGTAATGACTCAAGATTATGGTCTTTGATAAGCAATGTATGATCTTCTACTGTCATGATCATATTATCACACCCATATGCTAATGTTTTTCTTAAAAATATTTATTGACAACCCTTATTGATCATATGATCTCACACATATTTTTTTTCCTTTACAATGGTTTTAAAGATATAGAGTGAGTATGATGTGATTGATAAGGTTGATAGTCCTGAGGATCTTATTGGGATATAATGGTGATAACTTATTTACTAGTGCTTATGATTAATTTTTTTAAATACATGAAACTATCATTGTACTTGGGAGTATGGATGTGTAATATATTATGTATAACAACAAAATGATTTAATGTTAATGTATGCTAAAAGAAGGTTTTTTAAGTTGTTATTAGAGAAAATTTTCATTTAACCTTTTGGAAAATAAGATGACAAAACCCTACTAAGAACCATAATGACAAGTTTATGTATAATATTATGAATGAGGAAATGTATCAGACAATTTAATAGAGTTTTGGTAAAGGATATAGTGATCTAATTCCTTGGAATAAGTCCATTTTGTTATTATATAATTGTATTTGACTCTATCACAGGTGAACATATGGGTAACTACCCCGAAAAACCATATTGGGCTAGACACAATTGGGGACTAGTGCATGGTAACGGTCTTTGTTGCACACCAAGTTTATGACTCTTGAGAGATATACTTTGGTAATTCCAAAACTCTTCATGAACCATCATGAAGGATTTAAATATAAGCTATATATGAATAACCTAGGATAAACCTAAGGAAGCACATATTAAACAGGGTGTCCTAATCGCGGCATCCTATAAGTGGGTTTTAATGATAATATGTTTCTTCACTATGAAACGTTTTTCTAACTCTGAAATTTTTTGTTTGAGTCAATGTATAAAACATGAATAAACCCCATTAATGGTTATTAAAATGGAAAATGTAATGAATATCCTCAAGAGAAATTGAATCAGATAGAATTTGGAAAGAAAAAATATCATTGAAATGCCCACCTAGATTTCTCAAACTATATGTCATGATAGACTTCCAAGTGATAGAATTTTGGAATAACATTATATTTTGTCCTTCATGAGGAAATTTACCCCTTATTTCATCGAATATTCTAATCCAGCTGTTTAAGAATAATGGATTGGTAAAACAAAACATATATTATCCATTCTCCAGTGTTTAGAACAAGAGAAAGTCATTTCGGTAGTTTATTGTTGATAAGGTGAAGTTGACCTGTGGTGGAATCTAATCAACAATATTATGAAGCAATATGAAATTTAATCCATATATTTGGATGTGTCTATGAACTTATTATTTAATTTGTAAATTCCCCAAGTTCTTCATATGGAAAATGATTTTCATGGTTTATTGAAAAAGGGAGATGAATCTATTGGTACCAATAAGTCTGATTTCATAAGACTTGTGAGGTATGCTTCTTGTAGTATTATCCATCAAGAATGTTAGGATGATTGTTTCTTTAGTGGATTAAAGAGTAATATTATAAGGAAATTGGCCATAATATTTCTTAGTATCTATGATGATATTGTACATTGTCCAATCAAATTTTAAATTGAGTTTTGAGTATTGTATTAGTATCATGGTTTTGAAAAGAAAATTATTATGTTGTTCAAAGAAAATTAAAAAAAATGGATAGAATAAGGAAATACATCAATTATTCACTTTGTTTGGAAATAATATTTGACGGAATTTTATTACAGGGTCTAATATATTTTTTATGAGTATAAGGGAAGTCCATCAAGAAGTTGATTAATGGACTGATAAGAAAATGTTAGAAAATGATTCAAATAGAGAAATATATATATTGAATTAAACTCCCAAACTTTAATGCATAATTTTTAAAGTAGATGAGAATTATGAAAACAAATAACTAAACCATAGGTTTGGTGATGATGATAGGAGTCAGAAACCTCTTAAATAGATTGATAAGGATAAATCATGTGAGATCATGATTTTTGACCCGGGGTGAGATGATGAATTAATAAAAGGTTCACTTACCATCCACTCCATAACCTCTATTATCTTATATGGATCATAATCTACCCACTCTTTCATATCTATATAATATTATATGGGTATAAATATTTCACCAAATATTATTATATTTCTATTTCGAAATAAAAAACTCTAATGGTACGATGATTTCATCTCATGTTTATGGTTCATCTCAAGTTAACTTTTGTGGGAATGCGAATGCTAAAAATAATTCCATTCATACTTTGGTTGAATTTTATGTCATATTAGGAATGGATTGGATTTTTCTATATAATCCACAAATCAATTTTTATGAAATGGAGGAAATGTTTTATATTAAAGCCCCACCTATGATCATATATCAATATGTCAATTGGTATGATATTCCTATGGAGATTACATCCAGTATATGTGTCTTAATTCCAATTTAGAAGGAATATTTTTAAAGAATTTTGTGGGATAAAATCCACATAGATTATATGTAAATATTTTGGGAATTTTTTGTTCCATTCCCTGAAGATTTTTCTAGAATTCCACTAAAACGTGAAGTTGATTTCTTAATAGAACTATTACAAGGCTCCAAAGTAATTACAAATACATCCTATATAATATCCTAGATCAAATTTCAGAAATTGAAGAAAAAAATAACCAAAACATTGATAAGGGATTTATTTGACCGTTTCCATAACCTGAGGCTGAACATGATCTCTTCCTGAAAATTAATTACGGATAAATGTGAAATAATATTTATTATCTGGAAATTAAATATATCACAACCAATAACAAGTATCGTCTTCCCTTAATTAATGGCTAGTTTGATCAAATGCATGAAGATCAATGATTTTCATATATTGGCCTTTTTTGGATACTATTAGTTGATCGTTATGACTAAGGATATAACCAAGATAGAATTATGTAAAAAGAAATGATTTTATGAATACATAGTGAATCCTTTTGGTCTTATAGTGCCTCATCTATCATTATGGATTGGATGAATATCATTACTAGTTCCTATCTCAATTAGTTAGTGGTAGTGTTTATAGATCATATCCTCCGCTAATCAAGGAAAATAGATGATTATTAAGGCAACTTGAGAATTGAATTAATGACCCTATTGAAGTTCAGGTTGTATTAAATGTTTTTGAAGTGAGAATTTTGGAAGAAAATGGTTTCATTTTTGAGTCACATAATCTCAATTGATGGAATAATAGTAGATACATCAAAGACCAAAGCTATTGAATCTTGGTCTAGACCAACAAAATTGATTAGGAACCGTATTATTCATTGTTTAGAAGGGTATTATTAATAGTTTATGGATACTTTATCTAGAATATATAATCTTATGACCCTGTTAACATGAAAGGGTTCCAAGTTCTTCTTGATTGATTAATGTGATAAAAACTTCTTGGAACTAAACGGAAGCCTAATCAGCACACATGTTCTTATAGTACCCTATAATAGATTAGGGTTTTTAATAGGATGTTATTATTTTATGAAGGGATAGGGGTGTGTTATTATGTATATTAACATGGTTATAACTTATGCCTTATGAATGTTTGATATCTAAGTGAAAAATTACCCTAAAATTTATTTAGATTTAGCATCCATAATTTTTCAACTAACAATATGGATGCATTATACTTATGGAGAATAGTGGAATATATATACAAATCATAAATGTCAAAAATATATATTTAATCATATGGACTTGAACATGCATCAGATAAGATGGTTAGAAATTAAAAAGGATTATAAAAGCTGAATATATTACAACCCTCAGAAAAATAACATAGTGGTAATTTCTTTGAGTTGAATGGATCTTGCTATCTTATCAATGATGATGGTAAAAAAGGATCCAATTTATATGGGTTCGAAGAAGATGAATATAGAAAACCTGATGGAAGGGGATAAATATTTTTTTATCAATTAAATATTCAACCATCCATCCAAGAAATGATTAAAGGGTCATAGAAATTAGATGTTGAGTTATAAAAGAAGGTTATAAATGTTCCTTAGTTTAACATTGATCCAGATGAAATGATAATATTCATGAATTTTTTATGTGTACCTTCCGTACTGGATTTTAGGAAGGAACTATTTGTGGAAGTTCATAGATGTTCATTCTCTATTCATCCAGGATATATGAATATGTATAAGGATATAAAATAATACTTTGGTCGAATGTCATAAATGGGAATATCAATGAGGTTTCAGTTGGGTGATTGGTATTCTAGCATGATAAGGATGAAGGAAAATCTCTAAGGTGATGTTACAACCATTACCCATACCCGAATAGAAAAGGAATAAAATCACAATGGATTTTCTCATTGGAATCCCCAAACCTATAAAGGATTTGATGAAATATTAGTTGTAGTTGATATACCTAATATTTTAGAACACATTATAATTATTAGATAATATGTCTATATGGATTATCCTTCTAGGATATATATTAAGGATTTTGTAATGTTGAACGATGTACAACATTATACACTATTAGACTAGGATCTTATGTTTACCTCAATTTTTTTAGTAAACACTTCAGTAAGAATTTTATATAGAATTGAGTTTCAAAACTATTTATGACTCAAAAATAGATGGTTAGCCTGAATGAAATTTTTTTCTATAGAGGATACGTTAGGATCTTATTTTTTGGACTTCAAAGGTGGTTTGGATCAACACCTTAATCAATGTGAGTTTACAAACAACAATGGATTTCATCCAAGAATTAAATTAACTCATTATGAATCCCATTATGATAAAATATCTATAGATACAACATTTTTGAATGAATTTGAAGAAATAAATTCATTGGGACCTAAGATTGCTAAAGAAATGGATGAGAAACTTTGAACTATTCAGCATCATTTCTTGGTATCTCAATTTCAATAGATGAGTTATTGTGATAATAGATAGTGGGATCTAGAATTCGATGTCGGTGATAAGTTGTTTCAAGGAATTTTTTCAATAAATAAGGTAATTTGATTTATAAAGAATTCGAATCTAATCCCTAGTCATATCAACCACTTTTAAATTTTTTTGATCATATCAGGACAGTGGCATATAAAGTGGAACTTCCAATAAATACCTCTAGGTTACATGATGAGTTCTATTTATTGATCGTATATAAGTAAATACTAGACCATTAACATGTAATTAACTCATAGTTCATACCATTTGAGTGATATATTTCTTAGGAAGAAAAACTAGTTGAAATAATGGGTAATGTCGAGAATGTTTTTGAAACTATACTATTCTCCTAGTAAAAGTTTACTAGAGAAACCAACAATTTGTGGAATATATGTGGGAACATTAGGATATTATGAGGAATTATTATTCCCATTTTTTATCATAATTATGAATTTCAAGGGAGAAATTCATTTTTATTGGGGTTGAAAGCAACACCCTGAGTTTTTAGGATCATTTTTTTTCTTTTAAAAAAATAAATTTTCATCAATGTCTTTCATTTCATAATAAATTAATTCAAACATTAAATATAATATATACCATTTTAATATTTATCAACATGCACCACATTTGTATATTGAACTACACAAAATATTGAGTTTATACAGAACCAAACTATATTTTTTGATAATTATTTAAATGATAATGTTAAAACATTGCAGAGAAACATAGTAACATAAATATTAATAACTAATCTTTAAAAATTACTTAAAATGTTAATATATAAAAGAAACATATTTATAATGAAACATTTCTTGGCCAAAACACTTTATATGTCTGAAGAAAACATTTTCCCTAAAAGAACTGATTTTTATGTTATTTTTTAACCAATAATAGAATTTATTTTAGAAACATTTATAAAATTTATTTCATAAATTGAAATTTAATTTTTTAATTCATAATGTTAAAATAATAGTAGAAATTTTTTTGGGATTTTTTAAAACCCTTATTTATTGAATAATATTGTAAAATACAAAATTTAATTCAAACATATTTTTTCAACTAATTTATTTATATAGTTAAATTATAATATATTTTTTAATTCGTAATTAGAGAAATTTTACATAAAATATTCCAATTTAGGTGATTTTAATCATTTTCACATTGAAATTGGGTAAAAATTATTTCAGAGTTTTTTCCTTTTTTAAAATAAATATCCGCTTTGTTGTCCCATCTACGGGATTAAATTTAAATTATTTTTTTCCACTTTAGTGAATAGAATTTAGAAAAATGGATTGCAAAATTTTAATATCTATCATTTTTGTTTTCTAATAATGGGAAATTATTTTTTGTCCCCAAATCTTAATGAAGGTAATTAATGTTAATTTTAAAAAATAAGGGAAATGTTTTCTTAACGAAGAACTAAACTTTAATCTTAAGGCCCAAAAGGATCTAAAAATTTTTTGAACACAATTTTAATCATACTTTATCCCTCTATTCCCTTATCTTGGGGTTTTACCATTATTTGAGGAACATGATATGGGAAAAATGTGTGTGTAATTCTGTTTTAATAAAATTACAAGACTTCCACTAATCCTCCACTATAAAAAGGAACTCACACCTCCAACTTATTCACAAATATTAAGAACATTATCTTAGAAAAATATTCCAAGATATCCTACCAGAATCCATACCTTCCTCGTATAATCATCACAGTTTCCAGAAATCCAATAAAGACATCCCTTCGGTGCAATCAAAGAGGATTTCCCCAAAGAATGGGTAACATTCTTCCACAATAGTTTCAATTTATTTTCATTCTCCACCTCCTAAAATTATATTATTACATTATTATATGAAATAAATCATTACCATAAATATACTAATATGTTTTTATTATAAGGGATATACCTACACTTACACACACACCCATTTTATTAGTAACTAACATACTATTCTTCTATGTGGTGAATTACTGCCTCACAAAATGATGTTATTTCTTTCGTTTACCACCTATCAGGGTTAGAAATTATTATTGAAACTATATGTTTTTATTATATTATACATTTTAATGAGTTTTTAACATTATTTAATTATTTTATAAAACATACCTTAATTTATTCAAATTTTTTGTAAAAATTATAACTTTGTTTGTGGATGTGTGGACTACTGACTACTCAAAGAGATGAAATTTCTTCTCATGTTACATTGAATTTATTGATGAATTTAAATGATATATATGTTTTGATAATGATAATTTAATGATATTATTTTTCAATTTCATTGAATTTATTTCTAATGATATGATAATAAAATGGAAACAACAATCAGTAGCACGTACAACCTACCGTCTCCATGAATGGTGTATTTTTTATATTTATTTACTTAATATTTCATAATAAGTATATATATATATATATGGAATATATCAGATATTCATATCATTTATTTACCTATTAAAACTAAGATATAATAATGGTGAAAAAATATAAAAAATTATTACACATATGAAAAACAAAGAGGATATTACACAACACATAACCTTAATATAGAATTGTTAATACATGGAAAATACAAATCCATAATTATAATCATATATATTATTAGAAATAAGTATATGGGTCTATGGTAATTGTATAATAAATTTATTTTTATTTTATAGGAATTTTTAACATGTACGATGAGAGTTAAGACAAAAGATAAGGGGGTTTCTTATCTCCATTTTATTTCTTTTAGATTTATACCTAATTCACTACTCAATTCATTTTTTGTGGTGTATATACTACCCAGGATAAATTTTTATAATTATTTTTACCAAAATATTTTTTATTTACATATCCATTTTATTATATATCATTCATGAGGGTTATTTTTCAAAAGTTACTAAACCGGTAATGTAATTTGGTCTAAATGTTTATTCCCTGGGTCAAATTCCATGTTAAGCCCCAACATTATTATACAAGGATTATAAACATCCTTTTAAAATGATATATCATGAACCTATTTTTTTGTATATTTTAAGAATAATTTAATTTCATTTTATTAAACGGGGTGTTTGAATCAATGGTACCAAGTGGATGGGGTTTATTGTAAAAATACCATCATTTAACAAGATTTTTCATGATTATGACTTCATTAATGAATTATTAAGATCCATATTTTAGTAAAACTCATGAATTATATTCTCCAATATTTATTCATGATTTATTAATTTATTATTTTCATTCCAACTTCCTTTTGTTATTAATATAATTAATATTTTTTTAAAACAATTTAGGATGTATTCCTATCTTTAGTCGGAAGCCTGTTTTATACAAAAACCATGTTTTTAAATGATTCTAAAAATGATTTTAAAATTATATTTTATTCTAATATTAAATTAAAATTTATTTTTAAATGTTTTTATGGTTTTAAAATATTTATTTATGTTTTTTCATGATATTTTAAAAAATATTGTTTAAAAAATGTTTCTGGTTAAAAAAAATATTTTTCAAAGAAGAAAGGATATTTTTCCTCAAGAAATTTTTATAACAGATCCTCCAAAATTATTTTCCATCTATCATATTACCCATTGGTGTTACTAATTCCTTTATGTTTGAATAATTCAATATATCGATTCAAATTATTTGAATGAATGGGTTAGGTTTTGATATCATGATGTTTATGAAACTCATTTCTTTTGATGGGTTTTTCTTTGATGAAATGATTATGAAAATTTTCTCATTTTCAATTGATTAAGATACAAATTCATTTTTGTAAAACCCATTTAATGTCATGGGTTATGATATGACTATTTATGATCTTGTGGAATAGGTATATACATTTTTATTATGGAATGGGTGGTTCCTATATCACCCTCAATTACATTGGGTGATGAAATATATATCATGATATAATGGTGGGAATCATGTCAACTGGCTTGATCCACGATGGAATGATGGGGAACCCAATAATCTATGGGATAATGGGGAAATCCAATCCCTTATAAGGAATGGACTATGACTGGGGAAGCTGGTGTTCCTTGACGATTACGTGTAGTTCCCATGTAGTGATTGAATAATTTTGTGGAAATTATCTTTAACATAAAGGGAATTATAATACATTTGTATGTGTATAAAAATATTTAATATTATTATTGTTATGTTATTCTATCATAAATTATTCTACGTACTCTTAGATGATTCCTGTATTGTGACATTCCATTCGTTATTCCATTAATCATTATTATGATATATGATATGAAGGGTTTGATATTCTATTTTTATGGTTTTATTATCATTCCCTTATACTATTTGTATTCTTACATTTATACCTTTTTTACTCTTACTAAGAATCTTATATCACCCCTACCTATTTTTCCATTCACTAGGTTATAAATATATTTATCAAGTAGGATGTGTTTAAGAGTGGTTCTTATCATGAAGAACCTATTCAGAGATAATATAGCTCACTTATATACCAATGTTTATGTTTCATTATTTCCCAAGGCACTAAACTAATAATGTATTTGGGAATATTTATGTTAATAAATGATCATTATATGTTTGGGGATATTTTAGTAGATATTCTCAGTTTTGTTGGCTGAATGTTTAATGTTTGAAGCCTACCTTCAATACACTAAAAATTCAAAAGGTTTTTGATTCATATTCAAAAAACTAAATCAGAAACTTACATGTTTTCAAAACAAATTTATGATATATTATTTTTAGTTTCCATATTGGTCTATGTAAATCATATACTATGTTTTATTGAATTTATTGTGATACTCAATTTCCATGTATAGAATAATATTAATTATTTCTCAACGTAATCCCAAAATCTGATAACTTTTACACTTTAATTATCATATATTTTTAAAAAAATTATTTGAAACTCTATGACATTATATTCAACATAAAATATGTTTTTTTAACAAAAAATTATATTTTATTATTGTTTTTAAATTTTCCATTATCTATTTCTAATGTAGAATTATAATTATATAATATTAAAAACTACTACTCAATAAAGCTATGAGTTCTTCAATCAATTCCATTTAATTTTTTCTGACCATAATATGTGAATTGTCTCCTCTATTTTAAATTTTACCACTTGAATGAATACATGTTATGTTGTAAGTGTAATTTTTATGATCACTTATTTCTCTCTCATTCTAATATAACCCTTAGATGATTAATTTAACCTCCATATTCATTCGAACATTTAATATCCAACTAAAGATTCTAAATAAAAACCACTTATGATTTATATCATTTATCCCCCTTTTACAACAATATACAATTAAATTTGGAGGTAGGGTTAATTTCATCCACATTATACTTCTTGAGTGGTGAGGGGTAAAATTTATAATAGAAATTATTTCCAATAATAGATATACACTAAGGGGGCGGGTAATTTTTTATAGGATTGGCTTATTTCCATATTTCAATTACGTGGTCTTACATTAATTTAGAGAATATATCCAATATATTAATCTTAAATTAATTTCCTCTAACCCAAATTCATTCTAATAAAACCTCACTGAAAATATTTTCAAATATATGAACTTCCCCTCGTCGAATTCACCCCTCATAATTTTTTTCTCAATTAATTTGCAATAATTCTCACCACAAATAAATTTAAATATCAGCTTTTTTATAGTAGGTTAAAATTTATATCCATATAATTTATCCATTTGGAATGCATAATTACCTAGAAATAATATATATAAACCTTATACTTAAATTAGAATATATATATATATAGTATATTTCTCACTCAAATATAATTATTTAAATGTTTTCCTATTCACTCTATACCTTTTTTATTCTATATACTAAAATAGATACATAAATCTATTTTAATTTTTGTATACTCAAACCTTCTAGGAATATATATATATATATATATATAATTATTCATTAAATTCTCTATGGAATGATCTCAAAATATATCTAATATCACTTTCATTTAATGAGATATACATCTTCAATGGTATTTTCTTCTAATAATGAATTATGTTGTTACTTATCACCAGGGGTATGTTTTTGGTAAATGTTCAAATTTATTAAACCATATTTAACATTATTTAAAATTTTAGGAATTTACATTAAAAATTAACTATAAATTTGTCTACTCCTACGAAAATGTGATTTTTTTCTATTGGGTTGAGTTAAATGTATATAGGTATAAAACTATTACAATGAATTGTAAAAATAAAATACATATTTCCCACAAAAAATATAAAAATAATAATTATCAAAATGAATTCTAGATTTCCATGGTTTCAATAATCAATCTGTTTTGAATGGAAACCTTACTCAATTATTTTATTTTAGAGTCATTTAGTAATGATGTGGTTTTCATTAAAAGTTATGATTTCATATTATTTTTCAAAAAAAAATTATTTCCATATTTAATTTTACCTAGTGTAGTTTTCCCAAGGGTGTTATATAGCATTTTCATTAGTTTTAATAAAATAATATAGGGCCTCTTTAGAAGAAATAATTCAATGCACCCTGACATGGTTTTAACAACCATGACATGGGTTTTTTATTTAATCACCAAATCAACAACATCATATTCTAAAAATTAGTAAAATACAACAATGAATCTTTAATAATAACCTGATATATTTTTCATTATTAATTTATATAAATGTGAACAAAAGTCCAATTATAAATGGGAAAAAATAATATCCCCCTTTGAATTTTTTGGAGACAACTATGTAATTAATATCACATAATATAGAAACACATATTATATGATTTTATACTAATTCATATTTATTCTATAAAAAAATTCATGAAAATTTATATTGATAAATATTCATCCATGATAAATTTGTGGGACATGAACTCTATGTTTATAATAAGAGTAAAAAAGGTATCAAATTTATAACCCTTGTAATTCCATCCCATAAAGATCATTTAAATTGTAATCCTCACAGGATAAACAATGAAACTATCTGTAGAATTTATAAATTTTTATTCAAAAAATTATTACCAATTTTGAACTATAATATATATCTCATCTTCTCAGTTTACTCACCTATACTCTTCACATTTGCTATCTCCAAATTGTCTCCTCAATTGTAATAGATTTTCAAAAAACTTATATCTCATGGATATATCTATTTTCATCCAAAAACTATAGTTCTTTATGAATTATCCTTTATTTCTCTATTATTCCATATTTATTCTTGATTTAGAGACACCGATACTTCTTATGTGATCATAGATATTTTATTAAATTTTGAATACAACTTTAGAAGGTAATTAAATATTTTTTATTCTATAATTTTATGTCAAAATATATACAAATCCAACTAATATTAATAAAAGACTATATTTTTTGTTTAATGATGTTATTATCCATTTCCTAATATGTTAGAAAAGGGTTGAAGTCTGAGGTTACACATATTATTATAATGAACATCTCCTAGATGTGATTTCGTGAAATAATTTTCTAATTTTTAATTATTATAATGTTTTTTCAGTTTATAACTCCCAAAATCACCTTTTAATTGATGTAATAATATTTAAACTCAATGTTTTTCATATTGGGAATTTGATAAAAATTATATAATTTATAGTACTGAAATTGGAACACATTATATAGATATTTTATCATTCCATTTCACTATTATCATTTAAATGTTTCTTCATTAATATCGATTGGATACAACATCTAGTTATTGCATGATCTTATTATATTATATTTATATAAAAATATAATATTTCTCCCTACTAGGCTATGATTTTTATTTTCTTCTATGACAAATAGAACAAGTGGTTATTAATTTTTATTTATCATCAAAACCATCAATGGTATTGGTTAAATAGAATACTCCCATTTTATTTGATCCTTTGAAGAATATACTAAATTCTATGGTGATGGTTGGTCATATGTACACAAGAAGGCTAATTTAATTTCATTGATATCTCAAATGAATGAAAATTAAATTCTAACTATGTATATTATAATTAAAATATAATATATTTGTCACATATTATACATAGGTTTATTAAATTCAACAATTATACATTCCATTTTCAGTATGAATGATCCATAGTTCTTTTAGGGTTGGTAGTCCAAAATTTCTCAATCACAATTATCATATTAAAATATGATGGAAAGCTTAATGATATGTTTTCAATAAAAAATTTAGAAGCATAAATTAATTATAAATATTATATATAACATATATAAATAGATTTTACAACATAATGGGCACCATGATAGGTTGTAAGGGAAAATGAACATTCATCTTTCCAAGAGGTAGTAGTTCATTGTACATAGAAATAATATGTTTGTAATTTTTTATATATAGGTTTTTGTAATTATAGGATGAACCGTTAGAATTAAAACAACTTATTATTTTGATGATACTGATGTTCTTTCATGAGTATGGAATAAGAAGAGTTGACAAAGTGGAAAACATAAATAAAATTAAAAATCTTAAGAGAAGACGTTACCCATTAATCAGATAAAAACTTATGGTTTCAACCAAAATAATCTTTTGGATGGATATCTGTCCAAATGAAGGATTCATGGTTGAGATGAGTGATTCTTGGATTCTACATGGGTTGGGATTTTACATAAATAAGTTGTTTGGGTGGTAAGTGTAATGGGGAGAGATGATGACCTTCTAGAAGGGTGTAAATGGACTCATATGATATTTGTGAAAAGAAGATAGGTGTACCCACATTTTTACTAAACCTAATTCTTAATGCAAGAAAAATAACTAAACAATTTATTTTGCATCTCCAATTTATGGCCAGATAATGTGTAGTACCCCCGGTTTCGGGTACATCACCCATTTCCTCATGTTTTTTAATATTGTATCTTTGAATGGGTTACCATAAAATATAGAGTTTCCATAAAATATAGAGTTTCCATAAAATAAATAGTTTCCATAATATAATGAGTTTCCCAAGTATAGAGAGTTTCCATAATGTTTGGTGTTTCAATAATGATGGTTGTCTCCATAAAGTGGGTTGTTTCCAGAAAATGGGGTGTTTTTATAAAGTGGTTTGTTTCCATAAAAAATAGGTTTCCATAAAAAGGTTAAAGGAGAAGGATGGGAGAGTTTGGGTGGTTTTATAAGGAGTATTGTTACCAAGAAGAATGTTTCACAATCTTTACACGGTTGACCCAAACCGTGTGCTCAAACCTTGCACATAGGTCAAATCTAGATCCTATTTTCTATGAGATTTCCCATTTTCTTTCAATATATTTCGTTTTGGATTCAAAGCCCCCCATTTTTGAGATTAATCTCCCAAGATGTCTGGATATCCATCCCCATACAACTTTGAGCCATCCCAGTGCCTTACCTTGGTTATTTCATGCTCGATTATTGGTGTAAGTGATGATTTTCTTGGTTCTTTTCTATTTTCGGAAATATCCTACATCTCTTCGCCTTTTTTTCATGGATCCACACCTCCTGTCTATAGTTACAGGTTTTTTAACATCAATAAAGTCTATATATGTCATTTGTTAGGATGGAGTAATATATCTAAGCATTGTTCATCGAATCATGATATGATTCTTGAGGTAAGTCACCGTTCTTTCTAGATGTGTGATGTTTTCTTAGATATTCTTCAATCTAATTCTTCAATCTCCAATTTTTTCTTATATATGAACCTATAGTGGGTATATATACATTTTTGGATGCCAATTAATTCAATGTTTTGTATTTACCTTGCTACGATAAGAGAACTATGGGCGTTCTTGCAGATTCGACTCATCTTCTTTTGTGTTCTTCACCAGTTGTCGAGTTTCATCAAAAACTTCAAGGTAGAATGATTATCTCTCGACTCCTATTACGAGAATTTATTCACATAGATTCAAATTGGATTATTTTAAATAAATTTATTGTTAAAATCATTGAAAAATCTTCTTTAGTGATGATTTATGGTTTTTGTGAAATTATGTGATCCTGGTGAATAGTTGTGCAAAGGTGGTTTAGCTTCATGAATTTAAAATGATGATTATAAATTATAGATTTTCATGTAATTGATAAATGGTTGATGGGTTGGTTTTAAATAGAAATTGTTTTATATAAAAATGGTGTTTTATTGAATTTTTTTGGAATTGAAATGGTTTGGGATGGAAATGGTTTTGACAGAAATGGTTTTCAATAAAAAGGTGTTTTTATTGAAAGTCTTGTTTTGAAATGATGATTGGGAATATGTGTGTGTGTGTTCATGTTGAATATATGGGGCTTGGTTGAAATATGACTTTTTTCTCAGTGCTAAAGGGTTAATGTCACATGGGAATTTCATATACGGGGATTGGATGAAATATGACCTTGTGATCGATGCCAAAGGGGTAATGGCACATAAGAACAATAATCGTGTGATGGCATGCTAGTCTGAGGAGAAATAGCTCATGGGTATGGAACTGCCTTGACGTAGCATGCATGGATGGATTCATGGGTTTTGAAATGGTTGGTTATTCTAAGAAAGGGATACTGTGAAATTATTTGAAAGCCTTTTTAGTTATTTTTCTAGAAAAATATCATAGTGGGAAAATTGGTTTCAATTGCACCTATAAGCTTTTGGAAACTTGCTTATATTTAGTTATAAACTGTTATGAGATTTTTTATATATAAAGTGTTTCATATAATTGTTTCTATATATTCTATCCTAGTAGAATGAGTATTGAAGCCATTGGGGAAAACCTACTGTGTTTTATACTCACCCCTGCTTTGGCACATTGGTGCTTTTGCAGATGCTATCTTCCTGTACAAGGGAAAAGGTAATGTTTCACACATATTTAGCACTACTCGTGATGTTGGGGATGTTCAGAGATTATAGATATTGGTGCTTATAGAGAATGGATTCTTTAGGTCTTTGTAGATTCTTGTTTAGTTTATCCGCTATGTACTTGATACTTGGTTATTCTTCTGTTGTTTCTTACATTGTTGTGGTTATGAGATACCTAAAGTTATTGAGTTGACTTTTATTCATTCGTGCATTATATAGTGAATGTTGGTTATGTAACGACCCAATGTTTCATTAATGGAAATTCCTCTTGATCTAATGAAATGTATCTTTATGTTTATATAAAATGTCATCTTCTTTGGTTTTATGTTATGAATTTTGACCGTTGCTAATATATATGTCAAACAGTGATCACATGATTAGTATACATATAGGTCTTTAACAAATACAATTTAAATAGAAAAAAAGAAGCGATGGCCTCGTCCAATAGAATTTCTCCATACGAAGCACATTTCTCAGAGCTCAGAAAAGAGGTGGCGTCTTTGGGCTATGCTCTTGACCAAGCCCAAGCTAAGCTTCATCATGTCAAGTAAGAACGAGACTGTCTGCGGGAAATGTGGAAGTTGATAGAAATTACCACTCGAGCAATGTTATCTAAGCCCCCTCAAGAGTTTGTCACCATCAAACACCTTACCCTTAGGTCTTATGCATTTTTTAAGGGGTTATGTAAAAAATTTCAAGTACTATGTCCATGTATATTATTATTTTTATATAATAATGAATATACCTCCTTGCCATTTTTGATACATTGTAAATAGTTTTTAATGTACAAATAGTGTTTCTAGTTATTATTTAATTAAGAATTCTAATTTTTTTAAATTAATATATTTTTGAATTAAATAATATTTTAATAAAATAATATTATTATTATTAAATTAAATTTTATTAAATATAAATGATTTTATTATTTTATGAATTCAATTATAATTTTTATTAATATTTGAAAGCCATTTCTGTCAAAAGATGTGAATTTTCGATAAATGTCGGTTTTTATTTCAAAAATTAAAATTAACATATTTAGAAAATTATTTAGATAAAATAAATGTTATTTCTGGAATCAGGACGTCGAAATTATCCAACGGTGAATATTTCATAATTTTCTGAGACAGTCAAATTTTTGGGTAAAAATTAAATACTGTTTAAATATATATTGTGTTTTATGACAACATAATGACCCAATAGTGATGTAATAAAATACTATAATCTTTATGTTCGGCCAATATATGTTTTACCATTAAAATAATGTGATTTTTGGTTTTTGACTTACATTTCAAAGCATTAATGGACCCCTTAAGACTTATTAAACACCTTGTCTTTTTAAATTAATTTCCATGGGAGTGTGACTCACCTCCACATAAGAGACCCTATTATTTTAAGAATTTTGGACTTTGGAATTATAAAATATTGTTTTCCTTTTCATTTTTCCGAAAACCATGGGGAAAAACCATGGGCTGGTTTGTGGTTTGGATTAATTTAATGTAAGGGGACCCAAACCTAAATAATAAAGAATTCCCTCACCTTTCCTATATAAACCACCCAATCTCCCACTTCCTACTCACTCAAATCCTTTGGAGTTCTTCCAACCTCTTCCCCACTCTCTCTAGAATCCTCCGAAGGTTCCCCAAGCTCCTAAGAATCCTCTCTCAAGCCTCTATCAAGCCGTTGGAAGCACACTTCCAAGTAAGGGTTTTCTTCCATTCTCATTTTTGTCCAATTTTATTTAAGAAGTTTTGCCCTTTTAATTTCAATTATTAATGTTGTGGTATGGTTTGCACCTCCCTCATACTGCCCTCTTTATGTTTTAATGATGGGAGACCCCTTTCTCCCTCATTAAATGCCTCTGGTGTACACCCGTTACAATGCCGAAATTCCGAAAGGAACATCTCTCTCCTCTTTTACATTCAAGAAATACTTTTGTATCATGAATATAAATTATATTACAATTGTTTGGACATGTATCTATATGACCTAATTACTGTACATTACATGTAAATATGATGAGTAACTCTTTTCTATCTCATCAACCGTTTTTATGAATTCTTATGTCACGCTGTTATGCTGCCGAAATCGCACCGATTTTCTAAGTCAATGCGATTGTGTAGTGAATACCATGCTCATTTCTCCATCAAGGGTATTCAACTTTATGAACATTTACTTGTTGATTATAAAGTTTCATGTATTAATTATACATTCCTTTATCATGGAAAATTTATTATGTTTTATGAATCCATGTTTTATGATCCATGTGGCACACTTATGCATGAAATGAAATGTTTAAGAAGGGTGCACCCTTATAGAGCTCCAATGCATTGGGTAAAGTATAGTATCATGATACATAATGTGAAATGAGTGTGTAGTAATGCTAATTCAAGTGCAACTAGGTTTTACTCGTGCTATATGTGCAATGAGGGTTTACTCCTACTCCATGTAAAATGATCCTTGGCTCATGCTAGATCCATGTTAAGTGTTGTTGCCACATTTCCATGTTATGATTATCATGCATTATCATGCATTTCTATGCATGTTTCTCTTCTTCTCTACTAATATGCCTAATTTCTAACATTTATTTTACTCCTCATATTATTCCATGTGTATTCCCTTACTGGGCTTTATAGCTCACCCTTTTCTTATGCATGTCCTCAGGTTATCCCATGCAATGCTATGTACGAGGGAATGTAGTGGTCATGTAAAGGATATGTTCAATAAAGATGTTGTATTTCATGTTTTATGTTTTTATGTAATGATCCTAAGCCCCAAATACACTAAACCTATAGATCTTTGTTTTTGTATCAAGTTATGTTTATGTAATGAATCATGTTTAAGTTGTATTAAAAAGCAGGGTTGGCATAGTTGGTATCAGAGGATAGGTTTAGTTATTTTTGGGATTAGGATTAGAAAACCCTAGTAAAGACTTAGAGAAAAGAATAAGAATAATAAAAACATCCTTAAATTTTGGTATGTACTATGTAAGTGGTTTATCTAAAAAATAAATCCATGTCTGGATACGAGCAGGTAGAGGCGACTCTGGAACAAATGTATCCTAGGGGTAAAACCCAAAAACACCGCTTTGTGCTAGACTCGAACGGGAACTGGTGCACGACTACCGTCCTTTCTGCACTCTTGGTTATGAAACTCCTAGGGGATATGTTTTGATAAATTGCAAGCTTAGTATAAACCCTTATGAATGGAATTAAAAAAATTCCCCTAAGAATATATGTTTGAATGTAGATCATGAAAATCCTATATTTAAGCCTATAGACTCATGAGTTAAGGAAATAAAAGTTTATTTATAAGTCATCACATTTTTTCTCTGGATTACCCATTATGTGTTACCCATAAATTTCCTCTTATTCCATCCAATGGCCAGTAATAGGAGGACTCAGGCTAACAACCATTTTGAAGATCAATGTGATTACTATACTAATGAGATGCTCAATCCAATGGGAGCGGGAATCCCGAACTTTGTCATGCTTCTCTATTAGAAAACAAATGTTTTGAATAGAAACACGGGTCAAGAAGAATGTTCATCCCCCACCCCCTAAGAAAGAACAAGTCCCTATCGAGAGCTTCATGAGACAAAGGCCTCATACTTTTAGTGGATCATCCTATCCCACGATTGTTGAACAATGGATCAACTCCATTGAAAATATCTTCTCCATCCTTCAATGTTCTGAAAAAGAGATGGTTCTCCGAGAGGCTTATCGTATGGAGGGTGAAGCTGATCATTGGTGGATGTTGATCAAAAATATAAAGCCTTAGGAGGAGATTGAAGCGTTGGAATGGAAGGATTTCCGGAGGATGTTTTTCGATAATTATTTTCCATGCACCCTCCAGCTTAAGATGGAAAAGGACATCCTTTCCCTCAATAAAAAAGACTATGAATCTGTTGTAGCATATGAGGAAAACTTCACAAGGCCTGCATGATATGCTTCTCTCTTTTTCGTTACCTCCGAATGCAAATTTGACTGCTTCTTTGGTGGGCTGAAGCCTAGCATACGGAAAGCATTAGCGATCTGTGACTTCAACAGCTATGTGGAAATTGTCTGATTCTCCCTCAAGGTCGAAATGGATATCAGAGAATCATAGGGGTATCAAGGGGATAAGAAGCGTAAGGTAGAATTCAATGCTATTGTTCAGATGGGTAAATCTAACGGCGCTAAGAAGATCTATCACCCCTCTTGCCAAAAGTGCGGAAAGAAGCAACCTGGAAATTTCCTTAAGGGGATGAGGAAAAGCTTCAGGTGATGAAGAAAAGGGCACCAATCTATTGACTTTCGGCAAGAAAGTATCACGACTGTGACAGAGGAGAGGAACGCTCCATTCGAACCTCAACGAGTTGTTCAATGCTACAAATGAAAAGAACCGGGGCATTTTTCAAATTAGTGCCCTAATCCAATGGTTTTTTGAGGTAACCAACTACCTCCAAGGCAACAAGTAAGAGCTTTTTCCATCACTTCTGCTGATGTAAACCCCGACAATGAAGTGGAGAAATGTACGCTAATTATTCATTCAAGAATAGAGAACGTACTTTTTGATTCAGGTTCTACGCATTCTTTTATATCTCAAATGTTTAGTAGAACAATCCCAGCACCACCACAAATCATGGAAGTGGAGATGTCGGTGAGTATGGAAAATGGGGAAATCATTGCATCCCATGATTATAAGTCCTCCCCTATAATAATATATGGATTGAATTTCCCAGCGAACCTTGTCATACTCCCTTTGGTGTAATTTTATTCTATTCTTATCATGGATTGGATTTCCTTATATAGAGCCAACATAAATTGTCAAGAGAGGGAAATCACACTCCATATGGATAATTGACCCCCGATTCATTACAAGTGTAAGGAGGAAGATGAATCTCATTTAGCTCCATCATCTCAAGAATGGATATTACTTCCCTATGAGCACACGTATGAGGCTCAGATGATTGAGTCCAAGGAAGAAACCATCCTTTAAGAAATACCTATTGTAAGGGAATTCATGGAAGTGTTTCTTGAGGAACTGCCTGGTCTTCATCCTTGAAGATATGTTGAATTCTCAATTGAACTTATACCCTGGGCTTTACGAATATCCAAGACTCCATATATAATGGCTATAGTAGAGCTTCAAAAGCTGAAGAAACAACTATAGGATAATCTGGATAAAAGGTTTATACGCCCAAGTGCTTCACCATGGGGTGCACTAGTCCTCTTCATCAAGAAGAAGGATGGGTCAATGCAGCTTTGCATCGATTATAATGAACCTAACAAAATCACAATAAATAACAAGTATCCTCTCCCACAAATTGATGATTTGTTCGATCAACTGTGTGGAGCATAATACTTCTCCATGGTGGACTTGCGGTCAAGATATTATCAAGTAAGGGTGAAGAAGGAATATATCCCCAAGACTACTTTTCGCACAAGATATGGGCACTATGAATTCATAGAATGCCTTTCTAACTCACTAATGCTCTAGAAAAATTCATGGAATTAATGAATAGAGTCTTTACAGATTACCTCGAAAAATTTGTCGTAGTCTTTATAGATGATATTCTAATATACTCCAAAACCAAGGAGGATCATGAGGAGCATTTAAGAACTGTACTAGATACTTTTTTCAAGGATAATCTATATGAAAAGTACAGAAATATTGAGTTCTAGATGAAGGAGGTCTCATTCTTGGGTCATATCATCACAAGAAATAGGATATTTGTGGACCCCTCCAAAATAGATGCAATTGAGGGATGGTCGAGGCCAACATCGGTAACAGATATCCGTAGCTTCCTGGGGTTAGCTGGATATTATCGACGATTTGTGAAAAATTTATCACAATTGTCCAACCCTCTTACCAAGCTAACTCGAAAGGGAGTAAAGTTTTCTTGGAATGATGAATGAGAAGAAAGCTTCAAGGAGTTGAAAAGGAGAATTGTCACTGCTCTTGTGCCCACTTTACCCACAAGTGGGGAATGTTTTGTGGTATTCATTGATGCTTCATAGAAGGCCTTAGGCTGTGTGCTGATGCAGAATAATAAAGTGATATCCTATGCCTCAAAGCAGTTGAAAATCCATGAGAGAAACTATACAACACATGTTCTAGAGTTGGCGGCGGTGATCTTTGCCTTGAAAATCTAGCGGCATTATCTATATGGAGACAAATGTGAGATATATACTGACCACAAGAGTCATAAATATATATTCTCATAGAAAGAGATTAATATGTGCCAGAGTAGATGGATAAAGCTCATCAAGGATTATGACTGTACAATACATTACCACCCTGGGAAAGAAAACAAGGAGGCAAATGCACTAAGAAGAAAGGACCCAGTGATTCTATAAATGATGAAAATTGCGAAGGATCCAATATTCTTATTCTTGATAAAGAAGGACATGGGAATCATAAAGAAGGTAACATCATCAATCCTTTCACAAATGATTTCTCAACTACCTCTTCTGGAATGGTTAAAGGATGCTAAAAAGGATGATTTAGGAATTCAGGAAATTGTGGAAGCTATCGAAAAAGGTATATCTTCGGAGTTTAATATTAATGAAGAAGGAATTGTGCGGTTTGGCAAAATACTATGTGTTCCATAATGTCTGGAGCTGAGGAAGGAACTTTTGGATGACACACATAATTCTAATTTCTCTATTCACCCAGTGACCACAAAGATGTATCGAGATCTCCGAGAATACTTTTGGTGGGATAATATGAAGAAGGAGATCCCTGAATATACATCAATGTACTAGGTGTGTCATAAAGTGAAGGAAGAGAGGCAGAAGTCTAAGGGGATGATGAAACAATTTCCCATACCAGAATGGAAAAGGGAGAACATCACAATGGACTTTGTCACCGGGATTCCAAGGACATACAAATGAAACAATGCAATCTGGGTTATTATGGATCATCTTACAAAGACATCACACTTCAACACTATTTGAGAGGATTTCTCATTTCATCAACTGGAATGGATATATATCATGTAAGTGGTAATGTTGCATGGAGTACCACTATCAATTGTGTCTTACCGAGATCCAAGATTCACCTCTATGTTTTGGAAGAGTCTTCAACATGCTCTGAATATTGAACTGAACTTCAGTATGTCCTATCATCCTCAAACTAATGGCCATTCCGAGTGGACTATCCAAACACTTGAGGACTTGTTGAGAGCATGCTCAATGGACTTTAAAGGAGGATGGGATCAACATCCTCCACTGGTTGAATTCTCATACAACAATTGTTTCCACTCAAGCATCCAAATGGCACCATATGAAGCCCTATATGGGAAACGGTGCAGAACACCGGCATGTTGGGATGAGGTCGGTGAACGTAAGCTTCTTGGACCAAAAATGGTCGAAGAGCTGGAGGATAAGGTTAAAAACATTGAACATCATATCAAGGCAGCCCAGAGTAGACATAAGAGTTTTAAAGATAACCGTCAATGAGACCTTGAGTTTAAAGTTGGAGACATGGTTTTTTATGCATATATCCATGGAAGAAGATCATAAGGTTTGTAAAGAAAGGGAAGTTAAGTCCAAGGTACGTCGGGCCCTTCGAGATTCTTGATCGTGCCGGGGATGTGGCCTATCGACTAGAACTTCCACCTACCATGGCCAAAGTGCATGATGCCTTTAATGTATCCCTCTTAACAAAGTACATACCGGACCCTTCACATGTACTCTATTATGAGGAGGTGTAGTTGGAATATGATCTTTCTTATGAGAAGCAACCAGTGAAGATCTTAGATCGTAGAGAAAAAGTTCTACGAAATAAGAGAATGGCCCTCGTCAAGGTGTTATGGAGAAACCACAAGTTTGAAGAAGGGACTGGGGAATCAGAGGAAATGATGAAGCTGAGTTACCCAAATATGTTTTAGTGTGGGAAAAACAAGATTTCGAGGGTGAAATTTATTATGGGGGGAATATTGTAATGACCCAATGATTCATTAATGGAAATCCATCTTGATCAAATTAAATGTCCCTTTATGATTATATAAAATGTCAACATATTTGGTTTTATGTTAAGAATTTTGATTGTTGCTAATATAGTTGTTGAATAGTGATCACATGATCAGTATAAATGTAGGGCTTTAACAAATCCAATTTACTCAGACAAAAGAAGTAATAGCCTCATCCAGTAGAATTTCTCCATACGAAGCCCGTTTTTCAGAGCTCGGAAAAGGGGTGGTGTCTTTGGGCTTCACTCTTGGCCAAGCCCAATCTTAGCATCATCATGTCTAGCTCGAAAGATACCGTCTATGGGAAAAGTGGATGTTGATAAAAAAATCACACTCGATCGATGTCATTCGATCCCCCACAAGAGTCTGTCACCATCGCACACCTTACCCTTAGGACTTATGCGGCTATTTTAAGGGGTTATGTAACAAAATTCTTGTACTATGTTCATTTATATTATTTTATTTATATAATAATGAATTTACCCCCTTGTCATTTTTGATACATTGTAAATAGTTTTTTAAGTATAAATTGTGTTTTTTGTTATTATTTAATTAAGAATTCAATATTTTTTAAATTAAGTTATTTTTTAATTAAAGAATATTTTAATAAAATATTTTTATTATTATTAAATTAATTTTTATTAAATATAAATGATCTTATAATTTTATTAATGCAATTATAATTTTTATTATGGTTTGAAAGCCATTTCTGTCAAAACCCGTGAATTTTCGATAAATGTCATTTTTTTAAATGAAAATTAACATATTTAGAAAATTATTTAGATATAATAAACGTTTTTTCTCGAATCAGTACTTTGAGATTATCTAATGGTGAATGTTTCATAATTTTCTGAGACAGTCAAATTTGTGGGTGAAAATTAAATACCGTTTAAATATATAATGTGTTTTAAGACATCATAATGACCCAATAGTGATGTAATAAAATACAATAAGATTTATTTTCTTGCAATATATGTTTTACCATTAAAATAATGTGTGTTTGGGTTAGTTTGACTTACTTTTCAAAGCATTAATGGTCCCCTCAAGACTTATTAAACACCTTGTCTTTTTAAATTAATTTACATGGGAGTGTGACTCACTTCCACATAAGCAACCCTATTATGTTAAGAAGTTCGAACTTTGGCCTTATAAAATATTTTTTTCCTCTTACCGTTTCCAAAAACCATGGGCAAAAACCATGGGCTGGTTTGTGGTTTTGATTAATTTAATGTAAGGGGACCCAAACCTAAATAATAAAGAATCCCCTCACCTTTCCTATATAAACCCACTCAAGATCCCACATCCTCCCCACTACAAGCCTTTGGAGTTCATCCAACCTTTGACCTACTCTCTCTAGAATCCTCCCAAGGTGCCCCAATCTCCCAAGAATCCTCTCTCAAGCCTCTCTCAAGCCTTTGGAAGCACACTTCCAAGTAATGGTTTTTCTTCCATTCTCATTTTTGTCCAATTTTCGTTAAGTTGTTTTTCCATTTTAATTTCAATTATGAATTTTGGTGTATGGTTTCACACATAACTAATACTGCCCTCTTTATGTTTTAATAATGGTATACCCCTTTCACTCTCATTAAATTCCTCCCATTACACCCATTACTATGCCGAAATTTCGAAAGGAACTTCTCTCTTCTCTTTTGCATTCAAGCAATACTTTAGTATCATGAATCTAAATTCCATTAAAATTGTTGGGACATGTATCTATATTATATCCTTACATTCCATTACATGTAAATATGATGAGGAATCCATTTCTCTCCCATAAAATGTTTTTATGAATTCTTATGTCACGCTGTTACGCTGCCGAAATTGCACCAATTTTCTAAGCCAATGCCATTGTGTAGTGAATACCATGCTCATATCTCCATCAAGGGTATTCACCTTTATGCACATGTACTTATTGATCATAATGTTTCATTTATGAATTACACATTCCTTTATCATGGAATAAATGATTATGTTTTATGAATCCATGTTTTATGATCCATGTGGCACACTTATGCATGAAATGAAATATTTAAGAAGGGTGCGCCCTTATAGAGATCCAATGCATTGGGTAAAGTGTAGTATCATGATACGTCATGTGAAATGAGGGTTTATCATGATAATTCACATGAAACTATGGTTTACTCATGCATTATGTGCAATGAGTATTTACTCATGCCTCATGTGCAATGATCCTTGGCTCATGCTAATTCCATGTCAAGTGTTGTTGCCACATTTCCATGTTATGATTATCATGATTTATCATGACTTTATGTTCATGTTTCTCTTGTTCTCTATGAATATTCCTAATGTATAACATGTATTGTACTCCTAATTTCATTCCATGTGTATTCCCTTACTTGGATTTATATCTCACACTTTTCATATGCATGTCCTCAGTTTATCCCATGAAATGTTAAGTACGAGGGAATGTAGTGATCATGTAAAGGAAGTTTTTAATAAAGATGTTGTATTTAATGTTTTAAATTTTTATGTAATGATACTAATCCCCAAATACACTAAACCTTTTGATCTGTTTTTTTGTATAAAGTGATGTTTTATGTAATAAATCATGTTTAAGTTGTAATAAAAAGTAGGGTTGTCATAGGTTATGATTAATTGAATTAATGGATTATTTATTAAAGGTTAAATCATCCCACACATTTATTTGAAACCCTTTGACATTTATTTTTGGCCTTTGGCATCATTGGGAAGTCACATAAGGCCTAGTAATGACTCATTGTACTCTCAAGACAATGATAATTGTAGGGTCATTACAAATGGAATTAGGTTGGTCGGTCCTTTCCTAAAAATTAGTTTTCGATGTTAATAGTTTTTTATTTAAAATCTCATCTTGTCTATTCCTTTATGAGAATCATAGAGAGGAGTAGGATTGTCAAAACATGAAATATATTACATAAAAGGATGTCACTAACCCCTTTATGCTGAAATTCATGTTACTAGGGAGTTGGGTAAATGAGTGTTTGGAGACACTTCTAGGATTTTGAAATCTCATTCTCATGGGTTTAGCCAATGATACAAGAATGAAATGCATTGTAGAGGAATGACTTCCAAGAAGGAGTTAATTTATAATTTTCATGAATAATTCATGTTATGAAAATGAAGTATTGATTTTTGAAAAATTATAATGTTTTATAAATTAAATTTTTTGAAAAAGATAATTCTATTCATATTTTGATATTCTTTTATTCAATAGAAAGAATGGATTTTATTTTCAAAAATAGTTGAAAATGGAAAAAGGTTGTTTTTTTTTGAAAATAGTGTTGTGATAATTGATGTGATAGACTTTGAAATGCTAAGCCATCAGTTTCTAGATAGTGAGGCTTAAAGTGTATGTTTTCTGGTTTAGAAAATGGCATGTCATAGGTGTTATAATATCTAGTAAGAATAGGCTATTGATAATTTGGTTACAGACAAGCCACAAGTGAACCAACAGATGGAAAAAATAATCACCTAATATTTTCAAACCTTTGAGTTGGGACTAAAATCAGATAGTCCAATTAAGATATATGTCCCTGTTAAAAAAACAATTGAAGGAAGTATGATTTTCTTCACTAGAGGAGACAAGAACTCTAGAACTAAGATGAAGAAGAAGTGAGGAACATATTTTCTATGTTTCAAACATGAAATGATTCCTTCTGTTATAAAACTAAAAACACATCTTGGTGAAAGAGAAAGTCAAGACACTGTCTACAGAGCATACACTATATATATGTATTCAACTGAGTTGAAATGGGACATCTCAATGTTTGAGATGGATTTATATGATGTAATCCTTGGTATGGATTAGCTGACAATGTTCAAGGATCAAATTTTCTGTTATTGGATAACATTTAGTTTCATTACTGAGGATAACATTGAGAATATCCTTACAGGAGAGAGGATTTTAAAGAAGGGTTCCAAGAGCATGTTGTCACCAATGGTGGGAACTATATCCTACTATTAAGAAATGATGACATTGGAATGAATGGAAGAGATCGAGGAAAATAGTTTTCCCACTGTTTTATACAATTTCCAGATGTCTTTCCCAAGAACATCTTAGAGTTACCACCTATTATCGAAGTAGTGTTTATGATTGATATCCTTCTGGGGACAAGTCATATTTCCCTTCTGTCTTAAAGAATGACACCAAAAGAGTTACAATAATTGAAAGTGTAGTTAGAGGTGTAGGAAAGAAAGGGTTTCATTCGACCCAGTACAACTTTATGGCCAGTACCATTTTTGTTTGGGAAGAAAGAATATGGAACACTTCGGCTATGTGTTGATTATCATTTGCATAACGAAGATAAAATGATAAATAGATATCCACTTCCACACGAAGATGATATATTCTATTAATTAAAGGTATATCTATGGTTCTCCAATATTGACATGCGATCTGGATATCAAAAATTGAGAGTTCAGAAAGAGGATATTCCAATGATAGATTTGATAAGTAGATATGGACATTAGGCATATGTAGTCATGCCTTTTGGTCTATCTAATTCACTAGCAGTCATCTTGGAATTAATGAATCAAATATTTCAACAATATCTGGATTATTTTGTTGTGACGTTTATGGAAAACATTTTGTTTTACTCAATTCCAATGGATGACCATGAGTTGCACTTAAAAATAGTGTTACAAATCATGAGATATCATCATTTGTATGAAAAATTACCAAAGTGTATTTTTTTGATATAGGATGTAAGTTTTCAAGGACATATATTTTCTGAGAAAGGTGTTTATGTTGATCCTAATAAGATAAAAGTTATTATCTCTTGGAAACCACCGAATAATGTTTTCGAGAAACAACGTTTTCTTGTTCTAACTGGATACTACCGACACTTTGTGTGTGATTTCTCATGACTCTAATCTCTAATCATACCTCTGAAAAAGATGAATTCTCAATTCCAAAGGATAGAGGAATGTCAGAATTAATTCTAGGAACCGTCATTTCGTCTTACATTGACACCTATTTTGATCATTCTAGAATCAAGACAGGAGTATGTGGTGTATTATGCTTATTTAGAATTAGGTTTAGGTTGTGTTCTCATGAAAAGAGATCATATGTTTTCTGATGGTTCAGGATAGTTTAGGGTTCATAAGAAGAATTTCCCAACCCATGATTTGGAGTTAGCTACAGTCGTCATTGATTTGAAAACATGCATACATTATCTTTCTAGTGATAAATTTACAATGTTTATAGATCACAAAATCTTGAAACACATTTTCACACAGCGAGATATGAATCTGATACAAAGGAGTTGGAAGGAGTATCTCCAAATATAGGACTTGGACTTGATGTACACACCAGGGAAAGGAAATTCGGTGGCAGATGCATTGAGTAGAAATTCATATGCTATGTTGGTGGAAAAAGCATAAGATGAATGGCAGTTTATGTCTGTCTTAGCAGACATGCTTGTGGAATGTGAAGACTGAGGTGATGTTGGACATTTAATTTTAGCAACACTTATTCTTGATTTAGTAAAAATGATCAAAGATGCACAAACATCTAATAAATAATTTCTGGATGTAAGTTCAAAACTCAATTTTGGGGAGACCATTGAGGGATGGAATCTTGATGGGGGTTTAGTTTTGTGTTTCAGAGATCGAATGTGTATACCTATGGTTTTTTAGGAAAAAATAATTCATGCTTACCATCATTGGATATGGGATGTATTTCCAGGTTCCCAAAAGATGTATAAGTAGTTGAAGGCACAGTTTTGCTGGAGCAGCATGAAAGGGAAGGTGAATGAGTTCGTCTCTCGGTGGATAACATGTCATTAGGTTAAATCATAGCATTAGAGACTACGTGGTTTGTTATAATATTTTCTCTTCCCATTGTGGAAATGGGACCAGATATAAATGGATTTGGATGTTGTAATTCCATGAATGGTCTAGAAACATGATTCCCTTTGGGTGATAGTGGATCATCTAAAAAAGTCTGCCCATGTCATCCTAATTCATGAAACTCATACAGTTTTTTATCCTTAAAAAATCTATATCTGAGAAGTGGTAAAGAGACATGGTATTCCAGTGTCAATAGTCTCAAATATAAATTCAAGGATCACATTAAATTTTTTAATATCCATACAGCAATCCCTTGGGACTCAGTTGACTATGAGCACAACGTATCATCATCAGACAGATGGACAATCTGAGTGGATGATACAAATAATGGAAGTCATGTTGTTGTCCTGTGTAATGGAATTTTTTGGTTCATGGAAGGAGAATATACCCTTAGTAGAGTTATCATTCAATAATAACTATCAAGCCTCAATACACATGGCTTAGTTTGAATCATTGTATGGGCATCCTTGTCGTTCTCCACTATGTTGGGTGGAAACGGCCGAAATATCACTACTCAGGAGAATCCTTGTCCAAGAAACAACAGAGAAGATCTTGTTGATTAGAAAGATGATGGAATCAACTCAATGTCGTCAGAAATCTTATGCAGATCGCTGTTAAATACCATTGTCATTCGATGTGGGTGATTATATATTCTAGATGATCACTACAAGGCTTGGATGTCATTATTTTGGGAATCATGGAAAGTAATCTCCTAGATACATTGGCACTTTTGATATACTGTATTGGGTTAGAGAGTTGGTATATCAGTTGGTATTGTCACCACAGTTTAACTTGGTTCATAATGTGTTCCATGTATCCTAGTTGAAAAAGTAACATCATTATCCTGACCATGTGATCAGATTGGATCACATTGACCAAGACCCTGATGCATCATTTTTATATATAATAGTGTGGATTGTCATATACACGACTTATTTTGAAGTTAAATTTTATTTATTTTCCAATCATGTTTTATGAAGGGTTTCCATTGGTTTTATGGAGGAATAGATGAGTTTTTATGAATTGGGCCAAACCGTGATCCCAATTCCAGATTTAAAAATAAATTTTGATTCTTTTATAAAATTTTAATTTTTTAATATTTCCACCCATTCCAATTCCTAAATGGTCTCATCTGACCTATTAACACCAAAAATTAAATTTTGTGCATTTATAAATCCATAATCATGGAGGATTTGGGTTTTTATTTAAGAATTGGGGCAACCCAAAATCCCATTTTCCAATTTTAAAATGTCTTTTTAATTGTTTAATATCATATTACATATAATGGATTTGTTGGTGATTCCACCTCCCTCTCGACCCTACGAATCCCAAGCGCGCTTCCATTTCCTTTACCCCCTACTTGGAGATCTTTGAAATCACGAAAAAGGGCTGAACTTCATAGGTTGTCTCAAATCGGAAAGAATTGAAGAGGTAACTTCATCCCTTCTTAACTGTATCAATTATTACTCTTTTCCTTCCATTCAAGTTCCTAAATTACCTCCTAAATCTTTTTCTAAGAACCCCTGAATTTTGGATGTTTTCAATTTCAGAAACTATTGTTTTTGGAGTGATTAATTTATGATACTTCAAATAAGTGAGTCCATTTCTTTCCTCTTTCAAATTGCTTAGTGTTTCATCCCTAATTATTTAATTATAAAAAGTCTAGAAGTTAGGGTTCATGAATAGGTTCTGACTTAATGTATTTTGAGTGAAATATTGAGGTTTTAGGTTTCTCTTATCTTCCTTGAGTTGCGGTGGTCAGGCTGTTGATGTTTCACCCCAATATTTGAGGGTTTCGAAACATTTGGTAGGTGATTCTGTGGGTAACCATTTAATGATGAGTTAGTTTTCTTGAATAAATAATTTTTAATGTTCATTATATGCTTTTCATTATGCGAAAACCATTTTTGGTGGCAATAGTAAAACATTTGGTATTAATGGAACATTTTTGTTTGAAGTGTGTATTTTTCAAATGTATTTCATGTGTTATCTCTTGTGGTAGTTTTGTAAAATGTAGAAGTGATTTATTAGTTATTGAACAGGGCTGCCAATTTTGGTTGGGTAATGATATAGTGTCATGTGGTCCTAAAAAGGAGGGTCTTTGAATGGGTTTTATGTGTGTAACATTGTTATACTTGTACAAAGTGTTTATGGATTTGTGTGTTCTCATGGGTAACTTTTGTTATATTGTTCAAGGTGATTATATAACATTTGAAAGTGGAGTATTACATGTTGATTGGAATTCAAATTCTGTTTTGGTAGGATATTGGTGTGATTTTAGATTAAAAATAGGTTTTTGAAATGGGTTTTGTGAGTAAGACATATTTACACCACTTGGGTTATTTTTATGAAAATTATAAATGTTTTAGTTGGTTAAAGAAAGTGGGAAAATGGTGCATATGTACTGTTTGGTATGTGTGTTCACCTTTATGGGATTTTTAATGGGTAATTGATGTTTTAAGATGTCAAATATTTTTAAATTTTTTTGTAAATTTATAAAATATTTTATTAAATTGTGATTTTGGTACGAAACATGTTTGTGGGTTGTTTCGTGTAAGTTTGATGATAAAATGATTTTGATGGTAAAAGGGTGTTATTTAACAAGTGAGTGGGCGATTATGCGTGTTGTAATATATTGGAATGGTTTTATCTAATTTTTTAATGGATTTGTGGCAGTGTTAAAGAAATGTGAAAAGTGTTGGGGGCTATTTTTGTGTGAGTCGGATTTCAAAATCAATTTGAATCAAAAGTGGACTTTTGTGACTTGTGTTGTATACATGTGGTATGTTTGGTGAATTTAGTATATGGAAATTATATTTTCTTGTGAATATTATATTCATTGACTTGTTGAACTTGTTTGAGGACAAAGGGAAAACCCGGGTATCTAGGTGGGTGGATGTATACTAGTATGCTAGTGAATCTGTGGGGTTTGGCCTCAGTTTCACATAGAAAGATTAATGCCTACAACTCTAAATACATTATTATGATGATGAATGGGGACCACTATGTTATGGGTATGTTCCCTAATAGTGGATTGTGCCTGAGAACAGATATTTGTGATGGTTACTCTCACTGAGATACGAGGTACCTAGGACCCACAACAAGCTAGTGCCTAGGGGTTATTTCCCATTGGTTGTGCTCACTAGATATTTTGTTCATATTGTCGGCATATGGTATGAGGGGATGGAAAATTTAGTAGCCTTGGTATTTATTTTAAAAGTGTTTATTCTTTAAATTATCCCACTTGAAAACTGAATTTTTTTTAAGTTTCATCTTTCAGAAATTGTAACTATAAATTACATGTTTTTGAAAACTTGCATGCTTTTCATCTCTTAATGTTTATCTCATGGAATCTCTTAGTGGTGGTATCCTACTAGGCATTGTATAACACCCTACTTACCACTTTCGGGTAAGTAGACTTGGTTTTTTTGTTGTCACAGGTTGGGTACATTTTGTTTTGTTCCAGTTGTTCGGGTTTCTAGAAGGTTCTAGGTGGTGAAGTCTTGTGGAGATGGCTTGAGGGTGGTACCCCATGCCATGAGGATTGTTGGGATGTTTCATTTTGGTTTTTTTCCTTTTTTATTGTCTTTTTTAGTTGTTTTAATCTATGGAATTCAGTTCTGATTTTTTGTAAAAGATTGTTTGGTTTGAAAAATACAGATTATTATTATTGGATTCTTTTGTTGTATTAAGTTTATAAACACAGGTAAATCATTCATAATTCTCATTTCATGATACCCAAGCACTTGTGCCAACCCGTGGTCATCATGAATTCTCTTCAGGCCTTGTCATGGGCCAGGCTTGGCACTAGTTTCAGCGGTGACCAGATTAGGTTCGTGACAAAATGGCATCAGAGGGTGGTTCTCTCTCTTTGGGTCATGTTATTCGGGGAACAATCAGGATAATATTGAGTTGGGTTTTTCAGGACTTGGAATTTTGGTTATGAGTAGTGTGGCTGATCACCACACCTCATGAAGAGATTCAAGTCTCCAGGTGAAGTCAGGACCTTTCAGAGTCATTTGGTTTTCCTGGTTTAATGATGATTAGGGGAAATGAAAAGAGAGTTGGGTTAATTATCTTGGTGGGATCACAGTCCCTGGAATGCCATGTGGAGTCGGGGATATTACCTAGAACCCTCTCTATTACAGTGAAGCGATTGGAATATGGCCACCAACTATATGTCCATGTAACCCACTGAAACTAATTTCCTCTCGCACTATCATGTGTTCTTTAGTTTTGAAATCTTGGAACTATTGTTTTAAATTGACTTGGTTTTAAGAAGTGTAATGTTTTTGGGAAATTATTTTCAAATAAATATGAAATGGTTTGATTTATGAAATGGTGGAACTGAATATAAAGAATTATTTTGAAATGGAAAATCATGTGCTTACACCTCTTTTGAAAGAAGAATCTATTCTGAAGTTGGTTTTCAAAAAGTGTTTTCAATAGAGTTTTCTAAACTATTGAATGGTTTTTTAATGGGATGATAAGATTTGAAATTGATGTGAATATATTTAAAGTGAGTTTTTTTCTAAATGTTTGTGTCTTTATGAAATGTTTTGTAAGATTTGAGTTGGGATTTTGATGTCATGGTTAGTGGTTTTGAGAAAAAGGATGTTTTGGTTGACGGTTTTAGTTTTGAAAAGTGGAATGAATTTTGTTATTTAACCATTTTTATTTATGTGACCAACCACATGCATGGGGTTATATGGTATGATGGATGATTAATGACATGACTGGATGAGTGTCAGGATGGATATAGGGAGGGTGCCCAGTGTGGCATAGAAATATGAATGTGTAAGGCCTATGGGGTAACATTGGTGGATACGCTAACCGCTGAACTGTTTGTTTTCAAGAAATTTTTTTAAAGAAAAACATGATTACTTGAAGAATTGTTTGGGATGGCTTATATTATGTGTTTTTGGAAAATGTTGATGTTTTGGGATGTTTTGATTTCATGGACCCCTCCTGTTTGAACTGTGTTTTGGGTTTATGTTTGGTCAGTAAGCTTGGTAGAAGGACCTGTTAGTAGTCTCCTCAGATATATGTTTAGGGACACTTTTATGGTGGTTCCCTTCATGTGTATAGAGCGGTTTAATGGCTTGTTTTGACCAATGGACCAGATTGGTTGGGTCCTTGGGTTCACTCATTGGATAAGGTACGACCCCATTAATGGTTAATGCATAACTGAAGCGCAACCCAGATTGTTTCTCCATTGGAAAATCCTCCAGTTGATAAATATAAGGAATCTTTTTCTTGAGATTTTTATATTGAGTATACACCCTTTCCATTATTGATTTTTTGTATCCTCTTGTAGTGGGAGATTGATCATGGATGGTTCAAGGTGACCTTATCCTCTTAAGTTTCGCAATTTTTCGAAGGTGGAAGTGTTCTGGGGTTGTTAGCATGGATGAGTATTTGGATAGTGTCTAAGAGGAACTCTCGGTCCTTCATAGTCTTTTCAAAGTAGGAGTTCATGATAAACTACTAGTGTGGGAAATCTGGACAAGAGAGGATATTGTTTCCACTTTCTAGAATTGTGTGTTTTTTGGGGATTTTGTACAAAGTCTCTCTCTATGCATTGTTTATATCAGTCGCAATGGTCATGTTCGGTGATGCCATGTGATGTCATGTGCTCGATTGACCGTAAAAGTGAATGTTGGGCAATCATCTGAGAGTCTCTATTATGTTGGGAGAATGTCTCCCTTGGAAAAACATAAAAATATTCCGTTTTAGAGGAAGGTTAGTATAAGTGTTCTTTACTTATATTGTTTCTCACACGAACAAACAAGATGTGATGTGTGAACATCTTCTAAGACCCTGTTTCAGTGAAATATCGACTTAGGGTAATGTGAGTTTAGAATGTGTTATGTCTTGGAAAAACTTGTTGAGGATTGCGGTGTAGTTGTTGCTTTCAACGAAAGAAGAATTCTCATTCAATGGGTTTCCAAAGCCTAACTGCAAGGCCAATAATGCTTAAATCATTTGGGCTCTAGACTTAGGTCTTGGAGAGAAGATGGCTCGTAGTCAGGGGAAATCATAGGGTCATTTAAACCGTTGTGCAAAGTCATATCGTTAGTATGAATGATAAGAAGAGTTTAAAACTATGGTATCGTCATCGTTCTTCTGTTGTTGAAGTTTGGTTGAAAAAGGTGGAGGGCCTTGTACCCATGTCATCTCCCAATGTCATTCCCTCCCCCTTTGGTTTCCATTGAGTCTTTGGAGAATGGTTGGAAGTTTGGATAGACCGTCTGATAACATGGTTTGCACTTGGTTGGTAGTGACCATGCCCCAGAAAACCACGTAGATAGATGAATCCCCACAATTAGTTCACAGTTGTCCAAACCGTGTAGACTAACCATGTGGTCATCCCAACTCTTTATATTTTGGGGTCTTTCTATACCAACCCATGCTGGTCAATTAAGATGGTTGGTTCTTATGGTGGGGAGCCAATTTTTGTTTCCTCATACCAATAACATAGACTTATCCATGGTCTTGGTTTGGTGGTAGGTTGTCTCGTTTGGATCTATCAAGCTACCTAAATCTTCCTTGGGTAACTATTGAGATTGGAGAGTGCCCAATGGTATAGTTATAGCAAGGTAAGTGTAACCTTGTTCGATGTCATTGTTTATTTGGGTGAATTTCTTGAGTCTTGTTCAGATAGTGTTTGAGGACATTTCCATTAGGATAAATCCTGAATGTGCTTGACTGTTTTAGTAAAGGGGTGTATGTTTTTTTGTGAAGTATTCCTTCCATTATTGATCACTGGAGGTATTTTGGATTTTGGGGGAAAAAGCTGGCAAATGAGTGCATCTTGGTTTATCGGTTGAGTTTGGTTTTCATATCTGGACTTTCTGTAGCTTTCAGGGGACGGAATGTTTTCATGGTGGGGAGAATTGTCACATAAATGACTTATTATGAAGTTAAATTTCATTTATTTTCCATTAATGCTTTGTTTTGGAGGGTTTCCAAATGTTTTATGGAGGAATAGATGAGTTTTTATGAATTGGTCAAAACCGTGAGCCCAATTCCAAATTTAAAAATAAATATTTTTTCTTTTATAACAATTTCATTTTTTAATATTTTTCACCCATTAAAATTTCTTAATTCTCTCCTCTAACCAATAAACACCAAAATTAAAATTTAGATCCTTTATAAATCCATAATCATGGAGGATTTGGGATTTTATTTAAGAATTGGGGCAACCCAAAATCCCATCTTCCAGTTATAAAATATTTCTTTAATTTTTTAATATCTCAATAAATATAATTTATTATTCGGTGATTCCACCTCCCTCTCAACCCTATGAAACCCAGGAGTGCTCCCATTGCATTTACCCCCTCCTTGGAGCTCTTTTAAATCCTGACAAAGGGATTACCTTCATAGGGTGTATCAAATCGGCCAGAATTGAAGATGTAACTTCATCCCATTTTAATTCTCTCAATTCTTACTCTATTCCCTCCATTCTAGTTCCTAAATTACCTCCTAAATCTTTTTCGATGAACACCTGAATTTTGGTTGTTTTTAATTTTAGAAACTATTGTTTTTTGAGTGATTAATTCAGGATACTTCAAGTAAGTGAGTCCAATTCTTTCCTCTTTCAAATTGCTTTGGGTTTCTTCCCTAATTCATGAATTATAAATAGTACATAAGTAAGGGTTCATAACTAGGATCTAACATACTCTATTTTGGGTGATATATTGTGGTTTTAGGTTTCTTTTAACTTCCTTGAGGTGCGGAGGTCGTGCGGTTGATGTTTGCCCCAATATTTGTGGGTTTCGAAACATTCGGTAGGTGATTCAATGGGTCACCATTCAATGATGAGTTAGTTTGACTGAATAATTAATTTTTCATTTTCCTTATCTTCTGTTCATTATTCTAAAACCACTTTTGGTAGCAATAGTAAAACATTTGGTATTAAATTTGCATTTTTGTTTTAAGTGTGTATTTTTCAAATGTATTTCATGTGTTATCTCTTGTGGTAGTATTGTAAAACATGGACGTGATTTATTAGTTATTGAAAAGGGCTGCCAATTTTGGTTGGGTAATGATATAGTGTCATGTGGGCCTAAAAAGGAGGGTCTTTGAATGGGTTTTATTTGTGTAACATTGTTATAATCCTTGAAAGTGTTTTATGGATTTGTGTGTTCTCGTGGGTATCTTTTGAGATATAGTTCAAGGTGATTTTGTAACATTTGAAAGTGGATTATTACATGTTTATTGGGATGAAAATTCTGTTTTTAGGATATTGGTGTCATTTTGGCTTAAAAATGGGGTTTTGAAATGGGTTTTGTGAGAAATACATATTTACACCCCTTGGGTTCTTTTTATAAAAAATGTAAATGTTTTAGTCGGTTAAACAAAGTGCAAAAAGAGTGCATATGATCTGTTTGGTATGTCCGTGCACCTATTATGTTGTTTTTAAAGGTAAAGTAATGTTTAAGATGTCATATATTTTTAGAATGTTTTGTAAATTTATGAAATGTTTTATTAAATTGTGATGTTGGAGCGAAACTTATTTGTGGGCTGTTTCATGTAAGTTTGATGATAAAATGATTGTGAAGGTAAAAAGGTTGTTATCTAACAAGTGAGTGGGATTTTATGAGAGTTGTAATATATTGGAATGGTTTTATAAAACTGTTTAATGAATTTTTGGAAGTGTTAATGAAATGTGTAAAGTATTGTGGGCTATTTTGGTGTGAGTCGGATTTCAAAATCAATTTGAATAAAAAGTATAATTTTGTTTCATGTGTTGTATACATGTGGGTTTTTTGGTGAATTTGTGATTTGGAAATGATATTTTTTTTGTGAATATTATATTCATTAATTTTTGAACTTGTTTGAGCACAAAGGGAAAACCTGGGTATCAAGGTGGGTGGACGTGTACTAGTATGCTAGTGAATCTGTGGGGTTTGGCCTCAGTTTCACTTAGCAAGATTGATGCTTATAACTCTAACTAAATTAAGATGATGATGATTGGGGACCACTAGATTATGGGTATGTTCCCTACTAGTGTTTTGTGCACGAGAACGAATATTTTTGATGGTTACTCTCACCGAGATATGAGGTACCTGGGACCCACAACTAGCTAGTTCTTAGGGGTTATTTCTCATTGGTTGTGCTCACTAGATATTTGGTTCTTATCTTCGGCATACGGAATGAGTGGTTAGAAAATTCATTAGCCATGGTATTTATTTTAAATGTGTTTATTCTTTAAATTATTCCACTTGAGAAATGATTTTTTTTAAGTTTTATCTTTTAGAAATTGTAACTAGAAATTACATGTTTTTGAAAACTTGCATGGTTTCTGTCATTAAATTTTTATCGCATGGAATCTCTTAGTGGTGGTATCCTACTTGTCATTGGATCACACCCATATTACACCTTTTGGTGTAAGTAGACTTGGTTTTTTTTTTGTCACAGGTTGGGTACAATTTGTTTTGTTCCAGTGGTTCATGTTTCTAGCAGGTCCTTGGTGATGAAGTCTTGTGGAGATGGCTTGAGGGCGGTGCCCCATGCCATGAGGGTTCTTGGGACTTTTCATTTTGGTTTTTTCTTTTGTTATATTAGTTTTTAGTTGTTTTAATCTATGTAATTTAGTTCTGAATTTTTGTAAAATATTTTTTGGTTAGAAAAATCCATATTCGTTTATTGGATTCTTTTGTGGTTTTAAGTATATAAAATCGGGTAAATCATTACCAATTCTCTTTTTATGATACCCAGGAACTTGTTCTAGACTGTGGGGATCAGGAATGCCCTTAGGGCCTTGTCACGGGCCAGGTTTGGCACTGGTTTCGGTGGTGACCAGATTTGGTTCGTGACATGGGTCATGGATAGTCATGAGAAAGTATTGTGTGGAAAAGCATCGGCCTAGTGTGGGTTTTAATGAAACATTTTCAGATTCAAGAAGAGAATTGGACCATGAGAAGTAAATTAATGAGAAGTAACCAGAAATATTTTTTTCTAGTGAGGTTTTTCTACTTTCTGAGGACGGAAAGACCATGGGCGGGGAGAATATAGTACCCTCGATTTCGGGAACATAACCACTTTCCTCATGTTTTCATAAATGGTGTGTTTTTAGTGATATTCCATAAAATAGATAGTTTCCATAAAATTGTATGTTTCCATAAAATAGAGAGTTTCAGTAAAATATAGATTTTCTATAATAAATAGAGTTTCCATAATATAGAGAGTTTAAATAATGTTGGGTGTTTCCATAATGTGGGTTTTTTCTATAAAGTGTGTTATTTCCATAAAGTGGGGTGTTTCCATAAAGTGGTATGTTTATATTAAAAAATATGATTCCATAAAAATTATGAAGGTGAATATGGGAGAGTATGGGAGTTTTATAAGGAGATTTGGGACCAAATGGAAGGTTTCATGATCCATAAATGGTTGTCCCAAACCGTGGTCAAACCTTGCGCAGAGGTCAAATCTAGATCCTATTTTCTAAGAGCATACACATTTTTTCTCTATATATTTATTTTATGGATTCCAAACTCCCCAACATATATATTACTCTACCTAGAATTCTTGAGAACCCTCCCCATATGAGTTTGTTCTAACCTAGATCCCCCCTTAGTAATTTCAAGCCCTATTCTTGGGGTATGTGCTGATCTTCTTGGTTATTTTTCATTTTCTGCAAACTCCTCCTTCTCTCCTTCTAATTTTATAAGATCTAAACCACATGTGGGTAAATAAAAGTTCACTAACATCATTTAAGGAAATATATGGTGTTTTTCATGATAGAGGAAGAAATCTAAGCTGCTTTCTTGGAATCTAGATTTCATTCTTGAGGTATGTCACCCTTCTTTCTTAATTTGTCACATTTTCTTATATCTTCTTAGATAGACATCTATGATATAAATTATTTCTTATATATTAACCTATAGTGGGTAGATATAAATTTTTGGATTCCAATTAATTCAGTTTTGAGTCGAGGTGTTTCTAGTATAAGTGAACTAAGGCCATTATTGGAGAATCGACCCATCTTCTTGTGCATTCTTCATCAGTTGTCGAGTTTTGTCAAAAAATTCGAGGATAGAGGCTTAGGTATAGAATAATTTTTCTATAAATGATTTTAATAGATTCAAATTTGTTTATTTAAAATAAATTTAATGTGAAAATAATGGAAAATGTTTCTTTAGTGATGATTTTTGGTTTTCTGAAATTGCAGGATTTGGTGAAAAGTTGGAAAATGGGGGTTTAGATTCATGAATTTAAAATTTTTATTTCATATTATTTATTTTCTGGAATTTCTAAATGGTTGATGAAAAATGGGGGTTTTAATAGAAATTATTTTCAATAAAAATGGGGTTTTTGTAAACTGTTTGGAATTGAAATGTATTGGCATAGAAATGGTTTTCATGGAAGTGGTTTTCTTTAATAATGTGTTTTTATTGAAAGGGTTATTTTGGCATGATGATTGGGAATATGTGGTCTGTTTTCATGTTGCAGATACAAGGGTTTGTTTAAATATGACTTTTTTCTCGGTTCCAAATTGTTAGTGGCATATGATAATTGCAAATATAGGGCTTGGTTGAAATATGACCCTATACTCGGTGCCAAAGTGGTAATGGAATATGGGAAACAATTACCTTTTGATGACATGGTAGATTGACCAGAAACCGCACATGAGTATAGAACATTCATAACGTAGCATGCATGGTTGGTTTCAAGGGTTTTGGAATGGTTGGATAAGACATGAACGAGATACTGTGAAATAATTTTAATACATTTTTGGTTATTTTTTTAGAAAAATATATTTCTGTGAAAATTGGTTTCAATTGCACTAATATGATTTTGGTAATGAATTGTTTTGAAAACTTGTTTATATTTAGATATAAACTTTTGTTGAGAATTTTTTTTATATAAATGGTTTTATATAATTGTTTCTAACTCTTCTATCCTAGTGGTGTGAGTAGGGAAGTCATTGTGAAAAACCTAATGAGTTTTATACTCACCCCAACTTTGGCAAATTCATTTATTTACAAATGTTATCTTCTAAGAATAGGTGAAAGGTAATGTTTCACATGTGTTTAGCACTACCTCGTGATGTTTGGTCTTTTCAGACATTATGGAGATTAGAGAATGTGGAACATTGAGTCATGAGGTATTTGGAGAGTCTGGTGTAGTTTATCCGTTTTGTATGTTGATACATAGCTATTCTTCTATTGTTTCTTACATTGATGAGGTTTTGATATACATGAAGTTCTTTCGTTGTCCTTAATTCTTTCATGCATCACATAATGGATTTTTGTTATGGTTGGTTGGTTTAATTGTTTATTTCTTAAAGGTTAAATCGTCCCCCACATGTATTTGAAACCCTTCGGCATTTATTACCATCCTTTGGTGTCTTGGGGATGCCGCTTAAGTCTTAGTAATTACTCATTTTAATCTCAAGACAATGGGAATTGGTAGTTCATTACATAATGGGGTTTAGACAACTTTATAGATCATTTGGGCCCTTCTGTTAATGGTTGTTTCCTTTATTAAGATAACTTTTGCATTAATAATTATAAATAATATTAATTACAGTTACAAATATTTTTGGTAAAAAATGGATTGCCTAATTAGAAATTAGATATTATTATGATACCAAATATGTAATCAATTTTAATAAATTCCATTCACATAAGTTTCAGAAATTTATTTAAAATTCTTCCAGTAGGCAGGATGACAATTCTGGGTTTTAATGATAACACATGAAAAAGAATGATATTTTATTCACATTTAGTTTCAACGTGAAGTTTATCAAAATTAACTAAATTGGATTAGTTTATTTCAATATAACCGAATTAGTTTTTGAAATTAATTGAAGACATAAATTATCTTTATAAATAAAATAGATGAACATTTAGATTTTAACTAAATTTTAATATTATTCTCTATTCATTAATCAATTAAATGATGTTGAAAAATATCTATAATTATCCATTACTAGATTTTTATGTTTCGATTTCAAATATGAGGTTTTCTTATTTCATGCATATCAAATAAAATTTATGAACTTAAAAAAATATTCTATTCAACATATAATATATATATATTACATTAATATCTAGCTATTATTTTTTTAATTAATTATATTATTGTAAAATAGTTTTGTGAAAATAATAATATTTTCTTTTAAATTAGTTATGCTTTCATATTTATGTTTAATTAATTTTTAAGAACTGAATTTATTTTGAATTTTAGAGAACCAAATATTTTCATAAATTATTTGTCCCCCTTCATAACTACTAATTTAAAATCTCAGTAATATCTTATTATATTTAACAATATAACATTATTCGGTAAAACTATGCCTTGAATGTAATGTAATGATTCAAAGAAAGTCTCTTTTGTGTGTAAAACAAGGTAACTCTATGTCGAGTGAATTACCAAATATATAATATAAAAATTATATTTAAAATATTAAATATATTTTAATGTATATGGGTATTATTTCCCCTTACGTTCATTGTTCTATGATTCATGCATGCTATTGAATATAAGGTTCTTAATTCAGAATTTTTAGGTGTTACATTATCCCCTCCTTAAATAACATATCTCCTGATAATTTTAACGTGAATTTAGAAATATAGGTATTGAAAATAAACAATATTTAAAATACCAACATCCTAAAATGTCCTAATATCATATATTATTAACAAGAGAGAATGTATAATACAATGGTCATGTACCTTGGTTCCCTAATTAGAGAACATATGTGGGAAATGAATACATGGATATGGAATAAAAAATACAAAAAACATATTCTGATACAGATTGATATAAAACATGTCCAGATGAATGTTTTTTAAAATAAAACCATAAAAAATAGGTGTGAATAAAGGTCTTTGACATCATATAAAATTATGATTATGGGGAAGCCTTTTTTCTTCATAATATTTTTTATATTATAGGAAATTGTTTACTATATAAGAATATAAGTAGATGCATGTTTATATAAACAAAATATTTTCATTTGATTACCCCATGAACTGTTTCTACTTCAACTCTTAGAACATGATGCATCATATGGTGATGTTATACATTAAGCTCTAAAATATCATCCTTTGATCATATTAAACCATTTTTAAAAGGCTATATTTTCTGAAATATTGTGATACAAAACATTAGAAATAAAGTCACTGAATTTAAAAAATTAACTTATCATTTTCCTTTTATAAACATAATGTGGTTTTAAATTTTCACATTCCAAATATTTGAATAAACTCATCACGCATCCTCTTGAAATATGTTAATTACTATAATTACCATAATTACATATTAGAAATATGAATTCATCCTTATTCCTTAAGTTAAACACATGTTATATGATATATCTCTTAAATCAAGAATTGTTTTAAACTCCATCGGTGATAAAATAGAACACTTTTCGACAATTCATTATCTAATTCAAAGGTAGTCAGAATTTATCCAAATAAATTGTTTCTTTATCATTATCTCAACATCTCGAACATAGTAAGTTTTTTCATTCCCCAAATCATGTGTTGTATTAAATGTTTAACCATATACTTAATAACTATACATGGTACCATTAAGTATATTATTTGAACATTATTAAAGAAAAAGTACTCCAGTACAGTCCTTATATATTTTATAATTCCTATAACTAGTATATTGCGGATAAAATAATAAAATGACATAATTATTGAATAGTAATATTAATAATTCGTCTTTATATGTGGTAGTATCACAAATTTATCATTAACCCATAACATCATTTGGAGAATATTCTATTGACGCTAGAGACTTTTATTTTCATAATATCCCTTCTCATAGCAGTTCTATCGCTGAATAGTAGCCTTTTTATTTTTTCATTTTCTCTATTTAGCATAGTGGACCTTATCTATATTCTTATAACAAACACACACTCACTTCAATAATTTAGTAGGGTAATTCATTCCGTAGTTATCACATGCGAGAAAATCTTTCCTTCCCTTTTTCCTTTTATCCATATTTTTCTCTTTCATTCTGTTCTTCTCTTATATCCCTTAATGTCCATGGGAATTGGATATTTTTTTACTTTTCTTTTTAACACATGATGTTATTTCCTAATTTTTTACGAATACTTTGTAGACTATAACCTTTAAATTTTTTTCTTATGACCATGAATGATATGATACATCTAACTCTTTGGATCATGTGAATTGGAATAGTTCTCATTACTTATTTATAGGGTCCATTTATAAATAATGAAATACAATAGATTAAATTATAATATAATATTTATTACAAATACCAGTAGAACACATTACATAAATTGAAACATTTATGCATAGTTAATCTCATAATTGAAAACATTGTTTCTTTGGGGATATATTTACTTTCATGTGAATCATAGTAGTTTCTATTTAAAACATGAATTATCCTAAGGGTATCCCCCATGAGTGTCAAACTAGTTGTGCATTAGTATAAATTTTTATATACCAGTTGACCTTGAGTCAAGCCCGAAATACCTTGTCAGAGTTATTACTCCTAGATATATATATCCCTGAACCACATCGAATTCATTTCTAGGAATACGCACATAATCTCTTCCTTAAAAAAATTCTAGGATATTCTTCTATACTTATCATAATTTCAATATAGGGTTGTTCTACATAATATATTTTCTCTAAATCAATTTTCCATATCTATTTTTAAACATTCTCTAATTCCAACTATAATTTCATGACCCAAAAAGCTCTATGCTGGCACCTTATTTTATTACATTGGCATGTTTATAAGGAAACACATACTATGATAAATATATGTTTATTAGTCATGGAAACATATATTATATACATGATATCCATTATACAATGGTAAATATATATTAAAAACATGATACACATTAAAATGATAGAAATTATATCCTTGAAGTCTTATTAAATTTTTTATTATTACTTACCTGTAGAATTGATACCTGGTAAGGGTAAAATAAAATACTCAGTATGTGTAGATAATGTTGATGAAATAATTATAAAATGTGAATAAATTAACATGGAATGTTATAAATTTTATAATACCTTTCATTAATATAACTAGAAATGGAAAAAAATCAATATAAAAGGTATGAAACTGAAACATATTCCATATTATTAATGAATTAAAAGGAAATGTATCGAGAGATATGTAAAAGAAAAATATCATGGATGAATACTAATGCATCTAAATGAGGGAAATGATTTATTTATGGTGTTCATTTCTATGGTGTTGATAATGTGTTGTTTTCTTTAATACTCTATAATATTTTGATTAGGTGAGATTATTGAGCACATATTGTTTAAATAATACTCTATCCTTTTATGATGATTTTGATGCTCACAAATACCCTTGTATGTTATTATAATGTTTTTAATTTTAGTATATTTTAGGAAATTAATATTATTTATCTTTCTATTTTGGAATTATATTAATACATTTATTATGCATGGAATATTTGAGAAAGTGTTTGAAAATAATTTTAGCTTGGTCTAGAAATAATGTTCATACCATACATGGAAGAGTGTATCACAAGGATAAAATTATACATTTACATTATGGGTGTTCAGAAAATATTAGTTAATCAAAAATACATTATCCTAAATGTATGTTAAAAGATCCTTACTTTTGGAAGGAACCTCATGTTTGTAAACTCAGAAATGAATTTAAGAAGATCCTTACACATGTATGGAACCATACGTTAGCTTCACAAAGGCATGGATCGTCAACCATTCTTTTATAATGATCCTTTGGGTCTATCAAATAGTATAGATCATGTATCATAGATTTTGATAATGAAAAAAGTACGGATAATATTCCATACTTTTTAATGTTGAAGAGAATATTATGGATGATAAACCTTACGTATATAATCAACCTTTAATTTGGAACTCTATGTTTGACTTCTTCTTGCATCAGAGATTTAAAATACGACTTTATCGTGAAATGATCATTATACTGAATATCAAGATGATTTCAAGACATATTCAAAGTTCAATATAAAATCACATCATTGAATAATTTAAATTCATTTATTTTTTATTCAATGGATTGATTAAATGGGGGATTTATGCTAATTATTAAGGGAAGTTACTATTTCTCCCTTATTCAAATAGATGAATATAAATATTATTAAGGCGATATTTTTGAATCTAAATTTGAAAATTAATTGATTGTATTTATTATTTTAATATCATTATTATTTACAATAAAAAATAGAGAGGAATCCTCACAAAAATGGTCATAAGAACAAGCCCTTATGTTTTTCATGAGTTCAATTTTTACAGAGTTATTTGAGTCACAATGTTCTACTGCAACGAAGATCATTTAGGAATTATTTTTCTGAAAAAAAGGAAAAGCGTTAATGATTCTTATTCTACATCGAATATCTATCGTGAATCTATTGTAGTTAATGTTGTTGATTTTATATCAAGATATACTTGCAACTGGATAGACTCAAAACTGATCATACCCAAGGAACATCTTTTCTAAAGATGACGATCCATCTACTGTAAATTGTGTGCTGCTGCAACAGTAAAGAACAACTAAAATGTATTTTTAGACAAATAATCATTTAATTTTGAGTAACTAGCTTCTCATATTATGTGGTGTATTTGGTTCTATGTATGAACCAAAAGGAACTATTTTAGCTTTATTTTGTAAACGTGTCAACTAACTGCACTCAGTTGTGGACGGTCTGTTGACAAGAGGGCCAAATAGTGAAATTCACCAAGCTCATGGAGTAGAGCATTGGTGGAGTGGAATATGGGCATTCTATTCCCCATAACACAATACATCTATGCCTCATTAAATATATTTATTTTCCATTATATAATCATTCTGATAATGTAGAAGGAATTATTTGGAAATCATCACAATTCTCAATGAAATTTTAAAACATGAAATTCACTCCCATGTTGTTCATATTTGGTATAACCTAGACCAATAATTGGTATCAATGGTTAGATCTTTCATTTTATGAAGCTATAACAATTTGAATGATTCAAAAGATTATAATCAGAGCATAATGGATGATACAAGAGAGGAAATGTCAATGGTTTAAGATCCATACCTCACCCGTGAAAAATATGGATGCTGGAAATAACAGGATGATTATTTACTTGAAGAACCTTGGATACCGAGTTTAATATAAAATAAAATGTCCATAAACAATTCTAGGGAAACCTGAAACATAGGGTACAACAACAAAAGAAAAGTATGACATAAACACCAAAGATATAAATTCTATATTATGTGGTCTGGAACCAGCTAAATTTAAAAAAGTATTTCAATGCCCAACTGCTTATGAAATGTGGCAAACAATTGCAGTTGCATATAAAGGGATTGACAATGTCAGAACAATGGGGTACGATACAAAAAAACTAAAATTTGACACATTCAAAATGATTGATGGTGAAGGCATCAACCAAATTAATGGAAGGCTCACAAAGATAGGAAACAATATCCCTACATTGGGAGACCCTATCAAACAAGCATATCAATCCTTGAAAGTACTAAGAGTAATACTAGCCAGATGGAATGGAATATCGGCTGGTATTTGGTAATCATCAACAGTTAAAGATCTAATAATGAGTGAATTAATTAGAACCCTGATGATGTATGAATATGAGATGCAAGATGAATTAACATATCATAACGTCTTGATTATGAGAGAAAATACTACTTTGAATGTAACATCCCAAAAGAAGAGTAGAAATATGAAGTAAGAGATCAAGATAAAACCAAAATGTTTTGCTTCATCTGATTTAGATGTGGAATTGGATCTATTAGGCAGGAAATTAAATAAATTATACAGAAAGAATAAGGGATTCATAAAATCCGTCAAGAATGATTTTAGAGAACCAAAGGAAGTCAGATGCTATGAATGTAAAAAATATGGGTCACATAAAACCTAACAAGCTTGAATTAAAATAAGAAAAGAAAAAAATTTATCAAAAACAATGATTATGAGAAGAAAGATAAAAGAGAAGTGAAATCAACTTGGAGTGTTTCTGAAGACTCTAGTAGCCCATCAAAGTCTGACTCAGAAAAGGTAGAATCGAATCTAAAAGATAATTTGTGATTTATTATAGAAGCAGATAAGGTAAAATCTTACTAATCATATTATTATGATTCTAGTTATAGTTGATCAAATGATAAACATGCATCCCACTGGAATATTCTAGAAGTGAAATATGATTATGTATTTAAGAATCGTAAATAAGTGAAAAATATTCAAACAATTATTTTAGGATATAGATATGCTCTCCCAAAATTACATCAAGAGTTAATTGAAAAATATATCTCATCAAGAAAAAATTGTACCGATAATGCAACAAAAATAACAACATTAAAAATATAAGTGGATACATACAAAATTGAACCACTTGTTTTTACCAAAGGAGAAAATTAATTAAATGAATTTTTTTGAAATAATTTCATTAAAAAGGAATGATATGTAATATATAATAACGGTGAGAAACCCAAACAGTATAACAAATATTGTATTCCATGTATAAAAGGTATAATTTGAAACTACATTGGAACAAATGGTCACATATCTTAAAAAATATTATTTAAGGAAATACCAAATAAAGGGGATTAAGATAGCCTCTGTTGCAAGTAGTTTATATGATTATATTGATTATTGAAAAATAATGTAAGTCTAGATTACCATATCTTTACTAGATAACACTACTTGAGCCAATAGAAAATGGGTACCCAAAAAACTTTTGTTTGAATAACTTTTTAGGTAGCATGTCACAGAAGCTGAACTGATATATAGTATATGGACATTGGATTCTCCAAGCATATGAGTGGGAAATCATCGAACATTAAAACATTAACTCAAAATGATGGTGGATTAGTCACATTTGGTGAAAATAATAATGTTAAAATAATTGGCATTGGAACAGTTGGTGATCAAGAAGCTATATCATTAAATAAAGTACACTATGTTCAAGGATTAAAACACAACCTGATATGTATCTCTCAAATTTATTATGATGGATATTTTGTTGAATTTTCTAACAAATATTTCTTTTTTAATGATAAATTGTTTAAATTTAGAGCACCCATAACTGATAATGTTTATAATATCATCATTAATTCCATGTGGAATCCAAAAGTAAATTGTTTAACTACTAAGATAAATGAATCGTGGATCTGGCATAGAAGACTTGGACATTGAAATATATATGCTTTACATATTTTATATAAGAAACAACTTTTTTCTGGTTTAAGTTGACTTAAATTTAATATTGAATGATTCAATGATACATTTCAATTTGGAAAACAACATAAATCATCATTCATATCAATTTACAAAATTGTAACATCTAAACCTTTAGAACATATCCATATGGATCTGTTTGGACATTCCAGAGTAGAAAATATGGATTGTAAATTATATATATATATTTTATTTGATGGTTATTCATGATTTAAATGGATATATTTTATAAGATATAAAAATGTATCTTTTACTATATTTAAATTTTTTTAGAAAGCTGTTCAAAGTGAAAAATATTTTAAAATAATTTCACTATGATGTGATCATGGTGGAGAATTTGAGAATTAAGAATTAAATTATTTTTTCTTAAATATTGGTATTAAACACACCTTCTCTAAACCAATAACACCTCAACAGAATGGAATTGTTGAAAGAAGGAACAGAACAAATAAGGAAATGACTAGGACCATGCTAAATGAATACAGTCTTCCTACATATTTCTGGGTAGAAGATGTAAGTTAGCCTGTTATATAATGAATAGGATTTTAATTATACCTATTTTCAAAAAGACACTATTTGAACTCTGGATTAATATAAAACCTAAAGTAAAGTACTTTAATGTATTTGGATGTAAGGTTTACACATTTAACACCCAAAACAATCTTGGTAAATTCAATCCAAAATATGATTAAGGCATTTTCATAGGATGTTCTACTACTTCAAAATCTTATTTATTTTTTAATTAAAAATCAAGTATTGTTGAAGAATCTGTTCATGCCAAATTTTACGAATATGATAACTTTGAGAACAAAAAGATAAAATTGATGAAAATGAAAATAATGATAACATGATTCTTGAGAACATGAAAGATGATTTTGAAAACTGTATAAATAAAATTCGTTCATATTCAGAAGAACATGGCACTGATGAACCTAATAGTGTTTTACCTAGATTTTATAGAACCCTAAAAAATCACCATTTAAAAACTGTTCTTGGAGACCTAGACGTTGGAAAAGAAACTAGAATAAATATAGGAAATATAGTTTAGTTTTCTACCATTAAATCCCAATTATATCCTAAAAAATTAGTAGAATCCATATTTGATTAATGTTGGATGATAGAAATGCAAGATGAACTAAACCAGATCAAGAGAAATTAATTTTAAAATTTAGTTGAAAGACCTCAACACTATCCAGTTATTGGAACTAAATGGTTCATTAGAAATAATCTAGATGATCAAGGAATAATAAATAGAAATAACGAAAAATAGAAGCTAAATTATACAATTAGGTGTAATGTATAGATTATGATAAGACATTTTCATCTATAGCTTTATTTGAATCCATTTGAATCATTTTAGACTATGCATCTCATATGAACATTAAATTATTTGAGATGGTTGTTAAGTCTACATTTTTAATAGTTTACTTAATAGAGGAAGTTTATGTTGACCAACCTCTTAGTTTGGAAAACTCTCAAAAATCAGATTCTATTTTCAAACTTACTAAAGATTTTTATGTCCTTAACCATGCACCTAGATCTTGTTATGAAAAATTAGTTTCCTTTCATTTAATAAATGATTTTACTATTGGAATGGAAGACCCAACATTATTTATGAAAACTATAAACTCTAATATTTTATTCATTCAAATTTATGTTGATGATGAAATTTTTGGATCAGCGAACAAAAAAACTGTTTCCCAAGTTTTCATATTTAATGAAAAAAGAATTTGAAATTAGTATGATGGGGGAATTTAATTTAATTTTAGGACTTCCAATTTATCAAACATATTTTAGAAAAATTTTGAATCAAATAAAATACATTACATATTTACTGAAAAATTTTGGACATGAAATAAGCAAGACATGTACAACTCCTATGTGTACAAATATAAAACATGATTTGGATGAAACTAGAAAATCAGTTGACAATAAGTTATATAGAGGTATGATTGGTAGTTTATTATATATAACTGTTATGAGGAAAGATATAATGTTCTCAGAATTTTAATGTGAAAGATTTCAATAAAATACTAATGAATCTCACTTAAGTTTGGTCATATGAATTTTAAGATATTTAAAAGTATTTTTTTTCAATATATTCTCAATCCAAAAACATCAGATTTTAATTTTAATACACATTCAAATACAGAATTTGGATGCTGTAGATTAGTTAGAAAATTATCATCTGGAACCTATCACTTTTTAGGAAAATATTTTTTTGCATGGTATAGTGAGAAACAACATTGAGTTGCCTTGTCAACATCTGAGGCAGAATATGTGTATGTTGGAAATTTTTGTGCACAAGTGTTGTGGATGAAATACTCTTATGGTCATTGAAATAAATTTTAATAATAAACCTATTTTATGTGATAATTCAAGTGCAGTAAATATTTCCAAAAATCCTATTAATCATTCTAGGAATAAGTATATTGATATCAAACATCATTTTCTAAGAGATCATGTTCTTAAAAAGGATATATTAATAGAATTTGTATGGATTGAAATTCAATTAGTTGATTTTCTTACTAAACCACTTCCCACTACAAGGATTGATTTTATTAAGGGGGACTTAGGTTTATTTAATTTTAAATGAAATTTTTATTTTTATTTTACTTATATGATTATTTTAAATCTTATATTATTTTAATCTTTACTGTTTTAAATAATTTATTTATTTGTTTTAAAATATTTTAAAATTTCTTTTGTACTGTAATAATTTATTTGTTGCATATGTTTTAACATTATTTTGAATAATGTAATTATTATGTATGTAAAGACATGGGAATCAAGGTTGTTAGAACCCATTTCAAATTCAAAACTCATTCATTTTCTTAAAACCTATCGAAACACCAAAACTGTTATTGACTTCATCTACCTTTGAATAAACCTTCAGAACCCTAAAACTTTGATCCTTCAAGACTATGATATCGAAATGACCAAGACAAAGAGAATCGAGGAAGGAGATGCTATTAAATCCATGATTCATCGTTCGGAAGGAATGAAGATCTTACAGGGCAAAGTAATTAATTTGAAATGGCTGTACCAGACCAATCAAACACAGAATCATGCTTTGGCTTTTTAGAATCTCTAAAAAACATTCAGTGATGAAAAATAAGATTTCTGTATGAGGTAGAGTTGCAAAATGTCATTAAATAAATTTAGATCAATAATGAAGATATATAGGACTCCATATTTGTAAAAATTGAAGATCAATAATTTTCTATTTCATCAGTTGAAATAGTTAAAATCTTAAAATTCCCACAAGAGGATGTTTATCACATTGATTTGAAATCCATTGAAGATAATGAACATAAGTCAGAGGAAATTATGTCAATTTTATTTTATTCTTAGAATATCGTAAGGATAATACTCAAGGATATGGAGCCAGATTAGAAAATTCTTTTACATTCCTTCAAACAAGGATTTCCCTAAGGATTTCTAGAATTGAAAAGATTTTATATCCTGATATGTATTTGATAATTATGTTTATAAGTGACATCACGGTGAATTTTCATCATTATATGATAAGGTATTTGAACTACTACTGTCAACTAGAGGCTAGAATGAACTTTTATCCCTACTGGAGGTTCATTTGAAAATCATTGTTTATATATGGTGTGGTGAGATTAGTAGATTCCAGAGTGAAATGAAATCACCATAACATGTTCAATGCTAAAAATTTAAGGATAGTATGATTTTTCTAGAGCACTATGAAAGGAATGATTATGCCTATTGTTGGTGATAAAGATCAAGAGTCTGCTCAGGGAGAGAAAACTAGGAAATCCGAAGAAGGAATAATAAAATCAAGGATCAGTGTTGTTTCAAAAAAATGAAGAATAATTATATATGAAGTAGTTGTTGCACATGCTAATGTGGGATGTCAAGATAGACAACAGAGTAAAAGACACTGAGTGGATCAAGCTGGTGAGGATCCAATTCAACAAAATATTATTAAAACTGTGGATCTTTTAAGCTACAGATTTGTAAGAGAAAATATTTCTTAGATTGATGTAGTAACTCAAATTATAGTTGATGTTGTACATCAGGTAGAGGAAGATCCTTGAAAGTTGAGGTGGCTCTAACTTAATCTGTTCAAAATCAGTCTGCACAACCTGATGAAATTATTCAAGAAGAATCATTTCAATAAGAACCTATTTTAGAGGATGTAATTGAATATGATCTTTTGGAAGAACAACCTAATGAAAATTTTAACATAAGAATTAGTCAACCTGATTTTCATACTAATGTTTTAAATGATAATTTTACTATGGATAATTCAGTTCATGACATTGATGAAAAATCTGTTGAGAAACCAGTAGAGAAGGCTGTAGACTAGGGATTGGATGCTCATTCATTGCCTTTAATTTTGATAAATCAAGTTGCAAATTAAGCACAGGGTTCCTATAATTTTGATATTAATCATGTTGAGTAGTTAATCAGAACATTTAACAGAATTTAGGAAGAAAATTCATCTTTGACAAGAGCATTTGAGAAGGAGAGACAAAAGTATCTGAACACAAATGATAGTTCGGTTTCAAAAAGGGAAGTTGATGTTTTTAAGAAGGATATGTAAACCAAGGTTAGAAAATTAAAATATAAAATTGTATTGAAATTATATTTGGAAGAAATCAAAACTTTCAGGGAGAAACAATTTTCAACTCTCACAAGACGTCATTAAAGTACATTAGGTGCTTCACCAGATCTGATCAAGAGATTCCATACCATTAAAAATGTAATGAGAAATATGAATGATAGGATGCAGGACTAATAATGTTATAGTGCTCCACTGTCTGATCTATTGGATAATCAAAATCATCTTGTTAAGAAACTTATATCAGCTGAACCATGAGTAAGAGAATTACTGAATAGGTTCATCAAAAATATAAATCAGTTCATGTAAAAGAAATAAATAATACATGAGTTTTTTATAGTCAATATGATGGATGATTATCATTTGAACATGGAATGAAGGGATATGATCATTTAGTTAGCATATGGACTGACGATGAGGATGATAAGGAAGTTAACAGAATGGAAAATGTTATTCGGAGTCGCTGAAATACCCTTTTTCAATCCCTTTTATCCCAACCTTGATTCATGTATCAACTATGTACATGTACTTATATTGTAATAACCAGATATTTTATAAGATATATTCTTTTTAATTTCTTTCATATCTTCTGTTGTAAGATACACCATGATTTTCTTGCGCTATACACACCACCGTATTATCTTGCAGTATACGCAACACTAATCCTGGATCCTGTTACACACAATTTCATGTTTGTTTGATAGTAGTTATTCTACGAAACATTGAGTATATATATATATATATTCAATTTATTTTTTTATATGCAGCAACAAAGGAGTTGTGCACAACACGCAACCCTGAATTGGTTTTCATTACACACAATCGCGACCTTCCTCGATAGCGTGTGTTGTACGCAATACCGAGTTTTATTAAACAATGATATATTATTATAATATTATAATGAACTAGCCATTATGAATAGTATTAACTAAATTTTTAATTTTATGACATTATTATTCATGTTACACATTTTCTAGAACATGGTATAAGAGGAAAATAAATTTTTCGGGTAAAATAAGTATTTTTCAAAAAATGCAGTTTTGCCGCCTTTTGATGGCGCACACACTTTAAATATAGTTTTTTACATGTTTATAAGTTCAATTTTACAAAATAAAATTATTCTTTGGAATCAGAATATAAAATTTTACCTTGGATAAATTTTTAATATTATTCTGATAACATTCATATTTTAATGAATAGTAAAAACATGGTATATTTTAATTAAAAACTTCTTTTTTAATCATAATAACTTATGCGGTTAAATTATAATATTGAATGCTTTTAAAGTATAAATATAATATATTTTTACCATTTGATATAATTATTGTCATTAGCATTGATTTTACATTGAATTCATAGGATAAATCAATTCAATCTTTTCCAATGTTTTAAACAAAAACCCATTTTCATTCGACAACGAGATTAATTTCAATTTAATTTCTGCGACTTCTATGTATTGAATTTGAAAAAATGGATTCCATATTTGGAATCATTGGGTCCAAATTATGTTAATAGGCTACTTTTTATTTTTGGGAATTATGAATAGTAACTACGGTAAATTTTATTTACCATACTTAAAGGTAAATCGGGTAATTAAGGGTGAATATAATATTATAAAATTACCCTAACACATGCCAAAATTCTATTGGATGACTAAAAGTAGACCCATATCATCTAAGGGTCGGATTATATTCATTTTATAAACTTTTTACCATGAGAATAAGTTAATTATTATTAAAACCACAGAAAGTGACAACATGTCACTCTCTTAAATCTTAGAAGTATAATAATTTTAATTTAGTGATAAACATCATAAAACTTCAAACATGAATAGTCTCCAGAAATATAATAAAATTATATACATCATGATAATTTATTTAGAATTTTTAGGGATTAAATAATTGTCATTAATGGTGATACATTAATGATGCAGAAATTATTTATTAAGTGAAAAATCAGTAATATAGTTTTTATTGAAATAATAATACCCATTAAAAGCCCCTAAAACCTGACAAAAACATATTGGTAGTGTATATCTACACTTAATCATCCAATTACCCAATATATAACCATTTTTAGTCTTATAAAAGTGATTATGACACTTATATTATTTTATTTTAAATGATCCCAATGTTGTCACCTTCATAATTTAATAAATATAATAATTTAAATATTGTTATTTTAAGATTATAACTTCGAGTAAAAGTATTATTGTGAAAGGTAATAGATTTATCTTCATCATAGGATTTTATTTTTAATTTTTATGCAAAAATAAGTATATTAAATAATTATACAAAAATGTTGTTGTAATTATTTTATTAAGTGATAAACCAAATAAATGGTTTTAAAAATAATAAAATAAATATTATATGAATTATTTAATGTTCTCCACTAATTTTATAGATTCATATGACATTTTATTAATCTATTAAAGATTTTATTTCTAAAATATCTTTTGTATATAGTTTATTTAAATTCAAATAAATAAATAGTGTCAAAATTGACACTATTGTTATTTTATAAAAATAACAAATAATAAAATTGTTTAAAAATCACAAATATATATATAAAAATTATAAATTTAAATTTATATGGTCTTAAATGTTATAAATTATCCATGTTTGGACAATTCACAACAAATAAGTAATTAATTGTTATAAATTAAAATTTAGAATATTATTACCACAAATAAAATTAAATTGATTAAGTAAGGATAAATCAAGTTGATAATGTTTAAAATAATTTCCTAACATGTCTAAATTTTATTGTTTGATGCGATTAAAACCCTATATCATCTAATATTCAAATATGAGTCATTTTTGGAGGTTTTGTAGTGGGGTTAGATTTATTATAAATTAATATTTTTACGATTTCCAAAGGTGCCCCTCTACTCCCTTATAAAAGGGAACCTCCTCCCTCTATTCCTCACACCAATTTGAACCTCCAATCTCGGCCAAAAACTTCCAAATTCTCTTTTCCACTTCCCTAGAAACATCCTATATGTCCTGGTCTTCTTCAAAGACCAATTTTAGTGCCCTAAGAGGAGGTCTCAAAGAGGCGCTTCAAAGAAGAGGTAATGTTCGTTACCGATTCTTTCAACTTTATTTCATCTTCCAATTATTCATCATTAGTTGTTTCATTATGAATTAATAACATAGGTATCACTCATATACTGATATGTTATTATATGTTTGAAACAACCCTATTTCACCATTTATCCATCCTATGGAAAATGATATCACCGCGCGTGCGTACGTACGGAATACCGTCTCCACGCCGTGGTGTAATCTATTTTCCACCACCACATTACTTGTATGGGAATAATGGTGTAAATAATGACTATGTATGATTATTTTAAAGTGATATTTATTCTTAAATATTATACTTACACTTCAATACAATTTTACCATCATGGGAATGATATCATCGATCGTGTGTACGTACAGACTATCGTCTCCACGATGCGATGACATTCATTATCAATGATTAACAAATCATGAATGATTATAAAGTATATATAATAAGTAAACATGAAATATATGACATAATAATGACACTAGATTTATGTATATATATATGTATGTAATCTACTTAATTCCATTCAATCCAACAAGGAAACGAAAACAGCGTTCATGCGTACGTACGGCCTACCTTCTCCATGGACTGTGATTTATTTACATTTATCGATCTATTATATATATGTATATTCTGAATATATATTATATATAAATAATGTTTTACATTATGGATGTAAGTAACCATGATCTAAGTTATCATATGAATAATTACAAGTTAAAACACGAACGACAAATGAAACGATTTTACCCAAAATGCTACTTTAACATTAATTTACAAAAGAATGGGTAATATAAAATCATAAGTGAACCATATATGATATAATAACAATGAATATGATTCTATAATAAGTCAATTAAATTATTTAAATCATTATATAAGATTTTTGGATCCATACGAAGCATATCGGACCTAAGGTAAGGGATAACTTTTCCAATATCGTTTTTTTTCGAGACTGTTTATTCGTAAGTATTTACTGGGGTTATTTATATCATAAGTGTCCATGTTTTATAAAAGTGTTTTCATTTATGTTTAAAGTCATTTTTACCCATTTTTGAATTTTACGACATGTTATGTATGGAATCTATCTTTTGATTATGTTATAAAGTACTCTTTGACTTTTCTGACAAAAGTATGAGGAGAATGTTATTTTTAACTTATACGGTGTGAACGGATTTTTATGTTTTTATAAAGAATAATTTTCACGAAGCTTCCTCCAAAATATTTCGTGAATATTTTTAACAAAAACCTTTTCTTCTAAAATTTCATGACATATTGTGAAAAGAAAATGATTTTGATGAAAAAAGGATATTTTCCTCAAGAATTCATTTCAAGTGTATTATCAAAACCATTTTCATCTAAGATGACATTATTATACATGTGTATGTTTCAAGTATCATGTCTCTATGATTTAAATGGTTTCACTTTTCTTATTATGAAATGATATCCATTTCTTTTATATGGATTATGTGATGATGGGATGATGATTATGAAACCCATTTTATTTATTGGGTTATTATGAATGATGTATGTTTATTTTGTGTCACAAGTAAGAATTATTTCATTATGAGATGGGTGGGACCTATATCTCCCTTTAATGCATTGGGTAAAGATTTATATCTCATGAGGTAGAAATGGATAGAATGTCAAGTTAAACTGGTTCAGTAATACAGGGCTGGAACGAGGAGTGAACTCGATTCAGAAAGGGACATTGTCCACTAAGATGGTCTTGGCAGCAATGCCTTGGCTAATATGGAAATCATATCATGTTCTTAATGGTTGACACAATTACATGTTTTTTTTTTCAATTCTATTTTATCATTCTTAATGTATCTTTATGATCTATGCCATGCGTACTTCCATGTTTTATGTCATTTCTCACACTTTTGATGTTTAAACGTTATGTTCATGTTTTTATGTTCAAATGTATATGGTATGTTTTATTTTATCCATTCGTACCCTTGCTGAGCATTTGACCTCATCCTTTTTATGTTTTCTTTTTCCCAGGATATAAAGATTGATTTAGGTATGAAAAAAGGGGGAAGATCTTTATAGGAGTTGTTGAAGATCTTTCACCACGATTAGAAGATTACGTTCCACGTTTCCAAAGACACTAAACTATTATGGTCCTTGTGTTACATTTTTTGTTATGTATTAAGTATTCCGCAAAAGTAATATAATGATCATGTATGTCAAGATTCGGGTCTCTACATTTTGTATTAGTGGAAAGGTTTAGTCAACCTTTGGAAACTAGGATGCGAAAATGTTAGTGAGATCCCTAGAGATATTTCCAAGGTATGTCTAGGGATATCCATAAGGATAAGTATACGTATAGGATATAGTCCTAGAACTACGGTAATGATCATAGAATTTAACCTAAGATGTTAGATATTGAGGGTACTTCCCCTATAAAATGTTGTTTTCCCTAGCATGATTTTTTCCTCTCACACTATTCATTTTGGGTTTTAGAAAATGGATGGAAACAGGATGATTCAATATAATGGAGGATATGATGGAAAATGGAATGATATTATTCATGAGAAACCAAATGAAATGGGATTTGGAAGTCCAAACATCATTATTATGCCTAATCAGAAATCTCAGAATATGATCAATAATCTCAACTTTGGTAAGTTTCCTGTTTCAGATAATAAGAGAAAGATGGATTTTCATGATGATCATAGAGGAAAAATGTTCAATTTCCCTCATGTAAATCATGTGGGAACAGGCATCAGGGAGATTGTTTCAAATGAACTGGAAGATGCTTTGGTTGTGGAAAAGAAAGACACAAATACAGTAAGTGCAAAGGAACAGGTTCAATTAACAGCATGGACAAGGATAATGGTATTTCTACAACATCAACAATGATTAGATGTTTTAAATGTGGAATGTATGGCCATTATGCAAACCAATTCCCTAAGGGAAAATCTCATGAAGGGAATCAGCATGGTCACATGGATAGTATTAATGTGGATGATGATAAAGAGACTACAAATGAAATATGAGATGAAAGAAATGATGAAGCTCAGCTAGTGGTTTAAGAAGTTAGTGGAATGATTGTATGTTTATCAAGAATAATGTATGGTACTATGGAATAAAAAAGTCACCTAAGGATTGTTACACTATTTCTTTTCCTAAAGTATTTTAAAGTATATGTTGAATGGTACTTGTAACCCTGAAAGGTTATTCAAATACTTTTGGAAGGTATATAATATGTGCATAATGAAAGGATAATGAGATAATGAGTTGTTTGATAGTATTCATGAGCTCATGACTGATATAAGGACAAAGTTATATCATAATATGAGTATATAGATTTTTTTGGATTTTGGTATGTGAAAAGAGTTATCTTTTGACAACATTCATGTTTTCAATAAGGTTCGATGGGTATTCATTTTTCAAGTGAATACATGATTAAGGTATTCACATGATTGGAATGTGACCAACAAGATATATGAGGGATAAATGATAGTATTCACATGCTTGTTATAAGACCTTTTTAGTAATCATTCTCTTTATACTATGAGTTTGGAAAGAAGTATTTTGGATAAGCCTAAAGATTGGAATGTATTATGTCGGACATAAGTTAGTATTGTTTAAGGATAGACCTTTTTCGATATTATTGATGGGATGTTATATTAATGTAGTTTTAGAAAAAAGGACAACCTGCAGGACTGGCGACAACCCATCGCGTCGAACAAGGCTGTGAGAATCAAACCCACAAGCGAAGTGCGACTGACCTTTATCGCCTACAACTAGCCTACAGGAAGTCCCTGGTTATTAGAAACTAGTTTGATTTTATTAAGTAGTATGATATATGAATTATGAGTTCATTTTTGGAACCCTATACGATTAATCTAACAATATAATGGACTTATAACTTTTTCTAACCTTTTGTTTGAAATAGATGGAATGACCCATCATTCTATCACATGATCTGCTAGCACATCACGAATAAAAAATTCAACTTCATTTCATTAAGGGGTGAAGTGGAAATTGTTCAATTTATGAACAACAGTGAGATTGTAACAAAATCATGTAAGTATTTCTTTTAATTCATCAACTTTAGGGAAATGATCATGAAAAACAAAAATTTTGTCTTAGTGACCTTATATTCGATGAATCAGATGGTACAGATCATCACAAATCTATGGCTTTGTGATTGTTTTCTTTTTCATAGCCATGTTCTCTACCACTCTCTATCCAAACATGATGGTTAGATTTCTCTTCCATATCCATATTTTCACCTATGTTATCCTATGTGGAAACCTAGTGATTAGTTTTTTGGGAAACTTTTACGTTTCATAAATTAGTTTATTAAGATAAGTTTTGGTATTCCTTTTTACGATGTGGGTTTCAATTAAAGAAACTTTCAAGTAGAAAACCGTTTATAACCCCGACAAATTTTGAGGGAGAAATTCATTTTAAGGGGGGTAGAATGTAATAACCCGAGATTTTATAAGACATATTATTTTTAATTTCTTTCATATCTTCTGTTGTACGATACACCAAGATTATCTTGCGCTATATGCACCACCGTATTAGCTTGCAGTATACGGAACAGTAATCCTGGATCCTATTACACACAATTTCATGTTTGTTTGATAGTAGTTATTCTACAAAACATTGAGTATATATATATATATATATATATATATTAAATGTATTTTGTTATATACAACAACAATGTAGTCGTGCACTACACATAACCCTGACTTGGCTTGCATTACACGCAATCGTGACCTTTCTCGATAGCGTGTGTTGTACGCAATACCAAGATTTGTTAGACAATGATATATTATTATAATATTATTATGAACCAGCCGTTATGAATAGTATTAAATATATTTTGAATTTTATAACATTATTATTCATCTTACACATTTTCTAGAACATGGTATAATAACAATATAAATTTTTCGGGTAAAATAAGTATTTTTTTTAAAAAATGCAGTTTTGCAACCTTTTGATTGCGCACCCACATTAAATCTAGTTTTTGAGTTGTTTATAAGTTTAATTTTACAAAATAAAAGTATTCTTTGGAATCAGGATATAAAATTTTACCTGTGTTAAATTTTTCATATTATTCTGATAAATTTCATATTTTAATGAATAGTAAAAACACGCTATATTTTAATTAAAAACAAACTTTTTCATATTAATAACTTATGTGGTTAAATTATAATATTGAATGATTTTAAAGTATATATAGTATATGTTTTTACTATTTAATATAATTTATGTCATTAGCATTGATTTTACATTGAATTCTTAGGTTAAATCAATTCAATCTTTTGCAATGTTTTAAACAAAAACCCGTTTTCATTCAACAACGGGATTAATTTCAGTTTAATTTCGTCAGCTTCTGTGTATTGAATTTGAAAAAATGGATTCTATATTTGGATTCTGTGGGTCCAAATTATGTTAATAGGCTACTTTTTATTTTTGGGAATTATGAATAGTAACTGCGGTAAATTTTATTTTCCATAGTTAAAGGTAAATCGGGTAATTAAGGGTGAATATAATATTATAAAATTACCCTAACACATGCCAAAATTGTATTGGATGACTAAAAGTCGACCCATATCACCTAAGGGTCTGATTGGATTTATTTTATGGACTTATGACCATGAAAATAATTTAATTATTATTAAAACCAAAGAAAGTGACAACATGTCACTCTCCTAAATCTTATAAGTATAATAATTTTAATTTAGTGATAAAAATCATAAAACATCAAACAGGAATAGTCTCCAGAAATATAATAACATTATATACATCATGATAATTTATTATAAATTTTTAGGGATTAAATAATTGTCATTAATGTTGATATATTAATGATGGAGAAATTATTTATTAAGTGAAAAATCAGTAATATAGTTTTTATTAAAATAATAATACCCCTTAAAAGGCTCAAAAACCTGACCAAAAATAAATTTTAGAGTATATATACACCTTAGTCATCCAATTACCTAATATATAACCATTTGGATTCTTATAAAAGTGATTATGACACATATATTATTTTATTTTAAATGATGCCAAAGTTGTCACCTTCATAATTTAATAAATATAATAATTTAAATATTGTGATTTTAAGATGATAAATTCGAGTAAGAGTTTTATTGTGAATTTTAAGAGATTTATCATTATCATAGGATTTTATTTTTAATTATTATGCAACAAAATAGTATATTAAATAATTATGAAAAAATGTTGTAGTAATTATTTTATTAAGAGATAAACCAAATAAATGGATTTAAAAATAATAAAATAAATATTATATGAACTATTTAATGTTATACACTAATTTCCTAGATACATATGAAATTTTATTAATCTATTAATGCTTTTATTTCGAACATATCTTCTGTATATATTTTATTTAAATTCAAATAAATGAATAGTGTCAAAATTGACACTATCACTATTTTATAAAAATAACATATTATAAAATTGTTTAAAAATCACAAAAATATATAAAAATATAAAATTAAATTTATATGGTCTAAAATATTATGTAGTATCCAATTATGGAAAATTCACAATAAATAAGTAATTATTTGTTATAATTTAGAATTTAGAATGTAATTACCACAAATACAATTAAATTGATTAAGTAAGGAGAAATCAAGTTGATAATGTTTAAAATAATTTCCTAACATGTATAATTTTTATTGGTTGATGAGATTACAACAATATATCATCTAATATTCAAATATGAGTCATTTTTGGAGGTTTTAAATTGGAATTAGATTTATTAAAAATTAATATGTTTAAGATTTCCAAAGCAGCCCCTCTCCTCCCTTATAAAAGGGCACCTCCTCCCTCTCTTTCTCACACCAATTTGAGCCTTCAATCTCGGTCAACCCCTGAAAAATTATCTTCTCCACTTCCCTAGAAACATACTATAGGACCTGGACTTCTTCAGAGACCAATTTTAGTGCCTTAAGAGGAGGTCTCAAAGAGGCGCTTCAAAGAAGAGGTAATGTTCATTACCAATTCTTTCAACTTTATTTCTTCTTCCCCTTATTCTCCTTTAGTTGTTTCATTATAAAGTAAATACATCAGTATCAAGAATATACTGATATGTTATGATAAGTATTAAACAACCCTATTTCACCATTTATCCATCCTACGGAAAATGAAATCACCACGTGTGCGTACGTACGGAATATCGTCTCCACGCCGAGGTGTAATCTATTTTCCACCACCACCTTACTTGGATGGGTATAATGGTGTTAATAATGACTATATATAATTATTATAAAGTGATATTTATTCTTAAATATTATTCTTACACTTCAATACAATTCCACGATCATGGGAATGATATCATCACTCGTGCGTACGTACAGACTACCATCTCCACGATGTGATGAGATTCATTCTCAATGATTAACCAATCATGAATTATTATAAAGTATATATAATAATTAATAATGAAATATTTGACATAATAATGATACTTGATTTATGTATATATATATTTATGTCATCTACTTAATTCCATTCAATTCAATAAGGAAACGAAAACAGCGTTCATGCGTACGTACGGCCTACTGTCTCCATGAACGGTGTATTTCATTCCATTTATCGATCTATTATATATATGTATATTCTGAATATATATTATATATAAATCATGTTTTACATTCTGGATGTAAGTAACCATGATCTATGTAATCATATGAATAATTACAAGTTAAAACACGAACGACAAATGAAACGATTTTTCCCAAAACGCTACTTTATCAATAATTTACAAAAGAATGGATAATATAAAATCATAAGTGAACCATATATGATAGCATAACAATTAATATGATTCTGTAATAAGTCAATGACATTATTTAAATCATTATACAGGAGGTTCGGATCCATACGAAGCATATCAAACCTATGGTATGGGATAACATTTCCAATCGTGTTTTTATCTGCGAATGATTATTTGTAAGTATTTACTGGGGTTATTTATATCATCTGTGTCCATGTTTTATAAAAGGGTTTTCATGTATATTTAAAGTCATTTTTACCCATTTTTGACTTTTACTTCATGGTATGTAAGTAATATTTCTTTTTTTACATTACAAAGTACTTTTTGACTTTTTCGACAAAAGTACGAGAATAATGTTATTTTTTACTTATACAGCGTGAACAGATTTTTATGGTTTTATAAAGCCTTATTTTCACGAATCTTCCTCCAAATGATTTCATGAAAATTTTCATCAAAAACCATTTCTTCTAAAACTTCATGACATTTTGTGAAAAGAAAATGATTTTGACAAAAAAATGATATTTTCCTCAAGATTTCATTTCAAGTATATTATCAAAACCATTTTCATCTAAGATTACATTATTATACATGTGTATGTTTCAAGTATCATGTCCCTATGATTTAAATGGTTTGACTTTTCTTATTATGAAATGATATCTATTTCTTTTATATGGATTATGTGATGATGGGATGATGTTTATGAACCACATTTTATTTATTGGGTTATTATGAATGATGTATGTTTATTTTGTGGCACAAGTAAGAATGATTACATTATGATATGGGTGGGACCTATATATCCCTCCAATGCATTGGGTAAAGATTTATATCTCATGAGATAGACATGGCTGGAATAGAAAGTTAAACTGGTTCAGTAATATAAGGTTGGAACGTAGAGTGAACTCGATTCAGAAAGGGACTTTGTCCACTAAGATGTTCTTGGCAGCAATGCCTTGGATAATATGGAAATCATTTCATTTGATTAATGGTTGGCACAATTACATGTTTTTTTTCATGCTATTTTATCATTCTTAATCTTTCTTTCTGATCTATTCCATACGTACTTCCATGTTTTATGTCATTGCTCAAGCTTTTGAGGTTTAAACATTATGTTCATGTTTTTAAGTTCAAATGTATATGGAATGTTTTATTTTATCCATGCTTACCCTTACTGAGAATTTGAGATCACCCTTTTTATGTTTTCTTTTCCCAAGGATATAAAGAATGTTTTCAGGTAATAAAAAAAGGGGCAAGATCTTTATGTGAGATATTGAAGATCATTCACCACGATTAGAAGATTACGTTCTAAGTTTCCAAAGACACTAAAATATTACGGTCCTTGTGTGTCTGTTTTTGTTATGTATTAATTATTCCGCAAAAGTAATTTAATGTTCATGTACGCCATGCTTTGGGTCTCTACATATATTTTCAATAAAATAATTTTTTGAATCTCATATTTCTATTTTTTTCATTTATTTTACTATTTTGTCTATGTTAGAAGGACAAGTCCATATTCAATTATTGATAACTAGTTTATGATATAATTTAATTATGTTTGGTGCTACATTAAATGTGTTATATTCTTTAATCTATCATTCCTTTAGAAATATCAAAAATGGGGAGAAATTGGATAAACAAAACATTTTATTTTAAAATGGATTAATATTTTTCTTAGGGAGGGAAATTTTGTTATAATACATCATTTTTTTCCATATTTATATTATACCATTTTGGGATAAATTTGGATAAACATAAAATATTATTTTATTTATTTTACTTTATAAAGTGGGATAAATTTTTAATTGAAATTTTAAAGAAATGTTAAAAAAAATTATATATAAGAGAACTAGGGATATTTTTGAAATAAATATGTTAAAATAAAATATTATTTTATCACTGAAAAATTCAAAATTATATGAAATTAATTTCAAGAGTTATTTCATGGGTTTTTTGATCATCAGAAAGGGGGAGATTGATGAGAATCTGTTTTTTTTCAACAATACTCTAGACTATTATCATTATGGGAGATTGTTGAGCATGTATTGATTCAACAATACTCAATCGTTTTATAATGATTCTGATGCACACAAATACCCTTGATTGTTATTATAATGTTTTTACATTGTGTATATTTCTAGAAATTAATATTCTTTATATTTCTATTTTGGAAATATATTAAAGCTTTTAATACGCATGGAATATTTGGAAAATTGTTCAGAAATCAATTTATCGAGTTCTGCAAATACTTTTCATACCCTACGTTGAAGAGTGTGGTGTAAGGATAAAATTCTATGTTCACATTATGGGAGTTCAAGGAATTTATGGGTAACCAACCATGAATTATCATAAAATTATTGTAGAAGAACCTTAAATCTAGAAGGAACCTTACATTTGTAATATCAGAAAATAATGGAAGAAGAACTTTACATAAGTATAGAACATTACGTTTGCTTCATAAATGAATTGATCATAAAACATGCATTTATAATGAACCTTTGGTTATATCGAATAGTATGGATTATTTATCTTATGTTTTTTTTAAGAGTAAAGTATGGATAAAATACCATATATTTTAAAGTTGAAGAGAAATGTATGGATGATCAACCTTAACTTTATAATCAGCCATACGTTTCGAACCCGATGTTAGACATCTTCAGGCATCAGAGATTTAAAATACGACTTTTTTGTGCAACGATATTTATGTGGAATATCAGGCAGATTTCAAGCCAGATTCAAGGCCTAATATTAAATCGCATCAATATCTAATTTAAATATTTTTATTTTTTATTAAAATGATTGTTTTAAGAGGTGGATTTTAAAATGATTATTATGGGAGTTACAAATCCATTGTTATTCAATCATTTGAATGTCCTATTTCTTAAGGCGACATTTGTGGATCAAAATTTTAATGGAAAACACATGACTTTATTCTTTTTATATCTGTGTTATTTTTAATTAAAAATAAAAGAGATGAATCATCACAAAAAAGGTATGAAGATCAAGCTCTTGGGTTTTTCACAGCATCAATTATTACATAGTTATATGAGTCACAAAAATCTACTATTACCATGATCTATTATACTCTATTTTTATGAAGATTAGGAAAACGTGTTAAATAATATTATTCTAAATCAACAATCTATCATGAATATATTATTGTTAATGTTACTGATTTTATTTTAAGATATATTTGCAACTGGATCGACTCAGAATTGATCTTATCTAAAGAAAATATTTTTTGAAGATGATGATCCATCTACTGTTAGTTGTTTGCCAATGCAACAACAAAGAGAAAATGAAAAATATTTTTAGAAAAATAATCATTCCATTTTGAGTAACTGGATTCTCATACTATTCTTTGTATTCTGTTCTGTGTATGAACTAGAAGGTTCTTTTTTAGCCTTATCTTGTCATGGTGTCAACAACCTACACTCAGTTGTGGACGAATTGTTAATATGATGAATAGACAGTGAAAATCATAAACCTCATGGAGTAGATCATTGGTAGAGTGGACAAGGGGGGATTATGTTCCCCAAACCACTATGCATCCATGCGTTCTTCAATCTATTTATTTTCCACTATATAAATATTCAAATAACATTAAAAGACAGATTTCTAAATCATCCCGATTCCTAAGGAATTTGAAAAAGACATAATTCACCCCCCTCATGTGCATATTATTTATTACTAGATCCAATATAAGGCACATGAAAACCTATACCATCAATACCAATCACATGATGGTTTAAAACTACTGATAAAACGCTGTTTAATTTGGCCAATTTGTTTGCCTCATGAGAACCTGTCGATGCATCGAGGTTCTATATAATGTCCATGATCCTCAAATTATACAATGTTTGAAGAATTACTAAGAACATATAGTCGAAAAAAATAATGTTCCTTAACAAATATTTTTATTGGATGAAGAATACATAATTGTTAATATTTCACCATTTAATCATATAACTGTCAAAGTGAACATCTTATGTAAAAATGATAATTGGTTTTGGAAATACTAATATCAATTTTATGAGAATAAATATATTGACGTAAATTTACAAGGAATTTTTTTTACAATAAATATAATTTTTAAAGATAATGTCAATAAACAAAAAAGGAAGTAAGATCTCAAAGACAATAATTAAGAAATTTTTTAGGAGAATAATCATTATACATTCCTATGTGTCTTACAATAATTTGAATCATTTATATCATAATCCCCATGATGTTAAGACATTAAATGAATCTTATAATATGATGAGATTAAGTATATTCATGATATTATGTATCAAAAGTTAGTACATACACCATATAAAAACTTGGCACATAACTACAGATACGTCTAATTGAATTGTATATTGAGACGAAATACCTTACCTTAACCTTACTTTTGTTTCCTTGTCTTTATCCTACATTATAGTGGATTAATATATTTTAATAACTTACACCAGAACCAAGATAATTTTTATAATGTCTTATATTAATTCATTATAATATGTTATTACATATTTGTTTACACTCTTTCATTAATTTCACTATTTTGGGTTTTAATTGCCTAGTTTTCTAGAGTATGTTTTATTACCCATTTTTTAACTCTATTTATGTATATATGTATTTATTGTGGCCCAAAAATATGGATATTATAAATGATGTGTGTCATTCATGGAGACGGTAGACAATACGTACACATGAATGCTGATTTCATTTCATTGATGTATCAAAAGAATGAAAAGAAAATGATACATATGTATATTATAATTATAGTATAATACATATGATATTTATGTAACGTAGTTTTATTAAAAAAATCCATTATAAATTTGGTGTGTGGAATGAAATATTCAGATCACTTTGAACTATATGGAATGATATTGGAAAATCCTAAGTGGTTTTTTAGTTGTGATGAATGGGGATATCCAGTGGCATTTTATATGGGAGGAAAAGGATTGAATTAGTATTTTTAAAAATATGTTAGATTTACCCATATGTTTACCAAAATAAAGACTTGAATAACTAACCAAAATAAATAATCGAATGTCCATGGGAGAAGTATGTCCATATAATGGGTTTTGGAAAAATTTCAAGGTCAATTATCCCTTTAGATAAATGTATAGTCTTTTACTGAGCTTATTCTTAAATTAAGAATTGTAAATAATTTTAATTAATTTCACTATTATTTTTGTTCCAAAACAAAATTAGTATTATTATAAATTATGAATTATTATTATTAATAAAATTACATTTTTAAAAATTCCAACCAAATAAGTGGTATAAATTAATTTAAAATTCTTCCGGCGGGTGGGACGACAATGCAGTTTTTTAATGTAAAAACCCCGAAAATGATTGATATGTTTTTACATTCAATTTTAGAGTGAAATTGATTAAAATGGCCAAAATTGGATTAATTGATAAAAATATGGTCTAATTTTTTTTTGAGGGAAATCCAAAACAAAATTAAAACATATAAATAAATTAGAAGAAAATGCAGTTTTGATATAAAATTTAATATTTTTCAATGTAAATTAAAAAAATAAAATGTTTCAAAAAATATAAAAAAATCCAACTAAAAATGTTTTTTTGTTTAAATTTATAATATGAATATTTTTTAGATATTAAATCAATTAATGGGTTAAATTCCAAATTTAAAATGAGATCTATATTAAAAGGGGGTAAAATTTCCATTGTGAAAATATAGGTTTTTAAGTATAAGGTTTTGGTCATTATTATCTTATTCTTTTCAAATAAATTGGATAAACATATAAACTATTATATTTAATATATTATATTTATTTATTTAATTTCACCCAGTAGTTGTAATTAATTAAATATATTATGGTAGACTAGCTTTGGGAAAATAATAATATATTCTTTTATATTAAATTGGTTTTCATATTCACTTATAAATAATTTATAACGAATGAAATAATTTTCCATTTGAGTAAACCATAGACTTTCATAAAATAGTTACCCCATTCCGTAAATAATAATTTAAATTCTATGTTATATCATATTATATTTAAAAATATAATGTTATTTTGTAAAACATGGTCTTGTGTGTGATGTATTCTTTTGAAGAAAGTTGATCGGGTGTGAAATGGAAGGTAACTCATTCTTAAGTGCAATACCCAACACTGAAAATGTAAAATCTATTAAAAATAGAAAATATATACTAAAGTATTAGAGTATTATTTTTCCTTATGCACTTCGTTTTACTTTTCTTGCACGCCATCGAATATGAAGATCTTATTTTATAAATTTAGGGTGTTATAAATCATGTTTATTCATTATATTGTGTACATATTTTTTCAATTTTATTTTTGAAACTTTTTATTTTTTCCAATAACATGATTATTTTTATCATTTAATCAAATTACCAAATGATAATCTTCTTAATTTTTATATTTTTTTCAATATTTAAATGTATTCAAGACACTTACATAGCTTTTTCTTTAACATTGGTTTGTTCAAAAATTGGTAACAATGTTATATGTTATACCTTTTAACCTTTATTGTTTAAAATGTAATATATTTTCCACATAGGATATTACTTTATTAAATTTAGGAAAAAATTTTATTTTTCTTGTGTTATAGTCACGATATTATCTCTGTTTTGATCATATTAATCTATTTTTTCCAAAAAAAATATCTTCCACATTTTTCAAACATCATGAAAATAGTTTAAATCATTTTGGTATTCTTGAATTTCATCAATGATTGAGTGATTAATAATATTATATTTAAATACAGTTATGTATTTTCTTTCATACTTTTTCTTATTCTTTTCTGAATGCATTTTTATGATTAAATCTTGAAAGAGTATCATAGAATTATAACATTGTCACATTTTCTCCAAAGATTCTATTTTTTCACATCTTATCAATGACGTCTCCTTTACTTCAAATGTTATAAACATATTTTTGAGTAGGATTATTATTCTATCATATCTCATATGGAGTGTTGTATTCAAAGGGTCAATATATTATTCATTGGTTTCAAAAAATGTTTTATAAATATTTTACTTCAAATAATACTGAGAGAAAAAATTTAAAATAATAAATGTCTCTCTAATATTTTTGAAAAATTTTTTCATTCTATATTTGACCTATTTTTTAGGATTCCTTCCAAACAAAAATTTATGAAATATTATATTATTGTAAAATAATTTCACCATGTGATTTAAAAAACAATATCATTTTAGATTATAAAGTACAGACTATGTTACTAAGATATTTTTAAGCTATCTTTCTAAATATCCTAATTATTAAAAAAAGTATCTTATTGTACTAAAAAAATACTTAAACCCTACAACTATATTCAATAATGAATAATTCATGGTATCTTTTACCTCAACGGGTTATTTGAATAATTATACCAATCAGTTCTGAAGGCGTTTTACTCTATAATGTATTCTATTTTCATTATTTTTCACATTTATGTGGTAATTTTTATTTAAACACTTTTGAAATATCTATAATGTGATCATGATATCACTTTGTAACTAGAGAATCTATTAAAACACCACACAATGTAAATTCCTTGAATGAGTCATGATTAATATTTTTATGGAAAAGGTCCCATATTTTATTTTCATCTTTCTTTAAATGGATAATACAATTTTTCATGTCACAAATTCGATTATGGTCACATTTTAATTTTTTTATAACATTCCACATTAAATCATAGTGAGAAGTATAGTAGGTAAATCAGTTTTTTTTAAACAGTATTCAAAATCTCACATATATTATCATACACATTAGAGTCTAGGTTATAGGATAAAAACAATAAAACATAAATAACGAGTGATATAGCGATTCATAGTGATATATATCATAACAATATTTTTACATAGTATACTCACTTTATTAATCATGTAAATATCATCTGGATTCTTAGTTAATGTGATCATTATTTTAACATCTGTATTATATTATCAGCAAGGATTAGAATATGTAGAGAAAGAATGTATTATTAATGTATAATATATGAAATATGATAAATATGTGTCAATATTTTTACTAATGTTATACACTCCTACTAAATTTCATCATATTATGAACTGAGTATACACCTTCATTATTATCCTATAAAAATGAAAAATATTCTCAAAAATCTCCTAGAAATGTTTTTCTATCTATCCCAATGTTTTATATCACCCCTAAAAGATAGTCATCCGATATATTTTTATCCTATCAAGACCATGATGGTTGATATTTACCGTTGAATGGGATTCCTATAAAATTGTAAATAAAAATTCTAGAGATTTAAGTATCTATCTTATATAAATATCAAATCCAATTTCACCATCACGAACAATTATTTGACTAAAACTATGACATGATACATTTAAACAATCATGTTATTTTCATAGACACAACACCTTTATGGGTCATCCTAGATAAATTTTCACTATATTAGTGTCCAAAAGAATCTTCTTTAAATAATGATATTCAAAATTCAAATATTAATTTACACAATTTCATGGTGATGAATAATTGATGTTTCAATCCTCATGGTATCATAAAAAACCCATCCTTCAATATCTCTGAATCATAACCATGTGAACCATTTTAAATTTCTTATTGAACAATGATTTAATTTTCAAACTGTGATAGGGTTTACCTTCAAATAGAAACCCAAAAATCCTTTAGAAACTCATAATATCCAATATCCTTTATTCTTGATTTCTATATATGTTATTTTATAAGACACTAGCGATGTAATGTTTTGATAAAAACCATGAGATGGTTTTTATAACCACTAATTTCTTCCATTATTTTCACTATAGACATATTCATTCAATATAAAACTCATTTATAAGAACATTGATAATAAATAAAACCATAAAAAACATAAAATATAATGAATTAATGTAAATATGAAACTAGACATAGTATGTTACTTATTTAAAAATTATTTAAACACCAAAAAATATAATATAATAATGTTTTTGATATTTCACCAACACATCACTTTGAAGTAAAATACTATATTAACAATTTATCAACTTATCTCTTCACTAATCATCCTTTTTCAATTCTCATGAGAAGACATTTTCAACATTTGTGGTCACCATATTATTCCCCTTTGTGTATTTTATGAACATGAAAAATTCATCTAATCTCTATGAGAAAACATTTAGCTATATATTAATGTATCCTCCTATAATGAAATGTCACTTCTTCTTCCCGTTTATGAACTCCTTTAGTGAAAAGACCCTCCTCCCCTTTATGGAAAAAAACTATATATAATCCCACACTATTATAATATTTTAGAGAATGAAAGAGGAGAAATAAATAAAACATTTATGGATTTTATGGGAGGATTAACTAATAATATTTCCCTATGTTATGGAGTCCATCCATCATCAATGGATTTTCCATGATTTCCAAAACATTATTATATTATATATTTCTCAGTTCATATTCACTGTTCCTAAAAGTGTTTTCCATATATATGATGAAAATCCATTTATATTAATGTTTTTTCAAACAAGTAATGATGGAATATATGTTATATAATGTTATTATAACCTCATAGTTATAGATTAATATAAATAATTTTCTATGATATAATAATATATACTAATAATAGTATAAAAGAAAAATATAGACAATACTGATATGGTCTAACCATAACCATATAACATATCTGATGCTATAAAAAATTTAAAAACTATAATGTCACATGATTCATGTAGAATAATCATGACCACCCATGGGAAAATTATAAACAACATTATCTGAAAAATAATCCCAAGAATGGGGAAATCCAAAAAACATGTCTCAAAACCCAGCCTTTTCCAACCACACATCTTCGACCCGACATATCTAGTTCTATAATCCCATTAAGGGTCATTTACTCAACATGATTCAAGTATATTGATATTTTTATGTGCATTGAGATACCCATGAAAGGTGTTAGTACAACTTAGTAGACCACCACCAATGGTTTATATGAAAAAATCCAAAACTAATTTTACATTCATAGGGTAATATGATAATGATAATGAAAATAGTATAAATTATATATGTGAAACCCTATAGTGCTCTATTAAAACCCAAAGAGTGACCATGCCTACCATAGATAGATCTAGAATGTATCTAAAGATGTCACAAAAAAATAATATATTCAATGTTTTAGTATGTTCCCTTGACTATATAGGTCTCACTAGATTTGGTATATTGACAACTATAAATAATAATGTGATGGAAATGGAATATGTGGAAGCTTCTATATAAATGTCTCCAGCCTAAGATTTCATCACCACTACATGGGATATAAAAATACACATAGAAAATTTCAATTCTTATATTTTCTCATAGATAATGAATTATGATCCCAAATAAAAATAAAATAAAACCAATGGGAATGAATCTTATTGAAAAAATGATATGTTCCCATAGGTATCATAACCACGTGTCTCAATAATAATAAATATGAGAGGGATTAAAATGTCTCTATTTATCTCAACCCTCATAAATATTAACCCTTATATATCAATAAGAAGAATATGCATAGGTGGGCCTGGTGTATGATGATATCAACATGAATGTATCTTGAACCTAGATCCTATAAATACAAAGACAATGGGGTGAGTTTCCTTGTGATTATAATGATCTGTATTCAATAAAATTATGGTCTAAACCAAAATGATACAAATATAATGGTTTAGGTGTTCCTATATACATTATGATACTTTCCCTATGATATCCTTACATCAGAATTAAAATTTAGAGGAAAATGGAAAAGGGTTCAATTTTATATATCATCCTCAACTAAAGGTATCTTGACCACTTGCATGATAACATGTTATGGTATACACACATAATAAATATTAGGTATTATAAATTTTTAATAAGATTGTAATAACTACTGACACATTCCATAATCAACCACTGTTATTATTCATAGGACAATCCCATTTCAATAATTTTACCCGATGGTTTAATCCCAACAGAACAACTTAGTTAGAATGATGAATACACTCAACCATATTTACACACCACAATCCCATATATTTTATATTATTCCATTAATTGTATCCCAAAATAGAATCAGGTATATTCCCTCAATAGTATGACTTCCCAATCCTAAAGGAGGATATATGTCACCTAATGAGGCCATATATTAAAATTTTAACTCAATAAACATTCCATTTAGTTCCATGTGTGTGGCTCAAAATAGTTAAACATAATAACATTACAATAATGTTTTATGAAATAAATGTTCATCATGGTATATCATGATCCTAGCCACCCTTACCGATTGCATTCATGGACATTGTAAATAATTCAAATAAGATTAAAACAAGAACAAATAGTTTATATCACTGTATATATTGAATCAAGTAAAGACAGATTTAATGTTTTGGGGAATATTAGGCACCACATATATAAATATACTAGAATCCTGGTCATTTATGATATATAGAATAAATGATTTTGATAATAATCATAAAAAAACCAAACAGAAACCCCTAATATAGACATAATATACGAATAAAGATGAAATATCTTGGTAAACAATGAATACATATGATAGGAATGATAAAAATACCTCAAGTGAACAAAGGGTAAAATGACACATGATTCTAATAATGATAGGGGTAATCAAATCATTAAATAATAACGAATCTAATAGGAAAGGGAGAGGATTAATGCATCCAGGCTAACCTAAAATAGTGGAGAACATATCCTAATATTTTTTAATTTATTAAATTAATTTAAAAAAATTTAAAATATGTATCATTGGGTATTAATGTGTAGTTCATACCCCAACATTGAGTATATTCCATGGGGTCCATAGTTACCCATTCACCCTCCTGGTACTCCCTCCCTTCTACTGGGTACAAAGAGTATGTAGTATAGACCATCAATTACATAGTACGATATTTCCTAATGGGGAAATACCTTTTAACAAGTTCACGTCCCCAAAATTGGACCCTTGGCCTACAAAAACTCTTATAAACTCCCAAAAAACATCTAAATACACATATATTGGAAAATATTTAAACAAATTCATACCTCAAAATATATGGGAGTTTACAACCACCTATCTATATAGAAAATAATCCCCATGATGCTTTATCGTGCATCCCATAAATAAAACCCAAATTACAATGCTCATATATCATACTCTCATTTCCATGTAGCCGTTAGTATATTACAATTCTAACAATGCATGGGTTATATATGATAATTTATCCAATGTAGGTTTACATAGTATACTATTCAAAAAATCCATTTCATGAACAATTTTGTAGATTTAAGATCAACATCATCGACATTTATAACATCATAGTGGTCTAGGTTGTAACTCTTGAACTAAGTTATACATAATACATTTTTTATCACATGAAATCAATGAGGAATAAATATATAGTATTCTATTATATAAATCCTATGAAAACACATATTAACCCTTATACCTAGATAATAATTTCCCCTTCTTCCGAATATGATGGTTCCCTAAATGAGGTTAGACAATTAAAGAAACACATTCTCCCACCTCAAAATTGACAGGATGCTATTATTAGTTTATATATAAATTCTACCTATGATGTGTAGCTTCCATCCACTTCCAAATTAATTAGATAAGCTACAATAAATATTAAACACAGATCATCCACATAATACATATAGTGAATTATCTTATTTATAGATGATTTTTAAGATTATTCTATAACAAAATATTACACTTTTAACATCCAATTATATTTTTGGGTTTACTATATTATAAACATGTTATGTAAAAAATGAATTATAGGGATTTCTTAATGAAATCATTAAATGTAATTTATTACTCTGGATGATCTCCTTTATAAATCCATCTAAAGTCACATCCTTGCATATGATTTCATAGGGAACTGAATCTATAGAAAAGAGAGAACATAAAATTATGTAGCCAATAAACCATGGTAATGAACCCTAAGTGATCATAATGGTTAATACATGACATATAGAAATATTGTATTATAATAAATTCATGGGGGTAGTCTAAGAGAATGATCTTAATAATATATAGTATTAAATAGGCATTTTAATACAATATAAAGGTATGATATTCATAAAAAATAGAAAGGTTTATCAGTGCAACACCCTAATATTTTATGATGTATTTATATTCTAAGAAATTTGATATATACGATAGTAGTCCCTACATGAAACCCCATGTTTAATTGTACCCCAATATACTATTGAAATTTTATTGTTTAATATGAAAGTTATTTTATATACATTGGATTGAAGGGCATGAATATGAGTAAAAAAATTAAGAAAATTATTGTTTACCAAAGTTTTAAATTAATTAAATGGTAATAAATAGGTTTTATATGAAAATAAAAATATATAATAGTAAAAAAGAAATGTTTTTATGAAAATCATTATTATATGTGAAATGGGTCTTTATATTAATAAATTAAATTAATCAGTATTCATTAAATATTTAACTTATTATTTAAATAACATATTGACTAAAGTATATTTTCATTTATTTAATTATTTTTACTAAAAAATTAATAGGAATAATTTTTTTCTATTTCAAATGAATTTTAAAAAATTGGGTTTTCATTCATTTTTCACAGTTATTTTAAATTAAATTTCAATCACTTATATAAATTGTATCCATTAAAATGTATTAAATTTATCAATTTATCAAAATTAATATAACTTAATAAGGTAAAAATAATTTTTTTTAACTGTAATAAATAGTAACCGTTGTTGAAATCATGTTACAACTGGTAAGGGTTATGTGGGACAGAAGAGGGGTTAACCTAAGAGATAAGGAATAAAATATTACAAGAACTACGATTTAATTTTGAAAGATTTATGGTATTTTTACCTCATCCCTATAATATATGATTATTTATTATTTTGGGTGCTCTTGAATTGAGTAAGACATATATTATATAATAACATTTCATGTATTTATATGTTTTTGAAACATCAAACTAATAATAGGGTTTCTCCTATATAATATTCTCCACAACACTTGATCCCATTAACTAGGAAAATCTCTTACAAAATACATTACCGATTTCCCTATGAATGATATTGAGGTAACAATATTCCAAAGAAAACAATAATTGTTAAGTTACATTTCAATAGAGGATATCTAAAGAGGATGTTTATGATCATATAGATCTTTTTCCTTTTTATTTATTCTAAAACCTCATTTGAATTCCCTATAACAACATTACAATGATAAATTTGTATTTTCTTTATATTTATACAGATATATATTATTAGAATTTTAATTTTCTATCTCCTTCCCATCTAATGAAGAATGATAAAGTCACCCATGCATATATGTGGACAACAACCTCTTTGAAGTGATGTAATTCATTTTATATTTACGCATTAATTGGAAGGTAATAAGATAAGATTTAATGAATATATATTATATTTTTGATTTAATTATTATTTTGAAATTTATAATATTTAAAAATCATTTTTTATTCTATCTATTGGAAATTGGCGTAAATTAGATTGGTTTTATCCTTTAAACCCCATAAACATTCTAATCATATTATAATTTTTGTGTTTTTATGTTTTCCTATTATTCTCCTTCATATGTTACATAATACCACATAAAATGTGTTTTTAATAAATTTCATTCGTATTTCCTCATTGGTAGGTGATCTTTTTGTGCCTTGTATAATATATTTATAATTTTTTCCATAATTTTCTTTCCTATGATGTAATGTTTTAAAATCCATATTTAACCATGTTTCATGTTCATTTCTATGGAATAATAAAAAAAATTACAATATTTTCTGTATGGATTATGTATGCATTCTAATAAAAAAATGTGAATAGAGTTTTTTTTATCATTTACTACATGGATAAATTATCCAACCATTATGACCACTCATTTTGTTTGAATATTTATATATAAGTTTCAATGGTTATTTATAAATATAATCATTTACTAAATAATTTCTTAATGTTTGTCTAGGTTAGGATAAAATATCCCTTTATTTATTATCATGATGGGGCCTAATAAAAAATGGAAAAGAAGAATGAGGCCTAACAGAGTTAACATGCCATCACCCTAACAAGTAGGAAACATAAAAAATCACAGTCTAGAATGTTTTATTCCACAATGTCCCATCAACATTTAGATTCTGATCCTAAATAGATTTTGATGTTATCCAAATACATCCTTCCTTCTACTAAAGGGTTTTATATTGTGCTCATAGTGGGCCTTATATGTGACTAATATTTTCATTCCTTTGACTTCTTCTTTTTGAATGAGGGTCTACCATAATATTTTTTCAAACCTTTAGTATCTTCTTCCCTGTAGGCATATTATCTTATATGTACCGTGAAATCCCTTCTAGCCACATCATTATTAGAGATATCCCCCAATATACTGGGAATAAAAGATCATTTCTCAAGGTAATATATGGATTCAGAAAAATATGTTTCTTCCAAAAAATTACCTTGATTATGATTTATTAATTTATAGGATGATATTGATCAAAGGGACCTAACTGACCTAAACAATGCATCCCCTTTGAAGAATCATCAGGTTTAACCAATATATCATCTGAACTAGCCCCCAATAGAGAATAATATTTTCCTAAAAAATGAACCCCAACCCTACCTTTTGTTCAACTTTTTACACAATGTATTATGATTCATCACCCACCTAACATGACCAATATCATCTAAAATAGGATTATCATGAATGGATTATTATATATACTTATAAGGGGAAGCCTACTAATTTGAATCATCAATTATAGTTTTACCATCAAGTGTAATTTTAGCATGAACTGAACATTACTGTATCCCATGTTTAGAAATAGATCTATATTCCTATTATTGAAGATATCCATCATGACCAACCCTTCCAGAATAATCACCAACAAAAACCATCTTCGATTTAATTTCATAATTTTGAAACATTAAAAAATTAAATGTAACTTTAACTACAACTTTAAACTCTCTACTAGACTTATGATCCTCAAATTCTTAAATAAGTAACACATTCCAACTATAAGAACAGATTTCTCTTTTTATTACCTTATAATCTATCTCATAGGTGAATTAAATAGAAAAACATACATTTCACACCAATTCCATCATTAGACATACTGATGTTCACTATATATTACTATTATAAAATTATCCACATGAGGATAAGAACTTCCTAATCACATAATCTAAAGAGAGGTTGATCATTAATTTCCATCTAAGTTCACATGGTCTTGGAGAAAAATTTAATCTCGATCCAAACCCACCAAAACCTAGTATCATAGAGAAATTCCCTTGTTTCATGTAATCACATTGAGATGACTCAATCAAACCAACATTACTATTTCAATATACAATATCATCCCAGAAAATGTTCCCATAAAAATATACTTTCACCCAATCGTTAATAAAAACAAGAGTATCTTACAAAGTAATGGATTTTGTTCCACTTGATATGACATCAACCTGAAAAAATACTAGTTATGTTTCTTCCCATCATCTTTTTTCAATGATACACATCATTACATAAAAATAAATATAGGGAAAAAATAACATATTTTAAATTATTTTCATTCATATAATCTACCATCTTACATCCACTGCAAAAAAATATCATTCTTATGATATATTGAAATCAAAATCATTTTCCATGATTTAATGAAAAATATTATTCATTCATGTAGAACTAAAATCTTTATCAACTAGGTAATATCCATATCGAAGTTCATTTTCAGCCTTATAATTCATGATTACCATATATATTTATAAAGAAATTTCCTAAATGATTATTATATTCCATGTGATCTAATTCAATCCAATGATATTAACCCATACATTTATTCTATATTTATGAATAGAAAAAGGATTAAAATTTCAATGCCATTCATGAATACATTAAGTACCAATATTGATAGAAATGGATCCATACCCCATTCATTATTTTTAGTTTATCTATGGATAAAAGGATTTCGAAATTTCCCCAATATAGGTCAATACATATTCATTGCATAAACTGAAAAATTTCTGAGTGGTGTTATTTCAAATCATCAACCTTTCATAGTGGTATACAAGAAGGAAATATTGTGGGAGAAATAAAAGAAAAATAACATATTTTAAACTACTTTTGAATTGAATCCTCATTATAAACGACTTGTAGATAATTTATATTCATAAAGATTTGATCAGGAAACCCATCATTAAAGGATAACAATTTTGAATGAATTAAACCTTATATATTCTATAACATTCACATGTATGATGAAAAATATTTTTTATCCTTAAAATATCTAGATTATTATGAATTTCTAGTGAAGACCCCCCACCACATCAAAAAAATCTTGCTTAAAGTCCCAGGGAAACACCTTGTCAGATAAGGATGCTTCAATCGCTATATCAGCATCATGATCTCCATCGAGGATATATTCCCTCTTTCACCCAATATATTCTCAATTTATGTCTCTTAAACATTATATAAGTAATTTTTTAACCATTATTTCCAAATAATATTTTACATTATTCTATAATAGATATTTTTATTAAATGTTTATATGGACCTAAACTTAAACTTTACTAAATATTGAGTTTTATGTGAAGAATTCATTCTCAATCATTTAAGCATTTTTAGAATTTATATTTTTAGAGATTTATGAAATAAAATAAACATAAAAAATACTTAAAATATAAAATGGACACTCTTTATTAGTACACAATGTTTTCATAATATAAAACCCTTAAAATAATGCATGATTTACTGTCAAGGAAAAACTCCAAAACATTCAACTTGAATTCTTCTGTTCCCTTACCGATCCTTGAACCTTCTGAAAAACATTTCAAAATGAGGTATGATCACAAAAATATAATTAAGGGATGTAAAAAAGAAATAATTTCAGTAGCCATGGAATAACCAGAAAACAACATTACCCATCCTAGAGGTGTCGCGTTGTGACTACACCAAGACCACTTATCTCAAGGTCAGCATAATCACTAAGACTAGCTCATAACTTATATAGCCGGATAAATTACTCATGCTCGTCTCTGAGCTATTTGGATCACTATGACCCAATATTCTCTATACATACTGGATCAATAAGACCCACTCATATCATGGCCAACTCGATCACTAAGACCTGGTCTTCATATCTTTTGCATCACAACAAGTCAAAGGATTCATGCTCACAGCGACTTGATTCTGAGAGAATCTACTAATCAATTCATTATTCATATCTCAAATGACACAATATATAAATTATATTATGTTAAAAGGACCGTATCATTTCAAGGGTCCCAATGACATAGACTGTGTTTCAATGGGATGCTAGGTCTGAAAGATATTGATGTTTTAGTATACAGAGGTTGGTTGTGTCTGGGCCCAGTAAAAACTGGTTGAACCAAACTAACCCAACTGATCTGGGGTCTCATGTAACCCAACCCGTTTTAACCGACACGACCTGACATAGTGCGGTCTAGGCTGGCCCAGTCTGGCTTGGCCGATGGGCCATGCCCATTTGGCCTTGCTAGATCCAACATGGTTCGGAAGTGGGTCCAGCTCGCTGGGTCGCCCAATGACCATTTTTCATCTGTTCATACCTACAAATGGTAGGTCAGATCATTCCCAACCCTAACAATTCTTCAGCCTAGATTTTCTCGTCATCTTAGACCACATTGATGGTCCGAATCTTCTCCAGCCTAGGCTGCCCAACGTCCTGGTTTTTTCCACCAGGACAGCCTGCATGGCGTGCTAGTCCTCCCCCCTCACGGATGCCCGTCGGGTGTTCGATTCATGCTACAGGTGGACGACATAAGTCGACTCGACCCCCATTTTACACATGTTGTGGCCCGCCGACATGGTTTTCTACTCCGACGCAATGCTCGAGTGGCAGTTCTCCTCCAATGTTGCGTCTGAGTGGAACCACCCTCCAGCGCTGGTCCACTCAAAGAGACATGTCATTCCCCATGACCCACGGTTCTGGCTTACTACAGCAGTCTGAGGACTGCGTTCTTGTGCCATATGGAACCTCAAATGCAGCTAGGAGGCCATGTCTGCTGGCCACCACTGCGGCCTCGCACCATGGTCTCTCTCTGGTGCCACGGCCTGCCTGGCCGTGGCCCTTCTTCTTGGGGGCTCCTCATACGATGAACTATCATAATTTGTCCATGAATAATAGAAGGATGAAAAAAGAGGATAGGTTAAGGATTCTCACATCGAAACCCCCGGAGAATGATCTGGATCTCAATTCATGTGGACTCAGATGCATTCATATCAGTAGGCTCATGGAGTACCATAAAAAATGGGTGGAATAACCACTAAGAGTAATATCCCCTTTATCCCACATCATTAACCACCACATATGAAAGAACTATCCCTGGGTAAACAAGTTCATGATTTTACCCTCATTGATCATTTAAAAGAGAGAACGAGGAAAATAAATCCACATAGAAAATCATCAAACCATACTAAGGATTGAATTTTGGATTGAGGATGAAAGAGATCACATGCCTACATTCCTATTTCTTGATATGCAACCCATATTTTATAAAGATTTCCCAAATGATGGAAGAAGGGGAATTCATTGTTAATCATTTCCACACACCATATCTTGAGCAAAATTCTAGGATTATACCAACATTTATGTTTTTCTTATTACGCTACTAATTGCCGAAAGTGAATAAGAATTTTTTCTAAATCGAGTTGCATCATCGTTACACAGACTCATCAATGAGGTTCATTAATGAAATTCATCATTGCCTCTTCCCTGAACTGCAACGCTGACGTACCACTTCTCAATAATGAATAAAACAATTTAAATAATTTTTCATGTTATTTAATTTTTTTCTTTTTAAATATCCAAAAATTAACATTCACCCTCTACCCTCACTAGTCGAGTTTAAGTTATGCCTATGTATAACATTCCAGCATGAACTAAATGGTACTCTCAGATTCCAATTTGAGTTACCATTAATGAGTTACAAGGATTTGAAAATAAAATAATTTTTATTTAATTATTTTATATACTACCAAAAACTACTTTCAACTATTTCCCAGTGCTAGTCAATTTTAGGTTAGGCCTAAAGAAAGAATACAATCATGAGCATAAATGTGGTCTCATATTTTCAGTCCATGTCACCATTAATGAGTTATAAGGTTTGATAAAATAATAATTTTATTTTTTCACTTTTTTACAGTAATTCAATTTATGTGTTTCCTCACTGGAGGACCACACTGACAAAACATAAGTACCTAATGGGGTAAGACCACCATCTTAAATGTAGTAGTTCCCTCATATTACTAATTTGAGAACCTGTATTTTTGTTATTTTAATTTTTCAGTAAAACTGCTCACACATGCTATTTAAAACTAAACATTTTTCGAAGGATCATTCTAGGCACTCTGGGCCTCTACATAGCATGCCATTGTATGAATGGTCTGGAAATAATCCTATTAAATTTTAAAAAAAAATCAAGGAATACTAGGGTATTACATTACTACCCCAACAATGATTTACATCCTCATAAGTCAAAACATGGGATAATCAAAGAAATAAGGGTAATGGGAATGAATATGAGCCTCCTGCTCCCGTGTACTCTCTTGAAAATACCATGCTGCTGAAAAACATGCACCAGATGTGTCCACCATCCACAAAGGGTCCTCTCATATCGGCCCACTATCTCCACCAGGTACTCCAAAACATTCTCCCTATCGTCAATCTCCAGCTCTCCATGGTTGATGATGTGAGAAGGGTCATGCACAAACCACCTCAGATTGAATTCTCGGAAGATGTCATGCACCCTCACTAATTGTGGGGGTAGATCCAAGTGGTACGCCACATCACTCACTCTATGTTATATCATGAATGTTTTGATGAACCTCTAAGATAACATGACACCCCAACCAAATCTCTCTATCCCTCTTCGAGGAGAGACTCATTGGAATACATACCCCCCATCAATCTCTAATGGTATTTGATGCCTATTAGCATAGGACTTATTCCTACTTAGTGAATTCTTCATATACTCTCGAATGACCTGTACATTCTTAGCGGTATCCTATACCATCTCTGGACCGATGAGTGCGGACTCACCTAGGTCTGTCCAGGAAAACAGTGACACACAGAGTCATCCATACAGTACCTCAAATGGTGTCATACCGATGGTGGAGTGAAGATATTTCTTTTTTCAAACTCCACCAATGGTAGGTAGTCCTCCCAACTATGACAAAAAACATGGATGTAAGCACATAACATGTCCCCAAAGGTCTGTTTGGTCTGCTCCATCTGACCATCAGTCTGGGGTGAAAGGTTTTTCTCAAGCACATATGAGTCCGAAAATCATCCTACAATCCCTTCCACAACAGGGATGTAAATATTGTATCACTATATGATACTAAAATAGATGGGAATCCATGTATTGTAACTATATCCTACACATAGAGGCGTCCTAATAACATTAATAAACCCTACTCATGAATTGGTTGGATGTAGGCAAACATGGTGAGTCGGTCTATGATCACAAAAATGGTATCATGTCCCCAGGATGTACATGGTAGTACCATCATGATGTACTTTGATATTTCATCCAACTTCTACACTGTTACCTCCAGGGGTTATCTCAAACAGCTTGAACTAAGTGGTCAACCTTCACCTATTGAAAAGTGATCAGTATCGAGACAAAATCTGCCACAACCTATTTCATCCCTAACCACTAGTACTATCATTGGAGGTCCTGGTACATCTTCGTCAAACATAGATATACTTCCAAAGGGGATGTATATAACTCCCTCAACACTTACTCATATAACACCACTAGTAAAAAACACAGCCTTTTAAAATAATGACTTGCTCCCCACCTTTTGAATATCCATCAGGGTCATGCACTATGGACATCTGGGCATGTGTGGTCTCACAGCTAGAATCTATGAGTTGCGCCTCCCTGAATCGCTATAAGAGTGGAGTAGCAACTACCATAAACTAAATACATGTTTCCTCATCTCTATCCAAAAAGGATATCTGATCTGAGTCCAACAACTCTGATTCTTTGTTCAGCAGTTGTGAACTCGATCCTGCTAAGGGAATCATCCACTATGTTCCCCTTAAGAAGAGTATTAACTATCTCAAATTCATAGTCTTTTAGGCACTCTAGACAACATATCAGTTTAATATTTAGATGCCTAATTGAAAATATATACTTTAGATACATATGGTAAGAGTTGATGTTGAATCGTTCTCCCATATGGTAGTGTCGTCACATCTTCAGTTCAAATGGTACTGCTGCCGTCTCATGGTCATGAGTCTCATAGTTTTGCTGATGTTGTCACAGTTGTCATGAGCCCTAAGAAATCACTACATATGCCTGTATTATGACACATCCAATCATAGTTTCTAATTCTTTACAGTACACCATGTAGTCGATGCCCACCCCTACCAGCCTCAGTATAAGATAAATCGTCAAGCTTTTCCTTAGCTGCCTAATGATCTTCTGGTATATTTCTTTCCATATTAATGGTCTTCCATTCTTCTTGAACACCGTCATGGGTTATGCTACTCTGGATAATTTATCTAAAATCAACTGATAGTAGCCATCCAACCCAAGGAAACATCACACCATGGTAATACTCTTGGGTACCTCCTAAGAAATCATCGCCTTGATCTTCAATGGATCCACCGCAGGTCCATCCTCTATGAAGACATGGCCCATGATGTGAAATTTTGGTATCAATAACTTACAATTTTCAAAGCATTATATAAATCTATTTCTCTCAAAAAATTTCTGGAACCATCCTCAGGTGTATCACATGATAATCCTCAATCTCTAAATACACTTTTTTTTCATCATTGTAGACCAGTTAAAATCGGTCTATGTGTGACTATTAGATCAATTTAGTGATTCCCAAGAACACTTATGGTGTTTTCTTCATGAAAAATGGAATCCCTAAGTACTCTTAGTGGAAATAGTGACATCTGAAAGACTTCGTTGAGATTTCCTCATCTCGTACATGAAGCTTGTGTTAGAATGATCTGTTATCTATCATTGAGAAACATCTCACTCACTTCAGAAGATTGAAGAGATCATCATTCCTTGATGAAATGCATACCACCTCCTCCTACTCTCTGTGAACCTTTGTAGCATCTTTTTCCCTATAAATTAATTTGTTCCTTTATATATCTCTACCCAAATAACACTTCAACCATTGCACTGTTAGTACAATGGGATGGACAATCTCTATTGAGATTTCCCTAATAATATCATGAAAATAATTACTTCTTTCTTGTACAACTAGACTCACCATATGTGCATTGAGTTATAGATACCATGTCTTGGGATCACTTCTCGAAACATCTCACATGTACATTCATTGTGACTAACATCAGCTTCCTGCATTCCCACTGATGACACTCATTGGTTGTATCTGCTTAGCCAAAGGACATTCAACCACAATGCTTATGTCTAGAACCATAGCATAATTCGGAACACATAGAGGAATAATGTTGTCTCAGATGTCTCTAAACACACTTCTCTCATAGGTATAAGCCCTGAAGAAATAGTTTTATCATATTCATCGAGTACCTGTAAAAGGTCAATATTATTTGAAGAATACTCAGCTACTGAAATGTCATCTAGATGAATCTGTAGAAGCTCGTGGGAATGCATAGAACATGACTTTTATAGAAGTATCTCCTTCTCTAAGAATGGTTCTCAAGCTATAACCACTGAAAAGTAATCATGTCTTATGATTGGCAAATCTTTACCGCACCATCTCCTTATTGATCCACAATGAAGATATACAACCAAGACCACCATCTGATCTAATGATGCCCTATCAAGATGGAAAAAGTGGTCACCATCTCAAACTAGTCCTTAGAAACCATTTGGTCGAGAATGCCTTGAGACTTGTGGGGACTCTGTCTCTAGAACACCTGTAAGGAACCGAGCCTATGTGTATCCTCTACTCGTATCACCAACAGGATCTGATAACCAACATGTAGTGGTATCACTGGGAAACCACCTAAATGTTTCATTTAGGGAAATGATTCTATACTTGAGACTCATCACTCTGTGGACCATCCTCATGGACACATGCTGGAATCATATCTAGCGGGTTTTGTGGAGGTATCTTTATTGAGAATAAAAATTTCAATTATAATAGATTATTCCTGATGAGCTGAATCTTTCTCAGAAATGCAATGAGAAAACATTTAAAGATGCATGGAAAAATTGTTTTCATGTACCGAGTTAGAAAGTAGAATTCAGGGTCCTTGTGTATCGATATGTTGGAGGCCACCCTAACACTAGACCCCTGGCAAGAAATCCCAGCTCACGACCGTTTACACTATCTTCCAATGAAAATTTTAGACTCTTTGTTCTTTTTGAAGAACCATCCACTTATCATGAAACATTGTCATGACCCAGCCCCTAGTTCCCATTCCATGATTACCCTATTACTTCCATCCATAGGCCAGGGGCTGGTGACAAGAACCATTACAACATAACCCAAAAAATGAATGCATTTTTCATTAAACCTGTACAAGTGCATAAATCTCGAACTGTATAAAATAAACACAATGCAAACCACAACTATCACTTAGTAAAATAATAAAATCACATTACAAACATAAAAGAACAAGGGGTAAGAATACATTTCCAAAACCACAAAGGAATGTACAACTACCACGGTCCATCCGCTTGATACCCTACCAGATGTGTAGGTGAAGGGTAACTACCAATAGTCATAGTAGTACGATGGTCTTTCCCATCTCACTATGCACCTCTTTGTCTCATAAATCCATGGTCTCCATCGAATCATTAATCAACTGCACAAGACGCAACATGTGTGGGAAAAACTAGTGCAGAGGTGAGTAACATAATACTCAGTAGGTACCCAAAACCACCCAGGAATGAAAACAAAGCAAGACCACACAACAACATCACACATCAGGACCACAAATCAAAGATATCTTACACATGGTATAACTCATAGAATATGATTCCGAATGATCAGTCATATAGATGAAAATTCGTACTATGGAGGGATTCATCATCTATGCCTGTCCATAACCTAGGACTACAGGATCACAGAGACCCTCCCAGATTTTTGGCCAACTGGATCACTTATACCCTCTCATCACTGGTCCAACTAGATTACAATGTCCCACTAATCTATGTGTTATTTCTATCATTTATACTTGCTCATCATCAGGCAAGCAAGATCACTTATCCCCAATTGTATCTGGGATAGCGGGATCACTAAGACCCACTCGTCTCCAGGCCAGCTAGATCATAAAGAACCTCTCTTATCCTGTCCAACTAGATCATGAAGACCCACTCATTTGTGGCCCAACTGGATCACTAAGACCTGCTACTCTCTTGTTCAGCTGGATCGCTAAGACTTTCTTGTCATATCCTTCGCATCGCAGCCAGCCATTGGATTCCTACTTAAAGCTCCCTTTATTTTAGGAGAATATATTCTTCAAGCCATCAGACACATCTAAACTATCACAAAATCTCACATACTGTATTCCCAAATGATCATCATGTCACAAGGGTCTCAACACCAAAAAAAACTTGTCAATCGGACACACGGTCGCAAAAATATTTATTTATTATTATGATGGGGTTTTTTTCGTCTCGGCCATGTCCAACCTGGTGGGACTGAACTAAACATCGAAACCCTGGGGGTCTTGCCTTACCCAGCATGGTATGGCTGACCCGACCAATCTCGTTGGGTTCTGGGCTAGGTTGGCTACTAGGCCAAGTTAGTTTGGCCTTTCTGGACTAGGCCTAGTTCGACCTTGGGTCCAAATCATAAGATCACCCATCAACCCAGCATATTTCGACCATGCCCACAACTAGAGGGCTAGTTATTTCCCACCCCGGCTGCGCAACTGCCTGATTTTTCCCACAGGCCTGGCCCGCATCGATGTGTCTTCTCATCTCCATCCCGAGCCACCAAGTGGCCCAGTTCATGCCACCGGTCTATACCATTTTGTAGTAGTGTCCTCCCCATTCCCAGACGCCTTCTTGGTGTCTAGTTTGTTCCACACGTGGCCAAAAGAATCCTACCCCCCCTCTTTTTTTACACGACATGGCCCATCGATGCAGGTTTCTCCTCAAACACAACATCTCCCACCAGCTCTGGTTTGCTCAAGAGAACAGTTCCTTCCACATGACATGCAACTCTGCCACGTGTGAGACTAACCACCATAGTTTGCGGACCCCAATCTTGCACCATGTGGTGCCTCCAACACAGTCAGGTGGCCCCTTCAACTTGCCGCCAACATGCCTAGGTGCAGAGGCCTCTAGATCCCTCCATGGAATCTTTTTTGTTCTGTGACCCGTCTGTCCGTAGCCCTTCCACCTAGCACCTTTGATTAGATTCCCCACCACCGCTGCTCCATGTAGAATGGTAAGGGAAAAATAATAGAATAGGGGGATGATTCACAAATAGAAACATCCAAATAACGATCATTGTCTTTGTTCATGTATACTCAGATGCATTTTTGTTAGAAGAATCACTTAGATGCTTTAAAAAAGTGTAGAGTAATCACAAAGATAAATATCCCCTTAATCCCACAACATTAACCATCTCAAATGAGCTATCAATCATCAGTTAACTTGTTCGTGAGGTAACCATGTTCATCATTTAAAATCGAGGAAGGGAAAATCAATTGACAAAGAAAATCATGAAACCCCCATTGGGATATAATTGTTGGTTGCGGAAGAATAGTATTAAACTCTTCTATTCATCATTCTCGATCTACAACCCACATTTTCTAGTGATTCACCAAATAAATTCTGGAGGGGAGTTTATCGTCACCACCCACCAAACCCATAGAGAAATTTCGTGATTTTGAAAACTATCCTGCACTACTTGTTAGGCTATTAATTAAAGAATGTGAATTAGTGTTTCTGTTACTTTTCATTATAGCAATATTATGATTAATTGTTAATGAATTTCATTATTGAGATTCATCTTCCCCTCATCGCTACACCACAATGCTGACATTCCACTACTCAATGATGAAGAAAATAATTAAAATTAATTTTTTATTTAATTTTTTCTATAAAATCCTAAAATTATCATTCACCCTCGACCAGCACTGATTGATGTTAAACTCATATTATGGGAAAAACACCCTCTATAGCTAAATGGTACTGTCAATTTTTTAATCTGAGTTACCATTTAGGAGTTAGAAGGATTTGGAAATAAAATAATTATAAAATAATTATATTATTTATATGAAAATGCTACTTTCCATTGTTGTCTTGTGGGGGGGAAATGTTAGGTTTTTTCTAAGGAAAGCATACCCTCATGAGCTCAACAGTGGTCTTGTGTATTCTATATGAGTCAGTTTTCATGATTTATAAGGATTAGAAAAGTAAAATAATAATAATGGTTATTTTTTTGGGTTTTCCTACAAGAACGATGCCCTCAGATTTCTCATCCAAGTACAGGTTAAGGAGTTATTCCACTTTTTCAAGAAAACCTTTCACACCCAATATTTAAAACATAAAATTTATCTACAGATCATTCCGAGCACTCAATGCCTCATAATCGCATGTCTTTTTTGTGAAAGGTCTCAAAAATAACAAATGTTATTTTCCAAAAAAAATTTATAGAATTTTGGGGTATTACAAAAACTCATTTAATTTTTACCTTTTTCATCAATGATCATTGACCATATGAAATAAAACATTTTTATGTGAAAAACACAAACATGTTTTCTCAAATGAATCATAAAAATAATATTTTTCCATTAAAACCCATTTTCTGTGACATATAGTATCATATTAAAAAAAATAAAAATTAATTTAATTGGAATTATTTTATGGATTTCCTCTAATATAATCAGTAAATAGTTCACTGGAGAACTATAATGAGGATCTCCCTTTGTATAATATATATCTCACTAAAATGCGTTTTAAGCCATATTGGTGACAAAACCATCAAATAAGATATTTTAATCTCAACCATTTTATATAATTATCAACATCCATATCATTAAAAAAACACTCTTGTCATAAAACCCTTCGGTTAACACTTATAATCCCATATGAAAAATATTTTAATATAAAAATATAATTTTCTTTTTAAACCCCATTTTCAATAATGAGATACTCAAAAAAGGGAAATAGTGGTTTCAATAGAAGAAAAAAAAATTAAATCATTAAATGGAATACAAAACTCAAATAATTCCTATAGTAGAAGAAAATTCATTTTCATAGTGTAGGTTATGAATAGATCATTTGATTTTTCATTTCTGAAAATATTTCATATCAAACAAGTAAAAAAAAATTGAAAATAATTTATTATAATGTAAATTTTATAAATAAAACTCAATTTATGAATATTTCATTCCCATATACAATTTTAAATAATGTATTTTAAAAAACATATACATAGAAAGGAATGATAGGGAATGAAAACTTCAAAATATAATTTATTTTATTAAATGTCCCTTATCCCTATAGAAGGATTTGAATCATAATCCCCGTTAATTAATCGACGTAAAAACCAATAAATAAAAGTATAATAGAAAAATATATGATATAAAATGTAAAAGGTTCTATATATACACCATATAATAGTGTATAAGTGTATAACATCAAAATATTCCTCAATAAAAGGAAATTGAGATGAAGTTCATTACCTAGAGTCTGACTAGTCACATGTGACTTTATGTTAAGGAATAATAAAATAAAATTCATTTTTAAAATTCCTATGAAATTTTTTTTCCATTTATTATTAATTTTATTTCATTTATTAATAGATTATTTGATATTACATAATCAAATACATTTACATCAGAATATTTGAACATATTTATCTTATGTGTTAAAAGGACTTTGGAAGGTTGAATATAGTCAAAGTGATAATTTTTTAAACATATACCCAATAATAATCATGGATTATTGATTATAATTAAAATAAATTATACTTTGTATACCAACTGAGAAATATGGTTTTTAAAAATGATTTTTTTTATAATCATGGAGACAGTTGTTTGTATGTATACATGAGTAACGTTTCTATTTTTCAATTACCATTATGAAATGGTTGTACGTAATATTAAATAATGAAAAAATTATATCATTATCATATATATATATATATTATTAACTTTTAAATATACTTTCATATATCATGCATGTTGATTAGTAGATAAAGTAGTGTTATATCACTTTGTGGAGGTGGTTGGCAACATGTTCACGAATGACGTTATTATTTTTCATTGAGTGACCTGGTATGAAAAAAATGATATGTTCAATTTTAATAATGGAAATATGTCATTAATATCATAATTATTTAATTTATGTGACATATATTTATTATATTTACCCTTATTAGCTTCCATTTAAAGCGATAGTGAAAAACAGATGACGTTGCTTCCAGAGGTGGTAGTCCATTGTACACACGAATGACATTATCACATCTGCTATTGAATAGAATTTTAAAAAGTTATATATATTCATATATGATACAAATAATTCTGAGGTATAATTGTGTTATAAATATCACATATATAGTTTATATCCATTATCATAACAAAAATTGAAAGGAGGTATTGGAAAGACAAATGCTATCAGTTCACAAGGTGGTAGGTTGTCATGGAAATAAATAATGATTTGGTAAACTATTTCATGGAATTTAGAAGGAATTAATGTTATTAAATTAATATAACTACATCTCAATATATTTAAAATAAATAATTTATTATATTATAATTTTTTAAGAATAATTTATGGGGTTGGTGGAAGAAATAAAACAATTTCTCATCGAAGTGTGTTGCCTCTTATTATGGTAACAACATTTGGTTTGCATGAATGGACTTTTTGGCCAGATTTATGTCAAAACTAATTGATAAAGGATTTTATTAGTTATTTATAATGTTATTTGGGATTTTTTTGTGAAAAAATTATATTTAAGGTATTAAAAAGATAGGAGAGGGAGTTCCCTTTTATAATTGAGGATGGGTTGCAATTTTTTAAATACTCAAATGTATTCACTATTGGGAGGTATATATTACCCCATGTTCCTCAAAAATAAATTAATAATTGAGGTTAAGTTTTATCTAATTTATAAAAACCTCGACTGCACTAAATAAACCATCATTTTGTCTTTATAAACCTTAGTTATTCAGTTTACTCAATTTTCCGCTCTAGTTTTTTCCATTGTAAATTGTATCTTTTTACTTACCAAGGTAATTTATCTCTTGAGACTAAACATAAATTAAATTTATTATATAATATGTTACTAATCATTCTAAATAATTAAACTAATTTATTATGAAATACTATTTTTTGGGTGGAAAATTATTTCCAATATAAACACATGGAATGTGAAAAAATAATGATTAAAACATAATACAGTTGACAATGATTTAATTATTTAGCGGTAAATAAAGTAGTTTAAAACAACAGGTCCGTAAATGGATTTTATTATTTTTTATAGCATTTAAATAACATCTTAGATTATAGGATTTTTATGAAATTCAAATCACTTAATAAAATATTATTTTATAAAAAATATCATTAATGTCAATTTTGAAATGAATCATTTAATTTGAATTAAAAAATATAATGAATTTGATGGGATGAAATTATATTTTCTTATATATATGTATCATGACATATTCATCTACAAAATTAATTTGATATAATAATTATTACAATTTACATCACTTTTAGTATTTTTCATTTCATTAAATTTATTTAATTATTATCAAAAAAAAAATTGAGTTACTGTTTTTTAAGCATTTAAAGTATTTATTAAATCTAAAAAATATTAAAATAAATTATCATGATAAAAAACTACATTTATATTTATAATATAAATTTATAACTGAACATATTATGGTTTTCTCTATCCCAAATCACTATAGATAGTTAATGCATTAAAGGTTCCTTTTTTATTTTTTGCATGTTGTATTATATAGGTCACATTTATTTAAATGTGTCCCCAAAAATATTAAATGCATATCCTAGCTTGATAATGGTATAAATATGGGAATCCAATTAGTTATGTAGAAGTTGTTAGGTCATTTTACTCATTATCTATTACGTTTAACCCTTGATAAACTCATATTTAGGTTAATCATGATAAATAATTTTGATTACCTTCACTAATAATTATGGTTAAAAATTATGTTAAACTAATTATATAATACAAAATTTTATGATTCCAAAAATGGAATACATTTTTTCAAATTCTATTCAAATATGTGTATTAATTAAATTTAAAATTATCTTTATAGAAATGATGATAATGTGGGGTTTAAAAGAGAAAGATGTTCATAAATTTACAATGTTTTATATCAAAATTCCAATAGAAAAAGATTTAAATGAGCTAAATTAAATAAATATATATGTATTAGAACTAATTTTACATTAAACCCAATTTAAATTAAAATTAATATTTAAAAATAAATTAATCTAAAATGATGTTTTCTATTGACCTCACATGTTTTGATAATCCAAATTATGATTTCATTTACATTGATAATCTGAATCTACTGTTTTTCTATATATTAATTCATTCAATTTGTGCTCAAGATGATAATAATATTAAAATAATCTCAGAGATAGTTTAATCCTTGTTTATCCATGTTTATATAAGTTCTGAAGTAATTCTAACTCATTCAGATATGTTTTGTATGAAACATATAAGTATTATGTTACTGGTCCGCATTTTAGCTAGAGCTACCAGTACTCAGTCTACCGATAGACTTAGTCTACCGATAGACAGAGTCACTGATACACTAAGGTCTCTGATATGTACAGAGCTACTAACAGAAAAACCAGAGCTACTGATAGATAGAAATCTATCGATAGAACCAGTTCAAAGATAGTCACTGACACATCAGAGTTACCGGTAAGCAGAAACAAAGTCTACCGACAGAACAGATGAACTACCGATGTGCATGTCTACTAGTAGTTACCAGTAGAGTAAGCCTACTGATATGAGTACTGAATCACAAACTAGGGCAACTGATAGATGTATTCTAATAGTATAAGTCTAACGATAGACTACTGATAAAAAGAGCTACTGATGGAGAGACAGCTACCGATAAGAAGAGCTACCGATAGTACTAAAGTCACATGTATATGAGCTACCGATGCAAGTTCAAAAGAGCTACTGATGGATGGTTTTTCAACAAAAAGTCCATTGTGCACGTCTACCAATAGAAGGCTACTAATGCTTGACCAACAAGTCAAACACTATACTCTTCATTATTTATTTATTTAGCTAAAAGTTGCATTTGATGGTTTTAATGCAGTTAATGTTATTTATAATTTCTTTTTCATATTAGGAAACCGTACCCAGTACCCATGAAAAAGGTGATTATTATTTTCTGCCGAAGCTGAAAGCTATAAAATGATAGAAAGTGAAAAATGGAAATAGACATGATCTATATAACACTCTTTGAGAGCACTAAGAAGACACACGAAGGGTGAAAGATCCCAGAGCTGAACAACATTTAAATGTGGAGCATTTTTCTCTAATCTACATCCATACTCCAAGAATCTTGGACGTACACGAAGAAACTTATTCTATAGAAGAACACTAGCTGCATCATGAGTGAAGAACAACAACAAAAATTTCATGCACTCATACTATTAAGCTGGACCAAGAATCAAAGAAGAAAACGACACTCTTTTTTCTGAGAAGAACCAGAGAAGGACTCAGAAGAATTTATGATAAACCAAACGAGTCCAGAGATGCATTTATAGTAACTATAGCATTTCTAAACTCAATCATACTTCTCTTTAGTGATTCTATCTTTACATTATTAGCAGTGTGTGTACCCTGTTTATTTTACACACCCACTGTCTCCTATGCTAAACTGGAGGATTCATAAATCCTCACTCAAACTCCATAACTCTTTGTTTCCCACTGTGGATGGTGGTAGAGGTCTAGTAATACCTGAACAGCTTTTGTGTTGTTGTTTTTTTTCCCACGAAGAACTGTGGTAGAGGTCTTTGTACCTGGACAGTAGTGTATTATTGTTTACCCCCGATCCAGGGTGTGGATAAATTTATATAAATTGTTGAGAGGACATAGTCTTGGCTTGAGACTGAACCTCTTGGTTAACATTGCTATTCTTTTATTTTATGTCTATAAGTATTAAATATATATTTTACATATTCCGCTGCTTTTTACTTTAAAATACAATACTATTTTAAAGCTACTTTTATATTTAAATTCGAATGTGTTTATACTAATTATAAACCAGAAAGTTAGTTTCAAAAGTTAATTTAATCTTCAAATTAAGTTAATTGAGACCTAATCTATCTTTGAGAAATTAATTGAACCTTTACACTCTGTATATATTCATTACAGTTTTACTTTGTTTTTAAATTGGGGGATTTTAAAAGATATATTTTTAACAGAAATTTTAATTGGAACTCAATTCACCTCCCCCCCCCCTCTTGAGTATCCACTCCAACCAACATTTGGTATCATAGGATTTTTTTTGTTAAAAGATTTCTAAAATACTCTCTTTTTCAATTGTGATTTTAGTTGCATCTCTAATGATCATAAATTTTTGTTAGTTCTAAATTTTTATCTCTTTAAAACTATTTTCGAAAATCCTGTTAGGGATAGTAGACTAGAGGGTGCAGCTACTAACCGACCACCTTTCATCAATGGCACAAACTATACCCAATGGAAACTAAAAATGAAAATTCATTTAGAAATTATGGGTTTTGATATTTTGACTGCTATAGAGTCTCAATATAAACTTCCAGAAACTAAAAGAAAAACTTGGTATTAACCTACAATGACTGCATACAATAATAATTATAATTCTATGAATGCCCTGTACTAGGCTTTAGGAGATGAACAGTTTAATATAATTTCTGCTTGAAAAACTACCTTTGAAATATGAGATACTTTGGGTGTTTCTCATGAAGGAACAACCAATGTTAAAGAAATGAGATTGAATACTTATACTATTAAATATGAATATTTTAAAATGAAATATGATGAACCTATTTATGATATGTATATCAGGTTTATTGCGATAGTCAATACAATGAGTTCACTTGGGAAAGCTATTCTAGCTAAGGAACAAATTATGAGGATACTGAGATGTCTTCCAGAATGATGGAGAGGAACCTTTGTCTCAATCAGAGAGTCATGTGACATTAGAGCACTACCAGTAAAAGAGCTTATTGGTAAATTAATTATGTATGATGAAGAACTCAAGGTGAATATTGAGGAAGATTATGAACCTAAGAGAAAATCAGTAGCTTTCAAGTCTACTACTTATATGATTAAATACAAGGAGAAAATGAAAATACCTACTGAGAGTTCTACCAGTAATGATTCTAATTCAGATAGTGATGCTGAGATGGTTCAGATAGCCAGATGATTCAAGACGTTTTATAGGAAGAAGAAATTCTTCAGGAAATCAAACTACAATGGAACGTATGAAAACCAGGGACACTAGAAAAATGATTGGAATAAAACTGACAAGGATAATGAAATAGTCAGCTATGAGTGTAAAAGTAAAGGACACATGAAGGCTGATTGTCCAAAATTAAAAGTCAAAAAGAAATATGATTATAAGGACAAGATGTACAAGAAAGATATGATGGATACCTGGAGTGCATCTAAAGACAGTAAAAGTGAATCTGATTTTTCTGATTCTGAGAAGAATCATTCCAACATGTGATTCATGACAAACAAATCTGAGGTATCATTAGATACTCCTGTTTTAAATTCATATTATTCTGGAGATGATGCAGACTCTGAATCTGATTCTGAAAACATGAATAGTGAGAATTATTTGAATACTATAATATGCTGGAATAGACATGCAATTAACAAAAGGATATATACAAATCATTAAAGAAATAGCATGCTCTCACTAATACTGTTAAAACTCAACTTATGTCACGACCCGTCCTCGGGACCTGTGCCGTGACTACCCCAAGCCCGCCTTCCATAGGCCAGGGTGTGGCGACTAGCACCAAGGCGTAAATCCCAACAAAAAGGGAAGGCATTGCCTTTGAAAAGTAAACAAGCACCAAAAAGTAATCAAACGGAAAAGTAAACACTGGGTAAAAATGGTACAAGCTGTGCTGAAAGTTAAAGGGTCCGGAAATACAAGCCCAACTGTAAAGTACAACTGAAAGGAAAAACAACAACTGAAAGGGAAAACTGCAGCGTCGAGCCGTCCTCTGGAAGTCCCACCTGAAGGGTGGGTACAGATAGCCTCCACTGCTTCTCGGGTCCACCTGACCGCTCCGAGTACGTCCCGCCCAGTGGTCCACCTCCAGGTACTGTCCTGCTCCGCACACCTCCACCACGATCAGCGCTGTCCGTCATCTGCAACCAACACAACGTAGTGCGGGCAAAGCGCGTGCAGGGGTGAGTATAAGCTACTCAGTAGGGACCCCGAGACCCCCGAAGGTCTCTCGAAATCCACAAAGGATAATCCACAATGGAAAGATACAATCACGAAGTAACATCTGACACGACTTAGGTATTTGCCCAAACATATATCTAAGTCATCAATTCCCGTTCGGCTCCATCGTCCGAGCCCAAGCACAACCCAGTCCACACAGGAAAGAAAAATGTATACCCACACAGGATAGCTCATCACAATCCACAATGGAGAGTAAACAGTAAATCCACAGAGGATAGCTCAACACAATCCACAAAGGAGAGTAAACAGTAAATCCACACAGGATAGCTCAACACAATCCACAAAGGAGAGAAACACAAGATTAAGCTCACACAGGTATACTTTTTCGGATGACGATAAAGATGATCACTGATCCATCTAAGTCGTCGGACCCACGAAGGATCGATAGGTAACCAACCCCCGCAATGACCCACAAAGGACCTGTAGGCGCTGGCTCACATAGAACTGCTGAGCGCGGACCCACATAGGATCGGACCCACACAGGATTGGGCCCACACAGGACCGGCCCCACACATGACCTGTTGCACTGATCCACGGAGGATCGTTGAGTGCAGTTGTCGTCGCAGTCCACTAAGGATCTCTGCACAATCGTCGCCGCAGTCCACTGAGGATCTCTGCACTGTTGTCGTCGGAATCCACGGAGGATCTCTGCACAGTCGTCGCTGTCGAAGTAGCAGTCGCAGCCAGCACTAGGGTTCCCGCACACTGCAAGCTCGTTCAGGAGGGTCCACTCCACGAGCCGAGAGGCTGCTACATCAACTAACGCAAAGTCCGAAATTGATGTATCCAAAAGTTTCGTATCGTCAACAGGAACTCAACGTCGCAGACAGCGCGTCAATCAGACGCCCGGTCTGAGAGTTATTGGCATTTTCGTCCCAGGGGCCCGGTTGGTTTTTAAGGCAAAACCAACCCGACCGCACTCCACCTACATCCAAACCTCGGGCGAGGTATGCCAAAAGATCCTTCTAACTTAGAGGAATACAACGAAGCTGACGGCACGTCAGTTTGACATCCGTAACTCAAGATATGAGCGTTTCCGCTCCGAGGGCCCAGTTGGTTTCGTGTACGAACCAACCCGGCCGAACTCAAAGTATTCTGAAACCTTGAGTGCGATATACCGAAACGACCGTCTCGATCCAAGGATCACGTTTCCACTGACGGAGAGTCGTTTGGAGGCCCGTAGCTCATGTTATGGGTGTTTGAACGAAGATCGTCCGAAGACGGGGGGTACGGGCCCGGGCCGACCCGGCCCAACCCCCCCCCCCCCCCCCCGGGGTCGGCCGAACCCGGTCGGAACCGGTCCGACACGGTCCGACCCAGTCCTACCGGGTCGGACCGGTCGGGCTCGGCCATGGCCGGTCCTGCTCGGCTTGGCCGAGCGGCCGAGCGGCCCGACGCGGGGGGAGCCGCCGCCCCGCGTGACACCCCCGCGACACACGCGGGGTGTCGGTCGGCCAACCGGACGCAAGGGGGTGCCGCCGCCCCCGCGGGACACCTGCGGGGGTATCTCCTGGCGCCGGACGCGGCTTCAGCCGTGTCCCGCGAGCGCCGCCGCCGCGGTCGGTGTCGCGGCGGTCTCTCCCGGCGGCGCGCCGGGCGCCGCCGCCTCCGGGTGTCGGCGCCGCCGTGCCGGCGACCCGCGCCGCCGCCGGCTTCCGCGGGCCGCCAGAGTCGCTCAGGTGCCCCGTTTTTCTTCATGTCTGCGCCGCTGCTTCTCCCGGGTCTCATTCTTCACTGCGGGATCATCAAACGTCCGTTGCGGAACGTTCCATCGTCGCCCGTCAAATCCGCACAAAATGAAGAACGACAGAGGGTCATCGGGCCGTGTTCGTTTGGCCCGCACCCTCCGCGTTAGAGATAAACAAACGGGAGAATTTTTATTCCACACAGGAAACAACAATTTTAATAAAATTAAAATTGTTCTCAATCCGGTTCTTTAACTTTTTAAAGAAACATTGACGGGAATAATAAAAAGGGAAGGGGGTAATTCCCAAAATAAATCCCTACCTCGTTGGTCGTCGCGCACGGGCGTTCTTCGCGGAAAATCTCATCGCGGAAGAGGGGGATCGTCGTGTCGTCGCGGGAAGGCGTCACGTCGTCGCAGAATCCGGCGTTGAGTCGGTGAGCTCAACGGACCAAGAACAACAGATTTAAATTATAAATAATTAAATCTGTGTTTCGATTAAAACCAAAAAGAACGTTTAGAGGAATCCCGAAATCACTCACCTCAAATGGTTGGTGATCGGAGATCGGGGCGGGGAAGAACATCCCAGATGGGAGCGTCGTCGATTTCCGGGTTCGGCGTTCTTCGCATTCATCGCGTTCTTCGCAAGGGAGATGAAGATACAAGGGTCCTCTCAAATCTTCTCAATGCGCAAACCAGAGGTCGTGCGTTGGCCTTATTTTATTATTACGCCAACGAATTTGAAAACTGGTTAAGAAACAATTGAATAAATTCGTTGAATTAATTCGACGAAAGAAACTGCCCATTTAATTCACGAAATAACCGCCCAATTAAATGGTCTGTTAAGATTTTAAGAAACACGCCAGTTGACTTTCATTAAGACGGGCTTTCGCGGGTGCATTTCGTAGTGGAAAGAAACGGCGGGTCTCGTGGGGGCCCCACCTCACAAATATCCTACCAAGGGGGTAGGATATTTATGGATGGCATCCTATCCGGTTTAACTCAGTTCAAGCCGTCATTAAGTGGCTTCAAGTGGCTTCCAAGTGGCTTAAGTGAAATAAAATAAATTTGCCGCAAAATTATTTTATTTCTTAACTTTAAGCCCAAAAATTAAAAACCACACCCAAGCAAACACAACTCCGGAAGAGGCGTTTCTAAGTAAATCCCGGCGCTGTGATTTCATCGGAGCCCTCAGAATTCGATTCTGGGCACCGGTTCAAAATTTAGAAAAACCCGCTCGTCCGTTCACTGAACGTACCCGAGCCAAACTTCGAAAAATGATTCCGGGCACACCGGGCCTCGGAATCAGGTGCCGTCAGAGACTGCGCTCTTGTAAAATTCCAATGAAAATTAAGAAAAAAATTTCCTTGAAATTTACGGGTCTTTACATTACTCCCAACTTAGGGATTTACATCCCCGTAAAGATACATAAAAAACAAGGGAAACAAATGTGGGTACTGAGCACGCATCTTAGCCTCCTGCTCCCAAGTGCTCTCCTGGAGGTTCCCGTGCTGCCATCTGATGTGCACAAGAGGAATTGATCGCCCATGTAGGACCCGCTCCTGTCGATCCTCTATATCCACTGGGACCTCCGCAAAAGTCGCCCCATCATCCACGTCTAGCTCCCCATAGTCAATGATGTGCATCGGGTCGTGCATGTATCTCTTTAGCTGAGATACGTGGAAGACTTCGTGCACCTGGTGAAACGGAGGTGGTAGATCCAGGCGATAAGCCACCTCGCCAATCCTACTGAGGACCTGGAAAGGCCCGATGAAGCGTGGAGACCACTTGCCGCCTCTTCCAAATCTCCGCAAACCACGTCGAGGTGAGACACGCAATAAGACGTGGTCGCCATCCTCGAACTCTAGTGGCATCCGCCTCCTGTCAGCATATGACTTCTACCGGCTCTGTTCTGTCTCCATCCGCTCCTGGATGACCTGGACCTTCTCTGTCGTGGCCCGGACCATCTTTTGTCCCACAAGTGCTGACTCCCCAGGGTCTTTCCAGCACAAAGGAGATCTGCAAGGCCTGTCGTACAATGCCTCGTAGGGTGCCATCCCGATGGTGGAGTGGTAGTTGTTGTTGTATGCGAACTCCACCAAGGGTAGGTGGTCCTCCCAGCTACGACCAAAGTCGAGGACACATGAATGGAGCATGTCCTCGAGAGTCTGGATGGTCCTCTCTGTCTGACCATCCGTCTGAGGGTGAAAGGCGGTGCTCATACGTATTCGCGTCCCGAACGCCTCCTGCAACCCCTTCTAAAGCCGGGAAGTAAAGCGAGCGTCCCGATCGGAGACGATAGTCGATGGCACACCGTGAAGCCGTACAATCTCCTGGACGTAGAGACGCCCCAAGCTCTCCACTGAGCCATGTTCTCTGATGGGTAAGAAGTGTACCGACTTGGTGAGTCGGTCAACAATCACCCAAATGGATTCGTGACCTCTGGAAGTGCGTGGAAGTCCAGTCACGAAGTCCATAGATATCCCGTCCCACTTCCACTCCGGTACCTCTAAGGGTTGTACCACGCCTGATGGTACCTGGTGCTCTGCCTTCACCTGCTGGCAGGTGAGGCACCGTGAAACGAACTCTGCCACAGCCTTCATCATGTCCGGTCACCAGTGCTGACGTCTGAGATCCTGGTACATCTTCGCCACTCCAGGATGTACCACCAAAGGAGATGTGTGGAACTCTCGCAGCACCTCCTCTCGTAAAGCGACTGGTACCAAGGTACATCCTCTGAAAAGGACAACGTTATCTGCTCCAAGGGAGAAACCATCAGGTGCCTGTCCCAAGGATATCTGTGCACGCCGTGTCTCACAGTCAGCGTCCCCATGCTGTGCCTCTCTGACCCACTGTAGAAGTGGAGGAGAGATTGTGAGAGACTGAAGGAAGGCTGCTCCGTCTCTATCCACGAAGGATATCTGCAAAGAGGCTAGCTGCTCGGTCGCCTCCTCAAGTAGATGGATGCTCGACCTCATGGTGAAGGCATTAGCTACCATGTTCCCCTTCCTAGGAGTATAGACTATCTCAAAGTCATAGTCCTGGAGGTACTCGAGCCATCGCCGCTGTCTCAGGTTCAGGTCCTTCTGAGAGAAGATGTACCTGAGACTCTGGTGGTCAGAAAAGACTGTAAAGCGCTCGCCCATCAGATAGTGTCACCATGTCTTCAGAGCGAAGACCACTGGTGCTAACTCCAGGTCGTGGGAAGCATAGTTCTGCTCATGCGGCCTCAACTGACATGATCCGTTGGCAATCACGGCCCGCTCCTGCATCAGTACATACCCGAGTCCGGTCCCTGATGCATCACAGTAGACTACGTATCCAACTCCCTCCTCAGGAAACCTCAAGATTGGTGCGCTGGTCAACCTATGCCTCAGCTCCTGGAAGCTCTGCTGACATCTGTCTGACCACACGGAGGGTTTCCCCTTCTTCGTCAACGCTGAGAGTGGGGCCGCAACTCTGGAGAAGTCCGGCACAAATCTCCGATAGTATCCGGCTAGGCCCAAGAAACTCTGCACCTCTGCCACACTCTTGGGTGGCTCCCAAGCTAGCACTTCCTCGATCTTCGCGGGATCCACTACAACTCCCGCCTCAGAAATGACGTGCCCCAAGCAGTGGACCTCACGTAACCAGAACTGACACTTCGAGAGCTTTCCATAAAGCTGGTGCTCTCGGAGTGTGTCTAGTACAACACGCAAGTGGTAGGTGTGCTCCTCCTCGGTGGTCGAGTACACCAAGATGTCGTCGATGAAGACTACGACAAATCGATCGAGGTATGGCTGGAAGATCCTGTTCATGAGGCTCATGAACAATGCTGGAGCGTTGGTCATGCTGAAAGGCATAACCAAGAACTCATAGTGGCCATACCGACACCTGAAGGCCATCTTCTGCACATCCTCATCTCGAACTCTGAGCTGATGATAGCCTAACCAGAGGTCTATCTTTGAGAACCACCGTGCTCCCTTGAGCTGATCGAAGAGGTCATCAATCCTGGGTAGCGGATACTTGTTCCTCACTGTCACCTGGTTCAGGCGATGATAATCGACACACAGTCGCAAGCTCCCGTCCGCCTTCTTGGCGAACAATATCGGGGAAGCCCAGGGTGAAACACTGGGTCAGATGAACCCCTTTCCCTGCAAGTCCTCCAATTGTACCCGCATCTCTCGAAGCTCAGCGAGGGCCATCCGATATGCTGGAGTGGATATCAGAGCTGTCCCGGGGTACAAGTCAATATAAAAGTCTACCTCTCTGCGAAGAGGTAGTCCTGGAACGTCATCGGGAAAGACGTCCGCGTACCGATCCACCACTGCAGGAAAACTGGGACTCTGCACGTCAACTGCTCCCAGGATGAGGCTAGCCAACTGATGAGTGATGGGCTGACCTCTCCTCTGTGTGAGTCCATCCTGTGCTGCTAAGGCTCCCTTCTCGCCGGTGAAGGTGAACATGCTCTCGTCGGTGCGCACACATCGCACCTTGCGCCTAATGCAGTAAATTTGAGCATGGACCGAAGATAACCAATCCATGCCCAAGATGATGTCGTAAGGCCTCGACGCCGCTACAAAAAGATACCAGCCGACGTTCTCGCCTCCTAGAGAAAGCTCACACTGCCGACACCAGTGCGTAATCATCGAGTCTGATCCCGTATGAGTCTCTAGCCATAAGGATCGAGCCAACGGCTCTGTCGGAATCTCTGAGCTCCGAACAAGGGCAGTGGCTATGAAAGAGTGACCTACTGTGTCTATCAGAACTGCAACAAGGGTGGAATAGACATAGATCGTACCTCGAATCATCCCTGGCGCACCGTGGTCGTAGGCCTCTGCTGCCTGGTGCTGCGCCTGTCTCTGCCCGCCAGCTCCATGTGGTCGGGGCGGGCCTCCTGGTGGTGGTGGTGGCAGAGCCTCAAAGCGTCGCCCACCACTTGCTGCTCGGCCAGCTCCTCTGCCTCGTCTGCCTCCTCCCTGCAGACCACCACGGTCGAGACTCTTCCTCTGCCTGGGTGGTCCCTCCACCGTCTGCTGCACCTAAGTATGACGGGTTGGGCAGTCACGAGCCATGTGGCCCTGCCCGCTGCACTCGTACCACTTCCCGCCTCTCGGAAGAGTGGCTCCGCACTGTGTGCCCCGCACTGCTGAGCCAGTGTCCCGAGGTCGTCTGCCGGAAGGTCTGGTCTGCTTGGAACCCTGAGTCATCCGTTGGCTACCAGCTGCCGAAGACTCTGCTACCTTCCGCCCTTCGGTAGGTCTCGCTGTGTACTCAGCCAGGAAGCTCTCGATTAGGAGGGCTCGCTCCATTACTTCTGCCTGGGTCGGGATTCTGAGGGAGATCTGTGATGCCCTGATCTCGTGTCTCAATCCTTGCTCGAAGGTCCGGGCCCAGAAGAAGGGGTACCGTACCATGTCTGTCGAGTAGCGATAAAGGTCGGTGAACCTCGCCGCGTACTGGGCGACCGTCAAGCTGCCCTGCCGCAACTGAAGAAGCTCCTGGATGCGCACCGCACGGAGGGTGGACGGGACGAACTCTGAGAAGAAGAGGCTCTCGAAGTCCATCCAGATGAGGGTGGCCTCATCATGTACCTGGAGCATCAGGCTCCACCATCTCCCTGCTGCTGCGTGCAGTAGGCTCGCCTCGAGGATCACCATGAGGTTTGCTGGTGTTCTCACTAGCCTGAAAACCCGGACGACCACCTCCAGCCATTCCTCGGCTGCCAGGGGGTCCGACTCCCCACGGAACCTGGGTGGTCGCTGGCGCTGGAACTCTTGCAGAGCTCCGAGGCGTCGTGCGTTGTCAGCTGCCAGTGCTGGAAGCATCGGGGGCTCGGCGGGTAAAGGTATCGCCGGTGCCTCTGCTGTCAACGAGCCCTGTACCGAGGCCTCGTCGCTCGGCGGGCTGTCGTCGCGCTCTACTCTAGGAACCCTAGCTGGCTGTTGTCGTCGTGCCATCCTGAAAAGGAAACAAGTGCGCCACGGTCAGAACAGTATACCTGGTGAGCTGACACAAGTAATCACGAAGAAAACTTGAAACACACATGCAATCAATGTTTTCGTGCATTAAGTCGGAAATCAGAAGTCAGGGTCCTGGTGTATGGATACGTCGGCCGCCGCACCAACACTGGACTCCCTGTACTGATAACCACACTCAATACGCTAAACAATATTGTTTCACATAGAAGAAAGATCAGAGTCTGCGGTAGAACCGACCACCTCTGATACCAATTTGTCACAACCCGTCCTCGGGGCCCGTGCCGTGACTACCCCAAGCCCGCCTTCCATAGGCCAGGGGCTAGCGACTAGAACCAAGGCATAAATCCCAACAAAAAGGGAAGGCATTTCCTTTGAAAAGTAAACAAGCACCACTGAGTAAGCAAACGGAAAAGTAAACACTGGGTAAAAACGGTACCAGCTGTGATGAAAGAAAAAAGGGGCCGGAAATACAAGCCCAACTGTAAAGTAAAACTGAAAGGAAAAACAGCAACTGAAAGGGAAAACTGCAGCGTCGAGCCGTCCTCTAGAAGTCCCACCTGAAGGGTGGGTACAGATAGCCTCCACTGCTCCTTGGGTCCACCTGACCGCTCCGAGTATGTCCCGCCTAGTGGTCCACCTCCAGGTACCGTCCTGCTCCACACGCCTCCACCACGATCCGCGCTGTCTGTCGTCTGCAACCAACACAACTTAGTGCGGGCAAAGCCCGTGCAGGGGTGAGTATAAGCTACTCAGTAGGGACCCCGAGACCCCCAAAGGTCTCCCGAAATCCAAAAAGGATAATCCAAAAAGAAATGATACAATCACGAAGTAACATCTGACACAGCTTATGTATATGCCCATACATATACCTAAGTCATCAATTCCCGTTCGGCTCCAACGTCTGAGCCCAAGCACAACCCAGTCCACACAGGAAAGAAAAACGTATACCCACACAGGATAGCTCAACACAATCCACAAAGGAGAGAAAACAGTAAATCCACATAGGATAGCTCAACACAATCCACAAAGGAGAGTAAAAACTAAATCCACATAGGATAGCTCAACACAATCCACAACAGAGAGAAACACAAGATTCAGCTCATACAGGTATACTTCTTCGGATGACGATAAAGATGATCACTGATCCATTTAAGTCGTCGGACCCACGAAGGATCGATAGGTAAATAACCCCCGCAATGACCCACACAGGATCGGGCCCACATAGGACCTGTAGGCACTGGCTCACATAGAACCGCTGAGCGCGGACCCACACAGGATCGGGCCCACACAGGACCTGTAGCACTGATCCACGGAGGATCGCTGAGTGCAGTAGTCATCGCAGTCCACTGGGGATCTCTATACAGTCGTCGCCGCAGTCCACTGAGGATCTTTGCACGGTCGTCGTCGGAGTCCACGGAGGATCTCTGCACAGTCGTCACTGTCGAAGTAGCAGTCACAGCCAGCACTAGGGTTCCCGCACACAGCAAGCTCGTTCGGGAGGGTCCGCTCCACGAGCCGAGAGGCTAATACATCAACTGACACAAAGTCTGAAGTTGATGTATCCAAAAGTTCCGTATCATCAACAGGAACTCAACGTCGCAGACGGCGCGTCAATCGGACGCCCGGTCTGAGAGTTATTGGCATTTTCGTCCTAGGGGCCCGGTTGGTTTTTAAGTAAAAACCAACCCGACCGCACTCCACCTGCGTCCAAACCTCGGGCAAAGTATTCCAAAAGATCCGTATCACATAGAGGAATACAACGAAGCTGACGGCACATTAATCAGACATCCGTAGCTCAAGATATGAGCGTTTCCGCTCCGAGGGCCCAGTTGGTTTCGTGTACGAACCAACCCAGCCGAACTCAAAGTATTCGGAAACCATGAGTGCGATATACCGAAACGACCGTCTCGATCCAAGGATCGTGTTTCCACTGACGACGAGTCGTTTGGAGGCCTGTTGCTCATGTTACGGGTATTTGAACGAAGATCATCCGAAGACGGGGGGTACGGGCCCGGCCCGACCCGGCCCGACCCCCCCTGGGTCGGCCGAACCCAGTCCGACCCTGTCGGACCGGTCTGGCTCGGCCAGGGCCGGTCCGGCTCGGCTCGGCCGAGCGGCCGAGCGGCCCCACGCCGGGGGAGCCACCGCCCCATGTGACACCCCCGCGACACACGCGGGGTGTCGGCCGGCCAACCGGACGCGGCTGAAGCCGCGTCCCGGGTGACGCGGGGGGTGCCGCCGCCCCCGCGTGACACCCGCGGGACACCCACGGGACAGCCGCGGGGTGTCTCCTGGTGCCGTACGCGGCTTCAGCCGCGTCCCGCGAGCGTTTCCGCCGCGGCCGGTGCCGCCGCGGTCTCGTCCGGCGGCGCGCCGGGCGCCACCGCCGGCTTCTGCGTGCTGCCAGAGTCGCTCCGGTGGCCCGTTTTTCTTCCCATCTGCGCCGTTTCTCCTCCTGGGACTCGTTCTTCACTGCGGGATCATCAAACATCCGTTGTGGCACGTTCCATCGTCACCCGTCAAATCCACACAAAACGAAGAACGGCGGAGGGTCGTCGGGCCGTGTTCGTTTGGCCCACACCCTCTGCGTTAGAGATAAACAAACAGGAGAATTTTTATTCCACACAGGAAACAACAATTTTAATAAAATTAAAAAATTTCGCAATACGATTCTTTAACTTTTTAAAGAAACATTGACGGGAATAATAAAAAGGGAAGGGGTAATTCCTAAAATAAATCCCTACCTCGTTGGTCGTTGCACGTGGGCGTTCTTCGTGGAAAAGCTCGTCGCGGAAGAGGGGGATCGTCACGTCGTCGTGGGAAGGAGTCGCGTCGTCGCGGAATCCGGCGTTGAGTCGGCGAGCTCAATGGACCAAGAACAACAGATTTAAATTATAAATAATTAAATTTGTGTTTCGATTAAAACCAAAAAGAACCTTTAGAGGAAACCTGAAATCACTCACCTCAAATGGTTGGTGATCAGAGATCGGGGCGGGGAAGAACATCTCGGATGGGAGCGTCGTTGATTTCTGGGTTCGGCGTTCTTCGCATTCTTCGCGTTCTTCGCGTTCTTCGCAAGGGAGAAGAAGATACAAGGGTCCTCTCAAATCTTCTCAACGCGCAAACCAGAGGTCGTGCGTTGGACTTATTTTATTATTACGCCAACGAATTTGAAAACTGGTTAAGAAACGATTGAATTAATTCGTTGAATTAATTCGACGAAAGAAACATACCATTTAATTCACGAAATAACCACCCAATTAAATGGTCTGTTAAGATTTTAAGAAACGCGCCAGTTGACTTTCATTAAGACGGGCTTTCGCGGGTGCGTTTCTTAGCGGAAAGAAACGGCGGGGCTTGTGCGGGCCCCACCTCACAAATAACCTACCAAGGGGGTAGGATATTTTTAGATGGAATCCTATCCGGTTTAACTCAGTTCAAGCCATCATTAAGTGGCTTCAAGTGTCTTCCAAGTGGCTTAAGTGAAATAAAATAAAGTTGTCGCAAAATTATTTTATTTCTTAAATTTAAGCCCGAAAATTAAAAACCACACCTGAGAAAACGCAACTCCGGAAGAGGCGTTTCTAAGCGAATCCCGGCGCTGCGATTTCATCGGAGCCCTCAGAATTCGATTCCGGGCACCGATTCAAAAGTTAGAAAAACCCGCTCGTCCGTTCACTGAACGTACCTGAGCCAAACTTCGAAAAAATGTTTCCGGGAACAACGGGCCTCAGAATCAGCTTCCGTCAGAGACTGCGCTCTTGTAAAATTCCAAAGAAAATTAAGAAAAAAATTTCCTTGAAATTTACGGGTCTTTAAAACTTACTATTGAAAAATAAGAAAATGCTCAACTATTAAAGGAAAATACAGAACTGAAAATGTCAAATGAGAAACATAGAAAAGACATAGAGAAGTTTACAAATGGAAAAGAAAAACTTACTCAAATTTTAGGTAAACAAGTTGAACCTAAATACACTACTTGTTTGGGATACCAACCTGGACAGAGACAGTTCACTAAAACTCGATATATTCCTATGTTTTGAAAAAATTCTTCTTATTCTAGTTCTGGAAATCCCTATGCTTCAACTAGCTATTCATATGGTTATAGACCAACTAATGTTTATCTTTAAAAATATATTGATTCTATAAATTATATGAGACCTTTAAGACAAATATGGGTACCTAAAGCTTTGATTGCTAACCATTCTGGACCCAAGAAGATTTGGGTACCAAAATCATTTCCTATTTATATCTGTTTTGTAGGAAATCTGTTTGAAGAGTTCTCACAAGAAGGCATGGTACTTGGATAGTGGATTATCAAGACATATGTATTGGGATTATTCATGTTTCAAATGTTTAATAAAGGTTGATGGAGATTATGTCACATTTGGTGTTAATTATGATGGAAAGATCATCGGCCTAGGCCAGATTGGTAACTCTAATTCAGTTTTCATTTCTAAAGTTTTATTTGTTGATGGACTTAAATATAAATTGTTCAGTATTTCTAAAGTATGTGATGATGGGTTTAATGTGAAGTTTGAAAATGATTCTTGTAATTTTTTTAATTCTAAAAATGTTTTAGTATTTTCTACTTTAATAAATGAAATTATTTATACAGTTGATTTAAATTCCTTTTCTAAACAAAATGTTACTTGTTTAAATGTTATTCATAAAGAGTCATGGATTTGGCATAGAATATTAGGACACTACAACATCTATTCACTTAGACAATTAACTAGGATGAACTTAGTTAGAGACCTACCTAAACTTGAATTCCCATATGAAAAAGTTTGTAATCCCTGTCAAAAGGGAAAGCAACATAAAGTTTCTTTTAAATCAAATAAAGAAGTTTCAACTTCTCACCCTCTTGAGTTAGTTCACATGTATATGTTTGGACCATCATGTGTTTCTAGTCTAAATGGGATGCACTATGTCTATGTTTTAGTAGATGACTTTTCTAGATATACTTGGGTATACATCTTAGCTCACAAAAGTGAAGCTTGTTCTTACTTTGTTAAATACTCCAAATCTGTTGAAAATCTTAGTGGACATAAGATTAAAACTATAAGAAGCGATCATGGCTGTGAGTTTGAAAATCATGAATTTGAATCTTATTTCTCACACAATGGATATAGTCACATCTTTTCTGCTCCTAGAACAACTCAGTAGAATGGTGTAGTAGAACGAAGTAATAGAACCCTTCAACAAATAGCTAGAACCACGCTTAATGAATATGAACTGCCTATTGAATTTTGGGATGAAGCTATGAATACAACCTGTTATATTAGTAATAGAGTTTTAATTAGATTAGTTCTTAAAAATACCACTTATGATTTGTGGAGTAATATAAAACCTAAAGTTAGTTACTTTAGAGTAATTGGCTAAAAAGTTACTATTCTTAATAAAATGGATAATTTTGACAAGTTGAATTCTATGAGTGATAAAGGAATTTTTCTTGGTTATTCATTTACTAGAAAAGCCTATAGAGTCTTTAATAAAATAACCAAATGTGTGGAAGAATATTTTCACATCATGTTTGATGAAACTGATCCACATGAGCCTAAAACCTCTTTTGAAAATCTTGAGGATGATTTGAGTATTCTGAACCATAATGATAAATCTAAAGAACCTGCTGTAAAAACATCCAGTTCTAGACATATTCTAGAATCTGCTGCTATGGAACCCGAACCTATAAATGAACCTGAAATTTCTAGTCCTACCTTTACTAGATCAACAAGGATTCAAAAGAATCATCATTTGAAAGCTGTTTTTGGTAATCTTGATAGTGGGACACCGACTGGAGCTTCTCTAAGAAATCAGATTGAACATTAATACTTTCATTCACAGCTAGAACCTAAAAATATCAATGATGCTATGAATAATGAATTTTGGGTAATGGAAATGCAAGAAGAGTTAAATCAATTTGAATGAAACAAAGTCTGGAAATTAGTTGACAGACCTATGGACACTTTAACAATAGGAAAAAATGGTTTTTTAGAAATAAAGTATATAAATATGGAAACATAGTTAGAAACAAAGATAGGATAGTTTCAAAAGGATATATTCAAGATGAAGGTATAGACTATGAGGAAACCTTTTGACATGTATCCAGATTAGATGCCATTAGGATCTTACTTTCATATGATGCTCATCTAAATGTCATGTTTTATCAAATGGATGTCAAAAGTACTTTTCTAAATGGTTTTATTGTTGAAGATGATTTTTTCGAACAACCACCTAGATTTATTAATCCTCATTTTCCAAATAATGTTTTTAAACTCTCTAAATCCTTATATGGTTTAAAACAAGCTCCAAGACCTTGGTATGATAGACTTAGTAATTTTCTTATTTCAAAATGTTTTACTAAGGGGATTGTTCATCCAACTATTTTTATTAAAAGAATTTATAAAGATGTTTTAATAGTTTAAATCTATGTTGATGATATTATTTTTGGATCTTCTAAACTTTATTTATGTAATGATTTTTCAAGGAGTATGCAAAATGAATTTGAAATGAGTTTAATGGGAGAAGATAAATATTTTCTTGGATTTCAAGTGTTTCAAAATAAAAATGGTATTGTCTTGAATCAATGTAAATATACAAAGGATCTTTTAAAACGTTTTGTATTGGATAATATTAAAGAAAGTGAAACTTCTATGAGTACTGCTTGTAAATTGGATGCAGATGAAACTGAGAAACTTGTTAATCAAACCAATTATAGAGGTATGATTGGAAGCTTACATTAACTTACTTCTAGTCGATCAGATATTATGTTTAGTGTGTGTATGTGTGAAAGAATTCAAGATAATCCAAAAAATATCATTTAATTGTTGTTAAAATAATTTTTATGTATCTTAAACATACTGTATACTTAGGTTTGTTTTACCCAAAATGACAACCCTTGGAGTTAATGAGTTATTAAGATGCTGACTTTTTTGGATGCAAGTGGGATAGAAAGAGCACTTCAGGAACATATCATTTATTAAGAATGTCCTTGGTATCTTGGTGTAGTAAGAAGCATAATTCTGTAGCATTATACACTGCCGAAGTAGAGTACATAGCTGCTGGTAGTTGCTGTGCACAAATTCTGTGGATGACACACACTCTTTTGGAATATGGATATAACTTTAGGCATGTGTCAATCAACTGTGACAATACGAGTGCAATAAATATCTCGAGGAACCCTGTCTCTCACACATTTTCCAAACACAATGATGTAAGGCACCATTTCTTGAGATATCATTACCAAAAGGGTGATATTACTCTTGAGTTTATAGGCACTGAAAATAAACTAGCCGAAATTTTCACTAATCCTTTGAGTTCAGATAGGTTAAGGTACATTAGACATGAGTTATGAATGTTAATCCTCAATCGGTAGCTATCCTCACTGATGTAAAATCCTCACCGATGTAATATTATTACCGACGTAAAATTTACACCGATGTAACCTCACTGATAGAAATCCTCACCGATGTAAAACTCCCTGATAGAAAATTCTCACCGATGTGCGCTGTTTTAAAACTTCTGTCTGCCGCCAGAATATGAATCATTATTACTTTATTTCATTTTTTTATTTATTTTATGATTCCTAAATGATAAAACTATGGTCCGAGATACTTCTAAATTCACTGATCCTCAAACCTTAACCCTCAAACCTCAGCTTCCGAATCCTTATAGAAACATAAATCCTTCGAACCAGTGATAGAAAAAACCAAACTTCCTACCATAAGAAATGACTATGTTGAGTCTAAAACAAAGAATAAAAGGATCAAGAAAAAAGAAAGTGGTAGTGGAAGTGTTTCTAGAAATAGGTCAAGGAGATGACCAGTGAATCCTCATCTACAAAATCGAATTATTTTGATTGAAAAGGAACTGTGTGTAGAATGGATGCTACCTAGCAGATCGTTAGTACTAGATGTTCATGAAGATCAAAAATGGGAAGAGTGTTTTTCGAAAAACAATGGTCCTTACATTCCAAAATTAGTGAAACAGTTTTATGATTTGTTAACCTTTGAATAATCGTAGAATTAAAATCGAGTAACTTCTTTTGTGAATGGAATGGAGATATCGTTTTCATCTGGTGAATGGACTGAGTGATTGAAAAATCCACATGAAAGAGTATCTGGATGTTTCATGAGTGCCATGCCACCTACCATTGAAATTTTTGATTATGAGACTGCTTTGGAAGAGATGACTAGTGTTGGAAGTCAAAGACAAGTAGTTGTTGTAGAAATGGATGGAGAGAAAAAATTGTTGTTCAAATTTGTTCAACATGTCTTGATACCGAGGAGAAGAGACTTTCCCAATTTGAGATATCAGGATATCTATCTCCATAACCTCTTAAGAAATTGTGTAAAGGTTAATTTGTAGAGATTTCTGATGCTTCATATGGAAGATATGACAAGTCCGAAATCAAAGACAAATTCCATATTCATTGCTAAGCTAATATCTGTGATGATCAAGGTGGGGTTACTGAGTCTCAAGATGAGACAGGGGTAGTAAAGAATAACTTCTGTATCACAACTACAGTTTGTAAGTATATGAAAATAAATTGGAACCCTTGGAGAGGATAATGGTTCAATGATGACCATAGGGTGTATGACAAGATTAATCCTGTAAATCATCCTTCAAGACCAAAGAATGTGAGGGATCTAGGTCTGGGACAAAATGGAGAGGATCCAGAATATAGTGATGATTTAGAAGAGGAATATTATTGTGCGGATGAAGGAGGAGACCCAGACATACCTTCTAGCACAGCTCCTGAAAATCTAGATCAACATAAATAAGATAATGAATAAGATGCTTTAGAGGTTGTTGAAGTGGCTGCTGTAGAAAATGAAGAAGATTTTCATGAGAGTGAAGAATCTATGTCAGCTGATTTGAGCCGGAGTCCAGTGATTGGACAATATTTAGTACCTACTGAGGAAGAAAATGAAGTCGACAGACCCTTTCCAAATCCAGAAGACCATCCAACTACTGCAGTGGTGGAAATGATAGTGGAAGATTCTCCTCAGGATGAAAGACCTGTTGAGAATGCTGCTGAGCATGATGTTGAGATTGCTTTTATCCTAATTGAGTATTCACCCATTGAGGGGGATTATCAATATAAGTTTTTAAGTGTTAAAGTGGATGTTGGATTTAATGATTGGGTACACGACCTAGGTTTTATAGTCGGTGGTTGAGACTATTCAGATTCAGATAATGAGGCATCTCACAATAGTCCTATGATTACTTATTATGTTTATTCTGAGTTATTTCCTGAAGATGTGGTCAGAATTCATGACCTGGATACTTTAAATAAAAAGATTAAGGAATGTTTTTTGGAAGAGGTAAAGAAAAAGGATGTTTTTATGGTATCTTCAATTCAATCAGTTATGACTAACTCTGTGGTAAGTTTAGCCTCTGAAAGAGCATCTGTAGCAGTTTCACCTGCTGATTTGGTTACCAAGGATGATATGTATATCATAAGGGATGAGGTGAATGAATATTTTCGTGCCTCAGTTGCTGAGATGAACCAATGTCTTGCTGAATAAATGATTCTGCTGGAAAGATCATTTGAACTATCTCTTGCATGTAATTTATCAACTTTTATGGGAGAAATAGTTGAAGAAGTTAAAGAATGTCAGGCTCAAGTTTCTAGACATGAAGCAGATCATAAAGCAATAAAGGAATCTGTTGTTTCTTTAGACTCTTACATGAGCTCAAAATCCAAAGCTGATAAAGACTTAGCTTATGTGAAGAGTGTTGTAAGTCAGATGGTTTTAATATTTTCTAGTTTCAAAACTTCTATGAAAGATAATATTAAAACCCAGGAATCTGATATTCAAAATCGTATTAGTGGTTTGACGAAAAGCTTCAAAGAGACTATATCTTTTGCTGTTGGTTCTCTTGCATCTAAACGTTCAATGGATTTGAATTAATTTTGAGCTATGATGAAAGAGAGGTCGGTTCTGCTTCAACCAGTGGCTCTGTGGCCTCATCTGAACTAAGCAGAGATGTTCTCTTTACCAGAGATTCAGCCAGAGAAATTATGAAGATAGTCCAAGACTACATGAGATAAGACTCTTCCTCTGAAAAATAATTAAAAGAAAATGCGGAAACCTATTTCTCCAAAATTTACTCAAAGACCCAAATAACCAGTCATTTTATGCTTCTGATTGAGAATATGAAACTGCCTCCTATCAATCAAGCCTTCAGAGAAAAAGTTAGCAAGCTAAAATAATTGACTCCAGCTTTCTACAAGTTTATGGAGAACAAGGATGACTTCATATCCACTATGAAGAAAGGAGGAAGAATCATTATGGATTTCAGAAATATGTTGCTGCTTTTCTGCATGTTGATGCTAGGATAGTAATTGTCCCTCCTGCTTTTCCTGCCTCTGCCTCCACTGCTTCTCCAATTCAGATGACTCATGTTCAAGCCATTCGATGCCTCACACCTATGATCACACAAAGGACTACTCAATAAAGTCCAGGAATAGTGTCAGTTTCTCAGCCTCCTGTGGTAATTTCCATAAATCCTAAGCCTTCACCAGGATCCTCACCACCTACATCATCTTGTAACCCATAGGGAAAATCTCACATTGATGATGTGGATCGATCCAGTGGCTGGACTGTTTGATAAGAATCCTATGTATTTTGTGTTATGTCTTTGTAATTTTTTGTCACATTTAATACATGTGATTTTCTTCTATTCTTATTGTTCCACTTATCTTTGATATTTCCCACTTTTTGATTATCACAAAGGGAGAAAAATATTTTACGAAGGAGGAGAAATACTCTCTAAGTATCAAAAGATGGAGAGAAATTAATAAAAGGGGGATAAATTTTACCTATGATCTATCCTGCTTTGCCTCTTTGATACCACTAAATTTTATCCTCTAATACCAGTGCCTTTTCTCTCATCTTCTGATATAATTTCATTTAGTTATCTGATGTTCTCTGATACCACTAAATTTTACCTTTGATATCATGGCTTTTTCTTTTATCTCTGATACATTTAATTTTATCTCGGATAAATTATGTTTTATACCATAATTTTTTCTCTGAGACAATTGAGATTAATTATATATCCTCTGATACATTTTTATAAAAAAATGATAATATCATAAATTGTGATTATCAAAAAGGGGGAGATTTTTGACCTCACCTGTTTTGATAATCCCAATTATGCTTTCATAGAATTTGATAATCTCAATCTAATTTTTTTCTAGATATTAATTTTTTCAATCTATGGTCAAGATGATAATAATATTAAAATAATCTCTGAGATAGTTTAATCCTTGTTTATCCATGTTTATATTAGTTCTGAAGTAATTTTAACCCATTCAGATATGTTGTGTATGAAATAGACAAGTATTAAGTTATAGATCTGCGTTTATCTAGAGCTACCGGTACTCAGTCTACCGATAGAATTAGTCTACCGATAGATAGAGTCACCGATACACTATGGTCACAGATTTGTACAGAGATACCGACAGACTGACCAGATATACTGATAGAAAGAAATCTATTGATAAAACCAGTTAATAGATAGTCACCGACACATCAGAGTTACCGGTAAGCAGAAACAAAGTCTACCGACAGAACATACGAGCTACTGATGTGCATGTCTACTAGTAGTTACCAGTAGATTAAACCTACTGATATGAGTACTGAATCACAAACCAGAGCTACCGATAGAAGTCTGCTGATAGTATAAGTCTACCAATAGACTACTAATAAAAAGATCTACTGATGGAGAGACAGCTACCGATAACAAGAGCTACCAATAGAACTAAAGTCACTGGTATATGAGCTACCGATGCAAGTTCAAAAGAGCTACTGATGGAATGTTTTGTGACACAAAGACCACCATGCACGTCTACCAATAAAAGGATACTCATACTAGACCAACCAGTCAAACCCTATACTTTTCATTATTTATTTATTTTGCAAACAGTTGCATTTGATGGTTTAATGCAGTTATTTTTATTTAATGATTTCCTTTTCATGTTAGGGAACCATACCGAGTACCCATGAAAATGGTGATTATTCTTTTCTGCTAAAGCTGAAAGCTATAAAGGGATGGAAAGAGAAAACGGGATATAGACATGATGCATATGACACTCCTTGAAGGCACTAAGAAGACACCTGAAATGTGAAAGATCCAAGAGCTGAACATCATTAAAATGTGAAGCATTTTTCTCTAATATACATCCATACTCCAAGAATCATGGATGTACACGAAGAAACTTATTCTAGAGGAGAACACTAGCTGAATCTTGAGTGAATAACTACAACAAACACTTCATGCACTCAGACTGCTATGCAGGACCATGAATCAAAGAAGAAAATTACACTATGTTTTTTGAGAAGAACCAGAGAAGGACTTAGAAGCATTTCTGATAAACCAAACGAGTCCAGAGCTGCATTGCTAATCACTAAAGCATTTATAAACTCAATCATACTTCTATTTAGTGATTCTATCTTTACATTTTGATCAGTGTGTGTACCCTGTTTATTTTATACACACAGTGTCTCCTAAGCTAAACTGTAGGATTCTTAAATCCTCACTCAAGATCCATGACTCTTTGTTTCCCACTGTGGATGGTGGTAGAGGTTGGGTAAGACCTAAACAGCCTGTGTGCTATTGTTTGTTTTTCCCACGAAGAACTGTGGTAGGGGTATTTGTACTTGGATAGTATTGTACTGTTGTTTACCCCCGATCCAAGGTGTGGATCAATTTATATAAATTATTGAGAGGACTAAGTCTCGGCTTGAGACTGGACCTCTGGGTTAACTTTGCTACGCTTTTATTTTAAGTCTATAAGTATTACATATATATTTAACATATTCTGATGCTTATTTCTTTGAAATAAAAAACTATTTTAATACTACTTTGATAGATAAATTCCCAAGTGATTATACTTATTGTAAACCAGTATGATAGTTTGAAAAGATTATTTAATATTCAAATTAAGTTAACTGAGACCTAATAAATATTTGAGAAACTAATTGAACCTTTACACTATGAATATATTCCCTACAGTTTATCTTTCTTTTTAAATTGGGGGTTTTTAAGAGAAATATTTTTAACAGAAATTTTATTTGGAACTAAATTCACCCTCCCTCTTGAGTATCCACTCCGACCAACATTTTCAATGTAAATTCAATATTTTTTTACAATTTATTAAAAAATGAAACATTTAAAAAAACATTTAAAAAACTCAATATAAGATAATTATGATATAATGATTTAAAAATTAATGTTTATTTTATCAACTAATTTTTCTTAATGATTAATAATTTATTTATCATAATCATTACAAAAAATGAATAAAAATCATTTTTGAAGAAAACTTTTTTTTGATGAATTAAATAACAATACTAAAAATTGATTGATTATTATATATTAATTTATAAAAAATTATATTGAGTATGAAATATAAATATATTTTTTAAATCGGTTAAAACTATTCCTTGCCCCAAATTTGGAAACATGGTTATAATGGTTAAATAATTATTGTGTTGTTTATGATTGGTGTTTTATGTCTTTCATGATATCATGAATAAACATACCATATTTGTGTGTAATGTAAGCTATTGAATAGATTAAATTTATTTAAAAATAAGTATATCTTAATTTAATGGGGTATTACATTCTATTAAAATATTGTTGTTTCATTTTTGTACGCTATTAAACATATTTTAATTCTTTTTAAATCTTGGGGAGTCACTTCCATCCCCCATTAATAAATTTAATCCTCATAATTTAATATTTATATTAGTTATCAAAATATGGAGATGATAAAATACCTTCATTATAACCTCGTATCAAAGGAAGGGTTTTCAAAACAACATCTTGATAAGTTAAAATGGTAACTGCAATGGCCATAGAAAATACCACATAACTAGGATTCCATGCAAAATAACATCAGAGGGAGGTGTAGATTTGGATATTAAGGACATGTGTAAATAATCGTTGATAATTATTGAGTCCATTAATCATAATAAATTTAATGATCAATGGAATGTTAAGGGTGTCAAAAGCATTCATCTATAATGATTTCAAAGACCATTTAACATATCGAAAATGAACATTATCAGATAAATTATTATTTTGATGATATTTTTCATAGATTATTTGAATTCTTTTACTGTCTAGACTAAATGAAAAAATAAATATACTTACTTTTCTCATAGAATTTCCGTAATTAATCAATGTCCTCCCTAGTCTCATATTTTTTCATATTATTAGTATCCATATAATTTCATATGTATGAAGAAATAAAATAAAATAATAATGGATATTGTAATATCTAAAATGAAAACAAAAAATTCCTCATAACAATAGACCTTAACTACAACCAAAATTATCATCATGATGTAATATGATACCTAAAATTTTTAGTGATCCCATTCTGAAACAAATTTAGAACATAATCACAATGACAATTATTTTATAATATATAGGTTATAGAAATAAATGTTATTATTGTATATCAACCCATTTAATTTAATATAATAATTTCATATAATCCAAGATATCATATAGGCTATTAGTTGGCATTTCACCCTTGTCGACCTTTAGTTGTGGGATCATGACCCATGGCCTTTCCAATTTTGATGTGTTATCTCCCAACTTATGAGATCTCATTTTACATAAAATAAAATCATTATAATATTTCATAAAATAAAATGAATATATATAAATATTTAAATATTTTTCAAAGATTATTCAAACCCAAATGGTTATCTATACCTTAAAAATCATGTCCAACAGAAGTGGGGGAATAATTCACATTAACCTAATGAATTACTTATACATAAAACCAAAAAATATATATGATCTAAAATTTCTGTAATCACAATAATATCAATTAACATAAAACATAAAAAATACTATATAAAGTCTCACAAATGGTTTACCTTTGAAAAATATTGATCTCCTTAGAGGAATGACCAATTCACCAAATAGAACAGAATCAATTGTAAAAGGAAAAAATTGATTTTCCACACCTTTTTCATTCGATAAAGATGATTTAAACCAAGAGTAAATAACATTGAACACTAATTATAATAATTTCCCATATCATTGCTATTAAAAAAATATCACCATTGACGAGATAAATATTATTTCATTATTTTATTGTTCAAACCTCATTCATTTGTAGTCAAAATCCTTATAACCAACTATAAAACCCGAGTAAAAATTTCCATATACTAAAATACATTCCCCCAATTGTATTTTAATTCCCATAGAGCATATTCCGATCTTACCTGTAATATTATTAGTTGGTTTCTTACCTATATCCTTACACATTGAACATTTCTAACCATTTCCATCTCATGGAACATAAGTATTGGAAAACTACATCCCAACATTCTCATTATAATATACTTTTTTTCTTGTAACTTTTAAATTATCATGAATCCAAATATCTTCATATGGTTGGTTTTAATCTTGATTATGTTATGCTAATTTTACTATCAATTTCCCAAAAAAATCTAGTATGTACCTCAACAAACATGTTAAAAAATTTCATATAAAGACACTGAATCTTCTTCCATTTTCCTCAATTATAGTAATGTATATCCTAACTAGATCAACCTTATGTGAATATTTATTAGGAAAAATATTATTAAATGTGTCCCACTCTGTAGTATCAATTTCATCATTCTTTTTGTAATTATTTAACAAATACCACCATCGACTGATTTCACATTCCAAATGACAAATCGAAAGAGTTCACTTTTGATGTTCTAAAAATACCATGACATAAAATATCATTTACAAAGGATTGATCCATCAATCAGATACCATAGGTTCAGATAATCCACTAAATAATGTGGGATATTACCTTAGTAAATTCTCTACTATAAAATTGTTCCTTCGTGGTAGATTGGGCTCCACTCTATAATGGACACTAATACCATTTATGACTTGTTTCAATTGGTCCATCCAATCAAGAAATAGTCCATTCCATTTCAAAAAATATTGGTATACTTGTTTAAAAGTATATTTTACTCTTTTTTCCATCCCACTATAGATACCATGTTTCCTCTGTAAAAAAATCATTCTAAATGGAAGAAGTTTAGATGAATCAATATGCTAATCATAAAATTCTATATCATTTTAACATATCCATAAGGTAAAATATATCAAGGTAATAAAATTAACATTTTCTTAACATCAATATTTATCTAAAAATTCATATATAGGAAACATTAATTTATGCTTATTAAAAATTAAATAATCTTTAGTTTTATGTGAATATTTATTTCTATTTCATTTGAGTATCTTTTTATTATTATATTTTTAGAGAGTTTGGACATAACTCATACATAAAAAACCAAAAATATTTTCTGAGCACTTCTAATTCATATACCATTCCCCCATAATATAAATATTATAAAATAAATCAATGTTTCTTTTTATGGAAAATATCTATGAAATTTTACATTACTTCTTCAATTACCATACCCATCCATAAGCCCTATGAAAAACATTTATAAATGTTGGATGAGAATAAAATCATAGAATGGGACATAAAAATAAATAATACTATTATTCAAGTGAAAACAAGAAAACTCATATAACAATTAACATTATCATCAATGTTCCTTGAGATTACAGAATAAAATATTTTCACCTGAAAAAAAAACTCATTTTTCTCAATTGAATCCTAAAAACATTACATGAAATTAAAAAACCATTTTACTGAAATAGATATTTGTATTAATAAAAACATTTTAGAACCAATTTAATTTTAATAACCATATTTCTATCTTTTAATATAATCATTACAAAATTCATCAAAGAGCTATAATGTGGATCACTGTTCTTATATGATATATAGAGCTCCACCATTTTTCATTTTAAATCATGGGACTCAACCATTCATATATGATATATTAGGCTCACCCATGAGCTATAATATGTCTCAAAACTACATATTAGATAAATCATGCTCACCCATTTCATATAATTCTAATAAACCATATAATTTGTAAACTAATTTCATTGAAAAAACCATTGAAAAACTCTAATAAACCCATAACTAATACACATTGGGATAAAATTAACCATTCCATTTAAAACCCCATTTTAAATATAGATGCTTCCAACTATAGATAAATAGTATTATTCATTGATGAAAGCATGAATTCTTTCAAAGGAAGTAGAAAATCAAATAATGGCTATGATAATAGAAATATTTCTTTCAACTTGGATATTAATAATAGAACATTCCTTTTGACATCTATGAAAATGTTATTTATAAAACGCATAAAAATATTCATTCTGAAAAAAATAGAAAATAAAGTAAAATTAGATAAAAATTTAACATTACAAATCTTTTATATACCTATGAATATTTTTATAAAATCATTTTAAAAACATTGACATGGGAAATAATGATTTAGATGGGGAGAAATAAAAGGGATTTATTTAGAAAATTCACTAAATATTTGAATTATAAACCCCCTGAAATAATACAATTAGAAAAACTATAAATACATTAAGAATATAAAAAATCATGATAAATAATGTCTAATATATTGTATATACACATTGAAAATTTTTATATGTTTATAACATCAAAACATTCCATAATGAAAGAAAATTAAAATAATTTCCCTTACCTAGAGTCTGGTTTGTCATGTGTGTCTTTATATTCCTGGATAATAAAAATATGTTAATTATTTATATTCATGAAAATAAAATTAATTCTTTCCTAATTATATTTACATATTAAATTGTTTCTAAAATTACTTAATAATTATGTTTACATTGGTTGTTTTGACATTATTCGGCTTATGTGTCAAAATTGATTTATAGGTTTACTATGGTCAAAATGGTCATAATTCATAATTATCTTGAATAATAATAATGAAATGTTCATCATATTTATTCATAAATTATACATTTAAGACCAATCATGTAACATGTAATTTATATGTGAAGCATGATGCCTTTATGGAGATGGTAGGTCGTATATTCACATGAGTAACATTTCCATTTTTCAATGCTCATTATAGAACAGTTTTTTGGGATATTTTATCTTCAAATAATGATAATAATACAATATAAATAATATTAAATATCCACATACACTTAAATATATCATTTATGTTGTGTGATGATGAAAACAGAGTCACATATCTTTATAAATGTGGTAGTCAACATGTTCACGAAGAACTCAGTGAGGGATATGTTAAAAAATAAAATGATATATTATGTTTTAATAATGGTAATATGTAATTATGATCATAATTATATAATTTATATAAAATAATATCATTATCTTTTCACTCAACAATTTCTGTATAAAATGTTAGTGAAGAACGTAGCACATCACGTGATGAGGCGGTTGTCCACCGTATCCAAGAATGACATTAACTTATACAATACAGAATAGATGATAAGAATATATATACGATATAATAACCACATATTCATAATTATTTTATAAATATCACATATATACTTTATATTCATAATCATACCATATTGGGATATGTTATAATGGAAAAATGAATAACATCGTTTCGCGAGGCACTAGTCCTCTGTAAACATGAATGATGATTTATTGAGCAATTTGATGTTAGAATACATTTATTTAGGTGATTAAATTAAAATAATAAAATATAATTTTAATTAATATACATACATTATTATAAAATCATGGTTTAAATATAATTTAAGGGGTTGCTGGAAGAAATAAAATAAAAATGCTTATTGAAGAATGCTACCTCTTGTTTGGGAAACCTATATTTTCCCCAAATGTCATTATTGGTTTCCCTTATGCCCAAAATATTACTTATAAGACGATATTAATGATTTAAATAATGTAATTTTCCTTTTTATGGTCTATCCAAATAGAGTTGAAGCTGTGAAAATGAGAGAAGATGGGGTCTTATTTTGTAATTTAGCTAGGGTGAAATTTTTGTAGATTCCCTAATGTATTATCTTTTTTTAAGAATATTTTACCTAAATTTCGTAAAATATAAATCAGTAAATTTATAATTTGGATTTTGGTTTAAAATTCCTCTATAAAAAATAAAAATATTTTAATCAGGATATTACATAGTTTTTATGTTTATTCGATTTTACCCATTTTTTACCATAGTAACTTGTATATTATTATTTATATACGTAATTTATAATTTAATTATGAAATTATATAATATATAGTAGATAATATAGTCCTAATAATTATAAATATCTAATCCTATTTAGTAAACTAAAACCCTTTGTGTGTGGAAAACTAATTTCAACAAAAACACTGGAAACAATGTTTTAACCATAACCATGCTAATTGAGTTTTTATTATTTCAAGCAAAATAGAGTAATAATAAAAGAATAATTGTTCCACAAATGGAACATATTTGATATTTATTACCATTTGGACGTATATTTTAGAAATATTTAACTTTTTGTAAATTTAAATAATTCATTAATATCACAATTATTAAAAAATTATATTGTTGTCAATTTTTAAAACATTCATTTAATATACATTTATAAATATATCAAATTATGGGATTTAAATATAATATTTTAACTCAATTTTCTTATTATATATTAATCTAAAATATTAATGAATATATTAATTCATTAAAATTTCCTATATATAATATTTTTCTATCATTTATTTCATTTTATTATTAAAAAAAGATTCCTACATTGGCGTTTCTTATGCATTTTAAGTAATTATTTCATCTCTATAGAATTTAAATAAATCATCATGGTCAAAAAAACATATTTTTTATTTCAAAATAATTTCTTTAATAAATGTATATTTTTTTCCCTATCCCAATGATTTATTTATATTAAATTAAAATAATGTTTGTTTTTCTAATTTTCGTTACATAACTAATTATATACATCAATTTCTTAGAGAAGTGTCCCAAAATGTAATTACAATGTATATTAAGATGATAGTTAGTGAAATTAGGCCATCTATTTTTCATTTTCCTTGTTTCTATGTCATTTAACACATTATCTACTAAGTTAAATCCTCTATTAATGTTATGTTTACCTTAATTATAGTAATCAATTTAACTATTTTCCCTTATAATTATGACAAAATAAATCAATTTTCCCTTATTTTATAATTAAAAATATGGTGATTCCACTTATAGAATACATTTTTTGAAATTAAAATCACTTGAATAGAAGAATTTAATTTAAAATAAATCCAATAAAGGTGACCAGAAATCAAATTTTCAAATGGAAAATATATCATAAGATTACTACATTTTTATAATCTCAAAATTCAATGTGAAAAAGATTATACAGATAAAAATTGATTAATACTTATATAAGTTAACACATTTTACTTTAAAATAAATTCAAAATATGATTTATCATTATAAATAACTTAAACAAAAAGGTTTTTTTCAATTAAAATATTGTATTTTTCACTATTCAACAAACACATAAATATTTTAAGAAAAATACATAAAATTCAACCTAAGATTATATATATTATCTAATTTAAAATTTTAATTTTGTTTCATAAGATACTTTTCCTAAAAGTTCTAAAATATAATTATTATATTTTCTTACAAAAATAAATAAAAATCATTTTTAAAGAAAATATGTTTTTGAAAAATAAAATAACTTTACTAAAAGAATATTGATTAGTTGATAAGATTTTTCTAATAAATTATATTTAGAACAAAAATATGTATATTTCATAATGTATTTAATACTATTCATACCCACAAATTTAGCAGTTATGTTATTGTAGTTATATATTTCGCATTTAATTTAAACTCGGTGTTTCATGCCTTAGACACTATCAAGAATAAAAATCTGAAAGGTCTATGTACCATGAGATATTGAAGATATTAAGTTTATTAAAAATTAAATATGTCTTAATTTCATGGGGTGTTACATTCTCTTCTAATCGTGGTGTTTCAAGTCATATATGATATCGAACATATTTTTACTCATTTAAATTATTAGGGTGTTAAAATATTAATATCCTTTTAGAATTTTTATGTTTCATTATGGATACTATAATATAATTCCTTATAAATTTATATATTTCTTATGATGATGATGGTCATTGGATAATTATATGAAACCTACCACTTTCCAATTTTTGAATTAAGATATAATGAAATAAATAACGATCATATGATACCACCATTAAATTTTCCAGATGGATAATGAATATGTTATGATTTTATTTTTATGAAACCAATTTATTATGAATTAGTTATGTTATGATTATATTTTTAATATTTATTGTAACTATTCAAAACTTATGTATGGTTTTAATTTTATTACCGGTAGGTCCATAATTATTTATCCATCAAATAAAATGGGTAAATATAGATATCTCAAGTGATAATTTGGACTGGAATAAAGATTGAACAATATAGAGTAATGGACTCAACCCAAAATAATTGAATTGGGATTGAACCATAACTAATGAAATGATATTATAAAGAGTGACCTCAATCCCAAATGATAGTCTTGGCAATGATTATTGAATAAAAAATATTTTCCTTGGATTATGTGTTTGACACAAACATATATATAATTCCTATGATATGTTACCATAGCACATGATTGATTTTTAATGATGTAACATAATTATGAAAAATTAATTTCAATATTACAATACCTTATTCCATGATTCATGATTATATATCATTGACTAATTTTATATAAATTTATTAATTTATTAATGTTTACTAATAACTTTATGTTTATTCTCCTATAATATCATTTATTTATATTTCTAATGTTTACGCTTAATAAGATTCTTATATCACACTTTATTATTGTTTTCCCCCTTAATTATGACTAAATAATTAATATAATATATGTATAGTAAATGTACTATGTGAAATAAAAATTAGGGGAGATATTGAAGATATTTTTTGAAATAAAATGATTCTGCGTTAAATTTCCAAAGAAACTACAACACTACAGTTCTGAGGTGCGTTTCTTTATTATATTTATTTAATATTAATATTAAATTATGTAATATTTATTTTTAAAATTCTTTAGTAACATCATCCTTCATTTTTATTACATAACATTCCATTACGTTTTACAAACAGATGATCTTTAATGTTCAATGTCTTTCAAATAACGTACATAATACATGAAAACATAGTTAATTATTTTAATCCACTTATAAGGATTTATAATAGGATCATCCTATGTAAAATTACTATATCTCCTAACATGAGTGATACGTTAAAAGAAAGGGTGATCACAAGCCGTAGTACGGGTAACCAAGGTAAATAGTGTACTTGTGATATTAATAATAACTTGATAAAATACATAATGACATGAGTAATGGAGAAAATAGAATATGATAACAAAAAAATATTAATCATTACTTGAAAATGTGGATACAAAATTTAATTTATACATTCATAACCAAATCACCAAGGTCCATCCCTAAGATTTATTAAAAACATCCATGGTTATTCACTAATGTATCGTAAAATTTGTCATCTCTAGATATTAATTTCATTACCCAATGAATTAGAGTTCTATCAGGAATCACAATTAATATGCCATTATTTTCATGTGAGCCTCCAAGTACAAAATTAAAAATTTCATAAAGAACCAAAAGAGAATAAAATAAATGGTTTTCATATAAAAAACGTGACGTAGAAAAAAGTGCTTAAAATATGATCATTATGTCATTTATAACCCATGAAAAGGGAACAACGGTTTTATGTATGTCAATTCCAAAATAAAATTTATCATTTACTGTCTTGATGAATACCCAGGAAATGAAATAGGTTATGTTATTCACATAAATAAAATATGTGAATTTAATGAGAAAAAGATAGAGATTTTGAGATAAAAACTATTCACCATAACATATATGAATCATTGTTTTAGAAAACATTAATAATTGATGAGACATGGGAATAAGATTCATAAAGGAGTCGTAATATAGTATATGGATGGAATAAAATGGAAATAAAAACATGTTATGTAAATTTTGAAGACATACCACATAAAAGATAACTTGAAATGAAAAGAGAAGTGGAAAATTCCATTTTATTAAAGAGTAACGTCAAAAACTCTAAGATCAAGACCTTAGGGGATTAAGGACACCTTGAGAGGACTCAATGAGTGGTAGAACTAGAAGAAATTCATGGAGAAGAAATTTATAAATAAATTAAATGAAGTAATTAGTGTTTATTTATACAAAAAGTGAAGTATTATTTTATTAATTTCAAAGTACACCTCATTAGTGTTATTTGAAAACCCGTGGGCATAACCATTGTATTTTAAAATGGAATTAGACACTTGGGAAACCTCATATTATAAGTTAATACATAAGAGTATACAAGAATCTTATCTTACTCATTACATCATAATATCATTTTTATGATTTCATTAAACATACAAAAAAATCAAAATAGTATTTTGATTATACAGTGAATATTCATCAGTCTCAAAAAATTCCTAAAAATTCAACCTATTCATTTATTATGTTTAGAATTTAAAAGTGAACTCCATTTCATTAAAATTAATTTCATTTAAAATTAAGTAAATTAAATTAAATACTATTTCTTAACAAATAATATCTAAAATATTTATTTACTTATAATTTTATATATTTATATGACCTTACCACTTAAGATAACTAAAACATATTTATACATCCATAGATGAGGTTAATATTCCATTGGTAAAACTGAAATTCATAAGGGTAAAATTATTATTCCAAAGGATATAGTTATAATTCAATATAAAATAATTTTGATATTATTAAACCACATTTCTCTCCCGGAATACAACCATGTTTGTCTAATTTTTGAAAATCATTTAACAGAAAAATTTATTTAATAATAAAATATTTTTTTTTCTATTTATAAAATTCTCTTCATCAAAAATCTCTATTCATAAATTACAATTAATTAAATACTAAAAATTGAACCATCTCCAAAAACATAAAAAAATAAAATTGAGGTTTATTTTTAAATTTGATATTCAAAAATGATTTTTATTTTACCATAATAATTCCTTATTTATGAGAAATTCTTATGAAGTGCAATTTTTTACTTCTACAATCAATGTATTTAATTTTTATTAATTTAAAACATATTTTATTAATAAAATCAATTCTTAAAATAGAAATTATGAAGAAAAATCTTTATTTATTCCAAGGGATTACAAAAATTAACTAAGGTCTCATTACATAAACCCTTATAACACCTTCATAGGACCAAAGAGTACTGTATGTAATAGTGATAGAATCATGGGGAGTATTAGACCACATTAACCATGTGGTGGTTTTTATCATCATGAACTTCTCCCATAAGTGATTTTTCTATTTCTTAATATGTTTATGTTCAACTTATGCTTGGTCCAAATAAAATCCTAGTGACAGAAACTCCTTCCCAGTCCCTGAAAAATGTGCTTAGTATGGATCGAGTCTACAAAATGAGCTATCAACTCTTCGTTCTGAAATAATAAACTATTCCATTTATATATATAATCACCAATCCTAACATGAAGATTATAGTTTACAATGTTTATATAGTCAAATGGTCATATAACAGTAGAAAAAAAATTGTATAATATCAATTTATCTCAATTTATTAATAAAGGGAAATAGTTTTTTGGAGTATAAACAAAAATAACATACATTTTCATGAAATAATTATTATCCAAAATTTCTGTTTCTTTACATTATTCCACTTTTATAAATTTCATCCCCCAGATTTCAACTCTTACCCTCATAAGAGAAATGTTGTGGGTACTTCTACATCATAGTTTTATCCAATTCTCACATGAAATATTCATATTTAGGGTTACTCTAAAACACTTTAACAAGGTGGGTAGTATTCTGGTGTAGAAAATTGTCTTTATGATCCAAGATATCCACCGGCTGCTCCACAAAAGAGAGTTCATGTTCCATTTTCACCACCCTGAGATTTATTACATGTGAAAAGTTATGTATGTACTTCCTCAAGAGGGATATGTGGAAACGTAATGAAATTGAACTATATTTGGATGAAGTTAAAGCTGAAAGGACACTACTCCTATGATATCAAGGATTTTATAGGGGCCAATATACAGAGGGATGAGCATCCCTTTCCTTCCAAAATGCACGATTCTTTTTTGTGCATGAATTTGAATGAAGACATTGTCACCAACATCAAACGCCAAGTCCCTTCGACAGTGGTCGATATATATCTTCTACCGACTCAGAGCTGCCTTAATGTGTTCTTGGATTTCATGAAACTTTCTGTCATCTATTTCACCAGATCAGGACATAGAGGAATTATTTCACCAGCTTCATCCCAATAAGTAGGAGTTATACTTCTCTTTCCATATAGTGCTTCATAAGGATCTATTTGAATGCTTGAGTGGAAAATATTTTTGTAAGATAACTCAATAAATGTGAGATTTTGATCCCCCCCCCCACCTTTAAATTTGATTGAACATGTTATCAGTATTTCATTGAGTGTCTGAATAGTCCTTTTATATTGGCCAATAGTCTGGGGGTGATATGCATACTGAAATTCAATTCAGTACATAGATCATCTTGAAGACTTCTCCAGAATTTTGTTGTGAACCATGGGTCATGATTTGATATGATGGAGAGTGGAACCCCATGAAACTTTTCTACATCCCCCATGAAAATCCTAGAAAGTGGATACAGAGGTAAATCTTCCCAAATAGAGATAAAATGGGTAGTCATAGTGAGATGGTCCACTATAACCCCTATCATATTGTTTACTTTAGATGTTCTCAAGAGATCATTGAAAAGGTCCATAGTGTTACTTTTCCACTTCCATGTTGGTTTGGGTGGTGGTTGTAATACCCCGTTAGGATGTTTTTCCTCATACTTCACTTTCTAACAAGCTAGGAATCTTGTTGTGTAGTATAAAGTCTCCCTTTTCTTGTTATCCTACCAATAAATATCATGAAGGTCCCTATAATATTTTTTTACTTTTATGATGAATAGGTAATGTAGATCTATGAACTTCATAAATCACCTCCTTGATTATTTCCAAAATTAATGGAACACATAGTCTTATAAGAAATTTTAATACACCTTCTTGATCAATATTGAACTCCAGAAACTTCCCATACTTCATAGCCTCAAACTCCTTCTATAACAAATAATATTAATTTTTGGATTTCGTGATCTTCCCTAGTAATTATGGTTAATGAATCATTTGGGATAGGGTTGATGATTTCCCTTCCATTAAAATTACCATGTCCAGTTTCACTTTTACTTTGATAAAGGAATCTCCTTGGATCCTCATCATTGCATGAACAATCAGTTCTTTCATACTTAGTGCATCGACAAATTTTTTTTCTCTTCCTGAGTGATAATGAATTGTATAATAATAGTATTTAAGAATAAATAACCACCTCCTCTATCTCATGTTAAATTCATTTTGTGTGAAAATATACATCAAAACTTGATGGTCAATATATATCACACTTATCTCCATAATGATAGTTCCTCTAAATCTTCAAAGTAGAAACAATCACAAACAACTCGAGATCATTCATAGAATAGTTCTTCTTATGTGACTTCAACTGTGGAGATGCATAATAAATTACCTAGTCATTATTCATTGGGACTCCCCCAATCCAATTTAGAGATGCATCACTAAAAATAATGAATCTTTTTCTGCTTGAGGATAGTATTGAAAAGGGTGCAGTAACCAATATCTTCTTCAGCTCTTAGAAACTATCCTCATACTCCTTTTTCCAGAAGAACATAACCCCTTTTCGAGTTAACCTGATTATTGGATTAGAAAGGCTTGAAAAGTTTTCCAAAACACTCTTCTAATATCCCTATAATCCAAGGAAACTACGAATATTAGTTATTTTTGTAGGTTGAGGCCCCTCTTATACAAAATTTTCCTATGAATTGTCAACTATGATTCCATCATTGGTTATATTTTCCCCCATGAAAGAAACTTTTTGTAACCAAAATTCAAATTTTCTAAACATTCCAAAAATCCCCTCCTTCCAGAGAGTTTTCTAAATAACCCATAGATAATCCTCATGATCCCTATGAATTTTGAAATATAGCTGAATATAATTTATAAAAACTACTAAAAATTAATCATGGTAGTCTTTAAATATTCTATTCATCAAATCCATAGAAATAGAAGGATTATTATTCAATCTGAATTGCATAACAAAAAACTCATAATTCCCATTTCTTTTTCAGAAGGCAGTTTTTGTAATATATTATTTCTTTACCGTCAATTTGTGATAACCAGATCAAAGATTAATCTAGGAGAATAATTGATCCCCAAAATATTGGTCAAATAAGTCATCAATTATTGGAATATGGTATTTGTTATTCAATGTGATCCCATCTGGTTCTCTATAATCAATGCATAACTTCATTGATCAATATTTATTCTTTACAAAGATAACAGGTGATCCCCCAAAAGACACACTTGGATAGATAATCCCCCTCTCTAAATCATATGGGAGTTTCTTCTTTAATTCATATAGCTCCAAAATCTCCATTCTATATGGGGATTTTGAAATCATCTTGGAACCAGGCATGGGTTCAATGGATAACTCTATCTCACATTCTGGGGGAGGATCATGTAACTTATCATGATATAAATCATTTTATTCCTGAACTATGGGGAGATTATATATCCCAATAATATCATTTAGTTCTTTTTATTCATATATCAACTCTATAATAATGTTTATAGGAGGTTATTCTAGACAAATATCAGGTTGAGATATCTCTCATTAGAAGAAAACTGTTGGTTTTTTTCAAGACTACTAATAATTCCTTATATCTGCATTTGATCTTAGCATTATACATTGAGATCCAATCCATCCATAGTATAATTTTGAAATAAAAAATGGGAATGGATACTATATTTTAAAAAATATTGTTCTCACTAAAGTAAATACATGAGTTTCAAAAAACATTAGATTCTTGTTTAATCCATCCAGGAGTCTTGACTGATAACTCTAATGTTAGAAGCTCTAGGATTAATTATATATTATTTGAAATCATTGAGGATATAATGGATTTCCTAGAACCAGAATAAAAAAATGTACTTGTTATATTTGAGAGAACAATAAGAATACTAGCCACCACATCATTTGGAGCTTCAAATTCAACTATTGCGGTAGCAAAAGCACAACCATGCTCTGTTGGCCTATGCTAAGGCTAATAGTGATACCCCATTATTTCCCTCATATTGGGATAATGGCTGGAAAAGAGCCCAATATACCCACACATAATGCATTGGATGTCAGTTAGGGCCTACATCATCTTCCCTTTGTCATTGGTGTTGGCATGTTTAGGCCTCACCTCACTATGACAATTCTGAGAAATTTGGACTTCTCATCCACACTTCTTACATTTCCCACTCCAGAGCACATAGTGCCCTGAATACTTATTCCCACATTTATTAAATTTGGGATGTTTAACCCACATTCCTCCTCTTTCTTAATCTAATACCCTCCCCAAGAATTAATACATTGATATCTTCTTTTTATTGGATTTGTGAGACCATTGTGTCTCACCAACTATAGTTTGACTTTAGCAGCACTCCACATGATCTCCTCATAAGAATCATAGTCATGGTTGGTTAGATACTTCCACAGATAAGGTGTTAGTCTACAAAATAAACTATCATCCTTCATGTTAGGCTCCATGATAAAGCATGAAGTTTAATGGAAATTTCTTGTGAAGTCTATCTCATAGATTCCAACAGATTTTTTCTCCTTCAGTTTCAGTTCACTAAATTTTTTCACTATGTTTTTTCTCATCGAACGAGGGAAATATGTATTAAAGAATATCCCCTTAACTCTTCTGACTACATCGCTTCAGCCTCACATCTTTCTTTGTGTTTTTAATAATTACCCACAACTAATAAACTTGTCCCTATAAGCCATAAAAATCCAAGATGACATTATTTTATTTGAAACAATGATGTACAGAAATGATATTCTCTATAGAGATTATCCAATATTCTACAATCAATTGGTTTGTGATCCATTGAATGTTAGTGGTTGTTGATGTTTATATGAATCAACCAAATATTTTTACCTTCATGGTGAAATCATTCTCTCAGATTGATTCAAGTTATTTCCCATAACATTATTCTTTTGATTCATTATTCTCATGAAAGATTCTATCTCGGCATCCGTCAGAGGGTCATTAGTTTAGGGTCTATTGTGGTCACCATTTGCATAGTACCTCCAATTTCCCCGCATTTTCAAAAATAAGTACACAGTAGTGAGAAACATGATTTAATTAAGAATCATATAACTCTAAAGGATATTAATGTCTTAAAACATGACACTTAAACAAGTTATTCATTGTCAACAATTACATTTTCTATAAATCCTTCATAATGGTTCATAAAAATATTGTGATTAACCAATCATAGCCCTTTAGAGTATCAATACCAGAGTTAAGAAAGGCATGTGGTCATGTAGAAGTTCCCATTAGATTCTATTTCAATGTAGTGTTTTCTAGTTTTTCCCCTAAATATATATGTGTCAATTCCACATCCCTATGTTGTAATCTAGAAAATTATTTTTCTGTTTGGAAACCACTAAAAAAATATATCATCAAAATAATAAAAAGATTAAATATATCTAATAATTTATATAGATTTATTACTAATTTGTTCATATCCAAATTTCCCCAAATAACTAAACTATCATTTGATACCAACTATGGAATACCACCTATTTATTGCATAACATTTCATTAACAATTAAAAACATAGGATCTTTAATGTTTAGTGTCTTGAAAATAAGGTACATAATACACGAAAGCATAAATAATTATTATAATCCCCTTATAAGTCATTATTAAAAATTTATCCTATGTATAATTATTACATCTCATAACTTGGGGAGATACATTAATGGAAAGGGTGAGTAGAAGGCCCCATAAGGGTAAACTAGGTAAACAAAGTACTTGTGATATCAATAAGAACATGATGAAATATGTAAAGACATGAGAAAAGGAAAAATAGGAATATCATAATTAAAATGAATCATAAATTTGAAATGTTGATACAACATTTAATTTATACCTCATTAAACATATCACCATGGTCAGTCGCCAAGGTTTCATAAAACTTTCAATGGTTATTCACCAAGGTGTCAAAAAACTAGACATCTATAGTGAATAATATGTTTTGCCAATGCATTGGAGTGATATCAAGGTAAAACCTTAAAATATATTTAATTTCATGTGATCAACATAGAACATAATCGAACAATACATAAAAATCCCATAAATATTAAAAGAAATGGTTTTTCAAATCAAAATCATGGTGTTGTAAAAATTTCTTAAAAACATGATCATTATGTCATTTATTACCCACAAAAAGTGAATGAGGGTTTTATGTATGTAAATTACATAATAAAAGATATAATTATTATTTCTTGATGATTACCCCATGAAAATAAATAGGTTTGGTTATTCCCATGAATAAAATTAGATAATTTCTTGAGAAAAAGAGAGAGATTTTGATATTAAATTCTGCAACAAAACAACAATGCTACATGGTTTTAGAAAACATTAAAATTATAGGGGGAATGGTAACGCATTCTATAAATGACTCAATATACTATAGAGGGTTAGAATAGAATGTAATAAAGAACATTTTTTGGAAATTTAAATACATACTACATAATAGAAAACATGAAAGGAAAAGTGATGTGGAATATTCTTTTACCATGAAGAGTAACATATAAAACACTACTATTGGGACAATGTGGGATAGAGGACTCCATGGTAGGACCCCTTGGGAGGTAAAACTAGCAGAAAAACATGGATAATGATTTTGAAATTAATGGGAATGATGGAATGGGAGGGTATTTATAGAAAAACTAAGGGAATATTTTATTAATTTCAAAGGACACCTCATTAGTGGTATTTATAAAACCGTGCGAGTTCCCATGATATTTGACACTTGGGACATGTCATATTATATTATAATCCATTAGCGTCCACCAGAATATTTTATTACTTGTAATATAATTATGACATGGTTTTTATGTCATTATACTTAGTGAGAACTCAAAACTATATTTTAACAATTTAGTAAAGATTCAATTATTTCAAAAAAATCCCAAAAATTCCCCCTTATGATTTTTTGATGATTATAATTCAAAAGTAAAATATATTTTATAAAAATTAAATTTCATTTTAAATTGAATTAATAATTAAAATACTAATACATAACTAATATTTTCTAAATAATTTATTTAATTATACAAAGAAAGTCCCGGATCCGGTCAAAACCGGTCCAAAAAAAATTATTATGCAAAAGAAAAAAAGGGTCATGCAATAAAATGAGTATTATATGATCGAGATTGAGAAAAAACATGTATATCCACCTCCACCAGTAAAGAGCAGTAATCAGGGATCGTGAATGACCATAACATATCTGTCGCCATGATTTCCTTCTTGGAAAGAGCATCAGCCACCAGATTGACCTCTTGATAAGCATGTGAGACAATCATGTTTATGCTAATAAACTGATTGATACATTCAACCCACTTTTGAAGTATCCTCCAAGGCACATTCTGCGTTCTTGTTTGTAGGACATGAAGTGCAAGTTTAGAATATGATTCAATCCATATCATGTTCTAATTATATAAAACAACATACCTGATTGCATGAATAATCACCCATAACTCAGCTTCGACAGAAACACCAATTCGACTGAATTGATAGAAACATCCTTTCAAAAAACCACGGTATGTACGAAAAACACCACTGCACCCCTTTGGGACTGGTGCACCGAAAGACGCTCCATCTACATTCACTTTGATCCATGGGCTGATCGGAGGAATCCAGTAATATTCCTGGTCATTTTTTGCTTCTAAGGATACCCAAAAACCCCAAGTAATCGCATAATCTGTATGTATGAAACAATGTTGGACATCACACCATATTGGACCTTCGAAGAAGCAAAAATCTCTTGATGAATCACCATCATGCCAGCCCGAATAGGCACCATCCTATCTTCAAAGGCTGCAACATTCCGAGCAGCACAGATGGCTGCAATCATATCTGTAGCAGCCACTATAAGGAAATTCTGCACCTGCTCCCTGCAGCAGAAAACGGACAACCCTTCCAGCAAGTCTAGCACCAGTATCTAGTGCACCTGCAACCCAAATAGATTGCCAATGTAATCCCATAACCTCCTCGCATATGCACAATCCAAAAACAAATTATGAACATCTTATATAGTGTTCATGCATAAATAAAATGCAGATGCAAACATAAACCCAGACCTCTTAAGCTGATCATGAGTGGGAACACGGTTATTCCAAATTCTCCATATAAGAAAGAAACGAGAGGTCCGAAGGAAATAGGACCTGTATTTCTTGAGCCATGCAGGCGAACTACAAGAGCCCCCAAAATCCAACTGATAGTGATCGCTACTGGTAAATTGGACATTCCTATTATGCTTCCATATCAATGTGACATAGTACATGAAAGCATAATCTTGATATTATAGCTCCACATGAGAAGTTATCACGCTCTCAAGAAGATTCTTATTAGAAAAAAATTCAGCAATGGAAAAATTCCCAACACCATAGGGAATATCCATAATGTCTTGAAGTGGAATATTAAGCCAATTTGTGGTCCAACAATTGAGGTTAGAGTCACAACAATCCAACCACTTTGTGTCATTCATAATCTGCATGAAGAAGCATTTGAGAGAAGCCCAAATAGATGAAGAAAGGTAATATTTGTAACCATTCATTAACCTACCTTTGAATCAGTTAACTATAAAATCACCAGATTTATCTTTGGATATTAGACCCCAGGTGAACTTCCAAATGAGTCCATCATTAAAGTTCCTGAGGTATTTAATCCCATGGCCCCCAAGTTCAACAGGCTTGATGCACTCCATCCAGGCAAGAATAAGGAGCATGCACTCTTGAATTGACCCTGTGCAGTCAAAGTTTCTGATCAGACTTTGTAGCTCCTTAATGTGTCCCCTGGGCCACCGATAAAGAGATAAGGAGTATACACATTTAGATGTTATCAATGTGTTTACAAGACATATCATCCCAGCCATGGACATCTCCTTCCCTTTCAAGCTAGTAAGTTGGTTGAGAATACCAGAATAAATCCCCTCAAAATATTGTCTCTTCACATTTCCCTAGAATATGGGAATGCCAAGGTATTGAAACGGAAAGTATCCTTTTTTAACCCCAAGAGATCAAACAATCTTGTTCTGATTCCCATTCATGACACCATTGACCAAAAATAATGAAGGATTTCTCCTAGCTAATCGCTTGACCATCCACTTCCTCATAATGTTGAAAAAGGGGATTAATAGAGGAGATATTCTTCCTAGAGGATTTCCCAAATAGAATAATGTTATCAGCATACAACAAATGAGATGGAGAAACTTCATTCATTCCAGCCCGAATTCTCTTGTACATAACCATGTGTGCATGTTCATTAATACATCTTCTTATATAGTCCTCAGTAATAGAAAATAATGACCAGAGAGTGGGTCCCCTTGTCACACACCTCTATTACACGGAAAGAAACCCCTACCTGTACCATTAATCAAAATGGAAAACCTTAATGAGTAGATAGTTGTGGTAATCAATTTGATAAAATCATTGAAGAAATCATATCTTTTAAAGACCTCCAAAATAAATCTCCATTTAAGTCTGTCAAAGGCCTTTGAAATGTCAATTTTCCAAGCATTGATTCCTGCTTTCGCCTTCTTTCTCATGAGATCGACACTTTCTAAGGCAGTGAAAGGGCACTCCTGAATATTCCTTCCAGGAACAAAACCAAATTGATTATCAGTAAGCATACCACAAACCACCCAACCCAACATGTTCATAAGGATCTTACTGATCAGTTTAGGGATAGTATTTCCTAGATCCACTTACCTAAAGTCATTTATGTCAAGATAATTACCTTTCTTAAGTAATAGGGAAATAAAGTAGGAGTTCATCCCATATGACAAGTAAGAATGAGTGAAAAAGTCCTTGATGGCCAGAATAAGATCATCCTGCACAACATCCCAGAAAGACACAAATTTTTTTTTCGTGAACCCATATGGACCAGGGTCACTGTCAACATTTAATGATACAAGAGTTGTTCTAATTTCCTCCTTGAGAGGGGGAGTGACAAGAAGATGGTTTTCATAATGCCCAATGCATGAGGTGATATTTCCCACCATTCTATGTATATTAACTTGTCCATTGTCAGAATACAGTCCCTTGAAATGTTCCACAACTGCCAAAGCAATCTCATTTTCAAAAGTTAATAACTGACCATTGATGCTAATTGCTTTATCGCTTGTCTGTGATCTTTTCTCCCAATGCAACCTATTAAAAAACATAGAGTTTCTATCTTTATCCCTTAACCATCTATCATTTAATTTTTTTCCCAATCAACCTCTCCTTGTATGTTAAAAGATAATCTTGTTTATTATGAGCCATAATTTCCTCTCTATAAGGGCTATCCTGATGCTGATCACAGTTCTGAATAGATGAGAGCCCTTCTTATGTATCCTTGATGTCAGAATCAATTTTTAAGAAAGGCTTTCTGCTCCATTCCCTAAGACTAGCCTTGAGAAATTTCATTTTCTGAGCAAACCACTGGAGTGGACTTCTAAGTGGTTCAGTCCTCCACGCTTCTAACACCCTTTCCCTACATCCAGGTTCCATGATCCACCCATTATTAAACTGAAAAGTAAGAGGAATTGACCTTGTAAACTGTGTGCTAATGTCTACCCCAATAGGGTTATGATATGAGTGATGTTTAGGGAGTGTAATTCCAGATATCCCATTAGAAACATTATGATCTTTCATCTGAACAAAAAATATATCAAGCATTCTATCTTGCCTCCCTCTCAAGGTGTATCTACACCAAGTAAAATCAGCCCCAGCAATCGGGACCTGAACAAAATTACCCTAATCAATGCAAATGGGGAAATCAGAAGTAGCAACCCTGTTGAAATTCCAACCAAATTTTTTCCTCAGGTCTCAAAACATTGTTAAATTCTCCCACAGAAATCCATGGATGATCCATTTGCCTAGAGGCCACATTAAGATCCTCCCATAAATCCCTTCTCCAGATATAAGAATTGGAGGCATAAAAAATGACACAGAAAAAGCATAATCATCAACACTACAAGATAGCAGAATAATCTAGGACTTATCCAAGAAGGAGTTAATACATATTGACTCATACCAAAATACCCAAAAATGATCCATCCCAATTTCCTGCATGTCGTGTGCCACAAACTTGTATCCCATTGAATTCCAATTAAAACAGTTCTAATTGTCGAAGAGTAACTTAGGTTCAGCAATTCCAACCAGCATAGGATTTTGGGCCATAATGGAATGTCTAAGGGATCTGGCCATTTGGGAGCTCCACAGCCCCTGATATTTCAGGAAGAACACATTCATTGAGGATGGGTCTTACCCCTTGTCTGGGGGCCACCCTGTGACACAATCTGCATTTTTCCTTTTCCTTTCCTCCCATTTCCCTTATTCCCCGGACCCTGCAGGTTAGCAGCAGCTCTAGGAATGCTGATTATATACCCATCACCCTTCACTAAAGTAGTGGAAACATCCCCAGTGTTCCCAATACGTTGAGCCGTCTAGACAGAGTCCCCTGTGATTGAAGGTTCAGCTTGCCAATGTGTTTCAGCCAAAACATGTACAGAGTCCTAAGCTTGTTGAGGCACATTATTAATGTCAGCCCCTGTGATAGGTTGTAGAGATAGACTCACCATAGTATAATCTGTTGCACTAGTAGGAATGGAAGAATCTGGATCATAGGGTCTATTCTCATCAACATCATCCGACCAGAATATTCCATTCAATGGTGTGAATTTATTGTTATATTTTAGGTGATACAGATCACTAACCATTTGTGGTTTCCGCTTGGCAACTTTGGAGGGCAATTTCTGAATGAAATTTCCCCCGGATCATAGACAACAATGATCGTAGCATGCCCACCACCGTCGCTAATAGGTGTGACAACCTCAATAGACTGAAGTGTTCCATGCGTTACAGAAACGTCTTGTACAACAGCCACAACACTGGATACCCAAGCTTCCATCGTCGACCCTGCCACATTAGAAATCACCACATCCTCCACTAGTTGTGGCGTGCATTGAATTACAGGAGTATATTGTGCAATATTCTCACCAGGGGCAGAATTAGTAGGCACTCCATCAACCATCGCAGGCCCTTCCACCACCCATGTATCAGTGATCAAACAAGTTTCCTTCCCTTCATGAGGCTCAACAAGATGGCCAAAATCAGACCCTTCCTTCAAACTCTAGTCCAAGAGCACAATTGAGATAGTCCCCACCCTTGCTGCCATCACCCTTTGATTGACCACATCCGCAGCTTGGGGGTCATGTGAAACTTTATCCTTTCCTTTCCTTCTCATGCATGTGGCATCATCATGCACCTTGAATTTACATATACTGCATTCCTTATTTATTTTTCATTCAACCATTAAAAGTGTTGGAACCAGGTTCTTCAAAGCATGATTTGGTGTATGGTTTGTGTTTGTTTTCAATCCTCAGTGGAAGTTCAGGGTGTGTACCAACAAAGCGATCATACCGTTCAAGCAGAAAATAGTAGTGAAGGTGGCGTTGTTTCCCAGTGTTTGCCAATTTTTTGGGCCTAAAAATCAGCCAATAAAGTAAAGTGTTTTTGGAAATGGTACTTGCGCGCCGTGCTCTTGGAGGATAACAGACTTGCACGCCATATGTTTTTGAGGATCAGAACATAAAAATTTGGCTATGGAAAGAATGTCGCGCAAGTGTTGGTTGGGTCACGCAAGTGAGTTGTGCAATAGAGTTTATTGAAGACAAGACTTGCGCGCCGTCGAGGGACTTGCGCGCCGCCGCGCAGGGGGTCCAGTTTGCCTATAAATACTAGACCACCCCTCCTCACTTCTCACGGAGTTCAAGGCCGAGAGATTGTTCGAGCTCTCGTCGCGCAGGTGGTTGAGTCGCGCAGGTGGTAGTTTTGTCGCGCAAGTAGAGCTTGCGCGACGTTTTTTGGCTGTGCGACCAAGGCGGTTTGGAAGAGAAAGGAAGTGGACCGCGCAAGTTTGTAGTTGGGGAAGGAAGAGTCGCGCATGTGTGCTGATGAAACTTGCGCGCCAGTTTGGACTTGCACGCCGTAGTGGGACTTGCGCGACTGTCTTGGAGAAGCGCGACTGGTTTTGCTGAAGCCCACTGGCCTGTTTGGAGCTGCACGAAAGCCGAGAGACTACTCGGTACATTCGAGGAAAAGTGATATTCTTCTTCTGGTGAGAATTGGACTTCAATAGAGAATCTACATACAACAAAGGATGCACTCTTATGCAAATGAAGAAGAGACCTTCACATCTATAAACTGAGTGGGACTTCACCAACGGCAGTGAGCCAGGGGGAGTCAATGGGAGTGACCCGAGGGAAGTAGTGAGCTATCCCTGAACCTTTGTAAAGGCAGTGATCCTGGGACAGAGCGACTGTACCCGAACTTTTGTAATCTACAGCTAGTGAAGCATAGTGGATTTTGGTACGACCGACAACCTGTCGGCGTATGCTCCTTGGACGTAGCCCTTAGTGGTGAACCAAGTAAAAATGGATGTGTCTTCTCTGTGCTTGTGAATGTTTTCTTTCTGATCATAATCATCATACAGGTTCAACATGTTCCTATCAACGTGGGAACAAGATCCATCACATTAAAAGAAAAAGGTGGTCACCCTGATTCACCCCTCCCCTCTCAGGGTGTCCTGGTGTCCTTCAAAAAGAACAAAAAGAAAAAAGCACAACAAGAATTTAGGCTTCCGTTCATAGACAATGTCGAGCTTCATGCAATCATCATGGGTCATCAGAACAACCTCCTCCACTAGAGTGGCCAACATATCCACTTCCACCAAAACCCGAGCAATGTGCCCAAACCTTAGGTTAATTTTCTGCCGATCTAGTTGAATAGGATTACCAACAGTAAAGGCAATGTCCCATAGAATCCTTGGGTGCAAATAGAACCAATACATCCTACGGATCTGAATCCATATTTGAGAATATGTGTTCTGGACATTCATGGGATCAAAATTTGGATCCTACTCCTAAATGTTCAAAAAACCAGGCCTCAGCGGGATAGTACCCTTGCTCCATGCCTTTCTTTTACACTCTTCTGAAGGGAATACCACATGGTAATACCCCTTTCCCATTGCACTCATGGTCCAATCCTCAAAACCCCACACCTCATAAATCCTTTTAGTTAGATCATTAAACTTCCAGAGGCTCTCACTCTTGGGAATCCGGACACAAGCAATTATTGAGAACCGGCACAGATTATCCCTCTCTTCAAATTTTTATTTAAAAATATATTTTATTAAACAACCTTATTCTTAGTAGAGAAATGATTAAATAAATATTTTATTTATACCAAGGGATTACACAATGTAACTAAGGCTTTGATATCTAACCCATTATAACACACACATAATACCTAAGAGTAAGATGTGAAATGGTGATAGAATATTGGGGTGACTTAGACAACATTGCATGAGTGGTGATTTAAATAAACTTAAATGTCTCCTATAAGTGATTTCATTCATGCTTAACGTGTTGATATTCGACTTAGGATTGGTCCAAAGCAATTCCCAGTGATACCAACTCCTTCCCAATCACCAAAAATGGGCTACGTATGGCCAGATTTTATTAGACTAGTCCATCAACACATCATCCTATAATAATATACATTACCATTTCTAGATTGAATAAGTAATATTAATGTTATTTCTATAGTTTCCAATAGTTATATTGACTAATAGTCATATAACAGTCAAAACTCAAAGGTCTAATTTTAATTATATCAACTTAATTAATAATTTTCTATAGTTTTTATGAGTACAAAATAATATAATATACATTTTCAAGAAACAATTAATATTCATAATGTTCAGGTAGTTACATTTCTCACATCCATTGGAATCCAAGAAGAGTAAGTATATTTTTAGATATTGTGATTATAGAGCATCTTCAAGAACCATGGGGATATTTCTGTGTATATGATAATATCAATATTTATTGTTAATTTAGATATTGTGTGTTTTATTAGTATTGAAATCACTATTTTGATACTTGACTGTGTATTTGTATATTGAATAGATGAACCAAGGGGTAGAAACCAAAAAATTGATGGTTGAATATCAACTCAATCATCAATCAATGTAGTATGAGTTTCCATAAGACTACAAAGCTTTCAAGACACTCTCTATAGTTATTTGTTTGTTAATTCACATTATTTTTATGAACCATTATTATATTTTAAAAGATAGAACATGTAACAAAATGTTAATCTAGCTTAATATGATATGAAAATTTAGTGTCATGGGCTGAAATATGGTTTCATAATTTAGGAAATAATATAAACTATTATTATAATAATTTGATTAATTTATATGATTATTTATTCTTGACACCAACAAAATGATTTTTTGTTTCTATAAATGTCTAATACTAGGAGTAATTGTCTAATAAACAATTTTCTAATCCCATGCAAAGATATTTTTAATGAGAAACCAAATTAAATGGGAGTTGGGATACAAATTCATGTTTTTATTCTCACCCAAATCATTCAATATGTGAATTGTAATGTAGATTATACTAAAAATCCTAACTAAAAAAGAAGGAAAAAATGACTATTGATTCATTTTTGTTGAAACTACTACATTTATTTATTGTTTCATCTGATCAAATTTCTATTGATAAGTGGATCAGTTTTATAGAAATGATATTCTTGGACATCTTATTATTAGACAATATTATGGTTATTTTATATGTATATCATTTGGAAGGGAAAGACGATAAATTAGGAATAATTATAAAGAATATGATAGAAGTTGATAAAATTTACTGAATGATATACAAATAGTTTTAATAGGTTTTTTTCAAAAATTATTTTCCTTGAAATATTAAAATAATAGTGGAAAATTAATTTTTTCTATTGAAGAGGAATTATGGTGAATCCATTAATACCTATGTAATCATAATTTTGTAAATAATAAGAGATAGATGGGTTTAAATGAAATATTGAAAATTTAACGTATATATGATTGGAAATTTATCTTCAATCATACTAAAATGTTGATGGAAGCATAGAAGATATTTCCTTATAGTTTATACTAAATGTTTTAACTGTTAAAATGAAACCATAAAAATAATTATGTTCAAGTGATGTTAGGTGTCTAGTAAATGATAGTGATAACGTTTATCTAAATGTTCCATGCACACTCCAACATGATAATTTTAAAAAGTTTGAACATCACACTAATAATTTCGTAATTCCAATGGATAATGGGGAAAATCCATTTAGAACAAATCTTAAGACAATAGAAAAATGTAAATACCTTATGATAAAACTCTATTAATTATGTCAGATGAAAAATGTTGTTAATGGTAATCATATCACCACTTTTAAATTTAAAATGACTTATTTAATTTTGGTTTGAATCGCCTTTTTTATATTAAAATGTTTTACTAAGGGTTCCACATTACCATACTAATGATTATATGTTGAGTTAGTAGAAAAACACATAATAGTATTATTATCGCATCTCAATGATATAATTCATCTCTGATATAATGTTTTTGGGAATTTACATCCTATAAATAATTTAAGTCTCCCTCTAACTGAATTTGAAATTATTTTGGTCATGATTTTTATTTTTTAAAATGGGGCTATATCAAATTCTAAGGAAGGTAAGTCATATATGATAATATGAATAAAACTATGATCATATTTCTCTTTGATTATTAATAAGAAATTATAATGAATATTATATCCATTATATGCATCTTTATACACACTCATGGGGTTTATTTATCTGAAATGGTTGGGAAAAAAATAATAATGGATGATATGTCTATTTTTTGAGAATATACTAATCCTTTTTGAATGAATTTATTAGTATTTCCCTAAATCATTATATTGATTTTTCAATATAACTCATACATGATACTACTCCTATATCAAATACTCCTTAGTAAACATCCTTGATTAAGTTGTAACAACTAAAGATGAAACTCCATGAGAATGTGAATAAGATATTCATTTATCCAAGTACATCACCCAGTTGTAAATTTATTCTTTTTTATGAAGAATTATTGTTCAATGGGCCTTTGCATTGATGATAGGGATCATGCCATTATGTTGATCATGAAATTACATCATCTCCACTATATTAATGACATGTTTTATCTATTTCATGTATCTGAGTTCTCATACCAAATTGAAGTTCGTATTAGATATGGCCAATTTTTTGTGATGAAGGATTATATGCCCACAAAATCTATTCATATTATTTATGATTAATATGAATTTATAGTCATACCATTTTGAAATACCTATTTCCTAACAATATCATGAGTATAATGAGTAGTGTATTTTTATATTTGGTCGATCCATTTATATTTTTTTTATAGATGATATTGTCAAATGTTTTAAGAGAATGGATGATAATAAAGATCATTTGAAGAATATCCTAGAGTCCTTCAAGAAGGATAGGTTGTACTCCCAATTTCACATGTGTGAATTATTATTATAGAAATTTTCAACTAGGGTCACAATATATATAGATATGGTATATTGGTAGATTCATAAAAGATGTTTGTTAGTGAGAAATGGAATAGTCCAACCATAGTGACTAAGATCAACAGTTTTTGTAGGTTTTATTGAAACTACTATTTCTTTGTGTGGGATTTCTCAGAGTTATCTGAAATAATATCTAAGGTGACATGTAAGGGATCCCATTCCCTATTGAATGATAAATGGGAGGAAAAATTTCATGTAATTGAAAAGTATGATAAAAAGTGAAACTATGATCTCACCATCCTATAGTATTAAAGGGTTCAAGATATATAGTGATTCATAAAATATGAGACTTGGGTAAATATTCATTCATAATAATTTGGGGATAACAATTTCCTTATACTAGTTTAATGAAATGAGAAAAAATTCCCAGATCACAATTTTGAGTTGGGTGTAGAAATTTTTGGCATAAAAAATATGGAATAATTATCTTTATACTGGAATATATGATATATATTCTCATAAAATTTATTGAATTATATATTCATATCTAAAGAGTTGAAAACATGATAAAGGATTGGGTTATATTTTATTAATGATTATTAAAACTCAATACATTTCAACTCTGGAAAGGGGAACATGGTCTATGATGACCTGATTTTGAATTACTATGCAAGTGTTTTTATGATGAGGATTAAAATAGATCCAATACATATATATTTGTCGAAGACAGGACATTATATCATGGTTAAAGGGGAAAATATTATCATTGTCATATAAATGTTTAGATGTTCTTCCATGTGAGGTATAAGGAAGAAATGAATGAATATGAGTAGTTATAAAATAAGTCATTGAATGTTCCCATGTTTGGCCTTGAATGGGATAGAATGATACGGTTAATGAACTGATTATTTTTCTTGTCAATAACATACATGAAGAAGGAGCTATTGAATGAATCTCACAGTTTTTCATTTTCTCTTCACCCCAAATGTACAATGATGTATAGTTATTTGAAAGAGTATTTATTGTGGGATAACATTAAAAGGTAAATTAAATAATATATATCATGATTCATTGTATGTTATCATGTTATGGTTTATAGTTTTAATTCTAATGGTATGATACCACCATTACAATTCTTAAATGAAAATTGGAAATCATAATAATATATTTTATTGTTAGACTCACCAAAACATCTAATAGACATAATTTAAGTTGTGATATAGTAAATCACCTTATAAATTTACCACATTTAATTATACACATAGAACATTTATATCTTGATCATATTTCAATTAAACAAATTATGTAAAATTTAAGGTTTTATTGAGTACCATATTTTATTCTATCACATCGAGATTCAAACATTACCACATAGTGTTGGAGAAGTATTCTTCGTGCATTGAATATACAGTTGACATTTAGCACTACATACCAACCACAAATATATGGTCAATATTATAGGACTATTCAAACCCTTGAAGATATATTAGGATCTTGTTCAATGGATTTATATATTTTTTGGATCAACACCTTTTTGGGTATATTTTTCTTTCTAAAATTGTTTCCACTCAAGAATTCAGATGGAACCATTTTAATCCTTTTACAATGACATTTACATTATTTTATGTAAATAAAAACACAAAATATCACTCTCTTGCCTCCTAATTCATATTATATGTAAACCGAGTAGTAAAAATAATTTTTTAATAAATATTAAATGACATTTTTTTTCCATGAAACTATTATTATTATAATAATTTATTTCTAATTTTTAATTATTATATAGAAACCATGAATTTTTTTCCAATGTTGAAAAAATTATTGTTCATGCAGTAGAAAAAGAAAAGTAAATAATATTAAAAACATTAAAATGAATATTTTTTTGAATTATCGATATATAATAATATAATAATCAGTAATAATTTATCAATGGTTTTTTAATGTTTTATATTATATGTCCATAGTTTTCTTTATATATTTGAAGTCAAATTATGTGAGTAGTTCTTAAAATTTATTTTAATAATATATTATGGTAAATACTTTTTAAATGTCTAAAAATACAGAAAATTTATTTAAAGAGGACATGTAGGATGATAATAGGTTTAATTTTTCAACCCATTTATATTTATAATATATTTTTACTTACTACTATATTTATAAGGTCTTAATATTTGGACGGGTCATTATAGTTGTTAAGGTTAAAATGATTTTACTCAGGTGTTAAACAAACTGATATGGATTAAAATACCACCTAAAATTATAAAAAAAAAATTTATTGAATGTATTTAAACTATACTATATCATATCTTAGAAATTAACTCCACATGTTTATGCATTCAATTGAAAATAAATTTATTATATTTTAATAATTAAATTAATTCATTGTGTGCCCTTTCATTCATTATAAAGAGGCAACACATATTGTCTCTTATATAAAAGAACCTATAGCCTCTTATCTCAATAAGAGCCTCCCAAAAACACTTCTATCCACCATTATAAAATTTATAGAGGATATGGTATCCCAAAAAAAAAATATTGGTACATTAATAGGTGATCGAAAGAATCACTTTTAATGAAGAAGTTGTCATCTTCACTGAGCACATTAATTTTTCTACTTATTTCCCTAACATAAGTTATTTATTAACCATTAAAATATAAAAATTAATATTAAATATAAAAAGATTTTATTATGTTTATTTAATATTATTTATCCACCTCTTTATCTAAAAATTAGGAAAAAATCAACGCTTTTGTGTAAGGAAGACTACAGCCTCACGAACTCACATAATTTTTTCCATGACCACCAAAAATGGATTTTCATAATGATGAAAAAAATTAATATACATGATAATTATGAAATAATTATAATTATTGATTTATAATTTATGATCAACTTATATATTTTTTCCACCTATTAAAAAAAGACAAAGTCACTCATGCTTGCGTAAGACCTACTAACTCCAAAAAAGAAAAGTGATTAATTTTGAATATATATTTATTACTAATCATTATAAATATTAATATAAGAAATATATTTGTTTTCTGTTAAAATAAAAAATACTCATTAGACGATATATCCATGATAATGAATCATGGACCATATCTGATGAGTCAAAACATACGTGAAAAATGAAGTAGTTGACAACCAATGGAAATTATACGGAAAAAATATTTTCAACTAATGGGAGATATGATTTTATAAATGGATAATACGTGATATTATTGATATGTAAATAGTTAAAGAATTTATTTATAATAAATTTCAATATATTATACAAGAGGATTAATTCACTTATGATGATATATGAACATTAGGTAATATATTTCATCATAATTTCAACTCCAGTTAAATTTATTTGGTTTTATGAAAATATTAATTTCTATGATGAAGTTCCCTTAATATTTTAAGGTCACTAAAAGGGAGAGGGTCGAATATAGGATTCATTTTGTTTTATAGGAAAAATTCATAACCATATATGGATACATTATATAACCTTTAATTCATGATAGAGTTTCAATGAACACAAATATAAATGATAACACCACCTTTAGTATGAAAAATATATAAAGATATATTAGTAGAAAATAAATAAAATATTTGGAATAATTGATACTATTTTCAATTTTGTTTACTCCCTCAACCATTGATTAATTTACTATCTTGTTTTAGGATTACAAAGGAAAAGAAAACATGTTTTTATACACTTGTGTAATAATTACTCCATATAACCTTATTTCTACACTTAGAAATCAACTCTTCTACCAAATTTGGTTAGATTAGAAAACATTTTTAATTGTATGCAATATATCTATAACTTTTTATACCTAAAATACTAAAACCAATTCACTATCTGGTTATACCATCTATATTCAAGGTAACTCCTTCATTTTTTGGATCTACTATAGAAATATCTTCTCTTTCTTCACACGAATTTTAGATTAACATCACCTATGAACAATCATCAAGACAATCATTAATTATCTTTTTATTCTATTGTCATAAATATTATTCTGGATATTAGTTAGACTAGTATATTTTAGATATTAAAATTTAATGAACTTCTTCCAAAAAAATCCTTCTTAATGATCAACTGATCAACTCCATATGGTATTCAAAATGTTTGATTAATCTATCTAATATGTCTCCCTATGATTCTCCATAACACATTCTACATTTTTATAAAATTTTCTATTAGATTCCCAATTATTCAATGTTCTCAGTTTGATGCTTCTCTGGTCGATGAAGGTTGTTTTTCCTATTGAACCTCCTTGTTCATATGATTAATCTCTGATCGATGGATCTTCTTCAGTATAGTAGAAACTAGAATATGAAGTAGTCCCTATAAAGCTTCTTCTACCAATGGAAATATATTATATAGCCTATCCAAAATCAAGTAAGAATTTGATTTGAAAATCACATTACTATTTCTCCAGCAATTACTCTCCTCCATGTATGAATAATATTCAAAGAAATTTCTTAAATTATTGCACCCTTTTCCATAAGTGTTCTTATAGAAGTTTGGAAAGGAAATCAAATGTTTCCTAACTATCAATGAAGTATTTATTTTAAATCATATTTCTTAATTGAATTTCATTGATTAATTTTCAAGTATTCTTGAACATTATTAAACATACATAAATTTTATCATCTGATGGACAGTTGTTCAGTTTCCCTTTACTAGAAAATGAATGTCTGATGTATTAACAATATTTTTTCCAAATGACATACCATATATCTATCTAGTGTATATTAATTCTATATTAAGACTGATTCTATCCATATTAATCCTATGATTGATTATTATGCATCAAATGAAATTTTATATTTCATTTTGATTTCTTTAAATCCGATGAAATTAAAATAATCTCAAAATTTTTATTCCCTTTTTTAAGAGTTCCTTCATATTTCTTCATCTCATGGAATATTCATGATTTCCCATTTTTTAACATATTATTTTCAATCAATATTCATAAAAAAAATCAATATACATCCCCAATATCATTGATAATTCTCCAAACAACCACAACCCAATCATTGCAAATTTACCCTTATTTCAATATGAAATTCTATAAATATGTTATTTGCTAATATATTTTTTATCTAGTTCATCTAGTAACATTATTAATGTAACATAGACATAAACATTTTTCATTTTTCTACATCTACCATTTTTTAATTATCTTTCAGTAAAATATTATAAAAACTTATAAAATTAAAAATCTTTAAAAACATTTGACCATTAGTATCTAGACTGGCCAGTTTGGAAACAATGTATTTCATCACCATTTGATCATGTTTATCCTGTTATCATTATATTGAAAGCCTGGTCCAATACTATTAGTCGGTTAACCAAGATCTTCACTTTTGGAATCATCCTTGAATCATTAATATCATCATGATTTTTGGAACTTGAAAAATTACACAACATCATTATACTTGTTAAAAATATTTCTTACACTCTATAGGGAATGTTTCATACCCACTGTAAGGATAATACCATAATAACTATAAGGATTGTTTTATATAGAACAATAGTACTATTTTCTATCAACATGATCCACAAATACATATTACAATATTCATAACAGATTAAAAAAACTCTTCTTTCACACAAAAATCTCATCCTTAGTTTTTCTTGTCAATACCGACATATAAAATAAAACATAACCAAATTATATTTGTATAATCAATTGTTTATTCATGATTTATTCAATTATATTATGTAACTTATCCACATTAATACTAATAAAATATAAAGGGATCATAGTAAACATATCAATTGATATTTTTTCTATGTAATCATAAAATAAAAGCCTAGGGTAAAAATTTGTTTCACAAGTGTTTCTTAATATATATCATTTAACTAAAAAACTATAATTATACATGGGAAACCCTAATGAAGAAAAAATACATAATAATCAATGTGTTATTTTTTAATGATATTTCATTGGTTTAATATTATCCTTATGTTTCTTCCATTAAATTTCTATGATGGTAAATCTAAAAATTTTTGATAATGAAAAATCCAAATTCATCATAACAATCATATCGAAAGAGAACTTTTTTATATAAAATTCACCCAATATCTCATAGTAATTATTGCCCAAACACATTTTTGAACAATTGTGATGATCATACCAAAATATCATATTTACTCAACCTTATGGGTATAACATCTTTCTTCATTATGGTTATAGAATTCAATCATGATGGATTTCTCAATCCTTCTATAAAACTTCTAATTCTCTTAGGTAGCTTCCCGAATTATTCTTCTTCAATTACCTAAAATTTTGTACAAATACACATTTTAGGAAAAATGAGAATACCCAGTGTTCTTTATAAGTAATTTTTGGACTAAGAATATCTTCTTATTTTCAATGTCTTATTCTTTTTCTTTTATTATTATTGGGTTTTACATTATTTTCTCCAATATATAAAATAACAGGATTATGTTTTCATCATCAATTGATATTTTGTAAAATCATTTTTAACATTATTTTTTAATATCCTTTTAATTTATTATTCAATAAATGGTAAGGTAGTCAAAAAAAATTTCAACATGACCATATTTCTCACACATCTTGTATTTCATATGAATTATTATATTTCTTCTAGTTGATAACTTGTTATCAAATTTTTTATCATTTTAAAAAACAATTTTCCTCTATTTTTATTCAGAAGACCATATTGAATCCAACATATTTCTAGCCATGGAAATTTATTCTGGTTAAATAACTAAAAACTCTTTATTTCCTGAATCAACATCATTGAACTCTTTTACTAGCACAAATTTCTTATGCTATATATGTTTTTCTATTAAAGCTTCAATATACTATATATGAAGAACGTTATTTAATTTCATAATTTTACATTATTTGAATTTTTTAATCATTTACAAATTATATCTCCCATTGATCCATAAGACTATCTTGGTAGAGAAATAAGTCAAAAATATGAATATAAATTCTTCAATAAAACTCCACGACACTAATAGTGACCTCAACATTCTGATCAATCAGACTGATTATAGTATATCTATAATGTTTTTTTATTTTTAAAAACTATTGTTGAATTTTTCTAGGAAGTTAATTTTAAATAAAATTCTATAAATTCTTAGACAAATAATATTTCTCACATAACATTTCTTTTATATCCTATATTAATAATATGCCAATATATATATTGGGAATATTTTGAAAAAAAAACATCTGCTTTTGTAGACACTTCTTTTCACTATGTTAATATGTTTTTCCTCTATCATAACTATTTTAAGTGAATTGTTTTCTCTTATTTCATAAATTAATTACTTATGTAAAAAAAATTGAAAAATAAACCTCTTTATTAACAAATATTCCTTTAATCAAATTTACCATTATCTCGAATCTATCCAACGTTTTCTTTGTTTTTTACATTCTAGAACATTTGTTATTTATACTTTTTTAAGATTGTCATGTTTGAATAATGATTCACCAACTATTTTATATTTCATTTAAATATCACTAAATTTAATTTGTTACGGTAAAACCAAAATAATGATTATCTATTTTTATTTGATCTCCATTTTCAATAACATTCTTCTTAACATTCTTTTTCAAATATTTTTTTCCTAATTGATTATTGTAAGATTGCTACGAGAATTTTCAAACTATTCTTTAATAATTCACTCAGTTTATATACTCTTTTTATCATCATAATCATGTATAATTATGGAATTCATTTTCTATCATGACCTAAAATCTTGATGTGATAATTACATTCATTCCAAGATGAAAAATAATGCTTCTATATTCTACTCTATAAAAATCTTCTTATTGTTATAAAATGATATCTTATTTTTCTTCAATTTCACTTTCCAAAACTTCTTATCTTATTATTATAAATCATAATCATTATAATTATAATTATCAAAATCTCTTTCCAAGAAATTATTTATATTAAAATTATAACATTTAAGACAATTTTTTTCCATTCAATTTCACTTATTTTTTATATTTATTACAAAAAATTTGATTTTATTTAATTCCTCTTAATTTTATTTTACAACTAAATAATTTTATTCTTCGCATTTTTTTCGTTGATAATCCCTTTTTAGAGTTCTTTGAAAAATAACTATTCCTTAGCCTTATTTTCAATTTTTTCCTCACCAAAGATTTCATGAGATTATTATTCATTTCATCTGGAGATAAATCTTATATATATCCTAAAGATGAATCATTAACATCAAATCAATATTTAAAATTTATCATTAGTTTCATAATGATGTAAAAATCATCAAACTCCTTTGAAAAACCACTTATAATGATAAAAAAAATAAATAAATTTTGTAAATTATTCATTACTACACTCTTAATTAGATTTTTTAATTACATCAAACCTACGTCTCCATATTATTTTCGTAGAAACCATTAATTTATCAATTCTGTCATATCCCATTCTTGATATTTTATTTTATTTTTTACCTATTTTTAAACCCAAAATATTTGTATAAATATTCTCATTGAGGGCCAACAATATAGAATTATTTTCTTTCATATGTGGTTCTAAATTTTACTTATCAACAGCTATAATAGAAACTTCATTAGTGGTAGGATATCATACTATTTCAACTTATCTAATTTTTAGGATAAGAGAAAGATGATAGGGGAACAACCAATTTTTTCAACTATGTAAATTTCATTAATTGAATATTGGAACACCCTTGATGTTCACTTAACTAATATTCCCCATTATTTGTAGATAATTTGATACTTTAGAGGGAACCTAGGATGTAATGATAATTTATGTTTTCTAGATCCATACATGATCAATGATAGGAAGATGGTTTAGTTAGTGGGAACTCTTATTTTATAGGAATATTTATTTATTATATAAGGAAACATTTCTGAACTGCTAAATCTTGTAAGAGTTATGATTTATACATATATAAATTTCATCCACGTGATTCATATGAAATAAATATATAGTGAAATGGAGTCAAAATATTTACAGGTCTTGGTATAATGGACTACTCCTCTCCAGGTTTATTGTTCCCCCTATAATGATTACTTTACAATATTATTTATGGATTATATATTTGTATATTGAAACTGGTTATACCGGTAGTAAGCATTCCTCCAGATAACCCTGGTTTGCTACCCCAATATAAAGATATTCTACGAGATTTGTTTATACACCCCAAATTTCTAAACTGTATCCTCTTTCTTCATGACTGGTCAAACCCCCTACCACCTGCCTCTTCTCCCACTCATGACATTAAAGTTCTTTGATATGTCTATTAAGTGTACAATGGTCTCTAAAAATCATGTTGATAATAGGTAGACCAAGAAATAACCAATTTGAACTTTTATATAACTTATTATAGAAAATATCCATAAAAATGATCATTTAATCGACTCTATATAGTATGCCCTCTATCCATTGACTCTTCACGGTATGTCGCTGACTTATTATCCTCAAAACCCAATAATTATATTCAGTGTCCCCTATTGGATGAGCATTTTATCAATGTTCTCAGTTAGATTATTATCATTCCAATTAATTAATTTCATTCCATTTCACCTATTTATTTATCTAATTTAATATTTTCCAATGAATCTTCATTGGATAATTAAAAACTCACTCTATGACACTCACATGAATTTTTATTTGAACAATGAAACTCAGTCTGATTCACCTTAATTTATCATGTAAATAGTTTACCTTTACCTTATAAAAAAATACATCAATTCCTATCCTCATCATGTGGTCAATGTTACATGATTTTTTCTAATTTATTTCACCCCATTATATAGGTCTGTTTCCAATGGATTAGGGTGGTCTCAAATGTATTGTCTTTTCAAATAAATTTATATTTTTGAATATTCTCTCTCAATATAATTTTATTCGTGTCTTCTCAAATATATTAGAACATTATATAACACACAGTATGTGTCTTGAAATCACCCCCTTTCATTAAAATTCCATAATCTGTGTGTTATGGAACATTGAAAAGTAACATTATCCTTTCTAGATAATGAAATATTGATGTTTTTACTTCATTTTCCTTGTTACAGACTATATATAGTTTATGTGAAGATTCCAAAAACAACTCATTCCAATGAAAAACCCTAGTTTTATCCATATTATGGATTTGGAACTGTTTTTCTCTAATGGATTGTTGTCATGTTTCCATTTATTAAGAAACCATTATATAATGAATTCAATTTTTTTGTTTGATGACTACTTATATCACTATATAGTGGATCTTCATGTTGCACTAATATTGTTTTTCATCTAATGCATCCTCTGACAAATGAATCATCCATTCTATGACATCATTTTCCTCATTTATAAGGTATTACATCCAATGAAACTATGATTCATCTCTATATTCTCACACCATTCTCTATAGTGAGGATATTCATATTTACCCATTTTAGGACACTATGAATATTTTTACTATTTAAAAATCAAATGTTTAATCACAATTCATTAAACCACAACATCAACTTTATAGAACTGAAACATCATCGATCATTCTCCATATTTCTACAATTGAAACTATTTATCTCAAATCATCATTTGATAAGAGCATCACCGACTCTATCATTTGATGAGAAATTTTTTATATGGTTTGTCTAATAAAATTATTACTATGAATTGAACTCTCTAATATTTCAATTTTGTACATATCTCCATTTTAAATATTATCCACGTAAAAATTTATAAAATTCATCATATTGGGAATCTTGATAGACATTTTCACAAATAATATTCAACATGGTCCTTCTAGTATAAATGTGTGACATCACAATCTAATCACATTCTTCTGGTGATTTGTATGTTTTATCCTTGATCAATTACCACCATTTCAAAGAAATAGTTCTCACCTTTTGATCTTAATCCTGAATTATTAATATCTTCAGAATGATAATAACTCGATGAATGACACAAAATCATCTGACTTGTTATGATTCTTTCCTACAACCCATATTAAAAATGTTTTATTCCACATGAGGAAACCCTTTAATCCTCCAAAATGAATGCTTCCAATAATACTATAGTTTTATCTTCTCTCAACATTCTATAAAAAAATAGATTTACATAATGATAAAAAATGAATTAAAATACTCTTTAAAATATTGAATGAAGTGTACATAATTTCCATATGTTTTATTTTACAGGAATATATATTAATTCATGATTATTACTGTTTCAATTCAACTTTTTTCACAAATTATGTTACAATTTAACAGTTTCCAAAGGGTTGAGAATTAATTTTATAATCTCATTTATCTTAGGATTTCATATATTTCTTATTGAACAAATCATATAATATATGTTTCATAAACTACATCAATATTCTTATAATCTGGGTATTTATGGAGTTTCTAAGATCTCTTATAAATTTTACTTAATTTGGAATAGTAATTAATAAATAAAATATTTAATAGACATGATGATATTATTTATCTTTTTGAATTGGTATATTTTTCATCCTTTTCAATATTTTTCAAAAAAATTGAAAATCCATTTTATTTACATAAATAACTTGTTAATAGAATTCCACGTTATCCTTAAATTTTTTTTCAAGGATTCAAAATAATCATTCTAATGTTTTTCTATAGAATAAAATTTCGAATTATTTATAAAAAATAAAAAAATAAATGTATCTTTTTAACATATAAAAAGGTAATGGATTTTCCTACCACCATAATATGTTTACACTATTTAAATTTTTCTATTAAATTTCAATAGTTTTATAATATAAATAATTAAATGAAAAATTATTTTGAATTTTTTTCTTCAATTTCAACCTTTTTCCAAAATATTCTTTTTTGAAAATTATTCATTTTTAATGACTTCATAGTCATATCTCATATCGTTATTAATGTTTTGGTTAGTAATATTCTCTTGAAACTTCAAATTTCCAATTATCATATTTCATTTTATATTACATTGCACTTATATATAAAAATTCTATTTATCATGAATATGCTTATTGTCTAAACCGTATAATATTTCCACATATAGTGTATATAGAATGATTTTTACTATAATTGTTATTTAATTTTTTAGTACAATATTAAAATTAAGTATTCTTTACTCAAAATAGATATTTTTTGATAATGAATATATTTTATGAATTAAATTTATCATTCAATATATATAGACTGCATTAGACATGAAGTTATGAACATGACTTGAATTGCAAAGATACTCAATGAATTGATATGTCTCAAGAGAAAATGGGGTCAGCCAATCTTATTAACCGGGTTTTGGGTGTATACCTACCAATAGATTAAACTATATTGGATTATAGATTTGATGGTAGGATGTTATGATGTCTAAAATCAGGATATCCAACATTAATAATTCCTTTATTGAGAATTTTATTATTATTATCCATTATATTAATGTTTTTATATTAAACATTTAGAAATTTCGTGCCTATGTCATTGATTAAATGGAATGTGTTTTATATATTTTATCCATATTGATTATTATATATTTATTTTTGATAGATTACATTTTATTAAAACCTTATTGAGCATATAAAGGCACACTTTATATATAGTAATTTCCCTTGGATATAAATAGGTAATTTATGAGTAATAAAAATGATGAAATAATGTTTATTATACTATTTTTTATATGTACAACATAATATGGAATCATGTTTCTATCTACTTATTCAATAATACCAAAGTGATTTAACCTTGGTGATGTGATCCATTATATCGTATTCCAATGTAATTATGTTGAAACTAGCTCGGTGTTACTAGTGTTGGGATTATTACAAAGCACTCATGATGAAAATTTATAATATGGATTATGAATGGGTAATATTTATGAGTAATGTTACGAAATAGTATGTTATGTTTTTTATGAATATTTTATAGGGGTTATACTGTGATCAACTAAGTAGGGAAACAATTTTACTATTTTTTTCTCAAAATCGTATCTTGGATAAATTTTTCTACTATAACCTAGGTTTTCATTTAAATAATAAAAATAAATTACATTTAAAAATAATAATTATTTTCTTATATTTATTTATAATAAATTTTCACTTACAACATATACACCTCATGGGGTTTTTATTCTTAATTAATATGTTTTATAAGGGTTTCTCATGTATATTTCATGAGATTGAGACATGTTTTAATATTATTCCCCAATTTTATACTTCAATGATGTATATACACCCTGAGAATTTATTAATCCATAATCCATGATTTAATTCAAGGTATTTATATAACCTACATAATTTAAATCATCAAATTACTTTTGATAAAACTGTTACAAAGACATTGAGGGGTTTTCGAAACTCATATCTTTTAGATGTGTCAGAATCATTATTCTATGAGTAAACTAATTTTAGACTGATTTATTATAACCTACGTTGATGTTATATTCTATTTATACCTTCCATTATAAAGTAATCATTTTTCAAATCATTTACTTATTCCATGTTGGTTTTAATGATTCATTAAAAATTCATTTTTGTTAAGAATAATTACAATTATTTTTAATGGATTTTTATTCCATATCGATATTATTAAATTCCAACTAATATTTACATATAACAAGTTTTAACTAAAATTAATCTCATTTCTAATGATCCTTTTATTATCCTTAATTCATTTTAATGAAAATGTTTCATTATTATTAATGGAGTGGTTTTTCAACAAGGTTATTTTAAAATGTTCTAAAGTTATTCTATCTTTTAAAAATAAAGTGGTTTTATCATACAATCTATATTTTATTTTGAAAATAATTTCTTATTTTTCAATGTTCCTTTTTTGAATATTAAAATTAATATTAAATGTTTTCAAATTATTTTCATATCTCCTTTATTGAAATCATTATGTCTTTCTCTAGTAATTATTATTAAATATCATTTTAAGAGTTAAACGTATTAATGTGTTTTATCTTATACATTTTTATAAAATTTATTTATTTTAATGGATTATTATTTTGAAAATATTTATAATAATTTTAAAAAATAAACGAGTAATCTTACCTTCTCAAAATTATTTGAGAATTAATTTACAAATCACCTTTTAAGAAAAAGAATAAATGGTTTTGTGAAAATAATAGTATTTCACCTCTATAACCCCATCAATGTTTACCATTCATGATTTGATGTATAAATCATTGTTTATATATTATTATGATAACATTTTTTTTCTAATTTAGATTTTTTATATTCAATGATTTATTTAGTACATGCTAGGTGATATTTTTAACTATTTTATGAAACCAATTACTTGTTTATAGGAATTTATTATGAGAAGATGAATGTTTTATTTTCAATTAGCATAAAAATATATAGATTATGATATGGGTAGGAATATATCTCCCTCCAATGCATTATTTTTATTGTTATATCTCATGAGAGTGAAATTTAATATGAACAAGACAATAACTATCTAGGCTCACAAAGTGTGAGTGTGATGGATTTTTTTATTAATCAGAATTTTATGAGTGAACGAGATGGGGGATAGAGAGGTTCATAGAGTAAAGAAATTATTTATATTTATATGTGATAGATTTTATTGTTTTTATAATTTTATACCATGTTCTCATGATTATTCATCAATTTTAAACATTACCAACATTTATCTTTTACTCACATGTTTCTTGTTGTTGATTTGAATTGAGATCCATGTCAAAACATTTACACATACTTTATTCTATTTTTATGATAATATTTTGGATTATCATAATATATTATTATCACACATTATGTTATGATTCCTTATTAATATATTTAATTACTCCTCGTTCTCTTTATCATGTTTATTGTCTGACATTTTATGATATATTTTACCCTTACCAATTTTCTCAGTTCACCCATTTATTCTATTTCCACTCTATAGGTTATGAAGATAATGATATCATTTGAGATACATTTAAAATAGATAATTGGTGAATTATTTTTTATAAATTATACAAATTTAATAATTTAGGATGTCTATGTATCTAATCTCTATGAGACTAAACCTTTTAGTGTTTGGGTTTTGAGAAAATTTGGGAGATTTAATTTTTAAATCATTGTAATAGTGTATTATATTTTCTATGTTCATCATGGGTATCTATTATTAGATATTTATAAAGGTCATTTATCATTAATAATGAATCATTTGGAAATAAATAATGAATATAAACAAATGGAGTCATAATCAATTTAAAATTAAAAGGCTTATTACAAAGGAAATACCTAAATAATTGGAAATAACAATAGAATTACAAACATGGAAATGAATTTCAAATTTATTTTAAGGGATATTTGGAACATTTGAAACTATTTATAAATTATATAATGAGATAAAATGAGGGTGATTTTTACGATTAATGGCTAAGGTGTTGGGAGAAATGGGAGAATGGGTTGCATTTTATTGCAAAAGAGTCAAAATTGTTTATTAATTTATAAATGGTAACACCATAAAAATAGAAAATAATAAAAATGTATTCTATAGAGTATTCTTCATAAAACAATCTATCATAAACCACCCAGGATATATATTTCTTTTAAATTTAATCTCTTTGAAAGCTTATCGAACATAGAACCCGAGTTTAAATGAGACGTTATAAACAATTACATTATAATCTAGCTGTTAAATTAGATTCTAGGAATAATTATAAATAAATAAGGATTATTATGGTTATCTATTGATATATAAATAATATAATAATCAACAAAAAAAAATATATTATGAGCAAAAATATTTTTTTATAAATGATGGTTTAGTCACTCTTCATAAAAAAAAATTAAAATTAATTTTTACCACACCAAGAAACATTAGATGATAAAATGGAATTGAATTATTGTATTATAATATCTAAATTATCTTGTAGTTAATTCTTGGGATTTTTCTAATATGTTTCATTTTTTGATGAATTGTGAAAATACTGAATATTATTTGAAAACTGAATTTTTATTTAAATTTATTATCAAGTTAAATTTAATATCCTTTAAAGTTTCATTAGTTCAAAAAATATCTATCAACAAAATTTATGTCACTAAAATAATTTTCATATTAAATTCTAATAAAAAACATTGTTATCCCTTGAACATTTCCACTTTGAAAACCTGTATTCTCATCCCATCAGGTAGATTAATTTCAAATAAAATTACTTCATATATTTGAACTGGATTTGGAAATATAGATTCCATATTTTTAATCATATTAGTTTATATTATATCATTGGGAGAAATTATTGTTTTTGATAATTATTAGTTAATATAGTTAAATATTAATTACCGCAATTATGTTGAAAATGGGGTTTTTGTGTGTTACATGCACTTGTGTTAAAATTTATCTTCCACACACATAGTATTTTAACTATTAAATTTTTTTATGTTTATAATATTTTTGTATTAAAAATATTTTCTATCTCATTTTTTGATAGGATTAAATGATAAAATACATATGTTAGAAGAACATGGTATAATAGTGATTAATTAAAATGGTAAAAGTGAGTAAAACTTGAAGACCAAATAATTAAATGTTTAGAACCTATATTTTGTGTTTTTCATAGTTTTTATGCAACATATCGTCAACCATTAATTATTTATCAATTATTTATCCACATGAGGTCAGATTGACATCCCATTATCGAATATGTTTGGGTATTTACAAAAATTCCACGTTCTCTCAATTATAAAAAGGGCACTCACTCCCCTTCTATATTCACAGTCCTCGAGCAGTTTTGATCAAAAAACCCCAACCCAAATCACCTCACAAATTTCATTCCATAATACTTGTATCATTATTTTGGGTATAAATATATCCTTGGATGGATTTTGATTCAGTACTAAGGAGGTCACCGATAAAAGACGCAATATTCTTTAATGAGCGTTTTTATTTTATTTACGCGTCATATAAACTCAATTATTATTAAAATAATTATCATATAATAACCCTAATATCACATATATATATATATTCATAAATTTATCTAATTACATATAACCAACCTCACTTCCATTATATTTGTTTTCAAATCCTTATTCATGCGTACGGTAGACTACCACCTCTTGAACTAATGTCATTAACATTCTCATTACCACTTATCATGATTGGGTATAATGGTGGATATATTCTATATATATATTATATTTATAAAAGTTTTATACATATTTAGTCTATATATATATATAATAACTTTCATTTTATGGGTTTATGATTACATGACTTATGTGTAATGTGACTACCACCTCATGAATTGTTGTGATTCGTATTTTACTAACACTTCACATGGAAGGATATAAGGTTAAATTAAACAAGTATGTGTGATATAAATAAAATAATTTTGAAATAAATGATATATTTATCATTTTAATTAGTAATATATATCATTTACCATCTTATATTTTAACTAATGAAAGATGACTATATCATTCTTATACGTGTGGATTGTAATACTCATTAAATGATGTTAAACTATTTTCATCACCACACCAGATCAATGATATATATAATTATTTAATCATATATTTTATATTATTCTCAATATTTAATGATAATATATTAATTTTCTCTTTTTCATAACCATTATTTAAAAATAGAATCATTACTCAGGCCTACATATGACTTACAATCGCTATGCTTACAACATATATAATTTTTCATAAAAATCATCTATGATTAGTTTTAAAATTATAATTTAGGTATAAATATGATAATATTTCATGATGATTATTATTTATATGTTTAATTAATAATCAATTTGACCATAGTCAACCCACCAAAGTCATTTTTGACACAAATTCCAAATATCATCAAAACATCTGACACAAACATAATTGACCAAGAAATCATATATACCAAGGTAATATGTGAAATAAATGGAAAAATAAATTTTTAATTTCATATTGAGAAATCATATAATTAACATATGTTTATTATTTAGGAAGATAAATAATGTATGTGATGATTCTAACTCAAGGTAATGTTTTCTCATCTCTCATTTAATTCTGTGAGACATTCATCCTATTCACCAGTTATTTATTTTTTAGATTGAATATATTATTAAATTTTTTAATATCACAAAATAATTTATCTAAAAATTATTTATTATTTCATTTAACATAATTTCATTCATATATTTTATGATTCATAATTTACCTTAATTGTAAGGGTTTATTTCATAATCTCATTATTATTGGAAATTATTATTTTTTTAGTCTTCCTGGTGAGAATTATTTTTTATTTACTTCTATAAATAAATTTATTTTCTTAACCTATTGTTATTATTTATGTTTTCAATTATTATTAACATTTTCCAACTATTTATTAAGTAAAATTAATGATAAAATTTTATTAATAAAATCATACATTATTTCCTCTCTTCAGTCAAAACATTATTTTCATTAAAACAAAGTTTTCTAAAAAATTAAAATAATTTTTTTAAACATTTGAAAATTATTTTCTAAAAATTATTTTCAAATTATTAATTCCTTCAAAAAATAAAAAAATAAATCTTCATGTTGTTTTAAAACAAATTCCTTTTTTTCTTTTACCAGAAAATAAATGAAATATTTTTCTTAAACTACTCATAATATAATGGAATATCAATCCATCATAACTAGTAAATGTTTTAATCTTAATTTATAATTTTAAAATGTTATTTTAAATGATATTTTTTCCCAAAATGTTTTGTGAAATTTTATTTTAAAAAAATTATTTTAAAAATGAATTTGATATTTTATAAATTATTTTTTAGGAAAATTTTATGGTGTTTTTATTCATCAGTGAAATAAAAACATTAATGTACGTAATAATAAATGGGTTATTTTTTTATTGATATCATCCGTATTATTTTCGTGGATGATTTATAATTAGTTTAATTGAGGTTGTATAATTTTATTACAATTCAAAATTTTACTCTAAAAGGTTTATGATTATTATTATTTATTAGGGTATGTATTAAAATTTCTTATATTTATTTTTAAAATGAATTTTTATTTTTATTATATTTCAGTACTTTTATATGATGAATTAATTTAATTTTTTATGTAATCATAATGGCCTACTATAGCCTCTCGATTCATCCTTAGGTCTCATGAAACAAACTTGATATGGTTTTTCCCTTGTAAATATATATTTATACTTATGTATTAGAACAATATTTGATTATATTGGATGCCTCATCTAAAGACGTTATGGTATTATATATCTTGGTGAAAGCATATGTGGTATTTTTTAGATGTCCAGTATTTCAAATTCAAATATTATGAATTAGATTATTGATATACAAAGTTATTATTTGATTATCTAGAATATACACAATAACATATTCAAGATCATCAGAATATTAATACGTTATTATTTGATCTTCATTTATTCATACAATATTATTCCTATTTTATTTTAAAATGGAATGTGTTTATGTTTTTTTATCATCCTATATTAATTATTAATTTTTTATTTATAAGTTTTGTTGTACGCTTTCTCTTATTAAGAATATGATCTCTCCTGTTTATTATGTATTATTTTCCCCAGGATACTTGGAAGAATGTTTTGATTGATATTATGGGATAGGATACTGGTAATAATGTAATTATTGAAGAAATTATTTTGTGTATGTTTTGTTTGAAAATGTATTTTGAAATTTCATCTATATGTCTTATTTACAAGGACTAATATACTATTTATCCTTTTGGGATGAAATTCCTCGCATCTTCTTACAATTTAATTAAGAAGACGATATATCCATGTTATTGGGGTTAGGTCAATGTAGATGGTATTAATGGATGTTTATTAAAAACCATAGGAACCCTACAAAGGGGACATTGGGATTGACTCGATCAAAATGTGGTTCACAAAAATGGGCCGTAAAATGAACATAGTTTGATACTCATAGGAGATATTCTTAGTATAATTCACATTTTTTTAAAAAAAATTATTATGAATTATTCTAAAATAATTATATCCCTAAATAAACCATACCTATAATTATGACTTTTTTATTCCTAATTTTGACAATTAATGATAAGTGTTTCCCATGTTCTGGGATTATACGTTATCTTTCATAATGTTAGGATAACATTTTATATATTATATTATTTATTCATAGATAATTTTTAAGGTAATGGAAAACATATAAATGCATGTACCCCAGGTATGGATTTCCCTCTTGGGAAAAATATTGATGCTCAGTTTGGAGCTACCATAGGAACTGATGAAATTATAACCATATTGGGTATCTGACTCCAGATATAAGTAGTAAAATGTTCAATATTGCGCATCCTAATGATCCACTAGGTAGTGTAACAATGTTATAATACTTCATGAATCAATAATATTCATCATCAAATTTGACTAAATACATTTTTAAATGAGAAATTTATATGTTCTGTAAGGAAGATATTTTCCACTCATGGTAGTTGTGAAATGGATAAACGTGTTATATATATATATATATACCAAAATTTAGAAGATATGGATTGTTGGAGATCATTAACTCAAATCACTATGTATGAGGATGAAATAAAAATGTAATACTAGATGTATTTAAAGTAACTCTTTTTGGAAGTATATTTGACTCATATGAAATGAGAAGATATGGAATGCCATTTTTTGATCCTAAGATAGACAGAAGAGGAAAACATTTCGAAGTATGAATCCTAGATTACATGGTTAATAAGGAATGTTTTGGAATAATTATGTAATCCAAATATAATTTTTGATCATTTATTTGATGGGATTAAGATAATCCTATAAAGGGAACTAGTTTTCAAAACATTCTCATCATACAAGGACATAGTATAAAATTCAATAAATATAGAAAAATAATTATTAAATTATTATGTATTACAAATAAAAAATAAGAAGATGATGTTGGAAGAGTTAAAATGTATAAAGGTATACAGGGAAAGAATTATTTTCAAACATGTGATACTTGTGAAATGAAACACATTAGTAAATTCTTAGAAGGAAAAGGGGTTCGATTTGAGTATGGATTAAAACAACACCATGATCAAGATTGATTGGTAGAGAATGATTTTTTCAATGAGAAATGATTCTTCTATATGGATATGAGGAACTATGAAAATAAATTTCCCAATTGTCAAAGGAATATACCATAAATTGAGTTAAGGGTTAAAGGTCAGGATTAAACTATAACTATATATGAATCAGAATAAATAATGATGCCACAATTTCATCAAATAATTATATTATAGGAGTATTTTAATCTATAATATTTTATTCATAATAATTATGTAATATATACATATTGTAATTTGGAACTATTTCATTAATGATTTGAGAGAATATTTTTAATTATACTGATGACCAAGAAAAGTGAATCACGGAAAAGTTGAACTACTTGTAAAACACGTGATTAATGAAGGATATCCCTTATTATGTAACATATATTAAGATAATTATTTTCATATAAAGATATGAATATTATGGATAAATTAATTTTGATAGTATTTAATACCTTGTAACTAATTTATTATTTATTGACAAAGTGCTTTATTATATCCTTGAGGAAGTTAACAACATTTTTGGATTTAAGGAATATATCAAATATTCATTCATTAATGTAAGGAATAAATACGAATTAATGTTTTAGATAATTTGTTGTGGTAATTTAGTTTATTAACAAGTTTCATGAGAATACATTTTTAAACTATTAAAATGTTTGTTATGATATGATTAAGCACAAGTTAATGTTGTTTAAGGGAATAATGATACGTTCATATTTTAAATTTAGTAAAATTAATTGTAATTTTGTAGATATTAATATTTTCTAAGGGTCATAATGTAAACCATTTATGTAAGGGTGTACATTTTACAATGGATGTGGTTTTCGAGATTACTATATTATATCTCCATATGAATATTTATGTATACCAGAAAATATGTGTTAACCATTTTCCATATTAATATCTAGTTATTAAAAGGATGAAAAATCATTATATTATGGATATTATAATCTATTAAAATTGAATTTTATTTATTTATGAAAAAAACACATTTATGGATATTAATTTAGTAGTGTTATCATTGATATGGATATTAATTGAAGCACATCCAAAGGATAAAATTGTTCTTATGAAATAGGAACTTACCAAGTATGTATATTTTCTAATAGTCCATGATCATGAAATATTTTTTCAATATTCTGAAAATGACATTAAAACCAAAAATTTATCCTATTAACTTTATTTATCTTTAATCATATGGTATTTTAAATCAACAATCATTTATGATTTTGAGGTCCTTAACTTTCGATTGATAACTCACATTCCTCTTATCAATGTCCTCATTCAGTCTAGATAATTATTTAACCATTTCTCCCTTGTCAACATCTTTACAAGACAAAACATTTCCCATAATTAGAATCTTTTTATTTCTTATTCCATATATCCTTTACACTTTTATTTCACTCTTATTGGGGGGATGCTTTTTTAAATCCTTTTACGATTTGTGTTTTCATTAAAATAATTGTCTAATGTAAAAACCTTGATTATCATGATAATGTTTTCATTGTGAGGAAAAATCATATTTTATGTGGGGAGAATGTAAGAAAAAAAAATAATAAAATATTTGATAATGTATTTGACTTCAACACTGAGTTTAAATAACGAAATATATTTCTTTAATTTTAATATCTTTAGGATCTTGTGGAACACACAAACCCAAATCATAGTGAACCGGGAAATATAATATCATTATAACCTAGAAATTAAATTACAATATTACAATAGTATAAAAATATTTATGATAATTATTTTTCTCTATTTATTATAAAATATTAATGGTTTAAAAAATAATTGTTTTTAGAAAATAATTATTTTCTTCCAAAACGATAGTTTAACGTTGTTCACAAATAATTTAAAATTAATTTTTAGCACTTTAATAAAAATAATTTTATTAATATAATAGTAATTTTTATATTATAATATCAATATTATCCTAGGATTTTTTTGGGATTATTTAATTTTATTTTTATTTTTTTTCAAAATAGTGAAAAATAATGATTGTATTTGAAAATGGCTTTTATTCAAATTATAATAACATAAAAGTGAAATTTTAAATTTGGTTCATATTATATTTAGTTTAGTTATATATCTATTAATATAATTTAATTCATTGGAATTATTTTCAGGTTAAATATTTCTATAAAAACATTTTAATGTTTTGTACATTTTTTATTTGAAACCCTAGTTACTAATCGCGTCTACTAGGATAACATTATATTAAAATTTTCCACATATTTAAATTGAATTTATAAATATAGATTAAATACTAGGAAAGATAATAATTTATATTATATAATAAGTTAATAATAATATTTTCATAATAATTAGTGAAAATATGTAAAAATAAATTACTGTGTGTAATGTTGGAAGAGGTGTTTACGCATTACAAAAAAAAATTTAGAATTAATTTTAATCGAAAAATAATTTTTTTATATAAAAATTGGTTTAAATATTTTTATTTAGTAGAAATAATTTTTAAATTATTTATCATTTTATTTCAGGCTTAAAAGATAACATAAATAGGTTAAAAAATTAATTACTATGTTGCAAACTAAAATTTCCAAAGTGAGTAAAATTTAATGGATATTGAAAAAAAATTTTGAAAATTGTTTTTTATTTTTGCGGTAAAGGTATGGATCTACAATATCATCTCTATCATAAATTATATATCAATTTTTGAGCCACCTCTTTTGATGGTGACCTCCCATTTTTTAATACAATTGGGTATTTACAAAAATATAACTCCTCTTGAATTCTAAAAGGGAACTCAAACCCCTCACATAATCACACTTCATGATACATTTTATTGACCAAATGTTTCCCAAATAACATCCCAAATTTAAAACCATCATTTTTTAATACATATTATGTGCATAAAGATTACCTTGGATTTCATTTGGTACAAACTTAAGGAGGTTACCTGAAGATGAGGTAATGTTCTTCAACGAGTGTTCTTATTTCACTTTATCCTCTGCTAATATAATTTAATAATATATGTTTATTATATTATAATATCATATTATTATATATATTTATATGTTCTTATGATATGTTAATTACTTACAATCATCCCCACTTCCATCTAATGGGTTATTAAATCACTATTCGTGTATACAGTGGTATACAACCTCACAAACTAATGTAATTTATTTTCCTACTATCTCTCCCACATTTGGGTATGATGATTGATATAAATTATATATCTTATGTTTATAAAATAATTATACCACATGAGTAATTATATCACATATACCATTTTAAATTTCTATTCTGTTGGGTGTATTATATCATCACTCTTGTGTACGGAGGAATACTGCCTCATGAATATATGTGATTCGTATATCACTAATGCATAACATGGAAGTTGATATAGATAAATATAATGAATATATGTGATATAAAAGAAATAAATAATGATATTAATGAAATATATATCATTCTGAAATGATAATATATGTTAGTTTATTTCTTACCATTTCACTTAATGAAAGATGATAAAGTTGTTCTTGTATGTATAGACAATCGCCATCATGAAATGAAGGTACATTATTCTCATAATCACACTACCTGAATAATATATATATAACTATATAATAGTTTATCTATTATATTATTATCATTATTTAAATATAAACTACTATTTACCTTTTTTTGTAATGTTCATTCAAAAATAGAAACATTACTCATAATTATGTACGTCCTCTATTTCCACGATTAGAACATAGTTCATTTTTCATATAAATATTTGATGATTGGTTTTGAAATTATAATTTTGGTACAAATATTATATTTATTTCATGATTATTATTATGTATATTTTTTAAACAATATTCTATTTGACTGTAGTCAACCTTTAAAATTAATTTTGGACACATGGAAAATATTGTTGAAACATATTATGTAAACATAATTGAAAAAGAATTAAAATATAAAATGGTATTATGTGTAATTAAATTAATAATAAAATTAAAATGGTTCTGAGGGAATTAAATAATTCACATAATAATTTTATTCATGAAACTAAAGAATGTATGTGTTGAGTTCGATTCACTATAAGGATTTCTCATATCACTTTTACTTCCTTGAGATAAAAGACTATTAAATAGTAATTTATATGATGTGGTGTATATGTACATAAATTTTTTAGGACATATAATTAATTTATTTATTTTTATATTATTTAATTTTTTAAATAGTTAATTATTTCAAGTGACTTATGTCATAAAAGATACCAAAGTGGAAAGGATTTATTTCAGAATCTCATCATTATTCAGGATGGTTTTTGTTTAAGTCTACATTGGGGGAATTATTTGATATATATATATATACATACATTTTCTTATCCAATAGTTAGTAATGAAATTTCTCAAGTAATAGTACCATTTTCCATTTTTGTTACTAAATAATATCGATAATTTTATGAAACAAAATCCATCATTATATCTATCAGAGGTTGTGAATTTTTTTAATCAAATACCAAGTTTTATAATAATTTTTTAAATGTTTTGTAACCTTTTATAATTAATTTAATAATGAAAATTTTACCAATTTTTTATTTTAATTTTTTTACAAATGAATCTTCATGTCGTTTAAAAAAGTCATGTTTTTCTTTTTCTAAAAATGTAAAAGGAATATTGGTTATTATTATACTCAGCATGCATAGACTTCTTTATCACCAGGAATAATCAATATTTTAATTTGTAATTTAAAAATTTTCATGTTTATTTTGAAAAAAAATTCTTTTCAAAATGTTTTTGTTAATTTTAATTTGTAATAAGTGATTTTCAATAAGAAAATATTATTTTAATCAAGAGTATTCATAAGGATATTTTTATGAATCATTTTTCATATATGGAATAAAACCAATTGATGTTTAGGGATATGTTTTACTATCCTCATTCATTCATTGGATAATTTATAATTTTTTTAAATTGAGTATATTTTCTTTAAATTTCATTTACCTTTTTACTATAGATACTTTATTATAATGTTCATTGAATGGGTTAAGTACTAAATTATTCTATTAGAGTTTTTCAATATTAATGTTAATATTGGTTATATTCCACCCATTTCATGTAAGTAATTACTTATAATTTTTAGGGATAGGAAATTAATTCTATACCCCCACAATGTATCTATATGTTTTATGAGACAAAAATGATATGGTTTTGGATGAGGACTTTCCCTTGTATATTTATTTATAGGTACAATCCTTGATGGTATTATCTGTCTTTGCATAAAACTCAATAGTATTAGATGTCTTGGTTCATGTAATGACAATGTATTTTATATGTCAATAAATTTGAATTCCATTGTTATTAATTATTTTATTAATATTTCATGTTATAAATTATTTAGTTATAGTAAACATGGTTATGTTTTAATGAAAATGTGATTAATTATATGTCAATATTTGATCATCATTTATTTAATCCAAATTATGTTCAAGTTATTCATTAAATGGAATTTTCTTCATTTATTAACCATTCCATACTGATTATACTTTATTTATTAATAGATTTCACTATACACATACCCTTACTGAGTATTGGAACTCACGCCTTTATTTTGTTTTGTTTTCCAAAAAAAACCCATGATGTATTTTGTGATTGATAGACATGGATAAATTTAGTGGAATAAAGGAGTTCTCAATAAAAATTCCCAATGTACTATATGTTTTAAAAGATAATGTTTAATAATAAGTATGTATCTAGTTTACCAAGCCTAATTAACTTTTCAATCCTTTGGGATGTGATTTATTTTATCTTATGTCGATATAATTAAGAAGACACAGTCTCTGGGATACTAGGGTCGGGATTCTATATATATAATAAGTTTTTAATATAATTTATTAAATTTGAAAGACCACCAGTATTCCGATGGGTTTATCCATCTTAAGTTTCTATGGAGTTGATGATTTTAGTATTTTAAATTATTTATGTTTCATACCCCCTTTAATATATATTATTCTTGATTTTAATAAGATTTCTACCCCTAAATAATTAATTTTAGAAAAATAAAATATAATTAACATTTTTACATGTATTTCTATATGATTGGAAAACTAATATTATTCGTCTAAAATATGATATTATAATTGCCAAACAATATTTTGGTTGTTCAATATTTTATTTAATTTATAACACCATTTTAATTCATTTGGATTTTATAATACTTTTACTTTTTTTCTTCATAATTTTATTCTATGACCAAAAAATAAATGGCCTTATGAAATTTTAAAAAAGGAACTATTGTGTTATTTTGACATGTTGATAAAAAATAAAATTTATTAAAATAACTTTATATATATTATTTATTAAAAAATATTATTTATGGAAAAATATTTTTTATAACGACATGATCAAAATTCTATCACATGGGAAAACTATATATGACATCATACAAATATTTAAATGTTTTTATATTGAATTATTATTGTTTTTGGAACTATTGTAGCAATGTGATCTTTTTTTGGTTATTTAACTTTTTTAAAAATGATATTTAATTTAAAATAATACATGTATATTTTCAATATATTGAATCATATATTCCTTGTGTTAAAAATATACATTATCATGTTAATACCATTATCATTAGAATTTTTTATTTAATATATAATCGATACACATAGTTAAGAAATATGATATTAGTGTAACCACTATGTAACTTCAAAAATTATTTTTACACCATAAGGGTTAGACACAAAACCAGTTAATACACATGCATAAGTCTTAAGGTTATTGAATAAAATGGTGGTGAAATCATGGGGTAGTCTAATTAACATTGAATGGGTTGTGATCTCTAAATCAATACAATTTCACAAAAAAATTCCCCTCATATCTCAGTTTTTGAATTTGATATTGGGCTTTGTCAAGGGAAAACCCCACTGAAAAAGTTCCCACCTAATCATAAAAAGATATACGTCATAATGTATTTTACTACTAGTTGATACCTTTCTATGTCCATTCTATATCAACGAGATCATTTTATTACATTTAATGTCTAATAATCCTAAAATTTTCTTTATTACAACTACTTTTATAGTTGTCCCACACCCTATATGAAATAATTACCTTACTTCATATCTAGTCACACAATGTAAAATAAATAATAATAATTTTTTTATTTAAAACTTAGTTTATTTAGTTTATTATACTACAATAAAAAATATTTCATACAATATTCAGAAATAAAATTTTCATTGTAATCAATATTCATCATTAAAATAGAAGAATCACCTACCATTAACTAGAACAAACGTTATTATAATGTCCTCCTAGACAAATCCATGATGGGTTCTAACTGAATTTATGCATGATAAATATTTTTCAATGTGTAATAGAATCAGATGATATAGAATTCCAATTAGTCACTAAAAATAATGACATATTCTCAAAATATTTCTTCTAATACATGAATCTTTTTAACTCTACCCATTGTTCTTTGGGTGATATTATATGCTCAAATGATTCTTTAAAACAATTATCTTATATAACCCATGGATGTAAATTTGGAATCCTAATTCAAAATAATACTCTAAAGAACCACATATCGTGGTACTATCTTCTGGATATACAACTAATCAATCTAATTAATAAACATGGTTTCCTCAATGAAATAAATGATAAAACATAGTATTCAGTCCAAAAATTATATCAGCACATCAATTCCATAGGGTGACCTTGGAAACAATGTTTCAAAAAATGTATTCCATCCCCCTATTTTCACCCCAGAATGTGTATTTGATATGGTCGAACATTCAATATATACTACATTTTCATTATGTAATAATATGTGTTCAATCATGTAATATACTCAACCATATCCTTCTATATCTTGGTAAAATAATACTACCTACCCATATCATGATATATCATTGTAAGTGTTGTGAAGATAATCTATCTCAAGGCATGTAAATTCCATGTAAAATTATTTTTCATACTCAATAAAACCACAAATTTTCCTCACATGTGTGTGATATTTTTTTTATTCTAATGCCAATCTAGTGGAAACTCCCCACTATATATATTTTTACCAATGAAATTATTGTTAGAGATGAACAACTAACTATAATTTACCATTTCAGGAGTAAAGGCTTAATAACCATAATAAAAAGGGTCGATATTCCTTGGTACTCCTATTCATAGAGATGCATATCTATAAAGAGGCTAATCAAATTGCACTCAATGTTTACATCATGCACCACAAGAGGTTGATTCTTCCTACTTAGTGTATTGAATACATCATTCCTCTTACTAGGGAAATATTCCATCTCAATGTCAACTTATTGAAGATACATAGCTCACCATCACTATCAATGTTTTAATTCCCATTGGGTAATGATATATTGAGGCTCTAATAGTCAGTATACAACTCAAAAGAATAGCTATATATAATAATTCCAGTAACTCTATATACGTACTAACTCTGCTTTCTCTAAATCATGAGTCAAATATCACTACGCATATTGAACCAAAATCATAGATATATAGGTGATTATAAACTGGATGGGAAAAATATTAATTGATTATATCTAATATTAATTTGATTTATAGTCCATAAACATCAAAAAAATTCCTTTTATAAATTGAACTTTATTTATTATCACAAGTGAAATTCATGTTTAAAGTAAACATTTGGGCCCAAAGAATCATCATTTTTTAAATTAATTTATTTAATTTTATGAAATTTATATTATGGTTTATTATTTAGAAAATTTTTAGGAACATGTTTTCATTTAGGATTGATCGGTGAATCCCAAGGGAAGATGACCATTTTTGGTCATGAATGCAGAAATTTTCCGGGAAAATCATAATGGACCTAAGGCACATCCAAAAAATGTGGGCCCACAATGAATACCAAAAGAACATAAAATTTTACCTATAGAAATAAAAACATATTTGGATAATATCATTAAACCATGGCTAGAGATAATTTAAAAATTTTCATAGAGGAAAGGGATCCCAAGTTGACATTGAAATGGAGGGCCAGATTTGAACGCCCATAAAGTCATTCCACTTGATCAACAAAAACTTCGAAATGACTGGTCAAATATTCCTGAAATTTTGATAAATATTAAAGGAAAAATAGAATAAGATATGTTTCTTATATTAACCCTTCCCAGTTGGCCATATTATGTTTCAAATTCACAGGTCAAGAAGGGGGTGAATCTAGATGATTTTCCTTGTCAACTTTGAAATAGAAAATTTCCCTTGATTTTCTCACCATCATTTTGACACTCTCACTTAATGGGGAAATATTGTGTTCATTTTGGATCCACATACGTATCCAAATATTCTTATATAAATACATGGTGTTTAATATAATTGGATCCATGTTCTTACTTTATATCCATGTTTCTCCATTTAATTGTAATTTCATGATTTCATTCTCTAATCACATGCATCATCAAATTTTCCCATGTATGTTTATCATTCACCATAATTTAATTAATAATAATATTATTATTCTTTTTCATCATTTACCACTTAATTTTACATATAACATTGATATCTTTGTCTTAGGAAGTGAGGCTATTCTCATTATCTTTAGTGAAACTCTTCACACAATAATGGAGTTACTTTTATTTCTTTTTCATCTCAAATTCCACCATAATAATTATACTACCCATGTCTATTGATAGAATATCCATGGTGGGATAAAACTCTAGTGGGATGATACAAGGGATTAAAAATTGGATTAATTAGATATTATTTCTCATTTTAATAAATTTTCATCATTTCTATTTTTGATATTTTCATTCAACGATGTACTATTGTCCATTGAACTCACCAATTTTAACAATACATGTCGAGAGTGTTAAAATGATCCTCTACCTTGTAGTGCTCAATAGGAAAATAATTATAAATCCCCCATGAAAATGTATCAATTACATGTTATTGATGAAAAAAATATATGGTGTTTTCCCACATCATATATTAGGTATGGTAAGAATCAGTATATAATTCATCCTTGCCCTCAGCTTCTTAGAAAACATTGTATCAGGGTCAAAGATACATTAACTTCAACCCATTCATGTTCAGAGAAATCACATTATTTATATCAGTATTATCCCATAATGTATTCTTGGTAGTATATTAACAATCATAGGATGATGTGAATCTCAAATACATTATTATGTCATTCCCACAATAACATAACATTTACATTCTATGATTCCAATATTACACTCTCATTTGATATCATATTCCCTAACAATAAATCCTTTATAGATCATGCAATATAGATTATTATCTATTAAATTAATCAATAAAATATCTATATTGGAATAATAGTCCTCCAATATCATGGACTATAATTGGATATGAAGGATTAAGGTCACCATGAATGAATGCTGATATGGATAGAATACTACATTCAACATGAATATAAATAGTGATGACACCTTTTTCAAACAAGTATCATAAATATAAAATTTATATAGGGTATGAATACATCTAATATATTTATGAGGAATTTCATAGGGTCTTGCATGGTACTATTAGTGACCCTACTTCATGCTGATCATCGAGAACAACTTACCTCACATTAACTAGTCCAATGTGTCATCTATATGGGGAAGAGTTTTCTAATTCTTCAAATTCACCCAGAAAAACTCCCATTAATAAAAATATAAATGAAGATATATTTATCCTATTTTAGTTAATAAAATAGTATTAACCCAAGGGGGTGTTCTTGAGAAAATGAATCTTTTCACCTCTAGTTCTTTTAGATAAACCATTATATTTATAATCTCTTTAAGATAAATTCATTTTGGTGGAATGTATAAAGGATACATTGTTTAAGTCAATACTATCTTGATTTAATCTATCTCTTTGTTGGAGACCTCAACAAGTATTCAAAAAGTATCATAAAACAAGTCAACCAAAATAGTAAATACCAGCTAGAATATATCCTCATCTCCATGTATAGATGATAAAAAACACGAATGACATCATTCCCAGGTACATAGATTTATTTCTTGACTGACCTGCCTATTAAAGTCACTATATATAAATGGTATAAAATTAACCCTCAAGAGACATTTATGATACTCATCATGGATCATATTTAATATTGTATTGATACAGAGTCATCCAACCCATCTTAAAGATCATGTTGAAATTTTGTATCGTTAAAATAAACAAATCCTAGAGGAGCATATAACCGCTGATCAAAATATCATACTCTTGAAATCTATGAAAAAACCCTGGATGTAATGTGAATATAAATAAACCTAACCCCATATATCTACTCTATAAATATCTAAATATCACTATCAAAATGATAAATATAAATACATGTTACACAATTGTTTTGAATGAAATGGATAAAATGGTTTATTCTATATGAAATATTACTATAATTCTCAATGGTCCCTCACTATTTCCAATTGGGTTTTCATTGACAGTAGAAACCTAGACTACCCACATGCCTCTTCCATCCCCACCTTTATGATGATAACCTTAGTGATCACTACATTACTCCATTTTATATTCATTTACACCACACACATCTCTACATTCATACTAGACATATGTATTAAAACTACCACTTAGTGGTAAATAACTAGGTCCTATACTAGATCCCTAATTTTTTCCATCAAAACTACAAGTAAAAAGTTATAGACCATAAAAAAATTAGTATAGACACAAAATTTATCTACATTATAAATACTATTTTATTCTTTTCTAGAACTATGGCTTGGTATTTCCCATAGTACCATATTGAAAAAACATAGTTATATTCATTGAATACTAGAAAAAAATATTTCATAAACCTGAAAATAATACATACAACCACTCTAGTAAGACTCAATATATTCTCACCACATGAAACCCAATGATCCATCCCATATCTATAATATCATCCAAAAAACCATTTAATAATTTAAACTAATAGTTTTAACTCAAAAATGTGGACATGGTTCTCTATAATAGTTTAAGATAATTGGTTGAAAAGATTACACTAAAAATGCATTGAATATTTTAGAACAACCTCAACATTGAAAATCCATACTATTTTATCACCTTGAAAAATTGGTGAAAATTCATGTAATTTAGTGAAATGAGTAGCATAACCCATCATTTACATGATCCCATCAATGAGATAAATAAAATATCAATCCATATCCACCTTTATATTCTTGATAATGAACCACTTATGGAAATAAAACATAAATTCCATCAAATAAATATGCACATAATGATCTACATAGACTATTACATACCACAGTTTTCAAAGAATAATATGAAAAGAATGATTCCCTCACCTCTTAGGGAGTGTATAAATGTAGTAAAACATTGCATATATAGGCGTAACCTAGAACTATGAGTCACATTATTCATCCACTAAAGTAAATATTTGTATTTTTATAGCTAGAAATATATATTATGATCTCCCATTGATTGAACCACTCTATGATCCTAAGGTCCAATAAACTATAAAACACGATTTATACTATCTCAGATATTTTTTTTCCATAATATGTACAACTAATATTGAGGATCAAACTAATGAAATAGTAGGGGATGTTTTTCCCCTCCCTCTAGGTGCTGAGTATGTGATCTTCGTAGTATCATGTATCTTAATTTCAAAACACATTACATAGAATCATTTCAATACTATTCTATGTTTCACTGATTGGATAATTAGTGACATGTCGTAGAACTACAACGATACACATAAACACACATAGAATATAGTATACACGTGTATCATATAACTAATCTTCTATCTATATCATCTACTTCCCACTCTCATTTGTAGATATCAAGATACACGTAGTCCTAACATAACCCAAAACAATATTTTAATGATATACCCAAAAAATAGACCTAGTGAAGTAAAATTACACCATTATGTTTTATACAAACAAAATTCGTATCATATTGTTTCCAATTTAAATAACCCTCAAAAAAATAAAAAATAATTTATCAACTAGAATATTAAACATTATTTTTATATGAAGCCTACATGTTACAAATGATTCTAGTATTAATTTCGTATCATTATCCCAGAGAATGAGTAAAACAATAAATCATAAATCAATGACACCATACATCATCTTTGTTAATAATGAATAAAAAATGACAAGGAAAAAATAAAAATTGTCCCATAGATAGTAATTGGTACATTCCATATATTTAGTGTAGCTTCACCCATCAAAATTATGGTGACCCAAATCTTTTTCTACATTGTTTAATTTTATTTTTATCAGAAATATACAATAAATAAAAACCACATATCGATATCCTTTTTGTATTTATAAGACTACAAACATAAAACATGAACATGAAATAAAAATTAAACGTATTTATATTAGCCCCTATAATGTGATCCTAAATCTATTTGGGCACCAAATTTCATAAGATAACTATAAAAATAAATAACCATAATGGGTGATAAATCTGGCCCTATAAGGTAATATTCATTGTAAAGAAGCATATCATATAAGCCATAAGGGAAAATAAAATACCATAAAAGAACAAAAATCATGATCTATCATATGGAGGCATAATATAAATAACATGGATCCATTGTAACATTGAAATATATGTATTTGGTAGCAAGATATGACACAACATAACTATATTTTAATGAATACATCCAAGAAAGCATCACATGGTGGAAAGAGTCACATTATCCATTTGCCCCCCAATCCCATACATATCGCCTCATCAGACAAAAGAAATCAAAAATCATTGGATATATATTAGATTTAACCTATCATAACTTTTTTTATCTTATTTATTCCATAATATGAAATTAATCTTAAAGAATAAATATAAGGATTATTTATAGAATGAAATGGGTTTCATAACATTGTTAAATATCATAACTGGATAGAATATCATATTGGCTTATAAAAAATAAAGTATTTATAATTCTTATACAATCATAATCACATTCCAAAAAAAATTATTTATTAGTGATGTGAAGTCATTAAAATGAGAAGATAAATACCTTTTTAAATGTAACTCGTATGTTGGGATTTATAAAAAAGGGAAACAACTATTTTAAGAGTGTAAATGGATAATAATTTATATAAACCGAAAAATGAACTGAAAATAATTTCAATGATAAAATTAGTGATTTAATAAAAAAAAATTTATTGGAATCTCATTCATGAGAGGTATCTAAAAATGGATAATAAAAAGATATGTTCCCTTTAGACGAGGTTTCTTTTCAAGAGAATTTGAGAAGGAAGACTTTAAAAACATATGTATTCCCATAAAAAAAGTGAAATTTTCTAGGTATATGTAACTAACTATACATTATGAATGAATATTTGACCTTAAAAATGTGTGTTATATTTTTTTCTATAAATAAACTACATCCCTATACAAATTATGTGTGTATAAATGAAATGTGCCCATTGTGTTTGGACTGTTAGAAGTCCATCGGTCAATTATGACCATTATTCCATATGCCTGTTGGACAATGTGACCATTGGACCGTATGATAATTGGAAAATATACTCATAATAATTATTTTAATTTCATGATTGGTATTATAAGTAGAAATTATACTAGTTAATTAATGAAGAAAGAAGATTTGATGGCCACATAAAGTAGAGTTGAGTCATACGAAGCTGATTTATTAGAACTTGGGAGGAAGGAAGAGTGTTTGGTATTTTCTCTTGACTGATCCCAGTTTGATCCTCAACATGCTATGCTTGAAATAAATCTCTTATATAACAAGTTCATGTTAGTGGAGACTACCACTCAGATGATGTTAACCAAGCTACCACATGAGTCTATCAGAACAAAACACCTCAAAAGTAGGTTGTATGTATGATTAATAAGGGGTAATTTTTCAAGGCCTTGGTAAATTATTTTATAACCCCTTTGTAAAAATAAAATAGTTATTCCATCATTTCTGTTTTGAGTTTAGTTTTCGAAAAAACATGACGATTTTGACTAATTTTGTTTTCTCAATAAAATTGTAATTTTTTTAAAAAGATATAATTTTTATAATTGACTAATGTATTTTTTTAATGTTTCTTTAAATTAAATTGTATCATTAATATTCTATTATTTATAATTAAATGAAAAAATAATTTTATTATTTCATGTGTCAGAAATTTCACTATGCATTTTGCTATGCATTTTCCATCTTCCATTATTTATAATAAATATAGCTTATTATATTTAATATTAATTTAATAAAAAATAGATAACTGTTTTTTATAAAATAAACATAATTTTGGAAAGTATAATTTTTAAATTCTGTTAAGATGAATAAATGGGAATTCTATAAAATATTTTCTTTTCCGGTGAATGGTAAAAATAATGTTATGAGTTTTTAACATGGTTAATAAAATCATAATGATAAATTAGGTATTATTAAATTATGGTTGTTTATATTGGATTAAAATTTGATATTGGAGTCCTAATTGGCCAATACCATGATAAAATACAATGGGAAAGCCCATGGTTTTACAAATACAACTAATATGGTGTCAATGGAAATTATGAAAAACTACCAACATTTTGCTATAAATACCCACCCATTTCATCATTTCTATTCATTCAAAAAAATTCATCCAGAATATGTTTATAATATTACATCACATGGAGTCCTTAAATGTGGTACTTGATCCCTATATATCCCAATTCTCATGTTTTAGGAGTTAATCTTCAAGGAAATAGAAATCTCAAACCTTACTTTTCATTTAAACTTCTCTTTTCATGTTGTATGCCTTTGAAATATACACAAAATGTTATTATTTTCATATTATTATATATTTATTGTGTATTAAGTGTATTTTATGAATGTTATACCAGTTCCCTCTCTATTTTTCATGTTTTATAAAACCATATTTTGTTCTCGTTATTCTATAGAATTTTCTTCTCAAAATTTGTCTCCTCATCTGAAGAAATTATTTTTTTTAACACCCAAATCACATTCATATATAGGGGGATTCAAAAGGATTTCATAATTATATACATTACTATTTTATTATCATCTATTAAATCTTCCTTCCTTTTGAATGTTTTCAAAATGGCAAAATGATCTTCCTTTTATGCACTTTCTTAATTCCCATGGTTTTGATATTGAACTAAATCCTTTTACTCTTAGAGTAGATATTTATGAAATATTATATTATAATATCTATGGATAATATTCATTAATAATTATAAAGGTATTTCATTTTTTGTTCTCCAATTCATTGAGTAAAAAATATAATCTCTAGAGGTGACATGTTACATGATACCTTGGTGAATAAACATGGTAATTTTTATGACATCACAGTGAAAACCCTTGGTGATATGCATATGAATGACTTAATTAAATGTTGTATCCTATTTTATATGTTAATAATCATCTTGTTTTCATTATTATATACCAAGTTTACTATTTCTAATTCTTTCATGATATTCCATATTTTATATCAATAATTCACATATGCTCATGTAAACTATTTTCCTTGCATTCCCTTACCAGGAATTATTCTCACCATTTTCTTTATTGTGCTTCCCCAAGTTATGAGATGTAGTATTTTTACATAGAATGAACCTATTATTATTATATTAAAGTTTATTAGAGGAATGTTTTCATTTTATCATGTATCATGTACATTATTTCCAAGATACTAAATTTTAAATAATTGTATGTTTGTACCATGTAAATGAAATGTTATGTAATGAAAGGGTTGTATTACATTGATTGTATTAAATGAAAGTTTAGTTATTTCTGAAAATCATGATTTCAAAACATTTAGAATAACCTTAGGGACATGTTAAAATATAGGAAAACATCATGGTATTTTAATGAAATATTAAGTAAGTGTTTTCTGAGAAAATACATTGATGTCTTGATACAAACAAGTGCAAGTGTCTCTAACACAGATGTATCATGTTGTTAAAACCAAGAACATAGCAATGATCTTGACTCACAAAAGATCTATTAAATTATAATGGGCCATGATTAACTCTTTTTTTGATACTATCTTAGTATAATTTTGGCTAATCGTAATATTTTTATAGATAGTTATGAACGATTTATAGACAATGCAATTGTTTTTAAAGAATAAAATATTTTAGAATGATGTTTTTATACATGAAATTCCCTCACAATAATATGATTATTAAATGAAACAAATTTCCCACTATGGGTTTCCTCCCTTTTAAAATTGCATGAAATATGTTAAACCACATAAATGGTGAGCGTAATGGACAAGGTGTTAACATCATTTTGATGGAAGGCAGAATGTAAAGCATCAGATGAATGGCAATTAAACAGACTCCGGTTAAGATAAATAACATAAATAAAAATGATATTTGGGATTCTCTATGAAGGAAACAACATTATATTTAATCATTTATGCATCATGGGAAACCTTCTTTAAGTGTATATACATACATATTAATTACTAAATAATGGATAAGATCAATATAAATGATTATTTTATACTCAATTGTTCTGAACAACACAATGTAACCTTGGATATATACTAGAGATAAGGAGAAGCTAATCAGTGGTGGGTGCTGATAAAAATTGTGATGCAAAAAGGGAAGATTGAAGTTATAGAGTGGGATGTGTTCAGGGGATCTTTTTTCAAAAAATATTTACCTCACTTGATGTGAATGAAAATTGATAATGAATTCCTATAGCTTAGGATAAATGAGAATGAATCTATGGGATGTTCATAGATGAAATTCAAAATACTTTCTCATTACACATCTTGTTCTTTCATGTATCATAATTGAATGGTTTCTAGATTATTCAGTGGACTATGTCCCCATCTATGGACGAATATTTACAATCGAAGTTATTATATCTATGCGAAGATAATGATAAGTTCTATGATGGTCAATCTAGAGTTTGGTGGGACACATTAGTCCCTAAAATCATATGAAAATAATATATCTTTGGATCCAATATTAGGTATGATATTTTATCAAGTTAGTTGAGAAAAGAAGGTGAAATATTCCACATGAAATAAGTGTGGGAAGATGCATTCAGTGCACTGAATTCTTAGGAGAGGGAAATGTTAATTGTAGTAAAGAGAATTCCATGTTTCTCATTATAATAATAGTGCGGTAAATCCTTTACTTCCCAACACTATAGACTGAGGAATGATGGTGCTGGACCTACCTGATGTCATATGCTTGAAGTGTGGATATCTTGAGAACTTTTCAAATCACTATCAAATTCAGATGTTATTGGAATGGAATCCCCCACACCCCCAGAAGAGGCCAAGGGATAAATTTCTTTATTTTTATATCATGATAGATAATTTCGAATCACCAAATGGTGTGTTGGAAGGTACCCTTTTTGTTCCCCTAGAGCTACTGAGTGGTTTGTTTGATTTCAGTTCTACATATTCCTTTAGTTACTCCAGGTTTTCCATGAATATAGAATCAATCCATAAACTACTAGATGTAGAGTTATGAGACAAGACTTATTAATAGATTATCCAAGAATCTACAGTGTATATAATCTCTTTTATTCATTTTGGCGAGAACAAACTCGTCACAAATATAGTAGTCCTTTATTTGTTGGAATTAATCATTATACTAGATATGGATTAACTCTCAATGTATAATGATTAAATAAACTGTATAATAATTGATATCTCAGTAGTCATGAATAGACAACCTGTAGTTGTTTTCAATGGAGATATATCTCGACCATTTCTTTTTCTTGAAGTACCACCCATAGCCATCTTTATGGACGTGATCAATTATGGTATTGAAGGATATGAAGGTATACGAGTAGTGAATGTGCCCATAATTTTGAAATACATAAATGTATTTCCTAAGGAGTTACCTACACCTCCCCATGAAAGAGATAGAGAGTTCTCCATTGATCTTATGACTTGATCCATGTTGATTTTAGAGGCATTGTGTAAAATTGAAAAGGTGGAGCTCTAGGAACTAAATAAAAAACTCCATGATCATTTATAAAAGTGGTTTATCAAGCCAAGAGTGGCTCCATGGAAAGAACCTATTCTATATGTTAATAATAATAATTTGTTAAAGTGATTATGAATTTATTATATATACCATAATTGTATTATAAATAAGAATAAGTACCCTCTTTCAAGAATTGATGATTTATTTGACCAGCATCATGGGGAAAAATTCTTGTAAAAGATTGATCTTTAATATAGTTGTGATCAACAAATTGTGATGAAAGATTATATTCCAAATACTTCCATCCGATAAATATATTGGGGTTATGAGATTGTTGTTATGACATTCTCTTGACAATATTATCTTAATATTTTAAAAGATTCTATTAATAGATCATTTACGGACTACATTGATAACATTATTGTAGTTTTTATTGATGATATTATGATATATTACCCAAGTCACAAGGATTTTAAATATCATATAAGTGTTTTATTACTATCTCAATTGATGGAGATGTAATTTGGATTGTTTGGAAAATATGACTTTTGGTTACAATAAGTTTCTTTCTTAGGGCACAATGTAACAAATGATGGTATCTCAGTTGACCCTAAAATGTAAATAGTTGTGGAGAAGTATCCTCATCCTAAAATAGAAACTAAGACTCATAGTATCTCTGGTTTAGTTGGATATTATAGGAGGGATGAGAAAAAATTTTAAAATTGTTTTAATACACTATTCATGTTTACTTGAAAAGGGATCAACTTCATCTAGGAAATGGATTGTAAATAATTTATATAGCAGTTGAAGAAGATATCGGTTACTTCCCCCATGTTAACTATAATTTTTATCAGAGAGGGATTCATTTTTTTATCAATGCATATATGAAAGGTCTTATGTACATCCTCATAAAAATGACAGGGTGATTTCTTATGCTTCTTGGTAGTTGATGTATCATGAGAAGCACTCTTCAAAACATGTCCAAGAGCTGGCCTTAAATATATTTTCTCTAAAGATATCTGAGAACTATATTTATTTGGTGTAATGTGATTTATACAGAGATCATCAATGCTTGAAGTTTATTTTCAGGAAAAAGGAATTCAACATATGACATAGCAGATGTTTTGAACTTCTTAAAGTATATGATTTTTTAATTCATTATCATACATTAAGAGAAAACAATTTTTTTGATGTATTAAGTAATAAATACATAATTTCATTAGAAATTAAGAGGATTTAAGGAGATCCATTTGTCAAATAACTAGTAAAACTAGACATGGGAATCATATGGGAAGAAAAATCATCAACCCTATCCGAAATGATTTTCAACCATCATTAAAAGATAAGATCATGAAATCTCAAAGAGAATATCCTTTTTTATAAAATAGTATAGAGTTGGTGAAGAATAGGACGTTTATTGAGATCAATATTGATCATGAAGATGAACTAAAATTTTATACAAGGATATCCGTTCCATTTATTCCAGAAATAAAGAGGGAGATAAATGATAATGCTCATAGCTCTACTTTATGTATGCATCTTTCAAGCACTAAAATTTACAGCAACCTTCATGATAATTATTGGTGGGATAAAAAGAAAATGGATATTACTAACTACACTAAAAGGTCCCTTATGTGTCAAAAAGTTATGGTAGAGTGGAAACATTGTAATGGGGAATTAGAACCACTACCCATTTCGGTAAGTGTGTGAGACAATATCACTATAGAATTTGTCACTGGTTCCCTAAAAATAGCCAAATGAAATAATGGGATATGGGTTATAGTGGACTATTTCACCAAAACATCCAATTTTATCTTTATTCGAGAAGATTCCCTTTTTGATCCATATATCCTAATTTCCAAGAGGAAAGTCGTAAGGCTACATAGGGAACCACATTCTATCATTTCAGATTGAGATCCAATGTTCACAAAAACATTATAGAGAATTATTCATCATAGTCTGAATAATGAATTGAATTTTAGTATGACCTATCATCCACAAAATTGTGGCTAATCTAAAAGTAATATTCTGACACTTATGTACAAGTTGATAACATTGTCAATGGAATTAAAATGTGGATAGGATCAAATATCTAATTAATTTAGTTCTCATTTAAAAACATCTTCCATTTGAGTAATCAAATGAAATACTTTGATGATCAGTTTGTAAATAGAAGTAGAATTCCTACTTGTTGTGATGAAGCTGGCGAGAGAATTCTTCTTGGGAATAATATTGTGGAAGAGATGTCAAAAAATGTTCATTCCATTCCACACCACATAAAGGATACTCAGACTATGAAGAAATTGGTGTTGAAACTAACTAATAGACATAGTGATTCATTTTGGAGACATATTCTTCCTTATAATTTGTCTATGGAAATGTTTCGTGCTCATTGGGATGAAAAGGAAGCTCATCAATGGTACATTAGCCACTATGAAATCGATGATTTCGTAAAAGCAGTGGCCTATTGGATTTGACTTCCACAAAAACCAGATAATTTTCATGATGTCTTCCACAAATCCCTCTTTAATATGTATATACCATAACCTTTACATAAACAGAATCCTAAAATTGTTTTCCTGCATTTCTGTTTTGATTTTTATTTTTTAAAAAATATGATGAATTTGATAAATTGATTTTTTGTACAAAACTTTTACCATTCAGAGAAGTTATAATTATTATAATAGTATAATTTATTATTAATAATTTTTATTTTAGTGAAAATTTGTGATTAAAAAACTATTATTTAAATCTAAATGAATAAATTTTATTATTTTTTCAAGTGTTAGAGATTTCACACTGCATTTTTATATTCTTTTTATGTCTAATATTATTTTTAATAAATAATTATATTTATATATTAAAGTTAATTTTATCATACGTGATGAATTATTATAGTAAAATAAACATATGTTTTGTAATCATCATGTGAAAATTAGTTTAGGGTTAATTTATGAGTGTTTCATAAAATATTTTGTTTTTTGAGAATAGTAAAAATAATGTTTTGATTTTTTGATATGTTTAATGATATCATGATGATTTAAGAAGTAATATAAAATTATGGTCAAATATTTTGTGTACAAAAATATTAATAGGTGTCCCATGTGCCCCACACCAAGTTCCAATACCATTTTCAAGCCCATGGTTTTGAAAATGCCACTATCCAGGTGTCCAATAAAATAATTAAAAAACTCCATATATTTTTCTATAAATACCCAATAATTTCATAATTTTTAACATTATAAATTAATTTTACTATAAAATATGATATTATTACCTTATAAGTATTCATACAATGTTTCTTTATATCCCAGAGGACCCAATCATCGATTTTTTGGAGTCAATATTCATGGTGAGGGAAATCTCAACATCACTTTTTCTTTCGTGTTCTCTTTCTGTGTGGTATGTATTTCAAAATTACATACAATTTTCTTAAATAAATTTTATTGTATCCCTATATAATATTAATATTATTTTATTAATTTTATAATGTTTTCCCCTTAGTAATTTTTTGTTTTCTATAACCATGTTTCATACGTGTTATGCTACTAAATTTTCTTCTCAAAATTTATCTCTTTTTCTCAACAAATTATTTTATTTTATTTTGTGAATAACGATAACTATATATTCCTCATTGGTAATCACATGGATTTAAAAATGATCTATTTCATTCTTGTATTGATATAAATTAATCCCTCCTTTTTCATTGGATTAAAATGAAAAATGGATCTGATTTTTATAATATTTTAAAAACACCATGATTTTGATATGAAACACATTACTTTTATTCTCCATTGGTTATTTATGAAATTTTTTCTTAAAATATTTTTTTTTTCAAATTAATTAATACACATGAATGGTTATATATATATTTTTTAATTAATTGGGTAAAAAATTAAATCTCTTGAGATTACATTTTTTACGATACCTTGGTGAATAACCATTTTAATTTATATGACACCTCGGTGATAAACCTTGGAAATATGCATAATAATGACACAATTAAAGGTTATATCCATATTTATATGTTAAGAAACTTGTAATTTTTATTACTAAATGGATATTTTTCAATTTTTCATGCATTTATGATATTTCGTATGTTTATATCGATAATTCTCATTGTCAAATTTGAATTGTTTCCATTACATTACTTTATAGGGCCTTATGCTCACCATTTCCTTTGATGTATTTACCCCGGTTATGAGATGAATTAATTTTACATAGTATGAACCTATTATGATGCCTTTAAAGTTTATACATGAATATTTCAGTGTTTTTAGGTATTATTTAAATTATTTACAAAGTAATAAAATTTAATATATCCTCTGTTTTTTCCAAGTAAATGAAAAGTTATGTACTAAAAAAATAGGATGCCATAATATATATGTGTATAGACCATATAATAAATTTAGATTCATTAATTAAATAATTAATAATACATTTGACATGTTATTAAACTAATATAATATCATTATTTTCATTTACAACCAATTCGTTGAGATATAATGTTTAATTTCATTATTCTTAAGGAACTTATTTCATAGTTCCTAGGTGAGATAATGTATTCATAATTATTTAGGTACTTTTAAAATGGGAATAAAACAATTGATGTGAAATTAAATGGTATTAGTGATCACGAAATAAATTAAATGGGCTCATGTATACATATGTTTTTAAACATATGTATGATTTATTTAAAAAACTATTAATGTGGTTTGGTAAGTTTATTTTGGGAGTTTTACCACCCATCGAGAACTAGTTCCATTTTATCATCAATTATAGACATATATTTATTATAGAATATGTAAAAATATAAAATATAAAAATTTATGTTCTTTTAAACAATTAGGGATGAATATAAACCTTCCATGAAGGATGTAAAGGTAAACAAAAACGTGAAACCCAAGGAGGTGTTTAACTAATATAATAAAAATACTATTTTTGTTTTTAGAATATTTGGAGAAGATAATATGGTAAATGATAACTATTATATTCTAACTTTGTAATTATAGTGTATATATATTTATATTATATTAGAGTTATTATGAAACATTTTATGCAATTTTTTTAGAGGATGAGGAGGAAGAAAAATTAAATGAATTGGTTGAGGGTGTTACCTTCTCCTTTCATTATATTCTCTTGGAATTTGGCATGGGGAACATTGGATTGGAATTTTTATTGTAACATCAGCACATGGATGTATGAAATTGAATTTCAATAGAATCATATATTTTTTTTAATGATACAAGGTCTAGAATGTTTAAGGATAACAGTTTCTAAGGGGTTGTTTTTATAAGGGAAATAGAATGGGTTTTTTACCATTATATTCAAGAGATTATTATTTATTCTCCAAACTAACAATATAATTAATTATTGTGAAACAACCCAAGATTTTATAATATATATAAGTTTTAATTTATTTCATATCTTCTATTGTACGCTACACCAAAATTATCATGCACTATACACAACATCATATTAGCTTGCAATATACGCAACACTATTCTTGGATCGTGTTACACATAATTTCATGTGTGTTCGATAGTAGTTATTCTATGAAACATTGATTATATATATATATATTCAATTTATTTTGTTATATGAAACAACAAAGGAATCATGCACTACACGTAACCCTGACTTGGCTTGCATTACATGCAATCACGACCTTCCTCAATAGCGTGTGTTGTACACAATACCGGGTTTTACTAAACAACAATATATTATTATAATATTATTATTTACTAGTAGTGATGAATAGTATTAACTAAATTTTAAATTTTACAACATTATTATTCATCTTACACAATTTATAGAACATGGTATAAGAATAAAATAAATTTTTCGGGTAAAATAAGTATTTTTCAAAAATGCAGTTTTCCCCCTTTTGATGATGTACCCACTTTAAATATAGTTTTTGACATGTTTATAAGTTCAATTTTACAAAATAAAATTATTCTTAGGAATAAGGATATAAAATTTTACCTTCGATAAAATTTTCATATTATTCTGATAACTTTCATATTTTAATGAATAGTAAAAACACGATATATTTTAATTGAAAAAAACTTTTTTCATCGTAATAACTTATGTGGTTAAATTATAATATTTAATGGTTTTAAAGTATAAATAGAATATATTTTTACCATTTAATATAATTTATGTCATTAGAATTGATTTTACATTGTATTCATCGGTTAAATCAATTCAATCTTTTGCAATGTTTTAAACAAAAAACATTTTTCATTCAACAACGGGATTAATTTTAATTTAATTTCTGAAACATCTGTGTATTGAATTTGAAAAACTGGATTCCATATTTTCAATTAGTGGGTCCAAATTATGTTAATATGCTACTTTTTATTTTTGGTAATTATGAATAGTAACTACAGTAAATTTTATTTACCACAGTTAAAGGTAAATTGGGTAATTAACGGTAAATATAATGTTATAAAATTACCCTAGCACATGAATAAATTATATTGGATGGCTAAAAGTAGACTCATATCACCTAAGGGTTGGATTAGATTCATTTTATGGACTATTGACCATGAAAATAATTTAATTATCATTAAAACCAAAGAAAGTGACAACATGTCACTCTCGTAAGTCTTATAAGTATAATAATTTTAATTTAGTAATAAACATCATAAAACATCGAAAATTAATAGTCTCCAGAAATAAAATAAAATTATATACATCATTATAAGTTATAAATAAATTTTAGGGATTAAATAATTGTCATTAATGGTGATACATTATTGATGCAGAAATAATTTATTAAGTGAACAATAAGTAATATAGTTTTTATTGAAATAATAATACCCATTAAAAGGCCCAAAAACCTGACCAAAACTTATTGGTAGTGTATATCTATATATTAATCATCCAATGACCTACTATATAACAGTTTGGAGTCTCATAAAAGTGATTATAACACTTATATTATTTTATTTTAAATGATTCCAAAGTTGTCACCTTCATAATTTAATAAATATAACAATTTAAATATTATGATTTTAAGATGATAAATTCGAAAAAAAGTATTATTGATAAATTTAATAGATTTATATTTATCATAGGATTTTATTTTTAATTTTTATGCAACAAATATGTATATTAAATAATTATACAAAAATGTTGTTGTAATAATTTTATTAAGAGATAAACCAAATAAATCGTTTTAAAATTAACAAAATATATATTATATGAACTATTTAATGTTATCCACTAATTTTATAGATACATATGACCTTTTATGAATCTATTAAATCTTTTAGTTCGAACATATATTCTCTATATATTTTATGTAAATTCATATAAATTAATAATGTCAAAATTGACACTATTGTTATTTTATAAATATAACATATTATAAAATTGGTTAAAAATCACAAAAATATATAAAAATTATAAATATAAATTTATATGGTCTTAAATGTTATAAAGTATCCAATTATGGACAATTCACAACAAATAAGTAATTGTTTGTTATAATTTTAAATTTATAATGTTATTACCACAAATAAAATTAAATTGATTATGTAAGGAAAAATCAAGTTGATAATGTTTAAAATAATTTCCTAACATGTATAAATTTTATTGGTTGATGAGATTACAACCCTTTATCATCTAATATTTTAATTGAGCCTTTTATGGAGGTTTTTATGCGGGGTTTGAATGTATATTAAACTAATATTTTTGAGGATTCCAAAGGTTCCCCTCTCCTCCCTTATAAAAGGGCACCTCCTCCCTCTCTTCCTCACACCACTTTGAGCCTCAAGCTCGGCCAACCCCTGCCAAATTATCTTCTCCACTTCCCTAGAAGCATCCTAGAGTTTCTCGTCTTCTTCAAAGTCCAATTTTAGTTCCATAAGAGGAGGTCTCAAAGAGGCGCTTCAAAGAAGAGGTAATGTCCATTACCGATTCTTTCAAATTTATTTCTTCTTGTACTTCTTCTTCATTAGTTTTTTCATTTTGAAGTAATAACATCAGTATCACTCATATATTGATATTTTATTATAAGTATGAAACAAAACTATTTCACCATTTATCCATCCTACGGAAAATGAAATCACTGAACGTGCGTACGTACAGAATACCGTCTCCACGCCGTGGTGTAATATGTTGTTCCAACAGCACCTTACGTGGATGGGTATAAAGGTGTAAAGAATAACTATACATAGTTATTATAACATCATACTTATTATGATATATTTTATCATCCTCTTCAATTAAATGCAATAATTATGGGAACGATATCATCGCTCGTGCGTATGTACGGACTACCGTCTCCACGATGCCATGAGATTCATTCTCCATGTTAACCATTTAAAAATGATTATAAAGTATATATAAGAAATAATAATGAAATATAAGACATTATAAAGATACTATATTTATGTATATATATATATATATCTTCTACTTAATTCAATTCAACTTAATAAGGAAACGAAAACAGCGTTCATGCGTACGTACGGCCTACCGTCTCCATGAACGGTGTATTTCTTCCCAATTGTTGATCTATTATATATATGTATATTCAGAATATATATTATATATAAATAATGTTTTATATTCTGGAATTAAGTAATCAGGATCTAGTTAATCATATGAATAATTACAAGCCAAAATACGAACGACAAATGAAATGATTTTACCCAAAACGCTACTTTAACATGGAATTTACAAAAGAATGGGTAATATAAAGTCATAAGTGAAACATATATGAAATAATAACAGTGAATATGATTATTTAATAATTCAATTAAATTATTTAAATCATTATACATGATGTTCAGATCCATACGAAGCATATCGGACCTAAGGTGAGGGTTAATTTTGCAAATCTCATTTTTATCCAAGATTGCTTATTTGTATGTCTTTATTGGGGTTATATTTATCATCCTTGTAAAAGTTTTACAAAAATGTTTTCATTTATTTTTAAAGTCCTTTTTACCCTTTTTTGACTTTTACCACGTGTAATGGAAGAAATCTTTCTTTTGTTTACCATACAAGGAACTTTTTGACATTTTTGACAAAAGTACAAGGAGAATGTTATTCTTAACTTATACGACATGAACTGATTTTTACGGCTTCTTAACGCCTCATTTTCATGAAGCTTCCTCTACAATATTGCATTATTATTTTCAACAAAACCCTTTTCTTTTAAAATTTCATGACATTTTGTGAAAATAAAATTAATTTGAAGAAGAAAGGATATTTTTCTCAAGAATTCATTTCTAGTTTTTTTTATCAAAACTATTTTCCATCTAAAATGACATTATTTATTATGTTTATGTTTCAAGTATAATTTCTCCATTATTTACATGGTTTTATTCTTCTTATGATGAAATCATATACATTTTTTATATGGATTATGTTATGATGGCATGATGTTTAAGAATCTCATTCTATTAGATGGGTTATGCTATAATGTATGATTTATGATTTTTGGCACACGAAAGAATGTTTTCGTTATGATATGGGTGGTACCTACAAATACCTCCAATGAATTCGGTAAATATTTATATCTCATGAGATAGAAATGGCTGGAATGTTAAGTTAATTCGGTTCAGTGTTACAAGACTGAAACGAGGAGTGAACTCGATTCAGAAAGGGACTTTGTCCACTAAGATGGTCTTGGCAGTAATTCCTTGGCTACTATGGAAATCATGACATGTACTAAATGGTTTCCACAATTACATGTTTTACTCCCATGCTATTTTATCATGCTTAATGTTTCTTTATGATCTATGCCTTACGTACTTCCATGTTTTATGTCATTTCCCAATCTTTTGATGTTTAAACATTATGTTCATGTTTTTAAGTTCAAATGTATATGATTTGTTTTATTTTATCCAGGATTACCCTTACTAAGAATTTGATCTCACCCTTTATATGTTTTATTTTCCCCAAGATATAATGAAAGGTTTTAGGTAAGAAAACAAAAAAGGAAGATCTTTATGGGAGTGTTGATGATCTTTCACCACGATTAGAATATTATATTCAGTGATTCCAAAGACACTAAACTATTACAGTCCTTGTGTGTCTGTTTTTTTATGTTTTATGTATTCTGGAAAAGTAATGTAATTTCCATGTATGTCAAGCTTTGGGTCTCTAAAGTTGGTATCAGAGGAATGGTTTAGTCAACCTTTAGAAACTAGGATGTGAAACATTAGTGAGATCCCTAGAGATATTTCTAAGGTATGTCTAGGGATGTCCCTAAGGATAAGTATACGTATAGGATATAGTCCTAGAACTATGTTAATGATATTCTAATTTAACCTTATATGTTAGATATTGAGGGTACTCCCCCTTTAATATGTTTTTCCCTAGCATGATTTTTTCCTCTCACACTATTCTTTTTGGGTTTTAGAAAATGGCTGGAAAGAGGAAGATTCATGATAATGGAGGATATGACGGACAATGGAATGATATTCTTCATGAGAAACCAAATTAAACGGGATTTGGAAGTCCAAACATCATTATTATTCCTAATCATCAATCTCATAATATGATCAATAATCTCAACTATGGTATGTTTCCTGACTCAGATAATAAGAGAAATATGGATTTTCATGATGATCCTAGAGGAAATTAAGTTCAATTTTCCTCATGTAAATAATGTGGGAAGAGGCATCAGGGATATTGTTTCAAAGGAACTGGAAGATGCTTTGGGTGTGGAAAAGAAGGGAACAAAGCTAGTAAGTGCAAAAGAAAAGGTTCAGTTAACACCATGGACAAGGATAATGGTATTGCTACGACATCAACAATTATTAGATGTTTTAAATGTGGAATGTATGGTCATTATGCAAACCAATGCCCTAAGGTAAAATCTCATGAAGAGAATCAGCATGGTCATATGAGTAGTATTTATGTGGATGATGATGAAGAGACTACAAATGAAAAATGAGATGAAATAAATGATGAAGCTCGGTCAGTGGTTTAAAAAGTTATTGGAATGATTGTATTTTTATAAAGAATAATGTATGGTACTATGTAATAAAGAATCATATATGTATTTTTACTCTATTGTTTTTTTCTAAAGTATTTGAAAGTATATACCGGTAACCAAGGAAGGTTATTTAGATATTTTTGGAAAGTAGATGATATGCACATAATGAAGGGATAAGAAGATAATGAGATGTTTTATTGTATTCATGAGCTCATGATTGATATAAGGACTAATTGATATCATGGTTTGAGTATATAGAATTTTGAGGATTTTGGTATGTGGAAAGAGTTAACTTTTGACAGTACTCATATTTTCACTAAGATTCAATGGGTATTCATTTTTCAAGAGAATACATGATTAAGGTATTCACATGACTGGAATGTGACAAACAAGATATACGAGGGATAAATGATGGTATTCACATACTTTTTATATGACATTTTTAGTAATCGTTCTATTTGTACAATGAGTTTGGAAAGAAGTATTTTGGATAAGCCTAAAGATTGGAATGGATGGTATTGTTTAAGGATAGAAAATTTTGTTAAAATAGTATTTTTTTAGAAAAAGGATAACCTGTAGGATGGGCGATAACCCATCGCCTCGGACAAGGTTACGGGAATCGAACCCACAACTGAAGTGTGATTGGCCTTTATCGCCTACCACTGGGCTATAGGAAGTCCCTGGTTAGTAGAAACTTGTTTCATTTTATTAAGAAGTATGATATATGAATTATAAGTTCTTTTTTTGAATCATATATGATTAACCAAACCATAGATGGACTTATGTATATTTGACAACTTTTTCTAACCTTTTTTTTGAAACAGATGGAATGACTCATCATTCTATCACATTATCTGCTAACAGTTCATGAATGGTAAATTAAACTTCATTTCTTTAAGAGAATAATTGGAAATTATTCAAGGCACAGACAATGGTGAGATTGTACCAAAATCAAGTAAGTATTTCTTTTTATTCGAAAATTATTCAACAATAGAGAAATGATCCTGGAAACCAAAAAATGTTGTCCTAGTGCTCTTATATCCGATGAATAAGATGATACCTTAGATCATCGCAAATCTATGGCTTTGTGATTGTTGTCTATTTCATAGCCATGTTCTCTACCACATTCCATCAGAACATGATGGTTGGATTTTTCCTCCAAATCCATATTTTCACCTATACTATTCTATGTGGAAACCCACTGCTGAGTTACATTGGGTGAACGTTACATTCTTCACTTTCTTTTTTAATGTTAAGTTTTAGTATTCCTTTTTACGTTATGGGATTGTATGAATAGTAAACGATTTCTAACCCCAATGAATTTCGAGGGGGAGATTCATTTTAAGGGGGGTAGAATGTAACAACCTGAGATTTTATATGATATATTCGTCTTAATTTCTTTCATATCTTTTGTTTTACTCTACACCAAGATTATCATGCACTATAGACAACACCGTATTATCCTGCAGTATACGAAACACTATTCTTGAATCGTGTTACACACAATTTCATATTTGTTTAATAGTAGTTATTATATGAAACATTGAGTATATATATATATATATATTCAATGTATTTTGTTATATTCAACAAAAAAGGAGTTGTGCACTACATGCAACCCTGACTTGGTTTGCATTACAGGCAATTGCGGCCTTCCTCGATAGCGTGTATTGTACGCAATACCAGGTTTTACTAAACAACGATATATTATTATAATATTATTATGAACTAGTCGTTATGAATAGTATTAACTAAATTTTTAATTTTATAACATTATTATTCATCATACACATTTTCTAGAACATGGTATAAGAAGAAAATAAATTTTTCGGGTAAAATAAGTATTTTTCAAAAATGCAGTTTTGCCGCCTTTTGATGGGGAAACCACATTAAATCTAGTTTTTGACATGTTTATAAGTTAAATTTCACAAAATAAAATTATTCATTGGAATAAGGATAAATTTTTTTACCTTGGATAAAATTTTCATATTATTCTGATAACTTTCATATTTTAATGAATAGTAAAAACATGCTATATTTTAATCAAAAACAACATTTTTCATCGTAATAACTTATGTGATTAAATTATAATATTTAATGGTTTTAAAGTATTTATAGAATATATTTTTACCATTTAATATAATTTATTTAATTATCATTGATTTTACATTGAATTCATAGGTTAAATCAATTCAATCTTTGGTAATGTTTTAAACACAAAAATGTTTTCATTCAACAACAGGATTAATTTTAATTTAATTTCTGCAACTTCTTTGTATTGAATTAGAAAAAATGGATTCTATATTTGGAATCAGTGGGTCAAAATTATTTTAATAGTCTACTTTTTATTTTTGGGAATTATGAATAGTAACTACGGTAAATATTATTTACTATAGTTAAAGGTAAATCGTGTAATTAAGGGTAAATATAATATTATAAAATTACCCCAACACATGCCAAAATTCTCTTGGATGGCTTAAAGTAGACCCATATAACCTAATGGTCGGATTAGATTCATTTTATGTACTTTTGAACAAGAAAATAATTTAATTATTATTAAAACCAAAGAAAGTGACAACTTGTCACTCTCTTATGTATTATAAGTATAATAATTTTAATATAGTGGTAAACATCATAAAAATTTGAAACTTTATAATTTACAGAAATATTATAAAATTATATACATCATGATAATTTATTTAGAATTTTCAGGGATTAAATAATTGTCATTAATGGTGATACATTAATGATGCAGAAATTATTTATTAAGTGAAAAATCAGTAATATATTTATTATTGAAATAATAATAACCATTAAAAGGCCAAAAAACCAGAAAAAAACTTATTGGTAGTGTATATATATACCAAAATCATCCAATTACCTAATATATAACCGTTTGGAGTCTTATAAAAGTGATTATGACACTTATATTATTTTATTTTAAATGATGCCAAAGTTGTCACCCTCATAATTTAATCAATATAATAATTTAAATATTGTGATTTTAAGATGATAAATTCTAGTAAAAGTATTATTGTGAAATTTAATATATTTTACCTTCATCATAGGATTTTATTTTTAATTTTTATGCAACAAATACGTATATTAAATAATTATACAAAAATGATGTAGTAATTATTTTATTAAGAGATAAACCAAATAAATGGTTTTAAAAATAATAAAATAAATATTATATGAACTATTTAATGTTCTTCACTAATTATTTAGATACATATGATCATTTATAAATCTATTAAAGCATTTAGTTCGAATATATATTCTCTATATATTCTACTTAAATTCATATAAATGAATAGTGTCAAAATTGAAACTATTGTTATTTTATAAAAATAACATATTATAAAATTGTTTAAAAATCACAAAAATATATACAAATTATAAATTTAAATTTATATGGTGTTAAATTTTATAAATTATCGAATTATATACAATTAAAAACAAATAATTAATTGTTTATTATAATTTAAAATTTTGAATGTTATTACCACAAATTAAATTAAATTGATTAAGTATGGAAAAATCAACTTGATAATATTTCAAATAATATCCTAACATGTCTAAATTTTGTTGGTTGATGAGATTACAACCCTATATCATCTAATATTCTAATTGAGTAATTTTTGGAGGTTTTTATATGGGATTTAAATTTATATTAAACTAATATTTTTGAGGATTCCAATGGTGCCCCTCTCCTCCCTTATAAAAGGGAACCTCCTCCCTATCTTCCTCACACCACTTTGAGCCTTCAAACATTTCCAACCCCTGCCAAATTATCTTCTCCACTTCCCTAGAAAAATCCTAGAGGTCCTGGTCTTCTTAAAAGATCAATTTTAGTGCCATAAGTGGAGGTCTCAAAGAGCCGCTTCAAAGAAGAGGTAATGTCTATTACCGATTCTTTCAACTTTATTTCTTCTTCTACTTATTCTTCTTTAGTTTTATCATTATTAAGTAATAACATCAGTATCTATCATATAATGATATGTTATTATAAGTATGAAACAGCCCTATTTAACTATATATCCATCCTATGGAAAATGAAATCACCACGCGTGCGTTCATACGGAATACCGTCTCCACGTCGTGGTGTAATTTGTTTTTCCGACACCACCTTACTTGGATGGGTATAATGATGTAAAGAATAACAATAAATAGTTATTATAAAATCATACTGATTATGATATATTATATCATCCTCTCCAATTTGATTCAATAATTATGGGAACGATATCATCACTCGTGCGTACGTACGGACTACCGTCTCCACGACGCGATGCGATTCATTCTCCATGCTAACCATTTAAGAATGATTATAAAGTATATATAAGAAATAATAAAGAAATATATGACATTATAAATCTAATGGATTTATGTATATATATATATATATGTCATCTACTTAATCCTATTCAACTCAATAAGGAAAAGAAAACATCGTTAATGTGTGCGTACGATCTACCGTCTCCATGAACGGTGTATTTCTTTCCATTTATCGATCTATTATATATATGTATATTCTAAATATATATTACATAAAAATAATGTTTTATATTCAGGAATTAATTAATCATGATCTAATTAATCATATAAATAATTACAAGTCAAAACACGAACGACAAATGAAATGATTTTACCCAAAACACTATTTAACATGGAATTTACAAAATAACGGGTAATATAAAGTCATAAGTGAAACATATATGATATCATAACAATTAATATGATTATTTAATAAGTCAATGACATTATTTAAATCATTATACAGGAGTTTCGGATCCATACGATGTATATCCGACCTAAGGTAAGGGATAATTTTGCAAATCTCATTTCTATCCGAGATTGCTTATTTGTATGTCTTTACTGGGGTTATATTTATCATCCATGTCCAAGTTTTATAAAAATGGTTTCATGTGTGTTTAAAGTACTTTTTACACTTTTTTGACTTTTACCACATGTTATGGAAGGAATCTTTTCTTTGTTTACCATACAAGGAACTTTTTGACTTTTCTGACAAAAGTACGAGGAGAATGTTATTTTTAACTTATACGGCGTGAACTGATTTATACGTTTTCTTAACGCCTCATTTTCATGAATATTCCTCTACAAGATTACATGATTATTTTCAAAAAAACCATTTTCTTTTAAAATTGCATGACATTATTTGAAAAGAAAATTATTTTGAAAAAGAAAGGATATTTTCCTCAAGAATTCATTTCAAATGTTTTTATCAAAACTATTTTCCATCTAAAATGACATTATTTAATATGTTTATGTTTCAAGTATAATGTTCCCATTATTTACATGGATTGATTCTTCTTATGATGAAAATATATCCATTTATTTATACGGATTATTTTATAATGGAATGATGTTTAAGAATCTCATTCTATTACATGAGTTATGCTATGATGTATGATTTATGATTTTGTGGAACACGAAAGAATGATTTCATTATGAGATGGGTGGGACCTATATCTACCTCCAATGCATTAGATAAATATTTATATCTCATGAGATAGACATGGCTGGAATGGTATGTTAATACGGTTTTGTGTTATAGGACTGAAATGAGGAGTGAACTCGATTTAGAAAGGGACTTTTCCACTAAGATGGTCTTTGGAGCAATGCCTTGGCTACTATGGAAATCATTACATGTGCTGAATGGTTGACACAATTACATGTTTTACTCCCATGAAATTTTATCATGCTTAATGTTTCTTTATGATATATGCCTTACATACTTCCATGATTTATGTCATTGCTCAAGCATTTTATGTCTAAACATTATGTTCATGTTTTTAACGTCAAATGTATATGATTTGTTTTATTTTATCCTTGCTTACCCATAATGAGCATTTGAGATCACCCTTTATATGTTTTCTTTTCCCCAGGATATAATGAAAGGTTTTAGGTAAGAAAACAAAGGGGGAATATCTTTATGGAAGATGTTGATGATCTTTCACCACGATTAGAAGATTATATTCCAAGTTTCCAAATACACTAAACTATTACAGACCTTGTGTGTAATGCAATGTCCATGTATGTCAAGCATTGGGTCTCTACAGTGAATATATCAAATAATTGGTTATTATGAGTTTGAAATAATGGTTTTATACATCATCAATTACTCAACAATTCTTGTATTTTGTTTATAATATAAAATATCATATTTTACAATATTAACCTTTTCACAAAAAGTAATGTATTTTAGTAAAATACAAATAAATTCATCATAACCAATTTCAATGTGTATATTCTTGAAATGAAATCTGTTTTATGAAAATAGTTTCATGAAAAGGATATATTTTTTCTTAAACAGAATCTTCATTTATTAGAAAAATATAAACAGAAATATTAAGAAATTTTTTTTACCCATGTAAAAGGTACATATAGTCTTATAAATTTATATTATAGATATAATAAAACATAATAAGAATTTATAAATAAATGATGATAATATAAATTTTTTTATATAATAATATTTATTATAAATTATCAATTAAAACATTTAGGTTTTTCCAAAATAGAATTATTAAATTCATCATTATTAAAATATGTTTTACGTATAACATCATATAACTATATAATAATTCATTTTATAAGATACATCAGTATTATTTGACAATTTATAATATTATGATACTATTATAAAAGTCATTTTACTATTATTATATGTCTTATTTTGATTCCATTGCTTAGGTTACTATTTCAACATGAATATTACTGCTAAAAAAGTCAGAATTATAATGATTATATGGGTTCTATAATATCTATAAATACCTAATATTTTATTTATTACTAATTAAATTGTTATTTATATAAATTTTATATATGTTTTCCTTTTTATGATACATATTAGATTACTAACATTCTTCATCCTTTTTAATGTGTTGTTCATAAGTGTGATTATTAAAAGGGATCAGGAAGAATCAAATTTTCCTATTATTTTTATATTATTTACTATTATTCCCATTGGAATATTTCAAATTTTATGGAATTTAGTATTCTCTAAATATATTTCCTAAAAAAATGTAACAAAACATATTTGGTTTTATCATGGGTTGTGTGTAAATTATAAAATATTATATGACTATATATTACACAATTATATATTAAAAAGTATAATTTCATTGGTTGAATATAAGGTCATTAAATTATTTTCCCCTCAAGAAACATATCCATAGAAATTTTATTTACATATTAATGTGATAAAGGGTGAGGGTACTTCTATTTCATTCACTCTTCAAGTTCCCTATTCACATCCTCATACTAATGGTTTCACTGTAGTACATTGACATGGTTTTTTATCTTATTTCATATAACATTATATATATGGTCCCATATCATCACTAGATTCACCTCATAATAGATATCATTTTCTAGCTATGCAACCTCTAAATTCAGTAAATGTGAGAGATCTACTAAGTACTTTATTCAGAGGGATACATCGAATACATTTTTTCATGAGAATAAGATGGTGGGAGTGATTGTTGACATTCCATAACATTAATGCAAACAAGATTATCAAAGTTTGATATGTACTTTAATATTAGTTAAAAATTCCTCCAATATTTCATGACTATATTCCATGGAGATATATAGAGGAATGATTTATCTTCCATATAAATATCGATTTCCCAATGATGATTTTTTGTGTATATTCATATATTGACATTGGGCATGCCCTATGTGTTGATAAATTTTCTTAACTATTTCAATAGTTTCCTATATTTTGTGGACATAAAATCTTGATGTATAGATGTAAATCCCATTAATTAGGTGTCCAACAAATCTTCTTATAAATGGATTTAAAGAGAGCCATTTGGATGCCTGAGTGAAATTGTTTATTAAATGAGAACCTCAATAGGGGAAGATTTTGATCACATCGTCCGTTGAATTCGATCAAGGATGATTTGAACATATCTTTTAATCTATAAAAATTCCACAAAGATTGGGAAAATGTTTTGGGGTGATACGATGGACAATATTTAAAATATATTTTCTGATTATGTAGGATAATCATTTATATGATAGAGGTAAATGTTGGATATTTATTTAAGATAATTGATAGTGGTTTCCTATGCAGCAACAACACTTCTCTAACCTATATCCGTGCATGTTAATAATGTGATATATCCTCTATAATAGTAATGAAATGAGAATTATTTTTAATATGGTTCACCAAGACACATATAACATTATTTACCCAAGACACCATCAATTTAATAGTGAAAACTTCCATTGTTATTTTTTCCAATTTCCATTTTGGTATGGGTTATGGTTCCATCTTCCCCTTACACCCTTTCCTTTTATCTTTCAAATTCTAACATACATAGAACAATGATTCATCTGGTTTGATCTACTTAATTATATTTTCCATATAATAGTCCCCTCGAAGAACTCAATATATATTCATTATCCATATAAGGGATAAAGAAGTCATATTATGTGAAATTTTAATAATATCCATCTTCACTTCATTATTATATATTACACATAATCAAGAACAAAATATTACAACTAATTAGTCATCAATTTGGAACATTGTAGATTTCCATTTTTTATAGCTTCCAAATTCTTCTAAATTTCCATATCTTATATTTGAGAATAAATTATTTTCTCCTAAAGGTATTTTGAGGAATAATATAATATATGAATAATAAATATCATTACTTCGGTATTTCCATGTAAATTATTTTCAATCCAATTATGATTTGATCCAACACAATTACTGTAGATACCCTTCTTGTTCTAACATTGCTATTTCATTATTTTAATGATAAGATACATAAATGTATTACCTGACTAGGTAAAAAAATTTAGTGTATTTGGGAAATTAGGACAATAAATAAAAATATAAAAAGTAAAACATACAAATTTATGTAATTAATTCTTCTCTAATTCTCATTAGACCTTTAATTATTTTTAGTACATGTAGTAACAAAAAGATATACATTAATAAAATGGTTATTCAAATCTCCTAGTAAAATTATATAAAAGAACATGAAATAATAAAACATAGGGTGAGAATAATAAAAAATTAATCATCATAATCATGAGAAGAGGCATTATATAAAGGTGTGGAATGTGGAAATACGGAAAAACAAAACATCATGTCTTAGTGGACAACTACCACACATAGTTGGGAACAAATCCAGTATCATGTTCAGTCATATATAACCTTTCCACATTAGATACATAACATTACCTAATGAATTCGAGATCTGTATAATTCTAGGATCTCCCATCATATCATATCATTGACATTGTGATATATGATTTTGAGCACACCCATCCCATCATAACATTTACATTAACATACATGCCACATAGAATGAATATTAAACATGGAAATAAAATAACCCATAGAAAGAAATGGGTTTCATTTAACAAAGTTTAAATTCATAAACATTATATTTTACGTGATAAAAATTGAATAATATTCGTTGTATCAATTTTGATTGAAGAAGAACCAGTCACAAGATTAGTAAAAGTGTTGTTGTTTTGAAATAAGAGTTCATTTAAAAAACTATTTGTATTTTCATAAACGATAATGGTAAAATGTGTATATAATAAAATATAATATAAAGATGAATAAATAATATATAATTAAAAATAAAGTAAAATCAATACAAAAAGTGGGGTGAAAGTGGGCAAACCAAAAGAAGTAGAGTTGGGTTCGAGAATTCCCCTTCCCATATATATAAATGAATACCTAACTTTAATATCCAATATTATCATATTATATTCATTAGTTAAAAAAATAAAAAATATTTTATACAGTAATTTCATTCATTATGGTTTTATTATGTTTATTTAGGTTATTTATGATGAGATATGGAGTAAAATTTCTTCATTATAGAGTGTTTGTTTTCTTAGTTTTCATGACCGGATCACTTGTATACATGAATGGAAGTTCATATTAAATATGGATAAATATATTGAATTATATTATATGTTATTAATGTTATTAATGAAGATAAATATATTTTATAAAAAAAATAACATGTTATGAGAATGAGTCATTAGATAAAAGTTAATGATGAATGTTTTATGTTATTTTTTGATGTTCTCTGGTCACAATGAACTCGTTTTGTTTTAACATTTTGTATTTTGTATATATTATAGTTCTATAAAATAATGAGGGTTTTTAAATATTTTTTAAAATATGTTTCAACCATTATAAGTTTCTTATTAACATCATTGGATGAGTTAAATGAAAATGAAATTGCATCATCACTGATGTCTGTAAATTGACGCATCACGGGTGGTGATTTCATTATTAGAATAAAAGTGTGAGATAAAGTATTTTGATACTAGATCTTCCATTAGCAAGAGAGAATTACAATATATCAAGCGTTTTGATGTTATAATTACATTTGGATAAGGTAAGGTGTGAAGAAGATAATAAATGAAATGAAATTGATATGAAATCAAAAGAAAAAGGAAGAGGATTTTACCACGTGGAATAATCCCTCATGAGAGCCATATTGGGAAAATGGTTTTGTTATTTTAATGAGTAAAAGGGGTCTTGGAAGTGGGATAGGGGATTGGTGAGTGGTTTGGGAATAATTTGGACAATTCTCAATGCTTATGTGTTGTGAGGAAAATTAGTAGTGAGGGGTGGTATTTATATTAGAGGAGAGGGGTGTTATCCAATTTTTTTATTCATTGAGTCCTTATTTTGGCTCAAGACAATGAATAGTTTGAAAATTATCAGCAAAAATATTAAAATAATTCTTGTAAGTGTATGATTATGGTGCATACATCTGTGATGACTCAGTCAATCGTGTGTTTGACTTTTAATGTGTATATACCATAAATTTCTGTATAGTTCTCGTTACCAAAAAAATCAAGTGTTAAAGAAAAATAACAAAAATTCATCATAATAATTATTTAATTTGTAAAATTAAATAATGAACTCCATTTTTTTAAATTAATATTCCAAATATGAGATATTTAATTTTTAATTAAAATTTACATTTACATGGAAAATACATATTTTAAAATTGTAATTGAATATATGATATTTTGAAAAATTACTTAACGTCTCATAAAATTATATTAAATTCCTAATATTTAAAAATATTAATTTATGAATACATATTTTGAACATAAATTTTATTTTAAATGGATAAATTAATTAAAAAATTATAATTAAATATTTATGACTTACCAAAATGCCAACACTTAATTAATAATTATAATACATTTATTTACATATACTATGAAATAATTATAACATACATTAATTTAAAATATTCATACATTTTATTTACAATTATATGGGTTTGTATACTATTTAATTGGTTGGTTTACAATTCTGAAGGGTTATATTACTATTCTTTAGGTCACATTACTACTTTTTCAATAGTGGTTCCTTAACTTATGGAATTACTTATTATTAAATTAATTCCTCCATTATAAATATTTTATTATAGTCCATAGGTTATTTTATATTACTTATAATATTTGAAATTACAATTGGAAGGGAAAAATCCATTAATAAAAGTATTGGTCATTACATTCTTCCCCCCATTTGAACTATTGACCATGACATTTCGTTTTACATAAACAAGTGAGGGTACTTATCCTTCATTTCCTCCTCCATTTTCCATGTAACTTCTTGACACTTATGGTTCATCCATAAAACATTGACAACATGGGATGTCTTATTTTGTAGAACCTTATCTCTCCGGTCCAAAATATTTATCGGTTTCACCTCATGAGAAAGATCAACTTCTAGATGTACCACCTCTATGTTTAGTACATGTGTGGTATCTTGAATTTATATCCTCAGATGTGATACATGAAACACATAATTAACTTGATCCATACTCTGTAGAATTAAAACCTGATAGGGAATGGATCCTTTGATATCAAGGATCTCAATGATACTGATGTACATATGTCTTAGCTTCCCTCTCCAAAATAAATGACTCAATTCCATGGTGATATCCAAAGGAAGACAGTTTCCCCAACGTCAATATATATTCCCCTTAAATAGTAGTCGGCATAACACTTTTTTTACATTGTATGATTTGATATGTTGTTTCATTGAATGATCCTTCTCTATCATATATTTCACAAGATCAGTTCATAGTATCTATCATTCTCCAACTTCATCTCAACAGGATGGAGTTCTACATCGTTTTCCATACAGAGCATTATATGGATCCATATGAATACACAAGTGTTCATGATTGATATATGATAACTGAACTAATAAAAGATGATCAACTCATCCACCATTAAATTCTAAAGAGTATGCTTTTAGAATATCATCGAGCATATGAATAGTCTATTGAAATTGGCCATCAGTTTGGGGGTGATAGGTCATGATGATGTTTAATTCAGTACTCAAAGGATAGTGAAGACTCCTAAACAATTTCCATGTGAGGTTGGGATCACAATCAGTGAAAAATTAGAGGAGTACCTCATACAATAATACCAATTCCTTCTAATGTATCATTTCATATTTTTAAAGTGGTATATTTTATAGAATAATGATAAATATGGTAGTATTGGTGAGGTTGTCCACCAGAACCTATATCAAATTATTTCCTTTTGCAGAATTTAGGAGAACCATGATAGTGTCTATAGTAACATTCTACCATTTCCACAAGTGTATAGGGAATGGTTACATCATCCTTTTATTTATTATATCACATGGATTTAACATGCTGACATATCCAGCACCTAGAGATATACTCATAAATATTCTTCTTCATTTTGTCCTAGTAGATGTGTTTTCGAAGATCATAGTACATCTTGGTACTCCTTGGGTGGATAGAGAATGATAGAGCAATGTTACTTGTCCAATATCTCATTCTTTATCCCAGGTGATGATGTCACCTAAAGAATCATTTGAAACTAAATAACACTCTCATCATCGATATGAAACTCTTTAATCTTTCCTTCCTTTATTACATTCACATTCTTTTGTAACTCTAGATAATCCATGTGTGCCTCCTTAATATTATCTGGGATAGATGGTTGGATAATCATTTGGGAAATATATGATTTAGTCCATATTATTAGGATTTCCATATCAATCATTTTCATATCCAATAAGATAGGGTATTTCTCAATCCACAACATTGATAATGTATAATTTTCATTTATGATCATTATCTACCTTATTTTCCTTTCCAGTATGATACTGAATTGAGAAATTAATGTCTTCTATTATCTATATCAATCTACTTTGATGCATGTTTTGATCCGTTTGGGTGAATATATAATTTAATCTCTTATGATAGGTATATATGTCACATTTCTCACCATATAAGTAGTGCAAATATACTTTTAAGGAAATTCATAGCTACTAATTATTGATCATGTTTTGTGTAGAAATACTCAGAGATATTCAACTTTCATGAGTAAAATCCTATCACAATTTTATTTTTCATGATTACATAACCCAATACATTTTGGTAGAATCAATGTATATCACAAAACATTCTCCACTTTTTAGTAATGTGAGTACATGTGCAGTGATCAATATTCTATTTTCCTCCTTCAATCTTTCCTCACATTCTTCTTTTCAAACACACATTACCCCTTTCCCTATTAATGTAGATATAAGGCTTGATAATCATGATAACATTCTCACAAAACAATGATAGTACCATACTAAGATAATAAAACTATACATTTCAATGATAATATAGGGTTTGGGACATACCTTAATTGCATTTGTTTTTTAAGGGTCCAAAGAAATTCCTTCAATAGTGATCACCTGTCCCAATAATGTGACATGATGCATCAAAAAATAACACTTAATGATCATGGTGTACAACTTAACTTTCTTTAATATTTCATACACAAGCCTTAGTCTATCGTCATGTTCTTCCTTTCTCTTCAAAAGGATGATAATATCATTGTTTAAGACAACAAAACATTTGTCAAGGTAATGTATATACATTCTATTAATCAAAGCCCAGAAGATTGAAGAAGAATTAGTAATTCCAAATGGAATCACCAAAAACTCATATTGACCATATCTTGTAGAAAAGGTAGTCTTCTGAATATATTCCACCTTCACCTTTACCAGATGATATCTATAATAAAGATCCAAAATTTAAATGTACTGAGCTTTTTATAACTAATAGGAAAAGTAATCAATAAATGATATAGGATAAATGTTCTTTATTGTGATCTTATTGAGTTCATGATAATCGATAAAAAGACACATTGATCTTCCATTCTTGTTGAAAAAGAGTATCAACGCACCCTAAGGTGTTGTACTCTAGAGTATGAACCCTTTTCCCAAATGATCTTGTAGCCTTTTCATTAACTCTAATAGTTTTATTGGAGCCATCCTATAAGGTCCATTTGAGATTGGAGTAGCTCTGGGTATGACTTTTATTGAGAATTCTACCACACAATTCTGGGGAAGTCCATGTATCTCTTCATGAAATAAATTACTCTATTCCCTCACAATAAGAATTTCTCCTAGGTAGATAACATCCATTGAATCAACCATTTTAGTGTTGTCTGATTATTCACATCATCATATATTTATATATTTATATAGAAATATAGTTAACCCCATTATAAGGTCAAAATACACAAGATCCTAGGGATTACTAAAGTAATACAACCCATGATGGTCTCCTCTGATCAAGTTGACCCCTTCTAGTTTCAATAGGTCAATGTTCATGAAGCATGTGGCACTAGAACACTGATCCACCACCAACATAGATGATAGATAACATGCTACCCTATTTCATCCATGATACATATAGACAACATTGGTGTTTTTGTTGATTTGGATGACTCTTAATGTTTTGAGGATATATGTTATCGACTAGGGAGTGGAGCGCTTGTCGTGCATTGAATCATGAATGATCATATAGTCAGTTTCCACCTGCATAAGAGTTATGTTCTTCTAGTAAACTATGCTCAAACTTATGTACAATTACCTCACCTCTAACCTGATATAGATCCCTTATCCATAATATGCAGTAAAAGTAAGAATAACACCCCCATGTAGTTACAAACCACCCATCCACCTTAAATGGCCCCCCTGAGATGCACAAATAATAAAATTTATTATTGAAACCCATGACGGGTCGAATCCACCATACCTAGTGTCCCACCACTTAGGATATAAAGGGTTGTACTAGAAACACACTCACCTACATAGACCTCAAAGAGGGTTCATGGCACCCTTTATTGATACCGCCAACCAAATCAATGGGGGGGAGATATTGTTCTTGTGATAATGGATCTTTATATGGAAAAAATCCACTCAAACCTAGAATTATTCCTATTCTATGATATACAGCAATATCCCAAAATTAGAATATCCGATCATTCCATTTATTTTTGTTCCAAAATAATGGGAGCCTTGAAAGCATCTCTCCTGAAATGATGTGCCTAGATGATCATAATATGAGAGGGTAGTGAACTCACCGACTAACATCCAAACCGCCTTGGCACATTCACCATCATGTAAATAGGTGATTCATGTTATCCTATTGGTGAGTAATTTTCATGAACATTCCCCCATGGCCCATGTCGTGACAACCCCAAGACCACCTTCCATATGCCAGGGTTTGGCGATTAGCTCTGGAAAGGTGTATCCATAATACGGGGGGGAATTTTCTTTAAACCTGTACAAACACACAGACTAGAACACAAAATGATGAAACCATGAAGTGAAACTACTGTAGTAAATGTGTGTAATAAATGAAAAGGTCTAGAATAAAAGACCAAATGAAAATATATAACTACACCTGAAAAAAGATGATAGCTCATGAGGTTATCCACTGGGGATACTACCTAAAGGGTAGGTACATCTCCACTCCATAGCTCTCCACTTCAACCGTCAGTACCGTCCTCTACCAGGTCATAGCTCCCCGAGTCTCAATCAATGATGCATGTCGTCTTCACAAGACACAACAAGTTTCAGGTGATTTTGGTGTAGGGGTGAGTATAAAAATACCTAGTAGGGACCCCGAGACCCCCGAAGGTCATTCATAATTCCACAAGGAAACCAAAAATCATGATATCCATCATATAGAACAGTGAAAAGGCACAGATCAAACCAGGTATAACTATGTACATCAGTACATATGATTAGTTATATGGTTGGACCATCTTATTATGTTAAGAGGCACTACTACTGACCCACATAGGATTGATAGGTACTAACCCCTAGAAGACCCACACATGATCGATAGGTATTATCCTCCACAAGACCCACATAGGATTGATATGTGGCGATTCTAACAGAATCACAGGGTGCTAATTCACAAAGAATCTATGTGTGTTGATTCACATAGAATCACCGGTTTTTGATTCATGCAGAATCGTTGGGTGCTGATTCACAAAGAATCGATGGGTTTCCATTCACACCGAATCACTGGTTGCTTATTCACACAGAACTGTTGGGTGTTGATTCACATATAACTGCTGGGTTCTAATTCTCATAGATTCTATGGGTACTGATTCACATAGAATTGTTGGTTACTGGTTCACACAATCTATATTTTCACCCGACCTACTGCGGTCAATGTTATGTGTCCCTTAGGTGAATTCTAATGCTATTAATTCAATGATGCCCTCAGATTATTAATCCAAGCACTAGCTCAAAAGATAGAAATCACCACCCTCATGTTACTGAACATACCTTAAAAAATATAAAAATTTATTAACAGTCACCCTCGACCAATGATGGTCGAGGTCAGGCTTGTCCTAAGGTAAAATCTCCCTCACAACCTCAATGGTACTCTCAGAATTCCAATCTGATATACTGTTTATGAGTTATAGAATATAACAATAAAATAATTTCATATTATTTTATTTGCGGCCAAAAACTAACTTCCACTACTAGCCCTCTCGGACCAATTATAGGATCCCCCTAAATAATCATGTAATAAAAGAATATTTCATATTATGTTATCTCGTTAAAGTAATTCAATTTCTTTCTCTACACGCAACACTGAGTTCGAGTTCATCATAACTTAACAAACTAGTCATTCAAAAAAGTAGTTATCAATCGTATTAAATTCATTTTGAATCATATATAAGATATATAATATTAACATCCATATTATGTGTTTCTTATACATAATATAAGAACAAATTAATTTTTCCATACAAAAGAATTATTTTTAAAAAATTGAAATTTTACCGCCTTTTAATGGTGAAAAGTTTTTAAAACAAATATTTTAATGTTTTATATATTCAATTTAATGAAATTAAATTCTTTTTTTGAAGTAGGAAAAAAAAATTTTGTTTGTATAAATTTTTGTTTCTTTTGTGATAACAATCATATTTTGATTAATAATGAAAAATACTATGTTTTAATTGAAATTTTTTTAACTGAAATAATTTATAGTGATAAATTATGCATTTGAATGGTTTTTAAGTATAATTAAGTTATATTTTTAACATTTAATAAAATTAAGGCCATTATGAGTAATTTCACATTTATATTTCACATAAACACGTGTCAATATTTTGATAGTTTTTACTATTTAAAAACCCGCCTTTTGGTTTTGACAACGGAGATTAATTTTAAATTAATAAATGCAACATAGATTTTTTGAATATGGTAAAATAGACTTCATTTTTTAACTTAGAATATCAAAATTATATTTGGGTTAATTTTTTGTATTTTTCTGAAAACTCTCAATTTTTAATGAATAGTGAAAAGCACTATGTTATTTTTCAAAAACCGATTTTTTATTTAAATAATAATTAATTTGGTTTAAATTTATTTTATGTCAAAATAGATATATAATACCTATATATTTTCAATTTAACTCATTGGTTTCATTTTATAATAAAATTATATGTATAAAATATTATTGAACTTTTTAACCTCTTTTACCCACCTTCTAGTAGCATTTGTAAATTTGTATAAAACATTATTTTACCGCTTCTGTGAATTGAATTTAAAAAATTTGAGACACACGGTTGATATCAGTAATTAAAATTTGGTTCAATAAGATGAAAATAATTTTTATGAATAGTAACTTTTGATTTTTATTTACCACGGTTAAAAGTATAAATATGGTGATTAAAGGTAAAAATGTAATTATAATTATCCTAACACGAGTCCTAATTGTATTGGATAAGTGTATTTAGACAAAAAACCCTTAGCAATAAAATATGATCCTTTAGGCCCACTTGGATTAAATTAGGGCATTTATTATTATTTTATTTAAAGAAGAGTTAAAAGTGTTAAATTCATCGTTTAATAACTAAACAATTTTTAATATAGGGCTACACACAATATAAATTAGATTATAAATATTAATTAGAAATATAAAAATATTTCCTACATAATGGTATTTTATTTATTATTTTTAGACATTAAACATTTAAATTATATATGACACAAAGATGATGTAATAATTACCTTATTAATGAAAGAATCAAATAAATTGTATTATAAATATTAAAATAAATATAATTTCAATGTTTTCATGACTGCCAAGAATTTTATCGGATAATATGACATGTTTGGGTTGATTCAATGTATCATTTTATAAGTAATAATGTTTTGAAAACATTCACAAAAAACAAAATAACAAATAATATCAAAATTTACATACATTATTTTTTAAAAAAATACTATACTATTGGTTGATATATTAATCCTAAAAATATAAGGTTATGCCAATGGTATTAACTAATATTATATACGTCATTAAAGAAATACTTTAGTTTCATTTGGATTTTTATTGTATGTTTATTAACCATGTAGTGTACGAATACAAGAACACATGGTAAAAGATTAAATATTTAACTAGGAGTTAAATAAGAAAGATATGGTTAATATGGTGACATAAACCTGTCCAAAACCTATTGGTTTAGTGGTTTTTGACCAATACCCAAGTTATCCTAGAAATAAATCAATTTTGTGAAATTTTAAACCAAATTTGATTTTATTATAATATAATATTTCATGATTTTCGTAATGTTACCCTCACCTCTCTTATAAAAGGGTACTTCCCCTTCTCTCAAAATCACACATCCAAATCCATTTGGATCAGTCGTCACCTGCCCAAATATCCTCAAAAATTCCCTCACATCAACCTAGATTCTTTAAATTGATCAGGAATCTAACCTAGGGATCCCTTTTGATCAACTCAAATGGAAACACCTGAAGAAGATGTAATAATTTCACCACCCTCTTTCATGTTCTTTTCTTATTCCACTTCCACTTTCATTGTTGTTTCAAGAGAAAAATAATAAATCTAGTACCTCCAAGATACTGTGATGTGATTATAAATAATGTAAATCTATATTCATTATTCTACCCATATTATAATTGATAAAGTAACTATACGTGTGTACATACACCTTATCGTCTCCACGTTGTGGTGTAGTTTGTTATTCAAACACTTAATTTTTTGATGAGTATAATATTGAGTATAGCTGATGTAAATAAAAAATATAACATGTTTATGATTATTTATATATGACATACCATCCAATTAGATATGATTTCTCCTTCAATATTATGATATTTTTGGTCATGCGTACGTACGGATTACCATCTCCACGACGTTATAATATTCATTTCCACTTTCACCATTCAATGATAATTATAAAAATATATTATTAATAAGAATGTAATTTATGACATAATAATTTTACTGGTGATATATATATATATATATATATTTATATATGTATATACTTATATTTTATTCACTTACTTCCATTCAATACGATATGAAAACAGAAACAACATTTATACGTATGTTTGACCTACCGTCTCCATAAATGGTGTTTTTCTTTTCATATATCTATCTATTATACATATTTATATTCTAAATATATATTATATAAAAATCATGTGTTATATTATGTAGGTATGTAAATCATTATCAAAATGATAAAATCACGAATAACAAGTTAAAACACGTATAATAAAGAAAGTGAATATTACCCGAAATGTTAATTTAACAAGGAAGTCATTATCAAATGGGTATTATAAAGTCATAAATGAATAATATTTAATAAGGGGTATTTCATTCATCTCATTGTTATTTGAGATTGTTTATGTGTAAATATTTACAGGGACATATTTATCATCAATAACCTTATTTCATAAAAATATTGAAAAGGAATCATTTATGGTTTTATCGGATGGCCTATTTAACAAGATCATAATTACAAATGTTTTAATGATTTATCTTACTAAATACATTTAATTAATGTCCATGATTACAAAATTATTTGGAGTATTTATTTATATGGAAATAAATGTTTTGAAATTATAATTCTTTTCAAATATTCAAATTGGTAGGGGAAAATTTGATTCAAAAATCTCTTTTAAATTACTTACCTTATAAATGTGTAACTTTTAAATGATTTCACAAAAAAGGATATTTCTCTCAAAAAGTTTTACTAATCATTTGAAACTATGTCATCATCCTTTACTGGATATTATTCATGACTGAGGTTGATTTATTATAATACAATATTCCATATTTTATTGAATGAGTTATAATTTTTTTTACTGTGAATGTTCTATTTTTATACCATTCGTGGTTTATAGTTAATGTATTGAAATTTTGTATTCTGGTTTTAATATGAATTTTAATGTTATGTTTTGACATTTTCATATGAGGAATGAAGTGGACTTAGTATGTTACCGGTGGTCCCCACTATAGCTCCTTAATGTACCGGTAGGTCACATGAGATGAACTAGTGTCTAGGCAGAAGGCATTGAGAAAAATTTATTTCGAGTCTTGGCACATGGCCATGACTATGTGGTAATGATGTCCGACATTATGCATTCCCTCTTTATGAAATTTGTTATTACATGTGATTATTCAACTAGTAGAATATCCATGTTCTTGTTTATATGGTGATGGTTGATTTACTTTTTCCATATTATGTTTAATATTATTTTTAAAAAGGGTGTTATTTTTATTACACATATTGCCAAAAAAGTTTACAGCTCTTGCTAAATTATTTACCCTTACTGAGCACCTGTGCTCACCACTTTCTTATGTTTTATTTTCCAAGGATTCCAAGAAGTGAATTATGATTGATATGCAGGGTTAAGCTAAAATGAATAATGGAATTCTCAAAGGATCATTTATGTTCTAATTTATTTTCTAATGTGTATTGTAATGTTCATGTATGTAATATATATTCCAAAACTACTAAGATGGATGGTATTTCGAGACATTATTCATTTTAATCATTCTAATGTAAAAAAATTATCCACTGAATCTACGTAACTGGGGTCTAGGTGTTATAATTGGTATCGGAGGATGTTTAGAAACAACCTTGGAAATATATTTAGATAAACTCTGATTAGAGAACATTACCCTAAGATATACTCTGAGGATTAGTATAGAATAACATCCTAAATTTTATTAATGTATATATTTTGTGTATTTTCCAAGAAACACATCCATGTCTGGATAAGAGTAGGTAGAGTCAGCTTTGGAACAGATGTACCTAGGATTGAAAACTCCGACAAGGAGTTTCAGGATTGACACGAGGTATCCTATTACACAAAAATGCGCCTTGTTGCAGTCTTGGTTATGAAACTCCTGGGGGATATGTTTAGGATAATTCAACTTTTCATTACAATCCATTATAAAGGATTTAATAGTAAATACTTCTTCAAATAATATTTTTTATGATTATAGATTATATGCATAATCTTTTCAATTTATTTAAAGTATTTTACAAGTTTGTAATTATTCATTGTGATTCATTAACTAAACTAGAATATGCCATTGTTTAGAAATGGTGCCTAGTAGAAGGAATGAAAATTCCATAAATACACATGATTGAATGATTATGAAATATCTTATCTTTCATGGTATTAATCCAATATTTAAAAGGAAAATTTTCTCCCACGTATTCTCATCATATAAAGAAATATTATCATGTGATAATAAGAAATTTAAAGAATTATCTGAGTCATATGGCATTGAAATGAAGCAAGAGAAGAGAAGGACGGAATACAGAAAGGTGGCTAAAGGGAAGAGGGGAAAGTATGATTTTCCCATATCTGATAACTGTTGAAAGAATAACCTTGGTAAATTATTCAGGGGAACGAGAATTTTTTATATGTATGGAGAAAAAGGACACAAATTACATGATAGAAAAGGTAATAAAAAAATTTCAAATGTACAATGATTCATCTACAAGGAGTTGGGACACTACTCGAATCAATGTCCAAATCATCAGAGTATGCCCCAAATGATACTATTGGATAATAATAAAGTTATGATACTACCACAGATGAAGAGCATTGATTAGAGTTATTATGTTGATATTAAATAATTATGCCATTTGAGTATTGTATCTACAATATACTGGTTATAATAATTATGGAGTATATATAGATTGTACTGTAGTACTATTTCATTATGGAATTGAGAATGTGTGGTTCCAAGAATCGTTACTCAATAGAAAGTTATTTTTTTTGGAAAATACATGGTTGAAGGAAAGATAAAACGTTAATATGGTCTTGATACTGAGGTATTGAATTTGGAATAAGAGATGATTGATATGGATAAATTATATTGGATATTTTTGATATCCTTGGAACTGATTAATGGTTTGTTTATTCCATCATTGTTGGAGTTTACAACATTTATGGATATAAGAAGTATATCCATTATTCTATAAGGAATAAGGGTTCTTGAATGTAATCAATAATCTTATATGATAATTCACGGTGTTACTATTTTTTTATAGATTACATGATGTAGGTATTCATATGTTATTACGTGGAATAAAGGATCTTCAATATGTTTACCTTCCTTATAAATTTCGGACTATGAGTTTGGACAGAAGTATTTTGGATAAGTGTAAATGTTACAATGTATTAAAATTGACATTTCATACTATTATTAAGGTTAAATCATTTCTTAAGATTATTTTTGGATTTGTATAAAAATGACAACCCATAGGTCGGGCGACAACCCATCGTGTCTAGCAAGGAGGCGATACTTGAACCCGCAATCGAAGGGTGACAACGGTACATCACCTACCAATGACCTACGTGATGACCTAGTTTGTATAATGTAGTTTTTATAAATGGTCTAACAGATAAATTGTATAATTAAATCTTTTGGAACCCTATACAATTAGGATAAATATGTTTTTTTAAATTCTATTATCTTTTGGAGTGAAAGATGAGTTTGTGGTAGGCATTAGTTGAAGGATGAAACTATACGCATCATGTGTGTATACAATACTGGAAATATGGACAATACCAACGGTTCAAAACCATTGGTATAGGTTGGAAAATCATTGTTATATGATATACCAACAGTTTCCAAAACTGCAGGGAAGTAAGGCATTGGGAAATCCCTTTACCCATGGTTTAAGAAAAATCTTTGGAAAAAGGTTGTGAAAGTTTTAATTTCCCAACGGTTCCTCTAAACTGTTGGAAAAATGATTTACCAATGGTTTAAAACCATTGGGAAATTCATATTTTTGATCTTATACCAATAGTTCAAAATCGTTGGTATAGCTTTTTACCAATGATTTAGATAAACTGTTGGTATATATTCATATATTCTCAAAGCATACCAGTGGTTATAAACTGTTGGTATAGATTTTTACCAATGGTGTAGATAAACCATTGGTATATATTCATATATCCTCAAAGTATACCAACGGTTCTAAACCGTTGGTATTTGGTATTTTCACAAAAAACCAGTAGCCAGCATACAACTGTCTCCACTTGAAAGACCTGTATAAAAAAAATCACAAAAAACATCTAGAAATACACTTCAAACACCACAAAAAACATTGGAAATAGCACAAAAACACATAAAATCGTCACTCTTCCAACCATTCCATGTACTACAATTCCCCATTTCAATCTTCATATGAAAAAAACTATTCCAATTAACCTATTTAAATTTATTGTGTTCACATATATCAATTTTTTCATACTCAAAAAGGTGATGATTATGGTATAAATTGGTGCATGAGGGGTATGTGTGATAAAGTGAATTAACAATGTTGTTAATATTTGTGCATCATCTTAAGGGATGCAAGACTTGCATTGAATGTGTTGTGGGGGAATGTCCAGATAGGGGAGGGGGTTGTCCAGGAAGAGGGGAGGGGATATTTCTAGGGGTGAGTATGGGGGTCATGGAGAATGTGCCACAAGGATTTGTATTCAAATTATATCATATAATCACATGAACTTGATGAGGATGAGCTAATATGCTTACCAAGTCATCCATATAGTTCAAGACATACAAAAATGGGATAATCCAAAATAACATTGCATGATCAAAGATATAAAAAAAAGGCATGTGAAATCAATATGACTGCATTTAAATATCATCCATGAGGTATAAAATTTAATCAAATTGTAATAGAATTATACATAAGGCTTACGAGTCTCATTTACTTGCATACACAGTGGTACAAAAGGAAAATGTTATTCATGTCTGGGGGGATGTCCGCGGTCCAACGAGGAGGGTGGGGGGGGATGTCTAGGGTGTAGGAAGGGGGTGGAGGGGATTTCCAGGGCTGTCCGTTCATGTCACATTTGACTCATGGATCATTGTCCTTAAGTTTCAACAGAAATCGAATGCATTTGGTCAGCTTGTCGTATGTCAGTTGTTGATTTCACTTAAAATTAAGTCCATTTTTAACAAAACAGAGGCACTTTGAGTGGTGTCAGCCACACCAGGACTCGGATTGAGGAAGGGATGACTCGAACAGGTCACATATGTAACATGGATCATTTTGCAAAAGTATCAACACAATCAGAAGCCGTTTGATCAGTTTGGCGTATGTACATATAATATTGTCCATTTTACATACACATGGAGTGATACTGGCCACAATGCGCTTCCTATTGAGCCAGGGGTGACTCGTACACATCACATATAACCCATGGATCAATTTCCTAAAGTGTCAACACAATATGAAGGTGTTTGGTTGGTTTCCTGTATGTTAGTTGTTGATTTCACATAAAAATAAGCCTATTTTGAACAAAAGAGAAGAAGTTGGAGTGGTCCTGGCCACACCACACCATGGATTGAAGCGAAGTTGACTTTTACACATCACATTTGTCCCATGGATTGTTTTCCATAAGTTTTAACATAATCCAAAAGTGTTTGGTCAGTTTGTTGTATGTCAGTTGTTGATTTCACATAAAATTATGTCCATTTTTAACAAAACAATGGCACTTTGAGTGGTGTTGGCCACACCGGGCCTCAGATTGAGGCGATATTGACTTGTACACATCACATATGAGTCATGGATCATTTTTCAAAAGTATCAACACAATCAGAAGCCATTTGATTGGTTTGGCATATGTACGTAAAATATTGTCCATTATAAACAAAATACATACACTTGGAGTGATACCAGCCACACCGAGCTTCTGATTGAGCTAGGGTTGACTCTTACACATCACATATAACCCATGGAGCATTTTACCAAAGTGTCAATACAATCTGAATGTGTTTGGTCAGTTTCCCATATGTCAGTTGTTGGTTTCACTTAAAAATATGTCCATTTTGAACAAAAGAGAGGGAGTTTGAGTGTTCCCAACAACAGTGCGCCTCAGATTGAGGTGAAGTTGACTTGTACACGTCAAATTTGACCCATGGATATTTTTACTTATGTTTCAATAGAATAAGAATGCGTTTGGTTAGTTTTTCATATATCAGTTGTTGATTTCACTTAAAATTAAGACCATTTTTAACAAAACAGAGGCACATTGAGTGGTTTCAGCCACACCGGGCCTCGGATTGAGCCGGGGTTGACTCGTACACATCACATATGAGTCATGGATCGTTTTGAAAAATTATCAACACAATCATAATCCGTTTGATCAGTTTGACGTATGTACGTAAAATATTGTCCATTTTAAACAAAAGAGGGACAGTTTGGGTGGTTCTGGCCACACCGCACCTCATATTGAGGTGGGGTTGACTCTGACACATCACATAGGACCCATGGATCGATTTCCTAAAGTTTCAATACATTCAGAACTCATTTGGTCGGTTTTTCATATGCCAGTTGTTTTTTTCACTTAAAATTAAAGTCATTTTGAACAAAAGAGAGACATTTTGAATGGTACTGTCTACATCGTGCCTTGGATTAAGGCAGGGTTGACTCATACATGTCACATATGACCCATGAATCGTTGTCCTATAGTATCAAAAGAATCCGAATGTGTTTGGTCAGTTTACCGTATGTCAGTTGTTGATTTCATGTAAAATTAAGTCCATTTTTAACAAAACAGATGCATTTTGAGTGGTGTCGGCAACACCGAGCCTTTTATTGTGGCGGGGTTTACTCTTACACGTCAGATTTGACTCATGGATCGTTTTCCTTAAGTTTCAATATAATTTTAATGCGTTTGTTCAGTTTTCCGTATGTCAATTGTTGATTTCACCTAAGATAAAGTCTATTTATAACAAAACAGAGGCACTTTGAGTGGTGTCGGCCACACCGGGACTCGAATTGAGGTGGGGTTTACTCGTACTATCACATATGAGTCATCAATAATTTTATGAAAGTATCAATGCCATCATAATCCATTTTATTAGTTTGGTGTATGTACGTAAAATATTGTCCATTTTAAACAAAATATGGACAGTTTGGGTGGTTCTGGCCACACCGTGCCTTGGATTGAGGTGGGGTTGACTCATACATGTCTCATATGACCCATGGATCTTTTTCCTAATGTTTCAACAGATTTGGAATGCATTTGGTCAGTTTTCCGTATGCCAGTTGTTGTTTTCACTTAAAATTAAACTCATTTTGAACAAAAAATAGACATTTTGAAAGGTAATTTACACACCACTCCTCATATTGAGGCGGGTTTTACTCGTACACATCACATATGACCCATTTAACATTTTCCTATAATATCAAAAGAATCTGAATGCGTTTGGTCGGTTTACTGTATGTAAGTTGTTGATTTCACTTAAAATTAAGTCCATTTTCAACAAAACAGAGGCATTTTGAGTGGTTTCGGCCACAACGAGCCACATATTGAGGTAGGGTTGACTCATAAACGTCACCTTTGACACATGTATCGTTTTCCTCAAGTTTCAATAGAATCCGAATTCGTTTGGTCGGTTTTCCGTATATCAGTTGTTGATTTCACTTAAAATTAAGTCTGTTTTTAACAAAACAGAGGTACTTTGAGTGGTATCTGCCACAACAGGTGTTGAATTGAGGCGGGGTTGACTCGTACACGTCAAATATGATTCATGGATCATTGTGAAAATGTTTCAACACAATAAGAAGCTGTTTGATTGGATTGGCGTATGTACATAAAATATTATCCATTTTTAACAAAACACATACACTTGGAGTGATACCAGCCACACTGCGCATCGGATTGAGGTGGAGTTGACTTGTACATTCTCATATGACCCATGTATCATTTTTCTAATGTTTCCACACAATCCGAAGGCATTTGGTCGGTTTCCCGTATGTCAGTTGTTGATTTCACTTAAAAATAAGTCAATTTTCAACAAAAGAGAGGAAGTTTGAGTGATCCTGGCCACACCGTGCCTTTTATTGAGGTGAGGATGACTTATACAAATCCCATGTAACCCATGGATCGTTTACCTTATGTTTCTACAGAATCCAAATGCGTTTGGTCGGTTTGTCGTCTGTCAGTTGTTGATTTCACTTAAAATTAAGTCCATTTTTAACAAAACAGAGGCACTTTGAGTGGTGTCAGCCACACCAAACCTCATATTGAGGCGGGGTTGACTCATACACGTCACATATTAGTCATGGATCGTTGTTCAAAAGTATCAACACAATCAGAAGCTGTTTGATTGGTTTGGCATATGTACGTAAAATATTTTCCATTTTAAACAAAATACATACACTTGGAGTGATACCGGCCACAAAACACTTTTTATTGAGCCGGGGTTGACTCTCACACATCACATATAACCCATGGATATTTTTTCTAATGTTTCAACATAATCCGATGGTGTTTGGTTGGTTTCCAATATGTCAGTTTTTTATTTCACTTAAAATTAAGTCCATTTTGAACAAAAGAGAGGCAGTTTGAGTGGTCCCATCCACACTGCACCTCATATTGAGGAGAAGTTGACTCATACCAGTCATATTTGACCCATGGATCATTTCCCGTAGGTTTAAATAGAATATGAATGTGTTTGGTTTGTTTTCCATATGTGTGTTGTTGAATTCACTTAAAATTAAGTCCATTTTTTACAAAACAGATGCACATTGAGTGGTGTCGGCCACACTGGGCCTCAGATTGAGGAATGGTTAACTCTTACACGTCACATATGAGTTATGGATCCATGTGAAAAATTATAAACATAATTAGAATCCGTTTTATTGGTTTGGCGTATGTACGTAAAATATAGTCCATTTTAAACAAAAGAGGGACAGTTTGGGTGGTGCCCGCTACACCGCGTTTCTGATTGAGGAGGGGTTGACTCGTACACGTCACCTGTGACCCATTTATTGTTTTCCTATAGTATCAACAGATTCAGAATGCATCTGTCTGGTTTTCCGTATGCCAGTTGTTTTTTTCACTTAAAATTAAAGACATTTTGAAAAAAAGAGAGACATTTTGAATGGTACTGTCCACACCACCCCTTGAATTGAGGCGGGGTTGACTCTCACACGTCACATATGACCCATGTATAGTTTTCCTATAGTATCAACAGAATCCAAATGCGTTTGGTTGGTTTACTATATGTCAGTTGTTGATTTCACTTAAAATTAATTCCATTTTTAACAAAACAGAGGCATTTTGAGTGGTGTCGGCCACACTGAGACTCATATTGAAGGGAGGTTTACTCGTACACATCACATTCTGGGGGTGTCTGAGGGGCTATCCGGGGTCCAAGGAGGAGGGTGGGGTGGATGTCTGGGGGGGCTGTCTGGGAACCAGGGAGGAGCGTCGGGGGCTGTCCGGGGTCCATGGAGGAGGGTGGAGGGGTTATTCAGGGGGCTGTCTGGGGGGCAGTACGAGGACCATAGAGGAGGGTGGGGGCAGTCAAGGGGGATTTCCAGGGTCTAGGGAGGAGGATTACATGTCACTGGGAGGGGAAGGGTCTAGTCCGGTACGCGGAGATGCTCATCTACCTATGGCACGAACATCCCTCGTACCATCGGCCAAAGCAATGAAATAATGGAAAAATGAAAAGTGCACATAATTATGTACCTGTAAAATATATACATAGAAAACACATAGACGCATCATTTTATAAAAAATAACACCAAGGATCAGACAAAATATAAGCAGTCATGCAGAGTAATGACAAGTGAACATACAGATCAGAACTAGCTAACAAATTGTTGCATAAATTCCATGTTTATTTCCTAAAAAAAAGTAAAAAATGGAAAATGATGAAACTCTAGAACATTGGTTGCCTCCCAGGAAGCGCTATGTTTTAACTCTTCAGCCATATGGATGGAAACTGGTCAATCATCTTGGTCCATCAGCTCAAAACTCCTCTGCATCATATAAGAACTGGTGGCCATGTCATCAAGCTCACATGGACGCTTATTGGAATTGATCACTTCAGGAGCATAGCGGGCGTTAATCTGGTGTGAAATTAAGAGAATCTGGCACTCATCATCATCCAAACGCTGATTCGCCCATCATATGAGGTTAGATGGAGACAGGGCGTGCACATCGATGATCATGGAAGATGAAGACAAGCTAGAAATTGTTGGTTAAGCTGCATCCACAAATAGATTAATTTTTATATATTAGAACCTTTATATATGTTTGTCCCATTTTTACAAACAATTAATGTTTGAAAATTGTGAAAAATAACTTATCAGATATATAAAAATGAATTTACTCATGGACATGATGCATAATATTTCAAATATTCCTCATTGGATCAAAATTTGAATTTTTAATCCATTATCAAATTTCTTATATCGATTTTTTTTTTGATCCTTAAGGTTGAGCGCTTTTTGTAAAATATAGCCAAGGGAGGATAGACTAGTGACTTGGCATACAATTGGATTTTATGTGGTGAAAACCACATTATAATCATTTTTTAGGATATTGTTGAGGTGGTTTGAGGATCAAATCTATCTTTTTAGAGAAAATCTAGCATGTCCAAGTTTGGTGGTCAATGTTTTTAAGCGGGGTGGTATTTGGTGGTTGAGGAGGGGGTCAGGGGGATGTCCAAGGTCTAGTAAGAGTGGTGGGGGGCTGTCCAGGGTCCATAAAGGGGGGTGGGGATGTCTAGGGTCCTGGAGAAGGGGATAAGGGGTTGTCCATGGTCCAGGAAGGGGGGGGGGGCTGTCCAGGGTCCATCGAGGAGGGGGGCTATCCAAGGTCCAGGTTGGAGGGTGGGGGGCTTCCTAGGGTCCAGGAAGGAGGGGGACTATAGGAGGTCCTATAAGGAGGGTGGAGGGGGGTTCTCCAGGGTCCAAGAGTGGGGATGTCCATGTTTCAAGAATGAGGGGGGGGCAGGCTGTCCATGTTCCAGGAGGGGGGGACTGTCTAGGGTCCAAGAGGGGGGGTGTCTAGGGTCCATTAAGAGTGGGGTCTCGGTTAAAGGGAGGAAATACCCAAATAATTCGTTTAAAATTAACTAAACATAATCCAAAAAACATCACAATTCCAATCCATCACCCAACCAACATCCAATTCATCCACAATATCACTAACCTTCGCAAGCCATAAACAACACTACATAGTTTATACAAAATTAAAACAGAAAAAAATAATAGATAAAAAACATTAAAACTAAGGTAGTACATACAGATTTAGAGTTCAGAATGACAAAATTGTTTGATTTATGATGGTTCTATGAGTGGAATGAGTTTCTGAGTCTTTGTATAGAGAGGTCCCTCACGTATAGGTCAATTCAAAATAGAAAATAAAAAATAGATGAAGAACATTATAAATGAGGAAGAAAATACAGATATGAATTTTAGAATATAAAAATTGTTTGATTGAAGAGGATGGATGGAGTTTCAAAGACTGGGTAACAATATAGAGTCGGGAGAGCTCCAATTTAAGTGCTACAGTCGGGCCAACAGAGAATTGGGGCTCTCTATATTTGGAGGAACTTTTCCCCAAAGGTTTTTTAAAACCATTGGGAAAACTATACTTTAACAATAGTTCACTAAAACTCTTGGTAAAGGTGTTGGATTTGGGAGAAATCCCAACAGTTTTATCAAAACGTTGGGAAAAATGGGTTCTATTGGGAGAAATCCCAACGGTTTTATCAAACTGTTGGGAAAAAGGTGTGTACTCCACATATACCAATGGGTTTCTATAACCGTTGGCATCAATGTGTTGGTATATCCCTCCATTCCAGTAGTGATATATATATATATATTTGCACTTTTTCTATGAATAAATTAATTCTCAAACATTAGGGTAGGGATCATAAAACCAAAAATCTGTTATCCTAATATCTTATGTTTTTTTAATCGATGATATTTTACATCCTCTTAGATTTATGGCTTTGATTCCATAAATTTTACAATTGTTTGTGATTGATGTCCTCAATAACTATCTATAAATATTTATGTTTTCCTCCAATTATGTGCCTTTAATTTCTACCAATGTTATCCTAATTGAGATCATAATATGGTAGTGACTTTTTCCTTCCCCCTTCCCTCTTCTTAAGACAAACTTTTATTAACGCGATTTATGGTGTGGGTTTTCCATAGAGGTGTTTTTCTATTTTTAAACTTTTATTTTAGAATGAAAAAATTTCAAATTGTGGGGAGGAAATTTATTCAAGGAAGAGAGAATGTAACACCCCTGATTTCATAGTATGTTATCTCATTAAAGTAATTTAATAGCTTGTGCTACAGGCAACATCAAGATCGAGTGCACCACAACATACCAAAATAGCCGTTCAAAAAGCGGTTATGAATAATATTAACTCCATTTTGAATCTTATATACTCTATATTTTTAAAATCCTTATTATATGTTTCTTAGAAATAATATAGGAACAAATTCATTTTTTCTGATAAAAAAGTATTTTTGAAAAAAAGAAATTTTACCGCCTTTTAATGGAGAACCCTTTTTAAAACCAATATTTGAGAAATTTATATATTCAATTTAATGAAATTAAATTCATCATAAGAATTTGGACATAAAAATTTATTTTGGATAAATTTTTCCTACTTTTCTGATAACATTCATATTTTGACGAATAGTGAAAATTACTTTTTTTAATTGAAAATGTCTTTTTTAATCAAAATAATATATAGTGTTAAATAAGAACTTTGAAAGGTATTAAAGTATAAGTAGATTATATTTTTATCATTTAATTTAATTTAGGTCATTATAATTAATTTCGCCTTTAAATTTTACACAAACACATGTCAATATTTTAATAGTTTTTACTTTTAAAAAACCCGCTTTTTGGTTTTGACGATGGGAATTAATTATAATTTAATAAATGATACTTCTATGTTTTGAAATTGGAATAATAGACTTAATTTCGGAATATGGATTATCAAAATCTTATTTCGGTTAATTTTTTGAATTTCTTTGAAAACATTCAATTTTTGATTAATAGTGAAAAACACTTCATTATTATTTAAAACCTACATCTTCATTTAAATAATTATTTATTTTATTTAAATTTATTTTAAGTCAAAATAGATATATAATACCTATATATGATAAATGTAATTTATTTTAGTAATTTTATAAAAAAATTAGATGTATAAAATTGTATTGAACTTTTCAACCTCTTTTACCCAACTTCAAGATGCATTTGAAAATTTGCGTAAAAGATAACTTTACCTATTCTGTGAGTTGAATTTAAAAACTATAAGACACACGGTTGATATCAATGAGTAAAATTTCATTTAATAAGATAAATATAATTTTTGGTGAATTGTAACTTTTGACTATTATTTAACACGGTTAAAAATAAATTGGATAATTAATGGAAAAAATGATATAATCATTACCCTAACACAAGTAATAATTCTATTGGATAAGTGTATTTGGACTAAAAAAACCTTATGAATAAAATATTATACTTTAGTTCCACTTGGATTAGATTTGAACCTCTATTATATTTTTTATTTAAGGAATAGTTAAAAGTGTTAAATTAAAAGTTTAATAACTAAAAAAATTTAACATAGGGTTAAACACAATATAAATTTGACTGTTAATAGTCATTATAAAGAAACCAAATTTCTACATATTTTTATTTTATTTATAATTTTCTATATTATATAATTTAATTTATTTATGACACAATTATGATTCAATAATTACTTTATTAATCAATGAATCTAATAAATGGTATTATAAATATTAAAATAAATATAATTTCAATGTTGTTATGACATACACGAATTTATAGGTGAATAATGCATTTTAGGGTTTATTAAATTTATCTTTTGTGATGTAATAAAGTTGTGATGACTTTCACAAAAACCAAATACCAAATAATGTCAATGTTGACATCAATTAACTTTTAAAACAAATATTATATTATTGGATGATATATTGTTACTAAAAATATAAGGATTGTACAAAAGAATTAAATAATATAAAATATCTCATTAATGATCCACTTGAGGTTCTCTTGGATGTAAAGAGTATGTTTATTAACCATATAGTGTAAGAATACAAGAAGACACGGTAAAAGATAAAATATTTAACTAAGAGTGAAATATAAAAGATAAGGTTAATATGGTATCCTAAACTGATATAAAACCTATTGGTTGAGTGCTTTTAAACCAATCCCAAAATTATCCTAGAAATAATAAATTTTTGATACATTAGAAACCGAAAATGTATTTATTATAAAACAATATTTCATGCTTTTCCTAATGTGACCCTTACCTCTCTCAAAAATGGGTACATCCCCTTCTCACAAAATACCACTTCCAAATCCATTTGTCTCGGCTAACCCCTGCCCAAATATCCTCCAAAATTCCCTCACAACATCCAAGAGTCCTTATATTTATTATAAACCCAACCAATGGAGCTCTTTTGATCAACTCAATAGAAAACACCCGAACAAGAGATAATAATTTCACCACCCTCTTTCTAGTTCTTTTCTACTTCCACATCCTCTTTTTTGTTGATTCAATAATCAAAATAATAATTCTACTACCTCATAAATACTATTATGTTATTTTAAATATTGTAAAACCATATTCTTTATTCTATCCATCCAATAAATGTCAAAGTAACCATATGTTCTTACGTACGGCTTATCGTCTCCACGTTGTGGCATTGTTTGTTATTCAAACACTTCATTATTTGGATGGGTATGATAATGCATATAACTAATGTAAATAATAAATATAAAATTTTTATGATTATGTATCTATGATATACCATCCAATTACATATGATTTCTCCAGCAATATAATGATATTTTCTCTTGTGCATACTTATGGATTACAGTCTCCACGATGCGATTAAATTCATTTCCACATTCACCATTCAATTATAATTTCTAATATATATATTATTAATATATAGATAATATATGACATAATAATTCTATAGGATATATATATATACATATTTATGCACTTAGATATAACTTATTCACTTACTTCAATTCAATATGATATGAAAACTGAAACAACGTTTATGCGTACGTATGCCCCACTGTCTCCATAAATAGTGTTTTATGTTTCATATATCTATCTATTAAAAATATTTATATTCTAAATAAAAATTATATATAAATAATTTTTAATAATTTTTAATTATTTAAATCATGATCTAAATGATACAATCAATAATAAAAAAATAAAACACGTACGGTAAAGAAAGTAATTATTACCTGAAATGTTAATTTAATATGGAAATAGTTTTTAAATGGGTAGTATAAAGTCATAAATGAATACTGTGTGATATAATAAATATGAACATTGTTATAGGATAATATAATAACATACTATGGTCATTATACAGGAGGTTAAACGTACCCTCAATGATAGGAAAGTGCATGGTAAGGGTTATTTCCTCATTCTCATTATTATACGAGAATTTTTATGTGTATGTATTTTCTGGAAAAAATATTTATCATTGATACCCAAATGTTATATAAATATTTTTTAAATGAATCTTTTAAGCTTTTATGGGAGGGTCTATATAACTATATTATCATTTAAAAAGATTTAAAGATTTTTTTTTTCTATATCCTTTTAATTAATGTCCATGTTTTCAAAATGATTTTAAGTATTTATTTAGATAGACATGAATGTTTTGAAATGATAATTCTTTCAAAATATTCAAACTTGAATGGGAAGCTTTGATTCAAAAATATTTTTTTAATTAATTCCTTTAAAAAAATTTGACTTCTAAATGATTTCACAAAAAGAGATATTTCTATCAAAAATTATTAATGATCATTTTCAACTATGTCATCATCCTTTACTAGATATTATTCTTGATTGTGGTTGATTTATTATAATAAAATCTTCAATATTTTATTTAATTAGTTATTATATGTTTGAATGTGAATGTTCTATTTTTATACCATCCATGTTTTATGGTTAATGTATTGACATTTGATATTCTAATTTTAATACAAATGTTTATGTTATATTTCAACATTCTCATATGAGGAATGCAGTGAACATATTATGTGACGGGTGAAGCCCACTATAGCTCCTATATGCCTCAATAGGACTCATGAGACAAATAATTGTCTCGGAACAAAGCCTTGAAAAAACAATTTATTTGTAGTCTTGGCACAAGGCCTTGACTATGTGGTAATGATGTCCGATATTAGGAATTCCATCATTTGGAATTTAGTTATTACGCGAGATTTTTAATCAAGTAGAATATCTATGTGTGTGGTAATATGGTGATATTTGATTTAATTTTTCCATATTATTTTAAATATTACGTTTAAAAAGGTTGTTATTTTTATTAGACATCTTGCCTTAAAAGATTATAGCTTTATCTAAATTATTTACCCTTATGGAGCATCCAAACTCACCCCTTTATTATTTATTATTTTCCTGGTATTCCAAGAAGTGTATTATGATTGACATGTTGGGTTAATATAATGGTAATAATGTAGTTCTCAAAGGATCATTTATGTTTTGTTTTATTTTCTAATGTGTAATATAACATACATGTATGTAATCTATTTTCCAAAACTGTGAAATTCATCGGTCTTTTGGGACTTGAATCATCATAATCATGACAATGTATTAAAATAATGAATCCTCTCTTGGTAACTTGGGTTGGGGTGTTACAAAAAATACCCTCACAAGTTCATCTATCGTCTCGAATTTTTAATCTGAGTCACCATTCATGAGTTATAAAAATTTGAAAAACGGAAATAATTTTATTTAATTATTTTATTTATGGTTATTCCATTTTTTTCTCACTTGAGGCCTATGATAACTAAATGTATGTCACGCCTTGGGTAAACCCGCCAACCTGAATGCAATAGGGCCCCACGTTTTCTAATCCGGGCACCCATTTAAGCGTTGTTCAACTTTTTCAGGAAAACTACTTAGTCGCACTATTTTAATCTTAAAACTTTTTCAACGGATCATTTTAAGCACTCCAGGTCTCAGAATCACATGTCGTCTGATTTCACAGTCTCGTAAAAATTACATATAAGTAAAAAAATTATTTTGAATTTCTGTGTATTTATATTCTACCCACCTTAGGACTTTATGTCCTAGATATCCAAAAAAGGTAAATCAAACAAATGAGGGTACTGAGCTTTAATTTGGGCCTCTTGCTCCCATGTTCTCACCAGGATGTTCACGTGTTGCCAAAGAAATATCACTAGAGGGATCAACCATCAATAAAGGACTCACTTATTTTGATCCTCTATCTCTATTGGGAACTCCATAAATTTCGCCCCATTATCAATGTCTAACTCTCCCTAGTAGATAATGTGTGAGGGATCATGCACGCATATCCTCAACTGCGACACATGGAAAACATTATTCACTTGGTGAATTTGAGGGGGAATATCATGGACATAAACCACCTCACCAGATATATTGAGAATCTAGAAAGCTTAAGTGAACATTGTACATATCTTTTCGTGCTAGAAAAATCTATGAACTCTATGTCTGGGTGATACCTATAAGAAGACATGGTCTACTTCCTCTAACTCCAAGGGTCTCTGACTCCTATCAGCATATAACTTCTTCCTGCTCTTTGTAGTCTTTATCTACTAATGGATGGTCTTCACCTTCTCTGTGGGATCCCGTACCAACCACAAACCCCAATGTGTTGACACCCTTGGGTGTTTCCAGCATAGTGGTGACTTGCATGGTCACCTGTACAGGGCCCCAAACGGAGACATGCCGATGGTGAAGTGATAAATGTTGTTGTATAAAAACTCCACCAGTGGTTGGTGGTCCTCCCAAATGTTACAAAAAACAAGACACAAGCACGAATCATGTCCACTATAATCTATATGGTCTTCTCCATCTGGCCATCTTTTTGGGGGTAAAAGAAGTTGTCAAACATACAATGACATAATTCTCAGCTTTTACTTTCTAAACAGTTAGGCATCCTGATACGAATTTTGCCACAACATTATTCATCCCTGGCCACTAGTAGTGATATTGGCACTGCTCTTACATCTTATCCACACCCAGATATACCACCATAGGGATTATGTGTAAATACCTCAACACCTCCTCTCATAGCATCATAGATTTCATGGTGTGTCCTCTGAGGATGATGTCGTGCTCTCCACTTTCATAAAATCCACCAGGAGCCCATCCGGAGGATATCTAAGCACGTCAGGCCTCACAGTCAATGCCCCGATGTTGTGCATCCATGACGTACTAAATTAGTGGGGGAGTAACTTTTATTGACTGGAGGTAATATTCTCCATCACTAACCATGAAGGATAACTGCAATGTGCCTAGCTGCTTTGTCGCCTCACTCAGTAACTGTAGACCAGCCCTCTAGCTAAGTGGGTTTTACACCACGTTTCTCTTCCCAAGAGTATATACTATCTCAAATTCTTAATCCATAAGTAACTATATCCATTTCCATTGTCCTGGGATCTGCTCCGTCTATGAGATGATATAAATGAGACACTTCTTATCATAATAAACAATAAATCATTCTCCCAACTATACTCTCAAATCATGAAGCCTCACGGATGCCATCCGATATGTACATGTAAATATTGGTTCCATACCTAGGTACAATACAATGAAGATATCCCTCTCCATGTAGGTTGGTAATCCTAGAAACATCTTTTGAAAGGATGTTCCTGAACTCTTTCAATTCTATTGGGAATTGGAACCCAAAACACATTCTTTCACGAGGGTAATGTTGGCCGACTCAAGAGTGATCCGTTTCACCAACCTATGAATTAGTTTATCCTATGTAACATTGGTTTCCTTTTTCACTCACCATGAAAAACCACATTCCAAAGTTATTTATATACCACAAACCATTTTCCTAAAATATTCAAGTTGAGAATGAACTATGGATAACCAGTCTATACCCAAACTAACGTCTTAAGTAATCGACACTGCCACCAAGTGGTTCCAACTAAAACTATCGCCTAAAGGGTCAGATCACACTGTCGACATAAGTGTAATTATCAAGTATCCTCCCAATGGTATCTCTAGAAATAAGGTTCATGTCAACAGTTTAACAAGAAACTCTTGGTCTTGAACAAGATTTGTGATAAGATGGAATGATTAGTACCTATGTCTATTAATACGAAAGCTAGTAGTAGACATATATTGTACCTCAAATCCTTATTAGAGCCCTTGGGTCACATTCCTTGACCATATGTATCTACTCCCTTCCCCTTCCCTCCAGATCCCAGAGCCCGGGGGCCACATTGGGGTGGTGGTTGTAACAAGTCAAATGTATACCACTTCATGCTACTCTCCTAGCTTCTCTTCCACATCTTCTGCCCTGCAGATTCATCTATCACTATCAATTCCTCTTACCGAAGAATTTTACATAACCATGTCTCTAATATTAGTGTCATTTTTCATATTTTCCACTACTAACATTCACTGGCTATTTCTGCTAACCAAAAGAAAATTCAACCACAAAGGTTCTCTCTATCACCCTAACATATGTAGGAATGCAAAGAGGAATAGTACTAGCTTGGATGTACCTAAATGCATCTTGGCCAAAGGTTGGAGACATGAATAATTGTTCCCATTATACTCATCGAGTACATAGAATGGCCAGTACAGCTTGACGAGTACTTAGATACCGACATGTCATCCTGCTGAAGTTGTAGAAGCTATTCAGAACACATTTTCGGTTTTCTCACTCGAGGCATGCACTGATTAAACATAATTCACACCTAGGGTAAACCATCCATCCTGAATACAGCGGTTCCCCTAGATTTCTGATCTGGGAACCTTTCTAAGAGTTCTTCCACTTTTTCATGAAAACTACTCACGCGTGCTATTTTATGATTAAAACTTTTTTGATGGAACATTTCAAGCACTCTGATCCTTGAAATCATGTGCCCTCAGTTTTTGTGATCTCATAAAAATTCCATATAATTAAAAACATTATTTTGAATTTCTAAGTATTTAATGTAATAATGTAGTGAAATATAGATACTAGGTTTACCCTCATATTTTTTATGTTTCTGTCTGTGGTAACAACACGATTCCTTATCTTTTATGTAATAAAATTAAGCATTGTTGGGACTCTATTTCACTGGACCATGTTGTTCAAACTATTCCCTTACCCCTGAGAAATCTATATCTTTCAGAATTCCTTCAAGGAAAATATCCCTATATAGGAGCAATGACAACACATTTATATTCATTATAATTTAAATCAATGAGATCAAATACATCATTTTTACCTCATCCAGAATGGTTTCAATAAAGAAGGGATGAATGATGGACTCTCTAAAAGAAATTAGTGGAGTGGGACACCCTGGAAATATGATCATTCAACCCATATTGTTTTGATTCCATAATAGAAAATCACCTTTTCTTACAATCCATCTGGATGTTGACAAAGGGTTGGGACAATAGGGAGCATAAAATACCAAAAGGGGAATGTTTTCACACTCAAATCCCATTTATTGCCACTACATTTATAGGAAATTATTTTTCCCCAATGTGTGATCTATTCCATGACCTCGCATAATATATTTTCATGCATTAAGTCAATAGTTTCCTCCAAGATCATCATGTTGATATCACATTTTTGTATGGTCCTCACCATCCCACCCCATCACGTCAACTTCCATTTTCCTTCAATGAGAATATCCAATGTGAATTTAGATAAAATTTTATCAATTGACATAATGGACCCCATGAAAACATTAATTTCTAAGGCTGGGTGAATTATAAAATTTTAAAGGACACTATTAACATAAGGATATCCATCCACAAAATGATGAGTAGCTGTTTTTTCAATTGAGAAAGTGACACATGATATTGTTCATTATATGGTCGATGTCTTGAATATGTTTTCAGCATGGAGAGGGAGGGATACCCTGGTATTCCATCAGATACAAACCCCTATTCATATCCAACTCATTATTTTGGGAGGTGACTTTCTTGTTGCCACATTTGTTGGAAATATTGGGACCACTATTATATCGATTAATAACCTAACCACTCCAGTGTCTATATTATTCAAGGAATTTATTAATACCACCAACTAAAGTTCTACTTGAATTTATTGATATAAGGGAATAATCCTTAGACATAATATGATAAATTTATGGTTGATTCATTTTTCGATTGTATGGAAGTAAGTCCCCTGTGGGAAGTCTTCTATTAATAAGGCTGGTGAGGGTGTCATTTTTGAGTGTAATGATGGACAGAGATATACGATACCCTTTCCAAATCCCATAGGATGTCTTGAAAATTCGAAAAGTCTTTCCCATAATTTTTATTTTCCTCCAATATGATCTAAATCATCTAAAAATGATATTTATTTCCCCTGAATAGAGTCACATACCTATGAGAACCGTATTGATGAAACCCCGTTACATATTTTGTTGGGCATATTAATATGCATCATTAAAGTAATAATTTATCCATGGGTTTTGATTTTGATATCATGAATAATTTCTTGAGATAATTAAATATCTCCCCGTATGGACTGACACTTCTTGAAGCCATGTTTCTCTAAGGAAATCCACCAAAGAATGTTCATGGACAAACATGTTTTGATGATGCTTGACAATATCTTGTAGGAAAAAATACACATACTTAACAGTCTATAGGAGAGAATGGATTAAAAATATTTGATCTTTGGTAAAAATAAAATATTCATAGAACCCACCACAAATTAGATTGTTCTTCTCAAAATAAATACCTAGATGGCCATAGTAATATCCTCTTTTTTCACCTTCCATGACCCCCTGTAGAATGTTACTTGACAAGGAATAAACACCCAAACCATTGAAGTTTTTTACAAAGATTACTAATTATCATCCTTGTATTTGAAGTAGATAATTGGAAGGTTCAAAATATAAAAATAGATTTCCTTTTCCGAATAGTTTTTTATGTTATATATATAACGAGATCCAATCTATTCCCAAAATCGAGTCAAATTACTCTATGGTAACTATCATGAGATTCTCTAGAAGAATCATCCCACATATACCAACATGAGCATATTAAAACACTATGTTTGTAATTATTACACCACTTGGTGTTTTTATAGATATTCCTACTTCATGGTTTTTAGTATTTCATTCAATTTTTTTAGAAAACCTACAACATATAATAGAATTCATATTACTATATTTTAATAAGGCATTTTTTCATTACTGATTGAATAGAATATTTACCTTGTATGAATTTGTATTGTTGATTCACTTTAGCACTAGTGATGGCATCAAACATTCCATGATCTCATGGATTTAGTGGTTAATGAATCTGATTACCCTCATGAACATGAGGTATGTTTCATTAGCTTTCATATTTCCCTTCCTCTCTAATGTTATAACATTGGACCATGGGTGGTGCTCTCCCTTTGTCCAACACATTGTTCGGCTTCCTCAATTGTTTTTAACATTGATGGTCTTGGTGGTCTTATCTCCCACACTTGAAGAATTTCCCCATCCTTCCCATGATGCATCTTCCCACATTTTTGACATGTATGTGGTTGAGTTTTCATTCCACCTTTCTCATTAGATCCTCTGGATTGAAACTCTATATTTTGTTCCCTATCACAATATCCATGGTACCATTCTCAAAACATTATATCAACATTGATAGAACATCAAAAAATATATTCATAACTCTGAAATTCTCCAATTGAATGATCAATTCAAAGGTGTGGTTTTGAACTACTAAAAATCTATCAAATCTTCTATCATTTTTTTATAATAAAACCTGAATAATACCTTACAATCCTTGTGAAATTTTAATGGAAATACATGAATGGTTCTTATTTATTTTTCATCAACATTGTGAATTCTCTCTCCATATTTGTATGATGTATTTGAGGGAAAAACCTTTTATCCTAAAATCATCACACTCAATCTCTTTAATTTCACCATTCATCATGGTGTTCTTAATCAATACCCACCGTTGGTCAACCTCTCCATATAAATGGAAATTGGTTTTACATTTTACATATAATAATAGTGATTCACATAAAATATATTCCCAATTTCGTTGAACAACTATCCAATTATTAGTGGATTTGAAGATTAAATATATGTTAGTGGTCGTCATTGCATAAAAAACTCGACAGCTAGTTTCTCCTTATTTAGTTAACGTGTCTATTCCACATTATTCAGGTTATTTACAATAACCCGAGACATCCGAAAAATAATCACCATGAATTTCATATCTATTCCTCCCCAAGCATTGGGGATGAAGTTTTGGAAATCACAAAATTTTTCCACGTATGTGTTTTTGGCCTAGATTCTCTTGGTCCCACCATTTTCTAATGTATTAACGTTCTGTAAAAACATAAGTCATCAATTCATGAATCAAAATTTTATTCCCTTGTGTAATTAAGTCAAACAAAATATATTATGGGATACTTATGTACATAATTTTCTAGATTTTCCGTTCTTACTTAAACTTAGTCTCATATTAAGTGTTTTCACTTAGCATCTATATGCATAATTCCTTAATTAAATAAAATGGGTTATTATTCTCACTATATCAACATTCATTTTTCCCAAATTATAATTATATAATTTTAATGATAAAACACATAAAATTATTACATGATCAAGATCCATGCAAATAGTTTCGTAGGATAAATAGTACCACATATAACATTTACAAAATAAAAAAATAACATTTATTTAATTAATTCTTCTCTATCTTCTAATTAGTCCATGAATTATCCATAGTAAAATTATTCACCTGATGAAATAAATCAAAGAAAGTGGTGATCTAAAAATCTAAATAGATGATAGATAAGAACATGAAAAAAATATAAAATGGGATGATCATAATCACATCATAATCATTAGAATCATGAGAGGAAGCATTAGATAAATGCATGTAATTTTTCAATGCGTAAAAATGAATCATCATGTCTTTGGTGTCAACTACCTCACATAATTATGAAACAATATATTATCATGTTAACAAATATTTCACTTTTTTCAACAGATACATCACATTACCATATTCATTGGTGAGATATATAATTCTAGGAACACCCATCACATCATAACATTTACAATGGAATATATTATACTAGGCGCACCTATCACATAATAATATTTACATTAACATGCATGCCACAGAGAATGTATATTAACTATGGAAATAAAATGACCAGTGGAAAGGAATGATTATAATTTAATAGAGAAAAATTGATAAAAATCGGTGTTAGAAATATTAAATGGAAATTATATTCTTGGTATCAATATTTATTTAAGAATAAATAAACACAATAGATGTAAAAGATGTATTTTTTTGAATGAATAGTTCTTTTGGAAAAAATATTTTCATTTTCATAAAATCATAATGGTATATTTATATCCACAAAAAGATATGATAATATGGATGAAATTATATATAATTAAAAATAATGGAATATCCATACTAAATGTGGAGTCAAAGAGGGAAAACCCAAAGAATGTGCGTTGGGTTCGAGTATTCCACTTACCCTATGTTTGAATGTTATCATCTATTGAATATCCTATGTAGTCACATTATATTCAATAATTTACAAATAAATAACCTTTTATATATGAATATTATTAATTATTGTTTTTTGTGTTCATTTATTCTATTTTCAATGATTCATAGAGTTTAATTTCATCGTTTAGTAGTGTTTGTGATCTTATTTTTCATGAATGATTAAATTTTATAAATGAATGGAAGTTTATATAAATTGTGGACAAATATGCAGAAATGTTATTATATAATGTTAATGATATTCCTATGTTTAAATGATCTTATAAATACTTTTTTTATGGTTTGAGGATAAATCATTAGATAAAAGTCAATAATGGCCATTTTAGGTTAATTTGGGCGATTTTTTTGATAACAAGGAACTTGTATTTATTATCATTTAGTATTTTGTATATATTTTGGTTACATAACATAAATAGGGTTTCAAAAAATATTTTAATGTATGGTTTAACCATTATAATGGTTTTATTAACATCCTTGAATTATATAATGGAAAATTTATGTGAATTTCCCATGATGTCGGTAAATTTACATATCACAGGCAATGATTTTGTTTTTAGAATAAAAAAGAGATAGATGGATTTTGATAATTGTTCTTCTATTAAAATGATATCATTATATTATATATAAAAACAATATTTATCAATCCATTTTAATAATAGAAGCCTTAGAGAAGATAATAAATGAAATTAAATTTAAAAAAATTAATATAAAAGGCAAGATGATATTTCCTCTTGGATTTATCCTCCAAGGGAACCTCCTCATATAAATTCTTTTGTTATTTTTATGAGATGAAGAGGTCATTGAAATTATATTGGGACATTGGGATAGTTTAGGGAAGAATTTGGATAAGGCACAAATCATTAGTGGTGTGAGGAAAAGTGGGGGAGGGTGAGGTGTGGTATTTATAGCGTAAGGGAGGGGTGTTTTCCAATTATTTTATTCAGTATTATATTAATTTTTCTAAATAATATGATTAGGTTTATAATTTTTACCAAAATATTAAAATAATAAAGGTATGTTCGAGATTATGGCTCTTACAACAGCAATGACTCAATTAATAGTTTATTAAAATTATAATGTATATATACCATAAATTAACGCATTTTACTATTCATCCGAAAAATCATATATTTTAGAAAGATCTAAAAAAATTACCCTAACAATTTTTAACATGATGAATTCAAAAATGCACACCATTTTATGAAAATAATTTTCCAAATATGAGTAATTAAATAGTAAATTAAAAACAAAATTTACATGGAAAATAGGTATTTTAAAATTATAAATGATTTTATAACACATTGAAAATTTACTTAAGGAATCATAAAATTTTATGAAAATATTATGTCATCAAAAATATTAATTTTTGAATACATTTGATGAAATGAATTCCTTTGAAATTATTTAATTGGTCATAAATTTTTTATTAAATATTTTTTACTTATAAAAATGGCACAACTTAATTAATGATTTTTAAAAAATTAATTTACATTGCCTATGATGTAATTATACAATATTTTCACTTATCAGATGCCTATATTTTATTTATTCTTTCATTAGTGAGGACACTATTTATTTGTATGGTTTATAATTGATATGTGTCTTATTACTATTCTTATTGTCATCTCATTATTTCATCGGTATCGGTTCCTTGATATCATGAAATACATATTATTTCATTAATTATTTACTTATAATGAATTAATTATTGTATATAAGTGATTATATGTTATTTAAACTATATATAAGCACAATATTATTGGAAAATTTACATAGATTATAGTTTGGGTCATTAAAATTATCATCATTAATATGGTTATTTGATCCATTCTACATTGAGTACTACCATTATATTTTCATTCTTGTGATGGAAGTTAATTGAATAATAATAGTCCTCAATGATCTATATGAATATATAATATTATAAATTATTATTATTCTATTTGGAAATAAATTTGTGGCTCTTATGATCCATATATATTCCACACTTCCCCATATAAAGATAGTGTTCCCAAATATTTAATTTGACGAGTAGTATAACTAATTCTTGATCATGTGTGGGGAGACTCTTCCCATGAACATTCTGCTAATTTGTGGCCTAGGATATCATATTTTCATTTTGTAATAGAGAAAAATAGAATCCCTTCTTTGAAGTCTCATTGTATACTACAAAAAGGTCTCCACTTCCGGGATATGTGAGAAATGATGCAGTGATATTCCTATTTTCCATTTACGTGAATATCTATTCACATTCATTTTTATAGAAAAACAATTCCCACTTCCATGTCATCATATTTAACGAGTTTGAAAATAATTATTGGGGTAATACCCAACGTGTCTAAGGAAAAATATATCTCTATTATAGATACTAGTCTAATAGTCTATTCAATTTCTTTTTTTATATAAGGTTCCATCGATACCCCTTTACTCAAGATAACATACCAAAACAATGAAACTTCCTCCATCGAGAACATACATTTACAATAAATTTAACAACGAGTATATTTTCTCAATGTCTTTATCCCAATATTCAAATTCTTCTCATACACCTCATTGATATGGGAGTATATCATAATTTATTTATAAATACTACCACAATTTTTTTGGTAATTTCTAAATATTATATTCATTGAGTCTGCAATGATTGTTGGGGCACTGGTGAGCCTAAAGGGAATCACTATGAACATGTAGTGTCCATCACTTGTTGAAGTGGATATATTGGGAAGATCTTCTTACATCACTTTAAATTAGAGATATACTAACACTTGGTCCACCTTACAGAATTATCTGGCTCCACCTAGTTGATCAAACAAGTCCTATATTCATAGAAGTGTTACTTGTTCATTAATAGGATTTTTGGAGCTCACAATAATCAATGCTTAGATGTGTTTATCCCATCTCTCTTATTAATGAAAGGGATTGAATCACCCTATAGGGAAGCACATATGAATATAAAACCATTTTCATGATTATATTATAATATGAATTTTATGTTATTCCATTTCAATATCTTCTCCTTTATAGAGAGTTATACATATGTGTAGAGATCTAGGTATATGATTGATTTCTAAATACTCCTCTTAGTCAGGAGGAAGTCCAAACTGCTTTATAATGAATTTTTCTGAATAATCCCTAAGAAAATATTGAAGACTTATTCTATTATTTTTATCAATAATTTGATAATGATGTGATTTCTCATAAATAAATTATTTCCACACTATAAATGAAAATTCCAAAGGAGATGCACCCCACTCATTACAGTTATATGTAATTTGAGGATAGCTCAGGATAGGAAGGGTGATCTCCACCTCCCAATAGTTGATTTTTTATTTTTATAAGGGTAAACATTCCATTAACAATATATTATACATTCTACTATATTAAGTAGGGAAAACAATTTGGGATGTTTAGTCCACCAACATCCACCAGGGAGTAGATATATACATGGGATAAAAAAAATTCATTTTCTATTAACATAGAGAACCACCCCATGTTTTGAGGAGTTGATTGAAAGGATGTAATGAACAATGAACTTAAGAATGAATGCAACCAACTATATTGATATAGGATAATTGATGTTAATGAATGGATAATGAGTTCAACATTAACTATTTGGTTATGGTTATAGTCAACTATGATATTCAAAATAAACATAGGAATTAGAATAATCAAACTCAAAATAATATAAAAATGAAAATGTGAATATATAAAGAAAATAGTTATAATAACATGTAAATCATTAATATTGAGTCTCTAGTTTCTCAATTTTTGTTATCCATGGTAATTTATGTATTAGGTATTATATCCAAACAATTTTATTAATTTCATCATTATATATCCTAATGTGTTTTTAAACTTCTAAATCATAATCCCTAGTAGTGTCAACACATATATGCCAAAAAAAATCTTTTCCATGAACTCAGTGAACACTTAATTAATACCCAAAGTAATATTTTCAAGGTTATTACCCTTAGATAAATCATTTAAATAACCCAACCAACTTATAGTATGTATTCATTAATGTGATTCACTGAACAAAACTCACTATATACTTCAGAAAAACATTATGATATTATCCTACACATAGAATTATATGTAGTCTTGTTACTAATTTTTTCTATTACTAATCACCATATAGAAAGATATCATTCTCTGATTTCAGGTATATAGTTCAAAATATTTTACACATATTGTTAGATGATTTGTAGGTTAAATATCCAATATAAAAAAACAAGGACCAAATGGTGCAATTCCATTGGAAGACATGGATAATAAATAAGATACATGAAAATACAAGTAACTCTATTTATTTTAATCCACATAATTTTCTGTTAAATCCATTTCATCACCTAATACTGTATTAGATAACATGTTGAGTACATAGAAAAAAGGGGTGTGATATATGCTTAGAAATAGAATAAATATATTAATAAAGCATAAAATATTTGTTAAAATACAAGACTTGATAACATTACATAAATTTATCATGATTAATAATACAAGGTAAAAAATAAAATTTACTTATAAGAATATGCAAAACAAAGGAATTTGGTACAAAAATATAACATGAAACAAGTATAAGTTAAGGCTAACTGCCTAGAGAACATCACAAGTTAGTCAACGTCCCATTGTGGTTTCATTTCACTCTTTAATCCTATACATATCATCTCCTGAGAAAGAAATGTGACCCAAATCATTGAATATATATATAGGTACACCCATCATATCATGTACATGCATACATGTTCCAGAAAGGTAAATAAAAAATTAGGCATAAAGATAGGGATTACCCACTAAATGTAATGAGTTTCATAAATTTTCCAAATAACATAAACTGATTGCATATAATAATGAATTCCATGAAATAAGGGATCTAATAATTCTTGTACATTTATAAAAATTGACCATGAATAGTTAGTCCATATGAATTGAATACATGAAAAAATTGTAGATACATCACTCTTGGTAAAGTAACTATTAGGTGAAGATTTTTGAAAATTGGTAACATGTCTTTAAAGAGAGTAATGAAATAGTTATTTATATAAAACCAAAAAGTAATTGAAATTGTTTTTCTTGATAAAATAATTTTTTTTTTGAAAAAATGAGATATTTAAAAGGCTCTTTGGAGTGGTAAATGAAATGGATTATGAAATAGAGAAGTTCCCTTTAATATAGATTTTTCATGTGAAATTGAGGAGAAACATTTTAATAAATGTATATACCATAAATAATAATTTAATTTAAAAATTTATATATATTTAGGAAAAAAACATAAAATATTGAATATGTAAACAAGAAATATGGAAAGATAAATTGATGTAAAGAAATAAAAAGCATAACACAATGAAAATAGGGTGGTTCAGAGGGATCCTATACCTTAGATTACAGAATCGCACTACACATGCAAATAAAATCATGGATAACAAAATAATATTTTTTAATTACTTAACTATAAACCTCTTACATCTATATTTGGTTCAAAATAATTTTATTATGTTCATTTTTATCCATTTCTATGAGAATAAGGATACATTTCACTCTTCAAATGGTGTTTGTTTCATGGTTCTAATGTGACATTACTTGTTGATAAATACTGAAATTATATTAGTTTTGGAATACAAATATAAATGAGAAATGAAATGGTATCCAAGAACTTTATGAAAAATTAAATGTTAAAATTTATTAATATATGTTCAAGAATATAGATTATTCATTTTGAAAACATTAATTTGATATTATTAGTTTATATTGATGATTTTATCAACCATCATGAATTATTTTTGTTTTATTTAATACTTTATACATATATTTATTTTAGAATGTGGAAAAATATTTAAAAAATATATTTGGGCCATATTAAATAATTAGAAGTAAATTTAATCCTTCCTTAGAGGATGTAATGGGAAACAAGAACTCATCGTACATGGTGGTGGGGATCTGACATAATACAAAAGATATTTTTTTGGAATAATATGAGAATAGAATATGATATATATATATATATCATTATCACTATAAATATATAGCAAATATATGATACATGGGTTATTATTTCGTGTTGGATGTAATTTTTTGAGGATGAGGAGGAAGAAAAATTAAAATAATCGGTTAAGGGAATTGCATTCTTCGGTTGATGTATCCTTCTGGGATTCCACTTAAGGTAACTTTGATATTTTTTTGATGAGACTATTAGAACTAATTTTTTAAGATAATTGGGAAGATAACTGGGGTTATTTTTTTACAATCTACTTGGCATAGAATGTTGGAAGAGAATGAGTTTTTATGGGTTGTATTTATAAGAGGAGGGGATGGGTGTTATAGAATATTTTATTCATTAGTTTTTTATTTAGTATGAAAAATATTAATAGTTTTTATTCTTCTGAATATTATATTAAATATTATATGTTTGTTAAAACTAATGGGTTATTACATCGTCCATGACTAAAAAATAATTTATATAACTAATAATGTTAAATACTGTATTTTGTCATATATCACTATTCACAACAAAATTCAACTATTTTAGAAAAAATAAAAAGGAAAACCCATACCATTTATCGATTTTTAGATTCCAAAAATGAAGTATATTTTATAATTATAATTTAATGGTGGGGGATTATTAGATAAATGTAATTTAACGTAATACCCTAATACCCCTGCCCCTTTATATTTTCATTCATGGAATATGTGGGTATGGAGATCTCCCATGGATACAGACCAACCGAGAGGGATATTGTAGGTATCAACAACCTGATTTTTTGACAAAGACTGCTCCTGGATCATAGAGCATCGACTTAATGGTGCGAATTTAGACCCTAAGGTTTTGAGTTTCACCATGAGGTAGTATGATGTATGATAAAATTCCATTACCCATATATGTGAATTATTTTACGGTTTTATAACTCTATTATGAATATCTGAGATCTCTACAGGGTAGATCTCTGGGTTATGGGTGAAAATCCGGGGTTTTGGTTGGATCCTAGGTATTTCCTCTTCAGAAATCCTGATCAAATGTTTTGTAATGAAAGAAGAAAAATAATGAATTACTCACATTCGAGTAAGATAAGATTTTGGGAACTACATATTGTGTATTGGGGGTATACGCCTTATAGTGGAACCTGACAGTGTGGCTGAGTACATGAGCATGCACACCATGTATGGAGATATGGCTTTGTGAAAGTACATGCCTAGATCTCAAGTGTTCATGTTGACATTACAAGGTACATGGGAATGGTCTATATCACACAGTCAAGATCTCTTATAGGGGTACATGGAAAAAGACATATGATTGGTCTAGGCTGAGAGGTACATATCATGAGGGTAATATAGAAACTATTCCACATGTTTGAGAGGACATTACTAGGTTATCAAAAAAGGTTACATTCCATGTAACATGATGTAAACACTATTTATGTCCCTTACACACACTGGGTATTGTGTGCGACAAGACTAGTTTCGAACCTTGAGAGACAGATCACATAATATAGGATCACATCTTTTAGACTTTTCAGAGAATTCTCCCATTTGCATCACCATCATTAAAAAATGAATGGAGGATAAAAGTAGCCTATCCTATGTTTTTTTAACATAGTACAAAATAATAGACATGGTTTTTGTGTTAGGTATGTGACATGTTGTGATTTCAGTGGGATTATTATTTTAAATAATCTTAGTCTATATCAGTTGGGTGTGCTCCCTTATTCTATCCACATTAGGGTACAATGTGGAATCACATCCTTATAATAAGATTGTTATCCTTTCTATGGGATTGGTTTCGATAGTTGTTTTCGTATCCCATCATACTACTGAGGTGGGATCATTTATCATCACTTTTTATTCTATAGGTGTGTTTTTTGTTACCAATGAGGCCTAATTAATTATGTGTTGATCGACTGATTAAATCTTCGATGTATTATGGTTCATATTATTGTTTTGTATATAATTCCCTACTATTGGGTAGTTTCATATAGGGTTCACATCATCCCCCCACCAGTCCTAGGTTTGATCCCATATCTATGAGTTATGATCACTTGTGATATATATTTTGTCTATGGTAGCCCTCAATGGTGTTGTGAGTGATCCCCAAATTCTTTTTTTGGGATATTATGTGTTCTATTATGGTTTTTGGAGTCCTCCATGAGGCCTGGGTGTGATACAATTTTGAATAATTGATATCCACTAGGTTCTAGGGTGACATCTTCTATTAAAAGACCTAAATACAATATATCTTGGAAGAATTCCATCTTGGTTTGTGGGGGTTTTCCACTATCATAGTGATACTTTATGAGTTTCACCTTTTTGATGGGTTCCATCAGAGATGATACGTCTCATAAAGTGAGTTATCGTAGCTGTGTAATTTCATTAAGCCTCAAGGAGAATCTTGTAGTAGGTAGTATGGTTGAGACCATTCGAATTGCCATCTAGGTGGAGTATATCTATGTTACGGTGGTTTTACAAGTATTTATGTCTCATATATAGATTGATACACCATATGGGGATAGATATTCATGTTCTTTATCAATTGGATTTTTATACCCAATGGTTGTGGGTCAAGGAGAAAATTTCCATTCAATTGATCCCTTTTTGGTATTATGGGTTTTTTGTTTTTTGGCAATGGGATATTCCAAAAAAATGTAATGTATTATGTAGATTATAGGCATTTCGATGGATTCCTACTGTAAACTAGATTAAATAGAGCATGGTGAGCTTGAGAGACTGAGGTGTGTAATGGTGGTTACATTGACATCAGTCCCCTCCAATTAAGTAGGTTAGATACTTTTACCATTTTCTAGTGGGATTTTATTTTTCAATTTCATGATTTTATTAATTTTTTAATCACTAATTATGGGATAGTTTTATTAATTCATTTTTGTATTAACATTATTATTATTCATCCACTATTTCTGGAGAAGAATAAGTGTTTTTGAGTACATGATCTATAGGATAAGGACTCGCATATCTGTGATATTCCTACTCAAAGCTGGTATCTAGACCCTAACCTACTAAAGGTGTTATTAGAGTAGTTATATTGTCTTTATTACCATTTAAGCAGGCCTGATTGGTTAAGGTTGTGAAAAATAAAATTTATTTTAAATAATTATATTAAGTATAAAAGATCAATTAAAAATTTATGTTTTACAAAATTATAAATAGTTAATTTTTCTTTTTAATAACCATTATTTATTTTTAGAATGATAGAAATATAAAATATTTTCATTAAATAAGATATCTAAAAATTATTTTTCACTTACATATGTGAGGATAATATACTAATTGCCTAGTTGCTATACTGAAGGGTCAGGTTACTATTCTAATGGCCATGTTACTATTCTAAATGTCAAATTACTATTCCAAATATAATATTTTAAATAGTAATTGGATTCAAAACATCTTATAAATACATCTAATTTCATTCATTTTTAAATCACTTCTAATTTCTAAAAAGGATTTATATATATTCATTTTCCAAATGCATTTTTGATTACTAACGTTCTTCTCACTTTCTAATTCATTGTTCTTGAGTGTGAATATTATGCATTGTAGAGAAGATCCATATTTTCCTATTATTATTATTAGCATATTTTCTACTTTTCTCCCACTATAATACATTCTATTATTATAAATAATTTTATTATTAAAATTGTTTATTCAAATTAAAATAATAAAATGCATTTTGTTTTTCAGGATGTGCATCTGAATTTTATAATATTATATTTATAAATATTAAAAAATTATATATTTTATGGGAAATTATACTGATATAATTATTGATCATTACACATATGGTCTATTCTGTGTCTCTAAAACATTATACCTCCAACCTGTGTTATCTAATAGTTGAAAATATCAGAACTCGTCTTCTGTAAAAGATTTAAATATCACTAGATGAGTTCAACTATATTGTGACTAAACTGATGTGAAAAATATTTCATTTTTACCACCACACATGTTACCAGCTATTGTCCAGAGTATAGGTTCTATGAATAACATTGGGAGAGAATACCCACTATATTATAGATTTGGGTAAATCATATTGTAATAAGTAATATTAGTAGTAAATAATAATAAAAATGAATAATATAGATAGTATGGTCATGGTATAACCATAAGAAGATAACATAGTACCCTCTATAAAAAATAAATAATTTAATGTCATATAACTCTTACGTAACAAAAAAGATCACCCATGGGCTGAACATATAAAACATGATCTAAAAATTACAAAAAGAAATGATATTCCCCAAAAATTTATCTCGTAACCTAGAACAGTCATATTTCCAAACACTAGGAAAACATATATATCTAAATTATCCCCTATATGTTCCTTTCACCTTCCTGGGTCACAAATCATAAAATCTATACATACATTGGAATTATTATGTAGGGTGTTAGTGCAACTCTAGTGACAACCACCATTGTTTCTACTAAAAATCTAAAATATAATGTGTATACAAAAATTGATATTATATATTATGTGTATAATAATAATAATTATAATAAATTTCATTCTCTAGAGTACTCAACAAGAAACCTAGGGAGTGATCATAGATACCATGAGATGTGTTATACTGAAATACAAATTAACATAATAAAATAATATTGCCATTGGGGTAGTACAAACTCATTCCTATTAGGATCTTTACCCATCAAAAATATCAATCAACACAGATAACTATATGATGAAAATGATATAAGTGACCATATTGCTATATTAATCTCAGTGCTAAATTATGTGAAACTTTTTTTTATTTACGTACATGGTGAGAAGTATCCCCTACCTAATAATTTTCACCACAAAGGTATCCTGATCCCAAATCAGCATATTATAATAAAAATTGGAAAGTGTCATACAACTATAATGTTCTTATCCATTAGGCAACTCAACCCCTATGTATCCATAGTTATGGAAATTGGAAGGATAACACGTTTTATAATTATCTCATGCTTTGAGAATATAAACCCCTGTAAATTAATAATTGGGACAATGATAAAGAATCTTATGTCTATAATGATCCATGACCATATTATCCCAAATATATATCAATGTAAATATAATCAAAAAAGTTGGATTTGTACCTATAATGATATCATCTAAAAAAATATATTTTCTAAAAAATATAAATATGAAAACCATGAGAGAGGAAATACCTTGTTCATAAATATGTTATGTCATATTTATGTTGAAATAAAATTATGAATACAATGTAAAAATATAACCCTATTCTATATTGGTTGCAAATCATGTAATATCTTTCCCTATAATTACAACCCTTTTAGTACACGCTCATAACTACTATTATTTATAATACCTTATAACAAGTATTGACATGAAATATGATACCTTGAATAATAAGTCTTGTCTTGTCTTCTAATTGAAACCCCTTTTTATATTTTATCCCCAAGGTTTAACACCCCTAAAACCATCTTTCTTCAAATAGGAAGACACTAGCAACCTAAAATATTCCATGAATCTATTCGGAAGTAGACTTGCAGTTAGTACATTAATTTTATGTTTTAATTTGTTACACAAATGAAGTAGTATATCGCCTAATATGGTTCACTATATAAAAATATTACTATAGGAAGAGGCCATTTGGATATTTGTATGCTCTTTAAACCCCATTAACTCAATCATGGTAATTAATGGACTGGAATCAATGAAAAACACAAGGAGGATATTCATGGCCCTGAATATCCTTAACCCTATATGAGACTATGGGAATAATTTAGATATGTATTTTGTTAAGAACACATGGTTGACATGTCTACATTTCACACATCAAATGAAAACATGTATAAACCTACATGAAATTATAGGCACCACGTATCTTGAAATACTTCAATCCTTCTCATTGAAGATCATTTTATGAATAAATTTAACCGTATACCATAATATTTGACCAAAATTCCAAAATTTGGTCATATTTGGTTATGAATGATGAAATATCACGAGAAACTGCATATATATGTCATCATAGGGACAACCATATAATGTGTAATCCATATGAAAAAATGATACGAGTTTTCTAAAATAAAAAACTGATATCCTATCATGGTGGAGGAATAAATCAAAATGAAGGGGAGAGGGTCCTTATTTCATTGACAACCCAAAATTGGAGATATAATTTTTTTAAAAAAATAATCAAATTAATAAATTAATTTAAAAGTAAATAACATTCCATGGGACTATGTACCAATAACGACATCGTGTCCTCTCCATGGGGTCACCATGAACCCAGTGGAGCCAATCAGCTTCCCACCATATTCTTGGTACATCAAGTACATAAGACATTCCATCGTGTACTCGATACTGACCATGCTTAATAAGAAAGACCCCACACCCAATCCACCTCCACAATAATAATATTTAATACTCCATAAACATGAAAAATTGGCCAGAACAATTATAATAATCATTTATTGGAATTTTTTTAAAAAAATAATACCTTGAAATAAGTTGAATGTAAAGATTCACCTTCTTTGAAACATACCCCAAGGTGACCACTCCATGTATCACCTTATATTTGAGGTAATAGTACATTATATCAACATGATTTAAATTTGAATGTTTCAATGTAGTATTTTATAAATTAGTGAAAAATTATTGGTCACACTAATCATCTTTATATATTTTACATTCAAACTCATGTATAATGAACCTAATCTCATAATAATAATATTAAATATGTTTAACATAAATATCCAAAAACAATCATGGATATTTATAGGTCCAATATGTTTGGGTGAATATATACATAATAAATGAACAGAATAATAAACATGATCATTTTTATTTCCATATTTATATATTCTAATAAATCTCATCAAAATATTATCACAACATCGGATAACCTAGAACATACATAAAACAGTGATGAGTTATATAGTTGATCAAGGGAATGAAAAAAATGATAACATGGTATGTATAATTCAACTAAAAAAAATAATTACATTTTTAATAATCAGTATTAAGGAGTATAAATGAAACATGAATCCTAAAATATTTGAATAAGAGAACATAATTACTTGATATGTAGAAAGAATATAAATCATTTCATCATAAGCATAAATAAATTTTTACTCCTATTAAAACATTACATAGTGTTCGAGGATCAAAACCCATTCATAATTAACTATAAATAATGATATAAAAACATTGTCTGATACACTAGTATGGTGGTTGGCATCACTTTTGTCCCACCCATAACAACATAACATGTTAATTCTTATGTATGCTAAAGGAGGAACAAGAACATACATCAATCATAAGTGTAATATCCCATGGTGGAGAAATGGGTTAAAAATAATATAATAAATAATAAATACACATATAAGATTCATAGATTTCATTAATAATTAGTTTCAAAAAGATATGTGTTTCATGATTTAAATATCTTGTATGGAAGGATATGAAAATAAAATTTCAAAATTATGAGAAACATATTAGAAGTATCTTGAGCAGAAATCATCACCAAATTAAAAAACATGAAATGAGATTTTGAATCTCTAATAATGTATATGTATAATTCCCATTGAAATTTAAAAAAAATGTATTTATACATTTTCATGATACTATAAAAAGTAAATATTAGAGGGTATATGATTATTAGAGAGACTATTATTAAGAAGTGGAATATTTGAGATTGAAATTTTACACACATTCTATATTATGAAATTATATTAACAATAAAATGATAATTAATATAAAGGATGTCAGTGATTTATTTTAATAAATAATAATATTTGATTGTTTTCATGAGATGGTAGAACCCCAATATGGAATTATTGACAATGATAAGAGATAGTAAACTAGTTTATGGGGATTCAGTGGAAATCCGCATACATTATCTATGAGTGTACATATAATGATCAATTAGATTCCATAATCAATTAGTTTCACTAATTATTTATTTATTTTCTAAAATCTTCATTATAATTAATCTTATTATTCTAATTTTCATCTATATATTATTAAATCATTAGTTTAATGTCATTTTTGTTAATTAGTTCAATATCTTTGTCTAATATCTTATTATGTTCTGTTATCATACTGATAAAGAAACCTCATTTTATATTAAATTATTTTATAAAATATTTTATATTCAAGATATAGATATCTTAATGTTCAAAAATGATAATGGGTTTTATATTGGGTTTGTTTTAATGGATACTTTAATTATGGTTTTGATTTTGTTTTATTAAGTTATAAAAATGGATATGATAGGTTATTTGAAATATTTTTAAAATAATATTTATTTATAAAATATAAATTCTTCAATATTATATTATTTATTCATTTATAACAAAATATTACCTGAATATCACTTAAAAACATTCAAATGAGGTAGTGACTAAAAATCAAATTTCTTATACATGAAGGTGGGGAACCGACCATTATATAGGTGAAGTTATCATTTTAAAATAAATAAGTGGGAGTAAAAAATAGATATTCCATTAAAATAGTAATATTAAACTATATATATGATACTGATTTCAAATAATAATACCTAACTATATTTATGATACTGATTTCTATATATCATGATAGATAAATGACATTTAGAGGAGGAATATAAAGAAAATCAAAATAGTTTTGTTGCAATAATTTACCACTTCCTTTGGATATCCTCTTTTGATATTCTACCTAGTATTTCAGAAAAGATCTTTTAAGAAATATGGAACCTTACTAACATTGAAATGGAAGTTTGGGGAGAAGATTTATATAGTAAATTCCAGCTAATAAGCCTAAGGTGTGAGTAGAAGTGGGGTGGGGTTATTATATTTTTAAGAGGATGGTGTGGACATTTTAAATTAAAATACATGAATAAAATGTCAAATCTAAAAATGTTTTTCAATCTAATAATTTAATATTATGATGATAATGAATTTATTTTTAATGGGATATTAAAATATTAATCGATCATATAGAAACCATAGAAATCTATCCATATAAACTAAAATATTAAATAATACTTAAATATTATTCTATTACCAAATAAATATTTTACAGTTTTTGGAAAATAAAAAATACAATAAACATACCTAATTTTATTTTAATAATCCTAAGAAAACTCATTTTTATTAATGTATTTTTCTATATAAGAAAACCAATTTATGTATATTTACTTATTTGTTGGACTTATTTTTATAATATAATATATTTTATGACAATTACGTGAAATATTTATGATTTTATAAAACTTAATTATTATATACTTATATCTAATATTAGTGTATAATAAAAATAATTTCTGAAAGTAATTTTTTTATATTTTTTATGCATCTAAAAAAACAATTGGTTTGATGGAAACAAAACATATATGTTTTGGAAAAACTACAATTATTATTTATTTAGGAAAAACCATTATTTCATCGTATTAAAATATTTTACTAAAATTATATATGATATAATTTTGTTGTACTTTTAATTCATAAAATTATGAAATATTATATTACTATTCCAATGACCATGTTGATATTATTAGGGTGTAATTACTAATCTAGTGGTCCTCTTATTATTTAATTTATAGTATTACTATTATAATGCTTACATTTAAAATGGTCATATAATATATACACATGTATACATGAATATTATTTCCAACATTCATCGTTAACATAATTTTTTATCAAAGGTTTTTATACTTAAATTACAAATTTATGAATTTTTTTGAAATTATTGTTTCCTTTCTTATAGTTTTTTTACAAATATCCAAATTCATGGAGATATTATTGCTATAATTTCAAATTAATGATTTTTTATTTAATTATGTTTTTATCCAATTTTATTGTTTTCAATTTTATGGAGTGTATTTATACATAATACATATTTCATTATGATTATTAAATAAAATAAACATTCATTTATTTTGTGAATTTGATTTTTACCATACATTAGAATTAAAAATTACACACATGAATACTAAATGTAAAAAAATATTATTGTGGAATACTCAAGATCATTTTATTCTTCCCCCCTTTATAAAAATTGCCATGAAATTTCAATTTATACACTATAAAGGAATCGATAGATCTTACTTATGTTTAATTACATGATTAGGTTCCCAAGATTCATCTTCATACATATAATTTCTCTATAGTACCCAAAAAATATGAGTTGTACTATTGAAAACTACATTGATACTAAAATGAATTATATTTACCATCATCTTGTTATATGATAGAACAGGTTCCAACTACACTACCATTATATTTATTACATATTTGGGAACTCCTATATAATTCATCAATAGGGAAATATGGAAGAAATAATTTACTTACCATAGGTTAGTTGTATGTTTTGGTGTATTATACATATCGGTAATGTGATTAGCTGTCATAAAGAGGAAAATTTTTTTGGTCATAAATCTCCCTTCTTCTAAAATATCATGACATTATGAAATTAAGATATATGAAGGACCACATTTTCTTTATCCCTTATTCCCATGTCACATTGATGATTTTAATCATAGTTATTCTATAATGGTAATGTTCTTCAGATGTTTTTAAAGATTTATTTTTTCTTTTATAATATTTCTTCAAAACAATTATGTTCCAATAGCTTATTCTCTCAAACATAGTCCCAAAATGAGAGATTTTACACTAATTTCTATATATGGGCTCATAAGTAGCAATTTTAATAATATGGTGGGAGATATTATTGAATTGAAATTAGACCATAAAAATTTAATGACCCTAGACTCCTTTTAGGTCCAGCAAAATGGATTTGGGCATATCTTTTGGTCTTTAAATGGTACCTTTTGATTATACATATGTCTTAGATTCACATTTCATACAGATGTTATGATTAATGTTCCAGGTTTTTTAAAGTCTCTACCAATATTTAAAGGTAATTCTTAGATCATGATCTGATATTTTTGATAGTGTTATTAAAAATTCACTCACCACTTCTACAATGTATATGTTGGTAATTTTTTGATGTGAAATTTTGTCCTGAAAGACAATGAAACAGGTATTTGTCATATTATTATCCTCCAAAACATATATTTAATTATTTCTATAAGAATTTAACAAATGTATATTAATAAAATAAATGGATATATTCTCTAATTTCCATGATGGTATCGGTAATTGTTCCGAAATTTCCTTAGGATTCTTCAATTTATACATAACTTATTGGAATAACAAGAACCTTGATGAATATTCAGATATCTGATACCTAATATTTTCCCACTAGATGTAATATTTGTGTTCTTTGTAAATATTTTTCTCCGTATTTTGACGAAGAATTTCAATCTCTAAACATTATATAATAAATAATTTTTATAACTTTCTTTCATGGTATATATATTTGTGATCCAAATAAGAATTCTCAATCGTTATAAATTTTTAAGTAAATTATTTTCTCCTTGTTTATTTTCAATATATTTATTTTATCTTCACCTCAACTTTTTGGGAATCCATAATATTTTTTAGGTAATATGAATTATTAATCATTTGAGTAAGGTATGATTTCATTCCAATATTTATTTTATATATTTCCATCCTTTCCATGTTTGTGAATATTAGATCCCGTTTAATCAATATCAATTTTATGGATGAATAAACATTTCAAAATAAATAATCTAGATCCTTTTTTAACATTTTAGTATGGTAATAGGGTAATAAGTAGGTGTCTCTAATCTTATCTAAATACTTTTTTTGGAGCATGGTAAACTCCATCAATGTTAATCTATATTTTAAAAGTATATTATCTATATATATATATCACCTTTATATAAATAGATAATTATTATGTTTAATATATTAGTATATTACTTCAACCATCTCTAAATCAATTGTTATAAATTTTTTCTCACGTTCCATATATTATCATAATGTATTTTTTATCACGTTATCATTATTCATGAGTAAAAAAAATCTTTTTTAGAGGAATCACTATTTATTGCAATTACATACCCACTTTATGGTATTGTTTTTATACTCCATTAATTTTATCATATTTTTTAATTAAATTAAAAATAGGTATATAATTTTCTATGATAAAATTACCCATTAATGAAAAATACATTATCCTGAAGTAATGTTTACAATAATTATTATACTTCTTATTATTTCATAATGTATTATGAATAGTTTTCAAATTCTCCTGACGTTATACAATATTTTTGTAGTATATTAAAATATAATATATAAGTGACACTACAAATTATTTGAGGAAATATATAATGAATATATTATTCAATCCTAGAAATATTTTTTGGATAATTTTTTAGCCAGAAAAACATCTCAAGGAACTCATAGTATCTATATCATATATGAATGTTATCCTTTTGAATATATATTTTTATCACCATTAATTAATGATATAATTATCAATGATATTCATTTGAGAGGTACTAATACCAAGGATTTGGATCAAAAAAATTATTTATATGAGGTAGTAGATAATTTTTTAATTACATGATTTATTTTATCTTTTAATATTCAATTTATAGATGCATTGATCCATCATTCTTCTAAATTAACCGGATTGGGAACCCAACGAACAATTACTATAGAATATAAAAAACCCATGTCCAAGTTCCCATGTATTTTTTTAATTAACACATATTTCTCAATGCTGACTATTCTTTAGAGGAACTTTGATATGGGTTGAACTCTAGGTATAATTTCATTGAGAAATCAACCTCTCGATAAGAATGAGACCATAAAACTCTTTATGAATACATTATCAAATTCGATAAAATGGGATTTTATTAAAGTTTAATCATAGTTTTATATCAACAATATGATATAAAAAATATTTATCATTATGTAATAATATAAATACATGAAAAAAAATCATATGATATTATTTAGTGTTCCTGAACACGTATAATATTGATGTATGCTTGAGAAATTTGATAGTGATGAAAGACTCTTCAATGTTGATAATGAATATATAATTAGATTTGAACCACACCAAGTTTAAAATAAAATTTGGCTAAAGGGATTATTAAAATGTCAACATTTAAATACTTTTTAATAATTATAATTAGGGAATTCTTATATATGTTATATGAATATATTTCATAACTCAGTTTTTTCAATTACAATTAAATATCTATAAATTTATTTTTTGATTGAATATTTCTACAAAACAATAATGATATTAAAGAATTAATATAAATAAAATAATGATAAATAATCAATACTATTTAAATAACAATATGAATCGATGTTAGAACTTCATTTTTTTGATCCACTTCAGCAATAATAATTGGGTATTCTCCTCATTTACCCTATATAATTTTAATTTTATTATTTTAGTATTCATAAGAAACCATTGTATAGTAAACTAACTTTTATAGTAATAATTTATATAATTTTTGAACCATTGGACAATTGTTTGGGGGCTTATTATAACCATTCTTCCATCCTTTATATTGATTATATTCTTCATCTTCCTTTAGTTTTCATTTTCATAGTGACCTTATTTTCCACACTTAAAAAAATATATATTAATTCTATAGAAGTTTTTTATATGGTTCTTCCAACCATACATATGACATGTTTGAGGATTAGTTTTTTAAAATATTTCATATTAATCATTTATACTAATAGTTTTAAACTCAATTCATATCTTCTTATCCCCATCCACATTAATCAATTGAGAATCAATAATCTCCATCTCAACAATAAGGTCATATAAAACTATTTATTTATTTTGATCAAAGATTCAAATTGATATTAATTTATAAATAAACAACATTATTCCACTAAATAAATGATAAACCTTAATTATTTTGTCAATGAAATGTCTAGAGTCATACATTGAATGTCTTGTGAAGATTCTTCCATAAGACCTAATTGATTATTTCTCAATTTTATATTAGAATAATTAATTCCCACTCTATTTTTATATAGAGATTGTGAGGAAAATATTTATTGATTAAAATTCTATTTGTTTTGTATAATTAAATAATGTAGAAATCATCATTTTGGTTATTAATTTAAATTAGTTTCTACCACTAGTATACATCACTCTAAATGTGATATATGAATAATATAAAATTCTCTATCTTAGAGTATTAGAGGATGAAAAATATATTCTCAATGAAACCCATCAATTCTACCATGTTTATAAGATCAAACTATAAACCAAATGGGGTTTTTCATATTAATTACTCAAATAAAACATGATATATATTGTGAGAAGGTGTGTTTTCTATATTATTCATGTAATTTTTCATAACATGAGTGAATTTAGGGACTATTCCTATGAGTTTCTCGATCACTGCAAGGATAATATTACGTTTAAAATTAGGTTAATAATTAATTGTATAACCATATTAATTATTGTCATAGATTCTCCTATTTAAAATGATTTACTAAAACAATGTAATGTAATAAATATGAATACTCAAATCATAAGAATATAAATTTTTATAATTAATAAAAATATATTAATTTATGTATGAGTTTCATATCCCCAATAATGAATTTCTATATAACATTCATAAAAACTTAAGATATATTTCGTATTTGGTTTTATGAAATATTCCCACAAAACCAATAAAACATTATCTGATACAAACTATAATAACCCATATCACATACAAATAATATTACATCATTTTTAATATACATATCCAAAAAAATCAATGAAATTTAGAAGTCTAATTTATTCGGGTGATTAAATACATAATAAATTAATGTAAAAATAAATTACAAACATTTATTTGGTTTTTTATATATGTTTATAAATCTCATTGAACTTTTATCACTGTATGGGATAACCCAATGTTATTCCCCAAAATGGTGAGATATATATCCCTCTAACGTGATGAAAAAAGGGTGGTCATAGGGGTGTCATCACTCTATGATAAATGAAAAATAATTTATAATGACATGTAAGAATGAGAGAAATAGAAATATTATTCATAAAACCATGGATTAAGAAAAAATTAAGCATAGATTTGTGGGAAATTCATAATGCAAAAAATTTATTTATATATCACATATCACTTCTAAAAATAAATAGTATAGTGTTCTCTATTGATTTATTATGAACCATACACCATATCTCATTAGATTAATTCATTTCCATAAATGTTGGGGGATATTAATTTTTCCCCAACTATAAAATCATAATATGTATATATATATATATATATGGAAAATTGATATATAATATAGCTCAATGGTATTCAAAATAACTGAATCTAAATAAATATATTAAATATAAATCATTAAAAAGTTATTTTGATAATAATGAAAAAATAATATTATAGATTATATAGATAATAAAGTAATTTTAAAGATTATTGTTGAAATTATTAGGCTCTTTATGTAAAAAATACCATCTCTAAAAGTTGTTGAAAATATATTTTCATAAATAAGTGAAACATAGGAGGTGTATCCTTGTCAATATTAAAAAATTTAAAATGTATTTTTAATCATGTATAATGTATTGGTATATATATAAGAATGAAGAATGAAAAACCGAGTTTTTAGACTATTTATTTATTATTTATAATGTGAATAGAATATGGTTGATATAGATAATAAATCATAGTTTTAAGCTAAACAAAATTTGATATCATCACATCATGTATTTTATAGAATTTAATATAAGATGAATTTCAGAACGGTTATGAAGATAATGTAGGGGAATAATTTTTGGTCATAAAATAATAACCATAATTTCATTTGTAGGATTATGGAACACCAACATCGAATGATTTACAATGATAAGGGATTGAAGAACTAGTCAAATTAATTTTTAAGGGAATCCCCTTATCTTATGCCATAATCTCCTTGAATTGATTCTTATGGTTTAAAAACAAATAAGTTAATTTAACTAGAAACTGGTTAAATAAACTCATCATTCTTAATAAACATTTTAAATTTATATATGTAAATTTATTTAGAGCTCACTAATTTTCTTAATTTTTTTTTATTATTTCAAAAAATTTGGGTAATAGTTTGTGATGTCATGTTATCATAGTAATAATTGACCAAATTATTTACCAAATATGTTTATAAACAATATAATATTTATTATATAATGATAGTAGTGTTATATAAATTAATGGATTTTTTATGGGTTGTGTTTTGGTATTTTATTAACAATGATTTGTAACCTGTATTTTTAGGAGGTAGAAATTGCCATGATTTATTATTAGTGACATTTATAATAACATATTTATTTCATTATCATATAATCATAGACACTATTTAATTTAGTAATTTTTTCCATAATTGAATATCATGTTAAAATAGTGCATGTATATGGTGTTGACAAATAATAGTCATCGTTCATTGAGGCAGTGAAATAACAATAATATTTTTGATGATTTCAATTTAAAATAAATAAGGATTATCAATAATAGATTTTATATTATTATCATAAAATTATATATACATATGATATTAATGTAATTATGTTTTGATATTTAGAAGATATTTTTTGGTTGTAGAAAAAGAAGAGAATGAAAAAGAGTTGGATTTAGATAATTTAATTTATCATATAGATGTAATTTAATAATATACTACATGGGAATTAAGGAAATATTTTTTGTGAATAATACAACCTAAAAATAATTGATTCAACTATTGTTTTGTATATAATTTACGTGAACTTTTTGTATTTAATAATATCAATATTTTAGGAAAGGTGTTGTTGTTTTTATATGGGGGGAATGGAATATTTGAATAAGAAATTGGAATGGAATATTATTTCTTTAAATATTTTTCCATAATGTTATTCCATTGTAAGGGGATTGTTATTTAAAAGTAAATGGTTCATTAAAATATTCATGTAATTTCAAAAATTGTTAATTTTTTTAATTTTAAGTATTTTAAAATAATACAATTATACTACATTCTATTATTCAACTATGTATATTACTATTGATGAAAAATAAGACATAATCACCATGTCCTAATTTCGGTATCCTAAATCAAAAAATAAAATCACTTTTATGAAAATAATTTTATTAATATTAGAAATTTACATTCTATATAAAATACTTAGTCAATAAAATATAAACATTTAATGACGTGATCGATTTTCTAATAGATAGATGAATTTATTACGATATTACAGAGTTATAGTATCATAAATGCATAATAATTGTTTTTAAAAAAAATTATCCAAAAAATAGCAATTTAAAATTATTTATGAGTATCATAAAAATTGGTTTAAAAAAAACAAATCATATATGTTATCTATATAATATAATTATTATTTCATTATGTAAAATATTAATTTTTGAAATTTTAATTATTTTTTATTATTGTTTTGTGATATATATTTAATATATTTTCCCTTTTTTACTGTACCTAAATATTATATTACAATTCCAATGGCCATGTTACAATTGTAATAACTATATTATCATTCTGATAATAAGGTTATGATTGTAATGGACAACTTACAATTCAAATAATCACTTTATAAATATTTACATAATCATTAAATATCATTTCAATTCCTCTTATATTAATTATTCCTTGAAAAAAAAAATTTCTCTCAAAGTTAATTATTCTAAATTTAAATAATTTTGATCATAGTTAGAATATTTTTTTCATTTTTTTATATCATGTATAACTTTAGGAGACCGTGGCATGATTATCAAAATCTAGCTTTTCTTATTTTTTTATGTTATATTTTTCAATATATTTTTTTTTGAAAAGTATTGTTAAACCTATAGTTAATTTTTTTCGATGAAATAAAATAATTTTGTTATTGTATCATTGATGTGATTTATTGTATACATTATACCTAAATATGAATTATATATAAATTAAAAGGAAAATTTTACTATTGAAAACTATAGATTTATCAATCATATATTATTGTTATAAATATATCTGTATAATTTGAGTCATGGATTGTGATGCGTTAATGTACTCATATTCTTTCATGAAAAATTTCTCCAGAATTTTATTATTGGACTGATAAGTAACACATCTTCATCAATTCAAAAATGTACCTCTAGATTTTTTTCTTTTATATCCCACAACACCTACCAAACTAGTATTGAAAAAAATAAAGTCATATATCTTCTATCATAACGTAATAATGTTTCTATCGTCTTTTTGAAATATAACTACACTCACTACCTTTCTATTAGATACAAATAATCCATATTTCATTGAAATATATTACCAAGTGTATTAAAACAAAATATATAGTCGCAATAATATCAAACATGGATGGGTTAAAAATATAAATTAAACAATTTTTTATCAAATGTATTTACTTCTTAATCCATGTTTAACATAGTCCCATCTGCACTAGGATTTAAAACTTCTCTCGATCATTCCATTCCAAAATTATTTAACAGCTTTTGTGAATACATTTATTATAAAATAAATATGAAATATGCTCTATTAAAAAAACAACAACCTAAATATTATATCATTTTATTGATAATTAACATTTTAAAATTCATTTTTACATATATTTTTAATTTAGTTACTAAATTCCCAACAAGTTACATCTTCATTATAGGGAAATATAGTGTAAATTACATATATTGTCCCAATGAGTGATTTTTTGTTATCTATGTTAAAAAAGTTTTTTATATTTTCCATTCCATTCTTGATTTTCATAAACCTTAAGTTTTATTTTATTCAAAACATATCACATAATATATATTTATGAAATTAGTTCAACTAATGTATATATTCTAAATATTTAAAATCATTATTGTAGTATAACTTTATAAAACATTCACTATAATTGATATAACATTATACTATTATTTTTAGAGTGTAATTAAACATCACATGTATTTTTTTATTATAATGAAATAAAATATGGTGTATTTTCATTATGAAATGTATGCAATTCATACAATACGTTATACCTAAATACAACACACATTGATATTAAAAAGTAAAATTTTTATAATAAATTTTTGGGTTTTCCCTTCATATATCCATGAAACTAATTTATCTATTTCATTTGAGTTATTGGTTTTGATGTAATATTACACTCATCCCCTATAATGATAAATTTATAAAAAATTTCTTTTTATATTGATATGTAAGAATTATTAATCACATAAAAATACTCCCCCGAAGGTTTTTTTTGAACTCACATCTAATCGGCTAAAAGGTTATTGTAAAATTGATATATATATATATATATAAATATATATATATATAATGTAATTCCTCAATAGTTATTAAATTGTTACTTTGAATCAATAAAACAGTCACTTAATTTCAATAAGATGAAAATTTTATAGATTTAATTGGAATCAATCACTAACTATACTAAAATAACACTATCTAGTATTCAAAGTATCTATAAATATAAAATTCCAATTATCTATTAAATCAAAATTTTATCAATAATATTCCTTTCTTCATCAAGTGGATTAATTTTTACCATGTGAAATTTTAAATGAAAAATATATCACTCTTTCCATTTCCAGTTTTTTAACAACTTATGGTCATACATCTTCTGATTGGTTAATATAAAAATAAGATATCATAAAAACATGAAAACATAAAAATAATAATTTAATTATCTCTGTTTTTTTAGATCTTTTTAATTTATAAATTTATTTAATCACAATATCATCTTCATTATGAAAAAAGTAAAATAATTAATATATACCATCACAATGAATGAGTCTGTGTCACCACTTTGAACAAAGTAATTTCTCTTTTCCTTTCATTTCATGAAATTAATACATATTGAGGTTCTATATAGTTTAAAATTAAAAACATATGACTCCTTTTAATCCTATATATTAATTTAATTAACATTCATAATCAATAAAATTATTATTATGAATAAATCATTGTTTTTATTCAATGTAAACCTCCATAATGAGTTATTTATTCAAGAACACTGACTTCATGAATGTTTTGGTATAAAATATAATTTTTTTAGAATGTATTGTGATACTAATATGGATCATTTCAATATTTTAGAATGGGAAAAAACTAATCAATATCAAAAACCTCAATTTTAGAGTAACCATTCCATTCAATATAATATTTTTCTATTATACTAATCCCCTTTAAATGATAATATTTTAATGAATTCACAATCTCCAAATTAAGTTATTATCATTGAAATAAGATATTATATGAAATAATATCCTCATGTTTTAATTCTACTATATCAATTTTTTATTAATCATATTAAATAAATGTATAATAAATAAAATTCCGAAAACATTCTTTCATTTTTAGCAACACTACTTAAATATCCAATAATGTTCTTATAATCAACATGATTTCTAAGTATTTACTCTCATAGACTACTTATACTAGGCCTTACCCATAAATATATACAATGGGTTCGCATGGGAATTGTGTAGTCCTACTGATGTATATAAATATATTTTATATTGTTTAATAATTTATTTTTATGTTTATTAAATTGCATAAAAAGCATTTTTTGTGATATACGATGATGTTTCATGACTATAACATATAAGAAACCATTTATATGATTTATAATCCAATTATAATATAAAAACATCATAAAGATAGTTTATATCCATGAAATATCACTCCACGGTCTCATTCATCATTTTTTATGTATCTTTTTTTAATCTTATTTCAACATGGGAAATATAATATTTTTTTAATTATTCATATTTAAATTATACCCAACCCATATTTCATAATAAATTTATGTTCAATTTTGTCATGGTATATAGATTTGGATTTTTTTAATAATTTAAATTGTTTCATCTCTGTTAAGAAATTATCTTTTCCACAGGGTCAACTCATTCCTTATTTCCATGGTATTTCAACCTATAAGGCCTTATAGGTATGAAACATTCAGGTTAGACCACATCAAAACACATTATAGAAGAGGAATTTGGTTGAGTAGCAATAATTAGAGTACAGATAACCATATTTGTTATAAAGATATTGTATAACAACATCACCACCAATATCAAGTACTATGAAACTCTGTATGGGGAATTACGAGATGGCCATCCTTATGAGGTGGGGAGCAAGGAAATATAAATTAAGTAGATACTATGAAGGGGTTGTTATAATGTAGTTGGTATTTCGGTCCTTTGAATCATGTACTCGGCTTGGTGCCTCTAGTATTATGGGCCATGTAAGGGTTCTCTCTCAAAATTGTTCAAAAAATTGATTATCCAAAAGCAACTAAAAATCTAAGGCCTTTAGCCATTTTAGCCAAGTGTTATTATCTAGTGACTAGTTTAATCCCATGTCAATTGTACATTGGTTATTTTATTATTCCCTCTATAGTGTTGAGCCATATATCATGAACTATATTCAATCCTTATCCAATTTTTATATAATATAGCTCAAATGATTCATTCTTGTATTCAGATAGATTATTAGAACGAAACGTTTTCTGGAATACCTAATCTAGTTTTTAACACATTAATGACATTTTTTGAACTTTTAATGATATTTTGAATATATTGATATAAAATATTTGTAATTAGTTTTTTTGTAAAATAAACATAATATATAATCAATAATGCATATATAATTGATTATTTTATTCTCATTTTTATGCCCAAATCAATTTAAATTTGTCCAAATATATTATTTTTATAATATCCTTAATCCTCCAATTATTTAAAAGATATTTTAATCATGAACAATTTTATAGAAATTTATTATTTTAGGATATCACATTGGTATATTTTATATATAATTTAAAAGGATAATATTTTTCATATTATGTTTATTTAAATGGATAATTCCTAAATTATATATATATTTTTCTTAATTAATACTAATATAGAGTGTATATTAATCAATAAAATATGGGATACATTTTTTCCTACTATCCATTCATATTTATTGTTATATCTATTAATATTATAATGAAAAATATAATCTACTAGAAAATAAAAGCATTCAAATTTTAAAATTCTTAATAAAAAATTGATATATTATATCTCCACCCACCAATAAATATAACATCATTTTATTATAAATTATCTTTAATTATTTTCTTAATTCCAACCCCATTCACATTTGTAGAACTAATATCTAAAAAATTAAAATGGTTTTCATCATATATTTGAAATAATTTCATGTGTTTTTAGAGATATGTGATGATTAACCAGTATGCCATATCCAATGTTTTTCACCATTTGATGCACTATATGACACATCATATATCACTTCATTCTCCAGCTCCCTACTACTATCTTAAATTTTTGGTTTTCATTATTAAAAAAACTATTCTAGAAATAATTTGAAACACTTGTTGATTATATGTCTTGTAAAATCATAATTATATCTTGTTTCCACAAAGTTTATCAAAAATTATTTTACAAGTTGATGTTTTCTGTTGGATAATATATAGGTTTTCTTCTTGTTTCTTTATATTCCATTATCCTCAAATAATTCAATATATTTTATTTAAAAAAAATACTATACAAATACAAGTATTCCATGTGTCTATACACTGTAAAACATCTAAATAACCATTCGTACCAAACTAACCTTATTAATTAGTTATTTTTATCAAAATAATTATTCATTTATTTTTATTAATACTTGAATTCTTTGATTTTCGCTAACATTTAAATTCTTATAAGGGATATTTTTTCCCTTAATTTTCAATTTTTCAATTATTAAATAGATTTTATTCGGTATACATCATTGATTTGAGGATTACTAACACAAAAAAAATAATTTACAATGAGAATATAATCTTTGTATGGTTAGGTTTACAGATTATTTAATTTTTTCATCATTAATTCTACTTAATTTATTATATATTTGAGTTTCCAAAGTGGGTGTGGGATTTTTTTTTAAAAAACATTTGGTTTCTCTGTAGATAAAACAACTTTCTCTATGATATCTAAATATAAGGTATCTTATATATCATTATTTTTAAAATAAAATTGAAATATATTCAATAAATTCTCAGTATTTATCAATTTTTCCGTAAAGAATTTTAGCATAATATTCATATAAACAGAATTTTATATTGTTATTTAAATAATTTTCACACATTATTCCAGATTAATTTTGAGATTATCCATCATTTTTTAAAACTATAAAAATTTATCAAAAAATTACTTAACATATTGATATAATATAGAAATTCCTCGATGATTAATTATACCCATTAAATGGGTCATTTTTTTCAACAATGATTTATGTTGTATTTTATTAAAAGCATGATATATTAATAATTAGAAATTCTATCATGGTTATTATTATTCTATATCCGTAAAACATATATTATTTATATTTAATAGTGCTCTCTTTATAATTTTTGGGTCATTAAATAGATACATGACTAATTACAACCTCAAATTATTTTACATATATTTTAGTATCCTCATCACATGCCGAAATTCCAGGATATGATATAAAATTAAACCGATATATATTTTGGTATTTTATTTTATCTTATATAATTTATCCCCAATAATTATATATAGATCATATTATGCCTTTATAATATTTTGTCTAGAAATCATATTCTTCTTTACTATTCATCTCATGTATAATAGTTTGGTATTATTCAATTATTCCATAAAAAACATTTAAATGATTATATCCCTATAAAACTTATTGGTTCCTTTATCAATTCCATTTTCGAAAAATGACATGGTCTCATTTAAAATTAATGAATTGTTTTTTCATCTAACTCCTCTCCAAGATACCTATTTTAATTCTGTGATATTTTTTCTTTTCCTTAATTTTATGAATATCACTTATTTATATTATCATTTCTTCTTCAAGTGAAGCATTTTTATCATCATAAAGGGTATCACGATGTTTTTCTATTTTTTAGTGGTAAACTCAACCAAATAATACTTCTATATGGTAGTGATATTGGAATAAAAATTAATTTATAGGATTTCATCATTTTTTCACCATTTTAGAGTCTACAATAACTTCTTTACCGCTCTATATTATGATAAATTTTTTCACTAGAATAAATAACTCAACTATGAATTTTTCAGACTTAATCTAATTGTAATCAAATTTCAAATGTCATGTTTGAAATAGTTACTCATTGAATTTCATATAACCTTCTTCAATATTATGAATGTTTCTCCATAAAGAAATTTGTGTTTGAGAATCGGTATCTAAATTGAATTCCATCTTTGAGAGGGATTATTTTTATGCACTATACACACTATCATCAGCATAATTATTATTATTATCTTTAAACATAAATGACGACCTGACTTTGGGGATGTTTAAAAAAACTTCAATGATTTCAATAATGCATATTCCATGTGATATAATATATTGAACCATTTTATATTTTTAAAGGTAAAATAAATTTCCACTGATCATGGGAAAAACATTTATTGATGGAATTAATATTATCTCTATTAATTTCTCAACCAAAATATATTATCAATATGAATCAACTATAATGCATGATGAAAACATACATCAATAAAAACTAATGTTTCTTATGAAATAATTTTGTGATGCACTATGTGGTGGGTTGAATTAACCTAATACAAAAATCATATACATCATTTGAACGGTCTTATTACAATTAATTCATTGGATCCATGAATAAAATGAAATTTTGATGACATGAGATAGATATGAGTAAGAACATTAAGAAACATAAGATATTTTTATAATTATCACCCACTTCTAATCTCATGTTTCTATGTCATTGGTTATTATGGGTTTTTATCATTCTTCACACAAAATTTTACTATATTAAAAATGAATAAATTATATAAAGAAATAATGTGTTCTTAAAATATATTAAACAAATGATAAATATAATTCCAAATAATGTCAATAAATATTCTGAAATATACATATATTAGCTCAATGTATGGATCCAATGTTAATATTTATTCTTATTCTAAAACCAATTAATACATAAATATGGTCCTCCTATGATATTACCCATAGAAGGAATAGGGAATTAGGATATGAAGTTCATATGATAATAATCAACATTTTATTTAACACTCAAATCCCAAAATTAATCATGACGTCTAAAATATTAGGGTCACATTCAATGTTATTTTTGTTGATAGTAATTGTTTTCAACTCACTTGACCAACCCTTTTATGGGATATCATGTTATTATATTATGACACTATTTTTTATTACATGTTGAACGTAAATTGTCACCTGAGAATGTATTTGTTCTTCCCTAACTATGATACACCCCAGGAGCACAAATTAGTTATTTGTTATGCAAAAAAAAAATATAATGTTCACTAATCATTAAAAGGGTGCCTAAGTATGTATCTCTTTTCCTAATATCTCTCCATTACAATGTATGGGGTTGACTAACTATCACATAATTATCATTAGTGGATCTATATCAACATCCTCTTTATTTTTTAAAGACACTTAGGTATTGTATTTGTTGTGTTTACGGATATACATGTCCCTTCACCAATTTCTTATCCATAGTTTCACTGGCTACAGATCACTGTCATTTAGGTTTTATTACTTCACTTCCTATAATCACTATGATCTCATCAAGAAAAAAATTCTTCTAATATCAATTATAATTTAGAAAATATCATCATAAATTCTTATAAATTTATTCTTCCCTATTCCATTGAAAACTTTTTCAATGGAGGGAAATATACCCTCCTTCATTATATACTCTCACCAATAATGCTTCCAATATTGTCTAGCTTAAAATATGAATGATTATCTTCTATCTACCTCTCTCCCTCATTCCTAAAATTTCTTGTTGACCCATAATAAAAATAAAGTATCACTTCAAAACAATTGACACATATTAGAATCATTAGGGGTCATTTAAATCACCTATAACTTCTCCATGATCCCTATAACCACCTTAAATATATGACTTCTTACTTGAAAAATCACATAAATTTTTATGAATCGATTATTTCTCAATTAATAAAACTTATAAAATCAATAAAATCCCATAAAATACTTCTTGGACAGTGGAATAAATTTGATTCAGATGATGTATGAATCACTAATGATCCATCAAATCCTCTTTTGAATCAAATCCATAAAATTTTGTGAATCTACAGCTGATATGACCACCAAAATTGATTTTTCATAACACCATAACATGGTATTTGTATTTATTGGATAAAATATTTATAAACACACCCAACTCTATGAATTGTTTGTAATTTTCCCTTCTCTTATTTAATGAAAATATCCACATCCATTATATAAGAAAAATACAACACCATGATCACAAACATGACCATAATGTCTATTCCAAGTGATAAAAGGTATAATACTAGGATAATAAAAACATCAATATAGGTTGGTACATCTCCATTCACCATTTTGACCACTTTTATATTCAGGTCTCCACTGTAGTACAAACTCTTTAACACAATGGAACCATTATGGTGTCACACAAATTGTTTTATATATTTCCCTTACCATGAAATGTTATGTGGTGTATTCAACCATAATTATCTATATTTAGTAGGTCCTCTATAATTTCACTATAGGTACAACCATGCTTTATACCATTCCAGATTTATCATATTGGGTATCTCTTTCTCTATTATGGCCACAATCTATGGAATAGTTTTATCTATCATTCCATTATCTTAACTGTTCCCAATAAAAATGGTTTGGTGTTTCCTATGTTTGGAAATATTGATAAATTATTTTCAATAACTCCTTCAACATATATTTGGTTCTACTCATGGCCATATAAGCACATTGCATAATTCATTTAATTTTCTAGATTTCTTCAATAATCCATTCTCTTTGTGTTGGTAATGAATCTAAGAAAAAAACCATAAATATTCCATGTTAAAAAAATATAACCTTAAGAAATAAAACTAAATTCTAATAATACTCTATGAATCACCTTGGTTTACTTCATTATTATCATCATGGTCATTATTTTTTTAAAAAAAATAGTTACCACAATCCTTTTGTAATCCAAACAATATCCCCCTTTGTATTTTGTTTTCAATATCTAAAATGATATACAATATATTATAATTCCCCTTATTTTCAATGTAATATGTAGGAAACATACTCCTCCATCAAATATGGGAAATTACACTATGGCTCAACCAAAACATTTTAATGGGGACATCTCATATAATATTCAAATCGTTATCCCTTTTATGTATTTGTGAAAAATACAATAAAACATTGAATCCCTATTGTTTGGAACTTACATGATAGATTTAAAATGTTTTTCAAATGACCATATGAGGATGTTGAAGGTAGAATTATACACATAGTTAGCACATGGTTAGAACTTTCAGTATGACACAACAGTACTGGTGATATAGTAAAATATATATAGGCACAATGTTTTTTACGCCATGAACCTTGGGCCATATGGATATGTAGGGTTCTTTAGTGGACTGATGTTGGGAACATGGTTTAGCAAAACCATGAACCTAGGGAAAAAAACTTATGGAACATAACCAGTATAAGTTCATGATTATGTGAATCTTTTAAAAAATCTTGTGGCCAAATCAGGCAACCCTTTATGTGATGGGTCAAATGACCATTTTCCCTTGCCTTATTATCCCAAATTTCACCTTTATTCCCAATTTTCATTGTAGAAAGAACAAATTGGAGATCCATTTCATCGCATCGTTTGATTTGAGCTCTTTATTTATTCTAGAATTTTATTATTCTATCATTGGTCACATATGATATGTATCGATAAGAGAATCAATTCCCTTCAATCCCTCTATAGGTTATCTAACGGTCATGAATGTTATGTCCAAATGAACCGATACACCCTATTTCTATTGAATTTAACTATTTTAGATATTTATTCCAATATATCTCAAATTAATGGATGGAAGTTAATAAGGATTCATAAATCCCTATATCGTAGGGTTTTCTAGAATTTATCACTAATTTCTAGTTTCTTTATAAATGTGTTGTGGTGTTGTGACATAATAAATTCTATGTATTTCCTTAAAAAATAATTTCCCTTACTATATTTTTGTTCGATACATAAATTTCTATTAAAACCAAAATTGTTGTAAAAGGACATAGAATTTGATACTGACACACCTTGGGTGTGACTAGTGAATGTTTTTGACTCTATAAATTCCAATGTTACAACCCCACCTTCTACGTGGGGTTGGAATATCAAATAAATTTAAATTCCTTAATTAAATAAAATAAAGTGAATGGTATGACCATGTCTTGTGCCACTTTTATTTATTACTATTTTTTCCTTTGATAATTTGACATTAAATGTTTGGAATCAAATCTTATGGTTATGAAAAATCACTCTACACATGACGAACTATTATTATCAATACATTACCATGTATAATTGATGTTGAGACACAGTAGTGGCCTCAGTTAGGCATGATTTTTCACACTACCTAGAATTTTCATGTTGGTAATGACAACTCACCAAATTTAATGAATGGTAGACATATTGATACTCGTTATTCTAGAGGGGGTTGGACATGGAATTTTAGATCACTCATTGGGTTGATGGATACAATGAAATTCATATCATAGTTCCAATTCATGGGATAGTTAACTATTTACTGCTTGAAACATATATTACTATGCATTTATTCTTGAGTTATGGCTTGGGTTATAGACAATATTAGTATCTATATATATTAACATATCTGTTACTATGTATATAATTTATATATATAAATATGTATCTTTATATTTATACACACACATATATATACACTTATTCTTATATGTGTATTTATATATCTATGTCTGTGGGGACATCTTTAGAGTTATTCCATCTTAAGATAAATCATGTAGGGTTACCCGAGTGTCCTTTAGGAACCATTGTTATGTAATTTATAGTTCACATAATAAATTAATTTTATTATATATTCACAATTCTATTTTATATTAATGGGTGAGATATTTATATACATCATTTGTGATGGATTACTATGTTTACACCTATAGTTATTTACCCATAGACTATAACATGAAATTAATTCATAGTTGATGTTACAGATAAATGAAATTTTCCAGCTATGGATGCTCAATTGTTTTCCTAAGATAGAGTATAATATCATAGGATCAAACCAATGCTCATGATGCTTGGAGTTAACTTGGGACTATCTATTATCTTTTGATATACCTGCATGTATATTCATAATTATTTGTACCTCATAATTTTATATTTTGTATTGTAACATGACATGATAATCTTTTTTATATGAAATGGGATATTTTTAAGTATTTTAATAATATATGAATTTATGATTCCATTTTTGTTTATTATCAATTTCCATAGTTTACATATTATTTTATACCATTGTTTCCACTATAACATGAGGGAATATCCTATTCAAAGACACAATGTAAGCCCTCAATACTAGTGGATAGCCTCTGGTGTATGGGGAGGCATGCTTTATACCATGTGGCCAGCTAGCTATGGGAACTGTTTAGTGTTTTCTATTTCGGGATTCTATAAAGTGTGATCAAATCCATTTCTTTTTCATTTGACATTATTTTTTGGAATGGATATACTGCAGATTATTGAGTGTTGTAATTTTTGGATTGACCTATTTAAAATACTATCGAAACAACTTATTGAGAAAATACAAATTTCTTATGATGGGATCTAAATGGTTGTTAGTTTTCTCTTTACAATGATATTGATATCACTGTTCTGTGACACAAAAGTTTTCTGAAGTTCCATTTATGGATTTTTCATTTACCTATTGACAAATATAGAAATTATGTTCTATACATTGATCATTATAGGCACATAGGGATTCATATTCACACATTATTTTAGGCCTATTATTTTCCTATTTACTTGCACTTCCCGATTTTATTTGGTTTCAAGGAGTGCCTGCTAAAATTTCTATGTTCTTTCACGAACCGTGAATAATATTTTTTTAATTATGTTTTATGCATCATCCTAAATATTGTTTTCAAGTATATATTGATTTCATCACTCCAAATTTACTAAATATGGAACATTTATTCTAAGGACCTTTCATTACAAGGTTTGAAGAAATAGTGGTTAAAATTACATAAATTCCAAATTAATTTTATTGAGAGTATGGGATTAAATAAACAGGGAATGGTGGTACATATAATTGAACCATCATTGAGGTTAGTTGCAGATAAATAATGTTACAATTTAAATTTATAACCCATTTTCTCTATAAATTGGAAATTTAAACATGTATAACCTGACCATGATGATTATTTATTTACATATAACATAAATTCACCTTATGATCCTTGAAAATTAAAAAATATTAACCATTAAATGGGGTGAAAAAATTAAACATATATGATATTTTACATTATACCATTCAATTGACACTCCCTGTAGTATGACCTCTAATATATAACATGGGACCTTGACAGTGACCCGACATTAATTATGGGATGTTGGGAGTGTCTTTTATGACTTAACTGAACTTATAAAATTACATTAAACTGAAATTTGGATTCAAAATATGGTTTCTAAATAATGAATAAGATGTTATTGTACATTTCATATTTATTACTATGTGATATTTTTAAATCAAACACTGTTATGATGTGTGTGTCAAAAAATTGTAGAAATATTCCACCATAATAGCCTAAGGCCGAGCTTCAGGAATGAAATGATGACCATACTCCAAAGGTGGTCAACCTCTACCACTAGTGTTTCTTACACTAATTCCACTTGCAACATAACCTATTATACCCATGTTAGGAAAAAATGCATTGTTCCAAGGGAGTTTACTGAGGTGTATGTTGTCTGTTCAATGAGCTCCATGAGTTGCCTCATCTATGAATGTTTTCACATCTGAGTTAAAAAACATGCATTAGAATAAATTCTCAAGTTATGGGGACCCCATGATGCTATGTAATAGCTATATTACTTGATTTATATATTCAATCATTTATAGATGCCTAAAAATAATGTGATTCTCATAACAAACATGTTGAGTGATTATTCCATGATATGGTGAGATGTTGTCATTTAATATGTTCAAAATTCGGATATGGTTTAGAATGGTTTATATATGTGAATCAATGATTAATTCATTCCATAGATATTTAGATCTTAGAGAGAAAAATAAATTATGATCCTTCACCATGGTTCTATGTTCAGGATTCATTATTATGGTCATTTCATAATGCACATGACATTTTTTTCTACTCTAACTGGGGATAAGAAAATGATAGTAAGAATTTTTTACGATGGGATTGTATACCCTATAAGATCAGGGGTTATAATCTTTCAGTTGACTACCATTTCAGAGATAGTAAACCAATCCATCATTACTTAGTGGAATATATGGGTAGCTGATGGTGTAGGCTAATGAAATTTTTCATCGAGATATAGAAGAATATCATCTATTTTTTGAATGCATCTCCCTATGTCAACTCCTAAGGATAGCACCAGTAAAATTAAATGTGCAAATAATTATGTAATATTTCACCAGTACATAAATCAAGGAAATACAAAACCCTAGTGAAAAAATAACTAAATGAATGTCGAGTCTAGGACAACATGGGTCATTTTAATCATTCATGAATAACACTTCCCCTAGTACCTTGTGATAAGTTGTTTTCATAGAATCAGGTCTCAGGGGAAGGACATGTAGCTTTGTGTTACACAGGAAGCTTAGTGTAAACTAGATGACCATGCCGAGAAGGTGGATGTGTCCATGAAATCCAATCATATGAGAAACAACAATAGTTGAAAAGGCCTAATCTAGATATCAAGTCTATAACTCAGGGTTGGGGTACTGGCCATCTCCTTTGAGTATAACCTATAACAGAGGATCATAAAATTGAGTCTCCTATAGTTTGAGGTATAATTCTAAAAGCCTTCACTTATGTTCCTTAATTATTTGACATGGATATCAACATCCATTTTTATATACTACTATTATATAATATATGTGACCTAAAATTGGGCACTACTATAGAATTAATGACTTTGGATATGCCATTAGGAGTCCAGTCATAGATTTTACACTGATACAGTGAATTTTCCCTCGAGGTTGGTGGTTTTTTACATGAGGAACCTCTTTATCCTAGAGATGATACATTTTTTCATCATACATGAGATGGATTGGATAGTAATTTTTTGTTCCCATGTTTCTTTATTTTTCCATATGGTGTCTTTCACGTCACCCAATGTTGGTACCTATATTCATAAGGGGGAATGGGATGTCTAGGCTAGTTGAGATTGACTATAGCATCACGAGATGGGGGTAGTCACGTCCTATATTTCCATTAACTATCATAATATTCATAGAATGCATATGTCAAATATTAATCAAATTGTGGGGAACATTAGTAATGTTTTCCCTGATGATATATTTGGACTACCTTTTATGAGGGAGGTATAATTATGTATTGAGATTGTGGCTGGAGAAGAAGTCGTTTCAATCCATATTTATCATATAGAAACTATAGAGTTAGAAGAGGGAAAAATGGAACTAGAGAAAAAAGAATATAAGGGTCTCATATACCCTCACACTTCAGGTTGTGGTTAAACCATAATATTTTCCAAGATGGATGATGGAACCTTAAGGATTTTTGTGTATTTTCACTAGAGGAACTAAATCAAAACCACGAAATGGTAACTAATACGTTGAATAGATGACCTCTTTGACATGATTCAAGGAGTTGTGGGTTTCACCGTGATTTATTTGATGTTTGGATACCAACATGATCATGTTAGACCATCATACATAACATGCAAAAAATTCTAGAGTATATTTGGATTGAACACATACCCAGTCAATTTATTTGTCCTTACAAACATGCGTATAGTTTTTATTGATCTAAGGAATTGGTCTATTCAACCATATGTGGATTAATTTAAGGTAGTATTCATATATGACATATTAATTTATTATTGTAACACCCCATGATTCTATGGTACGCTTCTCTTTGAATAATGTGATAGCGTGTGTTGTACGCAACATCGAGTTCTAACACACCACAACCGATCAAACTAGACGTTATGAATTGTAATACCTAGTTTTTGAAATTATATATTTTTTATATTTAAAAATAGACAACATTTTTGGATTCAGAATATCGAATTTATCCTAGGGTGAAATTTTGGATCTTTTCGAATAACACTTATATTTTGATGAAAAGTGAAAATTACTAAATTATAATTAAAAACAACTTTTTTAATCGAAATAATTTATATTGATAAATTATGAATTTTAATGGTTTTAAATTATATTTATAGAATGTTTTTACCATTTAAGATAATGTTGGTCATTGTACATAATTTTACAATTAAACCGGACATAAACATGTGTCAATCTTTTGATAGTTATTATCTCTTAAAAACACGCTTTTTGTTTTAACAACAAGACTTAATTTTAAATTAATTTCTCCCACTTCTCTTTTTTGAATTTGGAAAAATGGATTCCATATTTGGAATCAGTATGTTCATATTATGTGAATAGATAACTTTTAGTTTTATACATTTTGAATAATTACTGTGGTAAATATTTTATATACCATGGTTAAAGGTAAATCCGGTAAATAAGGGTTAAATAAATAATATTATAATAATAATAATTTACCCTAAAACGTGTCCTAACATTATTTTTGGATACATTTCCGACCATGGGAATCTTTGGGTTTATTTTGGGACCCCATGGAGCCACTTGTAAGTGATAGGGACACTTTATTTTAATTTTGTTAAAATGAGTTCAAAAATGACACATGCATATATCTTTTAGAAAAAAAAATTTTACATAGGGTTATATATGTTTTATTTTCTACTATAAAAATTGATTAGCAAGATAAAAAATATTTCCTACATAATTATATTTTATTTATAATTTTTAGACATTAAATAAGTTAATTTATTTATTACACAATGATGATGTAGTAATTACCATAATAGTTAAAAATTAAAATACTTAATATTATAAATACCCAAATAAATATAAATTGAGACTTTTTTTGAATTAAACCATTTTTCTATGATAATATGACATGTTAGGATTTAGTTATTTAACTTTTTTCGAAGTAATAATTCTGTTATAAGTTTTACAAAAATCAATTATTGAATAGTCTCAAAATTGACATAAAAGAGTTTTTAAAACAAATATTATATTATTAATTGATATTAAATTCCAAAAAAATCTATGGATCGTCCATGAGACTTATATAATGATATTTGTATCATTAATGGACCACTTGGGGGTCTCGTGGATGTATATAGTAAGTTTATTACCTATATAATATAAAAATACAAAGTGAAATGGTAAATGTCAAACTAATTAACTAAGATTTAAAACTAAAAGATAAGGTTAATATAATGACTCAAACCAGTATAAATTCTATTGGTTGAATGGATTTCGACCTATCCACAACTTAACCTTTAAATAATAAACTATGGAGCCATTATAATCTGAATATGAATTTATAATAAATTAATATTTCTAGCTTTTCCAAAGGTACCCCTCACCCATCTTATAAAAGGGAACTCCTGCTTCTAATTTCTTCACACCTTAAAAGCCTTTTGGTTCTGCCAAAACCTGCCCAAATACTCTCTACACTTCTCGCAATACACCCTAGAGGCCTTGGTTTGATCATAAAGCCATCCTAAGGATTCCTTTTGATCAAATCAAAAAGAAGAACCCGAAGAAGAGGTAATGTTTTCACCACCCCATTTCAAGTTCTTTTCTTCATCCACTTCTTCTTTATTTGTCCTTCCAATTATAAAATAATAAATCCAATATATCCTATATACCGTAATATTATTATAAATATGGTACAACCATATTCAGTATTCTATCCACCCTTTGAATAACATGTCACCATACGTGCGTACGTACGGCTTACCGTCTCCACGTCGTGGTGTAATTGTTATTGTATAATTTATTATTTGTATGGTTATAATAATGATGTGTAATTCATGTAAATAATAAATATAACATGATAATTATTATTTATATATGATATACCATCCAATTATATATTATTTTAATATCAAAATAATGATATTGTCGCTCGTGCGTACATACGGACTACCGTCTCCACGAACGCGATGAGATTCATTCTCTATTTTATCCAATAAAGTATATTTGTCATTTTATGATTAAAAATAATGTTTAAGGACTTGATATAATTCTTTATATGAATAATATTCATCCCATTAATAACAAATATGGCTCACATAACAAGGAATATAAAGTAAAATGAACCTGTTAACACCCGAAATAACGATAATTCTAAGATATTAGTAACAAATCAATGATAAAAGATCATATATGATATCATATTAATTAGTATGATTCTTGTATAATTAAATAAAAATTATTTCACCCTTATACATGAGGTTAACCTACCGTGAACCAAGGAAAAAGTACAAAGTAAGGGATTTTCTTATCTCACTTCCAATTCCATGAGATTTCCATTGTTCGCCACTAAATTATTGAAAGTGGTGTATTGTGTACATACATTTGATATATATTATCATGATTCTATTTATATTCATGTTATTATATAAATCATTTTGTGGTTATTATCTTTTGGTCATAGGACTCAGTTGATTACAACGTGGTAATGGATTTTCTTATCTCACTTTCAATTCCGTGAGATTTACATTGTTCGCCACTAAATTATTGAAAGTGGTGTATTGTGTACTGCCATTTGAAATATATTATCATTATTCTATTTATATTAATGTTATTCTGTAAATAATTTGGTGGTTATTAACTTTTTTTCATACGAATCAGCTGATTACAACGTGGTAAGGGGTTTCTTATCTCACTTCTAATTACGTGATAATTCCATTGTTCACCACTTATTTATTGCATGTGGTGTGTGTACTTCCCATGATTGTATTCATTGGGTAATATACTTTAATTTATGGATATTTACATCATCATTGTATTATCTTTCTTTCATGGGTGTATGTTTCTTAAGTTACCAAATCGATAATGGAATTTGAAATTTCAATTTCCATTTATTCGGCTTTACACAAACATCATTGATTATTTTACTCCGAGATTATATGTGGAATCACTATTAATTTTCTTATGTAATAATTTCCACTCCCCTTTTCTGTGGATATACTTTTGATACACATAATCACTCCATTGATAAATTATCAAGTCATCAATATGAATTTGATAAGAGTAATTTTACCTCATTCTCCATTTTTTGAGTTAAACATCCAGTTCATGGGTGTTGTTTTTACAAGATTATGTGTTAATGTCCTTTTATTGTTTTACACTGAATATCCTATCATAGTTAGTGTATTTATATTTGTCACACATAACTATGTTGTTGATTTATTTTTAACCTAAGGGTACGACCTTTATGAGAGATTTCATCTCAATTTACATTCCAGTGAGACTTCTTTGTTGATATACACCAAATAACTTTTATGTGGTGTATATAATGTACTTTGACATAGTAAATCATGAATACCTTTATTCTCATGATATTACAATGTTTTTATTACCTCAATTATTTGTATTAAAATTTCTCTCTTTTGGTTAGAAACTCTTACTAAAATACCATTTTTAAATGTTTTAAAGACTTATTCTTCTAAATATTTCTCATTAATGACCATGTTTTAAAAATAGTTTTAAGGATTTATTTATATGGACATTAAAGTTTTAAAATTAAAACTCCTTTTAAAATTTTCAAAGTGGTATGGGACACTTTGATTCAAAAATATATTTTTAAATGGATTCTTGACAAATAGTGCGACTTTTAAATGATTTCAAGAAAAAGGGGGATATTTCTCTCAAATAGTATTGTTGGTTATTTTCATCTATGTCAATATCCTTCATTATTTTTTATTTAGGTGAATATGATATAGTACAATCTTCTATATTGTATCGAATGAGTTATGTTTGACTGTGGATGTTCTATTTTTATACCATTCATGGTTTGCGGATAAAGTATTGACATTTCGTATGCTAGTTTTAATACAAATGTTTATGTTATGTTTATAAAATTTCATATGAGGAATGAATTGGACTTAGTTAGTGACTGGTGGATCTTTCTATAGATCCTTGATGCATCGGTAGGTCTCATGAGACAAACTAGTGTCTTGGCACAAGGCCTGGACAAAATCTTATTTGTATTCTTGGCACGAGGCCTTGGCTATGTGGTTTTGATAGTCTGGCATTATGCATTCCATTATTATGAAAGTGGTTATTGATATTTCATGTGATTATTCGATTAATAGAATATCCATGTGAATAAGTAAATGACATTATTTCATTTTATTTTTTCCATACTATGTGGAAGTTCAAGTTTAAAAAGATTTGGTTTTAGTTATACATTTCCTTAAATGTTTATTCTTATTTATGAAAGTTTCCGCTATATTGTTATCCTTACTGGAAATTTGAGCTCACCCCTTTTAAATGTTTTATTTTTCCAAGGATGTGTAGAAGTATTTTATGAATGACCACTAGGGATATTATGAAGGTATATGAAGACAATATGTTGTTGTTGTTTTTTTACCTTATGATGTAATATAAGACTTATGAATACATAAAGTGTTTCCAATACTACTAAACTAATTGGTCCTTCGAGTCTTGATCCGTTGTGATCATGCCAATGTCATGTAATAATGTACCGACTCTGGGTATCTATGGTCGGGGGGTTAAAGTTGGTATCAGAGGAAGTTTAGTACAATCCATGTAAGCAGGATTTAGATAAAATCTGATTAGATCATGTACACCTAAGATGAACATGGAGGATTAGTATAGAAGAACTTCCTAGAATTTTGGTATTGTAGAGATTTTGTGAGTTTTCTGAGCAATACATCCGTGTCTGGATACGAGCTGGTAGAGGCCCCTCTGGCACAGATGTACCTAGGGGTAAGACCCGAAAAAACCGCTTTGAGCTAGACTCGAATGGGAACTGGTGCACGACAACGAGCCTTGCTGCACTCTAGGTTATGACACTCCCAAGGAATATGCTTAGGATAATTTACATTTTCTTTACAGACCAATTTGAAGTATTATATATATAAGATGAGAGTAATTGACCTTTGATAATTCTAATATGTTTCAGATTGAGAATATGGTGACATGTTAATCTCTAAATGATTTTACAACTATTGTTACTCACACAATGCTTTCAGGTTTTAGTCAATGGCTGGATTCCAAGGAAGTCATAGGGACTTTCAGAATGATGTAAAAGGTGGGAACGATGGTGAAAATGAGAAAAAAAAATGGAATGTTGATAGGCGTAAAAGATATCGTCTTTATGAAAAATCAGTTTTCCAAAAATATGATCAACAAAATATATATTAACCAACTCCTAGACTCAATAAGGAAGAGAAAGGTGATGAATGATAAGAGCTCCACCAATGGATACCATGGAGAAATGAACCATCAATTTCCATTATGGAAGAAATTTGGTAGGAGACACCCGGGAAAGTGTCTCAATGGGACCAAGAAATGCTTTACGCGTGGGAAGGAAGGACATAAAGTGAAGAATTGCCGAAGCAAAATGAAGAGTACTATAGAAGAAGATAAAAATAGTCCCAAGAGTCTATTTACAGTCATTTTCCGTAAATGTAGGGGACATGGCCATTACCCGAGTGAATGCCCTATTCTATAGGATATTTTATTGGTCAAAGAAGAAGCTATAAGGAAATAAATGGTTGGAGAAAAGTTAAAAAATTATTAGTGCTCCTTGATGATGGGTTTACTTTGGAATAATTTTCTATTGTATTTGTAACCCCACATTTTTCCATGTGAGAATTATATTTGAGGAATAATTGTCTCTTATCTTCTGGATATAGGTATAAATAACCATTTGGTTTTATATGATCATTGAGGTTTGAGATAATTATATGTTATTATAATTTTGGGTGAAAATGCAAGGTATGATATAACATTTGTGGTTAAATTGTGTTATGTTATTTTGAGTAATTTATCTCATTTTAGTAATATTATAAAATATAGTTTTTGAAAAAGGACAACATGTAAACTGTGTGACAACCCGTCATGTTGGACAAAGCTGTGGGAATCGAACCCACAACCAAAGTGCGATTGGGATTTATCGCCTACCACTGGACTACGTGAAGTCCCTGGTTACTGTGACTATTATTTTTAGTTAAATGATTTTATTGATCAATAATAAGTTGATTTGGGTTCTTATGTCTTATCAAATGAATACCCTTAGTATAGTAAAATGATTTGGTGATTAAGTGATAAATGTTATTTTGGAAGATGCTCACTTTGTTGGGAACACTATATGTCCAAGGAAAATAGAATGCTATGGGATTTTATTAGAGGAGTAATGGTGGATTTTTATCTATGTTTTTATTGTGGATTTATAGTGATTTGGGTTATTTATGGAAATGATTATCCTATAATAATCAATATGTGATTATGTTAATTACTTTTAAGTATGTGACTATAAGAGTAGATGATCTCATTTGGAGATACAATTTAACGTGGAAGACTAAATTCTTATATGTTTTGGGTTTCAATATTAGTTTGGATTATATTGATGGACTTTAAGGACAATTTATTATTGAATGGTATTTATTTAACTTTGGGTTATTGTTGGTTTAATTTTAGAAATTAAGATTAGAATTTTTTTCTCTAATGGAATATAAATTTGGGGGATCATCAGATCTTATACTAACAATTTTGTTTTTGATTAATCTATAAAGACAAGGTAAATATATAGTTTATCCTACGTGGATCATGTATTTCTATATAATTTTATTCTAGCTCTTCCATTGTGACCAAGTCTTCTTGAATACTCATTGTTCAAAAAAAAAGAGTTAGTGGTAAAAAGTTATTAAATAACGAAACTATACTTAAAAATTAATTATATCTCTTTATGTTCTTATTCAATATCCTAAATGAATTCCTCATCCTTATGTAATGTAACTTAAAACAAAAAAATGTTGTTCGTTTACTTTTCCTACTGGGAGACTAAGGACCGTTTGTCCCAACACAAGTTTGTGATTTTCTTATTGTTAACATTCTCCTGATCATGTTTTCTATCCCTCTCCATCAGAACTGAACACTTAACTTATCGTCCATATTCGTGTTTTCCTACATGGAATCCTAGTATGGGTTATCTTGGGTGACCATTATACCTCTCTTCCTTTCTTTTAAAGTGATAGATTTATTGATTCTTTTTCCGATGTGGGACTTTCCATTATATTCTCAAGGCCAATTTTTTAAAAAAAAATTCGTGGATGCAATTTATTGAAGTAGGGGAGAATGTAACACCCCAAGCTTCCACGGTACACTTCTATTTGAATAATGTGATAGCGAATGTTGTACGCAACATCGAGTTCTAACACACCACAACTGATAAAACTAGCAGTTATGAATAGTAATACCTACATTTTGAAATTATATATATTTTATATTTCAATATATACTTCATTTTTGGATTCGGAATATCGAATTTAGACTAGTGTGAAATTTTGGAACTTTTTGGATAACACTTATATTTTGATGAAAAGTGAAAATTACTAAATTTTAATTAAAAACAAATTTTTTAATCGAAATAATTTATATTGATAAATTATGAATTTGAGTGGTTTTAAAATATATTTAGAATATAGTTTTATCATTTAATATAATGTTGGTCATTGTAGATAATTTTACAATTAAACCGTACATAAACAAGTGTCAATCTTTTGATAGTTACTATCTCTTAAAAACACGCTTTTTGTTTTGACAACGGGAATTAATTTTAAATTAATTTCTGCCACTTCTGTGTTTTGAATTTGGAAAAATGGATTCCATATTTGGAATCAGGATGTTCATATTATGTGAATAGTTAAATTTTATTTTTAGACATTTTGAATAATTACTGCGGTAAATATTTTATTTACCCTAGTTAAGGGTAAATCTGGTAAATAAGGGTTACAAAAATAACTTTATAATAATACTAAATTACCCTAAAAAGTGTCCTAACCTTATTGGTGGATACATGTCCGACCATGGTCATCTTTGGGTCGATGTTGGGACCTCATGGAGCCACTTGTATGTGATAGGGACACTTTATTTTAATTAAGTTAAAATGAATACAAAAATGACACAAGCATATATATTTAAAAAAATTTACATAGGGTTATATATGTTGGATGTTAGACTATAAATATTCATTAGAAAGCTAAAAAAATTTACTAAATAATGATATTTTATTTTTAATTTTTAGACATTAAATAAGTTAATTTATTTATGAAACAATGATGATGCAGTAATTACCATAATAGTGAAAAATTAAAATAAGTGATATTATAAATAGCTAAATAAATATACTTTTAGGATTTTTATGAATTAAAATAATTTTCTAGGATACTATGACATGTTAGGATTGATTTAATTAAATGTTTTCGAAGTAATCATTCTGTTATGATTTTTACAAAAATCAACTATTGAATAGTATCAAAATTTACATAAAAAAGTTTTTAAAATAAACTTTATATTATTAATTGATATTAAATTCATTAAAATCTAAGGTTCGTCCAAGAGACTAATATCATGATATTTGTATCATAAATGGACCACTTAGGGGTATATAGGATGTATATAGTATGTTTATTAACTATATAATATAAAAATACAAAGTGACATGGTAAATGTCAAACTAATTAACTAAGAGAAAAAACTAAAAGATAAGGTTAATATAATGACTCAAACATGTCTAAATTCTATTGTTTGAATGTTTTTAGACCTATCCACACCTTAACCTTTAAATAATAAACTTTTTATCCATTAGAAACCGAATATCAATTTATTATAATTTAATATTTCTAGCTTTTCCAAAGGTGCCCCTCACCCCTCTTATAAAAGGGAACTCGTGATTCTCAATTTTTCACACCTTAAAAGCCTTTTTGATCAGACAAACCCTGCCCAAATACTCTCTAAGATTACCTAAATACAACCTAGAGGCATTGGTTCGATTAGAAATCCATCCTAAGTAGCCCTTTTGATCAAATAAAAAGGAAGAACCCGGAGAAGAGGTAATGTTTTCACCGCCCCTTTTCAAGTTCCTTTCTTCTTCCACTTCATCATTCATTGTCCTTACCATTATAAAATAATAAATCCAGTATATCCTATATACCATAATATTATTATAAATATGGTACCACCATTTTCAGTATTCTATCCACCCTTTGAATAACATGTCACTATACGTGCGTACGTACGGTTTACCGTCTCCACGTCGTGGTGTAATTGTTATTCAATAAATTATTATTTGGATGGGTATAATAATGATGTGTAATTCATGTAAATAATAAATATAACATGATAATTATTCTGTATATATGATATAACATCCAGTTATATATTATTTTAATATCACAATAATGAAATTTTCGCTCGTACGTACGTACGGACTACCATCTCCACGAACGCGATGAGATTCATTCTCTATCATATCCAATCAAGTATAATTCTCATTTTATGATTAACAATAATGTTTAAGTAAATGATATAATTATGGATATAAATAATATACATCCCATTAATAAAAAATATTGCTCACATAACAAGGAATATAAAGTAAAATGAACCCGTTAACACCTGAAATGACGATAATTCTAAGATGTTATTAACATATCAATGTTAAAAGATCATATATGATATCATATTAATACATATGATTCTTGGATAATTAAATAAAAATTATTTCACCACTATAAAGTAGGTTAACTTACCGTCGACCAAGGAAAAAGTACAAAGTAAGGGATTTTTTTATCTCACTTTCAATTCCGTGAGATTTCCATTGTTCGCCACTAAATTATTGAAAGTGGTGTATTGTGTACTTCCATTTGATATATATTATCATGATTCTATTTATATTCATGTTATTATATAAATAATTTGGTGGTTATTATCTTTTGGTCATACGACTCAGTTGATTACAAGGTGGTAAGGGGTTTCTTATCTCACTTTTAATTCCGTGAGAATTCCATTGTTCACCACTTATTTATTGCATGTGGTGGGTGTACTTCCCATGATTTTATTCATTGTGTAATATAATTTAATTTATGTATATTTAAATCATCATTGTATTATCCTTCTTACGTGGGTTTATGTTTCTTAAGTAACCAAATCGATAATGGAATTTGAAATTTCAATTTCCATTTATTCGGCTTTACGAAAACTTCATTGATTATTTTACTTCGAGATTATGTGTGGAATCACTATTGATTTGCTTATGTCATAATTTACTCTCCCCTTTTCTGTGGATATACTTTTGATACATATAATCAATCCATTGATAATTTCTCATGTCATCGATATGAATTTGATAAGAGTAATTTTAACACATTCTCCATTTGTTGAGTTAAACATCAAATTCATCGGTATTGTTTTTACAAGATTATGTGTTAATGTCCTTTGATTGTTTTACATTGAATATACAATCATATTTAGTGTATTTATATTTGTTACACATAAATATTTTGTTGATTTATCCTTAACCTAAGGGTACCACCTTTATGAGAGATTTCATCTCAATTTACATTCCATTGAGACTTCTTTGTTGATATACACCAAATCACTTTTATGTGGTGTATATAATGTTCTTTGAAATAGTATATCATGAATCCCTTTATTCTCATGATATTACAATGTTTTTATTACCTCAATTATTTGTATTCAATGTCTCTCTTTTGGTTAGAAACTCTAACTAAAGAACCATTTTTAAATGTATTAAAGACTTATTCTTATAAATCATGCTCATTAATGTCCATGTTTTAAAAATGGTTTTAAGGATTTATTTATATGGAAATTAATGTTTTAAAATTAAAACACCTTTTAAAAGCTTCAAAGTGGTATGGATCACTTTGATTCAAAAAACTATTTTTATATGGCTTCTTGACAAAAACGTGTGACTTTTAAATGATTTCAAGAAAAAGGGGGATATTTCTCTCAAATAGTTTTGATGATTATTTTCATCTATGTCAATATCTTTCATTATTGTCGATTGAGGTGAAAATGATACAATACAATATTCCATATTTTATCGAATGAGTTATGTTTGACTTTGGATGTGCTATTTTTATACCATTCATGGTTTGTGGATAAAGTATTGACATTTCGTATGCAAGTTTTAATTCAAATGTTTATGTTATGTTTAAAACTATTCATATAAGGAATGCATTGGACTTAGTAATTGACGGGTGGATCCCGCTATAGCTCCTCGATGCATCGGTATGTCTCAAGAGACAAACAAGTGTCTTGGCACAAGTCCTGGACAAAATCTTAATTGAAATCTTGGCATGAGGCCTTGGCTATGGGGTTATGAGAGTCTGGCATTATTCATTCCATCATTATGAAAGTGCATATTGATATTGCATGTGATAATTTGATTAGTAGAATATCCATGTGAATAATTAAATGGCATTATTTCATTTTATTTTTTCCATACTATGTTTAAGTTCAAGTTTAAAAGGATTTTGTTTTTGTTATACATTTCCTTAAATGTTTATTATTATGGGCATTTGAGCTCACCCCTTTTCAATGTTTTATTTTTCCCAGGATGTGAAGAAGTAATTTATGAATGACCTCCAGGGATAGTATGAGGGGATATGAAGACAATATGTTGTTGTTTTTTTACCTTATGATGTAATATAAGACTTATGAATATATCTAGTGTTTCCAAGACTACTAAACTAATCAGTCTTTCTAGACTTGATACATTGTGACCATGTCAATGTCATGTAATAATGCACCGACTCTGGGTATCTAGGGTCAGGGCGTTACAATTATTTTACACATAATGATCAGGAAAATCATCTTAATATTATACTAAATACACTCATACATAACCAATAGTATACAAACTTCATCATGTTATCCATTTTGATCTAAAATATTCACTTATTAGGTCACATCATCCAAGAGGTAGGAGTATCTGTTAACCTAGAAATGCTGAGATTCAGGGTATCATAGGAGTATCCCATGAACATCTTTGACATACACAGTTTCATAGTGATGATTGGATTACTATAGATTCTTTATTCAACAATTTTCATTTCTATAATCACCTATCATGGGTTTGACTGAAAAGTGTTTTATGTTTGCATGTTTTGAATCATGTGAGTCATCCATGCAGAAGCATAAAGGGTGTTTCAATTTATCACAAATCCAAACTCTTCAAAATCCTAGAAGAAGATATAAAATGAATTATTATGCACTAGGTATTGTACTTGGATACCTGCAGATATAGGTTGATCAATTCATGTTTTATGGATCTTGCCAACTATGGCTCATGAGATTAACTACTTATCCCATGTTGATAGATTAGTAGTTTGAGTTAATGACCTACACTATTGGTTGAAACATCTTATCAGAGATAATTTTTTGTTGTAAACGGACCAAAAAGGCACAAGTGTATTTTTTTCATCATGAATTGAATCTCAGGATGCATATATGGGTAGAATACCTATATTCATTTGACTTTATTATCACATATATTCCATATAAAGGAAATACAATATTGGACACACTGATTCGTATTACTCATAAAATGGACATCCAAGAGGATAATAGTGAATGATAGTATATGGACTTTATTTCTAAGAAGCATGTGAAGATGAAGGAATTTTAGGGGAAATCTTTACATGCATTGTTATTAGTGACATAATCTCTTCTAGAATAAGAAATGTTGAGAACTGTTTGTGATCCCGAGGGCCTAGTATATTTGAATAAAGCCTTGATAGTGGAAATTATTTCTGGTTAAATTATATTTAAGGATGATATTATTCACATTCATGGGCGTATAATGGTTTCTATATAAAATCGTAAGAATTAACGGGGGAGTCTCATACTTCACCATTTCTAGTTATTCAAGAGATTACCAAGGTGTAACATGATGTATCATTCCATTACTTGTGGTCAAGTTTTATGATAATAAATAAAGGTTTTATTAAATATTTTTCCACCTATTAGGAGGTGAAGGTGAAGAACTAGTGGCATACAGGACTTCAATATCCTCTGTCTATTCAAAAGTGGAAATGAGATAAAATCACCATAGATTTGATGATGAGCTTTCAAATATTCCCTTCAAGAAGTGATACAGTATGGGAAATAATTTATATATTTAACAAATTCACTCCCAAATTACCTATTAAAGAGAATTATTAAATTAAATATATTTTGAGTCTATACACCTGAGATAATGTATGAATTCATGGGGTTCTCTTTTATAACTCCCTCATATTTTATGAAATATTTTTTTCTCAATTAAATTTAATCTTTTCAAGATTTTGAATTATACACAACATTATGTTTAGATTAAAAGAAATTATACAGGGGTTATATCTTTCATTACATGATATGATGAGTTTTTCTTACTTTACATGAAACATAGTGTTTACCTTTTGTTATACGCAACACAGATTTTAATTGAAACTTTACAGATAATTAAGATATTATTTAATGATAGTTACCGCCTTACGGTTGTAATTGTGTGTATAAATAAGATTAACTAAATTATTACAATATATGGTTTACACAGGCACATGAATTTAATTATTTTGTGACAAATTAAATGAAAATTCAAAAAAAATCATTGAAAATATAGGTAATCCTTTTAGAAAAACCTATTTATGTAAAAATAACTTTTTAAATAAATAAATTAAACAAACCACTAATGTTGAATGATTTTAATTATTTTTAAATAGTATATATTGATCCAAACTATTGAAATTAAAATTATTCATTTTTTTCTAAGTGAAATGAATAAATACCATTTTAGGTTTAAAACTGTATTTTCTAGAAAGTATTTATGTCATCATTTCTAATAAGTTATTTTACAAATATGTTTCGAATCTTTTAGAAAATTTATTTGAAGAAATATATTTCATTTTTTAAGTATTAATTAAAAAAATTAAATTAAGGTCATTTTTTGAGAATTATAAGAAAAACATAGTTTGTTGATGAAAAGGGAAATAAACAAATTTTAAGGATACACTTCTTTTTCATTTAGATTATTTATAATGTCAATTTATAATGAAAGTTTGTTATGATGTAAAATTAGGTATATTATATATATATATATATATTAATCCAATATAGGTCATTGGAATCAATTTCATATTGAAATTTGATATAAAAACATTTCATATTTTTTAAGATTTTGTCTTTCTAAAACCCATTTTCTCACCATGTAAGCACGTTTAATTTGAAAAAAATAAATTTCTATGAATTTTATTTAAAAAAAATTATTAAATAATTTTAGACATAATAAGTTACATTATCTCATATGTTCATCTACTTTTTTTACAAATATGAATTGTGAAAATGGGTAAAAATTGGTTTACCTCGTGTTAAGCTGAATATATAATTGTTAAGATGACTTAGAAACATATATAAAATAATTGTTATATTAATATTTAGAAAATATAATTTTTCTAATTATACACCTTTTACACAGTAAAATTGTGGTTATTCTTTTTACTTTTCAAAACATTACAATTGTTCCAATCACCACACTTATAAAAGGTCACACCCACTCCTCAAATTTTGATAGATTAGAACATTTTTGTTCTATCCAGGACATAAATTTTTTTTGAAAACTATTCTACTATAATCCATGAAAAAATACTTTTTAAATAAACCCAAGATAGAATTTATTTTTCTACAACCTATGGAGGATTCCTAAATTAGTAGCAACGTTCTTCAATGAGAATTGTGTCTTATTTCCGCCGAAACCTCTTAAAAATATTATTAAGCCATGATTATATAATAATATCAATATTATTCATATATTAATACTATTTTATGTTAATATAATGACCTATAAACATCTAAAATACCATAAACTAGGTTATGAAATCAGCATTCATCCATACGACCAACTATCGCCTTGCGAACCGATGCTATTTGTTTTTTAATTATAACATCTGACTATTTAGCATGATTATGTAACGCTCTGACCCCAGCTACCCAGAGTCGGTGCATTACTTCGTAACATTGGCATGATCACAAAAGATCAAGTCTCGAAAGACCGATTAGTTTAGTAGCCTTGGAAACACTAGATACATTCATAAACATTACATTACATCATAAAAATGAAAACTATAATAACATGGTCTCCCTAGTCCACACTAATATCCTCACTGACTATTCTTGCAAGTCAGTCATAATACACTTCTTCACATCTTGGGAAAAATAAAACATTGAAAGGGGTGAGCTCAAATGCTCCGTAAGGATAACAATATAGCGGAAACTTTCTTAATAAAACATAAGCATTTAAGGCCATGTATAACTAAAACAAAAGCCTTATTGAACTTGAACTTCAGCATAATATGGAAAAAGTAAAATAAAATAATGCCATTACTAACTCACATGGATATTATACTAGACGAATAATCACGTGAAATATCAATAACCACTTTCATAATGAGAGAGTGTATAATGCCAGACATTCTGAAACATTTTGTCAAGGCCTCGGCCAAGACGTCTAAAATGATTAAGGCCTCTGCCAAAACCATAAATCAAATTGGGAAAGGGCCTCGGCCAATTCCACGTCTAGTTGTCTCATGAGACCTACCGATGCATCGAGGAGCTATAGCGGGCTCCACCCGTCACTTATTAAGTCCAATACATTCCTCACATGAATAGGATTAAACATAACATAAATATTTGTATTAAAACTAGCATACGAAATGTCAACAATTTCTTCATAAACTATGGATGGTATAAAAATAACACATCCACAGTCAAATGTTTCACAAAATGCTCAATGGACGTTTTGTATCATAAATCAATTTCAAATAAACTTAAAACCCATCAAAGGATGTTGACATGGATAAAATCAAAGCTATTTGAGAGAAATGTCTCTATTTTTTTAAATCATTTAAAAGTACCATAATTATAAAATAATACATTAACTTTTAAAATATTATTATAATCTTGTAAGGGAAGCTTCGATGAAGTTATAATGGCAGAAAATAGCTGCACCCGCTGTATAAGTTAAAAAAACATTCTTACCTTAAATTTGTCAAAAAGGTCAAAAAGTAAATTGTTTGGAAAACGACGGTAAGATTCCTTTCAAAAACGTATAAGGGTATAAATGAATTTAACCCATTTTCCATTTAATAGTTAAAATGTTTTGAAATATATTTTTAAGAAACATGGATGTGGATGATAACGAGGTCACAGTAGATAATTATGTATAAACAACCTTAGATAATGAAGAGGTTGTGAAGTAAACCCTTACCTTGTAATTTTCCTTGGTTGGGGTAGGTTAACCTCCTGTATAATGGTGAAATATTTTTTATTAAATTATACAAGAATCATATACATTCATATGATATCATATATGATCTTTTAACATTGCTTTGTTAACAATATCTTAGATTTATCGTTGATTTGGGTGTTAACATACTCGTTTTATTTTATATGTTTTGTTACGTAAGTAGTGTTTTTCATGGATAGGTTGTATCTTATTAATATCCAGAATGATATCATGTCCTTAAACATTATTTTTAAATTATCAAATGATAATTATACTTGAATGGATATGACAGAGAATGAATCTCATCACGTTCGTGGAGACGGTAGTCCGTACGTACGCACGAGCGACAATATCATTATTTTGATATTAAAATAATATATAATTGGATAGTATATCATATATACAGAATCATTATCATGTTATATTTATTATTTACATGAATTACATATCATTATTATACCCATCTAAATAATAATACATTGAATAACAATTACACCACGACGTGGAGATGGTAAGCGGTACGTACGCACGTATGGTGACATGTCATTCAAATGATGGGTAGAATACTGAATATGGTTGTTCCATTTTTATAATAACATCACAGTATATAGAAGATACTGGAGTTATAATTTTAGAATTTAAATAATAAACAAAGAGGGAGTGGAAGAAGAAAGAAACATGAAAGAGGGTGATGAAAATGTTACCTCTTCTTCGGGTTCTTCTTTTTGATTTGATCAAAAGGACTTCTTAGGATGGCTTTCTGACTAAATTAAAGCTTCTAGGATGAAGGGAGAGAAGGTGGGAGAGTATTTGGGCAGAGTTTGGCCGAATCAAAAGGCTTTAAAGTGTGAATAAGTTGGTAGAGGTGGGGGCCTTTTATAAGAGGAGAGGAGGGGCTCTTTTGGAAAGATTGAAATGTTACATTATTATACAATTATTTTCGGATTCTAAAGGTCCCAAACTTATATAATTCGTGGATAAGGTGATAAGGGTTAGAAATATACCCATACAATAGTCTTTGGACAAGTGTAAGCCGTGGATTTTACATTATTTTTTCATTTTATTAATATCGTTAAATAATGAGGTCATCTCTGCATCATAATGATGTCATAAATAAATTAATTTATTTAATGTCTAAAAATTATATAAAAAAATACTATGATGTAGGAAATCTTTTTAGCTTTCTAATGAATATTTATAGTAAAAATTTGGACTTCTGTAACCCCACTTAAAAACTGTTTTAGTAAAACAACTCATGTTTGTGTCAATTAAATTTTTACATTAAATAAATATATATTAATGTCATTTTCCAACTAAAGTGGCTCCATGGGGTCCCCAAGTTGACAAATGGGTTGTCTTGGTCGGAAATGACTCATCCAATAAGAGTAGGACAAGTGTCAAGCTCATCTCATATTATTAAAACATTATTTTTACCTTAAACTACACTAATTACCTCTAATCGCGATTAAGAACTTAAAAGTTACTATTCACCAAAAATTATTTTAATCTCATTGAACCACATTTTACTTCTTAATGACAACCATGTATGTCGGATTTTAGAAAATCAAATCACAGAAGTGGTAATATTTCATTTTAACAAAAAATCAGTTTTTAACAACCACTTAGTGGTTTCACTATTCATCAAAAATTGAAGTTTTTCAGAATAAGGCCAAAATTTCACCCTAAGCTATAATTGATATTCCGAATTCAAAAATGAAGTCCATTTTGATAAATAAAATTATAAAATTTCAAAAATTAGGTATTACTATTCACAATTGCTAGTTTAATTAGTTGTGGTGTGTGTTAGAGTTCGAGGTTGCGTACAACACACGCTATTGCATTATTCGAAGGGAAACGTACCGTGGAAGCTTGGGGTGTTACATTCTCCCCTCCTTCAAATAATTGCGTCCTCGCAATTTCTAGGGTATTACTGCATAAAAAGACTTGGGTGGTTCTTCATCATAAGTTCCTCTGGTTCCCACGTTGCCTCTTCCATTTTATGATTTCTCCACAAAACCTTTACCAGACGAGTCGTCCGATTCTCAGCTCCTGCTCCCTCACATCAAGAATTCTGATGGGATCTTCGCAATAAGATAGATCAGGTTCCAGTTCTAATTCCTCATAGGTAAGTACATGTGTTGGTTCAGGCATGTATTTTCTCAATAGCGATATGTGAAAAACATCGTGAACTTTGAAGAGATTTGGCGGCATCGCCAAACGATAAGCTACAACCCCAATACGATCTAGAATTTCGAAAGGTCCGATGTACCTGGGACTCAACTTACCCTTATTACCAAAACTTATAACTCCCTTACATGGAGATACCTTTAGGAAAACATAATATCCCACCTGAAATTCCAAAACCTTTCTTCTGTTATCAGCATATCTCTTCTGCCTACTTTGAGCTGATTTGATGTGGTTTTGGATTACCTTCACCTTTTCCATTGTTTCATCCACCAGTTCTGGTCCCACAAGTTTTCTTTCACCAACGTCATCCAAACAGGTTGGTGTACGACATCTCTTTCCGTATAAGGCTTCATAAGGTTCCATATGAATGCTTGAATAGAAGCTATTATTATAAGAAAATTCTACCAGGGGTAAATATTGATCCCACATACCCTAAATGTCAAGAGAGCATGATCTCAACATGTTTTCTAAGGTTTGAATAGTCAGTTTTGATTGTCCATCTGTTTGAGGGTGATAGGAAGTACTCAAACGAAGTTCAGTATCCAAGGCCTTTTGAAGACTTTTCCAAAATCTTGAAGTAAAACGAGGATCACGATAAAAAACAATCGATATAGGTACTCCATGAAGTCTTACAACTTCATTAATATATAATCTTGCTAGACGTTCAAGTGGTAGATCCTCCCGTATAGCCAGAAAATGTGCTGACTTAGTAAGACGATCAATAATGACCCATATTGCATCATTCCTTCTAGGAGTCTTTGGTAGTCCCATGACAATGTCCATCGTAATATTATCCCATTTCCACTCAGGTATGGGAAGAGGTTGCAATACTCCACCAGGATGTTGCCTTCCAGCTTTCACTTGTTGACAAACCATACACCTCGACACAAAATCAGCAATCTCCCTCTTCATATTGTCCCACCAAAAATGTTCCTTAAAATCTCTATACATTTTGATTCTCCCAGGGTGTATAGAGAAATTGGAACTATGAGCATCATCCAGCAATTCCCTTTTTAGATCAGGTATATCGGGAACACAAAGTCTCTTCCCGAATTTCAAAATTCCATCCTTATACACAAAGTCCCTCAATCTTCCATCATTCACACCTTTAATCTTCTTCTGAAATTCTTCATCATTGGTCTGAGAACTCTTAATCCTTTCTAGTAATGATGGTTTGGCAACCATTTTAAAAAGCATTGATGTTTCACCTTCCCTAGTTATTCCCATGTCCATCTTCACTAGATCCATGAAAATTGGATCCCTTTCAATTCTCATCACATTCAAAACTCCATGGTCTTTTCTACTCAAAGCATCTTCCACCTTGTTTGCCTTCCACGGGTGGTAATGTATCGTGCAATCATAATCCTTGAGTAGTTAAAGCCATCGCCTTTTCCTAATGTTGAGTTCTTTTTGTGAGAAAATATACTTCAAACTCTTGTGATCAGTATAAATCTCACATTTTTCACCATAGAGGTAATGTCTCCATATATTTAAAGCAAAGATCCCAGCTGCTAACTAAAGATCATGAGTAGGATAGTTTTTCTCATGAATTTTTATCTGTCGTGATGCATAGGCAATAACCTTATCATTCTGCATAAGGACACAACGAAGTCCTTTCTTCGATGCATCCCTATAAATAACAAACCCATCATTACCCAATGGTAGAGTCAATACAGGGGCATTGACTAATCTTCTCTTCAGTTCTTCAAAATATTCTTCACACTCTTTTGTCCAGACAAATTTAATCCCTTTACGTGTGAGCTTTGTCAATGGGTTAGCCAATCTGGCAAAATTCTAGACAAAACTTCGATAATAACCTGCTAAACCAATAAAACTGCGTACCTCAGTTATACTTGTCGGTGCTGGCCATTCTTGGATTTCCTTGATTTTATAAGGATCAAGAGAAATTCCATATTTAGAGACAATATGGCCAAGAAAAGAATTCTCCTGAAGCCAGAATTCACACTTGGTAAATTTCCCATATAATTCATGTCTTCTAAGAGTCTTCAGGATAATGCGTAAGTGATTTTCATGATCTTTGTGGCTTTTGGAGTATACCAAGATATCATCAATAAATAACACTACAAAGTCATCAAGATATTCCTTGAAAACTCTATTCATTAGATCCATGAAAACATAGGGTGCATTAGTCAATCCAAAACGCATTACTGTAAACTCATAATTCCCGTACCTTGTTCGAAATGCTGTCTTTGGAACATCTTCCTTCTTCACACACAACTAATGGTATCCAGACCGAAGGTCAATCTTTGAAAAGTATTGAGCTCCATGCAGTTGGTCAAACAAATCATCAATGCGAGGTAGGGGATACTTGTTCTTTATTGTTATAGCATTGATCTCCCTATAGTCGATGCACAACCTCATAGATCCATCTTTCTTCTTAACAAAACGAACAGGGGCTCCCCAAGGAGAAACACTAGGGTGAATAAATCCCTTATTACTTAATTCCTCTAGTTGTTTCTTTAGTTCAACTAATTCCACAGTGGCCATTCTATAAGGGGTCTTCGATATGGGCCTTGATCCAGGAATTAAATCAATGGAAAACTCAACTTCTCGTTCTGGAGGATGTCCAGGTAAAACTTCTGGAAACACATCAAAATATTCTCTCACAATAGGTACATCCTCTATTTGAATATTCCTTTCCTCAACCTCAGTAATTTCCTTCTCTTCCTCCACAATAATTGAATTTAGTTGAGCTACTGGGGGTGGATCTAGATAAGAATTATGTGGCGACGATTCTGCTCTAAATATAAGGTATTCCTTATCATCATCATCAAGAATCATAACCTCTTTCCTCTTACAATAAATTTTTGCATCATGGTCCGAAAGCCAATCCATACCGAGGATTATATCAAATTCAATCATGGGTATGACGATGAGATCAGCAGGTAAAGAACATTTAGGTGCTCTAATGGGAACTAATCGACAAAACTTTGTTGAAACAATACTTCCCTTAGGGGTTTTGACCGACAACTCCCTTGTTAAATCAAATTGTAAATATCTAATTTTCTTAGAAAACTAGGAATATATGAAACAATGCGGTGATCCAGAATCAAATAATGCATTTGCTAAACTTGAGGAAACCATTAAATTACCTGCCACCACATCTTTCGGAGCTTCCACCTCAGCAGTAGTGATAGCATAAGCCTTACCTTGATCCCTTGGCCTCTTCTGAGGTAAGTTCCCCTGACGCTTAGGACATTCATTTGCATAATGCCCTTCTCTCTACAATTATAGCATTCCACGTTGATGGCCGCTTTCTTTCCCTTGAATTCATGAGCTTGGTGGCCTTTTTCTCCACAATTGTAACATACTCCTTTTCCTTTTAGACAGGCACCAAGGTGCTTCCTACCACAATTATCACAGGGTGGAAATTCATTTCTACCCTTCTTCCCAGTTTTCTTATTTCTTTTCCCAGAGTTTTCAGTGGATCTCTTCTTATCTTGCTTTGATTTAAAGCCATAAGACTTAGAGAATTCCATTTACGTCTTGATAACGCACGAGACAATACCTTCGTATGAAGAGAAGGTTTGTGATACTAAAGCTCGATGGAGAAATGGTTTTAACCCATCAAAGAAACGATCGGTCTTACATCTTGGGTTACGTATGTAATCTATAGCATACCTTTCTAACCTTGTAAAGTTAGCCTCATACTTTGTGACATTCTCATCCTCCTTCTACCTCAGACTCAGAAATTGCATTTCCATATCCGCTCGATGGTCTCGAGGAAAGTATTTTTCTAAGAAAAGCTCTTTCAACTCCTTCCATTCCATGTTTGTTAATTCATCATCTTCCTTTGTGTTTTGAATTAGTGACCACCATTGATCGGCATCTCCAGTGAGGCGGTAAACTGCCATGACAACTTTCTCCCTTTCACTACTCCCCAAGGCATGGAATATTTTCTCTAAGGAATTTATCCATTGCTCAGATACTATAGGATTTGTACTCCCATTGAAGGTTGGTGGTTGTTGCCTCATGAAACGGTCTAGCATTGATCCTCCACGTTGCGGATCAGGGTGCTCCATACGAGTAAGGTTGTTATTCATAACCTGCGTGAGTTTTCCCAGTATGGTGAGAAGAAGATCAACACCAGTTGTATCACTAGCTCCACCATAATTATCTTGAGCAGGAGGGAAATCCCTACACGGCGTGCATGAATTGATACAGTTTCCATTCCTTCCACTAGGCGCCATTTCTAAATAATGGCATAAACTAGATTAGTTTATGAATTAAAATACATAATTCCATACTTGTAAAACACTTAACATAAATTGAACTAATTATGGATATAATCCATAATTATAAAAATATTTTCTTTGATGAAGTATATACTCGTAACCCTTCATAGTGGTTTGTAAAGAAAATGGGAATTATCCTAAGCATATCCCCCGGGAGTGTCGTTACCAAGAGTGAAGCAAGGCCCGTTGTCTTGCACCAGTTCCCGTTCGAGTCTAGCTCAAAGCGGTGTTTTCGGGTTTTACCCCTAGGTACATCTGTTCCAGATCCGCCTCTACCTGCTCATATCCAGACAGGGATGTATTGTTCGGAAAACTCACAACATCTCTACAATACCAAAATTCTAGGAAGTTCTTCTATACTAATCCTCAAATTCTATCTTCGGGCTATGTGCTCTAATCAGAGTTTATCTAAATCTAGCTTCCAAGGTTAGTACTAAACTGCCTCTGATACCAACTGTAACGCCCCGACCCCAGCTACCCAGAGTCGGTGCATTACTTCGTAACATTGGCATGATCACAAAAGATCAAGTCTCGAAAGACTGATTAGTTTAGTATCCTTGGAAACACTAGATACATTCATAAACATTACATTACATCATAAAAATGAAAACAACAATAACATGGTCTCCCTAGTCCACACTCATATCCTCACTGGCTATTCTTGCAAGTCAGTCATAATACACTTCTTCACATTCTTGGAAAAATAAAAAATTGAAAGGGGTGAGCTCAAATGCTCCGTAAGGATAACAATATAGCGGAAACATTTATAAGAAAACATAAGCATTTAAGGCAGTGTATAACTAAAACAAAAGCCTTATTGAACTTGAACTTCAGCATAATATGGAAAAAGTAAAATAAAATAATGCCATTACTTACTCACATTGATATTCTACTAGATGAATAATCACGTGAAATATCAATAACCACTTTCATAATGAGGGAATGTATAATGCCAAACATTCTGAAACATTTTGTCAAGGCCTCGGCCAAGACATCTAAAATGATTAAGGCCTCGGCCAAAACCATAAATCAAATTGGGAAAGGGCCTCGGCCAATTCCACATCTAGTTGTCTCATGAGACCTACCGATGCATCGAGGAGCTATAGTGGGCTCCACCCGTCACTTATTAAGTCCAATACATTCCTCATATGAATAGGTTTAAACATAACATAAATATTCGTATTAAAACTAGCATTCGAAATGTCAACAGTTTCTTCATAAACTATGGATGGTATAAAAATAACACATCCACAGTCAAATGTTTCACAAAATGCTTAATGGAAGTTTTTTTATCATAAATCAATTTCAAATAAACTTAAAACCCATCAAAGGATGTTGACATGGATGAAATCAAAGCTATTTGAGAGAAATATCTCTCTTTTTTGAAATCATTTAAAAGTCCCATAATTATAAAATAATACATTTAATTTGAAAATATTATTATAATCTTGTAAGGGAAGCTTCGATGAAGTTATAATGGCGGAAAATAGCCGCACCCGCCGTATAAGTTAAAAAAAACATTCTTACCTTAAATTTGTCAAAAAGCTCAAAAATACATTGTTTGGAAAACGACGGTAAGATTCCTTTAAAAAACGTATAAGGGTATAAATGAATTTAACCCATTTTCCATTTAATATTAAAAATGTTTTGAAAGAAATTTTTAAGGAACATGGATGTGGATGATAACGAGGTCCCAGTAGATAATTATGTATAAACAACCTTGGATAATGAAGAGGTTGTGAAGCAAACCCTTACCTTGTACTTTTCCTTGGTTGGGGTAGGTTAACCTCCTGTATAATGGTGAAATAATTGTTATTAAATTATACAAGAATCATATACATTCATATGATATCATATATGATCTTTTAACATAGCTTTGTTAACAATATCTTAGATTTATCGTTGTTTTGGGTGTTAACTTACTCGTTTTATTTTATATGTTTTGTTACATAAGTCGGGATTTTCATGGATAGGTTGTATCTTATTTATATACATAATTATATCATGTCCTTAAACATTATTTTTAAATCATCAAATGATAATTATACTTGAATGGATACGACGGAGAATGAATCTCATCGCGTTCGTGGAGACGGTAGTCCGTACGTACGCACGAGCGACAATATCATTATTTTGATATTAAAATAATATATAATTGGATAGTATATCATATATACAGAATCATTATCATGTGATATTTATTATTTACCTGAATTACATATCATTATTATACCCATCTAAATAATAATATATTGAATAACAATTACACCATGGCGTGGAGACGGTAAGCCGTACGTACGCACGTATGGTGACATGTCATTCAAATGATGGGTAGAATACTGAATATGGTTGTTCCATATTTATAATAACATCATAGTATATAGAAGATACTGTAGTTATAATTTTATAATTGAAATAATAAACAAAGAGGGAGTGGAAGAAGAAAGAAACATGAAAGAGGGTGATGAAAATGTTACCTCTTCTTCGGGTTCTTCCTTTTGATTTGATCAAAAGGACTCCTTAGGATGGCTTTCTGACTAAAGTAAAGCTTCTAGGATGAAGGGAGAGAAGTTGTGAGAGTATTTGGGCAGAGGTTGGCTGAACCAAAATGCTTGAAAGTGTGAATAAGGTGGTAGAGTTGGGGGCATTTTATAAGAGGAGAGGAGGGGCTCTTTTGGAAAGATTGAAATGTTACATTATTATACAATGCTTTTCAGATTCTAAAGGTCCCACACTTATATAATTCGTGGCTAAGGTGATAAGGGTTCTAAATCTACCCATCCAATAGTCTTTGGACAAGTGTACACCTTGGATTTTACATTATCTTTTCATTTTATTAAAATCGTTAAATAATGAGGTCATCGCTGCATCATAATGATGTCATAAATAATTTAATTTATTTAATGTCTAAAAATTATATAAAAAAAATACTATGATGTAGGAAATCTATTTATATTTATAATTAATATTTATAGTCAAAATTTGGACTTCTATAACCCCACTTAAAAACTATTTTAGTAAAACAACTCATGTTTGTGTCAATTTAATTTTAACATTAAATAAATATATATTAATGTCATTTTCCAACTAAAGTGGCTCCATGGGGTCCCCAAGTTGACCAATGGGTTTTCTTGGTCGTCCATGACTCATCCAATAGGTGTAGGACAAGTGTCAAGCTCATCTCATATTATTAAAACATTATTTTTACCATAAACTAAACTAATTACATCTAATCGCGATTAAGAACTTAAAAGTTACTATTCACCAAAAATTATTTTAATCTCATTGAACCACATTTTACTTCATAATGAAAACCATGTATGTAGGATTTTTGAAAATCAAATCACAGAAGTTGTAATATTTCATTTTAACGAAAAATCAGTTTTTAACAACCACTTAGTGGTTTCACTATTCATCAAAAATTGAAGTTTTTCAGAATAAGGCCAACATTTCACCCTAAGCTATAATTGATATTCCGAATTCAAAAATGAAGTCCATTTTGATAAATAAAATTTATAAAATTTCAAAAAGTAGGTATTACTATTCACAACGGCTAGTTTAATTAGTTGTGGTGTGTGTTAGAGCTCGAGGTTGCGTACAACACACGCTATTGCATTATTCGAAGGGAAACGTACCGTGGAAGCATGGGGTGTTACAGATTATTTATATAAAATATATATATATATATATATTTGATATTTATAAAATAATTATATCTATTAATTAATTATATCTATTAATTAATTATATCATATATATAATTTTACTATCCATTTTAGCGGATATGATAAAGTACATCGTTTTTGTGGAAGACTACCTCATCACATAGAGATGTGATTCGTTTTTACTAATACATTAGATGGAAAATAAGAAGGATAATTTTAATAAATATATGATATATAAATGAAATAATTATGATATTAATTAAATATTTTTCATCTTAGATGATAAAATTCTATTTATATTCTTACCCCTTCACTCACTGAAAGATGATAACATTGTTCGTGTTTGTGTGTAGACTATCTGCTTCACGATGTGTTGTGACTCTCTCTTTTCATCACCACACTACATTAATTATATGATGAAATAAATTTAAATAAATAATATTTTAATTTTTATATATGGATAAATTTTTTTATAAAATATTTATTACCTTCTTTCTATAATGATCATTAAAAAATGATAACGTCGGTTATGTGTATTCACAACCTACCAACTCAAATAACCTAATGTACATAATTTCTCAAAACGATATTTCATGATTCATATTAATGTTATAATATATTTATATATATTATAGTTATTTCATTACTATTATTATTGGTAAAATGGAACCATGATCATTGTAATGTGCTCAAAAATAAAACATTAAATCATACATGAAAAACAAAGAGGTTATTACCAGAAATGTGATTTAGAATGGAATTGTTAATAAGATGATAATAAAATGAAATTATTAAATAATAAATGGTATTATATAAATAAGTTTGTTCCTATAATTTATTTATAATAAAAATAATTTAATTATATTGTAAGTTTGATCTTATACGATGGAATTTTAGATGTATGGTAATTGATATTTATCTCACTTTTATATTTCTACGAGACACATTTGACATTTACTATGTGTTCATTTTATATGGTGTATATAATACACATTAATGTATTTTATGATTAATAACTTATCTTTTTTTGGGATTTACATATATTTTTTTTTATCTCTATTTCCTTGGGTTTATGTTTCTAATGTTACCAAAGTAGTATAAGATTCTTGTCTCATTTTTATGTCTTTTAGACACATTTTTATGTTATGAATCTTAATTATTTTATTATGTTTATATATATCTCCATTTAAATCTAATATAATGAATTAATTTATCACCATGATATTTTTATATTCATTTAGTGATGTTCTTTAATGGGGAAAACTTTTTAATGTTACCAAAGTGGTAATGTTTTCTTGGTTTATTGTGATCATTTACGGAGATTATTTATGATTATATCTTTGATTATAAAATCTTATGATACATCTCATAGAAAAACCATTGATTTTCATATATACTATTCTTATTTTATGAGAATATTTTTTACCATTCATTTTCCTTTATTCATGTATTCTAGATTGGAAAAAGAATATTTTTAATAAAAACAATATTTTTGGATGAAACTTTTTTTCTTCTAACAAATTGTATTTGAAAAAGGATTTTAACAATATAAAAATTATTTTTCATGGAAATTTTACCCATGATTGTTTTTAAATATGTTTTTTGAAAAAAATATTCATTTCATTTTGCAAAAAATTCATGTTTAGATATTTTAGAAAATTTGAAAGGAATATTTTCTTTAACTTGTGTAGAATGCGAGGAATTCCCCACCATTAAGAAAATTATCAATTTTTAAAAATTAATTAATAAATTTTCAATGTTTATTCTAAAGTAAATTTTTTTCCAAAATATTTTCTAATGATTTATTTCGAAAAGATATTTTTAAAGAAATGTTATTTTTCTCATGAAATTATCTTGGTTATTTTTCATTTAAAATCATTCTCGTTATAAAATGAAATTATTTTAGACTACTTATTCTTAATTATGGATATGATCTAATGATTATGTTGATATTATTTATCTAAATGGTTTATGTCTATGATTAAAGGATTTTTATAAAACAACCATATTTTTATGGGTTATACCATGATGGAAGTATTATGAAACCCACTTGTTTTTTCATGTATTATGCTATGATGAAATAATGAAATGATTTTGAAACCATTATCTTGTACATAATTTATTTCATGATGAAATGTTTTATAAAACAAATTAATTTAATGGGTTATGATATTATTAATTTTCTATGATCTTGTGACACACATATTTATTATTTTCATTATGTGATATGTGGGGCCTATATATACATCCAATGCGTAGTTTAAATATTTATATATCATTTTATGGACAATATTATAATGGGGAGTGAGTGGGGTTCATTAGGTGATTTTTCCACTATTATGGTATTAGGAGTGAAATCTATATACAATGATTATGTGGGGGGTGAACATATCCCACTATGGTATCCTTGGAAGTCATCCTTAAATATTATGTAAATTCATTTCTATGATTAAGTGTATGAAAAAATTCTATGTCCTTTGTGAGTGATCTGTTCTCATTGATCATGTTCTTTGATTCCCTTATGGTTAATGTCTTAGGATCAACCAATATTTGTTACATGACTCAAGAACATAATCTTCGATATGTAGGGCGCAGTTTTAAAATGTAATGCTGAAGTTATTATACTGGTAATTTCATGATACACCTATGTATCTCTATTGTTTACACTTAATAACCATATGAGCACACCACTTCTTATGGTTCATTTCTCAACATTGTGATGAATGGTTTTAAATATGGTTTGTTTCTGATGATACCAAAAGGAGAAGATCCATATGGGAGATGATTAATATCATTCACCAAATTATAATATTGTGTAACTAATCTATAAATACACCAAACAATTATAGTCTTCAGGCATGTGTTTATGTAATAATTTAACATTAATATAAAAATATTTAATATATATGTATAAAAAACGTCATTTCTATAGTTTGTATCAAAGGAATGGTTTAGTTAACTATTATAAACTATTATCATAAAACATTTTTGATATATCTAGGAATATTAATTTGGATGCGTCTATGGATTTATTTAATGATATGTCTAATTATGAGTCAAATTATAAGAAAATGTCTCATAATTTTTGTAAATAATAGAAAAAGTGGGTTCTCATAAATTACATCCATGTTTCTATATTACAAGTCAGAGTGTCTCTCTAAAATAGGTATACAGGGGTAAAAACCTTGGAAAAGGATGAATTGATCTAGAAATGATCTACACTAAATGCATGACAACATGCCTTAATATCCACATGTTTTGACACTCCCATGAGGTATGATTTGTAAATTTATAAAACCATTCAGAACCATAAGTAATTATTTAAATTGTTGGTGACTATGAGTGTCCAAGGGTAAACCTAAGGTTTCGTGGACTTAAAAGAAGGTTGTCTAATTTAGACATAATATAAGTGATTTTCATGATTATTAGGTTCCACATTATGATTTTTTCCCTCACGCTATGATTTTTAGTTTTAGTTGATGACACAGACATGAATGAAATGGTTTGATAATGAGTGTGATATAAAATTTTCTAATGAGAATCCAAATGGTATTATGAGCAGATTTGAGAATATTATATTTATCCCTAATATATTATCATGTAACATGATTAAAAACATGCAACATTACCAACTCTCAGACTCACCAAATAAGAGAAGGATGGTGTTATATAAGAGTTTGTGTAGTGGAGACCATATATAAAACAACAACAAGTTTCCTATATGGTAATGATGTTGGAATAAGAACTCCAGGTAATATCTCAAATGAAAGAGAGGATGTTTTTATGAAGAAAAATAGTACACAATGCAAGAAATTAAACAGGAAAATGTAAATTTTGGTTAACACTATGGATGAAAATATTAGTATCTCTATGGGTAATGGACTATTGAATGTTTTAAATATGCAATGTATGGGAATAATTCAGTTTTATTTCCTAAGGATAATTATTATATATAGAATTACCCAGGTATAATGATTAATTTTTTTTATCGATGATGAAGATTCTACAAATAGAATAAAGAATAAATGAGGTATTGAGGAATAATATGTTGAATCCTTGTAAATGTCTTAATGATGAGGTGGAATAATTGAAGTGTTTATGTATTTTAATTTTTAATTTATAGAATATATAAGATTGTTCTGTATATATTTTTCATTAAGGACATTCATGATGTGATGAATGGTTCTCATAGTTGAGAAATGTTATTTAATTTCAAGGTGATACTTAAGTAAAAAATATTATTAAGTAAAATAGAACAAATAAAATAATTTTTAGATTGATAAAAAATTGTTAATTTTGAATAAAGATATTATTATTGATATAGCTAAAAAAAATTGGTTAGTATTTCTGACCTCCTAAATGAATAATTATTTTTTGAAAAATTTGTTTATATTTACATTGATGTACTTTACATCATAATTAGATATATGAAGTATATTCAATAATTCGTTGTTTTATTCCAGGAATGAGGTAGAATGCTTCTTTTTTACTGTTTACTACATTTATTTAGGTAATTATCATTTTTTAATATATTTCAAGATGAATGAATTCAGATGTTTTGTATGTGACCATCATGTTCCACTTTATGATATATGGGGGATTAAAGTTAAGTATATTTATAGTAATTTAGTGACTTTATTTTTATACCATGAATTTTTTAATGTTGATAAGGATAAATATTTATTGAATGGATTGTGTTATATTTTGTATGATGTTTTACAGATTTATACATTACTTCACCATATGATGGTTTATACATTTGAGAGAACTATGGCTAACATTTTCTAAATAGAGATATAATTAAGGGATTATCATTATATACTTGATATTTTATCTATTAATGATTTGGGAATAAATAAAATCACCTTTATTTTTTGGAATAATATATGAGGTGACCATTATTTGATGATCAATCGATTGATGAAATTATTCATGTGATGAAAATGAAATATAATCTCTAATATAATCGGTCCCTTTAAAAATCCTTATCATATCAGCATGGCATCATTTCAATGGGATCTTCCACCAAACCTCTCTCAAGATTACAATTTGAACTATTTATCTATCCTGAGGAAGTACATACCTAATAAATCACATGTACTGAACTCATAGTTCAGACTACTAAATTATGATATTATTTTTTATTAACAACTAGTTGATATTCTTGAACAAATTGAGAATGTTATATGAAAACAGACCATTATTCTGGTCATTGTTCTGTAGAAAAACCATCATGTCGAGTATGTTAGGAGGGAACATATGGATGCAATGAGGAATTTGAATCCTAATTTATTGGAACCAATGTGACTAATTTCAAATATGAAATTAATTTTAAGAGAGAATATTGTGACTCTATATGTTATACTGAAATAATTTTTTCATTTAAATTTAATATTTTTGATATTTTCAATTATATACAACACTGAGATTAGATTTCATGACATTAAACATTTTGTTTATATTATTCTACATGAATCAGTTATGTTATCTAGTGTTACATGAACCAATGTTTTTTGGATTATGTTAAATGAAGCAATATGTTTAGCTGGTATTCCATGCAATACTGTGTTTAAAGGAAACATGTCACATAATTAAAATATTATTATATGATAATTATCACCTAGACGTTGGAATGATATATATAAATTGGGTTAAATAAATTATGAAAATATTATATTTAAATATTAATATTAAATGAATTATATGTTATTTAATTAATTAAAATGAAAATATAAAGTACTTATAAATAAAAGAAATCATTTTCTAGAAAATAATTTTTTTTCAAAAAACACATTTTAAATCAATAAATTCAAAAAATAAATTTTTTTTATGATTTTTACAAAATATATATATTATATATTCAACAAAAAATATAATATTCATGTTATAGGTTATTTAAATAGGTGATTGGAATAAATAAAAATTTATGCTAAAAACTATATTTTTCTAATAAAACATGTTTTCAAAGTTTTTTTTACACTTGTTTAAAAAATTGAAACATTTAAAAACATTATTTCAAATAGTAAAATTATTTTTTAAAATCATAGTTTTAAATTTATATTTTGTTGAATTTCTGATAATTTTGTAAAAAAAATTATTATTTATAGAATAGTGAAAAATAATAAATTTCAATTATAAAATTCATTTTCATTAAAATATTGATAATGTAAAATTAAATATAAAATAGATTTTAAAAAATCTTAGTTTAATTGTATATCTCTAAATATAATTATCTCCTTTAAATAAATTTTAAATTGAAATTTGCAATAAAAAACATTTATACTTCAAACATTTTCTCTTTGAAAACCTTCATACTGGTCATGTCTATGAAATTAATTTTAAATCAGAATTTTCCACTTATGTGAATTTAATTTGGAAAAATGGATTTGTTATATGGAATAAAAATAATATATATTATTTAATAAGATCAGATTGTTTTTTTATGAAAAATTAATATTGGAAACCGTAAAAATTATATACCATGGTTATGGAAAAAATAGGTTTACCATGCGATTATAAAAAAATAATAGGTTTCTAAGTTAACATAAAAAATAAATAAAATCTATTATTTGTCTATATTTAAATCCATAATGCATAAGTATCTATAATACTCCATTTTGGACCCTTTTGGCATGTGAAACAATGTTAGTACACCCTTTTCTTTTCAAAATATTTCAAGTGTTCCACACACCTCACTTTTAAAAGGTCAACCTATCCTCTCTTCATCACACCATAAGAACCTTTTAGCAAAGAAAATACTTTCAAAAATTACTTCCCCACATACCTCCTCTCATCCTAGAATTTTTTTTTGGAAATAAATATAAAATATAATGGATTTTGTTGTAATTATAAGAGAGATACTTGGAGAAGATGTAAAATTATTCGATGGTATTTTTTTTCTTCCCCCATATACATAAATTCATCTTATAAAACTATGATATAATAACATATGTATTTTACATATAATTATAATTTTTTAAGGTCAATTTCATGACCATGAACAATCTACGCATCCATATAATTGGTCGTTAAATCATCGTTTGTGTTTTCGACAGTCTACCACCTCACAAATCAATGTCATTTATTTTTCCATTACCTGCTCTAAAAATATTCTATAACAAAAGATACAAAGTATTTATAAGATATTTATAACACTATTAAAAAAATATAGTTAATATAACTTATAAAAAAATTACTTTTCATTTTATATGGTATAAAATATCATCATTCCTATGTATAGCGGACTACAACCTCATGAAGCAATGTGGTTCATTTTTACTAAAACTTTACATGGAGGATAATAATGATAAATTATAAATATATATGACATAAATTAAATCTTCATTGAATTAATTACATAATTATAACTCTTAAAATATAATATGGCATTTTACATCATTCACATTCACTCACTGAAAGATATAACATCATTTGTCGGTGTGGACTACAACCTTCACAAGGTTATGTGACTATCCATTTTCAAAACCACACCAAATTTATGATATTTATGAGTCATTTAAATAAATATTATTTTATTTATGATATTATTATCATTCAATAATGATAAAATATTACCTATATGCTTTACATAATTATCGTTTAAAAATGGTAATGTTACTCACGTGTACATATAACCAACCGTCAGATTGATGATAACATAATTCACTGATAAAAACAATAAATCATGGTTTTTATAAGGAATATAATTGATGAATTAATATTATATATACAATCATGATTATTATTAAGTATATTATGTAACCATATTAAATGTATGTGGAATGAAAATAACAAAGCAATACATAAATGGAAAACAAAGACGTTATTACCCAAAACACAACTTTAACATCAAATAGTAATTAAATAGGTAATGAAAGGGAATATATATCATGATATATATAATTATGTATAATAAATATATTTATAAAAAATATATATTCATTATATTGGAGCTTCAAATTTCAATGATGGATGTTGTTAATTATGTATAGGAATATTTGTCTCACATTTAACATTCTATGATATACATGACATATTAAACATATGATTATATTATGTGGGGTATATACTAACCCAGAATGTATTTTAGATTGTTAAAATTAAATTTATTTGTATTTACTTATCCATTTTATGAACTCCATTTCATGGGGTTTACAGTTCAAAAGTTACTAAAGCATTGAGGTATTTTGTCTCAATATATCTTCATTAAAAAAAATTGTTTTAATTATGAACCAATATTGTTTCAAGAGGACCATCTAAAGGCTATTTTACATGTACTATCAGTAACTAATTTATCCTTCATATAATTGAATAATCATTTATTGATATTACCCGATGGTTCTGGTGTTTTAATGTTTCTAATGTGGTAAATATTTTATGTTACTATCTCATCATTTATGAGAATTTATTATGGTTTGTGATATGATTATAATATCTTCTGATCCATATCTCATGAGACTCATGAATCTTAATGTCATCTATTTATTTCATGAGAATACATGTTTTCTATAATTTTAATTTTCTATGCAATAAAATTTTATAAAAGAACCCTTTCAACAAATATTGTCTTCTCAAACAAAATCCCTTTTTCTTCTAGAACCATGATCTATCACAAATGTTTTTAACATTTTTAAATTGATAAATTACATAAATTTTTTCCATTGCATTAATTTTATAAATAAATTTTTAATGTAACCTTCATGTCCTTTTCCAAATAATTTATTTATCTCTTTTACTAATAATGATAGAAGAATATTTATTTTAACATGTATTGCATGGATGAAATTTATCGTTGTCCAGAAAATTATTGATTTTTAATATTTCATTATATTTTTTTAAAATATATTTTCAAATATAAAAAATTCTAAATAATTTATAATCTTTTGTTTTGAAAAGTGATTTTTTATGATATGTTATTTTCTTCCAGAAATGTTTGAAGTGAATTTTATTTCAAACTTTTTCACTATCTATGATGAAACTCTCCAAGAGTACTTATTATGTTTTTGTGGATATGATCCACGGATAACATTATTAATATTTATATGAGTTTTGGATGTTTATAATTATATGATTTTTATAAAACATTCTACTTTTACCACATGTTATATAATGATATAATTCTTACAAAATATGTTTGGTTCTCCAGGGGTTATGCTATGATGAAATGATGAAATGATTATGAAACCTGCCTATTTTCAATATGTTATGATATAATTTAATTTTTATGAAACCCATTTCATTTCATGGGTTATGATATGATTAATTATTTATGACCTTTTGGCACACATATGTAGGAATTTCATTATGTGACCAGTGGGACCTGTATCTCCTTCTAATGTATTGGGTAATGATTCACTACAGGAAATATCATATTTACAAATGGTTTAAAACAGTTGGGAAAGGTTGGAAAACTGTTGGTATAAATTATTCCAATAGATGTACAATTTTTCGGTCTTGAGTTATGAGGATAGACATATCCCCACGGTTCTATGAGAACTGTTGGTATACGTTTGAAAAATTGAGAATATACCAACGATTCATTGAATTTATTGGTATAAATGTTTAAAAACGGTTGAAAACTGTTGGTAATATCAAAAATCCACTCTACACCAATGATTTGTAAATGGTCGTTATAGACTTCTACCAATAGTTTCCCAAAAACTGTTGGTTAATATCAAGTAAAAATACATATACCAACGGTTTTTAAACCATTGGTATATACTTTTACTAATTGTTTACATAAAAATATTGGTATAATTTCTATTTTTACAGATATGCCAACGACTGTAAGCCATTGGCATAACATTTATGTACCTGTAGTAGCAAGCCGACCTCCCCATGTGCAGATGCAATACTTCCACCAGCTTCCACCAGCAGCCTTTCCTCCCTTATGGAGAATTCATATAGAAATCTCAATACCTACAGAATACATACATAATTCTGTACGAATTCATTCAGAATTAATATAACTCATAATTCATATAGAATTCTGAATACCTATAATTCTGTATTTAATTACCCTCTTCATTTATATATAATTAACACCTAATTCATAAGGTAATTACAACAAGTATACACATACAACAAGTATACTCATAAAATAGGTATACCCATACACCATTAACACGGAATTCATAAGTTAATTAAATACATAAAGAATTCAATTCAAAAAATCAGGGGGTTGGGGCTGTTCAGGGGATTGGGGTTGTTGTCCAAGGGGGTACGGGGGTCCAGGTGGTGGGGGTGTCCAGGGGTATGGGGGTGTCCAGGGGGTGGGGGTTTTAGGGGGGGTTGTCCTTAAGGGTGGTGGGGGTGTCCAGGGGGTGGGGTGTCTGGGGGGTGGGGTGGTGTTCAGGGGGGTGGGGGTGACCTGTGGGGTGGGGTGGTGTCCCGAGGGGTTGGGGGGATTTTTAAGGGGGTAGGGGAGTCCAAGGGGTCAGGTATCCAGGGGGTGGGGTGGTGTATAGGGGGTGGGTGCAGTCTAGCGTGTGGGGGCTATCCAAGAGGGGTTGGTGGTTTCTAGTGGGTGGCGGCTATCCAGGGGGTTGTGTGATATCCATGGGTGTGGGGGTGTCCAGGGGTGGAGGTTATTCCAGTGGTGGGTTGGTGTCTCAGAGGGGTGGGGGATGTCTATGTGGTTGGGGGTGTCCCGGGGGTAGGTGGGGCCATCCATAGGGGTGCGCTATCTAAGGGGTGGGGGTTCCATAGTTATGGGGTGGGGTCTATGGGTGAGGGTTGTACATGGAGGCGGGGGATGTCCATGGGGTGGGAGGTCTATCCAGCGTGTACATGGTTTCCAAGGGTGTGAGCAGGCTGTCCACAGAGGTGGGGGCTGTTCGGGGGGTATGGGGTGTCCAGGATTGGTTGGGCTATCCACGGGGGTGGCGGGGCTATCCAGGGGGTACGGGGTGTCCAGGGGGTGGGAGGGTTGTCTATTGGGGTGGGGCAGTCCAGGGGTAGGGGTGGTCCAGGGGGTGGGAGCGTTGTCCAATGCATGCCATGGAAATCCATGGCGGTGGGGGTTTCTAGGTGGGGGTGGTGTCTAGGAGGGGTGGGGGTAACCAGGGGGTTGGGGGTTGTCCAGGGGGTATGGGTTTGAAGATGGGTTGGGGGTGTCTAGGTGGTGGGGTGTTGTCCGAGGGGGGATATCTGTGGTGGTTGGTGCAAGCATGAATTTTGTTTCATGAAAATCCAAGTTCCTCTACTAACTTCCATGCAATATAGTGGTTTGAAGAAATATCTGTATCATCATGAAGTAATTCCTTCAAGAAGGTAAGAATAAAATTGATGGGACTATTTGAAATCCCATACATAGATTACCCATGAAACAATCAGATTAAAAATTATAGCTTTTTCATTTTACTGCATTATCGATATACAAGAGTCATGGAAGCATCATCCAATTTTTTCACCCTACCAACATTATCATTTTCATTAGACAGATCATGTGGGCTTATATCAAAATCATATTGGGCTGGAATCCTTTCTTTTTCCGAAGGACAAATAAATGAAAACTGGTCATATAACAAATTTTCCAATCCAGCCCTCTCATTTGGATAATTAGCAATTTCATATTTCATTTTCTCACAATTGTGATAGCACACATTGTAGATTTATTGATAAAAATATTTGGTTATGTTGTGTTGGTTTCTTAATGTCCCAACCAAGGTCTTCCAACACAAGTATAACATGGGCAATGTATGTGACCACTATCAAAAGCATTGGGGAATGAAAAATCTATAAAGCTCCCTGAATTATTTTGAAAATCATTTGATATCTGATCGGTTTTTTAAATCCATCTTCTATCCATTCTGTGAAATAAATTTATAAGTCATTTCATCAAAATAAATTCAATTAGATTTATGATTCGTCAAAAATATATGTAAGTAAATGAGAAATGTTCACTTTATATGATACCATATCTGATCGAATTATCTAAATGAGAATCATAATATAGAAGACAATAAATTAATATATTTATAACAAAATATATATGAAGAACAATACATAAGTGTACAATATCATGTACTCTTGTGGAGGATAATTATTCATGAGTTGAGTAAATTTCAGATCGAAGAAATTTTATATTTTTATAGATTATTTGAGTGATCACGTACACCACCCAAGGAGGTGGGGGTGTCTAGGGGTGGGTGTGTCTAGGGGTTGGGGGATGTCCCGAGGGGGTTGGGGTTGTCCCGGGGGTAGGGGGCTTTCCACAGGGGTCGGGGGTGTCCCAGGTGTGGGGGTGTGTGGGGGGATGGGGGTGTTTCCGATGGGTGGTGGGTGAGTGTCCAGGGGGGGCTGTCCACGAGGGTGGTTGGGATATCCAGGTGGGGTTGGGGGTGTCCTATAGGAGGAGGGGGCTTTCTAGGGGTACGTGGCTATCTAGGGGGAATGAGGTGTCTATATGGTGGGCGGGTTGTCCGCGAAGGTGGTACGGCTATCCCGGGGGTACGGGGTGCCCAGGGGGTGGGAGAGCCATCCACAGGGGTGTGGTGTGGGGGGGGGGGGCTATCCAGGGGGTCTGAGGGGGGGGGGCTTCCATGGGGTATGCGGTGTCTCGGGGGTGGGCAGGCTATCCACTGGGGTATCGGGGCGGTCTAGGGGTTCGAGATGTTTAACGGGGTGGGTGGGCTATCCACAAGGTTTGGAGGATGTCCAGAGGGTACAGGGTGTCTAGGTGGTGGGTGGGATATCCACAGTGGTGGCGGGGCTATCCAGGGGGGGTCATGTGGCTTCCTAGGGGGTGGGGGTTGTCTAGGGGGGTCGAGTTGTCCAGGGGTGGGTGTGATATCTACGGGGGAGGCTGGGCATTATTGGGGTACGAGGTGTCCAGGGGGTGGGTAGGCTGTCCATGGGGGGGGGGGGGGTTGTCCACAGGGTTAGGGTTGTCCAGGGGTGTGGGTGGGCTGTCCACGGGGTTAGAGAGGCTGTTCAGGGGGGGTGTCTATGGGGGAGGAGGGGTTGTCCAGGAGGTAGGGGTGTACAGCTGGTGGGAGGGTTGTCCATGGGGTGAAGAGGCTATCTAGGAGGTACAATGTATCTAGAGGGTGGGCGGTCTATCCACGGGGATGGTGGGGCTATCTTGGGGGTTGAGGTGTATAAGGGGTGGGTGGACTGTCCACAGGGGGGGTGGGTGTGGCTATCCATATGGTTGGAGGGGTTGTCCACAAGGGTGGCTAGGATTTCTAAAATGTAGGGGTGTCGAAGGGGGTGGGGGTGTCCAGGGGTTGGGGGATGTCCAGGGGGTTTCGAGGGCTGTCCACGAGGGTGGGGTGGTTCCAGGGGGCTGGGGGTGTCCACGGGATTGCAGGGTTGTCTAGGGGTTAGGGTGGTTGTCCAAGGGGGTTGGGGTGTCCAGGGGTGGGGGTTTTATAGTATGGGGTTGTCCTAGGGGTTGGGGGATGTCCAAGGGTGGGGGCTGTCCAAGGGGTTGGGGGTGTAATACAAGGGGGTAGGGGTGTCTCAGGGGTTGGGGGTGTCCATGAAACATTGATAATCAAGAAGGGAAATTTCATAACCTTGTTGACCTATAATTACCACTGGAGATGGGTTCATGACTTACATGTCCAACACAAACCTTTCACCATATAATTATCTACTTATTTTAAGAAAAATGAAGCACTCTAATATTGATTCCTAATGCCCAGAATAAAATAAAAGCAATATAATCCAATAAAGTGCACAAAAAAACCTAAGTTTCACCTCCACAGACTTCCAATACTATCAACTAGTAGTGAATAATTATGTGCACATAACCATGCTATTTTGATTCATGAAATTTATATTAGAGAGTAAATAATGTGTCGGCACAAACAAAATTGGTGAGTTCTATGATAGTTACACTTGTTTTTTATTGGTGCCTTTCTAGGAGAGAAAATGATATAAATGCAATAATAAGACTTTATAACTACCTATGAAAATTGTGACATTAATTATTAACTCTCATTTTGAATTTCAAGAAAAATTACATGTGTATGGCCGAACCGCATGATGGAGTAGAAATAAATGATCATGTAATAATGTAAATTTTGGTTTTATAACCATTCAGAAATAACAAGGACCCCAAACCCACTCTAGTGATTTAGGTGGAAGCACCGCAACATTGAATGACTTATAGTGTGGGAATCATCATCTTAAAGATAGAGTGTGATATTTCAATGAAAATATTTAGGGGTATATTCATATTTCATGGGTATGTTATCATTCCACTTAGGATAAAAAATTATATTAATATAATTATTTCTAACCAATGAATTCATGTTAATAGAGCTTATATTTAAAATTAAAAAAAGGATAAAATAACTCAGGATCATATGGGACTCTTAAATATCAATCAAAATTATTCTATATAGATAAATCACAACAAAATATCAACCTAAAATGATATATTATTTTCCTTCATAGGGGATCATAATAAATAGTACATTGTAGTGAAATGGAATGAAAATATCTAAAATAAATGAAGGATCGTGTACTAATTTAAAATGGAATAAAAAAATTACTTTAATCAATGTTAGATGACCGGTTGAAAATTAGTGTTAGCACCATCGAGAATAGGTTGAGAAGTAGGGTTCAAACGGAATCCTAAAATGATATATGCCTTCTGTTCTTAAGGGGATCATAATATACATTACATTGAAGAAAAATAGATCTAAAAGTATAATATAAATGAACTCACACATATCGATTTAAATCGGAAGAAAAAATCTTTGGGAATCCAAACCTGTTGCGCTGTGAAGTAGGGTTCTAGTCGAGATTTAGGGGAAAATCATCGATATAAACAATGTTTGTGGAATAACATTCAAGATGGTGCATCAAGCTCTCATTTTGGACAAAAAATTCAAGATATCTGTAGTTAGAGATCCATTTAGGCGTCGATATTTGGGGATTTTCTTTCCCAATGGTTTTAAAAAACTATTGGGAATGTAATGTTATGTCAATAGTTTAAAACTGTTGGAAAACAATTCTTCAAAACTATACCCAATGGTTTGTTTGAACTGTGGAGAAAACCTCTTAATCAACATTATACCCAGTAGCTTCCTTAAACCATTGGTAAAACAAAAAACCCTTATGGATATACCAACGGTTCTACATAACAGTTGGTATACAAGACTTTTCCCAACAGTTTTTTTTAAATAGTTTGGAACATTGTGTTTGTATGGGTAGGATTTACACTAGTGTTTTATCTCTAATGCGATAGAATAGACTATAATGTGGAGTTCACATAACCTTGTAATATAAGATTGCATCAATGACTGTATTATGAATCGTCTATGACCACTATTATTGTTTGGGGGTGAACTCCTTCCACAATGATATCCTTAGTACAGATCCTTAACTACTACAGAAATGATGACATTGGAATGATGTAGACATGACACGGTATTGGGACATAGAGCATGTTTTTTTGGATTTTGGGCTATGTAATATTCTTTCATTCCCAATGGGACTTCAGGCCATGTAATGAATAAATTAGGACTAATTGGTGGGATATCCCCAAGCAGGATATGGAATGCCTTTTGGGATTGTGTGTAATGTGTGTTTTTTAAATTAATTGTACCTCCAAGAACCTTATATATATATAATCACTATACCATAATTCCATATTATTATATTTGATATGTTGGGTATGGATTTCGAAAAAAATTCGCATGTTCTCATACACATATATTCATGTTATACTTGTGTATCTCCCTTTTTAACACTTAATGAACATCTGAGATCAACTTATATTATGTTTCCTTTCCGCATGTTTTAAATAAAGGTGTCATGTAAGGTATTTTTTTGAAGATTAGAATATGATAATATATTTATGGGAGATATTGAAGGTCATCACAAGATATCAGGATTTTTTAACTAGTCTCTAAATACATAAAACTATTATAGTAATCAGGTGTTTCTTACAGTAATGTAATATATATTCATCTGAAAAGATGTAATATCCACTCATGAAAACCATCAGCCACTATTCTCATTATTTTATATCATATGTAGTGTCTCAATTGATATCATGGTTATAATAGAGGTTACAAAACAAACTTGGTTAAATCTATTTCTGAGTACAACATACTACTCTCAAAGTGTCAAGCAATTCAATCATACAATACAGGTGTTAGACAACATGCTCTAGACATGCGTCCTAGATTTTAGAGGTTCTTAGAAAAAATACATACCTCTCATCATGTATTCCTATAATTAAAGCATTCAAGAAGCTATTCAAAATGATCTCAATGATTCACTATATTGTAGGTTGTACGGTATCCCCTATACTAGTTAGGGGAATGTGAGGAAATGATACAAGGACAACATATTTTTTAAAAGAAATTAGATAATATAGAATTTATCAAGAATCATATGGGTATATATCAATATAGTAATAAGTTCAATATTGATCATCTCTAACATCCACAAATGTTTTGGTGGGATATTAGGTCTTCAAATGAGTTTCTCCTAGATTGGTCCATATATGTATTTGAAGATAGTGAATGACATCACATTATTACATTGGTCCATTCAGGATTCTAGACGGTGTCAGTTTGTTCACATATCTATTTTCATTGCCTAATAATATCCTATTGTGTATGAGTTATTCCATGTATCACAAGTTCATATTTGTTTTTATAACCTCTCACTCTTCAGATCCTCATGATTTTTAGATATAGAAGGGGAATATTTTGGGGATCATCCAGTAATTATCATTCATCATAGAACAATTTTTCTCCAATGTCGTTTAGTTCCTCTGGTATTGGTGAAAGAGTAGCATGTATGAGTAAAGGATGATACCTAGGTGTGGGTGACAGATGTATGTGTTTAATGGCTATATAATTTCCTAGATTTTGATCAACTAGTATCCGGGAAAGTCGAGGATGAATTATCTTAAATAGGTTAGGTTTAAACATCTCAACATTTATATGAGGTATGTAACATTTAATTATCTTTTTAAACCTTTTCTTTTAATCATGACATTTACATTATGGGACAAGGAGAGGTGTAGGAGCATTCAAGACTCATTCAGAGCCCAATGACACATAATTGGAAAGGAATAATCTATCAAATGGTATTTGTATGATTAGTTCTAAATGTATGACTCAACCATTTGGGTGTTACAGTAAACTACATAGGGGTGAATACTTTATTCATACCATTCACCTCGAGTATCATGATGATGGGGGGTTCTCAAGTGGATTAAATTGTGACAAACAGTCTGTCCAAACCATGCACCCATGGCCACACCCTTAGATAAAGTTAACAAATATAGTATCATGGTTATGTACACACATTCGAAAACCATGTGACCAAAATTTTGACCCTTCAAAATGAAAGGTGAGTTTACCTTTTTACAATTCATTAATCTAAACTAAAATTGGTTCCTCATCACATTTTACATAGTATACTGAATACCAAATAACTCCATATCCTCTCTATTTAGGATATGAGTGCATTATTTCATCTGAATATTTTTCTTCCTCAAATTTTTATGTCATTAAAATTTAACTGAGAGCTTTAGTCATTTTCCTTCCTTCCATAGTTTATCTCTCTCTCAAGAATTCTATTATCAGATGATCTAATATTCCCTATTTTTAGGTTGTATTCTTATATCATTGATTTCTTGTATTCTATATCTATTTAAAGGATGAAAGTGGATGAGGTGTCATTTAACTCTATAAGGTATGTGGTCTAGTATTTACACATATTGTCTTTTTCCTTTTTAACAACCCTCTTGGTGAATCAATAATATAATTTTTGTGTGGTTCTATAAAACTATTATTTTCAATAATCTAAAAAGTTGTTTATGCTTGAAATATTATTAACACCTTCATTGTTTTTAGAGGATATACCTTCTGAAAATACCATCCCATGAGTGTGATTATTGAATATTCTTGAACTATTAAACTCTAAGGTGACTAACACACCTACATAGTGGGATTGGATTGTTAAATAAATTTAAATTTATTTATTAAATTAAAAGATAATTATTGGTAGGACCGTGACACAATTCCTGTTTGTCTATTTTGGGATACCCCTTGGCTAATTGACTGTTAAAATGTATTAATATATTCCTTATATTGTGGTGATGAACTATAAATATAAAAAATATAATTTTTTAACTCACCCAATTATAATGGATGTTGAGAAATGGTTGAGGCATATTTCAGACAAGATTCTTCATTCACCCTTGATGTGCGATGTTGTTCATGATGTCTCACGCTATTTAATTAATTGTGGGAATAATGATCCACATTATTCTAATGGTTATCAGAAATGAAGTTTCAATTCACCCACATTGTTGATAGATATGATGGAATATATATCCCTGATGAAATTCTTGGTGTAGTACCCTATTTATAGCACAATACTTTTACGACTATGCTTGGATGCTGGAGTTACACCTCCGGTCCTAGATAGTATTTGAATACACATATAGCAATATATGTCACTATATATATAGTATATTTATATATATACTTAAATATCATTATGTTTATAAAAATATAAACATATATATATAAATATGGTGACATGTTCTATGGTATTTTGGCCTAATATTAAGTAGGTCGTGTCAACCTAGTGTAATTTATGAATGAAATCCAACACATTTATAGTATACATACTTATTTACATTTAATATATCTTAAAAATAACATTTAAATTAATGGGATTTATATTTACATAAATAATTGTAGGTTCACTACTAAATATATATCATGCCCTATTTGAGCCACAAATTGGAAACCGAACAGAATTATTGGTTGCAGGTAGGGGAAAAGGAAATGGTACAACTATAGATAATTTTTATCATCCTTAGATAGGGTGAGAGAGTAGATGACCAAGATTATGATCATGATGATTTTATTTATCTTAGGAATTTTTCTTATCTCATAGAATATGTAACACCCCAAGATTTCATAGTGCATTACTTCTTTAAAGTAATTAAATAACTTGCACTACACGCAACACTGGGTTCAAGCGCACCACGTCTCACCAAACTAGCCGTTATGAATAGTAATACCCACTTTTTGGAATTTTATAAATTTTATCTTTCAAAATGGACTCCTTTCTTGGATATGAAATATCGAAATTAGCTTAGGGTTAATTTTTGGTACTTTTCTGATAACTTTCATATTTTGATGAATAGAGAAAATTACAAAATGTTTATTAAAAACAACATTTTTAATTGAATAATTAATAGTGATAATTTATGAATTTGAGTGATTTTAAATTAGAATTATATTTTATTTTTAAAATTTAATCCAATGTTTTTCATTGGACATAATTTCACATTTATACTTGACATAAGAAAGTGTCAATATTTTGATAGTTATTATTTCTTAAAATCACGCTTTTTTGTTTTGACAATGGGGATTAATATTAAATTAATTTCATCCAATTATGTGTTTTTAATTTAGAAAAATGGATCCCATATTTATAATCATGAGGATCAAATTGTATAAATAGTTAACTATTATTTTTAGACATATTGAATAATTACTTCGGTAAATATTTTATTTACCATGGTTAAACGGTAAATCTGGTAAATAAAGGTAAAAAATAATATTATAATAATATTAAATTACCCTAAAACGTGTAATAACCCTATTGGATGATACATTTCTGACCATGGGAATATTTGGGTAGATTTTGGGACCCCATTGAGCCACTTGTAATAGATGATGACACATTATATAAATTTAGTTAAAGTAAATACAAAAATGGCATAAGCATACATCCTTTAGAAAAACAATATTTACATAATGTTATATATGTTATATTTTCATCTATAAATATTAATTATAAAGATAAAAATATTTCCTACATAATTTTATTTTATTTATAATTTTTAGACATCGAATAATTAAATTTCATTATGACAAAATAATGATGTAGTATTTTTTCTTATTAATGAAAGAATCAAATAATTGGTATTATAAATGTTAAAATAAATATTATTTGAAAGTTTTGAGGACATAAAAAAGATTTATTAGTTAATATGAAATGTCAATATTACTTAAAATAATTTTTATCGATTTAATAAAGTAGTTAAGAATTTTAAAAAATCCATTATTAAATACTATCAAAATTGACAAAAAGGAGTTTTATAAAAAAATATTATACTATTAATTGATATTCTATTCCTAAAAATATAAGGATCACCCAAAGGACTTATATAATCATAGTTATATAATTAATGGACCACTTGGGTGTCTCTTTTATGTTTATAGTATGTTTATTAACTATATAATATAAAACTATAAAGAGAAATGGTAAATGTCAAACTATTTAACTAAGAGTTAAATCAAAAAAATAAAGTTAATATAGTGACCCTAACCTATATAAAACCTATTGGATTAGTGTTTTTAGAACTATCCCAACCATAATATTTAAATAATACACTTTTGAGTCATTATAAATATAATTTCAATTTATTATAAAATAATATTTCTAGCTTTTCCAAAGGTTCCCCTCACACATCTTATAAAAGGGTACTCCCCCTTATCGCTAATTCATACCTTAAAAGTATTTTGGTTCAACAAAAAATACCAACCTATTATCTAAACATCCCTCCCTTCCTCCTAGAGACCTCACTTTAGTCATAAATCGAACATAAGGAGCACTTTTGATCAAATCAAAAGGAAGAACCCAAAGAAGAGGTAAATATTTCATCGCCTCTTTCTAATTTCATTCTTCTTCCAATTCTTATTTCTTTGTTATTTCCATTCTATAATAATAAATCCAGTATCTTCTATATACTATGATGTTATTCTAAATATGGTACAACCATATTCAGTATTCTATCCATCCTTTGATTGTCATGCCAACATATGTGTGTACGTACGGCTTACTGTCTCCACATCGTGGTGTAATTGTTATTGAATACATTATTATTTGGATGGGTTTAATAATGATGTGTAATTAATGTAAAAAAAATAACAAGATAATTATTCTGTATATATGATATAACTTCCAATTATATATTATTTTAATATCAAAATAATAATATTGTCGCTCGTGTTTACGTACGGATTACTGTCTCAACGAACGGGATGAGATTCATTCCCCATCATATCAATTCAAGAATAATTTACATTATATGATTAAAAATAATGTTTAAATACATGATATAATTCTAAATAAGAATATGATAAATCCCATCCATAAATATTATGACACACATAACAATACATATAAAGGATAACGAATCTGTTGACACTCAAAATGACGATAATATTAAGATATTATTAACAAATCAATGTTAAAGGATAATATATGACATCATATTAATGTATATGATTCTTGTATAATTTAATAACAATTATATCACCATTATAACACAGTTTAACCTACCCTCTCCCAAGGAAAAGTAAAAGGAATGGGTTATTTCTACAATCTCTTCATTATTCGAGGATGTTTATACGTAATTATCTACTGGGACCTCTTTATCATCCACATCCATTTTATTAAAAATGTATTTCAAAAAAATTTACAATTTTATAGACTATGTTTTATAGTCATTTATACCCTTTTTTGACTTTTTGTATGAGGTTTATAACATAATATTTCCGTCGTTTTCAAACGAGGTCCTTTATTTCCATTTAGAAAAAATTAATGTAAGAATTTCTTATTTTTACCATATACTGCGGGTGAGGCTATTTTAAGCCATTATAAAATCAAAAAATATTCCCATTCAATATTATAAGAAGATTTTCAAAGTAAATGTTTTATTTTATAATAATGTGACTTTTAAATGATTTAAAAAAAGATTTTTCTCTAAAATAGTTTTCATTTCATCTATTTCAACATCCTTTGATAGATTTTATGTTTGTTTGATGTTGATTTATTATGATACAAAACTTCCATATTGTATTGATGGTTTTGTGATATGTTTTACTGTGGATGTATTATTTTAATACCATTCATGGTTTATGGAGAATGTATTGACATTTCGTATTCTAGTTTTAATACGAATGTTTATTTTATGTTTAAACCTATTCATATATGGAATGCATTGGACTTAATCAGGGATGGGTGGAGGCCGCTATAGCTCCTCGATATATTGGTAGGTCTCATGAGAGAAACTAGTGTTTTGGAATAAGGACTTGACAAAATCTTATTTGTAGTCTTGGCACAAGGCCTTGACTATGTGGTTATGATAGTCTGGCATTATGCATTTCATCATTATGAAAGTGGTTATTTATATTGCATGTGATTATTTGACTAGTAGAATATCCATGATAATAATTAAATGGACTCATTTCATTTTATTTATGACTTATTATGCTGAAGTTCAAGATTTAAAGGATTTTGTTTTAGTTATACATTTCAATAATTGTTTATACTTATTTATGAAATTTTCCTCTATATTGTAATCCTTACTGAGCATATATGCTCACCCCTTTCTATGTTTTATTTTTCCCAGGATGTGAAGAAGTATTGTATGAATGTTCTGCAGGGATAATATGAGGGGATATGAGTGTGGTCTATGAAAAAAAGATAGTGTTTTAGTTTTTCACTTTATGATTTAATGTAAACTTTTTGAATGTGTCTAGTGATTCCAAGGCTACTAAACTAATCATCCATTCGAGAAATGATCTTTCGTTATCATGCCAATGTTATGTAATAATTCACTGACTCTGGGTAACTGGGGTCGGGGCTTTATAGTTGGTATCATAGCAATATTAGTACAAACCATAGAAGCTATATTTAGATAAACTCTGATTAGAGCACATAGAGCTAAGATGGACTTTGAGGAATATTATAGAACAAATATTCCCATTCAAGATTATAAGGAGATTTTCAAAGTAAATGTTTGATTTTATAATTATGTGACTTTTAAATGATTTAAAAAAAATAGATTTTTATCTCAAATAGTTTTCATTTCATCTATGTCAACATCCTTTTATAGATTTTATGTTTATTTGATGTTGATTCATTATGATACAAAACTTCTATATTGTATTGAAGGTTTTGTGATATGTTTTACTATGGATGTATTATTTTAATACCATTCATGGTTTATGGAGAATGTATTGACATTTCGTATTCTAGTTTTAATACGAATGTTTATTTTATGTTTAAACCTATTCATATAAGGAATGCATTGGACTTAATAAGTGATGAGTGGAGGCCGCTATTGCTCCTCAATGTATTGGTAGGTCTCATGAGAGAAACTAGTGTTTTGGAATAATGCCTTAACAAAATCTTATTTGTAGTCTTGGCACAAAGACTTGACTATGTGGTTATGATAGTTTGGATTTATGCATTTCATCATTATGAAAGTGGTTATTTATATTGCATGTGATTATTTGACTAGTAGAATATCCATGATAATAATTAAATGCCCTCATTTAATTTTATTTTCGACTTATTATGATGATGTTCATGTTTAAAAGGATTTTGTTTTAGATATACATTTCCTTAAATGTTTATTCTTATTTATGAAATTTTCAGCTATATTGTAATCCTTACTGAGCATATATGCTCACCCCTTTCTTTGTTTTATTTTTCCCAGGATATGAAGAAGTATTTTATGAATGGTCTACAGGGATAGTATGAGGGGATATGAGTGTGGTCTATGTAGAAAAGACAGTGTTCTAGTTTTCACTTTATGATTTAATGTAAACTTTATGAATGTGTCTAGTGATTCCAAGGCTACTAAACTAATCATCCATTCGAGAAATGATATTTCATGATCATGCCAATGTTATGTAATAATTCACTGACTCTGGGTAACTGGGGTTGGGGCATTATAGTTGGTATCAGAGCAATATTAATACAAACCATTGAAGAGATATTTAGATAAACTCTGATTAGTGCACATAGAGCTAAGATGGACTTTGAGGATTAGTATAGAAGAACTTCCTAGATTTTTTTTTGTATAGATTTTGTGAGTTTTTGGAGAAATACATCTTTGTCTGGATACGAGAAGGTAGAGGCGGCTCTGGCACAGATGTACCTAGGGGTAAAACCCGAAAACACCACTTTGATCTAGACTCGAACGGGAACTGGTGCACGACAACGGGCCTTGATGTACTCTTGGTTACGACACTCCTTGGGGATATTTTTCAAATAATTCTCATTTCCTTTACAAAAACACTTTGAAGTGTTTATGAATATATACCTCCTAAAAAACGTTTTTATTATTACGGATTATATCCATAAATTGTTCAATTTATGTCAAGGGTTTTACAAGTTTGGAATTATGTATTGTGATTCATAAACTAATCTGGTGTATGCCATTTTATAGAAATGCACCTAGTCGAAAGAATGTTAACTCTATAAATACGTATGATCCAAGGAGTAAGAAGGATCATATCTTTAACGGTATTAAGCCATCACTTAGAATGGAAATAGTCTCCCATGTATTCTCAACACATGAAGAAATAGTATCATGTGTTAATAAGATAAGTAATGAATTAACTGAGTCACATTGCTTTGAAATGAAGAAAGAGAAGAAAATGATGGAATATAGAATGATGGATTAAGGGAAGAGGGAAATGAATAATTTCACATATGTGATAACTACGGGGAGAAACACCCTAGAAATTTCCTGATGGGAATGTGTGTTTGTTAGAATTGTGGAGAAAAAGGACAAAAAGTACGTGACTGAAAGGGTTAGAAAAAGGTTCCAAATGTACAATGCTTCATCTACAAGGAGTTAGGACACTACGCATACCAATGTTCAAATTATCAGAGTATTCCCCAAATGATGCTATTGGATAATAATCAAGTTATGATACTACCACGAATTAGGAGGAATGATTAGAGTTCTTATATTGTTATTAAAGAATTATTTCATTTGTGTGTTGTGTCAACGCTGTACTGGTTATAATAATTATGGAGTATATAAGGATTGTACTGCAGTACTATTTCATTAAGGACTTGAGATTGTGTGGAACCATGAAAAGTGACTCAATAGGAGGTTAAATTTTTTGAAAATATATGATGAGGGAAGGATAAACCATAATATGGTTCTGATACCAAGGTAGTGATTTTGGAATAATACATGATTGATTTGGATAAATTATATTGGATATTCTTAACTACCTTGAAACTGATTAGTTATTTGTATATTCCATCATTGTCGGAGTTTACAACATTTTTTTATAGAAGAAGTATATCTAGTATTCTATAATGAATAAGGGATCATGAATGTAATCAATAAGGTTTTATGGTAATTCAGGATGTTGTAGTGTTTTAAAAGAATACATGATGAAGGTGTTCACATGTTATTACACAGAAAAAAGGATCTTCATTGTGTTAACCTTCCTTACAAATTTTGGACTATGAGTTTGGACAGAAGTATTTTGGATAATTCTAGATTGAGATTAATTTTGGATTTCTATAAAAGGACAACCCGGAGGTTGGGCGGCAACCTGTTGTATCTGGTAAGGCCGCGAGGCTTGAACCTGATACTAAAAGGCGACAACGGTGTATCACCTACCACTGGCCCACATGATGTCCAAGAATGAATAATGTAGTTTTTTTTAAATGTTTTGTTAGATGAATATGAAATTAATTTTTTTGGAACCCTATACGAATATGATAAATGCAACATTTTTTTAATTTCTATTATCTTTTAGAGTGGAAGTTGAGTTTTTGGTAGAAATTAGTGAAAGGATGGAACTATACATGTCAAATATTTATATATATAGTTTTTCATCTCTTATTCTATGAAGAAATTAATTCTTAAACATTAGTTAAGGGATATTAAATCTAAAAATGTTTTATCCTAATACCTTATGATGTGTTGAACTGATGATATTTTAAATCATCTTATAATGATGGCTTTGAGGCCCTAAATTCTACAATTGATTGTGACTGATGACCTCAATCACTTCCTATTAATATTTACATTTTCCTCCAATTATGTGTCACTAATTTCAACCACTGTTCTCCTAATCTATATCCTAATTTGGTGGTAACCCTTTAATTTTTCTTTTCCGATTATTAAGACTAAATTTTAGTAACCAGATTTTCAATGTGGGATTTCCCACAATGATATTTTATATTTTCAACCTTTAATTTCTGAAGAAAAATTACAAATTACGAATACGAAATTTATTGAAGGAGGAAAAAATGTAACAACCCAAGATTTTATAGTGTGTTATTTCTTCAAAATAATTCAACAACTTTCACTACACACAACACCGAGTTCAAGCGCACCATGACTTACCAAACTAGTCGTTATGAATAGTAATACCCAGTTTTTAAAATTTTATAAATTTTATCTTTCAAAATGGACTTCATTATTGGATTAGAAATATCAAAATTATCTTATGGTGAATGTTTGGTACTTTTCGGATAACTTTATTATTTTGATGAATAGTGAAAATTACCAAATTGTAATTAAAAAGAACATTTTAATTCAAAATAATTAATAGTGATAAATTATGAATTTGAGTGATTTTAAATTATAATCAGATTATATTCTTACCATTTAATCCAATTTTGGTCATTGGACATAATTTCACATTTAAACTGAACATAATCAAGTTCAAATCTTTTGATTGTTATTATTTCTTAAAAACAAGATTTTTGTTTTGACAACGGGAATTGATTTTAAATTAATTTCGGCCACTTATGTGTTTTTAATTAAGGAAAATATATTCCATATTTAGAATCAGGAGGTCCAAATTGTGTAAATAGGTAACTTTTTTTAGACATTTTTAATAATTATTTCGGTAAATAATTTAATTACCATGGTTAAAGGTTAAATCTGGTAAATAAGGGTAAAAAATAATATTATAATAATATTAAATTACTCTAAAATGTATACTAACCCAATTGGTTGAAACACGTTTCACCAAGGATATATTTGGGTCGTTTTTGGGACCCCATAGAGCCACTTATAAGGGATAATGACACTTTATATTAAACAAGTTAAAGAAAATACAAAAATGACAAAAGAAAAACTCTTTTAGCAAGAAAATTTTTATATAAGTTTATATATATTATATTTTCGACTATAAATATAAAATATAAAGATAAAAAGAGTTACTAAATAATGGTATTTTATTTATAATTTTTAGACATTTAATAATTATATTTATTTATGACACAATAATGATTCTGTATTTTCTTTATTTATGAAAGAATCAAATAATTGGTATTATAAATGTTACAATAAATATAATTTGGAAATTTTGATGACATCAAAAAAATTTATTGGTTAATATGACATGTTATAATTAAATAAATGAATGTTTTTAGAATTAATAAAGTTGTTATGACTTTAAAAAATCAATTATTAAATAGTGTCAACATTGACATAAAGGAGTTTTTAAAACAAATATTATATTATTAATTGATATTATATTCCTAAAAATATAATGTTCAACCTAAGAACTTATATAATGATATGTGTATCATTAGTGGACCACTTTGGGTCACTTGGAAGTATATAGTATGTTTATTAACTATATAATATAAAAATACATATAGACATTGTAAATGTCAAACTATTTAACTAATAGTTAAATCAAAAAGATAAATATAATATAGTGACCCAAACCTATATAAAACCTATTGGTTGAGTGGTTTTTGACCTATCCCCAACTTAAAATTTAAATAATCCCATTTGGAGCCATTGTAAATTGAATATTAGTTTTTTATAAAATAATATTTCTAGCTTTTTCAAAGGATCCCCTTACCCCTCTTATAAATGGGCACACCCCTTCTCTCTAATTAATACCTTCAAAGCCTTTTATATCTGCCAACCCCTACCGAAATATTCACTCAACTTCCCTCCCTTCATCCTAAGGACATTAATTTATTCATAAATCCAACCTATGGGGCCCTTTTGATCAAATAAAAATGATGAACCCAAAGAAGAGGTAAATATTTCATCACATCATTCATGATTCTTTCTTCTTCCACTTCTTCTTTATCTCTTATTTCCATTATAAAATAATAACTCCAGTATCTTATATATAATGTTATGTTATTATAAATATGTTATAACCATATTCAGTATTTTATCCATCCTTTGAATGACATGTCACCATACGTGCGTACGTACGGCTTACCATCTCCACGTCGTGGTGAAATTGTTATTCAATACATTATTATTTGGATGGGTATAATAATGATGTGAAATTGATGTAAATAATAAATATAACAAGATAATGATTCTGTATATATATGATATACCATCCAATTATATATTATTTTAATATCAAAATAATGATATTGTCGCTCGTGCGTACGTACGGATTACCGTCTCCATGAACGCGATGAGATTCATTCCCCATCGTATCCATTCAAGACTAATTTCCATTATATGAATTAAAAATAATAGTTGAAGACTTGATATAATTCTGATTATGAATAAGATACATCCTATCCATATCAATTATGACTCACATAACAAATAATATAAAGGAAAACAAATCTATTAACAAGCGAAACGACGATAATACTAATATATTATTAACATAGCAATGTTAAAAGATGTATAAGTTATCATATTAATGTATATGATTCTTGTATAATTTAATAACAATTATTTCACCATTGTATAGGAGGTTAAACTACCCTCAACCAAGTAAAAGTATAAGGTAAGGGTTAATTCTGCATCTCTTCATTATTTGATGTTGTTTATACGTAATTATCTACTGGGACCTCTTTATCTTCCACACTCATGATTCTTAAGAATGAATTTCAAAACATTATGACTATTGTATAGACTATGGGTCAAATTAATTTAAAAACTTTTTACACTTTTTATAAGATTTTTATAAAGTAATATTTCAGTATTTTTCCAAACAAGGTCCTTTTTAACCTTTTTGATAAAATTATAGTAAGAATGTCTTTTTTAACTTATACAGTGGGTGAGGCTATTTTCCACTATTATAAAATCATAAAATATTTCCTTGATATATTATAAGAATATTTTCAATGTAAATGTTTTATTTTATAATTATATGACTTTTAAAGGATTTCAAAAAAAGATATTTCACTCAAATAGTTTTGATTTCATCTAAGTCAACATCCTTTAATGGATTTTAAGCTTATATGAAGTTGATTTATTATGATACAAAAATTCCATATTGTATTTAAGGTTTTGTGATATTTTTGACTTTGGATATGTTATTTTTATACCATTCATGGTTTGTGGAGAAATTATTGACATTCCATATGCTAGTTTTAATACGAATGTTTATGTTAGGTTGAAACCTATTCATATGAGGAATGAATTGGACTTAATAATTGACGGGTGGAGCTCACTATAGCTCCTCGATGCATCAGTAGGTCTCATGAGACAAACTAGTGTCTTATCGCAAGGCCTTGACAAAATATTATTTTTAGTCATGGAAAAAGGCCTTGAATATGTGGTTACGATAGTCTGGAATTATGCATTCCATCCTCATGAAAGTGGTTATTGATATTGCATGTGATTATTCGACTAGTAGAATATCAATGTGAACAGGTAAATGGAATTATTTCATTTTATTTCTACCATATTAAGTTTAATATCAAATTCAAAATTCTTTTTTTTAGTTATACATTCCCTTAAATGTTTATGCTTATTTATGAATGTTTCCTCTATATTGTTATCCTTAATTAGCACTTGAGCTCATCCCTTTATATGTTTTATTTATTCATGGATGTGAAGAAGTATTTTATGAATGAACAGTATAGATAATATGAGGGGATATGAGTGTGGTCTATGGAGACAAGTTTATGTTTTAGTTTATTCACTTTATGATGTAATGTAAACTTTATCAATGAATCTAGTGATTCCAAGGCTACTAAACTAATCGGTCTTTCGAGACATGATCTTTTGTGATCATGCCAATGTTATGTGATAATACACCGACTATAGGTAACTAGAGTATGGGCGTTACAGAATACACTATTGTATATACACATTTCCTTATATCCCATGATTTTTTCATTTTATTGGGTTACGTGACATGATCATCCTTTTGAATCAGACCTGGGTTTTTATATTATGTATTTTAATATTAGCTTCATGGTATGTTTCCATTATTCCTACTAATATATTTATATTGGTTTCCAAGTATTTTATACTAATGTGACCACACATAAATGAACGAATAGTTTCCCGACTAACACAATCTATTCCCTAACCAATAGTTAATAGCCTCTATTGTATGGGGAATCATGATTTTGGCCATGTGGCATTCCAGCATGAGGCACCATTTATAAGCTTATGGGTTAGGTCATAACAATTATCATTATAGAAATCCATTATGACACGGTGGCTTGTAAAACTTTTCAATGCACATAATATTTTTATATCCTTAAACGAAAATTTTTATTTTTTATTTTATATACTTTTTATGCGGGTTATACCAACAAATTAGGAGACTCATGTTACTTAAAAGAAATATAACTATGTCCCCCTAAAGAGAATAATTGGAATGACTCTAAAAGTTTTCATTTTCATGTGGGATATTTATTTATTATTATTTAATCAGCTATAACAAATTTTCCATCTATAGAAAAACCATGATATTAATTGTTTTTGTTATAATACATTTACAAGCATCCCAATTATCTAATATACTCTAAAATGATTCAAGTACAATTGATATTTTTTATTTTCTAGAACTGATGTTAATATTTGAGTCGTGATATGAATTTTTTTTCAAGAATTAGGAAAATGATGCTGATATAAACATATGAATGTGAAAACATGTAGTTAATATGGGATGATCATATTGTATAAAAATATGGATGTGGTCATGGATATGGAGGTTTTCTTATTCTATGTATTCTTTTGATTGGTTGAACAATGACAATGTATTTAGTAGAGGATTGAGTTATCATTTTTTATTGGTGCATACATTTCATGAGGTCTCTCAAAACAATATTTAAGGAAAAAATATAGTATAGGGACAATCAAGGATATCTATTGGGGATATTATATTATGGAATAGGTTTTCAGTTTTTATTATGTTTAAATTTTTATATATTTACTAAATGAAAATAAAGTATATTGATTAGTTTTTAAATTAAATATAATAAAATGAAACTAAACAATTAATTAATAGTAATATATGATATATAAAAAAATTTAATGACATTATTGTATATAGTTCTAGGTTTATCCTCTAGTTTCATTGTCCTTTATATTTGAAAACTAATTTTTTTCTTACTGTTTTACTATTGAGTTATATAAATCCATAAAAAACACTTCCAAACATTGTATTATTCAATGGTTAATAATCAATACACAAAACATAAGTGGATTCCCTCAGTAATAATGTTTTAAGATTGGATCATTAGAAACCAACACATGCTTCAACATAACCTCCAATCCCAAAATCATTACACAACTCTCACCGAGAAATGAATTTGTTTCAACATAATTAAACATTACTAAAATGATGTAATTGAATATCAAATCACCCATTAAAAAATTAAATTCACTATATATGTGTTGATTAAGGAGTTACATAGGTTTTAATTAGAATAAAATCAGAATATATTTACCTAAAATTAATACAAAATGTTAGCCACTATTATTAAAAAAGAATTAAATTATTAGAATAAAATATCCTTATGAAACACAAATAGAATGTATAGAAACACAAGAAAGGTCTACTATATTCTCATCCTAGAATAAACTAATTAATATTTAGTATTCTATCTCCTTGGACTGGAAAAAAATTATGGCACTTATATATCCTATTAATTGAAATCTTTAAAATAAAAATTATTATAAAAATTATAATTTTTTCATGTATTATCCTACTCAGCCTTTTATAAATTCAATGAAATAAATTTATGATTAATTATCCTTTAACCGACAATGATCTATATAAAATCAAAAATTTCTAGTCATATTTACTTCACCTCAATTCAAGTCCAATCATTAAATCATCGAACACTCCATGAAATAAATATAACATTGAATTAAATTATATTTTCCTGTATGGATGAAAAATTTGTTGTTCATGTAGATAATACACAAAATTTTTTTAGAAAACAATCATTTAAATATTCTTAGTTATCAAGATGCATTTACATGATACATTTGGAAATTAGATAATCTCAATGTTTTATTTTCAATTGAGACTATCCTTCGCTTAATCTTTTAGATTCCTCATTATAAATTAAATTATGAAACATTTGATTTATATTGGAATATTTATAAGAGGCCACATGATTTCTAAAAATAAATTTGTGAACTCAAATAATATCAGAATAATATGATCACCATATTCTTAGATATATTTTCCCAGACTATATCATGTGATTCAAAACGCCTATAATATACTAAGACATCGATTCCATTATCCTATATAGTTGTGATGTACTCTTTGATTATTATGATTTTAAATAGCTATAAATTTTTTTCAAAATCGTAGATAATGATACAATATTGTTTTACTAAAAATATCAACTATTTATTAAGTTATAAGTTATTATTGTAGATAGAATACCACTATTATCGTTTTATATTTGATAAAGGTATCATGTCATATCACCAACACATATGTTGTAATGATAATACCAAACACATATAACATTGTATTTAGTCATTATATCTAATATAACCATTTCCCCTTATCATAATTTTTGGTGTCTCAAAGGAATCGATATGTACTATTATTTTAATACAACCAAATACACAACCATAATGATTTTAAGATATCTGCTAATTGAAATGTGAAACTTTATCAGTTCTTACAAAAAAACTCCACCATCATATGGGATATCCTTTTCAACTTTTGTATTGTTTCAACATTTGGGTATATCCATATAATATATGTATTAAATCACTTCATATATTGAGACATTTTCATTTCATTAAGTCAATATAAAATCATTATATTAAATCTTAGTAACACTAAATTGTAAATATCTTAAATTATAAAGGACATTATATGGTATATAGTATGGTATCCCCTCTCGGATATTATGATATCCAAATACCCATCACATGAATCAATTCATATATACCAAAAAAGTCTGATCCAAGCACGCATGGACCCCCAAATATATTAAAAAAAGAAGAGTTCAAGGACAAGATAGAGGAAGCGAGAGTGATATTACATGTCATAATAGTCATAATCCCCACACCCATACCTGGTCATGTCGTCGGCATCAGCTGATTCCCACTCTGATTGAGTCTCATATTGTTTGATCATCTAGGTAAATACCTTCCTTCGATCCAGTTTCTCCATAGATAACTTCTCTTTAGCCTTATTAGAATATTTCCTACTTGTCACCATCATCGGAACATCAGAATAGTCATTCCTTGGCTTCCTAATAACTGGGGAAGTCATGACACCCTCACTGTTAGAGACTCCCTTCTTTTCTCCTCAAACAATCTCACTGTATGATGCTTTAGTCATATCCATGTCACATCCATTCACCTCAACATGGATATCCCCCAACTTAGAGGGGAATGGATCCCCATTTATGGGAGTTAAGTCATCATCCCTTTCTTTCCTTTCATCAGAAAAGCTCTTCTATTTAGCAGCGGAAGAAGTATCCTTTTGGACATACTACTGCGTAAAAACATTCTCCGCCAAAGCAGGAGTGGGACTCGGAGTCTCAGAAGTGACATGCTCACGAGTAGTAGGGCCACTATATGATCTAGGTGGAGTATCATCAATTATCAACTCTTTTCCATTCCTGGGAGTCAGTACATCGGCTGACTTCAAAGGAGGGCCACTGTCCCTATTGAAATGCTCTGTTGGGGATGGATCCTTCAAATTCACCTTTCATCGGAAATGATTGGAGGAGTGTCCTTGCATTACACACTCCTTACAGGTGATATTTTTGCGACACAACTCCAAAGAGTGTTCCAAAACCATGCATTTAGTTCAAAAGATAGGTTTTCTTTCATATTCAACATCAATCAAAATTTGATAAGAGGGAATAGAAAGTGATACCGTGTCAATGAGAGTAGATCTAAGATCGAGTTCCACCAGCATTCTAGCGAAGTTCCCATACCTAACATATGTCGTTTCCTTATCACGACAGATGGGTGTTCTAATTTCCGTTCCAATATCTTGCAAGATATCTAGATGCCAAAGGACCCAATTAATCCCATAAAGACGAACCCATACCTGAGTGAAGAATTTTTTTTGCATTAGATTCATTAAAGTCAAGGGACCATTTATGCAGATGAATCCACCCTAGCTTTAGGGACATGGAACCAAAACTCCAAGCCTTATGCTTCACATCAGCTGATGTAAACAAGTAGTGAAAGAATCCCCTCCCAATGGAGACACAATTCCAGTTATCAAATGCCCACAACATCAAAATTATATGGAATAAATCATCACATTTATAGGGTAGCGCACCTTCAGGAAGGATAATACGAGTAATCAATGTGTTCTCACCCAATGAAAATCTTTCAGAAATCACACCAGGGTTGGCCCTTACATGCGCCAAAGAGGCCTTTCGATGAATCCTGATAGAATGATCATTACATTTCTGATTTGGTGAAGAGTCCTTCATTAAATTTAAAAAGGAGCGCTGACCATGAACAGTGGGAATCCTCATAGAATCTTGCAAATAATTGATAGTAGCAGAGGGATTATTCAAATCACCCTTTCCATTGACCCGGGGGGAGTCCAATACCGCTGATCAGAGGGCTTGTAGAGTAGAGTCGTTGCAGCACAATCCACCTTCATAGCATCCTCAGCCACATGAAAAACATCCCCAGCCACATCCCCAGCTGCGTGAGAGGCATCCCCAGCTGCATGAGACTGAGCAGCCAAGGCCACCATTTTTTCAGCCAGTAGTCCAACCGCCTTTAACCCACCATCCTTAGATCTCCAGGATCCAACCTCGCCGTAATGGGGGGGGGGGGTATCGCAACGATAGGCGACGCACACACACTGGTTGGATGCGCTGACTATCGCCAATTTGAAATCGAAACAGAAGTAGAAACGCCCGAAACCCCATGTTTCTCACTAATCTGTTATAGATCAAGTCGCCTAGATCCATGTAAATGGGGGAGCTTAATCTCCGATCCAAAACCCTAGACTTCACCATTTCACGTCACCTCCTGAAGCTCTCTAGCATCCACCATCGCGTCCATTCTCAATCCTGATCCAATTCATCTATAATATATACAATGTTATATTATATAACATTAATTAGTTTACATATAATGTGTGGTGACCAATTCTAGGGAACCCAGGATTTGATACCTAAGTTATATTATAACAAGGCTTAAAGAATATTCCCCAGTTTCTAGAGGATGATAAACTTGTACCAATGGACATGTATAATCATTTTGTGAATTATTGTCCCATTAATTCCGAACAAAACATATGATACATAAATTATGTTCTTATTTCAAATATAAATTGAAACATTAAAACTTATTTAAAATTAAAACAGACGCAATAAATAGAAAATTCGAGAAATAAAACAATTGATGAATTATAAACTTGGATAGATTATGCCTATTTAATATAGATTCCCCACTACCAATAGTGATATTATAATAAACACTTCCACTCTCACAATGATCACAACCATTAGGATCCTCTAAAAATGGACATATAAGTCTTCCAAATTCCTACATCATGATATATGAAGACCATAAGAACACTAGAAACTATAAGTATAAGTGAGCATAGAAATTCCCCGTATAATTCCCCAAGTCACTTTGACAATCCCATTGAAATGTTTTACATAATAATGGAACTAATTCTATTGAAAACATGTAATAATTCTTATAAACAGAACAAATTATGAATTATAAAAATTAAATAATATCAATATACTATAATAATTAAATATATTATTTTCTAAAAAAATAGGGTAACCATTAGTAGGTCCACACCGATATCAAAATATTAGATAAATAATATAATACATGTAGCCATGATAAATTAATAAATAATTTTAAAAAATAAATACATTTGATCATATAATAAACCTACCTAATTGTTTCTCAAATATCATCTTCCTCAATTTGGAGACTCTCATTTTTATTAAAATAGATTTACCGTTATTACATGAAGGGTAATTACATAATTAAGTACAAAGAACATTCTAATGTTTAGTTTATTGGAATATTGGTAAATATTACATGATATATATGGAATATAAATGAAAACATAATAAAATTTAAAAATCCTCTTGATAGGTTTTTTTATTGTCAAATTCGGTATCATTCACTACAAATGATTTCGTAGGGACATTTATCAAATGAAAGTGGTGAGATGAAATTCATGTAAGGGATAAATATTTAATGGAAAACATACATGGAACATTATGTATAACATAAGAACATGTACATAATAATTTGAGACATAACAGAAGTACATGATCATATAACATGAGGTACAACCTCAATATGTGGAAATAACATAAACATGAGACATATATAAACATATCACCAACGATCATCACTATGGTATACATTAAACATATAACCAATTATCTTGACCAATGTATCAAAAAAAGAGTACCATGGAATAATGTTAATTTATCATATACATTTAAAATCAAGATATCACTTCTTTACCCAATGTATTAGAGCCCTAACATGGTAAAACCTTCATAAGTCTAATATCATGTGTTTTATATCAATAAAATGATCAGATATTAATATCATTTCAAACTCACAAGTATAAAATTTTGGTTTCATACATTTATCTACCCAATAAATAGTTTAATTACACCTCTAAATGAATAAAAATGAATGAATGTAGTGTTGGTTATTCATGGGGTGAAAATATAGCGTGGAAAATTAATGGTTTATATTTGTAGCATAATGGGTATACAAAAGGGATCATGGAATGTATTTAATAAGTGATAATGACAATATATAAATAATAAGGTATAATATATAAAACAATGTGGGACAATATAATCTATTTAAAACATATTAAATTGGGAAATAAAATGACTTAAATAAATTAAGTACTGGAATTGAAAAAGTGGAGGAATATATCTCGTAATATTGGAGGATTATTCATAATTCTTGAGAGAGACTACGTAGAATCATAGATCCACCGTGTAAACTATATTAATAGTGGAATTGAGAGATTATTATTGAAAATGGATTTATTATTGATACTGAGGAGGGAAATCAAGTTTTTTTACTTAAGGAGGGGTGGTTTTAAGGGATAAAATAATGATTAATATTATTTAATCCCAACCACATTGGGTGGAATAATTTTAAACGTATTTTATTACCATAAAAGTATTATATTTTCTATCTCAGATGTGAAATACCTCACTCAACAATTTACGATTTTAATTTCCAATTTTATTATGTCATCTATTTTTAATTTTAACCTTTTACATTATTTTACCTATACTACAATAACTTTTTTTTTACCATGGTCGCTTTTTATTCCTAAGAATTAAATTTTCATTATTAAATAATTTCAAACGTATAATTCCGTATTTTAAATCCAATTTAGTTTAATTAAATTTGAAATGTGAAAAATATTACTTATAATAAGATACACATATAACTCATAAAAACAATTTATTTTAGAAAAGATAAAATAATGGTCCCAAAATTTAAAAACACGTGTTTGTAAAAGAAAAGTATTATGTATCATGGTATAAATTATTGAAATTTCTTTAGAAGAATATTTAAAATATTGTATATCATGATCATCCCATTATTATATCATATTGGTTATGGATTTCATAAAAATGTAATTTTTAAATTTTAATAGAAAATTGAAATTCAAAAAAATTACTATAATTTCACCTAAATATAATTTCCCTTTTCAAAATCCAAAAAAAATATATATTTAAAAAAAATTATAAATTTTATAATGTAATGTTTTAAACAAAAAAAATATTTATTGAGAATTAATTTTTTTATGATATAGTAATCTGTCAGTCCATTATAAAAATTACTTAGGACATTACGATTTTATGTAACAATATCAAAAGTGTTTTCAATTATTATTTTATACAAATAAATTTTAATTATAACATAAAAATTTATCAAAAATCCTAATTTTAATAGAATAAAAATTTTCCTATAATTTCAAAAGAGACAAATTTATTTCATCCATTATAATCTCAATGGACTCTTTATTGTAACATCGTAAACAATGATAATAAAATCCAACTATATTTTCTAATAGAATTAATTTAAATTTTCAATATTACCCCATGTTAAAAATGATGAATTGAAATATATTCCTATAAATAGACCTTTATACTCCCTTCAACAATAACTACTTCAATTATATTGGTACATGAATGTCCTTTGATAATGATTATTTTTTTAATAATACTAGAACTTTATTTTAAATAATTTATTTGTAGATCGATAATTATGTGGGAATTCATGCTAATGGGGTTTATTTTAGAGACTTTATTATTACTTTTTATATATATCACTTTATTGTTCCTAGGTATGGTATCATATATCAACACATAATTGGTACTTTTAACATGAAATTTTATATTCTTTCAATGTGATCATAATAAAAAATTTATTATTGAATAAGATATATTATATGAATAACATGAATGAATTAGTAGGTCCTTACATTCACCCCTACCATAAATAACATTTTATCTGGAAAATTTTGTATTATTGATTGATTACTCATAATTCATACATTTATTTTGAGTTATAAGTCAATTCAATAATGTAGTTTATATTTCCATCATCATTCTGTATAAATTATGTAACTCAAATATAGAAATATTCAATTCATTTATTGATCTTCCCTTTGAAAAATAGATAATTGAATTGGAATTTTTAGAAAAAATCATATAAATTTTGTATATGATTGAATTGGTATTTTTTAATCAACTAATATATGTTTGGTACCAAGGAAAAGGTATTGGATATAAAAAATTGTATCTTGAAAGGTTTTTGAATAACTGACAAACATTAAAAATAATTTAAACAATATTTTCTAATATTAAGTTTTATTAAATCATTTGGATAGGAAAATAATGATTTAAAATATTTATTTACCTCAATTTTAAAAATGATATTGTATCTATTGTAGTGATAAATTTAAATGTGAAATTAATTATATTTAACAAAATTACATCCAATATAAGGACCTCTTTCATTCATTAAATTACTAAAAAGAATAAAAATAACTCAAAAAAGAATGATACTTTCTTGAATATTTTAGACAGTAAATTATGAAGGAGAGTTTAATATTAAATATTTTCTAATTGTGGTCTCCCAGGATCATATACTTTTATATTTTGTTTCTTTAAATAGGAAAAAAAATTACACTTTCTATAAACCATTCATGTTAGTTCATAAACATTTTATTAAATACAAAGCATAATACAAAATAGTTTCAAACTAGGTGTGTAGTAATGGCATATTCACCATATACCAAAATGATGGCAATGATTTAATCTAAAAAAATATTTTAGTATTATCACCCATAGATGAATTTGTAAAAAATATAAATACATATGATTTAACTATGTAGGGATATCATTTCCTCAAAATTATTGTCTTTACACTTCATGAAAATGTTTGGATGTTTTCATATAATTTGGGATTTCTTTAGGATTGAATCTAAGGTTTCTCTAGTCCAAAATTTCATAAATAACTACTAAATATTTTCTTCACAAGTGTGGATTACTTCTATTTTATTACGTGATTTAGTAATAATTAATTGGTATTATATTACATAAATATCATTAAAGTACCATTTGTGGTTTAATTTCTTGAGAAATTTGTATATATTTCCACACATAAATTGTAAATATAAGAAAAAATAAACAAATAATATATCTTCATGAAATGATAAATTATTATCCCATCTTAGATAATCTCACTATATAGGATCTCCTAAGTACATTTTTTGATGGAAAGGAGTGAGAATAAATCCTAGTAAGGGATAAAAATGTAATAGAACATCATCTATGAAACATGAGGCATATCATATAAACATGTACATAATAAATAAATGAATAACATAAGTACATTAATATAAAACCTGAGGCATACAATGTAAATGTTTCCATAACATAAACATGAGATATTCCAAGATATATCACTAAAGCTCATTACTATGGTTCCCTAAAACATATTTTAATGGATTTCAAACAGGTTATCATAAAACATTACAAAATCATGATTAAAACTTATCATGAATAGTCTATATATAGAGAATAATTCTTTACCAAATTCAATAGAGAACTATCACATCATTCATATATCTAATATAATGTGTGACACATCGATCAAAATTTCATAAGTTCATATTATTTATTACCCATGATTGAGGAATTTGGGTTTCATAAATGTGTGTTCCCAATAACTAGATTAATGTTACAGCTAAATAAATACCAATGATTGAATTTTTTGGGTATATATAACTCCAAAGTATAGCTTAGAACAATTAAGTGATTATTTTAGAGGCAAAAGGATTATACAAAAGTGAAACAATAAATGCATTAATGAGAGTTAAAGGGAATTTATCGTTAATAAGGCATAATATATAAAACAATGGGGGTGTATACAAACACTTGAGAAAATAATTAATTTTGAATAAAAAGTACTTATACAAAATAAGTACTTGAATTTAAAATGGATGAAGAGATACCTTAAATTGGAATGATTACATATTAAGCTTGAGAGAGACTCATTATTACCTTATAACCACCTTGGAGAGACATTTTATAAGGTAATTGAGATTATAATTCTAAATTTTCTTTCCTTGTGTACATAATGTGTAGGAAATAGATGTATTTATATGAGAAGAGGGGTGGTTTAAATTGATAAAATAATTGTTATTTTTTTATTATGGTTATCCACATTTGTGTGGAATTAATTTATTTATATTTGGTTGGTGAAAATTGATGAAAATATTGGTTTGGGGGTAGAATTACCTCACATAAAAATTTAAAGTTATCCTTTTCAGTTTTCTTATGTACTTACCTTTTAAATATATCCGTTTACTTTATTTTACCAATACTACGAGAACACTTTATTACAACAATAAATTTATGATGCATAAAAATAAAAATGAATTTATTTAATAATTTAGAGCTTCTAATTCCATGTATACCAACATTTATGATTGATACTTTTTTGAAATTTGATAAAACAATTATAATATGATACATATTTAACTCTGAAAAACATGTTTGTTTTTAGATGAGAAAATATTTTATCCCAAAAAGATATTCATGTTTACATAAAAATAAATCAATGGGTAGTATTTTATTAAATAAAATATTATTATAAATTAAATGGATTAATAAATTTTTAATTATGATTATTTCAAAATATATATTGAATATCATAAAATAATTATTTTTAGTTTTTACAAAAAAAACATTAATTTTAAAAATACCAAAAATTCTACCTAAGAATATTTAGATGTGTTGAATCCAAAAATAATATTTATTTTAAAAAAATATTTCTAAAATTATTATAATTTTATAATTTAAATACAAATTATTATTAATTTTAAATTAATAGTTTTTATGACATTATAAACTATCTGACTCTTAAAATAATTACATAAGACTTCGTTAATTTTTTCAATACTTTAAAAATATATTCATTATTTTTATTTTATGATAATAAATATAATTTATTTATAAAGTATAAATTAATCGAAAATACAACATGAAAGTGAATAAAAATATATTTATTCCAACTAAAAATCAAATTTATTTCTTCTTTTATAACCACGAAGGACAGTTTCTTGAATATTCGTAACCGGTGATAATAATGTAAGACTATCTTATTAAATGGCCACAATATGCATTGGTTGAGTTGTAAAATGGTAAACAATTTGGATGGCCACATTTAATTATAAATATAACATTATACTCACTTCATCATTAACTTCATCACATATAATTATTATCTCATATCCTTTGAAAATATATATTTTTTTCCTAATGATTCTCTTTCTGGTTATAGTATTTATTTGGAGAGTGATATTTATGGTATAATTAAAGAATATGGGATTTATCTTAGTGAATTTATTATTCCATTACACATATATACATTTGATGTTCCTATTTGTTGCAGTTCATATCAATAAGTTATATGTAATTATCTCTCTAAAAATAGTCTTTCTATGTGATCATAATAGAGAAGTCCTTATAAAATAATAGGGATTATATTAATAACATAAAATAATTTCCCGGATATTATGCACCCTATACACATCATAAAAATGTATAGCTATTCTCATCCATCAATATTTCTTTACCTACCATCCATACCAAAGACTTCAGATCAATTTATTATACCCAAAACATTTATTTAGTAATAAACCATTGTGCTCCCAGAAATTATTTTACCCCTAAGAAACCAAATATTATAAAAACCCCAAGTCTTAAATTCAAATAAAGTAGGATACCTAATAACATATTTTCTATAAAACACCATTAAAAAGTGAACTCTATGGTTCATAAAAAACCAAAATTTCCTCAATCTTTTTCAAACCCATGAAAAATCAATTTATTATGTAAATTAAAAACAATTATTTATAAAACATAATATATATTATTTGTGTAAAAAATAAATGAATAACATAAAAAAGGAATTATAATCCCTCAAACCGTCAATAATATCCACCTAACATTGTGAAATAGTGTATGATGATCCAAAACTACCGGTCAATTATTTGTGATAGTATATTATCTCTTAGACACTATAAATTTGAATTGGAAGTGATGATTATTTAAATAATGATCCAAAAATATATTTTCCATATCATATATCAAATCGAACGTAGGTGATCTATAATATGAGTGTGAATAAAAGATGTTAAATATTTATCTATGATAATATGATATTATAAAGACCAACCCCTTTTTCCAAAATATAAAAAAAATGTTTTCCACTTGAGAAGCACTAATATCAGTCCAAAAGAATATAGGATAAATTATAGGTTTATTTAGATATAAAATTTGTTTCATCAATTACTAAATGGGATTTAAAATTCAAATAAAAATACAAATCCTTAACACTCATGGATGAATTTCATGATTATAATAATCATGCATGTGATCATGAATATAGCTGTTTTTATACCCATATAGACTCTTCGGGAACAATTTTCATTATGCATGATATCCCACATGGTTTGGAAAATTTTCTGCTAAAAAATAATTTCCAAAACACTATAAAAAATTTACAAATTTCATCTTGTAAACTCTAAGATTTAGAAGATAATGCAATTATTAAACCCATAGTGTTAAAATCCTCTCCTATATTAGATTTTAATTCCCATTATTTTTTTGGGATTAATAATTATCAAATAAATCTAATAACTAATTCCAAATTCAAATTTCCTTCTCCTATATCTTCTCTATAATCAATCCATGTTTCTATAACAATATCATAGAAAAAATTCTTCTTAATCTCAAGATATTATCCTAAATATAAGAAATCCTTACATGTATTTATAGTTTTAATTTAACCACATCATAGGGAAATAATTATATTGAAACAGTTGGTACTTACTCAAATGAGATGCAAAAAACATGTAATTCATTGCAATAGAATTTTTTAGTAACTATTAGTAATGTTAAATATATACATATATAATTAAAATTTCATATGGACCCTTGTTATATGGGAAAAAATTCCCTACTTATATGAATCATATATTCCCCAATCATTGTGAAAATAGTAAAAAGAAATAATCCCCACTAAAAATCCCCAAATGACCATAGATAATGATAATAATGATATTAATTCTATTTTGGATTTGTTACTAATCATTTATAAATATTGTGAGGTTTATTTTTCATATCCATCACCATGATAGATCCCAAAACAAATATTGCTCTGGATTATACCCAACATAATGATGATCAATATATTCTTCAGTAATGTTCCACAAATGGATACACATAATCCAATGGAATGTAGACTGGGATATAGATTATTTATAATAAAAAATATGATCCATCTATGATCTCAAAAAATATATCATAAAATAAAAAAACATTTCCTCCAAAGTCAGTTGGTTCATTTCAATTTTTAGGTTAGTCTATGGATGATATGATTTAATAATATTTAATGGAGTTCATGTAACCTTATTTAGAATATAAATACCAATAAAATATCTTAGTATAAAAAGATAGATTATGGAACCCCATGATCAATAACAACCTCATATATACATACCATACCCATTTCCTCCAAAAATAATGTATCCCAAATAAGATATAAGTGTGATAAATTGGCGATTTAATCAATAATAACCCTTATAATTTCTTGATTATATGATGATCTTGGTAAAATGATAAAAAAATACATCATGTTGTCTTCTCATTTCCATATAATGATACGAAAAGGTTTCAATGTCTTACAAGATAATATTTCTTCACCTTTATCCAATGAAAATTCCAACACTGGGAGATATAATATACCAAATCCAAAATATCCATACACATTAGAAATATCGTATAATTCCATGATATATATTATATTGTCCTAGTGAAACATTATAACTAGATTTATGAAATTTGATAATTAAATACTTATTTATTCACAATGTAACCACCAGAGTTTTTTGAAAATAGAGAGTCATGTCTGCTACTAGAGACCCCCCTTCCAATGTCTCCCTACACATTTAAGTCATTACTAACCATTTTGTATTGTTCATTGGTTTTTTATACTTTATTTAGGTGTTCACAAAACATATAAGTAATTTTGATCTACTGTAACACTATTATAATTCTCTCTTGATGATCTTCTGGATGAATCTCTACCAATATACCCATCATCTTCCATTTCTCATATGATACTTTCACTTTTTGAGCATTTGGGATCATCACATATTCTAAAAAACACACATTTTATGATGTACCAGATATCTAAAAATTGATAGTTTAAATGTACTCATCAAGTCTTAATTTCATCATACACAAATTCCTCTAAAGGAATATATTCCTTTTTCTTTTATGATAAGAATATATCTTAAATGACTCTCAATATAGGTAATGTCTCAAATTATTCAAGTAGGATTAATATTTTCCAAATCCAAATCATGTGATGGGGAGTTCTTATCATGTTTCTATAACATCTATGACCCATAAAAACCCAAAATATCTCCTTAAATGATTATGAACACTAAAAAAGACAAGATAAATAAAAATATATTGAAAACCATTAAAAACATAGGAAATATATATACGATATTAAAATTTAGCTTTTTATTTTTCCCCTCAAAAGATATCTATTACTTCTCATCCCTCTCAAACTTCATACCTCTTTTTGGAAACACTATAAATATAGACGTTAACATTTAAATGTATCATATGTGGAACTGATAACAACATATGAATTCTTGGAAACATTTAATATCAAATACATTCTTTTCCCACTCCCATGACATCAAAAATATGACATTTGATTCTTACACTTACACACCCTTATCTAAAACCAAAATTCACAAGTGATTCACTTTTACCATTAAAAAAAGGAATGTGGAATGATTTATATGAATCTTATTCTCATAAAAAATCACTACAATAATATCCAAATTCTTTCCATAATCCTCCATCATTATAGAATATTTTAGAATATCATTCAAAAAAATCATTAGAAATAAGTCATGGTATATATAAAAGATATTATTTCTAACGGAAATAAAAATATTAAGAGTGTTAAAAACCCAAAATTTCATCTTTATGAACCCATAATGCCTCTACATTTACTTGAAATATATCTTTAGGACTTCTCCCCCCTTTACACTCAGTTATTGATATCCTAATCATAAATAGATATTCAAAAACAAATTAAGTCCTTTTAATAGATCCAAAAGATCATTTTAACAAGTTATATAGAATTTTTAACTCATTTACACCAAATTAAACTTATTATAGTCTATAAATAATCCAAATATACTGTCAACCCTGTAAGGAAATAGAAGTAGAATTAGTTATGTAAAAAAATTGGATGGAATAAAACCTTGTCTCTCCAAATCCTATAACTAAAAATTTAGATCTCTAAGGTATCTAGAAGCTATGTGACATAAGGGCAATGTAAACAGATTCATCCCATGAAATAAATGATGATATAAATCCGTGTATTACACTACTAAAATCTTATATATATTATATGTTCATATCTAGAAATTCCTTCTACCACTACTAGGAAGTAAAGGAATACATAGATTCTAATAATCCAAGAACCAATTAATCTTAACTAAATTTCCAAATACCTAAGGTCATTAATAACCATTCCCAAATTATCCTCTTGAATGTATTATTACTGATGTAATGTGAGAACACTAGAAGTAGTTAAATTAATTGAAAATTTATTCTAAAGAAATCAATATTGTACATAAAATTAACCATCACATCCATTATAACTATGAAATAATAAATGTTAATCTTCAAAACATAGAATATCCAAAATATATTGTACAATGATCATAATAAAATTATATTGACATATAAAACATCATCATGCTCTTTATCTAGGAGGGATTTCAATATTTCAAGAATAAGACATTATCCACATGTAATTTCCACTGGCGTACTACTTGTGTATTTATAAATGAATGATACTCACATGTATCAAAAAAAATCATTTTTACGAAAAACATATAAATTACCTCCCACTATCATAGATCCTTCCACATTCATTTAATATTCATGATCTATAGAAGAAAATTATTTTTCCCCTTCGAAGCCTGACCCAGATGAGTATTACATCCATTCCTAGCATGTAATTCAGAACCTCCATTCTATGATTTCTATAAATACATACTAGATCTTGGTATCTTTTGGGAACATCATTTTCATTTTATCTCATGTTTAAATCCATTAACTTATTAAAATACATAGGATTCCAATACTGATGACATATCCTCAAATTTTTGGAAATTTCAACATCTAGTTTATGTGTTCCAGAAAGAGTAACTCCAATGTTTTATCTTACCTTGAGGATAACATGATATCCTTTTTTTATTTTAACCACCCCTCTATTGGCCATCATCTCACATCCTCATGTACCCTTTGGATAAATTGCTTCTTCAATGGGATGGGGAAAGTTGAATTTATGGCGTGCACGCCAATCATCTGCCTCACCCATTTCTTCATTATTTACAACCACACTATAGATATGTATTTCAAGATGAATTTTATTTTTATAGACCTCAATTTGAAGAGTCTCAAACAATATTTTTTCCCTGCGACTATCATTAATGATCAAATCTATTATAAAGTGATATAATTTCATAAAGTGATAAGTAGAATCAAGAACTATAATGTTCCATTACTATAACTCTAGGAAAAATAAAAAATTTGTTATCATAATTATCAATAGATATAAATATTCCTTGAATTTATTTTAAAATCCATTACTTTTTATATCATTATCCATCATCACATACAAAACTATCTCCCACCACGATGGAATTTCTTCCACATGAAAGTAACCAGTGAACTCCACCTTCAACAACTAAGAAGTATAAATATGATCAAAAATTCAGTTAATCCTCCCCAAAAGATACTCAACTTCCTACACTCTACCATCACTTATATAAAATAGAGGCTTTTTATTTTGGAACAGTAAAACATGATCCAAATAATTAGGTTTCTCTATATATGGATTATTTGAAAACACTATGATCACTTTCACAAATGTTTTATGTAATGTAGGTATGACATAAATAATAATAGAAGTACATTTGTAATATCCTCAATATACATATTCATTTCTACTTTTGAGTGAATAATATCTCTATATTTATTTTTCTCTAAAAAATTAGAAACAAAAAGATTATATGAATACCTTTGTGGCAATCACCGCTGAAAAAATCAGAAAGCATATAATGAAAGATATATTCCCTAAAAAAGGTTTGTTTACATAAAATATATTGATTTATTCTTCTAGAAAAATCACACAAGAAACAAAAATAACTTTTAACTAAAATCATTCTCAAAACTAAGACTGTTCATTTAACTAAAATAACATGTACTGAAAATAAATAGTTTGGAAAATATGATTCACATGAATGATAATTCTATACATTCATATAGTGATTCATGAATATATTTTCTATCCTAATCCACCATGTGTGAAGGAACATAATATTTACAAATTATTAACATCCTATAACGGAAAATTTCTATCACTTTTCATACCCAAAATCATTTTTAACACTAATGTTTCCATAAAAAAGGTAGATCTTTAATTTTATGGGTACCACATGAGTTTCAATTGAACATGGGTTAATTATTAACAACTTCCCGAGACCTACCCTCTAAAACCATACTCTAATAAAATTTTTATTAGCCCTTACAATGAACCCACATTTTGAGACCTGATTGGGATCTCTATAAGGCCCAAAACATGTTCCTTGACCACAACAGTCCAGAAACTATAATAAATGGATATATTAATTCATTATGTAAAAATTTACCGACTAAAATAAAATATAATATATACAAGGCTCCGGCCTTAAACCTTACTCAATTATTGAATTAAATGAATAATTCACATTGAGGATCTTTTCAGGTTTAGAGTTTTAGAGAATTAGGTCAAAACTATTACATCTCAAAAGATTACATAGTAGACACTTCTAATAAGTTTCCATAACCTAAAAAAACATAAAAAGAAACATTTCTAGTTCCATGTTTTAGATAGCATGTCTTTCCTTGATCCCACCCTTGACCCTATTAATCTTTATGTCCTATGGAAAACATTTCAAAAACATGGTATGAGCATAAAAAGCCCAGTAAAGGATACACAATAAAAGAAACCGGTTAGTTTTTCAAAACAACAAGTAAACCATGTATACTTTACCAAAGTTATACTTTTCACCATTATAATGTAGTAAAAACTCTTCACTTAATAAAAGACCATTGCTTACCCTTTTGCATCCAAAAGATTACCATAAAACCCATATAAAGATCAGATAACATATAAAGGTAACTTGGGACATAAACATACTTAAGTGGAATAACCATATGGTCAACTTCCACACATAGTGAATGGAATAGCCATACTGCCGACTTCCACACATACTCAATGGAATAGCCATACGGCCGACTTCCATACCCAATGCATTGGAGGTTATAACGTAACCACCCGTCCTGGTATTCACGGCACCACCCGTCATATGGTTTATCACGTAACCACCCGTAAAATTTCCAAGTACCATCATTACACATAAATATTTAGAATATAAACATTTCAATAACATCATTTCATTTTCAATCACAATAAGTAATTCCCAGATATTGAATTAATCAATCCATTTTCAAAAACCATTTAAAAGAGATTTTTGAATCAAAGTGTCCCATACCCCTTTGAAGCTTTTAATGGAATAATAATTTTAAAACACTAATGTACATATAAATAAATAATGAAAACCATTTTGAAAACATGGGCATTAAAGATAATGATTTATAATAATAAATCTTTAAAACATTTAAAATGTTATTTTTGTTAAAGAGTTTTTAACAAAATGAGAGACTCTTGAATACAAATAACTGTGGAATAACATTTAATCCGAACAATATAATATCATGAGAATAAAGGGATTCATGATATAATATGTAAAAGGAGAGTATAAACACCATATAAGAGTGAATTGGTGCATAACAACAATGAAGTCTCAAAAGAAATGTAAAATGAGGTGAAATCCATTATAAAAAGGTATCCTTAAATTAAGGATACATCAATCTCATAATTATGTATGAAAAATATAAATACACCCAATATAAGTGAATATTAAGTGGAAAACAATCAATGTTAATTCACACATATTAATATAACAACATATTCAAGGAGTAAAAGTTTATCCCACAGAATCAAATTTGGGTTAAGAAGTTCCCTTTCAAAAATTTGACAACCTAACGGCGTCACTTCAAAACTCAGAAAAAGAGTTGATGAGAGATAAAAAATGGTATCTCATCACATGGACATAAAATTTACATCAATAAGGATATATGAGAACATATCCCAACATAACAATATGTTAATTAAAAGACCCAACAAAATGAGTCTTTTAAAAGTCAAGGGTGAAAGGTTCCCTTACCGACTTGGGTATCTTTCGAAACATACACCCCTTGAAAGAAAGACAATACATCATTGATGTAAATACTCAAAAACGAATTTATATTACACAAAGAGTAGAATAATGTGAATTACATACACCACTCAAAGGAAATTGTGGCAAATGTAGCATAAATCTCATGGGAATAAAAGTGAGATGAAAAATCCCTTACGAAAACTCGGCAGCCTAACGACGCCACTTAAAACATCCAAAATGGATTTATGAGAGAAATTAGGGTCTCTCATCATATTAACATAAATTTTAAAGAAATAGGAATATAAAAGAACATCCCCCAACATAACAAAGAGGATCTTAAAAGAAGTGACAAAAAGGAGGGTACTTAAAAAGAAAGAGAGAGGTTAGATCTCTTATGAAAATTCTGCAGCCTAACGGCGCCACCCAAAACATTCAAAATGGATTGATGAGAGATAATAGGGTCTCTCATCATATGAAAAATAAAAATTACATTAATAGTAATATAAAATAACATCCCAATAAAAAGCAATATGATCTTTAAAAGGAATTACATAAAAGAGCGTACTTAAAAAGAAAGAGCGGAGTAGGATCCCTTACCTCAAGTCCAACTTGTCCTGTTCATTTCATTATATTCCTAAATAATGAACATTGGTCAATTTTTAATTGCTTAAAGAACTCCTATAGAGATTATTATTCAGTTAATATCACATATTTTAATGTTATAATAATTGGTTAATAATATGAGTTCATATCAGACGTTTTTGTTGATGTTTGGTACATGAGTCAAAAATTGAACTTGTTGGAAAATAATTTTCCAAGTAGTTATAGGTAAATAATATCCAGAATAGAATTGATGTTTTAAATATCATATATAACCAGTATATATTAATTTTATACTATTCTATAGAATTTGGAGATAAAAATTAAAAGCACCGGTCATGGAGACGGTAGGCCGTACGTACGCATTAATGCTGCTTTCATTTTTTTTGTCATATTAATGGAATTAAAACAAAATGAGAGATATATATATGTTATAATTCCAGAATTATATCCATAATTTATATGTAATATATTAAATATATATCCATTATATATATGTACTTATAATAGTACATAACATTTTGAGATAAGAAATGAAATGTACCGTTCATAGAGACGGTAAGCCGTACGTACGCATGAACGCTACTTTCATTTCTATTTCATAATAAATGGAATTAAAACATAATGATACATAATAGAATTTTAATTCCAGTATGTTATCATATATAATATCATTAAATATATCCTTTATACGTACCACATACGGTATTAACGAATCAAATCACTTTGAGGGGGCGGTAGTCTGCACTTCCTTAAATGATGATATCACGTTTACCCATAATGGAAACCATAAAGGTATGCCATAAACGAAGAATACAGAATCTTAATTAAAACATAAACATATTATATATCATATATAAATAAAGTTTCATCTTAATTTCCACCTTTGAAGGTGTTAGAATAATGTTGAACAATCATCATTTCGTGAGGCAGAAATTCACCATCCACAGAAACAATATGTTATTTAACCATTAGATGTAGGTTTGTGTAAGTGTAGCTCGAATCCTTCTTATAAAAACATCTTAGTATATGGAAGATACTGGAGTTGTTACAATAGAAATGAATAAAAAGAGTTTATGGGGTTGGAGAAGCAAAATAAAACAAAAGGAATCAAGTGAAGACATTACCTTAAAATCGGGTAACTCCGTTTGGTTTGAGCCCAAAGGATTTCTTGGGAATACTTCTGCCCAAAGTGAGGCTTCAAGGAGTAAGAGATAGATGTGGAGAGACGGAATGGGCAGGTTTGGCCAAGCCAAAGGCTTTGGAAGTGTGGGTAAGGTGGTAGAGGTGGGGGATTTTATAAGAGAAGTGGAGGGTCACTCTTGGAAAGTAAGGAAATGTTACATTATTTTAGAATTTTTTTCGGATATTAATGGTCCCACATTGATGTGTTTCGAGGATAATATGATAAGGGTTCTAAATCCACCCATCCAATAGGTTTTGGACATGTGTAGGACTTAGATATTACATGATCTTTTCATTTTATTTAAATTGTTAAATAATGAGGTCATCGCTACATCAACAAGATGTCATAAATAATTTATTTATTTAATGTCTAAAAATTATAAAAAAATATCCTGATATATGAAATCTTTTTATCTTTCTAATGAATATTTATAGTCAAGATTCAGACTAGTATAACCCCATATAAAAATTATTTTAGTAAAACAACTCATGTTTGTGTTATTTTTATTTTAACATTAAATAAAAAGGTATTATTGTCATTTTCCAACTACAGTGGCACCATGGGGTCCCCAAGTTGACCCATGGATTTTCTTGTTCATCCATGACACATCCAATAATGTTAGCACATGTGTCAAGTACATTTCATATTATTACAACATTATTTTTACTTTAAATTACAATAATTACCTCTAATCGCGATTAAAAATATAATAAGTTACTATTCACCAAAAAATTATTTTAATCTCCTTGAACCACATTTTACTTCTTAATGACAACCATGTATGTCGGATTTTTGAAATTCAAAATACAGAGGTGGTAAAATTTCATTTAAATGAAAAAACAGTTTTTTAAGTACCACTTAGTGGTTTCACTATTCATCAAAAATTGATGTTTTTCAGAAAAATACCATAACTTCACCCTAAGATATATTTGATATTCCAAATTCAAAAATGAATTCAGTTTTAAAAAATTCAAAACATATAAGTTTCATTAATTAATTTAATAATTAATTCCCGCTGTCAGAGAAAATAGCGTGTTTTTATGAAACAATATGTATCAAAAGATTGACACTAGTTTAAGTCAGATTTCAAAGTGAAATTAATTCCAAATACCACTATTGGATTTAATGGTAAAAATATTTTCTAATTTCACTTTAAAACCAATTAAAAATATAACATAATAATTTAAATAAATTAGATTAAAAATAGGTTTTGAATTAAAATACAACATTTTACACTATTCATTAAAAAATGAACTTTATCGGAAAGATACCAAAAATTTACACAAAGTAAATTTTGATGTCCCAATTCTAAAGAAAAGTTCTATTTGGTCCAATAGAATGTATAAGAGCGAAAAAAAATATATTTAATGACGGTTCTCCATCAAAAGGTGATAAATGAACCTTTAGTGAAAATTAGGGCATATATGCCTAAAATTGAATTCTTTCCGTATTTTAAGCCTTTATATTTTATTAGATAAAAGTAAAAACATTTAAAAAACATATATAATCATATTTTAGTTATTTCTATCCTTTCCCTCCAATACAACGGCTATGTGTTAACTACCATTTAAAATAATATTATTTTATTACTAGTGTGCAACGTAAGATTTCAATGAAACTCTTTGTTGCGTATCGGGTACGGTATCGAACATAACAACCCTTTAAAGTAATATTAATATTTTATTCACATATATGGATAAATATAAAAATGTCATATTCTTTATTTACCTAGGTTGTTACAATATATACATAAATGAATTTTTTTAAAATTAAAACATAATCATTAAAATATATAAAAAATAAAAACTGAAGTCAAACTGATTGTAGTGGAAAAATAAAATTATGCAGGACCTAGAATAACATGAAAATATAAGACTAAAAACTCTCATAGCACAAGATTAATCCAACTAATCTATCAAACATGACCAGAAACTACCGCATTAACTAGGATTAAGGCACCTTATATCAACCAATAATGAATGATATAGTCTTTCCATTACTTTCATCATGACTTAAGACATCTAGACAAAGACTAATATATGTGAGTAAGTGTGTGTATAAAAACACTCAATAGGATTCCCCATGACTCTCATTCAATATAATGTAAGATATAATCCTGATCAATTAAACAGTTCTATAATATTCACGATATCATATTTTAGTAACAAATTTCTATACTTTTTATAGAAAGGAAAGAAAAGAATAAAATTAAAATAATGCATTTTATTATTTTATCAATAACCATGTAAAACTATATTTTATCATTATTGATACTAATACATTATATAACCAATATATACATGGATTTCATGAATAATAACTAAATAGTTTACTAAAAATTATACAAATAACAAAGTATAACATTTTTTAGATTGTCCCTCAACCCATTTTTTCTCAAATATTGTGACTCTCCTCGTCAATGTAAAACATTTTCATATAGATTCATGTAAATTACCATTACCTTTCCCTTCTATAAGTAACCAAAACATATCGATCGTTGTAGATCTTTATATAGAACTATTTTTCTTACAAAAAATAGTTTACCCTATAAAAAAATCCCAAAAAACAATGTCATAAATTAAACCAAATTAATATTAAAAAAATTAATTTTTATAAAACATAATTTCGAAAACTATATAATTTTTTATGCCCAAATAACATGATTCAAAATCATTTTTCAATTCCGTAAAATAAAAATTTATTAAATTAATTAAAAATAACTATTTTATAAATTCTAGAAAAATGAAAATGGTCAAAAACTACCAAAATCACATCAAAGGTATTTATAATCCACCCTATACTGAGTTAGGGAAACCTATATTAAATAGTTAATGTGGGATGGACAAAAAAACTGTGTCCAATATTTTTATTAGTGATATCTTCCCTCAAATAGTAAAAATTATAACAATATATCACGTTTATTTTTCTTATGATCCAAATTAATAATTATAATATTATTAATAAAATTATATGGAATTGATTTATCAATGTTTATAGGAAATAAAATGAGTTATAAAGATTGATCAAATAGAATATAGGATCACCGAGAACAAACCTTTATTCCGAATTTGGTTTGAATAAGCCTATGAAAAATTGAGTGATTAGCTAGTATAGATGTACTAGTGTCACCTCAATGGTACCCTAATTCCTTACCAGACATATTTAGATTGATGATCAAAGTTAGGGTTTATAAATGGGATTTGATAAAATAATATATGTTATAGTACCTAACATGTATAGTAAGGCAAAACTATTAGAAAAATAGACATCTAATAGTACTACCCATACTGGGATAAAGTTCTTATGCCACATAGGAATATTATATGCTAATCATGATCATATATCTAATCATATAACCTCTTATATACTAACATTTCTTAGCATGGTTATGCAATAATTATTTTCTAAATATAAATGTAACTATGTTTATCACCTTAATTAAATAATATTTGTAAATATTAACATAGAACCATGAATACAAAAAATAAAACTCCCCTTTAATACTACGGTGTTACACGTATCATGTTCATATTTCGTTTTCAACATATATAGTTGATAATTCTCCGTTAAATTTACAAAAATATTTTTTTCATTCTTATATAAGAATTAAATTTCATTATTCTAACATAAATATTTAGTTTTATCCTCCCTCAAAAATTAGTGAAACATTTCATTATAATATTTCAATTACATAACTGTGTCACAAAATATAGAATCGTAACTTTCAAATATTATAATATCAATGAAAATTGTTTTTTTATATTCCATCTAACAATAATAACAAGAATTTTTTTTACCCTATTCATAACTAATGTACCTCAATATTAATTATTTTGAGTTATATTCATGATGGAAAAAATATTTAATTCCTTAAATTTTATGTTTAAGAATAATTCCATACTCTATCCAATATATATGAATATTCAAAAAATATATGAAATTAGTAAATGTTCTAAAATAATTTCTTTTTATATAATGAAATATTAAATTAAAATGTTTCAATATATATCTATGAGTCCACCCTTCATGAATTACTTTTTCCTCGCTAATATGAAATCATATACATAATTTAATTAAAAATTTACCAATGTAAAAACAGAATAAAATTATAATTCAAATCATCTATTAACTCATCATGATATATATATGAATTAATTGTCCTTAATTTATTTTGTCCAATAATTTGCATATATTCTCATACTTATACACATGAAAATTTTTTACCTACCGTCTCAAATGTATTTATTCCTTCACTCAATATAGTGTATGAACAAATTTCATATTTATTACATCATGTATTATTTTCATAATATTTTTCAATATATAATTTCTCTACTAATTTTAAAAAAGATAAACTGTCAATCAGAAGGAATGTTTTCATGGTTCTTCTAAAATTATTGGTTGGTAGTTTAACTTTGAAAATTAATTGATAAAACTAGGATTTTGACTCTTTAAGTATAATGAATGACATATTGTTGATACTCCTTGAAAATATTTCTCCTTTTTCTATTTCTATAATATCACTAAAAATAATAACTTGTTTAACTTATTATTATTTAAAAATTGATAAACTAAATAATAAATTCCTTTATATATTTTTTCCTTTATTATAATTTTTATTCAATGATAAAGTTGAATAATCATATATCAAATATTGTGTGAATTTATTTTACCCAATGTAACGAATAACACCATGACATCATTCAAAAACATAAAACATCATGCATATATTTCCATTAAGTGAACCTTTCCTCACACTTACCATTCATTGTAATCAATAAAAATAATTAATAGTATGTTAGGAATGAATTATATGTTTTTAAAATTTCTATCATAATTTTATTTATGGTATATAAGGTAAAAAATTGTTAAATGTAAAGGTGTATCAATAAGATTCGATATGGAAAGAAAAATAAAATTAAAAATAATTTTAACATAACATAAAAATATTATTTGTTTTGAAAAATATTTAAAATATTATTTGATTAGTATTTCATGGATTATTAGATTCAAGAAAAATATAATTGTAATAATATGTCAATACATTTTTTAATATTATTATGATGATACATTTTTATTGGAAATTATCATTTATATAGGCTTTACATTTTATAAAATACCATATTATTGTTTAAAAAATCAATGAATAAATTCATATCAACAAACAAAAAAAATTTGACTATTAAAAATATTTTATTTTTATATGTAGCATTGTAACACAAATTGAAAAATGAATTTTACTTTTCTCAATGATAACTTAAATAAAAACAATAAATATATATATTGATTCATTCCCAAAATATTATTCTTGTAGTTCCATAATGTAATTAAATTATATATCTACAAGACAAAAAATAGATATAATACAATGATATACATGGTCACTCAATTATATATAGCATAATCTAATTGGATCTCTACTTTAGTAAAGTCCTATAAATTTTCACTAAAAATAATATATTTGTTAATATTAATCATGAAGCTATATGGAAAAAATGGGTAAACATTTGTAACAACATATAGAGCACTGTAATGAGAATGAAATTTACCATGATTAGGATTAATAGATGAATTAGAAATGAATACATTATCTCAATCTATATTCTCATTCTAAAATAATTAAATATTTATTTAATGCTTTTTATTTTCCATATAAAACATGGAATTATCATATAAATTCATTCTTATCAATTTAGGATCCTATAAATGAGGTTTTCTTTTCACACCCACATCCATCGAAATAGTATATTTCTACTTAACACCCAAAAAAATAATATATTAAACATAAATTTGAAAATGATAGGATTACATTTACATAAACTAATTGAGATAAATATATATATAAGTTTTGAATGTTATTTTATATCACCACAAAGAATCATATAGCCTTTTACTTCTTTATTTTCTATTTGTTTGAACCGTTATTTCAAAAATACTTTTACTCTCTCAATTATAATCCACTTCTTGGACATTATTATTTAGTTGTTAAGTGGTAGACATATTAATTTTCTCATCAAATATTTTAAATATATGTTATAGAAAATAGTTAATTTATCACTAAATATATAAATTAGAAATCCATGTCTTTAGAATAAATTTGATCACAAAAAATTCATTATAATATGATCATCGTCATTCCTAGTGATAATTTGTTGAACACACTCATAAAAATATTTTATTGGCCAAATAATATTCAAGTACCCAAAACAATTGTGTTAGATACCTATAAAGTCCATTCTATACATATCAAGTAAGTTATAAAATAAAAATTATACTAGGGAACTTAATATAACCTTGAATCGTTTAAAATAAAATTTCATTAACAGCATGATATGAAATAATAGTCTGAATCATTGAAAATACATACCTATTAAATATTTCATACAATAAATTTATTTCCTTTCATTAGGGATAAATTTTTCTAAATAAATAAGATAATTGGATATTATAAGTATTAATTATATCATATAGTCAAACTAGAAAATTTTTAATAACTTGATATAATCCAATATTCCATAGATATGAGTCATTGCATAAACAATGATTCTACAAACTATACAAAATTTAATATATATACTTATTAAAATAAAAATTATTTTTATATGTAACCATGTTGTTAACAATGTCAATATATTAATTAACAATGGTTTCCACTTCATGTCAATTATTATATGGAAATATTTCTATAATGGGATTATAATATGGTATTTAAATTACTACAACATTTGTAATTATATGAATCTAGCTAGCTAACAATTTCTAATTACCACTATTATCATTATTTTAAAAATAAAAATCATAAATATGTAAAATCCATATGATCATTATTTTATTTTCTTATTTTTTATTAAAAATATTCCCACTTGAGACAAAGTCATTGATAATAATTTCACTTAAAACAAAAATAAACTATAAATTTTTTTGAGAGAGAATAAAATTGTTAAAAAATCATTATTTATTATTTTTCCATTAACCTCAGTATAATCCAATGTTCTCGAGGCATAATCTATGAAATAATATTTATTATCCACTCTCAATGATAGCATATCTCCAAATAAATATTAATGGAATTATTTATAATCATAAATAAAATTTTCCACATATATAGAAGAATTATGGGTAGAGTTATGAGATTTATATTAAATTAATGAATAGTTTTCATACAAAAGTCATCCAAAACAATGGTATTATCCATTGGTATCATCCTTGGCAATAGTTTTCAACTTCTAATAAATATTTTTCTATACCTCCTACAATATGTGGTGTGTCCGAACAACAATATCACCTCTCTCACACATTAAGGATTTGTTAAGGAATATATAATATCATGTCTCTACTTACCATTGTAAATTAATTTCCAAAAATAAAATGACTAAGTACAATACTTATTTCCTTTGAAAAATTTTACTTTAGAATGTTAAAAATATTGTTTTTTTTCAAGGATTTTTGAAGACAGATCCTTGACTAGAAAATAAATACATAAAATAACATCCATATATATTGAATTAATTCATATGTATATTAATAAAAATGGTCAATAATAATATAAAAGTCCATATCATACAAATTTATAAATTTTTATAAGCATTAAAGCACATTTAAGGAATTCACCTACAAGAAAAATATATAAAAATATACGTAAATATGGTTTTCTTCAAGTCCTTATGGGTAATGGTAATTTTTAAATACCTTTAATATCTATATAAGTAGAAACAATTAGACTATAATAAAATCCTATCAAAGATTTGTTTAAGAATATGAAATGATATGTGGCCATTTCTTTTCACTTGGTTCAAATGTCCCATGTCTATATAGAATCTACATTTATTATTCACCCTATTTTGAAATAAATCTAAAAATTTATTTTTTATAGTTATGCATCCACTATTAAATAGAAGGGTTTACATTTGGAAAAGCCATTATATTTATAGGGTAATAAATATTACTCATGAATGAAAATTATAGTTTCCACTTTAATTAACTACATCAAAAGAGTGGGACAGAATCTCCTTCGATTCTTTCAAACTGGTTATGTGTTTCACACAAATAAAATCATATTCATATAAATTGTTAGAGTTATGATTATAATTTCTGATGAACTAAAAACTCATAAATTATTATTCAGTCCATTTAAATAAAATATTCTATATTCATTATTTAAGGATATATTTTGTGAAATTATTGCATGAACTTTCTCATCCTTCACTAGAAAATAACATTTCTTGTTTTTCAGATATATTTTATACTCTAAAGTTAATGTAAAATAATAATCACCTTATTTTAAATAAATTAATTTAAGTATAGATAACAAAAATTCATTAACCATGTGAATTCAACGAGTTTTCCCCAACATAAAATTCAATCTACACTAAAGTATGACCAATATAATGGATATACTATAATGTATCATTTATAAAATATTTAGAAAGTTAATTTGAAAAATAGACATTATGGTCTTCAAATAAACTATAATTTCTATAATTAAAATTAAAATCCTGAATACAATCATTATTAGTGGTAAATTGATCAATATTTTATGATTTATTTCAAATTTTTTTATGTCCATACTCAAGATCCATGTTATTAAAAGCTGAATCAACTATATTAACATAGAAATTTTAATTATAAGATAATAAAAGGTTCATTACATATAATTTGTTAGTTTTAACTATATGATCAAAAAATTACATTGATAGGGTACCTTGATGAACAAATATATTTTATTTTATAGTCTTTCCAAATAACCCTCCTAAATTAATTGTGCATGACTACTTATTTTATTTTTCTATATATTTACCACATAAAAATAAATTGAAAAAACTTGATACATTACCTTAAAATAAAATCTAAAATCACCCTATCTAGTCTATCAATTATCCTATTATCTATCTAAATAAATATTCTTTGTGGCCTTATATTTCCATCATTAAATGTAGGATAAATTAAGTGAGTAATAACCTTTTTAGATGCACCTAAATATGAAATATATTTAGTTAATGGTAAATTATCAGGGGTAAAATGTATTTTTGAATTTTTATTGATAGGTAACTTCTTTTATAAGGTGGGTTGAATATGATTAAACAAAATCCACTCCATGTAACTCTTTCCTCTCCATTAAACAACCTCTTATTATTACACATATCCTTCAATACATTTGAAAACATGGGAATCTTTGTAACTACATAATGTAATAGAATGATAACATGACTAACCCAAAAGGGAATGAAATATCATTTTAAACATTATTTCATTGGGTTTATTATACAGTTATTATCTCTCTAAAATAGTGATAGAGCTCAGAGAACATCTGATTAATTATCCAACACATTATTTACCTTCTATTTATCATTATTATTATTTTATTATATTGAATTTTGTACTATAGATGAATTTCAATTATAGTCATCATATTCATCCATTTATGGACTTATTGATTACGAGTCATCCTCATGATGAATTAATTCTCATAGTGTGACTTATGGTGATTTACTTTTTATACCACTCTATAATGTGATAACACTCAATCAGCATTATATATAGGGTTCAATATATACTATTAATATTATTTTCTAAATAATTTATTATTAATACCATTTATGAAGATAACAATGAACTGTAGTGATTATAGTTATTGTCAATGGAGAATGATATCTGTCAATATATGATGGGGTTGTTGAAGATCCCAATGACTGAAGAGTATGAAGTATCCTAGAATAATTAAAAGGTGTACTTTAATAGTTCCTTGGGATTGAGATATATCATCGAAGAATCATTTTCTCATTTGATATGTTGAGTATGATCCATTTATGTAAATAAAAAAAGTTCTCTTCAGTTGTTTCCTTTAGGAATGGTGAAAAGGGAGAAGGATTATAGTATTTCTTATAGATAATTCATAAAATAATAATATAAATCATCTTATATAAGTATAATGATTTTTTTTTATTATAATGGATTAAAGATACATTTCCTTGGATAAAGGAAGAAATATTTACTATAGGTTTCAAATAATATTTAAAAGATAGTATCTAGAGGAGTTGAGAAAAGTTAGATTTTAGAGGGGATATAAATTAGATAGTAGTTCATGATTACATTAAGAGTTTCATGTTATCAAAATATTATTCAGAACATATTCCTAACAATTATTGTTAATATATCTAATAAATAGTTTAAGTTGGATGATGGATTAAAGAAGGTTGAGTTGAATCAATAAGTATTAAGGTGGTGAAGGTCATTGAATAATTCTTGAAGAATTACTATATGATGAAAAAGGATTTTTAAATGAGGTTGATGAAATATAAAATTATTATATAAATTTAAATAGTAAATTTAGGTTGTATTTAGATTTTTTGGAATAGTAGGAGAATCTTTGATAAGTTTTTTAAGAACATAGAGACTAGAAAATAAGAGAAGGAATTCAATGTGTAAGGGTTATATAAACTATGAAGATCAAATAGTTTAAAAATTATAAACTCTGACTAGGATATGAAAGTTTCATTAAACTCATATATAAGGTCCTATATCAGATATAATGTTTAAATTTTTCAATATACTATGTACACCCTGAGATACATAAATGTAATATGTTTATTTCGTAAAGGTAACTCGGTGAGTAGAAAAAATTTCAAAAATTACAAATGTTATGATTGAAATATAAGAGTGACACATTCATACATAGAAGATTTATAATTGATATGTAAAAGTTTATCTTTTAGAAAAAAATTTACTATACAGATTTCTAAAAAATAATTACGAATGTTGTCCCAAATAATTTTTTTTTGTTTTTCATACAAGAGTTAAACATCAAAATTAATAACATTTGTTATGATTCGTGGTAATAATATGGTATTCACATCATGAATAATAAGACCACTAGGTGAATATGTCTGATGATGGGAGTCAAAGATGGTTTTGAGATTTGAGATACATTAATGTTGTCATGAAGAATTTCATAACATGGGGAATGTGAAATTGTTTTGTGAAAAGATCATATTTAATCACCCCTATCAAGTGACTACATGATACTTCTATGGTATGTCAATTGGTATCCAATATAGATTATATTTTTATTGATTGGATAAACAATTTTTTCATGTCATCTTTATCAAACATTATTTTTGTTTAAATATTGAGAGTTTTTATAAGACCATCAAATGAATAATTAAATTTCAATCTCTATTAAATAAAAAAATGAGTTTTTGGACTAATTTTTGAATAACAAGAAGAAAATATAGGCCGATAAACTAAGATATGTATCATAGTAAAGATAATTCATCACTTCATGAAGGTAATAATAGTTGTATTTTTTTACAGCTATTAGGAATCATAATCTAAAAGATTAATTATAAATCTATAAAGTGGATAAGTAGTTTTCACTTATTATTAATGGATTATGGGTTGATGTTACGTATCACATGATCATTGTTCCTTATAAATATTATACTCATATATTTGACTTCATAAAATTTCTATATAATGGTAAATAGGATCTTATAATGGATGAAATATTTATGTAAAAATATTTCAAAATAAGGTTTCAAGATTATGACACTCTCATTAAAATGTTGGATGATGGGAAACAACCTTCATTGATCATTGACGATAAATATCACATGGTTGAAGAATAATTGAAAATTTAAATTGATGAAAAAATGATATAATAAAATCTTATAAAGAAGGGTTCCATGCATCATAAGAATTTCAAATATATGTTGCTGGTATCAAATATTCTCAATTGAAGATGAAATAAAGAAAAATTAAGGATATATACACTTAATTATATGAATTTATAATGATTCATGAGACATATTTTCTAAATAAGAAAATTTTAATGTCGATGGAAATAATTTGAGGATGAGATGATTTACCATAATATAAATGGTTTTGAATTTGATGTTAAACTGACAAATATATAGTCAATATGTGTTGAGACATTATAAATAACAGATAAATAAGATGTTGTGTGAAAAACATCTCAAAATAATACTGTCTCTTAAGAAAAATTTACTAAGGTAAGGATGATATTAATGTCATCTAATGTTCTCTCTATGTAATATCATATAAAAAAGATACCCATGATCCAAAAATTATGATTGTACTTATGTTCTTTCATTGGCTAATGTAGTTTTCAAAATGAATTCATGAAATATATTTTTGGATAAAATTAAAAAAAAATACACTATAAAATTGAGGGTTGAGGAAAGTATGTCTGTGAAAATCATATCTTCATGAATAGTCCAAAATAATGATATTTCCAATTAAAAATAGTAAACTAAGAAATATAATCATATTTTATTATTGAATAAGTCCATTATTACTTAGTAACTATTATTGTTATCTAATGTCAAGACAAACATATATTGAATTTTGGAATAATATTTAAATTTAGGAAGGTCATATAATAACTACATTGAGTTGGATAAAGTTGGAAAAAGTAAATCTTCATTAAAAAAGAGAAACTCATTTGAATCAAACAAATTTGATTTTTTGGGAATAGAAATTTAAGTGGTCATTATGATAATTAGTGCTAGTATAAAACAAAGAATCAGAATTAATATACATAAAAAAGAGTATACCATATAATATGATATAGAAAATAAATGGAAATGAGTTCACCTTGGGTTATAAACAAGTAAATAAATGTTTTAATAAAATTAACCCTAATTTTAATTCTAAAATAGATGATAAAAAAGAAGAAATTATAGTACATTATGAGAAGAGGACATATCTTGGATAGATTCAAAATATCCCTGAATATCATTGTTGAATGTATACAAAAAAAATTGATAATCATTTTTGGAACAAAATGAAAGGATTTGTTTTATTGAATATATCTATGTTAAAGAGTACTAAATTTTTACCAAAATAGGTAAATCAATGTTTGTTTAGAAATCATATGGAACATCCATAAAGGTTAATCATGTTACAAAATAATATTGGACCATTTTTAGACTCAATTATAAATTACCATAAAGATGGTATAATCAAAAGAGAATGAATGTTTTAAAGTTTAACAAGTGATTCTACTTGATGAAGAAATTGAATTTCATGGGAGTTTTTTACGAAATAATTACATGAGAGTTATTCAGAGTTAATTGAGAAGATAAAAAAAGACCAGGCAAAATACCAATAATTTTATGAAATTACTAATTGAATAAAATGAGTTTTTAATAATTAATGATATCTCTCCATGGATTTCATGTTCATTATTTTCTATGGTGAATTATCCACTTAAACATAATGTGAATTTTGAAGAATGAATGATTTCAATTTCAACCAAGAAGGTTTATAATATCAAAGTAAAAGGTGGATATAGAAAAAATATTTTCCTTATGATTGGTGACAAATTTGAGAAGAGCATTTAGGTTGAGAAGAAAATACCAGACATGTTTCTCTCATTAAAGACTAATATAGGAGTTCACATTATTACAAAATTTGTCTGTTTACTCATATTTATAATTCTAATTATGGGTGATTGATAAATTTTATAAATTAATTTTTTAGTAAGAACATAACATTAAGAATCAACCATTACAGAGTGATTTAAAAACTATTTCCTTATAATATTTCAAAGTGTAATATTAAAGAATATTTTATAAAAAAATATCATGAAGAGTTTTTGGAAATTTTTTCAACAAATATGATGAAAATTATTTTATATGAAATCTGATGTATTTTACCAAATAATTTTAAATTATTAAGGTGTCCAAAAAGAGAAAAAATTGATCATTTATTATGACACAAGTCATGACTTGACACCCTTTATCATTCCATGGAGGGAGTACTCAATAATTGACCAATGAATGAACTTCCATAAATATGTAATATTAGTTGAAATCATAAATAATAATCCCTGAAAATATCTGTTAGGTTTTATAATTTATCACTTGGAGTAGAATAAACATCACAAAATGACACCCCTAGTCGTGTCGAGACATAACTATGCTAATGTATCCAACTCTCACGAATGAAAAAATGAGAGAATATCCATAAAATGACAAGGGACTATGAATTTTATACCATGAGTTAGATTTATGGTCACACTATATTGTCTTGTAAAGCACCATAAATGGATTTTTGGATTAAATTGGGGAAAAATTATTTAAAGTAAGGTTAATTTTTATATAATTGATGAGAATATGAAGGATTACTTCCTCTAAAAATTTGTAGTTAAGAGTCATTCACTTCATAGGGGCCAATTCTATATAGTGAGGAGGTTGAGAAAGATATTGATTGATTAAACATTAAGGAGGAGAAAATGTCATAGTGGAGTACCATTTTTGGGGAGTAAACATAAACAATTATTATTTTGGAGTACAAATGAAAAAATTGTAGGTATTATGTTCACATCATGGAGTGTTTGTCAATTAGGAATAATAAATATATAACCAATTTTTTTTCTTATTATGATATAGGAAATTATGAAGTCATATATTAAACACTTCAACGAAGTATTCAACTCCATTCGGATGTTGTGTCATAGAACAACATGAGTCAACACCGAACCAACCACCCAATCTGGCCCACAATAAGGTCCATGGGGCATTCCCATTCATACTGAGCTGGAAGCTAGTATCATACATCCATGGTATTACAATTTTGAAAGATTTATCCCATAAAAAAATAAAAAATAACTCAATAAAAAAGAATTGAGAAATATAAATTAGGGAATATAGATATAAAATAACCCAAATAAATAAAAAAATATATCCAGATACAACTGTATAACAAATATAAAAACAACGATAGAAAAAACGGATACCAAACAGGATCCCAACATGATCTTCATGGGAAATATTTGTCCCCAACATCCATAAATCCAACATGTTCCATAGGAATGCCTAAAAAAAGTAGAACCTATAAAATATCTTGGATCTAATGAAATCAAGTTCCACTAGTAGGGAATGTGAATAAAATAATAAATTGTAAATTACAGCATAATACATACATATCATTTTTAAAAATAGATCATAATCACTATTTTCATGTATATTTTTTTATAATAAGGTTATTTAATTATTTAAAGAGTCAAAAACATTTATCCTTTTATAATCCCTATTTGAAATCATGGAAGACTAGTTGAGAACACAACCTATGAAAAGTATATGTGAAATAAAAGTCAAAAGTAAGTAAAAATAGAAAGGTATATTAATGAAATATATAATTTAATGAAACGACACATATAGAAGAAAATATATATGAGTAGAAAATCAAACTAAATTTTTGTGAAATAAAACAAGAATATATAGATGAATAGTCATGTTCTTTTCCTAATAATCATAATAGGAAACCTTATGCATACTCAATTAAGACACACTTGCATGTATATTGTGCAACTCCATAGTCAATAACCAATAAATATTCTCTATACTAGCCTCACCAGTGGAAAATATCACATGGATTATACTTTTAAAAGGAAATTTAATCTACCTAACCAAGGATAAAAAGTAATCATCACTCACCCCTCTATATGATGTATATGAATCCCTTGATAACTTAAATAAAAGGATGTGAAGAGGCCAGTACATGGTTAGAAATAACTATAACCTAATTTTTCCAATGACCTTACCTTTTATAACTACTGACACCATCTAAGTGATCACCATATCATTAGGAGGGAAATAATAGGTCTTATCCTAATACAATAGACCTCTTAAAAGATCCTAATGGTCCTACACACCATTTGGGATTCAAGACAATTTTAAAATTAGTCATTGTTCCAAATGAGAATTAAATTTTTCAAATACAAAATCATTTCCAATATAAAAACATTACATTCCAAAATAAAATCTATCCTAAGGATGGAAATGTTATCTATGAACAGATGATTCCAAATAGGACCCTAATGTAATGGGGTTACCAATCAGTTTTCAAGGTACCAAACACGAATAATTTTAGATAAATTTTTTTGAAATGAATGTTAATGATATTTGGGAAACTAAGTATCCATTTAGTATATATTAGGAGCATTTGGAAAAAATATTTAGGGGATATTGTGGAAGAGGGAAATAAAAATGGAAGAACAGTGTTTTCAAAACCAAGATTCAAAATGGAAATCTTTATTAAATACCATGTATATGTGGGTTTCTATCTATATTTTCACCTCGATCACATATGTGTTTGGCCACAACCAATGATTTATATATGTAAAATGATAAAATACCAAATTATCCAATTGAATAACCAAAATTATTGTTAAAACCAGTCATAGTTACCCACAAAAGAGAACAAAACCATCAAGAGGAATCAGAACCACACACATATTTGTTGTTTGGGGAAAATTTTACCAAAACCCCGCCAAGTCTAATCACAGTCACAAAGTGCTCAATAATTTTTAAAAATACTAATTAGAATTTTATGAAACACCTTTTATATATATATATATAGGCATAACATGGAATGTATTATGAAAACTCATTTTCATAAAATTTCTAACATGGACACAAAATAATAAATAAAACTTGCACATTAAAAACATGATTGATTCATTTAAATTTTACATAATAAATCTGAAGAATGAAAAGTCATGCTTCATAACATAAATTGATGGAAACCCTGGCCTCAATGGTGTGAGAATGAGATGAAACTAAAATAGAGGGAATAAACATGATTATGAAGAAAAATAAACACCTTAGAATCAAATAAACCAACCCTCAAAATAAAACCCTCAACATATGGTTTATATAAGATGGATATGAGGAATGAATAAGGATAAATCGGGATATGGAGATGAGGTTAGGAGGAAAAGGCCGCAAATTCCAAAGAAACATATCTGTAAAATTGGGAGGAGTATCAGGGTTCAAGGATAGTCAATGGAAGAGGGGTGTGGGATCCCCTTTGTTATCATAGGACAAATAGGGGAGGGGAAATCCAAATTGTGGTAACAAATATGTGGAGGTAATTGAAAATTCATGTTTTTAAGAATTTGGGTGAGTCACATTGTTTGGACACACTATTTTCCAAACTATGCATCCACCATGTGATCCATTTTGGAAGAAGGATATGCATTCATGGGATGACTACACTACTTGAGATTCATTATTCCAACCACGAAAAACAGGTCTATCAAAAAGAAATACTACCTTGTATAATTTCGGTATGGCTTCCTCTAACCGTGTGCACGATGTGTTCCAGGTACCCAATATCACCAACAAGCAACACAATTACTCTTTTTCATTACACTTTTTGGATAATTTATGAACATCCAATTCATGAAAGAATAGTTAAAGAACAAAATGAATCATAAATTCCATTTTCATCCACTAACCACATGGTTTCTAGAAAAACGATGCGCACTAACCATTAATGGGTCCAAAAAAACAAATAAACTCCAAAAAATAAGTATTTTCCATGAGAAATATATCATAAACCTCAACCAAAAATATAAAATTCCTTGAATCAAATGACAAAAAATAAATATAAGAAATTGGACATCCGGGTGTCATAATTCTACCTACTATAAAAAAATTCTCCCCCTAGAAAAATCTTGAACCAAATTAGAACCTAAAAATAAAATATGTCAATCCAAAAAACAATCCTCATTATGAACTTTCAACCCCAAAAATCACACCTGGCTACCTCTAGAGAAAATAATAATAAGTAATATGTGGGTAAAATAAAGGGGTATCCACATCATTTAGAAATAGATCAATATAAGGTCTATCAAATTGAAACTCACAATATGGGGGAATACCAAAAAAATAAGATTAATTCAAACCTAGAACCAAGTCATGATTCTTTCTTTCCACAGGACACATGAATATAAAAATGAGAAACACCCAAAAACTAATATCTATACATAAGATGTATAACCATTAAAATATTCACAACTATAAAACACCACTATGTATATTTTTAATGTAACTCCCTGACCCCAGTTACCCAGAGTCGATGCATTATTATGTATCATTCGCATGGTCACAAAAGATCACGTCTCGAATGACCGATTAGTTTGGTAGCCTTCGAAGTACTAGATACATTAATAATGTTTACATTAAATCATAAATTGGAAAACTAAAACAACATTATTTCCATAGAAAACATCGAGATCCCATAGACTACCCCTACAGGTCAGTAAAAATATATTTCTTCTCATCCTGGGAAAAATAAATCATATAAAGGGTAGAGCTCAGATGCTCTGTAAGGATAACAATATAGTGAAAGCTTTCATAAATAAGAATAAACATTTAAGGCAACATATAAAACTAAAACCAAAGCCTTTTCAACAAAAACATCATCATAATATGGAAAATATAAATGAAAATAATTCCATTTACATACTCACATGGATATTCTACTAGTCGAATAATCATATGCAATATCAATAGCCACTTTCATAATTATGGAATGCATAATGCCAGACCTTCATAACCACATAGTCAAGGCCTTATGCCAAGACTACAAATAAGATTTTCTCAAGGCCTTGTGCCAATACACTAGCTTGTCTACTGAGACATACTAATGCATCGAGGATCTATATCGAGATCCACCCATCACTTACTATGTCCAATGCATTCCTCACATGAAAAGGGTTAAACATAACATAAACATTCGTATTAAAACTAGCATAAAAAAATTCAATAATTTATCAATAAACCATGAATGGTGTAATAATAACACATCCACATTAAAAAATATCCTAAAACCTCGAATACAATATGGATGTTTTGATTCATAATTAATCAACTAAAATAAGCGTCAAATCCATCAAAGGATGTTGATAGAGACGAAAACAAAATGTTTTTTAGTGAAATATCTATTACTATTTTGAAATAATTTAAAAGTAATATATTTATAAAAGAAAACCTTTATTTTTAAAATATTCTTATAATCTTGTAAGGGAAGCTTCGATGTTGTTATAATGGCAGAAAATAGCCACATCCACCGTATAAGTTAAAAAAACTTGCTTACCTTAATTTTGTTGACAAGGTCATAAAGTACCTTGTTTAGAAAACGACAAAAAGATTCCTTTCAAACAATTTTATAAAATATAAAATAAGGGTATAAATTACATTAACCCATTTTCTAGTAAATATTAAAAAAAATTTGAAATAAGTTTTTATGAAACATGGATGTGGATGATAAAGATGTCATAGTAGATAATTACATATAAACAACCTTGGATAATGAAGAGTTTGAGAAATTAACCCTTACCTTGTACATTTCTTTGGCCGTGGGTAGGTTAAGCTCCTATATAATGTTGAAATAATTATTATATAATTATACATGAATCGTATACATTAATATGATAACATATATGATATTTTAACATTGATTTGTTAATATTATCATTCTATTATCATTGTTTCGGTTATTAACGGATTTGTTTTCCTTTATATTCATTGTTATGTGAGTCATATTTTTTATGGATGGGATGTGTTTTATTCATATCCAAAATTATATCAAGTCATTAAAAATTATTTTTAATCATATAATGATAATTAGTCTTGAATGGATATGATGGGGAATGAATCTCATCACGTTCGTGCAGACGGTAATCCGTACGTACGCACGAGTGATAATATCATTCTTTTATTATTAAAATAATATATAATTGGATGTTATATAATATATACAGAATCATTATCATGTAATATTTATTATTTACATCAATTACACATCATTATTATACCCATCCAATTAATAATGTATTGAATAACAATTACACCACGACATGGAGACGGTAAGCCGTACGTACGCATGCATGGTGACATGTCATTCAAAGGATGGATTGAATAATGAATTTGGATGTACAATATTTATAATAACATCACAGTATATAAAATATACTAGATTTATCATTTTAGAATGGAAACAAAAAATAAAAAGGTTGTGGAAGAAGAAAAGAACTTGATATAGGTGATGAAATATTTAGCTCTTCTTCGGGTTCTTCCATTTTTCTTGTTCAAAAGGGAACTGTATATAGGCTTTATGACTAAATTTAGGACTCCAGGATGAAGGTAGGATAGTTTAGAGGGTTTTTTGGTTGGTTTTGGCCGTTCCAAATGGATTCGAAGGTGTAAATTAGAGAGAAGGGGGAGTGGCCTTTTATAAGAGGGGTGAGGGGCATCTTAGGAAAAGCTTGAAATATTATTTTCTAATAATATAATTTTTCGGTTTCTAATGGGTAAAAAATATATTATTTAAATGATAATGTGGGTATGGGTCTAAAACACTCAACCAATAGGTTTTAGACAGATTTGGGTCACTATATTAACCTTACCTTTTAGATTTAGCTTTTAGTAAAAATTTTGACATTTACCTTGCCTCTTTGTATTTTTATATTATATGGTTAATAAACATACTATATACTTCCAAGAGACCACAAGTGGTTATTTAAAGATACACCTATCATTATATATGACTTTTTTCTGATACGTAGTTTTTTAGGAATAGAAAATCAATTAATAATATAATATTTTTTAAATATTCTTTTATGTCAATTTTGACACTATTTGGTATTTTGTTTTTGAAAAATTCATAAAAGCATTATTACTTTGAAAACAATTCAACTAAGCAAACCTAATATATCATATTAACCAAACAAATTAGTGTAATTAATAAGAAGTAAAAAATTTCATTAATTTGTATATTTATAATATCAATTATTTTAATATTTCATTAATTAAGTAATTGTTAAATCATCATTGTGAAATAAATAAATTAAATATTTTAATGTCTAAAAAATATAAATAAAATACAATTATGTAGGAAATTATTTAGATTTGTAATGAATATTTATAGTCGAATTTATCTAATGTATAACCCTATGTTAAAAATTATTTATTTACTAAACATTTATTGTAACTCTTTTGACTATTATTTGATTTAAATAATAATAGATGTTCTAATCAAATCCAAGTGGACATAAAGGATAATTTTATATTTCTAAAGTTTTTTCTAGTGATATTAAACTTATCCAATAGAATTAGAACATGTTTTAGGTTTATAATCATATCATTTTTACACTTAATTATCCTATTTACTTTTAACCATGGTAAAAAAAGTAAAAAAGTTAATTTTTCCCAAAAACTATTTTCATATTATTGAACCACATTTTACATACTGATATCAACTGTGTCTCTCAGATTTTTGAAATTCAACTCACCGAAGTGGTCAAATTATGTTTTTTGTAAATTTGGAAATTCTTTTAGGAGGTGGGTAAAAGACGGTGAAAAGTTCAATAAAATTTTTATATATCTAAAATTTTTATAAACTAACACTAATGAATTAAAATTAACTTAAATATGTTTTATGTATATATTATGACAAAAAATAATTTAAATAAAATACAATTAATTTAAATAAAAATTATATTTTGACTATATCTCAGTGTTTTTCACTATTCATCAAAAATTGAATGTTTTCAGAAAAGTAACAAAAAATCACCCAAATATAATTTATATATTACAAATCTAAAAATGAATTCCATTTTGAAAGATAAAGTTTATAAATTTTCAAAAAGTGGGTATTAATATTCATAATGACTAGTTTGATTGGTTGTGGTGTGTTAGAACTTGAAGTTGGGTACAACACACGCTACTGTTTTATTCAAAGAGAAGCATATCGTGGAAGCATGGGTGTTACATTCTCCCCTCCTTCAAATAATTTGATTCTCAAAATTTATAGAATATTCATGAATAAAATGTGTCAAGTTGTTCTTCATCATATGTTTCTCGGGTTCCCACATTGCCTCTTCCATCTTTTGGCATCTCCATAGAACTTTTACCAGACCTGTCTTCTGGTTTTTCAACACTCATTCTATTTTATCAATAAATTTGAAATACTATTCGCAATAAGACAGATCAGGTTCCAGTTCTAATTCCTCATTGGTGAGTACGTACATTGGGTTGTCCATGTATTTTCTCAACAGTGATATGTGGAATACATCGTGAACTTTTGAGAGGCTTGGAGGCACTGACAAACGGTAAGCTACAACCCCAATTCATTCTAGAATTTCAAATGGTCCGATGTACATGGGACTCAATTTACCCTTATTACCGAAACTTATAACACCGTTCTATAGAGATACATTCATGAAAACCTGATCTCCTACCTGAAATTACAAATCGTTCCTTCGGTTATCAACAAAGTTCTTTAGCCTACTTTGAGCTGCTTTGATGTGGTTTTGGATTACCTTCACATTTTCCATTTTTTCCTCCACCAGTTCTGGGACTACAAGTTTTCTTTCACCAACATCATCCCAAATGTTTGGTGTCCGACATATCTTTTCATATAGTGCTTCATATGGTGCCACCTAAATACTTGAATGGAAGCTATGATTATAGGATAATTCTACTAGGGTAAATATTTATCCCAAATACCTTGAAAGTCAAGTGAGCATGATCTCAATATGTCTTCTATGTTTTTAATAGTTCATTCTGATTGTCTATCAGTTTGGGGGTGGTAGGCAGTGCTCAAAAAAAGTTCAGTATCCAGGGTTTTCTGAATACTTTTCAAAAATGTTGATGTAAAATCATGATCATGTTTAGAAATAATCAATAGTGGTAGTCCATGATGTCTTAAAACTTCATTAATATGTAGTATTGATAATCGTTCAAGTGGTAAGTAATATCTTATATCAAGAAAATTTCCTGACTTGGTAAGACGATCAACAATGACCCATATTTCACCATTCCTTCTAGGATTCATTGGTAGTCCCATGAAAAATCTATCGTGATATCATCCCATTTCCACTCAGGTATGGGAAGAGATTGTATGACTCTACCTGGATATTGCCTTCCAACATTCACTTGTTGACAAATCATACATCTTGACACAAAATTAGAAATCTCCCTCTTCATGTTGTCCCACAAAAAAATGTTCCCTCAAATCTGTATACATTTTGGTGCTCTCAGGGTGTATAGAGAAATTTGAACTATGATAATCATACAACAATTCCCTTTTTTGATCAGGTTTATCGTGAACACATGGTCTCTTCCCAAATTTCATAATTCCATCATCATACACAAAGTCACTCAATCTCCCATCATTCACTTCTTTAATCTTCTTTTGAAACTCTTCATCATCATTCTGAGAACTATTTACCCTTTCTAGTAAAGATGATTTATCAACCATTTAAAAAACATTGATGTTTCACATTCTATAGTTATTCCCATACACATGTTTACTAGATCCATGTATATAGGATCCTTTTCAACTCTCATCTTGTTCAATACTCTGTGGTGATTTCTACACAAAAACTATTCCACCTTATTTGTCTTTCTCGGGTGGTAGTATATCTTACAATCATAATCCTTGAGTAGTTCATTCCATCTCCTTTGCCTCATGTTCAGTTCATTCTGTGAGAAAATATACTTCAAACTCTTGTGATCAGTATAAATCTTTCATTTTTCACCATAGATATAGTGTCTCTAAATCATCAACGAAAAGAATACAGCTGCTAACTCAATATCAAGAGTAGGATATTTTTGCACATGAATTTTTAGTTGTCATGACACATAGTCAATAACTCTATCATTATGCATAAGGACACAACCAAGTCCTTTCTTTGATGCATCACTATTAATAACAAACACATCATTCCCCGATGGTGAAGTCATCATAAGATAATTGACTAATGTTCTCTTCAGTTATTCAAAAACAATTCACAATCTTTTTCAAAACAAATTTCACCCCATTACGTGTGATTTTGGTTAATGGATTAGAAAATTGGGGAAAATTATGGATGAAACGCCGATAATAACCTACTAAACCAATAAAACTGTGTACCTCAGTTATACTTGTCGGTGCTGGCCATTCTTGGATTGGTCTTGTCTTAGAAGGATCAACGGAGATTCCATCATTAGAGACGATATGTCTAAGAAATGAAATCTCTTGAAGTCATAATTAACACTTTCTAAACATCCCATATAATTCATGAATTCTAACAGTTTTCAGGATAATCGCATGTGATTTTCATGATATTCATATCTTTTGTATTATACCAAGATATCATCAATAAATACCACAAAAACGTCATCTAGATATTACTTGAAATCTATATTCATTAGATCAATGATGACCCGGGGAGGATTTGTCAGCCCAAAAGGCATTATAGTAAATTCGTAATGCCCGTACCTGTTTCGAAATGCTATCTTTAGAATGTCATCATTTTTCACGCCCAACTGATGATATCCAGATCGAAGGTCAATCTTTTAAAACTATTGAGCTCCATGAATTTGGTGGAATAAATCATCTATGCGAGGTAGGGGATACTTGTCCTTTATTTTTATAGCATTGATCTCCCTGTAGTCCATGCACAACCTCATAGATCCATCTTTCTTCTTAACAAAAAGGATAGGGCCCCTATGAAGAAAGACTAGGGTGATTAAATCCTTTATTACTCAATTCCTATAGTTATTTCATTAGTTCCACTAATTCCATAGTGGCAATTTTATAAGGGGTCTTCGATATGGGCCTTGAACCAAAAATTTAATCAATGGAAAACTCAATTTCTCGTTCTAGAGGATGTTCAGGTAAATCTTCTGGAAACACAGAACATATTTTTTCACAATAGCTACATATTCTATTTGAACATTCCTTTCCTCACCCATACATATTTTATTCTATTCATCCCCATCAATTGAATTTAGTAGAGATATTGGGGGTGGATCTAGATAAGAATCATGTGGTGACATTTCTTCTCTAAAGATAAGGTGTTCTTTATCGTCATAATCAAAAATAGTATCCTCCTTCTTCTTATAATAAATTTTTTTCATCGTGGTCTGAAATCCAATCCATGATGGGGATTATATCAAATTCAATCACGGGTATGATGATACGATCATCAGATAAAGAACATTTATATGATCTGATGATGACTGATTCACAAAACATTATTGCAATGATACTTTCGTTAAGAGTTTTGACTGAAAACTCACTTGTTAAATAAAATTTTAAATATCTGATTTTCATACCAAACTGGGAAGATATGATACAATATGATGATCCCTAATCAAATAAATCATTTTCTAAACATGAGGAAACCAATAAATTACATACGATCACTTCTATCGAAGCTTCAACCTCATCAGTAGTGATAACATAAGCTTGGCCATGACCCCTTGGACTTTTCTGAGCTATGTTCCCATGACACTAAGAACTTTCATTTTCATAATGCCCCCTTTCTCTACAATTTTATCATTCGACATCGACAAACTCTTTCTTCCCATTACAATCATGAGATTGGTGGCCTTTTTCACAACACTTGTAACAGACTCACATTCCCTGCAGGATAGTACCAGTGTGTTTCTTCCCACATTTACTACAAGATGGATATTCAAATTTTCCCATCTTCCCCTGATTTCTATTTAGAGAGTGTTCAGAAGATCTATTTTTCTCTTACTTTGATTTAAAGTTACAAGACATATAGAATTATTTTTCTGTGTTTATAGCACATGAGAAAATATCCTCATACGATGAGAAGGATTATGGGACTAATTCTCGATAGAGAAATGGTTTTAACCCATAAATGATACAATAAATATTACTTCTTGGATTATGTATTTAATCTGCAGCATGCCACGCTAACCTTTTAATGTTAGCCTCATATATTGTGACATTCTCATCCTCCTTTTTCCTCAGACTCGGAAATTTCCTTTTCATATCTTCTCGATGGCCACAAGGAAAGTATTTTTTCTAATAAAAGTTCTTTAAACTCCCTCTATTTCATATTTGATAATTCAACATCTTCCTTTGTGTTTTGAATCAATGACCACCATTGATAAGCATCACCAGTGAGGCGGTAAACTACCATGACAACTTTTTCCCTTTCACTACTCCCTAAGCCATGGAATATATTATCTATAAAATTTATCCATTGATCATATACTAATGGAATTATACTCCGACTGAAATTTGGTGGTTTTTGCCTCATTTAGCGATCTAACATTGATCCTCCAAGATTTGGATCATGGAGCTCCATATGGGTAAGGTTATTATTCATAACCTGAGTGAGTTTTCCCAATATAGTGATAAGCCGATCAGCACCAGTTGTATCACCAGATCAACTTTAATTATCTTGATCAGGAGGGAAATCCCTACCTGGAGTGCGTGCATTGAAACATTTTCCATTCCTTCCACTAGGATTCATTTAATACATTAGAAAAAACTAGACTTGTTTATAAATCAAAATTCATAATTCCAAACTCGTAAAAGACTTAACATAAATTGAACAGTTTATGGATATAATCCATAATCATAAAAAATGTTTTCATTGAGAATGTATATACTCATAAAACCTTCATAATGATTTTTAATGAAAATGAGAATTATCATAAGCATATCCCCTAGGAGTTTTGTAACTAAGAGTGAAGCAAGGCCTATTGTTGTGCACCAGTTATCGTTCGAGTCTAGCTCAAAGCGGTGTTTTCAGGTTTTACCCCTAGGTACATCTGTGCCAGAGCCGCCTCTACCTACTCACATCAATATAGGGATGTATTGCTTGGAGAACTCACAAAATCTCTAAAATACAAAAATTCTATGAAGTTCTTCTATAATAAACCTCTAAGTCTATATTAGGGTAATGTTCTTTAATCAGAATTTATCTAAGTCTAAATTACAAGCTCTGTACTAAACTTCCTCTGATATAAACTTTAATGCCCCGATCCCTGTTACCTAGAGTCAGTGCATTATTATGTATTTTTGGCATGATCACAGAAGACTATGTCTCAAAATACCGATTAGTTTAGTTGCCTTGTAAGTACTAGACACATTCATAATGTTTACATTAGATCATAAAATGGAAAACTACAAAAACATTGTTTCCATAGACAACACTAAGATCCCATAGACTATACATATTGGTCATTAATAATATAATATTTGTATCCTAGGAAAAACAAAACATAGAAAGGGGTGATCTCAGATGCTCAGTAAGGATAACAATATAGCAGAATCTTTCATAAATAAGCATAAACATTTAATGCAATGTATAAAACTAAAAAAAAAGCTTTTTCAGTATAAAATGTATTATAATATGGAAAAAATAAATCAGAATAATGTCATTCAATTACTCACATGGACATTTTAGTAGTCTAATAATCACATGCAATATCAATATCCACTTTCATAATAATGGAATGCATAATGCCAGACATTCATAACCACATATTCAAGGCATTGTGCCAAGACTACAAATAAGATTTTGTCAAGGAATTTTTCCAAGACACTAGTTTGTCTCATTAGACCTACTGATGTATCGAGGAGCTATAAGCGGTTCCACATATCCTTACAAATTCAAATGAATTCTTCATATGAAATGGTTTAAACATAACATAAACATTCATATTAAAGCTAGCATATAAAATTTCAATACATTATCCATAAACCATGAATGGTGGAAGAATAACACATCCATATTCAAACATATTATAAAATCTTCAATACAATATTTCTGTTTTGTATTGTAATTAACTACTTCAAATAAGATTTAAATGCATCAAAAGATGTTGACATAGATGGAATAAAAACCTTTTTTAGATAAATTTATCATATTATTTTGAAATCATTTAAATGTCATATAATTATAAAATAAATAATTTATTTAGAAAATATTCTTATAAGGTTGTAATGGGAGCTTCAATGTTGTTATAATGGCAGAAAATATCCACACCTGCCGTATAAGTTAAAAAACAGTCTTACCTTAATTTTTTTGAAAAGGTCATGAAGTACCTTGTTTGGAAAATGACAGAAACATTCCTTTCAAAACATTTTCTAAAAAGTCAAATAAGGGTATAAATTTCATTAACTCATATTCTAGTAAATTGTAAAAATGTTTTGAAATACATTTTTAAGAAACATGGATGTGGATGATAATGATGTGATAGTAGATAATTATATATAAACAACCTCGGATAATGAAGAGATTGTGAAATTAACCATTACCTTGTACTTTTCCTTTTTCGATGGTAGGTAAACCTCATGTATAATGGTGAAATAATTGTTATTAAATTATAAAAGAATCATATACATTAATATTATATCATATATGATTTTTAACATTACTTTGATAATAATATCTTAGTATTATCGATGTTTCAGTTGTTAATGGATTCGTTTTCCTTTATATTGTTTGTTATGTGAGTCATATTTGTTAGGGATGTGATGTATCGTATTCATATCCATAATTATATCAAATATTTAAACATTATTTTTAATCATCTAATTAAAATTATTCTTGAATGGATATGATGGGGAATGAATCTCAGTGCGTTCATGGAGATGGTAATCCGTACGTACGCACGAATGACAATATCATTCTTTTGATATAAAAATAATATATAATTGGATGGTATATCATATATAAAGAATCTATATCAGGTTATATTTATTATTTCCATCAATTACAAATCATTATTATACCCATCCAAATAATAATGTATTGAATAACATTTACACCATGATGTGGAGATGGTAAGCCGTATATATGCCTGTATAGGGACATGTCATTCAAAGGATGGATAGAAGATTGAGTTTGGTTGCACCATATATATAATATCATAACAATATATATAACATACTGGATTTATTATTTTATAAGGGAAACAATAATGAACAAGGAAGTGGAAGAAGAAGGGAACTTGAAAGAGGTGATGAAATATTTACATCTTCATTGGGTTCTTCCTTTTGATTTGATCAAAAGGGATCCATAGGATGTTTTTATGGCTAAAGAAAGGCCTCTAGGATGATGGGAGGATAGATGATTGTGTATTTTGGAAAATTGTTTCTGAGAAAAATGGCTTTTAAGGTGAGAATTAGAGAGATGTGGGAGTTTCTGTTTATAAGAGGGGTGAGGGGCACCTTAGGAAAAGCTAGAAATATTATTTTATAATAAAATCATTTTCTATTTCTAATGGATCAGAAATGGATTATTTAAAGACCAAGGTGGGTATGGGTCAAAAACCACTAAACCAATATATTTTATACAGGATTGGGTCACAATATTAACCTTATCATTTAGATTTAACTCTTAGTTTAAAAGTTTGACATTTACCATGTCTCTTTGTATTTTTATATTATATGGTTAATAAACTTACTATATATTTCCAAGAGAACCCCATGGGGATCCTTAATGATAAAACTATCATTATATATGTCCCTTGGATGATTATTATATTTCTAAGAACAGAATAGCAATTAATAATATAATATTTGTTTTAAAAATTCTTTTTTGTCAATTTTTACACTATTTCGAATTTTGTTTTTTCTAAATTCATAACAGCATTATTAATTCGAAAAAAATTCATCTTACCAACCATAATATGTCATATTAACCTAGAATATTAGTGGAATTCATAAAATTTCTTAAATTAAATTTATTTGGATATTTATAAGATCAATTATTTTAATATTTCATAAATTATGTAATTACTCCATCATCATTGTGTCATAAATAAAATAAATTATATAATGTCTAAAAAATATAAATAAAATACCATTACATAGGAAATATTTTTATATTTCTAATTAATCATTATAGTCGAATTTATCTTATGTATAACCCTATATTAAAAATTATTTAGTTATTAAACATTGATTTTAACTCTTTTAACACTTTTTTGAATTAAATAATAATAAATGTTCTAATCTAATCCAAGTGGACCTAAATGATAATATTTTATTTATAAGGTTTTTTTGGTCCAATTATACTTATCCAATATAATTAGGACATGTTTTAGGGTAATAATAATAACATTTTTACGCTTAATTTCCCTATTTAATTTTAACCGTGGTAAATAAAATTTCAAAGTTACGATTCACAAAAAATTATTTTCATCTTATAGAACCACATATTACATACTGATATCAACCATGTCTTTCAGATTTTTGTAATTCAACTCACAGAAGTGGTAAAATTTTGTTGTATGTAAATTTGGAAATTCTCCTAGGAGGTGGGTAAAAGACGGGAAAAAGTTCAATAAAATTTCTAGATATCTAAAATTATTATTAATTGAATCCAATTAATTTAATTGAACATATATAATTATAATGTATCTATTATAACCTAAAATAAATTTAAATAAAATAAATAATTATTTAAATAAAAATTATGTTTTAAATTATAACCCTGTTTATTTCACTATTCATCAAAAATTGAATGTTTTCAGAAAAATACAAAAAAAATTACCCTAAGCTAATTTTTATATTATGAATCCAAAAATGAAGTCCATTTTGAATGTTAAAATTTATAAAATTTCAAAAATTGTGTATTAATATTCATAACGGATAGTTTGATTGGTTGTGGTGTGTTAGAACTCAAAGTTGCGTACAACACACACTATTATATTATTCAAAGAGAAGCATACCGTGGAAGATTGGGGTGTTACATTTAAAAAATGTATACCAAAATTATTAAGAAAAAAAATTATTTAAATAGAAGTCTATAACAAGGGAAACAAAATGACTTCCAAACTGATGTGATAGGTGAAACGATGGTAAAAACAACCCTCTTATAACATTAAATTCTATATTATATGAAAATATTCACTCTAGAACCTATAGTTGAAGCCATTGTTTGTATAATCATTTACTTACCCATATTTAGGAGATCGAAACCTCTTCCAGACACTTCCTCTTCTAGCAATGAAACATCTTAGACATCTCCATGTGACCCAAACATCCAAATTATCAAAAAATATTTTGACGGTTATGACAAGGTGGATTTGAATGCCCAAACTGACTACAATAAAATCAGATGAGTGTGTTTTCCATAAAATAATATGTAGGAATGGAAAAGGTAGACTTCTTATAAATGGGTTCCTCTAGTTTACAATTTTCAATATAAGGGAATCATTCAGGACCGCTAAGAAAAACTAGATTGAAACCTCCTACAGACCACCCTCTATGAATCATCTCTATTAAAAATGATTCATCAAATAGGTTCCTTAAGATAAATTCCCCAAACAATATAACATGATCCATAATATCAAGATAAATACTCCAGATTAATATTGGTTCCTTAATTAGTTCTTTTTATGTTTTATATCCTGAAAAAGAAACTATTCCTTTAAAATTATCAAGATATGACTTCACTATACATTGAGAGTTCATAACATCCATGATCTATACCAGCTTCCTCACCTTCAGCTCCTCAAGAATAGACTATTAGATGAAATTTATCTTAAATGAATCCCAATACATCGAAACATGCAATAATAATGGGACTATCATCTTCCTCCAATCCCGAACTTGGCCCAAAAATGAACCACGAACAATTCAATCCATCACAACATATGTCGTTTCTAATGACATGAAAACACTTTTAACTATAAAATGACACTCCATCTCCTCAAAAAGACTTCAATCACCCTAAAAATAGGCAATAACTATGAATATCAAGACTCTACCACCCATCTAGGAGTTTAGACATGGCCAACGACTAGAAGAGACCTGCAAAAAACCATTGCACCCTTTTTAGGAGGCACAATCAAAATGAAATTACAATCACAAAAAAAATCCACATCATCCCAAAATTCATCAAAAAAGGAAATTATAAACCAAAACACCAAGAACATAAAAAATAATAAAATAAATCCCCATTCCCTTTTAAAACAACCCAATTTCTACTAAAAATTATAATACTGTTTCTAACAAAAAATCTATTTTCCATTCCAAAACCCATAGTCTTTCTATGTCCACAACCAGTTCCAAAATGACATTAATTTCTAAATCCACCCACACTAATTACAATCAATGAATTACATCACTAAAATCCAATCCTCAAAAAATTGTGCTCTAATTGAGATACATAACCAATCATCGAGGTTTAGAAGACCATGTGCAAAGCACGCATCGACCACTAGAGTCACATTAAACTATGTAATCATGATATTCAGGGTTCTCTATTCCATGTAGGATAATTGTACAATAGTAGACCTGTTTGTATTTTTAGACCCCAAATCAGAAAAACCAAAAATAGACAATTAACATAAACCCCATAAATCAAAAAATATATTCAATTCCAAGACTACCCTTGCTAACTCAAGGACTAAGATGACTAATTGTTCATGAAATGCTTCCAAAACCTACCTCCTAATATCTGAGGATCATATATCCAATATATCTAATACCCAAAGTAATAAGATGCTCCTATGATACTATTTTATCATGATCCAACAAATGTTTACTTTGAACTGAGAACCTAATCTAACCTAAGACAATGAATAAGAGGAATTACCAATCCTCTTGGGCTGGAAAGTAGTGTCAGACATCAAAGGTAATAAAATTTTAAAAACAAATCCAACAAAAAAGATGTCACACAAATATTGAAATAGAGTGTAAAACATAAAAAAATAGAATCCTTGCCTATACGGTGAAATCCGGCTATCAACTCGCTCTTTGTACTCAGTTATACGTTAGGGAAGGTGGGAAATGGGATTCGTTGTGGAAGCTCAATGTCCCCAAAAAAATCTGCCACTTATAGTGGCACGTGTGCTCGGTCATCCTCCCTACCATGAGCCTCCTTGCCTTATGACATTTCTCTAGTGACATGTTCAGACCCTTCTGCCTAGACGTCCCAGAATCCTCCCTCCATGCTATCATCCAATGTCCAGGGCCAAAGAAGATTTGGAACAAATGGGGCTCATTTGTGGATTCTTCATTGGATTTGGCCTCTGACCTCCCCTCTCTCCTGTGGCGTTGGTGCTCTTCCTCTTCGACGACCTTGGTGGGGTCACTTTGCATCGTGGCTTCGATCATTTGGGTTCATCGTAACTATGCTGTGTTCAACCATGTCTTCAATCCTCCCAATTTCTTGATTGAACGGGCATCATCCTGGATTGGGGGCTGGAAGCATCACTCTGGTCAACAGAAGCCCTTTGATCCATCTCCCCTTCCTCCCATTTGTGTTTTCCACTGGAATGGATCCTCACGATTAATGTGGACGCATATTTCCCCAAGTATGGTCCTGTCAGCCTTAGAATGCAAGCTTGGGATCATTTGGGTCAAATCATCGCTGCCAAACATGAATCTCATCGCTCTCTTTGGGAGCCTATTGTTGCTGACGCCACTTCCATCCTCACCGGGATGACGTTTGTCATAGATTGTGGATGGGATAAAATTCCCCTTGAATCAGACTGTCTCGCTATTATCAAGGCCATCAACCGCAACGATGATGTCCTTCAATCTTATGGCCCCCTCATCTGGAAAATCCACTCTCTCTATCACTGTTTCATTTCCTGCACCTTCTCCATCATCAGAAGGGAAGGGAACAATGTTAACCACTAGTTGGTGGCCTCTGGCCCTCTTGATGATGACCAGCTCTGGATGGACCACTTTTCATCATGGCTTCACACATGTACTTACACTGATCACAGTTTTTAATCAATTCGTCTTATATTCAAAAAAACACAAATAAATACATAAATAGATGTAGATATAACTGTAGTGTAACAATCACACGAAAAAACAAAATATAAAACTAAAACAAAACTAGACCCCAACCTGATATTCATGTGACCTAAATATCACAACCATCCAAAAAATATTCTCACTTCATTGTATACGAGAAAAAACTCATTACCTGTAAAACAGTTTGGGTCTACCGACACCAAGTGGCACAAGTAGTGCTTGATCATTAAACAACACAATAGATTATCACCACAAAATCCATACACTTCCTTTCCTAAAATAGTTCATAAATTATATTTTTAATTATATTGAGGTAAAATAATATTTTTTATTAATTAAATATCCAATCACAGATGATCCTTTAAAAAACCTAGTTCGGAATCAAAAAAGATAAATAGAAAGAACCACCCAAGAAAAAAATAAGTCAAATAAAGGGCAAGGGTAAAAAAATGTTATATCAAAATAATAAAGAAATAAATAAAAATCATGGGAACAATAAGACATGTAGTAGTAGAACAAGAAAATAATGTGTTGTTAGATAAAATAAGAACCTACATATTCATAATCCTAGGGATTTCTTAAAAATCCCAAGATTTATCCATGGATGTAATCAATATAGACTGACTTGTTTATGTATGGTACAATTTTATATTCAATAATAGAACTTGATACTCTGAACTAGCCTTATAAATAGAAAATTCCACATATATTATCCTCTTTGTAGGGGGTTATAATTTATCAAAATGGGACTAAAAATAATTCCTCACAAGATCCACTCGATTTCATCCAAAAATACAATAATAATAATAAAATTGGAAATGAGTAGTTAAAAACAGTCATTGCATTAAACAGAACCCAATAATTCATTTATGTATGCCTTTTCCATCTCCGAACACTAGTTATGCGATGACCCTCTCATTGGAAGGATGGCCATAGGGGTGCCTGTCACCCATAAAAACTATTGTATGTTCAAAATGGGCTAACATGTGATGTGGTTCCCAATCCAATTTGAAAATATTATAAATTATTAAAATTCCAAATCTATTTCCAATATAAAAACCATACCATACAAAATCATTTCTAAACTGAGGGTGGAAATGTAATCCATGCTCTGAACTATCAAAACGGGCCTTTAATGTCATGTGGTTACTAATCATGTTTCATAGTACCAACTAAGAAACGTTTTATAAAAATCATTTAGAAACCACATTTTTGTCATTTTTGAACCATGTAGACATTTAGTAAATGGTAGGAATTTTTAAAAAACCCATCAGGAAGATAGAGCGGAAGTGAAAAAGAAAAATGGATGAAGAGTGTTTCAAAAACCGTTGTTGAAAACATAACTTTTTATGGATTACCATATATATGTGTGTTCCTATATATATTTTCACACCATAAACATATTTATATTCACAAATCTATTGATTTATAAATGGAAAATAGTAAAATACTTAATGTGCAACTTGAATAATCAAATTAAGCATTAAAACCAATCACAATGACCCATAGAAGATCTCTAAACCATAAAGTTGAATCATAGCCATAGAAAAAGATCAATCCAAAAGAAAAAGAATTATTAAAACCCGTCCAAGGGAATCCACATTCACAATTTACTCAATTTCATTTTAAAATACCAATTGGCACATTATCAAACACCTTGAATATATATTTATATATACACATAACTATGAATGTCCTTTGAAAAATCATTTTTGTATAATTGAAATCATGGGTACACCATAATTAATCAAACTAACACATAAAAAATGAATAATTGATAAAAATATATTTAATAAAGCTCATGAATCAACAATAATGTCCTGGAAAATAAATGGAAGCAAAAAACCTACCGTAATGGTGTTTGAATGTGATAAAACTCCAAGAGAGGAAAAAAATACCATAAAGAAAACCACACACCTTAGCATCAAATCAATCATACCACAGAAGATAAACACATAGTAGGGCTGAAAAAATATAGATCTAGAGTATTTATAAACATGAAACCAATAGATGTATTAGAGGAGAGGAGGAAAAATAAAAAATGGAAATAAACAAACCTTGAATCCTAAAGGGAGCAACAAAGATCCTAAGAGAGATGAAAGAAGAGAGGTTTGGGGGCCATATAATGTTAGTAGTCCAGTTGGGGTTGTATAAAACTAAACTTGATTTAAAAAATAAAATGGTAAAAACTGGCAATTAATGTTTTTTATGATATAGGTAAGTTGCATAGTTTGGGAACAAGCTATCCAAAACTGTGTGCAACCTACTTATATGAAGAGATGCCTGCATGGGTTGGCCACACGATTTGAGAAACCATTTACCATCAATAAAAACCATCACTATTAAAAAGAAATACTCCCTCACATTATTTTTGAATTGTTCCCTCCAATTATCTTGTATCCCTAATCTATGTACCAAACATCACCAACAAGTAACACTGTTACTCATTTGACTCACACGTCTTGGGACAAACAATGCGTAGACCATGAATGAAAACCCATAAATGAAATAAATTAATTGAAAACATATTTTCATCCACCATATTCTCTATATTCTATTCATAATAACAATTAAATGAATAAAAACAACCCAAAACCAAGAAAACTCAAAAATCATTACAAAAACTCAACTTGAAACTCTACATAAAAAGATCAAATTCATAGAAGACAACAAAAATAAATAAAATAACTGAAATCTTGTGTAGCGACATGAAATTATAGATCTTATATTAAATAATTAATATTAACTGAATTCCAATCCTATTTGGAGGTTCTCATTCCATGATTATGTCAGATCTGCATACCTATACATTTATATTTTTTACCTTAAAGAGGGATATCAAGGATTTAAATAGGTGTTTTTTAATAAATTTTTAATAGGTAATTTGTAAAAAAATAAATATTACCATAGTATAATTGATTCTTACTTAAAAGGAAAAAATTGTTATTTTATTAATATGATATATATATATATATATTCCCTTAAATATTAAGAAAGTGGTTCCTAGAAGATTAAGTAATATAGGAGTTAAAATCATGTTCTAGAAAGTTTTAGGAAGGAGAACTATGATTTATTATTAGTGGAAATTTAATGTTTTATTAGTGGATTAATGTAGACCATAAATGATATACCATTTTATTGTCAACACACTCTTTATTCATGAAGATTAATAAAACATCACTGATGGAGGGAGTGTGATATACGAATTTGTGAGATCATTGAGTTCTTTTTTTGTTTGGGTTATAAACCTATAGGGTATTTAAAGATACTCTAAATTGTAACCAACTAATATTGAACATAGATATTTAGTTTCATGAAACTTTATTCTGGTGTGCCCCATGGTCGAGCCTAGTTTTGGATAACCAAATAAAATTTCTTGTGTCCCTCTTCTAATTTATTATAAATTCATATTATTTATTAGGGAGAGTTGTGTTACTAATCATTGTGGAAGATGATCATTGGATAATTGTCATATAAGGATGATTGAAAACCATGATTTAACCTCCCACCTATTGTATTTGAATTACCTAGAACAATAAAGTGGTATCAATGCTATACGTTCAATATGGTGAATTATCTATTATAAAAAATGGATGTTGTCATCAACCATATGTGACATCTCATTTTTGAAGGAAATATAGTCTAACTATTATAGAATAAAATGAAAAACCATTTCAAATAAATAGAAATTGATTCCACTCATGGGATATATTTTTGCATTGACATTATATTATTATCAAATAAATTATAAAAAGGTCTTGATGTTGATTCCAAAGGATTCTTCACATTGATAATTTTATGTTCAATTAAATATAACACAAAATGATTTCATGTATACTCCAACATTCCATGTGTACAAAACTCACCAAATTATATAAAGGTGAATCCATGATTTATAAAGGCATGTTTTTGGTACTCTGAAACTACTATGCTGATATGACGATAAACTCTAATGAGTCTAATGATGCATTCATTAATCAAGAGAACATCATTTTAAAGGAAATGTATATACTCATATAAAGTATCATTTTTGTGAAAATCCTGATGATGATATTGATAATGTTACCAAAATATTTTAATGAAAACATATTCATGACCAAATAAAAATTCTCAAGGGTGGTGGCATTAGATAGTCATTATAGTACTCCCATTGTATATAAGTTAAGTAAAAAATGAAATCAATTCTATAAAAATGGGATGTTATCATGATGTATAATTCAATGAAATGAAGAAACATTCATTGGGAGTTGATTATGGTGAAAACATTTATAAGGAGTTGTATTTTATTTCCTAAAACCTAAAATGATGAAAAACAATAATCATTGGAATGCTTACAATATAAGGTTTTTTATAAAGAAAAGTAAGGTATATCACTAAAAAATAACAAGATAATTTCAAAGTTAATGATATATATTAATAATCCACAGAGAATCTATTTAAGCGTGTTAGAGGAAAGAGGAATTCACAAAATAAAATTTTTATAAATAAGGAATTTATTTATAAAGAATATACCAGCTTAGAAAAAACATATATTGATGTCATTTGTCACTATAAATACCTTGGTGATTATGTTCTTGTAGATATCATAGGCAAAACACAATTGTAGTATAGGAATTATGAAATCATTGTAGATGAGGGAATATTAAACCTCAATGTTGTACTATAATCTTCCCGAAATGTAATTGATGTTTGAAATTAGAAAACAAAGATAACCATTTGAGTGGTATGTGATTCCAAACTATACATATAATAGTAAAAAATATGTAACATCTATGTTGAAGAATATATATAACAACTTAAATATAGAAAAAAATTTAACTCATATAATTAGATTGAACAAATGATCCAAATCAACGAACAAGTCTACTTAACTGAATTATTGACCAATTATATGAAATATGTTGATTTTATGATAATGGAGATGAAAGGAGAATTAGTGTAGATGTGGGGAAAGCTAGATTATCAAGAAATTATTTTAACACCTTACAATTGATTAAGTAGTTTGAGCGTGAGGGTTTCCATGGAGGCCAAGCATGGATATACGGGATTCGATGGAGAAGGTAGAGACCTTCCTTCAAGTGAAATGTTTTAAAGGGAAAAAATATATTGAGGTGAATGATCACAATCAAAAAATCAATGCCAGTTGATGTGACATGTAAGAACCCTATTTTTATCACAAGGTAAAACCCATTTAATTTTCGAACTATGGCCTTGTTTTTATCCTTATGGATGTTTCCAAAGGAATGAGGTAAAATTAGAGGGTTTCAGTGACTTGTTTTGTTCTCTAATCCCTGACTTTTGGAAGAACAAGGTGGGAAACATGGTATTTTTTCCATGAAGACTGTTTTGTATGATTTTTACACCATGTGGGGTTCTTCAGTGCAACTAATAGGACTGCACAAGTTAGATATTCCATGCATCATTGGATAAATGGAATTATAAGGAATTGTCGAGGTTATACTATATTTCACATTATCTTTTCATGGCTTTCAAAGACCATGATCCTATACCATACCAATGCTGTCATTGATGAATTATGAGTGCATCATTGGTGCAAAATTTGGACAGGAATTTTAGCCAAACCATGAATCATTAAAAAGGGGTGAAATTCCATTTATCTTTCCTCATATTACATGTAACCTCCTTTTTTATTCCTCTCAATGAATACCAAGTCCTATTCTCTACCTCAACTCTCTTATGCTTCCAACCAACGATTTTATCTTCTTTCTTACTACATGTTATGATTCTTTTATTGTCAGTTGTGTTGGATAACTAATTATAAGATCTCCACTCCTCTTACTTATATACTTTCATTACATTGACATCTTCTACATTATTTTTGTGCAAGCTAATATGCCCTATTTTTATGAATGTTTTTTTTATTTCTTCATTTTTTTCTTCCACCCCAAATTAGAGGACCCCAATGGATGAAGATAAAAACACTATGATAATTTATGTGGTCTAGTACCATTTACATAGTGTTATGTTATTTTATAACATGGATTTTCATGTCACACAATAATAAATTTCCTTCACCCAAATTTTTAATTAGTAAATAATTTCATTGTATACACATTTTTATATTCATAGGTGTCCCACCTTGAAAAGTTACACCCCTATGGGTGTTCTAATTAAATAAATGTGACATATTAAGTGTTAAAATGTCCAAAACACCTCCCAAGTGGTGTTTACTTTCACTCAATTTAATGGCTTTTTGAAGTTGTTGTAAAGTGGGTCATATGGCCACATCACTTGACCCTCATATGATAAATTTTTACCCCTTACTAAATGAAATGTTAATGATTTTTAAATCATCTCTTGGATTGAAATAAATCATGACAAGAGTGTAATATATTTTTAACAAATGGCCACTATGTCCCATATATTTTTTTATACAGGGGAATTAAATCCCATATATTTTGGATACTTAGAAAGAGAACCATATAAAAATGTGATAATCAGTAATGGAGACCCACGTACATGTAATACATGGGAATGGAACCTTGTATTCCTGTTATATACAGACATGGGATCCCATGTACATGTTATTCTCAATATGGTATCCCATTTAACTATGATATATAGGAATGAAATCCTATATCCTTTTAATTATCTGGAATAGAGTCCCGTATACATGTGATTCCTAAGAATGATGTCACATAAACTTCTGGTACTAGATCATGGAGAAACATATGATTCATGATACACAGGAATGATATTCTCTCACACCCTCTAAGACTCTTATGACTATCCGTGGTTTCCTAAGTTATGCATCCGGTCCATGGTTATATTATTATCTATATAAATGGATATAAACATCACTAAATATATATAACAATTATATACATACATAAATATATATACATATATTCATATAATCATAGAACTCATGTATAATGATGAAATATGTAGTATTATATTAGTGTCCCTTTGTTATCAGAGTGTACTTGTTTAAAATTTTATTTATTCTTCCATTGTTACACATGCACATATTCCATTTTATACACACCATCTAGATTATACTATAAATAATTTATAATGTCCTACTATGTATATATTACCAAATGTTTGGAATATCTTAGTGTACTAGAAAAAATCTTATATATGCCGGTTGGGATAATGGGAAGAATCCAAGTTTTGGATCTTTACTTATATAGTAGGATAGATTACATCGAAAACATTTCTTGTGATGATAGTAGAGATAGTTTTGGGTCATTTTGTATTTTTATATGGAATGTTGTATGAGTATGTTCATATGTTGTTTATGTATATCCCCTCTTTTACAGCATCATCAAGTGATCATCATTTTTTAAGTGATAATGATTCTACTTGTTAATTTTTATTTTATTTGAACATGTTCACTTTTTTGTTCATTTATTATAGGATATAATCTACTTATTGTTGTTTTATATAGTTTAGAATCATGGTGAACATTAGGTTATAGTCTCCCCATCATATCATCATAGAACCTCATTGTTTTTTTGGTAACATCTAGTATATGAGGAGGTGCACTTGATCCCATGCTCCTACATGGGTTCAGTTACATATGGTTGAACAATGTATGGTACATCACCAAGATGTATAAAATGGGTTTTCATTTTTTCTTAATAATTGGGTACTATATTGGAGGCTATGAAATTTTTTGAATTTTTAAATGATCATATTTTTTGGAGTATATAACCCACATACTAGGGAAGGCCAAATTATCATAGTTGGGATATATCATTATACCATTTCTGCCTATGACTGCTTTACTAATTTCTCTTTTGGGTGAAACACATAAATTGTGATGTTTTATATTATGGGGATTTTATTTACGCTTGGAATATTTTGTAATGGAGGTATTATTTCTTCCATTATAATTGGTACCTTGGGATTCACATGCAATGTATTTTTCCATGACTTATAAGACTATATCATTGTTGGAATTACCTGTATTGATTAGGATCCCTATAAGTGATTTTATAATTATATTCAGAACATTGAAATTGTTTCTTATAGTGATATAATAACTTCATTAATTAATGTTTCTGGATCAACATAATTTTATTCCTATATATTAATTTTGTGACCCATTAATTAACCATGTATCCCTTGTTTGATCCACAAACCAGTAGTTCCATGGAATAAAATATTATACTGTTTTGATTACATGAATTAAAATATTCTACAAAGCATGCTCCTCAATGAATTGGGAATACTAATTAATTTAATGAAATCATATTGTACGACCTGTTACATTTGAGTGTTGTTTTAGAGGGATAAGTCACAATTACATGATATGCCAATTACAATGTGTAACGTATTCACTTATATCTTGGAAATGGTGACACATCTAGCATAATAGTTATATATATATATATATAAATATAAATTAGTATGAACTTAACTAAATTATATTTCTTAAATAAATTGTCTATCATTAAATGGGGTGTTGATTACAGAATAAAGTGGGTTTCATCTATACCATGTAATTGAATCTCTTTATACAATGACCTATGAAATGTGATGTAAGACCATGACTGTGACCTATCCATAGAAGTTGGCAGTAAGAAGTTACTCTTTCAATATTTATAATTTTCCTTTTAAAATATCCCCAGTATTATGAATGGGAAGAGATGTCTGAAATGTTTATATGATGATTATTTACCTTCAATAATGATGTTTCATTGATCGTATCTCTTGTTGAATCTTATATATGGATTTAATTTGTAAATTTTAGAACTATACTCCATGAAGTCCTCATGTGGTTCACTATGAATGTTCTAATGATCATGCTCTAGAGGTGGTGGAATCGAAGCCCCCATAATTACCTCCTACAATACCACATTAGGAACACTGAATTGTTTATAAACGGCCTATAATTATTAGTTCTGGGAGAGATTTCTATGGGTTAAGTAGTTTCTGTATGAAGATCCATGACCTACCCCTACTATGTTAGATTTGATGATAGAATTTAAATAGTAGTATATGCCTACCTTCATTAAGGGGTGGGGGATACAAGGATATTGATTCATGACTAAAGGCCATTTTTTTTATTAAACCATCTGAATATGCCATCAGAGAGGTTTCCAATAATTTGAACAATGTGCATTGTTATTCCAAAAAATGTTGGTGTGACATGATTAATCCAGATGGCCATCACTGGAGTATGGTATTGATGGACTTCTAGATAGCCTTTTATGATTACATATTTCCACATATGCTATGATTGGGTTATAATAGGGAATTAATGCATCTATATCTTGTTGAAATGTGTGTTATAGAATTTTTGTGTCATTTAACCAAATATTGATGCTTCAAACTAACACATTCTGGTGATGGGTTCATGAGAGTGGGACATTTTGAGGATGAGGTAATATACGTCATCTGATCTCATGTGATTTTTTTTTCAATTGACCTCATTTCCATGATAGTAAATCTGACCCTCACTACTGATGGGATCCTAAGGGAAGATGATAGTGTGGGACAAGGTGGTTCGATGATGAGACAAAGTAGAGGTTAATTGAGTGGTAGGAATCATAGATTTAAGTATGAATGTTTGGAAAGAAGCGGTCAGAAGAAATAAACTAAATGTTGTGTTGTGTTCCACTAGTATAGGAATAATTTTCATAAGAAGCCATAGTTTCCCAAGGAACCAATTGAATTCCAAGGCTTTAGCTTTTTGGGGATCCTTCTACATTTTCGTAGGATCTTCCCAACAAATCATAATGGGATATGATATTTTCCAACTCTTCCTTCTAGATCTAGATCAATAGAATATCAAAAGACTTGAACTATACGTACTACTAACCAATAATTTTGAGGAGGTGTACATGCCCGAGGTAGCCATGATTAAGTCATTCATCGCTAGTATAGAAGACATGTTTATGGTATCCATATTGTATGTCAGACTCATGGGATTTTCCACATCCATTCAGTTAATTCTACCCTATACAAGGAGAGTGTTGGGCCTTCAATAGTTACAGGTAATATACTAGTACCCTCTACATTAGTATATTTCGTATTTGACTGATGTTCTTCACACTTTTTACATCTGTAGAAACTACAGGAAGTCTAGATCTAGTGATAGAGTATATATGTGGCGTGATGACTCTTGATACTCCATTGGGAACTTGATATGAGAGTGTGTCATAGTGTAATGAATACACACTTGAGATAGGTAGTTATTTTTTTATGGAACCTCTTTTCCTTTAAATGATAGGTTTTGATGTAATACATCTGATGGACTAGATAGTATCATATCATGATGATATTGATTTTTATCACTTGATGGGGTATTTCACACCAACCAAGGGTGTTACGTATCATCACATGGGAAAATGGGATATCCAATAGTCATTCATGACTGGAGCATCATAGTCTTGGCGGAGAGATAGAACAGTTAGCTAGTAACATTATGACATATTAAGAAACCTAACTTGTGAAATTTCATATTCTTATAGATCATTTCATTGATTTCATACATTCTGTAATTTATAGATTATCTAATTTAATAGATTTTTATTCCACCTATGATCATGTTACAAGAGTCTAACTTGTTTCCATTGCTTCATAAATCATAGAATCTACTAATCTATAAGAAATCAAGAAGTGTTAAGAGGATCTGGAAGCTAACCGTTTCATACGTCCCAGCACTTCACTATGGGGTACAACAATCCTCTATGAAAAGTTGGTGAATGATACCCTCAGTCATCACATATATTATCCTTAGTTGACCAAAATTACTATTATGAACAAATATCCATTCACACAAATAGAATAACTATTTCAAAAGCATCGAGGAGAGATAGTTTTCTCGAAGACTAATTTGAGATTGTGCTATCATAGGTTATGTATGATTCTGTCAGACATACCATGAATATAATTTTATATAATATATAGCCATTATGAGTGTTATTACGTCTTTATATCTCATGAATGGGCCATCAACATTCATGGCTATAATGAATCATGTTTTCCAACCATTCTTGGAATCATTTTTTCTAGTCATCATGGTTGATATCCTGGTGTATTCTCATACAAGACACAACCATTACAAACATCATGAGATAATGTGGAATATAGTATGGGAGAACCATATGTATGATAATCTCAAAATATTTGACTTTTGGATCGACAATGTTCACTTCATTGGTCACATCATCTTAGAGGCAGGTGTATCTATTTTCTGAGAGAATGTGAGAGCTATAGTTTCCTAGGATCATTTGAGGACTATGTTTAATTTATGGAGTTTATTGGGATAGGATAGCTATTAAATAAATTTAATTTATTACTTATCAGTCCTAGAATCACCAATCACGAGATTGAATAAGTGGGGTGATAAATTATTATGGTTTATACCCTAAAATTATCCCATTCAGGTACCAGAATATATACTAAATTTTGTAATGACCCTAATTAATTTTGAGATGGGAAAATGAAATATAGTATTTTTATGTTTCATCTAGCATTGTTGTAGTAGATGTCTTAATATAGGAAGACTAATTTTTAGTATTTGGGTCTCATCAATTGAGTTTACATGAGAGGAATTACCTGAATCATGATATTGACCTGGAATCTATTGTACGTGGCATAAATTATTAATGGAACTATCTGATAGGAGAGAATTTGTGGGTGAATGAAAAACAAAAAATCCTCAATTTTATATTTATATATCATTAAATAAATCTAAAAATAGTACTGGTGGGTTGATTACAAATAGTTATTATATTTTTAGATTTTGTATACTTTTGGGATGGGCAATTTCATTACTGATTCACTGATATAGATGACACAAATATAGGTAGTGCATGAGGCCTGTAGTGAGTGGCTGTTGACAGCCTGATTTTATGAGATGAACATAGAGGTCTATGAGAATCTGGAGTATACTTTCATTATATAAATAATAGTTTTATATTATCCTCTCAAATATGTGAATGTGAGGAATATTTCTAATCCCAATGGATTGGTATTACAAGAGGTGATTTTATACGAGGACCCATCACCTTGTGGGGTTATAGATGGTGATGAGGTCTTATGAATTTACAAAATAATCTAGGATCTTATAGACACATGTGATGATTTAATGTTAGCTTTTTATACATTCATTTGGATACTACATCCCAGTATCACCAAGATGTGTTGAGAAATACACCTCTAGTATTGGAGGCTAATAATGAATATACAAATAGAGAGTTTTGTTGCCTGATGTTCCACATATTAAAAGTTGAAGATAGAGTACCTGTAGACAGTATGTATTTTTTTCAATTCCCATTCATGATAATAAATGGGATGATTTCACCATGGATTTCATGGTATGTTAACCTTGTTCACCTCGAGGATGTGACACTGTATGGGTTATTATATACCATTTAACCATGGTCTCCCACATACTAACTATGACAAAGGCATTTTATTTTGAAAATCTTATGATTATCTACATTTAAGTTATGGGACAACTTAATTTTGTCCCACTTTCTATAATATCTCAATATTACGGTCTGTTTACATCATAGTTCTGAAATTGGTTATAAAAGACTCTCAGGATATAGGTTTTTTATCACAATCATCCACCTATAAACTGACTACAAAATTGTTTTATGACTATGATATTAGAGGAAATGATTTGGGAGAGTCCTTAATTTTGGTAGTTTTTAGGATAGGCATTTACCTCTTGTAGTGTTTTCCTATAATAACATATTTCATGAAACTATTTCAATGGATCTATATGAGGCCATATATTGTAGGTAATTCGGTTCACCCCTATTCTTGTCAGATATATGATAGATATATTTATTGGGACCTCATTATGTCCCAAAGACATCAAAGTAGGTTGCAAATTTCAAGAAGCATATGGATAAATCTCAATCTATGTAGAAGACTTGTACTGATAGTTTCCACATCCCTCTAGTGTTTTAGGTGGGACATCAGTTATCCATTTATGTTTTACATAGATTATATCTTAAAGGATTCTGAAACAAGGCATGTTATCATTTCATTTCATCAGGACTCTTGAAATATAGGGGAGAGTCTGGCCAGTAGCAAAACATTTGCTGATACTCAAAGGTACCAGGACATGAATGACATCTTCCAGACATCTTAGCCTCACCATTACATTTTATAACCATCTAATACTTTTGATCCTAATGATGTTGAGTTAGAAGATTATGATTACATTGAGGAATATCCTATCATAATTATTGATCAAATCCTGAATTCCCTCTAATACAGGTTCATTTATTTGGTATAGGTCTTATGGTCATAAGGAAACATATTTTATGGGACCTAGGAGAGAGAGTCTGAATTATGTGCTCAATGGAAAAAGCGATTATATTAAGATTATTTTTCACCATCAAATTAGAAACATGGGGACAAGTAATATTATTAATGGGATATTGTATGATCCAAGATTTTATCATTAGTAACATACCCTTTAATTTCATTTTTATGCCCATATTTTTATCCTTATGAATGTTTCCAATGGAATTGAATCCATTTAAGTGTTTTCCTAAACTTTTTTCAGATCCTTGAGCCTTATTTTTTGGATGGACTACATGGGTTGCATGATTTTTTTTAAAAAAAATCCACCTTTTTATATATTTTTTTAAACCATATGGTGTTATCCAATTCCTTTTAGTGGGATGAAATTTTTCATTAAACTATTTCTCCTTATCCACAATGTCCTATTTAGAATTTCATAAGTCCTATATTAAGTTACATGGGCTATGAAAATTTTCCCAAACTATGTAACTATAATTCACCCTTAGTGCCACTTAAGATTTAAGGGTGCATGGTTAGTTAAATTAATGGGAATCCCATGAGGAAAAAATGTATCCCATAAAAATGGGTGAGATCACAATTTTCACTTTTCTAATTTTATTTTTTAAACTTTTTATTCACTTCATATCAATGCATATCATGTCATATCCTCTATATTTTCTCTCTCATGGTTTCATACTAAGCTTTGAGATAGGTTCTTCATATAATGTTTGATTTATTCTCCATTGGTTGAATTATATAGCTTACTATAATCTCTTCACTCCTCCTCCTATATTTCTCATTTTACACCACTATCTTCGATGTTGTTTAGTTGTGAGATAATATGCCATATTTTTAGTGAATTTAACTTTTTTGATATTTTAATGAATTATATCATGAATTAAAGGTTGAAAATGGATGGGGATAACAAAACAAATCTAAATTATGTGGTCAAATACTTATTCTATAAATATGAGTAGTTTTATATCATATATCTTCATGCCTCATGACAGACATTCAACATGTTTCATGAAAAAAATAAATTTCGATAAACTAAATTTGTAATTATGATATATTTTCATTGTATAAATTTTTTTATAGTTGGTGGTGTCCCACATACACATGTTCTTCCCCTTTGGGAGAAATCCATAAGTACCATCGGCATACTAATCATTAAAAAGGATAACCCAAGATCTATGTGGTGTTTCCTTCCAACCAATTGAATGGCGCGTGGAATCTAATGTCTTATGAGTTGTATGTCTAAAACATTTGACCCCCATATGAAAACTGGTTATTATCTTGATTATATAAAATGATAATGGTTTGTAAATCATATGTTGGATTATAAAAAAGAATTATCAACTTGTAATATTTATTTGATACTTGGGTATGTCAATCAATATATTTATGATGTATGAGCCTGGTGTGTCATGTATTTTTGATACTCAGGAAAGGAATACACAAGCCTATGAAACATAGATAAAGAGAGCCACAAACAAGTGATACTCAGGTATGGTTTCCCATATTCATCAGATATATAGACATGGAATCCCATGTACTTATGAATCTAGATCATTTCTTCCCATAAACTTATTATATATAAGTATGTCATACCATGTACTTGTGACTGGTGAGCATGAATTCCCATAAATATGAGATATTGAATCATATAATCTCATATACATGGTATACTTATTCATGGAAACCCATATGATTCATGATACCTAAGATAGGAATCCCCAAACACTCTATGAGATAATTACGACTATCTAGGGGTGCCAGAGTTATTCCTTGGGTAGTAGTATGAATTATTATCTTTATGTATGTTTATAAATGTGGAAATATTTATATTGAACATATACATACATACATATTTATATATATTATCACTTATTCATAGATCACCTAGATCATGCTGAAATAGGTAGTGTCATCCTAGGGTCCTTTAAGAACCAAATTCGTCCCGTTTAAATTTTATATTTCTTCATAAATTATTATACATGAACACTTATCATTTTATATATACTGGATAGATAATACTAGATAACATTGGTGGTGGCCTAATGATATTTTTTCAAACCAAATTTGAGCAATATGTTTCTAACTGAACAGATCTTTTGTATGCAGGTAAGGATGATGGGAAACATCCAACAATGGATTCAATAATTCTACACTAGGATGGAAAATGTGAGAAGAGGACCGATAATATAATCAAGATTATATTCAACAAAATGTTTTTACATTTTTTCTTTTTATATACCATGTTGTATATTCATGTTCCACTATATCCCATGTATATTTCCTTTTGAATAGCATCATGACATGATCATCATTTTGTAGGTGATACTGATTCTTCTTTTACCTATTTTTTATTTTTATTTTTAGGATTTCCTAGTTCTCATACTATTATTTTATTTCTTACTACTATTCTTTTATAACATTACACTATACTCTGACCATGAGGGTATACTCTCCCCATAATATCATAGAATACCCTAAATACTATTCTGTAGAATCTGGTATACGTGGATGCATACTTACAACCATGTGGCCTACTAGGTTACGTTACATTTTAGTGAACCAGTTCTAGAATGACTAATTAAACATCAAGAACCCACACACTAGAAGAATATTTAATTGGATAACTATATAAATCCCAAATTTAACTAAGTAGAGAAGAAAATATAGAATATAATACACCATGTATATTTAGTTTATATATATATATATTGTTATTACAAAATATGTTGGTTCCATAGAAAAAAAGTAATTTAAAAGATCATGAGAAACAATAAAATATGTTTATATTTTCCTAAAAATGATATTTTTCTAATGGCTAATATTTTTAGATGTAATGAATTTCAATTAGTGGGAATAAATATGTATGTGTGTGGAGGAAAATAATATTGAATCGTAGATATATGTGGATTAATTAAATAGGATGAAAAATCATAATGAATTATCTTCCTTCCAATACAAGGATGATCTAATAGATTAAGTGTATCTGAAAGTAGAAAGCATGTATCTATATAGAAAAATAAAAGTTTGTTATCTCAATGGTTGATTTAAAAGGGATTGATCGGGATGGATTTTGGTGGATGCACTTTACACGTGAAGATAAAATTGAATATTTTCATCAGAATCAAAAAAGAATGTTGACTTTTCTTGAAGGATAATGATTAAAGGATCATTGTATTTTGAAAAGATAAAATATTAGGAAAATATTTTCGGTGCATATATGTTTTTATTTTTAAAGGACTTGGTCACAATATATTATGTCTATTTCAATTGTGTGAATCCTATAAAAATTTCCGCAATAAGGTTTTCATCATATAAGGATGATATTGTAAAATTATGGTGAAAGAAAGGAAATTGAATGTGAATAATTATCTATTTATTATAATGGAAGAAATTTTATTTCCATCCAAGGAATAAGAAAATATGTAATATATCAAAATACTTTGACAGTTCATCCAAATGTCCCTATGGTGGAGTTTCTAGTTCATGGAGTGCTTACTGTTGTGCTACTTCATATGTTTATCTCTATGGTGGTGTTGTGTATTCACGGTGTGTTGTGGTAGTATCATGAGTCTATGTCTATTCGTCATGGTGAGGTCCACCCAGTTGTCTCTTTACGGTGTTGAACTAGTGGCTGGAAGAGGTTTTGGTGGTGATCCATGTGGTCTCTTGTCATGGTAAAGATCCTTGGTCTTTTTTGACTATCTCTTGTTGTGTCATGGATTCAGGGTCACGGTGTGATTTTCTGTGGTAGCATCATGGGTTCGTGGTTTGATGTGGTGGTGTAGCAGGTTCGCGGAATTCGTCAGAGTATGGTCCACCCATCCATATATCTATTGTGTAGAGTCACAGACAGTGTGGTTGATATGGTCTTCTTCAGTTTGAGGGTGTCTATGCATAAATCTTCCACCTAGGGGTGTTTTGGATGTTTTATGTGGTCTAATTTATGGTATTGCGGATGACGGGCATTGTGGTTCTGGTTTGGTAATGGTTATGGAAATTGTAATGCAGGCATGGTGATAGTCCTTGAAGGTGTAGGTGTTGTTCTACTACAATCAGTGATGTTGTAAGTATTCCTCGTATTCGAGCAACGAATGGTGGTTTAGATATAATTGATAGCATGGAACATGACTAGAGGAGGTTCTACAACTGGTGGTTCACCTATGAATATTTTTTGGATTTGTATGTTTGAGAGTGTATGGCGTCTTCCATCAGATCAGGCTCGTGATTTGAAACATGACACTTACTTGTGGAATCACTATTCAATGGCGGAGAGCTTCATCACAATAAAATTATAGGGAGGTTATGTTTCATTTTGTCAGTCTAGTTTTACACTATTTCACATTCAGGTCATGATTTTTCCAATGTCATGAAGTCTTGTGGTGTTATCTCCTTCCTCCCGTAAAAGGTGGTCTTATTATTATAATAAAAAATATACGAAGGCCTTTTGGATAATGCAGGATTATCATAAATTGGAAGAGAAATTATTTAGAATGAAAATTTATTAGTTCCAAAAATATAATGTTAAAAAATATTTAAAAATAATATGGAGTAATTTCATAATAATAAAGGTACATCACACCATGTTTTAGAAATGTTGAATCCTAAAAGAAGATTCATTGAGGCAAAAACCCATATTGTAAATAATATGACCATAATAATGCTCATATTGATGGATTAACTATTGAAATATGGGATAGATGTATTGTTTATATCAATTTTTAGCTCTAATAGAGGTTTTATATGTCTGAATGATGAGAATAAAACTAATGAAATATTGTATGAGAATCATCCAATGATGAATACATTTCATATCAATAGATGTAAATGCTTAATTTTCAATAAGGATAAGTACCAATATTTTTAATCCTATTAATAAAAAGTTATTTTACGTGGATACCCATATGAAATAAATTATTACAAAATATTTAATAAAAAGAATGACATTGTTTTGGAAATTCAAGGTGTAACTATTCAAAAGCTTAGATAATATCAAAATCATGGGAGAAATATCAATGAAATAATATTTATAAACTCTTAGAGCCAAGTAATGTTTAATTTAGAAAATAAGGAAGAGTATATTGGGTTCTATAAGAATAATTATATGACACTTTTATTTTGAAAATTATAGTTGTTTCGAAGGAAACATTTAATGCATGAAGCAAGGATTAAATTAATGAAAAAATATTTTGGGTGATTATATAGTCCTGATGAAAAAACAATGGATAAATAATCTATTGAAAACCCTCTCATATCTAAATTACAAACTATTTTATTTAAATATACATTCAAAATGAAAATTGAATCAAATAAATGCATAAATTCATCTGTCTAATTAAAAGGAATAAATCATGGGAGGTTGTCCCATGTCTAGAAGAAGCAATTTACATCAGAATCAAGTGGATGTTCTAAAGAATCCACCAAATGGAAGGTTAAGTGACATAAATAATATCATAATTAGTGTGTAATGGGTATTTTCAGATTAACATTATTTACATTGATGAGAAATCTTCACCTATATTTGGTTGGAAAATAATCAAATTATCTTTGAAATTAGAGTGAGAAGAGGAATAAATGTACGAAAATGGATATAAAAAACATGTTTCAGAAGGGATTACATAAAGTGGGGATGTAAATTAAGAAACCATATGTCTATATTATAGATAAATATGAGATCAAGGTATGAAGATTGAAGAATTATTTTTATGGGATGAATAAAAAATAATTATCTTAGTGTTCTACACATGATCAATATCACTGAATGATTGGTTCTAATGATGCGTAGTTAATGAAAATACCAACATCAATAAGAAGAATGATCAAATAATTATGTTTCTTATATATGTAGATGAAACTTATATATAGTATTATATAAAAAAATTAATGTTATATACAGAATATATGAGGTGTGATTTAAAAATGTATATGATTATGAATTTAACATTTACCTTGCATTATATGTAACATAAGGAAGCGATGCAAATTTTATTTCTCAATAAAAACTATGATAATAATTCTTTAATAAATTATAATGGAAGAATTTAAGTCTACACAACATTGGTGGCTACCAAGTGCAATTTTTTAAGAGATACTGATGTTAAGGCGATGGACGTAATAGAATATAATAAAATCATTGGAAGTATATTTTACCTAATAGAGACATGAACAGAAATTTTATTTTCTAATTCCCAAGCTACACATTATCAATTTCTTAATTAATAAATCCATATTGAATCAATAAAAATAATTTTTTTCATGTCAATTTCATAGTACATTTTAGTTTATTTTTCATAGAACAACACATCTAATGTTATTTTTATATACAAATATAAATTTGGCCAGTTTAATAAATGATGACAATATAACATAAATTGGTTCCTTTTATAATGGAGAATTATTAATTTATTCATCGATAAAGAATTAATAAGTCACTTTACATAACAATGTAGAGGTTAAATTTATTTTATATACTCAATAATTTATTAAACTTCTACGGATGATGAAGTTGTTATAGGATGTCAAAGTCAATGTGTAATATTTTATTACAATCTATTGGGATGAATCATTTGCTATTATTCTTTGAAAAACCAATTTCTTTCATTCATGATAAAATTAAATGAAGGAAATGTATATTTTAAACAATGATGATATTGAAAATGATCTAGTATATTTGGAATATATATTAATGAAAAAACATAGTAATTATATTAATATTTAGTAACTACCTAAATACATGTTTGTGCCATTTTTTATCTCTTCAAGTCCAACCAACTCTATAAACATTGATGGTATAAAGATTAGACCCGAAAACCCCATGGAATTGTTTTTTCTGAAAATATGGAAACCCCATATGGGATATAATGATTGTATTTTTAAACCTCTCTTTGAAACCTTCACGGGACTATGGTTTGGTTTGTTAAAAATGGGGATATTATGTCATTGAATTTTACATGGGGGAGTTATTACCTGATTGGTATGGAAGAAGGTAGGGAGTGTTGAATGTTTTAAATACAATTGTAATGTTGGGAGAAATCTTTTGTGGATATAAAATTAAGGGGAAGTGTCCATAAATTTTTATTTAGGGTGAGTAAAAGATTTTTGAATGGTTAAAGAGAATATATATTTTATAAAAGTTTCTTGAGAAAATTTTCAATTAACTAATGTTTAGAAAAATGATATTTTCTCACGTGGTATTAAATATGATGTTTTATATATATTTGATGTGTTACATGATTGTAGATAATTCCTTATATAGAACAAGTTTGTTTTATATTATTCATTTTAAAAATGGATTGATTCTTTATTGAAAGGGTTTAAAAAAAGCTAAAGTGTGATATTTTTTGAGAAAATCTATAGATTCATTTAGGGGATTATTTGTTTTTGACAAGGATGTTGAAAATATTGCTAATTGATTTCCATAGGAGCTTAAAATTTATTATCAATACCTAAACGAGTTCCAAATAATCTCCCAAATATTTCTAGTAAGAAAAGGTCATTCCACAACACCTTATGTTATACCATGAGAGAGTTATTATGAAATAATAAACGTATGGACTTCCATATTAATGTGATATTATTTGGAATCATATAAAATAATGATTGAAATGGTTTTTGAGGTTTTATACACTACTGATGGGTGAAGAATAGAATTTATATCCTAAAACCTCAAGTCATGTAATGTCCTAGCTATAGTATAGTGTCTTATTCCTTTAAATAAAATCATATATGAAGAGATCAAATACAACCAGAGCCCGTGAGTTTAAGCCTCCAAGTTGGTTTGGTAGTCACATCATGGAAGCCTCCATTTCATCATAAAGGGATTTTGTGGATAGAAATATGAAATCAAAAAAATAATTTTTTTTATTTCAATAGTGATTAGCGACATATAAATTCTTATTTTCATTTAAAATTTGATGATAATAAACAGTTCTGTCATGGTGGAAACTTCCATTGACCAATACAGATGAGCTGAATTTTGGTGGTTCTCTTAATCCAAATGTGTCTATACAATAGTGGATCATCACAACACAGGAACTAAATATATAATATCCCTCATATATAAATAGTAGTGGAAACCATGTCATCGTGATATAGGTCATGTCGTGGTGTGTGAGTCAGAATGATTCCCAAATTTATATCCACAACATTTTTTAAAAATACAAGTTGAGAAATTCAAATGATACATATTACAAGTTTCAATGAATAGTTAAATTTAATGGTGATATATGATCATAAATTCATTATTTCAAATGGTACTGAAGGTGGTGTTATACTATTGATGCTCACATGATTATAGTGTTGAGTTAACATACATGGATATTTACATTTCTTATCATTAAGGAGAAAAATTGTAGAATTAAATAGGAGATCATGAAACTATTTTAAAGAGGGAATTTGGAAAATTTATCCCAACATAACAAAGTATAATTGAATCTCAATTATCGTAGATTCACATTGATTATCTTAATAGAGAAAATATACATTTCTTATTTAAAATAATGTAGAATGATAAAGAATTATTATAGAATTCTGGAGTTCTAGACATTATCTAGAATGAATGATTAATTATATCCATATTTTAATTTTTTTAGGATTTCTCATTTCATCTGTGGATAAAAATAGAGTAGAATTAATTCATATTATATATTAAACTAACCCTTTATTTTTGAAGCTCTCAAAAACAACACTTTTGGAATCAGTAACCTATCATATTGTGTGATAATAGTTAGTTCATATTTTTTGTTAGAATGTAAACATGGATTTTCAGTGATTCAACTTAGAATTATAAACAATAAGTAGAGTGATTATTGTAATAGGTTCTCAAGACAATAATGCTTCATTCTCATTTTAGTATCCCAATTTGGTTGAATGGTGTAAAATTTTTATCACTCATTTACTTCATTAGCTATTTATATCAGTTTGACAGTGATAATTTTCTTAATGATTATTAATTATTTCCATTGGTGAGCATTAATTTAGGAACTATTCAGATAACCTAATTCATTACTACTCATAAGGTATTTTTCATTTATAGAAATAAAATAATATACATGGAGTTCAATATAAAATGAATCATCCATGAAAATGAGTGATAGAGACCATCCCTTGAGTTATCTCAATCAATTTATGTAAGATACCACATGACATTAATTGTTATGTATATGTAATTAAAGGAAATTCTCATAAAAAGATAATTGTTATGTGTTAAAATCAATTTCCCATCTAATTTTGAGTTTAATGGAATCTGAGTATTAAGGGGGTCTTCATCATACTCAAAAATAACATGAAGGGGGGTTTTCTAGAACACAAATGTTTTGATTTGTATGTTGAGTTTAGTTTAAATAATAGAAATTATTATAAAATCAATTTAATAATTTCCTAGATAAATAAAAATGAGTTTGTATTACATACAATATTTTTATAGAACATTGAATTCAAGGTTAATAAGTCTTGTTTTATACACCATTAATTTTCAAATAGACTTAGGGTAATTAATTGATCTATAATGAATATGTAAAATGTGATTATAACCTTATATTAGGTGAACAAAGATATATATCTAAATAAATTATAGAATATATTGTAGGATGTAGAGACTCTGAATTTTCTGTATAAGACTTTGATGTATTTCCATGTATATTTTGGGTGCTAGGTGGTTACACGGTGTGTGATTATGTGGCCTGGTGTGCTTAGAAATAATTTTATAAAACTATTAAATATATTGTAAATTAATTATATGAGGATAATTAAATTAAATAGGATTAATCTAACTTGGTAGATCAGATCAGAAATCTATTACCAATGTTAGGTCTGGGATTCACTGTTTACCCCAAGAGTGACATAAGATGAGTTAAAATGGGATTTTCAGATACCTCACTCGTTGGTCATGCATTTCATGAATGAATAAATTATTTATTAAATTTATTATTTAATGATTCAATACAATATATAGATATATAAATATGTATCCCTGGAAAACATTTCGATAGTTTTATCATTTTTCTATAGTCCACCAACAAGAGCTCACCTATCATTCATTTTGTAAAATAATGAAAAATACTTGGATCAAGATGAATCAAAGAACGATGAATCAACATATATCCTCCTCTATTATAAATTAAATTCCTCATAATAAAACAATTCAATGTTGATGTTTGAATTTTGATTTTAATATTTCTATCCCCATTTTATTTATAAATGATGAACAAAAAATAATGATCTAACAATATATTTAATGGTTTTATTATTTAATTCATATATTTGATTTTTCTTCCTATGTTATAGGAATTGATTTCATATAGTTTCTTTTTTTATTTTTTATCATCATTCTAATGGTGACGATTCATGGCCAATCCCAACATGGTTGTGTTCATTTCTCAATTTTTAATTGTCGAATTTTATTCTTTAATCATCACTAATTCATCTTCAGTATTCCATTTCATTGAAAATTAAAAAAAATATCCTAAAAAATATTTGAGAAAATTATAATTGGTTTAAAGGTTTTAGTTCATAGATATAGGTTCGGGATTGACGATGGGATCAATCATTTATAGGAAAAAATGAGACTAGTTGAGTTCTTTGTTTATGGTCATATTTGAGGTGGTTGTGTGAGGATAAAGTGATCCCTGTGAATAGAAATGACATATTTCTTTGAAAAATGATCCTTATGATAGGAGAGAAGAAACGTCCAGTGGTCTGGGTCGAGCAACTATGGGTGGCCCAGGTAAGTAGTGGCATCGACGATCTAAGTTGTGGCTTGTGGAGGCACAACCATGAGGATATTCAGGCTTGCATCATGATAATAGTTAGTATTAGGGTTTCTAGTATGAGATTCATGGTAGATATTGGTATATAGGAAAGATAATAAGATAAAAAGAACCAGTTATAAATAAAAGAGGGGGAAATTTAGGGGTGGGCATCTTCATGCACATGGATATAAGGGTTGGGGAGTTCTCAACGTGGCCACTCCTCTAAAAATAAATGATATTAATAAATAAAATTATTATAAAATTATTATTATTATCAATAATTGTCTAATGATTTTCTAGACATTTCTTCTTTTTACGATTTCTGAAAGACACACCGTCTGTGGAATCGTGACCGTAATTATGAGACTATCATATAAATACCAATGTTGGATACTTAATTCGGGTGGAAAAAATGCATAAGAATTAAAATAATAATAATTTTATTATTATCATTATTATTATGAAATATAATATCTGACAACTCTTTTTTATATAATATATGTTAAAAAACCATCATGGACATTTTAAACCTAAAATTAAGGATAATTATTCAATACCAATTTTAGGAATTTAATTTAGATATGTGGCTTGGGACCATGAGATAACATTTGATTATGATGTGGTGAAATGGGAATTTTTCACTGGATGTCTGATTTATGAAATTGAATAGATTATCTACAGTGTCATTTGGTAAGAATAACAACAGTGTGATCAGTTTGGTCATCCATATACATTGGAAAATGAATAATAGTGAAATTGGGTTTTCCACTTCTAACTGATAAAGAGAATTATGTGTTTGTAATGTTTTTTGGAGATTTGTCATGTAGTACCCTTACACACCATATAGCACTACATGGTTAGAAATATATGTGTTTGAAAGGAAATGACCAAAAAACATAGTATGTCCACATGCCCTGTGGTTCCCTTACAGGTCACACCCACCATTATGAATATTCATGCTTCTATATCTCTTCTATTTAGACTCTGATTTTTTTCCATTGATTATCCTATATACTGTGTTTTCTATGTAGAATTTGTTGATTCCATTAGTTGTGTATTTTGAGACATGATGCAAGACATTTTGTTAATAAAACTTCTTTAGGCATTGCTTGATGATGGTAGTGATTTGGAAGGATTATCAGAGAGTTCAGATAGAGATAGTACTCCATTATCATATCCGAACATGGTTTCTATATCCATAGAGATTGTACATAGTTGTCTTATTAATGTGTAGGTACTCTAAATTTCTTATCAAGGTAGAGACGGTACTCCACTATCATATTAGAATGTGGGTCCTTTATACTTGGAGATGGTACTCCAATTTTGTCTTATGGTACGATTCCTCCATACTCATTGTGAAAATAGAGGTGGTACTCATATGTGGCACCAGGGCACTGGTCCTCTATCCATGGATATGGTAATCCCCTATTGCATTAGGGAATGGGTCCTCAAAAATCATTCTACAAATAGATATGGTACTCCCCAGTCACACCAGAGCACGTGTCCTCAAATCATGGAGACAGTACTCCCTTATCATACCAGGGCACAGGTCATCATACTTATTGTACAAACACAAAGTGGAATCCCTATATTGATTTTTTTGGTTCCTCTACCTCAAAATTGAACCCCCTTGACTATTCTACACATTGATAAATGTGGTATGGTGTAGCTTTGTACTTGTTAGGAAGAGGGATTCTTTCCCCATTGACACATATTTTTTATGCAGCCTAAAACATTGTGGCTGAGTTAGTGCAACTTGAACCGAATAATATCATGGTATGGTGATTAATCCCCTTATAATTGTGTGTTCAGGGAATATGCATGATGTGGGGGCATTATAGATGGACTTTGGAACTTTGGGCTACACTACATATTTTTTTAGCTATGAAATGGATATCCCCTTACCCTCTCATTTTGGATTCTTTTAATGAGAATATATATATATATATCACTATCAGTGCCCACATATTGGTTTTGGGTTACTATCCATCCAAGACAGATGAAAATGCATGGGGTATGCCATGTGATTTCTTTTTCTTGATTCCCATGGTATGATGAGTCTACTCTCCTACTATTGTTAGAAAATACATTCCAAGAATTTTAACTTATAACTATTTGTTGATTTTTGTGTTTGGATGAGTTTATTTTCAATCTATTGTTGGGTTGAGAAATACTATTTTACTTTACAATTTTCCATCTACTATTTTTCTTGACATTTAAATCTATTACATCTCTCCTTCACCATTTTCAGGGTGTTCTACTAGGTTTGATGAGTCTACCCTCCTTTAATCTATATGCTCTTCATTAATATTATATTTCATATGGAGCTCATTGTTCAAATTTTTTTACAAATTACTTGTGTTTGGAATTATTTTATACATTTTATAAAATTCAGTTTTTATTTTGTATTACATATCATATAGATATAAACATTGATATTTTGGAAAACACATATATATATATTATGTAAATTAAAATATACATTTTTAAGCCATTAAATTTTATTACATTTCCATATATATTTGGGAATGAATATTCATAATTAAAATATTTTTAAAAGGAAACTAAATCTCAAGACATCATGGATTATTCAATATATTTTCAATAAGTATTCATGACACATTTTTATAGTTATCATTTCCATGTTTTTCATTGATTATTTTTTTATAATAATCAATTGGTAAACATTAAAATATTTAGTTACTTCCTAGATAATATTTTGCGAAATTGACTAAGTATTCATGGCTGTTAAATTGTAGATGTATTTGTGGTGAACGTATGGGATAACATTTTTATTATTCTTTTTTGGATTATTATAAACATTACAATATGTATAGATGTAAAATATTATATTTTAAATGGAATTAAATAGATAAGTGATGTACTTATACTTGGTAAAATAGTGAGAAATTGTTTCATAACATCTAAGTGTTTAATAATATTAAAGAAGAGACACAAGAACTTTTACAATCATTACTACCATGATGTTGAAATACATGATTGAATTTTTAAAAGGAGTTTTGATCTACTAAAAATATTCTAAATCATATTTCATAAATTATTATTTTTAGATTTTTCTCTATATTTTATATCAATTTAATTAACAAGTAATTAATTATATGTTTATGAGTTTACCTCATAGAAAAATATTTGACTGGCTATACCTCCATCAAAGGTCAATTTTTTAATTGGGGAGTGAATTCCCTTTGAATGCTTGTTTGTGTCATGATTTTTCTTTCCCTAAAAAAGTTATAATAGGGTTCTGATACACCATCCAAATTATTATCTATAAGTGAATATCATTCCTCTAAAGAATTAGATGGGTGTAGAGAGTATATTTTGGATGGTTATCATCTACAATACTATAAAAATCAATAATTTCTTTCTATTTTATATTTTTAGTGTTATTTTAACACCAAATTTAATATAAATTTTATTATATTATATTCAATCCCAATATTAGGATCTTTCAACGATATTAAAATGTTGTTTAATAATAGGTACCGAAGAAATACCCATTATAGTTGTGCTTTATTGATTTTACCCAGATTCTACAATAACTTGTATTAAATAATAGGCTATATTGAACAGATTTTTATTAATTCCATTTTATTCATCTTAACCATCCAAGGGAAAGATCGTTTTATTTAGAAATAAAATGTTAAAAAATTTATTACATTCTATAAAAAGATTCATTTTTTGATAGAAATGACTATGAATAATGTCATCAATGAATGGAATCATGCTTCGCGAATCATACCACTAAACATTGGACCATAATGGAAATTACATGGGGTAGAACCTAATAGTTTTAATAATAGTGATTCACCTATGTGTGTTCATAATTTTAAAATCATGAATATTTATAATATTATTATTAGTATAAGTGTTTACTGTTTTATATCTAACTGTACAACTATTGATAAAATTGTAGAATTTTTCAAGATACTCATTATGGTATAATAAAACCCAAATATAACTAGGTTGGAAATTTTATAAGTAGAGTACCATGACCTAATTATGGGAGAAAATTAAACAATTAGATACATGATCCCCTGATTCATTGGTATTATTAATGGGATGTGTGAACTTATAGAGGCACTGGAAAATATATTGTTTGTTGAAATTGTCCATAGATATCTACTAAAGAAGTGTCATGCCTTGATGTTCTCCATTTATAGAAGTAGGAAAACCAAATAATACAATATTAATAAACTCATTGGTTCAATTTTACAATACAACCCATTATAAAAGAACATTTTTGAAAATGAAACTACTAAGAATAATGTTTTAGATTTGAAATATATGAATTTTGATTCATATTACTCCTTTTTTATAGATTAATTGAAAAAGGTGATGTGCCTAAAATTTCTAATAGAGTATAAAATATATTGAAAATAAAGAAATAATTTAAAAAAAATTTAAAAGGATATAAATGATATGATAATGAAGTTAATAAAGAAGTTAATAATAATTTTAATTATAATACCTTAGATGTTTCATGATTTCACAAAAAAATTAAATTTTAAATCAAAACATAATGATAAATATTGATGAATTAAAATAATAATAATAAATCATAAAATAATTTTAAAAGGTAATTGAATACTGTGTAGAGTTTCATAGAATAGACTATTTTTAATGATGAAATTGGAATTGATATGAATAAAATAATTAATGATTTATAGAATTAATGAATGGGGATAATGATTTTGGTTTTTATTTTGTTTATTATAATGTAGATTTTAATTATGATAGAACTAATATTCAGGAGTTAAATAATGAAATTGAAAAACCGCAAAAAATTATCATTAGAATATTTGAGCAGTATAAGGGACTCAATGGAGACAATAAGAAACATATCATGGGTAACATGGAAATTTTAAAGAGAATGAAAAGTTAAATAAATCATCTTCTTCTTCAAATGAAATTTTTTTGAAGTCTTGGAGGATATTAACAAATTGATTGAATATGATAAGATTGGAATTTAAAATTTGAGGAAATTAATATCTATGTATGTTTTAGGAATATAAAATTCTGAAAAGAAAGAGCTTATTAATAAAGGGAAAAAATAAAAATGTTATTGGTAATGATAGAAAAATACAAAAGTGGTATTTATATTTCATTTTGAAAATCTATGATGTTAGTTTCACTACTCATATGTGATTTAGATATAGAATACTGTCAAATTATTGTAATGAATGCTCTATTCGGTTTTCAAAATATTTATGACAGACTAAATATATAATTTTAATATATTTATTATTTATTGTACCAACAAATAAATTCATAAATTTTGAAGGGTTACCTTAAGATAATTTTACTAATCCTAGTTGACCATGCATTGAATGGTTTGGAAAATTATTTGTTAACTGAATTTTAATGAGTGATTCATATGAATTCTCAAAAAGTATGTATACTACATGGAAAATTTATTATATTGGAGTTTTATAAGAGTCCCACTAATATTTAATTCTTATAAAATATTTGATATAGGAATTGTTACATCTTGAGTCAATTCCAATGGAATTGTGAAAGGTTTTGTTCCTGTTGGTATTTTGAATTTTGATATTAATAATAAAGTTGAAAATATTAATGCATTATAACTTATCATGATCAATATTTACCTATTATTTTATAATGAAATAAATTTTAAATTACAAAATGACAAGTATCATTTCCTAAAGAATATTCCATATTATTTCATACTATCCTCAAGGAGAACAAATGTAACAACCCAAACTCCTATTAATGAAAATTACTCTTGATATTATTGATTGTCTTAATATGTAAAATAGTTATATAAGACAAATGAACTTTCTATATTTTATTTTTTTGGATTTTAATAAACTATTAATAATTGTTACTATTTCTAATATTTCCATTGAACAGTGATCACAAGATTAGAATAAATATAGTGCTTTAACAAATCCATTTTACTCAGAAAAAGGATCTCATGGCATCATCTAGTAGAATTACTCCATAAGAAGCACATTTTTTGATCTCAGAAAGGATGTATCATCACTAGGCTTCACTCTTTATGGTGGAAAATATGAGCTTCGACATGTTAAGCTTGAACAGAACCGCCTACAGGAGATATGGATGTTAATAAAGATTACCATGTGAAAGATGTAATCTGAGCCACACCAAGATTATTTCACCATCGCACACCGTAAACTTATGTCATATATGGGTGTTATAAGGGGTTATCTATCTATACCCTAGAACTTTGATTATGTTCATTATTTTTGTATAGAATATAGAATATACATTCATTTTATTATTACTACATTGCAAAGGGTTTTTAATGCCAAAATTTCATTTTTAATTAATATTAAATTAATAATTCTATTATGATGAATTAATGTATTTTTAAATTAAATAACATTTTAATAAACTATTATTACTAAATTAAATTTTATTAAATATAAATTATCTTATTATTTTAATGTATACAATTGTTATTTTTATTAAGGTTTGAAATATATTTTTTTTCAAAACCCATGAATTTTTAATAAATGTAGGTTATTATATTAAAAGTAAAATTTAATATATTTAAAAAATTATTTAGATAAAATTAATATTATATTTTGAATCAGGACATCGATATTATCCAATGGTTACTGTTTCATAATTTTTTGAGAAAGCCTAATTTTTCGGTAAAATTTTAATATTGTTTACATATAAAATGTGTTTTATGACATTACAATGACCCAATAGTGATGTGAAAATATAAAATAAATATAATTTTGGGCCAATACATGTTTTACCTACAAAATAATGTTATTTTATTTTTTTTTTATTTTACAAAGCCATAGTGGATCCTCCTAGAGTTATAAAACATTTTACCATTTTAAATTGATTTCCTTGAGAGTGTGACTCACCTACACATAAAAAGCCTAATATTATGATAAGTCCGTCCATTGACCACATAAAATAATTTTATCCACTTCAATTTTTCCAAAACCATGGGAAAAAAACATGGGATGGTATGTGGTTTTGATTAGATTAATGGGTAGTGACCAAAACCTAAATAATAATGAATTCCCTCTACTTTCCTATATAAACCCATAGAATCTCCCATTCCTCTACACTGAAAACATTTGGAGCTCGACCAACACCTGACCTCCTCTCTCTGGAATCCTCGCAAGGTGACCAACGATCCCAAGAATCCCATCTGATGTCTCTCCCAACCCTTTGGGATCACACATCCAAGTAAGGGACTTCTTCAACTAAATATTTCATGTTTATATTTTTCAAAATCCTGATCAAATCTAGTTCGGTGTAAGGTATCATTTTATGCTAATAATTTATGTTCTATGTTTATGAAATATGATGGAAGGGATTTTTATTTTTTCAATTTATTTGATTCTGCCAAGATTATTTGTGAGTTTCATAAAATCAAAATCAACATATTTTTTTAGAACACTGATATATTTTAAAATTTTCATTAATACTAAAATTATTTCTGTGTAATTTTTGTATGGTGTTTATTTATTTTTAAATATTGTAGTTTTATACTTATATTGTTTTTAATTTCATGTTTTTATCTCTAACATTAAATCTAATTAAGTTGCATGGGGGTTATTTTATTTCAAACAAGTTTTATGATTTATATAATAATATTTTATTTAATACATAATTTATATACAAGTATGTAAGTAGTTTATTTTATAATTTATATTTTTATATCATATGAGGATCTTATGGAATAGTCATTATATATAGATCTGACATGTTTTGATAGTCGAATACATAAATGTATATGATTTTCTCAAGATCATTAATTTTCAAGAATTTCAGTTAAATGTTTAAAATTATATATGTATCGACGTATTTAACCTCTGTTGCATGAATTTAATGTGTAATAAAATCAATTATGAATATTGGGTTAAACTTTAGGTTGTATTTTACATGTTTATATTAATAATCTACTCATGATGAAATTTTTGTTTTATAATATTTTGTGCATTCTCAGAACTATTTATTTACTAAACTATGATTTTGATTTATTCCAACGGATTAAGTCTTTAAATCATGAAAAAAAATAATTTCATTTATCGAATCGATGATATTACTTTTTAAAATTCATTTCATAAAGGGATGTTTTGGTATTTGGGTGTTTACAAACAGGCCACGTGATGTGAGTTTTGGGAAATCAATACTCTCAAGTGTTTTTCAATGAAAATTCACATATGTATATATATATACACTTATATATAGATATAATTAGAAATGGGTATTCTAATGTGGTTACTAGTATTGAAAATTTAAAACTCTCGAAAAAATTATATGTAAGTATGGAAAGATATGAAAAGATTTGTTTTATAATGAAACTGGTACTTGAACATCGTAAATTCAATAGGTATTGGAGAGTGAATCCATCCCACAAGTGGGTAGGCCCAAGATATCATTCATAGATTCATGTGTCCTCAGATATTTTTCTTATGATCTAGTTTAATATTTTCAATAGAATCAGTGGATTAGTTTAAAAATGTTTGTGAAGATTAATTATTTTTCAATTCATTATAGTATGTTGTAAAATATGTTTCCAAAATGTATTTTAATTGAATTTTTCAAATGTATTATCAAATGGATATTTTTAATGGGACTTATTAGAAGTTTTCAAAAAACTCCATAATTGGAAATTGAATGTTCACCCTTTTTTTAAAAATGATATTTCTTAGGTATCTTAGAAGTTTAATTACATATGTCATCACTTTTGGAGTTAGTGTGTGCAGAAGAAGAGTGGACATATGTTTTATTTTTGGATAAACTCTTATAAATGAAAGTGTTATCTAATCCTCCAGAACTTAGACTGGTAAAAGGTTCTAATTTTTAATGTGTTCTGTAATGGTTAGGTTAATTTAATAAGAAACAAATTAGGCATAATTTTTAAGCACTGAGTCCAGAATAGAGGGCTCGGGGTGTTATATTTGCTATCAGAGGATATGTATAGTAATTTCTAGGATTAGGATTAGAAAACCAAAGTGAAATCCTTAGGGATAATATTGCGTTTAATAAAAAAATTCCTTAAATTTAGGTGAGTGTTGATTAATTGGTTTGTCAAATACATACATCCATGTCTAGATAAGAGCTGGTAGAGGTGGCTCTGGCGCAGATATATCTAAGGGTAAAACCCAAAAACACCACCTTGAGTTAGAATAGAAAGGGAACTGGTTCACAACAATGGGTTGTGATGCACTCTTGGTTATGACACTCTTTGGGGATATACATTAGTACATTCATAATCATAGTATGAACCATTATTAAGGGAATAACAAAATTCCCCTAAGAATACATGTTGGGAAGTAAATCATGGATATCATAGATTAGAGCCTATAAATTCATAAGTTAAGAAAATAAATGTAATTTATAATTTATCAATTTTTTGTATTTAGATTACCATTTATGTGTTACCCCTAACATTCCTTTTATTCCATCAAATAACCAATAATTGGAGGACTAAGGCTAACAACGGATGCGAAGATTAGTGTGATGACTATTCTAATGAGATTCCCAATCCAATGGAAGTCATAATCGCAAACTTTTTCAGGATACTATTTCAGTTAACAGAAGTTTTGAATAGAAACATGAGTGAAGACGATCATCTGACCCCTAAAAATAATAAGGCACAATCATGATTTTCTTGAGACAAAGGCCCCCTATTTATAATGGATCATCTGATTCCTAAATCACAAAAAAATGGATCAACTCCACTGATAATATCATCTACAGCCTTTAATTTTCTAAACAAGATAAGGTTCTTCTGGATTCATATCATATGGAGGGTGAAGCTGATCAATGGTGGATGTTGATCAGAAATCTATATCCTGAGGAGTAAATTTAAGCATTGGAGTTGATGAATTTCCAGAAAATATTTCTTGATAATTATTTTTCATGCACCCTCTGACTTATGATGGAAAAGGACTTCTTTTCCCTCCATAAAAAAGATGGATAATCCATCATAGCGTACGAGAAAAACATCACAATTCTATCATGATATGCCTCTTTCTTTGTTGTTACCCACAAATGCATTGTGGACCACTTCTTTGGTGGGATAAAACCTAGCCTACGAAAATCATTGGCGATCCAAAACATTTATAGCTATGAGGAAATTGGATGATGTGCCCACAAAGACAAAATGGAGATCAGAAAATATCAGGGATATCGTAGAGATAAGAAGAGGGAATTGGACAATAATTCTTGCAGTCCGATGGATAAATCCAATGATGATAAGAAATTTCATCACCCTACTTGCCAAAGGTGCAGAAAAAACTCCCCAAAAATTTCCTGAAGGAGATGGGGAAATGGATTAAGTGTGAAAGAGAACTTCACCTAGCCATTATCTATGATAAGACAAACCCACTATTGTGATTGTGGAGAGGAATTCTCTATTCAACCATCAATGCATTGTTCATTACTTCAACTACAAATATCTATGGCACTTTGCAAACCAATGTCCCAAACCAATGGTTTTCAAAGGACACCAACAACCTCCAAGGCAGTAAGGGTGAGCTTTATCCATCACTACCATCAATGAAAACACCAACAATGAGGTTGTGAGAGGTATTCAAGTTATTCATTCGAAAATAGGGAACTTAATTTTTAATTTTGGTTCGATGCATTCATTTATATCGCAAAAGTTTAGTAAAAAAATCCCAACACTTCCACAAATCATTGAAGTAATTATGTCGGTGAGAATGGAAAATGGGGAAATAATTGCATCCCATTAATATAACTCCTCCCCTGTCACAATTTTTTTCTTGAATTTCCCATAAAACCACGTCATAATCCATCTGTGAGAATTTGATTCAATTTTTGGTATGGATTACCTTTCCCTAGAAAGAGCCAACATAAATTTCCATGGGAGAGAAATATCTCTCTATATGGGTAATCAACCCCTGATTGGGTAAAAGTGCATGTAGGAGGATAAATATTTCATAGAACCCTCATATAAAGGATGGATATTACTCCAAAATGAGAACATTAATCTTTCTTAGATGATTGAGTCTAAGGAAGAAACCATATTTGAAGACATGCCTATTTTGAGGGAATTTGCTAAAGTGTTTCCCAAGGAATTTCCTGGTCTTCCCCCTATAATAAATGTTTAATTCTCAATTGGTTTTATACCTAGGGAATTTACAATATCCAATAATTTGTATAGAATGGCTATTATTGAGCATGAGGAGATAAAGAAACAATTATAGAAGAATCTAGATAAAGGGTTTATATGCCCATGTTTTTCACAATGGGGTGCTCCAGTCCTCATCATCAAGATTAAGGATGGGTCAATGTGCCTTTGAATTGATTATGGTGAGGTCAAAAAAATCTCGATAAAGAACATGTATCCTATGCCCTGAATTGATGAATTATTGGATCAGCTATGTGGTTACCAATACTTCTCCGATGTGGATTTCAAATTGGGATTTTACCAAGTAATGGTGAATATGGTTGATATCCCCAAGACTGCTATTTGTACAAGTTGCAGGAAATGTTAATTCATATTAATGCCTTTCAGACTCAATAATTCTCCAGAAGTCATCATGATCTTGATGAATAGCGACTGTAGTGATTACTTTAACAAATTTGAGGTAGTCTTTTTAGATGATATTATAATATTATCCAAAATAATGGTGGATCATTTAGAGCATCAAATAACAATACTAGAGACCTTGCGAATGGATAATCTCTATGAAATGTACAGAAAATGTGAGTTATGGTTGAAGTAAGTATCATTATTGGGTCTTGTCATCATAAGAAATGGGATATCGTGTATCCCTCCCATATAGCCGCAATTGAGGGATGGTTGAGGCCAACATCATTGTTGGGTATCTGTAGCTTCTTGTGGTTTTTAGGATATTATCATTGATTTTTGAGACTCTTCTCATGATTTTCAAACACTCACACGAAGCAAACCTAGAAGGGAGTCATGTTTTCGTAGAGTGAAGAATGTGTAGAAGGATTGAAGGAGTTGAAAAGGGGGATTATCACTATGACCATTCTCAAATTACACTCATGTAAATAACTTTTTGTGGTATTTAAGGATTATTAGAAGAATGTATTGGGATGTGTGTTGATGAAAAATGACATAGTAATTTCCTATGCTTCATGGAAATTGAATATTCATGAGAAAAGAAATCCAACATAAGGTCTGGATTTGGTTGAAGTAATCTTAGCTTTAAAAATATGGTGGCATTACCACTTTGGGGAGAAGTTTGAAATTTCAATAGTTCACAAAACCCTAAACTATATACTCACATAGAAAGAGTTGAAAATGCACCAACAAAGATGGTTAGAGCCGATCAAAGACTATGATTTCTCAATCCATTAAAAAATCTGAAAGTGAACAAGGTGGAAGGTTCTCAAAGTGGAAAGGACCTAGAAATTCTATAATTGATGAGAATTGGAAAGGATCCAATCTTATAATATTTGATGAATACTGACATGGGAATCATAAAGAAAGGAACATCATCAATCCTTTATAAAATGATTTCTCAACCAAAATTCTGGAAAAGTTAAATGATGCTCAAAAGGATGATGTGGGATTTCAGAAGAAAGTGGAAACTGCCAAAAAAGGGAAATCCTAATAGTTCAATGTTAAAGAAGAAGGAATTGTAATATTTGGGAAAAGACTATGGGTTTCATCAAAACCGTAGTTAAATTAAGAAGATTTGGATGAGGCACATATTTAAAATTTATTCATTCAACCAAGAAACACAATGATGTATCAAGATCTTCGAGATCATTATTGGTGGGATAACATGAAGAAGGAGATTATTGAGTATATATCAAAGTGCCTAGTATGTCATCAAGTGAAGGCTGAGAGGAAAAAGTCCAAAAAGATGATGAATCCATTACCAATACCAACATAGAAATAGGAGAAAAGCATCATGGAATTAGTCACCAGACTTCTGAAGACATCTAAAGGAAACAATGTGATCTAGGTTGTTGTGGGTCGTCTTAAAAAGACTACACACTTCATTGAAATTAATGAGGATTTATCATTGTATCAACTGGTACAAATATATATCAGAGAAGTGGTAAGGCTGTATGGAGTACCACTATCTATTGTATCCATTCGAGATCTAAGATGCCCCTCTATGTTCTGGAAGAGTATTCAACATGATCTGAATAATAAGATGAACATCAGTACGCCTTATCATCACAAAATTGATGGACAATCTGAGGGGATTATCCAATCACTTGAGTACATGTTTAGTGCATGCTTAATGGAATTCAAAGGAGGATGGGATCAACACATTCCACTGGTTGAGTTCTCTTACAATAACAATTTCAACTCAAGCATCGAAATTCCTCTTTATTAATCCCTTTATGGGAAGAGGTGAAAAAAATAGGCATGTTGGGATTAATTTGTAGAGAGAAAACTCTTATGTCTATAAATGTTCAATGAAATTATGTAGATGGTTATGACCATCCAGCATCACATTAAAGATGCTTAGAGTCGACAAAAGAGATATGCTGATAATCTTCATTGAGACCTAGAGATTAATGTTAGAGAAATGGTATTCCTCTATCAATCACTGTGGATGTGAGTTAAAAGATTTGGGAAGAAGTAAATGCTTAGTCCAAGATACATCTACCCTTTGGATATCTTTGATCACATTGGATTAGTGGCTTATCAACTGACACTCCCATAGAAACTATCTAAAGTACATGATGTATTTTATTTATTACTCTTGAGGATCTACATACCTAATCCATCGAATGTACTCAATATAGAGGTGGTACCATTTTAGAATTACCTCTTCTATGAAGAGAATCCGGTGAAGATCTTATATCTTAGGAAAAATGTTCAACAAAATAAGACAATTCCCCTTGTCAGGGTGTTGTGGAGAAACAACAATTTTGAAGAAAAAATGTGGGAATCAAAGGAGGTGATGAAAAAATGCGGAAGATTGTAACGACCCAAAATCATATTAATGAAAATTATTCTTGATCTGATTAAATGTATTACTATGTAAAATGGTAATATATAACATATTCACTTCCATGGTTTTTCATTATTGGATTTTAAAATACTGTTACGGTTTCTTAACATTTCTAAAATAGTCATTGAATAGTGAGCACATTATTATATAAATATAGGGCTTTAACAAATCAAATTTACTCAGAAAAAGGTATTTATTTCCTCATATAGGATAATTACTTCACACAAAGCCCATTTATTAGAGCTCAGAAAGGTGGTAGCTTCACTAGTCTTCTCACATGACCATTCATAGGTTGAGCTTCAGCATGAGAAGGTTGAACGGAACCACCTATGGTAGAAGTGGAAGTTAAAAGAGATTACCACTCAAGATATGATATCCAAGACACCATAAGAGTATGTTACCATCGCACATCTTACCCTTAGGTCTTATGTGGGTGTTATAAAAGGGTTATGTAACAAGAAACTATCACAATGATTGTTGCATTATTTTTTTGTTAAATAAAGAATATACTTTCATTTTATTATAGTTACTTAGCAAATAGTTTTTAAATATAAAATTGTATTTTTAGTTTATATTCAATTAAGAAATTTATTTGATTAATTAATGGATTTTTAAAATATAAATTATTTCAAACAAATACTATTACTAAATTACTTATTATTATATATAAAATATCATATAATTTTTATGTATATAAATGTAATTTTTATTAAGGTATGAAAAGTATTTTTTTCAAAACCCATGAATTTTCATTAAATATCATATTTTATTTTTAAAAAAAAATTAAAATATTTATAAAATTATTTATATTAAATTAATATTCATTTTCGAATCATGAAATCAAAATTATCCAATAGTGAATTTTTTATAATTCTCTGAGACAGTCAAATTTTTTGGATTGAAATTAAATACCTATTAAATATATAATATTTTTTATTAAATAATAATGAACCAAGACTGATGTAATAAAATATTATAAATGTGATTAAAAGCCTATACATGGTATATCTTTAAAATAATGTGATTGTAGGTTTGTTTGATTAATTTTACATTGCCATTGTGGACCCACTAAGACATTTAAAACGTTTTTATGTTTTAAAATGATTTCTATGAGAGTGTGACTCACCTCCACTTAAGAAATCCTAATATTTTTATAATTTATGACATTGGACATATAAAATAATTTTTTCCACTCTATTTTTTAAAAAAACGGGAATAACATGGGATGGTTTGTGGTTTTCATTAGTTTAATGTGTGGTGTCCATAACCTAAATAATAAATAATTCCTTATCCTTTACTATATAAACACACTCAAGCTTCCATTCCTGATCACTAAACCATATAGATCTTGCTAAACCCATGACCACCTATCTCTAGAATCCACACATGGCACCCCAATCTCCCAATAAGACCCTATCAAGCCTCTCCCATGCTTTTGGGATCACACATCCATGTAAGTGATTTCATCAATTAAATTTTTCATGTTTGTATTTATAAAAATCATGATCAAATCTGTTTTGGTGTAAGGGATCATTTTATTTAAATAATTTATGTTCTATGTTTATGAAATATGATGGATGGGATTTTTAATTATTTCTATTTCTTTTTTTCTTCCATAATTATTTTTGGGTTTCATCAAAACAAAATCAACATGTTTTTTTATAACATTTATAAATTTTAGTAAGAGGGTTATTACTACAATTATTTTGGTGTATGTTTGGTATGATATTTATTTATTTTTAAATATTTTTTTTAAATAATTCAATTATTTTAAATCTTATGTTTTTATCTTTAACATTCATGCTAATAAACATAAAGGAGATTTATTTTACTTCAATCAATTTTAATTATTTATATGATAACATTTTATTTAATACATAATTTATATACAAGTATGTAAGTAGTATATTTAAAACTTTATATTTTTAAATCATCCGAGTATCTTATGGAATTGTCATTATATATAAATCTCACTTGTTTTAGTATTAGAATATGTAATTTTATATTATTTTCTCATGAAATTTAATTTCCATGTCATTCAGTTATATGTTGAAAATATTATATGTATCTACCTATTTAAACACTATTACATGAATTGAATGAGTAATCAACTCTAGTATGATGATTGGGTTAAATTTTAAAATTTCATATACATGTTTATATTTATAATTTATTTATGAATGAAATGTTGATTTTATAATGTTTTGTGCATGATCATAATGATTTATTTACTAAACTAGGATTTTGGTTTATTCGAATGGTTTAAGTCATTAAATCAAGAAAATAATCCATTGATATTTTTTTGATATTTTACTAGTCAATGATATTACATTCTAAAAATGAATTTCATTAATGGATTTTTGGGTATATGGGTTTTTATGTACAGGCCATTTGAAATGAGTTTTGGGAAATCAATACTCACAATTTTTTTTCAATGAAAAATAAAATATATATATATATATACTTATATATAGATATAAGTGGAATTTGGTATTGTAATGTGGTATCATGTTTTGAAAATTTTAAACATTAGTGAATATTATGTGTATTTAAGGAAATCTATGAAAATTAAATGTTTAATAAAGAAACTCGTACTTGAACATTGTAAATATGACAAGGAATTGGAGAGTTAATATATCCCTCAAGTGGGTAGTCCCAATATAGCCTTCAAAGTATCATGTGGCCTAAACCATTTTTTGTTTAAGATAATTATTAATATTTTTAATTAAATCTTTAGATTAGTTTATAATCATTATTGATGTATACTTATTTTTCAATTCATTATAGTATTTTGTAAAAGTTGTTTTACAAATGTATTTTTAATTGAATTTTTCGAATTTATTAACAAAGGGATATTTTTAAAGGGATTTATCAAAGGTTTTCAAGACTCTTTAATATAAAATTTAATTCTCACTCGTTGTTTAAAAATTATTTTTCATAGGTATATTATAATTTTTGTTTCATATGTCATCCCTTTTGGAGTTAGCGTGTCTGGAAGTAGAGTTGAATTTTTTTTATTTTTGGTTCAACTCTAATAAATTTAAGGTGTTTTCTACTCCTCCAGAACCTACACAATAAAGGGTTATCTTTTGTTTAAAGTGTTGTTTAATTGTTCAGTTAATTTTATAAGAATTAAATTTCACACAATTTTTAAGTAATGAGTCTGGAAGAGCGGGCTCAAAGAATTATAACATATACTCCATAGACATTTCTGATATAATTGTTTAACATGTAATATACTGGAAATATTGATAGTATCCATTGTTATAGGAGCCTTGGACATGTTAATTTCTTTTTGTTGCACAATAATTCAATTCATGAAATTTTATTCAATCTCATAAATCTCACAAAGGAAATTATTTTTTTTATGGATGCATGATATGTAAACATCACAGGGTGTTATTTAGATTAATCAAAAAAATAAACATTGATAGACAACCACAATATTTTCATCATGATATATTTATTCATACTTAATCTGAAAGTCTTTAGGGTAAGGAAAAAAAATTCATTATTGTGGAAAATTGTTATATATTTACATGTGTTTATTTTCATTCACATAAATGTGAGAATTTATCAATTCTTTCTGCATTCGGTAAATTCGATCTAAATGAAAAAGGTAATTTAATATTAACTATTTTTTATGATAGAGTAGAAATATTTCATAACCTATATATTGAATTTTTTTTGAAAATAATTTCTATTATCATATCTCTTCTACCCCTAGAACTCTTTAACAAAATAGCATGGTACATATTAAAAACTGAAAATCATATGATGTGGTATGAACTGTATTAAATAAGTACAATTCACATAAATATTTCTCTGTTAATTATTTGAATAAAACGTGATATGGTTCTAAATTTAATTATTCTAGACTTATGTTGTAGGGAACCTCTTATTAGTTACAAAATGTAAAGAAAACTAATGTCGGATATATTAATGTTTTTTGAAAAGTATTTTTCTTTTCACTGAAGATAAACAAGATATATTTGATTTTAAATCATATAATATAATATTATTGAGATATAATTGTGTTAGTAAAGCCTATTGAGTTTATAGTAAAAATTATATTGTTTTAAAGACTATATATTCATGATATGTTGGAAAAAAATATTGAGATGTTAAATCATCTTAAATAGTAATATAAAATAAGGTTCTAGATATTATAATTTTTGAGAAGATAAAAATCCAAATTTGAATTAACTAATTGTGGTGGGGAAACATACCTATCAATATAAGGACCCAGTCCTTATTGAACCCAAAATATCAAACTAACTACTTATTTTCTTCTAATAATCCTAAAACAATATTAATAACATTTAAAAACCATGGATGAAAATAAAAAAATCATATAAAGGAAACTAAGAAAAGATTCCAAATAGTCTATTTTAAGACCATTGGAGCATAAAATGATTTTCCTAGAACATAATAAATTGTGATATTAAAAATTAACATACATCATCATTTAATAATATTAAAAACATGATGTTTATCATAAATCAATTTATAATAAAACATAAATGAATAATTATAAAATGATTGTTTCATAGAAAACAAGAGAATCCATGGAAAAACAATATTAAAAATATACTTTTTTCCATAAAATGTCATAGTCATTTATTTTAAAAGATAATGTGATTGAATTTTGATATAAACTTTTTTGGACATTAGAAAACATATAAAATTAATTTAAGTTCCATGTAATGTCATCTTCATTTAAACATTACAATAAACCTTATAAAAACTCTTTCAATTGGGATAACCAAACATTTGACTTAAAACATATTTCTTCGAATATCATAATCATTCACAAGGAATTAGTGGGATATATCATTCATAAAAAATCATAGAAAATGTTTAAGGACCATAAAATACATTAAATACATTAAATCCTACATTTACAACATTAAAATCATATAAATTTACATTTGAACAAAGATGTAAATTTTTTTCAGATATTCATATTTCCCATTTATTTAAAAAAACATTTTCAAAATAAAAACACCAAGAACCAAATTTATGGATGGTTTTTTATTTAAGAATTAATTTAATGTTATAAATTATGAAAAATATATTTGGAGGAGGGGAAATCCATTGACACCCTGTATATTAAAATAAAATATTTGTTTGGTATTTTGGAATGAATTTCAAATTGGCATTTATAAAATAAGTAAAAAATATTCATTTTCTTAACCATTTAAATAATTTAAAATGGAGAAATAAAATTCACTTTATTATTCATTTATATCTATATAAATACATAGAAAAAATATTTTTATGAAAACGTACATTGAATAAATATATTTTGAAAATTATTCATTTAAACATTTAAAATGATGTTTTTAATATAATGTTCTTCTTTTCTCAAGTAAGAAACGTAATGTATGTACTTTATAATAAAAAATAATAAAATTTTTACTTTATTTACTTACATAAAGAAAATTGTCATGTAAATAATTTCTTTTATTTTATTTAATACCATTAAATATTTAATTACTAAATCAATTAAGTCCATATTGAATGTTTTGACGATATTTGTCTCTTATGTATAAAATAAGTTTGATAAGATGAATATGGTAAAAGAGGTCCAAATTATTTCATCTTTAGAATAATAATTATGAAATTATTATATTTTTTATAAATCAATTATACTATTAAATAAAACAATGAATGGTGGATATGAAAAATTATCCATGTTACAATCATAGAGATGATAGGCCATAGATACGCATGAGTAACATTCCCATTTTCAATGACCATTATGTAAATAACATATGAAATATTATATGACTATAGAATTATATATATTATAAATACCATATTATTTCAAAAAAAATTATATATAACATTCACATGATGCGGTAATCAATAATAAATAAAGTTGCTTTGTTGAGGTGGTAATCCACATATATACACAAACGTCGTTGTCATCTTAAATGAATGTAAATGTAAGAAAATATATGACATATTAGTTTTAAATAATTATAAATATATAATTAATATCATATATAAACATTAGATAAATCATTACAACTAACCATGAGAGGTGGTTAATGATAATAAATTAGTTTTGCTCATGAGGTGGTAGTCTCCCATACACAAGAATAATGGTTTAATTTCCTTTTTGATAGAAATGGAGACGGATATAGGTACTTAAATTAACATAATAACATATTGGTGTGATGAAGATTCTGGAATAATTATTTCTTCATGTTAAAAAGGGTTTTATGATAGTAATATAAGAGATAATCTTAAAATAGATGGTTAAGAAGTGTACCTATTCTTCAGACAACCTCTTAAGGTTTTACTCAATAACATTACTAGGATTTTTTTCTAATAAGACCAAGGACTCAATGACATGGGTATGGATTCAAGTAATTAATTTGGGTATGTATTTCCAAAACTATAAAAATTTTGTATAATGAAAAGAGTGGAGTGGGAGTCTTTTATCAGTGATGAGAGAGGGAATTAATATAATTCTCAATATATTAACTTAATATAAACTAATAATCATATTTAAATAAATATAAAGTAATATTATTCTAGAGATAATATAGTGATGAGACTAAATCATCACATCCAATAATAACTAGATATGTTTAGGTTTTTTTCATAATTTTCTTTTTTAACCCTCTATTAACCCTTTTTATGATAATCATGATAACAAATCATTTTACTGATTAGAGATCATGATAGCTACTATAAGTATTTAAATTGTCCAATAACTATAAAATGGATTATATTTTAAACCACATACCAAAAATGTTCTAATTGCATGAGTTGAAGGAATTTAAAATTATTTAATAAATATAATTATTTATAAAATATCTTAAATATATTTTTTAGAACAATTCATTTTATTTGAAATTTAAAACTACATGGGTATAATGGAATTCAAATATGATCCATTATAACAACCCTAATGGTTTATATTTACCTATAAAATTAAATAGATATAGTAAATTACCAAGGAAATATTACATTAAGTTACATAATTTTTTAACTTCTTTCACAAGGACTCTGTTGGTGTTACGTTCACATTTAACATATTAATTTCTTTATTAGAAATTAAAAATATAATTTCACAATGAAAATTCATATTTTTCATATAAATATTTATATCTAAACATAAAATTTTTTCATCCATATCATAAAATATTCAAAACACTAAAATAAGGAAACTATCCTTTTTTCATTATATTAAACTTAAATTTCATAAAGGAAACCTCCAAAAAATTATAAAATGGTCACATTTTCATTTATTGGATGATTATGGAAGATATAAACTAGTCCAAAGAGAAAAAAATCATGTTTTATGTTAATTTATTAGTCCTCATCATATTTTTTTAATAATGATTTCCCGATTTACCCTTATCATGGTGACAATTATTTATTATGACTAGTATTCATAATTACAAAAATGGGTCCCATTTACAATATTTTGACCACTTTATTCTAATTATGGATTTAGTTTTCCATGATTCAATTTCATTAAGTCGCATAAATTTATTTAAAATGTAACTCTCCAAAAGTTATGGGGAATGATTTTGAAAAAAATTAATATTTATGTATGATGAGGACCAAATATAATATTAATTTGAAAATAATTTAAAAGAAAATAAAATACTAAAAAAATTAATATTCATTATTATTTCAAAAGGAAATAATTTCATTAAATTGTAATAAATTTATCATAATATATTTTTTATATTATAAATTAAAAAATTAAATTCATTTTCTAAAATTTAAATTCTATAATACCAAATCACGATTTTTAGTAAAAAAATTTAATTCATCAAAACCCAATTTGGATGGAAATATATATTTTTAAATTTTAATTGAAAATTATGTTAGTTTTTTAGAATAATTATCAATAAATAACCTATAATTAATAGATACTATTAATCCATATAAATTATTTATCTTGACATTAAGTGGGTTTTCTTATTCTTCCCCTTTTAGAAATTACATCATCCAATTTTTTATTCTCTTATTGAAAAAGTGGGAGGTATCTTTCTTTAATTTCAATATCATATTCTTATCTTTCTTCGTCAAATGTGTGGTTTTTTCTGAAAAAATAATAACTTAATAAATTACCTTAATCCAAAACACATTCCTTATATGATTGTAAATATATTCTAGATATTTCTCATATGAAATTTTATCATTCGATTTTACTAATTTAGGGATCAAAATATGAGACTCATAATGCACATGTATTCATAATTACAAAACATGAAACGAGTCATGTAGATGAGATAAAATCAAAGGAAAGGACACTTAGTAATAATATAAGAATAATTTCCAAGGATATAATATGGTCCAATGAACTATGATTACAGCTTCACATTTTTACTAAAATGCATAAAACATTTTCATGGATATACTTTATGAAAGACATGAGAACCTACCTTGAATTAAAGATAATTCATTCTATAGTAAGTGTAAATTTTCTACCTACTCTAATCCATATTCATATTTCTATAAGTCGTATTCTCTTTCTCAGTCATTTATTCTATGAATATTGGGCCCAACAATATCCTTTCACCTATTTAATCCCTATAAATGTCATTTTAATTCTTCATTCTATATAAATACTAAAAATTTGTCATCATTATAATGGAATAAAAACTATTATTATATTAAAACACAACCCAAGACATATATCGATCCCAAATTCCCATGTAATCTATTTAATTATAATGAATTATTTTTTACATGATCTGAATCTTTACCTCTAACATCCCATCATGTTGTGGATAAAAATATGTTCTAAAATTTAATTCAGTACCAAATGAATTATTAAGGACATTCCATATATTAGAAGATGAAATTAGATTAGGGATAAATACAATATAGAGTGGAACTCCCTATAAAATGAGTATATTATTATGGAATAGTTGATAATGTTTATTTAAATACATAGTATTTCAAATTGGAATGAAATGAGAACATATTTTTAATTGATCAAAAATTATCCAAATTGTATTATTACCTTAAGAATTATTTTGTAATACCATTATGAATTACCTGGATAAATTTTCCCTTTTTCACTTTTCATTGTAAAAGGATGAATAATGACCTTCTATAATTATCACCTTTCATTAACCATTTTAAAATTAAAACATTTCAATTAAAAATTAGTAATATATCTTCTCATCCCATCCCATCAGTGACACTACTAATGGTCTCAACACATCTTTTTGTTGTCACGATTAAAGGAAAATGGGGGTGTATGATCATTAAATAATAATTATATATTCAATATGGAATCACAAGCCACATATTATCTCCTTCCAAATAACATAAAACCATTTTCACCTACATTAAACTATGGAAGCATACCCTTCTTAACATATTCAACCTTTTATTAAAAAAATGCTTCTCATTATTAGCTTTGTTAATTGTTCTTGAGAGATAAGATTGTACTGACTCCTGAAACAGAAATGAGGAAGTTACTACATGCATAATTTCTAGGCCAAAATTAAACAAATCATTAATCAAAGGGTTATGTTACAAATGTTTTATTCTTAATGAATCACTATTATGTCAAATAAAATAATTAACTACATTATTTTATTTTATATGATGGTAATGAATGATGTTGACATAATCATTAATCATTTCATACCATCTTTTATTTCTCATGTTCAACTCTTTATAAGTGAATATAAATATCATACGTTAATGATTAGTATATATATCACAAATTACATTTTATAAATGAAGAATCAAAATTTTTTAATCAAAATCTTTAGAATAAAATTTGAAATCATGAATTGGATAATTTAAGTCATGAGTTTTTAATTGACCTGAAACATAAATTGTTTCCTAATTATTTAGTATGAAAACAAAACCATGTTCTTTTAATGATTCTTCATTGTTGATAACAAATTCACCATTTTACTAAACCACTCCCTAATATAATTTTTATTTATTAAAATTTCCATTTGTATCTTTCATCAAAATTAATTCAACTCCTTTTTATGTTAACAGGGTCTGTAGGATATATAATAATTCATCATAATTAAAAAACAATAGTACTAACTGACTATTATAATAAACCAATAAATCTATGTTACATTTTTTAGGTCTTGTGAATTCATAAAAAAAATTATTTTTTCGTGATCAATAGTTATTCTATCTTTAGAAAAAAATATCTCCAACAAAATAAATTTTTTTCATGATTAATTCACACATACTAAACAATCATTATAGTTTATTTTCATTCAAGTATTATAAAATCTTATTTAGTTTTATTTCATTATTTTCATGAATATTCATATAAAATGATATATCATCAATAAAAACAAAAAACTATTATCGAAGAACTCTTGTAAATCACTATTCATACAGTCCATAAATATATATGGAAGATTATAATGCCTAAAGGGAATAACAACACTCATATTCACAATATCTAGTGTAATATTTTTAATAACATCATCTTTATTTATTTTCATTAGACGACACCTTGACCTAAGATCAGTCATTGAAAAATAATGTGCTCCTTGGAGGTAATAAAGAAACATTGATTTGAGGAAAAATATTCATGTTCTTAGTAGTGTTCTTATTCAAGGCGTTATAATAATTAAAAAGTCTCATTAAACTAATTTTTCCATTTCACAATTAAAATAGGAGAACCCCATGGTGATTTTATATGATGATTGAAACCTTTATCTTACAGATCCTATAAATTCTTTTTCAACTCCAAATGTTCTACATGATCCATATGAGAAATTGGTTTTGAAATTAGATTAACATTAGGAACTAGGTCAATAGTAAATAAACCTTCTAATCAGTAATAACCCTAGAAAATAATTATGTAATTCATCAAAATATTCATTTACTATTCGCGTTTACCTAATGTGATAATGTACATTATTTTCAATAACATGATCTTGGAAACATCCACATTCATCTCAAATCAATTTCTCACATTCTTGGTAGGTAATAAAATTGTAATAAATACTTGAATAAAAATTATTTTCTCTTTAATATAACATATCATGATAAAATTAATTATAAACCATACCTGGAATAACATGAAACTATAATATGGGTAGTTTATCTATATTTGAGGGGAATACCATCCCATTAAACAAAAATTGAAGATTCCTAAAAATATTTGATTTATTAATATTCTGCCTACATATTTCACCAAATGTTCTATATTATTTTATTATATTATGTATAAATGTTAGTTGAAATATTATATTAAATAATATAATTTTATGATCTAGAGTAAAATATGTTATGGATATAATTTGAATAAAAAATAACATACCTTTCACAAATTAATTATATGGCCCAATATGAGAAATAATATTAACAAATGATTTTGAAACATGTTTTTTATTTTGATATTCATGATTCTAACCATGAATGACAATCCTCAGACATAAAATAGCATAATTCCAAAACTCATTTCAATTAATTCATATTACCATCAGTTTTTCAATAATTTTCTGATTTTTTTCATTGCAGTTTTGATCCATGTATCCAAATACTCCTCATTGGAATCACTTCATAGATATTATAAGATATTATTCCTGATTATTTATAAGACACTTATTAGAATATATGAACTTTTATTTTTCATATCTCCATATTTTATTGATGGATTCTTCCATTATTTATTCTCATATGGACCATTTCTTCTACTTATTTTCCCAGGATACCTGGTCATTGATAAAATCAATTTCTACCTTCTTAACTCATTATACATTTTTATGATAACTTTTGAATAAATGGGAAGAAAAATTCATTAGATATCACGGTTTTATTCTTAATTGAAATTGAAAAATTTTATTATTAGGATCCAAGATAAAATATTTTCAATGCATTTCTAATCCGGAGAATTTTTCTTCATATGTCTCTACTATATCTTCCTTGTTATTTTTCAATTTTTAGTCATTTTTCCATCCTATGTCGAAAATATATAATATAATTATTCTATAGAAAAATATTCATTAATTCATCATATTATAATGAATCAATTTCTACTATTTCTCTGATAATCTTAACCATTAACCACCACTGGTAAAATTCATCTTAAAATGAACAATATAATGAGTTACCTTTTGGTTCTTGAAAAAAAACCATGAAATTGAATAACTTTTACATAGTTTTAATCAATTACTCATTACCACGGAATCAAATGATCCACTGAATACAATAGGGTGATGCTTTATAATATGATTCAATGTATACATGTTCCTTTTTGGTGAATGTAGTTTCTCTCTAACATAGATAGAAAAACCATTTATATCTTCTGTAAACTGATATATCATAGGAAAAAACTACTCTATTCCAATTTCCACAATTCCAGGATTCTTGTTTAGAAGGATATAATCCTCATACATTCTTCCAACATTAGATTCACTATTTCCTCTATGGAAAACCACTATAAAAAGACATACATTACATTACAAATCATGGTAATATTCAAATGGTATATTATGTTAAGCATAAATTTTAATCTATCAATGGTATTTAAATTCATTTTCCTATCGTCTAAATTTATCTTTACCAACCTCTTATATCAACTATAAGGATCCAATCCTTACTAGACTCAATATATCATTTATTATATAGGAATTCAAAATATGTTATTTATAGGATATTTTTAGTTTTAGTCTCTCAATGATATATAGAATATCAATTACCTAAAACCCTATAAAATACATGTTGTAAGAATCTACTTAGTATCCATTTATCCAAAATAATAATAAATTTAAAAATAAAAATCTTTTATGTTCATGTAAAATATTTATGATTTTCAACATGAATTTTTATTTGTTTATAAAAATCTATAAGAAATCCAAAAAAATTCAAAAATTTAGGATTCGCACAAAAATTATAGTGAGGGACATAAGTAAGAGAATGAAACTAGTTATTTAATTTTAAAACTATGATATAATAAATTTTATGTTCTTTGACATAATAATAATTGGGCATAAGTAATAATTTACAATTATATTAAATAATTTTTACTTTAAAATTTATTACATAAACCCATTAATAAAAAATGTAAAGGAATAAATCTTAATCATTGTAGTTTCATATAAAACATGAGAACCCATGAAAATAATACTCTAAACCCCTATAGTTTTATACTAAAATTTGATAATCCTTCCTTTAAATAGATCAATGGCATAAATTTTAAAATTTTACTATTTTTGTGATTATGCAATATAATTCCATAAAAACCCATATTGGTCCTTTGGATATCATATTTATAGGACCCTTATAGGAACCCATACAATTGGAATGATCGTAAGGTTGGATTCTAACATAATTATCTAGATAACTGAATCATTAATCTATGAAATGGGGAGAAATATCAGGCTCACCCAATCATAAAAAATATAAAAGGATCAAAAAATGAATGAAATGTATAAAATATTTCATATAAATCCTCAAACTATAATAAATATCATTTTTAACCCATTAGTAATGTTTTTCAGATATTAATATATATATTTTCTTTAAAAAAGAAATCTTAAATAGTGAAACACTTAAAAAATTGATGGAGGGGTTTTCATTGAAAAAATCATGGATGATTATAAATAAATAAAAATATTATATAATATAATATAGATGAAGAAAATATTGTTGATGTCATATATATCAAAATAGAACATTCCATTTTCTTATATAAGGAAATATAAATTTTTCTATATAAAATATAGAAAATGATTCATGTTGAATGCCTCTGAAATAAATTTAAAATAGACAAAATTAAATGACCCTTTAAATTCATTTATGTCTATATAAATACATAGGAAAATTATTTTTAAAAATATGGATATGGAATAAATTATTTTTAATATAAATCATTATAACATATAATATGAGTTTTTTAAAGTAATGTGTCTCACACATCTAGTTTGACTAATAACATAAATATTTAATCCTCCTAAATAAAAAATTTCTGATAATTTTTTTACTTTCTTAAAAACAATTCATTTTAATTACTACATTTATAATATTTCATACCATGTTATAATTAATTACCTAATCAATTACGTACATGTCAAATGATTTGAGGATTTTAAATTCATATATCCCCAATGACATGGGGCCCACTATTGTCAATGAGGTAATTATTAAATCATCCTTAAAATAATAATTACCACTTAATTTTTGTTTTTTAAAATAATTTATTCCTTTAAAACCAATGATGAATGATGGTTTTGAAAAATAAACTATGTTAAAATATTGGGTATGGTTGGCCCTACGTATGCATGAGTAACATTACCATTTTTAAACAATAATTTTTGTAATATTGTACGAATTATTATTTTTTATAATTATAAATATATTATAAATAACATATTATTTTTTAAATACACCTAAATATATCAACCACATTATGTGGAAAAGAAAAAATGAATCAAAACACTTTTTAGAGGCTGTATTCTATACGTATTCATGAATAACATTTCCATTTTTCAATGAGTGGAAAGGTATGAAAATATAGGATATATTAATTTTCTATAATAGTAAATATATCATTAATATAATTTATATTCATTAAATACATCATTATAACCATCCATGAAATGAATTTATTTAAAAAAATTGCATCAGTTTGTGAGGTGATAGTCAACTGTATGCACAAATGATGACTTAATTTCTCATTTAATGAAATACTATATGGATATATGTAATTAAATTTAAAAAATATTATATTTTTATTTAAAATAATGTTTTAATAATTTCATCTTGTATAATGAATGTTTGAACGATGAAAATAATGAAATAAAAAAATTCTTTGTTAATAACTATACCTCTACAATGGAAAAGATCTAAAGTTTTAAACCAAAATCAAAACTTGGATGGTTTTTTGACCTAAAACATCCTTTACAACGTGGATATGGATGTAGTTAAGGGATTTTGGTAGTTATTTTCCAAATAAAATCATTTCCTAAGTGAAGAATATCTGAGAGGATGTACCCTTTAATAAGGGTGGGGTAGAATTCGTTGAATTTAATAGATAAATAAATAAAAATAAATTAATTCGTCTATAAAAATGGATCAAAATGATATTATTAGAATATAAGATGACTATGTTTTAAAATACTCTCGTACAAATTTTTTTACATGTTTAGGTGATACTTTCACTCTTATTTTTTTCTTTTCAGCATTCACAAACTCTATTGACGATTATCGTGATAATAATGCATTGTAATCAATAAGTGTCAAAATATTTTTATAAATGTAAAATTAGCCAATAAATTGATACTAATTGATATTTTGAACCATATTCCAATAATGTGGCTAAATATAGGATTTTTAGTAATTCTAAATCATTTAATAAAATATTATTTATTATAAAATGTCACTAAGGTCATTTTCAGAACTATTCATTTATTTTTACTTTTAAAAATTCAAGAAAATAATGTAATTAATTATAATCAATTAAAATATCTTGAATATGTTATATTTAGATATAAAATTTTGTTATATAAATTAAAATATCCAAAATATATTATATTATGATTTTTTTAATATCATTTAATTGATTTTTCTAAGGCTTGAAAAAAACTATAACTCTATTGTGTTAGAATGTAGGGTATTTATTTAATAAATTAAAATTATAAATAAATTTCCATGATATAAAAAAATAAATTAAAATAAATTAAAATAAATTATTTTATCCCTTGCCAAAAAAATTATATACATTAAATAAAAGAAAGTGATATGGTTGGATTTATCTTTTACAAAAATATTATAAAGGTCAAAGTCCTAGCCAAATGGAAAATATGGTTATATATTCAATTATTTGACGATTACGGATGAAATGGAATCTAAAAATGAAATCTATTAAATATTTATGGTCTTTTTTTTAGATCTTATCATATTATATATAAATGTAATCACAAGATTTAGCCTTACCATTTAGGCAATTATTTACTATGGTTACTATTTGTAATGACTAAAAAAAGAACAACTTTAAAAATTTATACCTCCTAATTATAAATAAGGAATCAATTTTTTGTGATTAAATTTTTAAATATTGAATAAAATAATTTAAAAATAAATTGGAAAAAACAAGATAAAAAGGGTTTTTTAGAAAAACACCCTTTATGTATTAAAATACATTTTTACCAAAAGAAACACAAAAATTCATTCCAAATACCTTAATTAGATTTTTTTAATTAAACAATAATCATTATTTTATGAATATTCCAAAATATAATATTAATTAGTTCATATCTTAAAATAAAATGTATTTTTTAATAAAAATATATATATTCAATTATTAATTGAAAAATAAATACTCTTTAAAAATTATCAAAAAATTATCCTAATATAATTTTGATATAATAAATTTAAAAATATACTATTGTTTTTCAAATTTAAATCATATAACGTTAAAATTAGGATTTATTTTAAACCATATAACACAAGAATATAGAATTTAGTTAAAAGTAAATCTTTCTGATATTTTCCTCAAAAAATAAAGAACAATTTTGTAATAATTATAGCTCCCAATAATATAATTAATTGATATTAATAATTATTGAAAATGATTACTCATGGGATTTCCTATTTTTTATTTTCCTAGTACTTGTACACCTCTTAATGATAATTATATATATAATGTTATATTAAATATTTATTCTAGAGTTCATACTAGAAATTCCATAAATAAATTTTTGTGTTCATGCTACATTTATTTTTTATTTTTTAAATAAAGTTTCAAGAGATTTAAATAATCATAATTTTATTTTAGGTAAGCATGATAAAAATAACCATTTTAATCGATATAATGTTTCATAATTGGTTTTTCCACTTAAGGATTAATAGATTATTTATAATTATTATATTTTTAGAAATAATCATGATGAATCTAGATGAATTACTAAAAATAAATTTATTTTAGTTGGACAAGGTTAGTGTTAATAATATTAGATTTAATAAGATAAAACATTCACACCTACTTCAAAATTATAACCTGTTATAATTTTGTTATATTATTCTCCAAATCATTGATTTAAAATTTATCAAATGGATGTTAAAATTTATTTTATTAATGGTTTTTTTCGGAAAATGTTTTTTTTCAAAAAAAATACTTTTTTTGAATATGAAAAATATCATGATCATGATCAAAACAATTTAAAGTATATTTATATACTTATACAAGATCCTAGATCAAGGTACTACATATAAACCCAATTTATTTTAAAAATAGTTTATATAAAGGTAAACATCCCAATAAATTGTTCATTAAGAATTATTTTAATATATTTTGATTAATATTATTTATGTTTATGATATTATTCCTTTATCTTCTAGTGAATTTATTTTAAATTATTTTTAAGCTTTGATGTGATGTTAATTTGACAAGACACTTATTAAATATTTATAATGATTTATAAATCTTATGATATTTCAATGAATTGTTTGGTTTTTTTAACAAGTCTATGTATTATAAAGACGTTTTTCTAAAATACTTTGTAATTTATTAAAGTAAAATATTTAGAACCCCTATGAGTACTACCACATAATTATATAAAATTTGTATTATAAATCTATTAATACTATTTTTAAAGCAATTATAAGTACATTATCGTATTTAATTCCATTTAAATTATTTTTAATGTTTTATATATTCTTGTCTGATGGATTTCAATCTAACCATAAAAAAGTAACATTAAATATATTAATAGTATTATATAATATGTTAAATGATATATGAATCATTGATTAACTTTTCCCAGTATATCATATTTTGAATTTATGTATTATTTAGATTCTAATTTTGGAGGTTTCAAATTAATAAAAAAAATAAACTAGTGTCATGTGTTATTTTTTATGAAAGGAATTGTATAGTATTATAGATTTAAAATTTCTTATTATAAATTGAAATACCCAATGATTCCTACATACATAACGAATCATAAACTTTTTTTCCAATGATATGTGTTATCTTGGGTTTTCAAATCTAATGGACCTTAGAAACTCAAATTGGTTGTGATAATGGGAGGATTGTCCCATCACACCCTTATGGGAGTGTGAATTTTTTCCTACTCCAAATCTCTCATATAGATTTGTGATATATTCATGATTCTTTCCCTAGTCATGATAACTGATGATTTTCCCGAATAAAAAAAATATTTTTCGAATCCCTATATGTGGGATATGTAATTTTATTTATGAAACCATTTATATTTAACCAAGGATCTCCATCTTGTTTCACTTATTGCTAAACTATAAGTCAATTCTTCTGTTCTTAATCCATATGTTCAATTGCTTTGGATTCTACTATCATCAAGGAAGGAAATCATTATTTCAAGATCATGATTGAACTATTGATATGTATCTTATGTATCCTATAATAATAGGGATAAAAACCATCATAGTTCAATTTACAAATTTTATGCTCACATAATAGGACTATATAATGCAATTTAACATCATGTGGTAAGTACCTATATTGATGTTACATATGTATTGGTTTTTCAGCCTTGGAAATAGGAAAGAATCCAACATATCCTACTTACAACATGAAATAGAATATTTAATGATTATTCTATCCTTAGCCCACTAATGGGTGGGAATATAAACATATTAATTATGAATTTTATTTCCCTTGTGTGTATCTATAAGGAATTACTTTTGGGGACAACTCTATGGTGGATTCTATTATAAATAGCAATTGGTATCATATTGTTGTATGGGGATTACAAAATGACGTTACCTTGTTTAGAGAAATTTAATAATGATGGTCTTATGATAGATGTGAATCCCGAATCTCACATGAGTCAATGTTTGTGTAAGAAACATTAGATTGTTATTGATATAATTCACTCTATATGGATGTGGGATATTTTCATTGGGAATTATTGATAGAGTGTTTGATATAGATCTTGAGTATTGGGCCCATATGGGGAATTAGATAATTCATAGATCAGTTTATACCTAACACACTAGGGGATTCTAGTGCTCAAGGGAATAGTAAGGGATTACACCCAATAATACTAAGGTGTATAAGCCTATATATCATCCTGTAATAGATAACAAAGGATAAAAGAATCATAGAAGAGTTTAGATCCCATGAATTTGAATTTTTGTTACATGGAAGGTCTTACACCAAGGTGTATTCAAATTAGAGGTACCCAACCCTTATCATATGAATAATAGAGAGCATAGACCATGAATAGTTCATTGAGCATGTTTAAATGTCATGTGTATCTCATAATAAGGTTGCCTGAGTGCCCAACCTGGGCTCTTTATGGGCACTTCCCATATGAATGAGGTAATTCTTGACCAAATTCTCATAGTCATGGGATCACATATTTCAAGTATGAATTCCCATGTATTCCGACACGAAAATTCTAGAATGTGTGTGGGGTGTCTACCCGATATGGCTATGGTGTCTTCTTGAATTGTCTATAGTGTCTTTTTGACTTGTCTCGGGTGTCTTTTATGCATTTTTCATGGGTCTTTTATGACCTAATATGACATTTTTCGGTTTTTTTTCATGATCATGGATGAAATGTCAAAAAGGATTTCATGTTATTGAATCCAACATGTCTAGATACTTTCCCATGATCAAGGAATAAATTCCTAAATGATATCATTTTATAATAATGACATAGCTGGAGCATGTCAAATGATCAAGACGACATGTATGCAGGTCATCACATGATTTGGATGACATGTCAAGATGTTTTAATGTGACTTGGATGACATGTCCAAAGGTTTCCACATGATCTATCTAAAATTTATGTAGTACTTCCCATGACCTTAATAACATGTTTGCAGGTTAACACGTGATCATTATTATATGTCTATAGGACTATTCATGACAAGGATGACATCTCTGAAAGTCATCACATCATCTGGATGAAATTTCTAGGTGAATTAATGTGATCAGATGAATATATCATGTCAAGAACATGACCCACTCACATGAAAATCAGTTTATATTTATTTTGTTGAATATTTTTCAATTTTAGAATTTATCATATGAATTTCTAATTTTTTATCAACTATTGGATTTTGAGGCCTCGCATGATCTTGTTGACACAAATAAATTTTATCACATGATCCATCCATCAAGTTGGCAGTACTTTGTATGATTAATGTGGAGATCATGTGAAATGAATAAACATATCATGTAATCAATTAAAAAATTCCCCATTCTTTCCTATAGTGATACTCTTTTGAACATGTGATTATCCTATATGTATTTTCCCCTCTCACTTATGTTCCCTTGTGTCTATTTTTTCTATGTTGGGTATGGATATTTATAGGGATCACCCCCTTGAATCTACACAACTTCTCATGATGTTCAAATCAAATATATTTTATAACATGGATAGAGGGTGTTTCTTGTCACATTTTTCACTTTATCCAACCACATATCTTCCATGACTTCATCATTACATCTTTTGATAAATAGTTATCACATGATCACTCCATCATTATGATATTTATTGAACCCATGACCTATAAAATAACTTTTTCATGATCAAATAAACATTTTAAATAAACTATGAGGGATTAGATCCATTTTTTTATAGCCTTCACATGATTGAGTTAGAATGTCAATGATACACTATATGATCAAGGAAACATGTGTAAGGCCCTTAGAGACCTTAATTTTTTATTTAATAGTGTGTTAACATGATTGGATAATAAATCAAATGAAGTGAATATCCCCTTCACCTTAAAAAATAATAAATATTTTTATTATTATGGTACCATATTTTTAATCAATTATTTTTTCAATACTATAGTGTTACCCCATTGGTTATCAATTAGGGCATCTCATGGTAAATCTATCAGGTTTTATATACTCCAAGTGTGGAAGGTGACACATCTGGTGGCCTTCACAAGATGAGGTCGTAATATCCCTTGGTATTTCTCAGGATTCATAAATTTATCATGTGAACCCCATCTTACCTTCACATGAACATCAATGTAGCCCCTTTACATAAATATGATGTCTTTTTAATATTTTATTGCATGATCCCCTTAGTGATTATTAGTTGTTTATTGATTGACATATCTCATGATCCAAATGAATTTTTTAGAATCCCCCAAATGATTTATTTGACATGAATGGGGAAATTTCATGATCAGTAGGGAATGTTTGAAGGATGATCACATGATTAATTAAATAATCATAATAATTACATTACCCCGTCTAATGAAAAAAAATAAAAAAAATATTCATATATTGATTATAACACTTTCATATTTCATTTCACAAATGGATTGGGATATTTTTAATCAATTTTCAACTATCATATCTCTTGATCAAAAAGTATTTGTTGAAGTGATATACATGATCAATAGGGTTATATTATGTATCATCATGCGATCAATCAGGTTTTGTTTTGGGGAATCACATGATTAGGGGTGATTTTTAGAAACCTCCACATTACTATTAGGGTTTGTTTAGAATCGCTTGTGTAGTCATGAGATCTAATTAGATCAATTTCACATGATAAATTGATAGATCCCATGATGTTCATGAACACATCACATGATTCTCTTTTATTTTATTCATGTGGAAAAAATACCTATTCATTATGTATATATTCATTCCTAAAATTAATTATTCCAATTTGTTATGAATCCTCAAATTCCACCCACAGAAAAAAGGTCTAAAGAAACAAGGATTCTGTTATGTGGAATTTAATTCTCTCCAGTGTATTTTGGGATTCTGTTAGTCAGTGTTCAAAGTGTTTTTTAGTCATTAAGGGGATTATTTGTATTCTATGAGATTCCTTATAAATATGGGAGTAGGAGTCTTTTAATTTCACGTATTACCTATGCATCAATAATTATTGTGATTTAGACTCTCATATGAATTATTCATAGTGTATCTACCCTTAACCCCATCATAAAAACCATTAATAAGATTTGATCACATGGTACCATCACATGAACTCTTTCTATTATCTCTTTCTACTAAAACAATTCACAGAAAATTGATAAGCTAATTAATAGTAATTCCCTTAAACTGTGACATATATCAAAGATCATGGGGATTCTATATGTGATTCTTGACTCTCTCTAGGTTTGTTTCATTATTCGTAAATCTATATGCAATTTAAGTGGCCATTATATGATCACATGATTGAAACAATTAAAATGGTTCATGTGATCATGAGATGTGACATGGTTCACAAGATTCAGAAGGATAAAAATAGGCTAAGAAATTGTGATCCCTTATATGTGTCGTAATATTCATGTGATGCTTTAAAAGATTTGAATCTATTTAATTCAATCAAATCAATCAATTCATTCTTCAGTGTTAAAAATCTAATCATGTATGCTTCATTATCAAGGTAGATAAATTCTTGTTAAAAAAAATTATGATATGGCCAAATAGAGAGTCATTATTTCAAAGAACCACAATATTGATCCATGATGTCAGTTACTTTTTGATTATGAGGTTTTGATGGGGTTATTTAGAATAAGATTAAAAATAACCCCAATCAAAAAATACATTTATATATATTTAGACATCCAGATGATGGTCATATTAAATTTCATAATTTCATTATTCAATATTAATGTCTATCACCTTCTCTTTATTTCATTTAAATGAAATTTTCTATAGAATTATAGTTATTTGTGTTACCATTTTAGGGGTTCTCATATATATTGGATCATTCCCCATATGGTCTAGATGGTTGTGATCTGACTCATCAACCAATTTCAAAATGTTACTTTACTATACATGTCTTCTCTATAAATAATCCTAATCACGGACATATATTAAAGTAGGCTTTTCACATTCTAGGTAACTCTCCTACTGAATTTTAATGGTTATTCTAGCTTAGATAATGTTTCTATTAATTTTAAAATCATTTTCATGTTTCCTATAACTGTCAGGTGACAATAATTTCTCAGTCTTTCATATACCATCATATGGAACTCCATAGAGAATTGATCAGTCATCGGCGCACTAGAAACAACACTATTCATTTGAAACATGGTCTGGTAGTGATCATCATAGTGGTTATTTATCATCTAGTGGAATACACCCTCTTGGGTATATGCATGAGGAGGTTATTGATATATTGATCTGGAATAGTTGTTTCAATTTCATGGCATACCCCACAACTATTGGATGGATTATACACAATGGAATTAATTTTCATTCCATGATACCTTATAAAATCTCACATGAAGACGCAGTTCATGAAACTAGTTTAGAAAATTTGATCATTTATGATCCATACAACCCATATCAGCATTATTTTCAGATTCCATGTAATCAAAGTGTTTCTTATCATCACATAACTAGTGTGTGGGGAGAGTTACATCCCAAAATCATTCTCCAATTATTTATTATTATGGTGCATGATGATGAAAATTAAAAAATCCTTGTTTTTCCTATTGATTCCTTTATCTTTATATCTCTAGACTGTGGAAAATCGTAGTCTCAATCTCATATAGTTTGTATAGTGAAACAATTAGTTAATCGCGTAGAGAATAGATGAAAATTTTCTAATACCCTTATCTATGGTAGTGATGGTGTTGATTTAGGACTAAAAAGTGAAACTAAGGAAGATATCTCATCATATTGATGAGTCTACCATCAATAAGGTTGGTTTTTTTAGGAAATTTGGCATTTAGTACTAGTGAAAGAAAGTACACCTGTTAGGGGGAAACATTTAAGAATTATTCTCTTTCTTCCTCATTGGCTCCATCGATAATTCTTTAAATGAACACAATAGTGGAATATATTACACTGGTCATTCTTCCCTATATTATGGTCCCTCAAGTGGCGATTGGGACTTGAGTAAGATGACTGATAATTTGGATGAAAATTCATACCCTGATTATTGATACTCCCTTGGAGAATATTTGTGACAATGTTTAATTCCTTCACCCAATATTTCTTGTATTAGAAGTAAATAGATTTTATTATTAAACATTATATGATATCATGCTACATGTAACCATTTCTCAAAAATAATTGTCTTTTAACAAGAGGGACATATACAAAATTCTTGAAAATACATATATATTATAATCAATAATGGAATCTTTGTTGGTGCTGGAACAAAAAAATCAAATTATATCTCATTTGTTTATTCAAATAGATGACTTGTCTAGTCATATTTTAGAATTTTAAGACCTTATAACTCAGGAAATTACTGATCATTTGAAATATTTATCCTTATTAGTTATCATTGAAAAAGTTAGTGAATATTTCAACTCATTTAGTGATACAATTCATTCTTTAGTAAAGATAGCAGAAATGGATTGAGAAATACTTTATTGCTCAATTGAAACCTCTAAACAAACATTGGATGATTTTGAATACTCATCCAACCATATTTGATTATGATCCTATGCTATACAAATATTCGTTTTTCGATTTTTGAAACCATGGGAGAGACTTTGGATTATAGATATTTCTCCCATTCTTTTCATATTATCAATGAAAATATATTTTCAAATATTACATATTGTTATTTGGAAATATTTAGTTCATCATTTTCATGGAATTTTATCAAATAAATTTCTTTTATAATTCCAAAGAAATGAATACTTTTTATAAAAAAATTTGAATCATGATTTTAAATGAAAATGATCAAATTTAAATAGACTTTTCTTTAGAATTTTTCTAAAATTTTTACTGAAAAAATAATACATACCAATTTATCCGATTCATTTTCTCTATGATCACCTAGTTTAAATGGTAATTTTTGTCAATATTTTCCATTGATTAATTTCAGAAAACTTTTCCTTTATAAATGGACTAAAAAAGAATAGCATGCCTAAATTCAACATTTTATTATATAAACAATTATGGGTGGTCATCCTGACATTCCTTCACCTCATTAATTTCCTAGTTTATCATAAATTTATAAATTAGGCAAAGATAATGTCTAGTGAGCATAGACTCAACTCTTTCTTGGGGTTCCCTTTTAAGGTTTTTAGCATATTAATCATTATGTATCTATTAATTAGTTTCTCAATGTAGTAAAAATAAAACCATTATTGATATTTATATTCTTCGAGCCTGAAATATCTACTTCTTTAGTATAGGTTCTTCTAGCTGGAACCTATTTTTGTTTTATTTTAGGGTCTTCATAAAAGACCATCTATATCTATAGGTTAGGGTATTATATATTATACCAATAGTTTTAATAGTTTATTATATTCTAGTCAGACCATCAGTATATGTTGTTTTGGGTTTCCTATATCAGAATATTTGTTTCATTAGATTAGGGTATAATAGATCTAACAATATATTATAGTAGTTTATGTTTCTCTTTCTCAACCCATCTATTAATTTAGATTAGGGTCTTATATCCCTGAACATTTTGTTACTATAGTATAAGTCTTCTATATCTTTACTAAAATTTCTTTGTACATCTATGAAATATTATTGGTGAAATATGGGTATTGGTGATGGATTTTAGAACATTATTTCCTTACTAAGACAATATAGTATGTGTACTCATGAAGATTTATGGCACCTTGTATCCTTATTGAACTCTAATTCAGTGTGTGGTGGATTATAATTAGTTATTACAAGTATAAATGGTTAGTTATAATATGTTTACTATAAATCACATTACATTGAGTTGAACCGAGGGGAATGAATTGGGGTAGAAATGTCTGGGGTTATTGAAAACCATTATTTTGTGATGTGTTCAGCAATGATGTTTCCCGAAAAAATTAAAATTTTAGGTTCTCTGTTACAAGTAGGAAATGACTTTAGTTGATGGGCCTATGGTTGTTATGTAGATCCAACACATAAATTTTAAAAAAGAGGTGTCCATGTTCTTCTCCAATGACAATAAGATATTTAGGGAGATTCAAATATATAGATAGTGAATTATATCTTTGTTGAAAGACTATCAAAGGTGGGTTCTAGGACCCTGGGGATATTTGTTTTGTGGATATAAATATTAGTCCCTACACCATGTTGTTTTTGGACACATGGTGTGGTTCATCAAACCATCTAATAAGGGTGTACCAAATTCATACTTTGATAATGAGTATAAAACATGGTTATGTAACGTCGTGGATGTTGAATACACTAGAATAGTCTGGTTATGGGGACACTAAATATTAGTCTATGAATATCTAATTCAACTAAAAATAGTTCATAATGGGTATAGGTCCACAATTAGTAATGTAGGAAACTAGTATCACACATATCCTGGATAATCGCTCTGGGATTTAATAGGGAACTTTCCCCTAGTACCAACTCATCCACTAAGTTCATGCATTATATTGTTACATTATTCACTAGTGAATACTAGTGGTGTCCCTTTATAGAGTTTGTTTCCTATTTCCAATATACTAGAGGGAAAATCCATGAGAATCAAATCAATGGTGTGGGGTTCTAAGAGAATTGTATCTACTGTAGGAATTGGAAAGTGTTAGTTCATAATTCAATGAAAATACTCTAGTTCATGGAGAAAATAATATTTAAGAAGGCCTTGAGCACCCCCAGTGTTTGGTCATTTCCTAATGAACACATTATCATAGTGAATAAGTTTTATAAATCATCTCCCTAAAATTTTCTTAGACCATGGGGTTTAGGGTGAATGGATATACTTTTACTAGGGCCACAATGAGTACCCTACATGATTTATTCAATTTTTTATTTAGTCTCTTACATTTTTCAGGACTCTAGAGATAAACTGTTTAGTGATCATAGACATAAAATTTTCCCATACCACCCATTGTAGGTTTTATGATTGATATATAATATGTCTATATTACTGTTATTTTAGTGTCTTGTTATTTGTACCATTAAAGGATATGATTTATGGTCATATATCTTTGACAAAATTGAATAGGGTTTATGGTCTTTATATCTGTGGACCATATATAAATGGGGTTTTCACATGATCCCAATCATGGATTCTAATTTCATGGTTACTCCATCATCCTTTTAAATAGTGGATGAAGGTGAGGTAAATCATTGACTAAGGTTCCCAAATCATGATTTAGGATATGGGATTGTCCGGTCAAGGATGATCATACATCACACTATGGTGATGAGATCCCCTATGACGAAATCAATAATAACAAGGATCATAACCCCCTTTTTATGGAAGATAAAAATTTGGTTGATACATCCTGATCTCATATATAGGATCCATGGGAAAATAGAATAGTCAAGAAAATAGTCCCTTGAAGGTAGGTGTTCTCATCCAAGGACTATGTAAGGTTTACAAAAAACCAAGACACAAGGTGTGGTTAATGGATTGAGGTTCTTAGAGTGATGATAGAAGTACCCTAGAAATTTTCTGACCTTTTTCCAGATTTTTGGGTTCATTGATAAGGGGTGATTATAGAAGATGATGGTCATAGTTCAACTACATTCAATGGGGACACATATATCATGTTGTTATACATCGTGTGATGAAGATGGATTCCATGTAGATTAGTGTCATGTAGTAAAGACATAGGAACAAACATTAAATTATACAATATATTCATAAATATACATTTCATTGGACTTTGGATTTTAGGTAGGAGATGCATCTTTTATCCTTGTATAGGCTTATTAGAGGGTATACATATGTTGGATCCCCACTTTCACAGATCTATCTCACATGAAAGAAAGATGTACATAGATCTAATTTATTCCTAGGTTAGGTGACTCTATATGATCAACCATCAATGAAAAATTTAATGTCTATAATGGTATAATATATATTATGAAAATTTAAAAATTCAATGGTAGGGAATTCTGGGGTTCCCCTTTGCATATTTTAAGGGTATAGATCGTATAAATGATTACTCTTTTTAAAGATATTTGTCTTCATATAGCTGACTAGTATGTAGGGGAGGGTAAGTTTCCCCTAAAAGGGAGGTCATCCACTATCATTTGGTTTCATGATCACTCACTATCAATGGTAGCATTGTTGTGAAAGAATATTATATTAGGAGATAGTTTCACTACTGGAGTAATTTATATAGTCTCATGACCAATCAAAGTTATACACATTCAATGTGGATGAGGCACTTGGGAAGGTTATAATAATGGTAAACCTACTGTTGTCCCCATGGAAATATTCTTGTGGTCCCTACGTATCTTGATAGGCCATAAATAAATCCACATAAAGTTCTTAAAATGAGAGACTATCTTTATAGATCTAGTTTATATGCGAGGATGGGGAATCTTGTTATCTTTCCCTAGTGAGCATCGAAATCTTGGTTCGATAAGGATTCCATAACATATATCATCCACATACACAGAAAATGGTATAAACATGAACTATTATGATATATTGATGAAACGCTCATCACTATAACATATTTGTGGACAATTTGGCCCACTCTATGTCATTTTATGTCTTTTGGGGATGGACAATATGCCTTATAGTTTGACATTATGTGACTACATTGTTGTTTTTTTATTTAGAATCATGATACTATGATATATAATCAAGAGGAATAATTAACTCATATTAATTGGGTCTTCATGGAAGGTTCATACTATAAGTTAAATGGGTATAGTAATAAGATATAATAATTTTATTTAGATGATGAATACAATTCACAGATGTGTAACATAGAGGATTTGAGAATCTTCATTAATAGATTGATTTTTGGAAATGTAATTAAAAAAATAAGAATATCTATGTTAGTAGGGGTTGGAGACTTGTGAATATAGTTTAACCATCAATAAGGGTGGAATCCCATATTCCATGTAATAAAGAAAATTACTCTTGGATTTATGGGTGGATTTTCCTCTCGAACCAAAAAAGCCACAAAAAACAATCTATAATGCATTATGTTATTCACCATGAATCTTTGTGGGGTCCCTTTGGAGTATCCAACCTTTGTCACTAGAAAAATGGCTCCCAACTCTCCAGGTCTCTGCTCTCCTCTACGCTTGGGTTTCTTCCCAGCACTGCCACCCCTCACTCACCCCCCCCCCTCGCGGTGAAGGTTCATCTCCATTGCTCCTACTCTTCTCTCCTTCTAGTTCCCCTGCTCTCCTCCTAGCCTCGTTTTCTCTCTTCCGGTGATCAGGGTTACTTTTCCCATCACCTTTTGCTTCTTCTTGTTTCTTCCTCTTTGGTCATGTTTTCCTATTTCTATCCGGTGAAGGCACATCGGTCTTCCTCTAATCGAAAACTTCTTCTTTGGTCTTCCTCAAATCGACAGTATCTTCTTCGGAATCCCTTGAATTGAGGACATTTTCTTCAGTCTTCTTCAGATCGAGGATATCTTCTTCTTGGGCTTCCTCACTTATCCTTTGATGGTCCCTAGTTTTTCTGCCTCGTTGACTATGGCTTTATTCAGAGCCCTTAATCGCTTGAACCATTTCTCTGACCCTACATTCTACGGATCCTATCCTGGTCGGATCTGGAGTGGGGGTTATAACGAGGTTTTGGGATGTGTGGTTTGACGAAAGTCAATGTTCCTGACACAAGCTCCTCGACATTGGATTTGGTTTTTTGGTTTTCATCTTCATGTTATCAGTGAAAGTGGTTTTCCATTTTTTGGTTCAAGTTTGGTTTCAACATCGACAATGGGTTTCTTCTCGACAATGAGGATGATGACTACTCCTCGACAATGATGGTCTCTGATGGTTGCTTTCCACGATGATTCTGGTGGTGCTCTATGGTGATGACGTTAGTGTTCTCAGAGATTATGGGGGCCTGTGGTGGTACAATGATCATATGGCTTCAGTGTCAGTGTGTGCGTCTCGAGGCAATACTGCTTCGGCGTGATGATAGTTTACTGCTTCTGCATGATGGTGGTTTATTGCTTTTTTTATTTTCAAATTTTGAAATGGTTGTTTCAGTGGAGGTATTGTTGAGTCTATGTGGGTTTTCTTTGGATTTTGGTATGTTTTGAATTTTGAAACAAGTTGCAACAGACGGTAAGGTGTTGTGTATGTTGGGTTTTTATTTTGAAATTTGTCTCTGTAATGGGGGTTATGAGGTTGTGTCTGTGGAGGAATGGTTCTGTTGGTTCCCACATACCCTTAATAGTGGATTTTAAATAAAATAAGATAAATGGATTTTGTATAATCATTGTTACTAGTTTACAATATGGTGAACTAAGTTAAGTGGATCCAAGGGTACATGGGGTTCCAAGATAATCATATCAACTTGAGGAATTTGTTTCCATCAACTCATATATCAGTGATATGAACATGGGTCAAGGAGAATATAAAATTACAAAAGGGTTTGAGATCCCCAAAGGATATACCAACATGTATTAAGAACATTTTGAGGATAAGGGATGATGCATGAAACACCTGATTAGACAGTAATTTAATGGGATGCACTATTCAATTTGAAGACCACTCATCGTGATGTTTAAAGTCATGATATATGAATGTTTTCAAGTAGTTCAACATCACATGACTCATAATTTTTTATTTTATTTTATTTCATGGGACTAGAACATTTTTATGTATATTAGGATAAAACATAACATGATCTCCCTATTCAATCTGACCTTCAAGGTTCCCTATGTTAACATTATACATGCTCAATGTGACAAATTTGATGAAAAAATAACAGACGATTGAGTCATGTGAGAGCCCATGATAGGGAGTCTGTGGGGGTATTCACATTTTGATAAGAGGAGTAATCCCTATAGAAAATTGATTATCATTACGAGACATAGTTGAGAGTGATGATAAAATAATCGATAAGTCTAAATTGGAGGATTCATACCTTACTATGTGTCCCATAACATCATATTAAATCAATACATAATTTATTGTATTGGACCCCTTACAGAGGTTTGACCCATATATGAAGGAAGGTGAATTTTTTTCATCACGTCTTGGCCTATGATTGTAGACTTGGGCATTAGTATGTATCTTATAATCATATATGTTAAGTGACATATTGTTCTCCAAAATATGATTCCCTTTTTAGATCAGGATTTTATGCATGAAAGGGGGGAATATCACTCTTATGTTTAGGATTCCCCTATGATAAAAGCTTTTACAAGGATCTAGATATCATATAGGTAATAATTCTTGATTGGGAGTAAAAATTAAATCCATATATTAGAATTTATAACAATATAATGATAATCAAGACACATGTCATTCATTTATGGTCACCCTACATAGATCGAGATACTACAAGGGAAATGAGAATTTTATCATTGGGTAAAAGATGGAAACATGAGTAAACACTCAAGAATCACTACATATCTTATGGTAGTAGGTATTGCACCACACATAGTTCATAAATAAATTTCTGGTAGTTTAGATTCTTTCCTCCATGACATTGAATATGAAGGTATAGACTACTGAGTAATTCTTGATCCCTCTTAGACATAGGAAAAATTGGTGAAATGAATATTGAATTTAGAGTTATATATAAAGGATTTTCTTTCAATGAGTAATGGGATTGACAACACACCATAAAAAAAATAGATCATGGATTTAAGGATTCCCATTCCACTTGAACATAAATATCCCCTAGGAACCAGCACTAAATCATTAGTTTATTCACTGGTGAATCCTAGTGGGTTCAATTTAAGAAGAAAATAAACCCCTAGTAATAGGTTCTTAGGAATTTTTATTCACTAGTGAATCCTATCGGGATTCATATGGGATTGGTTAGTCTCTATTACCAATATGTTGCATGGGGGAACTATGAGGATGTGATCCGAAGGCCCATAAACTATCAACAGAATATATATTCAAGGTAACAACAAATTTATACCTAAAAGGGGGCATAATGTTTGTATTTTGTAAAGTGTTATGTCCAAATGGTTTCAAAATCTCATGGTACTTAGTTACTCTTTAGAGATACATAGCCTTACATGAATGGTTATAAAAATGAAATGTCATAATCATTCTTTGATAATGTGTACAATGTATATATTAGTAACATTGTGAGTATCCAAATCCTCTTTAATTGTTTGGCCATTGGGATCGTAAATCAGAATGGAAGAGTGACAGGTTAATAAGAGATATGAGCAATTTGGTACTGGCAAACCATTAATAATGGTGGAAGCCCATATTCTCGGAGGTCTGGATGATGAATCAAACATTTTAGGGGGCATCTCTTTTAGGATCAATATATCTACTAGGTATATGATCCATGGGATTTCATTATTCACAGTTGAATTATTATGATGTCACTTTTCATTAAAAAGTACATATTACTATTTTTCTATAAGATGTAATCAATATCACATGATCTCATTGTCATTTTCATTCTAAGATAAGGATATCAACATGATGAATTCATGATATCATATCAAATATTGAATATATGATTATGATTAATATAGAACATATTATTAAAAAAGGGATCAATTATTGTAAAGATTGTCCAATGTATATTGAAAAAAATTTCAAGTTAATAGTACAAAACATAGAATAATTGAATACACAGTCCTTAGGGTACAATATATTTGCTACAATACCTCTTATTGTAAAATTTTTCATCATGTGACTAGGATGTTGTTGTGTAGTTTATCATCTTATAACTATAAAATATTCCTCTATCAAGAATATGTATCATTATAAATAGTCAAATTATATTTCCAAATTCTCTAATCTAACATGTGTCATTCATGGCATGATAAACAAAGAATATAGGGATAATCGATTGAGCTATTTGAGAGTGTGTAATAATATATATGTGGATTGTTCAAAATTTAATGTGGATTGGATCATCTACATGGATTTTAATATCATGTGGAAAATTATTGGGAGTGATGGAATCATTTTTCTAGGCCTGGAATGGATAATCCATGCATCAGTACCTATACTATGATTATATAAATCAAGCTTTACAAATTTCTTACATGTATAAATTCTTGTATTGTTTGAGTCTCTATATAGGGAGATAATATTTTTATCATATTTTGGTTGGGAAAATGATTTTTTACTATTTATTTTTATGTTTCCTTTGATAAAAAGAATCAATAAATTAAAATTTCTTATATTGATACATTGATTCATAGGTTTCACCTATGAACAAGGAGGGGTATTTTTTTATATTTATATATGTTAATGATTTTAGATCTCGGTGTCACTACATATCTAGTATAAATATGGATCAGGACACTAAATGTTTTTCATAAAGAGAATTCTCTCCATAGGTCTGATCCACAAGCACAATTGTTTCATTTTTACCTTTTTTTATAGTTGGACCCATAATTTGAGATCTGGGCATCACAATGTATCATGTAAAAACATGAATAAAGCTACACATAGTTATCTATATGGAGGGTTCCATTCCCAAGTTTTATCTATATTCAAGGAGGGTACTTTTCCATTTATATTTTTTATGGACTAATGATTTCATATTTTGGAATCACTATATCTACTGATAACATGAATCAAGACATGTGTAGTTCTTGTGAAGGTACCCTACATTGTTTCGTCCTAAATATATGGAGGCGTTCATTTCTATGTATGTATGTATGTATATATATTACAATTGGACCCATTATTGGAGATCAAGGTGTAACTATTTAGCCTATAATAATAGGAATTAATCCACACAAAATTCTAGATATGGAAAATACCATAAGTATGTCTAAACCACACACGGGGAGGTGATATTTTTTCAATTTTTATTACACCTGGACCCATGATTTAATAATTATGCATCATTTCATATAATATTATAATACTAATCCAGGCATACCAATTTCGATTAAATGATTCCATATGTGGATCTAACTCTCACATAGGGATGGTGGAATTCATGTGTTGTCAACTGTGTAGATCTGGGTTATGCATTGCGAATTTCTAATGATGTGAAGTCTCAAAATAGGAATGATGGAAACCCATAATGAATGAGGATTCAAGACATAAAACCATGGAGGTCCACTATTTCCTTTTGAATGGTCATTAAAGGAAACATGGTATGACCACATTACATAGATCTACATTAGTTGTAAGAAAATTCTTTAGGTCTTACAAGGTGACCCCATGCCATATTGCTTTTAAAATCAATAACTTGAACTGTGTTCTAGATATTGTAATGTCATGTGGTGAGGAATTTTTCAATGTAGTTTAATTGAATGTGGTAATGACCTATAATACTATGTTTTTATAGTTATTCTTATAGGGAATTATTTTGAAATGGTTTCTATGAAAAGTAGTTCTTAATAAGCCTTGCATTCGAAGAGGGTTTAATGCATTCCTCATCCATCATGACTAATGAGTAATATATATTTGAATTGAACTTATGTATGACGTAAGTCCATTCCGACCTGGGTTCCATATTTTGAGGTTTATTACCTAGTTTCATCAGGGATTTGAGAATCAATATATGTTATCCTTGAAGGAATGAGAATAGATGAATTTTTTTATAGGCCTACATAATATAATTCTGATGAACATAGAGATTGTGTAGTGTATTCAAGCTTCTCTCATTGAGTCATAGCAACACATTTAATTACATTATTTAATTACTTTTCATCTAAGTGTTATATAAATATATCTATTTGGAGTGAGGTACACTGGAATTTGGTGGGAAAAACTGCCTTTCTCTCATAAACCAATAATTATGGGGACTTTTTTGTGAAAGTGCACATGGTGGTATAGTTGGCAAATAAATCATGACAAAGATTTTCAATCCAATACATCTTTTCCTTGTACACTATTTTATGAATTATGTTTTATAGAGTCTTATTAATTTCTTTTATCATCCCATTTTACAGTATATTATTGTTAGATGAATGGTTATACATGATGGTATATTCTTGATACAGTTTCTACATCTCATAAGAATAGAATTTGGATGCATTTTCTATCAGTATCGTGTGAGGGAAACTAAATCTACTGATAATATGTGAGTTTATGATGTTTTTGAAATTATTCATCCTAAATTAATTAATTTTTATGTCCTTATCACACTTATAAAATAATATGGTAGTATTAAGTATTTATTTGATTTTTTTTGTTGTAGCTAGTGTTGATGGCCCCACAACACCTATTCCTAAAACATAAAATGTTAGTGAATTATTAGTTGTATGTAGAAACTTTGGGGTATGATGGATGTTTTTTATATAAATATTACATATGTGAGAGGTCCTGGTGAAATCGATGCAGTCTTACATTATTTTTTATTTGTGGAAACCAAATCTCCTAATCTGGTGGGAGAGTCTACATCCATATTGGAGGCTTCAGCAAGATCCTTCATCAACATCTTTTATGATGGTAGGATTCTATCCATATATAATTTATCTAAAGAGGATTCTATCAAAGACATATTTTTAGAGATATTTATTTTAATTTGGACTATCTTTATTGGTGAATTTCACTTCTCATCATCAAATAAATTCTTTTTTGGCTCAATCTGATGGGAGGGTCTCTTATTAGAGGTAATCTATTATGGGATCCATCTATCAAGAGGTGGGTGAATGTTCACAATGCACTAGGAAATATTTGACATTATTTATTTCTTCTATGACATAAATGATTACTATTGTGAATATCCATTCTTGTGTGATGTGGAAAAAAACTACATCCAAATCGTGACTAGTCAAGACTGTGGAAGTATTTACCAGTGTGTCAGACCGTGTATTTTATTATCTGGGGACATGATGTAATAGTGGTTCAAAATATAATTCTTCCATCAATACTCTAATTTTTCTAATAAGTGGGGTTAATTACTTTCCGTTGATAGTGTACACAACATTTATTTGGGTATTTAATATCTTTATTTCCACTAGGATATTCTGTTAGGGTGTTTTAATTGTCAGCAAAATATATAAGTTAGTGTTAAGTGTTTGATATTTTTCCTCATTATTAATCCATCCTTTATATAGTGAGAATAAATAAGGAAATATTTCTTTTTCTATTAAAAAAATATAATTCGTAGACCAAAATTTTAATTCATTATATATTACATTCTATTTACAATAATAATTAATGACTCGCCATCAAAATTCATATCCCATATTCTGGGAGTGTTAGGGGAGGAGATAAATACTATGTATATAATTTTAGTGTATATTGGCTTGCTTTCTATGGTGGGAGGTTCCATTATGAGATCATATAGCTAATTCACATTAACATACTTTTGCGGAAAATATGTGTTTTATACTATTTAAAGATAACACCCCTCAGATCAAAAACCAAGTAAACATAGGGTGTCTAAGAATGTACTTCAACAGGTTGATATGGTAGACTGGATGGACTTCATGATGATGGATGTAATTCCTCAACCTTGTCACTATAAAGATGAGTATGAGAGAATTATTTTTGATATCATAATATCAGGGGTCAATTTATGTCACTATTTGATTGAGATAGTAGTGTTTTTTCCATTCCCCATGTCATTTTTCTCTATGAGTAGAGCACCAAGTGATCATTCCATTGTGGCCACATATAGGATAAGTGGATTTACTACTACTGGTTGTATCAACACTAGTGGATATCTTAGGTACTACATAGGTTTCCCAAAATGTTATTGATATTACTCATATAATTTTATAGAAACTGCTAAATCCATTATCAAATTTTTGAGGTGTTATTTTCAAGCCACGTTGTTTATGAATAATTAAATATAAGGAAGGTTTCCTTATATCCCCTTAATTCATTAATATTCCATTATGGTGCCATTGATTGTATTTTACTAGTATTTTCTGGATCTTAGCCATTTTTTTTTGGGAATACCAAAAAATGGGAATTTCACTACTATTATTTTGAATACACAATTTAAATTATTCTACCTCAAACTATGTTTCTACATGTTTCATAATATTTCATCAATATCAGTGAAGTTTTCATATAGATATGTAGATTTTACCACCACACAATCAAAATATCAATCCATAATCCATTCCAATGCGGGTATAAATATATAATTTTTGGCATGTTGGTATATATTTCTAGCATTCATAAATATGAAGGGAATGACCTTGTAAAAAAACTATTGAGTAACTCTAAGGATATTATCTTCCTCATCATTAGGGGACATCTATATCGAATTATTTCCAAAATAAAAATCTATTAGGGAAATGTTTTTAGAATTATTGGATGCATAGATAAAAATTTCTATGATAAAAAATGTGAAATCATCCTTATAATAGTGTTTCTTATGGCCTCTAAAATCAATTAATACCTTGATCTTCTGATTATTTTTGTTGACAAGTAAAATGTTGGAAACCGATTTTGTAAACTACACCTATTGGATAATACTATATATGATCAATTTTTCAACATTTGATTCTATATTAGAATAAATATAGGGGTGTAATTTCCTAGATTTAGGATTGAAGCCCCAAAGGTCATCGGGAAATTCAAGATATTTAATAGACACATTAGGATTGAACAAAAGAATCTCATTATATTTCCAAGAGAAAACATTTCGATTATTATTTACAAATTAAATTTATATATCTTACAGCTCAAGAGTTATGTAAAAACTAATACACAAAAGTTTGGGGTCTTCTTTTTGTTCCCATATTCACCTGACTGAGATTTTTGTGGTGGTAGGGATGCCTTACTGAAATTCTGGAGGAGTGTACATCAGTTTATCAACTTCTTATTCTACTTTGGTGTCTAGGGAATATTTTTTTAGAAATTGGGGATAATTTATGGTAATATAAATATATATCAAGATAATGGATCTCATGATAAGAGACAATGACATCCTAAACGTCTAGAGTCATTGTATATAGATTCTATGGATTCTCTTCTTCCTTTATGCTACTACTAGGGTAAGAAGATATATGAATATACTATGTTGAGATGAATATCATGGGGAATTCTTTAATTTTTTATCATGGTGAATAAGAATTTTTGTATTAAGGTAGAGTATTATTTGAATATTTTTTGGAGAATCCAATTCATCTATCATGATCTATATCACCTTGAAATGGTCTAGAGATGTTTTGGTTCATGACTGCTATCTATGATTTAGTCTACTTCCTCGATCAGGCTTATATCATGTGAAAATAATTTCCATGCATGCTCCAGAGATTAGAATGGGTGGTCTCGAAGACATTGTTTGCAGAAAACATCATATCATCATCCACCTATTTTTTTCTTCGTTCCCTCATATAGAAACTATCCATAGCGTACACGACATTGCTGGACTCATAGGGGAAAATTTAACATGTATTATGTCAAAATTTCCATTTATGGGGTATTTAAAACATTGATGAAATTATAAAGGAACCACTAAGTGTCATTGAATCCAAGGTCTTATGGGAATGAAATTGTATGTTGTGTCTTGCAGGATAACTATGAAGTCATAATTATATGTGAGAACTCTAAACTGATATTTTAGTTTTATCTTGTCGAGGGGAATTTTCTTGATCTTGGAATTCCCTTAAATAGATATTTTTGATGGATACATGTCCCCATAACTATATACCAAACATGAAATGGTCTGGATCAAGATGAGGTTGATATCATATATATTTTTGACTTGTGTAGGAACCAATGTTGTTCATTGATAATAAGGTTGTTTGATTTCTGTTTTTTGTCAATCTACACATGGATTACTATAAAGTTCAGAAAGAATTGGGTCATAAGTTTGAGAGTAAAAGTAGTATTGATGGTGGTTTATTTTCCTAGTTTTATCCAAATTTTTGGGCCTCAAAATCAGAAATTTGGTGATGGTTCGCAGCTGCATATGGAATTGTATGTGGAACAGTACTTGATGAAGGTGTGAAGTACATGAAAGGGTATGTGGTGAAGGAATACAGTATGTGGAATGGCACACGGTGAAGTCATTTAGTACATGGAATGCTGTCAAAAATTGATCATAGCGACGGTATGCAGAAAAGGCACGTCGTATATAGAATTCTGTCAAAAATGGTTTGCAGCAACCATACGCAGTGAAGGAGTGAAATAAAAGAAATTATGAAGGTTGGTGAGATTTATTTCATTCTTGAAATTGGAGTGGTATGTGGTGGAGGCTAACAGTACACAAATGGAGTTTATATTACAGTGATGATTTCCCCACATTTAAAATTTGGGTGAATCGGATTATTGAAATTTCTAGAGTTATGTTCCATTTTAAAGAGAAGTAATGTCCTTTTTTAAATGAAGATATTGGAGATTAAAATTTTAGGAAGAAATCCATGGAAGTCTGAAGTGTTTCACATAGGAGAAGACAGTATGTGGGGAGAGTCATCCATGTGAGGAAAATAGTCTGCAGAATAGAGTGTGGTTCACGCAAGTAGCTCTCGCAGTATGTGGAAGTTCCAGGCAGTATGCATAGTGGGACAGTACGCAGAGATAATAATATACCTAAGGAAAATAGTCCATAGAAAAAAGTGTTTTTTGAATAGGATTCATTCACAGTATGTGCTGAAGCTATGTGGTAAGTGGAGGAGGATGATACATAGATGTGTGGATCAGTACATAGAGCAGGATGATACAAAGAGGAGTAGATCAGTATGTAGAGTAAGGCAGTATGCAGAGAAGGGTAATTCACATTGGAGATAGGCGGTATGCAGAAATAGATAGATGGTACATAGAAACAATATTTGTACGTGGAAACAACAACAATATGTGAAAATGGTAGTAGTATGCGGATACAGCACTAGTATGTGAATGACCCAAGGATGCCTGAAAATTTAACAAAAAAACTTAAAAATTAATTTCCATAACATATCAGGGTATGGAAAAATAAATTACATCTATGGATGATTATGAGACTTCAAAATAACATCCATTTACAGATGAGGATTCATGATCTAATGCTAATCCATCAAAGTGACCTTCAAGTTAATAAACTGAGTGAAGATTCTTCAAACCTAGTGAGAAACGGGGGAGTCAGTAGAAGTGATCCAAGGGACGTAGTGTGATGTCCCTAAAATATTGTAAAATAAATGTGCCTAGCATAGAGTGAATGTGCTAAACTTTTTTCATCCACAACTTGTGAATATTAGTGGGTTTTTTGTACGATCGACACACTACCAACATATGATCCTTAGACGTATCCCTTACTAGTGATACAAGTAAAATTGTTCTGTCATTTCTTTTCATGTGATAGTTTAATTTCATTCACATCCTATATGGAATGGTTTAATAGGTTCCTTCCAACATGGGAATGATATCCAACAGTTTAAAATAAATAGTTGGAACCCTAATTTACACCTCCTCTCTCAAGGTGTTCATGGATCCTTCAACAAGATCCCTTTGAATTTTGACATTATTGAGTTTTGAAAATGAAAATTGGGATATGATATGTCCGTTGATATATTATGAATCTCATGTTCTATGAACAAGAATGTTGTATGATATTCTTCTTGGAATGAACCCAATATTTAACCCTCAAATTAAACTAATTATATCACATAATATTGTGGGTTCTAGAGGACATTAATTAGTACCTATCTGAATTCTTTTGAAGGATGTAGGGTATTTATGATTGAGAGATTGGATGGGAAAACCACAAACTATTTTAAAATGTTGTATTTTTATTGCATACGTATTCACATACCAAAATTTTGTTTCTTCGTACCATATGTATTAATAGTTTAGTTGTTTGATGTAGATAGGAATGGCTCATAGGGAATAGAAAAAGTTTTCATCTGTTGTAAGATGTGTATGTGATATTGGATTACCCCATGTTTATGATACCTGGATAATCACACCCCCATGAGTCAGATATTTAATATCATTGGGGTAGAATGATTGATTATGGGATCTAATATATCTCTATTCTTTCATTGGAATTACTGATGTTTCCTCCCATGGGTATTAGATGCATGTATAGATTTTGCAGGGATATGATCGGAATTTATGGTTTTTCCACACCCACATCATCTCGTTTACCCTTAGCTTCTTAGTTATCGACCTTTGTATCCTGATTCATGTTTGGGGATCTTGTACATAGGAGAATATCATTCATAAAAGTATGGATCTATTAGGTTAATTATTTTAAAATATATGATGACGTGATCTCTGTATGAATAGTGTTATTTTTGGTGGGGGAATCAAATTCTCTTTATACTGAAGGAAAGAAATCTACAAGATTCAGAGTCTATGTTAGTGTTTGATATCACTCTTCATATATGGACTTTTCTTATGTATTACTATATGTATTCCTCTTTTTGGAATATTAATTTATTCCACCCTAGGGGGAAAGGACTTTATTAGTTTTTTAATTCATTTACTCGGCATGGAATAATCATTCTCAACAATATTTTGAGTCATCTAGTTATCAAACTCATGTCTACCACTAACTATAACTTTTAAATAGTCAACATCATCTTCTTGTAGGGTGATTGGAAAAAAGGTCACCATTTTTGAGGTATTTCCTAATATCACTAATCTATAATAGATTATTCTTTATAGAATTTCCTTGAATAAAAATTATTCTTCACTAGTTTAACTAAACCACCTATGAATAGGGTTGTATTTAGGGTGGTTAGTGAAGTTAACTTCAATGGAATTCCTAGGATGCGGAAATTTAAGAAGGTTTTATTCTATGGCTAAATGGAAATAATTGGGTACCTATTAATTTTAGAAGGAATACACTTTTCCATCTATTCTTCAAATTACAGGTGACCCTAATCTTGCATCTCCTCTGGTCGAGGTAAATTCTGTTATTGAAGTTTCTCAATGATAGGTACCAACCAATTCAAAGACATCTTGGTGCATGGATGGGTACCAATACTTGATTTTGGGTAATATTAGTAGTATATTCTAGAACAAGAAATTTTCTATATGTTGTAGGCATAGGTTGAGATTTGTCCAAATTTTCCAAACAGTTTCTTCTAGGTAATATGTTTTTTTAGTAAAATCACAGAATCTGACTTCATATTTAATCAGGGTCAATGTTTTTTTTCATATCATCCTAAATAATCTATGAACAAATATCTATAAATTAATTTTGTGAAATAGGAATACTAAGTTAGTAAGTTAACGCTTTCTACCTGGATATGCAATTAGACACTATTATTTTCATGATGCTTGTAATTTGTGAGGATGCTGATCATTATTTTCCTTGTAATGGAGATGAATTGTTAAATGAAATTGATGTAAATTTTATTTCCATACCCCAATGGATCCCACTTGAAGAAAATATATAAAAAAAAGTTTTTCTGAACTACAATTCATACAAAACATCATAGTTTTGTTATCTTGTGCTAGTCTCTATGACCCATCACAATGGTGCATCCTAAATCTATGTGTGTGAGTTGTTTATTTGGATGTCACATGCTTTTGAAGGATAAAAATATGGGTGTGATGAATTGGGTGGGGGGAAAGTATCATCTTCCCATTCATGATAATTCATATTTTAGACCTATATGAGGGCATGCTTCCCATCCATTGATTCTTTTTAAGTGGTTATGGATTCAATGGTGTTGAGGATTTTTGGAGGTATAACTATGTAGACCACATCAAATCCATAGGGAGTGGGAATGGAATGGTGTGGCTGCACTATTTTCATATCATTCTGAATCTCCATCTATTCAAGTATCAAATTCTCACCCTCATGTTAAAGAGGTCATATCTATAAAAAAGAAATTTGTGATCATCTTTAACTAACTAATTTATGTAGACTGATTTAATATATCCATAACTAACCTGATTTATAAATTCTAGTCTTATAAAATGATTAACTCTGTCTTGATTTTTGTGAGGATGGATAATCATTTAAATTTTAATGCTTTACAAGGAGGTAATATTTCCTAGGTGTAGTTACTTAATCATTTTTATGAGGTTTGGTATCTCATTATCATATTGTTCTAGTCATTATTCTATGGAGGTGATTTAGGCTCTTATAATACGTGATTGGGATGGAGGCAAAAATTCCATTTATCCATTTTATTGTTTTATTGCGGTGGTGGGAACTAATCATTTTTAGGTTCCGTGTTCTAGCTTCTTCTCTAAATCCACATTTGTATAGTCTATATTTGTGAATCCAAATCCTTTGACTCAAAAGGAAAGGTATAATTATTGATTTCAACTATATTTATATATTAGTAAATATTATTTTACAAATATATGGTGATGAAGTTCATTGAGGAACACCATGAAAAAGTAGTTATCCCATCTCATTACATGTAATAGGGAAATTTTATACCACTTTATACTCCTTCAATTCTTTCTTCTGGTTCATTTATTTAGCCGCTATACTTATTGGACCATCATGGAATAAGACCAATATGTATTTTGGATAAATTTTTCTTATTTTTCCCCAATATCTATCAATAAATGGTAACCAAAAGTGATTTTCCAACCATACATGTCAAGCAGTCCACCAAATGAGATAGTTATCTATCATAATATGAGTGATGGTTGGGATACTGATCATTCATAATTATATCATAGACTAGAAATTACTAATTCATTTTAGGTTAATGAAGATAATAAAAATCCCCCATCCCTATGGGATAGTTTGGATTCAAGGATATTGTTTTTATTTTATATTCCTCGCATTATCTTTTTGATGACTCATGAAATGCTAATTGATTTAAAAAATTCATAATCCCATAGAAAATGGGTTTGATCTGGAACCACCACGGATTTATTTAGGACCTACAAGGGGGTAGATTATCCTAGAAATAAAGATGTATATAAAAACACCCCTATCCATACGTGATATGTTTTATCCTGTACAATTATAATAGTGTCTACTATTGTGAACCGTTTGATTTTACACAATTTTATTCAAGTATGAGCCAAGTCAAATAGTGGATTCTGATAGGAGACTTATTTTACAAGAATCTATCATGTCACATGTGACATTGGAATCATTATTTTAGGTGTGTTCCAATTTTTTTAATAGTCCTATCAAAGAAGTCTAACGGAAACTATATCTCTCCATATGTGGAATCATTGGATCCTCAAAGAAGAGGAGTCTTTTTGTATTGACCAACTGGCCCACATGTTACCTAGTCTTATAATATCTCATGTGGACATTACAATGTAATATTTCATGTATGGGAGGATTTATTAGTCTTGGTACCCAAAAAAGTTCAATTCACCAAGATCTCCTTTGAAGAACCCTAGATCACCTTGAGAGGGGGGTGAATCAAGGGGTTATGTTTTTCTCTTCCTTAATGGATCATATTCACATATTGGTAGGAACCCATTTCAAAACCTGTATGATGGATATGTGATGTAATAAAAACATTCACATGAAGAAGAACTACAACACGCTTTTAACATGGTTCACCACTATGGGCAACGTACAAGGAGCACACGCCAACAGGTTTTCAGTCGTACCAAATTTCACTAAACCTCACTAGCTGTGGATTGAAAAGGTTCGGGAACAATCACTCAGTCCCAAGAACACTACCATTACAACGGTTCAAGGATAGCCACATCTTCCTTTGGATCACTTTCATTGACTCCCCTGGACCACTACTTTGGGAGACGTCTCACCCAGTTTATCGACATGAAGGTCGATTTAGCATATTGGCATGAAAATAAATTTTGACTATTCAGAACTATACAATTCTTGCATAGAAGTCCCAAATTTATTCTCTTTTATATTCAGTTTTATCCATTACTAAAATTACTAAATTCACAATATCATTTCCCCTTTTTTCTCTAGAATAAATATCTCCCTTTATGGTGTTTTTCATTTCTGTAAAATATCCCTAATTCAATAGATTGTCTCTGATCTGCATACCCTACCTGCTCTGTGTACTGCACCTGGTCCTTATACCATACCTTCTCCACCTATCGCACCTACTCCACATATTGTGCCTACACTGTGAATGACCTCTATTCCATTTACCGCCTCTTCTTTATATACGACCTCTGCTCCATGTACCACCTCTGCTCGATGTATCACGCCTGCTCCACACACTGTACCTATTATGTGCACCAATCGTGCTCCAAACATGGCCTATGCATACTTCCTCAATGTAAGGCCTTTGGGTACCACCTTTTTGTACCGCCTTCATGTACCACCTCTGTATACGACACCTATATGTACCACCTCCACATACCATTCCTTCCTTCTACTGACTTCTTCTTCCAATTCTATGAATCATATCATTTCATGGATACCACTTTTTCATATACAAAATATATTCTATGGATTATTCCTTCCAATTTCATGAACTGTTTTTTCTTTCACCTACCACTTCATTATATGTAGAATCTCTCTTGCATACCACTTTCTGACATAGGTTATTTATTCGGTAGTGATAATATTTTTATATCAGATTCAATCTACCTTAATGATTCGATTAACATTCCTTATATAGTCAAATAACACTGAAATTTTCAATAATCCTTTTTACCCAAATTTTCGATGTGGGAAAATCTTCACCTTATAATATACTCCACCCGTGTACTGTAATCTTCCACCTTGTACCATTAACTGTTCCACAAATCATAATCTTGCTAGTCTCCATAATACATCCCTTCCTCTAATGATGATCTGTCCCACATAACACATCTCCTTCTGCTACAAACCATTAGCATTCCACATACAGTAGTCCTTCACCATGTATCATCGCTACAAACCGTTTTCAGTTATGTGCACTGCTCAATGTACAATTTTTCCACCAATTATGAGATCATGAACCTTTCATAGAACATAATATGTGGTCTATACTCCAAGTTACATGGTTTTATTCTTTGTTGACTTCATTCTGCAGTCCACATCTTCTTCACTCCAATTCATAAAAACTTCCATTACCAAAAAAAAAATCCTGATTCGGAGGTCCAACTATTTGAAATAACCTGGGAAACAATACCACCATAAATATATTCCTAGAAAATAACACCCATGCTAATTCAATTACATATTTATTCTTTAAAAATCAGATAATTTCATCAAAAACCTTATCTATCATGATATATAGTCTTTGATCGATCCCATTTATCATTAGCAGATTTGTTCATGGAAGGTACTACAACTTCTCTGTCTTCCATCAACATTAGTCTTTCCAGTCATCATTGAATATGACTGGAATCATATTCTCATCATTGTATGATCATTGTTAAATCTTAAAATCTCCACATTATCCCTCATACAATGATGCATGTCTCTTCAGGTAGGCTCTTTCATAGTCTCATTAAAGAGTGAGATGTTAAATGATCACTTTTTTACTTCTATCCCTTCAACACTCTCTAAGATGTTTTCATTGTAGTAGAAAAGTATCACCTTTGATACATCTACATTTAACATAAGATCAGTTCACAAATCTTTTGAATTACCAATCACAATAACTTTGAAGTTCTCCATCATATTTTTCATCATCAGGATCATCATCGAAAATTGTTGATGATAAATAAAACCTTATACACAATGTGGTCCCAAAAATCTCCCCCTTTTTATTTTGTTGTCAATAATTAAAGTTCTCCTAAAATTAATGTCAAAATGATAATCTCTCCCCCCTACATTCATTTCACGTATATCCCACTTATTGACAAGAAATAAAAATTTCTTGGGAAAAGGGTAGCAATCCATACTTAAGAAATGTTCCATCAATCATTTCACACTATGTCTACATGAGCAATTCACGGTGTAGAAAATTAGTGTATTTGATATAAACAATAAGGTTGTCCATTATTCACTAATAATGACACCATATAAGATGATAACTCATGTAATTTTTCTTCAAGGGTTTTCCTCTTTCATTCCCAGTTGAAGAAATTGAATGTGATAGGAAAAAATGAACATGAAACTCTTGCACTCAGTTCAATAAACAGGCCAAAAACATTCAAGTTAAATTGGCATGATAAGTTGTCTCAGGGTACTTCTATTCTTCATATGTCACTAATTAATTCAATTACTCCCACATTAAAAAATGATCTCCATTTTGTGTAAACAAGGATAAGAGATCGATAAATGAAATACCTTTTCCAATGAAATGGTCATCAAGAAATTTCTTGGGTAATTAAAATTAATAACCAATGAAGTTCATACTGATTGAAATAATAATTCTTCCATCTTCTTCATTTGTTTCGTCCTCAAGGGAAGCACTCTTCATCATCTTCATCAAGTATGAACCTTCATCGTTTTAATCCTTGAATTTCAATTGAATAATCTTCCAAGGATAGAATCTGATTCATATTTTCTATCATGAATTGACATCCCTGTCCAATTTTTTGGTTCTTCCCAAGAAATCCTACCTCACAATAAATTCCATGTATTATATGTACAAATTCAATCCACAAATGATTAAGGGAATAAGGTGGTTCCTCCTTGCATAATCAATATGAGTTGAATGGTTGAGATTCTTTTCTCAACCTATTTTCTCCATTTACGCCAGTATTCAAGATTTCACAACAGAACATATGTTATAATACTTGTTGATGTGTCAGGGATATCTTCACATTCTATTCTTCTTTGTGTGGAGAACTGTTCTTCATAACATCCATCAAGACTGATACATTCTTAATCTGCATAATGACTACTTCTTTCTTTAGTATTATGGTTAGACAACCTTTTGTAGTGTGACTAGATTTTAAACATACCTCAAATAGAATTTTATAAACTCATGTGTTTCTATTGGATTGTAATATATCATTCACTTTATCTTTATTATGTGAATTTTTTTATTTTCCATTACCACCAGCCATCGCATGTACATTTTCATGTTTCTTAATTCTTTCCAAATATTTTTTCCAGATGACAAATATTTCATTTGATACTGTTGCAATAGGTTTGTGTAATGCCACAACCCCAGTTACCCAGAGTCGGTGCATTACTTCGTAACATTGGCATGATCACAAAAGATCAACTCTCAAAAACCAATTAGTTTAGTAGCCTTGGAAACAATAGATACATTCATAAATGATACATTACATCCCAAAGTGAAAAACTACAATAACATAGTCTACATTTTCCCCACTCATATCCCCTTCAGACTATCCCTGCAGGTCATTCCTATAATACTTCATCACATCCTGGAAATATTAAGACATTGAAATGGGTGAGCTCAGATGTTCAGTAAGGATAACAATATAGCGGAAGCTTTCATCAATAAAAATAAACATTTAAGGCAATGTATTACTAAAACAAAAGCCTTTTGAATTTGAACTTCAACATAATATGGAAAAATAAAAATGAGATAATGCCATTTACTTCTTCACATGGATATTCTACTGGTCGAATAATCACATGAAATATAAATAACCACTTTCATAATGATGGAATGCATAATGCCAGACTATCATAACCATGTATCCAAGGCCTCATTCCAAGACCACAAATAAGATTTTTTCAAGGCCTCATGCCAAGACACTAGTTTGTCTCATGAGACCTATCGATTCATCAAGGAGCTATAGCGGGCTCCACTCGTCACATATTAAGTCTAATGCATTCTTCATATGAACAGGTTTAAACATATCATAAACCATAACATAATCGTATCACATAAAACATGCATAAAGGAAACATAGCATTTCCACATTTAAATCACAAGATATCAATACAACACATTGATATAATAAAAACACTTTCAAAAACCTTTTCAATACCAAAATAAAAGAAAAGTAAAACATGGAATTTATTTTTCTTTTAAAAAAAGGTATGGCTTGTAGAGGAAGCCGAAACTCAAATAATGGTCACGGCAGCGGAGAAGTCGTTGTCACCGCATACGTACGACAAAAAAATTCCCTTTTTTCATTTAGTAAATGCTTCGTATAAAAAAGATTCCTTTTGAATAAATGTAAAAGTAAAAGGTGTTTATACACCGTATAAAAAAGGTTGTGTATAAAACCAAATATGCCTCAATGAAAGGAGATTGAGATGAAGTCCCTCACAAAGATCATTTTTTAAATAAAATAGATCTATTATGTGTATTCACTATAAGTACACATAAATTAAGTACAAATACAAGATAGGACATAATAATATCATGACATAATTTGAAAGTAGTAGATTAACCCAAAGAATGGAAATTAGGTTAAGAAGTTCCCTTACCTCGTGTCCGACATGACTCGACAGCTCTTTAACCTTCTGAATAATAAACTAGAGTTAATATCTACCTTCATAAGAACCTTTTTCAAGTTCATTATTCCTTTTATATCACTTATTACAATGTTATTAACATTATGTATTTATTTAAGTTAATAACGGTCGTTTTGTAGATCATTGGTACTTGAGTCAAAAATAAACTTCATATAATTACAAGTTGTTCATGTGGTGAAATATCCATTATATCCAGAATTATATTCAAGATATAGATATCATATATCTCATATATATCCAGTATATACATGCATCTATAATATTCCATAACGTTTAGAGGTAAGAAATGAAATGCACCGTTCATGGAGACGGTAAGCCATACGTACGCATGAATTCTACTTTCATTTCTACTTCATATTTAATGAAATCATAATGATATAAAGGTATATTATAATTCCAGTACAATATCATATAAAATATCATTTACTCCATCCTTTATAAATCCCACATATGACATTTAATATTCAAATCACTTTGAGGGGGTGGTAGTCCACACTTCCTAAAATGAAAATATCGCGTTTACCCATAATGGAAACAAGAAAGGTATGAAATAAATGAAAAATACAGAACCTTAATTAAAACATAAAAAAATTATATATCATATATAAATAGAGTTACATATTAATGTCCACCTTTGAAGGTGTTATATGAGTGTTGAACAATTATCGTTTCGTGAGGCAGAAATTCACCATCCACAGAAACAATATGTTCTTTAACCATTAGATGTAGGTGTGTGTAAGTGTAGATCGAATAATTCTCATAACAACATCCTAGTATATTTATTATAATGTTTTTGTTACAAAAGAAATGAATAAAAAGAGTTTAGGGGGTTGGATAAGCAAAATAAAACAAAATAACATAAGAGAAGGCATTACCTTAAAATCGGGTAACTCTTTTGATTTGAGCCAAAGGCTTCCTTGGGAAGAATTATACCCAAAGTGAGACTTCTAGGAGTAAGATAGGGAAGTTTGGAGAGTATTTGGACAGAGGTTGGCCAAGCCAAAAGGCTTTGAAAGTGTGAGTAAGGTGGTATTGGTGGGGGCCTTTTATAATTGGAGAGGAGGGGTACTTTTGGAAAGTAATGAAATGTTACTTTATTATGAAATGAGTTTCGGATTCTAAAGGTCCCACAATGATATATTTAGAGGCTAAGGTGATAAGGGTTCGAAATATACTCATCTAATAGGTTTTTGACAGGTGTAAGCCTTAGATTTTACATTATCTTTTCATTTTATTTAAATCATTAATTAAGGAGGTAATCGCTGCATCATCATTGTGTCATAACACTTTTAATTTATTTAATGTCTAAAAAGATATCATGATGTAGGAAATATTTTTATCTTTCTAATAAATATTTATAGTCGAAAATATGACTTGTATGACCCCATTTAAAAATTGTTTTAGTAAAACAACTCATGTTTGTTACATTTTTATTTTATCATTAAATAAAAGTTTTCAATGTCATTTTCCAACCAATGTGGCTCCATGGGGTCCCCAAGTTGACCCATGGATTCTCTTGGACGGCCATGACTCATCCAATAGGGGTTGGAAAAGTGTCAAGGAAATTTCATATTATTATAACACTATCTTTACCTTAAATTTCACTAATTACCTTTAATCGTGATTAATTAAACTTAAAAGTTACTATTCACCAAAAAATTATTTTAATCCCATTGAACCACATTATACTTCCAAATGAAAACCATGTATGACATATTTTTTAAAATAAAATAACAGAAGTGGTAATATTTCATTTAGACGAAAAATCAGTTATTTAACTACCATTTAGTGGTTTCACTATTCATCAAAAATTGAAGTTTTTCAGAACAATGCCAAAATTTCACCCTAAGCTATAATTGATATTCTGAATTAAAAAATGATGTCTATTTTATGAAATTCCATACATATAAGTTACATTAATTAATTTTATAATCAATTCCCGATGTCACAACAAATAGCGTGTTTTTAAGAAACAATATATATCACAATATTGACAATTGTTTATGTCCAATTTTAAAGTGAAATTAATTATAATGAACACCATTGGATAAAATGGTAAAAATATATTCTAATTATACTTTAAAACCAATCAATATTATAACTTATCACTGTAAATTGTTTTGATTAAAAAAGTTGTTTTAAGTATTTTTCACTCTATATAAAAATTTGGATGTTCTCAGAAAATTACAAAAAATTCTACATAGGATAATTTCGACATTCCAAATCCAAAAATGAAGTCCATTTTAAAATATAAAATATATATAATTTCAAAAAGTGGGTATTACTATTTATAATGGCTAATTTGATTAGTCGCGGTGTGTTAGAATATCGAACTTGCGTACAATGCAAGATGCTCTATTATTCAAAGAGGAGTGTACCATGGAAGCTTGGGGTGTTACATTATCCCCTCCTTCAATAAATTGCATCCTCACAATTTGAAATTTTTCTTTGAAAACAAAATGTTGAAAATAGAAAATACCTTTGTGGAAAACCCACATTGGAAATAAGGTTAATAAAAATTTAACTTTAAAATAAAGAATGATAAGTACACAGGTCACCCATGATATTCCATAATAAGATTATATGAAAATATGGATATGGAAGAAAAAAATACCATCAAGGTCTGATAGAGAGTTGTAGAAAACTGGATTCGGAGAAAGTTAACCATCAAAAATAACAAACATGTGATTGGTTAAACGGTCATTGAATCCCCAGTTGGAAAAGTTAACCATCAATGTTTTTGTTTTATGTTACCTTTTATAAACTTGAGGAATTTATTTAGTAGATTTACTAAGAACGTAAGGGAATATACATACATGTCATGTAGACTTTCATTCTTTAATAATTTTTTACCACAAACCCATCTTTCACTCTAAAAGGTAATAGAAATCAAAAATATTCTATTTATCCTAATTGTATAAGGTTACAAATATTAACACATACCATTTGTATTAGTAAAACTATTTTGTAATAACCAGGGACTTCTTGTAGGCTAGTGGTAGGTAATAAAGGCCTGTCGCACTATGGTTGTGGGTTCGATTCCTGCATCTTTGTCCGACGCGACGGGTTATGCCCCACCCTGCAGGTTGGCCTTTTCCTAAAACTATAGTATTATAATATTCTAAAAATAATCTTCATAAATGTTTTAACCTTAAACAATACTATCCAAGGTTCAACTTAATCCATTCCAGCCTATATAGTTATCCAAAATACCTCTGTCCGGACTTTTTCTAAAAGGTCTCTAAATTCCAAAATCAATTGTAACATCAGATTCCTCAAACAAAGTAATGTTTCTCTTATTGTCACATACTTAAAATTTGATTTCCTTAATTATATTAAAACCTAAATGAAAAAACAAGTACTGCAATATAATCCTTATATATATTACATTATTCATATAACCAGAATATAATCCTTGTTTCCAAAAGCACCAATACATTAATTATTCCACTTAAACTGTTGTAACAGCATAAGATTGTCCTTGATCCCTTGGCCTTTTCTAAGGTATGTTTCCCTGCTGCTTAGGGAATTAATTTTCATAATGCCACATTTCCCTACAATTGTAGCATTCAACATTGATAGCCTCTTTCTTTCCCTTGAAATCACGAGCCTGGTGACCTTTTTCTCCACATTTATAACAAACTCCCATTCCTTTTAGGAAAGCACGAGGGTGATTCTTCCCAAAATTATCACATAATGGAAAATCCTTCTTTCCCTTTTCCCTTTATCTGTATCTTGTTCCACCGTTCTCTTCTTCTCCTGCTTTACTTTGTTGTCATAAGACTTAGAGAATTCCATTTCTGTCTTGATAGCACATGAGACAATATCTTCGTACGATGGGAAGGATTGTGATACTAAATCTCGACGGAGAAAGGTTTTTAACCCATCAAAGAAACGATCAATCTTACTTCTTGGGTTACGTATATAATCTTCTTCATGCCTCACTAACCTTGTAAAGTTACCCTCTACTTTGCGACATTCTCATCCTCCTTTTGTCTTAGACTCAGAAATTGCCGTTCCATATCTGCTCGATGGTCATGTGGAAAGTATTTTTCTAAGAAAATATCTTTGAACTCTCTCCATTCCATACTTGATAGTTCTTCATCTTAAATTGTATTTTGAATCAATGACCACCATTGATCGGCATCTCCAGTGAGGAGGTAGACTTCCATGACAACCTCCTCACTTTCGCTACTCCCTAAGGCGTGGAATATTTTCTCTAAGGAGTTTATCCATTGCTCAGCTACTAATGGATTTGTACCCCCATTAAATGTTGGCAGTTGCTGCCTCATGAAGCAGTCTAACATTTATCCTCCATGTTGCGGATCAGGGTGCTCCATACGAGTAAGGTTATTATTCATAACCTGAGTGAGTTGTCCCAGTATGGTAATAAGTTGATCAGCACCAGTTGTATCTCCAACTCCACAATAATTATCTTGAGCTGGAGGGCAATCCCTACACGGAGTGCATGCATTGATACAGTTTCCATTCCTTCCACTAGGAGCCATTTCTAGACAATGGCATAAACTAGATTAGTTTATGAATTAAAATACATAATTCCATACTTGTAAAACACTTAACACTAATTGAACTATTTATGTATATAATCCATAATCATAAAAAATGTTTTCTTTGAGGAATTATATAATCATAACCCATCATAGTGGTTTGTAAAGAAAATGAGAATTATCCTAAGCATATCCCTCGGGAGGGTCGTAACCAAGAGTGCAGCAAGGCCCATTGTCGTGCACCAGTTTCCGTCCGAGTCTTTCTCAAAGAGGTGTTTTCGGGTTTTACCCCTAGGTACATCTGTTCCAGAGCCGCCTCTACCTGCTCGTATATAGACAGGGATGTATTTCTCAGAAAACTCACAACATCTCTATAATACCAAAATTCTATGAAGTTCTTCTATACTAATCCTCAAGGTCTATCTTCGGGCTATGTGCTCTAATCAGAGTTTATCTAAATCAGACTTCTGAGGATAGTACTAAACTACCTCAGATACTAATTGTAATGCCCCGACCCCAGTTACCAGGAGTCGGTGCATTACTTCGTAACATTCTAATGATCACAACAGATCATGTCTCGAAAGACCGATTAGTTTAGTAGCCTTGGAAATAATAGACACATTCATAAATGTTACGTTACATCACATAGTGAAAAACTACAATAACATAGTCTACATTTTCTACACTCATATCCCCTTAAGACTATCCCTACAGGTCATTCCTATAATACTTCATCACATCCTGGAAAAATTAAAACATTTAAAGGAGTGAGCTCAGATGCTCAGTAAGGATAACATTATAGCGGAATCTTTCATCAATATACATAAACATTTAAGGCAATGTATAACTAAAACAAACGCCTTTTGAATTTGAACTTCAACATAATATGGAAAAAGTAAAATGAGATAATTCCATTTACTTCTTCACATGGATATTATACTGGTTGAATAATCACATGCAATATCAATAACCACTTTCATAATGATGGAATGCATAATTCCAGACTATCATAACCACGTAGCCAAGGCCTCGTGCCAAGACCAAAAATAAGATTTTGTCAAGGGCTCGTGCCAAGAAACTAGTTTGTCTCATGAGACCTACCGATGAATCGAGGAGCTATAGAGAGCTCCACCCGTCACTTATTAAGTCCAATGCATTTCACATATGAACAGGTTTAAACATATCATAAACCATAACATTATCGTATCACATAAAACATGCATAAAGGAAACATAAAATTTCCACATTTAAATCACAAGATATAAATACAACATATTGATATAATAAAAACACTTTCAAAACCCTTTTCAATACCAAAATAAAAGACAAGTAAAACATTGTATTTATTTTTCTTTTAAAAAAATATATGGCTTGTAGAGGAAGCCGAAACTCAAATAATGGTTACAGCGGAAGAGAAGTCGTTGTCGCCGCATACGTACGACAAAAACATTACCTTTTGTCATTTAGTAAATGCTTCGTATAAAAAATATTCCTTTTGAATAAATTTAAAAGTCAAAAGTGTTTATACACCATATAAAAGAAGGTTGTCTATAAAACCAAATATGCCTCAATGAAAGGAGATTGAGACGAAGTCCCTCACAAAGATCATTTTTTAAAATAAAATAGATCTATTATGTGTATTCACTATAAGAACACATAAATAAATTATAAATACAAGATAGGACATAATAATATCCTGAAATAATTTGAAAGTAGGAGATTAACCCAAAGAATGGAAATTGGGTTAAGAAGTTCCCTTACCTCATGTCCGACTTGACTTGACCGCTCTTTAACATCCTGAATAATAAACTAGAGTTAATCTCTACCTTCTTAAGAACCATTTTCAAGTTCATTATTCCATTTATATCACTTGTTACCATGTTATGAACATTATGTATTTATTTAAGTTAATAACGGTCGTTTTGTAGATCTTTGGTACTTGAGTCAATAATAAACATCTTTTAATTACAAGTTGTTCATGTGGTGAAATATACATTATATCCAGAATTATATTAATGATATAGATATCATATATCTCATATATATCCAGTATATACATTCATTTATAATATTCCATAACGTTCAGAGGTAAGAAATTAAATGCACTGTTCATGGAGACGGTAAGCCGTACGTACGCATGAACGCTACTTACATTTCTATTTCATATTTAATGAAATCATAATGATATAAAGGTATATTATAACTCCAGTATAATATCATATAAAATATCATTTACTCCATCCTTTATACATCCCACATATGGCATTAACGATTCAAATCACTTTGAGGGGGCGGTAGTCCGCACTTCCTAAAATGAAAATATCGCATTTACCCATAATGGAAACAAGAATGGTATTCCATAAATGAAAAATACAGACCCTTAATTAAAATATAAACATATTATATATCATATAAAAATAGAGTGACATATTAATTTACACCTTTGAAGGTGTTATATGAGTGTTGAACAATCATCGTTTCGTGAGGCAGAAATTATCCATCCACAGAAACAGTATGGTCTTTAACCATTAGATGTAGGTGTGTTTAATTGTAGCTTAAATAACTCTCATAAAAACATCCTTGTATATTTATTCTGGTTTTGTTACAAAATAAATGAATAAAAAGAGTTTAGGGGGTTGAATAAGCAAAATAAAACAAAATAACATAAGAGAAGGCATTAACTTAAAATCGGGTAACTCTTTTGATTTGATCCAAAGGATTCCTTGGGAAAAATTATGCCCAAAGTGAGGCTTCTAGGAGTAAGAGAGGGATGTTTTAAGAGTATTTGGGCAGAGTTTGGCCAAGCCAAAAGGATTTGAATGTGTGAGTAAGGTGGTAGTGGTGGGGGCCTTTTATAAGTGGAGAGGAGGGGTACTTTTGGAAGGTAATGAAATGTTACTTTATTATGAAATGATTATCGGATTTTAAAGGTCCCACAATGATATATTTCGAGAATAAGGTGATAAGGGTTCGAAATATACTCATACAATTGGTTATTTACAAGTGTAAGCCTTAGATTTTACATTATCTTTTCATTTTATTTAAATCGTTAATTAAAGAGGTAATCGCTGCATCATCATTGTGTCATAAAACTTTTAATTTATTTAATGTAAAAAAAATATCATGACGTAGGAAATCTTTTCAGCATTCTAATAAATATTTATATTCGAAAATATGACTTGTATAACCCAATTTAAAAATTGTTTTAGTAAAACATCTCATGTTTGTGACATTTTTATTTTAACATTAAATAAAAGTTTTTAATGTCATTTTCCAACCAAAGTGGCTCCATGGGGTCCCCAAGTTGACCCATGGATTTTCTTGGTCGTCCATGACTCATCCAATAGGGATAGGACATGTGTCAAGGTCATTTCATATTATTATAACACTATCTTTACCTTAAATTTCACTAATTAGCTTTAATCGTGATTAATTAAACTTAAAAGTTACTATTCACCAAAAAATAATTTTAATCCCATTGAACCAAATTTTACTTCATAATTACAACCATGTATGACGGAGTTTTGAAAATCACATCACAGAAGTGGTAATATTTCATTTATACGAAAAATCAGTTATTTAACTACCACTTAGTGGTTTCACTATTCATCAAAAATTGATGTTTTTCAGAACAATGCCAAAATTTCACCCTAAGAAATAATTGATATTCCAAATTCAAAAATGATTTCTATTTTATGAAATTCCAAAAATATAAGTTGCATTAATTAATTTTATAATCAATTCCCGCTGTCACAACAAATAGCGTGTTTTTTAAGAAACAATATATATCAAAATATTGACAATTGTTTATGTCCAATTTCAAAGTGAAATTAATTCTAATGAACACCATTGGATAAAATGGTAAAAATATATTCTAATTATACTTTAAAACCACTCAATAGTATAACTTATCACTATAAATTATTTTTATTAAAAAAGTTGTTTTAAGTATTTTTCATTATTCATAAAAAATTGGATGTTATCAGAAAATTACAAAAAAATCAACATAGGCTAATTTCGACATTCCTAATACAAAAATGAAGTCCATTTTAAAATATAAAATATATATAATTTCAAAAAGTGGGTATTACTATTCATAATGGATTTTTTTATTAGTCACGGTGTGTTAGAATCTCAAACTTGCGTACAATGCAAGCTACTCTATTATTCAAAGTGGAGCGTACCATGGAAACTTGGGGTGTTACCATTTGGATCTTTGAAAAAAGTTCATATGAGTGTCATCCCTCATAATTTCTCTTTTTTATTAATTGACCTTCAATTTCATGGATCTAAAATTCAGGTTCTTATCAGATTCCCTACATGAGATCTTCATGGAAAAATTTGTATTCACAATATTCTTATGCCTTCTTTAAATGAATGTTTTATCATACATACACACAATAAGAGGTATTCTTATCTTATCAATGATGAATTAATGTTGATATGGGAATGTACCTAGCTTGTGACCACTACCATTCCATAAATCAAAAAAATTATCAAGAATTACCAATCTATTTGCAATATACAGATGCATCTGAATCTATGGATATGGATTATTCTTCTCTAGCTTGATCCCCATTGTGATGGGATTCCTATCTATTTTTTCATTTTTAGGATTGTAACAACAATCTAATGCATAATACTCAGACATGTTGTAGGACCAACATTGGCCCACAAATCTTAATTTCTAGATATCTTTTGGATAAGGTTGTTGGGTCTTCTTCTTGATTTTTTGTGCTCTATGTGGGGAACCATTGTCCAAATATTTGTTCATCCTATCTACCCTAGCCATGCTAGTAGTTAACTTTTCACTTTTCCACATTCATACATTTTTTGAATTTCTCTTCCATCCTGCACTTCTTATGAAAAAAATTTTAGAAACATGAGTACACAATGTTTTGGATGGTTCCTTATTCATCTCAAATAATAGTGGAATATCACCAAAATATTAAATGATATTCATATCACATGTTGTATGCCTTTCGATTTTAGGTTCCTCCAATGAGAATTATGTAGCAACAGACACTGTTTCTTGAGATAGCTCATCAACTGAAGTCATCATCTTCTTATCACATGCTGAAGGTCATTAAGCTCTTGAATCCTATAGTAGACACTGAGTACTGATAGCAACTGTTTCTTTCTTTTTAATGGGTCAATATGGGTCTTTTAAAGATTGGTAAACTGAGCTTCAAGTTTTTGAATTTATATATTAAGGATTATCTTCTGAACTTCAATCATGATCATCTTCTCTTCACAAGTCTTCATCAATCTGTCAACCTCATCTTCAGGTATCTTAACTTTGTGTTGAAAATAATATTTTATTTCCTTGATCTTCATTGATGTTTCATTTAAAAATACACCTTTCTCTTAATTTCCCTTTTTCATCTCATGTTTATGTGCATGGATCCTTTCATCCAACGTCTTATTGACTTTTTTATTTTCAAAGGAAACAATCATTATGGAGAGCATATAACATCATGAAATATTTTCTACTAAAACCTTTTCCATATTTTCATCTTATCTTTCTAGTTGGGTGATCTCAACTTGCATGAATAGGAATATTCTACTAATAAAAACTACTTTTTCTTCCAAAATAACATGTCGATTGGTTATAAATTGTTTCGGATCACTTGAAAGCATATGTAAGGTAACAATTTAACCAACAACACCACTTATGTTTGAATCCATATGTTTGGTGGAAAACCGAGCCACTTACTATTTACATCCAACGACTGATATTTCATCATTATTGGAAATTATTGGAGAACCTTAAATATCAACTTCTTTAGATAAGAGGGGATTCTTTAACTGTCCCTTCTCTTTCTTTTTTCAGTTCATCATGTTCTTGTTGGTTATGGACTTCTGCTCAGGGATAACCGATATTTAATCAAGAATAATCTTCATTATTTAATTATGATAGAAAACAAAAATCCTCTTATAAATAAAATTTCTGAAGAGTGTCCAACATATTTAAACGCTTAACATCTCTATGATGCTAATTGAAGGACCCCAGACCACCCTGAGGGGGGCGGGTGAATCTGGGTGTAAACATTTTCTCCTCCTTTCTGGATCTTGTTCCCACATTGGTAGGAACCCTTTTTAAAACCTTTATGATGCATATGTGTAGTAATTAAAACATTAAAATGAATAATAACAACAAAAAACTTTTTACATGGTTCACCACTAAGGGCTACATACAAGGATCGTATGCTAATAGGTTGTCGGTCATACCAAATTCTACTAATCTTTGCTGGATATGGATTACAATGGTTTAGGCACAGTCACTCTGTCCCAAGAACACTTTCTTTACAAATGTTCTAGGATATCCCGCTACTTCCGTCTGATAATTTGCGTTGACTCCCCCTGGCTCACTACCTTAGGAGAAGTCTCATTAAGGTTATCAACTTGAAGGTCTATTCAACAGATTGCCATGAAAAATAATTATCTCTATTCAGAACAAGACACTACTTGCATCTAAGTCCCAAATTGATGCTCTTTTATATTAAGTTTTCTCCTTTAGTGAAATTATTGAATTCACTAGAACTTCATATCATTGTTCTCTATAATCACAAAATCCTTTTATGAAGTTTTATTTTCATTGAACATTACCTATTTTTGCAAACTATCTCTAATCTATGCATGACGCCAGCTCTGCGTACTGTACCAGGTCCACATACCATTCCTACTCCACCTACCACACATCCTCGACATACTGCGCCTACTCCGCGAACTACCTTTGCACTATGTACTGCCTATGCTCCGCATATCGCCTCTTCTATGTACACTGGCTCTACTTCATGCACTGCACCTGCACCATGCACCAAACCTTCTCCATGCACCATACCTACTCCACTAACTATTCCTACACTACACACCATACATGCTCTACGCAAGGCCTATGGTTACTTCCTCTTCTTACGGTCTTCGCATATCTCCCGCATGAACTGCCTTCACATACCGACTTCGCCTACCACCTTTGCCTACCGCCTCTACATACCACGCCTGTACATATTGCCTTTGCGTACTACCTCAACGTACCACAGCTCTGCATACTACCTTTTTGAACCATTTCTTCCTTCTATGGACTTCTTTTTCAAATTCTGTGAATTATTTCATCTCTTGTATAACACTTTTTCTAATGAAAAGTCACTTCTGCGGGCTAGCCCTTCCAATTTCATGAATTGTATTTTCTTTCAAGTACCACTTCATCCTAAATAGAATCTCTCATGATTACCACATTCAGACATAGGTGAGTTTATCCACAGTAATGATATTTTTTAATTAATTTTCTCTTTCTTAATTATGTGATTAGCACTCCTTTTAATGGAAAATAACATTGCAAATTTCTCTAATTCGTTGTATAAAAAATTTCAATGTAGAACAATCTATATTGTATATTATAATCCATCCACATACTATAATACTCTACCACATTCTATTAACCATCTACATTTTGTAAGCTTTCCAGTCTACGTACAATATCCCTTTTGCCAAGGACAATCCATCTTGCGTACTGAAACTACCTCTTCCACAAACCATCGGTATTCTGCATACCGCACACCTTCACCGTGTATCATCACTGTAAACTATTTTCAGTTCAGTACACCACTCATCATACTGGTTCCACATCCTTGTACACAGTCGCGAACCATTCCCATAACATGTTATGCGGTCCATTCCCCTTGGTAAGCGATTTTCTTCTTTGCTAATTTCGTCTCAATTCTGCATCTCGTTTACTCCTATGAAGAAAATCATTCGATTTCCATAGACAAAATCCCAATTTTGAGATCCAACTATTTGAAAAACACTATGAAATGAAACCCCCATAAATATATGCTTTGGAAGGAAGACCCATGCTAATTCACTATCATCATTCTTCTTCAACAACCAACTGATTTCATCATAAACCTTATATGTCATAATATATATTCTTTAATCTATCACATTTACCACATAAATATTTGTTCAGGGAATGTAATAAAACTATTATGCCTTCTAGCAACATCAGTCTTTCCAGTCAACATTGAATATGACTGGCATCATCTTCTCTAATTTTTATGATCATTAATAAATATTTAAATCTCCACAAGATCCCTCATGAAATGATGCTTGAATCTTCAGGTAGACTCTTGCATGGTCTCTCTGAATAGAGAGATGCTTCATGATCACATTATAACTTCCATCCATTAAACACTCACTGTGATGGTCACACTATTGTAGATTATGTATCACCTTTGATACATGTACATTTAACTTATGACCAGTTCAACAATTTTCAGAATTACCACTCTCAATAACATTGGATTTCTCCTTCATCTACTTCTTCATTTATATCATCATTCAAAACTATTGACAATAAAATCAACTTTACACAAAGTGGCCCCAACATTCATACCCTAGGATATGGATTTCCGATCGGTATTTAGTTATTAGATACTTTATAGTTTATGTGCTATGGTTTAAATTTTCTCGTATGTTTCATTTCTCATTTATGATCTTAGGTCATGAACCATAGATATAATGTAATGGTCTGGTTGATAACCGGGTGTATTTTTTATTATGGGGTGACCCACATATCATTGATAATGGAGGTTTTTATCCTTCAAATTTTGATTATATTTACACAAAATGTTGAAAAATTTGGGAATTTACTCCTCCTCCCGCTCATCAGGGATCTCATACTCAAAAATATTGATGTTCAATAACATGGTTATGAGTTTATTTTCAATGTAATACCTCCAGATATCCATGTCATCCACATCTTCATTTGGGTTATATGCCTGAAACTGGTCCAAACATAAAGGTTTATTCTATGTGCCACCTACTGACAGTATCAAAGTGATTCTGATATTTAATTGGGAATTATATACGGTTGACCTTACTGGTTTATGAACCATTATATATACAGGTGTCTAATAATGTGTAATATTTCATTTTCTGGGTAATTTATTATTATGGTGAGGGTATCCCCACTAGATACTAGGAGTATATTTGTTGTGGAAAAATCCTCAAGGTAGCATTGCATCATTTTTAGGTAGAATTTTGTTGTTGAAAAAGCTGGATTCCAAGATAATTTTTGGGGTCCATAGATATTGTTTAAATGACATATTGAGAAATATCCAAGATAATGAGATGTATGCCCTAGAATCGGTATAAAAAATTTCATACAGAAGGTGACACTGTTTCCCTCTGGATGAAAATTTTTGGGGGTCCAAAATTTGTAATTTTTCTAGTATCACGAATGTGGGATTTCCTTGAAAGCCATATTAAAATATGGAAAATTCATGAGTTTTGTGAATATTGGGTTCTTGAAGGGTGATTTACAAAGGTGAAAATATTTTAACAGTGAGCACCATGAGTACAATGAGCATCACAAATAGAGATAGTGAAGAGCATCGCGAGTGGATAATCAATATGGTGTGAAAGTTTGACATTGATCACCCTAACAATGACAGGAATAAAAAATGTATAATTTTCTTACAGCTTCACAAAATGCGATGAATCATGGTGAAAAGTGGGAGCATTGTAGAATGGTGATGAAATTTTCATAAGGTTCTAGAATTAGTGTAAAATGCCTATAAATAGGCCTCCACCCCATTCAAAAATGTATTTAGATATAACCAGGAACATAAGGCTTTGGAATCAAAAAGGTGGTACCTGAAGGTTATTCATGAGAACAACTTTGTGAGGGCTATAAAATTCCACCTAATGTTATGATCATCGATAAATTAGTAAAGGTCACAATAGATATAAAAAGCTGACAGAAAGTGTGGAGATTCGTAAAGGCTAGTTGAGCTTCATGAATGATATGTTCTTCGCAAAGGCTATGATAGCATCGTGAAATGAAAAAGCATCATGAAGGTGATTTGAGACTCGCGAAAGAGGATATTCATGAAGGTAGTGAGCATCATGAAATATTTTCATAATTTATTTCCCAATAAATCTATGGTAAAGTGTTATTCATCAGTTGGATGAAAGTGAATCCTCAAAAAATAATTTAACTATAATTGAGGATTTATTCATTAGTAACAATTAAGGGACCTAAAATTCCATAAAATACGAGTGGATCCCTTCATTGAAAAGTGAAAAAAGGAAGAGAAATATGTTGATCCTTTCCATTAGTTGTGATTTAGAGAATGATACATATGGAGTGACCCTTGGGAATGTAGTGAGGTAACCCTCAACTTTGTAAAGGAAGTGTGGATTGGTATAGATGATATATATCCCGAAACACTAATCATGAATGTGTAAATTATTGTATTATCTATAATCGGAACATTTCTATTGTATTTTCCTTGCACATAGTACAATGAGGGTGAGCCAAGATAAATTACCATGACTCGTGCGTGATGTAAATTCTATTCATGAATTTCTATGAGAAAGGGAGAGAAGAGAGTTTTAATTAACTACAAACCAATTTATAAATTTGTAGAAGGTTTAATCATTCATAAACACATTCACCCCAAGTTATTTGTCCAAATTAGGATAACAATTGGTATCAAAGGGAATGGTTACAAGTCCTAGGTTCTCTATAAGTAGAATAAATGGTGGTTGTTAAACAAAAAGGGATTTTGATCTTCAATGGAAAAAATATTCTATTATATAATAAGTGGATATAACACTACTTCCAATCCTTAGGAATGGATTTATTTATAAAAATTATGTATAAAATATCAGTTAAAATTTTATTGTGGTGATTTATCATTCTATAATTGAATAGAATTGGTAGTTTATTATATTAGAATCAATGTTTTTGGGGGATCCCTATCAAATGAAATTTATATTAAAGTTATGTCATGTATGTAATCACGTTCTATGTGGGTGAATTTTTTGAAAAGTTATGAGGGAGACTCAAATGTCATAATGGAAAAGCTGCAGGTTCTATTGAAAAAATATGAGGATATTAGAATATATCCCAATGAGTTTGTTCATACATTCTTTGATTCAGTGAATTTTATTTTAGAAGACAAGTGTGGTCTCAAAGAAATTATTGAAGATATAAATATTGTTATTTGGGTCATTAGAAAACTTACACTACAATTTAATTCGAAGGTTTTAGTATTGGAAGATAATGATCCAAAGGAGCTGACATTGGAAAGTTGACATAGTATTGTTGTGACATATAAATTTGAAATGATGACAGTGATGATATGGAAATGGGGACATACAAATAAGTGGCATTAAATTAAATGAATAATATCACCATTTAATATATATATAATGATGAAGTGAAAGATAAGGAGATGTCATTATATTAATCAAATGATCAAAGAAGAAAAGGAATGTTTGAAGGGAAACTCTCAATTGCTTGTTTTTTTGTGTGGAAAGGTTGGACATCATGCATCACGGTGCCCCAATAATTTTCAAGAAGATGAAGAGGATGGAGTGAAAATGACCATGAATGATTCTCCGTAATAATTTAATGGAAATTAAAATTTATGAGAAATTTCTTCAAAAAGAAGAATATACATTCAAGAGAAGATTATAGTTCAAAATAATCTGAGGTAGAAGAGATCAAGGAATGAAAGGATGATAAGGGTGATGTTTTGGTAAAATTTTTCAGAAATTCCCTGTCAAGATAAGTGAGTGACAATGAAGAGGAATATGTTTAAGGAATATTTTGACCTTTAGGTTGAACTGGAATATACTCTTGAAAAAATATAAATTTGTAGAGACCATAACAAGAATGCCAACAAAGTGGTTCATGATGCCATAATTTATATGCAGTAGGAGGAGGAAGAGAAGTCAAGGTTGATTGAAGAAATTGAAAAAGTGAATTCATCAATGCAAGAGATCTCAGAACTGTTTGTTAAGTACAAGGTAAAGATTAAAGAACAAAAAAGGGAAATCAATAGTTTGATTAACAATAGAAAATATCAAATGAAACGTGTTTAAGAACCTAAAGAGGAGGTTGTCATCCTGTGATGAAGTGTAAAGGATCTATAAAAATAACTAACTCTCAGTACAACACCCAGAAAGAAGATCATTATAGAAATAAAGAAGATGCATGTTGAGCATAGAGAAGCAGCAGTACAAAAGAAATAGTCAAGTCCAAAGGATAAGGACGGTGGGAGTGTTGATAAAAATTGAGGTGTGATGATTAATGTAAGACAGTAAGTTACTGCTCCAAAATTCATAATTGAATTCGGTATTAAGTAGAGTTAGAATATTAAGAGAACCCTAGGAAGAACCAATAGTATTGAAGTGACATGTTGGAATACACCATGCATTAGGTGTTGTTGCTGCCGAAATATGAGACACCCACAAAATGTGTGTTCCATAGACAGGAGATGTCGAAGGGAACATGAACAACAATGGAAGCCAAAAATAACACAATACTCTAGAACATCCATTGAGGGAAAGTGTTTTTGGTGTGGATTATTTGGTCACATGACTAGATAATGCATATGAACCATTCATAGGAATGTGATGAAGTAGAATCAAACTAGTTGTAAACAATAATTCAATGAACCATAAAGTTAGATTAAAATGAAAAATAGGTTAACTGTATTTAAAGATGAAGAAGTTTCATCATACACCAAGAAAGATAAAGATCATCGATCCATATAGGGTATGATGTTATAATCATGGATTAAGAATAAAAGAGTTGATCCGATAGTGGATTTAGAGACAGATTTTAAAGAATCATATCACAATGGAATACGGATCATTGATAGAGGATACACCGCAAATATAAAATTAAATATGGATCGAGTGATATTAATTAGGTACGATAAAGAAGGTATCATAATATTTGGAAATGATGGAGGATCTAAAATTATTAGCTCTAGAAAAGGAATTTTTGGGGGGAAACACATGAGACATTCATATGTATTATTTGGTGATGGTCTTAGTCACAACATATATAGTTTCAGTCAACTATGTGACTCAGAACCTGCCATAAGATATCCAAGAAATTGGGTGCCATCAAGGAAATAGTGGGTGTGGTTTTTTTGTAAGTAATTCATACAAAATGGAATATGTACCTTGTGGGCGGATAAGAAGATGTGAGTTTTTTTGTAGAAGTAAAAATAAAACAATCTATATCATAAACATCATCTCCCTTTGATCCCAACATCCTTCGAGGATCTAGTTAAATATGATACGACTCAAGACCTCCCTAGATTATCATCTGATATTACTCATATGTGTGATGCTTGTCTATAAGGCATGATCATTCAGAATACATATAAGGAAAAATTTAAAAGGTTAACAAAATATCGTTATTTGGTGCTTTTTTATTTTTGTATACCATTTTTTCCAAAATCTATTGATTAGGGGAGATAATATGTTCTATTCATTACTGATTTTAGAAGAGAGGTGTGGGTATCAATCATCACCCACAAGCATGGGGTGTTCAGTTACATTACAAGATATATATGAGATGTTAAAAATATTTTAGGTCAAAAAATACAAAAGATGAAAACCAATAATGGAACTGAGTTAAAAAAATATCATGTGGGGGATTATATCAAAAAATAATGGATAAAGCACACTTTATCTCCTATAATAACTCCACAGAAATATAGATTAGTTGAGAGAAGAAATAGAATTACCAAAAAAAGGCTAGAACAATGCTCATTTAGAAATACCTTCCAGAGAAATTTGAGAATTAAGTAGTGATGACATCAGTATACACATAAAATATAGTGTTACTATGTTCTAAATAAGAGAAGACATCATTTGATATATGGTATGGAATGAATCCATCATTTAATTAAGTTCATGTCATAGCATGTAGGTGATTCATTCTCAATAAGGAGAAACACCAAAAGTTTGAATCCCCTTGAGATAAATGGATATTTCATGGATACTCAAATAAAAGAAAAGCATATAAATGCTTCTATATATTGCTAATAAAGGTAGTGGAAGTTCATGATGTATGTATAGTGGGAAATGAGAACAATATTCAATAAATACAAGATTAGACTCTGGAGGATAATGATAAATAAATAATCATATCAAGGGATATTCTAGTTCTAGAGGCCAATTTAGAAGAATATTCAGATTATGATAAGGATGAGAACAATTTGATATATGAACAAAGACAGAAGAAAAGAGATGAAATTGACGGAAATAAAATAATTGGTGATCACACATCTCTATTGAAAATAAGTAGATTGAAGACTATAAAATAAGCATCGTACTTCTCACAGGTATAGCCTAAATGTTTTGATGAACCGGGTAGAGATAAGAATTGGGTTTGGTCTATGAATGAAGATCTTGACCGATTTGTGAGGAATCCAAGATGAGAGACTGTTTCGAGGACAATAGATTAAAATATCATCAGGAATACATGGATATTTTGAAAAAAATTGAATGAATATGGTTAGTTAATTCAAAAAAACGGATTACTTGTTTGAAAAGGGAATTCCTAGATAGATGGTATTGATGTTTGTCAAATATTTTATCTTGTTTCAAGGCTAGAAAAAAATCAAATTATTCTTACCCATAAAAGTGCTATAAAATTTAATGGTTTTCTAGATGGATGTAATGTCCGTATTTATCAATGGGGTTTTAGAAGAAGAATTTTATATAGAGAAACCAGATGGTTTTCTCATTTATGAACGTGATAATTGAGTTTTTGTCTAAGAAAGAAATTTTTTTTTATGAAACAGGCACCATGATCATGGTATTCAATACAATATTTTTATCTGAATATTCTCAGTTTTCAGCATGGTGGAGTTGATTATAATCTTTATGTTAATAATGATAGTGATCAATATATGATGTTGTTGTTTTTTGTCGATGACATAATAATTGTTGGATCAGATGAAGCATGGTGTAGTTTGTTTTCTTAATTCACTAAAAGTGAGTTCTAATTTTCAATGAATAGTAAATTGTCTTTTTTTTTGTTTTTACTGGTAACACAAGGTAGGAATGGGACATTCATTTCTCAATATAACAATTCCAATGAGTTTTTTCGAATATTTTTATTGTATAATTTCAATTAGATGATAACTCTTGTTGCTACCCTCAGGAAACTATCAAAGGATGATGAAGAAAAAGTAGTTAATATCACCAAATATATGTACATTATTGAAAAAATATTGTACTTAATAGTGAAATGACTAGATAATTTTATTTCCCCATGTTAAGAAGACTAGAATCAAAGTAATCTCCAATAAATACATCTACTTGAAGTAAAAAAACGAATTCTCAAATATATCAATTGCATGGTGTATTTTGGTTTGACGTTGAATGGAAAATATCAGAATGAGTTATGGGGATATACAGATGTTGATTGGGCTAGATCAATTGATGACAACAAATCAACATCAAGAGGTTCTTTCTATATTGTTGGATTGTTTATTTATTAGATAAGAAAAAAAAATGATTGCATTTCATTAAAAATTGTTGAACTAATTAATATTGTATCTACTCAAGCTTTCACATAGATATAGTGTATGAACAAGTATCCTGATGATCTAATATTGGATCTGAAATCTCTAATTGGAATCCACTATGATAATTCAACAGTTATAAATCATAAAAAAATATAGTACATGACTAAAGGAAAAATCACATTGAAATAAAGTATCATTTTATTTAGAAGAAGGAGGAGTAAAGGTTTGTGAAGTTGGATTATATTCATATAGAAAAACAATATTATGTTATTTAGAAAAAGGAAATTCCCAAAAAATCATTTGAATGGAATCAACTGGATCTTAGAGTTTAGTTGAATCTCTTCACATGAAAAAGTTTCGATGTGGGACTCCCTCTCCCTGAGGTATGATGTGATTTTTTCAAATGTGATGATTTGTGTTATTTACCCTATTGCATACCACAATAGAGTGACTTAAGGGTTTAATGAAAAACGCGGAGAAATTATGGAAATCAAAATGGAGAAAATGTCTTAATGGATATAGTGGAGAAGCTTCTAAGTGGAGTGACAAGATACGGTGAGGTGAAGCTACTATGAGGAGAAGTGATGTATGTGGAGTTTTAAATATGATTATGATAAAGTTAATCGATCAAATATTATATATGATGCTAGATGAGGTTCATGATGAAAGAATTTGTGTGGATTAGGAGGTTTAATAACGATGTTATTCATTGATAAACATTGCATAATACACTTTTTTCTCACGTCAAGCATGGATCATGCCATTTTAGAGTGTGTGTAGGGTAAATTGATGATTTCTATCTGAATCCCATGAAGTGAATATTGGTATAATATTTAATAAGTTTCAAAGAGGAATGAAATTGTGATGAGTGGTCAAAAAACCCAAAGGGGGAGATTATTCGAGAAAATCCCTCAAGGTATCATTAGAATTTTTTTGGGTTTATTGTGGTTATTGAATTATTTTTTTCCTAGGTAATGTGAAAATTCCAGAGATATTACTGACATGGTATGTTGAAAAAATACCCATGGAAAAGGATTGTATTCCCTTGAAGTGTTAAATAAAATATCATACACATGGTGACATCGTTTCCTGTTTTTGGCCAATTTCTAGGGTCCTAAATTTGTAATTTTCCTAACATCATGAAAGTTGGATTTTCATGAAGCCCTTATAAATATATATTAAATCCTTTAGTTTCACAATGACTGGGTTTGTTAAGGGTGAAAAATTATTGTGTGAATATTCTGACAGTGAGATCCATAAGTATGATGATCATCACAAATGGTGAAGGTGAGGAGTATAGTTAGAGAAGCATCTAAGTGGTGCGATAAGTTCAACGGTGATCTCTATGACAATGATAGGCATCATGAAAGGATAATTTTCATATATATTTGTGAAAAAATAATCATCATAGTGGAAAATATGGAGTATCATGAAATATTGATGTTTTGGATATAAGGTTCTGCAATCAGTGGAAACACAAATAAATAGGCCTCTGCAACTGTTAGAAATGAAGATTGATTTAACAGAGATCTTAAGGATCTAGAATCGAAAAGGTGGTCTATAAAGGTGGTTCATGCGATGAAGCTCATGAAGTCTGTAAAACCCAACCAATTTTTTTAAGATTCATGAATGTTGTGTTGTTTTCGAAGGTAATAAAATCTGACCAAAAGTGTGAAGCTTCATGAGGGATAGTTGACCATCATAAAAGAGGTGTGATTTTTGAAGGCCAAGTTAGATTCAAGAATGGAAGGAGCTTTTTGAGGCCTCTTTTTTATTCTTAAAAAAGGAACTTCACAATAGTAGTGGGAAAAATGATAGATTTTTAGAATTCATTACCCAATAAATCTATTTTAAATTAGTAGTCATCAGTTGGATGAAATTGGAACCTCAATATAACATCTATCTATAATTGGGTATGTATTCATTAGTGATAATGATGGGCCCTACAATTCCAGAAACTGGGAGTGGATCCCTTCCATGATATTTGAGAAAAGGAAGAGGAATATGGTGATACATTATATTATTTGTGGTTCAATGAAAGTTATATAGTGAGTGACACTTGGGAATGTAGTGGGATAATCCTCAGCTTTGTAAAGGCAGTGAGCCTGATTATACATGAGATCTAGTCTAAACTACTATTCTTGGTAGTGAGCCTTGGTGGATTTTTTATTATAGGAACATTTTCATTGTAGACTCCTTGGATGTATCCCAATAAAAGAGAAACATGTAAAATTATGATGTATCGTGCATGATTTCAATTCCATTCATACATATCTTTGAGAAAGATATGGAATAGTGTTTTGTTTAACAACAAAACAATATCAAAAGGGGTAGAAGATTTCATATTATACACATGAATTCACCCCCCCAGGATATTTAAATTATTAATCCTAACAATATTACATGTGATCAATATATTTACTACAACTATTAGGACTACCATATAAATTATCAGCTCTTCTATAGACAAAGATTTAGCAGGCCCATGAGGTGTTGTATGTATGTTTTTTACAACCTCAAGGACACAATCAAGGTTATGACCCCCATTCTATGTTGCAGACGAAATATTTCAACCTTCCTTTTGGGTTTTAGTTGGTATGTGATCCTAATACAACATGGTCAACAAAAACAATGATGTTTTTCTGTTTTTTTTAGAATATGATCCCACTGATAGAGTATATTCGTGATATTCTATATCAATGGTAGGGACAACATCATGATATTGGGTGGTTTATAAAATATACATATCATTACTTATTGAGGACGGGGTATGATTGTAGTTAATATATCCATTTCCCATTGTAATTATTCCGTGGACCTACATAATGGGAGAGGGATGTAAAAATCTTCAAATATAGACTCCAAATGATTGTGATGAAATAATTTATTATAGGAAGTATTTATATGAGACTAGATTCTCTAAGCTACAAGAATAGGCTGAGTAGATTCATCAAATGGTATATAATCCTACCAAGAGGTGATTTCATATTTGTAATGATGAAAATTCATTGGAGAAGGTGCACAATCCAATTCCAATACCTTTAGATTGTGTCATCGAACTTCTTTAATAGTAATTTGAACCTATCCAAATGTGTTTCTCAACCTAGGTTGGTGATCCCCACTCCAAATGAAAATATGATCCTAGTCCCACACACTTTCCTTTATCAAAATATATTGATAATCCTCCTAGATGGTGACAATAATGTTTAGTTTCACTAGAGTAGCCCCCAATTCTTTCGGATTTTGGTGATATGATTATCTAGATGTTGGGATAGAGATATATGTCTTAACATGTATATGTACCATCATTGTGATTTAATGATGGAGATCTAATCCTATTTTTGGAATGTAGTGACACATACGAAGAGTTTTAATGGAATTCATACATAGAAATTCTTGATCACAATTATATATTGTCATTTATTAATATAATTATATAATCCTCATCATGCCCTCCTTGTCCCATCCAGATATTCTGATGGGGTTCATGAATATGGGAGGGGATATGTGCCTCCGCTGTGGAATATGTCAGAATGTACATGCAGACTAGATCTATATGAGTAGGAATAAAATCATTCTCACTGGATACTACCATAATATGCTAGTGGGATTTATAAGTGGAACTGGTAATGTGATTCCATGCACTTTTATCTTCATCCTTCTATACATAGGTATATCTCATTAGTTCTTGGGAATGAGTGGATTGGGTGGATACCTATTGGGTATTTCCATAAATAGGTGATTGACGAGCACTAGTGGGTTAAATATGGTGATGATGGTTTAGAGGATCCCTCTTAATAATCCCTTGAAGTTAAATAGGTTTTTGGTCTACTCATAAATCCACCATCCTATAGTATGTGAAGTGCTAATTTTTTTTCTCTATAGATAAGATTTTAAAGTAGTTTGTGGTGGCAACAAGATCCATTGTTTTAATTATAGTTTTCCATGAAAGTGGATGGCCTATAGGATTTAGTTTCAAGATATCTATATATATTCCTTGAGTTTATCAATCATACTATGTCATAGGTTTTCTCATACTATCACATTCACAACCCAAAGCTGATGGTGTTTGTTCGGTGATGTGTTTTTGTGACCTGCTGACGTTCCTATAATAGCTATGGTTCTAAAACATTAGTTTGATGAATTAATGATATAATGTAAAGGAGATGTTACAGAGAAGAGCGTTTTTTATCCAGAAATACAATAACAAACTTGGTCTCCAATCAGTTAATTTCACATCTATAAAGCATACTCAATTGGGTATACACAGGTAAAATAATTATTCATTATTATTATCGATTCAAATATTTTAATTTCATGGAATGTGAATGAGAAAAGGGAATGTCTCATGGGATACGTGATATTGATTTATTGTTGAATGATTATAAACATTTTTACCAGTTTTCTAAAAAATAAGAATCGTATGGTAGTCTAGGTTTACCATCTTTTATCTTCCTTAGAAACACCCAAAGGTTCCCCCATCCATAATGAGTCACGTGCCAACATTGTAACACCCTAATATTTTTTGTAATATTTATTTATAATTAATTTAATATTTTCAATATTTTTCATTACACATAACACTATTATAATCTTTTGTTACACAATATAGAGATTTTTAAAAAACATGTCAATATATTGAAACATTATTATATGATAGTTATCACTTAACTATTATAACAGAGGATATAAATAGGATAAAATATATTATGAAAAAAATATGGTTTTAAAATATATATAAAATGCATTTATTAGTGTCAAATTATCTAAAACATTAAAATAAAAAATATTTGAAAATATAGGAAATGTTTTTAAAAAAACTATATTTATGATAACAAACTTATTTTACATCAATAAGTTAAAAAATTCACTTTTTTGAATTATTATAGCTAAATAATTATATTATATATTAAATAAAATATTTATAATTCATTTGATATTTTTTCCAAACAACAGATACAAATAATTCTAATTCATGACTTAAGAATATATTTTTCTAAAAAACATTTTTATCATCATTTTGCGCACTTATTATAAAACTATTTTCAGAAAATGTTAAAAAATAAATAGATCAGAATAAATTTCTTTTTAAAATCATCATATCAATATTATAATATTATATATGTTTTATAAATTATGAAAAGATAAATTTATAAATTAATACTAAAAAATGATGAATTTTAATTGGAAAATTCCTTTCCGTTTAAATTATTTATAAATTAAAATTATAGTATATATTATTATAAAATTAAAAAAAGTTCAATTATATTTTAATTAATCCGATTTAGGTAACTTAATTAATTTATGTATTGAACTTTGATATAAAACCCTTGTAATCTTTTGACACATTTCACTTTAAAAACTCTCTTTGTCGTCACATCTATGTGATTTCGTTAAAAATAAATTTTGAAACTTTTTAAATATATTTTTTATTTATGGATTTAATTTTAGAAATTAAAATAAATAATATTATATAATAATTTCAAATTAATTCTTCACCAAATTGAATTTTAAGAATTGTAAATAATATCTACTTGGGTTAAGTTAAAAAAATGAGTTACTAAGAGTTAAACTAAAATTATAATGGAAAATTGAGATAAAAAAATTATACTGTTTATTTTTTATCATATTTATAACCTATAATTAATTATTCTCTCAATTAATATTTTCGAGGCCATTAATTCATGTGAAAAATGTGAGTAAAACATTAACATTTCAAAAATTACAAGTGTGTCACTCATATAACTTATAAGAGGACACCACTTCTCCTATCAGTTTCACACTATGATTCAATTATGGATCAGAAAACACCATACAAAATAACATCTAAACCTCCATATTCTAATCCTATAAGTCGTAATTCTGTAATAAATCCATCACTGTAAGTATTTTTTTGAAAACATAAGGTAGTTTCCCAAAGAAGAGGTAACATTCTCCATTGAGCATTTTTATTTATATCATCCTCCAAATAATTAAATTATTATTAAACCAAGATGATATAATAACAAAATTATATTATATATATATATTAGTGATTTTATTTTAATTTGGTAACCTTAAACCATCACCAATTCAACCAAATGGGTTATAGAATCATCATTCATGTTTACGATAGACTATCTCCTCACGAACCGATTCCATTGGTTTTTTCATTACATACCATCAGGGTTGGGTATGATGATAGGTCTAAATTATATATATATGATATTTATAAAATATTTATATATAAGGTATCATTATATAATAAATTAATTTTTTACTTTCCAATCCTTATTGAATTCAATAACATGCACGGGTATACGACAGACTATCGACCCACAAAGTGATGTCATTCATTTTTCACGAACACTTTACATTAAATAGAATAAGGATAAAGTTATCATATATTTGTGATATACATTAATTAGTTATTATATTCATGGCATATATATTTTCTAAAAAAAAATATTTATCATTTTCATTCTTAACTATTCAATCATTAAAATATGATAACATTGTTCATGTTCATATGGATTATCACCTTCACCAAGTGATGCAACTCTATCATTTAATCAATAAACCACATTTATGGTATGTATAATTATATTCATGTAAATAATATATTTTTAATATATAATTATAATTTTTTAATGATAAAATATTACTTACCTTTATTCAAAAATTATTGATGAAAAATAGAAACGTTAATCAGGCGTAAGAACAACAAACTGTCTCCATGATCATAACGTAATTACTTTATAAAAAAATCATTATTGTTATTAAAAGTATAATTTATTTCTAAAAGAAAAAATTATTTACAGATTATTATTCACAAGACGAGGGAACCATGATCTATTTAAGGGAACAAAAAATAACAAATTAAAAAATATACAAAAAATTGATTATTACCTAAAACATAGTTTTAACAAGGAATTGACAGGTAATAAATTTTCAAAAGAAAATGATATATTTTAAAATATATATAATTATTGACATGTAATATATTTATAATAAAATTATATTTATTTTATAATACCTACGAATGTGTATGAATAAATTCAAGACTTAAGGTAAAGGATGTATGCATATTTTTTTATTTTTGGAAGACATATAAAAATTAAACAATAATTTCATTTAAGTGGTGTATATAATTCCTCTATTAAATTATATATCAGGAATATCTAACTTTCAAAATATTTAATGCTTTATATGATTTTATTCTTTATTTTGTTTTACTATTTATAAGATTACTAAAGAGGTAAGGGACTTCTGTCTCAAATTTAATATATATGAGACACATTCTATATTAATATAATATTTATTTTATGTTGTGTATATACATTCTATGAATGTATTTATTAATTCTTGTCCAAAAAATATTTATTGGTATTTAATATATATTTAATGGGTATTATGTTTCAAATATTACCAAAGTGGTAATGGTTTTATTTTACAATCTCAATGTTTATCTGAATTGTTTATGGAAAAGTATATAATGTTGAAAGATAATGATCAACCCCTAAATAATTATCATCAATTTTATTACCCCCTATTTATTAAGGATATTTTCAATTAACAGTAAAAAATTTCCAATTTTTGGTACTTTTAATAGTTGGGAAATATTTTTAAGAAAAATCATATTTATTTCTCTCTCCTGTGGAAAATACTTTTTCTTACCAAAAATTGTTTTAAAAAAAAATTATTAATCAATCATCACATTATTTGTTAAAATTTTTTTTACCATGAATAACTTTTTAAAAAAATGATACTAGGCTTCATCTCATTTTCCAAACAATGGTCATATAGTTTTCACCAAAAATGTGAAAGGAATGTTTGGTTCATTGAGTAGAGAACAAATGAAATTTCCTACCATCATATCCATTATTTAAATGAATGTTGTGATTATATTTTTCCAATTCATTTTAATAGATAATTATTTTAAAAATGTTTTTCATTTTAAATTTTTTTCATAGAATAAATTATATTGTCCTCATAAAATTTTTAAATTATATTAAAATCTTCCTTTATAAGTTTTCAAGTGTATTTTAAAATAAAAAATTTTCCCAAATATTTAATTAATTTTTATTTTCAACAATTTAGTTTCAATGAAAAGTAATTTTCATTGATAAATGTTACATGTGATCATTTAAAATTATTTTAAATCTATGATGACAACCTATGATGTTACTTTTTCTTTACTAAGGATGTGATCCAAGGATAAATTCCATAATCGTTCTATGAATGTTTTATGTTTATAATGACATGATGTTTATGAAACTGTTTTTTTCTATTAAATGGGTTATATCATGATAAACTGTTTATGAATCTTTATTCTTTTTATTGGTTATGCTATGATGAAATGGTGAAATAAAATTTAAACCTATCAATTTTCCACAGGTTCTGATATAATGACATGATTAAGAAATACATTTCATTTCATGGGATATGATATGGTTAATGTTTCATGTTCTTGTGGCACACATACATCTGATATTAATTATGTTTTGGTTCTGAATTATATATCCCTCTAATGCATTCAGTAAATATTTATCTATAATTTAATATATTGGACTATAATAGAGAGTGAATCTAGTTTAGTAAGGAGCGTTGACGCTTTGATGGTCTTAGGAGTGAGCTTTGTATACTATGATGGTTTGGGGAGTGAATCAATTCCAATTAGATAGCCTTTGAAGTTATATTTTATTACTATGGAAATGATTTTCTATGTTCATGTGAATGCAATAAATATATGTCTTGCAATAATGTTACTTAACATTAGATCATATTATTTAATAACCTTATGTTTCGTGTCTTATAAACATCCTATATTTATTTCATAACTCATGATTATGATTTTTGATATAGTGGGTATGGTTTTCAAATGTCAGGAAATGTTCTAAAAATCACATTTTTATGTTATTATTATGTATCTCCCTTGTTAATAATTACTAGATGTCTAATATAACCCTTTATTATGTCTTCAATTCTTATATGGAATTTTTTCTGTAGGGTATGTTTGTGAATAGTAAAAAATGGATGTTCTTTATGATATATGATTATTATCTTTCACAAAATTAAATTATTTTGTACGTAGTCTCCAGAGACACTAAAATATTACAGTTCTTAAGTTTTTTTTCTAATATATTGAATATTAATCTAAAAAATTGTAATATCTATGTAGGAAAATATAGGGTCTCAATAATTATTATCTAAGGAATGGTTTAGTTAACCTTTAGAAACTATGATGAGAAAACATTAGTCGGATCCCTAAGAATGTTTCTAAAGACATTTCTATGAATACGTCTATGGATTATTCTATGGATTATTAAATGTATTGGAAAATAACATATAATTTTTTACAATTATAGAGTGAGTGGTATTTATGAAATTTTATCCCTATCTATATGCTTAAAGTTGATGTGGCATTGGCACAGATTTTTTTTGGTGTAATAACTCTTAAATGAGTGCATTGTTCTTAATGAAATCATCACCTAATGCTTGATAATGGGGTCAACTTCATACCTAGTTTGACACTCCCATGTGATATGATTTAGTAATTGATAAGATCATTTTTTAATAGTCATAGTGGATTTGTTAATTTTCATAGGTAAAGCTTAAGGTGTCATACATTGAATACAAGGATTCATGATTTAGAAATCATTTATGTGATTTTTCATGATTATGGAACTCTCAACTATTGTTATTGATTCACAAACTACGCCTTCTGGTTTAAAAAATTGAAATAACCATAAACAACTTTATCAATTTTGAATGTGATTGAAAATTTTTTAATGAGGAACCAACTGGGATGATAACTAGAGTAAAGGATATTGTTATTATTCATAGTCAGTTACGATGGTAAATTATTAACTATGTGTTGCTTAAAAATTATCATACTCGTCAAATAAGAGAAGGAAATAGTTCATTGAGAGTTTTGGAGGTTGATACCATAGTGGATATAATATTTGGTTTCATATAAAATAATGTGAGAAGAAACATTAAAGAAAATGTATCAAAGGGATAAGAAGATATTTGAGTATATACATAAAGGACATGAGACAAGTACATTCTGAGGAGCAACGAAATTTTTAGTTTTTTAAATTGATGAGAATAATTATCTCCATTAGATATCACTAATATTTGAATGTATCAAATTGATAAGGTACAATAATTATTAAAATTGACTTCTTGTTGGTAAATATCATGAATTGAATCTGAAAGGTGGTATAAGTAATTGTTATAATGCATGTGATTAAGAGACCCAAAATGTTATACGAAATGAAAGAGGTAATAATAAGTAATAGCACAAACATAGTTAATTTTTTATAAATGAAATGGGAATATTGATGTGTCTACTTAATGCAATTCAAGATTTATGTTATATGAATCATGAAATATATTATGATTTTTCTAAAGAATTCATTGAGTATGGACTTGTATGAATATGTTGATTGGTATCAATTAACTAGGAAATTGATTTAATTGCACAGTGATAACTTATAAAAAAAATATAATTAAGGATATAAAACCCTTAATATGATCCTAATGTTGAAAAAATAGTTTCTAATTTTGATGATGAAATGATTGATATGGATAATAAAAATTTGGTATTACTAGTTACCTTGCAAATTCTTAATGATTTGTTGGTTGTGTGGTATATTTTATCACTGATGGTGTTTATATAATTTTTTAATTTAATGAAAATATCAAATAATATGTTTTTTATTTAATGAATGAGTAATCACATATGTTTTCAATATGGTTTTATGGTAAATCATGTTTTAACCATGTTTCATGAAAATACATGATGAAGGTATTCACTTTATTAGTATGTGAAAATCACGATTACTTTATGATATAGTGGATCAATGTAAAGATGATTTTGAAAAATTCAGTGCCCTTTTTTATAAATTTTTAATTTGGAAGGGTTATAAGCTTATCCTTTTATGAAAAGGTTTATATCGAGATTTGGATTATGTTTTAGAGAATAACCTAATAATTTACCAATTGAAATTTTTTACGTATTGGATAACCATTTTAATCATTTGTTTTAATAATATATAGAATTAATGAGTTATCATTCTTTCATAGACCATATTTAGTTCTTAAAACAAGATAAATTCATCTCTCGGAGTAAGTGATGAAGTGAAAATTGATAATTTCATGATCAAATGATGATATTGTGCCTATTAATTAAAAATAATAAAGTTATTTTCATATTTTCTCAGTCTAGATGAAAAACAGAATTCCCAAATATTTGTAAAATGATCTGGAAAAAAATTATTTTTCATTATCATCATTATTTAGGTTATCAATTCCCTTTTTCATACCTCTTTGGACTATTTATTTATGGTCATTAACTTACCATTGACCATTTCTTCTATCACTAACCAATAGAATTTGGGTGTTATTTTAGTCTTCTATGTCCATATTTTCACATACCAACTAGGTTATCATTTTTTGAAACCTTGTATGTGTTATTCCATATGACATTCGCGCATGCCTTTCTCTTTTTTCAAGTGGATCCATTATTAACCCTTTTTAAGTATGTTGGTTTTTATGAAGGAATTTTCAAATGTTAAACCACTAATGAATGAGATAAATTTTGTGGGAAATATATATTTTAATGGTGGTAGAATGTTACAACCTTATATTGTTTTGAGTTATCATTTCAAATTAATTTAATCATTTGTATATTTTTATTTACAAATAAAATTCCGTTTTTCTTGTGTTACTCAAAACACATAGTTAAAATGAAATGTGTCAAATTATTAAAATATTATTATATGATAATCATCATATAGACATTTTAATAGTCTGGGTGAATAGTATTAACTAAATTTAGAAATTTTTGTTTTAAACTTGTATATAAAATTATTTCCTTGGTGGAAAATTAATTAAGAAATTCAAATAAAATCTTTTTGAGAATATAAGAAATATTTTCCAAAAAAAGTATTTTTTTATTAAAAAAACAAATTTTACCAAAATAAATTAAAAAAAATATTTTGGTGATTTATTGTAATGAAATTTATATATTATATATTTAATAAACTATATAACATTTATCTTGTATTTTTTCTGGATTATAGAGAAGAATAAATCATTTTCATGCTTAAAAACTATATTTTTCTAAACAAGTAGTATTCCCACATTTTTCACAATTATTTTTAAACTTATTTTTTTCATTTTATAAAAATATTTTTTTTAAAAAAATTATTTTTTGAATTAATCATTAAAATACTATCTTTGGGTAATTTTTTTAGAATTTTTATAAAAGGTCAATTTTTTTTATATAGTGAAAAATAATAATTTTTTATTGTAAACTACCTTTTCGAATAAATTATTTATAAAGTTAAATAATATTCATAAATTTATTTTAAATTAAAATTTAGTTTTGTTATATATATATATATTAATTCAATATATTTTATTTTCATTATTTTTATATTTAATGTTTTTATAAAATCCTTATAGAATTTTGAATAATTTCTCATTGAAAACATGCTTTCTTGTCACCTCTATAAGATCAATTTTAAATTAAATTTTCCCAATTATGCGAATTTAGTTTGGGAAAAAATAAAATAATATTTTTAATAATCATAATTTATATTATCTAAAATTATCAACTCAATTTTTGAAAAACATGGGTAGAAAAATTAATAACAAGTATATATTGTGGTTAGGAAAAAAATAGGTATAATGAGGGGTTAAACTAACGAATACAAAAAATAAAATGACATAAAAATTTTAAAAATATATTTCATGGATATTTTTTACAGTATAAGTTTTAAGGATCAATAATACTCAATTTTTTACACTTGTTTTCTATGAAAAATGTGGGTACACCTTTTTCCTTTCACCAATTATAAGTATTCCACTTACCTCACTTATAAAAGGCCACCCCATATCCTCTTATATACACACCATAAAACCCTATTGAATCACCCAATAACTAGAAATATCATATCTTGAAATACCTAATCGTTTACTAGAATCATTATTTTTGAAATCCAACCTATGAATGGCTTTTTTAAAAACCTAAGGAGGTTAGCTAAATAATTGGTAACATTATTCAATAGGAATATTTTTTATTTCTTAAAAAACATCCTTAAATTGTCATTATACCATGATGATTAAATATCCTAAAAATGTAAGATTTATTTATATGTGGTTATGTTAAGGAAAATACATAAATCAAATTTCTGTTCCATTATAAGTGTTATGAAATCATTATTCATGTGTACGTCGGACTACTGCCTCGTAAACCAATGTCATCCATTATTCCAATACCAAATATATTCATTGTGTATTATGATGTATATGGAATTTATATATATTATATTTATAACATATTTAATCCACTTTAGTCATTATATCATATATTAATTTTTTTTACATTCTATTCCATATGGGTTACAATAAAGTCGCTCGTGTGCATGGAGGATTACCACCTCACGGAGCGATGTGATTCATTTTTCATTAACGCTTTACAATGATGATAATTAGAATTAAATTAGTGACTATATGGGGTATAAATGAAATAAAAATGATATTAATTAGATATTTAACATTTTTAATGTATAATATATCATTCTCATTTTTACCATATCACTCACTGAAAAATGATAATGTTGTTCATGTACATGTGGACTACCACCTTCACGAAGCGATGTTACTCTCTATTTTCAACACCACACTACATGGATAGATTTTATTTGTATATTAAAATAAATAATAATTTATTAATGATATTATTATAATTATTTAATAATAAATTATTATATTTCTCCTTTCCATAATTATCATTGAAAAATGAAATTTTACTCTTGTGTACATATGGCATATCGTCTCTATTATCGTTACATATTTCATTTCCCAAAACCATTAGTCAGGATTATTATTAAATTAATATTTTATATATAAATATTATAATTATGTAATTATTATTACTTTATAGATGATGGAATGATAATCGATGTAAGAGTCCTGAAAATAAAAAAAATCAAAACGTATATGAAAATGAAAGTAGTTATAACCTAAAACATTTTGTTAATATGGAATTAATATGTAATAAATGGTAATATGTAAATAATATATGGTAAAATATATATAATTATATTTTTATAATATATTTATTATAAATTTGTATTTATTAGACTTGAGGTTCAAACATTTATGAAGGAAGTCGAGACTTACAGAATGGGATTTCAAGTCCCTCTTTTATTTTTGGGAGACACATGAAAATTCACCACTCGTTTATTTTGTGTGTTGTATGTACTTACCATTTGAGGATTTATATAATGAATCTCCACATTTTCAGGATATTTTATTTTTCATTTATGTTATTCATTATGATGGATTGTGATTCAAAATATTACAAGTTCTATAAAGGATTTATGTGTCACTTTTTGTTTCTATTATACACATGCCATTTTCACCACCTATTTCATTTATTATGTATATATATTGGACATGAATTCAATTTATGATTCTATTACTAAAAATTATAGAAATAAAATTTTGGTTGTATGATCTCACATTCATGGGGATTATGTTTCCAATGTTACAAAGTTTGTAATTGTTTTATGATACAGTTCCATCATTTATTAGTATTATATTCTATTAAGTGGCTAATGTTGACATAACATGATCTTCATCAAATGAATTATCAATAATTTCCCACAAATATTGTTATTAAGTAAATTTTAATGGATAACATTCGGATTCTTCCTATGAATGATTAATTTGTATAATTACAATATGTTTAAGAAACCCACTTCTTTTTGTGGATTTTTTATGATGAAATGATGAAATTATTATGAATCCTATCTCTTTTCTATAGGATGTGACATAAAGAACTGTCTATAAAACCTATTTTCTTTCATATTTTATATTATTAACAGAATTTTTCATCTTGTGGAACACCTATCTATGATTTTTATTATGTGGTGGGAAGGACCTATAAAGACCTCAAATGAATTAGGTAGAGTGTTGTATCTAATAAGATAGAAATATTGGGAATGTGGAGTGAACCTGGTTCAAAAAGGGGATTTTATATCTATGATGGTATTGGCAGAGATCCTTTAATATTAGGATGGGTTGGGGAGTGAACCCACTCCACTATGATAGACTGATCAGTGAGCCTGGAATACAATGGAAATGATTTTCAATGCTTAAATGTATGCTAAAAATATAAATTCCATGTAAATTTTTTTCTATCATAGACCATTTTCTTCGATTCCCTTTGGGATTCATATCTTATAAACTCACAATACTTATTTTATGACTCAATATTATGATAATTTATTTTTAGGGTTTGGTTGTTGAATGATATTCTCATTTTATCAAGCCTTTATGTTCATGTTATTCTCACATGTGTCCCTGGTTTACACTAACGTAGAATTTAATCTCACCCTTTCATATGGTTTCATTTCCCCTGGTTATAAAGAAAGGTTTTATGAAGGGTATGGTTGTGAATAGTACATAAAAGAAATATATTTATGGTATATTTTGATGATTATTCACCAAATTAGAAGATTGTGTATCTAGATTCCAAACACACTAAAACATTATAGTCCTCAGGCATGTCATTATGTAAGTTATTTAATATTATTCTAAAAATATTTAATATATTTATATGAAATTCCTAGATCACAATATTCTTACCAAAGGAATATGGTCACTTGGGGGTTTTATAATGACCTAAACATTATAAACAAAATTCCCCTTGTAATTTAATCAAATTCTATATTATATATTATTGATATAGAAAACACATTCTATTTTTAAGTTTCATTTTACCCAATCATATTTAGAAGACCATTAAAATCATTACCATTTATAATATATCTATTCATTAGTGATCATAAAATTAGAATAAATATAGATTTTTTAAAAAATCCAACTGAAAAAAAGAAATGATGTGATGGACACAACCAGTAGGACTATTCCCTATAAATTCATTTATTAGAATATCTGAGGGAGATTACATCATTGTTATTTACCTTTGACCAGGACCAATAAAGATCCAACAATATATGAATGAGTGAAACTGTTTATGGGAGGAGTTTAATCTCATTGTGATCATGACCCAAACCATTCGTGCAGAACCACAGCCATGAAAGTCTCACCATCTCACACCATACTCATAAGATGTTCGTTTTTATATTAAATCGATATTTATCTAGACCCTAATTACAATAATATTTATATTTTATATAACAGTGAATATATTTTCATCTTATTATTATTACTTTTTTAAAAAATTGAATTTGTTATAATAAAACAAAAAACTATGTTTTGGGTAATATTCAAAATTCAAATAAGTTATTAATTTTAATGAAATAATGAATTTTGGAAGTAATAATTTTTTATTGAAAATATATTATTAAATAATAATAACTAAATTTAAATGATAATATTGTTTTTATGAAGTCAAATATAATTTTTATAAGGGTTCAAAAAAATTTATTGTCAAAAAACCAAACATTTTACAATAAATGATTATTATTATTTTAAAAGATAAAATTAACATATTTAAATAAATATTTAGATAAAATGTTTTTTTTGTAATGGAAATGTAGAAAGTATCAAATTATGTGTTTTTCATAATTTTTTAATATAGATGAATCTTCTTGTAAACATTTAATATGGTATAAATATATGGGTTGTATTATAAAATCATAAAGATCCTAAATGATAAAATAAATAGAATAAATTATATAAAAAACACATATATGTTTTCCATTCAAAATAATGTGATTTTGAGGGTATTTTATTAATTTTATAATGCCATTTTGAATTATCCCAAACCTGTAATATATTCTAAAATTTCAAAATCATTTCTTTAAAGACAGAAATCTCTTCCATGTCATCATGGGTAATATTTTAGTAAGTCTATCCCTTGGTCTAATCAAATAAGGATATCCAACACAATTTTAAATAAATCTTGTAAAATAACCATGGTAACATTTTTGGTTTTTTTATATTATTATATAGAGTCTAATACCAATGTTTGAGAAATATAAAAGAATTCCCCAAACATTTCATATATAAAACTAGAAATGATCCCATTTTATCATCAGTAAAAAAACCATAGAGAATGTATTTAATCTTATATTACATCTCTAGAGTCTTCCCAAGGTTCCACCAATGAATCAATAAGCTACTTCCAAGAATTTTCAATCACTCTCACAATGTATGGGGTCCTTTCATTCACTTCTCAATTATATTATCTTCTTTTTCATATTTATTTTATCAAGTCCAAATGTTAGGATATGTTCTTCAACATCCCCTTGTTGTAAATATTAGTTATAATTTATTATATAGTTATTTTACTCTCATCAATCCTTCCTATTAACTTTCATAAGCCCCTGTTATACTGCCGAAATTTCACTACAATTTACCATGCCAGAAAACAATGCAGTGAATAGCCATACCCATTTCTTATCAAGGGTGTTCACCTTTATGAAAACATAACTCATGATTGGGTAATTACATATATCTATTCCACACTCTTTTATATGGTAATAAAATATTATGATTAATGAATTCTTTTTTAATGATCTAGAGGAATCACATAGTAATGAGAATGAAATGAATGTGATGGGTGAACCCAAAATTATATAGCTCTCATTTCCTTCCATAATGTTTTAGTCTCATGATACATCATTAAAGGGAATAGGTATTAGACCTACTCCATCACGGAAATTTTTTATCACTTCTTTCTTTGCAATTATCCTTGCCCTATGATTATGATGCAGTAATTTATGTTTTTTCCTTTATGATTAGCATGTTGTTTCATGACTCATGGATCATGATTTGGACAATCACTCCTTTTATTTTCTATTGATATGTCTATTATGTAACATGTATTAGTTTCTTCATCTCATTCGATATTTATTCTCTTACTGGGATTTATATCCCATCCCTTTCTTATGTATGTACCATGATTATCCCATGTAGTTTTAATTTTGAAGGAATACTATATTCATGCTAAGGTTGACTTTAATAAAGATTGAATATTCCTTGTTTTATGTTCTTATGTAGTGTAACTTATTCTAAAAGACACTAAAATTCCAAATAATTTTGTTTGTATTATGTGTGCTCTTATATAGAAAATCATGAGTTAATATACAATAAAGAGAAGTTTTGTTATATGTGGTATGAATGGTAAATATTAGTTTATTTTAGGATTTGGATTAGTAATCTCATGAGAAATCATTAGGGACAAGACTAAGTATAATAAAACATACATAATTTTTTTTAAGTTTATAGTAAGTGGTTTATCAATAAAATAAATACATTTCATGATATTACTTGTGTATGGGGCTCTTGGGGAAATGTATGTAGGGGTAAAACCCAAAAACATTGTGTTGATCTACACTTAACTAGGAATCGGGCCTCAACAAAGAGCCTTGTTTTATGGCTGATTTTACACACTTGAGGTTTTAATTTGATAAATTCACAATCTCATTTCAAAACATTATTATGGGAACAAAAATTATCATTATAATCTATGTTAGAAAACAGATCATGTATAACATATATTGAATCCGGGTAATTCATAAGATAAGAAATAAATTTCATTTGTAAGTAATACCTATAATTTATTTGGATTCTTTTTTAAGTGCAAACTAGATTAAAAATACTCATCACTAATTTTCTCTTTATTCAAGCCAATGGCTTCAAATATGATGAATTGGGTAAAAACCCAATGTAAAGGATAATGTGATGATAACCCAAATGAGATTCCCAACCTAATAGGAAAATTAATAGAAAATTTCAAGATGATACTTTGTCTATTGAATTGGGTTATGAAAAGAAATTGGGTTAAGGGGAGGGCCAAAATCCCCCTAATAATAAAAAGTCTTCAATTGAGACTGTTATGAAACAAAGGTCTTTGATTTTCAATAGATCATCTAGTCACATAATTGTGAAAAATTGGATCACCTTTGTTGAGAATATATTCTCCATTTTTCAATGTTCAATGTATGATAATGTTCTATTGGTTTTTTATAATAGGTATGGAGAATGTTATTAGTGGTAGCCATTGGTCAAGAATACGAAACCTAAGTAAGATATCAAATTGAAGGGGTTTAATGAATTTCGGAAAATATTTATAATTAAATATTTTCTTATAACCCTCAGACTTAAAATAGGAATGGATTTACACTCCCAAGATACATAATAAGATGAATCTATCGATTTATATAAAGAAAATATCATAGAACCTTCATGGTACACCTCTGACATTGTCTTACCCCCCGAATGCAATGTTAACCACTTCTTTGGTGGGATAAAACATAGTCTAAAAAATACATAGAGATATATGATGTTTATATCTACGAGGAAATTATCCAGTATTCCCTCAAAGTCTAAATGGATATTGGATAATCTAAATGGTATCATAGGGACAAAAGGCAGAAAGTTTAGTTTAATTGTGACGGTTTGATGGATAATGCTAATGGTGCTATGAAATTTCCACATCCCTCTTTTCAAATGTTCAAAAAGTATCATCCCAAAAATTATTAATGGGAATGAGGAAATTATTTAGGTTTGGGAAGGAAGGACACATAGATAGTGATTACTGATAGAAGAAACCCACTAATGCGGTGGAAGAGAGGAATACTCTAGTCAACCCTTAGTGAATTTTTTATTGCTTCAACTACAATGAACAATGTAAAATTTTAAACAAATGCATTCTGTCAATGGTTTCCAAATACATCCAGCAACCTCTATGGAAGAAAGGATGATAATATGAAACTGCAACCACTGAGGTGGTTCCCATGAATGAAGTAGTGAAAAGTGCACTAGGTATTCATTCAAGAAGAGAAAATTTACTTTTTCTATTATTACCCCAACGAATTACTTCATATAATGAAATTTTAGTAGGACTATTAAAACAACAACACAAATCAAGGATGTGGAGTTTTCTGTGAAAAAGGAAAATGGAGAAATTATAGCATCTAGATTATATAACTCCTCCCATATCAACATTTTTGGGATGAATTTCCCAGAGTACTTTGTGACACTCCCTTTAGTTGAATTTTATGTGATTCTAGGTAAGAATTTTATCTCCTTATTTACAAATAATATAATATTATTCCATAATGAAATTACTCTTCCTATCATGAAACAACCCCTAGTTCATCACATGTACAAGGAGAAGGATGAATTTTCATTATCACTAACATCTCAATAATGGATATTATTTTCCTATGAGAACTCATATCTAACAAAAATTATTGACTCTAAGGAAAAGATCTTCCTTAAAGACATAACTGTTATGATGGTATACACTAATGTGTTTTATCCATGATTTTCCTAGACTCCCTCTAAGCTAGGAGGTTTAATTTACATTCAATATTATACCTTGGTTGTTACTATTATCCAAGACTCCATATATAATGGTAGTTTTAGATTGCGAGTTGATAAATAAATAACTAGAAGAGTGTCACGACCTGTCCTCAGGACCCGTGCCGTGACTACCCCAAGCCCCCCTTCTATAGGACAGGGGCTGGCGACTAGCACCAAAGGCGTAAATCCTGATAAAAATGGAAGTAATTGCCTTTATAATGTAAACAAACACCATAGAGTAAACAAGTTGAAGTAAACACTAAGGTAAACTGGGTACAACTGTAAGTCCTGGAAAGTAAATGGTCCAGAATACAAACCCAACGGAAGTAAAGTACAACTGAACAGAAAGTATAGCAACTGAATAGTAAAGCAGCAACGCCGAGCCATCCACTTGAAATACCACCTGAAGGGTGGGTACATATAGCCTCCTCCTCAGCTCCTCGGGTCTAGCCATCTGCTCCATGTATGTCCCGCCTAGTGGTCCGCCTCTAGGTACTGACTTGCTCTATAAGCCTCAAAAACGATCCGCGATGTCCGTCGTCTGCATCCAACACAACGTAGTGCGGGCATAGCCCATGCAGGGGTGAGTATACACTACTCAGTGGGGACCCCGAGACCCCCTAAGGCCTCCCAGAATATACAAAGGATAATCCAAAAAGGAAAGATAGAATCACGAAATAACAACCAACTCTACTTAGGTATATACCCATACGTATACCTAAGTCATCAATTCCAGTTCGGCTCCAACATCCGGGCCCATGTTCGATCTAGTCCACATATGATAACACATAAAATACACATAGGTTAACACAATCTAATACACTTAGGATAACAAGTCAATCATATCGAAGATAATTATTGAATGTCATGACTGAGCTCGCATAGATATACTTCTTTGTAAGGTGATAGTGATGATCAGATGTTTCCACTGATTCATCTATGATGGGAACCACGTAGGATACAAGACCAGCTAAGATTTCTGAACCAAAAAGGTCACAAGACCAGATACTCTACTAGACCCACGTAGGATACATGTACAGAGTCAAATACTGCCTGACCCATGTAGGATACAAGAACAGTAGTACTGCCAGACCCACGTGGGATACAAGAACAGTAGTCATCGTCGTCGAACCCACAGAGGATTTTAGTACGGTCATCATCACTGCCAAACCCATAGAATATCCTAGTACAGTCTTCATCACTGCTGAATCCACCGAGGATTTTAGTGCAGTTGTCGTCGCTGCCGAACCCACGGAGGATTTCAGTGAAGTCGTCGTCACAGTCGCAGCCAGCTCTAGGGTTCCCGCACACAATATGCTCATTTCCGGGAGGGTCCGCACCACGATCCAAGGGGTCGATACATCAACTGACCTGTAGTCTGGAGTTTATGTATCCCAATTTTCTGTATCATCAAAAGGAACTCAACGCGACAAACGGCGCGTCAATCAGACGCTCAGTCTGAGAGTTATTGGCTTTTTTGTCCCAGGGCCCAGTTGGTTTTTAAGTCAAAACCAACCCGACCACACTCCAACTATGTCCAAGCATCTAGAGGAGTACGCCAAAAGGTCCTTCTCACTAAGAGGAATCTAGCAAAGTCGACGGCACATCAATCGAACGTCCAGAGCTCAAGTTATAAGTGTTTCCGCTCCGAGGGCCCGGTTGGCTTCGTGTTTGAACCAACCCAGCCATACCCAAAGTTCTTTTAAACATTGAGTGTAATATACCAAAACGACCTTATCGATCCAAGGATTGCATCGCAACTGACAATGCGTCAATCTGAGGTCCATAACCCATGTTACGGGCATTTGAACGAACCTGTCCAGTTTTATGTGGTTTTGGGCCCGGACAGACACGGCCCAAGACCCCATGGGTTGGCCCGAACTGGGTCAAACCTACCCGGGTCCAGGTCCAGCCCATCAGGGCGTGACCCGGCCCGGCCAGCGCTGCGCGGACCGGCCTGGGCGGCTCAGCGCTGGCCGAGCAGACGCGAGAAGGGGGGGGGGCGCTTCCCCTTGTTGTAACGGCATCCCCCACATGGGGGCCCACTCCTTTGCCAGTCGGGGGTTATGACCCCCGGTTCTTCCGAAATAGATGGACCAGTTGGTCGGACGGTGCCGCCGCCGCGGGACCCCGCGGTCCCGCCCCTCCGAAGATCCGATGGCAGGTGATTCCTGCCGCCCTTCCCTGCACCTCCACGGATTTTGGCTGCGGCCCTTGTTCGACCGGCACGGTGCGACAGTGCTGCGCCCCTCTGCCACAGCCCTACTCTGGCCATGGCCTCTTCGTGGTCCTCTGGCGTGGCGCGACGGCTCCGCGTCCCTCCACCGAGGCCCGACTCCGACCGCGGTTTGCTTCGGGCTCAATAGCGCGGCGCAAGGGCACCACTCTCCTTCTCCATGTTCCTCCTCATTCCCGCGCGGTGACGTTGCACCGCGCCACCGTTGTTCGAACTGCATCCAGTACACCAAAAAAGTGGGAGGAGGGTCGGCCGTGTTTGTGAGGTCCGGCCCCCTCCCTTTAATTTGATAGAAAGCGGCTCAGAGTTTATCAGAGGATGGTAAAAGGATAATCACGAACACAAAACCAAACCCCCTCCTTGATGTTGTTGTCGAATGAGGATCGTCGCGGGAGACGGCGTCGCAGATCGAGGATCTGTAAGAATCATCGGTGTTTTCCCGATGAAGGATGCGGCATGTCATCGTTCTCTGAAGAAGGCGTCTCTCTTGGCTACGGATAGGAGAGGAGACGGTACAATGATCACTCCTTGTGGTGACGGAGTTCTTCATCGTAGACTCAGCATTCTTCACCTTCTTCGACATGGAAGAAGATGTTATTCAGAGCGCAAGAGTTCTCTTCTTTGTTCCACACAACGAATCCGCCAACAATAAAATAAGACCTTGTATTATTTTATTCACACACACACATGCCAACATTAATTTGAAAATCAAATTGAATTAACGAATTAATTAATGTGTGTTGTCCAATTAATGAGGCATTTTATTGGCCTGTAAATTAATGTGGAAGAGTTATGAAAAAAATTTCTAGAGGGGAAATAAATGGGGCATTGGGGAAAATTGAAGGAGGTTGGGGCTCGTGTGGGCCCAACCACAACTTTTTTGTATCTTCTTTCTCCACAATGCTTAACCATTGGTAAAGAAATAAAATTAAATTGTAAAACAATTTTATTTTTATTCCTCACATTTTTAACATCTCTTCCCAAGTAGACGCAACTCCAGGAAAAGTCTTCTTAAGAAATTACCGGTGCTGCGGTTTCATCAGTGCCCTTAGATTTCGATTCTGAGCACCGGTTCAAAAGTTAGGAAAACCCACTCGTTTGTTCCCTGAACGTACCCGAGCTAAACTTCGGAAAAAGATTATGGGCACACCGGGCCTCGGAATCAGGTGACGTCAGAAACAGCGTAGTCGTAAAATCCCAAAGAAAATTAAGAAATAATTTCCCTTGAAATTTATGGGTCTTTATATTACTCCCACCTCAGGTATTTACATCCCCGTTAAGATACATCACAAACTAGAGGAACAAATTAGGGTAATGAGCACGCATCTAAGCCTCCCGCTCCCAAGTGCTCTCCTGGAGGATCTCGTGCTGCCATCTGATGTACACTAGAGGAATCGACCGCCCATATAGGACCCACTCCTGTCGATCCTTGATCTCCACTGGGACCTCTTCAAAAGTCTCCCTGTCATCAATGTCCAGCTTCCCCATGGTTGATGATATGCATTGGGTCATCCACGTATCTCCTCAGCTGTGATACATGGAAGAAGTCATGCACCCGGTGCAACTGAGGTGGTAGAGCCAGGAGATAAGCCACCTCGTCTATCCTTCTAAGAACCTGGAATGGTGTGATGAAGTGCGGAGATAACTTGCCTCCCCGTCCAAATCTCTATAATCCACGTCGAGGCGAGACCCGCAAGAATACATGGTCGCCATCCTCGAACTCTAGTGGTCTCCACCTCCTGTCAGCATAAGACTTCTGTTGGCTCTGAGCTATCCTCATCCACTCCTGGATGACCTGGACCTTCTCTGTCATGGACTAGAAAATCTCCGGTCCCACAAGTGCTGACTCCCCAGGGTCTGTGCAGCATAGAGGTGATCCGAAAAGTTGGTCGTACAATGCCTTGTATGGTTCCATCCCGATGGTGGAGTGGTAGATGTTGTTGTATGAAAACTCCACCAAGGGTAGGTGATCCTCCCACCTACAACCAAAGTCGTGGACACATGCATGGAGCATGTCCTCGAGAGTCTGAATGGTCCTCTCCGTCTGACCATCCGTTTGAGGGTGAAAGGCGGTGCTAAGATGTAGTTGTGCCTTGAATGCCTCCTGCAACCCCTTTCAAAGCTGAGAAGTAAAGTGAGCATCTCGTTCGGAGACGATGTATGATAGAACACCATGAATCCGTACGACCTCCTGAACTTAGAGGTTTCCCTTTCTCTCCATTTAGCCCTTCTCTCTGATGTGTAAGAAGTGGGCCGACTTGGTGAGTCAGTCGACAATCACCAAAATGGAGTCATGACCTCTGGATGTGAATGGAAGTCCAGTCACGAAATCCATAGATATCACATCCCACATCCACTCCGAGACCTTCAGGGGATGTACCAAGCATGCTGGTACCTGGTGCTCCACCTTCACCTGCTGGCAGGTGAGGCATCGAGAAACGAACTCTTCCACAACCTTCTTCAAACCCGGCCACCAGTGATGATGTCTGAGATCCCGGTACATCTTCACCATTCCTAGATATACCGCTAGTGGGGATGTGTGAAACTCTCTTAGAACCTCCTCCTGTAAAGCAGCTGGTATCATGGTACATCCTCTGAAAAGGACGATGTGCTCTCCTCCCATAAAGAAACCATCAGCTGCATGTCTTGTGGAAATATGTGCACGTCGCGTCTCATAGTCAGTGTCCCCACGCTGTGCCTCTCTGACCCACTACAGTAGTGGAGGAGTGACTGTGAGTGACTGAAGAAAGGTTGCTCCATCTCTATCCATGAAGGATATCTTCAAAGCGGCTAGCTACTCCGTCGCCTCCCCATGTAGCTGAATTCCCGTCCTCCTGCTGAGTGCATCAGCTACTACGTTCCCCATTCCGGGTGTATAGACTATCTCAAAGTCATATTACTATAGGAACTCGAGCCATCATCGCTGTCTCAGGTTCAGGTCCTTTTGCAAGAAGATGTACCTGAGACTCTGTTGGTCAGAATAGACTGTAAAGCGCTCACCCATCAGATAGTGTCGCCACATCTTTAGAGCGAAGGCCACTACTGCTAACTCCAGGTCATGGGTATCATAGTTCTACTCATGCTGCCTCAAATATCATGATATATAGGCGATAACTGCCCACACCTGCATCAGGACAGATCAGAGTCCAGTCCCTGATGCATCACAGTAGACTATGTACCTTACTCCCTCCTCGGGTAGCCACAAGATAGGTGCGCTGGTCAATCTCTGTCTCAGCTCCTGGAATCTCTTCTGAAATTTATCTGACCACATGAAGGTTTTCCCCTTCTTCGTCAAAGCTAAAATTGGTGCCGCAACTCTGGAAAAGTCCGGCACGAACCTCCAGTAGTATCCAGCCAAACCTAGGAAACTCAGCACCTCCATCACGCTCCTAGGTGGCTCCCAAGCTAGGACTGCCTCGATCATCGCAGGATCCACCGCAACTCCATCATCAGAGATAACATGACCCAAGAAGTGGACCACACGTAACTAGAACTAAAAATTCTAGAGCTTACCATAAAGATGGTTCTCTTAGAGTGTGTCCAGTAAAACCTATAAGTGGTAGGCGTGCTCCTCCTCAGTGGTCGAGTATATCAATATGTCGGCGATGAAGACCATGTCAAATAGATCGAGGTATGGCTGAAAGATCCTGTTAATGAGACTCATGAACACTGCTAGAGGGTGTTTTTACACCAAAAGTCATAACCAAGAACTCATAGTGGCCATACCGACAACTGAAGTCCATCTTCTACACGTCCTCGTCCCAAACTCTAAGCTGGTGATATCTTGACTTGAGGTATATCTTCGAGAACCACCGTGCTCCATTGAGCTGATCGAAGAGGTATTCAACCCTCGGTAGTAGATAATTGTTCCTCATGGTCACCTAGTTTAGGAAACGATAATATAAACATAGTCGCAAGCTATTGTCCGCCTTCTTGGTGAAAAAAATCAGGGAAGCCCAGGGTGAAACACTAGGTCAGATGAATCCCTTTCCCTATATGTCCTCCAGCTGTACCCATAGATCTCTAAGCTCAATAGGAGCCATCCGATATGCTGGAGTGGATATCAGGGCTGTCCCGAGATACATGTCAATATAGAAGTCTACCTCTCTGCGAGGAGGTAGTGTTGGAACTTCGTCAAGAAAAATGTCCGCAAACTGATCCACCGCTACAGGAAAACTCAGAATTCGCACGTCAACTGCTCCTAGGATGAGGCTAGACAACTGATGAGTGGTTGGTTGTCCTCTCCTCTGTGAGAGTCTATCCTGTGCTGCAAAGGCTCCCTTCTCACCGGTGAAGGTGAACCTACTCCCATCGGTGCAGACACACCGCACCTTGTGCCTAATCCACTCGATCTGAGCATGGACTGTAGATATCCAATCCATGCCCAGGATGACCTCGTAAGGCCTGAACGCCACTACAAGAAGATCACAGCCGAAGCTATCACCTCCTATAGTAAGCTCACACTGCCGGAACTAGTGCGTAATCATCGAGTCTGCTCCCGTAGGAGTCTTTAGCAGTAAGTATCGAGAAAACGGATCCATCGGAATCTCCGAGCTCCGAAAAAGGTCAGTGGAAAGAAAATAATGACTCACTCTTGTGTCTATAAGAAATGAATCAAGGGTGGAGTAGACATAGATATTACCTCGAATCTTCTCTGGCGCGCCGTGGTTGTAGGCCTCCACTACCTGAAACTGAGCCTGCCTCTCCCTGCCAGCTCCCTGTGGTCGGGGTGGACCTCCTGGTGGTGGTGGTGGTGGTAAAGCCTCAAAGTTTCGCCCACCACCTGATTCTCAGCTAGCTCCTCTGCCTCGTTCTTCTTCTCCCAATGAACCGCCACAGTCGACCCTCTCCCTCAGCCTGGGTGGCCCTTCAACCGTCTGCTGCTCCTTTTCACGGCGGTGTGGGTAGTCATGAGCCATGTGTCCCTGCCCACCGCATGCATAGCACTCTCTGCTCCTCGGATGACTGGCTCTACGCTGTGTGCCCCGCATCTATGAGCCAGTGTCCTGAGGTTGTCTACCTGATGGTCTGGTCCACCTGGACCCCTGTGACATCTGTCGACTGCCAGCTGCAGATGACTCAGCTATGTGCCACCCTGCGGTAGGTCTCGCTGATGGTGTAGGATCAGAAAGAAATCTGTCTATGATAAGGGATCGCTCCAGTACTCCTGCCAACATCGGAATGCTGAGGGAGATCACTGATGCCGAGATCTCATGCCTCAGTCCCTGCTCAAAGGTCTAGGCCTGGAATAATGGGTCTTGTTCCATGTCTGTCGAATAGCGCGAGAGATTGGTAAATCTCACCTAGGACTGGGCTATCGTCATGCTGCCCTGTCGCAGCTGTAGTATCTCTTAAATGTGCACCGCATGGAGGGTGGCTGGGATAAACTCTGAGTGGAAGAGGATCTCAAAGTCTGTCTAGAGCAGAGATGACTCATCGTGCACCTAGAGCATCAAGCTCCACCGTCTGCCTATTCCCGCGTGCAGGAGGCTTGCTGCAAGGATCACCATGAGGTCAGTTGGTGTCCCCACTAACCTGAAAACTCGAACTACAGCATCCAGCCAATCCTCAGCTTCCTGAGGGTCTGTCTCCCCATGGAACCTGGGCGGTCTCTGTCGCTAGAACAAGTGCAGTGCACTAAGGCGACGTGGACTCTCACCGGCTGGGGTTGGTGGCATCGGTGGCTCGACGGGTAGAGTTACCGCCGGTGCATCCGCATAAAAAGGGCCCTGCACCGAGGCCTCGTCACTCGGTGGGCTGTCATCTCGCACAATGCTCGGAACCCTAACTGGCTGCCGTCGTGGGGCCATCCTGAAAAGAGATAGGTGCTCCATGGTCAATACAGTATATATGGTGAGCTGACAGAAAGTAATCACAAAGAAAACATCTGAAACACACATGCAATCAATGTTTTCGTGCACTGAGTCGGAAATCAGAAGTCAGGGTCCTGGTGTACGGATACGTCGGCCGCCGCACCAACACTAGACTCCCTGGGTTGATAACCACACTCAATACCCTTAACCCTATTGCTTCACATAGAATATAGATCAGAGTCCTGAGTTCTGCAGTAGAACTGAACTCATATGATACCAATTTGTCAGGACCCGTCCTCAGGACCCGTGTTGTGACTACCCCATGCCCGCCTTCCATAACCCAGGGACTAATTACTAGCACCAAAGGTGTAAATCCCCATAAAAAGGGAAGGCATTTCCTTTATAATGTAAAGAAACACCACAGAGTAAACAAGATGAAGTAAACGCTAAGGTAAACTGGGTACAACTGTAAGTGCTGGAATGTAAATGGGCCAGAGTACAAACCCAACTAATGTAAAGTACAACTGACTAGAAATTACAGCATCTGAAAGTAAAGCAGTAATGCTGAGTCATCCACTAGAAATCCCACCTGAAGGGTGGGTACAAAAAGCCTCCTCCTCAGCTCCTCGGGTCCAGCCGTCTGTTCCATGTACATCTGCACAGTGGTCCGCCTCAAGGTACCGACTTGCTCCACAAGCCTCAACCATAATCAGTGATGGCCATCATCTGCATCCAACACAACGTAGTGTAGGAATATCCCCTACAGGGGTGAGTATACGCTAGTCAGTAGGGACCCTGGGACCCCCAAAGGTCTCCCAGAATCTACACAGTATAATCCACAAAGGAAAGATACAGTCATGAAATAACAACCAACTCTACTTAGGTATATTCCCATAAATATAACTAAGTCATAAATTCCAGTTTAGCTCCAACATTCGGGCCCAAGTTCGATCTAGTCCACACATAATAGCACAGCCAATCCACACGGGTTAACACAATCCAATCCACTTAGGATAGAAAGTCAATCATTTCGAAGATAATGATTGAAAGTCAAGACTCAGCTCACACAGATATACTTCTGTGTAAGGTGATAGAGATGATGAGATGAAGCCACTAATTCATCTAAGCTGGGATCCGCGTAGGTTACAAGACCAACTAAGCTGTCGAACCCACAAAGGTTACAAGACCAACTACTCTTCCGGACCCACGTAGGATACAAGTACATAGTAAAATACTACTGGACCAACTTAGGATACAAGAACAGTAGTATTTACGGACCCACGTAGGATACAAGAACAGTAGTCATCGTCGTCGAACCGACAGAGGATTTCAGTACGGTTGTCATCGCTGCCAAACCCACGGAGGATCCTAGTACAGTCATCGTCATTGCCGAACCCACGGAGGATTTCAGTGAATTCATCATCCCTGCCTACCCCACGGAGGATTTCACTGTAGTCATCATCGCAGTCACAGCCATCTCTAGGGTTCCTGCACACAGCATGCTCGTTTTCGGGAGGGTCTGCTCCACGAGCCAAGGGGTCGATACATCAACTGACACGTAGTCCGGAGATGATGTATCCCAAAGTTCTGTCTTGACAAAAGGAACTTAACGTGATAGACGACGCGTCAATCGGACGCCCGGTCTAAGAGTTATTGGCTTTTTTGTTCCAGGGGCCCAGTAGGTTTTTGAGTCAAAGTTGACCCGACCGTACTCCAACTATGTCCAAACATCAAGCGGAGTAATCCAAAAGGTACGTATCACTAAGAGGAATCCAACAAAGTCGACGGCACGTCAATCGGACTTCCGGAGCTCATGTTATAAGCGTTTTCGCTCCGAGGGCTCGGTTGGTTTCGTGTTCGAACCAACCCAGCCATACACAAAGTTCTCCAAAACCTTGAGTGTAATATACCGAAACGACCTTCTCAATCCACGGATCACATCGAAACTGACAGTGCATCGATCGGAGGTACATAGCCCATGTTACAGGCGTTTGAACAAACCTGTCCGGTTTTAGGGGGTTTTGGGCTCAGACCGACCCGACCCAAGACCCCCTGGGTCAGCCCAAACCGGGTCGACCTGACCTGGGTCTGGGTCAGGCCCATCAAGGCGTGGCTCGGCCCGGCCCGTCCCGGCGTGGCCGGTATGGCCGGGCCGGCCCGACGCTGGCCGACAGACGCGAGAATGGGGGGGGGGTGCGCTTCCCCCTTGTTGTAATGGCGGCCCCCACATGGGGGGACCACACCTTTTCCAGCCGGGGGTTACAACCCCCGGTTCATCCAAAACGACCGGCCTGGTTGGCTAGTTGGTGCCGCCTCCATGTGACCCGGCGGTCCCGCCCCTCCGAAGCGCAGGCGACCGGTGATTCTGGCCGCCCTTCCCTGCACCGTTGCAGCCTTAGGCCCCAACACGATGGTGTTGCGCCCCTCCACCGCGGCCTGACACCAACCATGGTTTCTTTCGACCTCAACGGCACGACGCGATGGGGCCACACACCTTCGTCGTGTTCCTCCTCATTCCCGCGCGGTGTCGTTGCACCACGCCGCCTTCGTTCGAAACATAACGAGTACAAAAAAAAGTGGGAGGAGGGTCGGTTGTGTTCATGCGGTCCGGCCCCCACATCATAATTTGATAGCAAGCGGCTAATATTTTATCGAAGGATGGAAAGAGAATAATCACAAACACAAAACCAAACCTCTAACATGATGTTGTTGTCGAACGAGGATCGTCGTGGGAAAAGGACGTTGAGAAAGACGGTGTCCCGGAATACAGCGTCGTGGAAGACGGTGTCGCGGAAGACAGCGTCGCGGAAGACGACATCGTGGATCGAGGATCTATAAGCGTTGTCAGTGTTCGCCCGATGAAGGATGTGGCGCGTAATTGTTCTACGAAGAAGGCATCTATCACCGGCTGCGGAGAGGAGAGGAGATGGTATGGTGATCTCCCCTTGTGGTGACAGAGTTCTTCGTCGTAGACTCGGTGTTCTTCGCATTCTTCGACGAGGAAGAAGATGTTCTTCAGAGCGCAAGAGTTCTCTTCTTTGTTCCACACAACGAATCCGCCAACAATAAAATAAGACCTTGTCTTATTTTATTCACACACACACATTCCAACATTAATTTGGAAATCAAATTGAATTCACAAATTAATTAACGTGTGTTGCCAATTAATGAGGCATTTTATTGGCCTGTAAATTAATGTGGAAGAGTTACGAAAAAAAATTGCTAGAGGGGAAATAAATGGGGTGTTGGGGAAAATTGAAGGAGGTGGGGGCTCGTGTGGGCCCCACCCCAACTTTCATGCATCTTCCTTTTCTACAACACTTCACCATCGTTAAAGAAATAAAAATAAATGTTAAAACAATTTTATTTTTATTCCTCAGATATTTAACATCTCCTCCCGAGCAAACACAACTACAGGAAAAGTCTTCCTAATAAATTACTGATGCTGCGGTTTCATCGATGCCCTCAGATTTTGATTCCGGGCACCGGTTCAAAAGTTAGGAAAACCCGCTAGTTCGTTCACTGAAAGTACCTGACATAAATTTCGGAAAAATATTTCGGGTACACCGGGCCCTGGAATCAGGTGCCGTCAGAAACAGCGCACTCGTAAAATGCGAAAGAAAATTAAGAGAAAATTTTCCTTGAAATTTACAGATCTTTACAAAGAGAATATATAAAAAGAGTTAATATACCCACGTACATCACTATGGGTGCACCTATCCTTTAATTAAATATGAAGGATGGTTCAATGCACCTTTTCATTGATTATCATGAGATAAAAAATCCCGATAAAAAAAAAGTAGCATCTACCACATATTCATGAATTGTTCGATCAACTATGTGGATAACAACACTTCCCTAAATTGGATCTTTTTTTGGGATATTATCATTTAAGAGTATAGAAAGATGGTATCCCCAAAAATGATTTCTATATAAGGAACTAGAAATATGAGTTAAAACTAATTCTATTAGGACTCCCTAATGCACCAGAAATATTCACAGACTAAATGAATAGATACATTTGATATTACCTCAATATATTTATTTTATTCTTTATAGAGGATATTATAATATACTCTAAAATCATATATGTGAATAAGGATCACCTGAAAAGTGTTCTAAATAACATTATAAAGGATAATATTTATGAAAAGTACAAAAAATGAGAGTTTCTGTTGACAAAAGTCTTATTATTGGGGAATATTGTAATAAGTAATGTGATATCTAGGGACCCCTCAAAGGCAAAAGAAATTGAATAATGTCATAAGAAACATATTTTTTATAACTCCACAATTTCCTTGGGTTAGCTGGGTATTATCTTCGATTTGGGATAAATGTTTAACCATTATCAAACCCTATGACAAAGATAACTTGTAATGGATTCTAGTTTGTTAGGAATGATGAATGTTAAGAGGGAATCAATGAGTTTAATAAAGAGGCTAATTACATAACCAATAATAACACTACTCAGGAGTTGATAATATCTTATAGTATTTAGTGAAGATTCAGTGAAGGTATTAGACTATATATTAATAAAAATGACAAATTGACATTATATAATTAAAATAAATTCATGTTTAACAAACAGGACTACACAACACATGATCTAGAGTTAGATAAAGTGATCGTAATTTTGAGAATCTAAAAACATTATATAATTTGGTAGAATGATGAAATATATACTAACACAAAAAGTCTCATTTATATATTCATACATAAAGAGGTGAATATGAGCCAATGATGATTATTAGAGATGATCATGGAATATGACTACTCAATACACTATTATCCAGGGAAATAAAATAAATTGGTAGAAACACTATCTACAAAGGATCCATTAATTTTATCATTCAAGATAATTGAGAAGGGTAATATCTTCTTAAATTTGAAATGGATGGACCTTGAAATCCAAAAGGAAGTAACATCATCCATCCTTTAAGAAATTATTTCACAAATATCCCTTATTGATAGGGTAATAGATGCCAAAAGTGATAATGTGGGAATTTAGAAGAATGTGGAAGCTATAAGAAATGGAAAATACATGGAGTTAAATGTTAATTAATAAAGGGTAGTGAGATTGGGGTCATGACCATGTGTAACAACAAATCCCATTCTATAGAAGGAGGTGTTGGATGATGCACATAGTTTGGAATTTTACATCTATCTAGGAAACAAAAAATATGTATTGAGATGTTTGAGAGAACTATTTCAGAGACTATATGAATAATGGGATTGTTGAATATACATCAACATATCTTTTATTTCATCATATAAAGGGATATTAGAAAAAATATGAGGGGATGGTGCAACCCTTACCCATACCTATTTATAAATTGGAATACATCATAATGGATTTTTTTACTATTCTTCCAAAGACCTCAAGAGGAAATAATGATACTTGGGTTTTGGTGGATTACCATACAAATTCCTTTTACTTCATTGAAATTTTAGAGGACTTCTCACTTGATCATCATGAAAGGATATAAATTAAAGAAGTGATGAGTCTCCATGGAACTCCACTATCGATTGAATCTAATAGAGACCCAAGATATACATCAATTTCAGGTAAGAGTATCCTGCACACATTAAATACTGAGTTATATTTCATAACAAATTATCAAACCCAAACTAAAGGACAATCTAAGAAAACTGTCCAACCACTCGAGGAAATGTTGAGAGCATCTTCAATTGACTACAAAGGAGGATGGTATCATCATCTTCATCTGGTCTAGTTATCATAAAATAATAGTTTCATCTAAAGAACCCAAATGGATCCCTATAAAGCCATTTATTTGAATAATTTTAAAACACCTACATTTTGGAAATAAGAGGGTGAATGAAAACTACTGAGTATTTTAGTATTCAAATAAATGCTAGAAAAAGCCCATACCAATCAGTAACACATCATGACAGTACAAAGTCGATAAAAGTGATATTTTGAAAATCATTGATTAGATTAAGTGTTTGGGGTTGAATATAAATTATTCCTTAACATATCTCCATGGAATAATGTCATTATATTTGAGAAGAAGGGAAAGCTTAGTCCAATATACACATGTCTCTTTGATATCTCTATTTCATCTGGAAATGGGGATGACCTCGTTTGTTTATGGTTCGAATTTTCCAATAGGGTTCTAATGGGTTTATTCATAGAAAAGAAAACACCCAATGATTCAATATCTGTTTGGAGCTACATTCCAAATGTAGGTTCCCATTGGTTGTGGACTGATGAGACTTATGAATTTGCATTGGTCGAGAGGATATGAGGTCAGACTCATCACACCTTTTTGGGGGGATTTATTGTCTATTATGGGACTCTCTTATAGATTTGAGTTATGTTTGTGAAGACATATTAATTAACCAAGCATGAAAATGAGTTTTTCATTTAGATCTTGCAATCAATGATTGATTTTTATGGGATTTAGAGAATCTTTTATATGTATTTTAGGTTCTTCATCGATAGAGAATCATCCATATTTATTAGATATTCTTAGTCAATGGTATCCTTCAATAAATTATATAGAAATATCTTGGTCATTATGATAACAATTCTTGTTTTAAAGCCACCCAGTGGGGCACTTGATGTTTTTTGTCGTTCAGAAAGACAGGGATTATTTTATAGTTTGGATCGTACCCACAAATGGGCTACCTATGTATCCTTGTTAGAAAAGGAATCAGAACCCATGTAGTACGAGTGAAGAAGTATGTGGTTTATGCATGATTAATGGTCCAAAGATATAGTTCATGATTACTTTTACACTCTAAACTCATGTGAGTCATGCTCGATGTGAGAAACAAGATGTATCTGTAAAACATGAATATTATTCCACGAAAGATGAAATCATAATAATGAATGTGTGGATTAGATATGTATGAATTCACAAGTAAATAAAGACAAATAATTTTATAAAATAAGCCCATGAGAAGGGTATATAAAGTTGTTTTGTCTTTATGGAGATTTGGAATTTTAACTTGGGACTTACTCCTGAAAAGGAAGCCAAAATTTAAGAGGGACTTATGATTTGGTTTTATTCCTGAAAAGGAATCCCTAATCAAATGAGAATTATAACTTGGGGCTTAATCCTGAGAAGGAGGCCCAGATTAATGGAACATATGACTAGGGCTTACTCCTAATAGGAGGCCCAGGTTAAGAGAAATTATGACTGGTGCTTAATCTAGAGAAGGAGTACCAGATTAATGGAAATTATCTTTAGGGATTACACTTGAAAAGGAGGCCCAGGTTAAGAGAGATTATGGATGCGGCTTACTCCTAAGAAGGAGACCCAGGTTAAGGGGACTTGAGACTTGGGGCATACTCCTGAGAAGAAGGCCCAGATTAATGGAACAAGGGGCTTACTCTTAAGTAGGATGCCCAAGAATAGGGAACTTGTGGATTACTCTTAAGAAGGATGCCCAAAGTTAAAGGAAATTAAGACTGGGGCTTACTCCTTAGGAGGGTACACATATCAAGGGGATTTTTAATTTGGGGCTTACTTTTGAATATGAGGACCAGGTTAAGGGAAATTATGAATGGGGATTACTGTTGAAAAGGAGGCCCGGGTTAAGAGAAATTATGACAGGGGATTACTCCTGAGAAGGATGCCCATGAATAGGAAACTTAGGGCTAACTCCTAAAGAGGTTGCACAAAGTTAAAGATCATATCATCTTAAAGGATGAGGTTGAATGGAGGAAATATCTAACCATAGTTACACAATGTTATGTAAATTAGGAGATTATGAGAGATGTTCCATACATTTTCTTTCATATAAGGAATCCAACAAAAGAAAAATGCCATAAATGGCTTTGAAGAGGGTTTTGAAGGCTAATTCTTGAAGAGGATAGGTGAATTGTAGGAAAGTAAGTGAATTGGAAGGAGGTGTGCAAGTATTGTTCTGGCGCACAAGTCTTGGGCGTGCATGTATACATGCACGACTGGAGTTCACTTCGGCGATGAAGTACCTGTGAAGTGATACTTGGGAGAATTTGAATTGGATCCCTTAGTATCATCTCTAGAGGCTTTTAGATGGGTGGCGTGCAAGTTTCCTTAAGAGGGAAAGGTGGCGTGCAAGTATCATCGCTTCCCTTAAAGGGATGGATACATAGACGTGCAAGTATTGATGAGTTCTAATACATAGGCCTTATTATTTCTCTTTAGTGCTTCCATTCTTGGTAAAGAATTACCTTAGAATTGGTTGAAAAACTTCAGACGGAGACTTGGTCGTCCAGAGCATGAATCTGAGTTTTGGATTTTTCGTTTTTTAAATGGGAGTCCAACATGGGGTATTTATAGGCCACTGAGAACCTTGGTCGAAAAAAGAATAGGGCACAAAAGTTACTTGCATGACTCATATGTGGCGCGCAAGTGATTTTCACGACCATAAAGAAACTTCCATGACCCATGCTTAAAAGGATCCTTGTTCATCACTTTATCAATTTTTTATGTTCTTCAATGCATGGAACTCTTTGTGATTAATGAATTTCCCTTTTCCATTCATTAGACACTGTGACAGAAAGGAGCGTCAATAAAAGTCCCCCCTCAGAGTCGGATCTGAAGAAGGAAAGAGGATTTTACTCTAAGGCAAATGAGAAACAGGGTGTCGAGGTGCGCAGTTATTGTTCTGGAGCGCAGGGGTACGATGCATAGGGGTATGACTTTTCCTATATATATAGGCATCATTCTCGTGAAAAGCACCTGGCTTCCAAAGCTTCTCGCTCTCATCGCTCAAGTGAGCTATCATTGTGCATGTGTCTTGGTTATTCACTTTTCCACACTTCTGTTTGTTGGGTCGTGCTACCTCAGTTTTTTTTGACTTTCACGCAAGTACTAGAATGGTAAAACATGCGTGACCAACTTAGATTTGCATGCCAAGATTAGACTTGTGCGCATTAATGCCATTTCCATTTTTTGCGAATCTCTTCACAAATTTTATGAAAAACCAACACACATAAAAGTTAATTATTTTATCTTTGTGCATATTCAATGGCTCCAAAAAGAATTTGATCGGCCGAAGAGTTTTCTAGCAAGCGGATTTATGCCATGATGAACATCGTTGTCCATGATTACTATGATATATGCGACAACACTCTTCCAGATTTGTCCAGGTACATGAATAAATAACATGTCAATTTCCCACAAATTATTTACTTTCCTTTATATGGCCATGTTCATCTACAAGGAGTCAACATTCCAGATGAAAAGAACTATATTCCAGAGATGCATCCACACTACTACCCCTTTATTTCAGTTAGGTTTTGCATTAAGAGCAGTGAGAATGGTGTAATGTTTCTAATTTATCATCCATGCCATTTTCTTATAGATATAAAAATGGAAAACCAATGGGAAGATATGTTTTCTATTTTTGGTTGGTGGAGAGAAGACTATCATGACGCTAAAACAATATCAAAAAAGTGTACTCTATCCAAATGGATCTTTTACAACAAATCCTCCATTCTCAAAATCAATTTATCCATCTTCCAAGTCTCTTGGACAGAAACAGATTCCCTGTTTGATCAGAAGAAAATTTTCTCAAACCGCACTCAAGAACATTCTTTTACAATTGTTCCAAGAAGAGTTGGTTTCACAGCGTCTCTTATTGTATCCATTTGGATGGATGAATTCGAGGTGGCTGCTGATGAAGCTTGGGATTCTTTAAATCAAATTAAGAGTTATGTTGAAAGCCTCTTGGAATTCTTGAAAAAGATAAGAGACTCCAATCTGTGGATATTTTTATAACTCTTGTGCATCAATGAAAAACACTTTCATCTTCAATCATTTGTGCCTACATTTTATTGATACTTTCTTTAATTAATTTTACCCAATCTAGTGGGTCTAGTAAGCATAGTTTGATTTTTTCTAGGGTGATAAAAAATCCCACAAACTTTTCATCCTTTTTTCTCAATATTGCCTAAATCATACACTATGTACATTTAGCGAGCTGGGACTCGACTTTTGTTCAGAGTTCCTTTTAGAAGATCCAAATTTAATGAGTACCCTGTCTCATGTTTTCAGTTTAAATTCATGCATGTCGGACATAAAAATGCTAATGTTTAACGGTCGAATAACTTTGACCGATTGGATAAAAAATTGAATTAATTACTTGTTAATTTGTTTGAAAACATATTACCACATTCATGTATTAGGGAAAACATGTATACTACGACCTATGAAATTTTGAATCTGAGGGGTGATATGAAAAATAAGTTTGAAAGGCATTATAGGACGTATTTCCTAAGGGTGAAGTTACCACTAGTTGAAAACCCCGTTAGGGGGTTAAATTATACAGGGCCACTTAAGGGCGTTGGATGCATAGTCAAATAATAGCATCTATTGGCTGAAAAGTCTATTATGTAGACAATATATGGAAGTCCACTTAAGGGCATGTGCTATATAGTCATGCAAAATAACACTAAAAAATTTTACTTTTCTATTGCTAATAATCCAGTGGAATGTTATGGAGATTCAAATTTTCCAAAGCATAGAGTTTGTTGTATGGAGAGGGGTAATTGAATATGGAGAGGGTATTCCCAATCAAGATTGTCAAATAATTGGATGAATGTAACTCATGTGAAGGTCTAACACAATCATAGGAAAGGGAAATATACACCATAGACTTAAATAATTTTAGATCATGAAAAAGAGTATAGGAAAAATATGTTCAGGATGACTATTTTTGCGGATCCCTACATATTGTTGTTAAGAAAAATAAGGAAAAAAGAGGTTTTCCTCCCAAGAATGAAATTACCACTATTTAACAAACCCGTTTGGGGGTTGAATTATGTAGGGAAACATAAGGGAATTGGCTGCATAGTCAAATAATATCATCTTTTGACTGACAGGTCCGTTATGTAGACTACTTATGGAATGTCGCCTAAGGGCATGTGCTGCATGGTCACGAAAAATAATTTCTGGGTATCGACCATTTTGTGACAAGAAGCCAAAAAAGGGTTATGGAGATCTGGAAGTATTTAAGGTTAGGAGTATGAAACAATAAAATGGGTATTGTCCAATGCATGAAGGAGATACATAGGCCAATTCTGACCATAGTCATGTTCTGGCTGGGTCCTGAATTGAGGTGCTGATTTTCACTACGTATCCAATAAGGATGGGAATGAATCCATACGTAGTTCTTGAAATATAGTTTAATGTCATGTGGGGTGAGAGTGTAGGATATCTTAGTTTAGGCTAATAGATCTCGGATCATAATTAGGAATACACATTGTGGGTTTTATAATCCTGATGTGAATGAAGACCAGGGTTTTTATACCACATTAATTTTTTCACAGGGGGACTTTTCAGCCAAGGGACTGAAAGTGGAATTTTCGGTTAGGCCCAATGACTTGGGGCTAGATTCGAGGGATGCTCAAACTTTCCTACATATCACATATGGATAAGAATCTATCCATACGTAGTTCTTGAAATACCCTCTATACAAATTTAGTTCGTACATGTGAAGGGTGAAAGGGGACTTTAGTGAAATGATGGTTTGACCCAAGATTAAAGGATCAGGCATTAACATGTATTCATGTTGTCTTTGAAATATGAAATGATTGGAGATCAATGTTAATGATGATTCCCTCTCAGGTTAGGGATAATGGGGGACTATATAGTTTAACGTCATATAGCAAGGATGATGGTGCATCACAGTTTAGGGTCATTTAGTAGGGACTAAAGGTATGTACACAGTTTAAGGTCATTTGGTATGAAGGAGAACCAACATGAAGAGATTGATTTTGGGCTACATCACGAATAAACATCGTATGAGATGGAGGTGAGCCGAAACGAAGAGATTGTTTTTGGGCTGCTTCACTGATCATCATCGTATGAGACAGAGTTGAACTGACGTGAAGAGATTGGTTTTGGGGTTAAACCTCAAATGGATGCCTACGTACCCAGCCTAGAAGGAAAGGATCAATGTCTACATAGTTCTATTAAGAATGAATTGGTGATCAAGTTGTACTTGAGGAAAACCAGAAGATGATGTTGGGACTTAAATGTGGTCAGTGGCCCATAGAGGGTGTTGTGGTTGAAGCTTACTCTAAGCTCACGTGAGTCGTACTCGGTGTGAGAAACAAGAGGTAACAACAACCATAACGATGCATAGTTTAACGTCATGTAGGACATATAAGGTACTGGACATAGTTTAACATCATGTTGGAAACTGGTGGGATGGTGCAGTTTAATGTCTTGCAGTAAGGAATATGGGGACTGTGTAGTTTAAAGTCTTGCAGTAAGGACTAGGGGGACTGTGTAGTTTAATGTCTTGCATTAAGGACTATGGGGACTGTGCAGTTTAATGTCTAGCAGTATGGACTATGGGGACTGTGCAGTTTAAAGTATTTTAGTAAGGACTACGGGGACTGTGCAGTTTAAAGTTTTACAGTAAGGACTATAGGGACTGTGCAATTTAATGTCTTGCAGTAAGGACTATGGGGACTGTGCAGTTTAAAGTCTTATAGTAGGGACTATGTGGACTGTGAAGTTTAAAGTCTTTTAGTATGGACTATGGGTGTATTTGTGTTACAGAAAAATATTTATTTAGAAATCTGGCATTGGATGGAGTTGTAATGAGTTCTCCATCCATTCAGATTAAAGAATAAGATCCATTGGAGTAGACCTTATATATTGAATAAGGTCCTTCCCACATTGACTCAAGATTGGGATGTTTCTTTCCTGGTATCATTGGAGTTCTGGGGACCAATACCAATTATCCTTGAATTAATGAACGAAGAGGAACTTTTTTTGAATGTCAGTGTTATTCGATTCTGATAGACTTTCAACAGTTACAGGGTGCACAATGTTTTTTCATCTAACCATTCAAATTCATCAAATCTCTTTTGAGATTGTTCATCTATAGATGACTGATCAAAAATGGGTATTCTGAGAAAAAGTAATTGAACCTGAATGGGTAAGACTACTTCTGTTCCATATTCCAATGAATATGGAGGTGACCGTGCAGTAGTGCGGGTGGTGGTCTGATAAGACCATAAAGCATGAAAAAGTTTATCAAGCCATTATTTCATCTCTTTATCCACCATATTTTGCAGCATGATTGAAATATTATTATTGAAGGATTCTATTTTTCCATTGGCCGCTACATTATAGTGAGATGAATGGTTGGATTTGATGTTGTATTCTTGATACAACTTCCTTACCTCGGATGAAAATAAGTTGGTGACATTGTCTGTCAATATAGTATGAGTGACACCAAATATGGTAATGATGTTAGACCTGATGAAGCTAACAATCCTTTTAGAACTAACATCTTTGAGAGGTATTGCCTCTTCCCATTTGGAAATGAATTCATTAGCAGTAAGAATATACTTAAACTGTTTGGATGTAGCCGAAGGGTAAGGTCCTACTACATCCATTCCCGATGTGGAAAATGGCCATTAGTATTTAGCTGTATAAAGAAACTTTGGGGGTTGATGAATAAAACATGCATCTACATGGAAAGGATTACACTTCTTAGTGAAATCAACACAATCTTATATCATTGAAGTCCAGAAGTATCCAAGTCTTCAAATTTGATCAGACAGTCTATGTCCATACTAGTGGGAACCACAGACTCCTTCATGTACATCTTTCAGGACAGCCATTATATCTTCCACACCAATACATCTGATGATAATTCCATCAAAGCCTCACTTGTGGAGAATTTTGTCTAGGTGATCTGGGCTATCATAAAGAGTAAAATTCACCACACATCGTCGGACTGGTTCTTTCTCAATTTTATCAGGTTGGAGTATTCCGTTTTGAAGGCATTCCCTAATAGTTGTCATAAATCCTATACTCTGACCATATGGTTCAGAAATGGGACTAATTTCATTTATTTCCTCTTTTCTTATTTGAACATAAGGTGAAATTGTACGATGGTGGGCAATACTGATGCAGGTTTCATCCCAATTTGTATCTTCTAGAGCTATGGCTACATTATCCAGTGCATCATCTTGAGCATTTTGTGATTGCGGGACATAAGAAAATGACGGTTCTGAAGGAAATTTCAATGTTAACTCTATGACGTAATTATACAAAGTGATTAACTCTTCTTTTCTGATGGAATATTCCCGATTTACTTGTTTTATTACGAGGTCTTAATCATCATTAATCTTTAAGTGATTCACCTTTGCTTGAATCTCCAACTCCAATCCTGTGATGAGAGCATGATATTCTACTTCATTGTTTGTACTACCTTCCAAAAATAAGAAGGAATAGGGTAGCACTGCAATTTCTGGGGAAATGAGTACAATTCCTAACCCAACATTGTCAAATTTAGGATCTTCCATTTTCCTCTTTTGTTGGACTTCTGGAAGCACCATCCAAGTACATTTCCCATGTTTGAAGATTATCTTTCATAGAGAAGACTTCCTCATCAAGAAGTTCAATATATAAAGATGTATCTTCTAATAAAGGGTGTTCAATAAGAAAATAAGCTAGATCTTGGCCCTTTATTGCCTTTTGAGACACATAATGGATATCAAACTGCTGCAAAATAACTGCCCACCTTGCTAGACATCCTGTAAGCATTGGACGACTAAGGATTAATTTGAGCGGGTTATTGCGACATACCAATTGGCCCTCATGATGTTGCAGTTAGCGTCACAATATTTGAACTACAAATATTCATGATAGGAAGCACTTTTCAATACTTGAATATTGAGTTTCTGCCTCATGCATAGTCCAACTGAGATAATAAAGGTTGATTTCATTCCCAGCATCATTCTTTTGGGAAAGGAAGGCACCCAATGATCGCTCTAAAGTTGTTACATAGAGGATAAGTTATTTTCCTTCAATAGTTGGAATTAATATCGGTGGACTCAAGAGATATTTCTTGAAGATATCAAATTCCTCTTGACATTGTTCAGTCCACTGGTAAGTGACTCCCTTCTTCATTAATTTGGTGAAGCGTAAACATTTTCATGAGATTTTGGTGATGAAACGCTGAATATAGGCCAAATGTCCTTGAAGTTCTCTCAATTACATCAAATTTCAAGGAGGTGACATACCAAGGATTGATTTTTTCTTCTCAGGATAAACTTCGATTCCACAATGGCGTACAAAAATGCCGAGAAATTATCCTGAGGTTACCCCAAAAGCACATTTCATGTTGTTCATCTTCAAATTGTGTTGTCAAAGTTTGTGGAATATGATTTCCAAATCAGCCAAGTGATTTGAATGTTTTATGGATTTAACAACCAAATTTTCCACATAACATTCAACAAATTTCCCTAAAAAGGGTTTGAAGATAAAGGTGCATGGCATGTTGATATGTTGCACCTGCATTCTTCAGGACAAAGGGAATTGCCCGATAGCAAAACACACCATGAGGGGATCTAAAGGATATATATTATTCATCTTCTAGATCCATTTGTATTTGATTATACCTAGAATATCCATCCATGAAGGAATGTGATTCATATCCAGTTGTTTCATCAATTATGAGTTATGTGATCGGAAATAGAAAATCATCCATTGGAAAATTCCGATTAAGATCTTTCAAATCAATGAAATATCTAGTTTGTCCATTATTCTTTTTCAAAGGGACAATATTAGACATACATTTGGGATATTGAACTTTTATGATGAAGTTATCCTTGATAATAATATCCACTTCAGCTTCAATTTTGGAGGCCTAAGTTGCGTGTGTTCTTCTTACGGCTTGCCTGAATCCTAGAGGTTCTTCTGGAAAACCCAAATGATGGGTAGCAACATTAGGATCAATCCCTAGAATTTAATTATAGTTCCATGAAAATATATCTAGATTTTGATTTGAAAATTAAATATAAATTTTTTTTCTCTTCAAGAGTCATGGCCACACGAATTACAGTGGGGCATGGATCTTCTTTTGTACCCATATTTATTTTTCAGAGTTCGTCTACAGTGGTAGAGATACCTTCTTCAAATGCTGGAGGATCATCCCTGATATCTTCTTCTTCTTCTTCAATATTTGTTACTTATTTTGTTTCTACATGCATAGTATATTATGAAGATGAATTTCCATTATCAGGATAGAAGTTATAATTTGATCATCTTGAAGAAAATTCTACCATTTCGAACCTATTGATGACGAAGTGTCTTCCTTGTGTAATGAAAAGGAGATGATGGTTTGAGAATCGACATCATCATCCATCTCTATTAGTTCTATAACTTTTTCTGACATGGTTGATGAGGTATGGAATTGATGGATTTCAGCAAAATAAATGAAGGCATATCCATTTGAGCTTTCCTCATTGACTGGTGAATCAACAATATCTACCATGTTGTATGGCTTGGTAGCCGTAATTGACATTATGGAAGATTCCATAAGTGTATTTGGATTTGGTTCTATCCTGTCAATTTTAATAATAGGCAACACATAATCTGTACTCAATTGTATGAATGGGTTTACTAGAATCTGATCCAAACCATATGGAGCTTTAATTTTGGTAACCTCAATGTCGTAGATATCTCCTTTCCCTCCATGTGATAGAATTCTGCCTCAATGTATTGGGATTCACATGTTTTGAATGCGGCTTTATCACCATACAATGTCCCAATTTGACCATTCAAAAAATATTTGAGTCATTGATTGTATGATTAAGGTATAATCACATGTTGATGTAGCCAAGGTCTTCAAAGAAATATTTTGAAGGTTTTTTCATGACCAACAACCATGAAATCTGAATTGGATACAAGGTCTCCAAACTATGTTCTGAGTGTAATCTCACCTAGTGGTTCTTGTTTATTTTTATCACATCCTTACAAAATCAAAGTAGAAGGAGATAAATCATATTTGTTGGGGCCCAATCAATGAAGTGTACGAATAGGGATGAGGTTGACTCCTGAACCATTATCAGTGAAAGCTCGTCGTATGTCTACATTATTGACCTTTCCAGATAAATACAAAGGTACAATATGTCCATGCACAACATCATCTTCATCTTAATCTTTAAAATATATCACTGCATGGAATTCTGTAGGATCATTCTCAATATGGTAGACTTCAGTTGCAACAATTTCTGTTTTGAATTCCTGAGGACTTTGAAAAGCCTCAATGAGTGCCTCTCGAAGATCCTTTCAAATATTCAAGGCATCCAGAATTGATAACTTGGCTGGTACATGGGCCAAATGTTTCAATACATCATACTTTTGGTCTAAAGGTATGTGTTTCTCAATAGAAACATGTGGTTTTGTTGGTGCCTTAGATGTTGATGCTTTGGAAGTAGATGCATGTTGTATCGGGGTAGGAGTTGGAAATACTCCTAGTTTTGGAAGATTAGACTGACTAAGTCTATTTATTTTCATAGAGGAAAAAGGTGTAACCTCAAACTGATCCTCCAAAATGATTGTGACAGGATTGAATCTGACATGTGTGGAAGAAATTTTTTTTCTTTTTGAGCCCGCTAAAGGGCTATTCCACGAGTTTCTTCTGCATATACAGTTCTAGCAGGGGTAGGATTGGAATAGTGGCTTCTGAAATATCCACATCTTCACTTGTATCCTAGACCTCTATAGATCCCTCTAATTCTTCTGTTTGATATAGGGAACTCAGGCTCCTCAAGATCAAAATTGTGACTTGCATACAGATCTGTTATGTTAATCATTTTTATAGAACCAAAGGTCAACTCTTCATCTGATGAAGACACTGCCTGATGATCCATTTCTGGTTGTACGGTTTGGTGGGGCAGTTCACGTGCTTTTGAAGTAGATGGAATAAAATCTTCCAAAGTTAAATAAAACATAGTATTTGACACGATCTCATATTCTTCTCACTGCTACACATTTTTTGATTTGTGTCACCTATTTGGGGATTTTTCTTTCTGACGAAGGGTGTTTTGCTGTGGCAGAAATAGCAGAAGGCACCATTGTTTTATTCAATTGCATTCGTAAAATGGAACGAGTTTGGTTCATAATTTTTCTGACCATACAATCATCATATTTCTGTGCACTTTTTCTTTTGACTTCATGCCACTCGCCTTCTTCCTCTGTATCTGTAGCAGTAACACATGATACCTGGGCTGAATAACCTTTCAGTTTTACTTGTCTCGATTCCATCATCTTTTGTGGAAGGTATTTGAAGACAAAACACTCATTAATTGGATGCCCCAACATCTAATTAAATGGTCAATAGTTTGGGTGGTCTTCATCTCCTTCCTTGTTCGTTCTTTTGGGCCTTGGAAACTGAACCAGGTTGTTTTCCAAAGCCTAGATGTAGTAACCCAGAAATTGTTCATTCTGGAAGGAATAAACAATTTTTTTCAAATATTCAAATTGTTACTGTCTTTAATCTCTTTGATCATCTTAATGAGACATCCTCTATTGTTGACACTCAAAAGGTAGATACCTTCGATAATATGAAGGTTTTTAAGTGGAAGCAGGTACATGTGCTTGTTTAAGTGTATCTGTAGCAGTCTCTCCTCTCCCCATTCTCCTTTTGGAGAAAATGGAATTACATGAGTTTTAGCCTTAGTCTCTATAAGATAATATTCTACATTTTGAGATATTTATGTAAGGTATCAAAACCCACCTTTTTATTTCACAGGGATCAAAGGTGTGCATAATTCATCATGCAAATTTTCCACACATATTGGAAACAATTCGTCTTGAGGGAGTGTTAAGCTTAAGGAATGTGTCAATCCCTTCCAGCAAGCAATGAAATCTGAAAATCTTACATTTTCCATTTTCTTACAATTGGTAAGATAGAAAACTGTTGTCTTCGGCAATGTTGAGCGAAATTGAAGAGAAATATTTTACGGAGATCATCCCACCCAGTAATTGACCGGGACTGGGGGATTGTATACCAGACAAAAGAAGACCCTTGTAATGACTTCACAAAACACCTGAGCTTAACTACTTCTTGTTGTTGAGGAGTTACCATAAGAGGATCACAATGAGAAAAAAAATCTGTTAAATGTTGTTATGGATTTTCCAAACCATTAAAAATTGGGAATATATTACTTCGAAAATTTGATGGGGGAGGAATTGCATCCACCCATTCAGGGTAAGTTCTATGTTCTGGTTGAACTTATGAACACTTTCCTTCCATATTTTCCAACCAAGCTGTTAATGACTAAATTGTAATTATTAACTTATGAGAAACATCTGGTTGATATTGGACCCAAGCAGGTGAAATAACTGGAGTTTGGATAGGTGTGGTGACTGGTACTGAAACTAATGGTAGCACTACCGATTGTTGATGCGCATGACCTATAGGATTGGATCTGTGAGGGTGTACTTGTAAAGGAGTATATTATATATCCATCGTAGTAACTACAATGAATTCCCTGGACTGACTGAATCCATCATGCTTAGGAGGAATACTACCTTGGAGTAGTTTTATATTCAACTTCCTTAACTCCTTCATTTCTTCTTCCTGCTGTTCATACCTTTATCATAGTAAGAGTGATTGGCCTTCTCCAAAGGAAGGGTGGAATATAACCTGAATTTTACCCTTCTCCTTGGAATGTTTCATTTTGGAGTATAGAAGGGAATTACAGAAGGAAATGTCTTGCCCCTGGGCAGCCCTCTGTCTTCTGGTATGCACAACTTCTTCATTTATTTCTATGTGTACTGCTTCTAGAATAGGAACTTCCTCATCCGATTCCTATGAGTGCACCTCATGTTATGGGGGATCAGTGACAATGGCATTGATGACATTTATCGATGCATAATTCATCGCATCCCTTCTATCGGCATTTCTGCGATACTATCTTCTTACATTTCATTTATGAGACATTTCCTTTTGTTGATTTCATCCCTTAGGAACTTCTTGATGAACCATAATTTGGAGGGAATCCCCTGATAATTTGTCTCTTTGTTCTTCTTGTGGCTTCTTCAATAATCGAGAGAAGACTGAATTTCACTGAGGAAGAGATTGAGGATTTTTAAAAGTCCCCAGTCCAGTGGACTGGGGCTGTTCTTACTTTTCCTGCTCAACTCCTTTAATCCCATCTATTGATCCCAAGGGTTGGGCTAAAAGAGTCCCCAGCCTGGCTAGCATAGGTGGCTCTTGAGCTGCTACATCTGAAACATTCTTAAATGTTCTCATGATCTTGAGGACATTTGTCCAGAAATTAGTCGGATGCATCAACCTACATCCAATAAAATCACCTGGCTCAAATGACCATTGGATGATTTCTGACACTTCTCTCACATGATGATGTGCATGCTCTAAACAAGAAGCCTGTTCAATATACATATTTTCTTGATGCAAGGGTAATTAGACAACTTTTTCTTTGTATTCCTGACTTTGGGAAGAACAAGTTGAGGCATGTTCCTGATAAAACATTTAATTACACACAAAACCAATTGGATCTGGCTGGCCATGGTCAATAACATTGAATGAGACCATTTTTGGGCTGCATTGTGGACTAGAGAGTACTGTGATATGAATTTATCCATGAAAATCCCATCCCATGATACGAATACTGTATGGGGAACTGTTAATTAACCGGTGCAACCTTTTAAGTGTGCCAAAGCATGCACGCTAAAGGGCTCTATGCATCTTTTCATCCTTTGGATATTGTGAAACTGAGAGAGATTCCAAATCAATTTGGCACTGTAACCCTTCTATTATCTTAACACAATTTTCATATTCCTCATAAGATAATATTTTATTTTTCAAGTGAAAATGATTTTTTCACATGTTGAGAGGAATATCGTGAATAAAATCTTCTATCAACATTTCTGGAATATCATTTTGAGAGTCAGCCAAAGGCCAAAACATGACTCGTACATCACCTTTCGCTAGTTATTTTCTCATATTCAACACTTCCTTCTTATCATTCAATAATGATTTTTCTACCTGACTAGACCAAATTTGGTGCTTCTTTGTTGCTCTATCAGATTCAACAAGATTGGTAGAGAATTAATTTATCAAATTAGATGATGAATGAGCCAAGGATGGTTCAGAGAATGACCTACACCCTAGGCTACCTTCTGATTGAGAAAGTATTTCACCTGCTAGCAGTAAATCATCAGACATGACTGGATTCACAATTGAAAGTACCTCATGATAAGAGAGATTTCTAGTTACTGTATTTTCCTTTGAATAATTTTCTAGTCAATGAGAATTACTACTGTAGAGAAGAATTTCCCAAATAAATTTATCATCATGGGGAAAAACACCATGGTGGGTTACAAAAAAAGATTAAACCTTTTTCTCCTTGATCTTCTGGCCACACGGAGGGTTATTGTGGCTCTCATACGAAGATGATACATCAAGATCGACCAAACTATCATGAATCTAGCCTTCATGAGGAAGTGTCTGATGAAGACCTTCGAAATTATTGTTCCCATTATTGGAAAATTAGAGAGTAGAATATTGAGTTGCAAGAGATAATAGTCTGAGGGCTTCAAGAACTCCACCATTGAGCAAGGCCTTATAATAGATTGGCTCTTTATTTCATGACTGTGATGGATGAAAATTTTTGTTAGGCACCTTCTTACTCAGTTTTTAAACCACTTGAAGACGAAAGTAGTTATTATGTGTAGGTGCATGTGCCTTATCAAGGGAAATGGTCAGGTTAGGCTAATTATCTCCATTCAAATCAGGTGGATGTGTCTGACTTGATTGTCCGTATGACAATGGGGAGTATGCCCCACAAACCTCTTAGACTGAGACAGAGGTGTGTATCTATTACGGGGTGACATGTTGATGAGTCACTCCAATAATAAGGATAGATTTATGATTCCTTCCCTGTGATGTTGTAGAAGTTTTTATAATATTCTAACAGGCGTCTAGAATATGTGAAGGGATTTACTTATATTCTTTTACCATTGTTAGAATGTTCTTGGTGACTTCAGCTATCATAACAGGAATATACATCCATTCCATGCTTGGAGTAGGTGTGTATTCCAACTTCCTTCCTCCTATTATTGTTAGTGAATTCTGATAGTACTCATGTGTGGGGGCAGAAAATTGTGTCTGCCACCTGATTGTCATTAGAGCATTCCAATTGACATCTTCGAGTGCTACCAAACGAGACTGTTTGTTTGCCTTATGAATTTTAGGTGTATGTGCCTGTTGATTGTTCCCCACCACACTTTATTGGCGAGTTTATTTGGTTGCATTCAGACAAGCTTGCTAACTAGTAGATGAATTATAAACATGTTTATATGCCTTCCTATAATACTCTGCCGGAATTGCCTAGTGGGATTGGCGTGTTACTACCAAACAATTCTGTTGGGCAGTAACATCAGGATGGATGGGTGTATATGGACGCTCATTATTTTACATCAAGATATCTTGATGGACTTCTCCAGAGGGGGCAGAAGTAAGGACATGCTCCATCTTGACCGGATTTCACCTCTGACGGTCTTTCTTGAATGCTTGGGTTTGATGAACATAAGTTGAACCCCTAAAGGTGATACCCTCATCATGTTGAGGGTGCACTACCACAAAATTCTAGCGGCGATTGTTAATGGGATCCCTCGGGATGGAATCCTTCATTATTTAATTTAGGCCTTAAGTGACCTTTTCATTCACCTCACCATAATATGGGAGATACTGGTTATTTCTTTCCGGGGATAATGACCCGAAACGGTTGGAAATGGTGGTTGGCACCACCTGCTTATTGACCACTGGTTGTCGATGTCCAGACAAACAGAGTGGATTGTAAACTTGGAGGGATGGTCGAGTGGCCTACAGAGTTGGAATGGTACCATGTTGATGGTATTACTTAACCAATGAATTTGAGAACCAGCGTTAAAGACGCTGAGTAGGTGATTTCATCCTCAGAGCAGACGCGGATCTAGCAGGAGTAGCGGCCGAGGCATTCATAGGTGTGAATTTTACAAAATCCATTTTGTAATGTATAGGAATCATGGAAAGGAGTGCATGTTTGATATAACAGACATAATCAAGATAAAATTGTCCATACTAGATCTCTTGGATGAGCAGATATGTAATATATTGCTTTGCTGTCCCTCCCATTATGTTAAACAGAGGCCTAAAAAATAAGTAAAACATTATTTAACTTGTTTAAGGATTCACGTCGGGTTCACAATTTTTGTTTCTTTTGGAAATGGGGATGGCCTAATTTGTTTAAGGTTCAAACATTCCAATCGGTTTCTAAAGGGTTTATTCATAAAACCAGAAACATCCAAAGATTATATATCCATTTGGACCTACCTTCCAAAAGTAGGTACCCATTAGTTGTGGACTGATGATAATTAAGAATTTTCATTGGTCGAGAGGATGAGAGGTCTGACTAATCACACCTATTTTGGGGGAATTATTGTCTACTTCAGGAGACTCTTATATATTTGAGTTATGTTTTTGTATCCTTATTAATTTACCAAGAATGAAAATGTGTTTTTCCTTTAAATATTGAAATCAAGGATTGATATGTTTGAGATTTAGAGAATCTTTTATATGTATATGAGGTTCTTCATCAATAGAGAATCATCCATATTGATTTGAGATTCATAGTCAATGGTATCCTTCAATACATTATATAGAAATCTCTTTGTCATTATGATAACCATAATGGTTTTAAATCTACTCAGTGGGGAACTTGAAGTATATTCTCATTAAGAAAGATAGGGATTATTTTAGAGTTTGGATCATACCCACAGATGGGCTACCTATGTATCCTTGTAAGAAAATGAATCAGAACCCACATAGTTCAAGTGAAGATGCATGAAGTTTATGCATGATTAATGGACCCAAGAGAGTTGTCATAATTAATTTTACACTCTAAGCTCACTTGAGTCATGCTCGATGTGAGAAACAAGAGGTTTTAGTAAAACATGATGATTGTGCCATGAAAGATGCAATCATAATAAAGAATGTGGGGCTTAAGTATATATGATAGCCCAAGTAAATGAAGACAAAGAATTTTAAAAAATAAGCCTAGGAGCAGGGTCCATAATGGTGTTTGTACTTTTTGGAGATTTGGAATTTTAACTCGGGACATACTCCTGAAAAGGAAGCCAAAATAAAATAGGGACTTAGGATTGGGTTTTATTCCGGAAAAGGATGCCCAAATCAAAGGGGACATATAACTTGGGGCTTAATACTGAGTAGGAGGCCCAGATTAATGGAACTTATAAATGGGGATTACTCTTGAAAAGGAGTCCTAGGTTAAGAGAAATTATGACTGGGGCTTACTCTTGAGAAGGAGGACCAGATTAATGGAAATTATGACTGGGGCTTACTTCTGAAAAGGAGGCCCAGGTTTAGAAAGATTATGTCTGGGGCTTACTACTGAGAAAGAGGCCCAGGTTAAAGGGACTTGAGACTCGGGTCTTACTCTTGTGAAGGAGGCCCAGATTAATGGAACATGGGGCTTACTCTTGAGGAGGATTCCCATGAATAGGGAACTTGGGGTTTACACCTAAGGAGTATTCCCAAAGTTAAAAGAAATTAAGAATGGGGATTACTCTTAAAAAGGATTCCCATATTAATGGGATTCTTAATTTGGGGCTCAATCCAAAAAAGGAGGCCCATGTTAAGGGAAATTATGACTGCGGATTACTCTTCAAAAGGAGGCCCAGGTTAAGAGAAATTATGACTGGGGCTTATTCCTGAGAAGGAGGCCCATGAATAGGGATCTTGGGACATACTCTTAAGGAGGATTCCCAAAGTTAAAGATCTTCTCATCTTAAAGTATGAGGTTGAATGGAGGAAATATCTAACCTTAGTGACATAAAGTTATGTAAATCAATGGATTTTGAGATATTATCCACAGAATTCCTTTCAGATAAAGAAGCCAACAAAGGAAAAATTCCATAAATGGATTTGAAGAGGGTTTTGAAGGATAAATCTTGAAGAGGAGAGGTGACTTTGAGGAAATGAAGTCAATTAAAAGGAGGCGTGCATGTATTAGTCTGGAGTGCAAGTCCTGATCATGAAAGTATACTTGCACGATAGGAGTTCACATGGGGGACGAAGAACCTATGAAGTGATACTTGGGAGACTTTGAATTGGATCCCTCAATATCATCTCTGTAGGCTTTCATATGGGTGGCACGCAAGTTTCCTTGAGTGGTAAAGGCGGAACGCAAGTATCATCACTTCCCTTAAAGGGGTGGATTCTTAGGCGCGCAGGTATTGATGAGTTCTAATACTTAGGCCTCATTCTTCCTCTTTAGAGCTTCCATTATAGGTAGATAATTACCTTAGAGTTGTTTGGAAGACTTCAGAGGGAGACATGGCCAACCAGAGCTTGAATCTGAGTTTTGGATATTTTGTTTTTTAAATGGGTGGCCAACATGGGGTATTTATTGGCCACTGAGAACCTTGGGCGAAAAAAGAATAGGGCGCGCAAGTTACTTCTGCGACCCATATGTGGTGCCCAAGTGATTTGCATGACCATAAATAAACTTGTGCGACCCATGCTTAAAAGGTTCCTTGTTCATGCCTTTTTCAATTTTTGATGTTCTTCAATGGATGAAACTCTTTGTGTTTAAGTCCCTTTTCCATTCGTTAGACTCTATGACGGAAAAGAGAGTCAACAATCTCGGATCGCATATAAGTGGATGCCTATCAACTATAACTCCCACCAAACATGTCTCAACTACCTAATGTGTTTTATATATCACATCAGATAATTTCATACTAAACCCATCACATGTACACAATTTGGATGTAGTGTTGTTGGAGATTGAACTTTCCTATGAGGATTAGTTTATGAAGATTGAATATTATAGAGGCAATGATCAATGGAATAACACAATGGACCATGTCAAATAGATTTGGAGAATCAAAATGTTTGAAAAAGTAACAAGGAAACTATAGTAAGTGACCAAAAATATTTACCCTTATCTATCTTAGTGTGCAAGATGAAAATTTTTATGGAGAAATTAATGATGGGGGAAGACTTCAAAGACCCAATTTTTTTTAAACAAAATCGCCCTTCTGGTTAAATTAAATGTATTATTATATATTAGGGATATAGAAAACAAATTCACATATTTGGATTCATTATATCCTATCATATTTGAAATGCTATTAAGAATATTTTCCATTGATAATATAGACAATGAATAGTAATCATATGATTAATATGAATATCAGGTTTTAGAAAATCCAATTTACATAGACAAAGGATGTGATGGCATCATCTAGTAGGATCTAACCCTGTGAAACCAATTTATCTAAAATTTTGAGGTAGATAACATCACTAGTATTTTATCCTCACCATTCCAAATATGAGATCCAACATATTAAAAATGAGTGAAACCTATTATGGGAGATGTTCAAGCTCATCGAGATCATGGCCAAAACTATATACATCAAAAAACCCCATGAACGTCTCATCAGCACACACATTACTCTAAAGGGATTTTCTAGTGTAATATAGGTATATCTATGAATAAAATAATAATATGAATATTCATATTCATAAAAAAATTAATATATTTTCATCATAATATTTTCACATTGTTAATGATTTTACTTTTGATATAATAAAACACAGATTATATTTTTTAGGAATATTGATATTTAATTAAGGATTATATTTTGATTAATTAAGGTATTTAATACCAAAATAAAAATTTATTGATATATTTTTATTAAATAATTTCTATTAAATACAACGGATCATATACTTTTTATGAAGTAAAATGTAATTTTTATAAGGGATCAAAAAATATTAATGTCAAAAAATTATAAATTCTCAATAAATGTCAATTATTATTTAAGAAGTAAAAACCAACATATTTTTAAAATTATTTATATAAAATTATTATAATTTATCGAATTATAAACTCAAAATTTTTCAATGGTGATTATATTTTAATTTTATGAGAGTTCAATTTTTAGCTAGAAATTTAATACAATATAAATATACATATTATGTTATTACATCATAATGAACCGAAATGATGTAATAAATACAATAAATGGTATCCAAGACCAAATATATGTTTTTATATAATATGTTATTAAATTTATATCATTTTATTATTATTTTAAATCCACTGTGAATCCTCCCAAACAGATAATATATTTTAAGGTTTTAACATCATTTGTTTAATGATGTGAATCACTTACGCATCCGCAAGGGTAATATTTTAATAATTTAGGCCCTATATCTAATAAATTAATTATAACCACCATTGTTTGGAATAAAAAAAAAGAAAAACGAGAGGATTGATTGATTTTTTGGTTAAATTATTATTTAGAGTAATAAAATCTATGTTTTAGAAATGAAAAATAATTCACCAATTGTTTCAGATATAAACCCACACAATATCATATTTTCCATTATTTAAAACCCATATATAAAGACCTTACTTTTCCCTACACTCCCCTATGGTCATCCTATGATTCCCCCATGCTCTAATCATGCTCCTCCATAGAATTTGGAACCAACCTCTCAAGAAAAGGGATCCTCTCCTTCTCCTATTTATTAAATAATTTTCACTATCTTATATAATTTATCATCATATAATAAAACAGAGTTATGTTATTACATATCCCTTTTATAGTCCATTTTATTTCTAAATGATGAGATTCCCTTTTCACTCACATAAATCCCTCTCATGAACATTTAAGCATTAGAATTTTACTATTGAAATTTCTCCACAATTTTCGTTACCAAAAAATAATGTAGTTAATACCCATAGTTATTTCCTATAAAGACTATTCATATTTATTCACTTGTTACTCTCTTTCTTACATACATTCACGTGTTTCACACTCCACAATCATGGAATAATATGATGATGAATGATTCCATGTTGTATGATTTATATGAAACACTTATTCATGAGAATGAAATAATAGTGATAGGTGCGCAAGAAATTATATAACTCTTTAATGGATTTGGTAATATTTTAGTCTTATGATACATCATCCAAGGGATTAGGTATTTAACCAAATCCTTCTAGATAATTTTTTCATCATGATGTATTGGAAGTTTTCCTTGACCTATTTTTATGATGCAGTTTTTTATATTTTCACAACCTTTCCCATGTTGGGTTTATGATTATCTTTCTAGAGCATGCCTCATATATCATTTTTATGATTTTCACTCCTTTTATACTCTATTGATATGACTATTATCTAACATGTATTACTTCCTTCTTTTTATTCCATTTCCCCCTTACTTGGTTTTATAGATCACCCATTTCTTACATATGTCCCTGGGTTATTCCTTACAGTTTTAAGTATGATGGAATATTTTGATAATGTTAAGTATGATTTCAACAAATATGATGCATTTCCTAATTTATGCTATTATTTAATGTACCAAATTCCCAAAGAAGCTATATTTTTTTATCTTCCTGTTTGTATATTGTGTAATCTTATATATTAAATCATGAACTAATAAAAAATAAATAGAAGGGTTTTCATTATTTCCAACTAGAGGAAACATTGGAAGTCACATTGGATGAGAGGAGGGGTGTTGGATATCATCATAGAATATGGGGTGGAATTAAATACCTACTTTTGTATTCTCTTGTAATATTATGATATGTTCATGGGGATTTCCAAAATCCCAATATGGGACTGGTTAACCTAATAAAAAATTAGTTTTTGAATCCGTATAGATGTGGGAGATTGTTTTCTTATTGAAACCAATTTTATATATAAAAGGAAATAAATATGGTTTACATTATTTCCTATAAATGGGAGAAATCTTGTACTTTCCAACCATATGACTATGGGCTATGGTGTTTACTTCAATCCAGGAAGTAGATAGGCATTTCCATATTGGGATTCATCCTTTGAGAGGTGTCAAACATATCCAGTTAAAATAGTAATCAAATTTTACATAGTTCACTTGACCCATTTTTTGGTCATATGATAAGACTAAACCATTTAGTTTAACATTTTTTTCTATATATATATATATATGAGGGGTCATGGGAATTAAATTATAAGGTTAGGCCTCAAAATGGGTTCATTTGTATCTTACTTGTAACAGGACTCATGTCTTCATAGTTTAGTCTATCCTAACTCCGTTGATGGGTGGGTATAGATACTCACTACTCATTAGGGGTATTTCCCCAGATTTTATAAATATGGGAATTCCATTAGGAAAAACCCCTTAGTATGTGTCTTTTTGATAAGTCGTTTGAATCATGTTTTTGATTGGGTATTACACACTAATAATTCCTCAATTGGGTTAATTTTATAACTCTAGTGATATGATCATTGTAAATATGTAAGCTCACATATGTCATGATTAGCATGAGAAATAAGATAAAGAGTGATCGAAGACAATAAATAGGGATTTGTGACTCGTGGATGAGGTAAGTCCTAATAAAGTGTTCGATATTGAGCTCAAGGAATAGTTGTGTTTCCTTTATGTCTTTTATATAAACGGATTTAGATTCTTTATAGTTCAATTTATCAATATGCCACTGATGGGTTTATGTTTCTCAAGGGCATGGTCATGGATTACACGTAAGAATATTATTGTGTATAATCACACTTCTCCTCCGTTTATGGATGATAAAGGATGATAGTCTCATAAGAGAGTTTTTGGTTTATGAATTGGAGTGTTTGGGATATATAGGTACTTACACCATGGTGGGTTTACATTGGAGATACCAAACACATATCCTATGATAGATAGATAATGTTCACCCTAATCAGTTTATTGGGAAAGCGTATATGGAAATAGGATCTCATAATAACGTTACATTAGTTCTCAACCCTAGAACATTATGGAAAGTACTTATATGAAGGGTGAGTTCATGAACAAAGTCCCATAGTCATGGGATTACACCTTTTTAGAGTTCATAACCAAGAATTACTATAGGATGATGTTGACATGTCTATGGTTGTTGGCCCAATATGTTCATAGTGTCTTCCAAACATGTTCATAGTGTATGCCTAGAATTTATAATGTGTTTATTTAACATGTCTAGTGTTCTTCATGTGATGAAACCTTATATTTCATAGTAATTTCACAGGATAAATGATGACATGTATAAAGTATGTAACATGATCAAAGATGATATATCTATTATCATTCACTTGATAAATTTGGAAATATCTGATAGAGAACACGTGATTAAGCAGAATTATTTGGAAGACAATGTGTCACCTTGTTAATATTATTTAAGGTCACCAAAGAACCTAAATTACATGTTTATTGGACTTTTCATGACCTGTATGATATGTCCAAAGGTCACCACATGATTTGGCTGACATGACTAGAGGACTTCTGTGACATGGATTACAATTTTTATGGTAGTCAGATGATTTGTATGGAATGTCCAATGGACATCACCCAACCGGGATGATATTTTCATTAGTCATCACATTATATGTCTAAAATTTCAAATGTTAATTGAATTATAAAAAATGTTTCACATGATCTACATGATCCACATCCAAGATAATCAGAGAATCTATGTTTTCAATAATCATTGGTCATTTTAATCATTTATTTCATAAATGTTTAAATGTTTTTCTGTCTCTATATTTTTTAGGCATATAGAAATAATATTGATAAGAGGAAATTACATTACACGATCCATAAGGAATTCTAAAATCCCATCACATGATGAATAGGGTGATCACCTGAAGTGTGTAAATATATCATGCAATCTGTTATTCAATTCCATGTCTTACCTAGTTGAAGACTCTTGCAATAGCATTATTATGTAATACTAACGTTATTCACTTGCTTCTTCAGCCCTGTGTCTATTTTTTCTATTCTAGTGAGGGAATTTATAAGAATCTCTACCTTGGATCAACATCACATTGTAGGGTTCTTAACTCACATATTTTTTCTTGAGATAATGGATGGAGTTTCACATCATGTTTTTCACGTGACCCAACCCTTTTTCATACATGATGACATCATTGCATCACATGATAAAGAGTGATCACATGATCTCTCCATACATATCATATCTATTGAACCCAAGTATTATTAATGGGGTTTTGTATCAGCAAATTGATATAAAAAATATCCTTTATCCGATAAAATTCATATGTCCAATATTTTTTTTCAGGATTCATTTAGCATGTCAATGGTCCTTCACAAGATTATACAAAGATTATTAGGTCCCATCATAAGATCATGGTGGAAAATTGTATGGCCTTCACTTGATCAATAAACTGATGACGTGAAGTGTATAACCTCTTCCTATGAAAAATAGTGTAACACTTCTTCACGTTGGGGTACCATTTTGTTAGTTTTTATTTCTTAAATCATATGTTATTCAACCATCTATTAACTATCAGGGTGACACATGGTTAAATGGACATATGCAATGTCAATAAAATGGTAAATGTGAAATGTTCAGTGTCATTCACCTGATGATGATGACGTATCCCTAATGCTTTAACGTGATCAATAAACTAATAAAATGAACCACATCAACGCTTTACATCAAAACAAATATAACTCCCTCCATATGATGCTTCCATATTTTTCACCTTTTATTTTATGATCTCGTTGGATGTTCTTAGGTTACTATTGTTTGAAATGTAATGTAATAAAGATATCTATTTTTGAATCCCCTATATGATTGGATTTAACATTCTAGGGAACATTTCAATATCAAGCTATCATATTATAGGGCCTTCACATGATTGATAATCTGACCATTAAAATATTTTAACTCCTTCACCTAAAAAATAATGAAACTCTCTCCATATAAATTTTATTCCTTTTCTAGATTTTATTTCATGAATGGATTTTTCAATTGTGTAGTAATTTTTATCTATCATAATTCATGATTAAAGAGACTCATATGATGGACTTCGCTTGATTAAGTGGTATGCCTCATGGGGCATTGTATGATCAATTAGGTTTCTTGATAAGGATTTACATGATTAGAGATAACTTTCTAGTAGACATATCATGACAATAATGGTTCATCTAGTAGACCTCATGAGATTTTTTTGGTTCATTGGATTTATTTGGTGTTATAAATTAACAAATTTGGTGTAACATCCGGATCATTTATAAATGAAATTCCCTTTTGGAGTGAATTAAATTCCCTATTATGTAATGTGGTTATAGAAGACATATGCACTTATTTAGTTATATACCGTGTGATTAGAAATATTATTAACCATCATACCATTTATGATATATCTACTGAATAGATATCATAATATTTGTATATATTAAGGTTAATGATAATTCCAATTGACACAGATGAGAAAAAATCATTGGCATTGACTAGTGGAATCATATCGTATGAATCCCATTTATTAGAGAATAAAAGTGGGATAACATGACAATTATTTTCCCTTGGAATAAACAAAGAAAAGATTGAATTACTAAACCATTAATGAAACATTTTATTTTATGACCTCAAGCACCTCAAGATCATGACCCAAACCAAATTCACCAAACTACCCCATGGGAATCTCACTATAGCACACCATACCCATCGAGAGTTCACTAGTGTAATATAGGGATATGAATCTCAACCCAAACCCAATGAATATTTTTATTTTCATTTTAATAAAAATAAATATTATATTTATTCCTTATATTTTTACATTATAAATAATTAAGTATGGAGTTTTTTAAAAAATTGATCTTGATGTGATAAAAATCGAATATTATTTTTTGGATAATATATAGTTTTAATTAAGATGTTAATTTTTATTAATTTTTTATTTTTTGATATAATTTTTTTAATATAATAATTTTATTAATTTATATATATTAATTATAACTTATAATTTATTTCTAAAAATATAAAATTTATTTGTATAAGATTAATAAAGCTATTTTTGTTTAAATACCAGAATTTTTCAATAAATAAGAATTTTAATTAAATATATGAATTTAAAATAAAGATATTATTTTTTCATAAAATAAATATTATTTTTCGAATTATAATGTCAAAATTGTCTCATAGAGAACTATTCCTAATATTAATGACATCCAATTCTTTTTATAATAACATAATAGAGTATAAATATATGATGTGTATTATGACATCCTAATAAATCAAATATAATTTAATACATTACATGACATTTTTCCATGACCAAATATATATTTCACCTTCAAAATTATTTTCCTTTGAGGTTATTTTAATAATTTTCGAACTACTTTATTAAACCTCAAAATTATATGTTTTATATTAATGTATTAAAAAATTATTTTTAATTATTAATGGAATACACATCAGCAAGTGAGTAATTTTAATGATTTAGGTTTATGGTAATATTAAATAATTAATATCACGCCTATTTTTCAAAAGAAATTGGAAAAACTGGAACATGTTTGTGGTTTTTATTACATTATGATATGAAGTCCAAAACCTATGTTCGGGCTATAATAAAGGACTCCCATCTATTTTCCAATATAATCCCACCAAATACCACATTTTTCCACAAAAAATCATTATCAAACTAAAATAATAATTATTTTCTTATCCATATCCCTCCCATGGTTCCACATTTCTATCAAAAAACACCTCCTATGATTTTTGGAAACACCCTGTTAGGGTAAGGAACCTCTACCACTTCTTTTCCACAAAAGATCCTTATTTTTATTTAACCTTTTTAACAAAAATTTTATATGTTTTTTTCAATTAAAAATTTTCTTTTACTATCAAATTTGTGTTATTATAATGATTTACCATTCATTCCCTCTCATTATAACCTTTACCTAAGTAGTTTCCAAGCCAAAGTATAGGATCCTCTGATTCTCTTTTTTATTTAAGAACCTTCTTTATGTAATTAAAATTTTCTTCCAATTATGATTTATGGGATATTTTTTAAAACATATATCATACTGAAATTATTATTTCCATTTTATTAGAGTCCTCTTTCACAATCATTAATCCCACTCATGATTAATTATGTACTCTCGTAATGAAGCAAAAATTATCCTGTGATTTTTCAATGTGGAACATTAATTCAAGCACCCTTTTTGTCTAATCCTTTTAATTAAAAATTATTCATGTCTTATTATGTTATTAGATATCCCGAATACTATTTTTATGACATACATGTGATTATATAACACTTTTACTATCCTGAATCCTACTCATGATTCATTATGTAACCTCGTTACACCGCCAAAATAATCCTTTGAACTTTCCTTGTCAAACCATTGTATTATGAATACCATCATAATTTCTGCTCAAGGGTATTTACTTAGTCATACATATAATTATTTTATTTTACTTAATTCTCTGTATATAGTCTGCAGACTTTAATATTGAGATTAAATGTCTTGAAATATGATATTCTATTGAATGATCTATGTGGAATATTTATGCATGTACAAGATATAAAAGAGGTGGGTAAAACCAGAATTATATACTGTTCTAATAAAATGGAAAATGTTTTAGTCTCGTGATATTTCATGTACAACATTTTAGAGTAAATCTAATCCATTCAAGGCATTTTTCCACCATGTTATGACTTCTTGGCAGTTTTCCTTGACCTATGTAGATGACGTAATGTTTAATGTTGTTCCAACATTCCCATATTTCCTTTGTGTTACCATGTTGAGTCATGCCATATTCATTAAGAATAATATTCTATATCAATTTATGTTCTTTTTAAATTAGTGTCTACTAAAATTTAATATATTCATTATATTAATATTTTTTTATTCACTTAATACAATTAATAAATCCCCCATTTCTTTGGAATGCCCCTAGTTTATCCTAGGATATTTTAATAGAGAAATGTAATATTAATATTCGATTAAAGTAGTTTTCAATAATTCCTTGGTATCCATATTTCATGTTGATTTGATATGTACCTAATCTTGTAAAGACACTGGGATTCTCGATCTTCTGGGTTGTACTATGTGTGCTTTTTTATAATAATCCATGAAATAAAGACTATTAATTATAAGGATTTTTATATAATGTGTGACACCCTGAGATTTTATGAGGAATATTCTTTTTAATTTCTTTGATATCATTTATTGTACACTACACCAAGATTATCTTGTGTTATATGCAACACTGTATTAGCTTGTATTATACACAAACGGTATACTTGGCTTGTGTTACACGCAAGAGCGACCTTCCTCGATAGCTTGTGTGATACGCAATACCAAGTTTCACTAAACAATGATATATTATAATATTATTATGAACTATCCATTATGAATTGTATTAACCACATTTTAAACATTATCATTCATCTTACACATTATCCAGAACATGGTATGAGAACAAAATAATTTTTTGGGTAAATATATATTTTTCAAAAAATGTAGTTTTGCATCATTTTGATTATGTACCCACTTTAAATCTAGTTTATACATGTTTATAAGTTCAATTTTACAAATTAAACTTCTTACTTAGAATCAGGATATAAAAATTTACTTTGGATAGTTTATTTTTATTTTTCTGATAAGTTTCTTATTGTGATGAATAGTAAAATATTCTAAATTTTAATTGACAAAAACTTTTTCAAAAAAATAATTAATATGGTTACAATATATTATTGAATTATTTTACAGTATAAATAGAATTTATTTTTACCACTAAATATAAATTATGTCATTATTATTAATTTTACATTGAATTCATAGGTAAAAACATTCCAATCTTTTGCAATGTTTTAACTTTTAAAACTCGTTTTCTCAACAGCAGGATTAATTTCAAATTAAATAATACAACTTCTGTGTTTTTAATTTGAAAAAATGGATTCCGTATTTGTAATCATTAAGTCCAATTTATGTTAATAGGATACTTTTTATTTTATGTCATTATGAATCGTAACTATGGTAGATTTTATTTACAATAGTTAAAGGTAAATCAGGTAATTAAGGGTAAAAATAATATTATAGAATTACTATAAAACTAGTATTAGTATAATTGTATGATTATATTTCTTCCTAAAATATACTTGGGTAAAAAAAATTCTTTTGGAACGCACTTGGATGTGATTAAGACCTTTAATTTATTTTATTTAAAGGAAAGTGAAATATGTCTCACTAAAACATTAATAATTAATTTATTTTTAATATAATGTTATATAGAATATAAATTCTATTTTAAATAATCATTAGAAAGATAAATTTTTTTCTTCATAATTGGATTTTTCTTAATTTTTAATAAATATATAATTACCTTAATAACTTATAAATTAATGATGAGGAAATTATTTATTTAGTGAAAAATTCAGTAATATAGTTTTTATTAGAATAATAATACCCATAAAAAGGACCCAAAACATGCCCAAACCTTATTGGGAAAGTATATCTATACCTTATACATCTATGTGTCTACTTTTGGACACTTTGGATCCTTATAAAACTGATTATGACATTTATATTATTATTTTTTAAATAATGTCAAAGTTGTCACCTTCATACATTAATAATGATAAAATTTTAAAAGATGGTTGTTTTAGAAGATAAATTCGACTTAAAATATTCTTATGAAAAATATTAGATTTTAATTAATAATAGTATTTTATTTTTAATTTTTATACAATAATTTAGTATAATAAATAATGAAAAACAATGTTGTAGTAATAATTTTATTTAAAGAAATATAAAATAAATAGTTTTTAAAATATTAAAATAAATATTATATGAACTAATTAATGTGTTGCACAATATTTCTAGTTTTATATGATTTTTTGGAATCTATTAAATATTTTGGTTCGAACATATATTTTGTGTGGATTTCATTTAAATTCAAATACCTAAATAGTGTTAAAATTGACACTATTGATATTTTTTTAAAAATAAGATATTATTAAATTTCTTAAAAATCACAAAAATATTAAAAAAAATTAAAATTCAAATTTATATTGCCTAAAATTTCATAAATCATCCAATTATAGACATTTAACAAAAATAAGTAATTATTTATTACAATTTAAAATTTAGAAAATTATTACCACAAATGAGATTAAATATATTATATTAGGGTAAATCAAAATGATAATCTATATAATAAAATAAAAACATATCTAAATTTGATTGGTTGATTATATTACATCCTTATCATATCTCATAGCCTAATTTGAGTCACTTTGGAAGTTTTTATGTGGGATTTGAGTTTATTATTAATTAATAATTTGGACGTTTCCAAAAGTCCTCATCTCTTCTCTTATAAAAGTGAACCTCCTTCCTATCCTCTTCACAAAATTTTAATTCTAAAGCTCGGAAAAACCCTATCCATCTCTATTATACACACCCCTAGACACATACTATAGGTCCTTGTTTTCTTTAAAGACCAACTTTATTTCTATAAGTGGAGGTTTAGAAGAGGCGCGTCGAAGAAGAGGTAATATCCTTTACCGATTATTTCAAATTTATTTATTCTTATACATCTTCTTCTTTAGTTATTTCATTGTAAAGTAACAACATAATTATAACTAATGTACTTATATGTCATTATGAATATGGAAAACCCTATTTGACTTTCTATCCATCCTATGAAAATAGAAATCACCACGCGTGCGTGCGTACGACTTACCTTCTCCACGCTATGGTGTAATCTTTTTTTCCACCACCCCTTACTTGGATGGGTATAATGGTAAAAATTATAACTATATATTATAATTATAACATAATAATAATTCTGATATATAATATTATCCACTCTATTTCCAATCAATAATTATGGGAACGATATCATCGCTCGTGTGTACGTACGGATTACCGTATCCACAAAACGATGAGATTCATTCTCCATGTTAACAATTCAAGAATGATTATATAATATATATAATAAGTAATCATGATATATATGAAATATTAATTCTACTAATTTATATATATATATATATATATGTAATTTACTTCTATTCAATTTAATAAGGAAATGAAAAATCATTCATGCGTACGTACGACCTACCGTCTCTATGAACGATGTATTTCATTTCATTTATCGATCTACTATATATAAATATATTCTAAATATATATTATATATAAATAATGTTTTAAATTATAGAATAAACTAATCATGATCTAAATAATCATATGAATAATTACAAGTCAAAACACGTATGATAAAGGAAACGATTTTACCAAAAACGCTTCTTTAACATGGAATTGACAAATAAATGGGTAATATAAAGTCATAAGTGAATCACATATGATATCATAAATATTATTATTATGGTTATGTTATAATTTAATAATTTGTTTAAAGCCACTATACAGGAGTCTTGGACACATAAAGAAGAAATTGGACATATGGTAAGGGATAATGTTGCAATATCATTTTTATCCAAGATTGCTTATATGTAAGTATTTACTGGGGTTATATTTATCATCCATGACTGTGTTTAATAAAAATGTTTTCCTAAAATATTTACTATTCTTCCATGTATGTTTAAAATCATTTATACCCCTTTTTACTTTTACTAAAAGGTTTGGAAGGAATCTTTATTTTTTTTTACCATACAAGGTACATTTTTACTTTTCTGGAACAAGTATGAGGAGAATTTTTTTAACTTATACGACATGAACGGACATTTAGTTTTCATAACACCTTATTTCCATGAAGCATACAGTACATTATTTCATGATTATTTTCAAAAAAACCCTTTTATTTTAAAACTGCAAAGCATTTAGAGAAAAGAAAATGAATTTGAAGAAGAAAGGATATTTTCCTCAAGAATTCATTTCAAGTGTTTTATCAAAACTATTTTTCTAACTAAGATGAAATTATTATGGTTTTGTTTGAAGTATAATGTCTCTATTATTTAAAAGGTTTCATTTTTATTATAATTAAATGATATCCATTTTTTTATATGGATTATTTTATGATGGGAGTATGTTCATGAAACCCATTTTATTCATTAGGTTATGAAGAATGATTTATGTTTATTTTGTGGAACATGTAAAAATGATTTCATTATGAGATTTAGAGAACCTATATCTCCCTCCAATTTATTTGGTAATGATTTGTATCTCATGATATAGACATGGATGGAATTACAAGTGAATCTGGTTCAGTAATACAGGGCTGGAACGACAAGTAAATCCAGTTGAGTAATGAACTTTTTCCACTATGACGGTCTTGGAAGTAATTCCTTGACTACTATGGAAATCATAACATGTGATTAATGGATTCCACAATTAAATGATTTATTTCATGCTATTTTATCAAGATTAATGTTCCTTTATGATCAATTACTTACGTACTGCCAAGATTTATTTCACAACTCTAGATTTTGATGATTAAACATTATGTTTATGTTTTTATGTTCAAATGAATATGGTTTGTTTTATTTTCTCCATGCTTACCCATATTGAGAATTTGTGCTCACCCTTTTTATGTTTTCTTTTCCCCATGATATAAATAAAGGTTTTAGGTAAGAAAAAATGGGGAAGATCTTTATAAGAGATGTTGAAGAACTTTCACCCTGATTAGAAGATTTTGTTCTGACTTTCCAAAGGCACTAAACTATTATAGTCCATAGGTGTCTATTTTTGTTATGTATTAAGTATTCCGCAAAAGTAATGTAATTTCCATTTATGTCAAGCTTGGGTCTCTATAGTTGCTATTAGAGGAAAGGTTTAGTTAACCCTTTGAAACTAGGACGTGAAAACATTAGTGAGATCCCTAGAGATATTTATATAGTATGTCTACAGATGTCTGTAATGATAAGTATAAAGTATAGGTTACAATAATTTAATTATGATCATGATCATGAATAAACAAGGTTTAGACCTAAGATGTTAGAGATTGAACATACTCACCCTTGATTATGTTGTTTTCCAAGTATAATTTTTTCCGCTCACGCTATTCTTTTTGTGTTTTAGAAAATTTCTAGAAACAGGAAGATTCATGTTAATCGAGAATATGATAGAAAATGGAATGATATTCATCATGATCAAGCAAATAAAACGGGTTTGGAAGGTGAAACATCGTTAATATGCTTAATCAGAAATCTCATAATATGATCAATAATCTCAACTTTGGTACATTTAATGACTCATCTAATTAGAGAAAGATGGATTTTCATGATGATAATAGTGGAAATAAAGGTCAATTTTCCTCTTGTAGGTCATGTGGGAAGAGAAATAAAGGGGAATGTTTCAAAGGTACTATAAGATGCTTTAGGTGTGGAAAAGAAGGACACAAATCTAGTAATGGCAATGGAAAGGGTTCAGTTAACACAATTTACAAGGATAATGGTATTTATAAGACATCAACAATGGTTAAATGTCTTAAATGTGGAATGTACGGGAATTATACAAACCAATTCCCTTTGGGAAAATCTCATGAATAGAATCTGTATGCTCGTATGTGTAGTATTTATGTGAATGATGATGAAGAGACTAAAAATGATATGTGAGATGAATGAAGTGTTGAGGAATAAAATGGTGAAGCTCGATCAATGGATTAAGAAGGTAGTGGAATGATTGTATGTTTATCAAGATTAATGTTGTACAGGTTATTTAATGTTACAATGGAATAAAGAAACATCAAAGGATTGTTACACTATTTTTTTCCTAAAGTATTTTAAAGTATATGTTGAATGGTACTGGTAACCATGAAATGTTATATAGATATTGTTTCAAAGTAGATGATATGCACATAATGAAGGGATAAGGATAAAATATTTTTTGGATATTATTAATGAGCTCATGACTGATATAAGGACAGAGTGATAACAAGATTTGAGTATATAAAATTTTTGGGATTTTTTTATGTCAAAAGGGATAACTTTTGACAGCATTCGTGTTTTCACTATGGTTTTATGATAATGCATGTATCAATAATACATGATTAAGGTATTCATGTGTTTCGGATGTGACCAACATGATATATCTTATGATATACAGGGGATAAATGATGGTATTCCCATGCTTCATAGATGTCCTTTCAAGTAATCATTTTTTGTATACTATGAGATTGGACATAAGTATTTGGATAAGCCAAAAGATTGGAATAGATTATGTTAGACATCAGATAGTATTGTTTAAGGCTAGAAATATTTCATATTATTTTAGGAATTTAGTAATAGTGTAGTTTTAGAAAAAGGACAACTCGTAGGAAGGGTGACAACCCTTCGCGTCAAACCAGGTTGCAGGAATTGAACCCAAAACCGATGTGTGATAGGTATTTATCACCTACCCCAGGCCTAGAGGAAGTCCCTGGTTAGTATAAATTAGTTTTATTTTATTAAGAGGTATGATAGATGAGGTATAAGTTCATTTTTGGAATCATATACGGTTAATATCACTATACATGGACTTATGTATATTTAAAATTTTGTGCTAAAATTTTTTGTGATAGAGATATATGGAAAGACCTATAATTCTATCGTATTATCTACTAATACTTCAATAATTCCAAATTCAACTTCATTTCTTTAAATAAAATATTATGTTTAAATTATTCATGGAATTACCAATGATGATTTTACACTAAAATCATGTATGTTTTTATCCTAATGCAAAAATTCAACAAATTTTGGGAAATGAACATGAAAACCAAAAAAGATGTCCTAGTACCCTCATATCCAATGAATCAGATGGTACCATATATCATCAAAAATCTATGTTTTTTCAATTGTTGGATTTTTCATAGCCATGTTCTCTACCACTCTTCATAAGAACATGATGATTAGATTTCTCTTCCATATCCATATATTCACCTATATTCTCTTATGTGGAAACCTAGTGTTGAGTTACTTTGGGTGACCATTATGTTTATAAATTTATTCTTTAAAATTATGTTTTATTATTCCTTTTTACAAAGTTGGTTTCATTGAAAAAAACTTTTAATTAGTAAACAATTTATAACCCCGACGAATTTCAAGGGCGAAATTCATTTTAAGGGTGGTAGAATAAAACACCCCAAGATTTTATGAGAAATATTAATTTTAATTTATTTGATATCTTTTTTTGTATGCCACACCATTATTATCTTGAATTATACCCAACACCAAATTAGCTTGTAGTATACAGAAACAATATTCTTCGCATGTGTTACATGCAACAACGACTTTCCTCGATAGCTTGTCTGGTATTCAATACCGAGCTTTACTAAACAATGATATATTATAATATTATTAAGAACAAGCCATTATGAATATTATTAACCACATTTTGAACATTATCAATCATCTTACACATTATCCAGAACATTATATGTGAACAAAATAAATTTTTCATGTAAAATAAGTATTTTTAAAATAATGCAGTTTTGGCTCCTTTTGATAGAGCACTCACATTAAATATAGTTTTTTACATGTTTATAAGTTTAATTTGAAAATTTAAACATTTTACATAGAATAAGGATTTAAAAAATTACTTTATATAAATTTTTTAAATTTTTCTGATAATTTTCTTATTGTTATGAATAGTTAAAATTAGCTAAATTTTAATTGAAAACAAATTTTGTCATCAAAATAATTTATATGTATAAAATATATTATCGAATTGTTTTAAAGTATAAATAAAATATATTTTTACAACTTAATATAATTTAAGTCAATGGAATTAATTTTGAATTTAATTAATAGGTAAAAACATTTCAATCTTTTACAATGTTTTAACTTTTAAAACCCTCTTTCTCGTCAGATGGATTAATTTTAAATTAAATACTAAAAATTTTGTGTTTTAAATTATGGAAAATGGATTCCATATTTGGAATTAGTACATACAAATTATTTTAATAGGCTACTTTTTATTTTATGTCATTATGAATAGTAACTATAGTAAATTTTATTTACTACAGTGAAAGGTAAATCAGTTAATTAAGGGAAGAAATAATATTAAAAAATTACCATAACACTTGTATTAATATAATTGAATGATTATATTTCGTCCAAAGATATACATGGGTAGAAATTGTATCTTATGGAATGCACTTGAATGAGATTAAGACCATTAATTTATTTTATTTAGAGGAATGTGAAATTTGGCTCACTCAAAGTTTAATAATTAAAGTACTTTTCATATAAGGTTATACAGAATGTAAATTCGATTATAAATACTCATTTGAAAGATCAAATATTTTTATTAATTATGGTAATTTATTTGTAATTTTTAATATATATATAATTACCTTAATATCTTATACATTAATGATGTATAAATTATTTATTTAGTGAAAAATCAAAAATATAGTTTTTACTAAAATAATAATACCCATCAAAAGGACCAGAAACATGGACAAACATTATTCATAGAATATACCAATACCCTAATCATACATGTGTCTACTTGTGGACCATTTGGAGCCTTATAAAAAAAAGATTATTACATTAATATTATTTTATTTAAAATGAAGTCAAAGTTGTCACCATCAAACTTTAATAAAGTTAAAATTCTAATAGTTGGTTGTTTTAGAAACTAAATTCGACCAAAAGTATTCACAATAAATATATTGTATTTATTTTTATCATAGTATTTTATTGTTAATTTTTATGAAATAAATCATTATATTATATAATTATATAAAATTTTGTAGTAACTATTTTAACAAGAGAAATATCAAGTAAATAGTTTTAAAAATATTAAAAAAAATATTATATTAACTATTTAATGTTCTCTATGAATATTATAGTTTAATATTCTTGTTAGGAATCTATTAATTATTTTCGTTCGAACATATATTTTGTGTGGATTTAATTTAAATTGAAATAAATGAATAGTGTCAAAATTGACACTATTGATATTTTAAAAAATTAACATATTATTAAATTGTTTAAAATCACAAAAATATTTAAAAATTATAAATTTTAAATTATATGGTCTAAAATGTCATAAATAATCCAATTATGGAAAATTCACAAAACATAAGTAATTATTTATAACAATTTAAAATTTTGAAAATTATTACCACAAATAAGATTAAATATATTAAATAAGGATAAATCAAAATGATAAGGTTTAAAATAAAATAAAAACTTCTCTAAATTTGATTGGTTGATTATATTACAACCCTATATTTTCTTATATTTTAATTTTATTCACATAGGATGTTTTTATGTGGGGTATGAGTTTATTATTAATTAATATTTTTGTGGATTCCAAAAGTGCCCCTCTCATCTCTTATAAAAGGGACCCTCCTCCCTCTCCTCTTCACAACATTTTTTTCCTTCAAGAACGCCCAAATCCTATCCATTTATATTCTAATCTTCCCCATAAACATAATTGAGGTCCTGGTTTTCTACAATGACCAACATTAGTGCCATAAGAGGAGGTTTAGAAGAGGCACGTCGAATAGATTATGGATTATGTTATGATGGGATGTTGTTCATGAAACCCATTTTATAATTTGGGTTATAATGAATGGTTTATGTTTGTTTTTTCGAACACGTAAGAATTATTTCATTATGGGATGGGTGGGGCATATATCTCCCTCCAATTCATTAGGTAATGATTTATATCTCATGAGATAGACATGTATGGAACAACAAGTGAATCTAATTCAGTAATATAGGGCCGGAATGACAAGTAAAACTGGTTCAGTAATGGACTTTGTCCACTATGATGGTCTTGGAAGCAATGCCTTGGATACTATGGAAATCATAACATGTACTTAATGGATTCTATAATTACATGTTTTATTCCCATGATATTTTATCATTATTAATTTTCCTTTATGATCTACGCCTTATGTAATGCCATGATTTACTTCACATATCAATATTTTGATGTTTAAACTTATGTTCTTGTTTTTATGTTCAAATGTATAAGATTTGTTTTATTTTCACCATGAATACCCTTACTCAGCATTTGAGCTCACCCTTTTTATTAATTCTTTTCCCCAGTATATAAATAAAGGTTTTATGTAAGAAAACAAAAAGGTGAAGATCTTTATGAGAGATATGGATGATCTTTCACCATGATTAGAAGATTTTGTTTTGAGTTTCCAAAGACACTAAACTATTACAGTTCTTGGGTGTCTGTTTTTTTATGTATTAAGTATTTTGAAAAGTAATGTATTGTCCATGTATGTCATGATTGGGTCTCTACATAATGTGAATTGTGTTATCCCTTCACATGATTCCAATTTCATTTATTTTTTTGGGAAAATAAAACCTATGCTCCGAGTATTTATTCAATCATAAACATTTTTATGCCCATTTGGATTGATTTAAGTATCATTTTTTGAAACAAATTTTTTATTAGAGTATAAATAAACATTTATTAGAAAATTTATTTATTCCAAAATCAGATTATATACTAGTAGAAGGTTATTTCACTGAATGTTTATGAAAAAATATTTTTTATCTAATTTTTATGTTCATTTATAGGAAAAAAAATTATATTTGGTAATTCATTTGATATTTATTTATCAAAGAGTGCATTAAATCAATATAGAATTAAATATATTAAATTTAATTATCTCTTTATTTGTAATCATGTTAAGAAAGGATATATGAGTTTAGAATATGTTTCATTTTATTATTATTTAACTCGTTTTTCACTAAACCATAAGATGTTGATATTTATTAAATGATTAAGTATGAACATAGTATGATGAAAGTATGATTTTAATTTGATATAATAAAATATAGTGTCAAATAATTATTACTTATATCTACCTATTTTTTGGGATCATATATAGTTATATGTTTTCTTTTACAAGAGTATTTTTATGAAAATATGATCACTGTTATATTAATTTCTAGATGAAAAGGTTGAAATTTCTTGAAAGTTTTCTCTATTTTAACATTTTTGTATTATCTTATTGTTTCGTTATCTTCTTCAATGTGAACTAATTAATGAGGATTTAAACTTCTTAATTCAATATATTAACTATTTATTTTTATTAATTATTTAGAATATTTAATTATAGGTAATATTATTTACTTTCTGATTATTTTAAAAATTTGGGAGTGTTTACGTGTTCTAAATTCATGGTTTTTTAATTATCAAAAAGGGAGAGGTTTTGGAGTTGTTACATTCCATTTTTTTGTTTCTTGATAATTTCTAATTCTCCTCTTGATTTGTAAAATTCATCTTTTATTTATTTTTTATTCCCTCAAACAAGAGTTTGTAAAAGAAAAAATGATTCAATGTTTAAAGCTTAAACTACATTTAGAAGAAATAATAGTTAGAAATTTTTATATTATTCAATATTTATAATTTATGTATTCATTAATAATTTGTTCATTATTATATTTCTTATTTTTTATCCATTAATTTTTTTATTTTTAATTTATGCTGATGTAAATTTTTTACAGCCAAAATTGAAGAAGATTGAAAATAATATTTTTTTAACAATTTCTAAATAATTATAGAAATTCTAATGTCTTAAGAGATTTCGGAAGTCTTACAATGATTTTAATGTCTTAATTGAATTATAAATTATTACATATATTCCTAATTAATATGGAAATTATAAATTCTTAAAAGATTTTAATGTCTTATAGAAACTATTTTTGAAGTCTTATAGATATTCTAAATAGTTGTTAAATTTTAAAGTCATATGATGTTTTTAAGTCTTACAAAAAAATTAAAATCATTATGAAAACATATATGTATAATAATATTGTGTATCTTATAAAAAACTAAAATCTATTATGATATGAACAAAATTTATTATGAAAGATAATTATATTACATATGATTCTATATTAAAATTATATTATATATCAAACATTGTTTCAAAAAAAATTAAATAGTTATTCTACGTTAAATTATGTTATCAGTTGTTTATGATTAAATTTTTATTACAAAACAATTACCTTATTCATATCAGTAACAATATTTTGGAAAAAGTGTGTAAAGTTAACTTGAATTAAAATGGGTTTTTTGAATTAAGATGTTTCTCACATATTTCAAATCATTTATGAAGAATGAATATTCAAAATTAATTTTTTTAAAAGGAATATAATGATTTTTTATGGATTATTCAACGTGTTTTGAATATGTATTCATGACAGATTATTATGGAGATTATTTAAATTTTGTCTAATGATTATTATTATTATTATAAAGGATTGGAATACTCTGATATAGTTTTTTATTACACTGGTAAAATTTTAGAATGTTGACTATGTATTAATGATTTTAAATCAGAAACAATATTTGTGGTGAATACCATGGTTAATGTTATTATATATCTTTTGGAATAATTCTAAATATTATAATATGTATAACTATTATATATTATTTTTTAAAGGAATATAAAGAAAAAAATTAACGTATTAATACATGATACAATAGTGTGATGTTTATTTATATTAGATAATTGTTGGAATAAATTTCATAAAAAACATAAGAACTTTTTTAGTCAATAATAACATGTTTTTTCAATATTGAAAGAATTATTCAAAGGCTAGTAAATCTATTATAACTATTCAACCTTACCTATTATTGACCATTTTTTGGGGTGTTCTTTGTAAATTATTATATATTACAAGGATATTTATTTATTTATTGTATTATTATTTTCCTTATCATAAATAGTTTTTGACTAGTTTTACCTCACCAAAAGGTACATTTTTAAATTTGGTTTGGACTGTCCTTTGAAATTTAGGTTTTTGGGGTTTTATTTCCACTATAAGAGGTTGTTTTTTATGAAATTGTGAATCCCCATAAAAATTTAAGAGTATTAGTGAATAATTATCACAACTAACCAAGGGTACCCTTTATATTTTCCCCTATTCTTCATGTGGCATGACCCAAAGGTTGTTCCCAGTTCCTATGGGATGGAAACTAGTGCCAAGTATGAAATATACACCATTTAATAAATATTTTTAATTTTGAATCAAGAATTAAATAATGAACATCCATATTGAAATATTTCATTACCATTACAAACATTTTGATACCTTAGAATGGAATAATAAGTTTTAAAACAATTGCAATAGGAAACATGGTATAATAAAAAATAAATATCCCTCCTAATGAAATACTAAACTAATTATAATATATAATATATATTGATTGGAATATAATAAAATCAGAAAAATATAAGAATGATGGGGTGGATTATATATATATGGAACAATAATAAAATTAAATTAAAAATAGAAACAAATAATTCAGTATCCTAGTGGATGTGAAGTATCTTCAAATTCCACCTCTATCACCTAAACTAACACCCAAAGTGAAAATTTTGTATCCAATAAGTACATGGAATGACATGTAATACAACATGTTTGAGAAAAATATTTTAATTATTAATCCTCCACACACCCCATTCATAAACATTAAAAATAAAATGATTTAATGCAATTAAGATGTGTGTAGAAATTATTCATTAAATTTTCACTCAAAACAAATACCATATTGGTTTCATTTGATATCAATTTAGTCTACAAAAGGTGAACCCATTTTCTGAGTTAAGAAACTATTTTAATTTTAAATCCTTTTAAGAAGATTAATAAACTTTAAATGTAATGTAAAACATTTTGAAAAAATATTTCATAGTAGTCCATAAATATGGGGAGTAAATAATTTTTTTAGTATTAAAAGATGAAGATAGGAAAATATAATGTAAATAATAATAAAACAACAACAAACATATTTTTGATATGAACTCAAGAATCATGGAATCATATATTCCTTGAAAGACAATCCATTAAAAATATAATTAAATACCAATGATAAAAGGTATATTTCATATAAAAAATAACCTTCCCTAACCATTAATATTAATCTTCCAAGACTAACTGAGGGGTGAATACTACAAGAGGAATTAATAATCAACATGGTTACACTGGTCACAATATAATATTAATGCACAAAAGAACGTTTCTCCATATTTTATACCTATTTAACCATCATTACCCATGATATTTAAATGGATTCGAGTCAACCAGTTATTACATAATAATAATATTAATAATTTCAGTCACAAACCCATCCTCAACTATGAAAAACAATTACAACATATGTATGTTTTTATTAGGAATATATATATATATATAATACATAATTATAGTTCCCTCTTTAAAAAAAAGTACCAAATATTTTACAAAATTTCACTTTAAATAAATTTACAAAATAAACTAAGGGGAATAATTTTGGGGTACCATCTTTTGAAAAATATTTTAGAATTTTCTAATTGATCCTCTAAAATATTTTATAGGAGAGAAAGCTACAAAAATGAATTACTGAAAAAAAAATTAAACTTCACCAAACAAACAAAATTTATGTTTATATAAAAGATTATAAAGACTCTATGAATATTCTAAATTAATAAATAATTCCATTGTTTTAGTTGAAATAAAAATAACATATATAATTTTGATAATTGAGCTTATATTTCCAATGTGGAATTTATACAAGCACATATTATGCACGTGTTTTCAAAAATATATTTATACCTCAAAATAAGTTGAAAAATCCATTCATATTCCACCATGTTTCAAGTAAAACGATCATTTATTCGAAAGAAACATTAAATATATTTAAATTTATTTAAGAAACACCAAAAACTGAAATTAAAACCAAACAAAATATTATTGTATTGAATTCAATGGTAAAAGTGTGAAGAGTATTTCCTCAATCATATCAATTCCACTAAGAACTTTGTTAATCTTCTATGATATGTAAAAAGAATCTTGGAATGAATAGATGAAAACATAAATAACCAAACAACCAATTAAAATTTGAGACACTTGATAGCCTAGGACTCTGAGAAAATATTAGTGATAGAAATAAAGAGAAATGGAGGAAGGGTGGGATAGGTAAATACTATTATAATATTATCATTAGAAATAAGACTCAAAGATGAAAATATCACATCGAATCACTAATGGATATAGGGGAATTGAAGGCGATAAGTGTATGGTATTTCATGGGGGTGAGAGGGTTGAGTCAGGTATGAGAAATAATCACAAATATTTTAAATCATGAGATTATTAATGTGTTAATTTCATTAAAATTTAGAGGTGTCATTGGGAATGTTGTATTGAGGCACTTCCATCATGGCATGGTAACGTTAAAATCAAACATGGTTGTGGAATGAAAAACCATGTATTGATTTGATGGAACCTTTAGAATAAATGTCGTATCATTATATAAAGGAAATCCATGGAATATTTCCCAGGTGATGTTTGTGATAGCCTATAGTCAAAAACGGAATACCTATTTCCTCATCATGGTGTCCCCTATTTTGGTTATAGAGTGACGTCCTACAATCTAAAAATAAATGATACCAAATACATAAAATAGATATAAACTAATAAATGAGGAAAATTGAAATAAATAAAGGAAAATATATAAAAATCATATAAAATATAGGAGGTCAAGTGTGATAATTCTCCACAAAATACTAGTTTGTGCAACCATAAAATTTCAAAATAATTGTTTTATTATGGAATTCAAATTAGATTAATCTAAGAAAATTAATATTCATGACACAATAGGATAATCATTGAAATAACTTAAAAAATTGTAATGTATAACTTTATAGTTGAACAACAATATGAAAAATCTATATAACTCAATAGAATAATATATGGATAAACATGAAATCATAAAAGATTCTAAAAAGGATATAATGTAATTATAAAGCTAACAAACTAAAAAACCATAATAACATAGTGGTTAGTTCTTTTGAATATGATCCTTAAAACCAATGAGCTACCTGAGCGACAAGGGTTAAAACATTGGAAATGTACAAAGGATAATTCGAAAACCTACATGACAGAAAAACAATGATATTTACCATTCATGTGGAATAGGTTACATTGAATCTCAAGAGACTAACCCAAAAACTAATCATTATCACTCACCTAATAGGAAGAAAAATATATAAATAAAACCCATAATCCATAGAAGTTCTATATAAGATACTAATATCCCAAACTCAAAACCATCAATATAGTATGTTGGGGCTATTAGAGTTAAAAAAAACCTAGAAGTCGAATACCATTTACTCAAAAATAAACACGCATAGATTCAATAAAGAATGAATTCTTTTTCCTCTTCACCATTTTAAAATCCATCTAACTCATTCATCCTATAGAACAACAAATTACCTCTAAAACTAGTACATGAATACATTCCAATATAAAACAATCTTCTAAATGTTAATATTATACAATAAATTTAACTAATTATTGAATAAAAGCCTAAAATAATGTCATGTACTAGATTTTTAAGTTCCTCATCAAGATCAAAAGCTAATAAATAGAACTTCCTTTATAAAAGATGGCCAAGATCGTAGAATTAAATCCTAAAAACTCCTAAACATAATCTATTGTTTAAGATAGATGATAAATAATGATACATGTAATGAAAAAAATATGAAATAAATAAATTAAATCATATTTTAATGATTATAGTGCTTGTGAAAGGCTGTCTACCCAGAAAATCCTATGAAAATATATCATGAAATGGTGAGATCAAACCTTAAATGAGTAAAGAACAAAAAAACCATCCAAATAAACCCCATTTTTATAAACTAAATAAAAGGAATAATCAATTATTGTAACCGTAATATGAGTCTATCTACCATAAAGAATATAAACACATCAATATCTAAAATATGTTTAAATTGTCAAATAAATTTTACCACCCCATCATTATTTATTTTAAATAATTTATAACATATGAAAATTTTATTATCTTATTTTTCATAACAATATAAATCAGTTTAATTGTTAAACCATTGAAAATAATATCTTTTTAATTAAATTCCATGGTGTTTCAAAAATCATCACATGAATGTTATTAAAATGTTACACACATTATCCCTTTTCCCCATGTTAACTATTCATAAAAAATGACTCATCCAATGTATTAGTATAAAGTACCAGAAGAAATCACATCAAACAATATCATCAAACTATATTTTCTTTAAATCAATTTATATTATATTCAAGAAATTAAACCACATTTTAGTAAATCATTATTAATTACCCATTAAAACATCATTTGTAAACTTTTTTAAATTATGTAAAATAATCCCTTTTAATAAATAATACCAGGAATTTACATTACAATCCACAACTTTACATAAATTAAATAGAATGAACAACCCACAAAAAAAACATTAATCCGAAAATAATATATATCAATTAGAAAAAAATAACCTCAAAACTATTATGAAATATAAATATTAATTCATGAATACATGTGATATAATAAGACAATCTAGAAAACAATTTGTTAACTATATAAAATACACTGAAAGTCAACCACTTAATGTTTCATAGTGATTTCATGGTTTTATAGACCATGAATATAAAATTTCACCACTAAATTCCTACCCAATTATACTAAAAATCCTAGATTTCCACAAAGTTTCTCAAAATTTCAAAGGGAAAGTAGAAATATTTTAATAAAAAACAAAAATTTGGACATAATTGGTTACTCAATATTTAATAGTAATAATTATTGTGTAAACATTTAATCATAACTATACCTTAAGCTCTGATAGTTATATACCTCATATACGAAGACTTATTCAAATATAAAATAGGGATCAAATTCCATTTTATGATTCTATCATAGGTTACCCCTAACCTAGGTCCCCAATTTGACTTCAGATATAACAAGAATGGTATCATTGATTCCCATAGGTTTACATGTGGTGCTCTAAATTAACTAGACACCATTTGAGAATTATTCTTCATAAAGAATAAATAATTAAATAAATTAACTAAACCTATAAATATTGAATGGAAATTATATAAATTTAAAGACCACACAATATAATAACCAATTTCAATATAAATACAAGACCAAACAAGGAATAATAATTAACAAACATCCCACATCTAAAATTTTTGAACTAATTTACATAACAAATACATATCGATAAGGAAGAAAAATATCTGAAAAAATTAAAAGAATAATATGGATGATAATTTGGAGAAACCCTAAAATTAAATTAATTAAAACTAGAAAAACAAATTCCAATATCCTCATGTATTCAAAGTATCTTTTCTTTTCCCCTCTATCTAAAAAACAAAGAAACAAAGGGCTAACAAAGCATCCAATGAAGACTTTTGTGGACCTATAATATAGATGGGTTGTGGAAAATACACGCATTTTTTATCCTTTCAACATCCCATGGATAATCATTTCATGGTATTTTTAAATTCATATGGAAATTATAATCTACATTTTCATTGAAAACAAATATACTATCACTTTCATTTGAAATAACACTGGTCATAGAAAATGTGAAACCATTTTTGAATTTATATAAAACAAATTTTTTAAGAAATTATTGAGGAGATTATTAAACATTAAATATAATGTAAAACATATTAAAAAAAGATATAAAAATGGTCCATAATGAAGGAAAATAAATAAAATATTTTAACAACAAAACTATATGATTCATGGTAAATCTTAAGTATAGGATCATAAACCAATTAACAAAATCCTGATATGACCACCAGATTAATGTTGACCAAGGAGACCTATACATAATATAGTATAAAGATAATATAATATAATTGGGATAAAATCATGAATTTATACACAAAACCTTCCATAACACTATATATTACCTTACCTATCCTAGATAAGGGGTGACTCACATAAATGGAATGAATTGTATCTTTAGGGATACTAGTCAGATTTTGGTCTGAAACTAGTACAAAAATTTACCTTATATTTTATACAAAGATACCATAGGATAAAATAATATATAAATAGATCCCATTAAATAAATTGCCAACTAAGAATTATAATAATAATCTTAATCATAAACAAAATCTGCCCTACAAACAACCTACATAGAAACTACCCATATTATGGATAACAAATAAACAATAAATTTGTATAATTAAACAAATAGTAGAAAGAAAGATATATATTCATACATCTATTTTTCAATAAAGTTTCAAAAATCACTAAGAGGAATTATTCAAAGAAATCATTTTGTGAAAACCAATTTAGAAGGTTCCAACTTTCCTTTTGCAATATCCTAGGTTTTAAACCCTAATGGGTGAAAGTATTTTTTCATTATGTTGTACATATTGATGTATGTGGTGTTTCAGGTAGGAAAAGTTGTCCAAATGACATATTATATATGAATGTAATGTAACATGCATGGTATAGGCTTGGTGAAACCATTAGAATTATGTTTTCATGGCATTAGAATAGGAACTTATTCCATGTAAAGGGATTAATTCACACTTGGCCTTCAGTTCAATAAATTTAATAATGTGACTAGTTGGATGGGTTATCTCTATGGGTGATGAAATATCATTCCATACTATCAATTTATGTATGTTTCGTTGTATTGTACCCCAAATAATATACTTATAGTCAATAAATACCCAAATAATCCATGTATATATGAATTTATTTAAAGAGACAATCCAAAGACTAAAATAATTAAATAATACATTTAAGTTATCTTAAAACAATAATACCATCCAAAATGTAGGTAATCGATCCTTAAGGGACAATCAAAAATTTATACAAACACTTAGTGTGAATGAGTAACCAAGCCCCTCATTTGTACATTGAATTATATAGAGAAAACCCTTCACATTCAATGAATTTAAAATAAAAAATACCATTTATTGGAATTCATTGTTAAATATACATATGATTATTTATAAAACATTAAAAACAATAATTAAATACAAAAAATAAATCATGGTATTGATTTTAACAGTCAATTCATAGGGAAACCCACCCCAATAACATTATTGTTACTAAAAATTCTGTCAATCCACTATGACATTGTATGGAAAAAATTAATCGAAGAGGACCCCTTAACCAATAAACCTATAAATAAATCTCAAAACACATGAAACACAAGTTCATATTGTCTATTTTAGGGAAACAAAAAATGTAAAATGAAAGAAGATATGGTGAGAAGGAGACTAATATGAGATTACCTTGAAGAATTTAACTATAAACATGAAGAAATTCCATAAAATTTACATGGAGGATAGTGTAATACAATAGGATAAGTGAAAAGGTGTTTATAATTATAAGAGATTCAAGTGAGAGGAAAATAAATTACCATAAATGTTTTAAAATAGAATATGGGAAAAGCTATACTTTCAAAATATTAAGAGTCTTCCTGGGCCATGATGTAGAAAGATGCATTCATTGTGGCATGACAACCTTTAAATGTCAAATTGTTGAGGAATGAAACACCATTTTGTGTGGAGGTGTTCCCTATAATAGTGTTCAGACAGCACTTGTCAAAGGAACATTGCAAAATAATTCCATATGTCAAAAGAATGATGATCTGTAATAAAAAACTATAGACCTGGGGGAAATCCCAATCGTTGCTTGATCACTTTTAAATGTGATGTTCCTCCTTAATTATGAAACTACGGGCTCTCACAAAACATTTGAAACCATCTAAAACCAGCAAATAAGAAAAACTAGAAAAAAATAATGAATATGTTTAGGTAATCTGAATAATTGGAGTTCATGGTGTGAAAACACAATACCTCTCAAACAGTAAAGGCTGGTGAATACTGAAAAAAGGGAACTATTTTCCAAACATCGATAAAAATAATAATTATCATTTTTTCTAAAACCACTATAATTTTAACTCATTTTTTGAAATTTTAATCAAGTTAGTTTAACCACTATTAACGACAAACAAATTTAAAAATAAAATTCAATTTGGAATGATTAAATAACATATTTTGTAATGTAGTTATAGAAACTACATGCACTAATATGGTTATTTTAGAAAATAATAAAACATAGCATATTGAATTTAAATAAACATTATGAATAATTAATGTGGATAATACAAATAATTTTACATTAAACAATAATATTACTATATATTTAAGGTTATGATATAATCTACTTGAAATAGATAGAAGAATCGATGGATTCAAATTGTAGAATCCCCCCTTATAAGTCTTGTTTCTCAAAACATCTGTGGGAGACAACATCACGAGTCCTTTCTAATAACCATTTTGAAGCCGAGAATCAATAATTAAATCTCAAAGAAAATTTATTTATGTGATATATTAAAGCTTATTGAGATCATATCTCAAATCATGTTCATTGAACTACCCTAAGAAATAACCGCTATCACACACCTTACACTTAGGGTGTATACTTGTGTAATGATGGGTTATGTATCTATAACCTAGTAATTTTCATTTGCATAATTTTTTTATAATGACTTAAAGATTATAATTATCTATTCTTAATATTACATTATAAATCATTTTATAATGAGTTTGATAAAAATAATATTTTTATATGAGATGTCAAAAAATAATTTATGGGAAATATATAATTTCAATTAATACATAATATGGATAAATTATATAAATTTTAAAATAAATAGTATTTTCATAAAATATTATTAATAAATAATTTTTATTTTTAAATGATAATATAATTTAATGAACGAATGTTTAATTTTTATAAGTTACAAAAATATGATATTATCCTAAAAAAGTATTTTCCTATAAATAAGAATTTTTTAAAGGGTAAATTACCATATTTAGTTAACAATTTTGGTAAATTAAATATTATTTTTGAAATCATCAAGTTTAAATTAATCTATGATTAATTTTTTATAATTCTTAAATAATTATAAATTTTCTGTTAAAAATTAAATTTGGTATAAATATATGGTATCTAATATGAAATAATAATAGTAAAAAAGATATTTAATAAATACTATGATGGGAATATATTACCTATACAATATTTAAGCTTAAAATAATTGTTATTATGTTATTTATTTAATTATATAATCCTTTAATGAATCCTACAAAATCTATATTGTTTTGTAATGTTCTTAAATCAAATCATTTTAAACTTGACTCACTTCCATATAATTAATTGTATGATTTTAACATGTTTGTTACATAGAAAAAAAAATATTGAAAACCATTCCCCTTTGGCAGAAACCAAGTGAAGAAATCATGGGTTGGATTTTTTTTATTATATTATTATATAGATCCCAAAACTTATGTTTTGAAATTAATATATAATTCCAGTCTCTTTTTCTATTAAGACTTACCAAGCACAAAAAAACCCCCAATTCCCTTTATTGAAATATCATTAATCATGAATATCCTCTACCTATCACTCTTTAAATATTTCAAAATGTGTTTTTGAGATCTTGAGAAGCTCCCACTATATTTTAGAAGTCCCATCTCAAGGTAACATTTTCTCTACTCTACCCATTTTGTTCAAGTGATATCCTTGCACTATATATTTTTAATTCCATTTGTCAATGTTTTACTGTATTTGTGAACATAAATTTAATACCCTTATAATGATCATGAAATTATAGACCACCTTTCACTCTCCTTAATCCCTTTAATGAAACTTTATATATAACTATAATTTTTTTGGGTTTATCCAATTATTTTACTGGCCATGTTTTACTATTTCCAAAAACCATCCTTATTTCCAGTCAAGGGTATTTAGCTAGATGTACCTATACTTCATTGACAATAGACTCTGATATTTATAAAAAACTCTTTAATCGAGGGATAAAAATTTCTATATTATGTTATTTTGTTGTATGATCTAATTCTTACCTAAATGAAAGTACATAATATGAATATGAAGGGAGGGCTTCGAATTATATATCCCTCCAATGTGTTGGTTAATGCTTTCATCACATGAGATACAATGTATGGTTCTTATTATATTATTATAATAACACTATGTTTATATTTATAAGTATTTAGCATTGACGTGTGCTAATAATTTCTTCTTTTATGTTGTTTCCACATTCCTATGTTCTCATGATGTTATCAACATATATCAATATTCAATGATCATGTTTATGATTCTCTCCCATATATATCTCCTTGATGTGACCCTTGACCCAGATGTATTACATTAATCCTATTTATGACTTGATTATTCCTTTATGAGTTTATATATCTCAACCCTTTCTTATGTACATCCCTAATATATATTTGGTAGATTTTGAAGATCAATTTATTTTAAGGGAATTATAAGGGGTTCCAAAAAAATATCCCTATTTCAAATTATTTCTCCACATATCTAATTTACTAAATCCACTAGCCCTATTGATCTTCTTGGATTTTATTATGTTTATATTTTTGTAATAAATCCGTAATAATGTATATAAAAGATTAGGGTTCTCATATTTGGTATCAAGGGAATTGTCTTGTTTTTTTTGGGATCAATATTTGAAAACATTAGTGAATCCTTAGAGATAAGACTAAATATAAGAAAACATACCTATATTTTGAAAAAATTATATATTAAATGGTTTCCAAGCAATAAAATTCATGTATAGATACAAAACATTGATGTGGATATATTAAGGATGTACTTAGAGATAATAGCACCGAATATGGAGAATTATATATTAACTATATCATCATTTGGTGCATGAAATATATGTCATATTACACACCAAATTTGATACTCCTGGGGGGATATAATTTGATAAATTCACATTATCATTATAAATATTTATTAAGGGAGTATAAATGAATATAAAATTATATATTAATAAACCATTGATATCAAATATTTATACATATAAATTAATAGGATAAATAATGTCTATAATTTATAATTCATCCCATAAATGTCCATAGTCTCACATTTTAGCTTATAATAGTTCAAAAATTCACATCCCTAATTTTACACTTACATTATCCAAGGGATAGAAATACAAGGATCTGATTCCACAAAATATGTAATCGACAAATTAATGAAATATCAAATGACATGTCCAAGTTGATGGGAGTAGGAGTCAAGAACTCTGGTACAATAATTACTAAATTAAAATTTGTTATAAATATAAATATAAATATAGGGGAAAAACCACACCCCCTAAGTAAGTGTAACATGAAATTGAGACCTTTATATGATATGGGCCTATGAATTTATGTGGATATTCTAATCAATTAATGGTGGAATAATGTATTAAATCCATTGAAAATATATTCTTTGTCCTTTAATACTCTAGGAAAGAGATGGTATTGAGTTTTGTTTATAAAATGAAGAATAATATTGTCGATGGTGGTCATTGATCAATAATAAAAAAATATGAGGATAATATCATAGTGATTGAGTGGACAGAATTCCAAAAAATATTTTTTTGATAATTTTTTTACTTATATTCCCTGACATTAAATGGAGAAGGATTTACGTTACATTAAGAAAAAATATGATGAATACAACAAGTCATAAAATAATAAATTAAAATGACTTCAAAAATATGCCATTAAATGTCAAACTAACTTTGAATATATATTTGAATACTTATATAGTGGTCTAAATTCTAATCTATAAAAACCATATGTCATTTGTTAATTTGATACCAGTGCTAAACGTTTTTGATGTATAACTAAAGTAAAAATAGAGATTGAAGATTCTTGATGGTCTAATTATTTTGAGGATAATAAGGATTGAATGGTGTTTATATTTGGTGTATAGATAAATAAATATCAATAGTTTATGAAATTAAAAAATTAAAATTTTCCAATGATTGGTAAGAAACATTTATAATATTTTTGTAAGGGGATAAGATAGTTATTTATGTGTATGATAGAAAGGCACATGACTATAAAATATTGCTATGTGAAACCCCAAATTTCTATGAAAGAAAATAATTCCCCAGTCAACCCTCAACATGTTTTGAAATGTCTAATATTCATGAAATAATGGAACTAGGTGATTTAAGGAACTAAATCAAGGGTTATCAGCAAGAAACTATGACCACAACCTTCATTAACTAGAGAGAAAGGGAAAGATTATGTTATCAGAACTACTATGGTAGATATGAAAAATTTGTTATTGATAATAATTCTAGTTATTCATTCAATGATAAAAATAATAGTATTTGATTTTGGTTCTCTAAATTATTTCATATTCAAAAAAATTAGTATAACCATTCAAAAACCAATTCAAAACATGGAAGTGGAGTAAAAAAGGATAACAAAAATGGGGAAATTATTAAATACCTAGTATATAACTTCCCTCTACCGATATGTGTGGGATGAATTCCCTTAATAATGTTAGATACTCTCTTTAGAGTTATTTTTATGTAATTTAATATATGGGATGGATTTCTTTGTATATGGGTAACATAAAATGATAATAGGAGTAAATTACCCTCTACATCAAGAATATCCCTTCAATTCAATACATGTTTAAAGAGGAGGATTCATCTCCTTTTGAATCATCATCTAATTCATTGATGTTATTTATTTAAGAGAGAATTAATCCATATAAAATTATTTATAATGAAATAAATATAATCTCAAATTACGTTCCCATTGTAAGGGAATATGTTGATGTGTTTCCCAAATAATTTCTCTATCTTCCACCTAATTGGGAGGTTGAGTTCTAAATCGAAAATATGCTCAAAAATTTAAAAATATTCATGAATCATAATATAATATCAACTATTGAACAAGAATATATGAAGAAGAATCTATAAAAGAATCTGGATAAATTGTTTATATAACCAAGTGCTTCACCAGGGGGTGAATGTGTCCTCTTCATCAAGAATAAGGATGGGTCATTAAATATTTTTATTGAATATCATGGGAACAGCAATTTTGAAATAAATAAAATGTATATTTTTATATTGATTTATTTCATATTAAACCAAAATTATGGAGCCTAGTACCTTTCTATAGTGGATCTTCAACTGGAATATTATTATTTAAAGTTGAACTGTATCAATATCTAGGATAATCCTTTTTTTAATATGTATGGGAATTAAATATTTATTGTAATTACATTTGGGATCAATAATTTTCCACCTATATTCATGTACATTATCAATAGAGTATTTATTTATTACCTTAACAAATTTGTTGTAGTCATTATAGTTTATATTCTTATATAATTCAAATAAAAGGCTGAGAATGACGGGAAATTGAATTATAGATTAAAGACCCTGGAATTTTAAAAGAAATATGTGAGGTACTTTAAATGAAATTGTTGATGGAGAAAGTTACATTCCTAGGAGAAGTTATCCATATTATTGTGATATCAATGGATCCTTCAAAAAATTGGCAATTAAAGAATATTCTAAACCAACATTTGTTATGGTTATCCACAGTTTACATGGATTATAGGTGTACTATAATAAATTTTGTGAGAAACTCATCATGATTTTCAAACCAAATTACTAATAAAACTCAAAAGGTAGTGCATCTTTTTGGGATTGTTGAATGAAAGGATATATTAATAGATTTAAAGAATAGGTGAATCACTACACATGTTCTCACATTACCCAACAATGGGGAAGGAATTTTGATCTACAATTTTGTGTCCAAAAAGTGATCATGTGGTGTGGTTATGCAATATGATGAAGTGATATCCAATTCCAATAACGAATTAAATATCCATGGGCAAATGTATCCAAACATTGATCTGGAATTGGCTATAGTTATATTCACATTAAATATTTTGAAAAATAATCTATATATAGAGAAGTGTTACATATATATTGATTATAAGAGTTTCATGTATATATTCACATAAAATGATTTCAATATAAACTAATAATGGTTGATAGTTTTGATAAATGATTATGATTGTTCCTGTCACAACCTCAACCATTAGGGCCCGCCTGGATGGTTGTAAGTCAAGTGTGACACCACAATCCTATATCTAATAGTCTTGGGGAAGGATATCAATGCTATGTAGATATATCTTACACATTCTTATCCTATCATAAGACTTATACACATGAAAATATATCACAAAACTCATATAGTCCTGGAAGGTAATGTAAAACTGATACCAAAATCTAGGAAAACCCACATCAAAGTTAGAGAAAAGTTTTAAAATGGGTAAATGAAAAAATAAAAGACATCCAAAATTATTAAATTGTATAAACTTCTCAAAAGTATGTAAATTTTATCAAATTCAAAACTTCATATAACTATGATAATTCTTGCCCAAAACTATTCTCCTCTAGCTCTTACTCCTCCAAGGACTCAACAAAAAATATTATAATCTACATAAGAAATGACTTGTGTGTGATTATCACATTCATATATAAGTATAAAAATTCCAATTAGGACACCCCAAAATCACAAAAAATAATGAATTAATAAAATTCTCCACTCACCATGAGGTATTTCAATAGGAAGAGACATTGAAATAAGCATGATAAAAATCAAGATATACTCAACATCGACTCCATGTCTCATAGAGGTCCCAACCATACATTCAAAAATATGATTTTCATCAAGTCTTCAAGAGAATTCTCATCATGGAGAACTGACACTATGAGAAGTTCTTCCAATAATGAGCTCATCCAAGTGTTCATACTCATTGAGTTGTTCCATGGGTGATACACACTAGAACTCTAAATATTTCATCACCTATATAATGGATCACATCAGGGTCATTGGGGGACACCATGAACACTAGTAGAATTACAAGATATGATGGGGATAATGTATTCAATGATACTAAAAAATCAAATGGATTGTACTGCTAGATAAGGGATCCAATACCTATGTATTTTGGTCATGATGAAACCAGAAACCCCACCAAGATTACAAGAATGAAGTAAAGAGGATAACACCCTTTGTAATTTAGAGAGAAACCATGATCTCTATCAGAGACTCATATCATATAAGGGATAAAAATAATATGGTGATGAAGTAATTAATCATCATACCCTCAAATGGATAAACCAATAAAATGAATCTAACTAGACCTGTTCTATACTAAAGTGATGATGGGATTTAGACTTCATCAGAGGGAGAACATGGCATGTATAGAGTATACAATGTGTAACTCTAAATTCAAACATTACAGTGTCTGTTACCATGTTCCTCTTCATGTTCATGTGTACCTAACCATGTATATATACTTATTCATGATCATATACTCTATATTTTTTTGTGCTTAAGGCCATGTAAAAACACTAGGTGATACCTATGTACTCGAGTTATTCTTATGTGCCTGGTCAGGTCTCTATCCGTGTACCCTTTATAATAAACATCATGCCGATAGTAGAATTCCACTTGTCATATGACACATTACAAATGGAAATTAATATGTATATAAATGGATAAACCTTATTCACATAGATTTTGAATTATATAGTGTGTTTTATTTAGACTACTCTCCATATAGATAAGATTTTACAATTAATATCAAAACAATTTTTGCGGATTTCTTATGCAACTACTAACACTGAATTCTCCATGAGAATCACCATTATCTATGGATATCAGTTCAACCAAGCGTATACATTTTCAATGATCATATTTAATCCATATTGTCTAATTATGAAAAAAAAATCTTTCTCCTCTTCATCAAAAAACCAATACCCACGAGTCGAGGATATCTAATACTAAATCAATCGATCATTTATCAACACACATTGAAATGTGTCATCAAAATCTATTCTGAACCCAATGGGAAGAAATCCATTATTCCAAATATCTTTTATGTGATGATCATTCGCCAATTATTTATCATGTTTCTGGTGAGAAAAATTACCAATACTGATATCACATAGAATATAAAGAGAAAAAAATAAAACACAAAAATAAGTAATGAACATCATCCTATGTTCATTCCAACATCTATATATTATCTATATGGATGAAAAATATTGGATTATCACATAAATATCTAATTACTATTTCAAATTAGGTAAATCCATACCCTCACAAAACAATTGATCCACAAATAAAATGGTTTTAGTAATTGATTCATGTTAATCATGGAATAAAAAAATTGGAAGATGAACCTTATAGAGAATTCCCTACCTAGATTTTGGACCAATAACTAATGAATAATGTGTTACCTAGAGATGATAACAAAGGTTTAGATGTTTTCTTCATTATTATATCGATTAACCTCATGACACTCATCATTAGGCCATGATCTTTGTCCACCAATGAGAAACATTATCCTCATCTCTAATAACTTAGGGTTTTGTGGATAAACTGAGATATTGTTCATAATATAATATTTATAGAATATTTTAGGTATTAAATTTAATTATGTGAAATAAGTATATAAATTATTTAATTACATAACTCACATTCCAAGTGTCACCTTAAACTGAATTTCAGACACCAACCAATTTCATATCATTCATAGGGTATAACCTGCATTCTGAACCCAATAGTGGTTTCGGATTTCCCTTCCATGTTCTTGTTCAATATTTATTACTTTATTTTAAGAAAACTAAAAATTTGTGTTAAAATATATTTAACATTTTTATTATATCCACATCGAGTCCCATCAGGCCTCATAATCATACATCGTATTAGAACCTAGCTTTGAATATATACATTAGAATATTCACATGTTCCATGTGGAAAAAATAGAGATGTTATATTTTCCTCACCATCATGGTTGTTTACACTAAAAAATGAAATCATACTCAAAATTGATGATAATATGTTATGAAGTGGGTATCCCAGTCTAATGATCCCTCATAATGGTTCTCATGCTATCAGTAAACATGAACCCAAGAGAAATATTTTCCCACAAAGGGGCCCCCCTCATGGGTACTCAAATACTACTATGAACCACAAAAAATGTAACTCCTTCATCAATGTGTACCACATTATGGTCATCATCATGAAATAATATATGTGCCAGCCTTAGTTTTTGTTACATATGGAAATCCTTAAGAACATAGTCCAACTGTGGTTGGATTTCTGAGTGGTACACTAGTTCACATCCCAATGAAGTTACTTAAAAAGGGACATATTAGCCCCAAATATAGTCTCCCTACTAGAAAAAATATCCATAATCCACATCCAGGTGATACCTATCAGAACTCAATATCTCCTCGTATAACACCAAAGGACAACTTTTTGGTCTATAAGGGTCCCCAAACATCTTCGGTATGTCCCCATCCTCCCATTGATTAAATTCACATTTCAAAACAATCGATAGTACCTAGTCTTGGTCCTCCATTGGTGTCTCTATCTGACACCAAACATTATAATGGTGACCTATAGGGTATCCCATAGGTGTCCTCAAATGGTCCAACATGGACGGTGAAGGGTTAACTTTAGTCATATACAAACTCTACTGATGGTATATAATCCTCCTAACTATGTTCCATAACAATGATGAAAACATGAATGTTTGTTCACAAAAACCGAAATAGTATAATATATATGGCCATATTTCTATATATAAACACTTATCAAATGAAAATGAGTCCTAAGGCCTTGTTTATCCTCTCCCTAATAATGAAGTGAAGTGATCATTGTGATCTAAAATGACTGTCGAGCGAATCCTTTGCATCCAAACTACCTACTACATGCATAGGCATCCTAAACCCTCCACTATGATCACTTCTAGGATGGTTACCAGTGGGATTACTTATTTTTTTCAATTACCACATAGATATCATCTTTAAATTACCATGATTATGGAATCCGCGTCATTAAAATCATAAAATACCAACCTGTTATTACTTCCATCTTAGCACCATCGCCTTCTCCTATTGATAGGTGAGACATTATGAGTTTAACTTAGAAATATTATACCACAACCATGGACCCCAAACCAAATGAAAAAAAATTCTTTGGTCAACACCTATATGAGGTATAATAATAATTGAAAACCTCATTAGCACTTCCTTTTGATACATGATGGCTTTCATCATTTTTCCATAGTCGAGGATGATATACTCCCCGCCTTTATAAAATACATCAAGATAATTTCTAGTGGATATATGTGTCATGAAATATCTCTCAATTGATAAACACCAGATGTTCCTCTATAACTCACTAAAGAAGATGAGGGCTAATAATCATCTCTAGGAAGTACGTTTGACCATCCTCACCCACAGGGGTTAAAAAAGTGGCCAAAAACTCTATCATGTATCTCAAGAACAACAAGAAGAAAACAACACTGTGAGAATCGCCTATCACCACCACACCCTCTTGTGGATATCAAGATCACACTAGCTCATCCTATAATTTGTCCACTATCACTCCTATATCTATGAATACATTCACAATTATGTGTAACTCTTGAATACATAAACAATACTTTGATATTTCTTTGAAAATATGCTACTCTAAGATCATGTCCAGGAACATCCTCATGTGTTTTGTGTGATCGTCATTAGACACCGAGTATACAAAGATTTTATTGATGAAGAATCCCATGAAATAATTCAAAAATATTAAATGGAAAAAGTTCATTATTCTCATAAACACTTCCAAAGCATTCAATATTCCGATATGTATTACCATGAACTCAATGAAACTATAGATACTATAAAAATCCACTATTGGTATGTCATCTTTAAATCCTAAATATAGTGATAAAATTTCCTATGATTAAACTTTTAGAACCAATTCCACCATAAACATTGGAAAAGTAGATATTTTTCTTCCAATAGTGTACAATTCACACGAACAATCACCAGGTTCATGTGACTCCAACCCACACTAAAACTCAAGATCTCATCAAACTCCTAGGAGAACAATACTGGGAAGCCCAAGATAACATGTTGTTCCAAAAAATGTCCCTAATAGATATATTTTTCCAACATCACATTCAACTCTCATATCTACATGGGGTCATTCGATACGATAGCATAGATATCAGGTCATTCCTAGTTCATGTTTATGAATAAAACATTTTTATGAGGAGTTATGCATGAAACAACCTCATGTAAGATGTCCAAGTATGCACACATACTATTTGAAAACTAAATATCCTAGAACCTCTTTCTTAAATTTTTATAATAGCAAAATGATAATAAGATATAGGTATACTTATACATCTGATATCCTTAAACATTTTCTCAGGTAACTCGATAACTAGAAGAAAAACCATGTCCCACAACTCAGATTCATAAAAACACTCATCTATAATAATAAACTGATCATCGATGTTATAAAACTAATAATTAAAGAGGAAAAAATAATAGTTTTCCACTATCCCTATAGAAAGGTTCCATATGGGGCTCTCTCTCTATCCTGTTATAGTAAGGTTTCACCACCAGTGATATTATATGAGAACTAATCATCTATGCCAGATTCTCCAAACAAAATGGTTAAACTATAGTCTTAATAAGAATCGCAATGTTTTAATAAGAGAAGTTGTAATAAAATATTACCTTGGAACCGTGTTTAAGAGATCTATAGATAAATTAGAGAAGACACACAGTGTACGTAAAATCACTCCAGGATTATGTAGTCATAAGCATCCAGCACCAAAAGATAAATATTTCTACAACCACATGCACCCTGATCCTAGCATGGACAACCTAGTGGAGGTGGTTGTAGTAACATGTAATATTTTCCTCCACCTGTTGCTACCCTCCCAGCTCCTTCAGCACATCTAACACCCTTTTTACCTCACTGCAAAAAACACTATCTCTGCTTGGGATGTCCATTAAAAATCCCTCTATCTATTCTATGGTGGTTAAGAAAATCCCACATGATATGTCTTTATCCATCACAACCACAACAATAACTCTGACTCAATCATCTATATTTCGATTATGGTTTTAATGAATGATTTATCCTCATGTCTTGTGAGCTACATCAATTGCATGTAGGAAAGTGATTATTCTCACCCTATATCCCAATTGATCACTAATATGAAATATCATGATATATGCTTGATTCATTCACATCATCATCCAATACCACGAAATATATCCATGGATAATTCATACCTGATGCATCAACCTGAACCACTAGAGATTGGTATATGCAATAATCATTGCGTGAGAAGACCACTTATTATACACTCTAAAAGAAAACTCCATTTTGATCAGGCCCTTCCATTGAGTTCATGTCTTTCACTGGGTTACGCCATTGACCCTAAAATATAAACCTCACTTAATGTCATCATAGATATATCATTCACGGATACAATATATAACATGGTAAAAAAGTATACCTAGGAGAACTAACTCAATAAAGACATTGAACCCAAAACCCATTCCAATATGTTTCATATACAATTTTTTTCATGAAACCATTACCAACATATTATGAGTCAACAATTGGGTTGTTAGAGTCTTGTTGAATCGATATGTTTTTTAACACACTGTCATTGTTTCCCCTATCATATGATCTGAACACAAAACATATTAACATTATTTCCAAAATCCTAAAACAAAACCTCACATACAGAAAATAAATAAACTCTAGTCCTATGATGAATGTATCTCTAATACCAATCATTCCTGACCTGACTCATTGGGACCTACCAATTCATTGTATTTTTAGTGTGACACTCTATTCTCCCCTCTAATAAGATAAGGGCTAGCAACTAGCATGAAGTAGTTACATCTCACACATGAGAGGCCTTAGCTTAACTACATGTACATATGAAGAAATATCTAAATACCAATACAGTACCAAATGGTAGAACAAATATGATACCAAAATTCATGCATAACATATATCGCACATTATATTATGATATGATTCATGAAAACCGTAAAGGAAGAATACATGTACACTAAAAAAAGGAAAATGATGAAAATACTAAAAAAGATGAAAATAATATAAAATGAAACACCAAATACAACAACAATATTTCTTGTATAAAACTACACTCTACCTACTTCTAGTCCACTATGGACTCTGTAAATGGATTTTTTTCTATATATGATAAGATATGTGTGGGAAAAACCTAAAAAGCTGTGAGTATGAGAATATCTAGTAGGAAACTAGAAAATCTGTAAACACAAATCATCAAGATCATGTTCATCTCATCACATGGTTTTTCAATGGGATGAAACATAGAAAATATAACAATAAAATCCTAAAAATTATTATTGACTCCAAGTATCAATGTGGTCTTAACCATACGTATAACAAAATGATTATACTTGATGATTCAAGATAACTCTCGCATGAGAGCACTCACTCCATGAACTATCCTATCATATATGATTATCATCCATGTGTTTATCTTGTCAAGACTCTCCATAGAAGATATATTTTGAAACTAAAAATATCATGACACTTATATTAGGGATCACACACAGGGTCCCTGGGAGACATTCTAGATATACAATTTAGACCCTATGTACATTGTTCATCATGGTACCAGAAACCCCGCCTATGGTAAAAGAATTAATGATAAAGGATTACACCCCAATTCATTCAAAGGGACCCTACTAACTCTATCTATGACTTATCCCATATATTGGTTCACAATATATTCTTTTGACATAATTAATCTCTATACCCTCGAAGGGATAATCCTAGGAAACTCACCCAACTAGAACATATCTTCATTGAAGAGACAACGTGATCAAAACTATCTCATAGGGCATTCACAACATGTATATAGAGTATATGATGTATACCTATAAACCTAGAACACACCATGTGTGAGAAAATATTCTTCTTTGTGCGCCAATGTACATTGACTATGCCGATACACCTATTTTTTTTCGAGTACACAGTCATGATCATGTACTCTAGACATACTCGTGTTCCTAACAATGTTCATGTACCATTTCATTCCCATTTATCCTAATTTTTCTCATGTTTTATGACATGTCTATGCCCATGTACCCTCTGAGATACATTCAATGACACCAGAAAAAGTTTATATGGTGTGTGACACATTTCAAATGGAATGTGATATTTTTCTCTATGTTTAAACCATATACCCATAAAAGGCTGACTACATGACGTGTTTTCATCATACTCCACACAGTGTAATTAAGAGTTTTCTAGAAATACCAGGGTGAATCATATATCTCACCTAAATATCCCTCACAACTAAATGGACCACGAGGTTCACTGTTAATAATGGATCTCAGTCTAGATGATCTCAATCAACATTGGTGATTAGATTTTAGCCATCAAAACCAACAATGAAAACATCAACCAATGCTCCACTTTATAAAAAATTAAAATGCTCGAGATAGGGATATCTAATCTAAATTTGATCCATCCTATATCTCTACTATGTAAATCTATTTAAATGATATCAATTCTAATCCCACGGTAATGATGTTTTACATAAATGATTGATTTCACAATAAACATTCTCTATGTATTTATTGATTCATATATCAAATGACATACCAATGATGATCACATGTAGAATGGAAATAAACAATGAAAGAAAAAAACATGAGGACTGAACCTCGACCCATGTTTATGGGGCAATGAATCCACTCATGATGAAGTTATTTATTGAAAAGTATTATCAATTCAATATAAAATACCTATTTTTATGGGGATAAATCAATACCCACAACATAATTAACCCTTGAATAAAACTGTTAATACAATTTATTCATATTCATCATTGAGTAGAAAATGTGGAAAATAAACGATGAAAAAAATGTTCTTTATTAGTTTTAGATCAATCACTGGTAATGAATAACTTCTCAAGTGATGAACATGAATTTCCCACTATGTCCATCATCCATCTCTTAATTCAACACAATCTATTCATGATCAATCCTTGATCCTGATCCTATAATGAAAAATGATCTCCTCCTCTCAAATATCTCATAGTTATTTAGAAAAACCTGGATATTTTACTTTTAAATTTATTTATAGAGAGTTTTAGGACTTCTATTAAATTATTTAAATTAAATAAATAAATTATTTAATTACTAAATGCACTTTACAATGCATTTTTTAAAATGAACACTTGATGAAAACATATTTTATATCATTCCTATAGTAAAACTCACATTAAAGATATAATGATTGTCTCATATTTCCCATTTTAGTTCCAATTCTAGAGTTATTCCATTATTTTAGTAAAATTATTCTAGTGTGACATAATATATTTAATATTTTAATTATACCAAAACTGATTCTCACTATGCCCTAAAATCTCACATTCTCTCTACTCCTTGATTTTAAAATATTCCATATAGTATTCTAAGGTCATATAAGGAAAAAATAGACACATTACTGTTCAATCCATTACCATCCTTGGGATAAGACAAAGTGGCAGATTCTCAAAGTAGAATGTAACCTACAACCCTATTCATGATCAGGATATTAAGGGATCTAATCTTCTTGGACATGATATGGATGTAAATGGGAATCATAAAAAATAATTAATCATTCCTATAATTACCCAGACCCCTTTGGACCATTACATTGTTAAAACTGAGTGTTTGGGTTTTTTTGGTTGGGGGTGCTATCAATGACTCATACTAAGAGTTAGCTAAAAAATTAATTTGATGTGTCAGCATCGGTGAGTCAGGGGTGTCAGCATAGACGAGTCAGAGGAATAAACATCGATGAGATAGGGTCTTCAACATTGGTTAGTTAGGGGAATGATTATTGTTTATTCAAGGGCATCAGCATCTTTGAGTTGTGGGCGTCAGTCCTAGTAAGTCAAGGGTGACGGTTTCAGGGTGTCAATGTTAGGGAATCTGTGATTAGTTGTGTAGGTATCTTATCATTGGGGACTCAGCATCAGTAGGTCGTGTCGGTAGCTCACCCATCCATGGATCAACATAAGGGAATCACCCATAGGTGACTCATTTTTAGTTTTTTAGTTATTCCATGTTTTCTAGTTCCACCCCTCTTACATTTTATTTAACATAAACCTAGATTTACACCAATTTTGTGAATTATTAAGGTCATATTAATTATATTCAGTATATTATTAATATCCTAATGCTCTGGATAAATTGAGACACTCAAACCGCATGATATTGATCATGATCCCATGTATTGACTTTTCAAACCATTTTTCCTTTAATATTAGATCTTTCTCTTCAAAGCCAAGATCTCCCCATTCCAGTGTGTTTTTCCATTCCCTCTTGGATATCCTAATGTATTACTCTCTTGAAAAATCATGTTCCACTACTAGAGAACCTCCTGCTCAATTTTCTAAAAGTTTTCTACTACTCATGTGTTCCCCTGTTTTGGCGTAAAGAGATTTTTTGTCAACTTATTGTTTCAGTTAGGGATTTCTTCTACCTATATTTAATTTTTCATCATGCGTGGTGGGTGTACTAAATATTTCTTAGGAATATCTGGTGAATTCATTTCATAAAACATGAAATAAATAAGAAGGGAATATGATCAAAAGACAACATGGTCAATAAAATAAAGGGATGGGATTGGTTTGATGTTGATCGCCTATATTATTTGATTATTTTATGGTTTTTCGTTGATGTATGCTTTTTAAAAATCATGGCCATTGGTGGTCTTTGATTCGACACTTGTAATATCCAGATTTTTTCATGATGCTTGATAAGAGATTGTAATATGAAATGTGCTTAATCACATATACTTGTCTAATTCGAATGGATTCCCCATGATCAAACATGTTGTGTAATCACCTTGGTTAATATTAATATAGAATTAAAGAACCTCTGTTTTCTAAATCTGAATACACAAGGCCTGATAGGTGTGGTTGTGTGCTGTGAATTCTAGTTGGTTTTGTGGGTTTTGTGTATGGGGTGGTATAAGAGGTGTGTTGGTATCCCTGTTTATGAGACTAATTGATTGTGTATTTGATGTACTTATAGGCAGTGGGATTACAATGTGCTTCTAGAATTGTTATGAAGTGGTACTAAATTTGGTAAATGGTTGGCTAGCAGGGCTATAGGGGTTTAGATAAGTCGTGACTTCATGTAAATAGTTGTGTCGGGTGTGGTGTTTTGGTGCATAGGGGTCGTTGAGTTTATTTGGGATAGGATGTTTGAGTGGGGTAACAGTGAAGAAGGATTGATGAAATTGGTTAAATGGGTGCCTAAGAAAAATTGTGTGTGTAGTGGGACTATAGGTTGGTTGTTTCCTGTGGTTTTTATTAATGGGTGTTAAAATGGATACGCTTTACCTTTGTCCCACTACCCTATCTCAATATTGGCAGTACTGAATTACAATGTTGGTTGGTTGTTTTGTGTTTAGTTAATCAAGATTTTCTTTTTCTAAGGTGGTTTTAGATTTTTTTTCTTGGTAGTTTCCCCATGTAGTGATGGATTGAATTAATGTAGACCCTTAACAAATAAAAAGAAAATGGTTGTATGAAAAGGGGTTTGGTTTTATTCTTTAGCAGTGTCTGTTTGTGTGGTTGTGCATATTAAGGTAGAAAAAAGCATGTTTTGGTGTGGGGTGGTTGTTTGTTTTGGGACCTGTAGGTTGGGATGAATGTTTTCTTACTAATATGTATAAATTTTAGTTCCTTGTGCTCTATTTGTGCACCCCACCCTTGTTGATCACTATGTGATGAACACCCCCATTTCATGGAGAGGGTGTCTTTCCCATCATCTCGATGGGAGGATGGATGGATTATTACTAACTTTCTTTCTCACACCCTCTTATAGGTTATTACCACTCAAGTATGATGAGGTAGGCTGTAACGGCTTGAGGCTTACCATAGTCCAATATCCTTCAGGCAGATTTGTTTTATATGACGGTCCTAGGTGTTTGTAGGCCATGATGGTTTCCTCAGGTGTCTTCAGGATGAGGCCTATGTTTCATTGGGTGAGAGGCGCAGTTTTTGTGGCCCAGGTGTCTGTGGGTGAAGAAGTTGTGTGGTTTGGGGCCCAGGTGTGTGTGGGATAGTTGTGGTAGTGGGATTGCATTTTGGAGGCGTGATAGTGTCAAGACGTTAGCAGATTGGAATGACCAGTCAACCAGTGGGGAAGTGGTGTAGGGTACCCAAATGTCGATGTTCTTATACTATGTTACTAGATTACCGTTATTTGGTTAGTGTTATTTGGTGAGGGTTGGAAGGTTAGTAATACATGGTAGGTGCTTTTAGATTCTAGTGTTTTCTCATAGGGTCATTTGTATGTTCCCCCACTTGTGCATACGTGGGTTTAGTTTTCCTACTGTGTATACGTTTATACTCACCCTACATCTATAAAACTACATTCAAGTTTCCAGGAGGATATTGGGGATCGTGATGGGCCTTACTTGTTCATGATTCAGGATAGATGATGTGTTACTTCTTAGCTTCATTATTCATATACGTGTCATTGTGTTTATAATTTTTTCAAAGTTTACATTTAAATCGTGCATGGGATAGATTTTGGCTTCTTTTATATAAATTTTTGGATTTCTTTGTGACTTTATTGTTTTATCCCCCAATACTATTTTATTATAAATGGTTATTCATTTAATTTTGTGTGAGATCATATACCCTTGGTTCTAGTCACCACTCTATGGCCTATTGAAGGTGGGTCTCATGGGTCATTATCTCTCCTTCATCTGGAAGAAGGAAGGGATTAGCACCTTTTTGTTCTTTCCCTCATCATCAGGAAAGCAGGTTGTGAAAGAATGGTATCCAATGTGGTGGTTTAAAGATAGGATGGAGTCTAGTGTTAGAAACAATGAGACTTGAATTTGATCGTATAACAATGGTGTTAGAAAATCATGGTGTGTGAGATAGGCCAGGGAAGAGTAGCGTGGAAATGGGATTTTAGGGTCCCATGTGATCTAATGCAAGGAATCTCATTGTATTGAATGACCAAGTAAGGATACACTAATATTAGTCTAGACACCCTAATAAAGGTACATGTATCATAATGAATTCTGTTCTTCTATGTCTTGGGAATTTTGGGAAATTTAATTTAAATAAATAGTTAAATAATACATAAAATAAAATTTCCAGGCTACCCGATCTTATGAGTTCCTTTTTTAACCATTTTAGATATCGTACTCGAACGTTACCAACATGTGGTAAAAGCAGTTGAGGCCTGGAATGATGGTTTGGTTGATTATCAAAGGTTTGATTGAGATGATGAATATGACTCGGGGAAAATACCCTTTGGTATTTCTAGAGGAATACCCTGGGGTGTAGTACAAAGGTATCATTTTAGACTCAGAGATAGAGGGATGGAAAGAGGAGCTGTTGATTACCTTTACATTGATACATTCTCCGAGGGAGTACTGGGTTCCTCAATCAGTGAGCCAGCTGTGTGGGGTGGTGTGCCAGTGCTGGATTCAATACATATGGGAGAGGAATAATCCTTATGTATCATTGGATGACATTGAAAATTAGTTTCTAGAAGAGTTCCTTTCCTTGATGATGAAGGTTCAGAATAGGTAGGGTCAACTCTCCCTCCAGCAGGGGAGTATGTGTAGAGACCCAAAGATTGACGTATATAGACATTACATTACTCTTTAGGAATATCTAATAAATAACCAAAAGAGACACCAAAGGACCGTAATAGTATAGTGTCTTTAGAAACATGGAATATAAACTTCTAATCATGTTGAAATATCTTCAACATCTCCCATAACGATCTTATCCTTTTTGTTTCCATACCTAAAACCTTTCTTTTCATCATCAGGGAAAAGAAATCATAAAAAGGGTGAGCTCAAATGCTCAGAAATGGTAACCATGGAGGAAATAAAACAAACCATATATATTTAAACTTAAAAACATGAACATAATGTTTAAACATCAAGATCTTGAGAAATGACCTAAAACATGGCAGTACGTAAGGCATAGATCATAATGGAACATAAATCATGATAAAATAGCATGGGAATAAAACTTTTAATTGTAGAAAAACATTAAGCACATGATATGATTTCCATAGTAGCCAATGCATTGCTTCCAAGACCCTCTTAGTGGACAAAGTCACTTACTGAACGAGGTTTACTTGTCATTCCAGACCAGTATTACTGAACCAGATTTACTTTCCTTTTCAGCCATGTCTATCTCATGAGATATAAATCTTTACCCATTTCATTGGAGTGAGATATAGGTCACACCCATCTCATATTTAAATCATTCTTACGTTTACCACAAAATAATCATAAATCATTCATCATAACCCAAAGAATAAATTGGGGTTCATAAACATCATTCCATCATAACATAATCCATATAAAATAAATGGATATCATTTAATCATTAATAATCTGAAATGATATAAATTATAGAGACATTATACTTGAAACATACATATATGAAATAATGTCATCTTAGATGGAAAATGGTTTTGATAGTGCACTTGAAATGAATTCTTGAGGAAAATATCCTTTCTTCTTGAAAATCATTTTCATTTCACAAAATGCCATTCAATTTAAAAAGAAAAGTATTTTGTTTAAAATAGTCATGAAATCTTGTAGAGTAAACTTTATGAAAATAATGTATTATGAAACCGTAAAAATATTTTCATGACGTATTAGTTAAAAAAACATTCTTCCCGTACATTTGCCAGAAAAGTCAAAAAGTACCTCGTATGGTAGACCAAAAAAATTCCATACATAACATGTAGTAAAAGTAAAAAATGGGTAAAAAGGACTTTAAACATACATGAAAACATTTTTATAAAACTTGGACATGGATAATAAATATAACCCCAGTAAATAATTATGTATAAGGAATCTCGGATAGAAAACAATTGATATTGCAACATTATCCCTTACCATAGGTCCGATATGATTCGTACGTATCCAAACCTCATGTATAATGATTTAAATAATGTCATTAACTTATTACATAATCATATTAATTGTTATGATATCATATATGGTTTACTTATGACTTTATCTAACCCGTTCTTTTGTAAATCCATGTTAAAGCAAAAATTGGGTAAAACCGTTTCATTTATCGTATGTGTTTGGACTTGTTGTTCTTGATATTATTACTTATATCCTGATTTCCATAATTTCAGAATGTAAAAAATGATTTATATATATTAAATATTCAGAATATACATATATATGATAGATTGATAAATGGAATGGAATACACAGTTCATGGAGACGGTAGGCCGTACGTACGCATGAACGCTGTTTTCGTTTCCATATTGAATTGAATGGAATTAAATAGATGACATAAATAAATATATAAATAAATCAAGTAGCATTATTATGTCATATATTTCATTATTATTCATTATATATACTTTATAATCATTCATGAATTGTTAACATGAAGAATTAATCTTATCGTGTTCGTGGAGACGGTAGTCCGTACGTACGCACAAGCGATGATATCATTTGCATGATCATGGGATTGTATTGAATTATATGTATACTATTTCAGAATCAGTATCGCTTTAAAATAATCACATATATTTATTATTTACACCATTATACCCATCCAAGTAAGGTGGTGGTGGAAAAAAGATTACACCATGGCATGGAGACGGTATTCCGTATGTACGCACACGTAGTGATTTCATTTTCCATAGGATGGGTAGAAGGTGGAATAGTGTTGTTTCATATTTATAATAACATATCATTATATTAGTGATACTAATTTTATTACATCATAATGAAAAAACTAAAGAAGTTTAAGTAGAAGAAGAAATTAATTTGAAAGAATTGGTAACCGATATTACCTCTTCTTTGACACACCTATTTGAAACCGCCTCTTAGGGAACTAAAATTGGCCTTTGAAGAAAACCAGGAACTCTATAATATTTCTAGGGAAGTTGAGAAGGGAAATTGGAAGGGTTTTTCTGAGCATGAAGGATCGATGTTGTGTAAAGATGAGAGGGAGTAGGTGCCCTTTAATAAGGGAGCAGAGGGGTACCTTTGGAATCCTCAAAAATATTAGTTTAATATAAATTCAAACCCCACATAAAAACCTCCCAAAATGACTCAATTCAAAGATTAGAAGCTATAGGGTTGTAATATCATCAAACAATCAAATTTATAAATGTTTTGATCATATTTTAAACCTTATCATTTTTATTTATCCTTATTTAATCTATTTAATTTTATTTGTGGTAATAAAATTTTAAATTTTAAATGGTTATGAAAAATCACTTATGTGTTGTTAATTTTCAATAATTGGATACTTTATGAAATTTTATACTATATAAATTTTAAATTATAATTTATAAATATTTTTTGATTTTTAAACAATTTAATAATATTTTATTTTTATAAAATAACAATAGTGTCAATTTTGACAATATTCATTTATTTGAATTTAAATAAAATACACACTGAGGGTATATTCAAAAAAAATATTTAATAGGTTTTTAAATTGTCATATTAATCTAGAAAATTAGTGTATAACATTAAATATTTCATATAATATTTATTTTACTGTTTTTAAAACCATTTATTTGATACTTCTCGTAATAAAATATTTTATACAACAATTTTGTATAATTATTAAATATAATTATTTTTTGCATAAAAATTAAGAATAATATACTAGGATGAAGATAAATCTTATATATTTCATAAGAATACTTTTATTTGGATTTATGTTCTAAAACACCCATGTTTTAAAATGTTATATTTATTAAATTATGAAGGTGACAACTTTGACATCATTTAAAATAAAATAATACAAGTGTCATAATCACATTTATAAGACTCCAAAATATCCTATATTAGGTAATTGTATGCTTATGGTGTATATATACACTACCAATAAGTTTTTTTCAGGTTTGCGAGCCTTTTAATGGGTATTATTATTTCAATAAATACTATATTACTTATTTTTCACTAAATAAATAATTTATGCATCATTAATGTATAAGGTATTATGGTAATTAAATATCCTTTAAAAATTATATATAATTTACCATGATAAAGAAAAACATTTTATCTTTCAAATTAGTATTAATAACCGAATTTATATTCTGTATAAACTTATATTAAAAATACTTTAATTATTAAAGTTGAGTGAGATATATTTCACTTTCCTTTAAATAAAATAAACTAAAGGTCCTAATCACCTCCAACTGGGTTCTAATGGATTCCATTTCGACCCAAATATGCATGAAGACGAAATATAATAATCCAATTATATTAATAAAAGTGTTCGGGTAATTTTATAATATTATATTTACCCTTAATTACCCAATTTACCTTTTAATATGGTAAATAAAATTTACCGTAGTTACTATTCATAATGCCCAAAAAAAATTAGCCTATTAACATAATTTGGAACCACTGAATCCAAATATGGAATAAATTTTTATAAATTCAATACACAAAAGTTTCAAAAATTAATTTAAAATTAATCTCGTTGTTAAGAAAATGAGTTTTAAATGTTAAAACAACGCAAAAGATTGAAATGATTTTACCTATGAATTCAATGTAAAATCATTCATAATGACATAAATTATATTAAATGGTAAAAATATATTATATTTATACATTAAAACCATTTAATATTATAATTTAACCACATAAATTATTACGATGAAAAAAGTTGTTTTTAATTAAATTATACCGTGTTTTTACTATTCATTAAAATATGAAAGTTATCAGAAAAATATCAAAACATTATCCAATGTAAGTTTTTATATCCTGATTCAAAATTAGAAGTTTATTTTGTAAAATTTAACTTATAAACATTTCAAAAATTATATTTAAAATGGGTGCACCATCAAAAGGTGGAAAAACTGCATTTTTTGAAAAATACTTATTTTACCCGAAAAATTAATTTTGTTCTCATAACATGTTCCATAAAATGTGTATGATTAATTATAATGTCATGAAATTCAAAATATATTTACTACTATTCATAAAGGCTAGTTTATAATAATATTATAACCATATATCTTTGTTTAGTGAGACCTGGTATTGCGTACAACACACGCTATCGAGGAAGGTTGTGATTGCGTGTAACGCAAGCAAAGTCAGGGTTGCGTGTAGTGCAAGACTACTTTTTTGTTGTGTATAATAATATCCTACCATATTTAATTTATAAATTGAATATATATATATATACACTCAATGTTTTTTATAATAACTTCTATCAAAGAAACTTGAGATTGTGTGTAACAGGATCCAAGATTATTGTTGCGTATACTACAAGTTAATTCAGTGTTGCGTATAGCGCAAGTTAGTATTGGTGTAGCTTAAAAGGGAAGATATTAAAGAAATTTAAAGGAATATATCTTATAAAATATCAGGTTGTTACATTATACCCCCTTTAAAATGAATTTCTCCCTCGAAATTCGTCGGGGTTATAAATCGTTTACTATTCATAGAAACCCTCATCGTAAAAAGGAATACTAAAACATAATTATCAAAAATAAAGTATTAAACATAATGATTACCCGTGTAACTCATCACTGGGTTTCCATATTGGAGAACATATGTGAAAATATTGATATGGAAGAAAAATCTTACCATCATGTTTAGATGGAGAGTGGTTGAGAACATGGCTATGAAAAATCCAACAATCACAAAGCCATAAATTTGTGATTTTCTAAGGTACCATTTGATTCATCAGATATGAGGGCACTAGGAAAACATGATTGGTTTTCAAGATCATTTCCCTAATGTTGAAAAATTTTCGAATCAATAGAAATACTTACTTGATTTTGGTACAATCTCACCATTGTTCGTGCCTTGAACAATTTCCACTTCATCTCTTAAAGAAATGAAGCTGAATTTGTCATTCGTGAAGTGTTAGCAGATCATGTAATAGAATGATGAGTCATTCCATCTGTTTCAAAAAAAAGGTTAGAAAAAGTTATCAAATGTACATAAGTCCATCTATGGTGTCGTTAATCGTATATGATTCCAAAAATGGACTTATACATCATATATCATACCGCTTAATAAAATAAAACTAGTTTATACTAACAAGGTACTTCTTATAGGCCAGTGGTAGGCGATAAAGGTCTGTCACACTTCAGTTGTGGGTTCGATTCCCGTAACCTTGTCCGACGCGACAGGTTGTCTCCCATTCTGCAGGTTGTCCTTTTTCTAAAACTACATTATTATAACATCCCATCAATAATATTGAAAAAAAGTTCTATCCTTACACAATACTAATTTATGTCCAACATAATCCATTCCAATCATTAGGCTTATCCAAAATACTAATGTCCAAGCTCATAGTATAAAGAAAACAATTACTAGAAATGTCATCTACCGAGCATGTGAATACCATCATTTATCCCCCATATATCATACAATATATCTTGTTGGTCACATTCCAAACATGTGAATACCTTTATCATGTATTCTCTTGAAACATGAATTGCCATAGAACCTTCGTGAAAACATGAATGCTGTCAAAAGGTAACTCCTTCCACATACCAGAATCCCAAAATTTCTATATAGTCAAACCATGATATCAATTTTTCCTTATATCATTCACGAGATCATTAATAATATCCAATATATTATTTTCTCCTTATCCATTAATTAAGTGCATATCATCTTCTTTCCAAAAATATCTGATTAACCTTTCGTGGTTACCGATACCTTTTAACATATACTTTCAAATACTTTAGGAAAAACAATAGTGTAGCAATCCTTATATGTTTCTTTATTCTATAGTACCATTAACATAACTCTTAGTAAAAATAAAATCATTCCAATACCTTCTTAAACCATTGATCGAGCATCAACAATTCTTTAATTTCACATATCATTTGTTGTCTCTTCATCATCACCAACATAAATACTACCCATACGACAATTCTGATTTTCATCATGAGACATTCCCTTACGGAATTGGTTTGCATAATGCCCATACATTCCACATTTAAAACATTTAATCGTTGTTTATTTAATAGAAATAACATTATCCTTGTCCATGGTGTTAACTGAACCTTTTCCTTTTCACTTATTGGCTTTGTGTCCTTCTTTTCCACACCCAAAACATCTTCTCGTTCCTTTGAAACATTCTCCTGGATGCCTCTTACCACATGATCTACATGATGGAAATTGAACTTTCTTTCCAATATGATCATCACGAAACTCCATCTTTATCTTGTTAACTAAGTCAGGAAACATTCCAAAGTTGAGAATATTGATCATATTATGGGATTTTTTATTATGAATAATAACGATGTTTGGACATCCAAATCCCGTTTCATTTGGTTTCTCTTGATTAATATTATTCCATTGTCCATTATATCCTCCATTACCATGATTCTTCCTATTTTAAGCCATTTTCTAAAACCCAAAAAGAATAGTGTGAGGGGAAAAATCATAATCAAGGGGGAGTACATTCAATATCTAACACCATAGGTTTAATTCTAATATGGTTTATATGATTCTAGTACTATAACATATACTTATATTTAACCTTAGATACATCCCTAGACATACCTTATAAATATCACTAGGGATCTCACTAAAGTTTTCACATCCTTGTTTCCAAAGGTTAACAAAACCTTTCCTCTGATACCAACTGTAGAGACCCAAAGCTGACGTACATAGACATTACATTACTCTTGAAAAATATCTAATACATAACAAAAATAGACACCAAAGGACCGTAATAGTTTAGTGTCTTTGGAAACTAGGAATATAAACTTATAATCATGTTGAATGATCTTCAACATCTCTTATAACGATCTTCCCCTTTTTGTTTCCTTACCTAAAACCTTTCATTTAATCTTGGGGGAAAAGAAAACATAAAAAGGGTGAGCTCAAATTCTCAGTATGGGTATGCATAGAGAAAATAAAACAAACCATATATAATTGAACTTAAAAACATGAACATAATGTTTAAACATCAAGATTTTGAGAAATGACATAAAACATGGCAGTACGTAAGGAATAGATCATAATGGAACATCAATGATGATAAAATATCATGAGAATAAAACATCTAATTGTGGAAAAACATTAATCACATAATATGATTTCCATAGTAGCCAAGTCATTGCTACCAAGACCATCTTAGTGGACAAAGTCCCTTACTGAACTGGGATTACTTGTCGTTCCAGCCTTGTATTACTGAACTGGATTTACATTCCATTTCAGCCATGTATATCTCATGAGTTATAAAACATTAGTCAATGTATTGTAGGGAGATGTAGGTCCCATCCATCTCATATTTAAATCATTCTTACATGTTCCACAAAATAATCATAAATCATTTATCATAACCCAAAGAATAAATTGGGTTTCATAAACATCATTCCATCAGAACATAATCCATATAAAACAAATGGATATCATTTCATCATAAGAATAGTAAAACCATATAAATCATAGAGTAATTATACTTGAAACATACACATATGAAATAATGTCATCTTAGATGGAAAATGGTTTTGATAAAGCACTTGAAATGAATTCTTGAGGAAAATATCCTTTCTTCTTGAAAATCATTTTCTTTTCACAAAATTCCAATCAATTTTAAAATAAAAGGATATTGTTGAAAATAGTCATGAAATCTTGTAGAGTTATATTCATGAAAATAATGTGTTATGAAACCATAAAAATCAGTTCATGCCGTATAAGTTAAAAAAAACCATTCTTCTCGTACTTTTGCTGAAAAAGTCAAAAAGTACCCCGTATGGTAAACAAAAAAATTCCTTACATACCATGTATTAAAAGTAAAAAATGGGTAAAAAGGAATTAAAAAATACATGAAAAAATTTTTATAAAACTTGTACATGGATGATAAATATAACACCAATAAATAATTACATATAAGAAATCTCAGATAGAAAACAATTGAGATTGAAACATTATCCCTTACCTTAGGTCTGATGTGATTTGTATGTATCCAAACCTCCAATATAATGATTTAAATAATGTCATTTAAATATTACAGAATCATATTCATTATTATTATATCATATATGGTTCACTTATGACTTTATATTACCTGTTCTTTTGTAAATCCATGTTAAACCAGCGTTTTGGGTAATATCGTTTCATTTATCGTAGGTGTTTCGACTTGTTGTTCTTGATATTATTACTTACATCCTAATTTCCTTAATTTTAGAATTTAAAACATGATTTATATATAATAAATATTCAACATATACATATATATTATAGATTGATAAATGGAATGAAATACATCGTTCAAGGAGATGGTAGGTCGTACGTACGCATGAACGTTGTATTCATTTCCTTATTGAATTGAATGGAATTAAATAGATGACATACATATATATACATAAATTCAGTATCATTATTATGTCATATATTTAATTTTTATTCATTATATATACTTTATAATCATTCATGATTGGTTAACATGAAGAATGAATCTAATAGCATTCGTGGAGACGGTAGTCCATACGTACGCACGAGCGATGATATCATTCCCATGATCATGGAGTTGTATTGAAGTGTATGTATACTATTTCAGAATAAATATAACTTTACAATAATAACATATATTTTTTATTTACAACATTATAACCATCCAAGTAAGGTGGTGGTGGAAAATAGATTACACCACGGCGTGGAGACGGTATTCCGTACGTACGCACGCACAATGATTTTATTTTTCGTAGGATGGATATAAGGTGGAATAGGGTTGTTTTATATTTATAATAAAATATCATTATATGAGTGATACTGATTTTATTTCTTCATAATGAAACAACTAAATAATAAGAAGTAGAAAAAGAAATAAATTTGAAAGAATCAGTAATAGATATTACCTCTTCTTCGACACGCATCTTTGAAACATCCTCTTAGGGCACTAAAATTGGTCTTTGAAGGAGAACAAGACCTCTAGAATATTTATAGGTATGTTTAGAAGGGAAATGAAAATGGTTTTTCTGAGCATTAAGGCTCAAAGTTGTGTAAAGATGATAGGGAGGATGTTCCCTTTTATAAGGGAGGAGAGGGGCACCTTTGGAATCCTAAAAAATATTAGCATAATATAAATTCAAACCCCACATAAAAAACACAAAAAATGACACAATTATAATATTAGATGAGATAGGGTTGTAAGCTAATCATCCAATCAAATTTAGACAAGTTTTGAACTTATTTTAAACCTTATCATTTTCATTTATCCTTATTTAATCTATTTATTTTTATTTGTGGTTATAAAATTCTAAATTTTAAATGGTTATAAATAATTACTTATGTGTTCTTAATTTAACATAATTGGATACTTTATTACATTTTCGACTATATAAATTTCAATTTATAATTTTTAAATATTTTTGTGATTTTAAACAATTTAATAATATGTTAGTTTTATAAAATAACAATAGTGTCAATTCTGATACTATTCATTTATTTGAATTTAAATAAAATCCTCACAGAGGATATATTCGAAATAAAATATTCAATATGTTTATAACATGTCATATTCATCTAAAAAATAAGTGTATAAAATTAAATATTTCATATAATATTTATTTTACTATTTTTAAAAACATTTATTTGATACTTCTCTTAATAAAATAATTTCTACATCATTTTGGTATAATTATTAAATATACTTATTTTTTGATTAAAAATTAAAAATAAAATAATAGGATGAATATAAATATTTTATATTTTATAAGAATACTTTTAGTCAGATTTATATTATAAAACACCAAACTTTAAATATGTTATATTTATTAAATTATGAAAGTGACAACTTTGACAGAATTTAAAATAAAATAATATAAGTGTCATAATAACTTTAATAAGACTTCAAATGGTCATATATTCGGTAATTGGATGGTTATGGTGTATATATTCACTACCAATAAGTTTTGGTCTGGTTTTTGAGCCTTTTAATGGGTATTATTATTTCAATAAAAACTATATTACATATTTTTTACTAAATAAATAATTTCTGCATCATTAATGTATAAGCTATTAAAGTAATTAAATATCTCTTAAAAATTATAAATAAATTACCATGATAAATAAAAACATATTATATTTCAAATGAGTATTTATAACCGTATTTATATTCTGTATAAACTTATATTAAAAATACTTTAATTATTAAAGTTGAGTGAGACTTATTTCACTTTCCTTTAAATAAAATAAACTAAAGGTCTTAATCACCTCCAAGTGGGTTCTAATGGATTCCATTTCGACCCAAATATTACTTAGGAAGAAATATAAGCATCCAATTATATTACAGTTAGTGTTAGGGTAATTTTATATTATTATATTTACTCATAATTACCCTATTTACCTTTTACTATGGTAAATAAAATTTACCGTAGTTACTATTCATAAAGCCCAAACATAAAATGTAGAATATTAACATAATTTGAACCCAATGATTCCATATAGGGAATCCATTTTTCTAAATTCAATACACAAAAGTTGCAGAAATTAATTTAAAGTTAATCCTGTTGTTAATAAAATGAGTTTCAAAAGGTAAAACATTGCAAAAGATTGAAATTATTTTACCTATTAATTCAATGTAAAATCAATGATAATGACCTAAATTATATTAAATTATGAAAATATATTATATTTATAATTTAAAATGATTCATTATTATAATTTAACCATATAAATTATTATGATGAAAAAGTTTTTTTTAAATAAAATATAGCGTGTTTTTACTATTCATTAAAATATGAATGTAATCAGAAAAATATCAAAACATTATCCAATTGAATTTTTATATCCTGATTCAAAAGAATAAAATTCTTTTGTAAAATTTATCTTATAAATTTGTCAAAAATTATATTTAAAATTGGTGCGCCGTCAAAAGGTGGCAAAACTGTATTTTTTGAAAAATACTCATTTTACTCGAAAAATTTATTTTGTTCTCATACCATGTTCTATAATATGTGTAAGATATATTATAATGTCATAAAATTAAAAATTTATTTACTAATATTCATAATGGACAGTTTATATTAATATTATAACCATATATCGTTGTTTAGTGAAAACCAGTATTGCGTACAACACACGCTATTGAGGAAGGATGCGATTGATTGTAATGCAAGCCAAGTCAGGGTTTCATGTAGTGAAAGAATCCTTTGTTGTTGCGTATAACAAAATCCAACCATATTTCATTTATAAATTGAATATATATATATATATACACACTCAATGTTGCGTAGAATAACCACTATCAAACAAACTTGAAATTGTGTGTAACACAATCCAAGATTAGTGTTGCATATACTGCAATCTAATACGGGGTTAAGTATAGTGCAAGATAATCTTAGTGTAGCATACAACAGAATATATGAAAGAAATTAAAAAATATATATATATTATAAAATCTCGGGTTGTTATAGTATGTCAATGAGGTAACTGGGGAGAAAGTTCGAAGATCTGATATTCTTGGTTTAGATATACTGTCGGATGAGGAGTTTTGGGTGAGATGCTTGGAGGAGGCACTCTAACCTTCTCTCTTGTATGTTCTCTCTTGTAGGGAGGTGTGCTACAAGATGGGAGATAGTTGAGTTCATCAAAGGGGAAGGTAGTCAGAAACAGGTCTCCAGCCGCAGATCCTTCCATGTTTCATCCAGTGGGGAGTAGGCCTCGATAGTTCCAAATCCAATATCTTAGTCTTCTACCTTTCCCCATGGACCATAGATTGAGGTAATTTTTCTATGGGATATTATATATATATGGAACCAGTTCCCAATTTTATCTTATTACATTGGGAGAGGGTAGGTTCAACACCCACGTCAAAAGTAGTATTATCTGGTCTTGCCTTTCTACCAGCATGGAAAGTGAGCTCCCACCTCTCCGAGGGTAGAAGGTGATGGAGAAGGATGACCTCAGGGTGCTCCCTAGGGACCTCGACTAGGTTGTTGATGGGGAGGTGGTTGACAGAAGAGGGGTAGAGGAGCTGGGCATGGGTAGTTTCATGCCATCGAGGCAGTAGTTCCAGTGGGGCCGGAGGTTGTTTGAGGGAAAATAAGTACATTTAGTACTATTGTGTGTTCATTGTTTGATTCAATAGATTAATACTCCTTTGTTTCATGCAGTCTAGAATGTTATTTGGTAATAAATGTAGATAGATATTCCATGCCCCATGTGTGGAGTATGCCAGTTAAAGGATCGACAAGTTTGATTGATGTCTGCCAGGGATATAGACACATGTTGGGGCCAAATCAGCATAGTAGTGATCTTATTGTTCAACTGTTTGAATTATATGCACATTGTTATCGACTACATCGAGATAAGTGTTGTGGTTTTGGAAATGGATGGCCAACATGTAGTTTTCGTTGGTGTGTAGAGCTATTGGATGGGCAGTAATCTTGTAGAGCCTTTTCCCTCAATGTTGGATAAGATGTTGATGTAATTAGTAGATAAAAATATGGTGGGGGTTCTAGGAGTTTTCATATTGTTTTGGATGTCTTACCGTAGGATACTGTGACTTGACCCCCTCAACCTAACATTGAGTTCGAAATAGACTTTCAACTTGGTGCCCATCTGATTTCGATGGCTCCCTTTCAGATGGCATCATCTGTGTTGCAAGAGTTTCGGATTCAGGTCGATGACCTTATGATGAAGGGTTTTATCAAGTCGAGTGTGTCATTGTGGGTTCTCTATTTTACTTTTCAAAGTAGGTAGTTAAAAGGATAAGGTTAGTTCTTTAAGATCCATATGTAGTTAGGATATCACCAATTATGTGTGAAGGAAGGAGACACCCCGAAAACTATCTTCGGGTGCAGTTATGGGCACATTGAATTCATTTTCATGTTGTTTGGAATTAAGAACGCGAAAAATGTGATCATGGGGTTCATGAACACTTTTTTACATGAGTTTTTGGACCAGTTTATTGTCGTGTTCTTCGACGACATCCTGATCTGCTAAAGGTTAGAGGAGAATCATTCCTAGAATCTAATGACTATCATAGAAGATCTATGATCCAACCATCTCTATAGGATGTTTTACAAGTTCATGTTCTAGATGTGAGAGGTCCACTTCCATGTTCACCGAGTATCCCAATAAGAAATAATAGTGGAATATTTGATGGTGGATGTGGTTTATTCTTGGGAAACACCCATAAATATGATAAAATATTGTTGTTTCCTGGATCTAGTGGGATATTATAGATGTTAAATGATCAAATTCTCTCAATCTTTACTTCCATTGACAGCTTTGACCAGAAAAGATGAAGCCTTCACGTGGTGTTATTACTGTCAAGTATCATTATAATATATGAAGGTAGATTTGTTCAGTGCTCTAGTGGTTAGGTATCTAGAAGAGGGAGCTATGTCCAAGGTGTTTTTCTTTGCCTCCTATCTAGGATTGGGATGTGTGCTGATTCAGTATTAGAGAGTGATCTCTTATGGGTCTATAAAGTTACGACCACATGAACGTAACTATTCAACCCATGATCTGGAGCATGTGGCGGTCATATTTGTGCTAAAGTTTTGGAAACATAACCTCAATAGGGATTTTTTTTGGTCTTCATGGATCACAATATCTCGAGGCATATCATCCCCTTGTGATACCTAAACTTGCGGTAGTAAAGGTGGATGGAGTTTCTTTAGCTGTAAAACTTAAAGAACTCTTAAAACCTAGGAAAGGCAAACATGGTGGATGATGCCTTAAGCATGAATTCACATAATTAGGTATTTCAAGAATACACTTATTCTTGGACAATAATAGAGGTTTCCACATTGCGTCTGGATGATTGAGGGATAGTATAAAAGGTTGTCTATTTCAGATGAAAGTCTAGTTTTCCTTGATTCAGTAGGTGGAGGAGTCTCAGCAAGGTGACTCAGTGATTGTTTTAAGGCATGATCCCGCTATCTAGGGTGATGATTCATAGGTATGGTTGGAGGATAGTCAGAATCAGATGCAGTTATGTGGGAAGTTATCTATCCCAATGGAAATTCATGATTGTGTTCTTCATGAGTTCCATATATCACCCCTGGCAATGTATGTCACGAACTATCCTCGTGGATTATTCTGTGACTACCCCAAGCATGCCTTCCATAGGCCAGGGGAAGGCAACTAGAACCAAAGGCATAAATCCCAAAAGAAGGGAAGGCATTGCCTTTATGAAGTAAATGTGCCAGCATACAAACCCAATTGAAAGTATAGTACAACTGAAAGGGAAAGTACAACAGTAGTAAGTAAAGAAGCAACACCAAGTCGTCCACTGAAAAATCCCACCTGAAGGGTGGGTACAGATAGTCTCCTCATCTCCTCAGCTCCAGCTGTCCGCTCTATGTACATCCCATCAAGTGATCCACCTCTAGGTACCGTCTAGCTTCACGAGCCTCCATCTCGATCAGCGGTGTCTGTCGTCTAGATCCAACACAATGTAGTGCGGGCATAGCCCATGCAGGGGTGAGTATTCAATACTCAGTAGGGACCCCGAGACCCCCGAAGGCCTCTCGAAATCCATGTAGGATAATCCACAAAGGAAGGATAGAATCACGTAGTATCAATAACACTACTTAGGTATATGCCCATACATATACTTAAGTCATTAGTTACAGTTTGGGTCCATCTCCCGAGCCCAAGCAAAACCCAGTCCACATAGGAAAGCACAACCCATTCCACACAAGAAAAGAAAGTCAACCACATCAGTCTTAATGATTGAGAATCAAGAATCAGCTCATATAGGTATACACTTTGTAAGGCAATAGAGATGATCAGATGTAGCCAATGATTCATCTACGCTTTCGGACCCACATAGGATACAAGTACATAGTCAAATACTTCTGGACCCACATAGGATACAATAACATTAGTCATCACCATCGAACACATGGAGGATCCCAGTACGGTCCTCATTGCTGCCAAACCCATGGAGGATCCAAATACAGTCTTCCTCGCTGTCGAACCCACAGAGGATCCAAGTACAGTCTTCCTCGCTGCCGAACCCACAGAGGATCCAAGTGCAGTCATCATCGTCGCAGTCACAGCCAGCACTACGGTTCCCGCACACAGCATGCTCAATTCCGGTAGGGTCCACTTCACAATCCAAGAGGTTGATATATCAACTACCACGAAGTCCAGAGCTAATAAATCACAAATTTTGTCTCGTCAATAGGAACTCAACGCGACAGACGGCGCGTCAATCGGACGCCTGGTCTGAGAGATATTGGCATTTCCGTCCTAGGGGCCTGGTTGGTTTTTAAGATAAAAACAACCTAAATGTACTCCAACTACATCCAATATTTGAGAAAAGTAAGCCAAAAAACCGTCTCACAAAGAGGAAACCAACAAGGTCAACAGCACGTCAATCGGACGTCCGGAGCACGACTTATAATCATTTCCGCTCTGAGGGCCTGGTTAGTTTCAAGTTCAAAAAACCTTGGACATACACATGGTTATCCGAAACCTTTAGTGTAATATACCGAAACGACCGTCTCATTCCAAGGATTCCAAAGCAACTAACGGTGCGTCGATCGGAGGTACGTAGCACATGTTATGGTCAAATAACTGAAAACAACCCGAAGTGGGGGGTCTGTGCCCGACCCGGCCCAGCCCCCCCCCCCCCCCCCCCCCCCCCCCCGAGGTCGGACCGAACCGGGTCGAGCCGACCTGAGTCCGGGTCCGGCCCGGTGCGCGCGACCCGCCCCGGCCCGGTCGGGGGGGCGCGCTGGCTCAGCCAGCGGGCCGCGCATGGGGGACGCGGTCCCCCCTTCTTTGCGCTCCACAGACACAGTGGGCACCACATTCTCCTCTGGGTCCTGTGCAGCCACGGGATCAGGCCGCCTGCCACCGCAGCCGTAAATTTCTGCATGCCACCGGAGTCATTCCGGTGGTCCGTTCTTGCTCTCGTCTGCGCCTGCAGTCTTCTCGGAACCTGATCTTTACTGTGATGGACTACAAATTCCATTGTGGTCCCGTTCCATTGTTTCCCAACATTCCACGCATCAAGAAAAATAAAATAGTGGGTCCGGACTTGTTCGTTTGTCTGCACCCACCGCGTTAGTGGTTTGAAACAACTCCCAATAATTTCCCCACAAATAATAATCCCTACCCCGCAAATAATCATTCGCGGATCAACATGGTAATGAGTTGATCCGCGTTAATGTTTTAGAGGAAAATAAACATGGGAGTATTATCATTCTCGAAATAAACCCCTACCTCTTAGTGGTTCGTTGTCGTGCGTTTGTCCTCAAGGGGGTTAAGGCGTCGACGCCACTTTTCGGATCTGATATTCGAGAGGATTCGAAGAAGAAGAGGTTTTGTCGGCGTTCTTCATACTTTGTTGGGGTGGAAGTCCGTCAGTGGTTCGCCAGAGAATCCTCCAATGACTTTTCTCCCCTTATTCTCGATGTGCCAAAATATATAAAGGAGAACATTGCAGCTTTTCCATAATGGTGTCCTTAAAACGTCGATTCACTATGAGTTTAATAATCCATTAATGAGCTTCATTGATGTGCATCGTTACCACCCTGTTGCCACCCCACCACCCAAAAAGGGAGAAGGAAAAATAAAATAATTAATTTAAATTATTTTATAATTTTTCTCTAACGGTCTGTGAAATAACTTTTTCTCTCGGCCCTTGCCGGCCGAAGTTAAGCTTTGCCTAAGAGAATCCCGAAATTGTGAATTCATCTTTTCCCTCGTATTTTAATTCTGAGCACTGGTTTAAAAGTTAGAAAAACCCGCACATTCGTTCACTAAACGTACTCGAGCTGAACATCAAAAATTGATTCCGGGAACATCGGGCCTCGGAATTAAGCGCTGTCAGAAAATGCATACTCGTAAAATTCAAAAGTATCTTTTAAAAAAAATTCCTTGAAATTTCTAAGTCTTTACAATGTATTCAGGAGTTTCTAAGACGTACCGAGGATTAATTGAATATTTTTGGCGGCTGGGGTTGAAGCGGGAAACGGCTGCGTTTTAGGCAAGGTTCCCAGTGTGTCAGTTGGTAATGGTTGAGCACCATGTTCCCAGGGGTCTGTTTGTTCCCTTAGATATTCTTGAGTGGAAGTGGTATGACATATTTATGAATTTAGTTATATTTTTACCTAGGTATTAGGAATTATGTGATGATTTTGTGAAGTAGTGGATCACTTGATGAAATCAGCTCACTTCCTTGTAATCAGGGAGTTCAACCAATTGGATGCCTTATCATAGAGGTATGTTGATAAGATGGTGTAGATGCATGGTGTTCCAAGATCCATCATCTCAGATTTGGATACACATTTTAAGTCACTTGTTTGGAAATGATTTATTATGCCTTTAGCACTCAGTTAGGTCTCAACACATCTTTCCACCCTCATATTCATAAACAGATAGAGGGGACCATCCAGACATTGAAGGGAATTTTTCAAGTATGTGTAATGGTCATTAGTGGGTCTTCATGAGACATTTTCCCAAGGTATATATTTATTACAAAAATATATATTACTCTACCATTGGAAGGGAACCATTCTAAGCATTATATGGGAGGTTGTGTCGTTCACCCTTGTGTTGGATAGAGTATGGAGAATTAATTATTCTTTGTCTGGACATGGTGAAAAGTATGACAGAGAAGGTGACAGTTGTTTATGAGAGGATGAAGGAATCACTTGACCAAAAGAATTCATATTAAGATTATAGGAGGATATCTTTGGAGTTCGAGGTTAGGGACCATGTTTTCATGAAGGTTTCCACTCGACGTTCATAGAGAAGGTTTGTTAGAGGGTGAAAGCCATATCTGAGGTTCATCAGACCTTTCATTGTGATAGGATGAGTCAGAAAGGTGGAATATCAGCTTTCGTTACCACCACAGTTGGGGAGGATTCCTGAAGTATTCCAAGTCTCTCAGCTCTATCGGTACCTACACGATGACGCCCACATCATTGACCAGAGATAGTTGGATATCAAAGAAAAACGTGACATTTTTGGAGAGACCGGTAAGAATTAAGGATCATGAGCAGAGGGGGATTCATGCATGAACCATTACTTTGGTTCATGTTTTGTGGAGGTATGGTGGCCTTGAGGAGGTTACATGGGAGAGGGAGGCACAAATGCGTTCAACTTACCTAGATTTTTTCTAAGTTTTGATTTAGTGTTTTACATGTGCTTCATTTTCAGATGTAATGATTGACCATGTACATTATCAGATATGTTGTTATCGTATTCTTATTTTTTTGTGTCTAATTCCTTGTATATGGGTAGGGGAGGACCCGACCCCTGATCAAGATACATTAATATGGTTGTGATTAAACTCGTGCGGGCAATTCAATGCTACCCAAAGAAGATAGTATCATGACATGGAAGAAGGAGCTCCATAATTCATGTGTTAGGATAGTGTGACCATTGTTGTGTGTTTTTGTTTGTGGGAGTGGGGCCTTAGTTTTTGTACAATTATTTAAGAGATATATTTTAGGGAGGTTTCCTTTGATGAAATGTTTTTCACTCATGTTTTCGAACAATGTAGGGTAGTTTTTCCTTTAGCGGTATCTTATGAGGTAGTTGTTTGGACCCCTCTTTCTTCTGGTTTGGTTTCGAATTCCCAAGGATGAGAATGGTTTGAGAGGAATATAATGTAATTTTTTAGAACCCTCATGTCCATTCCATTAAAAAACCAGTGTTTGGAGAGTTCTAGGGGGTCTTTTGGTGACTCATTTGGAGAGTAAGCCAAAACTCTAGTTTGAGTTGTCGGCATCGGTGAGTCGGGGTGTCATCATTCAGTAAGTCGAGGGCGTCAGCATTAATGTCTTAGGGGAGTAATTATTAGTTAGTTTGGCGTTTTGGCATCAATGAGTTTTGGTCATTGGCATCGGTGTGTTGTGGGTGTCGGTGTTAGTGAGTGGATGGTGTCGATGTCCGGTCTTCAATGTCAGGCCGTTAGTGATTCATAGAGTTGGTGAGTCAATGCATCAGTAGAACAATGTTGGTGACTCGAATTTGGTAGGTTTTTTCAATATCTCACACTTTGGTGGCTCAGCTTTAGTGACTCACCCATTAGCGACTCATTTTCAGTTTTCCCATTTTTTCCACGTTTTCCAGTTTCGACCCTCTAACATTTTATTTAATTTAAACTGATCTTAACACCTTGTTTGAGTGTTTTAAGGGAATTTAAAAGGATATTAAGTATAAAATTAATATCCTAATGCAATAGGGACTTAGAGATACTCAAAAATCATGATCATGACCATGATCCCACACATTGACTTTTGAAACCGTTCACCCTTTAATATAGTATGTAGCTCTCCAATTCTAGGATCTTCCATACCCAGTGTGTTTTCCATTCTCTCTCGGTGTACCTAAAGTATTCCTCTATAGAAAAATCATGTGACTATAATATATCCTCTCTTACATCGTTTTCTTGGAGTTTCTAGCTTCTCACGTGATACCCTATTTTGGTGAAAAGAGGTGTTTTGGTCGCCAGTTGTTTTAGGTAGGTATTTCTTCTACCTCACATTAAATGTGCATCTTGTGGGGTGGTTATAATAATGATTCCTTATAAAGAAAAAGTGAATAATTTTACTAAAATGACAAATATATTATAAGTTAATATGATCGAAAGATAACATGGTCAATAAAATAAATAGTTGGGAGTGGTTTAATATTGATCACCTATTTTATATGATTATTATATGGTTTTTTGTGGTGGTATTCTTTATATAAATAATGTCCATTGGGGGTATTTTTTTACAAACTGGTAATTCCTAACTTTTTTCATGTTTCTTGATAAATGGATATAACATGAAATCTTCTCAATCACATATACTTGGAAAATTTTGATGGATTCCCTTGGATAAAACCTATTGTGGGATCACCTTGGTTATTTTCAAAGTAGAATTAAAGAACCTATGATGGATAAATTGGAATAAATTAGGCTTGATAGGTTTGGTAGTGTGCTATGTATTTTGGTTGGGTTATCTAGGCTTTGTGTATGGGGTGGCACAAGAGGTTTGTTGGTATCCCAGTTTGAGAGACTGATTGATTGTTAAATGGATGGACTTCTAGGCAGTGGGACTACAATGTGTTTCTAGACTTTTTAAGTAGTAGGACTACATATATTTAATGTTTTTGTAGTGGGGAAATAGGGTTTGGGTTTTTTCTTGACTACATGTTAGTGGGTGTGTCGGGTGTGGTGTTTTTGTGCAAAAGGGATGTTGGTTTTAGTTGATAGATGATGTTTGGGAGGGATAACATTGAAGAAGTACTATTGATAGCGATTGAACAGGTGTTTAAGAAAAGGGGGTGTTCAGTGGGACTGTAGATTGGTTATTTAATTTTGTTTTAATGAATGGGTGTTGAAATTAAAACTCTATACCTTTTCCCACTTCCCTTTTTAAATTTGGTTGTACTGATTTACGAAGAATGTTGAATGTTGTGTGTTTATTTAATGAGGCTCTTTTCCTTTTGAGGTGGTTGCAGATTTGGTGGTTGGTAGTTGCCCTGGGTAGTGCTGGAATAAATTAATGTGAATTCTTAATAAATACAAAAAATGGTTTGATGAAAATGGGTTGGGTTTATGCTTTAGTAGTGGCTATTTGTGTGGTTGTACATATAGGGTTAGCAGCAAGAGTGGTTTTATGTGGGTTTTTTTTTGGACATGTCGGTTCGGCCAAGTGTTTTTATAATTACATGTATAAATTGTAGTTCCTTGATTTTTCTATACACACCCTACCCTTGTTGAGAACCATGTTTCAATCTGTCCCATTTCTTGTGTGAGGGTGTCTCTCCCAACATCCTAGTCGGAGGATAGATGGATGGTTACTGACTTTCTTCCATGAAACCTCATTCAGATTCTTACCACCCAAGAATATTTGGTAATGCTATAATGGATTATGGATTACCATAGTCCAAGATCCTTTGGGTACGTTTGTTGTGTATGAGGGGCCTAGGAGTTTTTGTGCCTTTAATTTTTTTCCCATGTGTCTTTGGGATGATTCCCAGATATATTCGAGTTAGAGGCGTGGCTATTGTGGACCATGTGTCTATAGGTTTAATTTGTGTGTGGATTGAGTCCCATCTGTGTAAGAGCTAGTTAGGGTAGTGGGACTATGTTTTGGATGATCTGTAGCATCGTGACATTAAAAATTAGGTATGAGCAATTAACAAGGGGGAGGGGTGTGGGGTTCCCAAATTTCGATGTTCTTATACGACAACATTACTTGATTTGCATTATTTGGTAAGTGTTCCTTAGTTATACTACATTGGTTAGTACTCATCGGTAGGTTCTTTGAGGTTCTACTTTTTTCTAATAGGGGAATTAGTATATTCCCCCACATGTGCACGTGTGGATTTAGTTTTACTATTGGATAAACTTTTATACTCACCATATGTCTGTAAAACTATTTTTAGGTTTCCAGGAGGAATTTGGGGACCGTGATTGACCTTACCATCTCGAGAATTGGGATATTTCTTATGCTGTAACTTATATTAATTACTTTGGTACATTCCTTAGTATTTTTTTACATTTGTCATTATTTACATTTAAATTATGCACGGGAAAGCTTTTGTCTTCTTGTATATAAATGTTTTGATTTTTTTGGGATTTAACAGTTTAATCTCCTGATCTTTTTTCATTAAAAAGGTCAATTCCTTCCATTTTATGTGAGATCCAATACACTTGGGGAAAGTCACCACTATGGGGCCTATTTAAGGTGGGGATGGGGGTCATTATCTCTCCTTCATCTTGAAGAATGAAGGTCTTGTATCCTTGTTGTCCCTTCCCTCATCTTAAGGATGGTGGGTCGTGACAGTACCATTCTTAAAAATTTTCTCAAGGATCTATTCATGATAGGATAATAGATGCACAAAAATATGATAAGGAACTACAACAAAATTTAACAAATATTCCAGACATCAACTTTGACAATGATGGAGTCTTAAGGTTTGGATCATAGATATATCCCCCCTCAAAACCAAAGAGAAAGATGGTACTTCTGGATGATGTTCATAGCTTATGATTCTTTATCCATAATGGAATAACTAAGATGTATAGTGATCTGATGAAAAACATCTTGTGGGTTAACCTGAATATGGAGATTAAATAATTTGTATCTTGATAATTGGTATATTGATAATTCATGGATAATTAATTGAATTATGCGGGTAACATGAAACAATTTCCCATATCAATATATAATTGTGAAAACATAACCATGATTTCACTATATGAATCCCAAATATATATAAAGGTGAAATGTATATATAGGACGTAGTTGATCAAATTAAAAATTCAATGCATTCCATTCATATCAAGGATGAATCTATTTCAATCAACTCAATAAGATATACATAATGGATGTGTTAAAACAGAATGCATTACCATTCTCTACTGTATATTATCAAGATATGTGGTTTTCCTTGAGGTTCTATAGTATCCTTTATCAGGAATGACATGTAGATTTAATTTTTAGTACTTTTTATCACTCTCAGATAGATGAGCAGTCTGAAATAACTATTCAAACTCTTTAGGACATTTTGATATCATGTTTAATAGATTTCCAATGATTTTTGTATCAACAAACTCTCCAATTATAGTTATTATATAAAATGGTTTCCATTATATATTTAAATTCGAACCTGAGGAATATTTCTAGGGTAAAAGGTGTGAGTATCCAACATATTAGGATGAAGCTGTAGAGAATAAGGTTTTGAGACTATATTTTATCTATGATTTGAGAGAGGGTAGGTTCAAACTATTCAATGTCATATCAAATTTGTATAATTTTGGTAGAAAAATAATGAGTACAATCAATTATGAGACCTATATTTTGTGTTTGGGTATAACGTATTTGTTCATATGTCATTAGGGGATAATTTTTGATGGTTTCATAATTATTGAAATCTTAGGCTGATATACCTCATCCCTTTTGATATTATCATAGTTTTACCCTATTTACCAGCACTCCCAGCTAACCTATGTCAAAAACAAGAAGTGTTCTTTGTATCCTAACTATTGGAGTATATATTAGACCCCTCATATGTTTTTAATATATATTTCTCACCCTCATATAATGATATTTTATACAAGTAATAGCCATTAAAGATCCTAAATTTTAGAGAATGTGTTCTTTAAAATTGGGGAATCACAATGTAAAATTGTTCTTGTGTAACCACATGTTCAATTAGGAAACAAGGGAAATGGAAGAGGTGATGAAACCTCGGTACCCTCATATGTTATAGTGAGATAATTTAAATTTCATTGGTAAAATTTATAAAGGGGTATGAAAGTAATGAACCCAATATTAATAAATGAAATTAACTTTTGAATAAATAAATTAATCTTATACATTATAGTTGAAAAACATGAACTACTTTGGTAATTATGGGCCAGAAAAAAATAGTCTTTTAGTTTTAAAAGATCATCAAAAATCCAAACCATTGATAATAAAGTCGTTATATAGTTATTTTTTAAGATTAGTAAATTTTAAGGGTTATGATCATCTATATTTGATATATACAAAAGAAGACAAGTCTTTGACTTATAAGATCATACATAATGAATAATACTTGTTGGAGATTTCTAAGGGGTTGGTATCATTGGGATTTTCCAACAATAAAGCCCAATCTATGATTTAACAAGTGATCCTTGAGAGCAGTTCATTTTTGGGAGAATTTTAAGAATTGACCAAACAATGTTCATCAAACCACCCCATGAAAGAGAATACATTACACACCTTTCCCTTAGGGTGTAAACGTGGTTTAAACAGGATTTATGTATCTAGAAATTTGTAATATGAATTTTATATTATATTTTTAATTAAATAATGATAATATTTATCCATTTTAATTATTAAATTATAAATGATTATATAATGAGTTTAGTAAATATTTAATTTTGATATGAAGGAATCAAGAAAAAAATTATAGGGAAAAAGTTTTTTTAATTAAAAAATGTATAAAATGAAGAATTGTTTAAAAAAATATCATTTAATAAAATATTCTTAGTAAAATTATTAATTTATAAATGATAATATAACTTAATGTATTCCAATGTAATTTTTATAAGGTTCATAAATATGTAAGTATCATAAAAACAAATACATTCTTAAAAATGAGGACTTTTATTTAAAATGGTAAATTTTTATATTTATGTAATTATTTGGATAAGATAATTATCATATTGCAAATCAGTACTTAAAAATTATTCTAAGATAAATAATTCATATTTTTTGAAGACTACCAATTTTTTGGATAGAAAATATATATCATATAAATATACATTATCTATTATGACATCATAATAGTCAAAAGATGGTGTAATGAATTCAATAATAGTAATAAAAAATATTTTTTCCCTATAAAATCATTTTTAATAAATTATTTGATTAATTTTATAATTTTTTATGAATCCTCAGAAACCTATATTATATTTTAAGTTTTTAAAATCAATTTTTATGAACATGCCCCAGATCCACAAAATCAATGAAACCAATTTAAATATTTTTGGTTTTTGGTGTTCTGCAATGTTTAAAACCACTACTATATAGAAGAAAACATGTTATAAATCCATGGGATCATTAATTTGATTGATAATATTTTTAAATAGAGTCTAAAACCTCTGGTTAGGAAATTATAAATAATTTCACTCTCTTTTTTTATAAATACTAACCCAAACTACCACTCCTCATTACTAAAATAACAATTATAACGAATTATCTAACTCTAAACATCTCTAAATCCCTCCAAATGTGTTATCATGTATTTATAAAGGTCCTCCAAATCTTTTTGAAGATCCCACTCATGGTACATGATTCTCTCTTATTCCCTTTTTATTGAAGAACGTACTTTATAATATGAAACATTATTTCAGGTTTTTTTATGTTTTAATGTGTTTTTAAACATCCCTTTATTATCCTTATGATTCAAAAGTATTGATAGATCACCTTTCAACCTCATTAAATGCTTCAAAGAACCTTTTTGTACAGATTTTGTGATACAAAAGTTGTTTGGTGATTTTATATCCCAAGATTTTGTGTTTTGAATACCCTTCCCCATTTCAACTCACATTAATTCATCAAGATGTACATATTCTTAATCAATTGAGTAAATCCGTGTATATAACCCATCCTCCTTATTTTTTGGATTTATAGGGGTAAAATATGTTATTTTGTTTGTATGATTTATGTGTTACACAAGTTTATGTAACTAATTTGAATGTGATGGCTGGGCCTAGAATTATATATCCCTAAAATTAATTTTGTATTGTTTTTATCCCATTATATATTATATGAAATTTATATGAGGTTATATTAATGAAATTATGTTATGATGACTTGGTTGTTAACATGAATTATGCATCTGATGTCATGTTTTCTGATGTCTCCACATTCCTATGTCTCCTTGAAGTTATCTTCTTATACCCTGATTCAATGTTCATGTTTATGATTCACATCATTTTACATCACCTTGATGTTCTTCTAGACTCACATGTTTTACTTTCAACAAGTTATCCTATGATTATTATTTTACTAGACTTTATAGCTCACCCTTTTCTTATGTATGAACCCCAGGTTATTCTATGGCGTATTTGAAGATATATGGATTTTAAGGGCATGTTATGAAGTTTCAAATAATTTCATCATAACTCTTTTTCATGTTAATGTTTTGTATATCAAATTTTCAAAAATACTCAATCTATATTTGTCTTAGGGGACTTTACTATCTATATCATTATGTAATAAATCATGAAATAAGGTATATAAGAGATATGGGTTGTCATACCCCCCCCCCATCTTGGCCTCCTGGTCATCATACCATCTTATAAAACAATCATGGGATAATATAATCATATTGGTTTATTTTTTAAGTCCACTATTTCTAATTATCCTAATTTTATTTTATTATTTATGATTTCTTGTGGCTTAGTCACACTATCTATTAACTGAAGTTAGTGTTTTACTATTTCATGAATATTTTCCTAAGAATTTATCTATGTTTTCAATTTATATATATTTTATACCCTCATTACTGTATCTCAAAAAACTCCCATGTCTCGAATGAAATGTTCAATAAATCTATATACTAAATTGTAACAATATATTTTGTATATATCTATACATGAATTGTTTAAAATTATATTAAAGAAACTAAATATATGAATATGAATGATCAAATATAAAATAAAGTATACCACCCTTTCAATAATTCCAAATTATAATGTAACATGATCATGAGGAGTATGAAAATAATTTTCCCGTAAAATATATAGTATGGTGGAAACCATCATTTTCCCTAAAGGTGAGTATCTTATGCTTCTAATTTTAACTATTTTTAATATATTTATAAATATTTTTATACTGTATAAAAAACAAAAAAATATGGATTGTATTTTATGTGAATGAATTATCAAAAAATAAAATTACATAACGAATTAATAGAACTCTATAACATGTGAATGAAATGGAATGAGATAACAGTACTGAATTATAGATTTATTATCTTGTTCATTTATCCATATTTCCCAACAATATACATTCTCTTTCTATTCATGTATTATTTGACTGAAATTATTAACTCCATCCTTCCACTATGTGTATTTTTTTAATTTTTGAAATACATACATTGAAACCTCAATAAAACCTCCCTTTTATAATACGAGAATATTGATTCACTTGAAGTCACTAACTATTTCAATATAATCTCCAATCCAACTACCCTCATTATACTATCAATTAAGATAATCATTTAGTATAATATTGCAGATCCCAGGTGTGGATTTATTTTAATAAAGAAAATTTTTATTATGATATAATTGTTAAAATGTGTTTGTATGAGATTAGGTGTTTCCATTATAAGTGTTTAAGGAAAATTTAATGTTGGAAGATGTCATACATGGTAAGGTAGAAGTTAGATATATTAAGTGAAGATGATTAGATAATAGTTATGTTTAAATCCTCAATATTAATTATAAAATGTTTTCAATGGTTCTCATAGAATATAATAAGAAAAATAAATTTCGAATTTAGATACATTATTAACAAAGTTCATATTATTCATGAGTTGGTCTTAATTTATATTACACGTGATTATTATATTTTTCTTAAGTAAATTTTTTACATCATAAAAAATGAGATCATTTACCTATAAAAAGGGTAGATTGATATTTGAGGAAGAAAATATACTCTTAGAAAATGTTGGGAGAATGAGACATTGTTAGTGTTAGTGGATTTCATGGTGCATGAAAAAAATTAAAATAATAATGATATTCTACTCATTATTACAAAATATTTTAACTAATCAGCTGAAGGAATTCATCCATATAAGTAATAAGTGAGGATTATAGAGATGATAATTTTTTTTTGCATCAACCCATGGAATAGGTGTGGAGGGCATTAAAAAATAATGGGAGGTTGCATATGGTCAATGAAATAGATTTTTCTCAGTTAGAAAATGAATAATCATGAGTAATTAACTGGTTCTCTATCGTAGTGATATTCGATGTGTGAGGAGTATTATGTGTTGTACTATTTATAGTACATGGATATTAAATGGAATATAATTATTCATCATATAAGGTCGGATAATCATCTACATAGTGTAGTGTATGGATTGAGGATTCATGTTGTACCTCATGTATTATGATTCCTCATTAAATCATGATGGATGTTTGAGATCAAAACTAAGTATGAGTAAATAACTAGAGAGATTTTAAAACCATGTTCCAATGTGAGCTGTCAAATTTTGAGTAGAATATGATTTTTTTGGAATGCTTATGATGGAAAAAATATTCATTTTCTAATATAATATGATATTTGATAATTTCTATGACCACTACGTTGATCGTGAAATATTGGTCTTGACCTAGGATAGGGGTTTTGTGGAAATCAGATCCATTTTAATTTTGGTGGAATCTTTATGTTGTAATTAATTAAATATTAAATTACTAACCAAAGTTATAATAATTATATATATTGAGGATTGAATTATAATAATATTTTATATATTTTTTTTGATTTTTGAATGGTGGATTCACATAGGTTATGTGTAAACTTTCATGGGGTTTTTGAGACTTGGGGTGAGTTCATAAATAGGAATTCAATTTAATTTAATTAAAATTTTTAATTAAGCCAAATTAATTATATCCCATAACCATTCCATACTATTAATAAAAATGGGGGATGAATCGACCTTGCACGCTGGTAAAACTAGGTAGAGGATGAGGATATATCACTAGATTATATCCTTTGCATCAATCAAGAAATGATCGGGGTGTAGTAGCTTATAGGAGAGAGTTTAGACCTGAATATTTGGGGTTTTAACCAGTATGTCTAATGTTTTATATTTTTTAAAACATATCCTCATTTTTATTTTTATTTATTTTTTTTATCCCTTTTATGGTTTTTGGGGACCCATTGGGGGTTAATCGATTCTTTATCAGGTGAATGTGTGGGTTTCAAGAGGCTTGTAGGGGTATTTGTTCAAGAAATCCCAATAACATGACATATGGTTTCACTAACACACACTATATGTTCTTCTTGTTTTGTGATTATGTATTCTTGAGGACTATATTTCTGGTACTTGATATATATGTCAGGTAGTAGTACATGGCCATGTGTCCAGATACCTGGGCCTACAGCCCATGTGAGGAGTACATGGTCATGTAGTAGTACATGAAAAGACACATGGTGTGTCTTGGTCATGTACTATAACATAGATATACCACATGTGTTCCATATTCTTGTATTTGAACATATATAGAATCTAGTTGTACCCGGATCATGTACAAGTACATAGCCAAGTTACAGGTTTTGTGGTAAATATCATATACATGAGGTAAATGGAATTTATTGTACCCTTGTTGGACATTTGAGGTTTTCATGTGATTTTTCTCCATGGAGTCAGAATTATATATAATAGGATCCTTTTGGGATTTGTTTCTTCACATAACATGATGAAAAAACCCTTGGGTGACTTTATGACCATCAAGAGGCATTTAAGGGTGGCATATCCATAGTGGATAGGTTTTCCTCTAGTAATTGATTCCAATTATCTCATGAGAGTGACACATGAGATGAGACTCGTATGAGGGATGTGTGAATATTTATATATAATGTGTCATGGGATCTCTATTTTAATATTTACATGGATAGGTTAGAAATTTCATAATACACACCATTTAATCGAGGTACACATCATGTACTGCACCCCTATTTCCCATTTATGTTTTTGGGTGATTTTTTACACTAATATTAGAATTATATTTTTAAAGAGTACATTATTAGTGTTTTTTCATCCATAAAATTATGGAGTAACCCTTTTGGGATATGAAGACCTTAAATAGTAATTTTTGGGAAATAAATCCATGTGAGGTGGTTTTCCTCCGATAATTGAATATTGTGGTCTCATGAGAGTAAGATATCTGATGAGACCCAGAAGAGGTCCATGAGAATTTTTAGAGAATTTTTTTGAGATCACTAAGGTCATATAGTTTTGTATCTATTGATATTAAATTTATAGTGGGGTTTTATTCTCAATTTTTTATACAAATAGGTTGGATGTCCATGCCAACATTGATTGAATTGGAAAAGGGATTTTCTTAAGGTAATCTCCCTTATCATGTTTTCCCTTTTTGGTTATCCGAACCATGGGATGTTAGATAATAGTTCGTGGGATGTGTTCCCCACAAGATATGTGAGTTTTATTGATATACTAATCTATGATCGAGGATCTTCAGAGGGATGCCTCTATTTGTGTTCTGGACTACAGGGTTGTAAGAGGGATGCCAAAAAAATATATATTGATTCCATGGACCCTAAGAGCAGTTACTATTCATATATGCTTACCCAGAGGTCCCAAATGGTTCTTATTCATAGATCTACCCTATATGGGGATGAGGTTTATTAGACATGGTTGTTGGTGTCACCTAGAACCCTACCAAATGTTTAAGCCCAGTTTGGTTGAGAAGATGATGATGAGCATGTGTATTTTTCCAGAACCTGTTATTTTTTTTCAAATTTTCAAATTTTTTATTCCCTCATAAATGAAGTTATATGTGTTGAATACCATGGCTAAGGGTTTTATTGTTTTTTCAGGGTTCCCATGTCTTGTAGTTAGGTATTCATGGATGTTGGCTTGGATTGAGAGATCAGTGGTTGGAGATAATTTGGATTATGAAATGAATAATTGTAGGTAATTACATTTATTTATATCCTAAAGGATATAATGTGGCCAAATTTTCATACATATACATTAAATAACTTTTACATAATACATAGAACATTAAAAAAATAGATTCCCAAATACTGTTTTAGTTTAGTTCCTTTGGAATAATGGAAGAAAAATATTATAACTTAGTGAAATATTTTCAATTTTTCCAACAAATAGATTCCCCCTTAGTATTTACGCATAAAAATATTTCTCTATAAACTGGGGAAGGAAATCACCAGAAAGGGGTGATCTCAAATTATTAGTAAGGTTAAATAAAGTAAATTTTTATGCATATCGTGAACATAAGGGTATGAGAACATAATAATGATTAATAGAATATAATACCTTGAATATTAGAAATCATAAACATGAATCATGGAATAAATATTTTGGTTTCATAAGACATCTATCATAATGAAATAAACAACAATATCCAAGGAATCCAAATATAACATGATGACATGGAATTGTGGCTGACATATAAGAATATAAAACCCCTATGTCAAGGTGGAATACCAAGTCCTTTGAAACATGATGGGCTCGGGTTAATCACCTATCTATATGCTTCAATATTGGGATTCCCTCCAATGTACTCTCTTGTTTTGGTATTGATATTTCTACCTATGTAACCTCTACTTTCGGGCTGGGGATGTCCTTCCATGAACTCTCTTGTTTTGGGATTGGGATTTTCTCCCGTGTAACATCTAATTTCGTGATTTAGATGGCCTCTCCTGTACCATTTTTCCTCATAAAATATTTATCATTACCCAATACTTGAGAGGGATATATAGGTCACACCAATCACAAAATGAAATCATACATGCATATTCCATAAAACAACAGTCATATTATGTCCCAGGAAAAAAGATGGGTTCTACAAACATCAAATCATAACCCACAAAATGAAATGGTTACCATTAACATTTCACCACACAATAACCTATAGAGAGATATAGGTTTAAAAATAAATTCATCAAAGAATTACCCATGAAATGAAGATGGATTCAATGTCATATATCTTATGGAAGAGAAACATGTCTCATAAACAACCTTTAGTAAAAACTTGAAACACACAAGAAATAATATTAATAGAACATTTAGATAATTTCATAGAAGTAATGAGTAGCATCAAAGGATGTCATATTATATGAAATAAAACCTGGAAAGATATTATGAAAACATTTCTTTAGGAAAATATCATTTCTACTAGAAAAAATATTTTTTTCTTAAAATTCTTTTTGAATACCATTTTATTAAGAAATTCATTAAAAATATATAAATAAGGATTGAAAACATTTTGAAACTATTATCCTTGAAAAAATATAAAAGAATATTAAAAACCTTTTGATAACTATTTTCCATGAAAATATATAAAATAAACTTGAAAACATTTTGAAAACAATTTCATTGAAAACAAATTGAAATCATATAAAGAAAACATGAAAATGATATAAAAACCATTTTCAATCATAACAATTTGAAAACTTATAAAAAATTATTGAAATCCTTTTTAAAACCTTATTTATTAAAGAAAATTGATGAAAAAATTATAATTCTTAAGAATATTTTCAGAAAATATGTTTTCCCAAGAACATTTATTTCAGATCAAAATGAGAAATTATGTCGAATTTTCAAAAAAAACATTTCATTAATTATCTTAAGTACAAAGGAGTGAAAAAATGGTACAATTACATTTAATATAACATCAATATCCAGATTATAGGAAGATTAATGACATTTCATGATATATGGATCATTATAATTCATCAATTGAAGAAAAATCTTAAACAATCACTATAAACGATGAGATTATAACAATAAAGCATTACCATATTTGAAATTTTAATCATAATATAATGGAAATAAAAACATTAAATGAATAGTACATACCATTAAAAAAATTATATTCCTAATATAATATCTCAAAGTTATTATATACACCTCATATAAAAATATAGGTGCATAACATGGAATGTGTCTCTAATAAGTCAAATTGAGATAAAAATTACATTACCGGTTTGGTAGCTTTTTGAAACATAAAATCCATGAATGGAGGATCATAAAATTGATATGTAAATGCCCATAAATTTATGTATAATAATTATATAATACATCAATGTTAAGTATACACACCACACAAATGAAATGAGTGATGATTAAGGCATGTATCTCATGGAAATTTAAAGTTAGATGAAATCCCCTTACCTCGTGTCTTTATGCTCGTCGCACTAGGTCAAAAGTCATGTATAGTAAATGTATGATTATTATAAATAATTTAAGAAATCATATTATTACCTATAATACCATATATGTTTTGATTATATCTTTTTATTACCCACATGTCAAAAATTCTATGTTAAGGTTTCATTTCGGGTAATATCCACTTTGTCTTTCGCATTTGCCTTAATTTGTTATATATTTTGTACATATAATTATATAAATATTTCCATAATGTAATAAATTATTTAAATATAATTAATATAAAATAAATTTGTATTAAAATAATCTATATAATATATAATTAGGAAATGGAATACACTGTTCATGGTAACGGCATATCATATGTACACATGAATATTTTTTTTGTTTAATTATCATGTTGTAAGAAATAAAGATATGTGTATATTGATTTATATATTATAGTTTATGTAGAACAATTTAACAATATATATAATATATATTCACTACACCCATATTTAATACATTTATGTACTATGTAATTGAATCACATCACTTTCAAAAGGCGGTGGAGCACACTCCCCCAAACTGAATTATTATACTAACAAAAATTTGAAAGTATAAATATATATGTTGTAAAATTATTATAAAAGATTAAATACATAATAAATATATTATATTAAATATAAAAACCCAATATACATTTTATTTTCCACCATTATTGGTTGTAAAAAATGATCAATCATCATTTTTTGAGGTGGTAGATTTTCATACACATAAACAGTATGTTTGTTACCCATTAGACGTAAGTGTGTGTAAGTGTAGGTAAACAAATTACCATAAAAACATAATAGTTTATTTTAGATAATTTTTTGTTATAAAATAATTAAATCAATAGAGTGGATATGGTGGAGAAATAAAATAAGATAACGGATCTTGAGAGAAGATGTTACCACTTAATCGGGTAACTCCTTTTGGTTTCTTCCAAAAGGGTTACACAGATTTATTTCATCCCAAGGAGAGTATTATATGATTAATGGATGGATTTTGGTAGTATATTGGGAAGATATTGGCTAAAACTATTTGGTTTTAGAGGTTTAAGGAAGAGGTAGCGGTGGTGGCCTTTTATTGGGAAGGGAAAGGACACATAAGGAATTTTAAAAAACAAGTTAGTCTTAACAATGTTGTTACCTAAAGAAGACATAAAAACACCAAACTGAATAATGTAAGAGTAATTTACTAATAATGTCTAGAAAAGGGGTTTTGGACAAGTTTATTGTCCTTTTGGGGCCTAGATATAGGGTTTAGTACTTTGTTAACCAAAGTTTTCTCTTAATTGTTATATTTAATTTCAATCACTTTCACAAATATTTTTGGTAGAAAAAAAGTTGAAGTTATTATAAATTATTTATTATTATTCATAAAAATTTTGAATCAATTTCTCAATCCTATAATCATAGTATGAACATAAATGAATTTAAATATAATCTCACTTACAGGACGACACTGGGTGGTTTTAAAGTATAAAACATCCAAAAGGTTGCTATGTTTTATACCATTTTTCAAAGTGAAATTGATTTAAATTACCTAAATTGGATTAATTTAAGAAGTTATTATCTAATAATTCTTTAAAATTAATTATAATTATAATTTATCCTTATAAATTTGTTAAATGAAAATAATTTTCAGATAATATTCAGTATTTTTAACTATTCAATAAAAAATGAAACCTCATATGCAAATAATAAAAATTTATCCTAATCTAATTTTTATTATTTTATTTAAAAATAGATGTTTATTTTGACATAATAAATATACCAAATTTTTAAAAATTGGATTTTAAATGTGTTCTTCATTAAAAGGGGGTAAAACACCTTTTATTATAATATAGGTTTTTAAAGGATAAAATGGGGTTTTTTATCTTATATATATATATATATAATATTATGTGATTATAAAAAATATTTTTTAAATATATAAAATATAATTTTTATTAGTATCATTGATTATTTTTATTTAATTTTACTTATTAATATAAATTGCCTTTTTCATATAAAAATATTCGTTTATAAGAATATTCCCTTTATTTTCATTTAGTATCTAAATTATTTTCTAATTAATATGTAACTGCTGAATTAAAATATATATATTCATATGTTACTTAATCTAATAATCTTATATTTAATTTCAATTTTATATCCTATTAAATGATAATATTTTAATAATGAATTATTATTCTATAACACTTGGTCTTGCATGCAACACCAGCCATCGATGAAAGTCTTTCCTGCATGTAAAGTAATATAACCAATGTGTTCTTTGTAGATAAGGTTAAGATTTATGTTTAATGTAGTGCACGATTAACATTATGTTGTGTATAACTCAATCCCTATATCATTCTTTAATATAAAATAAGCAATTTTTATTTTTGCATGAAATGAATAATATTAAAAATATTAGATGAATTTGATTTTTTTTTCAAAAAAGTCAAATGGTTTTACATTATATCCGCTTTAAAATTAATTTCACCCTTAAAATTCCTCTGGGTTAACAAAGAATTAATACTTGAGAGTTTCTTTCATAGAAGCCCACATCATAAATATAAATACTAAAACATACTTAAAAAAAATATAGAACCATAACAGTTAGCCAAAGTAACTCATTACTTGCTTCTCACATAAGAGAACATATGTGGGAAGTGAAAATATGGTCATGAAAGAGAAATCTAACCATTATGGTTTGATAGAGAGTTTTAGATAATAAGGTCAAAATAAAGATAACAATCATAAAGCCATAAATCTTCATTGACATAAATGACCACATATCCATCAGAAACAAAGGTACTAGGATTAATTTGTATTTATAGATAATTCTCCTAAAGCTGAAGAATATTAATAAAAATATATACTTGCATGATTTCAGGACAATCATACCATTAGTTGTTTCTCAATACAATTCACCTCTTTCTCCAAAATAGATGTTGAATTTTTCTTTCCTGAATCCATAAAAAATCACGAGATCCATGATAAGTCATCTCATCTCTCTTCAGTTAACATCAACAAAACATTGTTAGATTAGGTTATCCAGTATTCAAAAATCATAATGTGGTGAGATAAAATATTAATCATAAAAACATCATATGATGTTTAGCTTAAACATCCCTTAAATGGTTAACCATATAACCCTTATAAATGATGAAAATAAAATACATTATAAATAAATTCACATATGTAGGTTAACATTGATCTCCCATATATCACAAAGTATTTCATGGTTGTTACATTCCAAACATGTGAATACATTCATCATATATTCTCTTGAATGTGGTAATAACCAGAATTACCATAAATAAGTTTGGAAGACAAGCATGATTATTTATTCTAAAGTTTAATAGATATAATCCTTAAATCCAAGATGTTATAAAATTAATCCATAAAGACATAGACCAACTCTTCAACCAATCAATAATCGGATTTTGTGTAATTCGTTTTATCCAATTTACATTATCCAAATCAATCATATCTTTATCCAAGAAAGACACAGTTTTCCCAATATCTTGATCACATGAAGGGTGACCTTCTATAAATAAAAATCTCACCATTCCAAGAAATCACCATTTAACATGAACTTTTTAATGCTTAATGAAAACTTATACTAAAAATACTTATTTATTTTATGATTTATATATCATAATCATCTAATTCCAAAATATAAGTACTTCATTCATCCACCTTATTCAAAAAACACTAATTGGGATTCATCTACTTATTCTTTAATACCTCATTCCTAAAAAATGAAATATGAATAAATTCATGAGGTTCCTCAACCTCAATATAATCATACTTCTTATCCTTAATTTAATCAATACTAAAAGAACATCACATACATCTCATATGTCATTTTCAGTCAATTTATCAATGTATAACTAATACACATACCACATTCCTTGTTTTATTTATGATATTTAAACATTGGAAATCAATTTTCATAATGTCCATACATTCCACATATGAAACATTCAATGTTAACCATGTTCCATATAGTTCTCTCCATTAAATAAAACCCGAAAGCAGAGGCTGATAAACACATTTCATAGAATAAATCCAAATAATTATAAGAATCCAGACCTTATTTTTAGGTATGTTTTCCCTTTTGGTCATTTTTGGAGAAAATAGTAATTTCTATAAATTTTCTAGGTACACACCCTTTAAATTATGAGTACACACCATGTATATTCTTGCTGCAGCAGGTCATGTACTGGCCATGTCATAGTCGCACACACGACTGTGTAGAAGTGACTTGGAGGCTTCCAAATGCGGAGTACAGAAATTGTAAGTACACTACATGTAATCCAAAAGTATACGCCATGTATTTTGTTTTTTTTTCATTAAATTCATTGGGGTCACGTCTGACATACAGAACACACCTCCTCTAGGTTTCGTTAATCCAAGAGAACTGAGTAGTCACAGATATTCGACGAGCCCCTAAGCCTCCGTCCATCCTCCAATTCGAACACTGTTGATTGCATTGGAATCAAATCTGTGTTTTCTCTTTTCTGTTTGAGCCTTGTTTTCCAATTCCTCTTATTTTCCAAGTTATCATGGGGTTAAAGTTTTGGATATTTTCTTAGATCTATGAAATTATTATGAAATTAAAGCTTCGAGGTTCATGTATATTGATCTCCTAACACTGAGGTAGGTTTTTTGTTACTTTCCATTCAATGTCTATGAGTATTATGTGAAAATTCCCCCAATACCCGTGAACGATGTATTGTGTGTAACCGTTTTACCACTGTTAATTTCCTTCCATGCTTGTATGCCTGCGTAGAGGTAATTTGGATATGAATTGGGTTGATTTATATGCTTTGATGTGTTTTCCCATGTATTGTTTTGTTTGCGTCCGTCTAGTCCTGTTTAGCCTTTGGCCTCCTTGCCTATTTTCTGTACTTGTTTCTATAGGGTGGAGAGTTGTATTCTGATATACTTGTTATTATTTAGTCTGTTTAGCCAAGTAGTTATGAAGGTTTATGTTGGCTAAATTACACTGCTATGCTCCTTGACCTACATAGGTCCGTGAGAACCTAGTGTAGTAGGCTATAAGTGGGGATTGACAGAGTGAGCATCCTCAGAGAGCCTAGAACCACCTAGGGCTATAAGGGGAATTTACTGAGTGATCATCCCCAGATATTCCTTGATTAATTTATACTATAAGGGGATTGACTGCATGATATTCCTCAGAGAGTCTTTGTGTGAATTAAATGACTTGGTCTATAAGTGGAATTTACCAAGTGAGCTTCCTTAGAGAGTCCTAGATCTCGGGGCTATAAGGGGAATTGACATGTGAGATTCCTTAGAGAGTATTTGATTACATTAGACTATGAGGGTAATGGACTGTGTGAGATTTATCATAGAGTCTTGATTTATCTACACTATACGGGGAATGGATTGTGTGAGCTTCCTCAAAGAATCTTGTTTTACCTTTGACTATGAGGGGACAGGCTATGAGTGATTCCTCTAAGTGTCTTATTAAATTACTATGAAAGAACCAGAGGGGATGTCTGCGAGTACTTCCCAAAGGGTTAGATGTATGTGATTTAGATGTTGTTTCACTACTACTTGATATTGAACTGTGGATTGTTTACTGGTGAGCACTTTCTTGTTTACTGTTTTCTCTACTTTTACCTGCCATATACTCACTGATTATTAGGCATAGTTCTTTGGGTAGTTTCCTACTGTGATTTAGTCTGACACCCTATTTGGGTCATTCTTTTGGGCCCAAACAGATTATATTGTTACAGGTATAGATAAGACAAATGCCCTTCTACTTGAGCTACATAATTGACGTGGAGCAAGAGAGCAACGGACCAAGCTATGGCTTGCATTGCAGAAGACCTATTATTTTCATTTCTGTACACGGTTTAGCACTATTTTGTATTTCTAGCATTGTGACTTAATATACATCATTTCATATATATGTATGTGATCCAGTTAATTATACCTTCAGTCTTCCACTGTTTACTATTGTTGGATATTGAATGCTTCTACTATTGTATACATTGTTTACATCTGCTTTGTACTCGTCCAATGAGGGAACAATTTCTCCACTATCACACCCTACGCTCTCACTGCTAGTTGGCAGCCTCTGGATTTTAGGGAAATGTGCTTGAGGCCATGTGACCAACCGGGTACGGGGTGCCTCTGGGTGGCTACCAGAACCGAGACGTTACAAAGTTCTATCAGAGGAATTATATTCCCCTAGTTTACTATTTGGAGCCTTTATCGAGGGGTACGATGGAATAGGTACATGGTAATAAGCTCTGCCCGGGAGTAGCTGACCCATGTATAGGGAAAATCCAATCTTCCTCATTAATTTCAATTTTTATGGTTTTTCTATTATTATATTTGATTTGATTTCACCATGAGTGATTCACCATATTTGTCTTATTGTTATTGATGTTTTGAGGGTCTATTTCTGTTGAAACTTGATGAGATGATGGTATGCCATCTCATGCATCATATAGGCACATTCTAGAAATCACATGTCATACATTTTTTTCATGCCATCTAGGATGCATTAGTGATTTCATATTGTTGTGATAGATGATGTGTAAAGTGTGCATGATGTTGTGATAGTTTCCTTGATAGAAATACCTGATGTTTGATAGGGTATTGTTGTGTAGATATTTTCTTAAATGAACACCAAACATTATTTATAGAAGTGTTATGGCCCCTCATGGACCGGAATTTGGTGGATTATTTCTTTTTATGTCTTTCTATAATGTGTATAAGAATCCGAACATGGATTTGCGGGAAGTATGGGCCCTCACATATTATAATTTGGAACTTTCAATGATTTTTTCATTGTTTTCTGGGTTACGGAGTTTTTTCTGGGGCTTACTGTATATAAATACCCGGAATACACATCATGTAATGTTAAGTACACACCGTGTGTTCTTCTGTTCGGGAAGAAACAATTTTTCTTATGTACACGCTGTGTACATTATATACACACTGTGTAATCTCTAAACTGTGTCATAGGCCTTGTGGGAAGAGATACGGGATGGGGGAAAACCTGGAGTGAACATGCCATGTATTGTCCATACACTCCGCATAGTGTTGACGTTGTGCCTACCCGTGTCACTAACAATAGAGGATGGCTGAGTCGTGTCTAATACATGTCGTGTGCCGTATAAACAAGCCATGTAGTCTGAACTAGGTACCCGATCGTGTCATGAACAACACGGGTTGGTGTTACCCTTTCATGTACACATAGTGTCCATTTTGAACACGCTGTGTAGTCTGACCTAGGTACACAGCCATGTCACGAACAAACACGGGATGGTGTTATACATTCTAATACATGTCGTGCCCATATGAAACATGTCGTGTAGTGTGAGTTGTTTGTCGGGCTGTTTCACTATCAACATGGGCCAGGTGAAGCTTTTCTATTACACACTGTGTCGGAATTGTACACGCCATGTAGACTTGTCTTAGGAGACCATTGTTGCTTAACTGGGTAGAGGGACTCGGGCAGGGAAATAGGATTCAAGTACATTTCATGTGTTATGACAACATGTTATGTGTTTGCGGTGTTACATGATCAATTTTGGTAGGAGTACACACTCATGTAAATGACTTGAGGGAACACGCCGTGTAGTCATGTATTGTAAAACTTGATTTCATTCTTTCTCTTGTTCCCTTATTGCACTCCTTTTTTCAGTCCTTGATAATATTGATCTATGGTGTGCTCTTGAACTTGCAGAGTCATGCCACTGAGACATCTTCTGGTTATGTACCAGTTTCCAGACGGTGATTAAATAGCGTACATGGCTGATTAGGGACTAAATTCATATCATCTCATTGTTCTAGCATTGGTACCTTCTGTTATACGTAAAATAGGTGTTGGTGTATAGTTTAGGGAGGGATTTCTGAGGATGATTCAAAAATTTTAGGGAGCCCCTCCTCCTGCCCCATAGATGGATAACTTGACATTGGTCTTTCAGTAGCAGCATCCTCCCACCTTCTCAGGGGATGGAGGACCCCAGGCTGTTGAGTCATGGCTAGAGTCCACACTGTCGATTTTCAGGCATCTGGAGATACCTCCAGAGAAGCGGGTGATGCTCACTACCTACAGGATTCGCGACTCCGCCAAGTGGTGGTGTTATGTGATCTCATAGGCGAGTTGCCACCAGAACATGGCTTGGGATGAGTTTTGATGCATCTTCTATGACTACTTCATTCCGGAGACCTTGAGGGATGATCATGCCTGAGTTTTCATGAGTCTGGAGTAGGGTACTCTGAATTTAAGGGTGTATTCCTCTTTCTTCACAGAGCATTAGCGTTTCACAACTCTCCTAGGAGGTGATGAGTTGTTCCTTGCATGGAAGTTTGATGATGGTTTGAGGCACGACATCTGGTTGTAGGGGAACATCATCATGTTGACTTCAATATATTCCATATTCAACCAAGAATGGATCACAGAACACAACGAGAGGGATTCTGAAGTTGTTAGCCTGGTCGGTTCAATATCTATAGTTAGTGCTCTGTCAACTGATAGCAGGAAGCGTCGTATGGAGGCTTCACGAGGAGATCAGATCAGGTGGGATGCATCTTATGTTAGCAAGGTGGTGTTCTACTAGTGTGGTAGAAGCAGGAATACGAGGTCATGTTGCCCGAGAGACCCAGTGGAGTGCTGATCTTACAGGAAGATGGGTCACCTTCAGTGCTTCTATCAGTTCTTCTCACCAGGTGCTAGTGAAAGGTGATCCCCTATGAATCCTCGTTTAGGAGCAGCGCCATCATATTCTCACTAGTCTGGGAATTCGAGTTCTTCTGGAAGTTTGGGTCGAGGTGGAGGTCGTGGTTATGGCAACCAGTCGCCTGGTTTTCTGTGACATCTGGGTGGATCATGTCATAGTGGTCAGGCAGGGTCACTGGGCTACAATGCAGGCCATACTTTTGTAATGGAACAAACCCAACAAGAGAATGATCCTGGACCTTCTACCATTTGATGTACGATCTTAGTATCCTCTGTCTTATATTCTTCCCTTTTTGATATAGGGGATTCCCATAGCTTTATAACTGTTGCTATCGTGGATAGCCTTGGGCTCTTTATCTTTTATTCTGCTGATATCTTGACGCTAGACACTCCGTTGTGGACTAGAACAGCTAGTGTACGTCAGTGCAGAGAGTTTCCTCTACTGGTTGGTGGATTTAACTTTTTATGGGACTTCAATGTCCTAGAGATGGTAGGCTATAATTTCATTCTCAAGAAGGTCTGGTTAGTTCCATTCCAGGTTGATGTTGACTATTATCGCCACAAGGTGAGTTTCATATCCCTAGATGGTGAATCTTTTCTTCATAGGGGCGAGTGGGATGTACAGGTGAGCAGAGCAGGTCCAGAGCATCATGGATTGGGAGGAGTTATAGCCCATATTTCTAGTAATTATCTGGATGACCAGGTAATTACACAGTTAGACTTTCTTCCAGTGGTGGATTGTTTCATAGATGCCTTTCCAGAGGAATTTTCAGGTTATCCTCCAGAGTGTGATGTTGACTTTTCTATTTTTATTGTGCCAGGAGTGGCACCGATGTCCATTCCTTCTTATAGGATGGCTACATCTATGTTTCAGGAGCTCAAGAAGTAGTTGGAGGAGTTTCAGGGAAAGGGTTTCATCCAACCCGATACTTTTCCTTGGGGTTCACATGTCATGTTTGAAAATAAGGCTGATGGAACCCTTAGACTTTGGGTAGATTATCGGAAGATGAACCAGTTGACGGTCAGGAACCGATATCCCTTTCTTAGGATTGACGATCTCTTGGATCAGCTTTGTGGAGACCAAGTGTTCTCAAACATTGACTTTAGGTTGGGTTATCATCAGTTACGTGTTAGACCATCTGGTATACCTCTCACAGTCTTCTGGAGCAGGTATGGTCTATACGAGTATATGGTTACGTCGTTCGGTCTCACGAATGGCTCTATAGTTTTCATGACACTGATGAACCGAGTGTTCCATCCATACTTGGATTCTTTTGTGGTTTTTTCCGTGGATGATATCTTGTTTGTACTCTCACACTCGACATGACCATGCTACCCATATTGAGATCATTTTGAGTACACTGAGGGAGCATCAGTTATACGATAAGTTCTCAAAGTGACACTTTTGGATGGATCAAATTCAATTTTTGGGTCATGTTATCTCAGAGGTAGGAGTTTTAGTAGACCCAGAGAAAGTGAGAGCTGTAGTTTTATAGGATCAGTCGAAGAACATCTTTATGGTGTAGATTTTTCTAGTGGGGTCTGGATACTACATGAATTTTATACAGTACTTTTCACTCTTAGAAGCACCATTGATTGGTCTAACCAATAAGGGGGAGAAGTTCTTATGGTCATATTCTTTTGATTCAGCCTTTTATCATCTAAAAGGGAGGTTTACTTTAGCACCGATACTAGTTTTATAGAGACAGGAAATATTTATACTGTTTACTATGATGCGTTAGGTATCGGGATGGGAGATGTGCTTATGTAAGGAGATGGAGTCATTGCGTATGAGTATTGGCAATTGAGGCCACATGAGAGGAATTACCGGACACATGATCTGGAGTTGGAAACCATTATTCAATCCCTACGTTGTTGGATACATTATCTTCTGGGAGAGCACATTGTGGTTTTCACTGACCACAGGATTCACAAGTACATATTCACTCAGCGTGATCTGAATATGAGGCAGCACAGGTGGGTTGAGTGCCAACAGTTGTGTAACATTGATCTTTCCTATACGCCTGGGAAGGGCAATGAAGTGGCTGATTCGTTGATTAGGAGGACTCAGATACAGGAAATTCAGAAGGCCATCCATGAGTGGAATCTTATGGCTCTATTATCTGAGATGCATTTGAAGGTGCACGACAGAGAGGGGTAGACTTTTCTATCTTTTTTAGTTGTTACATATAATCTTCTAGATTGAGTTCGAATGAGGAAGCTATCATATTATGAAGGCCTGGTCCTAAGGGAAAGCATGTCCAGAGAGGACCCTATTCCAAGATGTACTGTAGGCATGGACGAGTTCTTTCATTTCCAGGGGCGTGTATGGGTGCCAGTAGACATATGTGAGGAGCTGATGTGGGATTTTCATTCCTTAGATTGGGCAGTTCATCTTGTTGTAACCAAGATGTATCATGATATAAACCATCAGTATTGGTGGCCATGTATGAAGAGGTATGTTGCAAGTTTTTTCATGATGTGTTCCACCTGTCAGTAGGTGAAGGTGGAGCATCAGCAGCTAGTAGGGATTTTACAACAGTTACCCACTCTTGAGTGGAAGTGGAACGATGTCTCAATGGATTTTGTGATATGGTTGGTGAGGTCTCCTCGAGGGAATGATGCATTATGGTTTGTCATTGACATTCTCACAAATGTTTCTCAATTATTTCTGATCAAGGGGACCTTCAGTGTTGATGAGCTAGGGCGGTTGTACATCCAAGAGATTGTATGTCTGCATATAATTCCACACTCCATTGTTTCAGACAGGGATTCTCGTTTTACTTCTTGGTTCTCGCAGAGGCTTTAGAAATCTTTGGGTACACAGGTTATTTTGAGTACAACATTCCATCCCCAGATAGATGGTTAGTCTGAGCATATGATTCAGGTTCTTGAGGACATGCTCCAAGAATGCATCTTATGGAGTTTTCCTTAAATAGTAGTTTTCAAACAACTATTCAGATGGCACCTTATGAGGTTTTTTATGGTAGGCCATGCCGATCACCCTTATGTTGGATAGAGGTAGGATAGATAGCTTTGATAGGACCTCGTCCTATTCAGGAGACCACAGTGTAGAAATAGTTGATTTGGAAGAGGATGGCTACTGCACAGTCTCGACAAAAGTCTTATGCTGATCAGCGGAGACGACCTATGGAGTTTGAGGTCAGGGATCAGTTTTTCTTATGTGTCACAATAGGTTTGGGACACAAGAGGATTAATAGATAGGGTATGATTTCACCGAGGTATGTTGGGCCATTAGAGGTGTTGGAGAGAGTAGGGACGGTTGCCTATCAGTTGCAGTTACCTCGTAGTTACTGAGCTATGCATGATTTCTTCCATGTTTCTCAACTCTGACGTTACTTTTTAGACTCATCTCGTGTCTTTCAACCTGAGTAGGTTGAGCTCGACTAGGATGCATAATTTGAGGATCATCTTATTTGGATTGTGGATGGTAGTAAAAATGTTCTCTATGACCGGTATGTTCCTGTCGTATGAGTGTTATAGCAACATGGGAGGGTGTAGGATGAGACATGGGGGAGGGAGGCCAATGTACGAGCGCAGTGGCAGTAATTGTTCTGGGTTTCTTCTTCTACCCCACTCTAGGGAAATTTATGGATGAATTTCTTTAATGAGGGATATTTTTAAGAACCCGGACCTTCTTTTTTGGTATGGTTTCCCTTTCTGGTCATTTTTTGAGAAAAGAGTAATCTATGGAAATTTTCTTACGTACACATTGTGTACCTTATGAGTACACACCATGTACTTTCATGCCACTGTAGGTCATGTACTGGCCATGTAGTAGTCATACATACAGCCATGTAGAAGTGACATGGAGGCCACTTAAATTAGAGTATGGAAAAACCAAGCACACGCCTTGTACTCCAAAAGTACACTCCATGTATTTTTTTTCATTAAATGCACCAGGGTTGCGTCTGATGGAAAAAACACACCTCTTCTTGGTTTCATTCATCTGAGAGCACCGAAAATCCATGGATCTTCAAGAAGACCCCAATCCTCCATTCGTCCTACAATTTGAACACCGTTAATTGCGTTGGAATTTCATTGGTGATTTCTCTCTTTTTCATGAGCCATGTTTTCCAATTCCTCATCTATTCCATGTTATCACGGGTAAAATATTTTGGACTTTTTCTTATATCTATGACATTCCAAGGAGATTCATGCTTCTAGGTTCATGTATATTGATCTATTAACCCCCGAGGTAGGTGGTTTGTGCCTTTTAGTTCGATTTCTTTGTGTAATATGTGCAAATTCTACTAATACCCTCGAATGGGGTATTGTGTGTTACAGTTTTACCCCTGTTGATTTCCTTCCATGCTTTTATGTCTGTGTATAGGTAATTTGGATATGAATTTGGTTCATTGCTATGATTTGGATGTGTTTTCCCATGCATTGTTCTGTTTACGACCATTTGGGCCTATTTAGCCTTTGGCTGCCTTGCCTGTTTTCCATGCCTATTGTTGTAGGGTAGAGAGTTTTATTCTGACATGCTTGTTATGATGTAGACTATTTTTCCAAGTAGTTATGTAGGTTTACATTGGCTATATTACACTACTTTGCTCGTTGATCTTCACATGGTCGTGAGAACTTGGTGGTTGTAGGTTAATAGGGGGATTGACCGAGTGAGCATCCTCAGAGAGCCTATAACCACCAGGGGATATAAGGGGAATTGACTGAGTGAGATTCCTCATAGAGTCCTTGATTACTTTATATTAGAAGTTTATAGACTGTGTGATCTTCCTCGGATATTCTTTGTTTTAATTGAACAACATATGATATAAGGGGAATTAACCGAGTGAGATTCTTTAGAGAGTCTTATACCTCGGGACTATATGGGGAATTCACACGTGAGCTTCCATAGAGAGTCCTTGACTACCTTATAATATGTGGACAATGGACTATGTGAGCTTACTCATAGATTTTTCTTTACCTAGACCATACAAGGAATGGACTGTGTGAGCTTCCTTAGAGATTCTTTATTTACCTTTGACTATGAGGGGATAGACTGTGAGTGATTCCTCGGAGATTCTTATTAAATTCCTATAACAGAACCAGAGGGTATGGTTGCAAGTACTTCCCAAAGGGTTACCTATTTGAGATTTAGCTATTTTTTCACTGCTTCTAGAAATTTAAATGTAGATTGTTTACTACTGAGCATTTGCCTATTTACTGTTTTCTATACTTTTAACTTCTATATATTAACTGACTGTTATGCGCAGATCATCAGTAGGTTGCCTACTAGGATTTAGTCTCACACCCTATTTGGGTCATTCTTTTTGGCCCCATAAATTATATTGTTATAGGTATAGATAATGGAACCCACCCTTCTACATCAGGTACTTGATTGATGTGGAGCTGGAGAGAAACGGACCAAGCTATGGTTGTGACGTGGAAGAGTTATTCTTTTCTTTTTTGTACTTTGTTTATCACTGTTTGTATTTCCAGCATTTTGACTTGTTTGGATGCTTTCCTAGAGATATGTATTTTCCATCATTTCATATATATGTATGTGCTCTAGTTGTTCATTCCTTCAGCCTTCTGTTTTTTACTATTTCTGTATATTTACTGTTCCCGTTATTGTAGGAGTTGTTTACATCTACTGTGTAGTCTTCCAATGAGGGCATACTTTCCCCACTATCACACTCAAGGCCCTCACTGCTAGTCGGCTGCCTTTGGTGTTTGGGTAAATACACTTGAGGCCATGTGACCAACCGGGTACGGGGCGCCTCTGTGTGGCTTCTGCAACCAAGACATTAATTAAATCATGAAAATAATTATTTATATAATTAATAAATCTTAACACCTTACATAATATATGAAACCCAAGGTTCATCCTAGGTTATTCCTAACCAAATTTTATTTAAGTCCACCATAATGGTTCATGAAATGTTTTTTAATTTCCGAATAATATCCCCTATTAGTGTCAAACCAGGAGTGCATCACGGCCTGTTGTCATGTACCAGATTACCCCGAGTCTGGTCCTGAACATCTTGTCATAGTTGTTACCCATAGGTACATATGTTCCAGATCCATATCCACTTATAGTATCCATATAGGGATATATTTCTAGGAAACCAATTTCTTTATCCTTTACCAATATTCTAGGACATTTTCATAAATGTTATCTTATCCTTATAGTTGTACTTCAAAATTTCCTTAGTGTTATCACTATGTTTTTCTAATCCTAGATTCCAATGATTAACTAGACCTTTTCTTTGATACCACCTATATACACCCCCACTTTTCCAACATATAAATTACATCACTTTTGTAGAATACAAAAATAATTACCAAAAAGGCATCGAAAGAACGTATTAGTTTAGTGCCTTTGGAAACATGGAACAAAAATATTCAAACTCTAAGAAAAAATATTCAATGTTTCCCATAAATAAATCCCCCTTAGTATTTCTAATTAAAAATCATTCTTCATAACATGGGGAAGGGAAACACATGAAAGGCGTGAGCTCAATTTCTCAGTAAGGGAAAGTGAAAGAAATTTGTAAGCATATCATGAATATAAGGGAATGAGACCATGATAATGATTAAAAGTATATCATACCTAGAAAAAATAAAATCATATACAAGAATCATGGAATAAATATATTTGGTTCATAATACATGTATCATAAGGAATTAAAGAACATGATCCATGAAAACATAATATAATAATATGAATTTTAATTATTACAGACACATAATCATATAAAAACAGTATTTCAGGGCATCCTTCCAAGGACTATATAACATGTTAGGATTGGGTTATCACCCATCGAACCACATTGGAATTGGGATGCCCTCCCCATGTAACATCTTGTTTCAAGCTTGGTATTTCCTCCCATGTACCCTTTTATTTTGGGATTAGGATGTCCTCCGATGTACCCTCTTGATTCGAGATTAGTATTCCCTCCCATGTAAACTATGATCTCATAAACTAATTATCATTATCCAATAAATTTTAGGGAAATATAGGTCCCACCTATCCCATAATGAAATCATAAATGCATATTTCACAAAATAATAATCATATTGTGAATCATAAAAATAGACATGTTCAATAAACATCAAATCATAAACCATTAAATGAAATGGATATCATTAACATTTCATTACATCATAACATGTTGAAATATATAGGTTTCATAATAATTTATTCAAATAATAACCAATGAAAACAAGAAGGTATCAATGGCATATAACTCACAGAAGAAAAAAATATGTCCTAAACATCATTAAACCAAAACATAAATCACTCAAGATATAATATGAATGGAAACTTTGGATTATTTCTTATAAGGTAATGAGTATCATCAAAGAATGTCATATTATATGGAATAAAACATTAAAAGATATTTTGAAAACATTTCATGAGGAAAATATCCATTCTTCTATGAAAGGTCATTTTAGACCATAAAATAGTTAGAAAAGCATTTTATTTGAAAATTCTATGAAAACATATAAATATGGCTTGAATACATTTTTAAAAAATTTCACATTGAATTATTATAAAATAATCCTATAAATATTCTTAAAAACTTTTTTCATGAAAATATATAAATTAAGATTGAAAACTTTTTTAAAACCTTTTATTTAAAGATATATTGAAAAATTATAAATAGAAATAGAAAAAAAATTTAAACCAATTTTTCATTGAAATAATTTTAATAATAATAAATAATTATTGATTTTTTTAATAAAATATATTTATGACATATTCAGAATAATTGAAATTTTTTTTAAATCATGTTTTTTAATGAACAAGGATTTCTGACCGAATGGAGAAATGAAGAGGAATTTTCATAAAAACAATTTCTATATTATATTAACTACCAAAAAGTTTATAATTTGTGCCATTATAAGTATATAACCTTAATATCAATAGTTTAAGAAAATAAATCGTATTTCTATAGATATGGATGATAATATTTCATCAATGGAAGCAGAATGGTAAACAATATCGATAAATGATAAGATTGTAGCAATACTCCATTACCGTTTTTTTAACATTATATCATAATATAATGGAAATAATAACATTAGATTATGATTAATTAAAAATAAAAGAATTATATTCCTGATATAAGCTTACAAAGGCATTATATACTCCTCATATATAAATATAGGTGCATAACATGTCAAGTGTCTCATCATATGAAAATTGAGACAATTATTTCATAACTGATTTGGTAACCTTTGAAACTTAAATCCCATAAAATAAGGTTCAAAAATAGATATCTAAATTCTTATTAATTTAAATATAATAATAATAGAGTACTTCCATGGCCATTATACACACCACACAAATGAAATGTGGGATGATTAATCCTTGTATCTCACAAAAATAAAAAATTGAGATGAAATCCCCTTACCTTGTGTCTTGAATCTTATCACACAAGTTCCAAACTCACGTATAATAAATTTAATTTTATCATAAATTATTCAAGTAAACATATATGTACATATAACACCATATATGGTTTGATTATGTCTTTATATTACCTGCTTGTTATCAATTCAATGTTTAGGTTTCACATCGAGTAATATCTACTTTCTTTTTCACCTGTGTCTTGATTTGTAATATATTTCTTCCTTATATTCATTCCATGATTTCTAGAATGTAAAAAATTATTTAAATATAATTAATATTCATTTTATTTATATTATAATAATCAATATAATATATATGTATGAACTGTTTTACACTGACCATGGAGAAGGTAGGTCGTACTTATGCATGAATGTTATTTTATTTTAACTATCTTGTAAAAAGAGTGAAATACATGTATTTATATGTAAATTTATAATTATACAATTATATATAGTATTCCATATTTGTCATATATATTCACTACACCCAGTCTTAATACATTACTTTTACTATATGAATGAATCCCATTGCTTTGAGGGCTGGTAGTCCACACTTCCTGAAATGAAATTATCGTATTAATAGAAAATGGAAAGTATACAGGAATATGTTGTAAAAAAATTAATTAAGTTTAAATAAATAATAAATATAATATATAACATTATAAAATGATTTTCCATCACAATTTCAACAATGAGGCGTGGTAAGGAAGAATTAACAATCATCTTTTTGTGAGGTGGTTGTTCACCGTACACATAAACAGTATGTTCGTTACCCGTTAGATAGAGTTATGTGTAAGTGTAGGTAGAACCCAAAGAATAAAAATATCCCATTATGTTTAATATACTAATTTTTTTTATAAAAACATGGAATAAATATAGGGGATTGGTCATTGAAATAAAATAAATTAAATGAGTTCGAGAGAAGACATTACCTCTTAATCGGGAAACTCCTTTCCATTTGTTCCAAAATACTTCCTTGTAATTAATTTCACCCAAGGAGAGGATTCTAGGAGTTAAGTATGGTTTTTGGGATGTGGTTCAGGTATATATTTGTTAACCCTAAGTGGTTTGATAATTTTGATGAAGAGGGTGTGTTGGTGGCCTTTTATAGGGAAGGGAAGGGACACACAATGCATTTTTGAAAACCAATTATGGGTAAAAACTATTTTACCTAAAAAAGACATAAAATTACAATAAAACACAATAGTGGAAGGTGAATGTAAGAAACAATTTCAGAAAATGGGTGTTGTACAAGTGTCTCAGTTGTTTTGGGTTGAAAATTATACTTTTTTTACTTCGTAAACATAATATTTATTTTAATTATTATAATTATTGTTAACTACATTCACTAATAATTTTGCTCAAAAAAAGTGACCTTATCAGAAATTATAGATTATTCTTAATACAAATATGTAATTCTTTTTTTGAAATTATAATCACATAAGTAGGAGAAATTTATTTAAAAATAATCCCGCTGACGGGACGACACTACATGTATTAAAAGTAAAAATATTCAAATGTTTACAGAGTTTTTATAACTTATTTATAATTTAAATTGTTTTAAATGACCAAAATTGGATTAATTTATAAATTTATTATAGAAATAAATATTGTAATAATTTTGAAATATAATATATCCTTATAAATGGATTAGATGAAAATTGAATCTAGACTTTATATTTTGTATTATTAAATTTTCATTAAAAAATGAAACCATACAAAAAATACAAAACATTTATTCTAGCATAATTTTTATGTTTCAATTTAAAAAATCAATTTTATTTTGACTTATTAAATATATAAAAGTTCCAAAATTTTAACTTAAAATGGTTTCTTCATTAAAATTTGGTAAAACAACAATTATAAAAATAAAGGATTTAATTATATAAATGGGATTATTCTTATTTTATATCTATCAAATATATTGTATGATTATCAAAAATAATTCTTTAAAAATATAGAAAATAAATTTTATTAATATCATTATCTATTAGTAATTTTGTTAACCTATTAATATAAATTTTCTTTTCACAAAAAAAAAAGACTTTTATAAAATCATTATCTCTATATTCATTGTGTTGCTATATAATTTTATAATTAATAGGTAACAATGTAATTTAACTATATATAATAATAATTTACATAGTCTTTTAATATTTAATTAAATTCATAGGTTATATCATATTAAATAATAATATTTTAATAATGAATTATTGTTTTATAACACTGAGTCTTGTGTTTTACACATGAAATCACTAAATAGCTGTCTTGCTTGTAATGTAACATAAACTAAGAATTACATATAGATAAAGATAAAATTTATGTTGTGTGTAGTACATGGTAAACTTGTAGTTTCTTATAACGAATTCCAGATATATTCAATTAATGTAAAATAAACTATTTTTAGTGTTTCATGAAATAAAAATATCAAAAAGATAATATTAATTTCAAAAAACTATTTCAAAAAAATTCTGGGTGTTATCTTTTATGGGCATCATCCATATAGTTTTGAGGATATGGTAGGGTAAGTCATGGATTTGGATCCTAATTGATTGGTTTTTTTATAGGCCTCACCATGAGATTCAAGACGATATTATAGAGGATACCATGGATTTAGGGCATGTATGATTGTGTTTTTATGGGCCTTTTCTTGGGAGTCATGAAGATATGGTAGGGGATACTATGAATTTTGAGGTCGGATGATAGGTATAATGTGGTATGATTCCCCAAAGTCATGAGGATTGGGTAGGGATTCAAAGGATTTGGACCTCATGTGTTATTCTGTATGAACATTCATCGAGATAAGCTTAGAGACACTACAAAATTAGATTATGTGGGTATAGAAGATTAAGGTCAAAAACATAATTAATATAGGTTTTTTTATTTTATTTTATTTTATTACAGTTTAGTCTTCTATTGGCTTAGAATATTTCACGATATTTAACTTATAATAGCATGTTATAAATACATTATTAGGGGTAGACTACTAATATTCATTTACTACCCCTATATGTTCACCTATCTGGGGATGAGGTCCTTATCACTACTTTTAGGTTGGGAAAAAATACAATAGAGATAGGGAAGAGACCCAGGATTTATAATTGGGAAGTGTTTCATTTATGGAATCATGTGATTAAGTCAGAGCAGTTATATAGGTTTTTGAGATTGGGTTTGTGGCATGGCTCAGATATGGAATTAGAGTTTGGTGTATTTATTTTATAGTTGGGAAATATTTATATGTTTTTGATAAAGTCAATGATTTGTGTTGTATATATAAAATGGATTTATCGGAGCTCGCTATACTATATTTTATTATAGCATGTTCATTTGATTAATTCATTCTTTGTACTCTGATGTATGGGATATTTATTTTAAATATTTGTGATTGTATACTCTAATATAGGGGTATAGTCTCCTCACTATATCATCGTAGACTAGTGATGCAAGCCGTAATACTATAGTATCCAATGAGTCATACCATAGGTCACAAAGTAAGCTAGTCCAAATACTATTCATAGAGGGATGTGGGGTGTGATGTTACAAAGTGATATCAGAGTGGATGCTCAGAGTGGATGGTTTTCCATGTTATGGTATGTGGTCATCATGATATTCAATCACAAGTCCGACCCCATGATTAAATATTGGGTATATTGATGTCATGGTTTCTTAGAAGGCAATGTGTATGAAATACCATGGGTTGTAACCTTTGAGAGTTTGACCATTATTCTAGGTAGTTAGACCTAGTGGAATTAACATGATACATGACTGGTTGGGATATTCTATAGAACATGTGACCATTATTTTTGTCTTGGACTTGTGTATATTTGTTATTAGTTTGATCCAGAGTGACCCACCTAATGGGTAAGCCAAGATTGGTGTTTTTCAATGTGGTGAAAGCTTGGGTGGGTACATTGAGGTATAATGGAGATGCATGGGAGGTGTAAGAGGTTTTTAGCCTAAGAAAAATGATGACCTTTCTTTCTGTGGAAGAACAAATAGTATTTGGGTTTCAAGAATAGTTTTGAAGTGAATTGTGGTTTGAGTGCCTGGCCCTATTGACATGGAGGTGTGGTTTTATGGGTAGGATTATGGTGACACCGGACCAAGTGTTTTTGGATTCTCTTATAGTGGTGGAGTTCGTGTGTGGTTGGATTATCATTACTAGAATGATTTCAGATGGTAGTTGAGGATGTAGATATGGTTGATACACATTGGGATAAAGATGGTCACCTACGATGCTAGAACAATGTATTGAGGTGGGATATCATGGGATGAACATGGAATGGGTATATTTCCAACTTTTTGAATAGAATTCCCAAATGATATCCTATAATGTTTAAGATGGGATGTTGTGGATAATGTTCATCTTGGTCTTAGTGACATTTTTCCAATAGAATTTTGATTTAGGAGGTGAGATCGAGTGGTATGGTATTTTATGCCCACAATTCTAGGAGATATAAGAATGGTAAATTCCAATTATGAATGGTACCATTTGAATTATAAATAAATTATTTTTATTCTATTTAAAGAGAAATGGATTCAATGAAATGTTAAGATAATGTTTTCGTATGATTTTTTAATGAAATGAGACTTTTCCAATGATGGTATAGGAGAAATTGGGTATGTGTTCTGTTCCTTGGGATGATCGACCTAAGGGTGGAACTTAGTGCACACTATGAGTGAGAGGATATTTTTGGAGTTATCATTCGGTGAGTGTGGCTAGGAGTATTGACCAGTATGGTTTATAGGGAACCTGAATGAAATGTTCTATAGGAGTGTTATAAGTTAATTATTATAGTGTAGAGTTACCATTGGTTATTTTAATGTTCTTAACCTTATTATGAGTTGAAATGTTTTCCATATGAACCATTCATGGTAAGTGGTAATAGGTCATGTTTTGTGTAGAAATACAATGATAATATTATTGTGGGGAGTGTCAGATCATTCGTGGTGATACAAAACTTCTGTGTTTAGGGTTTACGATGTAGTTAGAAATATATTGACTGGTTAATTTTACTATAAGTATTTGTTATGATATGTTACTATGACGGCGGGAGGTTTCATGGATTGGTATCATGCATAGTAATTTGAGTTCTATGGTGGGGAGAAACATGAACCAGATATTGAATTGTGGATAGTGTTGTGATGTCTATATTAGGATAATATTCTTCAATAATCATCTTGTTTTTTGGTTGATGGTTCCATGTAGTGTCGTTACCATTAATGGTTTGAATGCCTTTTCTTTGGATTCTTGTGTAGAAAGTCATTTTTCATCCCAGGGAAGAATGAAATAAGCTATGGATAATTAAAATTTTATATGGGTTAGTTTATGTGGTCTTAAGGCCACTTCAGCTTCTCGATGATTATAAGTTATATATTGTGGAGATTATTTCACCATATGTATTTCCAGGACAAGAAATTCAAGGTAAATTGAATTTTTTTATTCAGATTTCTTTAAAAGGTAAAAAAGTTATTCTCCCTTAGAGGATGATCTCATATAGTTTAATAACATCTTAATTGTTCTTGGAATAAGGTGTTTACCATAGGAGATGAATTTGTGTAACACCCCATGATTTTGAGTCATGTCTCCTTTTAAAATTTGACTTCTACTATTGCTTACGTTACACAGAACACCGATCCTAAAAAAATAATTAAATATTATTTCTGTGACATAGACACTGTAATTTGGGAATAAAGTTATTAATCATATTATGAAAATATAGTTTACATGTATTTATAAAATCAATTCTTTGGTTACCAGTAAATTTTAAATGAAAGTAAAAACTGACTGAACATTAAGGATGCGTTTATATAAAAAATAATATTTCTGAAAAAATAAAATTTTATCTTAAATTATTAATTATTATTGAATGATATTAACTGAATTAATATATTTCATATTCAATAAAATATTTTTAAAATCATTCAATATAATTTTTTGGATTATGATAAAAATAAATCAAAATTTAAGCATAAAAAGATAAATTATATACAAGGTTATTATACAATATTTTATTGGCACACAAATTTAAAAACTAAATTTTGACACTTTTATAGATTTTATAGATAAAAATAAAAATAATTTTTAAAAATATAATGTTAAAATTTTCTTAGGACGATATTTTGATATTTTTTGAAAATATTTCTTTTCCAGCGAATAGTGAAAAAATACAAATTTTTTTTTTAAAAATTTCATTTTATTTATATTAATATTGTATTTATGATTTGAATAGTAACCTAAAATATGTATGTGTGAATACAATATTTACAATATTATAATAGAAAATATGATATATTTATATCATGGAATGTGTAAGAAAATGTTTTAAAAATAATAAATTAAGTGTTGTTGTTTCTCTAAAGAAAATATGTTTATTTACAAAATTTCAATTAATATATTGATTTAAAAGAAATTTTATACAATAAATATAATCCTAAGTTAATATTTTTTTGTCTTATGATTATAAGAGAATTTTATGGGACATTAGTAAATATATCAAAGCTTCAAATCATTTATAATTTTCAAATCAATATTTTTCAAATAAATGATGATTTTAATTAAAAATTAAATTTCACATATTTAAAGAATTATTTTCATAAAATGGTGTCCATTTTTTAATTTTAAAAACTTATAAATTTTTATGGTTAGTTTAATAATTTTTCTAAAATAGTTGACTTTTTGCTGAATAGTGAAATACTATAATTTACTGTATTTTACATTATAAGTTAATAAATAAATTATAGGGTCATGGATGATGTATGGATGTGGTAATAACCCAATGGCTCAAATTCACATGTAATGGTTACTGTATATAGTCACAATAATAAATTATATTCATAGTCTTGAGCCAAAACAATAAACTAATGAATAAAATAAAAAAAACACCCATCTCCTCCACTATAAACACCGCCTCTGAACACCCTTCTCATCGCCCATACAAATACGTTAATCATGATTATATTCTACCAATTTTATCCTAAAAACATCAACCACCACGTTATAGTATTTCTGGTCTCACCAAAATACCATTTCCATGTCCCTTAAAGGGGTTCTCAAGGTGGCGACACTCTAGAGGTAAAACCTTCTTTCTCTCTCTATTTCAATTTCTTATCTTTTCAATTTCATCCCTCACTTCCACTATTCAAAGTGACCTGATAACTCCATTATATTTTATATAATTAAATTTTATTATTTTAATGGTATATCAACCATCAATTATCTTATCTTCCTTTTCTTACTCTAAAAAACAAAACTTCGTACGCGAGGTTTTGATTTACCGCCTCTATGGATGATGATATTTCATTTTTCAGTTGTACCTTCAAGGGTGTTTATACAACAATATTTATTGTCCAAATTGACTTAAATATATTTAATAAAACTTATTTAATGTTTTAAAACTAGTATATTAACATAATATTAATTCATAATACTAAATTAATTCATGATGATAAAAAATGCCAAAATATTCAAAATGGTTATCATTAATGATTTATATAATGAATAATTATCATATCATAAAATATAAATCAATTTAAGACCACTAAATATACTATAAGTTCATTAGTAAATTATAATTTCGATTCTAGATAACTATTTCTATTTTACAGGATCTTTCATACATTTATACAAGTTAATCATCCCTGTAAGACAAGGAAACGAACTCTCCTGAATGACGAAATTGATTCTTGTAACACATTAATAAATTATATAAATAAACATATTAAAATTATAAAAGATAAAAAAATTGTTTAATAGGTTTTTATATATATTTTAAATGAATCTGATTTCTTTATTCAAGACATTAAGTACAAGTGAAGAACACATTTAGAAAAAAGTGAGGGCGTTTTTCATCTAACTTTTATTTTTCTGTAAATGCCTTATTTAAAAATATTTCTTATGTGTAGTGTATATATTATTCAATTTAATTTTTAATATCATGAATGTATTTAAATTATGATATTAAATTTTTCAATTTATGTTCATAAATATTTTTGGGCACATGGTTCCACTGTTTATAAAGTGGTAAGGGTTTCTTCTCGAACCTCCATTTTTCTTTCAGGACATGTTTTCTATCACTTGACCCAAATATAATTCCATATAATTTTATATAAATCTTATAAAATCGGTTTTAATGTTCAAAACATATGTACCATGCCCAATTATTCTTTAATTTTTGGTGAAATACATTTTTTACAATGTTCTCTTATCAAATCCTCCTGATTAGCATGCTGGATTAAAGGAAACATCCTAATTTCTTGCTAATTTTCAAGTACCCTCCATAATTTATTTTGAGAAACCAATATTTTTCTAAAATAAAATTTTCTTCATGAAAATATATCATACCTCTTTTCTAGTTTTATATATATAATTAATCATTTGTTCTCTATAAGGACTCTTATATTTTCCCTTAAACCTCATTAAAGTGGCCCATTTATAATCATTACTAAAAAAAATACATGTTTTCAATCCAATTTCCAAATTTCATTATCTATGTTTTTTTAATTGTCTAGAAAAATAATTTCAAATTCCTTCTCACTTATTTTCTTGGGTACACATTATTATAATTTTATTTTATGAAAAAATACAAAATTATTTTCCAATAAAAACTCTTCATTCCAAAATTTAGAAGGGTGTTTCTCTAAATAATTCCTCAATAATTTTGTAAGAGTATTAACATCTATTTAAGAACCCTATTTTGGATCTTTTGTTTATTGAAATTTATCTCTTTTGATTCAATCTACCATATTTTATTGAGTTTTATATGATTATTTTTACAATAGATGTACTATCATGAAACCATTCACCATATTACTCTGTATGGTTTACGAGTATGTTTTTTGTTTGGGAAAACTTATAAATATTTCATATGATATTTTCAATATGGATGTATATGATGATTATATTTCACCCCTTTGAAAAATTCATTGGACTTAGTAGGTTATGGGTGGGTCCAGCTATAGCCACTCAATGAATTGATAGGTCTTGTGAGACCAAAAAACTGGGTTTTACCCATTTATATATATTGTCTTTTCCGTAGCCTTGAGGTGTGTTTTGATGTCCAAAATTATGAATTACATCATTATGAATCTATTAATTGATATTTTATATGACTATTAAACTAACATAATATTCATGGATATGTTTCTTTATCATGTTGTTATTTTTGGCGTTATTTAATCAGATTTTTTTTCTATTATTTCATGATCAATATTATGTTTTAATGAATATTTTTTTGATATTCAACGTGACTTATTGTTTATGATTATTTATGCTAGATTTTTTGTTTTTATATAACCTTACTGAGCATATTAGATCACCACTTTCAGTTATTTTATTTTCCCCCTGTATGGGGAGATGTATATTATGAAAGAATTATAGGGATAAACTAAGTGTTTATGGATATTTCAACTATATTTTATATGTTGTTTTTGCTTTCTATTTTCCATATTAAAATTATATTTGAATCTATTTTTCTAAAGCTACTAAACTTATTTTTCCTTCATGACGTGAATTGCTTGTGTATTATACTAAGGTAATTATGTATGGAACAGGCTCTGGACTACTGGTGTGTGGATAATTATAGTTAATATCAGAGGAAGTTTATTAGAAACCTTGAAACCTATAATTAGAAAAAAAAAAGATTACGGAACATACACATAATATAAGATTTGATGGTAAGAAAATAATAACATTCCTAAATTTTGTTAAGGTACAGATTATGTGGGTATTACTAGAAATAAATCATTATCTACTTACTATAGGTGGATGTGGTTTTGGAACAAATTTACCTAGGGGTAAAAACTCTTACATGGTGAGTTAGGCATAACTCGGCATAACCTGGAACTTGAAAATGGTAAATACTTCACACCAGTTTTGACACTCCCATGGTATATTCTTAGGATAATTCAAAATTTATTTATAATCCATTATAAAGGATTTAAAATTAAATATTTCCCAAAAGAAACCATGTTTATTATTATGATAGTATATATGTATAAATTTTCAATTTATGTTATGTGTTTTGATAGTTTGAAATTATGAGTTATTATTCATAATCTAATTTTCCGTATGTCATTACATAGAAATGTAACATAGTTGAAAGAATAGAAAGGGTATCAATACACTTATTCCATGCAGTGATTTCCCTCCTATGAAAGATAATGATGTTAGAGGAGGAACTCTAACTGGAGTTGAGAAACATATTACTATACATGGAAAACTTTCTTAGGTTATGAGTAATAATTGTACTCACATTGATAATCCTAATCCATAACATGTTGTAGCTATGTTATATCACTTCATTTGACAACAACCACCATTATTCAGTTGGGATAAAAATTTATTTGTAAATGTGAAATAAATAAGTTCTATATAAAAGATATTTCTTTCGTTCAAAAGTAATGAAAGGTATATGGTTATCATGGTAGTTTATCATCTCTTAGTAGATTCCAATCAATGTTGTTCATTAATTCAAAACAAAAAAAAGGATTAAGAAATTTCAAAAATTTAATGGAATGATTTTAAGGAAATTTTAATGGAATAATATTTCACTATAGAACAACAACCAGATATAGAGAGGCATTTCATGAGTCTGAGACAAAAATAGGATGAAATGTTTTCCAACAATGAATCCACCTTTACAAGGATAGAAATAAATTTTGGGTATTTTCTACATAATCTAAATAGAAATATTCTGCAATTTTTTGATGGGTTAAACCCATTCCTTTGAAGAGAACTAGTTTCCCAAAAATTATCATCATATGGGGATATAATATCACATATTATCAAGATAGATAATGAATAATCAATGTCAAATTAACTTAATGGAAATAAAGAGAAGAAGGGAAGGTAGAAAAAATGATATAGATAAAGTGGGAATGGTAAATATGTATTTTCCCACATGTGATAATTCTAGGAAGAAACAACCTGGTACGTGCTTGAAGGTATTGCGAGTTTATTATATGTTTGGAGAGAAAGGTCACTGGGATCCTTAATGTAAGGGAAAAAAGAAGTTGTAAATGTGAAATGTTTCAGTTTTAAGGATATGCGGCACTATGAAAATTAATTTCCCATGAATCAATGAAATATAGCTCTAAAAAATAAAAGGTATCAAGTTCAGGATTTTTTTGTTACTAAATTCAAAGTGGAATCATAAATCTATATGTTTTTTTTATTCAATAATTATTTTTTGCTATTATTTTTCTAAGAATCATGAGATATATAATGATTGTAATACAATACTTATTATTTATGTATTTTCAAGCATAAATGTTTTCATTAATGATTTAAGGTGATCATTGTATTTATATATTTGGTATGTGGGATTAAGAGCTACCATATAAGGATAATATTTTGTTATGTAGATTTTAGAAATTTAGTGACCTCCCTCCTAAATGTTTGGTCATTAAATGTGGATAGACATGTTTTAGACAATTCTTAAGACTGAATACTTGTTGAATAGAGAAAGTTAAAATTAATGAATTATTATTAATTGATAATAACTGATAAACTTCTTTGTTATAGTAAATAATTAATGGTCAGATGGTTGACTAAATAAATATATGATTTGGTAAATTTCATTCAAGCCTAAAAAAATCATATTTATCATTCGTTTCTAGGGGTAAGGGATTATGTGAAAATAGATCAAACCACAAATAAGGATGGGATTATGCTTATGAAAAATACATTAATAAAGTATTTCTTTTTCTCAAATTTCCATATATATATTTGATTAATCCTGTAACTTAGTGAAAAAAATGGAACAAAAATGTTATCTGTTCACTTTTATATGTGATAAATCATTGGTCTTTTAACTGATCACAAGATTTAAAATTCTGTGATGGTTATATTTCTAGTACTAATTTTCTCTATCACTCTCTATCATAATAAAAGAGTTATATTTTTCTGACATGCCCATGATTATCATTTTCCATAAATGATTTCCAACCTGAAATCCTTGTTTTTTGGTGAATTTCGATTTTTTCCTACCCTCTAATTAAAAATACATTTTGTTAATTATATATCCTATGTAGGTTTCCCAAAAAGAAATTTTTATGTATCAAAAATTTATTTTAGAATTACAATTTCAAATTACAACGAATCAATTTATTGAATAAGGAGAGAATATAACACCCCATTATTTTTTGTTATGTCTCTTTTTAAAATTTATCTTCTTAGCTAACATACGTTGCATAAAACACCGATGTTTAACAAATTATTAAATATTATTATTGTTTCTAAGCCATTGGATTGGTGAAAATAAATGGGTTCTATAATTTATGAAAATATACAATACAAATGTTTAAAATTTAATTAATTAATTACAATTAATTAAAAATGAATATTAAAAACAATTGAACATAAAGAATGTGTTTTTATAAAAAAATATATTTATGACAACAATGGAATTGTATCTTAAATTAATCTCTATTATTAGAAGATATTAATGATAATTATATATTATAAATTCTGTAAAATATTTTTAAATTCAATTAAAAAGTTTGGTAGGCTTCATTAAAAATGAATCCAATTTTTTTCTTAAAAAATAGATTTCATAAAGTGCAATTTTACTCCCTTTTAATGGAACACGTTTTTAAAAAATTGACAATTTTATAAATTATATTTAACAAAATAAAATTAATTTTAAAAAATATAATATCAAAATTATATTAAGGAGAAATTTTGATGTGTTTCTGAAAATATTTATTTTTTAGTGAATAGTTAAAAATTCTGATTTTTATTAAACAATCATTTTCATTATATTAATAGTTTATTTATGATTTGAATAGTAACATCAACTATAAAAGTTTAAATAATTTTTTTTATATTATAAAGGAAAATATGATATATTTACATCATGTAATAAGTAAAAAAAATTAAAAATGGTAAATTAAGTGATAGTATTTCTATAAAGTGAAAATGATTATTTACAATTTTATAATTAATATAATGAATTATAATAAAACATTTTCACAAAATAGATTCATGAATTAATTTATTATTATGATTTTAATATAAATTTAGGAGACCTTAATTAATAAATTATTTATTCACAGTAATAAACCATATTCTTTATCTTAAGCCAAAATAATAAACTAATGAATAAAAATAAAAAATACCCTTCTCGTCCACTATAAATACCACCCCTCACCGCCCATTCTCATCACACCACAAAAGCCTTGAATATTTTTTATATTACTCCCATTTCATCTCAAAAACCTCTCCCCCACACTCTTTTCTATATTTTCTCACCAAAATACCTTTTACATGTACCATGAGAAGGTTCTCAACGAGAAGACACTCCATAGGTAAATCCTTCTCTCTCTCTCAGTTTTTTTTTTCATTTCATATCCTCACCTAACTAAGACTTTCCAAATTTACATGATAAATAAAGTATGTTTTTTATAATTTAATTTTATTACATTAATTTTATATCAAGAAAATCATATTTCTTGTTACCCTTTTTATTGTTAAAATGTCAATATCATTCGTGAGCTGTTGATTTATAGCCTTTGTGGATGATCAGTTTCTATATTTCAATTCCTACGGAAGGCGGGCTATAAGAACCTTATAGGGTCAAATATAACATTAATATATGTAATGAAACTTATTTAATATTCTGGAACTATTATATATACAAAAGTTAATTCAAAAGACAAAACTAGTTCTTGATATTTGTAAAATGCCAAAATAATCTAAATGGGTATCATTAATGGTTTATCTAATTAATAATCCTCATATATTGAAAAAAATGTTATATAAGACAATTAAATATATTTTATGTTTAGAAAAACATATAATTTCAAGTCTGAATTACTATTTCCACATTACATGATCTTTCGTACATATATAAAAGTAACCCAATCATGAAAACCAAGAAAATGAACACTCCCAAATGATGAAATTAAATATAATATCTCATAAAAATGACATAAATGAAATTAATAAAATTATAATTAATCCAAAACATGTTTAATATATTTTTAATTCACTTATTATTAAATATAATTTAATTATTCAGTATATTAAGTAAAAGTGATGAAAACTTTTAGACATAAGGATAGGGTTTTTTCCCATCTCACTTTTATTTTTATAAGATATACTTTATTTACCACTATTTATTATGTGTGGTGTATACATACTACCATGTGATGTATGATATCATTAATATATCTATTTTCTTGGTATTTAATTATTCATTTGGGGATCATTAATTTATGGGTCACATTGTTCGACTATTGTAAAGTGTTATAAGTTTATTCTTGAACCTCCATATTTCATTTGGATACGCTTTCTCCCTATTTACCCCTATGTAATTACTCTTTCATTTTATATAATTCTTTTAATTTTTTTATGTATGTTCCATAAATATTTATCAATATGTATTATTCTTTCATTATAGGGTAAATAGATGTTTATATGATTCACTTCTTAATTTCTCCTGATATGCACATCTGGTTAAAGGGAACTTCCCAATTTATTATCTATTTTCAGTTATACTCAATAATATATTTTTAGAAAAAAATATTTTTCTCATATCACACTTTTTATTTCGAACAAATATCCTTTTTCTTTTTTATTTTTATATAGACAATAAAAAAATTTTCTACATTAAATACTCTTTTATATTTTCCCTTATACTGTTCTTAAATGACCAATTTATAATTTTTCTTAAAAATTATTTTTACATGTTTTCACTCCAGTTTCCAAATTTAAGTATGAATATTATTTTAATATTACTCAAGTATAATTTCATTTTATTGACCTTTTTATTTTTCTGATATACTTGTTAAAAATATAATTTTAGGAAATATACAAAATACCATTCTCGAAAAATTCTTAATTCCAAAAGTAAAATAAGGGAATTTCTATAAAGAATTACTCAATGATTTTATTAATTTATTAAAATATATTTCAATGTCCTTTGTTGGATCATATTCATAATTAATTTTTTTTTTCATCTACCATATTCTTTTGAGTGGTGTAGGATTATTTTGACTGGGGATGTACTATCTTGATAGCAATCATCATATTACATTAGATGATTTATTATTATGTTTACTATTTACGGAAAGTTATTAACATTTAATATGGTTGTATAAATATGAATGTATATTTTTATTATGTTTCACCCCATTAGTATGATGAATGTAGTGGGATTAGTATGTGATGTGTGGGGACCACTATGTCCCCTCAATGCATAGATAGTTCTCAGGAGAAAACCTCAATAGGGTGTTTACCCATTTATATATAGTTTCTTAGTTTAATCCGTGAAGGTATGTTTATGATTTATGATGTTTCTAATTCCCTCTTTGTGATACTACTAATTGATATTCTATTGAATTATTATATTTTTTGAGAAGAAATGGATATGTTTCTTTCTCATGTGATTATTTATGAAATTATTTAATCATATTTCATGCTTTCCATATTATCCACAATATTCTGATTAAACGGATAATATTTTTAGTTATCCCCTTTCCTTATTGTGTATGTTTATTATGATAGGTTATTCTTTATTTGGAACCCTTACTATTCATTTTAGTTCAACCTTTTCTAATGTTATATTTTTCTCTAGAATGTGAAGATGTATAATTTGAATGACTTTCTATGATATTTTTGGAGTTCGTGGATTTTTCCAATAGAGATTCTATATTGTTTTTACTTCAAATTTATAATGTAACCATTAGGTTTCAGTTTTCTTTTCCAAAACTGCAAACCTAATTGGTCATTCTGGATGAGAATTACTTAATTTTTATTCCAAAGTAATAAGCTATGACACTAAATCCAAACTACTAGGGTCGAGGTCCTTACTATTTGGTGGAAATATGAGCCTTTTTAACTTTGGAGGAAAAATTAATATTTTATTAATAAAACATTAATATAAATATTATTCTTAAAAAATTAATATCTTTTGAATGAAGTGTCAGAATGATATTTTGAATCTTCAACTAATTATATTATGGGGAGACTCAATTAAATGATCTATAATCCCAATTCAAGTTTCAGGACTAAGGGTGGGAATTTTAACTGGGAATTTAAGTTAATTTAATTAATTTATTAAGTTAATTAAGGTAATTATAACACCCCACATTCCATCCTAATCATGATATAAATGAGAATATCTATATCTTTCATGATTACCCAACCAATAGGAGGAGGAGGAGATAACTCTTCTGTCTATCCTTGGTGTTGATCGAGACTGGATAAGGGTGAAGCAGCTTCTTGGTGCATATTTAGACCCGAATCATTTGTGTTGTTCCCACAAGGTTGGTTTACATTATTTTTAAGCAATATACACATGTATTTTAATAATTTATATGTTTTAAAGACATTTTGTTGATACTAGTGTCCCCTTAGTGGGTCATTGGATTCTTAATTAGGTGAATAATAAGGTTTTGAGGGGTTTATATAGGTTTATATTTTGGAAATTTGAATCACATTGTATGTTGTATAAATAATATTCTCCTTTTGTTTTTACTATTCAATGAATATGGTGTTTTTGTCTATATTTTGTGTCATTTGAGTACATTACGTGTAGTGGTAAATGGTCATGTGGTCAAATACCCTGGAAGACACCCCATATAAGGGGTCCATCGTAGTTTAGTAGTATACATCTATACCCTATGTGTGTCCTGGTTGTGTAGCTATACATGTGTAGAATCCATCTATTCCCTAGTCATGCCATAGTACATAAACAAGTAGCAGACCTACTTAGTCCATGTTAATGTATATGGACTTGGTGAAGATTTTGGAGTAAAATACGTTTACTCTTGGTACTCATCATGTTGATCATCCTTGTTTTCCCTTTGAGTGATTTGGTTTATTTTCTACAACCATAGTAAAAATGGATAAGGGATAGGTCAATTTTCATCATTTTTCATTTTAGAGCATTATGGTGCTCCACATGGGTTAATTTTAGGACATTCATTACGCATTTTAGAGTAATAAAACTATGTAAGATAGTCTTTCCTACAACAACTAAAAGATGTTGTCTCCTAATAGCAAAACATGGGATGATAATCAGATGAGATCCATGATACTGATTGGATAATTTTTCATTGGATCTAAAAGGTCTAAAGTACATATCCATCTTTGATTTTTTTGAGTACATGTCATATACTTGGGGTACACTCTATGTACTCCACCCTTGTTTCCCATTTGAGTATTTTTGGTGATATTGCACCCCAGATTCAAAATTAGAGATATTGAGGAGTCCATTTTGAAACTTTTATATGGATAACATGATGGTGGAATATTTTGGGTGATTTTAGGCCATTAAAGATGTGTTTAATGGTAAGAATGCCATAAAAAATAGGTTCTCCTCTAATAATTGAATATTGTTGTCTCTTGAGAGTGATACATAGGATAAGACCCAAATATTTTCCTTGATAATGGTTATATAACATGTAATGGGATCTCAAATTTATTTGACTAGTGCATCTTTGGATATTTTTTAGCTATTGGGAAAAGGTTGTAACACCATTAGACATATGGGTTGGGTGTTTGGTCCAACCTAGAGTAACATTGAAAGAGGGTGGTTTGGAGGGACCTCCATAGTCAGGATTCCCACATTGGTTAGTGTTCCCATTATTTTTTTGAAGTTTGGTAGTGTGATATGTGATGCCCTAGATATGAGAGTCAACTTGATAGACTAGCATATTAACTAGGATCCCAATATGGATTCATCAGCATGTGTTCTAACACATAGGTTCCTAAGAGGGATTTAGCCACATCTGTATTGATTAAAAGGGTCCTATAAGGGATGAATATACATTTTTTACTAACATAGAGGATCCAAGTGAGTTCTCATTGAAATAGAAACCCTGAGAGGGTTCATTGTTGGGTGGATATCGATTTGGTTGTCACCTAAAACCAGGATCGTTGTGTAAGCTTAATGATTCTAAGATAATGATGATGTGTGTGGGAATTTAGTCATCCCAAGATATGCTATAAATTTTATTATGTTGGGACTTGTTTTACCCCCTCATGTTTGATTTAATATCTTTAGGCCTCCATGGCTATAGGTCTAGGTGTTTATTCTGGGATTCCATATTTTGGAGATTAGTATATATGGGAGTAACCTTGGATTAGTATATCATTTATTAGAGATACCTTGGATGAGGGGATTAGTTATGAATGGGGATGAAATGGACTTGGATCCCAAATAGTTGATTTATCTTTTTCTACATCCCAATATTCTTGAGGATATAATTGGTAATCACATTGATTTAGATCCCTAATGTTGGTTTCGTCGTATCCCTCATCCCTAGTGTCATGAGGATATGATAGGGGCTACCCTAGATTTGGATGCAATATTATAGGGATATAATGGGTCTTTCCAATTATTTATAAGGATATTATAGGGGATACTATTAATTTTGGGGTCATATGAAAGGTTTTTCAATGGATTGGCCCCCAATGTCAAGTGGATTAGATGGGTCTACATCAGATTTTTACATCTCATATTACATGTATTTTATAGTCACTATGATATAATTAGGCACACCCTAACACTAACGGGAATAGGTATATATGATCTTGGTCACATTCCTAATTGATAGATATTGGTTTTATATTATATTATTTAATTTTTATCTCGGTTAATCTTGAAATATTTCACGATCATGCACTTATGAAATATGGTTATAGGTTTATGATTGGGGTGGACTATTGAGATTCACTTCTCGAAACATGTATGTGAACCATTGTATGTGTGTAGACCTTAGGTATTCTTTTAGTTTGAGAACAACTTCATAATTGATAGAGCAGAGTCCCTAGATTTCATGGTTATGTGGAGAAATTTGTATGGAGTCTTAAGGTCTAGCTGGAGTAGAACGATATGGTTTTGGAGGCCAGGAATGTTCAATGGACCGAAGTTTTCCATAGAGATGTGTGAATTTCCTTTTCATTTGATTATTTTTTATTTCTGATCAACCCAGTGGGATATTAGTGTTGTATTTACAGAAACTATATTTGGACCCATATGGGATTTTAATTTAATATGGAATGTTTAGTTGATTTATTCATTCTACATACATAAATTTTTATGAAGATTGGTTTATTTATTTGAGATCAAAAAATATAATGTGGGGTATTTTCATCTCACAATACCATCTTAGACCCCTACTTCTCATAATCCTCTGGTATTTTGGGAGGCATGTCCTAGATAACTTTGTGAATTAGTCTGACTATTTTTTATAGTGAGATCAAGGGAAGTACTTTACATAGATCTATGATATGATAAAAATAAACTATGTAAAAACATTTATTCATTTTTCATGATACTAAGTATGAGGATGTAGCATGAAAATTATTAAATTGTGTGAATCTTCATATTCAGAAATTATTTTTCATTATTTTGAGAAAACATTTAGCACGCCATAAATTCTTCTAATATGGGGCACACACTCTACCTGATTCAATCATGTAATGTGCGATATTTTTTCCATGACATAGAAGATGAATTTCACAATGATTTATGTGTAGGGTACATGAAGAGTGTATATTATTTCCAAATTTTTTTTAAGAAATAAATGTTATTTATGGGAAAGTGGTGTTATTTTCTTCACTTCAATAATGTGATTACTTGATGATACTGGCTATTAAAATATAAAGGTATTGTTTGAAGAACTCTCATTTTATATCATTATTAAGATATTAATGAACAAAATATATTAAATAGTATGACAAATACTTATATATGGAGGAAGACTATAATCATGAATATCTTTTGTGAATGATAACATCATTCGTGGTGCATGAAAGAAGTACCCTGTCAGTATTTTAAATTTTACATGTAATGAAATAAGGCTTTTCACACTAAAAAACAATATATAAATTTAGTATATAGAAATATATACTATATTATGAGAGGTATGTTTCAATATGAGATGAATTAATATGGTAAGTAGTCAGAAAAACATGGATGAATACTCTAAGTGGGAGATGATTCATGATGTGATAGTTTAAAATATGTTCCCCTTAGTAACTTGATTTTTTATTTAAACAAAAAAAAATATTCTCTCTCTTTACCATAGAAATGTATGAACAAAAATTTCATCATTCTTGATGGATATCAATTTTGATCACTTGAATCATTTTTTACATCTCATTTGGTACATCATTATGTTCGACTTTCATCCACTTCATGCGTACCATGTTATCAAATATTTATAGGAAAATACGTTATCCATAATATTGGGATGCTCACTACTTTTTCATATCATTCCAATCCTTCAATAAAATTCCAAAATCAATAAAGGAATATAAATATTTAAACAACCTCACATATTTTTTGAATCCAACTACTTTCATATATCCGAATTATTTCATGAAGATCACATATTTTGTGAAGCTCACTAATTTCATGAATCATAACCCTTTAATGATTTATATATTAACATATTTAACTTCATATCATTAATAAATTTTTCAAAATAAAAACCTTCATGAATTCAGAGCCTTTGGATTTGGAAGATACTTCATGATGTTTTGTGGGAAATATGTTTTTTATTTTTCAGAAACAATACTTTTTTGATAGTATGTTTTTTGTTTATTAGGATCAAAACCTTTTCATTAGAATGATTTTAAATAAGAAAATAAAAAAAATTGAATTTTAAAACCCAAACACAATGGGTGATAAAAGTATTGAAAATATATTCCAAACACACTCTATCAGACATAGATGAACTGGGTGTTGAGTTTATTAGAAAGATAAGTATTGATGGTTTGGTAATGTTTCGGATCAGACACACTACCAATCTCTGATTTATTGGCATAATGTTCTAGATAAATTGTACATGATTATATTTGAAATGTAAATATAATATAGTAAATATAGTAAGAGTAGTTTTATTTTCTGGAAAGAAATATTTAAGGGAGTTTGGAATTAGAAAGTTATTTAATTTATACCCCTAAGTCATATAGTTCTTTTTTAGATTTTAATTCTCGAATATAAATTGTTATTTGTAACACTTTTGGTGAAATATTTATGATTATATGGGGGATATTAGATTCTTCCGATCATATTGAGTTTTGGTTAAAAACAATGGAGGTGATAAAAGAATGCTAATTCATAATACATTCATATTTTCATCAGATCATGGTCTGAAGGTCCTAGATTTCTCATAAATCATGATAAAGTCTAATTAGTTAGTATCAATTCTATAAACAAGGAATCAAAAGATCATGTCGAGATATACCTGACACAAAAATTTTTAGAAGTCTGTATGAGTAATGTAGATATAGTTTGAAGAGTATATGTTTGTTGTCGCTAGTAGATTTGGGACATTAGAGTAACCAGAGTTGTTGACATAGATCCATTAGAAAGATTTGATTTATTAAAGTATTAATATTCTAGTGAACATAATCTTTCTTGATAAATGTAAAAACAGTTAGTTCACTTGTGATATATATCGATAAAAATAGGAATAGAAACTCATCCATCAGATTAGTATGACACATTGATAAATATTTTGATGAAGTGGGTCTTGAAATATGATCAGTAAAAGAAATTATATAATGGGTGTAATTGCAATTTTCTAATTAATTTCCCTTATAATGAGATACTAATGTTCCATTATAATGTGGTTAAGATGTTCCATCAAACTAAATAATGGATACGAAGTCTAAGAAAGATGATTATGGTGAAGACTATTTCTATATGATTAGGTATGATTTTTAGTGTTCAAAAATTATGATATAATTTGAATAGATCTCATTGTTTTAGAATTTTGGATAGTGAATTTTTTTTCAGGTTTACCACCTATTCCATTCTTATATTCCTCTAAATAAAAAAAATACATTCGTACTATTTAACATTTCATGTGAGAAAAAATAGATGAGCACTACATAATTCATGTCAAATATATATTCTCAGACTGAGACCTCATTAGATAGTTTGAAATATGAATGTTTTTTACTAGTTTGAGGATGATTATGCTGAGTATTAGGGAACCCACTTGAGAAATAATTTTTTTAATTGGTTCATCATATGATGTCCTTCCAAAAAAAATCATCATACTTAGTCTGTTGGACCCAGCCCTATCAGACTGAAAGAAGCTGCCCCAGCCACACTGTACTAAGGATACATATATAATATTTTTAGAGTAGTACAAATAAAATAATTATTCGTTTTTTCTAAAAAATTTTGTAAGAAAACATTATAAAATGAAGTGAAATATTATTATCATTCCTATAGAGAGATATAAGGTCTTTAACCAAGTTTGGTAAGAGTTGAATTTACTTCATCATGACGGATATTTTCAATAGACACATGGGATTTACTATGGTAATAATGTAGTTTCTCACACTGAGGTCAAAAATTATAAATCATATGTTCTATACTCGATTTTATCATTTTAAACGCATGATGATTTTCCAAAATATGATAAGGTTATTAAATTTTACAGGTTGTAGGGTTTAAGTTTCAAAAATAGTTAAAAATTATAAAAAAAAAATAAACATTTGATTCAACTACACCCTCCCTTATTAGTAGTTATTAGATCTATAAGACCATAATTGGTATCATTTCATGGTTACCTTATTGAATCCTTATTATAGATAATCTCAATTCTATCAATAGTAGATGAATTCCAATATTTGATAGAATATATTTATTTTTGGAAGAACATGATAAATCTATATCTCTTATCTCTTGGATTGGAAGTCATTGATGTAGGTAAAATTGGATTTCCACCTAATAAGAAAGACTATCCAATGATATTTTCATTCATGAAAAAAATGTATGTAAAATAAAAGGCTTGAAATATTATCCATATGTTCATATCATAAAATGATTATATTAAGGTGATGGATCTCAAAACTCCAAGTAGTATATCGAAAAATCAAGGAATTATTTTTAAAATGAATACTATTGTGAAGGAATAAAAGTAAAAAAGTATGTCATGCTAAGTATGAGGACATAATAATGGCAGGTGAATAAAGATTTGTTGAATACTTCACCAGAGTATATGATATTGTGTGAAACATCATAGGATTTATAAATATCCTAGAAAATTTTACAATTGTGTAGAAACTTTTGAGAAACCTTCTAAACAGGTTTCATTCTTAAATTTATACTTTAGAATATAAATATGAATTATATATTGATTATTTTTATAACATTAATATTTTTTGGTAAATGAGAAATCTGCCAATGTTCAAAAAGAAGATGGAAACTTTAAGGTATTTTTAAGCTATGAGAAAATTGAGAATTCATGATTTTGATGATGTTGATCCTAGTGACTCAAAATATAATGAGGATGATGATTTTAATGACAAAATCATGTCTCTTATATCCAATAACTCTCAAGGAGGAAGAGGTATGTATGGAAGTAAATTTCCTCAAAAATGTTTTGACTATGGTTGAATTGGAATACTTGATTAGAATTACCCCAATAATATAGTTGGAGAATATTGAGATGATTCTTCTGAACAACCATGACTATAGAATAGGGAAAATATTTATAAAGAAGTAAAGGCATCCAAAAAATAGATGAAGAACTACACTATAGGAAAAAGAAGTATGATGATTAGGAAAAGTGAATCAGTCTCAAATGGAAAAAAATCCCTCAGATGATTTGTGTTTCAAAAAATTCAGAACATTCATTAAAAAAATGATAGAGGTGAATACTCGATAAATAATGAAGAAAAATAAGGTAAAGAACCTTAGATAATTTATCATCATAGAATAGAACTTGTTTCAATTCTTTAGAAAAATAGATCACTAAATAAATAACATAGAATGATAAAGAATAATTGGGTAAAAGTTGTTGAAGGTTAAATTATTTTTTCAAGAATGTAGAATAATAAATCTAATAGATATTATGTTAAAAACATTATATTTAGGGACATGGTAAGATGGTTGATGATATGAGTAAGATAATTGAAGATAAAAAAAATAAGGAGTAAAAATGTTTTGATAAACACTTCTGGATTTTGAAAGCACATTGGGGAAGATAAATGAAAATTTAACAAATCATCATATGTAAATTTTGATACTTCTAATTTTTATAAGGAAGTTAAAATCATGAATTGTGTGAAATAATTACCCACCAAAAATTATTATTCATCTAATTTTTCAATAATTTTATGTGAAAAATAGTATTTATAGTGCATGGGTATGGAAGGTATGTTAGAAACCTATCACACATAAAAAATTGAAAACTCTTTTTGTTGGAAGATCTTCTACACCCGAATTATGTTAGTTTATAAAAAAAATTCAACCTTAACCAATCGGCTACATTGAAAGATCATACATAAATAGAAAATAAATATTTTATAGTCATTGTTGATACTAAAGAATCTATGGGATTAGGGATTATAATTTTATATATAAATTATTTATTCTCATAAGATGTTTTGAATAGAGCGGTAAAAATAGTGATATTTGATTGAGTAACTTTACTAACATGTAGAAAGATAAAAAAGTGAAATATCAAGACATTAGACACATTAAAATGAAAAATCACTGTGATTGTATGAAATATTTTTAATGAATATATGATCAATAAGGACATTTTTACCAATAATATTTTATTACCCTTCTAGGGAATATTTTTTATTTAGTAAAATAAAAGGAAGAAAAAAAGAATAAATTAAAATAAATAGTCATTCTTATTGAGACATCCATGAAATCAAGTAAAAATAACTAACCATTGATAATTTATAGTGGATATTAAACACAAATGGGAGGTGTTTTAAAAATATTAATTCATGTTTAAAATCAATATGGAGGTGTTGTTAGCTTTGGGAATAATTGTTCTCTATGAATAAGAGGAATTAGATTGGATAATATTGAATCTAAAAAATTGAAATCTAAAGATATTTTTTTTGTTTATGGACTAAAACATAATATACTTAGAATATGTAAAAAAATTATGATGGGAAAGAAGTTATATTTAGATTAAATTATTGTGTTACAAAAAGTGTGAAATATGAAAAAGTTATTAAACAAGTTGAAATAACCAGTGGGAATCTCTTTCAAATAAGAGAATTTAACAACTCTCATTACTTATGTTCTGAAGATGAAAATAAGTGGTGACAGTAATTAATTGGCCACCATGGGAAGAAAAACATGAATAAACTCTCTAATATTTATTTTGTAAAAATAATTATAGAATTGAAATGATGAGAATAAAATAATTTTTTAAATTATCTGAAAGGGAAGATGACTAATAAGAGTCATAAAAAGTTATAATTCAATCAACTAGACATCTTGAACATATTTATTCATATTTAATTAGGTCAATGAGAAATCAATCAGAAAAATTATTATTATTTTTTATAACAATTATTTATGACTTCCTTCATATGAATGAAAACATGTTTATCAAACAAAATTCTGAGGCTGTAGAAATATTCAGTGTCTTTCAAAGACATGTTGAGAAAGAATTAGTGGTTTATATAAAGAATGTGGGAACAATTAATGGTACTGAAATCATAGGATATACTTTTGAAACACATATAATAAATAATGTAGTCAAGCATCAATATATCTCTCCATATATCTCACAAAAAATGGATTATAAGAGAAAATGAACAAAATTTTGGTAGAAATGGGATGAATCATGTTAGAGTAATACATAATTTCAAAAGTATATTGGAGAGAAGATGTTAGTACAACTATACATGTTTGGAATATAAGTTTGTTGAGACCCTAATCCAACATGACTTCTAATCAAATGTGTTATAACAAAAAACATTTATTTAAACACTTCATTGTTTTTAGAAGATTATGTTTACTTAAACTAGAAAATCATAGTATTCAAAGGATTGATGGGAAATATAAAAAAGTAACTTTTATGGTTTATTCAACTAATGGAAGAAGTTAAAAGTATTTGAACAATAATTTAAAAAAAATGTTGACCCATATGATGTTACTATTATTCAAAATACAACATCCATAAAAAAATGTTTTGAGAATGATGAGGAAGATAATTTAAAAAATTACAAAACATTTGATAGTAATAAAAAATAGACATATCATGATTTAGGTGAATAGTATGATGAGTAATGTGATGATAGAATAAAAACTCGGAAATTCGCAACATTACAAAGACATTTTGAGTAAAAAAAATGGAATCTGAAGGCTCCAATTCAGACCAAAATAAAGCTATTATTATAAAATCTTACATAACTTATTTCAAATGTTAAACCATAATCATTTTTTGAATCTATTCAACACAAAAAATTGTTTATTATGTGGATAAAGAGTTAGTTAAAACTGATAAAAATAAAAAATTAGATCCTATACAACATTCTAAATGTACAAATTTTATTAAATCAAAGTGGTTTTAGAAAAACATTTTTAATGTACTAAGATAATTTTCAAAAAAAAGGGATTGTTTTTAATGAATTTTCATAGGTAGAAGGTATGGATGTTGATGAATCATATTCCCATTTTTCATGGTTAGAAATTATTATATTCATTCTAGAACTAGATTCATATTAGATTTACAATTTTTATGATATGTAAGTAAATTCATCATTTCCAAATTGTGAGATTGAAGAAGAAGTTTACATTTAGAAACCTTATGGGTTTTTAATTGGTGAAGAGGAAAACAATGTTTTTAAATTGATTAAATCATGATATGGGTATAAATAGGTCTACATTCCTAGTATTCCAAACCTGATAGTTTTTTTTGAATGTTGAATTTTTAAAAAGGAATTGTTGATAGTAACTTGTATGTGAACAAATTAAACTCCATTAAAATAGTTTTTATTGTGCATGTGGATGACATAATTTTTTATGGGTATGAAGAAATTCTTTTAAATGGTTTTTTTGAGGAAGTGAAGATGAATTTTGAGATTTCAATGTGGGTAGAATTAACATAAATTGTTGATTACATGATCAATAAAAGGAAAAGTACATGTTCTTATAACATGAAAATTATACCGGGAAACTATTAAATATTATTGGTATTGAATATTACAAACAATAATCTTATCATGTTTCAATACTGATGAAGAAGGTTAAAGATAAATCTAGAGAAATTATGAATCATAATGATTTTCAGAAGCTAAAAGGATACTGACTTTAATAGCCTCAATATCTGATGTTGTTTATGTTCCAACTTTGTGTTCATGGTTCCAATGTAATCAAGAGTAATCTCAGATGTCTGAAGCAAAGATAATTATAAGATATTTTAAAGGAAAAACATCATATGTAATTTTATAAAAAATAATTTGTGGAATAATATTTCATGGTTAAACTGATGCTAATTGGGATGGAGACAGTAATGATATTAAATCAACATTGGAAGGAACATTTTTTTGGGAGAATTTTGTGTCAGTTTGAGTAGTATGAAAAAATAGTTCAGTTACTTTGAGAAGAGCGTAAACATAATAGTTTTTAACTCAACAATATTTTAAAAAATTTTATAGATCAGTGTTTAGTATGATTACATGAAATTTGTAGTTTCTAAACAATTTAAGATTCATTCTGATAATTAGATTGCAATTAATATTTCAAAAAATATTATTCAATAATCAATATCAAAACACATTTATATAAATTTTCACATTATAAAATTGAAAGTTTCTATTACAAATATTTCTCAAGAATAAATCTCTAGAAACTATCAAAAAAATTACTTTCACAAAATCTATGCTGAAATATATGTTTGTGAAATTGAGGTTGAAACATTATGTTCATCCTCATTCAAGAACTTCTTAAAACTCATAACAAATTACCCGCACTATTTTTTTATTATATTGACAACTATAAAGAATGTGTATAACATTATCCTTCAATTTAATGGGAATAATTTTCTTTTCTAAATGAATCTAATGTTATATTTATCATAAAATGGGGGAGATAAAAATATAAGTACATGGGAAATATTAATGAAAGATAGTTTAACGTAACATGACTTCATTATTTTTTTTGTCAATGAGAGATGTATTTCCATAAAAACATTACTTCATCCAGTAGAGTGGTTCTAGAATAGACTCTTTTGAGAATTGATTATTTTTTCATAATTCTAAAAACAACACTTCTAAAAGGTATCATTGGTTGAATTTTTGTGAGTTTATAATGTTTTTTTACAATGGGGTTCAACAAATATAGTGGCGGTACTAAAGATCCTTTAGGATTTTTTGGTAACATGTTTTTTATTTTTCAACAACCAATAATTTTTTAAAATATGATTTTTGTTTTTAAGGCTTATACCCACTACATCGGTATGTGTTTCCATAATGTGTTTAGGAGTTCCTGAATGTTTGAACCCAAACACAGTGGGGTGAAAAGTATTCAATGTATTTTTTTCTGAATGGAGGTCATCAAAAAGATCTAAACTAAACACTAATGTTTTTAAAAAGATATGTGCTTCTGGCTTTTAAAAATTATTGAACATTATCACTATATGTCTCAAGTTTTTATTCATAGTTTTCAAGATCATTTGGAAATGATATTCTTTGTAATTTCATGAGAAGATGTGAATAGAAATCAGAGTGGTTCTAAATCATAGAATGATATCTTCAATGGAATTGTGAATCAGAAAATTCATTACAATATTACCTTAAGTGAGATTATTCTTTAATGATATTTACTTTTTAAATACCATAATTTTTCTATTACACTTTTTATACAAGACTTATAAAGAAAAGGGGGAGAATAGGTCATGCTAATTGCTTTTTTACGGAATGATATATGGGTTGTTCACCCATCCCATACCCCTAAAAAACATATTAAACAAAAAACAATTTATAGTTGAAACATGAAGAGTAATGATATTACACCACAAAAATAGTAAATGTAGATACACGTTCAAGTCAAAAATTAGAAAACAATGAAATGTGCACTCCAAAATCATAAGCTCGCCTTATGTCAAGTTTGATCATTAGTAGGTATTTAAGTCATCTTCTAGCAAAAAAACTCTTCATTTATAATCACAGAATATCCCTAAAGCTATCATGTAATATCCATATTGATCATTACTGAGCATCACCAAACTAAAAAATAATGTTAATGAAATACATACCAAATATGATAAAAATCATCTTACCACAGATGACCAAGTCATTCCCAAAGCCAAGACCTTCACTGTATGTTGTACATCCTAAGAACCACACAACGCCCCCACATAAAATCTATCAAGAAACACATAACATCCCCCCTAATATATGGGGAACTACATATCATCATTCTAATAAGGAATGAAACCCCATAAATTAGACCACCTAAATTTGATCAAAATGAATAATAGTCTTGATAAAAATGGAAAATCAGTCACCATCACTAAACATACAAGCACAGAATTCTGAAGCAGAAACACTCATGAAATTGAAAAAAATATGATGAATCATTTAATAATACAAAAAACCATGTTTAAACCAACGTTCTCTGAATATACCATCTAGAAAAAAACAAAATTCCACCAAATAGTCTTAAAATAAATAATAGTAGTGTTCATCAAAAAGGGTAAAATACAATAAAATTTTGTAACCCATGCAGAAGAAGTCACTTCACAAAAGATTCCATCACAAGAATAAAAAATGACTCTGAGAATTTGAAAGAATAACTCCCAATGAATATATTTGAAATCAAAATTAAGATTTCTTTTGTGTTCATCCAACACCCTAATGATCATACAATATCAAATATCAGGGTATTTCTCATTAGTGATAATACCATATCGATATTTCATGAAAGTGACTGCATCTTATTCATCAATCCATGAATCAACTACTTCTACCACCTCCTCCTCATTGCAATAGGAATTTTTGTGCACATGATATTCTTAAATTTAATCATTTTTTTCATCTAAACTAGATATTGCAAGTAAAAACACAGTTTGAGGTGGTGGGTTAGTCTCCTTCCTAGTTTCATCAAGAGATCTTGTGAAGATTGTTCTTTCGAGGTCAGAATAGTCTCTGTGCTTACTTATTTTTATAGGATTTGAGGTAATGTAACCTTCATTATCTGCAATGGGTTTTATCATTTCTTAAATCAAGATTTTAGGAAGTCTTCCTCCATTTTCTTTGGTTGTTCGTCAACCTATATCTAGGATTCACTACAATCATAACGTTTACCTTGATCATTATTCCTTGATTCATGTGATTCAAGGTGATTCTCCTAATATTCCGCCAGGGGGAGGAATAACACTCTCACTTATAGCTATAGGTAGAGAATAAATAATGTCTAACACTTTTATAGAATGGTGAGTTAATTAGAAATTCTGATCCTTGGATACCAAAATGTCTTTGTTCATATCTATTTTCTTCTCTCAAGTAGTAGAGGAGACACCATTAGCTATAGGAAAAACATTTATATCCTCTATTCTTGGATTAAGTACACCTTCTTCACATAAGTAACTTTCATGGCCTTAGAATGTAAAATTTTGTAGTCACATTCCTTTAATTTATGCCCAAGATTAAGGAAATAATGACAGTAATAGGTTAGTCATTCATAAACCTATCCTGGAAGAAACTAAACTCATCATTCCGAATCCATATTTTTGAAGGAAGATTCTTGGAGTGATCAATTTCAACTCATATACTAGAAACTTGAGGTCTTTCTAGGTCCTCATTGCCAAATACATCTCTAATATATTTACAAGGAGAATGGATATTGGAAATAAGGCTTCTTATTTAAACAGGTGGGGCAGCAGCCTGGGAAATCCAACACATATCGAAACAATGGGGGGCTCTGAAATGGAAATGAAAACCAGGGACCATTTGAGAACTGTTGTAAAATATCCCCCAAATTACTATGATCTCCTTGTCAAAATTATATAATAGTCATCCTTGGAGGAAAGTTGAAATATAAAATTTGAAGAATTTAGGTGACCGATATGAAAACCTGAATATCGAATAGTTTCAATAGAATTTCTTAATAATTTCAAGGATGGTCTATGGAAAGGAAATTTTCCAACAAGCTCAAATTGTAAATCTGAAGTGAGAAGATTTACCTCATTCTCAATGAAATAAATCATTTGTTGGCCACATTGGGGAAATTTTATAGGGTTGATGCGAAGATCAGAAACCGTGAAATCATTCACTCTAGAATCGATGTTTCCCAAATATCTTTTCAAATCCACATCTGCAATGGTTCTCTAAGCTCGAGTAGGGTTTCTCAGTGCTTGAGTATGGTATCTCGTTTTGACATCCTTCCATAAGGGAATAAATAATACTTTCCCATGTTAATTAGATGATGATTTGCTGGTCACATATTTCTCATAAATCATGATAATGTATCATGATAAATGTTTTTGAAAAAGAATGACTGTTTATGGTGTCTAAGTAGTTTTAATTAGTTCTAGAAACATATAAATGGAAGATCATATTAATAAGTACTATATATAAAGTTTTTTAAAAGTCTATTTGAGTAAAGATGGTAAGGTTTGATGAGTATTTGAGAAATGTTGCATCAGATTCATAACATAAGAGTTACTAGAGTTTTGGAAACCGATCCATCATAAGGACATGAGTTATGAACATATGATGATTCTGAAGGAGTTATTCTTACTTTATAAAATGAAAAATAATGAGTTTGATTTTGATATAAATCCACTAGACTAGTAACATACCCTAATCCATCAGATGAATGTTTCACACTAACAAATGTTTTGATGTAGTGGTTTATGAAATATAATCTATCTAAGAAAATTAATTATTGTTTCCATCATTATGAGATAATGAATTTCCCTTCTTTTAAGCTAAGGAATTCTGATTGTAAAGAGTTGAGGAGTTTCCATCAAACTGAAGAAATAATAGGAAGTCCGAGAAGAATTATAATGAATAATACTCAAGATGATTCTAGAGAATTTGATGAAGAGTTGAAGCAGACACACATGAAATTCCAATATGCATAGATCTAATAGTTTTTTGAATTTAAGATAGAGAGTAATTTTTTCCTATTTCCCACCATTTCAATTCAGTGAGTCCTATAAATATATCTACAGCACAACCATATTTTGAAACATTTCATGTGACAAGAAAAGATAAAGAACTATAGAATTCATTATATGTAATTATTTTAGACAAGAGCCTCATTAGATGGTCAAAAATATAAAATCATTGTTTTCCAAACATAGGATGATGAAACTAGGAATTTGAGTAGAGTATGAGTAATGCAGATTGAGAATGGGTTCATGGTATTGAGTCTATCAGAGTGAATTCATTGGACTACGTCCATTGGACCTAGCCAATTATACTGAGAGTATCGTACCCAGCCAAATTGATCATAGGATTCATAAAAACCATTTTTTGAGTATTTTGATTAAAATTTTATTTTTAATAGAAAAAAGTAGTGGCATAAAAAAGAAAGAAATGATACCAAAAAGTTACACTAAATTAAAGTAATGTAAATTTAGAGAATCTCCTTGGATAATGAGTTTTCATTCGTTTAGAAAGGACACCGGCTATCATAAACTCAACAGATATAAATAGACTACATCTCCTTGGATAATGATTTTTAATTTGGTTGTGGATTAGATTAAATAATGTTTTTGTTATTAATTTTTGGATTCATTTTTTGTATGAAAACATTATAAACTGATGGGAGTCAGTATAATCATTTCTGTTGGGGGGTATAAGTATTCTAGATATTGTTGGAATAAGTTATATTTAATTACTCATAATATTGGATTTCCACATACTCATGAGATTGGATATGTAAAAGGTTTTGGCTATCATAATGAGTTTAAAAATTATAAATCTGGTGCAATTTACATTATTTTAAAAATTTTAATTCCTGAGTATTTAGTAAAATATAATAAGGTAATGATAAAAAATAGGTTATAGGTGTTATAATTCTAAAAATGATGAAATTATTAAAAATTGTACATTTGATTCAACCCCCACCACACCCTTCTCAGTTGTTATTTGATCATTAAGAATGTTAGATTTTTTGTAAGGAATAATTTAATCTTTTAAAGGGAGTATAGGCATATTTATAGCCATTGTATACTATTCCCAAAGCATCAAAGCTTTAAACCACCATTTTAGGATGATTTCCAATCTTGTTGATGAATGTTTATATTTTCATGAAGATCTATGAAAATTTTCCCATCCATGAAGCTTATAATAGTCACAAAAATTTATCATGAATGCTCCATTATTATCCCCCATTCATGATGTTCAACACCTTCATGAAACACCATAATTTAACAAATCATATGTCCTTTTAAAAATATCAATACCATGTGAAATTCCATAAATTTCCATATTATTTTGATAAATTCCTATAAATCCATCTTTCTTAATGCTTGATCCATCCTCTAAATTTTAGACCCTAAAAATTTGGATAACACTAGGAAGTTGAACAACCTTGAATACACAACATTCATTATATCCTCTAGAATATGAATTTATTTGTCCTTGATATTTGTAAACATACATCGTCAATAAATATACTATACCTTCAGTAATGATATAAGAAAACTTCTTTTTCAACAATGAAAATCAACCAACAATACTACAATATTACCTTGTTGAATTTTTTTTCCAAATATAGGAAATGGGTATTCATGATAAAATGTTTCCATGATGTTCGCATGTGAGGAAATTTTCAATGAAAATAAATTGAATTTATTATAGAACATTTTTATATATATTTCTTTAAATGTTTTTATTTCCATTAAAAAAATGGTGAATAATATGTTATAATTGGAAGGGGTTGATATTTTTTCATATGAAGTGTTTTGTGAAGTGGGATTAAAAAATATTATTCGTGAAAAAATACTATGAATTGATGTGAGGAAAAATTGTGTGAGGATATTTTTGAAAGAATAATATTTATAAAATATTAATAGACAAAAAAGAGACAATATTTGGGAGTTCTCTGATATGATAATGATTCTCCCATACCCATGTATTTAGTGAATTTAGTAAGGGTTTGATTATTTAAGAACAAAATAAAATGAGTAAAGTTGATTATTATAATCACGATTTTTTAAAAATGAAGTTCCTTTTGATGTGATCATACACATATCCATTAACTCAATATTAATGTAGATAATTATCTATATCAAGTGGTGTTAAAGTAACCAATAACTAAATGTGATCATTATTATTTTGGTTCGAATTCATTATAGTCAGCAGTTGGAAGCTTTAATCTCCAGTGGGAAGCTGGAGTGGGAACAAGTTGGGAAAAATATTGATAAGACTTGTATGTTCCTTATTGTGACCACATGGATTTATAATATTGAAGACATGTTTGGGATGTCTTACCAATACAAAACAAAAGTATGATTTTAATGAAAAACCTTGTAAAATTTATTTTTTCATGTCTTTTTAAATGAATGAAAAATTCAAATATGGATTGAATAAAGTCACAAAATGGATTGATATATTATCTGATCATATAAATTTAATTCAAAAGATAATACTTCATAAAAGGGTTTACTAATTTACCTAATTCTATTGATATAACTGTATTAGGGAATTACAATATTTGTCAAAGATAAACCATGTTTCCACTAATTATATATAAAATGTTCGTAGATATGTGAAGTATAGATTTATAAATATTACTGAGATTATATATATTGATAAAAGGGAAGATATATATATTGTTATAAATTTGGTGGTGTCCAAAAATACTTAGAAAAATAGGAAAAATACATAGTCAATAAATAAATAAAATTCAAAATTGAAGGAGAAAATAGAACTAGATGAGGGTATTTACTGAGAAAAATGTCTTGAGGAATCTATTGATTATTATTTTTCAAATGAAACTAGTTCATGTTGTGATGAATATGTATTTAATGAATAAATTAGTGATATTTATTCTAGTTTCAAGCATTTTTATGATAGTTCCCAATGATGTGTTCACTTTTATATTTGATGTTATCATGTTAATACATTATAAAAAGGAACAACTAGAATAAGAAACTAATAAAAATGAATAAAAATTAGCTAAGGGTGTCTAAAATGGAAACACTATTGTCAAACATGATATCAAATAGTAACATACCTTAATACCATAAAAATGATCACCCTAGTTGAAGAACCCAATGAAAAATTGGCATAAATTTTCAATAAACATATTTCCAAGATTAAAGAATGATTTAAAATAATGGTTTTTTGAAGAATGTGTGATAAAAAATCATTTCAAATGTAATATAATCATTAAAAATAAATATAAAACCCTGTAAATATAATAGATTATCAGTTATAGGTTATTGGAAAAAATCAGTATTATTTCATTATAACTCTTTATTAAATTTAAGTAAAATTAATGAGAATGAGATGAAATATTCTGATTAGTTGAGATGAAATGAATTCCATAAATAGGAAAAATATTGAACTTTATATTAAATTGAAATATCTATAATTTTTACAGATAAGAACATCCCAAATACTTGGAAGGAGAGATGTTTACAAGTAATATTTTATTGAAATTTATAACTCCAAAAAGACTCATATTAGTCTTAATAATCTCTTAAAATAATCTCTTTATTATCCTTTAACATGCTCTTGGAAGAAGGTTTCCCATACACATGTTATTTATGTTTGTACTAATACTAGTTTAACTACTAATATTGGTTTTCATTTTGAATTGGGAAAAATGTGGCAGAATATAAAAGTTAAACAGTCCGTTAATTCACCAAAGGAGGATAAAACCATGTCTAAATAGTAATAGAACCAAGAAAGTCTCAAAGGGGTTGAATTTATATTCAAAGATTGTAAGGAACACAAGTAGTGATTTATGTCTGGACTACATTAATAAGAATAATAAAAATATTTATTGACTGTTTTTACATCTATTATAAGTATAGGAATCAGGCTGTTCAATATCAGTATAACATGTCAGTCTATGAATAATGTAGAATATAAAAACTAAAGGGTATCATATATGAAAATTTTAAGAGGAATGTTGTAAAATTATATGATTTTTAGACGGTTTTTACGTATCACGAATAGACTTAAATACATAGAATATTTATGGGATGAATTAAATAAAAATATCTATAATTAAGAGGAGCTCTCATATATACCAACTGAGCTCCAATCATATTATTGTAGAAAAAGACGCCAAAATAGAGATATAATGAGCATAGAATGAAAGATGAGTCTTCCTTTGGAAGAAGGAAAAAGAGTAAACGTTTTCAACAAAAAAAAATTCGAGTAAGTAACCCCTAAAGGTATTAAAAATTATAAACATAATTCCAATCCAAAATAAATATTCTTCTATTATGGGGAAATGCCTTACACTATGGATCACTACACACAAGCATTGTGGATGAAAGTTAATTGAATAATGATGAATATTTAAAAGAATTAAATCAAATAAATAAATAAAAAGTATTGAATGATTGAAGAAACATATATAAAGGAGTTGAGTATGGTACCAATATCACCTCATTGTCCATCACATTCAGTGTTACAAATGATTCATCGAGTGGGAAGCATTAACTAAAATAGAAAATAACTGTGTGAGAAATTATAATCCTTGTGAGGAACTATATAATCAGGAATAATAATTCATAAGATATATAATCCTAAAACCTTATTTCCAATATATTACATCTTATGTGTAATCTATGTTACCCATGGTCATATTTAATAAAAACTATTTATATTGGATCATTTCCCCAAGTATATCCCCCCGGAGTGTCTAGCCATGTGTATAGAATTAGAACCACTCATCATGTATCAGTGATGATATTGTTAATACCTAATCAACCACATTCAGGTGTTTTACCAATAGGTACATTTGTGTGGAAACCACATCCATATTCCATTATCTCATTATGTATTTGTTCTCTATGAAACTTATACACCTTTCTTTACCAAAAAATATTATTTTTTCCAATACATAGTCTTCTTCTAATAGTATACACTACAGATTCCTCATCATAGTTTTAAAATAGAACAATCCCCAAAACTAATACCAACTGACGTGAACAAAAAATTCATACATAAATACTACATCTTATTATATGAGTATTCATTACATATCATAATGATCCGTATAAAAACAATAATGGATGAGTGTCTTTATAAACATGGTTATATAAAAAAGTGGTTCATGAAATAACTGCATATTTTCACATAAAGTTCCTCATTAGTATCATCTTTTTATGATATATCATAAATAAAAACTCTCTTTATATCCTAGTGATATGGAAACATAAAAATGGAGAGTTTAGATTCTTGGTTTGGGTAAATATGGGAGATATCAATGATCATTTGAGAATAACATGAGCATAATGGTTTGATAAAATGATCTTAATTAATTAAAACCATACCAAGGGATTCATTTATCATAATCACGATTCATTTAATAAATTATGTTTTTCATAATACATTACTCATAAAGGAATCAAAATCATGTCCCATGATATCATAAAATATTCATAAGATCATGTTTAAAAAACTAAAAAATAATTGGTGGAAACATAAAGTGTACAAAACTATGAGGAAAATATATCTCTTGGTAAAGATTTATTTTACTGTCTTATGGTCCATTTATATTATGAAGATCTCACTGGGATGGTAATGTGTCCATGACATTGAAGAAAACACTTTATCTTCTAAATTCAATTCATGGGTCTTATCATTCTATACATGAGGTCTTAATTACCCAAACTGAAAAAAAAATCTCCACTGGCCTATGCATTAGTACACACCCAATCCCAACACTAAAGGTATATTATAAACCATTTACATTACTCTTTATTCAATAACATTAAATTAGGGTGACTTGTTATTCTTTACATATGCTTCCCAAAATCACTCTTCCATCACTCATACCAAATTAGTGGCTACCCCCATTGGGTATGTTTAGTCATGAAAGAATAAATCATAGAGAATTATGACATAAATATATGGTAACATCCCAATAAACCTACAATGGTTTATAACTAATACATTATCTATGGTGTAGACTAAGAAATAAAATCCTAAGACATTAATAGGTTCTTGACTAATTAAACCTCTAATTTTACATGCCTAGAAAAGTTGAACTTCATAATTAAGAACAGGAACATCTAGATCTTACCAAATGTTAGGGGCCCTGAATAAAGACTAAAATAGTCTTTATGTGTTCAACATCCTCTTCCATTAATAAAAAATATGAAAGGATTTCTTTGATGAATATCACCATGAATTGGTCTAAGAAGTGTTGAATAATCTAATACATAAGACCCCTAATCATAATTAGAAAAAATGGAACTACTGTCACATAAAAACAAAATTCAGGATATCCACTCCGCATATAAAGTGTTTGTGATAGTTACACCTAATGTCAATCTTCAGAAACCGCTTCTCTCCCTTCATCAGGTAGAAGGTGTCATTAATACTTTGTAGAGGGAAATTTTTATTAACAATCACATATTTTAAGTGGATATAGTAAATAAAAACATTAATTTATCATCCAACTCATTATATAATAAAAATAGATATACTAGAAAAAACACTAGTTTGGATGACATATTTCTCCATAAAGAAATTTAATATCACCATCAGATCTATGAGATTGGTCTGGGACACCTGATAAATCATAGATGGTATTAAAGTTTTCATGGTGAAAACATTAATTCATCGGTAAATATAATAGTAATTATGAATTCAATAGATACCCAATCTTAACATATATAGAAATTACTTCACATTTGATGAATACTTGAAACATAATAAAAATAGATCCCAAAGACCAAATTATTCTACTGTATTTGGAAATATAGAAAGATGAAATATATTACATAATTGGGATACATTATCTCAGTATAGGTTCTTCTTAACTGTAACCCATCTTATACTAATCATAAAAAATACATATGTTCATAAATTGGAGAAGGAAACATAAAAATTGGCGATCTCTGATGCTCTGTATGGGTAAACAAGGGAGATGTGTAAGCATAAACATGAGCATAAAAGTATGAGAATATGATCAAAACATTTGAATATCATACCCTATATATCAATGATCACAAACTCAAATCATGTCCTAGTGATAGATAGTTCATAATAAATTAATCATAAGGAAATATAGAACATAATCCATGAAATCATAACATTGGAATAAAAGAGGGAATTATGGAAAACACATATGCATATAATAAAACTTTTTCAAGGTTTCCTACTAAGTCATTTTAACTTGTTAGGATTGGGATAATCACATATGAACCTACTTCGGGCTTGGGAAGTCCTCTCGTGTACACTCTTGTTTCAGAAAGAGGATTTCCTCATGTGTACCCTATTGTTTTAGGCGTGTGATGTCCTCTCATGTACCATCTTATTTTAGGCTTGGGATGCCCTCTCATGTAACCTTTAAGCACATAAAACATTTATCAATACCCAATGTATTATAGAGAGATATTGGTCCCACTAATACCATAATAAAATCATTCATACCTTTGCGACAATATGATAAAACATGCATCATATAATGAACCATTAAAAGAGATGGGTTTTATTATCATTCTATCATAATCCATGAAATGAAATGAATATCATAAACAATTAATCATATCAGATCCTAGGGATAATATATAGGTTTCATAATGGTTTCATCTGAGAATAACCTATGAAATGGGGTAGGTTTTATAAGAATTTATCATGTTATAACACATTGAAGTGAAATATGATTCATAATAATATAACCCATGGAAGAGGAATTGGTTTCATTAATATATTACCCGTGAAAGAGAAATGGTTTTTCATAAACATCATGAGAAAAAAGCTAAACCATTCAGAGAAAAAATTTGAATACAACCTTTGGATAATTTTCTATAAAGGCTTAAGTAACATAAATGGATTCCATATTAGATGTAAAATAATCATAGAGAAATATTCTGAAAACGTTTCTTGAGTAAGGTATCATTTCTACATTGAAAAAGGCTCTTTAAAATACAAAATATTTCAAACAATTATTTTCTTGAAAATAAACATGAAACTTTATATCAAATCCATGAATAAAAATTGTAAAAATATTCTTTAAAACACTGAAATAGTCTTCAAAACATTTTAAAAACCTTTGTCTTTGAGATAAAAATGAAAACTTATAAATGAAGATTGAAAATGATTTGGAAACAATTTTCCATGAAAACTTGTAAAAGAAACACGAAAACATTTTGAAAAACATTTTCCCTAATTTTTTTATAGAAATAGGAAAAATAATATAAAAATATAAATTGAAAACATTTATAGAAAACATGGTAGAAATGAACATGGATTTCAGACCGAAGAGAGAGGTAAAGTCAGGATTTCTTAAAAAACACATTCCTAAATATACTCTATACAAAAGAGTTTAAAAATGGAATCTATAAATGAAGATATCAATAAAACCAATATGAAAATAAAATTTATGGTATTCATTGAGATATATCTCATAATATTCCATCAAAGTAATCATAATCATAAACAATCTCAAAAAGCTATGGGAATGTTTTAATAAACTCTTACCACATGGAATCATTGAACCAGACTCCCCATTAAAGATATTGAAATGATATTAATATTAAAATATCATCAAAATACATTAATTCATGATATAACATTTCAATGTCAGAATATAAACCTCATGGAAAAATATAGGTACATAAAATGACATTTGTCTCAGAGAACGCAAATTGGGAAAAACAATTACATTACCGATATGAAATCATTTGAAACATAAACCAAAAGAAATAAAGATAATAAACTTGATATGTAAATACCCATAAATTTAAGTTTAATAATTATATAATCCATCCATGTGAAATATAAACACTAAACAAATGGAATGGGTAGTGAATAAAACATTTTTACAATCGAAATAGAAAAGTGAGAAGAAATTCTTTTACCTTGAGTCTTGACTCTTTTAGTACTCGTACAAGCATCTTGAATAATAAATGTAATTTTATTTTAAATTATTTGCAGAATAATATTATTTTATATAATACCATATGTGGTTTTATTTTTAGCTTTTATTACTCACTTCTTTACAATTCTATGTTATGTTTTAACTTTAGGTAATATCATCTTGGTTATTCACATCATGTCTTAATTTCTTATATATTTTGGTCCTTATAATAATATCATGATTTAAAAAATATAACGGATGAAATTAATATAATTTCTATTCATTATATTTATATTATAATAAACTATGGTATATTTAAGAATGGAATGGAAACATAGTTATTGTAAATGGCTGGTCGTATATACACAAGAATGTTGTTTTTGTTTTATTATCATATTGGAAGAAAGAGAGTAAATGAAATATAAGTATATATATATATATTAATATTTATATAATTATTATAGTAGAATTATTAAATCATATATATCATATATTTTCACTAAACACATCCTTTATACATTCCATGTACTGTGTGAATAAATCACATCACTTTGAGGGGCCAATTTCCCACACTTCCTCAAATGAAATTATCATATTTATAAAAACAGAAAGTATTATGATATGTGTTGTAAAAAAATAATGAATATTAAATACATAATCAATATAATATATAACATATATAAAGATATTTTCTATCCTAATTTCAACAATGACAGTTGGTAATGGAAAAAATGAACAATCATAATTTTGTGAGGTGGGCGTTCGTCATAGACATAAACAACATGTTTCTTACAAATTAGATGGAGGTTTGTGTAAGTTAAGGTAGAACCATATATATAAAAACATATCATCATGTTGAGGATAAGTGGGTTGTTATGTTATAATTAAATTATGATATTTGAGAGGGTGGAGACAGAACATAAAAGAAATGAACATGAGGAAGGATGTTACCTCTTCTTTGGGTAACTCCTTTTGGTCTGAAACAAAGTTATTTATTGGATATATTCATTCCCAATGTGAGAATTTAAAGACTAATCGAGGGATTTTTAGGGTGTAATTTGGAATACCTAGGCTTAATATAAGTGTCTTGAGGGTTTTGTGGAAGTTGTGGGAGAGGAGGCCTTTTATAGGGGAGGAGGAGTGGAACTCTTGTAATATTTTGGAAAAAGGGAAACCCCAACCATGTTTTTTTATTGTAATTGTATCTCATAATGGTTAAAATTCTATAAAAGCAGTTATAAGATTGAAATATTTCTATCTGGTTAATTTTTTCCTCGTTTTAGATTATATTGGTCCTTATGTTTTGGGTTTAGTCCCTTGTTAAGATTAATTTAATCTTAATTGTTGCAATTAATTTTAATTACCTTCAGTAATTTTTTTTGTCAAAAACTATGTTCATATTATTATTCATTATTAATTATGAGTATTCCTAACATGGAATCCATTTTCCTAAAGTTTTATCACATAAGTCGCATAAATTAATTTTTATTTAATCCCACCAATGAGACAACAAAGATAGTTTCTTAAGTAAAAAATTTCTATGATTACTAGGTTTTATAAAAAAATTTATTATGAAATTGATTCCAATGAACAATATTGGATAAATTGTTATAAAAATTATCTAATAAAACATTAAATGCAATTAAAAATATAATTAATCCTTATAAATAAATTGTTCTGACTATTCATTAGAAATGAAACATCACATAAAAATACAAAACTTTTACCCTAACAAAATTTTTATGTTTTGATTTAATCATTGAAGTTTATTTTTGACATATAAAAATTATAAAAATGTAAAAAAATTGATATAAAATGGGTTCTCCATCAAAATACGGTAAATAATCCTTAAAAACATAGGTTTTTTGTATAATAATAGGTTGGTTCTTTTCTTTGGAATATAAAAAATATTTTATTGAATACATAATATATATATATATATATTACATTAATATCACTCACTAATTTTTATTATTTTAATTTATTAAGATAAAATTTATTTGTGAGAATAAAAATAGTTTTTCTGTAAAAATATTCCCTTTATATACAATTGGTTTACTATAACTAATGAATCCATTTGATATTTTTGTAAACCATAGGTTTTAATAATTTAGATAACAGTTTTCATTAACTCAAAAATAATCCATAGGTTAGGTGTTAATATATTAAAAAATTATATATTAATAATATATTATTTTTTAGTAAAACTCAATCCTCCGTGTAACACAGGACGTCAAGAAAAGTTAGTCTTGCGTGTAACGTAATCTAACCTCAACATTCTGTATAGAGAAAGATAGTTTTTATACTACACGTATTACATGATTAAATTTTCATTTTGTATAACTTAATACAAAGTTAGATCTTTAATATATATAAAATATCTATTTTCAGTTTTGCATGAAATGATAAATATCCAAAAAAATAAATTAATTCAAAAAAATATTTCACAAAATCTCAGGGTGTCACATTCTACCCCCATTAAAATTAATTTTTTCCTAAAAAATTATCTATGTTTTTAATGGTTTAATACAATAATGATTTTTTCTTAGAAACCCACATCATAAGAATTAATACTAAAACTATGATTTTTTTTTAATGTAGGAAACAAAACGGTTACCCATATAAACTTATAAGCAGGTTTCCACATGGGAGAACAAAAAATGAAATTGAAATCATCAAAATTGAAGATAAATATAACCATCATGTTCTGATTGTGAGTGAAAGTGACCATGTATAAGAGAATGTTAAAATCACAAAGCCATATATATTTGATGAACACAGGAACCATCTTATTTATCAAAAACAGAGGTACTAGTATAAAATTTTGGTTTTAAATAACCTTTTTCCTATAGTTAACGAATTTTCATGAAAATATATACATGTATGATTAATGGAAAACTACTCCATTTTTTGTTCCTTGATCCACATAACCCATTTCTCAAAAAAGGAAGGGGAATTTTTCATTTATTAAGCGCTAAAAACCCATGAGATCCATGATATGACATCCCATTAGTAATCATCAACACCAATTTTTTATTATAGGTTATCCAATATTCATAAATCCTCATGTGATTAAATAAAAAATCATTTTCACAAACATTATCTAAAATTAAACATAATATTTTCAGATATGGTTAAACATATAACCCTTCCAAAAGTTTAAATTCAAAATCATTAAAAACAGGGTCACAAAATCATCTTAACATTAATACAAAGTCTATCCCAATGTATATCTTGCTTTTCACATTTCAATCATGTGAATAACCTTATCAAATACACTCTTGAAACATTGTAATAACATATATTACCATAAATAATTTTTGAAAACATGCGTGGTTACTTATTAAAAAGGTTAATGGATATATTCCTTAACTCCAAGAATATTTAAAATTATTCCATGATGAAATATGTCACTTTTTCAACCAATCAGCAATTAGATGCAGGGTAATCAGTGCCATCCAAATAACATTATCCAAATGAATCATCCCTTTATCCAACTAAAACACAATTTTCTCAAAATATTGATCACATAATGGGTTACCTTCCCTTAATCAAAATATCTCTTTTTTATGTCCTTATCACCATTAAACATAACATTTTTAATAATTAATGAAAATAATACTAAAAATACATATATTTTCCATTATTCATATAACATAATCCATGTAATCCAAAATATAATTAATTCATTCATCAAAATTTATTCGAAAACCATTACTCATGCTGCAGAAACTTATTCCTTAATACCAAATTCCTAGATTATGAATTATTAATCATGTATTAAGGTTACTCAACCTCAATCTAAACATGATTAATATGATTAATGTAAAAAATATAGGAATAACATCTCCAACCATTAACAAGTCATTTTTAGTCTCATTAACTTCATAAGTGTAACAATTACTCAAACCACCTTTCTCTTTCTGTTTATGAGATTTCCACTTAAGAAATTTATTTTTAAAATTCCCATAAATTCCACATCTGAAACATTCAATGTAAACCATGTTCCTTCTAATTCAATCAATTTATTTACCCTTAAATTATATGGTGGGAAATATATATCATAGTAAAAAACAAAATAATTATTAAAAAAATACCTATATCGTGTCTGAATCCTCGCACATACCATTTAACTAATGAAACTATAGGTTTATACAAGGTTATTCATAGTAATATTCAATTCAAATCCTTTATAATGTTCATTAAGTGTTTTTGAATTTCCAAATTGTATCTTATATGAGTGTCAAACATGGACTGTATAAAGGAATGCTATCATGTAACAGATTACCCTGATTTGGGCCTGATATCTATTTATTATGTTTTTTCCATAGGTACATCTATTTAAGAGACACATACAATTGTAGAATCCAAAGAGGGATTTTTTTGGAAACCACTCACTCTCTCTTTTACCAAAACTTCAGAGCATTTTACTATACTTTTCATTATCTTTAGACTTATCCTTAGAAATGTCCTTATAGTTCTCAGTATGGTTTTCTCATCCTATTTTACAATGGATAAAGAAAAAATTTCTATAAAACTTAGTTTAGTTACCCAGTCTAAATGTGTAGAGAAATTATATTTGTTTTTCTGAATACATAAAACATTACAAAAACAATTCCCAAAGACCTTACTAGTCTAGGGCCTTTGTTAATATTAAAAAATGTACACCGGTATATAAGTGAGGTATATGATCTCTCACTAGGATATTCTTGACTATAGCCTTTCTTAGACACATCATAAATAATATATATCTTCATAACTTTGGGAATAAAACATAAAAATGGGTGAGATATGATGCTCAATAAGTGTAAAAAAAGGGAGACATGTAAGCATAAACCTGATAATAGGAGTATAAGAGCATGATAAATACATTATCAGATCACAACCTATATATAAAAGATCATAAAAATGAATTTTGAAATATATATTGAAATTTAATAAGACATTAATCATAATAAAATAAATAACATATGACATGAAATCATAACATAGGAATGAAACATGGAATAGTGGATAACATATAAGAATATAATAACCTAGTGTTAAGGATGCCATACAAGACCATTGTAACATGATGGACATGGGCTAATCACTAGTTTAACTACTTCAGGCATTGGGATTCACTCCCGTGTACCCTCTTGTTTTAAGATTGGGAAATCCTTTCGTGTAATCTAATGATTTAGGCATCAAATGTCCTCCCATATACCCTTTTGTTTTGGTCTTGGGATTCCCTCATACATAAAAATTATAAAGTAAAACATTTATCATTTCCCATTTTATATGAGAGAGATATAGTTCAAATCCACCTTATAATTAAATCATTAATACATGTTCCACATGGTCATAAAATTTTCATCATACCATGAACCATAAAAAGTGATGGGTTTTGTATATATCCATTCATATTCCCTGAAATGAAATCGAAATAAAAAACTTTTAATCATATCATAACTTATGGAAAATATTTTTTTATAATGGTTTTAACATAGAATAACGCCTGAAAAGGACTGGGTTTCATAAGCATTTATCATGGTATAACCTATTGGAGAGAAATGGTTTCTATAAGAAAATAACCTATGGAAGAGGAACTGGTTTAAAAAACATATAACCAATGATTTAGAAATAGGTTTTCATAAACATCATGATGTAAAAATATACACTATTCAGGTAAGGAATATGAATGGATCCATAGGGTAATTTCCTAGAAAAGAATGAGTCACATAAATAAATTCCAAATTATATTGAAAATAATATTGGAAATATATTTTGAAAAATATCATGAAGAAGATATTATTTCTTCTTAGAAAATATTATTTGGAACAAAAAATCTTTTTAAAATGCATTTTCATTAAAATAAACATGAGAACATATAAATTATTCTTTGAAAACATTTTGGAAATCATTTTTTAAATATATTTTGAAAATATAAAAGGAAGTATTGAAATAATTTTTAAAACATTTTTCAAGAAAACATATAAAAAAATATTCCAAACATTTTTTGAGAACTTTTATAACATAAATCTAATCTTCACAACATCTTGAATACATTTTTCTGGAAGACTTATAAAAGAAAATTTAAAACATTTTGAAAACAATTTTCCATGTAAACTTATAGGAGAAAATTGAAAACATTTCATAAACCATTTAACCTTGTAAACATATAAAAAACATTAAAATATTTTTAATTTAATTTATTTTTCAATATATTAAAAAAAATATAAATAAATCTTGAAAACACTTTTACAATAACTGGTTTGAAAGAACACAGATTTATGACTGAAGAGAGAGGTAATGTTGGGATTTATTAAAAATATTTGATTATGTATATTTTGTAGAAAGGAATGGTAAAATATTAAAAATACATGAATATATAATGAATAACAATAGAATAATAAAATTTATTTTTATTCTTGAGAGAGGGATGATAGTATTTCCACAAAGTAAGCATAAATATAAACAATCTCAAAATTCAACGAGATTGTTTCAATAAACTCTTATTATATGGTAACATTGAACTATACTACACATTTAAAAAAATGAAATTTAATTAATATTTAAATTTAATGTAAAGAAATAGATTCATGATATAAAATTTCAATGGAAGTATATAAAAATCATGGAAAAATATAGGTGCATAACATGGAATGTGTTTCAAAGAATGAAAATTGATACATAATTACTTTACTGATTTTCTATCTTTTGAATAAAACTCCCCATAAATGAAAGACCATAAAATGTAAAAGAAAATACCTATAAATTTATTTATGATAATCATATAATTCATCCATGGGTATTATAGGCACCACACAATATTAATGCGTCATAAATAAATCACGTGTCTTGCGAAAATATATAGTGATATGAAATTCCCTTACCTTGTGACTTGACTCTCTTTGTACTCATTCAATATTCATGTATAAAAAATTTAAGTATATTATACATCTTTTAAAGAATAATAATCTTATATATACTAACATTTGTGGTTTTATTATTACCTTATATTACCCTCTGGTTTATACTTCTATGTTAAGGTTTCACTTCAGTTAATATCTATTTTGTTCTTCGCATGTTCCTTAATTTGTAATATCTTTTGGTTCTTATACTTATATGATGATATAAAAAATGTAAACCAAGATATATATAACATTTATATTCATTATATGTGAATTATAATAATCTATGGGATATATAATTAGGAAATGGAATACAACATTCATGGAGATGGTAGCTTATACATACGCATGAATGATGTTTCTGTTGTATTGTTGTACTGGAAGAAAAAGAGTAAATGAAATTATATATATATATGTGTATATATATAATTATTTTAGTATAATTATAATATCATACATATCATATAAGTTTAGTAATAACATCCTTAATTCATTCTTTGTAGTGTGTGAACCAATCACATTACTTTGGGGGGGCAGTAGCCCACACTTTCTCAAACGAAATTAACATATTTACATAAAATGTAAAATATAAATATATTCGATATAAAATACCTAATGAATAGTAAAATAAATAATTAATATTATATATAACATATGTAAATATAGTTTCTATCATAATTTCCACTATGAATGTGGTAATGGAAAAATGAACAATCATTGTTTCGTGAGGTGATAGTTAACTGTACACATAAACAATATGTTCTTTACCCATTAGATGGATGTGTGTTGGAGTGTAGGTATAACCCTTAGTATAAAAATATATAACTATATTTTGGATATATTTTAATATAATAACAAAATATATATATTTGAGGGGCTGGATATGGAAAAAAATGAGCTTGAGGAAGTATGTTACATCTTCTTGGGGTAACTCGGGTTGGTTCACACGGAAGGGCTTCCTTGGATGGATTTATGAAAAAATATAGGATTAAACGAAAAATATAGTGATTCCTATGAGATAAATTTTTAGACATATTTCAAACATAATTGGATTGATTGGTGTGTGAAAGTGGGAGAATAAGAAGCCTTTTATAGTGGAGGAGGAGTGGGACTCCAGTAATATTTTGGAAAAAGGGAAACCCCACCCATGTTGTTTTATTTAATGTGAATAAAAAATAGTAAAAATTCATGAAAAGGTATCATAGGGTCTAAATATTTCATGAAATTGGATTTCCGATAAGTTTCTTTGTCATGTTAGACCTTAATATATAGGTTTGGTTCATTATTAAGCTTAATTTAATATTAATCGTTATAATTGATTTTGATTACCTTCACTAATATTGTTTATCAAAAAATAAGTTTATAATTTTAGAACTTTTAATATTTTTTGACATAAAATATTTAGTACATTATTCCAAATTCTGATCATATATGTGGAATAAATTAATTTAAATTTAATCCCATAGACGGGATGAAAAAATGGGTTTTAAAAGTAAAAAAACACTCCCAAGTTTGCTATGGTTTATAACCAACATTAATTTGAAATTGATTAAAATGACCTACATTGGATAAATTGATAAAAACCTGTCCAAATTGAAAATAAAAATCAATTAAAAATATAATTTATATATATAAATAAATTAGATGAAAAAATAGTTTTCGAGTTATATTTTAGTATTTTTCACTATTCATTAAAAATAAAAATTCACAGAAAAATACAAAAAATTCACCATAACCAAATTTTTTATTTTTATATTACAAAATAGATGTTTTTATGAAATATAAAATTTATGAATGATTCAAAATTTATATTCAAAATAGGTTCTCTATCAAAAGCAAAAAAGTGCATTAATAAAAATATGTGTTTTTATATGTAATATTTGGTTTGTTCTTATCTTGCACCTAAAAAATCTATTAGATAAATATCAAAAATATATCATTGTGTGTATAAATATAGTTTTATGTAAAAATATTCCCTTTATATTCAGTTGTTCTCATTGTAACTAATGAATTAATTTTATATTTGGTAAACAATAGGATTTAATAAGTTAGTTAAAAATATTTGTAACTCATAACATGACAACTAGGTTATGTTTTAATATATTAAATAAGAATATTGTAATAATATATAATTGTTTTGTAAAACCCAGTCTTTCATGTTATCCATTCCATCGAGTAAAGTCTACCTTGCGTGTAAAGTAGAAAAATATAGTTTCTTGTATAGAGAAATATAAATCATATATAGAATTTTGTGCGTGATTAACATGGAATTTTGTATAACAAAATCCAAATGTTGTTCTTTAATATATATAAATCAATATTTTTCCTATTGTGTTTAATGAAAAATATCAAAAAGAATAAATTAATTTGGAAAAAAATAATTCCCAAAATCATAGTGCGGTAAAATATATATATATCCTCTAGGAAAAAATCCATATACTCCAAAATTAATATGGGAATCCAATTATCTAAATCATATACTATATATCGATAGAAAATCATCAATTAATGGGTGATGAGGTACAACAATTCATATACAGGTCCTACATGTCTCAATTGATGGTCTAACTCCCTCATGAAGGAAATCCTTGATCTATATACTCAAAAAACACCATCCATTGATAATAAAACATTATCTAGTAATAGATTAAGGATATCCAATCCATGAAAGGGAATATTCCATTTTTTATCACATCCACTATGAAATCAGTTGGAAATAAATATACACTATAAGCAATATCACATCATTGATAGATTTGGGTGGGCATGTGATCTCTTCTAGTGGGAGACTCTATCCATTTAGATCAAGCTGAGGGATCTAAAAATATTTTCAGATATCAACCTATGTAATTATAAATAATTTAATGGATTAAAATATTATATATCTCTATGAGTGATAGTGGATAGTACATAATTATATTACCATAAATAATGTTGAGAACTACCTTTCCAAAACCATCTATATCTTGCGACTAATCATGTTCCTTGAAACTAGCTCCCAAAGCCTATATTGGATATCTTAAGGTGGTCTATAGAAGAATTATATTATAGTGTAGTCCATATCGAGTTACTTATCATGCCACATTATTCCCTAAACATGTTTGGCTCAACCCCGCACACCACCCAACCAAGATCGTAACAATAACATAAAATAATTTTTATTCGCCATTCCCTACAAACTAGAGATGGGATATCTGATGACTAAATCATTAGGAAATATTTTAATTTCAATTAAAAACAATAAATAGATAAAATTTAACAAAAATTAGGGAATTTGCCTCTAAAAATTGGACTTCCATGTAAATAACATAATAAAATCAATGTTAAAAGAGAAACCTGATAATGTAAAACAAAAATAAATAGCTCAATGAGACATAATTGATATAAAAAAACAAACCATCATTTTAAAATAATACATCTGATTAAAATCAAATTAGGTTCTTGTATAAAGGAAACCAAAATACAAATAAATATTTTTCTAATTTTTATTATACAAAAAACACTAAAAAGTAAATAAATACCCCATTTCACCCCTAAAACATCTCGATGTGACCCATGGTTAGTCACCATATCAACTACTTCCTTCATTAGGAAAACAAATAATAACTGGACTTAGATTAGAACTATGGAACCTATGTAAAGAAAAAATAGGTATTTACACACATACATGTGTGTATATAGAGTTAAATCAATTAGACCTTGTAATATTTCAATAAATAGTCAATACAATTCCCTTTATAAAACATTTTCTAACTTCTAGTTTGATATACAATTATAAATAAGGTTTTTCATACGATAAGGAAAATGAAAAATAAATATCATTATTTTATTCATTTTGATAATATGTCTTTTATTAACATCAAACCATTGTAATCACCATAAAAAATGTAAAATTTTAATCCTAGAAATAATGAGTTTTAATATTATGAAAACAATACAAATATTTTTTTTCATTTCAACACCTTTATTGAAATATCATTCTTAAAATACTTTTTTAAAAATCCCACATTAAAATCCTCATTTGAAAAAACTTTATAATGTATACCAGACTGAATGAATGAGAATATAATTCAATAAAGAACCTCTATATCACTGAGTTATAACAAGTGTAAACCAGGATAACAAAAATTGTGGTACAAACCAATATGTGAAAAAAAACAATTCTATGAATCTTGAAATTAGAATCCCCATGATAAAATCATCATAAAATGGATATGTATTATTAGAAACTCCTTAGGTGAAAACAGTAGATGATCTAATAAATATATACATGGAACCAACTGTCGGCTTATGTTTCATTTATTATAAAAATCCAAATGACTCCCACTAGTTTAATAGAGTGTACTCCACAATACATGGTGAAATATATATATTGGGGACTTAATTATTATGTAATATTACTATTGCATCACAATTTGAGGCTCCTCACTCAACTTCACAGGTTCCCATGACATAACCTATAACAACATATAATATATTCAACCCATAATTACGTGTTTTATGGAAAGTATTATGATTAATTAAATTTCATTAATCTTTTAAGATTTTATATTTAGAGAATTTATATATACCCTATAATGTTTTTCATATTTCAAAAGAACCTATATTTTTTTCTAAAAAATATTTTCTTATGTTTACACTCATATTCCCATCAAGAATCATTTTCTTCATTAAATATATATCTTCATTGACTATACTATAATTCATACATATCCATAGTCCATGTGAAGGACATTTGAAATCATGGGATGATAAAACAAAACTCTATAAATTATATAAAAATAATAGAAATAGTTAGTCACTTTGAAATTTATAAAATGCTATAAAAATTTTCATTTCAACAAAAAAACTTTGGAGATCAAATTAACATTTAATTACTCCTAAAATCAACATAATTTCATATTAAATATTATAAAACACATTTATCTATGAATAAATTGGAAGTCATTAAAATGATTATCACTTGAGAAAGATGAAAAATCTTGAAATATGTTTCTTAAAAAACAATCCTTCAAGTTTTATAAGATTATAAAAATATCTTTTAATCATAATTTTATTTTCATACCTCTTTTAAAAAAATTCCTCTAAAATTCATATTATGAATTGAAAAACCAAATAGGAATATTTTCAAATTATCCTTAAAATCCCCTTTACAGTAACCCTTATAAAGTAATAACATTATGTGTTAATTCCCACATGTCTCCTCTAGAGAATATATCATTATACAATGTATTAAAGGGTTATATAAGAACCATATAACAAAATATAGAATTATTAGGAAACATAACATGAATAATTCACATAATTACATGAATGTTAATTTTAAATCTCATAAAAAACATCTTAAAAATAATGATATGAAAAATCATCTATCACATTACTATATATAGAAGTTCCTTTTTAGTTTGATGACTCTTATTAATGGAATTTTACAAAAAAAAATTGGTTTGGGATTGTATTTTAGATCCCATTGAATATTTTATAGTAATCATGATAATATATAACATATATTATGGTGGTAAAAAGTCCATCAGTAAAACATTAAAAATATTCTTTTTTGAATTTTTAAATAAATTTAAAAATAAACAATATGGAAATCCTTAAAATAACTACTTTTTAGAACGTTATATAAAGGTAAAAAGTGTTTTAAAATTACCGTTAAAAATTTTTGATGTATAATTTATAAAAAACATGAAACATATAAAACTTCATGTTCATGGATTTCATTGTGTTAATGATATTTAAAACATGGTTTTAAGAAAAATCTATTACCTTGACTCTTGACTCCCCAAATACATCTATTAATTTATTTAATAATAATCATATATTAAATATTTACATTATCATGCACATTCTTCATGGTCATTCCATTATCAATGTTCTTATTATACATTTATTAGCATATTTTGTTTTTTTAATATATTATAAGTTTGAGGGAAATTTTATGGTATTTCGATTCCAAAAATCAAAAATAATTTTAGTGTGTCAACCACTGTAAAAATAGATCATAGTTCAATAATATCTATATTCTTAAATATTCCATAATTATAATATTTTTTCATTAAATATAATTTTATAAATGTTCATGTAAAGAGTTTACGAGCAATAAAAAACATAGTTTAATAGAGATTATTGCCCATACTTACACATTAGCGAGTATCCATTCTCCAAAAGATAGTAGGGAAATAAAATCAACTACAGTTCATACTGAGAGAAATATAATTATATTTTAAATATAAAATATATTAATTTAATACATCTTTATATCCATACATGGAGGATAGTGATGAAAAATAATATGTGTCGCTACATTGAGGGAGTTGTCCATATGTATTCATAGTGTGAATTTTCATTTTAAATTGGATTGAAATAAGCTAAAAAATAAAATTTCAAAAACATAATTGCATTCTTTAATTTTAACGATATATATTTTATTTCGTTAATATTGTTATATATAATTTGGAGATGGTTTAAGAATAATTTAACTTCAATGAACACAGTTAAAACATTTAAATCATCATTGAATAATATCCTTTTGATAAAAAACATAACAGATTCCTTGATTGGTTTTTTGGGAGACCAAAACATATAAGTCATGGAAAATATTTTTTTCGAGGTATTTATGGAGATAATTTTTGTGTTAGGATATTAATGTACATGAATAGTTTAAAAGTGGTTCCCTTTCATAAGTGATGGACACGACACACTTGTAAATATTAATACCATAAAAGTTAAATAAATTTATTTATCAAATAAATTGGCACTAGTTTGAATTATTTTTGATAATTTTTGGTCAAAATACACTCAAAAAAACAAAATAAATACAGTGTATTTGGAGATATTTTAAGACATGTCACTTCCATTAAACCCCTCTATAACCCTTTTAACCCTTATCATGGTTAGATAAATTTATTAGGGTGAATCAATTTTAGGACTAATAATAAAATGGATCATATTTAAAAAATATGGATATTATGATTCCAAATATTGAATTCTTTTTCTATGATTCATTCTCCAAAAGTGTAAAAATTTACTTTTCATAAAAGTATGTTTAACATAATGAAAAAATTATTTTTAGGAACAATTTCTTTTAAGTCTAAAAGGGATATTACCCAAAAAATAATATATAGAATCGATACCCATGATATTGATTAGATTTCGACTAAAAATAGGTTATTTATATGGAAATAAAACCAATTCAAAACCAAATCATTAATTTTGAATAAATAATAAAAGGTAAATTTTAGGTATTATAGAATATGGTATTTTTCACTACTAACCTAAAAAATTAACATTTTATATAGAATAAAAAACTAAACCTAAACTAATTTTTACATTATAGTATAAAATAGTAATTCCGTTTCATTGGAATCATGATATAAAATTTATAAATTTTACTTTTATTGAAAAAACAATATATAATACAAGAAAAATTACTTCGAATAAGACTATTTCCTTTTCAATTGAAAAATTACATTAAATTATTAAATTTAATATGACACAATAAAATCTAAAATTATATATTAATATGACATGAAAAGGATTTACTATAAACATTTCATGGATTTTATCATTATTCACACTTAAAGAGATTAAATCCTCCCATGTTTATTCATTGCTAATCTTGTCGGGATATTTTTCCCTTGTAAACTTTTTATATTCATATATTACTTCTTTAGTCATATAGTTCATCAATAAAACATTAATGGAGTTAGTTATATTATTACTCAATATCTTCTCTCTTTAGTTAATAATTTAGACATAATTTCACTAAAATAATGATTCTCCTCAAATAGAACATCATTAGGGTGAATATTTTTAGATTCATTGAGTACATATTTTGATAATAATGATTGAAGAAAAAAATAACATATATAAGATAAACTTGGAGGTCATGATACTTGAAATGAAATTGATCCCATAATCTCTAGAATTTTATAAGTGAAAATAGACCCTAAGATTATTTTACCTTTTCTTCTTAAACACATCACACCATTACACTAATATTTTTTTAGAAAAATATAATCTTTATCCTCAAACCAGATATCTTCCATCACATTATCTATACAACTCTTATACCTTATTTTAGATATACTAATATAGTGATCAATCAAATTTTCCTTTTAAACCATCACTTATACCAATATAGGTGTCAATAACATTATCTCTTTAACAACATCCAAATATGTTGGAGTATGACATGAATTTATATATAATTCCACAAATAGTTCCATGTGTACATCGAAAAAAAAATATTATAATAAAAATATAATATTAAGATATGATTATCAAAAATTCTCTAATAATTCAATGATAATAATAGGTGGAAATCCTCCATTTCCTGAATTTTTCATTATGATTTTCCATCAAATTAACTGTGAAAAGTTTTGCTAAAACATAACTCATTTCTTAAGGACTTATGAAGTCCATTCAAAAATTTGGATGTAAATCTTGGGTGAAGATCAGATAAAATGGAGAGGGGAGCTCAATATAAATTTATTATCACTTATATATGTATTGTAGATAGTATATCCAAATATAAAATATATATAATATGATAAATATGTTTAGATTTTGTCAAATGATAATAACTAAAAAAATAACATTATTTCCTGAATAGTCATTATTGATCTGACCATGAAATACATGGACATGTCCTCCGATTTATATTCAGGTACATGAATTTACTAAATCATATCATTCTACAATTTTTAATCAGATTTTACATTTTGATAAGTAAAACATATCTTGGTAAAATCTTCAATATATTTCTTCATTTCTTACTATAAATAATATTCCCAATTTTCACTATACATCATAGTACAACCACTATGAATGAAAAAAGGTGAGTTCTGTGATTCGTTCAGTAATTACTTTTTCATCAAAAAAAATAACTTGAACCACAAATCCTCATTCTAAATATAATAATACCATCTTTTCTACATTAATCTTTGGAATTTATCCATCCTTAACCAATTCAGCCCTTATTTTTGAAATATGTTTTTTATTTTAATCCATATCAATTTCCTTTAATAAGTAATATTATACTAATACTAGAGACAAATAAAAAACGTTTTCTAGATACATGGAATTCAATCCAAGATTAATTAAATCATCAACTAAAGGACCATGTGATAAACATTTTATTTTTAATGGTGTATTGTCTTTTTCACAAAAAAAAATCACCTTTTGTTTGGATTTACTAACATTATAGTGTATTGTGAGATCATAATTCTTTATCAGTTATAGACATATAATTTTACACCTATTTAATTCATTTTTAGGAGTATATAGTTAAAACATTAATGGATTGTTTTTATTTTACATTTATCCACATATAAATGGTTCCTTTTTATATGTTTCTAATTAATTCACTAGGACACCCTGACTCACGTTTCATTGTGATCTTGGTGTTTCATTATTATACTACAATCCCAATTTCCAATGTTGGGTGACAACTATCACTTTATCCGTAAATTCATCTCCTTGAATTAAATTGGATAATTGGATATTTCTCCCACCTTACATTAATCCCACCTTAATATTCTTCACCTAGTCTAGGTCTCCCATATAAATTAATATATGTTTTTGAAACTCATTCCCAGTGACTTCTCATTGTTGACTCTATTTAAATATTCTAAATCAATATGAATATTTCAAAGGGTCTTGGAAGGGAAGAAACCTTTAGTCTGGAGTGTAGTCACATTGGGCATTGTTGGCATGCTTGCACACCGAAACATTTTTCACCCATTTCATCCTCATAGGAGGGACTCTCAAGGAGGAATCTTCGATATAGACCCCAAGTAATCCCATATCAACTAGGGTTATTTGATTACAAAGTAATATATTATGAGGATTTAACCACATGCATCCCATGTTTAGCATGTGGTAGAATAATTAGCAAGGTCCCTTGTTTGACATCTTGTGATGATGGGGTGATATTTATAAGAATTCCTTGTAAAGGAAGATCATTGAGGTGCATCCCTGTAAGGTGAAAACTAGAAGTTTTACCGATTGATAGATCATAACACCCAATAGATGTGGATATGAGGGGTAGGTGTCCCATGAAGGGAAAATTTCACACTATGAATGTTAATCGGGAAACTGATGGGGGTAGATTAGGGAGGTTCCCCCTATGAGGTAAGAGGTAAGGTTTATCTTTGGTTGGGATTAAACCTCAAATAGGTTTCCTACACACCCTACTTAGAAGGTAGGGAACAAACCCTACATAGTTCAAGGGATGGTGTGACACAAATGCAAGGGATTATCACTTCACTATAGAATTTCTCTAGGTTGGATTGGGTTGGATTATATGAGAATTACACATGGGAGCTTCTGAGGTACTTTTAGGAGAATTCATGATGTCGTTGGGGATTGCGTGTTAAAATGTCCTAGATGGATGGAATGATTCCACTAGGATGTGGTGGCCCATGTAAAATCATGTTAGAATATAGAAGTATTAGAAGGATTTAATGGATGGGTTGAAGTGGATGGATTATTGGGTTTGGGACACAAAGATGCTTCATACGTATCCTGAAATAAAAGTACCCAAAGATGATAGAGTTCGATATGGGGTGTTGGGGATTTCTCCTAAGGAAGTGGCCAATGGAAATGATGTATATGGTTGTGTTTTACAATAATGGTATACCTGTTTGGTTAGGGGGTTTGCATGGAAGAGTACTTTGGATGGTGGATATGTTTCAGGTTCATTACTAACCTACAAACAAATGTGATCCGTACTCGGTGAGGGAAACAAGAGGAAGGAGTAGACTAGACTATCCTGCTGTGAAATATGCACTAATGAGAGATGGTGTGGGGCATATGCATGGAAACTTCTTGAGGAGGATCTTATTCAATGCGAGGAGGATCTCAATATATTTTAGCAGGTCTTAGTAATGGATGAATAACATGGTAGCAATGCTTAAATGGATAGTGTTGGGAGATTTATAGTTCCCTTCCCCAATATGAGCCTCGTATTTGGGGGAGGAAATGCGAAGCAAAGGTTCTACCACCTGCAAAAAAGGCTATGAGCATAATCCAAGATTTATTCCTCAGAGGATGCCATTCCTTATGTAGAGGGTATCATTCCATGTTTGAATGATCTAATTCAGTCGCACTCATACAAGGGGACATCCGAAATTTTTTATAATGTGATAACACAGTTTGATGTTTTGTGTTGAGGACTTTGGTTCTAGGAAATTTTATCTCACACAACTCAGGTGTGGGAGACGTAATCCTCTTTATTTTGGATCACATAACTATTTTATATCAAACCTTGGGTGTGGGATGGTTTTATCAATTATAGGCTTCAATTGTGTGGATTATTGATTAGTCACGAGGTCCACATTAGATTCCCTGTTCTACAAAAGATGGGGTAATTAGCATACCTATTTTAACAATAAAAGGGTATGGAAACCCATGCACAAGGGGAATAGTGGATGACTCATGAGGTACCAAGTGGTTGATGCTTGAAATCCTGAAGGTATATGAACAAGAGTCCCATGGAAGGCATGAGGGTGTCAGGAAATAGGGTCCTAGACAAGGTTCTTTGACACAAAGGCATTCCATGGAGAATCAATGAGGGGATGTTCACTATATTGGACCGTTGCATGAAAATGGAAGGCTTTATCGAGATACTGAGATTCACCCAATACCTAAGCCATGCACAATGGCGGGTCTTTTGCACACACCTACATTATCCTGAAATTATATGGGTTTGGATTACATAATTTGGGGCCAACATGAGGGAGAAACCATAGGGAACCTGTCATGAAAGATCATATACCATGAGGTTTCCATTCATGTGTGAGGCCACGGAAGACCGGTCTTATATCCAGTGGAGTGATTCTTTGACATTAATATGAACACCTTGAATAATGGGGACTAATAAATATATAGAAGATCCCTTCCATGATAGCATGAATGATCTTGACTGTGGAAGGGGCCTTTCTAGCATCCATGAATTGAGATTCAATAAGTGAGAACACAAATTGGTGTTTGATGTAGTATTGGGTGCACAAAGGGTTTGTGCATGATTGCCTTTGAAATAATCAAATCGAATTAATTTTGGGATCCTTGCGTGGTTTTTTAGTGGGTGGGATATGATATACACGTTTGACTATGCATAGGTCACATACGGGCTTTGTGTGTGGATTTCAATTTTCCATGTGCACCTGAATACATGGGTGTGCCTTCCTTCATATTAGTGTATTGTTACATTGAGTCTAATGATGCATTTGTTTTACCCAATGATGTATTACAGTGGTTTTTTTCATAATTTGGAACCCAACAATTCCCTCTCTCAAAATCTAAGCAGAACTAGGGCCATGATGTTGGGTTCTAAGGGAAATGCCAAAGAGATGGTTGATTCCATGAGTTGTGAGCAAAAAATAGTCGGGCATGTAAGCATGCATGGAAGGACTTTTACATTCTTATAAGTAAGCATAGGGGATTCTTCTATTCGAATGAATGAGAGGATCAGATAACCATTGGATCTTTAGTCTAGGAGGGATGTATTAGAAAACCAGATGATTTTTGGAATACTACCATAATCACAGAAGGAATACTTGAGGAGTGACTACCTTCTTCTATGGAACATCAAGATATTTGATGAAGTGGACATTTAATATATCATGGTTGACTCACCATAGTCATGGTTCACACATGGGAAAGATCTCTCATGCTACAACATCAACGTGTGTGTCCATGTTTCTAGATAACATAGCGACAATTCCACCTATGTATTAAATAGGAAGACCATGACAGTCATAAGGGAGGATCTAGTAGAAAAGGAGCTCCTAGCCCATTACAACATCACCTTTTAAAGTAGCATGAGGAACAATAGAATGGGATGGAAGAAGGACTAGAATTTGTGATCAAAGAAAAATTCTACCAATGAATGGGCATGGGCATAATGGGTGCATAACCCATGACATGATTTGGTGGTGGAACTGCACAACATTAGGCTTTACAAAGAAGTACATATGGAAAAGTTCCATTTATACCATCAAAATGATCTAGTTCCCAAGATCTTTATCTATTTTTTCATGAACATGAAAATTTTTCATCTCTGCCATGGTGAATTCAACTTCATCATGTGGGACATCAACTCCATTGGAGGCATACACATGATGGATTCCAGTACAATTAGTTCCTATCACCACAGAATACCAATTAATACCATGCGAGGACCACAATATTGACATGACATATCCAGGAAATGATGAAGTGGAATATAAAGATAAAATTCATCCAAATGGACATCATTTTCCAGACATGGTTTAAAATATTCTTTAAGAAGGATTAAAATATGAAGATGTCGGGCTAGGAATGTAGTGTCCACTCACATCTCAAATATGGAAGGCTGGCTCATATTGGGTCATCCTATAGGAAGGAAAATACTAGTAGTGGGGGTAGAACATAGTTGGAGTCAGGGACCTGATGGTTTGTTATACATCCTTGCTTTCCACAATTTGGAGTGGGTGGTTACAACCAATGAGGTACATGGGGACGACACTCCACCTAGGAATGTTGGTGATCGCGATGATCCTAGTAGCTGTGAACATGGTCAATATGCAAGTACCCATGCTAATAAGGATTTAAAACACACCGGTCGCGTTTCAAGTGGTAACACACAAAGAAGAATATGTGTACCACTTCTGTTTCAACGTGGTTGGATCACAACACATCTCAGTGGTTTGGACTTCATAAATCTCATTCCTCCTCCGAATTCTGGTCTGCAACCATTAGTACTAAATATTTCAGGGGTTAGACAAATGAAACTCGATGATATTGGGTAAAAAATTCAAATATGATACCATTAAAACATAAAATTACACCCCTTATTGACCATTATGGTATTGACATTGGAAAACCTACCAGGATCATGATAGAAAAGAGAGTACCTACTAATCTTATGAGGCAGAGTGTTGGTGGATTGCATTGACAACAAAACCCTCTATGATATGTATTTTCTATATCATATAAGTTGTAATTTTGGATTGCTTCAATTAGTGGAGAATAAAGTTTATATTTTTTCCATGAAGAGTTAAAACCCTATTTTCTTCACCAACTATTGTGAATGTTGATGATTTCAGGCTCTAGTATAACTGTTGTAAAGAGACCACTTGATGTTGATGCATGATTGTCAATGGGATATACCCACAATTGGGTGGAATCATATTCAAATGCAATTTTTTAGATGCACATTCAGGTAATAAAAATGGAAGAGTAGATTCATAGAAGTGATGAATCAAGATTTCTTCTTCTCAAGGGGTGATCCGGACTATTGGACGGCTCAAGCAGGAACTACGATGAAATGGAAATCATAGGGTATGGCCGCACTTATGCCTAAAGAACAAGAGTGGTCCTGAAATAAACCTTAGGGTCAATGAAAGATCCCCTTAAATGATTTTGAGGTATCTTTTTAAGATATATATTGTAACCATATTCCCTTCCCTTTGGTCTACTTGGAGAACATTTTGATAATTACTGACAACAAAGGACTTGTCGCATAAGCTAATGTGGGTTGGGATGAAGTTATCAAAAATTTGGCACATTCTAGTGGTGAACAGGGTGAACTTTCATCTATGTAATTTATACCTGCTGTCTATGGATTTTTATTCATGCCAATAGGGTTAGTGTGAGGCACCCCCATTTTGGTTAAGTTAATTCTTGGATAGGAGCCCAATCCAGAGGATACACCACCTGAGGAAGAAAATAAAGAGTAAGAAGAAGAGGACGAGGAAAAAGATGGTGAATCCTGGAGGATGGATTCAAATAAATGGATTCCTCTTTATAGAGGAGAGATCACAAGATCTGAATAATGGTTGTCTGAGTATCTCTTCGTAAGCTTAACCTACCCAAATATCTCTGATTATTCCCATTCATTACATAGATCCACTAAATTTTACTCTTCTCATATAAGAGGATCTAAAATTCAATAAAGGGGATCCCACTATAGGGGGTTATTATGTGAAAATTAGTGTATAGTATCATTCTTCAAGGTATGTACATGGATCTAGGGATGTTGTTTAGCTATCTATGGTTGAGGAAGCTAGTGGTCGGCTAACTGAGGAGGATTTGGTGGAAATCTCAAAATCCCAAGTTTTTACCATCATCTATCGGGGACCATGTCCTGGTATCCCTATCGTGGGACCAACTAATAAAATGTCAAGGCACCTAATGAGTGTTTTAATCAAGACTCCTCCTCATGGTAAGGACATATTTCCAATATTTCATCCAAATCATATTTTCATGGATATTTTGCATTAATGTGATTTCCTATTCCACACATCTTACACAAAAATAACATAAGGGGAACTAGTTTCTATAATCTAAATACCCAGTGATAAAGGGTATCCCATGGTAGAAGTCCATATAGTGACTCAATATCTCAACCTAGTGGAACTCATCTACTATAAGTCCTTACATTCATAGAGTTTGACCTCTAATTTACTAGGTAGACTGATTAAGGACCTTTTATCCCAAGAAATTCTATGAGGGCTATAATATCATTTATTATATGAGGCTAGAGAATACATGATATCACTCTTGATAGCTTATCATGTTCAAGAGGAGCTGATCATCCATGTTGATCTGTATTTGTTGGTTTTAGACAAACATGATGTTGGGGCTGCGAGTGATTCCACTGGTGGAGAAAAGATGAATAGTGGTAGTGGTTAGGTTGCTGAGGAGGAACAAATAAGAGAATATGGTTTCCCCCATGACATAGATCTCATCCCTTCAAAGATGATACAAGAGGATGATCATGTTACTAAATTCCATTCTGTTTTTCAAAAGTATGATCCCACATATCAAGAAGAGATGGATGACTTCAATCTGGGTTCCTTTAATGAAAATCATATTATCTAGCATAAGGCATGTAGGGGCATCAATTTCTTCATTGGTCAGACCTTAAGGCCACATCTGGTTGTTTAGATGGGATCCCTTCACCATTGGTTGCATAATATATATACTAAAGGGGTAAATGATCACGTTCTTCACATTCTAGTTCCCCGTTACCTTCTTAAAATATGTGGGAGGGGAGACAATAACTAGATGTTTCTAGGAGTAAGAATATTTATAAAATATTTATGCAGGATTTTAGAGATCAATAAGAAGTTTCATCATCTAGATAAGAAAGTGGGTGAGTGTAACGCCTTCCTCAGGACCCAAATAAAGATCATTATCAAGACGAGATCTCAACTATAAGTTGCTGAGAACCAAATATAGCAGGTGGATCTGAAAATTTCCAATCAATGTGTTTATTGGGATGAGTTAAAACAAGTGTCGATGAGATTCATCCGACAACCATAGATAAGGAACTTGAACATAGGAAGAAGTAGTTTATATTTGATCCCACTTACCAAAGTATGGAACTTTTCAAGACCTCAATCACTGGTGTGGATTAATAGATACAATTTTTTCAAAACTCATGAGAGGATCCAACATGTGAATATACCATCCATTCATTGACTTTCTTTTTTATTTCTTTTTATAATACTTTATTTCATGGACACATACATTCTTCTTACATTGATTATCACACTTCAATCATATTCGTGAAAAAACTTATGACCAATCCCTAATCTCAAATGATTCATTACATGGGTGAGAAAAAGGAGAATACTAAAAAATTGTTCACATTGAATGGAGTGGAAGATAATCATATAAAAATTATGTTCTGGGATTTTTGACATACTTGTTTCGGTGCGGATGTGCGTCGGGTTACGCTGTTCCGCCAGGACGCGTTCGCGCGTGCACCCGTCAACCCGAGGGGATGGGCGCGCGGCTTGTGGTCCCGCAGTCCCGCTTTCCAAGGGCGGGCGGCATTCGTCCCTTATTCAGGGGCGTCTGCTCCTTGATCGAAACCGGGATGATGGGATGTCGGCTCCTCCTTCCTTGGACGTCTCCTCGGAACTTGTCGCCTAATCCGGGTCTCCCTCATAGACTTAAGAATGTTCGTGAATCTCGTTCCCGGCGCCATATCTTCATGGACACCAGTTAATTACGCTGCTTCCGCCCGGACGTTCCAAGGAGTCTGGGCGGGGCAGCAACCTGCGGTGAGAAGGCCGGGTGGCTCTGGGTGCTGGGGGCGTGTCGTAACACTGCGGCTCTGCACATCTGTCTTCCGTCCCTAATAGGGCTTCTCGAAGGCATGATGGCCTGAGGCATCCCGTACTAGGTGCGGGGAACTGTGTCACCTGAGGTTTTCCTCAGCTTCCCATGTTTAACACGGGGTATGCCGCGAGTTTAACGTCCAGCGGGGACGGCGTCGGACCGATCAACACGGAAAGTGGATCAGATGACAGAACCCCTTGCGGGGAACCTCCGACGCTGGGGCCAGCACATGGGCGGCTTCCCAAGTAACGTGGAGTGGAGTGAAGTGGCATGACCCCACCGGGATGTGGCGGCCCGGGTAAGGATCAGGATGGATGATGGAGTGAAGAGCTTGGACCCCAGAGGGGCTTCCTACGTACCGCGCGTTAGCACGGATCAAAGTCAACGTAGTTCGGGTATACAGTTTAACGTCATGCTGGACGTCGGCAAGCCGACTCACGAAGAGGTCGAGGCCGCCGGGCGGAGGATTGAACCGAACCACCTCGCACAGAGGGGGATGGAACGGCCGGGTGGATCACAGTTTCACGTCATGCTGGACGATAAAAGGGGGGCTCTGGGGAGGCACCGCGGAGATACACACGGGCAGTCTCCCACAGGGGAGGATTCAAAGGTGAATCAACGCAAGCGTGAACCCTGGAGGGGTCCACTGATGGACGAACCGACGTAAATACGACCGGGACGACCAGGTGGTGGGCTTGGACCTCAGGGAGGCTTCCTACGTACCCTGTATAGAAGACAGGGATCAAAGTCCACGTAGTTCATTCTGTCAGGACTTACGCACTTGGGGCAGCCCGGATGCTGCAAAACTCAGTTGGAAGGGACTTGGACCGAAAGCGGAAGACACCTCGATCCCAGTCAGACCCTCTACTGGCTTCGGCAGTGGGGAGGCGCAATGGAGATACACATGTGCAGCCTCCCACGAGAAACTAGGGGCTTGTAATACCCTGCCCCCCGTAGGGAAAAGCCACTCCCATTAAATCGTCCCAAAAGGGGGACAATCCCGACATCCCTGCAGAGACGAGCGGGTGGGGGCCACATCCAAACCGGGGGAGACCCTGCGTGCAGAGCACGGGATCGGATTGCGGACGGTTTAACGTCTTGCCGGACGAAGTACAGTTTAACGTCATGTGTTGAGGACGAAGCAGACGGTTTAACGTCTTGCCGGACGAAGTACAGTTTAACGTCATGTGTTGAGGACGAAGCACTTGGCAGTTTAACGTCTTGCAGCGCGGACGATGGGGGCTAGGCAGTTTAACGTCGTGCAGCTTGGACGGATGTGCAGTTTAACGTCATGCTGGACGAATGCGCAGTTTAACGTCATGCTGGACGTAGGTTGCCGGATGAAGCACTTGGCAGTTTAACGTCTTGCAGCGCGGACGATGGAGGCTAGGCAGTTTAGCGTCGTACAGCTTGGACGTATGCTGAACAGTTTAACGTCTTGTAGCTCGGACGATGGGTGCATGTCACTTCGCACGAACCTGGAGGGCCGCACGGGAAGACAACGCACGGTGCAGGCACCCAGGATGAGGATCATCGGGCGCCACGCAGGCAGGTGCCCTCAGGGGGTCGAGGGAGGCGACCCTGGCAGATTGCGCGCAAAAAGGAAGCTTTGCGCGCAATACCGCGGGCCGGCGCGCAATCGGGGCGGCTGGCGCGCAATTGGGCCAGCGCCTTGCGCGCGGATGCTTGAGATTGCTCACACCGGGCTTCGGATAGCGCGCGGGGGCAACGGCTCATTCTCTAATGAATGGCCACTTGAAAGAAGGGGGGGTGCGCGCAATCAGGCCGGATTGCGCGCACCCCGGGGGCAATTGCGCGCAAGCGGGTTCTTTTGCGCGCAGAGGCCTTAGGGTGAGTTTTTATTCAAATGAAAGGAGCCAGTGGGGATTGCGCGCGAAGGCGGACCCCGAGGCTTTCTTGCGCGAAAGAAAGGAGGTTACCTGAAGTTCGTCATTGCGCGCGGAAGGGGTTGAATTGCGCGCACGAGAGACGTTTCGACTTCCAGCAACCTTTGAAACGTTGGGGGTCGCCTTGTATTTATAGGCAACCCCGGGCGCGGAATCCAAGATGCGAGCGCGAAATTCTCCTCGCGGGCGCGGAATCGGGCGCGGCGCGCAAGGGAGTCGCGCGGACCCGCGGCGCGCAAAATTGCGCGCCGAACAGGCGCATTGCGCGCATCCCGGGGGGTTTGCGCGCGGAACATCGCCTTTGCGCGCGGGCCTCTGAAATTCCGCGCAAGGCCTCCGGGCCCTCCGAAACGTTCTTCCGACTCCAAATATCACTTCGCTTTCCGCATCCGGAGCTTCGTTTGGGAACAACGGACTTTTCCGGCGTCTACAAAAGCCCCCCCTCGGAATCTGATCGGCGAGAGGTCGCAACGATCGGGTTCCGAGGGAGACGCCGGAATGCCGAAGTCCTGGGCGGCGCGGGACCTAGGCGCGCAAAAAGGGGCGCCGGTCGCGAAATTCGCCGCTGCGGTCGCGCAAAGCGCTTTCCGCGCAGCGCGGACCCGGCCTCGCCTATAAATAGGGGCGCTGGGTCCCGCGTTCCGTACTCTGGCCTTCCGCGCGATAAGCTCCAAAGCTCTCGTGCGCGAAATTGCCTCTTCCGGTCGCGAAATTCGCCCGATCGGCGCGCAAAACCGTCCGGATTTCGCCTGTTTTTGCGCGAAAACCCGGAAGTTTGCGCGACAGTCTTCCCAATTGCGCGCCGTCCACTTGGATTGCGCGCCAACTCTCAAACTTTTCCACCAGCCTCGTCCGATCCCGCACGCTTCATCCCTTAACCCGCACGACTCCCGAATCTTCCGAGATGGCCGCGCACAGAGGAAATGAGGGGGATGCCGCCACTCGCAGGACTGAGATGGCGACGAACGAGGAGGTTTACGGAGCCAAGGAGATTGTTTCTAACAATCAATCCTTGTTCGACTTACTAACGCCGGCCCAGAAGACATATCCACTGTCGGACAACCTGCCGCTCTGGAACTTCGGCATCCTAGATGAGGTTCCGGTGCCAGGGTTCGAGATCGATGCGCCGCGGACCTGGGTGACCCGGGAGGACGAGCTTCTCCGCCATAACATCACCAACAATGGGCATCCTGCCAGGGAGACCAGACACTTGGATGTCTATGTCCTGAACCCGAGGACGCAAACCATTGATGGGGGTGAGCCTACTGCGGAGAATTCTCCAGCCCTCTACTCGAGCATATATCGCCAGAGCGTCACGGACGACACCAAGGGCTGGCTGAAGGACTGGGACTTGCGGTCTGGGGGCAACTTCACCAGCGAGTGGGCCTGGGCGTTCTGGGTACGCCACACTTGCGATCACTTCGCAGAGGAGCTGCGGTACATCGGCCTGTTCGAGGCGGTGTGGACGTCGCAGTTCCACTTCTACCAGCAGTCTGAGCTCGGGCCGGAGCTGTTCACTCGCTGGTCCCCGGATACCAACACCTTCCATCTTCACCATGGGGAGGTCGGCATCGGTCTCTGGGACATCCACTGCATCGGAGGTATCCCGCTGGAGGGCTACCAGTACGATGAGTTCCTGCCACCGAAGAACATCTGGGAGGACAGGTCACGGACTCCCATTCTGACCTGGCATCTTCTTGACCTGGCTACGCAGCGGCTCGGGATCCAAGACTTCCAGAAGGACATAGCCTACAAGGATTGGTTTGGCCAGTTCCTGGAGCATGACCCGGCGGTCAAGATGCCAGGCAGAGGGAAGCGGTGCCCGACCGCAGCTCAGAGGAGCCGGAACGGGTCGTACTGGCGGGTCCTGGAGACAGGCGATTACCGCTCATGGGGGTACCGCGTCATCGAGGCCCGGGACCCGAACGTCCGGTACGCGGCGTTCCTGGCCGCCTTTCTGAGCGGGTGGCTCCTGCCAGTGCGGGATGCGAGGATGGGCGTCCGCCCGGCGACACTGGCGATGGCGGGCGCCATGGCTGCCAACAAGAGATACAACCTCGGGGTCCCAGTACTGGCGAGGCTGTATGCCATTCTGGGACGCATCTCACGAGGGGGGTCGCCATGAAGGATCTGTGGGCCCTTTCAGTTCTTCCACGGCTGGGTGGCTGCTCACCTTGGTGGGTATGCGTTCCCAAATGCCATCAGTCCTCCGGGCAACGGCCTGCGACCCTCCCTGCTGAACATTGTGGGGGTCGCTCCGATGACCCTCAGTGAGGAGGGCGTGAGGGTTCGGATTGGCAATCATGCCAATTTCAACTTCAGCCCGTTCCCCACTCCCGTCGGCCAGATGATCGACAACGGACAGGGCCCGCTGGAGCAGCATGAATACTTCCTGAACATGCGGGGCGGGGTGCTCGTGGCTCGGATCGACGGGAAGGTGATCTGCGAGCCTTACGTGCCGACCCGGTTCGCCAGGCAGTTCGGGTGTCTTCAGCGGATGCCGAAGAGGGTATTCACCGCTGTCCGGGAGGAGACGAACCCTTGCGTCCTTCGCCAGATGTGGCTGATGTTCGTCGCCTTCGGCTCTGGCGACGTCATCACTCTCCCTCCTACCGGGATCGACGCAGGCTTGGCAACCAAGTATGCCGAACACTGGGCCATCGCGTACCCTGAGGGGCTTCTACGGAAGCCAGTTCGGCGGCTCGAGGTCACCCGTGCGGAGACCGGGCGTCAAGGGAGGAGGCGAGGCGCCGCCACACGGGGGAGAACGGAGGCGCGCCAAGCAGCGGGGCCGGCGCGAGCAGGGACTTCGGCGGCGGGCGCATCGCAGGCTGCCGCCACGACCTCGGCGCCCAGAGAGGGGGCACATGCGGCGGTCGAGGAGCGGCCCGGGAAGCAGGTGAGGCGTCTGCTCGAACCCTCCCACGATGCGGTCTTCCCGGCGCTGTGGTCGGCCTGGATGACCCTGCGGCAGTCACTGGGGACCGACGTCATCTGGCGAAAGATACTCAGAGAAGGAATCTATCTGCCAGAGGTCGGGCGCCTCCAGATCACCGACAGGGTGGACTTCAACCGGCAATATGCATATCTGACGGCCATGGACGAGTACGCGCGCCAACGTGGTCAGCGTGCGGAGCCATCCCTTCTGGTGAAGGTGATGCTCGGTCTCGAGCCCGCTCCAGAACAGATGCCGCCGGGAGAAGATGACAGTAGCGACTCCGAGGAGGAGGAGGAGACGGGGGAGGATGAAGGCTCCGAGGGAAGGTCCCATCGGGGGAGCCCACGGGAGAGTGGCGAGGTGGCCGGCTCTGACAACGTTGATGTCACTGAGCCCCTCGAGGTCCGCTTCTATCCCTACTCAACTTGCTTCATCCATTCTCTTATGCAGCTTCTAACCCGTTTCTCCATCCTTCTCAGGAGCACACGGATGTCGGTCAGGCGTCCTCAACAGGAGTAGGAGAGGCGCCAGCAGGACAAGGCGGGGGCCAGACACCCATTATCGAACTGTCAAGCGCTAAGGGATCCCCTGCTGCAACTGTTCCTGCGGCGACCGGGGTAGCGGAAGATGACGCTCCGAACTCCCGTAAGTCTCCCTACTTTACTGCTGGTGCTTGCCATTGACGATCCGTGACTAACCATGGCATGCCCCGCGCAGTGATCTCAACATCGGAGGCTCGTCGGGTTGCCGAACCCGGGCCATCTACGAGTGGACCAGTGGTGGACATGCCGCCTACTCCGGAACAGACCTTCCAAACCGAGCCGGCCCCATCAACTGCTGATCAGGGGGCTCCGGACGCCGGCGGCGCTGACATCGGAGAGAGGTTGGGGGCTGACGAGGGTGTCGGCGCCGCTGGGGAGAGAGAAGAAGGTTGCCCGGATGTTGGGGAACCTATCCCTCGTGAGGACCTCCCAGGGGCGGACCCTGCAGCAGACCTGCTGGCTACCTTCCCTGCTTACCGGCCTGCCGACCCCGAGGAGATGGATGACTCGGACGCGGAGGCGGTCGAGGATAGCCGGGTAACGCGACGCAGGGGGTGGAAGTGCATCCAGCGCTTCCTCAAGCGAGACCCATCGGAATGGCTGGGGCGCATGGGATCACTTCAGACCTGGCTGCGCTTCCTGTGTGCCGGGGGAGCTGATGCTCAACGCCTCCATCTGACGGTCCGTGATTTCATGGCCGAGAAGATGCGTGAGAGCCGCCGGCGTGCCGACGTCGCACAAAGTCGGGACATGTCGGAGAGCACGCAGGCGCTCATCGCGGCAGAGCAGGAAGTCCGGCGCCTCGAAGGGCAGGCGGCAGAGAAGGAGGCCTTCGTCGCAGCATGTACCGAGCTTGTGGAGCAACTATCGGCACAACTGATCGACGCTCAGGTACAGCTGACGGAGGCGGGCCAACAGATGGTCACACTCCAAGTCGAGCGGGAGCGTGCACAGGCCAGGATCGACGAACTGCGTGCTGCGACCGCCGACGAGGAGAGGGCACGCAGAGAACGAGAAGCAGCCCTGGAGGCCGCCAGCCAAAGGGTAGCGGCATTAGAAAGACTTATCCAGCACGCTAATCCCTAGGGGCTTTGTTTTTTGCCATTCCTAGAACACTTTGCTTCCGTTATTCAATATTTCGATCCATTTGTATGAATCAATATATTTATCTGCGTCTTTCGGTTTAATATGCTCAACCACAATTCGTTGTCTTGCGGGAGTGTTAACCGAGCATCAGGCATCCATAATTGGGCCTGGGTTTCTGGAGAAAAGAGGGAGGTCATTCCTAGGAAAGGAGACCTCAGACCTAACCAATGTATCATCCCCCAACTTGTTCCAACACACGAGCGGGACAACGCTAGGGGCGTTGAGATTTTATCCGAACATAGGGAAATGAGAAAGGGTGAATCGCGTGTCCCGAATCCAGACGTCCACAACGGTCGGCCTTCCAGGAAATGCCCAAGACGGTAGGCGGACAGTGGATCGACCATAACAACTGCAATAGACGGACCGAAAAAGGCCATCATTCATATTGCAGGAGGCGGACCACATGTCATCATGAATACCGCTTTGGGGTTCCTTCAGACACAAGGGCGGAAAATCCAGATCAACAGGGCATGCGAAGCGTGGGGCGAAGTGACGATTTGTTCGGACAGAATCCAACGCTCTCAAAATTGCGCCACCGCGGGGAAAACGTATTAGGCGGATGCACTAATCTGGCCGTGAGTCACCTCAATTCTCAGATAGCACCTCTCTGACGAGGAAACTGTCGCTTCCCATCCTTGCGATGGGGCATCCCGAGCTGAATCGGGGAGAATATCACAACTGCACCACTCTACCCGAAGTCAGGCCAGACGGCCGGCGACGAGGAGGGGCGGGACTTAACGATCCCTGAGGCTGGACCTGAGTCGGAATGCCCGGGCGTTCCTACGTACTCCATCAGGCTGGAGATCAAGCCACACGTAGTTCTGAGAGTGCAGTTTAACGTCATGCAGGACGTAGGACCCCATTTGGGGTAGATCTTAGTTTAGGGTCTTAGAGCTCGGACCATAAGGGCTGGATCTTAGTTTAAGGTCTTAGAGCTCGGACCATAAAGGTGGAGGATCTTAGTTTAAGGTCTTAGAGCTCGGACCATAGGGCTAGAGGATCTTAGTTTAAGGTCTTAGAGCTCGGACCATAAGGGCTAGATCTTAGTTTAAGGTCTTAGAGCTCGGACCATAAGGAGAGATCTTAGTTTAAGGTCTTAGAGCTCGGACCATAAGGGGGGATCTTAGTTTAAGGTCTTAGAGCTCGGACCATAAGGGGAGATCTTAGTTTAAGGTCTTAGAGCTCGGACCATAAGGGGGGATCTTAGTTTAAGGTCTTAGAGCTCGGACCATAAGGGGAGATCTTAGTTTAAGGTCTTAGAGCTCGGACCATAAGGGGAGATCTTAGTTTAAGGTCTTAGAGCTCGGACCATAAGGACTCAAAGCACGCCACATCGTGGTCATATCCCCTGGATATGCGAAGATGCACTGAGGGATAGTGTCAAGAGTGTCGAGGTTTCGCCTGGTCAGAATGGGAGGTGAAAAATGTGAATCATGCGGCCATTCACTCAAGGACTGGGGGCACCGGTGTAACGATATGGGAGTACTGCCGACCGTGGCGGAAAAGCAGCATCAATATCGCACTAACCGTTGGTGGAATGAGGCAGCAAACGAGCATCGACCGCTCAATCGCAGGATTCATATCGATTTGCTGCCCGAGGCCATTGGGGGTACCGGCCCGAGTCGGTGGGAGAGCACTGAGGCATTGTGTCCGAACCGTTCACGGGGGCTCCACCCAGGGCGTAGACGATGGGTCCGAATGAAAGGGAGCACGAATCCTGAAAAGCGGAGGAAACCTGACCAAGTGGATCCTGACCCTCCTGTCAATAAACCAGAGTACTCTTGACACCGGTGGACCACTGCAAGGGGTCGGGGAACACGCCTTGAGGGTGACCTGAAGGCGGCGGATTCCCCAGAGAAGGGGGAATCTCTAAGAGGTGGGGGGCTGGACCCGAAGTTTCAAACATTCGGGCGTTCCTACGTATCCCATAAGGATGGGAATCAAGCCGCACGTAGTTCTTGAAGCGCGGTGCAACACAATCGGGCACCAGCGCGGGGAAGAGTGCGGGTCTGACCCTCGCACACAAAAGGAGCGGCATTTGATATTTCTTGTTTGTCCTTAAAGATGAATGGTTTTTCTTTGTGCGGCGACATGCCCGTGATTGAGGAATCTCTGGCGTCGCCGCAATAATCAAGCCACGGAAGGCATTGATGAATGGAGTGGTTATTAACCAACGCCCAACATGAGTTTCCCCTGAGGGGAACATCATGATGCAGTGCCGTTTTCTCGTCGGGCGGCCAAGACGATCACAGTTTACGGTCGTGTGGTAGGACCAGACAACACAGTTTAAGGTCGTGTGGTTCGGACCAGACAACACAGTTTAAGGTCGTGTGGTTCGGACCAGACAACACAGTTTAAGGTCGTGTGGTTCGGACCATGGAGGAATCCGCTTACCGCGGTACGGCGGACACGGCGGAGGTGGGAGCATACCCAGCCCTGCGGTCACGCACAATTCCAGGAGAAGAGTCTTGGGATGGGGGTCTGCGTATGTCCATCACCCGAGGGGCAGAGATGCTAGCCTCCAGATATACTGGGCCCAGAACGCAATTGTTCGGGCGACTCCCTCCTCCCTATGGGGACGAGGGTCCAGCTACGCATGGCCCTTAGGGAGGATATCTGCATATATCCTTGGTGCTCAGATCATGGGAGCCTCGAACGACATCATTACCCTGGTTGGTCTGCCTAACGTGTAGAGGCGTACCGGAGGTCAGTATGAAGAGAGTGTCAAGATTCCACTACAACGCACAAAGGCGGAGTGTGATGAGGACTGCGCAACCAATGTTCAGAGCCTGAGAGAGCTGACATGGCGATCAAGGACGTTGCTGACGCATTCGCAACACAACATCCGATCGCGTCAGCCTAAGACGGGGCAAGCAAACGAGCATCAACCGCTCAATCGCAGGATTCATATCGATTTGCGGCCCAAGACCCACCGGTAAATCGACCCGGAGCGGTGGGAGAGCACTGAGGCATCGTACCCAAACCGCTAACGAGGATCCCTTTGAGTGAAGGCTCGAACAAGAGGAAGCGCGAGGCCTGACAAGCAACACAGGACTTGTCGGGATTGAATCTGACACTACGAGTCATAGACCGAAGCACCCAAAACATGTTAACAGATCTCCGGAAAGGGTCGGAGGACTCACCCTGAGAGCAACCGAAGGGGGGCAGATCCCCATGATCAACCAAGAGACGGGGCTGGACCTGAGACACAAGCGTCCAGGCGGTCCTACGTATCCCATAAGGATGGGAATCAAGCCATACGTAGTTCTGGAAAGGCAGTTTAACGTCATGCAGGACGATGAGGGGTGTGAGGTAGTCCCACACACGGGGGAGGCGTACGGCGCAGCCAGTAGACCGACATGAATGAGGACATAATCCCCCGCTCACGCGATACGCCTCGCACAAAAAGGAGGGGAACTGGGGCCAGAGGCCCAACGCGGGATAGAGATTCCCGGGAAATGGGGCTGGGCCTGAAACATGAATGTCCAGGCGGTCCTACGTATCCCATAAGGATGGGAATCAAGCCATACGTAGTTCTTGAAGTGCAGTTTAACGTCATGCAGGACGATGAGGAAAAAGGAAGGGGGGAGCAGAAGGCATCCCCAAACGTGGGGGGGGGGCGTACAGCGTGACGAGCAAACCGACGTGAATGAGGGCATAGCCCCGCACTCACACCATACGCCGCACACCTGGGGGCAACTGGGCCAAGGGCCCGAGATGGGATGGAAATTCCCGAAGGATGGGGCTGGGCCTGAAACACGAGGGTTCAGGCGGTCCTACGTATCCCATAAGGATGGGAATCAAGCCGCACGTAGTTCTTGAGTGGCAGTTTTACGTCATGCAGGACGAATGCTGAACAGTTTAACGTCTTGTAGCTCGGACGTAGTGCAGTTTAGCGTCATGCAGGACGAAGTGCAGTTTAGCGTCATGCAGGACGAAGTGCAGTTTAGCGTCATGCAGGACGAAGTGCAGTTTAGCGTCATGCAGGACGAAGTGCAGTTTAGCGTCATGCAGGACGAAGCGCAGTTTAGCGTCATGCAGGACGAAGTGCAGTTTAGCGTCATGCAGGACGAAGCGCAGTTTAGCGTCATGCAGGACGAAGTGCAGTTTAGCGTCATGCAGGACGAAGCGCAGTTTAGCGTCATGCAGGACGAAGCGCAGTTTAGCGTCATGCAGGACGAAGTGCAGTTTAGCGTCATGCAGGACGAAGCGCAGTTTAGCGTCATGCAGGACGAAGCGGACACTCAGGCAAAGTATTGCTTGAGGAACCTAGCGTTGGTGGGAGGAGTGACACGCTCACCATCCATAGTCGCTAGGGAGTACGCGCCATTGGGATAGACCTTGTGGACAACAAAAGGTCCCTCCCACTTGGGCTCCAACTTGGGCGGCTTCCTGCCGGGGATCATCGGTGCTCTTAGGGCTAGCACTAGATCACCCTGCAGGAAGGAGCGGAGGCGAACCTTCTTATTGAAAGCTCGAGCCATTCTGCTTTGATGCCTCTCCAAGTTGTGCAAAGCGCGAAGTCTATTCTCATCCAGTGCTTCCAACTCGACTAGACGGGCTTCAGCAACTCTGTCCGGCGCTTGCTGGTCGTAGACCGCGGTGCGCAAGGACGGTAACTGGATCTCGATGGGCAGGACGGCCTCAGCTCCATACACCAGGGAATAAGGGGTCATCTGGGTGGAATTGCGAGTCGTCGTCCGATAAGCCCAGAGGGCGTTGGGGAGCTTGTCCGGCCAACTCTTCTTGTTCTGACCAACCATCTTTTGCAGAATGTTAGAGAGGGTTTTGTTAAACGCCTCGATCTGTCCATTCGCCTGCGCATGATAGCGAGATGTATGGTTCGAGCGGATGTTATACTTGGCGTACAACTTCTTCAACTCAGCTGCTCGGAAATTGGTTCCGTTATCCGTGAGGATAGCGTGAGGCACTCCAAATCGATAGATGATGTTGGAGGTCACGAAGTCAGCGATCGAACAGGATTTGACCTCTCTGAGCGGAATCGCTTCTGCCCATTTGGAGAAGAAGTCCGTGGCGGTCAGAATGAACCGGCACTGGCGAGCTGTCGCCGGCGGGTAGGGTCCCACAACGTCCAGTCCCCAGACTGCAAAGGGCCAGGAATACCTTGTGGTATGGAGAGGCTCCGGCGGCCGATGCACAAAGTTCGCATGAACCTGGCACGCATGGCACCTCCTGGCGTACTCGATGCAGTCATGGATCATAGAGGGCCAGAAGTATCCCAACCTCCGAATCTGGTGGGACAGCTTCGGCCCAGTCTGGTGGGCGCCACATGAACCAGCATGAACCTCTTGCATGACTCGTGGGATCTCGACTCCCTGAAGGCAACGGAGGAGAACACCATCAAACCCGCGCTTGTAGAGGATCTGCTCCAGACCAGGACTGCTCTGGAGGACAAACTGCAACGCGCGGTGTCGAACTCGCTCGCGCTCGGCCCGATCTGACGGAAGAATGCCATGTTGGAGGTACTCAACCAAAGGCGCCCTCCAATCACGGGCTGATTCGACTGCTATATCTGGGGTACTCGGGGCTCCGGGCATAGGGGCAACCGTGGTGAGGTTACTTACCAACGGGCCGCGATCTTCTTCCGGGATAACGAGAGCGATGAGCCTGCGGCGCGTCACGCGGACGATCAGGTTGTCCTGTTCAGGTTCCGCAAGTGACGCAGCCAGGCTGGCCAAAGCATCTGCTCGACCGTTCTGCGACCGGGGAACATGGACAATTTCTGGCCGAGAAGGGAACCGGGCCATCAGAAGGAGGGTGCACTCCAACAATGGCACAAGTTCCGGCTTCCTGACAACATAGTCGCCATTGATCTGCTTAACGACCAGCTCGGAGTCCCCTTTCACGCACAGACGGGGCACGTCGATCTCGAGAGCCAACTCGAGGCCGGTGATGAGGGCATGGTATTCCGCCTCATTGTTCGTACAGCCCTCTGACAACAGGAAAGAGTATGGCAGCACGGCTCGCTCCGGGGTAATGAAGACGATGCCCAAGCCCACTCTATTGAGCTTAGGATTATCGAGTCTTCTACCGGTGGGGCTCCGGGAGGCACCGTCAAAGTGCATCTGCCAGCATGGATCGGCTCGATCAACCGAGAGAATGGTCTCATCAGGAAAGCCTAGATCCAGCGGCTGATCCGCGTAGGTCGGGTGAGCGGCCAGAAAGTCTGCCAACGCTTGCCCTTTGATGGCCTTCTGAGACACATACCTGATGTCGAACTGCTGGAGAATCACAGCCCACCGCGCTAGACGGCCAGTCATCATAGGTCGGCTCAGGATATATTTCAACGGGTCTACCCGAGAAACCAACTGTACCTCATGGTGCTGCAAGTAGTGCCGTAATTTCTGTACGGCAAATACGAGCGCCAGACAGCTCTTCTCGATGGGGGAATACCTAACCTCCGCATCGAGGAGCATGCGACTGAGGTAATAGAGGCTATTCTCTGTTCCCTCGTTGTTCTTCTAGGCGAGAAGGGCACCCAGGGACCGTTCCAGGGCGGTCACATAAAGGACCAGCGGCTTTCCGGATACGGGCGGCATCAGGACCGGAGGATGAAGCAGGTACTGCTTGATTTCCTCGAAAGCGGTCTGACACTCTTTATCCCATACATAGGTGGCACCTTTCTTCATAAGCCGAGAAAAGGGCTTACACTTGCCGGCCAGATTCGCGATGAATCGGCGTATATAGGCTAAGTGGCCTTGGAACCCTTGCAGTTCCCGGACGGTACCCGGGGGAGGCATCTGGCTAATCGCCCTGATTTTCTCTGGGTCGATCTCAATACCCCGGTATCTTACCACAAATCCAAGGAACTTTCCGGAGGTGACCCCAAATGCACACTTCAACGGGTTCATCTTCAGGCAGCGAGACCGGAGGAAGCTGAACACTTTCTCAAGATCCTTGAGATGGTCCTGACGCTGGCGCGATTTGACAACCAAGTCGTCGACGTAGCATTCCACCAGTGTGCCGAGGATTGGCTTGAATATGCGGTGCATCGCCCGTTGATAGGTGGCACCTGCATTCTTCAGGCCGAAAGGCATGACCCGGTAGCAAAAGGTACCTTGGGGGGCCCTGAAGGCAGTGAACTCCTCATCCTCAGGGGCCATCCGAATTTGGTTGTATCCGGAGTATCCATCCATGAAGGAGAGGGCTTGGAACCCTGCCGTGGCATCAATCAACAGCTCTGTCACTGGAAGGGGAAAATCATCCTTCGGACAGTGGCGGTTGAGATCGCGGAAGTCGATGCAGACTCTAATCTGCCCGTTCTTCTTCCTGACCGGCACAATGTTGGCCAGCCATTTGGGGTACTGAACTTCCCTCACGAAGTTGGCTTTGATAAGCTTGTCAACTTCGGCCTCAACCATGGCACCATGGGATGGGTGCATCTTCCTGGGAGGCTGCTTGAACCCGCGATGGTTCGCCGGGAGACCAAGGCGGTGGACGGCTACCTGAGGATCTAGCCCCGGCATCTCGTCATAGCCCCAAGCGAACACATCACGGTGCTGCCTGAGAAAGTCCACGTACTGCTGCCGCTCCTCAGAGGGCATGGCGGCACTAACCAACGTGGGTCTTGGATCGGCCTCGGTTCCAAGGTTCACCTGTATTAACTCATCGACCGTGGCGGGGACGCCCTCCTCAAAGGCTGGGGGTGCATCTTCCACGTCCTCTCCACTTGGGGAGGGATCATCCACGGGAGAGACTGCGTTGGAAACTGCATTGGGGCCACCAGATCTTGCTGGGCCGCTGGTGCTGGCACGGGCGGTCGCGGTCATCACATCAGGAGACTCACAGGCCGTCGAAACCATGGCTACGTCCAACCGTTGAATCGGGAGGACGTAGGCGTCATCCAAGCTGGCCCAGGGATCGCTCGCAACAGTGACAGGCTCAACCTCACCTGCCAGGATCTGCTTATCCTTTCTCTTGTAATAGTCCGCGTCCAGATAACGGGCTTCACATGAGGCAAAAGGAGAGGCATCTCCTTGATGCACGCCCACTCGACCATTAAGGGAGTATTTGAGGCATTGGTGGTATGATGAGGGAACCGCCGCATGAAGGTGGGGCCATGGCCTGCCCATCAATGCGTTATACGCAGTGTCCTGAGAGACTACCATGAATTCGGTGTTGGCAACCAAGTCACCGAACTGGGTCTTCAAACGTATCTTGCCGACCGGGGTTTGCTCGGTACGGTCGTACCCCTGGATCCTGAGGTCGGAGGGAATCAAGTCATCCTCAGACAACCCCAATCTCCGGAGCGTCCGAGTTGGAATCAGGTTAATCCCGGACCCCGTGTCGACGAGACAACGCCGGACTTCAAGGCCATTGAACTGGACAGTGACATACAGCGGACGAATGTGTCCCTGTATAGGAGGGTCTTCATCCTTACCAGAGAACGAGATAACTGCCTGACATTCGGCGTCCTCGATCGTTTCGGCGTGAAAGGCCTCTGCAGCTGCAACCTCTGTCTCAAACTGGAGGGGGCTCTTCAGGGCTTCAGCGAGTGCCTCGCGCATCTCAGATGACATGCGCAGAGCCTCAAGGATGGAGAGCCTTGCTGGGATGTCGGCCAAGTGCTTCAGGACATCATACTTTTTGGCCAAGCGCGAGCTCCTGGTTGCAGGAAGTTGCTCTGCGGTCGGTGGCATGACGGGCCTTACCGGTTGGATCGGCGGCCGACTGGTACTTGGCGCATCTCGTTGTTCACTGGTCGTAGTCCGGGAAATGGTCACCGTACTGGAGTCAGGAGGCCGGGATGGACTTGTGGCAGGGCGGAGCTGGTCGCGACGCGGCTGAGGCGGTTCTGCCTGGTCCCACACCACAAACAGTGGCGGAGGCGAATCCGTCATCCCCGGATGGGGAGCCTGCGCACGTTGAGCTCGATCTTGAGCCTGCTGCCTAGTCTCAGTGGCGTGCACGGCCTGGCTGGAGGTACCAGCTGCTGTGCCCCGGCGACTCCTGCTGCTGCGGTTCTTCCGACGGTGGCGACGACCGGGGACACTAGGGAGGTCCACCTGGTGTTCTTCAATGTCGGGAACCGAAAAGGGATTTACCAGCTCGACGGTATTAACCGAAGCGTACCCAATACCGTCATCGGACGAGTCATCCATCACCGGGCGGATCCGAGGAGGGACCCCCATCTCCGGGGGCATGAAATCGCCGAGAGTACGGGATAGTGGCGGAACTGGCGGGGCGCGTTCTTCCTTCTTGCGCTGCCGCCGTTTGCTCCTCTTGGAGGAGGCAGACCGGGACGACGATGCCGAAGCAGCACCCGCAGGTTCTGGGGGCTCAGGCTGATTCAAGCGCGCACGGATGATTCCCTGGGCGCGAATGGTCGTCTTGCGGGCCATCCAGTTATTGTACTTCTGGGATCCGCGGTTGGAGACCAGCTGCCATTCGTCCTCGTTGCCACTATCGTCATCTGATCCCACGAATACGCCCGCTACCTGTGCCGGAGCTGGGCCCAACCTGATTACATTGTTGTTAATCTGGTCTTGGAGCCAGTCCTTAAACACATAGCACCGCTGGATGGTGTGCCCCAGGACCCGATGGTAGGGGCAGTAGCAGGGGTTATCTGTGAGATGTGCCTCCTCTGGCTTCCAACACTCAGGCAGTCGCACAATCCTCTGCTCCAGGGCGCTCCGGAAATAACCGGGGACCTGATCCTCATGGAATGAGTACGTCAGGTGTCGCGGGCCCCTGGGAGCGCGGTCTTGACGAGGGGCTGGAGGGGCCTGCCGAGGAGGTGGACCCTGATTATCTCGCCTAGGTTGTGGCGGTACATTACGCGGAGGGGCCGACCGGTTCTGGGGATGCCGCTGCTGGGCCGGGAACTGAGCCCGTGGAGGCGGATTCCTGTGAGGCTGTGGAGCTGGCCTCACCGGCAGCAGCTCCAACGGCCTGGGAGCCTCTATCTGGGCCACAGCAGCGGGCTCAGCCCTGCTGGCTCTCCTTGCAGGAATCATAGGAGGCCGCGGGTGTGCCTGGCTGGCCTGTTGCAGGGCTTCCTCAAGACGTTGAGCTTTGTCTGAGAAGTCCCTGAACCCTCCGGGGTAATTCTAGGTAATCAGGGAAGGGACCAGCTCGGTCTTGACGTTCCCGACGCACAATGTCAGCAACTGCTCCTGAGTCAATGGCATGTCAAGGGAATACGTGAGACCCTTCCATCGGGCGACGAAGTCCGCGACTCGCTCATCAGGCCTCTGCTTGCACTTGAAGAGGTCTGCGATACTTGTCTTCCGGGTCGTGGAACTGAACTGGTAGAGGAACTGTCTACGGAGGTCCTCCCAGCTGGTTACCGACCCGACGGGGAGCTGGCTATACCAGACAAATGCTGGCCCTTCCAGTGTCTGAACAAAGCAGCGAAGCTTAGCGGCCTCTTGCTGCGCCGGAGTCCCCAACATAGGCCCGCACCTCGAGTTGAAGTGGGCTAAATGCTGTGGCGGATCTCCAGTCCCGTTGAAGGGGGCGAAAGTGGGATTCCCGAATCCCGGAGGCGCCGGCATGTCATCCACCCATGCTGGGTAGGGCTTGTCGTCCGGTGGGATCGCCACCTGCCGAGTCTCCAAGGCTTCCAAGCGGGCAATGAGTGCCGCCATCGGATCTTCCGGACACGGGTTACAGTCCTGGCGAGGATCTCTAACCACGAGCGCATTGCATGGCCCTTCAATCGGGTCGTCGACCGGGTCGTCGAACTCGGCAGCTCGTGGGATGGCGGGCGGAGCGGCCCTTGGGGCAGCGGGAGGAATCCGAGCGGGATCTCTCAGGTAGTCACGCCGCTCGGGAGGGTGTGGCGAAACATACCGCGCCCTCTTGCCGTAGGCAATGGCCTCTCTCCTGTCGGAGAACACGGCGTAATCACGGTTTCCCGGGAGAGTCTCATCGAGGGGTGGTTGTTCCGGTCCCTGCTGTCCTGGCCTGGGATCACCGTAGTCAGGCCGCCGTTCTGCAGCGCGCTCGGCGAGGAGCTGGTCAACCAGCCTCTTCTGTTCGGCGAGCTGCTGACGTAGCGTAGCCTTCTCGGGATCCTCCTCTGCCCTCCGCATGGAGGCAGATGGGTCGGCGGGCCTTATAGCCTCGCTGTGCTCTTTTCCTTTGCTGACGTTTCGGCTCAACGTCAGTGCTTCAGTGGGTGCAGGGAGCCCCAGGAGGTTCCTCTGATGACGAGTAACTCTCACTGATGGGTCTGACGACGGTTTGTCTTCGGGGGGGAAGCCCCCGTCGAGAAGTTCCAAGTCGTTCCCCTCTCCCGACAGGTCAGCCATATTGACCGTTCCTGTCCCTGGGGATATACCCTCAGGGCCACCCAGCGAATCGGGCTGTCGGCGGATCACACTGAAGCGTAGGGCAGCGTACTGCCCCCATCCACGGACATACACGTGGGGAGTGGCTTCCTCGATAACTTTGCGGAGTGCTTGAAAACACTCGACGCATCGTTGTTGGAGGGCCTCGTGGTGCCCAAATGACCCGGGGTGCCGAACCGCGGGGAGCATGGCCAGGTCAATTTGACGGCACTGCTCACCAATATCCTCCAGGTGCGCTTGAATCCCGGGGTATGGCATTTGTAGGCGGTGAAGACAGGAGCGAGTCTCCCGGAGAGTTCGGCGGAAGCATTCGAACTCATCCGGGGTGAGCGATTCGGGTGCATCAAAGCCCGGTCCTGCGACTGGCCAAAACTTCTCAGGGAAGTGGCCCTCTGCAAGGACGGTCCAGAAGCTCCACGACTCAAACTCGGGACCCAGATCTCCTTGGTCCTCTTCCATGGCTGGGAACGGACGGGGAACTGGTAGTGGTGCCGAGGCGGGCCGCCGGGCCGACGGGCTGGCCGGCGGTGAATACGGCGAGCAGGCCGATTGGCCTCCATATCCCGGGCCTCCCCCTGAGGGTGGCGGTGCCCTGGCTACCACATCACGATAGGACGGGCCGGCGAGCGAACATCCTGCCGTAGCATCGGTGCTCGCCGAGGGTGCACCAGATCGTGGTTCGACCGTCGGTCCCCAGATAAAGTCTCCGGCTTCTCCGATCAGGGCGGAAGGCACTTCCGGAGGGGCCGGTACCAACCGCAAGCTTGATCCTTGGGGGTCTACCAGGCCCTCGTTACTCCGGATATACCTTCGGAGAGAAGCGGGGATCACATCGATCTCGCTCTCGGGGAGCACGAGGCTGACGTGCCGCATTCCTACCCCTGCCCTTGACTGGCGGGATTGGGGAGAGGGCTCTGTCGCCGAATCGTACTCCGCCTCTGAGTCAGAGAAGCAAACCGGTCGGATCTCTGTCCGGAATTCCGTAACATTCTTCCCTCGGCGTCGACGCCTTGCCTTCCTGCCCCTGGGTGGCTCTTCGGGGCAGGGCTGATCTCTGTCCTGGCATCCTCCGGCCGCACTGGTGCTGGGGCCAAGAGGACTGGGAACCAAGGTGCGAGGGGCACCGGGACAGATATCAAAGGGGACGCGGGGAGAGATGATTCCGGGCAGGCCTCCGGGCCGGGATCGGGAGGTGGGATGACCCATGCCTCCTGGATCGGCCACACAGAGTAGATCCTGCCGGTGAATAGCGCTACCGCGAGGTGGTCCGCGGTGGCTACTGCCAGTGCCAGCAACTGGGAGAGTCAACCCAACCTGCCTTTGGGGCGGTCGGGGCCTCGATCCGGGTCGGGCATAGGAGTTCCCCCGCTCAGGATGCACAGAGGCCTGGCGACTGGAGCCAGCAGTGGCTTGGGCCAATGCGACCGCTGTTGCTAGAGCCCCAAGGTGGGCATCCTCTTCCGCTCGTGCCCGACGTTGGCGTCGGGACAGACGAGTCGGAATGAGCGTCGCGGGCAGGTGGAGAGCCTGTTCCTCGACTTGAGGGGCCTGGCGGCGATGTCGTCGTGGCCTGGCGGGAGCCCTTATCGTGGATCCCTGGAGCGGACCTCGGATAGGGTGATCCCGGGCATCTCCTACCTCATCCGCATAAGGAAGGGAACTGTCAGAGCGCTCCGGGGATAAACTCCCGAAGCGATTGGACGTTGAGGTAGGCAGCGGTGCCTCCCCGCGCGGCCCTCGGGGGCGGCGGTGGTGGCGAGGCGCAGCCTCCTCGAGGTCTAGGCGAGCCATTTCCCTAGTGGGGATGACTCCCTCTTCCTCGTATCTCCGCACCAGGGTGTTGATCACCCTTCTCTGGATGACCTCCGAGGGGGAGAGAGGGCGTGGTCGTCCCGCAATTGCGGCTGCTGGGACGGCTGCGGAACGGGCGGGACCGCGCGGAGTAGCCGCGTCGGTGTTTCCCCTGTCCCTGCGCCAGTGGGCGGGTGGTGATCGGGCACTGGATCGGGCGACCTGATTTCTGAAAGCAGGGAGAAAGACCCATTAACACTGACAGGAAAAAGGAATCGACAACCAACCATTAGCGCCACGACGCCTTCCGTGGGGGGAACCCAGGCCCTCGACGTTGCGAGACGGAGTGCCCGATTTCACTTCCCCAGCCCCTGGCGGGTAAGACTGAATGCTTGGCCGGGCAACATGCCGGTCTTCCAACACCTCTGAAAGCCATCGGTCCTCATATCGAGGAGAAGAGATTCACGTCGGGTTCACCATTTTTCTGTTTCGGTGCGGATGTGCGTCGGGTTACGCTGTTCCGCCAGGACGCGTTCGCGCGTGCACCCGTCAACCCGAGGGGATGGGCGCGCGGCTTGTGGTCCCGCAGTCCCGCTTTCCAAGGGCGGGCGGCATTCGTCCCTTATTCAGGGGCGTCTGCTCCTTGATCGAAACCGGGATGATGGGATGTCGGCTCCTCCTTCCTTGGACGTCTCCTCGGAACTTGTCGCCTAATCCGGGTCTCCCTCATAGACTTAAGAATGTTCGTGAATCTCGTTCCCGGCGCCATATCTTCATGGACACCAGTTAATTACGCTGCTTCCGCCCGGACGTTCCAAGGAGTCTGGGCGGGGCAGCAACCTGCGGTGAGAAGGCCGGGTGGCTCTGGGTGCTGGGGGCGTGTCGTAACACTGCGGCTCTGCACATCTGTCTTCCGTCCCTAATAGGGCTTCTCGAAGGCATGATGGCCTGAGGCATCCCGTACTAGGTGCGGGGAACTGTGTCACCTGAGGTTTTCCTCAGCTTCCCATGTTTAACACGGGGTATGCCGCGAGTTTAACGTCCAGCGGGGACGGCGTCGGACCGATCAACACAGAAAGTGGATCAGATGACAGAACCCCTTGCGGGGAACCTCCGACGCTGGGGCCAGCACATGGGCGGCTTCCCAAGTAACGTGGAGTGGAGTGAAGTGGCATGACCCCACCGGGATGTGGCGGCCCGGGTAAGGATCAGGATGGATGATGGAGTGAAGAGCTTGGACCCCAGAGGGGCTTCCTACGTACCGCGCGTTAGCACGGATCAAAGTCAACGTAGTTCGGGTATACAGTTTAACGTCATGCTGGACGTCGGCAAGCCGACTCACGAAGAGGTCGAGGCCGCCGGGCGGAGGATTGAACCGAACCACCTCGCACAGAGGGGGATGGAACGGCCGGGTGGATCACAGTTTCACGTCATGCTGGACGATAAAAGGGGGGCTGTGGGGAGGCACCGCGGAGATACACACGGGCAGTCTCCCACAGGGGCGGATTCAAAGGTGAATCAACGCAAGCGTGAACCCTGGAGGGGTCCACTGATGGACGAACCGACGTAAATACGACCGGGACGACCAGGTGGTGGGCTTGGACCTCAGGGAGGCTTCCTACGTACCCTGTATAGAAGACATGGATCAAAGTCCACGTAGTTCATTCTGTCAGGACTTACGCACTTGGGGCAGCCCGGATGCTGCAAAACTCAGTTGGAAGGGACTTGGACCGAAAGCGGAAGACACCTCGATCCCAGTCAGACCCTCTACTGGCTTCGGCAGTGGGGAGGCGCAATGGAGATACACATGTGCAGCCTCCCACGAGAAACTAGGGGCTTGTAATACCCTGCCCCCGTAGGGAAAAGCCACTCCCATTAAATCGTCCCAAAAGGGGGACAATCCCGACATCCCTGCAGAGACGAGCGGGTGGGGGCCACATCCAAACCGGGGGAGACCCTGCGTGCAGAGCACGGGATCGGATTGCGGACGGTTTAACGTCTTGCCGGACGAAGTACAGTTTAACGTCATGTGTCGAGGACGAAGCGGACGGTTTAACGTCTTGCCGGACGAAGTACAGTTTAACGTCATGTGTTGAGGACGAAGCACTTGGCAGTTTAACGTCTTGCAGCGCGGACGATGGGGGCTAGGCAGTTTAACGTCGTGCAGCTTGGACGGATGTGCAGTTTAACGTCATGCTGGACGAATGCGCAGTTTAACGTCATGCTGGACGTAGGTTGCCAGACGAAGCACTTGGCAGTTTAACGTCTTGCAGCGCGGACGATGGAGGCTAGGCAGTTTAGCGTCGTACAGCTTGGACGTATGCTGAACAGTTTAACGTCTTGTAGCTCGGACGATGGGTGCATGTCACTTCGCACGAACCTGGAGGGCCGCACGGGAAGACAACGCACGGTGCGGGCACCCAGGATGAGGATCATCGGGCGCCACACAGGCAGGTGCCCTCAGGGGGTCGAGGGAGGCGACCCTGGCAGATTGCGCGCAAAAAGGAAGCTTTGCGCGCAATACCGCGGGCCGGCGCGCAATCGGGGCGGCTGGCGCGCAATTGGGCCAGCGCCTTGCGCGCGGATGCTTGAGATTGCTCACACCGGGCTTCGGATAGCGCGCGGGGGCAACGGCTCATTCTCTAATGAATGGCCACTTGAAAGAAGGGGGGGTGCGCGCAATCAGGCCGGATTGCGCGCACCCCGGGGGCAATTGCGCGCAAGCGGGTTCTTTTGCGCGCAGAGGCCTTAGGGTGAGTTTTTATTCAAATGAAAGGAGCCAGCGGGGATTGCGCGCGAAGGCGGACCCCGAGGCTTTCTTGCGCGAAAGAAAGGAGGTTACCTGAAGTTCGTCATTGCGCGCGGAAGGGGTTGAATTGCGCGCACGAGAGACGTTTCGACTTCCAGCAACCTTTGAAACGTTGGGGGTCGCCTTGTATTTATAGGCAACCCCGGGCGCGGAATCCAAGATGCGAGCGCGAAATTCTCCTCGCGGGCGCGGAATCGGGCGCGGCGCGCAAGGGAGTCGCGCGGACCCGCGGCGCGCAAAATTGCGCGCCGAACAGGCGCATTGCGCGCATCCCGGGGGGTTTGCGCGCGGAACATCGCCTTTGCGCGCGGGCCTCTGAAATTCCGCGCAAGGCCTCCGGGCCCTCCGAAACGTTCTTCCGACTCCAAATATCACTTCGCTTTCCGCATCCGGAGCTTCGTTTGGGAACAACGGACTTTTCCGGCGTCTACAATACTGTAGGGAGTGTTCTGGTTGATAGAGTTTGTGGCTAGAGAACATGGCTCTGAGAACAGCCATGTTTCTTCCTCAACAGGTGCAAGTGAACCAAATGGATAATTATAAGGGAAATAAAATCCATTAAAATATATGGGGAATGGTTTGTGTGAATCACAATGCCCCAAATTCATAAAACTAGGAGAATTTAATGGTTATATAAGATGATTGATGACCATGTTCGAAAAAAAAAATTATCTATACTATTAGCCTAAATTGGGGATAGACAAACAAGGGTAAACTATTGTCCATGTTCAAAACATGGAACCTATCTCAAAATTTTGTCTTAAATATTTCTAGAAAATTGACCCAAGATGGTGGGTGAGCCAATGTTTCTTTAAACTAGGTCATTAGAGGGTTCCTTCAAAATTTGAAGAGGATGAGGATCTAGATAGGGGCATGCAAAGTGTTGGAATGGGGCGATGAAATGGTCGAATTGATTTTAACACTCCTAGAATTTCACCAACATGTATAATAACACATTGGTGTAATATTATTTTTCTAAATGAATATCAAAACCACGTTTATGTGGAGAATCGTCTCAAATACTGAGCGACATCAAAGAATGTGAATAATGTAGTAGATAACTAGCATTAAGAAATTACTTCTTGGGGGAGGTCCAAGAATGTTTTTCAGTATCATGTAATGAAATAGAGGATCATAGACACATAATTTTAAATAATACGGTGAGGATGATGCAGGATATAGTTTAACATCATTTGATCATGACATATCCAATAGTTTAATGACATGTGATTGGGATGTTGTACAAAAGATAAGGTTATGAACCATAGACCCTGGCCAACAATTTAATGTCATCTCCCACAAAATATAGGCCTTTTAGTTTATGTTCATAGATTTTGGAGCTCGGTGATTCCCAATATGGTCATATGTGGCATGAGAGAGTGAAAACCCCGACTTGAATAATGACTGAGGAAGCCCATCACCACACCACATATTCTTTGGGATTGGTACAAAATTGCAGGACATGATTTATTGGACCTGTGGTTTCTATTTTTCATTTATAGATTTTATGCCATATGTTTCTCAAAGAATATTGGAAATATAAATACACACCATACCAAAATATTGTTAAGTAATCGATGATCATTGTGGGAAATAAGGAATGGCACTATGGGTTAACCTAAAATGTGGGAGTGAACATTAGAGATGATACCAAGGGTTGAATTACATCATGGTATAATGGAGAGGTTAGGTGGTATGTGAAGAATTTCATAGTTTGTATAAAGTAGTGTCCTGTGAGACAGGATAACCTATTGACTATGTTCGAAAAATAGAAACCATGACCATATTAGTTATCAATGGGTAAATGAAATGATTAATAAAATATTGACTGAGTTTGAAACACAGGATTTTCCATCTTCTACCAGAGATCCATTAGGATGTTATTACAACATGGGAGTTGAGATATAATGGAATCATACCATCATCGTTCAGGTGTTCATCTAGATTTAAAAGATAATGGAAATATAAATCAAGAAACTCTTGAAGTGTGGAATGGTAAATATGAGAAATTGGAATACAAATATTGATAATTCAATATGTTTAAAGTCTTGTAGCTTGGATAATGGAAAATAGCTTAGTGACTTGTTTCATGGACTATGGGTTTTGTGAACAGTTCTAGGCCGTAATGCATATACCATGAATAATAGTGGTGTTCAATGATGTTCACGTGGTGAAAGAGTTAAAAACATGACTTGAATAGGGACCAATAAAGTCCATCACTATGTAAAATTACCCTAAAGCCAATTTCTCATATTTTTACTGTCATATGGTCGGGACAGTGTGGGTAATCAGTTTAAAGTTATGATGTATATAATGGGAAAGAGCCAATTTTTAGGGTATATATGTGGCACAAGAGAGGCATATCTATACATGAATGCAGCCAAAGGGGATTTTTTAATATATACATACCTTGAAAATATTTTGCATTGTTTATGGTCATGTACCTAAACATTAATCAAGGAAAAGGGGATAATGTTCTGAAAGAGCTTGTGGTTTGGCCCAAAGATAAAATTATTGGGAATCACAACATATCCCATGAGGATAGGAATAAATCCACAAATTGTTCTGGATCACAATGTTGAAGGAGACTGACACTGGTGGGGGAAATCCTCTCTGGAGAGGGAACAAAAGAAACCCATTATGATCATGAGGCACCCTGTAATTTTTTAGGTTATGGTTGCAGTTTAATGTCACGTGTTGAAGACGTTATCTATTTGTTTAATTTTGTAGAGCACAAACCATGAGGAAAGGTATCAAAAATGGGTATGCATAGTGTGCTGTTTTGGAAAACCTAATGTGAATGAGGACTAAGGATTACCAACATTACTAAAAATACCTATGAATACTAGAATATAGTTTAGTGTCATGATCCATGGACTGTAGGCTCCCAATTTAAGGTTTTGTCATTTTCACCTAGGGGAGGAGACTCAAAAAAATGGGTATATGTGGCATGACAGTGTAATAAGTCCAATATGAATGAATTCCAAGGAGGCCTAATAATGTGCCAAAATTTCCTAAGGAGGATTTTGATATTGTCCTTTTAGACATCTATATAGAATGGATGGATGGAATACCTGATCTTAATATGGACCAAGAAATCTTGCAAGACATAAAATGGGCCAATTGAAAAAATGATAAATTTTACATTGGCCCAAAAGAAAACATTGATGGGTGTCTCTACATATCTGATGTGCATGGAAATCATGTTATACATAGTTATCGAATGAGATTTCATTATGTTGGTTTGTCCCATAAATAGAGATGGGGTATATATTTTCCTTCTTTTTTATTTTTTTATGATTGGCTGGACCAAGATAGAAAATCATGGAATCACTATGTATCTTTTGTATACATAAATCAATCCATACATAGTTCTAGAACACATCATGGTAGATCACTAGTGTCGAAGCCGATGTACTCACATTTGAGAACATGACGGTGTTATATCCTTTATGATCATGTGGGGAGGATGGTAATTGTTACATTGATTCTCTTTCATAACTAGGAAGTAGAATCTATGATGTTTATACTTGTGTGGATAGGATGAAAATTACAAAATTTAAGGTCATGTGAGAGGATTGGTTCATGATGTTTAATGTCATGTGGTAAGGAAACATATTGTTACCCAATTTATCATTGTGAGGTTAGGACAAGAATTGTAATATAGATTATCATTACGTAACTAGGATGTTGGGGGAGATGTTTTTTGAGAGTAATTTGTATGATGTGGTCCTTACAGCCAGAAATTAATAGGAACCATGTAGGATCTCATTACACTATATGCTTTTAAATTAGATTGTTAAATAGTTAAAAGTCACTATGCATAAACATGAACTTCTATATTATGGTCATAAAACATGGAACAAACACCCAGTATAATGACATGTTCTTTGTGTGTGAATCTCATTATGAAATATAATTCATAAATAATTTGGTGTGGGTTAGAAGAGAAATGCCCACCATATCATGGGTGACCAAAGAGTGTGCACTATTAGGATATATTTTGTGAAGTATGTACATTGCCTCCCACTTGTGCTCCATCTTTTTGGTTTCATACACAGTATCATTGGTATTTAGAGAGACAATACCATATCACCATAGAGAAAATAGGTGAGCTAAATCTTCTTGTTTAATGCTCACGATTTTTTTAGGCCTCTCTAGAATGTTTAAGGCTAGGAGCCTATTTTTATCATGGGATTCTAGTTTATATTGACAGGAATCAATACTTTTTTCCTACATTAGCTGCTCAAAGATATTCATTCAGAGCTATGGTAAATGAATCTAGAAGGGATGGAAGACCAATGTTCCATACATTAAGGAATAAAGAATCATCTGGGTGGATTTTTATTCATCATCTGAAAATCCCAAAGGGCCTTCAAGAGCTTGTATGGCCAACCATTCTTATTCTATACCACCATCATCTATAGAATGTTCCATAATATCTGGTTAAATTCCTCAATGTATCTATTTTCTTATGCATTGTAGCAAGATGTATAGTCAAACTTGATGTTTTACCAGGAATACACATTCTTCATCTGAGAATCCCAGATATTGGTTCCATTGTTGGGGAGAAATAAATGAGGGAATGTAAATCGATGGATGATACTGGAGCTCAGGAATTCAATGACTGATCGGTCCTTAACTTACATGACAGGGATCACTGTTTACCACCTTGAAAAATATCTACTGTGGTCAGAATGAATCTACACTAGCGATCTATTGCTGGGGGATAGGTTTCCACAACTGTAACACCCCGAGATTTTATGAAAAATATTCTTTTAATATCATTAATGTCTTGTGTTGTACTCTACACCAAGATTACCTTGCACTATACGCAACACCATATTAGCTTTCAGTATACGCAACACTATTCTTGGATCGTGTTACACACAATTTTGATAATAGTTATTCTACGCAACATTGAGTGTATATATATATATATTCAATGTATAAATGAAATATGGTTGGATTCTATTATACGAAACAATGAAGGATTCTTTCACAACACGCAACCCTGACTTGGCTTGCATTACACGCAATCGCGACCTTCCTCGATAGCGTGTATTGTACGCAATACTGGGTTTTAATAAACAACGATATATTATTATAATATTGTCATGAACTAGCCGTTATGAATAGTGTTAACTAAATTTTGAATTTTATAACATTATTATTCATCATACACATTTCTAGAACATGGTATAAGAACAAAATAAATTTTTCAGGTAAAATAAGTATATTTCAAAAAATGCAGTTTTGCCGCCTTTTGATGGCGCCCCCACATTATATCTAGTTTTTGACATGTTTATAAGTTCAATTTGACAAAATAAAATTCCTCTTTTGAATCAGGATATAAAAATTTACATTAGATAAAGTTTTGATATTTTTCCGATAACTTTCATATTTTAATGAATAGTAAAAACACGCTATGTTTTAATTAAAAACAACTTTTTTCATCGTAATATCTTATGTGGTTAAATTATAATATTTAATGGTTTTAAAGTATAAATAGAATATATTTTTACCATTTAATATAATGTATGACATTAGCATTGATTTTACCTTGAATTCGTAGGTTAAATCAATTCAATCTTTTGCAATGTTTTAAAGAAAACCCGTTTTCTTTCGACAACGGGATTAATTTTAATTTAATTTCTGCAACTTTTGTGTATTGAATTTGGAAAAATGGATTCCATATTGGGAATCATTGGATCCAAATTATTTTAATAAGCTACTTTTTATTTTTGGGAATTATGAATAGTAACTATGGTAAATTTTATTTACCATAGTTAAAGGTAAATCGGGTAATTAATGGTAAATATAATATTTTAAAATTACCCTAAAAAAGGTCAAAATCCTATTGGATGACTAAAAGTAGACCCATATCACCTAAGGGTCGAATTAGATTCATTTAATTAAATTTCGTCAATGAAAATAATTTAATTATTATTAAAACCAAAGAATGTGACAACATGTCACTTTCTTAAATCTTATAAGTATAATAATTTTAATCTAGTGATAAACTTCATGAAACTTAGAACATGAATAGTCTCCAGAAATCTAATGCAATTATCTACATCATAGGAATTTATTTAGAATTTTTAGGGATTAAATAATTATCATTTATCATGACACAATGATGATGCAGTAATTGTCTTATTAATGAAATATTGACATAATTGATGTTATAAATGCCCAAATAAATGTAATTTGAGACTTTTTATGACATACACTAATTCTATAGGTTAATATGACATGTTATTGTTGATTTAAGTAACTTGGTTCGAACTTATCATTCTGTTATGAATTTCATAAAAATCATGTACCAAATAGTGTCAAAATTGACATAAATTAGTTTTAAAAAAAACACTATATTATTTATTGTTATTTTATTCCAAAAAATCATGGTTCGGCCAAATGACTTATATAAGATTATATATATTAATTATAAACAACTTTGGGTTCTTTTGGCTTGATATAGAATGTTTATTAACCATATAGTGTAAGAAAACAAAAAGACACAGTAAAAGCTAAATTATTTAACTTAGAGTTAAATCCAATTGATAAGGTTAAAATAATAACCTAAACTTGTATAAATCCCATTGTATGAGAGGATTTCGACCCATCCCCACCTTAGCCTCGAAATAAATCAATTTGGAGCAATTTAAAACCGAACGTGACTTTATAATAAAATAATATTTTTAGTTATTCCAAAGGTGCCCCTCTCCTCCCTTATAAAAGGTCACCTCCTCCCTCTCTTACTCACACAACTATGAGCCTTCAAGCTCGGCCAAACCCTGCCAAATTCTCTTCTCCACTTCCCTAGAAACATCCTAGTGGTTCTGGTATTCCTCAATGTCCAATTTTAGTGCCCTAAGAGGAGGTCTCAAAGAGGCGCTTTAAAGAAGAGGTAATTTCCGTTACTGATTCTTTCACCTTTATTTCTTCTTCCACTTATTCTTATTAGGTTGTTTCATTATGAAGTAATAACATCAGTATCACTCATATACCAATATGTTATTACAAGTATGAAACAACCCTATTTCGCCATCTATCCATCCTACGGAAAACGAAATCACCGCGCGTGTGTACGTACGGAATACCGTCTCCACGCCGTGGTGTAATATGTTTTTCCACCAACACCTTACATGGATGGGTATTATGGTGTAAAGATTAACTATACATAGTTATTATAACATAATAATGATTCTGATATATTTTATCACCCACTCCAATTCAATTCAATAATTATGTAAATGATATCATCGCTCGTGCGTACGTACGGATTACCGTCTCCACGACGCGATGAGATTCATTCTTCATGTTAACCATTTAAGAATGATTATAAAGTATATACAAGAAAAAATAATGAAATATATGAAATTATAAAGCTACTGTATTTATGTATATATGCATGTCATCTACTTACTTCCATTCAAGAAAATAAGGAAAGGAAAACAGAGTCCATGCGTACGTACGGACTACCGTCTCCATAAACAGTGTGTTTCATTTCATTTATCTATCTATTATATATATATATATAATGAATATATATGATATATAAATCATGTTTTATATTCTGGAAGTAAGTAAATCATGATATATGTAATAATAATTTCAAGAACAACAAGTCCAAACACATACGATAAATGAAATGATTTTACCCAATACGCTACTTTAACATGGAATTTACAAAAGAACGGGTAATATAAAGTCATAAGTGAACCATATATGATATCATAACAATGAATATGATTCTATAATAAGTTAATGACATTATTTAAATCATTATACAGGAGGTTCGGACACTTACGAAGCAAATCGGACATAAGGTAAGGGAAATATCACAATCTCATTTTTATCCGAGATTGTTTATACTTTGGTATTTACTGGGGTGTATGTTATCATCTACATCCATGTTTCTTCAATATGTAATATTATTTCCATCCACCTACAATTTTTTAAATCCATTTTTACCCTTCGGTGAGTTTTTAGTAAAAGATATGAAAGGAATCTTTTGTCGTTTTTCGTACGAGGTACTTTTTGACTTTTCCAACAAAAGTACGAAGAATGTTTTTTTAACTTATACGACATGAATGGATTTTTAAAACATTATTTCCAAGAAGCTTCCTTTACAAGTTTTCAAGTTTATTTTTAATCAACTTCTTTTAGTTTATAATTGTACGACATGTTAAGAAAGGAAAAGTGTTTTTGAAGCAGAAAGGATATTTTCCTCAAGAATGGAGTTCAAGTGTTTTATCAAAATTATTTTCCATCTAAGATAATAAAGGGTTCTGTTTTTATCCCTATTATTACATGGATTTGATTATGTTGTGATGGAAATATTTTTATGAATTCCTTTATCTTATATGAATTGTTTTATGATGTCATGTTGTTTAAGAATCCCATTTTTATTACATGGGTTATGCAATGATGTATGATTTATGATTTTGTGGCACACATAAGAATGGTATCATTATGAGATGGGTGGGACCTATATCTCCCTCCAATGCATTGGGTAAAGATTTTATATCTCATGAGACAGACATGGCTGGAATGGTAGGTTATACTGGTTCCGTGAAACAGGACTGAAACAAGGGTGAATCGGTTCAGAAAGGGACTTTGTCCTGTAAGATAGTCTTGGAAATGACTCTTGACTAATAAGAAATGATTCTCTATGATTATGTGTGTATGCCACAATGTTTCATGTTTTAAGTTATAATTATTGGGATTTAATTTCACTACTATGATTTACCCCATGTTATGAAATTATGCTCTCTTTTGCAGGTTAATATTTCCAAAAGTTATGTTCTTATGAATATGGTGTGATTGATATTTCTTTTGTTTAACCTTACTGAGAATTTGAGCTCACCCTTTTATGTTTTCTTTTCCCCAGGATATAAAGAAAGGTTTTAGGTAAAAAAATGAAGATCTTTATGGGAGATGTTGAAGATCTTTCACCACGATTAGAAGATTATATTCCGAGTTTCCAAAGACACTAAACTATTACGATCCTTGTGTGTGTGTTTTTGTAATGTACTAAGTATTCCGCAAAAGTAATTTAATGTCCATGTATGTCAAGATTCGGGACTCTACAGTTGGTATCAGAGGAATGGTTTAGTCAACCTTTGGAAACTAGGATGCGAAAACGTTAGTGAGATCCCTAGAGATATTTCTAAGGTATGTCTAGGGATGTCCCTAAGGATAAGTATACGTATAGGATATAGTCCTAGAACTACGGTAACGATCTTAGAATTTAACCTACGATGTTAAATATTAAAGGGAACTCCCCCTTTACTATGTTGTTTTCCCTAGAATTATTTTTTCCTCTCACAAGATTCTTTTTATGTTTTAGTTAATGGAGGGAACCAGAAGGAATTCGGTTAACATTGAATCCAATGGACAAATTGGTGACTATGAGAAACAAAAGTGTGTAATTTATAGAGAGAAAGATATTGTGATTATGAAGAATCAGTCATCGCCATATATGATTAACAAGGTGATATTTAGTGGTATTCCTAATTCATCAAAGAATAGGAAGATAAAGTATTATTCATGTTCACATGTTGAGGAGCATAAAGAAAGGAAGATTGAGATTTCTAAAGAAGGGAAGAAGACCTTGAGGAATACCTCAAATGGAGGGGCCGATGTTATCTGTGTGGAGAAAAGGGTCATAGAGTGATAGACTATTATGGAGTTCAATGTTATATTTGTGGAGAACATGGGAATTACGCAACTCAATGCCCTGACCTAAAAAGTTACTTCTAAATCAAGGAAGGACTTATTCCAGGATAATCATTGAAGTGGATGGACTGATGTGTTTATGTATTGGTATTCAAAAATAATGTTGTTAAGGTACATTTATGGTGCATTTAAATATTTATGTATTGGTCTATTGTGGTTTTCAATAATTTTAAGGTACCGGTAACCATGAAAAGTGATTCAAATATTTTGGAAAGTAGATGATATGAGCATAATGAAGGGATAAGGAGAAAATGAAATGTTTGACAGTATTCATGAGCTCATGATTGATATAAGGACTAAGTGATATCATGGTTTGAGTATATATAATTTTGAGGATTTTGGTATGTGGAAGGAGTTAACTTTTAACAACACTCATGTTTTCAATAAGGATCAATGGGTATTCAAGAGAGTACAAGATTAAGGCCTTTGAATGTTTGGAATGTGACCAACAAGATATAACTTCTGATATATGGGGATCAACGATGGTATTAAATCACTGAGATTGGACTGCAGTATTATGGATAAGCCTAATGATTGGAATGGATTATATTGGAAATATGTTAGTATTTTTTTCGATATTATTGGTGGGATTTTATACTAATACACTTTTAGAAAGAGGACAACCTGCAGGATGGGCGACAACCCATCGCGTCAGACAAGGCTGTGAGGATCGAACCCACAACCGAAGTGCGACTGGCCTTTATCACCTACCACTGGCCTACAGGAAGTCCCTGTTTAGTAGAAACTAGTTTTATTATATTAAGTAGTATGATATATGAAGTATAAGTCCATTTTAGGAACCATATATGATTAATATCACTATATATGGACTTATGTATTTTTTGATAACTTTTCTAACCTTTTGTTTGAGACAGATGGAATGACCCATCATTCTATCACATGATCTGCTATCACATCACGAATGAAAAATTCAACTTCATTTATTTAAGAGATGAAGTGTAAATTGTCCAAAGAACGACAAATAGTGAGACTATACCAAAATCATGAAAGTATTTCTTCTAATTGCAATTTCATCAACTTTAGGGAAATGATCTTGAAAACCAAAAATGTTGTCCTAGTGATCTTATATCTAATGAATTAGGTGGTACCCTAGATCATCACAAATTTATGGCTTTGCGATTGTTGGTTTTTCCATAGCCATGTTCTCTACCACTCTCCATCAGAACATGATGGTTAGATTTCTCTTCCATATCCATATTTTAACCTATGTGGAAACCCAGTGATTAGTTTATTTGGGTAACCTTTACGTTTCATACTTTTGTTTTTAAAGATTTGTTTTGGTATTCCTTTTTACGATGTGGGTTTCTATTAAAGAAACTTTCAAATAGTAAACCATTTATAACCCCAAAGAATTTCGAGGGAGAAATTCATTTTAAGGGGGGTAGAATGTAACACCCTGAGATTTTATGAAAAATATTCTTTTAATTTCATTAATGTCTTTTGTTTTACTCTACATCAATATTACCTTGTGCTATACGCAACACCGTATTATCTTGCAGTATACGCAACACTATTCTTGGATCGTGTTACACACAATTTTGATAATAGTTATTCTACGCAACATTGAGTATATATATATATATATATTCAATGTATAAATGAAATATGGTTGGATTCTATTATACGAAACAACGAAGGATTCTTTCACAACATGAAACCCTGACTTGGCTTGCATTACACGCAATCGCGACCTTCCTCGATAGCGTGTATTGTACGCAATACTGGGTTTTAATAAACAACGATATATTATTATAATATTGTCATGAACTAGCTGTTATGAATAGTGTTAACTAAATTTTGAATTTTATAACATTATTTTTCATCTTACACATTTCTATAACATGGTATAAGAACAAAATAATTTTTTCTCGTAAAATAAGTATTTTTCAAAAAATGCAGTTTTGTCGCCTTTTGATGGAGCACCCACATTAAATCTAGTTTTTGACATGTTTATAAGTTCAATTTGACAAAATAAAATTCTTCTTTTGAATCAGGATATAAAAATTTACATTAGATAATGTTTTGATATTTTTCGGATAACTTTCATATTTTAATGAATAGTAAATACACGCTATATTTTAATTAAAAACAACTTTTTTCATCGTAATATCTAATGTGGTTAAATTATAATATTAAATGGTTTTAAAGTATAAATAGAATATATTTTTACCATTTAATATAATTTATGACATTAGCATTGATTTTACCTTAAATTCATAGGATAAATCAATTCAATCTTTTGCAAAGTTTTAAAGAAAACCCATTTTCTTTCGACAATGGGATTAATTTTAATTTAATTTCTGCAACTTTTGTATATTGAATTTTAAAAAATGGATTCCATATTTGGAATCAGTGGATCCAAATTATGTTAATAAGCTACTTTTTATTTTTGGGAATTATGAATAGTAACTACGGTAAATTTTCTTTACCATAGTTAAAGGTAAATTGGGTAATTAAGGGTAAATATAATATTTTAAAATTACCCTAAAAAATGTAAAAATCCTATTGTATGACTAAAAGTCGCCCCATATCACCTATGGGTCTGATTAGATTCATTTAATTAAATTTTTTCAATGAAAATAATTTAATTATTATTAAAACCAAAGAATGTGACAACATGTCACTTTCTTAAATCTTATAAGTATAATAATTTTAATCTAGTGATAAACTTTATGAAACATCAAACATGAATAGTCTCCAGAAATATAATACAATTATCTACATCATAAGAATTTATTTAGAATTTTTAGGGATTAAATAATTATCATTTATTATGACACAATGATGATGCAGTAATTGTCTTATTAATGAAATATTGACATAATTGATGTTATAAATGCACAAATAAATGTAATTTGAGACTTTTTATGACTTTTACTAATTTTATAGGTTAATATGACATGTTATTGGTGATTTATGTAACTTGGTTCAAACTTATCATTCTGTTATGAATTTAATAAAAATCATGTACCAAATAGTGTCAAAATTGACATAAATTAGTTTTTAAAACAAATATTATATTATTTATTGTTATTTTATTCCAAAAAATCACGGTTCGGCAAAATGACTTATATAATATTATATATATTAATAATAAACAACTTGGGGTTCTTTTGGCTTGATATAGTAAGTTTATTAACCATATAGTGTAAGAAAACAAAAAGACAGGGTAAAAGTTAAATTATTTAACTTAGAGTTAAATCTAACTGATAAGGTTAAAATAATAAACTAAACTTGTCTAAATCCTATTTGATGAAAGGATTTAGACCAATCCCCACCTTATCCTCGAAATAATTCAATTTTTAGCTATTTAAAACCGAACTTGACTTTATAATAAAATAATATTTTTAGTTATTCCAAAGGTGCCCCTCTCCTCCCTTATAAAAGGTCACCTCCTCCCTCTCTTCCTCACACAACTTTGAGCCTTCAAGCTCGGCCAAACCCTGACAAATTCTCTTATAAACATCCCTAGAAACATCCTAGAGGATCTGGTCTTCCTCAAAGACCAATTTTAGTGCCCTAAGAGGAGGTCTCAAAGAGGCGCTTCAAAGAAGAGGTAATTTCCGTTACCGATTCTTTCACCTTTATTTCATCTTCCACTTCTTCTTCTTATGTTGTTTAATTATGAAGTAATAACATCAGTATCAATAATATACTTATATGTTATTATAATTATGAAACAACCCTATTTTTCCATCAATCCATCCTACGGAAAACGTAATCACCGCGCGTGCGTACGTACGGAATACCCTCTCCACGTTGTGGTGTAATATGTTTTTCCACCAACACCTTACATGGATGGGTATTATGGTGTAAAGAATAACTATACATAGTTATTATAACATAATAATTATTCTGATATACTGTATCATCCACTCCAATTCAATTCAATAATTATGGAAATGATATCATCGCTCGTGCGTACGTACGGATTACCGTCTCCACGACGCGATGAGATTCATTCTCCATGTTAACCATTTAAGAATGATTATAAAGTATATAAAAGAAATAATAATGAAATATATGACATTATAAATCTACTGGATTTATGTATATATTCATTTCATCTACTTACTTCCATTCAAGACAATAAGGAAAGGAAAACAGCATTCATGCATACGTACGGACTACCGTCTCCATGAACGGTGTGTTTCATTTCATTTATCTATCTATTATATATATATATATATATATACTGAATATATATGATATATAAATCATGTTTTATATTCTGGAAGTAAGTAAACCATGTTATATGTAATAATAATGTCAAGAACAACAAGTTCAAACACCTATGATAAATGAAACGATTTTACCCAAAACGCTTCTTTAACATGGAATTTACAAAAGAACGGGTAATATAAAGTCATAATTGAACCATATATGATATCATAAAAATGAATATGATTCTGGAATAAGTTAATGACATTATTTAAATCATTATACAGGAGGTTCGGACACTTACGAAGCAAATCGGACATAAGGTAAGGGAAATATCACAATCTCATTTTTATCTGAGATTGTTTATACTTTCGTATTTACTGGGGTGTATTTTATCATCTACATCCATGTTTCCTCAATATGTAATATTATTTCCATCCACCTACAATTTTTTAAATCCAATTTTACCCTTCGGTGAGTTTTTAGTAAAAGATATTAAAGGAATCTTTTGTCTTTTTTCGTACGAGGTACTTTTTGACTTTTTGACAAAAGTACGAAGAATGTTTTTTTAACTTATACGGCATGAATGAATTTTTCAAACATTATTTCCAAGAAGCTTCCTTTACAAGTTTTCAAGTTTATTTTTAATCAACTTCTTTAAGTTTATAATTGTACGACATGTTAAGAAAGGAAAAGTGTTTTTGAAGCCGAAAGGATATTTTCCTCAAGAATGGAGTTCAAGTGTTTTATCAAAATTATTTTCCATCTAATATAATAAAAGTTTCTGTTTTTATCCCTATTATTACATGGATTTGATTATTTTGTGATGGAAATATTTTTATGAATTCCTTTATCTTATATGAATTGTTTTATGATGTCATGTTGTTTAAGAATCCCATTTTTATTACATGGGTTATGCAATGATGTATGATTTATGATTTTGTGGCACACATAAGAATGGTATAATTATGAGATGGGTGGGACCTATATCTCCCTCCAATTCATTGGGTAAAGATTTTATATCTCATGAGATATACATGGATGGAATGGTAGGTTATACCAGTTCAGTAAACAGGACTGAAATGAGGGTGAATCGGTTCAGAAAGGGCCTTTGTCCACTAAGATAGTCTTGGCAATGAGTCTTGACTAATAATAAATGATTCTATATGATTATGTGTGTATGCCACAATGTTTCATGTTTTAAGTAATGATTATTGGGATTTAATTTCACTACTATGATTTACCCCATGTTATGAAATTATGCTCTCTTTTGCAGGTTAACATTTCCAAAAGTTATGTTCTTATAAATATGGTGTGATTGATATTTCTTTTGATTACATTTATTGAGCATTTGAGCTCACCCTTTTATGTTTTCTTTTCCCCAGGATATAAAGAAAGGTTTTAGGTAAAAAAAATGAAGATCTTTATGGGAGATGTTGACAATCTTTCACCACTCTTAGAAGATTATATTCCGAGTTTCCAAAGACACTAAACTATTACGATCCATGTTTGTGTGTTTTTGTAATGTTCTAAGTATTCCACAAAAGTAATGTAATGTCCATGTACGTCAATCTTCGGGTCTCTACAACAACACCCCAGAAAAAATGGTCTAAGAATACTTCTTAGAGTGTAAGGGATCATGAAATTGATGAATGAAGATTTCAAGGATCTGAAACATTTAGTACCTCTTGGAAAACATGGTATCATCATGAACTGTGGTTGGCCAGAAGTTTTCCAACTGTAAAATATGGTGGGAGGTTCTAAACCTATTTTTTGGGAACCACAAAACCCTACCATAAATTCCTAAATAACCTATGGAATATCATGTCGTTAGATTCAGTGTAGGAAGATACCCTCACACCAACATTAGTAGAGAGTCTACATGAGTATGGGTCACACTGGTTGGTGAAATGTGTTACATGACGACAGATTATCTCTTGTTTGGCTATTTACAATGGGAGAATTCCATGATAGATATACACAATGAAATGAGATATAAAATTAGAGGTCTTTTTATCTATGGGATCAAAGGGTCCCTATGTAGAAGCACAAACATTCATGTGGTTTACCTATAGACTATCATCACTATTTAAAACAATGGGAGTGATGAATCTTCAACATGCCACATGAATAAAAGAATCATCCCTCTCATGATCTATAGGGGAATTAGCTAGACTAGATATATAATTGGTTCAAACATTCTGTTATTAGGGAACATGAGTCACTTTTGATTGAGAAGTGAATTGGTCCATCGGCTGATGAGTGTGCTTCTACAAGGGTATGGATTTTTTCTTCCTAATGACATAGTCACCATTGATCTCCTTGATGACTAACTTGGAGTATCCCTTAACGTGTTGTTGGGGAACTTAAATCTCAAAAAAATCATGATAATAGTAATTAGAGCATTATACTGCATATTTTCATTGGTTTAGACCTTTTATTATAGTAATGAATAAGGCAGGGCAGCCTGTGTCGAGGTGATGATGGAAATACCTAGGTCTACTCTATTAAGAATGTGATCATTGATCCTTCCACCAGTTGGGATCCCGGAGGTAGCATTGAAATTATTTTTCCATTATAGAATATCATGGTCCAGTGATAATATGGCCTCTTTGGGATGTCAAGATCTAGTGACTACTCCCCTGGGTCTGGATGGGAAAATTTTAAGTCTACCAATGCTATCCTTTTGATAGTTTTTCTGTGGAATGAACCAGATTTCAAACTACTTAAGGATCACTTCCCAACATTCTACTTGTCCATTCAACATGGGGAGATTCATGATATACTTTAGTGGATACACATGGGATACCAATTATATCTCATGATACTTTATATAGTGATGCAACTTCTATATTGTGAAGACCTATGTGAAGAAATTATTCTCAATAAAATAGTATATGGAATCTATGCCAAAGAGTATGAATCTAATATATTAGAAATTTTTCCATGTCCCTTATTTGTTCTAGTAGGAAATTAGGGTGTTTAGGGATAATTCTATTGAAGTAACATAAAGTACTGAAATCATCCTTGAGACTGGTGGAATCAAAATTGTATGTTGTAAGAGGTGATGCATGACTTCCTTCAATATAGAATGGAACTCTTCATCCAATTTCTAGAAGTCTCATTCATGATCCTGGAAAAGGTATTACAATTTCATGGAATATTTTTTATGAATCACCTTATGTAGGAGAATTTTCCTTGAAGACCATAGACTTTATAGATGTTTCTCATATGAGGCATCTGGCTTATGGATTTGATCTTATTTTTGAAAATATTGATGCCTCTTTTTTCTGACAGCAATGCTGAGAAACATCCCAATGGCTACCCTAATGTCCCACATCAAAGTGTTCATCTTCATAAATTTGGAATGGGGGAAGCAGAGAACTTTATCGAGATCCCTAAGATGGTCTAGACCCTGGAAGGATTTGAACACATAATCATCTATGTATAATTACACTAGTATCCTAAGGATAATTTTTACGAGGTGATTCATGGACTATTGATAGGTGAATCTTACATTGTTCATACTGAAATTCATTACACATAACATCATGTACCTTAAATCACTCTAAAAGTGGTAAACTCCTCGTCTTTGTGGTCTATCCAGATCTTATTGTACCCGGAGTATACATCCATGAGGGAAATATCCTATAACTTAGTTGTGGCATTGATTAAAACTCTATCACTAGAAAGGGAAAATCATCATTCAAATAATTGTGGTTTAGGTCCCATAGTTTAATATAGACTATGATCTTCCAGTTCATATTCTTGACTAGGATGTTGTGGTCTAGCAGCATGGGGTACTAAACATCCTTAATAAAAGTTGGGTTTAATAATCACCTAAACTTCATCCATATCCATGACACTAAAAGAATGGTTCATCTTTTATGGAGGTTGATTGAACCAATAATGACGGACTGGAAGACCAAGATGGTGGATGGAAACCTATAGGTATATTCTTGGAATATCTTTATAGTTCTAGGAAATTAATTCACAATGTTTCTTTAGGAAATCCACATACTAATGTTGTTTCTCTGAAGGCATGGCTTCATTAATCATTATTTTCCTTAGATATATATCGATACCAAGATTCATGTTAACCAACCCATCAATGGTGGTTGATATTCCTTCCACAGGTATAGGTGGAGCGTATTCTTGATCCTCTTTATCGGCTGAGGTAGGGGGATCAGTGGGAGGATAAATTCCTTACAAATTGACCGATTTCGAGGGACTTCTAGTTCATGTATAGGTGAACACATAATTTTTACTGTAGAGTTTGTACTCCGTAAAAACCATGTCGATGGCAGATTTTGACCTAATTCCATCAGGCCTTCATCCATGGGGTCCATGATTGATATCAAAGAAATGGTTTCAGGTCAGTTTTTAGTGAATTAACCCTACTATGTGGAATAGGGGAAGATTCCATTGAATGGGGGACATTGGGAAAACTTCCCAATACTTCACAGGGGTATCCATTTCATGGATCACATGAGCTTGAACTGTGTAGAATTATGAATTAATCTTCCAACTCCCTTTTTACACAGTGATGAAGTTCCCTTTTCTCTATGAAATGATGATATAATTCCACATATATAGTGTCGTTGCTTCAAACAAATGAATCGGGTGGATAAATGCATCATCTAAATCGGAATGTGGGCTGGTTGTGATTGAGGTGTTCTTAACCTCATTATTTTAAACCTACATATCCATTCTACAGTAATATTCCTCATCCATATAATAAGATTCATATGATTCTAAAAGAGATGAATCAACTTGGAGTATACCTACATGAACATTGAGGGATTACTTGAGGCATTGGTGATTTGAGGACGGGACTATATGATACAGATAGATATAGATCTTTCCCATTAATGAATTTCAAGTGTTGTACTATGAGACAAACAAGGATTAATTTTTCTTCTAACAAACTATCAAACTATGTATTCAAACATAATCTACCACACAGTCTCTAGTTGGTCCAATCACAACCCTAAGTCTTCATGTCAGAGGGGATCAACTATGATTTAGGGAGACGCAACCAATAGAATATTCTGGTCAAGATGAGATTGATCTCAGAACCTATGTACACTGCATAGTGACATACTTCTACACTATTAATTCAGAACATGATTTAGAGTGGGTGGATGTTCCCCATCATGAGGGATCCCTCATATTATCCAGAAAAAGAGATGGTGGCTTGGAATTCTGACAACTCAACCTTCTCAACATAGAATCTACCTACACCCGCTACCTCTATCACAAACTGGAAGGGGATTTTCTAGACTTCTACAAAGGCCGCTCACATCTCTTCAGAAAGATGGAGAGCATTGAGAATAAAGATATTAGTATGAATTATAGCATGTTTCTTTATAAAGTCATACTTCCGGGTTAGGAACACATTCATACCTACAGGGAGTCCCTCTACGGTTGTAATAATTAAGCTATATTATTTCTAAACAACTAGATTCCAGGTGGTGTTGCCAATTTTTTGCTACTCATCTAATAAATTTACCTAAATAATCATTGGATGACTATTGGCTTACTAAGTCTTGGTTTTAACTGCACTCGGCTATTCACAATGTGATTATGGTTGTTATTTATAATCAATTATCATTGTCAACAAGGTAAATGAATCTGGTGGAGTGGGATGGAATTACTAAGCCTTTTGAGCTCTTTGAACCATTTATTGTCTAATATCGGTGGCATGTAGGGATAGCCATGAATCACTAGACTAAGAATTTCAACAATTTTCTTGTCCTCAACTCCTTAAATGGCATCATCTGGGAGCATTTGGAGGTCTCGCGTAATATTTTTCATCATAAGGGACCATGTTGGGGTCCATTAATTCAATGGTATTCACTATGTCGTAATCCCAATAATCCTCAAAATATTCTTCAAATGTTGGATCAACTATGGGTGTGATTCCCATCTCTGGAGGCACGAAGTCTCAATGGGTATGAGGCAAATTCATCATTTTTAGTGGAATCTTAACTCCCTTAATCCCTTATAACATACTATTCTAAGAAATGGAAGGCTATGTGGTGGATAAAGAAGTGGTATATAGAGAAGTTGCAGTGACTTCAGGAGGTTCGGCCATCCTAGGATGGTACAGATGAGGCCACAGGTGGGAGTGATGGCTTTATAAGGTAGAAATTCATCATACATACGAGTCATGTAGTTGGAAACCTATATCCATTCATAGTAAGAATCACAATCACTGTCAAGATCTGTTGATCTCTATGACAGGTGTGTTGGGACTTCACCAAACATGACCTCACCATTATCTACATGGTCCTTCTACCAATAAATAAACACATAACATTTATTTATGGTATGATCAATGATTTTGTAGTAATTTATCTGGTAAGGATGATCAGTGAGCTCGACCTCATTTGGATTCCCATATTTTGGTAGCTTCAAAATCCCATGTTCCAATGAAATGTAGAAAAAACAAGGATCCATGGCTTTAGAAAAGGATGAGTTCTAGTTTCTCCTAAACAGTAAGGGATATATGGGATCTTGACCCTGATTTGGTGCTGGATCCATATTCTCTTTTCTAGGTAGAATTAATTTTCCAGGAGGTTCCTTCCAATTCTAAACTATGTGTGGTGGATCTTGCAGAGGATGCTATCCTCGGAGAGGTTGTTCTTATCAAGGTTCTTTTGGAAATAGTTCTAGCAACTCTGGGAACCTAACCAATACCGTAGAGGATATCTGTGCCATAGAAGATATTATTATATGAGATAGGAGAAGAAATAAGTGTTCCTTATTGGATTCATGTAAGGCCACATCTAGGTGTTGAGCCTTATCAGAGAAATAATATAATCAACTGGGGGAATTCTGTGTGATGAGGGTAGGAACTAGTTAATTCATGTAGTTCCCCAAAAACATCATTAGTATATATTATTATGTTAGAGACAATTTTAATGAGTACATGACGCCCTTACACCTTACAATAATGTCTGCATTGTGCTTATTTGGGAGTTTCTTATACTTCAGTAGTTCTATGATACATGTTTTTTTTCATAATCATACTTAATAGGTTAAGAAAATTACTTCGGAAATCCATCCAACTTAGGATGGAGACAATAAGAAACTGGATATAAGAGATGAATGATGGACCTTCCAATGTCTGTACAAAACATAGGATCATAGCTGACTAATGATACTCTTGGGTCCCCAACATGGGTCCTCAGTTCAAGATGAGGTGGGATAGAAGGTAAAGTGGGTCACCCATCCCATTGGAGGGGGTGGTAGTTGGACTCTTGAAATTTGGGGTTTTCGCATATCATCCACCCATACTAGATAAATCTTTTCATGAGGCGATATTTCCAAATTTCATGTTCCCAAGGATTCAAGTCGAGTAGTGATAGGTTCCAAAAGATAATATTGGTGTGGAATCCTATAATGGAGAGGATTCTTAACCACCAGTGCATTGATCATCTTCATCATGGTACGTAGGATCGTCATCTCATGGAGTGACCTATAGGGAATCTTATGGAGAAGCTTGATCTATGTCTCGAGGGATATTCTCATGAGGATCAGGCAGAATGGGAGACTCATACCTTGTCCTATTATCATAATATATTGTCACTGTCCAGGAAGGATGTGTGATATTTTCGAGATTAATTGGGGGAAACTATCCAAGAATGAATTATGGCTGCCCATGCTGCCCTGGTGTAGGAGGAACATGGTCCTGTCGACAGGCTCTATAATATGCGCATCATTTGACAATGAGCTAAATGATGATCATGTTCTGATCTACAATGTATTGTCATGGGTTGGGGATTATGGGATAATACACATTCTTCTATATAGAATCATGAAGATCTAAGTGCATAGAAGTTAAAATCTGTTCCATTCCTCTAATGTTATTTCAACCGATGGAAAATGGTGTTGGGGTTTTTCTAAGAATGAGTGTATGCCATTATTTCTGGGTGAGAACACCTGTGTGAGGGTACACTAGATACTTTGCTACCTTGGTATAATGTTTATATCTATCGGATCCTTTGATGATATCCTCATCCCAAGAAAATGTGAGACCGGTCATATTTAATATAATGACACTTGAAGGCATGTCTTCGGGGTCAACAGGTAGGTAGGTCTCCAGCAAGATTTTAATGAATTGGATTGAATTATACTGTCGCAAACCACATATATTAACATGTTGGAATGACTATTAAAGATCCTATGGAGAACTGTGAAGCTCTAAACACATCACCATTGAAGGGTTCAGTGGTACCTATATGAAGATGGATGTTGTGCAAATAGGAGTGTTGCTAACACAACCATGTAAATTTTTTTTAGTCATCAAAGAGCTCTCAGCTTCTATAGTAGACCTATTGAATGTTATGAAGACTCAAATATGCCTCCAACAATTCCAAAGAAAGAATATGAACTATTCTTGACTGAGGGTCTCTAAAATTTCCATGTTGGGAACCATGTTTGTCCAGAATACTACTAATATATGATCAATGAAATGTGTGTCCCATAAGATTCCCTATTTAGAATAAAGGTATGGATCCTAGTTATCCCAAAATTCATTGACTTCTGGCTGGGAAAGTGTTGACAAAACTGATTTGGGTTTGTGTGGTGGTGGATTGGCCAGTGGAGAATCAACTACATGAGATTATTGATTGTTACACACTGGGTTATCTCCCCGGGGAGGTTCTATCCATTTCATCACATCCTTGTATGATTGGGTACTCACCACTACATCATTTGTAAGGGTAGAAGTAGTCATTTTGGGGTCTATCGGGTTCTCTTTTTCTATCATTCTCCATAAAACTCATTATGAACTGAAGTAGAGGTAGATAATGAAGTAGGATCTGATAGAGATTACTACACCACAAGGCCATGGAAGGGATCCAAATTTACACCACCATCATATACCAATGAAGGGATTCAAGAACCTTGTAGATCCCACATTCCATGATGGAAAATGTCACCATCTAGGTTCCTATATCAGATTATGATATTGATGACTTAGTTGATGTTTATATATCAATTTTCATTATACTTTAGAATCTATGAAGTGAACGGGATTGTAAATGACTTTCCACTTATCATAGTGTTTCCTTTAGAGGTGGTGGTTCATCCTTTTCCTTGGGAAAGTTCATTAGGGTAGGGAATTTTTTTGGCATAAGGAGGACCTTCGTTCTATTGATTGATGGTGTGGGGAGGACCTCATATTTTATTTTTTAAGATACAAGGAGAACTTCCATATCATATGTTGTTGGAGAAGGGAGGACCTCTAGTTTGGGTGGTTTTGGTATGGTGAAGACCTTCATGTTGGATGATGAAAAGAACACAAGAAGGACATTCATAATGGTCATCAATGAAATAAGGAGTGCCTTATCTTTGGTTGAAACTATAGTACGGAGGAAATATATAGAAACTAGTGATAGAAAAAGGAGAAACATCATTCATCTTGTTGGAGACATGAGAATGACCTCTATATCAAGAACCATACGTATGGGGAGGAACTCTACAGTGGATAATTATTATGTGGGGGGACCTCCACATTAGTTGAAGATAGAAGCACATGGATGGCCTTTGTACTGAGTGTGATAGTGGGTAGGACCTATGGTTTGGTTGGTGACTACAGAGGTAGGGCCTCCGTATTGAGTCTCATCATTACATACTGGCCCACAATGGATTCTAGGGATTCTAATGGTAGACAGAGTCAACCCAATTTACATGTGAGGTAGTTTAGGTCTTGATCCAAATTAGATATTGATGGGTCCCTACTCTACAATGGTAGGGACCAGGTGAAATATGCTAATGGAGGAAGGGCAACTAGAGCTAGGGAAAATGATAACCCTTAATAGGAATCATCTAAAATATGATTCCTAAATTGATTTTGGATTGTTAAAATAGCGGATGGAAGAGAAGGGGAATGATCCACCTATTCCTCAGCCTGGAGGACTGGTGTGTAATGGTGCTGATGAGTCCTAGTGGGAGACCCCCTTAGTGGATACTGGGAAGTTGATTTTTTGGGGTTAATCAGGAATCCCCAACCACCATAACATAGGGGGTGAGTCATGGGAGTGCTATGAGGAGAGGCACTAGAAGTGGTTCATCATTGGAGGGGGGAGAAGTGGATCCCTATGTGGCCCTTGTGGGTGATAGTGTTGGAAATGAACATAAGCCTCCTTATCTTGGAGATTCATATCGCTTGTGGGAATGAAAATATCCATCTTGTACAAAGGTATGAGAGTGTCGATCACCCCCCTCTAAAATATCTATGAATGTAAGGCAAGGCGTGGGTGCTTGGTAGCCGATGGTGCATGAAAAATCTTGGTAGAGGTGGGGTCATGCGTGATTGTCACATTGAAAATTCTCATGCACCTAAGTTAGTGGGCATTCAGATGTTGTTTACCTTTATCTTTGGTCATGTAAAGTAGAAATATCCAAATGTCAGTAATGATGAATTGAAATAAATTCCTTATTCCCCATCGTCATTAGGTCTTCCTTGTATGTAGTTAGATATCAATACTGACAATGTCACAGACAAAAACAACCAATGACTAACTACCCCAATTTCAAGTCAGTTTCATATCGAAACCACTATTTTTATAGTGGTTCATGGCACTAAATATTTAGATCTGGTGACATGCTTGTTTATTAATATCTTGAATTCTACTAGACCCCATATGTAGGGGAATAGTTTAATGTCAGGTTCCCCATTTCTATTTTCGAATCTTTCAATGGGGTGACATGTCTCATGTTTCATCTTGACAATAGTGTGGCATTATTAGAAAACATTCCTTCTTTCAAAATGTGGGAAATATTCATCACATTATCAAATATTTCTCATCAATGATCAAAATGGTAAGATGGGATGTTGGTCCCTCCTTCCGAAGATAGATCATTGGAATTCATCTCCTTGTCTGGGTCTCCCTTTTAGATTAATATGTTTTCATGAAACTCATTCCCAATGCCATAACTTTATGGACACCATTTAATTATGCTACTTCTATCTAAACATTACAAAGGGTCTTGATAGGGTAGAAACCAATGTTCACGGGATTGGTCATGTCGGTAATCGATGAAATGTCTTGTTTCTAGAACATTGTTTACATGTATTATTTCTCCTAAAAGGGATTCCCATGGAGTCATATTGGTCACATAACTTGAGGAGTCAAAGTTCAATCCTACGGTATCTAATGCCAAAAAATATATATTTTGAGATTCTTACCTTAGACATCCCATGTATATGATGATGTATCATTATAAGTTAGGACAAAATGTTAATGTACTGCAAAGATGGAGTGAGATGGATAAGATTTCCTCATGGTGGGGGATTAAAGAGGTAAATATCCAGGATGGAGGACTCGGATGGTTTATTTATGGATGGATTGGAAGGTCCCATGGAGTCTGATTTGGAGAGTTATGTCCCATGAAGGGAATATGTAACACAATGACTGTTTATCTAGACACTATGAGGAGTGGATCCATGAGTTGAACCACTAAGAGGGAGGCCCCATGGATTATCATTGGTTAAGATTGAACCTCAGGGAGGTGTCATACGTACCCTGCTTAAATGTAAGGGATCAAATTTTATGTATTTAGAGGGATGGTGTGGGGATTATTCTTGGTAGATTCTCTTCACAAGAGGATAGATCTTCGTTTGATTATGTTGGATTGTATGGGTCTTATGCATGGGATATTCCAAGGTGTTTCTAGGAGCACCAATGATGTGGATGAGGCTTATGTGTGGGAATGGACTAGATGGGTTTTATGATTCCACTGGGATGTGGGGGCTCGGGTAAAATCAATATGAACTATGGATGGATTGTATGGAGTATATGGATTGGATGACGTAGATGGATTTTTAGTTTTTGAACTCAAAGATTCTTCCTACATATCCCAATTGATTAGGGCTCAAATCCCACATAGTTTGGTATGGGAAATTGGGGCATACACCTAAGAAAGATACCCATAGAAATAGAGCATACAGTTCTGTCATACTCTGGAAGGGATGCCTTTTGAGTTGGGGATTATGGATTGAAGCAGACCATTGAGGGTGGGTATGGTTCATGGTCTCTACTAACCTCTAATACCACATGATTCATTCATGGTGTGAGAAATATGAGGAAGTATTATACCTAATTGTTGTGCCATGAAACATGCACCAATGAGAGATGACATGGGCCCTATACATGGAATTTGTTCGAGGAGGATCCCATTCAATGAAAATAGGTTATCATTCCATGTGAGTGGGTATTACATGTGAAAGTGGGCCTGGGTGGAAAACCCAAAAGAATAGGGATGTGGTATTGAGATTGCACGTGCCTTCCCGAGGCCTTGTATCGAGGGGAGGAAAAGAGGAGTGAAGGTGATACCTTCTAAATAAAAGGATAGTATCTTACTCCATGAGGAATGAATATGAGGACTTCATTCCTTATCTAGAGGATATCATTATGTTTTTGGAGGATCCAATTCAATGTCACTCATACATGGGGAAATCCTTCATTTTCCTCATAGGTGAGATCTTAGATTAATTTCATGTGTTGAGGATGTTGGCTCTAGGAAGACTTAAGTCTTGCAGTATAGATGTGTGTGACTCACTCTCCACCCCATTGTATTACATAACCACAACTCATAAACCCTTTATAGGGGGGTTACTTTATCCATGGTTGATTTTATCTATGTGGAGGAGTGGTCACTTGTGAGCTCTTGTTTGTTTTCCTATGATGAAAATCAAGGGGGAATTAGTTTATCATTTCCCAAAAGAAAATGATTGGTAAATACATTAATAAGTGGAATATGGGATGACTCACGAGGGACTAAGATAGTGATATACACAAGCCTCGATGGATGCATGCAAGACTTTCATGCAATGTGTGAGGATTTTGTGAAAGTGGGGCTTGAACATAGTATTTTTACACAAATGAAAGACATGGATAATAAAATAGGTTGTATGTGAATATTGGAGAGTTATATGCAAAAGGAAGGGTTGATCCTGAGATTGGGTTGCACCCAAGTCAAGTGGTGTGTGCAAGGGGGTCTTTATATGCACCTTCCATAGGATAAACTAAGAAGTTCAAGTATTCCATAACTATGGGCCCACACATGGGAGGACCCACAAAGAACATTTCACATAAGATATTATAGCTTGAGATTTCATTTTTCGAGTGATATCATAGAAGACGGATTTTATGCATAGTAGACCGATGTTTTGACTTTTGGAGGATCACCTAAAAGAAGGGGGAACACTAGTATATAGACAAATACTTTTATAAATGAGTGAGATATTTTAGTCATAGAATAGTCCTTATTCACATCGATGACATTATCATATGAGAGAGAGTGAAAAAAGTGACGGATGACATCGTATTGGGCGCACAAAGGGTTTTTGCATGATTGTATTTTCTGTGAATAGAGGGAACCACTTGTGCATACCTTTATTGGCCATTTTATTAGTCGAGGAGTAGCATACCCATTTGATGTTATATTGGTCTCACACAATCTTTGTGCATGGATTTAAATCTTACACGCACACCTCAAAACATTCATGTACATTACTTCATAATCAAATGTTGTTCCATTGAGTCTGATGGTGCCTTCAGTTTACACAAATATGGCATATTGTGGCTTTGTGTAGAAATAGTTACCTTCAATATTTTTAAATAAAGATAAAAATGTTTCAAAATCATGATATTGTATTGGATAAATCTAATCATGGATTTTTATTTGTTTTAATTCATATTAAATCAGTCGATCATCTTGTCTCAAAAGATATCCATGTACATTCAATGAAGAAACACAATAAATAAAAATGCCCCATTTCCTGAAGGAATGTCTAATACTAGATCACAAACAAATATCATATAAAATTTTAAAAAATATTCATTACTCTTCTTTTTTTAAATTGAATTTAACAGAATTTTGAGTTGAAATTATTATTAGAGAATACAAAAAAAAGAAATATTATCAACAAAATATACATAATAACTCACTTGTCAAAGAAAACAATGAATTTCAATGACACCAATATCTTATGTCTATTCTTCCCCTATTATAATTTTAGAAATATCATATGTTATTCCTTTTTTGTTACAATATACACAATGAATATAATTTTCTTATGTAAAAATTCACAAATTATAAATTTTTCTTTTTACATCATTTTATTTAATGTATGAAGAAAAATCCTTAAATTTTTATATTATCCTAATTACTTAAAGAACAAACAGAAATATTGTCAATAAAAATAACAAAAAAACTATCCAAAAAACTCCTAGAAAACTCTACCGACAAGATCTATAAACATAACTCGTGTATTTCTCAACCCAAAAGGAATAAAAAAAATTTATAATGGTTTTAAATTGAATAAATCATTTTATTTAGAATGAATTATTCAATTAGTTTCACCAAATGATACTAATAACTATGGTCATTCATTAAAAAAATACAGAGCACCCTGGAGCTGATCACTTGAGTACTTACAATAAGGCAAAAAATAATTGTTCAAAATAGTAATGTTATTTATATCTCTATAATCAATGAAAAACTCATAAAACCACCCTTATTTTTAACAAACAAACTAGGTTCACCACAATGTGTAGTGCTAGGGTGGATTAAACAATTTTTAAGAATCATTTTAACTAGTTTTCAATTCTAATAGCTCTACTATATCCATTTGATGAGGATGTTTTTACATCAACTTAGCATCAAGAACTGATGAAATATTTGGATTAACCTCCACAATAAGAAGAACATCGAACTGATCATTAGAAAATAGTTATGAAAAATAATTTACCACTAGAACATGAAAATTTTGAATATTTCCTTTTTTTATTGACATTACCAATATATAGTTCACATCCTTTTTTCGCCAATTTCTCAACATCTTGATTTGTTATAATAGGTATGAACTCTATCTTATATAAAAATTATAACTCACTCATAAAAATTAAAATAAATTCCTTATCCATTCTATATATCTTAACATGATTATCTAAATTCCAATCCATACCTAGAATAACATAAAACACCAATATGGGTGATAAATTAAGACATTAATGAAAACTCATTCTCAATATAATTATATTATGGTCCTTAAAATTCTATGTTTTATTAATAATTCTAGTATTAACTTCATAAATTACATTTTCTCTCCATTCCTAGGGTTTATACTTCCATTTTATATGAAAAATTAAAAAAAAGAATGTATATAACCTGAATCAAACAAGAAATGTTTATACATTGAGTAAATAAGTAATGTCCATATCACCACTTAATATGATGATGTATCCTTTGATGAGGTAGTAGTAAATGATATTTTCCACATCCTTCTATGTAATGTTGGAATGAACTCCATACTTCATGATTTTATTAAGCCATCTATATGCATAATTTTCCAAATTATTACTATAAAAACATCACAAACAACATTTCATCATTTGACTTTCCATTCCCCTTTCCCATTTCGATTATGTCAAAAGTTATATTTCCCGTCTAATGGTATTAGTAAAACATTCTAGATCTCAACATACATTAAATAAAATTCCATTTTCCAAAAATATCACAATATATATTTCTAATTTTCTTACACTCGTATTTCTTTAAGGGATAATTCCTTATTACCTACTTTATGGACCACTATTTATCCAGGATGTAATAGAACATAACTAACTACATCAAAAACGTCAAAAAACATAAAATAATTTACTTATAACTTCCATAATCATATATAACCAAATAAATTTGTTTACATGGAATCAATAATTAGTGTAATTGATCAATTTTTATCATGGTCCAAAATAAGATTTAGTAAATACATGTAAAAACTTGTAAAAGTTTCCTTATAGGAAGTAGTTGAGTTCTCCTCCTTCTTATTCAATTCTAGGTGTATCTATTTAATTTTATGAGGAACTAATTTTAAGAAAATATTTCTCATGGAAAAAATAATTAATATTTTTCCACTATATGAAATCAATCTCATCTTACTATATAGTATTCTTAACTAATAACCCCTACTAATCAACTTCATTATTAGAACATTAAATAGATATATTTTCCATCTGATGCTCTAAATGTTCTAAGTCATCGAATATTTTCTCCAAATCATTGATCAATCTTTCATATACAACATTGAATAAAGATCCATTAATCTTTGTATGTTTTTAATGAAAATTTTCATTATATACTTGTGTCTATGTAGATAATTCTATCTAACTCTTGTATGGTTTCCATCATTTTTAGCCTATTTTAATTGACTTATTATATCAATAGACTACTTTATTGCAATTTCACACATTCCATTCTACATATTTTGATGAGTATTATCCTCTTACTACCTTTAAACCTCATTCACCATATTTCCTATATGAAAAATCATGCTAAAAACATTGATTTGATGAAGTAATATAAAAACCCTAAAATTCAATACCATGATAATATTACTATATATTATTATTCCAAATGTTTCATTTCAAGAAAACATTATAACATCACATATTATTTAAAAATATCTTTGATACCAACAATAAAAACTCATATCATAATAAACACATAATTATTATTTCAATAAAAAAGACTATAATATCTTAAAATTCTAGTGATAATTTAGTTTTATAGTTTTAGAGAATTAAAAATTCTATTATATAGAAATGTTGTAATGCCCAGACCCTGGATACCCAGAGTCGGTGAATTATTACATGACGTTGGCATGATCACAAAGGAACACGTTTCGAAAGACCAATTAGTTTAGTAGTCTTGGAAACACTAGATATATTCATAAGTATTATATTACATCATAAGGTAAAAAAACTACAACAACATCTTGTCTTCATATCCCCTCATACTATGCCTGGTGGTCATTCACAAATTACTTCTTCAATTCCTGGGAAAAATAAAACATTGAAAAGGGGTGAGCTCAAATGCCCAGTAAGGATAACAATATAGCAGAAACTTTCATAAATAAGAATAAACATTTAAGGCAATGTATAACTAAAACAAAATCCTTTTAAACATGAACTTCAACATAGTATGGAAAAAATAAAATTAAATAATTCCATTTACTTATTCACATGGATATTCTAATAATCGAATAATCACATGCAATATCAATAACCACTTTCATAATGATGGAATTCATAATTCCAGACTATCATAACCACATAGCCAAGGCCTCGTGCCAAGACTACAAATAAGATTTTGTCTAGGCCTTGTGCCAAGACACTAGTTTGTCTCATGAGACCTACAGATGCATCGAGGAGCTATATCAGGCTCCACCAATCACTTACTAAGTCCAATGCATTCCTCATATGAAAAGTTTTAAATATAACAAAAACATTCGTATTAAAACTAGCATACGAAATGTCAATAGTTTTTCCACAAACCATGAATGGTATAAAAATTGCACATCCACAGTCAAACATAACTCATTCGATACAATATGGAAGATTGTATTGTATCATATTCACCATAATCGAGAATAATGAAGGATATTGACATATATGAAAATAATCATCAAAACTATTTGAGAGAAATATCCCCCTTTTTCTTGAAATCATTTAAAAGTCACACTATTTGTCAAGAATCCATTTAAATATAGATTTTTGAAAAAAAGTGTCCCATACCACATTGAAACTTTTAAAAGGATTTTTAATTTTAAAACTTTAATTTTCAAATAAATAAATCCTTAAACCCATTTTTAAAACATGGACATTAATGAGCAAGATTTAGAAGAATAAGTCTTTAAAACATTTAAAAATGGTATTTTAGTTAGTGTTTCTAACCAAAAGAGAGACACTTGAATACAAATAATTGAGGTAATCAAAAAATTGTAACATCATGGGAATAAATGGATTCATGATATACTATGTCAAAGTACATTATATACACCACATAAAAGTGATTTGGTGTATATCAACAAATAAGTCTCAATGGAATGTAAATTGAGATGAAATCTCTCATAAAGGTCGTACCCTTATGTTAAGGATAAATCAACAACATAGTTATGTGTGAAAAATATGAATACACTAAATATGATTGGATATTCAGTGTAAAACAATCAAAGGAAATTCCCCCATAATCTTGTAAAAATAACACCAATGAATTGGATGTTTAACTCAACAAATGGAGAATGAGTTAAAATTACTCTTATCAAATTCATATCGATGACTTCAGAAATTATCAATGGAGTGATTATGTGTATCAAAAGTATACCCACAGGAAAGGGGATTGGAAATTATGACATAAGCAAATGAATAGTGATTCCACACAAAATCTCGGAGTAAAATAATCAATGATGTTTTCATAAAGCCGAATAAATGGAAATTGAAATTTGAAATTCCATTATCGATTTGGTAACTTAAGAAACATACACCCATGAAAGAAGGATAATGCAATGATGATGTAAATATCCATAAATTAAATTATATTACACAATGAATACAATCATGGGCATTACACACACCACATGCAATAAATAAGTGGTGAATAATGGAATTCTCACAGAATTAAAAGTGAGATAAGAAACCCCTTACCACATTGTAATCAACGGAGTCGTATGACCAAAATATAATAAACACCAAATTATTTATATAATAACATGAATATAAATATAATTAAGATAATAAATATCAAATGGAAGTACACAATACACCACTTTCATTAATTTAGTGGCGAAAAATGGAAATCTCACGGAATTGAATGTGAGATAAGAAAATCCCTTACTTTGTACTTTTTCCTTGGTCAATAGTAGGTTAACCTCCTGTATACTGGTGATATAATTGTTATTTAATTATACAAGAATCATATGCATTAATATTATATCATATATGATCTTTTAACATTGATTTGTTAATAATATCTTAGAATTATCGTCATTTCGGGTGTTAATGGGTTCATTTTACTTTATATTCCTTGTTATGTGAGCCATATTTGTTATTAATGGGATGTATATTATTCATATCCATAATTATATCAAGTCCTTAAACATTATTTTTAATCATCAAATGATAATTATACTTGATTGGATACGATAGAGAATGAATCTCATCGCGTTCGTGGAGACGGTAGTCCGTACGTACGCACGAGCGAAAATATCCTTATTTTGATATTAAAATAACATATAATTGGATGGTATATCATATATAAAGAATAATTATCATGTTATATTTTATATTTAAATGAATTACACATCATTATTATACCCATCCAAATAATAATTTATTGAATAACAATTACACCATGACGTGGAGACGGTAAGCTGTATGTACGCACGTATGGTGACAGGTTATTCAAAGGGTGGATAGAATAGTGAATATGGTTGTACCATATTTATAATAATATTATGGTATATAGGAGATGCTGGATTTATTATTTTAGAATGGGAAGGAAAATGAAAGATGAAGTGGAAGAAGAAAGGAACTTGAAAAGGGGTGGTGAAAACATTACCTCTTCTTCAGGTTCTTCCTTTTGATTTGATCAAAAGGGCTCCAAAGGATGGCTTTCTGATCAAAACAAGGTCTCTAGGTTGTAGTGAGTGAAGTTGAGAGAGTATTAGGGCAGGGGTTAGCCGAACCAAAAGTCTTTGAAGGTGTGAAGGCATGAGAAGGAGGAGTGCCCTTTTATAAGAGGGGTGAGGGGAACCTTTGGAAAAGCTAGAAATATTAATTCATAATAAATTAATATTCTGTTTCTAATGGCTCCAAAGTTTATTATTAAAAGTTTAAGGTGTGGATAGGTCTAAAACCATTCATACAATACAATTTAGACAGGTTTGAGTCATTATATTAAACATATCTTTTAGTTTTAACTCTTAGTTAATTAGTTTGACAATTACCACGTCACTTTGTATTTTTATATTATATAGTTAATTAACTTACTATATACATCCAAGAGACCCCAAAGTGGTCTATTAATGATACACATATTATGATCTAAGTATCTTGGATGAACCTTAGATTTTTAGGAATTTAATATAAATTAATAATATAATATTTGTTTTAAAAACTCTTTTTTGTCAATTTTGACACTATTCAATAATTGTTTTTTGTAAAAATCATAATAGAATGATTACTTCAAATAATGTTAATTACATCAATACTAACATGTCATATTATCCTATAAAATTAGTCTAATTCATTAAAAGGCTGAAATTATATTTATTTGTGTATTTATAATATCAATTATTTTAATTTTTCACTATTATGGTAATTACTACATCATCATTTTGTCACAAATAAATTAACTTATCTAATGTCTAAAAATTATAAATAAAATATCATTATGTAGGAAATATTTTTATATTTCTAATGAATATTTATAGTCGAAAATCCAACATATATAACCCTATTTAAAAAGTGTTTTCTAAAAGATATATGCTTGTGTCATTTTTGTATTCATTTTAACTTAATTAAAATAAAGTGTCCCTATCACTTACAAGTGTATCCGTGGGGTCCCATAATCTACCCAAAGATTCTCATGGTCGGACATGTATCCACCAATAAGGTTAGGAAACGTTTTATGGTAACTTAGTATTACTATATTATTATTTTTTTAACCCTTATTTACCGGATTTACCCTTAACCATGGTAAATAAAATATTTACCGCAGTAATTATTCAAAATGTCTAAAAATAAAAGTTACCTATTCACAAAATATGAACATCCTGATTCCAAATATGGAATCCATTTTTCCAAATTCGAAAAACATAAGTGGCAGAAAATAATTTAAAATTAATTCTCGTTGTCAAAACAAAAAGTGTGTTTTTAAGAGATAATAACTATCAAAAGATTAACACTTGTTTATGTCCGTTGTAATTGTAAAATTATGTACAATGACCAACATTATATTAATTGGTAAGAATATATTATAAATATACTTTAAAACCACTAAAATTCATAATTTAAAAATATAAATTATTTCGATTAAAAAAGTTTTTTTTAATTAAAATTTAGTAATTTTCACTTTTCATCAAAATATAAGTGTTATCCGAAAAGTTCCAAAAATTTCACCCTAGGATATATTTGATATTATGAATCAAAAAATGAAGTATATTTTGAAATATAAAATATATATAATTTCAAAATGTAGGTATTACTATTCATAATGGCTAGTTTGATTGGTTGTGGTGTGTTAGAACTTGATGTTGCGTACAACACACGCTATCACATTATTCCAAGAGAATCGTACCGTGGAAGCTTGGGGTGTTACATTCTCCCCTCCTTCAATAAATTTCATCCTCACAGTTTTTTTTAAAAAATTGGGCTTGAGAATATAATGTAATGTCCCACATCGGAAAAAGAGTCAATAAAACTATCACTTTAAAAGAAAGGAAGAGAGGTATAAATGTCAACCAAGATAACCCATACTATGATTCCATATAGGAAAACATGGATATGGATGATAAACTAAGTTTTCAGTTCTGATAGAGAGGGATAGAAAACATGATCAGGAGAAACTTAACAATAAAAAAATCACAAACTTGTGTTGGGACAAACGGTCCATAGTCTCCCAGTAGGAAATGTAAATAGACAACATTTTTTTTGTTTTAAGTTACATTATATAAGGACGAATAATTCATTTATGCTATTGACTAAGAACATAAAGAGATATACTTACTTTTTAAGTAGAGTTTCATTCTTTAATAACTTTTTACCACTAACTCATTTTTTTAACAATGAGTATTCAAGAAGACTTGGCCACAATGGAAGAGCTAGAATAAACTTCTATAGAAATATATGATCCGCGTAGGATAAACTATATATTTATCTTGTCTTTAGAGATTAATCAAAACCAAAATGGTTAGTATAAGATCTGATGATCCCCCAAATTTATATTCCATTAGAGAAAAAAGATACTAATCTTAAATTCTAAAATTAATCCAACAATACCCCAAAGATAAATAAATACCATTCAATAATAAATTGTCCTTAAAGTCCTTCAATATAATCCAAACTAATATTGAAACCCAAAACATATAAGAATTTAGTCTTCCACGTTAAATTGTATCTCCAAATGACATCATCTACTCATAAAGTCACATACATAAATGTAATTAACCTAATCACATATTCTTTATTATAGGTTAATCATTTCCATAAATAACCCAAATCACTATAAATCAACAATAAAAACATAGATAAAAATCCACCATTACTCCTCTAATGAAATCCCATAGTATTCTATTTTCCTTGGACATATATTGTTCCCAACAAAGTGAACATCATCCAAAATAACATTTATCACTTAATCACCAAATCATTTTTCTATACTATGGGTATTCATTTGATAAGACATAAGAACCCAAATCAACTTATTATTGATCAATAAAATCATTTAACTAAAAATAATAGTCACACTAACCAGGGACTTCTCATAGTAAAGTGGTTGGTGATAAATTCCAATCGCACTTTGGTTGTGGGTTCAATTCTCACATCTTTGTCCGACGCGACGGGTTTTCACACGGTCTACGTGTTGTCCTTTTTCTAAAAACTATATTTTATAATATTACCAAAATGAGATAAATTCCTCAAAATACCATAACATAATTTAACCACAAATGTTATATCATACCTTGCATTTTCATCCCAAATTATAATAACTTATAATTCTCTCAAACCCCAATGATCATATAAAACCAAATAGTTATTTATACCTATATCCACAAGAGATGAGACAATTCTTCCTCAAATATCATTCTCACATGGAAAACTACGGGGTTTCAAATACAAGAGAAAATTATTCCAAAGTAAACCGATCAACACAGAGCACTACTACTTTTTAAACATTTATCCAACCATTTATTTCTACATATCTTCTTCTTTGACAAATAAAATATCCTATAGAATATGGCATTCACTCGGGTAATGGACAGGTCCCCTACATTTACATCAAATGACTGTAAATGGACTCTTGGGACCATTTTTATCTTCTTCCATAGTACTCTCCATTTTTCTTCGGCAATTCTTCACTTTATGTCCTTCCTTCCCACACGTAAAGCATTTCCTGGTCCCATTGAGACACTTTCCCGGGTGTCTCCTACCATATTTCTTGCATGATGGAAATTGAGGGTTCTTTTCTCCATGGTCTCCATTACTGGAGCTCTTATCATTCATCACCTTTCTCTTCCTTGTTGAGTCTGGGAGTTGGTTAATACATATGTCGTTCATCATATTTTTGGAAACCTGATTTGGAATAAAGACGACATCTTTTACGCCTATCAACATTCCATTTTGTTGCTCATTTCCACCACTGTTCCCACCTGGTACATCATTCTCAAAGTCACTATGACTTCCTTGGAATCCATCCATTGACTAAAACCAGAAAGCATTGTGTGAGTAACAATAGTCGTAAAATCATTTAGAGATTAACATGTCACCATATTCTCAATTTGAAACATATTAGGATTAACCAAGGTCATTTACTCTCATCTTATATATATAATACTTCAAATTGGTTTGTAATGAAAATGTAAGTTATCCTAAGCATATCCCCTGGGAGTGTCGTAACCAAAAGTGCAGGAAGGCGCGTTGTCATGCACCAGTTCCCGTTGGAGTCTAGCTCAAAGCGGTGTTTTCAGGTTTTACCCCTAGGTACATCTGTGCCAAAGCCGCCTCTACCTGCTCGTATCCAAACATGGATGTATTTCTCGGGAAACTCACAAAATCTCTACAATATCAATATTCTAGGAAGTTATTTTATACTAATCATCAAAGTTCATCAGAAGACTACGTGCTCTAATCAGAGTTTATCTAAATCTAGCTTCCAAGGTTTGTACTAAACTTCCTCTGATACCAACTGTAATGCCCCGACCCTAGATACCCAGAGTCAGTGAATTATTACATGACATTGGCATGATCACAAAGGATCACGTCTCGAAAGACCGATTAGTTTAGTAGTCTTGGAAATAGTAGATATATTCATAAGTCTTATATTACATCATAAGGTAAACAAAACTACAACAAAATCTTGTCTTCATATCCCCTCATACTATCCCTGGAGGTCATTAATAAATTACTTCTTCACATCCTGGGAAAAATAAAACATTGAAAAGGGGTGATCTCAAATGCCCAGTACGGATAACAATATAGCATAAACTTTCATAAATGAGAATAAACATTTAAGGAAATGTATAACTAAAATAAAAGCCTTTAAAACTTGAACTTCAACATAGTATGGAAAAAATAAAATGAAATGATTCCATTTAATTATTCACATGGATATTCTACTAATCGAATAATCACATGCAATATCAATAACCACTTTCATAATGATGTAATGCATAATGTCGGACTATAATAACAACATAGCCAAGGCCTCGTGCCAAGACTACAAATAAGATTTTGTCTAAGCCTTGTTCCAAGACACTAGTTTGTCTCATGAGACCTACCAATGCATCGAGGAGCTATAGCGGTCTCCACCCATCACTTACTAAGTCCAATGCATTCCTCATATAAAAAGTTTTAAGCATAACATAAACATTCGTATTAAAACTAGCATACGAAATGTCAATACTTTATCCACAAACCATTAAGGGTATAAAAATAGCACATCCACAGTCAAACATAACTCATTCGATACAATATGGAAGATTGTATTGTATCATATTCACCTCAATCAAGAATAATTAAGGATATTGACATAGATGAAAATAATCATCAAAACTATTTGAGAGAATTATCCCCCTTTTTCTTGAAATCATTTAAAAGTCACACTATTTTTCAAGAAGCCATTTAAAAATAGATTTTTGAATCAAAGTGTCCCATACCACTTTGAAACTTTTAAATGGAATTTTCATTTTAATACTTTAATGTCCATATAAATAAATCCTTAAAACCATTTTTAAAACATGGACATTAATGAGCAAGATTGAGAAGCATAAGTCTTTAAAACATTTAAAAATGGTATTTTAGTTAGAGTTTCTAACCAAAAGAGAGACACTTGAATACAAATAATTGAGGTAATAAACACATTGTAATATAATGTGAATAAATGGATTCATGATATACTATGTCAAAGTACATTATATACACCACATAAAAGTGATTTGGTGTATATCAACAAATAAGTCTCAATGGAATGTAAATTGAGATGAAATCTCTCATAAAGGCCATACACTTAGGTTACTGATAAATCAACAGCATAGTTATGTGTGAAAAATATAAATACACTAAATATTATTGGATATTCTGTGTAAAACAATCAAAGGACATTCACACATAATCTTGTAAAAACAACACCAATGAATTGGATGTTTAACTCAACAAATGGAGAATGAGTTAAAATTACTCTTATCAAATTCATATCGATGACTTGAGAAATTATAAATGGAGTGATTATGTGTATAAAAAGTATATCCACAAAAACGTGGAGTGTAAATTATGACATAAGAAAATTAATGGTGATTCCACACATAATCTCGGAGTAAAATAATCAATGAAGTTTGCGTAAAGCCGAATAAATCGAAATTGAAATTTCAAATTCCCTTATCGATTTGGCAACTTAAGAAACATTCACCCATGAAATAAGGATAATACGATGATGATGTAAGTATCCATAAATTAAAGTATTTTACACAATGAATACAATCATGGGCAGTACACACACCACATGCAATAAATAAGTGGTGAACAATGGAATTCTCACAGAATTAAAAGTGAGATAAGAAACCCCTTACCACGTTGTAATCAACTGAGTCGTATGAAAAAATGTTAATTACCACCAAATTATTTACAGAATAACATGAATATAAATAGAATCATGATAATATATATCAAATGGCAGTACACAATTAACCACTTTCAATAATTTAGTGGCGAACAATGGAAATCTCACGGAATTGAAAGTGAGATAAGAAAATCCCGTACTTGGTACTTTTTCCTTGGTCGACAGTAGGTTAAACTCCTGTATAATGATGAAATAATTTTTATTTAATTATACAAGAATCATATTCATTAATATGATATCATATATGATCTTTTAACATTGATTTGTTAATAATATCTTATAATTATCGTCATTTCGGGTGTTAACGGGTTCATTTTACTTTATATTCCTTGTTATGTGAGCCATATTTGTTATTAATGGGATGTATATTATTCATATCCAGAATTATATCATGTACTTAAACATTATTTTTAATCATCATATGATAATTATACTTGATTGGATACGATAGAGAATGAATCTCATCGCGTTCGTGGAGACGGTAGTCCGTACGTACGCACGAGCGACAATATCATTATTTTGATATTAAAATAATATATAATTGGATGTTATATAATATATACAGAATAGTTATCATGTTATATTTATTATTTACATGTGTTACACACCATTATTATACCCATCCAAATAATAATTTATTGAATAACAATTACACCACGACGTGGAGACGGTAAGCCGTACGTACGCACGTATGGTGACATGTTATTCAAAGGGTGGATAGAATACTGAATATGGTTTTACTATATGTATAATAATATTACGGTATATAGGAGATACTGGATTTATTATTTTATAATGGTAAGGACAAATAAAGGAGAAGTGGAAGAAGAAAGGAACTTGAAAAGGGGTGGTGAAAACATTACCTCTTCTTCGGGTTCTTCCTTTTGATTTGACCAAAAGGGCTCATTAGAATGGCTTTCTGATCAAACCAAGGATTCTATGTTATAGTGAGGGATGTTTAGAGAGTATTTGGTTGGGGTTGGAAGAACAAAAGTCCTTTTAAGGTGTGAAGAAATGAGAAGTAGGAGTGTCCTTTTATAAGAGGGGTGAGGGGCACCTTTGGAAAATCTAGAAATATTAATTTATAATAAATTAATATTCGGTTTATAATGGATCTGAAGTTGATTATTTAACGTTTAAGATGTGTATAGGTCTAAAACCATTCAACTAATAGAATTTAGACAGGTTTGAGGCATTATATTGACCATATCTTTTAGTTTTAACTCTTTGTTAATTAGTTTGACATTTACCATGTCACTTTGTATTTTTATATTATATAGTTAATAAACATACTATATACATCCAAAAGACCCCCAAGTGGTCCATTAATGATACAACTATCATGATATAAGTCTCTTGGACGATCCTTATATTTTTATGAATTTAATATCAATTAATAATATAATATTTGTTTTAAAAACTCTTTTATGTCAATTTTTAAACTATTCAATAATTGATTTTTGTAAAAATTATAACAGAATTATTACTTCGAAAAAGTTAATTAAATTAATACTAACATGTCATATAATCCTAGAAAATTATTTTAATTCATAAAAAGTCTAATATTATATTTATTTGTGTATTTATAATATCAATTATTTTAATTTTTCACTATTATTGTAATTACTACATCATCATTGTGTCAAAAATAAATTATCTTATTTAATGTATAAAAATTATAAATAAAATATAATTATGTAGGAAATCCTTTTAGATTTTTAATTTATATTTATAGTCTAAAATCCAACATATATAACCCTATATAAGAATTGTTTTTCTAAAAGATATATGCTTGTGTCATTTTTGTATTCATTTTTACATAATTAAAATAAAGTGTCCCTATCACATACAAGTGGCTCCATGGGGTCCCAAAATCGACCCAAAGATTCCCATGATCGGACATGTCACCACCAATAAGGTTAGGACACGTTTTAGAGTAATTTAGTGTTATAATAATATTATTTGTTTAACCCTTATTTACCGGATTTACCCTTAACTATGGTAAATAAAATATTTACTGCAATAATTATTCAAAATGTCTAAAAATAAATTTTACCTATTCACACAATATGAACCTCTTGATTCAAAATATGGAATCAATTTTTCCAAATTCAAAACACAGAAGTGGCAGAAATTAATTTAAAATTAATTCCTGTTGTTAAAACAAAAAAGCGTGTTTTTAAGAGATAATAACTATAAAAAGATTGACACTTGTTTATGTCCGTTTTTATTGTAAAATTATTTACAATGAACAAAATTATATTAAATGGTAAAAATATAATATTAATATACTTTAAAACCACTCAAATTCATAATTTATCAATATAAATTATTTCGATTAAAAAAGTTGTTTTTAATTAAAATTTAGTAATTTTCACTTTTCATCAAAATATAAGTGTTATCCGAAAAGTTCCAAAATTTCGCCCTAGGCTAAATTAGATATTCAGAATCCAAAAATTAAGTCTATTTTGAAATATAAAATATATATAATTTCAAAAATTAGATATTACTATTTATAACGGCTAGTTTGATCAGTTGTGGTGTGTTAGAACTCGATGTTGCATACAACACACACTATCACATTATTCAAAGAGAAGCGTACCGTGGAAGCTTGGGGTGTTTCAAATGTGGACATTTTCATACAGTGTATATTTATCCCATTAAATTCGGTTCATATATTTCAGTCGTATTTCATTCAATAATCATTTCACTTAATAAATATATGAGACCATTTACAATTTTATAATTCCTAATAATCCTTAGGCTAGTAAAAAATGCAATTAATCGATATAAAAATAAATTAACCACATTGTTCCATTTGATATTCATGAAAACCCATAAATAGGTTCATGGTTTTCACAAAATAAACAATGATATGAAACTCAAATTTACATTTATGTGAAATCAACTTCATTTTACAATGTTTTAAAAAAAAATAATGAATGTATAAAGTCAAAATCATTATCATGATTTTCAATCGAGAAAACATGATAACTCATGTAAAAAAATTCATGTAAAATAATCCCTTCAGAATTTGTATATCAAAAATAATTCCATTAATTATGAGCTCATTTTATTAACTCAGGTATTTAAATAATATCTTATAGAACCCATAAAAAACATTTAAACACCATGTACTAATTCTTCATACAATTTCCTTAATATCACCCATATAAGAAACCTTAAAAAATAAACTTCTTAGTTAATTTGAACTTGTATCATTTGGAGAACATATTATAACCCAATGTATTGGAGGGATATATCAAAGCTATAGATCATCATATATATTATGTACTACAACAATTAAATGGGTTAGACATATAGGGTCTTCACCATTAATCATAAAACTTAAAAAATCTTTCTTTTGAAACCACATGATTAAGAAAATTGATTCATCATATAAAATTGAGGATAAATACCCATTTTCTTAAGTCTTAAAATTTAAAAAATTCAGAGAATATGGGTATATGAATTTATTTAAAAAATGGAAATTCGTAGAGAAATATTGATAATTAATAAAGGATATGATTATGGAAAAACTAATTCCTATAGTAAATTTATTGAAACGTTTTTCACATCTATAATGAATGTGAAAATTGACATGTATACAAAACATTAATAAGATTTATTTTTTAAAATTTCCATAGAAATAAAAAATTAGTTAATTGTAACATTTTACAATATTTTATGTATATATAATAACAAGTATTTATATATTTCAATAATCACATACATATAAGATAATGTGTTCATAAATTTTAATATAACATTTTATTGACAATTCCCTTACCTTGACTCCTGACTCAACACTCAAGTCTTTTAGTTTTAGGAATAATTAACTTATAAAAATTATTTATTTGAAAAAAACATATTTTTTGTTCTTAAATGTTTTTATTATTACATTTTTTGTTTATTATAATATTTTTTCTGTTATATTTTTGCTTATTTTTGCATAAAATATTTTTAGTGTGTTCTTTTCATAATATAAAAAATTACATCGGTGTGTTTTCCATTGTCAAAATGGTTCACAGTTCCATCGTTTATATATTATTAAACAATTCATGATTATAATTTCATAAAATAAAAAAATATTTGAAATATATCCATGTATGGGGTTCATGAAAAGTGAATTACATCATTTCACATTTTTGATACTTTTTATGCACACAGAAGCAATGATTCCATTTTCCAATGGATAGGTGTGGAAGATCACAAATATTAGTTTACCATTCTAGAATCATTATTTTTTCATATATATCATATATTATCATTAAATAAATGTTTATAACAATCCATGTTTAGGGTGAGGAAAAATGATATATGTCACCTCTTGGTGCTGGTAGTCCTCACATACGCACAAGTTACATTTTCATTATCATTTTCATATAAATAATGTTGAAATTAGTTATTACATTATCATAAAAACATTTTATATTAGTAATTATACAAATTTAATTTCTTTATGTTGGTTAGAGAATATTTGTGTAATGTTTAAGGATAAAAAAAATGAATTTACTTGGTTAGAAAATATACATATTCATTAGATCCTCTAATTTTTACAAACAATATTGGGTTCAAGATTGGTCATCTCGGAAAGAACCAATAGTTCATTAAATAGAGTTGAGGAGGAATTTGGGAATAAATTTTATGAGGTAGGGTTATTAAATTGTATAGATATGTTAAGAGATGAGGTTTTTAATACCTTGATAATTTTTATGAAATATTTCTCTTTCAATTCCTTTATTTCATTGATCGATTGTGTTACACACAACATGATGTTTAAATAAACCCCGATATACTGTTAAAATATTATTTTTTAAACAGAATTTATATTATTGATATTGTAATGGATGGTATTAACATGAAAAATTAAATTATTATAAATTCAGGGTTATATATTTATAAAATTCATTAATTAGTTATCTATTTATTATAAATTAAAATAAAATTCAATTGAAAGATAAAGAAATGTTTTATTGAAAAAACAGTTTTTACTCATTTATATTATTTTTATCTGGATGAATAAAATTATTCCCGAATATAGAATTATTTTATTAAAATTTTTATAATATTTACTTGATCATTTGTTTCAAACAGTCAACAAATATTTTTTTAGGCATTGGATAAAATGGTATCTAGTTTTATGCATGAAGTTGTATTTTTTTAAAAAGAGGTTTTTTTGTATTTTGTGAACTTAAATTAAAATTTATTAGTTAAATTTATAGTCATTGAATTATAAAATATTAATTACATATTTATAATCATTACGTTCTAATTCAGTAAATATACCACTTTTATTTTTTGTCAATATTAATAGTTATCATGGTAAAATTTGACACCACAATAAAGGGTAAATCAAGTTATTCAAGATTAAAAATAAGTGAAAATTCAATAAATTTTATTACAAAATCTGATGTTATGAATTCAATTCATCCATTATTAAAATATTCTAGAAATTTATTAGTTTAATGGACACTTTTCCATGAAAATGATTTTTATATTATTTAAGTCAATGAAAATTAAAAAAACACTCTCTTAGTTTTAAATATCCTTTATCTGTTCACAATGGAAGAAACTAGTCATGAATGAATATTGATATTAACATTGGGGCTCATAGAATAATATTCATTACGGTAATTCTTTTTATTTTCTTTAGGTATTATATAACATCCTTAAATGGTTTCATAATGACAAATTAGTTTTAATTAAATTAATTAAAATATAAAATATATTGTTATGAAAATAATAAAAGTGATATGATTTGAGTATGTTATAAGTTTTCAGAGATTTTTTAGGTGAAAATTTCATATTTGTTTTGTGTATAATGGTTATATAAGAATTCAAACATTTCCATTTTGACATTTCTGTTAAACTAAATGAATGATGTCAATATTGACAATAATGATATTTTATAAAAATAATATTTTACTAAATTATTTAAAAATCATAAGAAATTTGAAATAATAAAAGTTGAAAATTAAATGGTGAAAAATGTCATTAATTTGACACTTACCGTCTAATTTTTACCATATAAGTAAAACCTACAACTATATATTACTTAAATTTGTTTTATTGTATTTAAAATTTAAATTGATAAACACAGGGTTAATGAATGGAATAAGGTTTATAATTATATAAACCTTATTCTAAATTATATATAAAGATGGTATGATAAATATTTCCTAACTTATATTTGAATCAGATTCAATTTTGAGGAATTTGTCTTGATAAATAAATTATTATAATTTATCTTTTTTGGAACACAATAGGGTCCCCTCACCTCATTTATAAAAAGGATCCTCGTTACTCAAATATATATAGCACATTGAGCCTTATATATCAAAAAATATATATAAATTTATCCTCTAAAACATATCCACATTATACGGGTCCTATTCATTCAAGAATACAAACTATAGCAGCCTTTATAGGAGATCTAAAGCATTAATTTCCAAGAAGATTTAGTGACCCCAACTAATTGCTTTCTTTTCTACTCTTCTTTACCTAATATAAATATTTCATATATATAATAAAATATTAATTTTAGTATCCTAAGTATTATTAAATGTTATTTTGATTATGAAAACACCATTGACACTATATTTGACACCAAATGGGAAATACAATTATCAATCATTTGTATGTACTACATACCCTCTCCATGTAGTGATAAAAATCATTTTTCATCTCTATATATTTATGGATGTATATTTTTATAGGTTTCATTTTTATTTTTTATATTTATGAAAAAAAATATAATTATTCAATTAAAATATCATTTCAACCTTCTAACAACTAAATTCATTGGGAAACGGTAATGTCGCTTGTGCGTACTTGTGGAATACCACCTCTATGAAGTGATATGATTCATTTTTCATTTATTTTATAATTGGATGGAAATGATGATGAATTTAATGAATATATATGATATATATGATAAAAATATTGTTCTTTTAATGTTTTATTGTTTTTATCTTTCCTCTATTTGATCCATCGAAAAATGAAAATAGTGTTCATGTGTGTGTGTGGATTACCTTCTCCATGAATGGTGTAATTTATTTTTAAATAAATAAATTTTAACGATGAATATAGATATGTATATATTGAATATATATGATATTTATTTCCTGAATAATTTTTAAGAGGTGATTTAATAAAGATAAATATATGGAAAAAATGACTACTGAAATGAAATACTCATGATAAATGAAACTGTTAACACATAAAAATGGTGATTTTAATATTTAATTTTTTGTAAATTGGGGAATTAATATTTCATAAATGGGTCATATATAATATTATCATTATTAAATTTATTATGTTATATATTTCATGTAAATTTATATTCATTATTCATGTGGTTGTAGTACATTCAAAGTACGGGGAACTCGAGGTATGATGTTTTATTTTACAGTCTCAATTTTTATTAAGATTTTTTATGATTATGTTATAATGATAAAATATTATGATGAATATATTAATATTATCATTAAATATATTATCCTCTGTATATTTATTAAAAATACATGTTTTCATTCATTTTCCTTGCATTTAATACTCAATATATTGGGAATATTTTTTACTGAAAATTGAATTAATTTTTCTCTTCAGTCACAAATAAAATTCATATATATCCATGTTTACTAAAAATGGTTTATTTATGTTTTTACTATTATCATATATTTTTTTTGAATTAATTTTTTACCATGTTTTAATTTTTTAGAAATGGTATGAAATTAATCTTTTTTATATTTTCCAAATGAGGTACTTCATGACTTTTCTAAAAAAAATATGAAATGATTGATTTATAAATTATATTGAAAGATTTTATTTTCAATAAATAATGAATAATATTATATTTATAGAATATTTTACATGTTTATAATTCTATATTCAAATAAAATTATGTTTTTTAAAATTTCATATCTTTTTATGAAGTGTTTTCAAAAATGGATAGGATATTTTTTTCAAGGATGTGTAATAATGTATTTATTTTATTTTATTTGTAAAATACAACATAACATGATTTATATTATGCCTTAATAGGTATATTATCCAGTTATTCTTTTTTTATACTTTTCATAGATATATTATGTTGATGATTAATTTCTGTTTATGAAATCCACTTCCTTCCCATGGATTTTTCTATAATGAAATATTTATAAATCCAATTTCTTTTCCATGGGTATTTCTTTAATGAAATGTTTATAAAACAAATCTATTTTCATGGGTTATAACATGATGAATGATTAATGATTTTTTGGAACACAAATGTATGATTTCAATTATGTGATAGGTGGAACATATATCTCCGTCCAATTCATCTTTTAAATATTTATATATATTGTGAAAAATAGGAATGGAATGGGGAATAAACCCAGTTTAGTAAGGGACTATCTACTATCTAATAAACTTGGGACTAAACCTTGACCACTTATATAATTTTTGGATTGAATCCATTCCACTATGATATACTTAGAAGTGATACTTTACTGGTAATGAAATGATTATCAATTCTTATGTGTATGCCAAAAACCAATTCCCAATTCCTAATTTAGGCTTTCGTGGTTCAGGTTCTTTAATTCCCTTATGATTTATGCTTTAATAACTAACATGATCTATTCCATGACATATAATTATGATATCATTTATATATTCAATGGTTTTCAGATTTGAGGATCATGTTCTTATATTCTTATAATCAATTTATTTTTATGTGATCATTGATATCTACCTTGTTTCCCCTAACAAAGAATGTGTGCTCGTCATTTTCTTATGTTTTCATTCCACTTGTAATGAAGAGTTTATTATGTATGATATTTCTAAGAATCGTTCATGTTATAATGAAACAAGTGGGGGCAATGAATATATTTTATGAACCAATTTTTTATGTTCCCATGTTTTTAAATATAATAGACCAAAATGATTACGGTTTGGATCATTATGTTATTTAATGAATATTCACCTACTTATATGTAATATATATGTATGAAAAGTATGGGTTAATATTATTATTATCATATCTTGGTTTCTATAACCATTTTACACTCTACTGAGAAATAATTTGTAAGAACCCTAGGGATAAGTCGATGTATAGTATTAAATACTAATGTTTTTTAAGATCATGAATGAATTAGGTGAATTATAATGCTTCATCATATATAGTGTCACAATTTAGAAATTATATAAACTAATTTTCATGATTTTTTGGTTTCCTAATATGATTATTGTTTCTCATACTATGTATTTTTATTTTAGTCAATGGGTAGAACAAGAAGGAATAATGTTAATGTCGAATTTGATGATTATTATAAAGAGTTTTTCCCTATGAAACCATATGATATGGGAGAAGTAATTAAAATTATTATTATTTTTCTCACACAAAAATTCTCGAGCTATGAATCACTCTGAGCTTCCAAAAAAGAAAGGGGGGAATTATTTAATATTGATCCTTCATGATTCAACTTCTTACATTGTTTTGCGGATCCCCTGATCCACTAGTCTCTGAAGTCCATATTAATACAATTGAAATGATATTTTATAGAATTTAAATTTTTTATCATGGGAAAGATATTTTTTATATTTACCATTTTATGGATTAATATATTAGAGGTGGAATCTTGTCGAGAACACAAGAAGATAAGAATAAATTTAATCAACGAAGGGGGATGATTTTAAAAGAATGTTTTTTAATAAGTACATTACTCATATTCTTCATACTAAACTGGATAAATAATTGATTTAGTTAATGTAGAAGAATTATGAATCTATTGGTACTTATGAGTAAAATTTCACTAAACCTATGAGTTATGATCTTTATATTTTCATCAAATTTGAATGTATTTTTGATTGATATTTCACTTAATTAAAACCATATCTTTGAAGGGTATTAGAAATAAGGTAATTCAATAGCTATAAATAAATTTTCTTCATATTCTATACAGGTGAATATTTACATTGGATTTACCCATCAATATTAGGTTTTTTATAATAAAATAAAAATGTAATATAGAAGAAATTCTAAAAACCATAATGAGAAGAATATGAGAATTTATTTATTATCAAAATGTGGAAGGATACATATAGGAAATTATCTTAAGGGAATTGATAAATGTTTCAATTATGGAATGTAAGGTTATATACAAATTTAATGTTGAAGTAATGGAAATATGTTATCTAATGGTGTTAGTAGATATAAGGATCTACAGAATGTACTAGATAAAATATAGAGATTAAAATAATTGTAGTATGGGAATTATTTTAACCATTTCCCAAATTTGAATTTTAATGTTGATGATCATTGTCAGCAATCACTTAATCTAATATATAAAGTTAACACTATTATGATAACGATTTTTAATGAGGTTTGTGATAATGATTTTTGAATGTTACATATATCACCAACTATAGAACTACTAATGTCTTATTTTATTCAATATCTACCCATATTTTTATGTATAAAAACTTTTATAAGGGTATTAGAGTACCACCAAAAAAATTAGACACTAAGTTATCCTTAAAACCCCTAATAGTATGATGATTGCATCCTAGATCTATGATTCGTTTCTGGTTGAAGCTTATGGAATTTGAATTCAATGTTATTTTTGGAGTAGATTAATTTTATTTAAATAAATCCTAAAATAATTTATTCGGAAGGGGATTTACGTTTGATATTTCAAACTAAGTTATAACATCTTATTAGTATAATGAAGAAAATTAATTTTTGATAGAATCACATCCATCTTATGGGTCATGATTCCTTTTCAAAAGGGAAGTTAATCTCATATGGTTGGGGTGAAACTCAACATCGAAGATATGGATATTTGTGATAGTTTATTGATATTTTTCGTGAATATATTCATGGACTTCCATTGAACTGTGATGTTGAGTTTTTGAAAGAACTCATACCTAGTTCTACACTAGCTTCTAAGACTCTATATAGACTATCCCCAATTGACATGAAATAATTGAAGAATAAATACTAGGAGAATTTTAAAATGGACTCATTTCACAGGGTGTGTGTAACATCCCAAACCCGCTCACCTCTAAGACTGTGGCCTGACTTTTGGGTAACATGACTTCTAGAGCATCTCCCCGAACACCAGACGCAGTCGACAAGATTGAGGGCCTTTTTAACATGTATGTGGGGGAGACTATTCCCTCATAAGTAATAGGTAATACACAAGGGATAAAAAAACAATTTATAGCAAATAATATATGTATATAATTCAGAAAACTACAATATAAAAAATAAATAATCCCAACGGAATACTTAATAATCATAGTAACTGATAACTAAAACCAGATACAAAATAATGTTATTCTATGATGTTTATACTAATTTAAAGGTTCATGAAATAGTAATACAAGTATGAAATCAATGATGTAAAGAAAATAGAACAATGAAACAACTACATACTGAGGAAAGGCTATGTACTCTTCCCCTAATCTACAAAATATGTAGCAGGAAACACTCAAACACCTGATGGAGCATGATTCCTCCTATCCATACCTGCAAGCATAAAGTCTACGTGGGTTCCAAACAATTCCCAAGCATGGAGTGAGATAATATCCCAGAATTTCATCACCCACAGTGTCTAAAACATTCAATTTTGTGTAGTAATTAAATGCAGTTTTTAATTATATAATAAATGCAAACAATCAATTAAGCACATTCAAAATAAAACAACTTAGTTTGGGTTCCCAATGGCACCCATCCCTAAGCACCATCTTTGGCCTAAACTGGGAGTCCGAAAGAAGTACCTATAATATGTAGGATACACACATTTATATATAAGCTTGGAAATTCAAGATAAAACAAGTATGCAGCATACCACAATGCTTGTTCATTATCTTGGGATCTAAATTATGTGTCAACCATATGTTCTTCAACATACCAGAAAAGATCACAACTCTCCAGGGACTCAAGAGGGATTAACATGAACCTTCAGTGCATCATTATTATTATGTTCAAGTTGAGAGTTAGAGTCTGAGCCCAGTCCAAAGGTATTGATATGGTATATCCTTCAAATTACCCAATACCACAGAGCCCGTCTAAAGAAATCTATTGAAACACCAATAATCGCTTAGGGCGTGGCTTTACCATTAGTCCATATTAATCTCACAAAAAAAGGGGTTGAGTATCATCCAAGGCTTGGCATAACCACATTGCCATTGGATCTGTCCTCATTGGCTGCTTTTGGAAATGGTAACCCTCATTTGTAATTATAAATACAGAGTAAGTCTTGGTCTAGAAAATATTAAGACACCGCCCCCCGGTGCGTAGAGGTAATCCATCAGGAACGGAGATTCCACGTATGGCCTTTAATATGGGACCCACATTCTCTTATTACCCTGAATTTAATTAAAATTTCACAGAATAGGTATCACAGAGTTGCATTAATAATTGAAACTAAACAGTATAAGTAACTCTACCACAACAAATGATCATTTAAACTGAGCAGCTATAGCCAAATCTATTTATCTGTGAAAGTAATAAAAACATACATATTAATTTATAAAGGCACAATAAGACAATAATTGAACAATTATTCAATTAATTAGAAAATAATTAAACAACATAACCAAAGAACATTGTTCACAATTACCTAAAATAGTTTATTTAATGAAAACCCAACAAAACATGTCACGCAACATGTGAAATTAATTAATTTAATTAATTCAGGGTTAAAGGAAAAAAGGTAACAAACATTGGAACACCCTAATGGGTATCCAACGATGTTTCAATAATTGAAATGGGTTAATATGTCTCAAAAAAGGTGTAAAGGTCCAACAGAGAAGTTTATTTAATTTAGAAAGGTTTAAAATTAGACCTCGTCAGTCGGCACTAATAAGAGACACAATGTGCGATTTGAATGTTGTAATGAAATGAAGTTAATGAGAGTAAAAATATTAAATTATACTAGAAGAGGATGCAATGTTCTGTGATGATCTTTTATTTGAACTAAAACATAAGAAATTAGATGATTTTAGAAAATCCCCAATATCAGGTAAAGAAATTTTACGGCAAATCACGTGACAGATATAGAAGGAGATCATGTGATTCATGATGTGTGAGGTTATACTTGCTGAGAGCTTTACTATGCAACTGATGGAGAAAAAACAGATGATAAATGGATTAACATCATCCATTCAAATAAGGAGGGAGAGGAGGAGGTGCACCACCAAGGGGGCGCTATATGGGCGACGAACTGGGAGAGAGAGGAGAGAAGGAGAGGGAATAAAGGAAAAGAAATAATATAAAGGAAAGGAGAAAAAAATAGAAAATAAATAAATAAATAAATAAAAATAAAAATATTGAAAAAATAAAACCATTAATTAAAATGGGTTTTCCCCATTTTAATTATTTTTATTTTCTCTCTAATCATTTTTTTTTATTTTTATCCTTATATAAATTCTATTTATTTTCATTAAATTATTTTCATTCATTTTAAAATGATTTAAATTATTTTTATCTCAAATTCTGTGCTAGAGCACAACGTAAATATTTTACATAAAACATGGACAATTATTTAATTAATTTTAATAGATATCTGGGACTCACAACAGGGTGCACAGGCATGCGCCCTATGTCGCTTTAATGATTTGGAAAAAAATCTTAAATGGTCAGTAACTGGATTTAAGTGGATACGCTAAATGAATTTATGTAGGTAAATAATAATATTTTTTATATCCCAATAATAAATATTCACCCATATATGTTCCAGTAGGTGAATAAAAATATTTTTTATAACCCAACAATAAATATTCACCCATGTATATGCATGTTATATATATATACAAATGTATATTCATATATATATACCCAGACATGTATATATAACTATATATATTTAATCCCATATATATAGATATACAAAATATACATATATATCAATGTTTTTGTCCTAATATAATAATATTAACAATAATTAAAGTAGTTTTTATTTAATTTAACCCACCAATGACACCATTAATAATTTAATGACAAAAAACATTTAAAAAATGATAACACCTATTAAATTAATATTTATTGCACATTTCCATTTAATTCAAACAGATAATAATAACACATTTTTTACATTGCTGAGTTATTATTTATGTGGTGACATAATTTATTAATTGTGCGAATACATTTCTAATTTTTTATTCAACAAAAATAATAATATTAATAATAAAATTATTGTTGTTGTTTTTAACATCAAAACAAAATATTTATAATCCAATTAAATCATCTTTAGTGTGATATTACCAACGTCTAATGGTCGCAAAGGTTATACCCTACCTAGGGTAAACTCGACATTCTGGACCTAACGGTTGTCTCATATTTCTTATAGGACGCCCTATTTATGAGAAAATAGGTATTTATTAAATAAAAAATGGAATTAAAAATTAATTAAAAATAAATCGAATATTATCATGGGTCAGGGTTCCAAAGAGCCGATCCGCATCAAGGTTATACCATGCCTAAAGTAAAACAAGCATTTTGGACCTAACAAAAATCTCAGATTTCTCGTATGATGCACTATTTAAGAGTTATTTCAATTTCTGAAAATAAAAAAACACCGTTATGGATAAAATAAATTTACTATTTTTATTATGTCAACACCGAGAGTCTATAGGTCTCAGAATCCTGTGATTAATTATCATTAAAATCTCAAAAGAATATTCTAATGTTTCATTAATAATTGTAGCCTTCATTTAATTTGTTTTTATTTTAATTTTAATCTAATTAATTTAATAAAATTTATTTAAAAGACACATATCAATGTCAACTATCAGAAATAGAAACTTCAAATTCTCGGTTTTAAAACCAGTCTACCCAGCTAATAGAAAAATTTTATTTCCATTACTTTTTCATTTGATTCAAAACACCAAACATTACAACATTCCCACCATGTAGCTTTTTATACTTGAGAATGCTCTAATAAAAAAGTAACCTTCATCTGAACCACATTGGTTGTGAAGTCTTTCACAAAATGTTGTTTGCCTTTTCTAAATGCCCAATGCACTTTAAATAATTGGTTTGGAAAAAGGAATAAAATCCATTTAGATCTGAGCCAACAACCATTTACCAACTAAAACACCGAGAGAATATTTATCTAATCCCTTTTTCCTAGAGACATGACTATTCCATAGTCACATTAAACATATGGTCAACATATATCCTACTTTAGGATATAACATTAGAAATGGGAAAATTCAGAGTCACAACACCTTCCACCATAAAAATTTCCTACATCACATGCCCTTAAGCATTCCAGACATTCTCCTTGATTGATTTTTAAATAGATAAAATGGACAATTCCTATTGACCTAAAAGTCCAAGTCAATCTATATTTTCATGAAATGACTCAACTGACCCAAACTACACTCATCTCACCAGACAACATGCCAAAAAAGGTCTTTCTCTGACCACTTCATTGAGCAAGAGAGAGAAAAAGTCAAGCCACTCTGGCAGACCATTTAAGAAGAATATCAGCTTAGAAAGCTAGTGTTTTATGAATTGAACTGTGATGACTTCTTCCAAGGTATCTCACATTCACCACGAACACATCCGCAGAAATTCATACCTGACTTCTGGTGACATTCCTTGATTTATGAATCACCAAGTAGGAAAACAAATCTCGGTAACCACGGAATGGCACAACATGAGTAAAAGTAACTAATGCATGGTAGTTTATACTCTATGTTTACGAGTGAGATGTTGGTACAAGTACAATATTCCCATATCAAAACATTAACTGAGTCTAAAGCGGCATTGTCCTGGCAGTCAAGTTAGATGAAATGACTGGTGTATAAGAGTTCTTCTATATAATTCTTATACAGAAATCCAAGGGTTACGCAAGAATAACCAAATCCTTGATAATAATGATGCATCAATGTGAAACAATGGAAAACCCGACCTAAATAAGCCCAACAACTTTTAAAGAATTAGCATGGCATAAGACTGATGCTCTCTTAGAGAAATAATAATGAAGAAAATATATGGGACACTCTCATCACTTAATAAAGATTTCACTATGTGGATTTGGAGATTACCATAAGAAAAAAAGTTGGAAAATTTTCATAAAATCCCAACAAAACTGACACGTGTGTCAAAACACCCACATATTTTGAAGTCATTTTGGGCTTTGTAAAAAACATGATTCTATTAACATAGAAGTTATTATACTATATATATTACTAGAAACGTATTTAACAGTGCAAGACATGAAAATTACACTGAACTCAACCGGTTTGTCAAAATGTTAATCACTCGATGGCACCGCGTGCATGAACGCATACTACCATGAGGTGATACAAAAGCAAGATGGGTTTAACTCACATGAAAACCTACTGATTCGTCCCTAACTATAGAGAAGAGAGATTCTAATGACCTAAGAATCTACTCACCATTCCTAAGGCTTTCCTAAAGTGATATAAATGAGCATTACCTCGTGCTCAATCCTGAAACAAAAGTTAAGAAAAACAAGACCACCCATCCGAACAAGGGTGTCATTTTAAGAAAGGGTGTCCTACTAGGGACTTTGACACTCAAATGGTTCTGCTCCAAATACAATCAAGGATAAAATCAGACTACCCTTTAAAAGGGTCTTAAACATATGACATCGCTATAGGTTCCATATCCAATCCCATTATATTTAGTCACATTTAATCTTTAATCATTAAGAAATTTAATAAAAACACCAAGTACCATTTTTCAAAAAAAAACAAAAGGTACATGATCTTAACCATCACATCAAGGTAAAAACAAGATGGTTTTTTGAAACTCCATTTTAAAACATTTTACATTAATTGAAATCTTGTAGTTAATTGGGAAATCTATCCCATTAATTATTTTTTAGAAGATATGGCAACCTACACGAGTACCACTAAGCTGACCTCGGTTCATTATAATGCAACCCAAAAATAGTTTTTTAATTATTAACAGTCACAAAACACACACCGGGTTATCTTATAAAGAACATGCACCAACTAGAATTCATGGTCCTAGTTTTTTTCCTTTAGGTAGTTGACCAATTCATTTAAAATTATAACTTTCTCAAATACATATCATCCTAGAAATATGGGTGGCTATCAACCTATAAAGAGAATATAAACTTTAATGTTTTTGGAATTTTTATTCCATTCAATGTAAACCAATTAATTTTTTCCCAGAAACCATTTACATAACAAAAAATCTAGAAGGCCACTACAATAAGTTAATAGAGAGAGAATGTTTTACCACATAAGCATAATGTTTGAATCATAGAGACATGATAATAGGAACAGAATAATTATACCTGGATAACATGGTATTAAAAAAGAATCATGGAAAAATGATAACATGCAAAATATATCACTGAAACATGGTATCTAAAAAGGCATGATAATTAATTACATAACATGGCATACATTCACGACACACAATTTGAATCAATAGGATGGCAAAACTGAAACTACATGGCATGGAACTATGAATGGAATGTGAATTCCTATGTGCCTATTGTGATGCATGAAATACTTCATCCTTGCCTAAATAAGCCAAGGGTAAAATAATATAAGGTTTATAAATCATAAAAAGATGAAATTAATCAAATCAATCATGGTGAAATCATATCTACTATAACATAGATAAGCATGAACAGCAATCCAAACAATTTCCACTTGGTCATTTACCGTACGGGGGATGATTAGCCCAAAGCACAACTACTAACCATGTGTTGACTCATTCCTAGTCTCATGTATTCCAACCGACAATATTAAGACAAAAGAAAAAAAATTACCCTCTAATACCACATTTTAACATCTCGATTGGGCTCACCTCTATGATAGTGGATGGAATGGTGGGTTACATAACCTCAAGCACATCTCCATGAACACTATATGCATCCGACTAGTAGATATGTAATTTTTGACATGTTTTTGGGGAAGACTACACCCTCATAGGTAATAGGTAATATACAGTAGATGAAACTACAATTTATGACAAACAGTGAAGCATATATACATGAAAATAGTAGAATAAGAAAATAAATAATTCCAACTGAATAGAGAATTAGTGTGGAAGCTGATAACTCAAAACCATATTCAAAATGATCGCATGCTATGATGTCTATTGAAAAGTAAGAGTTCTGAAGACATGAATGCAAGCATGGAATCAAGTTAGTAAAGGAAATGACACAAAGAAGCAACTCAATCCCATGCAAAGGCTTGGTTTTCTGCTCCCAATCTCTATCCTAAGCAACAAGAAACACTCAAGAACCAGAAGCAGTATGCTTCCTGGTATACATACCTACAAGAATAAAGTCTAATATAGTACCAAACGGTTCCAGAGCAAGGAGTGAAATAAAATCATCACAATCTGAAACCCATGGTGTCTAAAACTTTCCATTTCTTGAATTTATTAAATGAATTCTGTCATTATATAATAAATTAAAACAAAAAATTAAGAGAATCCAAAATAAAATTACTCGGTTTGGGTTCCCAACGACACCCGTCCCTAATCAACTTTTTTGGCCTAATCCAGGAGTCTGAATGATGATTCTATAATAATAAGGATACAAATATGTATATATATTAGCATGGAAACTCAAGGTAAAATAAGGTATAGGCATACCCCTAAGATTATTCTTTAACATGGGGTTTTAATTATGTGTCAACCATATGTGCTTAAACATATCAAAATGTATCAAAAATATCCTGGGACTCAAGCAGCATTAGCATTAACCTTCAGTGCATCATTATTAATATGATCAAGTTGATATTTGGAGTCTGATCCTGTCTCCAATGCATCACTATGGCATCCATCAAATTACCCAATACCACCGAACATGTCCACGTTAATGTCTCAAAAGACCAATTATTGCTCAGGGAATGACTTTACCATCAATCTGTCCCAATCTTTCAATGAACGGGGTTGAGTTTCATCAGTGTCTTGGCATATAAACATTTCCAATAGATCTATCCACCCCGGGCCCTTTTGGAATCGGTATCACAAATAAGTCTTTTGAAATCCTGGGGAAGTCTCGGTCTATAAAAGCCTAAGACACCACCCCTGGTGCGTAGAGGTAGTCCATTAGGAATGGAGTGTCCTTATATGGCCCTTATTATGGGACCCACATTCTCTCCCCACCATGAATTTAATTATAATTTCAATAAAAAAAGTATCATAGAGTTGCATTAATAATTTCTACTAAACAATATAGGTAACTCTTCCACACAAAAAAGGATCATTTAAACTGAGCTGTTATAACCAAATTAATTTATCAGAAACAGAAATAAAAATACACATATTAATTTATAAAGGCACAAAAAGAAAATAATTTAACAATGAAAAAATTAACTAGGAAAGATTTGACAAATAAAACCAAATATCATTGTTCACAATTACCAAAAATAATTTTTTAAATTAAAACTCAACAAAACACATCACGAAATAAGTGCAATTAATTAATTTAATTAATTAGGGGCTAGAAAAAAATATGTGATGAACATAATCACACTCAAAGTGGTATCCAATTATGTGAAAATAATTTAAATGGATTAAAATTCCCCACACAAAGGTTCAAAGGTTTAGTAAAGCAGGTGATTTAGTTTAGAACGGTTAAAAATTAGACCTCGCTGGTAGGCATAATAGAGCTGAACAATGTGCAATTTAAATGATGAAATGAAACTAAGGAAAAGAGGTTAGAAGCCCTATATTATACTCCTAGAGGATCCTACGCTCCATGACTATCTTTAATTTGACCTAAAATGGAAGAAATCAGATGATTTTTGAAAAGCCACATTTTCATGTAAAAATATTCTACTAAATATCGCACCAAGGACATAGAAGGATATCATAAGATTCTTATTGTGTTAGATTATCCTTACCAATATGTTTAATATAAAACTGACAGATAAAAAAACAGATGATAAACGGAGTCGTAGTGACATTCTAAAGTAGGAAAAAGAGGAGGAGGTGCACCACCAAATGGTGGGCGCTACATGAGCATCACATAGGTAGAGGGAGCAAAGAATGATTGAAAATAATGGAAAAGAAAAAAAAGAAAAAAATGAAAATAAATAAATTAATCAATCAAAATAAAATGATGTAATAAATGAAGAAATTAATTAAAATAAGTTATCCCCATTTTAATTATTTTAAATTTCTCTCCAACCATTTCTATTTTATTATTTATTTTTATCCCTCTTTAAATTCCATTATTTTTCATTAATTTTTCCTATTCCATTTAAATAAATTTAAATTATTTTTATGCAAAATGCAGAGCTAGAGTGAAATGTAAAAAAATTACATAAATCCAGGACAATTATTTAATTAATTTTAATAACTATTTGGAACTCACAATAGGGTGTGTATGCACACACCCTGGGTCGATTTATAGATTTGGACTAAAAACATAAATTATTTGAACATCAATTTAAGTTGAGATGTTAAATGAATTTATATAGGTATGTAATAATATTTTTTATAACCCAACAATACATATCAACCCATATATATACAAGTTAAATATATATATATACATATCTGTATATTCACATATCTACACCAACACATGTATATATAACTATATATATATTTAATCCCATATATATGTGTGTGTGTGTGTGAGTCATAAACATATATATCAATGTTTTACTTTAATATTATAATATTAATAATTATTAAAATAATAATTATTTAATTCAACACATCAATGACACCATTAATATTTTTACAAAAAAAACCATTTAAAAAGTGATAACACCTAATAAATTAATATTTATTGCACATTTTCATTTAATTCAAATAATCAATAATAACACATTTATTACATTACCCAGTTATTATTTACACTACGACAACATTTATTAATTGTACTCATACATTTTCATTTTATCCTTCAACGCAAATAATAATATTAACAATAAAATTATTATTATTATTTATATCTTCCCAACACAATATTTATAACTTAATTAAATTATCTTCTTGTGTGATATGACCAAACATCTGATGCTCGAAAAGGTTATATCCTACCTAGGGTAAACTCAGCATTCCAGACCGAATATTTTCTCAGATATCTCAAACGAAACACCATTTATGAGTAAATAATTATTTATTATATAAAAAAAGAATAATAAATTATTTAAAAAAAAGAGTGTATTATCATGTGCAAGGCTGCCAAACACCTAAGGAGAATCAAGGTTATACCCTGCCCAGAGTTAACCCAACATTTTGGACCAAATTGTGGTCTCAAATTTCATTTCCAACGCACCGTTTAATATTTATTTCAATTTTTAGAAAACAAACAAACACATGTATGAATAAAATAAATTTAATATTTTTATTCTATCAACACCAAGAGTCTATGGATCTTGGAATCCCATTCTAACTTATCATCAAACTCTAAAAATATTTTATAGAATATTCCAATGATTTAATAAGTATTTTCCTTCATTTAATTTGTTTTTTTTTCATTTTAATCGAGTTTATTTAATATAATTTATTTGAAAGAAACATCACATTATAAATTATCAAAAATGAAAACTTCAGACACTCAGTTTTAAACCATGTCTAGATAGCTAATAGAAAAATTTCATTTCCTTTTATTTTTTATTCGGTTAAAAACATGGAACTTTATAGTGTGTAACCTTGGGGTGCACTTATTCATTACATTAATAAGAAATATAGATCAATGTGTCTCTTCAATGAATATCAAGAACATAAGATGTTTAATATGAAAGAAATTTATTCTCTACCTCATATTAATGAATTGTTTGATAAACTACATAGAGATCAATAGTTTTCCAAGATTGATCTCTATTCAAGATATTTTCCATTGAGGTTTAAGAAGTAGGATATATGCAATACAACATTCCATAAAAGGTAGGTACTATATGAATTTATATTTATGCCTTTTGGACTTACTAAGTACCCCTCAATATTCATTCATTTAATAAATAGATTATTTTTAAAATACCTAAATCATAATGTGGTAGTCATCATAGAAAATATTCTTATTTTTTCAATGAGAAAGTAAGTGTATCAACATCACTTCATGATTGTGTTGAAACCAAAATGATGAAGAATCTTTCTGTAAAATAAAACAATTTGAAAATTGGGCTTCAGAATGTTTCATTCTTATATCATATAATTCCATATGAGGGTATATCAGTAGTCCCTTCAAAGAGAAAAATTATTGAACATTGGCCCAAACAAACCATTTTTACTGAGATCTATACTTTTATTTGGTTTTCGTCATTTTTTTGGTTCGTTGTGGAAACCTTTTCAAGGATATAGAATCTACTCACCATGTAATCTCAGAAGGAATCCAATTTTCATTCGATGGATGAATTTGATGAATTTTTTAGGGAGTTGAGGATAAGGCTAGTCAAATCTCATGTTCTTACATTTCCTTATAGGGGATAGGGGTTTTTATTCTATATTAACAAATCAAAGGAGGCACTAGGATGCCTCCTCATGAATAATGATATGGTAAAAGATTATGCCTCATGATAATTGATTATCTATGAGTAAAATTTCTCTACTCAGGATTTATAGTTTTCTAAATTAATGATTTCATTAAATATTTTTAGGCATTGTATCTATAGATAGATCTGTGACATCTATACTGGTTGAAAAAGTTAAAAGTATATTTCATTCAAAAAGAGATGAAAATTTACCATAGAAGATGTTTGGAAGTGTTTACAGATTATGAATACTCATAACATTACCACAATAGGAAATAGAACAAGGTGATATATTCTTTGAGTTTGAAGCATAATGATTTATTTTCTAGGATGATGATAACAAAATATCCAATATTTCTAGACTTCCGATGTATGTAAATGGAAATCTTGGAGGAATGATAGAAATCTTATCTTTTTTAATTGTGTGTTCTATCATCTATTCATGTAAAGATTAAAGATTAATAGAAATAATATGTAGATATGTAAAAGAATATGAGAATCATTCATGAGTTTAACCATATTTGTAATAGAATGATATGATTTAGGAATCTTGTATAGATTTTATCAAAACTAGATTTTAAAAGGGAGGTGATAGATGAAGCTCATAATTATTTACTCTCAATTCATCATTGAAGAATAAAAATTCTTAGATATTTGAAGGATTATTTAAGGGTGGATGTCAGGAAAAGATATATTACAATATATGATTATCTATTTATAGTATTTCATCAAGTTAACGCTATGATAAAGAAGCCCAAGGGGATGTTACAACCATTTCCCATACAAGATTGGAAATGGGAAACATCATCATGTACTTTGTTTTTAAAAACCCAAAAATTTATTAAAGGAACAATTCAATATATGTTATAGTATATATACTTATAAATTTATCACACTTTTTTTCCAACAGAGAATATTTCTATCTCGATTAACTTACTATTTTATTTATTAATAATGTGATAATATTTTATGGTGTACCACTATCAATTATATCTGATCTGGATCTGGGGTTTACCATTATGTATTGGAGAAGACGTATTCATGACCTAGATATATAGGAATGTTTCATAACATATTATCATACTTATAATAATGGTTTTTTTAAAAGGATCATTAAAACTCTAGAATACATTTTTTGAGCTTACCCTATGGATTTAAAATGTGGTGGGATTGACACCTTCCTTTGGTGTAATTTTGTTACAAAAATATCTTTCATTTCACCATTCATATGGATCCATATAAATACATATATTATAGTAATTGTGAGTCTACAAAAATATGAAATAAATTTGGAGAAAAATAAATAATGGGACTTGATTTATCTATATAAATGGAAGATATGGTTTGATCCATTCAACATCTTATACGATCAATATTATGTATACAAAAAATGTCTTGTTGACAATAATAAAATTTTTCCAGAGTTTTATGTTGGACATAAGTTATTCCTATAAATATATATGTAGAAGATGGTGATTGGATTCATAAAGAAGGGAAATTTAATCCCTAGGTATATCGATCATTTTTTAATTTTTGATCATATTGGGATGGATGCTTATTAATTATCTCTCCCACTAAATATCTCTAATGCTGAAGATGCCTTCTATGTATATCTACTGAGGAAGTACATACCTAACTCATCACATGTATTGAAATAAAATATTCTACTGATAGAGAAATATATTTCATATAAGGAACAACTTGAGAGATTTTTGACCATTGAGATAACCTTCTACAAAACAATACCACTCACCCAATAATTTTTTTAGTGAAACCTCCTATTTGATGAAAAGTGTGGTAACCTTAGGATGTTATGATCTGAAAATACCCTAATATATTTTTATTAGATCGAATAAAATTTTCAGTGAAATTCAATTTAAGGGATATAGAATATAACACCAAGAGAAAGTTTATCAAATATTTCTCTAGGAACTGTTATATTTCTTCAATATCTTGCGTTATAAGAAACACTGAGTACAAATGAACTGCAATATGCTATTAAAATATTATTATTTAAAATGAAACTTATCACCCAATTATTATATTAGAGGGCATGAATAGGGGAAAATAAATTAGAAAAAATATTTTTTTATATATGTATAAAATTATCTCATTAGTAATAAATAGTTATAAGTGGAAATAAAATCACTCGAAAGAAAAAAGAAACATTTTTTATCTAAATATCATTTTTTAGGAGCACGGTGTATTTTTATGTTAATAAATTTTATTAATCCCAAATGGTGAAAGATTTTAATAATATTTATATATTATTTACAAGATCAAATGTTATAAACATTAAAAAACTATTATCATGAAATAATGTAAATATAAAACAAGTTTAATTCTTTAAAATGAAATTTTTATAAAAAGAAACATTTCTCGCATTTTATGCCCTTGCTTAAAAACTAGTTTTTGAAATTTATAGGAACTAAATAAGATAAAATAAATTTCATATTATAATACTAAGGATAAAATTTTGTAAATATTTCCCTTAATTTTTTTGATATGAATCGTTACCTTGGAAACATTTTTCACCTATGTAAAGGGTAAATTGAGTTAATATAGATTAAAAATAAGTTATAAGGAAAAAAATTAAATATTTATTATTATTGGATAACTTTAATTCAAACATAATCTCTTTAGGAAATAAATTTATTATTTTAATTGAAAATTATCATTGAAAATGATATATATACTATTTAAATTAATGAATGTTGGAAAATTTCACTCTATTAATTTGAAATATCATTTTCCTATTCACATTGGAAGAAATTTTATGATTGAATACAAATATTAATTATGTGATTTTTTAAATTATATTCTTCAAAATAATTTATATATATAATTAATTTATTGTATAATCACCTTAAATTCTTACGTAATTCTAATACAATATTTATTCAATTAATGAAAAAAATACAATAACGTGATTTGGAAATATTAAAAGTGAAATAATTTGAGTAATTTATAGAGTTACTTGACTTTTTTAGCATAAAATGAAATATTTCATTCATTTTGAAATATAATATTTTAATTTAATCTTTTTATTTTTTACTTTTCAGTCAAACTAAATGAATAGTGTCGAAATTGACAATAATGATATTTTATCAAAATAATATTTTATTAGATTAATTAAAATTACTAAAAATATTGAAATTAATCTAGATGGATATTATATGGTATACAATTTCATAAATTTTACATTTATGGACCATTTTCACCGCAGACATAAAAAATACAATAGTTAAATATTTATATTTTTATGGTATTTAAAATTAAAATTGGTTAACTAAGGGTTAATCAAAACAATAAGAACTAAATGACAAAACAATAAGAACTAAATGACAAAAATAATTGTATAAATTCTCATAATATATAGAAATAAAACCCTCTCTATCATTATCTTTGATCACCTATCCATTTTGAGTCATTTTGATTGAAGATGGATTTATTATAATTTGTTCTTTTGAGGAATTACAAAAGTTCCCATCATCTCCATTATGAAAGGGAACCTCCTCCATCAAATTTTTACGCCACATTGAGACTTCTATCTCGACCAAAATTTATAAATATATCTTTAAAACATAATATATTTTATACCCTGATATCACTAATTTCTTTGGGAAAATATAATGTCACTATTATATCTATATGGACCACCACCTCCACGAAATGATGTGACATGTTTTTCACTTATATTAAAATTAGAAGGTAATTATGATTAATTTTATTAATATATATGAGATATATGATATAGTAATGCTATTATAAAATTGAAAAAATATTTACCTTTCTTTCCATCCTTCATTTTTAAAAATGAAAATAATGTTCATGCCTACATACGTCCTACCATCTCCATAAATGGATGTAATTCATTTTTCTATCCTGAAATTTTTTGAATGATTAAAAATATTTATACTACGAATAAATGAGATATTTATGTCAAGATTAATATTCTAGAGATTATTGGGCCAATATATATGTATAAGTATCAGAATTACTTTACTGAAATAATCATGATGAATAAAATAGTTAACACAATGAAATTACTATTTTAAAAAGGAAATATTGATAAAAGTGGGTGATGAAATGACATTATTTCATAATATAGAATATTAAATGAATAAAAATGTATATTTTATAGTTATAATTAATTTAAATTTATTGTATTGTAGGTTATAGTTCCCTTTAAGCAAGGTAAACTTAAGGTAAAGGGTTTTATATTACAGTCTCATTGTTTATAATGATTATTTAAAATTATATTCTATTGATGAGATATTATGATCATCCTATTATTATATTTATGAAATTTTTTCACAAATGATTATTTATGGAAAATAAATGTTTTGCTTTCGTTTTCCCACATTTTTCTCAAAAATATATGGATATGTTTTTATGGAAAATAGACATTATATCCTTCTTCGGTTGTAAAACCTTTTTCTTCCATATTCGTGTTTTATTAATATATTTTAAATATTTTTTTTCAATTATACTCTAATTTTATAAATTTATTTTTAACCCTATCTTACTTTTTACCAAAAAATATCTCAGTAAATTTTTTTCCATTTTCTCAATGAGCTACTTTGTGAATGTTCTGACAAAAATATAAAACGAATATATCCTTAACTTATTTAGAATGAATGGATTCTCTATCCATTATGACTAATATTTTCATTTATGTTTCCTTTAACATTTTACAAGGAGATTTTCAAATAAAATTTTCCATTTATAATTGTTTATTTTTTTAAATTTTAATTTCTAAATAGAATGGTAATTTTTTCCAAGAATTTTTTGATAATCTATTAATTGTATTTCTACTCATCAATGAAAAAAACCTTGATTTCACTATTTTTCTACTAGGGATATGATCGAACGATACCATCCATATTCTTTTTGTGTACTGTTTGTTTTTATAATAAAAATATGTTTATAAATCCCATTTATATTCCATGGATTATGCTATGATCAAATGTTTTTCAAAACCATTTCTTTTCTATCAGTTATTGTAATAGCCCAATATTTTTTTGAATATTTCCAAAAAAATTAATTTTTTTTGATATTATTCATTAAATAAACTATTTATTTTAGCATATGTGTCTTGAAACAATAATTTTCTCTTCTATGACACATGACACTATGTGTATCTTTCATTACATTCAACCCCATGTTTAAACAAAATGTTACATATTATTATAATGTTATTATTTGATAGGATTGTTATCACATAGCCATTACAATGGAGTGTTTGAGTAGGATTAACTAAATTATGAAAACTTATGGTTTAGAAATGTATATATAATGAATTATTTGGTGATGAATTGATTTTTAATTACACAAATATATTTTAAAATAAAAGAAATCATTTTCTTAAAAAAACTATTCTTATACATTGTCGTGTTTTTTTAAGTCAATAAATTAAAAATCACATTGGGTGAATGATTTCAATTAAAATGATATTTTATATTTTCAATCATATTTTTGAAATTCATATTATGTATTTTTTATAGAAGAGAAAATAATAAATCAAATATGATACTTAAAACTATATTTTATAATATGTTGTTTTCTTTCTTTTTGAAATATTATATATAAAATAATTTTTCAATTTTTTTTAAAATTTATTTCAAAAAACAAAGTACGTTTTTTAAATCACCCTATAAAAACTATCTTATGTTTTATTTTTGTAAATTTTCAAAAAAGAGAAATTTTTATATTAATGGTAAAGAATAATTGATTTTATTATGAATTTTCATTTCATATAAAACATTTAGAAACATTGAAATTGTTCTAATATATTTTTAAAAGGATTTTTTTTAAATTGTGTATCTATTAATAAATTTTAGTTCATTAGAATCATTTTGATACTAAATTTTTATATAAAAACATTTTATGCTTTAGAATGTTTTCTCTTTGAAAACCTTCTTTCTCATCATGTCTTAAGAGTTAATTTTAAATTAAATTTTACCACTTATATAAATGTAATTTTATAAAATCGATTCCATATTTGGAATGAAAATACTACAAAGTATCTAATATGATTAATTTAATTTTTGACCATAATGAATTGTATAAATTGTAAAAATTACTTACTATGGTTAAGGTAAAAAGTGGGTTTCTATGGGTGGGGGTTAAACTAAAAATTTTAACGTTAAAAATGACCCAAAAATTTTTGAAACCAATTTTGTAAAGACCTGGAATTCCATGGAAATTTGTTTTTCTTAAATACAAGGGATTTTTATGATTCTTCCAAAATTTACGGCACTTGATTCTGAGGCGTGGTGTGTTTGCAATCAATTTCTGATGTTTTTTCTGGGTATGTTCAGTTAACGTATGAGCATGCTTTTGTTACTTTTGAACCGGTGCTCAGAAAAGAAATCAGAAGGCATACTTGAACTCGTAGTTCCAGTATTCACATAAGAAGACTTTCACTTTGACGGTAGTGAGTCGAGGATAAAAGTTAGTTTTTGGGTTTTCCTAAAAAAATAATAAAATATAGTGTAATAATTTATTTTATTTTTGAGCCATCATGTGAGTGTGGGTAGTTTTAACCTACACTTGGGAGTTGATGGTGGGACCGCCACACCCCAACCTCCCATGAGAGGTTATGGTGGTGGGGCCCACCTGAGCATAACCTCCCGTGAGTAGTTATGATGTGGGGACCACCCGACACCCATAACCTCCATATTAAATGATAGGGGTGGGGACCACCCCACCCCTATTGATGATGGAGGATAAAACTTCCCACCTCTCCCTCTTTAATGAGGGAGAGCCTCTTTCCATCCACATAATTAAATGTGACACCTCCTAGGAATTTAATTAGGTGGGGCCCACTGATTTAATTCATCAAATTTGAATTATGTGTCAACGTAATAATAGAAAAACCCTCCTATAATATTCTTTAGCTTAATATTCTTTTTGGTGGAGGCTTTTAGAGGAAAGCTAGGGCGAAAATATCCCAACAAAGAACGTGAAGAACGCAAAGAACGTCACCAAACCACATTCTTCTTCGACTCCTTCCCCGGACACCTATTGATCAACCCTATGTAACATCGTCAACGAACCAATGCAGCTCAGAATTTAGGATATGTGGTAGACACGATGATCGACGGTCTCCTCCGACTACCTTTCGCGACTCTATCAACAAACGATGATCATCAAGCGACGAATCAAAGGGTAGGGGTTGTTTTCTTTAAAGTACCATGTTCTTCCTTATTTAAACGAAGAATGTTGATGTTTACGTTTTGTGGGTGCGGGGTTGTGTTCCGTTCATGAGAACCTATTACTACCACCCTAAATGTGGAGGGTGTGGGCCAAACCAACATAGCATGACCCCTCCATTGATCTTTTTGTGATGATTCCACGACGGTATGGAAATGAGGCGATGGCTACGAAGACGGAGAACAATGGTCGCACTACCAGCGACCTCCGTAGATCGTGCCACCCTTGTGGAACTTTCGGCCCCCTGCCCAGTGCATGTGCACTGCCTTCCTGCATGCCGTCGTGCCCCGTGCATTTCCCAGTGCTCCAGTGCCCGACCCAGCTCCTCTATGGCCCCCTGCCGTGGCCTGCCCGGCGCCCTGGCGCACTGCCCGCACCACAGCGTGCTGCTGCATCGTGTTGCCCAGTGCCCCGGCGCACTCCCCGCGCCACAGCGTGCTACTGCGTTGTGCTGCCCAGCAACCCATCGCACTATCCGCACCCCTGCATGGTGCCCTTTCGCGCTACCTGGCGACCCCACGGCCCCCTTCCACGACCTTCCTGGCTCCCTCGGTGCGCTACCCATTCCCTAGTGCACTACCCCGATGTGCTGCCCGGCTCCCTGCCTAGCACTCCCTCGGCCCCCCTGCTGCACCCTGGCTGGTGCACCCGCGGCCTACTCGGTGTCCAGCCGGCCTGCTAGCGCCCCGCATGGCCTGCCGCTGGACTCCCCGCGGCTGACCTCTTGAGCTACACCTCTCGCGGCGTTGGCAGAACCCGCCCCGGCCTTCGGGCCGAGCCGCCTGCATGGCGACGTCCGGGACGAACCGCCCTCACAATCCACTGGGCCTGGCCCAGCGGACCAGGCCTAACATAGAGGGCTGACCCACCCAACGGGCTGGGTTAGACCCATTGGGTCTATCCAGGTTGACCCAGATTGAGTCGGCCAAGACTGTACTGGGCCGAGTCGGTCCGACCGAGCCAGGTTGGACTCGGGCCCACTACCGACCCTTTGCTTACATTGGCCATATCTTTGGCACGGGACATCCATTTGACGAACTGTCACCTCCTCTGGTAGTCTTGATGACAGACTGTCCCTTTGAAAATTCCCCACTAGAGTTTGGGGTATAGTTGAGATACGGTCAGGTTGGTTCATACACAAATCCAACCGTGCCCCCAGGAATAAAAGGCTAATAACTAACAAACTGGGCGTCCAATTGACGCGTTGTCTGTTGCGTTGAGACCCCTATGACGAGGCATACCATTGAGATACTTCTACATGGTACTTCACGAAACTTATACTATTGACTTGTAGCTCGTGGAGCGGATCCTCCCGGTGACGATTGAGAATATTGCAGATACCAAGTAGTTGGCTGAGACATGATGACTGCTTACCGATCGACTCGGAGTGATTCATATGGCCCAGTGGGGAGCGCTTGGTTGTAACAGCAGACCCATGGTGGAGGAGCGCTTGGTTGTAGCGGCAGACCCATGGTGGGGAGCACCTCTTTGTGAGTGTAGCAGACCCAAAATACTCGACAGATGGAGTACCTCAGCAGTCCAAGGTTAGTTGGAAGCGCTTGGTTGTAGCGGCAGGCCCACTGTACTCGTCATAGGAGGAGATCTATATAAATTATGGTTTCGACATCGTGAATAAAATTCTGGTTTGAGCTGAGTCTTGAATTTTGTGTTTTCCTCAAGATTGATATGGGTCAATAGATAACATAGGTATATATATTGGAATATACCTATGTAATGGTTATCCATTTATTTCATTCAATGTGGTTTATCCTTGTTGGATTTTGTGAGACCTTGAGGGTCTCAGGCTCCCTACTGAGTATCATTATACTCAACCCTACACAGGCTATTCCCACACCTCGTTGTGTCGGTTGGAGACGACTGACAGCGCTGAATGAGGCAGAGAGTAGCAGGACTGGATGGTACCCAGAGGTGGACCACTCGGCATGATGATACACGGAGTAGATGGACGAATGTAGAGTGATGAGGAGGCCATCTCTATCTACCCTTCCGGTAAGAACCTCGTGGGATGACTAGTAGTTGATTACTTTTTTCAGTTGTGCTTGCTTTTCAATTGTACTTGTACTTTCATATTGGGCTTGTATTTCTGACCATTTTTACTTTCCTGCACTTCGTTTGTATATAGTTGTACTTAGTATTTTGCTTCTAGTTGTGTACTCTAATTTTATGTGTTTACTTTTTATAAAATCAATGCCTTCCTAGCATAGGGATTTACGCCTTTGGTGCTTGTCACCAGCTCTTGGCCTATGGAAGATAGGATTTTGGTAGTCACGACATGGGTCCCAATGACTGGTTGTGAAAAAATATATGGAGATTATTAGACCATATAACTTCTAGGGTTGAGATTTTTTTTTGAGAGCCCTGTGACATTTGAAAATCATGGGAACTCCTTTTTTCTTTAAAAAATTACAACTGAGCCACTCACCTCACATATAAATGGCTACAACCAATCCTATCCACTTCCAATTTTAAAAATATATTTTTTTTCTTTTAATGACTATCAAAACAGTTACATAATTCCATTAAATCATCCTAGTGGAATTTTTTTGTCAGAAATACAATCTATGTAGTATTTCTTCGCAAACCAAAGGATGTTATTCAAAGAGGAGGTAACATTCTTGAACGAGCGGTTTTATTTTATTTATTCCTATTACTCTATAATTTATTATTAAAATATGATGATATAATCACCTCATAAAATTGTACATATTTTTTTTATACATTCATGTCCTACAACCATCTCTACTTCCATAAAATGGGTTATGAAATCATCATTTTATGTATGGTTGACTAAAATCTCATGAACCTATGCCTTTAGTTTTTAAATTACCACTATTCAAGGTTGGATATAATGATGTATTTATGGTTTATATATTATATTTATGATATTTTTACTGTTATGGAATAATTACACCACAAAATCGTTTTTATTTTCTATTCCTTGGAAATATGATAATGTTTTTCAGGTTTATAGAAGACTACTACCTCGCAAAGTGACATGATTCATTCATTATTTACATTGAATGTAATAAGGATGGGTTTGATAAAAATATGTGATATATGTAAAATTTAAATAAATTTGTAATTTTACTATATCATTTACCTTTATTTCTTTGTTTCTGTTAGGAGAATGGAAATTACATTTAAGTGTACGTATGACTTACTTTCTCCATAAATGGTGTTTTTCATTTCCAATATCTACCTTATATGGATCACTATAAATACATAAGTACTATATATATAATACCTATATATAAATATACCATGTTTAAAATTATAGATATGATTTAATCCTAATCATGGTAATAGGACCAAAAATACAAAACCGAAATATATATGAAAAACAATGTAGTTATTTCCTAAAACCAGGATTTAACATCGAATTGTTAATAAAAAAGTGATAAAAAGTCACAATTTATTTATATAAAGGATGACATACTTAATTAAGGTTTTTTAGTGGATCTATAAAATACTTATTTTTATTTTATCGGATGATTGAATCTGTATGAAGGAAGTTGAGACTTATGGTAACAGATTTCCAACAAACATTAATTTTCTATGAGAAACATATCATTTTTACAGAATATTAATTTGATGTTCTATATATATTATCCCTAAATTTCTTTTATAGCTATTATACTTAAAAATTATTGGGATTACATATTAATTTTAGGATCTATATTTCATTGGGATTATGATTAAAATGTGACTAATTTGATAATGTATTTAAGTAACAATCTCATACATTATCATTACCTTTTACCATTAAGTATCTAATATAAAAATTGTATGATATACCTCTAAATGATTGTGATGAATTTTATTCTCATATTATTATTAAAAATATTCAAGTAGTAGTATGATATTTATACTCATTGGTACTTAAACACATTGAGTATTTTATTTCAAGATAATATAAATTTATCACTCTCTTCAGTCTGAAATCCATTTTCATCCAAGATAAGTTTTCTAAAATTTTTTTTTTTTCATTTTTAAAACGATTTATTAATTTATTTTTAACTCATGTTTTACTTTTTTCAATAAAAATCAAATAAAAATTTATGTCATTTTCCAAAAACTGGTAGTTTGTATTTTACCAATAATTCAAAAGGAATATTTGTTTTACCATGTACAATATAAATGTAATTTCCCAGTGTAATAGACATTATATTATTTTAAGCATGCATTATAATATTTCAAGGATACATTCAAATAAAATAATTTTAATTCTTTTTTATTTTATAAATTGTTTTTTAATAGAAAATGATATTTTATTTAAGAAATTATTTCTATGGTTTTGAAATATCCCATTATAATTTTTCCATCTTATTTTCAAAGGAACATATTTTCAAAATAATTTTTTGAATTTTTAGTATTAAGAAGTGATTTTAATAAAAAAAAAGTTATTTCTCTTTAGAAATATTCTAAGTGATTTTTCATTAAAAATCATTTTATTTTTTATGATTCTATCCATTGATTATACATATACATTACTAGTTATATCATCCAAGATACCATTCATATTGTTTCTTCAAATGGTTACATTTTATTATGAAAATATTTTTATGAAACCCATTTATCTTAAATATGTTATGACATGATAAAATTATGATGAAACCAAAATCATTTTTCATGGTTAATGATATTATTAATTGTATAAATTATTATGAATCCATTTTAATAACAAATATTATGTTATGATGCTATTTTAATAAATCATGATTACTTTACATGAGTTCTGATATGATGATATGAATAATGTTTTATGATATATTGGAACATGTATATATGTGTTTCATTATGATATGGGTGAGACCTATATATCCCTACAAGTCATTGCGTAATAGTTTATATCTCATACTATTATAATGGGAATCATGTTGATGAGACGATCCACTATGGGAAATAGGCGTGCCCTAATCCACAATGGGAAATATGTGATAAGTCATTATCCACTCTGTTGATGGTCTTTTTATTCACAATGATAAATGAAATTTATTTTTATATATTTATGAGGGATACAAACTTTTATGAAATGATATTACAGTAAATGATAGATTTATATCAATTTTTCACTTGTATGGGACATTTGTTCAAAAATGATAATGTTTTACTCCATTACTTATGTTTATGGGACATTAAAAGTTGTTTATGAAATTTTTATGTTAGATTCATGATAAAATTATTATTTTTTTATATGACTCAATATTATCATATATTTTTTTCTTTTATATTTACCCTTATTAAAGATTGGAGATGTCCCTTTCTTTTGTTTCCTCCCCTGAGTTGTGAAGAATTGTTTGGGTAGGGTATGCCTAAGAGGTGTGCCATATGAGAAGATATTTTTGGGATATTTTGAAGATAATTCATGAAATAATAATGTTTTTTATAGTCTATAACGTCAAAATACATTTATGGTCCTTGAGAGTGTGTTTATTTGATGTATTGAATATTCATCTAAAAATATGTAATATCTACATATGAAAATCTTGTTTTACTGAAATTAGTGTCAAAATATTGGTTTAGATAACCTCTATAAACTGTGATGATGGTAAATTTATATGATCCCTAAGTATAAATCTACGGATATTTCTAGGGATGTCTCTTAGGATTATTCTCATGTAGAGTCAAAGTATGGGAAAATGTCCTGGAATTTCAGTAATGGATATTTTAAGTGGTTAACATGAAATAGAATCCCTATATGGATACTAAAATAGGATATGTATCAAGCATAGAGGTTACTATGGTTTATAACAATGAAATGTGAACATTTAGTTGGAATTTAACATCACCTAGTTCCTGATAATGGGCCTTATTTCACACCAATTTTAAAACTCATGGGGGATATGCTTTGGAGATTCACAATATATTAATGAAAATCCTAAAGGATTTAAATAAATTATGACTATGAATTTATTTGTATAATCCTAAGGTGTAATATATTAAAAATAGTTTTTCATGATTTATAAATCATATTCATTATTTTTCTTGATTATGTAGTTACCCCCTATGAGTTTTTTGACTCACACTATGATTTTTTGTTTTAGATAATGGTGTGAACCATAATTATCTAGATCAATATAGGATGTGATAGAAAATGTGTTGATGAAAAACTTAATGGGATTAAAACTAAATTAAAGAAGATAGTGATTATTCTTTATTAGTTATCATGATATATCATTAACAAATTTCACATTAACCAACTATTGGACACACTAAAGAAGAGAATTGTTGAGTCTGTTGAGTGTTCGGGGTGGAGACCATATAGGAAAGAAGATTTAGTTTCCTATATTTTGATAATGTGAAGATAAAAACCCAATAGGGTGTATTATAGGAACTACAATATGTTTTACATGTGGAAAATAAGGACACAAATCATGTAATTTTAGAGGAAAAATGAAAAGATCTCTTAACTAAATGGATGTGAATAATGGTCTCCCTAATCTATTTTTGAGGGTTTAATTTTTTAAATGTATAATGAATAAGAATTATGAAAATTGATTTCCTAAATGGAATGATCATAAATGGAATCCATATGGTTTTACAATAAATTGTTATACTACTAATGATGAGGAGACTAAAAATGATATATGAAAGGTATGGGATTTTCAAACAAAATTTTTATGTTAAATGTAAGATGAATTATTACATTGTAGTTGATGAATGTCAAGACACGATTAATATTTCATATTTTAGAAATCAGGCATTGAGTAACAATTTGATGAATCCCAGTGAATGGTTTGAGAAGGAAGTTATAATATTTTAGTGTTTATGTATTGGAATTCATGAAATATGTTATATGAATCATGAAATATATGAGAATTACTTAGTATAAGTTTTATGTTAAGGATTTGAAAAAATATATTGAATGGTTCTAATAACCTGGAAAAGTGATTTAATGGAAAAAATTTATTTTTATTTAGGTAATATAACCATTAATATGTTTTTAATGTTATGAAAGTGGTGGTTATTTTTGATGAAGAGATTATTGATACGAATAAATTAAAATGGATAGTATTGAAGATCTTGGAACTAAATAATTATTTATTTGAAATGTTATTTTTGTTATCCATGGTAGATTTTACATCATTATTTAATTAATGGAATATATTCAATAATTTATTGTTTCATTAAAGGAATGAAAACGTATTTATGTTTTCTTTAAGGTTTTATGGTAATTAGGTTTATTACTATGAGTTATGAAAATATAATAAAAATGCATTCACATATTTCATATGTGATAGTAAAGAGATACATTATGATAACTATGGGATTAATGTTATGTTTTTTAGAAACTTTTTAACCATGTTTATGAATTTTGAATATTTTAAATTTTATAAGGTTAAACATATATGGAATATTTTAAGTAAAATTTTGGATGATGTTTTATAATTTAATGTATTACTTCACTATATTACGATTAATGTATAACTTTTTGACACTATTTTGTTTTTTATAATAATTACATATAGAATTAATGAGATGTCATTCTTTTATTGATATTATTTTGTGCATTATACATGAAACATTTATCTCATGTAGTAAAAGATGAAGGGAAATTTGATCATAGTATAACAAAATGAAAATTTTTTCTTATAAAATGGAATGAAATCCATTAATTATATCTTATACTGGGAATTTAAAAACCTCAAGAAGAGGATATTGGAATAAAATGTTTCCTTGTTATCTTCATTTTTAATTATATCGAGGACGTTTTTAACACATCTTTGGTTTATTTATTTGTGGTTGTTAACATTCCCATGCCCATGTTCTCTATCATTCACCATCAACATTTGGGTGTTTTTTTCTTTTCAATTCCACATTTTCACTTCACATCTATGTTCCCCAATTTAGAATCCTAGAATTTGTTATTCCAAATGTCCTTCCCACATATCATTACCTCTTTTCAAGATGAAGTTTGATTAACCAGTTTTATGATGTGGGTTTCCCACAAATTAATTTTAAAATGTTTAACCCCTATTTTCCAAGCGCATGTTAGAATTGTGAAGATGAAATTTTTTATATGCGAAGAATGTAATACCATGAGATTTTTAGAAATGCTTTTATCAAATAAATTTAACCTTTTAAATATTTTTCATTACATGAAATAAAAATTTTATCTTGTATTACATGCAATATTGTGTTTATATTGTGTTACTATATCAACCCATGATTTTCATACATTAATATTATATAATTTTCAATAAATATTCCACACACTATAAAAAAACACCTTAGGACCATAATTGTTTAATGTATTTGGAGATAAGGTACATAGTGTTCAAATTTGTTGACTTATATTCAATATATCCCATAGAGATCTTGTTATTTTATAATCTTTATAAAATTACCCTACGTAAAAAAATTCTTCAAAACCTCAGAGAAAATAACATGAAAGGGTATGCTCAACATCTCAGTCAGTGTAAAAGAAGGAGAGTAAAAATCATAATATGAATATAATTTTATGATAATATGAGCATGTCATTTGAAAAACATACACATTATATCAAAGATCTTAATTAGGTACCATGGAATTAATATTGGTAGTCCATAAGGCATGAGTCATAAATAAATAAAGAACATAATCCATGAGAGAATGAAATCAACATAAGATATAGAATTTTTGTATAAAAATACGAATAGAGAATCATTACCATAATATTCAACGCTCACTGCAAAGGCTATCATAGTGGAATGGGTTCACTCACAAGACCATAATATTAGTTATGGATTATTCCCTATAATGTCATAGTAGAAAATGTATCTTAAAAAATTGGGTTCACTCCCCATTCAAGGCTTGTATATATCATGAGATTTCAATATTTCACCTTCTCATTAGATTGATATATAGGTCCCCCATAACATAATTAAAATCATACATTTTTGTTCCACAATATTATAAGAAAATTATCATATAAAATCCAATGAAATGAAATGCGTTTTATTAAAATTTAATCATATCATAACCTATATAAAAGAGATGGGTTTCATAATAATTTTTTCAGTTAATCATAACATAACAAGTGGAAAAAATAAGTGGTTTTCTTAATAATTTTATCATGGTGAAACGCATATAAGAGAAAGGGGCTTCATAAGCATCTTGTCACCATAACAAATACACCATTAAAGTAGATAATAATAAAGTAATCCTTGAATAATATCCTTAAAAAAGAAAAATTAAAATCAATGGATTTCAACTTAGATATAGAATTATTTATAATGACTACATAGAACATTTATTGAGGAAGATAACATTTCATTACAAATTTCTTGTTAAAACATAAAACATTTTTAAAATCCATTACTTTTAAAATAACATGAAAACATATAAATTAATATTTATAAATAGTTTAAAACATTTATAGCGTAAAATATCCTTTTTCATTTAAAATTACTCTTTTTAAATCATAAATCATTATCAAAATCATTTTCACATTGAAATCATTCAATTAAAATATAAAAAATACAAAATATTAAGGGAAAAAAATTCTTTAAAAATATCATCAAAAAATTTTAACGTAATATTGAATTAATTATATTTTCACAACAATAAGAAATAGATTTCATATCATGAATGTAAAAAATAATCATTTTTTAAATTAATGGTAAATGAAAAATGACCATTTTTTAAAATATTTGCTGAAAAATAATTCCAAAAAAAATCAAAAAAGTTAAACATGGATATAAATTTTTTTGATAAATTTTTTATTAATATTAAAAACATTTTTAAAAACAATTTTAGAAAATATTGTTTTTGGAGGGAATGGGGATTTTGGCCAAAGGGATAAATAATGATTATTTTTATTAAAATAATTTATTTCAATTATTTTAAGTTCCAATGAGTGGAGAAATGGAACTATTACTTGAAATTATAATTAATAAACATATGATAAAAAAATTAATGAGTATCTTTAAAAATGTATTAATATATTTCATCATAAAAAACATAATCATAAAAAATCATGATAAACTATGAGATTGTAACATAAAATTATTATAACTTAGGAAACATTGAATTGTAAGTCCCATGAAAAAAAATAAAACAGATAACATAATTTCATGGGCATAAATATATTAATTATATGACAAGTCAAAAGTTTTGTATATAAGCCTCATAAAATAAGATATTTGTATAACATGAAATATGTGTCAAATAATGCAGATTGAGGCAAAATTTCCATAACACATTAGTAATTTATTGATTTTTAAGAACCAATAAATGATAAAATAAAATGAGAAAATAAATATAATTTAATATATTAGATTAATGATATAACATGTAAAAGGGTTATTATATAGACCACACAAAATAAAAGAGTGTTGAATTTGAAAATGTCTATAAAAAATAAAGGAGGGATAATAAATCCCTTACCTTAATTATTGAATTTCATTTTAAAAATTTTACAATAATGTATAATGAATATAAGATTATTATACATATATTATGTAACCATATTTAAATATTTAATATCATATTTTATTTAATAATAAAAATTTATTACCCATTTATTAACAATTTTTTATTAACATCATGTTTCCTGTAATAACTGCATTGTTTTTCATAAATGTTTTGATTTTTTTTGGGTCCTACTAAAATAATCTGGGTTAAATATTATATATAATAATAATAATTAATAAATAGTCATATTTATTCCTAAACTAATCTTTTTAGGACAATAATTAAAGATGGTTTTGAGAGATGATGTACGGTATGACATGGAGACGATATGCCATACATACGGATGAGTAACATTTCAATTTTCAATGATCATTATAGAACGGTGGTATGTAATATATTATATTAAAATAATTATAATTATATATTAATGTACATATTATTTATTTAAATATACTTATACAAATCATCCATATGGTTTGGTGATGAAAACAGAGTCACATCACTTCACAAAGGCAGCAGTCCATATGTACATGAACAATGTTAGCATCCTTTATTGAGTGAAAATGTAAGAAATAAAATGATAAAATATATTTTCATATTTACAAATATGAAATTAATATCCAAACTATTAAATTTATATCACATATATTTATACTTGTTATCTTCCATGTAAAGCATTATGGGAAAATGAATCGTATCATTTCATGAGGTGGCAGTATGCTCTACACATGAGTGACATTATTGTATTCCATACAGAATGGAATGTAAAGTTTTATATATGATATAATGACTTAGGTGGTATAATTATGATATAAATGTCCTATATATTCTTTTTATCGATCAACATACCCAACCATGAGAGGATGAAGTGGAAAATGGATGATATCAGTTCGTGAGGTCGTAGTCCTCCATACACGTGAATGATGATTTCATAACCCATTTGTTGGAAGTAGATTTTTTTAGGTAATTTAATTTTAATAAAAAATATCATAATGTGGAATCTAATTATTTTATAATATAATAATATTCTAATAATAATTAAAGGATGTTTTTAATGAAGTAAAATAAAAATGCTCGTTGAAATATGTTACCTCTTCCTCAGAGAACAACATTATATTTTCACCAAAATACATCCTTAGATAGATTCCTGAAAAAATTTAGAACTATATTAATATATTAGGGATTTATTAATTTATTTGGGAAGATATTTTCCATGAAAAAATGGGTTGAAGGTATGAAAAGAGAGGAGAGTGAGTGACCTTTTCTATGTGAGGTGATTGACACACTTTTAATTTACAGAAAAAAGGAATTTCCATGTTTTTATCGTGAAAATAGGATTCATAATGGATTGTTATAAATAATATTTAATTATAGGGTTTAAATATTTCCATAAATACATATTTTAGACATATTTTATTATCATTTTAACCATTATATTTTTGTTTGACCCCACATAAACCCATGATTACCTTAACCACATAAAATCATTTTTATTATTTTTACTATTTTTTTTGTAAAAATTATTTTTGAAATTATTATATAATAAAAATTATGATTATTCAAATATGGAATCCATTTCTTAAAATTTAATTAACATTACTAAAAAAATTTAATTCAAAATTTATCCCACAAATGTTGTAAGAATACAGATTTTCAAAGAATGAATGTTCAAATGTTTACATAGTTTTGTTTGTCTAATTTCATTTTCAAATTGAATAAAATGAAATAAATTGGAAAATAGGCATATAATTGAACTATTTTTAACTTTAAAACTATTTAAAATACAATTTTCCTTTATAAATAATTTAAAATAAACGATTGTTTCCAATTAAAAATTATTAATTTTCACAATTCATTAAAAATTATTCTTTTCATGATTTTCAAAAATATTCAACCTAACATAATTTTAAATTTATAATTTAGAAATTTGATTTTATTTTAAAAATAATGATTCTAAATGTGGGAAAGATTAATTTAAAACAAAACTGGTAGATATATTGATGAAATAGGTTTTTGAGAATTCTATTTTTTCAAGAAGAATAATATTTTATATTAAAATTATATCCAACAACAACCACTATATGAATATAAATTAAAATTTAGTCATACATAATATAAAAATTTCATTAAAGCATTCTTCATTTGTGATCATGTTAATTAATTAAAATGGGGAAACATTAAAGATTTTAAAATAGTTTCCTGAAAAAAAACATCGTTTTCATACCAACAAATAAATTTATTCTAAAATCCTATATAAATATGACTAAAAATAACTAACTGTATTAAAAATAATAAAATAATACATATTTTAATTTTAGATGTTATAGGGCATTTTAAATTACTTAATTTATTTGAAATAAATGATAGTTTTATAAAAATTGATAATTTTAACTTTTAAATAAAAATCAATATTTTCTGAAACTCCCAAAATATAACTATATGTTAATTTAGTTACAATGATTTAAAAAATGAAGTAAGTTTTTTATAAAAAAAATTAAAATCTCTCTAAATAATTTATTATATATTTCCTTAAAAAGGAATAAAAATAATTTCTTATAAAAACATATTATTTCGAATATAATTAGTCTACTTAAAAATGACTTATTATTTAAGTAGTTTTTATAAATAAATATATATTGAGTTGGAAATTTATATATTAAATTGATAATGTAGTTAATAGATTTCATACCGACATATTTAATGTGTAGGTTATCATTCTTATATTTAAAATAAAATTATTTCATGGTTCATTATTGATTAGTGTCATGTATCATGCAGAATTTAAAAGTAACTGATTATTGCATGTTACACATGATAAACTTCGTGATTATTATAAATAAATCTATAATCAATGTTGAATGTAATAAAAAATATATAATATAATAAATTCATTTGAAAAAAAATTACAAAATCTCAGGGGTGTTATATTATACCCCAGTTAAAAAGAATTTTCCCCTCAAAATTATTCTCGTTCATCAAAGGTTTAACATTTGAAAAATTCTTCATAGACACTAAAAACAGAAAAATTAATAAGAAAACATCATTTAAATAGGTATATTTTTAAATATCAAGGTTACCTACTATAACTCACAAATATGATTCCACAAAGGATAACATAGGTGGGAAGTGAATATTTGGACATGGAAGACATTCACAAATAATTCTAGAGAGTGATGTAGATCATTAATAATAGGAAAGTGGGTTATCTATATAAAGCTAATGACCAATGTCTATATACCCAATAGGTGTGAACAGGGTCATCAATGTCATAAAAATGATGATAATATGACAATATTTATTTTCAATGTCACGACTCGTCCTCGGGACCCATGCCGTGACAACCCCAAGCCTGCCTTCCATAGGCCAGGGGCTGGCGACTAGTACCAAAGGCGTAAATCCAAATAAAAGGGAAGGAAATTCCTTTATGTAAGGAAACAAACACCACAGAGTATTCAAGTTTATGTAAACACTAAGTAAACTGAGTACACAAGTAAGTGATGAAATGTAAATGGGCCAGTATACAAACCCAACTGAAAGTACAGTACAACTGAGAAAAAGGAAGTAAAACAGCTGAAAGGTAAGTATCAACCACCGAGTCGTCCTCCGGAACTCCCACCTGTAGGGTGGGTACATAAATTCTCGTTAGCTCCTCGGGTCCAGCTGTCTGCTCTGAGTACGTCCCACCAAGTTGTCCACCTCTAGGTATCATCCCACTCCACAAGCCTCAACTATGATTAGCGTTGTCTATTATCTACAACCAACAAAACGTAGTGCAGGCATAGACCATGCATTGGTGAGTATACGATACACAGTAGAGACCTCGAGACCCCCGAAGGTCTCTCGATATCCACAAAGGATAAACCATAGGAAAGATACAAAACATGAAGTATCAACCGTATCCACATAGGTATATGACCATAAATATACTAAAGTCATCAATTCCATTTCTTCTCCAACTCACAAGCTCAAGTGAAACCCGGTCGACACAGGAAAGCACAACCCAATCCACACAGGAAAGTACAACCCAATCCACACAGAAAGTACAAACCAAACCACACAAGAAAGTACAACCCGGTCCACACAGGAATGTACAACCCGGTCTACACAGGAAAATACAACGCAGTCCACACAGGAATGTACGACCCAGTCCACACCGGAAAGTACAACCCAGTCCACACAGGAAAGTAAGTCAATCATTTCAATGATAAAGATTGAAAATCAAGACTCAGATCACACAGGTATACATCATTTGCAAAGAAAAAGAGATGATCAGATGTAGTTACTGATTCATCCAGCTGGGACCCACATAGGATACATGACCAGCTAAGCTGTCGGACCCACATAGGATACTAGTCCAGCTACTCTGTCGGACCCATGTAGGATACTAGAACATAGGTTAATACTGTTGGAACCACGTAGGATACAAGTATAGTAGTCGTCACCGCCGAACCCATGAAGAATTCCAGTACGATTGTCGTCGTCGTCGAACCCACGAGGGATTCCAGTACAAAATTCTTCACCGTCGAACCCACAGAGGATTCCAGTATGGAAGTCATTGCAGTTGTAGCCAGCTCTAGGGTTCCCACACAGAGCATGCTCGATTCTTGGGAGGGTCCTTTCCACGAGCCAAGGGGGGGGGGGGTCGATACATCAACTGACACGTAGTCTGGAGTTAATTTATACCAATGTTCTGTATCTTCAATAGGAACACAACTTGATAGACGACTTGTCAATCGGACGACCGGTCTGAGAGTTATTGGCGTTTTCTTTCCAGGTGCCCGGTTGGTTTTTTAGTCAAAACCAACCCGACCATACTCCAACTGTGCCCAAACCTCTAGAGGAGTAATAAAAAAGGTTTGTCTCACTGAGAGAAAACCAACAAGGTCGACGGCACGTCATTCAGATGTCTGGAGCTCAAGTTATAGTTCTTTCCACTCCGAAGGCCCGGTTGGTTTCGTGTTCAAACCATCCAGGCCATACCGAACATTCTCCAAAACCATGAGTGTAATAAAAGATAACTACCATCTCAATCCAAGGATCGCATCGCAACATACAGTGCCTCAATCAGAGGTCTGTATCCCATGTTACGGGCATTTGAACGAATCTGGCCGATTTTAGGGGGGTTTGGGCCCGAACCGACCCGGCGCAAGACCCCCTGGGTCGGCCCGAACCGGGGTGACCCGCCCCGGGTCCAGGTCCGTCCCATTAAGGCGAGGCCCGCCCCGGCGCGGGCATCCCGGCCCAGTGCGGTAGTTCCGGCCCGCGCGGCTCGGCGCTGGCCGAGCGGACGCAGAAAGGGGGGGGGGCGCAGAGCCCCCCTTGTTTTGTAATGGCGGTCTCCACATGGGGGCCCCCTCCTTTTCCAGCCAGGGGTGATGACCCCTGGATCTTCCAAAAACAGCCAGCTGAGTAGGCCGGACGGTGTGCTATCATGGGACCCCCTGCGGGTCCCACCTTCCACGCGCCGGCGGCCGGGGGTTCCGGCCACCCCTCCCTGCACGGCCGCAGCCTTGTCCGACCGGCGTCGCGCGACGGCGCCACGCCCCTCTGCCGCGGCCTTCCCCGACAGCGGCCCTTCGCGATGCTTCGGCGCTGTGTGATGGTGTCGCGGCCCGTCCATGGCCGCGTCTTCCTAAGGCTTCACCGGCACGGCGTGACGGCGCTGCACACTTTCGCCACGTTCATCCTCGTTTTCGTGCGGTGTCGTTGCACCGTGCCACTTCCGTTCCAAACCACGTTGATGATCAATAACAAGCGGAGGAGGGTCAGTTGTGTTCTTGCAGTCCGGACCCCTCCCATTAATTTTATAGCAAGCAGCTAAAGAAGTCAACGTTGGATGGAAAAAGAATATTCATGAACACAAAACCAAAACCCTACCTCAAAGAAGGCGTTCTTCGGTGTTGCGGTAGATGGCATCGTGGTAGACGGGCGTCGTTCCGTCAACTTTGGGAAGGATGAAGCTGAGGGTGGCGTTGGCATTCTTCATTCATTATTGGAGTAAGAGGAATGTTCTCCATGTGATGGGCGTCGTGCTTCGCTGCTAGCGTTCCGCCGCTTGAAGAAGCCGTCCAGAACTCCTCCCCCTAGCCTCCTTTAAATAGGAGTGGTGGGTTCGTGACTGGCACACAAGACATAAATGGGGGATTTATGACCTAGTGCCCCACCAAATTAATCTGCTGCGGAGGAACATTAAAAAGGGTATGAAGGATCCTCATTAATTAACATGTTTGAATTAAAATAAAGAGATGGAGAGAAGGTTTCTCATAAACATTAGTGGTTGACATGTGTTAAAGAGAGAGAGAGAGAGGGTGAGTTACAAATTAATGGGGGGTTTCCCAACTTTAAGAGAGGTTCGAGGAATTTAAAAAGTTGGGGATCGTGTGGGGCCCACCTCGCTAATGTCCTATCAAGAGGAGTTAGGATTTAGTGGGTCCCACCTCAACTTCCACATGTAGGTTATAATTATATAGACTAAAAATAAAATCGCAGCACGTATTTTATTTCACTCCTTAAATAAACCACTTCATTTTTAACAACACCTCCCAAGCAAACGCAACTCCAGTGAAAGTATCCTTAAGTAAAAACCGGTGTTGCGGTTTCATCGGTGCCCTCGAATTTCGATTCCAAGCACCGGTTCAAAATTTAGAAAAACCCGCTCGTTCGTTCACTAAACGTACCGGAGCTAAACTTTAGAAATTGACTATGGGCACACCGGGCCTCGGAATAAGGTGCCGTCAGAAACTGTGTACTCGTAAAATCCCATATAAAATTAAGAAAAAATTTCCTTGAAATTTTTTGATCTTTAAATTACTCCTACCTCAGATATTTACATCCCCGTAAAGATACATCACAAACTAGGGGAAGAAATGAATGTACTGATCACGTATCTGAGCCTCCCGCTCCCAATAGCTCTCATGAAGGTTCCTGTGTTTCCACCTAATGCGCACTAGAGGTATAGACCATCCATGAAGGATCCGCTCTTTTCGATCCTCAATCTCCACTGGGACCTCTACAAAATTCGCCCTGTCATCGATGTCTAGATCCACATGGTCGATGATATGCATCAAGTCATGCACGTATCTCCTTAGCTGAGATACGTGGAATACGTCATGCACCCGATGCAACAGAGGTGGTAGAGCCAAGAGATATGCCACCTCACCTATCCTGCTGAGAACCTGGAATGTTTCGATGAAGCACGGAGATAACTTGCCGCCGTGGCTAAATCTCCATAATCCACTTCGAGGTGAGACCCATAAGAAAACATGGTCGCCATCCTCGAACTCTAGTGGCCTCCACCTCCTAACATCATAGGACTTCTATCTACTCTGTGCAGTCCTCATCCACTCTAGGATGATCTGAACCTTCCCCGATGACGCCAGAACCATCTTTTGGTCTACACATAATCACTCCAACACTATCCACAAAGGATATCTGAAAACGCGACCAGCTATTTTCTCTCCACTCCTAACAGCTGAAGGCCCTATCTCATACCAAGATCATCCGCTACAACATTCCCCTTCCCAGGAGTATAACCTGTCTCAATGGAATAGTCCTAGAGGAACTCAAGCCATCGCTGCTATCTCAGGTTCATGTCCATCTGAGAAAATATATACATGAGAATATTGAGTTGGTAAGAACCGTACACCGTTTGCTCGACGAACAATGGGTGCGACTAGCCATATGTAAGAACTTAACCCCACCCTTCTTTGTCTACGATCTATAAGAGCTACTGAGATTCCTCCTCTTTCGAAAATAGAAATCTGGTCTCATCCCCTGGATGAACCACATCCTTTTCCTAATATAGTCAATCCTAACATGAGTGGTACTATTTCATGCCATGGACGACATCGTAAGGCCTCAACGCTACTACCAAGAGATCAAACTGTTACTCTCGCCTCCAAGGGTTGAGTCACACTGTTGGAAGCAGTGTGTGATCACTAGGTCTCCACAAGTAGGAATCTCAAAAGAGAGGGTCAAGTCAATGGTTTTAACTAAAACCTCTCAGTATAAATTAAATAAAAATTATATGGAAGAAAATTTCATAAGAACAAGTGTCTTTTATTACTGCAGCTCAAGGTACAAAGACACAAATCATCCACAAACAAACATCAACAAGGCTAGAAGAAACATGAACAATATTCTCCATGTCTAGAGCTAGTCCCACTCCTATCCATCTGCTCCCGGAGCTCCATGATTATAGGCCTCAATTTCCTGAAGCTGATCTCTCCCATGTCCACCCATTCCTTGCAGTCGGGGTGGTCTTCCTAGTGGTGGTGGTGGTAGGGCCACAATGCATCGCCCACCACCTGCTACTCGGCCAGCTCCTCTGCCTTGTCTGCCTACTCCCTGCAGACCGTCACAGTCGAACCTCTTCTTGGGAGGTCCCTCTACCGCCTTCTGTTCAACTGCATGGTGGGTCAGGCAGTCTTGAGCCATGTGGCCCTGTCCACCGCATGTATAGCATTGCCTGCTCCTCATATAGCTGGCTCTATTCTCAGTACCTCGCACAACCAACCCTATTTCACGAGATTTCTCATCTGATGGTATTTCCCGCTTGGTCCTCTGCGTCCTCTGTCTACTGCCGGCTGTAGAAGACTCAACGGCGAGTCGTCTTGTGGAGGGTCTCGCCACTGGTGATTGCTCGGCGAGAAAAATTTCCACTCGAAGGGCTCTCCCCAGCACCTCTGCCTACGTCGGGATATTGAGGGAGATCATCGAAGCCCTAATCTCGTGCCTCAGTCCCTGGTCGAAGGTCTGGGCCCAGAAGAATGGGTCTTGTACCATGTCCGTGGAGTAGAACGAGAGGTCAGTAAACCTCACCGAGTACTGGGCTACCGTCATGATGCCCTTCCACAGCTATAGTAACTCCTGAATGCGCACCGCCCGGAGGGTGGATGGAATGAACTTCGAGCGGAAGAGGCTCTCAAAGTCCAACCAAAGGAGAGATGCCTCGTCGTGCTCCTAGAGCATCAGGCTCCACCATCTACCTGCTGCCACATGCAGGAGACTCGCCGCAAGGATCACCATGAGGTCAGCTGGTGTCCCTACTAATCTAAAAACTCGTACAACAGCCTCTAGCCAATCCTTGGTTGCCTGATGGTACGTATCCCCACAGAACCTGGGCGGTCTCTGACGCGGAAACTCATACAGTTCATAAGGCGACGTGCACTCTCAGAAGCTGGGACTGGTGGTATCGGTGGCTCGGTGGATAGAGGTATCGTCGGTGCCTCCGCTGTAATTGGGCCCTGCACCGAGGCCTCGTCGCTCGGTTGGCTGTCATCTCGCACAAAGCATGGAACCCTAGCTGGCTGCAGTCGTGGGGCCATCCTGAAATGACACAGGTACGCCACGGTTAAATAGTATACCTGGTGAGATGACACAAAGTAATCACAAAGAAAACTTTTTAAACACACATGCAATCAATGTTTTTGTGTATTGAGTCAGAAATCAGAAATCAGTGTCCTGGTGTATGGATGCGTCAGGCATCGCACCTACACTGGACACCCTGGACTGATAACCACACTGAATACCCTTAACACTATTTCTTCACATAGAAGAAAGTTCAGAGTCCTGAGTTCTGCAGTATAACCGAACTCCTCTGATACTAATTTTTCACGACCCGTCCTCGGGACCCGTGTCGTGACTACCCCAAGCCCGCCTCCCATAGGCCAGGGGCTGGCGACAAGTACGAGAGGCATAAATGCCTATATAAGGTAAGGAATTTCCATTATGTAAGGAAACAAAAACCACATAGTACGCAAGATGAAGTAAACACTAAGTAAACTGAGTACACAAGTAAGTGCTGGAAAGTAAATTGGCCAGTATACAAACACAACTGAAAGTATAGTACAACTGGGAAAAAGGAAGTACAACATCTGAAAGGTACACAAAAAACACTGAGTCGTCCTTCGGAACTCCCACCTGTAGGGTGAGTATAGATAGTCTCATCAGCTCCTCAGGTCCAGTCGTCCGCTATGAGTATGTCCCGCCAAGTGGTCCACGTTCAGGTACCGTCCCGCTCCACAAGCCTCAACTATGATTAGCGTTGTCCGTCATCTGCAACCAACATAACATAGTTCAGGCATAGCTCGTGCAGGGGTGAGTATACGATACACAGTAGAGACCCCTAGACCCCTGAAGGTCTCCCAAAATCCACGAAGGATAAACCATACGAAAGATACAAAATAGGAAGTATCAACTGTCTCTACTTAGGTATATTCCCATACGTATACCTAAGTCATCAATTCCAATTCTGCTCCAACTCATGAGCCCAAGTGAAACCCAGTCCACACAGGAAAGCACAACCCAATCCAAACAGGAAAGTACAACCCAATCCACACAGAAAGTACAACCCGGTCGACACAGGAAAGTACAACCCTGTCCACACAGGAATGTACAACCCAGTCCACACAAGAAAGTACAACCCAGTACACATAAGAAAGTACAACCCAGTACACACAGTAAAGTACAACCCAATCCACATAGGAAATTAAGTCAATCACATCAATGAAAAAGATTGAAAATCAGTACTCAGCTCACACAGGTATACATCATTTTTAAATCAAAAGAGATGATCAGTTTTAGTTACTGATTCATCAAGCCAGGACCCACATAGGATACTAGACCAGCTATGCTGTCGGATCCACGTAGGATAGTAGTCCACCTACTCTGCCGGACCCATGTAGGATACTACAACAGAGGTCAATACTGTCGGACCCACATAGGATACAAGTACATTAGTTATCACCGCAGAACCCACGGAGGATTACAATATGGTTGTCGTCATCGTCGAACCCATAGAGAATTCCAGTAAAAAATTCTTCACCGTCGAACCCACGGAGGATTCCAGTACGGAAGTCGTTGCAGTCGTAGCCAGCTCTAGGGTTCCCGCACACAGCATAATCGATTCTGGGAGGGTCCACTCCATGATCCAAGGGGGGATCGATACATCAACAGACACGTAGTCTAGAGTTAATGTATCCCAAAGTTCCGTCTCATCAATAGGAACTCAATGCAAAATATGGCGCGTCAATCGGATGCCCGGTCTGAGAGTTATTAGCATTTTTGTTCCAGAGGCCCGATTGGTTTTTAAGTTAAAACCAACATGACCATACTAAAACTATGTCCAAACATTGATAAGAGTAATCCAAAAGTTCCATATCATTGAGAGGAAACCAAAAAGGTCTACGGCATGTCAATCGGACGTCCGGAGCTCAAGTTATAAGTGTTTCTACTCCGAAGGCCCGAATGGTTTCATGTTCGAACCAACTCGATCATACCCAATGTTCTCCGAAACCTTGAGTGTAATATACCAAAAATACCATCTCGATCCAAAGATCGTATCACAATTGATGGTGCGTCAATCGGAGTTCCGTATCCAATGTTACTAATGTTTGAATGAATCTGACTGATTTTAGGGGGTTTTGGGCCCGAACCGACCCGGCCCAAGACCCCCTAGGTCGGCCCGAACCGGGTCGACCTGACATGGGTCCGGTTCCGGCTCATTAGGGAGCAGCCTGGCCCGGCACGGGCGGCCCAGCTCGGTGCGGCCGGTCCGGCCAGGGAAACTCGGCGCTGGCCGAGCGGGGCGGCTCAGCGCTGGCCGAGCGGACGCGGAAAGGGGGGGGGGCAAGCTTCCCCCTTGTTTCTTAACGGTGGCCACCACGTGGGGGCTATCTCCTTTTCCAGCTAGGGGTTACGACCCCCGGATCTTCCGAAAAGGGCAGGCCATGTTGGCCTGCCGTTGTGCCACCATAGGACCCCCTGTGGGTCCCGCCTTCCATGCGCCGGCGGCCGGTGGTTTCGGCCACCCCTCCCTACACCGCCATGGCCTTAAGAAATGACCTTGTCCGACTGGCGCGGCGCGACGGCGTCGTGCCCCTCTGCTATAGCCCGCACCGGCCATGGCCCTTCATGATGCTCCGGCGCGGTGCGATGGCGCCGCGGTCCTCCGCCGCGGCACGTCCTTGGTCGCCACTTCCTAAGGCTTCGTCGGCGCGGCAAAATGACTCCGCACACTTTCGATGTGTTAATCCTCGTTTCTGCGCGGTGTCGTTGCACCGTTCCGCCTCCGTTTCAACCCATGCCGATGATCAACAACAAGGGGAGGAGGGTTGGTCGTGTTCTTGTGGTCCGGACCCCTCCCATTAATTCGATAACAAGAAGATAAATAATTTAACATTGGATGGAAAAAGAATATTGATGAAAACAAAACCAATCCCCTTCCTCAAAGAAGACGTTCTTCGGTGTCGCGGTAGACGGCGTCGCGGTAGACGGCGTTGCGGTAGACAGGCGTCGTTCCGTCAATGTCAGGAAGGATGATGCCGAGGGCGGCGTCGGCATTCTTTATTCTTCATTATAGGAAGAGGAAAACTCTCCATGTGCTGGGTTCTGTGCTTCGCTACTAGCATTTCGCCGCTTAAAGAAGCTGTCCAGAACTCCTCCCCCTAGCCTCTTTTAAATAGGAGTGGTGGTTTCATCGTTGGCACACCAGACATAAATGGGGTATTTATGACATAGGGCCCAACCCAATTAATCTGCTGCAGAGGAACATTAAAAAGGGGAAGAACGATCCTCATTAATTAAACACGTTGGAATTTAATTAAAGAGAGGGAGGGAAGGTTCCTCATAAACATTAGGTGTTGACATGGATTAAAGAGGGAGAGAGGGTGAGTTACAAATTAATGGGGGGGTTTTCCAACTTTAAGAGAGGTTGGAGGGATTTGAAAAGGTGGGGCTCGTGTGGGGCCCACCTCACTAATATCCTATCAAGAGAAGTTAGTATTTAGTGGGTCCCACCTCAACTTCCACACGTAGGTTATAATTACACAGAGTACAAATAAAATTGCAACACGTATTTTATTTCACTTTTTAATTAAACCTCTACATTTTTAACAACACCACCTGAGAAAACGTAACTCTAGTGAAAGTCTCCTTAAGCAAAAACATGTGTTTCGGTTTCATCGGTGCCCTCAGATTTCGATTCCGAGCATCGGTTCAAAAGTAAAAAAAATTCCACTCATTTGTTCACTGAACATACCCGAGATAATCTTCGGAAATTCATTACGGGCACACCGGGCCTTGGAATCAGGTCTCGTTAGAAACTGCGTACTCGAAAAATCTCAAGGAAAATTAAGAAAAAAATTTCCTTGAAATTTAAAGGTATTTACTTTCAATATCCACTTCATAATGATGTTGTACATTCATGAGAATATATTTTTAAATGAGTAGAGTCTAATCCTTTGGATGTTTCATGATCATTTACCACTTAATCTGATACTCCAAATAATGAAGCTGAATTGTTTATGCTTGAAATACTACAAGATCCTAATATCTATAAATAGAATGATAATTCATTACAGAAATATTTATTTATAATTACAAAAAAATGATATTCAAAATTTATGCACCAATAATCATATGTTGAGATAACATATTAATCTCTAATATATATTAAAAAATTAACCTTAAGAAATTATATTAATTCTAAACCTTATCACACTTTCAAAATTGAAAATTTATATAGGTATATAAATTTATTAAAATAAACATTACATTGATCCTAAAATTATCATAAAGTATCTCTTGATGGTTATATACTAAATATAAGATTACATTAATCAAATATTTTCTTCAATCATTTTAATGACCAGAATTACCTTAAAACTACAATGAAAACATACAAAATTACTCATTCCGTGAATAAAATAAAGTATTATTTAATACTTTCCATAAATATAATAATGCTATAAACTCCATGAATGATAACATAAACCACTTTTTCAAAAAAATCATTCATTAGTTCCAAGAAAAGTAGTGTTTTCCACTTTAATTAATCTATATAAATCATATCATTATCAGAATATCATTATCTCAACATTAGGAACATATTAATGTTTATAATTCACTAAATCATATTTTTTAATGAATTCCATCTTCATATTAAAACACATTTCTAGGTCATTAACACCATTAAATATATTCTTTCAAATACATAATGAAAAACATATACTGAACAATCCTTATATATTACATAATTCTTCAATTCCAACACAAAAAACATCAATAATTCTACTTCACTCTTAAACCATGGATATGGATGTATCATTTTAATCATTAAAACTTCATTCCATCCATATATCATTTTCAGTATCTTCATCCTCAGAAATATAAACATTACTCATATAACTATGTCGATTCTATTTATGGGATTTCCCCTTAGGACTTGACTTTCATAATTACCATACATTCCACATTTATAACATTAAATAGTTCATGATAAATTTGGGGGACCATTATAATTACTTATTATATTAACCAAACTGTTCATTATTCATTTGTATTTACATTCTTTATGTCATTGTTTTTCACACCCAAAACATCTTCATGTCCCTATATTAATTTCCCTTGTGAACTTCTTCCCAAATTCTCAAAATATATGAAACTAAATCTTCATTTCTCTATTGTATCTACTACCTAGACTCTCGAAGAACTCTATCCTTGTCTTCTTTTTTGATTCAGAAAGTTGGTTAGGATTCATGTTTTCAATCATGATCTATTATAAATAATTTGGAATATTCTAAATATCATACAATGTAATCAATATCTCATTATGAAAATCATCAAAAAAAATTCCACAACCTTTATTTGTAACCATGTTTCTCTAGTTCCCACCATTGAAAAGAATCAAAAATTATAGTGTGAGAAATAATGATCATGATATAAAACTATAGAGTCTAAAATATTATTTATAGTAGGTGTAAAACATGACACCTTAGTGTTTACATATGACACTTTATGTTTATCCTAGGTCCTTTATGATCATTATTTAGTATAAATCAATCATTATGGTTCATAAGTAGTTTGTGAATTTCTAAATAACATTCCTTAGGAGTTTAAAACCATGTGCGCTATAAGAACTATTATCATGCAACAAGTGACGCTTGAGTTTGGGTCGAATATTCCTTTTAGAGTTAATACCTGTATGTACCTCTATACAAGATCCACATCCACATGTAGTATCCATAAATGGATGTAATTTTTTAGAAACCACTTTCTCTATCCTTTATAGGAATTCCAGGATATTTTCTTCCGCGTTGACTCATCATTAGACATATCCTTATAGAAAATCCTAGAGAAAACATTAAAACTTTCATTGCGGATCTCAATGACTTTTTCTCATCCTAGTTTCTAATGTTTTACTAAACCTATCATTTCATACCAGATTTAGTGAACCAATCTTTTCAAACATGGATATTACATTTTTTTAAATGAATATTAAATATATTATATAAAAACACTACTGAGGACCACACTAGTTTAGTGTGTCGGGAGAGGATGTACACAAACTTCAAATTTGGTGAATAGTCCTAAATATATCCAATAAATATCTTATACTTCAGTAGTCTTCACAAACATGCCATAAAACCATTATTTTTATCATGGGAACTGAAACATAACAATGGGTGACCTTAGATGTATATTATTGCTAAAAAAGGAGATACATAAACATAACATGAACATAATTGTATCAGAACAAGTGAATAACATTTGAATACCATACCCTAAATATCAACGATTATAATCATAAGTCATGGAATAAATATAAGAATTTCATAAGACATGAATCATAAGGAAATAAAAGAACATGATCAATGAGTGCCTAAAATTGACATAATATATTGAATTGAGTAATACACATAATCATACAAAATCATTTCCACGGTATTGAAGTCTCACTATTAAGGATATCATAGTGTAATGCATTAACTCCATAAACCATCATAGTAGTCAATTTTCACTCCCAATACCATCATAGAATACAATTCCCCTTACAGAATTAGGTTCACTTCTCATCCTAGTCCTACCTATCTCATGAGATATTAATATTTACCCAATATATTGGAGGGAGATATATGTACCACCTATCACATAATGGAAATTATATATATGTGTGCCACATTATCAAAAAACATTCATCATATCACATCTCTTGAAATGAAATGGTTTTCTAATACATTTCATCAAATCATAACTTTTGGAATAGAGATAGGTTCCATAATCATTTTATTATTCATAATATCATGATCATTGGAAAAAATGAGGGTTTCTTAAGAATTTTATCATGGTATACCCTACATAGGGGAGACATGTTTCAAAAAATATATTCTCATCATAAGAAGAACCCATTTATAGAAACAATATGGATGGTATCTTTGGATCATATCTCCTGTAAAACATAATTAACTTTAAAGGAAGTCATTTTGATAGATTACTACCGATGTTTCTTGAGGAAAACAAATTTTTCTTGAAAATCACATTTTGAAAAAAAATATTTTATAAATAATTTTATTTGAAAATAAACATTAAAATAATAAACTAATCATTATAAATAATTTAAAACATTTCTTGAGGAAAATATCATGTCCGATTTGAAATAACACTTTTTAAATAAAAAATCCATTTTTAAATCCTATTACCTTTAAAATAACTCATTTAAAATATATAAAAAATTCTAAAATATTATGGAAAAAATTTTCATTGAAAATATTATTTATAAATTTAAAGTTAATTATAATTTCTTTTAGTTTTCATAATAGCATTAAATACTATTAATTTTATCCATGTTAAAACAAATATTCTTTTCACATATACAATAAAAGAAAAATTGTCATTTGGTAGAAACAAAATTAAATTTATATTCTAAAAGATTTTTAATATTTTTAATATAGTTTAAATTTTATTTACAAAAATATTCGAATAATATCAAAAACATTATTTGTTAAAAAAATTGGAAAACATGTGTTTGGAAGAAAAAATATCTTCGTCCAAAGGGTGAAACAAAGATAATTTTTCTTTAAAAAATTCTAAATTATTTTAACTAACAAAGAGTGTGAAAATTTCACTATAGAGTTTAAATATCATTAATAACTAGAGGATAATAAAATTAAAGGGCTTATTGATAAATGGATTATAGCAGTTAATCATCTAAAACATAATAGTCTGCAATCTCAAAAAATGTTGAGATTGTAACATAATGTTTTTACCACTTTGGTAGAATTGTATCTTAAACCCCATGAAAGGATAAAAATAAATTATTCTCATAATATCATTAGAATAAATAAATTCACTATATTAAATTATATTACTATTTATATACACCTCATAAAAAATATAGGTTCTTAAATTGGCATATGCCTCAAAGAAAGAATTTGAGACAAAAAACTTGCACAGCTTTAGTAATCATTTGACTCAAAAATACCAATAAATAATAACCTAAAATGAAACATAAAATATCATAAAATTTTTTGTATTCATTTTATTAAATGTAAATGGGTATTTATATACACCACACAAAATAAATTAGATGTGATTTTTCATATGTCTCCTAGAAATAAAATGAAATCTAGATATCTCTTACCTTAAAAATTGACTTCCTTCATACATGTTTAAACCACCTCAATAACAAATATTTTTTTATAAATATAATATTTTATAATAATTATTTATATTATATCATATATTATTGAAATATTCTATTTTTTACCAATTTATTAATGATGTATTGTTAAAATCTCATTTCAGGTAACTCGCACTTTATTTTTTGTATATGTTTTTATTTGTTTTTTTCAGTCTAATTACATTGATAATGGTTCCATATTATAAAAATATTAATCACAAAATAATTATAATATATATATGACAATTATACTTCTGTGACTAATCATGGGATATGGGTTTTATAAATTAAGTACGTTATAATTATAGAGACAGTTGTCCATACATACACATGAGTAATGTTTCCATTTTTCAACGATCATTATAGAAATGAGTAAGTAAATAAATATTTTTTAAGAATGATAATAATATAATAATATCACATTATTTATTTAAATATACATATATATATCATCCATCTGGTGTGGTGATGAAAAAAAATGTCAACTTTCATTTTGAAGGTTGTAGTCTGCACGTACATGAATGATGTTATCATCTATCAAGGATTGAAAATGTAAGAAATAAAATAATATATAATATTTTAATAATGAAAAATATTTCATTAATATAATAATTATATTATTTATATCATATATAATTATCCTTGTTGTCTTCCATGTAATTGTTTTTGGAAAAGTGATTCACATTGTTTCATAAGGTGTTAGTCCTCCAAACACGTGAGACATGTTATCATATCCCCTAAAGAATGGAAATTGACAAGGTGTATATGATATAATTACTCAATAGATATAATAAATATATATATATATATATATGATATATATTCATTATATACATCATCATAACCATTTTTTATATTTTGTTACGGAAAAATGAATGACATTAGTTAATGAGGCAGTAGTCCTTTATATAGATAAATAATGATTTCATACATATTTGATGAAAGTGGATATGGTTTTAGATATTGACATTAAAATAATAAAATATAATTATTAGTAATACAAAAATGATATTATATCATAATTTTTTAATAATAATTCTATAAGGTGGAGAGTGAGATATAATAAAAAATACTTGCTGAAGAACATTACCTCTTTTATAGGGATCCTCCTTCGATTTTCTCCAAAGCCTTCCTATAAAATATTAATGACCAAAATAGTCCATCAAAAATGGGATAAGGGATTTTGGATTGCGATCATGGTAGGTATATTCTGTACCAGTTTTTTTAATGTTTTAATAAGAGGGGATTGTGGGTGGCCTTTTATATTTTAATTTAGTGGAACACTTGAAATTTTTCAAAAATAAAAATGTGTACCTATAATTTTCAATACATGAATGATTATTATAAATAATTATAAATAATAAGTTCCAAATTTTTTTACAAAAATAGTTTTTATGTAATTTTATAAGTCATTTTAATGTTTATAATTTTAGTTTCACCTGGGATAAACAAATTTTTTCTTTTACTGTGGTAACTAATTTTTACTATTTTTACAATTAATTTTGGTAGAAAATTAATTTTAACTTATTATAATATTTAAAATATTATGAATCCAAATATCGAATAAATGTTTCAAAATTCAACTAAAATAAGAAGAAATTTTTGTTTAAAATTTAATCCAGTGGATGCGAAGAGAATGAGGGTTTTCAAAGAGAAAATGTTCAAAAGTTTACAATGTTTTTTATATCCAATTTCAATTTTAAATTAATACATTGAAAAAATGGTATTAATTGATATTTTATTGAAATAATAATACTTTAAAACCAATTTATAATATATTTTTTCATTAAAATAATTTAAAACAAAAAGAATGTTTTCAATTAAAATTCAATATTTTTAACTCTTAATAAAAAAATATTAACCATTTTAGAAAAATATAAAAATATGACACCAATAATATATTGAAATTTTGATATAAAATATAATATTAATTTTGAAAATTTATTTTTCTAAAATTTTAAAAAACTAAATTTAATAAAATCCCACAAATGTGATTAAAAAGTGGTTTTTTAAGAATTATATATTTGCAAACACAATAAGATTGTATATTAAATTTGTGTCTAATAATAATAATTGTAGGAATATAAATTAAAATTTATTGATATATAATCTATAAATTTCATTTAAGTCAATCATCATTAGTGATTGTTTTATTTAATTAAAATGGCTAAACATTATGCATTTCAAAACAGTTTTCAGAAAAAAAACATTTTTTATTCCAAAAAATTGTTATACTAAAATCTATTATAAATAACATTACAAAATAATTAAGTGTAATAAATATTAATAAAAAAAGTTATGTTACATTAAAAAATAAATTTTAATTAAAATTACATATTTTATTGCGAAGAAATTTAATTTAAAAAAAACTTTAATTTTCACTATTAACTAAAAAATCAATATTTTATGAAATTTACAAAAATATCACCATAAGTTAATTTTGATATGATAATTTCAAAAATTATTTTCTTTTTATTAAATCAATTTTCTAAAATATATAAAAATTGAAACTAATATTTTTTATAAAAATAAAAAAAATTATGAAAACATATTTTGTATGAATGTAATTATATTAATAAATATTGAATCATTATTTACTCAAAATTTATAAATAAATTTACATTTATTAGAAAATTTAAATATATATTTCATAAATTATTTAATAACAGTCATTCATAAATATTTTATAGCTAGGTTATAATGTTCATATTTAAAATGATATTATTCCATGGTTCACTAACGTTTGTTGTCACGTATCATCCACACTTCTGAATAATCTCTCTGTGGCGATTAACACAAGCTAAAATCGATATTGTCTAAAAGACAAGATATACTCAATGTTGCATGTTACTCGAAGTATAAAATATATTAAATACATTTGGAAAATAAATATTTCACAAAATATCACGGTGTTACAGTTACAATAAACATTGGGTATAGATTCCCTAGCATACAACATTGATTATAAATGAAATGTTGCATAATTTTAAAATATTATTATTTGATTCGATAGTAATAATTATTCCATTGAAATTGTGGGTATGAATGAAATTTACAAAATTACTAAAATATATGGTTTAAAACTTTATTTATAATTAATTCATAGGTTACCAATTAATTAGAAATGAAAGTAAAAATAATTTGAAAATAAATAAAATACTTCTATAAAATAACTATTTTTATGCACAAAAATGTGTTTTACCTCAATAATTTAAGAAAACTATAGTTTAATGATTTTAATTAGATTTTTATATTATATATTGAATTGAATTTTCAAACTTCATCATATTTGTTTTTATATAAGAGATAAAAATAAATACAATTTTATGATTAAAAATGGTGGTTTTCAAAAAACATTTTTTTACCTATTGCGCAATTTTTTTAAAATAAATTTTTTAAAATTTTAGATAAAAATATTTCAAAAAAATAATTTTTATTTTTTAAATAATCATGCCAAAATAATCTTAGGTTTTATTTTTTATAATTATCTGAGAAGATAAATTTTTCATTGAATATTAATAAATACAATTTTTTATAAAGAGTTATTATTTATTTTAAAATATTTAACAACCCAAAAATTAATCAAAGATTGTTTTAAAACCAATATTTTTTCAATAATATTTATATGTAAATTAATCAAATTCATTTCATGGGAATAACGTTTACATTGAAATTTGTTACAAAATATTTTTAAACTTTTGAAATTTTTCTCTCTAAAAACCCTTTTTCTCATCACGTCTAGGGGATTAGTTTGAAATTAAATATACCCACTTCTGTTACTGGAATTTTGAATATTTTATTCAATACTGTAAATAATAATAATATATATTATCAAATATGGTCAAATTAATTTTTCACCATAATGAATATAAAAAATAGTTATATTATTTACATTATCCTAAATAAGATAATGTTTTAAAATGACCTAAAATGGAAAATGTAACACCACCTAATCCAGAATTATCTCAAATGGATAAATCAAGCTATATATGAGACCTCAAGAGCACCTCCGCATACACCATATATTTCCAAATAGCATCATAGATGTAAAGGACATTGTTGGGAGACTATACCCCCTAGTACAGAGTTAAAATATAGAAAAAATTAATTAATTTAAATAAATATCAGAGTAATGGAAATAGAGGAAACTATACATCATATAACTAGAAGGTAAAATAATGATTGAATTATACTAAATAATAATTAATCAATTAATATCATGATAGTAAGTATGAAAAATTCAAAAAAACTATCATAAAGATAAAAGATCATGGTGGCACATATTAACTTGAGGAGAATGGTCAAGAACTCCATGTAGGTCCCTCCACAATTCTCCATCCCATCCAATTAGAAAAATCAATAACCTGGTCCCTTACCCTTTTCAAAACCTACATCCATGTACTCCTCTCTGGTACCAAAATGGTTTCCCAAGTAGGGTGTGAGTAAAACTCAGTAGGTTGAAACTACCGTGTTTGAAATAACCATTTTGATAATAACTATATTTAATAAAGTGAAAAACATATGTATTAAATGAAAAATTAATATAATAAAAAAACAACCTTCTTTGGAACCTACTGGAATGACCCTATGTAGGTATCACAACCATTCCTACCATAATCACAAGTACATTGAACAAACAAATAACCAATAAATATCCACTATACAATCATTTCATCTTATTGGTCCAATACATCTATATAATCATTTGATCATAACAGGAAAAGCCATATATAGATACATTTCAACATCTTGTACAAGCCCTTATATAATCATTTCAGCAATTGGGCCAAGCCATCTATATTATAATTTTAGTTTCCAAACCAATCTTTTTATATATTCATTTTTTCATCAGTCACAACCCAAATCATCACAATAAGAATACCATAAAATAATATCACAATCCATAATAGTTAATTCTCTCAATTACCATTGGTCTTGAAATTTCCAATTCATTCATTGAATTACATCTTATATTGTTTCTATGCTTATTTTCACACCCATATATTATCAAATATTCATTAGTTATTAAATTATCTATTAATCTAATTTCCCAAGAGAATCTACAATAGTAAACCATCTAAAATATAATTTCATGTAGAAACATATTATAACCTATTATCTAATTAACTTTCATTCAAGGGTAGTCTCACCTTATGGGTAGTTTCAAGAAAGGAATAAATAATATTGGGTCCAAATGAATCAAAATAGTAGTGTAAACACACGATTGTTACCATCCATAATTCATTTAATTAATGTGAAAATATTTTCGGTATAATCTCACAATATTTGACATGGTTGAACAATTAGAAATAAGCCATTGGATTATGTTTTAGATCATCCACCTTTAATATTAGATCAACGATGTAACACCAATAAGAATAATTTTGAAGAAGGTTACAAGAATAACCTGGATCTTACAAGATAAAAATCAACACCTAATTCCACCAAAGTCATTAGATTATACATCGATAATCAAGAATAGGTAGAAGAGATGGTAAAACCAATGTAATACTAGTGTAACCGGAGATTAGAAGCTTGATCAGAACGTCTATAAGGGAAGAGAGAACTAAAAATAACATGAATTTTCTCTAGTATTTTAGATAAAATTGATTCAAGTAGAGGAGGAAATAAAAAAAATGATAAAATGTATTATAACTATGTATCCTGAAAAATATACAGCTTGTAGTCCTCTCACATTGTCTATTTCCCAAATGAATAGTTATGTCAAAACATATGTTGCCTTAGGTTAAAATAATGACAAACTGAGAATAAAATTATGTGAAATAATATCTTGGAGTGTAACTATTTAAAATAATGAACTAGTTCCTGACATATTTTTTTTCCATATTTACATGCCATGTAATAGCTTCATAGTGTGTAAATCTGAGACAACCATAATCTGTACAGCTTCTATAGAAAAGTCTGAACCACCTTGGAAGCCTTCTAAACTCATGGAGAACCCTTGTAAACCCCATTAAATATGTTTATACCTAGAATGCATTAGTTAAAAAAAAATCACTTTGATTCAATACATTTTTCTATGAAAATGATCTCTATCCCCATTAGTAGCACAACCACCAAGGTTTAAGTATTAATGAAAAACCAAAAAATAGGTCTAATGTAAAAAATAAATAGGTTACCTAGCTATAAAAAATGTTATCTGACCTATAAAACCAATTTTGTAGAAATATTTAAACCTTATATCTTCTATTATTAGGAATGGTCCATTTTGGTGCCTCTTGGAATATTACAAACATGGGAACATGTTTCTCTTTTAAAAAATTACAACTGTGTGACTCACCTCACATTCAAAAGTCCACCCCACTCTTATAATAATTTTAAAATCAAAACTCATTGGATCTTATATGACCTACCCAAATCAATTCCATAATTCTTTCTTGTTGTCAAAGAATCCATAGTATTTTCAAAAATAAAACCTAGGAAGTCTTCTGCTGTTAACATGAGGAGTTTATTCAAAGAAGTGGTAGTTTTCGTCAAGGAGACTTTTTATTTTATTTATTCCACCATCTTTGTATATTATTATTAAACCATAATAATATAATAAAATCAATATATTCAACATTTGTTTTATTTTTTTATGTTAATATCATTGCCTAAAACTATCTTTTCATCAATCAAATGGCTTTCCAAATCATTATTTATGTGTACGGTAGACTACCACCATGTAAATCGACGATAATCATTTGTCCACTACAACCTATCAAATATAGATATAATTAAAAAAATTATGTATGATATGTATTATATTATTATAATTATTTAATAATTATATCACATATGCTTTCTTAATTTTCATTTTATGGGAATACGATAATTTTTATCATGTATATGAAATACTACTATCTCTCGTAGCAATGTGATTCATTCACGGTTTACATGGAATTTTAACAATATGGGTTGAATAAAAATATGTGGTATATATTAAATAACAATGTTTTTGTAATGGTAATATATTAAAAATCATTTTTTTTGTATTTCTTTTATTAAAATAGAAACAAGGTTCATTTGTATGTATGGCCTACCACCACTATGAATAGTGTATTTCATTTTCTATAACTACCATTATTGATCACTATAAAAAAATATATACTGAATATATATTATATTTTTACCATGGTTAGCATTCAGGATATTATGGATCCATTATTATAGTAAAAGGAACAAAAATAAAAAATCAAAATATACATGAAATAACAAGAATTTATTACATTAACAAGGAATTACTGATAAAAAGCTAATAAAAGGTCCTGATAAAATAATATATGGTATGATATATAAATATATAAATATATGTTTATGGTTCTTTAATATTTTGATAATAAAATTATCAGTGTTATAGTAAAGGTTTGAATGTGTACTAAGGATGTAAAGACTCACAATATAGGACTTCCATCTCGCATTTATTTTCTGTTTGACACATTCCATATTCACTGAATATTACAATGAAATTATGTATATACTAACCATTAATGTATTTTATGATTCTTATACTAAAATTTTTAAGAATTATATATTCAATTTAGGATCCCTGTTTCATGAATATTATGATTCAAAATTTACTAAAGTGGCAATGGTTTTATATTATAATCGCATCATTTATTGATATATTTTTATGATTATGTCTCCTATAATGAAATATTATAATATAACTCTAAATAATTTTCATTATTTTAATCTCATATAGTTATTAAATAGGTATTCATGTAATATTAAATTTTCCACACTCTTTGAACCATAAAAAATAATAAAATGTTTTTAGGAATGTCTGATTATATTCCTCTCTTCAATCAAAAATCTATTTTATTCCAAAACCATGATATCCAAAAATGTATTCAAAACTATTTTTAACACTATTAAAATTATTTATTAAAAATATTTTACCCATGTTATAATTTTTTAAAAAAAATTACTATAATATTCATGTCATTTTCAAAACAATGCACATTTTTCCATTACCAAAAATCTGAAAGGTTTATTTTTTTTAACATGCACTGAATGAAAAAAATTTCCCATAACCATGAACATTATTTACTTTCATGATTATACTACATTTTTTATTGTTATTTAAAAAATGATTTTGAAATTTTTTTGTGCTTTAAAATTTGTTTTTAAAAGTGAAAATTATATATTCCTCAATAAATTATTTAAATGTTTTAAAAAATTATACATTATATGATTTCAAGATTATTTTGAAAAAAAAATTGATTTTCTTAATATTTTATGAATTTTTAGATATAAAATTTATTTTAAAGATAAATTATTATCCCTATGAAATGTTCAATGTTACTTTTCATTACAAATCATTTTCCTTATTAGATGGAATCATTTGATGTGACTTTTGATTTATTGGGGATAAGATCAAATGACACCAATATTATTATTTCTCATAATGGTTTATGATTATGATAAAAAACAGATTTATGAAAACGGTTTCCCTTCAATGTGTTATACCATGATAAAATAATTATGAGTCATTATTCTTTTTCCACATGTAATTATTTGATGAAATGAATATATTATTAATAAACTTGTTTCTTTTACATAGGTTATGTTCTGATGAAATGTTTACAAATCTCATTTTCATTACATGAGTTATAATGTGATGATATGGTGAATGATTTCTGATATTGTTGCGCACATAATTTTAGTTTTCATTATGCTATTAGTGGGACCTATAATTCCTCCAATGAATTGGGTAATGATTCATATTTCAAGAGATGATAAATTGAAATGAGTCGATGGGCTTGATCCACTATGGGAGATATGTGAATCCTAATCCACAATGGGAAATAGGAGATAAGTCATGAAACACCACATTGATGGTATTGGTAGTTATCCATATAATAAGATATAATTTTATCAATATTCATGTGGGTTCCAGAATTTTATGAAATTAAGTAATGCTAAATTATTGATTTATAATGAATTATCACTCTTATGGGGCATTTTTTCTGAAATTATAATTCTTTATTCTATGACTCGGGATTATGATCTAGGAAAGGTTGTGTATAGACTTTGTAAGCTCTATTCTTGATCACATACCCATTTACTTATCATATTCCTTCATATGATCATATATTGATATATATTTTTTACACTTATTGAGCATATAATATCACCCTTTATTATGTTTCCATCCCTTGGTTATGAAGAAAGTATTATGTATGGTATGACTAGGGGGGGACGATTTGAGAATATCACTCTAGTAGATGATAAAGATCTTTAATTAAATAAGATAATTGTGTTTGATATCTCAAAATTCACTTTAACTTTAAAATCTTTGGGAGTGTGTTTGTTTAATGTAATAAATATTAATATAAAATGATGTTTTTTATGTCACGCTCTCAAGGAAATCATGTTAAAATGTTAATTTTTTTATAACTCTTGGAGGTTCCACTAAGGCATTTTAAAATTCATAAACCAAATCAAAAATCACATTACATTAAAGGAAAAACATATATTGGCAGAATAACCCTTTTATATTATTTTATTACATCACAATAGGGTAATTATTTTGTCATAAAACACATTATATATTTAAACGGTATTTAATTTTTCCCAAATATTAGACTGTCTCATAAAATTATGAAAAAATAACTATTAGATAATTTCGACATCCGGAACATAAAAATAATATTTATTTTACATAAATAATTTTCTAAATATTAGATTTTTCACTTTTAAAATAAAAATTCACATTTATTGAAAATTCATGGGTTTTAAACAAAATTGCAATCAAACCTTAATAAAAATTACAATTGAATAAAAATTCTATGATCATTTATATTTAATAAAAATTAATCTAGTAATAATAATTTATTGAAATAATATTTATTTCCAAAATCCATTAATTCATCAAAATATATTTCTTAATTGAATATTAACTAAAAATACAATTTGTGATTTAAAACCATTTACAAGGTAACAATAATAAAATGAATGTATATTCATTATTATATAAAAAATAATGAACATAATCATAATGATAGGTTCTTATTACCTTACCCCTTATAACACCTGCATAATACCTAAGGGTAAGGTGTGTGATGGTGAAAGACTTTTAGGGGGGATCGGATAACATCACTCGGGTGGTAATCTCTCTTAAATTCCACTTCTCTTATAGGTTATTCCGTCAAAGTTTAACGTTTTGAAGATTAGATTGGGCTCGGTCAAGAGAAAAGCCCAATGATGCTACCTCCTTTCTAAGCTATATCAAATGGGCTTTATATGGAGAAATTTTATTGGATGAATCAATCACTTCCTTTTACTAAGTAAATTGGATTTATTAAAGCCCAATATTTATACTAATTATCTGTTCACTATTCAGTAGATATATTAGCAAGGATAATGATTTATAATAGTATTTTAAAATCCAAAAACATAAGACCATGTATTTTCAAATGTTTTATATAACCATTTTACAAAATAATACATTTAATTAGATCATGAGAAATTTTCATTAATAAAAGTTCAGGTCTTTACATTCTTCTCCCCTTAAGAAATATTTCCCTAAAAATTTCAATTTCCCACACTAAAATAAATGAGGTTAACTCTTCTTCATCATTTTTCTTGATTCCATGTTTCCTATTCAAACTTTTGGTTTAGCCACAACACATTGACGAGGGGAATTATCTTATTTCATAGAACTTTTTCCCTACGATATAAGATCTTCACTAGATTATATTTATAGAAGAGTCCATTCTCAAATGGTACCACATTTTGATTGAGTACATGTGATGGGTCAGGTATGTACTTTCTCAGGAGTGATACATAGAATACATCATGTGCTTGAGATAGGTTTGGTGGTAGTGCTAGTCGATAGGTCCCTTCTCCAATGTGATCATGGATCTCAAAAGGGTCGATGTACCTTGGACTAAGTTTCAATTATTCCAAAACTTCATAACTCTCTTTCATGATGATATGTGGATGAATACCATGTCTCCGACTTTAAACTCTAGGTCTCATCAATTATTATCAACATTTCTCTTTTTTCTACTCTGAGCAACTTAAATGTGTTGCTGGATGGTCTTAACCTTATCCAACATTTCTTCAAACATTTCTAGGACTATGAATTTTCGCTCCCTAACATCATCTCAACTATTGGTGTTATACACCTGTTCCTATTATGGGCATCAAAAGGGTACATTTGGATGCTTTAGTGAAAACTGTTATTTTAAGAGAACTCAACCAGAGGAACATGTTGATCTCGTTTACCTTTCAAGTCCATTGATCATACTCTCAATGTTTCCTCAAGTGGTTGGATAGTCTTCTTAAATTGGCCATCAGTTTGAGAATGAAAATCCATACTGATGTTCAGCTCAATATTCATAGTGTGTTAGAGAATCTTCTATAACATAGAGGTGAATCTTAGATCTCGATCAGTTACAATCGATAGTGGTACTCTATGTTGACTTACAACTTCACTAATTTATATATATTACAATTTATTCAATGATAAATCTTCTAGAATTGCAATTAAGTGTGCAGTATTTATAAGATAGTCCATAACAACCGACATAGTATTGTTTCCTTTAGATTTCTTCAGATTTTCGATGACAAATTCCATGTTCATGTTATCCCATTTTAATGTTTCTATAGGTAATAGTTGCATAATCCCCATAGAATTTTTCCTCTCAGACAACACTTTATGACATACTAGGAACTTTGATGTATTCTCAATTATCTACTTCTTTATGTTATCCCACAAATAATGATCGTGTAGATCTTGATAAATCATTGTGTTTCGTTGATTAATAGAGAAATTTGAACTATGTACATCATTCAAAAGATGATTCTTTAACTCCGTATTGGATGGAACACATAGTCTTGACCCAAATCTCACAATTCCTTCTTCATTAACATTGAACTATGATGATTTAACTTTTCGGATAGTTTCCACTTCTTTCTAAATTCCCACATCATCATTTTGATAATCATTTAATCTTTTCAAAAGATACAATGGAGAAATATTTTGTAAAAGGATTGACAATTTTCCTTTATTTATGATTCACATGTACATAATCATCTAATCTAAGATGAATGGACCTTTTCAATTCTCAACAATAAAGGAGTTACTGGATCCTTTCTACTTAGATCATCCACCACCTTGTTTGATTTTTCCAAATTGTAGTGAATTGAGAAGTTAGAGTATTTGATTAGATATAACCATCTTATTTGGCACATATTACCATATTTCTATATGAATATATACTTGAGTCTTTTGATATCCGTATATATTTCACACTTATCCTCAAAGAGGTAATGTCACAAAATTTTTAAAGTCAAGATTACAACAACCAACTCTAGATATTGTGTGGGATTTTTTTATCATGAACATTAAATTTCTGTGAAGCATAGGCAATGAATTTTCCCTTTTTCATCAATACACAACCCATGACCTTCTTTTAAGAATCACTGAATACCATGAAAATTCTCCACTTGTGCGTAGTGTGATCACATGCATGGTGATAAGACTTCTTTCAACTCCTTGGAGCTCTATTCACATTCATCACTCCACGAAAACCAGACTCCTTTACAAGTTATCTTGGTAGTACAGTTTCAAAATCATGATAAATTTCTCAAAAATCAGTTATAAAATCTATTTAACCTAGGGAAACAATGGATATCTGTCATTAATGTTGGCCTTGTCCATCCCTCAATTGCATTTTAGTTTGAGTGATCTACAGATATCTTGTTGCTTGTGATGATATGACCCATGAATGATACTTCCATCAACCATAACTCACACTTTAATTAATTTTCATATATCTAACCCTTTATAAAGGTCTTTTGTAATGTACTTTGATTCTCCTCATAATCCTCATTGGATTTGGAGTTATTATAATATCGTGTATAAATACTACCACAAATTTTTCATGGTAATCTCCAAATACCCTATTCATAATGTCCATGAAGATTTCTAGAGCATTAGTCAGTCCAAAAGGCATTACAATGAATTCATAGTTCTTGTACCTTATACGAAAAGCAGTCTTGAGGATATCCTCCTTCCTCACCCTTACTTGGTAATATCCCTGCTGCAGATCCACCTTGGTGAATTATTGTGCTCCACATAGCTGATCGAAAAAGTCATCAATTCATGGAAGAGGATAGTTTTTCTTTATCGTGATTTTTTTGAGCTCATTATAATCAATTAAAAGGCATATTGACCCATCCTTCTTCTTGATGAAAAGGACTGGTGCACCCCATGGTGAGGCACTTAGTTATATAAACCCTTTATCTAGATTCTCATGTATTTTTTCTTTATCTCCTCAATCTCAACAATATCCATTCTATATGAAGTCTTGGATATTGGAAATTCCCTAGGTATAAGATCAATCGAGATTTCAACATCTCTTCTAGGAGGAAGACCAAGAAATTACCTTGGGGAACACTTTAAACAATTACCTCACTATAGGAATGTATTCAAGGATGATTTTTTCCTTATAATCAATCATCTGAGCAAGATATTTGTGCTCATTGGGCAGTAATATCCATTCTTAAGATTGTGGTACTAAAGAAGATTCATCCTCCACCTTTCACTTTAAGAAAAATGGGGTTCATTTCACCATATTGAGAGTGATTTCCCTGTCATGGAAATTTATGATGGATGCATATAGGGAATATTAATATTTTCAGATAATTGCATCAAATTACACCAAAAGTAGTATGATGTGGTTCGCTGGGAAGTTCAATCCACAAATTGGTATAGGGGAGGAGTTATATTCATGGGATGTAGTGATTGCCCCCATTTTATGTTCTCACCGACATCTATATTTCAATTATTTGTGGTGGTGTTGGGATTATTCTACTAAAATATTTAGATATAACAGAATGCATATAACTGAAATCAAAACGTACATTTTCTATTCTTGAATGAATAACGATCATACCTATCACCACTACTTTTTTGGTTTTTTATTCAGCTATAGTGAAAGAAAAATCTCTCCCATGCTACCTTGGAGGTTTTTGGTTGCCTCTAAAAACCCTTAGATTAGGGTACTGTTTTGAAAAGTTCCCTAGATTATTGAATTTTAAGAAAGGAACAATGAGTTGAAGGTTTAATTGAGTATTCCTTTCCTCTGTCATAGTAGTGGGTTTTCTTGTCGTTAACTAATGGCTAGGTGCTCTTCTTGACCAAACCTAAAGCATTTATTCATCCCCTTCAGGCAATTTTTGGGGTTCTTCTCTTCCAAGCTCTAGAAAGGTTGGTGCAAGAATTTCTTAGCACCTTTGGATTTATCCACTAGACCATTATAATTAAAGTCCACTTTCTACTTCTTATCCCCATGATACCCTTTAGATTCACTGATCTCTATTTTTACATTGGGGGCACATCGGACAATTTTCTCATACTTATTGAAGTCACGGATCACTATGTATTTCTATAGGCTAGGTTTTTTTCCACCAAATAAGCGGTAAAACTTGCATTTGGGGGTAGTAAAAAAATCTAGAGGTGCATCATTCAAGCCTTGTGATGTTTGCCTCATACAATCTGATGTATTCGTCATCTTTTATCTTGATGGAAAGGAAATTCCATTCCATCTTATGTCAGTGGGTGTGAGGAAAACATTTATCGGAAAACATTTTTCAAAAATCATTTCATTTAAATTCCTTAATCTCTTCCCCAGATATCATATTTTTTATCAATGTCCACCATGGATCAGCTTCACCCTTTATACGATACTCACCTAGAAGAACCTCCTATAGTTCGGAACATTGAAGGATGAAGAAGATCTTCTCAATGGAGTTGATCATTTGTTTGGTGATTGAGGTATTAGATGATACATTTAAAGGAGGAGGCCTTTATCTCATGAAGCTCTCGATTGCAGCTTGTTATTTCTTAGGGGGGGTGAACGATCTTCTTGACGCATGTTTCTTTTCAAAAAATCTGTTAACTAATAGAGTATCATGAAAATGTTTTTGATTACCACTCCCATAAGATTTCTCATCTCATTATAATAGTCATCATATTGTTCTTCACATCATTTGTTTTCCTGATTCCTCTTATTACTAGTCATTGGATTGAATAAAATAATATTTGGGGGTAACACATAAAGGGGAATCAAATGAAAAAAGTTTTAACTTATAAATTTAATTTACTTCCTTAACATATGAAATTATAGTCTTTAATCTCTTTTATACATGATATAATTTTTAATATATATTCTTAAGGGAATTTTTTTATTCCTTTAGTAATGGTTCATAGTAAGGTTATGAATTTACTAACACATATCCCCCAGCAGTGTCAAACACAAAGTGATGTAAGTCTGGTTTTCATACACTAGTTCTCATTTGAGTCTAGATCAAAGCAGTGTTTTTTGGTTTTACCCCAACATACATCTTTTCTATATCTACCTCCACTTGTTCATATCCAAATAGGGATTTATTTTCATTATAAACCACTTTATACACCAAAAAATTTAGGTATGTTCTTATTATACATAGTGTTATCTGTAAGTCATTCACTGAGGTTTTCTTATCCTAATCCCAAAAATCACTAAACCTATCTGTTGATACCAACTTTAACAAAACATATCTTTATTAAAGACTTAATCATGATTTATTACATAAAAATTAAATTAAGACATCTCTGAGGATCTATAGGTTTAGTTTCATGGGAAATTAGATACATTACATGACAATGTATGACATAAAAAACAACATCGTTATTGAAAACTTCTTTTACATGACCACAACATTCTTTCGTACTTAGAATTGCAGGGGATAACATGATAACATACATAAAAAAGGCGATCTATAGAGCCAAATAAGAGAGAAAACAATGAATAACATAAAAAAATACAATTAGAAAATAGGAATATAAATGGATAATAATAGAAACATTAACATAAAGTCATGACATATCAAGATTATCATATCATGGAAATGTGGCAACAATATTTAACATGATATTAGCATCATCCAAGGCTCATTGCATATGAAGAATGAGAAAACCCCCATTAAACATAAATTAGCATGAGTAAACAGTCATTTCACAAGAATTGTAATGATTCAAAACTCATTTCTCATGGTTTATCATTTTACTATTCAGTACCCAATGCATTGAAGTGTGAACAGGGAACACCCTTTTTAATCATTTCATTTCTTTAATAAGTTTTCCACATAGATCTTACAATATGTATTCATTAAATGCCATATTTTATTCCATGAATAGGAGTTGTGGAATATATAAATGTAATCCCTCAACAAAAAAGTACATGTTCATAAACTTAAATACCCTTGATAGACATTTTCATGGGAAATTTTGGTGTAACTTCAGCCGAATAATGCCATAAAATAGAAGTAATAAAATGAGTTGATGAGAGAGAAAGGGGTATCTAAAAGTTTATGCAGGAATTGGATAGTAAGGGTGTAATGAACGACTATATGTTAACATATTTAATAGAATTTAGATTCCTAATTTACAAGAATTTCATGAATATAAGGGAGGAGAGAGAAATCCCTTACGGAATTTCAGCATGGTAACGAGTTTACATGGGAGGCATTCATGCGAGATAAATGGGTATCTCATCATCCAAAAATAAGGAGGGAACTATAGGGGTGGTGTGAAATAATACCCCAACATTTTAATTGAAAATAAAATGGCACGAAATTATAAGGAAACTAGGAAATAAATAAGGAAGGAAAGTGAGGATCCCTTACATGGAAGTGTGATACCAAAGGCTTGGGAGAGGCTTCTTGGGATATTATGGCACCTTGAGAGGATTATATAGAGAGTAAGGGTGAGTAGGTATGTGTTCCCAAGGTCTTTAGTAAATAGAAGTGGGAGCTTGGGTGGGATTATATAGGTAAAGATAGGGGAATTCATTAATATTTCACAAACATAGGTTTTGGAATCGATAAAATTAAATATTCAAAACCACAAACCAACCAAAGGTTTTTTCACATAGTTTATTACAAAGGGGTGTATAAAAATTATTTTATAAGGACAATGTATAAATGTATTAAAATATTAGTCTCGCTTATGTGGAGGTGTGTCACACTCTCCAGGAAATCATTTTAATATATCAAAATATTTTATAACTCTTGGAGGGTCAACTTAGGCATTGTAAAATTAATCACACAAATATAAAATCACATTATATTAATGTAAATACATATATTGTCTGAATATACCTTCAATTGTATCTTATTACAATAGTATTGTGTCACTATGATGTCATAAAACACATTGTATATTTAAACGGTATTTAAATTTTACACCAAAAATTGAGTGTATCAGAAAATTAGATAAAATTCATCATTAGATAATTTCAAAATACTGAATAAAAAATAATATTGATTTTATCTAAATATTTTTATAAATATTTGAATTTTTAATTTTATAATAAAAACTAACATTTATTAAAAAAAATCATGGGTTTTAACAAAAACAGCTTTCAAACCATAATAAAAATTACAATTATATAAAAATTATATGATCATTTATATTTAATAAAAATTAATTTAGTATTATTATTTAACTAAATTAATATTTAATTCAAAAGTTCGTTAATTCATTGAAATATATTTTTTAATTGAATATGAACTAAAAATATGATTTGTCATTTGAATACCATTTACAATGTAACAATCAAAAAATTAATGTATATTGTTTACTCTATACAAAATAATGCACATAATCAAAGTGATAGGGTATGGTTATATAACCCCTTATAACACCTATATAATACGTAAGGGTAAGGTGTGTGATGGTGATAGACTCATGGGGTGGCTCAGATAACATCGCTCGGGTGGTAATCTCGATTAATTACACTTCTCCCATATGCAATTCCATTCATGAATAACATGTTAAATCCCAACTTGGGCTTGGTCAAGATTGAAACCCAAAGACGCTTCCTCCTTTCCATCCTTGGACAAATAGGCTTCGTATGGAGAAATTCTACTAGATAAGGCCATCGCTTCCTTTTCCTACGTAAATTGGATTTGTTAAATCCCTGTATTTATACTAATCTTGTGATCATTATTCAATAGATATTTAGCAATGGTAACAATTCTTAACAATATTTTAAAATCCAAAAACATAAAAACATGGAAGTGAACATGCCTTATATGACCATTTCATGTAATAAGATATTTTTTTATATAAAGAGAAGTTTTCATTAACAAAATATTGGGTAGTTATAATTTGGACCATGAATAGTATTGACTTTCACTTCATTATTTTATTTTTTTATTAAATTCACCCAAAAATATTTGTATTCGTGTTATCATTGTATATTAAATTTCAAAAACAAATTACATACTGTTTATATAGTGTATTATTATTTCTTAAAACCTACACCATTTTAACATATTATCTTTACATTGAATGTTAGTTATTTATCTTTAGAAATATTGATAAATTCATATTCTTTAATCACTATGGATATTTGATGAAAATGAATATTTTTTATAAATTAATTAAATTATTTGATATATGAGAAATTCTGTGGACCTATAATAAATTGTTGTTCCAGGTTAATGATAACCCCTCGATGCATTGGTAGTCTCATGATATAAATCAATTGGGTATCCTTACTTAAATGGGTTTATACACATCATTTTTAAAATTTCATGAGAATATATGTTAATGGTAAATGTATCATGTTCCTAGGAAACATGAAATAATATAATTAAGAGTTTAATTCATTAAGAGTTTTATTGTTATTATACATGATATTTTCACTATGATATAATATATGGATCCACTTCATCTTCTATTTATTTATTAAATAGAATGTGATTTTATTTATTTACTCTACCATGTTGATTATTCCTCAACATGTTATTTTAATAGAATGTTTTCCTACTAATTTACATTTTCATTTTTCTAATGTCTAATATATTTATTTAAATTACTTCTGTAATTAGTCATTTAATATTATATATTTATTATTCCATATCCAGTTATTTAAATGGAATGTGTGCTCAGTTTTTTACCATTCGATATTTTTTATTTCGTAAAAAGTTATTCAAATAGAATGTGCGCTCAATTATTTTCCTTGGAAAATGGATTATTCCTTATCTAGTTATTTAAATTTCATGTGTGCTCAGTTATTTTCCTTTCCTGGTTTATTTTACATTTTGATTGAGGATATATTATAATGTATTTACCCCATACATATCATTTAATATCACCCATATTTTTCCTTCAATTTTAATCTATTCGGTTTAGTATATTTGATATTCAAGGATATTCTAGAGTGAATACTGTTTTTATCGATAAAAAAATATTTTGTAATTTTTGTAGTCAATTATAATATAATATGGGAATCATATAGGTATCATGTTTACCAATACTACTAAATGACTTGTTCCTTTGGGATGTGGCTCATTATAACTTATTATAATGTAATAATGAGGACATTGGATCCAAGGTAATAATATTAGGGTCACTACAAGTAACATATCCTCTATTTTCAAAATTAGGTTTTAGAAATATTAGTCATTTTGAACTAATTTTTTAATGGAGGTGTATTTATTCATTCTTCTCCCAAAGTTCAACATTAATAGGTCATACTAGGTAATGTAACATGTGTTTTAAAATATTTTAGAAATTAAAATTTTTAGTTCTTATGTTTTGATGATACATATAGTGATGATGAAAATGAATACAAGATCATTTTGGTTAGCATATAGAATTAAAAGAGATATATTAACAACATCATTACATATTGATATTACGACTCTATATTCATTTTTAAATCGTTAATAATTTATTTTTCATTTTTACCTAAATACGAAATTCTTTTTTCTTCAATGACATAAGCATTATAACATCACTCATGTAGGTTGTAAAATTGACTTAAACAAGAGTGTGTAATAATGATTAAACAGTTAAAATAATTTTTTTATATAATTTTAACATACATTTTAATTAATATTAAACATTTTATAAGTATTATATATCTTAATTAAGCACATTATTATAACCATCCATTATGGGTGGATGTGAATATTGAAATTCATTGTTTGTATAGGCGGTGGTTCGCACGTACACACAATTAACAATCTCATTTCCCAATGAATTGAATGAATTACGGTATATGGAAAATGATCTTCAATAAATTATTTTTTATATAAGAAACCTATTTCTTTATCAAATACATCCTTAAAACCGACCTTTAGAGGCGACGATGGAAAATAATTGCATCGCATCTTGGTGCTGATATTCTACATATATGCATGACCAATGTTATATTGATTTCAGAGTTAATGGAATGGATTGAATATTTTTTATAATTAATATAATTAATTTTAATTATAAAAATGATACTTATTTCATTATATATAAAAGTTTATAAAAAATTATAAGAAGGAAAATAATAAATAAAATTATTAGAGATGGTAATACTTATATTGGATGACTGAGTTTTCCCATGGAAAACTCCATGTTATGAAGGCCTTAAGAAAAAATAAAGTGACTAGATGATAATGCAGGAGGGTTATATTTATATTTGGATAAAAAAATATTATTTTTAAGTATTAATATAATATTTAAGTGTAAATTTGATAGGGTGTAAATGGTGTCATTTTATAACAGAAAAAAATGGATCTTTTGGAAACACGAGCCATTTTATAATAATTTCATGACCATATTCAAGGGTAAGTGACTTAAAAAAAATCAAAGAGAGGGTGTAGGAAAATATAATGTTTAAAATGATCTCATCCATTAATTTTTTTTAAATTTTAGAGTGATTCAGGGACTTTTTTATTTATAATAATTTACTTAAATTAACTTATACTTTGGCATTTAATTTTTAACATTAATAATTAACATGGTTGGAAAACATAAATATTTAATTCATTTACATAATTTGAACCATATGATTTATAATCTGAACTAAATTTTAGCACATAAAATTAGTAAATGAGTGATAATTTATTTTCAAAATAAACATACTTAATCGTGTAAAATGTTTTTTAGAAAACAAAAATGTTTTTATATAATAAATTTATACATAACATAAAATTATCTTGGATACTGTTTTTATGTAATAAATATATTTTTGTTAAAATATATAATATAGGTAGATTCTATATAAATCCAAAATATAAATCCACATTCTAATCACTTCATTAGAGGTAAATTCTTTAAAATAGCTTTTTATTGAAGATCATTTTAATGTAGTTTTGAAATTTTTGGATATATGATTACAGGATAAAGGAATATTTTTAAATTATTAATGTTATTAGTTGAATAAATACATTATTACGTATTTTTTTTAATATTTTAAAATAATATTTCATGATTACAAATGATAAAAATTCTAATTTTTACAAAAAAATAATTTTTCATTAAAGATAATCCTCATTCAAAAAATAATAATTAATACTAAGTAAAAATTGATATGAGGGAAAAATGAGTTAATTTTGTTTTATAAAATTTAAATTATAAAATTTTTAATTTTTTAGTTTTAAATTAAAAAAGATAATATTAAAAATTTGATTTTATGAAAATAACTTTTTCAATATCAACACATATTAATTATTTACCATCAGAATAATTAATGGTTTTTCATTTTTAGTATTTATTATATACTTAGTAATAATTTTATATAAACATTATGTGGTTTTGTTTCATTAGGATTATCATTTTTTTCAATTTATAAAAAATTGCATCATTTTTAAAAAGTCTAGAATTTTGGGTCATTACATACTACCCCACTTGGAAGAATGTGGTCCTCAATGTTTTATGACATAGTGAAAAAATAGAGTATAATGTTATATCATAACATACTCAGGTTCCTACGCAGCTTCCTTAAATATAAGATTCCTCTATAGAACTTTTACCAGATGAGTCGTCTTATTCTGTAGTACATTATCTATCAAATCCAACATTTTCAATAGTTTTTATTCATATAAGTGATCATGTTCTAGTTAAATGGATTATAAATTTAAATATGTGATTTGTATGATATTTACTTCCTCAAAAGTGACACATTTAATACATCATGTAAATGTTAGGTCTTTGGAGACAGTGCTAAGAGATTAGTTACTACCTCGAACGGATCAAGGATCTCAAAAGGATTGATGTACCTAGGGCTCATATTACATTTCATCCTAAATATCATAACATTATTTATTGAATATATCCATATGAATACCTTTTATCTAAATTGAAACACTATATCCCATTGATTATTATTTTTATTGCACTTCTATTTAATTTTATCTTCTTTTATAAGCCCAAAAATGGTTTGAAAATTAACTATAATTTTATGCACAAGGTCAAGTCCTATAAGCTTTCTCCCTCCAACTTCATCATAGTATATTAGAGCCCAATATATCTTCCCATAAAATAATTATATAGTTGCATATAAATAAATTAATGGAATTTTTTATATGATAACTCTTCCATTGTTAAATTTTTTATCCAAAAATCCTTGGAATTCCATCAAACATGATGTTTGTATATCCTCCAAATTTTAGATGGTCCTCTCAAACTGAACATCTCTTAAAGGGTAAAAAATTACTAAAATATAAAACTATCTCCAAATTATTTTCAATAAATTTATACCTTTTTTACAACAAACATTAAATCATGATCACATACTATTTTAATTCTCACCCCATGCAGTCTTACCAATTCTCTTAAGTGTATCTTCTATGGTTGTTCCAAAGAACAATATTTGATTAATAGAGATAAAATAAACTAAATTTATTACGAGGTTGATTAAAATACAAATAGCAATATCACACTTATTTTTTAGGTGAGTCCTACAAAATAGTCAATGGAAATTATTTCCAAATTATTTTTTGTTATGGGTAATTGTTGAAACATACCCTTAGACATTTTACATTCATCCTCAATATGATTTCATACCAAGCATTTACATGTGAAATACATGACATCCCTCTTCATATTATCCCATATAAAGTTTTATTTTATTTTTCTATACATATTTTGGATTCCTTGATTAATAGGGAAGGATGAGATATGAGCATCAACCACAATTTCATTCTTCAATTGTTTTTTATGGGACAGATATCTGGGGTCCAAACCTTAGAACACATTATTTATAAATTCTTAAATCTTAAATACTCAATTCCATTTTCTATAGTTGTGTATCATCTTTCTAGGCTTATTTTATCATCTGATAAATGGATGGTTGAGAAATATTTTTTGGGAAATTAGGATTTTTCCCTTTCACATATGATTTTAAGATTCATTTATTATATATTTGTGAGTATTTAATATTTTTAAATCCTTATCATGGATAGTATTAAAATATTCTTCCCACTAATGTCATTATCTTCTGTTTTTCCTTCCCAATGTGGTAATGTATTGAGTAATGACAGTCCATGATCAGTTCAAACCATCTCCTTTGGTGCATGTTCAGTTTTTTTGTGTGAATATATACTTTAATATATCCTATTAATTATAAATATTACACTTTTAACCATATAGATGTTGTTGGAACATTTTTAATAAAAAAATACTACATAAAACAACAAGAATTTTAGTTAGGTAGCTATACTCAGTAGAATTAAATTATGGTGATGAATAAGAAATTTTATTCTTGTTTTGTATAAGAGAACATCGTAATCCCTTCAATGAAGTATCATTAAAAATATTAAAACCTTATAAACTTTAGGGTATTTCAAGAAAAATAATAGTGTCCAATCTATTCTTAATCTCATTAATGATTTCCTCACATTCAATTGTCTATAGTAACTTTAATACATTCATTGTAAGCATGGTTAGTAGATTGGATCATAATTAAAAATTTCTCACAAAACATAGGTAGTATCCCGTGAATCCAATAAAAAATTGGATTTCAATTATAATGGCTGTTTGGGGATAATTTTTAATTACATATTTCCTTGATTTATCTAAATATATATCACATCTGGTGATCACATGACCTGTGAAGGAGACTATGTGCAGCCATAATTCACACTTTTTTATCACTGTGTATAATTTCACCTTTCTAAAAGTCCTTAACACAAATCTAAAATTCTTTTCATGTTTATCTTTTCTATTAGAATATATGATAATTTCATAAATAAATACTAAGAAAAAACATCAAGGGATAATCTAAATAATCTTATTGTAAATTATATTAATATTTATATAATTTATAATCCTAAGTGGAATCACTATATATTTATAGTTTCCAAACCTGTTGAGGAATGTTTTCTTAGGTATGTCTTCTCCCCTTAACTTCAATTGATGATATCTGGAATAAAGTTTAATATTTAAGTAATATTTATCTCCCATTAGTTGATCAAAAATATCCTCCATACATGGCAGTGGATATTTTTTATTGACCATGATCTTCTTAATTTCATGATAGTCATTACCGAGGTACATTGATCCATCCTTCTTATTAAAAATATTGGTGCACACCAAGTTGAAGAACTCATACATATAAAGGAATTATATGTATTATCTTACAATTTCTTATTTAATTCTTCCAAATCTATGGTGAAAATTTCACTAGGAATAATTAAGATAAATATATACCTAGAAATAAGCTATATTGAATACTCAACATCACATATTAGTGGAAGGCCAAATAGTTCATCCAAAAATACATAAATATACTCCCATACAGTAGTAATGTCATTAATTTTGAATTCATCCCCAATAATTTGATCCAAGTGACTATCATTGTTATGTATCATAACAAATATTATAGAATTTTCTTTAGAAAATCGTTTATAATCATTATTAAATTTATATTTTATCATGATATGGTTGGAATATGAAATGATATCTTCTTATCTCAAACATTGATATATGATCTATGTATAAATAACATATCCATGCCCAAAATCACATGAATTATACCAATAGAAGAATAACATGTTCAAAAGAAGTATCTTCCTAGAATATTCTATTGAATAAGTGTTATATATATTAAATGATATCATTGTGCCTTTAAGAGTTTTCACATATTGTTCAATACATGAATTGTGAGTAGGTAACTAAAAATTATTAGAAAACATGTCTGATATAAATTAATCTGAAGAACTAGAATCAAATTAGGCATTTTAAGATCTATAGTGAAAAATTAGTATACCTTTCATCACCTTATTATAATGTTCCAATTTGTTTGTAGAGATGCAATACATTCTCCCCTTCTCTCTCAGATTATGTGGTTCTTGAGGACAACTCTCTTCATTAGCTCTAAGGTTAGGGAAATTTTTTATAATGACAACACATCATTCACTTGAAGTAATAATGTGTGTTTTACACATTTTTTATATATTTCTTTTCCTCTATTGAGTTAATCGACTTATTAGAAACACATAAATAGTTTTGTGTAATATTATATGCCTTAAAACTCCAAAACCACATCCCAAAACCCTTGATGTAGTTTATCAGTTGCTTCCTCCTATATTTTTTAAACATAGGATTTTGACATTCCTTTCAACCATGTGGAATATCATTGGAGATTCCATGATACTCCACATTTATTTAGTTTTCTCTAGAAGAAAGACAATCCATAATTTTCCTCACAACATTTTATAGAACATAAAAAAACTTTCTCACAGATTCAGATCTCTCTGATAGTTAATACCATTTAAATAATTGGTTTTAATCCACTTATGTTATGGTTGATATTTTTTCAAATTGGGATATATAACTTGAGGAACACCATGAGAACATCAATAATATTTCCTATTAGTTCCAACAGATTCATCCTAATTTTTTCAGCCAGAATAATTCTTTGTCCATTACATGAAGAGTTTGAGGAATGTTATTTTTGATGAATAAATTATTGAAATCCTCTAATTACATAAATTATAATTCATATTTTTTCATTGTGTTCTTAGGGAGACTCCACAAATGGTTATCCACTCCTTCTAAATGATAACCAACCAAAAATACCTTTTCATGCTCTGAGAAGTGGGGGATGGAAAATATCCATTCAATCACATTGATCCATTATTCATAAATTAGTGGAGTAAAATATCAACTCAGGAGGGTGTATTCATAGAATAAAGGATTCAATTACAAGATGCTCCATTTTTTACCATGTTTGGTAGCTCATTTGGATTCTCATTATTATTCATTTTGTTTGATAGATTCATGACCATTACTATGACGTTTTGTACACCGAATCTCATACCATTTTTCAACTCAGTCAGATATTCTGCAAAATTTCCTTTGAACTTGTTATTATCTAGATTTCTCTTTATTACAACCATTAGTTCATTTAAAATAATTTTTTGGGACATTTTATAGTAAATTTTGTCTGCTAAAACAATGAGTTCTGAAGAGATATCAGATAAATAGTGTACATATCCTACCTTAAACCCTGTTATGCTCCAATCTATATTATTCATAGTAATTTGATTTTAGGTTCTAAAATAGAAAAATATTAATATACTTTATAATTTTTCATTAATAGATTGTGAATTAACCAAATCATAACCTATAAGACTGTATAGAAAGTTGTGAAGTATTATTTCCACTCACCATGAATTTGGGTGATGATTAAGTTAAGGCTCAACCAACCCTTTTTGAAGAGATTACACCCAGCTATATCTGTGAAATGGCTGTATCATCTATTATGTATATATAAATGGTTATATTTTTAGCAAAACCATATAGTATCAACTTTTCTAAAACATAGGAATATTATCCAATACTTATACTCATTATTATATTTCTCACCAATAATCTCCAAACTAATCTCAAATATAATTATAGCATCACTCTGATACCAAAAATGGTTACCTGTGATAAACACATGGAAATAAAAAATGGATTTCATTGTTTTATTACTACATTCCTCGGATTGTTTCACAAACCAAGGACAAAAAGGTTTATTTTCATAGAGTGTAGCTATATAAACAATGTGTTTTACAACACCTATGAACATTTCTCTATAACTATTCTGCTATGGACCTAAAGATATACATCTCATATTGCATAACCATCTTCATAAACTAGGAAATGGATATATAAAATATTGTGAGATCAAATGCTTAATAAGGGAAGTATATAATGTAGTCATAATAATTAAATATAAAATAAGATGGAAACGTGAGGGGTGGAGAGTATTAGATAAATGTTGTATTATATCATAAGTGAGAAAAACCATGATTGGTCATTAATGATCATGTCATAGGAACATAACACCTAAAAAGGACATTAAAAACATAGCTTATAAACATAAAAAAAACATCAAATAAATTCATACGAATGTATAGTATCTATATAACATGGAATATCATAAACCATTTGCATGTTTTTAAAATAAGTAAAACTTTATAGAAGTAGTGGAACAAACATAATCATAGTAAATAATTTTAAAAAAATTCATGTATTCCCACCCTTTAATTGTTTAGCCAAATCCAAGTATGTGAACCATTTTTGTTTTTTGAAAAAAGTATATTGACTATCATTATCTCATATGATATAAAACCATACCAAATTCCTTATATGGGGAAAGTAAACCCCACTCTTCATCGTCTATACATATGAGATTCACTTAAAATAAAATAATTCATCTTATCATAAATATCCCATGGGAAAGAAATTGGGTTTCTCAAATTTTCAGAATTGAATCACATAAAAACCTTATATTTTTATGCCAAAATATGGTCACCTCACAATAGAATATATCATGTTATTTATGAACCATTACATTATTGGAGATTAATCCTTTAAAAATTAAAGTGAAATAAAAAAAATTAAAAAAATTATTAATATTATTTTAAAAATAAATGATTATTTAGTCATACTCCAAAACCCATTTTTTAAAAATAATGATGAAAAATCTTAAAATTTTTATTTTAAACAATATATAATAAATATACCTTAAAAATAAATAAATCATATGTCACAAGGTGATGTTGAATTTAAAAATAAATAATCATTGAAAGAAAAATCTTATAAAATATTGGAAATCACTTTTTTGAAAACCCCACATCATTAAAATAATATTGAGAATTTGGTTATAAAATTTTGGGGAACATTAGGGTCATTAGAGATAAAAAAAATAATTTGATTTTCCACTTGGGAAATGAAAACATTAGAAGGAAGTAAAAAAACATGGTTATATTGGAAATATTAATTAAAATAGATAGGAATTATTATCCACAAAATTTGTTTTCCACAAAAAAAATAATTCATGCAGGAAGAATAATTTCATATAAACAAGATTGTAAAACCAAAAGATTTTATATAATAATTCTTCAATTAAATTAAATTTCATCGATATCTTGTGTTACACATAACACTAAGTATAAAAGAAACACAATATAATTCAAAAAAAATTATTTACTATGAAAATTATATCCAAACCATTAAATTAGAGGGTATAAATAAGATTAACTACATTATAAAAAATATATAAATGTAGTTATAAATTCTTAGAAAATAATCTCTCAATTTATAGTGAATTAATTTTATTATTCAAAAATATTTTTTCTCTGAAAAGGATTTTTAATGGTTTTGTGAGTAAATATTATGGTTAATTTATATAACATTAATAAAATTACAAAATGAACATAATTTTTGATATCATAATATTTAAATTATAATTTGATGAATGTTTGATAATACTATAAAAGGATTGATTTCCCTATGATTATAAAAAATATTATTTTTTATTAAAAAATCTATTCTTTTTTAGACATCTAATATTTTAATTTTTCTTTTAAAATGGTCTAAAATAAAATAAGATTTTTTATATTTTAAAAAAATAATTATATTTTATTTGGAATAAATTTTAGGATTGAATTTAGTATAATAACGCTTTTATATGTAAATAAACATTTTTCCTGTAAAACTATTTTTATGCACACAATTTGTTTTTATCGTCAAAAAAAAATAGATTGCTATGGGTAAATTATCATAATTAAATATATATATTATATACGCAATTAAACATTTTCAAATTCATATATTATTTTTCTAGGCATCAGATAAAAATAAATTTATTTTTAGGTTTAATAATTATGTTTTTATAAAACTGGATTTTATATTGTTCTGAATTAATATTTGGGAATTTAATTTTTCCATATAATGTTTTTGAATTTGATAAAATGGTTTCTATATTTGGATTCAAGGGGTAAAAATTTGATAAATAGTCCGTATTTATCTTTGGTCAATATGAATATTTTTCACGGTGAAATTTATCATATCAGTAAAGGGTAAATAGGGTTAATCAAGGATAAAACAAATTGAAACTCCATAACATTTAATTATAATTATTATTGGATGAATTTAATTATACCATTATAACATTAGAAATAAATTTACTTTTTTAATGGAAACATTCTATGGAAATGACCTGTATAATATTTTAAGCAGAGAAAGTTGAAAATTTCACTCTCTTAGTATTAATTAAACATTATACATTCACAATGGTAAAAATGATGTTATCAATGAATATAAAGGTATATATTTATATTAATGGAATTATAACCCTAATATAAATTTATTTATAGTTTTTATATGATGTATAATTTCCTAAAAAAAATTTGAAACACTAACATAATATTTCATTAATAAACTAAAAAATAAAATAAATGATATTAAAATTTATATAATTTTAATGAGATAATATCTACCATGAATTTTCTAGATCAATATTATATACTAGGGTGTTGTTAAATCATTATGTTCTAAATCCCCCTTCTTATTTATATTTATAAATTCAAATAAATAAATTGTGATAAAAACTATATTAATGAAATTTTTTGATAAATAATTTTTTCAGAAATGTTATAAAATTCATAATAATATTTGATATAGAAATATGAATGGTATATGGTTTTAAACATCAGTAATTGTGCATTTATATGTTATTTTTCATATTTTGTAACATTATTGACCCTTAAAGTGTAGAATAATTTAGTATTAAAAGGTTTTGTCAAAAGGGTTGATGATGTGTTAAAAAAAATTGAAGATAATAATTTGATCCTGACATGTACAAATTGTATTTTGAGAAAGTATTATTGAATAATCCTTATATTTAATTCTAATATTAACAATTTGGATCCATTTGAGTGGAAATTTTATTGTATATTAATTAAATATTTTATGAAATTCCATGGGTGATCCTCCCCTGAATTATAAAAGGGAACACTTACATTCTCTTATTTGCACTACATTTATCCTTATATCCCAAAAAATAATGAAAAATTTACCTTATCCACTACCATATAAACATTATAGAGGTATTTTACTCCAAAAATACCATCTCTAAATCCCTTATTATAATATTAAAATATGTTATATCAAATAAGTGGTATTATCCATAACAAATACATTTCATTTAAATTATTATTTTACCACCCCCAAGAATGTTTAAATATTCATAAATTAATAAATTTAGTATCATAAATATAATTAAATGTTATTATGGTTTTGATACCTCCTTTATTCATCATATTTTTATCAAATAGGAAGTGAAAATATTGGTCATACATATGTATGAGTTATCATCTCCACATAACGACAGAAAAATTTACCTTGACAATATTTTATGAATGGTTTTTAGGATAGTTTTAATTTTTATATATTATTTATGAAATAATTTTACTTCTGTAATGATAGTATCATATCTACCTCATTATCATCTAAACTATTGGAAAATGATAATCTTGATCGTGTGTATGTGTGGACTACCACCTCCACGAAGCAATTTGATTCATTTTAATTCTATGGTAATTACAAATTATTTAATGAATTTATAAGATATATATAAAAAAATAATGTATCTATAATGGTGTTTTTTTATTTACCTTTCTTTAATTCTATCTTTTAAAAAAATTAAAATATTGTTCAAGCATATGTACATCCTACCGTCTCTATGAACGGTTTAATTATATATATATATATATATATATACTTTATTAACAACTCTAAACATGTATATAATGAATATATATAATATTTAGATCTTTATTAACATTATTAAGATTATTTAAAAACAATAAAAATGTAAACACTAATACTATAGAACTAGAATATACATGAAGAACGAAGTAGATATCACCTGTAACCATGATTTTAACAAAGAAGTTTTAACAAATTGGGGATAAAAGGTTATAGGTAAAGCGTATTAGGTATGATATATGTGAGTATCATTTTGAAATAGGTGTGTAATAAATATATATTTATTAAATAGTGCTTCACAACATTTATGATGGAATTTAGACCTAAGGTAAGGTATTTCTAATATCCCTTTCATTTCAGGTTGATTTATGCCATATTTTGTTAGCCAAACTAGGTTAAATACCCTAAGAGGAGGGGATGAATCAGCGTATGATAGATTAAAACCACTACCTATCCAGATATTATTTCAACATTATACCAAACACCCTTCTCTATCTTTCCTATAGTAGTGTATAAATAAAAATGAACTCATGCATGAGACAGGAAATTTTACTTATTTCACTCAAACTTGGCCACATCCAAGGAGTATGAATTAAACATGTGTCGATATATAAAATTTACTATGTATCACAGCCAAATCAAGGTTTTGGATATATCACTTATATTCGTAGTCTCACTACCGTTATAATTTTTAGCGTCATCTCACTACTTTCCTAAGGGTCACTACTTTACTCCCTTTCAATGGATCATTGTCGGTGGAAAGGATCGCCTTTTCCACATCCTTTTCTCACTGATTTTGAATGGATCAACACTCAATGATATAGAAAATATTTTTCTAATTTTTAATGTTTATTTCAATTATCTAAATCCCCCAAATTTATCAATTTGAGCTTATTTACAACAATTTTGGATTTTTAGGTTTTCTTGGGATAAAGTGTGGAAAGTGCTTAATTCTAGAAATTTAACAAATTTTAATCACAAGGGTATTTTGGGAAAAAAATTAATAAAATTTAATAAAATTTGAGTGATTATTATTTTGTTTTATCCCTTGATTTATTTTCTTTAACATTGTGTTTAGAATAAAATGTTGGTTCAAACAACTGGAGGCCAGACAAAATCTATGAAGTTTGATAATTTTACAGGTAGGCAGTATGGACCCCCCCCCCTTTATAACTGAATCATTACTAGATCTACAAAACTAAAATTATGGTAATTTCATATGGATATTAAGGAGGTATCCATGATGTATTCGACCATTAAATTACATATAGTGATTCATCGATTAATTTAGAAATTGAATGATATACATTGAAGGAAGCTTCTTTAAAATCTAGTCCAGAAACAGTGATCGTCAATTAAAAATCCATAACACTCTCTGGGAGGGTCCAATAATGCTTAAATTTTGAGGTATAATAATAATTTATTTATAAAAGAATTTGTAGAGGACTATATTCAATGATTTATCCATACCTAAGTTGTACCACCCAGATTCTTTTGAATAAAAAATCTTGAGAAAAGTTTTCAATTGTTGACAACCCATTATGACCCAAAACTTATTAAATAGTCTATTGTGGAGACCCAAAGGCATTTTTCATGCAGTTAAATAAGAGGATAGGGGTGGATTGAATAGTATATCGATTGAATTTGGAGTCATGGATGACAGTGTTTCTTTAAGATTTTATTCATTCTTTTCTTTTTATTTTAGATCTCTTTTACCATGTAACACAATCATAATTTTAATGTTAAAGTGTTTCCTTTTATTATTAAAACTGTATTTTTCATAAAAATCTAATTATATTTATCCCTTCCATATTTATATCTTGAACTCTATTCACTTTTAATGGAATGTGACTAAACCGAGGCATGGCCCAAAGGGAGGTTTCATAGTGTTCTATGTTATTGTGCTTCAATTGAACATATTTTAAAATAATTTGTGGTGGATACAGGAGTATTTCATGAGTGAAGTGGTCATCAACCATGTAATTATTTATAATTCCATTTCTTTTCATTGATTAATTATTTTTCCCTCACTTCTCTTGGAAAATACCTTCATATGGTGGATATAGGGTTTCCCAAACAGAGGAAATGGAACACAATGGACCCTCCCCCACTGTGAATCGTCCTCCGCAATGAACTCTCCTTCGCCGCAGACCATCATCCTCCAAAACCCCACCACTACTATAAACCACCTCCACTATAACCCATTTCCAGCATGTACCCCCACAATATTTCTTGAATCCCTTATATCACAATCATTGGGTGGTTTTGACTCCGATTCTACAACGAAACATCAACCAAGTCTCATTTCTCATGAATTATCCCTCTTTTTTGGTTTTCTCTTCCCCCTTGTTGAATTCTTAATTTCTATCGAGTTGTTTTAAATAACGTTGGTCTGATCTTGTGTTTTTGGGGAAAAATATTTTTTAGTTTGGATCTTACCTTAACAAGGTCTTGCTAAGGTGTGGTTGTGGTTTAACATTGATTTCTGAAGGTTTCCAAGTGTGTGGTTGGATAAATATTTCTTTTACATTATTATATGATTTTGATATTCTTTATTGTTTTTCTATCTTTGTTACATGGATTTTTCATGGGGTGAAAAAAATCTTTTAAAAATGGTTTGACATGCATATGTGATGAAAGTTAGTTTTCAAAATGAAATTGGTTTTATTTCTTATGTTCTTTGTGGTGGTGTTCCATGAGAATTTTTTCCATTGTGTGGAATTTGAGAAATATTTTTTCAAAAGAGATTTAAATGTAAAAAATTGCTGAAAATGTATTTCTCCAAGAGAAATGTATTTCTAATGTGTATCGTCCTCCTTGTTGTGGACCTAAAATGTGTCTTTGAGTTGTGAATGTAATGTGTAGAATGTTATGAAATAGTTTTTATGTGAGAAGGATTTTTAATAGTGGATTTTCCCATATTCTTGAATCATGTTTTAAGATTCCAACAGAATGGTGATAATTTGATCATATAAGTGAGGAATACTTTTAATTTTCCCTTATATGGTCTTTATTTTGAGGTAGTTATAATGAATATAAAGAGACCCAACATTGACTTACATCATGTTCTAGATCGAAAGAATGTTTTCTCACCTCTTTATTCTATCTTCAACCATACATGATGAAGACTGTATTTTGGATGTGGGTCTTCCTTTGACTATGTATGAATCATACTCCTTGATCCCTCCCTCTACTACACATCCTCGTTTAATGATCAACATTTTTGACGCAAGTCCTTCTTCCTTATTAGATCTGGATTCACTTGGATACACCATAAAAATAATTTCCTAATTCTTTCAACTCATGGTTACTCATTCTACTAAACACCTCACTTCTAACTAATTCAATATCAATGTAGCTATTGAACTCTCTAAGAGTGGTTTTTCTATTTTCCCCCAATATTATAATCCTCCACCATTGAATATCTATGCAATCCTTTCTAATTTCAATGGAGCCCCCACTTTGTTACTAGTGAAATTCCACTGAATCATAGAAAACCAATTCACTAGAGGAAACCTAGTTTTCTTAAAACCAATAAATTATATCGATTATTGATACAATAATCACCATATGTTTTGTAACCAATATTTAATACCACATCTTTGTAATTGATTTTAGAATATGAAAAAGATTTGATACCACTAGTTTGGTTTGGTACACATCAACATTCGTAATTTTAAACCCTCAAAACAAAAATTAAACCCATAAAACTAGCATATAATAGATGAAATTCCATAACATACCTGAATAGGAACAAATCTCCAAACCTGATATACCATATCATAGAAGTAAATATAAAGTTATTTCACTACCTTAGACCTCTTACTTCTAGTTCCAGTAACCTCATGATTTTAAAAATACATCCCCCAAAGGAAAATTATCAATAAATAATAAACACATGACCTAAATGGAATAAGTAAACCCAATGAAAATTATGTTTTTGGATGAAAATCCTACTTCGTAGTGGATTACAAGAATATTTTTATTAAGGGATAAATAGGGTTCTAATGGAAACATATATTTTGTTTTCCCTACCTATCCAAAGATACATGAGACACTTTCTAGGAACCCTGGTCAAATAACCATGACAACACATGTGATGAATCCATCCACCTCCAATAACTCTATAGTGAATCCCCTCAAATGTAAAAATGATGTAATTCAATTAATTCTAAAATCAAATTTTCTTCTTAGTATAATTTTATATGTAATTATATAAGTTATTAATTTAATAAAACTTGAAAAAATTATATAAATGAATTATTAACTAGTTATATTCAATGTTATGAAGTGGTTGTGGCATTTAGGTTCACGTATCCATCAAAGGTACCTAACCTATATTTTCTTTATGAAATTTTCTTTATAATGTTATAGACTATTCTAGGACTTGATGTTGTTAACCTCATGAATGAGTTATTGAGAGGTAAGAATTCTCTTGATACATATAATGATACTCTTCTCACTTTTATTATAGAGGTTATTTATATGAGTCCAGTTAATGATTTAATAATCACTATTCTGTCACACCCAGATTATTAGTTTTCACTTCACTTCGGTTCTTGGTCATTTTCTACACATGTTGAGTGTGACATTTTTGATACATTTGGTCATAATTTGTTATTTTTCATGGACTATCATTCAATTTATAGGTTCCCCTTAAATCCCACGTAAGTTCACCTTGAATTCCACTTATTTCCCCCTCTGGATTTGGAGAAAATTGAACTTTTTAGGGTGGATAGAGCAGGTTACATTGTTTGGTTGCATGGTTTACTAAACTATGTAGCCAAAATGAACATGGTGTCCAACACATTAATAATCTTTTTTAAAATCAAATTTCACCCTTCCAGAATAAACTATATTATAGAAATTTATTCCCCATTCCTTGTCTCACATCCATGGAAGGATCCCATGCTCCCCCGAGCTCCTTAGGAACCGATTTTTTATAGGGTTTATGGTGGGGAAAAATAAAATTCATTCAAGTAAGTGATTATACCATTGTTTTCTTATTTATCCTTGGGGTTTCATTACTTCTTCTTAATGTTCTAAAATTTCCAATAGAAATGGTTTGTGCCAAGGGTTTTATTTTGTCTCCTTATGGTGAAATATTATGGATTAGTGTTCGTTTTCATTCCCTTGTGGTGTGATAGTGGTGTGGTAGAAGTCTCGCACAATGATTTGAGGTTTTGATGAAAAAGGTTGGTTATTCCATGTGTATGAATTCTTTGATGAGTTATCTTTTATAGATTTATGTTTTTATCATGTTATTATTCCATTTTTTTGGTCTGAAATCCTTTTTTTGTAACATTGATGAAGTGGTTGATTTTAAATTGGCATTTTTATGTAAAATGAGTTTTTTCATGTATATTATATCTTGTATCAATTGGGGTTGTATTTTGGTTCATGAAATGACTTTATAAATTTTTATTAGGGATTAAAAATATGTTTGGGTGTGGTGTTTTTTGTTTTTTCCCTTAAAAGAGTGTTTTTGAATGGGTTTTATTTGAAAAGCCTCATTACACTTCTTGAAATTGTTTTATGAAGAGTCTAAATGAATTATTGAATTACAAAAAGGGTGAAAAACATATTTGTGTTATATTTGGTGGGTTTATGATCTAAAAAATGGGTTTTTTAATTGTAAATGTGTTATTTGTGATTCCAAATGTTTTGATAACATTTTATGGAATTTTGAAATGATTTATTAAATTGTAAGAAAGGTGTGAAACTTTTTTATGGGCTGTTTTGTGTGAGTATGATGTTCAAATGAATTTGAATGTTAAAGGAGTATTATGTGACATTCTTATGGTCTTATTTCTGTGTGTGTGATTTGGAAATAGAATTTTCATGTTCAACTGGTACTTTATAATATGTGGAAATTGTTTGAGCACAAGAGGGAAAACCTGGGTATCTAGGTGGGTGGATTTTCACTATTATTCTAGTGATTTGGAGTGATTTTTTCCCTATTTCAAGTAGAAAGTTTGAAAATGAAAACACTAACTAAACTATTATGATTATGTTGTGGACAACTAGGTTATGGGTATCTTCTCTACTAGTGTCTTGTTCATGAGAACAGATATTTGTTATGGTTATGTTTCACTGAGATACGAGGTTACTGAGGCCCAAAGCTTGCTAGTGCATAGGGTTATTTCCCTAGACTAGTTATCATTTTATATTTTATACAAACCATCATAATAAGGTTTTTTTTCTTCAAAATTAAGTATCATGTTCATTTTATTTAAATGTGTTCATTCATTAAAGTAACCCTCTTGAAAACTACTTCAATTTTGTTGTTGCATCTCTTTCAAATTGTCACAAGCACTCCTCTTTATAAAAATGTGCCAAATTTGCATCATAAAAAGATTATCACATGGAATCCTTTTGGGTGGATTTCTACCTGGATTACTCTCACACCATAATTACACCTTTTAGTGTAAGTATACTTGGTAATGTTTGTTGTAGGTTTCAGTAAAGCACTTTAAACTGTTGTTTTGGGTTTCTAGTGGTCCTTTGTGATGTGGTGTCATGGATATGGCATGAGAGAATTTCCCCTTTCCATTATGGGTTTCTTGGGATTTGTTTTAGCATTCTTCCCATATATTATCCTTTGGTCCTTGTATAAACCTATTTATTTAAATTCTGAATTTTTTTAAGACTTTTTTTGTGTATATTATATGATTTGGTTTGTTCATCCTTGTTAGTGGTTTTATGTTTTTAAACTCGGGTAAATCATTCTAAAACACTTGTTTATAATACCCAGGAACCTGTACCAGATTTTTGGGATTGGGAACGCCATTTGGGACTTTCAATGGACTGGTTTGGGTGCTGGTTTTGAAGGAAACCAGATCTGGTTTGTGACAAAATGGTATCAGAGTCTGGTTATCTCTTTTTGGGTCATGTCCTTTTGGGAAAGGGTTTGGGTAGACCTGATCTAGGATTTTATGGATATGAAATTCCAATTACGATTAGTTTTCCTTGAAAACACATATTTTTAAGGGTTCATGTCACCAGTGGAAGTTGGGTTTTATCTGAGTTCCTTTGTTCTCATGGTTCGTCAATGATTGGGGAAATGAAAAGGGAGTTGGGTCAATGGTCTTAGTGAGCTCACAAGACCTGGAAAGTTATTTAGATCAAGGGATATTTTCACGGAACACTATATGTAACTATAAATTTATTGGTGTATGGATTCCAACCATATAACTAAGCCACCTGATGTCACTAATTTTTTCTCGCATTGTCTTGTCTATTTCTATTTTGAAATCATGGGGACTTTGTTTTAATCTAACAATGACTTGATTTTATAAAATGTGATCTTTGTTGAAATTATTTTCCAATAAAGAAGAATTTTTTTAATTTTTTAAAGGGATTAAATGAGTTTTTAGGACTATTTTGAAAAGGTAAACTGTTTGTTTACACCTCTTTTTAATGAATGAATTATGATAAAGTGAGTTTTGAAAATCTTTATCAAATAGAATTTTATGAACTATGGAAAATTGTTTTGAATGGAATAAAGTGTTTTTGAATTTATGTGTGGGGTTTAAAGATGACTTTTGACTTGGTAATTAGCGGCCTTATTTAATGATTCATTAATTTTCTGGAACATGATTTAAATTATAATAAACAAATTCTTCAAAAAGAATGGGTGTTGATGAAATGTAGTTTTTCATCAAACCCATTGGTTTTTTGAAATTGGTTGAAATGTTTTGGAATTAATGTTTCTGATTGGAATGTGAGTTTTTTTTTTGAAAATTTGGTTCTTTTTTTAAATTGTTTATAAAATTTGAATTGGGTTTTGATTTGGTGGATTGTGTATTTGAGAAAAATGAAGTGTCTGTTGAATGTATTGGTTTTGAAAAGTAAAAAAGAAATTTTGTTTTATCCTTTGGTATTTCCGTGAGCAACCACATTCATGGACTTAAATTAGAAAATTTAGGGATAATGGCATGCTTGTATGAGTTCCAATATTGAAATGATTAGGGTGACCAATTATGAAAGGAAACATGCATGTGAGAGGCCCAGGGGTTACCATTGGTGTATGCACTAACCCGTAACCTTTTTACATTAAAGAAGTGATTTCTAAGGAAAATGTGATGTCTTGATGACCGGAATATGTGGTTTGACTTGTGATTTTTGGGGAATGTTTTGGTGGGGTGTATTTTGTTTGATAAACTCTCTTGTTTGAACGCAGTTTTGGGTTTTTGTTTCACCGGTGATTTTGGTTATTCTATTGGTTAGTGGTCCCTTTTGAGAATTGATTCAGGAATCCCATGTGGGTTTTACTCTCATGTGTTCTATTTTGGGTTGAAGTTTTTTTTACCAATGGACCATCATGGTTGGGTCTTTGGGTTTCCTTGTGGATAATGTATTCCCCATAAAGAGTTAATGCATGATTGAAGTGTGGCCACTGGTGATCCTCTATTGGAATATCATCTAGTTGATCAACAAAAGGACTTTCTTCTTGAGCTTTGGAGATATGGTATACCCCTATTATTTTTTTGGTTAACTATATCCATGTGTGGAGGGATAATTGTTTTTGAAGGTTTAAATACACCTTTGTTTCCTATGTTTCCTTAGACTCTAAAATCATCAAAGGTGATGTTTAACATCGTTGTGTCTATAAGTATTATTTGGAAGTGGTGAAGGTGGATTCCATGAAGGACAGTTATTGCTGTTCAGGGTTATTATTGAAATATGTTCTCTAAGAGGACATCTAGGTCATTAATTAGTATTTTAGAGGATATTATGGTTTCATGCAGTAGTCTCATGCTACATGGAACTCTCTTCAGGGTTCCACTACTGGTAATGTCTCAGTCAGTTTCTAGGGTCTTGTTTGGTGGTGACTTATTTTGTTGAGTTCTGTTTATGCTATTGGATCATGATGTAATCTCTTGGGGAACAAGAATAAGAAGTTATGTGTAGGGGTATTATTTATTAACTATGAGATAAAGATTCTTTATTCCTTAGATCTCTATCCATATGCCCTAGAGTGAAGATGGAGAAAAGTCAGGAAAACCCCATGAATGAAAGAGATCATTGTTTAACTTTTGTCTCTAGTGTGGGAGGTGGAGACAATTTGAGTATTCGATTAGGTTGTTTTGTTTCAAGTGGTACCATGTGGTGAAAAGGGACGTGTGTACCCTATCCATCAAGATTGTAATTTATTTTGGTAAATAATTTTCTCCCTAGTTATAATAAGGTGAGGTTGTTTTCTTTTCTCAAACCTAGTGCTTGAACCCTTGTGGGTGAAAAACTCAAGAAGGGTTTCTCATATATGAATAACCTTGTAGGATATTTTTAATATTAATCTTCTTTTGGATTATCTGAGGATGGTAATGCTCATGGGAGTGGTGAACCACATAGTGTCTTTGTGAGTTCGGAGTTTCGTTGATCAACCACCCATAAAATGGGGTCTTTTTCATGTCAAACAGTTCTTGTTGGTTAAAATGATTGATTCTTATGATTGGGAGTCTATTTGGGCCTCCCACCATTAGTGTCCCGATTCGGTCATAGGAAATCGTGTTGTCTTTTGTGGTGGGAAGTCCTTCCGGACCCCCTTGTGTTGGTGTTCTAATATGGCCTCAGGATTTATTTTTCTTTATGGTTGGGAGTCCATTTGGGTTTCCCCAAATCAGTAACTCGGTTTTTTCCTTGATGTTAACTCGATAGTAGGTAGTGTTGTTCAGTGCAATCTAACCACCAACTTCATTCATGGGAAAACATTGGTAATAGAGTGCACCGAATAGTCTTTTTGAAGTAAGTTTTTGGTAACTATGCTCGAATTCATTATTTATTTCAGGTGAATTACTTGAGGTTCATCTGGTAGAGATTAAGGTGTTTTCTTTTTAGATGTGGTTTGATTATGTTTTAAATTTCAGGCATGTGATGTTTATTTTAGTTGGAGGGAGTATCTTTCCGTTTTTTGATAAATTTGAGTGGTTTTTCCTATTGGGGGTGGGTGACCCTAACTAGGGAAGTCTGTCTTGGTATCTCAAGTTAGCATGTAGCCCTATTTCCCTCATAGTGGTGTCCTTTTTGTCTATTCATTTGGTATTCTATGTTAATCCCTTTTGATGTGGAATTAGTATTGAGATATTTTTTATCAGACATTTTTTTGTATTTCTGAGGACTGAAATCTTTCTGGTGGCAATAATTGTCACACTCAGATTATTAGTTTTCACATCATTCCAGTTCTTGGTCATTTTCCTCGCATGTCGAGTGTGACATGTTTGAAATATTGAGTCTTAATTTCCTTTTCTTCCATGGCATGTATTTCCATAACTAGATTGTACCTAAATCCCCCTTATGTTCCCTTTGAATTTCTAATGGGTTCCCCATTGAATTTTGAGAACAATGGAATGTTTTTTGGTGGATAGTGTAGGTCACACGGTTTGGCTGCACTGTTTACTAAACCATGTATCCAAACTTTGTAGGGTGTCCATCACATTAAAAATATTTTTGTTATTAAAAAATCTTCCCATTATTAATATACCATATTGTTCCCATTTATTCCCCATCTCATTCCTTACATCATTCTAAGGCTCCCAAGCTTCCACAAGAACCTAAGGAACCCATTTTTTATGGGGTTTTTTGGTGGGGAAACATCAAAATCATGCATGTAAGTTATTCTCTCATTGTTTTCTTCCTTATCCTATGAATTTTATTCCTCCCTCTTTATATTCAAAAATATCCATCTAATAGGGTTCATACATAGGGTTTGATTTTGTGTCTTTTTGGTGAAATCTTGTGGATTAGGGTTCATTATCATTCCATTGTGGTGTGGTGGTGGTTCAATTGAATTTTCACACAACGATTTGGGGTTTTGATGCAAAAGGTAGGTGATTCCATGTGTAAGAATTATTTGATGAGTTAGATTTTGTTGATTTTGGTTTTTATAATGTTCCTCTTCCATTATTGTTGGTGAGAAAACCATATTTTAGTATTTATTATGTTGTTAATTTTAAAGTGGAATTTTTGTGTAAAAATGACTATTTTTCATGTGTATATCATGTTGTATCAATTGGGCTAGTTTTTTGGTTCATGGAAATATTTTATTAAATGTTCCTAGGGACCCCAAATATAGTTGGTTATGGTGTTGTTGGTTGTTTTCCTTAAAAGACTGTTTTTAATGGGTATTTTGTGTAAATCCTCATTACACTTCTTGAATTTGTTTTATGAAGAGTCTAAATGGTTTATTGAGGTACAAAATGTGTGCAAAAAATGATGTTGTACTATTTGGTTGGTGTATGTTACAAAAATGGGTTTTTGAAAGGGAAAGTGGTTATTTGTGATGTAAAATATTTTGAGAACATTTTATACATTGTTGAAATGATTTATCAAATTGTACGAATGTTGTGAAACATGTTTGTGGGTTGTTTTGTGTGAGTATGGTGTTAAAATGAATTGAATATGAATGGAGTGTTTTGTGATATACATGTGGAATGTTTGGTGTGTGTGTGATTTGGAAATGTAATTTTCTAGTGAAAATGATAATATGTGGAGCTTTTTTGATCACAAGAGGGAAACAATATGTATCTCAGTGGGAGGACGTGTACTTGTATGCTAGTGATATAGAGTGGTTTCATACCTATTTTTCCTAGCATGTTTAACAATGAAAACATTAAATGAACTAGTATGATGATGTTAGTGACCACTGGCTTATGGGTTTCTACCCTAGTAGTGGCTCGGGCATGAGAACAATTATTTTTTATTGTTACTTTTTACTAAGATACAAGGTACATGGGGCCCACAAATAGCTAGTGCCTAGGGTTATATCACTTGACTAGTGCTCATTGTATATTATATACATACCATCATCATACAGTGTGTTTGGCTTGAAAATCTTGCAGCATGTTCATTTTATTTAAATGCGTTCTTCCTTTAATGTAACCCTCTTAAAAAAATTCATTTTTTATTTGCATCACTTTGAAATTGTTACTAGCATTATTGTTTATAAAAACATGAAATATTTAAATCATAAATTGATTATCATAAGAAATCCTTTTGTATGTAAATATAATGGTCTTAGGCTCATGTCGTACTTTCACCTTTGGGTGTAAGTAGACTTGGTAATGTTTGTAGCAGGTTTGGGTAAAGCATTTGGAACTGGTGGTATTGGTTTCTAGTATCCCTTTATGATATTGAATATTGGAGATGGTTTTATGGAATTTCTCCATTCCATTAGGTGGTTCTTGGGATTTTATTTTGAATTTATTCCATTGTAGTAGCCTTTGGGCCTTGTATAAACCTATCTATTTCAATTATGAATTTTTGTTAAGACTTATTTGGTGTAAATTTTCAAAATCGGTTTGTTCATCCATGTTGGTTGTCTTAGGGTTATAAACTTGGGTAAATCATTCTAAACACTTTTTTTGATACCCGAGCACTTGTTCCAGCATATGGGGTTTGGGAAAACCCTTCGGGTCATTCCACGGAGCAGGTCAGGTGCCAGTTTTGAAGGAAACCAGATCTAGTTCATGACATAGTCTTTGTAATGTCATTTATAAAGTCTTTTTAATGGTTTTAGAAAATAAACTGTGAAAAATCCTACCATCTATTATTTCAGTACCATATTTATTTTCTTATTTTGACATGAGTCATGATGTACTTAAATGGAATGGAAATGAAACATACTTTCTTTTAGTGATGAGTGGTATAAGGAAATTATTTGTGTGAAATGAATGAAACTTGATAAATTATTGATTATGTAATGGGTTCTAGCTTATAGATTTTATTAGTTGTATTTATAAAGGAAGGAACCAATTTATTTGGTCTAATTCCAGGATCATTAAGATAATGCAGTGTTTTTAGTAAACTAGCACATGTGTTGTTCATGGTTGTGAGTGTGGTCAATGAATATTGAACATATTCATTGGGACTCTAGTGTTGTGGTGAAGGATAATTGACATAAAAAGACAATGGAATCATGGATAAGGGATATCCAATGGTGTGGAGTACAATTTAAAATGTTTTATGAAAGGGGTTTTGGAACTGAATGGTTTTTTAAAATGGTGTGTTATTTTAAAGATTAATTTGTGTAAATGATGTATTTCTTTATTGGATTTCAAGTATCATTTTATAAATAGTTTTCAAAGGACATCTGAAAATATATTTTTCCATAATCTTTTAAATTTATTTTTTTTAGAACTAGGAAACCCATTACATTATATGAATGTTTTGTGTAATAAATTTTGTAAATATTAAAATTACTAAATCGAATTGGATGGATGTTAATAAATAATGGATGGATGATAATCATTTGAAAAAAGAGTATGCAGATGGTGTGAAATAGTTCATCATGTTTTCAAAAGATCATGCATATGACCCTACTCAAATTATTTCTCGATGGTTATGTTATTTGTATTCAAGACTAATTAGTTAAGAGGAGTTGGATGAACACTGGAAATGTCTTGGAATAGATCAATGTTATAAATGATGGAATAAAAATGGGGAATATCAAATGTATGTAGTGACTAGGATAACACTATGTATCATGGATCATCTAGCACGATAACAAATCTGAATAGTGAAGAAGACTATATCAAGGATGTTGTTACATATGTGAATGATGATGAAGATCGTATTGATGAAATTACAATGATATCTGAATATTAACTTCACGATTGCCCAAAATTTCTTAAGATATTAAAAAGTTGTGGAAAGACTCCATTGTATATCGGTTGAACTAAGTATACAACATTTTTAATCGTACAAAAGTTTTATAATTTGAAAGTAGGAAATGGATGGAGTGATTCTAGTTTTTTTTAACAACAGCATGCTCTTACGAATAAAATGATCCCAGAAGATAGTGATCTCTCGATCCAAACATACAATTCTAAAAAAAATTCGCTCAATGGGTATGATCTTTAAATGAATACATGAATATCCAAATGACTGTATACTATATTTCAAGGACCAAAAATCACTTATAGAATTCCAAAATTTTAATTCTTCTCGATACAAGAAATATGAATCTTGTCATACGAATGATGTATGATACTTTCCAATTATTCGAAGGTTCAGGTGCCTACATGGAAGGGAGGAGACTATAGGGAAATTGATGTGCCACAAAAAAATATAAGAATTACAGATTGGAAACTATGTTACTTGAAAGACTTTCTTCATTGGAATAGAATTGATCATGAGTATCTAGAATTTGGAATGGAGCAAAGAAACATTCATCTTGTGTTAACTACAGATAGAGTGATTCCGTTTGCTTTTCAAAGGAGCACTCACAGTACTTTTCTAGTTATGCTGGTAAATTATAACTTATCACAGTTTTTATGTATGAAACCAAAATACATCATGTTATCTATGATTATATTAGGAAAAAAACAAATGGTTACTGATTTTGATGTTTATTTGGATAAATTGACCGAGGATTGGAAATTACTGTGGGATTTAGGTGTTACATTGTATAATGCTAATAGAAATGTAGATTTTACTTTGATATTTATGTTGTATGGGGTGATAAATGACTTCTCTTATTATGGATGTTTTTAAAGATATAAAATTAAATTAACATAGGGTTGTCCCATTTTTGAAATAGGTACACAGTCAATTAGGTTGAAACATTCATCGAAAGATGTGTGTTGACGCCAAAAAAAGTTTGTAACTCTTGGAGGAAGTTTCGAACTGATGAAGCGAAGTCATATTTGGAATCAGAAGCCCGATCTGGAGGCCCAGGAAGTGGTACACGAAAAATTTGGTGAAGTGCGCGGAAAAAATGTCCCGCGTGAAAGGCACCCGGGATTCGCGAAAAGTCCCTGTGCCGGCACGTAATAATTTCGCGCCCGCGTCCCGCACGGTTGATATTTTCGCACCGCCGTCCCTGTCGCGCAATTATTTCGTGCGCCGCCTGGATTCCGCGCCGGAGGTCGCCTATAAATAGAATGTGACCTCGAATGTTTTGGGGGTTGAGGAATCCAAAGAGACTCTCGTGTGCGCAATTCGGCTCCCCCCGTGTGCAAGATGACATCCAGGTAATCCCTCATTTCTCCCAGCCTTGCCCCGAGTTTTCCTTTGCGCGCAAATCCACCGGCTTCAGTGAATTTTCCCCCTCCCCCGGGTTCCAACCTTGCGCACAATCCATGTCTCGTGCGCGCAATACCCTACCATGTGCGGAAAACCCTGCGCGTAATTCCCTCTCCGCGCGCAATTCCATTGCTCCAATTGCACGTCATCCCGGTGTTTTGCGCGCAAAACTTCCCTTTTGCGCGCAAAGCCCAGGACCTCTCACCTTGACGCCCCTTTGATTCCCCCTGCACCGGAACCTGATGTCTCCCCTACTGGGAATGTGCGCCATGCGTTGTTTTCCCGTACTGCCTTCCAGGATCGTGCGAAGTAACCTCAAGGTCCCTTGGTCCGTGTTTCCTGTTGCGTTGCTTTTCCTTATGCTTCTCTGCATAGGCACGTTAACGGCTATTTCTATTTCACATAGCCACGCTAACGTGGACCCCCCAGTGGTTTGCCCTTCGGCCCCCCTTCACTATGGCCTTGCCGATGCCTTCCCTCCCACAAGGGGTAGAGGGCGTTGGGCATGTAAGCCCTAGGGGTGTGGAGAAAACCCACCTCATCCAAGCTGTAGGACATTAAACTGCTGAGCACATCGTCCTTAACACCTGACATTAAACTGTGGTCTGACCCTATGTTTCGCCCGCAGGGTCCCCCCAGCTCGGGCATTCCTGACGCCTGCTCGTCTCCACGAGAGTGGACTCTTCCTCGCATGGAATGAGATCATCCTTGTCAGAGTGGCGTTTGCCCGTGGGGGAAGGGCCGCCATAGAGCGTAAGCCCCTAGCCTTTCTTACGGATGAATGCACCCGTGCATCTCCGTACTTCCCCCCTGCCTAGGCCAGTGGAGTCCTTTTCCCACTGCGCTTTGTCGCACCACGGGCCTCCACCCTAGAGTAAGCCCCGACACCAAGGGCCGCTAACCATGCGTAAGCCCCTGTTTCCTCTTTGGGTCATCTCAGAATGTAAGCTCCATTCCACTTCTCACGGACGCATCCTTCACGATGTGATCGTTTGGTCCCTGCCGCCTATTGTTTCCCACACCGAGCATGACTCACGTGGGATTAGAGTGCGAATCGACCATGACATCCTCCCATGGGCCACCCCAGATCATAACCCCCATCCCAGCGAGTTACGTGGACTTTGATCTGTGCTAACGCACGGTACATAGGAAGCCTCCATGAGGTTCAATCCCACCACCCGGTCGTCCCGACCTCTCCATGTCGGCTCCCTAACCACCATGGGCCGCCTCAGAGCGTAAGCCCCAAACCTCTCGTCCTACATGACGTTAAACTGTATCCCATCCCGCATGACGTTAAACTATATCTCATCATGCATGACGTTAAACTGTATTCCCCCTCTTGGGTCGTCCCAGAACGTAAGCCCCATGTCTCACTCCACCATCCATCATGATCCTTACCCGGGCCGCCACATCCCGGTGAGATCATGCGACCCCATCCGACTCCATGATATCTGGGAAGCCTCCCACATTCTGGCCCCAACATCGGTGTTCCCCCTAGGGGTCCTTCAACCCGATACGTCTCCGGAAGACCTTAAACTCACAAGATACCCCGTGTTAAACATGGGAAGCTGAGGAAAACCACAGACGGTGCACATTCCCCGCGTTTGATGTGGGATGCCTCGGGCTTCCGTGCCCTCGAGAAGCCCTGTGATGAGGGACCAAAGACAGTCATGCTGACGACGCCCCAACGTGACCATTCTCCCCACCGAAGGTTGCTGCCCCGACAAGACCCCTTAGAGAATCTTGACGGAAGCAGCGTAATTAACTGGCATCCATATAGATATGGCACCGGGAATGAGTTTCACGAACCCGTCTTAAATCTATGATGGAGACCCAAACTAGGTGATGAGATCCAAGGAGAAATCCATGGAAGGTAGAACCAAAATCCCATAATCCCGGTTTTGATCAAGGAGCAGACGTCCCTGAACAAGGAACGGATGTCGCCCGCCTTTGGAAAGTGGGAATGCAGGGCAACAAGCAGCACGTCCTCCCCACAGACGGATGTGCGCACCCCGGTGAAAGCATCAGAGCAAAAAAAATGGTGAACCTGACGTGAATCTCTTCTCCTCAATACAGGGAATGGTAGCCGTTGGGGCGTCGTAAGATTAGCATGACACCAGGTCCGGGTAACCCTCACCGGGACGCGAACTCACTAGGGGTCAAGGCCGTTAAGACGTTGACCACTCCATTCTGTGACGTCGTCAGCGTGGATCCCTCTCACCTACCATGGAAGATGGAATGATTCTGGGCCTTGGTTGTCGATCTCCTTTCCTGTTAATGCTAATGGGTTCATCTCCTTGCTTCCAGGAATCAGATCACTGCTTTCGGAGCTCAATCGCCACCTGCCCACCGGCGCAGGGGTAGGGGTAGTACCGGTGCATCTACCCTGCGCGGTCCCACCTATTCCACGGTCGCTCCGACCTCGACCGTCATAGCAGCCGGGTGCTTGCGCCCCCTCTCCCTGTCAGAAATCATCCAGCGGAGGGTGATCAATGACCTGGTTCATAGGTATGATGAGGAAGGGATCATCCTCGCCAGGGGCATGGCCCATTTGGGTCTAGAGGCGGTTGCGCCTCACCACCATCGCCGCCCTCGAGGGCCGCGCAAGGAGCCACTGCTACCCATGCCGACGTTCAACCGCTTCGGGAGCCTATCCCCGGAGCTCCTTGACAGATCCCTCCCCTACGCCAATGATATGGGGGATGTCAAAATCCATCCGATCGAAGATCTGTCCCAAGGGTTAATGGAAAGAACCCCCGCCAGGCTGTGTCGACGCCACCGCCTAACTCCTCGAGCCGAGGAGCAGGCAATCTTCATGCCCGCACCGCCGGTTCCAACCCATCTGACTCAATGCCGGCTTCAGGTGCGAGCGGTAGAGAATGCACATCCTGGGGAATCAACATCAGCAACCATTGTGGCCCGAGCCACTACTGACTCCTATTACCAGATCCCCGCACACGTTGAGCAGGGGCAGCCACGTGCCCGACTGGGATCAAAACCCTGACCGCCCTACAGGCAAGTTGGGTCGAATCTCCCGGTCGCGGATGCTGGCAATGGCCACTGCGGACCAACCTGCAGTAGTGCCGCTCACCATGAAGGCTCATTCCGTGCCACCGATCTGGAGAGCCAAAAGCTTCTTCGCGACAGCTATGCTCCGGGTATGACTCTTTCCGGCACCCACTTCATAGGGTATGAGGTCACTCCCCCTACTACCGGCCACGAGTATGGAGTCGTTGTGTATCCAGTCACTAACTCACATGGAGGTCCTCCCCATGTCCCTTTCGACATCTGTCCCGGTGCTTCTCGCACCCCGGCCTTCAGTCCCCTCCACCCCAGCTATACTGTGGCCGGGGGACCCCAAGATGGAAATCATCCTTACCCTGGGGAGCTTCCCAGGGGTAGGAAGGTCGGGCATCATCGCCGCATGAGGAATGTCAGGGGAGTCTGGACGGAAATTAGACCAGTCCTTTTCTCAGATTCTGAGGCAGAGTATGACTCGACGATGGAAACCCCCCCCCCAACCCTTCGAGTTGAGGGCATGGATGGGTACGCGGCGCTTTAGTCTCGTACTCCCCGAATGCGAGGTCCGTATGATTCCCTCCTCCCTTCGAAGGTATATCCAAGAGGACGAGGACTTGGCGTACCGCTGAGGATCTAGCCCACAATTGCCATTGGCCTTCTCAGAAGCACCTCCCGCCCCTGTTAGGGAGGGTGAGGAACTTTTCTGGGGACCGACGGAAGAGTCACGATGTGAGACACCCTCATCAAGAACTGACGCTGTGATAGGAGGCCCATTCACCGGTCTATCCTATCACGACGTGGCAGCCAGGGCACGGAAACCACTGGAGGATGACCCAGGGATCAGCGGCTAATCGGCCTGTTTTCCATATTCCCCGCTGGCTAGCCCACCGCCCCAATGGCCTGCCTTGGAGCCATTGCCAATTCCCCGACTTTCCTCGGTGTACGAGCAGGGGCGGCAAGGTCTAGACCTCGAACTGCAGTCGTGGAGCTTCTGGACCGTTCTTGCAGCGGGCCACTTCCCTGAGAAGTTTTGGCCGGTCGCAGAATCATATTTTGATGTGCCAGAGTTACTCACCCTGGGAGAGTTTAAGTGCTTCCGCCAGATTCTTCGAGTGACTCACTCCCACCTTCTCCATCAGCTAGCGCCTTATCCTTGGAGCCAAGCGCATCTCGATGATATCGGTGAGCAGTGTCGCCGGGTCGACCTAGAAGCACTCCCCGCTGTCCGGCACCCCGATTCACTAGACCCCCATGAGGCCCTCTATCAATAATGCATCCAGAGTTTTCAAGTACTCCACAGATTTATTGAGGAAGCCACCCCCCACGCGCACATCTGCGGATGGGGGCAGTACGCCGCTCTCCTCTTCTGTGCGATCCGTCGACAGCCCGTTCCACTGGGCGGCCCTGAGGGAACGTCGCCAAGGGCAGTGGAAGTCAACATGGATGACCTTTCAGATGAGGGAAACGTTGTGGAGCCCCTCGATGAGGACTCACCCCCCAAGGAAAGGCCACTACTGAACCCATCTGGGAGGATTAATCAACAAAAAAGGAGTCTCCTAGGTCTTCCTGTTCCCACAGAGGCACTGGCGCTGGGCCAAAACATCAGCAAGGGTAAAGACCCCGTCGGGTCTGTCAAACTCGCCAACCCATCTTCCTCGGTACAGAAGGTATAGGAATATCCCGAGAAGGCCACACTGTGCCAACAGCTAGCTGAGCAAAAGAGGCTGGTTGATGAGCTCTTATCCGAATGCATTGCAGAGTAGCATCCTAACTATGACAACCCTAGACCAGGACAGCAGGGGCAGGAGCATCTACCCCTTGCTGAGATCCCCCCAGGAAACCGTGACCATGTCGTGTTTGCCGACAGGGGAGACACTGGAACCCAAGGAAAGAGGGCACGACATGTCTCTCTGAACCCTCCTGAGCGGCAAGACAACCTGGGGGACCCTGCTCGGTTTCCTCCCACTGCCCCGAGAGTCGCTCCGCCAGCTGCCTTGTGAGCCGCTGAGCATGACTACCGTATCGAAGATCCTGGTAACGCGCTTGTGGTTAGATATCCCTATCAGGACAGGAATCCACACCCAGATGATCTGATGGAAGTACTCATCGCCCGCTTGGAGGCCCTGGAAACTTGGTAGGTGGCAATCCCACTGGACGGCAAGCCGTACCCAGCATGGGTGGATGACATGCCGTCTCCATCGGGATTTGGGAAACCCAATTTTCCCCCCTTAAATGGGACCGGAGACCCGCCAAACACTTGGCCCACTTCAACTCGAGGTGCGGGCCTATGTTAGGGACTCCGGCGCAGCAGGAGCCTGCAAAGCTCTGGTGATTCATTCAGACACTAGAAGGACCAGTATTCGTCTAGTACAGCCAGCTCCCTGTTGGATCTATGACTAGCTGGGAGGAACTTCGTCAAAAATTCCTCTACCAGTTCAGTTCCAAAACCTAGAAGACGAACATTTGAGACCTCTTCAGGTGCAAGCAAAAGCCCGATGAGCGAGTCGCAGACTTCGTCGTCCGGTGGAAGGGGCTCACGTACTCCCATGACATGCCACTGACTCAGGAGCAATTACTGACGATGTTTTTAGGGAATGTCAAGGCAGAGTTGGTTCCTTCCTTGATCACGCAGAATTACCCTGGAGGGTTCCGGGACTTCTCAGACAAGGCTCAGTGACTCGAAGAAGCCTTGCAACAGGCCGGTCAGGCACGCCCACTGCCTCCTGTAATCTCTGCAAGGAGAGCCTCCATAGCCGAGCCTACTATTGTGGCTCAGATAGAGGCCCCCAGACAGCTAGAGTTGCTGCCAGTGAGTCCAGCTCAGCAGGATCATAGAGGTCCACCCCCACGGGCATAGCCTCCGGCCAAGCAGCGACCGCCTCAAAATCGGCAGGTGCCTCCGTGTAACGCACCGCCACCACCTAGGCGAGGTAATCCGGCTCTGCCTCCTCGTCCTCCTCCTCCGGCCCCTGGTCATGGTTAGCCCTCAAGAGCCCCCTTTCCAGACAGAAGGAATCATACTTACTCGTTTGGCGAGGCCCAGGTCCCCGGTTATTTTCGTAGCACCTTGTAGCAGAGGATCGTGCGATTTCCTGAGTGCCGGAAGCCAGAAGAGGAATGTCTCACTGATCACCATAACTACTTCCCTTATCACCAGATCCTGGGACACACCATCCAGCAATGCTATGTGTTCAAGGACTGGCTCCAAGGCCGGATTGAAAACAACATAGTTAGGTTGGGCCCAGCCCCGAAACAGGTGGTAGGTGTCTTCGTACTATCAGATGGAAGTAGTGACAACGGGGATGGGTGGGAACAGGTTTTTGACCATGGGTCCTGGATGTATAATGACTGGATTTCCCAAAGGATGGTCTCACGTGCCCATGGCATCATCCATGCCTGCCTAAGTCTGCTAGAGCCCTCTGAGTTTGCGAGCGCCGCTTTGGCATCATCGTCCCAGTCTACTTCTTCCCAAAAGAGCATGCAGCGGCACAAGAAGAAAGAGTGTGCCCTGCCATTGTCATCATCTTCTCGCACGCTTAGTGATTTCATGCCCCCGGAAATGGGGATCCCTCTGAGACCCCATCTGGTAGTGGATGACTCCTCAAATGAATGCACGGGGTATGCTTCGGTTAACACCATAGAGTTGGTAAATCTCTTTTTGGCTTCTGACGATGAGGAGCACCGGGTGGACCTCCCTGAAAGCCCGTTGTACGCCTTGGTTAACACCGTAGAGTTGGTAAATCCCTTTTTGGCTCCCGACGATGCGGAGTGCCCGGTGGACCTCCCCAATGTCCCCAGCCATCGCCAATGTCAATGGAGTCGTGGATACGTGAATCGCCGGGGCACGGCAGTCATCACCTCCAGCCAGGTCGCGCACGCTACTGAGACCAGGAAACAAGCCCGGTACAGAGAGCAGCACTCGCGGCTCCCTCACCCGGTGACAACAGGTTCGCTTCCACCATCTTTTCTATTGCTGGATCGGGCGGAACCGCCTTTCCCGCATCGTAAACTGCCCGGCCCTTCCACCGACTGACTATGACCTTCCGTTCCAGGAACAACAGTCACCTCCCAGTCTCCAGCTAGTGAACAGTGGGATGTGCCTAGTACCAGTCAGTCACCGGCCCTGCCAGCAGGGCCGGTCATGCCCCCAATCGAAGAGTGACCTCCTGTAAGTAGAAGCTCACGTTTGGCGCGAAAGTATGATTTCCGGAAGCATCTGGTCGGCATTCCGACAAGGCTTTCCATCCTTGAGGCCCTTCGCATGTCGTCTAAAATGCGTGAGGCGCTCGCTGAGGCTCTAAGGAGCCCCCTCCAGTTTGAAACGGATGTAGCGGCCGCAGAAGCCTTTCACAACGAGGTGATTGAGGACGCCGAATGTAAGGCGGTTATCTCATTCCCCGGTGAATATTAAGACCCTCCCATACAGGGGAACATCCGCCCGTTGTACATCACCAGCCAGTTCAATGGCGTGGAAGTCTGTCGCTGTCTTGTCGACACGGGTTCTGGGATTAACGTGATCCCAACATGGACACTGTGAAAACTGGGGTTGTCCGAGGATAATTTAACTCCCTCCGAACTCAGAATCCAGGGGTATGACAGGACCAAGCAAACTCCACTCGGCAGGATTTGTCTGAATACCCAGTTCGGCGGCTTAATTGCCAATACTGAATTCATGGTTGTCTCTCAGGACACTGCCTACAATGCATTGATGGGCAGGTCGTAGCTCCATTTTCACGCAGTGGTTCCCTCATCATACCATCAGTGCCTCAAGTACTCCCTTAAGGGTCTAGTGGGTGTACTCCAATGAGATGCGTCCCTGTTTGCCTCTTGTGAAGCACATTACCTAGACGCTGACTATTACAAGAGCAAGGACAAGAAAATCCCGGCAGGTGAGGTTGAGCCCGCCGCTGTTGCAAGTGATCCCTGGGAAGGTTTGGATGACGCATATGTCTTCCCAATCCATCGGTTGGAGGCCACGACTCCCGATATGGGAGAGTGCTTTGTCATCTCGGGTACCATAGGAAGGCATATTTCTGGGTCTAAGCGACGGCGAGAAATCACCTCGTACGCTTACACCAACCAGGCTCAGGTGATCCACGAGCCTCCTACCCCTGTATGATAACGGGACGTTGGGCTCATGGAAACAACAGTATGTCATACGTGTCTATTTCTCCAGGCCAGAATTGACCGGCTCAAGCCAACGCGTCACCACTCCTTTCATGTCGTAAAGCGTGGCCCCTTGGGCCGAAGGCCGGATGGGATTGGATCAACCGCCTTCATCTCCATGGTCTCCGCGGCGCATGAGTCTCCCGTCATGATGACCTCTACCTCTCAAGCCGGTGCCAGCTCCCCATCAGGATCGACAGCCCCGAGACTGCTCCCCCCATGGATGATCCTTCCACAAGTGGAGAAGAAGACATGGAAGATGCTCTTCCTGCCTTTGAGGAGGGCATCTCCACCACGGTCGACGAGTTTGTACAGGTGAACCTCGATAGCGAGGAGGACCCGAGACCCACATTGGTCAGTGCCGCTATGCCTCCCAAGGAACGGAAACAGTGCATAGACTTCCTCAGACAGCACCATGATGTGTTTTCTTGGAGTTGTGATGAGATGTCGAGACTAGATCCCCAGGTAGTCGTCTACCACCTTGGCCTCCCACCAAACCATCATGGGTTCAAGAAGCCTCCCAGAAAAATGCACCCCTTTCATGGTGCCATGGTTGAGGAAGAAGTTGGTAAGATCATTAAGGACAACTTTTTCATGGAATTCTAGTATCCCAGGTGGCTAGCCAACATTGTGCCCTTCAGGAAGAAGAACGGGTAGATCAGGGTCTACATCGACTTCCGCGATCTTAATCACCACTGTCCGAAAGATGACTTTCCACTTCCCATGACAGAGCTGTTGATCAATGCAACAGCCGGGTTTCAAGCCCTCTCCTTCATGGATGGGTACTCTGGGTACAACCAGATCTGGATGGCCCCCGATGATGAAGAGTTCACTGCCTTCAGGGCCCCCCAGGGCACTTTCTACTACCGGGTTATGCCCTTCGGCCTAAAGAATGCGGGTTCCACCTATCAACGTGCTATGCACCGCATATTCAAGCCGATCCTTGGGACACTGGTGGAGTTATACGTAGATGACCTGGTGGTTAAATCTCATCAGTGTCGGGACCATCTCAAGGACTTTGAGAAAGTGTTTGGTTTCCTCCGTTCCTGCCACTTGAAGACGAACCCATTGAAGTGTTCCTTCGGGGTCACCTCCGAAAAGTTTCTTGGCTTCATTGTTAGTTATAGAGGTATCGAGATAGACCTCGAGAAGATCAATTCCATCATCCAGATGCCTCCCCCGAATAATATTCGAGAACTTCGAGGCCTCCAAGGCCACGTAGACTATATACGCCAATTCATTGCGAATCTGGCCAGCAAGTGTAAGCCCTTCTCCTGGCTCATGAAGAAAGGCGCCACCTATGGATGGGACGAAGAGTTTCAGATCGCTTTTGAGGAAATCAAGCAGTATCTGCTTCAACCTTCGGTCCTGATGCCACCCGTTCCCGGAAAGCCACTGGTCCTTTACGTGACCACCCTGGAGCGATCCCTCAGTGCCCTTCTCACCCATAAGAACAACGAGAGAATAGAGAATAGCCTCTACTACCTCAGTCACATGCTCCTCGACGCGGAAATTAGATATTCTCCCATTAAGAAGAGCTGCCTGGAACTCTTATTCGCCATACAGAAATTGCGGCACTACTTGAAGCACCACGAGGTACAGCTGGTCTCTCAGGTAGACCCGTTGAAATACATCCTGAGCCGGCCTATGTTGACCGGCCGATTGGCACGCTGGGTGGTGATCCTCCAGTAGTTCGAAATTAGGTTCGTACCTTAGAAGGCCGTCAAAGGGCAGGCGTTGGCAGAATTCTTAGCTGCCCACCCAGCCTCTGCGGACCAGCCACTAAATATGGGTTTTCCTAATGAGGCAATCCTCTCAGTCGATCACGCCACCCCATGCTGGCAGATTCATTTCGACAGCGCCTCTCGAAGCCCTACCGGTGGAAGGCTCAACGATCCTAGCCTTAACAGAGTGGGCCTAGGTATCATCTTCATCACCCTGGAGCAAGCCGTTCTGCCATATTAATTCTTGTTGTCAGAAGGCTACACCAAAAATGAGGCAGAATATCATGCCCTCATCACTGGCCTCGAGTTTGCCCTGGAGGTTAACGTACCCCACCTGTATGTAAAAGGGGACTCTAAGCTAGTCATCAAGAAGGTTAACGGTGACTACACTATCAGGAAGCCAGAACTCATGTCGTTGCTGGAGTGAACCCTCCATCTATTGGCTAAGTTCCCCTCCTAACCAGATGTCGTTCACGTTCCCCGGTCACAGAACAGTTCAGGAGACGATTTGGACATCCTGGCCACATCACTCGCGGAGCCCGAATAAGATGACCTAATCATCCACGTGGTGCACCGGAGAGTCATTGCTCCTGTTATCCCAGAGGGCGATCGTGGACCATGAGTGAACCATCTCACCGTTGGTTCCCCTACGTCAAGACCCCCTGGGGCTTCTGGCGTGGTGATCAAGACAGTTCCTGACTGGAGGACACCCTTGGTTGAATATCTCCGACATGGAAATCTTCTGATGGACCGAGCAGAACGGGAATGAATCCGGCGCCGCGCGCTGCAGTTCACGCTTCAAAGCGGTCCTAGCCGTGAGCATCTCCTTTATAGGTGCGGGTTTGACGGTGTTCTCCTCCATTTTCTTCAAGGAGTTGAGATCCCACATGTCATGCAAGAAGTGCATGCTGGTTCCTGTGGTGCCCACCAGGCCGGGTCGAAGTTGTCCCACCAGATTCGGAGGCTGGGATACCTCTGGCCCTCCATGATGCACGACTGCATCGAGTACGCCAAGAGGTGTCATAGGTACCAAGTTCATGCTATCTTTGTGCATCGGCCACCGGAGCCTCTCCATAATACTAATTATTCTTGGCCCTTTTCAATCTGGGGGTTGGATGTCGTAGGGACTTACCCACCGGCGACGACCTTCCAGTGCCGGTTCATCTTAATCACTACAGATTTCTTCTCAATGTGGGCAAAGGCAGCCCCGCTCAGGGAAGTCAAGGCCAGTTCTATCGCCGACTTCGTGAGCTCCAATATCATCTACCGGTTTAGAATACCTCACGCTATCCTCACACATAACGGAACCAACTTCTGAGCGGCCGAGCTGAAAATATTGTATGCCAAGTACAACATTCGCTCTAACCACAACTCCCACTATCATGCGTAGGAGAATGGGAAGATTGAGGCTTTTAACAAAACCCACTCTAACATTCTGCAGAAAATGGTCGGTCAGATCAAGAAAAGTTGGCCGGACAAGCTGCCCAACGCCCTCTGGAATTATAGGAAGACGACTCGCAATTCCACCCAATTGACTCCGTATTCCCTGGTATACGGAGCTAAGGTTGTCCTACCCATCGAGGTCAAACTGCCCTCATTTCGCATGGCGGTCTACGATCAGCAAGCACCGTATAGAGCTACCGAGATCCGTCTAACTGAATTGGAATCACTAGACGGAAGTAGGCTTCGCGCTTTACATAACTTGGAAAGGCATCAAAGCAGGATGGCTCGAGCTTTCGATAAGAAGGTTTGCCTCCGCTCCTTCCTGCAAGGTGACTTGGTGCTGGCTCATAGAGCGCCAATGATTCCCGGCAGGAAACCACCCAAGTTGGAGCCCATGTGGGAGGGGCCTTTTATTGTCCACAAGGTCTATCCCAATGGCGTGTATTCTCTGGTGACTATGGATGGTGAGCGTATCACTCCTCCCACCAACGCCAGGTTCCTCAAGAAGTACATTGCCTAACCACCGGGTCCAGCATGACCTTAAACTGCATTTTGCCCAACATTTGGGGTCTTTGGTCCTACATGACCTTAAACTGCACCCGGTCCAGCAAGACCCTAAACTGAATTTTGCCCCACATTTGGGCTCTTTGGTCCTGCATGACCTTAAACTGCACCCGGTCCAGCATGACCCTAAACTGCACCTTGGTCCGAGCTCTAAGACCTAAAACTAAGATCACCTTGGTCCGAGCTCTAAGACCTAAAACTAAGATCACCTTGGTTTTATTTCTATGACCTAAAACTAAGATCCATATTTCGTCCAACATGACATTAAACTGTATTGCCAGAACTACGTCTAGCTTGATTCCCATCCTAATGGGATATGTAGGAGCGCCCAGACCTTTCGTCTTTGGGTCCATCTTGAGGTCCACTGTCATGTCTGTCTCGCCTTTGGGACCGTGACCACAGGATCGTGTGGCATGGTGTGAGATCATGTCCTCATTCACGTCGGGTTTGCAATAGTTTCACCATGCGCACCCTGTCCTCCGGATTTAGCCCTCCTATGTCTAATGGCATTAAAAGGCACCGTTCTACAACTACGTATGGCTTGATTCCCATCCGTATGGGATACGTAGGACCATCTGAACACCTATATGTCACTTCCAGACCCATCTCTTAGGATATCCCATGATCTCTCGTTTCCGAGGGTGTTTGGAATTACGCCAACTCTTTTGCCCGGGGATCCGCCATATTTTGGCCGCTCTTGGACTGAGCCCTATGACCCTTTCTAGTGGTCTGCTGATGTTCTTAGGGTACTCTGTTCTAGGACTTGGAGTGCCAGATTCGACATAGAAAAGTTCCATCCACTTTCCAAGCTTCGTGTTCCCCTTCATTTGGGCCCCCGTCATCCTTCACACCTGGAAAGACCCCCAAGAACAGCCTGGATACAACGCCCAAGGGCTCTCCTACCGTCATGGGCCAATGCCCCCCAAGGGTTTCAGACAACAACTTGATACGAATCTCGCATTGCAAACATGGTCAGTGGTTGATGCTCATTTGTTTTTCCCCATGTCTAGCAGGACAGGATGCTGCCAGCAGTAATCCTCAGTCGTCACGCCGGCTGCCTCGGGCCCTGAATGTTGGTGTCATGGTTCTTGTCATGTTCCGCCCCACTGTTTCAAGGTGGAATATCAACACTACTTGTACTAATCCTTAGTACACTCCCGCACATTAGACAGACCGAGCTGTGTAACGGTGTCTCTCGGGGCTCCCGCGATCTGAGCGCTAGAGTATGTTCATCGGTCTCATCTTTACGGGTTGCGTGCAGCTTGACCCTCATCCCCATGGGGAATTAGGAGTCTCCCAGACATTGAATTCTGAGCCCAGCATAGCTGGGAGCTAGCACCTCCTACCCCCCTGATTGTTGAACCCCTTTGGGCCCCTTTGGCCCGAGGCTCCTCTCTCGGTTGGCCCAAACCATATGACCTTAAACTGTGATGTTGGTCCAAACCATATGACCTTAAACTGTGATGTCGGTCGAAACCATATGACATTAAACTGTGTTGTTGGTCCAAACCATATGACCTTAAACTGTGCTGCTGGTCCAAACCATATGACCTTAAACTGTGATGTTTGTCCAAACCATATGACCTTAAACTATGATGTTGGTCCAAACCATATGACCTTAAACTGTGATGTGGGTCCAATCCATCCGACCTTAAACTGTGATGTCGGTCCAAACCATAGGACCTTAAACTGTGGTTTTGGTCCAAACCATACGACCTTAAACTGTGCTGCTGGTCCAAACCATACGACCATAAACTGTGTTTTTGGTCCAAACCTTATGACCTTAAACTGTGATGATATCGTCCCGATATTGTGTTTGGTCCCTTGACTTGAGCATTTCCCCAGACAGAACATGTTAAGTAGGGCTTAGTTCCTCATTCACGTCGGGTTTTGTAACCACCTTGCCATGTGTCCATTTATCTCCTTACCCATTCATGGTCCAAGCTCTAAGACCTTAAACTACGATACTTCCAAGAACTACGTATGGCTTGATTCTCACCCTTATGAGATACGTAGGAGTGCCTGGGGCACTTCCCCGCGGGCCGAGATTACTTCCGTTTTCGGTCCCTTGACCTAAAACCTATCCTAAGGGGGGGGGGGCGTGCGGTGTGATATGGGATTATTCCCTCATTCATGTCGGGTTGTTCACCGCGCCATACACACCCCTTATTCCCATTCATGCCAGGTGTTTGAGTTACTCCACCATGTGCCATTTATGTTTCTGTCCGACCTTTGGTCCGAGTTCTAAGACCTAAAACTAAGATCATTTCTTTGGATTCCTACGACTCGCTCTCTCTTGTGGGATTACATAATGGGGTGCGGGATTATGTCCTCGTTTATGTCGGGTTACTCGCCATGCCATGATCCTCCCCAGATGAGATGTATTTCGTCCCGCATGACGTTAAACTGTATTCCATCCTGCATGATGTTAAACTGTATTCCGTCCCGCATGACGTTAAACTGTATTCTGTCCCACATGACGTTAAACTGTATTTCTTCCAACATGATGATAAACTGTATTTCGTCCAACATGATGTTAAACTGTGTTTCAAGAACTACGTGTGGATTGATTCTCATTCTAATGAGATACGTAGGACCGCCCGGACATTTCGTCTTGGGTCCAGCCCCAACGATTACTGAACCCCGTCCTTCCTTGCTGACGGCCCCTCGGCCCGACATCATGGGAAGTGGTGTAATCGGGACATCTACCCCGAGCAGGTTCGGGATTCCCCATGGAATAATGGGAAGAGGGAGTTCTCTCGCCAAAGAGGTCCTTCCTGGAAATTGGGACGACCCGTGATCCGGTTGGTATGTCCGCCTAATGCACCTTCGCCATGGTGGCGCGATTTTGGGAGTGTTGGACTCTGTTCGAACAAACCACCTCTCCACCTTACACGCTTTGCGTACCCCCTTATTCGGATCCTCATTTCCTTTCATGTTTTATGGGACCCCCTAACAGTGTGGATTCTCGACCTATGGTCCACCTACTGTCCTGGGCCAACGTTCTGGAGGATTGGTCATGTTTGACGGGACCCCCTAACAATATGGATAATTGACCTTTGGTCTGCCTACTGTCCTGGGACAACGTTCCGGAAAACTGACCAACAATATTTGAGTCAGGTCCCGTCTTGCGAACATGGTCAGTGGTCAGCCCTCGTTTATTGTCCCTATTCCAGGCCAACATGATATGGATGTTGTGTTTCTGTCACGGTTGACAGTTATCCTCCATCGTTTTTCCCCATTGGGTTCCGAATTTGGGCAGCGTGATTCACCATTCCTCTCCATCCCCCTATGTTCGGATGGATTTCAATGCCCCCGGCATCGCCCCGCTTTTGTGTTAGAGCACATTGAGGAGTCGACACATCAATCGGCCCGGGGTCTCCTTAGAAGTCCATGCCCAATTTTGGACGCATGAAGCTTGGCCAATGCCCCACAGTTGAATGAAATGATGGCACGAGCATCTTCTGCTTCTCGCGTTGGGAACGACCCATAGGAGCCTATGGATGAGTTGTTATTCATTTCAAAACTATGGTTGAGTGTGTTAAACCAAGGGTACAAATGAGTGGATTTGGCAATATATTGGATTGAGACGATGAGAAGTACAAGAAAAAAAGTTCTTGAGATGGAAAAAAACAATGGCCTTAGGGATCAGTGTGCTGAAGTAATCTTTCCAGTGCCGCTACCCTTTGGCTGGTAGCCTCCAGGACCACTTCTCACTCTTTGAAGACTCTCTCCTCATCGGCCACCACAGAATGCAGCTCGCCAGCCCTAGCTTGTGCCTGCGCCCGCTCGGTTTGAAGTATGGTCATCTAGTGACTCGCCTCCACCAGTTGTTCCTGCGCATCAGCCAGCTGGGCCGTCAGTTGCTCTATGAGCTCAGAGCATGTTGCGATGAAGGACTCCTTATCTGTCGCCTGCCCTTCGAGGTTTCGAACTTCCTGCTCCACCCTTAGCAGTGCTTGAGTGCTCGCTGATCCTTCCCGGCACAGGGCAATGTCAGTGCACCGGCTTCTCTCGCGTATCTTCTTAGCCATGTAATCATGGACTGTCAGATGAAGACATTGAGCATCATCCCTCCAGCGCACAGGAAGCGCAGCCAGGTCTAAAGCGATCCCATCCGCCTCAGCCAATCCGACTGGGGCTGTCTGAGGAAGCACTGGATACACTTCCACCACTTGCGCCGTGTCATCCGGCTCTCCTCGGCTGCCTCCGAGTCTGAGTCATCTATCTCCTCAGGGTCAGTGGGTCGGTATATGGGGAAGGTAGCCAGCAGATCAGCAACAGGATCCACCTCAGGGGTGTCTTCGTGTGGGATAGAATCCTCGACGTCCGGGTGACCTTCTTCTCCTGCCCCAGCAGCAACGATGCCTCCACCAGCTTCCGACCTCGTCTTGGGAACAGCACCGCTGATGTCCTCCGCCCCCAATTCATCAATTGTCGGGGACGACTCAGTACAGAGAGCATGTTCCGAACGAGGTGGTATGCCCGCCGCTGGTCTACTCGGGGACGGCCCGGGCTCCGCAACCTAACATGCCTCCAGTGTTGAGATCACTGGGCAAGGAATACGCTGGTCAGACGGGATCTTTTTCCACCGAGTTCCAGTAGTGATGCGTGAGACTTACTGGAATCCAGAGCGTCAGTCCCCAATGTTTCGGCCACTACAGGAGCCGCTGTAAGGGGAGACCCCTCTGTGCTTGTTAATTCAATGATGGGTGTCGGATCCCCATCATGTCCCACTGGTTCCACTCCTCCCTGCTCTGGTGGAGATGCCCGTCCAATGCTCAACTACTCCTGAGTAGGATGGGGAAGTGAGTTAGAAGTTGGAAAGGAGAACGAATGAATAGGGGAAATGAATGAAGACAGAGACAAACCTCAAGAATCTCGTTTATGTCGAGATCAGAGTCAGCAATCTCGCCGCTCTCTCGGAGACTCCCTTGGTAGGTCGCCCCTTGCGACCCCTCACCTTCGGGCTCTTCTTCTTTTTCTTCTCCCTCGCCTTCTCCCAGCGGCATCGCTTCCGGATCATGCTCCTGGCCGAGCATCACTTTCACTAGGAAAGGTGGCTTCGCACGCCGCCCCCCTCTGGCATACGTATGTTTCCATGTCCATCAGATTAGCATGCCGCCGGGTGAAGTTTACTCGGTCGGTAATTCGAACGAGCCCGACCTCTGGCAGTTGGATCCCATTCTGCATTATCTTCTGCCAGATGGCTTCGACGCTCAGCGATTGCCGCAAGGTCATCCTGGCCGACCACAGTGCCGGAAGAATTGTGTCTTGGGAAGGTTCGAGCAGATATCTTATCTGCTTCTCGGGCAGTTTCCTGGCCACCTCATGTGACCCCCCATGCGGGTAACGAGGACGTGGCAGCACTATGTGATGTCCCCGCTGCCGATGTCCTGGCCTGCGCAGGCCTCGCTGCCTGACAAGCCCTTGGTCCTCCCCTTCCGAAGGCACCGTGCCTCTTTCCCATCGCCCGGTTTCTGCGCGAGTAACCTCGAGTTACCGGACGTGCTTGCGTAATAGCCCCTCAGGGTACGCAATGGTCCAGTGTTCGGCATATTCGGTTGCTAGGCCGGCATCGACCCCAGCGGGGGGAAGAGTGACGACATCGCGGGAACCGAAGGTGGTAAACATCAACCACATCTGGCGTAGGACAGATGGATTCTTCTCCTACTAGACAGCCGTGAAACCTTCTTCGGCATTCGTTGGAGGCACCCGAACTTCCTGGAGAATCGGGATGGTACGTAAGGCTCACAGATCACCTTCCCATCGATCCGAGCCACGAGCACCCTGCCCCGAATGCTCTGGAAGTATTCATGTTGTTCCAGAGAGCCTCGACAGTTGTCCACCAGCTGGCCGACTGGGGTGGGGAACGGGATGAAGTTGAAGTTGGCATGGTTGCCGATGCGGATCCTCACACCCTCCTCATTGAGCTTCATCGGTGCCACCCCTACGATTTTTAGCAAGGATGGTCGCAGACCATTTCCTGGAGGACGGACGGCGTTTGGGGAAGTGTACTGGATAAGATGAGCCACCACCCATCCATGGAAGATCTGGAAGGGACCACTTACTCTCTGAGGCGACCCCCCTCGTGAGATGCACCCCAGGATGGTATACTTCTTGTCCAGTAGAGGAACGCCCATGTTGAACTGTTTTTTGGCGGCCATGGAGCCCGCCATCACCAATGTTACTGGGCAGACGCCCATCCTCGCGTCCCGCACTGGCAAGAGCCACCCGCTCAGGAAGGCGGCAAGGAACCCGGTATTCCAAACGTTCGGGTCCCGTGCCTCAATGACGCGGTATCCCCATGATTGGTATTGCCCTGCCTCCAGGGTCCTCCAGTATGACCCATCCCTGCTCCTCTGAGTCACAGTTGGGCACCGTTTTCCCCGTCACGGCATCTTCACGGCGGGATCCTTATCAAGGAACAGGCTGAAGCAGCCCTTGAAGGAAACATCCTTCTGGAAGTCCTTGACCCCCAGCCTCTCTTTGGCTAGCTCCAATAGGTTCCACCTCAGCATAGGCGTCCGCGACCTGTCTCCCCAGGTGTTCTTTGGAGGAACGAACTCGTCGTATTGGTAACCCTCCAGTGGGATACCTCCGATGTAGTGAATGTCCCAGAGACTGATGCTGACTTCCCCATGATGAAGGTGGAATGTGTTGGTGTTAGGAGACCACCGGGTGAATAGCTCTAGTCCGAGTTCAGGCTGGCAGTGGAAGTGAAACTGCAATGTCCATACCACCTCAAACAGGCTGATATACCGCAGTTCGTCCCCGAACTGGTCACAGGTATGGCGGACCCAGAACGCCCAGGCCAATTCGTTGGTGAAGTTTCCCCCGGACCATAGGTCCCAATCCTTCAGCCAGCCCTTCGTATCATCCGTGATGCTCTGACGGAACATGTTCGCATATAGGGATGGAGAATCCTCTGCCACAGGCTCGTCCCCAGTAATGGTTCTAGTCCTCAGGTTCAGGACATATACATCTATATGTCTATTTTCTCTGGCAGGATGGCCATTGTTGGTGCTGTTGTAGCGGGGAAGTTCGTCCTCTCGAGTCACCCAAGACCGTGGTGTGTCCACCTCGAAGCCCGGTAGTGGCACCTCCTCCAGGATGCCAAAATTCTAGAGCGGGAGGTTGTCAGACAAGGGATATGTCTTCGGGGCCAGAGTCAGCAGATTGAACAAGGTTAGATTGTTGGAGATAATCACCTTGGCGCTGTAAACCTCCTCATTCGCCGCCATTTCTGTCCTACAGGCAGCGGCGTCCCCCTCATCAACTCGATTTGCATCCATCTTGAATCTTTCGGGATTTGGGCAAAATTAGGATGCAGTGCGCGGAATCGGAGAGTTCTGTGTGAAATCTGAATGAGTTGTGCGAAATCCAGGGGATGAGCGTGCAATCGGCACGCGAAGCGTGGAAAAACCCGAACAGGTGCGAAATTGCAGCCGACTTTTGTATGGAATTCCGCACTGCCAGAGCGTTTTTACGCACATCCGCGAAAGAGATTTCGCACACGAGAGTGATGAGCTTATCGCACAGAAACAGTAGAAGTACGGATTTGGGACCCAGCTCCCCTTTTTATAGGAAAGGCCAGGTTTCCGCGCTGTGCGGAAAGATGATTCCACGCGCGTCCTTAGGTTTTGTGCGCCCCATCGGAATTTTGCTCGCAACTTGACCAGGGGACTCAGCATTTCGGTGTTTCGGCGTTTCCCTTGAATCCGATCATTGCGACCTCTCACCGATCCAATTCCAAGGGGGGCATTTGTTGACGTCGAAAAAAGTCTGTAACTCTCGGAGGAAGTTTCGAAATGACGAAGTGAAGTCATATTCGGAATCAGAGGCCCGATCCGAAGGCCCAGGAAGTGGTGCGCGAAAAATTGGGTGAAGTGCGCGGAAAAAATGTCCCGCGCGAAAGGTACCCAGGATTCGCGAAAATTCCCTCCACCGGTGCGTAATAATTTCGCGCCCGCGTCTCGCGCGGTTGATATTTTCACGTTGTTTTCCCTGTCGCGCAATTATTGCGCGCGCCGCCTGGATTCCGTGCCGGAGGTCGCCTATAAATAGAAGGTGATACCGAATGGTTTGGGGGTTGAGGAATCCGAACCAACTCTCATGCATGCAATTCGGCTCCTCCCGCGTGCAAGATGACATCCAGGCAATCCCTCATTTCGAAAACCTTGCCCCGGAGTTCTCCATTGCACGCAACTCCACCGGCTTCAGGGATTTTCCCCCTCCCCCGGGTTCCAACCTTGCGCGCAATCTGTGTCTCGTGCGCGCAATACCCTGTCGTGTGTGCAAAACCCTGCACGTAATTCCCTCTCCATGTGCAATTCCATTACTCCAATTGTGCGTCGTCCCAATGTTTTGCGCGCAAACCTTCCCTTTTTCGCGCAATGCCCAGGACCTCTAACCTTGACCCCCCTTGGCTGCCCCCTGCACCAGCACCTGATGTCTCCCCTACCGGGCATGCGTTCCATGCGTTGTTTTCCCGTACGGCCTTCCAGGCTCGTTCGAAGTAACCTCAATGTCCCTTGGGCCGTGTTTCCTGTTGTGTTGCTTTGCCTTATGCTTCTCTGCATAGGCACGCTAACGGCTATTGCTTCTTCGCATAGCCACGCGAACGTGGACCCCCCCGGTAGTTTTCCCTACGGCCCCCCTTCACTATTTCCTTGCTGATGCCTTCCCTCCCACAGGGGGTAGAGGGCGTTGGGCATGTAAGCCCTACGGGTGTGGAGCTAACCCACCTCGTCCAAGCTGTAGGATGTTAAACTGCTGAGCACATCATCCTTAACACATGACGTTAAACTGTGGTCTGACCCCATGCTTCACACGCAGGGTCCCCCCAGCTCGAGCATTCTTGACGCCCGCTCGTCTCCACAGGAGGGGACTCTTCCACGCATGGAATGAGATCCTCCTTATCGTAGTGGAGTTTGCCCGTGGGGGAAGGGCCGCCTCAGAGCGTAAGCCCCTAGACTTTCTTATGGATGACTACACCCGTTCATCTCTGTACTTCCCCCCTACCAAGGCTAGTGGAGTCCTTTTCCCACTGTGATTTGTCGCACCACGGGCCTCCACCCTGGAGTAAGCCCCGACACCAAGGTCCACTAACCGCGTGTAAGCCCCTGTTTCCTCTTTGGGTCATCTAAGAACGTAATCCCCATTCCACTTCTCAGGGATGCACCCTTCGCGACGTGATCGTCTGGTCCCTGCCACCTCTTGTTTCCCACACCGAGCATGACTCACAAGGGCTTAGAGTGCGCATCGACCATGAAATCCTCCCATGGGCCGCCCCAGAGCGTAATCCCCATCCCAGCAAACTACGTGGACTTTTATCTGTGCTAACGCACTGTACGTAGTAAGCCTCCACGTGGTTCAAGCCCACAACCCGGTCGTCCTGACCTCTCCATGTCGGCTCCCTGACCACCTTGGGATGCCTCAAAGCGTAATCCCCAAACCCCTCGTCCCTCATGACGTTAAACTGTATTCCCCCTCTTGGGTCGTCCCAGAACATAAGCCCCATGACTCACTCCACCATCCATCCTGATCCTTACCCGGGCCGCCACATCCCGGTGAGATCATGCCACCCCATCCCACTCCATGATATCTAGGAATCCGCCCACGTGCTGGCCCCAACATCGGTGTTCCCCCTAGGGGTCCTTCAGCCCGATCCGTCTCCGCAAGACGTTAAACTCACGACATACCCCGTGTTAAACATGGGAAGCTGGGGAAAACCTCAGACGGTGCACATTCCCCGCGTTTGATGTTGGATGCCTCGAGCTTCCGTTCCCTCGAGAAGCCTTGTGATGAGGACCAAAGACAGACATGCTGACGACGCCCCAACATGACCATTCTCCTCACCGAAGCTTGCTACCCCGACAAGACCCCTTGGAGCGTCTTGACGGAAGCAGCATAATTTACTGGCGTCCATGTAGATATGGCACTGGGAATGAGTTTCCCGAACTCATCTTAAATCTATGAGGGAGACCCGGAATAGGTGATGAGCTCCGAGGAGGAATCCACGAAAGGAAGAACCGGCATCCCATCATCCCAATTTCGATCAAGGAGCAGACGTCCTTGAACAAGGAACGGATGCTGCCCGCCTTTGGAAAGCGGGAATGCGGGGAACAAGGAGTGCATCCTCCCCACAGACGGATGCACGCACCCCGACGAAAGCATCAGAGCAACAATGTGTTTCTAGGAAATCAAATATTTCTACCCCAATGACATGAATACCAGTCATGGATGAAATTATTTGATGGATGTTCATAAGAACTTACAACACTGTCTCCCCTAAAAGGTGATCAACTGTTTGATAAAGTAAAATATGTGGACATTGATTTTAGTAAGCCATTTTTGAAAAACCTTATGGAAATCAATTGTAAGAAGAGTTCAGTTTTTTTGAATTACCTTACTGTAATTTTCTGTAGGTTAGAAATTTTATTGATGTTATTCATGTGAAAAAAAAATGTTTTTGATAGTTTCATTGACACGTTGCTAAATGCACCCTGTAAAAAAAGGATAAAATTAAGGATCAGTTGGTCTTTGTTGACATAGGAATATGAGAAGAGTTGGAACCATTGACGGATGAAAATGAACATTTCTTTATCCAAATACTTACACTCTTTTCTAGAAGGAGAGATATCAGTTTTTTCAACATCTTGAATGATGTAAAGGTTTTAGAGGGGTATTCATCGAATTCCAAGAAAATAATGTCAATGATCGATTGAAAGTTAAAGGGCTTGAAGTCACATGACTTCCATGTTTTGATGAAAGATCTAATTCCTATATCATTATGTTTCAATTTTCCTAAGAATGAATTTCTTACATTAACCATTTCATTTTTCTTATTTAATGATTTGTGCAGTAAAGTAATAAACCTGGCGAAATTCCTAACTTTGGAAAGAGAAATTTCCATCATATTATGTGAATTGGAAATGTTCTTCATTCTGAAATTATTTGATATGATGGTTCATTTCATGTTTCACTTAGTGAGATAGATTCCACTATGTTGTCATGTACACTATAGATGGAAGTACCCCATTGAACGGTATATGAATATTTTGAAAGGGTATGTCCAAAATCAAAGTCGGCTAGAGGGTTTTATTGTGGAGTGACATATTGTTGAGGAAGCCATTGAATTATGTACCGAATACCTATCTATTTTAGAAACAATTGGATCACCTAAATATCTCCACACTGGGTGTATTGAGGGTGAAGGAATGTTTGGAAGAGAGGTTTTAATAATCAATATTATAGATCAGGAGCAGCCCCACCTTTACATTTTGTAAAGATGTTTAGGAATTGACCCATATGTTGAATCCCACAATGAAATTCTTAGGCATTTGAATCCAACAAGGGCTGAAAAAAAGATATCAAATACACATAATAAACAGTTTATATGATGGTTTTGAGATCGTATTTTTAAGAAGACATATGAAAATCAACACTTAATTTTATAATAACATTGACGGCTAGAAGGAGGACCAAGTGTGTTTGAATTATCATACAATGATTATGTAATTAATGTTTATACATTTTATACTAATGAACACGGTTAAGACAGTACCATACAAAATAGTGTGTTTACACTTGTGGTTGAAGTGTAGAATGTTTCATGTACTAAGTATAGGATACCAATTTACTTGAATATTTCATAATTTGTCATCATTAAAAATATTAGAGTTGGATCATACGACATTTTAAGTGCCTATCATCCAATCAAAGTGGCTTTATAAAATAATTGTTGTTTAAATTGATGAATATCGATACATGAAAGTTAATTTTAGAAAGGAATGGTAAAAAGGGATACCATTTTATAATGGAATTAAAGGCAGTTCAAATATTTTATGTTTCATATACGACAATCTAAAAATAGACAATTGTTCTCTTATAGACCAAAACCATTGAAGGGTCATATAAAAATTCCATGGAGGATGACCCTTTATTTTGGACATCGTAATCATTTTGCAGAATTCCTAATGTTGATGTAGTTTTTTATTTCATAGAAGACCACATTAAAGGGATTTGGATAATATATAGAGGGGTCAAATCCCTTCAACCTTTGAAAAATACATTTCAATAATCAGGTTATATTTTTTTGTAATGTACATAATGTTACCTTATTTTATTATATATTTTTTGCTGGTTTTATGTATTCTAGATTAAATATTAAACAAGATGTATAAAAAATGACTTCAATACATGTTGCTACTCCTAATCCCGAGGCCTAAAAATTCTCTCAACCAAAGGAACAAAATATTTATGAACCTCCTCCTACTCCCAATGTAGAGGAAAAACATGTTTCTCCAGCTATTGTTTCTCCCAGTGTAGAGGTACAACCACAATCTTTACATGACGAGGCAAGAACTCCATAGGAACATATTGATGGGGTTAAATCGGAAGAAATGGTAGCTGACAAAGTATCACCATTGAAAAAAAACAGGAGCATTGTAGTTTGATGTTGTTAGAAAAAACCATAAAGGTGAAAGTGAAAGGCATTAAATATGAGGTCAAATGGAATACATAGGGCCAACATGTTATCCCTTACAAGGAAATGTTCAGCAGTTACATTGGAATGGTCACTAAACAACTTGTACCAATTGATGTACATTCATGGCACCATGTTGTCACTGGGATTGAGACACCTATTTATTTAGAGATTAAGGAAGCATTATGAAATCAGTTCATTAATTTCCTAAAATATAAAATAATGAAACATTGACTTACTCTTTATCATCCCTTGTAGAGTGTATTTATAGTAGTTGACTCACATAGTGACTATGTATTGAGGTTTTCTAAAAGTATTCACAAATTATTTTTCACAATTTTAATGAGATATCATCTTAATGATGGTGAATTAAAAATAAACCCACACCCACATCTTATTTATTCACAATCGATAACCCAATATGTGTGGGATGACTTTATTAGTTGTCGTGCAGAGCAGTACATTCAGGTAAATTTTATCTAGTAATACGTTGTTTGATAATACATGTATTCATCACATTGATTGAATTTTTTTTATTTATGAAATAGAAACTAAGTGTTGAAAATAAGGAACAGGCAAAAAAACCAGTGTACCCCTAGCATTTATCTAGGATGGGGTATGATTTACTGGAAAAAAAATTACTACATATTTTAAATCTACCATAATACTTTTATGTGACCTTATAAACAACCATAACTATGTTCCTCTATTTATATTCTGATTGATGAATCCAAATCAAAATCCACTTCCATCCCACACCATGTGGTATGGAAGAAGGTGAGTGTAAATAAATATGGGATACTAATTGATGAAAATGAACATAAACTATAGGAAACATGTATAAGTATGACATAATAAAAATTTATTTTAACTTAAATTGATATTACATAACAATCATTACTTATTTTCAAATAATTTCTATCTAAAAAATATATAAGAATTAGAAAAACCCACGTAGAATGTTGACATACTTTCAGTGGTCTTGAATCGGCCAGAATAGTATGGCCTCATTAGAGGTGTGGGTTTTGGTGTAACACCACGAATATATTTTGGGAAAAAACAAGAGGAGGATCCAAGAGAAGAAATTAAAAAGATGAGATAAAGAGTAGATATCCTTGAAGAAAAATTTCAATGGTAGAGAGAGATGCTATCAACTTTGATGGGGGAGTCATAGAGAAGAAAAAATGCATGAATAACCAGTGCGTGAAGATCCCTCCTAAGCCCCCTGCCATCTTTGAGGGGATCCATTCCCCTCAAAAACCTATCTTAGTTGGGGTAATCAATATTTTAATTATTGTTTCTATGAAATATGAATCATATAGACACTGATATCCTCTATGTACTGATATTATACAGGGCGAAAATAAATATGATTTATATATATCCACACCCACCCATCTCCTTGTAGTGAGGGATATGGTGTTCAATATCCAGAATGACATCATACCCAACATACCACTTCCAACAGGTCATTTCAGATTTTTGATTAATGTATCCCATGAGACAAGTTCTGAGATACCTATTCCAATTGATGATGAAGATATTTATAAGGATGAAGAAGCTCTTGGAACATTCATGAAATTGTCATCACATCATTTAAAAAACATTCCAACAAGGAGGTATTCATTTCTAATTTATTTTTCATGATATATCTTTAATATTTATTAAATAAATTTCTAAAATGATGAATTTTATTATAGATAGAAAAAGTGGAGGGGTGAAATGATATAACGGCTTAAACGCATCTTAAGGTCTACCAATTGATCCAAACAATCTACTGAAAGCACCATAACCCCATCCTTTCTATATTCGAATTTATTATCTTTGAAGGATTATGTGGATATAGATTTGAAACATGATCATATTCATATAATCGGTTTTGATGAAAATATGTATATACTTTAAGATCCAAACTTCACTAGGGTTGAGAATATAAGGAAAATTTCATGTTATAACTACTTTGGTGGTGCAGCTGTAAATTTATTCAGGAGGTATGTTTTTATTATTTGGTTTTCCTAAAGATAATATAATAAGTTAATTATGACCAAATCAATTTCATATTTTTCTTTGACATATATTTGAAAAATAATTAAATGGATCTCCCCATGAACAAAAACTTTTACTCGTTAGTCCTCACATCACCTCAATAGTTAAAAATAGATTCTATGAAAGAGGCTGAAATAGTGGCAGGCCATCTCAAATCGTTTAACAGAAAAAATATAGTTGATAGACTCTTCATAATACCAATTAAGTATGGGTAAAAGTATATAATTTAATCATATCAAATTTATTTTATTTTCTTTAATTAAATATTCCAATTTTTGTTTTTAGGAAAAATTGGATACTCAATGCGGACAATTTAGATACTCCAAATATTTATTTCCAAGATTCAATGGATGGATATCAAACAAACCAACCACACCTGATAGATTTTAACAATTTATAAGACACTACATCAAAAAAGTTTGAACTAAGCATCTAGTTATATAATTTATATTATCTTTTAACAAGGATTATGTTATGATAGGGTGGTGTATCAATATAATCTATATCATGTAATGAAGCTAAGGGATAGGGACGATAAACATTAAAAGTACTATTATTGGGAATGTATCAGGTTATATATAATAATATTTCACTAAACCAACACATATCAAAACAAATTACTTATTTTTCTTAATGTTTTAGCAATGTCCAAAAGAAACAAATGGAAAAGACTGTGGTTATTGTGTTTCAATATTTATGAAAGAGGTCATATTTCATCACAAAACTAGCATCCATGATGAGGTATTTTAAAATACAACTACTATTTCATTTAAAATATTTATTAATCATTTCTGTATTTATATTTTTTCTGTACTACTATGACTATTGAAAAGAGTCATATTCACAAGATGATATAGATTTGTTTAGAAGTGAATAGGTAGCGTACCTGATGGAAGAATATACACAAATAGCATGAAGATGTGACTTCAATATAAGTAGTGTATTGTTTCATATTTATGTTTAGTTTTCTTATATTTAGTATTAATTACATAATAATTGTTTTCTTATACAGGTAAATTCCTTTGTTGAAGTTGGGACTGTATGTTCTCAATGAATCATGCTCGTGAAAAATTGGACTTCGAGGATGCAACCAAGATAATGATAACAAGTAAGTGGGACAAGAATGTATAAATGTGAATTATTACTAATTATGTTATCCATATATGATCATTTATATCTACCTTTGTTACACTTATAGAGTATTTATGATCACCTTTTCTTATGTTTCATATCATTTGGTTATCAAGAATGGTTTTAGAAACGACGTGTCTTTATAGTAAAGAATAACATAATGAGACACTCTTATAGACGAGTTCTTTATGTTTCCATGTTTCCAAAAGCACTAGACCTAAAATTTTCTAGCACGTGTCATTATTTTATGTAAGGTGTGTTAATATACTAATATGTGATATCTGTGTATGAAATTTCTTGGTCAATATAGTTGGTTTCAGAGTATCTAACCTACTCAAAATAGAGAAAATGCATTCAGCTGTTTTGATAAGATAGGGAGATGATTCAAAAGTCATTTGAATTATATAGGAATCAACCCCACCTCAATACGACACATGATGTGACAGGTATGACTCAACGTGTCTTTATTTAATATTGACATTTTTTTAGTAAAAAGAACAAGTGACATACTAAAAAAATCCAAAAATGCATTTGGATAATTTTGATACATTAGGAAAAAGATCCATGAGTAGTATTTTATATGTATCAATCAAACACACCTCAATACAATGCACATTGTGAATGTAATGATTATAAGTGTTTATTATTATATTTAATTAACAATAGATTTAGAAAAAAGAAGAAGTAAAGTACTAAAAACCAAGAAAACACATTAGTATTGTCTTAATACTTTAGGAAAATGATCCATCATTAATTTATGACATATAGGAATCAACCAGACCTCAATATGATGAATGGTGTGACTGGTATGACTAAAAGTGTCTGTTATTTGTTTAAAATTGACATTTCACTCACTAAAAACCAAGCACATGTTCTCTGATTGTCATAAAAATTTATAAAAATGATTAATATGTTCTTTATTATGTGTATTATGAATTATCATGTCAAATTGATGGACGATTCCACTAGTATGACAAAAAATACATGTTTCTAGTTTGAAATTACATTTTAGTAAAAAAAGATTATTGAAATAATAAAAACTAATAAAACACAATCAAATCATTTGGATACATTAGAAAAATGATATATAAGCCATTTTTGATTTTTAGGAATCAACTTCATCTCAATCATACTAATGGTGTGACATATATGACTCAAAGTGTCTCTTTTTATTTAAAATTTAAGTTAATTTTAATATAAACACAATTGTCATACTAAAACCAATCAAATGCATTAGTACTGTTTTTATAATTTTATAAAACAATTTATGAGTAAATTTATGACATGTATGAATCAAACCTATAGTAAAATAGTGCATGATGTTACTGATATAACTCAAAATGTTTATTTTTTTAAAAAAATTATAAATAATTAAATTAAAAAGAACAAGTGACATGCTAAAAAATAAGAAATCTCATTTGAATTGTTTGGATACTTAATGACATGATTCATGAGTCATTTTTGATGTATAGGAATAAAACCCAACTCAATCTGACACATGGTGTGATCAGTATGACTAAAAGTATCTGTTATCAATTTAATATTTTCATTTTAACTCAAAAACATGTAACTCACTGAAATCCAAGAAAACATGCTATGATTGTATTCATAATTTAGGAAAATAATTCGTAAGCCATTTGTGATGTTTATGAAGAATCCTCACATCGAACTATCACACGATGCGACTAGTATGACTCAAAATGCATGTTTCTAGTTTGAAATAATATTTTAGTAAAAACATAACCGACATAAAGGAATCCAAGGAAACACATTTGGATTGTTTTGATACTTTAATAAAATGATCAATGAGTCATTTTTGATGTGTAAGAATCAACCCCACTGCTATATAAATCATAGTGTGAACAGTATAACTCCAAATGTGTCTTTTTATTTGAAATTGAAAATAAATTAATTTTATAGAACAAGTGGAATAATGAAAACTGATAAATGCATTTTGTTAGTTTTGATACTTTATAAAAAAAATCCACAAATAATTTTTAATGTATAGGAATCAGCTGCGCCTCAATCTAATGCATAGTGTGACTGAAATAATTAAAAGTTTCTGTAATTAGTTTAAAATTGATATTTTAGCATAAAAAGTGTCACTCACTAAAAAGATAGAAAACACTCTCTGATTATCTCATAATTTAGGATAATTATTTGTAAGTCATCTATGATGTGTATAAATAATTCTCACATCAGACTGATTCATGATGCATCCAGTATGAATCAAAATGTGTGTTTCCAATTTGAAATGATATTTTAGTAAAAAACACAACTGACGTACTAAAAATAGAGAAAACACATTTGTATTGTTATGATACTTCAGAACAATAATCCTTGAGTGATTTTTGTTGTATAGGAATCAACCACACCTCAATCCCACAAACTATGTAGCCAATATAAATCCAAATATGTCATTTAAATTTGATATTCATTTTATTAATAGTATATGTGACATACAAAACAAATCTATTTGTATTATTTTGATATTTTAAGATAGTGATACATAACTCATTTGTGATTTATAGTAATCAATCCCACCTCAATACGATGGACAATGTGACCAATATAACTCCAAATTTTCCTTTTTTATTAAAAATTGATATTTTATTAATATATTAATTCTTTCATAATAATGTTTAATTTCTTCCTTTATAGTGTTTCTAACATAATTTTTTTCTAATATAGGTGGAATATTTTTCATGAGTTTGGATGATTTTTTCAAAAACTAATAAAATGGGTGGACATTTTTGAGAGGGGATCACAAATGTCAAAACATAAAACATTGTTGTTTATAATTATTTGGTGAATACTTATAAATATAATTATATAAAACATTGTTTTAAATGTATATAGTAGTGTTTTTATATATATAACATGGGAGGATATTTTTTTATTCATGATGTCAATTAAATGCATATATAATCATTTGTCAAGCCCTTATGTATGCAGCTTTTGTTTTTATCATTTTCATCATGTATGTGTTTCTTTTTCACTACATTGTTCTTATCTCAGAGTTATTATAATCTTCTTTATTTTTTATAGTGAAACCATGTTATAATTTAACAGGCATATATTATTGTATTTTTAATTATTTTTTAGTGGTATTTTCTTGGTGAGCTATTATATAAATAGCACATATCAGACAGTTGGGCCTTTATCAGTGCTATTTCTAGCACTAATAATTTCCCCACTTTATCATCACTAATTAAAGCATTGATAAAGTGGTCTTTTATAAGATCTATAAATTGAACTAATAAAGTGACTCCTTTAACTATTATAAAATAGTTCTTAAAAGGGGGAATTATCAACATTTTTTAGCATAGATGAAGGACCCCCTATATCAGCACTTTTTCAGTGCTAAAAAAATGGACTCTTATCTTCACTGAGATTAATAATGTTGTTTAGCACTATTAAAATTTATTTATAGCACTTTTAAAAGCATCACCTGTAGTATTGAGGTGTGTATTGTTATACCAGAGGCATGCAAAAATCACACAATCAATAAATCAAAGGAAAGTAATTCATTAATGAGGTTTCATTAAATGAATTATAAAATTTAATTTAAACAACAAATAAATAAGGAATGAACCTGTGTTATCAAACATTGGAACAAGACCTTTCTTTTTTATATTCTTTATATTGAAATCTTAATTTAGTTTTTTTTACATTATTATTATATTATTTTAATTTCATGTTGTTTAAAACCCTTGAAATCATCATTTTCAATAAATTATAAAAACAAAAAATTATTTAAAATAGGTTAACTACAATAACAGATTGAACTGACTATGATGCTCCCTATGTGAGATGACCCATTTTAGCCTCTATGCTGAATTAGGAATATAAATTTTCTTTTTCCACACCCTATGGGAGGCATGAATCAAAACCAGTGCCATTTTTTGGGATCTAAGTAGTTATTTTGATCAATTTTTTAAAATTTACATTTTTTGTAAATATTTTTCTTTATATTAATTATAAAATAAATCCTAAAAAATATCTTCATATGATGTTTTCAAATTGACATTTTTTCAATTAATTTGAAGATTACTAATTGGTGGAATAAAAATAAATATATTATATTGAGAAGGAATACCATAAAAGGGGGTATTCTTTTATGATAATGTTTAAATAGCTGCAAAGAGGCCAATATACATGGATCACATCACAAGGTTCCATGAGCATGATCAATGAACTCCAAACTGACTTGCAATGATTCATGTCCAAGAAAAAAGTGATTGGGGTTTTCACCAATTTTACTAAGTACTTCTAAGTGGTAGAGTCTGAAATCGAGGAGGAAGAGTCTGACATCCTACCTTCACCTGCCACCATCCAAATCCATGAGGCTCTTTCAACCAAAAAAGTGATTAAACCAGAACCAACTTATGGAGATGGTATTTTATTGAACTCTGTATTTTCTAATATTATTCAATTTGATTAGAGTATCACTCAATATGGTTTTGAATTTTAAAATTCATTCAATTCTTTCATTACCTGAGAGGAAGAGGATCAAACTGGAGATGCACCTATTTAGGAACACATGGTGCTCCCTGACATTATAGAACATGAATTTGAGGAGGCCCATGAATAAATACAAGTAATTGAGCATGTTGATATCTATAGAGAGGATGATCATTATAAAGGTCATAATTTTCATTCTTATCCAAATTTAAATTCTATTCATGTAGAAATACCTACATTCTTTACCTTGGATCAATCAATTACTATAGACCATGTTGAGAAAGTACTAAAAGAAAAAGAGAAGGTTTCAAAAGTAGAAACCAATGAAGAGGATGACCCATACTTCACCATACCCCTACCAGGAAATCTAAACATTATTTTGAAGGGGGGTCTGGTGTACTCTATAGATGGATTATTCCTCAAAGTGAAAAATTAACTGAAATATTGGAAAATATACATGCCGTGTTCATGTCAAAGAAGCTTTATCCAATATATGACTTTGGATAACAACCAGTACTACCTTATAAAAGAATTAGAAATTAAATTCTCACTTGGGGGATCATACCAATACATATCCCATTCTTTCTATATAAGTATTTAAAATTATTTTTCATTTCTTAGGATGTAATGCATCATGTAGCCCCATACCCCTATATTTTTACGCTTAAAAGGCAATATCCTAGTGTTAAATTATGTGATTCTATTTTTAAGTTCATAATGGATAAATAAAACCTAAAACAGTGTATGATAAGGACTAAGCTTCTTGGAAAAGGGAGTTCATTTTCATTTTCATTCATTTTAAATCCTTACTTTTTCTTTACAACAACATTTCTTGATCTTTAAAAGTATATTATTCATGTTAATTCTTGAATTATTTATTTAATTGACATAATAGGAGACATTAGTTTTTTAAGAATACAGTGATTCCATGTTTTAAATTTTAATGTTAATGATATTGAATGAGTAAAATAGAGAATTGAATTATTAACATGAAACATAGATATTTAAATGTGGACTAATGATTTGACTGAATTAGTTGATTCATGTAAATGAAATTTCCTTATGATTTTTCATGCTTTGAATTTCTGAAATTCATGTAAATTGAATTTATATTACTTATAATGCCTTGAGTGATTTTTTATTATCATATTTCCCATTAGTGAAAGGATTCTAGACCAAGTACATCCTATTTATTCTTGATCATAGTTATTGAGTGATCTTGGGACCATTCACATACCAAACATGCATTGGATCATGTCAAAGAAATGACTCTGAAAAGGAAAATTTAAAATGATTAAGGTATATTTTGAAATCCCTTATCCATAAATAACACCTTTAAATTAAATATTTTTCTCCCATAGATACCATGAATGACCTTTATAGGAATTATCCATGTTTCAAGACATTTTTATCAATTTCTACCCTACTCTATGTATTATTATGATATTTTAAAGTTAAACTATGGGGGTGAAGGGGGACATCATTGATGATATGAAATACATTATAAATAGAAAGTGTGGGGGTTCTTGTTGGGGTAATAGATAAATGTTGTTAATATACTCATTATACTTCACTATTTTCCCCTCTTGAATTAAAAATAATAATAAATGACAAGTAGAAGAAAAAATGACAAAAATGGGTTATGGTTAAGGGAAACCCAAAAATCACCATTATTGTACCTATAGATGTTATCATACATCGTTAGGTAGTATATGTGATATTTCTTCTAATAATAAATTTTGAAAAAAATGAAAAGTTTTTTTTTGAAAAACAATTATAAAATAAAATGTATATTCAAGAGGGTGCACAAATTATTCATTTTGATTTATTTGATCATAACCATTACTCTGTGTTTTGGGTGGAGTCGGTGTTTCTAATTTTAAGGGGAGAATTTAATTACACATTTTGATATCATGAATTTTATTTAAGAGTTAAACCTCCTCCTTGAGAATAAATTTTTAAGTATCAAATACTACCAACCTAAATCCTTGGATTCATTTGAACCATTATTGAAAAGTCCCCAGGATTTTATGTGTCTTTTTCCTTTAAAAAGTGGATAAAGTAGTTAATTTAAAGACTATGGATAAGAAACATGTTCTCAAGATATGCGCATAACTCTACCTAAATTATATCATGATAGGTTAGATAAAATATTCAAGTGAGGTAAATCATTAATTGGAATGTTTAAAAATAATGAATTGAGGATATCGAATGAATGAAATGATAAGTTTCATCATTTTTTTAATGGAGAAAAGTAAAATATGTGATTTTATTATTTCATTTAAAAATGAGAAATTGGAATTATATTTTATGGGGATTTTTTAAAATTTTATTTTACATTGAAATATTTTGTATTTTATGGATTTTGAATTTGAATATTTGTAACATTGGAGCCTTATTAATTCCCTATTCATATTTTATGCTTGAGGAAAAGCATGGTTTAAGTGTGGGAGAATTGATATAGATAATATTTTTCTCATTTTTAGAATTTATTTAAATTATTTAAATCCTCAAAATTTATCAATTTGAGCTTATTTAAAAAAAAAATTTATTTATGGGCTTTTTTGGGATAAAATGTGACATGTTCATAATTCTGGAAATTTAGCATATTTTAGTAACAAGGGTATTTTGGGTATAATTATTAAAACATTAATCAAATATGATTGATTTTTTTATTATTTTATTCCTTGATTTAGTTTCTTCAACGTTATTTGTGGGACCAAAAGATAATTTGAATAACTTGAGGCCCAAAAAAAGTCAATGATGTTTGAAAATCTTTTGGGCGGACAAAATGGACCCCATATCCATAACTGATGAATAACTAGTGATAAACACCCAAAATTGAGGTAATTCCACATGTATATGAAATATAAATTCTAGACACATTCCCCCCTTTAATTTCATTGAGTTAGTCCTTGGATGTGGTGGAAATTGAATGATATAAATTTAAGGATGCTTCCTGGAAATCCCATCCAGAATAAGTTATAGTCAATAAAAAATCCATAACTCCCTCTAGGTGGTTCTAATAAAGTTGAAATTTGGAGGTCTAGTTAAAAAAATATTTCTCAAAAACATTTAGAAGACTAAATTCAACTATTTGACCATAATGAGGGGGTAACGTGTGGATTCTTTTGAAGAAACATTATTGTCAAATTTTCAACTGTTGACAACCCCTTATGACCTCAAAATCATTAATTTGTCCCTTTTGACACCCCAGGGCCTATTCTCTGTATACAAATAAGAGGATATAGGTGTATTGAAGAGTATTTTTATCAGAGATGGTGTATTGGAAAAAACTCATGCTTCAGGATTTTTTTCATTCTTTTTTTTTATTTTAGATTTCTTTTACCAAGTAACGTATTCGTCATTTTTATATTAATATATTTCCCTTTCTTCTTCCATACTTATTTTTAAAAAAAAATATAATTATCTTTCACTCTTCCATATTTACATCATTATCTCTATTCAATTTTCAATGTCATGTGACTAACCCAAGGCTTGGCCCCAGGAGAGGTTTTGCAGTGTTCTTTGTTCTTGGGCATCAATTGAACATATATTAAATCGATTTGGGGTGGATACGAGAGTATTACACAGGTGTATCATTCATCCACAATGGAATTATTTCTAATTTAATTTATTTTCCTTTATTAATTATTTTTATCTGCCAAATCATGGGAAAAGGCTTCTTATGGTGGAGCTGGGGTTTCTCAGAGAGATGAAATGGCACACAGTGGAGCCAAGCCTTTTATAAATAACATTCTCAATTAGGGTGTTATCCTATTTTACTATTAGATGAGGTGTGGTTTGGTATGCCAGAATAATGATAAAATCACACACAAAATAAATTAAATTAAAGTAACTTATTAATGATGTTTCATTAAATGAATTTTTAAATTGAAGTTATATAATAAATTAATAATGAAGGAACCTGTATTCTCAAACAATAGACCAATAACGTTTTTTCTAATTTTCATTATGTTAGAAACATCATTTTCTTCTTTTAAAATTTATATTAAATTATTTTAATTTCATGTTTTCCAAAACCCTTAAAACAATAATTTTCAATAAATTATAAAAACAAAAAAAATAATTAGAATAGGTTAACTAGAATTAGTGATTGCGCCGACTGTGATGCTCCTCATGTGAGATGACCGTAGTCAGCCTATATGGTGCATTAGTAATATAAATTTGATTTTTACATTACCTATAATAGGTGTGTGTCTCATAGTTTATGGAAAATTATGTTCCTACATTGGAAATAATGAAAATATCCTAAGTTGTAGATAGATTCCATGTTGAAGTCCCACTTTTATCCAAATTATTAATATCCTTTTCCTATAGATTTATTGGGAAATACATTATCGAAAATTTCTTCATTCTCACTACCTTCATAAAGCTCAAAACTTTCATGTATCTCAAATATCCTTTATAAAGAAATATCCTTTCCTCAATCACACATACCTTTTATAAACAATCCAAATTTCACAAAGCTCAATTATCCTTTGTGAAGCTCGCACATTTTGGTCAAATTTTTATATCCTCTAAAAAATTGAATAATTTTTCAAGTCTAACAACTTTTTATTATATTTTAATTCCTTCAAAAAAATCCTTTATTCTCTATCTTTTTCATAAGAATATCCTTCGTGAATCTGGGTCCTTATAATCTTTGTTAATTATTTATATTCTATTTCCAATGGGTGTAAAAGTCTATTTCTTTTCACTGACTCTGATTCTAGAAGATTCAATCCTCTTCATTATAATTTCACAAATCTATCCCATATCATTCAAAATTCTCCCTATTTTTTCAATGTATCAAAGAAATTTCCCATTCGAGAAGATTCTCGTAGTCATTGAGATTACTATCAACCCTTCATGAATTTATGAATCTCATTTTCAATAATTCACACCATTATGAAATAAAATTTTATTAACCCTGTCTTCAAAAAAATTCATTTACTAAATTTATATTTATACAATTATGGAAATCGATATTTTTAGATAATAGTCGTCCTTTAAATTTCGGAACCTAAAAATGTTACAAACATTTAGAAATGACGCCACCTTCTACATGAACCTTTTTTACTACTTATAGGGAATATATTAAATTATCATTTTTATTTTTCACCATACAGTTTTAAAAATCTCTCTATAGCTCCAAAAAATACCATATAAACCCACTCTTTCAACAAACACAATCACTCCAAATACATTGTAATGATACATTGAGGTATTTTTTTCCATCATATTCACCACTCATTTCTTTTGTATGGGTTATATAATACACCTTGGAAATGGAAGATCAAGAATCACATTATTTTAAGGATATTTAATCTTTCTTTTGATTTTATTTTTTTAATGGGGTATATTATTCAAATGTTTCCAAATTGGTAAGGAAATTTCATCTCACTTCCATTTTTGTGGGACACATTCCTTATACACCACTTTTTTATTTTATGTTGTGTATGTACTACACATATATTTAGCTTTTTCCCTTATTATGAATGTTATTTTTATTTAAATATCTATCTGAGGTTTTTTATTTCATGGGAATTATGATTCAAATGTTATCAAATCAGTTTGGGTTTCATGTTAAAATCTCATTATTTATTAGCATTGTTTATGGTTAGGTTGTGATGATGAAATATTATGATATATCTATCAAGAATATTAGGAATATTACTATCCTATAGTTATTTTATGAAAATGATTTTTCTTCTATATTATTCACCTAAATAACTCAAGAGACTGAAAATAGGGTTTTTAGGAAAATTGATATTATTTATCTCTTCAATAGAAAATTGTTCTTCTTCCATATCCCTGATTTATAAAATTATTTTAAGGATTGTTTTTAATTTTCTCCATTGATTTTTTAATGTCATTTGTATGCATGTTTTATATTTTATAAATTTTTTTAATATTATGTTTATTGTCATTATTTTACTGAGGTACTTTTTAATTTTTATTAAAAAAAGAAGAATAAAATTTATTTTATGTTATAATACATGAACTAAGTTTCCCACCATCATTATATTTCAATTCCTAGAAACCTAATTTACATTTTTTTTCAATTTTAGAATAATACTATTTCCATAATAATTTAAAAAATATTTGATTTTAAATAAATGTTTTAAAAATTGAATGGTTATTTTCCTCATAAGTTATTTAGTTGTATTTTAATGGTATTTATATCCATCAAAGACAACAAACCTTGGTTTCACATATGGTTTACTTGATATGTGATCCTAATATACCACCAATATTCTTTATTAGTGTGGTTTATATTTATGACAAAAATATTTTTATTAAAACTTATTCCTTTTCCATGGGTTATTATATGATGAAATGATTGAATATTTATAAAAATTGTCAATTTTAAAAGGATTATTTTATGATAAAATGTTCATGAAACTCATTGGTTTTCATGGGATCATATATGATGAATATTTTATTATATTGTGTAACAAACATGTATGGTTATCCTTATGTGATGGTGGATATAATATAACCAAGTATTATGGTAATTATGTAACCAAGGATAGTGGTTACATTATAACCATGGATAGTGGTCACATTATAAACATGGACTGGTGGGACCTAGATCTCCCACCATTGAATTGGGTAAGGATTGATATCTCAAGAGATTAAAAAGGATGGAATGGGTAGAAAACCAAATTAAATAAGGTAATTTTTACACTATGATAGTCTTTGGGGCAAACCTTGACAACTAAGATAGTTAAGGGAGTGAACTGATTCCACTATGATAGTCAACGAAATGATATTTTACTACTAAGGAAATGATTTACCATTAATATTTATGTTCCAAAAATCATATATAATATGCAATTTTTTTCACATATGGCTCATTTTCATTGATTCCTTTATGTTTTTTATCATATGAACATTCATGTTTTTTTCTATGACTCAAGATTATGATATATTATATAGAGGGTATGATTTTACAATGTTATTATAATTTTTTCATACCCTTATGTTCGTGTTATGCGCATGTGATCCTTGATATCTCCCATGTTCACCCTTACGATGAATTTGATCTCACCCTTTCTTATGCTTCCCTTCCAAAAGTTATGAAAAAAATTACTAATCATGATATGGTTACGAAGGGTTATAGTTATGATAAACAAAATGGGAGATGATGTAGATCTTTTAGGAACTTTTTTTATATGTACATGTTTCTAAAGGCACTAGAACTATACGATTCTATCATGGATTGTAATTTTATGTAATAAATATTAATCCTAAAAGGTGTGATATCTATGAGTAACTTCCTGGTTTCGGAAGCCACCTAGAGGTGCCCCGTACCAATTAGGTGACATGGACTCAAGCGCATTTCCCCAAATGCCAGAGGATTCCGACTAGCAGTGAGGGCCTTGGGTGTGATTGTGGGGAAACTATGCCCTCATTGGAAGAGTACACAACAGAATTACATAGATACATACAACAGTGGAAGAATTAAATACCAAAAAGTAGTAATAGTGGAAATTGATAGATAAAAAACTGGAGAAAAATATATAAATTACGCATGATGAATAAATGTCTTGGAATAAAGCCAAACAAGTCACAATGATAAATACAGTACTAAATCCAAGTACAAAAGGAAAATAGATAAAAAAACTCCTTAGCATCGCAATCCTCATCTTTGACACATCCCCTCCATCTCCAATGCAATCATGAACCTGAAGTAGAAGGGTGATTTCCCTTATATAGTCCTACAACAATATAATCATTTTGGGACCAAAATCATGACCCAAATAGGGTGTGAGACAAAAATACCAGTAGGCAACCATCTGAAGATCTGTGTATAACAGTCACTAATTATATAGAATGTAAAAGTGTAGAAAACAGTAAATAGGAATGTACTCAGCAAAAAAAATCCATAGTTTATAGCATATAATTTACAAAAAAGTAAGCAGTCACTCGAGCATGTAGAACAAATAGGTTACATATGGGTAGTTCTCACGATATAACCCTTATGGTTCAACCTACAAGTACTAGTAACCCTTTGGAAGTCCCACATAGTCTCTCCCCTCTGGTTTAGCTAAATAATAGACTCTCTTTTTTAGCACTGACCTTCAATTCCCCCTATAGTCTCATATCGTAATAATGGTGCTCTGGGGAAGCACTCAACATATCATTCCACTTGTGGTCCGCATCGAGGAACTACAGACACTCTGAGAAGCACTCAACGTCAATTCCATATGTATTCTCACATCGTATTATAAAGACACTCGGGAGAATACCTTATGTCCATTCTCGATGTGGTCTACTACATCAGGTTCACACCGCCTTGTGTAAAGTCATTAAGTATCGCATAAAATAACATCCAAAGTAACCTAAAGAACAACATGGATAGCATTCTATAGCATCTCAACATGGAAGAACAATAGTCACAACATTCTAAAAACTAGGCATGGAACTGGAAAAATCCTAACATGCAAAACTAGTCCAAACGGTCGTAAACAGGTAGAACATGCATGTGAAAAACACCTAAAGAATAGTAAATTTCTCTATTCACAAACCATAACCTCTACTCAGGCATATAAGAAAAGAAGGAAAACAACTTGGGAAAAACCAAAAACCCACAATACCCAGCTCAAGGGTATTGGTGAAATTTTCACTAAATACTCAATGAATTTATACAAAATTACACAAAAAATCTACCATGATTGTATGAGATTGATATACTTGAACCATGAGGCTTGAATCGTCTTAGAACGTCAAAGATCTACAAAAACGCCTAAAACGTTCAACCCACGATAACCTATAAAAGAGAAGGAATTGGAAAACGAAGCTCTAGGAGAAGGAAGAGCATATCGATGTGGTTCTAATCACTTACTGGTGTTACAATCGGGGGACTAACATAGGTTTGGGGGCTCATCGAAGATCCGCAGCTGCTCGGTGCTCTCGAACGAATAATACCTAGAAGAAGACGGTTCTGTCTGTCAGAAGCGACCCCGATGCATTTAATGAAAAAAAAAGTACACGGCGTGTAATTTTGGAGTACATGACATGTAATTTCCATTTCTGTAATCCACTTTATGTGGCCTCCAAACACCCTTACATGGCTGTGTGTATGGCCCCTACATGGCTAGCACATGTCCTTCAGCGGCAAGGAAGTACACGACGTGTACTCATCAAGTAAACGACATGTACTTCAAAATCTTCTAGAAACTATTCTTTTCTCAAAAACTCCAAAAAAAGGAAAAACATACCTGTAAAGAAGGTCTGGGTTCTTAAAAACTTCTCTGCTTCAATAAATTCATCCCAAAATTTCCCTAGCGCGGCATCGAAGAAGAAAACCTGAATAGTTTCGGCCACTGTGATCGTACATCAGCTTCCCTCTCCCAAGTCTCATCCTATACTCACCAATGCTACCATAGCACCCGTACTAGAGGAACAGACCAGCCACGGAGAACCTTAGTATTGTGATCGACAACCCAGATAGGATGATCCTCAAATGATGCATCTGCTTCAATCTCAACCTCCTCGGGTTGAAAGTAATGTGACGGGTCTGAGAAGTAGCATCGGAGTTGAGAAACATGGAAGATGTCATGCATATCCTGGTACCTCTGAGATAACTGAAACTAAAAGGAAACCGTCCAAACTCTCTCCAACACCTCAAATGGCCCGACGTACATCGGTAAAAGATTACCTTATCTTGGAATCCTCTTTTTCCCCGACCTCGGTGTGACACGTAGGAAAACCTGATCCCCGGCCTCAAACTCCAGAGGTCGTCTCCATTGATCAGCATAACACTTCTACTGATATTGTGTAGTATCCATCCTCTTCTATAACAACTCTATCTTCTCTAAGGTCTCCTAAAGAAGATGAGGTCCCAGCAAAACTACCTCTCCTACCACCAGCCAACATAAGGGTAATCTGCATGGCCTACCGAAAAAAGCCTCATAAGGTTCCATCTGTATAGTCTCTTGAAAACTATTATTTTAGGAAAACTATACAAGAGGTATATGATTGTCCCAAGAACCTCCAATGTCTAGAATGCAAGCTCAGAGCCTATCCTCAATCACCTGAATTGTACACTCTGAATGGCCATCTTTATGGGGATCGTATGCTTTACTCAATAGTACATGTGTACCCAAAGCCTTCAGAAGCCCCTACCAGACATGAGAAGTAAAATGTGCATCCCTGACTGAATCAATTGAGTGTGGAACTCCATGTATATGTGCAATATCTCAGATGTACAACCTCCCCATTTCATCAACATTAAAGGCCTCCTTGATCGGTATGAAGTGTACAACATTCGTAATCCTTTAGATGACAACCCAAACAACATCATTCCCATGGGGTGACCTCAGAAAACCAATCACGAAGTCCACCGTGACATCATTCCACTTCCACTATGAAATGGGTAACTGTTGCAAAAGACCTGCTGGTCATTGATGCTCTGCTTTCACCTGCTGACAAGTGGAACAACTCATAACAAAACCAGCAACATCTCTCTTCATACCTAGCCACCAATTCTGGTGGTGAAGATCGCGATACATCTTTGGTGACGCCAGGATGAACTTCCCAAATTGAGGAATGAATGACCCTCATCAGCTCCTTGCATATGTCTGCGGGCACCCATACACATCCCTATAAATTAAAGATCTCATCCTCGCCTATTGTCCATCCAGGAATAGGGTCCTCTCCTAACATGCTTTCCCTTAGGACTTGGACTTCAGAATCTGATAGCTACCTCATTCGAACTCGATCAAGAAGTGTAGAGGTAACAGCTACATAAGATTGAAAAATATACCTCTATCTGTCATGAACCTCCAAATGCATCTTAGAGATCTGAGCCATAAGATGCCACTCACTACTGGCCTCCTGAACTGCTTGTATCTGAGTCCTACTACTCAACGCATTAGCCACTGTGTTTCACTTTCCCAGCATATAGGCATGCTCAAAGACAATGGACTGAAGATACTCAACCCACTTATGCTGTCTCAGATTCAGATCACGCTAATAGAAGATGTAAATGAGAATTTTTTGGTCAGTGAAAATGAAAAAATGCTCTCCCAGAAGATAATTTCCCCAACAGCATATGCCATGAACAACAGCTGCCAACTCCAGATCGTGCGTCGGGTAGTTCTTCTCATGTGGCCTCAATTGCCGAGACCTAAAAATGAAGACTTTATCTCCCCGCATAAGCACAGCTCCCATCCAGATACATAAAGCATCGTAGTAAATTGTGTAGCGTATTCCCTACTCTGGCAATACTAGTATCGGTGCTGATGTCAACCTCCCTTTTAACTAATGAAAGGCTGACTCACAAGAATCTAACCATATGAACTTCACACCCTTCTTGGTCGGACCTGTCAGCGGTGCTGCTAAGTGTAAAAAGTCCTGTATGAAGCGTATGTAGTATCCAGCCAGCCCTAGAAAACATTTAACCTCAAATACATTCTTCGGCTGCTCATAGGAAACTACTTCTCTCACATTCTCTGGGTCAACTGATACTCCCATCTCTGAGATAACATGACCCAAGAAATGAATCTTTTCCATCCAAATGTGGATTTTTAAGAGCTTATCATATAACTGATTCTCTATCAATGTACTCAAAATGATCTCAAGATGTGTAGCATGGTCGGGTCGAGTGTGAGAGTACACCAAGATATCATCCATGAAGACCACCACGAATGAGTCCAAGTATGGATGGAACACTCATTTCATCAGTTCCATGAAAACTGTAGGTGAGTTAGTGAGGCCAAACGGCCTAACCATATACTCGTATAGACCATACATTCTCTAGAAATCTTTATGAGGTATATCTGATGGTCTAACGCTCAACTGATGATAACTGGGCCTCAAATCGATCATTGAGAACACCTGGGCTCCATGAAGTTGTTCAAAGAGGTCATCAATCCAAGGCAATGGATATCGGTTCTTGACCTTCAACTGGTTTAGCTTCCGATAATCCACAAAAATCATGAGGGTTCCATCTGCCTTCTTCACAAATAGGACAGGAGAACCCAAAAGAGAAGTACTGGGTCGAATGAAACCTGTTGACCTCACCTGTTTTGATAATCCCAATTATGCTTTCACATACTTTTATAATCCCAATTAATTTTTATCTATATTCTAATTATATCAATCTATGAAATTATATCTGATAATAATATTAAAATAATCTTTTAAATATGTTAATCAATGTTTATCTTTGTTTATATAAGTTTTGAAGTAATTCTAACCCAATCGGATATGTTCTGCATAAAACAGATAAGTGTTAGTCACTGATCTGCGTATAGCTATTGATATAGATATACTGATACTTAGTCTACCAGTAGACTTTTTATACCAATATATAGAGTCATTGATAAGCTAAGTTCACTGATACACAGAGCTACTGATATGTACAAGTCCACTGGTAAGCATAGAACGAGGTCACTGATGCAGATAGCTACCAATAGAACGAGTCTTCCGATAGTACAGAATGGAGCTACCGATATGCATAAGTCTACCGATACACATAATCATGGGAACTAAGTGAGCTACCGATACAGACTAGAGCTACTGATAGACCAAGAGCTACCGATATACAAAGTCACCGATACAGAATGAAGTTACCGATACAAAGAAGAGCTACCGATAGATCGAGAGCTACCGATAGAATGAAGTCACCGATATATAAAGATACCAATACCAAAAGTTAACAATACAGAGAGTAAGAGCTACCGATATCAAGAGCTACTAATACAAGTTCAAAGAGCTACTGATAGAAGGTCACTTCTACACAATGTTCTCTATGCACATCTACCAACAAGAGCTACTAATGATTGACCAACCAGTCAAACTCTATACTCTCAATATTATTTATTTATTAATATAACTGTTACATTTGATGTTTTTAATGCAGTTAATGTTATTTAATGATATATTTTGGCATGTCATGGAACCGTACCTAGTACCCATGAAAAAGGTAATCATTCTTTTTTGTCGGAGCTGAAAACTATAAAAGGGAAGATAAAGACCTAGAAAATTAAAGAGAATCAGGGAACTAAGAAGGCACAAAAAGGATGAAAAAGACAAGGGCTCAACATAATTGAAACGTGGTGCATTCACACAAGGCTACATCCAAACCAGGAGATCAATGGACATACTTGAAGCAACTCATTCTAGAGGAGAACACAAGCTGCATCTTGAGTGAAGAACTACAACAAAAACTTCATTCCCTCCGGCTGATAAGCTAAACCTGATAACCAAGGAAGAAAACGACAATCTCTTTTTCAGACAAATACCAAAGAAGGACTCAAAAGCTTTTCAAACCAATCAAACGATTCCAAAGCTGCACTTCCAATCACTAAAAATTTTCTAAACTCATTCACACTTACTTTAGTGATTCTTTCATTTACATTTCGAGCAGTGTGTGTACCCTGTTTATATTACACACACATTGTCTCCTGAGCTAATATGGATGATTCTTAAATCCTCATTAAAACTCTATAACTCCCTTGTATCCCACTGTGGATAGTGGTAGAGGTCAACTAAGACCTGGAAAGCTGTGAGCTGTTGTTTGTTTTCCCACGTAGAACTGTGGTAGAGTTCTTTGAACCTGGATAGTCTTTTCACTGTTTTTTACCCCGATCCAGGGTGTGGATAAATTTATATAAATTGTTTGAGAGGACTAAGTCTTAGATTGAGACTGAACCTCTTGGTTACACCTGGTGTTCTTTTTAATTTAAGTCAAAAGTATACTATATATTTCATATTTTGCTGCTAACTACTTCGAAATATAATTTGTTTTAAATTTACTTTGATAGTTAAATTAGAAAGTGTTTATACATATTGTAAACCAGTAAGTGAGTTTCAATAGTCCATTTAATCTTCAGATTAAATTAACTGAGCCCTAATCAATCTTTGAGAAGCTAATTGAAAGTCTACAATCTATATAAATTCACTACAATTTAACATTGATTTTAAATAGAGGGATTTTAAGAGAAATATTTTTAATAGAAATTTTTAATTGGAACTAAATTAACCCCCTCTTGAGTATCCACTCTGACCAACATTTGGTATTAGAGGATATTTTATTAATACATGTTTTAAAACATTCTGTTTTTTAGCTGTGATTTTAGTTTCATTTTTAATGTTCTTAAATTAAGTTAGTTATAAATTTTACCTCTTTAATATATTTTCTAAAATATAGTTATGGACAATGTACTAGAAGGTGATTATACTAATAGTCCACCTTTCTTTAATGGTGGAAACATAAGATGAAAATTCTTTTAGAAAGTATGGGTTTTGATATTTGCACTGCTATCGAGTCAAAAAATAAAATTCCAGAAACTGATAGAACAACTTGGGATAAACCTAAAAAGAGTAATTACAATAATAATTGTAAAGCTATGAATGCCAAGTATTGTGCTTTCAGAGATAAAGAGTTTAATATAACATCTTCTTGTAACACTGATTATGAAATATGGGACACATTGGCTATTTTCCATGAAGAAACAGCCAATGTTAAAGAAATGAGATTGAATACATATACTATTAAATATGATAATTTTAAAATGAAATCTGATGAACCCATTTTTGAAATGAATCTCAGGTTCAATGAAATGTTCAATACTATGATCTCTCTTGGAAAATTTGTTCCAGCAAAGGAACAAATTATGAGGATATTAAGATGTCTTCCAGAAAGATGGACAGGCACATCTATTTCCATTAGAGAATTATGCGACATCAGAAAACTTCCTGTTAAGGAATTAATAGGTAAGATTATTATTTATGAGGACGAACGTAAAGTGAACAACAAAGAAGATGATGAACCCAAGAGAAAATCAGTGGCTTTCAAGTCTACTGCTTCAAAGAGCAAAGACAAGGAGAAAATGCATCTACCTACTAAAAGTTCAACAAGTGAAAGGTCAGACTCTAATAGTGATGAGGAAATGGCTCAAATAGCTAGGAGATTTAAGAAGTTCTATAGGAAGAAGAAATTATTCATAAAATCATACCACAAAGGTAAGTATGAAAATAAAAGTAAGTGGAAGATGGATTGGAAGAAATCTAATAAGGAAGATGATATCGTCTTCTATGAATGCAAGAGGAAAGGACACATCAAGGCTGACTTTCCAAAATTAATATTCAATAAGAAATATTATTATGAGGAAAAGAAGTACAAGAAATCTATGAAAGAAACCTAGAGTGCTTCAGAAGACAACAAAAGTGAATCAGAGGCTAATGATTCTGAAAAGAATCATGCCAACATGTTCTTCATGACTAACATATTTGAGGTACCTATTTCCCCTATTCTAAATTATTATTATTCTGTTTATAATAGTGATTCAGATAATGATGAAAATATGTCTAAGGATGAAATGTTTGAATATTGTAACATGCTAGAAGAAACATGTAATGAACTTATGAAAAAATATAAGTCATTTAAGAAACATCATGCTCTCACTACCAATGTTAAATCTTCCATTGATATAGAAAAGAAAAAGAATGCTCAACTATTGAAAGAAAATAATAAACTAGAAATGTCTAATGAGAAACTTAGAAAGGACATAAAAAAGTTCACAAAGGGAAAAGATAAACTTAATCAAATGTTAGGAAAGAAATTTGCACTAAAATATACTACTGGTTTGGGATATCAGCCTGGAAAGGGATAGTTTACTAAAACTATATTTATCTTTAAATCTGGAAAAAATTCTGCTAATTCTAGTTTTGTAAATTCATATGCCTCAACTAGTTATTCAAATTGTTATAGATCAAACAAAGATTATATTTCAAAATATATTGATTCTAAAAATTATATGAGACCCTTAAGACAAATTTAGGAACCTAAAGCCTTTCTTTCTAACCTTTCTGGACCCATGATGATCTGGGTACCAAAATCATTTTCCATATAAACCTGTTTTGTAGGAGACCTGCTTAAAGAGTTTTCACAAGAAGGTATGGTACATGGATAGTGGATGTTCAAGACATATTTCTAGAGATTACACATGCTTCAAGAGTCTAATAAAATTTGATGGAGGCCATGTCACCTTTGGTGATAATTCTAAAGAAAAAATCATCGGCCTAGTCTAGATTGGTAACACTAATTCAGTTTTGATTTCTAATGTTTTATTTGTTGATTGACTTAAATACAATCTGTTAAGTATTTCTCAATTGTGTGATGATGGATTTAATGTGAAATTTGAAAATGATTCCTGTAATGTTTTTAACTCTAAAAATTCTTTATTATTTTATGATTTGAGAAATGAAAATGTTTATGTTGTTGATATGAATTCTTTATCCAAACAAAATGTTACTTGCCTAAATTCTTTTCATAAAGAATATTAGCTATGGAATAGAATATTAGGACACTGCAATATTTATTCACTTAGAAAACTAACTAGGATGAACTTAGTTAGAGACCTACCTAATCTTGAATTCCCATCAGACAAAGTTTGTAATCCCTATCAAAAGGGAAAGCAACATAAGTTTATTTTAAATCAAAAAAAGAAGTTTCAACTTCTAAACCTCTCAAGTTGGTTCAAATGGACTTTTTTGGGCCTTCTAGAGTTTCTAGTTTAAATGGGAAGCACTATGTATATGTATTAGTAGATTAATTTTCTAGATATACTTGGGTATACTTCTTAGCCCACAAAAGTGAAGCTTGTTCTTACTTTATTAAATTCTCCATGTCTGTAGAAAACCATAGTGGACATAAGATTAGGACCCTAAGAAGTGATCATGGTAGTGAGTTTGAAAATAATGATTTTGAATCTTATTACTCACACAATGGCTATAGTCATAATTTTTCTACCCCTAGGACAACTCAATAGAATGGTGTAGTAGAAAGAAGAAATAGAACCCTTTATGAAATTGCAAGAACTATGCATAATGAGTATGATCTACCTAATTATTTTTGGGGTGAAGCTATGAATACAACATGTTATATTATTAATAGAGTCATGATTAAACATATTCTCAAGAAGACCCCATATAAACTACGGAATAGTATAAAACCGAAAGTTAGTTACATTAGAGTCTTTGGATGCAAAGTCTTTATCCTCAATACAAAGGATAATCTGGACAAGTTTTCTTCTAAGAGTGATGAAGGAATTTTACATGGTTATTATTTAACTAGAAAAGCCTATAGAGTATTTAAAAAAACCAAATGTGTGGAGGAATCTGTTCACATAAAGTTTGATGAAACTAGTCTACATGTGCCTATAGCATCGCTTGAAAATCTTGAAGAAGATTTGACTGTTCTGGACCTTAATGATAAAACTAAAGAACCTGCTGTAAAAATATCTAGTTCTAGACATATTCCAGAATATGCTTTTGTTGAACCTGAACCTATAGATGAACCTGAAATTTCTTGTCCAACCTTTACTAGATCAACTTGGATGCTAAGGAATCGTCCTTTGGATGCTGTTGTTGGTAATCTTGATAGAGGGACACAGATTAGAGATTCTCTAAGAAACCAGGTTGAACATCAAGCCTTTATTTCATTGCTAGAACCTAAAAATGTCAATGATGCAATCAATGATTAATTTTGGGTAATTACTATGCAAGAAGAGTTAAATCATTTTGAAAGAAACAAAGTCTGGGAATTAGTTGATAGACTCAAGGACACTTTGACAATAGGCACTAAATGGGTTTTTAGAAACAAAGTTGATTAATCTGTAAATATAGTTAGAAACAATGCTTGGTTAGTTGCACAAGGATATAGCAAAGATGAAGTTATAGACTATGATGAATCATTTTCCCCTGTAGCTATTTTATAAGCTGTTAGGAACTTACTTGCATATGATGCTCATCTGAATTTCAAGTTATATCAAATGGATGTAAAAAGTGATTCTCTAAATGTTTTTATTATTGATGATTTTTTTGTTGAACAACCACTTTGATTTACTAATCCTTATTTTCCAAATCAAGTTTTTAAACATTATAAAGCTTTATATGGTTTAAAATAAGATCCAATTGCTTGGTATGATAGACATAGTAGTTTTATTATTTCAAAAGGTTTTAATAAAGGGATTGTTGATCCAACTATTTTTATTAAATGAATTTCTAAAGATGTTTTGATAGTACAAATCTATGTTGATGATATTATTTTTGGATCTTCTAAAAATGATTTATGTATTGATTTTTCAAAAAGTATGCAAAATGAATTTGAAATGAGTTTAATGGGGGAACTTAAAAACATTCTTGGATTTCAAGTTTTTCAAAATGAAAATGGTATTATCTTGAATCAAAGTAAATATACAATGGATATTTTAAAACATTTTGGTTTGGATAATATTATGGAAATTGATACTCTTATGAGTATAGTCTGTAAATTGGATTCAAATAAAACTGGGAAACCAGTAGATCAAACCAATTACCAATATATTATTGGAAGCTTACATTACCTTAATGCTAGTCGACCAGATATTATGTTTAGTGTGTGTATGTGTGCAAGATTTCAAGATAATCCAAAATAATCTCATTTACTTCCTGTTAAAAGAATTTTTAGGTATCTTAAACACACTGTAAACCTAGGTTTGTTTTACCCAAAAAGGAAATCCTTTGAGTTAATGAGTTATTCAGATGCTGAATTTGCTGGTTGCAAGTTGGATAGGAAAAGCACATCTGGAACATGTCATTTATTGGGAAAATCCTTAGTAGCTTGGTATAGTAAAAAGAAGAATTCTGTATCTGTGTCCACTGTTAAAGTAGAGTATATAGCTTCTGGTAGTTGTTGTGAACAAATTCTGTGGATGAAACACACTGTTTTGGACTATGGATATGATTTTAAGAATGTTTCTATCAACTATGATAACACCAGTGCAATAAACATTTTAAAGAACCCTGTATCTCACTCTAGGGACAAACCCATTGATATAAGGCACCATTTCTTGAGAGATTATTAACAAAATGGTTATATTACTCTGGAATTTATAGGTACTGAACATCAATTAGCTATCATTTTCACCAAACCTTTATGTTTAGATAGGTTAAGTTACATTAGGCATGAGTTGGGAATGATTAACCTTGATCAGTAGGTACCTCACCTATATGATGTAACCTCAACGATGAAACCTCACCGATGTAACCTCACCGATGTGACCTCACCTATGTCACCTCACCGATGTCACCTCACCGATGTCACCTCACCGATTTAACCTCACCGATGTAACCTCACCGATGGACCTCGCTGATAGGAATTCTAACCGATAAACCCTGCCGATGAGTGTGTTGTTTTAAACCTACTGTATTCCACTATAATCTGAATAATTCTTTCATTATTTTGTTTTATTTATTTATTTTATTATTTCTAAATGATAAAAAAAAGTCCTAGTTACTTCTCAATCCACCAAGCCTCAAACCCTTTACCCTCAAACCTTAGCTCCCGAATCTCTCGAAAACCCTAAATCCCTCGAACCAAAGATGGAAAAAACCAAACTCCCAACCATCAGAGATGACACTATTTAGCCGAATGCAAAGAAGTAGAAGTCCGAGCTAGAAGAAAGTGGTATTTTTGGTAGAACTAGGTCGGGTAGGGGACCAGTGACCCCTCATTTGAAAAATAGAGTTATTGTGATTGAAAAAGAGTTGTGTGTGGAATAGTTGTTTCCTAGAAAATCGTTAGTGCTCGAAGTGATGGAAGATCAAATGTGGGTATATTTCTTTTCTAACAATAATGGCCCCTACTATCTGAAGCTAGTGAAACAATTTTTTTAGTTTGTGAGTTTTGAGAAGTCAGAAGATGAGAACCGAGTGATTTATTATGCGAATGGAAAGGAGATATCTTTTTCATCCGTTGAATGGGCGGAATGCCTGAAGGATTCACACGAAGGTGTTTCTGGCTATGTATCGAAAGAAATACCACCTAAAAGTGATATATTCGATTATCAGACTACCTTCTAGGAGATCACCGGTGATGGAAATCAAAGACAAGTGGTGGCTGCTGAAATGGATGATGAGAACAGATTGTTGTTCAAATTTTTTCAGCATGTCTTAATACCATGGAGAGGGGACTTTGAAAATTCAAGATATTTGGATATCTATCTCTTACATCTTTTGAGACATTGTGTAAAATTGAATCTGTGTATATTTTTGATGATTCAAATGGATGTCATGACCGAAAAAAATAAATTTCTAATGCTCTATTCTTTTCCAAGTTGATCTCAGTGATGATCAAAGTGAAAGGGGTAGCTGAGTCTCAAGATGAGACAGTGTTAGTAAGGAACAAATTCTGTATCACAAGCACAATGTGAAAATACATGAAGATAAATTGGAACCCAAGGAGATGAGAGTGGGTTAATGATGACAAGAAGGTATATAATAAAATCAATCCTGTGAATCATCCTTCAAGACCTAAGGATTTGAGGGATCCAGGGCTAGGACCTGATGAAGAAGAACCTGAATACAGTAATGAGACTGAAGAAGAAGGGACTTATATGGATAATTGAATGGATCTGGTCTTACCTCTAAGTCTTTCTACTGAAATTGTATCTTCTAGAAAGGAACCTTTAGTAGAAGAAGAGACACCTACTGATGAGGAAGACCAGACAGCCCCTGAGCATAAAGAAGAAAAGGGGAATGAATCTGAAGCCTCTGATTCTTTCTGCTTAAGTATGAGTCCATTAATTAGAAGCTCAGTTGTGCCTACTAAAGATGTATTAGGAGAAATGGAAGAATCTATACCTAATCCAGAGGACCCTCCTGCAGTTGCAGAGATAGAATTAATAGTAAAAGATTCTTTTGAGGAAGAAAGACCTATTGAGAATTTTGTTGCTATACATGGGAATGCACCCATTGATGGGGAGAATCAAACCACATTTGGAAGTGTTTGAGTGGCTGTTGAGATTGAGGAATGTGCAAAAGACCCAGGTTTTGTGGTTTGTGAATTAGACTATCCTGATTCTGATAATGAGGCTTCTCTAAATAGACCAAAAATCATTTATGATGTTAAGACTGAATTGTTACTTGAATATGTGGTCAGAATGAAAGATCTAGATAATTTGAAGAAAAATCTTAAGGTTAGTTTTGTGGAAGAGACAAGGAAGATGGAAGTTTCACTGGAGTCATCAATTCAATCGATTATGAAGGAAATAGTGGCCAGCATAGCATCTGAAATAGAACCTATTGTAATTTCTCCTGCTGATATGATCACCAGGGATGACCTTGAATCCTTAAAGGATGATCGGAATGACTCCTTTAGTGCTTCTGTTATGGAGTTGAAGCATTGATTTGTTGAAGAGATGAGCAATTTGGAAAAATATTTTGAAATCTCCCTCGATTGTAATATGACAACCTTTGTGGCATAAATAGTGGAAGAATTTATAGCCTTCCAGACTCAAGTATTTGGACGAGAAGTGGATGTTGATACTCTAAAGAAATATGTTATCTCTTTATAATTTTACATGAGTTCAAAATCTCAAGAAGACAAGGACTTAGCCTATGTAAAAAGTGTTGTGAGCCAGATGGTATCACTATTTGAATGTTTTAAAACCTCTATGAAAGAACATGTCAGCACCCAGGATTCCCATGTGAAAAACCTTATTAGTGGGTTGACCAAAAACTTCCAAGAAACCATGTCTTTATCTATTAGTTATTTTTCTTCTAGACCATCAGTGGATTTGAATCAGATTCGAGCTATGATGAAGTAGGAGCTTGGTTCAGCATCAACCAGTAGCTCTATGGACTCATCCGACCTGATTAAAGTTGTGATTTCTACTAGAGATTCAGCTAGAGATATAATGAAGATAGTTCAAGACTATATGAGAGAAGCTTCTTCCTCTCAGAAAAAAGTGAAATACAAGGCAGATTCCTATTTCCAAAAGGTTTTCACCTAGAATCGACTCAACAATCACTTCAAACTTCTATTAGAAAACTTAAAGTTACCTCTTATCAATCAATCCTTCAGAGAGAAAGCCAGCAAACTAAGGGAATTGATTCCATCCATGGTCAAATTCATGGAGAACAAGGATGATTTCATATCTGCTCTAGAGAGAAGAGGATGGATAATTATGGATTTCAGAAATCTTTTATTGCCCTTCCTGCATGTCGATGATAGGCCAGTGATTGTACCTCCAGCCTTACATGCCTCTGCCTCTACTATTTCTCATGTTCAAATTACTCTATCCCAATCCATTCGAAGCCTTACACCTATGATCACTCAAATAACTCCTCAGTACAGGCCAGGAACAGTTTCTATAGATCATATCCCTGTGATCATTTCTGGAATTCCTAAGCCTTCACCAGTATCCACACAGTCAGAATCCTCTTCTGATCCAAAGGTAAAATCACACATTGAGTATGCGGATTGAATAGGTGGCTAAGATGTTTGATAGGAATACCTTCAATTTTGTTTTCATTCTCTGTACCTTTCTTCAACATATAATACAATTAGATTTATTTTCTCCCTCATTTTTTTTCTTCTCATTGTTGTTTCCCACTTTTTGATTATCACAAAGGGGGAGAAAGATTATCAAAGTATCAAAGGGGGAGAAATATTCTCAAAGGGGGAGAAATATTATCTAAGGAAGAGATACCATTCTTTTCCCCTCTGATATCATTTCATTTAATTGTACCTCGGATACATTATATTATATAATATATTGTTTTCTCTAAGATAATTGAATTTATTGAAATATCCTCTAATACAACTATTCACTTTTTTAAAACTATAATATCATAAGTTGTGATTATCAAAAAGGGGGAGATTGTTGTCCTCACCTGTTTTTATAATCCAAATTATGCTTTCACATACTTTGATAATCCCAATTAATGTTTATCTATATTCTAATTTGCTTAATCTATGACATTCTATCTACTAATAATATTAAAATAATCCTTGAAATATGTTAATCAATGTTTATCTTTGTTTATATAAGTTTTGAAGTAATTCTAACCCAATCGGATAAGTTTTGCATAAAACAGATAAGTGTTAGTCACTGATCTGCATATTTATACTAATATAGGGCTACCAGCACTTAGTCTACTGATAGACTTAGTCTACCGATAGATAGAGTCACCGATAAGATAAGGTCACCGATACGCAGAGCTGCCGATATGTAAAAGTCCACCGGTAAGCATAGAACAAGGTCACCAATACAGATAGCTACCAATAGAACAAGTCGTCCAATAGTACAGAATGGATCTACTGATACACATAAGTCTAAAGATACACATAATCACATGAACTAATCGAGCTACCGATATAGACCAGAGAAACTGATAGACTAAGAGCTACGGATATACAGAGTCACTGATAAAGAATTAATTTACTGATACAAAGAAGAGCTACCGATAGATCAAGAGCTACCGATAAATTGAAGTCACCAGTATATAATTCTACCGATACCAAAAGTATTTGATACACAGAGTAAGAGCTACCAACATCAAGAGCTACCAATACAAGTTCAAAGAGATACTTATAGAAGGTCACTGCTACACAAAGTTCACCGTGCACATCTACCAACAGAAGCTACTAATGATTGACCAACCAGTCAAACTCTATACTCTCAATATTATTTATTTATTAAGCTAACAGTTACATTTGATGTTTTTAATGCAGTTAATGTTATTTAATGATATCAGTTGGAATGTCAGGGAACCATACCGAGTACCCATGCAAAAGGTAATCATTCTTTTTTGCCAGAGCTAAAAGCTATAAAAGGGAATATAAAGACCTAGAAAATAAAAGAGAATCAAGGAACTAAGAAGGCACATAAAGTGTGAAAAAGACAAGGTCTCAACATCATTTAAACGTGGTGCATTCACACAAGGAAACATCCATACCTATAGAGAACTAGACATACACGAAGCCACTCATTCTAGAGGAAAACACAAGCTGTATCTATAGTGAAGAACTACAACAAACACTTCATGCACTCAGGCTGATAAGCTAAACCTGAAAACCAAGGAAGAGAATGAAACTCTATTTTTCATACAAAAACCAGAGAAGGACTCAAAAGATTTTCAGACCAATCAAACAAGTCCAGAGCTGCACTTCCAATCACTAAAGATTTTATAAATTCATTCACACTTACTTTAGTGATTCTTTCATTTACATTTCGAGCAGTGTGTGTACCCTATTTATTTTACACACACACTATCTCCTGAGTTAAGCTGGAAGATTCTTAAATCCTCATTCAACTCTATAACTCCCTTGTATCCCACTGTGGATAGTGGTAGAGGTCGAGTAAGACCTAGACAGCTGTGAGATGTTGTTTGTTTTCCCACGTAGAACTGTGGTATAGGTCATTGAACGTGGACAGTCTTTGCACTGTTTTTTACCCCAATCCAGGGTGTGGATCAAATTATATAAATTGTTTGAGAGGACTAAGTCTCGGCTTGAGACTGAACCTCTTGGTTACATCTGCTGTGATTTTTAGTTTAAGTCATAAGTATACTATATATTTCATATTATGTTGCTAACTACTTTGAAATATAATTTGTTTTAAAGATACTTTGATAGTTAAATTAGCAAGTGTTTATACTTATTGTAAACCAGTTGGTTAGATTCAAAAGTCAATTTAATCTTCAGATTAAATTAACTGAGACCTAATTAATCTTTGAGAAACTAATTGAACATTTACAATCTATATAAATTCACTACAGTTTAACTTTGTTTTTAAATAAGGGGATTTTCAGAGAAATATTTTTAACAGAAAATTTTAATTGGAACTCAATTCACCCCCCTCTTGAGTATCCACTCTGACCAACAAAACCCTTTCCCTGCAACTCCTCCAACTGATTATTAAGCTCATGTAACTCAGGTGTAGCCATCCTATAAAGAAGAATGGACACTGGTGCCACACCTGGCACGAGATCGGTAGAAAATTCTACCTCACTCTCTGGAGGAAAACCTAAAAAGTCCTCTAGAAAGACATCCCTAAAATGATCCACCACTTAAGGAAAGTCTAACTGCAAAGTCCCCTGGTCATCCAGATACATACTAGAAATCTGAGCTGTAACTCCACCTATCCCATGATGCTTGGGTCCTGCTATACTCACCTAGACATCCCACTCACCCTTATGAAGAAAATATTCACCCTCTGGTGATATGAAACTCACCCTATGGTGATAACAGTCGACGACTTCCTAGAAAGGAACTACCAAGTCCATTCTGAGAAAGACATCACAGCCTGCCATATCTAGGATATAAAGATCCCATAGAAAGTGATACCCATCCACCCTTATAGGGAACTCCTTGCACTGATGTACACTAGTCGTCCTAGTCCCCAACGGTGTGTCTAGAGTCAAAGTATCGATAGAGGAAAAGATGCAGAGCCCAAGTATCACTACAACAGAAATATAGATAAACCTATGGGAAGCCCATGTATTGAAAAGAGCAGAAGATAAAAATAAGGCTACTAAGATCGTACCTCGAACTGTAGAGGGTTCGGGGTCCTTCTCCTGCAGGGTATGCTCCATTGCGAAAGGCTGACCTGTACCACGACCCTGCGACCCTGCCTGACCACTTTGAGATGATCCACTATAATGTCGCTGAAATACTGATGACTGACCACCATGGCCTTGACCTCCACCTCAGCCCAAACAGCTGGAAGAACTCCATTTCCCAGACTCGTGAGAAATTGGTGGTGCTACCCCTGAATGAAGAGTTATGGTTGAACCCCTGTCACCAGCTACTGGTGAGAAAACCTGACATAAGCGCTGAAGGTGACCCATCTTACCATAGGATCGGCACTCCACTGGGTCTCTCTAGCACTACGACCTCATATACCCAGCCCTTCTACACTAGTACCATACTACCTGGCTACCTAAACGTGTGTCTCGCTACCTTATCTCACCGCGCGTAGACTCCCTACAATGCTTCCTACTGTCAGATGGTGAAGCACTAACTCTGGAAGTAGAACCACCCTGGATCTCAGCTCAAGAATCTCTCATATTGTGCTCCACAATTAGTGCTTGGTTGATGATGGAAGTGATGGAAGTCTCCCTGAAGATATTCACCTCTGATCGGATCTCCCGTCTGAGACCATCCTCGAACTTCCTTGGAAATAAATACTTGTCTCCGCCCTGGAGGTGTGTGAAATTCTGAAGATTGGTGAAATAAGAGGAATACTCCATGACAGAAAGTGTACCCTTATCTATGCTCATAAATCTCAGGCTTGGTTGGCCCTTAGGGTCTCTGGATTGAATTAATCATAAAATACGCGCTGATAATACTCCCACACCATATCCTACTGATGACCCGCATGTGAGATCACGTCCCACCACCTCTTTGCAGAGTCTCGTAGCATGTAGGTAGCAAGCGTGACCCACCTTTCTGGAGGTGTCTCTAGATTCTCAGAGATCATCACCATGGCTTCTATCCATGACTCTACAGCCTGATGTCCTCCTTCCCCTAAGAAGGTGGGAGGATGCTGCTGCTGGAAACCCTGCATCAAGTCCACCATAGTCGAGGCAGGAGGTGGATCTCCCTGGAAGGTCTGCATCATCCTCAGAAATCCTTCCCTAAACTACGTATCGGTGCCTCTAACCAGTATCACTACTGGTTCCAAGGCTGGCACAACATTAGGATCTATGGGAAGTCTCTGGTCAGCCATAAACGACATTTGATCACTACATAGAAACTGGTGGGAAACTGGAGGATGTCTTGGTGACATGACTCTGCAAGGTCAAACACACACATAGATCACATTATCAAGGACTGAAAACAAGGAGCGTATGAAGGGAACAGGGGAAATAAAGAAATCAAAATTTACAAAACATGACTACATGGCGTGTATAAATACTACACGGCGTGTTCCCTTAAGTCATTTACATGGGCATGGACTCTTGCCAAAACTGGTTGGGTAAAACCCCAAACACACAGCGTTTCATCCTAAAACATGACGTGCACTTGAATCCTCTTCCCCTGCCCGAGTCCTTCTACATGGTTAATCCACACATCTCTCCTAAGACAAAACTACATGGTGTGTTCATGGTAGACATGTTGTGTACTCAACAGCTTCACTTGGCCCATGTTGTTGGTGACACGGCATGTGTACCCATGTTACACTACACAGCGTGTTCCAAAAGGACACTGCATGTACTAAGAAGAGACTCCACCGACCATGTTTTTAACAACAGGGTCGGACTCTTAGGATTACAGTACATGGTGTGTGGAGTCAGGACACAACGTGTATAGTCAATGTTTCATCCATCAGTGTCATCAGTCACACGGGTAGACACACGGTCATTATAATACGGTGTGTAAGTACCATACACGACGTGTTCTTGGAAGATTTTTCAAAACCCTGTGTCCCTACCCACATATTTAGTGACATGGTTAAAAAATACACTACTTATATTAATAAAGTACACGCTGTGTATTCTGGGATTTTCCCAGCAATAGCCTCAGAACTGCATCAGAGCCCAGAAAACACAGAAAACACACGTTAAGGTGCCAAATTCAGATCCATGAGGGTCCATACTCCCCTTGAATCAATTTTTGTCATCTTATACAAGTTATAACAAGGAAACAAGAAATGATCCACCAAATTCCGGTCCGTGAGGGCCCATAACACCGTAAGAACTATAGTTTGGTATCCATCTAAGCAAAGCATGTATACAAGAAATTTTTTTATCAAATAGTAGGGATTATATCAAAGCATATATCACAACAGTATGGATAATCCACACAACATCTATCACAACAACATGAAATTTATAATGAATCCTCGATGGCTTGGAAAGAATGCAGGGCATGTGATTCTCTAACAAGTACCTATATGATGCATGAGACGGAATACCCTCATCTCATCGGGTTGTGACAGAAATAGTCTCGCAGTAACAACAACGATAACATCTCAAAGTAGGTGAATCACCGAATGGTGAAATCAAATCAACTGTAAAATAGAAAATCAGTAAAATTAGAATAAACGAGGTAGTATGGCTTTTCCCTATACAGGGGTTAGCTACACCCGGGCACAGCTCCTTACAAAGTACCTATTAAATCCTCTCCATGGCTATAGGCTCCAAACAGTAATTCAAGAGAAAATAAACCCTCTGATACCACTTTGTAACTTCCCTGTTCTGGAAGACACCCAGAGGCGCCCAGTACCCGGTAGGTCACATGGCCTCAAGCGCATTTCCCCAAATTCCAAAGGATGCTGATTAGCAACAAGGGCCTTGGGTTTGATATTGGGGAAACTATGCCCTCATTGGAAGAGTACACAGTCGAAGTACACAAATACACTAAACATCTAAAGCATTAAATACCAACCAGCAGTAAAAGTGGAAAACTGATAGATAAACAATTGGAGAAAAATATATAAATGATGCATGATGCATAAATTTATAAGAAAATAGCCAAACATGTCACAATGTAGAATACAGTAAAAAATCCGAGTACAAAAGGAAAACAAGTAAACAACTCCTCTGCATCACAAGCCTCAGCTTGGTCCCATGCTCTCCAGCTGCAATGCAATCAAGAAACTGAAGTAGAAAGCATTTTACTATATCTAGACCTGCAATAATATAATTTTTTTGAGCCCAAAAGCAAGACCAAAACAGGGTGTGAGGCAAAAATCCCAGTAGGAAACCACCCAATGATTTGAGCCCAATATTTGGTGAATATATGGAATCTAGAAGTGCAGAAAACAGTAAACAGGAAAGTACTCAGCAGAAACAATCCACAGTTTCTAGCATATAATTTACAAACAAGTATATAGTCACTAAATAAAGTAGAACAAACATGAAACCACTTGGTAGTTATCACAGCCTAACCCCTATGGTTCAACCTACAAGTACAAGAAAACCTCTGGGAGTCACACACAGTCTCACCCCTCTGGTTCAGCTAAAGAATAAACTCTCTAGGGAAGCTCTCACTGTCAATTCTCCCTATACTCTCGTATCGTACTAAAGGTTCTTTGTGGAAGCACTCAACGTCTCATTCCCCATGTGGCCCATGTAAAGGAACTAAAGACACTCTATGGATTCACTCAACGTCAATTCCCCCTCTGGTCTCACATCGTATTAAAAAGACACTCTGGAGAAGCCCTTACATCCATTCTCACTATGGTCTACTACAATGGGTTCTCACAGCCCTATGTAAAGTCAGAAATTATCACATTGTGTAACGTCTAATGTAACCTAAAGAATTACTTGGATTTAATTATATTATCTCAGCATGTAAGAACAAAAGTCACATGATCCTATAAATTATTCATGTAACTTGAAAAATCCTAACTGGAAAAACTAGACCAAACGGTCATAAATGGGAAGAACATGCATGGAATAGACATCCAAAGCACAATAAATTTCCCTATTCACATACAATAACCTCTACTCAAGAATATAAGCAAAGAAGGAAAATAAATAAGGGCAAAACAGGAAACACGCAATACCCTGTTCAAGGGTATTGGTGGAATTTGTAGAAAATACTCAAAGACTTTCTACAGAAAGACACAAACCACCTACCTTGATGATAGTAGATCGATATACATGAACCAAGGAGCTTGAATCATCTTAGAATGATGAATATCTATAGAAAAATCTAAAATGTTCAAACCATGATGAATTGTAAAAGAGAAGGAATTGGGAAATGAATCTCTTTGAGAAGGAAGAGCTTACCGATGTGGTTCCAATGCACTTACCGGTGTTTGAATAGGAGGATGGATGGAGGTTCGGGGGCTTGTCGAGGATCCGCAGCTGGTCGGTGCTCTCGGATGAAGAATACCTAGAAGAAGATGGTTCTGTCCATCAGACGTGACCCTAGTGCGTTTAATGAAAAAAAGTAAACGACATGTACTTGCCTTTTCCATAAACCACTTTAAGCAGCCTCCAAACACCCTTACACGGACGTGTGTGTAACCCCTATACGGCCCGCACACGGCCTTCAGTAGCAAGGAAGTACACGATATGTACTCATAAAGTACACGACATGTACTTCAAAAATTTACAGAAACTCCTCTTTTCTCAAAAACTCTAGAAAAAGGAAAAACATACCTGAAAAAAGGTCTGGGTTCTTAGACTATGTTTGGAAAGTATATATTGTTGAGCAATGTATTGTTTTAAAACAATTCAAAATAATGTTTTTTAAAGGGGGAGATTATTTCAAATAATACTCTGTCTCTTTATGATGATTTTGATGCTCACAAATACCCTTAATTATTTACTAATTATTTCGTTGAGTATTTTGCAGGAATTTATTTTATTTATTTATTTCATACAACGATATTTCATACTTCATTTATTCCAAGATCAATTTTAGCGTGTTCTGGAATCACTGTAGCGCAAGATCAATTTTAGCGCGTTCTGGAATCACTGTAGCGCGAGATCAATTTTAGCGCGTACTGGAATCACTGTTCATACCCTACATTGATGAACGTAACGTATGGATGAAAAGTTTACTTTTTATGTTAAAAGAAACGTATGGTTAAGGAACCTTACGATTATTTTAAAACGTATGGTTAATGAATCTTACGTTGTTGAAAATTATGGAAGAAGAACATTACGTTTGGAAGGAACCTTACGTTTTCGTTGTTGGAAAAGTATGGAAGAGAAACCGTACGTTAGTTTTCAGTGTTGAGTTTGTTTCTCAAAAGTATGGATCATCAATCTTACTTTTATAATCAACCGTACGTTCTTTGAAGAGTTGAAGCGAGACAAAGTATGGATGATCAACCCTACGTTTGAATGCTGAAGAGAAAGTATGTACGTTCTGAACCTTACGTTCTGAACCTTACGTTTGTGAACCTTACGTTTGTGAACCCTACGTTTGGAGCCATGTCATCAACCCTACGTTTGGCGTCGGGATATTTTTGACAGACGATATTTCCTTTTGCATTGGTCAAACAAGCGGATTATTAAGCGGATTTCGAGCCGATTCTTAAGTACGACTTTGACTGAATCAAAGACGATTTTCAACGGATTACTGATTGATTTAAATGGAGCTTTTTATGCCGATTCTTCAGGGGAGTTACAACGGCTCTGTTATTTCATTTAATATCGCGAATCTAAAGGAGATTTTCATGGATCTATTTATGCGGAAGATTTTATCAGATTTGAATATATATGTTCTATCTTGGAAACTTCGGATATATATATACACAGGAAAGTGTGTGAAATATATAGATTGATCTTTTAACGAGCAAGAAACAGAGACTGTGTAAAGGCGTTCTTTTCTAGTGATCGAGAAGAAGTGTAAAACCTTTATTACCGAAGGAAGATCTTGATAGCAGATTCACGTGTTCTACATCGACTATCTGTTGTGAATCTATTGCTGCTGAAGTTGTGAAGTTTCTGGTAATATCTATTGCAACTGGATCGACTCAGAACTGTTTTGATTACAGATTTTTATTTTCTGAAGACAATGATCTATCTACTATCAATTGCATTCTGTTGCAATTGTGAAGAACAACTGGAGAAGTGTTTTCATTATCGAAACCCTTTTTATTTTTGAGTGATCAGCTTCTCGTTCTAAGCTGTGTGGGTTCGTGTTTGAACCAGGAAGGCTGTGTTTGCCTGAATCTTGTAAAGGTGTCAACTGCCTATACTCAGTTGTGAACAGGTCTGTGGAAACGAGGACCAGATAGTGAAAATCGCCAAGCTCGTGGATTTGAGCGTTGGTGGAGTGGACTAGGGGCCTTCTGTTCCCCGAACCACTATACATCCGTGTGTTCATGCTTTTACTTTTTCCGCTGCATATTTAATCGTGCAAAAGCATAGTGGACAGAATTTTTCTAAATTGAAGATATTGTAATAATTTTGAAAAGACACAATTCACCCCCCCTCTTGTGTGTAATCCGTAGATTCAGATCCAACAATTGGTATCAGAGGAGGAGCTTCTTATTTTTTAAAGTCTTATCAAGCTAGAAGTATTTAAAGATTATACATAGTGTATCATGGCTGATATGAGAGAGGGAATGTCAATGGTCAGAGCACCTTACTTTAATGGAGATAATTATGGCTGCTGGAAATCACGTATGATTATTTATCTGAAAAATCTTGGTTACAAAGTCTATTCAAAGATTCTGACTCCCTATGAAATTCCTGAAAATCCCGATACATGGAGTGCTGCTACAGTGGCTTAGTATGACATAAATTCAAAAGCTATGAATGCAATCATCTGTGGTCTAGGACCAGATGAATTTAACAGAGTATCTCAATGCCCGACTGCATATGAAATGTGGCAAACAATAGCTGTTGCTTATGAAGGAACAGATAATGTAAGACAGATGAGATATGCAACTGCTAAGTTAAAATTCGATACTTTCAGAATGATTGAAGGAGAGAGCATCACTCAGATGAATGGAAGATTGACAGAAATTGTCAATAATATAACAGCTCTAGGAGAACCAATCAAGAAGGCTGATCAAGCGTTGAAGGTACTGAGAGTACTTCCTACTCGATGGAATGGAATCTCTGCAGCAATCAGACAATCAACTTCTGTTAAAGATCTAACTATGAGAGAACTGATTGGTACATTGATGATGTACGAAGCTGAAATGCAAGATGAGGTAAATGAGCATAAAGTCTACATAAAAAGGGAAAATACTGCGTTGAAAGTGACTTCTCAACAAAAGGATAGAAAGATGAAGAACAGAGAAGTAAGTGCTAAATCAGAAAGCTCTGATTCTTCAAATTCGGATGAAGAACTGGCTCAGCTAGCCAGAAAATTCAGAAAGTTCTACAGTAAGAAGAAATACTTCAAGAAATCCATCAAAAAGGATAGAAAGGAAGTGAGATGTTATGAATGCAAAAAGATGGGACATATCAGACCAGATTTCCCAAAATTGAAAGATGCAAAGAAGAAGAAATTCTTCAAAAGAGATGATTATGAGCAGAAAGACAAGAAAGCTATGAAAGCTACTTGGAGTGTTTCTGAAGACTCAAGTAATTCTTCTGAATCAAGCTCAGAGAAGGAGGAAGCCAATTTAAAAGCAAATATGTGTTTCATGGCTGAAACTGATGAGGTACACTCATACTACTCCTCTGACTCAAATAATGAATCAAACTCTGAAACAAGCTTCTCAAATAAAAAACATGCAGCTTACTGCAATATGCTTGAAGAAAGGTATGACTCATTATTTAACAAATATAAATCTATAAAGAACTTGCACAAAGCTATTTCAGATGAGAGAAATACTTTTCTAAAACAACATAAGGAATTAATTTACAAATACAACTCTGCTGACTCAAATAAAATTAATTTTGAATCAAAAATAAAAACTCTACAGGATGAAGTAGAATCTTATAAAAAGGCTGCATTAGTTTTTACAAAAGGAGAAAACACCTTAAATGAGATACTTGGAAAAACTGTAATTAAAAAGGAAAGGTTTGGAATTGGAAGTAAAGGAGAAAAACCTAAGTTATACAAAAAATATTTTGTTCCTAGCACTAAACAGGTTATTTGTAACTTCTGTGGAACAAAAGGTCATATAGCTAAAAACTGTTTTCTAAGACAACCTCAAATATGTGGAATTAAGAAAGCTTATATTTCCAACGATCTATATGATTCAATCAATTTTAAGAAAACAAAGCAAATCTGGATACCCAGATCACTGCTTGCTAACACTCCTGGACCCAACAAAATATGGGTACCAAAGCAATTTGTTTGAATGTCTTTGCAGGTAGCAGGTCACCAAAGAAAGAAAGAAATATGGTATATGGACACTGGCTGCTCAAGACACATGAGTGGAACTTCAGCTAATTTCTCTTCTCTTACTCGAAAGGAAGGAGGACTTGTCACCTTTGGTGACAATGCCAAAGGAAAGATTATTGGTATTGGAACAGTTGGAGATCCAGAGACAGTCTCAATCAACAAAGTACTTTATGTACAAGGGTTAAAACACAATCTGATAAGTATCTCTCAACTCTGTGATGATGGATACACTGTTGATTTTACTAACAATAGTTGTACTGTTTCTAAAGATAAACTGTTTAGGTTTAGAGCACCCAGAACTGATAATGTTTATACTTTGGATTTGTATTCCTTGTGTAAACAACAAGTAAACTGCTTAACTGCTAATATAAGTGAATCCTGGATCTGGCATAGAAGACTTGGTCATTGCAATATATATGCTTTACATAAATTATCTAAGAAACATCTAGTTTCTTATTTTCCTAGTCTCAAATTTGAAAATGACAGATTCTGTGATGCATGTCAGCTTGGCAAGCAACACAAATCATCATTCAAATCTGTTAATAAAGCTGCTACAACTAAACCTCTAGAACTTATCCATATGGATTTGTTTGGACCTTCAAGAGTAGCAAGTTTAGCTGGTAAATTATATGTTTATGTATTAGTTGATGATTATTCTAGATTTACTTGGATTTTCTTTTTGAAATTTAAAAGTGAAGCTTTTAGTTTATTTGAAGGTTTTTGTAAATCTATTCAAAATGAAAAAGGTTTTAATATAATCTCATTGAGAAGTGATCATGGTGGAGAATTTGAGAACCAGGAATTTAATTCCTTTTGCTCAAACATGGGTATTAAACACACCTTCTCTGATCCAAGAACACCTCAACAGAATGGGATTGTAGAAAGAAGAAATAGAACTATTCAAGAAATGGCTAGAACTATGTTAAATGAATATAGCCTACCTATATATTTCTGGGCAGAAGCTGTTAATACAGCTTGTTATATAATGAATAGAATTTTAATAAGACCTATTTTGAAAAAGACACCCTATGAACTATGGAATAACAGAAAACCTAAAGTAAATTACTTTAAAGTTTTTGGATGCAAGGTTTACATCTTGAATACCAAAGATAATCTTGGTAAATTTGATCCAAAATCTGATAAAGGTATTTTCTTAGGATATTCTGCAACCTCCAAAGCTTATAGAGTCTATAATAAAAAGTCAACGATTGTTGAAGAATCAGTTCATGTGAAATTTGATGAATCTGATCCTTTTGAGAAAAGGATAGAACAAATAGATGAACCTGATTCTAATGAAAACATGAGACTTGAGAATTTAAAGAATGATTTTGAAAATGATACAAAAGAAATTCAATCCAGTTCAGAAGAACATGACACTGAAGAACCTTTGAATGTAATGCCTAGACAGTCTAGAACCTTAAAGAATCACCCTTTAGAATCTGTGATAGGTGACTTAGAGACTGGTATTCAAACTAGAAGAAACATTGGAAACATAGTTGAATTCTCTGCTTTCCTATCCCAACAAGAACCTAAGACCATAGAAGAAGCCTTAGATGATGAGAGCTGGGTAATAGCAATGCAGGATGAATTGAACCAGTTCAAGAGAAATAAGGTTTTGGAATTAGTTGAAAGACCACATGATTATCCAGTAATAGGAACTAAATGGGTCTTTAGGATTAAACAGGATGATCAAGGGATAATAACTAGAAATAAAGCAAGATTAGTAGCTAAAGGATATAATCAAGAAGAAGGAATAGATTATGATGAGACCTTTGCACCTGTAGCCAGGTTAGAAGCCATTAGAATCCTTTTAGCCTATTCATCTTATATGAATTTTAAATTATTTCAGATGGATGTTAAATCTTCCTTTTTAAATGGTTATTTAATGGAGGAAGTTTATGTTGAGCAACCTCCTGGTTTTGAAAATTCTCAAAAAGCAGATTCTGTTTTCAAACTTACTAAAGCTCTTTATGGCCTTAAACAAGCACCTAGAGCTTGGTATGAAAGACTAAGTTCTTTTCTTTTGAAAAATGATTTTACTGTTGGACTAGCAGATCCAACACTCTTTAAGAAAACTGTGAAAAATAATGTTTTGTTGGTTCAAATTTATGTTGATGATGTAATTTTTGGATCAACCAATAAAATTCTTTGTCATGAATTTTCAGAATTAATGCAAAAAGAATTTGAAATGAGTATGATGGGAGAATTAAATTTCTTTTTGGGTCTTCAAATATTTCAAAAAGATTTTGGAAATGTTTTAAATCAATGAAAATACATTACTGATTTACTTAAGAAATTTGGACTTGAAAACAGCAAGACATTTACAACTCCTATGTGTACTAATATAAAACTTGATTTGGATGAAACTGGAAAATCAGTGGACAACAAGTTATATAGAGGTATGATTGGTAGTTTGTTATATCTTTCTGCTAGTAGACTAGATATAATGTATTCAATATGTCTTTGTGCTCGATTTCAATCAAATCCCAAAGAATCCCACTTAACTGCTGTTAAAAAAATTTTAGATATTTAAAAGGTACTATTTATCAATATCTGCTTTATCCAAAAACCTCTGATTTTAATTTAATTTCATATTCAGATGCTGACTTTGGAAGCTGTAGATTAGATAGGAAGAGTACTTCAGGAACATGTCACTTTTTAGGAGAGTCTTTAGTATCATGGTCTAGTAAGAAACAACACTCAGTTGCCCTGTCAACAGCCGAGGCAGAATATGTGTCTGCAGGTAGTTGCTGTGCACAGGTGTTGTGGATGAAAAACACTCTTATGGACTTTGGATTAAATTTCAATAATACACCTATTTTATGTGATAATACTAGTGCAATTAATATTTCAAAAAATCCTATTAGTCATTCTAGAACTAAGCACATTGATATAAGACATCACTTTTTAAGAGATCATGTGTTTAAAAAGGATATATTTTTAGAATTTGTAAATACAGAAAATCAATTAGCAGATATTTTTACTAAACCACTTCCCACGACAAGGTTTGAATTTATTAAGGGGGAGTTAGGTTTATTTAATTTTAAATAGTTTTTTTTTTAAATCTTATTCTGTTTTCGAATTCTGCTTAATTTCTGTTTCCCGCTATAAGTAATTTTAATTTGTTTTAAATAAAAGTAATGATTAGTGATTACACGGGAATCAAGGCTGTCAGAACCGTTTCACCTTCTAAACTGTTTCACCTTTTTCGGAAACCCTTTCGAAAACCTAAAACCGCACATCTGCTCCAAAACCCTTTTCTGAATCTTCAAATCCTAAACTTACGAACCTTCAGAAATCGTTGTTGAAATGGAAAAGACTAAGCGTCCAGATGAAGCTGAGAGCAGTGCTGCAAAGAAACCTAAAGTAGTTGGTCGGAAAATACTGCAAGGTAAAGTCATAGATTTAGAATGGCTGTTTGAAACTAATTTACTGTTGAAGCAAGCGTTGTCGTTTCAAAGCCTTGAGCAAGCTTTTAATAGTGAAATTTCTGAGTTTCTATATGAGGCAGAAATGAGACATTTCTTTAGAACTGTTCAGTTTAGCCTTGGAGATACAGAGGATAGTTTATTGGCTCAAATAGAGGATAAGGACTTTTCCATATCATCTGTAGAGATAAGTCAAATTCTTAACTGCCCTCATGAAGGAGTTTTTCATTTCGATTTACGGAATATTGGAGATTCTGTACATAAGTCTGAAGACATTATGTCTTTTCTGTTTGGAACCAGAGTGATAAAGAAAATGTTTATTAAAGATTTGGAGCCCGATCAGAAAATCTTGGTAAAATTTGTTCAGACTGGTTTAGCACCAAGGATGGCTGAGATGGAGAAAATCCTATACCCTGACATGTACATAATGTATCTTCTGATGTGTGATATCAAGTTTAATTTTCCTCGGTTTATGATAAGATATCTGAGATACTGCTGTCAGAGTGAAGCAAGAATGACCTTTTTCCCTTATGGAAGGTTCATTTCTTTGTTTTTGTTTAAAAGAGGAATGATCAGATTGGTAGATGCTGGGGTGAAATGTCACCACAGTAATGTTTTTAATGCTGGAACTTTGAGGAAAGTAGGATACTTCTGGAGCACAATTAAAGGAAAACTCTTACCTGTTGGAGCTGAGGAAGACTCGGAGAGTGCTCAGGATCAACCGGCTAAGTCCAAGGAGGGACAAGAAGAATCAAGGGTTAGTACAGTGGCAAGGAGAATTCGCTTTGAGATGGAGGAAGTTGAGGAAGAGAGAAGTCAAGAAGGACTTCAATCTAGAAGGAAGAGGTCAATTGATGATGAAATTATCTCTCCTGCCTTGAAATCCTCTGAACCGGTAATTTCTTATTCATTTGTGAGAGAAGCTGTTGTGGAGCAGACTGCACCGATATAGGAACCAGTAGCTCAACCGGAAATCCAAAAAGAACCTCAATCTGCTGCTGTGGCTGTTGAAAAAGTAATTCCACAAGAACAACTTATGGAGGCAGTGCCTGGTGAAGAAGTGGCCCGACCTCAAGATTTACATGAAAATATTGTTCTTGACCATTCAGTAGAAGTCAGAGAGACTACTGTTCGTGATGAACGTACTTCTGAAGCTAATACAGAGGTACTTCAGGAAGATTTTTCAGTAGAAGAGTTTCAGGCTTCAAAAGCTAGTTCAGTGGATCAACCTTGTCAGGACAAGGACAAAGAACAGTCAGATGCAGATTCTTTACCACTTGCCCTACCTCATCAACCTATTTCTGGACATGAGAATAGAGCACAGGGTGCCCCTGATTCGAGAAAAGAAGAAGTTGTTGAGTTGTACAAGCGTATCTCTCAATTAGAATCTGAGAATGTTAGTCTCAGAAATTCTCTGAACTTAGATCAGTTGAAGTTTCAGAAGCTGAAAGAATCTACTGTTTCAAGACAGGAAGTAGATTTGTTTAAGACTGATATGCTGCATGCTGTTGATCAGTTAAAATCAGAGATGGTAAAGAAAGATGATTTGTCTGAGATGAAGATTTACATGGAGAATAAATTTGAGTCTGTTGCAAACAATGCTGTGAGTGGATCAGGCTCTTCACCTGATTTGATTCGGAGATTTCAAGCAATTACTGCAGCAATGAGCAATATGAGTGACAGATTACACGATCTTCAGTGTAATAGTGCCCCTTTGTCAGTTTTTCTAGATAATCAGAAATTTTTAGTGGATCAGTTGACATCTGGAGAGCAACCGATTAGGATTCTTTTGAATCAGTTATCAGAGAAACTGGCTCTTTTTGTTGAAAAAGAAGAAAGAATGCATGAGTTTTTCAGAGTTAATTTGATTGAAGATATTCATATGACTCAAGAGAACAGAGATCTTATCATCAAGTTAGGAGATGGGATGATGAAGAGGCTCAGAGAACAGTTTACAGAGATCAAGACCGCGATTCAAAGGAGATAGACACCTTTTTTCCCCTATCTTATCTATGAACCTTGATTCCTCTGTATATCACAATCGTTTATATATAACAGCTTGTGAATGAAAATTCTTTTCTTACTTCTTTTTTGTTTTGTTGTTTATTGATTTATGATTAAGTTAGCCAGTATAACAAATTCACTTATTCATACACAGTTAATTATAGCATTTACTTATAGTTCAGTGCAATATTGAATGTGTTCAAATCTGTAATTTTTCATTCTTTTTGATATCACAAAAAGGGGGAGAATTTGGATAAACACAACATTTAAATTCATTTGTTTCCTATGAAGAAATTTGGATATATGGGAGAATACATTTATCTTTTATCTATTTTTTTAGCTGAAAATTTATTTTTATGGGGGAGAAATTTTATTATAGTTAAATATTGTTTTAATCCTTTCAGAATTCTAAAATTTTATAAAACTAATTTTTCAATAAAGATTGCAATTAAATTAGTTCTATTATTTTATGGGTTTTGTGATCATCAAAAAGGGGGAGATTGTTGAGCAATGTATTGTTTTCAAACAATTCAAAATAATGTTTTTTAAAGGGGGAGATTATTTCAAATAATACTATGTCTCTTTATGATGATTTTGATGCTCACAAATACCCTTAATTATTTACTAATTATTTCGTTGAGTATTTTGCAGAAATTTATTTTATTTATTTATTTCATACAACGAGATTTCATACTTCATTTATTCCGAGATCAATTTTAGCGTGTTCAGGAATCACTGTAGCGCAAGATCAATTTTAGCGCGTTCTGGAATCACTGTAGCGCGAGATCAATTTTAGCGCATACTGGAATCACTGTTCATACCCTACGTTGATGAACATAACGTATGGATGAAAAGTTTACTTTTTATGTTAAAAGAAACTTATGGTTAAGGAACCTTACGATTATTTTAAAACGTATGGTTAATGAATCTTACGTTGTTGAAAAGTATGGAAGAAGAACATTACGTTTGGAAGGAACCTTACGTTTTCGTTGTTGGACAAGTATGGAAGAGAAACCGTAGGTTAGTTTTCAGTGTTGAGTTTGTTTCTCAAAAGTATGGATCATTAATCTTACTTTTATAATCAACCGTACGCTCTTTGAAGAGTTGAAGCGAGACAAAGTATGGATGATCAACCCTACGTTTGAATGCTGAAGAGAAAGTATGTACGTTCTGAACCTTACGTTCTGAACCTTACGTTTGTGAACCTTACGTTTGTGAACCCTACGTTTGGAGCCACGCCATCAACCCTACATTTGGCGTCGGGATATTTTTGACAGACGATATTTCCTTTTGCATTGGTCAAACAAGCGGATTATTAAGCGGATTTCGAGCCGATTCTTAAGTACGACTTTGACTGAATCAAAGACGATTTTTAACGGATTACTGATTGATTTAAACGGAGCTTTTTATGCCGATTCTTCAGGGGAGTTACAACGGATCTGTTATTTCATTTAATATCGCGAATCTAAAGGAGATTTTCATGGATCTATTTATGCGGAATATTTTCTCAGATTTGAATATATATGTTCTATCTTGGAAACTTCGGATATATATATACACAGGAAAGTGTGTGAAATATATAGATTGATCTTTTAACGAGCAAGAAACAGAGACTGTGTAAAGGCGTTCTTTTCTGGTGATCGAGAAGAAGTGTAAAACCTTTATTACCGAAGGAAGATCTTGATAGCAGATTCACATGTTCTACATCGACTATCTGTTGTGAATCTATTGCTGCTGAAGTTGTGAAGTTTCTGGTAATATCTATTGCAACTGGATCAACTCAGAACTGTTTTGATTACAGATTTTTATTTTCTGAAGACAACGATCTATCTACTGTCAACTGCATTCTGTTGCAATTGTGAAGAACAACTGGAGAAGTGTTTTCTTTATCGAAACCCTTTTTATTTTTGAGTGATCAGCTTCTCGTTCTAAGCTGTGTGGGTTCGTGTTTGAACCAGGAAGGCTGTGTTTGCCTGAATCTTGTAAAGGTGTCAACTGCCTGTACTCAGTTGTGAACAGGTCTGTGGAAACGAGGACCAGATAGTGAAAATCGCCAAGCTCATGGATTTGAGCGTTGGTGGAGTGGACTAGGGGCCTTCTGTTCCCCGAACCACTATACATCCGTGTGTTCATGCTTTTACTTTTTCTGCTGCATATTTAATCGTGCAAAAGCATAGTTGACAGAATTTGTCTAAATTGAAGAGATTGTAATAATTTTGAAAAGACTCAATTCACCCCCCCTCTTGGGTGTAATCCGTAGATTCAGATCCAACATATATTTCTATATTTTGTATCAAATCTTGGATTATTTCACCATTGGAATATAGTATTGGATAACATTAGTGGAAACCATAGGGACAAGTATAAGTATAGAATTACTTCCCTAGTTTCTAGTAATGATAATGGATGCCCGTAGTTAAACCTAAGGTGTCATATATTAAGAATAATTTGTTTTTATTTAGGCATATTTTTATTCAAAATTCATGTTAATTTGAAATATTACTATTATTATTATAGTTTGAAAATTACACAATGGATGAAACCAGAAGACATCATGCTAAATATAGATTTAATAAGCATTTCAATATTTTTCTTCCTGAGAAACCAATTTGGATGGTATCTAGAAGTTTTAATATTTTGATTATTGCTAATCAGATATCAGATAATATTATTAACAACAGACTAAAAGGTTAGTTTCATAGGAAATCATATAAGACTAAAATTTACTTTTATGGAAGTTCGGGTGGCAGCGATCATGGAGGTATAAAAGATCAATTTTCTTCTTAAAGAAAAATAAGGAAGAAACACCCTATAGAATATCTCAAATGGAGGGGAATATGTCTTGTATGTGTAAATAAAGGGAATTGAGTAAAAAATTCCAAGGAATTAAATGTCTTGTATTTGGAAAACATCAAAATTGTATGAGTCAATGCCTTCTTATAAATATTAACACATAAAGCCAGGATAAACCTATGTTATTCCAACATATGATGTAATATGATTGGTGTGTTTATGTATTGTGATTCAAAGATATATATATAATATTTTTTATATAAAAATAATTAAACATTTAAGGATTATTCCACATTATTTGTTCAATAGTGATTTGAAAATATATATTGAATGGAACCTGTAACTATGAAAAGTGATAATGTTTATTAGGGAAAAAAGATGATTGAAATCGATGGGATGGTATTAGTGACCATTAAATTGATTATTGATTTTATGAAAAATAGATTTAGGTAATCTTTAATTGTTTATATTACATTTATGCATTTATGGAATTTATTAAATAGTTTATAAATTTAGTTTAGAAATATTTATTGTGATAATTTTTAAAACCATATGAATTTTTTCCTTATAGGTTAATTTAAGTGTTATGGATGCCATACTGGGATTATAATTTTATGGTTGATCATAATTTAAATTTTGAGAACACCCCTTTTTGATATTTTATGGGATAGTATTTTGAAGTGATTTGATTCTTTTCTGGAAGAATATTCTATTTAATTAAAAATAACCCTTTGGTTTACTATGTGATTTGATATTTGGTTAGTTATAGTCGATTGGATGGTGGGATATTGAAAATTTAAGTGATTGAAATGTGATTCATTTATAGTGAAATATTTTTTAGATATATTTATAGTCAAGGTAATGATTACCTTTTATGATAGTATATAAATTTTATTCATAATAGTTTTAGAGAATTTCACTATATTACAAGATTATATAGTGGTTTATTATGATGATTAATGATATTGTTGGAGATGTTTCTTTGGGTTGGGCTTTAAAAAGTGATTTAACATGAAATATTAATTCTATTAAATGCAATTAAATTTTTTAGATGCAATTTTAAGGTTATAACATAGCCTTTTAGTTTAAAAAATTCTTTAATGTTGAGTTTATTTAGGTAATTTCAGATGTTGAATTATTTATTAAGTCAAAAAAAGGTTTTTATTTTTAAGGATATGGAGATTAATTTTATATTTCTTTATATGATGGTTTATACATTATGGGAATTATATTGAATTTTTATTACTATTATTTAGTATTAATTAATGCATAAATTCAGGAGGAATATCTTCATAAACTCTTTTGATATGTTACCAATCTATTTTAGTTCTTTATGCATAAAATATTTCATCTCTAATACTCATTGATTGGTTTAAATATATTAGATTATGATGAAAAATGACTAATGGATGAAATTAGACTTTTCCAGTATTTATATTCTCTTTATTATTATTCTATATGGAAAAGGTATTTTAAATTATTTTAAAAGAATATTGAAAAAAAAGTTTTGTCATATTACTATCATTCCTTATGAATCAATGGTCTTTTCACCCTTAATAGATTTATTAATTTATTGTTTTTAACATTCTCCCAGCCATGTTATTTATCACTAAATATTAATCTTTATTTGTTAGTTTTCTGCTCTATATCAATGATTTCCCTTCCCACTAATGTTCTCTTATTCATATAAATATTTTTATATTATTTTATGTGACATTTTTATTTCCCATTCTATCTTATCAAAAGGATGATTTACTAATCCCTTTTACAATGTGAGTTTTAAACAAATGAATATTCAAATATTGAACCCCTAATTACATAACATAATTAGAAAATTATAGGATGAAATTTATTAATTGGGGTAGAAATTAATACCTTGAGATTTTAGGAAATAATCATTCAATTAAATTTATTTCATTCAATATATTGTCTTACACAAAACATTGAATTTAGAAAAACCGTGATATAGTATTAAATATATTTTTTAATAAAAAATTTATAACTTAGACATTAAGTTGTTTGTTATGAATAGGATTAACTACTTCAATAAATATATATAAATTTAATGATAAATTCTTAGAAAATAATCACTCAATTTTTAGTAAATTCAATTTATTCTTAAAAATGTATTTTCATCAAAAGGTTTTTTAATTCATAATGAGAAAATATTATGATTAATTTCTATAGAATTAATAAATTTAATAAAATTAACACTTTTTAGTTCATAATATTAAATTTAGCTTTGTAATAATTTTTTATAACTTTTTGAAAAGATTGATTTCTTATTAAAGGTTGAAAAATAATGATTTTTTAGGAAAATAATATTATTATTTCAGGAATGTACAAATTTACATTATTTTAAAATGGTTACAAATTAAAATTTAGTGATATTATATTTTAAATAAAATACAATTATTTTTATTAGTATCAATTTAATATTTTAAATTAGTATAAAAACATTTTTATACGTGAAAAGGCATTTTATCAAAAATTATTTTTATACGCGAAATGTGCTTTTATCTAAATAAATTAAATTAATCACTATTATTTAATTATTATAATTGAATTTTAATATTATATAATCTAATTAATCTCTTAATACTCATCCAATTTTTTTATGGTCATGAGATAATAATAGATCTGGTTTTATGCTTAAAAACTATATTTTTCTAAGAGATGTTTTTTTAAAATTTTATACATATATTTCAACACTAATTTTTGTCACTTATTGGTGATGAATTTGATAACAATTATTTCATATTTTGATTCATGTGGTTCAAATTGTTTAAATATGTCCCGTTTATTTTTTCTCAATATAAATAGAAACTGTGGTAAAATTTATCTCATCGATAAAGGCTAAATAGGGGTATTCTAGGTTTAATATAAGTGATAAGACCATAAGTTTTCATCATATTTATTATTGGATAACATAATTCATACCTTATCAAATTAGTCTTTAAATATAGTTTTTATGGTAAATTTTCAATTAAAATCACCCATATAACATTTAAAGCTAAGAAAGTTTCAAAATGTCAATATGTTAGTTTTAAATATATGTCCTATTCCCAAATAGGGATAAAAGGAATTTATGAACAAATATTATTTACTATTTTGAGATTAATAAAATTATTTTCCATATAGAAATTTATTTATAATTTTTATAAGTTATATAATTACTTTAAATTATTTTACAACGCTAATACGGTGTTTATTCGATTAAGTGAAAAATAAAATAATTGATAATAAAAATATGAAAAGTGATAAAATTTGAATGAGATAATTTGTTTCATGAAATTAATAGATCTATGTGACATATTAGGGTGTTTATAAATAATTATACTCTACATACACCTTTTTATTTATGTATTTAAATTAAAATTAATTTAATTTTGTTAAATATGTCAATAATTATAGTTTCTAATAATCAGTATTATAATAAATGATATAAAAATTACAAAAATATTATATTATGAAAATATTAGTAGGATATGGTTTTAAAAATCTACCATGGTACATTTATGTGTATTTTTTAATTTTATAGTATCATTATTAAACCCTAGGGTGTAGACAACATTAATATTACGGTAATTGTCAAAAGGCTGAATGAAGGGTTAAAACAAAAATATAAGGGTCAAAATGTGATCCAAAATTGTCCAAATTTTATTTTATGAAATTATTTATACTCGTAGTTATATTATATTTGAATAATATAATTTTTAACTATATATAAATTAAAATTAATTTATATTAATTTAATATTTTTTGAAAATATATGAGTGCCCCTCCCCTCAATTATAAAAGGACACCAATCCTTTCTCTTCTTAACACCACTTTGAGCCTTCTAACTCAACAGAACAATGACATGTTATATTACCCATTTTCCAAAACAATTTTTATAGGTTGTTTTTTTCCTGTAATACAAACCCTAAATTCCTTAATAGGAAATTGAAATGAGTTATTTCCAAGAAGATGCAATCACCCTAACTCGTCACTTTCTTTTTAATTTTACTTCTACCTCCTATAAGTTTATTTTATTCCTAAAAACATAATATAAATAGTATTATATATATATGTGTGTGTGTGTGTGTGTGTGTCTGTGTGTTATTATGATTATTAAACCACCTTTATTCACCCTCTCTCTTTCAAATGGGAAGTGAAAATATCGATTGTTTGTAAGTACAATATACTGCATAGTGATACAATTCATTTCTCACCACCATATTTTATAAATGGTTTTTATTATGGGTTTAATATTTTTATATGATTAACATGAAATAATTATACTTCTATAATGATAATATCGTATGTACCTTCTTACCTTCCAAAATATAGGAAATGATATTGTTGATCATACATATGTGTGGACTACCACCTCCGCGAAGAGATGTGATTCACTTTTAATTTATATTTTACATAGAAGATAATAATGATAAATTTAATAAAAATATTTGATATTTATAATATATTAATGATTATTTAATGTTTTATTATTAATTACCTTTCTTTCAGTCTATCCATTGAAAAATTTAAAAATAGCTTTCATGCATATGTACAACCTACCACCCGTATGAACCATTCAATTCATTTCTTATCTCTATATTTTATTAAGGAATATAATCACATATATAAAGAATATATGATATTTATTTCAGGATTAAAATTCTAAATATTATGGAACCATAATAAAAATAAAAGGACCAAGATTATATTACAAAAACATTCAAGAAGAATGAAGTGGATATCACCTGGAACAATGATTTTAACAAATGGGTTATAATAGGTTTAAGTAAAACAAATATAGCGTATGATATATAAAATTATAGTTATTTAATATGTTTATAAAGAATATTTTTTTATTATATAGTATTTTTCAATGTATGCAAAGGAATTTGTTCCCAAGGTAACTGATTTCTAGTCTCACTTTTATTTTTTGGAGACATACGTTATATTCAAGTCTCTTTTTTTATATACCACCCCTTGAAAATGGTATATAATTAATATAATTATTAAAATTATATATTAGGTATCACTTTATGTTTTTATTAAATGGGGATTAAAATTAAAAATTATCCAATGTGGTAATGTGTTTTAATCTCATTTTATTTCCTCAAATTATAAAGAAAGTTATTGTGTATTATATTTCAAAGAAGGGTTTTAGTTTTGATGAATTATGTGGGAGGTGATATAAAATTTTATGAACCAACTATTTATGTTTCCAAGATTCCAATGAAACTAGACCTAAACAATTCTATGGAGGATTTTTATGTTATATTTTTAATATTAATTTATTTATATGTGATAACTATTTATGAAATGAATGGTTAACTATAAGACAACATTTTATATGTGAGAGGTGTTGAACCCATTTAGGGAAAATGAAATTTTAAATACAATAATTTTGTTTCATTTGGAATGTGGCTCATTTTTTCCAATTTCTAATATAGTAAATGGTATGTTCTTAATACACCTAAACAATGAAACTTAATTTATGAATTATATATATTATTATATTATACATTAATTTAAACAACTTTTAATAGTTTTTACACTTATTTTGGGGACCCTATTTTACTATGGTCACTGATTTTTATGAATAAAATTGAAATAAAACATAATATTAATATTTAATATTATTATTTTAAATATCAAATCAATGTAATGTGATTAAATATAAATTTTTGGTTAAAATAACTTTCAATATAAGTAAAATTGAAAAAATAAAGAATAATTTTTTGAAAAATTCCATTTTATGCATAAAAATTATTTCATACCAAAATCACGTATAAAATTGATCCCCATGAAATTGATTTCATTACAACTAAAAATGAATGTTATGAGACATTAAATCCTATTAAAAAATATTATGGATAACCAATATAATAATACATAAATAATACATTGATATCATAGTTTAATTAATACATTATATATATATGCCAAAACCTAGAACTAAAAAGGTTAGTATATTATAGAATTGATATATAAGGATCGAATTTTACAACACTTATAAACATTATTCTATAACCATTCTTCTATAGGCCATATTATAGACATCTCATTTGATGTAATCATCTTCTTAATCAAGGTAATTTTTATTAAGGTAAAAATACAAACTAGGAGTTTGCTCGAATGCAAGGTAACTGTAAAAATATTCAAGTATGAATATTTGTTAAATCTTTCATATGAGGAAAAACATGAGTATGGTATATTGAGTAAAAATTATTACGTCTTAATTTTATATTCCATTAGTTTTGGAAATAAAAAACACTATCTTTTAAAACCACTTTTACTATCTTTTTAAGACCTAATTATTTTAGAATATCTTTATAGAAAACATCACTTTTTAACATATATAGAAATTTTTTATGGTATTAAGAATATATCATTTACATTAATAAATATGAAAAATATGACTGAAGGTGTGCCCGATTATCAGAAGGACTATTATTCAGACCTGTAGTTAAAATTTTATCTAGTCTATCATATTGAAAAATGGAATTACTTTCATACTTATTCTTATACTGATACATCAATCTGGCCCTCGTAAGGATTACTATATTGATAATTAATAAGTAATTCCATTGAATTGACTGAATTTTATAATCAAAAGTTTGTAAGAATTTTTTCTATCATAAGGTATACTTTTATCATTATAATAGTGAAAAAACGACATCAGAAATTCTGTTATAGTAGAAATTTGTTAGATAAAAAATATCCAGCTATCTGAGGTTATTGAAAAAAAACCAAAAAGTATGGCCATTGGAGATTCACCTATAAATAGTAGGTCAGGTTAAGAGTTTGGATCTGATTTACATTTATAAGTCAATATCTGCAATGTTTTCCTGTGTAAAGATCTTGTTCCAAAGTATTTTTAAGACATTATAGATTTGTATTTCTAAGGAATCCTTGTCAGCGTTTCTTCTTTAAGAATGAAATTTCATTTGTAATCACATCTGATTTTTGTCACGATATAAGAAATTCAAGGAGAGGAAGATGGTAAATCTGATTCATTTTATCAAGGTATTCATTGTTTAGGAATACATATCTTGATCATTGTATTGATGTATTCTTAGTATAGTAAGACATATCTTATTCTAATCACTGTATTGAGTTATTTTGAAGATATGAAGACAAAGTTTATTTTGATCATCATATTGAGGGATTTCCTAGTAAGGAAAGACAAAACATATAGTAATTATGTCACTATGGATACATTTGTTCAAGGTTATTTACTACCTTAGTCTTAATATTAAAAGGGAAAATTCTTTTAATATATCTTATATTTCATTCTTAATTTTACAGGCTATTATATTTATTGTTTTTATATGTCCGTTCTAAAGAGCATGTAGTATAAAGTTAGTCATTATAAATAACTTTATATATTTTTTATTTTATTAGATTAATAATTAATATGATAATAACATACTTTGATATTAATTGATTCCACTGTGATTTTGATTCTTTACTCTAATAATCGGGTGAAGTCTCAGTCTCATAAATTTACATTATTATGTTTTGTGTTTTTTTGGTTAAAAATTTTGAACTAAAATTCACCCCTTATTGTATGTAAATAAATCTATGCTACTATAATTAACCTAAATTTTATTTATGTCATATAAAAATATCATAATATCATAAGTGACCGAAAAATTGATTTATCATTAAGGATTAAGGAATGGGAGCATAATAAGAAATAATTTTCATAAAAAACATGTCTTAAAAACATATAATGAACACAAAATCAATAAAGAAGAAATATAAATATCATTAGGACATTCAATATCATAAATATTTAGCATAGTTTTAAAATAAGGACAATTTTAGATATATACAGGAATAAACATAATCATATGAATGCATTGTGAACAAATTCAAGTATGTCAACCCTTTTATTTTGTTGAAAAATCCACACTTATTGACCCTCTTGTTTGGTGATAAAAATATAGTTATTTCCATAAATTATTATCTCATTAGATATAAAACTATTACCCATACATTGGAAGGTGTTGTAAGACCCCACCCATCATTATCGATACATATGACTTCCACTTAAAATTAGTATATTTATCTTATCCTAAATAACCATTAGTAAAAAGATGGGATTTAATATATTTTAAAAATAGAATTGCATAAAAAACACGGTCATTTGATATAAAAAAATAATCACCCCAAAAGATCATATTCAAGTTTTTTATGACACATTACCTTATTGGCTAAGAATCCAATGAAAATAAAAGATAAATCATAATAAGATTATTTCTAAAATTTCATTCTTAATAACAAATTGAAAAGAATTTATTTTCAATTAAAATTCTAAAAGGAATAGTTTTTAAATAAATATAAAACATAATAAAACATTTCATTAAAACAATAAAATCATTATACTTTTATAATAAAAATAATAATAAGTAAAAATTTGATGTGGAAGAGAATAATATATTATCATTGTATGAAAAATCATTTTAACTGTAAGAAAATTCCTATATAAAAATCCAACATATTTGAAAGCATATCAAAGCCTTCATTTTAAAATTAAGGGGAATAGAAGGGTAATTTTATATAAAAAATATTTGAGTTTAAACTTGTTAATGGATAACATTTTTGGGAAGTAAAAAACATGGATATAGATGGAAAACTCATGAAATGTTATTGGATTTATTTACAAAAAAATTTCATTTCCAAAAAACATTAGACTCATCAAGGTATAAAATTTTGGTGTGAAAAATTAATTCACCATAAATATATATATGTGTGATATAAAATTAACATAGGGTTGATGTAATTTTCCTTGAAATGGTATAAGATAAAGATAATCAATTATGGGTAAAAAGATGGATTTGATTCCCAAATACACCTTTCCATTACTCCCACATAGTAGATTGTCCTCTAACCTCCTATATTAATAAAATTATTTTATTAATCCTAATTTTAATTACATTATTCATTTATATATCCTTTGTTATTTTTTATAGGTTCAATACATGTATATTAGTTATGTAACACCCAAAGTTTCTAAATTTGAAGATTGTATTCGATAATGTATGTGACATGAAACAAGAATATTAGAAGGAAATATAACCCCCAAGAAACTAAAATGTATTTACTTTTAAATAAATTTATCCTCTTCATATCATTTATTATACACAACACTATTTTTATCTTACATTACATGAAGCAATTTGTTTCTTTGATATCTTGTGTTACATGCAAGATGATGTTTTATCAAACAAAAATATAATATTAATATAATTATTTAATATGAGATTTATCACCTAACCATATGAATTGAGAGAACTAAAAGTACCACCTAAATTAGTAATACTATGGTGATCTTTCAATTACTAGTAAAAAATAATCATTTAAAAGAAAAAGAAATTTTTTCTTGGGTACTATATTTATCTAAAAGACGGTTTAATCCCACATTGCATACATAATTTGAAATTTTATTTTACCATTTTTATAAAATATATATTTTAAAAAGTCAATTATCATTTAATAAATCATAACACGAAATTTTTCTTTGGATGAATTTTTGGTATTTATCTAAAATGTTTCATTTTTCGTTGAATATTCAAAAATAATGAATTTTAATTAAAAACTACCTTTTCTGGCTATTAATAAAGTTAAAATATATTTTTAATTGATTTTAAATTTAAATTAGGTATTTTTTATATTAATTAATCAAATTTATTTAATTTTAAACATATTAATACCGAATTTAGATATAAAAACATTGTAAGATTTTGTATATTTTCACTTTAATAACTCGCTTTCTCATCTTGTTTACAAGATTAATTTTAGATTAAATTTTTACACATCTATAAATTGAATTTGGGAAAATTATGTCCATACTTGGAATCATAATAATTTATTATTTCAAATAATTTCATTTTAATTTTTTACTAAAATTAATAGTGAATGCATTAAAAATTAATTATTATAATTAAAGTAAAAATTGGTTTTCTATAAGGATAAACTAAATTGATATGGGTAAAAATGAACTATGAACTTTTCTGAAAATTTTTAATCATATAATTATACCATTAAATCAATATGTTTTGATAATAGGTCATTTTCTACCCTTCTCACATGAAAAATATGGGTGCATACAATTCTTTTGAAAAATACCAAGTGTGTCCTCTCCCCCACTTATAAAAGAACACACCTATCTTCTCTCCATCACACCATAACACCCATTCAGTTTAGATAATAACTACCCAAATAAATTTTTAAAATACCTCCCATAATCCAATAATACTTATTTTTTACATAAATCCATCTATGGAAGGATTTATTGAAATCCTAAGGAGGATACCAGAATAAGATGTAATATTCTTCAACAAGCATCTGTATTTTTTTATTTTTTCAAGTAATTAAATTATTATTAAGATAAGATGATATACTAACCTCATTATATTTAATAATCAAGGCTATTTTTATAATAATTTCATGACCTCTAACCTTCTTCACCTCCATCAAATGGGTTGTGAAATCATAATTTGTGTATACGGTGGACTATCACCTCACAAACCAATGTCATTCATTCTTCCATTAAAAAATTTCATGGTTGGATATTATAAAGGATATAAAGTAGGTATATATATGATATTGAAAAAATATTTATACATATTTATTCACTATATCACATAAATATATTTACTTTTCATTCCTTTGAGGATACAATAATGTCACTCATCTGTACAGTGGACTATTTCCTCACGAGGTGATGTGATTCTTTTTTCACTAACACTATAAATGGAAGGTAATAATGTTAATGTTAATTATTTTTTGTGATATAAATAGAATAATAATTATATTATTGGTATATTTATAATTCTTTAAAGATAACATATATCACTTTATTTATTTCCTTTTCACTAACTTAAATATGATAACAATGTTCGTGTACATGTGGACAACCATATTCATTAAGCGATGTGATGCTATTTTCATCACTAAATAACATTTATGGTATATATAAGTATATAATATTAATATTATAATATTATGATAATTTTTTAAATATAAAATATTATATATAACATTTCAAGAGTGATCCTTGAAAAATGGATACACTACGCATGCATACATAGGGATTATCGTCTCCATGATCGTAATGTACTTAAATTTTCATAACCACATTTCATGATAGGTTTTAAAAGTAATATTTATGTAGAATTATGATAATTATTTTATTATTAATAATATTTACATTGTATAATAATATAATATGTTCAAGATCTAGATCTTTCCTGATGAAACATGACTGGGAAAACAATGCAATTAACACCCAAAACATTGATCATCATGAAACATTATTATGGAATGTGTAATAACATGTTATAAATGAATCATATATGATATTATAAATATTAAAATTGTAATAGTAAAATTTAATGACATGATTAAAATTATTATAAATGAGTATAAATAATTTTATGTCAAAAAGAACTATGGGTTAATAGATTTTTTAATTCAATTTTTGTTTATTGGGTTAATCTTCCACTTCATTGATTATATCATTATAAGAATATGTTTATAATTAATTATGATCACTTTTGTTGTATTATCAATTTTTTTACAATTATTTATAGTCTAAACACTTAATTAATTCATTTGTTAATTCTTAAATTAATTATTTTATCATTGTAATGGTTTTTTTCACAACTCAATCATATCAAGATCATTTAAACATGAATTTCAGTTGAAGGTAATTATATGAATATTTAATAATAAACCCATTAAATTTATTATAATCTTTTTATTAAATATATAATCAAGTAATATTGTACTTTCTCTGCTCTTTGGTACTAAAATTAATTTAGAAAATGTTTTTAGGAAAATCTGACTATATTTCTTTCTTCAGTCAGAAATATGTTCTCTTCATAAACCATGTTTTCTAAAAAAATTAAAAAATGTTTTTTATCATTTTAAAAATAATTTATTAAATTAATTTTCACATGTTATCTAATTATTTAAAAAAAATATATGTTATCTTATTTCATTTTAAAAATAATTCTCAATTCACTTTTAATGAAAATATGAAAGTATTTGTCATATTGTTTCTAAAAAAATGCGCCTTCTTAGACATTTTATAGTTAAAAATAATTATATTTTGAAATTTTAAGGAAATTATTGAATTACCTTCCTTCATGACTATCATTTCATTGAAGATTCATTTTCATGTTTACAATGATCATTTAAAATAGTTTGTTTAAAAATTTGATTTAAAAAGAAAATGTTTTTTAAAATGATTTTCAAAATAAATAGGATATTTTCCTTGAGCATGTTTTTAAATATCCCTTTATAGTATTTCCTAATGATCAATGAAAACTAAACTTTATTATTACCCCAATGTTTATATGTTGATACCATCCTTACTATTCCTCTATATGGATAATGATTATTTTTATAACAACTCTGCTCTTTATTAAACACATAAACAAGATATATTACATAAACATGCACTTAAGACAACTAGGAGGATAAATATTTCTAGTGTATTGAGAAATTATGGACATTAAATGGAAACTCAAGACATAAAATAAAACATCTTTGTTGAAAACTTCTTTTACATGACCACAACATTCCTTTCTACTTATTATTGTATGGGATAACCCGAGGACATACATAAAAAGGGTGAGCTATAAATCCCATTAAGGGAGTATAAAAGGAATAACATGAAGAATAAAACACATGTTAATAAATAGGAATATAAATGGAGAATAATATAAACATCAACATAAATCCATGATATATACTGATTATTATAACATGGAAATGTGGAAATAATAGTTAACATGATATTAGCACGAGCCAAGGATCATTGCACATGGAGCATGAGCATACCCTAATTGCACATGAATTAGCCTGATTAAATTCTCATTGCTCATGAATTATCATGATTAAACACTCATTTCACATGACGTACCATGATATTATTCATTACTCAATGCATTGCAGCACTATCAATGTGCAACCCTCTTAATCATTTTCTTTCACACATAAGTGGTCCACAAAGATCATACAACATGGATTAATTAAACGTCAAAATTTATTCTATAAATAAGGTATGTGGAATACATAAATTTGAGTCCTAAATCAACATGTAAATTTTCATAAAGTTCAATACCCTTAATAGATAAATGGGTATGGTATTCGCATACAAGATGTTTTTAGCATGGGAAATTTTGGTGTAACTTCGGCATCATAATGACATCAAATAGAAATAGTTAAATGGTTTTATTAGAGATAAATGGGTATATCATCATTTATAAATGAAATGGACAGTAAGGGGGTAATTAAACATAATATCCCAACATATGAAATGTAATTTAGGTGCATAATATAAAATAATTCCTTGATTGTAAATGAGGAGATGGAAATCCCTTATATAATTTTGGCATGGTAAGGGGTGTACATAAGAGGCATTAATGAGAGATAATGGGGTATCTACTCATAAGAAAATAATGAGGGATGTATATGGGAGGTAAAAAATCACACCTCAACATTGTTAATTGAAAATAAAAGGGAATACCAATATATGGAAACATGGACATAAATAAAGAAGGAAAGTGAGGATCCCTTACATTGAAGTGTGATCTCAAAGGCTTATGAGAGGTTTGATGGAGATTATTGGGATCTTGGGGTGACTGGGGAGGATTATAGAGATATTATAAAATCGTAGGGATGTGATCCAAGGGTTTTGAGTGAATATAAGTGGGATATTTGGTGGGTTTATATAGGAAAAGAGAGGTGAATTCTTTAATATTTCCCAAACACAGGTTTTGGAATCTATATAATTAAATATTCAAAACCAAAAATCAAAAAATGGTTTTTGTCAATAAGTTTTTTCAATTGGGAGTGGAAAAAATTATTTTATAAGGAAAATGGCCTACCTTATTAAAATATTATTATTTATTATGTGGAGGTGAGTAACACTCTCAATGAAATCATTTTAAAATGTTAAAATATTTTATAACTCCTGGAAGGTCCATTAAGGCATTTTCAAATTAATAATCCAAATATAAAATCAAATTATTTTAAAGGTAAACCATATATTGGCATAATATCCCTTTTATATTATTTTATTAAATCACAATTGGTTCATTATGATGTCATAAGACGCATTGTATATTTAAACGGTATTTAATTTTTTCCAAAAAAAAATCGACTATATCATAAAATTAAGAAAAAATCACAATTAGCTAATTTCGACATCCTAAATCCAAAAATAATATTCATTTTATCTAAATAACTCTCCAAATATATGAATTTGAACTTTTAAAATACAATTTTACAATTATTGAAAATTCATGGGTTTAGACGAAAATAGCTTTCAAACCCTAATAAAAATTACAATTGTATAAAAATGACATGATCAATTATATTTAGTAAAAATTAATTTATTAAAAATATTTTATTAATGTATTATTTAATTCAAAAATCCATTAATTCATCAAAATTTATTTATTAATTGAATATTAACTAAAAATATAATTTGTGATATAAAACCATTTACATAGTAACAATAATAAAATGAATGTATATTAATTATTATATAAAAAATAATGAAAATAATCATATTTCTAGGGTCTTGTTACATAACCCCTTATAACACCCACATAATACCTAAGGGTAAGGTGTGTAATGGTGATAGACTCTTGGGGTGGATTGGATAAAATCGCTCAGGTAGTAATCTATATTAAATTCCACTTCTCCCGTAGGTGATTCCGTCAAAGTTTAACATTTTGATGCTCAGATTGGGATTTTTCAAGAGAGAATCCCAATGATCCTACCTTCCTTCTAATATCTTTCAAATGGGATTCATATGGAGAAATTTTAGTGGATGAGGCAATCACTTACTTTGTATATGTAAATTGGATTCTTAAAGCCCTGTATTTATACTAATCATTTGATCACTATTCAACGGCTATATTGGCAATGATAATGATTCTTAATGGTATTTTAAAATCCATAAACATAAAATCGAGCAGGTGGAAATGTTTCATATAACCATTTTACATAATAATACATTTAATTAGATCAACAGGAATTTTCATTAATAAAAGTTCAAGTCGTTACAATCTTCCCCACTTAAGAACTTTTTCCCTTCAAATTTTCTTTTCCCACACTAAAATAGATGAGGGATAACTCTTCTTCATAACTTCCTCTAATTCCAATGTTCCCACTTCAAACTTGTGGTTTCTCTACAACACATTGAAGATGAGAATTATCTTATTTCATAGAAATTTTTCCCTAATATATAATATCTCCACCATATTTTATTTATAAGAGAGGTCATTATCAAATTGTACCAAATCTTGATTGAGTACATGCGATGGGTCTAGTATGTACTTCCTCAATAGTGAGAAATAGAATACCCCATGTACTTGAGATAGGTTTGGTGGTAGTGCTAGTCAATAGTCCACTGCTCCAATGCGATCAAGGGTCTCAAATGGGAAAATTTAGCTTGGACTATGATTTCCATTAATCCAAAATCACATAAATCTCTCCGATGATGATATGTGGAGTAATACCATGTCTCTAATGTCTTTCTCAAAGTCTCATCAATGATTATCAACATAGCTCTTTTTTCGACTCTGACCAGCTTTAATGTGTTGTTGGATGGTCTTAACCTTCTCTACCATTTCTTCGAACATTTTTGGACCTATGGGTTTTCTCTCCCTTGCTTCATCCCAAAATGTATATGTTCTACACCTTTTCTTATAAAGGGAATCATAAGGTTCCATTTGGATACATGAGAGAAAATTTTTATTATAAGAGAACTCAACCAGAGTACCATATTGAATTCATCTTCCTTTGAAGTCCACTGATCATGCTCTCAACATGTCCTCAAGTGTTTGGATAGTCCACTTATATTGGCCATCAGTTTGAGGATGATATGACGTACTGAAGTTCAGCTTAATATTCAAAGCATGTTCGAGAATCTTCCAGAACATAGTTGTGAATCTTGGATCTCAATCATTTACAATCGATATTGGAACTCCATGAATCCATACCAATTCTTTAATGTATATCTATTCCTATTTATCCAATGAGAAATCCTCTCTAATTGAAATGAAGTGTGAAGTCTTTGTAAATGGTCCATAACAACCCAGATAGCATTGTTTACATTAGATTTCTTCAGACGTCTGGCGACAAAGTCCATAGTGATGTTATCCCATTTCCATGTTGGTATAGGTAATAGTTTCATAGTCCTTGAAGACTTATGCCTATTAACATTCACATGCTGACACACTGGGGACTTTGATGTATACTCAACAATCGTCTTCTTCATCATATCCTACTAATAATGATCTCTGAGATCCTGATACATATTTGGATTTCCTTGGTGAAAGAAGAAATTTGAACAATGTACATCTTCCAAAATATATTCTTTAAAACTTGATTTTATGGAACCCATAGTCTTGACCCAAATCTCAAAATTCATTCCTCATTAACATTGAACTCTATGGATTTCCCTTTTCTGTTAGTTTCAAATTTCTTCTGAATTCCGACATCATCCTTTTGAGTATCATTTGACCTTTCCAAAAGAGATAATTGAGCAATAATTTGTGAAATGATTGATGATCATACCTTATTTATCATTCTCATGTCCATACTCATAAAATATAAGAGGATTTGACCTTTTAAATTATCATTAATGAAAGAGTTACTGGATACCATGAAAATTCTACACTTGTGGGTAGTGAATATATACTTGAGGCTTTTGAGATCTGTATATATTTCAAACTTCTCCCCAAAGAGGTAATGAAGTCAAATTTTTAAATCGATGATTATAGAAGCCAACTCTAGATCATGTGTGGGATAGTTTTTATTATGAACATTAAATTTCCTTGAAGAATAGGCAATGATTTTTTCATTTTTCATCAACACACTTCCCATTCCCTTCTTTGAAGAATCACTGAATACCATGAAAAATCTCCACTTTTGGGTAGTGAGATCATGAACGCAGTGATAAGACTCCTTTTTAACTCCATGAAGCTCTCTTCACATTGATCACTCCAAGAAAACCTGACTCCCTTCCGAGATAGTTTGGTAAGAGGGTTTGACAATCATGATAAATTTCTCAAAAATAGGTGATAATATCCAGTTAACCCCAAGAATCTATGGATATCCATCACTAATGTTGGCCTCAGCCATCTCTCAATTGTATTTGTCATGGAGGGATCCACAGATATCAGATTTCTGTGATGATATGACCCATGAATGATACATCCTTCAATGAGAACTCACACTTGATTTACATTTTATATATCTTATCCTTTCGTAAGGTCTCTATTAAAATTCTTAGGTTCTCCTTATGCTCCTCCTTGTATTTGGAGGATATTAGAATATCATCTATAAATACAACAACATATTTTTTTAGGTAATATCTAAATAATATATCCATCAAGTTCATGACAATTTTTCGAGCATTAGTGAGTCCTAAAGGAATTACAATTAATTCATAGTTCTCATACCTTATACAAAAAGTAGTCATGGGGATATCCTCCTTCTTCACCCTTGCATGGTAATATCGTAACCACAGATCCACCTTGGAGAAGTATTGTGCTCCACGTAGCTGGTCGAATGAGTCATCAATTCATGGGATAGGGTACTTGTTCTTTATTGTGATTTTTTTAAGCTTGTTATAATCAATGAAAAGGAATATTGAACCATCCTTCTTCTTTATGATGAGGACTGGTTCACCCCATGGTGATGAACGTGGGTGTATTAACCCTATTCCTAGATTCTCTTGTAGTTGTTTCTTTAGCTCTTCAAGCTCCACAATAGAAATTATATATGGAGTCATGGATATTGTAAATTCCCCATGTATAAGATCAATCGAGAATTCAACATCTCTTCTAGGAGGAAGACCAAGCAATTACCTCAGGAAACACTTTAGAGAATTCCCTCACAATAGGCATGTCTTCAAGGATGGTTGTTTCCTTGTACTCAATAATTTGCGAAAGATATGTGTGCTCATTAGAAAATAATATCTACTCTTAAGATAATGGTTCTAAAGATGATTCCTCCCCCTCCTTGCACTTTAACAGAATCATGCGTCGATTCACCATATAGAGAGTGATTTCCCTTTCATGATAATTTATGATGGCTCTATATAGAAAAATCTAATCTGTGCTGAGATTTAAATCAAATTCCACCAAATAAAGTATGAAGAAGTTCGTCTGGAAGTTCAATACACAAATTGTTATAGGGGAGGAGTTATATTAATGGGATGCAATGATTTCACCATTTTTTGTTCTCAATGACATATTTTTTTCTATTATTTTTGGTGGAGTTGAGATTGTTATACTAAACAATCAGGATATAAAAGAATGCGTAGAAATATAATAAAAAAGTACATTAAGTATTCTTAAATGAATAACTACTGTACCTGTCACCACTTCGTTGTTGGGGTTTGGTTTGGCTATAGTGATGGAAAAAGCTTGACCTTTCTACCTTGAAGGTTTTTAGTTGCCTCCGAAAACCCATGGGATAGGGTACTGGTTTGCAAAGTTCTCTGGTTCTTTTCATTTAAAGCAATGAACAATGCATTGAGGTTTTAACGGATTGTTCCTTTCCTATGTCACAGTGCAGGGTTTTACTTATCATTAACTAATGTCTAGGTTCTCTTATTATCCACACCTAAAGTATTTCCTCTTCCCCTTCTGGTAATTTCTGAGGTTCTTCTTTCCCCATCATTGTAAAGTGAGTTAATATAATTTATTAGCACCATTGGATTTATCCATCATACTTTCATAATTAAAATCCAATTTCTACTTCTTATCCCCATGATACCCCTGATATTCTCCAATCTCTATTTCTAATTTGAGGGAACATCGGTAAATTTTCTCATAGCTATCGAAGCCATGGATCTATAGGTATTCTTATAGGATAGGTTTTATCCCAACAAAGAAGTTGTCAAACTTGAATTTGGGGGTAACGAAAAAGCTAGAGGCCTATCATGCAAGCCCTATGAAGTTTTCCACATACGCTCCAAGGTATTCATCATCTTTATTTATTGAGGGAATGGAAGTCCCATTCTATATTAAGTCGAAGGGTGTGAGGAATATATTTATCAAAACCCATTTTTTAAAAATCCTTCCATTCAAATTCCTCTATCTATTCCCTAGTATTCCAATTTTTTATTATTGTCCACCAATGATCAGCTTCACCCGTAATACAATAATCACCTCGAAGAACCTTCTCTTGTTCGGAACATTAAAGGATGTGGAAGATATTCTCAATGGATTTGATATATTGTTTGATGACTGAGGGATTATATGATCCATTGAAAGGAGGAGAAAATTTTCTCATGAAGCTCTAGATTTAGGCTTGTTATTTCTTAGGGGGTTGGATTATCCTCTTGACCCATGTTTCTATTCAAAACACGAGTTAACTGAGAGACTATCATGATTTTTTTTTTATTATAGCTCCCATTGGATTGGGGATCTCTTTAGAATAGTCATCACCTTGATCTTCACATTGGTTATTTTCCCCAGACCTCTTATTACCAGACATTAGATGGAATAAAAAGAAATTTAGGGGTAACACATAAAGGGTAATCCAATGAAATAATTTTTAACTTATAAATTTAATTTAATTTCTTAACATATTAATTTATTGGCTTCAATCTAGGTTATCCATGATCTACTTCCCAAAATATATTCCTAAGGGAATTTTTTATTCCCTTAGAAATTGTTCATACTAAGATTATGAAATTAAAAAAAATATCCCCAGGGAGTGTCAAACCACGAGTTAATAAAGCCCATTTTCATGAACCAGTTTCCGTTCAAGTCTAGCTCTAATTGGTGTTTTTGGGTTTTACCCCTAGATACATCTATTCCAGAGCCACCACTACTAGTTCATATCCAGACAGGGATGTATTTGCATTATAAACCAGTTACTATATACTCACAAAACTTTAGGAATGTTTTTATTATACTTAGACTTATCCGTAAGTCTTTTATTGGGGTTTTCTTATCCTCAATCCAAAAATAACTAAACCAATACATTGATACCAACTATAATAAAACTGCTTCTTATTACACACATAAAAATGATTTATTACATACACTTTCACTTTATAAAACTTTTAGAACCGAGAGGTCTAGTGTCTTGGAAAATTTACATGACAACATAAGACATAAAATACAACATCTTTATTCAAAAACTGCTTTTACATTACCACAACATTCCTTCATACATAGAATTATAGTGGATAACATGAGGAAATACATAAAAAATGGTGGGATATAAAGCCCTGTAAGGGGGTAAAAAATTAATAACATGAATAATAAAATACATGCTTGGAAGTAGGAATATCAATGGATCATAATAGAAACATTAACACAAAGGCATGATATATCATGATTATCATAACATATAAATGTGGCAACAATATTTAACATGATATTAGCATGAGCCAAGGATCAATGCACATGAAGCATGAGAGAACCCTCATTTCACATTAATTAGGTTGAGTTAACCCTCATTTCACATGAATTATAATGATTCAACACTCATATCACATGACATATCGTGATAATATTCATTACCCAATGCATTGGAGCGCTATCAGGGTGAACTCTTTTTCATCATTTAATTTCATGTATAAGTGTGGCACATAGATCATTCAACATGGATTCGTTAAAAAATGTAATTTGTTCCACGAATAAGTGATTTGGAATACATAAATGTATTCCCTAAATCAAAAATTACATGTTAATAAAGGTGAATGCACTTGATAGAGAAATGGGTATTGTATTCACTTACACGATTATTTTGGGTTGGGAAATTTTGATGTAACTTCAGCAGTATAACGATGTTAAATAGAAATAGTAAAATGGGTTGATTAGAGAGAAAGGGGTCTATCATCATTTATAAATGAAATGGACAGAAATGGGTTCATGAAACATAATATCCAAACTAATTTAATGGAATATATTTTCATAATATAAAATAATTTCTTGAATGTAAGTGAGGAGAGAAAAATACCTTAAGGAATTTCAGCATGGTAACGGGTGTACATGGGAGGCATTCATGAGAGAGAAAGTCATATCTCATCATTAAAACTTAAGGAAAGAAGTATAGGGGAGGTGTAAAATAATACCCCAACATTTTTAATTGAAAATAAATTGTAATAACAAAATAAGGAAACTTGGACATAAATAAGTACGGAATGAATGTGAGGATCCCTTAAATGGAAGTGTGATCCCAAAGGCCTGGGACAGGCTTAAGGGAGAATTCTGGGAAGATTATGGCACCTTAAGAGGATTATAGAGAGATTAGGGAAGATTAGATATGTGCTTTAAGGGTTTTTAGTGAATATAAGTGGGATCTTGGGTGGTTTTATAAAGGAAAAGATAAGGGAATTCATTAATATTTCACAAACTTAGGTTTTGGAATCTATATAATGAAACATTCAAAACCACAAACCAACCCATGGTTTATCCCCATGGTTTATTCAAAGTGGAGTGTAAAAAATTATTTTACATGTAAAATGTCGAAATTATTAAAATATTAGGATTTCTTATGTGGAGGTGAGTCACACTCTCATGGAAATCTTTTTAAAATGTTAAAATATTTTATAACTCTTGGAGGGTCCACAAAGGCATTGTAAAATTAATGAAAAAAATATAAAATCACATTATATTAAATTTAAAACATATATTTTCTGAATATAATATCTATAGTATTTTATTACAACACTATTGCATCATTATAAGTTAATAAATCACTTTATATATTTAAACAGTATTTAATTTTTACCCCAATATTAAACATTATCATAAAATTATGAAAAATTAACCATTAGATAATTTCAACATCCTGAATCCAAAAATTATATTAATTTTATCTAAATAATTTTATAAACATTTTAATTTTGACATTTATAATACAATCCTATATTTATTAAAAAATCAAGGGTTTTAATAAAGACAACTTTCAAACCTTAATAGAAATTATAATTATTTAAAAATTATATGATCAATTGTTTTTAATAAAAATTAATGTAGTAATAAAATTTTATTAAAACAATAATTAATTCCAAAATCCATTAATTCATTGAAATATATTTCTTAATTGAAAATTGACTAAAAATGCGATTTGGGATTTAAAAATATTTACAAAGTAACAATAATAAAATGAATTTATATTCTTTATTCTATACAAAAAATAATGCACATAATCATAGTTCTCAGTTCTGGTTACATAACTCCTTATAACACCCATATAATACCTAAGGGTAAGGTTTGTGATGGTGATATACTCATGGGGAGGCTCACATAGAATCACTAGGGTGGTAATCTCTATTAATTTCCACTTCTCCTATAGACGATTCTGTTCAAGCTTATCGTGCTAATGCTCAGCTTGGGATTGGTCAAGAGTGAATCCCAGTGATGCTACCTCCTTTACATCCTTCGACAAATGGACTTCATATGGAGAAATTCTACTAGATGAGGACATCGCCTCCTTTGTCTGAGTAAATTGGATTTATTAAAGCCCTATATTTATACAAATCTATTGATCACTATTTAATAGCTATTTAGAAACAATAACAATTCTTAATGGTATTTTAAAATAAAAAAACATAAAAAAAATGAATTGAATAATTTTTATATAACCATTTTATATAATTTAACATTTTATTAGATCAAGGGAAATTTTCATTAATAAAAGTTTGGTTAGTTATAATTTTGATCGTGGATAGTATTGACTTTCGCTTCCTAATTTCATTTTTTTATTAAATCCCCAAAAACTATTCATATTCATGTTATCATTATACCTTAAATTTCAAAAAAATACATATTTTTTATAAAGTACATTATTATTTTTTAAATCCTTCACCATTTTAACATACGATGTTTGCAATGAATGTTAAGTGTTTATCTTGGGAAATATTGATAATTTCATATTCATTACTCAATATGGATATTTTATGAAAAGGAATATTGTTTATGAAATAAATAAATTATTTTGTATATGAGAAATTTTTTTAACCAATAATAAATTGGTGTTCCTCATTAACTATATGCCCTAGATGTAGTTGTAGAATCATGGGATGAATCAATTTGTATGCCTTAATTAATTGGGTTTATACACATCAGTTTTAGAATTTCATGAGAATGGATCATGATGTTAAAGGTATCATGTTCATTGGAAACATGAAATACTATAATTAAGAATTTAATTCATTCAGATTTTTATTATTATTTTCCATGATAATTTCAGAATGATATAATCTCTGGATTCACTTCATCTTCTATATATTTATTAAATGAAATGTTCTTTTAGTTATTTACTCTTCTATATTGATTATGACTTAACCTATTATTTGAATAGAATATTTTCCTAGTTATTTACATTTTCATATTGGTTATTACGTTTCAAATTATTTAAATGACTTGTGTGTTTAGTTATTTAATATTCTATATTGATTATTCCTTATCCAGTAATTTAAATTGCATGTGTGCTCAGTTATTTACCTTTCCATATTTTTTATTACTAATATATTTATTCAAATGGAATGTGTTCTCAATTATTTACCTTGGAATATGGATTATTACTTATCAAGTTAATTAAATGTCATGTGTTCTCAGTTATTTTCCATTCCTTGTTTATTATGCTTATTTATTGAGGATATATTACAATGTGCTTATCCAATACCGAGTATTTAATCTCATCTCTATTTTTCCTTCCATTGCAATCAATGAAGTGTACTGTGTTTTATATTCAAGGATATTCTAGAGTGAATAATGTTTTTCTCAAAAAAACATATTTTTTAATATTTGTAGTCAATTGTAAACCAAGACTATTAAATGACTTGGTCCTTAGGTATGTGATTCATATATCTTATTCTAATGTAATAGGGAAGACATTATATCCATGATAATATAAACAGGGTATCTACAAGTAATTTATCATCTATTTTCAAAACTAGTTCTTAGAAATATTAGTCATTTTGATAGTCATTTTGTAATAGAGGTGTTGTTATCTTTTATTGTCCCAAATTTCAACATTCTTATGTCATAATAGGTACTGTAATATGTGTATTAAAATATTTTATAAATTAAGATTTTCATTTCTTATGTTTTTTTATACATTTTGTGTTGATGAAAATGAATACGAACTTATTTGGGTTAGCATAAATAATTAAAATTGATATATTAATAACATCGTTACATATTGATATTATAACTCTACATTTATTTTTAAATATTTAATAAATTATTTTTACCTTTTTTACCTAAATATAACATTCTTTTTTCTTCCATGACATTATCATTATAACATCACTCATGTAGGTTGTAAAAAGGACTTAAACAAGAGTGTTTAATAATGATTAAATAGATAAAAGAATGTTTTTATACAATGTTAACATAAATTTTAAAAAATGTTGAACATTTAATAAGAATTATATATCATAATTAATATTATTATTATAACCATCCATTATGTGTGGTTATGAAAATTGAAATTCATTTTCCGTATAGACGGTGGTCTGCGCATACACACAACTAACAATCTCATTTCCCAATGAATTGAATGAATGTTCATATATGGAAAATGATCCTTAGAAAAATTAATTTTTACATAAAAAACATATTTATTTATCAAATAAATCCTTGAAACCCACCTTTAGAGGCGGTGATAGAAAATAATTACATCACGTCCGGGATTTTATAGCCTGCATATACACATGATCAATGTAATTTGGATTTCATAGTGGATGGAATGAATTGACTATTTTTTGTTTAATTAAGATAATTAATTTTAATTATAAAAATGGTACTTATTTCATTATATTAACAAGTTTATAAATAATTTTAAGAAGATAGTGAATAAAAATAATTCAATGATATTGTAATACTCACATTGGATGACTGAGTTTTCTCTTGGAAAACACCATGTTAGTGAAGGGCTTAGGAAAAAAATAAGGTGAACAAAAGATTTTGTACAAGGTATATGTTTATATTTGCAGAAAAATCTAATATTTTTATGTATTAATATAATTTTTTAGTGTAAATTTGAAAGGGTGTAAGTGGTATTGCTCTATAATAGAAAAATGGAACATTTGGAAACACACGTCATTTTTTAATAATGTCATTACCCTTTTCAAGGGTAAGTGGCTCAAAAAGGATAAAAAGAGAGGGTTCAGGATAATATAATGTTTAAAATGATCTCATCCATTAATTTTTTGAAAATTTAAGAGTGATTATAGGCCTTTTATTATTTATAACAATTTACCCAAATTTAATTTTACATTGGAAATTAATTTTTAACCTTTATAATTATAATTGTTAGAAAACATTAATATTTAATTAATTTAAATATTTTGAACTATATTATTTATAATTTGAAAAAAAAATTAGTATATAAAATTTGTAAAGGAGTGATAATTTAATTTCAAAATAAACACACTTAATCGCGTAAAATAGTATGTTGAAAAAAAAATGATTCTAATCATTAAATTTATACATAATATAAAATTATCTTGGGTACTATTTTTATGTAATAATTTTTTAATATGTAAATTAGGTTTATTTTATGTAAATAAAAAATATAAATTCACTATCTAATCACATCATTAGAGGTAAAGTCTAAATTTTTTTAAGAAAGATAATTTTAATGTAGTTTTGAAACTTTAGGACATATTATTATAAGAAAAATGAATATTTTTAAATTAATAATGTCATTACATGAATAAATAAATTATTACATAACTTTTTTAATATTTAAAAATAATATTTCATGATGATAAAACATAAAAATTGGAATTTTTACAGAAAAATAATTTTGGATTGAAAATCATTCTTTTTTTAAAATATGAAAAAAAATTATACTAATTAAATTTCTATCTATGGAAAAAATGAATGAATTTTTTTTATAAAATTTAAATTATAATAATTTTAAATTGATATTTAAAAAGAATAAAAAATATAAAAAATTGGATTTTATTGAATATAAAATTTTCAATATCATCCCATTTTAATTATTTAACCTCAAATTATTTAATGGTTTTCCATTTTAGTATTTATTATAGATTTTGTAATAATTTTATCTAAACATTGTGTTGTTTATTTTCATTAGGTTTAGCATTTTGTGTGTGTTATCAAAAATTGCATCATTTTTACAAAGTCTATATTTTAGGTCTTTACATACTACCCCACATGAAAGAATGTTGTCCTAAATATTTTACAAAATAGTAAAAAAGATAGTATAATGTTATATCATAACATACTCAGGTTCCCATCTGGCTTCTTTAAATTTAAGATTCTTCTATAGAACTTTTACTAGATGAGTGGTCTTATTCTGTAGTACATTATCTCTCAAATACAAAATTTTCAATAGTTGTTCCTCATATATGTGATCATGTTTGAGTTGAATGGATTATAAAGGTAAACGTGTGATGTGTATGATATGTACTTTATCAAAAGGGATACATGTAATACATCATGTACATGTTAGGGGTTAGGAGATAGTGCAAAGAGATATGTTTCTACCTCGATGGGATCAAAGATCTCATAAGGACTAATGTACCTAGGGATTAGATTCCATTTCATCCTAAATATCATAACTTTTTTATTGAATATATCCATTTTAATAACTTTTATATAACTTTAAACACTATATACAATTGATTATTATCTGTATAGCACTTCTATCGAACTTTTTCTTCTTTCATAATCCCCATAATGGTTTGAAAATTCATTGTCATTTTATGCACAAGGACAAGACCTATCCGCTTCTTCCCTCTAAAATCATCATAGTTTATTGGATTCCTATATATCTTCCCATAAAATCCTTATATAGTTCTATATAATTGACATAATGGAAATTTTTTTATATGACGCCTCTTTGATGGTAAGGTTTTGATCCCAAAATCCTTGGAATTCTATCAAACATGATCTCTGTATATCCTCCAAATTTTGGATGGTCCTGTCAAACTAAACATCTGTTAGAGGGTAAAAAAAGTGCTAAAACATAAAACTATCCCCAATTTATTTTCAACTAATTTACAAATTTTTTATGAAAAACATTAAATTACGATCACATACTATTTTAATTCTCATCCCAAACAGTATTACCACTTCTCTTAATTGAATATTTTTATAGATGTTCCGGAGAACAATATTAGTTTAATAGAGATTAAATAAACTAAATTTATAAGTTGACTGACTATAAACCAAATAGTAATATCATGCTTATTTATTTAGGGGATTCCTACAAAATAGTCAATGGAAATTGTTCCCGTTTATTTATTATAATGGGTAATTGTTGAAACATACCCTTAGACATTTTAAATTTATCCTTAACTTGATGGAATGACCATTATTGAGATGTGAAATACATGATTTACCTCTTCATGTTATCCAATATGAAGTTTTATTTTAATTTTATATACAAATTTGGGATTCCTGGATTAATACTGAAAGAAGACATATGATCACCATCCATAATTTACTTCTTCAATAATTTTTTAATGGGATAAATATATAGGGTACGAAACTTATAACACATTATTTATAAATTCATAACTATAAAATACTCAGTGTCATTTTCTATAGTTTTTCGTCATCTTTCTAGGCTTATTTGATATTCTCATAAATTGATGGTTGAGAAATATTTTAGGAAAGTTAGGATTTTTCTCTTTCACTTATGATTTTAAGGTTCATTTATTATATATTTGTGGTTATTTAATCTTTTTAAATCCTTATCATGGATAATATAGAACTATTCTTCCCACTCATGGCATTCTATGGCTTTTTTCCCTCCCAAGGATGTAATGTATTGAGTAAGATTAGTCCATTATCAGTTCAAACAATCTCCTTTGATGCATGTTCAGTGTTTTTTGTGTTAATATATACATTAATATATCTTATTAATTATAAATGTTACACTTCTCACCATATAGATGTTGTTTCCACATTTTTAATGGAAAATACTACTATATCCAACTATAGATATTTAGTTAGGTAGTGATAATCAATTGAATTTAATAATGGTGATGCATAAGTAATTATATTCTTATTATGTGTAAGTGAACATCTTAATCCCATCAATGATTTATCATTATATATATTAATCCTTTATAGACTGTAGGGTACTACAAGAACAGGCAAAGTGGCCAATATATTCATAAACTCATTTATGGTTTCCTCACATTCAATTGTCAATAGTAACTTTAATACATTCTTCGTTAACATGGTTAGTAGATTAGATCATCGTGAATAATTTCTCAAAAAACCCTAGTAGTATCCAGTGAATCCAATAAAACATTGAATCTCAATTACAAAGGATGGTTTGGGGTAATGTTTCATTACATATGTCATTTATTTATCCAAATATATATTATATTTAGTGATCCCATGACCTAAGAAAGAGACTATGTGCAGCCATAAATGACACTTTTTAAGCATTGTGAATAATTTCACATTTCCCATTGTCCTTAACACAAATATAAAATTCATTTCATTTTCATCCTTTCTATTAGAATATATGTTAATTTAATCAATAATTATTACAAAAAAAACAAAAAGGTACTATCTAAATAATTTATTTATAAACTCTATAAATATTAGGATAATTTATAAACCTATGTAGAATCACTATATATTCATAGTTTTGAAACCATTTGAAGAATTTTTTCTTAGTTATTTCTTCTCCCCTTACTTTCAATCTATGATACCTAGATTAAAGGTCAGTATTTAAGTAATATTTATCTCCTCCTATTTGATCAAAAATATCCTCTATAGAGGGTAGATTATATTTTTTTATCGAACATGATCTTGTTAATTTCATGATAGACATTTTAGAGGTGCATTAATACATCCTTCTTATTAAAAAAACTGGGGCTCACCAATTTGAAGAAATCATACATATAAAGGAATTATCCATATTCTCTTACAATATCTTATTTAATTCTTCCAAATATATGGTGACAATTCAATTAGGATGAATTAAGATAGGTATAGACCAAGGAATAAGCTCAATTAAAATTTCAACAACACACTCTGGTGGAAGGCCAGGAAGTTCATCAAAAAATACAAAAATATACTCTCATACAGTGGGTATGTCACTGATTTGGAATTCATCCCCAATAATTTGATCCAAGTGACTCTCATTGTTATGTATCATAAAAAATATTATACAATGTTCTTCTAAAAATAATTTTTAATCAACCTTACAATGATATTTTATCATGGGTTGGTTGAAATATGATATTATATCTTCTTATATCAAACATTGATATATTATATATGTATAAAAACCAATCCATGGAAAAAATCACATGAGGTATACCAATGAAAGAATAAATTGTTCAATAGAAGTATCTTCCTAGAAAATACTATTGAAGAAGAGTTATATATCTTACATGATATCATTGTCCCTTTAAAAGTTTTCACAAATAGTTCAATACCACAAGTGTGAGGTGGTAAATCAATATTTTTAGCAAACTTGTGTGATATAAAATAATGTGAAGAACCAGAATCAAATGAGGCATTTTGAGATCTATATTGAAAAATTAGTGGACCTTTTATCTAATTAATATGATGTACCAATTTAGTAGTAGATATGTAATACATTATCCCTTTTTCTCTTGGATTATATGGTTTTTGAAGCCTAGTATCTTAATTATGTCTAGGGTTAGGGGTGTTTTTTTTCAAAATGCCAACACTTTATTCACTTGATGTAATAATGAATGTTTTAAAAAAAATCCAATCATTCTTTTCCTCTATTATGTTAATCAACATATTATAAACACATAAATATTTTTGTATAATATCATAAGCCTTAACACTCTTAAAACACATACCAAATCCCCTGAAGTAATTTATCATTTTCTTCCTCCTATATTTTTTAATCATAGGATTTTATAATTTCTTCCCATCATGTGGCTTATCATCGGAGCTTCTATGATACTCCACATTTATTTTTTTTTCTATAAAAGAAAGACAATCCCTAATTTCTATCCCAACCTTTTACTGAGTATAAAAAAATCTTCTCACAAATTCCAAATTCCCTTTATGGTTAATACTATTTAAATACTTTTTTTATCCACTAAAAAAATCGTTGATATTTGTTCCAATTTGTGATAAATAACTAGTGGAACACCATGTGATACTCAAAAATATTTCCTCATGAGTTCTAACAGATTCATCCCCATTTTTGAGCTATAGTAATTCTTTCTTCATTGCATGAAGAGTTCGAGGAAAGTGATGGATGGTGAATAATTTATTGAACTCCTCCCATTCTATAAAGTATAATTCATATTTTCTCATTATATTCTTAAGAAGACTCCACCATTGGCCAGATACTCCTTGTAAATGATAAAAAACCAAAATGAAATTGTCATTCTATGAAAATTGGAGGATGGAAAATATCTTTTCAATCAAACTGGTCCATTTCTCATAAATTAGTGGATTAAAATATCCACTGAAGGAGGGTGGATTCATATAATAAAGGAATAAATTACAAGTTTCTCCCTTTTTACTATGTTTGGGAGCTCATTGGGATTTTGAATATTATTAATTTCTTTTGATAGTTTCATGATCAATACTGTGAGGTTTTGTACACCGAATCTCATAACGTTATTCAACTCATTCAGATAATCTCCACAATGCCCCTTTGACTCATTATTATCTAAATTCCTCAATATTTCGACCATTAGTTAATGTAAAAGAATTTTTTGGGACATATGATAGAAAATGTTGTTAGGGAAAACTATGAATTCAGAACAAATATCAAATAAATAGTGTATATATACTATATTAAAAACCATAATGATCCACTATATATTATTCATGATAATTTCCTTTTAGGTTATAAAATATTGAAATATTAAAATCCTTTATAATGTTTCATTATGATATTGTTAATTAACCAAATAATATCCCATAAGACTTTCTAGAAAGTTGTGAAGTACTATGTCCACTCAACATTATTTCGGGTGATGATTGAGTTAAGTCCTAACCAAACCTTTTTGAGGATATTACACCCTGTTACATCAATGTCAGGGCCATATCATCTAATATGTATCTATACCTGGTTTTAGTTTTAAGGAAACTATATAATATCTATTTTTCCAAAACACATTGATATTATCCAATAATTATACTCGTTATTATATTTCTCACTAACAATTTGTAAACTAATCCCTAAAATAATTATATATTCACTCTGATACCAAAAATGGTGACCCATGATAAACACACATAAATAAAAAATTTATTTCATGGTTTGATTATAACATTCCTTACATTTTTGCACAAACCAAGGACCAAAAGTATTAGTTTCATAGAGACTAGCTACATAAACACAAGCTATTACAACACCTTTGAACATTTCTTCATAACTATTCTCCTATGGACCCTATGATATACATCTCATCTGGCATAACCATATTTATTACCAAGGAAATGGAATCATAAGATATTGTGAGCTCAAATTCTTAGTAAGGGAAACATATCAACTAGTCATAGTGATAAAATATAAAATAAGATGGAAACATGAGTGATAGAGAATATCAGATAAAAGTTTCATTATATCATAAGTGATAGAAATCACGATTAGTCATTAATGATCATGGCATGGTATCAAAGCACATAATAAGGACCATAAAAACATATCTTATAAACATAAAACAAATATGAAATCAATAAATAATAAAGTATAATATCTATATAACATGAAATATCATAATCCTTTGTATTGATTTGAAAATAAGGAAACTTTTAGAGAAGAAGTGGAAGAAACATAATCATAGTAAATAATTTTAATCAAATTCATGTATGACCACCCGTTAATAGTGTAAAAAAATCCAAGTAGGTAAACCATTTTGTTTTGTGAAAAAAAATTATGTTCATAATCATTATATAATGTGATATAAAAGCATATAAAATTTTATATAGGGGGAAATTCAACCCCAATATTCATCATCCATACAAATTAGTTTTACTTAAAATAAAATAATTCAACATATCGTAAATAACCCATGGGAAGGAAAATGGGTTTTACAACTTTTCAAAATGGAATCACATAGAAACATTATATTCTGATACCATAAATATGGTCACCCCACAAGAGAATATATCATGTTATTCATGGACCATTATATTATTAGAGATAAATCCATTAAAAATTAAAGAGAAATCAAAAGATATATATTTGAAAAAAAATTCATAATATTATTTTAAAAATAAATGATCTTTTAGTCATACTCTAGAACCCATTTTTTAAAAGTAATGATAAAAAATATTAAAAAAATTATTTTAAAACAAATTCTAATAAAGATACCTTTGAAATAAATAAATCATATGTCAAAATGTGATGTATAATGTAAAAATATATGATCTTTGAAAGGAAAAAGATCTACAATATTTGAAAACCCCATATCATTAAAATCATATTTTGACTTTGGTTGTAAATTTAAGGGTAACATTAGGGTCATTAGAGATAAAATATATTTGATTTTCCAATAGGGAAATGAAAACATTAGAAGGAAGTAAAAACATGGTTATATAAAAAATATTCCTTAAGAGAGACAGGAATTATTATTAAATATATTTTTTTCAAAAAAATAATTTATTCTTAGAGGAAGAATAATTTCATTGAAATAAGACTGTAAAACCTCAAGATTTAAGAAATAAGTTTTCAATTAAATTCAATTTTTTCGATATCTCGTGTTACACATAACATTGAGATTAAAAGAACCAAAATATACTCCAAAAAATTATTTAATATGAATGATATACCCTATCGATTCAAGTAGAGGGTATAAATAATATTAACTACTTTAGGAAAAATATTTAAATGTAATTATAAATTCTTAGAAAATAATCATTCAATTTATAGTGAATTTATTTTATTCTTCAAAAATATTTTTTCATTGAAAGGGATTTTTAATGGTTTTGTAAGAAATTATTATGATTAATTTATATAACTTTTAAAAAATAGAAATTGAATATAATTTTTGATATCAGAATATTTAAATTATATTAGGATGAATGTTTTAAAATATTATGAAAGGATTGATTTCCTAGTGATTATTAAAAAATATTAAATTTTATTGAAAAAATCTATTCTTGTGTGAGACAAATAAAATTTTAATTTTTGTTTTAAAATGGTATAAAAAAAATATATTTTTTTATATATAAAAAAATACACATTTTTTGGCAATAAATTTTAGGATTGAATTTTGTATAAAAACACTTTTATATGAAAAAAGAAAATTTCCTAAAAAAACTATTTCTATACACGCAATGTGTTTTTGTCATAATAAAATGAATTTATTATTATTCCTAAATTATTTTAATTAAATCTATATATTATATACTCAAATAAACTTTTTTAAATTCATATATTATTTTTTAAATTGGTTTTAATCATTTTTTGAATACTTATTTTGAAATTAATTTTTTATATATAAAGTTGTTCAATTTGATATAATTGTTTCTATATTTGGATTCAATGGGAAAAAATTTGGTAAATAGACCCTTTATATTTTTGGTCAATATGAATATTTAGCACGGTGAAATTTATCATCTCGATAGTGGGTAAATCTGGTTAATCTAGGTAAAAAATTGAAAATGTCTTAAATTTTCATTATAACTATTATTTGATGAATTTAATTCTACCATAATAACATTAGACATAGAATTTATTTTTTTTAATGGAAAATTTTAGGTGCAAATGACCTATATAATATTTAATGCAGAAAATGTCAGAAAATGTCATTCTCTAGTTTTAATTAAACATTACACATTCACATAGGGAAAAACTCATGTTATAAATGAATATAAATGTATATATTTATATTATTTGAATTATATCTATGATATAGATTTATTTATAATTTTTATACGATACATAATTGCCTTAAATTCTTGTCAAACACTATCATAATATTTCTTTAATCAACTGAAAAATAAAATCAATGATATTAAAATTGATATAAATTTAATTACATAATATGTTCTATGAATTTTCTATATCTATATGACTTATTAGTGTGGTGTTAAATAATTACTTTCTAAATCCACCATCTTATTAATTTAATTAAATTAAAATAAATTCATACTGATAAAAATTATATTAATGACACGTTATAATAATTAAGGTTTTCAAAAATGATATAATATTCATAAAAATATTAGATACAGAAATTCGAATGGTATATGGTTTTAAACATCAATAATTGTGTATTTATGTGTTATTTTTCATATTCTTGTAACATTATTGACCCTTAAATTTTAGAATAATTTTGTATTAAAAGTGTTTGTCAAAAGAGTTAACGAAGTTTAAGAATAAAAATAGAAGAAAAAAATATTATTCTAATATGTAAAAATTTTATTTTGAGAATGTATTATTGAATCATCCTCATATTGAATTCTAATATTAACAATTTGGATCCATTTGGGTGGATAATTTATTTTATATTTATTTAATATTTTAAGAAATTTCAAGAGTGATCGACCCCTCAATTATAAAAAGAACACTTACATTCCCTTCTTCTCAGCATGGGGATCTTTATATCTCAAAAACAATTAACAATTTATCTTATCTACTACCATAAAAACATTATAGTGGTATTTTTTCTCCAAAAATACCATCCCTGAATCCCTTATTATGATATTCAAATATGTTATATCAAAGAAGTGTTATTCTTCATAACCATTTCATTTATATTTAATTATTCTTTTACCTCCCCCAAATATGTTTAATTATTCATAAACAAATAAATTTATTATTCTAAATATAATTAAATGTTATTATTTTTGTGAAACCTCCTTTATTAATCATATTTATATCAAATGGGAAGTGAAAATATTGTTAATGCATACGTACAACTTACTGTCTCCACATAGCGGCACAAACATTTAACTTAACCATATTTTATAGATAGTTATTATGATAGTTTTAATTTTTATATTTGATTTATAAAAAATTTTAATTATGTAATGATATTATCATGTCTACCTCATTATTGTATAAACAGTTAGAAAATGATAATATCGATAATGTATATGTGTAGACTACCACCTCAACGAAGAGATGTGATTAATTTTAATTCCATGGTAATAACGATGTATATAATGAATTTATATGATATATATAACAAAATAATGATTCTATAAAGGTGGTTTATTATTTACCTTTTATTCATTCTATATTTAAAAAAAACTTAAAATGTCATTCCAGCATATGTACTTCCTACTGTCTCTATGACCAATCTAATTTGTTTTTCTATATCTATATTTTATTAGTAACTCTAAACATGAATATAATTAATATATATTATATTTAAGTATTTATTAACATTCATGATATTATTTAAAAATGATAAAAATGTAAACACTAATATTATAAAACTATAATATATATAACAAACGAAGCAGGTATCACCTGTAACAATGATTTTAAAAAATAAGTGTTAACAAATTGGTGATAAAAGGTTATTGGTAAGACATATTAGGTATAATATGTATGAGTATCATTTTGAAATAGGTGTGTAATAAATATATATTTTTTAAATAGTATTTTCCAACATGTTTGATGGAATTCAGACCTAAGGTAAGGGATTTCTAATCTCCCTTTCATTTCTGAGAGATTTATGTCATATTTTGTTATCCAAACTAGGTTAAATACCCTAAGAGGGGGGTGAATCATGGTATGATAGATTAAAAACAATACCCCTCCAGATCTTGTTTTAACATTATATCAACCACCCTTTTATCCCTTTCATGTAGTAGTGTATAATTAAAAATGAATTAATGCATGAGACATAGCAAGATTACTTATTTCACCCTAGCTTGGCTACATACAAGGAGTATGAAGTAAAATGTATTGATATATGAAATATACTATAGATAATTTCCAAATCAAAGTTTGGGCTAGATCACTTCTACACCCAGGCTCACTCCCATTATAATTTTTAGGGTAATCTCACTACTTTTTCAAGGGTCACTGCCTAACTCTCTTTCAATAGGACATTACCAGTGGAAAGGATCACCTTTTTCCACTTTTTTCTCACTGATCTTGAAAGGATCAACACATAGTGATATAGATAATATTTTTCTCATTTTTTATATTTATTTAAATTATTTAAATCCTCTAAATTTATAAATTTGGTCTTATTTACAATAATTTTGGATTTATAGGATGTTTTGGGATAAAATTTGAAAAGTTCTTAATTCTTGAAATTTAACATATTTTAATCACAGGGGTATTTTGAGCATAATTTTAAAAATGATACTCAAACTTGGCTGATTTATATTTTTTTGAATCCTTGATTTATATTCAATATTGTACTCTTTTGAACCAAAATCTACTTTAAACAACTGGAGGCCAGAAAAATCTATGAAGTTTGATGTTTTTACAGGTAGACAGTGTGGAGCACAACATCATAACTGAACCATAACTAGATCTAGAAACCTCAAATTGAGGTGATTTGACATGGATATGAAGGAGGTATCCAAGATGAATTCGACAAATAAATTACATATATTGATTCATCAATTAATTTAGAAATTAGATGATATAAATTGAAGGAAGCTTCTTTGAAATCTAGTCTAGAAAAATTGACAGTCAATTGAAAATCCCAAAATCTCTCTAGGAGGGTCTAATAATGATGGAGTTTAGAGATAAAATGAAAAAAAAATTATGAAAAAGTTTTTAGAAGAATACATTCAATGATTCATCCATACCTAGGTTGTACCATCATGATTCTTTTGAATAAAAAACCTCGACAAAAATTTTCAACCACTGACAACCCATTATGACTGAAAACTGATTAAATGATCTATTATGACACCCCAAGCCCTTTTCTATGCAGAGAAATAGGAGGAAATCTGTTGATTGAAGAGGATATAGTTTGGATTTAGAATCATGGAATATAGTCATGCTTTAGTATATTTTTTTTTCTTTTTTTAGATCTCTTTTACCATGTTATACAATCAACGTTTTTATATTAAATTATTTTCATTTCCTCCTCAAACAAAATTTTTCTTAAAACTATAATTATTTTTATCCCTTCTATATTGAAATTCTGATGTCTACTCACATTGTAATGGAAAGTGTCTAATCTGAAGCATGTCCCTGGGGGAGGTTTCATAGTGTTCATCGTAATTGTGCTACAATTGAAGATATTTCAAATTTATTTGTGGTGGATAAGGGAGTATTGCATGGGTGAAGTGGTCATTGGCCATGGAATTATTTATAATTCCATTCCATTTCATTGTTTATTTATTTTCCCTCCCTTATATTGGGAGACCCCATTATACAATGGATCTAGGGTTTTCCAAACAGATAAAACAGCACATAGTGGTGGTAGGTCTTTTAGGAATAACATTCTTGGTTGAGGTGTTATAATATTTGACTATTGTAGGAGGCACTACCACAGAATAGGGAAAAGGGAACTACCCTATTTTATCAGTGTTAAATAGAACTCACAAATAATAGGAAGGCCTTTATTAGTGATAGTTAAAAGTGTTAATAAATCTACTCATTATCAACGTTAAAAAACAATGATAAAGGTATACCCTTTTTCAAAGATTTTTATATCCCTGATAATGTATATATTTATCAGATCTATTTTTAGCGATGATAAAGAAATTATAAAAATTATTATTAATTTAAATAAAAATATTATATATTTATTAAAAAATAATATTTATTTATATACGTTAAATAAAACATTCTTGTTTATAATTAGTATATATTTAAAATAATTTAATTATAATGTATTAAACAATGTCTTTCTATGATTACAACTAAAAATATATATATATAAATATTTTTAAATAATTAAAAAAATATAATAAATTTTATTAAATAATAAATTTATTTACTAGATTTATTATATTAATTTGAAATATTTGATTTATTAGATATATTATATTCATTATATTTATTATATTTGTTATATTTGTTATATTTGTCATATTTAATTTATATTTATTATATTTATTTTATTTATAATTATTATATATAAATTCGTTTTAAATATATATTTATAATTATAATTATTAAACAAATATATATGCTTATAATGAATTTGGTGCATAAATATATTGATCAGGCATGAGTAGATGTGCCCATATGTTATGTATCATCATTAATGTTCATTTATACATTTCACTGTTCTTATTATTCAGGTTGTCCACATGTGATGGCATGTTTTTTATTATGTATACTTACTATGTATATTATTAATTCAGGTTACCCATGTGAACTATTATATATGAACTCAAGAACGGTTATAAAATTTAATTAAACATATTTAAATAATATATATTTATTATATTTATAATTGTTAAATTTTAATTATATATATATACATTGTAAATATTTTTATTGGTAATTATAATTATAACTATATATACAGATATAAATTAATATAAAATTATAATAAATACATATATTATAATTTTATAAATATATTTATAAAAATATATTTATAAATATATAAAAAACATTTATAAAAATATTCATTTATAGTTATAATCATAACTATTAATAAATATATACATGTAAATAATTATAAAATTATAATAAATATATTTATTAAACATATAAAGTTATAAATATATATATAATTAAATAATTATATTTATAAATATATACAAATAGTTATAATTATAATTCTTAAATAAATAAAGATTTATTTAAATAATTAAAAAACATAATAAATATATATTATTATATATTATTATATACAAATATTAATAAATAAATAAAAATTGTTATAAATATAATTCTAAAAAAATATAGATATATTTAAATAAATAAAAAATTATAATAAATATATTAATTATATATATATTTATAATATATTTAATATATTTGATATAATATTATAATTATTAAATATATAAATATATATATATAATTATAAATATAAATAAATATTTAGTTAATATAATTTTTAATAAAAACAAATATACATTTACTTACAATTATATATATATATATTTAAATAATTATTAATTTAAAGAAAATATATTTATTATTTTTATATATTATGTTATAAATAATTAAATACATATAATTATAAATATATACAAATATTGATTAATAAACAAAACTATTTCTATTTATATTTATATTTTTAAATTAATAGAGATATTTTTAAATAATTATAAAATTATAATAAATATATTAATTATATATATTAATATAATTAAAAATATTAGAAATATAAATTTTGTATATTTTTATAATTATTTAAATATATACATATAATAATAATTTTAAGTATATATATATCAATTTAAATATTTATGAAATTAGAATAAATATAGTTATATATATATTTATAATCTTATAAATATATATAATTAAAAGTTTATTATATATATTTCTATGATTATAAAGATAACAAGTACATTTCTAATAATTTTATGAATATAAAAAATATTTATTTATTTATAGTAATAATTATAAATAGATATTTATTTTTTTATCATATTTATAATTTTGTAAATATAAAAAATAAAATAAACAAATTTAACATCACATCTTTTTTAGTACTTTATCAGCGCTGATAAATGCATGTTTTATCTCTACTTTCAATTTTAGCATTGATAAAACATAACATTATCATCACTTTTTTTATAGCACTGATAAAAGGATCAGTCTCATTTATCAAGAAACATGAACTTTCTCTTTCATTTTGGAACCCCTCTAGCTCTCGCAGAAGCCGACCCCTACACCGCTGACCCCTATGACACCGCGTCGTCCTCTTCCACGAACGATCCTCCGCTGAAAACCCTCCTCTACTATGAACCCACCTCCATCGTGACCCCTCCTCAACCCAAAACACCCCCCCTCTTCAAATGTTTCTCAGTACTGAATAATCCTCTACCAAAGACGCTACACCGCCACAAACGCTACTCCGCAATGGACCCTCTACCACCGCAGACCCTCCCCCACCACAGAACCTCCCCCACCGCAAACCCTCCTCCACTGCAAATGCTCCTCGTCCCTGAATGGTACTCTACCGTAGACGTTACTCCACTACGGATGCTCCTTCATCGCTGAATATCCTCTTTCGCAGAACATCCTCCCATGTGGACCCTCCACTACTGCGGACCCTCCTCCACTACGGACCATCCTCTGTCATGAACTATCATCCGCAACGAACCCTCATTTACTGCAGACCCTCCTCTGTTGCGGACCCACCAACACTGCGAACCACCTCATCTACAAGCCCATTACCACAGCGAACCCCCCCCCCTAATATTTTTTATTTCCCTTATACCTCTATCTTTGGGTGGATCTGACTCCGATTCTTTAATGAAACATAAACTAAGTCTCATTTCTCAAGATTTATACCATCTTTTGGGTTTATCTTCTCCCCTTATATACTTCTTATTTTCCAATGGGTTTTTTGACATAATGTTGGTCTGATCTTGTTTTGTTGGGGAAAATATTTATGTTTGTCACGACCCGACCCTACCTGGGATCGAGCCTCAACTACCCCAGGCCCTCCTCCATAGGCCAGGGGCTGGTGACCACCGCCAAAGGCACAACAACTAGGGTAGGCCTTTGCCTAAGTACCTAGACACATGCACGCAGCAAACTCAATGCAAAAGTGTAGAGTAAAAAAGGAAGAGCGAAGGGAACTACTATAAATAAACCACAGTGTGCATTGAACTCTAACAGTACAAAGTATAGTGTTGAAAGGAAAAAGGGAAAAAACACGCGCCCAACCAAAAAAAAGGTGCCAAAACCCGGCAACAGGTAAACGAAAAGAACCAGCTGACGGGTCTGCCAACTGGAACCCGGCCATGACCACCGCATGCGGTCCAAGCTCCCAATCTCCTACGCTCCACTGAGGTCACGCTCCACCTGTCCGTCGTCTGCAAAGGCACACCAAGTGCGGGAAAAGCCCAAGAAGGGGTGAGTAAAAAAATACTCAGTAGGATACACCGAAGGCTCGAGGGAGAAACAAAAGGATGTACCAAAGGGTGAGCAGTAGAGAGAACAAGGAACAAGTAAGGGAGTACAATCGAAAGTGCAGTAAGAGTCCAGCTAAACCCAACAAAAGAAAGGGAGTAGACTCGTCCAGACCCAAGAAGCTGGAAATGGTGAGAAGATGAACTTCTCGTTGAGTCGTCGCTACCAATAGCCGGAGAGTAGACTCGTCCAACCATGAAAAGCTAGACATGGAAAGCACATGGCATACCCCGTGCGTCTTCGCCTCCCCTGGAAGGAGAGAAACCAAACCCATGAAGAGGGTGCAGGAACACGGTATATACATATCTGGATGCTCAACGAGAAACCCGAACAAGCTCGTAAGGGGATCTCCATCCCATAGCACAGCCCATGAAAATGAGTTTCCAACAGTCCCAAAAGTAAACACCATCATCGATGCCCAGCATCTCGCATGTCTGCCCCGAACTACAAGCCAAGGGGCTCAATCACTGCACCTTGATACTATCCGCTTTGGGCGGCACTGACTCACCCGCACGGTTTTAGATCACGTCACAAGAACGCGTCTCGATGGGGAAAGTTCCCCTCATACTTGAGAGTTCTAGGGAAAGTCAAACCACACCTCCTCACTGCCCTGCAGTCGAGAGGTCTCCTCAAAGTCAACCCGTTCCATCACCGACCCGTACAACCAAGGCTCCCGCTCCGGTAACCACGGAGGTAAGCCACAGACTAGCCTAGTACTTAGGACTGAGTCTGGAATGCCAACAAACGTCCCACTACCCAGCCCTGCTGGAGAGTAATTCATAACCAAATATCAGGTGACCCACTGCCCAGCCCTGCTGGAGGGTAAACCCTAATACATCAACCGACGACCCGCTGCCCAGCCCTGCTGGAGGGTAAACCATAAAACATCATCCGGCGACCCACTGCACATCCCCACTGGAGGGTAGACCATAACAAGATAATGGGTGAACCACTGCCCAGCCTTGCTGGAGGGTAAACCATAACACATCATCAGGAAACCCACTGCCCAGCCCAGCTGGAGGGTAGACCTGGAATACGTCGACAGGCGACCCACTGCCCAGTCGTGCTGGAGGGTAGACCTGGAACTAGACGAAGGGTGACCCACTGCCCAGCCCTGCTGGAGGGTAGACCCTAAGAGGTCGTCGGGTGACCCACTTCCCTGTCTCTGCTAAAGGGAAGACCCTAATAGCGTCGGGTGACCGACTACCCCATCTCTGGTGGAGGGTAGACCCTAAAAGCCGATGAGTAACCCACTGCCCAGCCCCGCTGGAGGGTAAAACTCAGAACTGCTCTAGCCACATCCACTGAAGGGGTACAACAATGGCAAACTGAAAATGTAGTGGGTATCGCGCAACCTCCAAACTTCAGAACAACTCACCCAAAAGAGGTGCAGCATCTGCTCCATCACTGGGTGTCACTAGCACCGCTACCGGACAATCCATCGAGAACGAAACCAAGGGGAGACCACTCAACCAAGCTGGTCAAACAAAGCCACAGAGGGATCCTCAACGTCGCGAGAGGTCAAATTATGCAAAGAAGAACCCGGAATGCATGTGGGGACCACACAACGTGTGGCCCCATCGCAACCCCAACTGAGCGCACAACCATCCTCACGTACAAACAACCACACGTACCTCCAAGCGCTCCCGTATACTCCCGGAGTATACCTCATTCCAGCCCAAAGGCTATCGTGCACGCGGCACCCAGCGTCAACGCGAAGGCGTGACGTAACAACTCCACCTGCCACCTCAAAGGCCTAGGCATGGCCAACCACGTCTCATGGACCAATTACATCACTCTCCCAAGAGTGTGCGATCACACGCCAAGGGTCCTCCATAAACAACGTTGGGCGAACCACCACTAGAGCACCTTCCGCGCTTCCACATTTAACAAGGTCGCGCAAGAGGCTCCGTACATCTGAACGGATCACACCGTTGCAATCCTCACGCAAAAACACGCGAGTTAGACTACTCACTCGCCCGAAACGGTCAACAGGTGAAAATGGTACTATTCACCATAGCCAGGTCGGGTGGGTCCCACACCACATTCTCGAAAAAGGTCGGGCGGACTGCGCCATCGCAAAGCTCTCAGAAAAGCACGTCAAATCGACTGCTTACTTGCGTGGAACGAGTACCCGGAAAAAAGGAGAGGTTCCAGCACACCGCACACGAGCGGCGCCACGTGGGACCCGCATCCCGGTCCCAAAAATCAACGAACGGATCGCACCGTTGCGATCCTCTCAAAAAAGCACACAAGATGGACTATTCACTTGTCCAAAACGGTCGCCCGGTGATAAAGCTGGAAATCACCGTCAACTCCCTAAACGACCCTCATGGGCCCCGCACCATCGTGCCGAAATTGAGCGGGAGGATTTCACCATTGCAATCCCCTCGGAAAAACATCCATAAACGACTGCTCGCACGCCCCGAACGGACATCCGATGGAAAAGTCGTGAAATGCCGCACGCAACTCAAGAGTCGGCCCATGGGACCCGCGCCTCAACTCCAGCCTCAACGCCTGGAACCGCACTGGAAACCTCCGCCTCTGTGTCGGGGCCACAACGCCGCTGACGGCGCTCAAAACGGATGTCGGACGCGTCCGCGCCGTCCAAAACAAGTATCCCGAAAAAACGCTCGTCCACTTAAGGACGCGTCAAGCCTCAACGGCCCCTCATTTCGGGAATTAAAAATTCCCGAAACCATCTCAAAAACTCTGTCTTGACGCAAGCTCTGCGCTTCCGCAAACGGCGCGCAAAACGGACGCACGTAGCCTGAAATACGGGTGTCCGAAATCGGAGGGGCAAATCCCTTTGGGCCGAACCGGCCCGGTCCGGCCGGTCCGCCCTGCTTGGGCCGGCCCGCGCCGGCCGGCCCGGTCCTGCCGAGCCATGGGCCGCCACTCCGCGGCCCGCTCCTCTTCACACCCATGCACCCGCCGCGCGGGATTTGCCACCGACTGGCCACGAGGGCCGGTCGCTTGGTCCACACAACGACCCGCGAAGCGCGGGTCGTTGCTGCACTGCACGGGGCCGCCGCCTCGCGGCCCCTCCTCCGTTTGTCGGCGCCCGCGTCCGGCTTCCGACAGCCACCGTCGAACGCCGTCGCCGCCTCCTAGAATCACTGCCGCTGCCTGCTGAAGCCCCGACCGACCCCGGAGGCCCTGCCCCGCCTCGCTCCTCCCCGCGCCGCCCTGCACCGCCGCCATCTGCCGCCTCCGGCCCTCGCCGGAAACCGGTCGTGGTCGGAAAACCCCAAAAACCCGCAGATCTTCACCGAGCCGTTGCGTAGGCTTCGGAGGTCGGATTTCGAATCCGAAATGAGCGTTGGAAAGCTCGGATAATGTACTACACGACCATGGGAATCGATCGACGATCGGATAACAGTTCGACGCTATAAATCGGGCTCAAAGATTGAGGGAAATTAAAAATGAAACGAAAACAACTCCTACCTCTTGGGTGATGCCCGGGGCTTCACATGGAGTCCGCCGCCGCTCCGCTACCTCGCCGGAATTGGCTCGCCGAAGATCGCCTCGCCAGAGCTCTCCGGAATGGAGGAGGGAAGGGGTGGGGTTGTGAGGAAGAAGAAGAAGAGGAAGAAAGGGGGGGTGCGTGTTTAAATAAAAACACTTAAACACCCCGCCTGACACGCCCCTGACTCCGCTCCCAAAGCAGACAAAAAGGAGGGTGTCCCTGGGGTAAACACGATGCTCCGAGCACAACGGCTATCTCGGAATTTTATTCCGAGACCCCGTTCAAAAGTTATAAAATTTAACGCCCGAAGCCGCTAAATTATGAAAACGCCCTTGGGGCCATTTTTCACAAACGATATGCGCCCGCGAATCTTATACCCCTCCTAGGGTAAACGGAATGTTGCGAACTCAACGGTGCCCTCAGTTTTCAAATCCGAGCCACTGTTTAAGAGATACTATCATTTCTCCCTTAAACGAATAAATTAATTGATTAATTTATCTGTTTAACATTCCAGAAGCAGGCGGGGGGTCCAAACATCCCGCGCCGACAAATTTTATGTCATTCCTAGGGTAAACACCCCATTCCGGACCCATACGCACACTCGGATCTCTGATCCGGAACACCTTTTAGGAGTTATACCATTTATTTGGCGTTCCTAGTGTGAATGAACTGAAAATTTAATTTCGGCCAATCCGGGGCTCGGAATCGCACGCCGTCTGAAGGCGCTGCTCTGGAATATCATCAAGAATATTCCAAAGTCTTTCACCGCAAAAACCGGGTTCTTACATCATTCCCTCCTTCAAGATTTTCATCCTTGAAAAGCAAACTTGGGAGCATCAAAGGGTACTAAGCCCACACCTGGCTTCCTCATACCCAGAAGAACCCACGGATAGATCTGCGTCACCGCACACAGACCAAAGGGTCGGTCTGTTCACGCTAGGTCGGCCCTTGCCGACGCCATGCACCCACTCCAGACATTGGGGTTAGGGAAAGGCGGTAGGGTACCTCGCCATCCCTTTTCACGGTCTCACACGGCCTGAAGGCCCTCGGGGGCAGTTCACCTCCCCGGTCAAACCTCTACGTCGCATGCCGCAACTGGAATCACTGCCCGCACCTGAAACATGGCCCGGTGATTCCCTCCTTCAGAATATCCATATGGTGAAACAACCAAGGATATCTAGTCACGCAAGGTTCCACAGTTGATGCTCTCTTACATGCTCAAAAGGCGAAAGAGTCAACATCATCGACTAAAGGAAAAGGTCGCAAGCCTTTTTCCCTTACCAACACAGGGTTGCACCCGACGCCTTGCGTCACCCTGGTAACACCTCAAACAAGGAGCAGGGAGAAATCCCTTCACACGCAGAGCCTAACAATTCTACTTCCAAAAAGTAGAGGATTCGCAAGGCGGTACCTCTCAACATCCCGTGCTCTACAGGATCGTAGACATCCAAAGCTCGTGGCTGTCCGTGGTCCCAACCGTTAGCTCCCGGAGCCTGACGTGGACCGCCGAGTGGTGATTGGGAGATCTCGTAACGTTGTCCCCCACCTCCAGCTCCTCCCGCTCCTCGGTTAACACCACCTCTCTGGCCACTACTCCGATCACGGCGCTGCCTCTGTCGTGGTGGTGCGCCTGCTGCCTGCCTGAAGCTCTTAGCAACTCGGGTCGGGCAGTCTCGTGCCAAGTGACCTCACCCATCACAAGCCTATCACTAGCGTTCTATGGGCTGCCCTGGTGCCCTCCGGCACCACTTTGGTGTACGACCACGGCCCGGGATCCACTCACGGAAGGGCATCCTCGGCTGAGGCCCTGCGCCTTTTTTCCACAGTAGTATATGACCACATCTCTGTAACCGGCAGTGTGAAGGCTTCCTGCATCGATATCCTGTCCTCCGGTTCCTGCTAGCTACGGCAGACGTCCCGGTTCTGTCGTGCCCACTGCCACTACCAACCTCAAAACATGACAGGAATCCCCCTGTCACCAACGCTTGCTCTGGAACCCTGGCATATGTGGAAATGCCCGATGGTACTATGACAGCACGAATCTACCAGCGGAGACCCTGCTCAAAATTCCGCGCTCGGAAGTTGTCATCATGGACCAAGTCCGGGTAAAAGCGTGCACGGTCTGCAAAACTAGTCGCGTACTCGACCACCGTCATCCCTCCCTGCTAAAAACTGCAGGAGCTCCTGAATCCAGACGGAGCGCAAGCAGGAGGGGCAAAACTCCTCACAGAGCAACAACTGGAAGTCGTCCAACGAAAGCGACGACTCGCCAAGAAACTGAGTCACCAGACTCCACCAACGCCAAGCTGTTCCACGAAAAAGTCTGGCTGCCAAAGCCACTCTCTGATCCGTCGGCGTCCGCACAAGCCTGAAAAGGTGAACCACTACCTAGAGCCAAACCTTTGCTGCCTGAGGGTCTGGCTCACCACTGAACCTCAGTGGTCTCTTCCACTGGAACTCACAGAGCGCGCTCAACCTGCGCTCGAGCTCAGCTTACTCTTCTGAAACTGTCTGCTGCTCAACAGGTGGGGGTGTCGCTACCAGCCCACCCGGAGAAAGGGGCTCGCAGGATGGTTCCTGGACTGTGGCCTCATAGCTCACAGGGTCGTCGTCATGCACCCAAAGCTGGTATCCTGGCTAGATGCCTTCGCGGAGACGTCCTGAATATTATCAAGGAGTGTCGCGGTCAGATTAGCATATATGTATATACAACAAAAACAATGATGGGGAGCTGACTCAAGAAGGACAGTCAAAGACCCGGTCCTATGTGATGCACAAAACAATTTCCCTGCAATAAGTGTCTCAGCATGCCGAGTCGACAAGCGGGTTATCAAGGTCCTAGTGAATGGATACGTCTGCCGCCGCACCATCACTGGACTCCCTGGCCTGAGAGCTGCTCTTGAGACACGTTAACATTATTGCCCTATATCCCAACCAATTCCTCTTTTAGGGACGTCCAAACAGTGTCCCAAGGAACGAACCACCTCTGATACCACTTTGTCACGACCTGACCCAACCCGAGCTCGAGCCGCAACTACCCCAGGCCTACCTCCATAGGCCAGGGGCTGGCGACCAGTGCCGAAGGCACAACAACTCGGGGAGGCCTTTTCCTAAGTACCTGTACACACGCACACAGCAAACTCAATGCAAAAGTGCAGAGTAAAAAGGAAGAGCGAAGGGAAACTGCTATAAATAAACCATAGTGTGCATCGACCTCTAACAGTACAAAGTACAGTGCTGAAAGGAAAAAGGGACAAAACACGCGCCCAACCAAAAAAAAAGGTGCCACAACCCGGCAACAGGTAAATGAAAAGAAACAGGTGATGGTTCTGCCACCTAGAACCCGGCCACGACCACCGCACGCGGTCCAAGCTCCCAAGATCATACGCTCCACTGAAGTCACGCTCCACCTGTCTGTCGTCTGCAAGGGCACACCAAGTGCGGGCAAAGCCCAAGCAGGGGTGAGTATAAAAATACTCAGTAGGATACCCCGAAGGCTCGAGGGAGCAACAAAAGGAGGTACCGAAGGGTGATCAGTAGAGCGAACAAGGAACAAGTAATGGAGTACAATCGAAAGTGCAGTAAGAGTCCAGCTCAACCCAACAAAAGAAAGGGAGTAGACTCATCCAGACACAGGAAGCTGGAAACGGTGAGAAGATGAACTTCTCGTCGAGTCATCGCTACCTATAGCCATAGAGTAGACTCTTCCAACAATGAGAAGCAAGACATGGAAATAACGTGGGATACCCCGCACGTCTTCACCTCCCCTGGAAGGAGGGCAACCAAACCCAAGAAGAGGGTGCAGGAACATGGTATATACATATTTGGATGCTCAACGAGAAACCCGAACAAGCTCGTAAGGGGATCTCCGTCCCGTAGCTCAGCCCATGAAAATGAGTCGCCAATAGTCCCAAAAGTAAACACCATCATCGATGCCCAGCATCCTGCACGTCTGCCCCAAACTACAAGCCAAGGGGCTCAATCATCGCACCTTTATACTATCCTCTTTGGGCGGCACTGACTCGCCCACACGGTTTTAGATCGCATCACAAGAACGAGTCTCGATGGGGAAAGTTCCCTTCATACTTGAGATTTCTAGGGAATGTCAAACCACACCTCCTCACTTCCCTGTAGTCGAGAGGTCTCCTAAAAGTCAACCCATTCCATCACCGACCCGTACAACCAAGGGTCCCGCTCCGGTAACCACGGAGGTAAGCCACAGACTAGCCTAGTACTTTGGACTGAGTCTGGAATGCCAAGAAACGTCCCACTGCCCAGCCCTACTGGAGGGTAATTCATAACAAAATATCAGGTGACCCACTGCCCAGCCCTGCTGGAGGGTAAACCATAATACATCAACCGACGACCCGCTGCCCACCTCTGCTGGAGGGTAAACCATAAAACATCATCCGGCGACCCACTGCCCAGCCCCACTGGAGGGTAGACCATAACAAGATAATCGGTGACCCACTGCCCAGCCTTGCTGGAGGGTAAACCATAACACATAATCAGGAAACCCAATGACCAGCCCTGCTGGAGGGTAGGCCTGGAATAATTCGACAGACGACCCACTGCCCAGTCGTGCTGGAGGGTAGACCTAGAACTAGACGATGGGTGACCCAATGCCCAGCCCTGCTGGAGGGTAGACCCTAAGAGGTCGTCGGGTGACCCACTGCCCAGTCTCTGCTAAAGGGTAGAACCTAATAGCGTCGGGTGACCCACTGCCCAGTCTCTGATCGAGGGTAGACCCTAAAAGCCGATGAGTAACCCACTGCCCAGCCCTGCTGGAGGGTAAAACTCAAAACTGCTCTGGCCACATCCACTGAAGGGGTACAACACTGGCCAACTGAACATGTAGTGGGTATCGCGTAACCTCCCAACTCCAGAACAACTCACCCAAAAGAGGTGCAGCATCTGCTCCATCACTGGGTGTCACTAGCACCGCTACTGGCCAATCCATCGAGAACGAAACTAGGGGGAGACCACTCAACCCAGCTGGTCAAACTAAGCCACAGAGGGATACTCTACATCGCGAGAGGTTAAATTACGCAAAGCAGAACCTGGCACGCACGTGGGGCCCACACAACGTGTGGCCCCATCGCAACCCCAACTGAGCGCACAACCATTCTCAGGTACACACAACCACAAGTACCTCCAAGCGCTCCCGTATACTCCTGGAGTATACCTCATTCCAGCCCAAATGCTATCGTGCACGCGGCACCCAGCGTCAACGCGAAGGCGTGACGTAACAACTCCACCTTCCACCTCAAAGGCCCAGGCACAGCCAACCACGTCTCATGGACCAATTACATCACTCTCCCAAGAGTGCGCGATCACACGCCAAGGGCCCGACATAAACAATGTAGGGCGAACCACCACAAGAGCACCTTCCGTGCTTCCACATTTAATAAGGTCACGCAAGAGGCTCTGTACAGCCGAACAGATCACACCATTGAAATCCTCGCGCAAAAACACGTGAGTTAGACTACTCACTCGCCTGAAACGGTCAACAGGTGAAAAGGGTACTATTCACCGTAGCCAGGTTGGGTGGGTCCCACACCACATTCCCGAAAAAGGTCCGGCGTACTGTGCCATCGCAAAGCTCTCAGAAAAGCACGTCAAATCGACTACTTACTTGCGTAGAACGGGTACCCGGAGAAAAAGATACGTTCCGGCACACTACACACGAGCGGCGCCACGTGGGAACCGCATCCCGGTCCCGAAACTCAACGAACGGATCACACCATTGCGATCCTCTCGAAAAATCACACAAGATGGACTATTCACTTGTCCAAAACAGTCGCCCGGTGATAAAGCTGGAAATCACCGTCAACTCCCGAAATGGCCCTCGTGGGCCCTGTTCCACCGTGCCGAAATTGAGCGGGCGGATTGCACCATTGCAATCCCGTGGGAAAAACATCCAGAAACCACTACTCACACGCCCGGAACAAATGTCCGATGGAAAATTCGTGAAACGCGGCACGCAGCTCAAGAGTCGGCCCGTGGGACCCGCACCTCAACTCCAGTCTCAACGCCTGGAACCACACTGGAAACCTCCGCCTCAGTACCAGGGTCACAACGCCGCTGAAGGCGCTCAAAACGGATGTCGGACGTGTCCGCGCCGTCCAAAACAAGAATCCCGGAAAAACACTCGTCCACTTAAGGACGCGTCGCGCCTCAGCGGCCCCTCGTTTCAGGATATAAAAATTCCCGAAACCATCTCAAAAACTCCGTCTTGACGCAAACTCCGCGCTGCCACAGACGGCGCGCAAAACGGACGCCCGTAGCCCGAAATACGGGCGTCCGAAGTCGGAGAGGCAAAGCCCCTTTGGGCCGGACTGGCCCGGTCCAGCCGAGCCGTGGGCCGCCGCTCCACGGCCCGCTCCTCTTCACACCCATGCGACTGCCATGTGGGATTTTCCACCGACCGGCCATGAGGGATGGTCTCTTGGTCCACGCAACGATCCGCGAAGCGCGGGTCGTTGCTGCGCTGCACGAGGCCTCCACCTCGCGGCCCCTCCTCCGTTTGCCGGCGCCCGCGGCCGGCGCCACGGCCGGCTTCCGACAGCCGCCGCCGAACGCCGCCGCAGCCTCCCGGAAGCGCTGCCGCTGCCTGCTGAAGCCCCGGCCAACCCCGGAGGCCCTGCTCTACCTCGCTCCGCCCCGTGCCGCCCTACGCCGCCGCCGTCTGCCGCCTTCGGCCCTCGCCGGAAACCGGCCGTGGCCAGAAAACCCCAAAAACCCGCATATCTTCGCCGAGCCGTTGCGGAGGCTTCGGAAGTCGAATTTCGAATACGAAATGAGTGTTGTAAGGCTTGGATAACGTACTACGCAACCATGGGAATCGATCGACGATCGGATAACAGTTCGATGCTATAAATCGGGCTCAAAGATTGCGGGAAATTAAAAACAAAACGAAAACGACTCCTACCTCTTGGGCGATGCCCGGGGCTTCACGGGGAGTCCGCCGCCGCTCCGCTGCCTCGCCGGAATTGGCTCCCCGGATCTCACCTCGGAGGAGCTCGCCGGAATGGAGGAGGGAATGAGAGGGGTTGTGAGGAAGAAGAAGAAGAGGAAGAAAGGGGGGTGCGTGTTTAAATAAAAACACTTAAACACCCCGCCCGACACGGCCCCGACTCTGCTCCCGAAGCAGACAAAAAGGAGGGTGTCCCTGGGGTAAACACGATGCTCCGAGCACAACGTCGGTCTCGAAATTTTATTCTGAGACCCCGTTCAAAAGTTATAAAATTTAACGCCCGAAGCCACTAAATTACGAAAATGCCCTTGGGGCCATTTTTCACAAACGGTCCGCGCCCACGAAACTTATACCCCTCCTTGGGTAAACGGCACGCTCCGAACTCAACGGTGCCCTCGGTTTTCCAATCTGAGCCACCGTTTACGAGATACTAGCGTTTCTCCATTAAATGAATAAATTAATTAATTAATTTATCCGTTTAACATTCCAAAAGCGGGCGGGGGGTCCAAACGTCCCGCGCCGACAAATTTTATGTCATTTCTAGGGTAAACACCCAATTCCGGACCCATCCTCACACTCGGATCTCTGATCCGGAACTCCTTTTAGGAGTTATACCATTTATTTGGCATTCCTAGTGTGAACGCACGGAAAATTTAATTATGGCCACTCCGGGGCTTAGAATCGCACGCCGTCTGAAGGCGCTGCTCTGGAATATCATCAAGAATATTCAAAATTCTTTCACCGAAAAAACCAGGTTCTTACAATGTTTGTGTTTGGATCTAACCTTAATAGGTTCTTACTAAGGCGCTGTTGTGGTTTCACACTGATTTCTGAATGTTCCATGTGTTATGTAGGTTATACCTTGCTTTTACATTATTAGTTGATTTATATATACTTTATTTTTTTTCTTATATGTGTTCCATGGATTATTTATGTAGTGAAAAACATGTTTTGAAAATGGTTTGACTTGAATATGTGATGAAAAATGGTTATTGAAAAGAAATTGGTTAAATTTTATATGTGCTTTATAGTGGTGTTCCTTGAGAATTTTTTTCCCTTGTTTGAAAGGATAAAATTGTTTATTCAAAATATAATTAAATTTGAAAATGTGTTTAAAATGGATTTCTCCCAGGGAAATGTTTTTTAGTGTGTATTGGCTTCCTCGTTGTGTACCTTAAATGCATCTTTGAATTGTGAAAGTAATGTCAAGAATGTTATGAAATAGGTTTTATGAGAGCATGATTTTAAATAGGGGTTTTTCCTATATGCTTGAATCATTGTTTAAGATCCCAACACAAATATAATAATTTGATCAGATCATTGAGGAAGACATTGAATTTTCCCTTATTTGGTCTTTACTTTGGGGTAGTTGTAAAGAATATGAAGCGACCCAACATTGAGTGACATCTGGTTCTAGATCAAAGGAAGGTTTTCTGAAATTTTTATTCTATCTACAACCATATTTGATGTAGACCATGTTTTGGAGGTGGGCCTCCTTTACTATGTAGGAATCATACTCCTTGATCCATCCTTCTATTATGTGTCCACCTTTAATGATCAATATCATTGAGGCATTTTGTTGTTCCTTCTTGGATCTGTATTCTCTTGGATACACCATTTAAAAAATTTCCTAAATATTTCAACTCATAGTTACTCATTCTACAAAAGACCTTACTTCTAACTAATTCAAAATCAACGTAGCTTTTGAACTCTCTAAGAGTGGTACAGACATTTCCCCCCAATTTCTGAATCCTCCACCAATGAATATCAATCCAAACATTTCCCATTTCAATAGAACCACCACCTTGTTACTAGTGAAATTCCACTGAATCATAGAAAACCAATTTACTTGAGGAAGCCTATTAGTCTTAAAACCAAGACTTTATGTAGATAATAGATACAATAATCACCATATGTTTTGTATCCAAGATTTAATACCACAATTTTGTAATTGATTTTAAATTAAGAAAATGATCTCATACCACTAGTTGGATTTGGTACAAATAAACATTCTTAGTTTTAATCCCCCAAAACATAAATTAAACCCCTAAAATTTTCATATAACGAAAGAAATTATAGAACATACCTGAATTGGAACAAATCCCCAAACCTGATATACCATAACATAGAAGTAAGGTAATAGTTATTTCACTAAATTAGATCTCTACCTTCTAGTCCAATTAACCTAATGGTTTTAAAAATACCTCCCCTAAAAGAAAATTATCAATAAAGAATAAACACATGATGTAAATGGAATAAGCACCCCACATGAAAATTATGTTGTTTGGATGAAAATCCTACTTCATAGGGTATTACAATGATATTTTTGTTATGGGATAAATTGGGATATAATGGAAACATATATTTTTCTTTTCCTACCTATACAAAGCTACAAGGGACACTCTCTAGTCACCCTAGTCAAATAAACATAACAACACATGTAATGAATCCTTCCACCTCCAATCAGTATATGGTTAATCCCCTCGAAGGGGAAAATGATGTAATTCAAGTGATTATAAAATCATATTTATTTCTCAGCATAATTTTATATTTAAATATATAAATTAGTATTTTAATAAAAATTTAAAAAATTATATGAATGAATTATTAACTATTGATTTTCAATGTTATGAAGTGGTTGTGGAATTTAGGTTCATGTATTAATCAAAGGTACCTTACCTATATTTTATTTATGAAATTTTTTTTAAAATGTTATAGTATATTTTGGGACTTGATGTTATTAACCTCATGAATAAGTTTTGGAGAGGTAAGAATTTTCTTGATACATATAATGATACTCTTATCACTGTTATTCTAGAGTTTATTGAATTGAGTCATGTTATGGATTTCAGAATGACTAGTCTGTCACATCCAGATTATTTGTCTTCACTTTGCTTCAGTTATTGGTCATTTTCCACACATTTTGAGTGAGAAATTTTTGAAATATTAGGTCATAATTTCATATTTTACATGGACTATAATCTCATCCCTATTATACCCTTCAATCCCACCTAAGTTCCCCTTTAATTTCCCCTGGGTCGCCCTAATAATTTGGAGCAAAATGGCATGTTTTTGGGCGGACAGAGTAGGTCGCACGGTTTGGTTGCACAATTTACTAAACCATAAATCCAAAATGTTAAGGGTGTCCAACACATTTAAGATATTTTTTTAAATAAAATTCTATCCTTTTTTTAATAAAGAATATTACAATCATTTCTTCTCTATTTCATGCCTCACATACATGGAAGGATCTCATGCTCCCCCATGCTCCTTAAGAACCCATTTTTAGGGGTTTTTGGTGGGGAAACATCAAATTCATTCAAGAAAGTGATTTTATCTATGTTTCATTCATTATAATTGGAGTTTTGTTCATCCTTATTGATTTTCTAAAACATTCATTAGCAATGGTTTGTGCCTATGGTTTTGTTTTGTGTCTTTTTGGTGAAATCTTATGGATTGGGGTTCGTTTTCATTCCCTTGTGGTGTGGCAGTGGTGTGGTTGTAGTTTTGCGCAAGGATTTGGGATTTGGATGCAAAATTTAGGTGATTACATGTGTAATCATTCTTTGAGGTTTTATCTTTTCTTGATTTGTGATTTTATCATGTTCCTCTTCCATTGTGTTTGGTTTGAGAACATTTTTTGATAGCATTGATGAAGAGGTTAATCTCATTACGGAATTTTTGTGTAAAAATGAGTAAATTTCATGTGTATCCCATGTTGTATCAATTGGGGTTGTTTTTTGTTTCATGAAATTATTTTATTAAATGTTATTAGGGCTTCCAAATATGGTTGGTTATTGTGTTTTGGGGTGTTTTTCCTTAAAAGAGTGTTTTTGAATGGGTTTTATGTGAAAAGCCTCATTACACTTCTTGAAATTGTTTTATGAAGAGTATAAATGATTTACTGAGTTCCACAATGGGTGAAAACATATTGGTGTCCAATTTGGTGGGTTTATGTTCTAAAAAATGGGGTTTTGAATGGTAAATGTGTTATTTGGGAATTCAAATGTATTGTGAACATTTTATGAATTTTTTAAATGATTTAATAAATTGTAAGAAAGGGGTGAAACATGTTTGTTGGATGTTTTGTGTGAGTACAATGTTAAAATGGATTTGAATGTTAAAGGAGTATTATTTGAAATTATTGTGAGCATTTTGGTGTGTGTGTGATTTGTAAATGGAATTTTATGTTCAGATGGCACTTTCTAAGATGTGGAACTTTTTTTAACATAAGAGGTAAAACTAGGGTATCTAGGTGGTCAGACAAGTACTAGAATGATAGTGATTTAGAGTGGTTTATTCCCAATTTTATGTATCAATTTTGAAAATTAAAAAACTAACTAAACTATTTTGATGATTTTGGGTACCAATATGTTATAGGTATTTTCCTTATTAGTATCTTGTTCATGATAACTGATATTTTTTATGGTTACTTCTCACCAAAATATGAGGTACCAAGGGCCCACATCTAGCTAGTTCATTGGGTTTTTTCCCAGGGCTAGTGCTCATTGGATATTTTATACTTACCATCAGTATAAAGTGTTTTTTTATTGAAAATTAAATACAATATTCATTTTTTAATAGTGTTCTTTCTTTTAAGTAACCGTCTTGAAAACTATTTTCATTTTGTAGCTTCAAATCTTTCAAATTGTCACTAGATTTCTTATTCATAAAAACATTATGGATTTTCATCTAAAAATGATTATCACATGGAATCATTTTGGGTGTTATTATACCAAGATTAGGCTTACACCCTACTTAAACATTTCAGTGTAATTGGAATTTTTAATGTTTGTTGCAAGATTCTGTAATTCTCTTAGAACCTGTTATTAGGGTTTATAGCAGTCCTTCGTGATGTGGTGTCGTGGATATGGATTGGGAGAATTTTCCCTTTCCATTATGTGGTTCTTGGGATGTTCTTTTTAGAATTATTCCCTTGTATTATCCTTTGGTCCTTGTATAAACCTATGGATTCTAATAAAAATTTTGTAATGGAATTATCTTTGTATATTTTTATATTTGTTTTGTTTATACTTATTGATAGTTTAATGTTTCTAAACTCGAGTAAATCATTCCCAAATACTTTTTTATGATACCCAATAACTTTTTGGAGCTTGATGGGATTGGGAACTCCCTTCGATTCTTTCAACGACTAGTTCAGGTGCTGGTTTTGAAGGAAACCAGATCTGGTTCATGATAAAATGGTATCCGAGGAAGGTTCAATATTTTTTGGTCATGCCCTTTTGAGAAATAGTCTAGGTAGAGTAGATCTAGGATTGTACGGACATGTCATTCCAATTATTACTAGTGTTCCTAGACAACACACCTCATGACAGGATTCATGTCAGTAGTGGATGTTGGGTTTTATCTAAGTTCTATTGTTCTCATGGTTCGTCAATGACATGGGAAATGAAAAGAGAGTTCGGTCAATGGTCTCAGTGATCTCGCAGGAACTAGAGAGTCATGTGTAGATAGGGTTATTCTCATGGAAAACTCTCTATAACTATGAAGTGATTGGTATATGGCTACCAACCATATGTCCAAGAACCCTGTTGTCACTAATTTCCTCTTGCATTATCTTTTCTATTTATATTTTGAAATCGTGGAGGCCTTGATTTAATGTTAACGTGACTTGATTTTATGAAATGTGAACATTGGTGAAATTATTTTCCAATAATGAAGAAAGGGTTTTATTTATTAGAGGGATGAAATGAGTTTTTATAATTATTTTGAAAGGGTAAATAGTGTGTTTAAACCTTTTTTTAATGTATGAATTATGTTAATGTTATTTTTGGAAACATTTTTCAAATAGAATTTTTGAAATATGGAAAAGTGTTTTGAATGGAATAATGTGTTTTGGAATTTATTTGTGGGGTTTGAATATGAATTTTGATTTTATAATTGGTGGGTTTATTTAATGTTTAACGAATTAATGGGAACTTTTTTAAATGAGAATAAATGAGTTTTTTAAAAAGAATTGGTGTAGATGAAATGGAGTTTTCCACAAAAACCAGAATTATTTTGAAATGGGTGGAGATGTTTTGAAATTTATGTGTATTACATGAAAGTGAGTTTTTGTTTTAATGGTTGGTTCTTTTTTAAAATGTTTTATAATATTTGAATTGGGTTTTTATTTGGTGGTTAATTATTTTGAGAAAAAGGATGTGTCGGTTGAATGTATTGGTTTTGAAAAGTGGAATGAATTTTTTTTATCATTTGGTATTTCCATGAACAACCACATGCATAGATTTACATTAGAAGATAGATGGATAATGAAATGTTTGGATTATTTTCAATATGTAAATGATTTTGGTGCCCAATTTTGCATGGAAACATGTATGTGTGAGGCCCATGGGGTACCATTGGTGGATTCACTAACCACCATCCTGTTTACTTTAAAAGATATGATTTCCTAGGAAAATTTGATGTCTTGATGACTATTTTGAGTGGTTTGTCTTATGTGTATTTGGAAATGTTTTGGTGGGGTGTATTGAGTTAGATTACCCTTCTAGTATTAATGTTGTTTTGGGTTTTTGTTTCACAAGTGAGTTGGGTTATTATGTTGGCTAGTGGTCTCTTTTGATAAATGATTCAGGAAGCCCATGCGAGTTTTCCTCTCGTGTGTTATGTTTTGTTTTGAGGTATGTTTTTACCAAAGTAAAAGAACGGTTGTATCTTTGGGATTCCATGTGTCCAAAGTATTTCCCATAAAGAGTTAATGAACTATTGAAGTGTGGCCAATGGTGATCCTCCATTGGCAGATCCTCCAGTTGATCAAAAAACGAATTTGTTCTTGAGCTTAAGAGATTCAGTCTACCCCTATTCTTTTATTATTAAGTATATCCTTTTATATAGGGATATTGGTTGTGTAAGGTTGAAATAAACCTTGGTTCTCTATGTTTCCTGAGACTCTCAAATCATCAATGGTGAAGTTTTACACTGTTATGTCTATAAGATTCATTTGGAAGTGGTGAATGAGGATTCCAGGAAGATATTTTAAATTAGTTCAGGGTTGTTAGTGAATGATGTTGCCTAAGAGGGCCTCTAGGTCTTTCATCAATTTTCTAGAGGATATTATGGTTGCTTGCGGTAGTCTCATTCTACTTGGAAATCTCTTAATGGTTCCACTCCTAGTAATGTCCCTGTAAGTTTCAAAGGTTGTGTTCAGTGGTGCCTTATTGTGTTGTGTTCTGTTTATGCTATTAGATCGTGGTGTAGTATCCTATGGAACAAGAAGAAGAAGTTTCGTTCTGGTGTCTTAGTGCCTGACTATGATATATGATATTCTTTAATCATCTGAGCTCCACCCATAAGTTCGGGAGTGAATCTGGCATGTAGTCAAGAAAACCCTATGGATATAACAAATCATGGTTTATATTCTATCTCTAGTGTGGGAGGTGGAGACAGTATGAGGTTTCTATATGGTCGTTTTGTTTCAAGTGGTCCCATGTGGTGAAAAGGGACGTGCGGACCGTATCCCTCAAGGTTGGAATTTTTTTTGGTAAATAAGTCTATCTTTGCTTATAAGAAGGTGAGGTGGGTTTTTTTACTGAAACCTAGTGCTTGAACCATTGTGGATGAGACACTCAGAAGTGTTTCTCATATATGAGGAACCATGTGGGTTATTTCTTATCTTAGTCTTGGTTTCACTTATTTTAGGATGGCAATTCCCATGGGAGTTGTGAGGCACATAGTGTCTTTTATAGTTTGGAGTTTCATTGATCAACCACCCTTACAATGGGTTCTTTTTCATGTCAGGTAGTTCTAGTTGGTTAAGATAGTTGATTCTTATAATGAGGAGTCTATTAGGGCCTCCCCCTATTAGTTTCCCAATTTGGTCTTAGAAAATTAAGTTGTCTCTTATGGTGGGGATTTCTTCTGGACCTCCCTATGTTGGTGTTCTAATTTGGCCTCAGGTGTTATTATGCTTCTATGGTGGGGAGTTCATTTGGGTCTCCTCGTATCAGAAACTCAGTTTTTTCATTGATGTTAACATCGAATTAGGTAGTGATGTTCAGTGATATCTAACCAACAACTTCTTTCATGTGAAAACATTGGGATTAGAGTTCACGCTACTGTCTTATTGAAGTGAGTTTTTGGTAACTATGTTCGAATTCATTGTTTTTTTCAAGTGAATTACTTGAGGTTCGTCTGGTATAGTTAAAGGTTTTTTTTGTTTTGGGATGTGGTTTCATTATGTTTGACCATTTTAGGAATATGATGTATATTTTAGTTGGAGAGAGTATTTGTCCCATTTTTTTGATCAATTTGAGGGGTTTTCCCTTTTGGGGGCAGGTGATCCTCAATGGGGAAGTCCATTTTGGTCTCTCGAGTTCAAATGTAGCCCTCTTTCCCTCCTAGTGGTTTCTTTGTTGTCTTTTCATTTGGTATTATCTGGTAATCCCTTTGGACATGGATATAGTATTGATTTTTGTTTTTCATCATTCCTTTTTGTGGATTTTGAGGTTAGAAAAATCTATGGTCGGGAGAATGGTCACACCTAAATTAATAGTTTTCATATCGTTCCTATTCTTGGTCATTTTCCTCGCATGTCGAGTGTGACTTGTTTAAAATATTGAGGCATCATTTCATCTTTTCCATGGCCTATATTTCCATACCTAGACTGACCCAAAATCCCCCCAGCTTCCTTTTAATTCCCCCTATCTTCCCCATTGAATTTAGAGCAAAATGGAATGTTTTTGGGTCGACAGAGCAGGTCACATGGTTTGGCCGCATGGTTTACTAAACCATGAAGCCAAACTGTGTAGGGTGTAACACCCCAAAACTCAACTCTCATATACTGATAAATTTATGTTTACATTTTTTTTTTATTTCATGACAACTAAAAAAATCTTTCATCTCATAAGAAATTAATAATGTGGTTTTAATTTATATTATCATACAATCGAGTAAAACACACAAATGAGCACAAGGCTCTATCATTTAAATAAGAACATCGTAGTGTTTACAATACACCAAGATTAAAATCAGACCCATTCTAACAAAATATACCTACTATAAACCCTAACATATCTACAGGAAGACCCCCTAAAAATACAACAAGACACGGTAAATAAAGGAGGTCCTTCAGGTCAATGAAAACAAAGAACAACACCACCATGATCATGAAAATTGTGGTGAGCATAAATGGTATGTAAAGCACTATCCTCTTCTCCTTCTTTTTCTTCTTCTTGAGTTTAGGACACCCTAAGAAAAGTTTTTATATGGAATCATCTCAACCGTTAACTTCGGCGACCGTTGTAAATCCAAACTGCTATAATTATATATGTTAGCCTTGTGGTGTTTTAACTAAAGAACAATTAAGTACAACTTTACGTTATGATTTGATAAATTAAAAGATAAAACCCTAGATATGATATGATGCTTTATGTTTTGAAATATAATAAGGAATTTTAAAAAACATTGTGATATTTTTAAATTATAATGTAAAGAGTTTCATTTCTTAAACGGTGTTACGAATTATGTTTAAAATCTTCAAAATCAAATTATGTTTTTAATTAAACTATGTTTACTATAATACTAGTGTAATTATTATCATAAGGGTTATTCAATCTTAATTTATAACTTTTATGTTAAAATTTTAGTTCTTATAAATAATTGTTTTATTTTTATAAATAATTTTAAGACAAAGTCCAATTTATCTTCTTTAGCTATGTTATAATTAAGTGGAAGTCAAAGGAGTTATTTTTTATAAGGTTTTAATAAATATGTTCTTTTTTCTTAAGGCATAAGATCTCTTTATAAGATATGTTTTATAAAACAAATGGGCCAGCTCAAGCCATCCCATTTAAGGCTGGGCTAAGGGAGGCAGCTCACATGAAGTGGTTGAGCCTAGCCCTCAACCCAAGCCAAGGCTAGCCCAAGCTTAGGCAGATCTTCCCTGAAGGGTGCATGATAGAAGGATCACATAGGTTCTCCCTGGTGGTAACAGGGTCATGGAGAGAAAGGATAGGCCGAAGCCTGTGGGGGAAGGTAGGAGCCCATGTGTAAGGCTCCCTAGTGTGTGCTATGTTATTGCTAGTGTTGTGGGAGGCTCATTCTTATAAAGGACTACCTGAACTCTCACCGATTATATGTGGGAAACAAATTTTCGACTGGGATCAAATCTTGGTCATCGGATCACCTCATGAGTGATCTGAGCCATTGATTTCAATCTGGGGGTCGATCCCTGGAAGTTGCGAACCAGTCCTTGTTTTTTCATGAACTGTCCAATCTGGAAAGATCTAATCATGTCCATTCAAAGTTGTTAAAATACCACGATGATCGTGAGCTGCCCGATCTCACCTCAGATCAATCCAAACCGCCCATCACTTTTATAAACCACGATTGTATCCCTACCATCGGATCAAACGAGGAACAGATCCTATAGCCATCCATTTTCTCCTAGTATCACCCCGTTGGGTCGTCTTCTACCTTCCTGTGGCATGCGCTACACTGAATCCTACATCTCATTTCACCATTTCTCTTCTACCTTCTTCAAACCAGGTGGACCCTCCTTATCCCCCCTATCCCATAAGTCTTCCCCGACCAATAAATAGACCGGTCGGACTCATCTCTTCTCAACGGTGGTAATAAAATATTATAATATTTTATATATTTTATGTAGTGTATAAACCGGTTGAACCCCTCGGGTTTTCTCCTCTCGGGCTTCTAGCAATCTTCACCCAAGCCGTCTTTGAAGATATTTTTCTCCTCGGATAGAAGTAAGGGTCTTCATGTTTTTCTTTCCTTATGAAAAATCTTGTATTCACACGTTATATATATATAAATATGAGTATTTATATGTCCATACATTCACACTGATTTATATATATATAAACTCTCTAAGGTAAATTTGGGTTTTCTAGAGGTTAAAATTTTTGGATGCACTATTATATAAAAAGTGGATGATTATATTTGGGTTCGTTCAAATATGGTTTTAGTTTTTCAAAACCAAATATACACATATTGTACTTTTAGACATATACAAATAGCCCCATATACTATTATTTTATGTTATTAATGATTTTATATACAGTATAAAAATAAATATTTGGGTGCGATGAAAGTTTTTCTTTCGAATTAATTTTTATTAGTATGAAAAATTTTAGTTTTTATATATATGTATGTTCATTCATTTATATACTCCAAACCAAGCCTGAGTGTTGGTTCTCAATCCGATGTTGTTAATAAGAGGCTGTAAAAACTTGGGGGATTATTCTAATACAAGTGAAATTTAATCTATAAACTATATATATGTGTATATGTTTGTTGTATTTTTAATTAATGAATGTATGAAGGCATGTATAGTCATACATATTGGGCGGAAATCCTAAAATACCCAATTCTAGGTCCTTCGTACCTTCAGGTTATACAAACATGAATAACTAATCCCTTTTCTCATGAAAAATATCTTTGTGAAAACCTTTCATGATTATATAGGTATACACAGTCACATATATCATAAAATATCATGTTTGGGTTTTTAACGAAGGTGTAATAAATTGGTTTTACTAATGAGAGATTATTAAACTTGGTTTACAAGTTGGAAACTCATGTATATTTTGTATATGAATTAATGGATTCCTACACCTTAATATGTATAGGTCATTAGAAATTAATTAAGTGATGAAATTAATACTTGTAAAACATTATATAATGTCGGTCTCTATGAAGGCCAAACCAAGAGGTATTTACGTAAAGGTGTGTGTCCTAATCCTTAAAAGTATGTCAAACTTTTTTAGTTAAAGAATTCTTAAATGATGATTCTATACTTAAAAGGTATTGTATGATTGGCCATATCTTGTTTTATGATTTAATAAATGATAAACTTTGTTTTGTCCAAAATATATTTAAAGGTTCAAGGGTTGTAATAAACCATGCAACCATGTTATGAAGAATTGATGTTTTATCAACTATAGTGATTATTTTCAGTTGAGTCGTAATTGATTTACTTGGTCACTGACACTTCCTAGAAATTTATTAAATAACATGTAATTCTATTTATAAGAATCCTAAATTGAATAGATATCGTTTTCAAATCTCATGTGGAAAACCCCTTCTGACACACTATGTCATATTCTTTAATAATTATCGTTTGTTCAAATAAAGTAATTAGCCATGTATACCTTCGGTGAACTCTTAATTCCTTTTTTAAGAATGATTTTCATATTATGTATTTTTGGTTTAAATGGTTTCATTTTCCACTTGTATATTTTCACTCATTGATGCATGCATGTGGCTTAACATGATAATAAGATAAATAAATCAAATTACTCAAAGTGGTATGGGATAACATGAGTAACTTGAAATAAATTTAATTATTGAAGGTGGTATGGGACATATGGAATACATGACCCGATTTGACATATGAGGAATGTATTGGACTAGTATGTTCTAGGTTGGAGACCAGTAAAAGTAAGCTCTCCAAGATGGGGACCGGTAAAAGTATGCCCGTCGAGATAGGGTCTGGTCACAGTTAGCCCTTAGGTCTTGGAACAAGGCCCTGTCACAGAAGTCTGGGATTATAAATTCCCTCATTTTTGTGTATTATAATCCTATAACCAAATGGATATTCGATTAGTATAGTATCCATGGTTAAGATCCAGTACTTATGAGTATCAGAAAAGTAAAAGCTTATGGCATGACTTATGTTTAATTGGCATTCAGTGTATGTAATTTTATTTATTCTCATTTTTCGAAATTCTTATTATTCTCTTTTTAACATGTTCTTACATATCCATATGTCATACATGTTTAAAAAGTCTTTTCATTATTACACCAAATGGGAATTCCTAAATAGAACTATGTATTCTTATATTTCTACTAGCATGTTCTTTTAAGATAAGCACTTTTATGATTCGTTACATGTGTTATAATTTTTTCTCAAAGAAAGTGATTTATGGAATTCTTTAAAGAATGTTTTTTTAAAATTTATATTGGTTTATTTTAAACCCCTTAATAGGCATTCATATTCCCACCCTACATTTTTGAAATAAATTTTCAGGTTTCATCCTGAGCTAAAAGAAGTATGACAGGAGAGGTTGGTTTCCCCGAACCTGAACCGAATTCAATCCTCTCTGGATGGGACATGATTATTAATTTATCTATGCATGTCTTGTTAAAATGTACACATGAAGTTCTAGAGGCACCATCATTGGGTGTTCTGGGGCTGGATCCTCACAGTTGGTATCAGAGGATTCGGTTTAGATAACTCTGGAAAACCAAAATTTAAAAAAAGAGAAATTTACTTAGGTATTACTAAATATGAGGTTTTTCATAATTTTTAGATGAAAGGATGGAATTACATCATGTAACTTCCTACAGAGATATTAGAGACCATCTTAGTCAAAGCCTGTGTGAGATCTTACCAACCTTTCTCAAGCATAAGAGAAACATGCAAGAAATTTTACAAAGTGTCAAACTGTCCGAGCATTATCCATTTTTATCCATTGAATGCCTATATTTACCATGGTAAAGCTAATGCACAACTTGATGTGTATATATTAAGGGGAAACTACCATGAATTTCTTTTCCTATGTTTCACCCGATCTCAAAACTTCATGGCTAGGATGATGTTTCAAGATCCTGCCTTAGAAGGGGACCTACGCGTAGCCTACATATAAAAAATCTTGAGAATTAGTATGTATGATCACATTGGTGTCATTAAAATTTTCATATAGGAGTCAACCAGCTGAATTCTCAGAGAAATTGTCCATTCAGACATTTCTGAACTCTCCACCTATCGAGCCTCTCTTTCGAAGCCCGAGTTCACATAACACGAGTTTAACCTGTACTGTCCAAAGTGTGTTTAGGCCATAGAAACAGAGGAACTATAAACCAACTTGGGTATTTATCTAGCCTTACCTGAGGATCCTCCACGATGGGTGTTTTGGTGATGTCTAAAGGGAGTCTTTTACCAAGTTTATGTGAAAGTAATTACGAGAATGCAATTCTTTGAAGGGGGGGATAATGTAACACCACAAATCTCGAATCTCTTATACTGATAAGTTTATGTTTATATTTGCTTTGAATTTCATGTCAACTAAACAAAACTTTTTTCTCATAAGAAATTAATAATGTGGTTTCAATTTGTATTATAATACAATCGAGTGAAACACACAAATGAGCACAAGGCACATTCATTCGAATAAGAACACCGTATTGTTTACAATACACCCAGATTAAAAGAGGATCCATGCTAACCAAATATACCTACTAAAAACCCTAATATAACTTTGGGAAGACCCCCTAAAAATTCAACAAGACACAGTAAATAAAGGAGGTACTTCAGGTCAATGAGAACAAAGAACAACACCACCATGATCATAAAAATTGTGGTGAGCATCAATGCTATGGAAAGCACCATCCTCCTCTCCTTATTTTCATTCTTCGTGAGTTTAGGACAACCTAAGACAAGGTTTTATAGGGAATCATCTCGACCATTACCTTGGGTGACCATTGGAAATCCAAATGGAAATAATTATAGCCGTAAGCCGTGGGGTGTTTAAAAGATAGAAAATTTGAGTACAATTTTCTGTTATGAATTGAAAAATTAAAAGATAAAACCCTAACTACGATATGTTGCTTTATGTTTGGAAACATAATATGGAATTTGAAAACAATTTGCGAACTTTTCAATTAAATTGTAAAGAGTTTTATTTCTTAAACGTTTTTACAAATAATGTTTAAAAGCTTCAAAATAAAATTATGTTTTTAATTAAAGTTTTTTTTTCTATAATATAAGTTTAAGAGTTGTCATAAGGGTTATTCAAACTCAATTTATAACTTTTATGTTAAAAATTTAGTGTTTATAAATAATTTTTTTCTTTTTAGAATTAATTTTAATAAGAAGTCCAATTTATATTCTTTATCATTTTGAGGTTAAAGTGGAAGTATAAAATGTTAATTTTCATTAGGTTTTAATAAATATGTTCTTTTTCCTTAAGACTTAAGATCTATTTGTAAGAGAGTTTTTATAAAAAAATGGGCCAGCTCGGGTCAGCCCCTTTAAGGCTGGTCTAAGGGAGGCTTCTCACATGAAGTGGCTAAGCTTATCCCTCAGCCCAAGCCAAGGCTGGTCCAAGATTAGGTAGAGCATCCCCGATGGGAATATGAGAGCAAGAGTGCGTAGGCACACCCTTGTGGGCACAGGGTCACGACGAGTAAGGGTAGGCCAAAGCCTAAGGGGGATGGTGGGAACCCATGTGTAAGGCTCCATGGTGTGTTCTGTGTTATTTATAGTGTTGTGGGAATCCCATGCTTATAATGGATTGCTAGAACTCTCACCGATTAGATGTGGGACAACAAAGTTTAGCCTGAGATCAAATCTGGGCCGTCAGATCACCATGTTCATGATCTGAGCCATTGATTTCAATCCGAGGGTCGCTCCCTAGAAGCCGTGAACCCCTCCGCATTTTTTCATGAACCATCCAATCTGTCATGAACTAATTGTGGACATTCTACATTTTTAAAATACAACAATGATCGTGAGAAGCCCGATCTCGCCTCAGATCAATCCAAACCACCCATCAAATTTATAAACCGCAATTGTATCCTGACCATCAGATCAAACGGGGACCATATCCTAGCTGTCCATTTTCTCCTAGTATCACCCCAATGGGTCATCTTCTACCTTCTCGCGACATGCGCTACACCAAACCCTACACCTCATTTCACCATTTATTTTCTCCCTTCTTCAAACTAGGTGGACCCTTCTTATCCCCCCTTTTCCATAAGTTTTCCCTAGAAAATAAATGGACCGGTTGGACTCAAATCATCTCAAAACTGGTAATAAAATCCAATAATATTTTATATATTTTATGTGGTGTATAAACCAGTTGAACCCCTTTTTCTCCTCTCGGACTTCTAGAAATCTTCAGCCAAGCACTCCTCGAAAATCATCATCTCCTCGGATAGAAGTAAGGGTCTTCATGCTTTGTTTTCCTTATGAAAAATCTTGTATTCGCGTGTTATATATATATATATACGATTATGTATATTTCCAAACATTCACATTGATTTATATACATATAAACTCTCTAAGGTAAATTTTGGCTTTCTAAAGGTTAAAAATATTATATGCACTAATATTTCTAAAGTGGATGATTACATTTGGGTTTGCTCAAATATGTTTTTAGTTTTAAAAAACTGAATATACACCTATTTTACTTTCATACATATACAGATAGCCCCATCTACTCTTATTTTATGTTATTAAGGATTTTATATACAATTTAAAAAAAAAGTATTTGGGTGAAATTAATGTTTTTTTTGAATTAATTTTTATTAGTATAAAAAATTTATGTTTTTATATATATGTATATTCGAGCGTTTATATACTCCAAACCAAGCATGATTGTTGGTTCACAATCAAATGATGTTAACAATAGGTTTTAAAACATGGGGGAGTATTTTAATACAAGAGAAATATAATCTATGAACTATATATATATATATATATGTTTATTGTATGTTTAATTTATGAAAGTATAAAGGCATGTATAGTTATACAGATTGGGTGGAAGTCCCCAGATACCCAATTCTAGGTCCTTCATACCTTTAGGTTATAAAAACTTGGATAACTAATCTATTTTCTAATGAAAAATATGTATGTTAAAACCATTCATGATTATATAGGTATACACGGTCACATATATCATAAACTATCATGTTTAGGTTTTTAACGAAGGTTTACTAAATTTGTTTTACTAATGAGAAATTATTAAACATGGTTTACAAGTTGGAAACTCATGTATATTGTGTATATATAGTTATGGATTCCCACACCTTAATATGTATGGATAATTAGAAATTAATTAAGTGGTGAAAGTAATACTTGTAAAACTTTAGATAATGTTGGTCTCTGTGAAGGCCAAACCAAGAGGTATTTACGTAAAGGTGTGTGTCCTAATCCTTAAAAGTATGTCAAAATTCTTCAGTTAAAGAATTCTTAAATGATGATTCTATGCTTCAAAATTATTTCATGATTTACCTTGTCATTTTTTATGATTTAAGAAAAGATAAACATTGTTTTTTCCAAAATATATTTAAAGCTTCAAAGGTTGTAATAAACCATTCAACCAGGTTATGCACACTTGAGGTTTTATCAACTCCATTGATTGTTATCAGTTGAGTAGTAATTTATTTACATGGTCACTGACACTTCTTAGAAATGTATTAAATAACATGTAATTCCATTTATACGAATTCTAAATTGAATATATATCATTTTAACATCTCATGTGGAAAACCCCTTCTCACCGTCTATGTGATATGCTTTAGTAATTATCATTTGTTCAAATAATGTAATGATCCATCTATACCTTCAGTAAAATATTACAGCGTTTTTGAAGAATTAATATCATAGTATGTATTTATGGTTTAAATGGTTTCATTTTCCATTTGTATAGTTGAACTCATTGATGCATGCATGTGGATAAATAGGATAATATGATAAGGAAATCAAATTACTCAAATTGGTATGGGACACCTTGAGTAACTTGAAATAAATTTAATTATTCAAGGTGGTATGGGACATCTTGAATACATGACTCAATCTGACAAATGAGTAATGTATTTGACTAGTATGTTCCGGTTTGGAGACCGGTAAAAGTAAGCTTCCCAGGATGGGGACCGGTAAAAGTAAGCCCTCCAGGAAAGGGTCCGGTCACAGTTAGATCTTAGGTCTTCGCACAAGGCCCTAACACAAAAGTCCAGCATTATAAATTCCCTCATTATGTGTGTGATAATCTTGTAACCAAATGGATATTCTATTAGTAGAGTATCCATAGTTAGGATCCCATATTAATGAGTATTAGAAAAGTACAAGCCTATGGCATGATGCATGTTTGATTGGCATTTAGTGTATGTAATTGTAGTTATTATCATTTTTCACAACTTTGATTATTCTCTTTTAACCTATTCTTACATATCCATATGTCATACATGTATAAAAAGTCTTTTACTTATTACACAAAATGGGAATTCTTAAATTGAACCATGTATTATTATATTTCTGCTAGCATGTTCTTTTAAGATAAGCACTTTTAGGATTCATTACATGTGTTATAACTTTTTCTCAAAGAAAGTGTTTTATAGAATTTTTTAAAGATTTTTTTAAAGTTATATTGGTTTATTTTAAACCCCTTAATGAGAATTCATATTCCCACCCTATATTTTTGAAAATAATTTTCAGGTTTCAACCGGAGCTAAAAGAAGTTTGACATCAGAGGCTAGTTTCCTAGATCATGAACTGAATTCAATCCTCTCTGGATGGGACATGATTCATAATTTATCTGTGCATGCTTTGTTAAAATGTACACATCATGTTCTGTAGGCACCTTCTTCGGATGTTCTGGGGCTGGGTCCTCACATAGGGAGTCCATCACATTAAAAATATTTTTGTAATTCCAATTATTCCTTTCTTAATATACCATATTAAACACATTTATTCCCCAATTCATGCCTCCCATAAATGGAAGGCTACCAAGCTCCCCCAAAAACCTTAGGAACCCTTTTTTGATGGGGTTTTTAGTGGGGAAACATCAAAATCATGCAAGTAAGTGATTATCTCATTTTTTTTCTTCCTTCCCCTTGGGGTTTCTTCCTCTTTCTTGAAGTTAAAAAAATTATATCATCTTGGGTTCATACCTAGGGTAAGATTTTATTTCATTTTGGTGAAATCTTGTGTATTAGGGTTCATTTTCTTTCCGTTGTGGTGCGGCGGTGGTGCAATTGATGTTTCCCACAATGATTTTGGGTTTTTATGAAAAATGTAGGTGATTCCATGTATAATATTTTTGTGATGAGTTATATTTTACTGATTTATGTTTTTAGAATGTTCCTCTTCTATTGTGTTTGGTGTGAAAACCATTTTTTGTAGCATTTATTAAGTTTTTGATTTTAAAGTTGCATTTTTGTGTAAAAATGATTGTTTTCATGTGTATCTCATGTTGTATCAATTGGGGTTGTTTTTTGGTTTGTGAAATGATTTTATTAAATGTTCTTAGGGCCTCCAAATATGGTTGGATAAGATTTTGTTGGGTTATTTCCCTTTAAAGAGTCTTTTTAATGGGTTTTCTATGAAAATTCTCATTACACTTGTTGAAATTGTTTTATGAAGAGTCTAAATGATTTATTGAGTTACACAAAGCGTGAAAAATGTGTTGGAGGTATTTCTTGGTAGGTGTATGTTATAAAAATGGGATTTCGAAATAGAAAGTGGTGATTTTTGATTTAAAATTTGTTGAGAACATTTTATTAATTGTTGAAACGATTTATTATATTGTAAGAAATCTATGAAACACATCTATTGTTTTTTGTGTGTGAGTATGATGTTAAAATGAATTTGAATGTGGAAGGAGTATTTTGTGACATTCATGTGGGATGTTTGGTGTGCATTCAATTTGGAAATGTAATTTTCTTATGAAAATTGTACTTTATAAGATGTGGAACTTGTTTGATCACAAGAGGGAAACAATAGGTATCGAGGTGGGAGAATGTGTACTACTATGTTAGTTATCAGGAGTGGTTTCATACTTGTTTCACGTATCTTGTTTAAAAATGAAAACACTAAATAATCTAGTATGATGATGTTAGGTAACAGTAGCTTATGGGTTTATTCCATACTAGTGGGTCGTGCATGGGAACAGATATTTTGTATTGTTTCTTTTCATCAAGATATGAGGTACATGGGGCCCACATCTATCTTGTGTCTAGGGTTATATCCCCTGACTAGTTTTCATTGGATTTTTTATACTTTCCATCATCATGCGGTTTGTTTTTCTTGAAAATATTTTAGCACTTGCATCTTATTTAAAAGTGTTCTTACATTAAAGTAACCCTCTTGAAAACTTTTTTTATTTTTTTAGTTGCATCTCTTTAAAATTATTTCTAGAATTCTTATTTATTAAAACATGAATGATTTTCATCTTAAAATTATTATCACATTGAATACTTTTTGATGGAACCCTAATGGTCTTAGGGTAACACCCTACAAACACCTTTATGTTTAAGTAGACATGGTAATTTTTGTAGCAGGTTTAGGTAAAGATTTTATAATTGGTGGTTCGGGTTTCTAGTTGTCCTCCATGATGTGGTGTTATGGATATGGTTTCTTGGAATTTACCCTTTCCATGAGGTGGTTCTTGGGATATTCATTTTGTATTTATTCCCTTGTAATACCCTTTGGGCCTTGTATAAACCTATGTATTTCAATTCTGAATTTTTGTTAAGAATTCTTTAGTATAAATTTTACAATTCGGTTTATTCACCATTTTTGGTTGTTTTAAGGTTCTAAAACAGGGTAAATCATTCCCAAACACTTTTTTGTGATACCTGAGCACTTGTTCCAAAAAGTGGGGATTTGTAACACACTTCGGTTCTTTCCATGGACTGGGTCAAGTTTCATTTTTGAAGGAAACCAAATCTATTTTTTGACATAGTATTTGTAATGTCATTTATAAAGTCTTTTTTGAAGTTTTATAAAATAGATTGTGAAAAATATTATCGTATATTAGTTTAGTACCATAGTTATTTTCTTATTTTTACTTGAGTCATGATGTACTTAAAAGTATTGGGAAATAAACATACTTTCTTTTAGTGATGAGTGGAACATCGAAATTCTTTGCGTGAAGGTAATGACACTTAAGAAATTATTGATTATGTAATGAGTTCAGGATTATATATTTTATTAGTTTTATTTATAAAGGAAGGAACCAATTTATTTGGTCTAAGTTAAGGATCATTAAGATAAACCAGTGTTCTTAGTAAACTAGAAGATGTTTTTTCATTGTTGTGAGTGTGGCCACTGAATATGGAACATATCCATCAGGAATATGGTGTTGTGGTGAAGGATAATTGATATATCTGGACAATGGAAGCATTGATAAGGGATATCCAATGGTGGGGAGAAAAATTTAAAAATATTTAGGAAATGGGGTTTGGAACTGATTGGATTTTTTAAAAAAGGTGTGTTATTTTAAAGAGTGATTTGTGTAAATGGTAGGTTTTTTTAATGGGATTTCATGTGTCATTTTTCTAAATATTTTTCAAATGACATCTGAAATGTTTTTTCCCTTAATGATTTAAATTTATATTTTTTTATAATTAGGAAAACCATTACATTATATGATTTTTTTTTGTATTTATTTTGTTAAATATTAATATTACTGAATAAAATAGGATGGACGTCAATAAATAATGGATGGATGCTAATCATTTGAAACAATAGTATGAAGATGGTGTGAAAGAGTTCATTATGTTTTCAAAAGATCTGGAATATGACCCTACTCAAATTATTTCTCGATGAATACACTATTTTTATTCAAGACTAATTAGTCTAGAGGAGTTGGAAGAGAACTTGAAATGTCATGGAATATATCGAAGTAATAAATGTAGGAATAAACATAGGGAAAATCAAATGTAGGTAGTGACCAGGATAACACTGTGTATTATGGATCGCATAACATGATTATAAGTGTGAACAATGAAGAAGACAATATCAAGGATGTTATTACATATGTGAATGAAGATGATGATTGTATTGATGAAATTTCAATGATAGTGAAATATGAAATTCAAGATTTCCCAAAATTGTTTTATAAATTAAAAAGTTATGAAAAGACTCCATATTATTCTGGTTGCACTAAATATAAAACATTTTAAATCATTCTAAATTTATATAATTTGAAAGTTTGAAATGTATGGATTGATTATATTTTTATGGAACTACATGATCTCATGAATGACATGATCCCGAAAGATAATGAGCTCTCGAGCCGAATATAAAATATGAAAAAAAAACTATGCTTGAGGGGTATGATCTCTGAAAGAATACATGACTAGACAAATGATTGTATACTATTTTAAAAGGTCCAAAAATCACTTATAGAATTCAAAAAGTGTAATGCTACTTGATACAAGAAAGATGAATCTGGTCCTATGAAAGTTTTATGGTACTTTCAAATCATTCCAAGGTTTTTGTGCATATATGGAAGAGAGGAGACTACCAGAAAATTTACATGGCACCCAAATATTATAATTAAATATTGGAAACTATGTTACTTTATATAATCTCATTAGGGGAATATAATTCATCATGAGTATCTTGAATTTGGAAATGATCTGAGAAACCTTTATCTTGTGTTATCTACAGATAGAGTGAATCCTTTTTGTTTTCAAAGAATAACTTACTGTACATTTTTGTATATGTTGGTAAATTATTACTCACCATTGTGATTATGAGTGAAACAAAAATACTTCATGTTATCTATGCTTATATTAGTAAAAAACAAATTTTTATTGATATTGATGTTTAAATGTCTCCATTTATCAAGTATTTGAAATTATTGTGGGATTTAGGTGTTACGTTTTATGATGATTAAAAAATGAAGATTTTACTTTGAGAGCCATGTTGTGTGGGATGATAAATGAATTTTCTTATGTATTTTTTTAGGATATAACATTAAAGTAACTTAGGTTTGTCCCATTTGTGAATAAGGTATGCAATCAATTAGGTTGAAACATTAATCGAAAACCTTGTTTCATGGATATCACAAATTTATACCCTAATGGAATAACTACCTATCATGGATGACATCAGTTGATGGAAGTTCATATGAACTTACAACACCATCTCCACTAATAGGTGATCAAACTTTTGATAAAGTTAATGATTGGGATATTTCTTTTGGTAAACCATTTTTCAAAAACCTTACGAAAATCGATTGGAAAAATAGAACAGTTTTTATGAATTACCATACTGGAGTTGTCTATACATAAGAAATTTCATAGACTTTATGCATATTAAAAAACAATTGTGATAGATTCATCGAAACATTGCTAAATTAACCCAACAAAACAAATGATAAAATTAAGGCTTAGTTGTTCATGGTTGACAAGGGAATATGAGAAGTGTTGTAACCAGGGACGGGTGAAAATGAAAAATTATTTTTCCTAATACTTACACTCTTTTATGGAAGGAGTGATATCAGTTTTTCATCTTCTTGAATGATGTAAAGGTTTTAGAGGGGTACTCATCCAATACCAAGATAATCTGGTCAATGAGCGATTTAAAGTTAACAGGTCTGAAATCATACGACTGCCATTTTTTGATGCAAGACCTAATTCATGTATCGTTATGTTTCAGTTTTCCTAAAAATTAATTTCATACATTAACAAATACATGTTTCTTATTTAAAGATTTGTGTGGAAATGTTATAAACCCTGCAAAATTTTGAACTATGGAAAGAGAAATTTTTGTCATCTTATGTGAATTGGAAATGTTCTTCCTTACAAATTTATTTGATATGATGGTTCAATTTATGGTTCACTTAGTGAGATAAATTCGAATATGTGGTCCTATACACTATAAATGGATGTACTTCATTGAATGGTATTTGAATATTTTGAAAATTTTCGTCAAAAATCATTGTAATCCCTAGGGTTGTATTATGGATCAATATATTGTTAAGGAAGCCGTTGAATTATTTACTGAATGCCAATATAGTGTTGAAAGAATTGGTCTATCGAAATATCATCACATTATGTGTCTTGAGGGTGAAAAAATTTCTGGAAGAGAGGTTTTCATAATTAATATTACAGATTGGGAGTAGTCTCACCTTTACATTTTGTAAAAAAATAGGATGTTGACCCATATGTTGAATCCCATAGTGAAATTTTTAGGAATTTGAATCCATAGTGGGATGAAAAATGGATATTAAATACACATAATCAAAAGTTTATAGGATGGGTTTGGGACCATATTTTTAAAGATCCAAATGAAAAACATGACCCAATTTCAGAACAACTTCGATGGCTAGTTGGAGGACCAAGTGTGTATGTATTATCTTACAATACTTATGTAATTAATGTTTATACATTCTATACTAATGAATATGATTAATATAGTACCATAAATAATTGTGGAGTTAAACTTGTTGAGGATGTGATTCATGATTCTAGTACTAAGTAAAGGAATCCAATTTACACGAATATTTTATAATTTGGCATCATTAAAAAAATATGGGTGTTCGATTATACGATATTTCATGTGCCTGTTTTTCAATGAAAGATGGATTATAAAAGAAGTGTTCTTAAAATAGATTAATTGAGATTCATGAAGGTTAATTTTAGAATGGAAGGGTAAAAACACAAACCATTTATAATGGAATCAGTGGAAGTACAAATATTTTATGTTTCATATCCCACAAACTGAAACTGGTCAATTGTTCAATTATCAACCAAAACCACTAAAGGTTCATTTGAAATTTAAATAGAAGATGACCCTTACATTTGGACATCGTAACCATTTTGTAGAGTTCCTAATATATATGGAGTTTTGTATGTCAAGGAGGACCGCATTGAAGTAATTTTGATAGTAGATAGAGGGGTCAAATACCTTCAACCATTAAAAAAGATATTTCAATAATCAGGTTATATTTTTTTGTAACATTCAGAATGTTACATTATGTTGTTATCTATTTTATGATGCTTTTATTTATTCTATATCAAATGATAAACTAGATCTGCAGATAATGACTTCTATACATTTTGATTCTCCCAATCACGAGGCATAACCATTCTCTCAAGCTACTATTACTCGCAATGTAGAGGAACAACATATTTATCAACCTGTTGTTGTTCCCAGTATAGAGGTACAACAAGTTTATTAACCTATTATTTCTCCCAGTGTAGAGGTAAAACCACAATTTGCACATGTCGATGCTAGAACTCCAGAGGAACATATTAATGATGTTGAATCTGAGGAAATGGTAGCTGGTGAAGTACCACAGGAAAAGAAAAAACAGTAGAACTTTATTTTGATGTTGTTAGAAAAAACCATTAAGGTGAAAGTGAAAGGAATAAAATACAAGGTCAAATGGAAATCACAGGGATAGCATGATAACCCCAACAAGGCCATGTTTAGTTGTTACATTGGAATGGTAAATCCACAATTTGTATCGATTGATTTACATTTGTGGAACCATGTTGTTACCAGGCTTGAGACACCTATATATTAAGATATTTTGGTGAAATTATGAAATTATTTCATTAATTTCCTAAAATATAAAAAAAATGAAACATTGAATTACTATTCATCATCCCTTGTATAGTGTATTTATAGTAGTTGACTCTCACAATGACTTTTTATTGGGGGTTGCTGGAAGGATTCATAGAGGATTTCACATAATTTTAACGAGATACCATCTTAAAGATGCTGAAGGGAAAATAAATCCACACCCACATCTTATTTAGGCACACCTTATAACCCAAGCTATGTTGGATGACATTATTAGTTTTCATGGAGAGCAGTACTTTTAGGTACATTGTGTCTAGTAATTCGTTGTTTGATGATACATGTATTCATCACATTAATTGGTTGTTTTTTATTTATTAAATAGAAACTGAGTACTGAAAATAAGGAACTTGTAGCAAAACCAGTACACCACTACCATAAAGCTCAGATGGGGTATGCTTCTCTTGAAAAACAAATTCTACATATTTTAAATCTACCATAATACTTTTATGTGACCTAAAAAACCATAACTATTTTCCTTTATTTATATTTAGATTGTTGAATCCAAATAACAATCCACTTCCATCCCACACTATGTTCTATGGAAGGAGGGCCATGTAAATAAAGATGGTATACTAATAGATGAAAACCCCCAAAACTATGGAAACATGTGTAAGTATGACATAATATAAATTTATTTTAACTTAAATTGTAATTACATAACAATGATTATTTATTTTTATGCATTTTCTATCTAAAAAATCCACAACAATTAGAAACACCCACATAGTATGCTGACATACTTTCGGTGGTCTTGAAGCAGCCAGAACAGTATGGATGCATCAGATGTGTGGGTTTTTGGGTGACACCCCGAATATATTTTGAGAAAAAAGAAGAAGATGAGTATCAATGTAAAGAAATGAAAAATATGGGAGAAAGAGTAGATATCCTTGAAGCAAAATTCCAAAGGAAGAGAGAGATTCTGGAAAAATTTGTGGGGAGGTAGAGAAAAGAAATAACTAATAAATAAGCTATGAATGAAGATCCACCTAGCCCCCACCAGCTTTGAGGTGATCCATTTCCCTAAAAAACCCAGCTTATATGGGGTAATAAATATTCTAATTATGGTTTTTCTGATATATGAATCATATAGAAACTTATATCTTTCCTATACTGATATTATATAGGGTGAAAATGACTATGATTTATATATATCAACACCCACCCATCTTTTGGTAGTGAGGGCTATGGTGTTCATTGTCTAAAATGACATAATAAACAACATGACACTTCCAATAGGTCATTTCATATTGTCAATTAACATATCCCATGAGACGAGTGCTAAGATGCCTATTCCAATTGATGATGATGACATTCATAAGGTCGAACAAGCTCTTGTAAAATTCATCAGATGACCATCAAATCTTATAAAAACATTTCAATAAGGAGGTATTGATTTCCAATTTATTTTTCAAGATAGAAATTTAAAATTTAATAAATAAAATTCTGAAATGAGGAATTCTATTATAGATGGACAATGGGAAGTGGTTGAAATGAAATAACAACTGAAACCCATATGCATTTCAACCAACTGATCAAAAATATCCACAGAAAGCAACATAACCTCATCCTTTCTATATCTGCATATATTATCATTGCAGGATCAAGTGGATGTGGATTTTAAATATGGTCATACTAAAAAAAATTATTTTGAAGAAAATATGTATGCAGGGGAAGATCCAGACATCATTGGTGTTGAGAATATAGGTGAAATTTCTTTTTATGATTGGCTAGGTAGCTCATTTTTAAATGTATACATGTGTTATGGTTTCATGAATTGATTGTCCAAAAGATAATATACATTATTAATTATGACAAAATACATTTCCTAATTTTCACAAATGTATATATGAAAAACAATTAAATTGATCTCCCCTTGAATAGAAATTTTGACTCGTTAGTCCTTGCACCGCCTTTAAAGAAAAAAATTGATTCCTAGAAGGAGGCTGAAATAGTGGCAGGCCTACTTAAATCGTTTAATTGGAAAAATATAGTTGAAAGAGTCTTCTTAATACCAACAATGTTGGGGTAAAACACTACAATTTAATCATATAATATTTATTTTCATTTCTTTCAATACATATTCCTTTTTGTGTTTTTAGGAAACATTGGATGCTCAATGCGGACAATTTGGATACTCAAAATATTTATTTCCAAGATTCAATGTTTGGATATCCAAAAAACCAACCACGCATGATATATTTTTAAATATATAACACACTACTTCCAAAATTTTATAACTAAACATCTTGTTATATAATTATATTATCATTTAATGAGGTTTATGTTATGATAAGGTGGTGTATCAATATCATCTACATCATGGAATGAAGCCAAGGGCTAAGGATGAGAAACATGAAAAGTAATATTATTGAGAATCTATCATGTTATATATAATAAACTTTCACTATCTAGACACATATAAAAACAAATTACTTATTTTTCTCAATGTGTCTGTAGTGTCCAAAAGAAATAAACAAAAAATATTTTGTTTATTATGTTTGTAAATTTATGAAATACATCATATTTATCAAAAAAAACTAGCATCATTTAAGTGGTAATTTAAAATATAATTACTATTTCATTTAAAATATTTATTAATCCTTTGTGTTTTTATATTTTTTCATTACTACTATGACTATAAAAAAGACTCAAATTTTATGAGATTATATGGATTTGTTTAGAAATGAATGGGAAGCAAACCTGATGGATAAATATACACAAATATCATGAAGATGTGACTTCTATATAAGTAGTGTATTATTTTATATTTATGTTTAATTTTATTATTTTTAGTATTAATATCATAATAATTGTTTTCTTATATAGGTAAATTCCTTTGTTCATGTTGGGATTGTTTATTCGAAATGAATCAGGATCATGAGATATTGGACTTCGAGGCTGTAATTGAGATAATGAAAACAAGTAAATGGGACAAGAATGTATAAATTTGAATTCTTACTACTTATTTTATCCTTATATGATCATTGATATCTCTCTTTTCTAGACTTATAGAGTATCAATTGTCACCATTTCTTATGTTTCATTTCCTTAGGTAAAAAATAATGGATTTAGAAATGATGTTTCATTCTAGTAAAGAAAAACATAAGGAGAGACAATTAAAGACTAGCTAATTATTTTTCAATTTTTACTAAAGCACTAGACCTAAAATATTATTGAATAGATAATTATGTTATGTAAGGAATATTAATCTACTATGATGTGATATCTGTATACAAAATGTATAGTTCAATATAGTTGGTTTCTAAGTAACTAACCTACTCAAAATCGAGAAAATGAATTCAAATATTGTGATACTTTAGAGAAATAATCCATAAGTCATTTGAAACATATAGAAATCAACCCCAACTAAATAAGACACATGATGTGACTGGTATAACTCAAAGTGTATTTTTTATTTAATGTTGACATTTTTTTGTAAAAAGAAAAAGTGACAAACTGAAAACTAGTCAAATGCATTCAGACTATTTTGAAACTTTAGGAAAACAATCCATGAGTAATTTTTTATGTGTATAAATAAACCACACCTCAATATAATTCACATTGTGAATGTTATGACTTTAAGTGTGTATTTTTATATTTAATTAACAATAGATTTAGCAAAATGAACAAGTGAACTACTAAAAACCAAGGAAACACATTAGGATTGTTTTAATACATTAGTAAAATGATCCATCAGAAATTTTTGTCATATTTAAATCAGCCAACCCTCAATATGATGAATGGTGTGACTGGTATGACTAAAAGTGTCTATTATCAGTTAAAAATTGACATTTCAGTCACTGAAAAAAATGCACATGTTCTCTGATTGTCTTAAAAATTTAGAAAAATGATTCATAAGTTATTTATGATGTGTACAAAGCAGTATCATATCCAACCGATGCATGATGCCACATGTATTACTCAAAATACATGTTTCCAGTTTGAAATTACATTTTAGAAAAAAAAATATTGTTGACATAATAAAAACTACGCAAACACAATCAAATTGTTTTGATACTTTAATAAAATGATATATATGTCATTTTTGATGTGTAAGAATCAACTACATATCAATAAGACACACGGTGTGACCGTTATGACTCAAAGTGTCTCTTTTTATTTAAAATTGACATAAATTTTATTCTAACCAGAATTGGTATACTGAAAACCAATCAAATGCATTCGGATTATTTTGATAATTTTTGAAAAAAAATTATGTGTCATTTTTGACGTGTACGAATTAAACCCACCTTAATATAATGAATGACATGACCGATATAACTCAATATGTTTCTTTTTATATAAAATAGTCAATAATTTAAGAAAAAAAGAACATGTGACATACTGAAAACCAAGAAAACTCATTTGGATTGTTTTGATACTTTAGGACAATGATATATGAGTCATTTTTGGTATGGAGGAATCTTCCCCACCCCAATCTGACACATGGTGTGATCAGTATAACAAAAAGTATATGTTATCCATTTAAAATTGAAATTTTAACTCAAAAACATGTCACTCACTATAATCCAAGAAAACATTCTACGATTGTCTTCATAATTTATGAAAAATATTCGAAAGCCATTTGTGATGTGTATGAAGAAGCCTCATATCAAACTGTCATACGATGTGACTAGTATGACTCAAAATGCATATTTCTAGTTTGAAATGATATTTTAGTAAAAAAAACAACTGGCACACAGAAAAACAATGAAACACATTTTTATTGTTTTGATTCTTTTGGAAAATGATCCATGAGTCATTTGCGATGTGTAAGAATCAACCTTGACTCAATATGACTCACGGTGTGACCAGTATAGCTCCAAATGTGTCTTTTTATTTAAAATTAAAATTAAATTAATTAAAAAGAAGATGTGTCATACTGGAAACTAAAAAAATGCATTTGGATAGTTTTTTTAATTTAGGAAAAAATCCATTAATCATTTTTAACATATAAGAATCAACCACACCTCAATCCAATGCATAGTGTGACACAAATGATAAAAAGTGTCTGTTATCAGTTTAAAATTGATATTTTAGTTCAAAACATGTCACTCAAAAAAACATAGAAAACACTCTCTGATTTTCTCGTAATTTAAGATATGGATTTATAAGTCCTCTATCACGTGTATAAATTAGTCTCACATCAAATGGATGCATGATGTGATCGATATGACTCAAAATGTGTGTTTTTTTATTTGAAGTGATATTTTAGTAAAAAAAACACAACTAACATACTATAAAGAGAGAAAACACATTCGGATTGTTTTGGTACATTATAAAAACAATACTTGAGTCATTTTTTGTTGTATAGGAATCAACCACACATCAATCCAATGAATGGTGTGACCAATATAAATCCAAATGTGGCATTTAAATTTTATATTAATATTAGTAATATAATAAGTTACATACAAAAAAAATTATTATTTTTATATTTTAAGACAATGAACCATAACTAATTTGTGATATATAGTTGTCAACACCATCTCAATATGATGTACGTTGTGACCAATATAACTCCAAATGTGTCTTTTTTATTTAAAATTGACATTTTATTAATGTTTTCTTTCATAATAATGTTTAATTTATTTTTTTATAGTATTTATAAAATAATAATTTTTTTCTTATATAGGTGGACTCTTTTTCTTGAGATGGAGTGATTTTTTCAGAAACTAATATAATGGGTGGACATTTTTGACGTGGGATCACAAACTTCCAAAGATGAAACATTAACATTTTTAACTGTTTGTTGGAAAATTATAAATATAATTATATAAAAAAAATTTAAACTAGATAGCATGGTTTTTTATATAACATGGGTGATTTTTTTTTTCATAATTTCAATTAAATGTATATATAATTGTTTTACAAACCCTTATGTATGAGGCTTGTTTTTTTATCATTTTCATCATATATATGTTTCTTTTTTCCTAATTTGTTCTTATCTCACATTTATTATAATCTTCTTTGTTTTGTATAGTAAAACCATGTGAGAATTTCACTGGCTTAGATTATTTTATTTTAAATTATTTTTTAAAGGTTTTTGTTGGGTGAGCTATTATATAAATAACACTATAATGCCCCGTCCACAGTTACCTAGAGTTAGTTCTTTATGACATAACATTAGCATGATACAACGAATCATGTCCCGAAAGACCGATCATTTTAGTATTATTGGAAAAAATATTCATACATAAGTTCAACATTACATCTTGAAAATAAATACAAAAATATTTCCATTAGAAAAATCCAAGCCTCCATGATTATGCCTGCAAGTCACTCATAACTAACTTCTTCATACCCTTGGAAAATGAAGAATAAGAACGGAGTGAGCTCTAATGCTCAGTAAGGGTAAGAAATACAATGGAAGATACCCTAAACATTAGTCATGATGAATAATTCAAAACACATGCCTTGACAAATAATAAACATGAACACTTATTACATGAATATGAGCTGAGTAAATAATTCCATAATAAAACATAGTCATGGGTATTCTACTATTCGAATAACCACATGAACCTTCATTATTATTTTCATAATGAGGGAATGTATAATGCCGGACATTCTAAAACATTTTTTCAAGGCCTTGACCACAACATCTAAAAATGATTAAGGCATCGTCCAAATCCATATATCAAATTGGGAAAGGCCTTGGCCAATTCCACGTCTAATTATCTCATGATACCTATTGATGCACCGAGGAGCTATAATGGGCTCCACCCATCACATACTAAGTCCAATACATTTCTCATATGAAAAGGTTGAAACATAACCTAAACATTTGTATTAAAACTATCATACAAAATGTCAATACTTTAACCATAAACCATGAATTGTATAAAAATAACACATCCATATTCGAACATATCACAAATCCTTCAATACAATATGGAATATTTTTATCATAATAAGTCAACTTCAAACAAGTTTAAAATCCCTCAAATGATGTTTACATAAATTAAATGAAAAGTATTTGAAAGAAATACCTCTTTATATTTTGAAACCATTTAAGAGTCACATAATTATAAAAGAAAGAATTTATTTTGAAAATATTCTTATATGATTTTAAGGGAAGCTTCGATGATTTTATAATGGTGTAAAATATGTACACTCGCTGTATAAGTTAAAATAAATTGTTACATTAATATTTTCAAAAAGGTCATAAAGTAACTTGTGTGGAAATCGATAGAAATATTTCTTTAAAACATATAAGGTCAAATAAGGGTATAAAGGACTTTAACCCATAGTCTAGTAAATAGTAAAAAAAATTTAAATACATTTTTATGAAATCATGGATGTGGATGATAAATAGGTATTAGTAGATACTTACGTAAAAACCACCTCGGATAATAAATAGATTGTGAAATTAACTCTTACCTTGTACTTTTCATTAGTCGATGGTATGTTAACCTCCAGTATAATAGTTAAAACATTGTTATTAAATTATAAAATAACTATATACATAAACCTATTATCATATATGATCCTCTAATATTTCGTTGTTAATAATATTTCAGTAGTATCATCATTTCGGGTGTTATCTGATTCATTTTCCTTTATATTCTTCATTACGTAAGCCATGTTTGTTATGGATTGGATTTATTTGATTCATATACAGAATTATATTATGTTCATAAACATTATTTTTAATCGTAAAAGGAAAATTATTATTGAATGATTATTATGGGGAAATGATTCTCATCGTGTTTGTTGAGAGTGTAATTCGTACGTATGCATGAGCGACAATATCATTATATTGATGGTGAAATAATATGTAAATGGATGGTATATCATATATAAAAAATCAATAACATGTTATATTTATTATTTAAATTAATTATACTCATTATTATACCAATCCAAATAATCAATTGTTTGAATAACAAACTACACCACGACGTGGAGATGGTAAGCTGTACGTACGCACGTATGGTGACTTTTTCATTCGTATGATGGATAGAATAATGAATACAGTCCTAAAATATTTATAATAACATCATATAAAATATAATATAATAGATTTATTATTTTATAATGGAAAAAATAAAAAATAAGAAGTGTAAAAAGAAAATAACTTGAAAGAGGTGATGAAATATTAACCTCTTCTTCGGGTTCTTCCTTCTGATTTGATTAAAAGGGCTCATTAGGTTGGATTTATGAACAAAGAAAGGCCTATAGGATTAAGGTAGTGATTTTGGTAGGATATTTGAGTAGGATTTTTCAGAGCCAAATGGCTTTGGAGGTGTGAAATTAAGAGAAGGGGAAGTTCCCTTTTATAAGAGAGGTGAGGGTCACTTTAGGAAAAGATTAAAATATTATTTTATAATAAAATAAATTTCGGTTTCTAATGGCTCCAAAATAATTTATTTAGAGTATACTGTGGGTATGGGTCTAAATACACTGAAAATATAGGTTTTATATAGGTTTAGGTCACCATATTAACCTTATCTTTTATATTTAACACTTAGTTAAATAGTTTGGCATTTACCCTGTCTCTTGGTATTTTTATATTATATGGTTATTAAAAATTTTATAAACATCCAAGAGAACCCCAAGTGGTTAATTATTAATATAAATAACATTATCTATGTTTTTTGGATGAACTAAATATTTTTATGAATATTATATCAATTAATAATATATTATTTGTTTTAAAAACGCAATTAAGTCAATTTTGACATTGTTTGGTATTTGATTTTTTTTGAAATCCATTAAAACATTATCACTTAGAATAAACTTTATTTTTCCAAACCTAACATGTAATATTAACCAAGAAAATTATTTGAATTTATCAAAATTCTCAATTTACATTTATTTGTATATTTATAATATCAATTATTTTAATATTTCATTAAGAAGGTAATTACTGAATCATTGTTGTGTCATTAATAAATTAAATAGTTTAATATCTAAAATTTATAAATAAAGTACTATTATGTAGGAAATATTTTTATCTTTCTAAATAATATTTATAGTTGAATTTATATTTTTTGTATCCCAATATTAAAAATTTTTTAGTTATTAAACATTGAATTTAACACTTTTAACTCTTCTTTAAAAAAATTAATAATAAGTGTCATATTCTAATCCAAGTGGACCAATGGAGATCATATATTATTCCTAAGGTTTATTTTTGTCAAATTACACTTATCCTATAGAATTAGTACATGTGTTAGGGTAATTATGATATCATTTTTACCCTTAATTTCCCTATTTACTTTTAATCATGGTAAATAAAATTCAAAAGTTATTATTAACAAAAAAAATATTTTCATCCCATTGAACCACATTTTACTTACTGATATTAACTGTGTCTCCCAGATTTTATAAATTCAACCCACATAAGTGGTAAAATTAAATTTTATGTAAATTTTCAAATGCTCCTAGGACGTGGGTAAAAGATGGTAAAAGGTTCAATAGACTTTTTATATATCTAAACTTATAATAAAACGACTCCAATGAATTACATTATACATATATTTGTATTATGTATATATTTTTTCATAAAATATTAATTATTTAAATAAAAAGTTGATTTTAACCAATAACCTTGTGCTTTTTACTATTCATCAAAAATTGAATGTTTTCAGAAAAATAGAAAAAATTAACCCTAAGCTAATTTTGATATTATGAATACAAAAATGAAGTCTATTTTAAAAAATAAAATTTATAAAATTTCAAAAAAGTGGGTATTACTATTCATAATGGCTAGTTTTATTGATCGAGGTGTTTTAGTCTCGAAGTTATGTACAATTGAAGTTATTGAATTATTCAAAGTGAAATGTATCATGGAATCTTGGGGGGGGGGGGTTACATTCTTCCTTACAAATAATTTCTTCCTCGAAATTTCTAGTATGATACCACACAAAAAGATTTGGGTGGTTCTTCATAATAAGTTCCTCTGGTTACCACGCTGACTCTTCCATATTATGGTTTCTCCATAGAACTTTCACCAGATGAGTTGTCTAGTTTCTATACACTTTTTCTCTAGTATAAAGAATCTTGACAGGCTTTTCACACTACGAAAAATTAGGTTCGGTTTCAATTTCCTCATAGGTGAGTACATGTGTTGGGTCAGGCATGTATTTTCTCAACAGTGATATGTGGAACACATTGTGAACTTTGGAGAGACTTGGTGGCATTTCCAAATGGTAAGCTACAACCCCAATTCATTCTATAATTTCAAAATTTCTGATGTACCTGGGACTTAATTTACCCTTTTTATTGAATCGTATAACTCCCTTCCATGGAGACACCTTCAAGAAAACATGATCTCATATCTGAAATTCCAAATCCTTCCTTCGGTTATCGGCATAGATCTTCTGCCTACTTGGAGCTGCTGTGATGTGGGTTTGGATAATCTTTACATTTTCTATTTTTTCCTCGACAAGTTCTGGGCCTATGAGTTTTCTTTGACCAACATCAGTAAAACAAGTTGGTGTGCGACATCTCTTTCAATATAACGCTTCATATAGTGCCTTCTGAATATTTTAATAGAAGCAATTTTTATAAGAAAATTCTACCAAAGGTAAATATTGATCCCACATACCTTGCAAGTCAAGTGAGAAGGATCTCAAAATGTCTTTTAATGGTTGAATAGTCCGTTCTGATTGTCCTTTAGTTTGAGGGTGGTAGGCAGTGCTTAAACTAAGTTTATTATCCATGGATTTCTGGATAATTATCTAGAATCTTGATGTAAAATGGGGATCAAGATCAGAAACAATAAATAGGGGTACTCCATTAAGTCTTACAACTTCATTAATATACAGTCTCGCTAAACGTTCAAGTGGTAAATCTTCTCTTAAATCAACACAATTTGCTGACTTGGTAAGAAGATAAAAAATGACCAATATTGCATCATTCTTTCTAGGAGTCTTTGGTAGCCCCATGACAAAGTACATCATAATATCATCCCATTTCCACTCAGGTGTGGTAATAGGGTGCATGACTCCTCTAGTATGTTGTCTTCCAGCTTTCACTTATTGGAAAACCATAAATCTTGACACAAAATCTACAATATCTCTTTTCATGTTGTCCCACCAAAAATGTCCCATAAAATCTCTATACATATTGGTGATCCAAGGGTGTATAGAGAAATTTGAGCTATCAGCATCATCCAACAATTACCTTTTTAGATCAGGTATATCGAGAACACAAATTCTCTTCCCAAATTTAGAAATTTCATTTTTTATATGATTTCACTCAATCTCCCATCATTTATAGCATTAATCTTTTTTTGAAACTCTTCATCATTAGTCTAAGAACTCTTTATCATTTCTAGTAAATATGGTTTGGAATTAATTTGAAATGGTTTTGATGTTTCACCTTCAATGGTTATTTCCGTATCCATATTTACTAGATCCATGAAAATATGAAAATATATTCAAAAACTCCATGGTCATTTCAAATCAAAGCATCTGCCAACTTATTTTCCTTCCCCTGGTGGTAGTGTATAGTGAATTCATAATCCTTGAGTAGTTCAAACCATTGTCTTTGCCTCATGTAGAGTTCTTTCTGTGGGAAAATATACTTCAATCTCTTGTGATCTGTATAAATCTCACATTTTCACCATAGAGATAGTGTCTCTATATCTTTAGTGTGAAGATTATAGATGCTAACTCTAGATCATGAGTGGGATAGTTTTTCTCATTAATTTTTATCTTTCATAATGCATAGGAAATAACTCTATCATTTTTCATAAGGACACAAACAATTCCTTTCTTTGTAGAATCACAATAAATAACAAACCCATCATTCCCTAAGGGTAGAGTCATTATAGGATCATTAAATAATCATCTCTTCAGTTCTTCAAAAAATTATTCAAACTCTTTTTTCACAACAAATTTAACCCCTTTATGTGTGATATTGGTTAATGGTTTAGACAACCAGGAAAAATTATGGACGAAACATAATAACCTGCTAAAAAATTAAAACTGTGTACCTCAATTACACTAGTCAGTGTTGGCTATTCTTGGATTGACTTGGTCTTTGAAGGATCAACAAAGATTCCATCGTTAGAGACAATATGGCCAAGAAAAAAAAATCTCCTGAAGCCATAATTCACACTTTTTAAAGGTCCCATATAATTCATTTCTTCTATGAGTCTTCAGAAGAATGCACAAGTGATTTTTATAATCCTTGTAGCTTTTGGAGTATACCATGATATCATCAATAAATACCACTACAAATTCATCAAGATATTCCATGAAAACTATATTCATTAGATCCATAAAGATAGAGGGTGTAGTATTCAATCCAAAAGGCATTACTGTAAACTCATAATGTCGGTACCTGGTTCAAAATGTTTTTTATAGAATGTTTTCCTTCTTCACACACAACTGATGATATCCAAATCGATGGTCAATATTGGAATAATATTGAGCTCTATGAATTTGGTCAAATAAATCATCAATGTGAGGTAGGGGATACTTCTTCTTTATTGTTATAGCATTGATCTCCCTGTAGTAAATGCACAACATCATAGATTCATCTTTCTTCTTCACAAAAAATACAGGGGCTCCGCATAGAGAAACACTAGGGAGAATAAATCCCTTATTACTCAATTCCTCTAGTTGTATTTTTAGTTCCACTAATTTCACAGTGGGTATTATATAATGGGTCATTGATATAGGCCTTAAACTAGGAATTAAATCAACGGAAAACTCAATTTATTCTTCTAGAAGATGTCCTGGTAAATACTCTGGAAACACATCAACATATTACATGGAAAACTCACAAAATCTTTATAGTACCAAAATTTTCGGAAGATCTTATATAATAATACTCAATGTATTTATTATGGTAATGTTCCCTAATCAGAGTTTATCTAAATCTAGTTTCCAAGGTTAGTACTAAACTTCCTTTGATAGCAACTATAACACCCCGACCCCAGTTACCTAAAGTCAATGCTTTATTACATAACATTGGCATGATACAATGAATCATGTCATGAAGGACCAGTCAGTTTAGTATTATTGGAAACAAGATACATACATATGTTTAACCTTACAACTTGAAAATAAATAAAACACTAATTCATTCTATTAGAAACATCCAAGTCTCCTAGATTATTCTGGAAAGTCACTCATAACTAACTTCTTCATATCCTAGGATATTGAAATATAAGAAAGGTGTGAGGTAAAATGCTCAGTAAGGGTAAGTAATACATCAGATGATAACATAAACATTAGGCATGATGAATAATTCAAAACACATACCTTAACATATAATAAACATGAAAACTTTATGTAAGGAATTTGAGCTGAGTAAATAATGACATAATAAAACATTGTCATGGGTAATAAACTAGTCAAATAACCACATTAACTATCATTATTATTTTCATAATGAGGGAATGTATAATGGCAGACATTCTGAAACATTTTTTAAAGGCCTTGGCCAAAATGCCTAAAAATGATTAAGGCCTCAGCCAAAACCATATATCAAATTGGGAAATGCCTTGGCGTATTCCATGTCTAATTGTCTTCTGAGACCTACTAATGCACCGAGGAACTATAGCGGGCTCCACCCCTCACATTCTAAGTCCAACACATTCCTCATATGAAAAGGCTGAAACATAACATAAACATTTATATTAAAACTAGAATATGAAATGTCAATACCTTAACCATAAACCATGAATGGTATAAAAATAACAGATACACATCCAAACATATCACAAAACCATCAATACAATATGGAAGATTTGTATCATAATAAATCAACTTCATACAAATTCAAAATCCATCAGAGGATGTTGACATAGATGAAATGAAAACTTTTTGAAAGAAATACCTCTTTCTATTTAGAAACCATTTAAGTGTCACATAATTATAAAAGAAAACATTTATTTCGAAAATATTGTTATAATATTATAAGGGAGTCTTTGATGATTTTATAATGGAAGAAAATAGCTGCACCCACCGTATTAGTTAAAAAAACATTCTTACCTTAATTTTGTCGAAAAGGTTATAAAGTACCTTGTTTGGAAAATGACAGATAGATTGCTTTCAAAACATAAAACTTAAAATAATGGTATAAATGAATTTAACCCAAGTTCTATTAAATATTAAAAACGTTTAGAAATACATATTTATGAAAACATGGATATAGATGATAAAGAGGTCCCAGTAAATACTTACGTAAAAACAACCTTGGATAATAAAGAGATTGTGAAATTAACCATTACCTTATACTTTTCCTTAGTCGATGGTATGTTAACCTCCTGTATAATAGTTAATTTTTTTTATTAAATTATAAAAAACTATATAAAAAAATATGATATCATATATTATCCTCTAATATTTCTTTTTAACAATATTTCAGAAATATCATCGTTTTTGGTGTTAACTGATTCATTTTCCTTTATATGTTTGGTTACATAAGCCATGTTTTCTATGGATAGGATGTATTTTATTCATATACCGATTGATATTATGTTCATAAACATTATTTTTAATCATAAAATGAAAATTATTATTTAATGATTACGATGGGGAAATTAATCTCATCGCGTTCGTGGAGACAATAATCCGTACGTACGCACGAGTGACAATATCATTATATTGATGGTGAAATTATATGTAATTGTATGGTATATCATATATATAGAATCAATAACATGTTATATTTATTATTTAAATCAGTTATACACATTATTATACCCATACAAATAATTAAGTGTTTGAATAATAGACTACACCACGACGTGGAGACGGTAAGTCTTACGTATGTTTTTATGGTGACTTTGTCATGTACATCATGGATAGAATAATAATATGGAAATACCATTTTTATATTAACATCATAGTATATATATTATACTGGAGTTATTATTTTAGAATTGAAACAACAAAGAAATAGGAAATGGAAGAAGAAAATAACTTGGAAGAGGTGATGAAATATTTACCTCTTCTTCGGGTTCTTCCTTTGGATTTGATCAAAAGGGATCTATATGTTGGCCTTATGACCATAAAAATGCATCTAGGATTATGGGAGGTATGTTGGTAGGATATTTGGGGAGGGTTTGGTGGAGCCAAATGGCTGTGGAGGTGTGAAATTAAGAGAATGGGAGGTTCCCTTTTATAAGATAGATGAGGGTCACTTTAGGAAAAGCTTGAAATATTATTTGATAATTCAATCATTTTCGGTTTCTAATGGCACAAAAATGATTTATTGAGAGTCTAAGGTGGGTATAGGTAAAAAACCTCCCAACCAATAGGTTTTATATATGTTTAGTTTACCATATTAACCTTATCATTTTTATTTAACTCTTAGTTAAATAGTTTGGCATTTACCATGTCTCTTTGTATTTTTATATTATATGGTTAATAAACTTACAATAAACTACCAAGAGAACCCCAATTGGTTCATTATTAATATATGAATCATTATCTAAGTCTTTTTTTAGATCCTTATATTTTTATGAATATATATCAATTAATAATATAGTATTTTTTTTAAAAACTCAATTATGTCAATTTTGACACTATTTAGTATTTGATTTTTTTAATTCCATTAAAACTATATCATATAAAATAAAGTTTATTTAAACCACCATAACATTTCATATTAACCTTGAAAACAAGTGAAATTCATCATAAGTCTCAATGTACATTTATTAGGATATTTATAAAATCAATTATTTTAATATTTCCTTAATAAGATAATTACTACATCATCATTGTGTCATAAATATATTTAATTATTTAATTTATAAAAATAATAAATAAAATACCATTATGTAGGAAATATTTTTATCTTTATAAATAATTTTTTTAGTCAAATTTATATTGTGGGTAACCATATATTAAAAATGGTTTAGTTATTAAACTTTGAATTTAACTCTTTTAACCCTTCTTTAAATAAAATTATAATAATTGTCCTATTATAATCCATGTGGACCAAAGGGCATCATATTTTATTCTGAAGGTTGTTTGTGGTTGAATTACACTTATCCAATAGAATTAGGACTTTTGTTAGGGTAATTATGATATCATTTTTACCCTTAATTACCCTATTCACTTTTAATTGTGGTAAATAAAAGTCAAAAGTTACTATTCACAAAAAAAATTATTTTCATCTTATTGAACCACATTTTACTTATTGGTATTAACCATGTCTCTCAGATTTTTGAAATTCAACTCAAATAAGCAGTAAAGTTATGTTTTATAGAAATTTGCAAATTCACTTAGGAGGTGGGTAAAAGGCGATAAAAAGTTCAATAAAATTTTTATATATTTAAACTTATTATAATATGTCTCCCGTGAATTACATTGAACATATATAGGTATTATTTATCTAAAATAAATTGAAATAAAATAAATAATTATTTCAATAAAAAGTCAGTTTTAACCAATAAGGCAGTGTTTTTCACAATTCATCAGAAATTGAATGTTTTCAGAAAAATACCAAAAGTTAACCCTAATCTAATTTAAATATTCTGAATTAAAAAATGAAGTCCATTTTGAAAAATAAAATTTATAAAATTTCCAAAAGAGGGTATTACTATTCATAACGGCTAGTTTGATTGGTCGCGCTTTGTTAGAATCTCAAAGATACGTACAATGCAAGCTATTAAATTATTCAACGGGAAACATATCATGGAAGATTAGAGTGTTACAAGCACATATCAGACTACTAGGCCTTTATCAACTCTATTTATAGCACTGTTAATTCCCCCCTTTATCAGCACTAATTAAAGCATTAATAAAGGAGCCTTTTATAATTACTAAAAATTTCACTGATAAAGGGACTCCTTTATCTATTCTAAAATAGCACTAAAAAGGGGGAATTATCAACACTATTTTAGCATAGATAAAGGACCCCTTATATTATCACATTTTCAGTGCTGATAAAGGGGACCCCTATCTTCAATGAGATTAACAGTGTTTTTTAACACTATTAAAAGTTATTTCTAGCACTTTTAAAAGCTCGAAATGTAGTAGTGATGTGTGGCATGTTATGGTATAGAATTTCTAAAATCACACAATCAATAAATCAAAGTAAAGTAATTCAATAATGATTTTTCATTAAATTAATTATCAAATTGAATTTAAACAACAAATAAATAATAAATAAACATGCGTTATACAACATTGGACAAGGACCTTTCTTTTTAATCTACATTCTATCGGAATGTACAATTAGTTTTTTACAAAGAATTATATTATTTTAATTTCATGTTTTCAAAAACCCATAGAAATATCATTTTAAAATAATTATAAAAACAAAAAAATATATTTAAAATAGGAGGAATAAAATCATGTATTGAACTGACTATGACACTCCTCAAGTGAGATAACCCTTGTTATCCTCTATAATGCATTAGGAATATAAATTTTCTTTCTCCACATCCTATGATAGGCATGAATCAAAATTAGAACCATTTTATAGGATATAAGTAGTTATTTTGATCAGTTTTTAAAATTTCACATTTTTGTAAATATTTTTCTTTATTTTCGTTATAAAAAAAATCTTAAAAAAATATTTTCCTATGATTTTTTCAAACACCCATTTTTTCAATTCATTGAAAGATTACTAATAGGTGAAATAAAAATAAAAATATTATACGAAGGAGGAAATCCCACTAAGGGTGGATTCTCCTATGATAAATTTTAAAAAGAATCAAAGATGCCAAGATACCTGGATCTCACCATAAGGTTTGATGAGCATGATCGATGAACTCCAAACTAACATACAATGATTGAAGGCCTAGAAAAAAATTGATTGTGGTTTCTGTAATGTTACTGAGGACATCCCAGAGGTAGAGTTTAAACTGGAGGATGAGGAGTTTAACAACCTACCATCACCTGCCACTGTCTGAATCCAAGAGGCTCTTTAAACAAAAAAAGTGATTGAACCAGAACCAACTCAGGTAGATGATATTTAATTGAACTCTTTATTTTTTTATTTTATTCAATTTGATTTGAGTATCACTAAATATGGTTTTGAATTTTAAGATTCATTGAAAACATGAATTTCCTTAGAGGAAGAGGATCAAACTTAATATGCACCTATTGAGGAAAACATGGAGCTCCCAGACATTATAAAACATGAATTTGAGGAGGCCCATAAAGAAATTAAAGTAGTTGAGCTTATGTAAATCAAGATAGAGGTTGATCATTATATTAGTGATTATTTTTTTGATTATCAAAATTAAAATTCACTTCATGTAGAAATACCTAATTTCTTTACCATTGATCATTCAATTCAGGTAGCCCATTTTGTGAATGTATTGTAAGAAAAACAGAAGGTTTCACAAGTATAAACCAATGAAGAGGAAGGACCATACTTCATCCTACCCCTTACATGAAAGTTGTACATAATTTTGAAGAGGGGATATGGTGTACTCTATTCATGGATGATTCCTCGAAATGAATAAAATAAGTAAAATATGGGAAAATATACATGTGGTGTTCGAATAAACGAAGCCTTATCCACCATCTGACTATGGATAATATCTCGTACAACCTTTTACAGGAATTAAATAATCAAGTCCCAGTTGTGGGATCATACCACGACTTATGCCTTTCTTTATTTCTAGGTATTTATATTTCAATTTCATTTCCAAGGTTTTAAGGATTCTAAAAATCCCCCTCCCCTATCTTTTTTAAGATTAAATGATAATATCATTTTATTTAATTATGTAATTATATTTTTTAGGTTCATAATGAAAAAAGGAAGCCTAAAAAAGTGTAACATAAGGACTAAGATTCTAGGAAAAGGGAGTTCATTTTCATTTTTATTCTTTTTAACTCTTTACTTTTCTTGTACAACAACATGTCCTAATCATTAAAAGATAAAATTGCATGTTAATGCTGGAATTATTTCATTAATTGACTTACTAGGAGACATGAGTTTCATAGTAATCCAATGAGTCCGTGTTTTAAATTTTAATGTTAATGAGATTGAATGAGTAAAATGAATAATTAAATTGTTAATTTGAAACATGGATATTGAAATGAGGACTAATAATTTGAAAGAATTATTTGATTCGTGTAAATGAAATTTCACTACTATTTTTCATTCTTTGAATTTTTGAAATTCATGTAAATTGGGTTTTATTACTAATACTGCCTTGGGAGATTGTTTAATATCATATTTTTCATTCCTGAGGGGATTTCTATACCATGTAAAACCTATTTATTCTTTATCTTATTTCTTGAGTGATATTATGATATGTCACCTACCAAACATGCATTGGAACATGTTGAAGAAATGACTGTGAAAAGACAATTTTAAAATGATTAAGTCATCTTTTGAAAATCCCTTATCCATAAATAACACCTTTACATTAATCCTTTTTATCCCATAGATATCATGAATTACCTTTATTGGAATATCCACGTTTTAATCCCCTTTTATCCATTCCTATCCTACTATTTTTATTTTCGTGCTATTTTAAAGTTAAATTGTGGGGATAAATGGTATCATCATTAATGGTATGAAATACATTGTAAAGAAAAAGTGTTGGGCTAATTTTTTTGGGAATAAATAAAGGTGTTATTGTATTCATTATACTTCACTATTTTTCCCTCATTAGTTAAATGAATGAAAAATGAAAGAAAGAAGGGAAAAATGAGAAAAATGGCATCTGGTTAAGGAAAAACCAAAAATCATCATCGTTTTACCCATAGATTTTATCATGCATGGTTTGGTGGTGGATATGAGGTTTCTTCTAATAATAAATTTCTAAAAAATGAATTGGTTCTTTAAAAAATATAAAAGAAAAAAATATTATAGAGGGTGCACAAATCATTCATTATGCTTTATTTTATCATAACCTTTACTTTGAGTTTTTGGTGAACTGGGTGATTCTAATTTGAAGGGTAAATTTTCATTACACTTTTTGATATCATGTATTTTACACAAGAGATAGACCTACTCCTTGATCCATACTTTTTAAGTATCAAATACTACCAACCTTAAGCCTTTGATTCATTTGATCCTTTATTGAAAATTCTTTATGATATTATGTGTATTTTTTCTTTTAAAAAGTGGGGAAAGTAGTTTATTTTCAATCCTATGGATAAGCAACATGTTCTCATGATATTTTCATAACTCTATATGAATTATATCAAGATATATGAGAGAAAAGATTTATGTGATGAAAATCATTACATGGAATGTCTAAAAATAATGAATTGAGGATCTTGAATGAATCAAAGGAGAATTTTAGTCATTTTTTAAAGGGGAAAAGTAAAATACAAGATTTTATTATTTCATTGAAAAATGAGAAATTAAATTCATATTTTACGTGGATTTTCGAAAATTTTATTTTACATTGAAAGTTGTTGGATTTTATAAATTTTGAATTTGAATATTGGTAACATTAGAGCCTTACTAAATCCATGTTAAGATTTTATGCTTGAGGTAAAATATATTTTAAGTTTGGGAAAATTGATATAGATAATATTTTTCTCATTTTTAGTATTTATTTTAAATATTTAAATCCTCAAAATTTATCAATTTGATCATATTTACAAAAAAATTTATTTATGGGATGTTTTGGGATAAACTGTGAAAAAATCCTAATTTTGGAAATTTTACATATATTATATACAAGGTCATTTTGGGTGTAATTTTTAAAATATTAATGATATTTGCGTGATTATTTTTTTTATTCCCTGTTTTTGTTCTTTCGTGATGTGGTGTTGTGGATATCGATTGCGGGAATTGCCCATTTCCATTATGTGGTTCATAGGATGTTCTTTTTAGCTTTATTCCCTTGTATTATCTTTTGGACCTTGTATAAACCTATGTATTTCAAATAAGAATTTTTGTTAAGGATTTTTTGTTGTATATTTTTAGATATGATTTTTTCATCCTTATTTATAATTTAATGTTTCTAAACTCGGGTAAATCATTCCCAAATACTTTTTTATTATACCCAAGAACTTTTGAGAGTCTGTTGGGATTGCGAACTCCCTTTAGGTCGTTCAACAGACTGGTTCGAGTGCTGGTTTTGAAGGAAACCAAATCTGGTTCATGATACAATGGTATCAGAGGTAGGTTCCCTCTTTTTGGGTCATACCCTTTTGGGAAAGAGTATGGGTATAGTGGATCAAAGATTTTATAGACATGCCATTTCAATTATGATTAGTGTGCCTAGACAACACACCTCATGATGGGATTCATGTCACTATGGGAAGTTGGGTTTTATCTAAGTTCCTTTGTTCTCATGGTTCATCAATAACAGGGGAAATGAAATGAGAGTTGGGTCAATTTTCTCAGTGAACTCGCAAGACCTAGTAAGTTATGTGGATATATGGTTATTTTATTGGAACACTCTTTATTACTGGGAAGTTATTGTTGTATAGCTTTCAACCATATGTCCAAGCCACCTGATGTCACTAATTTCCTCTCACATTATCTTGTCTAGTTCTATTTTAAAATCATAGAGGCTTTGTTTTATTGTAAACATGACTTGATTTTATGAAATTTGAACACTGGTGAAATGATTCACCAATAAAGAATAAAGGGTTTTATTTTCTAAAGGGTTTAAATGAGTTTTTAGAACTATTTTGAAATGGTAAATAGTTTGTTTACTCTTTTTTTTAAAGTAAAAATTATGTTAAAGTGAGTTTTGATAATCTTTTTCAAATAGAATTTCTGAAATTTAGAACAGTGTTTTGAATGGAAGAAAGTGTTTTGGAATTTATGTGTGGGATTTGAAGATGAATTTTGATTTTATAATTTTTGGGTTTATGTAATGTTTAATGAATTAATGGGATATTTTTTTAAATGAGAATAAAGGAGTTTTTTTAAAATAATTGTTGTGGATGAAATGGAGTTTTTCATCAAACCTGGAATTGTTTTGAAATGGGTGGAGATGTTTTAAAATTAATGTTAATTACATTAAAGTGAGTTTTTGTTTTAATGGTTGGTTCCTTTTTTAACAGGTTTATAATATTTGAATTAGATTTTGATTTGGTGGCTAGTTTTTTTGAGAAAAAGGAAGTTTCAGTTGAATGTATTGGTTTTGCAAAGTGGAAAGAAATTTTGTTTTATACTTTGGTATTTCCATGAACAACTGCATGCATAGATTTACATGGGATGATAGACGGATAAATTTATGGTTGGATGATTTCCAATATAGAAATGATGATGGTGCCCGATTTTGCAAGGAAACATGTATGTGTGAGGCCCATGGGTTACCATTGGTGGATGCACTAACCACTAGCCTGTTTACATTAAAAGAAATGATTTATATGGAAAATTTATTTTCTTGCTGACCAGATTGGGTGGTTTGTATTCTGTGTTATTGGAAATGTTTTGGTGGGGTGTATTGAGTAAGATAACCCCTCTTGATTGAATATTGTTTTGGATTTTTGTTTCACTGGTGAGTTGGGTTATTGTTCTGGATTGTGGTCTCCTTTGAGAAATGATTCAGGAATCTAACACAGGTTTTCCTCTCATGTGTTTGGTTTTGTTTAAAGGTATGTTTTTACCAAAGGAAATGATTTTTTTGTCCTTGGGTTTCCATGTGGCCAAATTATTCCCCATAAAGAGTTAATCAACAATTGAAGTGTGGCCACAGGTGATCCTCCATTGGCATATCCTCCAATTGATCAACAAAATGAATTTATTCTTGAGCTTTAGATATTAGTCTACCCCTATTATTTTTTATTATGTTTATCCTTGTGTAGAGAGAGAGTGGTTGTGGATTATTTAAATACACCTTGGTTCCCTAAGATTCCTGAGACTCTCAAATCACCAATGGTGATGTTTGAGACTGTTGTGTCTATAAGTTTCATTTGGAAGTGGCGAAGGTGGATTCCAGGAAGAAAGTTTAAAGTAGTTCGGGGTTGTCAGTTAAAGATGTTGTCTAAGAGGGCCTCTGAAAAATTCATCAATTTTTTAGAGGATATTATGATTGCTTGTGGTAGTATCATTCTACTTGGAACTCTCTTAAAGGTTCCACTCCTTGTAATGTCTCTATCAGTTGCAAGGGTCGTGTTCGGTGGGGCCTTATTGTGTTGTGTTTTGTTTATGCTATTAGATCGTGGTGTAGTCTCCTATTGAACAAGAAGAAGAAGTCTTGTTCAGGGGTCTTAGTGCCGGAATATGAGATAGGAGATGCTTCAGTCATCTAAGCTCCATCCATATATCATGGAGTGAAGCTAGCGTGTAGTAAGGAAAACCCTATGGATGTAAGAGATCATGATTTAACTTCTGCCTCTAGTGTGGGAGGTAGAGACAGTATGAGGTTTCTATATGGTTGTTTTCATTCAAGTTGTCCCATGTGGTGAAAAGGGACGTGCATACCCTATCTCTCAAGGTTGTAATCTATTTTGGTAAAGAAGGCTCTCTTTGGTTATAAGAAGGTGAGGTGTTTTTTTACTGAAAACTAGTTCTTGAAACCTTATGGGCGAGTCACTCAAAAGGGTTTCTCATATATGAATAACAATGTAGGTTATTTTTTTATCTTGGTCTTGTTTCACTTATTTGAGGATGGTAATGCTTGTGGTAGTAGTGAATCACATAGTGTCTGTGCTAGTTTGGAGTTTCGTTGATCAACCACACATCAATTCAACACACAATGTGACCATAATGATTAAAAGTGTCTATTATTAGTTTAAAATTGGTATTTTAGTACAAAACATGTCACTCACTAAAAACCTATAAAACACTCTCTGATTGTCTCATAATTTAGGATATTGATTTATAAGTCCTCAATGACGGGTATAAAGTAGTCTCACATCTGGCTGATGCACGATGCGACCGGTATGACTCAAAATGTGTGTTTCTGATTTGAAAAAAAAATTAGTAAATAACCCCAACTGACATACTATAAATAGAGAAAACACATTTGGAATGTTTTGGTACATTATAAAAACAATCCTTGAGTCATTGTTTATGTATAAGAATCAACCAAACCTAAATCCAATGAATGTTGTGGCCAATATAAATCCAAATGTGTCATTTAAATTTTATATTAATTTTAGTAATAGAATAAGTGACATACAAAAAAATCATTTGTATTATTTTTATATTTTAAGACTATGATCCATAACTCATTTGTGATGTATATTAATCAACCCCATCTCAATATGATGGACTTTGTGACCAATATAACTACAAATGTGACTTTTTTATTAAAAATTTCCATTTTATTAATGTATTCATTCATAATAATGTTTAATTTATTTCGGTATAGTATTTCTGACATAATATATTTTTTCTTATATATGTGGAATCTTTTTTGTAACACCCAGGTCTTCCACGATACGCTTCTCTTTCAATAATGCAATAGCTTTCATTGTACACAAGTTTGAGATTCTAACACACCGTGACTAATCAAAATAGCCATTATGAATAGTAATACCCAATTATTTAAATTATATATTTTTTATATTTCAAAATGGACTTCATTTTTATATTGGGAATATCGAAATTATCCTATGTTGAATTTTTTGTATTTTTCTGAGAACTTCCAATTTTTTATGAATAGTAAAAAATACTTAAAAACAATTTTTTTAATAAAAATAATTTATAGTGATAAATAATACTATTGAGTGGTTTTAAAGTGTCATTAGAATATATTTTTACCATTTTATCCAATGGTGTTCATTATAATTAATTTCACTTTGAAATTGGACATAAACAATTGTCAATCTTTTGATATATATTGTTTCTTAAAAACACACTATTTGTTGTGACAACAAGAATTAATTATAAAATTAATTAATGCAACTTATATTTTTGAAATTTTGTAAAATAGACATCATTTTTGAATTCTGAATATCAATTATAGCTTAGGCTGAATTTTTGGCATTGTTCTGAAAAACTTCAATTTTTGATGAATAGTGAAACCACTAATGGTAGTTAAAAAACTAATTTTCTGTTTAAATGAAACACTACCACTTCTATGATTTTATTTTCAAAAATTTGACATACATGGTTTTCATTAAGAAGTAAACTATGGTTCAATGGGATTAAAATAATTTTTTGGTGAATAGTAACTTTTAAGTTTAATTATCGCGATTAAAGGTAATTAGTGAAATTTAAGGTAAAAATGGTATTATAAAAATATGAAAATCCCTTTACACTTATCCTACCCCTATTGGATGAGTCATGGCCGGCCAGGAAAATCCATGGGTCAACTTGGGGACCCCATGGAGCCACTTTGGTTGGAAAATGACATTAAAATGTTTTTATTTAATGTTAAAATAAAAATGTCACAAACATGAGTTGTTTTACTAAAACAATTTTTAAATGGGGTTATACAAGTCATATTTTTGACTATAAATATTCATTAGAAATAAAAAAAATATTTCCTACATAATGATAATTTTTTTATAATTTTTAGACAATAAATAAATTAAATTATTTATGACACCATGATGATGTAGTGATTACCTCATTAATTAACGATTTAAATAAAATAAAAAGATAATGTAAAATATAAGACATAAACTTGTCAAAAACCTATTGGATGAGTATATTTCGGACCCTTATCACCTTATCCTCTAAATATATAAGTGTGGAACCTTTAAAATTCGAAACTCATTATATAATAAAGTAACATTTCATGACTTTCCAAGAGTGCTCCTCCTCTCCTATTATAAAAGGCCCCCACCACTACCACCTTATTTACACCTTCAAGCCATTTGGATCGGCCAACGTCTGCCCAAATACTCTCCCAAATTTCCTCTCTTACTCTTAGAAGCCTCAATTTGGTCAGAATTCTTCCAAAGTAAGCCTTTGGCTCAAATCAAAAAGAGTTTCCCGATTAAAAGGTAATGTCGTCCTTATTCTCCTTTGTTTTATTCTGCTTCTCCAACCCCCTAAACTCTTTTTATTACTTTCATTTGTAACTAAAAAAGTATCTTCAATATATTAGTATGTTGTTATGAGAAATATTTGATTTACACTTACACACACCTTCGTCTAATGGTTAAAGAACATATTTTTTCTGTGGTTGGCGAATTTCTGACTCAGGAAATGATGGTTGTTCAATCTTCTTTTAACACCTCTCATGGTGGCCATTATGATGTCACTATTTTTATATATGATATATATTATGTTTTTGTTTTCCTTATGATTCTTTATTTTTAATATATGGCACGCCTTTATGATTTCCATTATGGGTAAACGCGATGATTTCATTTTAGGAAGTGCGGACTACCGCCCCCTCAAAGTGATTTGAATCGTTAATGCCATTTGTAGGATGTATAAAGGATGGTGTAAATGGTATTATATATTATATTATACTAGAAATATAGTATACCTTTATATATTTATAATTTCATTCCATTAAATACGAAATAGAAATGAAAGTAGCGTTCATGCGTACGTACGGCTTACCGTCTCCATGAACGGTGCATTTCATTTCTTACCTCTAAATGTTATGTAATATTATAAATTCATGTATATAATGGATATATATGATATATATGATATCTAAATCATGAATATAATTCTGGATATAATGGATATTTCACCACATGAACAAATTGTAATTATAAGAAGTTTTTTTTTGACTCAAGTACCAAAGATCGAAAAAATGACCGTTATTAACTTAAATAATCACATAATGTTCATAACATGGTAATAAGTGATATAAAAGGAATAATTAACATGAATAATGTTCTTAAGAAAATATAAATTAACTCTAGTTTATTATTCAGGAGATTAAAGAATGATCGAGTCAAGTCAGACACAAGGTAAGGGAACTTCTTAACCCAATTTCCATTTTTTGGGTTAATCTCCTACTTTAAAATTATGTCATGATATTATTATGTCCTATATTTTATTTTTACTTTCTTTATGTGTACTTATATTGAATACACATAATAGATCTATTTTATTTAAAAAAATTATCTTGGTAAGGACTTCGCCTCAATCTCCTTTCATTGAGGCATATTTTTTTTTATACACAACTTTATTTTATACGGTGTATAAACCCATTTGACTTTTATGTTTTTTTCAAAAGGAATATTTTTATACGAAGCGTTTTACTAAACGACAAAATGTAATGTTTTTTTTGTACGTATGCGGAAAAATGGCTTCTCCACCACCGTGACCATTATTTGATTTTCGGCTTCCTCTACAAGCCATAACTTTTTTTAAATGTAAAGTAAATACAAAGATTTAATTTTCTTTCATTTTGGTATTGAAAATGGTTTTGAAAGTGTTTTTATTATATCAATGTGTGGTATTGATATATTGTGATTGAAATTTGGAAATGTTATGTTTCCTTTATGCATGTTTTTGTGATACGATTATGTTATGGTTTATGATATATTTAAACCTGTTCATATGAGGAATGCATTGGACTTAATAAGTGACGGGTGGAGACTGTTATAGCTCCTCGATGCATCGGCAGGTCTCATGAGACAAACTAGTGTCTTGGCATGAGGCCTTGAAAAATTATTAGTTGTGTTCTTGGCACAAGGCCTTGGCTATGTGGTTATGATAGTCTGTCATTATACATTCCATCATTATGAAAGTGGTTATTGATATTTCATGTGATTATTCGACCAGTAGAATATCCATGTGAATAAGTAAATGGCATTATCTCATTTTATTTTTGCCATATTATTTTGAAGTTCATGTTAAAAGACTTTTGTTTTACTCATACATTACATTATATGTTAATGTTTATTTATGAAATCTTCCGCTATATTTTTATCCTCATTGAGCATCTGAGCTCACCCCTTCCATTGTTTTAATTTTTATAGGATGTTAAAAAGTATATTATGAATGACCTGCAAGGATAGTATGAGGGGATATGAATACAAGATGTTTTTGTAGTTTTTTTTACATTCTGATGTAATGTAAGACTTATGAATGTATCTAGTGTTTCCAAGACTACTAAACTAATTGACCTTTTGAGACTTGATCTTTTGTGATCATGCCAATGTTACACAATAATGCACCAACTCTGGGTAACTGGGGTCAGGGCATTACAGTTGGTATCAGAGGTAGTTTAGTAATAACCTTGAAAGCTAGATTTAGATAAACTCTGATTAGAGCACATAGCCCGAAGATAGACTTTGAGGATTAGTATAGAAGAACTTCCTAAAATTTTGGTATTATAGAGATTTTGTGAATTTTCATAGAAATACATCCCTATCTGTATATGAGCAGGTAGAGGCGGCTCTGGCACAGATTTACGTAGGGGTAAAACCCGAAAACACCGCTTTGAGCTAGACACGAATGGGAACTGGTGCACGACAATGGGCCTTGCTGCACTCTTGGTTACGACACTCCCGGGGGATATTTTTAGGATAATTATCATTTTTTTACAAACCATTATGAAGGGTTTATGAGTATATAATTCCTCAAAGAAAACGTTTTTTATGATTATGGATTATATCCATAAACCGTTCAATTTACATTAAGTATTTTACTAGTTTGGAATTATTCATTGTAATTCATAAACTAATCTAGTTTATGCCATTGTTTAGAAATGGCGCCTAGTGGAAGGAATGGAAACTATATCAATACACACACTCCATGTAGGGATTTTCCTCCTAATCAAGATAATTATTATGGAGCTAGAGATATAACTGGTGCTGATCATCTTATCACCATACTGGGACACCTCACTGAGGTTATGTATAATAACCTTACTCGTATGGAGCACCCTGATCCGCAATGTGGAGGATGAATGTTAGATCGTTTCATGAGGAAACAACAGCCAACTTTTAATGGGGTATAAATCCATTATTAGCTGAGCAATGGATAAACTCCTTAGAGAAAATATTCCACGCCTTGGGGAGTAGCGAAAGGGAGAAAGTTTTCATGACAGTTTACCGCCTTACTGGAGATGCCGATCAATGGTTTTCGCTGATTCAAAACACAAAGGAAGATGAAGAAGTATCAAGTATGGAATGGAGAGAGTTCAAAGAAATTTTCTTAGAGAAATACTTCCCTCGTGACCATAGAGCAGATATGGAAAGGCAATTTCTGAGTCTAAGGCAGAAGGAGGATGAGAATATCGCAAAGTATGAGGCTAACTTTACAAGGTTAGCGAGGCATGATCCAGATTATATACGTAACCCAAGAATTAAGATTGATCGTTTCTTTGATGGGTTAAAAATATTTCTCTGTTGAGCTTTAGTATCAAAATCCTTCTCATCATATGAAGATATTATCTCGTGTTCTATCAAGATAGAAAAGGAATTCTCTAAGTCTTATTACAATAAAGTAAACCAAGAGAAGAAGAGAACGGTGGAACAAGAGACAGATAAAGGGAAAAAGGGAAAGAAGGATTTTCCATTATGCGATAATTGTGGGAAGAATCACCCCAGTACATTCCTAAAAGGAATGGGAGTTTGTTATAAATGTGGAGAAAAAGGTCACCAGGCTCGTGATTGCAAGGGAAAGAAAGAGGCTATCAATGTTGAATGCTATAATTGTATAGAAATGGGGCATTATGCAAATGAATGTCCTATGCGTCAGGGAAACTTAACTCATAAAAGGCCAAGGGATCAAGGACATTCTTATGTTGTTACTACAGTTGAAGTGGAATAATTAATGTATTGGTGCTTTTGGACTCAAGGATTATATTCTGGTTATAAGGATAATGTGATATATATATAAGGATTGTACTATAGTACTTGTTGTTTTCATTATTGATTTAATATGATGAAGGTAATCATATTTTTAGTATGTGACAATAAGAGAAACATTACTTTGTTTGGGGAATCTGATGTTACAATTGAGTTTGGAATTTAGAGACCTTTTAGAGAAAGTCTGGGCAGAGGTATTTTGGATAACTATAAAGGTTGGAATGGATTAAGTTGAACCTTGGATAGTATTGTTTAAGGTTAAAACATATCTGAAGATTATTTTTGGAATATTATAATACTATAGTTTTAGGAAAAGGACAACCTGTAGGTTGGAGGATAACCCGTTGTGTCGAACAAAGATGCAGGAATCGAACCCACAACCATAGTGCAATAGGCCTTTATTACCTACAACTAGCCTACAGGAAGTCCCTAGTTATTACAAAATAGTTTTCCTATTCTAAATAGTATGTGTTAATATTTTGAACATTGTACGATTAAGATAAATATAATATTTTTTAATTCTATTATCTTTTTGAGTGAAAGATGAGTTTGTGGTAGAAATTAGTTGAAGGTTGAAACTCTACTTGTCAAGAATAAATATATATATACCTATATATTATTCTATGAATAAATTAATTCTTAAACTTTAGTAAAGGGATATTAAAACAAAAAATGTGTTATCCTAATACCTTATGTCTTGTTGAACTGATAATAATTTAAATCAACATAGATTGAAGGCTTTGAGGCCCTCAATTTTACACTTGTTTGTGATTGATGACCTCAATCACTCCCTAAAAATATTTACATTTTCCCCCAATTATATGTCTCTAATTTCCACCAATGTTCTCCTTATCAAGATCATAATTTGGTGGTGAATTTTTCAATTCCCTTTCCCTCTTATAAAGGCTAAATTTTATTAACCTTGTTTTCGATGTGGGTTTTCCAAAAAGGTATTTTATATTTTCAACCTTTTATTTTCAAATAAAAATTTCAAATTGGGAGGACTCAATTCATTTAAGGAGGGGATAATGTAACACCCCGGGCTTCCAAGATATGCTTCTCCTTCAATAATGCAATAGCTTTCATTGTACGCAAGTTTGAGATTCTAACACACTGTCACTAATCAAAATAGCCATTATGAATATTAATACCCAATTTTTTAAATTATATATATTTTATATTTCAAAATGGACTTCATTTTTAAATTTGGAATATCGAAATTAGCCTACATTGAATTTTTGGTATTTTTCTGAGAACATCCAATTTTTATGAATAGTGAAAAATACTTAAAAACAAATTTTTTTAAAAAAATAATTTATAGTGATAAATTATACTATTGAGTGGTTTTAAAGTGTAATTAGAATATATTTTCACCATTTTATCCAATTTTGTTCATTGGAATTAATTTCACTTTCAAATTGGACATAAACAATTGTCAGTCTTTTGATATATATTGTTTCTTAAAAACACGCTATTTGTTGTGACAGCGAGAATTAATTATAAAATTAATTAATTCAACTTATATTTTTGAAATTTTTCAAAATAGACATCATTTTTGAATTCGGAATATCAATTATAGCTTAGGGTGAATTTTTGGCATTATTCTGAAAAACATCAATTTTTGATGAATAGTGAAACCACTAAGTAGTAGTTAAAAAACGATTTTTTTGTTTAAATGAAACATTACCACTTCTATGATTTGATTTTCAAAAGTCCAACATACTTGGTTTTAATTAGGAAGTAAAATGTGGTTCAATGGGATTAAAATAATTTTTTGGTGAATAGTAACTTTTATGTTTAATTAATCGTGATTTAAGGTAATTAGTGGAATTTACGGTAAAAATGATATTATAAAAATATGAAAATACCTTTAAACTTGTCCTACCCCTATTTTATGAGTCATGGACGAACGTGGAAATCCATGGGTCAACTTCGGGACCTCATGGAGCCACTTTGGTTGGAAAATGACATTAAAAACTTTTTATTTAATGTTAAAATAAAAATGTCACAAACATGAGTTGTTTTACTAAAACAATTTTCAAATGGGGTTGTACAAGTCATATTTTTGACTATAAATATTCATTAGAAAGATAAAAATATTTCCAACATCATGATAATTGTTTTATAATTTTAAGACATTATATAAATTAAATTATTTATGACACCATAATGATGTAGCGATTACCTCATTAATTAATGATTTAAATAAAATAAAAAGATAATGTAAAATATAAGACTTAAACTTGTCAAAAACCTATTGGATGAGTATATTTCGAACCCCTATCACCTTATCCTAGAAATATATAAGTGTGGGACCTTTAAAATATGAAACTCATTATATAATAAAGTAACATTTCATGACGTTCCAAGAGTAACCCTCCTCTCCTCTAATAAAAGGCCCCCACCACTACCACCTTATTCACACCTTCAAGACATTTTTCTCTGCCAAATTCTTACCAAATACTCTCCCAACTTACCTCTATTACTCCTAGAAGCCCCAATTTTGGCAGAATTCTTCCCAAGGAATCCTTTGGATCAAATCAAAAAGAGATACCCGATTTAAAGGTAATGTCATCACTTATTCTCCTTTGTTTTATTCTGCTTCTCAAACCCCCTAAACTCTTATTATTCATTTATTTTGTAAATATAACAGTATATTAAATATAAAAGTATGTTGTGATGAGAATTATTCGATTTACAGTTACACACACCTTCGTCTAATGGTTAAAGAACATACTGTTTCTGTGGTTGGTGAATTTCTGCCTCCTGAAACGATGATTGTTCAATCTTATTTTAACACCTATCATGGTGACCATTATGATGAAAATATTTTTATATATGATATATATTATGTTTTTATTTTCCTTATGATTCTGAATTTTTCATTTATGGAACACCTTTATGATTTACATTATGGGTAAACTTGATGATTTCATTTTATGAAGTGCGAACTACTGCCCCCTCAAAGTGATTTGAATCGTTAATGCCATATGTGGGATGTATAAAGGATTGAGTAAATGGTATTATACATTATATTATACTGGAAATATAGTATACCTTTATATATTTATAATTTAATTCCATTAAATATGATATATAAATGAAAGTAGCGTTCATGCTTACGTACGGCTTACCGTCTCCTTGAATGGTGCATTTCATTTCTTACCTCTAAATGTTACGTAATATTATAAATGCATGTATATACTGGATATATATGGTATATATGATATATAAATCATGAATATAATTATGGATATAATTTATATTTCACCACATGAACAAATTGTAATTATAAGAAGTTTATTTTTGACTCAAGTACCAAAGATCGACAAAATGACCGTTATTAACTTAAATAATTACATAATGTTCATAACATGGTAATAAGTGATATAAAAGGAATAATTAAGATGAATAAGTTTCTTAAGAAAATAGAAATTAACTCTAGTTTATTATTCAGGGGATTAAAGAACGATCGAGTCAAGTCGGACACGAGGTAAGGGAACTTCTTAACACAATTTCCATTCTTTGGGTTAATCTCCTACTTTCAAATTATGTCATGATATTATTATGTCATATCTTGTATTTGTACTTTATTTATGTGTACATATATTGAATACACATAATAGATCTATTTTAATTAAAAAATGATCTTTATAAGGACTTCGCCTCAATCTCCATTCATTGAGACATATTTTGTTTTATACACAACTTTCTTTTATACGGTGTATAAACCCCTTTGACTTTTATGTTTTTTCAAAAGGAATCTTTTTATACGAAGTGTTTTACTAAATGAAAAAATGGAATGTTTTTTTCGTACGTATGCGGTGACAATGACTTCTCCGCCACCGTGACCATTATTTTATTTTCAGCTTCCTCTACAAGCTATAACATTTTTTAAATGAAAAGTAAATACAAAGTTTTAATTTTCATTCATTTTGGTATTGAAAATGGTTTTGAAAGTTTTTTTATTATATCAATGTGTTGTATTGATATATTTTGATTGAAATTTGGAAATTTTATGTTTACTTTATGCATGTTGTATGTGATACGATTATGTTGTGGTTTATGATATGTTTAAACCTATTCATATAAGGAATGCATTGGACTTAATAAGTGATGGGTGGAGCCCGCTATAGCTCCTCGATGCATCGGAAGGTCTCATGAGACAAACTAGTGTCTTGGCACGAGGCCTTGACAAAATCTTATTTGTGGTCTTGGCCCTAGGCCTTGGCTATGTGGTTATGATAGTCTGGAATTATGCATTACATCATTATGTGATTATTCGACCAGTAGAATATCCATGTGAATAAGTAAATGAAATTATCTCATTTTACTTTTTCCATATTATGTTGAAGTTCACGATTAAAATTATTTTGTTTTAGTCATACTTTACCTTAAATGTTTATGTTTATTTATGAAAGCTTCCACTATATTGTTATCCTTACTGAGCATCTGAGCTCACCCCTTCCAATGTTTTAATTTTTCCAGGATGTGAAGAAGTATATTATGAAAGACCTGCAGAGATAGTATGAGGGGATATGAAGACAATATGTTGTTGTAGGTTGTTTTACTTTATGATGTAATGTAAGACTTATGAATGTATATAGTGTTTCCAAGACTACTAAACTAATCAGTCTTTCGAGACATGATCTTTTGTGATCATGCCAATGTTACGCAATAATGCATAGACTCTCGGTAACTGGGGTCAAGGCGTTACATTTTTCTTGAGATGGAATGATTTTTTCAGCAACTAATAAAAAGGGTGGACATTTTTGAGAGGGGGTCACAAATTTTCAAATATGAAACATTAATGTTTTTAACTATTTTTTTGGAAAATTATAAATATAATTATATAAAAAATTGTTTTAAAACTAGATAGCAGGGTGTTTTTGCATATAACATGGGTGAATATTTTTGTATTCATGATTTCAATTAAATGTATATATCATTGTTTTACAAACCCTTATGTATGCAGTGGGTTTTTTTATCATTTTCATAATGTATGTGTTTCTTTTGTCATTCTTTTTTCTTATCTCACATTTATTATAATCATCATTGTTTTGTATAGTGAAACCATGGGAGAATTTCACTGGCTTAGATTATTGTATTTTACATTATTTTTTAACGGTTTATTTTGGGTGATCTATTATATTAATAGCATTGGAACGCCCTGACCATAGTTACCCAGAGTCGGTGCTTTATGAGATAACATTGGCATGATATAAGGAATCATGTCTCGAAAGACCAATCCGTTTAGTATTATTGGAGACAATATACAGACATAAGTTCAACATTACAACTTGAAAATAACTACAACACTAATTTATTCGATTAAAAACATCCAATACCCCTAGATTATTCTTGAAAGTCACTCATAACTAACTACTTCATATCCTTAAAAAATGAATCATAAGAAAGGGGTGAGATCTAACGCTCAGTAATCATAAGCAATACAACGGAAGATAACCTAAACATTAGGGATGATGAATAATTCAAAACACATGCCTTGACAAATACTAAACATGAAGACTTTATTACAAGAATATGAGATAATTAAATAATTCCATAATAAAACATAGTCATGGGTATTATACTAGTCTAATAACCACATAAAACATCATTATTATTTTCCTAATGAGGTAATGTATAATGCTGGATATTCTAAAACATTTTTTCAAGGCCTTAGATAAGACGTCTAAAAATTATTAAGGCCTCAGCCAAAAACATATATCAAATTGGGAAAGGCCTTGGCCAATTCCATATCTAATTGTCTCATGAGAAATACCGATGTACCGGGGAGCTATAGTGGGCTCCACCCGTCACATACTAAGTCCAATACATTCCTCATATGAAAAGTTTGAAACATAACATCAACATTTGAATTAAAACTAGCATAGGAAATGTTAATACTTTAACCATAAATAATGAATAGTATAAAAATAACACATCCACAATCAAAAATATCACAAAACTCTCGATACAATATGGAATATTTTTATCATAATAAATTAACTTCAAACAAGTTTTAAATCTGTCAAAGGATGTTAACATAGATGAAATGAAAAGTATTTGAAAGAAATTCCTATTTCAATTTTGAAACCATTTGAGAGTCACATAATTATAGAAGAAAACATTTATTTTGAAAATATTCTTATAAGTTTGTAAGGGAAGTTTAAATGATGTTATAATCGTTGAAAATAGTCTCACATGTCGTATAAGTTAAAAAACATTCTTACCATAATTTTGTAAAAAAGGTCATAAAGTACCTTGTTTGGAAATCGACAGAAAGATTACTTTCAAAACATATAACGTAAAATAATGGTATAAATGACTTTAAACCATAGTCTAGTAAATAGTAAAAATGTTTTGAAATACATTTCTAAGAAAACATGGATGTGGATGATAAAGAGGTCTCAGTAGATACTTACGTAAAAACCACCTCAGATAATAAAGAGATTGTGAAATTAACCCTTACCATGTAATTTTCCTTAGTCGATAGTATGTTAACATCATGTATAACAGTTAAAACATTGTTATTAAATTATAAAATAACTATATACATAAATATTTTATCATATATGATCCTCTAATATATCTTTGTTAATAATATTTTAGTAATATTATCATTTTAGGTGTTAACTAATTCATTTCCTTTTATATGCTTGGTTACGTAAGACATGTTTGTTATAAATAGGATGTATTTGATTCATATATAGAATTATATTATGTTAATAAAAATTATTTTTAAACATTATGGATACGATGTATTTGATTCAAATAATGAGGTGTTTGAATAATAAACTACACCACGACGTGGAGACGGTAAGCCGTACGTATGCACGTATGGTGACTATGTCATTCATATGATGGATAGAATAATGAATATGGTCGTACCATTTTTATAATAAAATGATAGTATATAGAATATACTATTTTTATTATTTTTTAATTGAAACAACAAAGAAAGAGGAAGTGGAAGAAGAAAAGAACTTGAAAGAGGTGATGAAATATTTACCTCTTCTTCGGGTTCTTCTTTTTTATTTGAAAAAAGGTATCTTAGGTTGGATTTATGACCAAAGGAAGGCCTATAGGATGAATGGAGGAATGTTGGGAGGATATTCGGGCAGGGTTTGGACGAGTCAAATGGCATTGGAGGTGTGAAATTAATAGAAGGGTAAGTCCCCATTTATAAGAGAGGTGAGGGTCACATTAGGAAAATCTTGAAATATTATTTTATAATAAAATCAATTTCGTTTTCTAATGGCTCAAAAATGATTTATTTAGAGGATAAGTTAGGTATGGGTCGAAAACCTCTCAACCAATAGGTTTTAGATGGGTTTAGGTCACCATATTAACCTTATATTTTATATTTAACTCTTAGTTTAACAGTTTGACAGTTACCATGTCTCTTTGTATTTTTATATTATATGGTTATTAAAAATATTATAAACATCCAAGAGAACCCTAAGTTGTTAATTATTAATATAAATAATCTTATCTATGTCCTTTTGATGAACCTTAGATTTTAAGGAATTTTATATCAATTAATAATATAGTATAAGTTTTAAAAACTCAATTATTTCAATTTTGACACTATTTGGTATTTGATTTTTTTTGAAATCCATTAAAACTATTTCACGTAAAATAAATTTTATTTAACCAATCCTTACATGTAATATTAAACTATAAAATTAGTGTAATTTATCATAAGTCTAAATTTACATTTATTTGGATATTTATAAAATCAATTATTTTAATATTTCATTAATAAGGTAATTATTGCATCATCATTGTGTCATAAATAAATTAAATTATTTAACTTGTAAAATTTATAAAAAATATACCATTATGTTGGAAATATTTTTATATTCCTAAATAATATTTATAGTGAAATTTATATTGTGTTTTACTCTATATTAAAAATGGTTTAGTAATTAAACTTTGAATTTAACTCTATTAACTCTTCTTCAAATAAAATAAATATAAATTTCATATTCTAATCAAAGTGGACCAAAGGAGATCATATATTATTAATAATGTTGTTTTTGTTTCTAATTACACTTATCCAATAGAATTAGTACATGTTTTAGGGTAATTATGATATAATTTTTACCCTTAATTTTCCTATTTACTTTTAATTGTGGTAAATAAAAGTCAAAAGATAGTATTCACAAAAATTATTTTCATCTTATTGAACCAAATTTTACTTATTTATATTAACCAAGTATCTCATATTTTTGAAATTCAACTCACAGAAGAAGTAAAATTAAGTTTTATGTAAATTTTCAAATGCTCCTAGGATGTGGGTAAGAGACGGTAAAAATTTCAATAAAATTTTTATATATCTAAACATATTATAAAATGACTCCAATTAATATAATTAAACTTATATAGGTATTATGTATCTATTTTTACAATCAAAAAATTTAAATAAAATAAATAATTATTTAAATAAAAAGTTGGTTTTAACCAATAACGATGTGTTTTTCACTATTCATCAAAAATTGAAAGTTTTCATAAAAATAAAAAAAGTCACCTTGATCTAATATTGATATTCCAAATTCAAAAATGATGTCCATTTTGAAAAATAAAATTTATATAATTTCAAAAAAGTGGGTATTACTATTCATAACGGCTAGTTTTATTGGTCGCAGTGTGTTAGAAACTCGAAGTGATGTACAATGAAATCTATTGCATTATTCAAAGGGAAACATACCATGGAAGCTTGGAGTGTTACATTCTTAACTATTTCAAATAATTTCATCCTATAAATTTCTAGTATACGACCACACAAAAAGATTTGGGTGGTTCTTTATCATAAATTCCTCTGGTTCCCACGTCTCCTCTTCTATCTTATGGTTTCTCCATAGAACTTTTACTAGACGAGACGTCTGTTTTATAAACACTTGTTCTTTGTTATAAAAAATCTTTACATGATTTTCACAATAAGACAAATTATGTTCCAGTTTAATTTCATCTTAGTTTAGTACATGTGTTGGGTCAGGCATGTATTTTCTCAATAGTGATACGTGGAAATCATCATGAACTTTGGAGAGACTTGGTGGAATTTCCCAATGGTAAGCTACAACCCTAATTAATTCTAAAATTTCTAAAGGTCTGATGTACCTATGACATAATTTTCCCTTCTTACTGAATGGTATAACTCTATTACATGGAGATAACTTGAAGAAAACATGATCTCCTACATGAAATTCCAAATCTTTCCTTTGTTTATTGGCATAGCGCTTCTACCTACTTTGATCTACATTGATGTGGGTTTGGATAATCATCACTTTTTTCCATTGTTTCCACAATAATTTATGGGCCTATGAGTTTTCTTTGACCAACATCATCCCAACAAGTTGGTGTGTCACATCTCTTTCCATATAACGCTTCATATGGTGCCATATGAATATTTGAATGGAAGTAATTGTTATAGGAAAATTCTACCGGAGGTAAATATTGATCCCACATACCTTGAAAGTCAAGTGGGAAAGATATCAAAATGACTTCTAAGGTTTGAATAGTCCGTTCTGATTGTCCATTAGTTTGTGGGTGGTAGGCAGTGCTCAAACGAAGTTCAGTATTCAGATATTTCTGAAGAATTTTCTAGAGTCTTGATGTAAAATGGGGATCATGATCAGAAACAGTCAATAGGGTTACTCCATGAAATCTTAAAAGTTCATTAATATACAGTCTTTCTAAACAATCACGTGGTAAATCTTCTCTTAAAACAAGAAAATGTGCTGACTTGGTAAAAGATCAAAAATGACCCATATTGCATCATTCCTTCAAGGAGACTTTGGTATACCCATGATGAAGTCTATCGTAATATCATTCCATTTCAACTCGGGTATGGTAAGAGGTTTCATGACCCCTCTAGGATGTTGTCTTCCAGCTTTCACTTGTTGTCAAACCATACATCTTAACACAAAATCTGAAATCTCTCTTTTCATGTTATCCCACAAAAAATGTTCCATCAAATATCTATACATCTTGGTGTTCCCAGGGTTTATATAGAAATTGGAGATGTGAGCATCATCAAACAATTTTCTTTTTAGATCAGGTATATCGATAACACAAAGTCTCTTCTCAAATTTCAAAATTCATTCTTCATTTATGAAGTCACTCAATCTCCCATCATTTACATAATTAATCTTTATTCAAAACTCCCCATCATTAGTCTAATAACTCTTTATCATTTCACGTAAAGATGGTTTGGAAACAATTTGAAAAGGTATTGTGTTTCACCTTCCATGGTTATTCTCATGTCCATATTCACCAGATCCATGAAAATATGATCTCTTTCAACTCTCATCTTGTTCAAAACACCATTATCATTTCTACTCAAAGAATCTGCCACATTATTTTCCTTCCCCTAGTGGTAGTGTATAGTGAAATCATAATCCTTGAGTAGTTTAGGCCATTGTATTTGCCTCATGTAGACTTAGTTCTGTGAGAAAATATACTTCAAACTCTTGTGATTAGTATAAATCTCACATTTTTCACCATAGAGATAGTGTCTTTATATCTTCAGACCAAAGATTACAGATACTAACTCTATATCATGAGTGGGATAGTGTTGGTCATGATTTTTTAGTTGTCGTGATCCATAGGCAAAAACACTATCATTTTTTATAAAGACACAATCAAGTCCTTTCTTTGAAGCATCACTATAAATAACAAACACATCGTTCTCTGATGGTAGAGTCCTGATAGGATCATTAACTAACCTTTTATTTAGTTATTCAAAACATTTTTCACACTCTTTAGTCCAAAAAAATTTAACCCCTTTACGTGTGAGCTTGGTTAATGGGTTAGACAACTAGGAAAAATTCTGGACGAAACTTCGATAATAACCTGCTAAACCAATAAAACGGTGTGCCTCAGATATACTCGGCAGTGCTGGCCATTCTAGTATTGCCTTGGTCTTTGAAGGATCAACAGATATTCCATCCTTAGAGACAATATTTCCAAGAAAGGAAATCTCTTGAAGCTAGAATTCACACTTGCTAAACTTCCCATATAATTCCTTTCTTTTAAGACTCTTCAAAATAATGCGCAAGTGATTTTCATGATATTTGTAGCTTTTGGAGTATACAAAGATATCATAAATAAATACCACTACATATTCATCAAGATATTCCTTGAAAACATTATTCATTAGATCCATGAAGACAAAGGGTGCAATATTCAATCAAAAATGCATTACTGTAAACTCGTAATGCCCGTACCTGGTTCAAAATGTTGTTTTCAGAATGTCTTCCTTCTTCACACACAACTGATGATATCCAAATCAAAGGAAAATCTTGGAAAAATATATAACTCCTTGAAGTTTGTCGAATAAATCATCACTTTGAGGTAGGGGATACCTATTCTTTATTGTTATAGCATTGATCTCTCTATAGTCAATGCACAACCTCATAGATCTGTCTTTCTTCTTAACAAAAAGGATAGGGGCTCCCCATAGAGAAACACTAGGGAGAATAAATCCCTTATTACTCAATTCCTCTAGTTGTTTTTTTAGTTCCACTAATTCCATAGTGTCTATTCTATAATGGGTCCTTGATATGTACCTTGAACTAGGAATTAAATTAATGGAAAACTCAATTTCTCTTTTTGGAGGATGTCTAGGTAAATCCTCTAAAAACACATCAAAAAATTCTTGCACAATAGGTACATCCTCTATTTGAACATTATTTTCCTAAGTCATAATTATTTCATTGTCGTCCACCCCATTAATTGAATTTAGTAGAGCTACTAGGGGTGGACCTATATAAGAATCTAATGGTGACGTTTCTGCTCTAAAGATAAGGTACTCCATATCATTATTGAGAATTGTAACCTCCTTCTTCTTATAATAAATTTTCACATCATGGTCCGAAAGAAAATCCATACCAAGGATTATATCAAATTCAATCATGGGTATGACGATTAGATCAGAAGATAAATATCATTTATATTCCTTAATGGGGACTGATTCACAAAACATTGTTATAATGATACTTCCCTTAGGAGTTTTGACTGACAACTACATTGTTAAATAAAATTGGAAATATCTAGTTTCTTTAGAAAACTAGGAATATATGAAACAATGAGATGATCCAGAATCAAATAAAGCATTGGCTAAACTTGAGGAAACCATTAAATTACCTGCCACCATGTCTTTCGAAGCTTCAACCTCAGCAGTAGTGATCGTATAAGCTTGGCCTTAATCCCTTGGTCGTTTCTGAGGTATGTTTCCTTAATGCTTAGAACATTCATTTTCATAACGTCCCATATCCCTGAAATTATATCATTGAGCATTGGTAGCTTCTTTCTTCCCCTTAAAATCACTAGAAATATGGATTTGTTTCCCATATTTGTAGCATACTCTTTTCCCTTTTAGATAGGCACCATGGTGCTTCCTTCCAAAATTATCACAGGGTGGAAATTCCACACTTCCCTTCTTCCCTGTTTCCTTATTTCCTTTACTAGAGTGTTCAATAGATCTCTTCTTCTCTTAATTTTCTGTAAAGTCATAAGACCTAGAGAATTATTTTTCAATCTTGATAGCACATAAGACAATATCTTCACACGATGAGATGGATTTTGAGACTAAAGGTCAACGGAGAAATGGTTTTAACCCATAAATGAAACTATCAATATTACTTCTTGGGTTACATATATAATCTGCAGCACTCTTTTCTAACCTTGTAAAGTTAGCTTCATACTTTGCGACTTTCTCATCCTCCTTTTGACTCATACTCAGAAAGTGTCTTTCCATATCTACTCGTTGGTCACGAGGAATGTTTTTTTCTACAAAAATCTCTTTAACTCCCTCAGTTACATACTTGATACATCTTCATCCTCCATTGTTTTTTAAATTAATGACCACCATTGATCTGCATCTCTGGTGAGGTGATAAACTGCCATGACAACTTTTTCCCTTTCGCTACTCCACAAAGCATAAAATATTTTCTCTAAGGAACTTATGCATTATTTAGCTACAAATGGATTTGTATACCCATTGAATGTTGGTGGTTGTCTCCTCATTAAGAGATCTAACATTGATCATTTGCATTGGGGATCTGGGTGCTCCATACAAGTAAGGTTATTATTCATAACCTATGTCAGTTGTCCTAGTCTGGTGATAAGCTGATCAGCACCATTTGCATCACCAGCTCTGCTATAATTATCTCGAGAAGGAGGGAAATCCATACATGGATTACGTGGGATGATACAGTTTCCATTCCTTCCACTAGGCACTATTTCTAAACAATGGAATACAATATATTAGTTTTTGAACAGCAATACATAATTCTTAACTTTTAAAACACTTAACATAAATTCAATAGTTTATGTATATAATCCATAATCATAAAAAAATTTCTTAGAAGAGATATATACTCATAAATTATTCATAATGGTTTTTAAATAAAATGATAATTCTCCTAATCATATCCCCTAGGAGTGTCGTTATAAGCCCCCAACCTTAAACCATACTTAATCTTGAGTTATTACAAGATTACACATTGAGGATCTTTATAGGTTTATAGTTTTAGAGAATTAGGAAATAACTATTACATCTCAAAATATTACAAAGTATAAACATCTACAAAGTTTCCATAAAATAAAAAATCCTAAAAAGAAACATGTCTAGTTCCATGTTTTAGGTAGCATGACTTTCCCATGATCACATCCTTGACACTATTCCATGTTAAGTCCTGTGAAAAACATTTCAAAAACTTGGGATGAGCATAAAAAGCTCAGTAAGGGATACAGAAAGAATGAAAACTGTTAGTTTTTCAAAACGACAAGTAAAACATGTATACTTTATCAAAGTAATAATTTTCACCTTTTCGAAGTAGTAAAAACTCTTCACTGAATAAAAGTTCATTACATACCCTTCTGTAACCAAAAGATTAACATAAAACCCATATAAAGATCACATAACATATAAAGGTAACTTGGGACATAAACATACTTAAGTGGAATAACCATAAGGTAAACTTCCACACATATCACTTAATGGAATATCCATTCGGACAACTTCCATACAAACTTAATGGAATATCCATACGGCCGAATTCCATACCCAATGCATTGGAGGTTATAAAGTAACCACCCGTCTTGGTATTCAAGGCATCACCCGTCATATGGTTTATCACGTAACCACCCATAAAATTTCCAAGTACCATTATAAAATTATAACACATAAAACCAACATAAAATAATGATAACATTTCCACATTTCAATCACAATATATCATTTATATATATTTACATAATAGAATCTTTAATCAAAACCCTTTTCAATACCAAAATACAAAAGAAATTATATGGTATTTATTTTATTTTAAAAACATTGCGGCTTATTGAGGAAGCCAAAGATCAAATAATACTTGCGGCGGCGGAAAAGGTCATTGTCACCGAGTACGTAAAAAAGAAACATTCCTTTTTCCGTTTAGTAAAACACTTCGTAGATAAAAGATTCCTTTTGAATAAACGTAAAATTCAAAGGGGTTTATACATCGTATAAAATCTGGTTGTGTATAAAACAAAATATGCCTCAATGAATGGAGATTGAGACGAAGTCCCTTACAAAGACGGTATCCTTAGTTTAAGGATAAATCAATTACATAATTATGTGTGACAAACGAATACACCCAATATAAGTGGATATTAAGTGTACAACAATCAGAGGTTATTCACACATATTCATAGAATGACATATCTAAGGAGTACAAGATTATCCCATAGAATCAAATTTGGGTTAAGAAGTTCCCTTGCAAAAATATGACAGCCTAATGGCGTCACTACAAAATTCAGAAAATGAGTTGATGAGAAATAAAAAGGGTATCTCGTCACTTAGACATAAAATTTACATCAATAAGGATATATGAGGACATATCCCAACATAAAAATATGTGAATTAAAAGACCCAACAAAATAAGTCTTTTAAAAATAGGAGGGTGAAAGGTTCCCTTACCGACATGGGTATCTTTCGAGACATGCACCCCGTGAAATAAGGACAATACAACATTGATGTAAATACTCATAAATGAGATTATATTACACAATGAGTAAAATAATGGGCAGTACATACACCAATCAAAGGAAATTGTGGCGAATGTAGCATAAATCGCACAGGAATAAAATTGAGATGAAAAATCCCTTACGAAAACTCGGCAGCCTAATGGCGCCACATAAAACATACAAAAATGGATTGATGAGGTCAAATAGGGTCCCTAATCATATTAAAATAAAGTTTACAGAAAGAGGAATATAAAATAACATCCCCCAACATAACAAATATGAGCTTAAAATAAGTGACATAAAGGAGAGTACTTGTAAAGAAAGAGAGAGGTTAGATCTCTTACGAAAATTCGACAGCCTAACGGCACCAATCAAAACTTCCAAAATGGATTGATGAGATAGAATAGGGTCTCTAGTCATATTAACATAGAAATTAAAGTAAGAGTAATATAAAAGAACATCCCAATAACAAGAAAGATGATCTTTAAAAGGAATGACATAAAAGAGCGTACTTAAAAAGAAAGAGAGGAGTAGGATCCCTTACCTCGGGTCCGACTTGACTCGATCGTTCTTTAATATCCTGAATAATAAACTTGAGTTAATTTATACTTCATTAAGAACCTTTTTCAAGCTAATTATTCCTTTTTTATCACTTATTTCCATGTTATAAACAATATGTAATCATTAAGTTAATAATGTTTGTTTTGTCGATATTTGGTTCTTAAGTCGAAGGTGGACTTCTTACAATTACATGTTGTTTGTGTGGTCAAAGGTTCATTATATGCAGAATGACATTCCTGATTTGGATATCATATATATCCAGCATATACATGTATTTATAATATCACATAATCATTTAGAGTAAAGAAATGAAATGCACCGTTCATGGAGACGGTAAGCCGTACGCACGCATGAACGCTACTTTCATTTATATTTCAAATTAATGGAAATAAAACTATATTAGAGGTATGTATATTTTAATTCCAGAATTATATTAATCATTTAGATGTAAAATAAATCATATATATCCATTATATATATTTACTCATAATAATACATTAGATTTGGGGATAAGAAATGAAATGCATCGTTCATGGAGACTGTAAGCCGTACGTACGCATGAACGCTACTTTCATTTCTATCTCGTGATTTAATGGAAAGAAAATAATAATGATATAAAGGTGTATTATAATTCCAGTATAAAATCATATATAATAACTCTAAATCCATCCTTTATACATCCCACATATGGCATTAACGAATCACATCACTTTGAGGGGGCGGTAGTCCGCACTTCCTTAAATGAAGATACCGCGTTTACCCATAATGGAAACCATAAAAGTATGTCATAAATAAAAAATAAATAAGCTTAATTAAAACATAAACATATTATATATCATATATAAGTATAGTTTCATCTTAATTTCCACCTTTGAAGGTGTTAAAAGAATGTTGAACAATCATCATTTCGGGACGCAGAAATTCGCCATCCACGGAAACAATATGTTCTTTAACCATTAGATATTGGTGTCTGTAAGTGTAGCTCGAACACTTATTATAAAAACATCCTAGTATATTGAAGATACTGTAGTTGTTACAAAATAAATTAATAAAAAGCGTTTAGGGGGTTGGAGAAGAAAAATAAAACAAAAGGACTCAAGTGAAGACATTACCTTAAAATCGGGTAACTCTCTTAGATTTGAGATCAAAGGCTTCCTTGGGAAGACTTATACCCAAAGTGAGGCATCAAGGAGTAATATAGGGATGTGGAGACACAAAGTGGGTAGGGGTTGGCTGAGACAAATTCTTTTGAATTATGGGTAAGAAGGTAGAGGTGGGGGACTTTTATAAGAGGATAGGAGGGGCACTCTTGGAAAGGTATAAAATGTAACTTTACTTTCAAATGAGTTTCACATTTTAATGGCACCACATTGATGTGTTTCGAGGATAAGGTGATAAGGGTTCGAAATCCACCCATCCAATAGGTTTTGGACATTTTTAGGTCTTAGATTTTACATTATCTTTCCATTTTATTTAAATCCTTTATAAATGAGGTAATCGTTGCATCATCATGATGTCATTAATAATTTAATTTATTTAAATTATAAAAATTATAAAAAAAATATCATAATGTAGGAAATCAATTTATATTTCTAATGAATATTTATAGTCAAAAATATGACTAGTATACCCCCATGTAAAAATTATTTTAGTAAAACAACTCATGTTTGTGTCATTTTTATTCTAATATTAAATAAAAAGTTATTTATGTCATTTGCCAACCAAAGTGGCTCCATGGGGTCCCCAAGTTGACCCATGGATTTTCCTGGTCGGAAATGAAACATCCAATGAGGTTAGGATATGTTTCAATGTCATTTCGTATTATTAAATCATTATTTTTACCTTAAACTACACTAATTACCTCTAATTGCAATTAAAAACTTAATAAGTTACTATTCACCAAAAAATTAATTTAATCCCATTGAACAACATTTCACTTCTTAATTATAACCATGTATGTCATATTTTTGAAATTCAAAACACATAAGTGTTAATATTTCATTTAAACGAAAAATCAGATTTTATAAGTACCACTTAGTGGTTTCACTATTCATCAAAAATTGAAGTTTTTCAGAAAAATACCAAAAAATCACCCTAAGCTATATTTGATATTCTAAATTCAAAAATGAAGTCTATTTTACAAAATTAAAAACATATAAGTCACATTAATTAATTTAATAATTAATTCCCGCTGTCATGACAAATAGCGTGTTTTTATGAAACAATAAGTATTAAAAGATTGACACTAGTTTAAGTCTGATTTCAAAATGAAATTTATTCCAAAGACCACTATTGGATTTAATGGTAAAGATATATTCTAATTTCACTTTAAAAACAATTAAAAATATAATCTAATCATATAAATAAATTAGATTAAAAAGAGGTTTTGAATTAAAATACAACATTTTACACTATTCATTAAAAAATGAACTTTTTCGGAAAAATACCAAAAATTAACCCAAGGTAAATTTCAATGTCCCAATAATAAATAATATGTTTATTTTGAAAAATAGAGATTATAAAATTTTCAAAAAGTGGATTTAAAAGGGGTTCGCCATCAAAAGGTGGTTAATCGACCTTTTAAAGAATATTAGAATGTTTACGCTTAAAAACTGGATTCATTTTCATTTTTAATCCTCTAACATTTATTGTTAAGAGTAAAAATATTTGAAAAACATATATAATCATTTTTTAGTTAGTTCTGTTCATTCCCGCAATTACAACGGCTAGGCGTTAACTACCATTTAAAATAATATTATTTTTTTATTAGAGTGCAACGTAAGATTCCCAAGAAACTCGTTGTTGCGTATTGGGTACGCCATCGAGCATAGAATCCCCTTTAAAGTAATATTAATATTTTATTCACAAATATGGATAAATATAAAGATGTCATATTCTTTATTTACCTTGGGTGTTACATCCTTCCCCCCTTTTGGGAATTGCGTCCTCGCCATTTTAAAATTGGGCTTGGAAACATCCTTGAAAGTCCCACATCGGAACAAGAGTCGGTAAAACAATCACTTTAAAATAAAGAAAGATAAGTACAAAGGTCACTCAAGTTAACCCATACTAGGATTCCAAGTATGAAAATATGTACATGGAAGAAAAAAACAAAGGGTCATGTTCTGATGGAGAGTGATAGAAAACATGTTTAGGAGAAAGTTAACCACAAGAAAATCACAAACTTCTGATGGGTTAAACGGTATTCGATTCCCCATTAGGAAAAGCTAATAGACAACATTTTTGTTTTTAGTTACTTTTTATTGACGAATTTATTCATAAGGAAACATAATCACTTATCATGTTGACTTTCAAATTTTATTAGATTCCTTACACAAACTCATAGTTTCTCCAAAAGACGAGTATTCAGGAAGACTTGTTCACATTAAGAGTACTATAATCATCTTCTAGAGAATAACCTAATCCACAAAAGATAACTATATACTTCCCATTTCTTTAGACTTTAACCAAAACCAAAACCAAAAAGTTTAGTACAAGATCAGATAATCCAGAAAAAGATAACCCTTTATAAAAAGAAAATCTATTCTTAATCTCTAAAATTTTTCCAACAAAACCCAAAGTTCAACAAGGACCATTCGATAATTTTGTCCATAAAATTCTTCAAAGTAAACCAAACTAAGATTGAAACCCAAATATTTTAAGGATTTAGTCACACAGTCTTCCAAGTTAAATCGTAACATTTATCTCCAAACAACATCAGTTTCTCTTAATGTCTCGTATTTAAAAGTAATTAATCTAATCACATATCCTCCATGATAGGTTAATAAATATCCATAGATAACCCAAAATGAACTTACTCATAATTCATAAAATCATCTAACTAAAAATAATCAGTCAAACTAACCAGGGACTTCACGTAGTCCAGTGGTAGGCGATAAATACTAGTTGCACTTTGGTTGTGGGTTCGATTCCCACAGCTTTGTCCGACGCGATGGGTTGTCACACAGTCTGTATGTTTTCCATTTTCCAAAACTATATAATTCTCAAATCATTCCCCAAAAAGAGATAAAATCATAAAAAATAACCATAACATAATTTAACCACAATTTTATCTCAAGACTTTCACTTCCATCATAACATATAGTAACCCATAATTACCTCAAAAGTAAGGATCATATAAACCCAAATGGTTCTTTATAACTATGTCCACAAAACAACAAATAACTTTTCCTTGAATAAAATTTTCATATATTAAACATCAGGGTTACACATACTATAAAAAGTCTTCTAATGTAACCCCATAATCAAAAGAGACTTAATACTCTTAAGAATTTCACCATAACTCTTGAAGCCCTTATATGTTGACATCTTACTCATTCAACATTATTCATGATCCATTAACCATTCCATTAGAACTTATTCTGAAATACTTCTTTCCTACAAACAAAATCATGAATCATATCTTAAGATTCCAAAATAGGAAGACAATAGTTATGAAATAATCCATACCATTGATTGGTCATTTTCAGTTTCTTCATACTCAATCAGAATGGAATTAGGTATTGGTAAACGAACAGGTGTACGATCTTGGTGATCCCATCCACGAAACTTCTTCATAGGACATGTGTTTTCATAATGACCATGCACACCACATTTAAAACATTCAACTGATCCCTCATAAAGAACTTCTTTCCCTTTACTCGAGTCAACTGGATGCTTCCTTTTTCCATGGAAGGTTCTTGATTTTTGACCTTCATTTCCACATCTATAGCATATTTCTGTCCCTTTGAAACATTTTCCTAGGTGTTTCTTTCCACATTTTTGACACATAGGTTTTTGAACACACTTACCCTTATGATTATTACCTGTAGTTCCGCAGGGATTTGTTTCTCGCATATATGATGCTTTAGATAAATCACCAAGGTTTTGGTGGTCAATCGTGACTCCAGATAGTTGGTTGAGGATAATCACAAGAGTTCTCATTGTAGCTCCCATATCATTCAGTTTCTTGCTCAAAAAACTCTAATAGTTTCCTTCACATCCACTGTTAATTTGGTGCCTGCTAGATCCAGCCATTTACTAAAACAAAAAAGGTCAGTGTGAGTATATCAACAAAACCATCATGTACTAATGAGGAAGATAAACACTAAGATATACTTACTCATTCACTTTATATAAACTAGGACTCTTTCTGAAATCCTAACCATTATGGTAATTTCACTTATGCTTAAAGAATACCCTAACCTCTAATGTTATCTAAACTGACCTTTGATACCAACTATAATGCCCCAGCCTTAAACCTTACTTAATCTTGAGTTATTAGAAGATTACACAGTGAGGATCTTTTCAGGTTTAGATTTTTAGGGAATTAGGAAATAACTATTACATCTCAAAAGATTACAAAGTAGAAACTTCTACAAAGTTTCCATAAAATAAAAACTCATAAAAATAAAATGTCTAGTCCCATGTTTTAGGTAGCATGACTTTCTCTTGATCCCATCCTTGAAACTATTCCACGTTAAGTCCTGTGAAAAACATTTCAAAAACTTGGGATGAGCATAAAAAGCTCAGTAAGGGATACACAAAGAATGAAAACTGTTAGTTTTTCAAAACAACAAGTAAACCATGCATACTTTATCAAAGTAATACTTTTCACCTTTTCAAAGTAGTAAAAACTCTTCACTGAATAAAAGTTCTTTACTTACCCTTATGTGACCAAAAGATTTCCATAAACCCATATAAAGATCACATAACATATAAAGGTAACTTGGGACATAAACATACTTAAGTGGAATAACCATAAGGTCGACTTCCACACATATCACTTAATGGAATATCCATTCGGCCAACTTCCATACATACTTAATGGAATAGCCATATGGCCGACTTCCATACCCAATGCATTGGAGATTATAATGTAACCACCTGTCCTGGTATTCAAGGCACCACCCGTTATATGGTTTATCACATAACCACTGGTAAAATGTCCAAGTACCATTATAAAATTATAACACATAAAACCAACATAAAGGAATGATAAAATTTCCACATTTCAATCATAATATATCATTTAAATATATTGAAATAATAGAATATTTTATACCAAAAAAAATATATATGGTATTTATTTTATTTTAAAAACATTACAACTTTTTGAGGAATCCAAAGATCAAATAATACTCGCGGCGGCGGAAAAGGTCGTTGTCACCACGTACGTAAAAAGAAACATTCCTTTTTGTCATTTAGTAAAATGCTTCGTAGATAAAATATTCCTTTTGAATAAACGTAAAAGTCAAAGGGGTTTATACACCCTATAAAAGTAGGTTGTTTATAAAAGAAAATATGCCTCAATGAATGGATATTGAGATGAAGTCCCTTACAAAGACGGTATCCTTGGTTTAAGGATAAATCAATTACATAATTATGTGTGAAAAATTAATACTCCAAATATAAGTGGATATTAAGTGTAAAAAAATCAGTGGTTATTCACACATATTCATAGAATGACATATTCAAGGAGTACATGATTATCCCAAATAATCAAATTTGGGTTAAGAAGTTCCCTTGCAAAAATATGACAGCCTAACGACGTCACTACAAAATTCAAAAAATGAGTTGATGAGAGATAAAAAGGGTAACTCATCACTTGGACATAAAATTTACATAAATAAGGATATATGAGGACATATCCCAACATAATAAATATCTGAATTAAAAGACCCAACAAAATAAGTCTTTTAAAAAGAGGAGGGTGAAAGGTTCCCTTACCGACATGGGTATCTTTCGAGACATGCACCCCGTGAAATAAGGACAATACAACATTGATGTAAATACTCATAAATGAGAGTATATTATACAATGAGTAAAATAATGGGCAGTACATACACCACTAAAAGGAAATTGTGGCAAATTTAGCATAAATATCACGGGAATAAAATTGAGATGAAGAATCCCTTACGAAAACTCGACAGCCTAATGGTGCCACATAAAACTTACAAAAATGGATTGATGAGATAAAATAGGGTCTCTCATAATATTAACAGAAAGTTTACAGAAAGAGGAATATAAAATAACATCCCCCAACATAACAAAGAGGATCTTAAAATAAGTGACATAAAGGAGAGTACTTGTAAAGAAAGAGAGAGGTTAAATCTCTTACGAAAATTCGGCAGCCTAACGGTGCCACTCAAAACTTCCAAAATGGATTGATGAGATAGAATAGGGTCTCTCATCATATGAAAATAAAAATTACAGTAATAGTAATATAAAATAACATCCCAATAACAAGAAAGATGAGCTTTAAAAGTAATGACATAAAATAGCGTACATAAAAAGAAAGAGAGGAGTAGGATCCCTTACCTCGGGTCCGACTTGACTCGATCGTTCTTTAATATCCTGAATAATAAACTTGAGTTAATTTATACTTGATTAAGAACCTTTTTCAAGCTTATTATTCCTTTTATATCACTTATTTCCATGTTATAAACATTATGTAATCATTAAGTTATTAATTTTTGTTTTGTCGATATTTGGTTCTTAAGTCGAAAGTCGACTTCTTACAATTACATGTTGTTCGTGTGGTGAAAGGTTCTTTATATCCAGAATGAAATTCCTGATTTGGATATCATATATATCCAGAATATACATGTATTTATAATATCACATAATAATTTATAGGAATGAAATTAAATGCACCGTTCATAGAGATGGTAAGCCGTACGTACACATGAACGCTACTTTCATTTCTATGTCATATTAATGGAATTAAAACTATATGAGAGGTATGTATATTTTAATTACATAATTATATTAATAATTTATATGTAACATACATCATATATATCAATTATATATATGTTCTCATAATAATACATTACATTTGGCGATAAGAAATGAAATGCACCGTTCATGGAGACGGTAAGCCGTACGTACGCATGAACGCTACTTTCATTTCTATCTCATACTTTAATGGAAAGATAATAATAATGATATAAAGGTATATTATAATTCCAGTATAACATCATATATAATAACTTTAAATCCATCCTTTATACATCCCACATATGGCATTAACGAATCACATCACTTTGAGGGGGCGGTAGTCCACACTTCCTTAAATGAAGATATCGCGTTTACCCATAATGAAAACCATAAAGTTATTCCATAAATGAAAAATACAGAAGATTAAGTAAAACATAAACATATTATATATCATATATAAATATAGTTTCATATTAATGTCCATCTTTGAAGGTGTTAAAATAATGTTGAACAATCATCGTTTCGGGAGGCAGAAATTCGTCATCCACGGAAACAGTATGTTCTTTAACCATTATATGTAGGTGTGTGTAAGTGTAGCTCGAATACTTATTGTAACAACATTATAGTATATTGAAGATACTGGAGTTGTTACAAAATAAATTAATAAAAAGATTTTAGTTGGTTGGAGAAGAAAAATAAAACAAAAGGACTCAAGTGAAGACATTACCTTAAAATCGGGTAACTCTCTTAGATTTGAGCTCAAAGGCTTCCTTGGGAAGACTTCTGCCCAAAGTGAGGCTTCAAGGAGTAATAGAGGGATGTGGAGAGACAAAATGGGCTGGGGTTGGCTAATCCAAAGGCTTTTGAAGTGTGAGAAAGGAGGTAGAGGTGGGGGCCTTTTATAAGAGGAGAGGAGGGGCACTCTTGGAATGGTATAAAATGTAACTTTATTTTCAAATTCGTTTCGGATTTTAATGGTCCCACATTGATGTGTTTCGAGGATAAGGTGATAAGGGTTCGAAATCCTCCCATCCAATAGGTTTTGGACATGTGTAGGTCTTAGATTTTACATTATCTTTCTATTTTATTTAAATCCTTTATTAATGAGGTAATCGCCGCATCATCATGATATCATAAATAATTTAATTTATTTAAAGTCTAAAAATTATAAAAAAATATATCATGATGTATGAAATCTATTTATATTTATAATGAATATTTATATTAAAAACTATGACTATTATAACCCCATGTAAAAATTATTTTAGTAAAACAACTCATGTTTGTGTCATTTTTATTTTAACATTAAATAAAAAGTTATTTATGTCATTTCCCAACCAAAGTGGCTCCATGGGGTCCCAAAGTTGACCCATGGCTTTTCTGGGTCGTCCATGACACATCCAATGAGGTTAATACATGTGTCAAGTTCATTTCATATTATTAAAACATTATTTTTACCTTAAAATGCACTAATTACCTCTAATCACGATTAAAAACTTAATAAATTACTATTCACCAAAAAAAATTATTTTAATCCCATTGAACCACATTTTACTTCTTAATGAAAACCATGTATTTCAAAGTTTTGAAATTCAAAACACAGAAGTGGTAAAATTTCATTTAAACGAAAAATCAGTTTTTATAAGTGCCACTTAGTGGTTTCACTATTCATCAAAAATTGAAGTTTTTCAGAAAAATACCAAAAAATCACCCTAAGCTATATTTGATATTCTGAATTCAAAAATGAAGTCTATTTTACAAAATTCAAAACATATAAGTCTCATTAATTAATTTAATAATTAATTCCCGATGTCATGACAAATAGCGTGTTTTTATGAAACAATAACTATCAAAAGATTGACACTAGTTTAAGTCCGATTTCAAAGTGAAATTAAATCCAACGAACACTATTGGATTTAATGGTAAAAATATATTATAATTTCACCATAAAACCAATTCAAAAGATAATCTAATCATATAAATAAATTAGATTAAAAAGAGTTTTTGAATTAAAATACAACATTTTACACTATTCATTAAAATTGAACTTTATCGGAAAAATTCCAAAAATTAACCCAAGGTAAATTTCAATGTCCCAATAATAAATAATATGTTTATTTTGAAAAATAGAGCTTATGAAATTGTCAAAAAGTGGATTTAAAAGGGGTTCGCCATCAAAAGGCAGTTAATCGACCTTTTAAAGAATATTAGAATGTTTACGCTTAAAAACTGGATTCATTTGAATTTTTAATCCTCTAACATTTATTTTAAAGGGTAAAAATATTTGACAAAAATATATAATCATTTTTTATTTAGTTCTGTTCATTCCCTCCATTACAACAGCTAGTCGTTAACTACCATTTAAAATAATATTATTTTATTATTAGAGTGCAACGTAAGATTCCCAAGAAACTCGTTGTTGCGTATTGGGTACGCCATCGAGCATAGCATCCCCTTTAAGGTAATATTAATATTTTATTCACAAATATGGATAAATATAAAGATGACATATTCTTTATTTAACTGGGGTGTTACAGTCGTACCCAAGAGTGCAACAAGGTCCATTGTTTTGCACTAGTTCCCATTCGAGTCTAGCTCAAATCGGTGTTTTTTGGGTTTACCCCTAGGAAGTTATTAAATACTAATCCTCAAAGTCTATCTTAGGGTAATGTTCCCTAATCAGATTTTTTATAAATCTAGTTTCCAAAGTTAGTACTAAACTTCTCTGATTGTAACTATAACACCCCGACCCCTGTTACCCAGAGTTGATGCTTTATTACATAACATTGGAACGATACAAGGAATAATGTCCCGAAATACCGATTGGTTTAATATTATTGGAAAAAAGATACATACATATGTTCAATATTATAAATTAAAAAGAAATAAAACACTAATTTAATCCCTTAGAAACATCCAAGCCTCCTATATTATGCATATAAGTCACTCATAACTAACTTCATCATATCCTAGAAAAATGAAACATAATAAAGGGGAGATCTCAAATGCTTTGTAAAGGTAAGCAATACAGTAGAAGATAACATAAACATTAGGCATGATGAATAATTAAAAACATATGCCTTCACAGATAATAAACATAAACACTTTATGTATGGAATATCAGATGAGTAAATAATTCCACAATAAAACATAATATTGGGTATTCAACTAGTCAAATAACCACATGAACCATTATTATTATTTTCATAATGAGGTAATTTATAATGCCGGACATTCTGAAATATATTTTCAAGGCCTCAGATTATACGTCTAAAAATGATTAAGGCCTCAGCCAAAACCATATATCAAATTGGGAAATGCCTTGGCCAATTTCATGTCTAATTGTCTCATGAGACCTACTCATGCACCGAGGAGCTATAGCGTGCTCCACCCGTCACATACTAAGTCCAATAAATTCCTCATATGAAAAGGTTGAAACATAACACAAACATTTGTATTAAAACTAGTATATGAAATTTCAATACTTTAAACATAAACCATAAATGGTATAAAAATAACATATCCACAATCAAATATATCACAGAACCTTCAATACAATATGGAAGATTTGTATTATAATAAATCAACTTCAAACAAGTTTAAAATCCATCAAAGGATGTTGACATAAATGAAATGAAAACTATTTGAAAGAAATACCTCTTTATATTTTGAAACCATTTAAGAGACAAATAATTATAATAGAAAAAATATATTTTGAAAATATTCTTATAATATTTTAAGGTAATATTTGATGATGTTATAACATTGGAAAATAGCCACACCCACCGTATATGTTTAAAAAACATTCTTACCTTAATTTTATTGAAAGGTTCATAAAGTACCTTGTTTGGAAAACGACTGATAGATTTTTTTCAAAACATATAAGGTCAAATAAGTGTATAAATGACTTTAAACCATAGTCTAGTAAAATGTAAAAATGTTTTGAAATACACTTTATGAAAACATGGATGTGGATGTTAAAGAGGTCCCAGTAGATACTTATGTAAAAACAACCTTGGATAATAAAGATATTTTGAAATTAACCATTTCATTTTACTTTTCATTAGTCGATGGTATGTTAACCTATTATATAATAGTTAAAACATTGTTATTAAATTATACAATAACTATATATATAAATATAATATCATATATGATCTTTTAAAATTGCTTTGTTAATAATATTTCAGTAGTATCATCATTTCGGGTGTTAACTGATTCATTTTCCTTTATATGCTTGGTTACATAAGATATTTTTGTTATGGATAGGATATATTTGATTCATTTAATGAATTATATTATGTTTATAAAAATTATTTTTTATCATAAAATGAAAATTATTCTTAAATGATTACGATGTGGAAATGAATCTCATCGCGTTTGTGAAGACGGTAATCCAGACATATGCACGGGGGAAAATATCATTATATTTATGGTGAAATTGTATGTAATTTGATGTTATATCATATATAAAGAATAAATAAAATGTTATATTTATTATTTACATTGGTTATACTCATTATTATACCAATACAAATAATGAAGTGTTTGCATAATAGATTACACCACGACGTGGAGATGGTAAGCTGTACATATGCATGTATGGTGACTTTGTCATTTATGTCATGGATAGAATAATGAATATGGTTGTACCATTTTTATAATAATATCACAGTATATAGAAGATAATAGATTTATTATTTTATAATGGAAAAAACATAGAAAGAGGAAGTGGAAGAAGAAAAGAACATGCAAGAGGTGATGAAATATTTAGCTCTTCTTCGGGTTCTTCCATTGGATTTGTTCAAAAGGGCTCCATAGGTTAGTTTTATGACCATCATAATTCCTCTAGGATTAAGGGAGGACGTTTGGGAGGAAATTTGGGTAGGTTTTGGCAGATCCAGATGGATTTTGAGATTTGAAATTAAGAGAAGGGGAAGTTCCCTTTTATAAGAGAGGTGAGGGTCACTTTAGGAAAAGCTTGAAATATTATTTCATAATAAATTCATTTTCAGTTTATAATCACTCAAAAATGATTTATTTAGATTCTAATGTAGGGATAGGTTGAAAAACTCTCAAAAAATATATTTTTTCATGTTTAGGTCACCATATTAACCATATCTTATAGATTTTACTCTTAGATAAATAGTTTGACATTTACCATGTCTCTTTGTATTTTTATAATATATGGTTAATAATCATACTATAAACTTCCAAGAGAACCCAAAGTTGTTCATTATTAATATATATAACCTTATATAAGTCCTTTGGAGGAACGTCAGATTTTTATGAATATTATATCAATTAGTAATATAGTATTTGTTTTAAAAACTCAATTATGTCAATTTTGACACTATTTAGTATTTGTTTTTGTTTGAATGCCATTAAAACTATATGACATCAAACAATTTTTTTAAACCAACCGTAACATGTCATATTAAACTTGAAAATTAGATTAATTCATCAAAAGTCTCAATTTAAATTTATTTGGATATTTATAATATCAATTATTTTAATATTTCATTAATAAGGTAATTACTGCATCATCATTGTGTCATAAATAAATTAAATTATTTAATGTCTAAAAATTATAAATAAAATACCCTTATGTAGGAAATATTTTTATATTTCTAAATAATATTTATAGTCAAATTTATATTAGGTGTAACCTTATATTAAAAATGATTTAGTTTTTAAATATTGAATTTAACTCTTTTAAGTCTTCTTTAAATAAAATTATAATAAATGTCCTATTCTAATCCATGTGGACCAAATGGGATCATATTTTATTCCTAAGGTTGTTTTTTTTATAATTACACTTATCAAATAGAATTAGGACTTGTGTTAGGGTAATTATGATATCATTTTTACCCTTAATTACCCTATTTACTTTTAACCGTGGTAAATAAAAGTCAAAAGTTACTATTCACCAAAAATTATTTTCATCTTTTTGAACCCCATTTAACTTATGAATATTAACTGTGTCTCTCATATTTTTGAAATTCAACTCACATAATCTTTAAAATTATGTTTCATGCAAATTTGCAAATGCTCCTAGAAGGTGGGTAAAAGAATATAAAAAGTTCAATAAATTTTTTATATATCTAAACTTATTATAAAATGGATCTAATGAATTACATTGAACATATATAGGAATTATGTATCTATTTTGACATAAAATAAATTTAAATAAAATAAATAATTATTCAAATAAAAAGTCAGTTTTAACCAATACGGCAGTGTTTTTTAGTATTCATCAAAAATTGAATGTTTTCAGAAAAATACAAAAAATTCACCCTAAGCTAATTTCGATATTCTAAATTCAAAATTGAATTCCATTTTGAAAAATAAAATTTATAAATTATGAAAAATAGTGTATTACTATTCATAATGGCTAGTTTGATTGGTCGCGTTGTGTTAGAATCTTGATGTTATGTACAATGAAAGCAATTGAATTATTCAAAGGGAAATGTATCGTGGAAGATTAGGGTGTTACAAGAACATATGAGACAGCTAGGCCTTTATCAGCATTATTTCTAGCACTATTAATGTCCCCCCATTATCAGCACTAATTAAAGCATGGATAAAGCAGCCTTTTGTCCGTGCCAAAAATAGCACTGATAAAGGGACTCCTTTATCTATTCTAAAATACAACTAAAAAAGGGGGCATTATCAACACTTTTTTAGAACAGATAAAGGATCCCCTATATTAGCACTTTTTTCGGGCTGATAAAGGGGACCCCTATCTTTGCTGAGATTTATAGTGTTTTTTAGCACTGTTAAAAGTTATTTCTAGCACTTTTAAAAGAGATACATGTAGTAGTGAGGTGTGGATTGTTGTGTTAGAGGCATGATAAAATCACACAATCAATAAATCAAAGGAAAGTAATTCACTAATGTGGTTTCATTAAACTAATTATCAAATTGAATTTAAACAAAAAATAAATAATAAATGAACCTGTGTTATAAAACATTAGACGAGGACCTTTCTTTTTAATCAACATTCTATCATAATCTTCATTAAGTTTTTTATAGAAGAATTATATTATTATAATTTCATGTTTTCAAAAACACATAAAACTATCATTTTCATAAAATTATAAAAACAAAAAATATATATTAAAATTAGGTGAACTAGAATAACGTATTGAACTGACTATGACACTCCTCAGTTGAGATAACCCTTTTTAGCCTCTATGCTGCATTAGCAACATAAATTTTTATTATCTACAACATATGATTGGAATACATCAAAACCAGAACCATTTTCGGGGATCTAAATTGTTATTTCGATCAATTTTTTAAATTTCACATTTTTGTAAATAATATTCTTTTTTTTCATTATAAAAATCTTAAAAAAATATCTTCCTATGATTTTTTATGACGGCCATTTTTTCAATTCATTGAATTATTACCAAAATGTGAAAGAAAAATAAATAGATTATACTAAAGAGGAAATCCCACTAAGGGGGGATTCTCCTATGATAAAGTTTAAATATAAGCAAAGAGGCCAAGATACCTTGATCTCACCATATGTTTTGATGAGCCTGATCGATGAACTCCAAACTGACTTACAATGATTCAAGGCCAAGATAAAATTGTTTTGGGTTTTCCTCAATTTTACCGAGGACATCCCAGAGGTTGTGTCTAAACTGGAGGTGGAGGAGTCTGACAACCTACCATCACCTTCCACCATCATAATCTAAGAGGATCTTTCAAAAAAAAAGTGATTGAACCTGAACCAACTTAGGTAGATGATATATCATCGAACTCTTTATTTTTGGATTTTATTCAATTTTATTTGAGTATCACTCAATATGGTTTTGAATTTTAATATTCATTCAAACCTTTAATTTCCACATAGGAATAGGATCAAACTAAATATGCACCTATTGAGGAAAACATGGAGCTCCCTAACATTATAAAACATGAATTTGAGGAGGCCCATAAAGAAATTCAAGTAGTTGAGCTTGTAGAAATCAAGACAGAGGTTGATCATTATAAAAGTGATAATTTTTTTGATTATCATAATTTAAATTCTATTCATGTAGAAATACCTAATTTCATTAACTTTTATCATTCAATTCATGTATCCCATGTTGAGAAAGTACTGGAATAAAAAGAGAAGGTTTCACAAGTAGAAACCAATGAAGAGGATGACCCATACTTCTTCCTACCCCTTCCATGAAAGCTGTACTTAATTGTGAGGGGCGGGTGGGGGGATCTTGTGTACTCTATTCATGGATCATTCCTCTAAATTAGAAAAATAAGTAAAATATGTGAAAATATACATGTGGTGTTCCAGTCAAAGAAGCTTTATCCACCATATGACTTTGGATAACAGCTAGTACTACCTTCTATAAGAAGTAAAAATTCAAGGCCCAATTAGGGGATCATACCAAGACTTATCCCTTAATTTCATTATAGGTATTTATATTTCAATTTCATTTCCTATGATGTAGGGAATTTTGTATCCCCCATATCTTTTTTGAGATTAATAGACAAGATCCTTTTATTTAATTATGTAATTCAATTTTTTTAGGTTTATATCACAAAAAGAAAGCCTAAAATAGTGTAAGATAATGACTAAGATTCCAAGAAAATGGATTTCATTTTCATTTTTAGTCTTTTTAACTCCTTACTTTTTTGATACAACAACATGTCCTAATCATTAAAAGTTAAAATTTCATGTTAATGCTAGAATTATTTCTTAAATTGAGTTACTAGGAGACATGAGTTTCATAAGAATTTAGTGATTACATGTTTTAAATTTTGATGTTAATGTGATTGAATGAGTAAAATGGGGAATTAAATTATTAATTTGAAACATGGATATTGAAATGAGGACTAATGATTTGAAGGAATTAGTTTATTTGTGTAAATGAAATTTCCCTACCATTTTTCATGCTTTGAATTTTTAAAATTCATGTAAATTTATTTTTATTACTAATAATGCATTGAGTGATTTTTTAATATCATATTTTCCATTCATGAGAGGATTTATAGACCAAGTAATTCCTATTTATTATTTGTCATATATATCGAGTGATATTGTGATATGTCACCTACCAAACATGCATTGGTACTTTTCAAAGCAATGACTATGAAAACACACATTTAAAATGATTAAGGCATCTTTTGAAAATAAATTATCCTTAAATAACACCTTTACATTAATCCTTTTTATCCCATAGATATCACGAATGAACATTATATGAATGAGCCATGTTTCAATCCATTTTTATCCATTCAAACCCTACTAGTTGTATTTTTGTGATATTTTAACGTTAAAGTGTGGGTGAAGGGGGTCATCATTTAAGGGATGAAATAAATTGTAAATAAAAAAGTGTTGGGGTACATGTTTTGGGAATAAATAATGGATGTTAATGTATTCATTATACTTCACTTCTTCCACTATTTTAATTAAAAAAATGAAAAATCAAAAAAAGAAGAAAAATGGGAAAAAAGGCATCTGGTTAAGGAAAAACCAAAAATCATCATCATTGTACTTATAGATTTTATCATGCATGGTTTGGTGGTGGATATAAGGTTTATTATAATAATAAATTTCAAAAAAAAGTGAAAAGTTTCTTTCAAAAAAATTATAAAATAAAAAAAAATTCCAGAGGGTGCACAAATCATTCATTATGCTTTAGTTTATCATAATTGTTACATTGAGTTTTGGGTGAATTGGGTGATTATAATTTGAAGGGGAGAATTTCATTACACTTTTTTATATCATGCATTTTACATAAGTGAAAAACCTCTTCCTGGGGATTTAATTTTTAAGTATCAAATACTACCGACCTTAAGACTCTGACTCATTTGATCCTTTATTGAAAATTCCCAAAGATTTTATGTGTCTTTTTCTTTTAAAAGGTGGAGAATGTAGATAATTTTCAAGCCTATCGATAAGGAACATGTTATCATGTTATTCACATAACAGTACCTGAATTATATCATGATAGATGAGAGAAAAGATTCAAGTTAGGTAAATCATTACATGGAATGTCTAAAAATAATTAATTGAGGATCTTGAATGAATGAAAGGATATGTCTCGTAATTTGTTAAAGGGGAAAAGTAAAATACATGATTTAATTATTTCGTTGAAAAATGATAAATTTAATTCATATTTTATGCTGATTTTTGAAAATTTTATTCTACATTGAAAATTATTGGATTTTATGAATTTGGAATTTGAATATTAGTAACATTAGAGCCCTATTAATTCCATGTTGAGATTTTATGCTTGAGGTAAAGCATAGTTTAAGTGTGGGAGAATTGATATAGCTAATATTTTTTCTCATTTTTAGTATTTATTTTAGATATTTAAATCCTCAAAATTTATCAATTGATCATATTTATCAAACTTTTTTATTTATGGGTTGTTTTGGGAAAAAAATTGAAAAAATCCAAACTTTGGAAATTTTACATATTTTAGATACAATGGTATTTTGGTTACAATTTTTAAAATATTAATCATATTTGAGTGATTATTGTTTTTATTTTATTACTTGATTTAGATTCTTCAACAATATTTGTGGGACTAAAATATGATTCAAATATCTTGAGGCCCAAAAAAATTCAATGATGTTTGAAACACTTTGGGATGGACAACGTGGACCCCACATCCATAACAGTAGCATAAATAGAGATAAACACCTAAAATTTAGGTGATTACACCTTTATATGAAAGGGGAATTTTAGACGCATTCCACCCTTGAATTTAATTAAGTTTGGGCCTCAATTATGGTAGAAAAATAATGATATACATTTAAGGAAGCTTCCTAGAAATCTTGTCTATAAAAAGAGATAGTCAATAAAAAATCCATAACTCCCTCTAGGTGGGTCCAATCAAGATAAAATTTAGAGGCCAATGAAAATAATATTTCTGAAAAACATTTAGAAGACAAAATTAAACTATATGATCATACCGAGGGGGTACCGTGTGGATTATTTTGCAGAACAATTATAGTCAAATTTCCAACTGTTGACAACCCATTATGACCTGAAACACATTAATTTCTTCCCTATGACCCCAAAGGCCTATTAAATGCCTATATATAAGAGGATATAGGTTTATTTAAGAGGATATTTATCAGAGAGTGAAGCATGGAAAAAACTCATGCTTCAGTATTTTTTTCTTTCTTTTTTTTATTTTAGATTTCTTTTACCATGTAACGCATTCATCATTTTTATATTAAAGTGTTTCCCTTTCTTATTCCATCATTATTTTTCTTAAAAATATAATTATCTTTCACTCTTACATATTTACATATTTATCACTATTCAATTTTCAATGCCAAGTCACTAACCCGAGTCTGGGCCATAGGAGAGGTTTCACAATGTTATTTGTTATTGGGTTTTAATAGAACATATTTTAAATCTATTTGGGGTGGATGCACGAGTATTGCGTAGGTGAAGCAGTCATGCACCATGACATTATTTCTAATTCCATTTCTTTCAATTGATTAATTAATTTTCCCTACCATCAATTAGGATAATGGTTATTATGGTCGAGCTGGGGTTTCCCAGAGAGATGAAACGGCTCACGGTAGAGCCAAGTCTTTTCAAAATAACATTCTCAGTTTAGGTGTTATCCTATTTGACTATTAGTGGAGGTGTAGTTTGGTATGACATAATAAGGATAAAATCACACACACAATAAATCAAATTAAAGTAATTTTTTAATGAGGATTCATTAAATGAATTTTTAAATTGAAATTAAATAATAAATAAATAATGAATGAACTTGTGTTATCAAACAATATACCAATACCTTTCTTTCTAATCTATACTATGTTAGCATCTTCATTTAGTTCATTTTAAATTAATATTAATTTTTTTTAATTTTATGTTTTAAAAAACCATTAAAACCATCATTTTTAATAAATTATAAAAGCAAAAAAAAGAATTAGAATAGGTGAACTAGAATCAGTGATTGAAACGACTGTGACGATCCCTAAGTGAGCTGACCCTGGTCAGCCTACGTGGTGCATTAGGAATATAAATTTGATTTTTCCACACCCTATTATAGTTTTGTGTCACATAGTTTATTGAAAAGTATGTTCCCTCGTTGGAAATAAGTATAACATCCTCAGTTGTAGATATATACCATGTTGAAGTCAAACTTTCATCCAAATTATTAATATCAATTTACCACAAATTTACTAGGAAATACTTTATAAACAATTTCTTGATTCTCACTACCTTCAAAAAGATCACCTATTTAATGTATCTCAAATTTCATTCACAAATAAATATCCTTTCATGAATCACACATATATTTCATAAACAAACCAAATTTCACCAAGCTCTATTATCCTTTTTGAAGCTCACAAATTTCAGCCAAATTTTTATATCCTATACAAAATTCAATAATTTTTTAATTCTGAAAAATTTATATTATCTTTTACTACCTTCACAGATATCCTTTATTCTCAATATTTTTCATAAGAATATCCTACATGAATCTAGATCCTTATAATCTTAATTAATTCTTTATCTTATATTTTTGATGGGTATAAAATCCTATTTATTAGCATTGCCACTAATTCTTGATGCTTCCATCCACATCATCATCATTTCAAAAATCCCACCCATATCATTCAAAATGATCCCTATTTTTTCAATGCAGTAAATAAATTTCCTATTATAGAATATTCTCATAGTCTTCGAGATTGCTATCAACTCTTCACACATTCATGATTCTCATTCACAATAATTCACACCATTGTGAAATAAAATTGGATTAACCTAGTTTTCACAAAGGTCATGAATTTAATATATTTCCATTTATCTATTCACGTAAATCCATCTTTTTCTATGATATCCATCCTCTAAATTTTAGACCCAAAAAATATTACAAACATTGGGAAATGATCACACCTTGTATATGCACCTTTTTTACAACTTATAGGGAATTATTTCAATTATCTTGGTAATTTTTCAACATAAAGTTCAAAAAATATCTCTAGATCTCCACATAATACCATATAAACCAACTCTTTCAACAAAAAAATCACTATAAATACATTGTAATGATTCCTTGAGGTATTTTTTCCCAACATATTCCCCGCTCATTTCTTTTTTATGGGTATATAAGACCCCTTAGACATGTAATATCAGTAATCTCATTATTTTAATGGTATTTATTTTATCTTTTGATTTTATTTTTTTAGTGGGGATTATTATTCAAAAGTTTCCAAATTGGTAAGGGATTTTCACCTCACTTCAAATTTTATGGGACACATTTCTTATACACCACTTCTTTATTTTATGTTGTGTATATACTGCCCATATATTTATCTTTTTTCCTTACAATGAATGTAATTTTTCTTAAAATTTATATCTGAGGTTTTTTATTTCATGTGATTTATGATTCAAATGTTATCAAATAGTTATGGGTTTCATGTTAAAATCTCATTATTTTTAGGAATTGCTTAAGGATAGGTTGTAAGGATAAAATATTATGATCTATCTCTCAAGAATCTATGTTATTTTAATATCCTCTAGTTATTTAAACAAAATGATTATTATTCTTTTATATTATTCACCTAAAGAACTCAAGAGATTGAAAATATGTTTTTAATGGAAAATTGACATTATTTATCTCTTCAATCAAAAAATTTTATTCTTCCATATCCATAATTTATAAAAATATTATAAGGATTGTTTTTAATATTCTCCAATTATTTTTTAATGTCATTTTTATCCATGTTGTATATTTTATAAAATTGTTCAAAATTAATTTTATTTTCATTATTTTAATGAGGTACATTTTAATTTTATAAAAAAGTATAAAAGAATTTCTTTTAAGTTATAATACATTAACCAAATTTCTCACCATCATTATAGTTAAATTATTAGAAACCAAATTTACATTTTTTCTTTTAAATTTTAAAATAATGTTTTTTCCATGATATTTTTTTAAATATTATATTTTAAAGAATTGTTTTTAAAATAGAAAGGTTTTTTTCTTCATGAATTATTTAATTGTCTTTTAAAGGTATTTATATCCATCAAAAACAATAACCCTTGGTTTTAATTTTGTTTTACTAGAGGTGTGATCCATGTATAAAACCCTTTTTCTTTATTTGTGTGGTTTATATTTATGACAAAAATATGTTTATGAAACTTATTCCTTTTCCACGGGTTTCTATATGATTAAATGATTAAATGTTTATAAAAATTATAAATTTTATAAGGTTTATTCTATGATAAATTGTTTCTGAAATCCATTTTTTCATGGGTTTATATATGATAAATATTTTATGATATTATGTAAGAAACATTTGTGGTTATCGTTTTGTGATGGTGGATACAGTATAACAAAAGATTATGGTAATTTTATAACCACGGATAGTGGCTACATTATAAACATTGATAATGTTCACATTATAATCATGGACTAGTGGGACCCAAATCTTCCTCCAATGTATTGGGTAAGGATTGATATATCAAGAGATAAGAAGGGCTAGAATGGGTCATAAACCAATTTAAATAAGGGAATTTTTACACTAGTAATAGTCTTTAGGGTGAACCTTAATAACTAAGATGGTTAAGAGAGTGAATTGATTTTACTATGATTTTCAATGAAATGATCTTTTACAACCAAGGAAATGATTTACCTTACTTATTTATATCCCAAAAACATATGTAATATGCCAATGTTTTTCCCACTTGGATCATGTTTCTTAATTCCATTGTTTTTTTATCTTATGGATGTTTATGTTTTTTATGACTCATGATTATGATATAAGATATAGAGGGTATGATTTTACAATGTTATTCTAATTTTAATATACCCTTATATTCATGTTATGCTCATTTGATCCTTGATATCTCTCATGTTAACCATTACTAAGAATTTGAGCTAACCCTTTCTTTTGTTTCCTTTCCAAAAGTTATTAAAAGAATTACCAATAGTGATATGGATAAGAAGGGTTATAGTTATGATGAACATAATGGGAGATGATATAGATCTTTTATGGTCTTTTTTTTTCATATGTCCATGTTTCTAATGAAAATAGAACTATACAATTCTATCATGGATTGTTATTTTATGTAATGAATATTAATCTTAAAAGGTTTGATATCTATGTATAGAAAGTATATATTTATATAGTTTGTATCAGAGCTTGGTTTAGTTGACCTTTGGAATATAGTACGGGATAACATTAGTGGAAACCATAGGGATATTTCTATGTACAGTATTACATCCTATATTTTTGGTAAGGATAATGGATAGCCTTAGTTAAACCGAAGGTGTCATAGATTAAGAAAAATATGTTTTTATTTAGGAATCCTTTTAATTAAAACTCATTATAATTAGAAATATTACTATTATTATTATAGTTTTACACTTACTCATTAATTTTTTGTTTTAATAAATGGATAAAACCAAAATACATCATGATAACAATGGATTTAATAGACAATTAAATATTTTTTTCTCCCGAGAAACCAAATTATATAGTAACTAGAAGTTGGAATATTTTGAGTATTTGTAGTAGGATATCAGATAATATTACTAACAACATATTGAAAATTGAGTTTCATAAGAAATAATATAAGAGGAAAATAGACTTTTATGGAAGTCCGGGTGGTAGCGATCATGGAGGTATGAAAGTTCAATTTTTGTTTTTTTGAAAAATAGGGAAGAAACACCCTATAGAATATCTCAAATGGAATGGAATATGTTTTCTATGTGTAAATAAGGGTAATTGAGAAAAAAAGATTCCATGTAATTCAATGTCTTGTATTTGGGGAACCTGGGAATTTTAGGAGTCAATGCCTTCTTATAAATATTAACTCATATAGCAAGGATGAACCTATGTTATTCCAATATATGATGTAATATTATTGAAGTGTTTAAGTATTGTGATTCAAATATTATATTAATGATATTCTTTATATAATAATACATAAAAATTTAACGATTATTCCACATTAATGTTAATTAAAGATGTGAAGATATATATTGAATAGAACTAATAACATAGAAAATTAATAATGTTTATTTGGGATAAAGTGATGATTGAAATCGATGGGATGGTATTAGGGACCTTTAAATTGGTTAGTGATTTCATGAAAAAGTTATTTAGGTTATCTTTGATGGTATTTTTTACATTTATGGATTTATGGAATTTATTTAATAGTTTATAAATTTACTTTAGAAATCTGTATTGTGATAATTTTTGGAACCATGTGCACTTTTTCCCTTATAGGTTAATTTAAATGTTATGGATACCATAATGGGTTTAAAATTTTATAGGTGATCATAATATAAATGCTGTGAACACCACTTTTGACATTTTATGTGAGAGTATTTTGAAGTGATTTGAATCTGTTCTAGAAGAATTTTCTATTGAGGTAATAATAACCCTTTTTTTTATTATGTGATTTGATATTTGGTTAGTTATAGTCTATTGGATAGTGGTATATGGAAAATTTAAGTGATTTAAAAGTTATTCCTTTAAAATGACATATTTTAAGATATATTTATGGTCATGGTAAGGATAACCTTTTAAGATAGTATCTAAATTTTATTCATGATATTTTTAAAAAGGTTCACTACATTTCAAGATTATATAGTGGTTTATTATGATTATTAATGATATTTTTGGAGATTTATCATTGGGTTGGGGTTTAAAAAGTGATTTAACCTGAAATATTATTTTGATTCAATGTAAATAAAATTTTCTAATTGAAACTTTAAGGTTATAACATAGCCATTACGCTTAAAAAAACCTTAATGTAGAGTTTATTTATATAATTTCTGATATATAATTATTTATTAAGGTAAAGAATGGTTTTTATTACTAAGGATATGGAGATTAATTTTGCATTTCTTCATATGATGGTTTATACATTATGGGAATTATCTTACATTTTTATTAAAAAAAATTACTATTCATTAATCCATAAATTCATGAGTAATATATTCATAAACACATTTGATATATTATATTTTTATTTTAGTGTTTTAGGTATAAAACATTTCATCTTGAATACCCCTGTTTGGTATACATATGTTAGATTGTGATGACAAATGACTGATGGATGAAATTAGACATTTCAAGTAATTATATTCTCTATATTCTTATTCTATATGGGAAATTTATTTTTCAAATATTCTATAAGAATCATGAATAAAAATGTCATATTACTATCATTTTTGAGGAATCCATGGTCTTTTCACCCATTATAGATTTATGGATTTCTTATTTTTACCTTTCTCTTATCCATGTAATTTATCACTCTATATTAGTCTTCATGTGTTTCTTTTATCCTCTATATCAATTATTTCTCTTTCGAATAATGTTCTCTTATTCATATAAATGTTATTATAGTATTTTAGGTTGCATTTTTATTTCCCATTCTCTCTTATCAAATGGATGGTTTACTAACCCCTTTTATAATGTGAGTTTTCAACAAATGAATTTTCAAATATTGAACCCCTAATTACGGAATATAATTACAAATTTATAGGATGAAATATATTAACGGGGGTAGAAATTAACACCCTGAGATTTCATTAAATAATCATTGAATTAAATTAAATTTCTTCAATAGATTGTATTAAACAAAATATTGACTTTAGTCAAACCATGATATACTATTAAATTTTTATTTAATGTAAGATTTATATCCTTGAAATTAAATTATTATTTATGAATAGTATTAAATATTTTATTAAATATATATAACTATAATGATAAATTATTATTAAATAATTACTCTATTTTTAGTAAACTTCATTTTATTCCTCACAAATATGTTTTTTTCAAAAGGATTTTTAATTCATGATGAGATAAAAATTTGATTTATTTTTATATAATTTATAAAATTTATAAAATTAACATTTTGGAAGTCATAATATAAAATTTATCTTAGTATTAATTTTTTATAATTTTTTTTCAAAAGACTGATTTCTTAGTGAATATAGAAAAATAATGATTTTTATAGATAATTGTATTATTGTTTCATAAATGTAAAAATTTACAATATTTTATAATAGTTTAAAATTAAAATTAGTGATATTATATTATAAATAAAATATATTTTATTTCATTAGAATCAATTTAATGTTTTAAATGAGTATAAAAACATTATTATATGTGAAAAGATATTTTTTTAAAAATTGTTTTTATACGTGAAATGTCATTTTATCGAAATAAATTAAATTAATCACAATTATTCAATGATTATAATTTAATTTTAATATTATATACTCTATTTAATTTCTTAATACACATTTTATTTTTTTCTAGGCATGGGATAAGAATAAATCTGGTTTTATGCTTAAAAACTATATTTTTTCTAAAATATGTTTTTTACATTTTTTACACATATTTTAAAAATAATATTTTTCACTTATTAGTGATGAATTGGATAAAAATTATTTCATATTTAAAATCATGTGGTTGAAAATTTTAAAATATGTCCAATTTATTTTTGAGTAATATAAATAGAAACTGTGGTAAAATTTATCACCTCAATAAAGGATAAATAAAGCTAATCTAGGTTTAATCAAAGAGATTAGACCATAATTTTTCATCATATTTTCTATTTGATATTATAATTCAACCCTTATCACATTAGGCATGAAATATAGTTTTTTATGGTAAATTTCCAATTAAAATTACCAATATAACATTTAATGCTAAGAAAGTTTCAAAATGTTGATATTTTAGTTTTTAATATATCTTATATTCCAAAAATAGGGATAAATGAAATTTATGAACGAATATTATTTATTATTACGAGATTAAAGGAAATTAATTTCTTTTTAGAAATTTATTTATAATTTATATAAGTTATATAATTACCTTAAATGATTTTACAATGCTAATACAGTGTTTATTCGATTAACTGAAAAATAAAATAATTGATATCAAAAATATGAAAAGTAATAAAATTTGAATGAGATAATTTGTTCCACGAAGTTAATAGATCTATGTGACATATTAGGGTGTTTTAAAATAATTATACTCTATATACCCCTTTCTATTAATGTATTTAAATTAAAATTAATATAATAGTGTTAAAAATGACAATAATTATATTTTCTAATAATCAGTATTATAATAATTGATATAAAATTATTAAAACGTAATATTCAAAAAAAATTAGTACGATATGGTTTTAAACATCTACCATGGTCCATTTATATGTATTTTGTACTTTTATAGTAGCATTATTAACACATATTGTGTAAACAACTTTAATATTACATTAATTTTCAAAAGGATGAATGAAGGGTTAAAACCAAAATTTAAGGGTATAAATGTGATCCAATATTGTCCAAAAAAAATTTATGATATTATATAAACTCACACTAATATTATATTTTAATCATATAAATTTTAACCCTTTCTACATCAAAAGTAATTTATATTAATTTCATATTTTTAGAAAATCTATGAGTGCCCCTCCCCTCAATTATAAAAGGACACCCATCCTTTCTCTTCCTCACACCACTTTGAGCCCTCAAATAAAAAAAAAACTATGAAAAGTTATATTACACACATTCTAGTAAAAATTTTATAGGTCATTTTTTTCTAGAAGAGTAACCCTAAATCCCTTAAGAGGAAATCGAAATGAGTTATCTCCAAAAATATGTAATCATCTTAACTGGTCACTTTATTTTTAATTATAATTCTACCTCCTATAAATCAATTTTATTTTTAAAATAATAATTCACTTATTATCATATATATATATATGTTATTATGACTATTAAACTACCTTTACTCACTCACTCTCCATCAAATGGGATGTGTAAATATCTATTGTTTGTAAGTACGACATACCACATTGTGATACATTTCATTTTTCATAACCATATTTTATAAATGTTTGTTATTATGGGTTTCATATTTATATATGATAAATATGAAATAATTATACTTTTGTAATGATAATTTCATATCTACCTTCTTACCTTCCAAAATGTAGTAAAATAATATCGTTGATCATATATATTTGTAGACTACCACCTCCTTGAATAGATGTGATTCACAATTTAATTTATATTTTACAAAGAAGAAAATAATGATATATTTAATGAAAATATATTATATTTATATTATATTGATTATTATTTAATTTTATATTATTATTTACTTTTCTTTCGGTCAATCCATTGAAAAAATTAAAAATATCTTTCATGCTTTTGTACAACCTACCAGTCGTATGAACGGTTTAATTAAATTTGTATCTCTATATTTTTTTAATGAATATAATCATGTATATAGTGAATATATTATATTCATTTCGTGATTAAAATTATAAAGATTATGGAACCATGATAAAAATAAAAGGACCAATATTATCATACCAAAACATTCTTGAGGAACGATGTGGATATCACCTGGAATAGCAACTTTAACAAATGGGTGATAAATGGTTTATATAAAAATATATAGGGTATGATATATATTATTTTTGTTGTTTAATATTTTTATAGTGAAAATGTTTTTAATATATAGTCTTTTTCAATGTATAGAAATGAATTTGGGCCTAAGGTAACAAAATTCTAGTCTCTCTTTTATTTTTGGGAGTCATATGTCATATTCACCACTCTTTTTTTATAAACCACCCCTTGTAAATGGTATATAATTAATATAATTATTATAATTATATTTAAGGTATCATTTTAGTTTTTCATTAAATGGGGCTTACCATTAAAAAGTCTCTAATGTGGTAATGGTTTTTCGTCTCATTTTATTTCTATGTGAAACATTCTTTATACACCAAAATTTTCTTTTATGTTGTGTATATACTACCAATGAATATATTTCTTGATTATTATTATTTATTTATGGGTATTTACAAATTCATATAAGGTTATTTCATTCTTGTTAATTGTTGGTTGTAGTAGAAAACTCAAGAGGGGGGTGAATTGATTATCTATAAAACTTTCTGTTAAAAGTTCGTTCTCTGATAATCCCCCAATTAAAAATACTGTCTAAGTTAGTTTGTAATTAATTTATCAGTGTCCTTAATGTTTATTTATTTTCTCAATAAATTGATTAGATCTTAGTTATATTAATCAAAATATTAATACAACTTTTGAAACCAACTTACTAGTTCAAAATAGTTTTAAACACTTGCTAAACTAACTATCAATGATCAATTTAGTTTTATAAAATTGTGCTAAAATAGAGTAAAAATAAATAGAAAACATAGTTTAAATAAACAATAGGTTACGTCTTAAGATAATAATTAGTCTTCTCTACTAGGTGATCACCTGCCACCAAGCAGTTTAAATTAATAAACAGTTTTATCCACACATTGGATCAGGGATCACAATAGCACACAAGGCTTTCCACGTCACAATTCAACTCTACCATCGTTATTTTTAGGAAAAAACAAAAAACAAGTCACAATTTACCTCATACACTATTTTATGTGGGATACAAAGAGTAAAATAAAGAGTGAGTTTGATGACATAAAGTATCCTCCAGTTATGTGCAGGAGTCAGTGTGAGTGTAACAAACCGATACACACACTGCTCAAAAATATAAAAAATGAACAAAATAGAGATAGAGATGTAGAATAAGGATTAGAAATATTTATTTATTATTAAGTGAAGCTCTAGAGTTTATTGATGTAGTGGAAATGGAATTTAAGTCCTATTCTAGATGTTAGCTTCAAAACAGAGTATCGTAATCTCTATTTTCTAGTTTCGAGGAGTGTGAAATGTTAATCTCTTGTTTGAAGGATGTTCAGGGAAACTAGGTATGTTATTCTAATTTTTTTGATGTCCCCATATGTTCTTGAATTGAGTTCTTGGGATTTTGAAGAAATCTCAAGAGTTTCAGGAGTTTTCAGTTCTTCTGTTATTTCTACTTTTCAGAGTATCTCAAATGATCTAGCTTGTAATTCTTTTATAATTTGAGGTCCAACATACATGAAGATCTCCCCCATGATCATGCACCTCATACTTTCTACTAAATGTCTTATAGAAAACATTAATTAATGTCAAAAACATCAATTTGTCTAAATATGACAGTTAGAAATACATTTTAATTAATTTATTAAAGACAATTTTTATGAATATCAGTGAGTCATAAGTATCGGTCACTCATTTTCATCGGTATATCATCATTGGTCTATTAGCATCAGTGACTCTGTGTATCAGTGATTCCTTTCTATTGGTATCGATGACTCAATATATCAGTGAGTCCTTTCCATCGGTATTGGTGAATCGTTGTATTGGTGGGTCTTTTCCATCGGTATTGGTGACGTAGGGAATCAGTGAGTTGTTTTTGATATTGGTCTATCTGTTGATCATGGAGTCATCATCTATGACTCCTTTTGAACTATTTATGTGTTCCCCATCGGTGCCCCGTTCATCATTGTGTCGTCCATTGGTGATTCATTCATCGGTGTTTCACTTGAACTATCAGTAGGTCTTCTGTGTAGATATCATGTGTAATAGTGGTTCTTTTCTCTATTGGTGTCATGTAATTCAACAAAGTTGGAAACTGTTAATCCTCATAATTACACAAATATAATCAATTAAAATATTATTTAGAATTAAACACCCATTAATAGTTATACGAATTAAATGATCTAATATTCAAGATAATGATTTGTTATAATATAGGATCTAACATAAAATTAGATATATGTTAGTATATAACATGATTTTTGATAATTAAAACATTTATAGTTAGATATAATGGCCAACAACATTTATCGGCCAACAATATCCCCCTTTTTGAAAATAAAACATCATGGAAGTATTGAATCTCATAAAGGTCACTCACTATTAATAATTCTTAACAAAATTTCTCCCAATTTTGGGATTTAAAAAATGGGATAGGAGAAAATAATAGGAAAAATAGTAAAGTAGAAACAATTAAATAATATTCATAAACTGATTACACCGAAAAACAATACATATAATGACTCAACCCTATAAAATTAAAAGTAGTCTACACTACAGGAAAATATCATGTGGTCGTATCAAGGGGCTCCTTCCCCTTATCAGAAGGATCAATAAAAGGTTTATCAAGGGGGTTGCGATGAGGAGATGGAGGGTCTAAACTAATTTTGAGAGGAGGAAGTGGCACTCCTTCAAGAACTTTATAAGAAAGGGTAGATCATGTTGAGAAATAACCCAAGATTGAATAGTTTTGGTGATGACTAGTCTAAGGTGAGATAAGGCCTCAGAAACTTATATTTGATGTTGAGAAGGAATAGAACCAGCAAGGCCAAGTGTTACAGCAGGAGTTACCATAATGGATTCAATTTGGACATAAGGATACAATTTCAATAGCTTGATGAAATCTTCAATGATCTTTACACCATATTTTATTGTTTTTTCAAAATCATCATTGTTTTATATAAACTTATCTAACAAAGTAGTAAATTATTAGTGTTTCTGAATCCGATCAATAAAGGCCTTTGTCAGTGGAGGAAGGGTAAGAGTTATATCCAAATACTCGAATAGATTGTTCATTATGTTCTTTGTGATGAGTTCGGAGAAAAACTAATTAATTCTCTTGGTAAAATCATATTAAGTCTGTGAAGAACAAATTGTATAATACTTTACATTATCATGACCTTTATCTGAAGTATCCTCAACATTGGCTATACTTGTATTCACAACATTTAAATCCTCTTTCAACACTGAACTAATAATAAAAGGATCTAATGATTTTTAGGACTGAGAATATGGAGAAGAACATGAAGCTAGAGAAGAAAAGGTGATATCCAAAACATATTTTCTCAGTTTGGAAAACTCAAGATCTTTAAAATGAGAAATAAGGTTCTCAAGACCTTTCATGATAGTTTATATTGTATTCCTATACTCTTTGGTCAAGGCAATGATCCTGGTTGTCAACTTTATTATATTATTTTCGATATTGGTATTTCTTGTCACAATTGTCTCTATAGTTGTGATTAGATTTTGCTGAATCTCTTCTATCTCCTTCATTGAAACGGAAGAAACATCAATTTGAGATAGACTTATTGAGGCAGGATAACAACAGGAAGCAACAGTGTGCTTTACAACATCAACCACAGATCTGATTTATTTCAAATTCCCAATCAACTCAGTATTCTATCTCATGACTTCATCAATCTCAAACCTCATTTGATATTGCATTGAAATTTTTTTATAGGCACATATATCTTCCTTGAATTTTTCAAAATCATCTTTAGTGATATAGTCACTAGAAGTGGTCTCATCCACTGGTTCCTTTGCAGGAAGGGAAACGATTTTATTATTAGAATCTTCATAATCCAATCCCAAGGATACATAATTAGTATTCCTTATCCATTCAGCAAGAATATTGGAATCCAAAGGAAAAATAGTTTCTAGCCTTACTCTTCCTGTTTGATTCCCTTCATTAGCTTGAGCAGCTGGTCTTTGAGGATCCCCCTTAGTGTTAGATATATTTGAAGATTTATCCCCATCATTCAAGGTTTCCGGGATAGGTTTATTTTCCTTAAAAAGAAATCTTTTCCTTGTATAAACAACTTGATCAACAACTTCATCTAGAGAAACATTTTCTTCTTGAACAGCACCCTTAATAGAGACACCAGTATTAGCTTGGAAAACATCCATACTCACAGTATTTTGATTTTTATCAGGATGACTAGATTCACTATCACTATCACTTTACTTATTTATTCAATATTACCATCTTCAATCTGATCATCTTTGACTTTCTCATCTTCTTCTACCCTTCCCGATTCTGAACAATTTTCACCACTACCATATTCTTCCTCTTCATCATCATCTTTATCTTCTTCTTCATTTTCTTCATCATTGGATACACTGACATAATCTGTGCTACCTTCAAATTCAGTTTCATCACTACCAGAAGATATGATAATAGGATAATTAGAGGGTAAATCCATAGGAGGAATTTCAGGTTTAATGGAGACTCTTTTTGATGGTCCAGTAGTGTATGGGACACTTCAATCATCAATTGGTGATCCCACATCTCTTGTAGGGGTTGCAGGCTCTTCTTCCTTAAATGTAGAATGGGTTACTTGTTCATCTTGACTAAGACCAGGAACAACTAGATCCCTTGGTCTAACTGGATGGTCTATGGTATTGAATATCTCATAAAATCTATCTCCATCACCAACCCATTCTTTCCTCCAAGGATTTCAATTTATTTTCATTATTTTACAGATGTCAGATCTTAATCACATACCACTACATTCACTAAATACCACATCCACATCTTCATTTACATAGCCTTTTCCATTAGTCATAGTTGAAATCATTATTGAATAGAAGAGGGAATTTTAATTACACCCACGTTTTAGCATCTCATTGATGTGCACCATCAGATACCTACAAAGATTCCATTTAACACCTTTCTGAAGAAAATAAACCAAGTATACATCTTGATAATTGAGAGAAGAAAAGTCACATTTCTTGGGAAAAATATGATACTGAATAAACTTTAAAGTAATTCTGCATTCACCATTCAATTCTGGGTTGATGGGTCTCCTATTCTCTTCATTTCTAGATAGCTCTTTCAAAGTAGTCTCATAGTAGAAGAATTCACTTTCAGGAGGTTAAGTACCTTGGTAATCATCAAACATTCCTTCATGATATAACTTAAGACATTAATTCCAATGCCTTGAAGAGAATGATATTCTCTTCCCGTTCACAGTTGAATTCATTCATTCAATATCACATCCTTCCATCAAATGATTCATATTCATATAAAACTCATAAACCAGCTTCGGATAAAAGAATCTTCAAGAACCCAGTTTTTCAGTCATTTATGAATCTTTTAATTTTTTTTATAAATATTTAATTTATACCTAATATAGATGCCTAAATAGTTAGAGATGTTTATGAGGGTGTCTGAGGTTTGTTTGGAGCTCGAAAAACAACTTTTTGGGAAAATAGGTCAAGTCACACAGTTTTCACATGGTTTGCGCATGGTTTTCCTAACTGTGTGGATTGTGTTTTTTCACACAATGGAACCTCACACAGTTGGCACCTGGCCGCACATACAAACCATGTGAATAACCCGTTTTCCAAAGTTCGGGCAGAACTATCTCGCATGGATGGCACACAATTTGAAAAATTTTGCTGACAAATCATGCACAGGCTAAAAACTTGCGTAAAATGGCCAAAATTCCTTTAATGATCTATTAATATTTCCCCTTCATCTTAATCCGAGAACCTATGGGATGTTCCTCTTTTTTCTTCCTTTTGGAGAATTTTGAAGATCCAAGCTAATGATCAAGATATCTTCTTTGTCCGGTATATGATCAAGCTTCCATTCGTCATATTAGATGTGCGACAATAAGTACTCGAGTCTTCTTTAGCAATACTTCTTATATTTCATTCTAGACCTAGATATTTCCATGTGAGTTTTTTGCAACTTTTATTAGATCTACTCTTATTTGAGGAAATTAAAGGGTCGATACTGAAGGAGAAGGCACATACAACTCTATGTTGGGTGGTCCATAACTCTTTCATAAAGTTTGTTTTTTGGAATGTTCTTGTGGGGCCCATAGATTTCATTGGGAACCATTTCTTAAATTTTCATGCCATGATTATACTTGTTAGAATTTTATTTTTATGCTCTTTCCAAATATGTGATTATTTTTTAGTGGTTTCACCAACAACTCAATCGGCCTTAGGTCAAAGGTTGTGCCCTAATTGGGTTTTTAGTGTTTTGACACGTTTGAGCCATCATTCAGGTGTGTCCTCACATGACCTCCCTAATGGTGAGACTTATTAAAATAAATTAATTTTTATTGATGAGGATTTAATAATGGCATGTACCATATATACACACCACATGACCCGCCTAAGGTAAGTGCTTCCAAATGGTTATTAAAAGTGAAATGTTAAATGCGAATGTGAAATGGCTATTATACTAAGTATATAACTTGTCCTTAATAAAAGTGGTTGAATAAAGGTTACATGTCTATAACAACTTTTTCTATATTGATGGAAGGTAGCAAATTGAACCTAAATAATGGAATATGCCTCAATGGTTAACTAGAACTTGATTAAATGGTTGTAACTCTACATAGACAATCCACACTAATGGAAGACAAGGCTTTGACTAATAAATAAATGGATTCAACTCCACATGACTTATCCACACTAATGGAATGATATACTTGAACCAAATGGATTCTAACATGATATAAATATCAAATCGAAATAGACTAACTTAGTCTCTCCTTGGATTTTGAGAGGAGAATACCTTGAGTCTTGGGAACCCCATTCAGATTCAAGAATATTGTTTTCTTAGGTTGATACCCACCTAGACTCTATTTCATGTATATTCCCTGGATTCCTGTTATTCTATAGTTGGGTCCCTTTATTTATTATATGATACCTCAGATACACTCCTTGGATCCATTATTCACTAGTAAGTGCCATGGTGAAATCCCATAGGGCCCTGTTTTTGCATAGCCCCGTTATACCTTGGTTGATTACGTTGAACTCAGAAGGTGCCTTATTGTGGAATTCCTTGGATTATGATCCTTATATTACTCTTACAACTAATATAGACTCAAATACTAGTATGTTAGCCTTCCATGAGTTTATTATGCCTTGGTTTTTACCATGGAACTCCCTCACTAGATATCATTGTCTGGTTCCCTTGTTACATCTTCAGACCTTCACTACTTATACTATCACGAGGTGGAGTTAGTGTTGGTTATTCCTCGCATGACCTGTCAGCATTAAATGGAAATTTATTAATAAAATAAACTAGTTACATGTTTAGACACCAGCATAGGGCTGAAGCAGATACTTGGTTATTTAGTTATATTGTACTACTAGATTTACTTTTTATATTCATGCCTAAAAACTGCTATATTCCATTATAAGGGTCAGGTATTATATACATCATTGGTGGTGTCCCACTATGATTTAACTCACACCCTCTCTGGGTGTTGTTTGGTACCCGGAGTAGATTAAAATGTTGTGGGTATTGAAAAAGGGAAGCATGCAACTTCCAACATTTGATTGTATGATGATAGGATAGAGCTTGATAGCTGATGACTGAGTAGGATCATGGGATGCATGGAGTAGAATTTGTTTCTTTTACCTTGTGGAACATTTTATTCTGATTGTCTTGTTCCCAAGATTTCTTATTTTCTAGTGATATGACATTACATCATCACTTCTCTAGTTGATACAATTATTGTTATTCTTACATATCCATTTCATCTGTTTTCTTCCTCTATTTATTCTTATTTCTTCAACTTCTTACTAATCATTTATATATCTTCTATTGTACTACACTCTTATAATTAGGAAATAGTCTTCCCATAGGCACACCCTATGCTCTCACTACTAGTCGGCATCCTATGGCATTTGGGAAGATGCGCATGAGGCCATGTGGCACACCAAGCTCGAGGAACCTGTTAAGAGGCATCAGGATCTGGGTCATCACAAAGTGGTATCAAAGGTGGTTTATTTTTATTCATGACTATTTGGAGACAATATATTGAAGAATAGGAACACTTGGGACTTGGTCATAAGTCATTCTTGGGCATCCAGACCCATGTTTGGGGTAAAATCCATGTTACCCATATTGAACATGTTGTTATATTTTTCCTATTATAGTTGATATTTTTTCACTCTTGGGTGTCTCACATGTTGTGTGTTGTTGTTTAATATTACTCTTTGGTAATTTATTTTATCCTTTCCGGATGATATGAGGGAAAAGAGTAATTCTACATGCATCATTATAGGCACCTAGAATTCACATGTCATGCATATTTCCATGCATTATAGGTTCTTTTTACTCCATTTGATTTCTTGATATGCCCATGATTGTTGAGTGATGTAGTGATAGTTTATGTACTTGTACTACTTTTTCTTGGATTGAGGGATTTCTTGTCTCAATTCATGAGGGGTATGGGCCCTCATTGTTTGGAATGATTAAATTAATGAGTTAATCCATTATGTTGTAAGTAAATGGTTGCTATTTTTAGTGATAGGTGTATGGGAACTGATTCATCGAAATTGAATTTCCATTATAAAATGAATCCTAAAATCAAAAATGAATTGGTTTCACATCCTTATCCCTCCTTTTAATGTTTGTAATTGTAAAGAAGTAAACATAAAAATTAAATTCAAAATGACATAAAACTTGTACTTGAGCACTTACTAATACCTATTTGTCTATGTGGGTAGTTTGGGTAGTATTCCTTTGGTAGTGAATTTACATATGATATTTCTCTACTAGTGATGATATCTCCTTGTTTAAAAGATTTTTATAAGGTGTGTTATTGGCATTTGTAGACCAATTCCACCATGACGTCCCTGTGTCATTCGCAAGGAGGGTGGTGATGACCATGCTCTAGACATGGCGGGCCCTAAGCTGCCAGTCTTACTTATAGCAGTTCCACATGAAGTACTACTTGCTATACCTAATCTAGGAACTAATTCCTAAATCCGTGATAGTTTCATATGTATGATACATTCCATGATTGGTGCTCCATAGGTTTCACCTATGAAGGGTGATCTGACCCGCGGGTTCCTGTAACACCATCCTTATACTTTTTTAGGGGATGGATTTTCTCATGGTGTAGAGTCATAGATAGAGGCCATGGTTTCTATCATTGAGAATCTGGAAACACCTCCAGATTAGAGAGTCAATCTTTCAACATACATGCTTTGGGATTCGTCCATGCATTGGTGGGATGTCATTACCCAGGCAGGACATCATTGGGGCATGTTATGGGTTGACTTCCAGACCGCCTTTCATGATCATTTCTTTCCTCAATCATTAAATGCTAACAGAGATAGACATTACATGTATCTTGAGCAGGGTTCTATGTCAGTTATGTAATATTCTACATGTTTCATTGATTTCCAACACTTTGAACTGATTCTAGTCGGTGATGGGATTTTGAGTGCTATATGTTTTGAGAATGGGCTCCAGTAAGCCATCCAAACTCAAGTGAATTTCATTCGCCTTCCTAACTTCTTTGCAATAGTTTATTAGGCCCTTCTCATAGAGTGTAGCTTAAGGTATAGAGCGAGTACATATTTTGAAGTATTAGTGTCGCGTCAGGCCAGTAGTTCTTCTGCTGGTAAGAAACATTCCCTTAAAGTTTATCATTAGGGTAGCGGTAGCTAGAGTATCTAGTTTGGCAGACTTGTAGTGTGTCATTAGTGTGTAATACTAGGGAGTAAGAAGACCCAATGTGATAGAGTCTTTATGGAGGGTCAGGCTTGTGGTCGTAAGGGTCATCTTTAGTGCTTCGGTGGGACCTTTTCACCAGCTTCAAGTGGAAAGGGATCAGCTTCAGCTCCACCTTCAAGAGTTAATTCTTTTACGTCGCGTCAGGTGGGAAGTTGGAGTAGCACTATCAGGTCTGACTAAGGAGGTGATTGTGGTTGTTGTAGTCTGATTCATGCTCACCAGTAGCACCAGTAGAGTAGTCATGATCATGTTAGTTTATATGTTGCACAAGTTCGTGGATCAGGTTAGATGCAAGATTTATAGTAGATACCAGAGGATCAGGTTGTGGGAACATCTATAGTACGATGTATTGTTTTAGTAGCCTCTAATATTGTTTCTGCTTTGTTTGATACAGGTGATTAAAAATATTTTATTTCTGTATCTATCTTGGAAAGTCTTAGACTACAGATATAGTATCACTATGGATTAATGGCCCTCGATACACCGTTGGTAATATGGACGAAGGGCATAGGCTAGTGCCTGGATTGTACCCTTGAGGTACGAAGTTACCCCTTTATGTGGAATCTATTTATTCCCAAGATGACGGGCTTCGATGTCATTATCGAGATGGGCTAGTTAGTCCACTATCACACCTTTATATACAGTTATCACTGTAGGGTTTCTTTTACATCACCAGATGGAAGGTGTTATCTTTTAAAATGTGAGTGGGATTTCCAGGATAGAAGAGTAGGGCCAAATAATCATGGGCTAAGTGAAGTGACCACTCATATTGAAAATATTTTCATGGAGTATCATGGTATTCTTCAAACTGATTTCCTTCCAGTAGTTTATTGTTTTAGGGATGTCTTTCCGGATGAATTTTATGGATTACCACCTCAGAGAGTGGTATAGTTTACAATTGATATTGTTCCAGGAGTAGCTCCAGTGTCTATTCCTCCATTCAGGATGGCACCTAATGAGCTTCTGGAGCTCAAGCGACATACAGAGGACTTAGAGGCTAAATTCTTTATCCGGCCTAGTACAACTTCTTGGTGTTCACTCGTTCTTTTAAACAAGAAGGTGGGTGGAACCATACGTCTATGCGTGGATTACAGAAAGTTGAACTAGATAAAGGTAAAGAACTAGTATCCACTTCCTCAAACAGATTATCTCTTTGACCAACTCTGAGGAGAAGAGGTGTTCTCTTAGATCGACCTGAGATCAGGTTATCATCAGGTGTGAGTTAGACCATCAAACATACCTCATATGGATTTTTGTAGTAGTTATGGTCTATATGAGTATCTTATTATGCCATTCAATATTATGAACATGCTTGTTGTGTTCATGGTTTTTATGAATAAGTTTTTCCATCCCTATTTGGACTCTTGTGCCATGGTCTTTGTGTACGACATCTTGGTTTATTCGCGCACTCCTAACAACCATTCCAAACATCTTGAGATCGTTCTGTGTACCCTGAAAGAGCATCAGCTTTATGCCAAGCTTACTAAATATGACTTCTAGATCGACAATGTCTGCTTAATGGGTCATATTATTTCATAATATGAAGTATATATTGACCCTGAAAATGTTAGTGTTGTAGTTTCCTAGGAGAATCGCAAGAACATGTTTGATATCAGAAGTTTCTTGGGGATGGTTGGATATTACAGGAATTTATTACAAGAATTTTCTTGTATTTTTTCACCTCTTACTGGTCATAAAAATAATGGTGTCAAGTTCACATAGTCAAAAGCATATGAGAAATAATTTTAAGAGATGAAGGGGAGGCTTGTCTCTGCACCGATTATGATTCTTCCAGAACCTATAAAATGTAATATTGTATTATATGATGCATCAGGAATTGTCCTTGGATCATTTTTAATGCAAGAAGAAAATTTCATTGCATACAAGTCTGGGTAGTTGGGCCTCATGAGAGAAATTACATGACATAGGACCTCGATCTCGAACCAGTTGTACATGCCTTACATTGCAAGAGTCACTATATATGTTGTGGGAACCTTGTGGTTTATACAGATCATAAAAGACTCAGGTATATCTTTTCTCAGCATGACTTGAACCTCCGATAGTGAATATGGGTCGAATATCTACAATACTTTGATTTTGAGTTTGCCTATATGCCTGGAAAAGGCAATGTGGTTGCAGGTGCACTAATCCCGAAAACTCAAACACGAGCCATATAGGAAGGTAGGGATGAATGAAAGTTAATATTCCTCTTTTCTAAACTTAATCAGGAGTTTCGTGACAGTAATGAGCAGTCTTACATCTATGTCGTAACAATTACCTCTTCTCTCCTTGAGGAGGTGAAGAGTATATCAGTTTCATATTCTAAAGGTTTAGTTCTCTATGGATGTATATCAGGAGATAACCCACCATTGAATTGGTCTGTGGATAGTAATGACATATTGCATCTAAATGGATGTATCTGGGTTCCTACAGATGTGAGAGAGAAGTTAATGAAAGAGTCCCACACTTCCCAGTGGGTAGTTCGTCCAGGCATCTTGAAAATGTATCGAGATATGTGATTCCAATATTGGTGGCTTGGAATGAAATGTTAGATTTTAGGCTACATCTGTTGGTGTTCCATCTTTCAGTAGGTGAAGGAGGATCAACAGAGGCATGAAGGATTATTACAGCCACTTCCAGTCCCAGAATGGAAATGGGAATATGTTTCTATGGATTTTGTTGTCGGCTTACCTAGGTCGCTAAGTGGTTCTGATGCTATCTGGGTAGTTATTGACTAGCTAACAAAATCATCTCACTTCATTCCTATTTAGGAGACATTCTCAGTAGATGAATTGGGAAGATTGTATGTCTATGAGATCATATGACTACATAGGGTTCCACATACTATTGTTTCAAATAGGGATTCTTGTTTTAGTTCACGATTCTAGAAGGGTTTGTAGAAAGCTATTGGAACTCAGGTTCTTTAATAACATCCTTTCAACCTCAAACTGATGGAAAATTGGAATGGACATTAATGGTTTTAGATGACATTCTTTGAGCATGAATTGTTTATTTCTGCGGTTTATGGGAGATTCATATCCCCCCATAGAGTTCTCTTATAATAATAGTTTCAATGTGACAATTCAGATGGATCCTTTTGAGGAATTGTATGGTAGGTCATACCGTTCACCCTTGTGCTAGCTAGAGGTAGGTGAGGTCACCCTACTAGGTCCTCGTGTTGTTTGAGTGACTTCAGAATAGGTATAGATGATCAAGAAGTGTATGACTACTGCTCAGTCTAGATAGAAACCTTATTTCGATCACCATCGATGACCTCTTGAGGTCAAGGTTAGGGATCATGTTTTTCTTTAGGTATCACCCAGGCTAAGGAATATATGGTTACGGAAGCAGGGAAAGTTTTTGCCACATTACGTTGGGTCATTTGAGAATATCGAGAGAGTCAGGTCGGTAGCTTATCAGTTTCTAATACCTCATAGGTATTATTCCCTACACAACATTTTTCATGTCTCACTGCTTTGCCAATATAATGCAGACCCATCTCATACCTTTGATCCTGATGAATTTGAGTAAGATGATAATCCTACCTTTGATTAATATCAAGTACGCATCATTGAAGAAAGTGGGAAGGCTCTATGAGGCATGTTTTCCCTCTCATATGGGTTCTTTGGAAGTACGACCAATTTCAGAATGAGACTTGGGAGAGGGAAGCAGAAGTACGTGCTCAGTGTCCAGAGTTGTTCTCAGACTGTGTTTCCATACCCTTGGACAGAGAACTTAACAGTGAGTTCTTTTAAGGGGGAAGACTATAAGAACCCAGTTTTTCACTCATGTTTGGATCATTTAGTTTTTGGTATAAATCTTTACATTGGACCTAATATAGATACCTAATGAGTTAGCAATGGTTCTAAGGCTATCCGGTGCTTTTTGGGATCTTGGAACACCTCTTTTGGGAAAATTTCCATGTCATTCAGTTTGAGCTCAATTAGAACACAGTTTCCCTAACCGTGTGGATTGTTTTTTTTAGATAGTGGCCCCTCGCACGGTTGGCAAACGATAATGCAACCAAATCGTGAAAATTCCCATTTTTCCTAGGTTCTAGAAGAACCATCTTGCACAGTTTGAGTACGTTTTGACAAATCGTGTGGAAAAATCATGTGCTTGCTAAAAATCTGTGTAAAATGAGAAAAATGCACTTAATGATCTATTAATCTTTATAATTCCTCTTAATCTAAAAACCTTCATGATTTTCTTCCTTTTTCTTCATTTTAAGACATTTTAAATATCTAAGTTAGGGATCAAGATATCTCCTTCTTCATGAATCTGATTGAGCATTCGTTCATCATGTTGGATGTGCAATGGTAAGTACTTGAGTCCTCTTTATCCATACTACCTCTCTTTCACTCTAGACCTAGATATCACCATGTGATCATTTTTCACCTTTTCTTAGATTTACTCTGATCTGACAAAAATCAAGGGTCGATACCATAGGATAAGGCTATAACAACCCTAAGGTGGGTGGGCTATAACTCATCCCTAAATTTTGTTGTTTTTAGAATGTTCATTGTGGCCCACCAGCTTTTTTTGGAACCATTTCTTAAACTTACATTCCATGATTATACCTTTCAGAATTGCATGGTTATGATATTTCCAAATATGTGATTATTTGTTAGTGGTTTCACCAACAACTCAAGCTTCCTCATGTCAAATGTTATGCCCTAATTGGATTTTTAGTGTTTTGAAATGTTCGAGCCACTGTTTGGGTGTGCCTTTACTTGTTCTTATTAAAGGGGAGACTTATTTTAATAAATGAATTGTTATTGACAAGGATTGCATAATGGCATGTACCATGTATTCTCTCCACTTGACCTGCCTATGGTAAGTGCTTCCAAATGGTTATTAACTGTGAAATGTGAAATCGAATATATACTAAGTATATAACATGGACTTAATAAAATAGTTTGAATAAAGGTTACATTCTCTTAGTACCCCTTTCCATGTTTATGGAAGGTACTAGAGTGAACCTCAATAATTGAATATGCCTTAATGGCTAACTAAGACTTGATTAAATGGTTGAAACGCTACATGTCCTATCCACGCTAATGGAAGACAAGTCATGGAAAAATAAATAAATGGTTTCAACTCTAAATAACCTATCCACACTAATGGATGGCAAGACATGAACCAAATTAATTATAACATGATTAAAATATCAAATAAGAATGGAATGACTCAAGTTCACCTTAGATTCAGAGAGGAGAATACCTTGGGTCTCGGGAACCCCATTCCGATTCAAGGATACTATTTTATTAGGTTGATAACCACCTAGACTCCAATTCTTGTATATTACTTGGATTCCCAGTATACTACCATTGGGTCCCTTTCTTTATTACAAGATACCTTAGATACACTCCTTGGATCCAGCATTGACTAGTAGGTTCCATGGTGAAATATCGTAGGGACTTATATTATCTTAGTCCTATAATACCTTGGACGATCACCATGGACTCGGTAGGAACCTTATTATTGAATTCCTTGGATTACACTCATTGGATTACACTATTATCCATTATCTAGACTCAGATACTACTAAGTTATCTTTCCGTGAGTTTATGTTACCATAGTTTTTACCCCGGAACTCCCTCACTAGATATCATTGTATGGTTTCCTTGTAACATCTTGGCCCCTTCACTACTTATACTACCACGAGATGATGTTAGTGTTGGCTATGCATCATGTGACCTATTATCATTAAATGGTAATTGATTAATAAAGTTAACTTGTTATATGTTCATACATTAGCCTAAGACTGATGCAGGTACATGGTTATTTAGTTATATTGTACTTCTTTCTTTAGTTTATATTTTCATGACTGCACACTGCTATATTCCATTACATGGGACAGATTTTAAAGAAATCATTGGTGAGGGCCATCAAAGATTTATCTGACACCCTATCAAGGCACCATTTGGTACCTAGAGTAGGTTACATGGTTGTAGGTATTGAAAAAGGGAAGCATGCATATTCCAATACCTGATTGTGTGCTGATAGGATGAAGAATGATAGCAGATGACCGAGTATGATCTCAGGATTGTTGGAGTAGACTTTGTTTCTTTTACCTTGTGGAACATGTTATTCTTATTTTCTTGTTCCTATGCTTTCTATTTTTCTAGTGACATGACATTACATCATCACTGCTCCAGTTGATATAGTTATTGTTATTCATGTTTATCTATTGAATTAGTTTTCTTCTGCTATTTATTCTTCTTTATTCCATTGTTGACTATTCATTTATATCTCTCACACTGTTCTACACTCTGCTAATAATGGAATTGTATTCATATCGACAAACCATAGGCCCTCACTACTAGTTGGTAGCCTCGAGAGTCCAGGAAGATGTGTTTAAGTCAATGTGTCCCACAGGGCTCAAGGAACCCGTTATGTGGCATCTAGGTCCAGGTCATCATAGAATTTATCATTATTTGTAAACCATTCAAGCCATCCATGATCTTTCAGCACTTTCAACAAAAAAAATTTCTATCCAAGATCCATTCCAACAATACTTTCTTCTTCGAAGTTACAACACATTTTACCGAACTACGATTCATAGGACCTGACGATTTCTTGATTCCCCTTTTTGTTTCTTGGACATACCAACTCACCCTCTTCTAGAGCTCTATTTACTCTCACCATTGCAATAAGTTTATTCCTGGGGCCAGAAGGTGAAAGGTCAGGTGTAGAGAAATTGAAAGATGACAGAGAGAGTGAGTAGCGGTAATGGGAGTATAGTGGATCGATTCAAATTTATATCATTTAGGGATTTATGATTTTACAATCCCAAAATTGTGAACCATGTTCAATAGAATTAATGAAACAATGTCGTTTTGAAAAAAACATGAAACATATAAAAGTGTTTATTCATCAATGTCGACATTAAATACTTTGAAAAACACTAACAATGTCGACATGATAACGGTGTCAACATGAAAATGGTTCCGGCATGACAACGGTGTCAACATAACAACTTCACAGAAAAAGATTAAAGGAATGGTAAACACAAGGTATTACTGGTTCATCTTTCCTAACTCATGTCTGATGTAATTTATTCTTTTAGAGTTCAATGGCTTAGTGAATATATCCACAAGATGAGATTCAGTTCCAATATATTATAAAGAATTATCACACTTTTGATAATGATCACTCAAAAAGTGATATCTTACATCAATATGTTTTGTTCTAGAACAACAAACTGGGTTCTTAGAAATTCTAATAGCACTAGTGTTGTCACATTTTATAAGTACATGTCTAAATTGATATCCATAGTCTATAAGAGTGTGTTTTATCCACAAAATTTGTGCAGAATAGCTACCTGCAGCTATGTATTTAGCTTCTATAGTAGATAATGCAATAGAATTTGGTTTCTTACTGCACTATGAAACCAAATATTTTCCCAAAAAGTGGAATTTACAAAAGTTTCTCTTTCTATATAAATTGCATCCACCCAAATCAGCATCAGAATAACTCACTATATCAAATTATTATCTTTTGGGGTAAAACAAGCATAAATTGATAGTATATTTGAAGTATTTGAAAATTATTTTTACATCATTCAAGTGTGATTATTTGGAATTAGCTTTAAAACAGGCACACATATGCACATTAAACATTATATCTGGCCTACTAGTAGTTAAGTAGAGAAAGCTTCCAATCATTTATATTTAAGATGTTTGATCAAGGAATTTACCATTTTTATCACGACACAAATTACAAGTAGTACCCATGGTAGTGTCAATAATTTTAATGGTATCAAATAAAACTAGTTTCAAAAAGATATTTTTTTAAAAATACTTTGATTTAAAGTGATACCTTATTTATTTTAAAAATATTGAAATCCAATAAATAATTTGAGTTCACCCATTAAACTCATTTCAAATTTATTTTTCATTAGTTTAGAAAAATTAATACATAATTAATTTCTTGAATATCCAAAAATAATATAATCAACATAGTTTTGGACTACTAAAATATCTTTAGACATTCTCTTTATAAAATGAGTAAGATCAATAATTACTTTTTTAAAAACGTTTGAAAAAAGAAAATTACTTAATCTATCATACCAAGCTCTTGGAGCTTGTTTTAGACCATACAAATATTTTTTCAATTTGAGAAAAATTATTTTGAAAATAAGGGATTATAAAACTAGGGGTTGTTCAACAAAAACATCCTCAAATATATATCCATTTAAGAAATCACTATTAACATTCATTTGATTCTGTTTTAAATTAATATGGGAATCACAAGAATGTGGGGTTATAATGGTATCATGTCTAGAAATAGGTTCAAAATTTTCATCATAGTCAATATCTTTCTATTGACTATAACGTTGTGCAGATAATCTAGCTTTATTTCTAACAATATTACAAGATTCATTTACTTTATTTCTAAACACCCACTTAGTTCCTATGGTCATAATGTCTTTGGGTCTATCCACAGGTTCCCAAACATTATTTCTTTCTAATTGATTATGTTATTCTTGTATAGACATCTCCCAAAATTCATCTTTAATTACATCATTGATGCTTTTAGGTTCAATATATGATAAGAAATCTTGATGATAAACCTGATTTCTAAGAGAATCTCTAGTTTGTGTAACTTTATCTATGTCTCTTACAACAGCATCTATAGGAAGGTTCTTGAGAGTTTGAGTTGGTCGAGGAAAGGTAGGGATAATTATTTTAGGATCATATATAGGTTTGTGTTCATCATTTTCAGATTCTAAATAATTTCCAGAATTGTATGATTTTACAAATTGATAGACATAAGGATTAGATGATTTTTCATTTATTTCTAGATTTTATATATCATCTTCATGTTTTTCTAGAGAGGTATTAGGTTCATGTGGTGATGTTTCATTAAATTTGATATGCATAGATTCTTTCACACACTTGGTTCTTTTATTAAATACTCTATAGCCTTTTCTAGAGGTTGAGTAACCTAGGAATATTCTTTCATCATTCCGGGATGAAAATATATCAATATTATCATTTGTATTAAGAATACTTACTTTGAAACCAAAAACATTGAAATAACTAACTTTGGGCTTTGTATTGCTCCATAACTCATAAGGAGTCTTCTTGAGGACAGGTCTAATTAAGACTCTTTTAATTATGTAACAATCTGTATACACAGCCTCTTCCCAGATGGAAATAGTTTAATCATATTCATTAAGAATTGTTCTATAAATTTCATGCAAGGTAATATTTATTTCTTCTACAACTCTTTTTTGATAAGGTGTCATAGGGGAACCGAAGTTATCACTATAGCCATTGTTTGGAAAAAATGATTCAATGTCCCGATTTCCAAACTCACATCCATGATCACTTCTTCGAGATTTAATTCTATGTCCACTAAGATTTTCTACAATTTTAGCATACATGATGATGTTATTTCAAGAATTACTTTTGTGAGCTTAGGAATAAGTCCTTGTAGACCAAGAATATTTATCCATAAGAACATAGACACAATTCTTCCCTTTTAAACTAGAAACTCAAGATGGTCCAAACAAATAAATGTTAACCTACTCTAAAGGTTGAGAAGATGAAACTTTTTCCTTTGATTTGAATGGTATCTTGTGTTGTTTTCTATTTTGACAAAGATTATAGACTTTGTCCTGGGGAAACTCATGTTTTGGTAGATACTTTTTAGGCCTTTTCTAGTAATATTTCTAATAGAGTTTACATTACAGTGTCATAATATCCTATTCCAAAGCCACAACTATTTATGAAAGGAACTTAAACAAGAAAAATTTTGAGAGGCTAATGAATTTAAATTAATAGAATATACATTTTCATTTCTAAAAGTAGAAAAAAATAATTCTTCTATAGAGTAAAAATAATTACAAGCATCATTTACAAACATAACATGAAACCCATCATCACGTAATTGTGAAATACTAAGAAGAATATACTTTAATACATAAAAAAATTACTTTAAAAATTATAACTGAGTTAGAGTTACCAATCTTTCCTAGTCCAATTATTTTTACTTTAGCATTGTCACCAAAAGTGACATATCAACCATAAATGTTTATGAGACTCTTAAAGCTTGAGTAATCCCCTATCATGTGTCTTGAACATCCACTATCAAAAACCATTGACTATTGTAAGATCTCTTCAGACAACTTTCATACAGAATAATCAAACAAAAATATATTTTGGTACCCAATCTTGTTTGGGTCGAGTAACATCAGTAATCAATTATTTAGGTACCCACATTTTCCTTATGGGTTTTCCATAAGAATTATGAAGCATATTTAAAAAATAAACTCTATTTGTTCCAGAAAAACTAGAGGCAGTTTAATATTTTTCAAAATTGGTACTCGTAATAGAGCTTTTATTTTTAGGTAAAAGAATAGATTTTCCAGATTTAGTTATCAAATTATTTTTATATAAGTTTCTCTATCCAGGTTGATATCCAATACCAGAAGTGTACTTAGGAGATATCTTTCTACCAATAATTTGAGTAAGATTGTCTTTCCCATTGGTAAACATTTCTAAATATTTCTTCAATTTCTCATTAGACATTTTTAATTCATTTTTTTATTTAATTAGTTGAACATTCTTTTCTTTTTTAGTAATAAGTTCATATTTAACAGTTACAGTAAGATCATGTTGTTTCTTTAAATATTTATACATATCATTTAGTTCATTACATGTCTCTTCCAACATGATATAGTTTTCATATAGTTCATTAGTTTTCTTATTATCATAATCACATTCATTTTCAGAATAATAGAAATTTTGTGTAGGTGAATCTAATGTTTCCTCGTATGTGATTTTTATAAAAAAAATATTTTCCAATTCATCTTTCTCACCCTGAGATGATGTTGATTCACTAAAGCTACTCTCAAAAGAACTCTAGGTGGCCTCATATCTTTCTTATATGTCTTGTCTTTAGTTTCATACTTATTGTTTATTTTAATTTTGGACATTCAACTTTGAAAATTCCTCTCCTCTTTCATTCATAGTAGACAATATCTTCTGATTTATTATTTCTTTTACAGTCATTCTCCCAGTATCCCTTATTATCATACCTTTCATTATAATTGGGCTTCTTGAAAAAATTATTCTTTCTATAGAGTTTCTTGAATCATCTGGTCATATAAACCATCTATCCATGACTATTAGATGTTTTTTTATTAGAACTATCACATTCGATAGAGGCTAGAACATTCTATATTCCTTATTCTTATAGGTAGTAGTCTTAAATTCCACAGATTTTATTTGGGTTCATCCCCCTCTTCCTTGTTGACTTTAAACTCATCATCATTCATCATCAGCTTTCCAATGAGTTCTTTGAAAGGTAATTTTCTGATGTTACATGATTCTCTAATTGAGATATAGGTTCTTCTCCATCTATCATGTATGAATATATGAATCCTCATGATTTGTTATTTGGTTGTGACTTCTTTTCCCAGAGAGATCATTGTGTTGAAAATTTCATTGAACCTTAGATACATATCAGAAATAGGCTCATCAAGTTTAATTTTAATGTTATAGTATTTAATAGTATATGTATTATGTCTCATTTCTTTCTCATTAGTGGTTCCCTCGTGTGAAACAGTCAAAGTATCCCAATGTCATGGGATATTCTACATACAGAAATTCTATTAAATTCACATTCTCCTTGAGATTAGTATAAGGAATTCATGGAATTGTAATTATTTTTATAAGAAGTCTTAGTTGGTTAATCCCATATAGTTCTTGCATTAGTATGAATATTATACTCATCAAAAATTTAAGACCAGATTTCAAAACCCATACTCTCCAAATGAATTTTCATTTTAATTTTCCATTAGGTGTAGTTATTTCCATTAAATAATGGAGTTCTTTTGGTAGCATCATCTTCCAGTATATTTCTTATAATAAAGAAATAATTTTAAAGAGCTATAACTTTATAACTGACTAAAATTTACAGATATTTGAAGTAAAACTAAAATCATTGTTGAAATAAAAAACTATAAAAAGATCCTTTACAAAAATAAATTCCTCTAATAAAAAATGTTGGTTAGAGTAGATAACTCAACAAGGGGGGTGATTTGAGTATCTATAAAACTTTCTGTTAAAAACTAGTTATTTGAAAATTCCCCAATTAAAAATATATTATATGTTAGTTTGTAGTGAATTTATAAGAGTCTTGAATGTTTATTTAATTTCTCAAATGATTGATTAGTTCTCACCTATATTAATCTAAAGATTAATACAACTTTTAAACTAACCTACTAGTTCAAAATAGTTATAAATACTTGTTAACCTAACTATCAAAGTTCAATTTAGTTTTATGAAATTTTGATAAAATAGTGTAAAACTAAAGAGTAAACACAGTGTAAATAATCTAGAACCTCGTTCTCAAGATGAGACTTAGTCCTCTTCACTTGGTGATTACCTTCCATGAAGTAGTTTAAATTAATAAAAAGTTTGATCCATACCTCAGATCAGTGTTCACACCAGCACACAAGGTTGTCCAGGTCACACATGACCTCTACCACATTTATTCATGAGAAAAACAACAAATATGTCTTACTTAACCTATTCTACTATTCTAAATGGGATAAAAAGAGTAAAATAGAGATTGAGTTTTAGGATATCAAGTATCTTCCAATTATGCACAGGATTCTGTGTGATTGTAACAGACAAATACACACACTTCTCACAAATGTAAACAAAGGAACACCAGAGATTTAGATATATAGAATAATGTTTAAAAATATGTGTGTGTTATGCAGTGAATCCTTGGACTTGATTGATGTAGTGGAAATGGATTTTTATTCCTCTTCTGGCTGTTGGATTCAAAACAGACTATCGTAGTCTTTGTGGTCTAGTATTGAGGAGTGTGAAATTTTTGAGCTCCTTGTTTGAAAGATATTCAGTTCAGCTCACCAGGTTTTACCCATATTGTTAATTTCCTTGTATTTTCTTGCTTTGAGTTCTTGGGATTTGGATGAATTTTTGAGATTTGCAGGAGTTTTCAGTTATTCTTTTATTTAAAGGTTTTAGCATATATCAAATGATCTAGCTTGTAATTCTTTATATTTCGAGGTCTAACAAACCCAAAGAACTCCTCATGTGCATGTACCTCATACTGTCTACTGGATGTACTAAAGACAACATTAATTAACATCAGAAACATTATCTTTTCTAAATATGACCACCAGAAATAAATTTATATTAATAAATTAAATATATTTTTTATGACTATCAGTGTGTTATAAGTATCAGTGACTCGTTTTCATCGGTCTGTTGGCATCGATGACTCCGTGTATCAGTGAGTCATTTCCATTGGTATCGGGGACTCGGTGTATCAGTGACTCCATTCCATCGGTTCCATTTACTCAGTGTATCGGTGATTCCTTTCCATTATAATCGGTGACTCTGGAAATCAGTGATTTGTTTATACTATTGGTCCATCAGGGCATCGGTGAGTGGTCATTGGTGACTCATTTTGAACTATCGGTTTGTTTCCCATCGGTGAATCGTTCATCAGTGTGTCATCCATCAGTGAGTCATTCATTGGTGTGTATCTTGAACTATGACTGGGTTATCTACATCAGCATATTGTTCAATGGTGAGTCTTTTGTCTATCGGTTTCATGTAATTAAACAAAGTTAGAAACTGGTAATCCACATAATTACACATAGATAATCAATTAAAAGATTTTTTAGACAAAAGCACACAAAAATAGTCATATGAATAAAATGATTTGATATTAAAGATAATGTTTTATCTAAATATAGGATCTAACATAAAATAAGTTATATGTTAATATATGAAATGATTTGTGATAATTAAAACCTTTATAGTTAGAGATAGTGTCCAAAAGCATCTATAGGCCAAAGGTAATTATGATTAAAATGTTACCAAAGTGAGAAATATTTTATGTTATAATCTCATTATTTATTGAGATTGTTTATGTTTAAGTTATAATAATGAAATATTAATGTAAAACGTTCAATACAATCATGAATTATCTTATCTAGTGATTATTTTTGGAAATTAAATGTTTTTATTTAATTTCAGTCACCATAAGTATTCAATATACCATAAATATATTTTTATGTAATGTTGAATGTATTTCTCTCTTTAATCAAAAAACATTTTTCTTCCTTATAATTTTTTATAAAAAAGGTTTAATGAATAGTTTTAATATTCTTTTACAATTTTTTTAAATAAAATTTTACCTTTGTTTTTCATTTTACAAAATTGTTTAAAACAAATATTTATTTCATTTCTTGAATGAGGTAATTTTTGAATTACATTACAAAACTGTAAAAGGAATTTTTTGTTTTATGTTATATGGCATAAATAGAATTTTGTTCCATCATGAATGATAAATGATTTTAATATTTCTTTAAAAGTTTCTATGGTTATTTTAAAATAAAACATTATCCACAATATTTTGGGAATTTTTTTATTTTAAAGAGGTACTTTCAAAATTGAAAGTTTATTTTTATCAAGAATTTTTCAGTGATATTTTAATGGTATTTCTTTTCATCAAAGATAATAACCCTTGATTTCACTTCTAATTTACTAGGGATATGATCAAGGGATACCATAGTTATTCTTTAGGTATATATTTTATGTCTATGATGATACTAATTGTATAAAATCCACACCTTTTACATGGGTTATTATATGATGAAATTATTTAATGATTATGACACTCATTCCTTTTCCATGGGTCATGATGTGAGGAAATGTTTATGAAATCCATTTATTTTCATGGGTTCTTATAGGATTAATTTTTTTTGATTATTTTTCATAGACATGTATGGTTTTAATTATGTGACATTAGTTATGTTATAACTAATAAAGGTGGTAATTTCACTACCAAGGATGTGTGAGACATGTATCTACCTCTTATGCATTGGGTAAACAATGATATCTCAGGAGAGAAATAGGGATGGAATCGGGAGTAAACCCAATTTAGTATGCGAATTAGTTCACTTTGATAACCATGGGCATGAACCTTGATTACTATGATAGTTATGGGAGTGAACCCATTCCTCTATTATATTCTTTGAAATGAAACTTTAAAACTGTGGAAATAATTTTTCATTTGTATCTTTATGAAATAAAATTATTTCTTATACCACTGTTTTGACCTAATGAATCATGTTCTTTAATTACATTATGATTAATATCTTATTAACTAACATGTTTTATTCAATGGCTTTAGATTATATTCTATGATATGTAGGGTATGATATTAAAATGTTATTATGATATTCTAATACACTTATATTCATGTTATGTCCATGTTATCATTCATTTCTCTCTTATTTACCATTAATAAGCATTTGGTCTCACTATTTGTTATAATTCCTTTCCCTATGTTTTGAATAAATCTTCTAAGAATGATATGTCTATTAAAGGTTCTACATATGATGTTCTTGGTGGGATAATATGTAGATATTTTATGAACCAGTTTATTATATGTCAATGTTAACAAAGGAATTTGAGCTATAAGATGTTATATGGGATCATTAAGTTATGTTATGATTATTCTTCTAAAAATGTGTGATATAAATGTATGAAAATTCTCTTATTCAATAATTACTTCCCCTAAAAAATGGTGTAGATAAAGTATCACATTATTATTTATTAGATTTGTTTTTACATGAAAAGGTTTTAGACAAATATAAGTTATTATAACCCAAGAAATTGATTTGAGTCATAGAAACGCCTTACATTCACTCCCTCTTTATCAAATGCACTCTAAAATATTCTATGAAAGAAAATATTTCTAATAACTTATTTCTAAAAATAATTTATTTCTAATACCTTTTATAAAACTACTTTATAAATATTCAATACATTTATATTTTTTAGTTATTATCTATTTTCAAAAAAAATTGTCATAAATATTTACTGTTTTGAACTGGTTTTGAATTAGTGGTGTTATTCTTCATTATTATCCCAAATTTCATCATTCATATATAATAATAGTTACTAAAATAGATTATTAAAAATAATTTATACATTTATAATTTCATTTCTTATTTTATTTGGTCAATTTTTCGGATGAAAAAAATAAAGACAATCTAGTTTTGTTCATTTTAACGAATAAATGAGGATATATTAATAACATCCTTATATATTGTTGTTATGACCCCAAAATAAATTCTAAATATTTATGAAATTTTTAATAAATTTTTTTATAATAATATAACATTCATTAATCATCAATGACATAAGCATTAGAACATCACTCAAATAGGTGGTAAAAAGGACTTAAAAAGAGTATGTTATAATGATTGAATGAGTAAGAGAATGTTATTAAATAATGTTAATATAAATTTTAAAAAAATATTTAACATGTCATAAATATCATATATTTCCATCAAACACATTATTAGATCCATCTAAGGACTGTTGTCATAAAAACATAAATTCATTGTTCATGGAGATGGTAGTCTACAAATATGCACCATTGATGATCAAATTTCTCAATGAATTGATGGTATGATGGTGTTGTAAAAAATTATAATTTCATATTTTTTGCAATTTAGAACATATTTATTCATAAAATTAATTATTTATACCTTCCTTGAATTTGAGTGATGGAAAAAACAACATCGCGTTTTGGAGGTGGTAGTTTTCACGTACGTACGATCAATGTTTTTTTATTTTATGAGTAGATTAAATGGATTGAATATTAAATTAATAATTGAAATTATGAAATTTAATTACATGAATGATACTGATTTAATTATATTAAAATTTTTATAACTGATTTTAGGGAGTAAAATGAATGAAATTTCTAAGAGAAGGTAATACTCACGTTGAAAGATTGAGTTTTCTCTGGGAAAACTCCTTAGAAGTGTCAGAAATAAGAAAAATTAATGTGAAATGAAGATTATGTAAGAGGGAGATGGTTATATGGGAATAAAGAAGTTTTATTTTACACATTTTAATTTTAAGGTGATTTTTAACTTTGAACTGCTGGAATTGGTGTCCTTTTATATGAGAAAGAAATGGAACTTCGAGAAACACATATAATTGTTTAATAATTCCCTGACACCATTCAAGGTTAAATGGATCAAAAGGTGGAAAAGGATGGTGTGTGGGAAAACATAAGGTTAAAAATTCTCTCATCCACTAATTTGGAGACATATTAAGAGTGAATTAAGATTCTTTTTTACTTTTATCCTTTTATGCATATTAAATTTTACAATGCTAATTAATTTTTTACCTTACTAATTATCATTATTAAAAAATAAAATAATATTGGGTCCTTTTACATAATAATAAAATTATTATTTTTAATTTGAAAATAATTTTGACACATAACATTTCTAAAGGATTGAAAGTTTAATTTTTAAAAAAGCACACTTAATTCTGTGAAGACTATTTTTTGAAAAAAAAACACTTAAGATTTATATTTATACATATGATAAAATTATCTTGGGTAACATTTTCAACGAAATAAATTTATTTATTATAAATAAAATATAATTTAAAAATAATTATATTCAAAATAAAACCAATTTTCACCATGCACACACTTAGTTAGTGGAAAATACCGAAAATAATTTTTTAATATGTTAACATTTTAATTTAATTTTAAAAATATTGAATATATGATTATAAGTTCAAAAAATATTTTAAGATACATATTTATGTTCCTTAAATAAATATTTTATTAATAAAAATGTTTTTTAATCATCTAGGATAATACTTCATAATGATACAATCATAAAAACTATAATTTTCCCCAAAAATTGTATTTTTTGTCTTAAAATAAGCCTCTTTAGAAAAAACTCACAAATTCATAATAAGTAAACATTGATGTGAGGAATTAAAATTTTAATTTAATTTTCTTAATTTTAAATTCTAAAACTTTTAAATATATATTATATAGTAAAATAAATAATAAAAAAGATGAATTTTTTTTATAATTAAAATTTTAGTATTAACTTAAATTAATTATTTACCATCTAAATATTTGATGAATTTCTATATTAGTTTTTGGTATATTTTTTAATAATTTAACCTTAATATTTTTTTGTTTTTTATCATTATCTGTAGTGTCTAATAAAATTTTTAAGCATAAAATTATTTTTACAATGTCAATAATTTCATGTCGTTATATTTCTCCCCCTTAAATGAATTATATCCCCATGATTTTATTACATTGTGAAAACTAAGAGAGGATAATTTTCTATCATAAAATCATTATTTACATGCTAATTTTACGAGATGAGATGTTTTATGAACCCCAATATTGATATAATAAAAACTATTCATATTAATTAACATGAATAATATTGTTATATTAGTTATAAAAATATTATGTAATGTTTAATCATAAGATATTTTTTTTATTAAACACATTTCTTATAAGGTTTTATATAAAAGTTTAACTTATTAATTGTTTAAATTGAATTTGATAAAATGAATACAATTTTTTAATTATTCATATAAAAATTAACATCGGGTGAAATTTTGTTATTTTTTTAAAAGTATAGTTTTTATTTTGAATAGTGAGAAATATAGACTTTTATAAAAATTTCCTTTAATTTAAAAATATAATTAATTAATGAGTATAAATATGTTTGGATATTATTTAAATAAACATAAGTATTATTTATGATGTATTTATTAAACTTAATCAATTTATAATCATCTTTATATTGAGTTTTAATATAAGTTTTCATTTGGTTTAAATATAGTTTTTTCTAAATAGTTTTAAAATGGATAATGAGTCTCATTTTTTGTTTATAAAAGTAATCCATAATGGTTAATGTGAAAAATTAAATTTATATAGTATATATCATTAAATATTATTTTTCATTCATACAATAACAATTATCATTCATATAGTAAAAATATAACAATCTTTTTTCTAAAAACAATACGCTTCTTGAAACCCGATGTCTTACAACAACTATGGGATTAATATGAAATTATATTTTTTCACTTATATGGATTGAATTTATACAAAATAGATTTATTATTTTTAATAATAATAATTTATAATTTATAGTGTGTTAAACTTAGTTTTTATCAAAAATATTATTTAAATCAATAAAAATTAAATAAAGTTATTAAGGCAAAATCGAGTTTACTTGTGGGTAATATTAAAATATACGGTGTATAAATGACACAAAACTACTTCAAAACCAATTTTATGGACATATTAAACCATATATCATCATTACTAAAAAATAATTAATGGAGGAACATGAAGTAAAGGATACCATCCAATAGTTTTTACATTTTAGTATTTACAATAATGTAACTCTTCATCTATTATAAAGGACATTCACTCTCCCCGCTTAATCATGAATCTAAATCACTTTTCTCTAACCAAACCCTGCTAAAATACCATAAAAATACATTATTTAATTATATATGTTTAAATATTTTCTGAAATCCATCCAATTATGTTCTTTGGTGAAAACCGAAAGCAGTTATTCGAAGAATAAGTAACATTCATCAATATGAATTTTTGTTTTATTTCCTTCTCCACCCCATCAATTCTTATTATAATGTAATTATATAACAAAATCATAATCATAAATACAATTTAATGTTTTTAAGTTATTTTTATGACCTAAAAACACACACACATCCATCAAATGAGTTATGCAACTATTATTTGTGTTTATGGTGGACTACCGCCTTATGAAATGATGCCTTTCCATTTTCCATTACCACCCCTCATGGTTGATCATAATGATGGAAAACTATTTATATATGATATTTATGATATTTATGACATAATAATATATTTGGATTCATTATATCATATACACCCATTCTACATTTCATACAGCATGGGATATAACAGTGTTGCTTGTGTGTACGGCGAACTACTGACTCGCAAAGCGATGTGAAGAGTTTTTCACTAATGTGTTACATGGAATGTATTATGGGTAAATATAATGAATATATATGAAATAAATTATAAAATAATGATATTATTACATAATTATATTTCTGTAAATGTAATAAATCATTTTCTTCTTACCTTTTAACACACTAAAGAGTTGATATTGTTGTTCATGGGTGTGTGGACTACCGCCTCCTTAGAGCAATGTGATTCTCAATTTTTTCATCACCATGTCAAAAAAATGATATATACAATTATATATAATTAAATAATATGGTATTTATTATATAATTATCATTTCATAATGATAAATTTTACATACTTTCTTTGCATAATGTTCATTGAAAAATGGGAATGTTACTCATGCGTGCGGACGACCTACTATTTCCATGATTGTAGTGTTGGTTCATTTTACATCAGCACTATAAATGATTGGTTTTAGAATAATATATATATATATATGTATATTTTTAAATTATTATTATTCTATATATATTTTAATAATAAAACCTTAGATCATAGTTTACCTACCAAAGTTATTTTTGACACAAAAACTTAATATGGTCAAGACACCTGACATTAACACATTTGAATAAGTAATTTTATATAACTTTGTAATAAGTGAAATAAAATTAATAATAAACATAAAAAAGGTTCTCATGAAAGTAAATGATTAACAAAAGTTTATTATTCTGGATGATAAAGACATATGTAATGAATCAGACTGAAGGTAAGGGACGAAGTCTCAATCTCCTTTTGTTAAAGCATATCTTGATGTTATGCACCTTTATTCCTTTATAGGGTATATATAAAGACCATTATAAAATTTATAAGATTAAATATCTATTATAATTTCATTTATTGTTTTTTTAATGTTATTCTTCAATTGTTTTTATGATTCAAGTGTTTCCCTAGTGATAAGTGACTTTTCCTTTAATGAAATTTAATTTTTTGTGTTTTTACCTAAAAATCAATTTATTTTCAATTTCAATGTTTGAAATGATTTTATATGGACATAAAATATTTATATATTATGTTATATAATTTATTTTAATTTGTTTTACAATAAATTTTGTTACATGTTTTATATGGAAAATTTTGACAAATGAGAAAATGAATATTTTATTCTTAACGCACAAGGAAACAATAACCTTTCTATCATCGTGATCATTATTTGATTTATGATATTATTTGAAATATTTTCTATTTAATTAAATTAAAAATATATTTTTTATTTAATTTTATTATTTTGTTATTGAAAATGGTTTTTCAAAATAAAAATGTATTTTTATTCCAAATATGGGTTTTATAAGAAAAACAAATTTTTTTCTAATGGGTTCAAATTATTTTTTCAAATATTTTATGATGGAAATGTTAAAGAATAAAAAAAATCTAATTCGTAATATGGTAACTTATCATTATATGATAAGGTATCATAGAGAGTTTCATGTGATCCTATTACAACTTAAATGAGGAGGTGGCCTAGACAACTCTAGGTGATCCCATTGTTACAAATATGATTGGTTAGCCTTGATAGCGTCTGGTGAGACCAATAAATATTAAATGATATGTGCACAAAAATAGTGCTTTAATGCATTGGGTAATGTCCTTTGTCTTAATATGAAATATGGTGGGAGTTACTGAAGGGTTTCTTCTATGGATTTTACTGGGCGCTAGTTAATTATGACATGGGTTTAAAAGGGCTTAAGAATGTTATGCTCTATGTTACCAAAATTTAATTCGGTTTTTCTAGTGAAACATCTTTATTTAATATAATAAACAAACATTGAATACAATGTTAATCATTTTATGGGTTTTCATTTGTTCACTGAGCTAATGGTTTTACTTTTTTTTGTATCCCTTTTTGTGATTTTATTCTTATCCAATTTTTTTAATTGATATTCACATGATTTAATGATGGTTGAGGGAAATAAATAATTAACATTGAATGTATTGGAGATTTTTCAAAATAAATCATTATTTCTATTAAAAAATGTATATTATAGAAAATGGATATTAATCAAAAGTGTCTACTTGGTATTTTTTCTTCCCTTATGAATGTTTAGTGGCTGAATTATCTGAACTCTAAATCTAAAAATATCCTCAAATATAAGAGACTGATTCATGAAATAAAACACCAGATAATTTAACGTTTAATGTTTAGGCATTATAGTTTGTATCAAATTCCATTTTAGATAATGTTAGAGGTTATGATAATGATAATAGTGTTCTCATGGGAAATTTTAACATGTGGTCATGTTAAAATGTTATATAATTTAAAGATTACCATGTTTCTTCATATAAACTATCTCTATTCAGAATAGTTTTCCTTATATTATATATATAAGTTACAATGATATGGAACCAACAGAAAGATATCCTTCCAAATAAGCACCCCAAGATTATTTTACTTAGAACAGAATAGTTTTTTTAGTGATGGATCGGTTGAAACATGTGATAAATGGTTATTTTATTCATTATATATGGGAATCTGGTCCTATATAAAGGAACATGTCTTTTGTGGAGTATTTCATGTGGAAAAATACTCTATAATTCAGTGCATCTTTTGAAACATTGGTAGCTGAAGGATGGATCAATTATCTAGATAATATATTTGATGTCATGGGATGTTTGGAATTCAAAAAGGTATCTTATACATTTATAATTTTCAATGTGAAATTGATCGGTGGTGGTATTTTTTTATGAATAAAAATTTAAAAGGTGATATTTATTCCATGGATTAGGAAATATTCAAGGATATTTTCCCTGATAAATATTTCCTTAAGGTTGTTTATCTCTTAACATAAAACAATTCCTAACATTAATGTAGAATTTTAAATATTCTATAGTTACATATGAAGTAAACTTCACCATATTTTCCATGTATATTCTAGATTTTATTTGTTACACATATAGAATTATTAATAGATTTTACTTATGTTTGAATCAAAAAAATTAAAAAGATAATTAGCCACACAATAATTTAAAATATATGAGAAAGTGGTTCATTATGCTGTGAAAGATGAGATGATGTTTTTGACATGTATATCCCTCATATGAAAACAATAAGAAAAGGTGAAGGTGGAAAGAAATGGAGAAGCATCTAGCTAAAGTCCCCATGTAAACCCCCAAAAAGTTCCAAGTGAGGAAAATTAAATTACATGTATATTTAATGAGACATGGGAAGTGTTATTGATATAGGAATTTTGGACACATGGTTTTAAAATTCAAGGATAAGAGTCATGACCAATAAAAAAGTATAGTATGTAATATCCATAAAATATTACGGTGTTTTAGATTTACTAAGTTGTGTCATTATTCTTATTCATGTATGAAGTTATTTGAACCAGATATAAATCATCCTTATCGGAAAAAAAATTTATTGAAGTTGTTTTGTTTTTTTATATTCGAATTTGGCACATCAAATGAAGTGGTGAAAGATATGTTACTTGTGTATTTGAATTATCCCAATACCCTATTTGACTTTGGATCTTGGAATTATTTTATTTTTGATCAATTTTAATGTAAATTATAAATATCCATAATTAATGTAAGATATAGATTTTGGTTAAAACGATAAGTGGAAGTATTAAAGAAACCAATATTTATTGGAATTTTTCTATTGTTATCTATGGGATGGTATTTCATGAAAATATTATCGAACCAATCCATAGTAGATTTAGATAAGATTCTTGGTATGAATTGGCTTTCATTTTATCATCTTAATATATATTATAGTTCTATGAAATTTTTGTTGAATTATTTCATTCCTTTGATAACTTACCAAGAAGTATATAAATTTATTATATGTGGTTTTGAAAGTTACCTAACTCATATTTTGAAAATAAAGGAACATTTCACATTAATGTTGTACCAATAGTAAATGATTACTTGGATGATTTTTCAAATGATTTTCGTGGTGATATTTCTGATCAATAGGTTGGGTTTACTGCTATCTTATTACCTTATGTTAAACCTATTACTAAATCCCCTTATCTAATGGATCAATTTGAACTTTTAAAATTAAAACTCAATTGCATGAGTTATTAGATAAAGGTTTCATTCGACCAAGAACATGACCATGGGGTTTACATGTGTTGTATGTTAAAAATAAATACAGTTAAATGAGACTCTATATTGATTTTATATCATTTAATAACATCATTTTTAAGAACATGTATCATCTGGAACATATTGATGATTTGTTTAATCATCTCCTGGGAGAATATAATTTGTCATGATTTATTAGATATGTTTTTGGTTTTTTTATTGATCAAATTTAAAAATATTCTAAATGGAAAGAGAAACATGAAAGGCACATAAGGGTTTCTTTTAAAACCTTAAGAGAAAATAAATTATACGGGAAATTTAAGAAGTGTGAATTTTGATTTGAACAAATTTCATTCCCTGGAAATATTATTTCTAAAGACATCATAAATTTTTACCATGTAAAAGATAAATTTGTTAAAGAATGTCCAAGATATATAAATATCATTGAAAATGATATTTTTCATGGATTTATAGTTAACTACCAAAGTTTTATTAAAACATTTTATCAATTGTCTGACCCACTAAATAAGTTAACTATAAAATTATTTAAGTTCATATGTAAAAAAGAATGTGAATATTTATTTTAGGAAAATAAAATAAGATTGGTGAGTGCTCTAGTTTTTTCCCAACCTTCCAAAAAACGTAAAATTTTTATCTACATTAATTCTTTGTTGAAAGGATTTAGTTGTGTACTAATATAGAATGAAAATGTAATTACTTATTCTTTAAGTCAGTTGGAAACTCATGAGTTAAATTACCCTGCACATGATTTGTAATTTTCTACTATTTTATCTATAAAAAAATTTTAGGCATCATTTTTGTTGACTAAATTGGGAAATATATTCTGACCAAAATAGTTTAAGGTGTATATTCACTCAAAAAGTACAGAACATGGGAGTGATAAGATGAATTGAGATAATCAAGGATTATGAATGCATGATTCCATACCATCTGGGAAAATAAAATAAAAATTGGATGATGATTTAATTTGAATAAGTAATGCTACATTAACCATGTTATGTTTGGAACATGATCCTTTAGTTAATTATTTGATGAATTTTGTAATAGAAGTTTTTTATTCTGTTACATTTTATGTTTTTTAGGCTTCAATATAGTTGACATTATCATAAATAATTAAGAGAGAAAAGAAGGAGGATCAATATTTTTCAAAAAAGGTAGAATATGTTATTAAGGGTAAGTTTCCTGATTTAAATATTGATGAAAAAGGTGATTTAAGATTTGGAGAATGATAATGTGCGCATTGTGGTTCCCATTTTAGGAAAATATTATTGATTAAACTCATAGTATTATATTTTCCATTCAATTGGTAGACACTAATATGTATAAATAGGTTTGAAAATATTACTAGTGGGATGACATAAATAGAGATATTTCTGAATTTACCATGATGTGGTGTCCTTGTGGGTAAGTAAAAGTAGAATGGAATTTACCAAATAAAATGATCTATCAATTTATAATGACCAAGTGGAAAAGGGAGAGTATATTAATTGATTTCATGGTAGGATTTCTAATGACCTCTCATGTTAATAATTCAATTTGTGTCATTATTAATCGATTAACTAAATCTCTATTTCTCCTTACCATTTGAGATATGATATATTTATATCAAATTTCATGACTATATCTAAAGAAGATATCCAGGTTACATGGAGTGCCTCTCTTCATTGTATCAGACTGTGATCTAATGTTCACGTCTAATTTTTGGAAAGCAACTCAAAAGTTATTGGGTATAGAATTAAAATTCAGTATCATTTTCATGTTTAATTTAATGGATAGTTTGAGTGAACAATTAAGACCTATAAATACATGATTTGTTCTTTCTCAATAGATTACTATGGATGTTGGGATCAACAACTTTATTTGGTGGAGTTTTTTAACAAAAACACTTTTCATTCCAGTATATAGATGGAACCATTTGAGGAATTATATGGAAAGAAGTATTAGACACCAGATTTTTAGGATGGAGTAGATGAAATGAAGATGATGGGACGTTACATGGTAAAGGAAAAGAATGATAAGGTAAAGTTGATTCAATGACACTTGAGGAAAACTCAAATTCGGCTGAAAAGTTATGGGGATAACCGTGGGAAAGATCTTTCTTATTAGGTCAGTGATCATGTATTTATCAATGATTCTCTATCGAAGAGTGTGAAGTGTATTGGTAAGAAGGGGAAGTTGTTTCCACAATAAATTGGAGCATGTCAGATCATGGGGAAATTTATATTAATTTCTTATGAAGTGTCTTTTTCTATAAGTTTATCTCATGTACAAAACATATTTCATTATTCAATGTTAAAGAAATATGTTTTGAATTCATCTCATGTTTTGATCCATGAATCTTTTTAGTTAGAAGATAATATTTCTTATGAGGAACAAATAGTTTAGGTTATTGACCACATAATGAATGTGTTTTAGAATAAGGTGATTCATTAGGTTAAGGTTCTATAGAAAATATATATAATTGAAGATGCAACATGGGAATATAAAAATCCTATGAAGGAAAGATTTCCCCACTTATTTGAAAATTGAATAAAAATACGAGTATGAAATTTATAATAGGAGGGATGGTTTTAACAACTCAGGTAATGATATAATAAAACATGTTAATATTTATTAATATGAATTAGATAGTTATTTTAGATAAAAAAATATTAATTAGTTTTAATCTAAAAGAAAATGGTTTTAATTAAATAGTTTTATTATAAGGTTATATTTAATAGAATAATATATAAATTTTAGAATATTTATTTGATAAATTGAATATAATTTTGGAATTTATAATATCAAAAATAATTGGGTACAAGTTTTGAGTTTTCTTGAAAATATTTATTTTTTCATTAAAAAGTGAAAATACCAATTTTTTTAAAAGTCATTTATTTTAAAAATTTACGTAATTTAAGCCTCAAAATATTTTGGAATGTGATTATAAATAACATATGTTTTATTTGTGATATATTTAATCCATTGAATTAGTTTTTAATCGGATTTATATTGGTTGTTAGTATAAGTTTGTTTTCGGATTTAAAGATTGATTTTTTCTAAAAACTATTTTAAAATTATTAGTATTTCTCACTTTTAATTAATTAAATTAATACATAATATGTAATATTTTAAATGAAATGTATATAATATATTTCATTAAGTATTGTTTGAGTTTCATAAAATTTTTATTACAAGTAATAGAGTAAATATAGAATCATCTTTTTCTGAAAAAATACTCCTCTTGAAAACTCTTCCTCTTGCCACAATTGCAGGCTTAATATTAAAATTGGTATTTCCACTTCTGTGAATTAAATTTTGAGAAATGTCTTCCATATTTTTAATCATAATAATATATAATTTCTAGTAAGGTCAAATTGTTTTTTTTTAAAATTATTATGGAAATATATTAATATTATTTATAGTGATTAATGTAAAAACGAGATTACTTAGTGGTTAATATTAAAAGATAAGGTGTAGAAATGACCAAAAACATCAAAAAAAATATTTTCTAGCCATATTTAGACCATATAACATATTATTTTATAAATATTAATTTTTTGTGGCACATTAGGTAAGGGTGACCTCCCAATAGTGTTTACTTTTTGGTATTTATAAGAATTTCACTCCTCCACTATAATAGGGCATTCACAATCCCCACTTATTCATGCCACCCATACCATTTTGATTTACCAAACAATGGGAACATAACATTAAAACATCCCTCATATTATCCTAAAATCCTAAATTCTGGAACAATTCCTACCAATGAAGACCAATGGTGCAAACGAAAATGTGTTACTCAAAAAAGAGGTAACGATCATCAACGTGCATTTTTTTGTTTCCTTTTCCACCCATTTAAATTATTATTATACCATGATTATATAATAAAATAAGTATAATTAATATAATAATATTTATTTACGTTATTTTTATTACATAAAAACACATGCACTTTCATCAAATGAGTTATGAAATCATCATTCAGGTGTACGGTGGACTACCTCCATACAAAACAATGACGTTCATTCATTTCATTTCCACATATCGTGGTGGGGTATAATGATATAAATAAAATTTAAATATTATATTTATGATAATTATTACATAATAATACATATTGATTAATTATAACATATGCACCCTTTTCATTTCATACTGTAGGGGATACAATAATGTCGCTCATGTGTACAACGCAATACCGTCTCACGAAGCAATGTGAAGCAATTTTCACTAATGTGTTACATGGAAGGTAATAAGGGTACATATAATAAACATATATGATATAAATGAAAAAAATGATTTTCCCGATATAATTATATTTATTGTAATGTAATATATCATTTTTATTACCTTTTCACACTCTGAAAAGCTGATATAATATTTCATGCTTGTTAGAGTAATGCCTCCTCAAAGTGATGTGATTTTTCTTTTTTCATCACCATATCACATTAATGATATATATAAGTATATATTATTAAATAATACGGTACTTATGATATAGGAATATTTTTTAAGGATACATATTCCTTACCTTCTTTCTATAATGATAATAAAAAACTGGGAACGTTACTCATGCGTATGTATGTCTTACCCTCTCCAAGATTGTAACATTGGTTCATTTCCCATAACCATATGCCATGATTGGATTTAAAAGAATAATTTATGTATGAATATGATTATTATTTCATGATTATTATTATGACTATATTTAAATAATGATCCAGTTGATGATAGTCATCCTACCAAACTAGTTTTTGACACATAAATCGAATATGGTCAAAACAACCGACTTAAATTTAATTGATTATGTAATTGAATAAAACATGATAATATGTTAAATAAAAGTATTAATATACATGAAATATTTTCTCATTAAAATAAATAATTAAGGTAATTTTATTATTCTGATAGATAATGACACATGTTATGAATCAGACTCAAGGAAAGGACATCGTCTCAATCTCTTTTTGTTGAGGAATATCTAGACATTATAAACCATTATTAATTAATAAAGAGTATATACATTCAATATTTCATTATATATCATTAATTTATCCATTATAATGGTATTTAATGTTTTTTTATTCTTTTATGGGTTTATTTATTCAAGTGTATCCCAAGTTATAAGTGACTTTTCCTTTAAAGAAATCATATTTTAATATTTTTCCCTTAAAATACATTTCTATTACCTATATATATTTTTAAATGATTTTATATAAAAATAAAATATTTATAAAGTAAATTTTATAATTTATTTAAAATGGACCTCAAAATTAATCTTTCTTTATATTCTATAAGGAACCTTTTGACCAATGGAAAAAAGAAATGTTTTATTCTTAATGTACACGATAATAGAAACTTTTATACTACTATGCATATTATTTGATTTCTAGATTCCATTGTAAGATTTCATGTTTCATTGAATGAGAAGACCTATTTCATTTTATTTGGGTATTTTGGTATTGAAATTGTTTTCAAAATATAAGTGTGATTTCATATTAAAATGGGTTTTTATAAGAAAAATGTATTTTTTTCCTACGAGTTTAAAATAATTTTTCAAATTTTTTATGATAGAATAGATCAATTATAAAAAATTATTATTCATGATTGGTTAATTTATCATTGTATGATGGGGTGGACATGATAGCACAGGTGATCCCGTTATAGCTTATATGAGGGAGTATCCCAAATAATGTCAAATGAGCCCGCTATAGTTTAAATGATGGGTGCGTCCAAATAGAACTCTGATAAATTGGGTAATGTCCCATATCTTGATAGGAAATAAGGATGGAGTAACAAGAGTTTTTTTTATGTATTTAACTGGGATCTAGTTATTTCTGGCATTTGTTTAAAATTGTTTATGAATGTTATTATTTTAGTTACCAAGAAGTGATTCCAATTACGTATTTTTTGTTTTAATGATTTCTTGAGAAACATTTATGTGTTTTTTTCAAGTAAATATGATTTATTCCATATCATCAAAAAAATGTGAACATAAAGTAAAATTTTATTTGGATTTTCATGTGCTCATTGGACTAATGGTTTTCCCTCTTTTTGTATTCCATACTGAGATGTTGTGACATCATGTATTTTTAATTTAATTTATTAGGATTTAAGGACCAGTAATGGAAATAAAGAAGTTAATTTGAAATTAATGGATATTTTCTACGAAAATAAATCATGATTTATTTTAAAATTATTATATTATTGGTAAAATGATATTGATTATAATTTCACCATCTATGTTTTATTGTATTATTATCTATTAGTTATTCCCTAATCCTATAATACTCTAAACATGAAAACATACCCCAATATAATAGAATGAATTATTGATATAAAACTCAAGATAATTTAATGTTTAATCTTATGTCCATGTTTTTGGTATGGAAGGTTATTTTAGATAAATATATGGGTTATAATAATGATAATAACATGCCCTTTGAATATTTTACATTATGGTTAAGTTAAAATGTTTTAGAATTTGAATATTACCATGTTGTTTCATCATATTATGTCTGTTCAAAATGATTTTCTACATATAAAATATAGAATATGTAGTGGTAAGAAATGAATTGAAATATATCCCTCCATATATGTCTCCTAATATGGTTAGAATAAAAATAGAACAGTTTGTGGTAGTGGAAGATCAGTTTACACATGAAAAAAAATAGTGGTGGTATTCATGCTTTAGGGGAACCCTGATTACCATGAAGAAACATATGTTTTTTAAAGAATTTAATGAGGAAACACCAACATCATTTATTGAATCATATTATCCTATGGTAGGTTAATTATGGATCAATTCTCTAGGGAATATATTTGATGTCATAGTATTTTCAGAATGACCAAAGGTATCTCTTGTTTTTTATAATTTTGAAGGTGATGATGATCAATGGTGGTATTTGGTTAAGAATATCAAAGACAAATATTATCTCGATGTAATATAACAGGAAACATTATTGGATATTTTCATTGAGAAATATTTCTCTATGGTTTTTTGGATCAAGATGGAAAAGAATTTCTAGAATTGTGGAAGAAATATATCGATTATGTAGCTGTATATGAAGAAAACATCACAAGATTATCCAACTATGTGAATGGATTTATTTTGGATAGTGATAGTAAAATTAATATATTTTATATAGGGATGAAAACAAGTTCATGAAGATAATTTGATGCATTAGAATTTAATATTTATGTGAATGGTGTTCATTATGCTGTGAAAGTTGAGATGGAGTTTTCTAACATGTATGTTCCACAAGATGAAAAAAATAATAAAAGGTTAAGGTTCTTGGAATAGAGGAATAAAAAATTTAAGTAGTCCATAGGTAAACTCGAAAAATGTTCCATGTTTGGAAAATTAAATTTCAAGGAATATTTTATGGGATCTGGTAATGTTACTGATTTGGAAATTTTTTCAACATGGTCTGTGAATTGATGGAAAATAATCATAGAGAGTCAAAGAATGTGGTAAATTATAGAAATACAATGGTGATTTGTTTTAGTTATATTGAGTTGGGTAATTAGGGTAATTATTTTCCAAAGTTATTTTTACATTATAGAAATCATCATAATCAAAAACATAAAGGTATAGTGAAGTCATTATCTAATATAAAAGATGACGTCAGGCCATCAAATTAACTGATGATAGGTATGTGACATGTGTATTTAAATTATTCCAATTCCATGTCTGAATCTATTCATCACATTCTTTTATTGCCAAGAAATTTTCTTATAAATTAAGATTTTCACCTAATGAAATTAAAATTGAAATTTTTGTTAAAACTCTATGTGTGTGTATAGAAGCATCCATGATTTATATGAATATTCTTATTGTTATAAGTGGGTTGTACTTTCCTAAAAATACTATCTTACTATCCATAATACAGTTTCATATTATTATTGGTTTGGATTGGATTTTATATTATAATTATATGGTATATTTTAGTGTTAAGAAAGTTTTGTTCAATTATTTAATGCCTTTTATAACTTACCATGAAGCTAAGAAATTGATTAAAGATAGTAGTGAAAGTTACATATCTCATGTTTTTAAAAATAATGAAACTATTCAAATTAGTTATGGACTAGTAGAAAATGGTTACTTTCATATTTTTCATTATATTGTAACTTTTGTGATTCCTGATCAAGAGGTTTTGTTTATGATTTAATCTGAACAAGAGGCTAAGCCTATTTCTGAACTCCCTTATCAAATGGATCCAATTTAACTTTTAGATTTGAAAAAACAATTACAAGAGTTATTTGATTAACATTTCATTCAACGAATAACATCACCATATTGTTCTCTTTCCTTGACTGTTAAAACTAAATTTTGTTCAATTAGAATTTTCATTGATTATAGATAATTAGGGAACATAAATGTTAAGAAAATGTATAATTTTTCTCACATCGATGATGTTTTTATATACTTCAAGGAACATAATGTCTTTTGAAGGTTGAAATTGAGATCAGTGTACCATCAGTTGATAGTGAATTAAGTAGCCATTTCAAAGAATAAATTTCATAATAGATATGAGAATTATAAATTTTTATTTATTCAATTTGGTTTATCTAATGCATATGTTTTATTTATAGACCTTCTAAATAGAATTTTCAATGAGTTCTTTGAAAAAAAATTATTTTTTTAAATTGATGAGATTTTAGTATACTCTAAAAGAAAAGAAGAAATTTAAACTTTCCTAAGGGTTGTTTTGTTAAACATAAAATAAAACTAACTATATAGTAATTTTAGAAATTTTGGATTTTATTTATAAAAAATTTAATTCCTTGGACATATTGTATCTAAATATGAAAAAAATAGTTGAACTTACTAATATAAAAATTTATGAATAATGAAAAAGGCCCAAAAATATCATATATAATCATTATTTTCTAAAATTAGTGGATTACTAATGAAGTTTAATTAAGAAAATTATTATTTTAATATACCACTAAAACATCTAACTATGATATGATTTAAGTTCATCAGGACAAAAGAAAGTGATGATTTCTTTCAAGAACTAAAAAATATTATTGAATGCTCAAATTTTAGGCCAATATTCCAGAAATTGTGACTTTTTCATCTACTATGACACTCCATTGAAATTAAATGGTTGTTTGCTAATGAAAAATTCTTGTGATTCATGTCAGTCGTAACCACATGGGTAAAATTACCCTACACATGAATTAGAATTTTATATTGTTCTTTTTTGCTTCAAAATATTTAAGGCATCATTTTTATGGGGTAAAGTGTGAAATATATTCTTATCACAAAGCATTAAATTATATATTAATTGATAATGAACTGATATTGAGATAGATATGATGGTAGGATCTTGTCAAGGAATATGATTTCATGATTCATTACCATCCTATAAAAGAAAGAAATATTCATGATGCTTAGAGTCAAAAAATAAATGATACATTAATAATGTTATGTTTGGAACAAGACTCTTTGTTTAAAAAAATTATTAATTTTGGAATATAATTTGTGGATAATGGAAATCCTCTATTTTCTATCATATTTTAGCACAGTTAACTTTGTCAGCAAGAGTTAAGAGACCCTATATGGAGGATCAATATTTTCAAGAAAAGGATGAATATGTTCAGAAGGGTATGTTTCTTAATTTTAATATTGATGAAGAAGATATTTTATAATTTTTAAAAATACAATGTGTTTCTTATGGCTCTTAGTTCAGGATAGAGTTTTTTATTGAATCTCATAGTCCACTAACTTTTTCTTTTGGGAAGCACAATGATGTATACAGACCTTAAACAATATTACTTATAGGATTTAATAAAAAGAGATATTTTTAAATTAACCATGAAGTGTTTGACTTGATAGTAGGTTAAATAATAATTATAGTTATAAAAGGGGATTCATCAATATTTTATAATGATATAGTGTAAGTGAGGTAATATTTCAATGGATTTCATTAATGTATTTCCAAATACTTATCAAGGTAATATTGTTATTTTGGAAAATTTTGATCGATTAACTAAATCTTCACATTTCCTTCTCGTTCAAGATATGATTTACTTAGATTATATTTCTAGACTATATCTAAATGACATGGTCATGATACATAGAGTTCCTCTCTCCATTGTATCAAAATTTTATCTCTGGTTCACATCCAAATTTTGGAAATGTCTTAAAAGACATTGGGCACCGAAATAAATTTCAATACAGATTTTCATACTCAATCTAATAAAAATTCTGAGCGGGAGATTTATGCCTTAGAAGATATGATTCTTTATTAATAAATGTATTTCCGAAGGATTTGGGATGGAAAAAATCTTTTGGATCAATTTTCTTAAAATAAAATGCTTCATTATAGTATAAAAAAGGATCCATTTCAGGAATTATATAGAAGGTGGTGTCAGACACTACATTTTTGGGATGATGTAGCAGAAATGATGTTTATGTGATAATATATAGTAAAGGAAATGGATGAAAAGGTGTTTTTGATTCAATGATACCAAAGTAAATCTCATAGAATGTATAAAATATGTGTGGATAACTATAAGAAATATCTTTCTTTTGAGATAGGTGATTATGTCCATCTCAAATTTTTTATAAGGAAAAGTGTGATTCATTTTGGTGAGAAGGGGAGGATGAATCTATAGAATATTAGACAATATGAAATCATAGATAAATTTGGATCAGTTTCCTACATAGTGTATTTTCCTATAATTTTATCTCTAGTACACAATGTATTTCATGTTTAAATGTCAAGGAAATACGCATCAGATTCTTCTCATGTTTTCTTCCATGAAGTGGTTTATTAAAAAGATAATATTTATTATGAGGAAAAAAATATGAATTCATTAATATATAATTAAATTTATATGAAATAAATTTATTAATTTGGTTATGGTTTTATGGAATTTCCATCTGGTTGAAGAGCGAATAAGGGAATCCAAAAATGCTATGAGGGAAAGATATCCCCAATTATTTGATACTTGAATGAAATTATGAGGACACAATTTCAAAATTGGGGGAATGATTTTACATCCCATATAATGATTTGATAAATAATTTCCATATTTATTACTATGAATTAGATATTAATATAAGTTTGAAAAATATTAAGTAAATTTTAATTTAAAAGGATATTGTTTTAATTAAAAATATTTTTATAAGGTTTATGTGAATATTAGTTTATAAATTTAATAATTTAATTTTGAGAAAATTGATATAATTATCAAATTAATTATCTTACAATTTAATTTTGGTGATATTTTTTTATTTTATGGGAAATATTGGTTTTTAGTGAATAGTGAAAATAATTTTTTTTTCAAAAAGTCATTTATTTCGAAAAAAACTTAAGTAATTTAATCTCCCAATTATGTTTTAATATTATGTATAGTAACCTAATTATTATTTATGATATATTTAATATAGTTAATTACTTTATAATGATAATTATGATGGTTTTTAATATAAGTCTATTTTTTGACTTAATGACGCATTTTTCTAAAAGATTTGTAAAAATGAAAAATGTTTCTCCTTTTTAATTAATTAAAATAATGCCTAATGGGGAATTATTTAAAATAAATATATTGAATATATTTAAATAAGTATTATTTCAGTTTCATAAAATGTTTTTTATATGTTATAGAGTTCATATAGAATCATCTTTTTCTAATAAAAATCTCTTCTAGAAATCCGGTTAACTCGTAGCAACTACAAGATTAATATTACAATTAATTTTGACACATAAATGAATTGAATTTGTAAAAATGGATTCCATAATTTTATTCATAATTATTTATAATAAATAATAATTTAAACATAATATTTAACAAAAAATATTGGTGAAAATAATTAATATTAATTTTAGCAATTAAGTTAAACATGAGTTTACTTAGTGGTTAATCATAAAAGATAATGTGTGAATATAAACCAACACTTTTAAAAACCTATTTCCAAGTCCGATTAAAAAAATTACCTATTTTATCAAAAATGGATCATTATTTTAGGCAAATTAGTTAATGGAGACAACCCGATAGTGTTTACATTTTCTTATTTACAAGAATGGAATTCCTCCACCACTATAAAAGATAATTCAATTTTTTCACTTCTTCACACATCCCAAGAAATTTGGATCATAAAAACACTCAAAAATCACTTCTAATAATCCCAAATATCATCATATAATCCTAAATGTTTTCATAAATCTACCCAAGTCATTCCTTTGCTACAAACCAAAATGAGTTACCCAAATATGAGGTAATGTTTATTAATGTTCATATTTGTTTTGTTTCTTTCTCCACCCCCTTCAATTCTTTTTATACTAGGATTACATAATAACCTTAGTTTCATAAATATACTATGTTGTTTTTATTTTAGTTTTATTACCCAAAATAAATCACAATCTCATAATATTAGTTAATAAATCATCGTTCGTGTGTATGGCGGACTACTTCCTCGGTAAACGATATCGTTCATTTTTTCGTTACCATATCTCATGAATAGGAATAATGATGGTCATAATGTTTATATACTATATTTGTGATATTTATAACATAATAATACATCTATATTAATTATATCCTCTACATATTTTTAACATTTCATACCATAGGGGGTTTGGTAACGTCGCTTGTGTGTGTGGTGGACTACCACCTCGTGAAGCGTTGTGAAGTGTTTTTCACAAATCTGTTACATGGAAGGTAATAAGGGTATATGTAATGAATATATATGATATAAAATGACATAAATTTGATATTAATTTCATAATTATGATATTAATTGTAGGATTATAATTCATGAAATATAATATATCATTTTCTTTTTACCTTTTTATGTACTTAAAATGTGATAATTTCATTCGTGGATGTGTGGACTATGGCCTCCTCGAAGTGATATGATTCTTCTTTTTTCATCAAAATATCACAAAAATGATATATATAAGTTTATATAATTAAATAATATGGTAATTATGTTATAATTATAATTTTTTTAATATAAGTTTTACATACCTTCTTTTCATAATGATCATTGAAAAGTGGGAACTTTACTCATGCACACACACATCCTACAATCTCATTGCTTGTAAGGTTTGTTCATTTTTTCATAACCATAATCCATGATTTGTCTTAATATAATAATTTATGTATAAATATAATGATTATTTCTTTATTATTATTCTAGATACATTTATATAATGACCCATTTGACCATAGTTGACATACCAAATTTTATTTTGACATATAAACTGAATATTGTCAAAACACCCGACTCAAACATAATTGGTTAAGTAATTGTTTATAATTTAGTAATAAGTGAAATAAAAGTAACAATATACATGAAAACTATTCTCATGAATATAAATAATTAATAGAAGTTTATTTTTCACGAAGAAAAAGACACACATGAAGAATCGGACTCAAGGCAAGAACATCTTGTCAATCTCCTTTTGTTGAGGAATATCTATATGTTATGCACCTTTATTATTTTATAAGGTATATATATAGCCCCTTTAAAATTTAATACCATGATTGTATCTATTCTAATGTTATTAAAAAATTATTATTATTCAATTGGTTTTATGATTCTAGTGTTTCCCATGTGATAAGGGACATTTCCATTAAATAAATCATCTCTTAATGTTTTTCTCTAAAACTCTCATTATCTTCTATTTAAATTCTTTTATATGAATTTATATTGAAATAAAGTATTTATAGGGGAAACTTTATACTTTATTTTAATTTTTTCAATGGACTATTATTAAATTTTCTATATGGAACATTTTGATAAATGAAAAAAAAGAATGTTTTGTTCTTAATGTACATGGAAACAATTAATTTTCCACCTCCATGGCCATTATTTAATTTTTGGATTCCATTGAAAGGATTAATGTTTCTTTCCTTGAAAAAAACTTTTTCATTTTATTTAGATTATTTGGTATTGAAAATGGTTTTTTAAAATAAAACTATATTTTTGTATTAAAATTTTTTATTTAAAAGAAAAGGGTATTTTTCTTATGTGTTTAAAAGATTTTTTTAAAATGTTTTATGGAAGAAAAGTGAAAGAATAAGAAAATTATTCATTATATGGTTCTTGAGAATTATATTATTTGGTGGTCTAGATAGCATTGGGTGATCCCATTATAGCTTATATGATGGGGTGGCCTACACTATGTCGGTTGAGACTACTATAGCTTAAATGATGTATGTACCCAGATAGTGATACACTACATATTTCCATTCTACTAATATTAAATAAAAAGGGAATTAAAAAAGGGTTTATCATATGAATTTAACTTTGATCCCATTACTTCTGACATGAATTTAAAATTGGTTTTGAATGTTATTCTCTATGTTTCCATGAAGGGTTTATAATTTATTTCTATAGGTTATAATAATTTTATGTTAGAAAAATCTATGTTTGTTTTCAAGAGAAATTTTTTTATTTCATATTATCAGTTAACATTGATGATGAAGGTAAAAATTTCATGGGTTTTCATGTGTTCAATGGACTAATGGTTTTCATTCTTTTTGTATCCCTTAGATATATTTTGGTATCATCCATTTTTTAATTGATTTTATAAGGATTTAAGGATGGGTATGTGAATATAAGATGTCAAGTTAAAATTCATATAGATTTTACCTGAAAAAAATAATTGTTTATTTTATAATAATTATATTATAGTAAGATTGGATATTAATATGAAGTGACCACTTGGTATTTTATAGTTTTTTTCATTTGAGTTGTGGACTAATTTTGTAAAACTCTAAACATTATAAGATCCTTGAATTGAAGAGAATAAATTCATAACCTAAAACTAAAGATAATTTAACATATAATGTTTGGGTATTATATAGGTATTGTTCCAAAATACCTTATATCTTCGATCTATATTTTTCACAAGTAATTCCTCATATGAGATATCATTATCCTCTTTCACAACTTATGAATTTAGTACATGTGTAGGTTATGGTATGTACTTCATGAAAAGTGATACATAAAATACGTAATGTACATGGGTGAGTTAAGGAGGTACTTCTATTTGAAAATTTACTACCCACATGGGTTTAAGAATCACAAAGGGACTAATCTACATAGGGCTTAGATTACCTTTCTCCAAAATCACATTATCCTCTTGAATTGACATAGCTGGAAGAATATCATTTCTATAATATAAAAATCTATATCTAATTGAAAATTATATACATATATGTTCCAAAATGGAACTGAATGGTTTAAGACTTCTCCATAATTTATTAGACAAGGTCAGAACCTATCAGATTCTCCTCTCAAACTTTATCCTCGAATGTTCGAGTCTTATATCTCTTCCAATATAAATCTTCATATAGTTCCATCTGAATTATAGAGTAAAAATTAGTGTTATATGATAACACTACCAAGGGATGGTGTTTATTCAAACAACCTTAAAATTCCATCAAACAAAATCTCAACATATCCTCTAAATATTGGATGGTTCCCTCATACTTACTATATGGTTTAGGGTGATAAGAAGTATGGAAACTCAACATTGTTTCCAATTATTTTTAATGAGATTTCTATAATCTTATGGAAAATCATGGGTCTCAATTAGATACAACCGAAAGTGGAACCCCATGTAGTCCTACCACTTATATTATATATATATATATATTTGAGAGTTGTTTAAGATAAAATATTCAATAATGGTGATAAAATTAATGCAATTTTAAATATTATCGACTATAATCCTAGGAGAATTATGGGCCTTAAATTATTTGGGGTGTCCCAAAACCAAAACTAAGTGAAATGGTTTCCCAATTTCACATTGGTATGTGTAATGGTTTTAATATACCTTTATACTTTTTTATCCATAACATGATGAAATTTCACACCCTAAGAATTTTTATATAATGTTTCACTTTAAAGAATTTTATCTCTTAGATATCTTGTGTGACACACAACAAAGTCTTTAAATGAACACTGATATAGTATAAAAATATTATTATTTAAAACAACAATTATTATATAGTTGTTTGATTAAAGTGTATGAATAAGAATAGATGAACTGTGAATAATTTATATTTATATATTTATAAAATTAATTCATTTTTTATCAATTGACTATTAACAAGACAAAAAAATCATTTGAAATAAAAATAATATAATTTATGAAATAAATTATGTTTATAAACTCAATATATTTTAATATTAATAAGTTAAATTTAACCTTGTTGTTGAATTATTTTAATAAAAAATTATATAATTTTTTGATTAACTTTTAATGATTCAATAATTATTTTTTTAGTAAAAAGATAAAAAATCTAATTTTATGCTTAAAAAGAATTTTTTTTCAAAAAATTAGTTTTGGTCAAATTGAGCATAATTATTATAAAATTAAATTATACCAAGTATATATATGTAATTAGATATAATTAATCCAAATATTTATAATTAATAGGTTCAAATTTTGTAAATATTCCCCTTTTATTTTTAGTCAATATGAATAGTAGTCGTGGTAAAATATTTTACCTCCGAAAAGGGTAAATCATGTTAATATAGATTCAAAACATGTGAAATGGACATAATTTTCCATCATAACTCTTATTGGATGTATTTAATTCAACCTATAACACCTAATTTTTAAAATTTATTATATTAATGGATTAGTTTCCATGGAATTGATTTATATATTATTTAAATCAAACAAAGTTACAAAATCTCACTCTCTTATTTTTAAAAAAACCTTATGCATTCACATGGGGGAAAAAAGTTATGAATGAATAGTAATTTTAGTTTTTTTCATTATGATATTATATTAATTATGGTAATTTATTTATAATTTTTTGGTATTATATAATTACCTAAAATTCATACAGTACCCTAAAACAGTATTTATTTAATTAATGAAAAAATATAATAATTGATTTTGAAAATATTTAATGTGATATAACTTGAGTAATTAATAGTGTAAAATGAATTTTATATGGGCATATGACATATGTTTTTTTGATAATGTATTATATTCTATCTCAAACATTTTTTATATTTTCTAAGTCATAAAAAATAGTTTCAAAATTGTAAAATAAAGATATTTTATAAAAATAATATATTATGAAATTATTTAAAAATAAAATAAGTACATAATTAAGAAATGTTGTATGTTATGTTGTCTAAAATATCATGAATTGACCATTTATGGGCCAATTTGTAACTTACATGTAATAATTAAATCCTTTTAATATTGTAAAATTTGTTACCATAATGAAAATTAAAATTGGTTACCTAAGGGTTAATCAAAATGATACAATTTAAAATGATACAAAAAATTAACTAAATTAAATTTTATGATGGCATTACAACCCTATACTAAAATATATTCAAATAAATATTCATTTAGAGGCATTTTTTCCAATAATTGTCTTATTATAATTTAATAATTTTAGGAATTCCAAAAGTTCTCTTCTACTCAATTATAAAAAGAAACTTACACCCTCACTTATTTAGTCTAGATTTATACTTAAAAATGAACCAAAATAAATTAATTTATACTATTAACTACCATATTATCTTTTTATTTTTTATAGTATATCCAAAATACCATCCCTAGATCCCTTTATAGGATATCTAAATGGGTCATTTCGAAGAAGAGGTTATCGCCTTAATCGATCCCTTTTTTACTACAATTATTTACCTCCTCTAAATATATGTTATTTATCATGAAATAATAAATTGATTGTCCTAAATATTATTAAATTTATTTATTATTATTAATACACTATTATACACCATCTTTCTCATTCAATGAGAAATGAAAGTATCGCTTGTGTGTACATACAATTAATCATTTCTATGTAGCAATACAATTCATTTTTAATTATAATCAATCATGGATGGATATTATGATGGTTTTAAGGTTTATATATGATATTTTATACATAATTATACTTTTTTGATGATAATATCACGTCTAACTTCTTACTATCTAATTCTGTAAGAAATATTAATTTCGCTCTTGCGAATGTGTGGACTACCACCTCCGCGAAGCGATGTGACTAATTTATCATTTATATTCTAATTTTTAGGAAATAAAGTTGAATTGTATGAATTTATATTATATATATGATATAACAAAAGTATTTGTATTGTGAACTAAGATTTACCTTGCTTTCATTACATCCACTAAATAATGAAAATTGCTTTCATGCGTACATATGGCTTACCATCTCTGTGAACAGTGTAATTCATTTTTCTCTCACTAAATTTTGTGGATGAATCCATATATATATAAAGAATATAAATTATATTTATATTATTACTAATATTAGGTAGGTGATGTAACCAATATAAATTTACAATTAATGGAACTACTAAACTAAAATACTCATGTTAAATGTAATAATTATCACCTAGAAATAACAATTTTAATATTGAATTATTGAGAAAAATAATTTTAAAATCTTATAAATGGATCATATATAATATTATAATTATAAACATTGATTTTTTGTAGAATTATAACCAATTTAAATATATTATATAAGAGTGTTTAGTGATTTAGAGGCAAGACAAACTTGAGGTGATGGGTTTTATGTTACAGTCTAATTTTTTATGGGGATTGTTTGTGATTATGTTATAATAATGAAATATTATTATCAACCTTTGAATAAAAAATGAATTTTATTTTCCATAGGTTATTTATTAAAAATTATGGTCTCCCATTCATTTTACTCACAATTATTACTCAAGAAACCAAAAATATTTTTTTAAGAAAAATTGACATCATTTATCTCTTTGGTTGGAAAACCTTTTTATTTCGAATACATGTTATATAAAAATATTTTAAATAATTTTTTAATATTATTATATTATTTTTTAAATTAAATTTTAAAAACTTTTTACTTTTTAAAAATAGGATTGAATGGAATCATTTTTTTCATTTTTTAAATTAGGTACTTTGTGATATTTCCTATAAAAATATGGAAGAGATGCTATTTAACTTATATTTCATGAATAGATTTTCCAATAATCATGAATTATCTCTTATTTCAATGAAACTTCAAAAGTTTTAAATTTTTTAAATAAAATGTTTTTATTTATAATTGAATTTTTTTTTAGGAAATTATTTCAAAATGAAAAAGTTATTTTCCTCAAGAATGTTTTATTGATCTATTAATGATATTTCTATTCTAAAATGAAAAAATAATTGATTTAAATAATGATTTATTGGGATATAATATTATTATACCTTCATTATTCCTTCTCTATATGTTTTAGGTTTATGAGGAATAGGTATTTGTGAAACTCATTTCTTTTCCCCAAGTCATGCTATGATGAAATTTTTATGAATCTCATTTCTTTTCCATGTTTTATGCTATGATGTAATGCTTATGAAACCCATTTTATTTAATTTAAATTTATATGATAAATCATTTATGATATTATGGAACATATATGTATTATTTTCATTATATGATGGGTGGGACCTATATCTCCCTCCCATTCATTAGGTAAAGATTGATATATCATGAGATAAACAAGACATGAATGGGATATGAACCCAAATCAGTAAGGGAAATGTCCACTATGATAGTACTGGGATTGAAAATTAAATATCATAACTGTTTAAGGAGGGAACCCACTTCTATATGATAACCATAGAAATGAACCATAACTACTAAGTATATTATTATTTATTCTTTTTTGTATGCCAAAACGTTATGTCAAGTTACCTTATTAAAATTTAACCATTAATGTTATTTGAATCTAATATGATTCATGTATTATGAACTACCTAGATTTATGAAATGAATTATGTTTATTATATTTTATATGAATGGTGTGTTTCTCAAATTTTAAGATCATACTATTATACTTTTTCTCATGTTATACTTTTTTGATCACTGGTATCTCCCATTCTTACCCTTACTGAGTATCTCCAATCATATTATTCTAATGTTTCACTTCCCCATGTTATAAATAAATGTATTAAGTATGGAATTTCATATAAGGGTCTTAGTTTTGAAGACATCAGTTGGATATGATGTAAATATTTTATAAACCAGTTATTTATGTTTCCAGGTTTTAAAAGATTCTAAACCTAAAAATTCTATTATGGATTGTTATTTTATGTAATGAATATTCATCTATTAAGATGTGATATATAGGAATTAAAATCATGGGTTTCTATAGATGCTATTAGATAGAGTTTTAGTTATCCTTTTCAAGCTAGGGTGAATAAGTTTTGTAAAAACTCAATCGAAATGTCTATATAAAGGATAAAATCTTAAATTTTTTGTAATGATCATAAATGACCTAGGTTAAACATAAGGTTTCATTGAAGAATGGGTTTTTATTTTGACATAATTTAATTTAATTTTCATTGTTATAAATTTTTCTACTATAATCATTGTAACTAACACTATTCTTTTTGGTTTAATTAAATGGCTACAACCTAATGTAACCATGTTAATGTTGAATGTGATTGATAATTAAATGATTTTCCTCTTATTAAACTGAATTTTATAAGAGATATAATAAAATATCTTATTTCTATGATATTTCATGTTTATAAGACTATGAACAACATAGATCTTGAAAATAAGAAAAGGAGGGAAACAAGTTCTATTGAGTGCTTCATGAGTTAATTTCCACCATGTTTTAGTAGGTCCATTTATCCATTAATCACTAAGAAATTGATCACTACAACTGAAAAGAAATTTTTCATTCTTCATTTTTTTGAACATGATAAGGTTATTCTAGTTGTTTACAATTTTTAAGGAAAATAAAAGTAGTGATTTAATCTTATCACAAAAATAATATAATAAGGATAAATCGAATCTATGGAGTGGGAAAAATTTAGGATATTTTTTTCAACAAGTAATCTCCATGAATTCTTCAATGGAAAATTAAGAAATAATTATTTGAGTTAAATAAGAATGATGTCAAATTTGTTGGTTCTTATGTGTAAAATCTCACATAACTTATGTGGTGAACTTATTGTCTTGTTATCCAACCTGAATGTAATGTTGGTAGATTCTTAAGTGATTTAAAATCAATTCCATGAAGGGAGTTGACCATAGGGGACATATATGGTTTTAAATAAATTTTTTGATGATCTTTTAAGGAGGATATGGAGGGTACAGTAACCCATAAATATCATTGTTTTGAAAAGAAATGAAAAATGGAATTCAAAATAAATTTTAAAAACTATCTAGGGAAGAATATTTTCTTTTCTCTATGATTAAAATGTGTAGGGAATATGGTGGAGCTTTTCTTAAGAGAACTAATAAATGTTTGAAGTATTCGAAGGATGATTATTGGGAAATAAAATGTTGAAGTGATGGGAAGATATTATCTAATGATTCAAATATAGGGAAGGCTACATAGAATAAACCACCTATACACTAGTGTTTTAAATTCAAGTAGTATGGTAATTGTGCTAATTAGTACCCAAATATAATGTTTAATTATGTTAATCAATGTTAGAAACCACTTAATCCTTTTACCAAGGTAAATATATTGGGATCACTATTTCTGATGAGGGGTATGAAAAATATGTGGTAAATAGTATAGTAACCACCAAATATAGAACTTATAATGTATTGTTTGATTCTAAGTCTACCCACCCTATTATATCTATGTAATCTTCTATGGGTATCATAGTAATACCTCCAGAAATATGTGTTGAGTTATCAATAAATACTCTTAATGGTATGATTATCATATCATAATTCAAAGATTCTTATTTTGTTGATGTTTATGAAAATGTGTTTCTAAAAAATATTATCATTATTCCTCTATTTTAATTAAACGTTATTTGAGGAATGGATTGGATTTATTTACATAAATACAAAATCAATTTTATTGGATGGTAAGTTACATTTTATATTTTGTACCAACCTATGATCATCAATCAGTGTGAGGAAAATTTTATCTTTTGATGGAAATTAAATCCATGTTAATTATCATAATTTCTGATAAAATGGGCCTTTTGTCTCTGATGGTTGGGGAGAAACTCAATATTGAAGTTATACCAATTGATTGTGAGTTTAATGATATCATTCAAAAAGAATTTCTTGTCCTTCCACAAAAATGTGAAGTTTAATTTTCTATAAAACTCAAACCTAGTGATACACATATTCCGTTCACTCCATATAGAATATCCCTCCTAGAGTATAAACAATTAAAGAAGCAACCTAAAGAGAGTCTTGAGAATGGATTCATCCATCCAAGTGTGTCACCATGGGGTGAACATTATTTGGTTGTTAAGAAAAAATGTGGATCAATATGACTCAGAAATGACAAATGAGAACCTCATAATATCACTATCAAGATAAAGTAGAATCTTCCCTATATTGATGACTTGTCTGATCAACTACATAGAGATCAATATTTTTTCCACATTTATCTTCATTCTAGATATCATTAATTGAGGGTGTATATAGATTATATACCCAAGAAACAATTTTGTAAAAGGTATGAACTGTAGGAATTTATAGTGATGCCTTTTGAGTTAATAATTCCCCCTATATAATTGTGGATTTAATGAATAGAGTATTTAGATGTTACCTTGATTAGTTTGTGGTAGTATTTAGAGATGATATTCTTATTTATTCAAAGAGGAAAAATCCAATGAAGGACACCTAATGATTATGATGAAAATCATATGTAAGGAGAAGCTATATGAAGCGTTTATAATGAAAAAAATTACCTCAAAAAGGTTCATTCTTGGGTCATATATTCTCATTTGAGGGTATATCAGTTTACCCAACAAAGAAATGAGTTATGGAACATTATCCCAGGCCAACCACTATAATTGGAATATGTATTTCTCTTGGTCTGGAAAGTATTATCAACACTTTCTTGATATCTTTTCTAGGTTATGGAATCCACTCACCATGTTAACTTGGAAGAGATCCAGGTTCCTTTGGAATAATGAATGTTATGAATGTTTTATAGAACCATAGATAATTATAGTTATTCCAACTATGATTAAAATACTCTACAGTGGAGAATGGTTTACGATCTATAGTGATTCATAAAATAATATACTAGGATGTGTCCTCATGAATAATTATATGGTTATATCTTATACCTCTTGAAAATTTATGGTCCATGTGAAAAATTACCCAACTCAAAATTTTCAGTTAGCTATGGTAATTATTTCCTTAATGATATATGGGAATTAAATTTGTGGATAATGGTGTGACATACATAATGATCAAAAATGACTAAATTATGATTTCACTCAAAATTAGTTTAATATGCCCCAAATAAGATGGTTGTATCTCATTAAAGATTATGAATACTAAATAAAATACCACCCAAGGAAAGTGAAAAGTTGGAAGATTATCTAAGCCAAAATGCTCATGTAATATTTTATATGATAAGGATCACCAAAGATCTAAAAAATTTGGGCTTTCAATATATATATCATAAAATATTTAATGAATGTGAGAAATCATATCTTTATCAAATGAGTTCTCAACCATCTATTCAAGTTGATATTAAATAGGTGTAGAAGAAAAATGTATATCTACCAATGAAGGTGATAAATGTTCCTAAGATTAACCATGGTTGTGATGGAATGATATGATTCAAGAACCATGTATGTGTTCTATTTATACCATATTTGAAGGAGTTGATGGATAAAGATAATTATACTTTATTCTCTATTAATATAAGAATTATGAATATGGATAGATATTTAGAAGAGTGTTTCTAGTGGGACAACATGGAGATATATATTTCATATTATGTTTCTTGGAGCATGGTATTTCAGAAATTTAAGGCTGAGAGATAGATGTATGAAGGAATATTACATCAATTACCCATACCAAAATGGAAATGGAAAAACTTCATCCTAGACTTCGTCATCAGACCACCCAATACATATAATGGGAATGATGCAATAAAGATTTTAGATGATCTCCTTATGAAGTCATTACACATAATTTACATTAGAGAAGCTTATATCTTGAACAACATACTTGGTTATTCATTATGTAAGTGGAATGATTTCATTGTGTACCACTATCAACGGTATCTGATCAGGATCAGAGGATTGTTAGGACCAAGCTGATGAGGAATGTATTTGTTCTCTATATTTGTATTTTGTTTTCAATGAATTTTTTTAAGAGAGGAAAAAAATCACATTTTATTATGTGAAAAATATATGAACCAATATTTTCAAAAGAATCGGACTCAACATGGTTCTAGAATGGGAGAAGATCATAATGATAAATGGATCATTATCTAAAATTAGAGAATCGGTCGCATAGAGAATATATATTTCTAGATGAAAATAGTCATCAAATTCTCTCTGGATCTGATGTGAAAGAAGTTATCATATCAGAGTCTATATGAATATGATAAAATTAAATATAATGATGCTTTTTTGATTTGTATTTCACTTAAATCATAATTTTATTTAAGAACATATTAGGAAATATTGATGAAAGAAAAAGTAAAATAGGTCCTCCAAATCATACCCATATTTTTCAGATCTGGGAGGAAGAGAAGAATGAGATACAACCGAATGAGAAGGAATCATTACAAGTAAAATCATATTAGTGAGAAAGAAAATAAAATAGGAGTTTAAGATCTTACCAAGAAAAATCATACTCATCCTGATCATATTTAGGTAAATCATACCCAGAATGATCATACCTAGAAAGGATCATCTCTTGGATAATTTTACTCAAGATCAGATGGATGGTTCTTTGAATTTAAAAAGGAAGATATAGATGAACGATGAGTTGTTTTCAAATGACTTCATAAAGTGAGTCAAGAGTTGAATTACAATTTGTTTTTCTTAATGTAAATTTTTCAAGTGGGTCAAGAGAAGATGAGAAAAAGATTTTTTGTATCTCAATTGGTTCTATAGAAGAAGTGATGAAATGAAGGAGATGATGTGTATTTCTATTGGGCCAATAGAATTTGTATCAAAATTGAATTGTTTTATATTTCCAAAATATTCTAGAAAAAAGTGAAGAAGTAAAAGTAGATTGAAAGTATATTTAATTGAATGTGCTATCAACGGGGAGGTTGACATTTAAAAGAATTATAATATACCGTATTCAAAAGTGATATCCAATTCTTCATATATTTATAATCAATTAATATAGACTATTGTACTAAAGAAATCATATTCATAAAATTGGACTGGGACTTCAAATGAAATTATAAAGAAAAATTAAAGATTGTATAAGATTTGAGAAGCTTTGAGAGGAGTTGATGAAGTTGAAATACCCCATATATTTTTGGGTAAAATGAGATTATGGTGAATTTGATTAAGTGGAAAAAATTTTGGGATTCCTACCAAAGACACTCGAGATTCACCTACAAAAGGTGAAAATTATATTATACTTTTCTGATTACCTATGTACTATTCACTATAGAGGTGAGAGAAGCTCTGAGTTTTTAGAGAGAAATATAGGTTTTCCATATTGATCCTTCTATTTAAAATGTTTTGATGGGAGGGGTGAAAAAGAGAAGATACAATATCACAAAATTTTATTCATCTAACCATCGTACTTGGTGATAATCGTACTCAGCTGGTTCGCATACTCGGATTATCAATCACATTTGGTTGATCATCGTATCAAGTTAGATTAATCAAATCAGGGATTTCTATTTTGGGATTTTCGTACTAAGGAAGAATTATTTTTCTAATTGTTTCAATTGTACTCATCTAGTGTTATTTATTTTGGTATTGATCTTCTTGTATTGTAAAGAATCGGACTCGGAAGGATTTTTCTAAGAGACTCGTAATTAGAAGAATTATATCGGGGAGAATCGTACTCGGAGGAATCTGATTGGAAAAAATTATTAGGAAAATGAGACTTGGTTATTCCTTAACAAATCCCAGGAATTTCTTACCATCTTCCAGGTAAAAAATTGAATATGTGCTTTCAATTAAATATATTAGTGAAATTAAAACATAGCACAAGTAATGTTCATTGTTACACAAACATTTTTCATTTCCCTATTTGTGCTAAGAGGGTACATAAAAATTATTTTAATTGTTTATATAGTGATATAAGAGTGAAAACATATATCTTAATCATTGTAATACAAGGATTGTTTTTAGTGGATTTTGTGGTATTGGATCATTTCCATACCATACCAAGTACACAACTATTCTTATTGAATATTGAACATTGTAAATACTTATATTTCTATGGGTGTGTGTTTGAATTTTTTTCATTAGTGAATTAAATATTTTAAAGGAGGATAAGGTTGGTTTAACTGAAAAGAAACATAAAAGAAAAGGTATCACTAATTCAACCCCTCCCCCTCTCAGTGATACAATTATATTGAATGTACACTAACAGTTTATATTAGAGCATAGGATTTGTAAGAACTCAGTTGTTAGTTTTTAGGTATGGGTTTATTCTTTTCAACTTTCCTTAAGTGTTTTTGAGAAAATAAGAAAAATGGGAGAAATCATAAATTTTAGGACTACACGCCGTGTACTTTTCCACACGCCGTGTACTTTTCCACACGCCGTGTACTTTTGGCCCTGTGGGATGAGTACATAGGGTGTGTAGCCATGTCGGTGATGAAAAGTGTAAAATCTGACTACATGCCGTGTAGTATGTATTTACACACCATGTAGTCAGTCGGTAAGCAAATAGTAATGCGGTGTAAGTAGTCTCCAGATGGGCGACAATACATGCCGTGTAGTCAGTAATACACGCCGTGTACTCATGTCGATGGATGAACAGTTTGGCGGTGCCGCCAGAGGAACAGTTAAATGAAGGGAGTACACACTGTGTACTCAGAAGTACACACTATGTACTTTGTTTTTTAGGATTAAAATGGTAACTAGGCAACCCTTTTCACTGGGAAGGCTTAGAACCGAATGGAAGCTTCGGAGGGGACGACCGAATCTTTGAGGATCTCTAGATCGAGCGTCGCGAATTCGTTTCCGCTTCTGTCGACCATGTTGGAACCATGCGGGTAAGCTCTCCCTTCTCCTTGTGTAGTTATTGACAATTATTCCTCTAATGGATGTTATTTGTGTTTAATAGAGTTTTCTTTCATCTCATATCTACCTCGTTCTGGGACGATTCATGGAACGTCATTCGGGTATACTGATCAGGGGTGTTTTAGGTAGGTGTCTTAGTGTTTAATTTTCCAAATGATGTGCGTTTTGTGTACCGTTGAAATACACGCCCATGGATGGGGTTTCGTATGGCTGAGGACATGTTAAATTAAATACCCAGAATGGAATAGGTAATTAATTGAGATATTAAACTGCTTTTTTGGGATCTTTTCTTGGATCCAGGACCACCTGAGGGTGCATTCCTCTGTTTAGCTATTTGGCCAAGATACCCGAGGGTATGCCTTTAATGTAATGGTTATATAATTTCCTTGTGAGGAATTACTTATGTACTATTTGTTTACTTTTTGGGAATGGCTCGATCACTTGTTTATCCTAAGGGAAGTGTTGTGATTATCCTTTTGGAAGTGTACTACTTAGCCTATAGGAAACTTATTCCGTGCTTATGGGAAATTGATTATGTGCTTGTGGGTGATACTTCTTACGTCTGTGGGAAATATCTATATGCTTGTGGGTAGATTCTTGTGTATGGATTCTCTTTACCTGAGGGTAAGGGTTTGCGTGTCTGAGGACACTGACTGTTACATAGAAATTCACTGTGGTGGTTTCTTAATGATAAATAATGAAATGAATGTTAAATGTCAATATAACTTGTAAAGTTAGTTACTTTTGAGTACTGGTTAGTTTATGGCATTTACTTTTTCACACTATTGTTGAATGTTTACACACAATTGAGCATGGGCCTTTGGTGGGTGCTTATTGAGATTATTTCTCACACCCTGTATGGGTCATGCTTTTCGGCCCAAATAGATTACATTTCCGTAGGTCTAGATAAGGGCAAGGGTCCCTATACTGGTATGTGATTGCTGCTGAGGAGTAGGGGAGCATGGGACTGGTCTTAGACTCATGTTTCTACTGGCTGTTGATTTGCTTTATCATACTCTATATTGTATTTTACTATTATGTAACATATTCTGGCTATTTTCTTAGAACATGAGGCATGTTGCATCATCATTACATATATGATTGTTGGTTGTTTTTACTATAGTTGTACGTTGAAATGTGTATGGTTTATTGCTTCCTCTATTGTTGTATTCTTTATAATTTATTATATTCCGCTACACTTTGACAAATGAGGGCATAGTTTCCCCACTATCAGACATGGGCCCTCGCTGCTAGTCGGCAGCCTCTGGTGTTTGGGGAAATGCGCTTGAGGTCACATGGAAAATCAGGTTCGGGGAACCCACTGAGTGGTACCCAGAACCAAGACGTTACAAAGTGGTATCAGATGATTTCGTTTCTTTGACTTACTATTTGGAGCCTTAGTCAGGGATAGGACGAGAACGGTAGTTGGTAATAAGCTGTTCTCGGGTGTATCTAACCCGTGTACAGGGAAAATCCAATTTACATCGTGTTGTAAATTTATTGATTTTGAAATTTACAGTTGATTTGATTTTCACCATTGGGTGACGCACTTGTGATTGTGATTTTTATATTTTATCCATGGGTTCTATTTAGTTGCAACCCGATGAGATGAGGGTGTGCCATCTCATGCATCATTTAGGCACATGATTGAAATCACATGCCATGCATAGTTCCATGCCATGTAGGTGCATTATAAATTTCATTTTGTTGTGATAGTTATGTTTCTAGAAAAATCATGATGTTTTGATATCTACTTTGATAAATACCAGTTATGTGATAGGGTATTTCCATATAAGTCTGTTGAATTAATGGATGCCAAACTTTGGTTTTTGGGGAGTATGGGCCCCCATTGACCGGAAATTGGTGGATAATTAGCTGTTTATTTTGTTATAACATATATAAGATGTCAAAATTTGATTCTTGGGGTGTATAGGCCCTCATGGTTCAGAATTTGGCACATAGGTGTTGTTTTTCGGTATTTTCTGGGTTCCAGAGAAGTTTCTGAGGCATGCTGTCCGGAAAACCTAGTATACATGCTATGTAGTACCTTAAGTACGTCGTGTATGTTCTTCTGTTTGGGAAGAAAAGAAAACATTTTGAGTACACAGCGTGTACCCTATGTACACACCGTGTAGTCTCTTCCCGTGTCATAGACTGTGTGGACAGGGACATGGGTAAAGGAAATGCTTGGGGAGAACATATCGTGTACCGAATGTACATGTTGTGTTGTGTTGACCCAGAGTCCACCCGTGTAACTAAAAAACACGGATGGAGGAGACCTTAAGACATACAGTTCGTGTCCACTGTGGAACATGCCATGTAGTGTGACCTGGGATCCAGCCGTGTAACTAACAACACAGGTCGGTGTAATCCTTTCGTGAACACGTTGTGTCCATCTAGAACACGTCGTGTATTGTGAGCTGTGTACCCGGCCGTGTAACTATCAACACAGGTTGGCGAAGCTCGTCTAGTACATGTCGTGTACCTGTGGGACACGCCGTGTAGTCTTGACCAGTGTCAGGCTGTGTGGACTTAGCCGTGTGGATGAGAAATGGGGTAGTGTACACACAATGTGCGGGTGTAACACGTCGTGTAGTATCAAGCTTAGTAGTCGGCCGTGTCACAAACAACACAGGAAGTTGGAAAATTACACCATACACGCCGTGTAGATTATATACACGTCGTGTAGTTTTGTTCAACGGGATCCATGTGGCTTGGCTATGTATAAGGACCCGGGAAGGGGGAGAGAAGTTAGGCACACACCGTGTAGTCGGTATACATGCTATGTAGTCTTGTTTTTCAAATCATAAATTCCTTCTTCCTCTTGTTCCCCTTTTGGTTCCTTCGTTTTCAGACTGTGATAATCTTGATCTAAGGTGTGTGTTTGACCTTGTAGTGTCATGTCACCAAGACGTTCACGCGTTATTCACAACATAAAGGAATTCATAAAAATATAATTCCATCACAACATAATCAAATCAATTTAATAATATGGATATAAACATAACCCTTTATTATCTTATATGGAAAATAATTTTGATAAAATAGTTGAACTCCATTCTTGAGGAAAATATCCTTTCTGCTTCAAAAACACTTTTCCTTTCTTAACATGTTGTACAATTCTAAACTAAAAAAATTTGATTAAAAATAAACATGAAAACTTGTAAAGGAAGCTTCTTGGAAATAATGTTTTAAAAATCCATTCATGTCGTTTAAGTAAAAAAACATTCTTCTCGTAATTTTGTCGGAAAAGTCAAAAAGTACCTCGTACGAAAAACGACAAAAGATTCCTTTCATATATTTTACTAAAAACTCAGCAAAGGGTAAAATAGGTTTTAAACAATTGTAGGTGGATGGAAATAATATTAAATTTTTTGGAAACATGGATGTGGATGATAAAATACACCCTAGTAAATACCAAAGTATGAACAATCTCAGATAAAAATGAGATTGTGATATTTCCCTTACCTTATGTCTGATATGCTTTGTACGTATCCGAACCTCCTGTATAATGATTTAAATAATGTCATTAACTTATTACAGAATCATATTCATTGTTATGATATCATATATGGTTCACTTATGACTTTATATTACGCTTTCTTTTGTAAATTCCATGTTAAAGAAGCGTTTTGGGAAAAATCGTTTCATTTATCGTAGGTGTTTGGACTTTTTGTTCTTGAAATTATTATTAATTATATCATGATTTACTTAAAAAATATAAAACATGATTTATATATCATATATATTCATTATATATATATATAATAGATTGATAAATGAAATGAAACACACCGTTCATGGAGACGGTAGTCTGTACGTACGCATGAACGTTGTTTTCCTTTCCTTATTGTCTTGAATGGAAGTAAGTAGATGACATATATATATACATAAATCCAGTAGATTTACCATGTCATATATTTCATTATTATTCATTATATATACTTTATAATCATTCTGGAATGGTTAACATGGATAATGAATCTCATCGCGTCGTGGAGACGGTAGTCCGTACGTACGCACGAGCGATGATATCGTTCCCATGGTCATGGAATTGTGTTAAAGTGTATGTATACTATTTAAGTATAAATATCACTTTATAATAATCATATATATTTACTCATATATAGTTACTCATTACACCATTATACCCATCCAATTAAGGTGGTGGTGGAAAATAGATTACACCACGGTGTGGAGACAGTATTCCGTACGTACGCACGCGCGGTGATTTCCTTTTTCTGTAGGATGAATAGAAGGTTAATTAGAGTTGTTTAATATTTTTAATAACATATCAGTATATAATAAATACTGATGTTATTACTTTATCATGAAACAACTAAATAATAAGAAGTTGAAGAAGAAAGAAATTGAAAAAGATCGGTAGTGGATATTACTTCTTTTTTACGTGCCTTCACTTAACCTCCACTTAAAGAACTAAGGATGGTCTTAGAAGAGGACCAGGACCTCTAGGATGATACTAGGGAAGTGGAGAAGAGATTTTGGCAGGGGTTTGCCGAGCTTGAATGCTCAAATTGGTGTGAGGAGGAGAGGGAGGAGGTTCCCTTTTATAAGGGAGGAGAGGGGCACCTTAGGAAAATCTCAAAATATTATTTTATATTAAGGTCAAATTCGGTTTATAATGGTTCAAAAGAGTCTTATTTCTAAGCTAAAGTGGGGATGGGTCGAAATCCTCTCATCCAATAGAATTTAGACAAGTTTAGGTTATTATTTTAACCATATCAATTAGATGTAACTCTAAGTTAAATAATTTAACTTTTACTGTGTCTTTTTGTTTTCTTACGCTATATGGTTAATAAACTTACCATAACAAGCCAAACGAACCCCAAGTTGTTTATTATTAATATATATATACTTATCTAAGTCATTTGGCCGAACCTTATATTTTTATGAATTAAATAACAATTAATAATATAACATTTTTTTTAGAAAGTAATTTATGTCAATTTTGACACTATTTGGTACATGATTTTTATGAAATTCATAACAGAATGATAAGTTCGAACCAAGTTACTTATATCAACAATAACATGTCACATTAACCTAGAAAATTAATTTAAGTCATAAAAAGTCTAAAATTACATTTATTTGGGCATTTATAACATCAATTATGTCAATATTTCATTAATAAGACAATTACTGCATCATCATTGTGTCAATATAAATGATAATTATTTAATCCCTAAAAATTTTAAATGAATTCCTATGATGTATAAAATTGTATTATCTTTCTGGAAACTATTCATGTTCGAAGTTTCATGAAGTTTATCACTAAATTCAAATTATTATACTTATAAGATTTAAGAAAGTGACATGTTGTCACATTCTTTGGTTTTAATAATTATTAAATTATTTTCATGGGAAAAAGTCCATAAAATGAATCTAATCCGACCCTTAGGTTATATGGGTCTAATTTTAGCCATCCAATAGGATTTTTCCAAGTGTTAGAGTAATTTTATAATCTTATATTTACCCTTAATTACCCGATTTACCTTTAACTATAGTAAATAAAATTTACCATAGTTACTATTCACAATTCCCAAAAATAAAAAGTAGCTTATTAACATAATTTGGACCCACTGATTCCAAATATGGAATCCATTTTTCCAAATTTAATACACAAAATATGCAGAAATTAAATTAAAATTAATCCCGTTTTCGAAAGAAAATGGGTTTTTCTTTAAAACATTGCAAAAGATTGAATTGATTTAACCTACGAATTCAAGGTAAAATCAATGCTAATTACATACATTATATTAAATGGTAAAAATATATTCTATTTATACTTTAAAACAATTCAATATTATAATTTAACCACAGAAGATATTACGATGAAAAAAGTTGTTTTTAATTAAAATATAGCGTGTTTTTACTATTCATTAAAATATGAAAGTTATCGGAAAAATATCAAAACTTTTTCTAATGTAAATTTTTATATCCTGATTCAAAATAAGAAATTTATTTTGTCAAATTGAACTTATAAACATTTCAAAACTAGATTTAAATTGGGTGCACCATCAAAAGGCGGAAAAACTGCTTTTTTTGAAAAATACTTATTTTACCCGAAAAAATTATTTTGTTCTTATACCATGTTCTATAAAATGTGTAAGATGAATAATAATGTTATAAAATTAAAAATTTAGTTAATACTATTCATAATGGCTAGTTCATAAAAATAATATATCATTGTTTAGTAAAACTCAGTATTGCGTACAACACACGGTATCGAGGAAGGTCATGATTGCGTGTAATGCAAGCCAAGTCAGGGTTGGGTGTTGTGAAAGAATCCTTCGTTATTTTTTATAACAGAATCCAACCATATTTCATTTATACATTGAATATATATATATATATATACTCAATGTTGCATAGAGTAACTATTATCAAAATTGTGTGTAACATGATCCAAGAATAGTTTTGCGTATACTGCAAGCTAATACGGTGTTGCATATAGCGCAAGGTAATCTTGGTGTAGCATACAACACAAGACATTAATGAAATTAAAAGAATATTTTTCATAAAATCTCGTGGTGTTACATTCTACCCCCCTTAAAATTAATTTCGACCTCAAAATTCGTCGGGGTTATAAATGGTTTACTACTCGAAAGTTTGTTTAATAGAAACCCACATCGTAAAAAGGAATACCAAAACAAGGCTTTAAAAACTAAAGTATGAAATGTAACGGTTACCCAAATTAACTCATTACTGGGTTTCCACATAGGAGAACATAGGTGAAAATATAGATATGGAAGGAAAATCTAACCATCAATTTACGATGGGGAGTGGTAGAGAACATGGCTATGAAAAAGCCATCGATCACAAAGATATTGATTTGTGATGATCTAAGGTACCATCTGATTAATCGGATATAAGGGAACTAGGAAAACATTTTTGGTTTTCAAGATCACTTCCCGAAAGTTGATGAATTAAAATAAATACTTGCATTATTTTGGTACAATCTCACTGTTGTTTGTGAATTGAACAATTTCCACTTCATCCCTAAAAGAAATGAAGTTGAATTTGTTATTCGTGATGTGTTAGCAGATCATGTGATAGAATGATGGGTCATTCCATCTCTTTCAAACAAAAGGTTAGAAAAAGTTATATGTCCATCTTATGGTTAGATTAATCATATATGGTTCCAAAAATGAACGTATACTTCATATATCATACCGCTTAATAAAATAAAACTAGTTTATACTAACCAGGGACTTCCTGTAGGGAAGTGGTAGGCGATAAAGGCCAGTCGCACTTCGGTTGTGGGTTCGATTCTCACAGCCTTGTCCGACGCGATGGGCTGTCACCCGTCCTATAGGTTGTCCTTTTTCTAAAACTACATTACTATATCATCCCATCAATAATATCAAAAAAAGGTTCTATCCTTAAACAATACTAACTTATGTCCAACATAATCCATTCCAATATTTAGGTTTATCCAAAATACTTCGGTCCAAGCTCATTGTATAGAGAAAATGATCACGTGAATTCCATCATTTATCCCTCATATATCTTGTTCTTCACATTCAAGTCATGTGAATACCATAATCATGTAATATCTGGAAAAATGAATACCCATTGAATCTTAGTAAAAACATGAGTGCTGTCAAAAGTTAACGCATTCCACATACCAAAAACCCAAAATTCTATATACTCAAACCATGATATATCTATTTCCTTATATCATTCATGAGCTCATGAATACTATCAGAAATTTAATTTTCTCCTTTTCCCTTCATTATGCGCATATCATCTACATTCCAAAAATATCTGAATAACCTTTCATGGATACTGGTACCATTAATCATACACTTTCAAAACTCAAGGAAAGAAAATAGTGTAACAATCCTTAGATGTCTCTTTATTCCATAGTACCATGAGATTACTTATACAACATTACACGTGATAAACATGTAATCATTCCACTACATTCTTAAACCATTGACCGAGCTTCAACAATTCTTTCATCTCACATATCATTTGTAGTCTCTTCATCATCATCAACATAAATACTACCCATGCGACCATACTTATTCTCTTCACGAGACTTTCCCTTAGGGCATTGGTTTGCATAATGCCCGTACATTCCACATTTAAAACATTTAACCATTGTTGATGTCGTAGCAATACCTTTATCATCATCCCTGGTGTTAACTGATCCTTTTCCTTTGCACTTACTGGCTTTGTGTCCTTCTTTTCCACACCCAGAGCATCTTTCAGTTCCTTTGAAACATTCTCCTTGATGCCTCTTCCCACATGATTTACATAGGGGAAATTGAACTTTCTTTCCTCTATGATCATCATGAAACTCCATCTTTCTCTTATTAGCCGAGTTAGGAATCTTACCAAATTTTACTTTATTGATCATATTATGAGATTTCTGATTTGGCATAATAATGATGTTTGGACATCCAAATCCCATTTCATTTGGTTGCTCATGAATAATATCATTCCATTGTCCATCATATCATCCGTTGTCGTGAATCATCTTGTTTCCAGCCATTTCCTAAAACCCGAATAGAATAGTGTGAGAGGAAAAAGTCACAATAAAGGGGGAGTAACATCAATATCTAACATCTTTGGTTTAATCTAATATTGTTACCATAGTTCTAGAACTATATCCTATACGTATACTTATCCTTAGGAACATACCTAGAAATACCTTAGAAATATCTCTAGGGATCTCACTACCGTTTTCGCATACTAGTTTCCAAAGGATGACTAAACTTTTCCTCTGATACCAACTGTAGAGACCCGAAGCTTAACGTACATGGACATTACATTACTTTTGCGGAATACATAGTACATAACAAAAACACACACACAAGGACCGTAATAGTTTAGTGTCTTTGGAAACTCGGAATATAATCTTCTAATCATGGTGAAAGATCTTCAACATCTCCCATAAAGATCTTCCCTTTTTTTACCTAAAACCTTTCTTTATGTCCTGGGGAAAAGAAAACATAAAAGGGTGAGCTCAAATGCTCAGTAAGGGTAAACAAAAGAAATATCAATCACGTCATATTCATAAGAACATATCTTATGGAAATCTTAACCTCCAAAATAGATCAAAATTTCATAACATGGGATAAATAATAGTAGTGAAATGTAATCCCAATAATCATAACTTAAAACATGAAACTTTGTGGCATACACACATAATCATAGAGAATCATATCTTATTAGTCCAGACTCATTGCCAAGACTCTCTTAGTGGACAAATTCCATTTCTGAACCAAGTCACCCTCGTTTCAGTCCTGTTTCACTGAACCGGTATAACCTACCATTCCATCCATGTCTATCTCATGAGATATAAAATCTTTACCCAATTCATTGGAGGGAGATATAGGTCTCACCCATCTCATAATGATACCATTCTTATGTGTGCCATAAAATCATAAACCATACATCATAGCATAACCCATATAATAAAAATGGGAATCTTAAACATCGTGAAATCATAAAACAATTCATATAAGATAAAGGAATTCATAAAAATATAATTCCATCACAACATAATCAAATCAATGTAATAATAGGGATATAAACAGAACCCTTTATTATCTTAGATGGAAAATAATTTTTATAAAACACTTGAACTCCATTCTTGAGGAAAATATCCTTTTTGCTTCAAAAACACTTTTCCTTTCTTAACATGTCGTACAATTCTAAACTAAAAGAAGTTGATTAAAAATAAACTTGAAAACATTTAAACGAATCTTCTTGGAAATAATGTTTTAAAAATACATTCATTCCATATAAGTTAAAAAAACATTCGTCTCGTACTTTTGTCGGAAAAGTCAAAAAGTACCTCGTACGAAAAACGACAAAAGATTCCTTTCATATCATTTACTAAAAACATAGAAGAGGGTAAAATAGGTTTTAAAAAAATGTAGGTGGATGAAAATAATATTAAATATTGAGGAAACATGGATGTGGATGATAAAATACACCCCAATAAATACCAAGTATAAACAATCTCGGATAAAAATGAGATTGTGATATTTCCCTTACCTTATGTCCGATATGCTTTGTACGTATCCGAACCTCCTGTATAATGATTTAAATAATGTCATTAACTTATTAAATAATCATATTCATTGTTATGATATCATATATGGTTCACTTATGACTTTATATTACCCGTTCTTTTGTAAATTCAATGTTAAAGAATCGTTTTGGGAAAAATCATTTCATTTATCGTAGGTGTTTAGACTTGTTGTTCTTGACATTATTATTACTTATATCAGGATTTACTTACTTCCAGAATATAAAAAATGATTTATATATCATATATATTCAGTATATATATATATAATAGATAGATAAATGAAATGAAACACACCGTTCATGGAGACGGTAGTCCGTACGTACGCATGAACGTTGTTTTCCTTTCCTTATTGTCTTGAATGGAAGTAAGTAGATGAAATATATATATACATAAATCCATTAGATTTACCACGTCATATATTTCATTATTATTCATTATATATACTTTATAATCATTCTGGAATGGTTAACAAGGATAATGAATCTCATCGCGTCGTGGAGACGGTAGTCCGTACATACGCACGAGCGATGATATCGTTTCCATGGTCGTGGAATTGTGTTGAAGTGTATGTATAATATTTCAGTATTAGTATCACTTTATAATAATCATATATAGTTACTCATATATAGTTACTCATTACACCATTATACCCATCCAAATAAGGTGGTGGCGGAAAATAGATTACACCACGGCGTGGAGACGGTATTCCGTACGTACGCACGCGCGGTGATTTCCTTTTTCCGTAGGATGGATAGAAGGTTAATTAGAGTTGTTTCATATTTATACTAACATATAAGTATATAATAAATACTGATGTTATTACTATATCATGAAACAACTAAATAAGAAGAAGTTGAATAAGAAAGAAATTGAAAAAGATCGGTAATGGATATTACCTCTTTTTGACGCGCCTTCACTTAACCTCCACTTAAAGAACTAAGGATGGTCTTAGAAGAATACCAGGACCTCTAGGATGATACTACGGAAGTGGAGAAGAAATTTTGTCAGGGGTTGTCCGAGCTTGAATGCTCAAATTGGTGTGAGGAGGAGAGGGAGGAGGTGCCATTTTATAAGGGAGGAGAGGGGCACCTTAGGAAAATCTCAAAATATTATTTTATATTAAGGTAATATTCAGTTTATAATGGTTCCAAAGGGTCTTATTTCGAAGCTAAAGTGGGGATGGGTCGAAATACCCTCATCCAATAGGATTTTGACAAGTTTAGGTTATTATTTTAACCTTACCAATTATATTTAACTCTAAGTTAAATAATTAAAATTTTACCGTGTCTTTTTGTTTTCTTACACTATATGGTTAATAAACTAACCATAACAAGACAAAAGAACCCCAAGTTGTTTATTATTAATATATCTATCCTTATCTAAGTAATTTTCCAAAACCATAGATTTTTAGGAATTTAATAACAATTAATAATATAATATTTGTTTTAAAAACTAATTTATGTCAATTTTGACACTATTTGGTACATGATTTTTATGAAATTCATAACAGAATGATAAGTTCTAACAAAGTTACTTATATCAACAATTACATGACATATTAACCTAGAAAATTAATTTAAGTCCTAAAAAGTCTCAAATTAAATTTATTTGGGCATTTATAACGTCAATAATGTCAATATTTCATTAGTAAGACAATTATTGCATCATCATTGTGTCATAATAAATGATAATTATTTAATCCCTAAAAATTTTAAATAAATTCCAATGATGTAGATAATTGTATTAGATTTCTGGATACTATTCATGTTTGATGTTTCATTAAGTTTATCACTAAATTAAAATTATTATACTTATAAGATTTAAGAAAGTGACATGTTGTCACATTCTTTGGTTTTAATAATAATTAAATTATTTTCATGGACAAACGTCCATAAAATGAATCTAATCCGACCCTTAGGTTATATGGGTCTACTTTTATCCATCAAATAGGATTTTTCCAAGTGTTAGAGTAATTTTATAATCTTATATTTACCCTTAATTAACCGATTTACCTTTAACTATAGTAAATAAAATTTACCGTAGTTACTATTCACAATGCCCAAAAATAAAAAGTAGCTTATTAACATAATTTGGACCCACTGATTCCAAATATGGAATCCATTTTTCCAAATTTAATACACAAAAGATGCAGAAATTAAATTAAAATTAATCCCGTTGTCGAAAGAAAATGGGTTTTTCTTTAAAACATTGCAAAAGATTGAATTGATTTAACCTACGAATTCAAGGTAAAATCAATGCTAATGACATAAATTATATTAAATGGAAAAAATATATTCTATTTATACTTTAAAACCATTCAATATTATAATTTATCCATAGAAGATATTACGATGAAAAAAGTTGTTTTTAATTAAAATATAGCGTGTTTTTACTATTCATTAAAATATGAATGTTATCGGAAAAATATCAAAACTTTATCTAATGTAAAATTTTATATCCTGATTCAAAAGAAGAAATTTATTTTTTCAAATTGAACTTGTCAACATGTCAAAAACTAGATTTAAACTGGGTGCGCCATCAAAAGGCGGCAAAACTGCATTTTTTGAAAAATACTTATTTTACCCGAAAAATTTATTTTTTTCTTATACCATGTTCTAGAAAATGTGTAAGATGAATAATAATGTTATAAAATTGAAAATTTAGTTAATACTATTCATAACAGCTAGTTCATAATAATAATATATCATTGTTTAGTAAAACCCGGTATTGCGTACAACACACGCTATCGAGGAAGGTCATGATTGCGTGTAATGCAAGCCAAGTCAGGGTTGGGTGTTGTGAAAGAATCCTTCATTGTTTTGTATAAAATAATCCAACCATATTTCATTTATACATTGAATATATATATATATACTAAATTTTGCATAGAATAACTATTATCAATATTTTGTGTAACACGATCCAAGAATAGTGTTGCGTATACTGCAAGCTAATACGGTATTGCGTATAGCTCAAGGTAATCTTGGTGTAGCATACAACACAAGACATTTATGAAATTAAAAGAATATTTTTCATAAAATCTTGGGGTGTTACATTCTACCCCCCTTAAAATAAATTTCGCCCTCGAAATTCATCGGGGTTATAAATGGTTTACTACTCGAAAGATTGTTTAATAGAAACCCACCTCGTAAAAAGGAATACCAAAACATGGCTTTAAAAACTAAAGTAAGAAATGTAACGGTTACACAAATTTACTCATCACTGGGTTTCCTCATAGGAGAACATAAGTGAAAATATAGATATGGAAGGAAAATCTAACCATCAAGTTACCATAGAGAGTGGTAGAGAACATGGCTATGAAAAATCCATCAATCACAAAGTTATTGATTTGTGATGATCTAAGGTACCATCTGATTAATCGGATATAAGGGAACTAGGACAACATTTTTGGTTTTCAAGATAATTTCCCTAAAGTTGATGAATGAAAATAAATACTTGCATGATTTTGGTACAATCTCACTGTTGTTCGTGAATTGAACAATTTCCACTTCATCCCTTAAAGAAATGAAGTTGAATTTGTTATTCGTGATGTGTTAGCAGATCATGTGATAGAATGATGGGTCATTCCATCTCTTTCAAACAAAAGGTTAGAAAAAGTTATAAGTCCATCTTATGGTTAGATTAATCATATATGGTTCCAAAAATGAACGTATACTTCATATATCATACCGCTTAATAAAATAAAACTAGTTTATACTAACTAGGGACTTCCTGTAGGCCAGTGGTAGGTGATAAAGGCCAGTCGTACTTCGGTTGTGGGTTCGATTCCCACAGCCTTGTCTGATGCGATGGGTTGTCGCCCGTCCTGCAGGTTTTCCTTTTTCTAAAACAACATTACTATATCATCCCATCAATAATATCGAAAAAAGGTTTTATCCTTAAACAATACTAACTTATGTCCAATATAATCCATTCAATTCTTTAGGCTTCTCCAAAATACTTCGGTCCAAACTCATAGTATAGAGAAAATGATCACATGAATGCCATCATTTATCCCTCATATATCTTGTTCTTCACATTCCCGTCATGTGAATACCATAATCATGTAATCTCTTGAAAAATGAATACCCATTGAATATTAGTAAAAACATGAGTGCTGTAAAAAGTTAACGCATTCCACATACCAAAAACCCAAAATTCTATATACTCAAACAATGATATAACTATTTCCTTATATCAGTCATGAGCTCATGAATACAATAAAAAATTTAATTTTCTCCTTATCCCTTCATTATGCGCATATCATCTACATTCCAAAAATATCTGAATAACCTTTCATAGATACTGGTACCGTTAATAATACACTTTTAAAACTCAAGGAAAGACAATAGTGTAACAATCCTTAGATGTCTCTTTATTCCATAGTACCATGAGATTACTTATACAAACTTACACATGATAAACATGTAATCATTCTACTACATTCTTAAACCATTGACCGAGCTTCAATAATTCTTTCATCTCACATATCATTTATAGTCTTTTCATCGTCATCAACATAAATACTACCCATACAATCATACTGATTCTCTTCATGAGACTTTCCCTTAGGGCATAGGTTTGCATAATGCCCGTACATTCCACATTTAAAACATTTAACCATTGTTGATGTCATAAAAATACCATTATCCTCATCCCTGGTGTTAACTGAACCTTTTCCTTTGCACTTACTAGATTTGTGTCCTTATCTTCCACACCCAAAGCATCTTCCAGTTCCTTTGAAACATTCTCCTTGATGCCTCTTCCCACATTATTTACATAGGGGAAATTTAACTTTCTTTCCTCTATGATCATCATGAAACTCCATCTTTCTCTTATTATCCGAGTCAGGAAACTTACCAAATTTTACTTTATTGATCATATTATGATATTGCTGATTCGGCATAATAATGATTTTTGGACTTCCAAATCCCATTTCATTTGGTTGCTCATGAAGAATATCATTTCATTGTCCATCATATCCTCCATTGTCGTGAATCATCTTGTTTCCAGCCATTTCCTAAAACCTGAATAGAATAGTGTGAGAGGAAAAAATAATAATAAAGGGGGAGTAACATCAATATCTAACATATTTGGTTTAATCTAATATCGTTACCATAGTTCTAGGACTATATCCTATATGTATACTTATCCTTAGGGACATCCCTAGACATACCTTAGAAATATCTCTAGGGATCTCACTACCATTTTCGCATCCTAGTTTCCAAAGGTTGACTAAACTTTTCCTCTGATACCAACTGTAGAGACCCGAAGCTTAACGTACATGGACATTACATTACTTTTGAGGAATACTTAGTACATAACAAAAACACACACACAAGGACCATAATAGTTTAGTGTCTTTGGAAACTTGGAATATAATCTTCTAATCGTGGTGAAAGATCTTCAACATCTCTCATAAAGATCTTCCCTTTTTTTACCTAAAACCTTTCATTATGCCCTAAGGAAAAGAAAACATAAAAGGGTGAGCTCAAATGCTCAGTAAGGGTAAACAAAAGAAATATAAATCACGTCATATTCATAAGAACATATCTTTTGGAAATCTTAACCTCCAAAAGAGATCAAAATTTCATAACATGGGATAAATCATAGTAGTGAAATATAAGCCCAATAATCATAACTTAAAACATGAAACTTTGTGGCATACACACATAATCATAGAGAATCATATCTTATTAGTCCAGACTCGTTGCGAAGACTCTCTTAGTGGACAAAGTCCATTTCTGAACCGAGTCACCCTCGTTTCAGTCCTGTTTCACTGAACCGGTATAACCTACCGTTCCAGCCATGTCTATCTCATGAGATATAAAATCTTTACCCAATTCATTGGAGAGAGATATAGGTCCCACCCATCTCATAATGATACCATTCTTATGTGTGCCACAAAATCATAAACCATACATCATAGCATAACCCGTATAATAAAAATGGGAATCTTAAACATCGTGACATCATAAAACAATTCATATAAAATAAAGGAATTAATAAAAATATAATTCCATCAAAACATAATCAAATCAATGTAATAATAGGGATAGAAACAGAACCCTTTATTATCTTAGATGGAAAATAATTTTGATAAAACACTAGAACTCCATTCTTGAGGAAAATATCCTTTCTACTTCAAAAACACTTTTCCTTTCTTAACATGTCGTACAATTCTAAACTAAAAGAAGTTGATTAAAAATAAACATGAAAACTTTTAAAGGAAGCTTCTTGAAAATAATTTTTTAAAAATCCATTCATGCCGTATAAGTTAAAAAAACATTCTTCTCGTACTTTTTTCGGAAAAGTCAAAAAGTACCTCATACGAAAAACGACAAAAGATTCCTTTCATATCTTTTACTAAAAACTCAGAAAAGGGTAAAATAGGTTTTAAAAATTTTTAGGTGGATGGAAATAATATTACATATTGGGGAAACATGGATGTGGATGATAAAATACACCCCAGTAAATACCAAAGTATAAACAATCTCGGATAAAAATGAGATTGTGATATTTCCCTTACCTTATGTCTGATATGCTTTGTACGTATCCGAAAATCCTGTATAATGATTTAAATAATGTCATTAACTTATTAAAGAATCATATTCATTGTTATGATATCATATATGTTTCACTTATTACTTTATATTACCCGTTCTTTTGTAAATTCAATGTTAAATAAGCGTTTTGGGAAAAATCGTTTCATTTATCGTAGGTGTTTGGACTTGTTGTTCTTGATATTATTATTACTTATATCATGATTTACTTACTTCCAGAATATAGAACATGATTTATATATCATATATATTCAGTATATATATATATATAATAGATAGATAAATGAAATGAAACACACCGTTCATGGAGACGGTAGTCCGTACATACACATGAACGCTGTTTTCCTTTCCTTATTGTCTTGAATGGAAGTAAGTAGATGAAATATATATATACATAAATCCAGTAGATTTAACATGTAATATATTTCATTATTATTCATTATATTTACTTTATAATCATTCTGGAATGGTTAACATGGATAATGAATCTCATCGCGTCGTGGAGACGGTAGTCCGTACGTACGCACGAGCGATGATATCGTTCCCATGGTCACGGAATTGTGTTGAAGTGTATGTATAATATTTCAGTATCAACATCACTTTATAATAATAATATATAGTTACTCATATATAGTTACTCATTACACCATTATACCCATCCAATTAAGGTGGTGGCGGAAAATAGATTACACCACGGCGTGGAGACGGCATTCCGTACGTACGCATGCGCGGTGATTTCCTTTTTCTGTAGGATGGATAGAAGGTTAATTATAGTTGTTTCATATTTATAATAAAATATCATCATATAATAAATAGTGATGTTATTACTATATCATGATACAACTAAATACGAAAAAGTTGAAGAAGAAAGAAATTGAAAAAAAATCGTTAATGGATATTACCTCTTTTTGACGCGCCTTCACTTAACCTCCACTTAAAGAACTAAGGATGGTCTTATAAGATGACCCGGACCTCTAGGATGATACTAGGGAAGTGGAGAAGAGATTTTGGCAGAGTTTGGATGAGATTGAATGCTCAAATTGGTGTGAGAAGGAGAGGGAGGAGGTGCCCTTTTATAAGGGAGGAGAGGGGCACCTTAGGAAAATCTCAAAATATTATTTTATATTAAGGTCAAATTCGGTTTATAATGGTTACAAAGGGTCTTATTTCTAATATAAAGTGGGGATGGGTCGAAATCCTCTCATCCAATAGGATTTATACAAGTTTAGGTTATTATTTTAACCTTATCAATTAGATTTAACTCTAAGTTAAATAATTTAACTTTTACCGTGTCTTTTTGTTTTCTTACACTATATGGTTAATAAACTTACCATAACAAGCCAAACGAACCCCAAGTTGTTTATTATTAATATATCTATCCTTATATAAGTCATTTGGACGAACCTTAGATTTTTAATAATTAAATAACAATTAATAATATAACATTTGTTTTAAAAACTAATTTATGTCAGTTTTGACACTATTTGGTACATGATTTTTATGAAATTCATAACAGAATGATAAGTTCTAAACAAGTTACTTATATCAACAATAACATGTCAAATTAACCTATAAAATTAATTTAAGTCATTAAAAGTCTCAAATTACATTTATTTGGGCATTTATAACATCAATTATGTCAATATTTCATTAATAAGACAATTACTGCATCATCATTGTGTCATAATAAATGATAATTATTTAATCACTAAAAATTTTAAATAAATTCCTACGATGTATATAATTGTATTATACTTCTGGATACTATTCATGTTCGATGTTTCATGAAGTTTATCACTAAATTAAAATTATTATACTTATAAGATTTAAGAAAGTGACATGTTGTCACATTCTTTGGTTTTAATAATAATTAAATTATTTTCATGGACAAAAGTCCATAAAATGAATCTAATCTGACACTTAGGTTATATGGGTCTACCTTTAGCCATCCAATAGTATTTTTCCAAGTGTTATAGTAATTTTATAATCTTATATTTATCCTTAATTACCCGATTTACCTTTAACTATAGTAAATAAAATTTACCGTAGTTACTATTCACAATGCCCAAAAATAAAAAGTAGATTATTAACATAATTTGGACCCACTGATTCCAAATATGGAATCCATTTTTCCAAATTCAATACACAAAAGATGCAGAAATTAAATTAAAATTAATCCCCTTGTCGAAAGAAAATGGGTTTTTCATTAAAACATTTTAAAAGATTGAATTGATTTAACCTACGAATTTAAGGTAAAATCAATACTAATGACATAAATTATATTAAATGGTAAAAATATATTCTATTTATACTTTAAAACCATTAAATATTATAATTTAACCATAGAATATATTACGACGAAAAAAGTTGTTTTTAATTAAAATATAGCATGTTTTTACTATTCATTAAAATATGAAAGTTATCGGAAAAATATCAAAACTTTATCTAATGTAAATTTTTATATCCTGATTCAAAATAAGATATTTACATTGTCAAATTGAACTTATAAACTTGTCAAAAACTAGATTTAAAGTGGGTGCTCCATCAAAAGGAGGCAAAACTGCATTTTTGGAAAAATACTTATTTTACCGGAAAAATTTATTTTGTTCTTATACCATGTTCTAGAAAATGTGTAAGATGAATAATAATGTTATAAAATTAAATATTTAGTTAATAAAATTCATTACGGATAGTTCATAATAATAATATATCATTGTTTAGTAAAACCCAGTATTGCATACAACACACGCTATCGAGGAAGGTCGTGATTGCGTGTAAGGAAAGACAAGTCAGGGTTGCGTGTTGTGAAAGAATAATTCGTTGTTTCGTATAATAGAATCCAACCATATTTCATTTATACATAATATATATATATATATATATATACTCAATGTTGCGTAGAATAACTATTATCAAAATTGTGTGTAACACGATCCAAGAATAGCGTTGCGTATACTGCAAGCTAATACGGTGTTGCGTATAGCACAAGGTAATCTTGGTGTAGCATACAACACAATACATTAATGAAATTAAAAGAATATTTTTCATAAAATCTCGGGGTGTTACAAATAATCATAACATAAAACATGAAACGTTGTGGCATACACACATAATCATAGAAAATCATTTCATTTTAGTCAAGACTCATTGCCACGACTATCATAGCGGACAAAGTCTATTACTGAACCGAGTTCACTCCTAGTTCCAGTCCTGTATCACTGAACTGAATTAACTTTTCATTCCTTCCATGTCTATCCCAAGAGATATAAATATTTAGCCAATTCATTGGAGGGAGATATATGTCCCAGCATCTCATAATTAAACCATTCTTATGTGTGCCACAAAATCATAAATCATACATTAAAAACATAACCCATGTAATAAAATGGGATTCATAAACATCATGCCATCATATCATAATCTATATAAGATAAAAGGACATAATAAAATTTATTCCATCATAACATAATCAAATCAATTTAAAAATATGGATAGAAACAGAACCCTATATTATCTTAGACGGAAAATAATTTTGATAAAACACTTGAACTTCATTCTTGAGGAAAGTATCCTTTCTACATCAAAAATATTTTTCCTTTCTTAACATATCATACAATCTTAAACTAAAATAAGTTTATTAAAAATAAACTTGAAAACTTGTAAAGGAATCTTCATGGAAATATTATTTTATGAAATCATAAATATCCATTCATTCCGTGTAAGTTAAAAATACATTCTTCTCATACTTTGGCCAGAAAAGTCAAAAAGTACCTCGTACTAAAAATGACAAAAGATTCATTTCATATCATTTACTAAAAACTTACCATAAATTAAAATTGGATTTAAATAATTATATGAGGATAGAAATAATATTACATATTAAGGAAACATGGATGTTAATGATAAATATTCCCTAGTAAATTCTGGTGTATAAATAATCTCGGATAAAAATGAGATTGCGATATTTTCCCTTACCTTAGATCTAATTTGCTTCGTACGTGTCTGAACCTCCCGTATAATGATTTAAATAATTTTATTGACTTATTCCAGAATCATGCTCATTTTTATGATATCATATCTGGTAATATTCTTAGCTTCTTATTGGTAATATTTCGCTGCTACTTGTTATTCTGGTGTTTATTGCTTTTTCTTCTTATGCGTGTTTTGTCGAAAAAATATTTATTATTATTTTTAGGTTATAGACACCACATTTACAGAATTATATTAGTGTAATATATATCGTATTTATTCATTAAATTCATTAATATAATCTTTATGCAATGAAGATCATGTAGAATGAGTCGCATCACATCGTGGAGACGGTAGGCCGTACATACGCACGAGCGATGATATCGTTCCCATGATCGTGGAATTGTATTGGAGTGTATGTATACTATTTCATAATCAATATCAAATTTTAATAATCATATATAGTTATTATTTACACCATTATAACCATCCAAGTAAGTTGGTGATGGAAAACATATTATACCACAGCGTGGAGACAGTATTCTGAACGTACGCATGCATGGTGATTTCATTTTTCGTAGGATGGATAGAAGGTGAAATAGGATTCTTTAATATTTATAAAAACATATCAGTATATTATTGATACTGATGTTATTACCTCATAATGAAACAACTAAATAATAATAAGTAGAAGAATAAATAAATTTGAAATAATCGGTAACGAATATTACCTCTTCTTCAACACGCCTCTTTGAAACCTCCTATTAGGGCACTAAACTTTGTCTTTGAAGAACACCAGGACATCTAGGATGATTATAGGGAAGTGTAGAAGAGAAATTGGTAGGGTTTGGAAAAACTTTAAGGCTCAAAGTGGTGTGAGGAGAAGAGGGAGGATGTGCCCTTTTATAAGGGAGGAGAGGGGCACCTTTGGAATTATAAGAAATATTAATTTATAATAAATTCCAAAACCACTTAAAAACCTGAAACAATGACTCAAATACGAATATGATATTATATATGGTTTTAATAACATCATCACATAAAATTTAGACATGTTGTGAATTTATTTTAAACATTATCAACATGATTTATCCTTATATAATTTATTTAATTTTATTTGTGGTAATAATATTCAAAATTTTAAATCATTATAAATAATTACTTATATTTTTTGAATTGTACATAATTTTATATGTTATTACATTTTAGACCATTGAAATTTTAATTTATAATTTTTAAATATTTTTGTGATTTTTAAATAATTTTATAATATGTAATTTCTATAATTTAACAATAGTGTCAATTTTGACACTATTTATTTATTTGAGTTTAAATAAAATATATACAGAAGATATGTTCAAACTAAAATATTTAATAGATTCATAAAATTTAATTTTTGTCTAGAAAATTAGTGGATCACATTAAATTGTTCATATAATATTTATTTTAATACATTTAAAATCATTTATTTGATACTTCAATTAATAAAATATTTTCAACATCACTATTGTGTCATAATTAATGATAATTATTTAATACATAAAAATTATAAATAAATTCATATGATGTAGATACATTTATTATATTTTTGGAAAATATTCATGTTCAAAGTTTCATGAAGTTTAACACTAAATTAAAATTATTATACTTATAAGATTTAAGAGAGTGACATGTTGTCACTTTCTTTGGTTTTAATAATAATTAAATTATTTTAAGTGTAAAAAGTCTATAAAATGGATTTATTCCGACCCTTAGGTGATAAGGGTCTACATTTAGTAATTTAGTAGAATTTTTCCAGGTATTAGGGTAATTTTATAATCTTATTTTTACCCTTAATTACCCGATTTACCTTTAACTGCAGTAAATAAAAATTACCGTAGTTACTATTCATAATATCAAAAAAAAAGTAACCTATTAACATAATTTGGACCCACTGAATCCAAATATGGAATCCATTTTTCAAAATTCAAAATGCTGATTTTTCAGTAATTAATTTAAAATTAATCCCGTTGATAAGCAAACGGGTTTTAAAAGTTAAAACATTGCCAAAGATTGAAATGCTTTTATCTATGAATTCAATGTAAAATTAATACTAATGACATAAATTAGATTAAATGGTAAAAATATATTCTATTTATACCTTAAAACCATTCAATATTATAATTTAACCATAAAAATTATTGCGATGAAAAAAGTTGTTTTTAATTAAAATATAGCATGTTTTTACTATTCATCAAAATATGAAAGTTACCAGAATAATATGAAAAATTTATCCAAAGTAAATTATTATATCCTAATTCCAAATAAGAATTTTATTTTTTCAAATTGAACATATAAACATGTCAAAAACTAGATTTAATGTGGGTGCGCCATCAAAAGGCGGCAAAACTACATTTTTTGAAGAATATTTATTTTACCCGAAAAATTTATTTTGTTCTCATAACATGTTCTAGAAAATATATAAGACGAATAATAATGTTATAAAATTCTAAAATCAGTTAATACTATTCATAACAATTAGTTTATAATATTATAATAATATATCGTTGTTTAATGAAACTCGGTATTGCATACTACACACATTATCGAGGAAGGTTGTGATTGCGTGTAATGAAAGCCAAGCTAGTGTTGTGTGCAGTGAAGGATTCCTTTGATGTTGCATATAAAATAAGTCATAAAAAAATATACTTCTCATAAAATATTATGGTGTTACATTCTACCCCCCTTAAAATGAATTTCACCCTCGAAATTCATCACTTCGTAACAAACAGATGAGGATACCTCTTCCTCGTCATATCCTCAAGCTCCCATGTAGCTTCTTATAATTGGTGGTTTCTCCATAAAACATTCACCAATCAAGTGGTCTTGTTCCATAGAACTTTTTCACTATGATCCATAATCTCTATCGTCTGTTCTTCATAAGAAAGATCTTGCTCCAGCGGTACAACTTCTGAGCTTAGTACATGTGAAGGATTGGGTATGTACTTTCTCAGAAGAGATACATGGAACACATCGTGAACTTGAGAGATATTCGGTGGAAGTGACAATCGGTAAGCTACCTTTCCAACACGATTTAGTATTTAAAAAGAACCAATATACCTAGGGCTTAGCTTTCCCTTATTTCCAAATCTTATTACTCTCTTCCAAGGAGATATTCGTAAGAACACTTTATCACCCACTTAGAACTCTAGGTCTTTTCTTCGATTGTCAGCATAACTTTTTTGTCGAATCTGAGCTGGTCTTATGTGTTGTTGAATATATCTAACCTTTTCTGCTATCTCATCATCAAGATCAGGTCCTAATAGCCTTCTTTCCCCAACTTCATCCCACAAGTTAGAGGCCTGCATTTCTTTCCATAGAGAGATTCATAAGGAGCCATCAGAATACTAGAGTGAAAGTTGTTATTATAAAAAAATTCCACCAAAGGTAGGTGTTGATCCCAACCACCTTTGATATACATAAATCAAGATCTTAAAATATCTTCTAGAGTTTGAATTGTTCTCTCAGACTGACCTTCTGTCTGAGGATGATAAGCAGTGCTGAAACTCAACTATGTATCTAAAGTATGCTGAAGACTTCTCCAGAACTTCGAGGTAAACCTCGGATCCCGATCAGATATAATGTAAAGTGGTACTCCATGCAATCTTTCCACATCCTTTACATATATCCGGGCTGGCTGATCTAGAGAGAAATCTTCCCTAATAGCATTGAAGTGTGCTAACTTCGTAAGATGATCAACTATAACCCAGATAGAATTATTGCCTTTGGATGTTTTAGGAAGTCCAGTGACAAAGTACATATTGATGTTTTCCCATTTCCATTCGGGTATGGGTAATGGGTGTGACATCCCTTTAGACTTATGTCTCTCACCTTTAACTTTCTGACAAACCAAGCATCGAGAGACATATTCAACAACATCTCTTTTCATGTCATCCTACCAGAAGTACTCTTTTAGGTCCCTATACATCATTGTACTTCCAGGATGAATAGAGAATGAAGAACTATGAGCCTCATCCAGTTGCTCCTTATTTAATTCTGGGATGGGAGGAACAAAAACATGATTCCTGAACCTTATTATCTCATCACAATCAAGGTGGAATTTAGGAACATTTCTCACCTTCTTTTGTAACTCTACATCTTCTTTTTGTGCCTCTTTAATCTTCACATGTATAGATGGTTGAACATTCATTTGAGAAAGATAATATTTTCTCCTTACATTATAATTCCATTATCCATCCTTTTTAAATCCATAAATATTGGATCTTTTGTGATCCTCATCATGGATAAGCTGGCATGGTCTTGTCGACTTAATGCGTCTGACACCTTGTTTGCTTTCCCAGGGTGATAATGAATTGAGTAGTCGTAGTACTTAATCAACTCCAATCATCTTCTTTGGCACATATTCATCTCCTCTTGTGTGAAAATATAATTTAAAATTTTATGATCAGTATAAATATCACACCTTTCACCATAAATATAATGCCTCCAAATCTTTAATAAAAATATTACTGCAGCTAACTCCAAATCATGAGTTGGGTAATTTTGCTCATGGATTTTCAAATGTCGTGAGGCATAAGCTATCACCATATCATTTTGCATGAGAACACACCCTAGACCCTTCTTGGATGCATCATTGTAGATCACAAACCTTTCTCCATTACAAGGAAGTGTGAGAAGAGGTGCACTAGATAACCATCTTTTTAACTCTTTGAAATTCTCTTCACACTCCACTGTCCAAACGTACTTAACTCCTTTTTGAGTCAACCTGGTGAGTGGATTAGATAATCGTGAAAAATCTTTCACAAAATGACGATAATATCCATCCAGAACAAGAAAACATCGGATCTCAATTACTGTTGTTGGTCTCGACCATCCTTCAATAACCTCTATCTTTGGTGGATCCACAAATATCCCAACTTTTGAGATTATGTGTCCCAAAAATGAAACTTTTTTATTCCAAAATTCACACTTGGTAAATTTGGCATAAATCTTCTCCTTTCTTAGAGTCTTTAATAAAATTCTAAAGTGAACTTCATGTTCTTCCTTGCTCTTCTAATGGAAAAGAATATCGTCTATAAAGACTACCACAAACTGATCATGATAGTCTCTAAGGACTCTATTCATTATATCCATGAAGATAGTAGGGGTATTAGTAAGACCAAATGGAATCACTATAAATTCATAGTGTCCATACCTTGTACGGAAATCCGTCTTTGGTATATCCTCCCTTTTGACAATTAATTAATGATGCCCTGAATGAAGATAAATCTTGGAAAAGTATTGAGCTCCGCGTAGTTGGTCAAATAAGTCATCAATGTGTGGAAGAGGATATTTGTTCTTGATAGTGATCTTGTTATGTTCTTGATAATCAATGCAGAGTCTCATTGATCCATCTTTCTTCTTAACAAAGAAAACAGGTACTCCCCAAGGTGACGCACTAGGGAATGTGAATCCCTTATCAATATTCTCTTGGAGTTTCTTTTTCAATTCCTGCAACTCAATTGAGGTCATTCTATAAGTTGTCTTTGAAATATGAAAAGCACCTGGTATGAGATCTATTGAAAACTAAACTTCACTATTTGGTGGAAGACCTGGAAATTCCTCTGGAAAGACACCATCAAACTCTCATACAATGGGTATATTCTTAATCATGACTTTCATGCCAACCATTTGAGATAAATAACCTTCATTTAGTGGAATCCAGACCTATAAGATGGAAGAAATTTACACTGGAATGTTATGTTCATCCTTGCATCGATAGATGATCATAGATTGATCTGGGATATGAAATGTGACTTCCCTAATTTGGAAATTCATATGAGCTCCATATAAAGAAATACAATCCATGCCAATAATCACATCGAATTCCACTATAGGAAGGATCACAATATTTAAAGGAATCATTTTCCCAAAAACTTCAATCGGAGAAGAATTGTAAACTTTTGATGCGACTGTTGTTCCATTAGGGGTTATCAAGGCTAACTCAACATCTAATTGTTGAGGTAATACATCAATACACTTAGAAAATTATTCATAAATAAAGGATTTGGTGGATCTATAATCAAATAAAACATTTTCTACTTTAGAGTGGATGGTAAGCGTACCTTTCACCACTTTGTTATCGTCCTCCACATCGTTGATAGTAATTGCATGTGACTTTCCTTTTTCATCGGCCTTAAGAGTTTATTGACGTAGATCATCATCAACAACCCTTGGATTTGGGCATTGATTGGCATAATGATCCATCTCCTTGCACTTTAAACATTGAAGGGTTGGAGGTGAATTCTGTGTATCCATTTCTTTTTTTGCATCATTAGACATCTTCTTCCCATTATTTCGACATTCAATTGCCAGATGACCTTCTTTTCCACACTTAAAACATTTTCTTGTTCCTTTAAGAAATTTCCCTCCATGTTTCTTTCCACAATTATAGCATAAAAGAAAAACTCATCTTCTTTTCAGTGTGGTCTTTATATTTTCCTTTTAATTCCATTTTCCTCTTCTTATGAAACCCATATGATTGATGGGTTACTCCAATCCCCATTTCAACCTTGAGATCACATTGAACAATTTCCTCGTATCTATTGATGTCCCTTATGGCTAACTCCCTTCAAAGACATGGTTTTAAGCCACTAAAGAATTGATCGATCTTACTCATAGGTTGTATAATAATTCTGGAAGCGTACCATGAAAGTCTTGTAAAATTTTCTTTGTAGTTACCAATAGATTCATCATACTTTTGCTTCAATTCAAGAAACTCCTTTTCGATCTTTGTTCGAAGAATAAGAGGGAAGTACTTATTGAAAAATATGTTCTATAACTCGTCCCATTCCATGGACTCAATTTTATCTCTTTGACACGTATTCTTGATATGATTCCACCATTGATCAGCATCACCTTCCAAATGATACACTGCTAAGATGACTTTGTCATGTTCAGAACATTGTAGAATTGAAAATATCTTTCCAGTGGTACTAATCCATTGTTCAGCCAGTAATGGATCAGAAGACCCGATGAATGAAGCTGGACGCTTCCTCATGAAGGATTCAACAGAATATTGCTTCTTCCTTTGCTCGTTTGGAAGTCTTGTATGGTTCATAGCTTGAGAAAGTTGTGTGAGCATAGCTACAAGATTTTTCATTCCATCTCCCATAACGTTTGGTTTCTCAGGGGGACAATCATATCATTCCCCGTCACATTCATCATTAACACGGTTCCTTTGCGTTCTAGCCATTGAATAAAACCAATAAACATAGTGTGAGAGACACTAATCATAATAGTAAAACCACATAATCAAGAATAAAATTTCATACTTTAGGTCTTATCATAGGTTATTCATGGCCATTTCTAAAACACTAAGATTTTTTCCTATGCTTAAACATATCCTTAGGGTTTTTACTAAGGCTATCACATCCTAGTTTCCAATGGTTTACTATACCTTTCCTCTAATACCAACTATAACGACTCATACTTTACATACATTGTTATTACTTAAAAATTGAAGCACACTTATTATAACATATAACAAAACCATGAAATGACTGTATAGGTTGAGTGTCTTTAGAAACTGGGAATCATAAACAACTGGTTCATAAATCATATACGTTGTCTCTCATTTATTTCATCATATCTAGAGTCCCTTTTTGGCATATCCTACTTAATACCCTTATTCCTGACCTAGGGAAAAGAAAACATACAAAAGGTTGAGCTCAAATGCTTAGCAAGCGTAAAAAAATAAATGTCAATCATATCATATTCATAAGAACATAACATTTTGAATATCTTAACTTGCACAAGAGATCATAATATCATAACATGGGATAAATCATAGTGGTGAAATGTAATCCCAATAATCATAACTTAAAACAAGAAACTTTATGGCATACACACATAATCAAAAAATATCATTTCATTTTAGTCAACACTCATTTCCAAGACTATCATAGTGGACAAATTCCATTACTGAACCAAGTTCACTCCTTCTCCAGTCCTGTATCACTGAACCAGATTAACTTGTTGTTCCAGCCATGTCTATCTCATGAGATATAAATATTTACCCTATGCATTGGATGGAGATATAGGTCTCACCCATCTCATAATTAAACCATTATTATGTGTGCCACAAAATCATAAATCATACATTCATAACATAACCCATATTATTAAAATGGGATTCAAAAACATCATGCCAACATATCATTATCCATATAAGATAAAAAGGACATCATAAAATTAATTCCATCATAACATAATCAAATCAATGTAAAAATAGGGATAGAAAAAGAACCCTATATTATCATAGATGGAAAATAATTTTGATAAAACACTTGAACTTCATACTTGAGGAAAATATCCTTTCTACTTCAAAAACATTTTTCCTTTCTTAACATGTCATAAAATCTTAAACTAAAAGAATTTTATTAAAAATAAACTTGAAATCTTGTAAAGGAATATTCATGGAAATATTTTTGTATGAAATCATAAATATCCATTCATTTCGTATAAGTTAAAAAAACATTCTTCTCGTACTTTGGCTGGAAAAGTCAAAAAGTACCTCGTACTAAAAACGACAAAAGATTCTTTTCATAACTTTTACTAAAAACTCACCAAAGAGTAAAATTGGATTTAAACAATTTTAGGAGGATATAAATAATATTAAATATTTAGGAAACATGGATGTGGATGATAAATATTCCCCAGTAAATTCTGAAGTATAAACAATCTCGGATAAAAATGAGATTGCGATATTTTCCCTTACCTTAGGTCTGATTTGCTTCGTACGTGTCTAAACCTCCTGTATAATGATTTAAATAATGTTATTGACTTATTCCAGAATCATTCTCAATGTTATGATATCATATATGGACATATTCTTAGCTTCTTATTAGTAATATTTCAATGCTACTTGTTATTCGGGTGTTTATTGCTTTTTCTTCTTATGCGTGTTTTGTCGAATAAATTCTTATTATTATTTTAAGGTTATAGAAAAAACATTTCTAGATTGGTATTAGTGTAATATATATCATATTTATTCATTAAATTCATTAATATAATCAATATTCAATGAAGATCATGTAGAACGAGTCGCATCACATCGTGGAGACGGTAGGTCGTACGTACGCACGAGCGATGATATTGTTCCCATGATCGTGGAATTGTATTGGATTGTATGTATACTATTTCAGAATCAATATCACTTTAAAATAATCATATATAGTTATTATTTACACCATTATACCCATCCAAGTAATGCGGTGATTGAAAACAGATTACACCATGACGTGGAGATAGTATTCCATACTTACGCACGCGCGGTGATTTTTTTTCGTAGGATGGATAGAAGGTGAAATATGGTTGTTTCATATTTATAATAACATATCATTATATTATTGATACTAATGTTATTAATTCATAATGAAACAACTAAATAAGAATAAGTATAAGAATAAATAAATTTGAAAGAATCGGTAACAAATATTACCTCTTCTTCGACACGCCTCTTTGAAACCTCATATTAGGGCACTAAACATGGTCTTTGAAGAGGAACAGGACCTATAGGATCTTTCTAGGGAAGTGTAGAATAGAAATTTGCAGGGGTTTTCCAATCATGAAGGCTCAAAGTGGTGTGAGGAGAAGAGGGAGTAGGTGCCCTTTTATAAGGGAGGAGAGGGGCACCTTTGGAATTATAAGAAGTATTAATTTATAATAAATTCCAAACCCACTTAAAAAGATCCAAAAATGACACATATACGATTATTAGATGAGATATGGTTGTAATACCATCAGACAATAAAATTTAGACAAGTTGGTAATTTATTATAATCATTATCAACATGATTTATCCTTATATAATCTATTTAATTTTATTTGTGGTAATACTATTCTAAATTTTAAATCATTATAAAAAATTACCTATAGGTTGTGAATTGTCCGTAATTGTATACTTTATTACATTTTAGACCATATAAATATTAATTTATAATTTTTAAATATTTTGGTGATTTTTAATCAATTTTATAATGTGTAATTTCAATAAATTAACAATAGTGTCAATTTTGACACTATTCATTTATTTGAGTTTAAATAAAACATATATAGAAGATATGTTCGAACGAAAATATTTAATAGATTAATAAAATGTCATCTGTATCTAGAAAGTAGTGTAGAACATTAAATAGTTCATATAATATTTATTTTAATACTTTTATAATCATTTATTTGATATTTCAATTAATAAAATAATTTCAACATCATTATTGTGTCACAATTAATAATAATTATTTAACACCTAGGAATTATAAAAAAATTCATATTATGTAGATAATTTTATTAGATTTCTGGATACTATTCATTTTCTATGTTTCATGAAGTTTATCACTAAATTAAAATTAATATACTTATAAGGTTTAAGAGAGTGACATATTGTCACTTTCTTCGGTTTTAATAATAATTAAATTATTTTAATGGTCAAAATTCCATAAACTAAATTTATTCCACCCCGTAGGTGATAAGGGTCTAATTTTAGTCGTCCAAGAGAATTTTGGTTGCTGTTTTTGTAATTTTATAATCTTATTTTTACCCTTAATTACCCGATTTACCTTTCACTGTAGTAAATAAAAATTACCATAGTTATTATTCATAATATCAAAAAAAATAAAAGTAACCTATTAACATAATGTGAACCCACTGAATCCAATTATGGATTCCATTTTTCAAAAATCAATACACTAAAGTTGTAGTGATTAATTTAAAATTAATCATGTTGTTATGAAAAACGGGTTTTAAAAGTTGAAACATTGACAAAGATTGAAAAGTTTTTATCTATCAATTCAATGTAAAATTAATGATAATGAAATATATTATATTAAATGGTAAAAATATATTCTATTTATACTTTGAAACCATTCAATATTATAATTTAACCATATAAATTATTGCGATAAAAAAGTTGTTTTTAATTAAAATATAGCGTGTTTTTACTATTCATCAAAATATGAAAGTTACTATAATAATATGAAAATTTTATACAAACTATATTTTTATATCTTTATTCCAAATAAGAATTTTATTTTTTCAAATTGAACTTATAAACATGTCAAAAACTAGATTTAAAGTGGGTGCGCCATCAAAAGGAGGAAAAACTGCATTTTTTTAAAAATACTTATTTTACCCAAAAAATTTATTTTGTTCTCATACCATGTCCTAGAAAATCTGTAAGATGAATAATAATGTTATAAACTTCAAAATTCAGTTAATACTGTTCATATTGGCTAGTTTATAATATTATAATAATATATCGTTGTTTAGTGAAACTTGGTATTGCGTACTACACAAGCTATCGAGGAAGGTCACGATTGCGTGTAACGCAAGCCAAGCTAGTGTTGTGTGCAGTGAAAGATTCATTTAATGTTTCATATAACATAAGTCATAAAAAATATACTTCTCATAAAATATAAGGGTGTTACACTAAGAGCTGATAGAGCTCGAGAGTTCCTAAATCTACAGCAGGGCGCTATGTCGGTGATGGATTATTCTGCTCGTTTCACTGAGCTTCAGTGTTTTTCACCCGTTCTGGTGGGCAATAAGATGCTGAGAGTCAGATGCTTTGAGGATGGTCTTCATTATGACATATGAACACTGGTGAATGTTTTCAGGTTGCCTATTGTACATGCTATTGTGAACCAGGTGCTGATTATAGATAAGAACCTGCGGGAAGCTAGTGGTGTGGGTCAGGGTGGTTAAGCACCAGTTTCTGGTACTATTTCTAATGGTAAGTGGAAGAGACTGATGGACTTCTCTCATGTTGGTAGTACCATCCAGAAGAATGTTTCAGGTGGCCAGGTCATGTGCTACCAGTGTGGTAAGGAGGGGCACAAAAGTCCATAGTGTCCACGAGACCTGGTGGACTACCGAGATTACGGTAGGATGGGTCATCTGCAGCACTTTTGCAGGGTCTTTCCACCAGTGTCTAGTGATAAGGGTTCTATGCAGACTCCATGTGTGGGGGCAGGACCAATAGCTTCTTACCAGTTGGGAAACTAGAATACGTCAGGGCGTGTAGGCTGAGATAGTGGTCGTGGTCATGGTAGCCAGACACCATGATCTCAGAGGCAGTTGGACGGGACAGGTCAGGGTATCCAGGTTGTGTCATAGGGCCGCGACAATTGGTAGGAATATGCAGTGCAACAGACCCAGTAAGAGCAGGATCCCAGACTCTCTACAGACAGAGGTGCTATTCTAGTAGCTTCTGTTTTATCTTTAGTACTTTTCGATATGGGTGTCACACATAGCTTCATATCTGTGCCCATTGTGGAGATCCTTGGGCTCTGTGTTTCATCTTCTTCTACTGTTATGATGCTAGACACTGCGTTGGGAACTAGAACAGCTAGTGTGCATCAGTGTAAGGAGTTCCCCCTTGAGGTTGTTGGGTGTCACTTCTTTTGGGACCTCTATGTCTGAGATATGGAAAGCTATGCTGTCATTCTTGGGATGGACTGGTTGGTTCCCTTTCGATCCTTTGTAGACTGCTATCGTCATAGGGTGAGTTTCACATCACCAGAGGGCAGAGAGTTTTTATACAAGGGAGAGTGGGATGTTCAGGCGAGTCGAGATGGACCATAGCATCATGGGCGAGGTGGTATCACAGCCCAGATTACGGGCTTATATCTGGACGACTAGGGGACTTGTCAGGAAGATTTTCTTCTAGTGGTTGATCATTTCAAGGATTTTTTCCCAAACGACTTTTCAGGTCTACCTCTGGAGTGAAAGGTGGATTTCTCTAATGATCTTGTTCTAGGAGCAGCACTGGTGTCCATTACTCCTTATAAGATGGCCATGATTGAGTTGTAGGAGCTCAAGAGGCACTTACATGAGTTACAGGAAAAGGGTTTCATCCGAACCAGTACTTCTCCTTCGGGTTCACCGATACTCTTTGTGAAGAAGGCGGACAGTACCCTCAGACTCTATGTTGATTATCAGAAGTTAAACCAGTCGATGGTTAAGAACCAATACCCCTTACCAAGGATTGATGATATTTTTGATCAATTCATGGAGCACGAGTGTTCTTGAAGATTGAATTGAGATCAGGATATCATCAGTTGCGCATTAGACCATCAGATATACCTCTCACGGATTTCAGAAGCAGGTATGGTCTATACGAGTATACGGTTATGCAGTTCGGACTCACAAACGTGCCAGCAGTTTTCATGGCTCTGATTAATCATGTGTTCTATCCTTATCTGGACTCTTTTGTGGTAGTATTCGTGGATGTCATCTTATTGTACAATCACACTCGACACGACCATGCCACCCATCTTGAGAACGTATTGAGTACACTAAGAGAGCATAATCTATATTCTAATATCACAAAGTTCCACTTTTGGATGGACCAGATTCACTTTCTGGGTCATATCATCTCAGAGGAAGGAGTTGCAGTGGATCCAGAGAAGGTTAAAGTAGTAGTTTCCTGGGAGAAGTCTAAGAACGTGTTTGAGATACAGAGTTTCTTGGGGCTGGATGGTTACTACAGATGCTTCATAGAGGACTTCTCCCGCTTAGCAGCGCCGTTGAAGGGTTGGACTAAGAAGGGTGTGAAGTTCGTTTGGTCAGAATCTTGTGAGAGAGCCTTCCAGTAGCTGAAGGGAATGTTGACATAAGCATCGATCCTGATACTCCCAGAGCAGGGGAAGAGCTATACAGTTTACTGTGATGCATCAGGTATTGGGCTAGGAGCTATGTTGATGTAGGGAAATCGAGTAGTTGCGTATGGGTCTCGGAAGTTGAGGCCACATGAGAGGAATTACCCGACGCATGATCTTGAGTTGGCTGAATTTGTGCATGTGTTGCGCTGTTGGAGACATTATCTCTTGGGAGAACATTTTGTAGTGTTCACAGACCACAAAAGTATCATGTACATCTTTACCCAACATGACTTGAACCTGAGACAATGAAGGTGGTTTGAATACCTTCAGTCCTTCGATTTTGAGCTTGCCTATACACCAGGTAAAGGTAATGCAGTAGCTGATTTACTGAGCAGGAAGACTCAGATGCAGGCAGTGCAGGAGGCCTGTGGTGAATGGCAGCTTATGTCTTTGTTCTCTAAGATGGATTTGGAGGTGCATGATAGTCAGGGGTAGACCTATATTTCATCTTCTGTTGTGACTTCTACCCTCCTGGATAGAGTGAGGATGAGACAACTATCTGATTCAGGAGGCCTAGTTCTATGGGAGTTGGTGGCAAGTGAGGACCCTCCTCCTAGGTGTACGATAGGCGATCAAAAAGTTTTTCATTTCAATGGATGAGTGTGGGTTCTAGGGGATATATGCGGGGAGTTGATGCAGGAGTTTCATGCTTCAGCTTGGGCAGTTCATCCCGGGGTTACCAAGATGTACTGAGACATGAGACATCAGTACTGGTGGCCGGGTATGAATGGCGAGATAGCTGGTTTTGTTATGAGGTGTTCCACCTGTCAGCAGGTGAGGGCGGAGCATTAGAGGCCAGCCGAACTATTACAGCAGTTACCCATCCCGGAGTGGAAATGGGATGATGTCACGATGGACATTGTGACTGGGTTGCTGAGGTCACCTAGAGGAAATGATGTCGTATGGGTTGTTCTGGATAGACTCACGAAGGTAGCTCACTTTTTTCCAATCATGGAGACCTTCAGTGTTGATGATCTCGGATATTTGTATATCTGAGAGTTCATATGTCTTCATGGGGTCCCTCATTCTATCATTTCAGATAGGGATGCCCATTTTACGTCTCGTTTCTGGAAGACTTTTCAGAGGGCACTGGGTACACAGGTGATTCTGAGCACAGCTTACCACCCTCATACCAATGGCCAGTCATAGGGTACGATACGGGTGTTTGAGGACGTGTTGCGTGCATGTATACTATACTTTGGGGGCTCTTGGGAGAATCATATACCCCTAACCGAGTTTTCTAATAACAATAGTTTTGAGGCAACTATCGAGATGGAACCTTACAAGGATTTATATGGTAGGCCATGCCGATCACCTTTGTGCTGGTTAGAGGCAGGTGAGGCTTCTCTATTGGGACCACATCTCATACAGGACACTTCTGAGTAGGTCTAGTTGATTCAGAAGCAGATGGCTACCGCACAGTCTTGTCATAAGTCTTATGCAGATCGCCGCAGATGACCTTTGTAGTTTGTGGCCGGGTATTAGGATTTCATGCATGTTTTGGTGAGTTTGGGACACATGCGGATCAGGAGATAGGGTAATCTTTCACCGAGGTATGTGGGGACATTTGAGATTCTGGAGAGAGTCGGGCCGGTTTCTTATCGGTAACAGTTACCTCAGAGGTACCGGGCCATGCACGACATCTTCCATGTATCTCGGTTGCGCCTCTATCATTCAAACTCATCTCACATCTTTCAGCCTGAGGAGGTTGAGCTTGAGGTAGATGCATTCTTTGAGGAGCATCTGATTCATATGGTTGATATGAGCACTATGGTTCTCCAAGGCCGGTCAGTTCATCTCGTACGGGTGCTATGGCAGCATGGCTGAGTGCAGGACGAAACCTGGGAGCGGGAGACCGACATACGTGCTCTATGGCCAAAGTTGTTCACGGCTATATCTTCACCACCCTTAGAAGGGAAATTTGGGGAAGAATTTCTTTAAGGGGAGAAGTTTGTAAGAACCCGCTTCTTAGTTTTGATGTATTGGTTTCTTCTTTTCTCCTGTCCTTAAGTGTTTTTGAGAAAAAAAAAAGGAAAATGGGGGAAAATCCTAAATTTTGGGACTACACGCCGTGTAATTTTCTACACGCTGTGTACTTTTGGCCGTGTGGGATGAGTACACAGGTTGTGTAGCCATGTCAGTGATGAAAGGTGTAAAAACTGACTACATGCCGTGTATTAGGTATTTACACGCCATGTAGTCAGTCGGTAGGCAAATATTAAGGCGGTGTAAGCTGTCGCCAACTGGGCGATAGTACACACCGTTTAGTCGAGAATACATGTTGTGTACTCATGTCGACAGATGAATAGTTTGGCAGTGTCGCTAGAGGAATAGTTAAATGAAATGAGTACACATCGTGTACTCGGAAGTACACGCCCTGTACTTTGTTTTTTTTCCCATAAAATAAGCAGTAGCCAACCTTTTTCACAGGGAAGGCTTATAACTAGATGGGAGCTTGGGATGGGATGGCTGAATCTTCAAGGATCTCAAGATCAAGCGTCGAGAATCTATTTTTGCTTCTGTCGATCACGTTGGAATCATGTGGGTAAGATCTCCCTTCTCCTTGTGTAGTTCTTGCCAATTCTTACTCTAATTGAAGTTAATTGTGTTTAAGCTCGTCTTCTTTCACCTCAGATATACCTCGTTCTGGGATGATTCATGGAATGTCATTCGGGTATACTGATCAGGGGTGTTTAAGGTAGGTGGCTTGGTTTTTAATTTTACAACTGATGTGCATTTTGTGTACCATTGAAATATGTGCCCATGAATGGGGTGTTGTATGTATAAGGTCGTGTTGAATTAAATACCTAGAATAGAATATGTAATTAATTGAGATATTAAACTGCTGTTTGGGATTGTTTCTTGGATCCAGGACCACCTCGGGGTGCATTCCTCTGTTTAGCAGTTTGGACAGGATACCCAAGGGTATGCCTTTAAAGTAATGGTTATAGAATTTCCTTGAGAAGAATTGCTTGTGTACTGTTTGTTTACTTGTTGGGAATGGCCTGGTTACTTGTTTAGGCTGAGGTTCGTTTTGTGATTAGCCTATGGGAAGTGTACTACTTAACCTGTGGGAAACTTATTCCTTGCCTATGGGAAATTGATTATGTGGCTGTGGGCAACACTTTTTACGCCCGTGGGCAATATCCATATGCCTGTGGGCAGATTCTTGTGTTTGGATTCTCTTTACCTGAGGGTAAGGTTTTGCGTGTCTGAGGACACTAACTGTTACATAGAAATTCAATGTGGTTGTTTCTTAATGATAAATAATGAAATGAATGTTAAATGGGAATATAACTGGTAAAGTTAGTTACTTTTTATTACTGCTTAGTTTATGGCATTAACTTTTGCACACTATTGTTGCATGTTTACACACAGTTGATGAAACAACTGGGCCCCGCCCACCAATTGCCCCGCCGAAACGTGGTCCCCACCAAGGGTCCACCTACATGCCTAAACGTGTCATCTGAATAATCACAGTCCCCACATGCCAACACATGTCCTTTTCAGTGTGTTTTTTCCTCACTCACACACATGCTGGGAAACTTCCCAAAAGGTCACCCATCCTGATCACTACACCAGTTCAAGCATGCTTAACTGTGGAGTTTTATTCAGACAGGATCCTGAAAAGGAAGGTGCACCTTGTTGACATGAGTCATATCAGTTAGTCATTTAACCCTTTATCATTTGGGGATGTTACAGTCACCCCCCCCCCCTAGAGCACAATGTCCCCGTTATGGGCCCAACATCTCAACCCAGGCAGTTCACCACGCACATAAGGCTGGGTTCCTCCTCTGATACTAAATGTAACAACTGGGCCCCGGCCCCCAGTTACCCCGTAGACATGTAGTCCCCACCAAGGGTCCAACCACATGCTGGAACGGGTCATCTGAATAATGACATTCCACACATGCCAACACATGTCTTTTCTAGGTGTTTTGTCCTCACTCACACACATCCTGGGAAACTTCCCAGAAGGTCACCCATCTTGATCACTACACCAGTCCAAGCATGCTTAACTGTGGAGTTCTAATCAGATAGGCTCCTGAAAAGGAAGGTGCACCTTGTTGACATGAGTCATATCAGTTAGTTATTTAACCCTTTATCATTTGGGGATGTTACAGTTAAGCACGGGACTTTAGTGGGTGTCTACTGAGATTTTTTCTCACACCCTATTTGGGTCATGATTTTCAGCCCGAACAAATTACGTTTATGTAGGTCTGGATAAGGGAAAGTGTCCCTGTACAGGTACGTGATTGCTGATGAGGAGTAGGGGAGCATGGGACCGGGCTTAGGCTCGTGATGCTACCCAGTGATTATTTTCTTTATCATACTCTGTATTGTATTGTACTGCTATGTAACATGTTCTGGCTGTTTTCATAGAACTTGAGGCATGTTTCGTCATCATTATATATATGATTATTGGTTGTTTTTACTACAGTTGTACGTTGAAATGTGTATGGTTTTTTGCTTCCACTATTGTTGTATGCTTTCTAATTTATTCCGCTATGCTACACTTTGACAAATGAGGGCATAGTTTACCCACTATCATACCTGGGCCCTCGCTGTAAGTCGGTAGCCTCTGGCGTTTGGGGAAATGCACTTGAAGTCACGTGGCGAACCGGGTTCGGGGCACCCGTTGAGTGGCACCCAGAACTAGGACGTTACAGGATCCCTTAGATTAGTTCTTGGTAATGGAGAATTTGAATTGTGTGAATAGTAAAGGTATTCCAGTTTTTTATGGAAGGAATTATCAAATCTTGAAAGGTAGAATGTTTCCTTATATCATTTATATTGGATATGATTTTTTTTGAAGCTGGAATAGATGAGTTTCCTCTTGTTTATTTTTAATCACATATTAAATCTATTAATAAGATGAATATAGAGACTGATTGAAGTGATGATAGTTCTATAATATCATCACCTTTTAAAATTGAATTCTTAAGAGTAAAAGGTGTTTCCAAATCAAAACTTATATGGGATAAATTGAACAACATATAAGAAGGTGATACAAAAGTGAATAAATAAAAGTAAAAAAATTAGAGATTGAAATGTGAATATTTGAAGATGTGTGAGAATTAATCTATTGTGAAATTATTAACAAGTGTAAATCACTTTTTAAGTACTATCAAATTTTTAGGTGAAAATTTAGATGACTCTATAGTTGTTGAGAAGATCTTGAGAATCCTTCTTGATAATTTTTATTCAAAAAAATTTTAACTAGAAGAAAGAAATCATGAAACATTATATCTTGATGATTTACATAGAACTATTATCACTTATGAAATGAGAAGGTAGAAATATATGAAAATAAAAACAAAAGGTGATAGGGTAATATATTTCAAGGCTATAAAGAAAGAAAATTCAATGAAAATTCATATTAAAAATGAATCTTGTTAATCCCATTATAAATATGCGGTATTTAAAATTATTAAAGTTATTTTATCCTTGCTTTCTAAAAATGTGAAAAGATGTACAAGTAAATAAAATGGAAAACTTCTCATGAATTTTTTTGACTGTAGAGTTCTTAAAACTTTTCTTCTAATTATCCTCAAAAAAATAAAGAAGATGATATTGAATAAGATGAAGAAATAAAACAAAGAAGGTTGTGGAAGAAGTAGGGAGACCAAGGAAAATTGTATTCTATAGGAAATGAATGAAATTTATTTAAAATCCAAAATAATAAGTTAATTATCCAAAGATGGAGAAGAAGAAGGCAGTGATGCTGAATCCAAAACATCAATTGAGTATTGTATTAAAAATACTTTTATTACAATAGTGATTTATGATGGATTCTGAATAAATAGTTTTGAAGAAGAATAAATTCAACATTAACCACATTTGAATGAAGATTTGAATGATTTTCTGAGAAATATCAAAAGGATTGAAAAGAAAAAAAAGTTGAAAGTTTAATTCTCTTCTACAAGCAATAAATAATGTTTATTATGAGAAAGTGAAGTTTTAAAAAGATATTTATGATTTTCAAAAATCACTTTAAGAAGAAAAGAAATTTAATGGGTATCTAGAGGGGAAGTTTAATGAAAAAGGAGAAGCATTGGAACTTGTACAAAAAAAACATTCAAAAGAAGAAAAAATAAATAAAAGTTTCAAAAACGCTATCAATAATGTTGATAAAAGTATTTTAAAGTAAAAACCTAAGAATAATCAACAAAATATATCATCAAAGGTTAAAAATAATGATGGAATTTGTTTTTTTAAAGGAATAAATCTGGATAAGTTAAGCATGTGTCCAACACTGAAAATGTTTGGATTCAGAAGTCTCAAAGAATCCCAAGTCTGAAAATATTTTGAAAAAATTTGAATTTGGAAAAGTTTCAATTACTTCTGAAACTGATAATGTAGAAAAGAAAATTAATACTCTTGTCGGTAATAGAAATATTGTTGGCTCTGAAAAGAAAGAGAAGAAGGTGGAAAAGAAATGTATTCACGGTTCCAATCAATATGTAATTTTCAAAGGAAAATACTCCTTCTATGGTTATTTTTGGTATTGTGGTGGATTGGGGCATATATAAAATATGTGTTAGTTAAACCAACAAAATTACTGTTATTCCACAGTTCATTAAAGGTAGATATTAAGGGGGAGTCAATTACCTCAAAAAATAATTCTGAGAAGGTTGAGAAAGGTGGAGTAAAAATTGAAAATAGGTTCCAACATTTGGAAACTATTTTTGAAAGATGTGAACAACCTGGAATCCGTTCAAGAGGATATCTTGATTTGTTACCAGCAAAACAAAATATTATTAACATTTCTCAAAAGCTGAAGATGAAGAAAGATATGGAGGAATAAAAGGATGTTGTTGTTGAAATCTCTTTGAAAAATACAGAAGGAGAACAACCTTAGATTCTTTATATAGGGGTTTTTCTCATATGATAAGATATTTTTAATTGTTTAAGAATGTGAAAGACTTTAATGAATAAAAATTAAAATTTATGTATGATTAATCCTTGAGAATCAATATTTTTGGATCATCCATCATTGGAAAAGAAAAGTTTCAATCCAAGAAAGATTTATATGTTGATTGGATGAATCACAATATGATAAGTTTTTCACAATTGTGTGATGGGGGTAACAAAGTCATCTTCAAGAAATATGGGTTTATTGTGAAAAATGAAGAACATTGAAAAATTGTTAAAATATGCCAATGTAAAAATGGAAATTTGTTTAATATTTGTTAAAAAAAACTCTTTCTACATGAGTATAGTGTAAGTGAATAAATTATGGTATAAAATGATATGAAAAATGTATCGAAGAAACAAAAGAAAATTGATAACGTGAGATAGTGTTCGAGACATTATTTATTTCCAATAATAATATATTGGTATTTCATTTTTTCATAATGAAAATATAACAAATCATGTGCATAAGATACTTGAGAGTTGTTTAAAACAAACCATAGAGCTAATTCATTATGATATTTTTGGGACGATGAGAAAACAGTAAAAAATAGATATCAGTACTTCATAACTTTCATTTATGATTTTACTCACATTACATTTGTTATGTTTATGAAACCTAAATAAAATTCTTTGAAAATGATTAAATGTTTCTGAAGGATGGTTGAGAAAGAATGTGAGTATTTAGTGAAGAAGATAAGAATAGATAATGGTGGTGAATAAAAATGTGAATAATTGTAAATATATCTTGATAAAAATGGAATTCATTATGAGTATAATTCCACATACACACCTCAATAAAATGGGATAGTTGAAAGGAATAATATAAGTTAGGTGGAAATGAGAATAATTAGGTTACTTGAGCATGGTAGTTCCCAATACATTTAGAATTAGGCTAGGAGTACTGCTATTTATGTTAATAACCATTGTTTCTATAGACCTTGTTCATATAGGACTCCATATTAATTGTTTTGTGGAAAAAAACCAACTTTAAAACACTTAAGAGACCTTGGGAGTTTGTGTATTATAAATAGAAAAGATAGAAACTGTTGAATGTTTGAGTAGAAAGGTGAAAATGAAAACTTTCTTGGCTATGATCTAGAAAAAATGTGATATAAATACATCAAAAAATAGGTACAAATAATTATTAATTTAGTTGATGTGAATGTAATTTAAATTTTCAAGAAAAAAAACTAATTTGGGTAGAAAATAAACTTCAGAAAATTGAAGAAAACAAATCTCATAAGGATAAAGACAATTTTCTTCCTACCCAATAATAATAATCAAACTCGTCCATTTATTGTGGCGAGAAAGATACTCCAAAATATCATCCTAGGCTAAGGAAGGAAGAGGAAGCTTAGAATATAATTAGGAATCAGCTTCATAAGGTTCAAACAAGATGAACAACAGATGTTATTACACGTACTTCTTTTTATTAAAAAGTGGACCTGAATGATTTGAAGGAAGAATTTGAGTATCCATAATGGGTTCATACCATGAATGAATAATTATATCATACTGAAAGTAGTGATACATGGGAAGTGATACCCAAGACAGAAAATAAAAACATCATGGGAACAAAGTTTCCTTTTTGGAACAAGCTGAATGAAGAAGATGAATTGAAAATAAACAAAGAAAGATTAGAGTAAAAATAGTATACATAAATTGAATGTATTTATTTTGATGAAACCTTTTCTCTAGTGGAAAGACCCGAAATAGTCAAAATATTTCTTATTATGGAAACAAAATGAGGATATAAGATCTTCTAAATGGATGTTAAATCTTCATTCCTGAATAGTGATCTTGAAGAAAAAAATTATATTTAAATCCCTTGTGGAATTTCTTGTTGGGAAAGACTAAAGTTAAGTGTGTAGACTAAAAAACGATTTATATGGCCTAAAATAATCTTTGAGGGCCTCGTATTCCAAATTTGATACATTCTTAAGGATGAATAATTTCAAGAAATTAAGAGTGGATAAAAATATCTATGTTATAGAAAGTCAAGATTATTCCCTCATTATGATTGTTTATATTGATGAAATTATGTTTTATGGGAATGATGTGGGAAGTTTTCAAAGTTTTTCTAAATAAATAAAAAATTTATTTTTAATGTCCATGTAGGGGGAAATGAAAAAATTTCTTTGGTTAGAAATACATCAAAGTAAAGAATACATTTTTCATTCTCAAGAAAACAATGATAAGGATGTTATTAAGATGTTTGGGATAGAAAATTGAAAACCATTATATATATTTATTTCAATGGTAACAAAATTGTACAAAGACGGAGAAGGAAATGAAGTTGACCAGAATTAATTATGGAAGTTTATTTGAATTTTGTTTTATTTTACTCCCTCAAGACCCGAAATTATTTATGGTGTTACCTTATGTGAAATATTTTAGTGTACTCCAAAATAATTTCATATAATTTTGGGAAGTTGAATTCTCAGATACATCAAAGGAACTATAGAATTTAGAATTAGGTATTGTAGCTCAGATAGTATTGAATTTTTAGGTATTCATATACTGATTGGGGAGGAAATATTGATATTATAAGATACACATCAGGTAAAGTATTGTTTCTGTGAAATAATTGTGTTTTTTGAATTCAATGAAATATACTTTTGTAACACTCAGAATAGTGGAATCTGATTATGTTACTGTCACCCAAACCATTACTCAACTTATGTGTATGAAAACTCAATTGGAAGATTTACTTATTGAGGTGATGTTACCCTTTCTCTTCAGTTGGGATAATAAAATAGAAATAAATCTCATTGATAATAATTTTGAAAATTCTCATTCTAAACATATTGATATCAAATATAATTTCATCAAAGAACATGTAGAGAATAATGAATTGAAGCTGGAGTATGTTCCAACATTGGAAAAAGTTGCGGATATTTTTAGAAAACCCTCAATGAAGGAATCATTTTCTAAATTGAGGTTGAACATGGGTTTTCAATCTATTCCTTATCAATATTTATGTATGTGTTTTTATCCCTTATCTAATCTTACCTTTGGATATTTTTGTAAAGTGGGATAATTATATTATTTCATAAATTTATCCTTGTGCATGCTTGTAAAAAGGGGGAGTTGTGGGTAAGCTATGAATTCAGCATTGTATTGTGAGTGAACTATTCTTACTATTTTTTGGTGAGGTTGTTGGAAAATAAATTTATTATTTTCTAAAAAAGATGAAAATTTGAGGAAGAGAAGGTGTAAAAGAATGTTGAAGATGATTTCATAATAACGTCTTTTGGGACAAGATGGTTTTTTATCAATGATTCTTGTTTCCTATAATGAGTTAGTTCATGTAGTCTTAGAGTTATTGACAAGTGATTTATTTCTTGAGGATACAAAGTTTAGTGATTTATGAAACTTGGTTGACAAAAAAATCAAAAGGAGGATATTGTTTGGACCAAGCTGATGAGGAAGTTATTTGTTCTTAAGGGTTGTCTTTTGTTGTCAAGAAAAGTTTTTTAGGAGAGTAAATCACCTCACGTTTAATATGGTAAAAATAGAACCGACCATTATTTTTAAAATAATTGGACTCAACATGGGGTCTTAATGGGAGAAGATCATAATGAGTAATTGATCGTTATCATGAATTAGATAATCAGTAAAATGGAGAATGTATCTTGCTGGAAGAAAATGGTCATCGAGTTCACTCCGGGTTCGGTATGAAATAAGTGATTGTATCATAGTCTGTATGAATATGAGAAAATAAAATTTGAGGTTTCTTTTTTAATTTTTATTACATATAAATCATATGTTTATTAAATAACATATTATAGAATGGAAGGGAAAGGAGTTATTCAAGATCATCCCTAGATTTATTGTATCTGGGTGGAAGAGAAGTAATATATGTTCCTGATAAAAAAATAATCATACCTAGTACAATCATATAAGTGAGGAAGATGGTAAGAAGGGAGCTGAAGATCATACCTAGAAAAATCGTACTCATTTTGATCATATTCAGTGAAATTTTACCTATAATGATCATACACAAAAATAATCATATCCAAGATAATCATACATAAGCTAATATGGATGGATGTTTGAATTGGTGAAGGAAGAGATAAATGAACTCTAATTTGTTTTCAAATGTCTTCATCAAGTGGGTCAAGAGTTTAGTTACACTATTTTTCTCTTCAAGTAAAATTTTCAAGTGGTTCAAGATAAGTGGGGAAGAAGAAGATTTTTATCTCAATTGGGTCAAAAAAAGTGAACAAATGAAGGAGATGATGTGTATTTCAGTTGGGTTAAGATCCATTATATCATAATTAAATTATTTTATATTTCCAACTGAGTCAAGAGAATATGTGAATAAGTAAAAGTTATTTGGAAATAGATTTTGTTGAATATACTGTCATGGGGGAGGTTGAAATTCAAATAAATTATTGTATTCAACATTCTGAAGAGGTATTAATTTCTTCATACATTTATATTCAATTGATACATAGGGTTTTATTGAAAAAATTGGATTTATAAAATTGGACTCTTGGTTTGAAATTAGACTAGAAATTTAAATGAATTTATGAAGAATAATTAAATATTGTAGAAGATTCAAGATGCTTCGAGAAGATTTGAAGAAGTAAAAATGAACCCAAGATTTTTGGGGAAATTGAGATTAGGGTGAATTTTATTTATCGAGAACAATTTTTGGATTCATACCAAAGACACTCAAGAGTCACCTATAAAAGGAGAAAAGAGTATTGTACTTTTCTGATGACTAATGTACCATTCACTATAGAAGAGAGAAAAGATCCGATATTTTAGAGAGAAGAATTAGTTTTTCATATTAGGCCTTTTGATGAAAATTGTTTGATGGGAGGAGTGAAAAAGAAAATATAAGAGATCAAAACAGTGTATTTAGCTAATCATCACAATCAGTGATAATCGTCCTCCGTTTGTTAATGTACTTGGCCTCTAAATTTTATTCAGATGATCATCTTATTGAGTTACATTAATCAAATCAGATTTTTCAATACTGGGATTTATGGACTGAGGAAGAAGTAGATTTTGAATTGTCTCGATCATACTCATCCAGTTCTATATCTTTATGTATTGATCTTTACATATTGGGATGAATCATACTCGAAAGGATTGGTCGGAGAGAATATTATTGAGAAGAATCGTATCAGGGTGAATCATACTCGGAGGATTTAGATTGTAAAAAATATACATGGAAAATAGGACTTGGTTTTTCCTTATAAAATTCCAGTAAGTTCTTACCATATTCTAGGTAGGAAATTGAATAAATTTTTTAGTAAAAATCATTTTTGAAATTGAAAACAAGTAATGCTAACATGCATTATTACAAAATCATTGCATTACCCTATAGTGATAAGAGGGTTCACACACACTATTTGAATTTTAAACATAGTTCTACATGAATGGAAGGGTATATCCTAATCATTTCAATACAAATATTTTTTTCAGTGGATTTTAGGGTATTGGATCATTTCCATACCATACGAAGGGTGTAGCAATTCTTATTAAATAGTGAACCTTATCAATACTAATGTTCATATAGATGCGTGTTTTAATTGTTTACAATAAGGAATAGAATATTTAACAGGGTTTAAAGGTTGTTTCAGTTGAAAAGAAACATAAAATAAAAAATATCATTGATTCACCCCTCCCCCACTCAGGGATACAATTACCTTGACTGGGAACTTATAAGGCTTACCTTAATGTTTTGGATAATTACACATAATTTTCTTGATATAGATTTATGTTCTGGATCTTCATTTCATCATTAGATAGATGGTTAGTATGAAAGGACCATTATAACTCTATAAACCATGTTTAGATCTTACTCTATGGATATAAAAGGTGATTGGGATCAACACCTTCCTTTGATGGAATTTTCTTACAACAATAGATTTCACTCAAGTAAGTAGATGGATCCTTATGAAGCCCTTTATGGTAGGAAGTTCCAAAATACTATAATGAAGTTGGCTGAAGAATTCAATTTGGACCTGATATAGAAGAGTAAATAAAAGTGGAGTTTATATACATTATATAGAACATAATATCATCTAAGAGTAAATTAAAATGTTATGACAATATTCAATAGAAGGATCTAGAATTTGAAGATTGTTGTAAGGTATTCCTATGAATATCTCCCTGGAATAGGGTCATGGTATTTCAAAATAAGTTCATGATAATTCTTAGGTATATTAGTCCTCTTTAAATTCATGATTTTATTATAATGGTAGCTTTTCAATTATCACTTCCACTAAATCTCTCTCAATTTCATGATGTATCCCATATATCTCTCCTAAATATGTACATACCTGATACTTCACATATACTGAACTTAGAGGATGTACCACTGTAGAAAGATCATTCTTATAAAAAATCAACAGAGATTATGGATTGTCAATAGAAATATCTACGAAAAAAGGCCCCTCACCTAGAAAACATTTTGGGGAAAACCCAACAATTTTATGAAACTACAGAAGAACATAGGGATGTGATGGGAAGAAATACCCTCATCTTTTTCTATCAAACTATAAAATTTTAAGGAAGAAATTAATGTTTTGGAAAGTGTCATTTAACACATTATTAATTCTTAAGAAATATTTATCTTTAAATAATTTTATTTCTTTCTTAGCTTGTGTTACACACTACACTAAGTTTAAACAACCTCCGATATACTATTAATATATTTTCATTTAAAATGGTGGTAATTGAATAACCATTGGATTTATGGGTATGAATCAAACTAACTAAATTATGATAATTTAATTATCATATATTTATGAAATTATTTCATTGTTTATCAATTTTTCATAAATGAAAATAAAAATCAGCTAAAATAAAAAGGAATATTTTTTCCTGAAAAATAGTTTTTACACACACAATGTATTCTTATATTAATAAACTAAATAAATCACTATTGGTGAATTATTTTAATAAAATTATTTTATTACTTACCGGATTAAATGTTATAAACAATCATGAAATATTTTTCTATGAATGTGATTAAAAAATTTCTATTTCTATGCTTAATAGATATTTTTTTCTAGAAAGTAGTTTTTTTCTTATTTGGCGTAGTCAGTTGATAATTAATTTACTATATTTATATATATTTAATTAAATAAATTTAATTACATATTTATTTGTATGGTGTTCAAATTTGATAAATATACCCCTTTTATTTTTTTCAATGTGAATACTAACAGTGGTAAAATTTATCACCTCTATAAAGGGTTAATTGGGTTAATCTAGAACACCAATAATTTAAAAGGATTTAAATTTTCACCCTAAGTCTTATTTAATGAACTAATTGGATATATATTAATATAGGTTCATAATTTATTATATTAATGAACACTTGTCGATGAAAATGATTTATATATTATTTAAATCAATGTATGTTACAAAATGTAACCCTCTTACTTATAAATATCCTTTATGTGATCACATAGGTACAAAAAAATATTTAAGAATATATTCTAATAGGAATTTTTTTGAATAATGAAATTATTTTCATGATGGATACTTATATAAAATTTTTAGTTATTATATAATTAACTCAAAATTCTTAGACAACCCCAAATTTGTTTATTCAGATAATGAGAAACTAAAATAAATGATTTGAAAATATTAAAAGTGATATAATTTGTGTAATTTATAGTGTTCCATGAATTTTATAAATTTATATTACATACTATATTTATTTTAAATGATGATATCAAAATTCAAACTTTAAATTTATGTATTTTAATTGAAACTAATTAAATAGTGTCAAAACTAACAATAATAATATTTTGTCAAAATAATGTATTTTTAAATTATTTAAAAATAATACTAATAATTAAATAATAAAAATTGGATATGATATGGTCTAAAATATCATAAATTTTACTTTTATGGTTCAATTTATACCTTATAATTAAAAAAATACGACCCTTAAATATTGAAAAATATGCTAATGTATTTAAAATTGAAATTGGTTCACTTAGGGTCAATAAAAATGATATAGTTTTAAATTAAACTTTTTTTAACAAATTTATATTTTTTTATGGGATAAAAACCCTATAATTCCTTATATTTTAATGCCTATCTTTTTTGATTCATTTTTTGGGCATTAATTTATTATAATTTAATAATTTGTGGAGTTCTAAAAGTGCCCTTCAACTCAATTATAAAAGGGTATCTCCCCTGTCACTTCTTTACACCACATTGAGACTTATATCTCCAAAAACACTATAAATTTCTCTTTTAAACTTTAATAAAAACATTTTAGAGGTTCTTTTCTTCCCAAAATACCCACTCTAGATCCCTATAGACCGGATTTAAAGAATTTGTTTCAAATAATATGAAATCTCTATAAATGATAACTTTCTTTTCTACTCTTCCTTACCTCCTATAAATATAAGGTATGTATCATAAAGTAATAAATTAATAATCTGAAATTTTCGGAAATATTATTCTTGTTATGAAAATACCATTATACACAATCATTCCCAAAAAATTTGGAATAAAAGTATCGCTTGTGTGTACATATGTCTTATTGTCCCCGTGTAGTGATACAATTCCTTTTTCATCACTATATTTTATGGTTGGGTAATATAATGGTTTTAATGATTATATAAGATATTTATGACACAATTTACTTTATTAATGATAATATCATTTTCACTTTCTTACAATCCAATTCATTGGGAAATGATTACGTCGCTCGTGTGCGCATGTTGACAACCAACTCCACAATGTGATGTCATTAGGTTTTCAATTATATTTTAATTGGATGGTAATAGGTATTATTTTAATGATTATATATGATATATATAATATAATAATGATATTTTATGGTTTAAATAATATTTACCTCCATTGAAATGTGAAAATGATGTTCATGTGTACATAAAACTTACTATCTCTAAAAACGGTGCAATTCATTTTCCTAAAAATATAATTTATGGATGAACGTAAATATATAAATAATTAATATATATTATATTTGTTTCATGATTAATATTAATTATTTTATTGAAGAAAAATAAATGTACATGGGCTAGAATTACTAAAATAAAAAAAATCCTGATAAATGAAATTGTTAACACACATTAATGAGGATTTTAATTAGAAATTATTAATAAAAGGGGGTGTTGAAATGTTATAAAGGGATAATATATAATATAATAATTAATAAAATTATTATTTTATAGAATCATAAGAAATACAAATTTATTATACAACAGGTTAGAGTGCTTTCGAATTATTTCAATCTCAGGGAAAGGGGTTTTATGTTACAATCTCATTATTTATCGAGATTGTTTATAATTAAGTTTTGATGATGAAATATTTTGATAAAATGATGAATATAGTCATGAAATGACTTAACTTATAAAAATTTCATGAAAAATCATTATTTCCTTTAATTTTCCTTCAATATCCAGAAAAGTATTTTTTTAAGGAAAATCGACTCCATTTCACTCTTTTGTTAGAAAAACAATTTCCTCTATATCCATGTTTTCTAAAAAAATAAATAATTTTTTAAATATTATTATATGATTATTTAAGGTAATTTTTAACCATGTTTTAATTTTTAAAAAATGGATTGACTGAGATATTTTTGTTGTTTTTAATCAAGGTACTTTGTATCCTTTTCGATATAAAATATAGAAGGGATGTTTTTTAAATTATATAGGACAAATGGATTTCTCCTCTATAATGAGTAATATTTTCTTTGAAAGTTATTATTAGTTCCACTAGATTGACTACACTAAGAAGGGTGGTGAATCAATGTTTGACAGATTAAAATTCATTCCCCTTGAGATCTTGTTTTGTTGTTAAAAAAACTCTTATCTCTCATTCCCATTTTTATGTATGAACAGATTCTAAATCATGCACGAGACATATCAATCTTTACATGGTTCAACCTTGTTGGTCAACGTCCAATGATCTTACAATGACAATCTTCTGACATACCAAATTCACTAGTTCTCAATACTAATAATTAGTATAAGGTTTGGGCTGGATATTCTTTTCCCATGATCACTTCCTTTACAAGGATTAGGGTTTTATCACTAAATTCTCAAGGGTCACTCTCTAGGCCTCTTTCTCTAGCTCACTTCTTGTGGAAATGGTCACCGTCTTCCACTTCCTTCACTCAAAACTATTGGAATAGAATCCACTCATAGTTTATAGACTTGTTGGTAAAACATAGTTTATATACATGTAGGTCCCTTCATATGCATCAATTCATGAATCCTTAACTATAATTAGAAGCTATGTTTATGTCCCTTTTTTACCCGTAAATAAAATCCACCTTTTTGTGTGTTGTTAGGTAATGGAAATGACTTATGTAAATTGATTTTAAGCTTTTGTAAGCCTCTTAGTGTATTCTGAGAACCACCTGCTCCTCCAGCATACTTTGTACAGGGATTACTATGTGTAACTCCTCCTCTGTATACCACTATCTCTTCCATGAACCACTTTCACTTTCATGAACCACCCTTAGTCCACGGACTACCTTTTCCTTTGTTGTCTCATAATTTATCTACAAACCGACTCTACGAAACTGCTCTGAGAACCACTTCCATGAACCAAATTCTTCATTGAACAACCCACAGAGTTCCTCCTTATGTGTACTACTTATTGTTTACAGATCTCCTCTTCCTTTATGGGCTATAGTTCCCCGAAAATACCATTATTTAAATTCTTTCTACATGAACCACTTCCCTTCACAGAATCACCCTCATGAACCAATTCTCCTTCATAAACTCTCCTTCATGTCACAACTTCTTCCTCTTCATACCACAGCCTTATTCATGCATATACCGTATCCTCTGTGAGATATAGTTTCCCATGAAAACTATAGGGGAAATTTCTTCCATGCGAACCACTTCAGTATTCACATACTTCTCCCTCACAAACTTCCTTTGGACTTCACTGAATTCCCAGAGAAAATATATTCTCTAATAAAACTTTCTCTCACCTCTAATCAGTGGTATTAACTATCATTATATAAGAAAATATATCTTCTTAATATTAAAAAATAGAGATTTACTAAATCTTTAATTCATCACTACCTACACCCTGTACCACTTCTTCCACTAATTCTACCACCGCGAACCACAGGCCTCCCAAGAACCATTTTCCATACAGGGTATGCATATTACCTGAAAGATCCGAACACAATGGAAACATATTGGTTAGGAGGGTCCAAATTTTTTGTTTCTGTAATCGATGACCAATCTAGGATTAATACAAAGATAAACTCTAGTATCCACTCATTATGATAAAAAACTTGAAAAAAAGGAAAGGTCATCGGATCCTATAGAGAGGATCTTTTACGTCATGATTATAATTAATTTAAATAATTTTTATATAAATTAAATACCTAGATATCTGGTACATTCTTCTTTGATGATATTGATCATCCATAATGACCCTTCCAGATTTTCTTGTTGAACATGTGATGATCCAAACTAGAATATCTCCAGTTATGATCCACACATGTTTCGATGGCCTCTGATCGACACCACTTTTCTCTGGGTGGTGGCACGGTGAAGCGAGTGTCTTGCATTTATCATTCTTAATTGTTTTTTCTTCAGTCTTGAATAACTTCACTTGTTCTAGAGAGGGGATAAGAGAAGATTTGAGAGATAAATTATTTTGTCTCTACAATTCTCTCACCAACGACAATTCGGTTCATCCGGCTTATTGGCACAATAGATATACCTATCTATTTAATGAAATAGGATTCTGGTTACAATATTTAATTGCAAAATAGAAATTAAATACATTAATAACCTTAGATAAAACCCGTGCTACATAACCACCACCACAATAAGTTTTTTTTCTAAACCACATTAAGGAAGAAGTGGGGAACCATGCAGAACAAAATAAATATTAGTCCTTAGTGAAAGAACTCACAGATTTTCCAAATATTGGACAATGAATTCTCGAGATAGCCACCCTATATAGTTCCTATAGTATAGAATTTACCTGGATATTCAGTTCATTATTGATGAGCTATTCAAGATGATTAGTCATTTTGTCCCATGTCTGAATGAATTCCTCCATGTTAATATTACAATTGTTGGAACCTCTTTCTAAAATTTTGTCTTGTTTGTGAATACACTCCATTTTAACCTCATTGGTGAAATCAACTCAAAGAATTATCTCATAATTTTAACCAATCTCTTCTCATGAATATTTGATCTGAATGACTCCTTCTATCATTTATTGCTTTGAGTGAAGAATGATTTTTAGATACCCCCCCCCCCCTTTTTCTACTTCCAATACTTCATCGGGAGCCTTGATGTCCATGGATAGAGACTGCTTTCCCCTCTTGTCAAAGACCTTCTTGACCCCTTGAACTATTTATGCCACCACCCATTTTCATTTTTTCTCATCTATTTTCATTAAATGATGATCTAGTAACTATAGTCTTCTGGGTATTCAAATAGTCCTTGTAAGGTCCTCCCCCCCTTTATGAACCGAAAAGTTCCTGGGAGGAGTAATTCCATGTTTCCCATTCCTTGAGTTAGGCCCTACCATGGCTTTCCTCTTGGGAATCCTACTCATGATTTGTTTCCAGATATGATTCCCCTTCTCTATCACTAATCTCATTATCTTATGAATACATTCCCCTAAGCTATTTCTACATCCATCTTGAAATGTACATTTTCCATCCTTCCAGATCTACATTATCCTTAGCATCTCACCTAAAATCATAGAAAATATTTCAGGTCTATATAGCCTTTGATGCATCATCCCCCCTTGATTTGGATAGAAAACAATATTCAGCTTTGTACAACCAAGTTTCTCTTCTAGATACTTTTCACCATTATTTGTGGTGTGCCAAATTGCATAAAACATAATCATAAATGAAATCTCATGCCACATAATGATAACCTCATTATTATTATTTTTTCTTGTGCCATCTAGATAAATAATAATTTACCATCTTGAAAAAAATTATTTTACTATCAGACCGGCCTTTCTCCACTCGAACTCCACTTCCATTTATTGAACACCCAAATAAATAAATATTTTATTTAAAAACTAGTAAATAAATATTTATTAAATGTTCAATAAAAAAATTAAATTTATTTAATTTATAAAATCATTTTTACTTGAATAAAATTATTCCATAGTCTTGAGAATAATATTCATTTCATTAATTAAATTCAAATAGAATTTAATCGAGACCAAAAAAACACTTGTTGTGTGGCCTTCAAGGATTCTTTCTCATTGGAATTAGGCGAACATACCTAAATTCTAATAGTACTATATAGCAATAGGTAAAGTAACCAAATATAAAAAACTTAAAGTCGCAAAGATGACATCCACATATGAATTCTCACTGTATAATATAATCTCCTTGTCTCAATATCTCATCAAGAAGGTTTCATGATAGTGTCATCAACTTGTTTGCTTGATAAGTCTTTACTTGACTACCAGAATTAAATTCATTGTTACACAAAGGCCATGGACTTTTTGGGGATGGTTCTATTTTAATCAAAGGGTCAAGATATAAAATTTCATAAATGGAAGGGACAAATCCTTCCTTGACTAATCCATTAATAACATGTCACTCGTGATGCACCCAATGTACCCTACATCCAGCAAACATATGGTGTGACGGTTTTCATCAGTAAATCAAAGTGTGTGAGTCATGATAGAAATTAATGATAATGTTAATGTATAAGGACCATTACACACACTCATAGATATAAATATCTGATGATACCAAAAATATTGGAATTACTACAGTTGGGTTTGTTCTCAAAACCTCATATCAAAGAGATTACCATGTTCTAACTTCATGAGAAGAAGTATCATATTCTTACAAGTACTCACACATAACGGTCTGTATACTATGTGTCCCATAATAGTATGTCATCCAACCGTAGAACTATATTTATGAATATTGTTATAGAAATTCATGGTTATCATCATAGCAGAGATCTTCTATGACATTGTCTGTGCGACAAATACTCTAAGAAAATATTACATTATAGCAATGAATAATTATGAACAATATTTAATAAGATGTTTCATATTAAATATTAATTTAATCAATGTACAAATAATTGGTTCATGGAAACCAACTATAACAAACACCCAATGGTACTAGAGACAAAGACCAAAAACTTTTAGTATTCTAGACCTCACATGATGATCTTGTTTCTACTGAGTCAAGGCTTTAATCGAGGTGTCTTCCATGTTGTCTTCTGTGGAAATGCTACTTACTGCAACTTCACCTCTCTGAGAAAAATCCCTCAAGAGATGATACTTATGAAGCATGTGCTTCTTCTACTAATGTGACCTTGTCTCTTTTGCGAGAGCCACCACTACAATATAACCACAATAGAGTGTAATGGGATCTTTACTACTGGGTATCCCATCTAGCTATTGGAAAAATATTTTCATCCAAACATATTTTTTAGCTTCCTCAAAATTTTGATATACTCAGACTCTACTATAGAATCTGTGACCACACTCTTGGTTGACGTCCTCTAGCTCACGACACCTCCATTCAAAGTGAAGATGTATCCGGTCTACAACTTCATGTCATCATTATCAGTCTTGAATGTAGAATATGTTTATCTTATGATAAATAGTTCCTTAACTCCTCCATAAACTATGAACATATCCTTATTATGCCTCAGATACTTAAGGATATCCTTGACCGTCATCCAATAGCGGTCACCTGGGACAGCTTGATATCTTCTTACTTCACTTAATACATAGGTAACATCTATCCTAGTACATATCATGGAATACACGGGTAACCCAATCACTGATGTTTATAGATTATTTTCCATTCTGTCTATTTTATCTTTCATCTGATGGCACATTGTCTTTCAAATATGAATTCTATGTGACGTTGGAAACAATCCCCTCTTGGATTGTTCTATACTAAATCGCTTTAGTACTTGTCAATATATTTAATTTAACTTAGGGTTAATAATATCTTGGGTCTATCATTATGGATCATGATCCCGGGAATATATGCTACCTCGTCTATGTCCTTTATGGATAATCATTAATTCAACCATACCCTAATAGACTATAAGACTCTTATCTCATTTCCAATAAGTATCATGTCATCAATATATACTATTAGGAAAATGAATGCATCCCAACAAACCATTTTTATACACAAGGTTCACATTAATTTTATAAAACTAATTTCTATTATAGCTTCATCAAAGAGAATGTTTCATGACTTGGAAGCTTGCTTTAATCAATAAATGGATTTCTACAACATTTATATATTATTGGAATAATTTAGAGTCACAAACCCTTTAGGTTTTGTCATGTATAAATCTTCATGAAGGTTCCCATTAAGGAAGGATGTTTTGACATCCATTTTCCAAATATCATAATCATCATAAACAGTAATGGCCAGTATAATTCTGGTGGATTTTAGCACTGCAACTGGTGAAAAGGCTTCATTTTAGTCAATGCCTTGATGATGTTTGAAGCCTTTTAAAAACTAGTCATGCCTTATAGGTACTAGTTTATCCTTCCATGTCTATTTTCTTATTGAATAACCATTTTCAACCAATAATATTTACATCAACTAGAGGATCATCCAATATCCAGACTTGGTATTGGTACATGGAATCCATTTAATAATTCATGGCTTCTTACCACGTGGAAACATATATGCCACTTAATTCTTCCTTTTAGGTTATCGGATCTTTATTATCAACTAATAATGAGTCACCATCCTTAGTAAATAGAAAACTATACCATTACGGTTCTTTAACATCCCTTACACTCCTATGCAATACTTGTGTCCTTGGAACAGATCTTTCTTCCATGGGGATTTGTGGAATCTTCTCATGTACCAACTCTTGTTTAACTTCATCCTCGACTTCATTGAATTATATATTTCTCGCACTATCTCTTTGGGAGATGTGCTCCCTCTCAAGGAATATGGTGTGTCTTTCCACTATAGAATTTTTTTCTAAGGGGTCATATAGGTAATACCCCCTTGTTTCATTGGGGTATTCTATAAAGGAACCCATTATGCCTTGGGGTACGTGTTTTTACCGAATGATACCTTATGAAATGATTCACTGCCCCACACTTGTAAATTCATTAACATGGATTTTCTTCTAATCCAAAGCTTGAATTGAATACCATTTATAAATTTAGTTGGTTCTTGGTTTAGTACGTGTCTCACTATTTGTAATGCCTATCCCCAAAAGGATAATGGATTACTTTCCTGACTCATCATTGATCTCACCATTTCCAACAAGGTGTTCTTCCTCCTTTTTCTTACACCATTCCATTGAGGCGTATAAGGAGGATTTAGTCGGGATAGGATCCCAAAATCCTGTAAGTAATCAATGAGGTCTTGACTAAGATACTCTTCATATTGTTCTATGTGGATTTTCTTAATCATATTGACAAGATATTTCTCAACTTAATTCTTGTATTCCTTAAACTTATCAAAAAATACGACTTTTACTTCATTAGGTAGATATATCCATATCTATTATATCCATTAGTAATAGTTATGAAGTATGAGTACACACCCCCTAATTGAATTGGAAATTGTCCACACACATCGGTATGAAACAATTAAAGAATATCTTTGTCCCTTTCACCTTTCCCACTAAATGGGGATTTTGTCAATTTTCCTTGTAAACATGTGTGACATACACCAAGTTGTTTTAGTTTAAAAGAATCTAAATATCTATTTTGATGTAACTTTTCCATTCATTTCTCGTTTACATGACTTAGCCGGTGATGCCAAAGTTGGGTGTGATATGATTATTGTGAAATATCATTATTATTGATTTCCATTACATGGTTTGTGTAATCCAACACGTAAAGACCGTTGTATAAATGTGCTCTACCAAAAAAATTATCATTATAAAAGAAGAAACATTCATTTCAAAACATGAAAAAAAATCCATCTATATCTAGTCTTAATACAGAAATAGTGTTTTTGGTCACATAAGGCACATAATAACAACCCTTTAACACAAAGATCATCCCAGTCGGCAATGTGAGGTTGTAGTACCTGATAGCTGTAGAAGGAAGTATAGCTCTATTGGATTCTCATAAATATACCACCCCTTGGTCAATTTTCATAAATATACTTGGTTCCTATATTTAAATACATATGTGAGCACCACAAGAAATATCCAGTACCCAATTTATAGAAACAAATAAATTTCACTCGATAAAAAATTCACTTGAAGCTTCCCCTTGCTTCTTTTGATGGGTGTAGTATTTATTCCAATGGACATTCTTACCACGTGTGAAACAAACAGCTTCCTATTCCCTTACCTCCCCCTTATCCTTCCTTTTCATAGAAGGGTGTGAAGAAAATTTGGTATTAAATATATTTGGATTCCCTTTCCTCTTATTCAATATAAGGAAAAAAGTCTTTTAGTGCATAATATCTTTGTCCACATGGTGAATGAGTATAGGAAGATCAGATAGAGACTTCTTATTGCTGTTCATATTGAAATTGACAATAAAACTAGAGAATCTACGAGGAAGTGATGTGTTAATGTTATTCGTACTCAATTATTCTCGTAGTTTAAACCCTATAACATCCAGGCTCTCAATGTATCCAATGATCTTGACTATGTAAGGCCCGGGTATGGAACCCTCTCCAAGCTTACTCTAAAATATTAACTTGGATATCTCAAACCTTCCCTGAACTTCTCTCCCCTGGTAAAGACCATGGAGGTGCTCGAGCATTCTATATACATCCATGTTTTCAATATAAATTGATGAAAGCATCAAACATTTAACATCAACCACATCGTTTATATTTTTCTCATAGACCAGGAATTCCTTATCAGTCACCTCTTTGGTAGGAAGATTAGTTAATTTTGAATCCATCATGTAAGACTTATGTTCATGGCGTACAACAACTCGAGGTCATCTAAACCATTCCTAGAAGTTACTTCTGATGAGGATGTTGTATTTATCCATAATTATTATCATTGATAGTGTGGCTGATATTTTCATTTTATTCTATAATTAAAAGATTATATTATTAGTACTTTAGTGATTACATTTTAGATAAATAATAATTTAATTTTATTATGTATCTCACTATTTGATCAAGCCCAAGGTTCCTCACCATTGAACATAGAATATCTATTTTCATAGACCTTCTAGTGGCATGGATCCATACTCCTCTTCACATAACCCCAAAAAAGTGTAGGTAAAGCTCTGTGAAGGTATTTAAGTAGACAGGTCTTTGTCATAAATGGGCTTGCAACTCCTTAATCTGTTGAGTGGACTCTTCAATACTGAAATCCTAACTTAGATTTCCTCAACACTTGCCTCCAATATTACACCAAGTCTAGTAAGGGATACTCATCTTGTTGTTATATGGTTAAGTAAACACAAATCTTTCATAAGGGATTCCAGTATAAAATTATGTTTCCCAACAAGGTTTGGTTAAACAAAAATTTTTATTGAGTCTTTCCCTTAATCAAGTAACGAAATTCTTAAACTTACTTAATATTTTATTGAGGTATTTTTATCTCCTATGTGTAAATTTCATATTATCATTATAAAATTCTTTTTAATATTTATGTGGAACATAATTAAGTGATTAACCATGTCTTGATAATGTTTACTCATAATCCTAGTTTATTTTAATTCCATCCTGAATGATTGTTTAATTCATTAATTATGTGATTGTGACAACACATCCATAAGGAAAAACCATGAAATTGACAGAAATAAAATGAAGTAAAGGGCATGGTCATTAGATTTTATAATGGTTAGTTTTTATGTCAGTTGATTAACTAACCCTTTCATAGGGGAGAAACACATTGACCCTTTTGGGTTCACGTTTACAGCTTTCCACTTGTCCACCTTTGTATCTCCTAGGATTGCATTCGTCTCGGCACCAGCTTGATTCACATCCAATATCTTAGTATCTCTATCCATTACATGTGTTTTTTAACTCAAACACATGTGAGGGGTAAAAAGGTGGTTTACAAAACAGAAATAATGGGAATGCGTTCCCTATATATTAATAAGGAAATATGGCTCATAGGCCAACAATTTAATTTGACAAATAAATTAAATGTTAAACCAATCATATACAAAGTTCTGGTCTATCTCATGATCATCCATATACGTGCAACAAGTTATGAAATTAATAAAAATATCATTCAATTCATTATGATTTTTTAGTAAGATAAATCACACTTGAATCGATTATTTATTATATTTAATTAATCAATCCTCTTATCTTAATTCCTTTTCTAAATTTCCTTGAGATTCTCATCCTAGTACATAAATGTACCTTGGAGGTAACCTAGTGAATACCTATTCAAATCTACCCAAAATGTATTATATTCATATACTACATTATTCTTATAACATATGGAATACATGATGCTTCAATGCAAAGAGTAACAACACGTAGTACAATTTGTACATGATAAGTAGTTCAGAACATTACACAAACATTAAAGTTTGTACTTTTTGTAATTTGGTAAGGTACACAGCGTGTACTAACTTCACCGCATTTCCCAAAGTATATGATAAGGGACTCCATGTTTGAGACTTACTTTAGATATTATTGGATTACATGGCATGTACATTGTGCCACACATCGTGTTGTCTTGATGTTACATAGTTATCGATCAGTTCAATCTGTGAATGGGATACATAGATTGGCCCCAGATCCGAAGGGACTACATGTCATGTTCAATGGTCCACACAATGTGTAATCTGATAAGCATGTGCCTATCTGTCCAAGTCAATAGTTAGTGTGAAATAAATTACACTGCATGTAATAAATTCACACATCTTGAGTAATTTACTAATTGATCTCAATGCACTAAACACGATGACACAATGTGTGGTCTGAATTACACGGTGTGTATGGCAGAGAACACGATGTGAAAGTCCAAACACATGGTGTGTACATTCGTATCACCTGGAAAGAATCATAGGAGCCTCTTGATGACTTCCTCACTTTAATTTTAACACACAAATTATTAGTTTCTTGTTATATCTATGAGAAACTAAGGAGGAATAATATATGTCAAAATCCAGATTACAAGAAAGATTAATATTTATCACAAACCAGATCTGGTCTCCTTCTAATCCAACACCTGACCCAGTCCATGGTAAGTCTGAAGGGTGTTTTCTATCCACACAGGTAGGAAAACGTTCCTAGGTATCATAAAAAATAGTTTGGGAATTATTTACCCAAGTTTGGATACATAAAACAACCAAGAATGAAGAATAAAACCAATCTGAAAATTCATTACAAAAAATCCTTAATAAAAATTTAGAACTGAAAAAAATGTTTTAAAAAAACACAATAGGTTCGAAACTACAAAAATTAGAATAAAAACAGACCAAGGACCCCCATATGATAATGGGTCAATGCCCACGATCCGTCTCCACAACATCGCACCACAGAAGCAATGAACAACCCAAATCACCGTCTCAAAAGGCCTTACCCTTACTTGTGTCAAACATAATCAAGTATAATTACACCCAAAGGTGTAAGTAGGGTGTGATCCTAATCCCAATAGGATACCACCTAAACATATTCCATGTGATAAACCTCATAAGACAAAACACTTGCCAGTTTTTATAATAAGAAATGGTAGCAATGATTTCTAAAGAATGTAACCTTTAAATGAAATGTCTTTTCAAGTCGTAATATTAAAGAATGAACACTTTTAAATAAAACATGAAAGATACTTAATTTTTCATCCAAACACACCAAATTACAAATTGAAATACCATGTAGTCAATAAGCACTAAACACAGAAACACCCTTATGCACTAGTTAGTTGTGAGCCCTAGGTACCTCTTATCTCAGTGTGAAAGTAACCATTTTTGAAACAACCTGATCTTTTTGAATAGTATGATATATTAATTGGAGAAAATAATGGAAAATGCAGAAAGAAGATTCAATGGCCTCACCCACTAGACTCGAACCGTATGAAGACCATTTTTCTGAGCTGGGGAAGGAGGTGGCATCACTGGGCTTCGCTCTGGACCAAGGCCAAGCTGAACTCTAACGTGTTAATCTTGAACAGAATCGTCTACAGAAAAAGTTCATGTTAGTGGAGATTACTACTAGGGCAATGTTATTCAAGCATCCCCAAGATTCTCTCACAATCGCACACCATACCCTGAGGTCGTATGCGGGTGTTTTAAGGGGATATGTTTCAAAGCCCTAATATGCAATCCTATAGTTTAAATAAAAATTATTGTTTCATCATTTCTGTGTTATAACTAGCTTTTCTTAAAAAAATTATAATTTTATTAATACAATATTGATAAATTGATTTTAGAAGTTAAAATGGTATTTCAAAGATTTCCATTACATAGAGAGTTTTTATGGAAAAATAAACATCATTTTTGAATTGTAAATATCTAAATTAATCTAGGCTGAATTTTTGGAAGTTTTCAAAAAAGATTCATTTTTGATGAATAGTGGTTTATGAATAGTGTTTTTATGAATAGTAAAAAGATTTTTAATTGTTAAATAAATTTTTTTGTGAATTGATTTTCAAAAATCTGACAGACATGGTTGTAATTAAGGTGAAAAATGTGGTTTATTGAAATCAAAATAATTTTTAGTGAATAGTAATTTTTACCGCTATGAGGAGTATTATGAATAGTAATATGAATATTAATGTGACCATTATAATTAGTAAAACATATTATTATTTTATTTTTATAAGGATATAAGGTATTGTAATGTTGACTAAATTTCATGGTGTTAAAAAAAGAGTTATGGATTGTGAATTATAATTATTGAATAAATTGTGATTTTAATTAAAAATTAAATTAAAAATAGATACAATTTTTTTTTTAAAAATTCAGTTCATTTTTTTATTCTACATTTCAAAAAATGGTTAGGGTGAATTTTTGGGATTTTTCTGAAATAATTAAATATTCAGTGAATAGTGAAAATACAGATTTGTGTTTCCGAATGTTTAATGACATCATGACTACATCATGATGATGTCATAAGTTTATTTGAAGGTTGGTCAACCAAAGGGGGTGAATTATTTTATGAAGGGTCCCATGTGGACTAACACCATTGGAAATACCATGGGAAAGCACAATGTTTTTCCAAAACCACTAGTGAGGTGTCCCTTGAAATTATTAAAGTATCACCTCCCTTTCCCTATAAATACCCACCCTTTACTAATTTTGTCTTCACTCCCAAATCTCCCCCAATTAAGAACTTGTCTCATTACCCTTGAATTAGTCCTCCCAAGGTGCCTCCAATCCCTCAAGTTCCTAACCTTCATGTTTTAAGAGTTGCGTTTTAAGGTAAGGGATCCTACCTCTCTCTTTCTTTTCATGTAATCTTTTGTATGTAATTTCATTTATTCCCCATGGTTTTATTTTTGGGGGTGTTATTTTATATTTAACTTACTACCCTTTTCATGATAATATGAAGATATATCCCCTATTACTCTCATCATTTTGTTTTTTGAATGTTTAAGTGGCGCCGTTGGGCTGCAGAATTTTTGTAAGGGATTCTTCAACCATTCTCATTTTTCAAGTTCTATTTTCATGTCATTTATTTCAATTTACTTTTACTATATCATGGTATTATCTTATATATATATATCATATTTTCCTGTTTATTTTCATATGATTAGAGACCCTATTTGATCTCATCAGTTCATTTTTTGAAGTTTTATGTAACGTCGTTAGGCTGCCGAATTTTCATAAGAGAAATCTTATTTTTGTCTTCCTTTCAAGTTCTTCATTTCATATGGTATATATTTCATATTTAATTAAAATGTTCTTAATCTTTATATTCTATCCCCTTACTATTTTATGGATCATTTATGAGTGGTTGGCCCATGTCCCTTCTCTTTTCAATGTTTTCTAAAACCTTGTAACATAGCTGTTATGCTGCAGAATTTTCGTCTCAAAATTTATTTATATTTTTCTCAAATTATTTTATTTTATTAAGGGAATACTAAAAGATATTTATTCTATATGTTTATTCAAATATATATCAAAATTTTCTATTTTAATTCTAGGATTTACATACATGAAACCCGCTATCCTTTTCTGTGGGTTTAAAATGACCTAAAGATCATTTCTTTAAAGCGGGTTTTAAAATGTTATGATTATGAAATGAATCCCATTTATTTTATGATATTTGTTTTACTTATGAAATGTTGATGATGATATATTTGGATCACATGATAATAAATTCAAATTAATAGTGCACCCTGATAGCGCTCTAATGCATTGGGTAATGACTTAATCTCTAGAGATAACCATTTTAACGATACCTTAGTGAATAACCTTGGTAATTTTTTAATGACACCTTGGGGATGGACCTTGGTGATACGGAAATTATTTTCTATGTTAAATGTTGTGTATACATATTTAAGTTATGAAACATGTTATTTTTATTATGACATGCCTCATGATCTCTTTCTCATTCCTTAAAGTTATTTATCATGACTTTATTGATTTATCTCAAGTTCACATGTAAAATGTTTCTCTTGTTCCCCTTACTGGGACTTCTACTCACCATTTCCTTTCATGTATGCTCCCAGGTTATTAGATCCTGTAATGAACATAGGATGAACAAATGAAGAATCCTTTCAAGTTTTTAAGAAGAATATTTCAGGTCGTCATGTACTAAGTTCAGGATTTCCAAGAAACTAAACCTTAAAGATCCTATATTTTGTATAATGTAATGAATGTTTATGTGATAAAAATGTGGTATGGTGTAGTTGGTATCAAAGGATGGTTTAGTTAATTTTGGAAATTAGGATTTTAAAACATTACGGGGTTTCTTAATGAATATATTAAATATAGGAAACCATCCTGGTATTTTGGTGAATTATTGATTAAGTGGTTTCCAAACAAATAAATCCATGTCTGGATACGAACAAGTAGAGGTGGCTCCAGCACATATGTACCTAAGAGAGAAAACTCTGACAAGGAGTTTCGAGCTTGACTCATGGTAACCTGGTATACGACAACGGGCCTTGCTACACTCTTGGTTTGACACTCCTGGGGGATATGATTTGGTAAACTCATAAGCTTAGTATGAACCATTAAGGAATAAAGATAAAATAAAATAAAGAATCACATAAGAATTTATGATCATGGATAACCTAGATTGGAACCTAGGGAATCAAAAGTTAGGATAAACATTTATTTTACAATTTTGTCCTTCTATCTTTAATGTTTGCTTTTCATGATTGTTGGCTAAGTATTTAAGCCCCCCTAATTGTATGTTCTTTTTCTTAGTTAATGGAGGGAGATAGGATAACATGTCCCAACCACTAATGTGATAGGAAATGTGATGATTTCCCTATTAATAAAACAGATATGATGAGAGATAAATTTAAACATATTGTGATTATTCCAAACCAGCTATCAAAAATCACAATTAACAATCGGTACCTAGTTGAATTCCCAAATTCTTCAAGGAATAGAAAGATGAAGTCTCAAGGATGTTCATCTGATAAAGGAGATAAGGGAAAGAATACCCAACTTCCTTTGTGAAAAAATTGTGGAAAAAGGCCCCAAGGAAAATGTCAGAAAGGAACCAGGAGATGTTTTAAGTGTGGGAAGATAAGGCATAAGGTATCCAATTTCTATAAAAAATGGATAATATGATAAATGGAGATAAGGTTCAATATGATGTACCTTATACTATACAATGACATAAATGTGGAGAAAATGGAAATTATCCAAGACATTTCTCATTTGGAAGGGATGAGAAGCATGATGAGAATCATCAATCTCCAAGGACAAGGGAACAATGCATGTCTGATGCTGAGATGGATCATGAGGACTGAATTACATGTATCCTCTTCTCAATATTTGTATATATCATGTTGTATTTTAGTTCATGCTCTACTAGAATGTGTTTAATGTTTTCTAAGAACATTGATCCACTACCTAAGATGGTTTTATATCATTGGAGAAAACATCTATTTTTATGTGTCACATGTTGATGTTGTGAAGTTGTTCTTCTTGAAAGAAAATTATTAGGGGATTAAGAGATGAATATTATCTTGGTAGACGTTCACTAATTTGGGAACCCTATATGATCAAGGTAAATAGATTACTACTACTTTTTATTTGAGAAGTAAATGTTGACTTATATTCTGAAGAATTGATGATTATATTGTGGACTTATGGTAATTTAGGTCACTTATGGAAATGATTAACTTATCATGGGGAAAATATTATTAGGTTAGTTACTCTTTTTATAATACATTAAGAGTGGTTGAGTTTTTTTGGAGATTTTTAATAAAATTTATCTCGGAATACTTTGTTATCAAATCCTTATTATATTTGGGTCTCAATCTTAGTTTGGCTTATTATGAGGAATTTTAAGGACAATTATTTATGGAATGGTCTTTATTGAACATTGAGTAATACCATGGAATTATGATGATTAAAAGTAGTTTTCTTTCTATGGGGTTCTTTCTTTTTGAAGAATTTTTTTATCTTACCCTTTATGTTTTTGGGATAATGTTTAAAAATATAAGAAATAGATAGTTACTCTTTTGTGGATTATTTGATTCTCTAGAACTTTTCTTGATTTTGATTCTAGTGATTTAGGTACAAAAAAAATTAATCTTGAACACTCATCATTTGGAGGAAAATATGAGTTTACAGTGGGATTTTTTAAATATTGAAACTCTAAATGTTAAGTAAGTAAGTTTGTTTCATTATGTTCTCAGTCTATAATGTATCATTATTTTCAACTCTAGTGAAGGATCTTAAAACAAAAAAAAGGAATATAATAATAATAATAATAATAATAATAATAATAATAATAAAAGGTACTACCCTAGTACCTTTTTCCAATAAATCAAATGGCCTCTTAGATCATCACAGATTTATGGATTTATGGTTGTAAACTTTCTCCTAATCAAGTTCTCTATCACACATCATCATAACATAATGGTGTGTCTTCTCTTACATGTCTAAGTGTTCTTAGATGAAACCCTAGTATGTTGCCTCTACTGTGACCTTTGAACTACCCTTTATGTGTTTTAAAATAGAGGTCTCATTAATCCTTCTTTCGTTGTGGGTTTTCAATAAAGCTATTTTGAAAAATCAAACCCTTAGTTTCCGACCGTGAGTTCAAATTGCGAGGACACAATTTTTTGGAGGAGGTTAGAATGTAATGAACCAATCTTTTTAAATAGTATGATATATAAATTTGAGACGACAATGGGAACTGCAGAAATAAGAGTCGATGGCCTCACCCAGTAGACTTGAACCGTATGAAGCCCATTTTTCTAAGCTGGGGAAGGAGGGGGCATCACTGGGCTTCACTCTGGGCCAATCCCAAGCCGAACTCCAACGTGTTTAGCTTTAACGGAATAACCTATAGGAGAAGTTCAAGTTAGTGTACATTACTACTAGGGAAGTTATCCGAGCCTCCCCAAGATTCTCTCACCATCGCACACATTGCCATGAGGTCGTATGCGGGTGTTTTAAGGGGATATGTTTCAAAGCCCTAATATGTAATCCTATAGTTTTAATAAAAATTATTGTTTCATCATTTCTGCATTATAACTAGATTTTCTTAAATAAAATATGAGTTTATTAAAACAATTTTGATAAATTGAATTTAGAAGTTAAAATGGTATTTTAAAGATTTCCCTTAAATAGAGAGTTATTTTTGGAAAAACAAACATCATTTCTGAATTTGAAATGTAAAAATTAATCTTGGCTAAATTTTTGGATGTTTTCTAAAAATTTTCATTTTTGATGAATAGTGCTTCATGAAAAGTGTTTTTATGAATCGTAAAAAGTTTTTTAATCGTTAAATAACTTTTTTGTGAATTTATTTTAAAAAATTTGGCAGACATGGTTGTAATTAAAGTGAAAAATGTGGTTCATTGAAATCAAAATAATATTTGGTGAAGAGTAATTTTTACCCCTATGAATAGTAATATGAATTGTAATATGAATATTAATGTGACCATTATAATTAGTAAAACATATTATTAATTTATTTTTATAAGGTTATAATGTATTGGAATGTTGACTAAATTTCAAGGTGTTAAAAAAGAGTTATAAATTTTGAATTATAATTATTGAATAAAATATGATTTTAATTAATAATTATATTAAAAATATTTAGAAAACTGTATTCAAAAAATGGAGTTCATTTTTGGATTCTAAATGTTGAAAGAGGGTTAGGGTGAATTTTTGGGATTTTTCTAAAACAGATAATTTTTCAGTGAATAGTAAAAATACATATTAGGGTTTCGATATGTTTAATGAAATCATGACTGAATCATGATGATTTCATGATTTATTTTGATTGTTGGTCGACCAAAGGGGATGAATTATTGTAATAGGGGTCCCATGTGTCCAAACAACATGGGGAATACCATGAGAAATCTCATGGTTTTGCCAAAACCACTAGTGAGGTGTCCCTTGAAATTATTAATGTATCACCTCCATTTCCCTATAAATACCCACCCTTTCCTACTTTATTATTCACTCCCAACTCTCCCCCAATGAATATCGGAACTCATTAACTCCCAAGGAGTCCTCCCAAGGTTCCCCCAAGCACTCAAGGTCCTAACCTTAGAGTTTTAAGAGTTACGTTTTAAGGTAAGGGATCATACCTCTCTTTTTCTTTTCAAGTACTCTTTTGTATGTCATTTCATTTAAGCCCCATGTTATTATGTTGGGGGATGTTCTTGTATATTACACATACTTACATTTTCATGATAATATGATGAGGTATCCCATCTTACTCTCATCATTTTGTATTATGAATTTTTTATTGGCACTGTTAGGCTGTCGAATTTTTGTAAGGGATTCTTCCACCCTTCTCGTTTTTCAAGTTCTATTTTCATGTCATTTATTTCAAGTTCCTTTTATAATGTTGGGGTATGATCTTCTATATCTATCACACTGTCCTTTTTATTTTCATATGATTATATACCCTATTTGAACTCATCAATTCATTTATTTATGTTTTAAGTTACGTCGTTAGGCTGCCGAATTTTCATAAGAGAGATCTTATTTTTGTCTTCCTTTCAAGTTCTTCATTAATATGGAATATCTTTCAAATTTTATTACCATGTTCCTAAATCCTTTATATTCTGTCACCCTACTATTTTATGGATCATTTATTAGTGGGTGTCCCATGTCCCCTCTCTTTTCAGTGTTTTCTAAAACCCTGTAACATAGTCGTTATGCTGTAGAATTTTCGTCTCAAAATGTCTTTCTCTTTTTCTAAAATTCTTTTATTTTATTAAGTGAATAATCAAAGATATTTATTCTACAGGGGTATTAACATATATATAAAAATGTTATATTTTAATTATGGGATTTACATACATGAAACCTTCTTTCCTTTTCTGTGGGTTTAAAGTGACATAAAGATCAAGTCTTTAAAGCAGTTTTTAAAACGTTATGATTATGAAATGAAACACATTTATTTTATGCTATATGGGTTATTTATGAAATGTTTATGATGATATATGTGGCTCACATGATAATAAATAAAAATTAAGGGTGTTCCCTGATAGTGCTCCAATGCATTGGGTAAAGACTTAATCTCAAGAGATGACCATTTTAACGATACCTTGGTGAATAACCTTGGTAAATTTTTAATGACACCTTGGGGATGGACTTTGGTGGTAAGGAAATGATTGTCTATGTTAAATTTTGTAGCCACATCTTCAAGTTATGAAACAAGTTATTTATATTATGATATTCCTGAAGATCTCTTTCTCACTCCTTAAAGTTATTTATCATGATTTATTGATTTATCTCAAGTCCACATGTAAAATGTTTCTCTTGTTTCCCTTACTAGGCCTTCTTCTCACCCTTTCCATTGATGTATTCTCCCAGGTTATGAGATGTTGTAATGAACATAGGATGAAAAAATGAAGAATCCTTTCAAGTGTTTAAGAATAATTTTTTAGTTCATCATGTATTAAGTTCTTGATTTCCAAGATACTAAACCTTAAAGATCCTCATTTTTGTATAATGTAATGAAATTTTATGTGATAAAAAGGTGGGATGTTGTAATTTCAATATTCTTTCTCATGCACGAGCCACTGTTAGGGAACATACACATAACCCAGTGGTCCCCAATCATCACCATTATAGTTTTTTGGTGTTTTCAACGTCAAACATGCTACGTGAAACAAGGAAAAAACCACTCCGGATCACTAGCGTAGTAGTACACGTCCAACCACCTAGTTACCCGGGTTTCCCTCTTTTGGCTCAAAAAAGTTCCACCATATATCAAATTTCATTTTAATGTGTAACACCAGTTCTAGTCCTACACACTCAAAATAGTAGTTAAGAATTATTTTCACCCTTTGTGTAATTCAATAAACCATTTAACATTCTCCTAAAACAATTTCAAGAAGTACATCCATGATTTGCACATAAAATCCATCTAAAATACACTTTTGAACCCAAATGCAAACCAAAATCACATGAAAACAGAATTTAATCCCTAAAACCATTTAATAAAATCATTTCATGAACCATAAAACAAACCCAACTGACACAACATGGAACACACACAAAAACACTCATTTTTGCCAAAAAAAAATACCCCATTTAAATCAAAAACTTAACCAATGCTTCCAAAAATAGATTTCTCACAAAAAAATGTATGTGTAACATGATGAAAATATAAATAATGTAAAGCTAACTCATCAAGGGATACTTTCACATGGAATCACCTACCTAATGTGTTGAAACCCTCAATTCCTTGTGCAAAAAAAATTCAATCGCACCACTGTTGCACCACAAGAGAGTGAAAATGAACTTAAAACCATAATATTGGACCAAGAAACTTCAAAAAACCCTAGGTATGAATCCATGGAATTTTTACATTTGGAAATTTAAGAAAAGTGGGGGAAACATTTAGGAAATGGAAGGAACTAAGAATGAAACTCACTTACTTGAGAAACTTTGATGAAATCTCCCCAAATACAACAATAGTTGAATCTCCAAGAAGCCAAAATTGAAAGGGAGGTTACAATAAGGATGATTATGTCAAGTGTGGACTAAAATGAGTGAAAAATAGTAAAAAATGAATTATTTATGAATGAAACAAATTCCCTTTTCAAATCTAAAATATTTGAGAAACATTAAGGAAATTCGCCCTAATCCGTAATGATGATAATCTCCGAAGAGAGAAAACGGAACGTGGGGGTGAGCCTAGGGGTTTTGGGATCAAGTGAGAGGTTTAATGACTAAAAAATTTTAAGACATAATTAATATATAAAATAAATAATTAATATTTTATAATCTGGAAATGGAATAATAGGTTGGCATAATGCCTGAATAAATCTCCCCAATCCACCATGATTATGATTTCTTAAGGGGTCCAAATGGATATGGTAGTTTGAATAAGAAAGGGTAGAACAAGTGGAATGTGTAATAGGAAAAAAATATTAAAAAAATTAGGAGTTATTAAAATACAAAATTTGTTATTAAATTTGGAATTTATCTCACAGTTTGGCCCAAATCATGAAGAAGCCACTCTTTTCTCAAAAAATGCCTGGGAACCCCCAAAAACAAAGCAAGAATAGAAATTACATGAAAATTGGCTTTAAAATAAGTCATTCAGGTGACAATTCCCCCCACTATAGAAAATTTATTCCCTCCAAAAGTCATCTTGAAGCCTGATCAGATAAGTGAAATAGAAACTACTCTTTGACACAAGACTTCCACTCCCATATCTCATGCTCATACATCCCATGCTGCAAGAGGACTAAAAATAGAGGAATATAATTCCCTAGAATCACTTTTTCTCGGGATTCTACAATACACACTAGTCTCTAAACCATAGATAGATCAGGTTCCAACTCAAACTCTTCCCAATTCAAAACATGGGATGGGTCTGAATTGTATTTCATTAATTGTGGGACATGGAACACATCATGGATAGAGGTCAGGTGGGAGGGAAAAGATAACTAGTATGCCACCTTAATAGTCCTAACAATTATTTCAAAAGGACCCACATATCTTGGTGCTAGCTTCATTTTCTTACCAAGACAGCGATAACCCAAGGGAGGTGCTACTTTCATGAATACCCAATCACCCATGAGAAGAGTACAATGATCAACCCCTCTAATCATAATAAGACTTTTTTCAACTCTGTGCTATCAAAAACCATCACCTTATCAACTAAACATTGTTTTAAGTATCCTGTATAATACTCAGACCCCATAGTGCTATCCCACCCACCTACACCCAATACAAAGGAGATTGACACATTCGACCATAAAGTGCCTAAAATGGTGCCATCTTTATTGAAGATTGATATCTATTGTTATAGTAAAACTCTAATATTACCAAATAGAAATCCCAAGAACAACTAAAATAAAACACACATTCCCAGAGAATTTCTTCCATAATCGGATTAACCCACTGCATTTGACCATCTGTTTGAGAGTGGTATGCCTTACTCAACTTAATTTTCAACCCTAATGCCTTCTGAAGTCCATTCCAAAAATGAGAGGTAAAACTAGGGTCCCTATCTGAAAAGATGGATGATGGAACACTATGGATCCTCGCAACTTCCTACACATACAACTGGTCTAATCCCTCCACATTGGTCAAATCTTTGATCAGAATGAAATGGGCAGATTTTTTCAAAAGATCAATCACCAACCATATAGAATTCTTTCCCCGAGGTGTACAAGGAAAGCCAACTATGAAATCCATGGAAACCTCATCCAACTTCTAGGTAAGAATGGGTATCAGATGTATCAAACTAGATATCCTTTTATGTTTTTGTTTAACCTATTGGAAATTATATCACCTTGATACAAAGTCAGCTATGTATTTTCTCATTCTTGGATACTAGAACTAGCGATGAACATCATAATACTTCTTGGTGACACCAGCATGGACAACTCATTGAGACATGTGGCTATCCTAAATCACCAACTTTTGCAGTGGAAAAGGAACCACTAAGAGGCCCTTGAAGTACAAGATAACCTTAGGGAATGAAGAACAATCAGAAGATGTCACCCCCCTCCCAATTAATAAAATACCTCAACTGCTAACATAGATCATCACTAGGTTTCTCAGAATGAATTAGCTCCATAAGAGATGGGGTTAATTGAACACTCTCCAAGAACGCACCTCCACTGTGCCCCTTGGTCTCCATATGCATCTGAGAAAAGATCCCCATCAGAGTCCAATCATCACTAGACTTCCTCAATGCCTACACTGATACTCTTATACTAAAGGCATTATCCACCATGTTACCCATAACTGGTGTATTGACGATATCGAAGATGAACCACAGAAAGTACTCTATCCAACATCACTGCCTTAGGTTAAGATCCTTCTATGAGAAGATATAGGCTAATCTCTTGTGATTATAATTGACCAAAAACTTCTCCCCAAATAGGTAATGATTCCATGTGTTCAATGCTTGAATCATACCTTCTATCTCCAAGTTGTGGGATGGGTAATTCTTTTCATATGGTCAGAGTTGGTAGGATCCATACACCACCACAAGATAATCTTGCATAAGTGCTCACCCAAGTCCCATACCTGGAGCATCACAATACACCACATAGCCCTTTCCTTGTTTTGGAAACATCAACATGGGGGAGGTATTCAACCAACGCTTCATCCCCTAAAATTATGCCTGACATTCTGGGCCCCAAACAAAACTTCACCTGCTTTTGGGAGAGTGTTTTCATGGGCATTGAAATCCGAGAGAAATCCAAACAAAACCACCTACAGTATCCTTCTAAGCCAAGGAAGCTTCTGATCTTAAACACATTTTCCAGCTACTAACATCATATCATTTCACTAATCTTCTCACGAACCAATGGAACTCCCTTCTCCATGATCACATTTCCCAAAAACGTTACCTTTCTAATACAAAAGGTGCACTTAAATAGCTTTTCATGAAGGTAGTGATCCCACAAAGGGCCCATCACAATCTGAAAATGATTCTCATGCTCCTCCTCAGATCCAAAGTAAACTAGGATGTCATCCATGAATAGCATGGAAAAAAGAGTCTAGATACTAGTGGAACACCCTATTCATGAGGTCTATAAAGACTAAAGGAGTGTTGTTCAACCCAAAAGGTTTGACCAAGTACTCAAAGTGGTTTTACCTGCTTCAGAACAATGTCTTTAGGATATCTTCCTCCTTCACCCTGAGTTGGTGGTAAACCAAATTAAAGACTATCTTAGAAAACCACTTCACACCCTTGAACTGATCAAAAAAAATCATCTATTTGGGGAAAAGGATATTTTTTTCTTGATGGTTACCTTATTTTTTTCCTGATGGTTACCTTATTTGGATCCTTCCATATTCTTCAAAAATAGGATAGGAGCAGCCCAAAGGGATACACTTAGGAGAATGAATTCTTTGGATTCCAAATCCTCGAGTTGTATCTTTAATTCCCACTGTTGTACCTCTCGTACCCCTCGTGGTTTAATTTTCATGATCACAATCACTCTCTTTTTATCTATTCTTGTTTTAAGTGTTTTTGTTGATAGGAAAAAGGTTTCCAAGGAATTGGGCCAAGAAGGACTGAAAGTGGACTGATTTTCAGTCCACCGGCCAACCGGTGGATGACCATCGGCCAGCCGATGGAGCCTGGACAGAAGGAATCCTTTCTGTCCAGACCACAGGCCAACCAGTGTCCCATCACCGGCCACCCGGTGGAACCCAGACAGAAGGGTCAGCTACTGTCTCCTCACCGGCCAACCGGTGGCCTCCTCACCGGCCAACCGGTGGAGCCTGGGCAGAAGACCTCTCCCTTTTCCAAAGCACCGGCCAACCGGTGGCCAAGCACCGGTCAGCCGATGGAGCCAGTCAAACTAGACGTTGGGCTTTGATCAGACTTGTCCACTTGACCCCCAACGTCTCCGAAGGCCTCTCCAACGGCTCCGAAGACCCCCAAAGGCCATTTGAGGGTTCCCCCTCTATAAATAAAGGACTAGGAAGCCCCGGAAATGTACGGTAGCCCACGGGAACATTTTACGATCACTTGGCGAACCTCCGGCGGATTCCTTCAAGGAACCTCAATTGCTCCAACCCATTTCGACATCCAAGGAGCACCACCATAAAAGCTTGGGAGCGCCCTTCATCATCACCAATCAATCCTTTGGCGCCCAAGGCTTCTCCTCTTACGGTTTTTCTTGTTTTATTTATTTTAAGCATCAATTTGGGTTTGTGCCTACAAACCCGTCTTTCTCTCATTCTCTCTTTGTTTGGGTTTTCACACCACCTTCAAGGTGTGAAGAGGTTAGTCAAGCCTTCCCTTTAAAAGGCTTGAGTCATAGGTGAGCTAGCCTTCACCTGTAAGAAGGCTAGTGGGTTCTTGCTCAACCATTAAAAGCAAGCTGTAATAGGTTCTAGACTACCTTAAAGTCTAGTGGGTTTCATGCTAAAACCATTAAAAAGCAAGCAGTAGTAAATCTCTCAACGGTTGAGTTGGGAGCGGAGACGTAGGCTTTGGTTTAAGCCGAACTCCGTTATCAAGTTTTGTGTCTTGCATCTTTCATTTCCGCTGCACTTTTAACTTTGATTTTAAATTGTTAATTATTTTTTAAAAGGCAATTCACCCCCCCCCTCTTGCCATCACACTCTCCACCCAACAATTTGTATCAGAGGCAAAATTTGAGTAATACCCTAACCGGTTTCAAATTCAAGATCCATTGTGATGGCTTCAACTTCTTTCTCCCCCGAAGGCTATTCCTTGGGTCATGCTACATTCTTTGATGGAACCGACTATACTTATTGGAAAACCCGCATGACCACTTTTCTTAGAAGTATAGGTTATCCTATTTATAAAATTGTCATGCATGGTTACTCTCTCTCTTCTCCCGATGAATCCAAATGGACCCAAGCCGATATTAAAAATTTCGAGCTTGATGGAAAAGCCATGAACGCTCTCCATTGCGGCCTTGATCGTAATGAATTCAATCGAGTTTCCACATGCACCTCATCACATGAAATCTGGAAACTTTTGGAGGTTACCCATGAGGGGACCAACAAAGTTAAGGATACTCGATTGGATATGTACAGTCAAGATTTTGAGTCTTTTACCATGCATCCATCTGAAAATATTACTGATATGTTTACTCGTTTTACTGACGTTTGCAATGGAAGAAAATCTCTTGGAGATGATGTTTCTGCAGAAATGATGGTCAAAAAGATCCTTTGGATCCAACCAAGCACATGGGCCCCGAAAGTCACGGCAATCCAAGAAGCAAAAGACATCAAGAACATGCCGGTCGAAGAGCTCATCAGATCCCTCATGACCTACGAGATCACCATGAGGAGGCAAGCTGAAAAGGAAGGCAAACCGATCAAAATTCCAAAGAACATCGCCTTCAAAGTTCAAAGAGAAGAAAGCTCCTCCTCCTCATCATCTTCCTCTTCAAGCTGTGATTCAGAAATGGAGAACCTTGCCCAAAAAATGCACAAATTCATGAAGAAGCACAAAAAGAAGAAATCCCGCAAGGCTCAACCCAAAGAAAAATCTGAGCCCGAGGTAACATGTTACGGGTGTGGCAAGAAAGGCCATTACAAGCCCGATTGTCCACTCAACAAGAAAAAGGACAAGCAAAAGGAAAAGAAGAAGGCATTCAAGGCCACATGGAGTGATAGCTCCACATCCTCCTCCTCCTCCTCAAGTGACAATGGTAAAAAATGCCTAATGGCATTTCATGAGGTAACCTCTTCCGACTCCTCTTCCTCTTGTTCTTCCAATTCTTTCAATCATTTATCTTATGAGGATCTCCAACATGCTAGAGATCAATTGGAGGAAGTTTTTCACGAACTTTCTTCCAAATTTGTTGCTTTAAAAAAGAATTTAAAAAAACTTTATTCCGAAAAGGAACAACTTCTCAAAGAAAAGGAGGAGTTGTCCCTCAAGGTCCAAAACCTTCCCGATGTTGATTCTATGGAATTAACAATCAAGGATTTAAGGGAATCCCTAGATAAGTTCACCGAAGGTGAACATAGCCTTTCGAAGCTCCTTGGTTCCCAATGCATATCTAGAACCACCCAAGGGCTTGGCTATTCCAAGCAAGCTTCCTCTTCCCATGCTCCTACTATTTTTGTAAGGGGGAGCTCCCAATATAAATATTGCAACTATTGTAAAAAAACCCGGGCACTTAATTTATGCGTGTGATTGCAAAAATGCCCGGTATGGAAGGCCCAAAACCATTTCCTTTAATGATGAATTTCATCGGAGAATACCCACCACTAGACAAGTTTGGATTGAAAAATCCCTTTTAGCTAGTCTCACCGGACCAAAATTTGTCTCGGTTCTAAAATCCTCTCCCCGGTGATTTGTTGTTTTTATTTAGGGGGAGTTAAGATCGTTTAAGCCTTTTTTGCATTATATTCAAAACCTTCTTTTCAAAACCTTCAATTCAAAACTTTCAATTCAGAACATTCAATTCAAAACTTTCAATTCAAAACTTTGAATTCAAATTTCAAAAATTTCAATTGGTTTAAAATCTCTATCTTGTTTTTCATTCCTTTCCCTCAATCAAGTTTTATGCCCCGTGCTATTTTGATAATCACAAAGGGGTAGAAATTCTTGGTTTATTGGGGGAGAAATATTTCTCTCATGCTTTGATTTACTTTTCAATTTATCCTTTAAAGCATGCCTTTCATTTGAATCCTTTACATTGCTTGTTTTGGTGATTGTGATCCTCAAAATAGGGGGAGATTGTTGTACCTCTCGTACCCCTCGTGGTTTAATTTTCATGATCACAATCACTCTCTTTTTATCTAATATTGTTTTAAGTGTTTTTGTTGATAGGAAAAAGGTTGCCAAGAAATTGGGCCAAGAAGGACTGAAAGTGGACTGATTTTCAGTCCACCGGCCAACCGGTGGATGACCACCAGCCAGCCGATGGAGCCTGGACAGAAGGCATCCTTTCTGTCCAGACCACCGGCCAACCGGTGTCCCATCACCGGCCAGCCGGTGGAACCCAGACAGAAGGGTCAGCTACTATCTCCTCACCGGCCAACCGGTGTCCTCCTCACCGGACAGCCGGTGGAGCCTGGGCAGAAGACCTCTCCCTTTTCCAAAGCACCGGCCAACCGGTGGGCAAGAACCGGTCAGCCGGTGGAGCCAGTCAAACTAGCCGTTGGGATTTGATCAGACTTGTCCACTTGACCCCCAACGGCTCCGAAGACCCCCAAAGGCCATTTGAGGGTTCCCCCTCTATAATAAAGGACTATGAAGCCCTGGAAATGTACGGTAGCCCACGGGAACATTTTACGATCACTTGGCGAACCTCCGGCGGATTCCTTCAAGGAACCTCAATTGCTCCAACCCATTTCCACATCCAAGGAGCACCACCATAGAAGCTTGGGAGCACCCTTCATCATCACCAATCAATCCTTTGGCGCCCAAGGCTTCTCCTCTTTCGGTTTTTCTTGTTTTATTTATTTTAAGCATCAATTTGGGTTTGTGCCTACAAACCCCTCTTTCTCTCATTCTCTATTTGTTTGGGTTTTCACACCACCTTCAAGGTGTGAAGAGGTTAGTCGAGCCTTCCCTTTAAAAGGCTTGAGTCATAGGTGAGCTAGCCTTCACCTGTAAGAAGTCTAGTGGGTTCTTGCTCAACCATTAAAAGCAAGATGTAATAGGTTCTAGACTACCTTAAAGTCTAGTTGGATTCTTGCTAAAACCATTAAAAATCAAGCGGTAGTAAATCTCTCAACGGTTGAGTTGGGAGAGGAGACGTAGGCTTTGGTTTAAGCCGAACTCCTTATCAAGTTTTGTGTCTTGCCTCTTTCATTTCCTCTGCACTTTTAACTTTGATTTTAAATTGTTAATTATTTTTTTAAAGGCAATTCACCCCCCCCTCCCCTCTTGCCATCACACTCTCCGCCCAACACCCACATCTCTATGGGTGCTATATGATACGAGGGAAGATATAATAGCTATGTTCTTGGTGACAAGTCAAATAAGAAATGCATATCCTACTCTGGGGGAAATCTTAAAAAATAATCTGGGAATACATTTAGAAACTCATATTTTACAGGAGCTAACTGACCTTCAAGATAATAACCATCATCCTCTAGCATGAGTGAAGATAACTGAAATACAATATTTTCCAACCCTAGGAGTAGAGGTCCTACACGACCTAACCAAGGATCCCATTCCCTATGAAAAAATTGAGGACATCCATCAGGTGCCGTTAAACTCACTCACCACCTATAGAAATAGATGTGTGCTTAAAAGTGCACTAACCAATTCATGTTGAGGATTAAGTCAAAAATATTCATATCCAAGACCAAGAGGTCGCACTCAATCTTTAACCCAGAAAGAGTAAGTTCACATGACAAGAACCTGAGACCCTACTCCTTCTTCTTACCCATAGACATCACCAACTCCATCAAAACAGATAGAAAATCAATTATAAAATTTAGCATGCTCATAAAACAGGCAGAGATAAAAGAAACAGAAGCACCAGTATCTAAATTCGAAACAACTGTTGAAAATGAAATCATGATGGTACCTCGAACTATCAAAGGCCCCATATATAATCTCACTGGTTCCTGTTCCATAGCATGAATATGTCTACTATCTTCTTGATAATGGACAGCCACTTATTACATTGTCCTGAAATGGCTCTACTGAGAAGACGATTTAGCCCTTCCACCACAACCAGGAAACCGAGATCCCCATATCCTTGATATCTCTGAATGAGCTGACACATCAATGCAAGCCACTAATCCTTCCCCCATTCTAGAGTGGATGTTCAATCCTAAAAAACACTACAAGTGTCTCATACCTCCAAATTGATAGAAAGTCTTCGAAGGAAATGTGCATGATGGTCGGGTGTGCCCTAGCCTCCTGCACTGGTGGCATACAACAGACCTTGCATCAGATGCCACTAAAGAAAACTTCCTGGAAGGTTGTCCTGAACTACCACCTCCTTTATAACCCTTCCCCACCTGCTTTTGTTTATCTCAAAATAATTTCCACTGCCATCACTGACACTACTCCAGAGAAACAAGACCTTCCCTTTGGTCATTCTCTACCATACAAGCCTGATCAACCACATCAGCGTAAGTCTTTAACTTGATCAAGAATACCATGGAATAGTTATCTTGCCACAAACCCCTCTCAAACATCTGAACCTTCTTTTTCTCATTGGAGACCATTTTTGAAGCATACCAGACCAGCTTAGAAAATAAATTAGCATACTCCATCATGGAATGTCCCCCCAGAACCAGCTTTATAAAATCTCGGAATCTAGAATATGGCATGACTTCAGGGGCATAATGGTTGTTGAAGGTAACATTGAAGTCCTTCTTGTTCTCTATTCATTATTCTTGGCTTAAATCACTAATTCACACCCCCCTTCAATTGGGACCCTCTAATAGAAAAGTGTTAGACTTCACTGTAACCTCCTCAAGTGTGTCAAGAATCTTGAACATGGGCTTGATCTTCTCAAGCCACTCTTCTGATACCTGGGGCTCTGTGCTACCTCAAAAAGTATGAGACTTTTCTTTTAGGAACTATTGCACATTTTTCTTCTTAGGACTAGACTCCTCTTCCCTAGATGGAGTAGGGGTAGTATGTACTCCATGTCCTTGGGCTTGGACAGCCCTAACCACATCTACTACCATCCATTGATCAATCAGTTATGGATAACTATCTCCAGCATCCTCTCATGGGTGCGTGTGAGCTTTCTAGGGAGGCATGTTGCTACACAAGGCAAAAGTCAAAAATGAAATAATTAGTAAAAAATTATGTAAATTTTTATCAATTACATAAAATATAAAGAAGTCAAACACATCACAAAAATGAAATAAAAAACCACTTCACCCCCACCTAATGTCTACATGAAGTCTTTATCCCGCACGTCCCACCTAGAAGAGAAGTCAAAAAAACTATCCCAACATCTCATGGAGACTAATGGTTTGTCATGAGAGGTACTATCATGATAGCCTACTCGTAACCAAAACTATAAGTCCCGATATTCCAAGCTCTTGTCTGGCCAGAATCACCAAAAAATAATTATACGACCCAAAAAGATAAACTTGGCTCTAATTCCAGTTCGTCACGAACCATATTTTCTCTCCTTCAAAACGGGCGCCCGACCCGTCCTGTGGAAAGTCCTTAAGGGCGTTTTCTATCCCCATAGGCTGTAACAAATGCCCATGTATCATAAATAATGGGTTGGGAAAGATTTACCTGAGTTAGGATACATAAAACAACCAATAATAAAGAATATACTGAATATTAAAATTCATTCCCAACATGAATTAATTAAAATTCAGAACTAAATACAAGGTTTTAAAGAAGACACAAGAGGTCCAAAATTAAAAATCCTTAAATAAAAAACATCCCAAGAACTGTCACATGACATGGGGTCATCACCCGCGAGTCGTCTCCACAACACTGCACCACGGAAGCAACTAACAACCCAAACTGTCATCTCCAAAGGACTTTCACTAACCTGTGTCAAAAATAATCAATTCTACTTACACCCAAAGTTGTAAGTGGGGTGTGATCATAAGACCAATAAGATACCACCAAAATAGATTCCACATGATAAACACCATAAGATAAAATCCTTGCCTATTTTTATAACAAGAAATGGTAGCAACGATTTCTAAAGAATGTAACATTTAAATGAAATAATTTTTCAAGGGTTAACATTAAATAATGAACAATTTTAAATAAAAAATGAATTCCCTTGAATTTTTCATCCAAATATTCCATAGTCTTATGGGAATAATAAGTTTTCAAGGATCCCTAAACACAGAAACACCTCAAGGCATTAGTTAGTTGTGAGCCCCTGGTACCTCATATCTTAGTGTGAAAGTAACCATATTAATATCCATTATCATGCATGAGCCACTAGTAGGGAACATACCGATAACATATTGGTCCCCCGTCATCACCATTATAGTTTTTTTAGTGTTTTCAACGTCGAACATGCTAAGTGAAACAAGGAAAAAACCACTCTGAATCACTAGCGTACTAGTACATGTTCACCGACCTAGATACCTAGGATTCCATCTTTGTGCTCAAAAAATTTCCAAATGCTATCAAATTTAATTTTCACATAAAACATTTATTCTAGTCATACACACTCGAAACATCATCAAAAAATGATTTTTCACCCTTTGTGTAATTCAATAAACCCATTAACATTTTCATAAAACAATATCAAGAAGTACAACCACGATTTTTCACATAAAATCCATATAAAACCCCACTTTTGAAGCCATATGCATACCAACACCACACCAAACAAGAATTTGTATCCCTAAACCATTTAGTAAAATCATTTCGTGAACTATAAAACAAACCCAATTGATACAACATGGAAGACACACAAAAACACTCATTTTTGCACAAAATTGCCATAATAAAATCAATCACCTAACCAATGCTACCAAAACATGTATTCACACCAAAAAATGGAAGAGGAATATGATAAAGATATAAATCAAGAAAATATAACTCATCAAGGGATTCTTACACATGTAATCGCCTACCAAATGTGTTAAGACCCTCAATTGATTGGGTGAAACATCAATCACACCACCGCCACACTACAAGGGAGTGAAAATGAACCTAAAACCACAATATTTGACCAATAATCTCAAAAGCAAACCCTAGATATGAAACCCTAGCTTCTGGACATTTGTAGATTCAAGAAATGTGGGAGAAACCTTATGAAAATGGAAGGAACTATTAATGAAACTACCTTACTTGAGAAACTTTGAATAATTCACCCAAAATACACTAATATTTGAATCTCCAAGTATCCAAAATTAAAATGGAGGTTCTAATAAGGCTGATAAGGTCATGTGGGGACTGAATTTGGAGAAAAGGAGTAAAAATGAATGACTTGTGAAAAAAACAAATTCCCTTTTCAAATCTAGCCTATTTGAGAATCCTTGATTAAATTATCCCTAATTTGCGATGACGATGAAATCCAAAGATTGATAATGGAACATGGGGGAGTGCCTAGCGATTTTGGTCTCGCGTGAGAGGTGGAATAACAGAAAAATGTTAAAAAAATGAATGAGATATAAAATCAATAAATTATTCTTTTTTAAATCTAGAAATGGGCTCACAGGTTGGAAAAATTCCTGAATAAATCACCCAAATCAACCATGATTATTAGTTCCTAAGAATAAAAAATGAATATGGTGGTTTTAATAGGTTTTTCTAGGCCATGTGGGGAGTGGAATTGATCAAAAATATTGAATAACAAAGTAGTTATAAAAGATATTGTTTTTAAATCTGGAAATGGGCTCACGGTTTGGCCCAAATCTTAAAGAAACCGCCCATTTATCCAAAAATGCTTGGGAAAATCCCATAAAAAAAGTAATAATAGAAAGTACCTAGAAATACATTTAAATTAGTAATGGATGTGAAAACCTTTAATTGAAAAAATTATTAAATCATAAATCTTCAATGAATTATTTAAATAATTATAAATGGTGATGACACTCACTATGATACCACATGAAGGATCTGAATGTAATAGAAGCATGGTGGTTGGGAGGGACCCAAATTTCCTTTTCCATAATCGATGACCAATTTGGGATCAATTTGATGATAAATTCTAATATACATGGATTAATATCAAAGATATAGAACAAAGAGGAAAAGGGTGACGGGTCCTAGAAAAAAGATCTTGCGCATAATGTTTATAATTAATTTAAATAATTTTGGAAGAAATTAAATTCATATACCATTGGTAATTTCTTCATTGATGATGTTGATATTTCAGAATAACCCTTCTGTATTGTCTTGTTGTGCTTGCAAGTATCTAAACTATAATCCCTCTTCCAGTGATCCACACGTGTTTTGATGGCCTCTGATAAACATAACTCATTCTCAGAGTGCTAGCGTAGAGAATAGAGTGTATTTCATCAGTCATTCTTGATCTCTTATTCTTAGGTCTTAAAGAATTTATCTCAGTCTTGAGATTGGAGAGGAGAGGATTCAAGAGAGAAATTTTTTTGGCTCAACAATTCTCTCACCATGGGCAATTCCTTTTATTATGCTAAATGGAATGATAGACATACCTGACTATTTAGAGACATGAGATTTCGGTTACAATATTTAATTATGTAATAACAATTAAATACATTCATAACCTTATAGAAATCCCATTTTACATAATAATAAAAACAACACCATTATTCATAGTGCACGAACTTGGGTAAAAATGTATCATAAATGAAATCCAGTGCCACATAATGATAACAACATTATTATTATTATTTTTATGCCAACTAGTTAAATAGTTATTACCATCTTGTGAATAATTAGTTTACTACCAAACCAGTCATGGTCAACTCAAACTCCACTTCCAGTTATTGAACACCCAAATAAATTAATAAATAATATATTTTCATAAATAAATATTTTATTTACAAATTAGTAAATAAATATTTATTAAATGTTCAATAAAATAAATAAATATAGTTTTTTTTATTTATCTGGTCATTTTAACATGAATAAAATTATTCCATGGTCTTGAGAGTAATATTTACTCCATTAATTAAATTCAAATAGAATTTAATCGAGACCATAAGAAATACTAAGTGTGTGATCCTCTAGGATTATTTCTCATTGGCATTAGGTGATTTTTCCTAAAGTTCAAGAATATTGTCTAGCAAGATGTTATGGAACCCAAGAGAAATAACTTAAAGTCACAATGACAACATCCACATATGAATGATCATTTTCTAATATAATCCCTTTATCTAAATATCTCATCATGAAGTTTTAATGAAAGTGTCATTAACCTGTTTTCTTGATACGTCTTTATTTGACTACCTAAAATAAACTCATAATTACACTATGGACATGGAAATTTGGGTGACGGTTCTATTTCAATCAAAGGGCTGAGATATTAACTTCCATAAATACAAGGTACAAATCCTTCCTCAACTTATCCATTAATAACATGTCACTCAGGAGGCACCCAATGTACACTAATTCCCACTAACATATAGAGTGATGGTTTTTGTGAGAAAATAAATGTGGGAAATTCATGACACACATTAATTATGATCTTAAATTATAAGGACCATTACACACTCATAGATAAAAATATCTGATGACACCAAAACAAGAGGAATTCTTATAGGCAGTTCTGTTCTCATAACCTTCCATCTTGGATATTACCAAGTGGGAACTTCAAGAGATGAAGTCTCATATTCTTATGAGTAGTCGCAACTGATAGTAGGTATACTATGTGTATCTTCAATGTATATCAACCAACTGTGAAAATATATTTAAGAATATTCTCATAGCACTTAAAGGTTCTCATCATAGTGGGGAACTGTAATGGCATTTTCAATGCGACAAATACCATAGGACATTATTACATCATAGTCATGCAGAAAAATGAAAATTATGTAATAAGATGTTTAATATTAAATATTCATGTAATAAAAGTACAAACATTTTCTTCTAGGACACAAACTCTAAAACTTCCTTTCCTTCTATGTTGTTTCATCCTCTTTTTCCATCCCAAGAACCATCCTACCTTCCATATATCGCATGCCCTTCACCTTAAACCATCATTGCGATCCATTTTTGGTTCCGTGAGCCACTCATTGTACGATTCTTGCTGTCAGGTATGTGGCCGCAATCCATTCCCCAACATTGTATGTGGCCCATGTCCTGGGGTACCCAGTTGCGTTATTTTTCTTATTTTCATCACAGTTCTTCATACCATTCACTCTTATGATGAAATCATTCCTTTTCCAACATCAAACTCCTAATTTTGAGACCCCAAAATTTTGAAAACAATGGGAAATTATGCCACCTTAAAAATCATCTTTTGGAAGACACCAACCATACTTATTCATGACCATCTATCATTTTCAACAAACACAATCCCACCCCAAACATATTGAGAGGACACATTGAGATATTTTTTCCTCAAAAATACCCCCAATGGGTTTGTTGACAACTCTTCTCATAAAAATTCTTCATATTTTGTTACCTTGTTAAGGATCTTTCCTTCTCAAATCAGTATTCACTTCATGTGATTAAGATAGCGATCATAGATTTACACAACACATAATCTAAGCCCACAAGAGTCATGTTCTAGATGAGAAACAAGAGTAGTATGAAAATTTAATCAATGAATTACTTCATTCCTGAAACTGACTCTTGAAACCAATTAACTTATTTCATTATAAACCTTAGCTTTAATGATATATGTCCATTAATCAATCAATTCTAGCATTGTAAAATTTAATTCTCCCTCAATCGTGCTACTTCTCTAAAAAAATATCATATCAACTTCAACTTCAACTCCCCCTATCTCTCTACTCCACTTAATAGCTTCTATTTATGCCTTTTCTCCCCCTAGAATAGTCACATCCCCCCATTTCAACAAACCCAAAAGCCACTTCATGGTTGTCAACAACATAATAAAGAACACAGATCAGTACACTAGGGAATAACATGCCATACCTATAGGAGAGGGGGTCACCTGACCACACTTTTTCCTGTGCAGGGAGTCAAATGGTATCCCAAAGCTAGTCAATTCATTTCAAATTTTTCTTTTGGTAAGGCCTTAGTAAGAATATATACAACCTTTTTTCTATTCGTACATACTCCAACTTCACAAGACCTTGATCCACCTTCCCCATGATAAAATGATATTTGATTTCAATGTTCTTTGTCCTTCAGTGATGGACTATATTGTTTCTATGATTTATAGCACTTGAATTGTCACTTTATATTCTGATCAGAGATTTCACTACAACTCTCATATCCTCAAGTTGCTGCTTCATCCACAATAGTTTTGTTCATGCTTGAGTAGTTACAATATATTCTGCTTCTATAGTGATCAATGAAATGAAATCCGATTTCTTTCTCAATAAATAAATACATAATCATCCAAGATAGAAGGAACCTCCATATTTTTATTTTCTATCATCTAATGATCTAGAACAATATTCATATGTATATCCCAATAACTCTAGATATGATTTTTCGTTATACATTATACCAAAATCCATTCTTCCCATGATATACCAAAACATTATTTTCACATCAATCATGTGGATCTCCCTGGTATTTCTTTGATATCTCGCTACTTGGCATGTGGAAAATACAATATAAGGCCTTGTCATTATTTGGTATAAAAGACTTCCAATAATTTGTTGCTATTCAATGATATTAACTACCATGCATTCATTATCCTGTGACAGTTTCAACCGGGTAACAACCAGAGTCTTCATATCTTTGAAATTATTCATTCTAAACCTTCTCAAAATGTCCTTGGAATGTTTATATTGAGAAATGAATGTGACATTATTTCCTTGTGTTACCTAGAAACCAAGGAAAAATGATTGTTCACCAATCATTGTCATTTCAAACTCACTTTTAATGAATTAAGAAAACTTTCTACATTGTGCTTCATATGATCCAAAAAATATTATGTTATAAATACAAACCCGCACAATCATCCTCTGATTAAATACATTGTTGTAATATATATTTTAATCAACTCCACCACTCTGGAAACCGAGCGTCATCAAAAACTAGTCAATCCTTGAATACCATGCTATTGGTGCTTGAATCAACCCATATAAAGATTTATTCAGTAGAAAAACATTGATCACCTCTTCATGAATGAGAAAACCATCTGTCTTCTGAATATAAACATCTTCTTCCAATACTCCATTCAAAAATACAAACATATCATTCATCTAAAAAACCATGAACATTCTTTGTACTAATATGACTGAGAATAATCTAATGGTATCTAGTCTCACAATTGGTGAAAATGGTTCATAAATGTCAATACCCTCTATCTGAGAGTACCCTTTTTCACACAAGTTGAGATTTATTTTGAATCACAACACTATCATCATTCATTTTGTTGTAAAAGACCCATTTCTTCCTTATAAAAATCTTGTCTATTAGTCTTGATACAAGCTCCCATGTTTGATTATTTTCAATTTGGTCAATCTCTTTATACATATCTTGAACATAGTTTTCATCTCCAGCAGTTTCATCAAAAAATTTAAGTTCCACCTATGATAATTAAGATACTTTTTGTAGATTCTTCATTATACTTGTCTGTACTAGTGCTATCTGATCACCAATTATGTCGTGCATATCAATTTCAAATATTCTCACCAGACTCTAGGTAGAAACAAAATTTTCATCATCATTTAAGTCTTCTACTAAATCAACCTTTGGAGCTGGATCATCTCCTAACCTCCTCATCTCTTCATCACTATCCTCCAGAGTATGATCATGTATTTGCTGAATATTTTGTTCATCCTTTACCATAATCACATCATGACATTCAAAAATATTTACTAGACACTTATTGAATCATTTATATGATTTTATTTTCTTTGGGTAGCCAAGAAATATCCATTTATACACACGGGATTCAAACATAATGTGTTACTCCTTATTAAGAATGAAACATTTACTTTCGAAGACTCGAAATTACTTCAATGAAGGATTCTTTCCATACCATAACTCAAATGGAGTTTTCCCTTATTTTAGACAAATTAAAGCTCTATTTTAAGTGTAGACTATTTTCATTACAACTTCTTTCAAAAATTTCATTGAATGGCCTTTCTCAATGAGCATTGTTCTGGCCATGTTGTTGACAATCCAATTTCTCCTCTCAATTAATCCATTCCATTATAGAGTTCTTACAGCTAAAACTTGATGGCTTATCCCATGTTTCTTGAGATAATCCTTCACTTGGTTGTTTGTAAACTCTATTTCATTATCTATTCAAATCATCCAAATTTTCTGACCAAGCATCATTTCACATTCCCTTCGATATCCTACAATGAAAATGGACAGTTCGGATTTGTGGGTGATTATTGAAACCCATGCCATTATTCTATAATTATCAATAAAGAGAGCATAATATCTCCGCCCATCAACAGACCTTGGCGAAATTTCCCCAAACAATTCAATATGAAACAACTCAAAAAACAAGTTCACATTTTATCCTTTAGATTATATGTCTTTCGAATGATCTTTTCTTGTTGTCTTAAATCACACATAAGAGTACGATCGAGTGATAAACTAGAGAGATTTTGAGAAGCATCATATTTCAGCAGATCATCCAAGGTCGTTTGGATTATGTGGTTGAGATTCATATTCCATAACTTGTTTTCTTCATCCTTAAGCAGAATGAACATAGCTTATTCTCTACTCATGTGGTAGATATTCTTTTTTGTATGCTTTCCCTGCAACACAAAAACAATATCCTTTTCCTTGACGATACATATTTTCATGGAAAAACTTCTGGCATGCCCTGAGTCACACAATTGACTAACACTAAGAAAGATGAGACAAATCCCTTCAATAACCAATACATATGCTCATCTCATGTCCATTCCTCTAAACATAGACTTCCCTGATCCAATAATTTCCAGGCCCTCATAATTTCCAAATCTTACAATACATTCTTTATTGTACCTATTTCCTGTCACTAGATCCTCATTCCATGTTATATGGGAAGTACATCCACTATCAACAATCAATATCCCAGCATGATCTGATGACATGAACATAATTTATGAAACCACTTCCTACTCGGTCCTTTAATTTCTGACACAATTCATTGACTTCATTCCCAAAATAGAATGATAATGTTGATCTTCCTTGGTATATGATGAATCAACTAAAACATGCAAAGTTACAAATTGATTTTGAATTTTCATCTATCTTGATGATACATTTGGCTGCTTCTTATGAACAAATTTAGTCTTCTTGATGTGAAATATATTCCCATTAGTCTGAGTCCTTTACACAGGAAACAAAGACCATCAAATTATGACTAGGAATATTAAATTCTTTACAACCACTTCTTTTGTTCTTGTTCCATTTGGTAACTCTTTTCTAAGGAACATACGTTTTGAGAGTGTCCCATATTACCACATCAATAGAATTTTTGTGAGGTACATTCCAATGTGTAAATGATTATGCATAAGTTTTATCTTGGGTTCTCTGAATCTTTTGATTCTGATTTCTACCCAAATCAATCTTTAATCTTGGATTGGGTGCTTGTGGTCTGAATTGAATAGTAAGTGCATTCTATTTTACATCATGCCCCATACAATCCTTATCATTCAAATTCGATTATTGCTCCTATTCTGGTAGACTACTCTACTCAAATTTTATCTTCTTTATTTCCTATATGATCTTCTTTCTTGATGTCTAACTGAGACATAACAATTTCTCCTCATCTTTAATTTTTCACTATAGACCAAAAATTTCCATTCTAGTTCATTGATATGTTTTATTCGATCTTTTCCAATTTCAATCAAACTACCAATTTCTATTTTCTGTTCTTCAATTTCGAGTTTTTACTCTACCACATTTTTTATGATTTCTGGCATTGAAGACCACATTTGTTCAATTCATACCTTTAGCTCAGAATTATCTTCTTCCTGGTGCTGCATATAGATTTTTTCATCATGAACAACTTTGTTAACTTCCTTTGTTTTGGTTCTCAAAATTTCTATCTCTATAAGGTAAGCTTCTAATTCTTCCTGAAGATCATATCTTCCTTCAATTTCAACTTCTTCATTGTAACTTTCTTCTCTTGTTAATTAATTTACAAAAACAGCCACCATATCATTTAATTTATAATCCTTGTAGTCCTCAAACTCTTCTACCTTAGATTCCTCTGAACATTCATCTTCTTTTGAAATTATATTCTTCTTTTTGAATAACATTCCCTTAGTACTTCTCATACCTTTCATATTTGATGAATACTTCAATTTAGAAATTTCATCATTGATTCCACTGTCAACATAAAACTTCTTAGGACACTTTACTACAAAATTACTAAGCCTTTCGCATCAAAATCATGAAAATAGAAGTTTACCTTGGAACTTCTCTTTTCCCCATTGTATATTTGAGTAGAAAAATGACATGACATCATCCAAATTGTACACCTCAAGACTATCTTCTACAAGGAGATTCTCCATGGACTTGAATTCCACTTCTTTGGACTTACCATTTTCCACTACATCATTATCATTGTTTCTCATTTAATATGTTAAAATTGTACTGTGTAGGTTATCCAATGTCGTCTCTTTCAGGTATTTTTCATCTAATACTAAATTTTAGGATTAAACTGTGGTGTAAGTTACCTAAATATACATTTCAAAGTCTTTATATATTTAATGACTTATCCAACACCCTACATGTCTTTTATAATATCATTTACCCTATCGGAGAATGCATCAAAAGTCTCATTGGGTCTCGTTATGGGATCCCCGTATTTGTTCCATAGAACCCGCAACATTTCTTCTCATACTTTTGTGTCACCCTCATAAATGTGGAATAATTTTTTCCACAAAGCATGTGATGTTTTACAAGACATAAACTTCATACAAATTTCATTTTGTAGGGATCCATCAAAATCATTGATTCTTTTAGCATCAGTATCCAATTCTCTTTTTCTTCTGATAAAGAACCACTATTGTTGTTAGTTGTTATTCCATGAATAGCTATTCTAAATACATCCATTCCTAATGATCATAATTCGTGATACATATGATTCTCCCATAGTTTAAAGTTATTTCTATCAATAATTTTAATTATATTATAATTTACCACCTCCATTTATTCTTCTGAGAGAGAACAACTGACTTTCAACCATTCGATCTGATCAGGGTATGATAGATTAAAATTTATTCCCCTTCAGATATATTTTCATCCTTAAACAAAATTATATTCTCTCTCATTCCTGTTGAAATGTATGAAAGGAATTTAAATCATTCACAAGACATAGTAATTTTTACTTGGTTCACCCTCACTGGGCTACGCCCAAGGAGCATACAATGAAGGTGTGTCAATGTACCAAATTCACTAAGGATTACTGCCAATAATGAGTACAAGGTTCAAGGTAGATATTTTATTCCTAGGATAACTATCTTTATAAGGTTTTGGGTATAATCATTGCATTATGAAGGGTCACTCCCTATGCCTCTTTCTCTAGATCACTATCGGTGGAAAGGGTCACCATCTTCCTCTTCCTTTCCTCACTACCCTTGGAAAGGAATCCACTCATTGTTTATAGAATTATAGGTCAAACACAGTTTATGGACTTGTATGTCCCATCATTTCTATGAATTCATTTATCATCAACTATAGGTAGATTCTCTTTTGAATTCCCCTTTTCAGCCGCAGATGAAATCCACCTTTCTGCATACTATTAGGTAACAGAAATGGCTTTCTCAAATTTATTTGAATCTTTTTCATGCCTTCTAGTTTTTTCATAGAACCACTTTCTCTTCACATATTGTGTGTAGTAGGTTTCCTAGTTTGAATTCCTCCTCCACTTACAGATTATTCTTCCGTGAACCACTGTTGCTTCTGTGATCCTCCCTCCATCAACAGGCTACCTTTACCAATATTGTTGGGTACTGACTATGCGTACTGACTCCACAAATCTCCTCTGTAGACCACTTTTTTGAACCACATAATTCCGATAACTTCCCACAGAGTTCATCCTTTGGTGTACGGCTTCTTCTTTGTGGATCTATTCTTCTTTTGCGAGCTATAGTGCCCTGAAAAAACCTTTGGCAATTCCTTCAGCACGAACCACCTCACTTCATAGAATATTCCTCAAGAACCACTTCTCCTTAGAAGAATCTCATGTGTTTCATGCCTTCTTACTCTACATACAACATCCTTCTTCCTACATGTACCACATCCTTTGTGGGATATAGTTTCCCGCAACTACCTTTGGTGGAATAGCTTCCATGTGAACCACATCATCCCTCTCAAAATTTTCCCTTGTGAAATTCTCCTTCACGAAATTCTTTTAGAATTCATCGAATTACCAGAGAAAATATATTCTCTAAAGAAAATTCTTCTCACCAATAATCAGTGGAATTAGCTCTCTTTATATAGGAAAATATTTCCACTTAATCTACTAAATTGAGATTTATCAAATCATTAGTGTAGCATCACCTTCACTGCATACTAATTATTCCACCGCTTCTTCCACTATGAATCGAAAGCCTCCCACAAAACATTTTTCATATGAAATCCATTTACATCCTTTTCTCCTACATGACACCATCATATTATTCCATCCCATGAACCATCCTTCCTTCCTCATACTGCATTTCCTTCACTGCAAACCATTACCAAAAACCATTTTTGGTTCAACAAACTGCTCTGCATATTGTTCTCATGGTCTAGTACTCGGTTGCGAACCATTCCTAGACATGGTATGTCACCCATATCCTGGGGTACGCAGTTGCCTTATTTTTCATATTTTATTCACTGTTATTTATACACTTCAATCCTATGATTAAATCCTTCCTTTTCCAACATCAAACTCTTGATTTCGAGACCGAAAATTTTAGCAAACACTGGGAAACAACACCACCTTAAAAACATTCTTTTGAAAAAAACCATCCAAACAGATTCATTGTCATCTGGCTTTTCCAACAAACACAATCATGCCCAAAACATATAGAGAGGCCATATTGAGGTATTTTTTCCCCAAAGTTCATTTAAAACTGTACAACTTCTTTTTCAAAGAAAATGTTTTTCTTTATAAATTTTTAGTATTATTAAAGAAGTTATTTCCAAATGGAAAGTTTATTATCCTATATATTTATTTAATGACCTATTAATGGTATTTCTATTCATTAAATAAAACAATCATTGATTTCACTTATGATTTACTAGTAATATGATCCAAGGATACCATAATTATTTTGTATTTGTATGGTGTGTGTTTATGATGAAAATATGTTTATGAAACCCATTTCTTTTATGTGGGTTGTTCTATAATGAAAAGTTTATGAAACCCATTTTTCATGGGTTATGATATGATGTAATTTTATTGAAACCCATTTGATTTTATAGGTTCTGGTATGATGAATTATTTATTATATTATGGAAAACATATGTATGATTTTTATTATATGATAGGTGGGACCTATATCTCCTTTCAATGCATTGGGTTAAGAATGATATCTTATTAGATAAATAGAACATGATTGGGGATTGAACCCACTTTAGTATGGGACTATGTCCACTATGATAGTCTTGGGATAAAACCTTGACTACTATGATAGTTTTTAGACTGAACTCATTCCACTATGATAGCCTTGTAAATGAGCCATTACTAATAGGGAAATGATTTTATAATCTTGTGTGTATGCCAAAAATCAATTACTTATGCCTAATTTAAGATTTCATGGTTAATATTCATTGATTCCCTTATCATTATTATATTATGAACTACCAATATTTATTCCATGACTTAGGATTATGATCTTTGATATGAATTTTATGGTTTTAAAGAATTAAGTTCATGTTGTTATGCACTTATGCTCATGTTATGCTTATATAATCATTGATTTCTCCATTATTTACCCTTGTTGGGCATCTGTTCTCACTCTTTTTTTATGTTTCCTTTATGTAACACCCCAAATCCAGTTACCTAGAGTCAGTGCATTATTACATAACATTTTCATGTTACAAGAACTCATTTCCCGAAAGACTGATCAGTTTAGTATCATTGGAAACAACATACAAACATAAGTTCAACATCAAAACTTGAAAAGAAATAAAACACTAATTTCTTCCATTAGAAACATCCTAGCCTCTTAGATTATGCCTGAAATTCACTCATACCAAACTTCTTCATATCCTCTGAAAATGAAACCTAATAAAGGGGTGAGCTCAAGCGATCAGTAAGGGTAAGAAATACAGTGGAAGATAACATAAACATTGTGAATGATCAATAATTCAAAACACATGCCTTTAAAAATAATAAACATGAACACATTATGGAAGGAATATGAGCTTAGTAAATAATTCCATAATAAAACATAGTCATGGGTATTCTACTACTCGAATAACCACATGAACCATCATTATTATTTTCATATTGTGGGAATGTATAATGTCGTATATTCTGAAACATTTTGTCAAGGCCTTGTCCAAGACGTATAAAAATTATTAGGCCCTCGGCCAAAACCATATATCAAATTGGGAAAGGCCTTAGCCAATTCCATGCTTAATTATCTCATGAGAGCTACCAATGCACTAAGGATCTATAGAGGGCGACACCCATCATATACTAAGTCTAATACATTCCTCATATGAAAAGGTCGAAACCTAACATAAACATTCGTATTAAAACAAGTATACAAAATGTCAATACATTAACCATAAAACATGAATGGTATAAAAATAATACATCCACAATCAAACATATCACAAAACATTCAATACAAAATGGAATATTTTTATCATAATAAATCAACTTCAAACAAATTTAAAATCCATAAAAGGATATTGACATAGATGAAATGAAAACTATTTGAAAGAAATACCTCTTCATATTTTGAAACCATTTAAGAGTCACATAATTATAAAAGAAAACACTTATTTTCAAAATATTATTGTAAGATTTTAAGGGAATTGTTTATGATGCTTTAATGGTGGAAAATAGCCGCACCCACCATATAAGTTAAAAGAACATTCTTACCTTAATTTTATCGAAAAGGCCATAAAGTACCTTGTTTGGAAAACGACGGAAAGATTCCTTTAAAAACATATAAGGTCAAATAAGGGAATAAATGAATTTAAACCATAGTCTAGTAAATTGTAAATATGTTTTGAAATACATTTTTATGAAAACATGGATGTGGATGATAAATAGGTCCCAATATATACTTACGTAAAAACAACTTCGGATAATAAAGATATTGTGAAATTAACCTTTACCTTGTACTTTTACTTAGTCGATGGTATTTTAACATCTTGTATAATATTTAAAACATTTTTATTAAGTTATAAAATAACTATATACATAAATATGATATCATATATGATCCTCTAATATTGCTTTGTTAATAATATTTTAGTAGTATCATCGTTTCGGGTGTTAAATGATTCATTTTACATTATATTCTTGGTTATGTAAGCCATATTTGTTATGGATAGGATGTATTTGATTAATATAAAGAATGATATTATGTTCATAAAAATTATTTCTAATCATAAAATGAAAATTATTCTTGAATGATTACAATGGGGAAATGAATCTCATCGAGTTCAGGGAGACTTTAATTCGTACGTATGCACAAGCGACAATATCATTATATTGATGGTGAAATCATATATAATTTGATGGTATATCATATATATAGAATAAATAACATGTTATATTTATTATTTTTATCTGTTATACACATTATTATACCCATCCAAATAATGAATTGTTTGAATAACAAACTACCCCCCGACGTGGAGACGGTAAGCCATACGTATACACATATGGCGACTTTGTTATCCATATAATGGATATAATAATTAATATGGTTGTACCATTTTTATAATAAAATCACAGTATATAGAAGATACTAGATTTATTATTTTTGAATGGAAGCAATAAAAAAGAGGAAGTGGAAGAAGAAAAGAACTTGAAAGACGTGATGAAATATTTACCTCTTCTTCGGGTTCTTCCTTTTGATTTGATCTAAAGGGATCCATAGGTTGGCACTATGACCAATGGAAGGCCTCTAGTATGAAGGGAGTAAATTTTGGAGGATATTTGGGAAGGTTTTGGCCAATCCAAATGGCTTTGGAGGTGTGAAATTAAGATAAGGGGAACTACCTTTTTATAAGAGAGGTGAGGGTCATTTTAGGGAAATCTTGAAATATTATTTTATAATAAAATCATTTTCGGTTTCTAATGGCTCAAAAATGATTTATTTAGGGGATAATGTGGGTATGGATCAAAAAACTCTCATCCAATAGGTTTTTTACAGGTTTAGGTTACCATATTAACCTTATCTTTTAGATTTTACTCTTAAATAGTTTGATATTTACCATGTCTCTTGGTATTTTTATATTATATGGTTAGTAAACATACTATAAATAGACAATCTAACCCCAAGTAATTAATTATTAATATATATAACTTTTATTAGTCTTTTGGACAAAACTTATATTTTTATGAATATTATATCAATCAATAATATAGTTTGTGTTTTAAAAACTCAATTATGTCAATTTTGACACTATTTAGTATTTGAATTTTTTTTGAAAGCCATTAAAACTTTATAAATTCGAATAAAATTTATTTAGACAAACCTAAAATTTTATATTAACCTATAAAATTATATTAATTCATCATAAGTATCAATGTACATTTATTTGTATATTCATAATATCAATTATTTTAATATTTCATTAATAAGGTAATTACTGCATCATCATTGTGTCATAAATAAATTAAATTATTTAATTTCTAAAAATTATAAATAAAATAACATTATGTAGGAAATATTTTTAGCTTTATAAATTATATTTTTAGTTCATTTTATATTGTGTGTAACCCTATATTAAAAATGGTTTAGTTATTAATCATTAAATTTATCTCTTTTAACTCTTCTTTAAATAAAATAATAATAAATGTTCTATTCTAATCCAAGTAGTCCAAACAAGTTTTTATTTTATTCCTAATGCTATTTTTGGTCAAATTAAACTTATCTAATAGAATTAGGACATGTTTTAGGGTAATTATGATTTCATTTTTACCCTAAATTACCCTATTTACTTTTAATTATGGTAAATAAAATTAAAAAGTTACTATTCACCAAAAATTATATTCATCTTATTAAACCAAATTTTACATACTGATATTAACTCTGTCTCTTGGATTTTTGAAATTCAACTCATAGAAGTAGACAAATTATGTTTTATGCAAATTTTCAAATGCTCATAGGGGGTGGGTAAAAGACAGTAAAAATTTCAATAAAATTTTTATATATCTAAACTTATTATAAAATGACACCAAAGAATTAAATTGAACTTATATTGGTATTATGTATCTATTTTGACCTAAAATAAATTTAAATAATATAAATAATTATTAAATAAAAAGTTAGTTTTAAACAATAACGCAGTGTTTTTCACTATTAATCAAAAATTAAAAGTTTTTAGAAAAATAACCAAAATTCACACTAAGCTAATTTAGATATTATGAATTCAAAAATGAAGTCCATTTTTTAAAATAGAATTTATATAATTTCAAAATGTGGGTATTACTATTCATAACGGCTAGTTTTATTGGTCGCGGTGTGTTAGAATCTCAAAGTTACATACAATGCAAGATATTGCATTATTCAAAGTGAAACATATCGTGGAAGCATGGGGTGTTACATTTTTTCCTCCTTAAAATAATTTCTTCCTTGAAATATCTTGCATAATCCTGCACAAAAATGATTTGAGTGGTTCTTCATCCTAAGTTTTTGTGGTTCTCATATTTCCTCTCCCAACTTATGGTTTCTCTATAGAACTTTTACCAGAAGAGTCATCTGGTTTCTCAACACTTGTTCTCTGGTATCAAGAATCATGATAGGCACTTCATAATAAGAAAAATCAGGTTCCAGTTCAATTTCCTCATAGGTGAGTACATGCATCATGCCAGTCATGTCTTTTCTCAATAGTGATACATGGAACACATCGTGAAATTTGTAGAGACTTGGTCACATTGCCAAATGGTAAGCTACAACCCCAATTTGTTCTAGAATTTTGAAAGGTCTGATATACCTGGAAATTAATTTACCCTTCTTACTGAATCATATAACTCCCTTCTATGGAGATACCTTCAAGAAAACATGATCTCCAACCTGAAATTTAAAATCATTCCTTCAGTTATCGTCATAGCTCTTCTTCCAACTTAGAGATGCTTTGATGTGGTTTTGGATAATCTTTCATTTTTCCAATTTTTCCTTAACAAGTTCTGGGCCTACGAGTTTTCTTTCACCAATATCATCCCAACAAGTTGGTGTGCGATATCTCTTTCTATATAATGATTCATATGGGTGCTATATGAATACTTAAATGGAAGATAATGATATAGGAAAATTCTTCCAGCGGTAAATATTGATCCCACATACCTTGAAAGTCAAGTGAGAAAGATCTTAACATTTCTTCTAAGGTTTGAATATTCTGTTCTGATTTTCCATCAGTTTGAGGGCGGTAGGCAGTGCTCAAACGAATTTCAGTATCCAGGGATTTCTGAAGATGTTTCCATAATCTTGATGTAAAACAGGGATTATGATTAGAAAAAATCGATAGGGGTACTCCATGAAGTCTTACAACTTCATTAATATACAGTCTTGCTAAACATTCAAGTGGTAAATCTTCTCTTATAGTAAGAAAATGTGATGACTTAGAAAGATGATCAACAATGACTCATATTGAATCATTCCTTATAGGAGTCCTTGGTATCCCCAAGACAAAGTCTATCATAATATCATCCCATTTCCACTAAGGTATGAGAATAGGTTGCATGACTCCTCTATGATGTTGTCTTCCAGCTTTCACTTGTTGGAAAGCCATACATCTTGACACAAAATCAGCAATCTCTCTTTTAAAGTTGTCCCACCAAATATGTTCCTTAAAATAACTATACACCTTGGTTCTCCCAGGGTTTATAGAGAAATTAGAGCTATGAGCATCATCCAAAAATTCCCTTTTTATATCAGGTATATCGGGAACACAATGTCTCCTCCCAAATTTCAAAATTACATCTTCATATACAAAGTCACTTTATCACCCATCATTTACAGCTTTAATATTCTTTTGAAACTTCTCATCAACAGTCTGGGAACTCTTTATCCTTTATATTAAAGATGGTTTGACAACCATTTGAAAAAGTATTGACGTTTCACCTTCCACGGTTATTCCCATATCCATCTTTTCTAGATCCATGAAAATAGGATCCCTTCTCAACACTCATCTTGTTAAAAACTCCATGTTCCTTTTTACTCAAAAAATTTTCCTCCTTATTTTCCTTCCTTGGGTGGTAGTGTATAGTTCAATCATAATACTTGAGTATTTCATTCCCTCGAATTTTCCTCATGTTGAGTGCTTTCTGTGAGAAAATATACTTCAAATTCTTGTGATCAGTATAAATCTCACATTTTTCCCATATAGATAGTGTCTTCATATCTTCAGAGAAAATATTAAAGCTTATAACTCTAGATCATGAGTGTGATAGTTTTTCTCATGAATTTTTAGTTGTCATGATGCATAGGGAATAACTCTATCATTTTGTATAAGGACACAACCAAGTCCATTCTTTGAAAAATCACTATAAATAACAAACCCATAATTCTCTGATGGTAGATTCCAGATAGGATAATTAACTAAACTTCTCTTCAATTCTTCAAAACATTCTTTAGACTCTTTTGTCCAAACAAATTTAACCCCTTTACGCGTGATCTTTGTTAATAGGTTATCCAACCGGGAAAAATTAGGGATGAAACATCGATAATAACCTGCTAAAATAATAAAATTGTGTATCTTAGTTATACTCATCGATGCTGGCCATTCCTGGATATCCTTGGTCTTTGAAGGATCAACAGAGATTCCATCCTTAGAGACAAAATGGTCAAGAAATGAAATCTCTTGAAGCCATAATTCACACTTTCTTAAATTCCCATATAAATCATTTCTTCAAAGAGTCTTCAGAATAATTCACAAGTGATTTTAATGATATTTATAGATTTTAGAGTATACCAAGATATATTCAATAAATAACACTACTAATTCATTAAAATATTCCTTGAAAACTATATTCATTATATCCATGAATACAGAGGGTGCATTATTCCATCCAAAAGACATCACTGTAAACTCGTAATTCCCATACCTAGTTAAAAATGCTGTTTTTGGAATGTCTTCCTTCTTCACACACAACTGATGATATCCAGATCGAAGGTAAAACTTTGAAAAATATTGAGCTCCATGAAGTTGGTTGAATAAATCATCAATATGAGGTAGGGGATACTTTTTCTTTATTGTTATATCATGGATCTCCCTGTAGTAAATGCGCAACCTCCTAGATCCATCTTTCTTATTAATAAAAAGGACAGGGGCTCCCCATGGAGAAACATTAAGGAGAATAAATCCCTTATTACTCAATTAATAAAGTTGTTGCTTTAGTTGAATTAATTCCAAAGTGGTCATTCTATAAGGGGTCTTTAATATGGGCCTTGAACCAGGAATTAAATTAATGGAAAACTCAATTTATCATTCTGGAGGATGTCCAGGTAAATCCTTTGGAAACACATCAATATATTCCTACATAATAGGTATATCCTATATTAAAACATTCTTTTCCTCACCCATAATTATTTCATTCTCATACTCCACAATAATTTAATTTAGTAGAGCTACTGGGGTGGATCTAGATAAGAATCTGATGGTGATGTTTCTGCTCTAAAGATATGGTACTCCTTATCATCATTGAGAATTGTAACCTCCTTCTTATTACAATAAATTTTTCCATAATGGTCGGAAATCCAATCCACACTAAGTATTATATCATATTAAATCATGGGTATTATGATTATATCAGAAAATAAATATCATTTATATGCCTTAATGGGGACTGATTCACAGAACTTTGTTGCAATGATACTTCCCTTAAAATTTATGACTCACAACTCCCTTGTTAAATAAAATTGGAAGTATCTAATTTTCTTAGAAAACTGGGAATATATGAAATAATGAAATGATCCAAAATCAAATAAAGCATTAGCTAAACTTGAAGAAACCATTAAATAACCTGCCACCATGTCTTTCGGAGCTTCAACCTCACCAGTAGTGATCACCTAAGCTTGGCCTTGATCCCTTGTCCTTTTCTAAGGTAAGTTTCCCTGATTCTTAGGACATTCATTTGCATAATGTCTCTTCTCAATGCAATTTTGTCATTAAAAATTGGTAGGTTCTTTATTCCCCTTATAATCACTATCAATATGGCCTTTATGTCCACATTTGTAGCATACTCCTTTTCCTTTCATACATGCACCAAGGTGCTTCCTTCAACAATTAGAACATAGTGGAAATTCAACACTTCCCTTCTTCCCTGTTTCCTTATTTCCTTTCCTAGAGTGTTCAACATATCTCTTCTTCTATTGATTTTCTTTAAACTTGTAAGACTTAGAGAATTCCTTTTCTATCTTTATACCACATGAGACAATATATTCATATGATGATAAGGATTGTGAGACTATTGCTCGATAAAGAAATGATTTTAACCCATTAATGAAATGATCAATATTACTTCTTGGGTTACATATATAATCTGAATCATGGATTGATAACCTTGTAATGTTAGCTTCATACTTTGTGACATTATCATCCTCTTTTTGTCTCAGACTCATAAATTGCCTTTCTGTATCCAATCGATGGTCAAGAGCAAAGTATTTTTCTAAGAAAAGCTCTTTAAACACCCTCAAATCCATACATAATACTTCTTCATCCTCCTTTGTGTTTTGAATTAATTACCAGAATTGATCTGCATCTCTGGTGAGGCAATAAACTTCCGGGAAAAAGTTTTCCCTTTCACTACTCCCCAAAGAATGAAATATTTTCTCCAAAAAACCTATCCATTGTTTATCTACAAATTGATTTGTTGACCCATTGAATATTGGTGGTTGTTTCCTCATTAAGTGATCTATCATTGATCCTATTCATTGTGGATTATGGGTGCTCTATATGGGTAAGGTTATTATTCATAACCTCTATGAGTTGTCCCAGTATAGTGATAAGCTGATCAGCACCAGTTGCATCACTAACTCTGCTATAATGTTTTTTGAGTACGAGGGAAATCCCTACATGAATTACATGCGTTAATATGGTTTCCATTCCTTCCACTATGTACCATTTATAAATAATGGCATATAGTAGATTAGTTTATGAACCGCAATACATAATTCTGAACTTTTAAAACACTAAACATAAATTGAACAGTTTATGGATATAATCCATAATCATAAAAAAAAATTCTTTGATGAGGTATATACTCATAAATTCTTCATCATGGTTTATAGGGAAAATGTGAATTATCCTATGCATATCCCCTGGTAGCATCATAACCAAGAGTACAGTAAGGCCCATTTTCGTGCACCAATTCCCATTTGAGTCTAGCTCAAAGCGGTGTTTTTGAGTTTTACCCCTAGGTACATCTATGCCACAGCTGCCTCTACCTGCTCGTATCCAAACAGGGATGTATTTCTTAGAAAACTCACAAAATATCTATATTACCAATATTCTAGGAAGTTATTATATACTAATACTCAAATTATATCTTAGGGTAATGTTCTCTAACCAGAGTTTTTCTAAATCTAGTTTCCAAGGTTTGTACTAAACTTTCTATGATACCAACTGCAAAACCCTAACCCCAGTTACCCAGAGTCAGTGCTTTATTACATAACATTGGAATGATACAAGGAATCATGTCCCGAAACACTGACCAGTTTAGTATTATTGGAAATAAGATACATACATAAGTTCAACATTACATCTTGAAAAGTAATACAACACTAATTTCATCCATTAAAAACATCAAATCCTCCTAGATTATGCCTGTAAGTCATTCACAACTAACTTCTTCATATCCTGGAAAAATGAAACATAAGAAAGGGGTGAGCTCAAACTATAATACCCCGAGATTTTATGAAAAATATTCTATTAATTTCATTAATGTCTTGTGTTTTTTGCTACACCAAGATTACCTTGCACTATACGCAACACTGTATTAGCTTGCAGTATACGCAACACTATTCTTGGATCGTGTTACACACAATTTTGATAATAGTTATTCTACGCAACATTGAGTATATATATATATATATATATATATTCAATGTATAAAGGAAATATGGTTGGATTCTGTTATATGAAACAATGAAGTATTCTTTCACAACACGCAACCCTGACTTGGCTTGCATTGCACGCAATCACGACCTTCCTCGATAGCGTGTGTTGTACGCAATACTGGGTTTTACTAAACAATGATATATTATTATTATGAACTAGCTGTTATGAATAGTATTAAGTAAATTTTTAATTTAATAGCATTATTATTAATTTTACACATTTTCTAGAACATGGTATAAGAACAAAATAAATTTTTCAGGTAAAATAAGTATTTTTCAAAAAATGCAGTTTTGCCGCCTTTTGATGGCGCACCCAATTTAAATCTAGTTTTTGACATGTTTATAAGTTCAATTTGACAAAATAAATTTCTTCTTTTGAATCAGGATATAAAAAATTTACATTAGATAAATTTTTGATATTTTTTCGATAACTTTCATATTTTAATGAATAGTAAAAACACGCTATATTTTAATTAAAAACAACTTTTTTCGTCGTAATATCTTCTATAGTCAAATTATAATATTGAATGGTTTTAAAGTATAAATAGACTATATTTTTACCATTTAATATAATGTATTTCATTAGCATTGATTTTACCTTGAATTCGTAGGTTAAATCAATTCAATCTTTTGTAATGTTTTAAAGAACAACCTGTTTTCTTTCGACAACGGGATTAATTTTAATTTAATTTGTGCATCTTTTATGTATAGAATTTTGAAAAATGGATTCCATATTTGGAATCAGTGGGTCCAAATTATTTTAATAAGATAATTTTTATTTTTGGGCATTGTGAATAGTAACTACGATAAATTTTATTTACTATAGTTAAAGGTAAATCGGGTAATTAAGGGTAAATATAAGATTGTAAAATTACACTAACACTTGGAAAAATCCTATTGGATGGCTAAAAGTATACCCATATAACCTAAGGGTCGTATTAAATTCATTTTATGGACTTTTTTCCATGAAAATAATTTAATTATTATTAAAACCAAAGAATGTGACAACATGTCACTTTGTTAAATCTTATAAGTATAATAATTTTAATTTAGTGATAAAATTCATGAAAATTCGAACATGAATAGTCTCCAAAAATATAATACAATTATCTACATTATAGGAATTCATTTAAAATTTTTAGGGATTAAATAATTATCATTTATTATGACACAATGATGATGCAGTAATTGTCTTATTAATGAAATATTGACATAATTGATGTTATAAATGCCCAAATAAATGTAATTTGAGACTTTTTATGACTTACATTAATTTTCTAGGTTAATATTACATGTTATTGTTGATATAAGTAACTTTTTTAGAACTTATCATTCTGTTATCAATTTCATAAAAATCATGTACCAAATAGTGTCAAAATTGACATAAATTAGTTTTTAAAACAAATATTATATTATTAATTGTTATTTAATTCCTAAAAATATAAGTTTCAGCCAAATGAATTAGATAAGGATATATATATTAATAATAAACAACTTGGGGTTCGTTTGGCTTGTTATGATAAGTCAATTAACCATATTGTGTAAGAAAACAAAAAGACACGGTAAAAGTTAAATTATTTAACTTAGAGTTAAATCTAATTGATAAGGTTAAAATAAGAACCTAAACTTGTATAAATCATATTTTATGAGAGGATTGCGACCCATCCCCACTTTAGCATCTAAATAAGACCCTTTGTAACCATTATAAACCGAATATGACCTTAATATAAAATAATATTTTGAGATTTTCCTAAGGTGCCCCTCTCCTCCCTTATAAAAGGGCACCTCCTCCCTCTCCTCCTCACACCAATTTGAGCATTCAAGCTCATACAAACCCTGAACAAATCTCTTCTCCACTTCCCTAGTATCATACTAGAGGTCCTGGTCATCATCTAAGACCATCCTTAGTTCTTTAAGTGGAGGTTAAGTGAAGGTGCATCAAAAAGAGGTAATATCCATTACCGATCTTTTTCAATTTCTTTCTTCTTCAACTTCTTCTTATTTAGTTGTTTCATGATAAAGTAATAACATCAGTATTTATTATATACTGATATGTTATTATAAATATGAAAAAACTCTAATTAACCTTCTATCCATCCTACGGAAAAAGGAAATCACCACGCGTGCGTACGTACGGAATACCGTCTCCACGCCGTGGTGTAATCTATTTTCCACCACCAACTTAATTAGATGGGTATAATGGTGTAATGAGTAACTATATATGAGTAAATATATATTATTATTATAAAGTGATATTGATACTGAAATAGTATAAATACACTTCAACACAATTCAACGACCATGGGAACGATATCATCGCTCGTGCGTACGTACGGACTACCGTCTCCACGACGCGATGAGATTCATTATCCATGTTAAACATTACAGAATGATTATAAAGTATATATAATGAATAATAATGAAATATATGACATGGTAAATCTACTGGATTTATGTATATATATATGTCATCTACTTACTTCCATTCAATACAATAAGGAAAGGAAAACAGCGTTCATGCGTACGTACGGACTACCGTCTCCATGAACAGTGTGTTTCATTTAATTTATCTATCTATTACATATATATATACTGAATATATATGATATATAAATCATGTTTTATTTTCTGGAAGTATGTAAATCATGATATAAGTAATAATAATGTCAAGAACAACAAGTCCAAACACCTATGATAAATGAAACGATTTTTCCCAAAACGCTTCTTTAACATGGAATTTACAAAAGCACGAGTAATATAAATTCATAAGTGAACGATATATGATATCATAACAATGAATATGATTCTGTAATAAGTTAATGACATTATTTAAATCATTATACAGGAGGTTCGGATACGTACAAAGCATATCGGACATAAGGTAAGGGAAATATCACAATCTCATTTTTATCCGAGATTGTTTATACTTTGGTATTTACTAGGGTGTATTTTATCATCCACATCCATGTTTCCTCAATATGTAATACTATTTCCATCCACCTAAAATTGTTTAAAACCTATTTTACCTTTTTATGAGTTTTTAGTAAAAGATATGAAAGGAATCTTTTGTCGTTTTCGTATGGGGTACTTTTTGACTTTTCTGACAAAAGTACGAGAATAATGTTTTTTTAAATTATACGACATGAATGGATTTCTAAAACATTATTTCCAAGAATATTCCTTTACAAGTTTTCAAGTTTATTTTTAATCAACTTCTTTTAGTTTATAATTGTACGACATGTTAAGAAAGGAAAAGTGTTTTTGAAGCAGAAAGGATATTTTCCTCAAGAATGGAGTTCAAGTGTTTTATCAAAATTATTTTCCATATAATATAATAAAGGGTTCTGTTTCTATCCCTATTATTACATTGATTTGATTATTTTGTGATGGAATTATATTTTTATAAATTCCTTTATCTTATATGAATTGTTTTATGATGTCACGATGTTTAAGAATCCCATTTTTATTATATGGGTTATGCTATGATGTATGGTTTATGATTTTGTGGAACACATAAAATGGTATCATTATGAGATGGGTGGGACCTATATCTACCTCCAATGAATTGGGTAAATATTTTATATCTCATTAGATATACATGGCTGGAACGGTAGGTTATACCGGTTCAGTGAAACAGGACTGAAACGAGGGTGACTCTGTTCAGAAATGGACTTTTTCCACTAAGATAGTCTTGGAAATGAGTCTGGACTAATAATATATGATTCTCTATGATTATGTGTGAATGCCACAAAGTTTCATATTTTAAGTTATGATTATTGGGATTACATTTCACTACTATGATTTATCCCATGTTATGAAATTTTGATCTCTTTTGCAGGTTAAGATTTCCAAAAGATATGTTCTTATGAATATGACGTGATTGATATTTCTTTTGTTTAACCTTACTGAGCATTTGAGCTCACCCTTTTTTGTTTTCTTTTCCCCAGGACATAAAGAAAGGTTTTAGGTAAAAAAAGGGAAGATCTCTATGGGAGATGTTGAAGATATTTCACCACGATTAGAAGATTATATTTCGAGTTTCCAAAGACACTAAACTATTACAGTCCTTGTGTGTTTTTTTTTGTTATATACTAAGTATTCTGCAAAAGTAATGTAATTTCCATGTACGTTAAGATTCGTGTCTCTACAGTTGGTATCAGAGGAAAAGTTTAGTCAACCTTTGGAAACTAGTATGTGAAAACGGTAGTGAGATCCCTAGAGATATTTCTAAGGTATGTCTAGGGATGTCCCTAAGGATAAGTATACGTATAGGATATAGTCCTAGAACTATGGTAACGATATTAGATTAAACCAAATATGTTAGATATTGATGTTACTCCCCCTTTATTATGATTTTTTCCTCTCACACTATTCTATTTGGGTTTTAGGAAATGGCTGGAAACAAGATGATTCACGACAATGGAGGATATGATGGACAATGGAATGATATTCTTCATCAGCAACCAAATGAAATGGGATTTCGAAGTCCAAACATCATTATTATGCCGAATCAGCAATCTCATAATATGATCAATAAAGTAAAATTTGGTAAGTTTCCTGACTCGGCTAATAAGAGAAAGATGGAGTTTCATGATGATCACAGAGGAAAGAAAGTTCAATTTCCCCTATGTAAATCATGTGCGAAGAGGCATCAAGGAGATTGTTTCAAAGGAACTGGAAGATGCTTTGGGTGTGGAAAAGAAGGACACAAAGCTAGTAAGTGCAAAGGAAAAGGTTCAGTTAACACCAGGGATGAGGATAATGGTATTGCTACGACATCAAAAATGGTTAAATGTTTTAAATGTGGAATGTACGGGCATTATTCAAACCAATGCCCTAAGGTAAAGTCTCATGAAGAGAATAAGTATGGTCGTATGGGTAGTATTTATGTTGATGATGATGAAGAGAATACAAATGATATGTGATATGAAATAATTGTTGAAGCTCGGTCAATGGTTTAAGAATGTAGTGGAATGATTATATGTTTATCATGTTTAATGTTGTATAAGTAATCTCGTGGTACTATGGAATAAAGAGACATCTAAGGATTGTTACACTGTTGTCTTTCCTTGAGTTTTGAAAGTGTATGATTAATCGTACCAGTATCCATGAAAGGTTATTCAGATATTTTTGGAATGTAGATGATATGCGCATAATGAAGGGATAAGGAGAAAATTAAATTTTTTATAGTATTCATGAGCTCATGAATGATATTAGGAAATAGTTATATCATGGTTTGAGTATATAGAATTTTGGGTTTTTGGTATGTGGAATGCGTTAACTTTTGACAGCACTCATGTTTTTACTAAGATTAAATGGGTATTCATTTTTCAAGAGATTACATGATTATGGTATTCACATGACTGGAATGTGATGAACAAGATATATGAGGGGTAAATGATGGAATTCACGTAATCATTTTCTCTATACTATGAGCTTGGACCGAAGTATTTTCGATAAGCCTAAAGATTGGAATGGATTATGTTGGACATAAGTTAGTATTGTTTGAGGATAGAATCTTTTTTCGATATTATTGATGGGATGATATAGTAATGTAGTTTTAGAAAAAGGACAACCTACAGGACGGGCGACAGCCCATCACGTCGGACAAGGCTGTGGGAATCGAACCCACAACTGAAGTGCGACTGGCCTTTATCGCCTACCACTGGCCTATAGGAAGTCCTTGGTTAGTATAAACTAGTTTTATTTTATTATGTGGTATGATATATGAAGTATAAGTTCATTTTTGGAACCATATATGATTAATCTAACCATAAGATGGACTTATAACTTTTGATAACCTTTTTTTTTTGAAAGAGATGGAATGACCCATCATTCTATCACATGATCTGCTAACACATCACGAATAACAAATTCAACTTCATTTCTTTAAGGGATGAAGTTGAAATTGTTCAATTCACGAACAACAGTGAGATTGTACCAAAATCATGCAAGTATTTATTTTAATTCATCACCTTTAGGGAAATGATCTTGAAAACCAAAAAATGTTGTCCTAGTTCCCTTATATCTGATTAATCAGATGGTACCATAGATCATCACAAATCAATAGCTTTGTGATCGATGGCTTTTTCATAGCCATGTTCTCTACCACTCTCCATTGTAACTTGATGGTTAGATTTTTCTTCCATATCCATATTTTCACCTATGTTCTCCTACGTGGAAACCCAGTGATGAGTTAATTTGGGTAACCGTTACATTTCATACTTTAGCTTTTAAAGCCATTTTTTGGTATTCCTTTTTACGATGTGGGTTTCTATTAAACAAACTTTCGAGTAGTAAACCATTTATAACCCCGACGAATTTTGAGGACGAAATTCATTTTAAGGGGGGTAGAATGTAACACACCGAGATTTTATGAAAAATATTCTTTTAATTTCATTAATATTTTGTGTTGTATGATACACCAAGATTACCTTGTGCTATACGCAACACCGTATTAGCTTCCAGTATACGCAACACTATTCTTGGATCGTGTTACACACAATTTTGATAATAGTTATTCTACGCAACATTGAGTATATATATATATATATATTAAATTTATAAATGAAATATGGTTGTATTATGTTATATGAAACAATGAAGGATTCTTTCACAACATGCAACCCTGACTTGGCTTGCATTACACGCAATCACGACCTTCCTCGACAGCGTGTGTTGTACGCAATTCCGGGTTTTACTAAACAATGATATATTATTATTATGAACTAGCCATTATGAATAGTATTAACTAAATTTTGAATTTTATAACATTATTATTCATCTTACACATTTTCTAGAACATAGTATAAGAACAAAATAAATTTTTCTGGTAAAATAAGTATTTGTCAAAAAATGCAGTTTTGCCGCCTTTTGATGGCGCACCCACTTTAAATCTAGTTTTTTACATGTTTATAAGTTCAATTTGACAAAATAAATTTCTTCTTTTAAATCAGGATATAAAAATTTACATTAGATAAAGTTTTGATATTTTTCCGATAACTTTCATATTTTAATGAATAGTAAAAACACGCTATATTTTAATTAAAAACAACTTTTTTCATCATAATATCTTCTGTGGTTAAATTATAATATTGAATGGTTTTAAGTATAAATAGAATATATTTTTACCATTTAATATAATATATGTCATTAGCATTGATTTTACATTGAATTCGTAGGTTAAATAAATTCAATCTTTTGAAATGTTTTAAAGAAAAACTCGTTTTCTTTCGACAATGGGATTAATTTTAATTTAATTTCTGCATCTTTTGTGTATTGAATTTGGAAAACTTGATTCCATATTTGGAATCCTTGGGTCCAAATTATGTTAATAAGATACTTTTTATTTTTGGGCATTGTGAATAGTAACTACGGTAAATTTTATTTACTATAGTTAAAGATAAATCGGGTAATTAAGGGTAAATATAAGATTATAAAATTACTCTAACACTTGTAAAAATCCTATTTTATGGATAAAGGTAGACCCATATAACCTAAGGGTCGTATTAGATTCATTTTATGGACTTTTTCCCATGAAAATAATTTAATTATTATTAAAACCAAAGAATGTGACAACATGTCACTTTCTTAAATCTTATAAGTATAATAATTTTAATTTAGTGATAAACTTCATGAAACTTCGAACATGAATAGTCTCTAGAAAGATAATACGATTTTATACATCATATGAATTTATTTAAAAAATTTAGGGATTAAATAATTATCATTTATTATGACACAATGATGATGCAGTAATTGTCTTATTAATGAAATATTGACATAATTGATGTTATAAATGCCCAAATAAATGTAATTTGAGGCTTTTTATGAATTAAATTAATTTTATAGGTTAATATGTCATGTTATTGTTGATATAAGTAACTTGTTTCTAACTTATCATTCTATAATGAATTTCATAAAAATCATGTACCAAATAGTGTCAAAATTGACATAAATTAGTTTTTAAAACAAATATTACATTATTAATTGTTATTTAATTCCTAAAAATCTAAGTTTCGACCAAATGACTTAGATAAGGATAGATATATTAATAATAAACAACTTGGGGTTATTTTGTCTTGTTATGGTAAGTTTATTAACCATATAGTGTAAGAAAACAAAAAGACACGGTAAAAGTTAAATTATTTAACTTAGAGTTAAATCTAATTAATAAGGTTAAAATCATAACCTAATCATGTCTAAATCCTATTTGATGAAGGTATTTCTACCCATACCCACTTTAGCTTCGAAATAAGACCCTTTGGAACCATTATAAACCGAATATGACCTTAATATAAAATAATATTTTGAGATTTTCTTAAGGTGCCCCTCTCCTTCCTTATAAAAGGGCACCTCCTCCCTCTCCTCCTCACACCAATTTGAGCATTCAATCTCGGACAACCCCTACCAAAATCTCTTCTCCACTTCCCCAGTATCATCTTAGAGGTCCTGGGCTTCTTCTAAGACCATCCTTAGTTCTTTAAGTGGAGGTTAAGTGAAGGCGCGTCAAAAAGAGGTAAAATCCATTACCGATCTTTTTCAATTTCTTTCTTCTTAAACTTCTTCTTATTTAGTTCTTTCATGATAAATTAATAACATCAGTATTTATTATATACTGATATGTTATTATAAATATGAAACAACTCTAATTAACCTTCTATCCATCCTACAGAAAAAGGAAATCACCGCGCGTGTGTACGTACGGAATACTGTCTCCACGTCGTGGTGTAATCTATTTTCCGCCACCACCTTAATTGGATGAGTATAATGGTGTAATGAGTAACTATATATGAGTAACTATATATTATTATTATAAATTGATATTGATACTGAAATATTATACATACACTTCAACACAATTCCACGACCATGGGAACGATATCATCGCTCGTGCGTACGTACAGACTACCGTCTCCACGACGCGATGAGATTCATTATCCATGTTAACCATTCCAGAATGATTATAAAGTATATATAATGAATAATAATGAAATATATGACATGGTAAATCTACTAGATTTATGTATATATATATATGTCATCTACTTACTTCCATTCAAGACAATAAGGAAAAGAAAACAGCGTTCAAGCGTACGTATAGACTACCGACTCCATGAACGGTGTGTTTCATTTCATTTATCTATCTATTATATATATATATATACTGAATATATATGATATATAAATCATTTTTTATATTCTGTAAGTAATTAAATCATGATATAAGTAATAATAATGTCAAGAACAACAATTCCAAACACCTACGATAAATGAAACGATTTTTCCCAAAACGCTTTTTTAACAAGGAATTTACAAAAGAACGGGTAATATAAAGTCATAAGTGAACCATATATGATATCATAACAATGAATATGATTTTTTAATAAGTTAATGACATTATTTAAATCATTATACAGGAGTATCGGATACGTACAAAGCATATCAGGCATAAGGTAAGGGAAATATCACAATCTCATTTTTATCTGAGATTGTTTATACTTTGGTATTTACTGGGGTGTATTTTATCATCCACATACATGTTTCCTCAATATGTAATATTATTTCCAACCACCTACAATTGTTTAAAACCTATTTTACCCTTTTCTGAGTTTTTAGTAAAAGATATGAAAGGAATCTTTTGTCGTTTTCGTACGAGGTACTTTTTGACTTTTCCGACAAAAGTACGAGAAGAATGTTTTTTTTAACTTATACGGCATGAATGTATTTTTAAAACATTATTTTCAAGAAGATTCCTTTACAATTTTTCAATTTTATTTTTAATCAACTTATTTTAGTTTAGAATTGTACGACATGTTAAGAAACGAAAAGTGTTTTTGAAGCAGAAAGGATATTTTCCTCTTGAATGGATTTCAAGTGTTTTATCAAAATTATTTTCCATCTAAGATAATAAAGGGTTCTGTTTATATCCCTATTATTACATTTATTTGATTATGTTGTGATGGAATTATATTTTTATGAATATTTTTATCTTATATGAATTGTTTTATGATGTCACGATGTTTAAGATTCCCATTTTTATTATATGGGTTATGCTATGATGTATGGTTTATGATTTTGTGGCACACATAAGAATGGTATCATTATGAGATGGGTGGGACCTATATATCCCTCCAATTCCTTGGGTAAAGATTTTATATCTCATGAGATAGATATGGCCGGAACGGTAGGTTATACCGGTTCAGTGAAACAGGACTGAAACGAGGGTGACTCGGTTCAGAAATGGACGTTTTCCACTAAGATAGTCTTGGAAATGAGTCTGGACTAATAAGATATGATTCTCTATGATTATGTGTGAATGCCACAAAGTTTAATGTTTTAAGTTATGATTATTGGGATTACATTTCACTACTATTATTTATCCCATGTTATGAAATTTTGATCTCTTTTATAGGTTAAGATTTCCAAAAGATATGTTCTTATGAATATGACGTGATTGATATTACTTTTGTTTACCCTTACTGAGCATTTGAGCTCACCATTTTATGTTTTCTTTTCCTCAGGACATAAAGAATGGTTTTAGATAAAAAAAGGGAAGATCTTTATGGGAGATGTTGAAGATCTTTCACCACGATTAGAAGATTATATTCCGAGTTTCCAAAGACACTATATTATTACGGTCCTCGTGTGTGTTTTTTTGTTATGTACTAAGTATTCCGCAAAAGTAATGTAATGTTCATGTACGTTAAGCTTTGGGACTCTACACAAACACTCATCAAGGGTAAGTAATAAGGAGGAAGATAACTTAAACATTATGCATGATGAATAATTCAAAACAATTGCCTTTACAAATAATAAACATGAACACTTTATGGGAAGAATATGAGTTGAGTAAATAATCCCATAGTAAAAAATAGTCATGGGTATTCTACTAGTAGAATAGCCACATGAAACATCGTTATTTTTTCATAATGATGGAATGAATAATGCCAAACATTCTAAAACTTTTGGTCAAGGCCTAGACCAAGACATATAAAAATGATTAAGGCCTCGGACAAAACTATATATCAAATTGGCGAAAGCCTCATCCAATTCCATGTCTAATTGTCTCATGAAACCCACTGATTCATCGAGGAGCTATAGTGGGGTCCACCTGTCACATACTAAGTCTAAAACATTCCCCATATGAAAAGGCTGAAAAATAACATAAACATTCATATTAAAACTAGCATAAAAATGTCAATACATTAACTATAAACCATGAATGGTATAAAAATAACACATCCATAGTCAAACATATCACAAAACCTTCAATAAAATATGTAATATTTGTATCATAATAAATCAACTTCAAACAAGTTTAAAATCCATCAACGGATGTTGACATAGATAAACTGAAAACTATTTGAAAGAAATAACTCTTTCTATTTTGAAACTATTTAAGAGTCACATAATTATAAATGAAAACATTTATTTTGAAAATATTAATATAATATTTTAATGGAATCTTCGATGATGTTATAACGGAGGAAAATATCCACACCCACCATATAAGTTAAAAACACATTCTTACCTTAATTTTGTTGAAAATGTCATAAAGTACCTTGTTTGGAAAAGATGGAAAGATTTCTTTCAATACATATAAGGTCAAATAGAGGTATAAATTAATTTAACCCATAGTCTAGTAAATATTAAAAATGTTTTGAAATACATTCTAAGAAAACATGAATGTGGATGATAAAGACGTCCTAGTAGATACTTACATAAAAACAATCTCAGAAAATAAAGAGACTGTGAAATTGACCCCTAACTTGTATTTTTCCATAGTCCATGGTATGTTAACATACTATATAATAGTTTAAACATTTTTATTAAATTATTCAAAAAATATATACAAAAATATGATATCATATATGATCCTCTAATATTTATTTGTTAATAATATTTCAATAGTATCACCGTTTCAGGTGTTAACTAATTCATTTTCCTTTATATGCTTGGTTACGTAAGAAATGTTTTTTATGGATGGGATTTATTTGATTCATATAAAGAATGATATTATGTTCATAAGAATTACTTTTAATTGCAAAATGAAAATTTTTCATGAATGATTACGATGGGTAAATGAATCTCATCGGGTTCGTGGTGATGGCAATATGTACGTACGCACGAGCGACAATATAATTATATTGATGGAAAAATAATATGTAATTGGATGGTATATCATATATAAATAATATATAACATGTTATTTTTATTATTTATATCAGTTATACTCATTATTATACCCATCCAAATAATTAAGTGTTTGAATAACAAACTACACCACGACGTGGAGACGGTAAGCCGTACGTACACACATATGGTGACTTTGTCATTCGTATGATAGATAGAATAATGAATACAGTTTTACCATTTTTATAATAACATCACTTTAAATAGAAGATACTGGATTTATTATTTTAGAATGGAAAAAAAGAAAGAGGAATTGGAAGAAAAAAAGAACTAGAAAGTCGTGATGAAATATTTACCTCTTATTCGGGTTCTTCCTTTTTATTTGATCAAAAGGGATTCTTAGGATGGCTTTATAACAAAAATAAGGCCTCTAAGATGAATGGAGTAAATTTGGGATGAAATTTTGTCAGGGTTTGTCCGATCCAAATGGCTTTGGAGGTGTGAAATTAAGAGGGGAAGTGCCCATTTATAAGAGAGGTGAGGGTCACTTTAGGAAAAGCTGGAAATATTATTTTATAATAAAATAATTTTCAGTTTATAATGGATCTAAAATGATTTATTTAGAGGATAATGTAGTTATGGGTCTAAAACCTTCCAACCAAAAGGTTTTAGACAGGTTTAGGTCACCATATTAACCTTATCTTTTAGATTTAACTCTTAGTTAAATAGTTTGACATTTACCATGTCTCTTTGTATTTTTATATTAGATAATTACTAAACATACTATATTCTACCAAGAGAACCCCAAGTGGTAAATTATTAATATATATAATTTTATCTAAGTCATTTTTCTGAACCATATATTTTTATGAATATTATATCAATTTATAATATAGTATTTGTTTTAAAAACTCGATTATGTCAATTTTGACAATATTTAGTATTTGATTTTTTTGAAAGCCATTAAAACCTTATCACTTCGAATAAAATTTATTTAACCAACCCTAACATGTCATAATATCCTAGAAAATTAGTGTAACTTATCAGAAGTCTCAATTTTCATTTATTTGGATATTTATAATATCATTTATTTTAATATTTCATTAATAAGGTAATTACTACATTATCATTGTGTCATAAATAAATTAAATTATTTAATGTATAAAAATTATAAATAAAATACCAATATGTAAGAAATATTTTTTCCTTTCTAAATAATATTTATAGATGAATTTATATTGTGTGTAACCCTATCTTAAAAACGGATTAGTTATTAAACATTGAATTTAACTCTTAACTCTTCTTTAAATAAAATAATAATAAATGTCTTATTCCAATCCAAGTGGACCATAGAGGATCATATTTTATTCCTAAGGTTTTTTTGTGGAATTACACTTATCCAATTGAATTATAACATCTATTAGGTTAATTATGATATCATTTTTACCCTTAATTACCCTAATTACTTTTAAATATGGTAAATAAAAGTCAAAAATATTTATTCACAAAAAATTATTTTTATCTTATTGAACCAAATTGTACATACTAATATTAACTGTGTCTCTTATATTTTTGAATTTAAACTCACAAAATTGGTAATATTTGGTTTTATGAAAATTTGCAAATGCTCCTAGGAGGTGGTTAAAAGACAGTAAAAAGTTCAATAAAATTTTTATATATCTAAACATATTATAAAATGACTCCAACGAATTACATTGAACTTATATAAGTATTATGTATCAATTTTGAACTAAAATAAATTTAACTAAAATAAACAATTATTTAAATAAAAAGTCTGTTTTAACCAATAATTTAGTGTTTTCCACTATTCATAAAAAATTAAAAGTTTTCAGAAAAATACGAAAAATTCACACTAAGTTAATTTCGATATTTCGAATTAAAAAATGAATTCCATTTTGAAAAATAAAATTTATAAAATTTCAAAAAAGTGGGTATTACTATTCAAAATGGCTAGTTTTGTTGGTCGCGGTGTGCTAGTATCTTGAATTTACATACAATGAAATCTATTGCATTATTCAAAGGGAAGAATACCGTGGAAGCTTGGGTTGTTACACTTTATCCAATTTATAAATAGAGGTATTATGTATTATATGCCTATGGATGGATCTAGGTAGGAAGAAATAAATGGGAGATGATGTAGACATTTTCTGAACATAAATTTTATGTTTCCATGTTTCTAAATATGCTAGATGTAAATTATTCTAGTGTGTATCATAATGTTTTTTAATGAATATTCATATATTAAGATGTGATATCTATGTATGAAAAGTATCAGACTATATATGTTGTACCAATATTTGATATGTGTAATCCATGGTTTCCCACTTCAAGTTATCCCACAATATTTTTTTTCTTTATATCTCTATACATCTTTATGTTTCTTGGATGAATAACGAATGATGAGCTATTAGAATAATCCAAAATTTCATTATTCCATTATAGTTTTTATGTGACACAGTTATTTTTTCCAAACCTTATAACTCTATATTTATAAAGGATAACTCTAAAATATTCACTACCCTTCTATATAGTTATACATGATCTATTTGGGAATCATCAATCTTCTAATGAATGGATGGTTGAATAATCAATTGGGAAAGGTAGGGGTTTTCTTATTCCCTTATGATTTTGTAAATCAATGAGTATTAAATGCTTTTTAATCCTCATCATGGATAATATATAATCATCCTTATTACTCAGGTAATCATCCAACATGTTTTCATTCCTAAGGTGGTAATGTATTGAGAAGTCATAGTCCACGATTAGTTATAATGATATCCTTTAGTGAACGTTCTTCTATTTATTTGTGAATATATATAGTAGGCACTTATGTTAAATATATATATATATCACTTTCCACCATATATATGATGCTACTAAATTTTTAAAGTAAATACTACTGGATCAATATTTAGATTATGATTTGGTTTGTTCTTATCATTAGACATTAGTTGTTGTGATGCATAAGTAATTACCTTCTTGTTCTACATAAGAAAAGACCTCAACCCCTTCAATGAATCATCACAATATTTTACAAACACTTATCCTCTATAGGTTTGTGAAATAATAGGATTAGTGGTTATTATCTTCTTAATCCCCTAAACCATTCTTTGAATTTTTTTGTCTATAGGAACTCTACTCTCTTCTAGGTGAAATAGGTTAGTGTATTTGATAAACATGAATTGTTTCTCAAAAAATGTGGGTAGTATCTAGATAATCCAAAAAAACAAAAAATCTTGATCCTAGAGGTTGGGCATGCCCTTTTTTCCATTACATATCTCTTTGATGTGTCAATATATATTCCTTCTCTTGTGATTACATGACCAAAAAAGGATAATATTTAGAACCAAAATGTACACATGTTGAACATGGTGTATAATTTCACATTTCATAAGGCCCATAGAACAAATCCCAAAATATAGTCATGTTATTCATTTATCAAATAATATATGAGAATTTATAATTAAGTACTACATAAACTTTTCAATGTAATATCTAAAGACTTTATTAATAAAATACAAAATGATATCAGGATAGTTCCTAATCCTAAATAGAATTACAATATTTCCGTAGTTCTCATGCCATTTGTGGAACGATTTCATGGTTATATCTTTTTTCTAACCCTCAATTAATTATATATGGATCAGAGGTTCATTTTGGGGAAATATTGAGCTCCTTATAGTTGATAGAACAGAACAGCAATAGGGGGTAGAGGATATTTTTTATTGAAATTGATATCTTTATGTTTACAATAGTTAATGAAGAGGCCCATTGATTCCTCTTTATTCTTATAAAAAATCATTGGTGCGCCAAAAGGAGAATGGATAAGGAGTTCAAATCCTTTATCTATATTAATTTATAGTTTCTTCTATAATTTATCCAACTTAATAGTGGTTATTTAGTATAGAATATTTGAGATATATATATACCCAGATATGAGGTTGATTGAAAATAGAACCTCATGATCTAGGGGAAGGATAGTAAGTTCATCAGGAAATACATTTGTATACTCATGTAGAGTTGTAATTTCATAGTTTTGACTTCATCCCTAATCATTTTATCCAATATTACCTAATTACTGGGTACCATAACCCATATTATAGAATTTTCATTTGAAGAGACATCATAATAATACTTATGTTGATATTTGTTCCAAGGATGGTTGGGCATATGAAATGAGATCTCTTTATCTCAACATATAATATATACTCTATGTAAAGATATCCAATCCATACCTAAAGTCACATAAAATTATACTAATGTAAGATGAACTAGATCTTTAGGGAGTATCTTCCCACAAACATCTATCTAGGAAGAGTTATATATATTAGATTGTGCCAATTTCCCACCAGGGGTTTCCAAATATAGCTCATTGCCCATAGTTTAAGGTAGTAAATCAGTATTCTTAAAAAAAATGTGTAATATAAAATAATATAAAGAAATATAATAAAATAATTAATTTTTATATCTATAGTGAATAATGACTGTAACTAGAACCACTACATCATCATGCACAACCTCAATGGTAATGATATAATATGATCTCCATTAATCTCATGGTTCGAGAGGTTATTATGCCTTATTCTATTCAATTTATTTTGGTTTCGGGCAGAAACCACTTTATGAAAGATTTATAGAATTAATATAAAGCCTATATTTAATATAAATTAAATTTAATTAGTATAAATGAACTGTCTAATATAGTCATTTTATGGTTTAAAAAATATTTTTATAAATATTTCATTTTTTTTCAATATGTTTTTCTATTTTGATAAATGTGTGATTAATTATGAGAAAATATATTTTATATGAATAATATTTTTAATTATAATTTAATTATTAAATAATAAGAAATATAAATTAGAATGGTTATTATTTTCATAAAAAACCTTTTCTTATAATTGTATCCCATTATATCTTTCCATTGTAATTTAAAAAATTTAAAATTCAAAATTATAATTTGAAAAAAAAAAAAATTATTCGTCTTAGTAATATTTACTTAGGGTGAATAATTCTTATTCGTCTAAAAAAATTATTTTTTGGTGAATAAGGAAAAATATTATTTTAGAAAATAACTTGGATTTTATGACATTATTAGTATTTATGTAAAAATCTAAAATACACCAAACATTTTTATAAGACATAATATTTATTTTATAAGTGAATTTAAAATTTTAAAAACTGTTTTTTAAAATTTAGACACCCATTTTTTGTTATTTTAGAACATAAGTAATAATTTCTCAAGAAGAAATTATAGTACATTATACATTTTTATTTTAAAATTAATTTTATCAAATTTATAAATTTAAAAAAATGAAATAAATTTGAAATTCAGAATCACTAGGTTAAAATTGTAAAATAATTACAGTTTCATTTTTGGTTATAGTGGAAATGTTTTCTTAGGTGAAAACTAGTTACCACAATAAAAGCTAAAATGGTAAATGTAATGAATCTAAGTGTAAAAGACTTTAAACAAGATTAAAACATGTAAGGGAATTCTAGAGTGCATCCTTGATAAACATTTTCAATTCTCCTATCCATTATGTGTCAATTTTGGAGCCACTTCTATTGAAATTTATTTTCCACTATTTAAAAACTTGGGTATTTAAAAAATTGTTATCCATTTTTTCTTATAATTAGAAATCTCCTCTCATCACTTCCCCTCACACCACAAACCCATTAGTCCAGACCAAAATCAACCCAATACCTTCATAGAAATACATATCCTCTATTATTAGGTTCTTTTTTCTCAAAACACCATCCCTCAAAGGCTTAACCTCATTTTTGTAGGAGAAAATCTATGAAGTAAGCCATAAATTTCTAACATTTCCTTCCTTTTTAATTTTTTTATGTCTAATTCTTCTTCTTAAAGTTTCATTTCACCATTTTAAAAATTTAAAATCAGTATAATTTTAATAATTTTTTATTATAATTATGGTATAAGCATTAAACACACTCACCATTTCCTTTACGTAAAACAAAAACGTGAATTATTTATTGTGTGAACTACTACCTCCATGAGGAAATGTGATTTGTTTTCATTCACCACCTTACACCGATATAATAAAATTCAAATTAAAAAAATAATTAAGATATTTTTTTCATTTTTATGATTCTAAAATAATAAAATATAATAATTATTCTTCCATTCTATAGAAAATTTAATTTTCAACCATACATATGTGTGGACTACCAATTTCAAGGAATAAATGATTTTTTTTTGTTTTCATTTCAATATTAAAAATATTTCCATGATGATAGTATTAAATAATAAATATTATTTTTATAATTGAATTAATTTTATGGTATGAAAAATTTGATAACCTATTAATGATATGATCCATAAATTACTATCATTTATTCAATAGTTTAAAATGAGAAAACTAAGAGGAAAATAATCACTTTTTTAGACTATTAAATTTATATAAATTATCATCTTTTTATAATTATTTGTAATTATGTTATATCCTACAAATAGACACTATATAATATAATTATTATTCTTTTATAATTATATTATAACTAGACCTCATTATAATCAGTCATTAATCACAGTAGGATCATTCTTGGTTCAGTTCAACCAAATTCTAGAACAACCCTATGAATTTTTATCTTGTATGACAATGATAAATTATTTAATAGTTTAATACCATATAAATATATATATTTATATACATATAGTTTTCATTTTTATGAAATGGTTATACGAATATTTAACTCATTAATTATAAAATTTTCCTTTATTCATTAAGAAACACAGAAACATGCATGTCATTGATTTTAACCTCATAGATTGTAAACAAAAGCAACATGAAATGTTATTATAGATTTAAAAACTATCTTTTAACATATATTACCATACCCATATGTTTTAATAGTTTTTAAATTTTTAAAACATTATATACTAACACCATTTTCATGAAACTATTTTAAAGTGATAAAGACTACATACACTGGGTGTTGAAAATTGTTAAAAACTACATAATATATTTATATGTATTCAATTACTATAAATGTGGATCATAAATGGTTATAGTTATTAATATGGTTATGAAATAAATTATTATGGTAACTATTTTTACTTTACCATAGACTATAGCTTCATCAACTATATGAGGAATCAAGGTATATGTTTTCGTATCAAATTCCTCTCTTTAAGATATATTTGGAATTACTAACCTAATTTCATTTATATAGTGTATGTAATGCCGAATTGTGATAAAATGTCATGACTTATCATTTAATGATGTTATTTTAAGTTCAATTAAAATCCCACTTTTTTAATAAGTTTTTCTTAGATTATTCTTAAATTCATAAGGATTTTCTTGGTCTCAAATATTTTTTATTGAGACATAATATTGTTTTTGATCCATGTTTTATTTTTATGGTTTATTCAATATGTATGGATAATTTTTTTCATAATATTTTTATTTAATGGGATTTAATTTCATAATAATTCCCCCTTATTCAAGGGGATATTGATTTATTTTTTCCAAGGGTAAGGATTTTTGGTAACTTAGCATTCATCTGTGCAGTTATGAACAGTCTCCTGAAGTTATTTTATATAATTTGGGTAAATTATTCCTTTTTGTTGTATTATGTGGTGTCATTTCATTGTTTAAATTTTACCCATTTAATCCCCTTTTAAAATTCTTTGTGATTCATGGAGTATGTTTCCAATAAGTCATATTCATAACATAAATACTATATCATTGAGTTATTACATTTCATCTTGAAATTTACTTTTCATGCTTTGGTTATACCACTATAATATTTTATTTAATGATGTTTTATAATTATATTTGGGAAAAATGATGTTTTAATTGAAATAAATTTTTTGTTACACTTCTTAAAATGTGACTTTTGAACAATGGTATTTTAATTATATTAAAATGGTATTTTACATTCACTTTAAATGGTTTTCTCATCCTATCCTCATTTATTAAAGATAAACATTATCAATTTTTAATGACCCATTATTGAATATATTTTTTAAAAAATTTATGTTCTTAATTATCTTTCACTTCACTTTTATAAAATATACCTTTTAAATTGTCATGTAACTTTTTAAAATCAATTTTAATAAAAATTATAAAAGATTGTTTATGTTTTCACTTAAATTTCCCTTGTCATTTTTAAAAGGATTTAACCTAATAGGGTTTATGTTAATTTATTTATCCTCTAATATATATAGATATATATACATATATATATGTATAATTTAGTTTATTTAACTCATGGGGTTAATCAATTCAATTCTTGATCCCTTATTTGGTGATATTATTCAAAACATTCATTTTATAAGGGTGTATTCATTGATATTAAATCCACCTTATGTTTCCTTTATTTTAAAAGGCATATATTCATTTTATTTAAACTTTTCTTCCTATGTACGTATTAGGATCTTTTAATTATATAATTAACTTAACCATATACCCACCAAAATTTATGGTTTGAACATATCATTTTACAAATTCATAATAGATGATTTTCACATAGAAATAATATTTATTTATTGACAAGTGGAAAAATATTTTCATTCTGTATATTATTATTCTAAATTGAATGATTATTAAAAATTTACATTATATTTTTTGATCATCCAACTTATTTATATGGATGGTACATGATCATGTTTATTAAATTATAGAAAATTATTGAAATTCTAGATGATTATTGACTATTAACACAAGTTGATTGTGTATTAAAATTCTATATATATAATTATATGAAAACCATTTTATTATTTAATATGTGGTTATTTAGGTAATGGTTTTAAAATAATTTTTTACTCTTATGGTGAATGAATTAGACTTAATTATATGATGGGTGGGTCCCAAAATTATATAAACCCTTGATGCATAGATAGATCATAAGAGAAAAAATAGGTTGGTTTTGGTTGTATACATATTCCCATAACATGATTGTGTCTAGGAACAATTCATTAATAGAATTTTTTTTATGTCCAAAATTTCAAATTCTATTAGTATGTGATTAGTAATATTGATATCCATATTTTCATTTATTTTCCAAGATATCACATCCTCTAAGTTTCATCTAATTATGGATTTATTAAAATTATTTATTCCTATAATATTATGTGTACAATGCTTATAGTTTTGAGATATTTATTTTTATATTTCCCATATTAACAATTTTAGCTCACCCATTTTATATGTTTTCATTTCTTGTATTATAAAGTAATGTTTATCAAGTGAATGTTTTATATGGATAGGATGTGATAAATAATTTCATGCAGATATTTATGACTTATCATAAATTATTTAGTATCTTATATATGGTATAAAAGTCCAGTAGTTAAAAATACATGGGAATTAATAGTTTATATTATTTTTTTAATTCGTTAAATCTTTAAAACAAAAATAATATGGGAATATATTTAATGAAATATTTGTTTTTTTCATGTAATTATGTGATAGTTAAGTCTCGGAATTTATTTTTCTTATCAAAGCTTGTATATAAAGTATGTGTTTATAGAACTAGATCTAGAAACATGGATCTATGGAATCATAATAAGTGAATTTAATCTTGTAATAAAAAAATATATATGTTTATGATAGAGGTTTATTGAAAATTATAATTTATAATACAATGATTTTGGAGAATTTATGACTATATGGGTAATGGATTTTTATTTAAAACCTTGTTAAAAATATATATTTTAAAATATTTCTCATCTAAATTCATATGGTTTAATTATTTTTTTCTATTACAGTCTAATGATTTATTTAAATCCTTTTATATTATCTTTTTGATTTTTTACAAAGGTTTTTAAAGTAATCTTTTTAATGTTTTCTGTACGATTCATTTTTTACATTATTTTAAAAATTGTGAAAAGAATATTTTTAACATGTTTAATTCATGACCTCCTTTCCCCGTATTCATATATATTTTTCATTAATAATATTTTTATATATGTTTATATGGGTTTTAAAATAATATAATATACCCATTTCATGGAATCATTAGTTTTAATTTTTTTTAAATAAAAGAATATTTCATCCAATTTTTTGAGATAACTATTTTTTTACTATCTCAAATGATAATTTTTAAGAGTTATATGATGAAAAAAAAATTATATTTTCCTCAATTTATGGTTCTTGTATATTAGAAATGATGATGTTTGGGTATGATATAACCCTAACATTATTGGGTGCATTGGTTAATAATTTATTCTCCCAGAGATATGGGGTTTGAATTAACAACATAATTTATTCCATTATGAGTTTATATTGTAATTAACTAGTTAATTTATTAAATTATGAGTTTTATGAATATTGAATTTCTAAGTGCCATTGGTGATTTATGATTTTAATGAGATTTTTATGTGATATTTTTATCAAATATATTTATTATAATATTTGAAGGTATGATATTTTAAGACCGAAAAGTTATTTTATTAAAATAAATATTTGGCAATGGATTTCAGGTATTTCAAATGCCTAATGGTTTTCATTGATTTTTATATTCACTAATAATTTTTTTTTGATCATCCAAATTTCTCAAAAGTTTTTTATAGGGTCTAAGTATTCATAGGAACTATTGAAAAGTAAATTATTCAATTTTGGTGACTTATCTTGAATGGTGAAAGGTTTTATGAATGAAATGAGTGTTTTATCATAAAAAGCTATTTTTTTGGAAAAAATATAATTTATCTGAGAGTGTTCCCTATATAATTTTTTGGTTTTCTTAATATTCCTAACTTTTAATCCTAAATGGTATTGGGTATGTATGTGAGAAAATATTTCTGTTTGAGGTTGTGATTATTAATGGTAAAAATTTATCCATATTTGTTAGTATCAAAGAAAGTATATAAAGAATATTTTTTCACTGTACCCTAGAGTATGGGTCTTGGGGTGTCATAGTTGGAATATGATCAAGAGTTTATATAACTTTAGTGTTTAATATATTGGTAATGAATAGTTATGGAATCAAGTGATATTTTTGATGGGTATAAAACCATAATTTTTTATCATTAAAGTATATGACTATTATTCATTATTAGATGGTTTTACATGTTGCTTCATTTAATATATCTCTGGTTTAGAATGGATTTAAATAGGGGAAAATAATTATTAATTTAAAAGGGAAACAAGATGATAATATCCTTCTAAATCATCAATATGAAATGGTTGGAGTTGGATCTGAATTTTTTTTATGTTAACTCATTTTACACAAGTAATAACTAGTACCATAGAAAAGGTAATGACCAAATTCATCAAAGAGGAATATATAAATAGTGGATAAATTTATGTTAAAATATTCTATTTATTTTGGTATAACCTCAAACTCAGTGGTAATTGAATTTTGAAGCAACTATTTGGAGAATATATTTGATTCTTGGGGTTGTTCAGAGCATCAAAAGGTAAATAGTTTTATTTATAGTCGTGAAGATGAAGTTGGCCAGTGGTAGTATTTGATTAAGAATATGAAGGAAAATAATGGATTGATTCCATATGTTAAAAGGTATTAAAATATATAACCCTTGAAAAATATTTCACTAAAGTTATTTGACATAGAATGGAAATAATATTTATGTAATTGATGAAAAAAGAAGAGAACTCAGTGGCTATTTATGTGGAAACTTTTATCATATTGGAAAGGTATTCACCTTGTTTTTTTTCAAAATTAAAATTATGATTGATATATTAAACAATGGTTTGAAACCAATTTTAAAAATGGTATTGTTCACAAAATAATTTTTATGTTATGAGATAATTTTTTATTTTGCAAATAATATATAGATGGAGTTTATTGAATCTTATAAAACATAATGTTATGAGGATATGAATTGATCCATTTGGGTGTCCATATAGGGTTTTAGTAAGTAAAAATATAATATAAAGTGAAAAATAGTTCTTTCATTTCAAAAATCAAGTAAAATAATTTTGGTTACTATCTTTTGGGGTCCAGTAAGTATTACAGATGTTGTAAAATATGGACACATAACTCAAGATTAAAAAGATTTGGGTATTGTATAGAACAATAATGATGAACCAAATACTTTTAGATATTATAAATCAATTTTTAAATGTTTTATATTCAATTAAAGGGGGTATTATAAAAATTTGTGTCAAAAGAGAAAGCTCAAGAAAGGTATTAGAAATATCATATAAATAAAGGATTGACAATGTCATATTCTATTAGAGCTGAATATGAGGTAACTTTAAATGACATATAAAAGGATGAATGAGAAAAATAATAATTCAAAAAATCATGGTTAAATTGTTTTGGAGGAAGTTGAAGAACTGATGTTTATACATATAATTTTTGGATATTTATGATTAAAAGAAGTAAAAAAATTTCATGGACTCAATTTTTATAAGAGGGGAGAATGTAAAAACCCAATATTTTAAATTTAATTATCATATAAATAAATATCTTATTTAATAGCTTGTGATATATCAAATACCATAAAAATTACAATGATTTATTGTAAGTCAAGGTAAAAAATAAATTCATTCTAAATATATAATGTGAAAAAAATAAACACAAACTAGTAATTAATATGAAATAAAGTTAAAAACACATAAGTTCAGAAGGGTCATTTCTCAATAAAATGTTTGTTCATCAATTTTTTTAATTTAAAATACAAATATATGAATTATAGATTTTTTTGAAATAATATTTGTTTTAATTCATCCTATTAAAATTTTCTAAATGCGAATATTTGATATTTTTCATAAATCTATGATATTTAGGTGAATAGAGAAAAATATTTACCTTACAAATATTGTCACATGTATGAAATTATTATTATTTAATAATTTCTTGAATGTTTGTAAAGACATTATTATAGACCAAATAAATAATTAATTAGTAAGAAAGTCACTATACGTTTAGTTTTGAAAACCTATGTCTGAAAATATTCAACTTTAGTAAAGTTTTATTCTAATAAATAAAGTATTTCTATTATTTTATCTAATTGAACATTTTAATTTATAATTTTTTTTTGTAATTGGTTTTTAAGCCACATAAATATCATTTTTTATCTATAATCTAGTAAATATCATGATAATAAATTTTATACATGATTTTGGTGTAAACTGACGTTGATGATTAAAAAAAATAATATATTTTTCATTTTATCTTCTATATTTATATTAAAATTAACTTTTATTATAACACCCCAAGCTTCCACAGTACATTTCCATTTGATTAATGCAATAGCTTGTGGTGTGCGCAACTTTGAGATTCTAACACATCACAACCAATCAAACTAGCCGTTATGAATAGTAATACCCACTTTTTAAAATTTTATCAATTTTATCATTCCAAATGGAATTAATTTCTGGGTTCGGAATATCGAAATTATCTTATGATGATGTTTTGATATTTTTCTGAAAACATTCAGTTTTTGATGAATAGTGAAAAATACTAAATTTTAATTAAAAACAAGTTTTTTAATAAAAATAATTTATAGTGCTAAATTATACTATTGATTGTTTTTATGTATAATTAGATTATATTTTTACCATTTAATCCAATGTTTGTCATTGGATGTAATTCCACATTTAAACTGGACATAAGCAAGTGTCAATCTTTTGATTGTTATTATTTCTTAAAAACATGCTTTTTGTTTTGACAATGGGGATTAATTTTAAATTAATTTCTACCACTTTTATGTTTTGAATTTAGAAAAATGGATTCTATATTTAGAATCAAAAGTTAAAAGTTGTATAAATAGTTAACTGTTTTTTTAGACATTTTGAATAATTATTTCGGTAAATATTTTATGTACCATGGTAAAAAGTTAAATCCGTTAAATTAGGGTAAAAAAATATTATAATAATATTAAATTACCCTAACACATGTCCTAACCCTATTTTCTGATACATGTCCGACCATGGGCATCCTTGGGTCGATTTTGGGACCCCATGGAGCCACTTGTAAGTGCTAATGACACTTTATATTAATTAAGTTAAATTAAATACAAAAAATGACATAAGCATATATCTTTTAGTAAAACAATTTTTACATAGGGTTACATATGTTATATCTTTGATAGTAAATATTAATTAGAAATATAAAAATATTTCTTAAATAATGGTATTTTATTTATAATTTTTAAACATTAAATAATTAAATTTATTTATGACACAGTGATGATGGACTATTTTACTTATTAACAAAAGAATCAAATAAATGGTATTACAGATGTTAAAATAAATATAATTTGAGCATTTTGATTCCATCCACGAATTTTCTAGGTTACTGTCACATGTAAGGATTTATTAAATAAAATTTTCAAAGTAATAATTCTTTTATTAATTTTAAAAAAACAAAATAGCAAATAGTGTCAAAATTGACATAAAAGAGTTTCTAAAACAAATATTATATTCATAATTGATATTCTATTCCTAAAAATCTATGATTAGGCCAAAGGTATTAAATAATGTTATATATGTCATTAATGAACCACTTTATGTTCTCTTAGAAGTTTATAGTACGTTTATTAACCATGTAATATAAAAATACAAAGAGACATGGTAAATGTCAAACTATTTAACTAAGAGTTTAATCTAAAATATAAGGTTAATATAGTGACCCAAACCTGTATAAAACCTATTATATGAGAGTATTTCGCCCCATATCCATTTTATACATTATATAATTCATTTTGGAGTCATTATAAACTGAAGATGATTTTATTATAAAATAATATTTCAATCTTTTCCTAAGGGACCCCTCACCCCTCTATTAAAAGGGAACTTCCCCTTCTCTCAATTTCACACCTTCAAATCCATTTTTCATGAAAAAACCCTGCCCAAATATCTTCTAAACTGTCCTTACTTCATTCTCGAGGCCTTCTGTTAGTCATAAATCCATCCTATGAAGCCCTTTTGATCAAATCAATAAGAAGAACCTGAAGAAGAGGTAAATATTTCATCACCTCTTTCAAGTTCTTTTCTTCTTCCACTTCTTCTTTCTTTGTAGTTTCCATTATAAAATAATAACTCCAGTATATTATATATATTGTGATGTTAATATAAAAATGGTCCAACCATGTTCATTATGTTATCCATCCTATGAATAACATGTCACCATACGTGTGTACGTACAGCTTACGGTCTCCACGTCATGGTGTAGTTGTTATTCAATATATTATTATTTGGATGGGTATAATAATGATGTATAATTGATGTAAAAAATAAATATAACCTGATAATGATTTTGTATATATGATATACCATCAAATAATATATTGTTTTTATATCAAAAGAATGATATTTTCGCTCGTCCGTACGTACTAATTACCATCTCCACGAACGTGATGAGATTCATTCCCCATCGTATCCATTCAAGACTAATTTTCATTTAATGATTAAAAATAATACATAAAGACTTAATATCATTATGAATATTAATAAGATACATCATATCCTCAAAAAAAATTACTTACGTAATAAATCATATAAAGGAAAATGATTCAGTTAACACCTAAAACAATGATACTACTAAAATATCATTAACAATAAATATTAGAAGATCGTATATGATATCATATTAAAGTATATGGTTCTTGAATAATTTAATAATAATGATTTATACATTATATAGGAGTTTAAACTACCCTTTATCGTAGAAAATAACAATGTAAGGGTTCATTTCACAATCTCTTTATTATCTGAGGTTGTTTTTACATTAGTATCTATTGGGACCTCTTTATCATCCACATCCGTGTCTTCCTAAAAATGTACTCCAAAAAAAATTTACTACTTACTAGACTATGGGTTAAGGTCATTTATATGCTTATTTTAACTTATACATTTTAAAAATAATCTTTCCGTCATTTTTCAAGAAAATTACTTTATGGTATTTTCGACAAAACTAAGGTAAGAATGTTTTTAACTTATACGGCGTGTGCAGCTATATTCTGCAGTTATAACATCGTCGAAGCTTCCCTTACAATATTATAAGAATATTTTCAAAATAAATGTTTTCTTTTATAATTATGTAACTTTAAATGATTTCCAAAAAAAGAATGAGATTTTTCTCTCAAACAGTTTGATTTCATCTAAGTCAACATCATTTAATGGACTTTAATATTGTTTGAAGTTGATTTATTATGATACAAATTTTCCATTTTGTATTGAAGATTTTGTGATATGTTTGACTGTGAATGTGTTATTTTTCTACCATTCATGGTTTATGGATAAAGTATTCACATTTCGTATGCTAGTTTTTATACGAATGTTTATGTTATGTTTAAAACATTTCATATGACGAATGCATTGGACTTAGTAAGTGATGGGTGGAGCCTGCTATAGCTCCTCAATGCATCGATAGGTCTCATAATACAAACTAGTGTCTTGGAACAAGGCCTTGAAAAAATCTTATTTTTAGTCTTGGTACAATTACTTGACTATGTGGTTGTGAAGTATGGCATTATGCATTCCATTATTATGAAAGTGGCTATTGATATTTCATATGATTATTAAAATAGTAGAATATCCATGTGAATAAGTAAATGGAATTATTTGATTTTATCTTTTCAATATTATGCTTAAATGTGATTTTAAAAGTATTTTGTTTTAGTCTTATACATTGCCTTAAATGTTTATTATTATTTATTTATGTTTCTTTTATATTGTTATCCTTACAGAGCATCTGAGCTCACCCCTTTCTATGTTTTGCTTTTTCCAGGATTTGAAGAAGTATTTTATGACTGGCCTGCAGTGATAGTCTGAGGGGATATGATTGTGGTCTATGGAAAAAATGTTATTTTAGTTTTTCATTTTATAATGTAATGAAAAACTTATGAATGTATCTAGTATTTCTAAGGATACTAAACTGATCGGTCTTTCAGGACATGATTTCCTTGTATCATACCAATGTTATGAAATAATTCACCGACTCTGGTTAACTAGGGTCAGGGTGTTACATTTACTAACTATATGAATTGAATATTTTAATATTTATTCCATATTTAGAATCATCATATTGAAAATATTCAAAAAAATTCATTTCATTTTTAACCATAAAATTAAGGTAACAAAGTAAATTTTAGTAACGATGATAAGATTTAAAAGGGTTAAGGGGGGTAATCTAAGGTGTAAAGATTCAAATATCAATAGAAATTGTATAAATTTTATTATATGTGTGTATTTATACCATTAATTCTCATATATTATAAATTTTTTCTATTTGGTTCCACTTTTCCATGAAAAATACCTTATATTATTCTAATGATATGAGTATTCATAGGGGTTTCTATCATCTCACTTATAAAGGACCCATTAATATTATCAATTTTACTCAAATGTTGAGAATATTTAATTAACCAATAACTATCCAAAAACATTCCAAACACCCTTATCAACGGCATAGAGGTTCTTGTCTCACATAATGACAAACACAATAATGCTTAAGTAGATATTCAAATGAGGATATCAAAGGTTGAGGTCATTGTATTTACTGAATTATTATCCATTTATTTCATACATAACATTGTATCACCATTATATTTTATAAATTATTATTTTTAAATATATTTAATTTTCGTCGATATCATGCATTACACACAACACTGATTTTTAACGAAACACGCCATACTATTAAAAATTTATCATTCAATATGATAGTTATCGTCTATCTACTGGAATGATGGGTATGAATAGGATTAAATAAATTATGAAAACATATGTTTTAAATATGTACATATAATTAATTATTTGGGTATAAATTAATTATAAAAGAAAAGAAAAACAATATTAAAATTAAATGAAATATTTCTCTAAAAATCATTTTTATCTCAATAAATTAAATAATAAAACTATAGGTGAATTATTCTCATGAAATATATAAATTATATATTCAATATAAATTATATCATTAATATTATGTTTTTTCTATGTATAATATAAGAAAAAATCTAGTTTTACGCTTAAAACTGTATTTTTTAAGAAAATCAGTTGTGTCACCTTTTGAACATTTATTTTAAAAATACTTTTTGGAACTTTTAGAATATTTATTTAAAAAAATTAGATTAATTTTTAAAATAATAATTATGAAAAAATATTGTATATAATTTTTCATATTTTTTTAAAAAGATAAAATATTTAGTGAATAGTGAAAAGTACTAGTTTTTATTAAAAAAATTGCCTTTTTATTCAAAATATTTACAATTTAAATTTAGTTATAATATTATTTAAAAAGTAAAATAAGTTAATTATATAACTAATAATCCATTATATTTCATTTTAATCAATTTTCTTTTAAATTATAATATAATAACTTTTTATGATTTTGAATATTTTCTCAATGGAAATCCACTTTTCCATTGCATCTACATGTTTAATTTTAAAATAAATTTTAAAAATTTTATGAATTAAATTTTTAAAAATTGATAAAATAATTTTAATTATAACAATTTATGTTACATAATAATTATAACTTAATTTTTTAAAAAAAATAATAGTAAAAAAGTAAAAATTATTTATCAGAGTTAACGCTAAAACGGTTTTACCTGGAGTTAATCTAAAAAAATTGGGGATAAAATGACATATAAACTTTTAAAAAACCATTTTCATGGAAATATTTTGACCATATATCTTATAAGTTTTTTTTTATATCCCATTTTGGATCATAAGGTCATGTAAAAAACATGGATACACTTTATTATTTTCAAAAATCTCACATTAGTCCTCCCTATCACATATAAAATGCCACCACCTCTCCTCCCCTCTTCACACTTCATAAAATATTTTTTTCATCAAATAAAAATTAAAATTTATTTCTTAATTACCTCTCTACAATATGTAATCCTTCAAAATATCATAAATTCAATCTTGGAAGGCTTTCTGTTAAACCAAAAATGTTGTCTGAAGAAAAGATAAATTTTTTAACATGGCCTTTTTTAATTAATTATTATTATAACTTTGTAAAATATTTTTAAAATATTAAAAAAATAACACCAATATCTAATATATTCAGATATATTATTATTTTAATGGTATAACCAAAATCCGTCTCTTCTTCCATCAATTGGGATATGAAATCTTCATTCATGAGTATGACGAACTACCGCCTCTTGAACCAATGTTATTCGTTTCTATCCCCACATTCCATGACCTGATAAAATTATGTATTTGTTGTTTACATTTGATATTTATAAAATTTATATACCTATTTAATTATAATAAAACATATAACTTATTACGACCTGAGTTTTTGGAAATTAATAATGTCACATGTGTGTACGATGAATTATCAACTTGCGATCAAATGTGATGTGGTTTTCATTTATGTTTTACTTGGATGGTAATAAGGATATATAAATGAATATATATGATATTATTAACATTATCATACATTATTAATAATTATATCACATATACCTTTTTACTTTTAATTCTGTGATAGATACGATAACATCGTTTATGTGAATGACGGACTACTTCCTGGTAAAGCGATGTGATTCATTTTTTACAAATGACTTTATAGGAAGGTAATAATGGTAAATTTAATTAATATATGTGAAATATATTACATAAAATTATTTATTTAAATGTAATATATTACTTACCTTTCCTTTATTTTACCCTTTGATAAAATGGAAACATCGTTCATGTGTACGTATGACCTACTATCACCATGAATGTGTTTTTTATTTTTTATCTCTTACTTTTATGGATTATATTGAATACATATATAATTAATATATATTATATGTATATAATGGTTAAAATTATATAAATAATGGAACCATGATCAATTTAAGAGCACTGAAAATAATAAAACAAAACTTTGATGAAAATTAAAGCAGTTTTCACTCAAATCGTAATTTTAATAAGAAATTGTTTATAAAAGGGTACTAAAATGTCATAAGTAAATCATATATGGTATGTTATATATTATAATTTTTATTTAATATATGAATAATGAACATATATTTATTATAATGGATTTATTAATGTTTATGAAGGATGTTGAGACTTATGGTATGGGATTTTCATCTCACTTTTTTACTTTTATGAAACACATGACATATTCACCCATAATTTATTATATGTTGTGTTTATAATGAAAATGAATGTATTTTTTTATTCTTATATGTAATATTATTTGGATTTATATATCCATTTTAGGATCTCTCTTTTTTGGGGATTATAGTTCAAAATTTCCCAAAGCAGTATGGGTTTTTTTCACAAATTTTCTTCTTTGGGACATAAAATATGATATAAACCTGTATTCTTTTACGAGTTTTATATACAACCCATTTGATGTGTAAAATAATAAATTTATTTATTTTCATTATATTTTATTTTTATTTGATTTTATTCATTCTTTGGACTTATGATTCAATGTTTCTAAAGTGGTGATGGTTTTATGATATAATCTCATCGTTTATTAGGATAGTTTTTGTTTATACTTTCTATAATGAAATATTAATATATATATCTCAATTAACACATGAATGTAACAATCGTATATTTAATTCTATATAATATTGTTTTTCCCTTCATTTTCCTCTCTTTATGTAGTCATTATTCTAAAATAATTTTTTTTATTGAAAACCTTCATTATTTCTCCCTTCAGTCAAAAATATTTTTCTTCTCCCATATCCATGTTTTCTAAAAAGGTTTTCAATGATGTTTTAATGTTCTTGTGGGATTTTTTGAAAGTCATTTTTACCCTTTTTTTAATTTTTAAAAAATGTTTTAAAATTAATATTTATGTCATTTTCAAAACAATACATGTTCAGATTTTATAGAAAATTTGAATGGAATATTAATTTTAACATATACAACATTTCCATCAGTCACGACCACTCAATGTTTTAGAGCACCCTTTATAATTTTCAAATATTATTATCAAGTAATATAATTTTTAAAAAATTTATTTAAAAAAAATCATAGTTTAATGTATGTTTTCTTGAATAAATTTTCTTAAATGATTTTAGAAGCATCATTTATCTGTTTTAATGGTTATTTTCAAAGAAAATGATAGTTAAAATGTTTCATTTTTTATAAAAAGTGTTTTTCAAAGTGAAAATAATATTTTTCTCAATAAATATTTTAATTTATTTTTAATTCTTCATTTATAATTTTTTATTTTTATTTTAAAAGAAATGTATTTCCACAATATTTTATGAATTTCAAGTTTAGAAAAATATGATTTTAAAAGAAATATTATTTTAAACTTGAGATTTTCCATCTGATCATCAAAAATCATTTTCCATCTAAGATTAAATCATTTGACGTTACTTATGATTTATTTTGGATATGATCCAAGGACTCCATTCTTCTTATTCCACTGAATGGGTTACGTTTATTATTACATTATTCTTATGAAACCCGCTTTTTTTTCATGGATTTTTTTATGATGAAATGATGAAATTTTTGTGAAACCTATTTCTTTTTGGTAGATAATAATATGGATACGTTTTTATGAACCCCATTTCTTTTCATTGGTATTGATATAATTAATGTTTTATTATCTTGTCGAACACATATGTATAATTTTAATTATGTGATGTGTGAGACCTATATCACCCTCTAATTCGTTAGCGAGAAATTGATATATCATGAGATAAATAGGACTGGAATGGAAAGTAAACCTTGTTCAGTGAGGGAATTTTTCATTATGATAGTCTTTAGGTGATCCTTGATGACTATGATGGTTCTTAGATTGAACCCATTCCACTATTATAGTTTTCTCAATGAAACATTACTACTACAAAAATGATTTTATATGATTATTTGTATGCCACAAATCAATGTATTATTAAAAAAATTCTCATATATCATGTTCTATGATTCAATATATGAATCTTGACTTATGAACTACTAATATTTATTCAATTCCATAAGTTTATGATCTATAATATATATGGTATGGTTTCTAAATGTTATTATAACGTCCTCATACCCTTATGCTCATGATATGCTGATATCTACCTTGTTTACTCTTACTAATCATCTGAGATCACCCTTTATTTTTTTACCCAAGTTATGATGAATGTTTTATCACCTCCATTTTTTAATGATCAAAAAGCATGTTTTTTATTTTTATAACATCTTTAATGTTTTTTTATAGTGTTTCTTCAGAAAATATACAACTGCCTATGAATTTGGTTTAGACCAATGGTTGATTTTTGGGTGGATTAATGTCTTGTAAAATCATTCACACTTGGTTCACCATTATTTTTATTAATAGAAACTCCCAAAGGATCCCACATCGATAATTGAGTATATACATGCTTTCCAAAGGCTAGAGGATAATTGGGGTTTTAGGCCTAATGGAAGTAGGGACTCACAATAGTCCATAGGATTAGAGGTCGAGCTCATCACACCCTTTGGGGGGGATTGTTACATACTATATGACTCCCTTATAGATTTTATATTTTTTCAAGAATCTATTCTTAATCCTGATACAGGACTAATTAACCTAAAAAACAATTCAGTACTAAATACTTCCATGTATAAAAAAGTTCTTATTAATTATTCCATATGTATATATCAAAGGTTCTTCATTAGCATCACATTAATCGGTAGCTTATTATATTTTATAGCCATATAACTATTCAATTCAATGTTTACCTCCATCCAGAGAGGTTGTTAATATTTTGAGGAAGGGATTGAACCTTTATGAGATGCCTAATATATCCTTCTTATAATATGAATCCAAAAAAATGTAGTTATTTTAATTCGTATAGTTTAAAATCATTATTAAAGGATGTATATAAAGGTGTATAGGCACCAGGCATTTCTGCTCAAACATTTGTTAGGCATCCTAGGAATCCTAGTTATGGTATAAATTAGAGTCATCATATTTTATTCATGACCTGGGGACTTCCCCCGAGATGGATGCTCATGTATGGTGGTATTCGTATCATGCCACTGATCCAAGATTACAGACTGAGGTTTCCCTATCTGGTGAAGGTTCATGATATGAATGATATGACCATTGAAAATACCTAAGCCCATGTGACCCATTCTTTTTGTGAGAAACAAGGAATAGAATGTAATCAGTTTCACTATATGAGGATGTGGTACTTATGCACCGTTACAACCCTTTGGATGTTTAACATGGAAATCACGACTTAGTAAGGCATCCCGTATATACTAGTTATGGTGGGAATCTGTGTTATCATGTTTTAGTTTTGATCTGGGATTAAACATTGAGGATTCCCTTTTTTATATTTGATATGGACCTTAGGCCTCAGAAAGACATACTATGTATCTTGCTTATGAAAATAACCATGTTTACAATATCCTAGTTTTATGAGGACCTAAACACTATGTTCACCCTTACATATCCAATAGACATGGTTTTCATGGCCTAGGATGTTGTCCTGAAATGTCTTGATTATCTATTGACATGTTTTTATTATATTCCTAACTTCTTTGAGGGTGTTTGGACATGTCCTAGTTGACCAAATAAATTACAAAGTCATCCCCATGATCTAGTTGACTTTTTTAGGGACATTTCATGATTTGAATGACATGCTTGGAGGATATCACATGATCTGGATGGGTTGTTCGAAGGAAGTTTCATGACCAAGTATGATATGTCTGGAGAGTGTCACATGATCTTGCTAACATGTCTGGAGGGAATCGCATGATCCAAACTGGATTTTACTAGTGTAATCACAAGATCTATATGAAACATCAGGAGGAAGTCTCGTGATCTAGGGTGACCTGTATGAAGGATTTTGTGTGATCTAAATGACATTTTCAGTGAACATCTCATGACCCATGATGACTTATCTGAAGGACATTATGTGATCTACCCAAATTTTTTGGAGAGTTTCACATGATTAAGGTTGAGTTTTCTGAGTGTCATCATGAGACCTAAATAACGGGTCATGGTTCCTCTGAAAAACATATATGATATGTCTAGAGGACATCACAATATTTGGATAAAAAGACTAGGGGAAACTGTAAGACTTGGGTGGTATACATAGAGGGCATCGTCTACCTTCTCTAACTTATCCAAGGGAAATTTCATGATCCAAATATATGGTCAAGGGAGAATCACCTGATTTGAGTGACATGTCCTTGTGTTATCGCATTATCTAAGTAGTTCATGTGAAGTGCATAAGGAACGGTGCACCTATCTTCACATAAGTCTCCCTTCTTTTATAGTCTTTTATTCCAAAATTTATTGAATATTTTCCATAAGGTTTTCCTAGTGATATATTATTTTATATTTCATGTCACCAATCCTAAATTAGGGAACTCTTCTTTGTCACTTGGATAACAAGCCATATGTCCTTCATGTGATCTATGAGTGATCGCATAAAGTTTTTATGAATGTCATGTGATCCCATAGTTCATTCCCCAAAAATTTCCTAACATAAGTCCTTGAGATTGTATAACTAGCCACCTCAATAAGTCCTCTATTTCTCTATTGTATGTGATGGTTCATCTATTAGATATTTTTTACTATTAATAGTTGGGTTTATAGGCCTCACCTCTTAGGTTATGTTCTAGATTTTTCAGTACATATATCAAAAATTTGGGATGGAGTTGGTGTAGGGAATTTGTTCAATTTACTTAACATAATCATTCCATGAGTCATTAATGGTGTTGTGTGATATTTAGTGACCACAATAATGTTTATAATTTTCCACTCTCTTAGACCTTGGCCAATCAATGGGATTCTTTTGACCATGATGACATTCTAAGGAGTTTTCATAGGGTCATATAGACATGTTTAGGTGTCTTAAAGAGATTAGGAAGCCTATGGAATGGACTTAACGTGATCAAAGATGACATGTCTAGGGTCTTCCACAAGACAAAGGTAGATTCCTAGTGGAAAATCCGGACATCAGACGGATATGTCTTCAGGCCTTTATGATATCATGATGGCCTATCGAGGGGGACTTCCATGATCAATTGTAATCACCTTGGGCATATGACCCCTTTAATGTGATGTCTATCATATCATAACTTTGCAATAAGTTACACATTTTACCCTTTTATTTCCTTTATTCCATTTAAAGGGATGTTGATCTTAGGATGCTTCACCGGTGTTTTCAAAGACATTAAATCTTCTTAAATTTGAAGCATCTCATGACCAATAATTGGTCTTGTGGTGATGCACACGGATTTTCATGGACAACTCATTTGCATGTCTATGAAGTTGGAGAGGAAGTAAAAATCTAAAGGACATGTCCAAGACCAATCTCAAGATAAAGGAGAAATTTCAACAGGATCATTTGTGATAAGGTGGACATGCTAGGGGATTTTATAAGGTCATCTAAATTGTATAATCACATCATGTGAATATCAATGAACACAAAAGGCTTCTTCCTTGTTCAAATTTTCATTCTATAGTTTTTTAATCCCATGGACATTGGTTTCCCATGAGGTAACTACGTGATCTATATGGGATCTTTTGATGGTGTACGCACCTTTTACTTGTCATTATATTCTCTTTTCCAGGGTGCATAATGTGATCAATTTTGGAATTTTCACAAGTGTGTGAGCATCATCAGGGAAAACTCCGATACATGTATTTATAAATCCATATGGGTAGATTAGAATTGAGTGTACATGTCTAAGAACCATCATCTGATGAAGGTAACATTCCCAGGTGTTTCCATGTGACAAGGTGGACATGATTCTAGGGAACTTTTGTGTCTTACAAACCATATGATCATATAACACGAATATCAATGACCATATAAGGACTTTTCCTTTTTCATATTTTTCATCCTTTATTTTTATAAGGGTTTTGCATGATTTTTATGTTCCCATTAGTTGACAAGTCGGATGACTAGGATAAAATCATCTAGAAACCTATGTGTGATCAATGAGTGTCATAAGAGCCTTTGAAAGATAAAGGAGGCTTTTAAAAAGGGATTTGTGTGATCTCTAGTAGATCATGCACTATGCATAAACTATTTTCATGACCTTCCAAATTCCATCTGATTTTATTTCCTTTTAATGGTTACACGATCTGTGTATATTCACCACCATATATTCCATTTATTTTAGGAGAAAGTAAGACATATGATTTGGTTATTTCATCCCATGTATAGTTTCTGATTCATGATTTGTGGGCGCCAAAAATTGTCCCCCCAGAAGAGATGTTTGTAGGGAAAAGGGCTTAGTTATGAGGAAATTAAATTCCAACCTAACTATTTGGGGTTTTCATGAACTGATGTACTAGGAAACATTGGGTCTTCCATGTGACCATTATTAATCCAAGAAGTTCCATATGAATATGGGATTAGAAAATATCTCATTCACCAACTAGTCCATCGATTGAAAATTACTTTTTTAATTATTAATCAAACATGGAAAAATTCCCTTTCCCAAAGAAATGAGATCAAGGCGGTCTAATGTGGTAAAGGCCAGGGGCATAAACTTGGAAAAAATACTTACATTCCTGGTGTAACAACCCCTCGTTAGAGAACACTAATAAGGGTTCCTTATAACTACTCCCCCTAGAAAGAGAATCTATGCTAAAGTTATCTTCCCATGAAATATGTCGAACAGAACATCTGTTCAGGATCTCTAAAGAGAAATATTGAAAAATGTATTTCAATGGTTATGGCACTTCAACTTTCACAAGTAAATCCCAAATAACCACCTCGGAGTCTGATTCCAATTCAGAACATCCCAATGAGAACATTTTTAAAAGAATAAAACCAATTTTCAATGCAAATACTTCTTCACCAAAGAAACTTCCCAAACCATGAATGCTGCTGAAAGAAAATATTACTGAACCATTCCTATCCTGCACCCGGCCTCCTCCAGGAATCTGACCATCCAAAAGCGAGTTGTCGATGTTAATCTTGAATCCATTCCCTGGAGGTTTCCGCCAATTTCAACATCCCTATGAACTAGAACGAGTCACTAGACTGTTTATGAAACTGAAAAATATGTGAGAACATTGTCCAACCTTTAGAAGTGTCCCTAATTCAAGAACCAGGCCTTTCATCCTCAGCATCATAAAAAACTAGATTTCTGAACCGACGTACGTGCCTTATTCTAAGTCACCCAAAGTGTCTAGAAAATCATTGTAAGAACACTGATAAGGATCTTGGACTCCATATCATGCTGCTCTAAACCCAAGAAACAACTGACCAAAAACTCCTAAATGGAAGTGCATGATGAATTATAGTTACCCTATTTATCTATGTTGGAACAAAGACTTACATCCCCTTATATGTTTCGAAAAAAGTGGTCACTGACTTCGAATGTGGGTTAGAGAAACACAAACACTGTGAAGCTAGCTAAATCCCTTTTTTGAGCATTATCATCAGCCGGAAAGGATAGATTTCTCACTCTACAAACAAGAAATAACATATTCAGGGGGACCTCTTTACACCATTGCTGTGACCCCCATTCATCACGTAGTCCCCAAAAATGAATCAAGTGGTGATAGTCATGCCCATTGAAGTACCCAGAACTTGACTCCATGAAACGTCATATGGCATCCTCTTCTAAAAACATCACTTTTTTATGTGCTTCCATATATTATTAACTCAAAATGTCTTCAAGTATCCTTGTATGGTGGCTAGCCTCATTAACTGACATATCCAGAGCTGGACAGCATGGGAAGAAGTGTTTCTCCCTAACTGAATTTTCTCTCCCTAGGTTTATATTCCCTCATCCCACAACACAATGAGAAGACCCCTCAAGTATTTATAGAGGGAACTTCACTATTTTCCCAAATCATGATAGTTTATTTCTCTCTCATTCATCCCAGTTCATGCCATAATTCATTCTAATAGTTTTGGGCCACATCAATTTCCCCTCCAAAAAATCTTATGCAATCTGAGCCAGCATTGATTTCATGAAACAAAAATATCCCTAAGGGAAAAACCATCTTCCTCCAATGGTTTTTCCACCCAATATCAGCTGGCCCAGTGGGTCCTTCCCGAGTAATTTGTGTCCCATAAAAACATTTTCATCAAATTCTCCATAGCAGCAACAATTATCTTAGGTGGAGTGATAATAGATATGATATGAATTGGTATGGAAGAGATCACAAAATTAATCAAAACCACCCTTCCTCAAAGGAGATAAAATATTTTTTACAATTAAGTATCCTCCCAGGAATTCTATTAATTCTATCCTTGAAGAATACATTTTTCACCTAACCATTCAAAACTGGATCCTTGAGGTATATCATAGGAAACTACTTCCAATCTATGCCCAAAATTTCTTGAATGGTTCGGACCCTACTTCTTGGACATTTATTGGAAATAAAAAAAATTAATCTTCTTATAATTAACCTTTTTTCCAATTATACTACCATATATCAACATAAGGCTCATAAATTTAACAAATTAATACCTCCTTCTATTCAAAAATATGAAAATATCATCACATTACCATGTCACGGACACATAATTGTGAGTCTTATGATAGTTATTACAGTCACAAGATTCCATGTGGGTCAAGTGGTCCATGATATCCCCATGTTTCATGTGATTATAGATACATTTATTAAATCATGGGTTCATAAATCCATTTATTGTTTTATGTGATGCATAAGATACTACTATAGTTATGCATCTCTTTTGAATATTATTTTTGGTTTGTCTGACATATGCCACATAGTTTTTTCAGATGGATTCCATCTCTCATACGTCTTTCACTATGGATATCTAGATGTCCATTATTATTGGAAACCATAATTTTTACCCTTGATATTGTGGGTATTCTAACATAGATTTTTTGAAGAGGCTTCTCTCATTAAAACTTCAAAGTTATCATTTATCTCATTGACTTCCCCTATATATATTCGCCCTGCCTAATTATGTTTTCATTACATCTTTGGACTAAAATATTCCATCTCATTGGATTTCACCTTCCCCTTATTGTATTCATATGAATATTTCTAAGGACATCCAACTATTTATAGAATGGTCCTAGGGGTTGTCTTATGCGCCAGCCCCTCTTAGCCCAAATAGCTTTAATTTCTCCCACCATCCCTCTTCTAAGAGTTATTTGATCATATTTGTCTCTTCCTTGAATAATTTAGGTAGAAACGGGATCTCCAAATGGGGCATGCATCCTAGTGGAAATTTTTATGATGAATGCGCATGGTCATTCTATGTTTGATAGATCTATTAAGAATTTTCTGACCAGCTACATGATATTTACCATTGTGCAGCCTTATGGGTTTCATAGTTCATCATCTACCATCTGTTGGATCTTCAAAAAGAAATGATTGTCCATTGGTTCCCCAGTAATAATTCATTCCATCTGTCCCACATATAAGAATGAATTAACCTTTAGGATATCTACTCTGTATGTGGGATACCCCCCTCGAGAGAATTTGGGAAGAGTTCCTTCTAGATGTCGACATCTATGATAAAACCTCATAGAATCCAGTTTTGGTATGGAATATGATCAACATTGTAAAAGACAATTTAGGGAAGGATAAGAATATATTCTCACTCATCACTATTAAAGGATACATCATCATTTTTATCTATCATAGAATATTTCAACCAACCGCTATACACCCTCACTAAATCCATTATCAATAGGTACAAGACAACACTGGATCATATTGGGAAATCCTAGAATCTGGGGAGAATAACACATGGGGTTATCAAGTGCGGCTGGAAATATCTCTGAGTCTTAAGCTAGTGGGTTTCCTTTCCCAGTTCTGGAATGGGTGAATTGTTCTGAATGGGGATGTGCACTCATGAATCTGAGTTATAATAATAGTGATGGAATATATATTAGTAGAGGAAAAACCTCTCAATCTGGTTTTATTGACTCTTTCATCCCTTATATAGTTTCTTAGCTAACATCCCTTATAAAATTGGTAGTATTTTTTCATTTTTATTTGGATAAATAGAGAACGGTTTCCACTTTTATGAATTCCAAAATTCCATTGGGATCCAAGGAACCCTATTTTACCCTATGATTCTATACATATCTAAAGTTGTGGTAATTTTGTTAGGACCTAATGAGGTTTTTAATATGTTGGGTTAGTCTGATTGATTCAATTTTAGGACTTACCCTTCACCTATGGGGCCAATTATTGATAATATTTGTGGATCTATTGATGAATGGTCATACAATATCTCCCATTGGGATGTGATTCTCACGACCCAGTTGGATAATATGGTCATTTAAGATATTTATACCACTTAATGGTTCTCTCAACAATTCTACTACATATAATGGGTTTCTCCCCTTCCCTCTTCTAGGATATTTAGAGAGTGATATCCTAGGATTATTCAATAGTTTTGGTTTATATTGGAGTGAAAGGATACCAACACTAATTTCATCCTTCCACCTATGGGAACCCCTGTATTCCTAACTTATGATTATTCCTATTAAAAGACATAATCCTACCCAAGTGGCGTTCTTAACATACTATTCCATGAAGTGGATTGACCATGTGACTCACTAACCCCTTTGTCTATGGCCACAATAGAGTAGGACTTCTATAAAGCGACCATATACTAGAAATGGCCGTCACATTATTTAGGGATAATATTTCAAGGAAGCTAGTCCTTCAACAGATGCACCTTTTGAGATAAGATTATATGAGGATTCCCATTTTACTTCTTCACCACCTCATCTGTTTGTTCCTTGTTTCAGTGGGTCTACATGAGTAGTCAAAGAGAACAAGATAAACATCTTCATTGAATCTTTCATAATCTGGGTGTGGTCAGATTTGACTTCCATCCACTGTATGAAAATATTAAGAAACAATCATCTAGATATAGCAAGATTTAGCTAATATGATATGGGATTACAAGATTTCAATGAAAAGATATCCCTGGATAATCTAATGAGGGATTATTTATAAGACTTGGAGAATATCCATAAAATCATATCTAAGATTCAAACCCAAATAGATGTCTTGATTGCATAGATAGTGATACATGAGCAGATCATAGTTCGCTCAATGTCAAATATTTCTGAGTCATCCTCCTCATTCATAATTAATCAAAAAAAAATTAAGGAACAATATAATCTAATTGAGACTCTTACCCCTTGATTAGAAGTAGAATACGTATTGTGGGAAGTACCTCAGTCCTCCATCGACACTTATCATTAGGATATTTCTGATTTAGCCAGCTCAACCAGTCAATTCTACTTGTTGTTTGATCATGAATTTTCTTCCCTTGATCAAATCCTTTTAAAGGATCTAAAATGTGGAGATCCAACCTTTTATATCGAATTGATGAATAGATATTATGAACCTTCAATGTCGATGTCCATTTTTATTCTATTCACTATGTGCATGATATTTTTTTGACCTTATGTGGCATGAATAATCAATGATACCCACCCATTGGATACTATCAAGTAAACATAAATTCTTAGATACGAATGATTAAAACATAAGATATTTTTCTCTAGAAATGCTTTTGAATTCCCACTAGTATGAGATTCCACATTGATGAATATTCTCTAATTATCATTATATTACCAGATTCACAAAAGGATAATTTCATTAGAATATATTTCCTTAATTATGAATTCTCTATCATTGGTTGATGTTATTGGAATTATCAATCATAGATTTATTTTTACTAAGGTCATATGATGGGACACAAATTATTTCTATCTATTTCTTCCATATTGCCCTCAATTTCTCATAATATTTTTATTTAGGAATATTTAGATTTTATGGACTTGGATTCTTCTTAGGCTTCCCTCTTACTTGTTTTCAACCTGAATTTTTTTTTGAATTATCTTTTTATGAGTTTTCAATATTTCATGGATCACACAAAGGCCATGTCAAGTGATCCGGCAATCAAATTTTACCCAAGATTCCCTTATCAGGTTTTCAACCTTGCGTGTATTAAGACTATTTTAGTTGTCTATTTTAAGGTCCTACAAATGAGAACAATATTTTGTTATAGCTTAATGTCTTCTAGCTCAGACCTTTTATTGTTGTAATTTAGGGTCATCTAGATTGGACCTTCTATTATTTTAGTTTTCGGTCTTTTGTCTTGGATATTTTATAATTATAGTTTATGGTAATTTGGATCGTACCTTCTATTGATGCAGTTTAGTATATTTTGTCTTGGGCCTTTTATTGATATAGTTTAAGTTCTATAAACTCAGACTTTTTGTTGTAGTAGTTTATAGACTACTGGTGAAAACATTATATCCCTATAGTTTAAGGTCATCTGGATTATATATTCTATAAATTTAGATTAAGGTATTTTAGCTCAAACATTTTTTTGTTATAGATTACATTTTTGTATCGAACCTTTTTCTATTCTAGTTTAAGGTCTTTTGGTGTAGACCTTTTATCATTGTATTTTACGACGTTCATGCTCAGATATAATTTTATTGTGAAGGATGGTTTTTCATGAAGGGTTTGAGAACCCTTTATCCTAGATGATATTTATAAGAATTAGTGTCCATTAAGTGTTCTAAATCCCTGTAATATTAATTTATAATATGAATAATGAATGCTCCGGATTATTTTTAGCACCCTAAATTCTTGTAGAAATCATGAGGGATGAATATCCTTGATGAGTAATGACACCCTACATCCTTACCTTTAATGGTGGTGGTGGATGTTGAAATATTTAGGATACAAATTCCACATGTATAGTTGGAATATGGTTTAAGTAAATAATAACCCAAGAATTTTAATTGATGAATATTGAATGGTGAAGATATTACAGAGAGGACCCATTACACCCTAAGTTGTTGAGTTCTATCATATTACTTCCAAGGCTATCAACGATTTGATTTCCATACATAAAAGGAGAAGATGACTCTGGTTCGTAGGTCAAAGACCCCTATGTATGAGAGCATAGGTATTATATGCATGGAAAAGAAATGAATATCCCCACCCATTTACCAAGGGACATGAATGATTTCGAAAGTCTTAAACATCTGGGTGAAGGAGTAACATATGGATTGAAATCTATACAGGAAGGGTTCTTACACCCTATGGTAGTTTAGAATTTCTTGGGGAGGCTCGGGACCTACACCATGTGGTATCGAATCACATGGTGTGGTATATCAAAGGATTCAATAATGGATATTCACATTCCTACATTGAGAATGGGATCAATACATGGTGACATAATGTCTTGTATGTAGAATCAACTTGAATAGTCTAGTTATAGGGATCATAAATCATGGTCAAGGAACATCTTAGTTAACATGAGGTTGGAACTGGTGGGTATAGGTCAACCATTGGTAATGGAGTGAGCCTCTAATGTTCCACGTGGTATGGAAAATAACTCTTGGGTTTAAGTTAGACTTCTTGGGATCTGGTAGTTTTTTTGAAGGAGCCAATCCCTTTTTATAGTCTTTTACAAGGAGGTTATAAGAGAAAATAATACCAAGATCCATGTATTTCCAAGATAATAAAATCAATTAAAGGAAATGGTTGTGTGATATCAAAATTCAAAGGAACGAAGATGGTTTATGAAAATTGAAATATTCCAAAAGAGTTAGATCACCCTAAAAGTTGTTTCCTTTCTTAAGGAACACATTATCTTATCAACGAGATGATGCAAATCATTACCATAACTTTTTCTTTGACCAAGATATCCAGTGAGCATGGATTGTATTTTACTAGGTCTACAATGTGGACCCTGTGTGATTTATGCATCATTCATTTGTGCTATAAATTTTTACCAAGATCTAGATATTAGTTGTTTCGTAATAAGAGACTAAGATTTTTCTTTAACCTCCCTTTTTGGGTTTTCAACCAGACATGTTTTATATATATATTAAAAGTATTTTTAGTGTAATATAATTTAGACCATCAAAGGATAATTTTTTAAGGTCATACAGCTTTGAAAAAAGTGCATGCAACTTTAATCGTAATGAACATGGACCTTTTCCTTATAGTTTAACATCATGTGTTAATGTCCTAAAATGATGTAAAATTATGAAAGGTATCTATGTGGAAACTTTTCATTGTTCATAGGCATCATGTTTTAGAGAACACCAATTATCCTTACAAATGATTATTGACGGGTATCCATAGGTCGTATCAATTATTGTGCAAATTACATTTCATGAAAATGTAATACATACATAGATCTGATTCGTGCGTAGTCAGAGCAAGCTTGTATGACTCATACCTATATAAAAATAGTTTTTGGCTACTTTCATGGCTTGGATTCATTGGGTTTCCATATACATACTATAATGGTAGGAATCAATCCATAATTATCTCTTTCTATGTAGATTTCTTTATGTGGGTTTCATTTTTTTTTTATGTTGAAGAGGTTACTATCTTAGATTGATTGGGTCATAATAGAAGATTCATACCCCAGAATGGATGGGTAAAAGAATTTGATTTCATAATACTAATATGAAAATGGGTACAATGAAAAAATGTATAACATCAAGGGAATATTAATCTACATGAATAGATGAGTTATGGAAGGTGTAAATCATTACCCAATAATATCTGAGTTAACTGGAGGTGGGGATCTGTGGGTACAAGTCAACCATTGGTAATGGTGTGAGAATTTAATCTTCCATGTGGTCAGTAAAATAACTCATGTGTTTAAGGGTGTCCTTCCTAAGATCTAAGGGTCTGTTCAGAAGATCCAATCCCTATTATTAGTTTTTCATGGAGTTAACAATGACTAAAGAAACCAAAGTTCCATGGGGTTAAAATAGAAGGATATCAACTAAACAAATTGGTTATGTCATCTCAGACCTCAAATATATGAAGTTGGTTCAAGGAAGACGTAAGACTCATGAAGGTTTCAAGTACCCAAATGGCTAATCCATTTTGTATTGAACTAATTTCTTATCGAAGGAAAAAGGAATGTGATTCTTTGACACACAACCATCATAGGGGATAATATTTTCAATGTGAATTCCTTTTGTTGTGTAGTTAAATGACATGTTACTAGGAATATTTCCTTGATATTTAAGGTCATGTGGTGGGGAAATATATGCGTAATAAATTTTAATGTATTAATACTAGTACATGGTACCTTGTATGTGATATTTCTTGGTTGAATAATGTAGAGGAGCTTTCCATATTCCCCAAGTTCACATGAGTTGTGTTTTTAATGACAAACATGTCGTAGCTATGAAACTAAATGAGTTGTGGAAGAGTGGTTCCTAGGTATCTTTCTGCATAGTTCCATCCCATATTTAGTTTGGAATGATTTTAATATCATTTTCTATTTGTGACTAAACTGAGGATTAACAATTTGGGTATTTCAATGTGACATGTGATGTCAGGAATCATGACACTTGTAGTTCTTGAAGAAAAATTCCCTACGTAGGTCTTAATAATTTGTAAGGATGTGGTAATTTTTTTTGTTTTTTACATTTTGTATTGACCTTATAATCAAATATCTTGGAGTCACTTTGTATCCTATGATAATATAAATCAATCCAAAAGTAGTTCTTGAATAGTAAACATTATATATATGTTTGAACTATACATGTAAGGGGGTAATTGTTCTCATTGATTGTTGGAGTTGTACCCGATATTAGAGATTTGGGGATCACTAAGTGTCATATTATGACAAGAATCAATCCACAAATAGTTATTGATTTGGAAACACCCTGTGTTGGTCTGAACCATACCTAAAGGGGGAAAAATACTCGTTTATTGTTGTAGTTGTACCTGATAATGGAGATCCAAGTGTCACTATGTATCTTGTGATGACAGGAATCTAGACACTCATAGTTCTTGAACGGAAAACACTCTATGCGAAGCTGGACCATATATAAAGGGGGCATTTTTCCCATTTATTGTAGTATATGGACCTGATATTGGAGATCTAGGTATCACTAAATATTCTGTGATGATATGTATCATCCCACATGTAACGTCCCGGTTTCGAAAGCCACCCAGAGGCTCCCCGTACCAGGTTGTTTACATGGACTCAAGTGAATTTTCCCAAACGGCAGAGGCTACCGACTAGCAGCGAGGGCCTTGGGTGTGATAGTGGGGAAACTATTCCCTCATTGGCAGAGTACACAGCAGAAGTAAACAAAATATAGAATAGAAGAAGCAGTAAATATCAAACAAAAATGCATAGCATAAGACTAAAATAATAAACAACTGGAGCACATATGTATATATGAATGATGCATGATACATATCTAGGAAAGCATCCAAACATGTCACAATGCTGGAAATACAAACAGTAACAAAACAAGTACAAAATAAAAGATAAACATCTCCGCAGCATCGCAAGCCTAATCTTGGTCCCATGCTCTCCTGCTCCAAAGAAATCAAGTACCCGAAGTCGAAGGGTGCTTGACCTTGTCTATACCTGCAACAACATAGTCTGTTTGGGAGAAAAATCATGGCCCAAAAAGGGTTTGAGACTAAATCCCAGTATGCAACCACCTGAAGATCTGTGCCTAACAGTCAGTGAGTATATAGCAGGTAATAGTACAGTAAGCAGTAAACAGTAACAGTAAATAGCAGGCAGTAATTAGTAATCAGTAACAGGATGATATATGACATTAATCAATCCATAGAACAACAAGAAACAGTGAAGGAAATAGATAACCACAATAGGAACCCCTCTGGGAAGTACTCGCAGCCAACCCCTCTGGTCATATCCAAGAAGTACCAACAATTCTCTAGGTAGTGCACTCAGCCTAACCCCTCTAGTTTGGTCATATGAAATTATAAGACTCTATGGGGAAGCTCGCTCGGTCAATTCCCCTTATAGTCTAGGGTAGTTAGGGACTCTCTGCGGATGATCACACGGTCAATTCCTTTTATAGCCCCAAGGTCTATAAACTCTCTGAGGAAGCTCACTCGGTCAATCCTCCTATAGTCTCAGGTCTATCACACTCTCTGAGAAAGCTCACTCGGTCAATTCCTTATCTAGCCTGAAATGGTTTCAGGAAATTAAAACAAGTGAAGACTCTCTGAGGAATCTCACTCGGTCTACCCTCCTGTAGTATATAATATCCAAGACTCTCTGGGAAGCTCACTCGGTCTATCCCCTGTAGTCTATAATGTCCAAGACTCTCTGAGGAAGCTCACTTGGTCTACCCCTTATAGTTTATAGCACCAGTCTCTCATGGTCCAGTGCTAGTCAGTGCATAATAATTCTATAAGTCCAAAGCACACCTATAGAGCTACTTGGCTAACCATTCTACAACATAACGAGAATGTAAAGAATATCATTCCATCCTATGGTGATAAGGCATGGAAAACAGGTACAGTGTCCAATGGCTAAACAAGACCCAAAGTTTGTAACAAGAACAAGGCATGGGAAAAATATCCAAGCACATCAATTATCCTCAAACATGATTAAATTAACTCTACAAAAGTATACAAGCAAGGAAAGAAAACCACAGGGTCAAAAAGGTCAACACACAATACCTCGTTCACGGGTATTGGTGTAATTTGCACATAAAACTCAAAGACATCAAAAGGTAAGGCACAAACCACCTACCATGGTGCTAGGAGATCAATATACTTGAACCATGAGGCTTAATTCTTCTTAGAATGTCATATATCTATAAAAACACACAAATATTTCAACCCACGATATCTTGAGAAATAGGGAAAATCATGTAATGAAACTCAAGAAGAAGGAAGAGATCACCACTATGGTTCCAACGCAATCGACGGCGGTTGATTCGGAAAACAGACAGAGGCTCGGGGGCTCAGAGGATGTTTGCGTCCATACGGGTCACTCTAGGTCTAAGAACCTAGAGATGAAGATGATTCGGTCGATTAGGAACGACCGAAATCTGATTAATTAAAAAAAAGTGCACAGTGTGTACTTCTGGGGTACATGGTGTATACTAGGCTTTTCCATACTCCGTTTTAATTGGCCTCCACGTCGCCCCTACACACTGTGTGTGTGGCACGGACAAGGGCATAACATGGCCTTGCGCGACATCAAAGTACATGGCATGTACTTATAAAGTACACAGTGTGTACTTTGAAAATTTCCAGATTCTCCTCTTTTTCTCAAAAACGACAAGAAAAGAAAAAATATACCTGAAACAAAGATTCGGGTTCTTACACGATGTGTATTTATTGAATGGGGAAAACTCTACATAGGTTTGACCCATATGTAGAGGGGTTTTGGGTTTCCATTAGTTGTTGTATTTGGACCTGAGAGTAGAGATTCTTGTGTCACTATGTACTTCTAATGATAGGAATTAGGCCACAAGTATTTCTAGAAAAGGAACCACTCTATGCATTTCTGGCCTATATGAATAGAGGGTATTGTTCACGTTTATTATTGTTAATGTACCTAAGATATTAGATAATTGCATCACTATCTACCCCTTGATAATGGGATTCAAGACACACAAAGTTAATGAATGGGAAACACTCTGTACATGTCCTACCAATACATAAAGGGGGGAACTTTTCACATTGATTATTGTTGATGGACCTGAGATTGGAGATATTAGTGTCACTATGTATCTTCTATGGACAAAAATAATTCCACACATAGTTCTTGAGAAACCATCTAGTTTAAAATCATGTAGAAATAACATAGGCTCCCTAATGTATAAAGGGAATATTGAAACTAGGGCCAAGAATTGAATTATGTGCATCAATATGTATACTATAATGGAAGGAATCAAACCGCATGTAGTTCTTGAACATTGGTGACGTGAGTGTCCAAAACCAAGGGTAGTGGTCCTCCTTGAAATGTTTCATAGTATTTCTTAGTTTTATCTCATTCTAGAGACATCAATTGTAAAGTATATTTCAGAAGGGTTGGTTATCTCACTATTTGGGATGAGTATTGTCGAAGAAAATCATTATCCTTGCATGTGATTCACTGTAATACCAACAATGGGTCTTGTGCTGACGCACTAGCATTTTCATGGAGAACCAACTTTCTCATCTATGATGTTTTACTGGTATCACATAATAAAATGGAAATTTCCAAGACCCTTTACTTGATAAAGACTACATATCACCAAGATCTTATGTGATAAGATGGACATGTTAGGGGCCTTTTGAGGTCTTTCGAATCATATGATCATGTTCCATGAAGATCAATTACCCCAAACAACATTCCCCTTTATCAAAAATTTTTCCCTTTATTTCACAAGGTTTTATCATTCCTTGGAAATTGGTTTCCTATGAGAGTGTTTCCTGATCAATATGGGATCATGTGATGGCATGAACACCATGTCATGGTTATTAGCTCTTCTTTTCTATGGTGCCTCATGTGATCAATTTTTGATCTTATGTTTCGACATGAGATCTTCAACATGGGAATCTCCTCCTCTTATATTTATAGAGAGAGGGGGGAAGTTCATAATTGAGTGGACATGTTTGAGATCCTTCATATGATGAAGGTGACATGACCACGTGCTATTGTGTGACAATGTGGACATTACTCCAGAGATATGTGTTGTCTTGTGAACCATATGATCATATTGAATGAATATCAATGATTGTCTTAGGTCTCTTCCTTTTGTATATTTTCATCCTATATTTTATAAGGGTTTTGTATAACTTTCAGGCACTCATCGACTTAATAGTTGTGTGACTTGAAGGAACTCATATGGAAACCCTGACATGATCACCAAGTATCAACGATGCCTTTTTAATAACAAGGAGTCTGTTAAAAAGGGGTTTTTATAATATTTAGTGGATCATGCACTTCACATAACCCATTCGCATGACGTTCTAAAGGACAAGAAATCATGTTTATTATTGAAGGTTACACGATCTGGGTGTCTTGGCCCCCTTCACTTCCATCTATTTGAGGAGAAAAATAATACTCAAGCTTTGGGTATTTCATCCCTTCTATATTTTATAATGCTTGATTGGAACATGTCAACAGATAGTGAATCATTTTCTAATATATTTATAAACATATTTGGTTAAGATATGATATACAATTAGTTCAATATATCTACCTCCAAACATATCTACCACTAGACAGATCTACCATCAAGTCGGATCTACTTCCAGAATGATCTAAGACCAAGATGATCTACCTCTAGAATAATATACTTCTAGGTTGATCTAGCATCCTTTTATGCCACTATCCAATGATTATACAATCACACTTATGGATTTAAGAATCATTATTCTTAAACATATATATGGTTTCATTAAGTAAAAATTCAAATTTTCCTAATCTTATGATCAGTATAAGGATTTGGATAATGTTATCAATATTCTATAATGAATAATTGGACCTAGAGTGATATAAATTCAGAAGAACTCCCTCGTGTGTAATGGAGTGATACTTTCATATATAATTATGACCTTAATATGCTGAATTATGAATAATTCTTAATACACTTGTGTGGAATGAATCATGAAATCTACAATCTGAACAGAAGGATTTCTTAGACCTTCATTGCACTCTTTTTTTTTGTAAATTTCTTGGTTCATATTCGAGATTATTAGGAAAAAACGATCTGAGGTATTATGAACATATAAAGATATTCGGATTAAGAAACATTAATTTTGTCCATATCTAATCATTTTTAATTTTTTTTATTCTTTATATTTTATTTGGGTTTAGTTTTACTCTTTTTATCATAAAAAAATAGTCTATTATACATAACTAGAAATTTCTCATCACACTCTCACTAATTTCATTAGTTGTATGTCCATGAGAACTATGGAGGATGTTATGTGTGACATGTACTTGTTTTTATCCCATGTATAACTATTAAAGTGAATTTTTTTCATAGACATCCGAGTGTGATGTAGTATTTAAATCTTTATCCAGATTATAGATCATGTTTATTGTTTAATAAAATACTTTGACGAGGGTGATTTCTAGGTAGTGGGTATTTGGTCTCAATGTTATAATGAAACCATTTTTTAATATTCTATTGTGTTTTTTATTAGTTTTCTTTCTATATTTCAATGTTGAAAATTCTATATATTTTAAAATAAATATTAAAATAGTAATCTAATAGTTAATATTAATTTGTTTATATTGAGGGTTTGACAAAATGATTTTGATTCAAATGTTAAAGTTATTTAAAAGATTATTTTCACTAATAATAGATCCCTCTATAAGAATATATTAGAAAAGTAAAATTATATATTTCCACATTTTGATTAAATTAGTGTTTTTATCAAATTAAGGGATTTAATTTTTAAATTATTTTTAAACGGAAATTTTATTGGAACACAATTCACCCATTCATGAGTTACTCACTTCAACCAATATTTGGTATCTAATGTTTTTCATAATTCTTTTTCACTGTGATCTAGTAGAAATTTAAGGACCAGAAATTTTTGTTTAATATAAATTTATATCTTTTGTGTTAAGAATAGAAAAGAGGGAACAACATCTCATCAGGAACATTATTTTAAACATACTAATTATACTCAATGAAATATTAAAATTGAAATTCACATCAAAAGTATGGTATTTTATATTTTGACTATAATTGAGGATAAATACGAATTACCAAAAATATTTAGAGATGAATGCAGTGATCCTTCTAAAGAAGTTTATAACAATAATTGTAAAGCTATAAATTCTTTATATTTTTCTTTAAAAGATGAATGTTTTAATATAATATTTGTATGTCCCACTACATTTTATATTAAGGGCACCTTTACTATTTCTTATGAAGGAACATCTAATGTCAACCATTTGAATATTAATAATATTAAATATGATACCTTTAAGATGAAACTTGATGAACCAAATTCTAATATGTATCTTAACATGATGCATTATCTTGGAAAAAAATTACTAATAGATAATGAGTGATGTTTTTATAAATATTTTTACCACACAAATATATAGGACGTTCAGTTTCAATTCATGTGTCATGTTATATAAGTAATTTTTAGGTTAAAGAGAAAATATCAAAGCTCATGATGTATGAATGGGAACTTAGATTGAATGTAGAACAAGATAAACCAAATAGGAAGTAGAAAGTATTCAATAGATCAAACTCAAAGAAAAAAAGGAATATTGAATAAGACAAATCATGTGATGAAGAATTATCTTCTAACTGTAATGAGGAAATGTCTTAGTTCTCTAGAAATTTCAAGAAATATTTGAAAAGGAATAAATTATTCATGAATTCAAATTAAAAAGGTGATTATGAAAATAAAGGTAATTGGAGAAAATAATGGGAAAAAGATGATTATACAAATGAAATAACATTATATAAATGAAAGTGAAGAGGTAATATTAAATAAATTATCCTATGTTAAGGTAATAGAGAAATTATGAGGATAGATATAAGATGTATACTAATTTTATTCAATAAAATTATATTTCTTCATAGGATATTTCATGTGATTTAGACTTAAAAAGATAGGATAATCATGATAGATAAAATATGGGTTTTATGAAAAACACATGTGAGGTATATAATATTTTTCTTGAATCTCTTTTTCATAATTACAACATTTCTAAAAATAAAAATACTGATGGAAACATTAAATGTGAAGAAATATTTGAGAGTTGTAATATGTTGGAGGAAATATTCATTGAACATGAGGATAAATAAAAAAAGTATAATCAAGTAGCACACCCTGTCTGCTAATTTAAAAATAGATATTAGTATGGAAAATGATAAAAATTATCATATTCTAAAAGAATATAATGAGATAAAATTATCTAATGAATAATTAAAAAAAGTATCTGGAGAGATTCAAAAATAGAAGAAATACTTTAAAACCGATTCTTGGAAAGAAAACAGTACCTAAGTATGCCATATGAGTTGGATATCAACCTAGATAGAGAAATATCAATAATAAGAAATTTATTTCTAGTTCTAGTTCAACCAGTTCTTTGAATACTTATTATTCTTATAGACCTAGAAAGTTATTTTGGAAAGTTTCAGATCAATCTATAATATATCAATAAGATGATTATGAATTCCAAATTCCATTATTATCAACATGTTGAGAACCATAAATATATGGGTACCAAAATAATTTATCGTTTAAGGTGTGTTTCAGAAAACTAAATCTGATGGTCTAGTAAGAAATTATGTTATCAAGTTATTGGGTGCTACAGACACATGACTATGGACTATTCAATATTCAAGAACCTAATAAAGGTTAATGGTAGACATGCCACATTTGGTTACAATTCCAAATGAAAAATAATTGGACTTGTTCAAACTAATAACTCCAATACTGTTTTTAATTTAAAATGTTTTAGTTATAGGAAAACTAAATTTTAATCTTCTTATCATCTTAGAGCTATTTGATAATGATTTCCATGTTATGATTTAAAATAATGCATTCACTATTTTTAATTTTGAATATAATTTTTTTACTGCTTTGAAAAATGATAATTTATATGCTATTATTTCATATTCCTTGTTTTCTAAAAAAAATTCTATTTAAGTTTTTTTCCCAAATAGTCTTGAATATTGTGTATAATATTTGTCAATTGAAACATTCATTCACATAAAAAGATAACTATGGAAAGGGTTAGTCAAGTATTTTCCTAAACTAGAATTCCCTAATGAAAAAATCTGTAAACCATGTCAAAATAGGAAACAACCAAAACCCTCAATAAAATCAAGGAATGAAGTTTCAGCTTCTCAATCCCTAATGTTGGTTCACAAAGATTTTTTTGGACCATCTAGATTTTCCTACATTAATGGGAAGAGTTATGTTTATATACTAGTATATAACTTTTATATATTTACATGGGTATTATATCTGGCTAGAAAACATGATGTTTTCTCATATTATGCTATTTATACTAAAGATGAAGAAAATATTTGTGGAATTATAATTAATACCATAATAATTGATCATTTTAATGAGTTTTAAAATCAAGAATCTCTATAATTATGCTAAAAAATGACAAAAATAATAACTTTTCTACTCCTGGAACCCCATAATACAATGGTGTAGTATAAATGAGAAGTAGAAACCCTCAATAAATTTCATGGTCTAGGATCAATGAGTATGTTTTACAGATTTATTTTTGGTCATAAGATGTGAATACAGCCTGCAGCCTAATCAATAGAGTTATTATATGAATAATACTGAAAACATCCATATGAATTATGGAATGGAAGAAAACTAAAGGTTAGTTACATTATATTTTTTGATAGAAAATATATTATTCTCAATAAAAAGGATTATCTTCCCAAGTTTTTTTCCAAGTGTGGTGAAGGAATTTCTCTTGGATATTCTACAACCAATAATTCATACATGTTATTCAATAAAAGAACTAAGCTTTTGGGGGGATCTTTACATGTCAATTTTGATGAAATGGATCCACATGAGTCTCAAAATTATTTTGAAAACCTTGATGAAGATATTTCTAATCTAAATATAAATTCTAAACCTTATAAAAAATCTTTAACAAATGCCCAAAAATCTTTTACTTATGAAGAAAATATTCAACCCAACACTTAGGATAACATAATATCCAACATCTCTTTTCCTTGAATCGTTAGGACTCATAGATATCATACCTTAGATATTTTAGTTAGATACCTAAATAGAGGAAAAAAACTGGATTTTCTCTTATAAATATGGTTGTGCATTAATTTTCCCTACAAATTATAGAACCTAGGAACATTAATGATTAAATTAATGATTAATTATGGGTAATTTAAATGAAATAATAACTCAATAAATTTGAAATAAATAAATTATGGGAACTATTGGTTATACCTAAAGGCATTCCAAACATTGGAACTAAATGGGTTTTTATAAAAAAATCAATGATTCAAGAGAAAAAGTTTGAAACAATGCAAGATTGGTTGAACAATGATATAGTCAATAATGAGGAATTAACTATAAAAAAACCTTATTACTAGTATCTGAACAAGAATCCATTAGAAGGATTCTAGCCTGTGTATCACATTTGAATTTCAAACTATATTATATGTATGTTAAGAGTGAATTCCTAAAAAATTATATAGTTGAAGGTATTTTTGTCAAACAACCCCCTAGATTCCAAAATCCTAATTTTTCAAATAATTATTTTAAATTAAAAAATCTTGATGTGGTTTGAAACAATCTCCTAGATCTTGGTATGATAAGATAAACACATTTTTGATTTATAAAGGTTTTTGTAAAATAATAGGTGGACCAACTTTATTTATAAAAAAATTCAAACGATGTTTTAGAAGTAGAAATTTATGTTGACTATATAATTTTTGAATCTTCAAGAAATTATTAGTGTATTGAGTTTTAAAAAAATGATGAAAATTAAATTTTATAAGAGTTTAATAGGTGTGTTAAAATTCTTCATTGGTTATTAGTTTTTTCAAAACAATGATGGAATTATTTTAAATAAAATTAATTAGAAAAAATAAATTTTAAAATTTATTAGTATGGATAGAATAAAGAGTTGTTATACTCCCATGAGTACAACCATTTTGACGCTCCTTTCCATCAAAAAGTCTAAATGACTGGAAAAAGGGATACCTTAGTCAAAATTGATTCATCCTTTGAAGAAACATAAAAAATCGACAAAGGCATGAAAAACGATTGCTTTGATCATGGGTCGTGCATGTTTTATCATGGTCGCGCAAGTATACTTGCGCACTACATAGTGGTCGTGTAGGTTACTTGTGCGGCCTCTTTGATTCTCTCCCAAGGTCTTCAGTACCCTATAAATACCCCATGTGGGCCCCCCATTTTAGGGACGGAAAAATTCCAGAAGTCATATTTAAGCTCTGGTCGCCCTAGTCTCTGCTTGAAGTCTTTGGGTCACTTCTAAGGTACTTTCTTACCTCAAATGGAAGATTTAAACAGGGAAAACAAGGCCTATGTGTTGAAACTCATCAACACTTGTGCGCCTAAGTGGACAGCCCTTAAGGGAAATGGCCACACTTGTGCGACGCCTTATCCTTTCAACAAAACTTTTGCGCCACTCTTTTGGAATCCTTTAAGTATAAAACTAAGGGCTTGAGCCTAGTATCATCCATATATTACACTAAGGGTTGACCGTCACAAAAGTACCCATGTGTCGCGCAAGTATACTTGCGTGACCAGGACTTGCGCGCCCACGCAGGACTTGAACGCCTCTCTCTTTTTGGGTTCCCCTCTTCTGTATTCACCTCTCTTATTCAAATATACTTCTCCTATTCAAGATTTAGTCTTCAAGACACTCTTTAAAGAAATTTTATGGCACGTTTCCTTGATTGTATTCCATATCTGAAATGAATTCTGTGGAACATATCTCAAAACATAGTGATTTACATATCTTTATATCACTAAAGTGAGAGATTTGATTCATTCAAACTCATCCTTTAAGATGAGTGGATCTTTAACCTAGGCCTCCTTTTCAGGAGTAAGCCCCAGTCATTATTCTCAAATATGGGCATCCCTCTCCGAAGTAAGTTCCAATCTCAAATCCCCAAAAATGGGAATCCTCCTTAGGAGTAAGCACCAAATCCCCTATCCTCGGCCTCCTTTTCAAGAGTAAGCCCCAGTATTCAAGTTCCCTTAATTTTGGGAATCCTCCTCAAGAGTAAGCCCCAACTATAATTCCTTTAATATGGGCATCCTCCTCAGGAGTAAGCCCCAAGTTCCCAAATTCCCTTATCCTGGGCTTCCTTTTTAGGAGTAAGCCCCAGTCATAATTCCCCTTAACTTGGGCCTCCTTCTTAGGAATAATCCCCAGTTTTCAAATCCCTTTAACCTAGGTCCCCTTCTCAGGAATAATCCCCAGTCATAATTTCTCTTAACCAGTCTTAATTTACTTTTGATTTGGACTTCCTTCTCATGAATAAAACCCAATAAAAATCCCCTCGAATTTGGGCATCCTTCTTAGGATTAAGTCCTTTGTTAAGTATCCAAATATCCATAAATCACATATACCTTTATGGACCTTGTTCCCGAATTTCTTCCCTGAAGTGAATCCTAATCATCATATATCTAAGCAGTCATACATACATAATCCCCACATCATTTCTTATGATTGCATCTTTCGTGGGACAATTTTCTGGTTTTACCAATACCTCTTGTTTCTCACACCAAGCATGACTCACGTGAGCTTAGAGTGTAAAAGTAATTATGACATCTTTCATTGAGCCATCAATCATGCATAAACCTCATACTTCTTTAATCGAACTACGTGGGTTCTGATTCATTTTCTAAAACAAAGGATACATAGGTAGCCAATCTACGGGTACCATCCCAACTCTGAAATAATCTATGTCCTTCTGAATGACAATAAACTTCAAGTGCCCAGCTGAGTGGCGTTAAAACCAGTATGGTTATCATAATGACCAAGATATTTCTTTATAATGTGTTAAAGGATACCATTGACCAAGAATCTCTAAAACAAATTCATATGATTCTCTATCGATGAAGAACCCTGAATACATATAAAAGATTCTCTAAATCTCCTAAATACTAATCGTTGATTTTCATATCTAAAGGAAAAGATCATTTTCATAATTGGTAATTTAATAAGGATTCACGAACATAACTTAAAACAATAAATAGAGTCCCGGAGTAGACAATAATTCCCCCCCCCCCAAAATTTGTGAGGAGTCTGACCTCCCATCCTCTCGACCAATGCAAATTCTTAAGCCTCATCGGTCAATAAATAATGAGCACCTAACTTTGGAAAGTAGGTCCAAATGGATATAGAATAATTAGATGTTTCTGGTTCTACGAACAAACCTGTTAGAAACTACTTGGAATGTTTGAACCTAAAATAAATGAGGTCATCCCCATTTCTAGAGGAAAAAAATGGGGTACCCGACGTGAATCTTTAACCAATTTAAAATAATGTTTTACTTATTTATTAGGCCCCTATTTAAACTCAATGAGAGGGCCAACAAAACAATCAGTAACATATGTGCTCATCCAAAATATGTAGTGGATGGACTTATCTTGATTATGTCTATTATATCAAACAGGAACTCTTTTACAAGATCTTCTACATTACATAAATGGCTTATCTTAAGTTCACACCTGTGAATACCTCTGCTATGAATGCATCTGCTGCTACTCATGTTGGATCATCGTCCACTCTGAGGATGACATCACTTACTCAGCATCTTCAACGCTGGGTATCAAATGCACTGGTTAAGGAATACTGTGAAAATGGTACTATTCCGACTCTGGAGGCCACTCGACAAGCCCTCCAAGTAAATAATTCACCCTGGTTGTCCACACAGTGACAACCAGCGATTAACAAGCAGGTGGTGCCAACCACTATCTCCAACCATTTCGGGTCGTTATCCCCAGAATGTAATCAGCAGTCCCGACCATATTCTGGGGAGGTGAATGAGAAGGTCACTAAAGGCCTTAATTCAAGGAGACATGTGTCCTTCCCGAGGGCTCCCATCAACAATCACTGCCAGACTCGTGCGGCAGTGCGCCCTCAACATGATGAGGGTATCGTCTCCAGGCATTCGGCTCAGGTTCCTCGAACCCGAGCAGGAAAGACTAACCGCCAGAGGTGAAATCCGGTAAATAGTGATCACTCTTTATCTCTTCCATCTCCTAAGAAGTCCACCAACATAACATTGTGGAAAGCAACGAGCGGGCACACACACCCATCCGTTTTAACTCCGCTGTCCAACAGACTCGTCTAGAAGTGGCACGCCAATCCCATCAGGAAATTCCGGTGGAGTACTATAGACAGGAATATACACCTTTTTATGAATCATCAGCTAGTTAGTAGGCTCGTCTAACTACATATGATGAATCCTGCCAACCCAATGTGTTTACAACTGGTAAACAGGCACATAAACCTACTTACACACATCAATCCTTCCAGCAGCCTCATCTGTCAGTATTTAGGGAAGCTCGTCAACCACGCTCGATGGAGTGCAATCAGCAGGCACATACACATACTAGTATTGATCAAGCCTTCCAATATTCTTCTTTGGTAGCACCCGGAGAAGTCAATTGGAAAGCCCCAATGACAAACAAGAGGAAGACTCAGCTATTTTCCCACACACTTGAGTACTGTCAAAATTCACTGACAGGTTAAGGTGGATAAGAGAAGGAATGCACACCTACTCCAAGCACAGAATGGACGTATACCCCCATTCCAGCAGCTGAAGTCACCAAGCATATTCTGTCAATGGTGAAAGAGTAGAAGAAAATCCCTACTCATATTCTGGATGTCTGTCAGGATATTATAACAGCTTCAACAGTATCACAGGGAAAGAAATGAAAATCTATCCCTACCGGTGGAGTGACACATCAATAGTTCACTCCAGAACAGACACAAACCTATGTTCCAGTTCAAGAGGGTTGTGGGGCATACTCCCCCATATCATACAGACAACCAATTCTGGCACATACACCTGATTTGAGTGGAGATAATCAGCCTAACCTGATCATTTCTCCTGAGCAGGCCCATAAACTTTCCAATAATGACCACTTTCATCAACAAGTGGTTCCTAAATTGAGTAATAAGGAATCTAAGAAGAAGACCCACCCAGCACAGTCAAGAAATCAAGAGCCAATTTGTAATAAGGCCTTGCTCGATGCTGGAGTTCTTGAAGCCCTTAGACAATTATCTATTGGAATTCAAGATTTTACTCCCTCATTTCCCAATAGTGGGTACATTAATTCTGAAGGTCTTCATCAGACACTTCTTTATGAAGGCTTGCTTCATGACAGTTCGGTCGATCTCGAAGATTCGTCTTCAGATGAGAGCCACAGGAACCCTTTGTGTGGCCAGAAGACCAAGGAGAAAAATGATTCATCTTTTGTTGTAACCCACCATGGTGGTCCTCTCCATGATGATGAATTTAGCTATGAAATTCCTCTCCAGCGTAGTAATTAAAACTGCCTTGAAAATTCTCCAATGGACAATGTAGTGACGAGAAATCCCTATTATCTTGAGGCACTTCCAAATTTGAATCCAGTAATGTATGATGCTTTACCACTAGCAGGTGAAATACTTTCTTAATCAGAAGATAGCCTGGGGTGTAGGTAATTCTCTGAACCACCCCTAGTTCGTTCATCTTCTAGTTTGATCAGTGAATTCTCTACCAATATTATTGAATCTGACGAAGCAATAAGGAATCACCAGCTTTGGTCTAATCAGGTAGAATAATCTTCATCAAATGATAAAGATGAAGTGCCGAATATGAGAAAAAAACTAGCAAATAGTGAAGTACCATTCATGTTTTGGCCTCTGGCTGACTCTGAGTATGACATTCTAGAGATGTTGATGGAAGATGGAATTCATGATGCATGTCTCAACATATGTAAAACTCTTTGTCTGTTGAAAAAGAAAATATTATATTATGATGAATATAAAAATCATGTCATGATAATATAAGGGTTACAACGCCAACATGATTTAGCATCTCTCTCAGTTTCTCAATATCCAAATGATGAAAAGCAGCAGAGAGCCCTTCAGCGTTCATGCCTTAAATCACTAAGAAAATTGTGCCAGTTAATTGCCAATGCCCCATCTGGTATTCATATCCGGGGATGGGGTGTTCATGGAGCACTACATTTCACTATACTCTCCAGTCATCAAATCCCTCTGAAAATGGTCTCATGCAATGTTATTTCCCATGGTTGGACACAACCAATTGGATTTGTTTGTAATCAAAGGTTTTCTCAAGAACAGACCAAAACTAGTTCTTCTCAAAGTCAAGAATACAAAAAACAAGTTGTTTAATTACTCATGCATCAAGAAAATGAGAATATTGAACATGCCACTTTTTTAGAGCAAGCACATCATCAATTGACAGAAGTGTTAGAACTCATCCAACAGTCTTTTGAGCCGGGTGATAAAAGTGGATACAGATTGATGCATCCATCCAATTTCTAGACTAAAGTCCGCAAGATCAAGAGATCTTTTAAGAAAGTCTCAGATATAGCATTTCAAGAACCACCCCAGATTTCTAGACTGGAGACTCTTTTAACCCAACCATTAGAATCAACTAATAGGATTTGAGGAGTTGAGCAGTAATAGTTGGGACAGCCCCAGTCCACCAGACTGGGGACTCTTTCAAATTGTCAATATCTTCCTTAGAGAAAGTCAGTATTCTCTTGAGTAGGGAAGAATCCCCAAGAGGAATGAAGAGCTAACATATAAGGAGATTCCCTCTAAATTATGGTTCTTCAAGAATTTCCTAAGGGATCAAATTGACAAAATACAATGTCTCATCAGGGACATGGAAGAAGACATTATCGCAAAAATGACGATAGAAGGGATGAAATGCATCATGAATTAATTAATTCCATCAATGTCATTATTACTAATCCACCAGATGAGGATCACTCATAGGGATCAGATGAATAGGTTCCTGCTCAAGAAGTTGTATGCACAGACACAAATGAAGAAGGTGTGCATACACGAAATCAAAGGCTTACCCATAATCTGTGTGTTCCTTCATGTAACTCACATCCCCCTATCCAAAAGAATCCAACAAGGGGGAAGGAAAGAATCAGGTTACATAACCTTCCTCTGGAGAAGTCCAATCTCTCCCACTAGAGAAAATATTTTCACAACAGGAAGAAGAAATGAAGGAATTGGGGAGGATGAATGCAGAGCTACTTCAGGGTAGTCTTCCTCCTAAGCGTGCTAGAGTCAGTAAGCCAAGGGAATTTTTTGCAGCTACTAAAATGGATCAAGAATATTCTCCTTTATCAGTACATTCTCACTGGTATAATCCTATGGGTCAGGTGCAACAATAATCAGTAGTGCTACCATCAGTTGCAGTACTAGCCACCACACCTATCAAAGCTCTAGTCAGTGCACCTGTTTAGGTCCAAGCTCAACCATATGTTTCTCAAAAGTTAATAACTACTATTGTGTCATTAATAGTTAGTTTGGAAGCTATGGAGGTAAATCGTTCTCAAATTCAATGAGAAAAGAAATCTTACCCTGAATGGGTTGATGTGATTCCTCCCCCATCAAATTTTTCAAGTACCACATTCCCAATATTTAATGGTTCGGGAGATCCAGAGCAATACATAACATATTTTGTTTCTCATTGTGATAACATGGTGGGAACCCCTCAACAAAAAGAAGTTGTTAAGCTCAGTTTTTTTTTTGTAGAGTCATTATGAGGACCTTCTTTTTTCTGGTACACAAGCTTGCAATCCCTGTCAATTACCGGGTGGGAAGATCTCTTTCAACGATTTCTTCATTAGTTCAGCTCAGCTTTTCCAAAGACAATAGTTTTTGATCTTACAGACTATAAGAAAATGTAGAATGAAAGGGTTTTAGATTTCATTTCTCACTAGAAGGGATTAACATATTCCCTAAGATTAGCACTCCCTCAAAAAGAGTTGTTGCCAATCTGTGTGGAAAATCTGCGTGATGAGTTACGCACACCATTGATCCCTGTGAAATACACAGGAGGGTTTCGAGACCTTTAATAGATCTCTCATTAGATTGAAGACTCCCTTATAAATACTAAGGATAAAAGTCATGTAATTCCATCAGCTTCAAGAAGGAGAATGGGTAAAGAAGATACTGCTATAGTTATTCTTAAACAAGCACCTGTAGCTGCTTCTACTTCAAAACCATCATCCTTCTGAATGGCTCCACCTCTTGAGTGTTAGAAAAAGAGGCCGTTTCATCAATATGATCAAAGAGTTCAAAGACAAAAACAATTTTAGGATTTGAAAAGTAAAACTTTACTCTTTCTTAATTGAACAAGTTCCTGGATACTTCATTTCGGCTCTGGAAAATAATTTGGTTCAATTGCAAAGGCCCAAAAGGTCGAAAAAAGAAGGAGATGAAGACCGTCCCAACTATTACCCATTTCATCAAATGTTGGGGCATCCCATTAAAGAGTGTTTTGTCTTCAAGGACCTCCTGCAAAAAATGCTCGACTCGGGACAAGTCAAATTGAAAGGTTCTTCAGCTCAGGTAGGATGTGTTGCTTCTACAAATCCAAGGGAAAAGGTGAGTGGAAAGAAGTCAAAAGAAAAAATGCGCAGAAATATGATGATTGGATGGTCATAAAAATGATCAACTGATCTCATGACATTTTAAGAACACAATTGAAGAAACTAATTGTTTCTTCTGCTATGAATGCCACAGCAAAACCCTCTTCATCAGAGGGAAAATCCTCAAAGAAATGGCATAATTCAAAGAATGATGAACAATCAAAAGAAGATGAGATCATGTCAAAGCCCAAGTTGTCTTTGACTCTGGGAGATGTTATGTCATCTAATTCAAAGCCATGGGCACCATCCACCAAATGGAATAGCCTAAACTGGCTAATCAGATAGAGTCTTCATTAGACGAAGAGCTGATCTTTGGTTCTATTAACATGATTCATTTAACAGATCCTTATGCCAGTTGTAGTTTGGATTTTGATGAACCTGAGTTCCCTTTATCAAACAAAGGAATCAGAGGGAGTTCCAGAGGTCTTGGATATAGAGGAAGATGTGGATATCCCCAAAGCCACTATTCTAATTCTACCCCTGCCAGAACTGTGTATATAGTAGAAACTCATGGCAGAGCCCTTCAGCGGGCTCAATAAGAACAAGAAAATTCTTCCACCAATAGCATATTTAGTCCTGGCACAATTATTCTGGAGGATCGGTTAGAATTTCCACCTTCATCCTCTCAACAATAAAATAGACCCATTTAGTCCAATCTTCCAAAGCCATGAGTATTACCAACTCCTATCCCGATACAAGATGCATCAACTTCCAAAGAATCAAATTCCAAGGTACTTGCTAAAACACATGTTCCTATTGGGAAACACATACCTTTGGATAAAAAATATGATGTATTAAAACACCTGGACCAAGTACCGGCCAAGTTATCAATTCTGGATTCCTTGAATTTATCAAAGGATCTTCATGAGGCACTTATCGAGGCTTTGTTAAGTCCGCAAGAGTTTGAATCTAAAATTGTTGCAGCTGAAGTCTACCATGTAGAGAATAATCCTGCAGAATGTCATGCAGTGATATCATTCACAGTTGAAGATGAAGATGATGTTGTGCATGGGAATATTAGACCTTTTCTCTTATCTGAAAAGGTCAATGGTGTAGACATCCGAAGATCTTTCATTGATAATGGTTCACGAGTAAACCTCATCCCCATTCATACACTTCATCGATTGGGACTCACCGAAACTGATTTATCTCCTTCTACATTGATGTTGCAAGTGTATGATAAAAATGAACAAGAACTACTGGGTGAGATTACACTCAGAACTCAGTATGGAGATCTTTTATCCAATTCATATTTCATGGTTTTTGATCATGATACAGCCTTCAATATTTTTCTTGGAACACCTTGGCTACATCAACATGCGGTTATCCCTTCATCATACAATCAATGCCTCAAATATTTTTTCGATGTTCAAATTGGGACATTGTGTGGTGATAAAGCCTCATTCAAGACATGTGAATCTCAATACATTGAGGCGGAATTCTATCACATGAAGGGAAAGGAGAAATCCACCGCAAGGGAGGTTACCAAGGTTAATGATCCATTTGGTTTGGAAAATATTCCAGTAAATCCATTTGCAATGTGAGTGTAGATTATGTGTTTCCTATCAGTCAACTTGAGAAGATAGACCCAAATAAAAATACTCTTATGGAAACTTCCATAATGTCAATCACATCAATCAATCCAGACAGCATGGGAGAAGTTGGTGACTCACCAAGCAATGATGAAATCTCAAATGGAGATGTCTTCATTTCATCCGCTGAAATCCATCAAGTCTATACTTTTCCAACTAGGCCATAAGAAGTTATAGCAATTTCAGAGGTGAATGATGATGTCGATTCTCAGTCCATCATCTCTTATTTATTTCCCAAGGAATACCCTTCATCATTAATAAGGTCAGAAATGGAACCTTCTTCTGCAATATGTTCAAATTTTAACATCTCTTCTGATCCTAAAAATTATGCTTCATCATCTACTATGCAAGTAGAAACAGAAGAAATAACACATGTTGAAGATGAAGAGAAGATCTCAGGGATGCTCCTCCATAATTTGAAGAGGGTATCTCTACCACCGTGTATGGACTCATAGAAATAAATCTGGGTACAAAAGATGACCTACACCCCCACATTAATTAGTGCATCCATGACTCTTGAAGAGTAGGAAATGTATATTTTATTTTTGAAGAAAAATCGAGATATATTTTCTTGGAACTATACAGTGATGCCTGGGATTGATCTTGATGTTGCTACTCATCATCTGGGTTTGCTGGAAGAACATCTAGGATTTAAACAAGCCGCCAGAATAACACACCCAACTTATGCTTCCAAAATTTAAGCTAGAGTGGATAAGCTTATTAAAGATAAATTCATCATAGAAGTTGAATATCCCCAATGGTTGGCTAATATTGTCCATGAGAAGAAGAAGAACTTAAAAATTAGAGTTTTCATTGATTTCAGAGATCTTAATCGACATTTTCCTAAGGATGAATTTCCAGTTCCGATCACAAAACTCTTAATTGATGCAATAGATGGATATGAAGCACTTTCCTTCATGGATGGATATTCCCAGTATAATAAAATATGAATGTCTCTAGAAGATGAGGAATGTATATCCTTCAGATCCCCTCAGGGTGTGTTTTGCTATCGGGTAATTCCCTTTGGCTTGAAGAATACAGGCATAACATATCAGTGTGCCATGCATCGTATCTTCAAACCCTTTTCAGGGAAGTTTTTTGAATGTTATGTGGATGATTTGGTGTTGAAATATAGGAAACTTTCTAATCACTTTGGTTATTTGGAAGTCATATTCCACAAACATCGACAACACAATTTGAATATGAACCCCTTCAAATGTGCTTTTGGGGTACCCTCAGGAAAATTTCTCAGCTTTGTTGTATGCCATCGTGGTATCGAAGTCGATCTTGAGAAGAAAAAGTCAATCCGTGGTATTTAACCTCCTAGAAATTTGAAATAATTGAGAGGACTTCAATGACACATAGCCTATATTCGGCATTTCATCGCCAATTTGGCAGGAAAAAGTTTACCCTTCACCAAATTGATGAAGAAGGGATTCACTTACAAGTGGACTAAAGAATGTCAAGAAGCATTCGATATTCTCAAGAAATATTTCTTGATTCCACCAGTATTAATGCCACATGTTGAAGTAAGGGTACTTATCCTATTTGTGACATCTTTAGAGTGATCATTGGGTGTCTTTCTTTCTTAGAAGAATGATGATGGGAATGAAAAGAGCCTCTATTATCTCAGCTGAACTATGTTTGAAGTAGAAACCCTATATTCAAGTATTGAGAAGTGCTTCTTAGCGTTAATCTTTGCAGTTCAGAAATTGAGACACTACCTGCAACATCAAGAGGTCCAATTGGTATCTCGCAATAACCCGCTCAAATTCATCCTTAGTCATCCCATGCTTACAGAATGTCTGGAAAGGTGGGAAGTTGTTTTGCAGCAATTTGATATTCAGTATGTGTCTCAAAGGGTGATAAAAGGCCAAGCTCTAGCTGATTTCCTTACTGAACATCCTTCAGTAGAAGATAAATCTTTAGATACTGAACTTCTTGATGAAGAAGTCTTTTCTATTCAAGATAATCTTCAAACATGGGAAATATACTTTGATTGTGATTCTAGAATTCCAATAGGGAAGAAAGTAGAAGATCCTAAATTCAACAAATTTGGGTTAGGAATTTTACCTATTTTCCCAGAAAAGGTAGTGTTAACCTATTCCTTCTCATTGTTGGGAGGTCGTACAAATAATGAAGCATAATACCAAGCTCTCATCATAGGATTGGAGTTGGCACTTCAAGCACAAGTGAATCACTTAAAGGTGAAAGGTGATTCCGACCTGGTAATCAAAAAATACAATGGGGTTTATTCGATCAGAAAAGAAGAGTTAATCCCTTTGTATGATTATGTCAGAGAGTTAATGGTGGAATTTCCTACGAAACCAACATTTTATTATGTCCCGCGAACACAAAATTCCCAAGCTGATGTACTGGATGATATAGCCACATCTCTGGAAGATCCGAATCAGGACGAGAAAATTATCAGTATTTCCCACCATCGTACAATTTCACCTTATGTTCAAACAAGAATAGAGGAAATCAACGAAATTAGTCCCATATCTAAACCATATGGTCATACTATAGGATGAATGGCACCTATCAGAGAATAGCTTCAGAATGGAACACTTTCACTTGATAGAGCTGGGAAAGAACAAGTCTGGAGACGTGTGGTCAATTTTACTCTTTATGACAGCCCTGATCACCTAGAAAAATTCTCTACAAAAGAGGTTTTGATGGAGTTCTCTTCAGATGAATTTATGGTGAAGGGACAATGACTATCATGAAATATGTGCATGCAGGAGTTTGTGGTGCCCATCAGTCTGGACATAGACTATCTGATCAAATTTGAAGGCTTGGATACTTTTAGCCTTCAATGATACAAGATTGTGTTGATTTCACAAAGAAGTTTCATTATTGCCAAGTATGTTCCAACTTCATTCATCAACCTCCAGAGTTGCTTCATACAGGTAAATACTCGTGGCCATTTTCCACATGGGGAATGGATGTGGTGGGACCTTACCCTTTAGCTACAACCAAGTAGTTTAAGTATATTCTTACTGCTACTGACTTCTTTTCCAAATGGGCAGAGGAAATACCTCTCAAGGAAGTTAGTTTTAAAATCATTTTAAGCTTCATCAAGTCTAACATCATTACCAGATTTGGTGTCCCTTATACCATATTGACGGAAAATGGCACCAACTTTTGTTCATCCGAGGTAAAGAGGTTGTATGAAGAATAAAACATCAAATCCATCCATTCATCTCGGTATCATGCAATGGCCAATGGAAAGATAGAATCCTTCAACAAGACACTTTCAAACATACTACAAAACATGGTGAATAAGGATAAGAAGTCATGGCCTGATAAACTCTTTCATTCTTTATCAGCTTATCGAACCACAACCCGCACTGTAATGCTGTCAACTCCATATTCATTGGTATATGGAATTGAAGTAGTTTTGCCCATTGAAGTTAAACTACCCTCACTCAGAGTATCCATTTGTGATCAGTCATCTATAGATGAACAATCTCAAAAGTGATTGGATGCATTGGAATGATTATATGAGAAAATATTGTTCACCCTGCATCACTTGGAAGTCTATCAGAATCGAATAGCACGAGCTTTCAACAAAAAAGTTAGTCTTCTTTCATTCATTCAGGGAGATTTGGTATTGGTTATTAGAACTCCAATGATACCAGGAAAGAAACCTCCCAAGCCTGAACCAAAATGGGAAGAACCTTATTCAATACATAAGGTCTACTCCAATGGAGCATATTCTTTAATCTCAATGGATGGAGAACTCATCACTACTCTAACCAATGCCAGATTTCTAAAGAAGTATTTTATATAAACACAAAATACATCAGTAACGGTCCATTCATATGAACTTAAACTATTCGCACCATCATCCATCCTGATATTAAACTGCATAACCAACGGTCCATGAATATGACCTTAAACTATTTGCATCCCTCATGTCCAACATGACATTAAACTGCATAACCAATGGTCCATGCATATGACCTTAAACTATTTTCATTTCTATCATCCAACATGACGTTAAACTGGGTTTTCCTTGCTGCAAGACTTTAAACTGTATAGTCCCTTATGTCTAGTAAGACGTTAAAGAGAACCATCTTCGGTCTATGCATATTACCTTAAACTATTCGCACCATCGTCCAACATGAAATTACACTTTGAAAAGGTCCCTAATAAGTCCAACATGATGTTAAATTGTGTCCTTTTGTTTCCTTACTACATGACATTAAACTGCACAGTCCCCCTTTCTTCCAACATGACATTAAACTGTATTGTCCCCATCGTCCTAGCTACATGACGCTAAACTGTACAGAAGTCCCTTAATATGTCCTACATGATGTTAAACTTTATTTTTTCCCTGCTACATGACATTAAACTATGCAGCACCAATATTCTTCACTACAAGACTTTAAATTGCATAGTCCCTTCATACGTCCTACATGACATTAAACTGTGCATCGTTAGGGTTGTTGCTACCTCTTGTTTCTCACACCGAGTTTGACTCATGTGAGCTTAGAGTAATCTTCAACCATAACACACTCTCTGGGCCGCTAACCATGCGTAAGTCCCAACACCATTATTTAGGTCATTGTTCCAAAAAACAACTTGATCACCAATTCATTCTTCAATTGAACTATGCGAACTTTGATCCTTTTATTATAGGCTGGGTGCATAGGTAACCTCCCAAGTTTCAATCCCAAAACCAATATCTTCACATTGGTTCACCTCTGTCTCATACGATGTTGATTCGTGAAACCGCCCCCAGAACCAATATTTTTTTACATTGGTTCAGCTTTGTCCTTGCTATATAACGTTAAACTGTACAACACTTTTTCCTGTATGAAAATAAACTACAACATTCTTTGATACCCTCACCAGATAGGGACTCATTATTTACATTGATCTCTAGTCATGTTATATTCCAATGACTACATGCATACATGGCAATGCCCGAACCTTTTATCTTGGGTCAAACCATCATTGCACTAAAGTCCCCTTTCACCCTTCATATGTATGAATCTAATCTGTATAGAGGGTGTTTCAAGAACTACGTGCGAATTGATTCTCATGCTTATAGGATACGTAGGAACATTTGAGTGTCCCTCGAACCCTGCCCCAAGTCTTTGGGCCTAACCCAAAATTCTACTTTCAGTCCCTTAGCTAAAAGGTCCCTGTGAAAACACAAACTGTGTATTCATTATTATGGTCTGAGATCTATGACTCTAAACTAAGATTTCCTACACTCTCACCCCACATGACATTAAACTATATTTCAATAACTATGTATGGATTGATTCCCATCCTTATGGGATACGTAGTGAAGTCCAACATTTCAATATAGGACCCAACCACAACATGATTATTGTTATCATTGGTCTGTGTATCTATACATGCATTGAAAAATTCCCATTTTTATGTGTCATACTCCTAACCTTAAATACTTCCAGATCTCTATAACTTTTTTCTCGACTTCTGGTCACAAAATGTCCAATTCCTGATAGTTTTTTTTCTTCACTATGAAGCACATTACCTTAGGCGGCCTGTATAAGTAGTCTACATAACAGAATTGTCAGCCAAAAGATTCTATTATTTGACTATGCATCAAATGCCCTTAGGTGGACCTGCATAATTCAACCCCCTAACAGGTTTGTTAAATAATGGTAAATTTATTCTTGGTAATAAAACTTCTTTTGTCCTTAGTTGTCTTAACAACAATATGTAGGGATCCGCAAAAATAGCCATCCTTAACATATTTTTTCCATACTCTTTTTCATGATCTGAAATTATTCAAATCTATGGATTATATTTCCCTTCCTTACATTTGGGTCAGACCTTCATTGGAGTGTCATTCATCCAGTTCTTAGACAATCTTGTTTGGAAATATCGTCTCCATATTCAAGTACCTCTATCCATACAGCAAACTCTATTCTTTGAAAAAATTGAATCTCCATAAACTTCCACTGGATTTTTAGCAGTATAAAAGTAAATTTCTGAGAGTTCTTTTTCCTAACTGTGCAGCACGTTCCCTTAGCCGGCCTTGCATTATTAGTCTATATAACGGACCTGTCAGCCAAAAGATGCTATTATTTGACTATGCAGCCAATGCCCTTAGGCATCCCTGCATAATTCAACCCCCTAACGGGTTTGTTAAATAGTGGTAACTTCATTCTTGGGAACTATTTCTTCAAATGCCTTTTAGCCCTTTTTTCATATCATTCCTCATATTGAAAATTTATTAAGTCATCATTTACATATTTTCCCCCATACTTGAGTGTGGTAATATGTTATCAGATAAATTGTCAAGGAATTGAATCAATTTTAATCCATTTCGGTCAAAGATACTTTGACCTTAAACATTATCCTTTTTCTATTCGACGTGCATGACTTTAACCTGCCAACAAAAGACAAGGGAACTCTAAATAGAATTCATGTTCCAGCTCACTAAACATACATTTTTTATGATTTTATGTAATATTGAGTAATAAAAAGATTCAAAGTTTGTAGGGTTATTTATAATAATCCTACCAAAAGTCATACTATGTTTACTAGGCCCATTGGATTAGGTAAAAATTTAAATCATGTAGCAAAAGAAAGCATGCACAAATGATTGAAGATGAAAGAGTTTTTCATTTGATGCAAAAAAGTTAGAAGGACATCCATATACTGGATTCTCTTCTCCTTTCCAAGAATTACCAAAGGCTATCAATATAAATATTAATTTGATTTACAACATCCTGAGCTTCATCATAACCCACTTAAAGCTCATGCACTCGACCAACTTCACTCTTTTCAGCTTGATGGAGTGATTTCTTGGCTTCAGCAATGGATTTCATACCATTTGTTTGAACTCCTTCTAGTGAATTGTTTATTTGGTCATGTTACCCAGTAATAGAATCTAACTGTTGCTGAAGCTGCATCTGCTGGACATCTTTCTCCATGATCTTATGTTTCAGATCCTTCAACTTAGCAGCATGATTAGCCTCATCTCGAGATACCACATCCTTAAATTCGCTGATATTGGCTGATAGCCTTACTCTTGTCAAATCTTAATGGTACTTCTGCTCCTACTCCCTTCTTAAGATGACTTGTTTTACCGCATCATGGATCTTTTGATATCCAAACCCGCCAATTCCAAACATGACGAGCAGGGATGACAATCGGGGAATCTTCGATGATAGCTCTTCTAAAGGCACTTTAGATATGATCTTCCATATGTTATGCCATGCCTTGCGTCGTGAAAATTGGAGCGCCTTTTGTATCTCTAGGTCTGATTCAGCATCACTGTCACAGGGGGGAATATAATCTAGGATAAATTCACTTAGGGAAGTGCCCAGTTCTGCTCCTCCCCCCTGACCCGTGTTATTTCACTTTCTATTCCCGTTGGGGTAGAGGATTAAGCTTCACCTCTAGATCTATCCATTGAAATTGATGGCCCCTCATGATCAATTGAAATCTTAGATCAGTTTCAAAGTATAATAAATGTTTATTGGATGTCTTCCAAATTAATTACAGTCATAAAAATTGTTATCCCTTACCCAACGGTAGATGAGCAACTTGATAAGGCTCATCCCCATATTTCCTAGATACTACATGATTTTCATGATGAGTTTGATGAATCTCTACTGGTTTCAACTCCACTTTCTCTAATGTATCTACTATATTAGGGTTTTCTGTACCCCCTTCAGGCATTGGAAGTTCAGAATCTTGCTCAGATGGAACTGTATAATTGAACCGATCATGATCAGAGATGTAATAATAAGTTGTTTTTAACAGGACAAAGGATAACACTCACGTCTGTAATCTTCTAAATTACATGGTCATTTAACATGATCTAGAAAATCATCAAATGATGTGCCATATTCCGTAATTTCATCCAATTTTATCTCAAAATCCTGGTTATTCTCACTAGTGGGAGTATTCGATATGTCTTCTTGGAGACCTTTATCCTACAGCCTCTGACCCTAGATAGCTTCTTTAGTTAAAATTGTGTCGTCAATTGCAATGGCCTCCAAAAGCTCTAGTGCAGAGGTTGAACCTAAAGTGTCATATAATGGAAGTCATTTGATGTTTCATTCAACATTTTATGAATCATTGTTAAATTACCAAAAGTAGGTTCTTCTCTCCTTGCAGTAGCAGTAGGAGTGATACTGGGAATAGATGCAGGCCCTTCTTCAAAAGCAGCCAAGCTAACTTCAATTTGTGATTATTCACCAGCATCCCCTATGGTCCTCATAGGAGGGTCAATCCTTTCCCTGAAAGGTGAAATTGAGGAAGCCCTTGCAATCCCAAGATGTATGAGAAACCTTTTCATGGGTTAAGACTCATGATTATCCGAAGGACTTACCACTACTGATGAAGCATTTAGTTGTGGACTTCTTCCTTTGATGCCTTTGTCTCTTTGGTTTTTTGGGAGTGTCGATAGTCTTCTTTACAGGTACATGAATTGGAGAATGGAAATCCATGTCCAACTCCTCATCCATGGCTTGCTGGCCTGGAGATATCTCACCCGACTCACGAGGAGATTCATTATCCCCAATGGAAGTACCACCAGGGCTATAATGTGGTGACAGAACCTCAGTAGATCCTTTCTTTGCAAGTAGATAGATGAAGAAAATAATTTCTTTGAGTAACAAAGCCTTGACAAAAATCAAGTTGCAAAGAAAATAGGGAAAGAGACTTATATCTTCACGAGCCACGTAATCGTTCCAATCCTCATCTCTAGAACCACCAGTCCTGTCAGTGGTACCATGATCTATCTTTTCCTTCACCCGCTTAGTCAGAGGAATGGAATAATTGGTGGAATATATGATCATTTATAGGTCTCTGATGTTAGCACTCACTTCATCAGGGTTATCCTTGTAATGGATATCTGTAGAAGCCAAAAGATTCCCTATTCCAGGGAGGTGTATCCCCTCGTACGAATCCATCCAGGCAGTTTCAGCACCGCAATATAAAGTCCCCCATGTCTGGATAGCCTCTGGTCATAGATATTCAGTATGTGTACCAGAACACTGTGAGGAGGGTCCTAAAACCTTAAAATTCAGCTTATTCCCAACTCTTGAAACTACAGATAGAGAATTAGAAAATAAAAAAATTCTCTATAAAGTAATGGTGATTAAATTTCCCCAATGAAGTAACTCACTAAGAGTTGATGGAGTGGGTCTTTTGATTCTGACAGGAGAATTATATCAGGCACGAGGCTGCTTTTCCCCATGTTGTGCCTCATCATCCCCATCCTAGGAATCCGGCGAATCAGCTCCGGGTGGTGTAGAAGAATCACCTTCCAGATGAAGGGTTTCTTTCTCTATGATTATTTTCCTTTTCCCCACCTGATAAATTGGGTGATTCAACACCCCTCTCAAGTATGATGCTATCCAGTTCTCAGCATATCATGTATTCATGCTACTTTCCACTTTATAAACTGGTAGATCAAACACTACCTCGGTCCTCTCCATAGATGTCAGCAACTATAGTTGTCGGGCAACCATCGGATGTTGGTCTAACCTGATATTCACAGGGGGAGATCAGTCTACTTCACACACTTGAATTGATGTGAAAATCTGTATGAAGCATAGGCCACACACATAATCTATCTATCAATCCTGGTGGCCAGTACACCATCTCTACAAGCCAGCATGTATTCCCTCAATTCCTGGATGGTTGTTCCATCATCAACAAACTGCCTGGTTGGCAGATTTCCAAAAAGAAAAAAAAATTAAATATTTATACATTCTCAGTCTCACCTTTATATCATAGGGGTTAAGGGATAATGGAGAAATTCTAGAAAATTCCTACACTAATGGCCTGAGGTAACTTCCAGGAACCTATACTCCATTATTTACATTATATGTCTTGAAGTGAGTGGTGATCCATCCCCACAGAACTAGGAATATTCATGTTATTCACAAAAAAGACATACCCATAAAAACATGGAGTCAGCTCCTATAAATCTTCACCAAAATGGGGGTGACCAACCCAACCATTTTCTTCTCAGCCAACTTGGCTACCCCAATAAAGGTCCCTGGCCTGATGCCTCCCTTCGAATCCCTGATTGGAAGAAGATAAACACTAAGCCACAAGGCTAAGAAGTCTGCCAAATGGGTTTTTTTGGGATTCTCTGATTTACTTCATATCCCCACTTCTCTAATTCTCATACTTCCATGGTCGGCCAAAATGTGCCAAAACCACCCCTCTTCTCTATTCTGGGGTAGGTAGTATGATGGGAATAGGTGGGCCACTTCTCCTTCGGCCCCTTTTCCTTGAGCCCCTTCTCCTTCGGCTCCTTCACATGCTTCTTGATAAGAAACATATTCATCCACTCCTATGGATGAATATCCTTTCTAGAATGAGTTAAGGGGGTATCTGAACTCTTGATATTGTGAAATATTTTCAATAATTCCCGAGCCAAAGCCAGGGTCTTCTCTGAATCATTCCAAGTCTCCTTGGGGGGATGAATTCATCACACATGTCTCTTAGAATTGGAGCCCCTGAGATTTTGTGGAAATATCACAAACTGATGCCTACTTATCCATGATTCAGATGGAAAGAATTGGTTTCTGGGCTCCATCGGTTGATTATATCCGACACAAACTCATCATTTCTATAGACATATGTCTGCCCAACCCAGAAAGCTTCATATATCACAGATCCTTTTAAATCCTCGACAAAATCTGCACAGTTTTGTCACACCCAGTATGCCCACATCCAATTTGGCTTCACACCTCCTCCAGGATGGAAGTCCCAACTCTTCTTCCAGCCTTTGGATTGATCCATCTGAGAATTTCGGAAGATTAAAGGATAACAGTGTGGTTGTAGCTTGGGCTTGTGAGGTTTCAGATCTGGCGCACAAGGACTATGATGCATTATATAGGCCTTCTCCATTGTTCCATTATTTACAAAAACTCTTCCACATGAGATATTTGCTGAGGAAATTTTTTTGTAATTCTGAAACCAAGAATTTGGGAGATAATTCTTTGCCTCTAGAATATTGACGTCTTTCAGATGACCATGGCCATACAGAGGCAAGTAGGTGCTCTCTGGAAAGTTACGATGATACTTATTCAAATACTTATCCAAATCTGGGGGAGTGATGTCGCAGAAAGTATAATAATCATGGATAACAACATTCATCAGGTCATCAATTCGTTTGATAGCCAATTCATTAGCAGTTCTGATTCTTATAGGAGCCATTGAATCTGCACAAAGGTTTAATAATTAACTGTTAAGTAAGTTGATTTTTCAAATCATTTGTGAATAAATCAAAAAAATGGATATGGAATTAAGGCACTCAAGTCCCAAATATGGTGCGCAAGTATAAGTGTATCATGCAAGTTTTTCTGTGCAGGTATCACCTCCCAAGTCCAAATACCTCTACAGTAGTGCGACACAAAAGGAAGCAGCGTAAAATAGAGTAACTTGCACGGCGAAGGAAACTTGTTCCACGAGAGATTGGAATCATTCAGATTCGGTGCTTTATGCGAGGAATAACCGCATATATATAGGCCAGGTCGTACCCTTATGCACCTAAGTTTGCCTGCCTCTCACCTATGTGCCAGTATCTGCGCGGCTCACCCTTTCACACTGCCATTTGCGCGCTCAACACTTGTGTGCCGCATGTTCCTTGGTTTTATTCTTTACCTCAAAGTCACATCCTCATTTATTTCAGATCCAACTCTGAGGGGGGACTTTTATTGACGCTCCTTTCAATCAAAAAGTCTAAACGACTGGAAAAAGGAATACCTTAGTCAAAATTGATTCATCCTTTGATGAAACATCAAGAATCGACAAAGGCATGAACAAGGATTGATTTGAACATGGGTCGTGCAAGTTTTATCATGGTCGTGCAAGTATACTTGCACGTCGTATAGTGGTCGCTCAGGTTATATGTGCGACCACTTTGATTCTCGCCCAGGGTCTTCAACAGCCTATAAATACCCCCGGTGGGCCCCCAATTTCAGGAGTGGAAAAATTCCAAAAGTCAGATTTAATCTCTGGCCTCCCTAGTCTCTGCTTGAAGTCTTCTGGTAACTTCTAAGGTAATTTATTACCTAGAATGAAAGATCTAAATAGGGGAAACAAGGCCTATGTTTTGAAACTCATCAACACCTACGCACCTAAGTGGCCAGCCCTTAAGGGAAATGGCCACACTTGCACTCCTCCTAATCCTTTCAACAAAACTTTTGCACCACTCTTTTGGAAACCTTTAAGGATAAAACTAAGGGCTTGAGCCAAGTATCACCCAAGTATTACCCTAAGGGTTGACCACCGCGCAAGTAACCATGTGTCATGCAAGTATACTTGCATGACTAGGACTTGCGCGCCTATGTAGTACTTGCATGACTCTCTCTTTTTGGGTTCCCCTTATGCCTACTCACCTCTCTTATTCAAATCCACCTCTCCTATTCAAGATTTAGTCTTCAAGACACTCTCCAAATCCATTTTATAGAATTTTTCCTTGATTGGATTCCTTATCTTAAAGGAATTCTGTGGAACATCTCTCAAAACATAGTGATTTACATATCTTTATATGTCTAAAGTGAGAGATTTGATTCATTCAAACTCATCCTTTAAGATTAGGGGATCTTTAACCTGGGCCTCCTTTTTAGGAGTAAGCCCCATCCATTATTCCAAAATATGGGCTTACTTCTCAAGAGTATCTCCCAATATCAAATTCCCAAATATGGGCATCCTCCATAGGAGTAATCCCTAAATCCCCTAACCCGGGCCTCCTTTTCAAGAGTAATCCCCAGTCTTCAAGTTCCCATAATTTTGGGCATCTTCCTCAAGAGTAAGCCCCAACCATAATTCCTTTAATATGGGCATCCTCCTTAGAGTAAGACCCATGGTCCCAAATTCCCTTAACATGGGCTTCCTTTTCAGGAGTAATCCCTAGTCATAATTCCCCATAACTTGGGCCTCCTTCTCAAGAATAAGCCCCAGTTTTCAAATCCCTTTAACCTGGGTCTCCTTCTCAGGAATAATCCTCAGTCATAATTTCTCTTAACAAGTCTTAATTTACTTTTGATTTGGAATTCCTTCTCATGAATAAAACCCAATCATATGTCCCCTCTAATTTGGGAATCCTTCTCAGGATTAAGTCCTAAGTTAAGTATCCAAATCTCTATAAAGCACATATACCTTTATGGACCTTATTCCCGGATTTCTTCCCTGAAGTAAATCCTAATCTTCATCTATCAGGGCAGTCATACATACATAAGCCCCACATAATTTCTTATGATTACATATTTCATGGCACAATTGTCTGGTTTTAACAATACCGCTTGTTTCTCACACCAAGCATGACTCACGCGAGATTAGAGTGTTAAAGTAATTATGGAATCTTTCTTTGAGCCGTCAATCATGCATAAACCCCATACTTATTTACTCAAAATACATGTGTTCTGATTTCTTTTCTAAAAAAAGGATGCGTAGGTAGCCCATCTGCAGGTATAATCCCAACTCTGATATAATCTATGTCCTTCTGAATGACAATAAACTTCAATTTCCCTGCTGAGTGGATTTAAAACTAGTATGGTTATCATAATGACCAAGAGATTTCTATATAATGTGTCGAATGATACCATTGACCAAGAATCTATAAAACAAATACAGATGATTCTCTATCGATGAAGAACCTCAAATACATATAAAATATTCTCTAAATCTCTTACATACTTATCATTGATTGTCATATCTAAAGGAAAATTTCATTTTCATACATGGTAATTTAATAAGGATTCATGAACATAACATAAATCTATAAAGATATTCCTATAGTATACATTAATTCCCCCCAAAAAGGTGTGGTGAGTCTGACCTCCCATCCTCTCAACCAATGCAAATTCTTAAGCCTCATCGGGCAATAACTAATGAGCACCTACCTTTGGAAAGTAGGTCCAAATAAATATAGAATCATTGGATGTTTTCGGTTATACAAAGAAACCCATTAGAAAACGCTTCGAATGTTTGAAACATAAATTAATGAGGTCATCCCCATTTCTAGAAGAAACAAACCTATAAATTAGATCTTGATGAAACTGGAAAATGAGTTGATCAAGATAATTATAGAGGTATGAATGGATTCATTCAATTTTTAACTTCTATCCACATAGATATTATTATTAGTGTTCAAATGTTTTCCCATTTTCAATAAAATTTTAAATAATCAAATTTACTTATTGTTAAAATATTTTAAAAGGTACTTCAATTATACAACCAACATATAATTATTTCATCCAAGAGGATAGGGATTTCATTCTGTGAGTTATTCATATACATATTTTTTGGTTGTAAGTTAGATAGAAAAGGAACCTCTAGAACTTGTAACCATATAGACAAGTCACTATATAAATGGTTTAGTAAAAAAGAAAAATTATGTTGCACTACCTACTATTGAGGCTAAGTGAAAAGTTGTATGATGTTTTTGTGCATAGTTTCCATCCTTGAAACATGATTTACTATAATACGGATATCAATTTCAAAATATTAATATATTTTTTGATAATAAGAGTGTGATAAATATCTCCAATAATCCCATATCTTATTCTAGGATAAAACAATTTGATATAAGACATCCCTTTTTGAGAGATCATTTCCAAAAAGGTGATATAAATCTTGAATTCATTGGAACTAAACATTAGTTTTCTGAAATACATACCCAAACATTTAATTATAATAGATTAATCTATATTAGTCATGAACTAGAAATGACAAAATATAATTAATTATTTATCATAATATTTACCTTTTAAAAAAAATCCCATGATTTTTGAACCACTATTGGTGATTAAAAATTGGTGATAAACCATTAGTGATTGACTATTTGTGATCTAATGTTTGTGATCTACCATTGGCGATGTACCATTAGTAAACCATTATTTGTGATTAACCATTTGTGATCGATCATTCGTGATTGACCATTGGTGATCTTCCATTGGTGATCTATAATTGTTAATCTACTATTGGTGATCAATTTTTGGTAATCTACCCATGGTGATCCACTATTGGAGACACACTCTTCAATTATTTTCAACTATTTTATACCACTATTTTTTTCTATGATTGTATTTTTTCAGTTTCATTAACGTATATTTAATTATATTTTTCATTTATAAATCCCTAAAGGATAAATTTTCTTAAAATAATAATTTGAGAACCCACTCCCTCACACATCCTTCAAAACGTTTCTTCTCATTTCAATCTTGGCCTATAACCCTCCATGTGTTCACCATTTTTCCTTTAAACCATTTAAAATTTGGTGAGATTCAAACATTTTTTTGTTTTGTCTCCTAAAGAATTGCATAACTCAAAGAAATCATGATGTGAATCTATTTGATCACTTATTGTCAAACCTAATAACCCCTAACTCTCATCTCACGTTTTCGTTGGTGAACAAAAATGGATAATGAATTGTTATCTTTAAGAAAGAAACTATGGCTGAATGTAATCTAGAACCAAGGATAGATTGAATGGTTTTTTAGTAACAATAGACCATTCTATCCTATGTTGTTTATTATGATTTATCATTTTTTAGACTATGATTTTAGTTAAACCATATATGTTCCTAGGATTTTAATTAATGGAAAATAAGTGATATCTTCATTGAAAAAGTGCATCAAAAGCCTCAATGTACCTCATAAAGGTATATATGATTATTTTCATGGATCCATTCCCAGTAACAGAGAGTTTTTCATGAATGATGATTCCATATTAGAGTATATTGGAAATGATGTTGTGATAAGGCCAACATATATAGATCTTGATGGGGTATACAATATTTTATTTAACTTTATCCAACATATTCCTTTCCCTGTTAAGTGGGGATTTAGCACCATGAGGTACTGATATTTTTTCCCTTATTTCTAATTAAAACTAGAGATAAGATAAACTTATATAGATAATTAATGTTCTATATGATGGAAATGAGAAATACTTCATCTAGATCCAAATATTTCATCTACCCCAAGTTTATTTCAACTATGTTTGAAACCAAATCCATACTACATGATGATGAAGAGGGTATAATAAAATAATGAGGATTCTTTCTAAGACGGATTAATTGAATGAGAATGAATATTAATTAGATCCACTGTCCAAGGAAATGGTTGAATTATAATGATAAGGTTAATGAGAATTATAATCATCTATATTACCCTTTAAGAACTAAATAATTTTTTGATCCTGGGTTGGATCAAGATGAATTTGGGGTATATTCCTCTAATGAGGAAGTTGAGGTTGATGTTAAAAGAGAATGGTCTGGATATAGAAAAGAAATGTCAATTACAAATCCAATAGTGGAAGGAAATGGCCCAAATATGGTCATAAGACCATAAATTGTTTATATACCTGCAGGTTTATTTTATTATCTTGCTAAAAAATAAATCTTACTTAGTGATGGTAAAAATTTTGAGGACACATATGTATGTTATATAACACTGTCTGAGAAATATTCTTCTAAGAGATCAAGGGATGTTTTTTAAGTGTCTAATGATTCCATGGATTTGAATGGCGATGAGGCTCAGGATTCTGAATGTTAAGATAGAAATAGTGATAAGGTTATGGATTATAAGATTCAAGCTAAGGATATAATCTCTGATAGATATAATTAGAGGGAAACTTCTATGGGGGAGAAGTCCCTAGGAGGTTCTCATCTAGTTGTTAACTAATCATATTCATAATATGATAATGGCGGTTGTGGTGATTGTGATCATGGAGTTCAACATGAACATGGTTGATGTTCTACCTTTTCTTCTACAAAAGATCCTAAGGGATCTGTAGTTGAACAGATTGATGAGGTAAGACAATTATAATTTTTTCCTACTAATGCTCCCAAGATGAGTTTGGAAAAGAAGACACATACTTTTGAAGCTAAGATAAGATTATAACTCATCCTTATTCTCCTTAATTTCCTTCTTTATATGTGACTAAATAATACTTTGATACCTTTTTAGTAAGCATCTTATCAAACATACATGGGATTCTTAGATCAAAACCTCCTGAAGTGACCAATATAATTAACGATAGTTCCATAGGGATATTTGAATTGGTCGTCTCTCATATCCAACCAAATAATATTTTTTAAATAAAGGAATTTGAAATTTAGAACAAGAAGTTGTCTTATATTATGAAAGACACTTGAAACATTATGCAAGAGATAAGAGTAAGAATTACTAAAATTCGGTTATCTCTTCTAGAGAGATTGAATTCTCTCCCTACAGTTGGTGCTTCCAATTCTAGTGATCCACATTCTATTTCTTATACAGTTGATGCAGATGAGATTCATTCCATTATTGGAGATGAACTATATTCTATCATGGGTTATATTTCTATATATAATCAATAAGAGCATTCAAAAATAAAGGAAGTAGTTCACATATGTATTAGATAGTCGGATAGTGGTTGAATGGGGATATAAGTCATCTAGAGACAATAAATAAAGAAAATAAATATTAAAATTCAAGTAATTATAAAAATAATGAGTTAAATTCTCAATTAAAATTTTTTGTAGGGAATCCTACAATGCATCTTATAAAAAGGTTATTCAAGAAGAAATTGAATCATCTCATATTTTTCCCACTTCTCAAGATATTCATAGAAGAGAAGATGGATTTATCCAAACAAAAAGAGCATATTTGAAAAATTATCAAAGATTTTTTTTAGTGGAAGAAACATTTTGTTTAATCCTTTGGGATTATAGTAGTGGTACCTAAAGATATACCCTTTTATGATATCACTTTTAAAACTTCTTTAGCACCTCTCCTTATAGAATATAAACTTTTATTCATGAATCTAGTTAATGAATTTTGGCATCTGAGGCTTGTCTTTATCAGATAAATTCCATAACATAATTTTACACCCTCTACCTCCACCTATGTAACCCCATTTATGGGAAAAGGAAAGGATCCAATGGTCCTTTATCTTCATCAAGTATAGAGTGGTTCAGATTATAATTAATTTTTAATAGGGAATTTATTTTACTTTATTCCATTTTGGGATTCAATATTTTTACATTTATATCTAATGATAATTTCCCATTGTTCATATTTGTATCTTTAATTTTTTTCATTTATTTTTTATAATCCCAAAATGGGGAGTATGCTTAAATGAAATTTAAGATGATAATTTTCACATCCATACTTCTCTATATTAAGAATAAATTTTTTTATATTCATCTTTTCCAATATATGTACATGTTTCATTAAATACATGGTTATATGTTCCAAGATTTTTTATCATCAAAAGGGGGATATTTTTAGAAAATCATTATTTTAATGATCACAAATCACGTTGGTTATGTTTCTATGATTTTTTATATTTCATTATAGTAAATAACATTCTTGTAAAATTATGAATAAAAAGTTTAAATGGTGATCTACAGTTAGTTTAAGGGATCTACCTCTAGAAATATCTATCATAAGGATTATTTACCTCATTGATGCTACTATAAGAAAGTGGCTACCACCATAGTGTTACCATTACTATCCAAATTAAAATAAAATTATTATTTGTCTAATGGTTGGTTTAAGGAATTAAATTAATCAACCACCCAAGGATTTAATAATCTTAATTCTTAAAACAATTCACTAATGGATTACAAAAAATTCAAAAAATACAGATTTTGTGGTCTATATGATGATTTTAGTTATATTATCAATATTCTCTGATGGATAATTGGTCACGGAGCGATATAAATTCATAAGAACTCCCTCGTGTGTATTAGAGTGATATATATATAGAGAAAATTGACCTTTATTAGCTAAATAAAGAATATTTCTTAATACACCTATTTGTGTAAGTATTATAGACATCTATAAAGTGAAAACATATGGATTTTCTAGACCTTCACAACACATTGTTTTGATGTGTATTTCATGAAACATCATCGATCATATTATAATGAAATATTCGATAACCACTGAACATATAAATCTTTTTAGATAGATCATCATTACTTTTTCCCATATCTAATCATTTTACCTTTATGTATCTTAAATATATTTATGTTTTTTTTTAGTTTTAATCTATTTATCTAAAAAAAATATTCTACTATACTAAACTGGAGAGTTATTGGAACTCTCACAAATTTCTTTATATGTATACCTATGAAAACAATAGAAGAGGTCTTGTGTGACCTATTGTTGTTTTAAACCCCCATATAACTGTAGAAGAAACTTTGGGCCTATATATCCTTGTATTTTGTTTTCATTAAATCATGATATAGTTTTTGAATCATGTTTATTGTTTAATAAACTACTTGGAAGTGGGTGATTTCCCTATAGAGGGGATTAGGTATCATCTTTAGACCAAACCCCTTGTTTAAAATTATATAGTGTGTTTAATAGTTTTTTTATATTTAAATTTTCAAAACTATATCTATTTAATAATTTATATGAATTCATTATTCTAATAGTTAATATTAATTTTTGGTTTATATCAATTGTTTGATCAAGTAATTTAGTTTCAAATGTAAAAGTGATTTAAAATATTATTATAATTGAGAATTGATCCCACTTTGAGAAGTTGTTTTAAAATATAATTATGGTTTTGAGATAGGTGTATAATAAATATAAATATATTTTATATGGATATTATAGTGTGTCCAACTAAGTGGAATTCCAAGGTAATGGATTATCCTTTACAAACTTAGTTCAATGTTTTCTTTTTAAAAATTTCTCCTTCACCTCCATATTATTTTAAGAATTATTTGGTATATATTTCACTTATTTCTTTAATTCATTTCAAATTATATTTTATATTCATTAAATTGGTTTAAAAATTAATTTTATTATTATTTTCTAAATCGGTCATTTTATACATTCTTTAAAAATGTATGAAAATAATATTTTTTTTAAAAAATTACAACATGACTACCTTTTATCATCATCATGTATATTTTTAATTAATAATCTTCATATGAAATTTTATGCCATTTTTTAAATAATACCATATTATCCTAGTTTTAGTAATAGATTTCTCAAATTCATTCAAAAGAAAATTATATTTCTTCTCAATTTATGATATACCTGAAAATTCTTTTGTATATGGGCTCAAAAACAAATTTTTATTAGTTTGATGATGGAAACTTCAAATTTTATGTGTTTTTTTATGATATGATTCTTATATATAGTAAATTATGAAGGGTGGGTCTGATATAACTATTTAATGCATTAAATATATATTTATTCTATAGAAGATATGATGTTCAGAGTAACTGAGTACATTATTCCATTATGAGTTTATCTTGGAATAAACTAGATAATTTTTTTCCATTTTGAGTATTATGAATATGGTGTTTACAATTAACCCCAGTTATTTATTATTTTTTATGAGATTTTATGTTGAAATTTTGTGATAAAACAAGTTTTTTCATATTTAGAGTAATGTTATTATACAAGCTCAATGTTTTTTTTTTGGAATTGAAACACTTTGTCAATGGTTTTCATAAATTTCAATGGACTAAGAGGTTTTGGTTATTTTTATATAATTTACTGAGATTTTTGTGATCATCCCACAATTTCAAATATTTTTAACAAGTCTTAAGGATGTATAGGAACTATGGAAAGGTCAATCATTCAGTATTTCTTACTCATATTGAATTAATTAAAAGTTTCTTGAATTAAATAAGAGTTTAAGTATAATAACAATTTTTTTGGAAAAAAATATACTATTTGACAATGTTACCATTGTAATGTATTAGTTTTCCTAATTCTATAAAACTCTAACCATAAAGGAATTGGGTATGTAATTAAATCAATATTTATTTTTTATGATTTATTTATTCATATTTAAAATTGAGTAACTTCAATTGGTTTTGAAGATAGTATATAAAGAATATGTTTTTAGCACCAGATCCGGATGTTTATGTCGTAGGGAATCATAATGTGAGAGTAATGCTCAATTTGAGAGTATCAATTTACTCTATGTCTATGATAATAATGGATGATTGTTTATGTTTTTGGTAAAATTATAATATAAAACATCACTTGGTTATAATAGTGTATATTGTGTTTTTTATTTAATAAATTTCACACACTAATCATTCTATATGAAACCACCACTTGATGTATGTGGTCATTTGTGACCCAAAATCCAATTAATTAGTGAATTAATTTTTTCCCAGTTGATTAGAATGTATATTCCCTCTACCTTGTGAGTCTCTACCTTGATATAAAGGAAAATCTACTCTAGATAGTGGGAGTATGTTTTCGGTAAGTGTTTCTTTAAATTTTTTTATATTAGTCAAAATGTGTGTTATGTATCTATTATATACTATTTGGTTTATTGTGTTTCTATGTAATGTGGGGTGAATTTACTAATTTGGGTTTTATTTTGGGATAATTATTTATCTTGTCTTATCCATTTCATATTATGGGTGTGTTTTTATGCTCTATCCCCATAAATATTTTATAATTTTGTATGATGAATTTGTATTGTATTTTATACTCACTTATAATATATAAATAATTATATATTTATAGGATTATGTTAATGTAGGTGTTAAGTGGTGTTCACTTGGGCATGAGGAGTTTTCTATCATTATATTTTATTTATATTTTATATTAATCTGTACTAAATTTTATGTTATCTGGTTTATTTCATTATTGGTTTTATTTTTGTATTAAGATTATGTGTGGAATAATTATATATTATTATTAATTCATGTTGTTTTTGTTTAAGGACTTTCACATTAAATATTTTATGGTTTTTGTTAATTTATTATCATTCTGATGCTTACTTAAAGAGAAATGTATTCAATTTATTTAGTTTGTTCTATTCTATTGGAATATAATTAAGGGATTAATTCTTGGTTTTGTTTTCAAATCAAGGGGGGGTTCCAAAAAAATTCAATTAATAAATATTTTTTCAACACGTAGATTTTTGTAAAAAAATCATTTCAATGGTTTTTATATATGTTATTTGGTATATATGCATTTTCTATTACATAGACATAAACATGTATTATCTAACATAGTGTGTGTGGACCTTCTCAAAAAATCAAGCAGGGGTGGAAACATTGTTTTGAATCTTGATGTCATGATATCATTTGACACTATAGATTGGGGCATTATATGTAATTATATGAATAGTTTTGGCTTTGATCAAGTCTTTGTGAATTGTGTTAAATTATTATTTTTCTCTATACACATCTATGATATTTTTGATGGACATATGGAGGGATGTTTCACTTGATCTAGGGGGTTAAGAAATGTGACCCCATGTCTATGATTATTTTTTCAATCAAGGAGGATTATCTTTGCATAATCTTTCTTGAAATGGTCAATAATGGGGAATTAAAAACTGTTGGTGCTACTAGAGGCTTTTCTTACCCAATTTAATTTTTTAGGTTGATGAAACCATCCTTTTTATTAAAGGGGATAAAATTAACATTTCAAACATAAACAATATCCTAATACACTATAAAGTTGTTTTAGGAAAGAATATTAGTTGGTACAATTATTTTTCCTACTTTGGTATTATTATCTCAGCTTCAAAAAAATTGAACATCACAAATGAACAGGTAATTAGAAAATGGACTTTACCTTTTAACTATCTTAGAGTCCCTTTATTCTTCAGAAAGAAAATATCATGGAATTTTAGTCATATATTGGGTCACTTTTTATGAGATTTTTTCTTATTAAACACATAATTATATACAAACTTACTAATTATTTCATTGTTTATGAATGGAAAGCCTCCCTTATTATAAAAATTAACACTCTTGTTAGGAACTCTCTATGGAGAGGCTCCATTCTTGAAACAAAAGGAATAATTGTGTCCTGGAAACATTGTTTCCTACTAACTCTCTAAAATAGCATCGGCTCTCTGGATGGTAGTGATTGACATGTCTGAGGTGCCACTTCTTCCTGCCAACTCTACTCAGGGTGTGCTTTTTATCTATTTTGGGGAAAACAAATAATTTTCTCATCATATAATGTTTCAAACTAATATATATTATCTTTCATTTTAGAAATAGATATAGGCATGATCAAGAAAATATCAATCCCCAATAATCCTTTTCTCTAATTTTCATTTTTTTAAAGACTCAAATAAAATGAAAATTGGGTATTGTAATAACTCCATGTGAGAATTTTATATTTTAAAGTGGTTTCAAATTACATGTAATTTTTACCCTCTTAGAGACACTCTAGCGGTATTTTGGACCACACCTCCCAATGAATGGATTAAATTTAACACAAATGGTTCCTAAAGTGGGAACCTAGGTCCTGCTGGCATTAGTGGGGTTTTAGAGATCACAAGGGTATTTTACTGAGCAGTCTCAATGGATATTGTGGTATTGTGTTATATATGGAAACTGAAATTCTAGGACTGTTCAAGGTAGTAGATATGGAAAGTCAAATATCATGGAACAACATATTGTTTGAGTGAGATTCTACCACCATTGTGCAATATGTTTTTTATAGTGAGCCTCATCTATCTTGGAAAGTGACACCACAATGTATAAACTGCCTTGAAAATCTATCAACACAAACCCTTTGAGAGGAAAATAATATGACAGATTTCCTTGAAAAAAATGGGATAATTTTTCTAGGAATCGTGTGGTCTAATGCATTACTTGATAATTTGATATCTCTATCTCAAAATGATTATTGTAAAATAACTTCTTTAAGATTTTAGTAATTTTTTTTTAATTTTTGTGTCTTGTCCATTATAACAATTCATTTTATCCAAAAAAATGTTCAAACAACAAAATATAATATAAAACACAAAAAAAAAATTAAACATGTTTTTCAAAACAAATAATATACTTTTAATGTTATGTTAACACTATATATATTAATAAATAATATATGATTTTTTAACACACACCCACATAGAAATTTGTGTTGGTGGGTGTGTTCTATTAACAAATATGTGTTTTTACATAAATTTCTATCATAAAAGTATGTTTTGAAAAAAAAACATGTGTGTTATTTTTTGTGTTTTTTATGTTAATATATAACATGCTTGTGTTTGTGTGAAGGACTGTATATTCAATGTTTTCCTATTATTATATGATTTCTTATATTAATGTGTTTGAGGTGAAAGGGTTGAGTTTATAGGTGAATTATAGAGGTTTTGTAGAAATTTGAGTTCTATGTGAACCCACGTCATGGTTATTTCTTCATTATATCAAGTTTTTTATTTCTTTATCATTTGATAAACTCATCATGGTCAGAGGTCATATTTTGAGGAACATAATGTAAGAGTTACTATTCTTTATGAGAAATGAAACTATACTGAGTTTTTTGATAATAAAATATGGTTTATATAAAACATTCATAGTTAATTTTAAAATTTCTAATTATATTTTGGTGGAGTTTTGATTGTAAATAATAAGAAAATACATCATGTTTTATCATCAAATTTTCATAAAATGATATGTTTTTTGAGAGGACATCATGGTTTAATATTGTGGGTTATATTGTGTAATATCTCACCCATTCAATAAGTATAAACCGGTTAAACTTATACTAATCCTTATTTAACTCAACCTAATGGATGTTTTTGGGATATTGGAAGTATGCTAGTGGTGTTTTAGTAGGAGTTTGAAAAGAGTTAAGGTTGAAACATGTTGTTTCAGTACCACTGGCTAGCCGATGACCATGGGAAGTAGCCCTGTGTGGGGTTTAGGATCACTGACTAGCTAGTGGCCCATGGGAATCTATCTAGTGAAGGATAATAGATATATGGTTACCTCCTAGGTAAAAAATCATTATGGGAATCCCCATAATTTTATCAAGGCCACCCCCTTAAACACACACTTGGATATGGCCCCTTCCCATGACTTATAACATTTCTTATTTGGATTTTCATATTCTTGATCCACCATAATGGATCTCATCCATTGTTGGTCCACTTTTTCATCTTCTTGATTCACTATAGGTCCTAAGTTATGTCTATGAATCTTCTATCTTTTATTTTTTGGTTTTCCAACTTTATGTTGTTTCTCTTACTTTTTCTCTAATTTGACCGATTTTTGGGGATCTTGTATGGTTTCACAATGTCTCTTTTTTTATGTGGAACCAAGGCTTGGTATTGAATGTGTGAACTCCTAAGAGGCTGTGTTAGGTTATCCTTAAACTGAATTTAAGTTCTCCCATATTTTTCATGTAAGTATGTGCAGTGCACTGTACTAATCTTTTCATGCTAAGATCTATATCTTATTTAAAACTTCAAATTACGCACCAAATTAGTTAGATTCCAATTTTGAATTATATTAAACATAAAAAATCATGGTTCAAATTGAATAACCTTATTTTATAATTGACCTTGATTATTCATATCATAAATTCATTACCCTCTTGAAATGGGAAATGTGGTTAGAAAATTCTATTTTGTTGTGTGAATTTGTAAACAGTGTTTTAAGTGGTTTAAAGTAAAATTGTGTAATGATTGATGATTAAAAAAATGGATTTCACCTTCATCAGTAATAATAAATGGATATTTAGGGATTTTTGAGTTTTTTAAGGGAATAGATTGTGACATTGGAGTTGTGAATTGTTTATCTTAGCTTCAAATGGTTAAAGGGGGTTGTAATTTACTCCTATTTTTATAAATGGAAAATGGTGTAACTGAAATAAAATTTATTTTTTCTATGTGGAATAGTTTTGGAATGACTTTTTAAAAAAAATATGACTTGAAAAATAAGAAATTAAATTTTAAATTTGTATTTAATTGTTATATGGTAACTAAGGGATACAGTTTCCTAAAAAATGAAATGATATGAAATAATATAAAGACTATTTGAATTTAGAAAATGAAATGAAATTATTTTCTATTGGAATGGTTATTTTATATGAATTTATTTTGGAAACTCCATGGATTCTATAAGGATTTTATAGGTGTGGAATGGAATGAGTGAGACCTATGTTTCAGTAGGGGAATCAGTAAAAAATTATTGTATGATGGAACCATTGGATTCGTTGAGGGTTTATGTTATGTAATAACTTTGGAAAAAAAATTAAATTCTACTTAGATTCATTACCATGAATTCCTTAGGGCCGATACCCCTTTTATTTGGGTATCATATTACCCATTGAATGTTACATATTCATGTTCTAGATTCCTACAAGGCACCCTTTTTTACTTACATGGTATAAGATCTCCGTATTCGGCATAATCTATCTGGGTATAATTTTTTGGGTGTATATTGTAGATTCCCATCAATACACACTTCTAAATTTCAAGGATAGTTACTTGAGTTAAAAATAAAATAATGGATCATTATGATTCCAAGGAACACCCCTTGAATTTCCTATGAGATTTGTTGAGAAGATATTCCATGTTGATCCATGTGGGATGATTTATATTATTGGAACTATGGTTTACTTGATTTTATACCTTGAAACCATTTTATCAATGATATATACCATGATAAAATATTTGTTGGTGCATAATAAAGAATGTATACATCAATGAAAAGTATCACCATATATCTTATCCATTAGTGGTTATTTTATTATTATTTTTTAAAAAATATGAATGGTTTGAATATTTATTTATCTCACTACTGTATGAACCTACATGAAAGATAGTTATTTTATGGATGTTTTTTGTGGTTTTATATTAACTTGTACTTACATCATTCTTGGGTCGCCATAGCATATGGGTCCTAAAGAAGATTTTACATGATTATATATATAGGCGTGGGAAAAATTATTACATGATTTTAGGCTTACTAAGATGAAGAATGGGAGTTTATGACTAGAACATGTCTTGAGTCTGCTCTAGTGGAGTGTCTAATATTTTATGTTTTAGTCTTTTGAGATACTTTGTATTGTTTTTTATTTATTATCTACAATGCATTGAATAGTATCATGTTATATAGAATGTGTTATATTGATATTTTATTTAGAACATTAAGGGATATCCATTTACTTATTTACCTATTTATTGCATCTAATTAATATTATTTCCACTGATGTTTCCACTCTGATATAGGGATATAGTCTCCCCATTATGCCACATTATATCTAAATTTATAGTCAGCAACCATTATTATATGGGGAGGTGAGTCTGAGGTAATATAGAACATTGACCTGAGGCACTAGTTTAGTGGATTCTAGTCTAGGGAATTAAAAACTGGTATCAGATCCCCTTTTATATTATTTTACTACTGGGGTAAGGTATAAAGTAGAAATGATATTTTTCTAAAAATGTATGGGGATTTTTTATGGGAATGGACACCCTGTGTATGAGGTAATTCCATGTTTCCATGTATGTGATTTTTTGTTATGTCATTCACTTTTACTGTTTATTTAATTTCACCTATAGTGATACTCATGATTATGTGGTTCTTTATTCATATTGTTTTTATGTTTAGCCAAATATGGAAAGAGGGTGTACCTGTCTACATGCATCATAATAAGCACATATTACTCACATGTCATTTGTGTAATTTATAGTGATTTTTTACATAGACTGTATCATGGTCCGTCTATTTAATGTGCATGTAAGAATTTATATGTTGTTTTCATATAATTATATTAGTTAACATTATGGATTTGATCCCCTATAAGATAAATACATGTTGTGTGATTATTTTTTCTTTATTATTATGTGTCATTAGCTAAATGAAAATTCTTATTAAAACATATAGATTTTATTCCAATATTACAATGAATTGTCTTATTATTTAATTTATCTTCATCTATGGATATATCTAGTTGATGTAAATGATAAAACTTTTATTACATGATGAATTTCCTTGATTATTATGTGTCTTCTGCTAAATAAAATTACATTTAAAACTTATAAAGTGTTTTCCTCTATAACATGTACTTGAAAAGTCAATTAATTTATCCCCTCCTTTGGAATATTTTAATTAATGTAAAATTGGAAAGTGTTAAATGTTTTTAATCCTATGTTTATTTGTGTTTGGTGAATAATTCTTGAGTAACTAGTGTAAAACTTGTACTTAGGTAGTTAGGGATGTTCAGATTTTTCCAATTTATGTTCTATCCTTATTACCTTGAGACCTTTAGGATGTTGGGTGTATAAGATAGTATAAGGCTATACATGTTTCGGATTCGGTTAAACCATGACCCTTAAGCCTTGGGATAATTTATGGTTTGTTGTCGTATTTTAACCCTTATGTTTATACCAAATTTTATATTGAATGAGGTAGATTGGGTATAAATATTTTGTTAGGATCTTGTGGTGGGAATTTCCCTTCATAGATATTGTGTAATTTCAAACAAAAGATGGGGTGTTACACATGTGTTAGAGTTTGTATGGGTTATAACCATTGAATTAGGTGGTAATCCATTTTATTGTTAGATATGACTCCGGGTTTTTGAGAAATTGGTCTCCTTTTATGTTTAAAGGTTCCCATGAGATAGGTTGAATTAGACTCAAATATACATTTAGATCCATGAATCATCGATAGATGTCGTTTTTGAATTAGGGCACATGAGGTGTTAACAAGTCTATGGTTTGGGCATGTTATATTGCTTTGGTTTTCTTGGGAGATTAACTTTTTTTATATGTATTAGATCATAAGGATAGTTTCAGAAGGGATATATTTTTCAATTGTCTAACAATGTTATCTCTCCAATGTGGTTTATGATTGTTTGATTGATGAGAATCATGGACAGTAGACCAAGATCCAGTGAGGATTGGATAAATGCTCTGTTTGAGATTGAATTATGTGAGGTTCTTGGGGATACATGGTTTAGGCATTGAGACGACTTGGAAATTACAGTACATGTGGGGTAAACTTGGTTAATAAGAGTTGGATCAGACATGAGGTCATTTTGATTAATAATTATATCAAAATGGGATTATTGTGAGGAATATGGAATTGCTTGGTAATTCTAAAATGTAAATAACCCTAACTGTTAATGTTTTGGTAGCATGTAAAATTTTCAAGGGAGGGACCTATTGAATTAATAACTCTATTGATTCTTAATATAACATTATGTTCATAGTGACAATGTTGGATAAAACATTTTTTTCTGAAATTATACTGATTGATGGGAAATAATGTGATAACCCATAGCATAGGTGAATTTCCATTTTGAGGAGTATCAAGGGTAATCAAGTTGTTATTTGAAATTGATATGCCTAAAGGAAGGGTGAGTTTTTTAATTTTGAATGTGATCCTAGTTCTAGCCATGTGAAATTATGAGGATTGTAGGTCAGTTCTAGGAATTGGTTATTCTAGAGTGTGTGACCCATGGGTTTAGATGATAATTTGGTGGTTGTGTATAGGTTCATCTTATTTTTATTTTTAAAATAGGTCATGTGTGGGTTTTATGAGTATATATTATGTTTTTTAGGGTTTTGAGCGATGTTGTGGAGGCGGTACCTTGTTGGGTACTGGTTCATGACTTGCTAGAAGATAGTTATGAATCAACAAAAGGTTTACTAAATAGTTCATATTTCATGAGGTGATCATAATAATTGGTCTATTCTTTAGATTTGATGGCTTTTAGATTTATTATTATAGTGGGGATAGCCCATATAAGGTGATAAAGACATCATGGATGAATCAGGTGTAGTAGTATAACATAACCAAGTTTGAACCTAATGGAGGTGTTAGGTATAGTGACCCTATCCTTTAACACATATCATTATATGATTTGAAGAAAAATTAAACATCAAATTACAAAACAAGGATCATAAATTCCAGTGTATTATAGATGAGGTAGATAATTAAACATCATGATTCCAAAAATAAGAACATCGTTTATTTAATCTTAAAAAAGATATCCTAACTTCCATTGATTCCTTAAATCTTAATAGGATAACCTAGGGGAATGTATGAATAAAGGTATGAGATAAAAAGGTTAGTAAGGACATAATAATTAAAATAATGCTTAGAATATGGTTTAGAAGGCATAACATAATCATATAAAATGGCATAGAACATGATTAAACATATAGAATCATAAAATATAGAACATGGGATCATATATTCATGGAATCATAGTAATGTGGTGGTAACATTAAACATGAATTTAGAATGATTCAATGCTCACTGTACATGTAGGATAATGATTCAAGGATAGCCATAAGGATCATTGCACATGGAGCACGAGTCAAGGAAAACCACCAAGGCTATTACACAAAAAACTCGTTTTGTTTTATCATTTAGTATTATGTATATACAATAGTTAAAAAACATAAAAAGGTTTAAAAATATATTTTACAAACTTATTCAACCATTATAATGGTTTTAAGAGTATCTTTGAAGTAGATAAATTAAAATGAAAACTTGTCTTCCATGAAGGTGATAAATTAGTACCTCACAAATGATGGTTTCATTTTTTGAATAAAATGGAGAGGAGGAAGAGTTTGATGATAGACTATTCTATAAGAAAATTATTATTCTAGTATATATACAGATCTAGATTTATAATCCCATTTGTATTAAGGGATGTTAGGAGATATTAATAAAATAAAAAACCTAGGAATAAATTAAAAGAAAAGAAAGAGGATTTTACCTCTTGAATTTGTCCTCCTTCGGAACTTCCATAGGGAAAAGTTTTTGGTATTTTGATGATACCAAGAGCACATGGAAGTGGGGGAGAAGTCTAGTAATATTTTTTGGAAGAAATAGAACAAGTAACAAAGCTTGGATGGTGTGAGGATAAGAGGTGGTGAGAGGTGGTATTTATAGTGGAGGAGAGGGGTGTTTTCTCATTATTTTATTCATGGGGTTATTATTTTTTCCTCAAGACTATGAATATATTGAGAATTATTGATAAATATAATATAATAATTAATTTATGCTTTATATTATTTTTATTACATCATTTATAACTTAAGGAATATTTTAATTATGTTTTAATGTATATATACTGTAAATTATAGTATTTCACTATTCACAAATAATTACATAATTTCAGAAATATACAAAAAAAATTCCTAAACTATTTTTCAACATTTTGAAATAAAAAATGAACTAAATTTTATAAAATTAGTTTTATAAAAATGAGAATTGTAATTTTTATTAAAATTATTATTTACTCAAAAAATACTGATTTTAAAATAATATCTATTTTTATAATAATTTAAAAAATAAAATAAGGTCTCATAAAATTATCATAAAATCATAAGACTACAAAATATTAAATTATGAATACATTTTATGAAAATAAATTTTCATTTATGTTATAAAATTATTCCTTATGTTTTAATAAATTATTTTTGACTTATAAAATACCAACACTTGATTAATAATTTCTAAAATTATAATATAATTATATCATATTTTCATTTGTAAGATTCCCAAGGTAAGGTTAATTTCATATTAGATGGTTTACTATTCATCAATGTTATATTACTATTCCAATGTTCATGTTACTATTTCATCAGTATAGGTTCCTTAACTTCTAGAAATAATTCTTATTTAATTCATTCTTCATTTATAAAGTTTGTATTATGTTATTAATGTGATTCTATGTTATTTATACTGTTTAAACTAATTATAAGAAGAAAATTTTCATTGGTAAAATTTTGGGTCATTACATTTTTCCCCCTTATGAAATTTCACCCTCAAAATTTCATTTTACATACTATTGGTAAAATAGGTGAGGTCCCTTCTCCTTTATCACTTCCTCTAGTTCTTGTGTTTCCTCTTCGTATTTATGGTTCCACCATAGTACTTTGACCATCTAAGTAGTCTTATTGTGTAGAGATTTATCTATACCATCTGAGATCTCCACTAGATTCTCTTCATAAGAGAAATAATTATACAATTGTACCACCTATGAATTTAGTACATGTGAGGGATATGGTATGTACTTCATCAATAAGGATATGTGGAATACATTCTGTACAGTAGATATAGTATCTATAAGTTCTAGTTGATAGGCTAAATCTCTGACACGATCAAGGTTCTAAAAGTTGACAATGTGCCTAGAAATTATCCTTACTTTATTCCCATATCTAATTATCCTCTTCCATGGATATATGGAGAGGAATACCATGTCTCTAAATTTTAACTCTAGGTCTCTTCGACAATTGTCTTCATAGCTATTTTGTCAAATTTTTGTACCTTGATGTGTTGCTGAATGGTTTTCACCTTCACCACCATTTCATTGAAAATTTTAGTTTCTAGAATCTTATGTTCACCAACCTCGTCCCAACATGTTGGTGTTCTACCTATTTTCCCACAAAGGGCTTCATATAGAGCCATTTGGATCCATGAGTGGAAACTGTTATTGTATGAGAATTTGAAAAATGGAAGATGTTGGTACCATCCACTTTTTAAGTATATAGAATATGTTCTCAATATGTATTAAAATTTCTAAATAGTCTTCCCATATTGGACATCAGTTGGAGGATGATTGATTGTACTGAAGTTCAGCTCAGTGCTTAGAGAATATTAGAGACTTTTCCAGAATGTGGGGGGTAAATTTTAGATCCCTATCTAATACAATCAATAGTGGTAATACATGTAGAATTATCAACTCATTTAGGTATATCCATACAATATTATCCACTAATAATTCTTCCCAAATTGTGATAAAGTGATTTTTCTTTGTAAGACAATCCACAACTACCCATATACCATTGTTTTCTCTAGATGTCTTTAGATGTCTAGTGACAAAGCCCATGGTAATGTTCTACGACTTTCATTTTGGTATTGGTTGTGGTTTCATCATATCCTTATAATTTTTTCTTTCATCCATCACTTTTTTACATACCAATCACTCAGATGTATATTTATTGATCAAATTCTTCATATTTATCCTCTAATAGTTTTCTTAGAGATCTTGATACATCTTTGTGCTCCCTGGGTGAATAGATAAGGTTTAACTATATGTGTCATTTAGAAGATCATTATTTATCTCTATATTGGATAGTACAAAAATTCCTGACCCAAATCTTACAACTCCTTCCACATCAATTTAATCTCTAAGGAATTATCCTTTCTTAGAGCTTCCACATTCTTCTGGATTTTCACATCATTCCATTGGTATTAATTTATTTTCTCTGTAAGGGATGGTTGAGAAATAATTTGAGAAAGGATTTATGAAGTTCCTTCCTTAATTATTCCCATTTCAATACTTTTAAAAATTAATAATATTTGATCCTTATAAATTCTTATCAATGATAAAGTCACTAGATCCTATCAATATAGAACATTTGTCACCATATTTCTCTTACCTGGATGGTAAAGGATTGTCTAGTCATAATCCTTGATGATATCTAACCATAGTTTCTCATAAATATTGAGATCCTTCTATGTGAATATATATTTGACACTCTTGTGATCATTATATATGTCATAATTCTGCCCACATAGATAATGTTGCTATATTTTCAATACAAAGATCACAACAGCTTACTCTAAATCATGTGTAGGATAGTTTTCCTCAAGGATTTTCAACTACCTTGAATATTAGGTTATTAATTTCTCATTTTTCATCAGTACATAGCCTAATCCATTATTTTAATCATTGTTGTATACTAAATATATTTCCCCACTTATTGGTAGTGTGAGTAATGGTGTAGTGATAAGCCTCTTTTTTAACACATTAAAGCAGTCTTCACATTCACCTGTCTAGAAAAACTTCACTCCCTTCTGATTCAGTATGGTTATTGGGTTTGAAAATCATGATATGTTCTTCAAAAATAATTGGTAATGACCTTATAGACCAAGGAAACTATATATGTCCATTGCATATGGTGTCCTGGTCCATTCATCAATTTTCATTATCTTGGAAGGGTCCAAATATATTCCTTATCTAGAGATAACATGCCTGAGGAATGATAATTCATTCATCCAGAACTCACATTTACTATAATTTTCATAAATTTTTTCTCTTCACAAAGTCTTCATCATAGTATTCAAATGCTCCTCATGCTCCTCCTTGGTATTAGATTATATTATAATATCATCATTAAAGACTATCACAAATTTCTTAAGGTAATATCTAAAGACTCTATTCATTAAATCCATGAAAATTTCTAGAGAATTGGTGAGTCTGAATGGAATCACTATGAACTCATTGTTTCTGAACCTCTTTGAAAGGTATTCATGGTAATATCTTCCTTTTTTACCATTAATTGGTGATATTCTGACTGAATATCTGCCTTAGATAAATAAATATCCCCACGTAGATGATCGAAAAAGTCATATATCTATAATATGGGATACTTGTTCTTTATTAGAAGTTTATTGAGCTCATGATAATCAATTAGTAGGCACATTGATCCATCCATCTTCTTGACAAAGAGGACTGGTTCACCCCATGGCGAAGCACTCGGGAATATAAAACCCTTTTCCAGAGTTTCCTATAACTACTTCTTTAGTTTTTCTTGCTCAATTATGTTCATTCTATAAGGTGTCTTTGATATAGGTAGAGATCCATGAAAAAGTTCACATGATAACTCAACCTCTCAGTTAGGAGGAATACCAGAAAACACTTCAGGGAACACATCAGTGTAGTCCCACACAATGGGTATGTATTCAAGCTTGATTCTCTCCTTTATATCAATCATTTGAGCTATATGATCTTGATCATAATATAGTAATATCCACACTTGAAAATTTTATTCTAAAACATATTATCCTCCTCCTTACACTTGTATAGAATTGGAGTACTCTTCGGGATGTGAAGTGTAATCTCCATTTCCCAATAGTTTATGTTGGGTTTACATAAATATAACCAATATATTCCCAATATGGCACCAAACTTCACCAAAGAGAGTATAAAAATATTTTTTGGGATGTTCAATCAACAAAAAATAAACTCTGTACAAGTTATAAATTTTTGAGGCAATAATTTACCCATTTTCTATTCTTAGAGATAACTCAACATCCTAATTTTGAGGTGGTGTGTGAATAGTTCTACTAAAATTACATGACATGGATGACTGTGTATAACAAAAATCTAATTGTAGTTTTTCTATTATTTAATTTATAATTAGTTTACTTATCACCAAATCATTTTTGGGATCCAATTCATTAGTAATGATAGAATATTCCCTTCCTTACTTCCTTAGAGTTAATTATTTGTTTGTTGACTCCAAAAACCCTTGGTTTAGGGAAATGGATTGAAAAATGAATGTTTTCTTTGAAGTTGTAACACTTCACTATAGGATGAGTGTTGATATGATCCTTCCCTTATTCTTTCACATTAGTGGTATTATTCATATACCTTCATCAGTTATTATTCAGATGCCTCATTATTCCACATTTGAAGCATTTCCTAATTCCCTTTAAAAAGTTAGTAGGATTCTTCTTCCAACAATTTTGACATGTGTTATTTTGGTTTTTCTTTCCATCATGGGATTTATCTTCTGATACACATATAATATACTCCATTTTACTCTTTTTTTCACTGGTCCCATGAGATCACTAAGAGTCTCTAATCTCCATTTCACCCTTAGGGGAATAATGGACAATATCTTAATATGAATAAGAGTCTCTTATCTACAATACATTTCATGTACTTGGCTTTAGTATGATAACTAATAGATCCACCTTTATTTCACTGTTCATGAAACATCCAATGGCATATCATGAAAGCCTTGTGAAGTTTTCCTTATATACCCTGATAGACTCATCATCCTTCTTCTTCAGTCTGAGGAATTCCCTTTCCATCTTTAGAGAGAGGGTTCGGATAAAATATTTATTTAAAAATATTTTCATGAAATATTATCAGTCCATAGAATAAATTTCCTCCTTGAACATCATAGTTTTTATTAGTGCCCACCATTGATCATTTTCCCCATAAAAACCATAGAACTCCCGTAAAACTTTCACTTCTTCTTCACACTGGGGGACAAAGAATATCTTTTCAATGGAGTTAATACACTATTCTATGAAGAAGGGACCAAAATATCCATTAAACATTGAAGGCCTTTGTTGAATGAAGGATTTGATGGAAACTTTCTCTCTCTTAAGATAATGAGGGTGTTCCACACGATTCAATTTATTATTCGTAACTTTATTCAGTTGGGAACATACTATAATGAAGTATTGAGCACCTATTCCCATCATATTTGTTATATTATTAGGTAAATCATAATATTTCATATCACATTTATTCATGGAATTAATATTTCTATTCTTACCCATTAACTAGGAGAAAATAGAGTACAATTATGGGGCTTGAATACTTGACTAATAAGTATAATAAAAGGAAACCATGAACATAAAAAGATAAACTTGTAAAGGAAAATTATGTCCTAAATTTTGATTACATAGGTTTTAATATTGGTTATCAATAATTTTTTACTAAATTATATTCATATGGACATTTTTCCCATAATAATGGTTCATAATGAACTTATGAATTTACCCAAGCATATCCCCTGAGAGTGTAAAACCAAGTTCACAATAAGGCACATTGTCATGTACTATAACTAAGGTTCCTAATAAAGTGATTTATTCATAGTCACAAAAAATAACTAGAAAATCCTATAATACGAACTATAAGAACCCTGTAATTTTACACATAACATTAAAATATTTTAATCATAATTTAAAATCAAATTACAATCCAAGGATCATAAATTCCAGTGTCTTAGAGATTAGGTACAAAATTAAACATAATGATTCTAAAATAAGAACATAATTTATTTAATCTTATAAAAGAGGTAATAGTTTTATTTGAGACCATATATCTACAAAGGATAACATAGAGGAATACATGAGAAATTTTATGTGATAAAAATTTTAGTAATGAAATAACCATTAAAATAAATCTTAGAACATGGGTTGGAAGGAATAACATAATGATATAAAAAGTCATGGAAGAAGACTAAACAAATGGAATTATAACATATAGAAAATGGGATCATATAATAATGAATAAGAGTAATTTGTAAGAAACATGAAACATGAATTTATCTTGATCTATGGATCATTACACATGGAGGATCACGAGTCAAGGCTAACTACAAATACTATTTCACATTGAGCATGAGTCATGGAAAACTACCAAGACCATTTCACATGACATATCACGAGACTAAACATTACCCGATGAATTGTATTACTATATTGGAACACCCGTCATAAAATTTTCATGAATATGTGTTACACATGACAAATCATACATAAGGAATCAAATATAAACATAAGGGTTATCAATGGAATAAATTGGGTATAATAATTATTTTAAAAATAATAACATAGAGGAATATCATAGTTTTGTCCATGAAAGAAATGATTTAAACCATACATGGATATTAATAACGGAATATAGGCATAGATAAATACAATATATGTCAAAATGAAGTTAATTCATGTAAAAACCCGTTTAATAAACTTTAGAAATAAAATATTTTAGTGTAGTTTAAAGAAAAAATTAAATATTATTCAAAATGAAAAAGGAATAATTATTTGTATAAAACCAGAAATGAACCAAGATAAATTTTCATGATAAAATTTGTGACTTTATAAAAATAATTGCGAATTAAAATATATTATTTATCACATTTTAAAATGGATATTAAATCAAAAAGTTCCCTTTAATCGAGTTTTCTTTTAAGAAATATTTGAGAAGGGAAACTTATTAAAAAATTTATTACCCCATATAAGAAGGATTTTATGATATGGATACATGATTTTGAAACATATAAATATAATTTATAATAATTACATAAAAAAATTTGAGTTACATTTGATAAATAGATAGAAAACATAACTCGAAGGAAATATAGATGTTCAAAATGGATCCCTTACCTTATATCCAAAATGATTCTAAACCTGATCATAATGTCTTGAATAATAAATTAGATTCATTAATTAATAAGTCCATAAACTTTTATATATTTAATTTATTCATTATAGTTCTATTAATATTATTTATGACATTTTTGATGAGTTATAGTGTTCAATTTCATTGTTTGGGAGTGTTTGTTTTCATTTTATTCATGATTAGTTCGCTTGTATATGAGTATGGTAGTTTATGGGTATAATTATAAAAAATTGAAATAATATGTTATTAATGAGCAACTAGAAGTTTAATTGGTCTTAAATATTATTTTTTTCTGATATGAGGACGAATCCTTACATAAAATGTTAATGATAATTGTTTAGATTAATTTTACTTGTTATTTGATCAAAACAAACTCATTTTGTTTTATCAATTAATATTATGTTTATATGTTAGTTACATAATATAAAAAGTATAAAAAATAAATTTTTAAATCTGATTCGACCATTATATTTGTTTTAAGAATGTATTTGAAGTAAATAAAGTAAAATGAATACTTCTCATCCATGAAAGCGATAAATCAACACCTCACAGACGACAGTTTCAGTTTTAGAATAAATGGGAGGGGAGAAGGGATTTGATGATGGATTGTTCCATTAGAATAATAACACTCTAGTATATGAAATGTAATGGTGTTATCATTAAATTTTTATGAAGGTATTTTAGGAGATATTTATAAACTAAATAACTTGAAAATCAATTAAAATAAAAGGAAGAGGAATTTACATCTTGAATTTCTCCTCCTGGAGAATGTCTTTATGGAAAAGGTTTTGTTTTTTTGAGGAGACAAAGTTCAAATTGATGTGAAGTAGGGGTTTGGGAATATTATTGGTCAAGATTTTGAAAATTTTCAATTCTTGGAATGTGTGAGGAAAAGAGGTGGTGAGAGGTGGTATTTATAGTAGAGGAGGGGGTCTTTTATCATTATTTTATTCATTGATTTATTATTTTGCCTCAAGACAATAAATATTTTTAGTGTTATCACTAAATATATTAAAATAATTAAGAGATGTTTTATAATATGGAAATTACATCAGCGATGACTCAAGGAATATTTCTTTTATCTTATAATGTATATATACCATAAATTATTGTATTTCACTATTTAACAAATATTCACGTATTTCAAAAAAACCCAAAAATTCACTAAAACCATTTTTTATGTGTATAATTAAAAAATGAAAAAAAAATTATATTTTTTTCTTTAATATGAGAAATTAAATTTTTAATTAAAATCATCATCTACTCAAAAAATACAGAATTCAAAATTATATCTAATTTTAAAACACTTTAAAAAATTAAATAAGGTCTCATAAAATTATTTTAAATTCATAAGAAAACAAAATATTAATTTATCAGTACATTTAATGAAAATAAATTTTCTTTTAAATGATAAAATTAATTATAAAATTGTAATTAAATATTTATGACCTATAAAATACCTACACATAATTAATAATTTTTAAAACTTTGATATAATTTTGTCATATTTTCATTTATAAGATTCCAAAACTGTATTTATACATTCATGGGTAAGGATTCTATTATATTGGATAATTTTATATTCATAATTATCACATTAGTCTTCCCAAGGTCAAGTTACTATTTCATCTGTATAGGTTCCTTAACTTATATAAAGACTTCTTATTTCATTGAGTCTTTATTTATAAATTTTTTATTGTGTTATTAATGTGGTTTTATGTGCTTTATACTATATGAAATATTTATAAAAAGTTAATTTTCATTGATATATTTTTGGGACATTACATCATGGGTGGATGAATGTATCGATCATGGATGAGGATGGGTTTTGTAAAATGTCATATGTGACATTCTAATGAGTCAGGAATGGGTGGAAATTGATATTTTGTGATAGAACACATGTATCAATGGTATGACCAAATTCAACCATTTTTCATGGTGATGGATGGGATTTTGGTTATGGATATTGGGTCTTTGGTTTAGTAATATGATGACCCCCATTTTGTGGTGTTTCTTATGGGTCACAATATTGTTATGTTCATTTGGAAAGGTCATGATTATGATGAAACCCATCAATGGATGATCAAGAGTGATGAGATATTGTTGAGCTTTTGAGTATAAATTTTTCTTATTTCCTCAGTACAAAAAAAATTGAATTCGAATGTGGTTTTTGATGAGGTATAAGTTATATATTTGGGATTGATTGGAATTTTATAATACAAGTTTATTTTAGGTCTTCTATGAATCAGCGATCCAGGTGAAGCATGAATAATGGGTTCCATCTAGTTGTAAATCAAAACATGGAATCACAATAAGTGTTGGGGATGAACATTGATCTGTGTGTTAGGATGGTTATGTTATTCTTTCGTATTTATAGTATAGTGATCATTTTTTTAGAAGTTCAATGATGGGTATTATTGGTATTTTTTAGGTAGGGAAGTAAAAGAAGGAGCATCTATCATTTCTACTTAAAATGAATGTTTTTAGTTGGAAACCACTTCAGGAAAATTATATTGAGTATGAGTGGTATGTTTGAGGGATGGACTAGGTTTTTTAAGGAAAGTCAGCATGTTCATGGTTTGTATATAGGTGTGTGAAAATAGTAGGAATCATTTGGGATTAGGAACAATGAATTGTAATGAACCATGATTGGTGACTTATATATGTTTGGTGTTTGGTGTAATGAGGGTTATACCAAGCGTATAAAAAAATAAGGTCATTTATTATGTGAATCTGGTAATGATGAGTGTGGATATGATTTTGAAGAATGTAATATCTCAACTGTGATAAGCTAAATATTGGCTTGTCTGTGAACTGTAAATGGGACTAGAAAAAAACCCATTATAGCATGGAATGTGGAAGTCACATGATGATAAAAGATATCAGACCTTGAGATAGATCTGCTAATTTTGGGTGTATGGTGATGGGTGGTTGTTAAAAACATAAGGAACACAAGTGAAAATTAACTTATGGAATTTATAGAGTCAGCAAATTCAGGTTCTAATGATCATTAGATTAAGAATATTATTTAGGTGACAAGACTGAGTGGTAGACTAAGAGGAGGGTTATTAAGGCCTATAGTATTAAAAATATCCTTGGAATTATGGCATTATAATGTGATTGGTTTGGGTGTAGTTATATCATGACCATAACTAGTAGGATATGTATTTTTGGATTGAGATACAAGGATCAATGATGCTCAAGAATTCAACTTGAGGATGAGTTCTCTTCTTGTGTAGATATCGTAATATACTTCCCCTCCTAGAACTAAGGACTAGAAACATTTTGGAATTCCCTGTCTAAGTCACCTAATAGAGGTTTTTTGGTGTATGAGGCATGTTTAAAGTGTTTAAAAAGGATTACAAGAGGAATTTTGGATACAACATGTCACTACAATACCACCAGCTAGATGTTAAAGGGTTTTCGGCTAACCAGTGGCCAAGGGTAGTATCCATGTATGGGGTATGGGATCACTACTAGTATACTAGCCTCATATGAAGATATCTTATTCGGGGTATCCCCATGATTTTATGAGGACCACTCCCCTTAAACCCCCACTCTAGATTCACCCCTTCGTATAGAGAGTAGTAGAACCCAATTAGTTCCTCCCTCTTCTTTATCCACCATGGTGGATTTCATCCATTGTTTATTTGTTTTTCCTTCTACTACATGAATTTTAAAGACTTAAGGTGATTCTAAAAATCCAAAAACTTCTTTTTTTTGTTTTTCTAATTTATTTTTTCACTCTCCCTTTTAATATAATATACAATATTTTTAGGTCTCATATATGGTTTCTCATTTTCTCCAGTTTCAAGAGTAACTATGTCTTGGAATTGACTATGTGAACTCCTAAGAGGATATGGTAGGTTGTTCTTATACTTAACCCATAGTCTTCCAAAACAAATTAAAGTGAATGTGTAGTATTTAATACTATCTTCTTTATTCTATGAGCCAACTCTAATTTAAATAATTTAATTATCCCTCTTTTATTAAGATTTATTTTCAAATTATATTGAACCTAAGAAATAGGATGATTCCAAGTGAATTCCCTTATTTTAGGGTTGACCTTTATTGTTGTTATCAAAAATGAATTATCCTCTTGAAATGGGTAATGAATTTGAGAAAACAGATTTGGTTTAATGAATTAGTTAATTGTGTTTTAAGTGGTTAAAAGTTAAATCATGTTTTTATTGATTCTTATAAAAGGAAATTTCACAATCATCGATGATCAAAAATGTATTTTAAAGGGTATTTGAGTATTTCTCTAAAATTATAATAGTTTTACATGTGAGTTATTAATTGTATGGTTTAGTTTTAAAATGTTTAAAGGTAAATTTAAATTTGATATGATGTTTATAAATGGTAAATTATGAGAATATATTAAAAATTCATTGTGTTTAGTGAAATGATTTTGAAATAATTATGTTAAAGGCTGATGACTTTGTAGACCAAAAATGAAATTGAAATTTTATATGAAAATGTTAAATGGTAATTATGGGTAATTATTTCCTAGAAAATTAAATTATAGTGAATAAAGTGATTAATATAGTAAATTAGTAATGTAAATAAATTTGTTTTCTATTGTAATGGTGATTTCATTTGAATTACTTAGAGAAAATCCATAGATTTTATAAGAAGTAAATTAGTGTGAAATTCCATGAGTGAGACTCCAATACCAATAGGGTACTCAAATCAATGTTAGGGCGTGATGGGACCCTTATATTAATTGAGGAATGATACTATGGGCTGTCTTGGGAAAGTTATTGGATTCCTCTTAGATTCATTACCATGAATTCCTTAGGGGTATCTCCCTCTTAGATTCAAGTAATGTGTTTCTTGTTTAATGTCGCATATTCATGTTATGAATTATTGAAGGGTAACCTCATTTAATGTCATGGGATGAGATCATTGTATTTTTATTGATATTTTCAGGTTGAATACATCAATTATAAGTTGTGTATTCCAATCAATCCATGATTTTGAATTTCAAGGACGTATCCTTTATTTCAGACTGGTAGAATAGATCGGTGCAATGCTAAGGATAACTCCCTTTGATTCGTTAATGGATTGGTTGGGATGGAATTACCACTTTTCCAATATGAATTTTATCATATTATTATTACTATGGTTTCCTTGCTAGTATAGCTAGGAGAAAGTTGATCCATGATGTATCCAATGATTAGAGACACTTCGATGATGGATAAAGTACGTTTTGACCGATGATAGGTGTCTCCATGAAACCTTTGCATCTTTTGTTGTTTTTCTTCTTCTTATTTAAATTCTAAAATTGTGAAAATAAGAATTTTTATTCATATAAATTCTGTATAAACCTCCATATATTATGGTTATTTTAGGGGTTCCTTTAGTGGTGGCCTACTAAGTTTTACTCACACCCAACTCAAGTTGCTATAAAATTTATGTGCCTGGGTAGTTGATACTTATTTACAGGTATGTTATTTGGCATGTACATTCAAAGTTGTTAGGATTACTATCATAGGGAATGGGAGTTTCAGATCTTTCCAGGTCTCGAGTCCACTCTGGTGGAGTATCTAGTCTTTTATCTTATAGTCTATTGAGATATTGACTAAAATATATTTTTATATACTTTATGATCATGTATTGGATAGTCTCATTTGATATATAATTTATTTTGTTAATATTTTATTTGTAACTTGGTTGTATGTCCATTTAATACATTACCTATATTTTTATGTGATTTTTATTACATCCACTGATGTTTCCACTCTAATATGTGGGTGTATTCTCCCTATTGTTCCACCTTATACCTGTACAACTAGTCGAAAGGTTCTATCATATAGGGAATCATTCCTGAGGCCATGTGGTGACTCAGTCTAGGGAATTGATTCAATGGATTTATAGTCATTTAATTATGTATGTAATTCAATGGAAACACATTTTATTTAGTATAATTCATGGTTTTGTTCAAATAATTAAATATAGAATGAAAATGAGTAGTGGATTTATAGGAGTTTGAGACATAAGTATCTGTGGGATTTATATCATTTTTAACCAACCTAGACAATAATATGGTTTAGTTAACAACATAATAGTTTGACCAATATTTATCAAACTATAAATTTAATCCCCTATCTCTCTTCTATCATTCATTTCTTTCTCCTATTTGACAACTCTTGGTGTAAAAGAGATTGTTCAAGGGATTTATGGGAATTTCATGCTGGATTTTTGAGTTCTTTATAAGATGAGATTGAATCCATGTGATCTAGGGTAATCTTATTCTGAATTATTCTTATTTTCTCTTATACTTTAATATCTAGGATCCATGGAAAATATTTAGTCTATTATAGAAATTAAGAGTTGATACAGGTTTGATTGATTATAGATAAATAAAATAATGTTCATGAAAATTTTGGAGCTTAAGAACCAAGATTAATCCTCTGATGATGTGATTATTTTAGAATAGATTTTAAGTAAGTGATTCATGAACTCTCTTAAATTTTATATTGTTTACATAGTACTATTATATGTTAGATTCCATGAGTAAGTATATGATATTAGATTAATTATATAAATCGTAATTTAATCTTAAAAGGAAACTGATTTATGTGGCATGTATGATTTATTATTTTCAGTTATTTCATGATTTTTATGGAATGTATTTTGGTAGTAGGCATTTAGTAAATCCAATCTTGCAGTATTGTGATATATATTTATAAATTTAATTATATTGGTGTGGTTATAATGATGATGTTAGGTGTGACCATTATATGGATATTAGATGATTGAATTAATTAATTTTAATAGAATAATATGATGGTATATATATATTGATAAATAAAATTCCAAAATTGGTTATCTAATGAGGTTAATGAATTGTTTGAGATATTGATAATGGATTAAGTCTTAATTTTTAATTGAATATGAAATGGAATGAATTATGTGTAGAGTCCAAAAATTTAATAATATTATTGATGTGTTGACTACATTTTTTTGGATAGATATGTCAGTGGTTGTCCAGTGGTAGTGATGATGTGGGAATTGGGATTGTTTACATAAATTGAGTAGTTATGGATCCTAGGATAGTATTGGTATGCTATTATATAACTTTTTAATTTTTTTTATTTCCACACTCTATCACAGAATTTGAATAATATAATAGATTTCCAAATAAGGATTTGGGTTCCATGTGAACTTCTAATATTAAGGATGTAGTGGGAGTGGATGGATACCTACTACGCCTCTCCTACTCTTCCTTCTATTCATGATTATTGTTACTTGGTTTTGGTTTTCATGTAAAGGGTGTGTGATTATAGTATAAGGTGTATTACGATGTCATTATATTATTATGTATTTTTGTTTGTCAAATAATGTGGTATGTATATATGGTAAGGGATGGGGTCGTTGAGGTGATATCATTAAGATGTAAGGGGGACTAGATAAATGGGGAATTGGGTATGGAGTACTTCTAATGTTATATTTTAATTTATTATTCGTATATTCTATACATATTTAAAGAGTATATTTATAGTATAATGGTCTCATAGATTTACCTAGGTAGGGATCATGTGTTGGTTTCATTGTTTATAAATTAAATATTTAGTATGATTATTTTACATTAACATAGTGGTTTCTACGGAGAACCCCAATCATCATATTCATATCACATGCATAATTTCACACAATACTTTTATATATTTATATAGAAATGTTTAAATATTTGGACCCTTATTTTTCCATAATAATTAGAATAGAGAGCCACATGACCTCAATCCTGACTTCCCGTATGTCTGAGTATACTGATTAAAGGTAAGGGTCTAAGGTGAAACTATGGGGAGATTGCACCCACATGTCAAAGTAATAAAAATATTTAAAATATAATATAATAAAACATTTTAATAGTTGAAATATTAAATAAATATCAAAACCTATGACACCAAAAAAATATGCTACTTGTTATAATAAAATGAGTTGTATAAAATGATATATGAGCTAGGAAGAAATTAAAAATACCCCACATGGGTAGATGATATATAACTCAAACTAAAAAAACAAAAAATGGTCACAAGTTCCACAACCTATCTCATATCCTAACTTTTTCCAAGATATACAAGGAAACTATAAAAAATGGATCTATTTTATACCAATACATGAGATCATGGGGTCTGATCGGGTACCAAAGTGCCAGGGCCACCCAAGTAGGGTAAGAGTGTAACATAGTAGGTGACAAACAATGGACTTACTCCTATAAAATGTATAATAACTAAATGTATTATGTTCTACGATCTGTATAAAAAATGAAATATGTTATCATAATTAAATAATCAACATCAATCCAAGAGTTCTAAAGTGACACCAATGGTTGATCATACCTACTTCAACCAATGTTGAATGACTCTGAGCACATCAGACATCTATATTGAGGGTTGGATAGACATTCACCCATAGAATCATCATATATCACATCATCTTATACTAATCATGTGGAAGGAACCCACCGCATAATACATCATAATCATACACATAAGGAGAATATCACCCTTCCCTAGAACATAAATATCTCATAATCAGATGAAATAGTGCATTACCTGTATATCTTCACATGTCATAATTAGGGTGGATACCACCCACACTATATATCTCGATATATCATAATAGTTGGGATAGTTACCACCCCATATATCTCCATATATAATAATTTGGGGAATATTGACCACGATATATATCTCCATATATCATCAAGGGGAATGAAACCCCTCCATGAGATGACATATCACTTCAAAGGTGAATGGAACCCCTCCATATAATCACATATCACACTAGGGGGAATGGTGACCCTCCCTAGAATAACATATCATATTAGGAGAAATATTACCCACCATGTAATACCATCATATCCAATCAATGATAAAATATATCACCTCACACTACCATTATATAATATCATATGACCCAGGGGATAAAAACCCACCCTAGAACCATATATCATCAGAATAATGTCTCCCCTTCCTAGAATCATGTATCCCATGCACCCGAGTGTATACCCTCTCCTATAACTCATATATTATACACTCGGAGGCATACTCTCTCCAAGGGACCCAATAAAACATATGACACACTTAAGGAGTTGTAAACTATTCCAAAACCAATATATAATACCATGATTGGACTCTCAATCACACACCCAATTGTTTTTAAACATGTATGATATGATATAATCATGATACACCATTTATACTACTTCTAATATTCGTCAAAAAACTGGGAAACCTCTGTAGTCTCCTAGGTAAAATCATAGCATGGACACCTCAATCAAATTCACTTATATTCGGTCAATGACCATCACTCAGGGAACAAAATATCTCAAAAAACTATTCTCATATCATGGTCTAATAATCTATAGTCCTAATTCAATATAGAAATTAATTTGGATTGATTTCATAAATATCATCTCCATTTAAGGTCAAGATATATATGTCCTCTCGCACATAACCCACAAATAAATCCTTTCATTAGTTAACCCACCCATGTACAAAAATACTAGTGATAGAGGAAGGATTTTCCCATACCAAAATCAACTAACCTAAATCCTAAAATTAAATCTAAGGTCAGTTATTTTTTCTCCCAAGACCACCATTTCCAATTCAATGTAATTACATGCTCATAGGTATCTAAAGTAACCTTTTTCAATGTATACAATATTTTTTCATTGAATTTATACCATTATAGGTTTCATGTATCATATATAACTAATTTATAATCAATACATCAACCATATGTGGCCGTGAAATAAAACGAGTGTTCAAGTTTCACTCATGTCCCCCAAAACAAAAATTCTATTCATAGGGTTTTAGGGAAAAAATCATTAATATTCAAAGGTCAGTCACACACAAGTTGTGAGACCGAAAATCACATGATACATATAAAATATCATAAAAAATTAAGGATATTTCTTATGATTCTTTTGTATTTTAGATGTATTCCCTATAAGAAAGTCTCAACCATCATCTAGTAAGATCATAAAATCCCATGCACTCTTATACCAATTTATTTGCCTTTATCTCATTCCAATATTCCTAAATGATTAATTATAATAGTTTATAATAATTTATTCAATATTAACCAAAATTTAATATGGATAAAATCACGTTGAGAAGCATCCAATCAGAAAAACCTTGATAAATGGCATGACAAAATATCATGTAATTATCATGGTACTCTTATGAATTAAATCCTCATTATATAGGGGATCTAATTCCTGGCAGAAATGGTGGAAACATTAATCAATTCTAGTGGGATATAGTCTTTAAAAAATGATGATAAAAGGGATTTTTTCATCCTCTTGGTATTTCCTCTATCCATCTCACATAAAATATCCATTTTTTAAGATGATTCCACTATGGTCTAGTTGAATTGCTATACAAAACCCTAAGTGAGGGGCATTAAAATTAGAGTCCAATGAGGTAGAATAATAGTGGAGGGGAGAAGAGGTAACCATGTCTCTTAAAAAATATACATTTACAGAAATATTGATCCATATATAGGTGTATTGATATTGAAAGGATTGAAGGAGGTAACAGCCCAAAAATAGCCCTCATCGCCTACTTTTTCAACCTAAAATAATAGTGGGTCACACTAGAAATTATAGATTTTACCTAACATTAATAACTATAACTAAGAAGCATCATAGTGTATCCCATAAGTCTCACATTGTGATTCCCTATACCAAATACCTATCTTAGTATTTCCACTTGGGCCATGTCAGGAGTCACTTGCTTTATACAAACTAAATAATTATAGTCATCCCATATAGAGTGACCCCTCTAGTCATGTCATAGCATACCCCCTTAGGTCTATCCCGAAATCTATGGCCTTATCCTCTATGGAATAGAAAAATTTATTTATAGGGTGACCCAAAACCCATATATTATGATGCTTCCTCATAGATAGTCTCATCACATGGCCCTCCACCTCACTACACACTATGACCACCATCACGCCTTAACCCCTCTAGTCCTGGAATGAAAATACAAATCCATGAAAATCATAAATGAGAAAGATATGGGTCTGTAAAACCCCCCAAATTAGAGTCCCCACCATGGCATGACACCCTCCACTAAAACATTATACCAATATATAAGATTCATTCCTAAGTGAAAGATAAAAGAAATCCACCATGTCGTAACACCCCTAGTTATGGTGTGACCTCTCTATACCCTATAAATTCATATCCCACACAAGTACTACCACATTATGGTTCCTTTTATTAATGGTTTTACATGTTCCATCCCTTATGTGGTTCCCCCTGGCTACTTCATGATCACTTGGACATCCACTCTTCACAGTGTGACCCTTACTCATCACAGTATGATAAGATATATACATCATAACATTTTCATAAATACCACCCTAAACCATATACAATGGTCACTATAGCACTTAAGGCACCTCATTAGACCCTGATAACATCCAAAAGACCATTTAAGAGATGTTCAAAATATCATATTCCTATTTTGAGTACCAATTATCATAAAAAACCTTCCACCATTACTAAAAATTCGAATTTCACCTGAATTTTACAACTCAAAATGACACAATTCATTTCAAACATCCAACTAAAATTCTTCTCTTCACCCATGAATTCTCTTCTAATATCCTTTGTAAAGAATACTTGTCCCTAATACACAATGAACAACCCAAATTCTATGTATTTTTCAAGTTATGATCATCTCAACACTTCACCAAAACCAACTCCAGTGATAAAAATCTCACAATACCATGAATTATGGGGATGATTAGTTCCACCAATTCCTCGATAATGTCTAACTCCCAAAATTATTTCTGAATTCTCAATTTACATATGTCACACTCCCTCAGCTAACATCATAGGTCTATAGTAGACTATCACTCACTCAACATCACATCCATGTGTATCCTAAACATTATCATCAGAAACCTCAATCTTGTTTCTAAGTCTATATCCATGTCACATGGATATACTCTGATATAATCCTCATCATACTCTGTATGGGTATTGAAATTTTCTAGATCCAGACACCACACCTTCCCATTCATGAAACACACACTCAGTCATTTTACATAAACATCATCTTTAATCTTAAAGTTTCTAGTTATCAATGTTCTTATTAAACCAAATTCTCAATAATAAATAATCATACCTGAGTATTTTCCATTTACCAAAAATATCCTAGACCCTTTAATCTAAGAATCGATATAAATTGGAAACCACCCCTAGTTTGGTATATCAACATGGAACTCTTAAAGTAAACTAAAATCTACTCAAAACAAGAACCATAGGATTAGATAACATATGGTGTCCTCCCCACCATATAACATCCCTTATCATTACTCTATGAGCATGATCCCATGTGACATCTAAAGTTAGATGAACCATGAAATGCACAAGTCCTACTATTTTCTCCTAATATATTTCCACATCATGAACCCTAATCTAAGATATTATAATACCATAGTTCCCCGTGAAACTTCTTTCTAGAACTACAAATAATATTTCATTATATGCTCATCCATGATGGATCTAGATGTAGATACATGAACTTTTTCCCACCATGAGACTCTCAATGTCCATCCAACTACTGACCCTGTGTAGTATTTCTAGCAATTATCAATCACATCAGTGCCCAACTCATCATAGTTGAAGCACTCTAAAATTCCATAGACATCATGTTGACCCACCTGACCCCTTAAAATTTTGAAATACACATAAGTTGTGAAATAATTTCTACTTTCAATAAAATCAAAACTCAACCCTTATACAATCTAATTGTACCAATATATATAAAATCTCATGAACCTCATTCATCCTATCAATGCATCATAGAGACTTTGTATCACTCACTAATTATATCCCAATGAAGTATTCTACTATTAAAATCCAAACATGGTTATATCCTTGAGAAATCCATGTTTTGACCAATACAGATCATAAAATCCAGGACCAACACCCTTTTATATTCTTCAATTACCTCAAGGTGTCTCACACATTTTCAATATCATCACATAATTGATCACCATATATGAATGATCATATACACTATTTGAAACTCATTTCCAAACTATCTGTGGTTAAGAGTTAAGGAGTCCAAGAACCCATCACAATAACTTACACCCCTTATGGCTTGTCCCCAAAAATGATCTCAAGGGTTGAGAAAATACCCCATTTTAGTATATCCACACTTGAAGGCACCATATGAAACCATTGAACATGGTCATCTATCATCATGACCTATCCATGTCAATCTAATTATCCTAAAGATTTCCTAATATCTAACCAGGAAATCTCTCATGTGTCATCCAAGACTAATCATTCCATACCATACAACTTATCATGCCTCTCGTGTATAGAAGGCCCATAACAACATAGTAATACACCCTTATTTCATATTCATGATACCTAATTAGTATCCTTGGATATATATCATACTTGATATCACCTCTCATGCATCAGAATCCACCACAAATCATCTCCTCATGCTTTACATTTCTAAATAGTCTCACTAAGCATGGTATAACCCATCACTCATGATACTATTTCACATCATATCTCTTCTCTAACAGAAACAAAAAAAAGTACATTTCTTATAATTTAAAATACTAGACTCATTAAAATATATATTCGTATCTCAAATACACCAGGTTATCCCACTTATCCCTTAAGTCACATCCCACATGGGTAATACCTTATGCAGCATCATTCATGCTCCCATATCAGATATAACAAGGAAATTCACATGATAAAATAACCACTCTAGTTTTATCACATACATATGCATCTAGAACCTCATACTCAGTCTATTTACCAACTCTAGGGTGTTAATCCCCAATGGGGAGTCATGTATGAGACTACTCTATTCATGATCAAGGTCATATACACATGCATCTGATGACTTTTCCCCAATGATTCATATTGAGTAGATCATAGAAATCTATCTTGGTTAAGTAAAATTCCACCAAGAATATATATATGAAAACACTATATAGGTTTTTTTATATACTATACATAACCAAAACTACTTTCATTTTATTTTTATTTTTTCATAACCATCTTCACTGTTAGTTTTGTTATGTAGAGGGACTCCTATATTGAATTTGGTAAAACACAAAATAATTGATTATTAATGCTTTAAAAAACCTAAATCTATATATTATTTATCCATTTTTTTATTTCCAGAACTAATATCACTATAAAACATATCCATAGACATTCCATGTGAACCTACATGTTTTATATAATGAATGAACACACACTCTCTTTACACTTTGATCTAAGAGAATATATCTAAATCATTAATCTATAATAAAAAAACCATATTCAATAAAAATAAACCCAACCATAACAAAAAAATACCATGAATAGAAATATCAATTCCATGGTAATTTGGAAGGTAGCTCGTGAAGGATTTGGCTATACACACAACATTATTTCTATCCCAAGTTCTGGCCTATTATATATTTTATATACCATACATCAAAATGGTTAAAAAAATAAGAGAAAATGTTTAGATAATTCTTTGTAATATCCTAGCATATATCACTTTATAGAACACAGATTAAGGACCCACATAACCTTAAGTGTGTATCCCAATACATCCTAGTATTATGACAAGTAGTGAGGTTCTAATGTTAACCAATGAGAAGACTATACCCTCCTATTAGAGTAATAAAAACGGTGAAAATATCATAAAATAAGTCATCAAAATACCTGAATGACTGAATAAACATCATGTCCAATTCTAAAAATAATAAATAATATGCCACATACTATAATAACATTAGGTAACTAAAATGTCACACAAGTCATAAATCTATTAGAAAAATATCCCCTAGGTAGATCATATACAACCCAAACTAAAAATACAACATAGAAAAAAATCACAATCACAAAATCTTTAGTCCCATACCCAGTCCCATATTCAATGTTTATTCAAGCTATCTTGCACAAACATCAAATATCCATACTCTACTGTACTTATTCATATTATCATGGGATCTGTTCAGGTACGAGAGTTCCAATTCCACATAAATATGATGTGATTATAGATCAATATGAAACCATTAATGGTGTATATAATATAACTAGAATAAGTAGTGAATATACAATGTGATGTGCTTTGGATAAAAAAATTAAATATAAAAGTTCAATAAAATAATCATCTTAGATCTCCATTTTATAATATGACACCTAAGGTCAACCATACCCTCTTTATAAAGTTTCATATGTCACTAATTAGGTCACATAACCATATCAATGGTTAGATATATATCCACCCATAGTATTATCATATTCCATATCATTATATATAATTATAGGAAAGGGTACCACCTCATAATACCTCATAATCATACACCTAAGGGGATATTCCCAAACTATGGAATATTAATACCTCCAAATCAGGGGGAATATTACCTACCTCGTATATATCCTTATATCATAATCAGGGGAATAACACACTTTATACATATCATCATATATCATCATGGTTAATGGCACTAATCCTTAGAATCGCATATCACATTAGAGGTCACGGTTCTCCTCCATATAATTATATATAATATCAAGATAAATTGAACCCACCATATAATTACATCATATCTTATAAGTAGAAAAGTTCATTCATTGTACAACTATCATATAATATCATATGCCTATGGGGAATGGTTCCCTGCCTTAGAAGCATATATTATCAGGGAGATGGTGACCCTCATTGGAATAATATATCTCACAGGACCATGGGTATAATCTCTCCTAATATCCCATATATTATACACCAGGTGGTATCCTCCCACTTTAGGACCTTATACAGTATATGAGACAATCAAGGAATCAGAAACACGTCATAACCAGACATAAAATAACAAGGATATAATCTAAATTTTACACCCTATTCTTATTCCAATATTCTTTTAGGGTTATAACCACACATGATCTCTTATACTACTCCTCGGATTCATCAAAAAACTATGCTACCTCTATGGTCCCTTATGTCACAACACATCCCAAAAACGTCAATTGAGTTCCTTTATCTCATCTTTTATCTAGTTTCAATGCATTTTTCTCAAGGAATACTGTCTCACAACATGAACATGCACACAAAAATGTCTAATAATCCACACTAGAGATAGAACACATTAAAACACAATAGAAATATGGAATAAATCCCATCTCACTTACCAAGTCAAGCAAAGATAGTACTCTTACACCCATCCTACACATAGATCTGTTACTTACTTAACCCTCCAGGGTACATACATACTAGTGAAATAGGAACACTTTACCCAAATTCAATTCAATTATCAAATAGGGTAAAAGGAATCCCAAGTTTCCTTATGGCCTAACCCTATGAAAGACATTTCCCATTTTTTACACTACTTTATTTGGATGAACCTATCGGCACACATTTCAAGGTCTACTTTGTTCAAATCATCAAATTTATAACAATTAGGGGGTCCATGTATCATATAACACACATTTATAGTCAATCCATAAACCATTAGTGGTCAAGAAATAAAACTAATTTTTAATGGTTCATCATATTCCCTGACACTTAGATTCTATTAATTTGGTTTTATGAAAAACAATTCATTAATAATTTGAGGAAAATCTCACTCAAATAGTGAGGTAGTATATCACAACCTTTATATCAAAATTCATAAACCTTGGGGTTATTTGTAGGGAACATGTTCCTTATTTATATTTATTTACTTTAATCAAATCTTAAACACCATCTCCTATGATCATCCAAGACGATATAGTATCATACTAACTCCCAAGCCTCAATCTCAAGATTCGACACCCAGAAAATTAATTATAACAATTTATAATTAATTATTAAATTTTTACAAAAATTTCATAGTGGAACAAACTAAACAAATGATTTCCACTGACAAATATAATGGGAAATAACATGTAGACATCTTGCAACATGATCTGATTACTTTCGTAAAAAAATCCCAATTATATAGTATTCAATCATTATATAATTATATGCTAAAATGGAGGAAAAAATCGAAAATTGATTGGGGGAATGTTAACTGAAATGGTGAACAATGAAATGTGTTCATCCCTTTGGAATATCCTTTATCTATAACTTTCAAAAGACCCAATGTTGGTATCATTTCACCATGATCTAGTAGAATCATCACTCAAAACCCTAAACCGAAGAGAGTAAGATTAGTTTCCAATAGGATAGAGAATAATAGAGGGAAGAATTGGGAAAACCCTCAAAAATATCTTTGAATTTCAAACACTAACACCCCAAATCAAGGGGATATTGAGAGAGGAAGGAAAGTGAGTGGAGTTGGAAAAATGTACCTCCCCTATTACCTGTTTGACTTAAAATCGACGTGGGGATGACCTTGAAATTACATTAATGTCTCTATATTAAAACTATAAATAGGAACCATCATGATGCAACACATAGGCACCATTATTTTATGAACACTACCAGATAACCATCAAGGCATAATGCCTTGGTCCATGGTGCGACGCACCTCACTTGACTACAATGAAAGACAACATGGTCAACCCTCATAGTGTGACCCCTCTGGTCATGGTGTGGCATTTCCCCCTCAGGAAAATCCATAAAACTAAGGATAAAAAATTTATGAAATTTACTATTTCCTTCATGGTGTGTCCCTCTCCCCGCATACTGAGATGACTCCCTATAACCAATGTCAAATTTTTGCGCTTCACCTCACAGAAAAATCCCACCCTCATCATGACATGAACCATCTAGTTCTGGTGTGATGACGCTTCTCTATGAAAAATCATAAAGGAAGAATGTAAGGTTCCCTATAGCCCCTATATAAGAGTCTCCATAATTTTATGATTCCTATTCATAAAATTCTTTTTATATAGAAATACTCCAATAGAATCCACCATGAAAAAACACCAAATATTCACTATGTAACCTCTCTAGACCCATTACATTCACATCCCACACAAGGACGACCACATTATGATGCCCAATAGACATGGTTTGATCTAATTATTTCATATCATGGTATATGTCTATCCATTGTGTGATATATCAACCTTCTTCCAATCATGAATTACCCCACATCTATCATAATGTGATGATCCTTCAACATATTATAATTTCCTAAAAGGCCACACCAACCTTGTACCAATTATCACATGACCCCCTGGGGTGAATCTTAGTTCCTCTGATCATAATAGAAACTACCTCCAAAAGATGCTAAAATTCATTTAATATTTATTTTAATCCCAGTTTTATGAACTTCTCAGCTTTAAGACCAAAAAATAAATATTCCTCTAAATTTCAAAACTCGCAATGATGAGGGTCTTTGTGAATATCACATATTTGGATAAATCTTGCTAGATCATGACCTAGAAGATTGTTGGATGTTAGAGGACTCATTTATAGTTTTATTATGAGTTTTTCATTATTATTGACTTTGATTCATTACATTATATTGTTTTTATGACATATTTCATGAATTTAGTATTTATTTGATTATTGGGGATTTATTTTATTTGTGGTATTTAATTTTGATAAGTGGTTTAATTTCATTCTTAAGATTAATGTGGGAAATTTCTCCCATATTTTATTTTATATACCATCAGAACTAATAAGTAACTAATGGAATTTTGGAGTTGGACTTCAATGGTTACACTCAATTTCACTTGCATGCCAATAGATGTTTTAGTGGAGTCTGATTATGATAATTTATTTGCACATGTGTGTGTTTAATATATAACATATATTTTTGTGTCAATATATATATCATGTTTATAATGTGTGTGTATGTATATATATATATATATTTATATTTATGTATTATGTGTTTAAAATTTTATATAACTAAATAATATTTAAAACATATAATAAATAATGCATGGTTTTTTAGATATATAACATGATTTATTTGTTCTATTAATGTGTATATAATATATAACTACATATTTTAACAAAGAAATATAACAATAAAAATTTAAATTAATATAAAATTTATAATATTTTAAAATTTATATATATTATTAGAAATTTATTTCCTAAAATCGATCATGTGATAATATATTTTGTATATTCTAATCAAGTATTATATACTATTTATTTACTCTAGATATCTCAAATTATTATTTATTTTTTATAAATAGGTAAAGAAAATAATTATTACAATCACATGACCAAATACATCCTAATAGGCGGTAATCTTGGTGTCTCTTTATTCTCTTAAATTAAACACATTCTAATGTTATAAAGGACACAATAAAGATAACAAATTCAATCACACAATTAGAACAACCAAATATAAAATTTAAATATGTCGACATGATTATTTTATTCTTGGTTCAACACAAAGTGAAATATACCAGGATAATACACACAATGATGTATTGGTGTACTAAATATCACAACACACACAATATGAGTCCAGTTATTTAAGTATGGTTTATAATAAAACCAATGTTCACTCCCACCTACAATCTATCCATGAAATACATAAATATAGAGATCAAAAATAGTAAAAATTAAAATCAATCATAATTAATATAAGAAAATTCATCTCACTGTGGAAGTAAGATTGTTTTTCATCAGTATATATCTTCTTGATCAATTCTAGACCATTAAATAAAAAATATTTTATAATATATACTCTCCATAAAACTCTAGATTCATAATAATTCTCTCACACAAAATGATATCTCTCTTCATTTAATATAATTTTCCTATTTTTATCTCTTTGATTTGACCTCATAAAAAAATAATTCTAGTAATACCACATGTTATAACATCATGTGCTTCTAAATATATCCCCGAAAAGTGAATCAAAGTATTTATGAAAATTCATATCTCTCCATCAATTCAAATTGGACTAGACCTATAATATCATCTAATATTTGATAATACATGTCATATTTCACCATACCACAGTGTAGTTGGGTTCAATCAACACATTAACTATAAAAAACCATGGACATAGAATTTAAAATTACTGAATAATCTGGTCATTTAAATCTTTAAAATGTGTAAATTTTTTTCACCATAGTATAGTTTCCTCTAAAAAATTACATTTTTGTGTCCTCTAATCTCAAAAATTACTTCTCAGAGAATATTCCAATTCCACGCATCCAAAATGAATTACTGGCTATTTTTAAAAAACATAAGAAATTCCCATTTCATCAATATTTACGATTTCAAAAAAAAAAAAATTTCATAATATTAAAATGACTACCATGATAATATGGTTATATTTATTTCCCCATTTCACATTGAATCCCAAAATAAACCATGATATGGTTTAAAATCATATGGACAGCATGTATTTTTCAATAAAAAACTTCATTAAAACATCTTCTACCATGTTTTTTATTTTATTTCTAAACATAATTATTGTAGCATCCCAAGTAATTATAAAATAATAAATTTTCAAGTCTATTAATATTTATGAATTAGATATTTATTTTACTTAAATTGGGATGTTATGTTTGATAGCATACTGGACATGGAACAACAGATTTCTCCAAAATCTTATGGTGCACACAAGACTGAGTAATACTGAAAAATATTAGATTATTAGTATAATTATTTTAAATGGTAGTTATGACATAGACATTGTGTTAGAGGGTGTAGAATCTAAATATATATATAGATACTCAATTACAATAGGGGTTAATTGTAGGTGTTAAATCATTTATTTCTATCCCTTAAAAAGAATTTATTTTAAAAGGATTAAACTAATTTTATTCAAAACCACTATTTTATTAAAAAATTAATTTGCACACGACCCTAATTCCGATAGGTATCATACTCAGAGTGACTGCGATAGTTTTCCATAAGTCTCTATTTATCGTAATAAATAAAATTCATGGTAATTAATCATATTCACGATGGATATGATTATCAGAGTAAAACAAATAAATAGATTCTACCATATATCATATAGAATCATATTTCATAAATTGAAAAAAAAAATTAATCACAAAATGATTGTAATTAGAGTAATTATAATGTAAATAGTATATAATAGAAAATAAAAAACATTAATTTACTTTCTATTACAAATAGTGAAAAGTAAAAATATAATTAATGAAATACAAATATATTAACCCAAAGAGAATGGTATCCAACAACCTTAATCAACATGGTGACTTTTTTTCTTCTGTGTTACTATCCTTGGAACCCCTCGATTGTATTCAACAAAAATTGGAGTTTCACTAAGAAAAATAAATAAATTAAAGATGACAAGTGTGTTGAACAATATATTCATAACTATATTACTTTAGTTCTTTTTTCACAAAGAAAATTTGGCAGAGTTTCAGAACATTCAAAAAACCGAAGCTCATCGAGATCATAAAAATGACTTAGTATTTATAGCCTTCATCCCAATGGTCATATTTCTTCATGAATTATCATAGGGACCTGGATAGGTGGAACTCTGATGATCATATTTTAACTGAAATAGTTACAAGGTTTTAATACTTATCAAAATATAATACATGAAATCATTTTTATTTAATGTGATTCTTTTTATAAAATACTTCTTTCTTGATGCGATAGAGTGATTACAAAAATAATATGGCATATCCGATAAAATAAAAGAGTGAACAGTAAATCTGTATTTCTTTATTCATTTTAAATAGGGTGTATGAAAATAATATGGCCTATCTGATATAATAGAAGACTGAACAGTAAATTTTTATTACTGTATTCATTTTAAATAGTGATTATGAAAATACAAGCGATATGGGTTTATTGGTTAGTACGATTAAATGAATAACAGTGAGGTTGATAAGAATCGTATTCAGATTTTATCCAATGAGTACAATGAAAAATGTATCTTGGATCATATTGATAGTCATATGAAAGTATTATTTTTATAAAACTAGTGAGTAATATTATTACCATATCCACAAAAAAATAATAGTTTAGAAATGTAACAAAATAATAATTCTTAAATAAAATATATGTTATCATTTAAAAAATAGTTTTTGATTTCCCAAAAAAATAATAGAAGAGTCAAAAGAGGACTTTTGACTTAGTAATCTCCCCCTTTTGGAATGAACACACCATAGGTTAAAACAAGTAGTTTAAAGAAATGATAAATAAATATCATATTTAGAAGACTTATAATTATTTCACTTAGAGTTTTAAAAACTCTTCTAAATATGATTTGAATATGACTAACCTCCCCTTTGGGATAAAAAATCCCTAAGTATCATATTAAATAAGAATAAACTTCCCCTTATAAAGAGTATTATTTGTTTGAGAAATCCTCCCAAATATCTTCTCTTTTATTCCCCTCTTTATATATTCACCCCTTGAATAAATCCTTCTCCACCTTTTTGATTTACAAAAATGGAATGGGGAAAATCTTCTAATGATTTAAAAAAGGGAAATAGAAGGAAAAAATATAAAAATAAAAAATCATTTTGATCACATAAAATGATTTAGAGAACATTCATCCAGGGAATGAAAAAAATCAATTAGAAATATAGATATAAAAATAATGTATCAATGTTTTAAAATAATACCACAAGAGTTAAAAACATTATTTCTTATCCTCATCTATCTTCTTATCTTTATCCTTTTCATTCCTTATTAGTTGTTAAATATACATCTTCATCTTCTTAAATTCTATCATGTATTCCAGCTACTTTTTTTGAGTGAAGGATTCCCTCCTGAACTATAAACAACTAATCCTAAATCCGAATTATTTCTTCTAGATAAAGTAGCTTCTCTTCTAGAAACCAAATTTGAGATTCCTGAACCATAGACCTTTTTTCCATGGATCGATGGATTTCTTACTAGGCTTTAAGATGGTATTTTTGAAACTAATATTTCTTACCTATAAATCTAGATACCGTTTCTAGGATTTCAACTCTTCTGGTTAGCAGGATATAATCATCCTTTAATTCAAGTACTTTATCTTTTAGAGTATTCATCTCTCCTGAGGTGGAACTTTTGAAGAACTAGGAATTTCAAAATCATTCACTTTGGTATTTCTTTTATTGACTAACTTATTGAAATCATTTTAGAGATAATTTATCAGTCTCTTTATTTCTTCAATCATAACATCATGATGATTTGCATTTCTATTAATTTTATCTGACCATTTGACAACTTTATGGTAGGCCTTCCTATGTTCTATAGAACATTCTTCAAATAATTTGAATTTTTCTTTGAGTTTCATAAAGCTATTAAACAAAACATTGATTGAATATGTTCTTTCATTGTGACTATTTGAAAGAATATCAACATTTTCATCCATCATTGGAAAATAGAAAATTATCTTTTCCATTTTATTTAATGCTTGTTCATTGTATTTAACTCATTTGGTTGCTACTATTATATCAAAGTCAGTGTCTTATTTGAAATCAAGAAGATCACCATTGTGAGTTTCTATAGCTACATCCTCAATATTTTGATTCTCATTCTGATCAAACTCTTCTATATCTTCTTCCTCTAACACTTAAATAATATTCTTTGATTCTATTTTCTAATAAACTTTCAATGTAGTTTGAATTCCCGAGGATCTAAATTTACATGATGTTTCTTCTAAGGATTAGAATAGTATTGTATCAGTATGAGATTTTTTACTTTCAGCTGACTCTTTTTATTTTGAAGTGCTTTTCTCTTCCTTGATATTTTTCTCTTCACTTTCTTGTTTGTCATCAATATATTCATCTACGAGGCACATTTCAGAATTCTCTTCTTCTTTTGGTTTTTATTCTTCTTAAACTTTCTATTTTTTATTTTCTTTATGTTGACCATAGGATATTAACAACTTATCAGTGAATGAATCCCTAATTTTTATATTAGCTTTGGGTTTCTCTATGGATTTCAAAAAACTTCCAATTACAAGACTCTTTACTTTTTTCATTCTCACCTTCTTTCCATTTTCTTGATATTACGTTATTTCATTAGTGCCATTATTTTCAGCAATGGATTCAACTATGTTGAGAGCAAAATGTGATTCTCTTAATTTTTTGTTATCATCTTATTTCCTTCATAGTTCATCCATACTCACACCCTAAACACTTTTTTTCTATGGTTTCTAAAGGGTATTAGAGTTTTCTTTATTTTGTTTTTCTGAGGGAACTAGAACTTGAGTTTCTTCAACTGTTTCTTCTGGAGTTTCTACTTCCTCAAAATTAAAAAAATAGAATCTAAGTCGGAAAACATTTCTACTCTTCTCTGTGTTTCATCACTAATCCAAACAATTATCATATTTCTTGTAAATGATGCAATAGAGATGTCACAAAACTTTAAGCTTTAAAAAATAATCTAGCTAAGAATAGTTGGAAACATTGAGACTTAAGAACTCCATACTTAAGATTTTTGATAGTTATGAAGATATTACCCATAAGGTTGTTATTCTTAATATTCACAAGGTAATAAAGAGTAAATGCATCTTACACATTTAAGGTTTTTCTGTCACTGATCATTGGTATTAAAAACCCTTACACCAAGAGAGTAATTAATTTATTATCTACTGATAACTGATTTACCTCAATTTTTTCTTCATGAATCTCAAACAATGATTTCATAGACTTTTCTCTGTTAGAAGATCCCAACTTTTTTGGAAATTTTTGAGATGGACAAAATTCATCACCCTCAGATGGATTATTTAGTAAACTTACAGCCTTTTTCACTAATATACTGAATATACTATCATATATTTAAAAGGAAACATTCAAATTACCTTTATAAACTTTATACATTTTAAAAAATTAAATTACCTCATATGAAATAATCAAAATTTGAGTTTTAATTTTCTCGACACATATTGATTCCCATCCTTGGAATTGAATATTTATTTTCAAAGATGAATCATACTTCTCATAGATATCCCTTATAAGTAGCCTTTATCAAAATAACTTCATCTTTGTGAAATCGTTTTGTGCCATCTATTCCGAAGAGGTTACTGAGGACTCAGACAAGAATAAAAAGGATAGACTTTGAGTGTGGAAAATATCAAACTCGTCTAATCAAAGAAGGGCATAGCTTCGTCGCAATTGCTGGAAAATTTTGATGTGGGATAGTGGTTTCCTGATTTATCGACTTGAAGATGCAACCGTTGGAATTCTAAGTCCATATTAGATCAAGGAAATCTAAAGGTTGATAATTTTTCAACTCTTTAGGATTTTTTCAACCAAAACCATATTCAGAAATATTCTGATTGGGTTTTAAAAATAAATATTAATATATATGAAATAATTGTAAACAACATGAAAAAGTATAAGAAATTGTAACTTTTAGGATCTCAGGATATATTTTTTGGTTTCACTAGATTTTTTATTTTTTGAAAAAATTAGATTCATAAATATATGATATTGATAAAAATGATATATCAATAAACACTATTAGATTTAAAAAAAATGTGACATTGATAAAAAAAATTTGAGATCAATAAAAATTGTGAGATTGATAAAAATTGTGAGATCGATAAAAAATGTGAGAACGATAAAATTTTTTGAGATCGATAAAAATTGTGATATTGATAAAAAATGAAATATAGATAAAAAATAGTGATATCAATAAAAAAATTTAAAACATAAAACAATAAACATATGTAATCCCCTTTTGAAAAAGAGTCAGTTAATGTAATGGGATAGTTTAAACTAGATGTAGATATGAATGATTACTTTATAGTGATCATTCCAAGATTTTTTTTAATGTATTAAAATCTATAGTAATGTAATGGTTTTTTAAATATATAAACAATTTATTCTTGCATTCTGATGAACTGTAAAATCATATATCTTTTTAGTGTGTGATACCTAAGAAAATTATGCCTAATATCTTTGTACATTGAATGGGAGTGATGGGGAGTGTTTTTTCTTAAGGAAATGGAACTATTATTATCACATAGTATATGAGTTTTTTTAAAACTCATGCCATAGTCTTTGAATGTGTTTTACATCCACAACACATGAGTACAACAACATCCAGGTACAACATATTCAGCTTCTGTAGTGGAAAGTTCTACCAAGTTTTGTTCCCTAAATGAAGAAGAACTAATGAATCTCATAAGAAATGATAGGTTCCATATTTTATTTTCTTATCCATTCTACAACCACCAAAGGAGGCATCCCAAAAAAAAATTTAAAAAAATCATTTCCAGAAGAATAAAATTGTCCCAAATTCAAAGTACCTTTTAAATAGAAAAAAAATCACTGCATTTAAATGATATTCCTTTCAATTTTATTGATATCTAGCACATAAACATACTAAAATCATTAAGTTTGGTCGACTATTAGTTAATTATAGTAAACTTCCTATTATATCTCTAAATATTGTCTGACCCACTGGTTTTCCAGCTTCATCAATACCAAGGGTATTCGAGGTACCGATTGGTGTACTAACACTCTTAGTGTAGTTATATCCATACTTTTTGAGTAAATATTTAATATAATTATGTTGATATTTAATGGTTCTTTCTGGTTTTTTGGAATTTTAAAAACCAAGAAAGAATATTAACTCACCCATCATACTCATTTCAAACTCATATTTTTGGAGATTCCAAAAGAATCAGTTAACGATTGCTGATTTGATCTAAATATAATGTCACCAACATATACTTAAACAACCAAAAGATTTTTGTTACCATTTTTAATAAAATGATTTGGATCATTAGTTCCCTTAACATAAATATTTTGTAACAAAAATTTTGTTAGTCTATCATATCAGGCTCTAAAGTCTTGTTTAACTCCATATATATATTTGGTATGTTTTTAAATGTATTACGGATGTTTTGTGTCTTCAAAAATAGGGGTTGTTCTAAAAAAAATCCTCCTATACATATCCATTAAATAAATAAAACTTCACATCCATTTTATATAGTTTGAAATCAAATAATGCTAAAAAGGATAGTACAATACGAATAAATTCAAGTCTTTATATCGGAGCAAAAGTTTATTCATATTTTATTCCTTCCTATTGATTATATCCTTTAGCAACTAATATTTCTTTATTTCTTACTATGATTCCATTTTCGTTAGATGTATTTATAAATACCTATTTTCCTCCAATAACATATGTTTGTTAAGAATTTCAACCAAGGTCCAGACTTTGTTTCTTTTGAATTCATTAACTCATATTGCATAGATTTAATCCAATCTCCATCACCTAAATCCTCATTAGGAATTTTTTGTTCGAATTGGGAAAAAAATTATAGATTATCTAATGTATTTCATAAATAACTTCTAGTCTTTATTGGTTGATTTACATCACTAATGATACTATCAATGGGATGATTCCTTGGAAACAACAGACGTGGTTTTTGTGAGACCTTTTCATCAACATAGGGTAGAAAGTATTATAGATTGAATAATTCTGAAAAATTTCCCTGAGTATCCTCACATTTATGAGAGTAATATATCAATGGTTGATGAAGATTTTTGGAAGACACATTAGAAGATGTAGTTTGGTATTGTTTAAAAACAAAATGACCACTTTCATCAAAGTTAATATGTAGTGTATCTTCAAAAGTATATTTTTTTATTAAAAACTCTATAAGACTTAGAAGTAGTGGAATATACTAAGAAAATAACTTCATTATATTTGGGTGAAAATTTATGTAAATTATATTTTGTATTAAAAGTGAACACTTTTCATCTAAATACATTGAATAATGAAACTTTTGGAATTCGTCCTGTCTATAATTCATAAGGTGTTTTATTAAGAAATAGCCTGATTAAAACTCAACTATAGTATAACATGCAGTACTTAAAACTTCATCCCATGATTTTTTAGCAATTGAGTATTCAATCAACATGGTTCTTATTATCTCTTTAAGATTTCGATATCTTTTTTTAACGACACCATTTTTCTAGGGTGTTTTAAAATCTAAGAAGTTATGAGCAATTACTTTCTTACTACAAAAATTTTAAAGATTTTTAATTTTCAAATTCTCCAGCATGATCACTAGAATAGTTATCAATTGAATGTTTTTCTCATTTTTAACTTTGGCTTAAAAATATTTAAAATAATAAAAGTCTTCATATTTCTTTGTTATAAAATAAACCCATGTAAATATTGTGTAATCATCAACTAAAACAAATACATAGTATTTACCTCCAATACATCACATTTGAGTAGGACCAAAAAAATCCATGTGCACTATCTATAATGCATCAAAATTTGTGACTTCAATTTTGGATTTAAATATACACTTGTGTTTCTTTCCTTTTTTGACAAGGGTCGTAGACTTTTGAAGAATCAAATCTAGGATTTGGTAGATCATTTAAAAGGAATTTCTTAGATATTTTACATATGTTACTAAGGTTATAGTGTCTGAACATTTTATTCAATAACAAATATTGATCTTCCATTTCACTAAGGAAAGGAAATTCATGGATCCCAAGGTCTTTTAAGTTGATTGTATAAACATTCACATGCTGATGGGTAGAGAGAATGAATTCATCATTGGAATTGTGTACTAATCATTTATCAATCCTAAAATTCAAATGGTAAGATTCATCACATAATTAACTTATTCTTATAAGGTTTTTCTTAATACTTTTAACAAATAAATCATTTGAAATTGAGGCTTTTCCAAGAAGAATGATATTATATACACCAAAAATAACTCCTAGTGCATTACCTCCAAATGTTAATTTTTCACATTTCATCTTGATAATATTTTCAAAGATGTTTTTGTTACCATTCATGTAATGGGAACATACACGATTTATGTACCATATATTTTTGTTATTATTTTCTTTTTTTCCTAAAAATAAAAACATTTAGGTTTTTGGAATCCAAAATTTCTTTAATAAGAATTATTAGAAAGTAAATTATTAAGAATCCATATTTTCTTAGAAAAGTGAGCTTTATGAAATTGTAATGATTGGATATTATCTAAATACCAATTTATATACCAGTATCCACCACTATGACACTTACTGAAGAATGTGTAACTTTTAGGAAAAAATATTTGTGACTAAAAAATGGTTTTGTATGAGAGTAACCAATCCTAGAATTATTCCTTAGAGGATGAAGTTGTGAATACATTTTATCAAATTCATCATTTCCAAAACTAAAGTTTGAAAAAGGATTCATTAAGGACAAAAATTAAGATTTTAGTCTAATGACTAAATTCATATCATCGTAGTCTTTTATTTTGGAATTACATTTATTATCTATTTTGTTAAAATAAAATTTTCAAAATCCTTATAAAGATTATCCTTTATTAATTAACTGCCTAAAGGTTTTTTGAAGTATAAGAAATTTAAAAATATTTTGCATCATGATCTTTAGAAAGATTTGATACTTCATTTTTTATAATGCTAATTCTAGATTTTTCCTTATCAAGATTATTTTTATCTTACTATTTTTATTCTCATGTAATTTATAAATTCTTTAAAAGAAGTTGAGGTATCTTCTACTACAGAAGATTATTCATGTGAGTATTTAGAATGTTCTTCATCAGGATAATTTTTACTTAATGATATATTGGATTAATATTTATCATTGTGTACCTTATCCATGAAACATTGGTTTTCAATAGGTATTCTGGAAATAAGATCAATATTCTTTTGTCTGAAAGATTTATTATCTGTAGATTCATTAAAGGATTATCCACCACTTGAAATCCAATAATCATTTTCCTTTAAGATTTTCTTTCCTTTAGTCTTGTAATATCTTTTTTGATTTATTTCAAAATGTATATCATTCACTTCCTTTATTTTAGTCCTTGGAAAATCAGGTTTGATATGTCCTTCTTTCTTGTACTCATAGCATGTGACTTCAGTATCTTTATTATCATTCTTATCATTTTTTGTTTCTATATTGTAAATCCTTCTTTACAAAAATCTTTTTTATACTTTAAGAAATATTGGCTAATTCATTCTCTAACTATTCAGATTCACTTAATTATAATAGAATAATAACTTTCATAAACTTTATTGACTTAGAAACTTTCTCAGGAGTTTTTTCTTTCATCAGATTTGAAGTAGTATTAAAAGAAATAATCACATTCTTCTCCTTTATATTAGCTCCCTTTGATTCCCATTAATTAGGCATGATGTTAATAATCGTTTCTACATGTATCTCATCATTTATCCCTTTTTCTCCCATTGATTGTAAATTGTTCACAATATTCATAAATCTTTGTTGAATATTAACTATTAGTTATCTATAAAGAAAAAAAACCATGAAAATCTTCTCTAAGCATAGAAATTTTCTTTTTAATAGTATTAGAAGTAAAAAAAATGTTTAACTTAATGTTTATTCCAATTTTTGTGGGCTAATTCACAAAAATATATTTGGCTATATATATTTCTAGTCATAGAACAAATAAAAGTATTATATACCATATAGTTTAGATGATATTATTGCTTTTATTGATTGGTAAAAGTTCTGAATTCCTTGTCAGATGTATTATAATCTCTAGTAATCATAACAAAATTATCCACACCAGTATTGATAATAGAAGTTTTCATTATGTCTCTCTAGTATTCATAATCATTTCCATAAAAGATAGGTGGTCTTGTGGGGTTCAGATCATCTAAGTATCTGATATTCATTCATTCCATCTTAAAAGTTATACAATATTTCTTTTTCCACAACACAAATTAGTTTAGTAAATATTTATAAAAAACATTTACAAGAAAAATTATAAACCACTTGTATAAGAAAATAAAGGGCGAGTAAACTGAGCACTTGAAATATACCTATGATACTATGTGTAAGTATCAGTATCTCGGAGACCTTATTTGATACCAATTGTATTATTTAAATGTAGACACAAATACTAAATTACAAGAGGGGTGAGTTTTAGGTTTAAAAACGTTCATTTTTATCCCTTAAAAATAATTTAGTTTAAAAGGATTAAACTAATTTTATTCACAAAAACTATTGTATTAAATCAATTATTTTGGACAGGGCCCTAGGCCTGATAGTTATCATAGTCAAAGTGACTATGATGATTTTCCCCAGGTTTTTATTTATCATAAAAACAAATTCGTGGTAATGAATTGTATTCACAATGGATATGATTGTCATAGTAAAACAAATAAAGAGATTTTACCATATATCATATAGAATCGTATTTCACAAATTTCAAAAGATCGTAATCACAAAATGATCATAATTAGAGTAATGACAATGTAAAGTGTATACAGTACAAAATGAACAAGTGTAATTTAATTTCTATTACAAATAAGGGAATTTAAAAATAAAATTATATAATTAAAAATATTTTAACCTAAAGATAAGGGTATTCAACAACCTTGGATAAGGGTCCCTTGATTTATACTTTCAAGAAAGTATATCTTAGAAACACTTGGGTAAGCACTTGATATGATGATTGGAGTATATCTTGATATGCCTGTAAGACCTCGATCAATATGGATATTAGAACATACTTTCATCCTATCCTCGGAATCCCTCAATTATATTCAACAATAATTGGAGTCACATAAAGAAAAACAAAGTAATTGAAGATGAAAACTGTATTGAATAAGATGTTCACAAAAATATAACTTTAGAGATTTTATCACAAATAAGATTTGGAAAACTATCAGTACATTAAAAAAATAATATCTCATCAATCTCATAAAAATGACCAAGTATTTATATCCTATATCCCAACGATCATATTTATTTATGAATTCTCGAAGGGTCTTGGATAGGTGGCACTCTAAAGATCATATTGTAACTGAAACAAAAAAATAATTTTAATACTTATCAAAATATAATACATAAAATAATTAATATTTAATATTATTATTTTTGATATAAGACTATTTTCTATATGTGATAGAGTGAGTATGAAAAACAAATGGCATGTCTGATAAAATAAAAGAGTGAACAATAAGTCAGTATGACTGTATTCATTTGAAATAGTGAGTATGAAAGGAATATGGAATATCTGATAAAATAGAAGAGTGAACAGTAAATAAGTATGATTGTATTCATTTGAAATAGTGAGTATGAAAATCTATGAAATATGGTTTTATCTTTGGGTACGATGAAATTCATAATAGTGAGAATGATAAGAATCGTATTCTGATTTTATCTAATGAGTGTGGTGAAAAATGTATCTTGGATAAAATTGATAGTAATATGAAAGGATTATTTTAATAAATAAAGGTATTTTTATAATTATAATATCCACATAAAAATCATAGTTTATAAATGAAACAAAATAATAAGTTTTAAATACAATATATGTATTCATTTAAAAAAGTGTTTTTGATTTCCAAAACAAAAAAGGAATAGAAGAGTCAAAAGAAGACTTTTTAGATAACAACAGTAATGAATAAAAATAAATATATTATGTTTAAACATTTTTATTAAATGTTTTTACTTTCATCTAATAAATTTGAGAGGCTTAAAATGAGAATAAATCCAGTTTTAAGCATAAAATACTCTAATATTTTAACAATGTAATTTCATAGCCTTTTGATGGAGAACCCTTTTAAATATATTTTTTGTCAATGTTATAATTTTTATATGAAAAATTAAATTTATTGTTTTTAATAGGTGAACAAAAATTTACTTTGGTTAATTTTTTTGATTTTTTTAGTAAATTTCATTTTTTAATGAATAGTTAAAAATACTGCATTTTAATTCAAACTCGTTTTTCATATAATTTATTTACATAATTAGTTTATCCTCTGGATTAGTTTTAAATTATAATTATTTTATTTTTTAAAAATTTAATCCAATTTTTTTCATTGGAAGCAATTTCACATCTAAATTTGATATAAACACATGTCAATCTTTTGATGCTTTTTACATTTTAAAAACTCGTTTTCTCATTTTGTCAATGGGGATTAATTTTAAATTAATTACTTAAACATTTTTGTTTTATATTTTGAAAAATGGATTTTATATTTGGAATTATTGGGTCCAAATTGTGTAAATATGTTCCTTTTATTTTTTGGATATTTTGAATTTTTACTGTGGTAATTTTTCTTTATCACGGTTAAAGGTAAATCGGGTGAATTATGGTAACAAATAATATCATAAGTATACAAAAATTACCATTAAAGTAGAAAAAATGCTATTGGATGAATAAAATTCGAGCCATAACACTTAAGGGTCTTAATTGATTCATTTAATAACCTTTTTCCAAGAAAGTGATAAAATATTATTAAAACAAAATATATTGACAACATGTCACCCTCTTATTTGATATAAGTATAATTTTTTTCATATAGGGATTAACATGGAAAAACATTGATAAAAAATAGTCTCCAGAAATATATATAAATTATATAGTTCCTAGGAATTTAATTTTATTTTTTAGATATTAAATAATTATCATAAATATTGACACAATAGTGATACCATAATTATTTTATTAAGTAAAATATAAAATAAATGATATGAAAAATATTAAAATAAATATAATTATAATTAATTACTATACTACATGAATTTTATAGGTTAATATGACATATTTTAAGTCTATTAAATAGTTTTTTTTTAGTTATATATATTTTTTGAATTTTTTTTAAATTCAATAAAAAGAATTCTATCAAAATTTACATAATTTATATTTTATAAGAATAAAAATTTATTAAATTATTTAAAATCATAATAATATTTAAAAATTACAAAGTCACTATGATATGTTATAAATTTTCATAAATTATTCATATATTTTATATTTAACCTTATAATTAAAATTAACAACCTATTAACATTTATAATGTTGTTACCATTATTAAAATTAAAAGATAATAATTAAAGGTAACCTGAAATGATATGCTTTAAAATAAAATCAATAAATGTCTAAAAATTATTGTATGAGAGGATTTAAAAAAATTATTATATAATATTCTAAATAAATTACATTGCATTCATTTGGATTTAAAAATTAATTTATATTAATTTAAAATTTAAGAGTTTCCAATGGTACCCCTCTATTCCACTATAAAAAGATACTCTATATTCTATAACAATCACACTTTAAGAACAATTTTTTTCTTCCAAAGTCTACCTAAACCCCTTAATATAATTCATAACCACATTATTGTGGACTTATTTTATTCTTAACTCCCTTATTAGAGGTTTTAAGGTGTTCTTCAAAGGTGATCAACCGAAGAAGTGGTATTTTTTATTTATGTATTTCTATATTATTTCTTCTTCCACTTCCTTCAAATATACTACAACTGTGATGAAATAACAACCTCAGTTTCCTAAATATATTGACATGTTATTAATTTAATATCATCACTTAAATTTATCTCCAATTTCATAAAATGGGAAATGAACTTTTCGTTCATGTGTACGGTAGACTACCGTCTCACGAACAGATATAGTTCGTTTTTAATTACTATCTATAAATAATATTTATTATTATGAAATAAGTGTTTTTTATGATATAAATGAAATATTTATCATTTTAAAAGAATAATATTTCAATTATTTTCTTACCTTACATGCACATAAAAAATGATAATGTCGTTCGTGCGTACGTGTGAACTATCACCTCAACGAAGTGATGTGAATCATTTTCATTTACGAAATCACTTGTATGATAAATCTATAATTATATTCAAAATTATTATTATTAAGGTAATAATATTATGATCATTCTATAAATATAAAATAATAATAACCTAATTTCTATAATTATCAATGAAGAATGAAAATTGTTACTCATGCATTCATACGGCCTATAGTCTCCATGAATATTACGTTGTCCGTTTTTCATACAAAAAATAAATGATTTTATTTAACAGTATAATTAATGTAAAAAATTGATTATTATGTCATAAATTTTATTCTAAAGAGGATTTACTTATGACCACATGGACCATTTACATCATAAGAAGTTCATTTTCGACAAATGTACCGAAAATCAACAAAACATCCTATATGAACATAAATAATTATGTAAGTTTTATAAAATGGTAATAATTGATAAAAAGGAATAAAAAACATGAAAATTTTATCAATCAAGTGAAAATTAATCAATGTTTATTATTTTGGAATATAACGATTGTACGTGACAAGTGAGACTCAAGGTAAGGGACTTTGTCTTAGACTCTTTTAAATGAGGAATATTTTGATAATATACACCACCTTCTTTTATAAAATGTATAATCAAACCCTTTGAATTTAAATTTCATTCAAATGTTAGCAAAAAAAAATTTATATGAATAGTTTTACTGAATAACAAAAAGGAATTATTTAACGAACAAGGAGATAACGACCTTTTTTCCACTATGGCCATTATTTGGTATTTGCATTCCTATATAAGAATTAGTGTTTTTAAAAGGAAAATAAATATCATATTTGTTTTTTCAATTATTTAGGTGTTGAAAAAAATTTTAGAAGGTATTTATTATTCCGATATCTTCAAATTGATGTCTTCTGATTTCAGTGTGGAAATATAATTTTCCCTCTATAATTGTTTTATGTGTTATGATTATGTTATGGTTCTTGAGAATTTATTATATATAAAGGTGGTTAAAAAATAAATATATGGTGGTTGAGCTTTTGATATCTCTCCAATGCATTGTGTAATGGGATGTAGTTAAATGAGAAGGTTTCTCCTAAGAGATTTTGGGAATATATTGTGATGGGTATTCCCAACGTAACCATGAAGGTTACTCCCTATGTTTCTGTTAAAGAAACAATATAAGTATGATATGGATTCCACAAGTTACATTTATGATTTATGATTTCTAAGAATTTTTTTATGAATATAATGATTTCATGTGGTATGCTAATGAGTTTATGTTTTAAGGGTGAAAGTATGATTTTGTCAAAAATGTTTTCATGAGTTTAAAATATTCATAGACTAATAGTTTCATTTATTATTTATATACCTTACTGAGCATTTTGTGATCATCCCAAGTTTTCCAAATGATTTACATAGGGTATAAGGATGTAAAATAGAAAATAATATTTCAAGGTGAATGTTATAGAGATTTTATTAAGAAAAAAATAATTTTTATTTTTAAATGTTTTATATAGTGGATGAAATGGATACTGGTTTAGTTTTACCCACTTTGTATGTAATAGTTATTGAATAATTCACTAAATATATAAACCTGAAAATATCCACAATGATAATTATTAGCATAAATCAAGATTAAGAAATGTTTAAGGATATGATATTTTAGTTGGTATCAGAGGTCAGTTTAGATAAATTTGGGGGTTAGGATATTGTTAATAGAATATCCCTAAATGATTTTTACTTTTGGGTAAAATTAAAATAATATATAATTTTAAGATTTCCATGTATCTTCTTCTAATATATATTTTTTAGAATGGTTTTCTGCAAATGAAACAAGGTAGCTATATTGGGATGACATCAAGAGGAAAACAAAATTCCAAATCAGAAAACTAAGATGGTCAGAATCGAATCTGATTAGTTCATTGCTGTGAAAGTGCAATTGATTCAGGGTACAAATGGTGGTGGTATCCATGAATTTTATCATCTAGATCAACCATAGAGTAACATGTTGATAGTGGAACATTTCATGAGGCAATATCCTCCATTATTCAAAGGATCATATGACCTCGTGCTAGCTGAAGGGTGGATTGAAGTACTAGAAAATATTTTTGATGTCATGGGGTGTTTAGATAATCAAAAGGTTAGTATTTCTATTTACCATTTTGAAGGTGAAGTCTATTAGTGGTGGTCTATGGTTAAAATATTAAGGATAGTTAGGATATTGATGCTCTTGATTGGGAAGAATTCAAAAGTATTTCTCTTGAAAAATATTTTACTTATGTAGTTAGACTTATGATGGAAAAAAATCTTAGAATTGTGGAAGGAGGATTACTTGTTGAATTTTTATAAAGAAAAATTCACTTGACTAGAAAGGTATTCTACAAATATCATCCAAGATCTTGATAGTAAAATAAATCAATTTTACTCTGGATTAATTCCAATGTATCGAAGGGAGTTAGCTTCTCATGAGTTTAAAAGTCATGAAAACTTGTTCGGTGTATGGAGAAGGTGGAAATGGATTTTTCTGATGATCATATGTTCTTTAAAAAACATTATTATAATAGGTTGATGTGGTATGAAAAAAAAAGTAATTATTCAAAAAAGTTTGATGGTACGAAAATTATGTTTACAGCTTGGGAAAATTGTGGTAAAAAGCACACTAGGGAATGCCTTTTGAATTCTGGTATGTGCTTCCAATATAGTAAAATGGGACATAAGGCTTGTAATTTCACTGAAAAAGTTAATGATAGTGGTAATAAAAAAATATTATTTTCATTCAAAAAAAATTTTAAGTACATTGAGATGGGTCATTATGCAAATGAGTGTCGATGAAGAACCCAAATGAAGGGAATCATCTAAACTATAAGAATAAAGGTGTGGTCAAATCCTTTGAAAAAACTTCAACAAATGTTGGTCCATCAAATGATGTGGTATCAGGTACATTGTTTATTTAATTAGACAATAAAAATGTGTTGTTTGATTCAGGGTCTATGCATTCCTTCATTTTTGAGTAACTTTATAGTAAATTATAAATTCTACTTCAATAAATGAATCCAAAACTTATAGTAAAAACACATGGGAAAATGTTGGGGAAAAAGAAATTATAAGAACCTTCTTTTCCTTATATGTTGAAATAATATACCTAAAAACTTTTAGTATTTCCTCTAGTAGAATTCGATATTATTTTTGGTATGGATTGGCTTTCTGTGTACCTTGCTAAGATTGATTGTAGAGATAAATAGGTTTCCTTTCAAAAAGACTTTTCGTTTGTGTAGAAGAATGAACCCTTACCATTGATAACATATTAGAAATATGAGAAAATATTAAAGGATGAAAAGTAATGATACCTTTCACATATTATTGAAAAAAAAGTAACTATTCAGATTAATGATGTGACAGTGATAAATGAGCATCTTGATGTTTCTCCTAATGAGTTTACTAGTATTTTATCTGATCAAAAAGTTTAATTTACTATTGAATCAATTCTTGATGATAATCTAATTTCAAAACTACCTTTTCAAATAGCTCAAATTGAACTTTTAGAATTGAATTAGAAATCGTAGGAGTTATTAGATAAAGGTTTCATTTGACCAAGAACATCACCTTAGGGTGCTCCAATATTTTTTGTTAAAAATAAATATTGTTCAATTATACTTTTAATTGATTATATATCCTTGAATAGAAATACGGTTAAGAACAAGTATCATTTTCTTTATATCGGTGATTTGTTTGATCAGCTCCTGGGTGCACAATATATTTTGATGGTTCACTTGAGGTCGAGGTACCATCAGTTGAAAGTAAAGAATTATACATTTCGAATACCACATTTTATACTAGATATGGCCATTATGAATTTTTAGTTGAGTTATTTGGGTTAACTAATGTACTTGTTACATCCATGGATCTTATAAATAGAATATTCCTTGAGTTCTTGGAAATGTTTGTGGTTGTGTTTATAGATGAAATTTTGGTATATTATAAAAGTAAAGAGTAGCATTAAAGTCATTTAAGGGTAGTCTTTCAAACCTTAAAATAAAAGAAACTATATGGGAAATTCAAAAAGTGTGAGTTTTAGTTACCACAAATTTTATTCCTTGGTCACATTGTTTCTCAAGATGGAATAATTGTTGATCCTACTAATAAAAAATTTGTTGAATAATGTACAAGAACCACAAATATAACAGGGATTCATAGTTTTATTTCTTTATTAGGTTATTACTAGAGGTTTTTTGAATATTTTTCTCGTTTATCTATCCCACTGACCAAGTTAACTCAAAAAGGTGTTATGCTTATCTGGAAAAAATAATTTTTTCATTTTTTGTTTGAATTCAAAAGAAGATTGGTGAATGATCAAATTTTTTCCTTACCTTTCAGAAATGGTGAATTTTTTATCTACAGTGATGCTTCGTTAAAAGGACTCAGTTGTGTTCTAATGAAAAATGATCATGCAATTTCTTATTCTTTATGTGAACTAAAAAATCCTGAGTTAAATTACCCTACACATGATTTCTAATTAGCTGCTGTTGTTTTTGTTTTAAAATTTTAGATTCATCATATGTATGGAGTAAAATCTGAAATATATATTGACCACAAGATTTTCAATTATATATTACATCAAAAATAATTGAACACTAGTCATAGAATATGGTTGGAACTAATCAAGTATTATGATTGCATGATTCATTACCATCTGGGAAAAGAAAATAAAGTGGCCTATGATTTGAGTCAGAAAAGTAAATCTATATTAACCATGTTAAGTTTAGAATGTGACCCTTTGAATATTGATTTGATTAAATTTGGAATAGAAGTTATCGGTGCATCAAATTGCTTTTTTTTGTTTCTGGTGTTAGTAAAATCATCTTTATCATACAGAATTAAGCAAGTGTATAAGGAAGATAGTGAGTTGTAGAAAAAGTTTGAATTATTTTAGAAGGGTAAGTTACTTGAATTTAACATTGACAAAGATTGTGTTTTGAGGTTTGGGATGAGGTTATGTGTGTATTATGATTCATAGTTGAAGAAAGAGTTGTTATGTATAGCTCACAGTTCTCCACTTTCAATTCATCATAAAATTACTAAGATGTATAGAGACCTTCAAGAGTATTACTGGTGGGATGGAATTAAAAAAGAAATTGTTGACATTATTATGAAGTGTTTGACTGGTCAGAAGTTTAAAGTAGATTATAAGTTTCAAAAAGTGATTCTTCGACATTTACCAATACCAAAGGGGAAATGGGAAAATATATCCATGTATTTCATAGAGGGATTACCAAAGACTTATCTAGGTAATAATGAGATTTGGGTTATTGTTGATAGATTAACTAAATATTCTCATTTTCTTCATATTCAAGATATATTGTCTCTAATTCAACATTCTTAGTTATATCTTAATGAGATAGTCATGTTACATGGATTTCCTCTCTCCATTTTATTTCATCATGATCTCGAGTTCACTTATAACTTATGGAGAGGCCTTGAGAATTCATTGGGTACTGAATTAAATTTTAGTGTAGCTTTTCATCCTTAATCATATGGGTAGTTAGAACGAACAATTCAGTCATTAGAGGATATGATATGTGCTTATTCAGTAGATTACTAGGGAATTTGGGAACAACATCTTTCATTTTTTGAGTATTATTATAGTAAAATTTTTCATTCCAGTATACAGATGTGAAAATTTGAGGATTTATATGGAAATTGGTGTCAAACCCCAACTTTTTGGTTAAAGTGGGTGAAAAGAAGTTAATGGGGCCGAAATTGGTAGAAGAGATTGAATAAAAAGATCAGTTGTTTCAAAAACACATGAGAACATCCCAGAATATGCAGAAATTTTATGTGGATAACCATATGATGGATCTTTCTTTCTCGGTAAGTGATCATAACTTTCTCAAAGTTTCACTATGGAAAAGTGTGATGTGTTTCGGTAAGAAGGGTAAGCTAAGTCCCCAATTCATTGAACCTTATGAAATCCTAGAGAAAGTTGGATCAGTTTACTACCGAGTGGATTTAAATCCATGGTTATCCCATGTACACAATGTTTTTCATGTTTCAATGTTAAGGAAGTATATGCTGGATCCATCGCATGTTTTTAGTGCAGAAGTAGTCCAGTTGGAAGAAAATATTTCTTATAAGTACCAACTAATCCATATTCTATACCATGAAGAAAAAGTTTTTCGAAATAAGGTGATTCATTAGAATAAGGTTTTGTGGATAACACATATGATTGAAGAGGAAACATGGGAATCTAAAAATTATATTAATGATAAATACATCCAGTTATTTTATAATTGAATAAAAATTACGAGGATTCAATTTCTAAAAGGGGGAAGGATGTAACATCCCAAGTAATTATAAAATAATAAATTTGCATATCTATTAATATTTATTAATTAGAAATTAGTATTACTTAAAAGGGAACTCTATGACTGATAGCGTACTCGGTCATCAGTAATATGATTCTTCAAAATCTTATGTTTCACACAAGACTCAGTTATACAAAAAAATGATACATTATTAATATAATAATTTTAAATAGTAGTTCTAATCTAGCCATTCTATTAGTGGGAATGAATATAAATAACTATATTATGTTTACATGTGCTTATTAAGTGCTTTTAATTTCATTTAATAAATTTTAGTTCCTTAAATTGAGTATAAATCCACTTTTATGCATAAAATACTCTAATATTTTTAAAATGTGGTTTACCACATTTTGATGGTGAACCATTTTTAAATATTGTTTTTGTTAATTTTTAAATTTTTATATAACCTATTAGAATTCTTATTTTTATGTAGGACATAAAAATTTAATTTGGTTTATTTTTGGTATTTTTCTAGTAAAGTTCATTTTTAATGAATAGTGGAAAAAACTACATTTTAATTCAAAACTTATTTTTCATCTAATTTATTTTTATAGTTAGGTTATACATTTAATTGGTTTTAAAGTACAATTAGATTAAAATTTTTTCATAAAATCCAATTTTTGTCATTGGAATTAATTTCACATTAAAATTCAATATAAACACATGTCAATCTTTTGATGGTTTTTACTTCTAAAAAACTAGTTTTTTCATTTTTCAATGGAAATTAATTTTAAATAATTACTTAAACTTATATATTTTAAATTCTAAAAAATATATTCCATATTTTGAATTAGTTTGTGTAAATAATTTAAATTAGTTCCTTTTATTTTTTGAATATTATGAATTGTAACTATGGTATTTTTTCTTTATCACGGTTAAAAGTAAATCAGATAAATTATGGTTACAAAAAATATGATTAAGATCACGAAATTACAATAAAACCTTCTTAAATCCTATTTTATGGATAAAATTATACCCTTAACACTTAAGGTTATATATTTATTCATTTAATGGACTTTTTTCCAAGAAAGTAATATAAATATTATTAAAACAAAAGAAAGTGACAACATGTCAACCTCTTATTTCTTATAAGTATAATAATTTTAATATAGGTATATATATGATAAAACATCAATCATAAATAGTATTTATAAATATAATCAAATTATATACATCATGTGAATTTATTTATAAATTTTATAGATTAAATAATTATCATAAATACTGACACAACAGTTATATAATAATTATTTTATTAATATAAATATCAAATAAATGATATGAAAAATATTAAAATAAAAAAAATAAAATTTATTAGTGTACTACATGAATTTTATATATGACTATGATATATTATAAGTCTATTCAATGGTTTTTTTTTTGAATTTATATCTCTGTTTTAATTTTATTTAAACTCAATAAAATGAATATTGTCAAAATTTACATTATTGATATTTTATAAAAATAATAATTTATTTATTTATTTAAAAATAATAAAAACATTTAAAAATTAAAAATTTAATATTATAATGTCTAAAAGTTAATAATGTATCCATTAATGAGATAATTACCCCATATAAGTCAACTTTACATCCTTTTAATATTTAATATGCGGTTACCACAATTAAAATTAAAAGATAATAATTAAGAGAAAATAGAAAAGATAATGTTTAAAATAAAATAAATAAATATATAAAAAATATTTGATAAAAGGATTTCAAACTATCCTCATATTTTATTCTACATAACTAAATTTGGAGTCATTTGTATTTAAAAATTAATTTATATTAATTTAATAGTTTAAGAGTTTCCCAAGGTGCCCCTCCCCTCTCCTATAAAAATGTACCCACTCTTATCTAATAATCATGCTTAAAGAATCAATTAATATGTCCAATATCTAACCAAAACAATTCCTATAATCCCTCACTACATTATTTAGGCCTTATTGTAGTCATAAAACCCTTTTTATAGGTGTTAATGTGTTCTTCAAAGGTGATCAACTGAAGAAGATGTATCATTTTCTTTAAGTATTTCAATTTTATATCTTCTTACACTACCTTAAAATATCCTCCCACCATGATGAGATAATAAATCCAGTATCATAAATATACTTTGATTTTATTATGTTAATATCATCACCTAAATCCATATCCAAGTTCATCAAATGGGAAATGAACTATTCGTTTATGTGTGCAACAGACCACCGCCTCACGAACCGATATAGTTCGTTTTTCATTATTGTGTGTCAAGACTTGTCATAATTATAGAATAAAGTTTTATATATGATATTAATTTCATATTTATGATTTTAAAATAATAATATTTCAATTATTTTATTACCTTATATGTACATAAAAAATGATATCGTCGTTCGTGCGTACGTGTGAACTATCACCTCTATGAAGTGATGTGAATCGTTTTTATTCACCACATCACATGTATGATATATATATAAGTATATTTAAATTATAATTATGATTTTAATAATATTATTATAATTATCTAAAAATAAAATAATTATTACCTTATTTATTTAATGATTAATGGAAAATGAAAATTGTTACTCATGCATATGTGTGGCCTTCCATATCCATGAATATAATGTTTTTCACTTTTCATACCATAAATAAATTGTCTAATTTGATAGTATAATTGATGTAAAAAATTGGTTATTATGTCACGAATTTTATTCAATAGATTATGCACTTATGACCACATTGACTATTTACATCATAAGAAGTTCATTTTCGAATCAAGTATCGAATATCGACAAAATGTTCAATGTGAACTAAAATAATTATGTAAGCTTTATAACATGGTAATAACTGATAAAAAGGAATAATAAACATGAAAAATCTTCTCAAGAAATTATAAATTAATCTATGTTTATTATTCAGGAATATAATGATTGTACGTGATGAGTCAGACTCAAGGTAATGAACTTCATCTCAATCTCCTTTAATTGTGGCATATTTTGATAATATACACGGCCTTATTTTATAGGGTGTAAATTTTATTCAACAGTTATCAAAATTAATATTTTTTTATAAAATGTTTTACTAAATGAAAAAAGTAAGATTTTTTAATGAACGTGACGACAATGACTTTTCTGTCGTCATGACAATTATTTGGTATTTAGCTTCCTCTATAAGACTTAATGTTTTTAATAGGTAAACATGTACCATATTTCAATTTCAAGTATTTTAGTGTTGAAAATGGTTTTGATAAGGTATTGATTATGTCAATTTATTGAAAAGACATCTTGCGAGTGAAATGTTAAAATTTTATTTTTCCTTTTATCCTTGTTTTATGTGTTACGATTATGTTATGGTTATTGGAAATTGTTTATGTATACAAGTGGTTCCATGAAAAACTAAAGGCATGTGAGCTTGGGATATCTCTCCAATGCATTGTGTAATGAGACAGTGTAAAATTATAATGTTTCTCTTAAGATATTTAGGTAACATATTGTCATGGGTATTCTAAAAGTAACCATGAATGTTACTCCCTATGTTGTTGTGAAAGATACAATGTAATTATGATATAGATGACACAATTACCATTATGATTTATGATTGATAAAAAGTTTTTATTTTGGAATCTTATGACTTAATGAGGTATGTTAAAGTGTTTATGTTTTAATGGTGAAAAATAACATTTTGTGAAAATGTTTTTATGCATTTAAAATATTCATGGACTAGCAGTTTAATTCCTTATTAATATCTCTTCTTGAGCTTTTTTTTCTCATCCCAATTTTTTGAAATTTTTTCCATAGGGTATAAGGATGTATAATAGAAAAAAATATTTCAAAATTATTTTTATGAATATTTTTATCATGAAAAAAATCATGTTAATTTTTAAATGTTTTATATTATGGAATAAATAGATACTATTTTAGTTATATCCACTTTGTATGTAATAATTATGGAATAATTCTCTAAAACTCTAAACCTAAAAAGATCTTAAATGGGACTTCTTGATTTAAATAAATATTTTTAAATGTTTAAGGCTGGGGCCTTATAATTTTGTTCATAAAAATAATGACAATATACTTTCCATTACTAATTAGTTTGTTCCACTTCAATAAAAACTTATTCAAACCTTCCAAGTCATCACCACTCATCTTAAAGATTTAGACAATATAGTATATAATTATTTAATATTAATATCTATTTATAGATTAAAAAAAACATGATTCCTAGGATATAAGATTCCTTAATAAATTCTTTAGAAAAAATATTTTCCTCTTAAAAATCAAATTTTTTAATATTCTCCATGACTTAGGTTCCAAAATTCTTCCACTTTGGATTTGTTAGTAATTTTAATTATTATGATTGAAAATTAAGACACTCTATAATTAATTAAGTATAAATAGAAATATAATATCTCATTTATCCCTCTAAGTCTAGATGAAAAAGTCTTGGTATGGAAAATAATATTTCAAGATAAAATTCTTTGAAAACATCAAAATTACATCTCTTTTGACAACTTGTTAATCATTGATTATTTACCTTTGACTTAGCATAACACAACTTGAATTCATGAAAAATTATTACTCATTCCCATGGATCATATTTCCCTTATCACTTATATAATAACCCCGCCATAAAGATTATAATTATACCCTATAAATGATTCGTTGATCCCACTTTCTAATATTTTCCAATGTTAATTCCACATGATGGATGATTCCATGATTCTATATATTTAATCTCAAAATATGTAAGATTTTTAGTATATAAAAGATCCCCCATTTGAAAATAAATGCAAATTTTAATTTTCTACAAATAATAAATATCCATGTTTAATAATAAATGAACATATTAAGAGAGGAGTTTTTTTAAAATAACTTATCCATTGGGAGGTGGTTGAACACCAATCTAAATGAATATTTTTGAAATTATAGTGTGAATAATGGTTTTATAAATATTTCCATTATTTTTTGATGTATATAAATTTGATTAACCTTAATAACTCATTAACCAACCTTTTCTATGATAAATTGATAAATAAATATCAATATTTTTAGTTCATGAGTGTTGAAACATGTTCTTTATTAACTTGGTAAAACTTTTTTATCAAAAAATATCACTATTGTCTCATTTAGTTCCTCTCTAATGTAACACCCTGAAATTATAATGTACAACTTGGAACTAAATATTGTGCATGACTTTCATCACTAAGAAAGTAAGGGAATATAATATCCCAAGACTCTACAATATATTTACTATTTAAAAAATATTCAATACATGATATAGATTATAATAAATGAAACACTGAGTTTTCTTTCATTACACGCAAGAGATACCTTCCTGTACATCTTGTTTTATACATAATAAAGACCTTATTTGATGGATTTAATTAAATGAAAGACCTAGCTTTACCAAATAACAATGTATCATGAAAATATTATTATTAAATATAATATGATATAACCTAGCCATTATGTTAGCAGTTATGAATAGTATTAACTAAATTATTAAATATATTTTTTATAATAATATATGATTAATTTATAGGCTAAAAATTAATTATAAATTAATATAGAAACCAATTGAATAAAAATGGAATGTTTTTATATAAAACCATTTTTATGCTCACAAAGCTATTTTAACCTAATAAATTAAATTAAAAAAATTATTGAATTATTTTAATGAAATATATATGTTATATATGAAATAAAGTATTTTTTATGTTAATTCCATAGATTTTATAAGCATAAGATCAAAATAAACACAATTTTATGCATAAAATATTATATTTTTATTAAGGCATTTTTAGCACCTTTTAATAGAAAACCAATTTTAAATATTACTTTTGAAACATGAATTGATTTAATATGTCAAAATAGATTTCATATTGGAAATTTAAACTTAATAATTATGTTATGGTGAATTTTTCATGTTTTTCTGAAACATTTCATTTTTTTACGAATAGTTAAAAACTGCATTTCAGTTCAAAACAACTTTTTCATATGTTTTTTTTATAAGGATATATTTAATTTTATATTAGTTTTAAAGTTTAATTAGATAATATTTTTATCAATTAATAAAATTTTGGTTATTTAAATTAATTTCACTTTGAAATTGACTATAAATACATAGCAATCTTTTGGACATTTTTACTTTAAAACCTCCCATTGTCATCCCACTTACGGGATGAAATTTAAATTAATTTATTCCACTATTGTGATTGAAATTTAAAAAAAACTATTCCATATTTTTAATAATAATAATTTCTAATTTATAATAATTTAAACTTTATTTTTGACCAAAACAATTAGTGAAAGTAATTAAAATTAATTATAATTATAAAGGAAAAATTAAGCTTAATAAAGGACTAATCCTTTAACTTAAGGGCCCATATGACCTAGAAACTTTTCCAACACCTATCTGATAGCCATATTTCGTCCATAAAACTTTAATTATTTTTTTGTTGGTTTTATATGACTTTTGATAGGTAAGAACATGTGCACACCTAACTTGTTTCAAAAAATTCCAAGTTAGTCATTTTACTTCCCTATAAAAGGCCACCACCTATCCCCCTTACTCAAACCTCTCAGACCACTTAGGTTCATCCAATATATAGAAATATAGCTTCCTAAAATCCCTCAACTTGACCTTTAAGCCACCCTTTTGGCATAAATCCTTCCAAGTATGCCTTTTGGTAAAAACAAAAATAAGTTACCTGATTAAGAGGTAACGTATTTTATCAATCTCCCTAGTTTCATTTCCATTATTAACCCCCTAAAATATCTTTATTCCATGATTAAATAACAAAAAATGTATCCTAAATATACTATTGCATTATTATGTAATGTTTTATACCAATACTTACACACACCTCCATCTAATGGGTAAGAATATTTTATTTTTGTGTACGACCAACTAATGCATCACGATATAATGATTGTTCATTTTTTCTTTACCACCTCTCACGGAGTCCGTTATAATAGAAACTCTTTTTATATAAGATATTTATGTTTTATTTATACTTATTTAATCCTTTTATAAAACATACCTATAATATTTTCCATTTTCCATTAATATGATAACATCGTTTGAGGAAGTGTGGGTTGCTACCCCCACAAGATGATGTGATTCGTTAACACTATACATGGAACGTATAAAGGATTGTTTAAATTAAAAATATGAGACATAAAAAAACAGATTTATTTTATTCATGGAATAATTACATTTCTATAAATATACTATATATATATATATATTATTTTGTTTTTTACCCTTTAAGACACTTATAATGTGATAACGTCATTCGTGGACATGTGGACTACCACCTCCTCGACACGATGTGATTCATTTTACATTACAAAAATTATATATATAAGTATATATTGTTAAAAAAATTTATTTCTGATATAAATATCATTTGGGAATGATATTTTTTTACTTTCCTTCTTTCCATAGCAATCCTTGAAAATGAGAACATTACTCATACATACGTACGACTTACCATCTCCATGATCATAATTTTGATTCATTTTTAATAACCACATTTAATGATTGATTTTAAAACTATAATTTATGTATAAATATGATAATTATTTCATGATTATTATTCTGGATATTTTATGTAATGACCTCTTCAAACATAGTTAACCTACCAAATCTATTTTTGATACATAAATCTAATGTGTTCGAAACACTTGATGTAAAATTAATTGTTTAAGTAGTTGAATAAAGTATAGTAAAAAGTGAAATAAAAGTAATGATAACCATGAAAAAGTTTCTAAAAAAGTATAATATTAATATAATTTTATTATACATGAGGTTAATGTTTTGTCACTTTAAAGGAAACTCAATTTAATGGTTTATCATCTCACTTTTTACATCTCCGATAAAAATGTAATGTTCACCACTTACATATTTTGTATTGTGTATATACTGACCATTTTAATAAAATATTTCATTAATTCCTTTATCATCATGTTATTTAAGACTTTTTTCTAATATTAGTCCTTCATTATGGTTTATTATTTAAATTTTTTCAAAGTAGTATGGGACACTTTGGAATGTTTGAAGATTATTTTCCATAATAATAACCTTAATGGTCTTTATATGGTATTTCAATTTGAGAAAATTATATTAAAATTGTTAAATGAACCATTAATTTTCTATCCTCTAGATATTCATGACCTTTTTCAAGTATTACTACCATTTTTATACTCTTTGGTACTTAAAATGTTTTAAAAATGTTTTTAAGAAAACATGACTTTATTTCTCTCTTTAGTCAGAGAATCCATTTTCTTCTAAAAACCAATATTTATTAAAATGTTTCCAAAAATGTTTTTAAATGATTTTTGAAATAAATTTTTACCCTTTTGGGTTTTTCTAATTTTTTCAAAGGAATATTTTTATCACTTTCTAAACATGGAATTTTTCTAACCATTTTACCATACACTAGGAATGATCTTTTTAAATTGTACAGCATGTATGGATTTACCCACAGTCATTATTTTGAAGATTAATTTGCATATTTAAAAGGTTGTTTTTTTAGGAAAACTTTTCTAAAATTGATTTTTGAAAAAAATAATTTCCAAAAGGTTTTTCAAAACAAAAGCATATTTTATTCATGAATGTTTTAAAATATATTTTAATAATACTTCCTTTCATCAATAAAAACAACTCTTTATTTTAGTCCACTTGGATTATGTTGTATTGATACCATCTTTAATCTTCTCTGAATGGTCTATGATTTATTTGGACACTGATGGTATTCACATTCACTTACTTGATTCCTTTTGACCCCTTGAAATATTCAATTTCCTTTAATCATTGAACATTTAATTTCACCTATTTTATCATTTCATATATCATGGATATATTCATTTCCTAAACCATCTATCATTTTTATATGATGTTCACATTGAATTTCATTTTATTATTTGGGTAAATATTGATAAATTTGTCCCTATAATTCTATACAGATATTTTAAAAGGCACGTTGTTAAATCTATTATTCGATATATAATGAATGTTTTTTAATGGTATAACATGGGTGGGCCTAAGTTATAGATATCCCCTTAACACATCAGTTGTCTCATAGGATGATTCATTTAGCTAGCCACCTTAGATGGGTTATTACATGATATGTTGTAAACTATATTTTGAAAGGGATTCATGGTAAACGTACCATGTACATAGGAAACCTAGAGTCCAATAATCAACCATTTTCCTTATATTAGCTTTAGTTATTAATCATCCATTAGATTTTTCATCTACATATCTATGGATAAAATTCATTTTTAGTTATTTAGATGGAATGTGTTTCTATTTATCACCTTCATATATTTATTTTTCCTTATAAAGTTATTTTAATGGCATGTGTTTTCATTTATTAAGATTTTAAATTGTTTACACACTTCCATTCAATTTATTGATTACACAGAATGTGTGTTCAGTTATTTAACATTCCATATTTACTATTCTCATTGATTCTTTTTTTCTTCTACTATATTTTTTCATTAATAAGAATTTTAGGTAACCCTTATTATGTTTCATTCCCCAGGAATCCAAGATACATACTATAAAATATTCGTAGGGATGTAATAGATGGATTAGAGTAATCCTTGAAGTTATTTATTTTAAAAGATAAAAAAAATTATGATTTAATTAGTGTATTATTTTAAATTAAACTTATCATGTATATATCTTGTTTTCCAATACTACTAAACTCTCGATCCTTGAATATTTGATTCATTTTAATCCTGACAATTTAATTGATAGAAGATGCCATCTCTAGGCATTCTGGGGTCGGGTCGCTACATATTATATGCATAAATTTTTATTTTATCCAAATCAAATAAGTAAAAATATTCATTAATAAAATATAGTATTTTCTTACTATACTTTGTGATGTGTTATCTTAAATATTTCTAATCCCTATAATACATTTTTTCTAATAAATAATGTACCTCCAATTGTTTATATTCTATCCAAAATATATCCATCCTATATAACATCTGAATATTCCATTAAATTATTATTTTTCCTACATAAAAAATCAATAAATAATCATGTGTACCATGAAACAATTTTGTTATTATTTTTATAGTAATGAGGTATTATTATTTTGGATTTAATTGAAACTCTACATCCAATCATTTGAAATAAACAATATTTGGTTTTATTTATGTTAAGTAAAAAAGATCTTCCAATGAATGTTAAATATAAGGTCTGATCCATAGAATTTTCATTATCATTCTTATTAATCATGATTTATAAATTAATTAGATTTTAAACTATATTGAAGTCATGTGTATTAAAATTCTTCAACAGAACTATTAAACATATTTCTATGAAATAAAAATGTAATCATTTTTATTAAATTTTTATCCTATTAAGTATGTAAGTTATCTTATCATTGACATCAATAACTCTAGTCATATCTAACTAAAAATTTCCTCAAGTAATTCAACCTTTCTTCCACTAAAGATGATATCATCAACCTAGATTAGTTTCCTAATAAACTCTTTCTTCAATGATTTCATATAAAATTTCTAATTGGCATGACCTCTTTTGAATTACATATTTCTCAAGTATAATTCTAAATGGGAAAACCTATTATGTGGTTCTTCATTCAGGTAGTATAAATCCTTCTCCAATTGACATAGATTTCCTTCATCATTTACAAGTTGAAATCATATTATTTTTTCAATGTATAAATTATCCATAAGAACTCCATTAATGAATATCATATTCATATCCATTTGAAATATTTTATGTTTTTTTGAATAGTAATTACTATGTAAATTATAATTGACTTAGTCTATCCCTTGATTCAAATATTTCTTTCAGATATATTCCTTCAATTTCAGTATATACATTTCATACCAACCTAGATTTATTATAAATAACATTCCCATGCTTATCAGATTATTTATAAATACTCACATTGTGTTAATAGAATTATGATAAATTCACCTCTTCACAATATACCATGATTTATTTTTTTTATTTGATCAAACTATTAATTTATTTATTTAACCTACGATTCATCATTTTTCACTCCATAATATGTTTTCAACTCAACCCCTTATAATAGAATAGTGTTCTCAACACTACTCATCCTCCATGGTTATATTCGAGTAGTCTTATCTCCAATAATAATTTACTTGTATATTTCAAGTCTTTATTTCCTCCTTTATGTTAATGGTTAACCATTTTCAAAAATTGTTTCTTATTATTATTCAGCCTTAAGACATTATTTGTGTTTTTATAAGTGATTCTCTTTATGATTTTTATTAATTTTAACCACATATCAATTAAATTTTACCCAAATATGATTTTTTTATTTTCTTCTAGATTTCTCTTCTGTTACATTATCATTCATTATTTATATGACATTTTTTATCCTATTAATAAAACAGTTATAGGCCTTACTCTTGTTTTAATATCCAAGAGAGTGTTGGGAGGTAAATTATTTTTTAGTTCATCAAAAGGCCATTTATTATAATTTCATTAACTAGAGTTTTTTTCATCAAATGGTTGATAGATGTGATGTGAATAAACTGGTAGTGGATCTTATCCATGAGAGGTAGGGACATCTAATGTATACAAATTTTTGTGGAGTTAAAACAGTGCACTATATATATATAAGTAATGAAAAGCCAAGAGATCATAGTGTCAATATCTAAGATGAAGTGTTTATGAAAATTTATCTATAATTTCATGAGAGAAGGTTTGACTTGTTGAAAGAATGACACATAATATATAAGTGTGTTTAACATTCATTTAAAATAGATATCAATGATGGATTTAGATATTGTATTAGAACCTTGTGGATATTACTTATTCTTAGTAATGTTTTATTCTAATATCTTTGTATATTTTATTATAATTGAACGGCTAGAGTAGAGTTTCTTCCATTTATATAGTAATTATTTTCGAAATCATGTCAATATATTATATTTTTTCCTTCCTTGTGTGTTTATGTTAATTTTTTTTCAACTTCTGTGTTTTTTGTGAGTTATATTTGGATCAATGTTTTACTTTTTTCGGATATTAGGGTGCAATGTTTTCCTGCATCTAGTACACATAATAAAAGGAGGAAATTCCATAGGATCTATTTCCACTACTAATCATCTAGAGATAATATGTTAATAGGGTACTTATGTTGGGATTAAAGGGGAATACATATGGTGGGTTCATCAAAAGTAAATATGATAAGAGTTTCCATAACAAGTGGCATAATATAACATGGTTAAAACAACTCAGTTTCTCCTTTTTATTCGATGTTTCTTAAATTTTAGTTTGAGTTAATATATCAAAATATATGGCTTCAAATGATGGAAATGTTTGTTTTAAAAGGTTTTATAGAATCTATTTTGGATTTTGGAATATGTATATAGAATTTCAACTCATTAAAAAGGACCTAGATATTTTACCAATTGGTGTGTTTCCTAAAATATTGATAGGGGGAGATGGTAACAGATTGAAAATAAAGCATTAGGGCTAGTGAGGATTCTTCTACTAAGGAATATTTCCTTCAATATCTGATAAAATAAATCAATTGTTGAACTGATTAAGGAAAAATAAGGCATACATACATACTGTAACACCCATGGTAAATAAAGAATATGAAATTTTCACATTTATCTATATTCGTGAATAAAATATTAATATAACTTTAAAGGGGATGCTATGCTCGATGGCGTACCCAATACGCAACAACGAGTTTCTTAGGGATCTTACGTTGCACTCAAATAATAAAATAATATTATTTTACATGGTAGTTAAAGCCTAGCTATTGTGATTGCGGGAATGAATAGAACTAACTACAAAATTATTATATATGTTTTTCAAATATTTTTACTTTTTACAAAAAAATGTTAGAGGATTAAAAATGCGAATGAATCTAATTTTAAGCGTAAACATTCTAATATTCTTTAAAAGGTCGATTAACCACCTTTTGATGGAGAACCTCTTTTAAATCCACTTTTTGAAAATATTATGTGTTATATTTGAAAAAATAAAATTCTTCTTTAGAATCGGGACATCAAAATTTACTTTGTGTAAATTTTTGGTATTTTTTCCGAAAAAGTTCAATTTTTAATGAATAGTGCAAAATGTTGTATTTTAATTCAAAACCTCTTTTTAATATAATTTATTTATATGATTAGATTATCTTTTGAATTGGTTTTAAATTGAAATTAGAATATATTTTTACCATTTAATCCAATAGTGGTCGTTGGAATTAATTTCACTTTGAAATCGGACTTAAACTAGTGTCAATCTTTTGATACATTTGGTTTCATAAAAACACGCTATTTGTTTTGACAGCGGGAATTAATTATTAAATTAATTAATGAAACTTATATGTTTTGAATTTTGTAAAATACACATCATTTTTGAATTTGGAATATCAAATATAGCTTAGGGTGAATATTTGGTAATTTTCTGAAAAACATCAATTTTTGATGAATAGTGAAACCACTAAGTGGTACTTATAAAAACTGATTTTCCGTTTAAATGAAATTTTGCCATCTATGTGTTTTGAATTTCAAAAATCTAACATACATTGTTGTCATTAAGAAGTAAAATGTGGTTCAATGGGATTAAAATAATTTTTTGGTGAATAGTAACTTATTAAGTTTTTAATCGCGATTAGAAGTAATTAGTGTAGTTTAAGGTAAGAATAATGTTTTAATAAAATTAAATGACCTAGACACATGTACTACCCTCATTGGATGAGTCATGGACGACCAATAAAATCCATGGGTCAACTTGGGGACCCCATGGAGCCACTTTGGTTGGAAAATGACATAAATACCTTTTTATTTAATGTTAAAGTAAAAATGACACAAATATGAGTTGTTTTACTAAAACAATTTTTACATGGGGTTATACAAGTCATATTTTTGACTATAAATAGTTATTGAAAAGAGAAAAATATTTCCTAAATCATATTATTTTTTTATAATTTTTAGACATTAAACAAATTAAATTATTTATGACATCATGATGATGCAGCGATGACCTCATTATTTAACGATTTAAATAAAATGGAAAGATAATGTAAAATCTAAGACCTACACATGTCCAAAACCTATCGGATGGGTCTATTTCGACCCCTTATCACCTAATACTCGAACACATCAATGTGGGACCATTAATATCCAAAACTCATTCTAAAAAAATGTAACATTTCCTTACTTTCCAAGAGTGCCCCTCCTCCCCTCTTATAAAAGGCCCTCACCTCTACCTCCTTACCCACACTTCCAAAGCCTTTGGCTCGGCCAACCCCTTCCCATTTTGTCTCTCCGCATCCCTACCTAACTCGTAGAATCCTCACTTTGGGTAGAAGTCTTCCCAAGGAATCCTTCGAGCTCAAACCAAAGGGAGTTACCCGATTTTAAGGTAATGTCTTCACTTGAGTACTTTTGTTTTATTTTACTTCTCCAACCCCCTAAACTCTTTTTATTCATTTATTTTGTAACAAATCCAGTATATTAAATATACTAGGATGTTTTTATAAGAAGTATTCGAGATACACTTACACAAACCTACATCTAATGGTTAAGGAACATACTGTTTCTGTGGATCGCGAATTTCTGCCTCACGAAATGATGATTGTTCAACATTCTTCTAACACCTTCAAAGGTGGCCATTAAGATGACACTATATTTATATATGATATATAATATGTTTATGTTTTACTTAATCTTCTGTATTTTTCATTTATGGCATACCTTTATGGTTTCCATTATGGGTAAACGTGATATCTTCATTTAAGGAAGTGCGGACTACCGCCCCCTCAAAGTGATTTGATTCGTTAATACCATATGTGGTATGTATAAAGGATATATTTAATGATATTATATATGATACCATAATGGAATTAAAATAATATTATGTATCATTATGTTTTAATTCCATTAAATATTAAATAGAAATGGAAGTAGCATTCATACGTACGTACGGCTTACCGTCTCCATGAACGGTACATTTCATTTCTTATCTCAAAATGTTATGTACTATTATAAGTACATATATATAATGGATATATATGAAATATATTACATATAAATTATTTATATCATTCTGTAATTATAAAATATATATATATATATCTCTCTCATTTTTTTTAATTCCATTAATATGACAAAAAATGAAAGTAGTGTTCATGCATACGTACGTCCTACCATCTCCATGAACGGTGCTTTTAATTTTTATCTCCAAATGCTATGGAATAGTATAAAATGAATATATACTGGATATATATAATATTTAAAACATCAATACTATTCTGGATATGATTTACCTATAACTACATGGAAAATCATTTTCCAACAAGTTCAATTTTTGACTCATGTACCAAACATCGACAAAAACGTCTGATATGAACTCATATTATTAACCAATTATTATAACATTAAAATATGTGATATGAACTGAATAATAATATTTATAGGAGTTCCTTAATCAATTATAAATTGACAAAAGTTTATTATTCAGGAATATAAAGAAACGAACAAGACAAGTTGGACTTGAGGTAAGGGTTCCTACTCCTCTCTTTCTTTTTAAGTACACTCTTTTATGTCATTCCTTTTAAAGCTCATCTTTCTTGTTATTGGGATGTTCTTTTATATTACTCTTACTGTAATTTTTATGTTCATATGATGAGAGACCCTATTCTCTCTCATCAATCCATTTTGTAAGTTTTAAGTGGCGTCGTTAGGCTGCCGAGTTTTCGTAAGGGATTTTTTTCATCTCACTTTTATTCCCGTGAGATTTATGCTACATTTGCCACAATTTCCTTTGAGTGGTGTATGTACTGACCATTATTTTACTCATTGTGTAATATAATTTCATTTATGAGTATTTACATCAATGTTTTATTGTCTTTCTTTCACGGGGTGTATGTTTCGAAAGATACCCATGTCGGTAAGGGAACCTTTCACCCTTCACTTTTTAAAATACTTATTTTGTTATGTCTTTTAATTCACATACTATTATGTTGGGATATGTTATTTTATATCCTTATTGATGTAAATTTTATGTCCAAGTGATTATATTACCTTGTTATCTCTCATCAACTCATTTTCTGAATTTTGAAGTGATGTCGTTAGGCTGTCGAATTTTACCAAGGGAACTTTTTAACCCAATTTCGATTTCTTTGGGTTCAACATGTAGTTATTGAATATGTCATCCTTTGAATATGTGTTAATGGCCTTTTATTGTTCTATACTTAATATCGACTTATACTGGGTGTATTTATATTTTTCACACATAATTTTGAGATTGATTTATCCTTAATTTAAGGATACCTTCTTTATAAGGGATTTCATCACATTTGACATTTCTATTGATACTTCATTGTTGTTATGCACCAATTCACTCTTATATGGTGTATATATTGTCCTTTGGAATATTATATCATGAATCCCTTTATTCTCATGATATTATAAAGTTTGGACTAAATTTTATTCCTCAATTATTGTATTCAAGTGTCTCTAATTTTGGTAAAACCCCTTTAACCAAAATATCGCTTTAAATGTTTTAATTATTTGTTCTTATTAATATACATGTTTTCAAAATGGTTTTAAGGATTTATTTATATGGATATTAATGGTTTAAAATTTTAAAAGCTTCAAGGTGGTACGGAACACTTTGATTCAAAAATCTCTTTATTAAATGTTTTAAATGGTTTTGGAAATGGTTTCTTTTTGAATGGATTCATTATTTCAATATACTAAAATGTTATATTGTGATTGAAATGTGGAAATGTTATGTTTCCTTTATGCATATTTTATGTGATACGTTTATGTTATGGTTCTTGGCCATTGTTATGAAAACAGGTGGTTCCGTGATAAACTAAGGGCGGGTGAGCCCGATATAGCTCTCCAATGCATTGGGTAACGTGAAGGAGTGAAACATTAAGGTTTCTCCAAAGAGATTTAGGGAATATACTGTGGTGGGTATTCCAAATGTAACCAAGAGGGTTACTCCCTACGTAAGAATGTTATTAATGCCTCAAGTTACCATTATGTCTTATGATTTATATGTTTTATTCATGATTTGATGAGGTATGTTAAAGTGACTGTGTTTTATGGGTAAAGTATGATTTCATTATTATGTATATATGAACTCATGTTTCCTTTCCATATTTTTATAACCCTTACTCCGCTTTTTATGCTCATCCCAAGTTTTTTTTTGAAATGTTTTTCACAGGACTTAATGTGGAATAGGGTCAAGGATAGGATCAAGGGAAATTCATGCTATCTAAAACATGGAACTAGACATGTTTCTTTTTAAGGGTTTTTATTTTATGGAAATTTAGTATAAGGGAATACTTTGTAATCTTTTGAGATGTAATGCAAGTTTTATGATCTAATTCTCTAAAACTCTAAACCTGAAAAGATCCTCAATGTGTAATCTTGTAATAACTCAAGATTAATTAAGGTTTAAGGCTGGGGTCTTATACATACATATATATATAAATATATAAGAATCTTACAGTGATGAAAAAAGTGTTTGTGATGCAATGATTGTTCATCCTAGGGTTATCATATGGATCACCAGTGGAAATTCATGTGAATGACCACAACAAGATCCATAGATAGCTCAAATCAATTATGATAACTTTCATAGATAATGTATAGTTGATTATTCTAATTTCATTTAATCTGGATATATGGCATGAGATAGTGAATTGTGTTAGTAAATCCAATGGAAATATAGATTTCGTGTTTGAGTATATGAAAAAAAATGGATCCTAAGTATTGATCTCATGAAGAAATAAGTTTAATGACCATTAGATAATGAAATAAATGTTGATTCAAGGGTATTTTAACCCCAATGGAGTCAAATAAATCATAATTAACCATTAAAATATATGTTTAGGGAGAATATCTGAGGAAATTAATTGGGCCCTAGTCTAACATGTTGAATGTGTGGAAAGAAAGGACACAATAAGAAAGACTATAGAAGTCGAATGGAATGTTCCAAAATAATTTCAATGTCTGTAATAAACAATTAAATTGGTGAAATGGAATAAGACAATGAATTTTTTATCAGTTTCAACATTTTATCGGAGTCCTCAGTGGTTAAATTGGGTGAATTATTCAATTTTATAAAGTGTATAGATGCATTTAAAATTATATATCAAATGTTTTGGAAATGTACATTTGGATAATGATGAAGCTATAGAGATCATTGGAAAAGTATATGTGAATATCATGATGAATAATGGGGGTGAAATGAAAATAAAATAAGTTAAAAATATCTTATGGTTGTGGATGAGTTTAATTTCAACATGGAAAATTAACGAAGTATGCTATAAAACTAACTTTGTGAGAGGATTATTTATAGTTTCTTGAGGATCCATTATGGTTGTAAAAGGATTAAAAAATGATATTTTGAATTTAAATGGAATCATATTTGGTATTTAAATAGATATAATTACATTATTATAAGATTCATAGATTTTGAATTTCAAGATTGGTAATTTCAATGATAAGAACATAAAGATTCTATCAAAATAGGCATACTAAATCTTGATCATACAGACATCGGAAGAAGTTAAAACAATTTTTATGGAAATATATATGGGTGTACATCAATTTAGATGAAAAGAATCCAATATCCTAGAAATTAGATTTAGTTCACTTAGATGTTTAGGGATCTAACCTATTCCATTCCCCATAGGTTTAATCTACATTATAAATTTTATTAATGATGATATAAAAATGTATGGGTATAATTTTTAAAAAATAATAATGATTCTTTTAGGTTTCCATTTATTTTAAATCCATAGTGAAAAGGGGAAGTTTTTGAAAGTTGTAATTTCTTTATTTGAGAGTACACTAGATACAACATCTAGAACTTTTGTAAGAAGAAGTGGATAAGGAATGTGAATATCATGCTTAAAAATCCACAAGATAATTGAGTAGATAAAAGGGTTAATCATATGTTGTTAGTGAAGTATATAATAATTTAGATACACTGTAGAAATTTTATGGGAATTTGGGAAGAGGACCTCAACACTACAACATACCTTTTTAATATATGTTTAGAATTTTTACTTGGAAAGGAACTTCTGAAGGAATTGCATTCCAATAAATGACCAAAAGTTCATAATATTAAATATTTTATAAAATTTTAATTTTTACATATTAATTCCAAGGTTCAAGGAAATATTGTGTCTATGTATAAAGATTTATTTTCATTTGGTATGCTTATGAGAATTTTTCCTACACATATTGGGATGATAATAAGTGGAAATTCAACATAAGTTGTGATGTTCACATCAAAAAATGGGGATATGTAGGTATACTATAAATTTGTGTAGAAGGATTTTATTAAAATTAATCTTTTTATGTCTAATATAATATAACTAATAACACTGGAAAATCATAATTTTCAGATTACTCGGATGATATCACCAAAACTCTATTAGTGAGACCAGCAAAAGATATTCCTGATAGCTTAAGACGGACTGAAGCATGAGTAGGAGTACAAGATGTTGGGTTTCTAGAATATAGAGTTCAGTTGAGTAGTATAGTATATCCAACTCAATTTAGGAGATCAACAAGAGTTGGAACTATGGTTTAAGGGTTTGGGGATTATGTGAACATATATTATTTGATAGATATTATAGAACCTAAAAGTTCAGAGGAAGCTACTTCACTCAATTATTGAATGCAATAGAAGTGAATAATATAAGAATAGTATTTTCTTACTAGAAGTGAAAATAGAACTAAAAATAAGTAGGTTTTCTAATTAAAATAATAATATTATGAAATAAATATTTAAAATGAATTGATAGTGGGAAAGGGATTTCAGTAAAAATAATGAGTTGATTTCTTTGAAAATTTCTTATTGATAATTAAACATAAAATTATCTATATAGTGTTGAGCATGGAAGGATATGAATATCTATATATAAAAAATTTGGATATAAAAACATCATTACTTCGTGAGGAGTTGGAGTAAGAAATTTACCTAAATAAACCAACAGGTTTCATGGAATAATGAAATCATAATTTGGTTTGAAATCTGAAGAAATGATTTTATAGACTTTAGAAAGCACTGAGGTAATGGAAATAGAAATTTTATTCATTTACGGTAGAAGTAGTTTTTATAAAGTTTAATGTCGATCATTTTTGTTACTAAAAAGAGTAGAGTGATTGAACGTTCATTATAGTGTTATTTTATTTGGATGACATGCTTCTCCTAGGTCCATCAATCCAATGCATTCAAGAGATGAAAAGTATGTTTTATTGAATATTAGAGATGAATGATATTAGGAATTTCAATAAAATCACGGGGATTAAGAGTGATGGAAAGGATGGTACAAAAATTGGTTTTATATCATAGGGAATGAATCTAGATGGTCATCATATTATTTGGGATGAATAAATTTAAGTTGGTTACAAATCCTCCTATTAGTCACTTTATGATGTCTAAGGAACATGAACCAACAATATATGTTGAGGCCAATTACATAGAGAAATTTATGCTTCTATAAATATTACAAAGTATTATATACATGTTGATTTTTTCTTATTTTGACATTTCATATATAGTTGTAATTAAAATTTAATTTTTATAAACTCAAATAAAGGTTCACTAGGAGGTTGTAAATTTTATTCATTTATATTTTCAATTAAAATAATTCATAGCCTTGTGTTTTGGTTCAAAGAAAAACTTGTTCAGATATATTGATGTTGGCTTTTCTATAGATTCAGATACTCATAAGGTCAGAATAAGATTTTTGTTTCCTTTTTAGAAATAGTAATAAGATAGATTTCATAGCTATAGTGGATTTTTACATAGAGTAAAATGGAAATAAAGTATATATCTATAATGAAATCAAGGAAATAAATAGTTTTGTTGATATATTTCCTGTAGGATCTTAGATAAATTTGAGAAGTATGTGTTATTTAATATGATAGGAAAAGTGATATCCACTTAGTTAAAATTATAGTGTTCCATGATCAAAAATAATAATATTAACCTAAATTATTATTTCATTAGAAACATACTGGAGGATAAAGAGATAAAGTTATGGAAGATAGTGGGAAGCCAAAATATGGTGGAAATGTTCACCCATATGATAGTTCAATAAATTAAAAAGAAAATATATAACCACAGTTAGAATTCATTGAATAAAAGGATAAGGCATAGAAACAATATTGATTATGGTTGAAGGGGTATTTATCATAGTATAATAGAAATGTTCGGGTTCTTTGAAACATGTTTTGAAGTGCGATATTGTTTGGAGTTGATGTATGGTTTTTGTTAATTGGAATTTATTTTATTAGAATTTCATTTTCTTGAATTCCATGTATAAAAAAATGTCTATATTTGATCTCAATATTGTGACAGTAGGCCTTCTCTAGGGAAAAAATCCCATAAAAGGTTTATATCTTCTGATGGAGTTATGATGGAGTGTTATAGTTATATAAGTTAAGTGAAAGTGATGTGTCACTAAGTTAGTATCTAATTTAAGATTTTTTCCCATGTGGTCTATAATTTTATGGGAATAGTTTAAACTTTTTGACCAAATGTCACTAGGTATATAGATTTTTTGGACTTTTAGTGAAAAATGGAGATCAATGTTAGATTAGTTTATTACAGTTTCATATTATGAAGGTTTCATGAACTTAGTAAAATTTTCATGTAATCTCTTTGTATTTATAATTATAATAGAAATTAAATGAACTATTTCTATGATTCTAGTAGGAATCATTGTACAAATATTGTTAATATCTTGTGTTCTTTTTTACCTTTCTTATTTATAATGATTTTTCCCACATGTATGATTGTGTAATTTTTCTTGGGTTCCAAGTTCAACTTTGACTGGTGAGTAGTCTACAATGTATTCCCACATATAATACACTTAATCTAGGGAGTAAATTCCAGAGTATCAATTTCTTCTATTAATAATTTGAGGATATTTCATTAAGGGGATACTTTTATTGGGATAAAGGGGGCATAATTCATATGGGTTTATAATAATGATAGATTATTAGAGTTTCCCTAGTAGATTTAATCCTTCACCATCTATGTCTCTATATTTTAATATATTTCCTTTATTTTTCCAGATATAGAACTTAATTACAAAAAATTTAAATTTTATTAATATTTTATTCCTTAATTTCCACATTTAATATAGTTTTCTATTATCTTTGGGACATAATAAATACTTATTTTGAGAGTAAACTGACAACTTCACTACATCATTGTAATAATTTTCCGAAATCTCACTCTCAAGGAGTAGTGTTTTTTCTATATTTTTCACCATTAAATTTCATGTTAAACCCCATTTTATTATATAGTTTTAATTAATGATACCACATATATTATTTCATTTTTATAAATATAATTTTGTACGTTAATTAATTTGTATTCAATCCCATTTTCAGATCTAAGGATTTTGACATTTCTCCTGGTTTCATTCTCAACTTTCATAAAATAAGATTGGATATATTCAAACACTTTCTTATTATTTTACAATGATATGATGAAATACACAATTATATATTCACTAATAAAAAAATTGAAATATATTTCTCTATTAGTTATAGAATATTTCATTGGGCCATATACAATGGTATGAAATAAGTCAAGTAAGTTTGATAACCTATTATTCTTTTTCATATAAAGGTTTAACACTATCTTTCCTCATATATAAAAATCACAGGTATTTTATTAATCTCTCTTAAGATTTGGAATATAAATTTTATATATAATATTTGAGTGAATTTATATCTGTTTATAATTTATATGGATAAACTATCATTGCCATCATGACACCCCAACTCAAATCATCCAAATTACACCAAGGTGACATCACATAACCTCAGGCATAACATTCTTTAAAAAGGGCTGATGATTAGTGGATATAGACTAAAATAGTCAGGGGGAGAATATAACCACTAAGGCATGGTATGAGGTTTCTGCCTAGATCTATGGGAAATTTAGTACTACCTGCCCGTATAATGGGTATCCGAAAAACCAATTGAAAAATAAAGAGAGATATAAGTGGGACCCAATGATTCATAATAGAATGTATGAAAAATTATATATGATTTATTGAAACCTATAGATATGTGTCAATAAATAATAAATAATAAGGCATCATGGTTAAATAAATTATAGCATATTTTCTAGTACACATGTTGAATAATAAAATAAAAACTAATATAAACTATCTTCAACCTAAATCACAAAATACTCTTACAGAATCCATAGACATCATAACCTACTTTCTAGACCACATATACATATCCAATATATACCTATCCTATGTGAGAAAATGAAAATTTCTACCCACATACATCGAACACCCTTCCTTGTATTTGGAAGGGGTGACTCCAATGATCCTATGGAAATCCCCATTGCATTAACCCTATAAATTTTTTTTGATCAAGAGAATGTTATTGTACAATATATATATACTAGAAATGAATTTCTTCCCAAGAAACACACCCACATAGAATCATAACACAAAATTCCTATACAAACATACAATTAATTTCATCATATGTTAACAAGGACAAAATGACACCTAACCCTACCATCTTTGGTTCTATGTCAGAAAAAAAATGATTCACCACATACCACAACCTAACCCATACATGAACACTCTATGTATAGTTATATTCCTATACCAATCACTAATATATGCTTCTGGGTAGGGCTTTTCTAATTCCTAAACCAATCCCTTCTCACTCAATAGAAGTTACACCACAAGTATCTCAGTTATCACTTCTTACTCTAGGGTTGGAACACATGAAGTACCCTGACTTGCCCTTCGCACTTAATGGAGGCCAAAAATCTCATCTCAAGACACCCCTAATCACTGAATTTTGTCCAAAACGTCATAGATATCTTGGAATAAATCTCTCTCATAGTGTCCCTTCATGACCATTCTCACTCATGGTGTGTTTAAGCCTCAAGAAAATATCACCCTTAACATATTCATTTATCAATCACAATAACATAGGAAACAAAAACATGTAACGACAAATAGGTCACCCATTCCATCTCATAACTCACCAAGTTTCACTAATGTGATATCCCCTTGGGGACTATTCCTACACATCTCATCATCTGACTAGATTTTTAGGATGAACATCCCATGATATGAGAATCAAACACATAAAAAAAATTTATTCTCCCATAATTCCTAACCCACTCGTAAGGGCATTCACTAGGGAACTTCAAACCCATCTATTCCCACTAGGGTTAAAGCACTCTCTATCTAGACCATCCCAACTCTTTAATACTAACCAAAATTATAGGCAAACTAGCATTGTCATGAATCATTAGGAAACAATGCAATCACCAATAAATCACTAACATTGAATACACAACTAATAATGCTTTATATAATAGTTCATTACCCACATGTGATCAAATGAACAAAAATATCATTCAAACTAAGACCTTTCATATTTCCTTCAAAACCCATGAAAAATAATTTTTACAACTATTTTATGTAAGGAACCATATAACATATTTCTCATGAAAAGACCTTAGACAAAATCCTATCAAAATATTTTTTAGAAAATGACACTATGAATTTGAAATACCATTTTAAAACCCATTTTTCAAATCACCTCATTTCCTTTGAGATTCAATTTGAGTCAAAAAAACATTTACAAAAATTAAAAATGAAAACTTTTGTGCTTTGATAACAAACTCACACCACCATGAAACCCATAAATAAGTCCATAGACACTCATTCAACCATATCTACACTATTGAACCATTAAGAATGCTATGTAGTGCATATTGACTATTAGGCCAATGAAATTCCATCCAAATTTATGGGGTTTGAAAAGCCAATGTTGATGGTTTATGAGCATGGTTTTATTTGTTTTCAATATATAAGAAATAATCCATAGAAAATTTATAATGAAGTGAACTATGATTAGTGATTAATCAGTGAAATATAAAGATGGAAATATTTTCAGAAGTATTTAAGAAGACATGTGATGATTCCTAGAGAATTTTTATTAACTCGTTAGTTTTCATTTGGTAAGAACATTATCCATTATTGGTGATGATTATTGGAAAATTTTTATGGAATCATATAATTTTATTGGATGCTAATCCTGGAAAATTCAACTTGTAATTTTGAAAACTATTATACTAATATTAATTTCCAAGACATGTGTTGATGAAAAAATTGTTTTTTATAATGTTTGGAGAGTAATAATTAGAAGAAGACAATGAAATATCATTTTATTGTTTAATTATGTGAATAATTCCATAATAAAATATTTTAAGTTCCGTGCATATTACTCTCAACGCTCAAGAAATTTTAACTAGGTGATAGATTCTTAGGACATAGTCCCTCCCATATCATCATTTGATTATACATGTATGATGAACATTCCAATATACCACAATCACACAAATATAATATGATGATTCCCTCATAATTACCATCGCATTTGTAATGGAATCCACTTGGGACATTTAAATCCATCTATACCTTCAAGGGGCCAGATCTATCTATCAAGAACAAAAAACTAGCCAACATTATTGGAAAACAAGCAAAGTTAATTATTATCAAGAAATAATATAATCACTAAGAAATCACTAAAATGAATCGCATAATTAATAATGCATTATAAAATAAAGAATTACCCACTTGAGGTCAAATGGACCAAACCCACTTTCAAAATAAGCCCTTTTGGATATCCATTAAAACCCAAGAAAAATAATTTTTATAAATCATTTATTAAAGGAACCATATTACATCTTACTATTGAAAGTACTTTAGAAAAAATCCTACAAAGATATTCTTTAGAGAAACCCAATCTAGATTTAAAATAACTGTAATGGATCGAACCCTCCTATTCCATTAATTTGCCAATTTCTATTGTTGGGATTCCATGGACTCATCAGTGAGTCGTGAGGGAGGCGTTTTAGATGGCAGGGTGTCACTGATCGGTGTCAGCGATCGATCTCACTGATCGGCACCACACCTGATTGGTTCCATGGGGTTGTCAGGGGTTTCTTACCCCAGTTTCTTATAACAAATCCTTTAAGGTTTATTGCCTCTTTATAGTGGTTAGATTTAATTTTTAAAGACCATAAATGATTTTCTAGATCTCCAAGAGTGGGGTGACCCTCGACTGGCCCAAAATTTGTGTCATTGTTATGGGTTTTCCTCTGATTTAAATGAAATATTTTAACTCAAAACTGTTATGGATACCTATCCGATGATAATTATTAAATAGAAATTATTTCGATCATGTGTAACCATCCAACTAAATGGTGAAACCATGATCTTCTATTAATCCATTCATGATTTTAATCTTGTAACTCTAGGATCTTTACTTTTATCACATGAGGATTATTTTTTATTCTTGGCTGGTCTCTTTTCCTTTCATTGGTGAATTTGGAGTCCCCCTTCCCAAGTCTAGGGGTGTTCCAATGATGGAGCCTTCATGTTCACTTTTAGAGTCCTCATAGTTCCTCCCCTACAAGTCGTGCATCCCCAGTTCTTAGCACATGGATAAAAACATCAATCAATGATCATCCAGGTAGGTTTTTCCTTCATATATCTTTATTCTGTATCATGTGGGGGGGGGTATGATAATGCTTCCTTGGAAATGGATGAAACCAAGCCTTAATAAAGATAATAAATGGTTTTTAAAGAATGAAGGGGGTTTTGGATGATGATGTTTCACTCTTTTACCTTTGATTATATGTTGTGAATTGTATGGGCTTATGTCCACTAAAAATCATGGTTTTTGGTGGTCCTTTATTTTTCACTAATGAACCTCTATTTTCTAGATAATTCTATGAATGGATGGATGTAACATGAAAACTAGTTAATCAAATAACTCGGTTAATTAAATGGATTCCCAATGAATAAGAATCCTTCTGTGGTCACCCTGATTTATCAAATGGAAAGATGGAAATAAAGGAATGTTCTGTTTAAATCTGAAAAGTCCCTTTCTCAGTTCTGGTGATTTGTGTGGTTGTTCTTCTTGATACTTGTGGGGTGACGCGGATGGGGATGGGATCCCCTGTTGTTTAGTTGTTGGTTTGTGGATCTGAGGCTGTGTGGGGATGTATGTTGGGGGTTGGTTTGGTTCCAATACTTTGAGGGATCTGACGGATCCCTTTTTCTCTTATGACTTTACAAGAGAACCAGGTGTGAATGCTTGAATTGATGCTTGATTGTTTTTCCTTCCTTGGCTTGTGGATATGCTTGTTAGTTGCCTGGTATTGAAGAATTATTTAAATGGAACCACTTGAATGTGATAACAAGAATGGTTTCAATGGGAAATTGTTTTCCAGGAATGAGTGGTGACTTGGTTGTGGCTATTGCGCTTTTTATGAATGAATAGTAATGAGGGTGTTTGTGTATGGGATGTTTTTAGAACCCCTAGGTTGGGATGAGTGCTTGTTTACCTATATGTACAATTTAGTTATTATGTTTCTTATTATCTCCAAACTCAAGTTTATAACCTCATGCTGAACACCCTCATTTCATGAGAGACTATTTTTTTTCCAACACTTCTATGGGCGGTTGGTTATTAGCTCCTTTTTTACTCCCATTACTAAGTATCAAAAGACTCTTTGGGCAGGTTGTGATGAATTGAAATCCATTATATCCCAAGATTCATTGTGCAAGGTATGTTGTGATGGTTGGCCCAGGTTTTTGTAGGTAGGTTATTTCACAAGTGTCTTTGGGATGAGGATCTGGTGTCTTCGGGTGTGGCCATAGTTTTTCAGGACCAGGTGTCTTTGGGCATGGCGGTAGTTGTTCTAGACTAGGTGTCTACAGGTGTGGTTACATGTTTTTGTGGTGGCCCAAGTGTTTTCAGGTGTATCTATGGTTGTGGTGGCCCAAAAGGTTGTTGTGGGGTAGCAATAGGACTATGGGGAGAATTACAGGGGAGGTCAGACACATAGGATGTCTTCAATAACTAGTTTAAAAGTGGCGTGGGGTACCCTAACAATGATGTGTTATTACTATTAATTTACATGACCTTCATTATTTGGGGAGTGTGCCTTCGTGAGGTTTTCATGGATAGTTTCCTTTATAGGTGCTTTGGTTATCTCCTTTACTCACGGCGCATTAGAATGCCTCCCCACTTGTGCATGAGAGCTTTCATTTTTCCCTACTAAGTGTATAAGTATAATCAACCTACATATATAAAAACTGCTTTCAGGTTTCTAGGAGGAATTCAAGGACCGAGACAGACCCTATTAGCTCAGACACCAGGATTGTTGATGTTTTTTATTTTCTTTTCTTTTGGCACTTCTCTTTGGAGTTTCCTTGTACCTTGTAGCACTTTATTTCTAAAATGCATATGGGAATGGATTTTTTGTTTTACATTACTTCTACCTTATGTTTTTAAGTTGTTTGGGTTGTTACCATCGTATCTCCCCATCCTAATAAATAAGAAGGTTAATGTCTTCCATATTACGTGTGGTTCTATACACTTGGTGCTAGTCACCACTATTGGTCCTATTGAAGGTAGGACTCCGGGGTCATTAACTTTCCTTCAACTTGAGAAATGAAGGGTTTGGTAGTTTGATGTCCCCACCCTCATCTCATTAAAGGTGGGTCGTGAGAAAATGGTATCAGAGGTAAGTTTGTTGAGAGATAGGATGGAGATCAGGGTTAGTCATAGTGAGGATTTCATGGGATGGTATGGAAATGGTGTTAGGAAATCTTGGTGCATGAAATAGTTCAGGGAATACTGGATAGGATACGGGATTTTAGGGCACCTATGATCCGATGCAAGGACTTGGGACCTACCGAACGACCATGAGAGGCTACACTGATTGCATGGTAGAGACCCTAGAAAAGGTACATGCATCATAATAACTTGTGTTCTTGTGTGTTCTAGGTGCTTTGGTAATTTAAATAAATAAAAAGTTTAAGAAAAATTTAAAAGAAATCTTCTACACTACTCAGTTTTAGGTATTCCTTATTTACCCTGCCGCTATGGAACCCGGACAACGACCACAAGTAGTGTAGGCGATCAAGTCCCAGGAGGATGATATGGTTGATTAGTGGAGGACTGATCAGGAGGAGGAGGATGACCAGTGGAAGAGGATGATTCATGCATTTCAGTGGAAGACCCTTAGTAAGTATGAAGGCAGTGTCTTAGACATGGAGAACGAAATCAGGCTTGAGGAGTTGGGGATAGCTTTCAGTATGATCTGGGATCTGACTGAGTATTTTGTTCCATTATTAGTCAGTCAGATGAGGGGGTAGTGTGTCAGTTTTGGATGCTCTACCTTAGAGAGAGGATGGAGAGTGAGATTTTGTGGGAAGACTTTGAGAATTAATTTCTGGTGGAATTAATATCTTCTACGATGAAGGATGAGAATAGGCAAGAGATACTCTCCCTTTAGTAAGGGAGTATGTCAGTGAGGGAGCTGGGAATCAAATTCAAGGATCTCATTCATTTTTCTCTGGACCTTTTTCTAGATGAGGATTCTCAAGTGAGATGTTTAGAGGAGGCACTACAACCTTCTCTTCATTATGTTGTTATTCCCTTCACACTACTTATCTACATAGAGGTTTAGAATAAGGCTGAAGTTGTGGAGAGGATGCACACATTGGGAGGTGTTCTACAAGAGGGTAGCTACTTTTGTTCTTCAAAGGGGAAGGCCATTAGTAGCAGGCCTCCAGCATCAGGGCCTTCCAAGTTTTGGCCAGTGGGGAGCAGGCCCTAGCGGTTCCAGTTTCAACCTCCCGGTCCTCGCATATTCCTTGCAGGCCTAGGACTGAGATGCTTTATTTTTGGTAGCCTTGGGTACCTTCAGAACCAGTTCCCAAACCGAGTGTAGTACAGTGGGGTTGGGAATATTTAGAACCAACCTCATCAGCAGTAGTTTCTAGCTAGGTCATTTCAGCAGTAGCAGTAGGGATATAGATTTCCCTCTCCTCTGAGAGCAGAAATTGAAGGAGGAGGCCGACCTTAGGAACATCAACCAGGGTGTGGTTGGGGAGGCAACTGATAGCTGAGGGGAGGATGATCTGGGCATTTGCAGTTTCATGCCACAGAGGCAGCTGTTCTAGTAGGGTCGGAAGTCATTCGAGGTACGGTCAACTTGTTTAGCACTCTTTCCTACACCTTGTTTGATTCAGGATCTTCTCACACCTTTGTTACACCCGGTATATCCCATCCTTTGGGCCTAGATGTAGAGAGACTCTCTATTCCCCTGATGCTGAGTAAGCCAGTTGGGGTCATACCAGCCTCTTTGATGTTTGTTGAGGATGCAGACAAATGTTGGGGCTGCATCAGTCTAGTGGGGATCTCCTTATACTGTAAATGCAGCCATTCAATGTCATCCAAGGCATTGACTGGTTGTTTTCTATGCACATTTTTATTGAATGATTACAGAGAAGAGTCATGTTCTCTGATGAGGATGGCTAGCATGTGACTTTTGTTGGTGAATAGAGATGTCGGGTGGGGAGACAATGTGTGGGGCCTCTTCTTTCTAATTTGGTCGAGCTTTGAGCAGAATCAGTGGATTCTAATATGATGGATGTTCTAGGATTTGTCAAAGAGTTCCTGGACATTTTTCCCAAGGAGGATGTGACTCTGCCCCCTCGACGTGATGTTGAGTTAGGGATAGACTTACAACCTGATGCCCATCTTATTTTTATGGATTCTTATCAGATGGAACCTTTTGAGTTGTGGGATTTGTGGATTTAGATTGGATATCTGATGAAGAAGGGTTTTATCAGACCTAGTGTGTCGCCTTGGGGTGCTCTGGTCTTATTTGCGAAGAAGGCATATAGTGGTATGAGGTAGTTCATAGACTACCGGGGACTAAACCAGGTAACGGTCAAGTTTCTTTACCCTCTCTTGAGGATATACGATATCTTTGACCAGTTGAGGGGAGTAGTTTGGTTCTTTATGATTGATCTATGGTCTGGGTATCACTAGTTAAGGGTGAAAGATAGTGATATCCTGAAGACAGCTTTCAGGTTCAGGTATGGGCACTTTATGTTTTTAGTCATGTTGTTCGGTGTTACAAAAACACCTACTGTATTATTGGGGATCATGAACTCTATTTTCCGTGAGTTTCTTGACTAGTTCTTAATTGTGCTGATCGATGGCATATTCATCTACTCAAGATCAGAGGAGGAACATACTCTAAACATAATTATGGTCTTGGAGATCCTTCGACATCACCAACTCTATGGGAAGTGGTCCAAGTGGAAATTCATGACATGATAACTGATTTTTCTTGGACATGTGGTGTCTCAAAAAGGGGTAGCAGTTGATCTATAAAAGGATTAAGCAATTGTTTCCTGGGAAGCACCCAATAATTTGATAGAGGTTTGTAGTTTCCTGGGTCTGGTAGGCTATTATCGAAGGTTCGTGTCTGACTTCTCTCGAGTCACAACTCCTTTGACAGCTTTGACTAGAAAGGACCTGGCCTTCATGTGGAGTGAGCAGTGACAATCATCTTTCAGTTATTTGAAGGAAATATTGGTCAGTACTCCAGTGCATAGGATTCTAGAGGAATGGGTGTTGTTTGAGGTGTTTTTTGATGCTTTGGGACTTGTCTTGGGGTGTGTGATGATGCATCAATGGGGAGTGATCTCTTATGGGTCTAGACAATTACATCCCCATGAACGTAACTATTCCACCCATGACCTGGATCTTGCATTGATTGTTTTTTCAATAAATTTGAGGTGGCACTACCTCATCGGGGATCACTTTTTGGTATTCATGGATCACAAGAGCTTGAGATGCATCTTCTCTCAGGGTGACCTAAACTTGAGGCTGTAGAGGTGGATAGAGTTTTTTCAGGACTACGACTTAGAGATTTCCTACACATTAGGAAATGGGAATGTGGTGGCCGATTCCTTGAGTAGAAAATCGCAAAAGGATGTGGTCTGAAAATCGTCAGATGCTTAGAAAGAAATAGAGGAGTTGGATGCCCAAAAATTGGACGAAAGGTTTGAGGATATTAGAGGATATCTATTTCTGATAACAGTATAGTCCTACCTATTGCAGTAGGTGTAGGAGTCTCAGTGGGGGACGTAGAGGCTGAAGTGATGCATGATCATGTTATCTAGATAAATTCTCTAGAAGGATGGTCGGAAGATAGATAGAATCAGATTTTGTTTTATGAAAAGTTGTTTATCCTGGTGTAAATTCATGGGAGTTTTTTTGGTGAGTTTTACAACTCACCTTGGGTGGTACACCTAACAGTTTCCAAGATATATCGGGGATTGAGGGTCATTTTTGGTGTCTGAGGGTGAAGAGGGAAGTGGCAGAGTTTACGGTAAGGTTCCTGGTGTGTCAGTATGTGAAGGATGAACATTGTGTCCCAAGAGTATTGTTGCAGCCTTTAGGTGTCCCCAAGTGGAATTGGGGTGATATCTCGATGTATTTTTTCACAGGACTACCCAGGGTACAATGATGTTGTGATGATATCTGGGTATTGGTAGACTAACTGAAAAAATCAGCTCAATTACTAGCAATCAAAGAGTCGAGTGTGGTGGATGCCTTAGCATGGAGATATGTGGATTAGGTAGTTTGGTTTCATGGATTTATGAGGTCCATAGTCTTGGATAGGGATGGACATTTTACCTCATGAATCTAGAGGGTATTGTATCATGCTTTTGGAACCCTGTTATTCCTTAGCACTGCTTTCCACCCCAGATAGATGGTTAGATAGATCAGACCATCCAGACATTGGAGGATATTCTACGGGCATGTTTTTTAGACTTCGGGGGATTATGGGAATGACATTTTTCCTTAGTAGTGTTTTCCTAAAATAATAGTTATCACTCTACTATTGGCATGGCACCATCTGGATCCTTGTACAGAAGGACGTGTCATTCGCTTGTGTGCTAGACTAAGGTTAGGGAGGAAGGTGTTCTTGGACCAGAGGTAGTGCAGAGCATAATGGAGACAATTCAGCTTGTGCATGAGAGGATAAAGGCATCCCAAGACTGGTAGAAGTCATATGTGGATCGTAGTAGGAGGCCCTTGGAGTTCGAGGTTGGAGACCATGTGCTCTAGAAGATTTCCCTTGATGTGGGCAGTGAAGGTTCATAAAGGGGAGCAAGCTCACTCCTAGGTTCATCGGGCCTTTTGAAGTGTTGGGGCGAGTCGTTGAGGTGGCATATCAGTTGGTGTTACCACCTAAGTTGGAAAGGATCCATGAAGTTTTCAACGTCTCCCAACTTCATTGATATATACATGATGATTCTGATGTCATTGTCTAGGGAGAGTTGGATATATGGGACGATGCTACATTCATGGAGCAACTAGTGTGGATCTAGGATCAAAAGGAGAAAGTTCTTTAGGGATGAACCACCACTTTTGTTTGTATGTTGTGGAGGCACGAGGGACTCGAGGAGAGTACATGGGAGAGAGAAGCTCAGATGCACGCTCAGTACCTAGAGTTGTTTTGAGTTTTGTTCTATTTTATTTCGTACATGATTGTGATGTAGTGATTGACCTTGATAACTATGATATGTGTTGTTTTCCTTATTATCTGAATGTGTATTAAGATTCCTGACTATGGGGAGGGGATGACCTAATCAAAAATCAAGACGCATTAGGGTGGATGCGATTAAACCCGTGTGGGTGAGTCAGTGCTAACCAAAGTGGATAGTATCTTGAGATGGAAGAAGGGAATCCCTAATCTATATGACTGGATGGTGTGACCTTTTTATGTTTTTGTACTTGTGGGATAAGTGTTCCTAGATTTTGAGAGGTTTTACACCTAAGAGGTATCTTTGAGGTGGTTGTTCGGACCCCTCTCCTTTCTTTAGTTCTAGTTTCGATTATCAAGGATGAAAATAGTTTGAGAGGTATCTGATTTAATGGATTGGACCCTCCTAGTCTATTACTTTGTCAATTTCTAGTGTTGGGGAAACCCTGACCCATCAGTGAGTCGTGAGAGCAGTGGTGTTAGTGGAAGGGTGACACCATGGTGTCACCGATCAGTGAGTAACCGATCAGTGTTTCCTTGATCAGTGAGTCACCGATCGGTCTCACCGATTGGTTTGACACCTAATCGGTGCCATGAGGTTGTTGGGGTTTTTTCCCCCAATTTTTATAATGCTTACTTTATGGTTTAATGTCTCTTTAAAGTGGTTAGAGGCTATTTTTTTAAAGACTATAAATGATGTTCTAGATCTCCAGAAGTGGGCCGACCCTCGACTGACCCAAACTTTGTGTCACTACTATACATTTTATGATATTTTAAAAGAAATATTTTAACTCACATCTGTTATGGCCACCTCTCTGATGAGAATTATTAAATAAAATTTAATTTGATCGTGTGTAACAGTCCAACCGCGTGGTGAAACCACAATCAGCCTTTAAAGTCATTCAAGATTTTAATCTTGTAACTCCAGGATCTCTCCTTTTATTACAAGGGGATTCTTTTATATCCTTGGCTGGTATCTTTTCCATTTCTTTGTGCATTTGTATTCTCCCTTCCCAAGGCTAGTCGTGTGCCTATGCTGGAGCCTTCCTGCTCACTTTGGGAGTCCTTAGAGTTCCTCCCCTACAATTCGTGCATCCCCAGTTCTTGGCACGTGGAGAAAAACTTCAATCATTGATCATCCAGGTAGGTTTTTTACTTCATCTCTCTTTATTATGTTTCATGTGGGGGTGGGTATGATAATGTTTCCTCAAGGCATGGATGAAAACCAACCTTAACAGAGATAATAAATGGTTTTTAAAGAATGATGTGGGTGTTTGATGATGTGGTTGAGCTCTTTTACCTTTGATTATATATTTTGAAATGTATGGGCTTTTGTACACTGAAAATTGTGGTCGTTGGTGGTCCTTTATTGTGCACTAATGAACCTCTGTATTCTGGATAATTCTATGATTGGATGGTTGTAACATGAAAACTAGTTAATCACATAAGTCAGTTGATTAAATGGATGCCCAATTAATAAGAATCCTTTTTTTCACCCCAGTTAACCAAATAGAAGGACAGAACTAAAGGAATGGTCTGTTTAAATCTGAAAACTCCCTTGTACAGTTCTGGTGATTTGTGTTGTTGTTCTACTTGATGCTTGTGGGTGACGTGGATGGGGATGGGATCCCCTCTTGTGCAGTTTTTGGTTTGTGGATCTGAGGCCTTCTGGTGATGTATGTTGGGGATTAGTTTGGTTCTAGTACTTTAAGGGATATCACGGATCCCTTTTGTTGTTGGGACTTTACAAGATAACTCGGTGTGAATTCTTAAATTATTTCTTGACTGTTTTTTCTTCTTTGGCATGTGGTTATTTTTATTAGTTTCCTGGTAGAGAAGAATTATTTAAATGGAACCACTTGAATGTGGAAACCAGAATGGGTTCACTGGGAAATTATTTTTCGAGAATGAGTTGAGACTTGGTTGGGTCTATTGTGCTTTTTATGAATGAATAGTAATGAGGGTCTTTGTGTATGGGATGGTTTTGGAACCCCTAGGTTTGGATGAGTTCTTTTTTACCTATATGTATAATTTAGTTTTTATGTTTCTTATTCACGCCCTAGACAAGTTGATATCTTCGTACTGAACACCACCATTTCAGGGGGGAGGGAGTTTTTCCGAACACTCCTATGAGTAGCTGGTTATTAGCTCCTTTTCTTCTCCCTTTCACGAGTAGCCCAAGACACTTTAGGTAGGTTGTGATGGAATGAGGTCCATTATAGACCAAGATTATTTGGGAAGGGTATGTTTTGGTGGTTGTCCTAGGTGTATCCGAGAAGGTTGTTTCCAAAGTGTCTTCGAGATAAGGCCCATGTGTCTTCAGATGTGGTAGTAGTTGTTCAGGCCCGGGTTCCTTTGGGTGTGGCAGTAGTTGTTCGGGTCCAGGTGTTTGTGGGTGTGGTTATGTGTGGTTGTGGTGGCCTACGTGTTTGCGGGTGTAGCTATGGTTGTCGTGGCCCAAATGGTTTTTGTTGGGGTGGTAGTGGGACTGTGGTGAGAATAACAGGGGATGTCTGACGCGTAGGATGTCTTCAATAACTAGTGGGAAAGTGGCTCATGGTAACTAAACATCGACGTGTTATTACTATTACTTTACTTGACTTTCATTATGTTGGGAGTGTTCCTTGGTGAGGTTTGGGTGGATAGTTTCCTTGCTAGGTGCTTTGGTTATCTCCTTTTCTGACAGGGCATTAGAATGCCTCCCCACATGTGCATGAGAGATTTTGGGTTTTCCTGCAGAGTATAATTGTATACCAGCCCTATGTATATAAAAACTACTTTCAGGATTCCAGGAGGACTTCAAGGACTGATTTGGACCCTATTCGCTCAGACATCGAGACTGTTGACGTTGCTTCTTTTCTTTTCTTTTTGTACTTCCATTTGGAGTTTTCTTGTACCATGTATCACTTTATTTAGAACATTCATATGGGAATGTATTTTTGGATTTACATTACTTCTACCTTTAGTTTTGGATTTGTTTGGGTTTTTAAAATTGAACTTTTGATCCAACTAAATAAAATGGGTAATGCCTTCCATGTTATGTGTGATTCTATACCATTGGATCTAGTCACCTCTCTAGGGCCTATTGAAGGTGGGACTCATGGGGTCATCATCTATCCTTCAACTTGAGAAAGGAAGGGTCTCGTAGTTTTTTGTCCCTTCCCTCATCTCAGTAAAGGCTAGTTGTGATAATAACATTTAAAAACCCATTTTTAAAATCACTAATTTCCCTTTTAAAATCTATTTTATTTAAACTCATTGTAAAAAAAATTAAAAATTAAAACTTTTGTGATTTGAAAATAAACTCTCACCACCAAGAAAATCATAAAGTGTTCTATAGACACTAATTAAACAAAAGTTCCACTACTCAACCATAAATAATGTTATTTATTCCATGTTGATTGTTATGTTGATGTGATTATATCCCAATTTATGTGGTGTGAAAATCCCATGTGGATGATTAATGAGAATGGTTGTATTTTTTTATATATAAGAAGGAATCAAAATTCAATGATTAGTGAAGTTATAAACCCATAAAATTTCGTGATTTTTTTCCAATAAAATTTATATATTTTATATCTTTCATTATAGGATTTATTGATTCAATATTTTATTATATACAACACTGATTTTGGCTTTTTGATATACAAAATTTTGATTTTATCATGTGTAACAGACATCACTAAGTTTAAACGAAACGTGAAATGTTATTAAAATGTTATTATTTAATATAATAATTATTTCAAAGATATATTAATGGATGGAATAAATATAATTAACTAAATTATGAAAATATGGTTCCCATATGTATATAAAATTAATTATTTTATGATTAACTAATTTGAAATAAAATTAGGGACCATTTCAATAGAAAAGAAATATTTTTTTGAATAACTATTTTCATGTCCACAAATGTGTTTTTAATCAATAAATTTTCTAAATTAGTAATTCATAATTATTTTCATTAAAATTAAATATTATATATTCAATTAAATTTTTAACATTAATCTTAGGTATTTTCTAAATATGAGAGAAGAATAAATCCAAATGTACTTGTAAAAACGAATTTTTCTAAAAAAGAAGTTTTGTCACCATTGGAAAACTTATTTTAAAATAAATTTCATCAAATCTAGTATATTAATTTAATAAAATTAAATTAATTTTTGAAATAATAATATAAAAATCATCTTAGGTTGAATTTTGGGAGTTTTCTAAAAAGTTTGAATTTTTCATGTGAAGTGAATAAAACTAAATTTAAATTGAAAACTCTCTTTTTGTTTAAATTATTTATAAAGATAAATTATATTTCAAATTGGTTTTAAAGTAAAATTAGTTCAAATATATTTATGTTAATTAAATATATTTCATTTTAATTAATTTCATATAGAAATTATATATAAACACATTGAAAACATTTAAACATTTTCCATTTGAAAACATGATTTCTCTTCCTGTTTGTGAGAATATTTTTAAGTAAACTTTTTCCACATCTATGAATGGAATATGGAAAATTTGATTCTATATTTGGAATAAGAATAATTTATATCAACTAATAATTTAAACATGATTTTTTATCTGAAAAAATAGTAAAGAAAATAAAAATTATATATCATGGTTAAGGTAAAAATGGTTTTATCTAGGGTTAAACCAAAAAGATAAGGTTTGAAAATAATCAAAAAACATTTCCAAATCACATTTTTAGGAAATATTTTCTTCTTATATCTTATATTACAAATAATTATTCATTACCAGTTTTTTATATGAAAAAATATGTGTGGAATTATTTATTTCAAAAAATTATATGTGTGCCACTCACCGTTCTTAAAATATGCCACCCACTATCCTCTAAAAGTAACACCTTAAAACCCTTTTGCCTCAAAAAATACCTACCCTAATAACTTAAAAATCCCCCCACTCATCATATAATCCTTATTTTAAATATAAATCCATCCAAGAATGGATTTTTGTGCAAACCTAAGGTGGATACCCAAAAAATAGGTAGCATTCATCAATGAGCATTTTTTCATTAATTCCTCATATACCTACTTAAATTATAATTATAACATTTTGATATTATGTCATAAGTATATAAAATATACTTATATGTTTTTATGTAATGTTCATGAACTAAAAAAATCTACACTTCCATGAAATTGTTTATGAAATCATCATTCTGGTGTACGACGAACTATCACCTCACGAACCAATGTCATTTGTGTTTCCATTACCGCCAATCACAGTTGGGTATAATGATGAATATAAAGTATATATATGATTTTTATAAAATTATTATACCTCTTGAAACTTTATATCATATATAATTTTTTTACTTTCCATTATATAGTAGATATTATAACATCGTTTGTGTGTACAGCAGACTACTGCTTCGCGAAAAATGTGATATATTTTTCACTAAGGATTTACATAGAAGGTAGTAAGGAAAACTATATGTGATATAAATGAAATATTTATGATATTAATTAAATATTTATAATTTTTAAAATATAATATATCATTTTCATTATTACCTTTTCACTCATGAAAAGATGATAATGTCATTTTTGTATGTGTAGAATATCAACTTCACAAAGCGATGTGACTCTCTCTTTTCAGCACTATACCACATGTATGATATGTATATGTATAATTAAAGAAATAATATTTTATTTATTATATTATTATCATTATGTAAGGATAAAATATTACTTACTTCCTTTCTATAATGATCATTGAAAAATGGAAATGTTACTCATTCGTATGTACGACCTACCATCTCTATGAATGCAACGTAATTCATTTCTCAGGACCATCTTTCATGATTGGTATAAAAAGTATAATTTTTATATAAATATTATAATTATTTAATTATTATTATTTGGGTTATTATGGAACCATTTTCAATGTAATATTACTGAAAATAACCAATCAAAACAAATAAAAAATCAAAGAGATTATTATCCAAAACAAGATTTTAACAAGAAATTTTTAATAAAAGGGTAATAAAAAACATAAGTTTATCATATATGATATTATATATATAATAATTGTTTTTTATTAGTTTTATAATAAAATTATATTTATTATACAGTAGGTTCAAACATGTGGGACGGAAGTGAATAATTAAGGTAAGGGATTTCAAGTCTCTTTTATTTCTAAGACACAACTGTAAATTCGCCACTCTTCTATTTTGTGTCATGTATATACTGCCCCTTGAAATTTAAACACTAAATCTAGTTATTTTAATGATATTTAATATTTTTTTTATGTTATTATTTATTGGGCCTTACAATTCATAGTATTACTTAAGTGTTAAGGTATTTCTATCTCACTTTTTACTTCTATGAGACATATGTCACATTCACCACTTATTTCTTTTATGTAGTGTATATACTACCCATGGATTTATTTTTTTATGGATGTTCTGAATATTATGAGTATTACATATCCATTTGAGAATCTCTCTTTCATTTGGATCATGTTTCAAATTATTACCAAATTGGAAATGGATTTATGTTATAATTTCCTTATTTATCAATATTTTTTATGACCAAATCTCTTATATTGAAATATTATGATCTATTTCTCAAAAATTCATGTGAATTTTCTTATCCCCTGGTTATTCATGATATTTTCAAGTAATAATACCATTTTTCATCTTTTTAGTACTTACAATATTGAGAACATGTTTTTAATAAAAAATTTCTTTAAATATCTCATTGGTCAAAAACCTTTTTTTCTTAAAAACCATTATTTTATAAAAATAGTTTAAAAAAAGTTATTATTCCTAAAATTATTTATTAAATAAATTTTCACCCATGATTAAATTTTTTCAAAAATTATTTTAAAGGAAACTTCATGTCATTTTCCAAACAATTCTTATTTTTATTGTACCATAAAAATATAAAATGAATATTTATTTTAACATGTACAAAATGAATAAAACTTATCACCTTCATGACCATTATTTTCATTGAATATCCTTTAAAAAATTTCAATATTATTTTCAAATACGAGTATTTTGAAAAACAATATGTTTAAAAAAATCTAATGACTCATGAAGGAACCTATGTAGCGAACCCTAGGGCCAAGAACATTATTTTAAAAATTATTCATTCTTTTTAGAATCTACATTTTATTTTTATAATTTGAATTCACCTTCAATTTTAAAATTTTTCAAAGTTTTCATAAAATAATAAAATGGAAAAATATATAAAAATTGAATTAGGAATAATGATTGATTAATTATAGTACCTAGTAAGATATTGTGTTACAATAGGAAATAAATTTTAGCTTTTGAACAACCCTATGATAGGAATGTCACTCAATAATAAATACCATTTAATTACTAAACTATGTACCTAAAAAAAGGCCAACTGGACATAACTAACAAAAAAACTCATTGAATGACCTCATGAAGCTGAATCCAAGAGTTTTAGGGTGTAGTACACTACCAACATGAACTTGAACATAATATATATGAAATCATAAAATTACATTCTTGAATCAATAATAAATTTAATGAAAATTCACCAAAAACCCTAAATACATTCATAGTCTAACATAACTCAAAGTGAATGATAAATGGAAACTTGACCACCTCATTTTCAACACCTATTCTATAAGTTACACATGAAATTCCATAAATTAGGATGATTCCATCATACTTCAGTAAAATATTAACTCTGAAATCCAAACCAGAAAACCAAAATTAGATGAAAAATAAAGAGGAACAAAGAAGAAAATGGATAGGTATTACCTTGGATATATTAGATCAACTACTCTTAAACCATATGAATCAAAGGGAAATAAGTGAATAAAACATGGATTTCTCCCCCACCCTAACTCATGAAAACCTCCAAATTAAAATCTGAGGGAGTTTATAATTTAAAAACATATAAAAAACATCCCTCTAAAAATATTACATCAAAATCTATTCACAGCGTGACATAGAGGGTCATGAAACAACCACACTCTAAGTAGGGGGATAAAACCTGGGCTTGATATCATCATTACACGACCACTATAATATGATGTGTGACTCACCATTGGTAGAACCACCACCCAAGGCCCCATGCCTTTAGGATGCGACTTCCTCTCAATTGCCTCATGGAGCCACATGCTCTTTCTTTTGGTGTATCCCCTCATGCTCACTTATCATGGTGAACCTCTATATATCCCTATCATGGTGAAACCTAAGGGTCTCAACACAAAATAGAACTATAAACCAAAACCTGAAAAGGGATGGGGGACCCTATGAAGGTTCTGGTGTATAGAAGAGGCGGTTGAACCTGTACCTAATAAAATTTTCCCAAAAAAATTTAAGACATCTCCATGTAACTATATAGAATAGTGTTCCCAAAATCTATGAAGAAAGGATGTCACATTAAATTTATACATTATTTAGATTGAAAAATAATTACCTCATCTTGTAATTCATTATTAATTATTTAATATGGTTGACCCTTACTGTCAAGCTATCATTATGAGTGTGGAATCAATTGTAGATTCACTATATAAATGATCCACATGTGCACAAGGAATATATAAACATCATGGTAGGGTTCTCTATATGCTGGTGAAGATGTATCTACACCTTTCATCATTCATTTTTAGCACACATTTATAATCCCAATGATTTATATTGGATTTTTTTGGTTCTCTCTCAACCAAAGAGGAAGGATGAGGATTTTTAACCCTCATAAAACATAAATAATTACTGATAATATCGTTGGGATGAGATAATTATTGGAAATTCAAATTTTTGTTCACAATATTTATTAGAAAAATTCCCATGTATTTATATGTGATAATTCTATTGTAAGATATTTATAGATATTGGGTTAGAATATTATTTTCCAGAATCCATTTAATATTATCTTATCCTTTATCATACACCTTGTATAAATAATAATATTTTTTTATTAATTTATTATACATGTGAATAACTTGAAGACTAATTAAATATTATTTATTCGGAATAAATAAATTAATATTTATTCAAAATAATATTTCATTATCACCAAACCATAACTCGATCCACTCATCCGACTCATTATTTATCAAACTAATTATATAGTATATATCATTAAATAAATATGTTTAATTTTGTTACACATTGATAAATAAAAACTTATGATCAACTAATAAACCCAATTGAATATTATTCCTCTAACATGATAATAAGATTATGTCCTACTTGTTACAATCACATAGAATTTTTCTAGTGTTATTAGATACACTTAATGTGTGACCCTCTAAGCCCTTCTGTTAGCTTCATTTGGCTAAACTACCTAATGTCCATGATTAACATGTAGAAAAATGCTAAGTCACCCATAGAGAAAAGAGTTAATACTGCAATGACATTAAACCTCCTATAAACAATTTATTTATAATATAATCTCTTTGCCTCAATATCTCTCATCAAATAAGTTGCATATCATGTATCATCAACCTATATGTTTGAATCTCTTTCATTAAATTTCTAGAATAGAATATGCCAATAAACAATCGTGGACAGACTTAATCCAATTATTTTATTCTATCAAAGCTTATGAGATATTCACTTCTAATGAAAGGGACAAATCCACCATCACATTAATCATTAATGCTACACCACTTGTGACCCACCCAACATTTCCAACTTCACCATGAACTATTGTCTTTGTGGATTATAAAATACATTCAAGTAGACAAATTATGACATGCATTACTAATAATATTATATTAAAAGGATCATTACACTGTTCCGTAGATAGGAATATCCATTGACACATGGAACATGTCGAATTTTTATTGCTGTGTCCATTCTCATAACTTTACTTCTTAGATATTATCAAGGGAGAACACCATGAGAAGGTGTATTAATTCTTTATGATCCTCTTAATATAGATATCCTATATCCTTTATGTTCTATTATATCATACCATTCATCCATAGATCCAATATTTAAAGAATACTATCATTGAATATAAAGTATCCCATCATAGCAGGGGACTTCTATGTACATTAAATGTGACATGTATCCATATGGTATTATCACATACACAATCACATAGAAAATAATTATGATGTGTTATGAAATTATATTATATTAAAATACCATGATTATAAAACATAACCAAAAGTACATGGGTAGTTGGTTATAGAGAACCATATGCTCCAACATACACCCACTTATATTAAAGATAACTATTAATAAATTTATTCTTTCTGGCACTCAAATTATATTCATGCTTCTACTAAGATAAGTATTTAGTCAATTGATCTTCCATATTGTCCATTATGGATACTCTACTCATTAAAACTTCACATAATTTTGGAAAATCTCCCAGGAGATGAAACATTTGGATTATATACTTCATCTTTTGGTGAGACCTTTCCTCATTTATGAGAGCCACCAATGTAGTATTATCACAATAAACTGTGATAGGGTCTATACTGTTTGGATCCACACCAATATGATGGTTGATTTTATAAATATAAACTACTTTTTTACATAAATTGTAAGACACAATATTCTCAAAATCCACTGTATAATCATCCATAGCTAACAGCATGGAGATCTTCTAGCTTACAGCTCCTTTGTTGAGTGTGAATATATATCCTGATTTTGATCTCCTATCATCCTGATTAGTCTAGAAACTATCATCTGTGTATACCCTAATGACTAGATCCTCATCTCATCCTTATATCATGAACATATCCTTAGTATACCATAAATACTTTAGGATAACATTAATAGTAACCCAATGTTATTCTCTTATATCTACTTGATATCTATTTTCCATTCATAGAGAATAAAAAATATCAAGCCTGGTTTATAATATAGAATACATAATAAATCCTATCATGGATGTGAAAGCGACCCTACTCATCTTCTCTCTCCCTCCCTCCCTCCCTCTCTCTCCTATTTTGTCTGAGGAAATATTCTCTTACGGAGATGAACACTATCTGACATCAAAACCAATCCCATATTGGATTGTTCATTATTTAGTCTGTATAGTATTTGGTTAGTGTATGTACCCTAATTTAGTGCAAGAAACCTCTTAGATATATTTAGAAGATTCATAGTCACAAGGATTTAAGCCACTTTACCTAATTTCTTCAGAAAGAAACTCTTATTGAATCAGTCCTTAACAGACTATATGGATGGTACATCATTTCCAAAAAGTAATATATCATCAATATATACTACTAGGAAAACAACTATAGTCCCACTAAATAATCAGTAGGAACATGACTCGTACTCACACTTTATGAGACTAAATTCTCATATAACTTCATTAAAATAAATACTCCATGGTCTATATGATTTATTTAATCCATAAATGGATTTATGAAACTTCCATACCCTTTTGAAAAAACATAGAGTCTCAAAACCTTCTAGTTGTATCACATAGAAATATTTCTATTGTTTCCCATTAAGTAAATATATTTTTACATCCAACTACCAAATCTCATGGTCATAGAATGTTTCTATATCAAGTATAATTATGATGGATTAAAACATAGAAATTGGGGAAAAGGTTTCATCATAGTCAATTCCTTGACACTGTTTAAAATCATTATCCACTACTATTTTTTAAAGGTACTCATTGTACCTTCCTTGTACATTTTTCTCTAGAAAATTAATTTTCACCCAAAATTCTTTATATCAACTAAAAAATTTACTATAAACTTTTTTTTATTCAAGGAATATATCTTAGAATTTATTGATTCTTACCATCTTATAACTTCTAAAGTCTCTACTTCATCCTTATAGAAAATTGGATCATAGTTTTCCATCAATAATGAGACACCATCCTTGGTGACTAGAAAACCATAAAAAACTATTTCTATAACATATTGAGTTATCATTCACAGTACTTGTTCCTTGGGAATTTATTATTCCATTGGGATTATTGGAAGTTATTCCTTTCAAATCATGTGTATCTTTAGCATCGACTTCATCAGATTCAATCATGCTCTCACTATCCTTCTTGAGGATGTGCTCCCTCTGAAGGAATATGGGTTTTTTCAACCACTTTAACTATTTTTAATTAAGTTTCTTTTAGGTAATTACCTTTTGTTCCTTAGGGTAACCAATAAAGATACACTTCATGCCCCGAGGTGCCATTTTATTTTCTTAAGTTTCCTTAAAAATTATTTTCAACCACATACATATATGTTTTGAAATGCATAATTCTTTCCATACATTAACCCATATGGTATGTCATGTATCACTTCAGTTGGAATCTATTTTATTGTTTACACTACAGTATATAATTCATACCCCCCAAAAGGATAATGGAATATCTGTGTGACTCGTCATTAACATCATAATGTCCAATATTTTTTAGTTCCTCCTTTAACTTACAACATTCCATTATGGCATATATGGATAAATGAGTTGGGATGCAATACCATACTTCTATAAAAGGTCGATAAAATATTATATTATATATTATCCACCGCGATTTGATAGAATCTTATTTATCTTTATTCCAAGATGATTCACTATTTCATTATTTAATTCCTTTAATTTCTCTAAGGATTTTGACATGTATCCCATTAAGAATATGAATCCATATTTACTCAAGTTGTTAGTAAAAGTAATAAATTATGAGAATCCACTTATAGCTTATACTAGAGATGGTCCACACATGTAATTGTATACCAATTATAGAATCATTATATCCATTTCACCTGTAATACTTTAATTTGGTGTGGCCATATTTCATTGTAAACAAGTGAGACATATTTCAAGTGGTTTTAGCTCAAAATAGTCTAAATATCCATCTAGAAAAATATTTTCCAAAAACTTATTGTTTTCATGGCCTAAATGATGATACCACAACTAAGTGTTAAAGAATCAATGTGAATTTAATTCATTATTGACTATAGATACTTGGTTTTATATTCTAATATATAAATATTTTTATTAAGCCATTACATACCATTATAAAGTTTTTATTTGTAAAAATAACATTCAATGTTTCCAAACATGAAAAAAACCATTCATATCAATAAAAGAAATCATATAATATTCTTGGTAACACTAGGTACATAATAACTGTTCTTCAAAACCAAAAAATTCATGTTAGTAGTGTTAGTTGTAAATCTTAAACAACCATGATAGCCATTCGAGCTCTATTGGATCCTTGAATAACCACCTCTCCTCTAGAAACCTTCCAAAATATAATTGGATCATATATTTAAATATATATGTGAGACAAAAAATATGTATCTAATACCCAACTAGTACATAAGGAAAAATCTAAATCAATAACAAATGTATCTAATGCTTCCCCTTTCTTCTTTTGGGTACATTTCAACTTCTATTGGTCTTGCCACATGGAAACATATTGTATTTTGTTCTTTCATTTATCTTTGGATATTTGTCTTCTTATAAGTTCACTATTCATAAAACTTATACATGGAGTGAGTGTTTGTTTTATTTAACATTCACTTCTATTTATTTACCATACGGATAGTAGTTTGTTTACACACCATTTTTTTATCAACATGGAGAATAAAAATGAGGAGTTCCATAATAGGCTACTTAATATTTCTCATATTATAATTAACAAGAAAATTGTAGAAGCTCTAAGGTAGTGAGGAAAAATTAGGTATGTCTGTGAATAATCCAGTAGCTTAAAGTATTGGATGTTTAAGTACTCCATGTAGTATATCATCTTGACTATATAAGGCCCAAGTTGTGTCGACACTCCAATATTTCATGTGAATAGTTCCATGGAGATCTCAAATCTCTCTTATCTCTCTTTCTCGTGGTAAGGATATTGGAGCTGCGACAATATGCTAGATAGAACCATGCTTTCATGAATATTATAAATCTCATTAATAATAGTCAATATAATAAAAAAAAATTACATATGCTAGATCATATATGATTTTTTTATAGAGACATAATTTTTCCTCACTAACACATTTTCCTAGTTGATCAACAACTAGGCAAACCAACACATACAATTTCCACTAATGAAATAATAGAATATGAAAGCATCTCTAACATTCCACATAATTGATTCCAGTGATATAGTTTTCATTATTGAGTATATATCATAATGATATTATAGACGGTGACTGATTTTCCATTTCTAAAATAAATAGAACAAACTTTAGTACTTTTCTTGATTAATATAAGTGTGATAGAATAAATTTAATTAATAGTCTCAAACTATTTTATCATGTCTAGATATCCCTCATCATAAAACTCATAATATCTTATTTCATGGATAATTCAATGGTAAGGTTTCATATTTTCCTTCTCATAACCCCGACATGGGTTCGCCAAGCTACTTGATAGTGTTTTAGGAGGTATCTATTTTTAAACTGTTGAATTGAAAATACTTGATTTTTTGAGTGGACGCCCTAATTAAAAAACCATGGACCTCAATTTCCTGAACACTTTATTCCATATGTATACCAACATTAATGAGGGATATAATAACCTGATATAAATATGGTTATGTCAACCTAAAACTTTCTTTAGAACTCCTTATTAGATTAAATCACCCCAATGTTGATTGGTTAATCACTTTGAAGTTATTGGATCTATTTTAAATAAAGAAATGGAAGGATATAACTAAGTAATATTTTATTTTATGGATATTATCTTTTATCTAATGCATAATATAAGCCGATTTTAGTATACCACATACTTTCTAATGTTAAGAAAATTTCACTTAAGAGATTAAACATGTCCATAAAAAATTGGTGCATAGTCTAGTTAATTTAATTGTCTCTTGAATACTTGTTAATTCATTTATTTAATGTCATTAGAAAACATTAAAAATAAATAATTAATCAAAAAATTGATATAAATTAATAAATTAACTAGTATTATCATGAGCATTATCTAATTATTAATTTATATAGTGGATGATAAACCAATTGTAAACCCTGGGGAAAATCTACCTTGATCTAATTATTGGCTTGGGATGCAAAATTACACCTATTCACCTAAGAATTTATTTGATTAGTACCACCTAAACTCCAAACTTGAACCACCACTACTCACCTAGGACCTCCATCTATTACATATATATTTACTCCCAAAAAGGTTATGGGAACCTAAGGATTGATTAAATGGGGTTATATATAAAATTCACGAACACATAGGTCTATATATAATAATGAGTGTGAGATGACATGCAGGCCATCATTTTTATATAATAACAATAATTTCAAAAAAAATTAATTAATTGATTTAAATATATCAAATCATACATAATATGGTCTAGGCTTTAGATTATATGTAACATGAAACTAAAATAAATTTTCACAGTAGCTATAATTAATTTCAATTAATTATTAATATTATTATAAAATTGTGAAAATTAATTTAATTAATTATCTTATTAATTAATTTATTAATTTATCTTAATAATTCATCCAAAATACCCTATAATTTTATCTTCTCTTAATAATTCCATGATGTGTGCTTTGAGTAAACATGGAATGTAGTTCTTAATTTAACGCGATATTAATTAGTCATTTAATATTCTTTAAATCATTCCCACATAGGATGTAAAATAGTTTAATGGGGAAATGTATTTTAATCCAAAAATGAATTTCTTCATGTTTTGTACCCAACATTACAATTAATTAATTCTCACATGGTGTAATTAATTCACACTACATATGTTACACCACATGTGAATTAATTAAATGACAACCACACAATTTCTATTAAATACATTATGTGTGTATTAATTACTTTACAACCACATCATAAGTAGAAAATACACTATATATACGTAAATTAATTTTTTTCTATTCCATCAGTTCCACGTGTCATGTGATAAATACATGATGTGTCTTTAACCATGTAGATTCTGTGATTTACACTATGAAAATACATATACAACACTATGTGTACACGAGATATATATTGTTTAATATAATAATAAATTTTATATTTTGGATAATAATAATGGTTAATGTAATAAATAAACCTTTTATGAATATAAGTGGTGATTCAGATACCCCATAGCCCATCCAGATTAGGTGAACTTGACTATATGATGTGTAATTGATATTGACCAAAAAAAATTTAACACCTCCCGATGGATTCTATCAACTTGTTCTACATAAATATATTTCCCTTTCTTGGTTGGATAAATTTAAACAATCTTAATAATGATAAAAAAATTAATAATGAATAAACTACAAGTGAATCTTATAATAACTGAGTATAACTATCAATGAAAAAAATAATTATAAATTAAAATTAGACTGCTCTGATACAACTTAAAGGTTATAGGGTGTTGTCAAAGTAGTTAGTCCCATGTCTAATAAAATTTCTCTATCACCTTATATGGATTTCTCATTATAACTATATATAATATCATTCTAGTAATACATTAAGAAATGATCTCACATGTAATTAACAATTAATTTAGGCATATCAAGAATTTCCTTGTCTTTTAATTATTTCTTTGTATCGAGCATGATTAACCCTTCTTATCAAACCATTATTGTTATTTGGGAATCAATAGTATATTCTATTTGTCATAGATCCACACATTCACAAATAATCTCATAAAATTGTGGTAGGTTTCTCTGGATACAAGTGTGGATGTCCCCGCACCATGCATCAATCATTGTTGATTGTACCTTTAGAATCCCAACGATTCTTATTATATTATCTTTATTCTCTCACAACCAAAGAGGATAGAAGAAGATGTAAAATTCCAAAAAAAAACATAGATCATTATTGAGAATATCTATATGCTGAGGGAATTATATGAAATTCCAAATAATCTGTGAAAAAATTCTTCAATAAATCTCATTTTATTTTTGAATGAGAATTCTATAGTCGGGTATTTAAAGATCTAGGGTTATAATATTTTTTCACAAAGATCCGTTAATATTTTATGATATCGTATCATAACCCATGTTTAAATGATAATACTATTTTTATTTTTTAGTTGAAATATACATGACATGTAGACTAATTAAATATTATTTTCCTCAATAAATAAAATAATATTTATTTAATATATTTTTAAATTTACACCAGACCATAAATCAGTCCACTCATCCTCCTAAATATTTACCAAACTAATTAAAATATATAATTAATTAATTAATTCAATATAACTATGTTATATTCTTATAAATTAATACTTTTAATCAACCAATAAACCCTATTAATTATTATTTAAATAACTTGAGAATAATATTCTAATATACTTGTTAAACCCATAAATAATTTAACCAAGGTTCTTGGATGCACTTATTATGTGGCCCTCTTGGTACTTTTCTTACTATAATTAGGATTGACTATCTAAAGTCATTGGTTAGCATCTAGTAACACGCTAAGGAATGCATAGATAAAAGTGTTAATGTTACAATGACATTAGACCTTCTATGAACCCTTTTCGTGTAATATAATCTCTTTATCTTTATATCTCTTGTCAAATATGTTGCATAGATTGTGTTAATCAACCAATGTGTTTGACTATCATTCTTTGAAAATCAAAAACTGAACAAACCTCCATGTATATATAATTAATATGGTTGTTTTATTCTATCAAAGGGCCTAAGATGTTAACTTCCAATAGGAGGGGTAAATTCTCTCTCGTATTATTCATTAATGTTATTCCACTCATGTGCACCCAATTTATCCAACTTCATCGCGAAATGTTTTCATCATGGTTTATGAAATACATATAATCCTATGATTCATTACCAACATTAAAAATAATCCAAGATTCAAAGAATCATAATATAAGTATATATATATTTGAACATCTAATGACACATGAAACATAAATAATACCTATTGGCATGTCTATTCTCATAACATCCCTTCTTAGAGATTACTAAGGGAGAACACCATGAGAGGTTGACTCTATGTATTATGAGCCTCATATCTTTGATATCTTGTATCATCTACGTCTTCTCATAAAATAATACCCTACCATAGAACATGTTTTTTTCAGGAATAATGACATAGAATCTAAAGTATCTCATCATATCATGGAACTATTATGTTATTTTGAAAAGCCAAGTATCATTTGTACAATATCAAATACACTATCACATAGGATAATTACTAGGATGTGATCATAAACAATATTATATTCTAACACCACGAAAATAAAATATAATCTAATATACATGGTTAGTTTTTTTAGGTTAACACCACCTCCAACCCACAACCCTACTCTAACACCAACCCCATCACTTGAGTCACTATTAAAACCTTGATTCACATCCAAAAACATCCTACTAGGATTTTTAGATTCTCATATTACCGATTTGAGTCTTAATTCTTTAGATGTTTCCTACTCTAGAATGAAAATTTCAAACATCCCCTAAATCACACAACCCACAAAGACACAGGTCAATACAAAAAAAAAGTTATTCTCCTATTATATAGTGAGTAGAATAGTTCCCTTGTTTTCTTTTTTTATAAATTATCATTAGTTATCCATCCTTTCATTAAATAGTTTCTAATTTTTCTTTTGATTGGGATTTACTTCCAATTGAATGTAACTTCAATTCCAAAGTAACAAAATTAAGTTTCACTCCATTCATTTAAAGTACCTAATTATTCTTCATATCATCTCTTATAAGTATATTTTTAGCATTTTCCATTATTTTCATAGCTTTATCATTGAAAATGTAAATGGTATCATCAATTTTTCCTTTAAAATTCTTCAGAATGTTCATATTTCTAGACATGTGGGATGAGCACAAATTTTCTAGAATCCATGTGATAAAATTGTTCATTTCATTTATAAATATTTAGACTATGTTATCTTTATCATCTTAGTTTCCTCCCATGATATACTAGGTTGATTTGAGACAATAGTTATTCTCTTGTTATTCTTTTCAGCATAAGCAGTGAAATACTCCTCCAATTATTCAACTTCAATATAGAAGTAAAGGTTTCAAAAAAGAATTATTTTCATCTTCCCTTTCCATTCTTTTAAAAATTCCATATATGTCTTTTTCATTCATTGTCTTCATATAATAAATAATATTTTAACGAAATTTAGAAAAATAAAAACAATATCTATAGAGGTAATTTCTTTATTGAAGTGTAAGAAATGTTTTGTTTCTTCTATGTTGGATTTGGAGTTCTTTACCATTTAGCTAACCCTGTTCATTACCATAATATGTAATTTGGGTGCCTTGGTAGCCAAAAAAGTATTACTTAATTAAGGGTAAATATTATAACTTTCACACCACACGTTATTCTCCTTTGAGTAGTCTCTTGGTTTTTCAACAATAATTAATTGTTGAAATTATCTTTAACCTTTTTTCTTTCCTCTACCCCTTTTATTCAGTACACTATATTTAAAGTACCCATCCTAAAATTAAGTTTTAATTTACCCATTTTATTTGGTAATTGATCATTTAAATCATGTTTGACACTCTTTTCCCCCAATTTAATTTATTTCATTGAATTATTAATCTATGAATCGTCTACATTACCGATTCTTCATAGAACCACATTTATTCATTTTGAATTAAAATTTTCTACTCAAGGTAATGAATTATTCCTCAAGGAATTTGATCCTACTTCTGCCTTCTTATATATAAGTATTAAGGTCATTAATTAATTTACCATTATCTGTATTCTTTATCTAGAAATAAAAAACTTCTCTAGAAATTTCATTAGTAGTATTTTGATCTTCCATAATTTTATTTATTTTATCTATTTTATATTCAATTTTTTCACTGTAAGTTATATTTTCCTTCAAAAATACGCCAATTTTTTATTATTCATCATTTTTACATCAATCACTTTAGGGAAACTTTCATGTTTAATTATGAGAATGGTGAGTCCTATTTGGTTTATATTATTCCTAAATTTCATATTTAGATATATCAATTATCTCCATTATATAATCTTTTGAATAATTCGTAAATTTAGAATTTAAATCCTCAAATCAAACCACATTATCTTCATCATCTTGTAAAACCAAAGCCTTTCTTTGAATATTTCTTCCAAATTTGATTATAGATTTTATGTTTTTCTTATGGAGAAATTTATTTTACTGATTTTATAATTTTTGGGATGTTATATCTTTATAAAACAAACATATAATCCTTATATAAATGTGTTCATCCTTTCTATAATTGAAACAATCTAACAATCGGTTTCTTTCAAACCTTACTTAACTTCTCTTTTACTTTCCTTCCATGAGTGATAGGATTCATCACAGATATATTCTTCCATATATTAACTTTTATTATTGTCAAAATTTCCCTAGCCTTTAATTTCATATTCATTGGTGAATAACTTGATCCACCTTCCAACTCCGCATATATCTTAGAAGAAACCAACTACTTTTCAAACAATCAAATGAGATCTCCTCCAAATTTCATTCTTCAACTACAGACACCTTTGGATTATAAAAGGTCGTAATCTCCAAAATATTTTCTTCATAGTCCCAATACATATTATTTCATCACCCAATAATTGAATGGATCCAAAAAACCTCAATATGTGGTTCAATAATCCATTAATGTTTTCATTCAGATATATTTTTAAATGGATGCATCCAAGGTTCATATACAATATGATGCACTTGTGTACCAAAAATAACTATGCACTATATATGATTATGATATTTATATTAGGATAAATAAAAAACCAATTTTCACCCAATATTTCCGGATATCTATAAATTTATTCAAGATAGATAATAAAAAAATTGACACATAGGTCACTCATGATGAACAATAACAATATTCAACACACCATAGTGATGAGGGTGTTTTTCCTCAGCTTCAATATTCTTGTCCAATTCTATAACATCAATTAATAAACCTTACATAGTAAAAAGTCACCACAGAACTCCATATATGAAACAATTCCCTCCTCACACAAAACCATAATTCTCTTCAATTTCCCTAATATTCTTCTTTTTTATCACTTTGATTTGATCTTAGAAGAATATACTACTTTTAATGCATTATGTAAGAACTTAATTATCCTCCAAATATATTTATCATTAATGAATCAAATTCCCCATGAAAACTTATATCACTCAATGAACAAAAAACTTGTTCAAATCTTCAATATATTTATATATTTTATAAACCACGGTGTACTACACCTCACCAAAAAGTTGTTCGATTTGGTCAAAAAATTGACACCAAAAAACCACTTCCTTTGAATTAAAAATTACTAAAAATTAAAACTATTTCCATTTTATAAATCTATTTATAATAATTCACTAAAATGTGGTGGGCCCAAAAAAATGTGATTTTTGTCTTCTCAACTCTTAATGTTCAGCCCAGAAAAATATCCACTGTTATGCTTCCAAAATGAAATGTTACAAATTTTATAAAAACAATATACTTCAGAAACACCCATTTTATCTTAATTTATTATTTATTAAAAAACAATAAAGTTGTTATCATCACTAAAAAGATACCACCAATATATATTTATTTTTCTTTCCACATTTTCCATTGAACTACAACATAAACTAAGAAATGGTTTAAAATCACATGAACTATATATATTCTTTAAAAAAATACTAAATGGGAATGGTTTCTACGATGGTTAGGATATTAAAGGCTTCATAATAGTTATTAAGATCATGATTTTCACTACTCATTATGGTTTGGTTTTATCCACTTCGGAAAACATCTTCAAGCCTTGAAAAAAAATTTCCTCTCTTCTTAGAGATTTAAATAATGAAATATTTAATTGTTAAAACTAATTTTAAAGATATATATTCACAAAAAACACAAAACTATTTAACCAGGATTAATCAATTAATTCTTTTAAACCAACATTTTTCTGTTTGAGATCATAGTTTCTAGAATTCTTCATGACTTAGGTTCTAATAATAACCCATAGGGAAAAATTATCATTGTTTATAATTCATCAATATATATCATGGATTATTATAGTTCATGATTTTATAGTAATAATGAGATGATTTATAAATCATATATATATATGATGAGTCATCTCATTGAAATATAAGTTGTGAACTTATATTTAAAGACCCAAGATAATGAAATTTCATGGAATGTTTTATACAACTTTTTTGATTTCATTAAATTATAAAATGATTAATTTTTCTTATATATGATCATATATAGCTCTCAAACATGAAGGATTATGTACTTTGAGATCCATATTATTTTTTTCTTGAGTTTAATCAATATATAGTTGTTGAGTACACAATTAATCATGTGTTGGAGAATTTATAAATCAATATGGTATTGTTTACATATGAAACATGTAGACATAATTTAATGAGATTAATGAATTTTATGGTTATAACTAGATATTCACATGATATGTTGAAATATATGTTTTATTATTACCCTCAAGGTAATCATGATATATTATGATTTGACCATTATGTGAATAATTTTCCCATACTTCAAACGCATGCTCATTGTAAAGAAAAGGGGGATTATAATAATAATATAAGTTTATATGATTGATTAGATCAAACCAGACCCTCTTATGAATTGGGTAGTGATTATGTATTATTATAAACTACTTGTATATTGTAATATTTATATACTATCATCAATGTTATTCAGGGTTAAAGTGATCACATGGAGATAAATGAATATATAACAATTTATTCTTTGCAATTGAATAATGTTGGACTAGATTATTCAATTGTTAAATTTATTAATTCACTAGAATATGATGTTATTTAATTATATTTTTTGTATAAAATAATGTTATTTATTTAAATTATATTTAAATGAATATATAAAATCATATTTATTTAAATTCTATTTAAATAATTACAAAGGGAGAAAATAATTTACATAAACCTTAATATCATGCAAATAAACTTCACTACACATTACTAGATGATAGTTTGAAATTCAACCCCAATATGCATTGTGATATTCATATACTTATAATTAACTTTTAAAATATAATTATTATAGTATTTTTATATCTAGATTAATTAATATGAGACTTTAATCATTGACCATTAAAATGGAAAAGATATTATCAAGGTGATCTAAATTTAGATGTTCATATTACTCAACATGCATGATCCCTATATTATTTCATCCAAGTTTTCTAAAGATTTTATATTTTATACATTCTGAATAAATTAGTCCAAACCCAATAAATATATCTATTTTTTTATCTATAAATTTTGTTATACATGTCATAAAACATATATATATATATATATATATCACACACACTGATAATATTAATCTCTCTTAGGTCAGAGTTCTACAAATAGATATTGAATTCAAAGAGGTATTAGGTATGAACATTGATATTCATTAAATTTTATAGGGTTACTATGATAATATTATAAAAATAAATCTAGTGTTCTATGTAAAAAATTAATTTAAAATATTAGTTTCATTCTCAAATCCTATTACAAACAAGCCCCCCCCCCCCACCCCCCCTGAGTCGATCTTTAGAATATTTACAAACGATTCGATAATATTGATCTTGAGGTCACCCTCATGAAAAAATAGTTTTAATTATTTTTTTTAAAACCTATGGTTCAACCCTAAAATGTTAAAATATTTCAGGAAAACTTGGTCATAATCTTGATTTTTTAGGTTCTTCAAGTCAATTCTTAATTGTACAGTTTTTAGGTTATCTATAGAATATAAAGGCATTCAAGAATTCCAAAAAATTAAAGGATTTTAGGTCACCTTAAAATGTAAGACTTTTATACCACCCTCAATGTTAAATTATATTTAGTCCACACAATTAAATTCAATTCAATGTTATAAATATGTGTGTGTGTTATAAAGAAGTCATATGCAGTAAATCAACAAAATATGTCATATATTAAGAGAACATGCATGTGCTGTATATTAACTTGATGTGTGTGTGTGTGTGTGAAATACATTAATATTAACATATATATAATTTAATATAATAATATAAGTAGATAATGGTATAAAACACAATAATAAACAATGTTTTATATGTTAAAAAACTAATATATTTTACACACACATGTTATATAAACACATATAATACATATATATAAGACATGTATTTTAACACAAAACAATATATATTTTGTGTGAAGAGAACAAATATATGTTTTGTAAAAACAAAACATGTATATATTATATTAACATGGCATGAAACATTTTATTTCTTTAAAAACTCTAAAATATCTACTAAAAATTATCATTCAGTTTTTTAAACATAAAATATTTTTTATATGCTTAAACTTTTTAATAAAAAATTTAAATATAAAAAAAGATTAAAAATAAATTTTTAAACTCATAATATGTTTTTATGTCTAATAAAAATATATTTTATATATAACTATTTATATTAATAGAATTATATATTTACATATCATTAATTTTTTATTAACATATGTTACATATGTTCAATTAACATATATTATGTATATTATATTAACATATGTGCTATATAGAACTATATATTAACAAAAATGTAAATATGTTCAGTTAATATCTATATATATATATTTCTATATATGTTATCCTATATATATAGAAACCCATGCATGTTATGTTAACATATGTTATATATATTTTATTAACATATGATATAAAAAATATATAAAAAATTAAATGTTGACATGTGTCAAATAAAATACATATAAATATTTATAAACATATATGATCTATATTTATTAAATAAAAACCATATATATCAAAAATATATTAAAATTAATAACATATGTTATGTCCTAAATAGAAAAACATATATTTTAGAATCTATTATGGAATATTAGGTTACATGAAAATAAAAAAAATGAATCTATTTATAGATTTATTTTATTTTTATAAAAATAAGTGAGTATAAAATATTTATAGTAAATTATTGATAAATTTATTTGTTATTTTTATTTACTAGGAGGTCCAAAGGTTTCATATTTTAAAATATAAATTAGATCTCCTCATAAAAAAATTATAAATTATCTTCTTTAATCACACTATAATTATTTTTTATGGTTATTTTGATCCACTAACCACTTTAAATTTGGATCTGGTCAGTTTTTTATGTAATGTTTAATCAAATAAAAATAAAAAATAAAAATGATCTAGCTATCCTGTTTTACGTGGGGTTCCTAGATCCAACAAGGTTGAAATCTCTAACAATAATTTTATATTTATAATTAAATAATTTTAAAAAAATAATCTGTTATAAATAAATAATATTATTAACATCTGATGTCACAATTCCCATGGGTGGTAATTCTTAAGTGACCTATTCTCATGGGTAGTAATTATAATGAGCTTTATTTAACAAATTATTATCATTTTTATCATAATTGAAGATTCTAGCACTATGTATATATATATATGTGTGTGTGTGTGTGGTGATGGAATATATACTTTTGGAATATATACTGCATCGTACAACTTGTATCTTTATCATTTCTTAATATGTTGATTATAAATTGGTGCAGGTTCGTTATTGTCTTATCTAATATTGATAATAAACTTTATATCTAATTGGCACATCACTTTCTATTTTAAAATAATTCACATTTAAATCAGTATTATTATCTTGATTTTCAACACATTACCATTATGAGATCAACTTACCTAAATAATTTTAGTTAATCTTATAAGATTTATTTTCTATGGTGAATATGTCTATGTTTGGTTTCCTCTCTCTTGGAATCACTGAAATGAATTTTATATAATGTATTTCAAATGCCAAAATGAATCTAGATAAAAAATTACTATATGGTACACTCAAAGTGAATAATAATGAAACAACAAAATACCCTGTAAAAATTACATATATTTCTATTTAATTATCTCCAATTTAAGTGTCTATAATAATACATAAACTGATAAGAGAAAATGAAACCACCATAAGTTATTTAATGAAAAACAATGATATTTGAATATGTCAAGACATGTTGAAATTGAATTTCATTAGTTTGGTATGAAATTTTATTGGTTGTTTGGATATTTTATGATAAAAAATTATTGATCATTATCAATAATCAATTCATGTGATGAAGATAGGTATTGAAGAGAATTTAATTTATCAGACAATGATGTATTATAATGATGTGGTAAATATTACAACAATTGTCTTTATTACACTTAAGTTCATGATTTATTACATAGGAATAAACATAATACAACCCAAATGAATGAGAAGACTCATGTATTTGGGTAATTAGTTACATTATATAACAACTTAAAAATAGGTGGTACATATGCATTATTGAAAACTTCCTTAACATGCTATTAATATTCCATCGTTCATAAATTTTATTATGATAACTTTGGGGTGTACATAAGAAAGGGGTGAGCTATAATGCCCAATAGGGGAATAAATATAGCATAAAATGAAGGATGTAATAAACTTTAGACACTAGGAACTTCCATGGGATATAAATTGTTGATAACCATTAACATGAACAATGAGGAATAATATAGTATGATAATATAAAGGAAACATAGGAATGTAGCAACAACTTTAAACATGACATCACAAGAATAATTCAATGTTAAACACTGAGATATAACAAAAAACATTATTAGTATAACCTCCTATCAACCATGACTTTAATATCATGATATTAAAATATTACCTAATTCATTGTAGGGCTATCTGGATTCACTCATCATAATCATGTCATATACATGCATATGTTTGACACATAGATCGTATAAGAGAAGAACATTTTTCATCACATTTAATTACACAATCATGGAGTTTAGAAAAAATATATGGAAGTAAAAAAAATAAAAATAAGTATAGTTATTTCTATATGAATATCCTTGAGTGGAAATAGCAATGTTATTCAAAACACAATGGGTTGGTGTGGAAAAATTGCAATGAAATTTCGACAACATAATGGTAGAACTTTAAGGTTCATAAAATGATTTAATATGACGGAAAGGGGTCTATAATAATTTGGAGATCAAATGAATAGTAATATGGATCTGTAAAAACATATCTTGACATTAGTAATTGAAAATAAAAGGCATAAAATGAATAATATTATTGAATAAAGTGGATAAAGAGAGGATCCCTTACTAAATTTCAGCATAGTAATGACTTAGGTAAATTCTATAATGAGACTAGATAAATGATATATCATTATTAATACATAAGTTGGATAGTATAGGTATCTTTATATAGTCATGAAAAAATATCCAAGTTATATTAAAAAAAATACAAAGAATGTGTTTGAATTTAAAAGAAGAGATAGAGGTCACTTACCTTGGGAGGGTGATTCCAAAAGCTTGGGAGTACCTTCTTGAGAGATTGGGGGAACCTTGGGAGGAATCTATAGAGGTGAGGGAAGAGTATGTATGTGATCCATGTTTTTTTAGTAAAGAAGAATAGGAGAGATTAGGTGGGTTTATATAGGAAAAGAGAGAGGAGTTCTTTATTATTTTCTATACATAGCTTTTGCACTCCATATAATAATGTAATAAAGACCAAAAAACTTCCAATGGTTTTTCCCATGTTTTCTACCAAAGAGGAGTTTTTTAATTATTTTTTATGTATAAGTTCATATGTTAATAAAATATTATACTTGTATATGTGTAAGTGAGTCATGTTTATATAGAATTTATTTTAAAAGCATAAAATATAATATAAGTCATGGAGGATTCATAATGGATTTATAAAATTAATGAAATAACCTAAAAACACAATATTTTAAAGGACAAAAATATATTTGGTAATTTATCCCATTTATATCATTTTTTACATCACTTTTGGTTCAATATGATATTAGGATACACATTGTATATTTATACAATATTTAAATTTCACCCATAAATTCGACTATCTTAAAAATTACCAAAATTTTATTATTGGGTAATTTTGATGGGATAATTCCAAAAAAATATTTTATCATAATAATTTTTTAAATATGTGATTTTTCACTTTTAAATCAAGAATTGTGATTTATTGAGAAAAGATTGGTTTTTTGACAATAACAGTTTTTGAACCCTTATAAAAATTACATTTGAATTAAAAATAATTATATTATAAATTATATTTAATTAAAATTATTTACATTTATTATTTTATTTAAAAATAATTTATTTTAAAAAATTATGAATTCATCAAAAAGTAATTTGTTAATTGGAATTTTATATTATAAAAAAATATGATTATTGTTTTATCATATTAAAATAAGAACCATTTATAAATTAACATCAATAAAAAGTAAATATAACCATTATTATATTGAAAATAAAATAAAAATATTCATATTATTAGGTTCATGATATATATCCCTTTATTACACCAGCAATCACCCAAAGGGTAAGGTGCGTGATGGTGATATTTTCATGGTTTGGTTTGGAATACATGGTTTGGGTCATCATCTTGATGAACTTGAACTTCTCCCATAAATAATTTTTTGTCATGGTTTAGTTATTGGATCTCAGCTTGGGATTCGTCAAGGGAAAATATCAACGATGTCATCTCCCTCTGAATCTTTGATAAATGGGATTCATAGTGAATGATCCTATTAGTTGAGGCCATCACTTCCTTTTTCTGTGTTAATTGGATTTATCAAACCCTTATATTCATACTAATCATATGATCATTGTTAAATGACTATATTATCAATGATTATGATTATTAATAGTATTTTAAATCTAATAGGATATAATATTCCAAATAAGTGAATAAGTTTTCTATAACCATAGTAGGGAATTTAATAGAATCAAAAAGGATCTTTTATTTAAAAAAATCCAGGTCGTTACAATATTCCCTCCATACAAAATTTTCCACTTGAAATTTTAATTTCACACACTAAAACAGATGAGGGTAATTATATTTCACCACTACCTATAGTTCCCACATTTCTTCTTCAAGCTTTTAGTTTCTCTATGTCACTTTAACAAAGTGAATTATATTATTTCATAGAACTTTTTCTCTATGTTCTGAGGTCCTCACAAGATTATCCTCGTCTGAAAGATCATTATCCAATGGTACCACCTCTAGATTCAAAACATGACAGGGGTAAGTTATTTTCTTCCTCAATAGGGATACGTAGAACACATCATGGACTTGAGATATATTATGTGTGAGTTCTAGTCAATAGGACACCACACTAATGTGGTCATGGATTCAAAAGGGACCAATATATCTTGGAATAATCTTTCCCTTCATCACATATCTCATTAATTAATTCCTTATTGATATGTAGAGGAATACCTTATCTCTAACCTCAAACCCTAGGTCTTGTTTATGATTGTCTTCATAGATATTCTATTGACTCTCAGAATCCCCAGGGTGCTACTAAATTTTCTTGAACTTTTCCACCATTTCCTAAACCATTTATGACCCAAAATTTCACCTTCACTAACTTCATCCTTGTATGTAGCTTTTCATTACCTCTTCCCATAAAAGGATTCATAGGAAGCCATTTGGATGCATGAGTGTAAATTATTATTTTATAAAAACTTGACCATAATAAGATTTTGATCCCATCCTCATTTTAATTTCATTTATCATGCTCTCAATATGAGCTCAAGTTTATGGATAGTCTTGTTAGATTTTCTATCAGTTTGAGGGTGATAATCCATGTAGAAGTTCAAATCATTATTTGGATCATGTGAGAGACTCATCCAAAAAATTGAGGTAAGCCTTGTAACTCGATCAGATATAATCGATACTGGTCTTCCACATAGCCTCAGCACTTCTCTAATGTATATCCTTGCATTTTGATGAAGTGATAAGTCCACTAAAATTATAATTAAGTGAATAGTTATTTAAATATGATCTATTATAACCTATATGAAACTATTTACACTTGATGTCTCCAGAAGACTAGTGAAAAATTCCATGGTTTTATATTCCCATTTCCATGTTGGTATGGGTAATAGATCCATCATTACCTTTGATTCTTATCTTATGTCATTCACTTAATGAGATATAAGATTCCTATATGTATAGTTTATAATATCTTTCTTCATATTTCCCAACTAATATTTCTTGTAGAGATCATGATACATCTTTTTACTTCCTAAGTGGATAAAGAGGTTTATCTATGTGAATCATCTGTAAGTTAGTCATTTTACTCATAATTTTATGGTAAACATAGTAGTTTCCCAAATCATACAAATACTTCTTCATTAATTTTTAACTTTAAGGATTTTAATTTTCTTATAGCTTCCACCTTATTCTGAATCTCTAAATCATCTCTTTGATATTACATTATCTTCACTAGAAGTGATGGTTGAGAAATAATTTGTGAAAGTATTAATTATATTCCTTACTTTATGGTTCCCACGTACATCCTTTTCACGTCTAGGATATTGTACCATTATCAATTCTCATCAATGATAAAATTATCGAATCCTTTAAACCTAGAGAATATACAACTTTATTTTATTTCCTATAATGCTAGTGGATTGAGAATTCACAGTCCATAATTAGTTCTAAGAATCTATTCTAGCGCATATTTAGCTCATTTTGGGTGAATATATACTTAAATATCTTTTCATCCATATATATTTTACACTTATCCCCATAGATATAATGCCTCCATATTTTAAACATGAATATTACTTTAGCCAACTCCAGATCATGTGTTAGGTGGTTTTTTTCATGAAATTTCAATTTCCTTAAGTCAGGGATATCACTTTTTCATTCTACATTAGTACACAACCCAATACCTTCTTCAAAAACATCATTATATCATAGAAATTGTTCCCCACTTGTGGGTATCACAAGTAAAGGATCAGTGAAAGGCTATTTTTTAACTCCTTGAAGTTCTATTCACATTAATTATTCCATATAACTTGAATCCATTCTAAGTTATCTTGGTTAAAGAGTTTTTCAATCATGATAAATTTCTCATAAATTGATAATATTACCCATCTAATATAAGGAAAATATATATGTCATAGATTTTGGAATCATTAGTCATTTGGTAACTTCTATCATTGAAGGGTCAATAGATATCCCTTTGTTGGTGATAACATAACCCAATAATGAGACTTCCTTCAACCAAAACTCACATTTTATATACTTTTCATAAATCTAATCCATTTATAAGGTCTTTTTCTAAGTTCTCAGATGATCCTGATGATCCTATTTTATTTTAAATTATATTATAATATCATCTATAATTACCTTGTTAATATTTTCAAAGTAATATATAAATATTTTATTTCTCAAGTCCATGATGATTTATAGATCCTTAAAAAATATTAATGGAATTACTATGAACTCATTGTTCCCATAACTTATATGTAAATTAGTCTTGTGGATATCCTCCTTCTTCACCCTTAATTGATAATACCTTGACCAAAGATCCCCCAAAGAGAAGTACCATGATTCATGTAGATGATCAAACAATTCATAAATTTATGTTAGAGGAAACATTGTATTTATCATGATCTTTTTAAGCTCACAATAATTAATGAAAAGGCACATTGTCCCATCCTTATTCTTGAATAAGAGGAATGGAAAACCCCACGGTAAATCACATGGGTGTATGAACCCTTTACAAGGATTTTCCTATAGTTGTTTCTTTATCTCCTCAAGTTACACAAAATCCATTATATATAGAGTTATGGATAATAGAAAAACCCCAAGTATAAGATCAATTGAAAAATTATCCTCTCGTATAAGAGGAAGACCAGGAAATTATTTGGGAAACACATTACTGTATTCCCTCAAAATGTACATGTATTCAAAAATTATCTTTTCTTATACTCAATCATTTAAGCTATATATGTTTTCGATAAGAAAATAATATACATGCTTGATATACTTGTGATAAATAATATCCATCTTTTTCGATAAAATTGTATAGAATTAGAGGATGATTCTGGACATGGAGAGTGATTTCCTTCTCAGGTAAATTTATGTTGGATCTATATAATGAAAGTCAATCCATATCTATAATTTCATCAAAATACACTAAATGGGGTATCATAAGTTCATCTAGCAATTTTAGCCAAAAAATATTTATAAGGGAAGAGTTATATACATGGGATGAAATAATTTCCCTATATGTCATTTTCACCAATAGTTATACTCACATTCCTTGTGTTTGTGTCTTAATATTTGTTCTAAACTTTTGTGATTTCAAGTAATGAATATAACAAGAATAAAAAGGTACATTTACTATTATTTAATGAATAACTAGAATACCAATCACTATTTCATTGTTAGGATCCACCTGATAAATTTGGATGGAATATTCTTTCCCTTTATAACTTGGAAGTTGTTGGTGTTGATTTTCTCTGAAAACCCTTGGTATAGATAAGTGGATCACATAGTATTATTATTCCTTGTAGTTGAAACATTAGAAAATAATATTATGGATTATAGTAGAGTTACCCTTTTTCATTACATTGGTGGGTTTTTCCCATTTGAAATTGTTATCTATATTCCCTTCCATTCCATACCTAAATCATTTCCTTATCCACTTCACAAAATTTACTGGGTGATTCTTTCCACAATTTTGATATGTGGGATACTGAAATTTCTTACAAATATTATGTTTCTCTATCACACTGACAAAGTTAAGCTCCACTTTCCTCCTCTAATCTCAATGAGTCCCTTGAGATTCACTTATCTCCATTTCAACTTTCATGGTAAATCATTCAATTTCATCTTAGTTATCAAAGTCTCTAAATTATATAGATTTATATAGACTCGGTTTTATCCCACCAATGAAGTGGTAAAATTTTCATTTATGGGTAATGAAAAATCTATAGGCATATAATTCATGTATTTTAATGTTTTCCTTGAACACCCTAATGTATTCATTGTATTTTTTCTTGTGGGAAAGGAAATCAATTTCAATTTTAAGTTATAGTGTGTGAGAATAATATTTAATAAAAAAATATTTTCCCGAATTACTTCCACACCATCTCTTTGAAATCTTCCTTAGGATCCATATTATTGATTAACGTCTTCCAATGTTTATATTCTCCCCCTATATGATAACTAGGAAATATAACCTTCCCTTGTTTGGAACATTAAAGGATGGAGAAAATCTTCTCAATAGAGTTGATTCATTGTTCAATAATTAAGGGATCAAATGATACATTGAAAGTTGTAGGCCTTTATCGTATAAAGGTATCATGTTTAGATTTTTCTTTCTTAGGGGTATTTAGTAATTTCTCCTAATTAAGTTTTTTATTCAAAACCTAATAAAACTGAGATAGTATCATCAAAGAGATCGTGATTCCTTATATCAGGTTGGGAAACTCATTTTTTGTAGTCATCACATCTCCCTTCACATTGGTTGTTTACTTGATTCCTCCTTTTTCAAGCCATTAACTAGAATAAAGGAAGAATTAGGGATGATAACTTCTAAACTATTAAACACGCAAATGGGAATCCAATAAAAATAAAGGGATAACATATAGATGACATTTATTCCTTAACTTATTAATTTATGGGCTTCAATATATGTTATCCATGATCTATTTCCTAATATAGACACTTATGGTAATTTATTCCTCTAATAATGGTTTGTAATGAGATTTTAAATTTACCAAACCATAACCCACAGGGCTGTCAAACCATTTGTGTATGAAGGCCCATTATTGGGAATCAGGTGATGATTGAGTCTAGCTTAATGTGCCCATTTAGGGATTGTTACCCCTAGGTACCTCTATGTTAGAGCCACATCCACATGAAGTATCCAAACAGAGATGTATTTTATTGGAAACCACATACTCTGTACATAAAAAATATTTTTGGATGTTTTCCTTAATTTATTATTGTCTTTTAAGGATTCCACTATAGTTTCTTAACCTTAATCCGAAAAGTAACTAGACTTTCCTCTGATACCAATTATGACAACCATTATGTTCATTACAAATCACTTCCTAATTTATCACATTTTAATAAACATAATAAAACCTATAATATTTATTTTGGTAATTAGGTACATTACATATCAATTAAAAAATTGGTAGTACATCAGAATTATTGAAAACTTCCTTAACATGCTCTTAATATTCCACTATTCTTAAAACTACATTGGATAAGCTAGGGACATACATAAGAAAGGGGTGATCTATAAATTCCAATAATTAAATAAAAAATACATAACATTAAAAAATTAATAAATCATAGAAATTAGGAATTTCCATGGGATATAAAGGGGTGAGAATCATAAACACGAATAATGAGGCATGATATAGCATGATAACCTAAAAGAAACAAGGGATGTGGAAACAATTTTAAACATGATATTTGAAGCATAAATCAAGGTTAACTACTAATACATAATAACATAATGTTCCTAGGATAACCTAAAATTCACCATTCATGTAATCTCATGAGACTAAAACATTACCCAATGCATTGGAGTGCTATCTAGGTTCACCCATTATAATCATATCATCTGCATGCATAAGTGTTTTACATACACTATATAACATAAGAATATATTTCATCCCATTTAAATACAAAAAAATGATTGTAGATTTTTTAAATGTAATTATCTGATAAATGAATCATTTTTATATCTAGGTGAATATCCTTGAGTGGAAATAGAAACGGTATTCACAATATAATGGTTTGTTATGGAAATAACATAGTGAAATTTCGGCAGCATAACCATAGTGAATAGAAGTTTATAAAATGGTTTAATGTGATATAAATGGGTATCACATCATTTGGAAATAAAATTGATATTAATTGGGATTTTTAAAAACATATTCCAACATTATAAATTGTAAATAAAATGTGAAAAATGAAGAAGATTCTTGAATAAAGAGGAGAAAGAGAGGATCCCTAACAATATTTGGGTATAGTAATGGCTTAGGTAAATTCTATAATGATATGGGATAAATGATATATCATCATTAGGAAATAAATTTTATAGTATATGGATCTTTATATGGTCATGACAACCAAACAAATTGATATTCATAAGGCTAAATACAAATACAGTGCTTGAATTGAAAAGAAGGGAGATAGGTCTCTTACCTTGAGAGGGTGATTCAAATAGTTTGGGAGGATATTATTAAGAGATTTGGGGAACCATGGGAGGACTATAGAGATTTTAGTGATGATTAATAATGTGATCCATGGTTTTTTAGTAAAGATTAAGGGAAGATTTGTAGGTTTTATATAGAGAAAAAGAGGGGAGTTATTTTTTATTACCTAATATTAGGTTTTTGACTCATTATAATAAATTAAAAAAACCACAAACAATATCATTGTTATTTATAATTATCTATGAAAAATAATATTTTTTTAAAATTATTTTATAATTATATGAGACTAAATTAGTAAAATATTACCCTTGGTGATGTGGAAGAGTTCCATGTTGATAAAGAAGTGATTTTAAAACCATAATACGTAATATTGGTTTGGAGGATTCGTAAAAGATTTATAAAATTAATAAAATAAAATTAAAATACGTTAATTTAAAGTGGAATAATATATTTGTTCTTTTATACCATTTATATTATTTATTATATCACTATTGGGTCATTATGATGACGTAATACACATCATATATTTATACAATTTTTTTTTCTTAAAAAGTTGACTCTCAAAAAATGATGAAAAAATCATGGTTGATTATTTAAAATTTTCTAATTCTAAAAATAATATTTATTTTATCAAAATAATCTTCTAAATATTTTACTTTTTACTTTTAAAACAATAATCAATATTTATTTTTAAATGTTGGGTTTTTTTACAATAATGGTTTTTGAACAATTATAAAAATTACATTTTAATTCATAAAAAAATTATTATCATTTATATATAATAAAAATTAATTTATTTTATTATTTTATTAAAATATAATTTATTTTTAAAATTCATGAATTCGTCAAAAAATAATTTCTTAATTGAAATTTCATATTACAAAAAAATACAATTTGTGTTTTATCGTATCAAAAAGAAAAACCTTTTATAAAGAAACATAAAAAAGAAGTAAATATAACTATTATTCTATTGAAAATAAAATATTTATACTCTTTTTATTAGGTTATTAATAAATATCCCTTTATAACACTAGAAAAACCCCTAAGAGTAAGGTTTGTGATGGTGATATTTTCATGGTGTGATTCGACATACATGGTTTTTCTTGTGATCTCGATGTGCATGTACTTATATCATAAATCATTTATCTTTTTATTTAGTTATTGGATCTTATATTGATAATGGTCAAGGTAAAATATTACTGGTGATATCTCCCTTATAAGCTTTGATAAATGGGCTTCATATGGAATGATCCTACTGATCGAGGTCATCACTTCCTTTGTCTGTGTCAACTAGATTTAACCAAAAGCGATATTTATACTATTCATATGATCATTGTTAAGTTAATATATTTTCATTGGTTTCATGATTAACGGTATTTTAAATTTGATATAATGAAATTTTCTAAAGAAGTACACATTTTTTTATAACTATAATAGGGAAGTTAATTTAACCAAAAGGAAGATTTTATTTCTAAAATTTCGGTTCATTACAATGAATTTTTATCACTTATTTATTTTTAAAACAAGAAGGCATTAATCCTAATGATAATGGAGAAATTATAATGAAGTGGATATCATATTATTTTTTAATTGTCATTGTAAATTTTGTATTTTTTTATTTTTTCTTTTATTTTAATATATATATATATATATTTTATAATAAATTTATTTTATAAATCACTCTATCATGATTAATTCCCATGTTAAAAATATTTGTTTCATTAACAAAGTCATGACACATATGATTCATAAATATGAGAAATATTTTATCAACCTTTAATTGGGGAGTTCACATATGAATACATTAATCGATAGTGTGAAATTAATAAAATACTCTTGAATAGAAAATGTGTCAACCCATTTGTATAAATGTTTTTATAAATAATGATTATTTTAATATTAGTCTAAAATAAATATATTGAGATTTAAATATATTTATGAAAGTGGATATCACATTGACATTATATATAAAGGAATTTTTTGATACCTTTATATAATAATTACTAATAATGAGTAAAAAGGAATTTAAGATAAAATTTTGAGGTTTAATTTTTGTTATACAATGTGAAAATATGTACATTAAAATCAAATATTACAAACCATAATTTTATCATCCATGATACATTCATTATTTGAAAATGTCATTTGGTTCATATGGGATCAATTGTGTTTTTTTCAGTTATTAAATTTTTACATGGAAATCCATTGGTTGATAAAAATATTATTGTGCCTAATGATTTATCAGGAAATACATCTATTTAGGGAAATTAATTACAAGACCATCACCATAGAATGATGGGATAGAATCCATTCTATTCTTAGAAATAATTCATTATTTTATATGTGGTCTTAAACATCCACTATGTGTACTATTTAGGTATATTATTATTTTTATTTATCCACCTACTAAGTTAACATATGTGTGCATATTATCAACTCGTAACCTTAGATGTTAAAGATTACCTACACAAGCAATAATATTAATGGAATAATTCTCATGTTTCTCAATTAATGATATTAAAATTGATATGACTAGTGAATATTTATCCCATGATTTCAAAAATTATTTTATCTCAATTATAATAACTATTGAATATATTTATATTTCTCTTCACACTGGAAATTGTTTAGCTTAATCATTTATGAAGTGTTTAAAACTTATTTCTAGGCTACTTTTCGTGAAAACATAATTACTCAATTCAACGTGGTGATGGGTAATTTTTCATGCACCAAAATTAATTCAAATAAAACAATCTAGTTACTGTGAATATTACCCTTTTCAATTTAATTCAAATAAAACCATTATGTTATCCTGAATGTAACCCTTTTGATTTATTTTTTGGTTATAAGCTCGATATTTCCCACTAAAATTATATTTTAGTGTTGTATATGAGAAAGTATCACCACACAATGAACCAAAATGGGACCCCCAATAATATTGGGGATTTATAGTGGATTTGAATCTCCCTCAATTATAAATTATCTTTGACTGTTGATAAAAGATAAATTTATATCAAAATTTAATAATTTTCATTTCTATGAATATATTTATCATATATTATAGGGTAAAAATAAAATAATATCAATGGAAATATCATGAAAACAACATCATTATTCCATCATGTATACATAAAAATATGTGTAAATGAAAAGTTCAGAATATCGTCAATTTTAAAATTATAGAAAATAAATTGTTTGACTCATTTAATGATTCAAAATATGTTACAAAATACAATATAATCATTGTAAATACACTAACACAAAAATATATCCTAGAATAATAATCTAATGTTTCATGAAATAATTATTTTAATTCACACTTAATGTTTTGTCACACATCTCGATTGTCAACACCGAGGATAGACCATTCCCAAATGGTTTTCAAGCTGATGATGTCATAGGACCTCTGGCATGCCACTATATATACATGAGGCTATGAAATAACAATGTGAGTCTGTAACCAACATGGCGAGACTATAATCTCAGTATCATGACACACAATAATAGATAAATAACATGGTCAATACAACATTGGATTAAGTTCATGAATTTATAGTTAAGGGAAAACCATCAATAACATGAATTTATAAACATTTTGTATCAAATGGATGCATGCTAAACATATATAAACTCCATAGAGAGATCTCCCACTTAGATAATAGCATATATGATCAATATAAACAAAATTATGCTTTATAATTGACTACAAAAACCCAAGTATCATCCTTGGTTTTGACTCCCAACATTCATCTAACTACTCCATTCAGATATCCTATATAACCTAGTACCTGAAATTCAAATGTAAGGGTTCGCACATGCACAAGGGTTACCATGTATGGTGTGAGAAAAAAAATCAGTAGTTAACCACAATTTAATTTTTCATATATGTCACATGATAAATTATATATATGCATAGAAAAATAAAAAATAAACAAAATACACAAAAATACCCCCTAGTTATCATGTTCCAATCAGGACACCACAACACATAACTTCTCCAAGTAATTCTAGAAATGTATTTTTCATTATCATGCCACATAAAAAATACAATTGATAACGGATTGACACTTATCTGACCTCATATATAGAAAATCCATTATAGAAAGGCGTAATGTAGCCAACCCCATACCTAAAAAGTACCACTTCTTATATGAATCCCATCAATGAAAGGAATAATATAGTCACTCTTAGGATTAAAGAGAAGTTATGGATCCTATCAATAAATAATGATCCTCCCAACACAAAGTATTGTTGGATTTGGTAACCTATAACCAAATAATTTGTACTTTACATTTATTTCATATTCATAGATTTGAATATTTAGAAATATCTTATCACATATTGACTATTATGCATCATTATATTAATGTGATAATGTACTATAGTATCCATTACATTAAAAGGTTATAGTATCTCCCCGCTATGATTAGAAAATTGAAGTGTTATGATGATATTTTTAAACTATATGTCATATAGTTATATAACAACATCTTATAGGACACAAATGGATAATACTATTACGTTTTCGATATTAATAAAAGGATGAAACATAACCTCATGATTTTCACTCTTTTAAATATAAAATATGGGGAATTATGAGGACAAACCTACTAGTAGTAAATACACATGTATTCATGTCATTGTATATTCATGTCTAAAACATGTTTAATGATATTTATACATTAATATTATTATTAATTCATGTCATAACTCATGCACTTAGATGTATTTCCATAAATTGTGGAGACATATGTTCATGGTGAATTTGGTTGTGATGGGTTCTACAAGAATTGTAACACTATAAGATTTTTTGAAATATTACTTTTCAATAACCTTCATTTCTTTTATAACTTGTGTTACACACAACACTATGTTTTACCGAACCCCGATATTTTATTAATATTACCATTTAAACATGACTAAAATTACCTAGACATTAAAATTGTTGGTATGAATAATAATAACCAAATTTTAAAAATTAATTATAATGTTTTTAGTTAAATAAAATATTTTGACAAATAAGTACTTAATTTTTTGTAAAGTCATTATAAGCATTAGAAATACTTTTTTCCACAAAATTGATTTTTATTATTTCTTTGTGAAAAAACAATAAAATTATTTTTTACCACTTATATGAAGTGTATTTGAAAAAAATAACCAAAATTTTTGGAATCAAAATTTCAAAATTACCATATGGTGAAATTTTGAGAATTTTTAGAAAAAAATTAATTTTATGATGAATATGGAAAATCCCGATTTTAATTAAAAACAGACTTTTCATTTAATTAATTTATAAATTCCTTTTAATTTTAATATTGTTCTTAAATAAAAATTATTTCAATTATAATAGTATTAATTAAATTTATGTGTCACGACCAGTCCCCCAGGGCCCGTGTCGTGACATACCCCAAGCCCGCCTCCTGACGGCCAAGGGTTGGAAACTAGCGCTGAAGGTGTCAACATGAAAATGGGAGGAATTTTCCAGAGTACCTATGTGCACACAAAAAAAACCATTCCCCAAAGTTGAAAAAGTAAAAATGCATTCTACTAAACAACCACTGAGTAAAAGTACAAACTGTAGGTCTAATGGGCCAGAATACAAACCCAACAAAAGACGAACTGAAAATAGGAAAATACAAAGAACCTCTGATATTCATCAACTAGAAAAACCACCTAATGGGTAAGTATAGAGTAGCTTACGGAAGTCATAGAAGCATGTCCCGCCTTCCTGACCTCACTGGCCACCGTCCTGGTCCTGGTTCACCAAGTCCTCTGCCAAGTCATTGGTCATCTGCACAAGACACAACACGTGTGGGTGAAGTCCAGGGAGAGGTGAGTAACTAAATAATTAGTAGGGACCCTAAAAAAATTGGGTCTCACATAAATCCACAAAGGAAATCACAAAATAATGCACAGAGATTAGGGTCACTAGAGTCATCTCGATACGGGTATAACTTAAAGTGTTGGTAGCAAAACCAACAGTTGAAAACACTGAACATCAAACACTGCAAAGGCACTCATCTATGATGAGTCCTTTAGGATAGATAGGTTTCCTAGACCTATTCAATATCTGAGTCATGAATCCTTGCTGGGTAGCTGAGTCACAGATCCTCACTGATAACTGAGTCACGAAGTCTCACAGGGTAACCGAGTCATGCAGTCTTGTTGTTAGCAGAGTCACGGAGTCTCACTAAGTTACTAAGTCATGAAAACTCACTGTGTAGATAATTACCAATGCCTCTATAATAGATTTTTCACTGAGTCTCTCTAGGTATCTGAGTCACGGAGTCTCGCTGATAGCTGAGTCACAGATTCTTTTTGGGTAGTTGAGTTACGAAGTCTTGTTGATAACTTAGTCATGGAATCTCACTAGGTAGTTGAGTCACGAATACTCACTGGGTAAAATTCTGTTAAATCATAATTAGAGGATTTCAAAAGGACCAAACCTTGGCGTGGGTTCCAACACCATAGATGGTGCATCAATCGAACACACGGTCTTTGAGATACGTCCCTTTTTGTAAACAGGGGTCGGTTGTGTCCAGGCCCGGTCTGACTGGTTCGGACCAAACCGACCAACCCGACCTGAGGTCCCACATGACCTGATCCTTTCCATATAGACCATTGTCTAGGCCCATTGAGACCCACTATAATTGGATGAGATTACCTATGGTTCCAGTCTTCTTGGTCACCCAATGACCCAACTTTATCTGTCACGTCCAGCAATTGTGGGCCAGTCTCTTTTCCTAGCTCAGGCCACCGCATGACTCGGCGTTATCCCATCAACCCGGTCTACTAAAGAAGACTGGCTCAAAACATTTCATGGATGCTCAGTAGGCTTTTCCTGATAGGCCAGCCTGTCCGATTTCGCCCGGACCATCTTAGACGGTCTAGTTAGGGCATGTGCGGCCGGTCAGTTGGTCGCCCCCGTGTTCAGTACACGGCCCGCATGGAGTGGGCTAATCCTCTTACACAATGCTAATATGAAACCATGTCTAGCTAGATATTATGGCCCTCCTCTACCATGGAATTCACCGGGAGCACCGCCTCCGCAAATGTGGTCGACGAGGGCTAGCTGCTTCATCCCAAACACGGCGTCGCCACACCGGTGGCACCTTCTGGGGCCACAGGGTCCACTCCAGTTGTCCGATCTCAAATCCACCTATTCCTTCAGACCTCTTGCGTCCCCTCTGTCACTTCCATGGCATTAGATCTACCTTTTTCCATTTTTAGGATGTGGCCCTAAAGAATCCACAAGTAGAGGGTCATGGGCCTTGTTCGTCTCAGCCTGTGCCCTCCGTGTTAGAAGTTTAAAAAAAAGGGAGGCTTGAGATCATAGTTCTCTCAAATAATCATCAATCTCATTGCAAAAACTAAAATTTAAACACCCTCCTATAAGAAAAAAAAACTTTTTCGATCAACATATTTGTGGGTTGATCTGTGTTCGTTGTTTTAGAATAAGAATGAGGAAAACGTTAAAAACCCATACCTGGGTCAGATCATTCATTAGAAGTGAATAGTGTCGCTGCATTCAATATTCTTAGATCCTCTATTTATAGTCATTAGTAGATCATTGTTTGTGACAATCTATTTAAAGGGAGGTTTAGTGTTCATCGTCATCACCCACTAGAGCATTGAAGTAGAATCGGGATTGTGCCAACAATTCTTCGTTGTTTTATTGGCCATTAAAGGATGAACCATGAATTAGCATTCCTGTTATGTTTCTATTACGAATTCGTTATGCTATTTAATTTAATGAAATATTTTATTCAGTTTTTCTTTTTTGGAAAACCCTTGAGCTACAACGATTTCAAAATTATGAAAAATAAAATAAAACAAGTTTATTTTATTTTTAAATTTATCTTTAAAAAGTATGAAAAATAACTTTTTCCCTCGACCCACATTGGTCGAGGTTAGATCCATTCTATGTGAATCCCATAGTTCTGAGTTCAAAGTTTCCCTCGTATATTTTAATGGAAAACCAGTTTAAAAGTTAGAAAAACCAACTCACAAGTTTATTTAAATGAACCATAAAAATAGTTTAAAAAATAACTTTCACCGTCGACCCGCATCGGTCGAGGTTAGGCTCTACATAACGGTAAAACACCCTCATGATCTCAAAAGTACTCTTGGATTTCAAATTCAAGTTACCTTTTATGAGTTATATGGATTTTATAATAAAATAATTATTACTTAATTATTTTATTTATGGCCAAAAACTAATTTCCAATATTTCCCCATGTCAGCCAATGTTAGGATCTTCCTAAAGAAAGTATAGCCTCATGAGCTCAACGATTGTCTCGTATTTCCAATATGAGTCTCATTTCATGATTTATAATTATTTGAAAAATAAAAAAAATTCATAAATTTATTTAATTTATTTATTTACGTTTATTCTATTTTTGGGTTTTCTCACTAGAGGCATGCACTGACTATACTTTAGTCTCACCTAGGGTAAATCCTCCATCATGAACATAATGGTTTCGTCATATTTCTGATATGGGCACCCATTTAATATTTATTTCACATTTTCAGGAGAAGCACACACACGCGCTACTTATTTCTTAACATTTTTTAACGGATCATTCCGGGCACCTTAGGCCTCCAAATTGCTCTCCAAAACAATGACTAGTCTCAATATAATTTAATATAATAAAAAATACATGAAATTTATGATAAATTACAATAGTTCACTGTAATAAATTTTATGTTGAATTTTTATATAATAATTTTTAAAACTTTTGAACAATTTTTATTTGGAAAAACATTTTTCGTCGCATCTATGGGTTTGATTCTATATTAAATTATACCGGTTATATGAATTTGATTTTTTAAAATAGATTATGTATTTATAATAAACATAAATAATGTTATATAATAAGTTGAACTTAATTCTTTATGATAGTTAATAATAAAAATAGTAAGAAAAATTAATTATCACTGTTAAGGTTAAAATGAGTTTACCAGGGATTAACTAAAAATGATAAGGACTAAAATGGCCTAAAAATAGACTAGTTTTTATTTTCTGGACATATTTTGACCTTCTATAATCTAAATTTTGGTAATTTACCACTTTTAATCCATTTTTTGGGTGTAAAATGTGGGTATATTTTATAATTTTCAAAAGTTCTAGGTGTGTCATCTCCACCATGTATAAAAGGTAATCGAATCTCATCTTCAATTCAGTCTTCCAAATCCTTTTATTTCATCGAATACATACCCTAATACCTTACTTAATTCTCTACCCACATATTATATGCCTTATATTTATTGGGAAACTCTCCTAATAAGGATTTTGTTGATAACCTAAAGAGGTTGTCTGTAGAAGTGGTATCCTTCTTAAAAAAAAAAATTTTATATATTATTCCATATCCTCAAAAAAATATTAAAATATTATTAAATAATAAAATAATTATCTAAAATGTACTAAAATTTTATTATATAAATTTAATAACCTATATTTATCTTATCTTCTATCAAATGGGAAACGAACTCATTGATCATTTGTAATGCAGAAAAACCACCTCACGGACAGATGTAATTCATTTTCCATCACTGTATTTCACTGATGGATATAATTATAGAATTAATGTATAAATATGATATTTATGAAATATTTAAAATTACATAATTATAATATCACATATGCTTTCTTACCTTCCAATTCATTAGAAAACAATAATGTTGCATGTGCTTCCGTGTAGACTATGGCCTCCACGAAGTGATGTGATACATTATTCATTTTATTCTAAAATAGATGGTAATAAAAAAATATTTGATGAATTTATATGATATATTTTATATAAAAATAATTTATAATGGTTAATTATTATTGATCTTTCTTTCCTTCCATCCATTAAAAAATGAAAATGGTCCTCATGTGTACATACGACCTACCATCTCCAAGAATGGTGTAACTCATTTTTCTATCGATAAATTTATATATATATATAGTGAATATATATTATATTTATATATTTATTAAAATTATTTATATGATTTAACCATAATAAAAATACAATTATCAAAATTATTAATACAAAACATACATGAATAACGAAAGTGTTAACACCCATAAAAAATAAATTTAATAAAGATTTATTAATAAATAGATGATGACATATTATAAGTGGATCATTTATTATATTACAATTATTGAAATTATTATTATTTATAATTTTAAAATAATTATATTTATTAATTAGGATTTTATAGTGCTTTTGAAGAAAGTGGAATTCGACATAAGGGATTTCTGTCTCACTTTTATTTTTTTGAGACAGAATCCATATTCCCCACTTGTTTCATTTATGTGATGTATATAATGAACATGAATGTATTTAATGATGATTAATATTAAAATTATAAAAAAAATTCTTATCTATAAAATATATTTTCCTTCATTGGTATTTTTATTTGAATGTTACCAAAGTGGTTAGGGTTTTATGTCACAATCTCATTATTTATTGGGATTATTTATGATTATGCTTCCAATGATGAAATTTCATTATCTACCTATCTAGAAACATTTTATTTTTGTATAGTATACTTATTTATGGAAAATACATGTTTCCCATTATTTTTCTATCTTTATATACTCAATATCAATAAATAACGGTTTTAAGGAAAATAATTGTTATTTCTCTCTTCAGTCAAAAACGCATTTATTCTATATCCATGTTTTATAAAAAAGTGTTCTGGAGAATGATTTTTAAAATTAATCTATAGTTATTTAAAGTAACTTTTACATGTGTTTTAATTTTCAAAAAATGGTTTAAAAGTAATATTCTCTTCATTTTCTGAATGTGCTGCGTTTGACTTTTTATCAAAAATTTGAAAGGAATATTTTTTTAATGTGCACCACATTAACAAAATATTTACCATCATGAACACTAAATTATTTTATGTTTATTTAATGAGTTTCCATTGTTATTTTCAAATAAAAAAATTTCTTTTTATTTTGTTAATTTTATTATTTTAAAGAAGTGATTTCAAAATGGAAAGAATATTTTACTCAAGAATAATTTAATAATCTTTTTATGGTATTAATATTCATTAACAATAAAAACCTCAAATTTAGATTATGATTTATTGGTTATATGATCTAATAATGCCATCCATTTCCTTTTTATATATGGTTTAAGATTATTATGAAATGATGATTATGAAACCCTTTCCTTTTCCACAGGTTGTGTTATGATGAATTGATGTAATAATTATGAAACTTATTTATTTTACATGGTTTCTGCATAATAAAATGTTTATGAAACCCATTTACTTTTCATGAGTTATGATATGATAAAGGTTTTATAATAATATATCACTCATACGTATTATTTTCTTTATATAATTGGTGGGACATGAATTATATATCCCCTAAATGCATTGGGTAAAGATAGATATCTTATGAGATATATATAGCTAGAATGGGGAGTGAACCCAGTTCAATAAGGGAGTTTTTCCACTATGATAGTCTTGAGAGTGAACCATGAATAATATGATAGTTTTATGAGAGAACTCATTCCACTGTGATAGTATTTGTAATGATCATTGACTACTAAGGAAATGATTTTATTTTCTTATGTGTATGCCCAAATCTATGTCTCATTCCATTTTTATTCTCTCATGGATTATGTTCTTTGATTCCTTTATGATTTATGTCTTATAAACTACTAATATTTATGTCATGACTCAAGATTATGATCTATGATATGTATGGTATGGTTTCAAAATATTATTCTCATCTTCTCATACCCTTATAATCATGTTATATTGATATCTCCCTTATTTACACTAATTAATCATCTAATCTCACCCATTATTATGTTTTCATATGATATATTATGAAGAAAGGTATTATATATGATATGTATTAGAAGGGATCTAGTTAGGAAGAACTTATTGAAGATAATTTAGATATCTTATGAACCATTTGTTTATATACCAATGTTTAAAAATGCACTAGACCTATTTTATTCAGGCATGGATCATTATATTATGTAACTAATATTTATCTACTAATATGTGATGTCTATGTATGGAAATTATGGCTCACTAGATTTGGTATCATAGTAAGGTTTAGTTAACCTTTAAAAACTATGATGATAAAAAAATTGATAACCCTAAGGATAAGTATAACTATATGAAAATTCCTTGGAATTTTATTGAAGGATATAGAGAATGGTTTCTAAGAACATACATTGGTGTCCTTATACCAAAAGTGGATATGGATTTGGTATTGTTGTACCTAGGGGTAATAACTTTAGAAATGGAATATTTGGCTTTCACTCGATCATCACATAGTGCACGATAATTAGCCTTACTGCACACTTCAATTATCTCTCCTAGGGGATATGTTTTGGAAAATCACAAACACTTTATGAACCATCAAGAAGGATTTGAATAGATGATTACCATGAATGACCTATAATATACCTAAATTTTCATATATTGAAAAAATGTTTTATGATTTCAACATCTTATAAATTATTGTTCCAAATTATGTGGTTTCCCACTATGATTATTATTTCTCACACTGTTATTTTTGGATTTAATCAATGGATATAACCCAAAGAAACCATATTAATTTAGAATGAGGTTGAAAAAAATCAATGATAGTAATGCAAAATGAGGTGTAAAATTCAATGATTTTCCACCAAATCAAAAAAATATTATATGATATGGAAGGAAAAATCTTATTGATATGCTCATGAAACATTCTTAAGCGATGAATCATGATGAAATTAAAAACAATAGAAGGATGTGATAATGTTTTTTTGAGTCCTTCATGAGTCAATATCCACCTTATTTTAGTGGTTCCACTAATCCACTAGTAATTGAGAAATAGATCAGTTCCATAAAATTGTTATTTTCTGTTATCTTGTTTTCATACCATGAAAATTCATTTTTTTCATCTATATTTTGGAAGGTGAATTAGATCAATGGTGGAATATTATCAAGAATATGTGGCAACAAGATAAAATCGACTTCATTGAGTGGGATAAGTTTAAGAGATTATCGTTCAATAATTACTTTCCTTGTATTATTTGTATGAAAATGGAGAAGTAATTCCATAAGATAAAGAATTAGGTTGATGAATCCATTGGTACCTATAATCCAAATTTTACAAGACTTGTGTGGTACTCCTATGGTGTTATCACCCAACCTGAATGTAAGATTGATAAATTATTTAGTGGATTATAACCAAGTCCTTGAAGTGTGTTATCCATAATATAATTTAGTAGCTATTAAGAAATAATTTTATGTGTTATCATGGTGAATATAAAGATTATATTTAAAAAACAATCTTATGGTTTTTATAAGAAAATAAATATGGAATTCAAAGTAAACTTTAAAAACCATAGAGAGAAGCAGTTGAGATTTCCTTCATACACAAATTGTAGAAGGAAATATAGAATATATTATCTTAAGGGGATTACTAAATTTTTTAAGTGTTTAAAGTAAGGTCATATGGAAATAAAAATCCAAATTGATGGGAAAAAGTTAGTTAATTATTTAAATAAAGAGAAATCTCCAAATAATGCACCAACCACACTCTAGTGCTTCAAATGTAAGGAGTATGAATTATTCTGACCAATGATCAAATGTGAATGTTAATTACTATAATAAACATTAGAAACCTCCTAAGATTATATAAAAAGGTAAATATCATGTGATAACTATTTCTAATAAGGGGTATAATAATGACATGGTGAAAGGTATACTTACCATCCAATCTAAAACTGGTAATATCTTATTTAAAACTAGATATACCCTATATTTTATATCCAAAGAGTGTTTTATGAGTATAAAAATTCCACAAAAATAATTAAATGTTTAATTAATAGTTAAAACCCCTAATGGCATGATGATCACATCTCTAGTCTAAGAATTTTCCCCAGTTGAAGTTTGGGAAATTTACTTCCTATAATTATCATTAATATCCCTTTGGATGAATTTGATGTTATCTTATACAAGGATTGGATTTCTTTTCATATAACGCAGATCAATTTTTAAGGAAGATAAGTCACATTTGAAATTGAAAACCAACCCAAAATATTGTATCATTATGATGAAAAATATAAACATTTGACTGAAATAACATTCATCGAATATGTCTTGATTCACATTCAAAAGTTTTTTTATCTAATACTATTGGTGAGAAACATAAAATTGATGATATACCTATTTTTTAGATTTTTTAAATGTATTTAGAAATTATTTTCCTAGTATTCCACTAAATTTAAAATTGAGTTCTCAATATAAATCATATATGGTGCTACACAAATTATCAAGACTCTCTATAGAATCGAACCTATTATGTTAAAATAATTGAATAAGCGACTCTAGGTGAATCTTTACAACTGATTTATTCATCCAAGTATGTCACCTTGGGGTGCACTAGTTCTTTATGTTAACAATAAATATGGATCAATGTGACTCATTCTTTATTATAAGCAATTAACAATTTCATATCAAGAACAAGTATCCTCTACATTGTATTAATGACCTATTTGATCAACAATGTGGAGATTAATACCTTTGCAAGATTGATCTTTATCCTTGATATCATAAATTAAGGGTCAAGAAGGGGGGATATACTCAAGACATTATTCCATACAAGGTATGGACTCAATGAATATATAGTGATTCCATTTGTTCTTATTAATTTCCCTACTATCTTCATTATTTAAGGAATAGAGTCTTTAGATATTACCTTGATTAGTTTGTGGTGGCCTTTATAGATTATATTATTATATATTAAAATATCAATAATGAAAATTAAGATATATTTAGGATTGAAATAAAACCCCCAAGGAAGGAGAATTTGAATACAAAATTTACAAAGTGTGAATTTTGGAATCAAAAAAATTATTTTTTGGTTCATATAATCTCAAGAGAGGGTATATAACTCGATCCATAAATGAAAAAAGTTATTGAACATTTTTACATACCAAAAAATATGACTGAAATATGTATTTTTTTGGGTATATAAGATATTGTTGATTTTTTGTTGAAAATTTCTTGAAGAAATCCAGTAAACTCACCAAGATAACTTGAAAGGGATCCATGTTCTTTTAGACAGATGAATGTGAGGAAAATTTCAAGGAGCTAAAGAGATGGTTAGTGAGTGAAACTATTATTACATTACCTTATAGTGTTGAAAGGTTTAAATTTTTAATGATTCATAAAATAAGGGATTGGTGTTCTTTCTCAAGTAGAATGATATGGTGATAGCTTATGCCTCATGAAAATTTATGGTCCATGAGAAAATATACTCAAATCAAGATTTATATTTAGTTATGGTAATTTTTGAGTCTGAGATATAGAGGAATTATCATTATGTAGAAATATGGGATATATATATTCTAATAATAAATTTTTAAATATATATTCACTCAAAAATATTTGAATATGAACCATATAATATTTTTGGAACTGATTAAAGATTATGAATGTTCAATACATTACCACCTTGGGAAACAAAAAAAGGTTGTTGATACTTTGAGTCTAAAGGATCATTTTAGATTTTCTATGGTTATGATCAAAAAATATATAATATTTATATATGTGAAAAGGATAGACCTAGAAATATTTAAGGAAGAGAAGGAATATTATAATTTTAAAATGATTGTGCAACCTTCTATATAATTGAAGATTAAAGAGGCATAGAAGGATGATGCAGAAATATAGAAGATGGTTAGAAATATTCCAAAGATTAACCTTGATTGTGAAAAAATTATATGGTTCGAGAATCATGTATGTGTTTTATCCATACCAAATATTATAAAGGATCTTCTAGAGGGTACTTGAAGTTCTTAATTATTTATTCCTTGTGTAACTATACAGATGTATAGAGATCTAAAAGTTTATCTCTAGTGAGAAAACATGAAGATGGATACTATTGATTATGTATCTTGTTTCTTGGTATGTCAGTAAGTTAAGGTTGAGAGAAAAAATATAAGGTGATGTTAAAACCATTAACCATACCATAATATAAATAGAAAAACATCACCATTTATTTTATAGTCAAACTACCCAAAAAATATAATGGTCATAATATTATTTGGGTTTTATTCTATCACATTATAAATTCAACACACTTCATTTCTATTAGAAAATACTTCTCTGGATCATATTAATAATATAGGAATTAAGTTACTAGTAAGGTTTCATGGGGTACCACATTCTAGTGTATCTGATCTGGATATGAGGTTTACCTTGAAGATCTGCTGAAGTCTTCAACAAACTCTGGATACGTAGTTATATTTTATCACAGAGAATTATCCTATGAAATATGGTTAATGTAATACCTTGAAATTTTGTGAAATATTTTTTTGGTTGAATTTGTTCTTTTTAATAATTTTTATTACATGAAATAATAAGTTTATCCCACATTACATGCAATAATGGGTTTAAACGAAAGGTGAATTTTTATTAAAATATTATTATTTAATATGATAGTTATTTTTTTATCTGTTTGAATGGTAGGTATGAATATTATTAAAAATATTATTAAAATATATAGTTCACACATTTATATATAAAAAATTATTTGGTGTCTAATTAAATAAAAGTTAAAATCAAAAGTATTTAAAAATAAAGGAAATATTTTCTAAAACAAAATTTTTATATAAAAAAATACGGTTTACCTCAATAAATTATAAATCCACTTTAAATTAATTATTTTAATAAAATTTATATATTACATATTAAATAAAAAATTTAACATTCATCTTATGTTTTTTCTAGACAAGTGATAAGAATTAACCTATTTTTATACTTAAAATTGTATTTTTTTTAAATACAGTTTAACCACCTTTCATTAACATATTTTAAAATTAATTTTTACCCCTATTTAAAAATATATTTCACCAAATAAAAACATTTTTCAAATAATAATATCAAAATTATCTTATGGTAAATTTTTTGGATTTTTTTAGAAGTTTCATTTTTTGATGAATACTGAAAAATACTAAATTTTAATTGAAAACTACATTTTTGTTTAAATTATTTATAAAGTTTAATTATATTTTATGTGGATTTTAACATAAAATTATTTAAATTATATATCTATTAATTTAATTTAGGTTATTTTAATCAATTTCATATTGAAATTGGATATACAAATATTATAAACATTGAAACATATTCTCTTTGAAAACTCTCTTTCTTGTCACATATTTGAGGTTATTTTTAAATTAAAATTTGACACTTATGATAATGTAATTTTTTAAAATATATTAACTATTTAGAATCGCTATAATTTATATTATCTAATAATTTCAACTTTATTTTGAACTATAATTAATAGTAAAAATAGTAAAAAAATATTTACCACGGTTAAGGTAAAAATAATTTTACCAGGATATTAAACTAAAAATATAAGGGTTAAAAATAATAAAAAACATTTACATCCCCAATTTTATGGAAATATTTTGAACTTATATATTCTTTGATTAATAATGGTTAATTATTGGTGTCTTTTTTTGTGAAACAAATTGTGGGTGGAATTCTTTCTTTCAAAAAATTACAAGTATACCACTAACCTCAATTATAAAAGGCCACCCTTTATCCTCTACTATTCACACCTTAAACCCCTTTTAGTTCATCCAATAACTACCCAAATAAACTCTCAACATCCCGCCTCCCATATTATAATCCTTATTCTTTACATAAAATTAACCAATAAAATATTTTGGTTCAAACCTAAAGATTATACTCGAAGAAGAGGTAGCATTCATCAACGATTATTTTTGTTTTATTTCTTCCAAACCTCTTTAAATTTTTATTGTAACATGATTATGTGATAAAAAAATTATATCTCATATATTAAGATGTTTTTAAGTCAATTTAATAACCTACAACCATTTATACTTCCATAAAATGGGTTATGAAATCATCATTCGTGTATATGGTAGACAACTGCCTCGCGAACCGATGTTATTTGTTTTTTCATTTACACCTCTTACATTGGGGTATAATTATGGATATAAAGTATATATATGATATTTATAACATTATTTTACCTCTAGAGGCATTATATAATATATATATTTTTAATTTTCATTCTTTATTGGATATGATAAAAGCGTTCATGTGTACGGTGGACTACCGTCTCGCCAAGAGATGTGATTTGTTTTCTCTAACACTTTATAAAAAATATAATAATGAAGAATTTAAAAAAAATGGTATAAATTAAATAATTATGTTATTAATTAAACATTTATCATTATTAAAATATAATTCATCATTTTCATTCTTACATTTTCACTCACTAAAAGATGATATCAGTGTTTGTGTATTTGTGTACTATTGCCTTCACAAATCGATGTGACTCTCTATTTTCATCACCACACTACATGGATGATATATATAAGTATATTTAAATAAATAATAAAATATTCAATATATTATTATAATTCTTAAAATATATTATATTTCCTAAATCCTTTCCATAATGATTATTGAAAAATGGAACATCAGTCATGCATATGTATGGCATACCATCTTGATGATCATAACTTACTTCATTTCTCAAAACCATAATTCTTGATAGGATGTAAAAGTATAATTTATGTATAAATATTATAATTATTTCATCATTATTATTCTATATATTATGGATCCATGATCAAATCAATAGTACCAAAATAACAAATCAAAACTTATACGAAAAATAAGGTGGCTATTACCTGAAATGTGATTTTAAGAATGAATTGTTGATAATTGGGTAATAAAAGGGAATAAGTAAATAATATATGGTATGATATATATAATTATGGTTCTTTAATATATTTATAATAAACCTATATTAATATACAGGATGTTCTAATGAGTATGAAGGAAGTCGAGACTTACAGGAATGGATTTCTAATATAACTTTTATTTCATAGAAACTTATGAAAATTCACCACTCCTTTATTCTATGAGGGGTATATACTGACCATTTGATATGCTATATCATGAATATAATTATTTTAATTATAATTAAATTTTCATTTTATGTTATTATTTATTTTCTTTTATGATTCAAAATATTATTAAATCATTGAGGGATTGTTGTCTCACTTTTGTTTTCTACAAGACATATCCATATTCACCACATGTTTATTTTATATGGTGTAAATACTACCCATGAATGTATTTTATTATTACTATCCTTACAATTTTTGGGATTTACATATCCATTTTATTATATCTCTTTCATGGGTTTTACAACTCAAAAGATACCAAAGTGGTAAGGGATTTTTGTCCCAATTTTCATTCGTTGAGACAGATGTTATGTTATGATCTTAAATTATTTCATGAGGTGTATATAAAACACCTTTGAAATGTTATTTGATGAATTTAATTATTATAATTATGTTTTATGTTTCTTTTAATCTTAATATTTCATAGGGATTACAATTCAATGTTACCAAAGTGGTAGGTTTTTATGTTATAATCTCATCATTTATCAGGATTGTTTATGATTCTAATAATAAAATATTATTATCTATATATAAATAAAACATGTTAATTATCTTATACTATGGTTATGTAATGGGGATAAATTCTGTCCTTTTATTTTACACTCTTTATGTGCTCAAGACTTCAAAATAATATTTTTTTTAAATCATCTTTATATCTCTCTTTGGTCAAGAAATAATTTTTCTTCCAAAACCATGTTCTCTAAAACTGTTTTGAAGAATGTTTTAAAAATTTTAAAAATTATTTATTAATAAATACTCAATTTTTAATTTTTAAATATTTTAAAATTAATCTTCACTTCATTTTCTAAACAGTGCACATTTGGATTTTACCAAAAATATGAAAGGAATATTTTTTAAACATTCATAGAAGGAAAAGTATTTCCCAGTATCATGATCGCTCAATGATTTTAATATTAAATTAAAAATTTTCAAGGTTAATTTCATGTAAAATTATTTTGAAAATTTTTTATGTTTTAAAAAAAATCAAGTGGAAATTATATTTTCCTCAAAAAAAATTAAAATTATATTTATGAACTATTATTTAAGAAAATATTTCTAAAACAATTATGTTTTAAAAAGTTTTTTTGAATTGAAAAGGTCATTTTACTCAATAATTGTCATAAATTATCTTTAATTATTAATCAAAAAAATATTTTAAAATAAATTAAGTTTTATATTTTGTTTTTCTAGTAGATAGGATATTTTCCTAAAGAATTATTTTAAAATAACCCGTAAATATTTTTTTAAATGACGGTATTTTAAAATGTTTTATGTTTTAAGAATTTTATTTCAAGGGGAATGGTTATTCTTCTCAAGAATTATTTTAAAATTACCTTGAAATATTATTTTCAAATAAAAAGTATTTTGAAAATTTTTATTCTTTAAAATGTTTTTTTCAAGTGGAAAGGATATTTTCCTTGAGAATTGTTTTATAAGATCTTTAAGGATTATTTTGAAAGAAATTTTTTCAGAAATTTTTTTATTTTTAAATATTCCTTTTCAAGTGAAAGGATATTTTCATCATGAATTTTATCAAAGTGATCATTAAGGTATATTTTCAAGGAAAATAATTTTGAAATGTTTTATATTTTAAAAAAATCAAGTAGAAAGGATAGTTACCTCAAGAAACATTCTAAGTGATCTTTAAAAATAATTTTCCTATATATGAGGATATAATTTGATGTTACTTTATCTTTACTAGTTATATGATCCATAGAAAATATTCTTATCCTTTACATAAATGGTTTATGTTTTTATAATAATATTTTTTTCAAAAATGTTTCCTTTTCATATATTATAATAGGATGAAATGAATAATGTACTATGAAAACTATTTCTTTTATATCGGTTTAGATAAGAAAAAATAATAATGGAATATATTTATTATCCACAGGTTTTGAAAAAATGTTTATGAGTCCCATTTCTTTCCATGGGAATTGATATGATGAAAGTTTTTTGATCTTGTATAAAAAATATTTATTATTGTCATTATGTAATGGGTGGGACTTATATCTCAATCCAATTCATTGTGTAATGAAAAATATTATATGATCTCATAGGGTGCATGGGTGGTTAGCTCAGTCCTGAAAATAATGATACTCATGTTTTTAGCCCAATCCAGGAAGAGGGTTCACAGAGGTCATCCCAAGCCCTATGTAGGTACATAGGTGGTTATCCCAAACCTAGCATGTGATTAAAATCTTTTTTGGTATCCTTGAAATAAGATTATCTATGCTTATGTATATTCCAAAAATCTATGTCGTATGCCAATGTTTTGTTTTCAAGGATCATGTTATTTGGTTTCCATATGATTCATGTCTTATGAACTTTTAATATTTATGTCATGACTCAGGATTTAAGACTTTGATATGTATGGAATGGTCTTCATTTGTTATTTTCATGTTATCATAGCCTTTTTATCTTGTTAAATTTATGTATTACCCTTGTTTACCCTTACCTATCATTTTATCCCACCCTTTCTTATGTTTAATTTCTCCATTTTATGAATAATAGCTTTATGTAGGGTATGCCTATGAATATTTCTAAATTGGAAGATCTTTGTGGGGAATATTGAAGATCCTTCACTAGATAATAATATTATATTACAATTTTCCAAAGAACTAAACTATTACAGTCCTCGGGCATGTGTTTGTGTAATTTAATTAATATTCATATAAAAAAATGTAGTATCCATGTATGATATGCATGGGTTTCTATAGTTGGTATCAAAGGTCGAGGAAGGAATCTAATCCTTGGTAACTCTCACTTGTGATCATTTGATGAATTAGGGATCTCCTCCCAAAGGCTTCATGAGGAATGTTTTTTCATTGGGGATGGTGGTTTGTCTTTCCTAGGAGGTGTAACCATGCATGGAGTTCCATGATAGTTATCAATTGAATACTAATGTAAATAATTCTAGTCATCTATAGTTTTTATTTGAGGAAAGGTTTAGTCAACATTTAGAAAATATGATCAAAATACTTATGTGATATCCCTAGGTATATTTCTAATTATATGTATAGAGGTGTATCTAAGGATACACATAAGGATGAGACAAAGTATGGAAAAATGACAAGAAATTTTGGTATAGAATACAAGAAATGATTTCCAAATAATTACATCAATATCTAGATACTTTTATTAGTTGTGGCTCTAGCATAGAGGTTCCTAGGGGTAACAACTCTGAAAAGGGTGCTTTGATCTAGACCTTATCATCTTCTATTGTACAAAAACATGCATTTCTACACACCTGGTTTGATGTGATTTTGACAACCTATAAGTTAATTTTACAGATTATTTTGTTTTCTAATGTTATTAGTGTTTCTCACACTGTGATTTTTAGTTTTATTCAATTATGGTAACCAGAAGAAACTAGGTTAAAATTGAATTTAACAAACAATTTTCTGATGAACAGCCAAATGGTATGAATATTATAGTGAAGAATGTTGTGGTTATATCTAATTAGTTATCATAGAACATGATTAATATTGTAAAACTTAACTAAATATCCGAATACCAAAAGAATAGAATGATAGAGTTCACTAAGATTTCAGGTAATGGAAACCATGTAAGAAATAAGATTCAGTTTCCAATATATTGAGAATGTGGTAAGAAGCACTCAAGGGAATGTCATAGTGGGATGGGAAGATGTTTTGAGTGTGTAAAAGGACACAAAACATATAATTTTAAAGGAAAAATGAAATGTTAATTTAATGAAATGGGTGAGAATAATGTTATTCCTAAGGTATCATAGACTATTGAATGTTTTAAATGTCGACTATAAGAATTATGAAAATTGATGTCCTAAAGGAAAATCATGTGAAGAGAATCCGTAAGGTTGTATGGGTAATGGTTTTTGTTGATGAGTAAGTGACTATGAATGACATATGAAAGGAGAGTTGTATTAAGTAATGATATGATGAAGCCTCGTTAATGGCTTAAGGATGAGTTGGAATGATTTAAGTATTAATGTGTTTGAATTCAAGGGTTATTTTATATGAATCATGAAACATGTAAGGATTGTTCAATATATGTTTTTCATTAAGTATATGCAAGAATAGGTTTAATAATACTAATGACCTATGAAATTAATTTACGAGAAGGGTAATATTTTATGGAAAACACATGATTAAGGGAATATAACCATTAATAGATTCTTAAAGTTATAAAAATTGTGTTTAGCTTGGATAAATAGATTATTGATATGGATAGTATTATTAACCTTTGAACTGAAAAAGGATTTGTTTACAAAGTGGTTTAAATTATCATTGAGGGAGTTTATAGATTTTTTTAAAATAATATATCCAATAATATATATTTTATGTATGGAATGAGGAAGAACGTATGTTTTCAATAATGTTTTATGAATATCATGTTTCAAGAGAATATAGGATAAAGGTATTCACATGTTTGGTAAGTAAAAATAAAGAGATAATTTATGATATAGGGGATTGTTTTTAAGTTTATTTTGAGAAATTTAGTAATCTTATTTTTGAATTTTGAATTTTGGAAGGGATATAAGGTTAAAATTTTATATAATTGTTTAAGTTACTGATGGATTGGACAAATTGGGAGTTAATCAATACATTTCCTAGTGTGAGGACCTCCTAGATGCTCTTATTCCCTTTCTTGAAAATTTTTTTAAAATGATCATGTACTTTAGACTTTTGTAATCTTTCATTTAATAAATTTATTACCTTGGTCGTTTTGGCCAAGGCATTACCTTTTTTAAAAAACTAGTGCTATAAATTTTTAACTAGAGATAGAATTAATGAATTATAACTCTATTATGGATATTATTTAGTTCTTAAAACATGAAAAATCCATCTCTTATAGTAAGGGATGAAGTTAAAATTGATCAAGGCACAAACAAGTGATAAAATTGTGCCTATGACATAAAACAATATCAAGTAAGTATATTTTCATATGTTCTCATTATAGATGAAAAAGAGATTCCACAACATTATGAAAAAAATCTTGAAATAAAACAAATTCCTATTACCATCATTTCTAATGATATCAAGGAAAATTTTTATGCCTCTATAGTTTTTGGATTTGTGGTCGTTAACTTTCTCCTAACCATGTTCTTTATCACTCTCCATCAGTATTTGGGTGTTAGTTTCCTCTTATATGTCTATGTTTTCGCTTACCACGTATGTTCTCTTATTTGGAAACCAATTATGTTTTATTCCAGAAGACTTTTTCACACCACTTTTTATTTTTCAAGAGGATGTTTTATTAACCTTTTTTCATTTGAATTTATATGAAAGAATTTTAAAATGATTAACCATTGATGGCGAAGATATATTTTGAGGGAGAAATTAATTTTAAGGGGGTTATAATGTAACTCCCTGATATTTTGTGAAATATTTTTTTCAATGAATTTAATCTTTTCAAAACAAAATCCATTACATACAGCACTGTATTTATCTTGTGAGGCACACAATGCTGAGTTTAAATGAAATGTGAGTTGTTATTAAAATATTATTATATAATATGATAGTTATCACATATTAATTAAAATGGAAGGTATTAATAGGATTAACTAAATTATGAGATTATATAGATTACACCTATATATAGAATGAATTATTTAGTAAAAAATTAATTTCAAATGAAAATCAAAACTATTTGAAAATAAAATTAATCCATTCCTGAAAAACTACTTCATGATAATAAACATGTTTTACCTCAATAAATTAATTTAACCATTTTAATTGAATTATTTTAATTAAATGTATATATTATATATTCAATAAAAAATTTAACATTAATATTATGTGTTTTTTACATCGGATATATTAATAAATCAAATTTTACACTTAAAACTGTATTTTCTAAAAAGCATTTTTATTGCTTTTAGAGAACTTATTTTAAAATTATTTTTTACCAATTTAAGAAAAATTATTTTAAAAAATAAAAAAATTAAATTATAATATCAAATTTATCTTAGTGTAGTTTTTTGGAATTTTTCTGAAAAGGTTGATTTTTTTAATTAATAGTGAAAATACAGAAATTTAATTGAAAATTCATTTTTATTTAAATTATTTATAAAGATAAATTATATTTTCAATTGGTTTTAAAGTAAAACTAGTTAAATAATATATTAATTAATCAAAGTTAGGATATTAGGGTCAATTTCATATTAAAAATGAAAATAAAAACTTTATAAACTTTTAAATATTTTCTCTTTGAAAACCCACTTTCTTGTCACGTCTAAAGGATTATTTTTAAATTAAATTTTCTGAATTATGTAAAAGAAATTTGTAAAAATGGATTCTATACTTATAATCAGAATAATTTATATTATTTAAAAATTTATTCTTAATTTTTTACCAAAATAAATATTAAAAACTATAAAAATTATTTATTGTGGTTAATGTAAAAGTGGTTTTACTGGGGGTTAAACAAGAATATATGGGTTAAAATTACACAAAACTTCACTAAAACTAATTTTACGGACATATTTAGATTTTATATCTTATTTTCTAAATAATGAACCATAATTATATCCTTTTGACATGAAAAACCATGGGTGGAATTCTTTCTTTCAAAAAATTACAAGTGTTCCACTCACCTCACTTATAAAAGGCCACCACTCTCCCCTCATATTCAAACCATCAAACCATTTTTTTCATATATTAACTGACCAAATAAATTAAAAAATTAAATCATCCAATTCTATAATCCTTTTTTTAGACATAAAATCAACCAAGTAAGGCTTTTAGTGCAAACCTAAGGAGGATACCCGAAGAAGAGGTAACATTCATCAATGAAACTTTTTTTTATATTTCTTCATACACCACCTTAAAAAATTACTATAACTTGATGATATAATAAAATCAATATATAAAATATAATGATATGTTTTTATGTTATTTTAATTACCTAAAAAAATCTTCACTTCCATTAATTGGGTTACGAAGTCATTATTCATGTGTACGGTGGACTACCGCCTCGCGAACTGATGTCATTAAGTTTTTTATTACCACCTCTAATGGTTGGGTATGATGATGAATAAAAAGTATATATATGATATTTATAACATTTTTATACATTTTTATTCATTATATCTTATATAACTTCTAAGTCTTCATTTCAATGAGGATGCAATAATGTCGTTTCTGGGTACGACAAAGTCCCGCCTCACGAAGTAATGTAATGTTTTTCACAAGCACTTTATATAGAAGATAGTAAAGATAAAATTAATAAATATATATGATAAAAATTAAATAATTACGATATTAATGAAATATTTATCATTCATAAAATATAATATATCATTTTAATTCTTACTTTTTCACTCACTGAAAGATGATAACGTCGTTCATGTAAGTGTAGAGTACCACCTTCACGGAGTGATATGACTTTGCCTTTTCATCATGAATCCACATGAAAGATATTTATAATTATATTTAAACATATAATATTTTTTTTATGATTTTATTATCATTATTTAAAGATAATATTTTACTTATCTTCTTTCCAAAATAATCGTTGAAAAATGTAAATGTTGCTCATTCGTACATACGATATATCATCTTCATGATTGTAATGTACTTCATTTACCAAAACCATGTTTCATGATTTATCTATAAATTTTAAATGATTTATAAATATGATAATTATTTCATGATTACTATTCTGTATATTATGTACCCATAATCCAATTAAGAGAACCACATATAAAAAATCAAAACATATATGAAAAATACAGTTTTTATTAATTGAAACGTGATTTTAACAAGAAATTTCTAATAAATAGGTAATAAAATAACATATGTATATAATATATGGTATTATATATATAATTGTGGCTATTTAATATATTATTAATAATATAATATTTATTATATATGTGTTTCAAATGATCATGAAATAATTGCATACTTACAGTAATGGATTTCTAGTCTCTCTTTTATTTCTGGGAGACATATAAAAATTCACAAATCGTTTATTTTTTGTGATGTATATGTTTCCCATTTGACATGTTTTATGATGAATCACATTATTTTAATGATATTTGAAGATTCATTTGATGTTATTATTTATTATGGAATGTGATTCAAAAAATTATTATATCATTAAGGGATTTTAATCTCACTTTTATTTGTAATGAGACACAAGCCATATTCACCACAAGTTTATTTAATGTGGTGTATATAATGAACATGAATGTATTTTATAGTTATAATACCTAAAATTATTGGGATTTACATATCCATTTTATTATATCTCTTTCATGAGTTTTATGATTTAAAATATACCATAGTGGTAAGGGATTTTTGTACCAATTTACCATTTTTGAAACATAAATTTTTTTGTGCATTTATATTCTATCATAAGGTGTATATAGATCCCCTTATAAAAATATTATTATTATTTTATTTATTCTCAATATATTTTATGTTTTTTATAAATTATTATTTCACGGATCTTATGATTCAAAGTTACCAAAGTGGTAAGAGTTTTATTTTACAATATCATCATTTTTTCAGGATTGGTTATGCTACCAATAATGAAATATTATGATCTATATGTCAATAAAACACAAGAATTTTCTACTACTATAGATTTTTCATTATAATATATTTCATCCCTTTATTTTAATTTATTTATGTATTAAATATTTCAAAATAATATGTTCAGGAAAAATAATTTTTATTTCCCTCTTCAGTCAAAATTTTTTTTTTCCAAAACCATGTTTTCTATAAGTTTTTTCGAATATGTTTTCAAAAATTTTATAAATGATTTATTAAATATATTTTAACTTATTTTTTAAATTTTACATAAAAAATTAAATGAATATCCATTTTTTCCAAACAATTATCATTTGGATTTTATAAAAAATTTGAATGGATTATTTGTTTTAATGTTCAGGATAAGAAAAGTATTTCATGTTGTCATGTTGTAAAAATAATTTAAATAATAAATTACATGTTTTTAATTTTATTTTCGAAGAAAATTATTTTAAAATTATTTTATTTTTAAAAAAAACTTTGAAATTTTTTAGAATTGTTTTAAATTGTTATTTAAGGATTATTATAAAAGAAAAGGATTTTGGAAATTATTTATATTTTAAAATTTCATTTTCAATAGGAAATTATATTTTCCTCATGGATTTTCATTAAATGAATGTTAGGGATTATTATTAAAGAAAAGTATTTTTAAAGTTATTTATTTTTTATAATGTTTTTCCATATGGAGAGAATATTTTCCTCAATAATTATTTTAAAATGAACCTTAAAGATTATTTTCAAACAAATTGATTTTGAAAAATTTTTATTTTTAAAAAAATTCTTTTCAAATAGAAATAATATTTTTCTCAATAATTGATTTAAAATTATATTTAATGATTATTATCAAACAAAATAATTTTGAAAAAAAATATTATGTTTTAAAAAAGTTATTTTCAAGTGACAATAATATTTTCCTTAAGAATTGTTTTAAAATGATCTTTAAGGTTTATTTCTAAAGGAAAGGGTTTAAAAAAAATATATTTTAAAATGTTTTTTCAAATATAAATTATATTTTCCTCAATAATTTTTTAAAAATATCCTTAAGGATTGTTTTGAAAGAAAAAGAATTTGAAATTTTTTTATGTTTTAAAACAGATCAGGTGGGAAGGCTATTTTCCTCAAGAAATATTCCATGTGATCATTTAAAAAAAATCTCTAAGATGACATCATATTATGTTACTTATAATTTACTGGGTATGTGATCCAAGAAAAACATTATTATACTTTATATTAATGGTTTAGGTTTTGTTTAAAATATATTTATGAAACTCATTAATTTTTTATTGGTAATGATATGATTAAATTATGTATGGATTATAAATCCCATTTATTTTCCATAGGTTAAGTTATAATGAAATGATTATGAAACCCATTTATTTTTCAAATGTCATAAAGAAATGTTTATAAACTCTATTTTTTATAGGCTATGATATGATGAATGTTTTATGATTTAGTGGAACACATATGTTTGATTTTAATTCTGTGATGATTGGGACATGTATCTTCCTTTAATGCATTAGGTAATGATAAATTTTCTTCAATCACATAGCGTACATGTGAGGTTTTTCAAATCCATAAAAGGAGGGTATGTGGGTGTTTACCCAAGCCTAGAAGATTGCAAATGGGATGTCATCCCTATCCCGATGTTGGTACATTGGTGTTTATCCCAAGCCTAATATGTTATGAATTTCTCGGTGGGCAGCCTTGACATATGATTCCTTATACTTATGTGTATGCCAAAAATATGTGTCTTATGCTAATTTTATTCTCTTATGACTCATGTTCTTTGACCTCATTATGATTAATTTATTATGAACATCTGATATTTATGTCATGATTCATGATTTTGATCTTTTATATGAATGGTATAGTATTCATATGTTATTCTTACATTATCAAACATGTATTCTCACGTTATGCTTATATATTTTTATTATTTTCACTTATATAGCATATAAGCACACCGTTTATTATATTTTATTTCCCTGGGTTGTGAATAAAGGTTTTATGTAAGGTATTTATATGAATAATACTAAATGTGAAGAACATTGTGGATAACATTTAATGTCATTCACTTGATTATAATATTGTATTCTAAGTTTCCAAAGGCACTAAACTATTATGGTCTTCATGTTTTTATCTGTGTAATATAATTAATATTCATCTAAAAAATGTAATATTAATGTATTATATGTCTCGGTCACTATAGTGGGTCTGATAGAACCATTAAAATCTTGTAGTATATAGTTAGATCTTGTTCTATGATTTTGAAGTGTGTTTGGGATCAATGCCTTCAATTAGTCAAATTTTCTTATAAAAATAGGAATAATTTGAGCATGTAGATGGATCCTTATGATGAAATCTATAGAAATAAAGGTAAAAATAAAATTTTATGGGAATAATTTTGGAGGAAGAAATATATTTTTACTTGAGCTAGATGAAAAAATAGAAGGGAATTCAGAACAATTCAATATCACATCAAGGAATCTCAGAGTCAACAGAAAAGTTATGGTGACAATCATCGGTTTGATATGCAGTTTAATGTTACTGAGAAGGTTTTCATATAAATTTCACTATGAAATAATGTTATTATATTCAATAATAATGTAAATTTTATCCCTAGGTATTTTTTACACTTCAATATTCTTGATCAAGTGGCGATGGAATATCACTTCATGCTTAAATATAAGCTAATTTGGACACTTTTATAAGCTAAGGTTATGTAATACTATATTTTCAATCCATTTTTTGTGTTTAAAATGTGGGTATATTTTATTCTTTTCAAAAAATCTATGTGTGTCTTATCCCCCAATAATAAAATTGAACCCCCTCTCCTCTCATATTCACTCCTAAAAAGAATTTTTGTACATAAATTACCAATCCAAATACATTCCTTAATTTCATCTACACGTTTTAAAGGACTTATTTTGATTCAGAAACCCACCTGAGAATAATTTTGGTGCAAACCTAAAGAGGTTGTATGAAGAAGATGTTTTGTTCCTAACTGAGCATTTTTTGTTTTATTTCTTATTCTATATCCTTAAAATATTTTTAAAATATTTTTAAATAATAACACATGTATATTACATATAATTATATTTTATTATGTTAATGTAATAACCTATTTTTATCTCATCTTCCATAAAATGGGAAATGAAACTATCGATCGTGTCTATGGCCAACTACCGCCTCATAAAAAATGTAATTGTTTTTCATCACCACCTCTCATGGATGGGTATAATAATGTATTTCAAGTATATATATTATTTTTATGAAATTATTATACTTATTTAATTATAATATCACATCTAAATTCTTATCATCCAGTCTTTTGGAAGATGATAAAGTTTCTCGTGCGTACACATGGACAATCACCTTCATGAAGTGATGTGATGTGTTTTAAATTTTATTTTTATATGGATAGTAATAATGAACTGATTAATGAATATATATGATAATTATGATATAAATTTCTTTCTAAAAACTTAAATTAATATTTAACTTTATTTCATTCTATTTATTGAAAAATCAAAATAGTGTTCAAGCATACATATAGTATACTATCTTAATGAATGGTGTAATTCATTTTTTATGTCTCTAAATTTTATAGATGACTCTAAATATGTATATATTAAATATTAATAATATTTATATAATGATTCAAATTCTATAGATGTCATAACCATAATTAATTTACAAGGACCAAGACTACCTAACCAAAACATACATGAAAAATGAAATATTTAACACCTATAAATGACAATTTTAATAAAGAATTGTTAAAAAAATGATGTTTATATATTATAAGTGGATAATTTAGGATAATATTGGTGATTAAATTATTCTTATATAGATTTATATAAAATTTATATTTATTATATATGTATTTATATTGTTTTCCAAGCAAGTGGAACGTGAGGTAACATATTTTCATCACAATTTTATATCTATGAGACTCAATCCTTATTCACCACTTTTTTCATTTATGTGATATATATACAACCCATTAATGTATTTTATTATTATTATTCTTATGAAAATTATTGGTATTTAAATATCAATTTAATATTCTTCCATTCATGTGGATTATAATTCAAAAGCTACCAAAATAGTAGTGGTTTTATATCACAATCTCATTGTTTATCAGGGTTATTTATGACTATGATTCCAATTATTAAATTAAAAAATGTACCAATAAATAAACCCTTTAATTTTATTTTAATTTTGTTATTTCTTTAAATTTCATTTTTCTGTTCATTTTACACTCTTTATGTACTCGATAGTCCAAAAGAATATTTTTAAGGATAACTGACTTTATATCTATCTTCGGTCGAGAAACCTTTTTCTTCCATTTACATGTTTCCAAAAAATGTTTTTTTTTGTGTTTTTAAAATAATTATATTTCTATTTGATTTAATCTTTACCCATTATTTACTTTTTTAAAAATATTTGAAAAGTAATCTTCTTTTCATTTTCTGAACGAGCTACATTTGAGTTCTTTCCAAAAATGTAAAATGAATCTATTTTATACATGCATTTCATGATTGGAATTTTCCACCATCATGACCAATCAATTATTTTAATCATTATTTATAATTTTATAAGGTTTTTTTCAAATAATTTTTTAAAATATTTGGTAAATTTATATATTTTGAAGAAGTTATTTCAAAATATAAAGGATATTTTCTTCCAAAAAAATTATTATATTTTTATGGTATTTATATTAATTTATAAAAATAACCACTAATGTTACACGTGATTTACTAGGAAAGAGGTTTAATGGTACCATCATTATCCTTCGTAATATCCCTAGATTGGAATCCACTAAACTGGTGCCCTAAGTCGAGTCATCACATTCCCTCAAGTATGACTCCCTGTACAACAAAGGTTTCCGACTAGCGACGAGGGTCTAATAAATCTCATGTGAAGCCATACTTTCATTGCTAGAGTGATCCACAGTAAATAACCAAATAAATAGTGGAAACAATAAGAATAAATAAAAATCATGCATAACTAACCACTTCACAAACAGGGTATAAAATATATCTAATAATGAAATATGTCATGTCATGCTAAGCAGTGCCAAGTTAACAAACCCTAAAATGATGCAAAATAAAGAAATCTACAAAAAGGTTCTAACTTCAAATCTGGAACCCCATCCATGAACATACCAAGGCCAAATCAACTCTCAATCATAGGGCCTTTTCCCCTATCCTGACATGCAATCATGAAATCTACTTGGGTACCCAATGGAACCTGAGCAGAGTGTAAGTACAACTCAGTAGGCCACCACCAAATGTGTTTAAAAAATATCCAATATAATATATTATTCATGGAAATACAAAATAAATGAAAAATAAACAAAATGAAACTCAGGTTCCATTAGTTTATGATCTTTACATTAACCTTTTCTATCCCCAATACCATTTCCATAATATGCATCATCTTCACTACTTATTTCATTATCATCATGTGTTCCATGGGATAGGAATTTACATTATTAACATAGGGGTTTAAGGAATTCTTCACTATATAAGAGAATAAGTCAAGTCCCTATCTCACTAGTGATGATCACATCACACCAAACACATTATACTCACCTTGAATCCTTAGTCCATATGGAATGAAACTAGTAAAGTAGTAGAGCTTCGTCCCCTTCCCTAACCCATGCATTATAGGGGGAATTTGGAGCCTTGATCCAACTCGACCCATGGGTGTTAAACCTCTGTCAATACCTCAAACTACCAAGCCATGTAAATATGCTTATATATATCCATTCTCTACACATAGCACATCACAACCAAATACAACCACTAAAAATAACAATCATAATCCACAAAAATCAACATGAGAATACATATTATGCCACAACCCATTAAACACTATTCCATTTACATTACATTTATGTTTAGCCTACTTACAATTTATTATGCCTAACTCATTAAGTATATCCACTAATTTCCATACATTAACCCATTTATCATATTCGACCATTCCCACATGTTAACTCATATAACCAATTCTTAATTTCCCATGTATTAACCCCCCCCCCCCCACCACCACCACCAGCATGAATTTAAAGTAAAAATCCCAATCCATTGGAATATTCAACCTAATACCTTTAAACCCTTTTCATGCCCCATCCCATTCAGAATATTCAATATATTTCATATTCCATTTTAAACAATCTCAATTAATTTAATTTGACCCAATAATAATCCATGAAAAACAACCCTTTAATCCATTTTAAAATATAGGAACACTATCAATGTTCTATTTTTAACTCAACTAGATGTATTAACACGTTCACAATGGATCTACATTATCACACGTCAATTTTACACTTGGCATTAAAAATCTATATGTTCAGAAATGTCAGTGCACCCCATGGGTGGACCTAAAATGCTTTATCAATCCTCAATGCATCCCATGGGGATCGTGAGGATTTTCAATTAATCATTTATACACCCATTTTACCAAATATCACTAAAGGAATCAAATAAAAAATGGGATAAAAAAGAACACAACCAAACATGCACAAGTCAATACGACGACTATGGGATATAACTTGTAGACCACCTACCAAAATTCAATTGATGAACACACCTCTAATATAAGAATTAGATCCCGATTAAACCAACATTTGAAGTCTAAAACTATATATCACAAGAAAATATGTATTTATAGATTTTTATAGAGATAAGAGAAACATGAAAACCCTAATAAAAATAGAAGAAATAGAGGGATAAGACTCACCCGGAAACTTCAATCTGCTACTGACGGTGTTCCAAATGGTTTATAATCTAAGTAGAATAATCTATTGGATGTATTGTTCACTAGGGTTTGTCACAAGGACTAAAAGGGAGTAAATGGGGAAGAAAAATTAGTGGAAAATTAAAATATTGAAGTATAAATTTTTTAATTTTTCTAACTTTTATAGGGGTGTATGGTTTACCCACATAGTTTACCAAATCATGTGAAAACCATGCACAATCCAATTTCCAATGATATTTGGGTCATACAGTTACCTAGGGAGACTCTCATGGTTTAAAAACCATGAACCAACTCGGTGATATGCCACTGTCCAAAATTGCACAATTTGACTTCCCACCTCACACAGTTTACTTAACCATGCGCCTACCATGTGCCTACCATGTACCTTATATAAGTTGGCCCAATTTCTGCCTCTTTTGTGCTTTAAACCTCAGATAACCTCAAGGACCCTTAAACTCCAAAGAAACCTTTATTTAACCAAAAACAAGTGATTAAACCCAAAATTTAAACAATTATATACCTCCACAATTTTATGATCATACAACCTCTCCACCTTATAATGGATCTTCCTTGAGTTGTATTCCCAATAATCCTTGTGCTTTTAAAGCAAAGAGATTAGGACACTGGGCCTGCATATCTAATTCCTACTCCCAATTTTCTTCTTGAACATTTCCACGATTCCATAGAATACGAACCAAAGGCATATAATTTCCCCATAAGACATTCTCACTATGATTCACAATACGAACAGGATACTCCTCAAAGGATGCATCAGCCTCAAGCTCAACATTCTAAACATTAATCACATGGGATGGGTTAGGGTGATACCATTAAAGCTATAAAACCTAAAAAAAATCAGGCATACCACTATATCATTTTGGAATATCCAATTATTATTCCATCAGTCTGATCCTCTCCATAATCTCAAATGGCCCCACATTCTTAGGCACCAACTTTCCCTATTTCAAAATTCAGTAATGACCCAACCTTAGAGACACTTGAATAAACACACTATCACCCACCATAAACTCAAGAGGTCTATGACACTAATCAACATATGAATTATGCCTACTATAAGTTATCTCCATGCATTTATAAATCAGATGAACCTTTTCTAACATCTCCTACTTGAGACTCACTCCCAACTGGTCAGACTCTCTAACCTCTAAATAACACAAAGGAGATCTACATGGTCATATATAGATATCCTTAAATAGTTCCACCTAAATCCAAGATTGAAAAATATTTTTTTAGGAACACTCAAAAAGAAACAGGTGTTTTTCCATGAACTATTTAAATCTTGGACATAATCCCTCAACATTCCCTCTAACACCAAAATTGTAATCCCTGGCTTCCAGTCTATATGTGGGTGGAAATCCATACCCAAAAACACTTGGATACAAATAAACTTATGCAATCACTACCAAAATTGTAATGTGAAACATGGATCCTGATCTAAGACTATAGCTCTCGATACTCCATGAAACTACACTATATCTACAACAAATAACTCACCCAACTGATCGATGGTGAAAGTCTATTTAATCGACTAGAAATATTCCACCACAGTTAAGCAGTTAATGGCCACCCAAATTGCATCATTATTTCAAGTTTTCCTTCAAATAAACACTACAAAATCCATCATTACATCACCCTATTTCCATTATGGAATAGAAAGAGTTTGTAAAAAACCACCTGGGTGCTGATTCTTGGCCTTCACCTACTAACAAGTGGGGCCTTGCACCACAAAAACCACAAAATATTTCTTCATTATCATCCACCAATACATCCTATGAAAATCACAACAAATCTTAGCCAAACTAAGACATTCTTCCCACTTTGATTCATGTAACACACACATAAAATCTTCTTGTATAGACACTGGCACACCCACACATCCACAAACACTAAAAAGTACACAATTATCAATAGACCAACTAGAAGGAGACTCCCCACATTTAAAACTTTATTTAATACCAAACACTCTGGATCCTCAAAAAGACTCTCCTTACCCAGCTTAAAAGTACAGACTCAACTAATATGGATGCAAGGTTCATCATCTTCTTTCCATCCTACACCTCTAGGTGAATCTCAACAAAAAATTGCATCACTCTCCACTCAGATTTGGATTCATAAACCACATGATTTTGATCCTTCCAACTCAAGGCATCTACAACTCTATATCATATTCCTATTGTGTTAACTAATTTTAATTCAAAGTACATAATGTATTCCACCTATATTCACTGCATAAGGTTCAAATAATGATTAGAGAAGATTCACTTAAGACTTTTATGATTGTAAAACACACTGAATCGTTCTCCCAAAAAATAATGCCTCCAAAACTTTAAGGCATACACCAATATAGCTATCAAGGTAATGAGTGGAATAATTTCTTTCATGAGGCCTCAACCATCTTGACCTATATAATACAACCATATCATCTTATATCAGTACTACCCCAACTCCAAAATCAGATGCATCATAGAACAAGGTGTACCCTTTACCTAGATCATGTAAGATCATGATCTGTGTAGTTTTCAACCACTACATAAACTCTTGAAAATAATTCTTGTATGCCTCCAACAACTAAAACGTAACTACCTTCATGGTCAAACCCAAAAGAGGCACTTCCAGAAAAGAGAAACCTTTGATAAAACTTTAGTAGTAACTAGCCAAACCCAAAAATATTTAGATATCAGAAACATTCATAGGTTGTTCCTAATATACAACTTCCTCCACTTTCTCTAGATCTATTGGCTTACCTTTTTCTAAGATAATGTATCCCATGAAAGGAACCCTATCATTCCAGAAATGACATATGGATAGCTTGGAATATATCCTATGTTCTCTTAGTGTGCTCAAGAATATTTAAAGATGTTTAGAATTATCATCATGAGTTTTAGAGTAAACCAATATGTCTTCAATGAAAACAAATACTAAGTGATCTATATATGGGTAGAAGATTTGATTCATTATATCCCTAAACATTACTGGTTCATTTTTCAGCCCGAACGGTATTAACCTATACCTTATCCTAAATGTTGTCTATGATATTTCATAAGGTCTCACCCTCAACTGATAATATCCCGATAGTAGGTCTATCTTGGATAACACTGAAGAACCTCTTATCTGGTCAAATAGATCATCAATCCTAGGAAGTGGGTATTGGTTCTTAACCATCATTTGATTCATTTTTCTATATTCAGAAAAAAATGTTAATGATCCATTAGTCTTCTTGGAAAACAGCATGTGAGTTCTCAAAGGTGACGTAATAAAATGGATAAACCATTTATTATCTAATTCCTCCAACTAATCTTTAAGCTCCTAGAGTTCTATTGGTTACATTCTATATAGTGGAATTGTTGGGAAAAAATCCCTCAAGGTAACATTGAAGTATTTTTGGGTTGATTGTGTTTCTTGACAAAGTAGGTTTCCATAGATAATTGTTGAGTTCCTGAGAATTTGTTGACAATCCTTGTTGACAAATAACGATGACAAAGGAAAGGACGATTTGGAAGCGGTACTAAAGAGCAGTACAAGGTGGCGTCGTTTCCTAATGTTTGCCAAATTTTTTTGGGGACCAAAATTTGGAGTTTGGTGAGCATCGCAAAAAGTGGATTTCCATGTAGATCATAATTTAATATGGAAAAGGCATGAATTTCGTGAAGATATGATGCATGTTTTGGAAATCGCGAAGACCAGAAGAATGGAGGCGGTGATGCTTCACGATTACGTCAAATCTTCGCGAACGGCAGAGTTGAAGCGCATCGCGGCGATGAAGGGATTTGCGAGGGATCTTCGCGGCGAAGGCGCGAAGGAATGTTAATGGTAATGGTCCGCAATTACGACGAGCTTCGCGAATGGAAAATTGCTGTGGTGCTTTGCGATTTGGACAGAATTCCTGCGGAAACTTCGGAGCATCACGATTTGAAATGACGTGGCGTTGACTTTGCCCAGAAAGTTTGAGGGTCGGTGGAATTGCCTATAAATAGAGTCTGACCCCCTCGAGAGAAGTAGAGAGAATTTTCAGAGAAGATCATTTGCTCTTGTTTTGTGAAGGTGGTTTGCGGAGCCAGTGTGCTTCGCGAAAGAGGAGCTTCGCGGCGGCTATTGTAGCTCCGCGAAACCTGCGAGCTCCACGTTGGCTCAGTGAGCATCGCGAGGGACGTCGCTCTGCGACGGATTGAGAATCGCGAGAGTTCTTTGCGAAAAGGCAAGAAGCTTCGCGAAGGCTTGTTTGAGGTTCGCGAAATTGGGAGCCTCGCAAAGTAGGGTGCTTTGCGAAGGTACTTTCCAAAGTGAATTTCCCAGTGGTCATAGGCAAAGAGGTATTCATCATTGGATTAAAGTTCGACTTCAATAGAGAATCTATCAACAGTTGAAGATGAATTACTTCATGCAAATTAAGAGACCTACAGGTCTATAAACTGTGAGTGAATCCCTTCACAGAGCAGTGAGCTTAGGAAGAGGAAGAAGGTGATCCTCTCCACCGGTAGTGAGCCAGAGAGAGACAAATAGGGAGTGACCCTTGGGAAAGCAGTGATATTACCCTAAAATTTGTAAAGGCAGTGAGCTTGGGCATAGAAGTGATCTAGCCCGAACTTTGTATCCACATCTAGTGAAGAATAGTGGAATTTGGTACGACCGGAAACTTGTCGGTGTATGCTCCTTGGACTTAGCCCAGTGAGGGTGAACCAAGTAAAAATCTTTGTGTCTGCCTATTTGCTTCCCTATATTGCATTCAAAGCATCATCATTAGATAAAGAAGTAAATAAGTGATCATAGTTTACACACAAGAGCAACCAAAGTGACCCTTGTAATAAAGAGGTTAAGATCTAGTGGGGTAGGAACAACATTGAAAAATAATATCCATACCCTAATTCACCCCCCCCCCTCTCAGGGTATATAGGCCCCTATTGGACCTAACAATTGGTATCATAGCGAAGGTTGCTTTGATCTGAATTGTTTGCTCTGACTTGGTGTAGTCGATTTGTGTAGTTAAAGATCCAATCTACTCATATCTCGGTGTGCCATGGCGAAGAAAAAAACATCAAAGAAGAATTAGAAGTCTGGTGGAATTCCGCAGTGTGGAAGTGTGTATGGAGAAAGTGTGATTCAATTAAAAGAATAAAACAACTTACTGAAAGAAGTCTTGGATGAATCAGATAAGGAAAATCTAGATTCAGTCAATAATGATGTTGGAACGAGTGAAGCACTTAAAATTGAAAGTGATGCTGAAACCACTGATGATGAAGAAATCTCCAGGAGTCGAAAAGTGGAAGTTGTACATAAGGAGAAGGAATTGGATCAGAAGTTAACTGATGAAGTTAAATCTAAGGGTATCCAGATCCAGGTATTGGAAATTGAGGTCAACAAGCTAAGAGGCTTAAATAAAAGGCCTGTTGATATAGTTACTGACCTAACAGAGAAGAATGATTCACATGCTGAAGAACTACAGAAGATGACTAAAATGAAAGGAAAACAAAAGGAGGATGATTATGAAGAGAATCAAAATTCAGATGAAGTTCAAAATTTGAAAGCTAGAAATGATGATCTAGCAGCACAGTTGTCTGAAGAAGTACAGAATAATCGAAGCCTACAATAAGAGAATGAATCTATCTCTAAATCTGTTTCTGAGGAAAAATTGAATGTAGTGAAGAAAAGTGCAATGGTGGAAAAGATGACACATGAATTGGAAGATGAGATGAGTATAGGGAAGCTTCTCAAGAGAGAACTTGATGTCCAACTTGAATCAAGGGAGACGGAGATTCAAAAGTTGGAAGAAGCTCTAGAATCAGTGAAGAAGGAATTAGAGAGTTCCAATGATATAGGAAAGCCTAAAATGAAAGATGCCTTGCATTTACTATTTGATTATCCTTCGGCAGATGATTATTAAGTGAAAAGAAAATTTGTTATTTCTCAAAAGAGGCAAAAACAAATTTTCTCAGCCCAAAGACCATATAGTTCGAGAAAAACATGTATTGGATTTGATGAATCCCCTCCCGTGCAAGACAGAAAGAGAGCCGTGAATAGTTCCAGAAATGGAAAAGACCTTACAGGTGCTAGAGATAGACCTAAAGGGGATTTTACAGGATGAAATGATAGCATGTGCTATTTCTGTGGGATTCATGGCCACACATCAAGCTTCTGTCCAGATGCTCTAGAATACATTTCACGCTGTGAAAATATATACTTTGATAAACCCAAGGATAAGAAGAAGCATCATGAGAAATCAGAGAGAAGAGTCTCTCGGATGAAAGCATTCATAAGATGCTATTACTGTGGAAGAATGGGACACACCATGAATATGTGTCAGGAAGCTCAAGAGCTCACTGTCAGGGGTAGAACTCAAGCTGCATCAACATCTTGGATAAGAGATGATGAAATGAGGTATTCTTTTAATGGAAGTTGTTTCATATGTTCTAATCATGGGCATTTGGCAAGACATTGCAGCAAGAAGAAGGAAGGAAAGAAAAAGGAACTCCAAAGGAGATTCTCAACTCCAGTGGTGTATAATGAGAAATCGTATACTGGGAGAGAAAGAGGTATGTTGAAGAATAAGCTTAGAGTTCCTTGATAATCACAAGGAGCTAAACAAAAATTTTATCAATCACACTCACAACTGCTCTCTAAGAATGAACATGAAAAAATATGGAAGAAAAAGGGAGGAAACACTACAAGTGTGAATAAGAAGAGTGCACATTCAGTGGAGGACTCACCACCAGTGAAAAAGAGTGTGGTGATTCAGACATCTGATAAAAGGAAGATAAATAAAGAATGCATTGAAAAATTCACAATTCATGTGCCACGGAGAGGATTGGAAGAAAAGGAAAATCCCTACAATGGTGGAAGAAGCAAGGGAAGATGACAAGAAAGGAGATTCCTGCTCAGAGAAATAATCAAGGAAAATGGAATTTTGGAAGAAACTCAAAGAAGGAAATGAGTACTAGTGGGTCTATACCCCAAGTGATGAGAAAGGTCGGGCCTACAGAATATACATATCAGAAAAAGGATTAGCATCTGGGTAATGAATGATTATTCATATGGCCAGAGCAGTTGAAGTTGGCCAGGCTGCTGGAGGAAGCAAGAAAGGAGTGTGATGCACTCCAAGAAAGAATCAAAGGGTTGACCCATCAGGATCAACCACACCCTCATCTTGAGGATTCTAGAAGAACTCCCCTCTCCCTATGAATATAAATGCTATTAACTAATGATTCTTGTTTTTCAGGTTTTAGGGAGATACGATCCAAGGGGAAGTGGATTCTAAGGATGCGAATTGGAGAGGTGATATGCTCTAGAGTTTCAATTGATTCAAATCAGGTACTAGAGTTGAAGTAGAAAGGGAGAAACAGAGCACAATAGGAAGTGATTGTGTTATTAACTTTATCTCTTGTTTCCTACACTGAGTTCCAACTCAGTAGGCTTAGAGATTTTGTTAATGGATCAATTCCAAGTGGAAGATAAGAATAGAAGATTCCGGAGGAGAGGAATGGTTATGAGTCTAAACAGTGGGACTAAACCAAGGAAGTGTTTCACAACATAGGGTTAGCATTCAATAACAAAATAAGATGCAAGAGCCATCAATGCAATAATTGGATGAGTCGGATCAGGTGTTGCCTATTGGGGGAAGAAAGAAGCATAGGGAGAAGCAGAAATAACCTTGCATTTCATGATTATTTACATTTATCTAACAATGTGGTATCAGCTGACTGCTTTCAGGATACCAAGAAGCTGTGAGAGAAAATCAAATGTGTTTCAACAAAAATATAAGAGAAGATGTTCAAAGAAATGAAGTCATTAAACAGTGACATAGAGAAAAGTAGCTGAAAGAAATGAAGCCACTAAAAAATGAGTCAGTGAACAACTTCTTGATGAAAGTGTTGAGGAAGAAAGCAACATAGGGAGAGAAAAAGTGGCTGATACTGCTTCAGAAGAAGACACTGATGATGAACAAGAAAGTGTCAAGTCTGTGTCTACAAGGAATCCAAAGAGCTGAGATGAAATTGATAGACAGAATATCATTGGTGATCAGTCGAATTCAGTTCAGACAAGGAAAATGAAATCACTACAGCAAGCATCTTTTCTATCTCAGGTTGAGCTAAAATGATTTTCTGATGCTGCTAAAGACGAAAACTGCGTTCAGGCCATGAATAAAGAGCTAGATCAGAATTGAGAAGAATCAGACGTGGGAGATTGTTTCGAGGCCAGAAGATAAAAATGTCATCAGGACTAAATGGGTCTATTAAGACAAGATGAATGAATATGGCACAGTTATTCGGAACAAATCATGGCTGATGTGCAAAGGAGGCTCCCAGATAGAGGGAATAGATGGTGATGAGACATTTTCACCGATTTCAAGGTAGGAGACAATCAGATTATTCCTAGCCATTTTAATGCAAAGTAAGTTCAAAGTGTTTTAGATGGATGTCAAGACTACATTTATAAATGGGTTTCTAGAATAAGAGGTGTTCATTGAGCAGCCAGATGGTTTTCTCATTCATGAGGATGAGAACAAAGTTTGCAGGTTGAAGAAGCTGTTATATGGGCTAAAACAAGAACCAAGAGCATGGTACTGAAGGCTATATCAGTATTTGAAGAAGTATGGTTTTCAGCATATGGGATTTGATTACAATATATATTTCAACAACAACAGTAATCAAAGGATGATGAGGTTGGTCTAGGAAGAAGACATAATATTTGTAAGATCAGATGAAGCATAGTGGAGACAATCTTATGAATTCATGAAACATGAGTTCGAAATGTCTATGATTACTGGGCTGATGTTTTTCCTTGGTCTACAGGTGACATAAGGAAGGAATGGAACATTCATTTCTCAATCCAAATATACCAAGGAGGTGTTAAGAATGTTTGGCATGGAAAATTCCAAGGAGATGAAAACTCTGGTTGCTACTCGGATGAAATTATCAAAAAGATGTGGATGGCAAGGCAGTTAATATCACAGAATATAGGAAAATTATTGGAAGCTTTTTGTACTTGACCGCGACAAGCCCTGATATTTTTTTCGCCACATTCCAAGCAGTGAGATATCAGATTAATCCCAAGGAAAGCCACATGCTTGCAGTGAAAAGAATACTTCGGTATATCCAGGGCACAGTGGATTTCGGCTGGACATATACTGATAAATCTCAGACAGAGTTATTGGGATATACTGATGCAGACTGGGCCGGTTCAGCGGATGATAGAAAATCAATGTCAGGTGGTGCATTCCATCTTGGTGGATTGTGTATTTCTTGGCTAAGAAAGAAGAAAGATTGCATTTTTTTGAGAACCGCAGAAGCTGAGTATATTGCTGCCACTCAAGCATGCACACAGTTATTGTGGATGAAGCACCAGCTTGAAGATATGGGAGTTGAAGTGAAGTCTCCAATCGAAATCCAGTGTGATAACTCAAGTGCTATAAATCTCAGCAAAAATTCATTCCATCACTCAAGGACAAAGAACATTGAGATAAAGTATCATTTTATCAAGGAGAAAGTTGAGTAGGGGATCATGAAGTTGGAGTATGTGCCTATAGAACTACAGGTTGAAGAAATTCTAACAAAGGCCTTACCCAAGGAAGCTTTTGAGAGGCATCGACTGGCTATGGGAGTTCAGTCGACTCCCTGAGCTTGAATTCATGTGAATGTGGATACCCCCCCCCCCTCTCCTCGAGGTATGACGTGTGTTTTTTTCTAATGTGCTGATTTGTTGTCCACTCTATTACAGACTACAAAGGAGTGACCTTTGGCTTCATTGAAAAAGGGGGAGAAAATAATGATTGATCAAGGGGGAGACAGTGTGGCTATTTGAGAAATCATGATAGATACGAGGAGAATCTGACCAGTAGAGCATCCAGATAAGGGGAGTGCAATGAGATAGGGGGAGAGTATTGAATCTGACGATACTAGAAGTGATCGATCAAAGCATAGATATCATGACAGCTGAGGATCATGATAAAAGCAGAACAGTAGTGTTGGAATGGTGAGAGAAGGTTTCCAGCTATCACTAATTGGGATCAGTGTGGTTCAACAATTAGTATCAATTTAAGAATTGTTATCAGGTTTAAATCGACAATTGGTGTTTGACATGAAGTGATGCATTGATGAACCTTTCATACTACTCTTGTTTCTCACACCGAGCATTGCTTATGTGGGCTTAGAGTACGTGTTAAGTGATTCCTTGAACGCTATCAGAATCGCAAGAGGTGAATGGTGGTAGCAGCTGGAAGAAGACTCAGTAAGGTATCAAAGTGCAAAAAATCATTCTGAGCAGAGTTGTGAAGAGTTGTCAACAAACCCAAAGGGGGAGATTGTTGGGAAAAAAATCCCTCAAGGTAACATTGAAGTATTTTTGGGATGATTGTGTTTGTTGACAAAGTAGGTTTCCATGGAGAATTGTCGAGTTCCTGAGAATTTGTTGACAATCCTTGTTGACAAATAACGATGACAAAGGAAAGGGCAATCTGGAGGCGGTACAAAAGAGCAGTACAAGGTGGCGTCGTTTCCCAGTGTCTGCCAAATTTTTTTGGGGTCCAAAATTTGGAGTTTGGTGAGAATCGCGAAAAGTGGATTTCCATTTAGATCATAATTTAATATGGGAAAGGCATGAATTTTGTGAAGATAGGATGCATGGTTTGGAAATCGCGAAGACCATAAGAATGGAGGCGGTGATGCTTCGCGATTACGTCAAAGCTTCACGAACGGCAGAGTTGAAGCGCATCGCGGCGGTGAAGGGATTTTCAAGGGAGCTTCACGGTGAAGGCGCGAAGGAATTTTGATGGTAATGCTCCACGATTACGAAGAGCTCAGTGAATGGAAAATTGATGTGGTGCTTCGCGATTTGGACAGAATTCCTACGGAAACTTCGGAGCTTCGCGATTTGAAATGACGTAGCGTTGACTTCGCCCGGAAAGTTCGAGGGTTGGTGGAATTGCCTATAAATAGAGGCCAACCCCCTCGAGAGAAGTAGAGAGAATTTTCAGAGAAGATCGTTTGCTCTCGTTTTGCAAAGGTGGTTCGCGGAGCCAGTGTGCTTCGCGAAAGAGGAGCTTCGTGGAGGCTATTGTAGCTCCGCGAAACCAGTGAGATCCGCGTTGGCTCAGTGAGCTTCGCGAGGGACGTCGCTCTGCGACGGCTTGATCATCGCGAGAGTGCTTTGCGAGAGTGATTCACGAAAAGGCAGGAGCTTCGCGAAGGCTTGTTTGAGATTCGTGAAATTGGGAGCCTCGCAAAGTAGGGTGCTTTGCGGAGGTACTTTCCAAAGGGAATTTCCCAGTGGTCAGAGGAAAAGAGGTATTCATCAGTGGATGAAAGTTGTACTTCAATAGAGCATCTATCAATAGTTGAAGATGCATGATTTCATGAAAATGAAGAGACCTACAGGTCTATAAACTGTGAGTGAATCCCTTCACAGAGCATTGACGTTAAGAAGAGGAAGAAGGTGATCCTCTCCACCGGAAGTGAGCCAGAGAGAGAGAAACCGAGAGTGACCCTTGGGAAAGCAGTGAGCTGAACCTAAACTTTGTAAAGGCAGTGAGCCTGGGCATAGAAGTGATCTAGCCCGAAGTTTGTATCCACGTCTAGTGAATAATAGTGGAATTTGGTACGACCGGAAACTAGTCGGCGTATGCTCCTTGGACGTAGCCCGTTGAGGGTGAACCAAGTAAAAATATTTGTGTCTGCCTGTTTGCTTCCCTGTATTGCATTCAAAGCATCATAATTAGATAAAGAAGTAAAGAAGTGATCATAGTTTACACACAAGAGCAAACAAAGTGACCCTTGTAATAAAGAGGTCAAGATCCAGTGGGGTAGGAAGAACATTGAAAAATAATATCCATACCCTGATTCGCCCCCCTATCAGGGTATATAGGCCCCTATTGGCCCTAACAGGAATTGAAACTGGTTCTACTCCCTAAAGAAAATTTACTATGAACTCAACATCACTCTAAGGTAATATCCATGAGATTTCCTTAGAAAAAACATCATGGAATTGATCCACTACCAGATTAAAGAAATGCTACTCTACTCCTCCATCATCAAACAGAAAAAAAACTACTTGGGCAATGAGTTCTCCCAATTGTTGAGTAATCAAACCTACACGGCATGCCCGAACATCCCAATCACCACGAAGAGAAAAGGAGTATCCATTAAGAGACATGAACATTATCTGATGATGGTAACTTTAAATATGATACTGATACAACATCAGCCATTCCATACCCAAAATTAGGTCAAAAACTAACACCTTAAGGATAAACAAGTCCCATAGAAAACGGTACCCACCGATCTCTAAAGAAAAATGATCACATTGTCTGATACCCTCATCTCACACCCCTAAATGATTATTAATCAAAATAACCCCATATACACATTCCACTAGTAGGGCTAATAGAACTACAAACTATGTGTAGATAAAAGAGTGTATAGTGTATGTGTCGAATAAATCACTAGAAATTATTGAAGCTACAAAGATCATACCTCAAACTGTAGATGGTCCTGCCAAACCATCTCTAGGTGTAAACTAAATTGCATGAATTTAAACTTCCTCTCTTCCCTGGGCTTCAGTTTGAGTAACTAGCACTACACTATCCAACTGGTGTGGATACTCTAGGCCCAGAGTAACATGTCCACCACCCCTACTGGTACAACCCATGGAACTCCAACTACCTACCTAGTACGGGGTAACTAACCTCTTTATTACACCTAGTATCTACCTATGACTTCTATTTATGCCCAAATATCAAGGGAACCTACAGAACCTCTGTGTGTGTCCCATCCTATCACACGAATGGCACTAAACTGGTAGTCAGGGAACTGACCGTCCAAGTACCCTAGCCTACCACATTAATAACAGAATACATAATATCCATCATGGGAGTTCAATCCTCTCTTTTAGTTACTTTTTGCACTACCAGCCTAATAGAATATCAAAAAATGATGCTTCCTTCCCTCAGAAGTCACACCACTCATCCATTTAACTGGAACCACAAGTCCACTACCTGAGACTCCCTTCAGGTTTCCTTCTGAGATAAGGTCCTAGTACACTACCTCTAAAAACCTCATTAAATGGAATACATTCACTTGGGACCTGATCTCATGTCTAAGACAGTCTTAAAAACATTTTTCCATTTTTCCCTTGTTTCCTTCCAATGCCGGAATGAAGAGATGAAAGTCCGTGAAATGACTAGCATAATCCATTATTAACAAAATCCCCTAGTTCAAACTCATAAACTTTGCATCATATTCTTTCCTCAGAGTTTCTGGATAGAAATTATCTATACACTTTTCCCATAAATCCTTATATGTCATTTCCTCATCCTTCCCTATCTGAACCATGTTGTCTCACCAATAATTTAGCAGAACTCACAACATATACACTGCTATCTTGACTCGCCTCTCTGGAGGTTCTTCCAAATGATCAAGAATCATCTGGATGGACTCTATACAGAATTTGGATACCTCTAGATGACCCTCTCTAGTAATGTTCAGAAGATGTTGCAACTAAAACTCTCTATTCATCTTGAAAAAACATAGCACAACCCACCCTGGGCCACGTTCCATAATAAACATGAAATGAGAAACATTCTCACAGAACTTCTCTTCTCTATTACCCAGGATCTCCAAATTTTCTTTCTCTAAAACTGAAGATGTGTTCTCAGCAACATCTTCTTATCTCCCAACAGGTAGGCATATTCCTAGTGGTATTTCTCTACAATACCAAACATGAGCTTTAGAATACATAACATAAAGCCTTAACAATTTGTATAAAATATGGCTCTCTACTAGCCATAAACAATCACATTAACAACACTTCCCCAAGGTCATAATTACTTCCCATGAAATTCTTTATACCATCCCTACAATGGGTCATGGATAACATGGGTAAAATCAAGTTAAATGGTTACAAGTCTTACAATAGACACCAAAACACAACTATTTCCACACTTACAATGAAAATTGTTCATCCTGTGCATTTTTTCCATTTTACAACTTGTTAAAATCCATAGTTTGACTCACTTAAACCTATTAATTAGTCATTATTCCTTAAACATTAGTTAGAATTTTCCTTTCACGTACCCATTTACATCATTTTATTAGACATTATTCTCTAAATTTCCAAAAGGAAGAAAAATTCATTATACCTTTCATACCCCACACACCCATCTTGTGCGTGCCTATCATGATCCATGCCAATTATATACCTATGTTCCTATAATGATTCATGAATAAACAATCTCACACCATTATGGCTATGAGAAAAATATTATCAAACAGTCACATCATACAACAAGTTCATCAACCAATGGTAAAATATCATCAAAGGTAACAATGCACAATAAGAACAAAAATTCTCACCCAGGGGGACTTGGGATTTCCCTCTAACATGGGTCAGCTACTCTAATGTACAATATCATTTCCCAGGACTAACACATACTATTCTACCATCTATTATCCCAAATAATAATAACACATAAAAGAACTTATCTCTAAAACCACTTTATTACATCCTCGAAAGGAAAGCCACTAAACGGATGCCCCGAGCTGAGTCTTCACATGACCTTAAGCATGTCCCCCTATATGCCATAGGTTTAAGACTAGTGGAGAGGGTCTAATAAGTCACATAGGGAGACTATACCCTCATTACTTAAGTAATCCATAGTAGATAACCAACTAAATAGTGAAAAAAATAAGAAGAAACAAAAATCATGCATAACCACCCACTTCTCAAACAGGGTACAAACCTTAACCAATAGTAAAATTTGTAATGTCATGCTAAGTAGTGCCAATTAAAAAAACCCCAAAATGTATAAAAATATAGAAATCCCAAAACATTTAAAGAATCCATGTCTATAACCTCATCCATGGACAACCCAATCTCTACTCAACTCCCAAGAACATGGCCTTTTCCCTAATCTTAACCTGCAAGCATGAAATTTGCTCAGTTGCCCAATAGCGCCCAAGTAGGGTCTGAGTACAACTCAGTAGGCCACCACCAACGGTGTCTAAAAATATCTATTTTAATAGATAGTGCATGAAAATACTAAATGAATGAAAAATAAACAAAATAAAACTCATGTTCTATTAGTTAATGATCTTTACTTTAACCATTTATAGCCTTAGTACCATTTCCATTATATGCATCATCTTCACTACTTAATTAATTTTCAATATGTGTTTCATGGGTTTGGAATTTACATTATTGGAATAGGGTTTTAAGGAATTTGTAACTATGAATATTGGAATAACTCAAGTCCACATCTCACTAGGGATGATCACATCACAATAAACATATTATCCTCACATCAAAGCCACAACCCTTGTGGAATTAAACCATTAGGGGAATAAAGTTTCATCATATTAACTAACCTATGCATTATGGGTTGGAGTTTATAGCCTTAGTATAACTCGACCCATGGGCATATAACCTTAGTCAATACCCCACAATACTAATCCATGTGCACATGCTTGTATATATCCATTCACCACACATACCATATCACAACCAAATACAACCAATACAAATAACAATCATAATCCAAAAAAATAAACAGGGGAGTGCATATTATTCCACAAACCATTAACTGCTTTACAATTTACATTACATTTAAATTAATCCCAATTCACATTTCATTTTTCTAACTCATTAAACCTATTCACTAATTCCCATACATTAACCCATTTAGCATATTAAATCATTACCACATGTTAACTCCTATAACTTGTTATTCATTTCACATGTATTAACCCCCCCCCCCAGGAATTGCATGTACAAATCATAATCCACTGGAATATTCACACTAATCCCTTCAAAACCATTTTCATGTCCCATCCCATTCGTAATATTCAACGTATTTCATATTCCATTCAACATAATCTCAATTAATTCAATTTAACCCATGACTTTGCAATTCCAAACAACCACTTAATCCATTATCAAATCTAGGAACACTATCAAAGTTCCATTTCAAATTCAACTAGACATATAAACATGTTCATAAGGCCTTTATGTTATCACTCATCAATTTCGTACTTGACATTACCAATCTATGAGTTCAGAAATATTGGCACACCCCATGGGTGGCCCTAAAAAGCTTTATTCAACCTCAACCCATCCCATGGGGATCATGAGAGTTTTTAATTCATCATTTAAACACCCATTTTACTAAATATAAAAAATGGAATCAAATACATGACAAGGTATAACCAATAACGCAACCAAACATGAAAAAATCAACACAACAACTATGGGATATAAATTGTATACCACCTACCATGAATCTATTTATAAACACACTCCTAATCGATTACATAGATCATGATTATACCACAATTTGTATATTTAACCAAGATATCATAGGAAAATGAGGTGCTCAGATATTTAGATGAAAATAATAGAAAGATTCAAACCATAATCAAAAAAGAGAATAAATAGAAGGATTAGTCTCACCCATAGATTCAATCCGCAACCAATGGCACTCCAAATGACTTAGGATAAAAGGATAATCACCTCTTGGAATCGTTAGTTAGTAGGGTTAGTCACTAGGTCTGTAAGGTAGGAAATTTGGAAGAAAAATTAGTGGGAACTTTAAATCCCAAAATGTAACTTTTTTTAATTTTTCCAAATTTTATAGGGGTTCATGGTTTGCCAAACTGTGTGAAAACCATGTGCAAGCCACTGTACAAGGAAATTTGGGTCACACGATTACCTTGGGAGACATTAATGGTTTATAAACTATAGACAAACCATGAGATATGCCACTATCCAAAATTTCATAATATGTCTTCCCACCAGGCATGGTTTACTTAACCGTGTGTCAGCTGTGAACCTTGCACAGGTTGGCCTGGTTTCCCCTTATTTCATGCCCGAAACCCCTAGAATACCCCTGAGGCCCTTGAAAATTCCTAGAAAATTTTATTTAAAAAAAAATAATTATTGAAACAAAAATTTAAACAAGTATATACCTCTAGATGTTTTGGATCTTACATATTTTCTATGGATGGTTTATGATAATTATGAAAATATTCTTATAAAACCCATTCCATTTCCATGGGTTTTGTTATAATGAATTGATGCCATTATTATGAAACCCATTTATTTTCATTGAGTTATTCCATGATGAAATATTTATTAAATGCATTTCATTTTGAAGGTTTATGATATGATGAGGACTTTATGATCTTATGCCACAAATATATACAATTTTCATTATGTGATAGATTTTCCAAGAATTATATATCCCCCTAATGCATTGGGTAAGGATGGATATCTCATGAGATTAAAAAGAATGTAATAGGGAGTGAACCTAGTTCAGTAAGGGACTTTTTACACTATGATAGTCTTGGGAGTGAACCTTAACTAATATGATGGCTTGGGTATTAAACTCATTCCACTATGATAGTCTTAGAAAGGAGCCATAACTACTAAGGAACTTATTTTCTATACTTGTGTATATTCCACAAATCTATTCCTTATTCCATAGTTATTCTCTTATAGATTATGTATTGTGATTACTTTATGATTCTTATCTTATAAAATGCCATGATTTATTCCATGACTCAATTTTTTGATCTATGATATGCATGTTGTGGTTTCCAAATTTTATCTTTATTTTTTCATACCTTTATGCTCGTGTTAGTTTGATAACTCCTTTTTTTACCCTTACTGATCATCTAAGATCACCCATTATTTTGTTTCCTTTCTCTAGGTTATGAAGAAAGTTATAATGTATGATGTTTATTTGAAGGGTGATAATGATGAATAACTTGGTGAGATATGATGTGTATATCTTATAAACTAGTTGTTTATATATCTAATTTTCTAAAGAAACCAAAGCTATACAATTTTGATGTCAATGATTATGTTATGTAATTAATATTCATCTATTAAGATGTGATATCTATTCATGGAATGTTAGGGTTACTATATTAATGATATTCTATTAATGAATAAGTCAAGGAAGGATTTTTCCCTTCCATGTTTATGGAAGTTGATATATTATCCCTTTTATTGAATAAAAATATCAAACTAAATCACTTTACTATTTTCTATAGGTGAGTTTTATTTAAGATAATAAAATACTGATATATTGATCATATATGTTAATGACATTATTTTGAAACTTAATTGATGATATATCATAAAAATTGGCTATATTTCATAGTGAGTATTTGGATGTAGGTTTCATCTCTTCAACATTAAATTATTCCCCTATGGGTTTCCTTATGTGTTTTTAGATGTTGATGTTAGACTTCAAGAAAAATCCCCTAATCCTACATAGGAATCGACCTAGATGGTCATGCAATTAGTGTATCTATTGATCCAAATTAAAATAAATTTTTATTTTATTATTAGAATTAAAATTATTCACTTGACAGTAAAATAACATTTATTTAGGATTTATTGATCACAAATATTGAGTCATAAAATTTAGGGGTGAGATAAATATTAAATTAAATATTTTTTCACAGTAGCATAATCATTATTAATATTTATTTATTTATTAAATGAATTATCATTATTATCAAATATAAGGTAGATTTTGTGGATGTAAAAACTGAACTATCGGTTCTAATAAGAGTAATGTGTTAAATATTATTTAAATAAATGTCAACTTATTTATTTAATGAAATGATACTTATTTTATCCATGGTTATAGCTCATGTTAAGTAAAAAAAATTAATTATTATTTAAACATGGGTTTCTTTATATATTAGGAAAATAATAGGGGGTTATGTGAAATTATGTATTCTCTAACCTAGATCTATAAATACCGTGTTATATAATTTATTATGGTTATTCATTTTTGTGTATAATACATCCTATCTATAGATCCTATCAATCCTATATAGAAATTTCTCTAGAATAATATCAAGAACTGAGATAAAATCTTTAAACTCTATCAATATTCTCAACAATGAGTTAAAAACAATCCTCTAACCTCAAATGATTGAGAGGTGATCAAAGGTAGTGATGCAAGATGATTAGTACCACCACACTATCACTCGGAGTACCATCAATGATACTTTAAGATGATAGGATCATGTGTTAATTAGCACTAAAGAGATTCTGATTTAGATAATTTCAACATAATGATAGTATAATCAAATAGAGGTTTTTATGATCAATAGATTTTTGAAGAAATAATTCCCAAGATCAAGGTAATTATTCAAATTAAATTAATTTTAAATTTAATAAGAAAATATTATCTCTATGATTCTAGTGATCTTTTTTAATCTTCTTGGGATTTAATCCTTGGAAATTACATTTATCATCATGTAAATGGCATATTATTCATTAAAACTAATAAAAGTTGAGTTTTACGTTACCTAACAGGTGCTTCTACTATATTCAAAATCATTAAATGGTATAAAATCCAGGTAATGTTCAAATACATAATTAAATATTAATCATTGGTCATTATGAACATTTTATGTCTGTTTTTCATTTCAAAAAACTTGTTCATTAAATATGAATATCATGATATATTATACTTCTTAATTCTTGTACATATAACCAAAATGGGTTAATAATACATGAAGAACATCCTAATAACCCATCTGATGGTGTCAAGATTCTATTAAAATAACATAGTATAGAACTACATTTAACCCAATGTTACATGTTGTGTATCCTAGTTCATTTCACTAGGATGAGTTGTGAATTTATTATGATGCATCATTCAATAAATAATGCATGAAAACATTTGTTGATATGGGTTAACCAAGATTTATTTGAAGATTTATTTTATTTTAAAAAGTGTATAACTTGGGTACACGGTGTGTAGTCAATGAATTTTCATGTTTGAAAGCATGTACTAAAATACATGTCATGTATTTATTACATGAAAAGTAGGACTAGAATTTTTTCAACACAATGGTCACACGGTGTGTAGCTAGCTTTTACATTCCATGTTCCGAGTAAATGTCCACAAAAAAATAAAAGTTATATCCCTAGGAATATATCATGGACAAACAACAAGTGATATACATATTATAAAATCTCCTTGTACATGTAGTGTAACCTGTACATGTTTACATAGAAAAAAAAATTAATTTATTATTATATTAAACCTAATCAACATGTTTTTCTATCATTAATTAAAATTTCATATTAGTCAATAAGTTTTATAATTATAATAAATTCCTAATTAATTTCAATGTAAATTTTGAAACTATATTCCGAGTATAGTTTTAATACTGTATGTATTGTTCATTCATTAAAAGCATTACACGATGTATAAATTAAAATATGTTTGTGTGTGATTTATTAAAATTAAAATTTATGTAATCTCAAGATATTTAATGTATGATACAAGTAATATGAGTTCCCAGTACATGACCATAACACATTTCAGGTAGTTCAGAGAGGTACACGTCATATAGCATCCATGTGAATGTTTTGTACTTCATTAGTTTTAAATAAAATATATTCATTTAACTTATTTAAAATTATATTTGATGATAATCTTGTGAACTAATTTGATGGATATTATGATAAATGAATTGATTAAAAAATATCGATAATTTATTAATTCTAGTATATTTTATCTTAATTAAGAATGATTGAAATGAATTGTAGTTTATTAATTATGTATTTTCTGCATATGTGGATGATCATGAGATTAACCAACTTGTTTATGTGTTGAATTTTTTTAATTTATTTACTTCATGGGTTTTTTAAATTATTATTAAATTAAAATGGTGTTTTTATGTCATCCCATCCTTTAATTATATATGGATCTATGTGTTCATGGATTCTATTATATAAACCCCATAATAATTCCATTTTTCCCCTCACTTGTGTATGATTAAAGAATATGTTTTTATAGAGATCCAAAGAGTTGTATGTGGTTAAAAATTGGGCCCTGGTGAAATCATCCCATGTGGTACCTAGGAAAAAGTTGTAGTTATGCAACTCAATCCAATACCGCCTCATAAATGTTTTCCAATTGAGTCAATGGTTATTTTATTATCTTCTTGATAAAAAACTGGTAGATAAATATCATTATTATGAAAAATATCTTATTCTATATTATTCATGGTTATTTATTTTATGGATTATTTATCATAATCACATAAATAAATGAATTAAATAATAATCATGCTTAGATGGAATAAAATAAAAATTTATTATGCGTAAATATTTTTTCAAGAAATGGTTAATCACATAAGTAAAATCCAATTAATATTAATAAGTTACTAAAAGGATAAAATAATATAATTTATAGATAATAAAATAAAATTCATCAATTTAATATTAAGTCAATTAATCCTTCCATTATTTTAGTTAAGATACTACCATAGTTAGAGTAGTAGTCAAGCCAAAGTCGGGGCACTTTCAATTTTCTATAAATCTCAACAAAATAAAAGGAAAAAATAACAGAATTGGTAATTAGTGTAATGAAAAAATTATATTCAATAACTTTTTATATAAAATTTTTGAGGAAATACATTTATTTTTTTCATGATTAAGGAGTCCACTCAATGGAATAATGTGCTAGAATCCCTACTGTTATCATGACTTCTTTTCAAAATACCTTCAAATAACTTTCCTGTCTAAATCATGGGTTATAAGAAAGGGAATATGAATCATTTCTACTAGATTGTACATGTGAAAATACATTACAATTCCAATGTAGATGGTTCATTAATACTTGATAAAATTCCAAGTGACTAATAATATTAAATTAATTACTCTCACATATTTTGGTAATAAAATAAAGTAGAAATAATCTTATCATGTATTATTATAGTAAAAATATAAATTTACTTGAAAATTTTGTCCTTATGATCCATACTATAGAAGGAAAATATTATTATATAAATTAACTTCAAGTAATGGTACATGAGCTTAAAAAAAATTCTATTCCATGAATTGAAGCTTTACATGATAGAATCCATAGATTATGATCTACTTTTTAAGAAGGTGATTCAAAAAAGTGATCATTTTTAGTGAAAAGAATTTGGATTATTCTCTATATTTATAGTGTTTTATATTATAATTAATATTCATAGAACTCATGAAGTCACATGAGAACATGGATTCTTATAGTATGATCAATTATATTTGTGATTTGTATTAGGAGAGATCCAGATATGAGAGGTTTTAGAACTCTAAGGAACTCTTCATGAGAAAAATTATAGAAGGTGTTATAGTTGGGACTCATGTGTTCAATATTATTTGTTACATTTATCATCTAAATATTATAGAGTTTAAACTATCTAAATAATTGTGCATTAATCACATTCTTTCTCCACTCCCATATATCATCTCTATAATTATTGTGATTTTAAAAATAAAAAACATCATGAAGATTCTCCCATATCTCATCACATTTATTTTATAGGTTTATAGGGACACAAATCTTCAAAATTATTTTCTATTATGGTGAATAAGATGAAGGAAATGGTGTGATTCCCCAAGACTATCAACTATTCTAAGGCCTCTTCACCAAATCCATCCAAGAGAAGGATGTTCAAGGGATAAGAAATGGATTATAGCATCATGTGTTTCTCAAGTGTTAATAAGGGAAACTAGAAGAATAATTAAACCATAGTGAAGAATCTAGTGTATTCTTTAGGTGGGATTTCTATCAATTTCAATATATCTATTTCTATAAATTGGGTATTCTATATAGCTTGTTTTTCTCATTTATTAATCCAATTATAGGAACCATGTACCTTCGAGGATAATATACAAGGTGAGATGGATCTATGATCTTCTAATATACCTAATCTCCATATAGTATGAATTATATATTAATACCAAAAATTTCCAACTATAATGATCTTGGTTTTAAAAAACTTTCATTATATTCCTTCAATTACAAAAATATTTTTTCAATGTCTTCTCCTGATATGGATGTTTTTTATTTTCAAATTTTGTAATAATATATTATTATTTTATAGATAAATCATTTTTATAGTTATTAATATTTAAATAATGGTCTTTATGTGTTGTATTACATAAACTATGTAATGAAAATCACTAGTGAATCAGGTTTGTGTGACTGATGTCACAACCCACTATGGTATCACTAGATTTTTCTTGTAAAAGAAAAGTGCTTGAAAAAATTACAACCGGATGTATATTTAGGATTTTTATACTAAAACCACTTGTAATATTTCATTCTCATTTAAAATTATAAAAGATCAAACCTTTTATTTTTTGAAAAGGGTGAAAGGGATCCAAATATTCTAGAGTTGGTTTATATTTACGAGTGTGGACCATTTCAATGGGACACTCATACTTCATAACTTTTACTAGTGAATATATTAGAAATATAAATATATATTTGTGTTCCTAGTTAATGAGTTATATTTTATATTTTCTTGAGAAATTATAGGAATATAAGAATGAATTTGAGAACCAAAATGGTAAGAAAATAAAGAAAATTTTCTCAGACCATGGAGGGGAATGTCTTAACCCAAGGTTCATTGATTATCCATGTGATTTTAGAATCTTATGTAAACTCACTCATCCTTATACATCACATTGTTATAGTGTAATAGAAATGAGTAACCACACCTTTTTAGACATGGTGAGATCAATAATGAGTTGTACAGGTCTCTCGTTATCCTTTTTGGGATACGCATTACAAATTGTGGCATACACACTAAACTGAGTGCCAAATAAAGAGAAAAATTGTGTACCATTCAAATTAGATTATAAATAAACCCATTTTTCAAATTTATTTTTATGGGGTTTTAAATAATTGGTTGTGGACTTCCTTGGGAACAAAAATTCTCCTCAAGGAACTGGGTGTATCTTTATAGTATATCATAATTAATCTAAAGGGTATTGCTTATATGACCCCAAAAATAACAAGGTTATGGTTAAAAAATGTAACAACTTTATTTTAAGGTTTAATATCTCTAAAAGTGATTGTGAGAGTGATATAAACATTGTTGAAGTTCTTTCTCATGATACACATGAGTTTACACATGAAAATATTCCAAAAAGTCCCATGGAGGTGGATGTTCCAAATACACAAGTATTGTGTGGCAGTATAAGATTAGTTAGGGAACCTAAAAGATAAAATTTTCTATTCACTAAGTATGGGTAATCAATATTAGTTGATAATAGAGAACCAATAACCTACAAGTAATCAATAATATGCACAAAAGATCAAATTTGGAAAGAGGCCATGAATTATAAAATGGAATCCATGTACTGATACGATGTATGAATTTTGGTAGATCCTCTAAGGAATTTAAACCACATTGGGTTCAAATAGGTATTCAAAAAGAAGTTATAAATGGATGGAAAATTCAGTGCCTATAAGGAACAACTAGTAGAAAAGGGTATAAAATTCATTAACACATAAACTATGATGATAAATTTTCACCAGTTTCAAGGTTGAAATTCATCAAAATTCTACCATGGCTTATGTGGTTTGGAATATGGATATAAAAAAACATTACTTAATATGAACCTTCAATAAGATGTCTATATTATGCAATTAAAAGGTTTTGTGACTCAATAAGATACCAACAAGATATGAACATTTTAGAGATGCATATATGGATTAATACAAGCATCAAGATTATGTAATGTTCTCTTTGATGAAGCCATAATAGAATTTGGTTTCATAAAATAGGAATTTGAGCCTTGTGTTTACAAACACTTTAGTGGGTGTAAAATTATTTTATTTATAGTGTATGTTTATTTCATACTAATTATAGGAAATCAGATATCATTCATATAGATCATTAAAACACCATTAAACACATAATTCTCCATGAATGAATTAGGTGAATTAGCATATATTCATGGGATCAATATCCATCATGATATATATAAGAGGCTACATGGACAAATTCAAGCTATATATTTTGACAGGATACTTAATATATTTGGTATGGAATTTTCCAAGAGCGTATTGTCACCTATGTCGCATGGAAGTCATATTTCAAATAAAATGTACCCTCAAAAACATGAGGATAGATAGAGGTTGATAACAATCGCATATTCATCAGTGATAGGGTAAGTCATTTATGTTATATAGTTAACTATGTAAAATATTTACTATACTATGAGTGTGGTAGGAAAGTATCAATATGGCCTAGGAGAACATTGTTATATGGTCGTTAAGAATATCCAATAGAATATGAGGCATACTAAGGATATGTTTCTGGTTTATTAAGTTCATCAAGAAAAAATCATCAGAGGATATAAATATCCTAGTTTCCAAATAGATCAATACAATCTGAAATCATAACTGGGATATATATTCACTCTGAATGGAGGTGTTGTGAGCTGAAAAAATTCAAAGATACAAACATCCATTAATTCTCTATAAGCATCCGAGTATATTTTATCATACTTTGTTTCTATGGAATTAGTCTAGATACTCAACATTTTCCAGGATCTTTATATGGTACCTAGAATTAATTATATTATCACATTATAATATTATAATATTACATTAGTGGTTCTTTATAAGGAGTAAAGTTAAATCAGCAGACGAAGTGTGTGCATTGGAAGTATCATATCTTGTGGGTTTTTTCAAATTTGTGGGGTCATACAGAGCATATTTTCTATATAAGGTAACATGGTGAACCCATTTACTAAATCCTTTTCTCAATATAAGGATGAATATCATGTGATAAATAGAAAAGTCAAAGTCAATTGCAGTTGTTTATAGTCCAAGTGGGAGTCAATTGGAGTTGGTTCCCAAGAACAAACAACTCTATACTTTAGATTTCTTTTCTATTAGTGGATTTTAATATCAACAAATATCTTATCATATATTTATTTTTCTTCTAAATAACCTTAATTTGATAATTTCCTAGAGCATATATCACATTGAAACTCTTAGTAGTTTCACACTATAATGATAACCTTGAATTAGTATGAAAATGTTATTAAACTATATAACATATAGTTGTATGGAATTATCTGAAAGGATATAGATAACGTAGACTATCTAGTGTTAGATACTATTAGGAGGTTGATACTTCATCTCATTAAGTTTTCAATTTTTAATCTCTAGGATTGGATATTATAAAATAGACCCACCAATAGGAAATCCATTTATTTGTGTGACATTGGATATTAATGTTTGTGAACATGATTAATGATCCTTGGACTTACAAATTATTACTAATCCATGTGATGACTAACTCACTTAGTTGTATTGTCGTTATCTATTATATGATATGTTCATAATTAATTTAGGTGTTTTGGATGCATCAAAAATGATATGTCACTAATGAATATGTTAAGGAAGGATTTATCCCTCCCATATTTATAGAAGTTGATATCTAAATCATTTGGATGAAATTAAATTTACAATCTAAATTCCATGGCCTTGGTGTATAGATAAGTTTTTTTTTAGATAGTCAAACAAAGACATATTGAGTATATAGGTTGATGAAATGAGTGTGAAACTATCTTGAAGTTATATCATGAAAGGGGGATTATATTGAACAGTAAGAATTCATATGTGGTTATCTTCATTGAATCATTAACTTCTTCCTCTATGAGTGCTTTTACATGTTACTAGATTCTAATATTAAAATTTAGGAAAACCCACCAAATGAAACTGAGGAAAATGCATTGAGGGTCACACACTTAGTGTTTTCTTTTATCTCGATTAGATTATATTTAAATTTATTTATTGGAATAAATATTATTCTATAGATAAATTAGATAACATTTATTTGGGATTTATTGATCGCAAATATTTAGTCACCATATTTTTGTGTTAGTTGAATATTAATAAAAATATTTTCATATAACACCATAAATATTTTCAATTTTTATTTATTTATTAAATGAATATTATTTTCTGTTCAGGGTTATATAAATGTGTGGGAAGTGAGGACCGAGCTATCAGGACCAGTAAGAGTTATATATTAAATATAATTTAAGTAAATATTAATTTATTTATTTAAAATTATATTTATAATATCTGTGAGTTTATAACATATATAGAAAATAAAAAAATTATAATTAAACACCAGTTTTGTTTGATATTTGGATAATAATAATGGTTATATATTCAATTATATATTTTCTAACCTAGATCTATAAATATCTAATTATATTATTTCCTAGGGATAAATATTTTTGTACACAACGCATCCCCTCTAGATATTCGCTCATCCCAAGAGATAAAATTCAATATAATTCTCTCAAGGATCATGAAAAATTATTCCACATTTCTCCATTTTCTCAATAATGAGAGAACACAGATCCGTCCTTTAACCATAAAGTATTGAATAACAATTAATGGTAGAAACACAATATGATAAATACCACATTTCTAGCACTTGCAATGTAATCAGTGATGCTTCAAGAACATAAAATCATGTGTAGATTACCACTATATGGATTTTTCATTAGAACCTTTTGAATCAATGATAGTATAATCAAATAAATTTTTATATAATAAATATATTCATCAAATAAATAATTCTCAAGATTGATGTAATTCTTCTAATTAATGTGGTTAAAATTTCACTTTAAAAATCACCTCTCATGGTTCTAGGGATCCTTTTCAATCTTCATCAGATTTAATTCATTGTTTATGATGTTTATCATCATGTACATTGAAAATTATTAATTAAACCCATTAAAGGATTAGTTTTTCATAGCCCAATATAAATCTATACTATATTAAGAACCTTCAGTGATGATAAAAACTTGGGTTGCGGAAGTCCACACCATGATCCTCAGGCCTCATGACACCTGAAGCTTGTATTGTTTCAATATTGCCATATAAATTGAAAAAAAACGTCCTAGTAAGGAATGAAATTTATATTATCACATAGTAGATAAAATTGGTATTATCTCACTTTATTTGTGACATTCCCAAAAATCAGGAACAATGAGTGTTTTGGTGGTATAACTCTACACCGTGATCCCTAGGTCTTCAAATCAAAACCTTGTCAAATATGGCAACAAAAAATATTCTATATATGAAAATAATAAATACATTTAAGATATATCTCGTTCCATAGCTCTAATATATCCGCAGATTTATACCAATCATTTTTAAAGAAGATTACCCATAAATAGGTAAATAGAACCAACTTTAACCAATCTCACTAAACTCAATCATCTCAATCATAATCTTTAGCTACACAACATCTGTGATGATCAAAAATAATTAAACACATGATTATTCTGCAAGTTTTACCCACTTGTCACACATGGTTATCTCAACCATCTAAGACTCTTAAAATAAATACATTCTATTATAAAACCTTGAGGTAACTTCTATCATCCCTTACCCAAATCATTAGTACCCTAACAACAACCTAGGGTACATATCATGATTTTTAGGTTCCCTCATAACTCCACCCATACACTATTAATGATATATAACTATGTAATTTATATTCTTTAACTACCCATGGTTTTTATTCCTTATAAACTAGATAAAAAAACTCTCGTTGTCTTAAGGTATAATGAGGGAGCTTGATGGACATATGTCTCAATCAACCCATGGGAATCAAAACATCAAGACTATCTAAGACTATTCAAACACATTAAATGTTTTAGGATTGTTAAAGAATTCATAAATTTTACTCATATATAATCCACCCATAGGTCATACCCTTATCATCACTCATTAATCCTCACTTGAAAATGTCTCAATATTGAAACTTGTTGATGAACCCCAACCCAACTAATTAGCCAAAATAAAAAAACATTTGTATTTGGATAGGATTTTCTTGACGGTTTCCTATCAGAAATAGTTCATTGTGTAAAATGGAATCAGAAATAGGTTTTTTTGTAACTGTATGTCTCCAAAAATATATTTTTAGGGATATTTCCTTCGGCAACAAATAATTTGTAGTGATGGAATCCAGGTCTACTGTAAAATTAAACATTAAATATATTTTTTATAGAATTATATATCAATATCAATAACATTTTTCAATAGAAGGAGATATCCTTAAAAATGACTATATTCAGTAGATGTATCTCTAATTGCAAAAAAGGTAAAAAATAAAAAAAATAGAAAACAAAATCAAATATATAAAAATGTTAGTGGAAAAAATAAAAACCATTTATCTTACAATATTTTCATCAACAATAATATTATAAAGTCACTATGGGGGAGGTTTCTCAACTGAATGGTTAGATGGGGGGACTTCATCCCTAAACCATGTTCAACTCATCACATATACTTTGACATCTTCTCATGATTATGATGTTTCACCTTATACTACTTCTCCTGCTACTACTCATGCTATCAATGATACTCTCTCTTCTCTATATGCATACTCTATATAATATTTTCCTAAACTCATAATATCACCTCGTACTCTATGTTTGATGAAGACACTATAAGAACTCTCTTTGATTTGGCCAATGACCATACAACAACACCATAATAACTAGTATGTAACGATCGTGAACTAATTTCAATCACTCGACCTTTCTCAATAGCGTGCATGGTTTCCCATATCCAAGATACCTAATAAAACATTTATATATTGAATACCCCACCCTCAGTATCTAGTTGAATGTCTCATGTGTGAAAATTAAAATCCTCATTCATCTCCTTTAAATGATATTAGAAATTAAAATAGTAAAAAAATAATTTATGTTATTTTTAAAACTAAAAAACACAAACCACAATCTAACACTTTTTTATACCAATAATCTCTCATGTAATAGGATCATTGTATATCCTCTTAAAAATATTGAATTTTATAACACTAGGATGATAAATGGACGGTATAAATATAACATACCAATTTTACATTAAAATTATGTATAAATTATAAACAAAATTACTCAACATATGTCTTCAATGAATACCAAACATACAACTCCCAACTCTTTGTCTGGCCTCCTAACACTCCAACATTATCCAACCTAATGATTCCTCCCTATGAAAAGGTTTTTATATCCAATAGGATCACAATATAACCAAAACTTATGATGTGATGTAGTCGGGTCAATAAAAAAATAAAGACTAATAACAAATTATAATAAAATCCATATTCACGGTTGCCTTTCTAAGATTGTGTAAAAAATGATGATATTTTCTCATGTATAAAAATCTATCAAGACTCACCCATAGAGGTTCTCATGCTATTATTAACCAAATACCATAAATCCAACAAATATTTAATGATGTCAAGGTAATTTTCAAATAAATTAAAAATATTATTTATTTACATATCATTCAGTGATCAAACATATGATGATGAAAATTGATGAGAACATAATCCCACGATATCCATGTCCCAAAAAAATTAGAATCACACATACATATCCAACAATTATATGTTAAAAAATGAAAAATATATATAGTAAAATAATTTTTACATAAATAAAAAATGATAGTTAAGAAAATACACAATTTATCTTACCTCCACAAATGTGGGTATAAATAAATAGACTAACATCCCTTAGTAATATGGTCAAGAATCATCAATCTCATTATGTCATAAAACTTTTTAATCGATGATGCAGTAGAAGTGTTATGAGGGTTAGCTGATAGTCCATTAAGCTAATAACTGGGAAGCTCAACATACTAGAGGGCACGAAGCCTGTTAATGATATCTTCTCCAGTAATGTGAAACAAAAAAATGATGTTACCAAGAAATAATTATCAATTTATATATAAAATATAAAAAACATATAAATTTTTATACAATAATGAAATAATTCATGCTTCCTCTTTATATTTATCTTTTTTCCTCATTCATATCATCAATTTCTATACAAGATTCACTTTTATCATCCCTTGTTGTTTTAAATTAATCGGTTACATCACAAACATTATCAACGCCATAATCCCTTAACTATTGGTATTCATCATAAATATTTTTATCTCTTTAAGTAAAATAGGTATTTTGTGTTGTCTCTTTAATAATATCAATAAACTTTACTATGACAAAACTAGTTTCATTTTCTATAAACTGAATTTCATGAAATTTCAATTTTATTAAACTCTTCCAGATAGTTAATTCTATTAAAGTATCATATTAATCTACATAATAAACATTATGTTCTTGATGTGATAATATAAATGGTTAATTTTTTATATGAATAATTTTATAATCAATGTTAATGATTCCATATCATGGATGAATACGCAACACTCAATCCATTTCAAACCATTGACATTTAAACATTATTATATAATTATATTCTAGATAAGATAACTCAATCATTTCATCCACTATTCTATTAAAGTCAAATTCAATTTCTTCATGATGGTATCTTTATAAAAAAACACCATTTTTCATAGTTTTCTTTGATTCACTATATGCATTTGTATGAAATCAATATCCCTTAACTATACATGAATTATAGGATTTAACCCATTTCGATTGTGGGTTACACAATGAAAATAATAAACTATCGATTTTATTTCTAGATTTTCATACCTATAAAAATAAATAATAATTAATATATACAATAAAAAATTGATTCCATGTGTTCAACTATAAATAATTTATCACACCATTCTTTAAAACTAGTAGGAAAAATTATATTATCGACATTATTCAAAAACAGAACGTGTAATTTTTGTGAATCAATTATTGATATGACCATCACATAATCTAAAAATAAATAATATAAATATAATTTTAAAATATTTTTTAAAAAATAGGTAAATTTAGAAAACTCTAAAAAATCATTTCATTTCTTCATAGTTGTGTAGAACATATGTATGACATTTGTATTGTTAATTATCTAAAATCCATCATTATTTATCACCACAAAAATCAGTCTTAGGTAGATTAAAAATTGATAATTGATGGTATATAACATCATCAACATTTCCCTCATTATGAAACATTTGATTTTTTTAAAATATTTTTATATTTAAAATAATAAGAGTGTAAATTTGAAATTCTCTTCTAAAAATATACTTCTTAAATTAACCCTTCTATTGATCTCTTCTTACATACCTTCTTCCTTAATTTTCCATGAATCTGTTATATAGGTACATACATTCGAAATATAGATGCCCTATTCATTTATATTTATATAGAAAATGTAATATTAAAAGTTACATTAAATAAAATAATGATGATGGAAATATTTTCCCAGTTGATATAAAATTATAACCATATATATTTACAGTATCCTTAGTGTGTCAAATTTTGATGTCACTACACAAATGTCTCAAATGAAATGTGATATTTCAATCAATGAATCCTAAATAAAATAATTTAGAAACCCTATATGTCTAAACAAAAATACCCATTATATTATGACGTGACAATTATGACTTTTTAATTATTTAATAAGACCATTTCGGTCAGAGTGACACAAATTATAGGTATGTTCATCTGGTAAACACAAATCTTTGATCCAATGAAAGAATAAAAAACAAATTTATTTAGAAATTACATAATATCCTTTTCGATTAATTAAATTATCTGGTATATCATTTTTTAAAAACTCTTATTCAGGACACTTAAAAATTTCGGCAAGATCTAACCATTCCTTTAAAAAACCTTTTCTCTAACCAGGTTTTTCAAAAATAGTATAAAATATATTATAAATCAAATTATTTCAATATTAATGAAATTAAACATGTAAAATACTGACAAATCAAAAAAATATAGGAGGAAACAAAAAATACTCTCCTTTACCCAGTTGTGATCTCACCCAAATCCATATATTTTTTATTGTTCAATAATTAGTCCAAAGGTAATACAAGGTAATGAACGGACCATATATTTTAATTTAATACTTTATATAACTATTTTAGTTGCATCTATTTTAATTGTATATTTTTTTATATTATTTCTACTTCCTCATAAAGGAGGATCAATATGAATAAATCTCTAATGACAGTTGAAAAAATGATTTCTTCCATTAGCAAGGATAAACAATTTTTTATCACACATGAAGTATGGAAGTGATCATGGAATCTATTTACTTCATCTAGATAACATTTCATATTCTTTAAATTCATTGATTTTACTAATTAATGTATTTATCACTGTAAAATTGTGTTCTGAAGCTATATCATTTGTAGTTACATTATCTCTCTATAATAATTTTGACACATAAATGAGTGGCTTCAAATAAACATAAATATTCTTCTTTAGATGTCCAATAATTAGTAACGTAAAATAAATATATTTTTCTTTCACCAACATCTAAGTAGTAATGTAATATGGATTTATGAAGATCGGATAATAGTAATATTTAATTTTGTAAGCACCAAATGAATAGACACCATTAGTAGAAAGACCTAACCATGAATTACAAGGTTCTAAAGAGAAAGATGAATAAACTTGATCAATGTGTTTCCACGAATCACCATCATAAGGATGATATAATCTTTTAATAATAATAAAATGTATTTGTTTCATTTCATTAATGTAGCTATGTTGTAAGACAAAAATAGACACAATAATCTCAGTGAAAGATGAAAATTCCTTAACTGTTTAATAGAATAGAATCTATAATTTCCTTATTATTGATATTTTTACCTCAACTGTATACATGTATGATAATTAACTAATGATGAATATTCACCATAATACAAGATGAAATCATTATAACATGGTTGTTAGGAGTGTACCTGAGTGGTAGCCTCTGTGATCCTGCATCCAAAAGACCCGAGATCAAATATAGCTAGGGGGGTATTTCTAAGTTACTATAACAATACTATACTATTATTGTAGAATTTACTATAAATTTATTACATTAATAGCACTATTCACCTGAATTGGGCCTTTCGGTTATAAAATTTGTCTTTCAGACTGTTGGTCCTTTGGACCATCAATAGCCTATGGTGGGCCTCAATGATTTATGTTGATGTAGTTATAAATTAATGGTGAGAATGAATATGTAAATGTGGTTTTAGTTATCATTTGGATGAGGGGGTTTATTCATATAGTTTCTAGGATGCACCTATTAAAGACCATGTTCAAGGAGGAAGTGATGACAAACCGTGGATGTGAAAGTCATCAAATAAAAAACTGTATTAGATAGATATAGAAATATGGGAAAGTGTTGTTTTCTAGGTTGGGTACTTGGGATAGGGCCTTTGTTCATGTAATGGCCTCTGTACCACTAAGCCTTTAGGCCGTGTAATCTAAGGGACTTCTGGTCATCTAAGGGTTCCCTATCAACCTAGTTTAAAAGGGGGTTATCTAAAAAATACACTTAGTGAATTTGCAGTCAATAATTTGAAAATATATAAATCTTTTGATAACTAATTCCCAAATTAATAACTAACTTCTTACTTCTATTTATATTTTCAGGAAATATTTTCAATTAGGTAACAATTATTTAACTAAAGAATATATCTTATTTAAATAGCTATTTTATATTCTATTATCTCATTTATTGTCCATAAATTTTGAAATAGATTAAAATTTATTATCTTTTTTATGGGGTATAAGGACTCCATGAAAGAATTTTAAATCTTATAAAATTGATGTGGCTCTCATTCATTTTTTGAATTATCATTTTTTGTTTCGGTTTTCAGAAAATATGGCCTATCAACCTCATGTAATAAGGTTTGAGACTATGAGGGAAACAAAACCAAAAACAAAATATATCTTATTATTAATTTTTTTCATCATGTTGATACCAAAAAACATAATCTTTATAAAAACCAAAACACATTATATATACCCAAATGTTGTTAAATGTTTCAAATCTCTTGATATTTCATTTCATACATCAACACATGATTTTCCCTTATGAAACAAATTTTGAATTTGATGATGAAAAAGATATAAATGTTTCAACACCATCAATATATAAAGAACTTATTCTATAACTTTTTTGACTACTATATTGAAATATCTAATCATGGTATTCTAATAAAAATTGTGTTTCAAATTCTTAGGTCTATAGTTTTCTAAAAAATAATAACATTGAGAAGAATATATAAAATGTTTAACACCAAGAAAATTTATTAATAATTAATATAAATTAATACTAATTAAAATTAATTAACACTAATTAAGACTAAATAATATTAATTTACAATAACTAACACTAAAAAATATTGATCATGATTAATCCTATAGAATGGTATAATTTTTTTGTGATCGCCTGAAGGATATACGAAAATTAGAGGATTGAGAAAACACATATTATATTTAATAAGGAAAAAATACAAGAAATTCATTAGAAATATTAGTTATGATTAATCCCATAAAAGAGGATAATTTATCAATAAAATATGATAAATTATTTAGAAATATTGGTTACAATTAATCCAATAGAAGAGAAGAATTCAGTAATAGAATATGATATATTCATCAGAAATATTGGTTATGATTAAATAGATATAAGAGAATAATTGACGAATCAGATATGAGAAATTAATTTGAAATATTTCTTACTAATAATCTTATAAATGGGATTAATTGTCCCAAATTTGTGTTAATTATTACTTATTATTCAGAATTATTATTAGTTATTATTAATTATTACAAATTATTGAAAAATATTTCTAATTATTCATAATTATTATTAATTATTACAAATCATTCCCAATTATTCCAAATTATTTCTAATAATTCCTTGTTATTCCTAATTATTATGAATATTACTAATTATTAAAAAAATATTAATAATTATTACTAATTATTACTAATTATTGCTAATTATTGTTAATTATTACAAATCATTACTATTAATTTCAATTCATTCATAATAATTACTAATCATTCCTAATTATTACTAATAATTATTAATCATTACTAATTTTCTAAATTATTGAAAATTATTTATATTTATTAATATTAATTACTATTTGTTACTAATCATTAAAATTCATTACTAATGATTACTAATTAATAATAATCTTTTCTGATCATTACTAATAATTTCTAATTATTACTAATTATTAAAAAAAATTAATGATCATTACTAATTATTTATAATTAAAACTAAACATTAGTAATAATTACTAATCATTACTAATCATTACTAATTATTATTAATCATTACTAATTATTAATAATATTTCCTAATTATTGCAAATTATTACTAATTATTAATAACTATTACTAATTAATCATAATTATTATGAATTATTACATATTCTTAATAATTATTCATAATTATTTCTAGTTATACCTTATTATTTATATTTATTACTATGTATGACTAATTAAAAATAATTATTTCAAATTATTCCTATAAGATCCTAACCTTTCGTGGAGGTATGTATTTGTTCAAATTTTGGTTTAAGTTATATTAAAATGGCTAATGAAATATTTCATGGGAGTATGAGAAGTATTGGGAGTGTCCTAGGGGTTTAGGGAACTAAAAGGAGGAAAATAGGTCATACAGTGCATGTTGTACGATTCGCACACGGTTAGTGCTAACCGTGCACCAGATCCTTGTGCCCTGGACAGGGGTAGTGCTCTTTTGGTAAAACTTTTCATGGTGGGAGACCAAACCATTCAATATTTTAAAGATCCTTCCTTCACATCCAACACATGGTTTTTCAAACCATACGACTCCCTATGAGATCATGCAGCCCAAGCCCCATCATGGATAGAGCCTGGCACATGGTTGGTGCATAGTGTTTCCAACCATGAATCCAAATTGTTTGCCTCATTAAACATGGGAAGATTTCCCATTTCTCCCCATAGTATTTATGGAACCACACCCAAATGTATCCCATATTTTTCCTCCAGCAACCTAGGTGACGAACCAAACCCTCCCAAACTTTCAAGAGACAAATCTCCCCCAAATTTGAGGTGTTTAGAGTGTCGTTGCATACGGATTAAATATCCGAGAGATTCTAACACTCATATTTCCGATATTTTATGAAATATGGATTATAATTTCATTATTTTTCTTCTTAATCCATAAAAAATTTCTCTTCCAACATATTCTATGTTTTTAATTTTAAGATCATTTATGTTCGAATCAAGGTCTTGGATTAAGTGAGTGTTTATCTATGAAATTGATATAGGAGGTCTACAAGTTATAAACCATGGTCTTAATGTTTTATTTATTTTTAAGTGTATTTTTTTGGGTGTTGCAATTCTATCCATTTGGTCTCCTTATTATGAAATATTAAATGGGTTAATTTAATGGTTAATTGGACCCCACATGATACCCATGGGATGTGTTTAGGTTAACTATATTGGGCTAAGTGTCACCCATGGGATGGACCACTTTCTTGAAAATGGAATTGATTTGATAAGTGTAAAATTGAATTTTAATGTGATGAAAACAAATGATAATTATGTTTATAATGTTAATAATTCATAAGGGAGTGTGTTGGAATAACTTGAATGTATTGAATGAGTTTTACCATGTAAATGTTAAGTGTGGTAAATGTTTAATGTAGTATGATCGTGTGAATAAGTGGTTGAGTGGGATATGGACTGAGGCTCCCTCTCATATGGTTTGGTTGTAATGAGGTTCTAAATCCACCCTTGTAGTGTATGGGTTAGTGTGTCGAACTAAGGATTTAATCCCCGAAAGGATGCACATGGTATGACTGCTTGGACTAGAATCCAAGGTAAGTTGATTTATATTGTATTGATTAATGATTTTACATGTGATATAGGGAACCTAACTCCCCTTATGCCTAGTTATATAATAGGCATGGCCGATGTAAATTTGATGAATATTGGTAACTCCTGAAACTAGTGATTTAAATGGATAATGGAAGTCTATTAATGAATGGACCTTAGTTTACTATATTTTTATCTTGTTGTACCATACTTTGTTTTATATTGGATATTTTATCGACACAATTGGTGGTGGCCTAAGGTGTATCACCCCCAGTTTATAGTATGTAATCATTACCTAATGATTTTCATATGTTTAATGTATATGTGGGAAGTTGGGGGAGACTTTGGAGTACTTTTAGAGGGTTTTGGTAAAAAATGGGGGTGCACGGTCTGCACATGGTTTGGTCAAACTGTCTGTCCAAACCGTGCAAGGCGAAAACTAATTCCTTATCTTTGTGAATATAATTATTTTTAGACATCTGTTGGATATTTTTTGACCCAAATCAACCCTAACAAGAATTTATTATCACCCAAAGGCCAATTTAGGTTCTCTTATTGATTTGGAAATGATCTAAACACGTTTCTTGGTGAATTGAAGGAATATTCTTGCAGTAAGTGCATGTTCTTCATTGTTTTCTTCACATTTTCTTAGATATACTTCTCCTTTCACCTCTTTTTCTTAGATATATGTCTCATGTGGGTATATCTAAGATTTTTGAGGCCAAATAAGGTTAGATCTTTTATTTTCATGATATGGGAGGATATATTGGGCAGTTCCTTGGAATCTTGACCCGGATTCTTGAGTGTTCTTCGTTTGTTGTCGATTTTCATAAAAATAAGTGAGGTAAGTGGCTTTACTCCCATATTGACTTACATAAATTGATTTTAATGCATTAAAATTTTGTTTTTTACACAAATTAATATTTTTTTGCTGCTTTACAATTTTTAAACCAGCTTTAGTGATAGGTGGCAGAAAATGTGGAAGATTGGGGGGGTGTGAAAAACCCTAGTTTTTATTTTAAATGGGGATTTTTAAATTATGAATCTTCTATAATTTTTTAAAATTGATTTAGTTATAATTTTTAGAATAGATATATGGGTTTTTTAAATTTTTTAATTTTTTGAAATTTGATAGTTGGGAAATTTTCAATAAACTGGTATTTTTATTGAAAGAGGTGAAATTTTTTGAAATTGGTTTTGGTTTTTGGAAAACATGGTGTGAGTATCATATTTCATTACTGAGAATGGTTTAAATATGATCATATTCCTACTTCCAAATTTTAAATGGAACATGGGTAATAATTACCATGTGACAACTTTGTAGATCGACGAGAAACTGTTCATGAGTATGAAACTGTCCTAACGATTCATGCATTTTTGGTAGTTACTGTTGTGTAGAGTATATTAGTTTTCCAAAGTAGTTTTAAGAAATTGTTTTAAAGATTTATTTAAATGTTTAACTAGATTATAGCTTGATATAAATTTGGTTCACATTGTTTTAGTTTATATTTAGTTATAAACTATTTTGAGAAGTGGTTATATTTAGTTATAAACTATTTTCATAAAATATTTTATATAAAATATTTTATATAAATGTGGATAAATCTTATATCCTAGTGACCTGAGTAGAGAATTCTTTTGGTAAATAAAACTAAGTTTTATACTCACCCATTTTTTAGAACTTTTGTGATTTTTCATATGTCATCTTCCGAGATGTGGGAAAATGTAGGGTGCATCAGGTTTTTAGCACTACTTCTTGAGTTGTTGAGTTCTCTGGTACTGGAGGAGCGCGGAGTTCATAGAGACTAGATTTTTTTGGTAATTTTTTTGTCTTTTGAGTTATCTTCCATTGTTATGTTGATTTCTATTTTTCTTTTGTAGTAGCACTTTTTTTTGTCACACTTTGGTATAAAATATTTTTTGAATTGTCATTATTTTTTTCATGCATTATATAGATGCTATGGGTTGTGGTTGGTTGGTTTATAGTCTATATATAAAAGGTTAAATAATCCCTCACTAGTTTTTGCAACCCTTTTTCATTTATTTCTAACCTTTGGAATCTTGGGGTTACCGCCTAAGGCCTAGTAATAACTCATTGTGTTCTCAAGACATTTAGAATTAGCGGGTCATTACAAATGGTATCATCTTGGTCCCTTCTCTATGGAATAAGTATTCTTGAGTTTTCTTGGTCTTGTAGTTTAAATCCTTCTTGTATATTATTTGGGTGGTATTCTTAGAAAATATTAGTATTGGAAGGACTTGAAATGTAGATCATAAAAAGATGTATCTAACCTTTTTATGTTGAACTTCAAGTTACCAGGGAGTTAGGTACGTAAGTGTTTTAGAAACACTAGTAGGATAGTGGAGCCTCATTGTCATGGGTTTAGTCAATAAGACCATCATCACATGCATTGTATATGAATGAATTCCCACTAGGATTTCATATCTAATTTGGAGTTATAATATATGATTCAGAGCATGGTTTTATTTTTGGAAAAAAATGAAGAAAATTGTTTTCAAATGAAAGAGTTGAAAAGGAAATAGTTTTTGTATTTTGAAAATGTTTTAGAGTGGTTTGTTTTAAAATAAAGGTTATATTTTGAAATAAATGTTGTGATATTGATGTTATAGAATATGAAATTCCAAGCCAATCAATTTCTATAAGAGTGAGACTTACATAATGTGTTGTTTGTTTGGAAATGGAAACTGGTAGGCTGCATAGAAACCAACTGAAGGAAGATGCTGAAAATGTGGATTCACCTTAGAAAAAGGTGAACCAAAATTTGGTTAAAAGTATAGTCAAAGTATTCTAATCTATTTACATTGGGAACACAAGGGAGGATCCATGAAAGGTGGACCACTCCATCCAGTTTTGTATGCAAAATCCACCCATATTTTGGGATGATTCAAAACCAAAGAGGGAGGAGGTTTGGGTGAATAGGATGAATCCAATATTGGAGTTCATAGGCACCCCAACAGACATGAAGTTCAAACTAGAAACTTATATTCTAGTATATGTTTCACGCCAATAATTGGATTTGGTGGTGAAAGATAGATTGGATTAGGCCTTGAGTTGGGAGGATTTTAAAGAACTGTTTAATAAAAAATTACATCCTCATACTTTCAGAATCCAGTAAACAACAAACTTTTTTATCCTGGAGTATGATAACCTCTCTGTTATCGAATATACAGATAAATTCATTAATTTAGTGTGCTTTTAACCATAAGTTTCAGCAAGTTCAAGCTTGATGGTACGCATCTTCGATTCGGGACTCAGGCAGGAAATTCGGTCGAAGAATGTGGTACTTTGTATCATAGATTATACGGAGATGGTAAATAGGGTGTCAATGGTTAAGTGGGATATCTCTAGAGATATAGGAGGAGGAAGCATGATGATACTGATTCGAAATGGTGGGAACTCAACTACTGGGAGAAAAAGAAAGAGGGAAACCTATTTCTAGGGTGGCAATGGGAATAAGATCCAAATAGTTGGATCAGTAAATCTTCCTCCTAAACCATAGGGAGATCTAGGATGTTATCAATGATGTTCATTAGACCACATCAAGATAGAGTGTATGGAAAAAAATTTATAATTCCACAACTGCAACAAAATGGGACATCATTAGTGATATTTTCACAGTTCTCCAAAGTCGGGTGCTCGGGACACTTCTCAGGTGTCACAGGAATCATATGATTTGATAAGGCAGGGCAAGTAGAATCAAATCCTATAGTAGAGAATATCTATCCATGGTGATTCTACGAACACCATCACTCCCTAACAGGGGAAATCTCATTAGGGAAAAAAAGATAAGAGTGTCACGATGAAGTAGTTATATGTTGCAGAGCAAGGGACTCTGGATGATCAGGTCCAACTGTCTACATTGTGTGGTATGATACTAATAAATTCTAGCCTTATGTAAGTGTTGTTTGATAAAGGTTCATCACATTACTTTAATACTTATCATACATATGATTTTCTATGTTGAAACCTGAAATGATGCCTTCTGTGATAAAACTACAAACCCCTATCAGTGAAAGAGAATGTCAAGCCTTCATGTGTAGAGTGTGTTCTATAACTGTTGATAGAGCTGAGAGAAAATGGGATTTATCAGTTATAGAGATGTATTTCTTTGATGTAATCCTCAGAATGTATTGGTTGATAGTTTTCAAGACTCACATCGATTGTTATAGTGTGATGGTTAGTTTCACAACTGATGACGGCATCGAGCATCTCTTCAGATGACAAAGGGTTGCAAAAACATGTGCAACAGGATTTTTGGAACCAGAGGTTCAATCAATATCTTTTTAGTTGGAATCTTAGACTTTGGAATCGATGGAAGAGACTGTGGATAGTAGTTTTTCAGTAATAGTGGATCAATTTCCATATGTGTTTTTTGAAAATTTTTCCCAAGTCTCCACATATAAGGGAAGTGGATTTTACGATTGATCTCTTTTCGGGTACTAGTCCAAACTCCCTTCCATCTCATAGGATGGTACCAATATAATTAAAGGAGATAAAATTACAGTTGTAGGAGCTATAAAGAAAAGGTTAAATTTTGCCAAGTATGTCTTTGTGGGCAGCACTAATCTTGTTCGTGATGAAAGCATATGAAAATCTTTGGTTGTGCATTGATTATCATAAGCTTAACCAAGTTACGATAGAGAATTAGTATCCAATTCCATGCATTGATGATCAATTTGATAAATTGAGGTGATCTAATTAGTTCAAAAATATTTACTTTTAATCGGGATATCACCGATTGAATGTTTGTAAGGAAGATATTCTAAATACAGCTTTCAAAAGCAGATATGGCCACTATGAATATATAGTCATGCCTTTCGGTCTAATGAATTAACCAGAGGTCTTCATGGATTTGATGAATTGGATATTTCAATGATATTTTGAATCTTTTGTTGTGGTGTTTGTGGATGACATCTTGGTGTATTAAAAGACAAGGTCTGAGCATGAGGAATGCCTCAATACATTGTTACAAATCTTGAGAGATCACTATTTGTATTTCAAACTATCTAAGTGTGATTTTTTGATACAAGAGGTATGTTTTCTAGGATATGTGATTTCTGAAAAAGGTGTTTTAATGGATCCTAAAAATATTGAAGTAGTTATCTCTTGGAAACTGCTAAAGAACGGTTTTGAGATATGAATCTTTCTTTGTCTCGCTGGGTATTATCTTCGTTTTGTTCATGACTGCTCACAACTAGCATTGAAAATGACAACATTGAAAAAGAAAATTGTGCCTTTCCATTAGATTGAAGAATGAAAAAAGTCTTTTCAAGAGCTGAAAGTATGTCTGACATCAACACTTATCTTGGTTTTACCAGAACGAAGATTGGGATATGTGTTCTACTGTGATGCTTTAGGATCTGGGTTGGGTTGTGTTCTCATGTAGGGAGACCAGGTGGTTGATTATTGTTCAAGATAGTTGATAGAGCATTATAATAATTACCCAAAACATGATTTGGAGTTAGCTACAGTAGTTCATGCATTAAAGACATGGCGTCGCTATCTATTTGGTGAGAAATTCACCATTTTCACTGATCATAATAGATCGAAACACATTTTCCCACAAAGGAATATGAGTATAAAGAAAAAGGACATGGATGGAGTATCTCTAGATGTTTGACTTCGACTTTATTTATACACTGGGAAAATGAAATTTGATGGATGATGCATTAAGCAGGATGTAATATGCTCAGTTAGAAAAGTAAGCTTTAGAGGAGTGGAAGTTGATGTCAGTCTTAGCTGATATGCATGTGGATTGTGAAAACCATTGTGATGTTATTTTTTTCTTCTTAGTTTCAGTAGTTCCTGATTTAGTAAAAATGGATAAAGAGGCACAAACATCTGATGTAGAATGATTGGTTATGAGTTCAAAACTCAATAGTGGGGAGACCATTGAGGGATTGAAACATGATGGGACTTTATTTTTGTGGTTCATAGATCGGATGGTTGTACCTACAACTTTTCAAGAAAAAATTATTCATGCCTATCACTATTTGATATGGTTTGTACATCTGGGGATATAGAAGATGTATAAGGAATTGAAGGTGCAGTTTTGGTGGAATGGTATGAAGAAAAAGGTGGTTGAGTTTTTTTCAAAGTGCTTAACTTGCCAACAAGTTAAGGTAGAACATCAGTGGCCAGAGGGTATGTTGCATTATTTACCTATCCCAGTGTGGAAATGGGATCAGATATCTATGTATTTTGTTACAGGTCTCCCATGAAAGGTCTAGAAACATGATTCTATATGGTTGAAAGTGGATTTCCTCACAAAGTCAGCCCATTTCCTTCTAATTCTTGAAACTCATACGGTGGAAAATCTGTCCGAAATCTATATCCAGGAATTGGTAAAGAGGCATGGAATTCTAGTTTCGATATTATTCAATAGATATCTGAGGTTTACATCTCATTTTTGGAAATCCTTATAGAAATCCCTGGGATATTAGTTTACTATGAGTACGAAATATCATCCTCAGACATATGGGTAATCTGAAAGGATGATACCGATGTTGAAAGATATGTTGTGGGATTATGTAATGGATTTTGGTGGCTCATGGGAAGATTACATTCCATTAGTGGAGTTCTTATACAATAAAAGTTATCAAGATTAGATGCATATATCCCCCTTCAAAGCATTTTATGGGTATCCTTGTCATTCTCCACTGTGTTGGGTGGAAACTGGTGAGACCTCATTAGTTGGGCCAAGCCATTTCCAAGAAAGGATGGAGAATATATAGTTGATAAGGAAGATAATGGAGATATCTCAGAGTCATCATAAATCATATACGGATCATCACTAAATACCTTTGGTGTTTTCGGTGAGTGATCATGTGTTCTTGAGGATCTCTCTAAGGCTTAGACATCACCATTTTGGGAAGATGGGAAAATTGTCTACATGATACATTGGCCCTTTCGATAAACTAGAATGGTTTGGAGAGGTGGCATATCAGTTGGAATTTCCACCATGGTTTAGTTTGGTCCACAATGTGTTCCACATATCTCAATTGAAAAAGTATCATCATGATCCTGACTATGTGATCAGATGGGATCATATTGACCTAGAGCCAGATGCTTTGTTGGTACATACCCCAGTGCAGATTGTGGATAGAAAAGATAAAATATTACATAGAAAAAGCATCTATCTAGTATGGTTTTATGGAAACATGGTCAGATACAGGAAGATACTTGGGAATGTGAGAAGGAAATGAAAGAGAAATGGCCAAAACTCTTTTAGGGTAGTGACCGCTTTCAACTTTATGGGGACGGAAAGATGAATGGTGGAGAGAATGTAGCACTCCAATTTTCTAGTATATAACCCTTCCCTAATCATTTTCATATGTTTAATGGTTATTTGGGAAGTTTATTGAGACTTTGGAGTACTTTAGGATGGTTTCAGGTAAAGAAAATTGGTGCACGGTCAGCACACCGTTTGGCTAAACCATGTGGCCAAACCGTGCATGGCAAAACCTAGTTCCCTATCTTTGTGAATCTAATTCGGTATGGCCATATATTTGATTTTTTTTTACCCAAAATCAACCCTAACATGAATTTTTTCTCCCCCAAATCCCAAAGAAGGTTCTCCCATCAATCTGGAATTGATCCAAACATGTTTCTTGGCGAATTGAAGGTAGATTCTTGTGGTAAGTCCTCATTCTTCATCGTTTTATTTACAGTTTCTTAGATCTACTCCTCATTTCATCTCTTTTTATTTGATTTACACCCACCATGCATAAATATATGAGTTTTGAGACCAAATAAGATTATATCTATTGTTTTTCTTGATAGGGGAGGATATCTTGGGCGGTTTCTTGGAATCTTGACCTCGATTCTTGAGCATTCTTTGTCGATTGTTGGTTTTTGTCGAAATGAGAACGATAGGTGGCTTAAATCTCATCTCCCCTTACTAGAACTGATTTTAATTCATTAAAATTTATTTTTTGATGCAAATTAAATTAGGTTTTTCTGCTGTACAATTGTTAAACCCTCTTTAGTAAAGGGTGGTGGAAAACATGGAAGATTGGGGGTTTTGTGAAAAACCTTATTTTTGATTTTAAATGGGGATTTTTAAATTACAGATCTTCAGGAATTTTTTAAAATTTATTTATTTAAAAAAATTCTTGTAGATATAATAATTTTTTAAATGCCTTAATTTATTGAAATTTGATGGGTTTAAAGTTTTCAATAAAGAAGTGTTTTTATTGAAAGAGGTGAAATTGTTTGAAATTGGTTTCGGTTTTTAGAAAACTTGGTGTGAATATCATATTACATTCTAGGAAATGGTTGAAATATGATCATGTTCATGGTTCGAAATGTTTAATGGAACATGGGGAATAATTACCTTGTGACGACTTGGTAGATCAACGAGAAACCGCTCATGAGTATGGAATTGTCATAAAGATGCATGCATTTTTTATTAGTTGTTGTTGTGTGGAGTTTATTGGTTTTTTAAATTAGTTTTTAGAAAGTGATTTAAAGTTTTATTTAAAATTTTACCTAGAGTATAGCCTACTATAAAATTGGTTCATGTGGTTTTATTTTATATTTAGTTATAAACTATTTTTAGAATTTGTTATATTTAGTTATAAACTATTTTCAGTAATTATTTTATATAAAATATTTTATATAAATGTTTCTAACTCTTTTATCCTTGTGGATTGAGTAGGGAAGTCATTAGGGAAAGCCTAATTAGTTTTATACTCACCCCTTATTTGGAACTTTTGTGCTTTTGCAGATGTCATCTTTTAGGGTGTGGGTAAAAGTAGGGTGCAGTAGGTTTTTAGCACTAATTCTTGTATTGTTGAGCTATCTGGTGGTAGAAAATCACAGAGCTGGTGAATCTTAGAGTATTTTGGTTATTTTGGTGTCTTATTGAGTTATCTTACACTTTTTGGTTGATTTCTAGTTGTTTTCCTTTGTAGCACTTTTGTTTGGTCTCACTTTGTTATAAAATATTTTCTCAATTTTCATTACTTGTTTTATGCATAATATTACTTTTATGGGTTGTGGTTGGTTGGTTTATAGTTTATCTTTAAAAGGATAAATAATCACCCAATGGTCTTTTAAACCCTTCTACATTTATTTTTAGTATTTAGTGGCTTGGGGATGTCACCTAATTCCTAGTAATGACTCATTGTGTTCTCAATCCAATGAGAATAAGTGGGTTATTACATAATGATTTGTACTCACACCCTATTTAGGCCGCTATATGGTAGCTGACCAGACTTCATGGTTATAGGTCAGGCCAAGGGAAAAGGTCTTACTCTATATTGTTGATTTTAGAATCGAGGATGTTCATGGATGAGGGAACCGTAATTTGTTTTAGAACCCATTTTATGGATTCATCATATTTTCTTTATTTTTAGTTTCTATTGACACTTGGAATTATATAAAATGAAATAGCATACTTACTATTGTTTGTGGGATTGTACTCAGTTTTTTGAAACATATTTTTTATGGTTTTTTATTTTTTTAATATTTTACTTATTTCATAATTTATCTATTCTATATTACTCTGATAAATAAGGTATAGTATCCACACATGTCTCATTATAACCTCACTACTAGTTGGAAGCCTCTAGCATATGGGGAGGCGTACTTGAGGCCACATACCGCACCATCTCAGGGAACCAGTTATAGTGGAACTTGGGTTGGTGCATTACAAATTGGTATTAGATAGGGTTATTTTCTACTATTTATTTTATTTTGGGAATGTGTGTAGTAGAATATGTGGTGTCGGGACATGGAAATAAGCTTGTGCATGGGGGTATTTGACTAATGTATGGGAAAATCTAAAGTACCAAGGGTGGAGATTATTTTTCCTGATATTTTTTATTACAATTGGATGTTATTTCACCACTAGGTGATTCAATTTATGTGTGGTGTTATTTTATATTAGTTTTACTTTTAGAATTAAATGTTATAAGTTTTTACATACACGAATCATTTTAGGAACATAAGGATACCTAGGACATGCATCATGTTAAAAAATGAGAAAACGTGTTGTGGTCAAGTATGGGAATTTGAAATGAATTCAAATATTATTTATTTTTAAATAAAAGTTTCTTAATATATATATTTTAATTGTATAAATAATTTAAAGGTGTTTTCAAAATGGTTAAACAAGTTCCTAAATGAGGAAATATTTTGTTGAGTAATGTGAAATTGTTTAAAAAGGGTGTCTAATAAATGTCATGTGTTAGTGTATATTTGGGTTCAAATCCATATAGACCATGACCAAGGATAGTGGTGGTTGAGGATAATGATAAATAAATTTTCATTTATATTAGGATGGTGTATAGGGAATGGATTTTTTATGGTTTGTAGTGAGGATTTTGTCTAAATTTTAGAAGCTTTATACTATATTTTTTGAGATGTTCATTTGTCATTATAGAGATATTTTATAGTGATGATTTCTACCAGTTGGGAGACAAGATAACATTGTAGAAAATGTACTTACCATATTGGAATGAAAATAAATAGTGGTTTTGGGTAATAGAGGGTAAGAGTAGTTCCATGATTACTTTTATCAATTTATGCAGATGATTGAATGGGACCTAGAGTGGGTTTTGTCGAGTATGTTCAAGCTGACTAGAGAATTCCAGATATAGCACCCTCTAAAATTTTCAATAGAGTATATAAATGAGGTATTAGGGTTCTAGATAAAATCCATCTAGATATTCCTATATCACTTGGAGAATCCTCCTAAGAATAGAGTCAAGTTGGTAGTTTATATAATGTGAGGACCAGCGAAGCGCTAGTGGGATATCCCGGTTTAGACTTAGTAGGTAGATGGTATGTTGTGTAATGATTTTCAGGAAACTTTTATGGAACATTATATGTGGATACTATGAGATAAGAGACTTATATATAGTTTATAAGGTTGACCTAGGGTACTATGTCTATGATGGATTATGTTGGCCACTTCACTAGATTATAGTGCTTTGTTCCGACATTAGTAGGGGATAGGAAACTATTGTGAGATGTTTTAAGATAGAATTAGTTATGAAATAAATTAAAAGGTAAATATATTCTTTTTAAATAGGTTTTCTAAAGTTTTGGATCAGTCCCTCATATATGAAAATAACCTAAAGGAGGCATCTAGTGGTGGGCATGCGGTTTTTGTTGTGTAGTCTAATAGTACAACTTTTGATGGTGGGAAGAATTATTTCAAGGGTGTTCATCATGGAAGTTGTATAAAAATAATCCAAGGAAGGGTATTGTTCTCTAAAGGTAGTGAATTGGTGTTTTGTTATCATTGTGGTAGTTTGGGACACAATTTTGGCCAGTATCCCCAACCACCATTGGAGGGCCGAGTGTGTAGCTGGATGGGGTATGTACAGAGGTTCTACAAGAACCCCTGATAGTTGGTTAGTGATGGAGGGTCAAGTAAGATGCATAGTTCAATAAAGGGTATTGTTACCCCATACCAGGAAGGTATTTAGAGTTCTAATGGTCATACCATCTAGGTTGGAAGATGTGGTGCTTTCATAAAATATCATCCTTATTATTAGGGTATTGTAACCCTAGGGACATAGATCAGAGCCCAGAGGAGAGGGACATGTCATCTTCATGTTGTTTAACCTACACCTAGTGGTGGTGAGGTTGGGCCATTGATTATTCAAGGTATGATCCTTTTTTCTTCCATACTTTCTAGTGCTTTATTTGATATAGTGTTGTCAAATTATTTTATATCATTTCAGTTTGTGAATGAGTTAGAACTATTGGTGGAACAAAAGTGTGGGTTTATTTAAATTGATACAGAGTTGGGGGTATGAATAGAAAATATTTGGTAGTGTAAAGAGTGTTCTCTCAAGGTTTGTGGGTATGGTTTACATTGGGATTTATTTGTTCTTGAGATGTTAGGATTTGACCAGATATTAGGGATGGATTGGTTGGGGTTGTATGGATCCAATATCGATCATTACCATTTAAGGGTAACGTTCATGTCTTTTGGTATTGAAAATTATGTTTAAAATATTATGTAATGACCCAAAGTTTCATTAATGGAAATCCCTCTTGATCTAATTAAATGTCTCTTTATTTTTATATAAAATTTCAACTTCATTGGTATTATGTTAAGAATTTCCACCATTTATAATATTGTTGTTGAACAGTGATCACATGATTAGTATAAATATAGGGCTTTAACAAATCCAAATTTACTCAGATAAAGGAATCGATTGCCTCATCCAATAGAATTTCCCCATACGAAGCCCATTTGTCAGATCTTGGAAAAGAGGTGGCATCCTTGGGATTCTCTCTTGACCAAGCCCAAGCTAAGCTTCATCATGTCAAGCTCAAACGGGACCGTCTATGTGGAAAGTGGAAGTTGATAGAGATTACCACTCGAGAGATGTTATCCGAGCCACCCCAAGAGTCTGTCACCATCGCACACCTTAACCTTAGGTCTTATGCGGTTGTTTTAAAGGGTTATGTAACATATTAATAGTACTATGTTCATGTACATTATTTTTTTATATAATAATGAATATAATTTCTAGTCAATACTGATACATTGTAAATAGTTTTTAAAGTACAAATAGTGTTTTTAGTTATTATTTAATTAAGAATTCTATTTTTTTTAAATTAAGGGATTTTTAAATTAAATAATATTTTAATAAAATAATAATATTATTATTAAATTAATTTTTATTAAATATAAATTATCTTATAATTTGATGAATGAAATTATAATTTTTATTAAGGTTTGAAAGCCATTTCTGTCAAAACCTGTGAATTTTTGATAAATGTCAGTTTTTATTTTAAAATTGTAAATTAACATATTTAAAAAATTATTTAGATAAAATAAATTTTATTTATGGAATTAAGATGTAGAAATTATCCAATGGTGAATTTTTTATAATTTTCTGAGACAGTCAAATATTTGGGTAAAAATTAAATACTCTTAAAATATATAATGTGTTTTATGACATCATAATGACCCAATAGTGATGTAATAAAATAATATAATATTTATTTTCGTCCAATATAAGTTTTACCATTAAAATAATGTGATTTTGGATTTGTTTGACTTACATTTCAAATCATTAATGGACCCCTCAAGACTTATTAAACACCTTGTCTTTTTAAATTAATTTCCATGGGAGTGTGACTCACCTCCACATAAGAAACCCTATTATTTTAAGATTTTTGGACTTTGAACTTATAAAATATTGTTTTCCTCTTCCCTTTTCCAAAAACCATGGTCAAAAACCATGGGATAGCTTGTGGTTTGGATTAATTTAATATAAGGGGTCCCAAACCTAAATAATAAAGAATTCCCTCACCTTTCTTTATAAACCCGCCCAAGCTCCCACTTCCTCCTCACTAAAATACTTTTCAGTTAGGACAACCTCTACCCTACTCTCTCTAGAATCCTATCAAGGTTCCCCAAGCTCCCAAGAAGCCTCTCACAATGCTCTCTCTAGCCTTTGGAAGCACACTTCCATGTAAGGGTTTTTTCTTCCTTTCTCGTTTTTGTACAATTTTCTTTAAGTTGTTTTTCCCATTTAGTTTCAATTATGAATGTTGGGGTATGGTTTTTCAGCTCCCTCATACTTTCCTCATTATGTTTTAATTATGGGAGACCCCTTTCTCTCTCATTAGATTCCTCCCATGTACACCCATTACTATGCCAAAATTCTGAAAGGAACTTCTCTCTCCTCATTTACATTTAAGAAATACTTTGGTATCATTAATATAAATTCCATTACAATTGTTGGGAAATGTATCTATATGACCTCATTACTGTCCATTACATGTAAATATGATGAGGAACCCCTTTATCTCTCATCAATTTTTTTATGAATTCTAATGTCACACCGTTACGCGGCCGAAATCGCACCGATTTTCTAAGCCAATGTCATTGTGTAGTGAATACCATGTCCATTTCTCCATAAAGGGTATTCACCTTTATGAACATTTACTTATTGATAATAAAGTTTCATGTATTAATTCCACATTCCTTTATCATGGAATAAATGATTATGTTTTATGAATCCATGTTTTATGATCCATGTGGCACACTTATGCATGAAATGAAATGTTTAAGAAGGGTGAACCCTTATAGTGCTCCAATTCATTGGGTAAAGTATTGTATCGTGATACATCATGTGCAATGAGTGTTGACTCATTCTATATCAAGTTAAATGAGGGTTTACTCGTGCTTTATGTTCAATGAGGATTTACTCATGCTCCATGTGCAATGAGCCTTGGATCATGCTAATTCCATGTTAAGTGTTGTTGCCACATTTCCATGTTATTATTATCTTGATTTATCATGCCTTTATGTTCATATTTCTCTTTTGCTCTAATGATATGCCTAATTTCTAACATGTATTGTACTCCTCATGTTATTCCATGTGTATTCCCTTACTGGGCTTTATAGCTCACCCTTTTCTTATGCATGACCTCAGGTTATCCCATGCAATGCTAAGTACAAGGGAATGTAGTGGTCATGTAAAGGAAGTTTTCAATAAAAATTTTGTATTTCATGTTTTAAGTTTTTATGTAATGATCCTATTCCCAAAAGACACTAAACCTCTCGATCTTCTTTGTTGTATCAAGTGACGTTTTATGTAATAAATCTTGTTTAAGTTTGTAATAAAAGAAGGGTTGTCATAGTTGGTATCGTAGGATAGGTTTAGTTATTTTTGGGATTAGGATTAGAAAACCCCAATAAATCCTTAGAGACAAGACTAAGTATAATAAAAACATTCCTAATTTTTTTTAAGTACTGAGTAAGTGGTTTATCAAGCAAATACATCCCTTTCTGGATACGAGCAGGTAGAGGCGGCTCTGGCACAGATGTATCCTAGGGGTAAAACCCAAAAACACCACTTTGATCTAGACTCGAACGGGAACTGGTGCATGACAACAGACCTTGTTGTACTCTTGGTTACGACACTCCCGAGGGATATGTTTTGAAAAATTCACAAGATTAGTATGAACCCTTATTATGGGAATAAAAAAACCCCTAAGAATATATGTTAGAAAGTAGATCATGAAAATCTTATATTGAAGCCTATAGATGAATAAGTTAAGGAAATAAAAGTTTATTTATAAGTCATCAACTTTTGTCTTTGGTTTACCCTTTATGTTTTACCCCTAACTTTCCTTTTATTCCAACCAATGGATAGTAATAGGAGGACTCGGGCTAACAACCATTGTGAAGATCAGTGTGATGACTGTACTAATGAGATGCCCAATCCAATGGGAGCGGAAATCGCGAACTTTGTCAGGCTTCTCTCTTAGCTAACTCAAGTTTTGAATAGAAACACGGGTCAAGAGTAATGTTCAAACCCCCCTATGAAAGAACAAGTTGATATCGAGAGCTTCATGAGACAAAGTCCTACTTTTAGTGGATCATTTGATCCCAAGATCACTGAACAATGGATCAATTCCATTGAAAAGTTCTTCTCCATACTTCAATGTTCTGAACAAGAGAAGGTTCTCCTGGAGGCTTATCATATGGAGGGTGAAGCTGATCAATGGTGGACATTGATCAAAAATACGAAGCCTGAGGGGTATATTGAGGCGTTGGAATGGAAGGATTTACGGAAGATGTTTTTGGATAAATACTTTCCGCGCACCCTCCGCCTTAAGATGGAAAGGGACTTCCTTTCCCTCAAGAAAAAAGATGAAGAATCTATTGGATCGTATGAGGAGAACTTCACAAGGCTTGCACGATACACTTCCGGCTTTTTCGTTACCCTAGAATGAAAATTTGACTACTTCTTTGGTGGGTTGAAGCCTAGCCTACAGAAAGTATTAGCAATCCGTGACTTCGACCTCTATGAGGAAATTTTATGATGTGCCCTTAAGGTCGAAATGGAGATCGGAGAGTCACAGGGGTATCATGGGGATAAGAAGCCTAAGTTGGACTTCAATGATGGTGGTCCGACGCATAAATCCAGCGGTGCTAAGAAGATCCAGCACCCCACTTACCAAAAGTGTGGAAAGAAGCACCATGGAAATTACCTTAAGGGGATGAGGAAATGCTTCAGGTGTAGAAGAGAAGGGCACCTAGCTGTTAACTTTCGGCAAGAAAGTACCGCGGCTATGATAGAGGAGAGGAACGCTCCGTTCGAACCTCAACGCATTGTTCAATGCTAAAAATGCAAAGAACTGGGTCATTTTTCAAATTTTTGACCTAATCCAAGGGTTTTAAGAGGCAACCAACAACCTCCAAGGCAGCAAGGAAGATATTTTTCCATCACTTCTACCGAAGTGAACCCCGACAATGAAGTGGTGACAGGTATGCTAGTTATTCATTCAAGAATAGCGAACGTACTTTTTGATTCAGGTTCTACGTATTATTTTATATCTCTAAAGTTTAGTATAACAATCCCAACACCACCACAAATCATGGAAGTGAAGATGTCGGTGAGTACGGAAAATGGGGCAATCATTTCATCCCATGAATATAAGTTCTCTCCTGTTATAATATGTGGATTGAATTTCCTAGTGAACCTTGTCATACTCCCTCTGGTGGAATTTTATGCAATTATTGGCATGGATTGGCTTTCCTTATATAGAGCCAACATAAATTGTCGGGAGAGGGAAATCACACTCCATATGGAGAATAGACCCCTGATTCTTTACAAGTGTAAGGAGGAAGATTAATCTAATTTAGCTCCATCATATCAAGCATGGATATTAATGCCTTATGAGAACACGTATCTGGCTCAGATGATTGAGTCCAAGGAAGAAACCATCCTTGAAGAAATGCCTATTGTGAGGGAATTCGTGGAAGTGTTTCCTGAGGAACTGTCTGGTCTTCCTCCTAGAAGAGATGTTGAATTCTCAATTGAACTTATACCGGGGGCATTACCAATATCCAAGACTCCATATTGAATGGCTATTGTATACCTTTAAGAGTTGAAGAAACAACTACAAGAGAATCTGGATAAAGGGTTTATATGCCCAAGTGCTTCACCATGGGGTGCACCAGTCCTCTTCATCAAGAAGAAGGAAGGGTCAATGCGGCTTTGCATCAATTTTCATGAACTTAACTAAATCACGATAAATAACAAGTATCCTATCCCAAGAATCGATGACTTGTTCGATCAGCTGCATGGAGCACAATACTTCTCCAAGGTGGACTTACAATCGGGATATTATGAAGTAAGGGTGAAGAAGGAAGATATCCCCAAGACTGCTTTTGCACAAGATACCAGGCACTATGAATTCATAGTAATGCCTTTCAGACTCACTAATTCTCCAAAAATCTTCATGGAATTAATGAATATAGTCTTTAGATATTACCTTGACATATTTTTGGTAGTCTTTATAGATGATATTCTAATATACTCCAAAACCAAGGAGGATCATGAGGACCATTTAAGAACTGTACTAGAGACTTTGCACAACGAGAATCTCTATGAAAAGTACATAAAGTGTGAGTTCTGGTTGAAGGAGGTCTCATTCTTGGGCCATATCATCACAAGAAATGGGATATCTGTGGATCCCTCCAAAACAAATGCAATTGAGTGATGGCTAAGGCCAACATCGGTAATGGATATACGTATCTTCTTGGGGTTAGTTGGGTATTATTGACGATTTGTGAGGAATTTCTCACAATTTTCCAACCCTCTTAACAAGCTAACTCAGAAGGGAGTAAAGTTTTCTTGGAGTGATGAATGTGAAGAAAGATTCAAGGAGTTGAAAAGGAGACTTATCACTGCGCTCGTGCTCACTTTACCCACAAGTGGGGAACTTTTTTTGGTATTCAGTGATGCTTCAAAGAGGGGCTTAGGTTGTGTGATGATGCAGAATGATAAAGTGATATCCTATGCCTCAAGGCAGTTGAAAATCCATGAGAAAAACTATCCAACACATGATCTGGAGTTGGTGGCGGTGATCTTTGCCTTGAAAATCTGGCGGCATTATCTCTATGGAGAGAAATGTGAGATATATACTGACCACAAGAGTCTTAAATATATATTCACACAGAAATAGATTAATATGCACCAGAGAAGATAGATATATCTCATTAAGGATTATGACTGTTCAATAAATTACCACCCTGGGAAAGCGAACAAGGTGGCAGATGCCCTAAGTATAAAGGACCCAGGAATTCTATGAATGATGAGAATTGAGAAGGATACAATCTTCTTAGACTTGATGAAGATGGACATGGGAATCATAAAGAAGGTAACATCATAAATCCTTTCACAAATGATTGATCAACCATCTATTTTGGAAAGGTTAAAGGATGCTCAAAAAGATGATGTGGGAATTCAAGAAAAAGTGGAAGCTATCAAAAAATGTAAATCCTCAGAGTTTAATGTTAATGAAGAAGGAATTGTGCGGTTTAGGAAAATACTATGTGTTCTATCAAGTCCAGAGCTGAAGAAGGAACTTTTGGATGATGCACATAGTTCAAATTTCTCTATTCACCTAGGGAGCACAAAGATGTATCGAGATCTCCGAGAAACTTTTGGTGGGATAATATGAAGAAGGAGATCGCTGAATATACATCAAAGTGCCTGGTGTGTCAGCAAGTGAAGGCAGAGAGGCAGAAGTCTAAGGGGATGATGCAACCATTGCCCATACCAGAATGGAAATGGGAGAACATCACCATGGACTTTGTCACCGGACTTCCAAGGACATCCAAAGGCAAAAATGAAATATGGGTTGTTGGGGATCATCTTATAAAGACTGCACACTTCATTGCTATTCGGGGGGATTTCTCTTTGGATCAAATTGCACGGATATATATCAGGGAAGTGGTAAGGTTCCATAGAGTACCACTATCTATTGTGTTTGACCGAGATCCAAGATTCACTTCTAAGTTTTGGAAGAGTCTTCAACATGCTCTGAATACTGAACTGAACTTCAGTACGGCCTATCATCCTAAAACCGATGGCCAATCCGAGAGGACTATCCAAACACTTGAGTACATGTTTAGAGCATGCTCAATGGACTTTAAAAAAGGATGGGATCAACATCTTCCTCTGGTTGAGTTCTCTTATAACAATAGTTTCCACTCGAGCATCCAAATGGCACCATATGAAGCCCTGTATGGGAAAAGGTGTAGAACACCGACATGTTGGGATGAGGTCGGTGAACGTAAGCTGCTTTGACCAGAAATGGTCAAGGAAATGGTGGAGAAGTTGAAAACTATTCAACAGCATATCAAGGCAGCCCCGGGTTGACAGAAGAGTTATGCAGATAATCGTTGATGAGACCTTGAGTTTAAAGTTGGAGACAATGTTTTTCTATGCATATCTCCATGGAAGAAGGTCATGAGGTTTGAAAAGGAAGGTAAGTTAACTTCAAGGTACATCGGCCCCTTTAAGATTCTTGATAGTGTCAGAGTTGTGGCCTATCAACTAGAACTTCCACCTACTATGGCCAAAGTACATGATGTATTTCATGTATCTTTCTTAAGGAATTACATACCGGGCCCTTCACATGTACTCTCTTCTGAGGTGGTACAATTGGAAGAAGATATTTTTTATGAGGAGCAACCAGTGAAGATCTTAGATCGTAGAGAAAAAGTTCTACAAAATAATACAATGCCCCCCGTCAAGGTGTTGTAGAGAAACCACAAGTTTGAATAATTGACTTGGGAATCGGAGGAAATGATGAAGCTGAGTTACCCACATCTATTTTAGTGTGGGAAAAGGAAAATTTCACGGGCGAAATTTCTTAAGGGGGGAATATTGTAATGACCCAAAGTTTCATTAATGGAAATACCTCTTGATCTAATTAAATGTCTCTTTATGTTTATATAAAATTTCAACTTCATTGGTTTTATGTTAAGAATTTTGACCGTTGCTAATATAGACATTGAACAGTGATCACATGATTACATTACATATACGGCTTTAACAAATCCAAATTTACTCAGACAAAGGAAGCGATGGCCTCATCCAGTAGAATTGCCCCATACGAAGCCCATTTTTCAGAGCTTGGAAAAGAGGTGGCATCCTTGGGATTCACTCTTGACCAAGCCCAAGCTGAGCTTCATGATGTCAAGCTCGAACGGGACCGTTTACGAGAAAAGTGGAAGTTGATAGAGATTACCACTCGAGCGATATTATCCGAGCCACCCCAAGAGTATGTCACCATCGCACACCTTACCCGTAGGTCTTATGTGGTTGTTTTAAGGGGTTATCTAACAAATAAATAGTACTATGTTCATGTACATTATTTTTGTATATAATAATGAATATAATTTCTAGTCATTATTGATACATTGTAAATAGTTTTTGAAGTACAAATAGTGTTTTCAGTTATTATTTAATTAAGAATTATATTTTTTTTAATTAAGGGATTTTTGAATTAAATAATAATTTAATAAAATATTATTATTATTATTAAATTAATTTTTATTAAATATAAATGATCTTATAATTTTATGAATGCAATTATAATTTTTATTAAGGTTTGAGAGCCATTTCTGTCAAAACCCATGAATTTTTGATAAATGTCAGTTTTTATTTTAAAAGTGAAAATTAACATATTTAGAAAATTATTTAGATAAAATAAATTTTATTTCTTGAATAAGGACGTCGAAATTATCCAATGGTGAATTTTTCATAATTTTCTGAGACAGACAAATTTTTGGGTAAAAATTAAATACTATTTAAATATATAATGTGTTTTATGACATCATAATGACCCAATAGTGATGTAATAAAATACTAAAATCTTTATGTTCGGCCAATATATGTTTTACCATTAAAATAATGTGATTTTGGGTTTTTTTTTACTTACTTTTCAAAGCATTAATGGACCCCTCAAGACTTATTAAACACCTTGTCTTTTTAAATTAATTTCCATGGGAGTGTGACTCACCTCCACATAAGTAACCCTATTATTTTAAGAAGTTAAGACTTTGGCCTTATAATATATTTTTTTCCTCTTCGCTTTTCCAAAAACCATGGGCAAAAACCATGGGATGGTTTTTGGTTTGGATTAATTTAATATAAGGGGTCTCAACCCTAAATAATAAAGAATTCCCTCACCTTTCCTATATAAACCCACCCAAGATCCCACTTCCTCCTCACTCAAAGCCTTTTTAGTTCATACAACCTCTGCCCTACTCTCTCTACAATCCTCCCAAGGTGCCCCAAACTCCCAAGAAGTCTCTCACAAGCCTCTCTCTAGCCTTTGGAAGCACACTTCCAAGTAAAGGCTTTTTCTTCCTTCCTCATTTTTGTCCAATTTTATTTAAGTTGTTTTTCCCATTTAATTTCAATTATGAATGTCGGGGTTTGGTTTTTCACCTCCCTCATACTTCCCTATTTATGTTTGAATGATGGGAGACCCCTTTCTCTCTCATTATATGCCTCTCATGTACACCTGTTACTATGCCGAAATTCCGAAAGGAACTTCGCTCTCCTCATTTACATTCAAGCAATACTTTTGTATCATGAATCAAAATTACATTAAAATTGTTGGGACATGTATCAATATGACCTCCTTACTGTCCATTACATGTAAATATGATGAGGAACCCCTTTCTCTATCATCAACTTTTTTTATGAATTCTTATGTCACACCGTTACGTGGCCGAAATCGCACAGATTTTCTAAGCCAATGTCATTGCGTAGTGAATACCATGCCTATTTCTCCATCAAGGGTATTCACCTTTATGAACATTTAATTATTGATTATAAAGTTACATTTATTAATTCCACATTCATTTATCATGTAATAAATGATTATGTTTTATGAATCCATGTTTTATGATCCATGTGGAACACTTATGCATGAAATGAAATGTTTAAGAAGGGTGCACCCTTATAGAGCTCCAATGCATTGGGTAAAGTATAGTATCATGATACACCATGTGCAATGAGTTTTGACTCATGATAATTCAAGTGCAACGAGGGTTTACTTATGCTTTATGTGCAATGAGGATTTACTCATGCTCCATGTGCAATGAGCCTTGGCTCATGCTAATTCCATGTTAAGTGTTGTTGCCACATTTCCATGTTATGATTATCATGTTTTATCATGCCTTTATGTTCATGTTTCTCTTGTGATCTATTGATATGCCTAATATCAAACATGTATTGTACTCCTCATTTTATTCCATTTCTATTCCCTTACTGGGATTTATAGCTCACCCTTTTCTTATGCATGTCCTCAGGTTATCCCATGCAATGCTAAGTGCGAGGGAATGTAGTGGTCATGTAAAGGAAGTTTTCTATAAAGATGTTGTATTTCATGTTTTACATTTTTATGTAATGATCCTAATCCCCAAAGACACTAAATCTATCGATCTTCTTTGTTGTATCAAGTGAAGTTTTATGTAATAAATCATGTTTAAGTTTGTAATAAAAGCAGGGTTATCATATATTTAATGGGATATCAATGCAGACTAAGCAAGTCCAGTTCATCAGGGGTTAGGTTAACTCATATCCCAGGTGGCATGTCTCAATCATGATGATGGGGAGTAGAGTAACACTCATTTACTCCTATGGTGTATTGATTCTAGGATTTATTTATTGAGGACTTTTTAGGGCTACCACCTGATAGATAGATTGAATTAAAGATTGAAATAATGATTTTAACTAAGATGGTATTTCTGCAACTATATAGAATGGAACCAACAAAACTTCAAAAACTAAAGACTTAGGTAGAGTAATTTGAGAACAAAGGGTTTATTTATCCCAGTATATCTCTTTGGGGATCTCTAGTTTTATATTTGAATAAGACTGATCGGATTTGTGGTTTTATTTAGATTACCAAAATTTGAATAAAAATTATAGTTAAGAACAGATATCCTCTTTCATATATTAAAAATATTTTTTACCAGCTAAAGGGTGTTTCAATTTTCCCCAAAATTGATTTGAGGTCAGGGTATAAACATCATATGATGTGACCTTGTGATATACCACATACACCTTTCAAGATTATTTATGGTTTTTATGGGTTTTTTTTTAATGTATATTAGGTTAAGAAATTCACTTACAATGTTTATGGAAATGATAAACTAAATATTCCACCAGTACATGGATCTGTTTTCAGTTGTTTTTATGGATGACATCTTCGTGTACTACTAGACTCATGATGATCATTACAAGCATTCTTGGGTCACATCATCTTTGAGGAAGCTGTGTAAATGGACCCCAAGAAAGTAAAATTAGTTGTATCTTGAGAGCATCCCAAGAATGTTTTTTATATCAAGAAATTTTTGTGTTTTCTAGGATATTACTAAAGGTTCATCAGGGACTTGTCTCACTTGGAAGATCCAATTGTGGTCTTAAATAATAAGGGTGCCACATTCTAGTGGTTTTTATCATTTGAGGACTCTTTCTGGGTGCTAAATAAATGCCTGACCACTACACCATTTTTGATCCTACCCAAGCCAAGTAAGGAGTATAACATATTTTTTTATGCATTTGGTATTAGCCTTGGAGTAGTGATAGTATAGGGAGGTATAATTCTGTCATATTGGTCATTTAATTTAGGTTTTCATAAAAAAACTTACCCTACACATGATCTTGGGTTGTCCATGATGCTTTATTCCTAGAAATGTTGGCATCAATACCTTTTAGTTAAAAATTATGTTGTGTATACCAATCATAAAATACATAAGTACATATTCTACCAGTGATATTTGAATCTTAAAAAGTATAGATTAGTTGAGTATATACAATATTTCAATTTTTATTTGGATTATACACTATGAAAATGGAATAGTGTTGCAGACACTTTAATCTATAAGACACAGACTCAGGCAGTCCAGGAGTCTAGTTCTGAGTAGAAGGTGATGGCATTGTTTGTGGAGATGCAAATAGAGGTTTGGGAGGGACAAGGATAGATGAAACTCACATCTTTATTATTTGATTACACAATTCTAATATCGATCAAGGAGAGGTAGTATATGGATCCAAAGTGTTTGTATCTAAGGGAAATCCTTGAAGGTTGTGAGTCACCTTCTGACTAGACTATAGATGATGATGAGATCATTTATGTTCAAGGCTATGTTTCTATTCCCATGTGTATGTAGGAGGATCTAATTCATGATTTTTATGCCTTTAAATGTGTAGTACATCATATTTTAACCAAAACGTATTGTGATATTTATATATAGTATTGGTGGATAGGGAAGAAAATAGAGGTTGTGGGATTTGGGACATGGTTATAGACCTGTCAATAGGTGTAGTCCAAACATTAGTGACTGGGTGGTTTCTTATAGAAAATAGCCATTCTATAATGGAATTTGGATAGTGTTACCATGTATTTTGTGGTGGGACTTCTAAGTATTCCTCAGAATAATGATGTGATATGGATAATTGTGGATCAGTTAACTAAGGTGTCCCATTTCATACTGATTTCTAGATACTTTCATTGTGGATGATTTTGGGGGACTTATATGTTTAGGAATTAGTATGGTTACATGGGGTACCTCAGATTATTATTTCATATCATGATCCATTTTTTACTTCATGCTTCTGGAAAGGGTTACACAAATCAATTGGTAACTTGATGTTTTATAAGTATGGATTTCCTCCCATAGATAGATGAGCAGTCAGAGCATACCATTCATGTGATATAGGACATGTTGAGGGAATGTGTCTTAGAATTTTTGGGTCTTTGGAGAATCACTTAGCACTTGTCAAATTTACCTACAAAAACAGCTACTAGGGGACAATTCATAAGGCACCATATGAGGAACTCTATGGTAGGCTATGTAGATCCTTGTTGTTGTTGGTTTGGAATCTAGGGAATCAACGTTTTTAGGGTCGAGTCTTATGTAGGAGACATTGGAACATGTTCAGTTGTTTCAAAAATGTATATCTATATATCAGAGTTGGAAGAATTCATATTATGATCCTCTTGAGTTTATAGTTGGTGATCGGATGTTCCTTCAGGAGTCGCCAAGGTTGGGTCACCATAGGATTCAGAAACAAGGAATGTTAGTGCCCAGTTATGTGGGTTTGTTTGAGAATGTGGATAGGATCATACTGGTGGTGTATCTATTGGACCTTCCATAACAGTATAGTGGAATGCATGATTTTTTTGATGTGTCATAGATTAAGCAGTATCACCCTTACTCATACCATGTGATTTATGTTGATTATTTTGAGCTTGAGTATGATGTGTCCTTTAAGGAGCATCTGGTTGTTATTGTATATCGTGGTGATAATATTTTATGGTGTAAGACCATGTCATTAGTCTGAGTATTGTGGTAGCATGGTAAAATTCAAGAGTATACTTGGGAGAGGGAGAAGGATATTTGTTCCTAGTGGACCAATATTTTTACCTTAGGGACTTAATTATTATTGGAATTGTGGTTTGAGGATGAGAAATTATAAAGTTGGGAGGTTTTAAGATCCTGACCTTTCATGGAGGTACGTCTTTATTTAAATTTTGGGTTAACTTCATTTAAATTGGATAATTAAATGTTTCCTAGGTGTATGAGGAGTGTTGAGTATGTCTTGTGGGTTTTGAGGTATGGAAAAGGGGAAAGGAGGCCATCTAGTGTATGTTTCATGATTGGAACATGGTAAGTGCTATCCGTGCACAAGAATCGTGCACCTATGAGAGGGGTGGTGTACCATTGGTAAAACCGTTCATGGTGGGGGACCAAACCATTTAGGTTTGTATAGAGCTATCCCTCATATCCACTATATGGGTTTTCAAACTGTGTGGATCCCTAGGAGACCGTGGGACCTAGGCCACCTCATGTACAGAGGGTAGGGCATAATTGGTTCATGGTTTTAGAAACCATGTGGTCAAACTATGTGCTTTATTAAACATGGGTGAATTTTATATTCCCCCCCCCCTTACGATTTATGAAACCTCACCCAAATTTCTACCTTATTCTTCCTCTAGAATCCTAAGTGATGGAACAAACCCTCTTAAATTTCCAAGAGATGAATTTCGCTCAATTTTGACCTTTTGGAGTGTAGTTGAGTGCGGACTGAAGATCTATGTGAGTCTAATACTTCTTTTGCCTCTATTTTCTAGAATAGGGATTGTATCATCATTCTTATCCTTCTAAATCCCTAAAAAATAATTGTTTCATCATATTCTAGGTTGTGACTTTGCGTATACTTTGAGTTCGAATCAAGGTCTAGGATTAATTGGGCGTTCATCTACAAAATTGAGGTAGGTGGTCTACAGGTTTAATCCCATAGAATTTATGTTTTCTTTATGTGTGTGTGGTTGTGTGTTGATTTTTTTATGCTTTACATTTGGTATCCTAGGTAGTGAATCTTAACTGGGTAAATTTCATGATAAATTGAACCCATCATGATCCATGTGGGACGTTTTGAGGTTAACTACACTACTATAATGGTCATCCTTGGGGTGGACGACTTTCTTAAACATGGAATTGATATTTTAAGTGTTTAATTGAATATTTATGTGATGAAAAGAATTTATAATTGGGTTAATCATGTTAATAAGGCATAAGGGAGTGTTTTCTCTAACATGAAGGTGTTGAATGAGTTTTGGAATGTAAATTCTACATATGGTAAATGGTTAATGAAGCATGATCATGTGAATTAGTGGTTTTGTGGCATGTGGATAGTGGTTGTATCCCATAGGTTCGGGTTGGATTGAGGCTCTAAACCCACCCTTATAGTTCATTAGTTAGGGTGTTGGACTGAGGCTGGATGCCCCTAATGGATGTACATGGTATTATTACATGGAATGGGGATCCAAGGTAAGTTGATGAATATTGTTTTGAGAAATGATTGTCTCTATGATATGGGTAACCTATATCCCCTTATACCTAGTTATATGAAAATCATGGTCAATTTCAATTTGATAAATATGGGTAACTCATGGAAATAGAGATGTAAATGGATAATGGAAATTTGTTAATAAATAGATCCTAGTTTACTTTACTTTAATATTATTGTACAACACTTTGTTTTAGACTAGATATTTTGTAGAAACCATTGGTGGTGGCCTACTAAGTTGTACTCACACCCTATTTAGTCCTTTATTGGTTATACGAATAGACTTCATTTTTATTGGTCTGGATAATGGAAAATGCCCTATGCTAGATGGTGGATTTTGAGATTGGGGATGTCCATGGATGAGAGAACCAAACTTGGTGTTGGGACCCGTTATGGGGTTTCATCTTCTTATCTTAATTTTGGAATTACATTGAAACTTTGCACTGTATTACATGAAATCATATACTTATTTTTGGTTCTAGGCTTGTACCTAGTTTTGGTAAATGGATTTATGATTCTTGTTTATTATTTTACTATTTTCCTTATTTTATAATTTATATGTTCTGACTTACTCTGATAGATAGGGTATAGTATTCCCAAGCATCTCATTAGACCCTCTCAACTAGTCTAAAACAAATGATGTATGAGGAGGTGTTCTAGAGGTCATGTACCACACTAGCTTTGAGCACTAGTTATAGTGCCACCGAGTTCAGGGGTTAAAAATCCTAAATATTGCTAATTTTTCCTAATTATTACTATTTTTTTATTTTTCAAATTTTTTACTAATTGTTACTAATTAATCCTAATTTTTGAAAATTATTACTAATTATTCATAATTATTTCTAATTTTTTAAAAAATATTACTAATTTTTTCAAATAATTACTGATTATTACTAATAATTCATAATTATTCCAAATTATTACTAAATATTAATAATTTCTACTAATTATTAATAATTTTTACTAATTATTAATAATTATTACTAATTATTACAAATTATTTTAAATTGTAATAAATTATTACCAATTATTACCAATTATTAGTAATTATTACTAATTATTACAAATTGTTTATAATTTTTACTAATTATTCATAATTTATAGTAATTATTAATAATTATACGATATTATTAGTAATTATTTCTAATTATTTCTAATTATTTCTATTTATTACTAATTATTCCTAATTATTACTAAGTATTCCTAATTATTTCTTATTTTTTATAATTATTCAACATTATTCATAATTATTATTAATTATTCATTATTATTCATAATTATTACTAATTATTCATAATTATTACTAATTTTTCATAATTATTACTAATTATTATTAAATATTACTATTTATTGCATATTATTACAAAATATTACTAATTATTAGTAAATTTTACTAATTATTACAAATTATGAAAAATTATAGTAAATTATAATAAACTATTTCAAATTATTAAAAATTATTACAAATTATCACAAATTATTAGGAATTCATTCAAATTGTTACAAATTATTAACAATTAATATTATTATTTATTAATTATTAATTAATATTACTAATTATTTCTAAATATTTATTATTTCTTCTAATTTTTTCAAAATACTTCTAATTATTAATAATTTTTCCTAATTTTTCATAATCTTTTCTAATTATTAATGATCATAATAAATATTTCTAATTTTTCTTAATTATTACTATTTGTTGCTATTTGTTACACTTTTTTACAACTTGTTACTAGTTATTCCTAATTTTAAAATTATTACTAATTATTACTAATTATTACTATTTCTTCCAAATTATTTCTAATTATTACTAATTATTAATAATTATAACGAATTATAACTAATTATTCCTCGTTATTATAAAATACAGGTAATGATTAATTATATCTTTTTATTCTCAATTATTTATAATTTTTATTACATTTTTTTATTTTTTACTAATTTTTTTCTATTTTTTAATAATTATTACTAATAATAATAACACAATATATATATTTAATTAAATTGTAAAGAATTAAATTAACTAATAAATTATACCGCAAAATAAAAAAAATAAAAATACCAATTGTAAAAGAAAATTATTAAAAATTCCTTAAAACTGTTGTTTGTATCCAAATAAAAAAACTAGAAGCTCCAACTAAAGCCTCTATCAAAGAACAATATTTTATTCCACTAAAAATAAAGAAATTTAGAATGTGTGGAATGAGAGAAAAAGGTATCATGTGTGGCCTAATATAGTTTATCTTATTTGTGATGGGCTAATAGCAATGGAACTATCAGTTATAAATAATACTATTTGTGACGGTATCCATCTCAACTAGTACCCACTATAAAAAAACTTCTCACTCGGGAAAAATGTATTTGCGGTGGAGTTGAGTTTCCATTGGAAATATTACCTACCATATTTACTCTTTAATAACCCCTTCCTACGAGCTAATTGTGACGAAACTTGTTTTCTATTATAATTTGTTATCTATTGTGATGGATGGTTTATTTTAATTATAATTAGTTTAACTGATAAAACTTATTTGTGACGGATGGATTCCATCAATCACAAATAATTGTCTCCCGCTATTTGTCGCAAGTTTCATGTCACATCCCGACCCAGATCACTCTTTAAACAGTAACTGGACCGGTTGGGGACAAGTCCTCAAGTACACCTCCTCATATGGAAAAGGCTTCCCACTAGCATTAAGGGCCTATGGTTTGTTAGTGGGGAAGATTATTCCCTCATATTAGAGTAATCAACAACATAAATATCCAAACACCATCCAAAGTAGTAAATAATAAGTGTACAGAAGAAATAAATATTAACAAGATTGTAATAAAATAGAATACAGTAAAGGCCCAAACTACCATGTCACACATACAACATTGATCATCCACTAGGCCAATTACATATATAGGAATAAATAAAATGAACTTGAATAAAATTACATGGATCAACTATTAACTCCGAGTTGAACCATATACTCAACCTCCAATAAACTACAGAGTTTATCCATCCCAATCATAAGAATCTACATGAGAAATCCAATCAATCATGCAACCATGGTCCTCAGCCACATCCATCGTGAATATGTGCTCAACCTAAATGTAGACATATGGTCGGCACAAACACCAAGGTCCACATACAGGGGTGAGAAACAAATCTCAGTAGGCCACCCCCAAAGTTGATCCTATAACATGCTGTAATAAGTACATTCTTGTGAAATATGCTCTTCCTATTAGAGACATAAATAAATAAAATAAATAAAGTAAAACCATATTTTCTCCTCGGGTTAGTGAACCTAATCAGATAAACATCCTTTAAATAAGGCATTGAGCTAGATGTTGTACTACTCAAGTCATGTATAATCAAGTCAGTCTTGAGGTCTATAATCCCGATCGTTCATACCCTCTTCAGGCTATGCCAGAAATGTATTTGAACAACATATCATAAGGGTATCATATTTTAAATATGGGGCATCATTCCAAGAATCCAAACTATGGATATGGAATGGAATGACCGACAAAACCAATCAAAGGTGTGGAGCGCCATGTCTAACAATTCCAAAACCAAGTTGTCCTAGTGTGTCATGTCCAAAATTTTCTAATCAATGATGAGGAGTTCCATGTCTAACATTATTAACCAAGGGAGTGTGAATCATAATGTCCAAAAATTCCTAATAAATGATGAGTAAAACTATGCACAACATCTTTAACCAAAGTAATAACTCACGATCAATTAAATAAATAGCTCAATATCCCCATCCCTAGGAAATTCTATGTAATGTAGTAAGAGATATTCCTCTCCAATATTAGGGAACATCCTAGTAATTGTTTGAGGAAATCATCATCAACCAAAAATAATATCTCAAATTTAGTTCTTGAGGAAATGCACCTTCTTAAAAACATCATCTATAAACCCTGTATAGGGAAGGATTAGAGTGACACCATGAATTATGATAAAGTAGGATTCAATCTATAAGGCTTAAAATAAGGATACCAAGAAGTACCTTTGGACATCCCAATAATGTAATAGTCAATCAGTGGTCTCATAAGTAGGATTCCAGGAAGTGCCCAGGGGCATCCCCATCATAGCACCACATCGTATCAAGCCCCATTGTTTGAGTTCCAAGAAGTGTGTCTGGAATCAAACTTGCATCAATAGAGTAATGTCCCACGTTTTAAACCTAAATAAAAAGTGACGGAAAATAAATTTTTCCATTAGCTGGGCAGGTTGGTTTTAAAACTGGGCATCGGAACTTTTTATTTCCGATAGTTGACACTACAATGTGACTTTTAAATAAATTGAATTAAATTAATTAAATTCAAATTCAAATTCAAATAAATGAAATGAAGGGTACAAACCACATTTATCACTTTTAAATATTCTATGAAATATTTTTAGAGTTAGACACTGAGTCAACATGGGATTCCGAGACCAATAGACCCTTGATGTTGGTAGAATAAAAATATTAATTATATTTATTCATATTTGTGTATGTTTCTTTTCATTAAAAATGAAAGAAATCTCAAATGATGCGTCGTATGAGAAATTTGAGACCATTGTTAGGTTCGAAATGCCAGGTTTACCATAGGTAGGGTTTAATTTTGATGCACGTCGAGTGTTTGTAAATCTCACATGTGATAATACTCTCTTTATTTTTCATTAATTTATTATTCCATTTTTATATAATAAATAATTATTTTATCACAAATGGTGTGTCGTATGAGAAATATGAGGCCATTGTTAGGTCCAAAACACTGGGTTTACCCTAGGCAGGTTATAACCTTTGCGAGTGTCGAAAGTTTAGTCAGATTGCACCCAAAGATAATTTAAATGGTTTATAAAAAATTTATTGACCATTATAAATAATAATAATAATTTTATTATTAATATTATTATTTATGTTGAAGACAAAAAATGAAAATATACTTTCATAATTAATAAATTGTGCTGCGGTGTAAATAATAAGTGGGAAATGTAATAATTGTGATATTATTAATTGTAAAAATTAAATAAAAATGTGCAATAAATATTAATTTATTAGGTGTTATTTTTTTTAATTGTTGTTGTCATCAAAATATTATTGGTGTCATTAATGGGTTGTATTAAATAATGATAATTTTAATTATTGTTATTATTATTAAATTGGGAAAAACATTGATGTATATATATATGATGTATATATATATGATGTATATATATATGGGTGGTTAAATATATAAGTAGGTATATATATGTGCGGGTATATATATATATATATATATGCATATACAGTTTTGTATGTATATATATAACATGTATATATATATATATGGGTGGATATTTATTTTTGGGTTAGATAAAAAATTATTAATTTCCCACATAAATTCTTATAATGTCTCAACTCAAACCAAGATGTATACTATTTAAATTTTTTGTCCAAATTCTTAATGCGACCCAGGGAGCGCTTCTACGCACCCTGTTACGGGTCCTGGGCAGCTATTAAAATTAATTAAATAATTTCTCGGGCTTTATGTAAAAATTTTACTTCTCACCCTATCATAGCGTTCGGGTTAAAAATAATTAAAAATGGATTTAAAAGAAATAAAAATAATTTTAATGAAATTAAAATAATTGAAGGGGGAAAAAATAATAATAAAAAAGAGGTTGGAGAAAAAAATTAAAAATAACTAAAAATAGGGTAAACCCATTTTTATTAATTTTTTTCATTTCTCCCTCAATTGTTATTTTTATTATTTTATTTTATTTTATATTTACTTTTTCTTTATTTTCCTTTTTTTCTTTTCATCTTTCTTCTCTCCCACTCCTCTTCACTATTGGTGTGTCACCCCATATAGTGCCCCACCATTATGGTGTGCCTTCTCCTCTCCTCTCCTCCTTCAGAAGCCCGATGAGACTCCTTATCTCATCTGTTTTCATCACTGTTAGTTGTCCAGTAATGCTCTCAGTAAGTCTAACCTCACACACCCAGAATTGTACGATCTCATTCTATATCCATCGTATGATCTTCCGCATAAGGTTTTTACAAGAAATTGTGGATTTTCTAAAATCATTTGATTTCTTCCAATTTAGGTCAAATAAAAGATCTATTTGGATGGTATGATCCTATATGAGTATGAGGTAGGTAGTCTACTCTATTTCCCCTCATTTTGTTGTGTCATTTAAATCACACATTGTGATTCTCTTCAGTTCCTATCGATGATGTTTAAATTTTACCTTTTATAAATAAATTAAAAAACATTACATAACTATTTTACCCGTGTTTGAGATAATCTAGACCATTTAAATGTTTTCAACATCATTGGATACCCCTTTGGGTGTGCCGACATTTTTGTTCAATTTTTTCGTTAGTCCTCAATAATTAAATTATTTAATTTCATGTGTTGCAAAACCCCTTTAGGCTGATCTTTAAATTAAATAATTTATTTAGGATAATTGTGAACCATGAACCTTGAGTTTTGTAGGTTTATTTATGCCTAATTATTTTCTTCCATGTTAATTTGTTATCCTGTTGTGCCATTATAAATGTGATGTATATATTTGTTTCAACATTCATTGATAAATTGCTTTGGTTGTAACTGCTTGGATGGAATGATCATTAGTATGTGGCTTGAGTTGCTTATATTATTGTGTTGAAATTATAAATTCAAACCCTATGATATCTAGTTCCATGAAATGTAATTAAATTTAGGGTTGTGAGATATTGTGGGTTCCATTTTAAGGACTTGTGCATGGACTCTTTGTTCCTGAACGGTTACCATTACGCGTCGGGGGTGATGTCTTAGGATTTTCCCAACAAGGGCTTCCCTGAGCTTTCTATATAGTCATGAGTGATACTTGTTCTTAAAGGTACATTTAAGGATAGACTTGTTGTAAAAGTGTCTACACCATGCCTCGGGTGATACTTTAACCCTTATGTGTGATATCGGGACAAACTCATGATAAATCCATTCCTTGAGTGATACTTGGAATTTCGAAAGATTGCCTTAGACGGGTTTAGTTGTATTGGATAAATTGAAGGATGTACCATAGAGATACCTTCAGGATGGTCTTGGAATCCAACTCTAAACTTGAACATAATAATAATGATAACGCATGTAAGCTTATTCTTGATACTGCTTTGAGATCCTTGTGAATTGTGATACATTTATGGTGTGTTGAAGCACACTTTTCTAACACATAAATTAGATCCCAAGCTAAATCAAAATCTTGGGGGTATGTTCCCTTTTAATACCTTTTTATTTCTAGCCTTTTTATATATAGATTCATCATGTGTATTACATGTATGTTTTTCAAATTCTTGACTTAGTATGAAGCATGTGGTAATGGATGAGTGTCATTGAGAACCCATACCAAGTTTTATTTTCTTTATTATGGTTATTTAATTTATTAAATTTATCATATATTGTAACACTACTTTTGTTTATAGTATGTAATATAAAGTTTTAGACACTGTGGGTGCCAGCCTACTGAGATTTTATCTCACTCTCTGTTTGGGTGCCATTTGGTACCTGAGTAGACTTTATGCTAATAGGTATGGATAGTGGGAAGCATGCTACTTCGGGTGTTTGAGTGTTTCTTTCTACTTATGATGGAGACTGGGGGTCAAGGACCAAGCCTTTTCTCAAGATGTAGTTTTTTTCTTTGTTTAATTTCTTTTACAGATTTGATTGCATGCTTATATTCCTATTTTCTGAACCCTTACTTTAATACAGACATCCTAACGTGACATCATTTTTTATATGGTTTTGTTTATTAGATTTCGTACTTATTATTTATTCATTTGGGATTTATTTTCTTCTATTATAGTTCACTCATTTATATGCTTTGGCTATTGGTTATAAATTGATGTTTCCTTATTTTGGGTATTACCTATTAACTGTGAGGGCATATTCTACCCCCACAAACCTATTAAAGAGTCCATCACTGCTAATCGGAAGCCTGTGGTGTTCGGGGAGATGCACTTGAGGTTATGTGTCCAACCTGGATCAAATCAGCCTTCTGGTGGCTCTAAGGACGGAGATGCTACAAATTGGTGTCAAATGTGCTTATTTTTCTTTGCCTTACTATTTTGGGTTGGTATATAGAAGATTAGGAATGTTTCAGTGGTTGATTAATAGTCATGCCTAGGATTAATCACCCCGTGTATGGGAAATGACCAAGTGGCCAGGGTTGGGAATTGATGTTCATGCCTTTTGATATTATAGTTGATATGATTTCACCTTTAGTGATTGGTGTAATTTCTACTACTAATAGATTTATAGAGTTTATTTTATATTAGACTTGGCCTGTTAAGGAATTGATGAAGCATTACATGCATCATAATAGTCTCATAGGGATTCACATGTCATGCATATGTTATTCCATAAAGCTGCATTCATAGGTTGCCTGTTGAAATGATTGAGTGCTTTTAATGTCATGCCATGTCTTGTATTTATTTGACATGACTATTTAGATACCATGTTATGGTGATATATTTAGCATGCTAGATTATTTCAATGTTTCCTGTTTACTAGCATATTTTCCTTGTATCATGGTTCTGTGATTATTATCATGTATGTGTGATTAAAATGTCATGCTTTCATGATTACAACATGTTTCTCTCTATTAGCTTCTTTTAGTGACATGCTCACTTGATTGAAATGTAATTGGTTACTATTGATAAAATTTATTGGTTGTAATTAAATGGGATCCAAATTCAATCTATAAGTGTATGGGAGATTTATGGATTGGTAGATGGACACCCATATGACTGGACTGTTGAACATGTGCATGTTGTATTATAAAATGAGTTTAAATGTAAAGGTCTTGGAAATGGAACCTGTAGTGGAGTCCTCTATTTATGACCCTCTTATAAGGTTATATAAATCTTCATTGAGTTTACTTGGAATGGAAGTGAGATCATTTTCCATAGGAGATATTTCTTTTAATAATTCCTCTAATGATTGGATTTTTAACCAAGTGACTTCTTTTAGCATGACTCGGTGTTAGGGTCGATATCTGTTCCTTGTTAGGGGCTAGACCATGGTAGGTATATCCCTTAGGACATAAAATACTCACTAATTTCATGAGTTTTCTTTATTTTTTGTGTCTTTAGTGTGCCATTATCTCTAATATGACCCCCTTTCTTAAAATAAATCCCTTTTTCAGATGGGTGGTCATGTTTTCCTTGACTTTTTTTATGCATGAGCATTAGGTAAATCTCATTTTCAATAGGTTGGACATGCCTTGGGCATGGTAAACTTCTTCATAAGTCTTTAAACTCTCTATTATCCACAATTATGGATGACTAGGTATGTTTTCATTTGAGTTAAATGATATTTTTCTTTTTTATCGCTTCATGGTAGTATGTGTTCACGTAAGCGGTTCCCATCGAGTGATTAACATTGTTAGAAACTGGAAAAGTACAATGTAATAATCAATACTTTCATTGTAAAATATGTTTTGGGTTATCTTCATAGTAGAGTGACTTGTGTGTTAAATATATCAAGTCTGTCCCAATGCTCGAGATGACTCCAAGATACATGATTGTTTTAAATGCCTGTCAATTTGGTTTGGTTTTCATGCCATTTGTTTAAACATTTGCACTTATGGAATTTCTGACCTAGAATTCTTTTGAGCAGCTATTATATCTTTTCTTTTTGACAATTAGGAAACTCCTAGGGTGGGGAGGACCAGTTCCAAGTAGTTAGTCTAGGTTGTATGTAATTTTTGAAGCCTACGGGAAAATAAATTCCTCTAAGGCCTATGGGTCATGTAATACTTACACCTACGGGCCTTGTAAGGGTTCCACCTCACCCCTTGAAAGGTGGATTATCAAAAATCAATAAACAATTAAGGCCTTAGGGCCATTGGAGGAAGTGTCATGTCATTTGTTAAATGACTATCCTTCTAAGTAGAAGGAAAAAAACAAAATAAGACCATTGGACGATGTTTGATCTTACTTAAATAATCATGAGGTTTGTGAACTTTAAATCATGTCATTGCTTGCTCAGTAACATGACATCAGTGTGGTTGGAAGTGTATTCAACCTTTGAATAATGTCGTTGGTCAAGGGTGGACTATGATAGTTAATCTTGAAAAATCATGGGATGCATCGGGTGGTAAAGTCTTAGTGATCGGTTAATGATGGGGCATCAGTAGGTGAAGCCGAGATTCCCCTAAGGTATCGACCATTAGTGGTTTGACTAATCTTCTTGGTTATCCTCTAATCCTCTTAGTGTACTATTCCTTAACTGATGACCATGTCCCCTATCTTGCCTCTATTTTTGATGCACTAAGAGAATGTCAGCCTAACTCCATACTAAATCTTTAAAAAAAATTGAGTGGATTTAGTGGTCTCACAGTCTCGCACGCTAAATGAGTGGTTCTTATCAAAGATTTGTTTGTCTTGAGTGACCCTTGGATTCCAATGTATGAATTCCTTAGATGAACTCCTGAACACCAACAATTTCATCTAACTTGACCTCTAGGATGATGCCACTATGGGCTTATACAATGCTCTGATGTGGATGTTTTGGATTTGTACCAACATCTCACTTAGGTGGATGTGGACGTGGTAAATGGGAGATAACTAGGAAAAAGACATTGAAATTTAGTTTATAAAAATGACGGTCTTATAGGCTGAGCATCTTCTTGAATAGTCATCCAGAGTGGCTCGACCAATTGTCACACTTGTTCAATGGAGTGCTTAGTAAATGAATATCTCTAGAACGTCCTCAGATGAGATGAGTGTGGTTTGTGTCATCTTGGGATTTTCCTGAAAATATGACTTGACTGGGGCTTTGAGGTCAATGGGGAATCTAACATTTTTTTATTTTTGTAAATCACGCAAGAATGTCAAGTCTGGTAGGTAATTCTAATGGTGGAAGGTGTCATGACCCTGAATTTTCCCCATTATAATGTCAAATCCTAAGGTTGGAATTAACATTGACCAGATGTTTAATGATAGATGACATGGTTGTGTCTCTTGCTAAATGAGTTTGAATAAGTTATTTCTCAGTGTTTCAGTTGGAAAATGAGCATTGGCTTATATCTTAATGGCTTAGGTGCTGATTTCCTAACCAATGTTTAAACATTCTTTGGGAAGTTATAGATGCAGTGAAACCTTTTGTATGAGACTTCATGACCCTATAGATTGGGTGAGAGTTAAAGTATTCCTGAAGGCTTCTTGGGGATGAAAAGTTCTAAGTTGGGAAGGTTGTAACATCCCATATTTTGAACCGGATGAAAAAGTGAAGGAAATTAAAGTTTTCTCTTAGTTGGGTAGGCCAGTTTTAAAACTGGGCATCAGAACATTTTATTTCCAATAGTTGAAACTACAATGATCCTTTTAATTAAATTGAATTAAATTATTTATATTAACATTAAAATATAAATAAATTAAATGAAGGGTACAAACATTCTTTAGCACTTTAAAATATTCTATGAAATATTTTCCGAGTTAAAATCTGAGTCAACACAGGATTCTGAGACTAATAGACCCTCAACATTGATAGAATAAAAATATTAAATATATTTATTCATATATGTGTGTATTTATTTTCAAAAAAAATAAATAACTCTCAAATAGTTCACTGTATGAGAAATTTAAGACCAATGTTAGGTCCAGAATGTCGGGTTCACCCTATGAAAGATATAACATTGATGTGTGTCGAGTGTTTCGCAACCTCACACATGATAATACTCTCTTTATTTCTATTAATTAATTATTCCATTTTTTATATAATAAATAATTATTTTCTCAAAAATGGTGTGTCGTATGAGAAATATGAGACCATTGTTAGGTCTGGAATATTGGGTTTACCCTAGGTGGGGTATAACCATTGTGATTGTTGGATATTTGGTCAGATTGCACATGAAGATAATTTAATTAGTTTATAAATATTTTATTATCCATTATAAATAATAATAATAATTTTATTTTTAATATTATTATTTTTTTTAAAGACAAAAAAATGAAAATGTACTTCCACAATTAATAAATTGTGTCGTGGTGTAAATAAAAAGTGGACTATGTAATAATTGTGAAAATTAGTTATAAACATGCAATAAATATTAATTTATTAGGTGTAATATATTTTTAATGGTTTTTGTCTTCAAAATACTAAGGGTTTCATTGATGAGTTGTATTAAATAATAATTTTAATTTTAATTTTTTTTATTATTATCAAATTGAGACAAAAACATTGATGTATATATATATGGGGGGGATTAAATATATATATAGGTATATATACATGGGAGGGTATATATATATATATATGCATATACATATGTGTATATTATATATATAATATATATATGTGTGTGTGTGTGTGTGGATATTTATTTTTGAGTTAGATAAAATATTATTAATTGCCCACATAAATGCTTTTAATGTCTCAGCTTAAACGAAGGTGTAGATTGTTTAAATTTTTAGTCAAAATTCTTAATGCGACCTAGGGCACGTTGCGCACCCTTTTGTGTGTCTCGAGAAGCTATTAAAATTAATTAAATAATTTCTCGGGATTTATGTAAAAATTTTACATCACACCCTAGCGTAGTGTTCGAGTTAAAAATAATTAAAAAGGTATTAAAAAATAAAAATAATTTTAAGGAAATTAAAAGAATTAAATGGGGATAAAAACATATAATAAAATAAAAGTGGTTGGAGAAAAAAAATAAAAATAATTAAAATGGCGTAAACCCATTTTTATTAATTATTTTCCTTTCTCCCTCTATTTTTATTTTTATTATTTTATTTTATTATATTTTTCCTTTTTATTTATTTTTCTTTTTCCCATATCCTTTTTCATCACTCCCACTTCTCTCCCCTCTTGGTGTGTTGCCCTATGTAGAACCCCACAATTGTGGTGCACCTCCTCCTCTCCTATCCTCCTTCAGATGCTCGCTGCAAATCCATCTCTCATCTATTTTCTTCTCCATCAATTGTGCAGTAAATCTCTTAGTGATGCTAACCTCATGCATCAAGAATCATATGATATTCTTCTATATCCATCATGTGGTCTTCCATGGAATATTTTTACCTGAAATTGGGGCTTTTCTAAAATCGTTTGATTTCTTCCATTTCATGTCAAATCAAATATCATCGTGGAGTGTAGGATCCTCCACGAGTATGAGGTAGGGTGTCTACTCTCTTTCCCATCGTTTCATCGCATATTTTAGATTTCACATTGTGCAATTATTTAATTCCTACTGGAGATGTTTAAATTTTATCTTCTCTAAATACATTAAACTACTTCACTTAACCATTGCATCCTTGTTTAAGATAATGTAGCTCATTTAAATTATTTCAACATTGTTGGATACCCCTTTGAGTGTGATGAAATTTTTTGTCTAATTTTCCATTATCCCAGATTAATTAAATTATAAAATTTCATGTGTTTTTTAACCCCATTAGATTGATCTTTATATTAAATAATTTATTTAGGATAATATTGAACCATGAAACTTGAGTTTTGTTGGTTTATTTAAGCTTAATTATTTTTTCGTGGTTATGTTATTATCCTACTATTCCATTATAAAAGTGATATATGCATTTTTTTTCTTTCACTGATAAATTTCTTTGGTTATAACTTCTTGGATAGAATGATCATTGGTATGTCTCTTGAGTTTCTTATAATAATGTGTTGCAATTATAAATTCAAACCCTGTGATATCCACTTCTTTGAAATCTAATTAAATTAAGGGTGGTGAGAGAATTTGGGTTCCATATTAAGTACTCACGTATGGACTCTCTATTCTAGACTGGTTACCATTACGTGCTAGGGGAGATGTCTTAGGCTTTTCCAAATAAGGGCTTCCTCGGGATTTTTATATACTCATGAGTGATACACATTCCAAAAGTAACATTCAAATATGGACCCATTGGAAAAGTTTCTACGCCATGCCTCTGGTGATACTTGGCCCCTCTTGTGTGATACTGAGATGGACTCATGATAAAGCCATGCCTCGAGCGATACTTGGTCTTTCGAAATATTTCCTTGGATGGGCTTTGTGGTATTGGATAAATTGAAAGATGTACCGTAGAAATGTCCTTGGGATAGGTCTGGACTAAAACTCTCAACTTGAGCATAATATTAATTATAATGCGCGGAAGGTTATTCTTGATGCTGCTTTGATCTTTTTGTGAATTATGATACATTTATGGTGCTTTGAAGCACAATTTTCTAAAATATAAATTCGATCCCAATCTAAAGAACAAGCTTGGGGGTATGTTCCCTTATGTCTAGATTATTATTTCTATAATTTTTATATATAGATTCATCATGTGTATTACAAGTACTTTCTTCAGATTCTCAACTTAGGCTGAAGATGGTGGTAATGGATGTGTGTCGTTTAGAACCTGGACCAAGTTATATTTATTTTATTATGTATATTTAATTGCTTAAATTTATCATATATTGGAACACTTCTTTTGTTTATAACACAAAATTGATAGGTTTAGACACCATGGGTGTCATCCTACTGGGATTTTATCTCACTCCCTACTCGGGCACCATTTGGTACCCGAGTAGACTTTATGCTCACAAGTATGGATAGCGGGAAGCATGCTGCTTCTGGTGTTTGAGTGTTGCTTGATTCTTAGGATAGATATTGGGGGCAGAGGACCAATCCTTTTCTAGATATGTAGTTGTTTCTTTCTTTCATTTACTTTACATCTTTTATTGAATTCTTGTATTCCTATTTTCTAAACCTTTACCTTAGTATAGACATCATATCATGACATAATTTTTCATCTGGTTTAGTTTATGAGCTTCCACACTTATTATGTTTTCATTTGGGATTATTTATTTGTTTTTTCTACAATTTACTCATTTATGCTTCCTCTATTGGTTATAAATTGTTGTTTCCTTCCACTGTGTATTACCTATTACCTATGAGGGCATAGACTTCCCCACGAACCCAACAAAAATACCCTCGCTGCTAGTTGGAATCCTCTGGTGTTCAGGGAGATGTTCTTGTGGTTATGAGGCCAACCCGGCTCGGAGCACCCTTCTGGTTTCTCCAGGGATGAGGATACTACAAATATTTACCAATTAAACACATATTTAGAGAGTTGGGTAGGGTGAACAACTAAACATGTCACTATTATTGTGGCCACTCAAGCATACATTTTTGGTATGGATTATCTGGTGACACTCACTAATATATCTACCCAAATATATAATGCACGATATCAATGTCAGTCAACCATGATGACACCCACTGGGTTCCCCTAGTTAAGAAAACTTGAGATACATCCTATTCTAGATCATTTAGGTCCACACATAAGTAGTGGAATCCCTCTTTGGATCTTATAAGTCAACATGCAAGAAGATGCATCCCTCTTGGGATCCTCCAAAATAGTGAGTAGAGGCATCCCACATGGGATCCTCTACATCAGTAGATAAGAATATTCATCCCACAAGGGATCCTCTATGTTGGATCATAAATGGAGGAATCCAACATGGTATCCCCAATTATGAACTAGTCTCTCAGACCAAAGCATGTCTTTTAGGGAAGGCACATCTCAAAACTCTATCTTCAGAAACTCACAACCTCCTTGGAAAAATGGCACATCTCACAAGGGATAATCCCTCAAGGTAAAATCCATTTAAGAATTGATAAATGTAGATTCCATAAGTCCCATATCAGTTACAATGTTGCACTCTAGTTTGGAACAAACACCCAACTTATCCACTTTTTCAAGTCGCAAACATGTGTACCAAGATACCCCAATCGAGGTTAATAGATAATTTTTCCTTGTAAATCACTTATTCTTATGACCCTTAAATGGGTCTCATATTAATTATCACTCATAGGAGACATCTAAATTTATTAACTAGAGGAAGAACATTTCCATTCAATTTTTATCACCCCAAAACACCTTTTAAGATTCCTCAAAATACCCCTATGGTTCCACTATCCCAATCCATCAATAGTAATAAATTTTACTAATGGACCCTATAGAGGATGAGTTCACATAGGTCTATATAGTCCAATAACATCATTAAAAACCATATTTTCACATTCAGGTGTGTACTTTAGCAAGACATAGTGTGTAAAACCAAAGTACACAGTGTTTAAAAGATTTACATGTAATGTGACCTACATGGGGTACCTTCCCATATACAATGCATATTTTGGCAATGTGTTCTTATATAGTGATGTATTTATACATTCCATGTATCCCACGCTGGTTCTGGTTGTGTACCCTATATGAACATGTTCCCCTGAATGGGCTATCTGGCCACGTACCCAGCCACATGATGAGTGAAACTACATGGAATGTACTCCCAATAGATAGTTTTTAGTTCTAAAAATTATTCTTCCCCAAAATGGAATATTACACAATGTCTTTTATCTAAACTAGATGATGTGTGACTAGGATTTCCCAAATAGAAACCCTTGTAATTGCTCTGAAAGGGTTGTTTTCACTGTTTAAGCAAAGATCGCCCCACTATGGGTACTTGGTAACCATAAAAGGTCCTTAAACTATAAATATGTAAAACTACTGGCATTTAGATCAAAAAAATAAAAGCAACCTACCATTGAGAGGAATCAACTAGTTTTTTAACCATTTTCATGATCTGAGGCCGTTGCACTACGATTCGGCTCCTCCGTAGCTTCACTACTAAAACAATATTTTTACCTCTCTATTCATATCTCTTCATATATTTATCCTCTCTCTCATTAATGATTAATGAAATATTCCATGGGTATTCATGATAATCTAAAGGAAGGAGGAGAAAAATGAACTCAAAAAAATTATAAAAAATTAAAGAAAATGAAAATGAGGCCCAGGTTAAAACTTAGTGCCCGATGTGAGTTTATAAATTTCCTAGGAAAAAAACCACATTGTAGAATCAATGAAAGAGATGTAATATCAATAATATTCTCTATTCTAAAGCTATCACTGAAAAAATGTGTGTGAATAAATTAATAATTAATTTATTAAATACAAAATATTAATTATTTCTTGAGAATTTTAATGGCTCAAAATTCCATCAAAATTCTATACATGAAAAACCCCTATTTTAAATCCAATGTAATGGTAAAAAAGTTATATGAGATCATCTACTGGGGTAAAATACCATTTTACCCCTCATGTGAATCCAAAATTAAAGAATAAAATTTCCGCTCAATTTCCCAGCCTAGAAAAAATAGGTATTTACAACCTCCCCCACCATAAACCTTTTCATCCTTGAGAATCCTTGGTGGTCAAAAAGAATCCATGATCTTGCCTTGGTCATCTACACAACTATTCTATCTTGACCACCCAACAACCAATCTCATAACATCCATAAATCCCCTTAAATGAGAAACATTTACCCATGATTGGTCTGGTACTCCCCACTATAGTATTATCCTTATCATCACCTCACAACCATACTCCTAGTTCAAAGTTCCAAACTTCTTCCATCATCGAATGTAGTGACTGGTGTGGCCAAAACTACGCATTCTTGAGCACCAAATTGTGACATCTCTCATTCCAACATCTCAAGAATGTTATCCATGGAAAAAAGAATTTCAAGACATATCAAGGGTCACCTTTCTCAAATGGATAATGGGGAATAGTCCACTGTATCTATTACCATATACCACTCCACAAATGTAACCTCAAAAAGGTTTCAATTCCAAATTATCATTGGTCCTAGCACGCTACTCTCTCCATTTAGTCAATACCTTACCATGATTTTAACAGATGGGTTGTGCTACCGCACCCAATCCTTTATTGATATATCTTCTACCATAGAGGAACATTACCCACTTGACCACAACTCCCAACCATGATTTTTTCATCATCAAGGTCAATATTATTTTGTTTCATGGAACATAAGTATTAACAAGTTAGAAGCTCCCTTGGAAATCCTATTCAAATTTGGGAACCTCATTTGTGCCATTATTTTTTCCACAACCACCCCTCACATAGTTTCATTCCAGTTATGAGCATCTTCCCAAACTCTAACAACATTTCCAATTGAAAACCCATTGGTCAAAAAGGCTTGGCACTCAAACATTCTTTCCCGTTGAACATAAACTCGATACCCAAACACCCAAAGTACTTCCTCATAAACTAAAGTTATCATCATGCCTATATTGTAAAACCCAATAACCTCCCACGCATCGTTCTCGACATGGATATAAAACTATACTCACTTCCTACGAATACATATGTAACCATGGTCAACCTATCTTATAGGTTTACCTTAATCAAATCATATATTGACTCATAAGGTTTCGGGTCAAAACTAAGGGTATCTGTGTCTCCAACCTAACCGTATAAATCAAGGTTCATAATAGGCCACTTGGTTCAACCACCTAGCATTTAGGTCTCTAAAAAATGGATCACAGTATGGTATAAACAAAGGAATCTAAATATAACATCAACCTGTGCGGTTCAAAACCTATCAACATGAAATATTAAGCCAATAATTAGCCTACCTGGACCTAATCCTCTTCAAAAAACCTCATAAGGAACTACACCTAGAAGTTTCATGATAAGAATATTGAAAGAAGGATGAACTAACCCTCGCTGGGAATATGTATACAGTAATACCACATTAAGGTCTTAGTTCATTATAAAAATTTTAGGTACCTATTGGTGTCATACTCAATGATCCAACTAGATAACCATAAATGTAGGTAATTTAACTAAAGTGTCATAGAAAGATACATGGTAAAACACTATATAGGGTGTTAAAAAATTTATTTATCCTCACTAGTAAAGGAAAAACTCTCAAAGGTTCTACTGGAAAGGCATAAAATACTAATTCTAACATATAGGGTTCAATAGTACCCACACGTCGTCACTTTAATGACCTGTATCATACCACAATCACATGGTTCAATTAAGTATAATTTCATTCCAAGCTATGCTGGAAAATACTATATAGGTTGTTATTAGTACTATAAATATCCTAACCTATGTAATAACTCCCCATGAGGGGTACAACACTTGTAAAACATGTTCTTTATTGACCCACTAAGTCCACTACCACTCATGTACATGAGGACTACGTTAGCATCCTCACCATTAAATGTCTCATTATAGATCCATGTGACCGTCCATAAGAAGGATATATATATATATATATATATATATATATTGGTCTAACTGAGTAGAATGAAACTAAGAAACTACAAGGGAAAACACCATTTATGTTATTTTTAACACTTTAAATATTTACCTCACCATCAGCACTATAAACTACACACTAGTTTTCCTATAATATGTGGGCCCTACACACCAAATATGATGTAAGAACTAACACCTCTTACCTATATTAGTCAAGAGTAAAAATAATTCATCAGCCCATCATCAATGGGATGAGTTCCATTAATCTATAATAAATAATAAAATCCACAACATATGTGCATCTCTCAAAGTGAAAAAAAATAATAAAAAATGTAGCATCACATATCAAGAACAGTAATCTCATATCCCTGTCAACATGGAATTATTATAGAAATAAGTTTTCTCGGTGAACTAGTATGATATCCATAATAGGGTCTATAACATTCCAATTATTTCTATCTACCATATCCCAAATATTCATACAATAGGAAAATAATAGATCTATTATCACTTTTTTCATGTCCCAGCCTAGATCACTCTTTAAAAAGTAACCAAACTGATTGGAGACAAGGCCTCAAGCATGCCTCCTCATGTTCTAGAGGCTACCAACTATAAGTAATGTCCTATGGTGTGTCATTGGGGAGACCATTAACTAATATTAGAATAGTCAACAATAGAAATAACTAAACACCATCTAAATTAGGAAATAATTCGATTACATAAGTAATAAATATAAACAAGATAGTAAGAAAATGAAATGTATTAAAGGCCCAAACAGTCATGTCACACATACAACACTAATCACCCATTGAGTTAAACACATATATTTTAATAAATAAAATAAAATTAAATAAATTTAGAAGTCTATACTACTTAATCTGATTCAAAACATATACTTGGTATCGAATACACTATTGAGCTACTCTATCTTGGTTATAAGAATCCACATGAGTGACCTAATCGATCATGAAAACCTGGGACTCATGCTTATCAATTATGCATTATTTTTCAACGTGAAGGTGTAAATAAGGTCTAAACACACTAAGGTTTACATACTAGGGGTGAGAAACAAAACTTAGTAGCCCTCCCCTCAATAGTGAACCTATAACCTACTACCATAAGTGAATCTTCATGCAATATGCCTATCCTAGATAAGACATAACTAAATAAATTAAATAAATTAAAACCAATGTTGATCCTTGTGTCCATAAACCAAATCAATTGAACATCCTATGAATATGGTATTGACCTGGATGATGTCCCACTCAAGTCATGTATATTCATGTTGATCCTTGGGATCGTAATCTCTTTCGACCATACCTACATCATCCAGTGAAAGAAATATCTTTGAAGCACATATCATGATGGTCTCATATTTTAAATAAGGGGCATCATCCCAAGCATCTAAACTAAGGATACAAAAAACAATGTTAGAAAAACCCACTGAGTGATGTGGAGTTCTATTTCTAACAATTACAAAACCAAGAGAGCATGGAGTGTCATGTCCAAAAATTCAAAATCAATGATGAGGAGTTCCATGTACAAAATCATAAACCAAATAGGTGTAGAGACTCATCCAATAATTACTAATAAATAATTAGGATCTCCATATACATCATCATGAACAAAGTCAATAACTTTCATTCAATTCAATGAATGGATCAAGATCCTCATACACATGTAAGTTTGGAAAATGAAGTAACAGTTCATCCACCCCAATATTAGGGATTATCCAAGTAATTTATCAAAGAGATCATCATCAATCCCTGAAAAAATATCAAATATAGTTCTTGGGGAAAATGCACCCACCCGACAACATCATTTGTGTACCCTGTACAGGGAAGGATCCCAGTGACACTGGGAATTTGGATAAAGTAACATTCATTTTGTAAGACTCAAAATTTACATCCCAGAAAGAACCTCTAGGAATCCTAATAATATAATAGTCAATATATAGGATTATAATTAAAATCATGTGAATAACCACTAAGAATTCCCATTATAGAACCACATCGTATTAGGCCTTGTGGGCCGAGTTCCAGGAAAGATGTCCGGAATCATAGCTGCATCAATAGTAACTAAGTTAAAGAATAATAAAATATTGAGTTTGTTTTAACATTTAAATCCATCACTACTACCACGACCCCTTATACTTATATATTTGAAAGGGTTTCTAAGGTCACATCTGAAACTATCTCTACCCAAACCCATAACGCACTAGCTTAGGTTCATTCGTCCACTAGGGAACCTACTGGGTTCCCCTGGGTTAAAACACATTAGTGGAATCCTAATCTGGATCCTCAAGGTCCACATATAATCAGAGGCATCCCTCTTAGGATCCTTTAAGTCATCACATAAGCAGAGACATCCCTCTTGGGATCCTTAAAGACAATAATTGAATGGAGGCATCTGACATGGGATCCTATTGGTTATAAAATAACCAATGACATCCCATATGGTGATCATTTAGGTTGGATTATAAGTGGAGGCATCCCACATGGGATCTCAGGTTACAAAATGGTCTCTTGGTCCAACACCCATCTCTCAGGGTAGAAACATCCCACAACCCCATATCAAACAACTTATAGTCTCCTAGTATAAATAGACCTTTCACAAGGATATGTCCCCAAGGGAAAAGACACATAATCATCGATCATGGGAGATGTCTCAAGGACTATCTCAGTTCTAAGGTTTCACTCTAGGTTAGTTTGAACACCCAACATACCCACTTTACCAAGTTGAAAACCAGTCCAGCTAACCAAGAATTATCACAAGATATACAAGTCAAGGATAATGCTGATCTCATTCCATGTCCTATAGAATTCTAACAACCCTAAAATGGGTCTCATCCCATGTATTTCTCGTAGATGATAGATGAATTTATTAATTGGAGGAATAACATCTCCATTCAACCTTGCTCGCCCTAAAACACATTTTAGGAGTCCTCAAACTACCCCAAGGGTTTCACCATCATGGTCTATCTAAAAAATAATAAAAAAATAGACTCTTATTCTGTCTAATTCTAATATTATGGTGTAAAAACATATGGAACCATCAAAAGGGTATATAGGGATAAGTGGACAAAGTGTATATCCAAATACTTTGTATCCCACGCATGGTTTGGTTATGCACAATACACAACCATGTTCCACTATACAGGATGTCTGGACATGTACTCGGCCACATGTCAAGTGACACTACATGGAATATACTCCAATTACTCATAATGTTGTCATAAAAAATCAAATTAACTTAATAGGAAGAGTACATAGTGTGTGTTATCTAATCTGCATGATATGTCTTCAGGATATATCGAATAAGAACCCCTACATTCATCCTAAAACACCCATTTTTCCTATTTAAGAATAGATCGACCCACTAGGGGTCCATAGAAAACATAAAAGGAATGTGAAACTAGAAATTGGTAAATATATGAGAATTTATCGTAAAATCATAAAGGAAATACCGTTGGGTGGAACCCTCTAAATATTTTCCTGCACCTGTGATCTGTAGTTACTACATGATAATCCGGCTCCTCTCAATATATATGGAGGCACCTCTATTATTCCCTCTCTCTTTTTCTCTCTTACTATCCCTCTCCTATATCTCAACTATAATGAAGGAAAACCTCCAGGGGGTGTACATTAGAAACCAATGGAAGTAGGTGGAGGGAAAAGGAAAAAAATAAAAGGAAGAAAAAAGAAAAAGAAAATGGGGCTCGACCATGACCCCATCTCCCAGTGTGAGTTTATACCTCACATAAGAAAACCCCCCATTCTAGAATCAATGGAAGATATAAAATCTCAATATGATGCTCCATAAAAAATTTATCACCCAATTAATGTGTGAAAATAAATTCATATTTAGTTTTTTAAATATTAAATATTCAGTGAAAATTTTAACATCTCAGAATTCCACCAAACATTTTTCCTAAATAAAACACCCTATTCCAAGGCAAACATAGTCGTTAGGAAAATTTTCTAAGATCATATTCAAGAGTGAAAAGACCATTATAAATCTCAAAATCATCGAAAAGTAAAAAATTCAAATTTCTTCTGAGTTTCCCAGTTCATAAAAACATAGGTCTTTATATTTTCCATAAGTATTTTCATAAATCATTCCAATTATATTTTGAAAAAATGTCATGAAATACATATTTTGTGATAGATTATTTAATATATTATAAAACCATAATTTATGGACACATTTGTGATGGGAAAATGTCTGGTCACAAAGGACCCATTGCAAAAGATTAATTTTATTATAGTGCACACATTGAACCATGGTTCACACACTTTCCATCCAAATCATATAGGGAGGCATTACACATAAGTTAATTTCTTTATAATATCTGATTACTTCCTCACATAATGGAATTTGGACCCAACTAAATCACACCAGAGTCATATTCTCCCTTAAAATGGTTTTTCTGTATATAGGTAATATTTGGGACCCTTACCAAACAATTCCCATGAATTCCCACTCATTAAAACCACTAGACAAGGTCTTATTCACATGGGGGACTCTAAATAATATCATTTTGGATAAACCAAATCCATTTTTAATAAATTAAACAAACCAATGTTGGTTTTTGGTATATATAAAAATACTAGAGGTCATGTCCCTATGTGGTGTAGCTTTTGAGCATCTGAAATTATCAAAACCATATACACATAACCAATTGACCCTTAAAATACATTACCTTATACTATTACACAATTCATGACTCACTAAGACCCTTCATATAATCCTTAAACTTGATCTCCATGGCACACTCAGGCATGTCACATGCATACATGAAACATATGATGAAGTATGATAGGGACCAGTTACTTAAATATTATATGTGTTAAGTCGTATTTTGTTATAACTTGACCTAACTTCATTAACCTAAAATCAGTTCATCGAAAAAATATTCCTTAAATGTGGTTTATGATAAAATGGTGGTTAGATGAGAAAAATAAATAGAAGAATCATATGTCTCACTTTAACCACTCCAAGAGGAAACAATTTCTCTATATAACATCATGTTAGGTTAAATGATAATGAAGACTTAAGTGGGGTTAAATTGATTCCTTTAAAATAACATGAATATTTTAGAATGGATTCCCCTATTTAACATGGAAATAAATGATGTTCCATTTTCTTTAATATAATATATAGTGTAAATTAAAATAATAAAACACAACAAAAAATTTATAGTGGTTTGAGGCATAAAGGTCCCCTGGTCCACTAAACCAACACTCTCTCCATGATCTTAGTGATTTTAAAATTTTGATTCCTTTAAAAAGGATCTCAGATGTTGAGTTAAAGAAAGTATAAATTGTTATAATATATTTTATAGGGCATTAAAATTGGATAAACAGTATTCATATAAACACTCAATACTCGAGTGCTCAGAATTAGAAGAGATTGTATTTGGTTGGATAAATTCTGTTTAAATGTATTCAGATGAAAATAATGAAACTAATAGAAAAAGAGATATTTATAGAAATATATGAATAACTTCAAAGAATTTTCCTTATGAATAATATCTTAACTTAATAAATATAAAATATTTATATGGAATAATAAAAGCATGAAAAAAATTCATTGGTAAAACAAACACATAGAATCTGCTATAACATATATGACTCAAAATAATATTCTGATAAAACCTTAGAGAACTACATTATATGAATCACATATTTGAATATCAGTAGTTATAATAGATAAAATATATACTCTATAAATGGAAAAATATACTTTGAATTCATTGTAATAGAATCAAATTGTCGGTCTTCATAAAATACAGAACATTAGATAGAAAGGTTATCACTACTATAGATATATCTATTTGAGAATTAAATAAGTAACCCTATATAATTATATTCAACCAGATCTATAAAAAATGATAGATAAATCACGGTATTCAAAACACTAAGTTTATTGGAAAATTGAATTTAACCAACCACTAAAAATTATAACTTCCCTTATAAAATAGAAAAAATTAATCCATGGTTTAAGATCCTCTAAAATTGTCTTTGAATCACCTTATTAAGATATTATCTCTAGAGAAATTATAGAAAAAATCTTGGTATCAATAAAAATTTAAATTCAATAGATGACTGATTCAACATAGGGTAGCTCTATTTGAGGATGAAATTATATGTACAGTTTCTAGTGTTAGGTGGATACTAAACATAGATTTATATAATTTAGATTATGATACAAACGTGATATTTCTTACATTAGTTACATGTAAAATGTTTGGTACTCAAATGTGAGGTTCCTCATCAAAATTTAGGTTTACAAATATAACATTTATCACAAACATGGGCTTAAAAATGTGATGTTAGGTACTTAAATATGGCATTCCTTATCAAAATTCTGGTTCACAAACATATATTCAGCTCAAAATTTGGGTTCCAAATGTTGGTTTAGATACCAATGTTAAGTTGCAACATCACTTTCTAAACACTAATTCCATACTTCTTAAAAATGTATAGAATACATTTAAAAAAAATTCCCACAAAATTAAGATAGAAAAAGATCCATAACTCTAGGAAAGAATAAAATTATTATGTAATTAAATATAAACATGAAGTCCACTCAAAGTAACTTTTTAAGTAAAACAAATGATGGTGTTTTTTAGCATCAAAATAAATGATAAGTCAATGATAATTATTGGATCAACATTTTTAATCCTAATAATATCCCCATTTTCAATGATCAAAAAACCCATAAACCAAATAAAAAAGTAAAAAGTAAAATTTTTGTGATAAATATTAATCAAAGGAAATTAAAAAATTATTTAGAAATTTTATTTTTTGTCTATATTTCTACCCCTTCTAATGAGATCAAGTAGAATGTATAAAATGGAATATAATAATTTAATTTTTTTCACAAAACTATTTGTGAATTTTATTTAATCCAAAATAATAAATTTATGAAATTTGATACAAGGCATAAAAATAAAAAAAATAGCATACATAAAACATAATCTCAATATAAGATAATAAAATAATTTCAATTTTTATAAATGATATATAATTACATAGAATTTCAACACAAGGGGAAAAATATTAAGGTTCGGTGTGAGATGAAAGGTTAGTAGTAGGTTGGGATTCTTCAAAAGAAGAATCAGAGGTTAAATAATCTCTAAGAGTCTTGTGTATAGACATCAACTCCTTCATTCTCTCTTTGAAATTAATGTTCAATAGTGTATCCCACTCTCTTAAAATTTTCATTCAATCTTTACTCACCATCAATATTTAAACCAATTTAATCTTTAGAAAATTTTTAGTAGCCTCATAATATTGAACATATTTCTCCATCATTCTTTATAAAGGGTTGAGTAAATCTTTGAATCAAATTTCTTCAGAATTATTCCTTTTAATCAGTTCTTTTTTACTATCCAATGGATTATAAAGAGTCACACGATCACACTAGAAAATTTGTATCTTTTTATCCATTACAAATAGATCATCAGAGAGAAGATTCATCCTTCTCAAAACATCATCAGATCCTACTCCACTAGATGTGGATTCTGTTCCTTGACTATAAATGAGGACTCTTATAGACTTAAATGAATTTTATAAACACTTCTTAAGATCAATGAAATATAACTTCGAAACAATATACCTCTGATATTTCAAGAATAGTTAGTGATATACCTCTTAAAAAAATCAAAATATTCTCTATAAAATGGTATTTCCTTCAAAACTTGATATTGGGTCTATAGAGACTCATATTATGTTTTTGAAGTGGAAGAATTTCTCAAGTACTAAACAATATTCACAGAACTCTCAAGTTCTATTTGAATATTAATGAACTCATTTGTTAATAGATCAAATATTTAGAAAATAATTCCATAAAAAATTTTGATCATGCACTTAAAACCAAAATCATCCTTATATTTTTTAGGTACTACCTCAACCCTTGGAGAGGTTGTCAAAATTCCACTAATTGAAGTGATTAAACTTATACACTATTGCTAGATGGATATGAAAACTCTCTAATCATTTTATTAACTTCGGAATCTTCTTTAATATTATCTTCCTTGTACTTTTAAAGAAATTAAACTATTTGATCATCAATAAATTTAGTTGTAGAAGTAATAGAAGAATTCACTTGCCCATTAGAGTGGGCTTACTATATTATATTTATCTCAGAAAATTGAGAAGATTCCTTAACTATTTTTTCCTCAACATGAGCTATCATATCAACTATAACTAAATACCACTCAAATATTTCTTTAATGAAAATTGTAGGATCCTCTCTTCTTTGAGGTCTCTGAAAAAATATAATATTGTTATTTTCTTCAATATAATATTCTTGATAAGCTCAAGGAAACTATATAAATCCTCAAATCTAGGTAGGAATGTTCTCATATATGATTCTTGGTGGTTATGGTTGATGTATATTAACATGTACTAACATATATTGAACTTTATGTTGCTCAACATGATGAACAAGATATAATTTTTCAGAAAAATAATATTCTCAGACACGATAATCATTAGAAAATTATTGCCTGAATAAACTTGATTAGTACCTTCTGGTCTACTTCTAAATCCTTTACCAGCATCTTATTAAAATGATAATTTCTTAAAATAAAGTACATGATATCCCAATACTTTTTCACTTTATTTCAAATTTATCTTATAAAGAATTGATATTCCATTCATGAGGACACTTAAAAATATGATCTATATACCTTATTGAAATTAAAAAATTCTTATCGTTAACCATTAAAGAAATGACATCTCCACTATCACCAAATATGAACAAGGTGTTATTGTAAAAAAATTACTTAACTTTTTAATAAATGTTCAAAATTTCCTTTTTCAAACATGAACTCCAATGCTTGAAAGCATTACTCTTTATTTAGAAAAATATTGGTCTCAAATAACTATTCAAAGTCGACAACATACCCTAATAGGACTCAATGTTCTATACTATAATCTCTTTAATTCTTCACACCACTATGACCATACTCATTAGTACTTTTATTTTTTCCTTAATAATAAGAAATATAAGGTTTAGGGTTAAAAACATGGGTTTGAGAGATAAATAGTTTTAGAAATCCAAAGTATAAGGGTTCAAAGGTAGAAGAAATAAAAAGAAATTAACTCTGATGGTTTAGGTGATGGTTTGGGTTCTGAATCCAATAATTCAGTTTAATCATTTGGTATTTTTCAAAATTAAAATAAAATTTTGAAAAATAAGATACGTGAATGAAATAAAAAAAATTAAAATTAATAAACAATAAAATAATATAAAAACAAATAATTTAAATGATAAATAGAGAAAATTACTAACTGAATAGATATTAATAAAAATATTAAAATCATTACATAAATTTAAATAAACCTAACTCCCACTTAACAAAATCAAAAATAGCATTGGGAAGTAGTTTAGTAAAAATATCATCAACTAAAACTTTGGTATTAAAAAATTTTAAAGATATATCCCCATTGTATACATGATCTTTTAGAAAGTTATGTAGAGTATCAATATGATTATTTTTAGAATGAATTATTGAATTTTTTGAAATATTTATAGAACTAGTATTATTACATAAAATATGAACCTGGTCAAGATTATTTCCAAGTCCATAAGTTTATACTTCATCCATAAAATTTGTTCATAGAAGCTACAAATATATATATATATATTCCAGTTCATTAGTAGAAAATAAAACCGATTGCTTCTTATTAATTGAAAATGAATCAAAATATCTTCCTAAAAGTGATAAGTTCCTAAGCTGATTTTTTTATCTAACCTAAATCCTCTAAAATCAGAATCTAAATATAAAATTAAATCAAATCATTTTTTTGAATAAATCAAACATAGAAAAATAATTCCCTTTAAATATCTCAAAATCCTTTAAATATAAATTAAATGAGAAACTTTTGGATTGTATTTAAATAATTCATAAAGGTAAGAAGAAAACATAATATCTAGTATACTAGAAATAAGATATAACAAATAACTAATCATACCACCATACAACTTATTGTCAACTTTTTTACCAGCTTCATCCAAATAAAGTTTTATATTTGTACACATAGGAGTTTTATATGGATTACTATTTTAAATAATAAGCTTTTTCAAAAAGTCAAAAATTTATTTAATTTCATTTAAAACATTTCCAAAATCCATTTTGTAGATTTAAAATCCAAGAAAGAAATTTAATTATCCCATCATATTCATCTCAACCTATTTTTCCATATGTTTTGAAAATTCATTATAAATATTTTGATTATTATAACCAAAAAAATATAATTTACATAAATTTAGACTAAAAAATGTTAGAAGAAAATAGTTTCTCAAAAATATTAGGATATTAAAGACCTACAAAAATCCAATTTTTAAAAGAAAATACATTTACCTCTTATACAAAGCTTGTGGTTCTTATTTAAAACTATAAAGAGTTTTATTAATTTTTTTAATAAAAATTGGTATATTAGGATTTTAAAAACCTATGGGTTATTAAACATAGACTTCATCTGCTAAATAACCATATAAAAATCAAATTTAACATAAATATAGTATAATTTAAAATTTATATGAGATGCATAAGCTAAAAGAATTCTAATAGATTCAATCCAAGAAATATGTGAAATGGTCTCTTCAAAATACATAAATTCTCCCTGATTATAACCCATAGTAACAAGACTATCTTTATTCCTAGTAACTACACCTTGATTATAACAACCCTGGTATTTATTACACACTTAGACATGATTTATTACATAAAAATCTCACTTTAAACAACATAGAAGATCAAGAGGTCTGGTGTCATGGGGATTAGGAACATTACATAATGACTTAAAACATGAAACATGACATCTTTATTGAAAACATCATTTACATGCCCACTACATTCCCTCATACATAGCATTGCATGGGGTAACTTCAGGACATTCATAAAAAAAGGGTGAGCTATAAATCTCAGTAAGTAAGTAAACAAGGAAAAACATGAATAATATAATACATGTTAGTAAATAGGAATATAAATGGAGCATAAGGGATACATTAACATAAAGGCATGATATAACATGATTATTGTAACATGGAAATGTGGAAACAACACTTAACATGGTATTAGCATGATCCAAGGATCATTACACATGGAGCATGAGTAAACCCTCATTTCACTTGAATTAGCATGAGTAAAACCGCATTTCACTTGGTGTATCATAATACTAAACTTTACCCAATTCATTGGAGTGCTATCAGGGCGCACCCTTCATAAACATTTAATTTCATGCATAAGTGTGCCACATGGATTCATAAAAAATCACAATTTATTCCATGATAAAGTAATGTGGAATTAATACCTGAAACTATATAATCAATAATTAAATGTGCACAAAGGTGAATACCCTTGATAGATAAATGGGCATGTTATTAACTACACAATGACTTTGGCTTGGAAAATTGTTGTGCAATTTTGGCAGCATAACGACGTGACATAAGAGTTCATAAAAATGGATGATAACAGTTGATGGGGTTTATCGTCATATTGAAATGAAATTTAAAGTAAGGGTGTCATATAGATACATGTCTCAATATATGTAATGGAATTTAGATTTGTAATACAAAAGAATTTCTTGAATGTAAATGTGGAGAAAGAAATCCCTTACGAAATTCCAGCATGGTAACAGGTGTGCTTGGGAGGAATTAATGGGAGATAAAGGGGTATATAATAATTAAAACATAAGGATTCAAGTATGGGAGAGGTTAAAAATCATACCCCAATTGAAAATAAAAGGGAATAACAACATAATTAAATTTGGACAAAATTGAGAAAAGAAGAAAATCCCTTACTTGGAAGTGTGATCCCAAAGGCTTGGAAGAGGCTTGAGAGAGACCTCTAGGGGGATTGGGTTGCCTTGGGAGGATTATAGAGAGAGGGGGGGATACGTTGGTCGAGATCCAAAGGCTTTTATGGAAGAGGAAGTGGGAGATTGGGTGGGTTTATATAGGAAAAGAGAGGGATTCTTTATTATTTAGGTTTGGACACCACACATTAAACTAATAAAAACCACATACCAACCCATGGTTTTTTGACCATGGTTTTTTCCATAGGTGAGTAAAAAACATTATTTTATTAGGCCAATGGCATAAATTCTTAAAATATTAAGTTTTCATGTGTAGAGGTGAGTCACACTCTCAAGGAAATCAATTTAAAAAGTTAAAATGTTTTATAAGTCTTGAAGGGCCCACTAAAGATTTTTAAAATAAATCAAACAAACCTAAAATAACATAATTTTAATGGTAAAACATATATTGGTAGAACATAATGTTTATTGTATTTTATTACATTACTATTGGTTCATTATGATGACATAAAACACATTATATATTTAAACAGAATTTAATTTTTAACCAAAAATTCGACTATCTCAGAAAATTATGAAAAATTCACCATTGGATAATTTCGACATACTGATGAAAAAAATAATATTAATGTTATCTAAATAATTTTCTAAATAATTTAATTTGTAATTTTAAAATCAAAAATTACATTTATCCTAAATTCTTTGGTTTTGACAAAAATAGCTTTCAAACCCTCATAAAAATTACAATTGTATTCATAAAAATTATATGATAATTTATATTTAATAAAAATTAATTTAGTAATAATATTTAATTAAAATATTATTTAATTCAAAAAACCATTAATTCATCAAAATATATTTCCTAATTAAATTAAAATCTTATTGTTTGTTTAAAAAATATTTACAAATTAATAATAAAAAATGAATGTATATTCTCTATAAAAAAATAATGTACATAATCATAGTACTAGGGTATCATTACATAACCCCTTATAACACTCGCATTTGACTGAAGGGTAAGGTGTGTGATGGTGACATACTATTGGGTGGCTTGAATAACATCACTCAGGTGGTAATATCTATCAACTTCAACTTCTCCCGTAAGCGATTCTATTCGAGCTTAATGTGTTGAAGCTCGGCTTGGGCTTGGTTAAGAGTGAAGCCCAATGACACCACCTCATTTCCGAGCTCTGACAAATGGGCTTCATATGGAGAAATTCTGTTGGATAAGGCTATTGCTTCTTTTTTCTGAGTAAATTGGATTTGTTAAATCCCTATATTTATAATAATCATGTGATCACTGTTCAATGGATATATTAGCAGTGGTCACAATTCTTAACAATATTTTAAAATCCAAAAACCTAAAACCAAATAAGTGCATATTTTTTATAACCATTTTATATAATAAGATATCTAATTACATTAAGATAAATTTTCATTAATGAAATTTTGGGTCATTACAATCTTCCCCCCTTAATAAATTTCTCCCTAGAAATTTTTTTCCCATGCTAAAATAGATGCAGGTAACTCTACTTCATCACTTCCTCTGATTCCCATGTCGCTTCTTCAAAATTTTGGTTTTGCCACAACACCTTGATGAGGGGCATTGCCTTATTTTGTAGAACTTTTTCTCTATGATCTAAGATCTTCACCAGCTTCTCTTAATAGAAGAGTTTATTATCCAATGGTACAAATTATAGATTAAGTACATGTGATGGGTCAGTTATTTACTTCCTCAAGAGTGATACATGGAATACATCATGTACTTGAGATAGGTTTGGTGGGAGTGGTAGTTGATAGGCCACCACTCCAATGAAATCAAGGATATCAAAAGGGTCGATGTACCTTGTTCTAAGATTTCTATTCATCCCAAATCTCTAAACTCTCTTCCACAGTGATATGTAGAGGAATACCATGTCTCCAACATCAAACTCTAGGTCTCATTGAAAATTATCAGCATTGCTCTTTTGTTGACTCTGGGTAGCTTTAATGTGATTTTGGATGGCCGTAACCTTCTCAAACATTTATTCAACCATCTCTAGACCTAGTATTTTTCACTACCCAACTTCATCCCAACATAGCGGTGTTCTGCACCTCTTCACATACAGGGCTTCATAAGGATCCATTTGGATGGTTGAATGGAAACTGTTATTGTATGAGAACTCAATAATAGGTAGGGGTTGATCCCATCCCCATTTAAAGTCCATTGAGCATGATCTAAACATGTTCTCAAGTGTTTGGATAGTCCGCTCTGATTGGCCATCAGTTTGAAGATGGTAATTTGTACTAAAGTTCAGCTTAGTGTCTAGAGCATGTTGAAGACTCTTCCAAAACATAGAGGTCAATCTTGGATCTTGATTGGATACAATATATAGTGGTACTCCATACATCCTTACCACATATTTGATGTATATCTGTGCCATTTGTTCTAGTGAGAAATCCTCCTAAATTTCAATGAAGTGTGCAATCTTTGTAAGATGATCCACAACAACCCAAATAGCATTGTTCCCTTTGGATGTCTTTGGATTTCCTGTGACAAAGCCCATGGTGATATTCTCCCATTTTCATGCTGGTATGGTTAATGGTTGCATCATCCCCTTAGACTTATACCTTTCAGTATTCACTTGCTGACATACCAGGCACTTTGATGTATACTCAGTGATCTCCTTCTTCATGTTATCCCACTAGTAATGCTCTCAAAGATCTTGATACATCTTTGTGTTTTGTCGGTTAATGGAGAAATTTTAACTATGTGCATCATCCAAAAGTTTCTTATTTAACTTCATATTCGATGGAACACATAGTCTTGACCCAAATCTCACAATTCCTTCTTCATTGACATTGAACTCCTTGGATTTCCCTTTCCTGATAGTTTCAACCTACTTCTGAATTCCCACATCATCTTTTTTAGCATCCTTTAACCTTTCCAAAAGAGATGTTTGATAAATAATTTGTCAAAGGATTGATGATTTTCCCTTCTTTCTGATTCCCATGTTAATCTTCATCAAATCTAAGAAGATTGTATCCTTTTCAATTATCATCAATGATAGAATTACTGGGTCCTTTCTACTTAGAGCATATTCCACCTTGTTCAATTTCCCATGGTGGTAATGGATTGAGAAGTCGTAGTCTTTGATCAGCTCTAACCATATTTTTTGGTGCATATTCAACTCTTTCTGTGTGAATATATACTTGAGGATTTTGTGGTCTGTATATATTTCACACTTCTCCCCAAATAGGTAATGTCGCCAAATTTTTAAAGTGAATATCACCATAGCGAACTCCAGATCATGTGTTTGATAGTTCTTCTAATAAACATTCAATTACCTTGAATCATAGGCAATGACTTTCTCATTTTTCATCAACACACATCACATAACCTTTTTCAAAGAAACACTAAATACCACAAAAATTTCTCCACTTTTGGGTAGTGTGAGCACAGGCGCAGTGATAGGCCTTCTTTTCAACTCCTTGAAGCTCTCTCCGCATTCATCACTACAATCAAACTTGACTACCTTCTAAGTAATCTTGGTAAGAGGTTAGGACAATCATGAGAAATTTCACACAAATCGGTGCTAATATCCATCTTACCCCAGTAAGCTACAAATATCCATTACCGATGTTCTCCTCAGTCATCCCTCAATTTTAGATGTCTTGGATGGATCCATAGATATCACATTACACATGATGATATGGCCCAAGAATGAGACTTCATTCAACCAAAACTTACACTTGTTGTACTTTTCATATAGATTATCCTTTCACAAGGTCTCTAGTATAGTGCTTAGATGCTCCTCATGCTCCTCCTTGGTTTTGGAGTATATTATAATATCATATATAATGACTACCACAAATTTATCAAGGTAATATTTAAAGACTCTATTCATAAATTTCATGAATAATTCTGGATCATTAGTGAGTCTGAAAGTAATTACTATGAATTCATAGTGCTCGTACCTTGTACAAAAAGTAGTCTTAGGGATATCCTCCTTCTTCACCCTTACTTGGTAATATCTCAACTGCAAATCCACCTTGTAAAAGTATTGTTCTCCATGTAGCTGATTGAACAAGTCATCAATCCATGGTAGAGTATACTTCTTATTTATCTTAATTTTATTGAGCTCGCGATAATCAATAAAAAAGCTCATTGACCCATCCTTCTTCTTGATGAATAGGACTGGTGCACCCCATGGTGAAGAACATGGGCATATAAACCCTTTATCCAGATTCTCCTATAGTTGTTTCTTCATCTCCTCAAGCTCTACAATAGTCATTCTATACAGATTCTTGGATATTCGCAATTCCCTGGGTATAAGGTCTACTGATAATACAACATATCTTCTAGGAGAAAGACCAAAAAATTCCTCAGAAAACACTTCAGCAAATTCCCTCATAATAGGAATTTCTTAAAGGACTGTTGCTTACATAGAATCAATCATATAAGATAGGTATAGATTCTCAAAGAGTAGTAATATCCACACTTGAGATGATGGTGTTAAAGAAGATTCATCCTCCTCCTTACACTAGTATAGAATCGGGGGTCGATTCTCCATTTGGAGATTGATTTTCATCTCATGGAAATTTATGTTGGATTTATATAATAAATCCAATCCATGCTGAGAATTGCATAAAATTACACCAGAGTGAGTATGATGAGGTTTTATGGGAAGTTAAATCCACAAATTATGATAGGGGAGGAGTTATATTCATGGAATGCAATGATTTACCCATTTTCTGAACTCATTGTCATCTTTACTTCCATGATTTTTGGTGGTGTTGGGATTTTTCTACTAAACTTGCAAGATATAAAAGAATGTACATAACTAGAGTCAAAAAGTATGTTATCTATTCTTGAATTATTAATTATCATACCTATCACCACTTTGTTTTCAGGGTTCACTTTGGTGGTAGTGATGGAAAAATCTCACCCGTGTTGCCTTGGAGGTTATTGGTTTCCTCCGAAAACCATTGGCTTAGGGAACTGATTTTCATGGTTCCCTATTACTTTGAAATTGAAGCAATGAACAATGCATTGAGATTATAATGGAGCATTCCTATCCTCTGTCACAGCTGTGGGTTTTTCTTGTCAGTAGTTAATAGCTAGGTTCCCTTCTCTTCCACACCTAAATCATTTCCTCCTCCCCTTTAGGAAATTTTTAGGGTTCTTCTTTCCACACCTTTGGCAAGTGGGGTGATGGATTTTCTTAGCTCTATTGGATTTATCCATCGGACTACCAGAATTGAAGTCCACCTTTCACTTATTATCCTCATGATACCCCTGAGATTCATTGATCTCCATTTCTACTTTGAGGGAACATCAAACAATTTCCTCATAGCAATTGAAGTCAAGGATCACCAGGGCTTTTTAAGCTAGGTTTTATCCCACCAAAGAAGCGGTCAACCTTGCATTGAGGGGTAACGACAAAGCCAAAGGCATATCATGAAAGCCTTATGAATTATGCCTCGTATGCTTCAATAGATTCGTCGTCTTTTTTCTTAAGGGAAAGGAAGTCCCTTTTCATCTTAAGTTGGAGGGTGTGAGTAAAATATTTATTGAGAAACATTTTCTGGAAATCCTTCCATTCCAACGCCTTGATCTCCTCCTCGGGCTCCATGTTTTTTATCAATTTCCACCATTTATAGGCTTCACCCTTCATATGATAAGTATGCAAAATAACCTTCTCTTGTTTGGAACATTAAAGGATGGGGAAGATATTTTCAATGTAGTTGATCCATTGATCGGTGATTGAGGGATCTGATGATCCATTAAAAGTAGAAGGTTTTTATCTCATGAAGATATCAATTGCGACATTTTCTTTAATAGGGGGGTTGAATGTTCCTCTTGACCCATTTTTCTATTCAAATCTTGAGTTAACTGAGAGAGTATCATGACAAAGTTTTCAATTCCCACTCCCATCGGATTGGTCATCTCATTAGAACAGTCATCACATTAATCTTCACATTAGTTGTTAGCCTGAGTCCACCTATTATTGTTCATTGTCTGGAATAAAGAAAATTTAGGGGTAAAATGTTAAGGGTAATCCAGAAAAAACAAATGAATTATAAATAAATTTTATTTCCTTAACTTATGAATCTATAGGATTTAATCTATATTATCCAGGATCTACTTCCCAAAATTTATTCTTAGGGGAAATTTTTCCCTTAACAATGGTTCATACTATGCTTGTGAATTTACCAAATCATATACCCCAAGAGTTTCATAACCAAGAGTGTAGCAAGGCCCGTTGTTGTGAACCAGGATACCCTAGGTCAAGCCCGAAACTCCTTGTCAGAGTTTTCACTCCTAGGTACATTTATTCCAGATCCACCTCTACCTGCTCGTATCCAGATAGGGATGTATTTTCTTGAAAAACCACTTACTAAATACTCACCAAAATTTATGGATTTTTTTATTATACCGAGTCTTATCCCTAAGTATTTCACTAGGGTTTTCTAATCTTAATCCCAAAAATAACTAAACCTATCCTTTGATACCAACTATAACAACCATGGTCTTTATTACACACTTAGACATGATTTATTAAATAAAAACCTCACTTAAAACAACATATAATACTAAGAGGTCTAGTTTATTTGGGGATTAGTCACATTACATAATTACTTAAAACATGAAATATGACATCTTTACTGAAAACTTCCTTTACATGACCATTATATTCCCTCGTACTTAGCATTTCATGGGGTAACCTGGTGACATGTATAAGAAAAGGGTGAGCTATAAAGACCAGTAAGTGAGTAAAAAAGGAATAAATAAAGAATAAAGTACATTTTTGGCAATAGGAATATAAATGAATCATAAGAGAGACATGAACGTAAATTCATGATATAACATTATTATCGTAACATGGAAATGTGGCACCAACGCTTAACATGGTATTAGAATGATTTATGGCTCATTGCACATGGAGAATGATTAAACTCTCATTGCACTTAAATTATCATGAGTAAACCCTCATTACACATTATGTATCATGATACTAATCTTTATCCAATGCATTGGAGTGATATCAGGGAACACCGTTCGTAAACATTTCATTTCATGCATAAGGGTTCCACATTGATCATATAACATGGATTCATAAAACATCATCATTTATTCCATGATAAAGGAATGGGTAATTAATACATGAAACTATATAATCAATAATTAAATGTTCACAAAGGTAAATACCATTGATAGATAAATGTTCATGGTATTCACTACACAATGACATTGGCTTGGAAAATCGCGGTGCAATTTCGGCAGCATAACGGCGTGATATAAGAGTTCATAAAAATGGTTGATGAGAATGGAAGGGGTGTCTCAGCATATTTACATTAAATGGAAAGTAATGGTGTCATATAGATACATGTCTCAACATATTTAATGCAATTTATATTTTTAATACAAAATAATTGCTTGAATGTAAATGAGGAGAGAGAAATCCATTGGAGAATTTTGGCATGGTAACAGGTGTACTTGGGAGGCATTAATTAGAGATAAAGGGGTATCTCATAATTAAAACATAAGGATCAGAGTATTGTGGAGGTGAGAAATAATACCCCAACATTTTTAATTTAAAATAAAAGGGCATAACAACGTAATGAAATTTGGACAAAATTGAGAAAGGAAGAAAATCCCTTACTTGGAAGTGTGATCCCAAAGGCTTAGGAGAGGCTTGAGAGAGACTTATTGGAAGCTTGGGGTACCTTGGGAGGATTTTATAGAGAGGAGTTCAGATTTTTGTCGAGATCTAAATTATTTTATTGAACGGTAAGTGGGATCTTGTGTGGGTTTATATAGGAAAATAGAGGGAATACTTTATTATTTAGGTTCGGGACACCACACATTAAACTAATCAAATCCACAAACCAGGACATGGTTTTTGACTATGGTTTTTTCCAAAGGGGATTTTAAAATATTATTTTATAAGTAAAATGTCAAAAATTATTAAAATATTAGGTTTTCGTATGTGGAGGTGAGTCACACTCTCAAGGAAATCAATTTAAAAAGTCAAAAAATTTTATAGGTCTTGAAGGGTCCACTCAAGCTTTTTAAAATAAACAAAACAAACCTAAAATCACATTATTTTAATTGTAAAACATATATTGGATGAACATGATGTTTATAGTATTTTATTACATCACTATTGGTTCATTATGATGTCATAAAACACATTATATATTTAAAAGGTATTTAATTTTTACCCAAAAATTCGACTGTCTCAGAAAATTATGAAAAATTCACCGTTGGGTAATTTCAACATCATGATTCCAAAAATAATATTTTTTTATCTAAATAATTTTATGAATGTGTGAATTCTTAATTTTAAAATAAAAATTGACATTTATAAAAAATTCTTGGGTTTTGAAAAAAATAGCTTTCAAACCCTAATAAAAATTACAATTATATTCATAAAAATTATACGATCATTTATATTTAATAAAAATTAATTTAGTAATAATATTTAATTAAAATATTATTTAATTAAAAAATCCATTAATTCATCAAAATAGATTTCTTAATTAACTAAAAATGCTATTTTTCTTTAAAAACTATTTACAAAGTAACAATAATAAAATGAATTTATATTATCTATAAAAAATAATGTACATAATCAAAGTACTAGGGTCTCATTACATAACCCCTTATAAAATTCTCATTCAACTGAAGGTTAAGGTGTAAAATGGTGACAAACTATTGGGGTGGCTCAGATAACATCTCTTGGGTGGTAATCTATATCAACTTCCACTTCTCCAGTAGGTGGTTCTGTTTGAGCTTAACGTGTTGAATCTCGCCTTAGGCTTGGTCAAGAGCGAAGTCCAATGATGCAACCTTCTTTTCAAGCTTCGACAAATGGGCTTCTTATGGAGTAATTATACTAGATGATTCCAAGCTTCCTTTGTCTGAGTAAATTAGATTTGTTAAAGCCCTATATTTATACTAATCATGTGATCACTATTCAACAACTATATTAGAAATAGTCACAATTCGTAATGTTATTTTAAAATCAAAAAATATAAGACCAAAGAAGTGCATATTTTATATAACCATTTTAAATAATAAGACATTTAATTTGATCAATAGGAATTTTCATTAATGAAATTTTGGGTTGTTACATTGATCATATTGTTTATTACTAAAAACCCATTTAGTTCCTATTATAGGATGGTATAAGGGTCTATCAAATAATTCTTAATCTTTGTTTATCTTAAACTAATTTAGCTCTACTTACATAGCCAACATCCATCACTCATCATATAAGGATTCCTCTATAAACATAGGCTCAAACTAGGATAAAAATTCATAGAACACAAATGTATTTCCAACATTCCACTTATTCCTAAATCCTTTATCTATATCTCCTATAATAGTATTTAAAGGATGGTCCTTTGAAGTCCTATTTTTTATAGGTATAACACTTTCAGGTTACTCGGTTTTAGTTTCTTTATAGTTGTATTGATCAGGATCATGTTATAATTTACGTTAAAAATAATCATTACAAGAATAAAGCCTCAAGTTGTTTAAATAATTAGTGAATTCATCTTTTGGTATTTTATTATAATCAAATAGATCACTATCATCAATCATCATATGAATAGACTCTTAAAAAATACTAGAATTTTAATTGAACACTCTAAAATATTTATAAGTAATAGAATATCTAAGAAATATTCCTTCATCAACCTTTGGATCAAACATAACAATATTTTCCTTAGTATTCCAGATAAACACCTTGAATCCAAAAACAATAAAGTATCCAACTATAGGTTTTCTATTATTACATAGCTTATAAGGTGTTTTTTTAAGAATATGTTTTATTAAAAATCTATTAAAAATATGATATTTTGTATTAATATATTCTTCTAAAAAATAATTAGGTAAAATATAATCATTTAATATAGTTCCCTTTATTTCTTGAATGAATCTATTTATTCTTTCAATAATATCATTTTTTGAGGTGTTCTTGGAGCAGAAAAAGTTTGTTTAATACCCAGAATTTAGAAAAATGAATTAAATTATTGATTCTAAAATTCTCCTCTATGATCTCTTCTTACTGATATTATTTTAAAATATTTTTCAATTTTAACTAATTTACAAATAATGATGCAATATTTTCATGGGGGTGGAAAATAGATTTTATTACCTAAGTATAGTATAAGATCACAAATCATAGATAGGTATGTTCTTAGTTAAATTTTGGTTTTAATCCCTTGTTTTATTTAATTATGTTATTACTCAAGTCCTTAAAGAGTCGTGGGGTGTTTCGAGGGTTCGGGACAAGAAAAATAGAGAAAAGTGGGTTTTCTGGGTAGGTCGCGTGATCTGTACATGGTATGTGCTAACCGTGTGGACAACCTAAGAAACCATGCAAGAGGAGGGTTTTTGGATAGTGGTATCTACACGATTTGGGAATGATTTTTAAAACTGTGTGGCCAAAAAAAATTAAAAAAAATTACAATTTTTCAACTTTGGGATTTTAATACCCAACTTGGGATTTCCTCCCATTTCTCCCTTCTTCACCCTAGGAACGAACCAAAACTCCCATGAGCTCCAAGAGATTGATCTCCCTCATTTATGAGGCATTTTTTGTGCCATTAGATGTGGATTGAAGCTCTGGGTATGGCTAATTCCATCCTTGCTTCTCCTTTGAGTTTAGGGTTTGTATCTTCTTCTCCTCTCTTTCTGAAGCTCTAAATCCCTAATCTTTAGGTGAGATATAGGTTGAAGATTTAAAGGTTGGTGGAAGAAAAATCTAAGGTCTCTATTAAGATTTCATTCACCCATGTAACCGAGGTAGGTGGTCTACAAATTATATCCCATGGTTTATTCGGGGATCTGTGCATGTGTGGTTTTGTTCTTAGGTGTCTCTTGGTATTTTTTGATCACCCTAGCATGTTTAGGTAAAATGGTTATTAAGAAGGTGAATGGAAACCCTCAAAATCCCCATGGGATGCGTCGAGGGTGATGATACTAATCTAGTTCCACCCATGAGGTGTGTCGACTTCCCCGAACCTAGGGATTTGTAAAGAACAAGTGAAATTGTTGTGTATTTATATAGATCCCTTGATAAAAATGTTGATGTGATTGATGGTGTTGGAGTAGAATCTAGGTGATGCACCTAGGTTTGACAATAATAACCTAAGGGATATTTTTGTTAATATGGAATTTGTTTATATGGTTGAACATTGCTATGTTGAATGAATTGTGAATAGTGTTGGAATGTGTAATGGGTTGACACTTGAAAATAATGAATGGAAAAATGGTTTAATATGTAAAAAGGATTAAATACCATAATGTAATGGATTATGAGTTTTTTAATGAATCCTACTAAGTTATGCATGATGAACTAAGCCTAGTAAGATAGGCACAATAAATTAATGCTTTGTGATATAAGCGTAATAAAAAGGGAATGGGAATGGCTAAATGATGTGAAATGTGGTAAATGTGTTAATGGGTTAAGGTGTGGTATTAACTCTCATGTTATTGTTATGATTTATTTTTTCCTTGGGAAAATGTTGGGATGTTGTGTGAATGGTTGATGGATATACATATACATATATATATATATATATCATGATCACATGGCTTAGTAGAGTGGGGTATTAACTTGATGTTTTATGCCCACGGGTCGAGTTGGACTGAGGCTCTAAACTCCACCCCTAATACACTGGTTAGGGAAGAAGACTGAGGCTCTATTGCCCTAATAGTTTCATCCACCCGGACTAAGGATTCGATGTGAGGATATGTTTGACATGAGGAAGTAAGTCCTAGTGAGATAGGATAACTGTGTGATTTCATCATGCTTGTGATTATGAACTTTAATCCCGTGTAACTTGTTGTTCTTGTTGAACCCATGTTAAATGTGTTCGAAATGGTAAGTAATGGGAAATGGGATGAAATGGTAAGATATGGAAATTGTAATAAATGTTGGTAATGGACCTAAACTGGCTAAGGGCACTTAGTCTTTTCCTGTTAATTTATTATTAATTTCCCTTTTTCATGCTCAATTGTTTATACTAGATATTTTGTAGACACTTTTGGTGGTGGACTACTGAGTTGTACTCACACCCTGCTCAGGCCTCTTTTGGGTACCCGAGTATACTTCATGTTTGCAGGTTAGGAGAAGGGAAAAGTCCCCTGCTAGGCATTTGGGTTGGCATGGGTATATATGGAGGAGGACATAGACTTGGTGTTGAAACCATTTTGGGGATTTTATAGTAGTTTACATTTTGGGTTTTTTTCAATTTTTCACATGTATCATGGCATGGAATGTTTACTATTGGACATAGTTGTACTCATTTAGGTAATTGTTGTTTATAAATGCTATGGTATTATTGGTTATTATTTCTCTATTTTGTTTATCTTCTATTGTGGATTACTCTGATAAAAAGGGGGTATAGTCTCCCTAATTGACTATTTGGACCCTCACTACTAGTCGAAAACCTTTGGCATATGGGGGGTGTGCTTAAGGTCATGTAACCACCAAGCTTGGAGCACAGGTTTGGTATATTCCAAGTTGGGGACGTTACAAAGTGGTATCATAGGAGGTCTTTATTCTCCTTCTCTGGAATCTTGTTATTTGGGATGGTAGATGGGAGTTAGTATGTGTCGGGGATTAGTAATGATCTCGTGCTTGGGAGTAGCTAACCCATGTACAAGGGAAACCCCAAGTCACCTAGTGTGGGAATTGTGGTTCTTGATTGTGTGATGTTACAGTTGATGATATTTCACCATTGGGTGATGCATATGTTGTGTAATTTTGTGGTTTTATAATATTTGGCTAGTGGCCTTAATGGCACGAGGTTGTGAATTCATACATCATTATTGGAACCTAGGGAGATAGGTGACATGCATCATGGTAGGCACACATGGTTTGGGTGTGTGAAGCGTGAAATATATAATTCACCTCACATTTTGAAAATTGAAAATAGAAAATGGAGTAAATGAAACAATGCAAGTGGGTGAAGATAAAATAATGATAATTGATGATTAATGAAATATGTGTAATTAAGGGTTTGTAAGGAATTGAAAATATTTTTTTAACATGTTGTGTGAGCCTTGTGGTGGTGTATGGTTCTTTACCCCTTGTGAACCATGGCCTGTGATAGGGATCACTAGTGTAGAAAATGTTATTTATGTCACCATTTTTTTCGTCGATTATATATAAGCGACATGATAATCTGTGAAACGTGGTTTTTTACGTTGGTTATTTTATAACTGACGTAAAAAAATGCTGTGATTAAATTTTTAACGTCGGTTATTTTAATAACCGATGTTACAAATCGCATGTGTTTGTTTTTTACATCGGTTATAAATTAACCGACGTAAAAAACCAAAGCGCAGTGTTTTTTAGGTCTGTTATTTGATAACCAACGTAAAAAAACAAGATATCTATGAGTTTTTTACATCGGTTATAAAATAACTGATGTAAAAAATGCGGCTTTTGAGGCCTTTTTGACGTCGGTTATTTGATAACCTACGTAAAAAAACAACCCAACGAAGTTTTTTTACGTCATTTATACCATAACCGACATAAAAAACTATAATTTCTGATGTATTTTTTCCATCGGTTATTCTATAACCGACGTAAAAAACCAACACGCGGATTTTTTTACGTCGGTTATAAAATAACCGATGTAAAAAAATCCGTATCTGATACATTTATAACGTTGGTTATTATAATAATAGATGTTATGAGTGTAAAAAAATAGTTTATAACGTTGATTATTAAATAGCTGGCATTATAAAACTTTTAAAAAACTAACAAGCCCCGTGGATTGTCATTTACGATTTTTCGATCGACAGTCTGGTGGCTCGTCTCTCTCGCGCGGTAACGCCTAATCGACTCGTCGATCTCGCTGTGTTAAACTCATTTTGCCTTCATTTTTTATCATCTTTACTCTCCTCAGATCTATCATCTCAACTCTCAACACTCAATTAAGCCTTCCACAAATTTATTTCGTTCATTTTTTTTCTGGATAGTCTATATTTAGGTTTTTCGATTATTGTGTTTAAACTAGGTAAGATTCTTTGATTTCGAACCCTCTTACCTCTTTTTTCCATCATCATCTTATTTATCATCCCCAGATCTATTAGATCGACTCACAATATTCAATTAATCCTCAACTACTTCTATTTAGTTTGTTTTTGTTTCATGAATTCCCGACATTGATGGTAATTTTTTTTGTCATTGACAACTAATGATCTCATTCACCTATATTACTTCATAGAATGGTTATTAATTAAATTTACGAGTTATGAAATGATATTTCATGTGTTTTTGTTTCTTATGTTTATCCTCTTTTATATGAGAATCTATTAGACATATAATGTAATGGTTGTTGACCTCTATGGCCCTTCGATGCATCGCTATGTCTCATGATTCCAAATAAAAATGGGTTCTGCTGAGGGCTTACCCTAGTATTTTTTGAGGGCTTGGCCAAGGCCTTGACAATATGTTTAAGATTTCTAGAATTATCCATTACCTCATTATGATATTAGTTATCGAGAAAACTTGTGATCATTTGACTAGTTGAATATCAATGGTTATTTTTAATTATCATACGATCATTTAAGTAGCCATATTTAATAATATTTAATTCCATCTATTTCATGCTAAAATATATATTAAATGCATGTGTTTTTAGTTGTTCATCATGCCTAGTTTTTATATGTAAACCATTGTTTGGGGGGTTGTCCGGGGGGTGGGGGGCTGTCCAGAGGGTTGGGGGCATCCAGGGGGTGTCCAAGGGGGTGTGTGGCTGTGGGGGGCTGTCCAAAGGGGTGGAGGCTTGTCCAGAGGGTTTGGGGGGTTGTCCGGGGGGGTGGGGGCTGTCTAGAGGGTTGGGGGTGTCCAGGGGGTGTCCAAGGGGGTCGGGGTGGGGGTGGTGTCCAGGAGGGGTGGGGGTGCTTTTCGGAGGGGTGGGGTGTTGTCCAGGGGGTGGGGGCTGTCTAAAGGGTTGGGGGTGTCCAAGGGGGTAGGGGTGGGGGTGGTGTCCAGGAGGGGTGGGGGTGATGTCTAGATGGGTGGGGGCTATCCAGGTGGTAGGGGGATGTCCAGAGGGTTGGGGGTGTTCAGTGGGGTGTCCAAGGGGGTGGGTGGGTGTGGGGGATGTCCAAGGGGGTGGGGGTTGTCCATAGGGTTTTGGGGGTTGTCCTGGGGGTGGGGGGCTGTCCAGAGGGTTGGGGGATCCAGGGGGGTGTCCAAGGGGGTGGGTGTGGGGGGGGTGTCCAAGGGGGTGGGGTCCTGTCCAGAGGGTTTTGGGGGTTGTCCAGGGGTGGGGGGCTATCCAGAGGGTTGGGGGTGTCCAGGGGGGTGTCCAAGTGGGTAGGGGGTGGGGGTGGGGGTGGTGTCCAGGAAGGGTGGGGGTGCTGTCTAGAGGGGTGGGGGGCTGTCCAGGGGGTGGGGGTCTGTTCAGAGGGTTGGGGGTGTCCAGGGGGTGTCCAAGGGGGTGGGTGGGTGTGGGTGGCTGTTCATGGGGGTGGGGGCATGTCCAGAGGGTTTTGGGGGTTATCCGAGGGTGGGGGGCTGTCCAGAGGGTTGGGGGTGTCCAGGGGGATTGACTACTGCATCGTGGTTTCTGAGATTATGACATGATGATTGTGTCGTGATTATTGTCTTTACATTGTGATTTTCTCCATCTGAATTTTTATTTTAAATATGATTTTATTCTCAGGTTTACTCCATTTTTTCCAATTTTCTATCAACCATGTAAGCGACATGGTTTTCTTTGATTCAATGGAATTTAAAACTATTATATCTAACTATATTTTGTTTTAAAAATAATATTCAAGCATATTTTTTTAAATACTCATAGATTTGTTTTATATTATAAAAAAAATTACATTCAAATTATGATTTTTTTCATATAAACATATATTTGTCTTATCTTAAAAATATATATTTTTTTTATATTTTTTATAGGTAATAATGAGTCTAAGTTGGATTACGGCACATAGAATTAGCAATGAATATGAGGAAGGTGTTGATTCCTTTTTGGAATTTTCTAAACGAAATGTTCTAAGTAGTGACATTTTTTTCTATCCATGCCTGAAATGTTTGAATATGAAGAAATTGAAAAGTAGAGAGATAAAAGATCATCTGATTTGTCATGGTTTTAATTCGGGTTATATCCCTTGGATTTGGCATGTTGAAACTAGACGAAATGTCACTGATGATGATGATTCAAAAGATGGTAACTCTGATGGAATTGAAGAAATGATTCACGATATTGTAGCAGAACAAATTGAGATAGAACCGACAGTTGCGCATCTATATGGTGATGCTGAAAAACCATTATATCCTTGTTGTACATATTTTATGGTTTTTTCAGCGTTGTTAAGATTTATTAACCTTAAGGAGAAACATGGATGGAGTGATAGAAGTTTTACAGAGCTGCTACAATTGATGAAAGACATTCTTCCAAAAGATAACGATCTTCCGGATTCACATTACAAGGCCAAGAAAATATTATGCCTGATGGGATTGGGATACAAGAAAATACATGTATGTCCGAATGAATGCATTATATATAGGAAGGAATATTAATTTCTGTCAGAGTGTCCTAAATGTGGGACATCACGGTATAAGGTGAAAGAAAAATCACAGGCTGAAGTAGAGATTACAAAGCTCCCTTCAAAGGTATTTTGGTATCTTCCTATAATTCATCGTTTCAAACATTTATTTTCTAATTCACTTGATGCAAAAAGGTTAAGATGGCATTCTAATGAGTGGGTATGTGATGGAAAAATACATCATCCATCTGATTTCCACAATGGAAGAAAATAGATGTGCATTATTCTATATTTGGAAATGAAATTAGAAATCCCAGACTACGGTTGTCCACAGATGGAATGAATTCATACCGAACCCTCAACAGCACACACAGTTAATGGACTGTTTTATTGGTAATTTGAAACCTCTCTCTTGAATTTTGTATGAAGTGAAAATATTTCGTGTTGAGTATAATGATATCTGGTCCAAAGCAACCCGACAATGATATTTATGTTTACTTGTCACCGTTGATTGGTGATTTGAAACTGTTATGGGCTGATGGTATTAGGGTGTATGATTATTATAAAATGGAATATTTTCAACTGCATGCAGTGCTTTTATTCACTATAAATGACTTCCTAGTGTATGGAAATTTTTCTAGATATAGTGTTAAAGGGCATAAAGCATGTCCAATTTGCGAACAACAGACCTCATATTGTCAATTGCATCATGGGAGGAAAACAGTGTACATGGGTCATCGAAAGTTTTTTCCTATGGATCACCCTTATAGAAGACTAAAAAAGGCATTCAATGGCTCACAAGAATTTGATACTGCTCCAAATCCTTTATCCCCTAATCTGTATTTTGAGAGGGTGAAAAATCTTGATGTGACATTGGGAAAAACACAAAAATCTGGTAATGATAGACATATTTGGAAGAAAATTTCAATATTTTTTGAGCTACCATATTGGATATATCATGAAGTTAACCATAATATTGATGTCATGCACGTGGAGAAGAATATATGTGATTGTTTGATTGGAACATTGTTAAATATTAAAGGAAAGTCAAAAGATAGGTTAAATGCAAGATTAGATTTACTATCAATGGGAATACATTTGGAGTTAGCTCCCACTCCTAAAGGAAGATGAACATTTCTTCCCCCATCTTTTCATACATTATCGAAGAGGGAGAAAATTATCTTTTGTCAGTGTCTTCATGATATCAAATTTCCTCAAGGTTATTCTTCAAATGTAAAAAAATTTGTCTCATTGAAAGACTTGAAGTTGATAGGTATGAAATCACATGATTGTCACGTCATGATGAAAAAAATTCTACCAATTGCATTGTGTGGAATATTTCCCATTCGTGTCATAAAAACTATAATGAAGTTATGTTATTTTTTCAATTCAATTTGTAACAAGTCAATGGATGTGAATTCTTTGAACATTTTAAAAAAGGATGCAATTTTTATACTTTGTCAATTGGAAATGTATTTTCCTCAAACTTTTTTTGATATAATGGTGCATTTAATGATTCATCTAGTTCGAGAAATAAAGCTTTGTAGACCTGTATATCTTCGTTGGATGTATCCTTTTGAAAGTTATATGAAAATATTAAAGGGTATGTTAAAAATCCATATCGACCTGAAGCCTCCATTATTGAAAAGTATATTTCTGAGGAGGTAGCAGAGTTTTGTACGAGCTACTTGGCTGCGGTGCAACACATAGGTTTGCCTCTATCTCTCCATGAATGAGTTAATAATGAGGGAAAGGGGATTCGTGGCTTGAAAGTCAAATCATTGTCAGTTGAATAGATGAAGAATTTAGAATCATACATCTTGAATAACATAGCTAATTCTCAACCGTATATCACATTGCATATTAATGAGTTGAAACAATGTCATCCAAAGAAGAAAGAAATGTATATTTTGAATGAGCACAATAAAACTTTTTTTATCATGGATTAAAAATAATTTTCTTGGTAGATCAGATGTATCAGAGACATTAAAATGTATAGTGGGTGGTCCATGTTTAAATGTGATAACATGGTACGGTTATGACATTAATGGATATACATTTCATACGAAAGCTCAGGACAACAGAAGTGCAGTTCAGAATAGTGGTGTATTGGTGTTTGCAGAAGCAATACATTTTTCGAGTGCTAAGGACAAAAACCCAATTTCTGCATTAAGTGCATATTATGGAGTGATTGAAGACATATGGGAGGTTGATTACTTTAAAATTAATGTTCCTATTTTTAACTGTAAATGGTTTATCGGTAACAACAGTTTCAGACACGATGAATTTGGAATGACACTAGTTAATCTGAATAGATTGGAAGACACAGCTGATTCTTTTATAATGGAAACACATGAAAAACAAATTTTCTATGTAGTAGATTAATTAGATTTGTAGTGGGATGTTGTTTTACAAGGGAAAAAACAATATGTTGGTGAGGATGAACTTGAAAAAGATGCTGATTTATGTGATATCCCTACTTCTATGGAAAGATTAACAGATCATAATGATGAGCATGTGGAAAACATGGTTTGTTCCATAAGGAACGATCACGGCGAAGGAATTTGGGAAAACAATCCATTTTTACATTCCTAAAATTATAGGTAACATATGTGTATTTCTTGTTTACATTTATTTTTTTCATAAATGTTAGATATTGTAAGTTTTTTATATATTAAAACATGTTTTAAAACAAAATAAGTATAATTTTTTGTTTGTTTTAAGTTTTTTTAGGTTACTTTATCATGTTTACCATTACATGAATTATATATATATTATTTTTATTCAATGAAAATTACTTTACCATGTTTACTAGGTTTACCATGTTTACCATGTTTACCATGTTTACCATGTTTACCATGTTTACCATCTTGACCATCTTGTCCATCTTTACTATTGTTTAACATGCTTACTATATTACCAATTTTTACTATTACGTAACTTAGTACACTTTTCTATTAAATGATTACAGAGGTATTATAATATTTGAATTTGTATATTTGTGAACTAACATTTGTTTTTTTTTTTTGATTTGAATGATAATGACAGATCATTCAGTTGATCAACCACATTATTCCGGAGATGAGCATATTGGTCAGACCTCTGGGGAGGAACATTCACATGCTCCTATTACGACAAAGAGTTCAAAGGTTGGTAAATGTGGGTACACAAGTTTAACAAAATTATCACTTTCCTGTACACAAGATCATAGGATATTCGTTGATTTTGATTATGATGATATTACTAGAGGTCCAAATGCAAAAGATTTTAAGAGTTTTGTAGCAACTCAGGATATGAGAAAAGTAATCATTCTATATGATGACTGGAGAAGTGTGGATAAAGCGATAGTCTCTCAGTTATGGGAGATGATTTTGGTAAGATCTTTTGCTATTGTTTGACTATTATTTAAATGTTTCTAGTATATATAATATGTTTAACCTCTTCTTTATCGGATGACATTTGATATTCCTAAAATTGGAGGAGTCAGGAAGAAATTCTTATCATTGGCTTCTAGGAGATGGAGGGATTTCAAATCAACCCTCTCATCTAGTTTCATTTATAGTCATAGGAGTCATGACAATCCATGTCTTATATATCCTTTTATAGATGAAGACACATGGACATAGTTTTTTGAAAGTAGAAGAAAAGAGTCATTTTTGGTAAGGGCAATGTAAACATTTAAAATATTTCTTATGTAAATGATCTTATTAATGTTTTTTTAATGATTTCTTATTCTTAATTTACAAAAAACAAGGAAAGCTCATCAGGAGATCCAATCTAAAAATGTATACCCTCATATTTTATCTCGGGGATGGTATGCATTTTTGGAAGAACAGATGATGGCAGAAAAATTTCAATAACTTAGAGCTGAGTCTTCAAGCTCTGAAGAGATGGCCCCTCCATCCCCTCCATCTAGACATGAAAAATGGAAGAGAGCCCGGAAGGGCAAAAAAGAGAAATATATTTTAGAAGAATCGAGAATCGTAGCTGAGAAGATTGTAAGATATCTATTTTAATTATTTAATTTAACTATTTTCTTCATATAATTTCAATCATTACAGAAATGTTCAACTAATTAATACAGGACTCTCTTGAGGAGCAGAGTTCACAGGGGACATTTACAGCTACTGGGAGGGAAGATATTTTATCTGTAGCATTGGGAAGGCCAGAACATCCTGGTCATGTAAGAGGATATCTGGAAGTTGTATCAGTAAGAAAAGTGTTGCCACATTCTTCAACTTCTAACGTTGAGGGGGTTTATAAAAAAAATAGAATCCTTGGAGGCTGAAGTTCATAATATTAATGCGACAATGGAGGAAAAGATTAGAGCGTCGGTGTATTATATGTTTGCAGACATGAAAAGACAATTTCAGACTGCAGCTCCCACTCCTCCACCTCCCCCTGCAGACCCCATTATTTATCCTCCACCTCCTCCAGTAGCTCCCACTCCCCCACCTTAGCCTGCGGACCAGATTTTTTATCCTAATCATCCGCCGCAACTTCCTACTTATTGCGAGTTGTATGTTAATGATTCTCAACATCATATAGTAGCATATGGGTTGGTATATTGTATATGAGATATAGTTCATCATCAACAATTAGAGGTAGAGAATCAGAGGGTCACTATACATGATATTATAGATAGATCATCTCGGGTACCATTACCTACAGATGAGGTGGTGACAGTTGGACATAGTATCAGCCATTTTTTAATTTGGCCATCTAGACTTCTTCGACTCATTACCATAGAGGTATGAATGTTATATCTTTTATTTTATTTTTTTTATTAAAGTTGTTTTATCTTTTGAAAACAAATTTATTTATCAATTTATTTTTATAGGAATACTTCAAAGGTAAAGAAATACTGTATAGACAACAACAAAGACAAATGGATATGACATCAGATATAGATTCTAGTAGTCTTGACAGATTTTCAAGATATTCAAATTTGTTTGTGGGTCATTATGAGTTTCCAATGGAAGATCATGTTTGTGGACATGAAATAAGTTTGGGGATTATGAAAACTGATATCATGGATCTTGTTACTGGAGATAAGTTGGGCATCAACGTGGTGAAATTTTTTTCCATGTAAGTCTTAACACCTTTTCCCTGCGTTATATTTATTAAAAATGTATAATTATGTCTGTTTTGTATTAGGTATCTTTGTAAAATTTGTGAGAGGAATGAGCTAACAGATGTATATAGATTCATGGACCAGCAATTGATTTCCCCTGAAGCATGTGCATTGGATGAGGAACAAAGAATACTTTATATTGCTGAAAGACCTGAAAATAATATAGTCACACAATGTTGGATGATGCCTTTTTGTGAGAGGTATGAAACACATCTCTCTCAAAGAGTTAATTATCTTTTAACATAAAAAACCACTGACGTTAAATTTCCTTTTATCAGTGATCATTGGATGTTATGGGTTTTTTGCCCAAGGGAGAAAGAACTTTATTGGATATGATCTATCCATGATGATGTGTGGGAAATTTTTAAGAATATATTGGAAATGTAAGTTTCAATTTCTCAATAGTTTTATATATTTTAATGAATTTTAAATTTACCCCATTCGTATTATTTTCTAACAGGGCATGGGCCTACTTTCGAAAAAACACAAAGAAAATGAGTGCAAATATCAAATATGTAAATGTGAAGGTAAATATCCATTTATAATTTGTACTTTTTTATTTATTACATAAAAATAATATATTGAATTTACACTCATTCAAACAGAATTTTCATGAACAACAAGGCGTCATCGAATGCAGATATTATATGTTAAGATTTATGTATGAAATAATAACAACTGGGACAGTTGTGAATTTTTACCTATAAATATTTCCTCTTAAACTTTGCCATAATATTTCAATTTTATTTATTCATTATACACGTTAACTACTATCCTTTTCATTTGTATCTTTTTGATGACCCCCAACCCTATACTACTGAAGACATCAAACACTTACAAGTAGAGTGGTCAAATTATTTTACAGGTTTGATTGAATTTTAGTTGTTTGTAATTTCAAATGTAATTTTGAATATTTTCATTGTAATTGTGTATTTGGTAGTCGTTTAGGTTGGATTTAGTTTTTTTTTTTAAGTTGACAGTGTAAGTTTTGAATGTTATATATGTGAATGTTTAATTTTGCTATACTTCTTGTTTTGGTCTACTTATGATGGTTTTTCTGGTATAGATTCTAGTCTGGGGGGAGGGGTTTCAAGGGTGTGGGGGTGTTCAGTGGGGTTGGGGGTGTCCAGGGGTCTGGGAGGGTTGTCCAGTGGGGTGGGGGCAGTCCAGGGGGGTGGGAGGGTTGTCCAAGGGTGTGGGAGGGCTGTCCAGGGGTATGGAGGTGTTTTCTAGGGGGTGGGGGTATACATGAGGGTGGGGGGTTGTCCAGGGGGTCGGGGGACAGTCCAGGGGTGTGGTGGGGGCTCCAATGGGGTGGGGGAGGGTTGTCTAGGGTGTGGGGGAGTATACATGAGGGTGGGGGGTGTTCCGGGGTGTTTGGAGCTATCCAGGGGGTTGGGGGCAGTCTAGGGGTGTGGTGGGGGCTTTCAAGTGGGGTGAGGGGGTGAGGGAGTGTTGTTCAGGAGGGTGGGGGTTGTCGAGGGGTGTTTGGGGATGTCCAAGGGGTCGGGGGGTAGTCCAGGGGTGTGGTGGGGGCTCCAATGGGGTGGGGGAGGGCTGTCTAGGGGGTATACATGAGGGTGGGGGTTGTCAAGTGGGGTAAGTTTTATATATTATCAATGTAAATGCTTAAATTTTCTTTAGTTCTTATTTTTATCTCCTTTTTTTTTGTGGTATGAAATATTGATTTGGTTTCTGGTTGATTCTAGGGGAGAGTAGAGGTTTTTCATTCAATTTTTTTAAAAAAAAATTGTCTTCCACGTTGGTTATTTTATAACCGAAGTGATAAATAAATCTGGAAGGGTTTATCACATAGTTTTTTTAATAACTGACATGATAAACACCTATGGTGTGGTGTATCATGTCGATTATTTAATAACCGACATGATAAAAGACCTGGGAAATAGTTTATCACGTCAGTTATTTATTTACCGACGTGATAACCCCCCACCCGGACTGGTTTAGCACGTCGGTTATTATATAACTAACGTGATAAACCATCTCCCAGGAGTTTATCAGGTCGGTTATTTAATAACTGATGTGATAAACTCCCCTTCACGTTTTTATAACGTCGGTTATTATATAACCAGCGTGATAACCCCCCCCCCCCCCCCCCGGTTTATCACGGCGGTTATATAAAAACCGACATTATACCCCCCCCCCCCATTTTTTCACATCGTTTATTAATTAACCGACGTGATAAACACCGCGATGTTATGTTTGTTACATTGGTTTTTAAATAACCAACGTAAAAACGTTATTTATAACGTCGTCCGTATTAACGTCGGCTAAAAAACGATGTAAAAATTGAAAAATAACCGACGTAAATAACGTTTTCTGCACTAGTGGATGGTCGATGTGATGATTTTAGAATATTAAGGTTTGTTGGGATGGTGCATGTATGGTGGGTTGTTTTGGCAGGTGAAGATACTTCTTGTTCTGAAGTTGTGAAAGTTTTATTGTATGTGTTCTAAACCTCATGTTTGGAAATATAGAAAAATTCCACCATGACGTCGAGCGCTAGTTAGGAAACAAGAGGATATTGTTGAGAACACTCCTCCTATAGAGGAGCGAGATAATGTGGTGATCCAAGAAATTAGAGAAGGGAAGTTTCAAGATAATTTGTCTTGATTTATTCAAATGATGGATCGGGGCCCAAGACGGGTTGCACCAAGTATGTTTGAGCTGACCATAGAGTTTTAGCTTCAACACCCTCCAAACATTACCAGAGAGGGTGGGCCAGAGGCGGAAGAGTTCTGGATAGAGTCTTCACAGATGATACTTGATCATCTAGAGACTCCTATTGGGAAGGGAGTTTAGTTGGAAGCTTATATGTTGCGGGTCTAGGAAAAGAATTGGTGGGACATCCTGGCTCAGACTGAGCAGGCTGAGGTGATGTTGGGGAAAGATTTCTAGGAAAATTATCTGGAGCATTTTTACCCAGAGAATTTGAGGTAAGAGATGGATGTAGAGTTCATGAGCTTGAATCAGGGATTTATGCCGGTGATGGAGTATGCTAGCAACTTTACTGACCTATGACACTTTGTTCCAGCATTGGCGAGGGATGAGGAAGTAGTTACGAGGAGTTTCTAGAATGGGATGAGACACGAGATCAGGTCTCAGGTGAATATATTTATTTTTAAGAGGTTTAAATAGGTAGTGGATCAAGCATGGATCTCATAAGGGAACTTGAAGGGAGCTTCGGTTAGTGGTCTTGTCATGCCAACTAGGTGGACAAGTGGTGCAACTTTTGAGGTCCAGAAGTGTCGCTTTGGAATTTTCTATCATGGTGGAAGTGTGAAAGGTGGTCATAAGAGAGGTTCAGTCTATTAGGGTGGTGATCAGGTGTACTTCTATCAGTGTGAAAATATGGGGAACATGCATGGCTAGTTTCATTGACCTCCAATTGAGTGTTGGTCGTGCGGAATATTAGGACATGTTCAAAGGTTATTCAGGAACCCTCAGCAGGTGAGTATGAATATTGGTTATGGTAAGATGCCATGTTGAGTCAAGGGATAAGTTTCTTTGTATTAGGAAGTCAGTTGGAGCTCCACGAGTCATACTGGTTGGGGAAGTGGATTTGGAACTCTAGGGTTGGATTTCCCACATCAGCAGGGCAATGTAGTGTCGGGCATATAGGTTGGAGCCCATGGTAGAAGGGTAGGTTATCTTCATGTGGTTCATTCTTCACTTGGTGATGGTGAGGCTGGGACATTGACTGTTTGAGGTACGATTCTTGTAGATTCTACGCTTTCTAGTGAGTTGTTTGAAACTGGTTCCACACACTCTTTTATTTCTTTTTAGTTTGTGGTAGCATTGGGTTTTCATATGGAGAGTGTGTGTGAGGATATGTCGATTGACACTCTGTTGTGGATACGAAAGGAAGATATCAGGCATTGTAAGGGTTGTGCTCTAGAAGTTGGTGGGTATAATTTTCTGTGGGAATTTTTTGATCTCAAGATGTTGAGATTTGACCTGATTTTGTGTATATAATGGTTGGTGTTGTATCGGGCGCACATAGACTGTTACCATCACAGGGTATCATTCAGGTCACTTGTGGGTGACGCTTATGTCTACCGCGGAGATTGGGATGTTCAAGTAGGTCGTGTGTGACCATTTTATTATAATTTGGGTATGATCATAGCTCAAGTAACATACCTTGTGCTTGATGATGAAAGAGGGGAACGATCTATCTTCCCTCCAATAGTGGATCAGTTTCAGGATGTGTTTGCTAAGGATTTATCAAAGCTGCCACCCGAGAGGGATGTTGAGTTTACGATTGAGTTACTGTCGAGAGTGGAGCCAGTTTTAATTCTACTATACCAAATGGCACCCGTAGAAATCCATGAGTTAAAGTTTCAGCTTGAGGAGTTGGAACATAAGGGGGTCATACTTCCTAGTACGTCTCCTTGGGGATATCCTATGCTTTTTTTCAAAGAAGGCTGATGATTAATTAATGCTATGTGTCGATTATCGAAAGTTAAATCAGATGAAGGTGAAAAATTGGTACCCTCTTCCCAGAATTGATGAACTATTTGACCGGTTAAGGTGTGCATTGGTGTTTTCTAAGATTGATATGAGATCGGTTTATCACTAGTTGAGGGTGAGGCCTTCTGATGTACCGCTGATATCTTTCAGGAGTCAGTACAGGTTGTTTGAGTTTGTGGTGATGCCCTTCGGCTTGACCAATGCACCGGTGGTGTTCATGGCCTTGATGAACTGAATCTTTCATCCTTCTCTGGATCTTTTTGTGTTTGTCTTTGTTGAAAACATCTTGGTGTACTCGAAAACTCATGATGATCATGTCCAACATCTTGACATCATTATGAGTACACTAAGAGAGAAACAGATATACGCCAGGCTATCAACATGCCAGTTCTGGATTGGAGAAGTGAATTTTCTAGGTCACACCATCTTTAAGGCAGGTGTGTCATTGGATCCAGAGAACGTGCAGGTTTCTGTGTCTTGGGAGAAACCTAAGAGTGTTTTAGATATTCAGATTTTTTTGGGTTTGGTTAGGTATTATAAGATATTCAGTCAGGATATATCTCACTTGGAAGCACCACTGTCAGGCTTTACAAAGTAGGTAATCAGGTTTGAGTGGTCTGAGTCTTGTGAGAATGCCTTTCAAGAGTTGAAAAAGTGATTTATGACCACACTAATCTTGATCTTACCTGAGCCAGGTAGGAAGTATGTCCTATTTTGTGATGCATATGGTATCGGGCTTGGGGATGTGTTGATGCAAGATGAGCAGGTTTTGGCTTATGGTTTGTGGAAATTGAGACCCCATGAGCGGAATTACCCCACTCATGATCTTGATTTGGTTGTAGTAGTGTATGCCTTAAAGTGATGGAGGCACTACTTGTTGGGAGAACATTTCTCAATGTATACTGATCATAAGATTCTGAAGTATATCTTTTTGTAGTGGGATTTGAATCTTTGACAGTGAAAATGGGTTGAGTATCTCTAGTCTTTTGACTTTGAGATGGTATATACACCATAGAAAGGGAACAGTGTTGCTGATTCTTTGAGCAGGAAGGCTCAAAACCAGGTGGTTCAGGAATCCAACAATGAGTAGAAGGTGATATCTCTGTTTGAGGAGATGTACCTAGAGGTGATTGAGTAAAATGGCCAGGTGACTCTTTCTTTTATGTAGGTTGAGTCGACACCTTTGATCCATGTTTTAGGAAAGTTTGCTCTATTATCCTAAATGTTTGGCCATGAAGGAAAGACTTAAAGGTGGGGAGCATCCTTCTGGTTGGACCATCGGTGTGTACGGGGTTGTTTGTGTTCATGTTCATGTGGTTATGCCGGTATGCATGCTGGAAGAGTTGATGCATGTGTTCCATGCATCAAAATCGGTAGTGTATTCTAGTTTGACCAAGATGTATCATGATCTCCACAGACAGTTTTGGTCACCATGAATAAAAAAGGAAGTTGTGGGATTTGTGTCATGGTGCCTTACCTGTCAGTAGGTGAAGGCCAAGAATCAATGCCTAGGTGGTTTGTTACATCCATTTCCCATTATGGAATGGAATTGGGATGATGTGGTGATGGAGTTTGTGGTGGGTCTTTTCAGGACACCTTGGAAAAATGATACAATATGGGTGGTTTTGGATTGGCTAATGAAAGTGGCTTATTTCTTGACGATTCAGGAGAATTACATAGTTGACTATTTGGGTGAGTTCTATGTTCAGGAAATAGTATGGTCTCATGGTGTACCATGGACTATAGTTTTGGATCATGATCCTCATTTCACATCATTCTTGTAAAAATGGTTGAAAATGCACTTAGTACAAGTGCTTTTGAGTATCACTTTCCACCCGCAGACGGACGGGTAGTTAGAGCATACAATATAAGTGTTGGAAGATATGTTGAGTTCTTGTGTGTTGGATTTTGGTGGTTCCTAGGAGGAGCACCTATCTCTTGTTGAATTTTCCTACAACAACAGTTTTTAGGCTATGGTTCAAATGGAACTGTTTGAGTTTCTCTATGGGAGGTCATGTAGATCTCTGCTGGGTTGGTTGAAAGACTGGTGAATCTGAGATGTTGGGATCGAGTCTCATGTAGGAGACTTTGGATAAAGTTGAGTTGATTCAGAAGAATATGGGAATATCTCAAAGTAAGAATAAATTGTATGCAGATCAGAGGTGTATACCTCTTGAGTTTCAGGTGGGTGATATTGTGTTCCTTTAGGTGTCACCAAGGTTGGGTCACCGATAGATTCGGAAGCAAGGTAAGTTGGCACCAAGGTATGTGCGTCCATTTGAGATTATGGAGAGGATCGGGCTGGTAGTGTACTGATTGACTCTTCCACAATGGTATATAGGGATACATGATTTTTTTTCATGTGTTGAAGCTTCAGTGGTATCGCCCTAACCCAACTCACATAGTGGATGTTGGTAATGTTGAGCTTGAGGCTGCTGCATCCTTTAAGGAGCATCTGGTTTGTGTCGTGGATCATAGTGAGAAAGTCTTCTAGGGAAAGGTTGTTCCATTAGTGTGAGTACTATGGTAGCATGGGAATGTTCAATAAGAAATGTGGGAGCGGGAATCAAATATGCAGGCTCAGTGGCCTGATCTTATTTACATGGAAGTACAATAAATATTGGGAGATCAGCTCGAGGATGAGCTATTATAAAGTGGGGAGGTTGTAAGATCCTGGATCTTTTAAAGGTATTTTCTCAGTTAAGTTTTGGTTTGGATCCCTTGTTTTGGTTAACTAAGTGCTTACACAAATCCTTAAGGAGGCTTGGTGGTGTTCTAAGGGTTCGGGACACACACAAAAAAGAGAAAAGGGGGTTTTCTAGGTAGGGTGCATGGTCTACACACGGTTAGTGCTAACCATGTGGATAGCCCAAGAAACTATGCAGGAGGTGGGTTTTTTGATATTGGCCTCCACACAGTTTTTGCATGATTTGGAAAACCATGATGGTAAACTGTGCGGCCTAGAAAATTTTAAAAAAAATTACAATTTTTCACTCCAATATTTTAATATCCAACTTGGGATTTCCTCCCATTTCTCTACTCTTAATCCTAGGGATGAAACAAATCTCATAAAATCTCAAAGTGATCAATATCCCTCATTTATAAGGAATTTTTGGTGTCGTTGGTTGCGGATCGAAGACCCGGGTAAGGTTAATCCCATCCTTGCATCTCTTTTTTGTTTAGGGTGTGTATCTTCTTCTCCTCTCTTTCTGAAGCTCCAAAACCCTACTCGTTGGGTGAGATCTAGGTTTAAGCTTCAAGGGTTGGTTGAAGTACAATCTAAGGGATCAATTAAGAGTAAGTTCACCCAAGGAATCAAGGTAGGTGGTCTACAAGTTATATCCCAAGGTTTATTTGGGTATTTTTGCATGTGTGGTTTTGTTATTGGGCATCTCTGGGTATTTTTTGATCACCCTGGCATGTTTATGTTAAAAAATTATTAATAAGGTGAATAAAAACCCTCACAATCCCCATGGGATGTGTAGAAGGTGATGAGACTAATCTATGGCAACCCATGGGGTGTGCTGACTTCCCCAGACCTAGGGATTTATGAAGAAAAATTGAGATTGTGGTGTATTTATGTAGAGCCCTTGATAAACATGTTGATGTGATTGATGGTGTTAGAGTATAAGCTAGGTGATGCACCTAGTCTTAATAATAATAACCTACATGATATTTTTATTAACATGGAAGTGGTTTATATGGTTGAACATGGATATGTTAAATGAATTTTGAATAGTGTTGGAATGTGTAATGGGTTGACACTTCATAATGATGAATGGATAAATGGGTTAACATGTAGAAAGGATTAAATACTATAATGGAATAGATTATGAGTCTATTAATGAATTCTAGTGATTTAGGCATGATAAACTAATCCTAGTGAGATAGGAAAAATTAATGAATGCTTAGTGAGATAAGCATAATAAAAAGGTAATGGTGTTAAATGGATAAATGATGTAAAATGTGGAAAATCTATTAATGGGTTAAGGCATGGTATTAACACTCATGTTATAGTTATGATTTATGTTTTCCTTGGGCAATGGTTGTGATGTTGTGTGAATGGTTGATGGATATATGTATATATATAGCATGTGCACATGGATTGGTAAAGTGGGGTATTTACTCGACGTTCTACGCCCACAGGTTGAGTTGGATTGAGGTTCTAAAATTCAACCCTAATGCACAGGTTAGGGGAGAGAATTGAGGCTCTGTTCCTCTAATGGATGCATCCACTTGGACTGAGGCTTTGAGGTGAGGATATAGTTGACATGAGGAAGTTATTCATAGTGGGATAGAATAACAGTGTGTTTTCCTCATGCATGTGGTTGTGTACTTTAAGCCTATGTAACTTGTTGTGCTTGATGAACCCATTTTTAATGTGTTGAAAATGGTAATTAATCAGAAATGGGATAAAATGGTAAAATATGGAAATTGTAATAAATGTTTGCAAAGGACCTAAACTAGACAAGGGCACTTAATCATTTCCTTTTCATTTATTATTAATTTTACCTTTTCATGCACAATTGTTTATACCGGATATTTTGTAGACACCATTGGTCATGGACTACTAAGTTATACTCACACCCTACTAAGGCTGCCATTGGATACCCAAGAAGACTTTATGTTTTTAGTTCATGAGAAGGTAAAATTACCTTACTAGGAAATTGGGTTGGAATGGGTATACATGGAGGAGGACTCGAACTTTGTGTAGGGACCATTTTGGGGATTTTGGAGTAGTTTACAATTTGGGTTTTGTTCACTTTTTCACTTGTAGCATGGCATGGAATGTTTACTATTGGACGTGGTTGTACCCATTTGGGGAATGGATGTTTATGCACACTCTGGTATTATTGGTTGTTATTCCTCTATTTTTTTGTATTTTTTTGTGGATTACTCTTATAAAAAGGGGGTATAGTATCCCCAATTGACTAATTGGACCCTCGCTGCTAGTTAGAAACCTTTGGAATATAGGGAGGCACACATAAGGTCATGTAACCACCCAGCTCTGAGCACTGGTTTAGTGAATTATGGGTTGGGTATGTTACATATAGCCTAGTGTTATCCTATGGTTATCTCCAAAAGAGGAGTGTACACAAAAACGGGTTATTAATTTTAATTGATTTTAGGAAAATTGATTCTTAATTGGTTAGATTTAAGAAATTGAGGATTTATAGAAATAAGATTAAATTAAATGATTAAAAACACTGGATGAGAGTAGTGATTGGGTTGGTCTCAACTATACCTAATGCAATGTTATCCTAGTTTCAAATTTTTACAAATTTTTCTTATATTAACTAGTAAGAGAATTACATATTCTTATCTCTCCCATGACTAGATGGTTATAATGAAAATATTACTATTAAAATCATAAAGTTATTCTACAATCCTTATGTGCTCAAAAATAATAGTGAGTACTATTGATTAATTAATGCAATCCTTAATCTAGTTTCTTTGTTCCCTAATAAACTAATAATTCCGGCATACAATTCCTTGCATGTGTTGATGATCATTGAGAACTCACCACCCAACCGTAATCTATTCCAATGTATCCATACTAGAATTTTTTAAAGGGAGATTATGGACCATTTACTAACTAAATTTTAAATTAGATAAATCAATACCAAACACATCTATGTTTGGTATTTAAAACTTTATATTAAGAATTGAAACAAGAAAAAACAATGAAAGGTTGTAATAAATTGAATAATATAAACTCAAGCATGAAATATTGTTCCATCCTCCCACTTTCCCAAAAACTTGAAACCATTTACCCTCCATGTGAAGGGTAAATAATTAATATTGGGAGAAGTAAGACATCATAGATTGAATAAAATAAAAGAAAATGGAAATATATAAATAAAACTGAAACAAGTCGTCATCCAAAGATTCCCTCACAGTTTCATCCCCTTTCTACCACCCAATTCCTTCTATTTATATAGATATATAGTGTCCTTAGGGAATCATAATTAGTATATAAATAATTTTAGTTCATTCTCAAGGTTGATTTGTGGTCCTGGGGTCAAGAATAAAATGTTCCACCTTAATTACCATAAAACATATTGAGTTTGAGTCGGTAGGGTATTTTGACATCATGAATTGTATTCACAATGTGTAATGTGTGGGGTTGAATTTTTTCACAACATGTTTCATGCACTAAATTACTCTCTGGTACTTCTATGGAAGTTTCATAATGTGATTATATGTGTTAATCCATGACACATGTCTTTATGGCCCAAAATTACCTTTATCCTTCAAGTCTCATATTCACATCCTATAATCCTTCATGTTTCACATCATGAGTGATTTTCATGATTTGAATTTGTTTTTTTCTATAGATTTTTATATGTTTCAACTCAGACTTTCATTTATTATATTTATTATATTTACATGGTCAAATCATTTCCCTTTTTCTCATTTTAATGAAATCACAGTATCCTTCCATGAAACCAAAAAGTAGTTAAATAAAAAACATGATTAAAACAATTAATCTCCACAAAGAATTCATTTTATATCAATATATTCATGAAAAATATGGTTTTGAAAATTCTCCCACACATAGAATTTTCTTTCCCTCAAGAATTTAATCTCAATATAAATAAATGTCGAACACCATGTTACTAATATTCAAATTAAAAAGAAGTTAAATAAAATTATTATCAATGGAGGATCAACCTTTCAAGTTCCATATAAAAAATATCAATTCAATTTCACACTGATCAAATAGAATAATCAACCCAATAATTTTATTCTATCCCATCAAAAAATAAAGGATCCTCTTCTTTCATTAATTCATATATCATAATTCATTATTATTAGACATTCTAGGTTATTATTTACATAAAAATAGATTCTTTTCTCTCATAAATCATGATAAAAATTCAAGTAGAGTTGTACTCTTATCATAAGTGCATGATATTTTTCCATAGTCTTGCAAAGGAACTACTATCTCCACTAAGAAAAGTCAACATTCCCATAAAATCATGGGGGGTTTAAAATTATGTTCTAATAAATATAAGGATTAAGGTTTATAGGGATTCATGTTCAAAATATTACTCAAAAAAAGAGGTTTATCTCTAAATAAAACTATAATATATCTAAAATAAAGTCCAATGAAAATATCCTTTGTAAAAATGATAACTCCCACACACCAAAACTCAAAGTAAGGTAATGATCTATATAAGTATAATAAAATAATTACACCTCCTTTAATTTTTTTCTATTTTTTCATTTTAAGGATTTATTTTTTTCAAAATTTATTCATGGAACAAATCTCACATCCACCACCCGACCACATACAATAAAAATATCATTGGTCTGGTAATTATTATTTTGGGTTTTCCCAAAAGACAACCCATTTTTTATTATTTTTTTTTTTCAAGAATGGAAAACAATGGGATTACAATTAATGTGACATTATACTTTCCCAATACCTAAAATAGAACCCCCACACTTTTCCCATACAACATAATACATCCCCTCATCCTAGATTTTCTTCCACCCCTACACTTAAACTTTAAAATATCATGAAATATAAATAGATAAGGGTAGAAATGGATATATATATATATATGGCATGAAAATTGGTTTATTCCTAGAGAGGAAATTAATTTATTTTCTGAGATATAAAAGTATTGATTTAAAATTGGGTATCAAGAATAATGGCTTAAAAATAAAATTGCCTCAATCATGTTAAATGTGGTTTTTTATAGCCATAGCTTTGAAAAGATCCAATGAAAGTTCTAGTAGATTAAATGTCCCAAGATATATCATGAAATATTATCAAGATAATATAGAAAGTATTTAGTCTATAAATCCTCTAAAGAATGGGAAATATTAATTTGGGAAAATTAATCATGGCAAGAAATAATAATAAAAAATCAATCCCATGAGTTCTAAGTATGAAAATGGTAGTGAAATTTCATTACCTAAATCAACTATTTCCAAAAAATCATGATTCATTAATTAAATATAAATTCTTTAATATAATTAGTAAATTCCCTAGTTTACTCATTAAATCTTATTAACTTAAAAATATGAAACAAGGAATCATGGGTTTCTTAAGAAATTCTTGTCTCCTAGATCAGTCATGTAATGTAAGAAAGCTAAATGTAGGAATTAAATTTTCTTTTAAATCTCGAAAATATATATTCAAAAATATATACATGGAATTTAAAAGATAATGAATTTAAAATAAGAAACCCCCCATAAATAATTCTTCAATCAGGTTTCACATAACCTTTTCTTTAATATCAATTCTGTAGCACTTTCATGATGTGTATACTTTGTATAGTATCTTTATCCTTTCATAAAATTCATATATAGTCCTGAATAATAATAATAATAATAATAATAATAATAAATTATAGTGAACTCTTATTAAATAATTATCAAGTTGGACTAATTAGAAGAGTAGACTAAGGAATAAAATGAAGGTTTCCTCATGAAATCACTTTTGTTTAACATAATTGTCTTGATTCAAAAAAATCAAAAAAATATATAATGAAATCATAGAATTCATTCCTTGCCCCACCCTTAATTGATTTAGTGTCCTCAATGCATTTACATAAATTTTTTATATAATTTTATTAAAAAGTTGAATTACTAAATTAAATAAAGTGTAAAGGAAAGGTGAAACCTGGTGTGTCTTTATTTGTAATTAGGGTGGATCGGAGTAATCTTCTCCATTGATTCATGAGTTATGGTCCCATGGTACATCTTCAGACTCTTAAAATTTACATTGAATTAGTTTTATCCTTGTTTATTTGTAATCTATACATCACCAAATGGGTATACATGAATAATATTGAAAATACCTTACTATCTGGAATGAAGTTTACCTGAAATCAGTTTAAGTATGGATTTATATAACAGAACTGATCTCCATGGTTAAAGGTTATTTGTTGAATTATATTTACTTGGTTAATCCTTTTTATCTATTTGTAGATATTTTAATTTTAAAAAGCATACTTTCTTATTTATTTAAACTCAATCAACTACAATCTCTTCTATTTCCTATATTTATCAAGTTCCAAGTTTATATCTCTTACTACCTAGTAGGCTATGTATTCGAATTCCACAGGAAGATGGTAGGTCCTTCACTAAATCAATATATAGGGGCCCATCCCTATGGGTTTCTTTTAGGAAGACCTATAATATTATAAGTTATCTTCTTACCATTATCTATATTCCTTTCTTATTTGTTTAATTAAATTTCTTAAAATTAATTTGATTTCTCAATTGGAGGCTTCTACTTGACCTTTTTTGTGGATGGTATGGTGTTCATGTTTTATAATGTACCTCATATTTCTTAAATAATTCCTCCATCTTCATATTGAAAAATTGAGTCCATTGGTCTTTGATGATTTCTCATGGAACTACAAACATATAGAATATGTTATCCCTAACAAATTAACTTAAAACTTTATCATCATCAGTCCTAGTGTCTTTTTCCGACCCATTTTAAAACATAATCTATAATTAGGAAAATACAATAATTGCCAAATGATATTGGAAATGGTTCCATGAATTATATTCTATGTACTTAAAATATTTTGCCAAAGGTAATTGGTTTCTGAAGAATTTTTTTCCTTTTCAAGATATTTCCCCAAAACTGTCATTTTTTACATTTTTTTAAACATTTACATTCATATCTGAATAAATAAGGCCAATAAATTCATAACTCAAAAAACATTTGGCTGTACTTCACGATCAAAAATGGAATCCATGATCCAATGTGTAAAAAAATTAAAAATTTGATTCAATTTTTCTTTCTGGTAAATATCTTATAATTACTTGATTATTATATATCATCTAGAGTAATGGGTCGTAACAAATATAAAATCTAGATCCAGATTTAATTTTTTGCAACTGAAGATAATTTAAACAAGATTTCACTTAAGAAGTCACTAAATAATTTACCATGTTAGCATACCATAGTACTTATCCTTCCATGATGTGAATTTGTTTGTTGGGAATCTCATCATTGAGTGGGTTCTAACATGGAATCTCTACTTCAATGGTGTGGGGTAGTTGAATCAAATGATCAGTGATCAGATTTTCAGTTCCCTTATTGTCCTTAATTTCTATGTGTAACTCCTATAAAAGTATAATACATCTCACCAGTCATGGATTAGCATCAACCTTCTTTATTAGATTCCTGAGATCTTCATGATTAGAGAAATGAAAAATTTAGTTCCCATTTAGAAGGATCTAAATTTATACAGTGCAAAAACAACTACAAGGAACTCATTTTATATATTCACGTAGTTGATCTTTATGGAATCTAGTTTATTAGAACTATAGTCTATGATATTAGGCTTTCTATTAATACTTTTTGAAGGGAGTATCCTACTTCTTGGTTTGAAGTGTATTATTGTAGCATAAAAAGATGGTACCAGTTGGGTGGTTTTATTATTAGTGGCATGATCGGCCTTTTCTTTAATTAATCAAATTATTTCCTTAACACTTCATATATATTAAACTCATATTCCTTTAATAGTATTATTTAGAGATGGATACAAATCCTACTTAAGTCTTTAATGAATCTTCTATAAAATCCAACATGACCTAAAATTAATCTAATAAGTTTCAAACAAGTTGGATATCAAAATGAGTTTATTACTTCAAATTTTGAATAATATACCTCAATTAATTTCTATGAAATTATGTTCCTAATATGATTCCTTTTTCAATTATGAAATGAAACTTTTCAAAGTTTCAATCAATATTTCAATGAATACACTTTTTCAAAACATTTTCTAAATTCCCTAATAAATGATTGAGATAACTATTGAAAACGGTGAATTTTTCAAGAAATACCTCTATGCAGTCTTCAATATGATCTAATAAAATACTCACAATACACCTTTAAAATTTACCAGGGATCTTTTATAGCACAAAATATAACCTCTTATAGGTGAAAGTTCCAAAATGATAGTTGAATGTAATCTTCTCCAGTACATTTTGTGCAATTTGTACCTAGAAGTATCCTGCAAACCCATATAAAAGGGATAATGTTTTTTCCTTGAAAAACTTTATAGAATTTTATTATTTAATGGGATACAAAAATGTAATTTTAAAGTAACTTAATTTAGATTCATGTAATCTATACACACCCTCTAACTATTTTTCACATGTATGAGGATTAGTTCATTTTTCTCATTCTTGAAAATGGTCAAACAAGTTTTATTTGGGAAACGTGAATGGGGATATCCCATTATAAACCATTTATTGGGTAAATGATGTTGGATTTAATTATTTTTCTATATATTTATTGAAATAATCCATTATAATAGGATTAAGTCTTATCTTGGGTTATCTCACAAGTAAAGAATCTTCTTCTAAAAAGATTATATAAGAGTATACTTTTGGTTTTAACCCATGGGTATCTCCTAGAATCCATCCTATGTCATGTAAATTTATTTTTAGGAGTTCATGTTTGTTATTGGGTATAATATAGATTATTTTAAATAATCACTGGTAATTTTTCACTTTATATAGTTTAAACATACTTTAAATCACTTGACAGTGGCTTTAACTCCAGGCTTCGGGGTTGTTCAATGGATGATATTGAGTTGAGATTTCGTACTTATGAGGCCTAGATCTCTTATATCATGTTATTTTATTTTAGTGAATCATTAAAAAAAGAAAAAGTAACCTCTTATTTTAACTTGAAACTATTATTTTCAGGTTTTTGGGTATTCCTATATTCAAAATAATGCTCATATAAATATAAAAATTCTTTAACCATACCTAAATCTTGAATTGGTTCTATACCTTCTTAGTGGGAGATCATGTAAAGTTAGGGATTGTTGGATGGATGCTTCATTGAATCAATAATGTTAAAGTGTATTGTTCAATCTCCAAGATCCATCATGAGTGTTCCTTTAAGTAAATTGATCATTATTACTTCCATTATTATGAATAGACACCCCAAAATGATGGGTGAGTGGCCTGGTGGTCTATCTTCTTCCATGGTAAGGAAATATAAGTCCACTAGAAAACCAATATTCTTACTCCTGTGGGTACATTTTTTATAACTCTATCTAGGAATACAGTGGATTTATTTACTAATTAGAACACCACTCATGATGGATTTAATTATTCAATATGAAAATAAGGAAACACCAAGTGAGGCATAAAATTTATTAAGGTTCCTATATCAAATAAATAATTTGTAAAATTTAATGAACCAATAGTGTAGAGAGTTGAGAATGTCCCTATATATTAAATTTTTTGTGGTATTGTGGTGTTATTAGTGTTGAGATGCTTCTTCTAAAGATGGTTTTATCATTTCCATCTATCCAAGGTCTCTTCATGCACAAATCCTTGAGAAATTTTTTCATATTTAGTGATTTTTTTATCACTTTAAATAGTTTGATATTAATTTCAACCTTTCTAAAGGTATCCTGGATCACTTTTTATAGTCTAAATTCTACTAATTTCTTTGAAATGACCAGTGCTTAAGAAAATAGTTCCTAGATATCCTTATTTTCCCTTTGATGCTTTTATAAGGGTGTTTTTGGAATATCCTTTCGAAACCTTGCCCATGTTTATTTTTTATTTTTTCCCTCTTACTGTTGATTATCCAAATTATAATCTAAATTTTCATCTTTTCTTTGTTAAATAGGATAAAGATCGTTTTTACTTAATGTTTGGATCATTCTAAAATTCTCCTTGGGATTTTGAATTTTCCAGGCTGATATCTTTCCTTGGTATTTGGTAATAATGTCCATAAAAATTATGAACTATTCCATTAGTTTATCTATATTTTATTCAAGTAATACAACCTTGGTTAGTAGTTGTTTCTCTTCAGTTAATGGTGTAGTAGTTGAAGGATGATCATAGGTCTTTTACTATAAAATTGGTGGTTGAAAGGATTGATGTTACTACAAGTTCTGTTTGTATGATTGTTGGAAGGGTGGAAGGTTTTCATATTGATTCTATTATAATAGAGGTTATGGTTGGTGTTGTTTTTTGTAGAATGGATTTATTTGATTCTAACTGTATCCTAGTTAGGCTTGGAGTAAACATGGCGGATTCTGCTAGAATTTCAATGGCTGAAAGGCCACAGTATAGATTTTAGTTACATGTACCTTATGGAAATGATAAGTAAAATGAGTAGGTGAATCACATAAATAACATACCTTATATGAAGTTTATTTCCCGCTTTCATACATTGCATCCATTTATCACACTAATCTGGTGAGGTCATCAATATTGGTTTCAATTAAAGATGATGTATCATATGTTAGTACCTCATGGATTCCTATAGTTCTCATACCTCTTATCCCAAATTTCTATGATTTTTTCACAATATTATCCATAAAAGATCTGGATTTTAATATTTATTTATCAATAATGGATCCTCTGTATGAGGAATCAAGTAGGTTTCAATCATTGTCAAGTAGGCCATGATAGAAGAACATAAGAAAGTTATGTTCCTCAATTTCTTGATGTTGGTAGCTTGCACAAAGTTTCATAATGTTTTCCTAGTACATGTAGAGGGTATCTCTAGTCTATTAATGGATGATGTAGATTTATTTTCTAATTGTTTTTTAGGGGATTTTGGAAATAATCCCTACATTAATCATCATTTGAGGTCTTCTCAATCATTGGCCTCTCCTAGTTCAGACTGTACAACCATTCTTTTACCACTCCTTTGAGCTGTAAGGGGAATTCCATCCTCTAAAATTGGTCTTCAGGAGATCCTCTTAACCTAAATATCAAGTATACATTGTCTAATTATTGGATATGTTGATTTTGGTATTCTCCTAAAAGACAATTAAACTTTGGGAGTATCATAATCATATTAACATGCAATTCCAAATTATTTCAGGCCATAGGTATACTGATTTAGTTATTTTGATTAGTGAAATGAGGTGTGTGGATTTTATATAGGGTTTGGTAGGGATTGAAATATATCTCCTAAGGTTTATATTGATCACTTATTGTGTCAATTTAATGATCTATTACTTCAATGTTTTCTAGTTAATTAATATTTCTTATTTTGGTTAGTGTTAATTCAATTTCAAGTTCAAAATCAATTAATTGGTAATTAAAATTATGGTGATTAAATGTTATTTTTTTATTATTAATTATTATTGTCTCCAATAAAATGGTTCTAATTTTAATTCACACCTATCATGGGGCATGGAAAATTTGATTTTATTACCTAAGTATAGCCTAGTAGTTAACCTAGGGTTATCTTTAAAAGAGTAGTGAGAAAAAAATGAGTTTTCACTTTTAGTTGATTTAAGAAAATTGACTATTAATTAGTTTGATTTGAGAAATTGAGGATTTGTAGAAAGAATATTAAATTAAATGATTAAAAACAATTGATAAGAGTGGTGATCAGGTTGGGATAAGCTAGACCTAATTCAATGCTATCCTAGTTTTTAATTTTTACCAGTTTTTCTTCTATTGAATGGTAAGAGATAGATCTATCTATTGATTTTTATATCTCCCCTAGACAGATAGTTATGATGAGAATATTCCAATTTGAAACAAAAAGTCTATCTACCCTTCTTTCTATGTGTGTGAGCATCACAATGGGTCTATTTTATTAATTATGATAATACCAGACTAGATATTGTTTTTACTTAATAAACAAATACTTCCAAAATAAAATTTCATGCACCTGATGATGATTATTGAGCACTCACCATCCAAACCTAATATATTCCAATGTATATAGACCATAATTGGTTGGAGGATGAATTTGGATCATTGAACAGTGAAATTTTAAATTTGAAAAATCAAAACCTAACAAAATTGTGTTCAGTATTTAAAACTACAGATTATGAATTGAAACAAGAAAGAAGATGAAATAAAGTGTTTAATAAATTAATGAACAAAAACTCAAGAATCAAAAATTGTTCTTGCATCCCCTTTCTTGAAAAATCAAAAAAAAATCCCGTCCATGTAAAGGGTAAATGAGTTTGAATGGGAGAAGGAATACATCACAGATTGAAGAAAATAAAATAAAAGGGAAATATTGGAATGAAACTACAACATTTCGTTGTCTAGATCTTCCCATATAGGTCAATCCCCTTTTCATACCCCTATTCCTTCTATTTATAGAGATAGATAGTGGACATAAGACATCATAATTTGAAGATAAATGATTTTAGGTCAATCATGTGGTTGATCGGTGGTCCCAAGGTCAAAAATAGGGTGTTCTAACTCAATTCCCATTAAGTATGCTAATTTTGAATCTGTTAGGTCTTTTCCCATTATAAACAGTATTCATGGCATGTCATATGTAGGGATGAAGTTTTTTTTGACAAGTTTCACACTCTTTATTCCTCTAGGGGCCTTCATGTAAGTGTCATAACGTGACCATATGTGTTATTCCATGGCACATTTTGGTATGGCCCAAAATTTACTTTTTTATTCATGTATTTTTTCCATAATCCGTAATCCTTCATGTTTCACATCATTAATGATTTTCATGACTTGAATTAGTTTTTTTCATTAAATATTTTTTGTTTCAGATTAGTTCATCAATTTTGAGCTTTAGACTTGGTCCTTAACTATTCATTTATCATGGAACATCATTTTTATGATCAAATCATTTCTTTTCTACGCGTTTTCATACAACCATTGTATCTTGTGATGAAAAACAGTATTAGTTAAAATCCAGAATGATTTAAATTATTAATCGCCACTAAAAAATATTTTTATATCAAAATAATCATGAAAAATATGTTTATTTCAGATACTCATAAAAACTGAAAAATATTCACTTTTAAATTTAAAAAAGAATACAAAAAATAATTTTGAAAAATAATCAACTAAAGAATAAACAAAGAATCTACCTACCAAGATTTCCACTCTTGAAGGTCCAAAAATCACTGGGGATAAGTTCTAAATGATTAGATGTGGAAACTTTATTTATTGATTTGAAAGATTAAATTTCTTCTTGCCTATTTAGAATACATTACAAAGTGTTTTCTCATATGTTTAAGACAAGGTAGATCAAAACTTAAATTCTTATTAGATAATTTAGATAGAGAAAATATATTTCAATGACCAAGCCTTCTATTCTATATCTAGGATTCACTTAGTTAAGCTTTTAAATAGTTTATATTTTTTACATAAGGAACTAAGGTCTAGAGTATAAACATTTCCTATTCTAGATTCCCTAAACTTATATATTTTATTTTTAAAAATATAAAACAAATCATTAGAGAAATCAAAAGTAAAACCATCATCATGGAGTTTTGATATAATTATCAAATTATGTGTTTACCCTTGAATATATAAAACCTTATTGATCATGATAGATTTTGGATCTCCAACTAATCCAACACTAATGGAATTCCTTTTATAATTTTCACTAAAGTTAACTAAACCTCCATAGACATTAGATAGTGCATTAAAGTTGGATAAATATCCACACATATGCCTTGAATAGCCACTATACATATACCATATATTATTTTTGATCTTCTGGATTTTCACTTCATATTATTTATCCATATGGAATATATTTTCTTTCTAATTTTATTATTTTTTCTCATATTCAAAACTGGAAGAACTGCTGGAATCTTCATATGCACTCTAGGTAACCTTAATAGCCTTCTTAAATTTTCACTCATAATCATCATTCATTTCAAGATTCTTTTCCTTATTCTCCATTTTTTCCATTCCTCCAGCTATGGAAAACTAGTTTTGATATGTCCCAACTGCTTAAATTCATAAAATATGATTTCTTCGTGACCGCAACCATAGTTTTTTAGACATTAAATGACTTCTTATGACAATTATTCCTTTTATAAAACTTGTTGAATCTTTTTTCCAACTGAGCAAGTTCCTCTCATAAATTTGAATAACTCAAATAATCATAGAATATATAATCCTCTTTTTAAATATTTTCACCTTTGAGAATAATAACATTGGGAGATTTGTTTTTTATCATTCTTTGATCCCTGACCTTGGCTTGCATCTCATCTTTATGAATCAGAAGAGTTACCATCAATTTTCTTATCCTTAATTATTTAATAGTAGTTATGTATCTAATTACAACTGAAATTCCATTCTATCTAGTAGGTAAAACTCTAAGAACATTCAAATCTTGATCTAGATCAGGCATAGGTGTTTCAAGATAAGAAACATCATTGATTATTTCTATAAATCTTTCATTCATCTACAAAATAATTTCACCTTCATATATTTTTAATGTATAGAAATTCAATAAGTAGTATTTTATTTCAATTTCTTGATATTTTCATTCTATTCACAAGAAATAGTGATTATCTAACGCATTTCATAAGAAGTATCACATTGAGATACAAGGTTAAAATCATATTTCCCAAGTCTAAAAATAATAACATTCCTAGTTCTTGAAATTTGATCATATTCACTTTCATCAGCAGCACCTCATTTTTTCTATTTCATCCTTTATAATTTTATATGAATTGATATCCTTTAAATAAACTATCAAACCAAGATTATTCTAATATATAACCATTTTATATTTCTAGAATTGATAGATCTTTAACTCAATCTTTCAAGATCTTAAAATAAATCTTCAATATAGCACTCCTTCAATATCAATTATTGGTATCAAGAAAGAGTAAAAACTGACTTTAATAGGACATCTTGAAATATCAAAATCAAAAAATAAAATTTATTCTAGCCTTTGATATAATTTTTTAAGTTAGAAAAATGATGAAGATACAAGAGGTGGTGAATTTTTTCCTTTTAGAACAATTGATTATTTTAGAACTAACTCCGATTTATAACTTGGAAAGTGATGTTGTTCCATTTTCATTAATAGAATGTGAATAAGAGATAAAAACAATATAACATAGTGAATTTTTATAGTGGTTTGGGGTGAAAAGTTCCCCTAGTCAACTCCACCAACACTCTCTCTTTCATCTGTGTGATTTTCATAAGATGATCATTTTCCAAGAGATCTCAATAGTTGAGTGTAAGTAACTATAACTTGTTATAGTATTTTTTATATAGATTTAAAACAGGGCTTAAAAATCACTCAAAATAATGATTATCTGAGAGTTCATAATCAAAAGAGTTTTTCTTTAGTTAGAGAAATTATTTTTGAAAGTATTCATATTCAGACGATGAGACTGGTAGATGAACTAATCTTCATGTGAATAGATGAATAACATCACAAAACTATCCTTATAATGAATCTACATACTTTCTAAAGAGAATAATTTCATATAGCACAGAAACAACATGAACAATTTTTTTAGAGGTTTGAATAACGCATAAAAGTAATTATAACATGTATAAATAAAAAGTGTATTCATGTAAAACTTTAGTAAAATGTAGTATATGAATCACATATTTGAATATAAGTAGTTACAATAAATAGAAAAATATTCTCTCTAAATAGTAAAATCTAATGTCAATTTAGAGTATGAGATTCAGATCATTTATATTTAGATAACATATATCATTAGTGGAAAATATAATCTCTTTTATTAATATATCATTTTGATAATTAAATAAGAAACTTGATTTAGTTCTAATCAAGAAGATCCAAAAAAATAACAAGATAAATTTTGATCTTAAAAACACTTAGGGTATTTGAAAATTGAAATTAATCAACCACTTAAAATCATAAATTCCCTTATAAAATGGAAAAAATTAATTTGTTTTCAAAGATCCTTTGAAATGGACTCTAAACGAATTTATCAAGATATTTACACTAGTGAAATCATAGAATAAATCTCTATATAATTCATAATTTAAATCCCATATATGAACAATTCAATGCGGGTCTACTCTGCATGAGAATAAATTCAAAATTATGGTCTCTAGTGTTAGTTAGGTACTAAACATAGAGTTATAGAAAGTGGACTATGATACCAATTAGAGGTTTCTTCTGTTAGGAGAATTTTAAATGTAAGTTACTCAATTATGAGTTTAATTATAAAAATTTAGGTTCCTAACCATTAATTTTAGTATAAACACGGTTTTCCAAACATGAAATTCCATATCAAAATTTTAGTTTCCAAATATAATTTTTAGCTAAAACATGGTGTTTCAAATACAAGGTTGGATACCAACATTAGGTTGCAACAACACTTTCTGAATAGAGATTCCAAACATCTTCAAAACATCTAGAATACTATTCAGAAAGTATTTCACCCAAAATAAAAATCAAAAAATACTTCCGTAATTTTAAGAAAATTAAATTAATTATATAATTAAATATAAACATGAAATCCAATCAAAATAAGTCTATCATAAAAAATTATTGATTTTTTCAACATCAAAAATCAATGAAAAATTAATGAGAAAATGTTATATCAACATTGGTATTCCTAAAACATCGATCTATCAAGCAACAATGACCTGGGATCTTAGAGTGTGGAGAAGAAAATATACAGTAGAAAGTTAAAGAGGACTTAGGTTGTGTGGCTATGAGGGAGGGAGGTTGATTTTAATTTAAACTAATTAATTAATAAAAAATTTCAAATAAAAAAAACACTTAAACTATAATTTGAAAACCGATAGGTTCCCACCGAGAACCTAGTACCCCTACTATAAAGAACTATATATTTATGGTAGTTTATTCTCAAAATTGCTAAATAAATATCATTAATTGCATAATAATATGTATGTGTTGAGTTATTGTAAACTATTTATATTAAATCACAAACTTTTAATTTTTAATTGTGTTTTTTATGTAAACCATCACTGATTATATTTTTAGTGATGTTTATTTAAAAACCCTACTAATAAATAGCCAAATTTAAACACAGTCTCCCCCTTCTTCCTCCCCACCATCAATCTCAAACTAGTGTAATCCCCAATACACTCAATACCACTGGCCATTATTCCCCCCTCCCATCTATCCCATATCCCATTTCCCTCATCACCCCTCACCTTGATCTATCATTCCCTCCTCACCTCGATCCCATAACCTGATGCCCCCCTGAAAACTCCCTCCCATCCCCTTGATCCAAGCCCTATAATCATCATACCCTTTACTCAATAACAACCCTAGTTTATGAGGATTCCCTCCACTCACCCGAATCCTAATCCTAGTGTTGACCTCCACTCCCTGGCATCATCCTCCACTCCCTCTATCTCATGAGGATGTCATCATATTTCCTCAATCTCAGTCCTAGCATATTAGTTTCTTGTTTGTTTCAAATATGATTTTTCATATTTGGTGTATTTGTTTCTATTATAAATTAATGTATTTTCCAAAAAAAATATCAATTTATCTTTATGTATTTCTTATATTAAATAAAAATTCCCATAGTATTGATTATAATTATATGAATCTTTATATCAAGTTTTATATTTTTATTTTCTATGAATTTCATGTACTCTTGTATTGATGTGTTAAAATATTATCAACTACTCATGTACATTTTTCACAACATATATATTCATTTAATGATTATTTTAATCATTTTTATTAATATATATTTGTAATTGGATTTGGATATGTTCATTATTATTTAATTTTTATGTGGAATTTATTAAAATAAAATTTTACCTAATAGGATCCCTATTTTAATTTTTTATGTTTTTTATGTTTTTTTCTCAATGATATAATTAAATATAAAATTGTGTTTCTATGTTTTTACCTAATATTTTACATTGTTTATTGTCTTTTTGAATGACAATATATACCATAAAAAATTATTATAGTATAAAATATATTTCGATTTTATATTTTTATTACTAGTTTCATATATGTGTTATACTAAATATTTCAAATATGATTTCATTTCACTAATATGTTTTGTTTTTTCATATTAATTTCTAATGTAATATAAATAGATAAAACTTGAATTAATTTACCTAAAAAATAATCTCAAATTATTAAAGGGTTGGAGAAATTTTTATATTTTTTAGTTAAAAATGTATCTTTCAATGGAAGAATTAAATGTTCATATCTAACATGAAATTTTATAAAATCATTGAAAAGAGATCAGTTTTATGAAAACGTGATATTGAAAAAAAATTATATTAGATATGTGTGATGTATTTGGCATGGATACTTGAAAGGTACAGAAAGGTTGATATTTTTTCAACATTATAATAATCAATCGACCACTTCGGTGGAAGAGAATAAAATTAAGAAATTAATTATTAATGTCTTGGGAAAAAAGTACAAAAATATGAAGAACATAACATATTAATAAATTCTCATAATTATTTTGTAGAGGTTAATATAGGGGAATACTTAACTAATCAATCAAATGAGTTTTATGAATTTATATAATATGGAAATCAATAGTTATTTGAGGGGTATGAAAAATATTCAAAGTTTCCCTTTCTACTAAAATTTTACAATATCAATTGTTTAGGAGGAATTATAAATAAATAAATTTCCATTATATTAGAGGTGGTGTATGATTATTTTGGTAATTCTAAGATCCCCAGACCATTTTATGAGAAGAATAAAGTTTTTCAAATGTTTGATCTATATTATATGAAGTTGAATTAATGTCTTGATGATTTTATGTTATTTTGGGGAGAAGATTTAGGTAGAAATGAGTGTAAAATATTTCAAACATATATATATGGAAATAAATGAATAATGATTTAAGGCTGAATGAACATGTTACTTCAAAGAAAACAAGAAATAAAAATCCTACGATTTTTTTACATTACTTTCCTTTGAAATCTCTATGAAAAATAGTATTAACAAAATATAAAACAATGGATTAGATGGTGGTGAATTCTATGATAAATAGTAGTGATGGGTTTATGAGTTATCCAATATATTTATAAGGATGAAAATATTTTGATTCTTTATATCCAAATTTCTTTATAGGCCCTAGGAATGTGCATTTTTGATTGGCTACTAATTGATTTAATCCATTCCTTACTTTAAATACCAATTATAACATATGGTAAATTATTTGTATCCCTTACAATTTTCCTCCAAGGATGTGTATGAAACAAAATTCTATTATTATTTTGATGATTAATCCAAGAAAAGAAATGGTTTGAAATAATAATGATGTATACCTTTAGCCTATTATATAGGAATTTCAATAGTTATGGGACAATGGTGTGGATACATATGATTTATCAACTAAAAAAATGTTTAAAATTCATTAGTCTCTCATGTGGACCATTAGTGATGTTCCATGACATTAGAATTTTTTTGGTTTGAATATTTATACTATTCAGATATTTCCATTTTATAAATTTGATTCTGAATCTAAAATGATACCTTATAGTAGGATATGGTTTTTTATGTGTCTTATATTCTTGGATGCATTTGATATATTTTCATTCAATAATTCATAAGTTAATGTAAAAACTAATTTATGTCCCCGTCTAAAATTGTTATCTAGGAAAGAAGTTGCTTACATAATAATCAACTATTATTATGAAATTTTTGAAATTATATCATTTAATCAATAGTGGGAAAAGAGTTTGTACCACATCAAAAGTAATTTTAAAACAACAATAAAAGGAAAAAATATATATTTTTCAAATATCCTTATTGGTAATAGCAGATGTTACATCATAATTTTAAAATTATAAATCTTTATAAGAATGGTTGTGATAATGTGATTTTTAAAATACTTAATGAGTAGAGAAAAATAAATGATCATCTAAATGCTTATAAAGAATTAGAAAAAATTAATATAAAGTGTAATATATGGTCAAATAAGACTGATAAGTATCTTGAATTTATTTTTATATTGAAACCCCATTAAAAATATGTTTCCCTTAAAAGTCTTAAAAATATAAAAATACTATATGGATATTATAAAAACATTTCATGATGTGTTAACTTAGAACATTTTAAGGTATATGGAATGAAATGTAATGAATAAAATATTCTGGTGGAGCATATACTACTTTTGTTATTTAGTAACATGTTACCTAATATAATAAAATTAGTAATAATTTAGTTTTTCATGTTATTCTGAATAATTTTTGAGAAAAATTTAAACCCCATTGAGCTTGATGAATTATATAAATAATTTTAAGGAAATTTTTTCACCTGGATATGATATTTCCCCAATTATTTTTCATCATTATTTCATTAGACATTACATTTGGCTAGGGAGGGAAAATTTAGAGGGCCCATACACTGTTCATATATATATCCCATATAGAGGTATTTTATTTTTAAATTTTCTCACTATTGAATTAGGTTTTTATAACTCATAATATATAGGTTTATTATGTGTTGATTAATTTGGTACATTAGTCATTGGAAGTATTATGTGAATAAAAAATATTAATAATAAATTTTTATTGTAGAATATTACTTGGTAGAAGATTTTATCACATTTATTTTGAGGTATTTGGATGGGATTGAGACAAGATTCAATTGAGTTAGATGTGCTAATGATAACTAAAATTGTTTTCAGTCCTAGGTAAATCAAAAATATTTGTAATGTTAGGTTATCCTATTGAAAATATATCCTCCTTTTCAAAAAATCATATAGATTTTTCACAAGGACAAATATTTGTGATACTAAATAGTGATATCACATAAACATTGATTAATGAATTGAAAAAAAACAAAGCGATGAATTTGGAGCTAAAATCAAAATTAAAAAGAAATAAAAAAATCTATGAAAAAAAATATTATTGATTGGTTTCTACATTTTATAAGTTAATAATTGGTTTCAAATTTAAAATATTTTTACAGTTATATTTTATAAATACTAATATTTTGTATCAAATAAATTCGATCATGAATGATGATAATCTAGATGAACTATTTGATGATTTCAAATATTTATCTCAAGGTAATTTTAGGCATTCTAGGAGATTAAATGTTTAAAATATTAATGGCTTCAAGTTTTTTATATTTTATCATGAATAAGGTTTCAAAACACAAAAAATTGGCATCATTACAAAATTTGAAAAGTCTGGATATTATGGAAATTTCTTTGAAGTTATCAAATTAAATTATCATGTGTAATTTTCTATTATGCTTTTCAAATTTCAGTTGGTAGATATTCACATAGGTATAAAGAAATGTTTTTCATAGTTTACTTATGTACTCTTAAATCATTTTATTGATACTAGTGAGCATGAAGAACACAATATATATTTTTTTCTTCACAATATAAAAGGTTCTATTATATTGATGATCAAATCAATGAAAGGTGGAGTGTTTTAGTCCATATGAAATTGAGAGCCTTGTATGATATGGGTGATGATGTTGAGGAATGGTTTATAGATAGTTAACTTTTTCAATAGTAATCAATTGATTTATTTTTCTATTATAGCATTGAAACTATCAGTATTGTAAGAGAGGGTAAAGATGAGGACATCATATTAATAGTGGATGATCAGAATCAATTATGAATGAAATATTTATACATTCAATCCTACTTTAACTTATTAAATCATATTATGTTAATTGTTATAAAAGTGTGATTCATTATTTAATATATTTTTATCATATATTAAATCTTCACTTTAATTTCACTAATGTTGATATTTAGTATAGTTCATAATAGTTATGCTTAAAAATTCATGAAGTCTCCATTGACTATGAATGGTATGGGGATAAAGTAATTTATTTTATGGCTTTAACAAGTATAAAATAATGGTATGAGTGTAAAAAAAATGCATAGATTCATTATTATATATAATAATTTTGATATTTTGATAAAATAAATTAGTAGTTTTGAGAATTAAATCAACTGTTTAAATACCCAACAATTATTGAAAAAAAATATATTGGTAATATTAATTTTTATTATTCCCTTGTATCATTTTCAAATGTCGTAACTAATTTTATTGTTATTTTTTAAGATAAAATACAAATACAAAAAGGTATGTGTATCATAGCCAATAAATACACTAAGATGATAGTGCACCACCAGTGATGATCTCAACTCCATCTAGTATTTTTCCCACTATTATAGGTATATTCCTCATTGGTTGTTTAGAGTGCCTACAAGTGATACGGGAGGCATTTATGGGTAGTTTTTAATTCATCTAGCAATTGATCTGATGATCAACCCCATTATATATCAATAATAGGGGCATTTTATAATCAATAGGAAGAGAAAGATCATAAAAAAATAAAATGAAGTTAAATTTAAATAAGAATTCATAAAAAATCTATTAGATAAATTTTTTTATAAAAAATATTTTTAATTTTTTTAAAAAAAATATTATTTATAGGAAAGTTTTTATTTCGGTGTGGGTGATGCCTTTGTGAATTTGTATACTTTTAAAATTTTGGTATAAAATGGAAAATTTCCCATCATAGATTATGGTGTGAGTTTATTGATAGCTCATTTAGCCATTGATAGATGTATGATAAGGTACTAGAAACGATACCTTGAGAGCATTCAATCCTTTTATGGGTAGACTTTCTACTCATTAAAAAAAGGTATTGATAAAACAATATTTTTTTGAATATTTTATTGATAATAAATGATATAATTTCATCACATTATGCTAGATATGTTCAATTATGGAATATTTAGGATTAAATCATTAATTTGAAAATTTGATGAAAAATCCAGTTTTACCCTTTTAAAATTTACTGTAATATTTCGGAAATAAATATTTTACAGTAAACTATTTTGACTTAGAACTTTGTAACTGTGTTCTTGAATTAATGGGATACAAATTCTATTCATGACTTGGGAGCCGGATTGTGCATATGTGTGGATTAAATGGGCCATAAAGACAAAGCTGGACTGAACTATCCAGATTGGACATTAATTCACCATTTGGGTCGTATCTTCTTCATACGGGCTTGGATTGAGCCCAAATTTGGAGGAAATATCAAGAACATGATTTGAAACAAAAAATCCTTAAAATAATTTCGTCCAATTCATGCGTTTTGGAGGTAAACTATGCGGATAAACCTAGAATAAAATATTTGTCCGAGTTTTCATTGCACACTTAAAAAATTATGTAACCATAGCCCTCACAAACTCTTTTTAAAGGGGTTTTCACTCTTTGGGAGGGCTGGTATAGTCTTTAGGAAGTTTTTTCCGAAAGGGAGTCTCTTGGGATCCCCTCACAACTCTTGTAAGAAGTAAGTCTTTGTGCAAACCTCTCTTCCAAAAAGGCTCTCCTCTCCCACCTCCTCTTTGTATTTCTTTTCTTTCATGTTTGTATCTTGAATTTTTCTTCAAATAATCTTCTGTGTTATTTCCATTTATTCTTATATTAATCTTATTAATTGGGTTATAATCAAGATTGGAGATTAGATTGGGTTATACCCTTTCAATCCTTTGCTCATGCAAAACGTCTCCACGATGACCACATCGCCCATTGAAGAGTAGTTTTTTTAGTGATTGATCTATCTTCTACACTCTTCATTTAATTATTTTGAATCATTGATCTACTGTAATTCACTTAATATGATCCATGAATTTTTTTTTAATTATAGGAAACTAAGAAAGCAATTGAACAATTAACACAAAAACACGCAAGGTCGAGATTTTGTGTAAATTGTGACAGCGCGATCTTAATCGGTAATACAAGGCCACACGGGATAAATTTGTAGAGTTAAAATATAATCCCTAAACACAATTCATACTTATTTACAGAATGGATATGTGATCTAATTATCCACTAACCATAATTTATCCTTTGAACAACAATCAAAGTAGGGTGTTGTGATTGAGTGTTTTGAAGCTAGCCTATGGTTTAAGTAATTCCGTCTTTCTGGTTAAGTTAACTCTTGTAGGGTTCGAGGGTTAACAAATTAGGGGATCATAATTAAGTGGATATTGATTTAAATGATATTAATAATAAGTAAATTAAGGGTTATAGTTAGATCGATTAATCCTTTTAAATATTTTCTAAAAAAACATTTTTTTATTGTGTCATTTTAATCGAACTTCATTTTAAAACTAAAAACAAAAAAAATAAATCTTCTTCTAGAAAACTTATTATAGATTTATAAACTATAACCAACACCTATCCTTTTAAGTAGTGTTTTTATTATCTTTTATTTTATTTTTATAATACCTCTAAAAAGTTGTTTTAATTCACTTCCTCCTTTGAGAGACGACCTTGGTCTGCCACTCTACTGCACCTAAATACCCCAAAATCACACTAATCATTTGAGGGCACCCACGACATTGTTCTTTAAAATTATGGTTGTTTCCAGGAAGGCATGTAATTATTTCAACCAATTAGAGTTATTTATTTAATTTTACATTTTATTCTCTTCCTCTCTTCTTTCTTTCTTCTTTACCCAATCTGGTTTTTTCTTCTTCTTTTATTTTCTTCTACTTCTTTTTAGACCATCAAGTCAAACTTATTATTTTTATTTTACTATGGTCCAATTTATTTCTTTTAATTTTTATTTGATTTATGAAACAAACTAATCCCAAAGATCTCTTAGATATTGACCCTGATATTGAACGTAGCCTTAGGGATCAAATCAGACATTCTTAGTCTACGGGAGGTTTCAACATTCAACCAGTTAGAGAATTACTCTAATATCAGAACATTGAAATTGGAAGAAATTCAAATTCAATAATAAAAAAAGAACCAGTGGCTGACAATAATGGAAATTAACTTAATTAAACCATTCGAGAATTGGTTGCCCCTGATATTAACTATCAACCAAATTGTATTGCATACCCAAATCTCAAATCGGACTTTGAACTAAAATCTAGGTTAATTAACTTACTTCCAAAGTTTCATGGACTCTTTATGGAGGATCCCAATAAACATTTGAAAGAATTTATTGTGGTTTTCTCAACCCTAAAACCTAGAAATTTCTATAAAGATCAAATCAAACCAAGAGCATTCCCATTCTCACTTGATGGAGTTGCGAAAGATTGGATGTATTATTTATAACCTGAAGATGTAACTTGTTGGAATTATTTGAAACTTCTTTTATTATAGATATTCTTTCTAGCATCGAGGACTACTTCTATTCATAAGGAGATCTTGGGGATCATGAAATCACAAGGGGTGTTAATGTATGAGTATTGGGAGCAATTCAAGAAGTTGTGTGACAGCTGCCCACATCACAAAATCAGTGATAAATTACTCATCAAGTACTTCTATGAAGGACTCACACCTATGGAGAGAAGCATGGTGGATGCTATAGCTGGAGGATCATTAGTGGACAAGACACCAGTAGCTACATGTGAATTAATCGATAAAATGGCCCAAAACTCCCAAAAATTTGGTGATAGAGGTACACCACATGTCAGGGGAGTACATCAGGTAAGTACTTCTTCTCTTGAAAGTCATTTGATTGATACCTAGTTGGAAGAATTGACCACTATGGTGAGGTAGATTTCTTTGGCTTAAAAGACATCCCAACCCTATCTTTCAAGGCATTGTGGCATTTTCACTAAGACAAGCCACCCAACTTACTATTTCCCACAACTACAAGAGACAGAGGATTGCGCAGCAGTATTACAAGGGAGGCCATATCAGCAGCAACAACAGATATACCCCCAATATAAGTTTGATTAATTTTCTCCAACATACAACCAATGGTGGAAGGATCAACCGGACATGAGGTATGGCTCTAGACAACAACAAAGGCCCCCTTTTCAACAAAACTTCCAGCAGCATCCGCCTTACCAGTAGGGATTCCAACAACCCCAAAGGGGATTTGAATATCAAGAATCAACAAGCCAACAACAAGGGAATATCCCACCAAAGGTAGATTATAATACTGATGATCTTTTGAAACAAAGTTTTCTTAATCAACAGAATGAGCTGAAGATTCAAGGTTTGGAGCTAAGGGAGTTGAAGACTCAAATGAGCCAGATTGCCACCGCCCTCCATGAAATTGTGAGTAAGAATTCTGGAAATCTACCTTCTCAATACACTCCAAATCCAAAGGGGAATGTCAGTGCCATCATATTGAGAAGTGAGAAGCAAAAAACTGATGCTTCTTCACCTACCATTCCATTTGGATTCACCAAAACTCCAAAAAAGCCCAATTCCACATCAACTGATGAGAAAACCAAGGAGAAAGATAAAGGTAAGAAAAAGGTTAATGATGTTCCTCCTAAACCCCTTCCTTTTCCAAACAGGGTTGTTCAATCCAAGAAGATGGCTGAAGAAGCAATGAAAAAGGAGGTTTTAGACACATTCAAGCATTTGGAGATCAACATTCCTCTACTTGAAGCCATTAAGAAAATTCCAAGGTATGCTAAATTCTTAAAAGAACTTTGTACCAATCGAAGAGGGCTCAAGGGGAATGAGAGGATCAATCTTGGAAGAAATGTTTCATCACTCATTACACCAACTCTAGCAATGCCAACAAAGTTCAAGGATCCTGGGACATTCACTATCCCATGAACCATAGGGGAGTTACACTTTTCTGATGCACTTTGTGATTTGGGAGCTTCCATAAATGTGATGCCTCACTCTGTAATCTCATCTTTGCAGGTTGGTGAGATAAAACGAATGAGAGTAGTGTTGCAGTTGGCGAATAGAGCTACGAAATATCCAGTGGGAGTTGTTGAGGATGTACTTGTCTGGGTAAGAGACATTATCTTTCCAGCATATTTCGACATGCTTAACATGGAGGATGATCAGGTAAGTTCTCAAGCCCCCATTATCTTAGGTAGGCCCTTCCTCAAAATTGCAAAAACTATCATAAATGTCAATGATGGTACACTTTCCATGGAATTTGGGGATGAAGTTGTTATATTTAATGTTATGGATTCCATGAAGTACCCCTCAGAGGATCATTCTGCATTTTTTATCTCCCATTTTGAACCACCAAGTAAAAACCACATGGATTTTTATTGTACTATGCTTAGGGATATTATGAGTATTGGTTCTAGTTTGATGTCTAAGATTACTTCCACACCTATTTCTAATGTGAAAGACTCTCTTATATTTGATCTTGAAATGGAATAATATTCTAATTTTGATCATGTGACCTCTAATTATAATATGGCTGTTGAGTATGCTGATGGATTTGATGCTTTATTCTCTGATTGTGATGATTTATATTATGATATCGATGCTCTTTGTTCATATATTTCAGTTTCTTCTATGACCCCATCCATACACCACCCCCCTACACTGGAACTCAATCCATTTACACCAAATTTAAAACACTCATACTTGTTAAGTGGTGAGAAATTACCAGTTATCATTGCTAACAATCTCCCTTTTTAACATGAAGAAAAACTTTTGAATCTTTTGAGGGAGAACATCAGGGAAATCTGGTGGACCTTGGATGAAATATCAGGTATTAGCCCATCCATTTTAATGCATAGGATTATTTTAGAGGATGAGGCAACCACAAACGAGACTTAATACAACCCTTCTAGAGGTTGTTAAAAAAGAGGTTGAAAAATTTCTCAAGGCAGGTATAATCTATCCCATTTTAGATTCTCAGCGGGTAAGTCCTATTCAGGTCGTGCCTAATAAAAGTGGTGTTACTGTTGGTAAAAATGAGAAAGATGAGTTAGTTCCAATGAGGGTACAAAACAGTTGGCGTGTGTGTATTGATTATATGAAACTAAATCATTACACTAGCAAAGACCATTTTCCCCTCCCATTTATTGATCAGATGCTTGAGAGACTAGTTGGGAAGACACACTATTATTTCTTGGATAGATTTTCTGGATACTTTAAGGTTCCTATAGCTCTGGAGGATCAGGAGAAGACTACATTCACATGTACCTTTGGTACATTTGCCTACCGGAGGATGCCATTTGGACTTTGAAACGTCCCAGGTACCTTCTAGAGATGCATGGTGAGTATTTTTTCTGATTTTATTGAGTCCTGCATGGACGTATTTATGGATGATTTTAAAGTGTATGGATCCTCATTTTATGAATGTCTAAATAGTTTGGGAATGGTATTGAATCGTTTTATTGAGAATAATCTGGTCCTGAACTTTGAAAAATGTCATTTCATTGTAGAGCATGGCATTGTCTTAGGGCATGTATTGTCAAGACATGGGATAGAGGTTGATATATCTAAGATAGACATTATTTCATCCTTACCCTATCCTTCATGTGTGTGTTATGTTAGATCTTTCCTAGGGCATGCAGGATTTTATCGGCGCTTCATCAAATATTTTAGTAAGATTGCTCTTCCTATGTCACGATTACTTCAAAAGGATTCTGATTTTTTTTTGTTTGATGATTCTTGCAGGACTTCCTTTTATGAGATAAAGAAGTGTCTGGCCACTCAACCTATCATACATCCCCCATGGTGGGAGATTCCTTTTGAGCTTATGTGTGACGCCTCCAACTTCGTGGTTGGAGCTGTCTTATCTCAGAGGGTGGAGGGATGTTCACATGTGATCTCCTATGCATCGAGGACACTGGATTCAGCCCAATAAAACTACACAACCACAGAAAATGAGTTTCTTGTTTCCATATTTTCTTTAGATAAATTCCGATCATATTTATTGGGCTCTAAAGTAGTTGTTTTTTCTGACCATGCAGCTCTGAGTTACCTCTTGAAGAAGCCAGATGCAAAGCCCAGGCTGATTTGATGGATGCTCCTTCTTCAAGAATTTGATATTGAGATAAAGTACAAAAAGGGGTCATAAAACTTGGTGGCAAACCACATGAGTAGGAATACTCACATACTAGAGGATGACACCTTGGACCAGGTACCACTTCAAGACACTTTCCCTGATGAGAATCTTTATTCCATCTCAGGTACGCATCTTTGGTATGCAGATTTAGTTAACTACCTTGTTGCCTCTGAAATACCTGCAAATTTAAAGAAAAATCAAGTCCAAAAATTAAAAATTGAGTCTCGGTATTATGTTTGGGATGATCCATACCTCTTGCTCATGTGTAGTGATCAAGTTATTAGGAGGTGTATTCCTGATCATGAGTTGGAGTCTGTTTTACATTTTTGTCATACAATTGATTATGGTGGACACTTTGGACCCCAACGGATATATAGGAAAGTTTTGGACTCTGGATTATATTGGCCTAGCTTATTCCATGATTCCCATGTGTTTTGTAAGACATTCTCCCATTGCTAACACACTGGGAACATTTCTAGGAGACATGAGATGCCCCAACCGCCCATAATATTTTTTGAGATTTTTTATGTATGGGGCATCAATTTTATGGGTCCTTTTCCTAGTTCATTTGGATTTTTATATATTTTGGTTGTTATTGATTATGTGAGTAAATGGGTGGAGGATAAGGCCACCAGGACTGATGATTCTCATGTTGTTGTGGACTTTGTCAAAGCACAGATTTTTTGTAGGTTTTGGAGTACCGAAGGCCATCATCAGTGACCAAGGGACACACTTCTCCAATCAGAATTTTTCTTCCCTTCTTCGGAAGTATAGTGTGACACACAAAACATCAACACCATAACACCCTCAAACAAATGTCTAGGATGAGGTTTCAAATAGAGAATTGAAACAAATTTTGGAGAAAATTGTGAAGCCAAATAGGAAAGATTGGAGCAGGTGCTTAGATGATGCATTGTGGGATAATAGGATAGCATACAAGACACCAATTGGTATATCCTCATTTCAGATTGTTTTTGGGAAAGCATGTCATCTCCCTGTGGAAGTTGAGCATTAGGCTTATTGGGCTATTAAGAAATGAAACATGGATTTGGCCCAAGATGGAATCCAAAGGAAGCTGAAAATTCAAGATCTTGAAGAGATTTGATTATCATCATATGAGAACTCAAGGCTTTATAAGAAAATATCAAAAGCATCTCATGAAAAAATGATCCAACAAAGAGAGTTTCATGTTAGAGAGAAAGTCCTTCTCTATAGTTCATGACTGAAGTTGATGCCTGGTAAGTTGTATTCCAGATGGTTAGGTCATTATGTTGTGACTAATGTTTTTCCTTATGGTGCAGTGGAGATCACACAAGAGGACACAGGAAGGAGCTTTACAGTCAATGGGAAATGTTTCAAGAGATATATTGAGGGACTTCCTACTGATGTAGTGTATTTTATCACACTACATGACCCCATCATCACCTGAGCACATTAGGTTGTTCCTAACCCTTTAACTTTGTTATTATTTGTCCTATTTAAAATTATACATTTCATGTTCATATATCATCTCATGGTTTCACATTGAGGACAATGCAATATTTTAAGTGTAGGGGAGGGAGCCTTTTAGTTTAGAAATTTCCATTTTTTTCCTGTTTAAAAAAAATTGTGTGTTTTTTAAATTTTGTGTGTTTATTTTTCAATTTTATATGTGTTTTTGAAACTTTTGAGATGAAATGATTCTCAACAACCATTTTGAAATTCATATCAATAAGTGACACAATTTATCCCTTGAAACTAAGCTTAAAATAATGTTGAAATTACTTTGTTTCAAATTCAAATATTTAGTAATTTCATGAAAAGTACACTGAATTTTGAATCCCATGCCACATCTCACTGTCTTTATATTTGAAATCAGTTTCCTTTGAAGCTTCTAAACCATTATTTTCATATTCTTTACATTCACCTCACTTCTTGAGAGAACCAAACCATGCTTGATTTAACCATAATTTGATTTATTCTTGTCAAAACTTGAGGTTTTGAGGTACATATGTTTAAATGATTGAGGCATTTTTTTGGTATTAAAGCCCTTATTTCAAAGAATCCTTTTTTATAATGTCCTACCTTGAAAATTTAATCCTTGTATCCCTTATAATACATGCATATCCTATTATGTTAGCCACATTACAAGCCAATTTTCCCTATCCAACCAACTCTTGAAGTGAAATTGCATAATCTAGTTGAGCTTAAGTGTGGGGGATGTTGTCTTGTGTTGTGCTACCACATTTTGTGATACTTTGGATGAATAATTAAATTATGAAGAGATTTGTTTGATACTAAAGAAAAATATTATATTGAAATCTGTTCCTTTCTAGATCTTTCATGATAAAAGAAGTTGTGCCTTTCTGGAGATTCTAATAGAGGGGGAAAGTTGTGCTTATTTGGTGCTTTTAAGAAAATCATGTTCGAGAAGATTGAAATTTTTACTGCAGAAATGTAGAATGGTGTGAAAATTACTTTATTTTTCATGATTATGGAGCTGAATTTATGCTATGGGGATTTAGTAGAAGACCATATTTAAGTGAAAATTAGATTAATGCAATTTTTCTTCAAAAAGAGTCAAGTCCTCCTCATTCAGCCTCAGAGTTTTTCACATCTAAATCCTACCAACCGAAATCCACAGAACAACCCTGAAAAGTTCTCATGATAAAAATATGTCCTTTAATAATATCGGTTAGTGATGTAGGAATTTATCAAGCCTATGATGACCCTTGTATGAGTTTGGATGAGAAAGACATTGCAAAAAAATTGACATTTGTGTGATAAGAGAAAATTCAAGTGAGGTAAGTGTTTTGTGCGTGGGAGGATAAATAAAGTGGAAATATATTGAATGATATAAATGAAAAACTTGAAATAATGGGTTTTTATGAGGCATGATATCTTTTGTTTCTTGGTGTGTAATTTTTTGATCTTAAGGATATGTGTTTTAAAATTGGTTTTGATTTGATATTGATGATTACTTGATATGAGGTTTTTCTCGGGAGTGCAAAAGGGTAAGTGTGGGGGAGTTGATAAAACACTATTTTGTTGAATATTTTATTGACAATAAATTATATAATTTCCTCAAATTATGCTATATATGTTCAATTATGGAATATTTGGGATTAGATCATTCATTTACAAATTTGATGGAAAATCCAATTTTTCCCTTTTAAAATACACTGTAGTATTTTTGGAATAAATATTTTTCAGTAAACTTTTTTGACATAAAATTTTGTAATTGTGTTCCTGACTTAATGGGATACAAATTCTATTCAGGAAATGGGAGCTGGATCGTGCATATGAGTGGATTAAATGGTCCATGAAGACAAAGTTGGACTAAACTATCCAGATTGGACATCACTTCACCATTTGGGTCATATCTTCTTCATACAGGCTTGGATTGAGCCCAACTTTGAGGAAAGATTTGGGACATGAGTTTTAAAAAATCATCCTTCTAGAAGGCCAGCCAATTCACACGTTTTGGAGGTAAACTATGTGGTTTAACTTGGAATAAAATATTTGGCTGAGTTTTCATTTCACACTTAAAAAGTTATGTAACCCTAGCCCTCACAAACTCTATTTAAAGGGGGTTTTCACTATTTGGGAGGGATGGTCGAGGCTTTGGGAAGTTGTGACCGAAAGGGTGTCTCTTGGGAGCCCCTCACAACTCTTGGAAGAAGTAAGGATTTCTACAAACCTCTCTTCCAATAAGGCTCTTCTCTCCCACCTCCTCTTTGTATTTATTTTCTTTCATGTTTGTATCTTGAATTTTTCTTGAAATAATATTCTGTGTTATTCCCTTTTCTTATTCTCTTAATCTTCTTAATTGTTTTGGAATCAATAGTGGAGACAATATTGGGTTCTACCCTTTCAATCCTTTGCTCATGCAAAACGTCTCCTCGATGACCACACCGCCCATGGAAGAGTAGTTTTTTTAGTGATTGGTCTATCTTCTACCCTCTTAATTTAATTATTTTAAATCATTGAGATACTGTAATTCACTTTATATGATCCATGAATTGTGTTTTTAAATTATAAGAAACTAATCAAAAAATTTAAAAATTAACACAAAAACACACGAGGTTGAGATTTTGTGTAAATTGTGAGAGCCTGTTCTTAATCGGTAATACAAGACCACATGGGATAAATTTGTAGAGTTAAAATATTATCCCTAAACACAATTCAGCCTCATTTAAAGAATGGATATGTGCTCTAATTAACCACTAACCATAATCTAACCTTAGAACAACAATCAAAGCAGGGTGCTACGATTGCGTGTTCCAAAGCTATCCTAGGGTTTAAGTAATTCCATCTTTGTGGTTAAGTTAATTCTTGTAGGGTTCGAAGGTTAACAAATTAGGGGATAATAATTAAGTGGATATTGATTCAAATTATAATTATTAATAAGTAAATGAAGAGGTATATTTAGATCGATTACTCCTTTTAAATATTTTCATAAAAAACATCTTTTTATTGTGTCATTTTAATCGATCTTCATTTTAAAACTAAAAACAGAAAAATACAATCTTCTTCCAGCAAACTTATTCTAGATTTATAAACTATAAAAAATCCCTATCCTTTCAAGTAGTGTTTTTATTCTCTTTTATTTTTTTTAGAATACCTCTAAAAAAAGTTAATTCACATCCTCCTTTGAGAGACGACCTTGGTCAGCCACTCTGTTGTACTTAAGTACCCCATAATCACACTAATCATTTGAGGGCACCCACGACAGTGCTCTTTCAGGTATTTTATAATGTGATATTATATTTCTATGATTTTCTTAATCATGTTAATTTTTTAATAATATAACTTTTCATACTATTATATCTTCATTTTTTAGGAAATTTATAATAAAAATTCAGTGACTAGAGAAGAATAAATTATCCCAGACAAAATAGGTTCAAATATTTTTTCAAGTAGAAGATAGAGTAATATAGTATTTTAATTATTATAATATATATATTTTTTCAATTTTAAGTTATTAAAAATCATAATAATGGATTTTTTTCTTTAATTATATATTATTTTTTGGTTGGTCATTAGGTTGGGTGGATCGTGTTGTGGATTGATGTGAATAAAAATTTATAAAGGAGTTGTGTGAATAAGTCAACACAGATCATAGTGGTAAACTATTCTAATTAATATTTTAATTTTCTAAATCACTTATATTTTTATATTATTCAATATATAGGGTAAAATTAAGGAGACATGGGATGAAAATTAATCATAATAATCATCGATATATCAGAGTGATATTTTTTCCAACATTCTAATAAATTATTATCCATGTTGTGTATGGATGATGGGTTCTGGACTATCCCCATCAATAGTATTTTGGAGGTCCCTGAAATTATTCACAGTGATCCCTTATCTTATCCAAGATTATAATGTCGTTCATGATCCAGCATCACAGAAAAAAATTGTGATATTGGAGACCAAAGTACAAGAGCAGGAGTCACGCATGAGAGCTCAGGATGAGAATTTTACTACATTGGGTGATGTTTGGGAAACATTATTTTGGAAAATGATAGTTATTTTTTCTAAGTTGAATGAATCCATAATATGAAAACCTCATAGGTACAAACATTTACTTTTTATATTTTTTATTATTTAAAATAATCTAATTTATGTTTTTAAATTATGTATGTGTAGGAATCAGAGACTATAAGTCATCAGGATAAGGAGTTTGTATCATCTCAAGGTACCCATTGTGATATACATGAAATTTTGGATAGTTTTTTATTTATTGGTTGTTCTTAGGTCTATGTATCCTTCAATTATAAGACATTTAAATGTAATGATGGTATATTTTAATACACATATGATTGATCTAACATCATGTCTGTGTATAAAATGGTTTAGTATCATTCTTTTAATAATGATAATCTCACCTACTTTGGTCATATTATTTTAGTAATTTTTTGTTTTGAAATGTTTACTATTATAGCTGAATTGAAGGTGAAGTATTTTGTATTTTTCTTGTCGTTAGAAGTGGTTTAAACCACCGCTAATTTTTGTTAACCATCAAAAAATAAATAGGGTTGATTAAAATCACTATTGAAAACTAAAGAACAACCAATAAATGATCTAAAATCTATTTAACTGCCGCTAAATATTTTCATTGAAGTAAGAACCTCCATTGAATATGAAAAAAAAATTATGATTATTTGTAACCTCCCTAAAAATAATTAATACTGGTTTTAACTACTCTTAATTATGTTAGAATATTATGTTTATTTCAAACTGATTGGTAGAGGTTATAACACCTATAAAATATTTTCTACTAAATGGTGGTTATGAACCACCACAAAATACTATATCCACAACAGTCATTGAAATCTGCCATTTGTTTAAAAAAAATCATGTTTAAATTCTCAACAACACTAAACATAGTAGTTCTAAGAAACCATCACAAATTACTTAACAGTGATTTTAACCACCTCTATATTTTATTTTTCTTGTAATGCTACCCCTAGGTTCTACCATGCTTCTAATAGCCTCACTGATACCTATTTCACCCCTAACAGTTACCTAATAGAGTCTTCTTCTTGGCATTAGGCTTCACTACCCCTCCAACCATTACCCAAAACCCATAAAACCCACTAAACACATAATCACATACAAAAATACCTCAAATAGATTTCCAAAAATCTTAAAATCCCAAAATAAATATTAATTATCAAAACTCTCCTACTCTATATTCTTAAAATTCAAATTTCCTTTAAATTTATCAACCTATAATGATACGGGTCATTTATCATTGTCTCGAACCAACCCAGGTCGACCATGGACCAGTCACTCGAGCCGATCCACAGCAAGACCTAAGAGGTGTTCCCAATCCTCTTGGGTTGGCGAAAAGTGCCAGGGCATTAATAGAGGACAAAAGGGAATGATTTCTCCCAATGAAAATAAATAAAGTAGCAGAAATAAAATATAACAATGAAAAATAAATAAATGACACAAAAAAGGAAGAACAACCAATAACAACAAACTAACATGACCACGACCAAAACTCCTTGCAACCTCGAGAGTCGCTCACCAATCCACAACTAACTCTCACCCACGGCGAGCAAGCTCGAGTCGAACATGCAATAGAAACTAAAAATAGGAAAACACTATAGGATTGATTATTAAAACTCAGTAGGTGTTCCCAACAAACTATCCCCAAAGAACTAACTTTAAATAAAGAATTTACTAATTCTAGGTTTGAACTAAATTATATAAAATATGGTTTTCCACACACACATTCATTTCTAAAATAAATAACAGCCGATTTCCTTTTTTAATTTAAAAACAAGTTTAATGTTTGAAGGAAAAAGGTTCATTACATTTTAAAACATTTTCAAGAACAATTCAAAATCTAAAAGTTTAGTTGTTATTCAAGAGGAAAACCACACACAACACACAATAAGATAAATGAGAAAGTAGAAAATGGGACTAGTAACCAAACTAGGCCACTCAATCATCCGCCACATCCAAATAAGTACTAAAGAAGATATGGGTTAAACCTAGGAGCTCGTGAACAATCTAGAATGTACTATACGTGGGACTCATCCCAAAGGCACGCCTACTCTCGATGACTTCATAACGCCCAAATGGTCGATGTTTCCCTACCAAGCCTAACTGAGGGGCCCAATACCCTAGCAAAGAAAAGTCCATACTAAGGTCCACTAGTTAGTGTGTATTCTAAATTAGTGTACCAATCGTTCTCAGAAAATTCACTTACTATGCTAGGTTCCCATGTCAACACGTGTAATAAAAAGGAGTGAGTCAAAAATGTCATTCATGTAATCAGCCACAATGCACAAACATCACACATAACAACTCATACAATCGATCTACACAATAATATCACCCTTGAGTCACCTCAAAGAAAGTTTTTCAAAATAATTTATTTTATCAAAGTTCCAAACGAGCCTTATGTAACTTTTAAAAGAAACACCACTTCTAAAGAGAAACCAAAAAATTTGTTCACACGTTAGAAGAAAATAGTTACCAACAAACCAAAACCACACTTGAAAATCCGTAAATTATGTTCAAAGTCCAATTGGTCATTCTTTCACTATTGTGCATCAATTCATCACGAAAATAATTCAAATGTCAGGTATAAAATAAATAGCTTCGTTTCCATCAAGAAATTATTCCAAAATTAATTATCTAATACTATGTCTCATTTATTGAAAATCAATTAAATATCAATCAATTAATAAATAATAGATTTAATGTAGAGTGTAGTGGGGGACCTACCTTGATTCGCATATCAAACAGGACGATGTGACACACCTCGCAAGATCGCCTGCGCGTTGCGCCGCAGCTGGCCAGCGGGAGCAGGGGAGGGGAAAACGTACGAGGCCTGCTCACAGGAAAAGGGAGATACGCTGTTGGGGTGAGATCGCGTCTGCGGCGTTGCGCTGTTGCTGGACGGATGGCGAGTGCTGGCTAAATGCGGGTCCGAACGGTGGAGGCATGGCACGCGAACAGGGGGCGGCCCACGGAGGAGGGAGCTGGTGCAGTTCTCACCTGCAGGAGGCGGGTGCCAGCTTGGGGGCGTAGGCGGCGGCCAGACGGCGGATTGGAGGCAGGCGAATGGGTGTTGGAGACGGAGCGGGGAAGGGAATCTGAGGAGAGGTTGGGCGTCTCGGCCGGTTGGAGGTGGAAGGCCAGGGTAAGTGCGCCGGAAGGAGGGTGGCACGTTGGCCGATGCCGGGCAGGAGAAGCCGGCATAAGTTGCAGCTGCAAGGCGGAAGCAGGAGGAGGTCGGGTGTGTCTGGGGGTGTGATGTGCCGCTAGAAGAGGGAGACGGAGAAGAGGGAGGGTGGCGACCTACTGGTTGTGTGCAAGAGGGTCACACAATGGTGAAGGTAAAGATGGGATAAGGTGCGGCGCGCAGGGTTACGTGGGAAAAAAATGAGAGAGTCCACGCTAGGGTTAGGAAAGAGATAGAAATAAAAGAAATAACACAAAATAAACAAGATAATAATATTGTTATCCATAATAATAAGAATAATAATAACTTTCATCCATAATAATAATATTAATATCAATATCAATAATAATAATAATAATAAATTTAATCTATAATAATAATAACAATAATATTAATAATACACCTAATTATAATAAAAACAACTTTAATAATAATATAAAAATGATAAAAATGTTAGATTTAATAATAAAAACTATTTAATAATAATATCACATTATTATATATGAAAAAAAATATTATCATTACTACGGTGAGTGATCGCTTTAACTAAATTTTAATTTTTCAACTCATTCAATTCATTTTCATTTGGCTAATTCAAATACCGCAGCTGTGTAGGTGGTCAGGCTAATCGCACGGTCCTCGCTAGTCGTGCATTGCCTGCGCACCGTCCCAAATATTAATACTAATTATAGTAATCATGATAATAGTAATAATTAAAATAATAATAGTAATCGAAATGACAAAAATAAAAAATAGTAATAGTATCCACATCATCTTAATAATAATAAAATTCTTAACGATAATAAAAATTATAAAAGATGTTAAAAATTACAAAAAATTACCCATTTTATTTTTTTTATTTATATATTTTTTAAGGAAAATGGGATGCGCAATTGCCTGGGCAAAGCCGCGCGGGTTTCCAGAACGTGCTCCGCCCTTACACCCAACTACATCAAACCCAAATGGGCATTTTTTATCATAAACTCAAGATTTTCATTCGGGATTCAACCCAAACCTCAACAAAATTTTAAAAACCAAAGGAAATAATAAAATAAATTAATTAGATAGGTCGGGGTGTGAAAATTCACCCCACCATAATGCTTTCTGCCCCCGAAAATCTACAACAAGACCTAGACCCAAACCACAATTCAAACAGACACTGAAAACCAATGACACACAACTCATCCTTAAAACACAGTCACATTAATTGTCACCAAGAAGAACCCAAACCATCCATTTCATCCAAGGAACAAACGAACTTAAACCACTTCTGACGCTTATTCCTATAATCTTAGTCCAACAGAACCATTGGGTGTACTCCAATCCCAATGATTACTCAAGAGGAATAACACAGGATTAGGTGGTTCCGCATGAGACCACCTGCCACCAAACAATAATTCAAAAGAAACTCTGATAATGACATGGGGAGGCCTGAACTGACTCCCCACCATAAGGATTGGGATAACACTAAATTACTTCTGGTGTAACTTTGCGAGATCCACTGTGGGTCTCCCCACCATAAGAACTGGCGATAATAACCAAACTTGAAAGCTTCCCACATGGACCAAAAAACACTACCACGAGGAGGGTGGAGAGAAAGGCCCAAATGATAGAGCATCAAAACTAACATCATCGTTATGCCAAAAACTTCACACCCTCGGAAGAACACATACCATTATTCACTAAAGACGGAGATTAAAACCAGACCCTTTTTCATCATAGGGTTCTCCTGACTAATGTGCCAGCTTCACTCTAGGACCTATGGCTGGAGCACCGATGATTGAAGCATCTACAGTCTCACAGTCAGGCTTCAAAAATTCCCAAACATAACACACGAACCAAAATTTTAACCAAGAATACTTCCATTCAAACAAAGGTTTCAAAGAGGTTCAACAAAAACCATTCTTAAAACTAAATGAAAATAAACACCACAAAACACCACAAGAGACGACCACTGCATCCAAGAAACACTAAAAAGATAAAACCTCAAACTGATCCCCAAACATCTCCCTACTCCTTCTGATAGGCTGAGGTGACCTTCGATGAGCCAGTTCTAGCTTCAGCGCGCTTCCTGAAAACACCTCAGTAGAATCGCTGCAAGTGACCCAGATGTCTATAGGTGTGGCAAGGTCTTGGAGCACTCAGGCACATCAGGCTCTTGTGACCCTACCTACCACACTGGTGGAAGATCATAACATTGTGATGTGAAGAAGATTACTGGAAGTCTGAAGGCCTCTTTATTCCTCTATTAGAGCCACCAGCATTAGGTCATTTACCATTCTTTTTATCACCATCCTCTTAACTGCTTCCCAAGGCCGGGGGAGGATTTTCCACATCATGTCCTCCTGCTAACTGAGGTTCATCCAGAAAGGCTTGCCCCAAAACATCTGAGAAGATGGATAGGTTGAGCTCTGCCACTTTCAACTGCAGTTCAGGTCGTAGTCCAGACTCAAATTGTTGAGCCTTTCCAGGATCATTTACAACAAACTATTGGTCATACGGAACTAGGTCCAAGAAACGTTGATAGAATTCTAGTACCGATTCAACACCCTGCTGAACACGACACAACTTAATCTTCTTCCTCATGTTTATCAACTCAAAGAAATATTTTTGGATAAATGAAGACTTGAAGAACTCTCATGTGAGATCTTCTTAGGTCTTGATTCGAGACACAGACTTCAACTATTTCTAGGTTGGACCTTCAAGCATAAAGGTATCCAACTTCACCTTCAATGACTAGGGCAACCCAATGAAACTGAATTTCCCATCAATCTTCTGCAACCACTCCTCCGCCTCAAGTGGATCTGATTGACCCTAAAATAGGGGGGTTCAACTTTTTTTATTCCATAACATAGTCTATATGTTGATCAACTGAAGGATTTTCTAAGGGCGCACCACCCAAAGCTGCACCTTGGGCATTCATCAAACCATCGTGCGGGGAAACACTAAGGAACAAAAAAACAAAGAACTTACTCAAAACATGGTCATTTCCATTTCAAATTCAACTTTTCACAATTTCCAAAATATAACTTTACAAATAGTTTTTAGAATTAAAGAAGACCAAAACTATTCACCAGGGGAAACTAGTGTCGATGGGTGACTTAGACATATGGTTGGAAACCATACGCCAGTCACGCCACCATCACAAGGAGTACTCTAGGGTAATGTCCCAAGCTCTACGTGGCTATCCAGACCATGAGATCTCACAGAGGTCACTTTCCTGGCTCCCATTTCATTTCCCAATACCAAAAAAACCATAAGAATAAATAGACATCGATAAACCTGAACATCCCATGGTTACGTGAGGTTTGGAACAGACAAGCATTCATGACATCCTTCTCATCTGTATGCCTCGAGTCCCAACAATTCTACTCCTTTTACCATGACAACCCCAAATAACAATGGGCGCTCTAAAAAACTTGGTCTGCTCAAGATCCAACCTTCCTCTGATGCAATTTTTTTACAAACCAACACGGGTCGACCCTAGACCAGTCACCCGAGCCGATCCGCAGCAAGGCCCGAGAGGCGTTCTCGATCCTCTCGTGTTGGCGATAAGTGAAAGGGAATCAATAGAGGACAAAATGGAACAATTTCTCCCAATGAAAATAAATAAATCAGTGGAAATAAAATAGAACAACAAAAAAAATGACACAAAAAATGAAGAACAACCAAGAACAACAAACTAACCTGATCATGACCAAAACTCCTCGTAACCCCAAGAGTTGCTCACTAATCCACAACCAACTCTCGCCCACGGAAAGCCAGCTCAAGTTGAACCTTCTATAGAAACTAAAAATAGGAAAACATTATAGGCATGAGTATTGAAACTCAGTAGGCATTCCCAAAAAACTATCCCCAAAGCACTACCTTTAAATAAGGAATTTACTAATTCTACGTTTGAACTAAATTATATAAAATATGTGTTTCCACACACACTTTCATTTCTAAAATAAATAATAGTCTATTGCCCTTTTTAATATAAAAACATGTTTAATGTTTGAAAGAAAAAGTTTCATTACATTTTAAAACATTTTCGCGAACAATTTAAAATCTAAAAGTTTAGTTGTTAGTCAAGAGGAAAACCACACAAAACACACAATAAGGGAAATGAGAATGTAGAAAATTGGATCGGCAACCAAACTAGGCCTCTTAATCATCTGCCACGTCCAAATAAGTACTAAATAAAATATTGGTCCAACCTAGGAGCTCGTGAAAAATCCATAACATACTATACGTGTGACTCATCTTGAAGGCACTCCTACTCTTGATGATGTAATAATACCCAAACGCTCGGTGTTTCCCTACCTGGCCTAACGTAGGGGCCCAATCCCCTAAGAGAGCAAAGAATGTACTAAGGGCCACTAGCCAGTGCGTATTCTGAACCAGTGCCACAATCGTTCAAAGAAGATTCACTTATTATGCTAGGTTTACATGTCAACACGTGTAATATAAAGGGGCGAGTCAACAATGTCAATCAATAACCAGTCACGATGCACAAACATCACACAAAAAACTCATTAAATCAACATACATAAAAAGATCACCCCTGAGTCACCCTGATGAATGTTTTTCAAAATAATTTATTTTATCAATGTTCCAAATGGGCCTTATGCAAATTTTAAAAGAAACATTATTTCTCAAGAAAAACAAAAACATTTCCTTACGCATTAGAAGAAAATAGTTACCAACAAACCAGAACCACACATGAAAATATGTGAATTATGTTCAAAGGCTAAATGGGCATCCTTTTACTATTGTGTGTCAATTAATCATGGAAATAATTCAAGTGTCGTATATAAAATAATCAAATTCGTTTACATCAATAAATTGTTCCAAAATTAATTATCTAATACAATTTATCATTTTTTAAAAATCAATGAAATATCAAGAAATTAATAAATTCTAATACAATTTGTCTCGCAATGGCGCATAAGCATGCACAAGTCGTTGATTGCAGTATCGTGGGTTTTTCATGCAGACACGCTGCAACAACCGCACAACAACTGAAAACATATAAACATGGACTTAGCACATGAGACTCAGCCCAATTGGTGAGGAATCTCTAGGTTCATCCAAGAGACCTGAGATCAAATTCGGGTGGAGTCATATTTCTAGGTACTGTATCAGTACTGTAGCAGGTTCTGTGCAGTACTATAGCAAGCACTGTAGTAGTACTATAGCGGGAATTGTTCAGTACTGTAGTAGCCGGAACTATTCATCCATATGGGCGTTCGGGCCACCGGTTTGGTCCTCGGGTCCTGCAAGGCTTTCGGGCCACCCAAGGCCTTTGGGCCATTTTATTTTCAAGGCCTTCGGGCCAATTTAAGGCCATAGGGCCACCCCGAGGCCTTCAGGACACATGAATGTAGGCCCCAAACACACTACAAAAAATGAGCATCCCTGGAAGAAGATTCAGAGTAGGTGCACTCACCAGAGCAGCGCCAAATGGATTGTCAGAATGAGAGGGTATGGTTATGTCGTCGTTACCAGCCTATGCTTGCATGGGAAGCCTAGACAGAAGATCATGCAAAGTTGGAGAGATACTATCAGGATGCAGATGCTGGGGACAGGAATTTCTTTATAGATAGTCTGGTTGAATTCCCTAAGACCTTCAGGTCATGTAATTTCCTAAGCCTATGGGCCATGTAATCTCTGAGCCTATGGGCCTTGTAAGGGTTCCCCCTCATCCCTTGAAAGGGGGGTTATCAAAAATCAATAAAAATGAAGGCCGTCGGACCATTCAGGAAAAAATGTGGACTTAAAACAATCCAAACGAACAAACAGTGAAAAATAACCAACTCGCCATTTTTTCAAAACAGAACTCGCACCATCTAATTAAACAAAGTCAATTATTCTTAAAAAAAAGACTGAATTTGCATCAAGTTAACTAAACACAACACTTGTTAAAGTAATTATCTAACACTTAAGAAAGGATAGGGAAAACCTCACCTCAATACAAAGACGTGATCAACCAGCGGGGTCGTGTGACCACCAAAAAGGGGCGGAGCGCACCAGTAGGGACTGATACTGGCCAAAAATGAGTGTGCGATGCACCAGCGGGGACTGGACGGAGCAGCAAAGGAAGGATGATGTCGGCAACTCGGAAAGAGGGCGTGCAGTGGCTGCCAGAAAGTGCAACAAGGGGGTTTCGATGCACCATGCAATGACTGGGGAATATAAAACGGGTCACAAAGGGATTGAGCGGCTGGACAGTAGGTCCGTGGGGTGGCACACTACTGGGCCAGAGGCATGCGTGACCGATACGGCTGTTGGGTGCTGGCGGAAGGGGTTGGTGGTTGGTTCAGCGAAGGGGGACATCTTCGGGGTGGTGCGCCACTGCCAGCCGATCGAAGAAGGGGAGGGGACTGCATCCAAGGAATGCTCATAGGAAAAGGGAGGTGCTTCGATGGGGTGAGATTGCATCTGGTGTGTTACGCAGCTTCGTTTCAGACGGTGGGAGCTAGATAAAGTTGGGTTCTAATGATTGAGGCAGAGAAAGTGGATAGGGGGTGGTCTGTGGAGGAGGGAGTTAGAGTGGTGATCACTGGAAGAAAGTGGGTGCCAGCTGGGTGGTGCAGGCAGCAGCCAGACAGTGGATGGGAGGCAGGTGGCTCGGTGTTGGAGATGGAGCGGGGAAGGGAATCTGGGGAGGGGTTGGGTGACTCGTCCGGTTAGAGGTGGAAGGCTGACAAGAGGGCACCGGTAGGAGGGTGTAATGCGGTGTAGGGCGGGAGAAGCCGACAGAAGGTGTAGCAGCAAGGCGGAGGCAGGTTCGAGCAGGAGGAGGTCAGACGAGTTTGGGGGTGCGCTACACTGCTAGAAGAGGGAGACAGTGAAGATGGATTGTGTCAAACTACTTCTTGCACGTAGGAGGGTCGCATTATGGTGAAGGGAGAGATGGGAGAGGGTGCGACATGTAGGGAAATGAGGGAAAGACCAGGAGAGAGGACGCGCTAGGGTTAGGAAAGAGATAGAAATAAAAGAAATAAGACAAAATAAACAAGATAATAATATTGTTATCCATAGTAATAATAATAATAATAACTTTAGTCCATAATAATAATAATAATAATAATATCAATAATAATAATTATAATAAATGTAATCTATAATAATAATAACACTAATAACAATAATATTAATAATACAAATAATAATAATAAAAACAACTTTATTAATAATATAAAAATGATAAAAATATTAGCTTTAATAATAACAACTATTTAATAATAAGATAACATTATTATACATGAAAAATAATATTATCATTACTACGGTGAGTTATATCTTTAAATAAATTTTAATTTTTCTACTCATTCAATTCATTTTCATTTGGCAGATTCAAATACTGCAACCGCGCAGGTGCTGGGGCTAATCGCATGGCCCCTGCTAGTTATGCAGTGCTCGCGCACCATCCCAAATATTAATAATAATTATAGTAATCCTAATAATAGTAATAATTATACTAATAATAGTAATCAAAATGACAAAAATAAAAAATAATAATAGTATCCACATCATCTTAATAATAATAAAATTATTAACAGCAATAAAAATTATAAAAGATTCTACAAATTACAAAAAAAATACCAATTTTATTTATTTATTTATAAATATTTTTTTAAGGAAAACAGGTCTCACAGTTTCCTAGGTGAATCTACGTGGGTTTCTAGAACACGCTCCACCTATACGCCCAATGACTTCCAACCCAAATGTGCATTTGTTTATCATAAACTCAAGATTTTTGTTCAGGATTCAACCCAAACCTCAACAAAATTTTAAAAACCGAAGGAAATAATAAAATAAATTAATTAGATAGGTCAGGGTGTGACCACCATTGAACTGAACAGGTCTCAATGATATAATGATTTTTGTATCTCTATTTATCCAATTAGTTATGGTCATGTCTCCACCATACTCCAAAAAGTAGAGCTTCATTACTTTCAGACACCCTTCACTCTTATCAATCATTTAAACTGGTCATCCCTTGACCCAAACACTTGAGCCATTTATTATTTCACTATACTCAATTTCACATGAAAAATGATTGTATATAACTCACTATACCAAATTCCACTGAAACTTTAACAACCTATGGCATCAACTTGTTCTTCCATGGTAATGATGGTGTCCTAACTAGGTGAAACCAAAGAAACTCATGTTTTGTGTAATCAAAATACTAATGACCAAAGTCACTAGTTTGTTTTATACTTTCATCCACTTGGAGTTAAAATTAAGTATATTATAATAATTTATACCCTATATTCACAATCCCACACTTGAGACTTCATCAATCACATGAATCCTTACCTCATTGAACATTTCATAACAATCCTCTAATAGTGTTAACATACTTTAATTATAATAACTACATAATTAAATTTATTTAATTATATATTTGTAAGTTACTGAATGCACTAATATCATTGGATGTCATAGATTGATACCCAAATCTTATTATTTATGGCTAACTAGACAAATCTCACTTTCCCATACCCAAAGCCAACATGAAACCTCAAACACCATTTGATAAGGTTCCCCATATACATCACTACTGATTTTCACTATTATTCACCTGAGATGAGGGTCTATTCCTTAATAAATTGATGAATTGATCCCCATTATTGGTTTTACCTTATCATCTTTTAATAAAAACTTATTTTATAAAATCCATAATAAGTAAAATCTTGGCTAACCTACGTGAACCAAATCAATATTTCTCATTCTAGGGTTTAAATATTTCATAGTGAATCACTCTACCACTATCCAATATTAAATATGTTCAATAACACAACACCTTAATACTAAAAACACACATCATGTCAAAAACCTCTAGTTGATTCCATGAAACACTAATGTTACTAAATTATATAGACACTATACTTCCCTATGATATGTCCAATAATTATAATCTATGTCCCACTCTATCATGGTTTGGAAACTCCTTTAGTTCATTGGTGTTTGATAGAACTTATCGGTTATCTTGACACATCTTATATTCATAATGAGTCCATGCCTTACACCAACATGAGTTAACTAGTTTATTTTAACTATGACTCACATTACCCCTTACCATCAGACAATAACACTATATAGATTTCATCTCCCACAAAATCACATCTCATTGCATTTTTACACTCAGATCAGTCTACATTCATCTATCCCATATAAAATGTATATTTTTTTAAAAACACAATTTCTCAACTCCATGGTAAGTGAAGATCTGAAAAACCAATATCTAAATGGTTTTTAAAAATTACCAATAGTTATAGATTTCTATCCATGAGAAGTCATATTCTCTTTCATTAATTTTTTATTCAATCCAACCCACTCCATTAAGAGTCATATACCACTAATCTTAGGCTCACATGATTAATTTGATTTTGATTAATCTCATGTATACTAATTGCATTATCTCAAGAAACACTAATTTTGTTTCAATTATCATATGTACTCAAGGAACTAAAATATTTAGGTCAATCACTTGACCACACTTCTTGACCATGACTTCCTCATCACATGAATCATATACCTATACTTTAAAAACTATATAATATTGAGTAAAATACACAAACTAACATTATTTAAAGGGATATACTCAATTTAATGCATCATCATATTGTCAAATTATGAAATGTTACAATACATCTTGAGAATAAATACGAAAATCACTTTATTACTCTCCTAACAATCACCTGTTTTGAGTCATACCTCATCATCACATTAACATCTCATTTGATTCTTTTTCCACACACCTCTTTTAAGTCACAAATAAAAAAGATACTACATGATTTATTTCTCTCATAACTCAAGAAATTTCTTACCAATAAACCTATACTAGAGTTCTCACTTACATCAATATATCTTCATACCCATACTAGCCACACTATGGTTGGTCAAGGTCACACTGATGTACATACCACAATGAGATCACTATAAAATTAAAAGTATCATAAGGTTCATCATAATTAGTATCAATTAATTAATTTTCCACCAATAATTTGTCTAAGAAAATAAAAAATATGTTATTTTTATGGTTTAATTATCCAAAACCAATTTTTAAAACATTTTTCAATCACACACATATATGAACCTATCATGTGAACTTACGTACCAACTATGATTTTTGAGAATACAACTATTTTTACCAATATCCATGAGTATAACATTAAATAAATAACTGTAAATATCACACTTTATAAAAAATAAATCATTTATAATAATGAGAGGTAATAAAAACAATATCAATGCCCCTGTAACTTGGATCCCCTCCCCTATACTTGTGCTATCTAGAAATAAGTATGGAATACAAATTTGAGTTTTTACTAGTCTTACCTTTATCCATCAATCCTGAATAAATAAATAAGATAAGATAACTAGTTTGATACCATTTTATAATATAGTGACCTAGTTCCCCATCTACTAACCTAAGTTAGAATGCCACATAACCTTAGGAATGAATCCTTGTAGGTAAGTGGATATCGACTAGTGGTGAGGATCAACTAATATATCATGGGGAGTCTATTCCCTCAATATTATAAGCATATAATATTGGATAAATAATATAAATATACAATAACAGATATGAACATCAATGATATATGGAATCATAGTCTAAGGAAAAGTATAAAAAATACTAAACATTGTTTTATACAGAATATATCCATGGAGTATCATATAAGTCATATATAGAAACATTCCACCCATAGGTCAATATTATACATGACATATCCAAAAGAAAAAATAATAATAAGTCACGGCCACACTAGACCTTTGTGTTATTAGAGTTGGTTCCCTAGAACCAACCTTTGTATACTTTATGATAATCTATTTTAATGGTTTTGAATATTACTAAACTTCTTATCACATCATTATTTATCTTTTGCATGACATGGAATGTGATAATTTCATAAGTGTAGTTATCACATTGAAAGGTTATAATATTTCCCCACTGTGATGAGAACCTAGAAGTTCCATGACAATATTGCTAAATATATATTCTATAGATTGATTTTTAGAAAGTCAAAGAAAGAGACATCAATCGCATAGGTTGATTTCACCAACATGCAACCATCTTGATTAGAGATATCATGATAAAGGGATTATATTACACATTAATATTTTGTATTATGTATTATTTCATTGAGACATTAGCTTCTTTGTCTATGGGTTCCTTGGCGTGTTGCAAGATGTTAACTCCAGACTTTAGGTTTCTTTGCCTAATTCCACTGAGAAAGAGGCCTAGTGGGTCACACACTAATTGTATTTAGAATCTAAGTTAAATAATATTTTATTATTTATAATTTATCATGTTGAATAAATATTATTCCCACATATGGTTTAATAATTATTCGTGATTTTTTTATTTCATATATCCAATAACCAGTTATTCGAGAGAATATTATGTGATCGAAATATTTATTTTCTATTTATTTAATATAATATTTATTTATTTATTGTAAAATAATTAAGTGATATTTATTTATTACATAAACAATCATTATTCAATTCTCGATAAATATTATGGAGGAATGGAGGATCAAGTTTAAAGTTCTAGTGAGAATATAATATATACTGAATATTATTTGAATAAATAATATTTAATTTTAATTTTCAATTTTAGTTCATGTCAAGAAATAATTATATTATTATTATTATAGACATGAGATTCCATGAGGATTAAATAAATAATTAATTTCACTTTATAAATTAATTATTTCAAACCTTAGCATTATATAATCCCAATTGTTTTATTTTTCTAAGACATCCATTTTTTGTGCACAACAACATCCAGAGATAATCCACTCAAGCACTAGAGATTTCCCTCTCCAAGAACGCTCCCAAGAACAAAGAGTGATCTTCCTCCACCTTCCACTCTCTATTCTAGAGAGAGTAATGATTATCCTTTAGACGTGATTCTCATGGAGATCAAAGGCGAACACCACAAGAGATAGGATATACCATGCTGGCACCTGAAGATTCATATGGTGATGTTCAAAGATTCTTGGACCATGTGTGGATCATAACTATAGTGAATCTAATATTTATTCTTACAACAAAACAATGGTACAATGTATATCCATTTTCAGATCCATCAATAAAGAAATAATTTCACATCATGTAAATATTTAATTACATAAATTAATTTCAAATAATATGTGATGATCTTGTAATTTGGTTCCTGAAATTATCTATTGTATATATTCTTTGATTCAATTTCATTGGTCGTGGTGCTTATCATCATGTAAATCTCAGATTAATCATCAATCATGATAAAAAAGAGAAGCTGGACATGACTCATATAACACTTTAACTATTTCAAAAACTTATAAGTTGTATCAGAGGGAGTTTCATAATTATTTATAATTATTTAAATATCATTGATAGACTTATGCATTCATTATTTGATTTCAATCCTATTTTAATCGTTCTTCAATCTAAATTATGAAATATGTTTTCTTTCTCTTTGTTTCATGTAAATATAATCAAATCAATCAATTTTATGAATGAAATAAATTTGAAGATCTCATCTAGAGGTTCTGAGTGATCTGGACAGATAACACAAGAGTACACACTGTGTAACACAGAGGTACATGTCGTGGACTAGTGTTTAATTCACAAAAAATTAATTTATAATTAATTCAAGTTGTCTTCATTAATTACAAGTGGTGAATTTAATTATACACTACTTATTGGTCAGGCCATCCTATCACACATTCATCCAGAGTAAATTTTGTGTAACCTCAATACACAATGTGTATTCCCTTAATTACAGACAGGCTGTGTATTATCTTACATGACCTACATGACCAGTGGCCATGTAACATGGATACTAGATGTTTTTTATCCCATGTACATGTTGTGTAATCCAACATTTTCCATATAATGGCTACATGTCAAGTCTCTAAGCATGTTCCATAGATAGAAGGTGAGAAATAATACACATTGCATAGCTCCAATGTACAGGTCATGTACTTTAACAAAATTATGTATAATTGAAATTTAATTTATTATACATTGAAAACCTTATCCAAACATAATTTTTTGTGGTCATTAAGATGACAGGACACACCATATGATGTTTATTATATATAAATATATCTAATTAATTTTTGTATAATGTTAAAATATACAAATCATTTATAATTTGTATTACAGTCATTACTCTATATGAATTGAATCATAATACACTATATAAATAGCATGTAAATTGTATGATAATTAAGTTGATAGTATACATTATGAAATTATATTATTATGTCATTTATGCCACATGTTATAAGAGCAAACCATATATGAGTATAATAAATGTTGGGTAGCTTGGATTGGTACTCGCCATGTTAACCTCAAGTTACATTTTTGTACACTAGTGATTTTAAATAAATTTAATTATTTTTTTAAAAAATATATTTAATCAGTATCTCAAGGAAATTAGGATGAGGATTAAGATAAAATAATTTAATTAAAGAAGATAATTAGTTGATTCGAGCAATATTTACCTTAAATAAAAATGATTAGAATAGAATGATAATTTTATTAAAAGATTAATTTACTAAATAAATATGGATGATCATGAGCCTTGAAAAGACCTTATTATATGATTGGTTTCATTTAATTTGTTATTAAATTATATTATTTCCATGTGTTTCATCTCTCCTATCATTAGGTAAAGGCAATACCTTCCCATGGTTTCATTTAGGTAAACCCCTTACCGATCCTATGATTCCCCTCAACTATGTGTGAGTAAAATAATATAAAATGGATGGAGCTCCCAAGTTATTGGAGGAATTTCAGGTGTGGAGTCAAGGTGAAACCAATCCAAGAGAGATACATAAGTGGATAGGTGGAACGCTGCAACATGAACCACAAATGGATCAAAGTGTTTTCCCTCTAGGATGATGGTTAGGTTATCTTCTTCTAGTTAATCTAACCCTTAGAAAAAGATCATGACCATACCACTTTTTTTTTCAAGTTTCATGGTTATTTCATTATGGATGTTTTATCTCCATCACATGAATTAATGAATTGATAAGAATCCAAGATATAATTAAATAAATTGTCTTATGAATTAATATTATCTAAGACGTGATTAATCAATTATATAATTTCACTTAAAATTAATAAGAATGTAATACATAAAATAATTTTAAATTTATGCATAAATATAAAATCCCTTAATTATATATATTAATTCAGTATAGACTTCCACTTCTTCAGTTAAAATAAAACCATAGTTCAAAGTTCTTGACAAGCCTAAGTTGGGTTACTTTTAATTATCAAGGAATTAAAACATGAATTTTTGGGTTGACTTAACATAGTACACATCAAGGGTTAACTACCAACATAAGACCTAGTGTGATTAAGAGTTAAAGGTTGAGAAAATCTAATTTAAGGATTTCATGATCGGGGAGTTCGCTCAACAGATAAAGGAAATGTGAGTTGTTAATGTAGTTGGCATTTTAATACCTACCTAAAACCCTTCAAATTACTTGACCATACAAATTTGACGTGAAGAGAAGGGTAATATATAGAGTTTCTACTAGAATATCCAATAAATAAGATATTATAAAGACAACAGTGAGGGATATTTTGTTTCGATAAAATATTAGGAGATCAATAAATATAATATTTATTTATTTTTCTAAATTTTATCTGATAAAGTACTAAAACTCTACTTAACTTATTTGTATAACATAAATAAATATGACTTCAAACATATCACTATGGTTCATACTTGAGAAGGATAACCTCCTCACCAGCACGAATTTTCAATATTGACAAAAATTCTTATAGGTTATCATATGCCATGAAAAGAAATTGTATGTGTTAGAAGAACCTATTTTTGATGCTTCTAGTAATGATGCAAGTGAGGAAGAGTTTTCTCTCTGTGAGAAACATTTGAACAATAGTGCAGATGTTCATTGTTTCATGTTATCATCCATGAACAATTAGATTTTGAATTAGCATGAGGACATGGATGTGTATATCATGATGCATCACCTTTAGAATATCTGTCAAGATAAGGTGATAAAACAGAGATATGAGATCTCTAATACTCTTTTTATAACTAAAATTGGGTAGGTAGCGCCATTTGGGCCTCATTTAGTCAATCTTATGAGCTATATTGAATTCTTATAAATCTTAGGGATTAAAATACCATATGATTTGTGCATAGATCTTATACTTTCCTCACTATTCAAGACCTTATCAATTTTTATTATTAATTATAACATGAGAAATAGTGATAAGAGTATTTCATAACTTATTACTATGATTCCCCAAGTGGATAAGGGTATAGCACCTGAAAAACATGTATTCCTTATAGTGAATATAAAAAGGAAGAATAAGGAGAAGAGTCCCATGAATCATAACAAGTTTAAATATCCCATGAATTTTCCTTCCAAGAAGAGTAATATCTATAGGTAGGGAAAGGAAAAGGAGGCAGTATGTTTTTCATGTGGTAAGTAAGGTCAATGGATGAAGAACAACACCCATATTTAAGGGGAAGATAAAATTATATTCATTTTTTGAGTGTAATATTTCAATATCTACACATTAGGTATTAGATATAGTTTATGGTTCTCACATCTATATTCAAATAAAGGAACCAGGTAGATTCTGAAAGATTATTAAAGGAGAGATGGATTTACGATCTACCAATGGTATGAGGCTATCTGCTTTATCCATTGGTGACTACCACATTTCATAGCCAAGAGGAATGATATTAGTTTTAATAGATTGTTTTTATGTACCAAATAATACCAAGAACATGATTTCTGTATCATTCCAAGATGAAAATGGATTTATTTTCATGTTTTGAAAAAAATTCTTTTATAAATACAACTTATGTTATGGTACGGAACATTAAAATAAAAACATTTATGAGTTGAATTATGAAAATCAAGTATTAGAAATAGATAATGAATCATGTTCACACGACGCATATAACACCCAGTTATGGCATCACTATCTTGGTTATGTAAATGAGAAATATGTGAAAAAGATCTATTAAGATGGTTATTTATGCTCTTTTAAGATAAAAACAATTGAAATATGTCATGATTTTTTATAAGAAAAAATCACCAAAACACCATATGGTAGTCTAGGTGAAAGGTCACTAGATCTTTTAGGATTGGTACACCCTAATTTGTGTAGACTGTTTCCAATACAATATAGAGGTGGGTAATCTTAATTCATAATTTTTGTTGATAACTTTAGTAGATATAGTTATGTATATTGATTTATTATAAGTCCGGGTCTTTTGATAAATTATAAGAATTCAAAAATGGAGTAGAGAATTAAAATGGAAATAAGATAAAGAATCTTTGATCATAATGAGGTGGTGAATATCATAACCAAGTGTTTTTTGACTTTTTATAGGATTTTGGGATTCTATCTCAACTCACTCCACCTTACACACTAAAGTGGGATAGTGTTAATGAATGGAGGAAATGTACCTTGCTCAATATAGTAAGGTCTATGATGAGTGATGGAGATCTTTCATAATCCTTTTGGGGATATTCATTACAAAATAAGGCATAAACACTAAAATTTGTACCAAATAAAGTGAAAAATGGATTTCCCTTTGAGTTATGGAGTGAAAAGAAACTCATTTTGTCACATACATGTGTATGGGATTGAAAGCATTTTGTTAATTATTTTTAAGAAACAAACTAGCACCTGGGGAATAAATTATATCTTTATAGGTTATCATAAGGAAACAAAGGGATACTATATATAAAACCCCTCAGAAAAGAAAGTGATTGTTGTTATACAAGTCATATTTCTTGAGAGGGAGAAAATACTCAAAAGAGATAGTAGGTGAAATATTGAATTTGAGGAAGTTAATGCTCTACATATACAAGAGTTGGTACAAGAAAAAATTATATAGGTCTATATGGAAGAAAAAGTTCCTGAAACCCAAGTACTTTATAAGAGTATAAGAGAGGTAATAGAACTATAGAGATGTTTTTTTCTAGTAATTAGAGATAGTGAATCATTATTGGTTGATAATGATGAACCTCTACCATAAAAATATGTGTAGAAATATCAGAATCTGCAAGATAGAAAGAAGAAATGAATTCTAAAATGGATTCTATATATCAAAACCATGTTTGGGTTCTGTTCACTGTGTGAGTTGATGTAAATCCCATATGTCTAAAATGGGAATTCAAGAGAAAACTGGATGTGAAGTCAAGGTAAATATCTATAAAGCAATTCTAGTGGCTAAAGGGTTTAAACAGTGTTAAGTACTTGACCATGATAAAACCTTTTAACTAGTTTCTATACTAAAATCCATCATAATTATACTTTTTGTTTCAGCTTACTATAACTATGAAATTTGGATGATGGATGTCAAAATAGATTTCGTTAATGCGAACCTTCAAGAAAATGTATATAAGACACAATGAGAAGGTTTTATGACTCCAGGTCATGCCAAAAGGATTTGTAAATTTCTAAGATTCATTTATGGATTGATCCAAGCATCTAGGTCATGGAAAATTTGATTCGATAAAGCTATTAAATAATTTGTTTTCATTTATAATGAATGTGGTCCATGTGTTTACAAGAATTTTATTAGGAATGAGGTCATTATACTAATAGTATATATTGATGATATATTACTCATTAAAAATTTTATACTAGTCTTATAGTCTTCTAAGGACTAGATAAACAATTTTTTATCCATGATGGACTTAGTTTAAGTAGCCTATATTCTAGGGATCAAGATCATCTGTGATATATCTAAGAGGTTTCTTATACTTATACAAAGTACATATATTTACCAGATACTAAAGAGATTTAGTATTGAACACTCTAATAGGGTATTGGTTTTATTGTCACATGGTATACATATTTCTATGAAAATGTGTCCTCAGACACAACAAGGTAAAGATAGATTGAGTAAGATCCCATAATCTTCCGTGATAGGATGAATCATGTATGAAATTTTATGTACTAGACTAGATGTTTCCTATGAATTGAGCATGGTAAGAAGATACAAATATTATCTAAGAGAATAGAATTGATTTTCTATTAAGGTTATCCTTGATTATCTGAGAAGAAATAAGTATATGTTCTTGGTGTTTGGAGGAGATGAGGAGATGGTCATTATGGGTTATACTGATTCTATTTTTTGAACCAATCAAAAAGATCTAAATTTGTAGTCAAGATGTGTTTTCTATCTCAATGGAGAATCTATGATCTATAAGAGTTCAAAATAGATAGTTTTTGTTGATTATATAGTGGATTCCAATTATATATCATCTTGTGATGAAACCAAGGAATCCATTTGGATATGGAAATTTTTCTAGGAGAATGAAGTGATACCTTATAGTAAAGACCCTATCATAGTGTATTGTGATAATACTACAGTTGTGGATCCTGAAAAAGATCCAATGTCACACCAATGGATAAGGTACATACTTTTGAAGTGTCACATATTGAGGTATTTTTATCAAAGGGGTGAATCTTTAGTAATAAGTGTTCCTACAAAAGAAAACATGGTGGACCACTTAACCAAATGCCTATCTCAATATAAGCATGAGTATCATATGAGAGCTAGTAGACATAAGGATGTTAGCAGTTGTCTCTAGTGTAAGTGGGAGTCTATTGGATTTGGTGCACTAGAACCAAATTTTGTGTACTTTATTGTAACCAATCTTCATTGTTTTGAATATTAATAAACTTCTTATCACATCATGAATTTTATTTTACAAGAAATTGTATGCACTGATATCCTAAGAGTATCTATCACACTGAAAGGTTGTAGCAGTTCCCTGCAATGATGAGAACTTAGAAATTCCATGATTGTATTATTAAATATATGTTCTATAGACAGATGAAATAATTTGAGGAAACAAATGAAACATGCTATAAGGGGTGGAGAATCATAGTACTTTGAGGCACATTCTTAGGGTGTATTTCCTTGGTAATATCCAAGGTTGTATATTATGAGAATGAGATATACTAGTAGAAAATTCACATTTATTTTATTAATTGGATGTTTGTATATGTGAACATGTGTATTGATCCTTATAATTTAAGATTATTATTAATGATTTTTATAAGTCACGTACTTTGATGTGTTGATGAAAACTATGATGATATATGTTCAGGTCAATGTATGATATGTTGGGTACATCATGAGTAATGTTTCATTAATTGATAATGCAAGAAAGGATTTTTCCCTTCTGTTCTTTAATGGATGTTAAAATCTCATGACATTGGATTAAAATGATATATCCTAAATAAATCCATATCCATGGTGTTCTATAGTAAATTTTGATTTTTATAAAGTCAAAGAAAGATACATCCATCACAGATCTTGATGGAACCAACATACAACCTACTTGATTAGAGATTCCATAAAAAAGGGAATATATTATAAATTAAGCATCTATATGAGGTATTATTTCATTAAGGTATTAACTTCTTTCTATATGGTTTCCTTGGTGTTTTTCTAGACACTAACCTTGTACTTTAGTTTTCTTCACCGAATTCCACTGAGAAAAAGGCCTAGAGAATCACACAATAAGTGTATCCCGAATCTCAGTTAAGTAATATATTATTATTTATTAAGGTTGAATAAATATTATTCCCACACATGGTTTGATAATTATTCATGAGATCTTGATCGCATATATTTCATCACAAGTTATTTGAGAGAATATTATGTGAGAGTAATATTTAATAAATATTTATTTTCTATTTAGTGAATATAATATTTATTTTGTTATTTGTGAATAATTTAGTGATATTTATTTGTTAAATAAATAGTCATTATTCAAGGACCAATAAATATTATGGAGGAATGGAGGACTGAGATTAATTTCTTAGTGAGAAAATAATATTATTTGAATATTATTTGAATAAATAATATTTAATTGCAATTTAAAAGGTTATTACATGTTATTAAATAATAATTATATTATTATCATAGATATGGGTTTCTTAGGGGATTAAATAAATAATAATGGTAAATTTTTCAATTATTTATTTATAACCCTAATGGTATATAAACCCAATTATATTATTTTCCAAGATAGCCAATTTTATTTTCATTGTGAAAAAACATCTGAAGAGAATCCCCTAAAGATATAGAGATTTCCATCTCTATGAATGATCCCAAGAATGGAGAGTGATCTTTCTCTACCTTCTACTATTGAGTCTATAGAGATCTAGGATAATCCTTTGGAAACGATTCACAAGTTGATCAAAGGAAAACAACATAAGAGATAGGATCTACCATGCTAACACATGGAGATTCCTAGAGTGACGTTTACAGATTCATGGACCATGTGTGGATCACCACTTGAGGGAATATAATATTTATTCTTACAACGCAATGATGTTATGATGTAGATCCTTTTTTAGATCCATCAATGAAGAAATAATTTTATGTAAGGAAATTATTTAGTTTAAATTAATTATAAATAATATGTGATGATTTTTTTCTTTGGTTCCAATGTTTATCGATTGTCTATATTATTTAATTAAACTACATTGATCATGGAATGTATAAACTTGTAAATTTAATATTAATCATTGATCATGGAAAAAAGAAAAGCTTTACAAGACCCATTTAATGCTTCCACTGCAACTAAAACCCACATGTGTTACATTTGTTCTATCTACACATCTCCATATATCCAACTCCAACTCAACCACCTAATTAAGGATGTTTCCCTAAAAATAATTCCAAAATTAAGATTTTAATGTCCACTAAGATGTATACATTGGGTGTGATCATAAAAATTGATAGGTAACCACCAACATTACCTTGATATAATTCATAACATATATTTATTTATATGTAAAATATGAAATAAAAGTGGTAAACAAACACATGAAACACCCGAGTAAAATAATTGGAGGATTCTATGGCCACCATGATGATTGAAACTACCTAATTAGGCCTAGTAATGTATTTTAGATATAAATTTTGAGGTTATAAGTTGGGATATTTTTTCTAATGTTATGGTGTCCCACTTCAAAACAGTTTTTCCACAATGTCACAACTGTTCCTCCTGTGGACGAGTTAGCATGTATGTATCTATCTTTAGAGTATGGTATAGTCATACTGATAATACTCTCATAATAATGCATTATTTTGTGTGTTTCTAAATCTTGGTAATAATCCTAATAGTAGGCCAAGTGTATTTATCCCCACAAGTGTTCACTCTAACAGTAAGCTCAATATACTCATTTATGTCCCCATAAATAGTCATTGATAGTATTCCCAATAGTAAGTCAACAATATCTAGACCCAAGAGATATCCCTCTAATAATAGGCTTGATATATAATCATAATATAATATCAACAAAATCTATCCCTGTGAGGGAATCCATTGATAGAAAACATGAAATACTAGTATTTTACCCCAAGGAAAATTCTTTGCAATGATCCTAGTAGTAGGCTAGGAGCAAACATACCTAGGAGTGATCCTTATCATCCTGGGTGGCATGTATATATAAATTCCTCTAGAATAATCCCCTTATATAAGGCTCAGTATAATCATATTTTACCACAGGTTTTGATCTTTATAATAGTAAAAATAATCATAATAGTCATGATATCCATCCTCCTTGTAGGTTTTCGGGATATCCTAGCCCTTTGAGACACCTTTCTAGATAGTAAGTTGGTGAAATCACTCAACTCCAAGAACTATCTTTCAGAATCACAAGTGGTATACATGAATCTATTCCCTTTTAAATTCCTTAAATATTATGGTTGGAATATCCATATCCATCCCTCAATTAGATGGATATGTCACATCAATAATAGAAATTTTAAAATAATAATAACAATCGTAATAACATGGACTCACATGTTGCCAATATCATAGACCATGGATAATAACACATTGCTCTGTGTACATTATGTATCCTGATTTATTGATTTACCAACTCTAAACTAATATAAACTATTTTATTAAATTTGTTGGATATCACAATACACTTAATTCAAATATTTTCCTTTTCATACATGGATCATAACTCTAAAAAATCATATCATAGTTAATAGGTCTCTTAATCTATTACTCACTAATCATGTACCATAATGTTGTGAGACAAAACTATCACCTTATGGATAGCCCAATATCCTACCCTTGGTAGGTCATCTCTCATAGATAATAATCCCACCCTTGTTTTATACTCTAGTCTTTTTTTAACTCCCAATTCACCTCTCAATTGATGATTTATCCTAATACCTCATCTATAACCCTTTCTATGCCCAACCCCCTTGGATTAACCACTCTATAGGTGGATAATATGATAGTATACCCTTGTTATATTCTGTCTAGTGATAGTATTAGACTATAAACTACCTCTCATAATAATCTAAGCCCAATTTTTTAGGTAAAACATCCCATTGAACCAAATTCCTTTGTAGTTTCCCAAGAGAACCTATTAATTAGATCAAATTTATTTCTTTTATATTAAGGTAATTTTATACATCATCACATGGGACCTTACTAGGTCACTCAAGTAAAAAAATGTGGATGATCTAAAACAACCCTAATTGGACACAACTATTTTCCACTTACCCATTTATACCTAATCAACTCTCATTTTTTCCCATTGCACCCGCATAACCCCACTTATATATGATACAATACATATAATTTCATATAATATAATGGAAATATTGGTACCATATACCTCGAATGGATTACCATATCTATCCAAGTTCATTACACTCATCCTCAATGTCTATTATCGCCTATCTCGTCAAAAAATGATTAATTATATATTATTTTTTAATTAAATTCATTTATATACATAATTTAATTAAATCTCATTGAGTAGTAGAGAATCACTAGAATCCCATGAAATGGAGTATATGTGGCTCATAGAAAACATTGATTCCCTCTATGAATGAGATCCCAAAATTCCTCATTCAATTCATCCATCAATTAAAATCAAAATTGATGAAAATTAAAGAATAATCAATATAGTGACTTACCTTTACTGAAATGATGATAAATTATGTTAAATAATCTTTATTGGCCCTCCTATATCTATTTCATTCAAAATCCCCATCAATATGAATGTGTGTCTTCATGACTTGATGAAATCCATTATTAAATCCCTAATCCAATATGCACATATCATATGAGAATAGAGATAAAGAGAAAGGAATAATAAAATGGAATATCTAACATTGGATCAATGAACCCATGCCACTTGGATCACTATGGATAAAATGTGAGGAAAGAGATGTAAATAGACGAATATGAAACAGCCGCCTCTCGTCCCACTTTATGGAAGAAGAAGAGATTGGGGGTTCTAAAATAGAACCTCCTGAAATTTAAAAAAAGCCTCCCACTTGAAGTGGGGGTTAAGGGTCACAATTTTACTCTCATTTGACCCTAATTCACACTTTTATGGGACACCAAGTCCTTGGGGATGGGACTAGTGGGACTATCCTACTTCCCCACTCTCTGAACTCCTAGTGGGATTCCACTTGGGTTTTAGTGGGATTTTTCTATAACCCACTACTCCCAATGCTCCCATGTTACAATAAAATTTCCACTCATTGTTTTTTTAATCCCATATATGTTCAAATACTTACTTAAAATACCAAGAGATAACAAAATTATCCGTATTTTAGTCTAATTCCAAAAAATTAAAATTCCTCTCAAATTCTTCTCTACTGGAATATGGTGCCTTCTAGTTCCACTAACACCTGACGGCATGGGTTATTAGAAATACCTCAAACATATCTTCTTCAAGTGGTTTAACTTTAGTCAAATACACTAATTTAACTTCTATACTATATTCCACTGATAGAAATTCATATATAATATGGATCTTATTTAAGATATCATGTTTTTCATTGTACATGAACTTTCAATACAATTCATTTGCTAGCACATAGCATAGTACCTTATGTGATTCTCTATACAGAGTATTTTTTACGATGTTATACTAATAAAAATATTAAAATATATACATTATCATATAATCAACATAGAATATTACATAATAAAGAAAATAAAATCTCTATGTATCATATGTTTTATCATCAAACATAGGAACTATAAGGCATTGTTCCATGATCAATAGATTGATATAAATAATTCTTCGAAGGTAATCAAGAAAAAATAATCAACATAGTAAATCTAAGTAATAAAATAAATTTTTAATTTTTAATAGTTTAAAATAAATAGAATGAACCAGAACTTTCAAATTTATTATTGAGAGGGAATGGCTAACACATTGAAATAGATCATCAGAGTATAACACTCTAATCCATCTATAATTACATAAAAATAATTTCCCACTTATTTTCATTCATATATTAAACTTTTAGTGCTAAAGGTATCTTTTAAACTCTTTATTGATTTATAATATCACTTAGATCACATTCATTCACAAGAAAATAAAACTATAAATATGTAAATAGGGAACAATATTTACTTGGATCACCCAATGTGGTCTATTAAAAAGGTGTGAGTGGATTTTGATTACTACTATCATGGTTCCACTAGAATCTCACTAATACTTGAAAATTTTAGATGTGAAATCTATCCAAGAATCACTAACTATTCATGTTATTCTCACTTTTACCATATAATAAATTAGTTATCTAAACATAAATACAAAAATATGATAAAGTTGTGTATGTTATAAATGTCACCCTTATAATGGTGCTCAATTATAGTTGAGTTTTTTGCCTCCTCTCAGGCCTTCTTTCCCTCATATAATCTATTATATAAAATTATTAAACTTTTTATCTTTACTTCATTGACACATTGTGTAACCCATATATAAAATAAAGTATTTATTGCTCTTTTATTTGGTAGATGATTCTAAAATATCATAGTGTATAACTTATCTTCTATTTTTTTATCCCCAAATCCCTCTCACCATATTCTTCAATTTATCATCCTCAATAAAATTCTATTATTGTAGATCTCTATATAATACCAACAATTATTATAGGTTTTTGAACCTCTTTACATAGACACTCAATGATCATGTATAATTATTCATTATGTTCTATATCCCTATAGATTTATTTATAGTCGTCATAAACCTTATCCATCATAGATCCATGCTCTTAATCTCCAATTAACAACACGTAAATGTAAATCTGGTAAACCTTGATCATAAAATCTTCTTCAAAATTCTCCAAAAATATTTTTTCTCATATATATATATATATATATATATATCTCATATGTCAATTTAGACAATTTAATACTTCATAAAACTTACCATATCATGTAACATCCAAGATCTATAAACAACACTTTTACATTTTTCAAATTCCATAAACAATAACCATTATAATTTCACACCGTCTCATCCAACATTTTTTATAGTTCAAAACCAATTTTTATTAACTTAATTATATATGGAAATTTTAAAATTATAATCTCCTTATGTGTCACCATATAGATCAATATATCATTTGTATACTCATGATCATCTCTTTTTTAGCTTATCACTCAGTCTTTTACATTCAATACACGTTAATGTTTTATATAGTACTTGGATTTTCAATCTCTTCATTTGAAAACATTTATAATATTATGATTAATGAATACATCAACTATACTTTATAATTTTCACCTCAAAATAGCTCACCCTTCAACTCATCCAACATTATAAATATAATGTTTTTAGTGAAATATATAATTTCAATACATCATTACTTTTTTCTATAACATGTATAATGTTCTCTTGTTATGATTTTTTTAAAAATTAATTGGGATAATTTGTAGGATTTTTCATTACCCATGTTACCCAATAATCACTTGTTGTGGCTACCTATATCCACCTTTGAGACTCTTTTGCGCAATGTAACCTCTCTATAATTATTCTTTTTAAAAAATTCCTCTTCTATTTTCTTTCACTATCCATTATTATAAAATTTTTCTTATTAAAATATATAAAATTACTTACATGAAAAAAATTATCATTTATTTCATGATGTTATAGCCAAAACATTGTTCACATTATCTTGTTCACTTGATAAATACTTCGCATTTTCCTTTGTTGTGGCCTTTAAATTGTTCTGTTGTCATCTATATTACGATTCATTATCTTTTTTGTGGCCCAATTTAGATAATATTTCTATATAGGAATTAAAAATGTGTGGGTTGTTATTAAATAATACAGGACCATATGGGTTAGGCCAATTTCTGGCTATTTCCATTTTGGTCTATTTTTAATATATACTGAAATATATAAGACTATCCCATTTTTCATATGGGAAGGGAAATATTTTTATATATATTTATAAATATATTTTATGTTTTTGTTTGTTTAAAATGAATACAATTAGATTAATATCCTAAGTCAATTGGTAGTATCTCCTGGTTTATTCCTACATGATGCAGGTTCAAACCACCCCCATTGAAATTTTAACCGTATCCTCACCCTTATTTGATTAAATTACACATAAAAGGGGTAAATAATTACATGTTTTTTAAATGAAACATTGTTATTGGTTATGGTAACCCCCATGAATGGTAACTAAAAAAATTAGAGAACATTATCGTCTAGTTCTAAAAATTAAAAACAAACTCAGGCCTGTGGGTCATCCTATAACTGTATAGAAACAAATCGCATAGATATGATACCATTTTGAAATAAATATTTAGAAATATTTATAAAATAGAAAAAATATGATCTGGCCCACATAATATCAATGATCTTTAAAATAAATCACATGGTCCTAGTCCTATTTTGGATTTTTCTATTTTTATCCTTGAATCAGACATATCCCACTATAGCACCTCAATGATTCTCATGTTATACTCCATATCAAATGTACTTCTTTCTACCAACCTCAAAATTCTCCTATATAAATCTGTTTCATCTCATATACCTTTAAGAAACAAGGAAATATTTTTCACATAGTCTTATTCTCCATTTCAATCACTGAAAAAACCATCATGGGCTTCACCTATCATGTATCATTCTTTATCAATAAATATCTCGATTAATCCACTGTTAATCCTTGTAAATCTCAAAATTTGGAAAGAAATAAAACCTATAATCATCTTACTTTCTATTTATAAATATCTAGTTCTGATGAAGACCATTTTAATGAACAATATATTCACTCATCCAAATTTTTAGTGTGTTTTGATACTATCATTTTCCATAGTAAATGTCATCGAATGTTTTTCCCCTTTGATGACCTATAATTGCGATTATGCATATCAGGATTCTTCTAATGTTGGATAAATTAAAAACATGTTTAAAATCATGATATGTTTCATAGATAAAACTTATTAACATGAGTTAATAATCCAAATTCAGTTTATTTATTCTAAACATATTTAATATTATTCCAAAGAATTATCCTCTCTTTAAACAAGTCAACAATATCATTTAATCCATTGAAAACTACCCCATTTCAACCTCTAATATATAATATTATTACTATTTAAATCACTTCATATCTATTTAACTCATATTTTTAATTTAAACTCTACTTATTTAATTATAAATCATGAGTATCAATATATAATTTAGTGAAATTAAAAATCCATCAACCAACCACCATAAAAATGAGACACTTCCTTATATCTTCTCAAGTATTCATTATATTTATATTTATATCAACTTACTCATTATGATTTTATTATTATGAATTATAGTCCTTTAATATGTATAAATGATTTATTTTTATCATTATAGTGAGTTATTTATTCCCTTTCAACATCTTTATATGTTCATCGAAATGTTTCGATAATCTTCACCACTTTTTATCAACATATATTTATCATACTTTTATGTACATTCCTTGAATCCAAACATACACTAGATTTTCAATTTTACATATATATTCTATAAACTCATAAAGGGTGGAACTAAAACTGTCATATATCTTAATTTTATGATCATCATGGTTAATACAACTAATATCATTTATCTTTATTATATGATTATCTTCATGATTGTAAATCCTTCTCTATTGGTTGATATCTCCATCACTGGTTTTCCTTCATCATTATTGGTTGAAAAAAAATCCAATTACAATGATACATGGGTATAATAATCTCATTAAAATCATTGATTGATGATAAGGATATCTATATCCAAATATTTGGGGAGAAATAAAGAGGCTTCTTAACTAATTAATTAATCTTACTAATAGGAGTTCAATGCTTTATTTTTGAGACAATAGAATAAGATGTAACATATTGAATATTTATTCCTAATTATTATATATTTAACCAATATGTGATACTATTTTATCTTTTTAATACAATAATGTTCATTTTATAGTTTTTTAAAGATTCAATTATCTTTGGATTTACTTTAAAGGTGAGAACCAATTGGTTTTTGTTAAGCGGTCATCATCAACCACACATGATAAAGCTATTATATACAAGGTATGTCTTGATTATATTATTTAGAGATTATTATTTTCACTCTAAAAATGATCATGGTTACTGTGATTTATGTTTTTGTTTCATTTTATAATCTTATATTTCATTAAAACTCATCATTAGCATCCAAGTCATATTTAGTGAGGAATTGGAGAATCCTTAAATTTAAAAAAAATGAAAAATTAAAGAACGTAAAATATCATTTCCCAAGATATAATAATATATAGTGATATGTTGGTTATTTTACCTATGGTAAGATGTGTATTTATTTAGATAATTTATCATAGTAATGTATATAATGATATAGGATATCATTTTCTGGGGATCTAAAACCCTCGATCGCCAGAAGAAAACCTCCAAAAGTATCAAGAATGAAACAAAACTTTGGAACCTTAGTAACCAAAGGATCCTTAAACACCGATATAATAGAATGTAGGAAGTCAAAAAAAATCACCCAAAATCAACATGCCATAACAACATGCTCATGTACACTCAAGTAACAAAAACTCTTAGAAACAAAACATCCAAAATATAAATTAAAAAAAATAAATTTTTTTTACATAGTTCAAAATTTAAATTATACATACATGGGAGATTATTTGTAACATAAAAAGACTAAATATATGATTATCTTTAAATAAGTTAATGTTTTTATCACTTTCTTCACATGAAACATCGAAATAAAACAAAACCACAATATATTTAGATTAAAATATAAATATTGAGTATAACCATTAAAACATATTCATTTAATTAGAATAAAGAAATAAAATTAAACAATTGATGAAAAATATGTATATAGAAAATAAAGTATAATTTTAATATGAATGAAATTCAATTACTTTACCAAAAATTACAAATAAGATCTTTTATTGTTTAGAAAAGTATTTTTCTAAAAATTTCTTTTTTATGTGATATGCATTTCTATTTCAAGAAAAGTATAAATAATAATGATAAATTATATTTGATATTAATAATTTGTTAATAATAATTTATTTATTAAATTATATGAAATAAGAATAATAAAATTTAATACTTGAAAATTTCAATTTCCAATAAAATGGTTTTTCATTATATTTTTTGATTTTATTCCAAAATTAAATTTTATAATTTTATAATTTTAATTTTAAAATTTGAAAATAATTTTTCAATTTAGAATAAAAATATTATATTAAGATTAATTTTTTTATTTTTCTAAAATAATTTGTTTTAGGTGAATAGTGATAAAAACCAATTTTACAAAAAAAAACTGTCACTTTTATAACGTTATCATTTCACAAGAGTGACTTAAATTTTTTACAAACCATTTTATATAATATATATATATATATATTTATATTTATATGTAAAATAAATTATTTAATATTATTTTTTTATTTTTATAAAACAGATGTATATTGTTTTGGAAACATAAGTAATATTTCCTTCTAATAATTGTTTTTATTTCCTTATATTAAAAATTACTTTTAATCACTTGTAAAAATTAAATCTATAAAATTAGATTTTATATTTCATATCAGAATTTTAACATTATGTGATATGGTCAATTTTAATTTTGGGAATAAAATTATGTTTAATAAGATTAAAATTAATGACCATGATATTGGTAAAATTGTTATTTTCAAAGAATTTTTTATTAATATCATGTAATTTTTATCTAAAAATGAAATTATTATGTTTTAAATGATAAATATAATAATATTTTTAGAAAAAAAGTATATAATTACATTAGTTCTCATTTAATTGGTAACCCATGCTAAATAATATTAAGAACACATAATAGTTAGGAAAAAATTTTCTGTGAAAAAATTGATTTTATATATATATAATTTAAAATTTTAAAAGTTAATTTAATATTATTAAAAATTAATCAGATTAAATTTATAATAAATTTATGTTCATAACTCCAAAATTCGGTAATAGGGGTTATTTTATATTTTTAGTAAAACATAAATTACTTAGTTAAAATATAGTTCCCAAGGTAAAATAAAAAATGGTAAATACAAAAACCTTAGAAACAATGACTTCAAATTTGTTTAAAACATGTGTGAAAGTACATGGTTGAGTCTTTATCAAAACAATTTTATCCCATACTCTATCATTTTTAAATTTTAGATTATTTTATCCTTGAATTTTGAAATGATATCATGGAAAATTAAAGGGGTGTTGACAAAAGTTTCATTTTCTTCACTTATAAAAGGGGACACTTCTACCCCATCATTCCACACCCATAACTTAAAATTAATTCCTGAGACTCTACAATTTTATCTTAATATAATCCTTTACCATGTTAATAATCCTCCTATCTCAATTATTTATCCTAATACCCTCATTTATAAGGATACTTTCAAGAGAAAGTTCAATGTCTGAAAGTGAGTATTACTTAATCTTTATCATTTTCTTCATATTATTTCTCTCCCAAACCTATCCTTTCCATAGTAATATGATAAAATATGTATCATTATTATAATTATTTATTATTATATTAATTTATCAACATTTATTTATTCATTTCCATCCACTTACACAAATAAAAGAACGTTAATCATTCATTGTGCATAATATCACACCCACGGAGTAACGTTTTGTGTTTTTCATCTTTATTTTATTTATTTATCCAAAAAAATAAAATATGAATCACTAAAATAAAAACATATAAATATTATCATTATTATTATGTTATAATTATATTATAAACTTCCATAAATAGACTCAACATTGAGATATAGTGTGTTCATGTTTGGGATTGGTTTAACCACCTACTTAAAAAATGTTATAAAAATCTATCATGGATGACTATGGGAATATAAATAATAATGTTATTATATGTTAATAATAAAATAATGATTTTTTTCCAAAATGATTATATTAAGTATTTTACTTTTGATTAAAATATCAACTTTGATTGCTAAAATTGCTGAAATAAGATGACAAAGATTTAACTTTCATGAAAACATAGGAAAACAAATATGATGAATAAATATAATATGATAATAAATGGATGATATCAAATGAAATATATATAAATAATTTTTATAATAAATTATCTAATAAACTTAGTTTGATTATTTAGTAATTTAATCACATGTGTGTAATGAATCTAGATTTGAGACATATTTCAAATTATACACCACATTTTCTTTGTAATGGTGTATGTAACACCCCAAACCAAATCACTGAATTTGAGAAAGAGTTCCACATTAACCTAGGAATACTTCCATGTACACCAAAGGATTTCAACTAGAAGTAATATTCTTAAGTTAAATGTGGGGAGACCATACCTTCAATCCAAGTTCACAATAACAAACAAATAATTGAACATGTAAAAATATAAAATCAAAGTAATCAGAAAACAATAAACATATCCTCTTTAGTGAATGAATGTAGAAACAATAGAATCAAATAGTTATTCTATAATATATTATATGGATCACCCAATAGTATTATCACATACATAAAATATAGAAGAACAAAGTATTAAGATGCTTTGTATCCAACTCTAAACTACACCTCCTCCCAGTCTCTAGACTCATATCAAGCAACCCCACTCGAGGATTAACCCAGACCTCACCCCAAACTGTAACAACAATAAGTGAGGGTTTCTAGGGTACCAATGTTCCATGCATACCTAATCCGCATGTGAGTAAAACTCGGTAGGGAAACACCAATACGGTCCAAAACCTAACTGGTAAATACAATGTATGCTCATGTGATAAGTTTAACAAAATTTAAACATGAAATACATAAACTGTTAAAGAATAACATAAAATCACCAATTCAAAAGTAAACAAAAAAACCCATAAGTCAAGTGGAAATTAACTTACCAAGCCCCCACAAACCACAACCACACCTATTTCGGCTCCATGGTGGCTGGAACGTCAACCATCCATGTCTCACACACCCCCTCGATGGGATAGTCTAAAAGCACATTAGACACATCTCGGTGGAAGGGATGAACCATGTTCATGATAAATAATGTATGTAAAATCCCTCTAAGAGGGATAATCAATATATCTAAACTGGTATGCTCAAATTTAGAATAAAAAGGAACAACACATGCTATACAATATACAGGATGATAGATCAAATATCACGACATGCCAAGAAAGAGTCATAATCATCACAAATCTACATGCAAAAAAATCATGCAGAGGTATCATGGGACTATACATTCACGCCACATGCATCAACATCAATAATAAGTCTCATAGGTTTTTCACCCACACACATGTGATTAATATCAAACATGAGTCCCATGGGATACACACACACATGTGATCAATATCAAACATGGTTCTCATAGATTACTCTCACACACATATGTGATAAATATCAAACATGAGTTTTATGAGTTATACATACACACAAATTTAATCATTATCAAACATGGGTCTTGTAGGATACACATACATGAACATGTTATTAATATAAAACATGTGTCTCATGGGCTATTTGTTCACACACAAGTGATTAATATTAAAAATGGGTCTCATGGGCTACACATGCACAAACAAGTTGACAATATCAAACATGGTTCCCATAGTCTACAAACACATTTAATCAATATTAAACATGGGTCTCATGGGATACTCATGCACACTCATGTGATCAATATCAAACATGGGTCTCATGGGCTATGAACACACACACACATGTTATCAACATAAAAAATGGGTCTCATAGGTACACACATGCACACACATGTGATTAAGCCTCATCCATTGATGAATGGAATTAATCCTATGAACAAAATTATATAATGACCCTTGGAACTTTTTTCAATTATTTAGGCATGGTTCCTTTAATTAGTTAAGACCAATATATCATTAACAAATTAGTCATTTCAGGAAGTTCATAACACAATTAGGAATTAAGTGACCATTCTCCCAAAATGGAAAAACACATATCACATACTAATAAAACATTCATAATACTATAGGGTAGAGTACATAGGACTAACTACCATAACATGGAGCCAACACATATCCAAGAAAATCCTACCTACTTTTTTTGAGTCTTTCTAAGACCATTAAGCCTCCATTAATAACTACAAGGTACTAAATCAAGCCCAAGTATTCCAATTTAGTTAATAATAACTAAATTATAATTAATTAAAATATTATATGAAAACTTATAAGTAAGGGTGAAATGAAAACTTGATGAAAGACTCACCAGAAATCACTGCCTAGGTGGAACTATGATAAACCACACATGGAAGGTCAATGGCACTCTTATGAAATTATCTTGGGAAAAATAACTATCATGAAACAACAAAACAAAGGATAATTTAATAACATTAAAATTTTAATGATAGAATAATTCAATTGGATGGTGTACCTTAGCTACAACATCATCCGATAGAGTTTGAACCACTCTTAGTGCACTCCCTAATATAGTGAATTAAAAATACCCAATTCAATTCCATGATAAAATGTTTAATCCTACTAAAATCTTCCAAAACCCATAGAAGGAAATACTAAGGGAAAATACATTCAATGAAAAATCCATCAACAAACCTCATTCATTGTCACATAATTTCATCTATACATTCCAATCTAAAGACCCATTCATTCTTGGATAATTCCACCATGACCTGGTGGAATTTTAAAACAATTATCTAATTGCAATTAACCCAAAGGTCAATTAGTGATCAAGATGATCAAGGAGAAGAGTATTTGAAGATAATTGAGATATTTAAGGATTTAAATGCCTTAAACATACCAATAGGATTCATCCATGATGAATAACATAGTGATCCATCACCACATAAAGAAGAATGAAGTCAAGATTGATGAAGAATGGATGATATCACCCAGATTCGATAATGGATTACATACAAATCCATCTTGGATCAAGGGAAACATGTGGTGGGAGAAAAATATAGGATTACTGTTGAATTTACATAAAAAATCAATCTAGGACTAATAATATTGAGGGGGTTTGGTGAAATAAAAACACCCCCCCCCCGGTGCTAAAACATAGTCCATCACACCACACCAGCTAGCTGGTGGGACACATTCCACTTAGTTAAATCTCACTGGATGGCCATTGATTTCTTCTAGGATACATGGATACCACATTACCCATCAGATTAATTGTGGTAGTATAAGTATACTCGACTTCTCTAGGCCTCCTATGTTGATTACCTAATCTCTGAGTCTCCCACTGAGCTTTCTTTCAAGCCTGAAAGATCATATTAAAGATGTTTAAACATGATGTGCCATATTTTAACACATGGTTATCTAAAAAATCTATCCACTATATGAAAAGTAAAAATTATCTCCAAAATTAAAAACCCATAATGATACAGGTCCTTATAATCTCCCTCCATATTACTTATTACCCTCAAGAATTTTTGGTCACACACTAATCACACCCCCCAATCTACCTCGATCTTCATCTACAAGTATTTATTTTTATTCCATCCTTGGATTCTAAATCATTGAAAAATTTTATTTCACATTCCAAAAAACCCATAACACTCCTCCAAAATTATTCCAAGCATGAACACTAGAAACCAAGTCAAAGTCTTTCTATGATTAAGAATTGGGACCAAGATCACTGCACTCATCTAACTCCCCACTCCACAATGTCTTTAATCAATTCCACCTGAAGAAACATGGTTATCCCCACTATAGGAATTATCGAATGGAATAATATTTTAGAAGTATAACGATGCACTTAGTACATTTCAATTCCATCACACACTAACAAATAAAAAATAAGGGTTATAAGTTTATACCAAAACATTATTTCTAGTTCTGGAGTGAACTAATGAGCCTTTACTAACCAAATATAACATAAACATTCCTATACTTCCAAAAATGATCTTATTGATCCTTAAATTCCTATTTCATACCAAATGTGATGATATTGATGCATTTATTAACCACCACATTTAGTTTCACTTGGAAACACATGTCAGAACTCTTCTAATCAACTCCCTAAAAAGGTACCTGGCCAAAACAACTGACACTCTATGAAGACACTGATCACAATGTATTATGCCTTGGAGGCACTGTTAAATTGATCTGACATCCTTACTAAAATTGGATGGGTCTTCAAAGGAAGTTCACTAGTTGGTTCATCAACCACTTTCACCATCCATAAGGCCCTCAACCATTTAACAACTCACCATCGATATGACTCACTCTCATATTGTGACAACCTCACCCCATGTCTGAATCAACATGTGATCTATATAAAAAACACATCTAAACACACATCATGAATTCTACACGGAACCAAATACTCTCAATTAAATTACACATCAGTCTTCTGGTGTCATTACAACCATCAAACGGTTGGTCTTATACAAAAATATATCCATTCTTATAAGAGGTTCATTCACTCCTAACCAGATCGATGATCCACCCTGGTAGAGTATCCTTATTGTCACCTCATAGTGTACACATCATTCTAACTTTACCTTGACTAGTCCACCACCAAATGAAATGACTATACATGACCATCAGTTCATAATCAATTTCTAGACTAGCCATAATTAAATACACACACATGGATTGCTTATGTTCTAGTTCACTATATTCATCGATGAATTCTTTACATAAGATATGTACTTGGTAGCCTATTCCTAGGTTAAAACCTATGAACTAGACAAGTTTCATCCACTCATGTGATCCACTACACAAAATAGAAACATATCCATTAACAAAAAAAACTCAGGTTAACCATACAATGATACCCTGATTTATTTCCAATATTATCTCCTACCATGAAGATATATCTGCACATACCAACCTATGGACCTCCAAACCTACTAAATTCATGTTGAACTTGTTTTTTTCTGAATCTAAGGGTGAATCTAAACAAAACTCATCAGTAAACTACTACCAATAACTTTTCCAATTCATCCAAAAAACATAAATCATTCACAATGGTCAGCTCAACACCCATTTTTACCAAAAAAAAACTAACCCTAGTCATAATCATGTCCACGAATTATCATTCATCAAGGCTTCCCAGCAAGGCCTGATAACACCAATATTTACTTGGAATATAGTGAATTCCCATGAGTCATGGACCTTTGTGCCTAGACTCACACATCTCATTAGATATCTATGCTCTACAAGGATCCAACTCCACTAATCATGAGCACCCTCAGTTCTTATTTTTAAAATCAAACATCTCATTCAAATCAAGATATATAACTCGTTCTACCACCACTTGAAGGTTATCCCAAATCTAATTGGTCCATGTACTTGAAAGATCCTTCCTTCTAACCCAAACCTTGTCTCATGAGTTATATAAGTCAAGGTGATCTACAATCCAAGGTTTCATTTTAGTTCATAATATTTTTATTTATTCTTTCAAAGGGTTATCAACATTCACAAGGAGATTTTATCAATGTAACTTTCTCCTAAAGCACTAACCCTTCACATGGAGACATTTTTCACTTGGGTTACTCAAATAAAAAATAAGGAACCAACTTACCAATAACCAAGGATGTATCACTAAGGCCATAAATGTATTTTACGCAATTAGAAACAAGGTATCACAAAGGTTGACAACTCATGGAATCTCATTTAAGTACATCTCTATAGATATCTCATAATCAATCCTCCCTGGGCCATCCACGTCAAGGGGATATAGGTGCGTAGTTCAATTAAAAAAATGTCACTGGATGATATATTAATAACTCAACATAGTCTATGGTTGAAACCTTATTTAATTGGTCCCATGTAATAGCCTCTCACATAGGATTACTCACAAGGGAAATTAATTCCCAGTAATGACCTAACATAGTACACTATATTGTTTGTACACAGAGAGACTGTGTCACCAACATCATTATAATCATTGTAATCATCATCATACAAAGTTAAATAAACCATAATCTCACATGACCTGATATAATAGGTTGAGATACAAAGGATTTAATCTGAATATAATGTCATCAATAACTCATATGTGAAAAAATAGTATAAGATGTTGACACATAAGCAGTTGATTCCTCCGTCATTAGTACAATCACATACAAGTAGAATATATTTCATGTGAATCCTACATGTTGAATATGATGCATGAAATTAATATTTCAAATAGAGATAAGATTTAAATCCATATGAAATGATAAACCTCAAAATCCATGTGTTCCACACGAGGTGAAACTATATAACTATAACAACACAAACCAAGAACATCAATATCATGCCACGTTAAACTGTAATTCTATCAAGAAAGGTGTTTACAACCCACCAAACCAAGATTTATCATAGGATCTAACATATTCTTTTGAATTCTATCTACCAACTAACTAAATTTGTTAAAAAAACACATCTGATGATATTTTTTAACACCCTTACCTGAATCGATGGGTCTTACCTAGAGTGCCACGTGACCTAAGGTGTAATTGAGGTTATGTGGCACTTCAGTTTAGACCTCACGATTCAAGTCAGGGTTTTACAGTGTATCTACTTCCCATTTATTATTTTATATCATGATCATTTACTTTTTCATGACATTTAATTTATCATTTTAAATCATATACTTCAATTGTTTTTTGACTCAAATTATTTTTATGGTTGTAAGGGTTTTCGTCGTCTCAATTTTAATTATTTGAGACACAATAAAAAAATCATCATTTTATCATTGTATGGTTTATTTTTTACCCATGAATGTATTTTTATCATAATTTTTTTTATTTCATGGGATATACTAATCGAAATCATATTACCTACTTCTAATGGATACTGATTCAATTATTACCCTAATAGTAAGAATTTTTAGTAACTCAGTTTTCATTTATTTAGTTATAATGTTTCATATTAAACTTACTTGTGTTCTCCCATCAAAATATTTTATTATATTTATTTTTATAATCCTATATTGGGGAATAAAGTTTTAATAAAAAATAAATTTTTACAATGTGGGTTTTCAATAAAGGTAACTTCAAAGTGTTAAAAAGGTTCCTTTCATAATAATTTTTTTAATATTTGGAACTATATATACCATAGAAAGCTTATATATTTTTCTAGGATCCATTATTGGATATAATTTTTTAAAATAAAAGTTTTCAAAATCATTCACTTAACATTTTCAAAAATTACTTTTAATGATTACGTATAGGTATGTATTTTCCATCAATGTTAAAAATGTTTTCTAAAAGATATTTATGTTTTAAACTACATTTTCTTTTTCATATCCCAATGTATTTACAGTCATGGGATTTTTTTAACATTATTTATTCTCTAATAAATAAATAAATATATATATATATATCATTTATGGGATTTAAATTTTCATGAACTTACCCACTAAAGTCTACCTCTCCAGTGAAAGGTTAATCTATAACTACCCGATGCCCACCTCCATAGGCCTGGGGATGGTGGAAAGCACTGAAAGTAATAACTAAAAAGGGAGGACTTTTCCTAAAGTACCCATATTCACTCACCCAACCATCTCCATGCATAAGTGAAGAGGAATAATAATAAAAGAAAGTAACATCTAGATTAAAACCCATGAATTTAATAACCTCAAGGGAATAAAAATGAGTGCAATGGTGAAATATAAAATGAAAAGTGAAAAATACATGCATGCCTAGAAAGGAGGTCCCAACCAGATAATGACTAGGAAAAAAAGAAAACTAAGAGAGACCAACTCCTAATCTCCAACCCTCAAATACTGTACATGGTAAAATGCACCCAAGTGTCCCTAAGATCTTCCAATTCCATTAAAGACTAGTACATCATATGCATAATACATAACACATGCAGGAAAATACCATGTATGGGTGAGTATTTACATACCTAGGAGAACACCCTACAAACCAAAGAGGTAGAAATAGAATTCATGATAGCGGTATCCATATCATCATAATGAAGGTATTTTAATCAATGTATGATTCAAAAACCATAATGAAAACCTAGATGTAGTAAAAAAGAATCCTAAATGAGAGATAAAGGGGATATACATCTCCACATCCCATATAAGAATAGTGATTCTACCAAAAACTCTAAAAAGGGACCATATCTTATGCCTTGCATCTCATGTGTCTGCCCGAAGAAGTAATAAGGAGGACCTTCACTTCACCACTGCTCCAAAACATAATGAGGTGTAATATCTAAAAGATATAAGACACATTCTCTAGTATGATAGGGAAGTATCGTCTGTATATTTGAGCACAGAATATAGAGGACTCATTCTCTAGTGTGATAGGGGAGTACCATCTCTATGGATAGAGGACCTATGATTGGGTGAAATGGGGGAGTGATGCCTTTGTATCTGTATAATGAGTATGGATGTCCTTCACCCTGGTGTGACATGGGAGTATTATCTTCATGGATAGAGAACTTGCACCTCGATGCGATAAGGGAGTGTCACCTCTCTATCTATACAATGAGTATGGAGGACTCGTTCCCTAGTGAAAAAGGTGAGTACCATCTCTGATGATCCTTCCAGATCACTATCATCACTGAGTGTCTCTTAAAGAAGAATCACTCTAGGAACATATCACATAATATATCAAAATCCACTATAAATGATACCAACGTGTTCTATGCATAAAAACACACAAGATAAGCTATTATTGGAATAAAATCTAAGTAAAAATAAAGGATGTATGAGAGTTAGAAGATTCAAAAATAAGAACATGACATGTAAGGGGGGTTCACACAGCTTGTGTTCCCACTTCTCTTCCTAGCCATATACCTATACATGTTCTTGTACCTCTAGGCATGCTTGTATACTCTTAGAATACATAGAGCGTCTAGCCAAAAAGCAAGATTATCACATGAGGCTCATTGTTGGTTCATTGGGATAAAATGTAAAACCATCAATATGTCATTGAAAATGGCCATAATTGGCCAAATGAATCACACTATTGTGACCCTCATGGAAAAACACACGGGACATGATATTCACTTTTCCAAATCAGACACCAGGTAAAAAAATACATTACACAATAATAAGTATGTAATTTGCTTCATGGGCTTGATCCATAAGTCTAAAAAAGGCACCCAACATTTGTCTTGAAATGTCCAACTCAATTTTAGGGTCTTAACTTCATAGAAAGATTAACAATCAGATATCACATGAGAAAGGTACATCAGATACTAGATTCCATAACAATATTATTATTATTATTATTATTATTATTATTATTATTAATATTATCATTATCATTATTATTATCAGACACTTCATGGACACAATTAATGATCCCAAATTAAATATCCAAAATTATTTGTGAAATAACTATCTCAATTTTAGGGTCACACTACCACAAATGGTTTATCAATATGACATCATGTGAATGAGTTGTGGATGAAGAAATGTGTAATAACCAAAAAGAAATAATAATAATAAAAATTTATATTATTAATATTTTTAAACCTTATTCTAAGGAATGAATTCCCAAACTTCCTCCTCCACTTCTTCCACATGCCTATTTAAGACATTTTACATTTTTGTTTCACTTTTTTATTCTCTTCAATATTACTAACAATGATAATGATAATTTTTTGTCAGAGTAGAGTACTCAAGACGGGGTGAATTGAGTATCTATAAAAAAATATATTAAAAAGTATTATTTTAAATTCCCAAATATTTAAAATTCAATTTCCCAATTATCCAGTAGAGAATTTATAAGAGCATGATTGTTTGATTAATTTATCAAAATATTGATTAGTTCTTAATTGTATCAATTTGATAATTAATACAGCTTTTGAAACTAATTTAATAAGTCAATATTGTTGTAAACACTTGTTAAGACTAACTATCAGAGTTCAATTTAGTTTAATGAAATATATGATAAAACAAAGTAAAACTAAAAGTTTAAAAAATAGTGGAAATAAAACAAGAGGTTTAATCTCAAGAAAAGACTTAATCCTCCCCACTTGGTGATCACCTGCCACCAAGCAATTTAAATTAATAAACAGTTTGATCCGCACCCTGGATCAGGGTTCACAACAGCACATAGGTTGTCCAGGTCACAAGAATTATACCATAGTTCTTCATGGGTAAAAACTAACAAGTCACACAAGGACATATTCCACACTTATATGTGGGAGTAAATAGATGTAAATATATAGGAGTGGAAGGATATCTTTTATCCTTCAGTTTGATACAGGAGACAGTGTGTGCTTAACAGACAGATACACACACTACTCAAAAGTATGTAAAAAAGAACACAACAGAGCAAATAAGTATGATAAAGGATTGAGAAGGCTCTGTGTGTCTTGAGATGTAGGTCTTGACTCTTGAGATGTTGTTGAGATGAATTTTGAGTTCTCTTTTGTCTGTTGACACAAAAACAGAGTGTTGTATTCTGGAATCTAGGTAAAAGTATGGTTCTGCAGGTATATTCTTCTCCTTCTATGATATGATGAAGTACGTTTTAAATTAAATTTTCAAATCAGTTGAGATTTCCTTGAGTGTTCTTCATTTTGTTCTTGAGTTCACAGTGGTTGAATGAGAGTTGTAGATGTTCTCCAGCATATCTCTCTCTTGCAGGCATGCACCATCATCCTTATGTTCTGTCAATCTTCTTTCTTTTAAAAATGTTTCTTATTTCTGAGGGCTGACAAAAACAATGTTCTTTACATGTTCATAGGTTCATCATACCTTGAAATATCTACTAAAAGTCCTATAAAGGATTATAAATTATTTTAGTATCATTAAATGACACAAATATGACCGTTAGAAATAATATTAATAAATTCATTTTTAAAAAGTCTATCGGTGACTCATTCTGTCGGTGTCTCCGTATGTAAAGACCCATAAAATTCAAGGGGAATTTTTTTCATAATTTTCTATAGGCTTTTACAAGAACGCAGCTTATGACGGCACCTGATTCTGAGGCCCGGTGTGCCCGGAATCAATTTACGAAGTTTGGCTCGGGTACGTTCAGTGAACGAATGAGCGGAGTTTCCTAACTTTTGAACCGGTGCTTGAAATCGAAATCTGAGGATACCGATGGAATCGCAGCACTGGTAATTTCTTAGGAACACCTTTTTCGGATTTGCGTTTTCTTGGGTGTGGTTTTAAATTTGTTGGGTTAAGTAAAAGAATAAAATAAAAATGGTGTAACTAATTTTATTTTATTTAAAGTAGTTTAACCTAAGCTAAGTGGTTGGAGTGGGACCCACTATATCCTACTCCACTAGGTAGGATATTTTTGGGGTGGGGGCCACATGAGCCCCACCTATTCAACTTCCTCAAACCCCCTCCTTTAATTGGGTAATGCACCCGCACCCCCATTAAATGAAAGTCAAATCTTGTTTTTCACTGAATATTAAATGCCTATTTAATTGGGCGGTTTAAACTTCTCAATTAATTCAATTAATTGAATGATTCAATTTTGAATTTCAAAATTTTTGGCGTGAGTAATAAAATAAGGCAACGCTTATTTTATTAGTGCTGTTTTGGTTGGGCAAGAGGATTTTGGAGAGAATTTCTCTAAGTCTTGAAGTTCTCCTTTCACGATGAAGAACGCGAAGAACACCGAGCCTTCGATGAAGAACTCTGTCACTGTAATGGGGAGTTCGTCATACCGTCTTCTTCCCTCTTCACAGCCGGTGAGAGACGACATCCTCATAGATTGACGACGCGACGCCGACGAATCTTTTCTCCACAACGTTGAAGATCCTCCTTCTGTGACGCCTTCTTTCGTGACGTTCAATTCCGCGACGAACCTCCGTTCAACATTTTATTCGAGGTAGGGGTTTGGTTTTACGTCGTGAATAATTTTTTTGGGCGTTCATCGATTAACTTTTAGCCGCATTCTATCGATTAACGGGAGGGGGTCGGACCGTACAAACACGGCCGACCCCCCTCCCTTATTATTGATGTCCTTCGTTATGGATTAGTACGGAGATGGCGTGGTGTCGTCGCACCGCGTGGAAAAAAGAGAACCGTGGAAAAGGAGCGTGGCACCGTCGCACCACTACGGGGAACCACGAAGACACCGTGGCCCGAACGGGGCTGCGGCGGAGGAGCGCGGCGCCGTCGCGCTGCGTCGGGGAACCACGAAGACACCGCGGCCAGAACGGGGTCGCGGCGGAGCAGGGAGCGGCGGCCGGCTACCGGCCATCAGCGCCGGAGTAGGAGGGCGGGACCGCGGGGTCCCGCGGCAATAGCACAGCCGGCCAGCCAGGCCGAACGAACGAGGAACCGGGGGTCGTAACCCCCAGCCGGCCGAAGGAGCGCCCCCCCACATGGGGGTCGCGGTTTTCCAAACAGGGGGGCAGCGCCCCCCCCCCCCCCCCCCCCCGCTCGGCCGTTATGGCTGAGCCGCCTGGCCACGCCGGCCAAGCCCAGCGCGCCAGGCCGGGCCGCGCCAGCTGGGTCGGGTCGCCCCGGTTCGGGCCGACCCAGGGGGTATCGAGCCGGGTCGGACCGGGCCCGAACCCCCTATTTCCGGACCTCTTTCGGTCTTTGCCCATAACATGGGCTGCAGACCTCCGATCGATGCACTGTCAGCTACGATGTGATCCTTGGATCGAAACGGTCGTTTCGGTTTATTACACTCAAGGTTTCGGAGAACTTTGGGTTTGGTCGGGTTGGTTCGTACACAAAACCAACCGGGCCCTCGGAGAGAAAACACATATAACTTAAGCTCTGGGCGTACGATTGACGTGCCGTCGACTTTGATGGATTCCTCTTAGTGAGAGGGACTTTTGGATTACTCCGCTTGAAGTTTGGACACATTTAGAGTACGGTCGGGTTGGTTTTGACTTAAAAACCAACCGGGCCCCTGGTACGAAAAAGCCAGTAACTCTTAGACCGGGTGTCCGATTGACGCGTTGTTTTTCACGTTGAGTTCCTGTTGACGATACAGAACTTTGGGATACATCAACTCCGGAAATTGTGTCAGTTGATGTATCAGCCCCTCGGCTCGTGGAGTGGACCCTCCCGAATAAGCTTGCTATGTGCGGGAACCCTAGAGCTGGCTGCGACTACGATGACGATGGCGACTGTACAGAAATCCTCCGTGGTTTCGACAGAAACGACTACAGCACTCAGCGATCCTGTGTGGATCAGTGCCTATCGATCCTGTGTGGGTTAGCACTCAGCGGTCCTGTGTGGGCCAGTGCATACCGATCATGTTTGGGTCCAATCCTATGTGGGTCTGATCCTATGTGGGTCATTACGGGGGTTAGTACCTATCAATCCTGTGTGGGTCATTGCGGGGGTTAGTACCTATCGATCCTTTGTGGGTCTGATGGCTTAGATGAATCAGTGGCTACATCTGATCATCTTTATCATCTTACGAAGAAGTATACCTGTGTGAGTTGAGTCTTGACTTTCAATCTTATCTTCGATAACAATTGACTTGATATCATGTGTGGATTTCTTTATGCTTTCCTGTGTGGATTTGAGTTGTGTTTTCCTGTGTGGACTGGGTTGTACTTGGGCTCAGATGTTGGAGCCGAACTGGAATTGATGACTTAGGTATATGTATGGGAATATACCTAAGTAGTGTTGGATGTTAGTTCGTGATTGTATATTTCCTTTGTGGATTATCCTTTGTGGAATCTGGGAGACCTTCGGGGGTTTCGGGGTCCCTACTGAGTAGCTTATACTCACCCCTACACGGGCTTTTCCCGCACTACGTTGTGTTGGATGCAGACGACGGACAACACTGATCGTGGTAGAGGCTAGTGGAGGAGTCAGTACCTGGAGGTGGACCACTGGGCGGGACGTACACGGAGCGGACGAATGGACCCGAGGAGCTGAGGTGGCTATCTGTACCCACCCTTCAGGTGGGAGTACAGGCGGATGGCTCGACATTGCTGCTTTACTTTCAGTTGTTGTACTTTCTTTCCAGTTGTACTTTACTTTCAGTTTGGGTTTGTATTCTGGCCCATTTACTTTCCGCTCTTACTTTTACTCTGTTTACTTAGTGTTTACTTCTGCTGGCTTACTCTGTGGTGTTTGTTTACTTTATAAAGGAAATGCCTTCCCTTTTTCTTGGGATTTACGCCTTGGTGCTAGTCACCAGCCCCTGGCCTATGGAAGGCAGGCTTGGGGTAGTCACGGCATGGGCCCCGAGGACGGGTCATGACAAATTGGTATCAGAGGAGTTCGATTCTACCGCAGAACTAAGGACTCTGACCTTTTTCTATGTGAACCAATAGTGTTAAGAGTATTGAGTGTGGTTATCAGTCTAGGGAGTCCAGTGTTGGTGCGGTGGCGGACGTATCCGTACACCAGGACCCTGACTTCTGATTTTTGACTTAGTACATGAAAACATTGATTGCATGTGTGTTTCATGTTTTCTTTGTGATTACTTTGTGTCAGCTCACTAGGTATACTGTTTGACCATGGCGCACCTATCTCTTTTCAGGATGGCCCCACGACAACATCCAGCTAGGGTTCCGAGTTTTGTACGTGACGACAGCCCCCCGAGCGAAGAGGCCTCAGTGCAGGGCCATTTGACAGCAGAGGCACCGGTAGTACCTCTACCTACCGAGCCACCGATGATACCAGCCCCAGCCGCTGATAGTGCACGTCGCCTTAGCGCGCTGCACGATTTTCAGTGTTAAAGATCGCCCAGGTTCCATGGAGAGACAGACCCTCAGGCAGCCGAGGATTGGATGGAGGCGGTTGTATGAGTTTTCAGGTTAGTGGGGACACCAGCCGACCTCATGGTGATCCTCGCAGCGAGCCTCCTACACGCGGCAGCAAGCAGATGGAGGAGCCTGATGCTCTAGGTGCATGACAAGGCATCTCTCCTCTGGATGGACTATGAGAGCCTATTCCGCTCGGAGTTCGTCCCAGCCACCCTCCGTGCGGTGTGCATCAAGGAGCTTCTACATCTGCGGTAGGGCAGCATGACGGTCGCCCATTACTCGGTGAGATTTACTGATCTCTCGCGTTATTCGACGGACATGGTACGAGACCCATTCTTCTGGGCCTGGACCTTCAAGCAAGGATTGAGGCATGAGATCAGGGCATCGAGGATCTCCCTCAGCATTCTGACACAGGCAGGAGTACTGGAGCGAGATCTTATCATAGAGAGATTTCTTGTCGAGCCTACGCCAGCAGCGAGACCTACCGCAGGGCGACACGTAGTAGAGTCATCTGCAGCTGGTAGTCGACGGATGTCACAGGGGTCCAGGAGGACCGAACCATTATGAAGACGACCTCAGGACACTGGCTCAGAGGTGCGGGGCACTCAGTGCAGATCCAGTATTTCGAGAGGAAGACAGTGCTACGCATGCGGCGGGCAGGGCCACATGGCTCGTGATTGCCCAACCCACTGTGCGGAGGAGCAACAGACGGTTGAGGGACCACCCAGGCAAAGGCAGAGGGTCGACCGTGGCGGTCTGCAGGGAGTAGGTGGACGAGGCAGATGAGCTATTCGAGCAGCAGGTGGTGGGCGATGCTTTGAGGCTCTACCAACACCACCACCAGGAGGTCCACCCCGACCACAGGGAGCTGGCGGGCAGAGACAGGCTCAACTTCAGGCAGCAGAGGCCTACGACCACGGTGCACCAGATATGATTCGAGGTACGGTCTGTGTCTACTCCACCCAAATTTTAGTTCTTATAGACACAGGAGTGAGTCATTATTTTATTGTCACTGCCCTTGTTCGGAGCTTTGAGATTCCGACGGAGCCATTGGCTCGATCCTTACGGCTAGAGACTCCTACGAGGGAAGAATCGACGATTACGCACTAGTGCCAGTAGTGTCAGCTTACTCTAGGAGGCGAGAGCTTCAGATAGGATCTTCTTGTAGTGGCGTCGAGGCCTTACGATGTCATATTGGGCATGGATTGGTTATCTACTGTCCATGCTCTGATTGACTGCATTAGGCGCAAGGTGCGATGTGTTCGCACCGATGGGAGTAGGTTCACCTTCACCAGCGAGAAGGGAGCCTTTGCAGCACAGGATGGACTCACGCAGAGGAGAAGACAACCCATCACTCATCAGTTGGCTAGCATCTTCCTAGGAGCAGTTGATGTACGAAGTCTGAACTTACCTGTAGTGGTGGATCAGTATGCAGACGTTTTCCCTGACGACGTCCCAAGACTACCTCCTCGCATAGAGGTAGACTTTTATATTGACCTATACCCCGGGACAGCCCCGATATCCACCCCAGCCTATCGGATGGCTCCCTCTGAGCTTCGAGAGCTACGGGTATAGCTGGAGGACTTGCAGGTAAAGGGATTCATCCGACCTAGTGTTTCACCCTGGGCTTCCCCGATTTTGTTCGCCAGGAAGGCAGGCGGAAGCTTGCGACTGTGTTTCGATTACCGTCGCCTGAACCAGGTGACCATGAGGAACAAGTATCCTCTACCGAGGATTGACTATCTCTTCGATCAGCTCAAGGGAGAACAGTGGTTCTCGAAGATAGACCTCAGATCAGGCTATCATCAGCTCAGAGTTCAAGACGAGGATGTGCAGAAGATGACCTTCAGATGTCGGTATGGCCACTATGAGTTCTTGGTTATGCCTTTTGGCGTAACCAATGCTCCAGCAATGTTCATGGGTCTCATGAACAGGATCTTTCAGCCATACCTCGATCGATTTGTCATGGTCTTCATCGACGACATTTTGATATACTCGACCACTGAGGAGGAGCATGCCTACCACTTGCGGGTTGTACTAGACACACTCTGAGAGCACCAGCTTTATGGAAATCTCTCAAAGTGTCAGTTATGGATACGTGAGTTCCACTTCTTGGGACACGTCATCTCTGAGGTGGGAGTTGCAGTGGATCCTGCGAAGATCGAGGCAGTGCTAGCTTGGGAGCCACCCAGGAGCGTGACGGAGGTGCAGAGTATCTTTGGGCTATCTGGGTACTACCAGAGATTTGTACCAGACTTCTCCAGAGTTAGGAACCACTCTCAGATTTGACGAATAAGGGGAAACCCTTTGTGTGTTCAGACATATGTCAGCAGAGCTTCTAGGAGCTGAGACATAGATTGACCAGCGCGCCTATCTTAAGGCTACTGAAGGAGGGAGTAGGGTATGTAGTCTACTGTGATGCATCAGAGACCGGACTCGGATGTGTCCTAGTGCAGAAACGGGTCGTGATCGCCTATGGATCATATCAGTTGAGGCAGCATGAGCAAAACTATGCTACCCATGACCTGGAGTTATCAGAAGTGGTCTTCGCTCTGAAGATGTGGTGACACTATCTGATGGGAAAGCACTTTACAGTTTACTTTGACCACCAGTCTTAGTTAAATCTTCTCATAGAAGGACCTGAACCTGAGACAGTGGAAATGGCTCGAGTTCCTCCAGGACTATGACTTTGAGATAGTTTATACTCCTGTAAAGGGGAACGTAGTAGCCGATGCTCTCAGCAGGAGGACAGGCATTCAACTACTTGGGGAGGTGACAGAGCAGCTAGCCACTTTGTAGATATACATCATGGATATTGATGGGGCAGCCTTTCTACAGTCACTCACAGTCACGCCTCCACTTCTACAGTGGTTCAGAGAGGCACAGCATGGGGACGATGACTGTGAGACGCGGCGTGCATAGATATCCTCAGGACAGGCACCTGATGGATTATCTACGGGAGGAGAGAACGTCATCCTTTTCAGAGGACGTACCATGGTACCAGCTGCTTATAGGAGGAGGTTCTGAGGGAGTTTCACACTTCCCCTTTAGCGGTACATCCAGGAGTGGCGAAGATGTACCAGGACCTCAGACGACAGCACTGGTGGCCAAGTATGAAGAAGGTTGTGGTAGAGTTCATTTCTCGATGCCTCACCTATCAGCAGGTGAAGGTAGAGCACCAGGTACCAACAGGCTTGGTAAAACCCTTAGAGGTCCCGGAGTGGAAGTGGGACAGAATATCTATGGACTTCGTTACTGGACTTCCATGCACTTCCAGAGGTCACGACTCCATTTGGGTGATAGTTGACTGACTCACCAAGTCTTCCTACTTCTTACCCATCAGGGAGTAGGGCTCAATACAGAGCTTGAGACGTCTCTACGTTCAGGAGATTGTGTAGCTTCATGGTGTTCCATCATCTATAATCTCTGATCGAGATGCTCGTTTTACTTCCCATCTTTTGAAGGGGTTTGAGGAGGCATTCGGGATGCAGCTACATCTGAGCACCGCCTTTCACCCTCAGGCGGATGGTCAGGCGGAGAGGACCATTCAGACCCTCGAGGACATGCTCTGTGCATGTGTCCTCGACTTTGGTCACAACTGGGAGGATCACCTACCCTTGGTGGAGTTCGTGTACAACAATAGCTACCACTCCACCATCGAGATGGCACCATACGAGGCATTTTACGACCGACCTTTCAGATCACCGCTGTGCTGGACAGACCCTGGGGAGTCATCACTTGTGGGACCGGAGATGGTCTAGGCCACGAAAGAGAAGGTCCAGGTCATCCAGGAGCGGATGAGGATAGCTTAGAGCCAGCAGAAGTCTTATGCTGACAGGAGGCGGAGGCCACTAGAGTTCGAGGATGGTGACCACGTCTTCTTGCGGGTCTCACCTCGACGTGGATTATGGAGATTTGGCCGAGGCGGCAAGTTATCTCCGCGCTTCATCGGACCATTCCAGGTCCTTAGCAGGATAGGTGAGGTGGATTATCGCCTAGCTTTACCACCTCATTTGCACCGGGTGCATGAAGTCTTTCATGTATCTTAGCTGAGGAGATACGTGCACGACCCGACGCATATCATCGACCATGGGGAGCTGGACATTGATGATGAGGAGACTTTTGCGGAGGTCCCGATGGAGATCTAGGATCGATAGAAGCATGTCCTACGTGGATGGTTGATTCCTCTAGTGTGCATCAGGTGGCAGCATGAGAACCTCCATGAGAGCACTTGGGAGCGGGAGGCTCAGATGCGTGCACAGTACCCACATTTGTTCCCCAATTTTATGATGTATCTTTATGGGGACGTAAATCCCTGAGGTGGAAGTAATGTAAAGACCCGTAAAATTCAAGGAGAATTTTTTTTCTTAATTTTCTTTGGGATTTTACAAGAACACAATTTCTGACAGCACCTGATTCTGAGGCCCGGTGTGCCCGGAATCAATTTCCAAAGTTTGGCTCGGGTACGTTCGGTGAACGAACGAGAGGGTTTTCATAACTTTTGAACCGGTGCTCGGAATCGAAATCTGAGGACACTGATAGAATCGTAGCGCTGGTAAGTTCTTAGGAACACTTTTTCCGGAGTTGCATTTGCTCGGGTGTGGTTTTAAATTTTTTGGGTTAAGTAAAAGAATAAAATAAAAATGGTGCAACCAATTTTATTTTATTTAAAGTAGTTTAACCTAAGCTAAGTGGTTGGAGTGAGACCCACTATATCCTACTCCACTAGGTAGGATATTTGTGGGGTGGGTCCCACACGAGCCCCACCTATTCAACTTCCTCAAACCCCCTCCTTTAATTAGGTAACACACCCGCACCCCCATTAAATGAAAGTCTACTCTTGCGTTTCACTGAATATTAAACGCCTCTTTAATTGGGAGGTTTAAACTTCTCAATTAATTCAATTAATTGATTTATTCAAATTTGAATTTCAAAACATTTGGCGTGAATAATAAAATAAGACAACTCTTATTTTATTAGTGTTGTTTTGGTTGTGCGAGAGGATTTTGGGGAGGATTTTCTCTATGTCTTGAAGTTCTCCTTCCGCAACGAAGAACACGAAGAATGCCAAGCCTTCGATGAAGAACTCCGTCATCGCAAAGGGGAGTTTTTCATACCATCTTATTACCTCTCCGCAGCCGGTGAGAGACTCCATCCTCGGAGATCGACGACGCGACACCGACAAATCTTTTCTCTGCGACGCCGACGATCCTCCTTCCGCGACGCCTTCTTCCGCGACGTTCAATTACGTGACGAACCTCCGTTCAACCTTTTCTTCGAGTTAGGGGTTTGGTTTTATGTTGTGAATAATTTTTTTGGGTGTTCATCAATTAACTTTTAGCTGCATGTTATCGATTAATGGGAGGAGGCCGGACCGCACAAACACGGACGACCCCCCTCCCTTATTAGCGATGTCCTTCGTTGTGGATTGGAACGGAGATGGCACGGTGTCATCTCACCACGCAAAAATGAGAGAACCGAAGCAAAGGAGCGTGGCGTAGTCGCGTTGCGCCGGGGAACCATGAAGACACCGCGGCCAGAATGGGGCCGCGGCGGAGGGGCGCGGCGTCGTCATGCCGCGCCGGTCGGACCAAGGCCGCGACCTTTGGAAGTGGCGGCGCAGGGAGCGGCGGCCGGCTACCGGCCGCCGGCGCTGGAGTCAGAGGGCTGGACCACGGGGTCCTGCAGCAGCAGCACGGACGGCCAGCTGGGCCGGCCGAACGGGGAATTGGGGTTCGTAACCACAGGCCGACCGAAGGAGCGGCACCCCACATGGGGACCAAGGTTTTCCAAACAAGGGGCAGCGCCCCCCCCCCCCCCTGCCCCCCCTTCCGCTTGACCGTTACAGCCGGGCCGGGCCACGCAGGCCGGGCCGGGCCGGGCCACGCCCAAGCGGGCCGACCCAGGGGGTATCGGGCCGGGTCAGACCGGGCCCGAACCCCTATTTCCGGACCTCTTTCAGTCTTTTTCCCATAACTTTGGATGCGGACCTCCAATCGATGCACCGTCAGCTGAGATGCGATCCTTGGATTGAGACGGTCGTTTAGGTATATTACACTAAAGGTTTCGGAGAACTTTCAGTTCAGTCGGGTTGGTTCGTACACAAAACCAACCGGGCCCTCGGAGCGGAAACACTTATAACTTGAGCTTCGGACGTCCGATTGAAGTGCTGTCGACTTTGATGGATTCCTCTTAGTGATACAGACCTTTTGGCTTACTCTGCTCGAAGTTTGGATGTAGTTGGAGTATGGTCGGGTTGGTTTTGACTTAAAAACCAACCGGGCCTTTGGGACGAAAAAGCCAATAACTCTCAGACCAGACGTCCGATTGACGCGCCGTTTGTCACGTTGAGTTCCTGTTAAAGATACAGAACTTTGGGATACGTCAACTCCAGACTTTGTTTCAGTTGATGTATCAGCCCCTCGGCTTGTGGAGAAGACCCTCCCGAATGAGCTTACTGTGTGCGGGAACCCTAGAGCTGGCTGTTACTACGACGACAATGACAACTGTTCAGAAATCCTCTATGGGTTCGACAACGACGACTATAGCACTCAGCGATCCTATGTGGATCAGTGCCTACCGATCCTGTGTGGGTCAGCACTCAGCGGTCCTGTGTGGGCCAGCGCATACCGATCCTGTGTGGGTCCGATCCTGTGTGGGTCATTGTGGGGGTTAGTACCTATCGATCTTGTGTGGATCATTGCGGGGGTTAGTACCTATCGATCCTTTGTGGGTCCGATGGCTTAGATGAATCAGTGGCTACATCTGATCATCTCTATCATCTTACAAAGATGTATACCTTTGTGAGTTGAGTGTTGACTTTCAATCATATCTTCGATAAGATTGACTTGATATCCTGTGTATATTTCTTTATGCTTTCTTGTGTGGATTTGAGTTGTGTTTTCCTATGGGGACTGGGTTGTACTTGGGCTCGGATGTTGGAGCGGAACTGGGATTGATGACTTGGGTATATGTATGGGCATATACCTAAGTAGTGTTGGATGTTACTTCATGATTGTATCTTTACTTTGTAGATTATCCTTTGTGGATTCTGGGAGACCTTCGGGGGTCTCGGGGGTCCCTACTGAGTAGCTTATACTCACCCCTGCACGGGCTTTGCCCCCACTACGTTGTGCTGGATGCAGACGATGGACATCGCTGATTATGGTAGAGGCTAGTGGAGAAGTCAGTACCTGGAGGTGGAACACTGGGCGGGACGTACACGGAGCGGACGACTAGACCTGAGGAGCTGAGGTGGCTATCTTTACCCACCCTTCGCTCTTACTTGTACTCTGTTTACTTAGTGTTTACTTCTACTGGCTTACTCTGTGGTGTTTGTTTACTTTATAAAGGCAATGACTTCCCTTTTTGTTGGGATTTACACCTTGGTGCTAGTCTCCAGCCCCTGTCCTATGGAAGGTGGGCTTGGGGTAGTCACAGAACGGGCCCCGAGGATGGGTCGTGACACAGTATGTCAGTTTCTCAACCCATTAGTATGTCATTTTATCCGTATTTCCATACATTGGTGACTCATTACATTGGTTACTTGTTTCAATAGTGATTCTTTCCTTCTTTTTGCGAGATAGATGATCTATATATGACTCTTTTCAACTGACAGTGAGTCCTTGCGTCGGTAGAACCATGCAATGGTAGGTCACTTGGACTGACAGTTGGTCGTTTGTGTCAGTGAGTCATATGAAATGGTGAGTTGTCTATGTCAGTGATTCATATGAAACGGTGAGTTGTCTGCGTCGGTGAGTCATATGCAATGGTGTGTCGTCTACGTTAGTGAGTCTTTACAATAGTGAGTCATTTAGAGCATATTACAATTTGAACTATTTGTCAGTGAGTCATATTTCTGTCAGTGATTCATCTATTTATTTGTTTTAGTGACTCATACTTAGATAATTTTAGTTGTTTTTTCTGTCTTGTAGTTCATCAAATTCATAGAGTGTTAATACCCATAAGTATACATAGATAATCAGTTGTAAGCTTGTTTAGACTTAAACACACATAAATAGTTATATGATTGAAATGATACGATGTTCAAGATAATGCTTTGAAATAATTTTGGAACTTGCATGAGATAAGATATATGTTAATATATGACATGATTTTTGATAATTAAAACTATTATTGTTAGAGATAGTGGCCAACAGTATCTATGGTCCAACAATCTCCTCCTTTTTTATGATCACAAATCAAGGCATTATTAAGCACCATTAGAGAATGATTAAAGGAAACAATATGATTATGAGTTCCCATTATGGGAAGTGAAATATATTAGAGATAATAATGTATAAACACTAATAAAGTTCTCCCCCTTTTAATAATTCTTAATAAAGTTCTCCCCCTTTTGGGATTACCAAAAAGAGAACAGGGAGTAAAAAAGAATATCATAAAGTAAGAGATTAAAATAAATGATAAAGAAATGCGAGAAGACAAAATTTACATTAATTATGAAGGTATAATTTATTACAAGGCACTAGTAAAAAACATAAAGAAATTAAGTAGTCCCATCAGAAAATGATCCACACTACTTGTTAGGGTTAAGGGGTTCCTTCCCCTTATCAGAAGGATCAATGGATGGTTCAACATAAGGAGTAGGCTGAGAAGAAGGAGGGTCTGGATAGATTTTTAGAGGAGGTAGAGGCACTCCTTTAGGTATGGTAGAAGATAGGGAAGGTATGTGATGAGAAATAAGATGATGAATAATGGACTCTATAATTTTCGGTCTGATCTGAGATAAAGCTTGAGAAACTGACATATGATCTTGAGAAAGCATAAAACCAGCAGGGCTAAGTCGTGTTGTAGGAGGCACCACAACGGCTTCACTCTGAACATGGAGATTTTGTTTTAATATATTGATTAACTCTTCAATGTTCTCACCACCATATTTCATTGCCTTTTCAAAGTCATCTTTGTTTTCTATGAACTTTTCCAACAAGGGAGTGAATTATCTCATCTTATGAATATGATCCTTAAAATCCTTTTTCACCAGAGGTAGAGTAAAATCGGTGGCCATATACCTAAAGAGACTGTTCATTTTAAGATTTGTGATGATTTTAGATAAAAAATCATTAATATTTTTGGTCAACTCTTCCTGATTGTGTGAAGAACTCCTTGTATAATACTTCGCATGGTCATGTACCTTATCTGAAGTCTCCTCAACCTTGTCTATACTGGAAATTAAAGCGTGAAACTATTATTTCAAAACTGAACTGATAATAACAAGATCCACTGATTATGAAGGCTGAACAGGTGGAGCATAGGTTGAAGTAAGAGAAGTGGAGGAAATTTCCTTAACTTCTTTTCTCAGTTTGGACAAATCAAGATCTTTGAAATGAGAAACAAGATTCTCATGTCCTTTCATGACACTATCCATTGTATTCTTATACTTGGTGGTCAAGTCATTGATTCCAGTGGTTAAATTATTCATATCATCCCCAAGATTTGTGTTTCTTGTCCCATTTGTTTCTGTAGTTGTAATCAAATTTTTCTGAATTTCTTTTATCACCAATATATCATAATCCATAGGATTAAGAATATCAAGCCATACTCTTCGAATTTGATTCTCTTTGTAAACTTCAGCTACTCTTTATTGAGGCTCCCCCTCAGTTTCATCTTTCTTTCTAGGTTGCTTCTTTTTAGGTAGATTTATTTTTATAGTATATACAACTTGAGCAATAGGTTCAGTTAGAGAAACATTTTCATCTTGAAAAACACTCTCAACAGATTCACCAGTATTATCTTCAACAATATCCATACTAAAAGCATTTGGATTTCCATCAGGATGATCAGAATCACTATCACTAAAACTTTCACTACTTTATTTATTATCACCATATTCATTATTTTCATTTACATTTTCTTCATTAACTTTATCATATTATTCTTCTCTACCTAATTCTGAACCACTTTCACCATTATCAGCATCCTCTTCTTCATATTATTCTTCACTAGATTCACTAACATATTCTATACTTCCTTCAACTTATGTTTCTTCACTTCTAGTAGATTTGAGAATAGTTTAATGAGAAGGTAAGTCAAAATGTGGATTTTGAGGTCCAATAGAAACTCTCTTTGTTGGTCCAGTTGTGTTGGGGTCACTTTTATCATCAACTGGTCATCCCAAATCTCTAACAGGAGTAGCAGGCTCCTCCTCCTCATCTGAAGAATAAATCACTTGAGCATCTAAACTGAGGCCAAGATCCACTAGATTCCTTGTTCTAACTAGATTATCTAAAGGATTTAACTTCTCATATAGTCTATCTTTATCACCAACCCATTCCTTCCTTCATGGGTTCTAGTTAATTTTTATTCTCTTACAGATGTTATAACTTAAGCAGAAACCACTAAATTCAGTAACTACTACATAATCAACTTCACTTACACATCCTTTCTCCTTTAACTTTGCTGAAATCATTCTGGAGTAGAAAATAGAATTTTATTTATAACTGGGTTTTATCACCTCATTTATGTGCACCATCAGATATCTACACCGATCCCATTTAACTTTTTTCTGTAGAAAATACACCAAGTATACATCCTGATACTTGAGAGAAGAAAATCCCTTTTTCCTGGAAAAATTTGGTGCTGAATAAACTTAAATAATATTCTAAACTCACCATTTAATTCTGATGAAATGGGTATCCTATGTTTGTCATTTCTAGTTATCTACTTTAGAGCTATCTCATAAAAAAATAATTCACTTTTGGGTGGTTATGTGCCTTGATAATCATCAAAACTTCCTTCACAGGGAACCTTAATACATTCAGCCCAATGTCTTGAAAATAAATAGATTATCTTCCCTTTTACAATCGACTTGACCTAAGAAACATCACTTACTTCCAATAGAATTTCCATATTTATGTAAAATTCATATACTAGCTTCAAATAGAAAACTCTGTCATTGTTTGCAAACCAGTCAAGTTATCTTTGATCTTAAAACACCTTCAATAACAAAGACTTTATCTATAAGAGTCATTCCACCAGTACTTATTTCTCTAAGGTTAAAACATGGTTTTCTAGACTAGTATTTATAGGAGCTGAAGATTTTCTCGATTCACCTTTCTATTTATTGGAAGCACGAGACTCATCATCTTTAATATCTCGCTTCACAGATTCCATTACAATCATTTCAGTCTAGAGGTCAGAAGGTTAAAGGTAAGGAGTAAAGAGAGAGAGTGGCTGCCAAGAGAGATTAATGGTAAGGGATTAGAGTGGATCGATTCAAATTTATATCATTTAGGGATTTTGAAATTATAGAATCATGAAATCATGAACTGGGTTCAACAAAATTAATGAAACAATGTCATTTTGATAAAAACATAAAACATATAGAAATAGTGAGTCATCAGTGTCATCATGAAAAAATTTGTATAAAACTAATAGTGTTGGAATAAAAAGGTATCAGTGTCGACATGACAATGGTGTTGGTGTGACAACGATGTCAATGTGAAAACGATTTTGGTGTGACAATGATGTCGGTGTGACAACATTGTCGGTGTGACAAGGGTGTAATGATGTCGGTGGGACAACAGTGTCAATGTGACAATGGTGTCGGTGTGATAATAGTGTCGTCATGAAAACATTACAAAAAAAGATCAAAGGAAAGGCAACACAAGGTCTAACTAATTGATCATTCCTAACTCATGTATGATATAACTCATTCTTTCAGAGTTCAATGGCTTAGTGAATATGTCAGCAAGCTGATATTCAGTGCCAATAAATTCTAAATTGATATCACCCTTTTGACAATGATCTCTCAAAAATTGATGTCTTACATCAATATGTTTTGTTCTAGAATGAGAAACTGGGTTCTTACAAATGTTAATATCACTTGTATTGTCACAATTTATAGGTACATGTCTAAATTGATATCCATAGTCTAGTAGATTGTGTTTCATCTACAAAATTTGTGCACAATAGCTACCAGCAGCTATATATTCTGCTTTGGTAGTAGATAATGCAATATAATTTTTTTTCTTACTACACCATGAAACCAAAGACTTCCCCAAAAAGTGACATGTCCCAGAGGTGATTTTTCAATCTAACTTGCCACCACCAAAATCAGTATTATAATAACTTGCTATGCCAACGGATTGTCCTTTGGGGTAAAACAAACCTAAATTGATAGTATGTTTAAGGTATTTGAAATTTATTTTAACAACATTCAAGTGATATTCTATGGTATTATCTTGAAAATAGGCACATATACACATAATAAACATTATATCTAGTCTACTAGCTGTCAAGTAGAGAAAAATTCCAATAATTCCTCTGTAAGTGGTTTGATCAACATATTTACCATCTTCATCAAGACCCAACTTAGAAGTAGTACTCATTGGAGAGTCACTACTTTTGATGCTATCAAATCCAAATATTTTCAAAATATATTTTGTGTATTTACATTGACTAAAAATAATACCTTCTTTATTTTTAAAAATCTGAAATCCAAGAAACAACTTTAGTTCACCCATTAAACACTTTTCAAATTCATATTTCATCATTTTCAAAAACTCAATACATAAAAAATTTCTTGAATATCCAAAAATAATGTCATCAACATAGATTTGAACAACTAAAAAATATTTATAAATTCATTTTATAAAAAGAGTATGATCATTAATTCCTTTTGTAAAACCTTTGGAAATAAGAAAACCAGTCAATATATCATACCAAGATCTTGGATCTTGTTTTAAACCATACAAATATTTTGTTAATTTGAAAACATGATTTTTAAAGTGATGGTTTGTAAAAATAGGGGGTTAATCAACAAAAAAATCCTTAACTATATACCAATTTAGGAATGCACTTTTAACATCCATTTGATAAAGTTTGAAATTAATATGGGAAGCATAAGCAATAAGGATTTTGATGGCCTCAATTTGAGAAACAGGTGAAAAAGTTTATTCATATTCAATGAATTCTTCTTTACTATAACCTTGTTCAACGAATCTAGATTTGTTTCTAACAATATTTCTAGATTCATGTACTTTTTTCATAAACACCCACTTAGTGACTATGGTCAAGGTGTCTATTTGTCTATCCACAAGTTTCCAAACTTTATTTAATTCAAATTTATTAAGTTCTTATCACATAGACATCACCCAAAATTCATATTTAATTTCATCATTGATATTTTTAAGTTCAAGTTGTGACAAGAAGGCTTGATGTTCAACCTGATTTCTAAGAGAATCTATAGTTTGTGTCCCTTTATCTAAGTCTCCAATGACAGCATCTAAAGGATGGTTCTTGAGGTTTCTAGTTGGTTTAGAAAAGAAGGTTCTAGTAACTTCAGGTTCATCTACAGGTTTGGGTTTATCATGTTCATATTCTGAAGAATTTACAGAACTGTTTGATTTAATAGATTGCTTGATAGGAGGATTATATGATTTTGCTTTTATGTCCAGGTTTGTCATATCATCTTTATGATTTTCTAGTGAGATCTTAGGTTCATGTGGATTTGTTTCATCAAATTTTAAATGCACAGATTCTTCCACACACATGGTTCTTTTATTAAAGACTTTATAGGCTTTACTAGAGATTGAGTAACCTAAGGAGATTCATTCATCACTCTTGGATTCGAATTTGTCAAGATTTTCCTCTCTATTAAGGATATAGACTTTGCAACCAAAAACTCTGAAATAACTAACTTTGTATTTTCTATTGTTCCACAACTCAAAAGGATTATTCTTGAGGATAGGTATAATTAAGACTCTATTAAATAAGTACCAAGCTATATTTACAGCCTCATCCCAAAATTAAATATGTAAATCATATTCATTAAGCATTGTTTAGTAAATTTATTATAAGGTTCTATTTCATCTTTCCACAACTCCATTCTGTTGAGGTGTCCAAGGGGTAGAGAAGTTATGACTATATCCATTGTGTGAGAAAAATGATTCAAAGTCTTGATTTTGAAACTCACGACCATGATCACTTCTTAAAGATTTTATTCTAAGTATACTTAGATTTTCTACTATTTTAGCTTACTTGGTGAAGTAAGTACATGCTTCACTTTTGTGAGCTAAGAAATAAGTCCAAGTATACCTAGAATATTCAACTACAAGAACAAAGACATAGTGCTTCCCATTTAAACTAGAAACTCAAGATGGTCTAAACAAGTCCATTTGAACCAACTCTAAAGGTCGAGAAGTTGAAAATTCTTTCTTTGATTTGAAAGATATCTTGTGTTGTTTATCCTTTTGAAAAAGATTACAGAATTTTTCATTTGAAAACTCAAGTTTGGGTAGATCCTTGACTTGTCCTTTTCTGATAAGCTTTCTAAGAGAGTGTACATTAAAGTTTCCTAATATCCTATTCCAAAGACAATACTATTTATGAAAGGCACTTAAATAAGAAACATTTTGAGAAACTAAAGAATCTAAGTTAACAGAATATACATTTTCATTTCTAAAAGCAGAAAATACTAATTCATTATTAGAGTTGAAAACATTACAAGCATCATTTTCAAATTTAACATGAAATACATCATCAAATTTTTTTGAAATACTAAGAAAAGTATACTTTAATCCATAAACAAAAAGTACTTTAGAAATTAAAACTGAGTTATAGTTACGAATCTAGCCTAAGCCAATTATTTTCCCTTTATTATTTTCACAAAAGGTGACATATCCACCATAAATCTTGATTAGGTTCTTAAAGCTTGAATAATATCCTATGTGTCTTAAACATCCATTTTCCAATTACAATAAGCTCTTACAGGATCTCTTCAAACAACTTTCCTACAAAACAGTAAATCAAAAACATATTTTGGTATCAAGACTTGTTTGGGTCTGGTGACATTAGTAATCAATTATTAAGGTATCCATATTTTTCTTATGGTTTTTTATAAGCATTATGTAAAATATTTGAAAAATAGATTATATTTAGTCCAAAAAAACTAGAGGTAATAATATATTTTCTAGAACTAGAACTAGCATCAGAATTTTGATTTTTAGGTAGAAGAACATATTTTCTAGATATAGTTACAAAATGTGTTTTAGATAAGTTTCTCTATCTAGGATGATATTCAATACCAGAAGTGTACTTAGGAGATATCCGTTTTCCAAGAATTTGAGTAAGAGTATTTTTTCCATTGGTAAAATTTTCTAGATCATTCTTAAATTTCTCATTTGATATTTTTAATTCATTGTTTTCTTTGAGCAGTTGAGAATTTTTTTACTTTTTAGTAGTAAGTTCATACTTAATAGTTACAGTAAGATCTTTTTGTTACTTTGAAGATTTATATTTATATTTTAGTTCATTACAGGTGTCTTCCATCATGTTATAGTATTCAGATACTTTATCACTTGCCTTATTTTCATACTCACTTTCATTTTCATAATAATAGGATTTTTTTATAAGAGAGTCCAAGGTTACCTCATATGTGTTTTTCATAAAACACATATTTTACATGCCACATTTCTCATCATGAGATGATGTTGATTCACTACATGTATCCTCAGAGGCACTGCATGTGGCTTTCATAGCTTTCTTATACTTATTTTCTTTGTTTTCATACTTATTTTTGTATTTTAATTTTGGACAGTCATCTTTGACATGTCATCTCCTCTTACATTCATAGAAGACAATATCCTCTGATTTGTAATTTCTTTTCTAGTCTTTTTTCTGGTTCCCTTGTTATTATATCTTCTTTTATAATTGGGATTCCTAAAGAACTTCCTCTTACTATAGAATTTTATTAATCTTCTAGCCAGTTGAGCCATCTCTTCATCACTATCTGATGTAGATTCATCATTACTGGAGCTTTCAACAGAGGCTAGAACCTTCTCTTTTTCCTTATTCTTAGAGTTAGTAGTCTTGAAGGCTGCAAATTTTCTTCTTGGGTTCATCCTCTACTTCTTTGTTGAATTTCATCTCTTCCTCATACATCATCAATTTTCCAATGAGTTCTTTGATAGGGAGTGTTATGATGTCACATGATTCTCTACTAGAGATATAATTTCCTCTCCATATATTTGGTAATCACCTGAGAATCCTCATAATTTGTTCTTTGGAAATAACATCTCTTCCTAGAGAGATCATAGTGATCATTATTTCATTAAATCTGAGATACATGTTAGAAATAGGATCATCAGGATTCATCTTAAAGTTATCATATTTAATAGTATATATGTTAAGTCTCATTTTTTTAACAGTATATGTTCCTTCATGTGAAACAGACAAAGTATCCCAAATTTCATGGGATGTTTTACATGCATAAATTCTATTAAATTCCTCATATAAAAAAGAATAGTATAAGGCATTCATGGATTTACAATTTTTGTTATAAATAGTATTATTTGGTTCATCCCAAGTGTTTCTAGAAGTATCATAAATCTTATACTCATCTATAATTGAAGACCAAATTTCAAAACTCATAATTTCTAAGTGAATTTTCGTTTTAATTTTCCATTGTGCATACTTTGTTCCATTAAAGAATGGAGGTCTACTGGTAGAATAACCATCCATCATATTATCCATAATAAAAAAAATTAGAATAATATTTTAAAGAGCTCAAAATCTAGTATTAATAGAAATTTTAAGATCTTTGAAATACAAATAAAATCACAATTGAAAAGATTTAAAAAATATTTGAAACAGAAAAATCCTAAAACCTCTGATACCAAATGTTGGATAGAGTAGAGTACTCAAGAGGGGGGTGAATTTAGTATCTATAAAAATTTATGTTTAAAATTATTATTTGAAATTCCCAAATATTTAAAATTCAATTGCCTAGTTATCCATTAATGAATTTATAAGAGCATCATTGTTTGGTTAATTTCTCAAAATATTTAATAGTTATAAGTTGCATAAATTTGATTATTAGTACAGCATTTGAAGCTAATATAATAAGTCAATAATGTTATAAACACTTTCTAAGACTAACTATCAGAGTTCAATTTAGTTTTATGAAATATGTGATAAAATAGAATAAAACTAAAAGGTAAAAACACGGTAGAAATAAAACAAGATGTTAAGTCTCAAGAAGATACTTAATACTCTCCAATTAGTTATCACCTACCACCAAGAAGTGTAAATTAATAAACAGTTTGATCCCCACCCTGGATCGGGGTTCACAACAACAAACAGGCTGTCCATGTTGCAAGACCTCTACCACAGTTCTTCATGGGTAAAAACTACCAGGTCACACAAGGACCTCTTCCACGCATATCTATGGGAGTAAATAGATATAAATAGATATGAGTGTAAGTATATCTTGTATCCTTTAGTTTGATACATGAGACATTGTGTTCTTAACAGACAGATACACACACTACTCAAAAGTATGTAAAAATGAACATGAAATTGATAATAAGTATGAGAAAGGATTTATGAGGATCTGTGTGTCTTGAGATGTAGCTCTTGAATCTTTAGATGTAGCTGATTTGATGTTTGAGTCCTCTTCTGGAAGTTGACACAAAAACATAGTGTCATATTCTGGATTCCAGGTACAAGTATGGTTCTACGGGTATATTCTTCCCCTTCTATGATATGCTGAAGTAGTTTTTTTATATGATTTTTAGCTCAGTTGAGATTTCCTTGAGTGTTCTTCTTTTTATTCTTTAATTCACAGTGATTTCCTGAAAGTTGCAGATTTTCTTCAATATATCTCTCTCTCGAAATCATGCACCACCATCCTTCTATTCTGTTTATCTTCTTTCTTTTAAAAATACTTCTTATTTCTGAGGGCTGACAAAGAGAATGTTATTGTGTATATGTTCATTGTACCATGTACTATCTTCTAAAATTCATACAAAGAATTATAAAATATGTCAGTATCATTAAATGACACAAATATGACCGTTAGAAATAATATTAATAAATGCAGATTTAAATAGTCAATCAGTGACTCCTTCTGTCGGTGTCTCAATCTGTCTGTGTCTAAACCCATCGGTATGTAATTCTATCAGTCTTTCTATATTTCGGTGACTCACTAAATTGGTAACTTGTTTCAATGGTGAGTCCTTCCTTCTATTGGTGAGACAGCTGATCTATCAATGACTCTTTTCAACTGACGATGAGTCCTTGCGTCAGTAGCACCATGCAACGGTAGGTCACTTAGACTGACGGTAGGTCGTCTGTGTCGGTGAGTCATATCAAATGGTGATTCATTTACATCATTGAGTCATATGAAATGGTGATTCATCTGAATTCGTGATTCATATGCAACGGTGAATCGTCTGTGCCGGTGAGTCCTTCCAATGGTGATTTGTTTAGAGAATATTCTAATTTGAACTGTCTATCAGTGAGTCATATGTCTGTTGATGAGTCATCTATCTGTCGGTGTCAGTGACTCATACTTAGATAATTTTAGATGTTCTATATATCTAATAGTTCATCAAATTCATATATTTTTAATACCCATAAGTACACATATATAATCAATTATAATCTTGTTTAGACTTAAACACACAAAAATAGTTATATGATTGAAATGATCTGATATTCCAGATAATTCTTTGACATAATTTAGGATCTGACATGAGGTATGATATATGTTAATATCTGACATGATTTGTGATAATTAAAACCATTATAGTTAGAGATATTGGTCAATAGTATCTATGGGTCAACAATTAAAAAAACACAACTCACCGCTTGTACATATCTAGTTCAAGCACGCACAGGGAGATCCATCCTCCCCCAAGACAGAACCCCAATCTCTTCCAAATAATAACATCATTTTTATTATTATTATCATTAATAATAATTAATATAATATGTGATTATTATTAAAAACACACACACACCATTCTCCATGGCCAATCAAAAATCATATTTTGGTCATTCTTCATCAAAAAAACATCCATCATTTTTATCCATAGAAAATATATTTCTTTGTTTGTAATAATACTACCATACACACCAAAAATGGACACTATCGTCATTGGTGGATAGATCTCAGCCACTCACTACATGAAAACATTAATTGTTTCACCTCTAGAGAGATATGATCAAACCCACTAATACCCAATACAAATTCTGATTCCCATCCTAATCATCATACCTCTATTTCATCTCCAAAATCAAAATTTGAATTTGTGACTATAATCCATTATTCCAAAGAATGAACATAAAATGGTCATTATTCTTAAATATTGTAGATTTTCCATTCAATTGATTATCGATGATGAACATCAAGAATGGAGGGAGGACAACACATAACATAATGTTGATAATCATCATTTGTTATTGTGATCCCACCCAATGATCAATAGGTGCATAATCATGGGTGATATCATGGCGTAAAAAATTTATTTAAACAAGTCAAATTATTAAATTGGATCATGTGAAGGGAATATAATCACAGATCAACCAAATCATATATGAATACATGAAAAAACATTAAATCAAAAGGGTGAAAACCACAATTGATGAGCCTCACCTTGATTTTTTATTGAACTTTAGTAAATAATATGTTCACCAGTGATAAGAAAGACCTATTGTGCTCACTACCCATCAATCCACATTGATATGATCATCATTTGTTGTTTGATGTTGATTTTACAACAAAAAAACTCTTCTACTAATCTTGGATTTAGCAAGGGTTACATGGATAAACAATTGAAAACTGTAATAAAAGGGTATTTATAGAGGATTTTAATTAGGCCAGTTAATAAAAAAAATAGGTATTTATTTTAGTTAATCGTACCTACTAATAGCTGCCTCAACTGGATGTCTAGTGTCGACCAACCCTAGATCGTTCCTAGGATAAACCCCGCATTCCAGAATTAACCATGATCTTGAATTTTTGATATGAGACTCTTTTCAAGAGATCTTCCATTATTTCTGAAAAACTTTTCCCAAGTGATAAAATATATATTTTATATTTCTATAATTTTTATAAAATTAATTCTGGTCACATCGGGATTCAAAATCACACACCATCTCATTTCATGGCTCCAAAAATATTCCTAAAAATATTCCAATGTCTTATAAGGGGAAAAATATTCTCTACATTATTTCCTTATTCAAATATTTTTGTCCATGAAAAGAAAAAACTAATAAAAAAGGTAGGGATACTAAGCCTACATCTGTCTCTCCCTCTCCCAATATCTCCCCTAATAGTTTCATGTGATACCAAAAAACATGCACCCAAGGAAAACACTTTTCCATAAATGTTATTTCTCTACCTATTCTCAATTATTATAGATCCTTGAAAAATGAGACTCCAATATCACAACCCAGCTTACCCAGATTGGTATCGTACAATGAGTTGTGAACATACCTCCTCAAATGCGGCATGTGGAGAACACCAAGAAACCTGTTTAACTAAAATAAAAGGGTCAAGAATCACACCACCTCACTAACCTGACATAGTAATAGTAAAAATATCCTATGATCCTTAGAGATATCACTCCGTCTTGGATAAAGGATCTCGGTACAACCACCCTTCTCCTGGGTGTACTACTAAGGGAAAACAACCTCCTCAACACTATTTCCTATTGCATGACTGGTTCCATCGATCATCCTTGAACAAGTATGTTAGGATAAATACCTTTAGGTAATCCATAAAGATCACATCCAATGGGTATATGATCATATAATATATCCCATTTAATATCCCCAAGTCATACCTCCCTAACTAGTTGAAGAAGAAAAGGGGTAATAACCATCTACTGGAAGTATGATACACCATCCTCACCCAAAAAAAGGTCAATTGAAAAGAGGTAAACTATTCCTTCACCTCACTAAACAACATTGTATAGAAAACCTTATAGTGAGAAACTGTTACCATGGACACAACCTGGGTGGCCCTTGAGCTCACACTGCCTCAACCTCTATAGGGTTCACTATCATTCCACGTCTGAGAATTTATATATTGAGAAGTGTACATTTGAATCTATAATTGACTCCATGAGAGATTCCATATGAATAGAAATCTCAGAGGATGTCTAGAACCATCCTTCTATATCTCTCATGATCCAAATTTGATGCTAAGGACATTAGGGTACCATTTTAGAAGACTACCAAAAACCAATCCATGAAAGGTTAAGGATCTTTCTCATAAGTATTAAGCACTATTCTATGGTGTTTAACATTCCAAAGGGTATCACCAAGAACTCAAAGTAATCGTAGAGGATATAGGAATCCATGCTCTGTAAACCCACCTCTTAAACCTAGATCTGATGATAACCCATCATAAGTTCAAACTATGAGATTCAATTCACCAACATCCACTAGGTGGAGAGGTTATCGATTCTCAAGGGTAGACACTTATTCAAGATAATCACCTATATTGAGTTATTATAATCCATACATAACATCAAAATATCATCATCTTTTTATGAAAAAACATAGAGATTCATAGAAAACACAATGGGTCTTACAAAGCCCCCTCTCTACAGACTCCTCCAACCTCGCCTCTATCACTCACATCTATACGGGTTCATCTGATATACTAGTTTATATATATGGTCATATATAGTTCAATTCCATGTAGAAATAAAACCCTCGATAGTGATTTAGACCTAGAAAGTCCTCATGAAGGATTCCCTCATACTCCTCCACCATCACAAGAAACTAAAAGCTTATAGCATCCACTGATCCAAGGGCAATACTATCCAACTGATAAGGAATGGGTTCTAACATCCTGAAAATGATCTCATCCTTCCCTAGTCAGGGATCACTAGGGGAAAACTCCATCTAAACAAACTGGAAGCACTATTAACCTCACATTTATCAACCGTTTAAGCATGGATGGTAAAAGACTATCCCATACTGAGGAAACCATTATAGGGTCCCACTACCACTATGGAAAGATTTCATGTGAGGCTCTCTATCCCTATTTATAGAGCTAGGTTACACTATCAACAGAAATGTGTGATCGCCAATCCTCTCTATAAGAGACTCTAGACCAAGGTTCTAGTAATAATTCCCTCACTATTATTACAAGATCTTGAACAGGGGATACACCCATGGAAAGGGGATTTTGACCATGCACCATACCTATAACAATTAGTAGAGAATACATGGGTATCAGCTCAAACACATCTAAATCCTTAGGGTCACACGCCTCCACTGCCAAAATACATCTTTCCTCTTGCTGGAATATTCTCCTTAACCAGGTCTTTCTCTAACACCTTCCCATCAAAACAACCTCAAACATACAAGTTAAGTAACTCATCCTCCACACCTCAACCCTATCAGCTCTGATCTGCACTGACTTTCCCTCACAGTCTTGAATCATGTTATAAGAACACATATCGATGGGGGAAGTGTCCTTATATACTTAATGTCTTAATACACACTAAAATTAAACAACATAGGGATCTACCGATGTCCCAACTCACCATATATAATTCTTTCCACTAGGACTACCATTGGAAGGGGTTCTATTCAATAAATACATTCACACTACAAGCTTGATCCAATTATCTACCACCAGAGAGGGGGGGCATGGCTAAGTAAAAATATAGGAAAATATCTCTCTCTGTGAAGCTCATTAATCGCACTCGTCATAGGTGTGTCATATTTTGATACTTTAGGATCCAATAGCTACTACAAGGAGAATATTGTTCGCTAATGAAACCATCTGGTCAGTTGGGGTCCACACAAGTAAAAAAACTCAGAACACTACCTCAATTCAATCCTCTACTTCCTATGAGTCTGTCTTATCATGGAACATCATAGGTATCTATAATTGGAACCTATGAAACATGATAATAATGTGTGTACCATTTCTCTACCATACTAGAGCTATCGACTGGTCAACACATGGATGATCATATACATGATCCATAGAAGAATCCATTTTCTTCTTTACAAGTTGTATCACTAGTCAATTCCCACCTAAAGAAAACACCTCATGGGTGGGTCCTTTAACTAAGGTATTATCAATCAACTGGTCATCATAATGACACCATCTTGAATTTCTATCTGTTTATAATTATGGTGTCATCTTCAAAGTTATCAAGACTTCCCATGGTCAAAGAGAATATCTGGGGAGATGAATCAAGAATGATATTAAAAGGAATCAATCCTATATGTTTTATATAACGTTGATCCTTTTAATTGATATCTCAATATTCTGTGTCCAAAAATAGGTAGTCATAGTTTTGGTGTATGGTTATATCATCCACCACACCAACACTAGGTTCCTTAGCCTAAAATACACACTCTAGATACATTGACATTGTTTTCTTAAGTCCCAAAAAAAACTCATAGTGGAAAAAAATATAAATACTATCCCAAGGTCGAACCACCTTTGAAACTAATCTATAACGACCCAACCCACATAAGGCCTCCTAATTGATTGAAATTCAAGCTACAACTACCCCAATCCCACCTCTATAGGCCATGGGGTGGTGACCAGTGTCAAAAAGAATAACTAAAATGGGATGCCTTTTTTTAAAGTACCTATTTACATTAACCAAACCTTTCCATAAAAAATTATAGAGGAATAATAATTAAATATAATAATATCTAGAGTAAAACCTATGAATGTAATAACCTCTAGGGAATACAAAAGTGTGTAATAGTGAATTTTGAAATGAAAAGGGAAAATTACATGCCCACTAAGAAAATATGTCCCAACCTGACATTACTAGGAAAGGAATAAATCTAAGAGATCCTGATTCTTGATCATTAAGACCATCCTCCGTACACGGTCAAATGCAACCAAGTTTCCCTAAGATCCTCTAATTCCACTATTTACCTTTGTTTCATCTTTATAAGACCTATAACATGAGATTAAATCCCATATAGGGGTGATTATATAAATATCCCATAGGAATCCTTGAAAATAAAAGAGTGATCAATAAAATATATGATAAAAGTAGTCATCTCATCACAAAAATAGTACTTCAATCAGTGTATGAGACAAAAACTATAACAGAAACCTAGATTTTCTCAACAAGAAGCCCAAAAAAGATTGAAAAAGGATATCCATTTCCACATCATAGTAAAGAATAATGAATTTTCTTAAATCTCTAAAAAGGGAACATCTCTGATGCATGTATCTCATGTGTATATCCAAATAATTCATAATAAGGACTAGAAACTTCTTGCTTCTCCATAACTCGATAGATCAAAATCTCAAAAAGATATAGGATCGATGCCCTGGTATGCCAAGGAAGTATCATCTCAACATCAGAGGATATAATATAGAGGAACCACACCCTAGTGTGATAGGGGAATATCCTATACCTGGATTGAGTATCTGTGCCCTGGGGTGGTAAGATAATGTTTACTCTATATTGGTATAATGAGTATAGAGGACATACAACATGGTGTAGTAGGAGATTAATGTCTATGTGGATAGGGGACTCAAACTCTGGTGTGATAAGGGAGTATCGCCTCTATATTTGTTTAATGAGTATAGAGGACCCATATCCCAGTGCGATAGGGGAGTAAAATCTCTATAGATATAGGACATATTACCTGGTGTGAAAAAGGAGTGCATTTTTTATCTGTGTAATGAGTATGGAGGCCCCATGCCCTGGTGTGAAAGGGAGTACTGTCTCTGATGATCCTAACTGATCATTATCATCTTCAAGCATCACCTGAAGAAGCGTCACACTCGGAACATCTCATATCATATATAAAAAATTCACTATAAAAGCTACTATAATATTCTATATAGAAAAACACTTTGTATGTTCTATTTTTGTTCTGAAATATGAGTCAAAATGAAGGATATATAAGTGGTATAAGTTTCATAAAGAATTAAATAGTGTGTAAGGTGGTACACATGGTGTGTGGTCCCACATTGATTCATGTCCATGTACTTGGACATGCCTGGTTATTATCCTCTAAATGAGGATAATATTCATTGTTAATATATATAATATTAATGTGATTCATTATACATAAACACCATTTTAGTAAATTTTACACTTTGAACTTCATTTCACATTATGATTGTAATTCTTTCTTAAAATGCACTATTACATGGTACATTTTTTAACATAATTTAAAGTAACTAGTGATTTTTATTTTATTTTAATATTAAATTTTCAGGTTTCTCATTATATTGTTAACAATTCATACTCTTGGAGTACTTGAAGATCCATATTGGAAGACAGCCAAAGTTTTCCTTGAACAAACAACATTCTGGGTGAAGTGAACTAGATAACAACCCATTAAAACTACTATAGAGGCTAATATCCAAAACCCATAATTCTAAAAATTGATCTGAAGATATAGGAAATCATGGAAAAAATTTTCAAATAGTTATAAGGTCTAATTTTGAGTTTTAAAGGGAGTTCCATGAGGCCCAAGTTGGAGATAAAATTCTGGTCCATATTCTGTGGCCTAGAAAAACAGCTCACCAATTTAATCATATCTCGATAACCACAAATTAATTTAGTCTGAAATTTTACAGAGAGGTAGGGAACATCTGGATATTAATTTTTATTTTATATGGACTTCTCCAGTTCATCCATATATAAGGTCATCTAGGCACCTCTGTTCAGTGGATGCAAGTTGGATGCAACTTCGGGTCAAGGGTGGAAAAGTCTCATCTACCTTACTTTCCACCACCCTAGGCCTACCATACTCTAGTGGGATCCTTTGTACTATTAGGAGATCTACCAAATACTCTTGAAATGACTATTTAAGTTAGTGGTGGTGGAGTATTTTTTCATATTTGGTGCTTTCTTTCATTGTAATGTTATGCTGCAATTTTGTTGTCTCAAGTTTGTCTTTCATATGTAAGTTGTTCTAATTCATCATAATTTCTTAATAAAATTTATTCTTCTCCTATTATTCTATTCTTATTCATATCACGTTGATACCATTGGCTCAAGGTGTGAATTTACTCACACCAAACCTTGTGAAATTATCACACAATGTTGAAGTGATCGTTATTTCATTATTTTCTTTTTTACTTCTCAATTTCCTCCCTCATGAGTCTAATTACCGCTTCCATTCAAACCATAGCATCAATGGAGGGATAAACCTCTTGTGGGTTGATCCAAGGGATGATAAAGGGGATATATTGGATGTTATTTATCACTCCATTAATTTCTAATCACTTATTTTAATTGAAATTTTTATTTTATGATTTTAAAACTTCTTCGACCTTATTGAATTTTAAGGCAACATACTTCAAGTGCTAATATGACACATTACCTTGGAGTGCTCATAAATTTGATCCTCCAAGTTTATAGGTGATTAGTATTATGTAATTTTGGTATTAAACCAGTATGTGATGAAGTTTTTTGATCTTCTTGAATAAACCCATCTCAAATATAAGAAATTGAAACCATTAAAAAAGAATTTCATCCAATCCACCCCAAGTGATAACCAAGGATCAACTCATTATTTTTAAATTAAATTAACCTAGGTCTCTTAAAGTTTTCTTAAACCCATCTAAAATCAAACCAAGTTGGCCACTTCTTAGCCAAAAACAATCCATAGAATGTACACATATATAGGTTACTTCTTAGGTCTTTGAGGATTCGACAATCCAAGATAAACTACAAGTGACAGCTTAACCCTAAAAACTTGGGTAAAATTGGGCGAGACCAAATTTTGGCACCGTTTCCAGGGACCCAAGTAATTTATCTCAACACTAATTCTATTCTACCCCATTTCTTCTATTCTAATCCAAATTATCTTATCTTTTCCCTTTCTTGTTTTTTTCTTTTGGCCCATGTTTTCCTACACTTGTGACCAATCAAACCGTCTAGTTAGGGTGGATAGTCCTGGGGTTGGGGAGTCAAGTACACAAATGTAACTATTTACATTAGATCCTAATCTTATTAATACTCAAAAGTAAAAAATTGAGCCCATTTAAATGGAAGGTCTTCAAAGAAGCCAACTCATAAACCGAGATGGGAACCAAAATGGAAATCCAAATGAGGAAGCCCCAAACTTGGGGAATGTAGTTGATCAAACCATTAATGACTATCTCACACCTGCCTAGAACAATTCCCCCTTGTAAATTAGATAAAATTATCTAGAAGATTCAAACTACATCTTTAAACCCCGTGTCCTAAATCACCTTCCCACATTCCATGAAATGGTGTCCAAAATGTCCTACCTTCATGTTAAGGAGTTCAATAACATTGTAGAAACCATGTGTCCCCCATATCAACTAGAATCATCTATGATTAGGATCATTCCATTTTCTTTAAAGGATCGAGATAAAAATTGGCTAAAAATTTTGAGACCATCATCCATCAACTCTTGGGACCAATTACAAAGATAATTCTACAAAAAAATACTTTCCCCACCACAAAACAATTTCACTTAAAAAGTGCATCCAAATATTTTTTGAAAAAGAGGGACAATCATTATATGAAACATGGGAGAGGTTTAAAGACACCCTAAACCAGTTTCCACACCATGGTTTTTCTATTATTGAAAAAGTGATAATTTTATATGAAGGATTGTGTCCAGGAAACAAACAATTCATTGACCTGATTTGTAATGGAACTTTAAAAAACAAATCCCCAAATGATGCTTACGAGTATCTAGAAAGACTTTATGAACAAAATAAAATATGGGGAACATCACCTTACTATGAGAAGACACCCAAATCTGGTGGAATTAACACACTTAGGGAGGAGGAAATCCTTAGGGAAAAACTTGTTGCACTCACTGGAAAGTCAAGGACATCGATCTTAGGAAGGTCCATAAAATTAAAATTGTTGACCCTGTTTGCACAATTTGTGACAAACATGACCACAAGACTGAAAAATAACCAACCATCCCTTCCATTAAAGATGTTCTTCTTGGAGGACCACTAGCAGAGTTCAATGCTCTGAACTTTCACAAGCCCCAATACCAAAACACATTCAACCCAAGGTATAACGACCTCCCAGGCTTCCACTAGAAAGATAACTAACAACCTATCCAACCATAAGGACCAAACCCCTTCCCTTAACAAAATTTTCAAAACCATAACCAGTTCCAACCAAAACTAGTACAATACTAACACCCTTCTATACAATACCAAAAACTAATCCAACAACCAAAGTATCCTCCTGGGATAAACCAACTAGCATAAGCCCCTACTCAATCTGTCCCTCTTCCAATCCTTGAGAAGTTGTGTAAACAAATGGAGAGAATTAACTTAGAAGTCTCATCCCTTAAACATGAACTACAAACCATTAAAACCGGGAAGGCACCCATGCCTACTCAGGTGGTACCATCCTCAACTTTAAGGGGGGAGTTAAGTTTCACTCAAACAACTCATGAACAACTAACGGTTGTGATAATTTTAAGAAGTGAGAAATCAATTGAGAAATCTGAAAAAATAATTAAAAAACCATCTAAATATTCAAACTCTAATGAAAATTCAAATGAACAACATGATCAAAGTGAAAAAAACTGATAACAATGTGAAAGAAACAACTATTCAAAAAACAATCCCACATCCTGCACCATTTCCTCAATACATGAGGGGGAAAACCAAGCCTGAATTGAGTGAAACATTGAGAGACATATTCTTACATGTCAATTTGAACATTCCAATCCTTGATACCATTCAAACCATTGCTGCATACTCAAAATACCTTAAGTACCTCTTCACATTTAAAATGAAATTATCACATAAGAACCAAGTCCTTCTAGCATAAAATGTTAGCACAACAATCCAAGGAACCCTTACACCAAAGATGAAAGACCCAGGATGTTCTTACATCAATGTTGAACTAGGAGAGAACAAAGTTGTCAAAGCCTTGTGTAACCTAGGTTCTAGTGTCAATATCATTCTCTATGTTGTGTACTGCCAGTTAGGTCTAGAAGAGCTCCAACCCACATCTATCACACTTCAACTTGCTGATTGTAAAATTAGGGTTCCAAAGGGGATTTTAAAAGATGTTCTGGTAAAATTAGAAAACTGCATCTACCCTGTTGACTTCATTATACTTGACAACAATCCAAACTTAGGAAAAAAGGAACAAACCCCAATTATCTTTGGCCATCCCTTTATTGAAATAGTCAACTCTGTTATCTGAGTCCAAAATGGTAACATGACCTTCACCTTTGGTAACATGAGCCTAGACTTGAAAATCTATAATGCAAGCTCACAGATAGGGGATGATGAGAATATTCATGAAGTAAACATGATATGAAGCATTGATAAGGAATCTATAGAACATCAAAGAAAATTTGAGGAATGTTTAAGTAAGGATGAGATTAATTTCCCTTATTCAAATGAAGGAATTTTATCTCCTTGGCTAGAATCACTTTCAGATTTCTCCTATGATGAAATCTTAAGACCAAAAATCAGTGAAATATTTTATGAAACAACATTCATGGAGACCACTATAACTCTTTTCCCTAACACTGATCAAACCAATCTAGTAGTTGAAACCTCTACAAGTTGGAAATCAATACTATATAAAACTAAAAAAAAAGAAATTGATATTGAGCCAATGTCTTAGTATTCTATTGAAATTTTGAACTAACCTGATCTTGAATTGAAAGAACTTCCTTATGCACTTAACTATGCCTTCCTAGGAGAATATGGAACACATTCTATTGTCATTTCTTCTTCTTTTCAATCCGATCATGAGAGGATGCTTCTAGATGTCCTTAGAAAACAGAAGAAATCCATTGGATGGACCCTATTTGATATTCCTAGGATTAGCCTTCTTATCGGGACTCATAGGATTATTCTAGAATTTGATTCAAAGCCATGTCATCAACCTCAGTGGCAACTCAATCCTAATATCATAGAAGTAGTGAGAAAATGACTTCTAAAATTGTTAAAATCTGGTATCATCTATCCCATAGTTGAGAGTGAGTTGGTTATCCCAATCCAAGTGGTTCCAAAAAGAGCTAGAATCAAAGTGATAACCAATAAGGATGGAGAGATTCTTACAACTAGGGTGAATAGTGGCTGGAGAGTTTGCATCGACAATAGGAAGCTAAAATCATTTACCAAGAAGGACCATTTCCCCTTACCATTCATTAGCCAATTCCTTGAGAGAGTCACAGGTTACGTCTTCTATTGTTTCTTAGATGGGTAATTTGGGTATAATCAAATTGAGGTCTCCCTAGAGGATCAAGGGAAGACTACATTCACCTGTCCATTCGACACCTTTGATTTCAAATGCATTCCCTTCGGGTTATATAATTCCCGTGGAACCTTCCAGTGGTGCATGTTGGGAATATTCTCAGACATGGTAGGGGATTATCTAGAGGTCTTCATGGATGACTTCTTTGTGTTTTGGGATACATTTTAGGGATTTATAAGGAATGTAGAGAGAGTTTTGTCAAGATGTAAAGAAAATAATCTGGTCCTAAACTAGGAAAAATGACATTTCATGGTTAAAGAGGGGATATTTCTTGGCCATCTAGTCTCGAGTAGGGGGATTGAAGTTGATAAAGCTAAGGTAGACATCATTCTTCACCTTCCATCACCCAAAACTGTCAAGGAAGTGAGGTATTTATTAGGACATCCTGGTTTCTATAGAAGGTTCATTAAGGATTTTATCTCTATTTCTCAACCAGTTTGTGCTCTATTAGTGAAAGATTTTTTATTTTTATGGATAGAAAGCTATGAGGAATCATTCTCTATACTCAAGTCAGCTCTTATCTCTCCACCTATCATGAAATCTCAAAATTGGAAACGTTATTTTGAGCTTATGTTTGATGCAAGTGACTTCACTATAGGATCAGTATTAGGAAAATAGTGTGAGAAAAATCCATGTGTCATTTCATATGAAATAAAGTCATTAAGTAATGAACAAATAAACTACACCACCACTAAGAATTATTTTATTTATATTGTCTTTTCCTTAGAGAAATTCAAGTCCTATCTCTTAGGATCACCCATCATTGTATTCACTGACAATTCAGCCCTGAAATAACTTTTCCAAAATCAAGATGCCAAGGATAGATTGATTAGGTGGGTCCTTCTTCTTCTAGAGTTTTATTTAACCATTAAGGATAAAAAAAGGGTGTTGAAAATGTTGTAGGTGATCACTTCTCTAGGATGGAATTAAAAGAAAACTCAAATAACCTTTTTGTGTATGATTTGTTTCTCGATGAGCACCAATACTTTGTGAGTGACTTCTCTTGGTATGTCGACATAGCCAACTTCTATGTTACAGGAGTCATTCCAAAAAATTTAGGGTCTCAAGCTAGAAGGAAATTCCTCTCTGATGTCAGGTTCTATGTGTTTGATAATCCATACCTCTATAAGTTCTTCCCTGACCAAGTCAATAGGAGGAGTGTCCCAAAATATGAATAAGAGTCCATCCTTAAATTCTGTCATAGTGAGGCATGTGGAGGTCACTTTTCCTCTAAGAAGACTTATTCTAAGGTTCTTTAGTGTGGTCTCTTCTAGACCACCCTCTCAAGGGACTCCTAAACATTTTTTAAAAGTTGTTCTAGGTGTCAAAAAGTAGGGTCCGTCACAAAAAGGAATCAAATTCCACTCACTCCTATCTTAGTGATTGAAATTTTTGACTGTTGGGGAATTGATTTCATGGGTACCTTCCCAAACTCAAGGGGATATATGTACATTCTTTTATTTGTTGAATATTTCTATAAATGGGTTGAGTCCATTCCTACAAAATCCAATGATCATAAAACTGTGATTAGATTTCTCAAAGAAAACGTCTTCTCTAGATTTGGAATTCCTAAGGCTATCATTAGTGATCATGTAACTCATTTTTGAAATCTTCCATTCTCAGCACTCATGGACAAGTATGGAATTTCTCAAAAAGTGTCCACTGCTTACCACCCACATACCGATGGTCAAACTGAGTTATCCAATCAATAAATCAAACAAATTCTTGAGAAAATGATGAATCTATCTTGTAAATATTGGTCTAGGAAACTCTTATATACTCTTTGGGAATATAGAACCGCATATAAAACCATTTTAGAAATGTCCCCATATAGGTTGGTTTATGGAAAAGCATGCCATTTACCATTTATAATTGAACATAACGCTTTTTGAGAAATTATGAAAATGAATTATGACCTCTCATTGGGTGAAATAAAAAAAGAAATTAGATCTCAATGAACTTGAGGAACTTAGGGTGGAGGATTATGTAAATTCAAGGATAAATAAAGCTATAGTTCAATCCTACCAATCTCGAATTCTTAAAACCAAACACATTATATCGAGTAACCCTATTATTTTGTATATCTCTAAACTTCATTTACACCTGGGAAAGTTGAGTTCCAAATGGTCGGGTCCATACATAGTACATAAGGTGTACCCCTATGGGGTTGTAGAAATTAAAGATCCTACTAATAATCAAACCTTTAAAGTTAATGGTCATAGAGTTAAACCATTCATTAAACCATTCATTAAACCATTCCCAAAACATGAATTTGATGAAGACTTGTGTGAACCAAACCTAGATGAGGAAAATACTTAAACAATTAGGGGTCCATTTCAGGCTAACGACATTGAAAAAAAGTGTTGTATGCGAAGCAACCCGTGGTGTTTATATTTCTAATCTTTGTGAATCATTTTAATTTTAAAATAGGATTAATGAATAATTTTAATATTTTAAAAAAATATACTTAATCAATTAAATATAAATATGATAGTACCTTAGACTGTTGACCTTTTCTTCTATTATGAGTATGGATGGGTATGAAAGGGGAGAATCGTATTCATCTGTTCCACACGGTGTGATCCCTGAGTAATACCTTACCGAGAAATTTAAAAATAAGGAAATGTATCATCATTTTATTTTTATTTTTATGTGTTTGTAGGTTAAAATAATAATAATAATAATATATATATATATAATAAAAAAATTAAAAGGACACTTCGTAGGTCATGGGGAAAACCCCGTCACAACCAGTGAAGCCACGGGGACTCGAACTCGGGACCAAAGGGAGACAGGGGCGCGCGATTTCCACTAACCTACATCTTATAGTGCTTCCTTCTTCTATAATTTTTTTATATATACTTATATTTGGATTATATATATACATTATTGTTTTTACGTGATACTAGTATTGGTCTTTGGTATGCTAAAATAAATATGTATGTTTTTTTGTCTTTGTCTATTTTTAATTAAGGGAACCTATCGGGGTTTCCATGGTTTTTAATATAGTTTATGAGTGAGAAGAAGAGGCTATTGAGGTTAAATAATTTTATAAGGAAATCAACTATATCCAGAACTTCCACAATTTTCTATCATCTTCCACTGGGAGTCCATGAGTAGCCTGGATATCAAAGGAATAATCAGAAGCATCATGAACTTCAACTTAAAAAACCAGGTGACTTTGTTCTATGTTTATTTATTCAAATTATTTTTTGAACTTCCCTTATCTACCTCTACCCACTTATAAATATTCTTTTCTTCAAACACTAGGGACAGTGTTATTTTAAGTTGGGGGGGATATGAAATAAAAAAAATCTATTTTGTGTAAAAAATTGATTTGAAAAAATGTGTGTAGATGGAAGGAAAAATTACTTTAACTTTAAACATGATAATACACATTGAAAACATTGAAACTGAATATCAAATAATTTATCATGCCACGCTTTTGATTTTAATTCATGTATAATTTCATGAGCCTAGATTTTTGGAAAGTGTGGCTGTCTAATGTGATATTTAATCATTTATATTTTCATCCAAAAAAATTACAATGCATGTACTTTGGATAGTGGGGTATTAGTTTTAGTTCATGGGGTCCCCCAAGTAATTATCATAGGTTTTGTGATCATTTTAGTTTTAATATGATTATTCAAAAAAATAAAATCAAATAAAAAAATAAAAAATACAATAAATTTGCGCGTAGAGCAATGAAATGACCAAATGTGTGGCTTTAGACACTTGGGGATTGTTAATCCATAGTTTTCTAGCCCAGAGTTAGTAATTTTATCTCTATTTGTGGTAATTTGACTCTGTTTTTTACTGATTTAACTCGAGATGATGCCCAAGTATGTGGGTTTCACTTGGTTCCCTAAGGTCTTTGATCTTGGGAGTCATCGGCAAAGTCTCGCTACATGGGTTGAATCTTTTGGGTAAAATTTCAATTACCATGGAAATATTGAAAAAAAATAGAATACTCATCTTAATATTGAAATGTGATTCCACCTAGTTCTTCCATAATTTCCCCATTGAATAAAGATGAACCCCCATGTCTATTGTGATACACAACACATCATCATGTTTAATTAATATTGGATGAAATATGGTGATGAAATTGATCAAAAGAATGGGATCGGGATTGGGATCTTCTTATAAAACTATATTGTATTAAAATATTTTGTTGGGTTTCATGATTTTTTGGTATAATGGTTCTTAGTGATAAATGTGTATTAAAAAGTTTTGGAAAAGGGAATTCGAATTTCATATTTTTGAGATACACTTTTCTCAGGACTAGAAAAACTCAAGTTGGGGGTGTGATTAGCCACTGAATGAGGATAATATTCATTGTTAATATATATAATATTCATGTGCTTCATTATTCATAAACACTATTTCAGTTCATTTTACACATTGAACTTCATTTCACATTATGATTGTAATTCTTTCTTAAAATGCACTATTACATGGTACATTTTTTAACATCATTGAAAGTACTCAATGATATTTATTTTATTTTAATATTTAATTTTTTGGTTTCTCATTAATTTGGTAACAATTCACACTTTTTTAGTACTTGAAGATCCATATTGTAATACCACAAAATTTGGCCTTGAACAAACAACATTCTGGGTGAAGTGAACTGGACATCTGCCCAATAAAACTATTATATCGGCCAATATACAGGACCAATAATTATAAAAATTGACCTGAAAATAGAGGAAATCATGGGGAACATTTATTACAATAGTTAAAAGAGATAATCATGAGTTTTAAAGGGAGTTCCATGCGGCCGAAGTTGGAGATAAAATTCTAGGCCAGATTATGTGGCCCAAAAAAACATCCCACCAATTTACTAATATCTCGATAAACACAAATTAATTTGGGATGAAATATTGAAGAGAGCTAGGGGGAAATCCCGAGATTAATTTTTATCATCTATGGACCGCTCTAATTCGGCCATATAGATGGTCATCTAGGAACCTCTGTTTGGTGGATGCAAGTTGGCTGCAACTTCACGTCAAGGGTGGAAAAGTCTCATCTCCCTTACTTTCCACCACCCTATTCCCTCCATACTCAAGTGGGATCCTTTTTACTATTGGGAGCTCTAACCAATCCTCTTGAAATACTTATTTAAGGTAGTGGTGGTGGATGATTTTTTCATCTTTGGTGATTTCTTTCATTGTAATGTTATGCTGCAATTTTGTTTTCTCAAGTTTGTCTTTCACATGTAAGTTGTTCTAATTCATCTTAGTTTCTTAATAAAAGTTCTTATTATCCTATTATTCTGTTCTTATTCATATCATTTTGATACTATTTTCTCAAGGTGTGAATTTATTCACACCAAACCTTGTGAAATTATCACAGGACGGTGGAGTGATCGTTATTTCATTGTTTTCTTTCTTACTTATCCATTTCCTCTCTCATGAGTCTACTTACCACTTATATTGAAACCATAGCATCAATGGAGGGATAACCATATTATGGGTTGATCTAAGGGAGTATAAAGGTATGTATTGGATGTTATTTATCACCCCATTAAGGTTTAATCACTTATTTTAATTGATATTTTTATTTGATGATTTTAAAACTTCTTCGTCCTTGTTGAATTTTAAGGCCATGTACTTCAAGTGATAATACGAACATTTACCTTGGAGTGCTCATGAATTTTATCCTCTAAGTGTATAGGTTATTAGTATTATGGTGTGTTCATATTAAACTAGTTAGTGATGCAGTTTTTTTATCTTCTTGAATAAACCCATCTCAAATATAATAAATTGAAATTTTTAAAAAAGAATTTCATCCAATCCACCCAAGAGATAACTAAAGATCAACTCAATATTTTAAATTAAATTCAATTAAGTCTCTTAGTTTTCACTTAAAACAATCTAAAATAAACCCAAATTGTCCACTTAATATCCAAAAATAATCCATAGAATGTACATTTCTATAGGTTACTTCTTAGGTCTCTGAGGATTCGACAACCCAAGATAAACTACTAGTGAACACTTAACCCTAAAAACTTGGGTAAATTTGGGAGAGACCATACCAGATTGCGCGTGTTTACCCTAGGTCAAGCCTTTGTACTCCTAGAGTATATAGTGTGTTATCTCAAAAGCCTAATGATCACATGAGGCTCATCCTTGGTCTGTTGAACTAAAATGTCAAACCATTGATATGTCATCGCAAACAGTATTGAATAGCCAAACAGATCACATCATTATTATCCAAGAGGAAACACAATCTGGATATGTTCTTACTTTCCAAAATTGGTCACTTAGTGGAAAAATGTATTTTGTGGTAACATGCACATACGTTGATTTTTGGGCCCAATCCTTGAGTCTGAAATAGGTACTCAACATTTATCTTGAAACTTCCACCTCAATGTTAGGGTCATAATTCCACAGATGGATCATCAATCCAATACCACATAAGGAAGGAGAATCATATACTATATTCCATAATAATATTATTATAATACTAGTTATTATTATTATTATTATTATTGTGTGATTCATGGACCCAACCCATGATATTTAATTAAATATCCAACATTTCTATTTAAATGGTCATCTCAATGTCAGGGTCATGCTACCATAGACAATTTTTCAATCTAACATCGCATGGAGTTATGTCCAAAAGAAGGTTTAATAACCAAAAATAAATAATAACAATAATTTATGTTGTCATTATTTTTTAAAACCTTATTCCAGGGTAGGAATGCCCAAACTTCCTCCTCTAGTGGGTCAACATTCCTCTTTAATCCATTTAACATTTTAATTACCCTTTTTATCCTATTAGATATTATTATCATTTACATTAATAATAATAATAATAATAACACAACTCACCCCTTAAATGCATCCAGGTCACATGCGCATAAGGAGATCCCTTTTCCATCAAGTTGGTTCCCCAAACTATTCCTTATAATGCCATTATTATTTATTACTATCATTAATAATAATAAATATAATATTTTATTAATAATAATAATAATAATAATAATAATAACATACAACTTCCTCTAAGATAGGTTGGAAATTGGATGTCGGCTATTCTCTTATGGAAAACCATATGTCATTTTTATCTATAGAAACTACATGGTATGGGTCACATGAACCCTTCCATCCATGCCAACAGTGGATACCATCATCGTCGGGGGTTGTATTTCTACCACTCATTGATCAGAAACATATATAGTTGCACCTATGGATATATCTACTCAATCTAACTCAATGAAAACTGATACCCAGTCCAAATTTGGGTTTCCATCATAATTTTTAATCCTCTGTCACATCTATAATATTTTAATCTGAATTTGTGACCACACTCCTTTATGCCAAGAAATGAATTCACAATAATTGGTATTCTCATATATGATTGAATCACTGGTCAATTAATTACTAATTTTGGACATCAAGAACAGTGGGTGGAAGGAACATAAAACAAAGGTGATAATCATCATTGAACAATGTGATCATGAAAAATGATCTATAGTTGAAGAATCATGTGTGATAGCATGGTATAAAAAAATAAATATTTTATTTAAACAAATCAAATTATTGAACGAGATCATGTAAAGGGAAGATAACCGCAGATCAATAAATTTAGATATTAATACATTATCCACTTTTAATAAAATGGGATAACCCCACAATTGATGAGCCCTAAATTTATTATGGATCGATCATTGGTGAATAATGTATTTTACATCCAAAAGGAAGACTCGCAGGGTTTTCTATACATCTATCCACCTCGATCTGGTCATCATTCATCATTCGATGTTGATCATCCAATAAATTCTGATATCCTCAACCTTTTAGATCTATAAAGGTTTATGCAGATAACCCTTGGAAAACCTTCATAATATGGTATTTATAGAGTATTTTAATTAGGTCATTTAATAAATAAAATAAATAAATTACATATTTATTTTAATTAAACATACCCATCAACGTCTACCTTAATCAGACATCCAGTTCTTACCAACCTTAGGTCACACCTAGGGTAAAACCTATATATGGGATTCAACCATAGTGTTATATTTCTGATCTAAGAATCTATTTTGGATATATTCCATTATTTCTAAAAAATTGTGTGTGTGTGTGATATAGAATATATTTAATAATTTTAAAAAATTAATTATGGGCTCACTGGTCCTCAAAATCATTTGTCGCCTCAATTCATGGCTCTAAAAATATTCCCTAAAATATTTAAATGTATTAAAAGGAAAACAAATAGTTTTTTCACAAGTCATAGTTTCAAAAAAATTGATTCTTGGACCCTTATTGTGTGATACCATTTGAAGTATTGTTTTTCAAAGATTTTTTTCATCTATGCCAGCATCTTTCTAAGTTTCCTTTGTTACACTAGGGATATGTTTTTTTAACCATATTCCTTCTTTTTATTAATGGTTTATGATCATGTTACTCCATTATTGACTTATTAATATACTCATTTCTCAATACAGTGTGACTATCACATTTTATATAATTTATATTGGATGATTTTCACCTAGAAATAATGTTATTCAATTGAAATGGGGAAAATTATTATTTCTCTGTATGTTGTTATTATAATACAGATGATTAGTGAATTTTGACTGTGTATTTTTTTACCATACATGTTCTTTATCTAGATGGTTTATAAACATGTTATACTTTATATTGACTTGGGGGAAAATACTATCATTCTGTATATTTTTATTCTAATACTGATGATTACTTGTAAATTTGATTAGGGGTTTTTAATTTATTATCTAACATGATGAATTAATTTTACTAAATAAGGTAATTATTGGGATCTGACATTACAAATCCCCTCAATACATAAGTGGGTCTAATTATACAAACATGTTTTGGTATTGGGTGTATTCCTACCCAATTTAGAAAGATGTCTTGAATGTAGTATTGGTGAAAATAATGATTTCATAGTTGTGGCCTTGATGATAAGAATGATATCATGGTTCATACCTTAATCATAAGATCATGATGTCATATAGTATGTGTTCCATCACCATGAATTCAGTTATTTATATCTATGTGATATGTTTATTTTCATTGATATCGATGGATATAGTATGCTCTTTATTTCAGTTGATTATGAAATTATGATGATTAATTAATCCTTTTATAATATTTATTCCTTGTTTATACCATGATTTCCTCAGTTTTATATCTTCCCTTGTTGAGTGTTTGAGCTCACCCCTTATTAGGATTTCATTTACCCATTTTATGAATAAAATCATTACACATGATATATCTAATAGAATAGATTATGTGGATAATTTATAGGATATGTTGAAGACATGTTATGGATTAAGTAGTTTCTTATAGAGGGAAAAAATTTCCTTTCATTGAGAAAAAATGGGCTTTATTATTTTATGTTTCTTATTAATTATCTAAAGACCTAAAACTAAAACATATTGGGAATGTCTATAATGAAATATTCGATTTAAGTAATGTAATTATGGGATAGTTATGTCCATGAATCTACAATTGGTTTTGAATCCAGTAAGTAAAGTTTGTGTTTATGGTCTTATATCTGGGAGTCTAGGTCTGGGGTATTACAGATGGTATCAGAGTATATTTTAGATAACTTTAGAGATTATGATGTTTGTTGGGGGTAAATTAAGGGTCGATAATATAATATTGATTATAATTTCAAAGGTATAGTTAACCCTTTAGGTTATTTGAAATAATATTGTATATTTTGGGGATTAGGATGAGAGAACATTAGTGAATATCCTAGAGATGATTCTATATGCAAAATAACAATCTGAAATTTTGGTAAGTTTGGAGTATGGGGTTTTCCTTGAAATGAAATCTCTATCTAAATACCAATAGTGGATACAATATATGGAATATATATACCTAGGGTTAATAACCTTGAAAAGGGGGGATTGGGTGTTAACTCCATCATCACCTGGTGCACAATAAAGAGGCCAAAATACACACCTGGTTTGAAAATCTCTATGGATATTCATTGGTTAATCACATTTAATTTATGAACCATTATAAAGGATTTAATTATGATTGTAGAAATTAGGTTAGAGAAAATAATATAAAAATGAGCATGGATAACCAAGGATTGAAGAAATATAGTCATAGGTTGAACCAAAAGTATCATGTGTAAAAAATAAATGTGTCATAGGGGAATACATATTCATATTGATGTTTTCATATTCATATTTTAGAAATTATCATAACCATTTGGGTTTTATTGTTTGGTTTAAATATGATCATGAAGATGAATATGAGAAAGTTATGTATCTAGAAACCACTATTTCTTATAACCAAATAAGGGGGAATACTTAAATGATTGGTAATTTTATTATGTGCCAATTATTATGGAAAAATGTTAGTTTCCTAGTCAAACCTAAGTTAGTGAGATTAATATTTTAATTAAATCTCAAAAATATTAGTTATTTTCATTAGTTAGTTATATTTATTAATGATATTCTAGTATATTCTAAAATTTATGAGGATTGTGTGAAACATATAAGTATTGTTTTCATTAGTTCTAATTTAAAGGTTTGGAAACATATATTAAATGGTTTCAATAACATTGAAAGTTGATTTTATGAAAATTTTATATTTTTGTGGATAATTATTGGGGAACACATTTTTAAGGTATACATAACTCTTGGGTTTATAATATTCTATTTATTGAGGTAATGAAGGGATGATTGATTTTTTGATACGTGATTTATATAGTATTGATAACCTTGGAATTGATTATTGATTTAATGAAAGAAGTGATCCATGATTTTTTTTAATTTTATCTCATTTTTGGGATTATGATATATATTGACTAGTGTGTGTCTTTATGAAAAATAGGTTAATATAATTTCAGGGTTAAATATAATGTTATTTGATAAGATAATATATGGTTTCACTGTGGTTTAATGTCTTAGAATTCATATTGTTTTGGTGAAGCCATATTTGGGAGAATGTATGATTAAGGTGTATAAATACTAGAGTATATGATTTTATGAACAATTAATGTTATTTGAAAAAACATAAGTAACTTAATTTATCCTAAAATATTAAGGTAGATTTCATAATAGATGTTATATCCCAAATGATAAATATGTTTATAATAATCTCACCTACTTTCAACAATCAATGATAAGTAAAATTATACAGATGCAATTTATTTACTTAGGGAGAATGTAACACCCTAATATTTTAATAAATGATTTCATTTAAATAATTCAATGTTTTTAGTATCTTTCTACATGCATAACAATGAATAAAAACAAAACTATAATATATTTAGATAAAAATAAAAATATTAAGTATGATCATTAAAACCTAGATATTGAATTAGAATAAATAAATAAAAGTAACTGATATATGATATATATATATATAATTTAAATTATACTTTTAATATGAGTTAAATTCAATTTGTTTACCTAAAATTAATAAAAATATTATTTATTGTTTAGAAATCTATTTTTCTAGAAATCTAAATTTTAAGAAATATGAGTTTCTATTTTGAAAAATGTATTATTAAGGATGATAAATTATTTTTGATATTAATAATAAGGTAACACCAATATTTTTGGTAAATTATACAAAATAACAATAAAAAAATTTAATATTTGAAAATGACATTTTCTAAAAACACTTGTTTTCATTATATTTTATGATTTTATTCAAAAATTTAATTTTAAAATTTTAAAATTTTAATTTTAATAAATGAAAATATTTTTTTGTATTTATAATAAAAATAATATATTAATATTAATTATTGGTATTTTTCTAAAATAATTGGTTTTTTGGTGAATACTAAAAAATACTAATTTTGCTAAAAATTATCACTTTTATGACATTATCATAATAAAAGAGTGACATAAATATTTTTAAAACTATTATATATAAAATATATAAATTTATAAGTAAAATAAATCTTTTAAAATCACTATTTTGTTTTTATTAAACCCATTTATATCGTTTTGGAATCATATACAATATTTTATTCAAAAAAAATGTTTTTATTCATTTATATTAAAAATTACTCTAATAAATTATAGAAAATAAATATATAAAAATGGATTTCATATTTTAGATAAAAGTTATCATATTATTTAATAAGTTATATTTTTTTTTGCAGCATAAAATTATGATTACTAAGATTAAAGTTAATGACCATGATAATAGTAAAGCTGTTATTTTTTATAAATTGTTTTATTAATATTGTGTAATTTTTATCTAATAAATTAAATTAAAATATTGTAAATTATGACTCTAATATGATTTTTAAATAAATATATACTTATATTAACATTCATTCAATTGGTAACCATTTCAAAATAATACCCATAACATGTAATGATTAAAACACCATTTTTCTAAAAAAATGTATATAAATATTGTATAAACTTTAAAGTTAAATTTATATTTTTTTTATAAATTGAATTAAATAAAATGGATATTAAATTTAGTTTCATATCACCTTAATTTATTAAGAGTTTTTATTTTTTATTTTTTTAAAACATAAATTACTTAGTTAAAAAATAGTCACTAAAGTAAAAAAAACAAAAAAGGTAAAAGTAAAAAACCTGTGAACAAATGAATTTAAACATGTTTAAATCATGTTTGGAAATGATTTATTGAGTATTTATCAACCAAATATCACATAAAGGTCCATTATTTATTAAATTTAGATTATTTTACCCTTAAATATTTTGATTATATCAATGAAAAGTAAAGGGGTATTCATAAAAGTTCCCATTTATTCACTTATAAAAGGGGATACTTACACCCGTTAATGATACAACCATTCATTAAAATTAAATACTAAAACTAAAAAATATATACTTATGTAATAATATATCAAGATAAAAATTTTATGGTATCAATTAGTAACCCTAATCCATTCATTTCTAGGGATTCTTTCTAGAGAAATTTCAAAGTCCTAAAGTGAGTATCACTTAATCCTTAACATTTAATTCTTAATATTTCTATTCAAAACCTTTATTATCATAGTAATATGATAAATTAAATAATATTTTTATACTAAAGTTTTATTATATTAATTCAAAAACCTTTATTTATTCATTCACATCCACTTAGAAAAATAAAAGAACGTTAACCATGCATTGTGCGGACTACCGCCTCCACAAAGTAATGCTTTTAATTTTTCATCTTTATTTTATTTGATTATCAAAACCACTTCAATTATTATTAAAAAATTAAAAACATATAAATAATTTCATTAATAATATTTTATAATGATATTATATTCTTCTATGACCATACACACCCATCGAGATATAACATGTTCATATTGGGGGTTGGTTTAACCACCTAATTGAATAATGATATAAATATATATCAAGGATTAATATGGGAAATTAAATAATATTTGTATTATAATTTAATAAGAAAATATGTTTTTTTGGTTCTATAATGTTTATATTAAGTATTTAACTTAATATTACAATATCATCATTTATCGATAAAATCACAAAAATAATCGAACATCGATTCAACTTTCATAAAAATATAAGAAAAAACTATATAATAAATAAAATAATATTATAATAAATAGTCTATATTAAAAGAAATATAGATGAATAATTTTCCTAAAAATTATATGATATAATTAATTTTATCATTCAGGAAGTTAAGAACATTCACAAAATGAATCTGGAACATGGTAAGGGTTTTGTGTCTTAGACTCTTTTCTTTCCGAAATGTTATTTTATGCACCCAATTTCATTTTAAATAGTGTATATTATTCATATTTGATATATTATGCCCTTATTTAACTTTAATTCATGGTATTTTATGTTAAAGTTAAATATTATTCCTTCAATGGTTTTTAATTAAAATATTAATCAATCCACAAGGGTTTCTTGTCTCAAATTTTCACTCATTGAGACATATTTCTTATTATACACCATTATTTCTTTGGAATGGTGTATCTATTTAATATTTAATATTTTTAATCATGATCCACTCATTTTTAATTATATTTAATGTTTCATTAGAAAACATATCCTTCAAGGGGTTTTTGAATCAAACATTTCTAAGGTTATAATGGTTTCTTTGGTCTCAATTTTAATTATCTGAGACATAACACATTTTGTGAAACATGTTTTCCTTATCTGGTGTATTTACTACCCATGAATGTATTTTTATCTTAATTTATTATATTTCATAGGATGTACTATTCCAAATCATATTCCCTTCTTCAAATGGATATTGATTCAATTGTTACCTCGGTAATGATCATTTATTTCACTACATTTTTGTTCATTGAGTTATAATATTTCATCTTGAAACTGAATTATTTTATTATATGGTATTTTATAATCCTCTTTTTGTAAAATTTAGTTTTAATACAAAATAAATTTTTACTTCGAGTGTTTTAAATAAATGAAATTTCAAAGTATTAAAAAGGATTCCTTTCATAGTCAGATGTTTTCTCTATCGCTCTGTATTTCCTATAGAAAATTTTATTTCATTTTAAAGGATCTATTATTAGAAATTCTTTTTAAAATTAAAACTTTTCAAAATCTTCTACTTCACCTTTTCATAATTTACTTTTGAGTGTGAAATTTAAATCATTATTTTATGTTAGTGTTAAAAATAATTTCTAAAAGATCTTCTAAGTTTTCACCTCTATTTTCATTTTCATATTCCAAAGGATTTACACTCATGGGATTTATGTTTCATTATTTATTGTTTAATAAATATTTTTTTATAATTTCACTACTAGAACTTGGTGTTTTCCCAACGGTACTATAGCAACGGTTTGAGGAAACCATTTTTATAGTGTAAAAGAAACAACATTTGCCAACGGTTTGAAAAAAATTGTTGGCAATGTGTATATTTTCCTAATATTTCCCAACAGTCTACTAAAACCTTTGGGAAAAAACTATTTTTTCTAAGTTATACCAACGGTTTTGATAAACTGTTGGTAAAGGGAAGCTTTCCCAATGGTTTTGAAAAACCGTTGGGAATGTTTTCCCCCAAATACCCATCCCCCTAACTCCCAGTAGGTCTGATTTCAGACCTAATACAGACCTCCTCCCAACATATTCTCAGTCGTGAAACACCTTCCATCTGAAGATAATTCTTCAATCAAACACATTTTTATTTCTACACTTCAAATTAGTAAGTGTTACATTAGTTTTAGTGTTCTTCCTCTTTTTATTTTATGTTTGATGTTTTGATTTTGGCTAAATTAGAGTTATTTTTGTTGGAGTACTGAACCCTTTGTTTGTTTTATGTTTTTTTGTTCTACACTTCATACATCATAAATGGTCTATTTAGTGGGGTTTGTTTAGTGCAGGGGATAAAGGGTTTGTTTTATGTTTTTTTAGCGGGGTAAAGGGTTTGTTTTATGTTTGTTTTATGTTTTTGTCTATTGTGGTTTTATGTATTATGTTTAGTGGGGATTTATGTTTTTTGTTTATTGAAATGGATAATACATGATAGTTTGGATTTTTTAATGAATAAATGATTTTAAATAAAAATACCCAAAGGGGTTGTAGGAGGGGTAGGGGATGTCCATGTGTGGGGGGATATCCAGGTGGGGGTGGGTTGTCTAGGGGGTAGGGGGGCTGCAGGGGGGTAGGGGGCTCTAGGGGTGTGGGGGAGGGTGTATGGGTTGCCCCAAGGAGGGTTATGGGATGTCCAGGGGGGTTAGGGTGGGGTTTCTAGGTGGGGGAGGGGGTGTGGGGTGTCCAGGGAGGGGGTGGGCTATCCAGGTGGGGGTGGATCTCCAGGTGGGGGATGTCCAGGTGGGGGTGGTGGCTGTCTAGGTGGGGGGATGTCCAGGTGGGGGAGGGGGGATTTCTAGGTGGGGGATTTCCAGGTGGGGGGGATATAGGGGAGGGGGTTGTGGGCTATCCAGGGAGAGGGTGGGTTGTCCTGGGGTTATCTAGGTGGGGGAGGGGGTTTGGGCTGTCCAAGGAGGGGGGGTGTCCAGTGGGGGGCGTGGGCTGTCTAGGTGGGGGGGGGGGGCTGTCCAGGGGGGTTGTTGGGGGGGGGGGGGTAGGGGCTGTAAGGGAGGGGGTGTGGGATATCCAGGGAGGGTTGGGTTGTCCAGGGGTGGTGGTGGGTGGGCTATCCAGGTGAGGGAGGGGGTGTGGGCTGTCAAGGGGGGGGGGGTGAGCTGTCCAAGGGGGTGGGGGTGGGATGTCGAGGTGGGGGAGGGGGTGTTGGTTGTCTAGGGAGGTGGGGGTGTGTGTGTGGGCTATCAAGGGGGGTGTGGGGATGTCAAGGGGGTGGGTTTTCCAAGGGGACACCCTCGACCCCCTGGACAGCCCTGCCACCCCTATGGATATCCCGCGCACCCCCCGGGACAGCCTGTACCCTCCAGGACAGCCCCCCCACCTTCGTGGACAGCCCCCCCAACACCCGCCCACCACTCCCCGGACACCCCCCATCCCCTTGACACCCCCGACCCCACTGGACAGCTCCACCACCCCCGTGGACAGCCCGGCCACCCCCAGACAAACCACTCCCCCCCCCTCAGACACCCCATACCCCCCTGGATAGCCCAGCCACCCCCGTGAGCAGCCCGCCCACTCCCCCCTGGACACCCCATACCCCCCTGGACAGCGCGCCCACCCCCTGGACACCCCTCTCACCCCCTTGGATAGCCCACCCACCCCCTAGACACCCCCTACCCCCTGGACATCCCAACCACCCTCGTGGATAGCCCACCCACCTGGATAGCCCCGCCACCCCCTAGACACCCTTCACCCCCTGGACACTCCCTCCCCCTTGGGAAATTTATGTGATCACTCAAATTATCTACTAAAATATAAAATTTCCTAGATCTAAAATTTAGTCAACTCCTAAATAATTATCCTCCATAAGTGTACATGATCTTGTACACTCATGTATAGTTCTTCAAATATATTTTGTTATAAATATAGTATTTTGTTTTCTTTTATATTATGATTCGCATTTAGAGTAGTGTGTCAGTTATGGTTTCATATAAAGTGAAAAATTCTCGTTTACTAAAATATATTTTTGATGAAACATCAATCTTATTGAATTGCTTTTAATGAAATGACTTATAACAATTATTTTTTTACAGAATGGATTGAAGTTGGATGTATGAAACCAATCGGATCTAAAGAGATTTTCAAAAAAAATTGGATATCTTTTTAGATTTTTCATTTCACAATGCTTTAGATAGTGGTCGCATACACTGCCCATGTTCCATTTGTGTCAGAAGACCTTGGTTGAGTCATGAAGAAGTCAGCTACCACATAAAAAAATATGGTTTTCCATAAAATTACTATGTGTGGTATCACAATGGGGAGAAAATGAAATATCAAATTGTTGATGATCCAAATGAGAGGACTAGAGTGGAGAATTTGTTATATGACCAGTTTCTATTTATTCATCATCATGAAAAAGAAAGGATTCCAACCCAAGAAGACTTTGATATGAGCACACATGATGCATCTAATGAAAATGATGATGTTGTCAGGGTGATAAAATTGAATGATGCTACGGCGACTCAAGTATATCGATAATGTGATAAAATGAAAAGGATGTAATTTTTAATCTGATTGTTTCATGGGAAAACTATATATGAAATTTCTAATACAGCAATCGATTACATTCTTACCTTCTTGAAGGATTAACTTCCAGATGATACAGATATTCCCTCAAACCACTATATGGGCAGGAAGTTAGTTGAGTAACTTGGATTTTAAAGAAACAAAATTCATTCTTGCCTAAAATATTACAGTTTATTATGGGAGGAAACTACTGAATGAAATGATTGTATAAAATTTTCCACATCCTGCTGGAAGTCAAAATTTGATGGAACACCATCCTGCATTCCATAGAAAGTAATGTGGCACTTTCCATTGATTCCCAGACTCCCAAATCTTTTTATTTCTGATGAGATATCAATAAAAATGAGATGTCATGATATCGAGAGAAAGAAGAATAATGATGATTTGGTTTACCCTGCAAATGGATTTACATGGTAGATATTTGATGCTTGATATCCTGATTTGGCAGCTGACATACGTAATTTGAGGCTGGGTCTTTCATGTGACAGTTTTAATTCGTTTGAGTAGATGCTTACTTCTCACATCACATGGATAGTTTTTATACAAATTTATAATCTTCCCCCATGGTTTTGTATGAAAAAACCTTTCACTTTCATAAGTGTACTCATATCTGGCCCTTCTGATCTTGGCATTGATATTGATGTATACATGTAACCTTTAATAAAATAGTTGAAACTTATTTGGGATATGGGTGTGCGCACGTATGATGCATATTTGAAAGACATATTTCAGATATTTTTTGCGCTTATGTGAACAATCAATGATTTTATAGCTTAGGAAATGATGTCTGGATAGAGCACTAAGGGAAAATTGTCATGTCTGGTTTTTATGAAGAATACACGATCCTGAAGACTGAAATATCGTTGTAGTTTCAGTTTTATGGGACATTAATGATTCTTTCCAATGGACCATCCATATATAAATAATCGTTGAATATTTGATAATACCATAGAGACCGATGATCCACCTCAGCATATGTCTGGAATTGATGTGCTTAATTAATTGAAAGAATTCAGTTTTTCATTCGGGAAGTGTCAAATGAAATATGGAAAGCGAAAGAATGTTTCCACTGAAACCTGTTACAATTGAAGGAAGATGAGTATCTTTTTTGATTTTCCTTATTGCTCAACCAATTTTTTATTTCATTGTTTAGACATAATTCACATTGAAAAGAATATATGTAAAATGTTTCTTTTGATACTTCTAAATGTTACGGGAAAGATAAAAGATGATTTATGGTCTCGGCGTGACTTGGTGGATTGGGGTATCAGACCATAATTGCATCCTATACGTATTAGTGAAAATAAATGGAAAGCTCCATGTGCTTCTTATGTGATGACACCTATGTAAAAAAACAATTTCTAGAAGTATTAGAGACTATTAGAGTTTCTAATGGATATTCAAGCAACATATCTAAATGGGTCAATAGAAGAGAGTTGAAGCTAAAATCTTTGAAGACTCATGATTATCACGTTCTTCTGAATGAGTTGATTCCAATATAAATCCTTCATCTTTTTTCCAATAATGTAAGGGTGACTATTATTCGGTTTTTCTATTTGTTTAGAGATATTTGTGATAAGAATTTATCCAAGACTTTCTTACAAAAAATGTTTACAGATGCCATATTAATTTTGTGTGAGTTAGAGAAAATATTTCCTCCATCATTTTTCACATGCATGCTGCATCTGACTGTCCATATTCCCACTGAAATACTTCTCAGAGGACCTATTTATTTTCATTGGATGTATCCAAATGAAAGAAATATGTACACATTAAAGTCTTATATCCGAAACATGAATCATCCCGAAGGTTCTATCATGAATTATTACTTGGATCGAGAATGTATGGATTTCTGGTCAATGTATTTGTCTAATCTTACTACAAGAATGAACAGACCAATGAGAAATGAAGAAGAAAAATATGAGAAAATTGAACCCAGTTTTCCATAACTTCCTAAAATAGGAGGAATTCCTGGATCATATACATTGAAGACATTAATTTTTGAAGAGCGGGAGATGGCACATCGCACAGTTTTGTTCAACTATGATTTGTTCGATGACTACATCAGGTAACTAAATTGAATATGTATATATTACATATATATATTAATATATTTGTATTTTTTATCTACAGGGAACATAAAACAATGATAAATAGAAAGCACCATTTGTTATCTTTGAGAAGGAGGGAGTCTTTGCATACAAAAGAGTTTTTTTCTTGGTTAAAATTTAAGGTAAATATATTACTATTTAAAATAAATAAATCAATATTTAATTTAGTTTAATATTCATTTATATTACAGTTATTGAGTTTTCCTGCTGACTCTGTCTCAGATGAAATAAGAGTTTTGGCTTTTGGTCCTAATACCGTGGCTCGTGACTGTAAATAAATTGTTACAATTTGTACAAATTTATTGTCTCTGAATGAGCAAAGAACATGAGAACAAAACATGATGGTGTTATAGTTACTACCACAATAGATTGTTATTCCAGTGCATCAGACAGCCCCCCCCCCCCCCACCCTCCTCCCTAGACCTCGGACAGCCCCTCGGACAGCCCCCCACCCTCCTCCCTGGACCCCGAACAGCCCCCCCACCCTCCTCCCTAGACCCCGGACAGCCCACCAACATGACATCCCAACATTGCGCGAGCAACGATTCGCTATATATAAAACATAATGACAATTCAATAAAGTCTAAGGACCACCTACCTTTATTTCAGAGACAATCACACTCTTTATTCAGCATCTTGGATCCCAATCTAAGCTCTCTTTAGAATGGACACCCTTTTAAGTAAAAACAACAGTAATACGGAAAACCAAGAAAATGTATTTGGATTGTGTTTATACTTTAGAAAAAGAATACATGGGTCATTTGTGACATGTATGAGTAAACCCCACCTCAATCCGAGGCACGGTGTGTCCAGTACCACTCAAAGTGTCTCACTTTTTTTTAATTGGACAACTTTTTAAGTGAACACAACAAATGGCATATAGAAAAGTGACCAAATGCATTCAGATTATATTGATACTTTATGAAAAAGATCCATGGGTCATTTTTAATGTGTACGAGTCAACCTTGGATCAATATGAGGCACGGTGTGGCCGGTACCACTCAAACTGTCTCACTTTTATTTGAAATAATCAAGATTTTAAATGAAAACAACAACTTGCATATGGAAACCCAACCAAACGCATTTGTATTTTGTTGATACTTTAGTAAAACGATCCATGGGTCATTTATGATGTGTACAAGTCAAAATCGTCTCAATCTGAGGTATGGTGTGGCCGGTACCACTCAAACTGGCTCACTTTTATTTGAAATAGACAGGATTTTAAGTGAAAAGAAAAACTTGCCAATGGAAAACCAACCAAATGCTTTCTGATTGTATTGATACTTTAGTAAAATTATCCATGGGTCATTTTTTTACATGTAAAAGTCAACCCCACCTCAATCCGAGGCACGGTGTGGCTGGTATCACTCAAAGTGTCTCTCTTTTGTTTAAAATGGACATTGTTTTAAGTAAAAACAATAGACATAAAAAAAATGAACAAACGTATTCTGGTTGTGTTGATACTTTATCAAAAGGATCAATGGGTAATTTGTGACATGTATGAGTCAACCCTGACTCAATACGTGGCACGGTGTGGCCGGTACCACTCAAAGTGTCTCACCTTTATTTGAAATGGACAACATTTTAAGTGAAAACAACAACTGACATATGGAAAACTGACCAAACGCATTCATATTTTGTTGATACATTAGGAAAATGATCCATGGGTCATATATTACATGTAAAAGTCACCCCCACCTCAATTTGAGGCACAGTGTGGCCGATATCTCTCGAAGTGTCTTTCTTTTGTTTAATATGGACACCCTTTTAAGTAAAAACAACTAGCATACAAAAAAATAACCAATAATTTTCATATTGTGTTGATACTTTAGCACAAGTATCCATGGTTCATTTTTGACATGTACGAGTCAACCCTGCCTCAATCTGAGGCATGGTGTGGCCGGTACCACTTGAAGTGTCACACTTTTATTTGAATTGGACAATATTTTAAGTAAAAACAACAACTGACATACGTAAAACTGACCAAACGCATTCGTATTCTGCTGATACTTTAGTAAAATTATACATGGGTTATTTTTGAAGTGTAAGAATCAACCTCACCTCAATATGTGGCATGGTGTGGTCGGTACCAATCAAACTATCTCACTTTTATTTGAAATGGACAGGATTTTAAGTGAAAACAACCACTTGCATACGGAAAGCCTACAAAACGCATTTGGATTCTATTGATACTTTAGGAAACTGATCCATGGTTCATTTTGGATGTGTATGAGTCAACCCCACTTTGATCTGACGCACGGTGTGGCCGGTACCACTCAAACTGTTTCACTTTTATTTCAATTGGAAAGGATTTTAAGTGAAAACAACAACTGACATACGAAAAACTAACCAAACGCATTTGGATTCTATTTATACTTTAGAAAAATGATCCATGGGTCATTTTTGACGTGTAAGAGTCAACCTCGCCTCAATCTGAGGCACGGTGTGGCTATTACCACTCAAACTATCTCAATTTTATTTGAGATGGACACGATTTTAAGTGAAAACAACAACTTGCATACGGAAAACCAACCAAACACTTTATAATTGTATTTATACTTCAGTACAATGATCCATGTGTTATTTTTGATGTTTATGAGTCAACCTCACCTCAATTTGATGCACAGTGTGGCTGATATCACTCAAAGTGTCTCTTTTTTGTTTAAAATGGACATTGTATTAATTAAAAACAACGGACATTCGCAAAACCGACCAAACATATTCTGATTGTGTTGATACTTTAGCACAAGGATCCATGAGTCATTTGTGATGTGTAAGAGTCTACCCTGTCTCAATCTGAGGCATGGTGTGTCTGGTTCCACTAAAAGTGTCTCACTTTTATTTGAAATGGAGAGCATTTTAAGTTAAAACAACAACTGGCATACAGAAAACTGACCAAACGCATTCGGATTTTTTGATACTTTTTAAAAATGATCCATGGGACATTTTTGACATTTATGATTAAACCCCGCCTCAATCCAAGGCATGATGTGGCTGGTACTAATCAAATTTTCTCACTTTTATTTGAAATGGACAGGATTTTAAGTGAAAACAACAATTTGCATACGAAAAACCGACCAAACGTATTCGGATTGTGTTGATACTTTAGAACAAGGATCCATGGTCTAGCCTCACACAATACACTTATCATGTGAGGAACTCTTACCCCTATTCTAAAACACATTACATTTAATACGCCAATCCCATCCTCAAACAGTGGGTTCTAGGATCAAACCAAAGTCCCTTTGGGAACCTGATACCAAAGACATAATTGAATATTCATACCCACTACCCAAAATGGGGATTCATCTCACATCACATCCAGGAGACCAAATTAAAATTATCCACATACCCCCTTATTCCAATTGAAAAGTCTATGAAAAACATTTAGGTTATTCGGGTAACCCATCTCATATGTCGAGATTGGCCAAAGTTTCCCACTAACACATCAGGAACCATTTATACATGGATACATAGTCATTAGAGGAATATAACCATCTCATGCTCTTCCTATAACTCATCCTAGGTCAAAGCACATGACCACTACCATTGTCTATCTTATGGGTATCATGATCCTTGTCCACTCTACCCATGTTTTTCTATTAGTTTTAAGATAGTCAACCCAAAACCATGAGTAAACATCCCATGTGCTTCCTATAACATGTAGTATTTTTCTCTTGTGTGTATTGGTGTTGTGGTTTTAGTTAGGAGTGAATTCCAAATTTTGAATATTGTTATGGGTGTTATTTCTTTTCAATTCTAAATTTCTGAATTCTTGATGTATTAAAGTCTGGCTATATTTGTAATGAATTATAAATTTTGAATAATGTTGGGTGTATTGGATTTTGGATGTATTAGATTTTAATTTTGTATTGGTGTTATGGGTATTATTGCATTTCAATTATAGATGTATTGGATTGTGGATGTATTGGATTATAGATTTTTCTCTTGTGTTGTGGTTTGAGTAAGGAATGAAATTTAAATTTCTAAATTTCTGAATTCTGGATAAATTTTAAACATCCCATGTAGCCTTTTTGATTATGGGTGTATGTGTTCTTGCAGGTCATGGAGAGTTGCAGGTTGGAGGTGGCTGCTATAGGTTGGAGGTGGCTGCTGGCTGTTGCTTCTGTGGAGCTGCAGCATATGTATACCAATGGTTTTCAAAACCGTTGGTATAACCTTTTGATGTATATTATACCAACGGTTTTGTTATAATCGTTGGTATAAACTTCAACCAACAGTTTTAAAAACTGTTGGTATATCTTTTGGATGTATATTGTACACTATATACCAACAGTTATAAACTATTGGTATAAGGGTAACATATACCACCAGTTTGTGAAACTGTTGGTATATCTCTTACTTTAACTCATATACCAACGGTTTACACAGAACCTTTGGTATAAGGATATACCCATGGCTTACTTGTCCACGGTTTGGGAAACTGTTGGTATATAATATATCAATGGTTTCCAATCCTTTACCAATGGTTCTGAACCATTGGTAAATGGTAAAATTCCATTAGTGTTTGGGGTATTAAACACACATTATCTAACAATTTGATTATCAACACCTTCTTGTATGATACCATTTGAATCATTCCTTTCAAGGATGTTTTTCATCTATATCAACATCCTTCTTATTTTTCTTTACTACACTAGGGATATATTCTTTTTTAACCATCCCACTTCTTTCTATGGATGTATTATAGTTATTATTTTCTAGTATTGACATAGTAGTATACTCATTACTCTATATGGTGTGAGAATCACATTTTACATAACTCCTATTGGATGATTTTCACCTAGAAACAATGTTATTCTATTGAAATAGGGAAAATTATTATGTTTTTTATGTTTTTATTCAAATGTGGATGAGTATTGGAAGGTTTACTGTGTATTATTTAACCATATTCTTTCATTATCTAAATATTCTATGAGCATTCTATCCTTTTTATTGAAATATGTAAATGTATTGGTGTTTTGTGTTTTTTTATTCCAATACAGGTGACCATTGGAAAAGTTAATTACATATTGTTTACACATTATCTCATATGATGAATTCATTGGAAGTTAACAAGTGATGGGTGGGGCTTGACATTATATAGCCTCTAGATGTATCTATAAGTCTCATGAGACAAACATGTTTTAGTATTTGGTGTATACCTAACCAATTTAGAAAGATATATTGATTATGGTTTTGATGAAAAAATAATTCCTTGGCTAAGGCCTTGATAACAAGACTGATGTCTTTGATAAGGCCTTGATAGTAAGATCAATATGTCTGACATTATTAATTCCACCACTATGAATTCAGTTTTTGATATCCATGAGATGTATTTATTTTAATTTTGATCTATGGATATATTATGCTCTATATTTTAATTAATTATTTTATTATAATGATTACTTAATCCTTCCATAATATTTATTCCATGTTTATATCATGATTTCATCATTTGTATGTTTTCCCTTTTTGGATGTTTGAGATCACCCCTTCTTATGTTACCATTTCTATATTTTATGAATAAAAACATTACTCATGATATGTCTAATAGGATAACTTATGTGTAGAATTTGTGGGATATGTTAAATAATTATTATGGATGAAGTAGTTTATTATAATGGGAAATGTCTTTTAGTTCACAAAGTTGTGATATTTATTAGTTTAGGTTTTGTCTTAATTATTTAAAGATCTAAACCAAAAAGGTTTTATAAATGTATTTAATGAATTATTTTATTTAATCCATGTAATTATGTGATATTTTTTTCCAAAATTTTATAGTTAGTATCAAATCCAATATTTAAAGTATGTTCTTATTGAAGCAGAATAGGGAGTGCAGGTTAGGGGTGTTACAACACTACTACTTTCATTTCAATGGAACATATAAATATTACAATTATAATCACAATAAGAAAAATATCTAATACAAGATTACTATGTGTCACCCTTCTACTCATGAAAATTTATCTTTAGTTTCACGTTTACAAGTGGTCTCATGCCACCTTTATATAGGGGTCCTTTCAGTCAACCAGTTTCACCTAATTCTTATAATTATATGAGACCCACCATTTTTTTTATCCACCTCTAATTTCTAGTTGGAGTCTCTATCACAACCGCCAACTTTTGGTGACTGTGAAAGTTAATCTCACAAAAATAATCTCATGATTCATACATTGCCATTAGAAATACCCAATTAATATATCATGAGAACATCTTACATAACTTGATCATTTATTCTTACATGAACCATAAATTATGCACTCAATCATCTATATCAGTGTCACCAAACTCTTGGTTCTAGAATATATTATTCAAACTAGTCAGCATCTTGTTTATCACTTTCTTCCATGATTCTCCAATTGTACAAGTACTATGTTCTAAAATTACTCCTATATAAAATTAAAATGAAACATGAAAGTATAATTTACATTTATTAACAATATCATGCTTAAATAATACTTTCAATGTTCTAATATCCCTTTAACACATTGATAAAAAACTAATCATTCCAAACTTCCAAAGTAAGATATAATGTATCCATCCTTCTTCCAGTCACCCTAGTCCCACGGAGGCATAATCTTGCCTCATATTTTCTCTTTCTAATACCCTAGTAAACATATCAGTCAGATTTTGACTTCCACTAAACTTCTATAACTCCAACACTCCATCTTCCGAATGAAATTATATTTTAGCTAAATATATTGTATATATGAGTGAAACATTAGATTCATATAAAAATATATTGTTCTTTAACTATCATGGAATATAAATCCATTTTCATGACTCCTTCCAAGTTCCTAAAATAAACACTTAAACCAGATCAATTATTTCTCTTATTTCTTTATGACCAAATATTTTACTTTCTTTACGGATAATTTTTCAACCAACTACAACATCCAACTTACAGTCTTCTCTCGAAAGGTGAACATAACACTTGTGGTACTATTCTTTTTATCCATATATACTCTAAATTCCACATCTAAATAAACCTATAATGAATTTTTTTTTCAAAACCCAAGGATATATCTTATGATCCTTTGTGATATCTAATAATCCAATTCACAACTTCTCAGTGGTCTCCCTTCAAATTCACCATAAATTGACTAAAAAATACCTTAGAAAATGAAATGTTAAGCCTATTATAATCCATATTATACATCAAGATACCTACTACTGGTAAAAATGGAATGTTTTTCATGTAATTATCCTCATCTTATATTTTTAGTTCTTTCTATTTGGATGACTTGAAGTGTCTAACCAATGGGGTTAACACTAGATTACATTTAGTCATTTTTAATCTTAGGATGACCTTCCAGATATATTCCTCCTAAAAATAAAACTAATGTTTTGGTATTCTTTTCTCACTCGATCCAAATCCCCAAAATATTCTTATATTTCCCAAGATCTTTTGTGTTGATATTTATAAGAATCCTTAGGATTCATTTTCCACTACCTCTAAAAAAATAAAAATTATTCAGGATTATAGATAGATTCATTCTCACTAGAATTTTTAATAATTAAGTGTCTTTATAACTATAAAAAATATTATAATATACTTGAATATTTTATGGGATAAACCTTTTTAAAGTGATAAATTTTAAGGAGTGAATTTTCCTCTGATGGGTGCCTCATAGAGTCAAAGATATTGAAATAGACTGTTCTGTATACAAACTCCATGGTGATTTTTTCTTTATATACATTGATAATATACTTGGTTTTATTTAGGAATGGAGATCCAAAAATGATGGGTGAGTGTCTTGGTGCTCTATCATACTCTATATTGAGCACATAAAAGTGTATTGGAAAATTCAGGTCTTGTACACTCACTTAGACATCTTATAAGACTCTTGATGGAAAAACAGTGGACCTATTTGCATGCTTCACAACTAATCTTATGGGATTAAAATATCTTTTCTATAAAGATATAAACATTGAGAAAGGAATAGAATTTATAGAGGCACCTAAATCACTTAAATCACTTGAAAACTAATTAGATCCAATGGTGAATGGGATAGAAAATTTACATGGATCTTAACATTTTTTGGGAAGTTTTGGGGTGATAAGATCCAATACAATTCTTACTCAATTAATTATTTCATTTCCATAAAGCCTCCTATTTTTATTAGAAATTTCTTATAGATATTTAGTATATTTTTTATTAATTTTAATTGATTTAAGGATGTAAATATTAATATCAACTTTATTTTATGTATTTAGAATTTATCTTTGTATTTATTCTTATTGGATATTTTTGGATTGAATCATACTTGATGGGAATGGGATTGGGTGATCTTTTTTATCCATTTGATTCCTTCTACACAGTGTATTTGGTCTCTTATTTCTATTGATATCCCTTCATTATTTCTTATTTTCTTCTTCCTGGGACTAATTTGACTACTTACCACATTCTTCAGTAACTGGTCATTCTTGTTTTTGTTTAGCTTCTTCTATATCATAACCTTTTATACCTAACTATGATTGTTTTGGGTTAGGATTTTTAGCTCCTTCTCTTTCACTATTAGGTTGATCATGTTCAAGGTAAGGGGTGGTCATGGGGTGAATCTCCTTGTAACTTATTTTTTTTATCATACCCACATTTTCTTTTATATTGGGTATTGTTTAAGTTTGTATCTTGCCTAAGTTTTTAGATAGAATATCCCAAATATTATCCTCTGTGTTTTTTAACACTTCCAATTTATTTCCAAGTTCCTCAACATATGATCCTTTCTATTGTATTGGATGTTTCACACTGGTAAAGTATGATTAAAAGTTATATTTTATTAAAAAAGAGGTGTTTTGGGAATTCATATTGGGAATAAGGTTGCTTGTATTGCAATTGGAAGAGTTTTGGGTGTTAGTATTATTCATTTTATTATTAGTGAGGGGGTTATGGGTGGTACTGATTCTGATAGGGTGGCCTTGTTTTAACTTGTTGATTCCCAAATCTATACCAACTGATCTTCCATCCTTAATTTAGTAATTGAAATTTCCTTAGTTTAAAGCTTGCTGCACAACTATCAATTCCAAGCATTTCATAACACCAGTTAATAAAATGGGTAGGATATGAACATAAACCACATACCATGGTTGGTTCTTATTGTTCATTAGTTTTTTTAAATATAATCATCTCATAAAATTTTTAGCACTTAATGTTTTTATTATAATAATGGGGATGAGATAAAAGTTCTTACCTCATGTATTCCTCTTATACCAATATCCCTTATTCCAAAATACTAGGAGTTCTGAGTAATATTCTCAACCTTCCCCTTGGACTTTATTGGTGAATTATTAATCAAATCTCTTCCATATGATTTATCTAATATATTTATATCATTATAAAGAAATACTTGGTAAAAGAAAATAGAAAAGTAATTATCCTCTATTTATTGATGTGGGAAACTAGCGCAAAACTTAATAAACTATTGAAGATACCCATAAAGGGTCTCTCCAAAATATTTTATAAGGTAATAGATACCTTTCCTTTTGAATATTCTATTAGATGTGGGAGAAAATATTTGCATAAGTCTTCTTTTCAAATCATCCCTACCATGGATATATCATGGTTATAGTCTATACAACTATTATTTTTGCTACTCTGTAAATTGAAAATGGGAATTACCTCCACTTAACATGTTCCCCTTACACTCTTTTAGGTTTTAGTGTATAGTAAACATGTTATAATTCATTGACATGCTTGGTAGGGTATTCACTTTCATGACCATGGAGTTTGGGTAGGAATTTTAAGTGACTATTTTTAAGTTAAAAATCATTATTTAGGTTAGGTGAGACAATATTATTATTTTTATTGATGAATTAGTGTGGACAGATATATCTTAAGTTATATTTGGGGTTTCAATCCATGGTAATAGGCTCAAGGTGAACATTGGTGGTTTCACTTGAGTTTTCTAGAGAAATATCATCAAAATATTATTGTAGATTAAGATATATCGAATTATTTAGAAAGGATATTTCTATATCAGGGTGAAAATCAAAAAAAATTATTAGAATTTTTTTCATGCAATGTTAAATTTAGATTTTTAAGTACTACCTCCACAAGAACAATTTCACATTTTGATGAACAAATGCAATTGGGATTGAAAAACTAATTTCATTCCTAGAATAAATGTATTTATAGTGGAAATCAAAGGTTTTATATTAGATATGAGTGAACATAAATTACTTTTTCACTTTCAATTAGAGAAAAGGGGTGTTTCTGGTTTGTGGTTTTAGAAAAAAAACAAATGGTGAAAAATATATTTAAAAGTAAAATCATTTGAAAGGTTATTGAGTTAAGGATAAGTTTTATACTTGAAATTCTATTATGTCCCCTCAAATGGTTTTACTTATCTCTTTTTTAATTGAAAATTTCCTGATTACTAGATAGATTCATCAAACATAATATGCTAAAGGTTAGTTTGGACACTAATCTACTAGTGATTAATACTCGATCAGCCTCCCATTCTATGTGTGAGAAAAGTTGAAAAACCACTCCTAAACTACCAAGGAAAATTCAACAAGGTGTTGGTGTATATAGGAAATCCAAGATTATCTCACTTCCCTCACACAAGTTCCAATGATTTCTAGATACTCACCACTTAATAAAACCTAATCCATCAAGAAAAGCTACACCAGGATGAGGGAGATTATTAATTATCAACTTAAGCAGTAATAGTGAACAAATTTCACCCTTAAACACAATTTCATTCAAATTATTAAATATTCACTGAGAACTGAAATAAATTAACAATAAATAATTTTTATTCATTAAATCATGAGAATTAAATCATTATAATGGATAGACCTCCCTTCCCTAATCACTATGAATGTTACCCCTACATTTGAATGGTAATAGAGGTTAATAAATATGGAAAAGGAATTATAAAACTAAATAAAATAGGAAATAAAGTGAAAAAAATAAAATAGGAACATCAAAAAATATCCAAAAAACATATGTACCCCATTCATTGATGAAATGTTTATCCATTTAAAGTGTTGTAACTCCCTTATCCTTCATCTTGGTAAAACTCAGAGATTTCATAGTTATTTTTATTCAAGAAAGGTTTCCTTTTTCTGTGAATCATAAAATCTTCATCAAGATTTGATCTTACTTAAAATACATATCTTTATTTTTAGTTTCTATATTTTGGTCAAAAATAAAAAACATGGAATTAAATTGATTTTGTTTTATGTGTTCCACATAGTAGATATTGGTTCTCTTGAATGGATGTAGATGTGGTAGCCTAAATATCCGCTAGAATGTATTATTAATTCCTAGGAATTAAACAAAACTCCCCCTTATTTTCATATTTTGGTCAAATTTAGTAAAATAAATTATCATACGATAAAGCCTCATAAGGGAAATGATCATACAAGTGTGTGCCATAAAATAAATCATCATACAGTATCTAACATGCATTTAAAATATTATTCCACTACCTTAAATTCTCTTTTCAACTTAGAAATTCTATTATAAGTAGACAAATTTATTTTCCAAATTCTAATGCACTTAAAATCTTCTACGAGACATCCTAAAAACATCATATTTGTTGTAAAATATAATATTCAATCAAATATTTTGGAAAAGGAAAATATCCCATGAGATCTCAAAAAGTCAAATGAGAATAAAAAAATCATATGGGAGTTCAGTATTTGATAAAGTAAATATTCATTTGAGGCTTATAAAAGTATTATGATGTTTCAAAATTCTTATGAGAAAGAAACATGGTAATGTTAAACATCGTATGAACTAAGAAATTATCCTATGGGTAGTGAAAATATCTTTAGATGATGGAATTTTGGAAAAGTATAAAACCATATGAGATGAAATTTTTTTATGATCCTTCAAAAGTATCACATGTCATTTAGAAAAAATTTATGATGATGAAAATTTGGTAGATGACATTTTCTTATGAGGCATAATGGAATACCCTATAATATTCTAGACTTTGAAAAATTACTCATTTTAATTTTAAAATGATATTTTACAAAGAATTCACAAAATTCATATTAAGTGCATGGATTAATCAATAAATTCCAGAAATTATTAAAAACACATAAAACCATGAATTAGTAAATTTTTATGATAATTTCCAAAATATATTTTAATACAAAATGTGATAATTACCTATTAAACATCAATATGGAGGGATTCAAATCATTAAAATCACAAAGTGAAATGTAAGAAAATATTGGATTTTAATTTATCTATCAAGAAAATTAATCATGTATTAAATATCATATTTATTCATTAAACCCATTTTTAACACCATATATGAAAGGTGGTTATGAAAAATGAAGTACATTGTTCATGGAGGTGGAAATCTATACATAACACAAGTGATGTTTTCATTTTTTTGAATGGATAGTAAGGGGATAAATAATGGTTATTTTATTAATATTATAATATTTTAGTACACTAATGATACTAATGTAATTATATAATCATGTTCCAAAACTATTATAAATATGATTATATAATTACATTAGTATAATTAGTGTACTAAAATATTATAATATTAATAAAATAACCATTATTGATCCCCTTACTATCCATTCAATAAATGAAAACATCACTCGTGTTATGTAAAGATTTCCACCTCCATGAATTCAGTTATGTAAAGATTTCTAGAATGTAGTCTCATACTCTGAGACTTCCTAATCAGTGTATTATTCATCTTCTCTACTACACCATTCTTCTCTGGTGTTCCTGAAATAGTTTTCTCAAAATTTATTCCTTTTCTCTAAAAAATATCAATAATTATATTCTACCTTATTCTCTTCCATTATAGTATCTTAATAAGTTAATATCACTTTTATTATATTTTTCTACCATGGAAATCCATCAAACACACAATTTGAATACCTTATATTTTTACTTCAGGAAATAAACCCATAATTTTCTAATTGAATCATTGATGAATATAATAATGTAAAAAAGACTCACTGTAATAATGAACTGGTATAAGTCCAAAAAAATTTATGTGTATGAGATATTACTTCTAAGACTTATTTTTACTTATATTTATATTAAACAACACATTCCTTTACTTTTAGGTTACACATCTCTCACAATATATAAAATTCATGTGACTATGATTCAGTATACCCTTAGCCAATAAAACTTTCATGTTTATATCACTAAAGTTCCAAAGATGAAAATGCCACATCTTTAGGATTTCAGAATTTTTCATTTTGAAAATTATTGCTCAATATGATATTTTAGTCACATAAAAAATCCATATTTAACACCTCTGGCCATAACCATTGAGGCTTTAGTAATATTCCATACTTTATTTGAGAATCTTATTATGAATCTTGCATCATCTAATTGACTAATAGAAATTTGATCCTTCCATGATCCTATAATATTCTTAACTCCCTGTAAATTTATGAATCTTAAATTTTTCATTCGATCTTTTACATCACTCTTCCCAACGATCTCCAGAGCATCATCACCAGCTAAATGAACCTTACTGGATCTTTTAGATACACTATTCACCATGCACATACTCTCTACCATAGAATGAAATGAATCCCAAAAACCAATGATATATGATGATAATGGAATATTAAAACTTAGTAGTAAACTGATCTCACCTTCATTTATGGTATTTTTTGAATTTAAACTTTTGGAATATATCCCTTTAGAATTCATCTTAAATTATAGTATTTTTATTAAAAGATGGGGGGACTCAGAAAGAGGTAAGTACAAAGAATCTATGAGGGCCTAAAATAATGAATCTTGAGTATATCCCCAATGAAAATATTAACCCCCACCTATGGAAGTATCCCCAAACTATAAAATCAAGTAAAAGTTTCATTAAGTTGAGCCTTGGAAACAAGGTAGTCAACTATTCTATTATCATCATTCCATGTGTGGGAAATCTCGCTGCCACTATTGATCATATTCTTGCATTTTTGGATTTGGTACAGGATAGAATAAAGAGTGGGACTAATACCCAAAAGAGACCTATGAATGATTTTTGAGTCTGTTTCCAACACATCCAAAGAGATATTTCTTCTCCTCCATAAATCAAGACTAGCCACAATAGTGTTTTCTTCTGCCTGTAAAGAGTTTCCATTCCTGAAGAAAGAATAGAATGCAATGATGATAGAGCCCCTAGAATCCCAAACCAAACCACCCCTTCACATGGGGCCCAAATATCATGAACCATATGTGTCTAGTTTCAATACCTTACTTTGGGGATTCTATCTAATCCACTAGTCAGAGTGAGAAATGGGGATCAGAACAACACCCTGTCTGGGGCCGAAAATAGCCCGAAAGGAGGGTGTGAGATCCCAGTTAGGAATCAGGTGGGCCAATTCAGCCACAAGGTACATTTTTTGGATACAATGGATATCCTTGAAGATGATTTTACCTTGAATCGGGCATTTTTACTAGCCTATCATAAACACCATCTTTTAGCTGACAAAATAATTGTGTGAGCTTTCAACTCCATGCCGCTCCCCCCACTCCCTGAAACTAGTAGTCAAGGAAATCAACCCTCAAGGAATTGTAAAGATTTTCACCAACAAAGATTTTGAGAGAAATATAAGGCCACCTTGCTCATTTCCCCACAAATAATATATTACATATAGATCCTTCCTAATGGTTGTTGTAATAGTTACACTGGGACCCCATGTTGATGCATAAGCATTTGATATTCTCTCCCATGGTAATAGCATTATTCCAGATTTGATAGACAAGAAAATTAAACTTGGGGGGATATCCTTACACCACACCACCTCACCCCACTTGACTAGACCAAACATTGCATACAATATCTTACAATAATCATTTATTGAGAAAGATCTGGACACTAACCCCATAAAAACTCAGGATTTAGGATTCAAAGAAAGCTCAATAAGGTCAAACACCACTCACTCGATCCTATCCAAAATGTCCTAAATTAGTAGTGGATGACTGTTGGATTTCTAGAAGGTCATTTCTAGGGTGGGACAGCCCGAGAAACACAACTTAATATGAGGCCATTTATGGAACCAGAAACTAAACTCACCCTATCCGACAATCCAACGAGAATGTTGCTCACGCAAAGGGATTTGGGGTTCATTCGTGCACCTAATACAGTAATATATCCCCTTAATAACCACACTAATATCCTATATTTCTTACTAGTTAAATAAACCCAAATGTACTTACCTTCAAGTACTTGCCATGCCTATTTACTATGAACCCCATGCATCGTCTATGACATTACCCTTACACCAATACCACCCTCCCAACTGATTTACCTAGAATTATTTCTCTTGATCTATCTTATGATTTATTATAATCTTTCCATTAAATGTAATATCCTTTAATTTTTGTATTAAGTGTGGTTCTGGTAGGTTCCTGGACTTCCTTCTCACTAAGCACATAATTCAGAATGATATCTCAAGCATCCTCAAACACTAATCCATTATTACAATAATAATTCCTTATATAAGTCACCACTATGTCCCATGATTCTCAAAGTGATAAAGGTAGTAACAAATCAAACACATCTTATTAGAACTTCACCTTAACTAATTTGAGCTAAATATAAATCATATTAAATTCATTGACATGAACCATTATTTTTATTACTTTCAACATTTTTATGTTGAATAACCTTTGCATCATGAATACTTCATTCATTACTACTGTATTCTCATACATGTCCATAACATCCTTTATCATATCCACTGTGATATTTACTTAATATATGTTATATGAAATATTTAATGAAATTTACATTTCAATCCATACAAGATCCTTATTATCCATTTTTTCTAATCCATTTTCATTATTGATTATAGTTTGAATCCTTTGAACATAACCTCAAGATTATTCTCAAATAAATATCCCTCTATCTATATCCTCTAGAAGATAAAGTTTATCCTATATAAATTTTCTAAACAGACCTTTCCATATTCCAATTCCATACCTTTTGGAACAATTTAATCCCATTGAATAAAAAAATAATAGAGACAAGAACATAACCAAAAGATTATATTGTTGGGTTAGTTTTTAGGACTTAGTGAATAACAAGCTTTGATGCCACTTACGGTGGATTCATAACCACCAATCACCAAAATAAAAACTCCATAAGTTTCAAGTGTAAAACAAAACTCCATAACATCATAAAATATAAGTTCCCTCATACTAATGTATCAGAACTTAATAAGACTAAAAATTTACCCTAAATCACCACATAGGAATATAAACCGCAAGCACGCTCAAATAAACACAAAATCCTACAAGAAAAAAATACAATAATAAAATTAAAGATAAAGAGAAATAAAAATAAATTTATTTCATTTAGAACTTAAGTCATAAGTCCATAGGAGAACATTTTTTATTTTATTTAAAAATAAGATATAAAAATTATAATTACAATCACAATTGGAAAAATAACTGATACTATATCACTATTTTCACCCTTCTATGATTGGAAATTCATCATTAGTTTCACATGTACAAGTGGTCCCACCCCAACTTTATAATGGGGCCCAACTAGTCAAATTATTCAACAACCTTTCGAAAATTGTGGGAGACCCACCAATGGTTTAATCTACCTCTTATTGCCAATAGGTTTCTATGTCCCAACTACAAACTTCTAGTGAATGTAAATGTAAAACTCAATCAACTAATTTGATGATTCACATATATAAATTATATGTTCTATATTACTCTAAAATGACCAAAACATATTTAACTAATCAATTATTCTTACACAAGCCATAACTTCTATACTCCATCATCTAGATCATGACCACTTGCACTCCTAGTTCTGGAATAAATCATCTAGACTAGCTTGCTTCTTTCCAATTACTTACATTTATGTGTCTCTAATATTTTGAGTCCTATAATCTAAAATTACTCCTTCTAGATGAAAAAATAATGGAACATAAAAGTAGAATCCACATTTCATAACATCATTTTCTATGGAATACCTTAGTCATGCACTCTAAAATATAGTTTTGTAATACCTATTTAATATAAAGATATCTATGTGTGTGATATGGATCCAAATTCTCATTTTAGTATATCATGGGAAGATCAGGATCAAAATTCCTAAAAAATCATAATCTAATGGCATAGTGGTGAGAACCTCTGATTCGAAGTAGGTCATATATTTCATTCATCGTTGATGGAAAGTATGGATAAATATTTATGTGCCTTATCAAGGGTATTACGAATGAAATTTAGAAATGAAAATATTATTATATGAGTATACCTATTATCCAGTAGTAAATCATTCTATTAAATTTGATTTTATATCTTATAAATCTAGAAAAAAACTTTTAGATAAAAAGTTATGTCGATTTAAAGTTCCCCGCTTTATGGAGTTCGTAAAATCCTGAAGGGGAAACATGCTCTAAGGAAGATAAGTGTGCGTCTTAATTTAGCTAAATACACACCCAAATCAATTATAAGTGTAAATCCTACTCTAGTTAATAGTGAACACAACTATAATTAATTTTGTGCCCTACACTAAGTATATTGTGTGTTACCTCTTCCCGAAAGATTTCACACATCGTGATTATTGATGGGTTCTTGAGATCATTTAACCTATAAATAGAACCCACACCACTTTGAATTATAAATTTGAAAAAAATATATCATAGGAAAACTAGAGAAATCATGCTCTTAGTTTGAGCATTTTCACTCTCCATGAACTCCTGTATATGATTTTTCAATCAAAACCTAAGGGAAATAGATGGAAAATGGGTGAATTTGTGTCTTTAAAAGGTATCATACACAAAACCTTCATGAAATAATACTCCATACACATCTAAAATCTTACATATGTGAATGATTCCAATGATTAAGGTCTTAAAGTAGTCTATATAAGGTAATTGGTGCCAATCCCCCTTCAGCCTAATATAGTTTTCCCCACCCATCATGGATCATCATGGACTATTCACTCGCCTTGGTCACCTAGATAGGTGAGGCTAATATATTTCACATAAGTGGATTCTTAGGACTTGGTAGAATAATTTATCCTAGTAATTTTCTAACACCCCAATATTTTAAAAGAACACTATGTTTGATTGCACATACAATATGAAACACTGATTTTAAACGAACTGTGAAATACTAGTAAAATATTATTATTTAAATGTGATTGTCATAACCTTGTAATTAAATTTGGTGGTATGAAAAGGAATAACCACATTTTAAAATTAATTTTTAAGGATAAATAAAATATATTGATAAATAAGTACTAAATTCTTGGTAAAGTATTTATAGGCTTCAAAAATACTTTTTTCCTAAGAAATTGATTTTTATGAATTTTATGAACATATACCAAAAATATTTTTTCTTAATTTTTGAATATTTATTTGAAACAATTACCTTCATTTTTGGAATAAAAATTTCATAATTATATTATAATTAATTTTTGGTATTTTCTAAAAAATATAATTTTTTAATGAATAGTGAAAATACTAATTTTTATTAAAAACTTTCCTTTTATTTAAATAATTTAAAAAGATATATTTTATTTTAAAATGTTTTAAAATAATAATTAGTACAATAATTTTATTATTAAATCTAATTTAGTACATTTTAATCAATTTCATGTTTAATTCTGATATAATTTTTTTTATACTTACGAAAACTTTTTGTTTGTAAAATAGTTTTTTCATCATATCTATGGGTTTAATATTAAATTAAATTCTGACACTTATATGAATTGAATTTGGAAAAATAGATTTTATATTTTTAATAATAATTATTATTATCATATAATAAGGTAAAGTTATTTTTTTATAATTAATAGTAAAAAGATTAAAAATTAATTATCGAGGTTAAGGATAAAACAAGTTTACCAGGGGTTAAAATAAAAAGATTAGGATTAAAATGACCTAAAAACTTGTCCAAATACTATTTTATATCCATATGTAGACCTTTTATCATATATGTTTATATAATTATCCATTTTAAGCTTTTTTAATATGTAAAACGTGGGTATAACTTTTTATTTTCAAAAATTTCAATTGTTCCCTCTCTGCCACTTATTTTTGGGAACCCCCTATCCTCTCCTTTTGACACATAAAAAGACCTTTTTCATATAAAACATTCCCAAATAACTTCTTTAATACCCTCAAAATATACTATAGTCCTTATTTTTATCATAAATCCAATCAATGGAGGCTTTAGGTACAAACCTAAAGAGGTGGTCCAAATAAGAGGTATTGTTCTTAGTCAAGCATATTTGTTTTATTTCTTCTTCCACCTCCTTCAAATCACACTAAATCATTTTGATATTATAAAATCAGTATATAACATATACTAATATTTTATTATGTTAATTTAATAACTTAAATCCATCTCCTCTTCTATCAAATGGGAAACAAAACCATTGTTCGTGTGTACAGAAGATTACCACCTCACGAACCGATGTAATTCATTTCCCATCATCACCTCACATGAATATTTATGATAATAGATATAATATTTATAAGTGATACTAATGAAAAATTAATAATTATTTTAAAATTAATATATCACATACTTTCTTACCTTACCATTTATGGAAAAATGATAATGTCATTCATGTGTACGGCGGACTATCGCCTCATAGAGAAATGTGATTCATTTTTTATTAATTCATTACATGGATAGTATGTATAAGTTTATTAAATTAATGAAATTATATTTATGGTATTATTATAATTATGTAAAGATAAAATAACTCTTACATTCTTTCCATTATTATCGTTGAAAAGTTGAAATGTTACATATGGTATTGTACAACCTTCTCTCGACATGATTGTAAAGTAGTTCATTTTTCATAACCATAATTAATATTTATTTTTAAAATTATAATCTATATATAAAAGTATATTTATTTCATGATTTTTTTTCTTTATATGATGGAACAATTACCCCTTTTACCATGGTCAAAAAACTAATTTCATTTTGAAATTATGAACTGAGCGTCCTCAAAACGCCTGATCTGGACATAATAGATTTAATAATTAAATATGTCATTAAAATAAATTAATTAAATAGTTTAAGTATAATTTATTAATCATGTAAATGGTTCTTAAGAAAAAAAAATACTTTATATAAGTTTATTATATAGGAGTTAAAATAAATACATGACAAGTCTGAACTCGTGGTAAGGGATTTCTCACCTTAGTTTTTCTTCTATGAGACATATGTCATATTCACCACTTATTTATTTTTCATAGTGTATATAGTTCCCCTTTTAATGTTATAGCATGAATATATTTATCTTAATTATATTAAAATATTCTTTTTCAGTAACTTCTTTCATGGGGGTTATGATTCAAACGTTACCTAAGCAGAAAGAGTTTTTGTTTCAATCTCATTTTTATTGGGTTGGTTTATGCATTAAATTGCATTAAATTTTTTTTTGATAATTTTATAATAAACCCATTTTATTTCCTTATCCTATATTTTTTCATATAATTTTAAAGTAATAGTACAATTTTCCTATATTTTTTACTTAAAATAACTGAGATTTTTTTTATGAAAATAGACTTTATTTCTCTCTTCGATCAAAAATCCATTTTCTTCCATATTCATGTTCTATAAAAATATTTTCAAGAAATTTTGGAATATTATCCAAATTATTTACTAAAGAAATTTTTACCCATTTTCACTTTTTAAAATATTATTTGAAAGTAAATTTTTTTTTAATGTGGTACTTTTTAACCTTTTTTATAATAATGTTTAAGGAATGTTTTTAACTTATATAGAACATACAAAATTACCCACTATCATGACCACTCAATTATTTGAATCTTCTTTTACAATTTTCCATATTATTTTTTTAAATAAAAATGTTTTCTATAATATTTTTGATATTTTTAGATTTTGAAGAAGTGTTTTCTAAGTAAAAAATGATATTTTCCTCAAGAAATATTCCATGTAATATTTTAAAGGAATTTTCATAAAGGATGAAAACCTTTGGTGTTATGGGTTTCTTATAAAATATTTATATATGTCTCCCACAAATATACTAAGATTATTTTCCATTACTTTTATGGGGTAAATACAAGCCTTATATTCATCTCTCAAATTCCTTCATTATGAATTTTTTTTTGATTATGATATGAAAGAGGATTATGTGGTCCATTTTATCTCCATGGGTAATTTTTATGTTTATACCTTATGATTGATTTCCATATGTAGCACACACTAGAAGAAAAATGATTTTTAACGTCACTAGTTTGACGTCAGTTTCTTATAAAATGACGTAAATAATTTTTGTGATGATTTTTTGGCGTCGGGTTTTTTTAAAAACGGATGCCAAAAAGAGAAAAAAAAAATTGTTTTGGCGTCGGTTCTTAAAAAAACTGACGCAAAAAACTAAAAAAATATATATTTTGGTGTCGGTTTTTATGAAAACCGATGCCATAAAATTTTTTAAAAAAATATTTGGCATCAGTTTTTTAACAAACCGACGCTTAACATTTAAAAAAAACTTTTTGCGTCAGTTTTTTTAAAAACCAAGGCCAAAAACAAAAAATAATTTTTTTGGCGTCGGTTTTTAAAAAAAAGACGTGAAAAGCTAAAATATATTTTTGACATTGGTTTTTATGAAAACCAACGCAAAAAAATTAAAAACAAAATTTACAGTGTTTTAGATATTTCTCTAATCATTGATTTGACTGGTCGTGGAGCCAAAACGGAGTTACGGATTAAAAGTTATGGATGTCGGAAGTTGACCTTCTCTAAAAGAAGTCTTAAAGAAATTCAACTTTCAAAGGTCATAACTTTTAATCCGTAACTCCGTTTTAGCTCCACGACCAGTCAAATCAAAGATTAGGAAATTATCTAAAACACTGTATTTTGTTTTTAATTTTTTGGCGTCGGTTTTCATAAAAACATAAGCCAAAAATATATTTTATCTTTTCGCGTCGGTTTTTTTAAAAACCGACGCCAAAAAAATATTTTTTGTTTTTGGCGTCGGTTTTTAAAAAAACCGACGCGAAAAGTTTTTTTTAAATGTTTTGCATCAGTTTGTTAAAAAACCGATGCCAAAGAGTTTTTTTAAAAAATTTATGGTGTCGGTTTTTTAAAAAAACCGATGTGAAAAATGTATTTTTTTTTTAACTTTTTAGCGTCGGTTTATTTAATAACCGACGCCAAAAAGGATATCGATTGACATTTTTGGCATTGGCTTCTAAAAAACTGATGACAAAAGACCAATTTAAATCAAAGATGAAGAAATTATCTAAAAAATTGTAATATTTTTTTAATTTTTTGGCGTCGGTTCTCATAAAAACCGACGCCAAATATATATTTTCGCTTTTCGCGTCGATTTTTTTAAAAACCGACGGCAAAAAATTATTTTTTTTTGGCGTGGGTTTTTAAAAAAACCAACACGAAAAGTATTTTTTAAATTTTTACAGTCGGTTTGTTAAAAAACCGACGCCAAAGATTTTTTTTTAATTTTTTATGGCGTCAGTTTTTAAAAAAACCAACGCGAAAAATGTATTTTTTTTAACTTTTTAGCGTCGATTTATTTAAAAACCGATGCCAAAAAGGATATCGATTGACATTTTTGGCGTCGGTTTTCTAAAAAAACGATGACAAAAGACCATTTTAAATAATCTTTTGTGTCAGTTTCAAACAAAACTAACGCCAAAGAGTAACGCGGGATCAGAATTTCAATTTTTTTCACAACGCGCATTTAACTTTTTAAAATCCTGCCTACATTTTCGTACAACGCAATTGAAAATATTTCTGTTTACTATATATATATCTGGTTTCTCCTTCGTTCATCATTTTTAACATCTTAGATTAAATCATTATTTCAATGGGACTTCGATCATTAATTTGAGCACGATACATATTCTATTCATTTGTTTTCTTTATTATTATTATCCTTCATTTCTAAACAACTCGATTAGCTTTCTTATAATGATGATTCATTCTAATTTCTAAGTACAAGTTATATGATGATAAAAAACAAATCATTTCGATGGAAGCCCCTAAAAGCATTGAAATATGTTTGAAGTATTATGATTATTTTATTTCATTTCGTGTATATGATTTTAATTTATGTTTATCATATTTTCTTTGAAACGAGTTGTATCAATCAAAACTTTGATAGGTTCAACTTCTGATGGTGATAACTTTTGATCCGTAACTCCATTTTAAGTCCAAAACCTGTCAAATCGAAGCTTAGGAAATGATCTAAAACATAGGAAAAAAAATTTCTTTTTGGCGTCGGTTTTTTTAAAAACCGATGCCAAAAATATTTTTTTTTCATTTATGGCGTCGGTTTTTTTAAATAACCGACACCAAAACTATTTTTTTTATTTTTCGCGTCGGTTTTTATGAAATCCGATGCCAAAAATGAAATGACTTAGTTTTTATGGCATCGGCTTTTTACAAAACTGATGCCAAAAAACAAATTTAATTCATTTTTCGTGTCGGTTTAAAAAAAACAACTTAAAAATTCATATTTTTAACGTCGGCGACTTAGATGTCGGTTAAAACCCGACGTCGAAAATAAAAAAACGACGTTAAAAACCATTTTTCTACTAGTGACACCTATGCATGTGCATGATATTAATGTTACCAATGAGACCAAAATTGTATTTTCATCAATGCATTGGGTAATTTATATATTAGTCTCATGAGACATCATGTATGGGATTAGAGAGTGAACATAATCTATTATAGGACTTTTTTCACCATGTGTTGTTGTCTCAGTGGTTATCTTTGACTTATTTTTATGTCATGTTTGTATTTCTTCCACATTTTATATGCTTCAATGATCTTATGATTCCATGTTCTCTATGTTATTCTCCCTTGTTATTACTCATGAGCCTTATATTTTCGGATATCATATTTTACTTTTCACTCACAATTTATTCTTCTTTATCATGTATATTCTCTTACTGGGCTTTTTATCTCACCCCTTTACTCTATGTATTAACCTAGTTATCCCATGAAATTTTAGGTGATCAAAAGGTTTTTTAATCTTCTTATAAGTAATAAAATAAATAAGTTTTAATTTAGTCTTTATTTGATGTATTATGAACCTATTCTTCCAAAGACACTAGGACTCATGATCTTTGGGTTATAATTAATGGATGTTTATATTAAAAATATTGGGATAAAATGTGTAAAAAATTTGGGTTCCTATATTTTGTATGAGTGAAAGGTCTAGTTATTTTAGGGGATTAGGACTAGAAAAATTTAGTGAAAATCTATGGATAAGTATAAAGAAAATAATAAGTATAAAAAATATCTTTTAATTCTGGTTAAGGGTAGAGAGAGTTGGTTCTAAGCAATTACATCCATATCTAGAAACTACAAGTGGATGTGGCTCTAGAAAAATTGTACCTTGGGGTTATAACCTCAAAAAGGGGTGTACTAGGATTGACTATATCTTAACCTTGTGCATGAAAATAAGGATTTTTTACCACCAAATTTTTCACCCTTAGGGGATATGTTTTGTAAATTCAAACACTATTTACAAACAATTGTGAAGGACTTGAAAAAAAATTATTAGGTTATAAAGCCTAATATGAAATGTTACCATTTATAACCTAGATTCAAACCTAGAGATTCATATTTCATAATATAACTATCATTTATAAGTTATTAATTCCAGGTTTATAAGTTTTCCCATTTGTATGTTAAATGATGGTTATAAGAATCATATGACTTGTAAGGATTTTTCTACACTAGTTTTTATGTAATGATTTTCAATAATATATTGAATGGTAATAATGAACTAGAGAGTTTATTTAATGATAAAGTGATATTTCATTGAAAAGCACATTATTGAGGAAAATATAATCTTTAATATTTTCTTGATATACATGTAATTATAGTTAATTAAGATTAATTAATTTTGTGGGAAAAATATGATGTATAAAAAAATTAATGGTTAAAATTGATTCGGTGGGTAATTTTATTTTGAGGATACTCATCAATTTTTTTGAATTTTATAGGAATTATATAAATATATCTTCAGAAAAAGTACAACCCGTAATCTACGTGACAACCTACAATCCAGGTGATAACCCATCACACTCAGCAGAACCATGGGGCTTAAACCCACAACCGAAGGGAGATAATGGAATAGTTATTACCATTGGACTACATGGTGTACTTTTTATCATGAAATTTCTTTTACTTAAACTATTTTATGGATAAATATTATGTTTATTTTGGGAAAAATATATTAGGATTAAATATTTTTGAATTTTTTTAGGTTTTTGAGGTGATTAATGCTATTTTGGGAAATTATTAATGAGGTTAAGGTATAGGTAACCCTTATATATAACATGTGATTTAACATACAATGTTATTTTGGAATAAAAAAAATTAAATCCTTCAATGTTGAGGTTATTTGGGAATTTTTTTTATTTAGTTGTGGAATTATTTAAGTTGAAATTTGGATTTGGAGGTTAATATGATGGTATATTTATTTTAGTAATTAGATTACCTTGTTCCAACCATTTCTAGTTTTGGTTAATTTTTAATGATAAGAGGAAATTGTGATATCATTTTTTAGAATAATGTGATCTGTTAGAAGTTGATTTTAGTGATTCAGGCATAAAAATCATCATGAATACTCATTGTTTATATAAATATATGTGATTGTGTTAAAAATGATTAAATTATGAAATTATACATTTCAAATAAGTAATCTTTATGTTATTAATATATATGGTAAATTTATCCTACAACTTCAGGAAAAGTTCCTTGAAATAAAAATGTTATTTATTTTCGATAAATCAATGACCTCTTCTCTCTTAAAAAAGGTATAACCTTACCTTCTAAATTTAACTTCTTTCAAAACCCATTTTTTTAATTCCCTACAATGTTATACCTATGATGAAACCTAGTTTTTTTGATTTTATATAACCTTTGTACTTCCTTTTTCATCATTTTAAGAGGAAGTTTTATTAACCCTTTTTATGATATGGGTTTTCCACAAAGGAATTTTCTAATGTCAACCCCTTGAGCATTAATCACAAGTTAAAATTAAAAGGAGAACATTTATTTAATTGGGATACAATTTAACACCCTGATATTTTAAAATAACACTATGTTTGATAACATATACAACATGAAATGCTGAATATAAATGAACCACAATATACTATTAAAATAATTATTTAAATATGATTATTATAACCTAGATAATAAATTTATTAGTATTAATAGTAATAACTATATTTTTAAAATTAATTATTACATATAAATAATATATATTGATAATAAAGTATATAATTTTTTGTAAAGTATTTATAGGCTTCGAAAATACGTTTTTCTCAAAAAAATGATTTTTATTGCTTTTTGTGAACAAATAATAGAATAAATTTCCCCCAATTTTATAAAATTTATTTGATAAAAAAATTTAAACAAAAGTTTAAAATTATATTATTATTATTATTATTATTTCCAAAAAGTTTAATTTTTTTAATAAATTATGAAAATACTAGTTTGTATTGAAAACTTTATTTTCATTTAAATCATTTAAAATTTTATATTTTTGTTTTAAAATGGTTTAAAATTAAATTTTGTTCAATTATTTTATTATCAATCCACTCTAGTTTATTTTAATCAATTTTATGTTTAATTTTGATATAAAAACTTTTTATACCTATGAAAATCTTTTCTTTGGAAAATGGTTTTTCGTAGTGTTTGGGGAATTAATTTTAAATTAAATTTGGCCAATTATGTTAAATGGATTTGTAAAAATGTATTCCATGTTTTTAATAATAATAATTAATATTATATAATAATTTCAACTTAATTTTTTCAATAATGAATAGTAAAAACAATAAAAATTAATTATCAAGGTTAAGGTTAAAACTGGTTTACCAGGGGTTAGAATAAACATGTAAGGGTTAAAATGATCTGAAAACTTTCTTAAATCCTATTTTATTTCCATATTTTGACCTTATATCATCTAGGATTCTATAATAATCCATTTTATATCCTTTTGGAAAATGTAAAATTTGGGTATAGCTTTTTCTTTTCAAATATTCTAATTGTGTCATCTCCCCCACTTATAAAAGGGCACCCCCACTCATCTCCTATTGATACTTAAAAAACCTTATAGTTCAGAAAATAACTAATCATATAGCTTCTTTAATTTCCTCCCCATATCCTAGAGTCATTTTTTTATCACAAATCCAATTAATCAGGGCTTTATGTCTATTCCTAAAATGGTGGTCCATAGAAGTGGTTTCATTCTTAAATGAGAATCTTTGTTTTATTTCTCCTTCTAACACCTTCAAATCATAATAAATAACTATGATTAAATAAAATCAATATATACCATATATTAATATTTTATTATGTTAATTTCATAAATTAAACCCATATCCCCTTCTATCAAATGGTAAATGAAACCATCATTCGTGTGTACGGCTGACTACCCCCTCGCAAACTGATGTAATTCATTTTCCTTCATCACCCCTCATAGATATTTGTAGTGATGGATTTAGTATATATATTTTATATTAATTAAATGTTAATAATTCTATAAAAATTATATATCATATACTTTCTTACTTTACTATCCATGGAAAAATGACCACGTCATTTGTGTGTACCATGGACTACCACCACGAGAAGAGATGTGATTTGTTTTTTATTACCATGCCACATGGATAGTATATGTAACTATATTAAAATAAATAATTTGATAATTATATTATTATTACTATTCTTTAATGATAAAATAACACTTACCCTATTTCCATTATGACCATCGAAACATGAAAACATTTCACATGCGTACGTATGGTCTACCATCTCCATGATTGTAACGTAGAATATTTTTCATAACCATATTTCATGGTTATTTTAAAAATTATAATTTAGGTCTAAAATGATAATTATTTCATGATTATTATTCTGAATATAATGGAATAATGACCCCTTTTACCATGGTCAACACATGGATGTTTTTTTGAAATTATGAACCGAGTATCTTCAAAACACCCGACATAGACATAACTGATTAAGTAATTAAATACATCATTAAAATAAATGTATTATATTGTTTATGTATAATGGATTGATTTTGGAAAAGGTTGTTAATAAAAAATAATTGATATATGTTTTTTATATAGGAGATAAAAGACATATATGACAATCCTATACTCAAGGTAAGGGATTTATTATCTCAATTTTTCTTCAGCGCTTATTTATTTTATGTGGTGTCTTTACTACCTAAATTTTATATCATGAATATATTTATATTCATGGTAGTTAATTTTTTGTTTTAAGTTATTTCTTTTATGGTGTTATGATTAAAAAGTTACCAAAGTGTAAAGGGCTTTTTCTTCAATCTCATTTTTATCGGGATGGTTTATTCCATTAAAAGGAATTATTTGTTCATTGTCTAATAAACCCACTTAATTTTATTCTCCTATGTTTATTCATGTGTTTTTAAAGTAATAGTAATATTTTTATATTTTTTTTACCTAAAATTGTTGAGAAAATTTATTTAATAAAACTAAATTTATTTCTCCCTTCGGCTGAAAATCCTATTTCTTTTAAATCTATATTTTCTAAAAATATTTTCAATAATGTTTTTAACATTGTAAAAATGATTTATTAAATAATTTTTTAGTAATGTTTAAATTTTTACAAGATGTTTTTAATGGAATCTTCTTTTCATTTTTTGAATGAGTTTTTTTTAACCTTTTTAACAATAATGTGAAAAGAATGTTTTTTAAGTTATATTTCATGTATGAAATTATCCACCATCATGACCACTCAATTATTTTAAGGTTCCTTTATAAGATTCCATGTTAGTTTTTAAATAAAAAATTATATAATACTTTAAAAAATTATTTTTTGAAGAATTGTTTTCAAATTGAAAAGGTAATTTTCCTCAATAAATATTCTATGCAATATTTTAATGGCATTTTCTTCAATGAATACAACCTTTGGTGTTATGGATTGCTCATAAACTATATATATATATATATTTCTCACATATATACCAAGATTATTCTACCTTAATCTTATGGGGCAAATACATTCCTTATGTTCATCTCTCAAATACCTTCATTATGAAATTTCCTTTCATTCAGATATCATACAAGATTATGAAACCTCTTTTCACTCCATGGGTAATTATTATGTTTATTCATTATAATTGATTTCCTTATGTGGCACACATATTAATGTCCATTATATGAATGCAATATATGGTCCTAGAATTATATATCCCTCTAGTTCATTAGGTAATGTTTTAGTCTCATGAGACATCACATATGAGATTAGGGAGTAAACCTAATCTATTATGGGAATCCGTCCACCATGTGATGTTGTCTCAGTGATTGTCCTTGACTTATGTTTATGTCATGTTTTATATTGATACTATATTTCTATGATTTTATGATCTTATAATACCATGTTCTTTAGGTTATGCTCAAATGTGATTACTCATGAGTCTTATTTTTTTTGATATCATGTTATACTTTGACTCACAAGTCATGCTTCCTTATCATGTTTATTCCCTTACTATGAATTTTAGATCATCGTTTTGGTTTATGTATTCCCCAGGTTATCCCATGAAGTTTTAGGAGATTAAAAGGATTTAGGATTTTATTTTGGATAAAAAAATTATTAATTTTTTTTTAGTCTCACTTCGATGTATTATGAACTTAGTATTCCAAATAAACTAGGACTCGTTATCTTTGGGTTTTAATTATTGGAAGTTTATGTTAAAATCTTGGGATAATATGTGTAAAATTATTGGTTCTCTATAAATTTATCTCATAAGGGTAACTTAACCTAAATCTCCCAATATTTTTCAACCTCCACTTATGTCATATATCTGGGTGTGGCCCTTTCATTTCACACAAGTGGCTTCTCTAACTTTGGTGGAATGATTTTACCTAGTTCTTTCTATTATAACTGTAACTTTGCATATATAACCTTCAGTTTTATAACCTCCACCTAGGTCACCTACCTAGATGAGACACGTTTATTTCCACTAATTTTCCCTTTTATTCTTAATGGATATATCCCCCCTTGGTCCTTTCCCTAAGAAAATGGCCTTTCCCAACACTCTGTCCTTTATGGCCTACACAACATAACCCCCACACCCCCCCCCACTAAGTTTATTTACTAGTGTAAATATCAAGTTTATTCAAGGATAAATACCATACTTAATTCGTTTATAGGAATCTATTTCTTAATCTTCCTAGATATATCACCTTAAATTATTTTATATAATGGTCATTTTCATATGACCTTAAACTAAAATACACAATGATCTTGGTTACTTATCCTTTAAAGTAATTCCATAAGTCCTAGATACATGAACTAAAAATGTACATCCTTGGTCTTGGATGTATGAACTTAAAATGAAAAACCTTGGTCCTGAATTTATGACCCTATAAGGAAAAAAAATCTAGATACATAACTTTAAAAGAAAAATAAATAGTCTTAGATTTATCACCTTAAAATCCACACCATTAGTCTTGAATGTATGGCCTTAGAAGTCACATATACAGTCTTTATAATATGACCTTTACATGCATGAAATATTCCTTTTTAGTATAGAATTAAATTATATGTTATACCTTATTTATAGGCCATAATTCTCAATCCTCATTCACATGTGTGACATATTTTATCATATATATTTAAACTATGACATAAATCTGTATAGATTTTGATTCCCCCATAGAGGATACATAAGAATCCATTTATAGATCTAATCCCTCTACCATGTCACATTCTTCCTCCCCATATCCTAAATTTATTCATAGACGGAATTAAATTCTATAGTTCCTTTTAATATGGCTTTAAAATATATATAATTCAATGAATTGATCAAATGTCAAAAAACATGATTCCTTTATTCAGTATTATTTTAAATTTAGCAGTGTAAATCAATCACTTTAATCAAAGGGTAATAGATATTATTACTATAAAGTATTTCAAAAACATTTTTGAATCTAATATAGTGTCCCAAATTAGATAAAAAGATCTTATGTGTGATGATTCAACCTCTCTTCCTCTCTATTTTGACACGTATGACCCATAATAAATTAAAACCAAACAAAAAAGGATTATAACGAAAGCATCATAAATAGTGTTAAAGTGATTTATCTTAGATAACACTAAGAGGTGATATTTACTATTGTTATATGGTGTTATTATTATAATGGAAATATTTACTTATATATAAATTTAAATTAAACACAATAATTATATTATATATGATTTGATAATAGGATCAATCATGCAAGTCATGTTGGGTACTCAACCTAATGTCTCCTATAGTTTGATCACACTCAATTGATATAAACATATTTTTCTAAATAATATCTTTAAGTACTTGAGATATACTAAGAAAATTTTCTTGATAATTATAGGTGATAAATAGATCATTATAATTAGTTGAATTGATTCAAGTTTCTAAAGTGATAAGGATGATTTGGTATTGCAATTTGGGTTTTTGTTCTATCAAAATATTATTTACAGTAGTGGGAAGAGTTATAAGAATACAATGGTGATTAATTGTATGACATAATCAAAGTACATTATTGTATCAAATATTTCAAAAATAAGGTGTTTTCTTTCAAAAAAATATTACTAAACTAGAAGCAGATTTTATCATATCGGGCCTAATAAATTCACTACCATATATTTACACTGTCGGCATGGTTAAAAACCATGACTATAAAGCTAAAAATATTTATTATAGAATATATTCATAGTTGTATCAACCATAAAAGTATTTATCATCATGATAGTTTTAGATTCATGGTTTAAAAACCCTCACTATAGAAAACTTAAAGTCATGATTAAATAAAATCATCACTATAGATATCTAAAAATAAGATATTATCATGGTTATAAAAACCATTAGTATACATATGTTATAGTTACAGTCCTATAGAAAACCATAACTATAACTACCATATAGTCATGGTTAATGAAACCATGAATATAGGATTCAATTTTTTTTATAAAAGAATAGGATATCTAAATGGTACCTTACCTACCAAATAAATAAAAAAACAACCAATATCAATTAAACCAGTAAACAATAGCCACTATCAATTAATTTATGCTAAAAATTGTATGAAATATGATAAGAAATTTTTTATAAAGTTAAGCACCTTTAGAAGTTCATTAAATAATAAATTTTAAAAAGGACATGAATATTGAAGGACTCAACATTCTAAAATTACATTTCACAACCAAAACCATCAAACCACGTCCCAATATGTTTATTTATTCATATTACATGTGGTTCAATATTTAATTACAAGATTTTAATCTATATGAAACCCAAACCAACTTACCCCCACAAATACTCTATGAAAACAATCATTTTCAATTCAGTCCTCATACTCATAAAAGTAAAAGAAATAGTTAACACATTATATTTTCAACACTTTTTACTTGAAAATGGAAGTATTAAACATAATAGTACATTAATAGATCAATACTCATCAAAGACATTATAATAATTTTAATGTAAATTTAAGACATATAAATAATCCGAAAATTTATTATAATATTGAACCTCTCATATCAATTTTAATTTCAACTAAACAAACTCAAGGATATATTTAATTTAACTCAATTAAATAAAAAAACTTGAAATATATTGGAAATTATATCAAATTTCTTAACTTAATAGATTTTAACATGGGAAAATTATGTATTCATGTGTTAAATTTCTAACACGTTCTTCATATATAAACATTAAAAAATAAAATTAATCAATGTATTAATTAAATTATAAATTCATTCTTCATTTAGACAAGATTCATTTTATTTACTCAGAAATGAATTTTTTTCATAAAAAACCCAAACATCCAAAATGATACATTCAGAACTACTTCAAAATTTAATGTATGAATTGAATTATAAATACATTCTCAAATTAAACTTTATCCATTTTATATCTTCTTTTTAACTCATTCCACTACATCCTAGGATATAATTATAAATATATACCTATAAAAATACCAACAAATGTATTCTCACTTAATTTTAAAAAACATAATAAAATAATTCCAAATATTCCTTAAATTAATTTCCATTTATATGAAAAACATAAAAATATATTCTATATTAATAAATAAACAACATAAAATTACATGATACACCTAAAAATGCATGTTATAACAATAAATAAATAGTATAAAAATACCAACTCATGGGCCTTTAACATCAAAAAATTATGATTTTATTAAGTTATTTACTTTCACATTATTCACCTAGAAACATAAAAAAATGAATAAATGTATGAATTTAATTATAAGTCCATATTAAAATTTTATTATATTAATTTCACTTAAAAAATAAACAAACCAAAATATATTTTTGTCATCGGTATGCTATAAAATCCAGGGGATCTACATCATGGCCTGATAAAAAATTAAACATATCTATAAGTCATTATATAGTAAATAAATATCAAATATAAGAAAACTTAAGGATAATAAATATCAAATAAATTATTAAATTATCAAAAATTATCTTAATTTTCCAACAATTCTCCAGGTTCACGATCTTCCCTAATAATAAAAAATATTTAATCATTATATTTGAGACTAGGATGATCACTGACAGGCACATTATGTTGTACCATATCATATGTCCCATCAATAAAGTAATTTCATTATATTATTTTAAAAATAACATCATAATGAGGATTTAACAGCTCTTTTTGATATATAGAAAGAAATTATTACAAGAGACATAAATATGTAAGGTTCATCGGCTTGAAGATATCCTTCCATGTCCACCACTGAAAAACCATATTTTTTTACATGAATTAATATCCAAGTGAATTTATCAAACCACTTACATTTCAACATAAAAAACTTTACCTTGATATTAATAATATAGTATAATTATTTTCTGTAAAATCATAGAATAGTATTTTAGTAATATAAATTTATCACATAATTAATTTATAGTAAAAAAGTAATTGAATATACTTACTTAATGTATTCATCTAAGACATTGAAATTAAAAAAATAGTATGATGTGCCATCTGCCTCTCCTCAAATATCAAATTAGTAAACATTCATGAACCCATAACTCTCTCAAACTATAGAAGTTATGGAAATGTTGGCTTAATTGGATCATGAATATCATATTTATTTCTTAAGGGTTGATTATACCTCATAACAACCATGTTCGTAAAAAAATTATTCATTTGTGGGCCAAGTAATCATTATAAATTGATATTTCATGATGGTTATTATATATTACATAATATTTCTTATTTTTTATCATTATTTTCATGGGATACATCCAATAACAATAATTAGGACCCTAATATGTTCTTATATCAAAATATGTACAATAAGATATGGCATGGATGTGAAGGTAGATAATGGAAATTCTTTTTTTAATTAACAAATAATGATTGGTATATATTACTATATTATCATTATATCATGTGTTTAATTTTTTAGAATATATTTCATTATATAAGTTACAAAAATGAATAATATTGACCCTTATAGTGTCTTTCATCATGTGTCAAATTATTACTGGTATTAAATCATTTAAAATTATGTGATAGTCATGCTATTTCATGGATTTCAACTTTACTGCACTAGTATTCAGTCATTTGGATATGTTACATGACTAAAAAACTTGGACTTTGAGAGTTTATAACACATTCATAAAATGTTTTCTCTCTACAGTTGTCATCACATAACATGCATAAGGAACTAATCACTTTTTTGTTCAAATTAGTATGGGATGTATTTGTTTCTACATAGCCTACTCTTACAAGTCTCAATGTTCTCTTAAGTGATCCTTCGTCTTCCCCCTTGATATTAATAATTAATGCAAGTAATAACTCACATAAATTTTTTCCAATGTGAATCACATCTAAACAATGTAACAACATATTTGAGTACCAATAATCATATATGATAATTAAAAGAATATACATTTTTCCTCTAATTGTAGTGGGTATCTTTCTATTTAGTCTGCCTCTTTATTATAGGAAGGTTCCCCTTACCAAAGAAAACATTTAGACCTTCAATTTCTTCTAAGTATACACTACTCGACAGGTGTAAATTTTATTTCTCTTTCTCAACAATACCATTAAAATTGATTCATTTATTTTTGTATGGATGTCTCATTGGTAGAAAATGAAAATTTATCACAAAACCAAAACATTATTGATGTTTCATTCTTATTGGATTTATTTTTTTCATAAATTATATAAGCTAGTTTCCCTTTCTTGATCTAACTAGACATCATTCCATAGGTGATAAAATCATTTATATTTCACATAATAGTAGCACACATTTTAAATGATTAATTACTTAAAGAATCATATATAGGAAAACATGTGGTCTATAAATGATTTAACTATTCTATCACTAGTTACAGATACACATATATATCATTCCTAGGATCATTCAACCTAGTAATCAATATAGTCATGAAATTATATGGATTATTCATGAATATCCATGGTGGATCATTATATACATGAATTAATATAGGCCAATTTTTAGGCATTGTATGAATTTGTATAAAATGATTAATACCATCACATGATAGCCCCAATTTGATATTATATATCTCATAATAAAAATAGAGATGACATTCCATAAACTCTTTCTATGCCAATCCATCAATCGGGTGCACTAAATGATCATTATTTTCATTTCCTTCTATATGTAATCTCATATATTATACCATTTTTTCAAACACATGCATTTTTGTAGCCTTTTTGTTAAATAAAAGTTTCCTGTAACATTTTTGGGAAATCAATAATGTGTTCCACATTTATTTGGACTTAATTTACATGTACCACTGTACTTACATTCATTTAATGATGAATTTTCATTACAATATATTATATAATAATTGGGTCATGCATGTATTATATTGGAAGAAAATCCTTGGGGATAAATTAATTTAAATTCCACATAATCATTTTTTAGAATTCTTTCACCATTTAGAATAATGTTCTTCATAAATTTAAGTAGTTAGTCAATCCCACTATAACTAAATTCATACATTATTTTCCCATGAAATATGTAAATATTGAGTTCATGCTTTTTCATCTTGACATAAGTAGGATAGACCGATATTTTAGATTCCTCCACCATAATTTTAAATTCATCAATTTTATTATTCTCAGTAATACCATCAAATTAGAATTATTTATTTCTATATGGATGTCTCATCGGTATGAAAAGATGATGTCTTACAAAACTAAAACTTTATCAATGTGACATTATTCTTAATCATGTATTTTTACATAAATTAGAAAATATTGTTTCCTTTTCAGACTCTAACCAAACATCATTCCATAGGTAGAAAAATCATTTATAGGCTACATAAGAGTAACACTCATTTGAAATGATTCATTACTTAAAGAAACATTTGTACACACACTAATGGTCCACAAAAGATCAAATTCTATAATTATTGGTTGTAGATATACATTTATATCATTTCCAAGATCATTCATCCTAGAAATCAATATAGTCATGAAATTATATGGATTATTCAGGAACATTCAAGGTATAAGATTATATATATGAACAAATATAGACCAAATGTTATCTGTTGCATGAGTCTATCCAAAATAATTAGACCCATCACATGATAACCCCAATCTAACATTATTTATCTCATAATAAAAATAAAATTGATCTTTTATAGACTCCTTTCATGATAATTTATCTATTGGGTTCTCCAAATGTTTACTATTTTTATTTCTTTCTATATGTTATCTCATATATTATTCAATTTTTTCTGATATATACATACATTATCTCCTCTTTGTCAAAGTAAAGTGACACATAAACTTATTGGGAACTCAAGAAAACATTCCATCTTTATTTAGACTCCATATTCTTATACCACACTGCTTACAATTATTTAATGATGATTTTTCATTATAATATATTATACAATCATTGGGCAAGACATGTATTATATTGAAAGAAAATCATAGAAAAAAAATTAACTTCAATGCCTCATAATAATTTTTTAGAATGTTTAAACCATCATGAAACTTGTCCTTAATAATGCTAAGAATTTATTCCATCCCAATATTACTATATCCATACACCATTTTCCTATGAAATAAGAATATCAATAATTTAAGTTTGTCCATATTCACACAACTAGGATATATCGATGTCATAGCATCCTCCATAACCTTTTAAAATTTATCAATGTAATCATTCTAGCTAGGTGTTATTAAACATAAAATTTAGTTTCAATTCATTACTTATGATCCTATCATGCGTACGCTCTCAAGTTTGGAAAGAAAAGGGAAAAGATCAAATATTGTATCTTCTACACCACACCTCTCAGGTCTATTAATATTTTTTGGTTATTGAAATATTTATTCTTTATAGTTCTATACCACATAATTGGTTTGAAATCTGACTCGGGTAATATGATAACTTAATTCTTGAAGATTTGACCATGGTTTATCAACAAAATTATAATAAGGGAAATGAATAAGATCCCCCTCTGATTTATTATTGAATGTGAAGTCCAAAAAGTATTCAAATTGATTCTGAAACTCATTTGACACTTGATTATGATCATATAACAAATTTTATCCATATTGATTTCAAGAGTATATAACTCCATATAATAAAATAACTCTTAATTAGTCAAATGAATTTTCTGATGAAGTAATAATCATATTACAATATTTTAAAAGTATAATAGTATAATTTATAAAAGAAAAATTATAACCATATAAAATTATACAACTATTTATAAATTAATAAAATCATATAATTATATAAAATTTATGAAAATTATATATCTTTCATAAAGGCATAAAAATTTTCTAAATGTATATAGATTTATAGAATTATATAAAAGTATAAAATTATATATATTTTTTAAAACTATGCATAATTTAAAAATGTATATTGTTATATAAAATTGAAAAGGTATAAAAACATAATATATAAAAGTAAAATCTATGAATTTATGAAAGTATATTACCTTGTAAACGTATAAAACTATAAAGGTATATAATTTTATAAATGTATAAATCCATAAAAATATAAATAAATAAATAAAGTTTAAATATAAATCATGTAAGTATAATATGATATACTATAAAATTTATAATGGTGCTTAAATATATAAATCTATGAAACTATATAGGTATATATAATTAATAAAATATTATATATAAATTATATATGTATAATATGATATTCTGTAAAATTTGTAAAACTATATAAATTTATAAATGTATGAAACTATAAAAAATATAAATAATTAATAAATTTTCATATATAAATTATATAAGTATAATATGATATGATGTAAAATTTACAAAAGTGTATAGATTTTGAAACTTATAAAACTATAAAAATAGAAATGTTTACTAAAATATTCCATATAAATTATATAAGTAAAATATGGTATCCCACATAAATTACAAATGTGTATACAAGTTTCAAAATATTTATATGAAATTATAAACATAACATAGTACACTTATAAATATTTCATAATTTATATCAATTAGAATTTCAAATTTTTTAAAATTAATGATAAATATTACTAAACAGAATGAAAACACTAATTAACATCCCAAAATAACACCCATTTTTAGAGAAAATGCATTTTCAAACAATGAATTATAAAAAAATATTGTTTACAAAATAATAAACCCTAATTAACACCTTGATGTTAGAAATTGAATTGAATATATTTAAATTCATCAATAGTCATATAACTTTGACTGAGAATTACATGGAGAAGTTGAATGTTGGGTATTAAATTGATAGTGCGAAAATAGTGAATCTATCAAACAAGCTAAGGAACCTTGATCTCACCAAAAAACCAAAACAAATTATTTAAAAATACTATCTCATTAGTGAAAAAATTGGGAGGGTGATATAAATATTTTTCAAGTGGCTGCAAAGGCTAATGTAACATACCCATTGACAAAACCATTATAAAAAATATAATGTGAATGTGAAGTCCTTGGGTATATGATATATTTGGGATATGATCAAAAGTATTATATTTTATTTTAATCCCATATCTAGTTCATGTGATTTAAATATTATGATTATTATATATAATGTAATCTTATTATTAATGGAAATTAAAACTATATCATTTATTTATATAGGATTCATTTATTAATTGATAATGAAATGATAATTAACCCATTAAGAAAGCCACTAATTTTCCCCTGATCAATTCTAGTCATTGAAATTCATGGGTTGTAATAAAATGTTGAGATTTGTTTCTATTGGGGTTCGTATAGAGATACCAAGTTCACACATGAGGCACAAGTGTGACTTGTTTTTTGGATTGACTCGCTAAAATGTATCACATGAAATGTCATACATAATGTATTTAATATTATTAGGAGAGTACACTTTATATCAATCCCCATTACACGAGGTTGAAATGGTACTATGAATGTGAACCTTTATACTTCTATATCTTTCTTAGTAATCCTTAAGGTGGAGCTAATCAAGGCATGGTTAGGTATTTTTGATCATTTTTTGGGTTTTTCTTAACCAAAATGATATTTTCTATCCTATATGAAAAGTATAATATTTAATACCTATATTAAATTAGAAAAAAAAATTCATAACCACTCTTAATTTAGTGACATGTTAGGTGTTCATCTACTTAGATGAATGAAATGCAGTGTATTCATCAAGAATGGTTGGTCTATTTTGGGATAATTGAGAATGTATAGGCTAAATTTTATTAGATAAACATATTACATTTCTCTTGGTTGTACTTGATGTCCTAGAAAAAATGATTATATAAGTATATTTCTAATATATGAAGATATATATAATGGACATGTTTGTATGGAGATATGCATCTTTGATGGATATCGTGTCATATCCTTTTGTATCTTAGGTAGAATTGATGCATTACTTCATACTACTATTTCCCTATTATTATGGATTAAGAATTACTAATCACTATCAATGTTACAAAGTCTCATGAGGCCATACATAAGGTCGTGGAATAATTATTTATTTTAGTAAAAAACTTTTTTCAAAAATGGGTGAGCTTATCTTAGTTTATCCAAAAGAGTTTGGGATATGATATCACATATTTTTATGAAATGTATATTAATTATATAAGGTTTTAATTAAAATGGGGGATTTAAATTAACATGCAATAAAAACCTATATCATGGACAGTGATATTAGCTACATCATTATTCATCATATAGATTTCAAGAAGAGGTATACATGTGTTGTAAGATACTACATGCATTGTATTTAATTTATTCTACATAAAATATTGATTATTTTGGCATACAAATCATGTGATGATGAATTTATTGGAATGTAATTGATGGATATTATAACAATTACTTTTTAGGAATGAAACACATGTTATAGATGTTATAATGTATATTCTAAGAGTTGGAAAAAAATTATAAAACACTCAAAATCAAAGGGGTTATTTTAATTTAAAAAATAACCATATAAAAATGAGTTTAATGATTTTTTTGAGACACTGGAATGAGATAAAATTTATCAAAACTATCTCCTTCCATATTTATTTCTTAATGAAGATGATAAATTAACATGTAATTGGAATGAAAATAATGACATTCCCAAAACTATTTGGAGATTTCATTGTTAAAGTAATTCCTTTAGAGGGAATAACTAGTTAGTTGTTTCTAATTGATCGTCATTAACCACATGATATAAATATATTATATTGAAGGTATGACTTTTTTTCATTTTTTATAGTTTTTTTTTATTAGATGATTTGGACTATTGTATTTTGAGTTTATATTTTATTTAGACATATTAGTTGTTTAATATTCTTTAATGTAGTATATTTGTAACACCCTAAGATTTTACAAATAAATTTAATAAAATGAATGAAACATTGAGTCTCTACATAATGGCACTTTTTTAAGGAGATAATTATAAACTAGCCTTTAAAAATAATTTTTCTGCTTTTATGATTTGAATTTTGAAAAACAGACATCTACGGTTGCGGTCAGTAAGTTATTTGGAGTCTTATAGAACCAACCTGATTTTGGTGAATATTAATATGAATAGTAATATGATCCTAATGAATAGTAATTCGTATTATTATTTTATTATCTTAAGGTTATAAGATAACGAGATCTTCATTAATTTTTTAAGGTGATATAAAATTATTTATAGTTTTAAAATTGTTATTTTTCGAATAAATTATGATTTTATTTAAACATTAAATTAATAATATTTATAAAATTATTTTCAAAAAAAGGAGTTCCTTTTTTAATTCTACACATCAAAAAATTGTTAGGGTGAATTTTGGGGATTTTTATGAAATTCTTGAATTTTTAATGAATAGTAAAATACGGTAATATACCGTATATATACTTTATCAGTTAAATACACTATTACTAGAATCATGGATGATGTAAGAACCCTTGGTTAAAACTCACATGCTCAAATTACTATCTGGTTCAGATGAATCAATATTATTCATAGTCTTGAGAAAAAATATAAAACTAATGAATAAAAGAATGGAAAACACTTCCTCTCCTCCACTATAAATACCACCCTCACCCCCCCCCTCTTCCTCTCACATCTCTCAAGATTTTATCATTGTAAAAAAATTTCCCAATCCCCTTCTGAAGGCTCTTCCCCACGTCTTAGACCTACTGGTCTCACCAAAAGTCCAAAACCAAAGGCCTTGAGGAGGATCTCACAGAGAAGAAATCAAGAGGTAAAAATCCTCTTTCATTTTCTTGTATTTTCTTTTCAAGTCTTTTATTTTCTTATAATATCTTAACCTACCATTATCTAATAGGTATTAAAGATACAGTGTTATATATATTATGTATTTTATAATGTTTATGGAAAAATTAGTCATTTTACTTCGTCTCCTCCCCCTCTTATAAATACAACATCTCTATTGTGTCGATTTACCAACATTGTGGACGATGTGTTTTCAATTTATTTTACTTACTTCAAAACTAGTTATAAAACCATTTTAATGGTTGAAAAATATTATAAATTTTATTATATATCTTCTTTTATGTTTTTTAGTTTACATATATACATAATATTATGTTATATAATGAAACAAGTTTATGATTATCAAAGAACCGCCAAAATGATCTAAATGGATATCACTAATGATTCATCTAATGATTATTCCTCATACCATATAACCAAAATAATTTATAGAATAATTTAATATTATGGAAACATATTAATACCATTTCATTCCACTTCTATAATTTTTCTTCCATTCGACAAGGAAATCCTTTACGAACCGACCATGGAAATCATGTAAAGAACGCACCCGAAACAATGGAAAGAAAAAAAATATTAACAATTAATGGGTAAAATGATGTTATAAAATGATAATATATGGTGTTATAAACATGAATATGTTTCTGTAATATATTAATAACACTCTTTTAATAATTATGAAGTAGGTTTAAACAAGTTTGAAGTAAGACGAACCTGAGGTAAGAGAATTCTTAACCCAATTTCCATTCTTTGGGTTAACCTTCTACTTCATTTATTATGAGGAATTAAAATTATTTTTGTGATGAATTTTGTTTATATTATGTTTAATTATGTGTATTTATAGTTTAAATACATATTCCACCCACTCTATTAATTCTCACATCAATTATATGATATTTGTAAGGGGATTTTCTTTTAAAATTCTCTTTTAAAGTTCTATTTTAAAAAATTAAAAAGCAATGTTTTTATGAAATTATTCATGTTTAAGAATTATGTTATGGTTAATGGGAATTTTTATGATTAAGGGTGGGACCTATATCTCCCTTCAATGCATTGTGTATGTGTAAGTTTGAGGTCAGCCATACGGTTACTCCAAGTGTAATTGTGATGGTTACACCATAAGGTAGCCATGAGGGTAACATTGTAAGGTAGTTGTGAGGGTTATAAATCATAAGGTATCTGTGATGGTTACAAAATTAAGTAATTAATTCCCCAAGACACCCTTATTATTTATTTATGTTTTCTATGATTTATGTAAGTCTCGTGTTTCAAAAAGTAATTATACGATTCTTTATGGGTGTGAAGTATGTTTTTGTGAAAATGATTTCATATGTTTAAAAGTATTCATAGACTAATGGTTTATTTCCTTATTTTTATGTCCCTTACTAAGATTTTTATGCTCATCCCATATTTTTAAATTCTTTTCATATTTTATAAGTATGTGTAAGAGAAATAAGGAAGTCAAGTTAAATTTTATGAAGATTTGTCAAAGAAATCATATTATTGTTTTGTGATAAAAAATTTATGTTTTGGAAGAAATGGATATTGCTTTAATGGTACCCACTTTGTATGATTGTGGGTTTATATGTATGAGTTATTTCATAACTTTCTAAAACTATAAATTTAAAATATCGTTAGGGATGTAAATAAGTGAAATCTAGTTGGAATAGCTAGATTATTTAATGTTTAAGGTCGGGTCCTTATAGTTGGTATTAGAGCATGGTTTAGATAACCTTGGGAGTTAGTATAAAGTTAAAAAAATATCATAATTTTTTTTACCTTATGTTTATGTTGATATGTTATAGCATTTAAATATTTCCACGTTGCTTCATCTAAGATATGTTTGTTCAGAATGGTTTTCCGTAGAAGAAACTGAGAATCTAAGGTTGGAAGGAACCGAGGGGCTGATATCCTTTCGAATCCACAACTAGGAATAGTGGGAATTAGAACTGTGCAGTTTGTGAAAATAATAGATCAGCTGAAGCAGGCAATAAATGGTGGTGGCATCCATGCAAGAGAATAACCATAGCTACCACAAAGGAACATGATGATAGTGGAACATTTTATAAGGCAGAACCCTCTTGATTTCCCTAGATCTTCTCACCCAGTAGTAGCTAAAGGATGGATTAAATCCCTTGAAAATATATTCTACGTTATGGTATGTTTAGATAATCAAAAGTTTAGCCTTTCCAATTATCTTTTTCAAGGTGAATCTAATCACTGGTGGTCAATGGTCAAAAATATCAAGGATATAGAGGAGATTGAAGCCTTAGAGTGGGATGAATTTAAAAGTCATTTCCTTAAAAAAAATTCCTAAGGTGGTTTGACTTAGGATAGAGAAGAAATTTCTTAAATTGATGTAAAAGGAGTAATATTCAAGGACCGTGTATGAATCAAAATTCACCCGACTGGAAAGGTATATTCCAAATCTTATTCGGCATCTTGATAGTAAAATAAATTTCTTTTACTCACGATTGAAGCTAAGATACTGAAGGTAATTGGCCTCACGAGAATTAAAAAGTTATGAGAAAATTGTATGATGTGTTGAGAGGGTAGAAATGGAGTTTTTTATGATCACTTGTACTTTGAAAAAAAATAGAAGAAGATATCCATATAGAAAGTGATGTGTGAGAATCAATCAAAGAAATCTTTTGGTAAGAAATTCCAGCTTCCAATTTGTGAAAAGTGTGTTAAAAAGAACCCTAAGGAATTTCTTACCAAAATTGGGAAGTGTTTTTGATGTGGTAAGTTTGGACATATGGCCCAATATTGTAATGAAAATAATCTTAAGATTAATTCTGATAAGAAAACTATAAAGTGTTTTAAATGTGATAAGATGAATCATTATGCAAATGCCTGCCAAAAAAAGATTTGAGTGATGGAAAGTATCCAAACTATAAGCATAAAGGTGTAGTGAGATCCTTTTCAACTATGTCATTAGATGTCGGGCCATCCAATGAAGTGGTATCAGGTACTTTTTTATTTACTTAGATTTTTATAAAGTCTTTTTTGATATAGTTTCTACACATTCTTTTATTTCTGATAATTTTTTTGGTAAATTGGAAATATCACCTTAGAAAATGAGACTATAACTTATTGTTAAAACACCAGGGGGAAATGTTACAGAAAAAGGAATTTTAAGAATCTTTCTATTTTTATATGTGGGAAGACATTACCAAAAAACTTCTTTGTTTTTTCCTTATTAGAGTTTGATGTCATTATGGGTATGGATTGGTTATCTGTTTATTATGGTACGATTGATTTTAGATCTAAAGAAATTTTTTTAGAAAGAGTTTTAGTTTCTATACAAGAAAAACCCCACACAATTGATAACATAACAGGAAGCTGAGAAATTGTTGAAAGAAGTAAATTAAATTTATCTTAATCATATTGTTGAAAACAGGGGAACTGTTCAGATTAATGATGTTCTAGTGTTAAAAAAAATTCCTTTATGTTTTTTCTAATGATTTACCTGGTGTTATATCTAATCGGGAAGTTGAATTCACAATTAAATTAGTTCCTGATTCGAAGTTAATTTCAAAACCCCCTTATCGAATGGCTAAAATGTAACTTCTTGAATTGAAAAATCAGTTGCAGAAGTTCCTTGATAAAGGATTTATTCATCCTAGAACTTCACCATGGGGAGATCCTATTTTGTTTATTAAAAATAAAGATGGTTCCATGAGACTTTTCATTGATTATAGTGATTTGAATAACATTATAATTAAGAATAAGTATCTTTTTCCTCATATTGATGACTTTTCTGATCAGCTCTAGGGGGCTCAGTATTTTTTCAAGATTGACATGAGATCTGGGTACCATCAGCTGAAGTTAAAGGAGGATGACATTCCAAAAATAGATATTTAAACTATATATGGTCATTATGAATTTTTTGTTATGTTGTTTGGGTTAAATAATGAATCTTCTATATTCATGGATCTTATGAATAGATGAGTTCTTGGATAAGTTTGTGGTTGTTTTTATTGATGACATTATGGTATATTCTAGGTGTAAAGAGGGGAATGAAAAACATCTAAGGTTTTTTTTGAAAACCTTAAAAGAAAAGAAACTATATGGAAAATTCATAAAGTGTGGATTTTGGTTGAATTCTTTTTTCCTTGGTAACATTGTTTCTAAAGATGGAATAATTGTTGATCCTTCTAAAATGAAAGTTGTTGAAGAATGAAAAACACCCACAAAAATAACTGAGATTCATAGTTTTCTTGGTTTAGAAAGCTATTATCGGAGTTTTGTTGAAAAAATTTCATGGTTATCTAGTCCAATGACTAAGTTAACTCGAAAAGGAGTTAAATTCACCTAGAAAAAAGAATGTGATGACTATTTTCAGGAATTGAAAATGATATTTGTGAATGCTCCAGTTATGATCCTACCTTCTATAAATGGTGAGTTTTTCATCTATAGTGACGCTTCATTAAAGGGACTTGATTGTGTTCTAAGATTTAGAAATAGATTATGCGTGACTTTTCATTATCAGTTGAAGAAAGATTTGTTGTGCGAAGTTCATAGTTCTCTGTTTTCAGTTTATCCTGGCAGTACAAAAATGTACAGAGACCTTCGGGAGTATTACTGGTGGGATGGAATGAAAAGAGATATTGTAGATTTTACCATGAAATGTTTGACATGTCAATATCTTTAAGTAGAGTGGTAGTTATCGAAGGGGATGCTTCATCCTTTACCAGTGCCTAAGTGGAAATAAGAAAATGTATCCATGAACTTCATTGTGGGACTATCAAATAATTCTCGAGGTAATAATGAAATCTTGGTTATTGTAGATCAACTGACTAAATCTTCTCATTTTCTTCCTATTAGATATACTATGTCTTTGGATCATCTTTCTCGATTGTACCTCAAAAAAATTGTCAAGTTACATTGAGTTCCTCTTTCCATTGTATTTGACCGTGATCACAGGTTCACTTATAACTTTTGGAAATTCCTTCAGAAGTCATTGAGAATAGAATTAAATTTTAGTATAACTTTTTGTACTCAGTTATATGGGCAGTCAGAATGAACGATTCAGACTTTAGAGGATATGCTTCGAGCTTGTTCAATGGATTACCACGGAAGTTGGGATCAACATATTTATTTAGTTGAATTTTCTTATAATAATAGTTTTAATTCTAGTATACAAATGGTACCTTTTGAGGCATTATATGAGAAGCAGTGTCGAACTTCATCTTTTTGGGATGAAGTCAGGAAAAGGAAGTTGATGGGACAAGAATTAGTAGAGGAAGTGGCTGAGAAAGTGAAGATGATCCAGCAACACAAGAGCACAGCTTAGAGAAGGTAGAAAATTTATGCAAATAATAGTATTAAAGAATTTTCTTTTGAGGTTGGTGACCATGTTTTTATTATAATATCACCATGTAATATTGTTATGCATTTTAGTAAGAAAATAAGATGAGTCCACGGTTCATTGGACCTTATGAAATCTTGGAGAAAGTTATACCAGTTTCCTACTGAGTAGATTTTTCTCTGACATTATCTTATGTACACAATTTTTTTCATGTTTTGATTTTGAGAAATTATGTGTCATATTCATCTCATGTTTTGAGCCTAGAAGAAATTCAACTTGAATAGAACCTTTATTATAAAGATAAATTTGTTTAGAATCCACGATAACCATTTTTATGGAAAAGAACGTGTTGCACGCGCCTCCGCTATTTCGAAATTATTCGACCATTGTGGTGGCCTCCACTTGCTTGGAGCTGATTGGTATGGCTCCGGTCTCCCCAGATCCTGGCTCCTGTGCTCCCTCGCCATCAGTGCTGGCTCCTCCTTCTGATCCTACGTCGGTGGATCCTTGTCTCCCAGAGCCCTCCAGTTTCCCGTCCTTGGATCCTCTTCATGCGGCCACCCCATCTTCTGCCAGTGTTCCTCCCCGGGCTCTGCTCTCATTTCGTGATGCCCTTTGCAGCCCTAGCTCTTCTGTTGGCCTCCCTTTCCCGAATTTCTCCGTGGGGTTGGCTCTGTCCTACCACATAGGCTCTCGAATCAGTCTGGAAGTCCCCACCTAGGCATTCGAAGACGTTGCGGAGTGCTGGAATATCACCTTGATAGCTCTCTTTGGCACTGTCAGGCCTTCTCTTGCGACCTTCCAGCGCTTCATGTCATCCTAGGGTCTTCAAATCCTAGCGCGGATCTCAGTTCTTCATCGGCACTCCTTCTGCATCGTTCTGGCTTCGCAAGAGGACTTCATTCAGGCGTGGTGTCGAGCTCCTCATTCCTGGGGTCGTTGGAGTTTCAATCTTTCGAGATGGACGATGGATGCTCATAGGGGGAAAGAATGTTCTCGAGCTACTGTGTGTATCTATCTCCCGGGCCTCCCCCTTTCCAGAATCCCGGTTTTCTCAAAGCGATCGGGGATGCTTTGGGGGGCTTCTTGTGCTCTAATCCCCGGACTAGTGGGTGCACCGAGGCCTCTGTGGCTCGTATATATGTTAAACTGGACCTATTTCTTCCAGTGCCGGCGTCGATTGATATCAGTGTGAAGGATTCCTTTTGGTGGGTTCAGGACATTATCTACCTAGTGTTCCCGTGCTTTTGCTCCAACTTCCTTCTGCAAGGTCATTCGGTGAAAATGTGTCGTCGCGCTCGTCAGACAGGGTGGAGTCGCCTGTTCCAAGAAGCAAAGGTCCGGGAATGATGCCTGGATTCGTCAGCTAGTGATCACCTGGTCTTACCTTAGGTAGTTGTTCAGTCTCGAGAGCCGGTTTCGATGCATCCCTTACTGGATTTGGCTCCTATGGTTCCACACGTCTTGTCGGATAATAAGTCTTGTTGGAATATTGTCCCTGTTGTTACATTGTTCTTGACTCAGGTTCATTCTAGAGCCATCATTCTATCTATTGTTCTTCCCTTGGGGATGCCACCACCGCCCCCTCTGGCCTTAGCTTCGACTCTCAGTGTCCCTGGAGGGGATGATCGCTCTCTCGTGATGGTTCATCTAGGCTTCTCTTTTGAAGGTTCGGTCTCCCCCTCTGCCTTGGCGGCTTCTACTGTTATCTTCGCAGGTGATCCTCATAGGGAGGCTGTGGAACTGGAGAGGGGATCTTTTCATCCTATCAGTAGGGGGACCCAAATCCCCCGTAAAGGTTTCGGCTCTTCTTCTCTTCCTTTTCCATCCAATGACTTTTTTTTGTCCTCGTTCTCAATCTCGTTCTCTCAAGGGTTGATTGTCTTCCCATTTTGAACAGGCCATGAAGTCTGGGGCCAGACCCAGATCCATCAGTTTCCAATGACTCAAGAGCTTGTCTGGAATGCCCGAGGTATCGACACCAGTATTAAAACGGACTTCTTAACTTCAGAACTCTCCAATCACAAGGTTTAAGTGGTGGCCATTCTTGAGCATAAGCATCATTCTGGAAGGATTATAGAGTTCTCCAAAAAACTAAAAATGCATGGCTTCATGCATGTGGAGCCGACCAATAATCATATCTTGATTTTATGGCGTTGTAGTTACTCGGTGTCTATGACCCGTGCGGGGGATCTGTTCATCACTGTCAAAGTTTCCCAAGACTTCTTTTGCTTTTTATTTTCCTTTATCTATGGGATTTGTGACTCGACCCAGCGGGAGACGTTGTGGAGTGAGCTTAACTCCTTCAATCCTGGCATTGTACCTTGGTACGTGGGGGGGAGACTTCAATGTTGTGGCTGAGCTAGAGGAAAGGTTGGGCAGGGGTCCATTTAATAGGAAGGCCAGTCTTGACTTCTCCCAGTTCATGGCAGGCAAAGGTCTCATGGACCTTGGTTTCTCGGGTGACCATTTCATATGGTGTAACAATCAATGGGGATCTCGAAGGTCATGGAGCCGCTTTGATCACTGCATCGTGAACTTGAATGCATTATCTGCTTATCCTAATACTAAGGTGACCCATTTGGTGTGGAGCATATCAGATCATTCCCCGCTCCTCATCTCTGTTTCTACTGTTCTTAACCATATCTCTCACTTTCGATTTTATCACAATTGGGTATGCAAGCCAGGATACAGGGATCTAGTTCATGATTCTTGGTATTCCCCCACGCAAGGTAATATGTGGACTGTCCTCCATAGCAAGCTACGACATCTTAAGAAAAATCTTTTCATTTGGTCGAAGGATTTCCCATCTTCAAACAGAGACCTGGAAGTGATTATGTTGGATTTGGATCGGCTGGAATGACACCTTGAAGAAGACTGGAGCGATTGGTCCTTCGAGGAGATTTCCAATAAAAAGGAGCTTCTCTCGGCTATGCTTCTGAGGCAAGAGCACCAGGCCAGGGAGGAAGCTAGAATCATGTGGCTCAAATAGGGTTATAAAAATTCAGATTTTTTTCCATGAATGTATTAAAGAAATGAAAAGTTGGATTGCTCTGAATATTTCTCTGGGGGATGGTTACTTATCATATGAAAGGGAGGTGATAGGAGGCCTTTCCAGTTCCCATTTTCATAGCCTTCTTGCTGAACCCAGTACCAGTTTTCCAAATGGGTATCCTGGGGGGGGACATGCGGATTCTTGATACCCTTCATCCTACCTTAACTTCCCAAGATAATGAGACCCTGAGTGGTATTCCCCAAGAGAGTGAGATCCATGAGGCCATGCTTCGTTTGGATCCGGATAGCATAGCAGAACCTGATGGTTTCCCTGGAGGGTTTTACAGAGATGCATGGGACTTAGTGAATACCGAGTTAATCATGGCTATTCAAGATTTCTTTAGAGGTGGACCTTTTCCCAGAGTGGCTTGTGAAACCACAGTTGTTCTTATTATTAATTCTAAATCCCCAACATCAATTTATCATTTACGATCGATTAGAATGTGTAACACTCCATATAAGATCCTTGAAAGTATCATTAATGTGTGGCTATCCACCCATCTTCCCAAATGCATCTCTCCTAAATAGCACGGCTTCGTCAAAGGTCGCTCCATCCAGGGGCCGATTGGTTTGGAACAGGAAATGATTAGGGATCTCAACCTTAAAATTCGAGGTTCTAATATGGCTATTAAACTGGATATGAGCAAAGCTTATGACTGTGTGCAGTGGAGATTCATCAACAAAGTGCTTGCAGGTATGGGTCTATCTCCCTGGAATATTGATATTCTCTTCCACTACTTTAGCTCCGCTTGATTTGCGATTTCTTTTATGGGAAAGACCTTTGGTTTATTCAAAGAAACTCGGGGTCTTCTCTAAGGCGATCCAGTCTCGCTGAGCATCTTCATTATTACTCAGGAAGTTCTCAGTCATCTCCTTCATCATAAAATGGTGCCAGGTGAGATCATTCCATATCGTAGAAGGATGCACTTCCCCTCAGTGTCTCATCTTATGTTTGCTGATGACTCCATGATTTTTACCAATGCGTCCAGTAGATCTTTGTGTGGCCTGATTAACAACTTGGAGGACTACTGCTTTTGGAGTGTTCATCTCATCAATAAAAGTAAGATTAATTTTTATATATTTAATGCTTGCTCGGATAGGCGCATACTCAACGTGAGTCTCCTCTTGGGCATGCAAAGAGGTAATCTTCCCATGATGTATCTGGGATCCCCCATCTCATCGAAGGATCTTCATATCTGCGACTTTGATTCCATTTTTTGTATAATATCAGAGAGAGTTCTCAACTTGAAGAATCTCTTTTTGTCCTTTGGTGGTAGAATCTCCTTGGTTAATAGTGTCCTCATGGCCACCCTGATCCATGCATTATCAGCTGTTAAGGTTCCTAAAGGAGTTATCGAAAAATTTTATGGAATTCTTGCTGGTTTTATTTGGGACCCCAGGAACGAGGTACATAGGCACTGGGATTATTAGAGAAAGTCGGTGAGGCCCACAGGTGAGGGCGGCATCAACGTTCATAATCTAGGGGATGTCCTTACCTTCTTGCATGCAAAAATGGCATGGGAAGTTCTGGAGACACGGATGTTGTGGGGGAGGACCATGCATGTGTGTTACGGTTGTATAAGGGAGGTTCTGGACGGACATGATTCCCCCCATTGGCGATTTATCAGTCCTTTGGTGAACTCTCTCCGTCCACATGTCCGCTGGATCATCGGCACAGGGGACGTTTCTTTCTGGCATGATAACTGGTGTGGCCAGGTGATCAGTTATCTGGGTTGTCCAGTCACTAACATTTCTTTTAAGGAGGCCAGTATGTTCTTTCCTTTCATAAATTCTATCCTTGATAGGAACCAAACGGATCTTTTCAACCTAGTGGCGATGTCCACGGATCCGGATCGTTGTGTGTTCACCTTATCTTCCTCAGGCTGTTTCACCTCTAATGAATATCGTCGCCTATCTGTCTTATAGGAAGGGTTGGATGTCTGGCATGAGTGTCTGTGGGATAAAGATATCCCCACAAAATTCAACTTTCTTACATGGAGAATCCGTAACAGAGCATTACCCACAGAGGAGAACATCAAGCGGTGTAGGGTGAACCTGCCTTCTAAATGTGTGTGCTGTAAGAGTCATCAGGAGGAAACCTCGGATCATTTGTTCTTTGATAGTGACTGGGCGCATGAGGTTTGGAACTCTTTTGGTGACTTCACTATCCTTTCCATTCCATCCATGGCAGACCATCCCTTCCTTATCTGCTGGTTCCATGGCACGGGTGGCGAGGGACCAAAAAATTGAGCGCGTACTATGGTGTTTCATGCTGGATACTGGTTCTTATGGCAGGCTCGAAATGGTTATCTCCATGGTGGGGTTGTCTCCTTTGCTCGAGAGATTTCTATCAGAACCAAGAGTCTCATCCTGGATATGTCTCGGTCCATCTGCTCCTGGAGGGAGGCCCCCACTCTGCAACGTCTTCTTCCTATTCTTCATGATCCAGCCCCTATGTCCAGTTCTGTTCCTGGCAATTGGGTTCGATGTCATCCTCCTTTGGGGGGATTTAAACTCAACACCTACGGCTCGTGTGTTACGGATAGTGTGCGCGGGGGAGGTATTGCTCGTGACAACAATAGATCAGTGACCCTGGACTTCTCTATTAGGATGGGTCCCGACACTTCTCTTCTTGCAGAGGTTAAGTCCATGATGGCTGTTCTCTCTATGTGTAGGCACAGGGGGTTGGATTTAGTGGAGGTTGAAACTGATTCAAAGCTTGTTTCTAATTCTCTTCAAGGTATTGGCACTACCCCATAGTCTATTGAGTATGTGATTCATAAGTGTCGTGGATTTCTTAACCTTGACATTACTGTATCGCATACTTGGAGGGAAGGCAACAAAGTGGCGGACTACCTTGCTTTGCTTGTTTTTTCTGAATCGAAGGGCCTTGTTTGTCACACTCTTCAAAGTCTAAAACCAAAGGGGATTAACATTATTAGGGGGGATGATCTCAGACTTCACTATTTTAGACCTCCATAATGTGGTTTGTCCATGGCCCCTTTTAGAGCCCTTGTATGTCCTTTCTTCACTTTGAATAGAAAAATCAGATTAATGGTGAAGATAAATTTCTTCAGAATCTTGATCGAAGGGGAAAAAATATTTTGGAATAAGGTAATCCATCAGGTAAAGGTTTTGTGGAGAAAACACATAGTTGAAGAATCAACATGGGAATATGAAAATGTTATGGGGGAAAGGTACCCTCACTTGTTTAATAAGTAAATAAAATTTCATGAACGTAATTTCTAGAAGGTGGGGAGAATGTAACACTGCAAGGTTTTACAAATAAATTTAATAAAATGCATGAAACACTGAGTCTCTACAAAATAGAACTTTTTTAATAATATAGTTATAAATTAGTCTTTAAACATAATATTTCTGCTTCTATGATTTGAATTTCAAAAAACAGACATCTACGGTTGTGATCAATAAGTTATTGGGAGTCTGATAGAACCAAATTGATTTTTGGTGAATAGTAATAAGGCTCTAATTAATAGTAAATCGTATTATTAATTTATTGTCTTAAGGTTATATGATAATAAGATCTAGATTAATTTTTCAAGGTGATATAAAATGAGTTGTAGTTTTAAAATTGTTATTTTTCGAATAAATTATGATTTTATTTAAAAATTAAACTAATCGTATTTAGAAAATTATTTAAAAAAAAGGAGTTCATTTTTAAATTCTACACATCAAAAAATGGTTCGAGTGAATTTTTGGGATTTTTCTAAAATTCTTGAATTTTTTATGAATAGTAAAATATGGTAATATATCATGTATATACTTTATCAGTTAAATACACTATTTCTAGCATCATAAATGATGTAAGAACCCTTGTTTTGAACACACATTCTCAAATTACTATTTGGGTCAAATAAATAAAGACTATTCATGGTCTTGGGAAAAAATATTAAACTAATGAATAAAATAATGGAAAACTCTTCATCTCCTCCACTATAAATACCAGCCTCACCCCACCCCCACCCCCCCAATAGGTTTCAGGCATAGCAGAAGCACATTGGTGGGTGTTCTCAACTCTAATTTTTGTCATTAACAACGATCAATCTGAGATCTATCACGATAATAAAACGACATATATTCATAATAGAATGAAGAATGAAAGGAAGGAAGGGAGTCCCAGAACCATAGAGAGGATCATCATATGTTGGTTATAATTAATTTAATTAAAAGACAAGAATTACCTTAATGGAATTCTCTCTTCGTTGATGTTTTCAGTCATGATCTGATGTGATCCATCATTGCGTCATAGAATCCAAGTGTAGGATTTCTCTAACGGTGATCCACACGTGCTCCACGTATCTTTGGATGTTGCCAAAGTGATCTTCATGTGCTAGTGTATAAGAGAATTTGTTTTCAATGTCTGCCATTGATATCTTTAAGAGCTGCTTACAAAGCACTCTACTTGATTCTGTGGAGGAGTATATATCTCATAGCTTGAGAGCATTCTTTGAAGAAGAGAATTATCTCTTGGCTTGAGAGATTTCTCTAGATCCATTGTGAAAAACCACCTGAAATGGATAGGCTAATGGGAATTATATAATTGGTATTTTAATTACTTAGAATAATAAAATGAATTAATTACCCAAAAGAATTTATTCATTTAATTTAATTCTTAGTAAGACCCCATGTCTAATAATAATAATTGACTATTATTATTACTTGACATGTGCCCAGAGAATTACACCTAATATTATTTAATTAAATTAATAATATTATTTCTCACAAATCCCTAGAAAAATTACACGGCGTGTATATTAATATACATGGAATGTACTTTTGTTTTTCTATTTTCTTTATTTCTTCCACAACATTTATTAGACCTTGAATAAGGGCTATTTATTTATCAAATAAATATCACTACATTACTCGCTAATAAATATATTATTTCCCCCACAATATATTCTCTCGAATAACTAGTGTCAAAATAAATGTGACCAAGCGTCCTTGAATAATTATTAAACCACAATTGGGAATAATATTTATTCAACTTGTTAAATTAATATTTAACTGAGATACTTGGAAACACTTAGTGTGTGACCCTCTAGGCCTCTTTCTTAGTGGCATTAGGTAGAACCTGCCTAAAGTCTAAGGTTAGCATCTAAAAACATGCCAAGGAACCCATAGAGAAAGAAGTTAATGCCACAATGATGTGTCACCTCCTACAAATTCTTACCATGTAATGTAATCCATTTGTCTCGATATCTTGAATCAAGTGGGTTGCATGCTAGTTCGATCAACTCATGTGCTCGATTATTCTTTCTTTGACTTTCTGGAATTGAACTCGCCAATTCCTTACCATGGCCATGAATTTATTTAGGATATATCAATTTCATCAAAGGGCCTGAGATATCTACTTCCATTATGGAACAGAAGGGACAAATCCTTTATCACATTATCTATTAATACAGTATTACTCATGACACAACCAATATATCCTACCTCGATGCGAACAGTGGGTCGCCATAGTTTTTGTCAATACATCTAAGTGTGGGAGTTGTAATACCCATTAATAATAATCTTAAAGTCTAAGGACCAAGACACACGTCCGTAGATAGGAACATCCAATGACACTATGAAATGTGGATCTCTTATTGGCGGGTCTCGTTCTCATAATATCCTCCTAGATATTACCAATGGCACACACCATGAGAATATGCCTTAAAGTTATATGAGTCCTCGCCCCTAATGGCCTGTATTATTTGTGTCCCTCAAATAACATCATCTGGATATAGAACATATATTCAAGAATAGTGTTATGGAACTTTCAGGTTCTCATCATAGCAAGGATCCACTATGACCATTTAATGAAATATCTGTCCTTAGAAAATTATCACATGCATTGTCATGTAGAATAACAATAAAGATGTGATAAGGTATTTATTAATGAATAAAGTACAAAGTAGTTGGTTCTATGCCACCAACTCCAACACCACCCCCCTCCCCTTTCCTCTCACACCTCTAAAGATTTGAACATTGTCTAAATTCTACCCAATCTTCTTCCCAAGAATCTTCCTCACATCCAAGACCTTCTGGTCTCACCAAAAGGCCAGAACCAAAGGCCTTAAAGAGGATCTCAATGAGAAGAGATCAAGAGGTAAAAATCATCTTTCATTTTCTTGTGTTTTATTTTCAATTATTTTATTTTCTTATATTATCTTCACCTCCCCTTATCCAAGAAGCATGAAAGATCCAGTATTATATATATTCTGGATTTTTATCATGTTTATGAAAAAATTTCTAGACTTAATTCATCTCCTCCTCCTCTTATAAATACATCGTTCGTGTTGTGTCGATTTACCAACATCGTGGATGATGTGTTTTAAATTTCATTTACTTCCTTAAAAACTGGTTATAAAACCATTTTAATGGTTGCAATAGATTGTAAAGTGTATGATATAACTTCTTTTATGTTCTTTAGTTTACATATATACATAATATTAAGTTTTATAACGAAACACGTTCGCGATTATCGAAGATCCACTAAAATGATCTAAACGGATATCACTAATGATTTATCTAATGATTCATCCTCATACTATATAACCAAAATGATTTATGGAATCATTTAATATTTTTAAAAAAATTAATATAATTTCATTCCACTTTTGGAATTTCTCTTCCATTCGATAAGGAAATCATTTACGAACCAACCATGAAAATCATGTAAAGAACGTACCTGAAACAATAGAAAGAACAAAATATTAATAATTAATGGGTGAAATGATGTAAAAAATGATCATATATGGTGTAATAAACATGAATATGTTTCTGTAAGATATTAATAACACTCTTTTAGCGATTTTACAGGAGTTCTAAACAAGTTTGAAGTAAGACAAACCAGAGGTAAGTGAATTCTTACCCCAATTTTCATTCTTTGGGTTAACCTTCTTCTCCATTAATTCTAAGGTATTAAAATTATTTGTGTGATTAATTTTGTTTATATTATTTGAAATATATTTATTTACAATTTAAATACATATCTCATCCACTCTATTAATTCTCACTTCAATTATATGATATTTGTAAGTGGTTTTTCTTTTAAAATCCTCTTTTAAAATTATGTTTTACAAAATTCAAAAGCATTGTTTTTATGAAATTATTCATGTTTTATGATTATTTTCAGGTTCTTTGGTATTGTTTATGATGAAGGGTGGGACCTATATCTACCTCCAATGCATTGGGTATTTGTAAGTTGGAGGTCGGTCATATGGTTACTCCAAGTGTAACTGTGATGGTTACACCATAAGGTAGCTGTGAGGATTGCATTGAAAGGTAGTCATGAGGGTTACAAATCATAAGGTAGTTGTGAGGGTTAAAAAATTAAGTAATACCCCAATACACCCTTATGCTCTATTTATTTTTTCTATTATTTATGAAAGTCTTGTGTTTCACAAAGTAAGTATATGATTCTTTATGGGTCAGAAGTGTGCCTTTGTGAAAATGGTTTCATATGTTTATAAATATTCATAGACTAATGATTTCTTTCCTTCTTTTTATGTCTCATACTGAGATTTTTATGTTCATCCCATGTTTTTAAAAAAAAAATCACGAGTTATAAGGATTTGTAAGAGAAATAAAGAATTCAAGTTAAATGTTATGAATATTTTTCAAAGAAATCATGTTGTTGTTTTGTGTTAAAAAATTTATGTTTTGGAAGAAATGGATATTGTTTTAATGGTACCCAATTTGTATGCTTGTGGGTTGATATGTATGAGTTATGTCCTAACTTTATAAAACTCTAAACCTAAAATATATTTGGGAATGTAAAGAAGTGAAATCTAGTCGAAATAGATGGATTATTTAATGTTTAAGGTTGATTCTGTATAATATTTGTTTGAGTGAATATTTGATGAAATGGTACTATAAAAATGATTGAATAAATTCATCCATGTGCTTTTATAAATAGGGTTGGGTCTGAATTTTCCATCTTTGTAGTTTATGTTAATGATTTTAATATTTATTGGGATTCTAAATGAATATTCCAAAACAATTAAATATTTAACAAAATAATTTTAAATAAAAGTCTTTAGAGAGCTAAAGTTCCACCTTGGATGATAAATTGGACATCTAGAAAATGGATTTTGTGTTCATCAATCAATATATTTTTGTAAAAGTTATAAAAAGATTATATATGGTAAACTTGTATCCATTAAGCACACAAATGGTTTTATAACCCCTTGATTGTGATAAATATAATTTTTAATCATGGGAGGACAAAGAAGAACTTTTTGGTCCACACACACCATATTTTTAGTGTTATAGGAGCACTAATGTACGTTAAAAAATTACCAAATATATCATTTCTTATGAATTTATTTTTTTGATATAGTTATTTTCATAATCAGGGAAATTTAAATGATATCAAGAATATATTGATATTCCTATGAGGATTCGTTAATCAAATGTTATTTTTTTTTTAAAGTTATAACCAATATTTATTAGTTATGTTAATATTTAACTTTAGTTTGGTCTACTTAAAGTTATATCTCAAAAAAAATATTTATTCATACATGGTGGAACCGTCATTTAATGACATTCTATGAAACAAACCATTGTTGTGACTTATTTCAATTATTTTGAGTTAATTATAATTTATAAGGTAATCCAAGAATGTTTTCAGTTGAGATTTATTATTTATCATATGAAAAATAATTGTGGATTGAATATAAATAATGATATTTATATATTTTTTATATGAGAATGATGTGAATTATATAATATAATTAAATTATGGGTTATTCAAAAAAAAGATGAAACATTTTTCACCAAAATTATCCATTTACTCTCAAACATAAAAAAGTGATATTGATATTCAATGTGATAATTTCATAAATTTATTCAAAAAAACATTAATAGCTATAGATTTTGGGAAACTAGTTTATAGAATCATGATGAATTTAGAATCTATCATGATTTTAGTAAGGGAAGTTGAAAATATTTTCCTCTCTTTCCCTTCACTAAGTTTTTGAAATGAGTTTTTATGAAAAAGTTTTTAATCAGACAACTTAAACATAACATCAAATTCAATTATTTTTGGATTATCTTTTTTTGTACATGTGTTTTTTTAAGTGAAGGTTAAGTAAGATAACCTCAAATAAATTACATCAAAGGAAGTGTAATATTGATAATTAATATTATTAATAGTGGATGCCACAATTTCCATGGATGGTGATTTCAATAAGATTCATTCTCATAAAAGATGATTCTCATTGACTTCATTTCATAAATTCTTATTTGTATTGAACAGTTGACTATAGCATTTTGATTTGAGAGAAAAGTAAAATTAATCTATATCATCTATCATATACTTACAAAACCTCTATATATATATATATATGATAATAGAACAAAACTTTTTCCTTATATACAGTTTCATATTTGTTGTATTTTTTAATATTATTATTATGATCATATGTTTTCACTCATTCATTATCGTTGCGTTCCAATTTCAATTTCAAAATATTAAATGATTTTAATAAACACCGTTTTTTCAATAATAATGTATTATAAAAAAATAACTTTAATAATATATTATAAATATAACATAGTTCTAATATTGTAATATATCTTCCAATAATAATTAAAATAAAAATAGAAATATTGTATATGTTTTAAAAAAATTAATTGTTTCGTATAGATTATTAAATAATTTATATCTAAATAATAATAATTTATTATAAGTATAATACCATTATAAAATTATAACAGATTTTTATACAATAGTTAAATTAATAATAAAAATATTGTATATGTTACAATTTTTTAGATGTTTATTTTATTTTATTAAATGAATTATATAAACAAAAAAATAAAACGTAATATACAAAGTTTATTTATTCAAAAGTATTCTTTTTATTTTATATTCTAAATTATTACTTCTTTATGATCAAATTGGTCATAATAATGTTCTAATCAAATTATAATTAACTATTTAATTATTAAGATATAATTTAATAATTGGTCGGAATCAATTTCGAATAATGTAATGTAAATTAAATATCAATTTACTGTAGAGAAAGTATTTTAAAATTTAAATAACATAAGGTCCTTAAAATTTATATTTTTATTCATTTTCAAGATAAAAAAACTTTTTAAGGTTGAGTGGAAACCCAAAAAGTTCTGATATTCAACTCAATTAAATATCAATTGAATAAAATATATTAAAACTAATAAATTATTCACTTCTTTTACAAAAATATATATCTTTGTGTGTGTTGCATGTTTTTTAAATGATAACTATAATGTATTATAAATATAATTTAATGTACATTATATTTGGTTTAATAAGTGTAATTGATTTATAATGTATTGTTTTTCTATTATAATTAAATATTATAGTTGATTTATAATCCTCCAATTCCATTTTTAATAAATATAAATATATTATATTTATAGATAATTTAATTTTTAAAAAACTATAAATTATATTTATAGTATAATTATAAATAGTCTCTCATTGAAGTCGGTCTTGCTATTTATAAAGGAGTGGGATCCTCAATTCAACCAATTTTCTAACGAGAGCTCCTGAATTCAAGTATGGGTTTGGGTTTTTAGTTTAAATCTGATTCTTTGGCATCCAGGTATTCTCTTTGAAATCACCTCGGCTATTAGAGTTCCAATTAAACTCGATAAGTCCACTGAAGAAGCAATATTTGGTTACTTAATCGGTTTTTTATGAATATTTATTTAAGTTCATCTATGATTGAGAAAGTGGTGCTTTCCACTAAGGATGATGACCTAAATTTGAGAATGGTTTATGGATGATTCCCTAATTATTATTTTGGATTCCAGATTGTGGGTCACTCTAAAAAGAATTGTTTGATGGATTGTATATGTTCCTCTTGTTCTATTAAGTGTCATAATTCAGAGAATTTTCGATATAAGAAATTTTTTCCATTGCCTACAAGTGTTTATAAGCCTTCCTGGGATTCAGCTGAGTAGGTCACTTGCAAGGATTAACCTGTTGAAGGTAGCGAGACATCATATAATCTAGAATTGACCACTATGGATAATCAAATAGTTGGCTTGGTTAGTCCAGAGATCATGGAGCCTCATACAGTAACTCGGGATTGGGTCTCTCATCAGTGGAAGATACCTTCCATAGTTGACACTTCAACATCCAGTAATCCTTTTTCTAGGTAGATTTTGGATTCTTTATAAAAGGCATTCTCACTGGAAGTGTTGGGAATCCTCGCTTGGGCTTATAGTTGGTCTCTTATACAGGGACATCCACTACTGCAGGGGGATAGACCTCAAAAAGACCAGTAGGAACAACATGTGAAGGAGCTGGTATCCAATTATATGGCTCCTAATACCACTTCAGGAATGTGGGCTGATGATGTGGAAATAAGGCCATCCTTTAAGCATGCACTTTCTAGAAACACAGGAATTTGTAATGATCAAAATGTTAATGTGGACAATAATTAAGATGGATTAATTAGCTAAAATAGACTGCAAGTTGCTGTAAGAGATGAATATTTTACCTTTAGGTGATCATAAAGGTAAAAATAACCTAATATTTAACTCTTCTTTACAACCAAATCCCAGGAGGGGGTCTTCCATGGGAAGGGTGGGTTCAGCTACTACTAATTTCACACACACTCAGGAAATTGATGGGGCAGTCAATTATTCTCCTCTTAAGGGTGTTCTCTTGTGCTGTAAGGATCTTTCTCAAAACATGGATTGAGATATTGGAACCCATGTTTTAGCTACATTGATTTCTTCCCTAAATATCAATGTAGGGGGGGGTTAGTAATATTTGCCTATAAATTAGTGGGTAAGGTTAATAATACTATTATATCTTTAAATTATTTTGAATTTATAGTCAACTACGGCCATGAACCAACCCAGATTACCCAAACCCACGATATCTCAAACCGGTCCTAATATGGACCGAAGGTCATTCCTGATCCCCATGGCCTAGTGACAAGTGTTTGATCATCAAGAACTACCTTTTTGGGATGGGTTTTCCATGACGTAACAGAAATATGGTGATAAATAAATGGTATATTTCAGTATTCTATAAATAAGACAACAACTGATAGGTACAATAATAAGGAAAAAAGCTACCAAGATACATCAAAAACCAAAGTACTCAAAGTTGAAAAACCAAACTCTTTATGAAATAATGTCACCTCCAGACTCTCACACTCTTCTAATAAACAAACTTTTTGTCTCCCTATTGTGCCTTTACATTACCATAATTAGAAATAACAAGATCTGCATATACCAAAATGTGTATGCAAAGTAAGAGAAAAAGAGTCAAGTAGGATCCCACCAATTGTTTCATAAGCAGAATTTATTAAATAAATTAGTTATTATTAGATATTTTAAAACAATGCATGAGAAATATTTTAAGATAAAGCATGGATAAATCACCCCTTTTATAATATAGTAAAGCATGATATTAAAAAAGTTTTACAAAGAATTTCATTGTACACAAATTAATTCATTTCAAAGATATCCAATAGAGAAAAAAAGCCCATGTATACAAAAAAAATCAATTCAATGAAGACCCTCTCTACATTTTAGTGATTTGTAGGCCACCTGGTCTGTACATTACACTAGAAAAAAAGATTCACGGGGTAAGAGGACACTCCCAAGAGTGACTCCTTTCCAGAATATAATCAAGCTAGTTCACACATTACCCTAGTGGAGCAGCTCTAGGGGGAAATATTTCAACCCCAAGGATGGATCCCTACCTCATATTTGATCACATATGAGTTAACACATCAAAAAAATCCAAGGGAATTTCAAATTTGAAACCATACATTTCATTATTTTAAAATCATTTTCAAAACCACATAAAAGGGGAAATCTATTTTCAAAACCATTTTCAAACTATAACTTTTTATTAAAATAGGTTTCTTGCTTTTAAATAATTTATTAAATCCATTCCCAGAGAAATCAATCAAGGTTCACAAGATAAATCCACGTTATGAAACCACCTACCTTAAAAAACTTATAATTAACACTCCCATGGGTAAAAAATAATCCAAGACAACCTGTGGGTCTTAAAAAATGATAAGAGATCCAAGAACATGAATTCCTAATCATAAATCTCCAAATCGATATGATCTAGAATGAAGATGGCCAAAGAGAACACATGCCACCATAATTCCCATCAACACTCTACAAAGGTTGAAGATCCAATCAAGAACCCTCAATTCCATAATGAATATTTGAATAATAAGAATAGAATCATAAACCAAATAATTTCCATTGTTGAAGAAGCCAAACATTAGAGAGAAACAAGAGGAATTGGAGGAACAAGGATATCCAATACTAAAAAAAGGATAAACTTACCAAAGGATGAATTCATGTTTGATCGGCTCTTTAATCCACCAATGGAATTGATTTGAGAGAACCAAGAACATCCCAAGAGATTATCCAAGTCAAATGGGATGAATTAGGGTTAAAGGAGATTAATTTATAATTAAAATTATTGTCTTGGGTGGAGGAAAATGTAATTAACCCTAACTTCATCATTCCAGAATGATACAACTAGCAATTTGGTGTAGGACACTGGTTGGACGGTGGAATCTATAGAAATGTAAACGACATTGGATAGTCTAATAGTTAGACAGTGGACATCCACTAGTTTTTTGGTGGTATAAGAAGTAGGCCTACATTACTGGAAACCCCACATGTGTGTGGGTGGGATACCACCATATGGTCAAGGGGGTTCCTATAGGGAATCCTCTCTTTGATCCATCCACTAGATAGATAGTGGCCCTCACTAGTTAGTTGGTGGACTCTTTGTATCTCTTCTAGCTATATTTTCAAGTTCACATGAAAACAAACCACTCGAACACCTCTAAAACTCTCAAAAAAGAGTCAAGAACTCACTACCACCCCTTATTTCTATCCAAAACCAAATATAACAAGAGGAAAAAAATTGTAAGATCCTAGAAGGAAAAGAAAAATAGGAAAAAGGGGAGTGAAATACCAAAAAACAGCATGATTATGTTATAATTCTCCAAACCATGTTTCTTTATATCTTTATATATCTAAATCAAAGATGGATTTCCTCTAAATAGTTGAGTCTACAACTCCCTCACCAAACACTCCTGCTACTAAGTCTCACGAAAGTCAAAACTATATTGCTATAAAACCCAAACCAGAGTTATAAATTTCCCATGTAGAACCTTTACTGAAGATTTAGTAACCTAAAGTGGTTCCTCAGTCACAGACATGTCAGGTTCTATAAAGAGGTATTCCCAGTTCAAAATAAGAGACGGTTCTGTTTGATACATTTTTTTGTAGAAACACATGGAATACATCATGTATAGCAGAAAACTATGGTGGTAAATCCATGTGATAATACACCTTTCCAAGCTGTTTCATGATCTCAAATGGCCCCACATAACTAAGAGTGAGCTTTACTTTATTTCCAGTCCGTCACTGACCCAAACTGGGAGATACTTTCAAGAATACATGATCAAAAATTGAAAACTCAAATGGGAGGCAATGACATTCTGCATAAGACTTGTACTAACTCTAAGATACCACCAATAATTGAAAAACCAACTGGATCCTCTCTGCTGTCTCCTAGAAAAAACTTGGTCCAATCAAGGAAGCTTCTCCAACCTCATACCAATAAATAGTAGAGCTATAAGGACAACCATAAAAACATTCAAAAGGTTCCATATTGATGGATAAGTGGTAACTATTGTTATAAGAAAATTCAACCAGCCCTAGATGACTATCCCAAACACCTCCAAAGTCCAAGACATAAGAACAAAACATATCATATAGAATCTGATTAGCTTATTTTTTTCTTCTCATCCATATGAGGATGATATATCATGCTTAACCTGACCTAAGTTCCTATTGCCTTTTGGAGACCCTTCCAAAACCATTAGGTAAAACAAGGGTCCCTATCAGAGATAATGGTCGTAGGGACTCGATACAGCCTTATAATCTCCTACATGAACAAATTTCCCAGTTCCTCCACCTTAGTTGTTTCATATATTGGTATGAAATGAGAATATTTAGTCAAGCGATCGATGACCACCCAAATGGAATTCTTACATCGAGGTGTTTGAGGTAAAACTACAATGAAATCCATTATAATTTCATTTAACATCTATGTGGCCATGGGAAGACTGAAGAAATCCCGAAGGTTTTTGGTGCTCATCCTTGATCTATTTTAAAGTATAACAATGAGATACGAAGTTATCTATGTCTGGTTTCATACCAATCCATCAAAAATAATGTTTCTTGTCATAGAATATCTTTGTGGTGTCAGGGTGGAAAGCCCGCAATGAATGGTGAAAATCTCCTAGAATGACCTTTCTTGAAGATGAAGGGACAACATATTGCATCCTAAAATAAAGGATACCCTACAAATAAATAGGCCACTCACTAATAGTCTCCCCACCATATATAGAATACTTAACATTCCAGAAATCATTATCCTACTATTTCTCCTAAATAATCATCTCAAGGGGAGAGGATGTCACATGAACACTTAACAGAATATTAACAAAATCTTCTTCCTTGAATTCTAAGTAAATCTAATAAAAAAAATACCCATTAAGTTCCACTCATCCTTTTCCTCCTTCATGAATTGAGAGGGAAACTTCTTATTAAGAGTTTCATCAACTATGTTACCTTTCCCAGGTGTATAGGTAATGTCAAATTCAAATGACTACAAGTATTCCTCCCATCACCTCTGTCAGAGGTTCAAATCCTTTTGATAAAAGATATAACCCAAAATTTTATAGTTAGAGTAAACCGTAAAATTTTCCCCAAAAATATAGCGACACAAATTTTTGAGGCCATTCACAACTACAAAAAGTTCTAATAAATTAGTCGGTAATTCCTATCATGAGGCTAAAGTTGACGCAAGCCATATGCAACTACATAATCTCCCTACATAAGGACACGACTCAAACCTAAACAGAAAACATCACAATAAACCACATAGACCTATCCATTATATGGTAAATTCATAATTAGGATTACGGTCAAATGTCACTTTATCTCATAGATGGATCCCTAACATTTCAAATCCCACAAGAAATTCACCCTATTCCTGATGAGAGTGGTCAAATGAGATTCAATATTTAAGAAATCTTTTATGAATCGTTACTATTATCCTGCCAAACCCAAGAATCTATGTATCTCAAATACATTTTATGGATCCTCCTATGACATAACAATTGTCACCTTCTCATGTTCAACTAAGATACCAGGTTTTAAAACTACATGTCTCAAGAACATAACATTGTGGATCCAAAATTGGAACATTGATAACTTTTCACAAAGATGGTGATCCATTAGAATTCTAAAAATGCACCTCAAGTGACACACATGAACTTTATCATTCTTAGAGTAAACCGAGATTTCATCCAGAAACACTATAAAAATTGTCAAGATACTCATGGAATATTTGGTTTATCAATTCCATAAATGTAGAAGGAGAATTATTCAAACCAAATGGTATAACAAGGTACTCAAAATAGCCATAACTACTCTTAAAGGCAGTCTTCAGAATATCTGACCCTTTAATTCTGATTTGGTGATAACTAAAATTAATATGAATTTTCAAAAACCACTTATCCCCTTTCAACTAGTCGAGAAAATAATCAATTCAAGGTAATGGATATTTATTCTTGACATTACTAGATTTAGCTTCCGATAATTGTTGTATAATCAAAGATTTCCATCTGCTTTCATGGAAAAAAGAATGGGGGATGCCCAAGGTGACATACTTGGGTGTATAAATCCCATGTTCCTCAAATCATACAACTGAATTTTTAGCTCTTTCGATTTAGTTGGAGCCAAGTGGTAAGATGGAGTTGATATTAGTTGAGTTCCAAGAACTATGTAAATTGATAACTCCACCACCCACTTCGATGGAAAACTCAAGGAGTTATCCAGAAACACTTCTGGAAACTCATTGAATGCTATATAGAGGGTACCACTACTATATTTTTGTTCCAGCATAGTTATAGACAAGCACAATAACTTGCTAAGCTCTTGAAGAGACGACTACTCCTAGCTGGACTTTGGATTCCATTCTCCCTAAAATGCATGGGAGTTCCCACCGAAAGTAGTGATGAACACCTTTTGATGGTAATAATCAATTTGATCCTTGTGATTAATCATCCATACCACATAGATAATCACAAAGAATAATAGGGGTGTCCATGGGTCGGGTCGGGTCGGGTTGGGTCGGGGCATTTCAGGGCCTGACCCAAACCGAAAGGTTCAGGTTGGGTCGGGTACGATCACATGCTTCATGACCAGCTAACCCGACCCAACCCAACCCGTTGGGGTCGGGTTACCTGTCGCATGCCCGAAGGACCCGACCCAACCTAATCCACTGTGGGTCGGGTCAATTCGGGTCGGGTTATATGTGTAAACCTAACCTAACCCATCCCAACCCGATAGACTCGAACCAACCACTCAGACCCAACCCCCCTAGACCCAACCCGATGGACCCCTGCACTACACCAGCCTGCTACACCCCTCCCCCAGACCCAACCCGATGGACCCTGTTTCCCCCCCTACACACTAGCCAGCCTATACCCCTCCCCCTACAGACCAGCCTACCTCCCTCCCTCACCCTTCACACCAGCCTCAGCCTGCCCCTCTCCCCCTACACACAAAACCCAGCCCCCTCCCCCTACACTACACCCCCCCCCCCACCGCACTCCCCCTCCCCCATGCACACCAGTCACCAGACCTAGCCTCCCCCTGCACCCTGCACAACACCACTCCACCCTTGCACTTCACCCCTACACCAGCCTCTTTGCACCCCTACACCCCTACCCCCTGCACACCAGCCTCCCCCCTGCAAACCAGCCTTCCCCCCTCTCCCCCTGCCTAGACACCAGACACAGCCTCCCCCCCCCCCACCTGCACCCATGCACCACCAGAGCCTCCTTACACCCCTACATTAGCCTGCCCCCCCCACACCCCTGCACACCACCTCCCCCCATGCACCCCCTACAAACTAGCCTCCCCCCTCTCCCCCCCACCTGCCTGCACACCAGACCCCCCCCCCCCACACACACCCCTGCACCAGCCTACCTCCCTCCCCCCTCCTGCACCCCTTCACCCCTTCCCCCCTACACACCAACTCCCCCTACACAACACCTCCGCCCTGCACACTCCCCCCTACAAAGAAAACCAGTCTGCCCCCTCTCTCCCCCCGCCTGCACACACCAAACCCAGCCTCACCCTCCCCTGCACCCCTCCCCCCTACAAACACCATCCCCCTCCCCCTTGCACCCATGCACACCAGCCTCCCCCCTGCACACTCCCCCAATAAACCAGCCTGCCCCCACTCCCTCCCCCCCCCCCAACCTGCACACACCAGACCAACCCAGCCTCCCTACCCCCTGCACACACCAACCTCTCCCCTGCACACCCCTTGCCTTCAGACCAGACCCCCCCCCCCCCTGAACCCTTGCACCCCTGCCCCCCTGCCCCCTACAAACTCCCCCCTGCAAACCAACCTACCCCCTCTCCACCCAGATTGCACACACCTAACCCACCCTCCCCCCTGCCTGCACACACCAAACCAACCCATCCCTCCCCCCCCCCCCACACCCCTGCACCAGCCTGCCTCTCTCCCCCCTCCTGCACCCCTGCCCCCTCCACCCTACACACCACACCCTTGGACACCCCCTGAAAACCAACCTACCCCTTCTCCCCCCTGATTGAACACACCAAACCCAGCCTCCCCCCTACACCCTTGCCCCCCTACACCCCCTCCCACAAGTCATGCTCGGTGTGAGAAACAAGAGGATGTGAGTGATCCAACCAACCACATTCTTCATATCCTACTGTTGGGGGAGGGAAAGCCTACGGTGGAAGAGGCCGAGGCGACATCGCAGATCGATTAACCTTTCAATGTGAAATTACATTAATGGTCATGCATCCCGACCTCAGATGATTGAGGACTTACCTCAGTGAGAGGGCCCCATAATACGTTCTAAAAGGGGAGGAGTTTCGTCCTAATTAAAGGAGAAGTGAACATAAATCCTTCGACTAATCATAATTCCTTATTTAATGGAAAAGAAAGTGATCACCCTTAATCCCTAGAATTGGAAGGTTTACGTCGGCATCCCAAGGTTGGACTATGGGTTACCATGGGAACATAGATCCACAGGCATTCCCGAAGCCCGAATCATTATGGGGAGATCTTTGTGACTCTGCTTACCGTGGGTATGTAGACTCAATGGGGCGCGCTGATGCACCCGATGGTCTGATCATACAGGTCTGGTGGCTTTCGAGGAGGCTTTGTCCTAATGTCGGAGGACTGGTTCATGGAGGTATTATGGAGGACAGAACGGTAATAGAGGGGTGAGGTTGTAACCAGAGGAAATAATACCTGAAACACCCCATTCCACATAGTAGTTTCTCATGCAAGATGGGGGAGGCTCTGAATACTATAGTGGTATGCGAGCAGAGGGTCCATCCTCGTATCGATGCAATATGCAGGCATAGGTATAGACCACCACATACCATAGTGGTACGTGGCCAATCACGACACTTTGGGTTCCATCCGCGTACTGATGCAGTATGCAGTGCTGAGTTCAGTCCACGTAGTGGTACACTACGTGGAGAACCATATTAAAAAGGGTCCAGGGGATTATCATTTGCAGGAAGTTCATTTGAGAAAATTATATGGTTTTTGGTTCCACCATTTAGGTTCTAGGTTCTCTTTTCATTATTAAGTTCCTTCGTTTTATGGTCCGCGGTCGGTTGTACCAGCGGAGAGAGTGGTTCGCAATTCGGGCTTCATCGATGAATCAAGACTGAAGTTGGAATCTTCTCTAAACTATTTCTTCCAAACTTTGATTCCCCTTTGAGATTTCTCCATTCTTCCTATTGTCATACCCTCTCAATTCATTTTGTGCTCCTTTTATAGAGCATCGGGGAAATTGTATCTATGGGCATGTGGTGCCATTTGCGGAGGCCCATGAAGATATATTCTAACCCGCTAGAAGACTTGGTCAATTTGAGGTTTTCTGAGGCTTCAATTCACGATAATGGTTCACAGAACCTTGTTGGTTCACTTCGTTCACGAATTGATGGGTTCGCGGGATGATATGCGGATGACCTTCATGTGCACAATTCCTTCGGCGATGTGGTTCGCAGTCCGCTGGGTTCGCTGGCCATTGCTCTACATGAAAGTGCCTCACGGATCGTTCCACATACCTGTTGGTTTGCAATCCAAGCTGTCTATGAACCTTTCCTGGTGACGGTACGCAGGCCACTTGAAATTATTTGAAAACTTGAATTCCTTCAAGTTTCTCCAAAAATTTGCAACTTAATTTGAGTCTATTAACCTTGATAGACTTTTATAAGTACTTGATTCCTTTTTTAAATTGATTGTGGGGGTATTTTCTTCCCTTGATGGGATTTTTAGGACCCTACAATGATTCCATGTTATACGATCTATGTGGAACACTTAATCATGTGATTTAAATGATTATGAAGGGTGTGTCCTGATAGTGCTTAAATGCATTGGGTAATGTTTAGTATCATGATACATTATGTTGGGATAGAGGTTTACCTGATTCCTTTATAGGACTTTTTTCCTCCATGTTGGGACATGGGTTTACTAGATTTCTTTATGTTAATGATGTAGTGTTTTAAGTTGTTACCACATTTCCATGTTATGATAATCATGCTATATCATGCCTTTATGTTCATATTTCTATTATGATGTATTGATATGTCTATTGCCTAACATGTATTGTATTCTTTATGTTATGCCTTCTTTACTCCCTTATTGGGCTTTATAGCTCACCTTTTTCTTATGTATGTCTTCAGGTTATCCCATGCAATGCTAAGTACGAAGAAATGTTGTGGTCATGTAAAATAAGTTTTCAATGAAGATGTGTATTTCATGTTTTAAGTTGTTATGTAATGTTATTAAGCCCCAAAGACACTAGACCTCTTGATCTTCTGAGTTGTATTAAGTGAAAGTTTATGTAATAAATTATGTTTAAATATGAAATAAAGAGCAGGGTTGTTATAGTTGGTATTAGAGGATATGTTTAGTTATTTTTGAGATTAGTATTAGAAAACTCTAGTGAAAGCCTTAAGGATAAGACTATGTATAAGAAAAGAATCTCTAAATTTTGGTGAGTATAGAGTAAGTGGTTTATCAAGAAAATACATCCCTGTCTAGATACGAACAAGTAGAGGTGGCTCCAGCATAGATGTATCTAGGGGTAAAACCCAAAAACACCGCTTTGAGCTAAACTCAAACGGGAACTGGTGCCCTACAACATGCCTTACTGCACTTTTGGTTCGACACTCCTGAGGGATATGCTTTAGCAAATTCATAAGCTTAGTATGAACCATTTTTAAGGGGACAAAAAATGATCCTAGGAATATATTTTAGGAATTAGATAATGGATAACTTAAATTGAATCTTAGAAATTCATAAGTTAAGGAGATAAATGTAATTTATAAATTATCCTTTTTTGTTATTGGATTCCCCTTTATGTGTTTAATAGTTTAAAATATTTACCCCTAATTTTCCTTTTATTATAGTCAATGACCAGTAATAGGAGGAATCAGGATAACATCTGATGTGAAGATCAATGTGATGACTGCTCCAATGAGATGCTCAATCTGATGGGATCGATAATTGAAAACTTTGTCATGATACTCTCTCAGTTAACTCAAGTTTTTAATAGAAACTTTGATCAAGAGGAGCATACAACCCCCCCTAAGAAAGAATAAGTCACAATCGAGAGCTTCATGAGACAAATGCCTCTTACTTTCAATAGATCATTTGATCCCTCAATCGTCGAACAATGGATCAACTTCATCGAGAAGATCTTCTCTATCCTTAAATATTATTAACAAAAGAAGGTTCTTATGACTACTTATCGTATAGAGGGTGAAGCTGATCAATGGTGGACATTGATAAAAAATATGAATCCTGGGGAGGAGATTGAGGCAATGGGATGAAAGGATTTATAGAAAATGATTTTCAATAAATATTTTTTGTGCACCCTCCATCTTAAGATGGAAATATATTTCCTTTCACTGAAGAAAAAGTATAGTGAATCTATTGGGGCGTACAAGAAAAACTTCACCAGAATTGTACGATATGCCTCTGGTTTTGTCGTTACCTCTGAATACATGGTTGACCGCTTCTTTGGTGGGATAAAACCTAGCCTACGAAAATCCCTCGAGATCTGAGACTTTGATAGCTATGAAGAGATTGTACGACATGCCCTTAAAGTAGAGATAGATATTGGATAATCTCAGGGGTATGATGGGGAGATGAAGTAGAAAGTGGAATTTAATCTTGGCAGTCCGATGGATAAATTCAACAGTGCTAAAAAATTCCATCACACCACTTGTCAAAAGTACAGAAAGAAGCACCCTAGAAATTGCCTAAAGGGGATGAGGAAATGCTTTAGGTACAGGAGGGAAGGGCACCTGGCTAGCAATTGCCGGTAATAAAAACTCATTACTATGATAGAAGAAAGGAATGCTCCATTCGATCCTCAACTCATTGTTCATTGCTACAACTGTAAGGATCTATGACACTTTGTGAACTAGTGACCTAAGACATGGGTTTTCAGAGGCAACCAAAAACCTCCAAGGCAGCAAGGGAGAAATTTTTCCATCACTATCGCCATAGTGAATCCCGACAACAAAGTGGCGACAGGCGCGCTATTTATTCATTCAATAATAGGGAACATACTTTTTGATTCTAGTTCTACAAATTCTTTTATATCCTAAAATTTCAGTAGAACAATCCAAACACCACCACAAATAATGGAAGTAGAGATTGAGTGAAAACGAAAAATGGGGCAATTATATCATCCCATGCATATGACTCCTACCCTATCACAATTTTTTATTTGAAATTCCCGAATAACCCCATCATACTTCCCATGATGGAATTTGATGCAATTCATGGCATGGATTGTCTCTTCCTATATAGAGCCGACAAAAATTTCCATGAGATGGAAATCACTCTTTATATGGTGAATCAACCCCTGATTCTATACAAGTGAAAAAAGGAGGATGAATCTTATTTAGTACCCTCATATCAAGCATGGATATTAATTCCCTATGAGAACGTGTATCTTACTCAGATGATCAATTCTAAGGAAGGAATAGTCCTCAAAGACATGCTTATTGTGAGGGAATTCACTGATGTGTATCCCGAGGAATTGCCTGATCTTCCTCCTAGAAGAGATATTGAATTCTCGATTGATCTTATACCTGGGGTGTTGCCAATATCCAAGACTACATATAGAATGGTTGTTGTGGAACTTGAGGAGATAAAGAAACAAATACAGGATAATCTGAATAAAAAAAATTCCTCGACTTACTTCATCTCCTCCTCCTCTTATAAATACATCGTTCGTGTTGTGTCGATTTACCAATATCAGGGATGATGTGTTTTAAATTTCATTTACTTCCTTAAAACTGGTTATAAAACCATTTTAATGGTTGAAATAGATTGTAAAGTGTATGATATAACTTCTTTTATGTTCTTTAGTTTACATATATACATAATATTAAGTTATATAACGAAACAAGTTCGTGATTATCGAAGATCCTCCAAAATGATCTAAACAGATATCACTAATGATTTATCTAATGATTCATCAGAATACTATATAACCAAAATGATTTATGGAATAATTTAATATTCTAGAAACATATTAATATCATTTCATTCTACTTTTGTAATTTCTCTTCCATTCGATAAGGAAATCATTTACGAACTGACCATGAAAATCATGTAAAGAACTCACCCGAAACAATAGAAAGAACAAAATATTAATAATTAATGGGTGAAATGATGTTACAAAATGATCATATATGATGTTATAAACATTAATATGTTTATGTAAGATATTAATAACACACTTTTAGTGATTATACAGGAGGTTTAAACAAGTTTTAAGTAAGACGAACCCGAGGTAAGGGAATTCTTAACCCAATTTTCATTCTTTGGGTTAACATTCTACTTCATTAATTATGAGGTATTAAAATTATTTTTGTGATGAATTTTGTTTATATTATTTGAAATATATTTATTTACAATTTAAACACATATTTCATCCACTATATTAATTCTCACTTCAATTATATGATATTTGTAAGGGGCTTTTCTTTTAAAATCATCTTTTAAAATTATGTTTTACAAAATTCAAAAGCAATGTTTTTATGAAATTATTCATGTTTTATGATTATGTTCTGGTTCTCAGGTATTGTTTATGATGAAGGGTGGGACATATATCTACCTCCAATGCATTGGGTATGTGTAAGTTGGAGGTCGGTCGTATGGTTACTCCAAGTGTAACTGCGATGGTTACACCATAAAGTAGGTGTGCGGGTTGCATTGTAAGTTAGTCGTAAAGGTTACAAATCATAAGTTAGTTGTGAGGGTTAAAAAATTAAGTAATACCCCAAGACACCATTATTATCTATTTATGTTTTATATGATTTATGAAAGTCTTATGTTTCACAAAGTAATTATATGATTCTTTATGGGTGAGAAGTGTGTATTTGTGAAAATAATTTCATATGTTTATAAGTATTCACTGACTAATGATTTCCTTCCTTATTTTTATGTCTCTTACTGAGATTTTTATGTTCATCCCAAATTTTTAAATGTTTTTCACAGATTATAAGGATGTGTAAGAGAAAGAAGGAATTCAAGTTAAATGTTATGAATATTTTTCAAATAAATCATGTTGTTGTTTTGTGTTAAAAATTTTATGTTTTGGAAGAAATGGATATTGTTTTAATTTTGTATGCTTGTGGGTTGATATGTATGAGTTATTTCCTAACTTTCTAAAACTCTAAACCTAAAATATATTTGTAAATTTAATGAAGTGAAATTTAGTTGAAATAGCTATATTTTTTAATGTTTAAGTCCAGGTCTGTATAATATTTGTTCGAGTGAATATTTGATGAAATGGTTCTATAAAAATGAATGAATAAATTCATCCATGTGCTTTTATAAAGAGGGTTGGGTCTGAATTTTCCACCAGTGTAGTTTATGTTAATGATTTTAATATTTATTGGGATTCTAAATGAATATTCCAAAACAATTAAATATTTAACAAAATAATTTTAAATACAAGACTTTCGAGAGCTAAAGTTCCACCTTAGATGATAGATTTCACATCAAGAAGATGGTTTTTTTGTTCATCGATCAATATATTTTTGTAAAATTTATACAAAGATTATATATGGGAAACTTGTATCCATTAAGCACACAAATGGTTTTAAAACCCCTTGATTGTGATAAATATAATTTTTAATCATAGGAGGACAATGAAGAACTTTTTGGTCTATACGCACCATATTTTTAGTGTTATATGAGCACTAATGTATGTTAAAAAAATTCCTAGATATATCATTTCTTGTGAATTTATTTGTTTGATATAGTTATTTTCCGAATCAAAGAAATTTAAATGATATCAAGAATATATTGATATTCCTATGAGGATTTGTTAATCAAATGTTGTTTTAAAAAAAATATAACCAAGATTTATTAGTTATATTAATCTTTAACATTAGTTTGGTCTACGTAAAGTTATATCTCAAAGAAATATTTATTCATACATGGTGGAATCGTCATTTAATGACATTCTATGAAACAAACCATTTTTGTGACTTCTTTCAATTATTTTGACTTAATTCTAATTTATAAGGTAATCCAAGGATGTTTTCAGTTGAGATTGATTATTTATCATATGAAAAATAACTATGGATTGACTATAAATAATGATATTTATATTTTTTTTATATGAGAATGATGTGAATTGTATAACATAATTAAATTATCGGTTTTTCAAAAAAAAAAAGATGAAACATTTTTCACCAAAATGATTCATTTACTTTCGAACATAAAAAAAGTGAGATTGATATTCAATGTGATAATTTCATAAATTTATTCAAAAAAACATTAATACCTATAGATTTTGGGAAATTGGTTAACAGAATCCTGATGAATTTAGAATCTATCATGATTTAATTAAGGGAATTTGAAAATATTTTCGTCTCTTTCCCTTCACTAAGTATTTGAACTGAGTTTTTATGACAAATTTTTTAATTAGGCAACTTAAACTTAACATGAAATTCAATTATTTTTGGTTTATCTTTTTTTGTACATGCGGTTTTTTTATGTGAAGGTTAAGTAAGATAACCTGAAATAAAAAACATCAAAGGAAGAGTAATATTGATAAATAATATTATTAATAGTGGATTCCACAATTTCCATGGATGGTATTTCAATAAGATTCATTCTCATAAAAGATGATTCTCATGGACTTTATTTCATAAATTCTTATTTGTATTATCAAAGTAGTTGAATATAACATTTTTATTTGATAGAAAAATAAAATTAATCTATATTGTCTATCATATACTTACACAACCTCTTTATATATATGTGTGTGATAATAGAACAAATCTTTTTCCCTATATACAGTTTCATATTTGTTGAACTTTTTAAATTTAGTATTATGATCGTACTTTTTCACTCATTCATCATCGTTGCGTTCCAATTTCAATTTCAAAATATTAAATGATTTTAATAAACAATATTTTTTCAATAATAATGTATTATAAAAAAATAACATTAATAATATATTATAAATATAACATTGTTCTAATATTGTAATATATATTCTAGTAATAATTAAAATAAAAATAAAAATATTGTATATGTTTTAAAAAAATTAATTGTTTCATATATATTATTAAATAATTTTTATCTAAATAATAATAATTTATTATATGTATAATACCATTATAAAATTATAACATATTTTTATACAATAGTTAAATTAATAATATAATCTAGAATTGACCACTATGTGTAATCAAATAGTTTCCTCGGTTAATATAGAGATCATGGAGCCTCATACAGTAACTCGGGATTGGTTCTCTCATCAGTGGAAGATACCTTCCATAGTTGACACTACAACATCCAGTAATCCTTTTTCTAGGTATATTTTGGATGCATTATAAAAGGAATTCTCACTGGAAGTGTTGGGAATCCTCTCTTGGGCTTGTAGTTGGTCTCTTATACAGAGACATCCACTACTTCAGGGGATAGACCTAAAACAGACTGGTAGGAACAACATGTGAAGGAGCTGGTATCCAAGTCTATGGCTCATAATCCCACTTCAGGAATGTGGGTTGATGATGTGGAAATAAGGCCATCCTTTAAGGATGCACTTTGTAATGATCAAGATGCTAATATGGGCACTAACTAAGATGAATACATAAGCTAAAATAGACTGAAAGTTGCTGTAAGAGACGAATATTTTACCTTTAGGTGATCGTAAAGGTAAAAATAACCTCATAGTTAACTCTTCTTTACAACCAAAGCCCAAGAGGGGGTCTTCCATGGGAAGGGTGGGTTCTGCTACTACTGATTTCACACACACTCAGGAAATTGATGGGGTAGTCAATTATTCTCCTCTTAAGGGTGTTCTCTTGTGTTGTAAGGAGCTTTCTCAATACATGGATTGAGATATTGGAATCCATGTTTTAGCTACATTGATTTCTTCCCCAACTATCAATGCATGGGGGTTAGTAATAACTGACTCTGAATTAGTGGGTAAGGTTAATACTACTATTATATCTTTAAATTCTTTTGAATTTATAGTCGACTGAGGCCATGAACCAACCCAGATTACCCAAACCCACGGTATCTTGAACTGGTCCTAATATGGACTAAAGGTCATTCCTGATCCCCATGGCCTAGTGACAAGTGTTTGGGAATCAAGAACTACCTTTTGGGATGGTTTTTCCATGATGTATCAGAAATATGGTGATAAATAAATAGTATATGTCAGTATTCGATAAATAAGAGAACAACTAATAGGTAAAATAATCAGCAAAAAAGATACCAAGATACATCAATAAACAAAGTACTCAAAGCTGCAAAACCAAACACTTTATGACATGATGTCACCTCTAAACTCTCACACCCTTCTAATAAACACACTTTTTGCCTCCCTATTGTTCCTTTCTCTTACCAGTATTAGAAATAACAAAATCTACATACACCAAAATGTGTATGCAGAGTAAGAGAAAAAGAGTCCAGTGGGATCCCACCAATTGTTTCATAAGAAGAATTTATAAAATAAATCAGCTATTCTTATATATTTTAAAACAATGCATGAGAAAGATTTTAAGATAAAGCATGTATAAATCACCCCTTTCATAATATAGTAAAGCATGATATTAAAAAAGTTTTACAAAGAATTTCATTGTACACACATTAATTCATTTCAAAGATAACTAATATAGAAAACAAGCCCATGTATACAAAAAATTTCAAGTCAATGAAGACCCTCTCAACATTTTAGTGATATTTAGGCCACCTGGTCTATACATTACACTGGAAAAAGAGATTCACGGGGTAAGAGGACACTCCCAATAGTGACTCCTTTCCATAACATAATCAACCTAGTGCACACATTACCCTAGTGGAATAGCTCTAGGGGGAAAGATTCTATCCCCGAGTATGGATCCCTACCTCATATTCGATCACATCCGAGTTAACACATCAAAAGAATCCAAGGGAATTTCATATTTGAAACCATAGAGGTCATTATTTTAAAACCATTTTAAAAAATCACATCAAATGGGAAATCTATTTTCAAAACCATTTTCAAACTATCACCTTTTATCAAAACAGGTTTCTTTCCTTTAAACAATTTAAGAAATCCATTTCCAAAGAAATCAATCAAGGTTCACATGATAAATCCACGTTACGAAACCACCTACCTTAAAAACATTATAATTAACACTCCCATGGGTAAAAAATAATACAAGAAAACCTAAGGGTCTTAAAAATGATAAGGGGTTCTAGAACATGAATTCCTAATCATAAATCTTCAAACCGGTATGATCTAGAAAGAAGATGGCCAAAGAGAACACCCGCCACCAAAATTCCCAATCAACACTTCACAAAGGTTGAAGATCCGATCAAGAACCCTCAATTCCATAATGGATATTTGAAGAATAATAATAGAATCACAAACCAAATAATTCCCATTGTTGAAGAATCCAAACATTGGAGAGAAACAAGAGGAATTAGAGGAATAAGGATATCCAACACTAAAAAAAATATAAACTTACCAAAGGATGAATTCATGTTTGATCGGCTCTTTAATCCACCAATGGAATTAAGTTGAGATAACCAAGAACATCCCAAGACATTATCCAAGTCAAATGGGATGAATTAGGGTCAAAGGAGATTAATTTATAATTAAAATTATTGTCTTGGGTGGAGGATAAATGTAATTGCCCCTAACTTTGTCATCCTAGAATGATACAACTAGAAAGCTGGTGGAGGCCACTGGTTGGACGGTGACTTCTATAGAAACGTAAATGATATTGGATAGTCTACTGAATAGACATTGGGCGTCCACTAGTTTTTTGGTGGTATAATAAGTAGGACCACACTACTGGACACCCCACTTGTGTGTGGATGGGATTCCACCATATGGACAATGGGATTCCTATAGGGAATCCTCTCTTTAATCCATCCACTAGATAGACAGCGGACCTCACTGGTTTGCTGGTGGACTATTTGTATCTCATCTAGCTATTGTTTCAAGTTCACATGAAAACCAGCCACTCGAGCACCTCTAAAACTCTCAAAAAAGAGTCAAGAAATCACTACCACCCCTTATTCCCATCTAAAACCAACTATAACAAGAGGAAAAAACCGGAAAATCCTAGAAGGAAAATAAAAATAGGAAAAGGGGAGTGCAATACCAAAAAACAGCATGAGGATGTTATAATTATCCAAACCATATTTCTTTATATCCCTAGATATCTAAATCAATGATGGATTTCCTCTAAATAGTTGAGTCTACAACTACCTCATCAAACACTACTGATCCTAAGTCTCCCGAGAGTCAAAACCATATTGCTATAAAACCCAAACCCAAGTTATAAAATTCCCATGTAGAACCTTTACATAATATTCAGTAACCCAAAGTGGTTCCTCAGTCACAGACATGTCAGGTTCTATAAAGAGGTATTCCCAGTTCAGAACAAGAGATGGGTCTGTTTGATACATTTTGTGTAGAAACACATGGAATACATCATGTGTAGATGACAACTATGGTGGTAAATCCATGTGATAATACCCCTTTCCAAGCTGTTTCATGATCTAAAATGGTCCCACCTAACTAAGAGCGAGCTTTTCTTTCTTTCCAATCTGCCACTAACCCAAACTGGGAGATACTTTCAAGAATACATGATCACAAATTGAAAACTCCAAAGGGCGGCAATGACATTCTCCATAAGACTTGTATTGACTCTAAGCTATCACTAATCATTGAAAATCCAATTGGATCATCTCTATTGTCTCCTATACCAAACTTCGTCCAATCAAGGAAGATTCTCCAACCTCATACCAATAAATAGTAGATCTACAAGGACAACCATAAAAACATTCAAAAGGTTCCTTATTGATGGCTAAGTGGTAACTAATGTTATAAGAAAATTCAACCAGCCCAAGATGACTGTCCCAAACATCTCCAAATTCCAAGACATATGAGCAAAACATATCCTCCAGAATCTGATTAGCTTATTTTTTCTTCTCATCCACATGAGGATGGTATATCATGCTTAACCTAACCTGAGTACCCATTTCCTCCTGGAGGACCTTCCAAAACCATTAGGTATAACAAGGGTCTCTATTAGAGATAATGGTCGTAGGGACTCCATACAGCCTTATAATCTCCTACATGAACAAATTTCCCAGACCCTCCACCTTATTAGTGTCATATATTGGTATGAAATGAGAATATTTATTCAACCGATCGATGACCACCCAAATGGAATTATGACATCGAGGAGTTTTAGGTAAACATACAATGAAATCCATCAAAATTTAATTCGACATCTTTGTGGACATTGGAAGACTAAAGAAATCCCGAAGGTTTCTGGTGCTCATCATTGATCTATTGTAAAGTATAACAATGAGATACAAAGTTATCTATGTCTCGTTTCATACCAATCTATCAAAAATAATGTTTCTTGTAATAGAATATCTTTGTAGTGTCAGGGTGGAAAGCCCACAAAGAATGGTGAAAATCTCCTAGAATGACCATTCTTGAAGATGAAGGGAAAACATATTGCATCCTAAAATAAAGGATACCCTCCAAGGAAAGAGGCCACTCACTAATAGTCTCCCCACCATATATAGAATCCTTGACATTCCAGAAATCATTATTCTACTGTTGCTCCTAAATAATCATCTCAAGGGGAGAGTATGTCACATGAACACTTAACAGAACATTAAAAAATCCCCTTCCTTTTATTCTAAGTAAATCTAATAAAAAATACTCATTAAGTTCTGTTGGACTCCTCATGTATTAATCATGTTTTAATGATCACAAATCCTATTCAACCTAGTTAACTCCTGTACATTATATCAAATAATGTGTATTAATATTTAAAGTATTCTCATGGTTTAATAAGAGTCTTTAAAGATCTTAATTTCTCTACATTCACTTTAATTGCTTTATACTATCTTTTGACTCACTTTATAATGATTTATTTTACAAATGATTAAGTCTAATCCATTCTATGATCATCATTGCTTAAGTCTGAATACAGTTATCTTGAAAAGTCTAAGACATCGTGAGTCTGTCACTAGTTATGTCTTTCTGGCACCATGAAGCAGACACCGTGAAACAAACATCGTGAAGCAGACACCATGAAGCAGACACCGTGAAGCAGACACTGTGAAGCAGACACCATGACTATGAGACACTGTGACCATGAGACACCGTGACCATGAGACACCGTGATAGTCAAAAACCATGACCAATCCAGACACTGTGTGAAGGAGACACCATTTCCATGACTTACTATGACACCATTTCCTAATATATTTTTGTCATTTTTCACTTTAATCTCTAATGATCGTATTTGAAGATATTAATGCAATGACATAATTAATGTTTTTTTGTAGACATATTATCTGACAGTATGAGGTACGAGGTGCAGAATACATGCAACTTGTTGGCCCCAACACATGCTTTCCAATATAAAAGAAAAGTTCTTCCCAGAAATAAGAATACACAAGAAAGAAACCCAAGTGGGTGTGAGCATCATAGTGCAAAAAACACTTAGAGAAAGTTTCAAAAAGAAAGGCCAACTGCATGAAACTCGACACAGCTGAAGAACACATGAAGCATATTTGAAGCTTAGAGAACATCTTCGCACTTCCAAACCTCACAAAGAACACAAGCTGAATCGCGACAATCTGTTTTATAGATGAGGACTTGAATTATACATCTTATTTATCTTTGAAGTCCAAATTTGCAAAGACCAACACTCAAATCACTTCTAAACCTATCTCAATCTTTCTGCTCTGAGTTTGTATCTTTTCATTCATTTTGAGAAGTGTGTGTTTCTGTATAATAACACACTCTGTCTCCTACATTAAACTGAAGGATATAAGATATCCTTACTCAAACCTCTATTTACTCTTGGATGCCCACGAAAACTGTGGAAGAGGTCCCTGTGTGGCCTGGTTATTTTGTACCCATGAAAACTATTAAAGAGGTCCATGTGTGACCTAGATAGTCTATGTACTATTGTTAACCCCGATCTAGGGTGTGGATCAAAGTTTATTTATATAAAACACTTTGTGGCAGGTGATCACCAAGTGGAGTGGAGTAGGTCTCGGCTTGAGACTAAACCACTTGTTTCATATCTGTTGTGCTGCTTAATTTAGTTTTCTCTGTTTTATTTCTTTACTGTATAATTCAAAAATCACTAATTTCACTTTGATAGTTATTCTTGGAAAGAAGTTATAGCTAGATTGTCTTAGTATAATAACTTCAAAATCAATATTAATAATAAAAATTAAGATTACTGAGAATTAATCAATCTTCTAAGAAGTTACTTAAACTATCAAACTCTTATAAGAGTATAACCTTGATTAACTGGGATATATTTAATCTTTGGGGAAACATTTTTAGAAATACTTTTTACATAAATTTTTATAGTTACTCAATTCACCCCTCCCCTCTTGAGTAATCTACTCTGACCAACATTTGGTATCAAAGGTAGGTTATTAGGACTCTGTTTAATCTTATTCAACTATGATTGTAGTTGAACCTTAAAGATCTGTAAATTTCTGTTAATTCTAAATTTTTATCTCTTTTCAAGTAATACTTTATTATGGATAACATATTGTAATGTGCTTCAACCAACAGACCACCATTCTTTAATGGAACCAATTATGTTCATTGGAAAATTAAAATGAAATTTCATTTAGAGAGTATGAGTTTTGAAATTTGGCCATCCATTATAGATGAATACAAAATTCCTGCTACTGATAGAATCACATGGGATGAACCTACCAAAACTGACTATAATAACAACTACAAAGCTATGAATGCTTTATACTGCTCCTTAGGAGATGAGGTTTTCAATAGAATTTCTGCTTGTAAAACTGCCCATGAAATTTGGGATACCCTATCTATCTCACATAAAGGAACATCTAGTGTAAAAGAAATGAGTCTTAATATTTATACTATCAAATATGATAATTTTAAAATGAAACCTAATGAGCCTATTTATGACATGTATCTTAGGTTCAATGAGATTGTCAACACAATGATTTCTCTTGGAAGAGAATTCACTGCCAAGGAACAGATCATGAGAATCCTTAGATGTATACCTGACAGATGGAGGGGAACCTCTGTCTCTATTAGAGAATCATGCGACATCAGCAAGCTACCTATAAAATAACTCATTGGGAAACTGATGATGTATGAAGAAGAGATGAAATCCAACAAGGAAGAAGAGGATGAACCAAAGAAGAAATCTATTATATTCAAGAACACCACCTCTAAGTACAAAGACAAAGGGAAACTGGAAGCTTCTGTAGAAAGCTCCACCAGTGAACAATCATCACCTGATAGTGATGAGAAGATGGCTCAACTAGCCAGAATATTCAAACGATTTTACAAAAAGAGGAAATTTTTTAGAAAGCCTAACTTTAAGGGAAAATATAACCAAAAAGGAAACCGGAAGAAGGACTAGAAAAGAAGTGACAAGACTGTTGAAATTGTCTGCTATGAATGTAATCAAAAAGGACATATAAAGGCTGACTGTCCAAAGATCAAGTACAAAAAGAAATATTAGGACAAGGATAAGAAGTACAAAAAGGATATAAAAGAAACTTGGAGTGCTTATGAGGATAGTTTAAGTGACTCAGAGACATTACATGATGAACAGGATAACAAATCCAATATGTGTTTTATGAAAAACACATTTGAGGTAACACTTGAATTTTATGTACATAATTCATATTATTCTGGAGATGAGAGTGACTCTGAAAATATGACTAATTAAGAAATGTTTGAATACTGTAACATTCTTGAGGAAACATGAAATGAACTAAAATACAAATATAAATCATTAAAGAAACAACATGCTCTTACCGTAACTATTAAATCTGAATTCACAACTAAAAAGGAGAAAAATGCTCAACTTCTCAAAGAAAAAAATGAATTAAAAATGTCTAATTAGCAATTAAAGAGTGACCTAAAAAAGTTTACTAATGGGAAAAATACCCTTACCCAAATGCTAGGAAAACAAATTGCCCCTAAATACAACACTGGTATTGGTTATCAACCTGGTAAAATAAACCTTGGTAGAACAAATTTTGTTTCAAAATCTTGGACATGTAGTTTTACTCCCAGTTCTAGACTCAAATCAAATAATTCAATCCATGATACATATTTTTCTGTTTCAAGTTTTTATGGACCAAATACAGTTTATTTTTAAAATACTTTACACAATGTTTATAGGAAACATATGAGGAAAATATGGGTTCCTAAATCACTTATTACTAATATTAATGGACCCAAACAAGTATGGGTACCAAAATCTATTTTTGATTAATCTTTTTGAAGGAAATATTCTTAAAGAGTTCCAGCAAAAGTCTATGGTACTTGGATAGTGGATGTTCATGGCACATGATAGGAGACTACTCATGATTCAAGAACATGATAAAAGTAGATGGAGGACATGTCACATTTGGTGACAATTCCAAGTGAAATATTATTGGCCTCGGCCAAATCAATAACTCTAACTCAGTTTTAATTTCTAAAGTAATGTTTGTTGATGGTTTAAAATATAATCTGCTTAGTATCTCACAATTATGTGATGATGGAATTTATGTTATATTAGAAAATGATTCTTGTAATGCCTTTAATTCTAAATATGAATTAGTATTTTCTGCATTAAGAAATGAAAATGTTTCTTCTGTTAATTTAGATTCTTTATCTTCTCAAAATGATTCATGCTTAATTGTATTTCATAAATAATCTTGGATATGGAATAGGAGACTAGGACACTATAATGTTCACTCCCTTAGAAAACTAACTAGAAAAATCCTAGTTAAAGACTTACCCAAACTTGAGTTTCCAAATGAAAAAGTGTGTAATCCCTATTAAAAAGTAAAACAACACAAAGATTCCTTCAAACCAAAGAAATAAGTGCCAACTTCTCAACCTCTCAAACCGGTTCACATGGATTTGTTTGGACCATCTAGATTTTATAATTTAAATGGGAAGAACTATGTTTATGTTCTTGTAGATGACTTTTCTAGATATACTTGGACCTTCTTTATGACTCACAAAAGTGAATCTTGCTCTTATTTTACCAAATATGCCAAGTCTGTAGAAAATCTTAGTGGACTTAGAATTAAATCATTGGGAAGTGATCATAGCCATGAGTTTGAAAATCAAGAGTTTGAATCCTTTTTCTCACAAAATGGTTATAGTCACAATTTCTCTTCCCCTAGAACACCTCAGCAGAATGGAGTTGTAGAGAGAATAAATAGAACCCTGCAAGAGATTGATAGAACAATGCTTAGTGAATATGACCTACCTATTTATTTTTGGGTTGAAGCTGTCAATACAGCGTGCTACATAATCAATAGAGTGTTGATCAGACCTATTCTTAAGAGGACTCCTTATGAATTATGGAACAATAGAAACCCAAAGGTTAGATACTTCAATGTTTTTGGTTGCAAAGTCTATATTCGTAATACCAAAGACAATCTTGAAAAATTTGCATCCAAAAGTGATAAAGGTATCTTTTTAGGATATTTCATGTCTAGTAAAGCCTATAGAGTGTTCAATAAAAGAACTAAATGTGTGGAATAACATGTTCATGTCAAATTTGATGAAACAGATCCACATGAGACTAAAACCATCCTAGAGAATCTGGAGGATGATGTATTAAATATGAACATCAATTCAAAATCCTCAAATTCTTCTGTGAAAGAATCTGTGAAAACTTCCAACTCTGGAAATTCCTTAGAATCAAGTCACAATGAACCTGAATCTATTGATGGACCTAAAATCATTGGTCCCTCTTTTTCTAGAACTGTTATAACCCTTAAGAACCATCCCTTAGATGCTATTGTAGGAGACTTAGACAAAGGAACTCAAACTAGAGATTCTCTTAGAAATCAGGATGAACATCAAGTCTTCTTGTCACAACATGAACCTAAAACATTAATGATGTTATCAATGATGAATTTTGGGTGATGGATATGCAAGAAGAACTTAATTAGTTTGAAAGGAAAAAAGTTTGGAAACTTGTTGAAATACCCAAGGACACATTTACCATAGGCACTAAATGAGTGTTCAGAAATAAGGTATATGAAGCTGGTAACATAGTTAGAAACAATGCTATATTAGTTTCACTAGGCTATAGTCAAGAAGAAGGAATTGACTATGAGGAGACCTTTGCACTAGTATCCAGACTTGAAGCCATCAGAATCCTAATTGCCTATACTGCAGATCTAAATTTCAAACTATATCAAATGGATGTTAAGAGTGCATTATTAAATGGGTATATATCTGAGGATGTTTTTGTCCCATTTTCCAAATCATATTTTTAAACTATCAAAAGCTTTATATAGTTTAAAGCAAGCTCCAAGATCTTGGTATGATAGATTGAGTACTTTTCTTATTTCCAAAGGTTTTACAAAAGGAATAGCTGATCCTACCATTTTATAAAATGAATTTATAATGATATTTTAGTTGTTCAAATCTATGTAGCTGGCATTATGTTTGGATCTTCAAAGAATTCTCTATGTGTTTATTTTTCTAAAATAATTCAAAACAAATTTGAAATGAGTTTAATGGGTGAACTAAAATTCTTTCTGGGATTTAAAATCATTCAAAATAATGATGGAATTGTTTTAAATCAAAGTAAATATACTAGATATCTTCTAAAATGTTTTGGATTGGATAGCACTAAAAGTAGTGACACTCCATTGATTACCACATGTAAGTTGTATCTTGTAGAAGATATAAAATCTGTTGATTAAACCACTTATAGAGGAATGATTGGAAGTTTACTCTACCTGACTACTAGTCATCCGGACATTATATTTAGTGTGTGTATGTGTGCTCATTTTCAAGAAAATATTAAGGAATCTCATTTAAATGTTGTAAAGATAATTTTTAAATACCTCAAGCATACACCCAATCTAGGACTGTTTTATCCTAAAGGACAATAATTTGAATTAGTTAGTTATTATGATGCTGACTTCGGTGGTTGTAAGTTAGATAGAAAAATCACCTTTGGAACATGTCACCTTTTAGGCAAGTCACTAGTATCACAGTGTAGTAAGAAACAAAATTCTATTACATTATCTACTGCAGAAGCTGAATATATAGCTCCTAGCATTTGTTGTGCACAAATTTTGTGGATGAAACACACATTACTAGATTATGGATATCAATTCATACATGTACCTATAAATTGTGACAACACAAGTGCTATTAACATCTCAAAAAATCCTTTTTTACATTCTAGGATAAATCACATTGATGTAAGACATCACTTTTTGAGATATCATTATCAAAAAGGTGTTATCACTTTGGAATTCATTAGTACTGAATATCATCTTACTAATATATTCAAAAAACCATTAAATTATGAAAAAATAGACTACATCATACATGAACTAGGCATGATAAACCTAAAATAGATATCTTACTGTTTCAGGTCTTACTGTTCGATATCTTACTGTTTTATACTTTACTATTTCATGATTACAGTTTCTTAGCTAGTGTTTCATTTTACTATCTCACCGTAATGCTCAGTTACTGTCTTACATTTTACTATCTCACCGTAAATTTCATGTTTACTGTCTCACCATGAAGTTTGTTCACTACCTCACCATAACGTGTGTTTGTTGTCGCACCGTAATGACCAGACACGGCCTCACCGTAAAAATTCTTTATAATGTTTTTGTAAAAAACTTGTATCATGGTAATTTTTCTTTTCCCTTCCTTATTTTCTCGCGTTTTTATTTTTGCGACATTTGGTATTCCTAAATGATAAAATAAAGAAAGTGTCACTCGATTCTTCACTTGGGGTTTCTTCTACTTACTCATTTTCAACCCTTCTTCATCCCTGAAACCCTTCTCTCTCCCAAACCTTTAGTGAATTCCAAGGATGAAACGTCCTTCATCATCGACACCTGAGAAGCGCAGCTCGAAGAAGAAGAAGAACATTTCACCTAAGCTAGCACCTGAAGGACCTTTAAATCTGAATCTGGTAAACCACGTTATTGAAAATGAGAAAGAGATTTTCCCCAAATGACTTCTGTCTAGTAAGTCTCTGGTAATAAAAGTGTTAGAACAATAAGGCTGGTTAGAGTGGTTCTCTAAGAAAGATAGACCCATCTACCGTAAGTTAGTGGCTCAGTTTTACCAGTACGTACAGTTCTCTTTTGATTCTGTTGATAGTTATGTTGTAAGAAGCTGGGTCAATGGCTAGAGATGCTCATTCTCTTCGAGGTTATGGGCTGCATGCCTTAGGATACCTCACGAAGGCATCTGTGAGGACTATTAGAGAGGACCTCCACCTTCAACCGAATTCTTTGATATAAAGGATGCTTTGAAAGCATTAAATGGAAATGGAACCCAAAGGAGAGCCATTTCTTCTGAACTAGATAGAGAATCAAGGCTTCTGTTCAAGTTTATATAGAATTTGGTTAGTCCTAGAAAATGTTATTTTGCTGTTTTGAAATATCAAGATGTGTTTCTGATCCACCTTATAAAAAATGGGCATAAGATCAACCTGTGCAAGTATATCATACACCATATGTGTGAGATGATCAAAGTCACCTCCAAGTCAAATTCCTTGTTTTACTCTCAGTTAATCTCATCCATGCTTCTTTCCAAAGGTATGGTTGGATCTAATGAGGAATTGATTAAGGATTGTGAATTCTGCCTCTCAAAAGCTACTATCAAAAGAATGACAATAAATTGGAATCCTTGGAAAAAGGAATGGGTGGAAGACAATGATAGAATTTATGAGAAATTCAATCCAATGTAACATCCCTCAAGACCAAGAGATATTTCTGATCCTGGTTTGGAACCAGATGAGATTGTTGAGTATCTTGAAGAATATGAAGAAGAGGCTGAAGTGCCACCTAGGGAAGCTGTTTTTGTTGAAGAAGATAGGTCTACTATTCCTCATGAAGTTTTTGAAGAAGAATTCCTTGCTTCTAAACAAGCTGTTAATCTGGAAACTCAACCCGAGGCTGAAACAGAATCAATTTCCAAAGAATCCAAAAAGCATGCCATGGAAGAACCTATAGTGAAAGAGCTACCTGTTATGAAAGAATCTAATCTTGAGGAACTCCTTGTGGAACAATATGTTCCTGAAATCATCCATTTAGTTCAAGAACAGATGGAGCTAGCTTTTCAGCTGGCTAGACAAGAAATGAGTGTGGAAATTAGAGCTGAGCCTGTGGAATTAGACCGAGATCCTAAGCTTCTCAGTCCTGAGAAGGAGGCACCTATTGAGGGAGAGCAACCCCCAAATCTCAAGTCTATTGAAGCTTCACATCTGACTGAGTCAAGTCCTGTAGACACTCAGTATAATTTCCCCAGTTTCTATGATGTGGATGACTCTCAGCAGGTTTCAGCAACCGGACATGATCTTTCCTCTATATTCTAGTTGAAATCAGTATCTTATATTGCACCGGATAAAGAACTTGAGCCTGTACCAATCCCTATTCCTGAACCTTTATCTAAACAACCATCTTTTGTGAGTAAGGATGAACTGGAGGAATTTGGTGCTACCCTCTTTTTTGGAGTTGAGAAACTCATAAATACCCAACCTCTTCCTGTGACCAATTTAAGTGAGAGAGATGCCTCACTATTATTGGAGAAAGTTATTTGTAAAATACAACCCAAAATGATTCATGAGATTCAAGAATTAAGATTTGAAAATAATTTTCTCAGTAATGAAGTGAAGACCCTAAAAATTATGGATGAAGACATGCAGAGAGAGCTATATTTGAGATCAGAGCTTTTTGTTCCTAATGTAGAACCTGTTGTTCCTCAAATCCCACAGGTTCTTGCATTTCAAATTTAACCTTATCTAGCTTCCTTAGATGAAAAGGTCGCTGAAAGGAACAAACAGATTGTGAAGGAAATGGGAGAGCTTGTTTTCAATCTTAATAAACTCACTGATGAGTATAACGGGTGTCTTCAAAAGGTGTTAAATCAATTAAAATATCTGACCACAGCTGTCAATGCCTCTAAAGCATCTGGTCCATCATCTAAACCCTCCTTAGACAGTGATCTGCTCAGAACTATAGTCAAATAAGATCTTCAGAATGTAATCAGTGGTTTTAATATGGATTCTCTATCTAAAGTTGTCAAGAACAGTGATAGAGTTCTTGACCTAGTCCAAATCCACTCAAAAATTTAAAATGATGCTCATCACCAAGAAAGTGGATTTCTACCTCAACATAATCTTCTCCAAGACCGATAAGAAAAATCATTTCAATTATCTTGTAGAAAATCTGTGGATTCCTCCAGTGACTTAAGCTTTCAATACCCAAGTCCAAAATATCATAGAGTTTACTCGATTGTTGGACAATTTTATGGAGAACAGGGATGATTTTGAGAAATCCATGCAGTATGGTGGAGATATCATTACAAATTTCATAAAACTCCTAAGGCCCTATCTTCATGTCTAGAGTACAACCATTGTTGCTCCAGTGGATACACCCTTACGACCTTGGCTACCTACCTTCACCTCTGCCCTAGCCTCTACCACTATGTCTGTCAGCAAAGCACTGAGTCAGATTAGGCATGTGATTCTCGATCAACAACTGCCTAGATCTTCTATTACTCCTACTTTGGCTCCATCAGTCTTTGAAGGACTTCCTTTACCCTCTTTATCAACCACCTTACTCCCTTCTTATACCACGACCTCTTCTCATATGTCTTCCTCTTCTGTTGCTGCTAAAGAAAAAGAGAAGGCCAGCCCATGAAGAAGAACTGTGATTACTCCTTTTTGATAGGAATGTTATTTCTTTTGTTTTTCTCTTTTACATTTGTACTGAACCTTATTTTTTATTAATGGAATGTTCACTTTTGACTTCTCTTATTCCATCTTTTTGATAATCCCAAAAGGGGGAGAAATTAATATATGTTAGCCATCTATCTCTATAATTGAATCCAATATACACTTTAACTTTACATGATTTTTGATCATCAAAAAGGGGGAGATTGTTGGAATCCTCATGTATTAATCATGTTTTAATGATCACAAATCTTATTCAACCTATTTAACTCCTATAAATTATATCAAATCATGTGTATTAATGTTTAAAGCATTCTCGTGATTTAAGAAGAGTATTTCAAGATCTTAATTTCTCTACATTCAGTTTAATTACTTTATACTATCTTTTGACTCACTTTATAATGATTTATCTAAAAAATGATTAAGTCTAATCCATTATATGATCATCATTGCTTAAGTATGAATATAGTTATCTTGAAAAGTCTAAGACACCGTGAGTCTACCACTGGTTATGTCTTTCTGGAACCGTGAAGCAGACACCATGAATCCGACACCGTGAAGCAGACACCGTGAAGCAGACACCGTGACCACAAGACACCGTGACCGTGAGACACCGTGACCATGAGACACCATGACCATGAGACATCGTGACTGCGAGACACCATGACTATGAGACACTGTGACATTCAGACATGGTGACCATGATACACCAAGAAATTCAGACACCGTGACCAATCCAGACACCGTGTGAAGGAGACACCATTTCCATGACATACAGTGACACCGTTTCCTAATATATTTTTATCATTTTTCACTTTAATCTTTAACGGTCATATTTAAAGATATTAATACACTGAAATAATTAATGTTTTTTTGTAGACATATCATCTGACAGTATGAGGTACGAGGTGCATAATACATGCAACCTATCGGCCGCAACACATGCTTTCCAAGATAAAAGAAAAGTGCTGCCCAGAAATAAGAATACAAGAGAAAGAAAACCAAGTGGGCATGAGCACCATAGGGAAGAACACACTTAGATCAAGTTTAATAAAGAAAGGCCTACTGCATGAAACTCGACACTATTTAAGAACACACAAAGCATATTTGAAACTTAAAGAACATCTTCGCACTGTCAAACCTCACGAAGAACACAAGCGGAATCACAACACTCTGTTTTACAGACAAGGACTCAAATTCTGCATCTGCTTCATCTCTAAAGTCAAAAGCAGCAAAGACTAACACTCTGAGCACTTCTAAACCTATCTCTATATTTTTTCTCTGATTATGTATATTTTTATTAACTTTTAAGCAGTGTGTGTTTCTGTATAATAACACACTCTGTCTCCTGTATTAAACTGAAGGATATAAGATATCTTTACTCAAACCTCTATTTACTCTTGGATACCCATGAAAACTGTGGAAGAGGTCCCTGTGTGGCCTGGTGATTGTGTACCCATGAAAACTGTGGAAGAGGTCCCTATGTGACCTGGACAGTCTCTGTACTATTGTTAACCTCGATCCAGGGTTTGGATCAAAGTTTATTTATATAAACTTCTTGGTGGAAGGTGATCTCCATGTGGAGTGGAGTAGGTCTTGGATTGAAACTGAACCACTTGTTTCATATCCGCTGTGCTGCTTAATTTAGTTTTCTCTATTTTATTACTTTACTATATAATTCAGAAATCACTAATTTCACTTTGATAGTTAGTCTTGGAAAGAAGCTATAACTGGATTGTATTAGTAGAATAACTTCAAAAGTAATATTAATAACACAAATTAAGATTACTAAGAATTAATCAATCTTCTAAGAGGTTACTTAAACAGTCAAACTCTTATAACAGTATAACCTTGATTAACTGGGCTGTATTTAATCTTTGGGGAAACCTTTTTAGAAATAATTTTTACAGAAATTTTTTTAGTTACTCAATTCACCCCTCCCGTCTTGAGTAATCTACTCTGACTAACAAGTTACACTCATCCTTTTCCTCCTTCATGAATTGAGAGGGAAACTTATTATTTAGATTTTCATAAACTATGTTACCTTTCCCATGTGTATAGGTAATGTCAAATTCAAATGACTACAATTATTCCACCCATCACCTCTGTCGGAGGTTCAAATAATTTTGATAAAAGATATAACCCAAAATTTTGTGGTTAGAGTAAACTGTAAAATTTTCCCCAAAAATATAGGGACACAATTTTTTGAGGCCATTAACAACTACAAAAAGTTCCAATAATTTAGTGGGTAATTCTTATCGTGAGGCTAAAGTTGACGTAGGCCATATCCCACTACATAATCTCCCTGCATAAGGACACGACTCAAACCTAAACCCAAAACATCACAATAAACCACATAGCCCTATCCATCATATGGTAAAGTCATAATTGGGGTTAAGGTCAAATGTCACTTTATCTCATCGATGGATCCCTAACATTTCAAATCCCACGGGAACTTCGCCCCATTCCTAGTGAGAGTTGTCAAATGAGATTCAATCTTTAAGAAATCCTTTATGAACCATTACTATTATCCTACAAAACCCAAGAATCTATGTATCTCAAAGAAATTTTATGGATCCTCCTATGACCTAACAATTGTCAAATTCTCATGATCAACTAAGATACCAGGTTCTAAAACTACATATTTCAAGAACATAATGTTGTGGATCCAAAATTGGAACTTTGATAACTTTTCACAAAGATGGTTATCCATTAGAATTCAAAAAATTCACCTAAAGTGACACACATGATCTTCATCATTCTTAGAGTACACCGAGATTTCATTCAGAAACACTATAACAAAATTTTCAAGATACTCATGGAATATTTGGTTTATTAATTCCATAAATGCAGAAGGAGAATTATTCAGACCAAATGGAATAACAAGGCACTCGAAGTAGCCTGGTAAGAACCCCTTAAATCTACATGAAAAATGGGGGTTCAAAACCCATTGGGCGCAGGTACTGTAGCAGTACTGTAGAGTACTGTAGCAGCGGCGGCACTATAGAAACGACATGCATTGTAGCGGCGGCAGGTCACTGTAGCGGCGGTAGAGCACTGTAGCAGCGGCGGGTATTGTGCAGCACTGTAGCAATGCAGGTACTGTAGCAGTACTATTCACAGAATGGGCTTTGGGCCAACAAAATGGGCCTACGGGTCATGTAATGGGCTAAATGCCCATTGGGCCTTCGGGATATGTAATGGGTCTCCCTCTACCCAGTTAAAGAGGTCTTTTCTTTGCTTTAATAATAAAATGAGGCTTCAGCCCCAACCTTTAAAAAAAAGGCGCTGCAAGTAGCCATACCTACTTCTAAAGGTAGTCTATAGAATATCTGACTCTTTAATTATGAGTTGGTGATAACTAAAATTAATATGAATTTTCAAAAACCACTTATCCCCTTTCAATTAGTCGAGAAAATCATCAATTCAAGGTAAGGGATATTTATTCTTTACATTACTAGATTTATCTTCTGATAATTGATGTATAATCGAATATTTCCATCTGCTTTCAAGGAAAAAAGAATGGGGGACGCCCAAGGTGACATACATGGGTGTATATTCCATGTTCCTCAAATCATCCAACTAAATTTTTAGCTCTTTCAATTTAGCCGGAGCCAAATGGTAAGATGGATTTGATATCAGTTGAGTTCTAAGAACTAAGTAAATTGATAAATCCACCACCCACTTCGATGGAAAACTCAAGAAGTTATCCAGAAACACTTCAGGAAACTCATTGACTACTATATGGAGGGTACCACTACTATATTTTTGTTCCAACATAGTTATAGACAAGAACAATAACTTACTAACCTCTTGAAGAGACGACTACTCCTAGCTAGACTTTGGATCCCATTCTCCCTAAAACACATGGGAGTTCCCACCGAAAGCAGTGGTGAACACCATCTGAAGGTAACAATAAATCTGATCCTTGTGATTAATCAACCATCCCACACAGATAATCACAAAGAATAATATGGGTGTCCATGGGTCAGGACGGGTCGGGGGCGTTTTGGGGCCCTACCCGAATCAAAAAGTTCAGGTCGGGTCGGTTAATGTCACATGCTTCATGACAAGCTAACCTGACCCAACCCAACTCGTTGGGGTTGGATTACCCGCCGCATGCCCGAAGGACCAGACCCAACGCAACCCACTGTGGGTCGGGTCAATGCAGGTCAGTTTTTATGTGTAAACCCAACCCAACCTATCCCAACCCGATAGACCCAAACTAGCCAATTAGACCCAACCCCCCTAGACCCAACCCAATAGACCCCTTCACTACACCAACCTGTTGCACCCCTCCCCCAGACCCAACCTGATGGACCCTGTTTCCCCCCTACACACCAGCCAGCCTATACCCCTCCCCCCTACAGACCATCATCCCCCCTCCCCCTCCCTGCACACCAGCCTCAGCCAGCCCCTCTCCCCCCTACACACAAAACCCATACCCCTCCCCCCTGCATTGTACCCCTTTCCCCCTCCCACCAGCACACCCCCTCCCTCATGCACACTAGTCACCAGACCCAGCCTCCCCCTGTACCCCTGCACAACAGCCCTCCACCCCTACACCAGCCTCCTTGCACCCCTGCACCCCTGCACCCTTGCACACTAGCCTCCCCCCTGTACACTCCCCTCTGCAAACCAGCCTTCATCCCTCTCCCCCTGCCTGAACACTAGACCCAGCCTCCCCCCACCTGCACCCATGCACCTCTAGAGCCTCCTTGCACCCCTACACTAGTCTTCCTCCCCCTCCCCCCTCCCCCTCCCCCCTCCCCCTACACACCACCTCCCCCCATGCACACTCCCCCCTACAAACCAGCCCCCTCTCCCCCCTACCTGCCTGCACACCAGACCCACCCCCCCCCCCCCGCACCCCTGCACCAGCCTGCCTCCCCACTCCTGCACCCCTCCCCCCCCCCAACACCACCCCCTGCACACTCCCCCCTGCAAAGAAAACCAGCCTGCCACCTCTCCCCCTACCTGTACACACCAAACCCAGCCTCCCCCTCCCATGCACCCATACCCCTCCGCCCATGCACACACCACCCCCCCCCCCCTGCACACCAGTCTCCCCCCTCCCCCTACACACTGCCCCTATAAACCAGCATGTCCCCTCTCCCTCCCCCTGCCTACACACACCAAACCAACCCAGCCTCCCCACCCCATACACACAATAGCCTCCCCCTACACACCCCCTATAAATCAACCCCCCCCCCCCCCCCCCGCACCCTTGCTCCAGCCTATCTGTCCCCCCTCCTGAACCCCTCCCCCCCCCCCACACACCACCTCCCCCCCTGCACACTCCCCCCCTGCAAACCAACCTACCCCCTCTCCCCCTGGCCTGCACAAACCATACCCACCCTCCCCCTACCTGAAAACACCAAACCAACCCATCCCCCCCCCCCCGCACACACCAGCCTCCCCCCTGCACACTCCCCCTATAAACCAACCTACCCCCCTACCTGCACACTAGACCCCCCCTGCAGAACTCCTTCACCAACCTACCTCTCTTCCCCCTCCTGCACCCTTTCCCCTCCCCCTTACACACCACCTACCCCCTGCACACTCCCCCTGCAAACCAACCTACCCCCTCTCCCCCTGTTTGTACACACTAAACCCAACCTCCCCCCTGCACCTCTACCCCCTCCCCCTTACACCCCCCCCCCCCCCCGTGAGTCATACTCAGTGTGAGAAACAAAAGTATGTGAGAGATCCAACCAACCAAATGCTTCCCATCCTACTGTTGGGAGAGGGAGAGCCTATGGTGGAAGAGGCTGAGGTGACATCGCAGAGCAATGAACCTTTCAATGTGAAATTACATTAATGTTCATGCAGCCCGGCCTTAGAATATTGGGTAATTACCTCAATGGGAGCGCCCCAGAATACATTCTAGAAAGGGGAGGAGTTTCATCCTTGTCAAAGGATAAGTGAACATAACTCCTTAGACTGATCATTATTCCTCATTGAATGGAAAATAAATTGATCACCCTTAATACCTAGAATTGGGAGGTTCATGTCGGCATCCCAAGGTTGGACTACGGGTTACCATGGGAATATAGACCCACAAGCATTCCTAAAGCCCAAACCATTATGGGGAGAGACTTCGTGACTCCGCTTACCATGGGTATTTAGACTCAATGGGGTGCACTGATGCACCCGATGGTCTGATCATACGGGTCTGGTGGCTTTGGAGGAGGCTTTGGCCTGATGCTGGAGGACTGGTTCGTGGAGGGATTATGGAGGATTGAACGGTAATAGAGGGGTGAGGTTGGAACCAGAGGAAATAATACCTGAAACACACCATTCCACGTACTGGTTTCTCATGCAGGATGGGGGAGGCTCTGTATACCATAGTGGTATGCGGGCAGAGGGGCCATCCACGTATTGATGTGGTATGTGGGCATGGGTATAGACCATTTCATACCATAGTGGTATGTGTCCCATCATGCCGCTTTGGGTTCCATCTGTGTACTGATGCAGTACGTGGTGTCGGGTTCTGTCCGCATAGCAGTACACTATGTGGAGCACTATATTAAAGAAGGGTCCAAGGGATTATTGTTTGTAGGAAGTTTATCTGCGAGAATTATATGGTTTTCAGTTCCACCTTACGTTCGTGATTCTATTTTTATTATTAAGTTTTCCTATTTTATGGTTTGAAGTCAGCTGTACCTGTGGAGAGCGTGGTTCGTAATTCGGGCTTCACCGATGAATCAATACTGAAGTCAAAATCTTCTCTGAACTCTTTCTTCCAACCTATGATTCCCCTTCAAGCTTTTTCCATCCTTCCCATTGTCATACCATCTCAATTCATTCTATGATACTTTTATAGAGCACCAGGGCAATTGTATCTATGGGCATGTGGCGCCATTTTTGGAGGCCTATGAAGATATATTCTAACCCGCTAGAAGACTCGGTCAATTTGAGGTTTGCGAAGGCTTCAGTTCGTGATAATGGTTCACAGAACCCTACTGGTTCACTTCGTTCGTGAACTAATGAGTTCACAAGATGGTATGTGGATGGCCTTCGCATGTATGATTCCTTCTGCGATGCGGTTCGCAGTCTGTTGGGATCGCTGGGCATCGCTCCGTGGGAAAGCGCCTCATGGATCATTCAACGTACCTATTGGTTCAGGATTCAGGCCATCCGTGAACCATTCCTGGTGACGGTACATGGGACACTTGAAATTATTTGAAAACTTGAATTCTTTCAAATTTATCCTGAAATTTGAAACTTAAATTGAGTCCATTCACCTTGCTAGACTTTTTATAGTACTTGCTTCCTTTTGTAAAGTGATTGTGGCGGTATTTTCTTCCCTTGATGGAATTTTCAGGACCCTACAATGATTCCATGTTATACGATCCATGTGGAACACTTAAGCATGTGATTTAAATGATTATGAAGGGTGCGTCCTGATAGTGCTTCAATGCATTGGGTAATGTTTAGTAACATGATACATCATGTTGGGATGGAGGTTTACCTGATTCCTTTATAGGACTTTTGTCCACCATGTTGGGACAGGGGTTTACCTGATTCCTTTATGTTAATGATGTAGTGTTTTAAGTTGTTTCCACATTGCCATGTTATGATAATCATGTTATATCATACCTTTATGTTCATATTTTTCTTATGCTCCATTGGTATGACTATTGCTTAACATATATTGTATTCTTCATGTTATGCCTTTTTTACTTCCTTATTGGGCTTTATAGCTCACGTTTTTCTTATGTATGTCTTCAGGTTTTCCCATGAAATGATAAGTATGAAGAAATGTTGTGGTCATGTAAAAGAATTTTTCAATAAATATGTGTATTTTATGTTTTAAGTTGTTATGTAATGTTCCTAAGCCCCAAAGACACTAGACCTCTTGATCTTATGGGTTGTATTAAGTGAAAGTTTATGTAATAAATTATTTTTAAATATGAAATAAAGAGAAGAGTTGTTATAGTTGGTATTAGAGGATAGGTTTAGTTATTTTTGAGATTAGGATTAGAAAACTCTAGTGAAAGGCTTAGGGATAAGAATAAGTATAAGAAAAGAATCCCTAAATTCTGGTGAGTATAGAGTAAGTGGTTTATCAAGTAAATACATCCCTGTCTGGATACGAACAAATAGAGGTGGCTCTAGCATAGATGTATCTAGGGGTAAAACCCCAAAACACCGCTTTGAGCTAGACTCGAATGAGAACTGGAGCACGACAACATGCCTTGTTTCACTTTTGGTTCGACACTCCTGAGGGATAAGCTTTGGTAAATTCATAAGCTTGGTATAAACCATTTTTAAGGGGATAAATAATTCTCCTAAGAATATATGTTAGGAATTAGATAGTGGATAACTTAGATCGAAGCATAGAAATTCGTATGTTAAGGAGATAAATGTAATTTATAAGTTATTCATTTTTTTTATTGGATTCCCCTTTATGTGTTTAACAGTTTAAAATATTTACCCCTAATTTTCCTTTTATTCTAGTCAATGACCAGTAATAGGAGGAATCGGGCTTACAACTGATGCGAAGATCAATGTGATGACTGCTCCAATGAGATGCCCAATTTTATGGGAGTGAGAATTGAAAACTTTGTTATGATACTCTCTCAGTTAACTCACGTTTTGAATATAAACTTGGATCAAAATGAGCATCCAAACCCTCCTAAGAAAGAACAAGTCACAATCGAGAGCTTCATGAGACAAAAACCACCTACTTTCAATGGATCATTTGATCCCTCAATTGTCGAACAATGGATCAACTTCATTGAGAATATCTTCTCCATCCTTTAATGTTCTGAACAAAATAAGGTTATTATGAATTCTTATAATATGGAGGGTGAAGCTGATCAATGATGGGCATTGATAAAAAATATCAAGCCTGAGGAAGAGATTGGGGTGATGGGATTAGAGGATTTATAGAAAATGATTTTCAATAAATATTTTCCCTACACCCTCCATCCTAAGATGAAAATATATTTCCTTTCACTCAAGCAAAAGGATAGCGAATCTGTTGGGGCGTATGAGGAAAAATTCCCTAGACTTGTACGATACACCTATGGTTTTTTCATTACCCCTGTATGCAAGTTTTATCGCTTCTTTGGTGGGATAAAACCTATCCTATGGAAATCCCTAGAGATCTCTGAATTTGACAGCTATGAGGAGATTGTACAACATGCACTTAAAGTAGAGATATATATTGTAGAATATCATGGGTAGGATTGTGATAAGAAGTAGAAATTGGAATTTAATTTTGGTGGTTCGATAGATAAATCCAACGGTGCTAAAAAATTCCAGCACCCCACTTGTCAAAAGTGTAGAAAGAAGAACCCTGTAAATTTCCTGAAGGGGATGGGGAAATTCTTTAGGTGTATGAGGGAAGGGAACCTAGCTAGAAATTACTGGTAATAAAAACTTGTTACTATGATAGAGGAAAGGAATGCTCCATTCGATCATAAAATAATTGTTCATTGCTATAACTATAAAGAGCCATGACACTTCGCGAACCAGTTCCCTAAGACAAGGGTTTTTGGAGGCAACCAAAAACATCCAAGGCAGTAAGGGCGAAATTTTTCCATCACTATCACCGAAGTGAATCCCGACAATGAAGTGGTGACAGTTATGCTAGTTATTCATTCAAGAACAGGTAACATACTTTTTGATTCTGAATCTACAAATTCTTTTATATCCTAAAAGTTTAGTAGAATAATCCAAACACCGCCACAAATAATTGAAGTAGAGATGTCAGTGAAAATGATAAATGGGGTGATTATAGAATACCATGAATATGACTCCTAACCTATCACAATTTGTGGTTTGAAATTTCCATAGATCCACATCATACTTCCCATGATAGAATTTGATGCAATTTTTGGAATGGATTGGATTTCCCTATATAGAGCCAACAAAAATTTCCACGAGACGGAAATCACTCTTTTTTATGGTGAATCAACCCCTGATTCTATACAAGTGCAAGGAGGAGGATGAATCTTATTTAGCACCATCATCTCAAGAATGGATATTACTTCCCTATGAGAACGTGTATCTTACTCAGATGATCAATTCAAAGGAAGGAACCATCCTCGAAGACATGCCTATTATGAGGGAATTCGCTGATATGTTTCCTGAGGAATTGCCTGATCTTCCTTCAAGAAGAGATATTGAATTCTCGATTGATATTATACATGGATCATTGTCAATATCCAAGACTCTGTATAGAATGGATGTTGTGTAACTTTAGGATCTAAAGATACAACTAAAGAAGAATTTGAATAAAGAGTTTATACGCCCAAGTGTTTCACTATGGGGTGCATTAGTCCTCTTCGTCAAGAAAAAGGATGGGTCAATGCACCTTTGCATTGATTATCGTGAGCTCAACAAAATCACGATAAAGAACAAGTATCCTTTTCCATGAATTGATGGATTGTTCAATAAATTGCATGGAGAGAAATACTTATCCAAGGTGGATTTATGGTCGGGATATTACCATGTCAGGGTGAAGAAGGAGGATATCCCCAAGATTGCTTTTTGTACGAGGTATGGGCATTATGTGTTTATAATGATGTCATTCGGACTCACTAATGTTCCAGTAATATTCATGGACTTGATAAATAGAGTCTTTAGAGATTACCTCGACAAATTTTTGGTAGTCTTTATAGACAATATTCAAATATAGACCAAAACCAATGAGGATCACAAGAAGCATTTGAGCATTGTTCTAGGAGATCTTGAGAAAGGAGAAGCTCTATGCAAAGTACAAAAAGTATGAGTTTTGGTTGAAGGAAGTCTTATTGTTGGGGAATGTCATCACAAACAATGAGATATATGTGGATCCTTCGAAAACAAAAGAAATTGAGGGATGTATGAGGATGACATCTGTGATGGATATACATAGATTCTTAGGGTTACTGGATATTATCGTTGATTTGTGAAAAATTTCTCACGATTTTTAAAAGCTCTTACCAAGATAACATGAAAGGGAGTCAAGTTTTCTTGGAATCATGAATGTGAATAAAAAATTAGGGAGTTAAAGAAAAGGCATGTCACTACCCCTATAATCACACTACCCACAAGTGGTGAGCTTTTGGTAATCTTCAGTGATGCTTCAAAGATGGGCTTGAGCTGTGTGTTGATGCACAATGACAAAGTCATTTATTTTTCCTCAAGGCAGTTGAAAATTTATGAGAAAAACTATCCCACACATGATTTGAAGTTGGAAGCTATGATCTTTTCATTGAAAATTTGGCGGCATTATCTCTTTGTGGAGAAGTGTGAAATATATAAAGATCACAAAAGTCTCCAATATATATTCATATAGAAAGATTTGAATATGCATCAATGAAGATGGTTATAGATCATCAAGGATTACAACTGCTCAATCCATTACCACCCTGGGAAAGCGAACAAGGTGACAGATGCTCTAAGTAGAAATGACCCAACAATTATATCATATATGAGAATTGAAAAGGATCCAATCTTCTTAGATTTGATGAATATTGAAAAGAGAATCATAAAGAAGGGAACATCATCAATACTTTCACAAATTATTTTTCGACTGTCTCTTTTGGAAAGGTTAAATGATGCTCAAAATGATGATGTGATAATTAAGAAGAAAGTGGAAACTATCAAAAAATGGAAATCCTCAGAGTTTAATGTTAATGAAGAAGGAATTGTGAGATTTGGGTCAAGACTATGTGTTCCATAAAATTCGGAGTTAAAGAAAGATCTTTTGGACGATGCACATAGTTCGAATTTCTCCATTCATCCAGGAATCATAAAGATGTATTGAGATCTCTGAGAGAACTATTAGTGGGATAACACAAAGAAAGAGATCTCTAAATATACATCAAAGTGCCTAGTATGTCAGAAATTGAAGTATGAGAGGCATAAGTATAAGGGGATGATGCAACCATTACTCTTACCTATATGGAAATGGGAAAACATCACAATGGACTTTTTCACCAGACTTCCGAAGACATCCAAAAGAAACAATGCTATCTGGGTTTTTGTGGATCATCTTACAAATATTTCACACTTCATTGAAATTTGGGAGGATTTATCATTGGATCAATTATCAAATATATACATCAGAGAAGTGGGAAGGATGTATGGAGTATCACTATCGATTGTGTGTGATTGAGATCCAAGATTCACCTCTATGTTTTGGAAGAGTCTCTAATACGCTCTATACACTGAGTTGAACTTCAACATGACTTATCACCCTCAAACTGATGGACAATCTGAGCATACTATCTAGACACTTGAGGATATGTTGAGAGCTTGCTCAATGGACTTAAAAGGTGGGTAATACCAACATCTTCCTTTGGTGGAGTCCTCTTACAACAAAAATTTTCACTCAAGAATCCAAATGTCTCCTTATGAATCCCTTTATGGGAAGAGGTGTAGAATAATGACATATTGGGATGAAGTTAGAGAATAAAAACTTCTAGGCCTAGAAATGGTCAATGGGATGGTGGAGAAGGTTAAGACTATCCACCAACACATCAAATCTTCCCAAAGTTGATAAAAGAATTGTGTATAAAATCGTCAATGAGACCTAGAGTTTGATGTTGGAGTCATGATATTCCTCCATATATCTCAATAGAAGAGAGTTATGATATTTGGGAAGAAGGGAAATCTTATTTCAAGGTACATAGACCCTTTTATATTCTTAATCACATCGGAGTAGTGAGATATTGACTTGCACTCCCACTGAACCTATCTCAAGTACATGATGTATTCTATGTATCACTCTTGAGGAAGTACATACTTGACCCATAACATGTAATCAATCCAGAGTTGGTACCATTGGAGAATGACCTCTAATATGAGGAGAATCCAGTGAAGATCTTTGATCATAAAGAGAATGTTCTACGAAATAAGAAAATACCCCTCGTCAAAGTGTTGTGAAGGAACCACAAGTCTGAAGAAGTGATGTGGGAACCACAGGAAGTGATGAGGTAGAGTTACCCTCGTCTTTTTTATTTTGGGAAAAGGAAATTTTGAAGGTGAAATTTCTTAAGGGGGGAAGGTTGTAACGAGCCGAATAGTTATGAATAAAATTCCTTTTCTTTTAATTAAATGTATTATGGATATAGAAAAACGTGAACTAATTTTTTATTATTATATCCAATTGGATTTAAATGACCGTTAAGTATCCTTACCATTGATAATATAACTATTGAATAGTGATCACATGACTAGTATAAATATAGAGTTTTAAAAAATTCTTTTGACACAAATAAAGGAAGTAATGACCTCAACCAGTAGGATCGTACCCTATGAAGCCCATTTATCAGAGCTTCTGAGGGAGATATAATTTATGGTCATTGCCCTAGACCAAACCCAAGCTGAGATCTAAAAACTTAAGCATGAGAGAAACTTTTTATGGGAGAAGTTCAATCTCATCGAGATCACGACCCAAACCATGTTCACCGAATGGCTCCAAGAAAGCCCCACTATCGCACACCTTACTCTTATGACATATGCTGGTGTAATAAATGGATATGTAACAAGAACCTAACATTATGATTATGTTCATTATTTTTTTATAGAATAATGAATATACTTTCATTCTATTATTATTACTTTGTAAATGATTTGTAAAGCACAAATAGTATTTTTTTTATTAATATTCAAATTCAATTAAGAAATCTATTTTGATGAATTAATAGATTTTTAAATTAAAAAATATTTTAATAAATTATTATTATTAAATTATTTTTATTAAATATAAATTATTGTGTAATTTTTATGAAGTCAAATGTAATTTTTATTAAGGTTTGAAAACTATTTTTGTCAAAACCCATCAAATTTCAATAAATGTCAATTTTTATTTTAAAAGTGAAAATTCACATATTTAGAAAATTATTTAGATAAAATAAATATTATTTTTGGAATTAGGATGTTGAAATTACCCAACGGTGAATTTTTTATAATTTTCTGAGATTGTCGGATTTTTGGGTAAAAATTAAATACCATATAAATATATAGTATGTTTTATGACATCATAATAACCTAATAGTGATTTAATAAAATACTATAAAATGTATATTCATCCAACTATATGTTTTTTTATTTAAAATAATTCTATTTCAGGTTTATTTGATTTATTTTATAAAGCCTTAGTTAATCCTCCAAGACATATAAAATATTTTAAGATTTTAAAATCATTTTCTTGAAAGTGCGATCCACCTCCACATAAGCAAGGGAAATATTTTAATATATTCAAACCTTAGATTTATAAAATAATGTATACCACTCCTCTTTTCCATAAACCAATGGAAAAAACCATGGGATGGTTTGTGGTTTTGAATATTTTAGCGTGTAGTGTCCAAAACCAAAATAATAATGAATTCCCCCATCTTTCCTATATAAACCCACCCAATGCATTGAGTAATGTTTAGTATCATGATACATCATGTTGGGACATAGTTTTACCTGATTCCTTTATAAGACTTTTTTCCACAATGTTGGGACAAAGGTTTACCTGATTCCTTTATGTTAATGATGCAGTGTTTTGAGTTATTTTCACATTTACATGTTATGATAATCATGATATATCATGCCTTTATGTTCTTGTTCATCTTATGATCCATTGATATTCCTATAGACTAACAATTATTTTATTCTTCATGTTTTTCCTTGTTTACTCCCTTATTGGTCTTTATAGCTCACCCCTTTTCTATGTACATCCTCAGGTTATCTCATGCAATGCTATGTACGAAAGGAATGTTATAGTCATGTAAAATAAGTTTTCAATAAAGATATGTATTTCATGTTTTAAATTGTTATGTAATGTTACTAATCCCCAAAGTAACTATACCTCTCTATCTTATGAGTTATATTAAGTGCAATTTTATGTGGTAAATCAGGTTTAAATATGAAATTAAGAGAAGAGTTGTTATAAGATTTCCATTAATCAGGACGATTGGGGGAAAATATTATAGTGTAAGGAAATCGCAACAAAGTTTAATTTTCTATTATGGTGCATTGGAAACTGATATTTTCTAACTGATGATAACATCTTTTGTCTTGGGATTAATATGGCATCGAAGTTTTACTGTTGTAAGTGGCCTCAAATTGAAACCTTGTATCATTTGTTTTTTTAAGGGGATTGGGCTCATATGGTGCGACGTTCTTTCAGGGGTTTTACTGGTATAACTTTTTCTAAGGCCCCTTATTTATTGTTTTGGAGCTTGCGGTTCCAAGGATCCAGTAATAAATCTAAAGTTAAGGCATGGACCATCATTATTGCAACCAGATGTTGGTGTTTATGGAAAATAAGGAATGAAGCTCATCATGAGGGCAGATCAAGCTCCATTATAAGAATCTATCACTATGCCATGTTTATTCTGATCAATCTTATTTGACTATGCAAGGATTGCACTGATTCCCCATCCTTGCAACCATTTTTTAATGTCAATCATACTCATAATAGTCTAGGAAATGTTAATCTTGGGAAATAGACCGAATAACATCCTCATAATTTGGGCTTCAAAATGAATAGAGATGGATCGTGTAACCTGGGTTACATGCGTGGAGGGGGTGTCATTAGGAATCCCTAAGGATCTATTATGTTGGTGTTCTTAATGCACCTCAGACCTAGAGATTCTATTCAAGTATAGGCTTTATCTCTGCTTAATGGTCTCATCATCCATAGGAAAAGGAACCTCATTCTCAGTGCCATCAAGACAGATTCGCTTATGGTCTTTAACGCTCTCCTTGGGCACGATCTCACTCCTTGGAAAATTGAACACACTATTCACATATGCAAAATGATTATGTCTAATAACATAAAGGTTCTTCATGTCTAGCATAAAGTAAATGTAGTGGAGGAATTTCTGGCTTCAAATGTTAACTATGATAAGTAGGTTACATACTTCTCAGGCCTTGGTTCACTCCCTAAAGAGGGGGAAAAGCTGGTCTCAGCGGATGACTTAGGACTCCACTACAGGTAGCCTTAATTCCAGGTGTAGAGAAACTTTGGTTTTATTCTTCTGTATGAAGTTTTTTTAACTGACATATACTTTTGTATACTCTTTTGAATAATTTTAAAAATAGTTTCCAGTCAAGGCTATATCAACCTCTGATGGAAATTCCCCAGTTGTGTGTCACTGATTAATTCTGGAGGCCTTTGGCTAGAACCCTATAGTTCATTAAGAATTTGGATACACTACAGATCGTCTACATATCAAGGAAAGCATACCATATAAAGGATATGATAAATATTGACAAAACTTCTACAAGTATCCATGGTTCCCATATGAGTTGCAGACCATCAGAGGCATGGGGAAGAATCACTTTGTTAGTCATATTTAGCCACACAGATAACATGTGAAGCCACCTTCCACTGATAATGGTGCAGGATGGGATCATTGAGAAGAAACACCACCATTTCCCCTATAAAAATAATTTTTCTTCCTCTTACACTTGAATGGACCACTAGAGCTACTACTTGAGGGAAGATAAATTCTAGTCAATCATGTCTTATCTATTAGGTCAAGGTCAATAAAAAACTAATTTATATCAATTTATAGTCCATACTAGAAAAAATACATTATCAGCACTAAAAAGGATTTCTTGTTAGAATCACCATTAAAAGGGGTAAATTTTATCAGTTCCAGAAAAACACTAATAAAGGGCCATTTGATCAATTCTATAAATAACACTAATAAAGGCTATACTACTACTGTGTGTTGTTAAAATTATGGAACACTACTACAACAAATACAAGTATATGGAAAATTCATAATTTAATTGAAATAAAAATTAAATCATAAATACAAGAAAATCACTATATTATAGACATTTCAAACATTGTTTTGTACAATTATATTATCAAGTACAATTTATCACAAACATTCAAAAACATCAATGGTTTCATTGTGTTTGGCACCCAACCCCCTCTCAAAAAACCCTATCTTAATATCAGTTTCTAAACAAACCACCACAAATCAAGAAAAATAATCCACCTATATATGAAAACAATTCTTATGTTAGTAATACTATAAAGTAATAAATTAAACATAAATATGAAATGATACATTAATAAAATGCCATTTTTAAACTAAAACTACACAATTTGAGTAATATCAGTCACACCATGTATTGGATTGAGGTGCGAATAATTTATACGCATCAAAAATGGATTATGGATTGTTTTTGTAGAGTATGAAAATAATATAAATGTGTTTTATCATTTTTTAGTATGTAACATGTTTTTGAACTAAAATGTCATTTTTAACCCAAAACACACAGTGTGAGTTATACCTGACACACCTGCTATTAGATTAAGGGGCAGCTAATTCCAACATGTCACCAATTACTTATGGATCATTTCCCTAAAGTATAAAAACAATAAGAATGTTTTTTTATTGGTTTTGATTATGTGACATTTTTTTTGAACTAAAATATTAATTTAAAATAAAAATACACACTTTGAGTCATGTCAGTCACACAACGTGTCAGATTGATGTAAAATTGATTTATACATGTAACAAATTACTTAAGGATAATTTTTATATAAAGTATAAAAATAACTTGAATGTTTTTTCTCATTTTTGATCATTTCAAGTTCCTTTTTTACTAAAATGTCATTTTAAAATAAAAACACGAACTTTGAGCCATATCAGTCATAGTATGTATCAGTTTAATGTGAGACCGATTCTTACACATAAAAATGACATATGAATCAATTTCTTAAAGTATCAAGACATTTCGAGAATTTTTTCTTAGTTTTTGGTGAGTGAAATACATTTTAAACTAAAATGTCAATTTAAATCTAATAACAGACACTTTGAGTCATATTGGGAACACCGTCTATTGGATTGAGGTGAGGCTAACTCCTATAAATAAAAAATGATTTATATATCGTTTTCCTAAAGTATCAAAATAATATAAATCTTTTTACTCATTTTTGAGTATGTTTATTGTGTTTTGAACTAAACTGTCAATTTTCAATAAAAACACACTTTGAGTCATGCAAGTCACATCATGCATCAGATTGGCATGCAGTTGATTCCTGAACATCACAAATGACTTATGGATCATTTTACTAAAGTTTTATGACAATCCAAATGTGTTTTATTAGTTTTGAGTATGTCATGTGCCATTTTTATTGAAATGTAAATTTAAATAGAAAACATGCACTTTGAGTCATACTGGTCACATCATGTGTCAGTTTGATGTGAAACTAATTCCTACTAATCAAAATTTTCTTATGAATAGTTTTACTAAAGTATCAATAAAATACAAGAACATTTTATTAGTTTTCTATGAGTGTTACATGTTTTGAACTAAAATATCAATTTTAAATTGATAAAATACACTTTGAGTCATATCAGACACACTGTGTACCAGATTGAGGTGCATCTGATTCTTTCATGTTAATAACAACTTATGGATAATTTTCCTAAAGTATCAAAAAAATCCAAATGTTTTTCCTCAGTTTTGAGTATGTGACATGTGTTTAAACTAAAATTTCAATTTAAAATAAAAAAACACTTTGAGCCATATCAGTCACACTATGCCTTGGATTAATGTGTGATTGATTCCTATACATCACAAATTAATTATGGATTATTTTCCAAATGTAGAAAAACAATCTAAATACATTTTATCAGTTTTAAGTATGTCACATGTATTTTTTACTAAACTTTCAATTTAAACTGAATACACACACTTTGGGTCATACTAGTCATATCATGTGTTATTTTGACATAAGACTGATTCTTACACATCAAGAATGACTTTTGAATTATTTTCCTAAAGTATCAAGACAATTCAACCACTTTTTCTCTATCTTAAATGAGTGACACACATTTTGAACTAAAATATCAATTTTAAATTGATAATAGACACTTTGAGTCATACTGGACACATAGTGTATCATATTGAGGTCCAGATGATTTCTATATATCAAAAATGACTTATAGATTATTGTCATAAACTATCAAAACAATACAAATTATTTTTATAAGTTTTGAGTATGTGATGTGTGTTTTGAACTAAAATGTAAATTTTAAATTGAAAACATTCACTTTAAGTCATACCATACACATTTTGTATCAGATTTATGTGAGGTTGATTCCTACATGTCAAATATGAAATATGGATCATTTTCTTAAAGTGAAAAAACAATCTAAATATGTTTTCTTAGTTTTGAGTATGTGATGAGTTTTTTAAACTAAAATATAAATTATAAACTAAAAACATACACTATGAGTCATACTGAGGAAACTGTGTATTGGATTTAGGTGCAGTTGATTAACATGTGGATGATTCCTATAATATTCAAGACAATTCTCATGATAGATCTTTTGGGAAGCCATACTTTTCCACTCAACTATTTCAAAATCTCTTAGTAGATTCATCCTTATGATTCACCTCACATTTTAGGTAGCATGAAGTTTCCTCTTCCATCTCAAAGGAAAATTCTCCCTCTTATATAGCTTGTTGCAAATAGTTTATAAGAAAGTATTACTTACCAAAAGATTTGTGAAGAATAAAATAAGTATTAGATAAAAATGATAAGAAAATTAACTTAAAATATGAGACAAAATGATAACAAAATTAATTGAATAATTATTAGGAATTCACATTTTCATGATATCTGTATACATTATTAAACCATTTACCTATCACCATTATCTCAGTTGTAGCCTAGAATTCCAATCCCTCATGACCACAAGAATCTTTGAGCATGTTACTAACTCTATCATATCAGGCACACTATGCATTGGATTGAGGTGTAGATGATTCATACATGTCACAAATGACTTATTTTTTCCCCAAAGAATCAAAAAAATATGAATTTTTTTTTATTGATTTTGAGTATATAACATTTGTTTTGAACTAAAATTTAAATTTAAAACCAAAAAAATAAACTTTGAGTCATAGTGGGTATACCTTGTATCAGAATGAGGTAAGGTTGATTCATACACATCACACTAAGTATTTTTAATCTCCAATACATTCAACATTTAGGGTTATCTAATAGTATTTTTGTTTTATAAACTAGAATATTGAATGCATTATATAATAAAAAAATAAAATTTCAACATTGTGAGTGAATCATCATTATTGAGTGCATGATCATAGTACATGAGTGTATCATTGTTACTGAAGACTTTATCTATAATTTTTTTCACTGGTCATTTTGTTCTATTAATAGATCACAAAATATTAAAAAAATATAGAAGAATTAATTTCTTCATGATATTTGTAAAAATTATAAAAATAAGTATCAGATAAAACTGATAAATAAATTAACTAAATAATTAAATAAAAAATAAAAAAATTAACTAAAGTAGTAGGAATTAACCTATACATGATGTCTGTATACATTCTGATGCAATGTATTATTCCCATAAGCTTCTAAACAAATCTATTTCCTATTTTGAATATAATGATCGTTGATAGTCTTGGTAGTACTAGAAAAATATAAATAGAAAAGGATTAATAAATATTATAAATGAAGTTGTAATTATAATTGGAAATACCTCTATAGGGATGCTAGTTTGTTTATGGAATATAATATCTTTCATAAATTTTCAGACATAACTGCCACGGTCTTTTCTATTAGTTTCTTAGGCACTTCAAAAAAATTGATAAAAATAATTAATTTTTTTATTTATTTTTTGATAGAGAAATTTTATTGTGTATACCATAATACTTATCTGGTTTTAGAATTCGATTGGATTTTTGTGCTCATGGACTATCCTCATTCCATGATTTTGATGATATTTAAACACCTCCCTATCATAATATAATTTTCATTTAAATATAATATAATTTTATTTGTAAAATCTCACATGTAGTGTATTACAAATTGATAAACATTATCACGTGTTGTAGGTTTTTTGGGTATCCCTGTATTCAATCCAAAAATTAAATCATTGGGGCATTCAATTTGATTAAAATGAGTAACCAATGATTCATAATAAAAGAATATGTTATGAAAGGAATGAAATATATATTTTATATGATTAGATTGTAAAGTTTCACCCCTATATTTTGGGTATTTAGAAGACTATATCGTCTATAAGTTTGATTTCAAACCTTACAGCTAGTTTGTCCACAATTTCTCCATATTTCTTTGGTTCTAATGATAATAGTTGTGTATAATTGATGCGAGGACTAATGAGTCCAAATTTATATTCATAGGATTTACCTTAAAATAGTATTGATATATACACCTGCAAAAAATATGAAGAGTATATAGTCATAATTAACATAGTAGGTCAGCTATTGGAAAACAAAGTCCTAAAAACACACCTCATGTATACATTTATAACTGTGACTCCTAGACATTCATGCTTGAGGACTTTATTTACATTTTAAAGACCAATATAGTCTGTAATAGAATCTCCATACATCTATTCTTCAAAATCAATTATGGTCATATCACCACTTTTTAACATTATATCTGTATAAACCTTTAATGTTAGTGAATGCAAAAGGAGAATAGGTGGGGTAAAAGAACTTTATGAATATCTTTTTGATTAGTTGGTTGATCTTATAGATCATTTTGGTTTTTCCTTCCATTTCACCCCTTACTTTTCTCTATCTGTAATAACATGCATCGGTTTAGGTAATTTTTCATTAATTGTTAAATGTTTTTATAGAAAAATAAATTTTAAAGGAATAACTCCTTGTAAGAATGTATTTTTACAAGATAAAACAACTATGCTACAAAAGTTTCGATAGAAAGGTCGATCATATGAATATCCACATCCTCAAGTGGAATAGGTATCTTGGTGATCAGATCATGAGATATGTGAATCCTCACTCTCACATGACCTATTGGAAGTTTTTTATATAGAATATCTCTTTGGATATTGTTCATGGTACCCCTCGCAACAAGGTGATGGGTGGGTGCTGATCAATATAAATAACAATAATTTTCACCCTATAGAATATCATTACAAGAAAGGTATTAGTGTCTTCCTAATTCAAAATTCACATAAATAACTATCAAAAATTTTATTATCTCTTCTAAGATATCCCTTTGATGGGAATGGCTCACCTCAAAGCTAGTGAGGGTGGGGGTCTTCATGTAGTGGTTTTTATTGTGTTTTTTTCTCTTTGATCCCTTCCCATAAGAATTTCTAACTTAGAGTTCCATTGTGTTTTTTTCTCTTTGATTCCTTCCCATAAGAATTTCTAACTTAGAGTTCCAATTAAGTTTTTATTATAGAGGAGATAATTGTGCATGTATATCTTCCATTTTCTTATATTTATCCCCTATTCATTTTTTTCTCAAAATATATTCAGGGTGAAATCCCAAAACCAGCACCTATGGCACTGCAATACTATTCTGGACACTTTAAGGCCACTGATAGTAGTTTTCATTAGGTGAAACTAATTATTATTCATGTGTCTAATTCATATAAAAAAATATAGTAAAATAAGTAATCATTATTATGTAACAACGGTTTAAATAAAAACATTTTTTATTATGTCATACATAAACATTCTTCTGATAATTTTTGTGTGTTTTCATCTATTATTATCTCGTATTTATTTACACAATAATCCTTCCATAGAACATGAAATGTGATAAAAGTGACTTTGGATTTTGGATCATAAAAATGCATATAAATAAAAGAACATAATTATGTTTTTTGTTTCATTACACATTAAAGTATTATTACTATATATTTAAAATACATACAATTTTTTTCAAGTGAGGTGTACCTCATCAATTCTTTACAATATGAGTATGTTGGTTTTGCTACATGTTTCTTATTTTCATCACTAATTTTTTGTTTTATAAATTATCAATTATTAATCAAAGTGATTAATACACATATTTTTAATCAATGTATTACCAATAAAAATGCAACAAAAAAATGTTTCTAATCAAGGTGACCAATAAACACATTCCATGTTTTTTGGTTTATTAGGTGTGCATACATCTGTGGTGGGTGTGGGTTTGTTTTCCATTTCGTATCTTTGAGTTGACACTTCATAAAAGTTTTCTAGGATCCTCTATGGTCCTTTCTAACAAGAATTAATACAAATTCAATTTGATATTCATCTACTATAAATACACTCTACAAGATATAATGAAGAGTAAATCAATATTTCATTACTTTTTTTAGTAAAATAAATAAATATATCATAATGTTACCATAATATCTTCCCAAATCAGCTTCTCAAGCATGTGAACAACATTGTAAAATGAATCCAAATTAATTGTAATATGAATTCAAGTGGTGATATCAATGTAACTATTGAGCATGTCTTTGTTGGGGTTAACATGTTGGCCACTTTCATTCCATCTAACCTCAAATCTAATTCCTTTGTCTCTCACCTTAATAGTTTTTATTAACATTGTCATGCTATGACACTCCTATTGTTTATAGGACACATGTTATTCATTTTATACCATTTACTCGGCTTCAAAATCACCAATATGGTGTTCCTCTAGATTGGTAACATCAGAATGTGCAAAAGCTTGTTGTTCCTCTCCATTGGGAGAATCAACATGTTGAGAAACCTGTTGTTCCTTAAGATTGGGAGTATCATTACGTGAATAATTCATTATCTACATAAGTGGTTGAATGTTTTATTTAGATTACATAAATTAAATAGTGTACAAATAATAATATGAGGCAACACAATGCATATTACAAAAAATATATAACCTGATTATTGAAATCTATTTTTTAAAATGTTGAAGGGATTTAACCCCTCTATTGAGTATCCAAATCCTCTCATTGTGGTCTCTTCTGACATACAATACCCCGACTACTTTGGGACCACTACAAAATGATTGCAACATCCTAATGAAGGGTCATCCTTAGTTGAATCGACATCTGAACCTTCAGTGTTTTTTTATAGCAGAACAATTGACCACTTTCAGTTTGTAGGATCTGGAATATAAAGTACTTGTACCTACAATTATTCAATTATAAAATATTCAACTTTATACCCTTCCTTACTAAAATCCATTTTTCTGAATCCCAATTCATCTATTTTAACTACACTCTTATTTTCATCCCACTTTCATTGAAAATTAATCACTTAGAATTTTATATAATACAACTCCCATATTTGTTTGATGATTCCAAAGTACAACATATTCACATATATTGGATTTTTTTCCTTGGTACCTGATACATGCTTCACATCAGGAACAAGTGTAACTCTACTATTTTACATGGTACTTCATCCATCATGCTAATTTGTATAGAACCTATAATCATAAATTATATAACCATTATAAGATAATACATTCACACTCAGTCCTCTAGTTATCAATTGAATTCATTCTGAAATTTAATCCATATTGTTTGTTGAATCCTTAAAAATATGGTATTGAAATCATCCTATAAATTATTGATTATGTATATTTGATATCCAACTTTCATCTCTTGATGGATTCAAATGCCTAATAGTCTCATTGTTAGTTTCAACATATGGTGAAACATCAAAACTATTATGAAAAAAATAAAGGTGATCCTTCTCCAACTTTATAATAGTAATTTTGAAAATATCTATTCAAGAAATTACTTCACCCACAAGCTTCCCAGTGTGACAATATTTTAGTAGACCAATTCCTTCCTCATCAAATAGGTAGTCAGTATGTAGTTCAAGGGCTTCCTCAACAACATATCAATATGAAATAAAACCTTTTGATCAACTTTTATTTTTTACATACCTATTCAAAATCTTCATATTACCATTAAATGGGGTATATCTATCTATAATGTAAGGGACCACATAATTGAATCTTTCTTACCAAGTGAACTATCAAGTGAAACCTCATATCAAATAATGTTAGTGGGAAGAACATATCTAATTCACATAATGTGAAAGTAATTTCTTTTTCCATATTTGGAAATTTTGATAAGTTTATAAATTTAATACATATAGCTTTTAAAAAGAAATAGAGCTTAGTTAATGTATGATGGACATTCTTGGAAAAATGCAATGTTAAGCTACATGCATTAAATCTTGCATCAAAATATGTCAGTCATGCGATATCAAACTCTTTAAATTTAAATCATTCATTGACACAATATTATTAAGATTCCATGAATACCCCTTTGAAACCTTTACATAATTCAAGAATTTTCAAAACTAATATCTCTCTTTCCTAGAAATATTGCAAGTAGTTGGACAAAGAAAAGTTTGTTTTTCACTCTCCACTAGCGGTAACTCTTCATGTATCCCTGTGTCAATCATGTAAGATATATCCTTAATTCTATCCTTTATTTTTCTAAGTACATTTAGTAATGTTCCAATAACACTATCACATACATTTTTCCACATTCATAACATCAATAAAATTCATGATGTACAAACAATTCCAGTATCATAATTTAAAAAAACGATCTCTTTTGCCAACTGATTTTTGTAAGGTTTTTCAAAAAAGACTTATCAAAAGAAATTTCCATATCTTTTACTTTATAAAATAGTTGATCACCTAATTTTGGAGATGGTGTTATACCTTCTTCTGAAGTATCATATGATTATGTCTTCCAAGATCAGTATTTATATCATTAGGGTAGAAATTAGCGATGTCCTAGAAACATAGTCTTAGATGAATGTTTTGACCTAATTAACTATATATATTTTTCACAAATGGGACACCCTTGAGTTCATTTAATGTTATATCCTAAAAATTTTCTATAAGAATTAAATTCATTTATCATCTCATACAATATGTCTCTCAATGTGGAATCTTCATTTATGTAATAATCATATAATGTAATACCTGAATTCCACAATAATTTCAAATCTTTGATCAATGGATCCAGATAAATATCAATATCATTACCCAGTTGTTTTGGTATTGATATAAGCAGAGATAACATAATGTATTTTTACTTCATGAATATCCATGGTGGAGAGTTATAATTTATCAATATAATCAGCCATGTACTATGAGTGCTACTATGAAAACTAAAAAGATTCGCTCCATCTGTAGATTGCACTAGATGAAGGTTTCTCATCTCATTTCCAAATTCAAGATAACCATGATAAATTTTCTTCTAATAAGGAGAGTCTTTTAGGTGATGAGTTTTCCCATATTTAATTATTATATCTATGTGCTGCATCAATTTCCTTTCAGTCTTCACACTTCTATATAGGTTCCTAAACTTTTTAATGATTGGAAATTACGATACAAATTTCATAGGACCTGATTTATCTTTCTTGTATCAAGACACACCAAACTTTGGGTATTTTTAAGTGATTTTTGGACCTTGATAAATATTATACAGTCTTTTGGATAGGCATGTAATATTTCAGAAATTATACCCATTGAATATAGAATTCATTTGACCTCATATGTTCTGAAAGGAAGCTCATTATCTTTAGGGATCATTTCATTCAATAGTGTAATTAGTTTAGTAAAATATGAGTCACTCCATCTGTTTCTAGCTTTTATATTATATAGATTCAGTATGACTGAAAATGATGTATATTTAGTACAACCACCAAAAAATGGTGACCTTAAATAACTCTTAAACTTCCAAATTTTTTTTGGAAAATCATGATGTTCATATTAAACTATCATTATCATTTTCTCAATACAATCTTCATCATTATTCACACCTATAATCATATTCTTGATACAATATTCTTCATTGTTCACATTTGTAATCATATCAGATGATCCATAAAATGTAGTGTTATCATAATCACTAGCTACATTCAATTTTACCCTTGTTTATTACAACATTTACAATTTCTATCTATTCTATAACAGATCAAGTGTTCTTCCAACTCTTCCATAATAATTAGTCTTAAATAAAAACAATGTAAACACACAAAAAAAGGTTTGAGAAGGGTTTTTTAAAACTTTGTGAATTCTTTCACTCCATATTCATACTCCTTTTTCATATGATTAGAATCCATATATTTTCAATTCCTATCCATGCTATTTGATTTAGTGAAATTAATATTCAAAAAATAAATAAATACAAAAAAATTATATGCTTAGAACCCATAAAAGTTCATTCTTAAGGAATAATTTAATCTACATGAATCCATTTTTCTAAGATAATAAGTGTTTAATGATGCATATTGATATTTGTTTTAGTGGTGGAAATAATTGAAGGAAAGAAATGTGAAATTTATATAAATTTATAAAGAATCTAATTTCATCTATTGAAAAACACAGAGATCAATGATGGTTTTTATAACTTTTTTAGGTGTGAGTAATATATGAGGGAGGTGTTGATGTTTATTCATTTCTTCACTTGGTACGTTCCAGGTCAAGTGGTGTTTCAGTGACAAGATATGTGGGTTCCAAAGTTTAGCTTTTGTCAAATGATGAAAACATTGATAGGGCCTAATCAAAAGGTCTTGAGAACCCAAAATTTTAAGAAACTCTTGAATTTGAATCCAATGAACTAGAATTCTCAAGATAAGGTTCTCAAGCTAATAGAAAACAAAACTCAGACATGGTGGAACCAACAAAGAGAATCAACATTGAAAAAATGCCAGATTCTAAACTAGGAACAAGGATTAAACAAGAAAAAACTAGATATGTGTGTCTTGAATTTTGGTCTTAATTCCACTTTAAGGAATGAAAGGTTGTCTTTGTAGAGATTTAAAGAGAGTTCTTGGAGTTTCTATAAGTGAGATTGGGGTTTAAATAAAACTATGTCTCTATCTCAATGGGATAAACCAATAAAGTCAAATGGAAAAGAAGATCAAGATATTGATGACTTAAAGAGATCCAATGGTTGTTTGGAAGAATGAAAGTGGGGGAAAAGTGCAAGAATGAATTGAAAATAAATACTCACCTACTAATTGGAACTGAGGTTGAAATGAATATGGAAAGATTCCTCAATGGGATCAGTAGGGGAAGAAACTACTATGAGTAAAAATTTACAGAATTGTGACACAAAGAATGAAAAAATTGACAAATTAACTTATTTAAATAATACATTTTTATTAGCTTTTTTATTAACAAATGAAACATTAATAATTTTAATTTAATATGTCAATATAATTTCTAGACAATAAAATTAGATGAACTTTAAAATAAGAAAAATATATTAATACAAATATTAAAATTTTAAAAAACTTAATCAAAAGTGATTTCAAATATTCATTAAAATCATTTATATAATCCATATAACTATTTATTCTAAAATATAATGTTTTAATTTATGAATTATAATTATTATAAATTAATTTATAAACCTTCAAATGTTAACAACTCAAAATTATTTACATAAAATGTTTAAAATATTTACACACAAATTATTTACATACAAATAATTAAAATTATTTATAAATTACATTGAATTTATAAAAATAATTATTTACAATGGTCTGAAAAGAGGGATAAATACAATAAAAATCCTACAAAATAATAGGAAATAATTCAGCAAGACTAAAACCCAAGGCCTTACCAAGACCCTTATCACTAAATTGGGTTCATGATAAGGGTAGAGGTTTGATTAAATAAAATATGGATAGGGATAATATAGTATATTTGAAAATAAGAGAATTGTTGCATTCGTTTCCTTACAAATCACCCTGATTTTGGGATGATTTGAAATCTTCAATCAGGGAGAAATTGATTTCACCCAATTTCTATCTGAATTATTTTCTCTTTGTCCAATATAACCTTACAAAATAGGTTAGATGAGTTCAAATCACTCCATTTGGTTTCTTTTCTCTCCAAATCACCATTGCAAAACAACCAAGCTCATGAAAAAAAATCTCATGGAGTTTGGATCACACTATGATGTTCTCATTCATGTTGTAACCCAGCTAACAAAATAAATCCATTTTGAAGGCTTTAGAAAGTTTGATGACCATAATTAATTAAAGTGAAGGTTGAAGGACATGAAGGATATGAGCATGCAGATCGAGTGATGTAGTATCTATTCAAGAAGAGTTGAAATAATCACACACCTTAGCTTTTGAGAGGATCAATTCGTCTAAGAAGTTCGAGGAAGATCGACGGTAGAGGTTGACTTATAAGGGAGCTTGAATAATGTAAGGAATAAATTTCTATTGGAGTTAAAATTTTTAAGACCATGAGAGGTTTTATCAATGCTTTCCAAAAAACATAGATAAGGATTGGTTTTATCAGTGCTGATAAAACCTATCTTTATCAACATTATAATTATAAAAACAAATAAATATAGTTTTTATCAGCACTTTTATAAGCGTCGATAAAAGTGGCTTAACATAAAATACAAAAAATAAATGATTATACGTTAAATGTGGATAAATTATAAAAAGGGTAAAAAATATATGACATTATTTATGTATATATAATATTAAATTAATGTTAAAAATAAGTAAATTTGAATAACTAAAAATGAATATACTTTAAAAATATTAAAACAAATGGATAAGTTTTATTAATTTTATAAATTATTAATAAAATTAAAAATGAATATATTTTAAAATGATACATATTAAAAATATTAAAACAAAGTAAACATATATAAAAAATAAATACGTAAGATTAATTACATAAATTTTAAAAATGTATGTACAAAATATAAAGAGAATATTAGAAAATGTTTTTAAATAAAAAAATTAAATAGATTTCAAACATATTAAAAATGTTATAACTTAATAAATAAAATGGAATGAATATTGATTATAAAAATGAAAAAAATATTATGAATATTTAAACTTAGTAAATAAATATTTATTATTTATAAGATTAATTACATTAATTAATTTTAAATACATAAAAAAATATAGAGAATAATAAAAAATGAATTTAAATATATTAATTATATAAATTTCAAACATTTTAATAATATTACAGCTTAATAAATTAAATAGAATAAATATTAATCATATTAATTAAACACATATTAGGAATATTAAAACATAGTAAATAATTATGTATAGATAAATAATAAAAAATGAATAAATCCCAATATAATAAATATTAATAAATATTATAAATGAATACATAATAATAAATTAAATAATAAAAAATTGAATAAATAAAAATAAATAAATTATTAAAAATTTAATAAAATTTAATTCGTAACATTTATAAGAATTACAAACACATAAAAAATAAATAAAAATTAATAAATAGATTATATAATTATATAAATAAAAAATATTAAAAATGAATTATATTGACTATAAAAAATAGTAATAATTAAATTGAATAAAATTAAATTAAATTAAATCAAATAAAATTAAATTAAATAAAATACATTTACATATATTCAAGATGAATAAATTAAAATAAATATATAATAAAAATGAATAAATATTAAAAATGAATACATTACAGAAAATACTAAAAATGGAGAGATATTAAGAATAAATAAATAATATTAAATCAATAAAAATCCATATGTGCACACATAAAAATACACATGAAGACATACATATGTACACACACACACATATATATACATACACACACACATACAGTTATTTTAACTTATTTAATATCAATATATATATATATATTAATAAATATATTCATTTATATATTATATAATTTTTTAAATAAAATATTAATATATTATATTTATTTTAATTATATACATATTTTGTAATTAATGTATATAAATATACTATTAAAAATTTTGACTAATATAAATTTGATAATTTCTTATAAGAATTTGTGAAAAAAATTAATATTTATTAAAAGTTTTATAAATCATATTTATATATTATATTTACACATATATACTTGTTATAATATAAATATTATTTAAAAATATATAAATATTTATATATGAATTAAACTACTCTCTCTGATCTTTATCAGTGCTAAATAAAAAGCACAGATAAAGGTGCAAATTTTATCAATGCTAAAAGAAGTGCTGATAAAGGGATGACTTTTATTAGAGCTATAAAAAAGAACTAAAAAAGGAATACCCTTTTATAAATTCTTTTTATACTGCTGATAAAAGTTAACTTTATCAATTCTTTTTACAGGCACTGATAAATGTTCCCCCTTTATTCGTGATTTTTTTCTAGTGCTGATAAATGTCACCACCAGATATTGTACAATCTATTGTAGTGAAAGGACTTATCCACCACTTTAGTATAGGTGGTAATCTTTAATATAAATACTTATGACCACATATCATCTTGAAGACCCATTTGAAACCTCTATTCCTTCATCTTCTCATTTGACACCACCTCATAAGAAACCATGGAGATATTAGTGAAGCGATTAGCATACACCATCAAAAACTAATATCCTTGATCAAGCTTGAGAAACTCTAGGGATTTTATCATGGTCATAGATTCTGAGGATAACTTCTCTGTGAAAATGTCCTTGATGTCCTTCCAATCCAATCCCTTATTCTTTTTTTCCAAGAAAATTGAGTCCCAACACATTCCACTCAAACCTTCCAGCTCGAAGATGGTAAAATTTACCTTGACTGAGTCAGGAGCCTTTAGGAATTAAAAAATCCTCTCAATATTTCCCAAACAATCTTTTACCTCTTAAGGTTCATTCATCCCTTGGAAGGATAGTGTCCACTAGAGAGGAAATCCCTGATTCTAAGTCATGTATTTATCCCTTTATGGTTCCACCTCTCAAGCTTGAATAGAGGTAGGTGTCACACCTTGGTCTATAGCTCGAACCATGTTCACCACCACTTCAATCAAATTCTAATCAACTAGATGGTTTCCCTACCATGGTTCTTTGGTAACACCCACATAAAAAAATTAGGAGTATTATAGGGGTCATGGTACTAAACATCAATAAAAAAAGAGACACAAACACAAGAGATAAAATAATCAATTCTGATTTAGTAAAAAAATTAACTTGAATTATTAAAAGACAAGAAAAGTAAAATTTGGATTACAACTCTTTAAATCCAAAAAAGATAATTCTTAACATCCCATGGTAACTTAAGCCTCATCACTATGATATATGGATAGGTACTTGCTCATAACATACCCCTTAAGTCCCTGCATTTTTGTCACCTGTATACCAAGACATCCAAAAAATGAATATCGATGATGTAAAATGAAAAAACAACAGTTTTTTTCATTTTTTCATGAACCAACCTAGATTACCCAAAACCATAATAACCTAAACTAGCCTCAAAATGGTCTGAAGTGTCTTCCTGATCCCCACGGGTTGGAAATAAGCACATGGGAATCAAGAACTACCTTTGGAAATAATTTTTCCAAAATAATAAAAAACAAAGTGATAAATAAAAAAGATATTTCAATATTCAAAAAAATACAATGGCTAAAAGGTACAATCATCAGGAAAAAAAGTTCCCAGATATATCAATAACTAAAGTACTCAAAGATGGAAAACCAAAATCCACGTGACATGATGTCACCTACAGAATCACACACCCTACTAACAAATGAACCCCTACCTCTTTACAACTTCTCAACCTTACCTTCTTCAAATATAATAAGATATAAATACACCCAAAGGTGTATACCGAGTATGGGAAAAATATCCTAGTAAGACCCCATAAACTTTTTCACAAGAATACTTTATGAAATAAACTAGTTATGCATAGATAATTGGAAACAAAGCAAGGGAAACAGTTTGACATAAAGAATGGATAAATAACCCCGTTCACAATATAGTAAATCATGATAATAAATAGGTTTTCCAAATAATTTTAGTGCACACACTTTATTACATTTCAAATATAACCAACAGATAAAACAAGCCCATGTATACAAAAAATTTCAAGTCATTTAGGATCCTCTTTACATTTTAGTGATCAGAAGGCCACCTATTGTGCACAATACCCTAGAAGAATAGGTCCAAAGGGTAATATGAGACTCTTGATAGTGGAACCTTTCTAAAACTTAGGAAACTTGGTTCACACCTTACCCTAGAGGAAAAAATCTTGGGGGAAAGAGTTAATCCTAAAGGATGACTCCCTTCCTCATCATGAATCACATCTGGGTTTAACACATAAAAATCACCCAAGGTAGTTTCATCTTTGAAACCATACAATTAATGCTTTCAAAACCATTTTCATAAACTATATAAAATGGTAAATATATTTTTGAAACTATATTCAAACCATTTCCTTTTATCAAAACATGTTTTAAGCCTTTAATCAATTTAAGAAATCCATTTGAAGAGAAAGAAATCAAGGTTCGCAAGATAAATCCATGTTATAAAAACACCTACCTTGAAACACTTGGAATTAACACTCCTATTAGTAAACAAAGATCCAGGATAAACCAAGGTCCATATAAAATGATAATGTATCCTAGAAAGTTAATTCTCAATTATAAATCTTAAAATCAATATAATCAAGAATAAAGAAGGCCAAAGAGAACAAATACCACCATAATTGTTGATCAACACTTCACAAAGGTTGAAGGCCCAATAAAGACTCCTCAATTTCACAATGGTTCTATGAATAATAATAATAATAATATCTAGAACCAAAAAAATCACATGATTTTTTTAGGGGGGTGGGTAGTGTTCTGTTCAACGACCAAAACACCAAATATTATTGAAAAGAGAATGAGTTACACAAGTCTGAAAGAAGAAATTTTGTTAACATCCCTAACATAGAGCGGGAGTAACACAGGAGGGAGATCATCCCTCCAAAGAAAAGAATGAGAAACACCCAAATTGGAAAGCCCATCAGCAATCTTATTAGCTTCCCAGTAGGTATGTGTGGCTATGAAGTTGATCTTAGAAATAGATTTCAAACAATCAATCCAGAGATCAGTGAGCGGCCAGGCAAGATGTATAGTGCCGCTCCAGATGGCCTGAATGACAATAGTGGAGCCACTCTCAATCCAGATGTTGTTCCAGTTTCAATGCTTGAAAAAAGATATGGCATGGATAAAACTCAGCATCTCAACTTCTAGTGAGAAAGCAAAGCCACAGGAACCATAAAAGCATCCAAGGGTCTAATCTAAATGATTCCTAAAGATAGCACCACAGCCCGCTGGACCAGGGTTGCCTTTCAAGGCACCATCTACATTTACTTTAATCCATCCGGTGGAAGGTGGCCACCAAAATACTTCAAAAGTATATTTAGGACGAGGATACCTTCCCTCCACTCCAATGTGACAAAGGATCCCAAAATCACGAACCGAGTTGCTGCATTGATCCTTTTGAATCGAAGTTGCTTCACGGATGGCCATGAGAATTCGCATTTTACCTGCATTAAGCTTGAATAAGTTGTTGTGAAAAATAAAATCATTTCTACCATACCAGATTTGATGGAGAAGCTCTGTGACCGTTGCAAGAAGAAGATTTTTAATCTATTGGGAGTCAGAAGTATCCAAGCACTATTTTATCTGCGAAGTAATGGAAGTATCTAGCAACCATCTGCATTTGAAGATGTCAAAAATATAATTCCAGAGAGCAGCTTTCGTATCACAAGAAAGGAAAATATGATTAATATCCTCACGATGTTGATTACACATGCGGCATTTGGAACAAAGGGTGAACCCAAAGGTTTGTAAACAGTTATCTGTGGGGATTCTATTATGCGCAATTCACCAAACTAAAGTAAACCTAGAAGGTTTTATCTAAGATTTATTAAAAAAAAATTATCCAGGATAAGTTATTGTCATCATTGATAAATAGATGATTGTAATAATTTTTAGAATCGATCATTCCATTGTGTGAGGCTTCCCAAATCAGAAGATCCTTCGTGGTAGTGAAGGGGTAGTTCTCCACAATTTGTTTAATATCCTTTGGAAGGTCAGGGTTAGTCATACTCATAATGTTCTTTATGGAATCGTTTTTCAGAGAGTGAGGGTGGTTGCTGCTCATCAAATAGGACAAGGGATCTCCAGTCCAGTTGTCAAACCAAAATCTTAAATTTGAGTCCTTGTTAACCATCCATATGGAATTATCCATAATAGAATTGAAGGAGTTTTTAATGGAAGTCCAAATAGAGGAAGTAATAAATAGAGCCTGGTTATTAATAAGTTTGTTGAGAAATCTGGCTCTAAAAAAATTTGAAGCGGGCGCATCATTATGGATTAGATTCTATGTGAGCTTGGCTTGCAGGGCTTCATTATACTTATTGAGATTTTTAATTCCAACCCCACCTTTATCAACTGGTTTGCAGCAGTTATCCTAGGGAACAATGACCAGTTTTCTCTCCAATGTACTACCAGTCCGCAAAAAATTTCTAATGGAAACATTGAAGCGCTTTAGCATACTTTTCGGCCATTTATATATCATCCTAGAGTAAACCAATTTGGAAACAACGGTGGATTTAACTAAATAGATTCTCCCTACCATCGAGAGATTGGAACCCTTCCAGGTTGAAAGTTGTCTAAGCATTTGATCGATGATAGGAGAGAAGTAATCCGCTTTCATTCTACCCCAGAAGATATGAACACCAAGGTAGGTAAAGGGAAGAGTTCCTTTTTTGACCCCTAGAGAGTTTATAGTGTTAAGTTTTCTACCATGGGGAAATTATTTACCAAAATATATGAAATATTTATTCCAGTTGATATGTTGGCCAAAAACCTCCTGGTAGTAAAGGATAATGTCTTTTAGATTATTGATGTTTTTTTCTCCCTGAATGAATATTATTATGTCATCGGCATAAAGAAGGTGTGAGGGGATATTCAGGTTTCTCACAGCCATGATAGGTTTGATCTTTAAATTTTCTATGGATTGAGTGAGCAACCTACTGAGGTAGTCCTCAGTAATTGAGAAAAGAATATCCGAGAGAGGTTCACCTTGCCTAACACCCTTAGATCACTTAAAATAACCTCTAGGTGAGCCATTAATGAGAATAGAAATATGTGCCTAACTGAATAATGTTTTAATCTTATTGATGAATGCTTCATTGAAACCAAATTGCATAAGGACCTTATATATGATGTTCCATTCAATGGTATCAAAAGCCTTAGCAATGTCTAACTTAATAGCGACATTCCCACCTCTATTTTTTATGTTAAGAAGGTTAGTGGATTTCGAGGCAATATAGATGTATTCTTGAATGGATCTTCCCTTGATGAAGCCAAATTGATTCCAAGAAATGATTTTGTTGATAATCGGATAAATTCTATTGGAAATCAATTTAGTAATGATCTTAAAGAGGGAATTTATAATAGCAATGGTCCTGAAAAGGTGTATTTCATCAATATTATCAGTTTTGGGGATAAGGAAAATGAATTGGGAATTGAGGCCATGTAGGAGAGTTCCCTTGTGAAAGAAATGTTTCACCATACGACATACAACTTCTTGAATAACATCCTAGTTGTTTTTGGTAAAAACCGTTATTAAAACCATCTGATCTAGGATCACCATCCGTGTTAAGGCTAAAGACTGTGTCCTTAATTTCATGATCTAAAGGGATGCTATTAAGAGACACATTTTCCTCATTAATAACTAGAGTTGGAATGACATATGGACTAAGTTCTTTGTCTATATCAGCTCCATTAAAGATATTGTAAAAGTAGGAAACAATGTGATTGACAATACTTTCCTTAGAATCTAGTATCTGTTCACCGTCTCTAAGAAAGGCAAGGGTCCTATAGGCTTTCCTGACTCTGTAAAGAGTATTATAAAATTTAGTATTCCTATCCCTGTCATTAATCCACTTGGCTTTGAAAAGTTGTTTTTGAAGATTATCCTTAAAGTTAAGTAAATTGATAAGGGTAGAGGAAATGTTCATTTCGTGTTGAATATCCTGCTCAAAATTAGAAGAGGAGTTATGATTTTGAATTTGTGAAAGTTCCTTTTCCAAAGTGTTGATATTCTTATCCATTTTATTGGATTTTTATTTGCACCAGTTTTTTAGGATTTGCTTCAACATTTTCAGTTTCCCCGGACAAGAAAAATCAACATTTTGACCATGAATATTAGTTCAAGTAGTATTAATGATGTCCCTACAGTCCAGATCTGAAGACCAAGAAGCATTAAATCTGAAAGGGGACCTAGGTTTACTAAGGTTATGAGAAAAACTAACCAGAATGGGGTGGTGATCAGAGGCCACCCTTGCAAGGGTAATACTGGAGATATTATCTCATTTATCAAGAGCATGGTCATTATTAAATGCTCTATCCAGTTTGCTAGCCATGATCTTATTATAATGTTTTCCAAACCAGGTTAATTTGGCTCCCACTAAGTTAATATCTATAAATTTATTCAATTCAATACAAGCTTTGAATTCTTTCAAGGAGATAGAGTCATGAGAAGGACCTACTTTTTCACTAGGATCCAAAATAGCATTGAAATCCCTAACTATAAACCAAGGACTATGAATTGTGCTACGCAGTTGGGAGATATCATTCCAAAGGCCTCTTCTATCTTGGTATCTATTGTAGGCATAAAAAAATGTAGAGTAGACATGATCATTTTCAAATATGTAGTCACATGTAATCAATTGATTAGTAATATTGCAGATATTAAGACTTTTAATAGAGGAATGAGCAAACAACCATAAGGATTCACAACATGTTCCATTAATGCAAGCCCCTATGAAAGAATAACCAAAAGGGGGATAATGTTGGAATCTTGATGCATAATTCAATTTTGGATCAACAAGATCAAATAGTTTTGGAGAATAAGTAATAATAAAACACCTAAGAACATTAAATGTGTCAAGGTTAGAAATACCTTGACAGTTCCAATATAAAATATTCATTTATACCTTTTTATTTTGGGGTTGTCCCCACTTTTTTTGGAAGCTGAGGAATTTGACCTGGTTGAAATTCCAGTATTAGCCTCTTTTGCAGTAGTATTTTGCTTATCCTGTGAGGAGGTATGTGAGCCCAAAGAGTGATAAGCATATGAAATATCAATGGACACCTTACCTTTTGGGCTGGACACCAAATTAGGTTGGCTGTTTGAATTTGCAGGAGGATCCAAAGCTCTTTGCTCCCTGTTAACCTCCTGCCTATCAGCACTTTGGTAAACCAGATTGTGAGAACAATGTACCTGGGGGGAATACAATTTCTTCTCCTCATCTTTTCCTATGTCACTGCTTTCCTAACTTTTATCTGTGATGCAAGGTGAGAACAAGAGGGCATCTTTGTAGTGCATTCCACCTTGAGAAACCACGACATTGGTAGAAAACTGTACAACTGTGTCATCAGCTAGGTTGTGAGCATGCAGTGGGGATATTTCGGGGGAGAAAGCCAGATTATCAGAGGAAGTAGTATCTGTTATCACAGAAGATACCTGTATCTCCTCCCTGTGATTAGTAAGATCAGATGTACCTGAGGAAATGGGCTTCAGAACTAGGAGCATGGGAGCAGAGACCTCATAGGAAGGGTCAGCTAACCCAGATTCTAGAATAGGGTGAGACAAAATGTCAATGACTTGTTCTTCAATCCAATTTTTAATATTCTATTCAATTTTTCCCTATCCTTCTCATCAACCAGGTCATCCCATGACCTTCCTTTCTTATAGTCCAAAAGACCAAAGGAATTTCATTTTATAGCCCATGTTTCGTCTCTTTTTTAGAGGTTTCAGGTTTCTATAATTTAAACTCTTTATCCTTTCTATTCCTTTAAATTTCAGTCCATCCAGAATTTTTTGGATGAGGGGGCTATTTATGGACTTTCCAATAATTGTGAACAGAATGTCCCACAAGTTTTCAGTATTCACAATATGGTGGAAGCCTTTCATATTCTAATTTCACCACTGTTTTGAAATCCTTTGCAGTGAAATTAATTGATTGGGGGGGCTTTGTTTACAGGTTAACCTCAACAAGGACTCTAGAATACAATCCCAGGTCTCCATTAAGGGTTCTATAGTCGATTTTGAGAGGATAACCAATGCATACCGTAATGTCCTTAAGGATTTGGGGGTGCCATAAAAACCAATTAAGATTAAAAATTCTAACCCACACTTGTGCGGTGTTATTTCTATGCAAATTGGGATTAAAGGAAAAATCCAACTCAGAGAGTCTTAGAAAGCCTGAATTCAGGTTCAAATTACCAATTTTCCAAACACATTCTATATTATATTGGGATGAAAACAAGATGTGAAAGTAACCCTTACTGATTGTAATCAATTTACAGATATTGAAACCCCAGTAATAGCCTATCCTCACTTTCAACTCGGTAAAGGACCAAGGCTTATCCCCTTTGAGGTATGCTACTCGACCCATAACAGAAAACATACAGATTTGAGATCTCTATTGGATCGCGGTTGGGTCAAATTCCACGTAGAAACCACCATCCTCCAATTTCTTTATTTTAGTTGATTTCGTCGATGGAGGTTTGGAAATCTCAGACCGCGTCAATGCTTCCATGAAAGAGATACCCTTACCTCTAGCATTTGGCGCTTGTGTCAGCTCAATAGTTTCCTGCTTCATTGATTCATTCGAGTGGAGCTCCCATATGAGATCAACTGTCACCATGGGGAGAGCATATCAAGGGAGAAGCGCTAATATCCTTCACGATTTAGAAGGTTAAGGTTTTGGGAGAAAGCGTTCGCGAGAGCCCATCTTGAACCCAAAAAAAATCACATTATTGATAAAGCCAAATGTTAGATATAAATAAGAGGAATTAGAGGAAGAAAGGGATACAAGACTAAGATGAATATCATCTTACCAATGGATGAACACATGTTCTATCAGTGCTTCAATATGCCAAGAGAATTGAGTTGAGAGATACAAGAAGACCCCAAGAGATTCTCCAAGTATAATAGGATGAATTAGGGTCTAAGGAGATTAATTTAGAATTAAAATGGGTGTCCTAGATTGTGGAAATATATAATTACATCTAACTTTATCATCCCAGTACACCATCATTGGTGGATTATATAGAAATGAAGAAGCTATGGGTCAACCTATTAGTTGGAAGGTGGTGTAAGTAGTAGTCCTGCACTACTAGAAAACCCACTGGTCAGATTTTGGTATTCTTATAGGGAACCCCCTCCACCATCTTTCCATTAGCTGGCCGGTTTCCCTCACCATCTAGTAGGTGGATAACATTAAACTCTTCCAGCTACAAGTTTGAGTCTTAATGAAAACCAACTAGCTAGGAACATCTAAAACTCTCAAATAATATTCTAGAACTCACTACCATAGCTTTTTTCCATCTGAAACCAGCTATAGTAAGAGGTAAAAAATAGAAAATATAAGAAGAAAAAGAAAAATAAGAATAAGAAGAATGTAGTACCTAAAAATGAAATGACTATGGTACAAATACTAAGAGGATGATCATAATGGGAGTGATCTTGTGGAAAAAACATGTGTGTAACTAATATAGTTTTTATATTTTAATCATTTGAATATTTCAATGCATATCACTAGATATTCTTTCAAAGTCAGTATTGGGTTTGGGTGTCATGGGAACTGTAAAGACCCGTAAAATTCAAGGAAAATTTTTTCTTAATTTTCTTTGAAATTTTACAAGAGCGCGGTTTCTGACGGCACCTAATTCCGAGGCCCGGTGTGCCCGGAATCAATTTCCGAAGTTTGGCTCGGGTACGTTCAGTGAACGAATGAGCGGGTTTTTCTAACTTTTGAACTGGTGCCCGGAATCGAATTCTGAGGGCACCGATGGAACCGTAGCGCCGGTAAACGCTTAGGAACTCCTGTTCTGGAGTTGCGTTCATGCGAGTGTTGATAATAAAAATTGTGGATGTTTACTTTGTAATTACACTACAATTTTTATTATTTTACTCTAAGTGATATCTCTTGTTGGAATTTGGGTAACCACCCAACCTCCCTTGGGAGGTTATGAGGGTGGTGGGGCCCACACGAACCCCACCTCTTCATATCCTCTAAAACCCCTCAACTCCCTCATAAGTTATGATATCTTAAGTTATAACTTTAGACTTAAATAAGGTGAGTTGTGTGTGTGTTTTGAATTTCAAACTCTTGAAATTCTAGTGTGTTGTTGTGTTAATAAAATAAGATAGAGTCTTATTTTATAGTTTTGGTCTCCTTGAGAGAGTTGGGAAGGTTCTTCTTGTTTCTTCATCTTCTTCAACCTCGACGAAGAACACGAAGAACGCCGTTCTTCAACGAAGAACTTCTTCGCCGAAGAACACGGTTCTTCCGCGACGCCATATCCGCGACGTGACTTTCTTCTTCCGCATCATCTCTTCCGCGACGGTTTTCCGCGACGAACGCCATCGACAACGACTCTTCCTCCGACGTCAAAGGAATCGATACCGATATTCCACGACTACGTCAACGTGCGACTATCGAGGTAGGGGTTCTTGAGTTCGTTGTTTACTTTTTATTTGGTTAGTTTTGTTTAGCCAACTTGTGAGTTTTTTTTGAGAGCTCCTCCTCCTTCTTCTTCAACTTGACGAAGAATGCTCAACTTGACGAAGAACGCCGCTCCGCTCTTCTTCGTCTTACGTGTCAACGAGAGGGAACGCCGCTTCCTCCTCGGACTCCCTTCGTCGACATAAGAAGTTTCGCCAACGACGTGCCTCTTCGGACGCACCTCTTCGTCATCGAATTTGACGAACGACTACCGCGACGCCCGACCTCCGCGACGTTGTCTTCCGCGGGACGTTGTCAAATCTTCGAACCTATACCCAAGGTAGGGGTTGTTGATTTTTGTTTAATTTTTATTCTTGCTCGTGGTTCGCATGACTAACGTAAGGATTTTGAATATTTTTTTAAGTTGCGTTATTATTTAACGTGAGGGGGCCGGACCGCATGAACACGGCCGAACCCCCTCCATCGTTCTTGTTGATTTACCTTGCGGGTGGAAACAAGGTGGCGTGGTGCCGTCGCACCACGCGGTTAATCGTACAATTATATTACGCGACGCCGTCGCGCCGCGCCATGGAAGGATCATCAAGAACGCGACGCCGTCGCGCCGCGTTGAGGGAAATCAAGGTGCGGCGGAGGGGCGCGGTGCCGTCGCACCGCGCCGGACGACGAACACCGCGGCCGGTTCCGGGCCGCGGCGGAATGAGAAGACCGGCGGCCGGGCCGCCGGCGTCGGAAGCCGAAGAGGGGACCGGATTTTCCGGTCCCGTTGGAGAAAACCGGCCGGCCAGCTGGCCGGCCGGATGGTAATAAACCGGGGGAAATTAATCCCCCGGCCAGCACACAAAACCCCCCCTCATTTATGAGGGGGGCGGTTTCCTTGAGGGGGGCAGGAGGCCCCCCGGTTTCCGCACAAACAGGCCCCCCACGTGGGGGGGGGGGGGGCGTTTTTAAAACAAGGGCGCGACATATAGCCGCGCCGCCCCTCAATCAGCGGGGGATTGATTCCCCTCGCGCTGCCTCCGTGCGGCGCCAGGCCGCCGCGCCGCCGGCCGGGCTGGGTCGGACCCGGGTCGGGTCGACCCGGTTCGGGCCGACCCAGGGGGGGTCGGGCCGGGTCGGCCCGGACTCGGACCCCCCGTTTCGAATCTTTTTCGGTATTTTGGCCATATCTTGAGACACGGACCTCCGATCGACGAACCGTCTGCGGCAACGCGATCCTTGAATCGAGACGGTCGTTTCGGTATATCGCACTCAAGGTTTCGGATTACTTTGAGTTCGGCCGGGTTGGTTCGTTCACGAAACCAACCGGGCCTTCGGAGCGGAAACGCTCATATCTTGAGCTACGGACGTCCGATTGACGTGCCGTCAGCTGTGTTGTGTTTCTCTTAGTGAGACGGATCTTTTGGCATACTCCGCCTGAGGTTTGGACGCAGGTGGAGTACGGTCGGGTTGGTTTTGCCTTAAAAACCAACCGGGCCCCGGGGACGAAAATGCCAATAACTCTCAGACCGGGCGTCTGATCGACGCGCCGTCTGTTGCGTTGAGTTCCTGTTGACGATACAGAACTTTTGGATACATCAACTCTGGACTTTGTGACAGTTGATGTATCAGCCTCTCGGCTCGTGGAGCGGACCCTCCGAACGAGCTTGCTGTGTGCGGGAACCCTAGTGCTGGCTGCGACTGTTACTGTGACTGCTACTGCTACTGCTACTGTGACTGCGACGACAACAGTACAGAGATCCTGTGTGGATTCGACGACGATGACTTCATCACTCAGTGATCCTACGTGGATCAGTGCTACAGGTCTTGTGTGGGCCCGATCCTGTGTGGGTCCGATCCTGTGTGAGTCTTTGCGCTCAGCGGTCCTGTGTGAACCAGCGCCTACAGGTCCTACGTGGGCCCGATCCTGTGTGGGTCTTTTGCGGGGGTTAGTTACCTATCGATCATTCGTGGGTCCGACGACTTAGATGGATCAGAGATCATCTTTATCGTCTTTCGAAGATGTTTACCTGTGTGAGCTGAAACCTATTGCTTTCCTGTGTGGATTGTGTTGTGCAATCCTGTGTGGATTACGTTTTGATTTCCTGTGTGGATTGTGTTGTGCAATCCTGTGTGGATTACGTTTTGCTTTCCTGTGTGGATTGTGTTGTGCAATCCTGTGTGGATTACGTTTTGCTTTCCTGTGTGGATTGTGTTGTGCTATCCTGTGTGGATTACGTTTTGCTTTCCTGTGTGGAATACGTTTACTTTCCTGTGTGGACTGAGTTGTACTTGGGCTCGGAGGTTGGAGCGTATTTGAAATTGATGACTTAGGTATATGTATGGGCATATACCTAAGCAGTGTCGGTTGTTACTTCGTGATTGTACCTTTCTTTGTGGTTTATCCTTTGTGGATTTTGAGAGACCTTCAGGGGTCTCGGGGTCCCTACTGAGTAGCTTATACTCACCCCTGCACGGGCTTTGCCCGCACTACGTTGTGTTGGTTGCAGACGACGGACAGCGCTGACCTTAGCTGAGGCTTGCAGAGCAGGACGGTACCTGGAGGTGGACCATTGGGCGGGACGTGCTCGGAGCGGACGGCGGGACCCGTAGAGCAGTGGAGCTATCTGTACCCACCCTTCAGGTGGGATTTCCAGTGGACAGTTCGGTGTAGCGGCTTTTACTTTTCAGTTGTTGTTTTCCCTTTCGAGTTGTGCTTTACCTTCAGTTTGGGTTTGTATACTGGCCCATTTACTTTTCCGCACTTTCAGTTGTACTCTGCTTTTGCTTAGTGTTTACTTTCCGCTTGCTTACTCTGTGGTGTTTGTTTACTTTACAAAGGAAATGCCTTCCCTTTTTACCGGGATTTACGCCTTGGTGCTAGTCGCCAGCCCCTGGCCTATGGAAGGCGGGCTTGGGGTAGTCACGACACGGACCCCGAGGGCGGGTCGTGACAAATTGGTATCAGAGGAGTTCGGTTCTACCGCGAACTCTGATCTTTTCTCTATGAAGCAATAATGTTTAGCGTATTGAGTGTGGTTATCAGTCCAGGGAGTCCAGTGTTGGTGTGGCGGCCGACGTATCCGTACACTAGGACCCTGACTTCTGATTTCCGACTTAATGCACGAAAACATTGATTGCGTGTGTGTTTCAAAGTTTTCTTTGTGATTACTTATATCAGCTCACCAGGTATACTGTTTGACCGTGGCGCACCTGTTTCCTATTCAGGATGGCCCCACGACGGCAGCCAGCTAGGGTTCCGAGAGTCGAGTGTGACGACAGCTCACCGAGCGACGAGGCCTCGGTGCAGGGCCCTTTGTTAGCAGTGGCACCGGCGGTAGCTCTACCCGCCGAGCCCCCGACGCTTCCAGTGCCAGCCGCTGACGATGCACGTCGCCTCAGCGCACTGCATGAGTTTCAGCGTCAGCGACCGCCCAGGTTTCGCGGGGAGACGGATCCCCAGGCAGCAGAGGACTGGCTGGAGGCAGTAGTACGAGTGTTTAGGCTAGTGAGGACACCAGCAGACCTCATGGTGATCCTCGCTGCGAGCCTACTACACGCAGCATCAGGACGATGGTGGAGCTTGATGCTCCAGGTGCACGATGAGGCATCTCTACTATGGACGGACTTTGAGAGCCTCTTCCGCTCGGAGTTCGTCCCAGCCACCCTTCGTGCGGTGCGCATCCAGGAGCTTCTTCAGCTGCGGTAGGGCAGCATGACGGTCACTCAGTACTCGGCGAGATTCACCGACCTTTCTCGGTACTCGACAGACATGGTACGGGACCCCTTCTTCCGGGCCCGGACCTTCGAGCAGGGATTGAGACACGAGATCAGGGCATCACTGATCTCCCTCAGCATCCCGACCCAGGAAGGAGTGCTGGAGCGGGCCCTTCTGATCGAGAGCTTCCTTGCTGAGTCTACACCAGCACAGCGACCCACCGCAGGGCGGCACGTGGCAGAGTAATCTGCAGCAGACAGTCGACGGATGACTCAGGGGTCCAGGCAGACCAGATCTTCAGGCAGACGACCTCAGGGCACTGGCTCAGCAGTGCAGGGCACACAGCGCGGAGCCAGTCTTTCGAGTGGAAGACAGTGCTATGCATGCGGCGGGCAAGGCCACATGGCTCGTGACTGCCCGACCCGCCATGCAGAGGAGCAGCAGACGGTTGAGGAACCACCTAGGCAGAGGCAGAGGTTCGACCGTGGCGGTCTGCAGGGAGGAGGCGGACAAGGCAGAGGAGCTGGCCGAGCAGCAGGTGGTGGGCGACGTTTTGAGGCTCTACCACCACCACCACCAGGAGGTCCACCCCGACCACAGGGAGTAGGTGAACATGCGAGAGCTCAACTTCAGGCAGCCGAGGCCTTCGATCATGGAGCTCTGGGAGCCGATGGACAGGAGCAGAACTAGTGGATACATCCTTTGTACTTATGGTTCCTTGTTGCATTTGTGTAGCATCTTGTATTATGAGCTGCAATAATAAAAGACGCATACCTTTGTGATATTTCGTTCCTGTTCTTTTTCGTGATGTTACTAAGAGGTTCCAGTTTTGGCTGTTGACTTGACCCTCACTTGTGAGACATCTACTGGAGGAGACCCAGTTACCACACACTGATGCCGACAGTGTGACTCAACCCTTGGAGGCGAGAGTAACGGTTGGATCTCTTAGTAGTAGCGTCGAGGCCTTACGACGTCATCCTTGGTATGGATTAGTATCATCCATGTTAGGATTGACTGTATTAGGCGAATAATGTGGTTCATCCAGGGGATGAGACCAGATTTCTCTTATCGGAAAAGAAGAAATCTTGCAGCTCTTGTGGGACCTGAGATGGTCCAGGTCATCCAGGGGCGGATGAGTACAGCTCAGAGCCGGCAGAAGCCTTATGCTGACAGGAGGCGGAGGCCACTGGAGTTCGAGGGTGGTGACCACGTCTTCTTGCGGGTCTCACCTCGACGTGGTATTCAGAGATTTGGCCGAGGCGGCAAGTTATCTCCGTGCTTCATCGGACCCTTCCAGATTCTCAGTAGGATTGGTGAGGTGGCTTATCGCCTGACTCTACCACCTCAGTTGCACCGGGTGCACGACCTCTTCCACGTGTCTCAGCTGAGGAGATACGTGCACGACCCGACGCACATCATTGACCATGGGGAGCTTGACGTTGACGATGGGGCGACTTTTACGGATGTCCCGGTGGAGATAGAGGATCGACAAGAGCGGGTCCTGCGTGGGCGACCGATTCCTCTTGTGCGCATCAGATGGCAGCACAGGAATCTTCAGGAGAGCACATGGGAGCGGAAGACTCAGATGCGTGCTCAGTACCCTCATTTGTTTCCCTAGTTTTTGATGTATCTTTACGGGGACGTAAAGCCCTGAGGTGGGAGTAATGTAAAGACCCGTAAAATTCAAGGGAAATTTTTTCTTAATTTTCTTTGGAATTTTACAAGAGCGCGGTTTCTGACGGCACCTAATTCCGAGGCCCGGTGTGCCCGGAATCAATTTCCGAAGTTTGGCTCGGGTACGTTCAGTGAACGAACGAGCGGGTTTTTCTAACTTTTGAACCGGTGCCCGGAATCGAATTCCGAGGGCACCGATAGAACCGTAGCGCCGGTAAACGCTTAGGAACTCCTGTTCTGGAGTTGCGTTCATGCGAGTGTTGATAATAAAAATTGTGGATGTTTACTTTGTAATTACACTACAATTTTTATTATTTTACTCTAAGTGATATCTCTTGTTGGAAGTTGGGTAACCACCCAACCTCCCTTGGGAGGTTATGAGGGTGGTGGGGCCCACACGAACCCCACATCTTCATATCCTCTAAAAACCCTCAACTCCCTCATAAGTTATGATATCTTAAGTTATAACTTTAGACTTAAATAAGGTGAGTTGTGTGTGTGTTTTGAATTTCAAACTCTTGAAATTCTAGTGTGTTGTTGTGTTAATAAAATAAGATAGAGTCTTATTTTATAGTTTTGGTCTCCTTGAGAGAGTTGGGAAGGTTCTTCTTGTTTCTTCATCTTCTTCAACCTTGACGAAGAACACGAAGAACGTCGTTCTTCAACGAAGAACTTCTTCGCCGAAGAACACGGTTCTTCCGCGACGCCATATCCGCGACGTAACTTTCTTCTTCCGCATCATCTCATCCGCGGCGGTTTTCCGCGACGAACGCCATCGACAACGACTCTTCCTCCGACGTCAAAGGAATTGATACCGATATTCCACGACTACGTCAACGTGCGACTATCGAGGTAGGGGTTCTTGAGTTCGTTGTTTACTTTTTATTTGGTTAGTTTTGTTTAGCCAACTTGTGAGTTTTTTTTGAGAGCTCCTCCTCCTTCTTCTTCAACTTGACGAAGAACGCTCAACTTGACGAAGAACGCCGCTCCGCTCTTCTTCGTCTTACGTGTCAACGAGAGGGAACGCCGCTTCCTCCTCGGACTCCCTTCGTCGACATAAGAAGTTTCGCCAACGACGTGCCTCTTCGGACGCACCTCTTCGTCATCGAATTTGACGAACGACTACCGCGACGCCCGACCTCCGCGACGTTGTCTTCCGCGGGACGTTGTCAAATCTTCGAACCTATACCCAAGGTAGGGGTTGTTGATTTTTGTTTAATTTTTATTCTTGCTCGTGGTTCGCATGACTAACGTAAGGATTTTGAATATTTTTTTAAGTTGCGTTATTATTTAACGTGAGGGGGCCGGACCGCATGAACACGGACGAACCCCCTCCATCGTTCTTGTTGATTTACCTTGCGGGTGGAAACAAGGTGGCGTGGTGCCGTCGCACCACGCGATTAATCGTACAATTATATTACGCGATGCCGTCACGCCGCGCCATGGAAGGATCATCAAGAACGCGACGCCGTCGCGCCGCGTTGAGGGAAATCAAGGTGCGGCGGAGGGGCGCGGTGCCGTCGCACCGCGCCGGACGACGAACATCGCGGCCGGTTTCGGGCTGCGGCAGAATGAGAAGACCGGCGGCCGGGCCGCCGGCGTCGGAAGCCGAAGAGGGGACCGGATTTTCCGGTCCCGTTGGAGAAAACCGGTCGGCCAGCTGGCCGGCCGGATGGTAATAAACCGGGGGAAATTAATCCCCCGGCCAGCACACAAAACCCCCCCTCATTTATGAGGGGGGCAGTTTCCTTGAGGGGGGCAGGAGGCCCCCCGGTTTCCGCACAAACAGGCCCCCCACGTGGGGGGGGGCGTTTTTAAAACAAGGGCGCGGCATATAGCCGCGCCGCCCCTCAATCAGCGGGGGATTGATTCCCCCTGCGCTGCCTCCGTGCGGCGCCAGGCCGCCGCGCCTCCGCGCCGCCGGCCGGTCCGGGTCGGACCCGGGTCGGGTCGACCCGGTTCGGGCCGACCCAGGGGGGGTCGGGCCGGGTCGGCCCGGACCCGGACCCCCCGTTTCGAATCTTTTTCGGTCTTTTGGCTATATCTTGAGCCACGGACCTCCGATCGACGAACCGTCTGCGGCAACACGATCCTTGAATCGAGACGGTCGTTTCGGTATATCGCACTCAAGGTTTCGGATTACTTTGAGTTCGGCCGGGTTGGTTCGTTCACGAAACCAACCGGGCCTTCGGAGCGGAAACGCTCATATCTTGAGCTACGGACGTCCGATTGACGTGCCGTCAGCTGTGTTGTGTTCCTCTTAGTGAGACGGATCTTTTGGCATACTCCGCCCGAGGTTTGGACGCAGGTGGAGTACGGTCGGGTTGGTTTTGCCTTAAAAACCAACCGGGCCCCGGGGACGAAAATGCCAATAACTCTCAGACCGGGCGTCTGATCGACGCGCCGTCTGTTGCGTTGAGTTCCTGTTGACGATACGGAACTTTTGGATACATCAACTCTGGAATTTGTGACAGTTGATGTATCAGCCTCTCGGCTCGTGGAGCGGACCCTCCGAACGAGCTTGCTGTGTGCGGGAACCCTAGTGCTGGCTGCGACTGTTACTGTGACTGCTACTGCTACTGCTATTGTGACTGCGACGACGACAGTACAGAGATCCTGTGTGGATTCGACGACGACATCTTCAGCACTCAGCGATCCTACGTGGATCAGTGCTACAGGTCCTGTGTGGGCCCGATCCTGTGTGGGTCCGATCCTGTGTGGGTCTTTGCGCTCAGCGGTCCTGTGTGAACCAGCGCCTACAGGTCCTACGTGGGCCCGATCCTATGTGGGTCTTTTGCGGGGGTTAGTTACCTATCGATCCTTCGTGGGTCCGACGACTTAGATGGATCAGAGATCATCTTTATCGTCTTTCGAAGATGTATACCTGTGTGAGCTGAAACCTATTGCTTTCCTGTGTGGATTGTGTTGTGCAATCCTGTGTGGATTACGTTTTGCTTTCCTGTGTGGATTGTGTTGTGCAATCCTGTGTGGATTACGTTTTGCTTTCCTGTGTGGATTGTGTTGTGCAATCCTGTGTGGATTACGTTTTGCTTTCCTGTGTGGATTGTGTTGTGCTATCCTGTGTGGATTACGTTTTGCTTTCCTATGTGGAATACGTTTACTTTCCTGTGTGGACTGAGTTGTACTTGGGCTCGGAGGTTGGAGCGTATTTGAAATTGATGACTTAGGTATATGTATGGGTATATACCTAAGCAGTGTCGGTTGTTACTTCGTGATTGTACCTTTCTTTGTGGTTTATCCTTTGTGGATTTTGAGAGACCTTCAGGGGTCTCGGGGTCCCTACTGAGTAGCTTATACTCACCCCTGCATGGGCTTTGCCCGCACTACGTTGTGTTGGTTGCCGACGACGGACAGCGCTGACCTTAGCTGAGGCTTGCAGAGCAGGACGGTACCTGGAGGTGGACCATTGGGCGGGACGTGCTCGGAGCGGACGGCGGGACCCGTAGAGCAGTGGAGCTATCTGTACCCACCCTTCAGGTGGGATTTCCAGTGGACAGTTCGGTGTAGCGGCTTTTACTTTTCAGTTGCTGTTTTCCCTTTCGAGTTGTGCTTTACCTTCAGTTTGGGTTTGTATACTGGCCCATTTACTTTTCCGCACTTTCAGTTGTACTCTGCTTTTGCTTAGTGTTTACTTTCCGCTTGCTTACTCTGTGGTGTTTGTTTACTTTACAAAGGCAATGCCTTCCCTTTTTACCGGGATTTACGCCTTGGTGCTAGTCGCCAGCCCCTGGCCTATGGAAGGCGGGCTTGGGGTAGTCACGACACGGACCCCGAGGGCGGGTCGTGACAGGAACCTATAAATAATATATTAAAAATATCAATGTATATATTAAATCATGCATGAAAATATTTTTAGAATAAACGGTTTTACTATTATTTAGGACCTCATATAGGAAATCTAATTTCATGGTTGATTCTGTAACATGGGGTTTACCCTATGTGTGATATAAATTCGGTCGGCATTGAAAATACAGTTGAGGATGATCATCGGTGGGTGCGTTGAGTAATTAATAAATTAATTAATTTAATTAAATTAAATAACATAAAACCCAATTTATACTCTATATATTATTTTTTATGGTAAATTCCTAGAATTATCCCCATAACCCTAGAATATTAATGGAGAAATAAAAAGAGCCATTGATGAATGATAATGGATCATGGAGTGATAATTGGTTTTTAAAGGAGTTGTATTTACCAACAAAGTTACTAAATATCACCATCAATAATAGAACAATCTCATACTTCACTAGAGAACGATCGAAACTAATGGTAGGGAATTTTATTTCATAGATTTACTCCCTTTTTTTAATTTTTCAAGAATGGATTTAAATTAGATTTTGATTTCTAGTGATTTTTATTCTTTTAATGATCCCGATTTTATATTTATTTGTTGAACCATTTGGTTTATATCATATGTTCCCTTTATTTTTACCCTAGATCCATATTATTTAGTCTTTATATGGAATTACACCATAAAAAATTTGGATTTCACTTTGTTCTTGTGTCTTTCCCCTACATTTCTTCATAGTCTTCATTATTGGCCTATGGGGTCATGGTTCGATATTGTTTGGCTAGATTCAAGTACAATCAAACCCCTAGATTCATAGAAGATGAATGAATGAGTTAGAGATTAGTATTGGATCATTATGAGATGTAGGATATGAGTTTCGGTGATAGGGATTAGAGGTTAGAACATGGGTTTTTATCCTTGGGTGTGGAAGCATAGCGACATAGTGTGACAGGATGATCCACACGTGGAGTTAGTTATGTATCATGTGTGGTGAAACCTAGATCCAAGTTACTTATCGTGATTTGAAGAAAATCCAGTGGTGGTATATATGTGGGAGATATGCTTAAAGGGTTATTCAGTTTTTTGGAAAATCCCAACATACATGACATGTAGTCCAGGAACACACATCATGTAGTCCCCTAGTTTTGGTGGCTAGGGTTTCAAGTGGAGTTAAATATCACCTATCATATATGAAAAATACACTCCATGTGACCTAGTGCTGGTGGATCAGTGTGTACTATAGGAGTACATGGGAATAGACATGTCCAGGTACACATGCACGTCCAGAGTATAAGGGAACATACTAGAGTGAACATGTATGGGATGGGAGGACACGGGCATACCCTAAACTACCAAGACATAATTTTTACTCCATGTACATTCCATATATATTCACATGTATAACCAAGACATGTACAGGTGAGGGAAATCCTAGGCTTTGGGATAATTTCACATGTTGTGTGACCCTATGTACATATTGTGTACTTTTTACAGAAACTCCCACCTTGTGTATCTCATTCTTCTGGACATGGATTTGGGCCTGCTATAGTATTCTATACTGGTAAGTTTTATATGTAGAAAATGTTGGTTCCCTTAATTTTGGAATCATAGATATGAATAAAGGTGTTATTAATGGGATTCTTCTTTAAGAAATTGTTGGCTGATGACATTGATTGGGTTTGGTAATTAGAGATATGTTGTGGTAGGTACTCCCTTGTTGCGCCAAGGCACGAGACCCCCATACTCTTTACATAGGTAGAGTTTATACCCCCCCCCATACTATATAGGGAATGGTTACTCTACTAATAGACCGGTATCCCCCCATCTTTGACCTCTGGTGGACAGTCTGTACTCCACTGGAGAAAGTGCCCCCCCAACTATAGAGTATAGTAGTGAGGTGAGAGCCCTCTATATAAATTCTTGTACAGTTACACATCATGTTGGTAAATGGAGATGGACCATTGGGAGCTTCAAGAAAACTCATAATTCTTATATAGTTGTGGAGATGGATATCCCATTTCTCTCTATCTTGGGTTTCATTAAGCATATCTTCTAGGTTTCCCTTAACTCTCTTTTATTGTTGTGTAAAGACCTGTAAATTTCAAGGAAATTTTTTTCTTAATTTTCTTTGGAATTTTACAAGAACGCAGTTTCTGACGGCACCTGATTCCGAGGCCTGGTGTGCCCGGAATCATTTTCCGAAGTTTGGCTCGGGTACGTTCAGTGAACGAATGAGCGGGTTTTTCTAAATTTTAAACCGGTGCTCGGAATCGAACTCTGAGGGCACCGATGGAATCGCATCGCCGGTGTTTGCTTAGAAACGCCTCTTCCAGAGTTGCGTTTTCTCGGGTGTGGTTTTTAATTTTTGGGCTTAAAGTTAAGAAATAAAATAATTTGTACGACAAACTTTATTTTATTTCACTTAAAGCCACTTGAAATCCACTTAAAGCTACTTAAGCGGAGTTGATATGGATAGGGTGCTATCCAAAAATATCCTACCCCCTTGGTAGGATATTTGTGAGGTAGGGCCCGCACGAGCCCCACCGTTTCTTTTCCGCTAAGTAACGCACCCGCGAAAACCCATCATTATGAAAGTCAACTGACGTGTTTTATTAAATTCTTAACGCACCAATTAATTGGGTGGTTTTCTTCGTTGAATTAATTATATGAATTAATTTAATCGTTTCTTAACCTGTTTGAAATCCGTTGGCGTAATAATAAAATAAGACCAACGCACAACATCTTGAGGATTTATCGTTGAGAGGCTTTTGACAGAAATCTTGTGCCTTCATCCTCCTACGCGAAGAACGCGAAGAACGCCGACCTCCAACGAAGAACGCCAAACCCGCGGAAATCAACGACGTGACACCGTGTGCCGCGACGCCGACGTTTCCTCTCCCGCGACGTTCTTCTGCGATGTTCCTTCATCCGCAACAAAATCTTCGATCATCCATTGAGGTGAGAGATTGATGCTCTTTAAATTTTCTTTGCAGATTATATCAAACACAAGGATTTAATTGATATAATTAAATCTGTTGTTTCTTGATCCTCGGAGATCGTCGACGCGACGCCCTTCCGCGACGACGCGACGCACTTCCGCGACGTGACACTCCACTTGTTCCACGACGGTCAATTCCGTGAAGAACGCGCGTGCGACAACTTGACGAGGTAGGGATTTGGTTTGGAAATAACTTTTTATTCCCATAGTTGTTTTCTTCTAAAACAAAGGAACCTGGATCAAGTGAAATTTTAAATTATTAAAATTGTTTTTGATACGTTTGTCTTGTGTTATTTATCTTCCCGTTAGTATCATCTAACACGGAGGGTGCAGGCCAAACAAACACGGCCCGACAACCCTCCGCAGTTCTTCGTTGATGTGCGGATTTGGCGGGTGACGATGGAACGTGCCGCAGAGACGATTTAATGTTTCCGCAGTAAAGAACGGGACCCGGGAGGAGCAGCGGTGCAGACGGAATTGGAAACGGACCACCGAAGCAACTCCAGTGGCCCGCGGAAGCCACCGGCGGCCAGAGGCGGCGGTGCCCCAGCGCGCCGCCGGACAGGGCCGCCGCAGGTCCGGCGCACACAGGACACGGCTTTGCCGCGTCCGTTGACCAGGGAGGCCCCCCGCAGGGGCCGTGGTGTTGTCACGCGGGGGCAGCGCGCCCCCCGCATTGCTCGGCCGCTCGGCCGAGCCGAGCCGGGCCGGCCGGCCGGGCCGGACTGGGGCCACCCGGGTCAGGTCGACCCGGTTCGGGCCGACCTAGGGGGGTTGGGTCGGGTCGGTCCGGGCCCAGACCCCCCGTTTCCGGACCTTTTCGGTCTTTTGCCCGTAACCTGAGCTACGGGCCTCCGATTGACGCGCCGTCAGCGGCAACACGATCCTTGGATTGAGAAGGTCGTTTCGGTATACTGCACTCAAGGTTTTGGAATACTTTGGGTTTGGTCGGGTTGGTCCATACACGAAACCAACCGGGCCCTCGGAGCAGAAATGCTCATATCTTGAGCTTCAGACGTCCGATTGACATGCCGTTGACTTCGTTGAGTTCCTCTAAGTGAGACAGATCTTTTGGAATACTCCGCCCGAGGTTTGGACGCAGGTGGAGTATAGTCGGGTTGGTTTTTCCTTAAAAACCAACCGAGCCCCTGGGACGAAAAGGCCAATAACTCTCAGACCGGGCGTCCGATTGATGCGTCGTCTGCGATGTTGAGTTCCTATTGACGATACGGAACTTTTGGATACATCAACTTTGGACTATGTGTCAGTTGATGTATCAGCCTCTCGGCTCGTGGAGCGGACCCTCCCGAATGAGCTTGCTGTGTGCGGGAACCCTAGAGCTGGCTGCGACTGCTACTGCGACTTCGACGACGATGGATGTGCAGAGATCCTCAGTGGACTACGACAACTACTACACTCAGCGATCCTACGTGGATCAGTGCTACAGATCCTATGTGGATCTGATCCGGTGTGGGTCAGCGCTCAACGGTTCCATGTGAGCCAGCGCCTACAGGTCCTGTGTGGGCCCGATCCTGTGTGGGTCTTTGCGGGGGTTAGTTACCTATTGATCCTGTGTGGGTCCGATCCTGTGTGGGTCATTGCGGGGGTTAGTACCTTTCGATCCTTTGTGGGTCCAACGACTTAGATGGATCAATGGCCATCTTTATCGTCATACAAGAAGTATACCTGTGTGAGCTGAATCCTGAGTTACTCTCCTTTGTGGATTGTGTTGAACTATCCTGTGTGGATTTACTGTTTACTTTCCTTTGTGGACTGTGTTGAGTTATCCTATGTGGATTACTGTTTGCTTTCCTGTGTGGACTGGGTTGTGCTTGGGCTCGGATGTTGGAGCCGAACGAGAATTGATGACTTAGGTATATGTATGGGCATATACCTAAGCAGTGTCGGTTGTTACTTTGTGATTGTATCTTTCCTTTGTGGTTTATCCTTTGTGGATTTCGGGAGACCTTCGGGGGTCTCGGGGTCCCTACTGAGTAGCTTATACTCACCCCTGCACGGGCTATACCCGCACTTCGTTGTGTTGGTTGCAGACGACGGACATCGCTGATCGTGGTGGAGGCTTACGGAGCAGGACGGTACCTGGAGGTGGACCACTGGGCGGGACGTACTCGGAGCGGACGACTGAACCGAGGAGTTGTGGAGGCTATATGCTCACCATTCAGGTTAGACTTCCAGAGGACGGCTCGACGCTGCGGCTTTTATTTTCAGTTGTTGTTTTCCCCTTTCAGTTGTACTTTACAGTTGGGCTTGTATTTCCGGCCCCTTTTACTTTCAGCACAGCTTGTTACAGTTTTTACTTAGTGTTTACTCTTTCCACTTGCTTACTCTGTGGTGGTTGTTTACTTTACAAAGGCAATACCTTCCCTATTTATCAGGATTTACGCCTTGGTGCTAGTCGCCAGCCCCTGGCCTATGGAAGGCGGGCTTGGGGTAGTCACGGCACGGGCCCCGAGGACGGGTCGCGACAAATTAGTATCAGAGGTGGTTGGTTCTACCGCAAACTCCGATCTTTCTTCTATGTGAAGCAATAGTGTTTAGCGTATTGGGTGTGGTTATCAGTCCAGGGAGTCTAGTGTTGGTGCGGCGGCCGACGTATCCGTACACCAGGACCCTGACTTCTAATTTCCGACTTAATGCATGAAAACATTGATTGCATGTGTATTTCAAGTTTTCTTTGTGATTACTTGTGTCAGCTCACTATGTATACTATTCTAACCGTGGAACACTTGTTTCCTTTTCAGGATGGCCCCACGATGGCAGCCAGCTAGGGTTCCGAGAGTACAACGTGACGACAGCCCACCGAGCGATGAGGCCTCGGTGCAGGGCCCTTTGACAGCGGAGGCACCGGCGATACCTCTACCCGCCGAGCTACCGATGCTCCCTGCCACGACCGCTGACGATGCACATCGCCTCGGAGCTCTGCATGAGTTCCAGCGCTAGAGACCACCCAGGTTTCGTGGGGAGACGGACCCCCAGGCAGCCGAGGACTGGCTGGAGGCGGTCGTACGAGTTTTCAGGCTAGTGAGGACACCAGCAGACCTCATGGTGATCCTCGCGGTGAGCCTACTGCATGCAGAAGCGGGCCGATGTTGGAGCTTGATGCTCTAGGTGCACGACGAGGCATCTCTCTTCTGGATGGACTTCTAGAGCCTCTTCCACCCAGAGTTCGTCCCGACCACTCTCTGTTCGGTGCACATTCAGAAGCTTATTCAGCTGCGGTAGGGTAGCTTGACGGTCACCCAGTACGCGGCGAGGTTTACCGATCTTTCTCGCTACTCGACAGATATGGTACGGGACCCCTTCTTCCAGGCTCGAACCTTTGAGCAGGGTTTGAGACACATGATCAGGGCATCGCTGATCTCCCTCAGTATTCCGACTCAGGCAGGAGTGCTGGAGCGAGCCCTTCTGATCGAGAGCTTTCTTGTTGAGTCTACTTCAGCAGCGAGACCTACCACAGGGCGGCAGGTAGCGGAGTCCTCGGCAGCAGGTAGCCGACGGATGACTCATGGGTCCAGGCAGACCAGACCTTTCGGCAGATGACCTCAAGACACTGGCTCAGCAGTGCGGGGCACATAGCGTGGAGCCAGTCTTTTGAGAGGCAGGCAGTGCTACGCATGCGGAGAGCAGGGCCACATTGCTCGTGACTGCCCGACCCGTCGTGCCGAGGAGCAACAGACGGTGGAGGGGCCACCCAGGCAGAGGCATAGGGTCGACCGTGGTGGTCCGCAGGTAGGAGGCGGACGAGGCAGAGGAGCTGGCCGAGTATCAAGTGGTGGGCGACGCTTTGAGGCTCTACCACCACCACCACTAGGAGGTCCGCCCCGACCACAGGGAGCTAGAGGACAGAGACAGGCACAGCTCCAGACAGCGGAGGCCTACGACCACGGCGCGCTAGAGATGATTCGAGGTACGATCTGTGTCTATTCCACCCTTGCTGCAGTTCTTATAGACACATGAGTGAGTCACTCTTTCATAGCCGCTACCCTTGTTCGGAGCTCGGAGATTCCGACAGAGCCGTTGGCTCGATCCTTACGGATAGAGACTCCTACGGGAGCAGACTCGACGATTACGCACTGGTTCCGGCAGTGTGATCTTACTCTAGGAGGTGAGAGATTCGTCTGGGATCTTCTTGTAGCAGCGTTGAGGCCTTACAACGTCATCTTGGGCATGGATTGGTTATCTACAGTCCATGCACATATTGACTGTATTAGGCGCAAGGTGCGATGTGTGCGCACCGACGGGAGCAGGTTCACCTTCACTGACGAGAAGGGAGCCTTTGCAGCACAGGAGGGACTCTCGCAGAGGAGGGGACAGCCCATCACTCATCAGTTGGCTAGTCTCATCCTAGGATAAGTGGACGTGTGGAGTCCTAGTTTTCCTGTAGTGGTGGATCAGTATGCGGACGTCTTTCCCGACGATGTTCCAGGGCTACCTCCTCACAGAGAGGTAGAATTTTATATTGATCTGTACCCCGGGACATCCCCGATATCCACTCCATCATATCGAATGGCCCCTGTTGAGCTTCGAGAGCTACGGGTATAGTTGAAGGACTTATAGGGCAAGGGATTCATCTGACCCAGTGTTTCACCCTGGGATTCCCCGATATTGTTTGCCAAGAAGGCGGACGGGAGCTTGCGACTGTGTGTCGACTATCGTCGCCTGAACCAGGTGACAGTGAGGAACAATTATTCGCTACCTAGGATTGATGACCTCTTCGATCAGCTCAAGGGGGCACGGTGGTTCTCGAAGATAGACCTCAGGTCAGGCTATCATCAGCTCATAGTTCGAGATGAGGACGTGCAGAAGACGGCCTTCAGGTGTCGGTATGGCCACTATGAGTTCTTGGTTATGCCATTAGGTGTAACCAATGATCCAGCAGTGTTCATGAGCCTCATGAACAGAATATTCCATCCATACCTCGATCGATTTGTCGTGGTCTTCATCGAAGACATTTTGGTATACTCGACGACTGAGGAGGAGCACGCCTACCACTTGCGGGTTGTACTAGACACACTCCGAGAGCACCAGCTTTATGGAAAGCTCTCGAAGTGCCAGTTCTGGTTACGTGAGGTCCACTTCTTGGGGCACGTCATTTCTGAGGCGGGAGTTGCGGTAGATCCTGTGAAGATCGATGCAGTTCTAGCTTGGGAGCCACCCAAGAGCGTGACAGAGGTGCAGAGTTTCTTGGGACTAGCTGGATACTACCGGAGATTTGTGCTAGACTTCTCCAGAGTTGCGGCACCACTCTCAGCTTTGACGAAGAAGGGGAAACCCTTTGTGTGGTCAGACAGATGTCAGCAGATCATCCAGGAGCTGAGACAGAGATTGACCAGCGCACCTATCTTGAGGTTGCCTGAGGAGGGAGTAGGGTACGTAGTTTACTGCGATGCATCAGGGACCAGACTCGGATGTGTCCTGATGTAGTAGCGGGCAGTGATCACCTATAGATCACGTCATTTGAGGCCGCATGAGCAGAACTACGCTACCCATGACCTGGAGTTAGCAGTAGTGGTCTTCGCTCTGAAGACATGGCGGCACTATCTGATGGGCGAGCGCTTTATAGTCTTTTCTGACCACCAGAGTCTCAGGTACATATTCTCTCAGAAGGACCTAAACCTGAGACAGCGGTGATGGCTCGAGTTCGTCCAGGACTATGACTTTGAGATAGTCTATACTCCTGGGAAGGGGAACGTAGTAGCTGATGCCCTCAGTAGGAGGACGGGCATTCAGCTACTTGAGGAGGCGATGGAGCAGCTAGCCGCCTTGCAGATATCCTTCGTGGATAGGGAAGGAGCAGCCTTCCTTCAGTCTCTCACAGTCTCTCCTCCACTTCTACAGCGGGTCAGAGAGGCACAACATGGGGATGCTGACTGTGAGACGCGGCGTGCACAGATATCCTCATGAAAGGCACCTGATGGCTTCTCCCTTGGAGCAGAACACGACATCCTGTTTAGAGGACGTACCTTGGTACCAGTCACTTTACGAGAGGAGGTGCTGAGAGAGTTTCACACTTCTCCTTTGGTGGTACATACTGGAGTGGCGAAGATGTACCAGGACCTCAGACAACAGAACTGGTGGCCGGGCATGAAGAAGGTTATGGTAGAGTTCGTTTCATGATGCCTCACCTGCCAGTAGGTGAAGGCAGAGAATCAGGTACCATCAGGCTTGGTACAGCCCTTGGAGGTCCCGGAGTGGAAGTGGGATGGGATATCTATGGACTTCGTGACTGGACTTCCATGCACTTCCAGAGGTCACGACTCCATTTGGGTGATTGTTGACCGACTCACCAAGTCAGCACACTTCTTTCCCATCCGAGAGCAGGGCTCAGTGGAGAGCTTGGGGCATCTCTACGTTCGGGAGATTGTACGGCTTCACGGTGTTCCATCATCTATCGTCTCCAATCGAGATGCTTGTTTTACTTCCCGACTTTGGAAGGGGTTATAGGAGGCATTCGGGACGCATCTACGTCTGAGCACCGCCTTTCACCCTCAGACGGATGGTCAGACGGAGAGGACCATTCAGACTCTCGAGGACATGCTCTGCACATGTGTCCTCAACTTTGGTCGCAGCTGGGAGGACCACCTACCCTTGTTGGAGTTCGCGTACAACAATAGCTACCACTCCACCATCGGGATGGCACCATACGAGGCGTTGTACGGTAGACCTTGCAGATCTCCTTTGTGATGGACAGACCCTGGGGAGTCAGCACTTGTGGGACCAGAGATGGTTCGGGCCACGATAGAGAAGGTCCAGATCATCCAGGAGTGGATGAGGATAGCTCAGAGGCGACAGAAGTCTTATGATGATAGGAGGCGGAGGCCACTAGAGTTTAAGGATAGCGACCACGTCTTCTTGCGTGTCTCACCTCAATGTGGATTACGGAGATTTGACCGAGGCGACAAGTTGTCTCCATGCTTCATCGGACCTTTCCAAGTCCTCATCAGGATTGGCAAGGTGGCTTATCGCCTGACTCTAGCACCTCAGTTGCACCGGGTGCACGACGTCTTCCACGTATCTCAGCTGAGGAGATACGTGCATGACCCGACGCATATCATTGACTATAGGGAGCTGGACGTTGATGATGGGGCGACTTTTGCGGAGGTCCCAATAGAGATCGAGGATCGACAGGAGCGGGTCCTACGTGGATGGTCGATCCCTCTAGTGCGCATCAGATGGCAGCACGAGAACCTCCAGGAGAGCACTTGGGAGCGGGAGGCTCAGATGTGTGCTCAGTACCCACATTTGTTTCCCTAGTTTATGATGTATCTTTACGGGGACGTAAAGCCCTGAGGTGGGAGTAATGTAAAGACTCGTAAATTTCAAAGAATTTTTTTTTCTTAATTTTCTTTGGAATTTTACAAGAATGAAGTTATTGACAACACCTGATTCCAAGGCCCGGTGTGCCCAGAATCATTTTCCGAAGTTTGGCTCAGGTACGTTCAGTGAACGAACGAGCGGGTTTTTCTAACTTTTAAACTGGTGCTCGGAATCGAATTCTGAGGGCACCGATGGAATTTTTGTGCCGGTATTTGCTTAGAAACGCCTCTTCTGGAGTTGCGTTTGCTCGGGTGTGGTTTTTAATTTTTGGGCTTAAAGTTAAGAAATAAAATAATTTGTACGACAAACTTTATTTTATTTCACTTAAAGCCACTTGAAATCCACTTAAAGCTGCTTAAGCGGAGTTGATACGGATATGGTGCTATCCAAAAATATCCTACCCCCTTGGTAGGATATTTGTGAGGTGGGGCCCGCACGAGCCCCACCGTTTCTTTTCCGCTAAGTAACGCACCCGCGAAAACCCGTCATTATGAAAGTCAACTGATGCGTTTTCTTAAATTCTTAATGCACCAATTAATTGGGCAGTTTTCTTCATTGAATTAATTCTATGAATTAATTTAATTGTTTCTTAACCTGTTTGAAATCTGTTGGCATAATAATAAAATAAGACCAACGCATGACATCTTGAGGATTGCTCGTTGGGAGGCTTTTGACAGAAATTTTGTGCCTTCATCCTCCTACGCGAAGAACGTGAAGAACGCCGGCCTCTAACGAAGAACGCCGAACCCGTGGAAATCGACGACGCGACACCGTGTGCCGCGACACCGACGTTTCCTCTCCCGCGATGTTCTTTTGCGATGTTACTTCATCCGCAACAAAATCTTCGATCATCCGTTGAGGTGAGAGATTGCGGTTCTTTAAATTTTCTTTGCGGATTATATCAAACACAAGGATTTAATCGATATAATTAAATCTATTGTTTCTTGATACTCGGAGATCATCGACGCGACGCCCTTCCGCGACGACACGACGCCATTCCACGACGCGACGCTCCACTTGTTCCGCGACGGTCAATTCTGCGAAGAACGCACGTGTGACAACTTGACGAGGTAGGGATTTTGTTTGGAAATAAATTTTTATTCCCGTAGTTGTTTTCTTCTAAAACAAAGGAACCTGGATCAAGTGCAATTTTAAATTATTAAAATTGTTTTTGATACGTTTGTCTTGTGTTATTTATCTTCCCGTTAGTATCATCTAACGCGGAGGGTGCGGGCCAAACAAACACGGCCCGACAACCCTCCACAGTTCTTCGTTGATGTGCGGATTTGGCTGGCGACGATGGAACGTGCCGCAGAGACGATTTAATGTTTCCGCAGTAAAGAACGGGACCCGGGAGGAGCAGCGGCGCAGACGGAATTGGAAACGGACCACCAGAGCAACTCCGGTGGCCCGCGGAAGCCACCGGCGGCGGCACCAGCGGACCCGCGGCCGCGCGGGTCCGGCACACACAGGACGCGGCTTTGCCGCGTCCGTTGACCAGGGCGGCCCCCCGCGGGGGCTGCGGTGTTGTCACGCGGGGGCAGCGCCCCCCCCCCCCCCCCCCCGCGTTGCTCGGCTGCTCGGCCGAGCCGAGCCGGGCCGGGCCGCGCCCTGTCCGGGCCGGACCGGGTCCAGCCTTGTTCGGACCCGGTTCAGGCCGACCTAGGGGGGGTTGGGCCGGGTCGGTCCGGGCCCAGACCCCCCGTTTCCGGACCTTTTTCAGTATTTTGCCCGTAACATGAGCTACGGGCCTCCGATTGACGCGCCGTCAGCGGAAACACGATCCTTGGATCGAGACGGTCGTTTCGGTATACTGAACTCAAGGTTTCAGAATACTTTGGGTTCGACCGGGTTGGTCCATACACGAAACCAACCGGGCCCTCGGAGCGGAAACACTCATATCTTGAGCTTCGGACGTCTGATTGACGTGTCGTCGACTTCGTTGAGTTCCTCTAAGTAAGACGGATCTTTTTCCATACTCCTTACAAGGTTTGGACGCAGGTGGAGTACAGTCGGGTTGGTTTTGCCTTAAAAAATGACCGGGCCCCTGGGACGAAAAAGCCAATAACTCTCAGACCGGGCGTCCGATTGACGCGCCATCTGCGACGTTGAGTTCCTGTTGACGATAAGGAACTTTTGGATACATCAACTTTGGACTATGTGTCATTTGATGTATCAGCCTCTCAGCTCGTGGAGCGGACCCTCCCGAACGAGCTTGCTGTGTGCGGGAACCTTAGAGTTGGGTGCGACTGCTACTGCGACTTCGACGACGACGGCTGTGCAGAGATACTCAGTGGACTGCGACGACTACTGCACTCAGCGATCCTACGTGGATCAGTGCTACAGATTCTGTGTGGGTCAGCGCTCAGCGGTTCTGTGTGAGCCAGCGCCTACAGGTCCTGTGTGGGCCCGATCCTGTCTGGGTCTTTGCGGGGGTTAGTTACCTATTGATCCTGTGTGGGTCCGATCCTGTGTGGGTCATTGCGGGGGTTAGTACCTTTCGATCCTTTATGGGTCCGACGACTTAGATGGATCAATGGTCATCTTTATCGTTATACAAGAAGTATACCTGTGTGAGCTGAATCCTGAGTTACTCTCCTTTGTGGATTGTGTTGAACTATCCTGTGTGGATTTACTGTTTACTTTCCTTTGTGGACTGTGTTGAGCTATCCTATGTGGATTACTATTTGCTTTCCTGTGTGGACTGGGTTGTTCTTGGGCTCGGATGTTGGAGCCGAATGAGAATTGATGACTTAGGTATATGTATGGGCATATACCTAAGCAGTGTCGGTTGTTACTTCGTGATTGTATCTTTCCTTTGTGGTTTATCCTTTGTGGATTTTGGGAGACCTTCGGGGGTCTCGGGGTCCCTATTGAGTAGCTTATACTCACCCCTGCACGGGCTATGCCCACACTTCGTTGTGTTGGTTGCAGACGACGGACGGCGCTGATCGTGGTGGAGGCTTGCAGAGCAGGACGGTACCTGGAGGTGGACCACTGGGCGGGACGTACTCAGAGCGGACGGCTAGATCGAGGAGCTGTGGAGGCTATTTGTGCTCACCCTTCAGGTGGGACTTCCAGAGGATGGCTCGACGCTGTGGCTTTTCTTTTTCAGTTGCTGTTTTCCCCTTTCAGTTGTACTTTACAGTTGGGCTTGTATTTCCGGCCCCTTTTACTTTCAGCACAGCTTGTTACAGTTTTTACTTAGTGTTTAATCTTTCCGTTTGCTTACTCTGTGGTGGTTGTTTACTTTACAAAGTCAATGCCTTCCCTGTTTATCGGGATTTATGCCTTGGTGCTAGTCGCCAGCCCCTGGCCTATGGAAGGCGGGCTTAGTGTAGTCACAACACGGGCCCCGAGGATGGGTCGTGACATGTTGGTTGATCTGACAATTGTATCTTTTTATTTCCTCCCTTCTTTGTTTTTAGGGAATCCTACTGGGTATGTATATACTCACCAGTATATGGTATTTTCCTTCATGTATTGTATCTTATGTAGATTATGGGTAGATTGGAAGTGTCCTTGGTGGATTCAGTTTTGCTGAAGCATAGAATTTCTTGGTTCTGACCATGTTCAATGATTAGAGTTGGAGATTGTGAGATAGACTCTCTTTATTTTCCCTCTTTCTAGTTAATTTTGTTTTGGGGCCTCATTTCTAGATGGGTGTGTATTTCTACCATTTATATATTTTTTACTATGTTTTTTTAGTTTGTTGATTTCTGAGTGGTTGTTGGATGCATGGTTTTTACTCAATATTTTCAGTATTTTATTATATCTATGAACTTTTGAATATATATTATTATGTGTATGTATAAAATTACTAAGGCTAAGGCCTCCCATTTTATTTATATACCTACTCAATTCTTGTATCCATCCCATGACATATTAGAGGTGGGATTAGGGTATCATTTTCGGCTTATTTCTATCCTAGAAGGGGTCCTGATGGGTCAAGTCATGACATAGTCCTATCAAAGGTGGTCTTTCACCTAATAGATGTTTGGAGTTGTATTGATGTGAGGTTTGGTTTGGGAAAATTTGAGAAATGATGTCAAAGTGTATTGGATCTCAATCTAGGTAACCAAATGTTATTGTGGTAGCCAATGTATCCATACACCAAGACTCTGACTACCTACTTGTTGACCTGGAATAATGAGATATCAATTGCAGGGAAAAATAGTACATGCATCATATAGGATTGGGTATTTTTACATTCATGTCATTCTTGAGTCAGATCATCATATATGCTCATATAATCATGGTATGCCTTGTGATCTTTCAAGAAGCCTCTATGATGAAATCTGGTTAGGATACCAATATAGGATCATGATGAGGGTCAATTGAGAAATGAGGCATCAGTTCAGGGACCTACTCATGAGGTATTTCCCCCAGTGGTCTAGGCATAGGATCAAATGTGTGTTAGAAATCCGATAGCTTTGGAATGTAAGGATAATGATTTGTGTAGTCTTAGTGCATTATGAAATATTCATTAATAGACATGGTTTATTATTCATAGTGAGCTAGACCATTAGGTAGTGGAGGATTGGATCGAGGCGGTGGTTTGAGTTTTTGGGCTTGTTTGGACCCCAGCTGATTAGATGGTTATTCTTTCATTTGATTTTATTCATAGAGAAGAAGGATGTTAGTGGAGTGTGATTAAGCATACTCATTATGAGGTGAAACTCTCATGGTTAAAATTACAGAAAATATTCCATGATGAGTATTACCCTTTGATCTTTCACTCTATTCTTATTTAGGGGCTTTGTTGAGATGAAACAAAGTGATATACCAGTTTTTTATTAATCCATGAGCTTTACTGACCTCATGCATTACTCTATCGATATGGTGTGAGATGTATACATCCAGGTTTGGAAGTTTATGTAGGGTCTTCATAGAGAAATTCATTCTATAATGGTCTTTTTATACATTCTCACTTATCCTAGAGTGATGAAGTGGGATTTCATGATAGAGATCTTCCTAGAACAGGGACATTTGGAGGTGGGATCCAACTATGGACATCATGGATTTGAGTTTTCAGTAGCAGCTATAATATTTCATTCTTCAGGGTCTTGGTGCAGGATACCTCCCCATGTCTGAACTCAGGCACGTGGGTCTTTAGTGCAAGGTTCATGTAGAGGATATAGTCATCCAGGATAGGGGAGATGCTATTCTTGTAATGAGTGAGGTAACAAGTCTCATTATTTTCCAACCCTATATATTGATTAAGGTATACTGGTAGTGGATGGACCGCCATAGTAGAGGAAACATCATGATCAGGGATCTCCCAGGAATGGTAAGGGAGGCCCCTAGGGATGTAGTGTCGTTGAGGTGTAGCTACAACTCTGAAGGGAGGAGATGTGGGTAGAGGATGATGTTATCAGCTATATCCACCACCATGACCCAGTTGACTATGCTAGGCTCAAAGGTATAATAGTTGTGGGTGAGGAAAGTTACAGTATATAGATGGATATAACCAGAATAATAATGTGATGATTCAAGGTGTGATATATATATTTTCTACTATTTCTCTAGTGCTTATAGACACAGGTATGAGTCATTATTTTATCTCCATATCACTTGAATGAGAGAAATTTTATCCAGTTGAGTATTTATCCAAACAGTAATGGATGGAGTTTCCTATAGGGATAGATTCGTCTATATTTTACATCTATAGGTGGTGCAAGTTTTTTCTTAGTGAAGAGAGTTTTTAAGAGGACCTCTTGTTCATTGTGCTGAAACCTTATGATGTCATCTTGTGCATAGACTAGTTGTCCTCATTAAATTCCAAGATAGTCTATCATCTCAATAGAGTTAGATGCATCCATACAGATGGGATGAAAATATCCTTCATGAGAGAGAGAGAGAGATCTTATAGTAAAGTGGGTAGGGTTTACAAGTAAGAATTTTTAACCTATCACCCATTAGTTGGTAATTTTATCCATTGTTTCAGTGGGTACCTTAAGAATCTAGCTTCTAGTGGTAGTAGAGGATTATATAGATTTTTTTCAAATATGTCTCAGGACTACGTCTGAGGTGGGATATTGAATTTTTCATCAACTTATAGTCTCAGACCACATCGATATCTTTTATGGAACATCGAATATCCTATACTGAGATATATAAGCTGAGGGTGTAGTTAGAGGACCTTTGAGAGAAAGGTTTTATTAGAACCAGTGTGTACCCCTGGACTACTACTATTTTGTTCATGAAAATGGTGAATAGAAGCTTGAGGATTTATGATGACTATCATCACCTAAATTAGGAAATGATCAAAAAAAGTTCCCCTTGTGTAATATTGATGACCTTTGTGACCAATTAAAAGGTACAAGTTTGTTTTCAATGACTAATCTCAGGTTTAGCTATCATCAATTGAGGGTTCATGAGGATGATATTCCAAAGATAGCATTTTGATGTTGTTATAGATACTATAAGTTCTTGGTGATGTATTTCGATGTGAATAATGCCCCCAATGTGTTCATGGATTTTATGAATCAGATATTCTAACCATACTTGTACCATTTTATAGTTGTCTTCATTTATGAAATTCTCATATACTCTGCATTGGAGGAGGATCATGCAAAGAATTTGAGGATCACCCAAAACATAATATGGGATACCTGACTATAAAATGGTCTATTGAAGTGTTAGTTTTGTATATACAAGGTTCAATTTTTTGAGACTGCCATCTCTGAGCATGGTTTAGCTGTGTACTTGGTAAATATTTATGCAGTGCTTTCTTATGGCAACCCAAGAACATGATGGAAGTACGAAGTTTCCTCAGTTTAGTAGGGTCCTACCAGAGGTTCGTGGAAACAATTTCAAGGAGAGAAGTCCCTTTGAATACCTTTATGAGGAAATTATATTCATTTTCTTAGAATAATAAGTGTTAGAAAGACTTTGAGGATAAGAGGTAAAGGTTGAACAGTGATCCTACGATGAGACTACCGAAGGAGGGCATTGAGTATGTGGTGTTTTACGATACCTATAGATATATAATTGGTGGTTTATGGATGTAGAGAAATATTTTAATCACTTATGGGTCAAGGAAGTTGATGCCCCATGAGCATAAACTTGTGAACCATGACTTAGAGTTTGTGGTGGTTGTCTTCACCTTGAAAATATGGAGGCATTATCTTTTGGGTGAGTGGTTTTTCGTTTACTCAGATCACTAGAGTCTCAACTATATCTTCACTCAAAGAGATCTTAACATAATATAGAGGAATTTTTTGGAGTTCCTGTAGGAATATGAATTTGAGATATTCAATACTCCATTGAAATAAAATGTGGTAGTATTTTCCCTTAGTAGGAAGTATCGTTCTTGCTTGGTGGAGAAGGTGTCTGAGCAATTGGCTTCATTGAAGATAAACCTGATAGAGAAGAGTGTTATATCTTATATTCAGTTGATAATGGTAGCTCCACCACTTATTCAGTGTGTGAGATAGGATCAATAAGGACACATATATTGTGAGGTTCTACATGACTAGATATCCTCGTGAGATACACTAGATCGATTTTATAAAGGAGGAAGAATGTGATCCTTTTCTAGGGATGGATGGTGGTTCTAGTCAGGTTTCATGAGGAGGTTTTAGGGTATTTTTATACCTCTCCCTTATTTTTACGTATGAGTGTGTAAAATATGGACAAGTACCATCAACAATATTTTTATTAGGTTGACATGAGGAAGAGTATTATAGTGTTTTTTCTCAGTGTCTCACATGTCAGCAGGAAAAGGATGAACATTAGGTTCCATAATGCTTGAATCAGCCACTAGAGATACCAAAATATAAGTGGGGTGACATATAAATGGATTTTTTGATGGTGATTCTTTGGGAAGCAAGATTCCATGACACTATATATGTTATTTTTGATTGACTCACCAATTTGATGCACTTTCTTACCATTTGATAGTAGAGTTTAATAGAGAATTTGGAGAAGTTGTACATATAGTAGATCATCTATATTCATGGGGTACCCATGATGATGATCTCTAGACATGATTTTTGGTTCATGTTTTGTTTGTTTATGGGTCTGTAAGAGTCTTTTGAGACCCATTTATGGATGATAATAACATTTCACTCCCTTAAAGTCAAACATGCTGAGTAGGATATCTAATTTTTGAAGGATATGTTGAGATCCTACATATTAAACTTCAGTTGGAGCTAGTGGAACCACTTTTCATTGGTAGAGTTCACTTATAATAATATCTATCACTCTGCAACTTTTATAGAACATTTCAAGGCCCTATACAGAAGACCCTGTAGGTTACCCCTATGTTGAATAAAGATCAGTGAGGAAACTATTATCTGAGCAGATCTAGTGCAGGAAACAATATTCAAGGTTAATTTAATCTATGAGTGTATGAGGATAACCCCAAAGTTGTCATAAATCTTACACATTTCGACATCATAGTACTTTCGAGTTCAATAAGGGACACCATGTTTTCCTGATATCCTCCCGAGGGTGAGGATTGTAGAGATTTAGATGGGGAATCAAGTTATCCATGAGGTTCATCAGGACATTCAAGATCTTATGGAAGGTTGGTGAGGTTTATTACCACTTTTACTTACCCTCACAGTTAGGCCGAGTGCATGAAATCTTCCATGTGTCCTAGCTGATGAGATACATGCACAACCCAATGAACACTATTGACTGGGGTGATCTGGACATCGAGGAATGAACCACCTTCATGGAGTACCCGATGGTGATCGAGGACAAATGGTAGAGGACACTGTATAGATGGACTATCCATTTGATTTGATTTCTTTAGTATCATGTGATCATGAAAGATAGATCCTGAGATCATGAGATCCAGATGTAGGTATATTACCCCCACCTTTTCATGTATCTTGTTCTTTTTGGGGAAAAATCCTTGAATTAGGGGAGAATGTAACAACTCTAATTTTTGTAGTTCGATCCATATAATATTTTTATCTATATATATCTAGATTTTCCTTTAGATTCAATGTTTTGTTTAAGTGTCATGGTACCCCAAAAATAATATTATATATATATATATATTAAATCATGTGCACACATATTTTAAGAATAAATGGCCTTCCCATTATTTGGGACCTAAAATGGGAAATTGAAGACTATGGTTTATTTTGGAGAATTGGTTTTACCCTAGGTGCAACATATAGTTTGTCTACATTATAAGTTCAGTTGAAAGCGACTATTGGAATGTGCATTAAGTAAGTAATTAATTAATTAATTAATTTAATTTACTTAAATAAACAAAAACCTGAATTTTCTTCTATATATTCTTCATTTTTTAAAATCCTCAGGGTTATTCATATAACACTAGGAGATTAGAGGATCCAAGGAGAAGATCCATTGATGAATGAAAATGGACTATGGAGTGACGGTCATTTTGAAAAGGATTTGTCTTTTCTAAATAAGTTCCTCAATCTCACAAATAAAAATGGAATAGACCTATTCTTCATTAGAAATCGATCCAAGATCAAGTTAGGGTATATTATTTCATTTATTTCCACCCTTATTTTAATTTTTCAACCATATATTTTTAATATTCTTTTGATTTATGGAGATTTTTGTTCTTCACATAATCCCAATTTTAAATTTATTTATTGAACCCTTTGGTTTATATCATACATGACCTTGATCTTCACCCTTGGTCTATATTATGTAATTATTGGATGGAATCTTACAATAAAACATTGGAATATAACTTCATTATTTTTAATTTCCCTAAATTTTCTTCACATTATTCATCATTGGACTACTAGGCCACAATTCAACATTGTCAGGTTGGATTCAATCATGATCTAACCCTCAGATTCATGTCGGATGCATGAATGTGTTGAAGATCAGTTTTGTGTGGTTGGATCATGATGTTATGTGGGATGTGGGTGATTTTTACATGTATTAGAGTCCAAACCATGAGTTTTCATCTATGGGTGAGGCAGTGTGGAAACATTGTATGATAGGATGAACAACACACCGTTTAATTAGCTTGAATCTAGCCACCAGTGATGGAACGGGTGTGGTCAACCCTAGATCTGAGTTCCACAACATGATTTTTGGTGGATCCAATAGTGGTGAAGGCGTGGGATATACACATGAACAATTATTTGGTTCATTTAAAATCCCTATATACATGGCGTATAGTCTAGAAATACACATCGTGCAGTCCTCTAGCTATGGTGGCTAGGGTTTCAGGTGGAGTTAAATATTACACACTGTGTATGAACCATATATATTGTGTGACTCAGTGATGTTGGCTTAGAGTATGACCCAAGAGTGAATTAGAAAAGAAAAAGACATGAACATGGGAACATGCTGGTATACTATAATGGCCAAGTACACGAGCATGGCCATAGTACATGGGCACAAGCCATAGTACATGAGCATAGGCTGGGAGGACACAAGCATACCCCAACTTTCCCAGACAAGTTTTCTAATTAATTTACATGTCATGTATATCCACATGGATATCTAAGATATGTACAATTGAGGACATGAACAGGTTTTCAAGTGAGGTCACACTCCATGTGACCCTATGTACACACAATGTAATTTTTATAGAAACTTCCACTTTGTGTATCTCTTTCTCGAGGACTTGGATTTGGGCCCATGAGTATCCTATCCCAATATTTGTTTCCATGTAGAACATGATGTTGGATTTAATTTTGGTATTATAGATATTAAATGAGTCTTTATGAGTGGGAAACTTGTTTCAAAGATTATTTACCAATGGAAATGATTGGGTTTGATCATCAAAGAGATGTCAGGGTCAGTAAGTCCTTATCGAACCAGGGAGGAATTCCCCCATACTCTTTACATAGGTATATCTAGTGCCCCCATCCCTACTATAGAGGGTTTGGGTCCTCTAACTATGAAGTGGTACCCCCCATAATAGATTCTATGGATTCTCTAACTACGAAGTGGTACCCCTATCTTCTAGCTCTATCGGGGAGCGGTTCCTCCAATGGTGATAGTGCCCCCTCAGCTATGGAGATCATTGGAGAGGTGTGGGGCCCCTAAATATATTCTTATGTGGTTACGTGTGGTGTTGTGCATTGGAGATGGGCTTTAGGAGTTACATAATGACTCATCATTCTTAGATGGTTATATAGATGGAGATCCCCTTTCTCGCCCCCTTGGGTTTCTTTGATCATATCTGTGGAGTTTCTATTTACCCTCCTACTTTATGGGTTGAGATAACTATTATATCTTCCTATATTCTACCTTATTGGTTTTCAATGCATCCTACTGGGTATGTATATACTAACCCCTGTATGGTATTTTCCTACATGTGTTTTGTATTATGCAGATGATAGGAAGATCTGTGGTGACCTTGGTAGACCCGATTTCAGTGGAGCATAATGGTTATTGGTTATAACCATGTTTGGTGGTTGTCCATAAATATTGGTAGTCAATAAATATTTAGTATGTCCTTTTTTCCAATTATTGTCAGGTTGGTACCTCATTTCTAGTTGGGTGTGTACTTTTCCCCTTTATAGTTTGTTATACTATTTTGTTTCACTTTTATTCTTTCCTATAGGTAGTTTCATGCATAGTTTTCAATATAGATGTTCATTATTTTATTATATATCTACACTAGTTCATGGAGATGGTTATGTGTGCACGTACATGTTCTTAGGATAAGTCCTCCAATTTCAGTTATATGCCCAATCAACACTTGTCTCCACCCCTAGCCTGTTGGAGGCTTGCTTGGGGTGTCACACTCATATTATTATTGTACCTGGAAGAGATACAGTGATTCGAGTCATGAAAATGTGACTAAGGAACCTATATAGGGGGACATTCTTGTGAGTTCCCTCTAGGAAAAGTAGTATGAAGTGATTTTTGTTGAGGCGTAGTTTTGTAAAAAAATGATAATTCCTAGTAGTGAGCTAAATATTGGAGATGTGGACGTTGTCCTTGTGGGGGTCAAGGGGATTATCACAGTATGAGTCTTTGATCTAAGAAAAAATATCTTAAAAGTATTGGTGTGCATATATATATACATGTTTAACCTTTGTTATGTGTTTTTGTTGGGATTTTTTTCTTTTTTAGTTATTCAGGATTGAGGGTAGTTTGCTTATCTAACCCCTTCCACTCCTTTCACAATTTTTGTTTTTTTAATAAAGGGTCTTGACCCCAGCCTGTTAGTATTATTATATAAATAAACAACACATTATAATTGATTTAATAGATTAAATTAATTAAAATTTTATTTATAATATAAATTTAATACATTATTAAACAATTATATTTATTAAATTTATTATAATGTATACTATATTTATAATATATGTCCTGAAACCACTCGTATTCCCTAGAAACTTGATAACTGAGCCAGTATAACATAAATCAAAGGGAATTCTTGATCCCCATGGGTTGGAAACTAGCACCTGGCATCATGCAAAATGAAATTCGGAACAAATTTTCCCCAAAAAAGACAGAAGAAAGATAAAAAAGTCAGTATACATTCAAGAAAAACTCCACAGGGAGAACTATACTAGAAGTCAAAAAAACATAAAAAACAAAAATTTCAACCAAAAAGAACTAGAAAATAGGATAACCACCCAAGTCCCAGTATATAAAACTCTCCAAGCCCAAGGATCGACAACTAGAACCACCTCGAAGTTGTGATTTTTCCTTGCTCTAACATAAAAGAATATAATATGAGAACACCCAAAGGCATGGGTAGGGTGTGAGCTAAAATCCTAGTATGGTCTCACCAAGTATTACATACAATATTTAATTAACCAAATAAATATTTTAATTTTAAATAAATAGGCATGGAATTTCTAAATCATATTTAAAACAATTCATTCTTTACATTTCAAATGATGGAAAATAATTCAAAAAAATGGATTAATAAACATTTCATATAAAAAAATTAATATAATTTAATAAGTCATGTCTAAAAAAGTTTAAAAGAAATGGAATTTATATAAAAACATTTACAATGAAAAGCATGGTCATCTTCCAAGAGGTACGATAGTTCCAAGCTATGGGATTCCCACACACTCAAAATTGAATCATGACAATATGTGTATATACACGTCCCTATGACACTTGTCAAAGATGAATCATCACCATCCCATCAGAGATGTGACCTACTACACTAGGTTTTGTTTTAATTTTAATGCATCAAAAGAGTGTTATCCCAATAGCTTACTAACCACCTATGCTTAAATATTATCTAATAACAATCATTGATGGGAAATTTATTTTAAAACTATTTAAAATACAATTCATCCCATTCCTCCATTACAAATATGCCAATTTCCATTTAAAAACTAAAACACAAGTTTTAAATCAAGATATGCCTTTTCCAAGATAAAACCACCGGGTTTATATATAAACCATATTTAATCCATTTTATTAATTTGAAATAAATTTCATAAAATCAATTCCACAATTAAAATTCTACAATTAAATTTCACAATTAAATTTAAACAATCTCCATCCAATTTCATAACACACCCTAATTCAACAAGATTGGGTGTTTTTCCCAATTTCATGACAAATCTAATTTCAACTCCCCAATTTAATGGAATTGGGTTTTTAATAAACTAATTGAAATCAAATTGAAATTTAAATTAATCATTTTTTATTAATCAAATTGGCCATCAAAAATAGAACCACCTACCTCAGGATCCCGTGATCATGAAACATGAATCCCTAATTGGGAAAGTCCAATGAAGAATGTTGGTAATAAGGATATAAGAATCAAAACTAAATTAAATATCTGAAATATTATGTATTAGATACTCTTACAACACAGAGACTGGTTCACGCCCAAATTTACCCAAGAGAAGAAGGGTAGAACGGTCCTTGTAGTGTAGCTTGGGTTGTCGATTCCACAGAGACCAAAGAAGATACCTAAGATACACAACCTAAGGGATGGATTTTTGGCTATGAAGTGGCCAACTTGGATTGATTTTGGATGGGTTTTAAAGATATCTAAAAGATTTAAGTGGATTCAATTTAAAAGAATGATTTGATCCTAGGTTATCACTCGGGGTGGATTGGATGTATTTTCTTTTTAATGATTTCAATTTCTTAAATTTGAGATGGATTCATTTAAGGAGATAAAACAACATCATCACTTACTGGTTTAATGCCTACACCCTCTAATACTAATCACCTATACACTTGAAGGATCAAAGTTTTGAGCACTTCAAGGTAAAGGATCGTATTAGTACTTGAGGTGTGTGACCTTAAATTCAACAAGGACGATGGAGTTTAAAAATCATCAAATAAAAATCCCAATTAAAGAAGTGATTATACATTAATTAGGTGATAAATAACATCCAATCCAGCCCCTTGCTACTCCCTTGGATCAACCCATAAGTGGGTTATCCCTCCATTGATCCCATGGTTTCAATGGAAGCGGAAAGTAGACTCATAAGGGAGGAATGGAGAAGTAAAGAAAACAACAAAAATAAAATGATCACTCCACCGTTGTGTGAATAAATTCACAAGGGTTGGTGTGACTAAATTCACACCTTAATCCAACGGTATCAAAGTGATATTAAGAACAACAGAATAAGAGTAGAAGAAGAACTTTTATTAAGAAACTAAAGTGAATTGAACAACTTACATGTGAAAGACAAAATTGAGGCAACAAAAATGCAGCATAACATTACAAGTAAACAAAGCATCCAAGATCCTAAACTCCTTCACCACAACTGACTTAAATAGGCATTTTGGGAGCCTTGGGTCGAGCCACCAACAGTACAAAGCATCTTAATTAATTTTGGTAGGCTATAGGTGGTGGAAAGCTTGTGGAATTTGGACTTTTCCACGTTTGACCCGAGGTGGCAGCCAGTTTTCATCCACCGAACAGACGCGTTTGGATGACCTTCTAGATGGCCGAATCAGGGTGGGTCATAGAAGAAGAAAATGGAGCTCCGGATGTCTTCTAACCGCCTGTAAAATTTGGGCCCATTTTGAGTTGTGTATTCCGAGATATGATCAAATTGGTGGAATGTTTTTCTGGGCCGCAGAATCTGGCCCAGAATTGTATCTCTAACTTGGGCCGCCTAAATGACCACCATGGAGGCCGAATTAGCATTAACTCCTGAAGAGTGATTTATTCCTGTACATGTCTTCTAGCATCCCACGAAATTTGGGATTAATTAGGCCTGTATGTTGGGCCCCAAAGTCTCATCATTGGGATGGTGTCCAATCTGCCTTCTCCAGAATTGCTTCCTTTCATTGCCAAATATCTCCATCATCCTCCATGAATTCTCCATTGATCCCTGAATCAAACATGTTCATATTTAAGTGTAGATCAGTTTACAAAAATATCAAATTAAAATATGTATGATTCAATTCCTTAAAATCAGATGAATCATTGGGTACTTTAAATGATGTTCAAAAATGTACCACATAATAGTGCATTTTAAGAAGGTATTACAATCATAATGTGAAATGATGTTCAAAGTGTAAAATGCACTAAAATGGTATTTATGAATAACAAATAACATGAAAATTAGGTATATTAACAATGAATATTAGCCTCATTTAGTGGCTAATCAGAGACCTACAAAACCCTAGGGAAGAGAGAAGAGAGAGTGGGAGAAAGTGAATGGGAAGAGGAAACTTACTGGGAAGATATCAAACATCATTCACCTAGCATCGATATACTTCCTGAGGGGTGTAGAGGGGAAAAAATAACCTCTTGGGAGCCTCCAAGGAAGAATAAAATGTGTTGGGGTAGAATGAGGCCATCGAGCACTTTAACCAGTGGTTTTGGGATTTTAAAAATAATTTTTAGATTAATTAAAACTTATTTGCATGGTTTCCTATGTAGGGATACATGGTTAGAAAAAATTGTGCCTCCTAACTTTGAGACACTTTTTTTCCATGGATCATGGTTTATACTATGTGGGTTCATGGTTTGTAAAACTATTCACCATCCATGAAAACTCCCACTATTTTTATCATGGTTTCCCTTGAGAGGGTGTATGGTTTTGGAAAACCAGGTGCTAACCCTGAACAGCCCAAAAACTTTCAAAATTTCCAAAAAATTTACCTAAAACATCCCTAATAGAAACCCAACCAAATAATAGTCAAAATAGGTCTTCAAGAATACCAGGAAATTATAACATGATGTTACAACCTCTACACCATAAAAACATTTTGTCCCCAAAAATCATGTCAAGAAGCTGTCTTGTGAAAAAATGAGGCCACTACTCCCTCGTTAGTGCCTACCTCTCCTACATATCATGAGAATTAGAACCATACTAACATAGCACATGGACCAAAGATATCATCCTCCCATGAAGTACCTTGGTTTAATAATCAAATATCCTAACTAGATGCTCAGTCACAGATAAATTAGGTTCAACCTTAGGATCACCCAACTTAGAACATGAGATAGATCAAGTAGATACTTGCATACATGCGATACATGGAACATGTTATGTATTGACATAAAATTTGGTGGAAGTGATAAATGGTGAGAAACTTTCCCCACTTGCTCAACAACCTCAAATGGTCCCACAAAATGTGGAGCAAGTTTCCATGGCCTCATAAGCTGTTGATGAACCAAACTTGGTGAAAATTTCAAGAACATATGGTCACCAACTGAAAACTCTAATGGTCTATGATAACGATCAACATAAGACTTATATCATCTCTGATCCATAAACATTATCTAATGAATCAATAGAATATTTTTTCCATATCTTGAACCTATCTCGGTCTAACCAAGGAACTTTCACTGATCTCTAACCAACATAATGGAGATATGAAAATATAGCTATACAAGGCCTCAAAATGATCCATTGGATCATAGAATTTTAAATTTTGTTATAAGAAAAATCAACTATCCCTATATGTTCATCCCAAGCTCCACCAAAGTTGGGAATGTAGGTGAAAATCATATCCTCAAGAATATGTATATATCTTTCTATATGGTCATCCGACTATAGATGGTATGCTATCCTAAAATGAGACTGAGATACCAATGCCTTTTAATGGCCTCCCTAAAAATGGGAAGTAAACCAAGGATCCTTATCAAATACTATATTAGATCGAACTTTGTGTAAATGAACAACATCTTTCACATAGATATTTTCCAACTCCTCAACTTTGGTTGTATCACAAATGGGTATAAAGTGACATGATTTAGTCATCCAATCAATCACAACCCATATCACATTATTCTTTATCTAGGTATGTGGAAACATAATCATAAAGTCCATAGATATATCATCCCACATTCAAGTTTGCACTAGAAGTGGATGAAGAAAACTGGAAGGTTTCTGGTGCTTGGCCTTGACCTGCTTCCACATATAACAATGAGATTAAAATCAGAAACACCCCATCTCATATCTAGCCACCAAAATCTATGTCGCATTTCATAAAACATATTATTGGTTCCTAGGTGTACTACCCACCGAGAATTATGGAAATCCCACATCACATCATTCCTTACCGCTAATGGTACAACAAAATGATTTCAATAACATAGAATTCCCTCTATGGAGAATGACCAATTAGCCATAGTCTCACCACCATAAAGAGAGTCTCTAATGCTACCGAACTCATCATCAAGATGTTTTCCTGAATAATCATCTCATTAATATTGAATTTTAGCTGAACATTGGAAAAATAAAATTAGGCCCATGATTCTTGGACTCCAATATGCAACTGAGCAAAGAGAGCCAGCAAGTTCCACTCTTCTAGTGATTCTTTCAAGTCCTGGTTTAGAAGCTTCATGTTCAAAGAATCTATAATAAAATTAATTCTCCCCATGGTATAGGTGATTTTTAAATCAAAATATTATAGGTATTACACCCAATTCCTTTGGTGGAGATTCAAATCATTTTGAGATAAGATACAACTCAAAATTTTGGGGTCACAAAACATAGTAAACCTTTCACAAAATAGGAAATGCTGCTAACTCTTAAGTGAGTGTATCACAACTGAAAGTTCAAGGTCATGGTTTGGATAATTTTTATTGTGTGGACTAAGCTGATGAGATCCATAAGAAACAACATGATCACCTTGAATAAGAATACAGTCCAAACCTGAACCTGATACATTGTAGAAGACCACATAGCCCTGCCTAGTCTCTGAGAGAGTCAACACCAACATAATAGTCAAAATACACTTTAGTTCAATAAAATAATTTTTACAATTCTCATCCTAAGAAAAATTTACTTCCTTATGAGTTATATTAGTCATCAGAGAAACCAACTTTGAGATATTTTTTACAAACTGGTGATAATACCCAACTAAACCCAAGAAGATTTGAATCTCAAAAACATTTCGTGGTTGTTACCATATCATAACATCCTTAAACTTCTCATGATCAACTAAAATACCATGTTCTAACACCATGAGTCCCAATAACATCACTTACTGAATCCTGAAATCACATTTTAAAATATTGGGATAAAGTTAGTGATTTCTCAATAATTCCATAACTGCTTCTAGATAGAATACATAATCCTCCTTGGATTTAGATTAAACAAGGATTTCATCCACATAGAAAACAAAAAATGCATAAAGATACTTGAGGAAAATCTTTTTCATTAAATCCATAAAGACTGTAGGAGAATTGGTTAGACCAAAAGGCATGAAAAGGTACTTATAGTGGTTATACCAACTCTAAAAGGTAGTTTTATGAATAACAGATTATTTTATCCTTAACTAATAGTAACCAGACTAAAGATAAATATTTTTGAACAAAAATACCCTTTCAAATATTCAAAAAAATCATCAATATGTGGTAATGTATATTTTTTTCTTTAACATGACTCTATTGAGTTTCTAGTAATCAACACAAAGGCAACGTGACCCATCATCCTTCTTAGAAAAGATAACCAGTGTCACCCAAGGTAACACACTTGGGAGTATAAAGAATTTATCTAGAAGAAAGTTGAACTAAGACTTTATCTATTTCATTTATTTGGTGACATGCGGTAATAATCGATATAAAATGGTTGAGTACCAAGCATTAAATCAAAAAATATATACCTACCATAATGGTGGAAAACCATAGAATTCAAAAGGAAAAATGTCAAGAAACTCAACGATGGCTGGAAGGAGATCACTACTCAAATATTATCTTCCAAATTAAAAAGTAAAAATGGATATTACTTTTACCAACATTGGAAAATAAGGTTTGGCTCTAATCGACCTTGGGTCCCATTCTCCTTGGAATATTCAGTAGACCCCATCAGGTGCAGTAAAGGAGAACCACTGAAGTTAACAATAAATTTGGGATTTAATAGAAATGATTCAATACATATTGAATATGATTTCAAGTGGTTTCATTTCAAGAACCATAAAATTCCAAGGAAGGTCAACATTTGATAAAGATAGATCATAAGAGGAACTACGAAGACCATGCTCTCTCTTCATTCCAAGGGGTGTAGTAATATCCATCCTATAAGATAAAATCTTCATAGAAACAATAGGTGGATTGATAATAAAGGTTTAAATAAATGAATGAGATACCCCGGTATCAAATAAAGAATTCACTAATGATGAAGCTATAGTGATGGTAACTCTCACAGTCATCGGACTTGTATCTTCTTCCTTTGGAGACTCTTCCATTATGTGAAAAAGATCTATTTCAGATTCATATACTTGTAACCTCTTCATTCTTGAAGCATATAATTGCACCATAGTTTTAATATGTGTTGATGATATTGTGTCACTACATGGATTAAAAAATCCATGAAATAACTTCTGAAAATAACCTAAGAATCTACAAGATCCACATATCTTGGGTGCCTCAGTGAAAAACCACTTAGAATTCCCTGGCTTTCCATAGTGGTAAAAAATCAAAGGGAATAATCTAGGAATTGTAGGAGGTATATAAAAAACCTATTGTTGATAACCACCATGAGAATCATCATGCTTCCCCTTTAATTTGAAGGAACTTACAGAACTGCCACTATGAGAAAAAGGAACCCCTCTCAAACCTGACTTTCCAACCAGGTCCATTTAGAGCATCAACGCTCTATCAAGAACATCATCATAAGAAGGAATATTTAGTAAGAAAACCTAATAATGAATACCAGATAAAAGAATAAACTTGAACCATCAAGTCTTCATCTTCTCATTATATACTATCTCAGGTAAAAACTTTACCAGATCAAAAAAATGGTTTTCATACTCAGTCATAGTCTTATCAACCTACTCATGTTTTAAAAACTCAATAGCCTTGGACAACACCATTGAATCTGGATATATCTAGTTAGTAAAAAAGTGAGTTTAATTCTTCCCACTCTAATGCCTCAGGACTCTTCTTCATTACCATCATATCCCACCATCTCATGCTAGGTCCCTATAATAATAAGGCAACACAATTCACCTTAATTTTATCAGGGGTCTCTAAGAACTCAAATAAATTCTCAATCATGTTCAACCATTACTCAACCTCTTGAGGATCATTGGAACCCCTGAATGATGGTGGATTCTGGTGAAGGAACTTCTTATCATGATTCCATAGAGCATCCCTTTGAGGTTCCATAGCTGGATCCTAAACAGAAACTGGTGCGAGTGCTTATCCTAGTGCTTGGATAGTACACAAAATCACCTCAACCAGACTTAGGTCTAAAGGAGGATTTTTTTCATTGTGGTCCATCCACAGTTTCCTCTTGGATCCAATTATCACATCTTCTCAGTGGTATGTTGCTACACAAAATCAATAGAAAAAACTGGAGACATCATAATAACACTCAAACAACATTGTAAAATGAATTCCAACAGATATAAAAATATGATTTAGATTTCAATATATCTAAATAAAAAATGGGTAAAATACTAAAACAATTCTTGAGACTTATTTCCCAAACCACCTCTAGTGACTTAAGGTTTACTATGGTGAGGATTTCTAGGCACTCAATCACAACTACCTCCTAAGTCCCGAAAAGATCACTCAATTGTATACTAACATAAAAAATTATCTCAACCTGGAGATATGATACTACTTTATCACAAACTAGACCAGATATCCTGGTAACCTGATAACTGAGCTAGTCTTAACATATCCCCAAGGGAGTTCCTGATCCCCACATATTGGTGAATAGCACCTGACATCATGCAAAATGAAAGTGGGAATGGATTTTCCACAAACACGATGGAAGCAATATAAACAAGTCAGTATGGATAAAAGAAAAACTCCACATAAATAACTATACCAAAAGTAAAATAGGAATAAACAACACAAATTATAACCAAAAAGTACCAAAAAATTAAATAACCACCCAAGTCCAAATAGACACAACTCTATAAGACCAAGGATCAACAACTAGAACCACCTCGAAGTGGTGATTTTCCCTTGGCCGAACCTGGAAGAAGATAATCTACAAACACCTGAAGTCACAAGTCGGGTGTGAGATAAAATCCCAGTAGGGTATCACCAAGGATTACATAATAACATGACAACATTTAATTGACCAAATAAAGCTTTCAACTTTAAATAAAAATGCATATAATTTCAAAATCATATTTTAAAAAACCATGCTTTACATTTCAAATTAACTAAAATACTTTAAACAAATGCCTTAATAATTTTTTTATATAAATCAATTTATATAACATCACAAGTAATGTGTAAAATAGTTTAAAATTAATGCCATATATATATAAAACATTTACAATGAGAAACATGGTCATCTTCTAAGTGGTACGATAGTTCTAGGCTACGGGATCCTCAAACACTCAAAGTTGAATCATGATAATATGTGTATACACACATCCCTATGAAACTGGATAAAGAGGACTCATCACCATCCCATCAGGGATGTGACCAACTACACTAGTTTTTTTCAGTTGTAAATAATCACAAGAGTGTTATCCAAATAACTCACTAACTACCTAGGATTTTATGTTGTCTAATAATAATCAATGATGGGGAATTTATTTTAAAACTTTTTAAAAATACAATTCATCCCATTCATCCATTACAAATATTCAAATTTTCATTTAAAAACAAAAAATGGATTTTTAATCAAAACACCCCTTTTACAAGACAAGACCACTAGGTTTATACCAAAATAATATTTAAGTCATTTTCAAAAATACCAATTTGAAATAAATTTCATCAAATAAAATCCACAATTCAAATTCCAAAATTAAATTCCACAATTAAATTTAAACAATTTCCATCCAATTTCACAACACACCCCAATTTAATAGAATTGGGGGTTTTTTTTTTCCAATTTCATGCCAAATAAAATTTAAAATATCCAATTCAATAGAATTGGGTTTTTAATAAACCAATTTAATGAAAATTGAAATTTGAATCAAGTAATTTAAGTTTAATCAAATTGGCCATAAAAAATGGAACCACCTACCTCGGGATCTCGGGATCACGAAACACAAATCCCAAATCATGAAACTTGAATGAAGAACATCATTAATGAGGATCTAAGAATCAAACCTAGATTCAAGATATGAAACAATGGGGATTAGATCCTCTAAAAAAATGGAATTTTAAAAAACCCTATGGAGATCATAAGAAAGATTGGGAGAAAGAGAACGAGAAGAGAAATCTTACTAAGGAGAGATCGAACATCATTCACCTAGCTTTGATCTGCTTCTAGAGGGGTGTAGAGGGGCCAAATTGCCTCTTGGGAGCCTCTAAGGAAGATGAAAAAATTTGGGGGTCAAATAAACCCATCGGGCACTTAAACTAGGGTTTTAGGATTTTAAAAATAATTTTTGGATTAATTAAAACCCATAAGCATGGTTTCCAGGTAAGGGTCGTACAGTTAGAAAAATTTTGTTCCCTTTTTTTTCCAAGGTTCATGGTTTCTCTTATATGGGCACACCATTTTTTAAACCGTGCACCATCCATACAAACTCCCACTATTTTAGTTTTCATTGTTTCCCCTGAGAGGGCATACAGTTTTGGAAAACCATGTTCCAACCATGCACAACCCAAAAAGATTCAAAATTTCCAAAAACAAATTCACCATAAACACTCCTAAATGAAACCCAATAAAAGAATGATCAAAAGAGGGGTTTGGGAATACCTGAAAATAGTAACAGGATGTTACAATATAAATAAACATTATATATAATCAATTATAATATTTATTATAAATATATATCATATTTAATAAATATAAATATATTAAATTTATAATATAAATATAATACATTATATTTTTAATTGATTATAAGTAACTTATAATGTATTATATTTATATTTAACAGATATAATATATTCTATTTATATTTAATAGATATAATATATTATATTTATTATAATCATTTATAACATTTATTATATAAATAAATTTATTAAATATAAATTTATATTATATGTATAATATATTTATATAATTTATTTTATTTATATTTAATAAATATAATTTAATTAATATATATAATTGATTTATGATTCATTATAATTATATTTAAAAAATATAATGTAATCCATTTTTTATAATCAATTAAAATATTTATTAAATAAATATAAATATATTTATTAAATAGAAATGTTCAATGTATTTATAATATAAATATAATTGATTATATTTAACTGATTGATAATTTATTATATTTATATTTAATAAATATAACATATTATATTATTTATAATCAATTATAATATTTATTATATAAGATTTTTTTAAAATATAAATGTACATTATATTCATTTTATAAATACAATACATTTATAATGTATTATATTTATATTTAATAAATATAACTGAATTAATAAATATATTTCATCTGTAATGTATTATATTTATATTATAAATAAACATTATAATTAATTTATTGAATTAAATCATTTATAATATAATTTTCCCCCAGGGGTATATCCTAGTGGTTACCCTTTTAAGGGGTCTCACGGGAGGTCTTAGGATCGAGTCTCCCTGAGTAATTGTAGGCATAATAGTTTGTTTCTTTGTAATCCCCTCCCCCGAACTGTTGTAATATATTTATAATGTTATATCTATCAATATTATAAATAAATGTTCTATTTGATATGAAAAATATAACTTATTTTTAATGTATTATTTGTTTATTTTATAAATATATATTATAATTTAATTAATAAATATAAATAATTTATAATATTATATATATATAATATTATATTATTATAATGTATATTTATATGTAATAAATATATTTAACATTATCCTATAAATGTAATGTATATTTATATAATAATTAAATTCTATATAAACATAATATAATTACATTTATTATAAATATTTATATTATATTTATAATACATTATAGGTCATGACCCACCCCCACTGGGAAACCCTCCTGGGCCTATAGTGAAAACAAGAGTGATACCCGAGGCCTGCCCCTAATAGGCTTCGGGTTGGTGACTTGCACTGATTGTATAAAACATAAAAATGGGCATAATTAACCTCATATAACTCATGAAAACATAGGAAATCCAACAATCAATACCATAATATAAATAAACCAAAATAAAAAATAATCCTATAGTGTATGAATAATGTCCAAAAAAAACTAATCCCAATAATAAATACCAACAAAATCCTAGGTAGCAACTCTACAGCGGAACCCAAACTCCAAGCTAGTATTATCTAGGCGAGTCACCAACCTTACCCTAGAAATATAAAAAATAGTTTTTATATATATTAGGGTAAGAATAATTGGTACACTCAGTAGGATCATACTCAAGACCTCTCGTCCAGATATATAATTAATATACTAATTAATTAGTGAACAAACAACAAAACTAACAAGCACCTATCAGGTCAGCTACCACCAATCTTCACTAAGGATCACTCATAAAATATCACAACTAACCATGGTATAATGGCATCAAATAATATAATAACAAGGAAACCAGTATCCATTTCCCCACTGTTTTGTCACTATCACCCCCCGACATTAAATGTCTTATGATCCTAATCCCTTTCGTAGCCTTGCTGCAGCGTACCAAGTCTCTCACCTGGTGTCATAGGTATCATGAACATGAAATACATTAACCTCATACCCTCCTCCTACCATGAATATCATCTCACCCAATACTTTGTAGGTCCTTTCGGTACATCAAGTACCATCTCATTAATACCACGTATGGTCTATAAAACACCAATACCCTATTGGGTCTTCTAGTACATCAAGTATTATTAGTCTCACTAATACCCCATAGAGTCTACTAGTACAAAAAGTACCTATTGATCCATTACATCTCATACTAAACCTGGAAGGGAGAGTGGGGAAAATGAAGAAGTCAGTCATTCATTGCCTCACCAACCTAGATGTTAAGAGGAAACACCTGATACCCAAAGAATTTTTGGAATCGGTAAGCATATCCAAATTGGGTGGGGTGTTCATAGAAATCACAAGGAAATAAATAAAATTAGATATAATCTACACACATGCCTATCTTAAAAGGGTTCCACACCATTCAACAATACTATAGCCCACCAACATCGCCTTATTACCCCCACTTTTCACCGTTATTACTTATAACTAAAACAATATAGCCATCCCAATTTCCCACACATAACATTCTAAAAAATTATTCAATTATATATTTAATTAAAAACCACTCTCTAGACAACTCCCACATTTATTCATGTATCATCATTTTATTTACATCCCTTTACTTAGTTAACTCCATCCTATATTAATTCCATCCATTACCCATTTCATTTCATCAACAATGTCTTGTTTTATCCACGAGTTTAATTAATTTCAACCAACACCATTTCAATTTCATCATTAACAACTATATTATATATAATTATGCCACTACAAGACAAACCCACGCCGACTAGACATGTTTTTCCCATAATAAACCACTCACGACTCTTACAACTATGGAAACACTACTAGAAAATTACCCTATAACCATGGTTTGGAACCATGGGTATAAACTATAAAACTGTGGGTATAGGCTATGCCCATGGTTTAAAGAATTGTGGGTGCTTAAGTTGTCGATATATCTTTGAGGTATAGCCATGTATTGAAAATTATATACCCACGATTATGAACTATGGGAATATGTGTATGGAAAATAGTCCACCGTGTTAATAACCCTATACCCACGGTTCTAAAACCATGGGTATAGGATTTAAAAAAATGCATGTTGCCAGATTTGAACCTTGGATTGCCTCTATAAAATCAACATGCCTAACCACTGCTCTATATACAGTTATCGATATATAAATATATATTTTCTTATATATATTTTTATAAAATATGGTTATAGGTGGAAAACAATGGAAATAGGTTTTCCCATGGAAAATATTTTTTCCTGATGGACTTTTTTCCCTGCACTTTCATGGGAAATATATATCCATGGTTTATCAAAAAGGTGGGTATAGTTCACCCCTATACCCACATTTTTTAGAGAATCGTGGGTATAGGTTTTGAACCAAATCATATACCCACGATTTTTTTAGGGAACCATGGGTATTGGTCTTGAACCAAACCATATACCCACTGTTTTGAAAAATTGTGGGTATAGAGGTGACCTATACCCATAATTATTTCCAAAACAGTGGGTATAGGCCCTGAACCAAACCCTATACCCACAGTTTTAGCAAAACTCTATGTATAGGTCTAAACTAAACCCTATACCCATGGATTTTGAAAAACCATGGGTATAGGGGTGGCTTATACACATGGTTTTTTCTAAAACCATGGGTACAACCTTGTTTTCCAATAGTGAAAGGAAGTTTTATCCCCACTACACCACCCTCAATGCCCACTTGATCCCACTATGTTGTCCATAGAATCTTTTGCAACACCCATTGCACAACCACCATTGCAATATCATTTCACCTATTCCAGTCATTTAATATTCCAAATCACCTCTACCTAATATCATGGTCAACACCACAACAATCACACATATCCTCAATAACAAACCTTATCAAACCACACAAAAATAAATTTATCATATCACACTAATAAATTCTTTCATATTCAAAACTTGTTTTCAAACCAATTCCTCTTTCAAGAAAACATGTTTATTATAATTTTTAATTCATTATCCTTTTATGAAATGTAAATCCACAATATAATCATATAAGTGACACAAAAGGATGAACAATAATATATATTTTCAAAAATAACATCGAACAAGCATGAAGTATAATAACAATATCACAAAATAAAATAATCACATATGAAACACCACTTTACCATCAATTACAATAGCATTCTTCATTATCTTAATTAATTCAATCCACACTCCTTACCTAAAGAGAAAAAATCATTATAATCCCATAATTTACATAGAAAAATTGAGATTTCTCAAATCCCCCACCTTAATTAGATATTATAAATCATTGAATAAGAAAAATATTATAATAAATGATCCCAATATCGAGATTAAATCAAGAAATTTTTTAAAAACCTATAGAACAAGACCCATCATCAACAATTTTCCTACAAATCTCATAATTTGACCATATCTCTCTACGACAACATTCTATGGATGATGAAATAAAATAAAACCAAGAAAAAAAGAGGAGAAACTCACCTTAGAAGAAATAATTCTTTACTAAAAGACGTGAGGGATTGATAAATGTTGAATGGGGATTAAGATACTCTAAAATTGAGAAACATGGCATTAGTTGTTCAAGAAAAATCAATGAAAAATAGGGAAAACCCCATAAAAATGGATAATTTATACCCAGGTTATAAAAATATGAGTTTTTAACATTATTGGTCATCTTCATTCCATGATAGACTAAAAAATTTGAATCTTAGTATAATTAATTATATTCATATCATTACTTGTTAATAACCACAAAAAATATAAAATTCACACTATATATCCCCTAAATTGCACCCCCAGTAAATATTCCAAAGCTTATACCATTAAGGATGGTTCACATCAAAACCCAAAAATCACACTATGATGCTTATTAAAATGGAACCTTTGAAATCCACCCCTATGATTTTATATCATTTAAATTGAAGCTTACACTATAAATTGCACCATAAAAACAACCCTGATTCAAACTTGAACGTATCACACCATGATAGGTGGAGTTTATTCTATGAATGAACCCATCAGAAAACCCCAACATTACCTAGAACATGTCACACTAAAAAACCATACACACCATAACCAAGGACTATAGAACTATAGGATTACATTCATAGACACTTTTCACCATGAAACCATTTTTTTGTCATGAACCTCATCCTTGGCTAAATGTTCAGCTCCAACTCCACTAATATCTCCTCAAACCCCCTCTCAACACCTAAAAATCCCAAAAATCACAAAGTATTCATGGAAGGTCTATATCTTTATATTAGATAAATATAAAATGATTATCACTGTATAAAATCAAAAGCAATACTTAAAAGAAACACCAACCACCAAAACCACAAACACTCCCCATGTTGATACCTCTAAAATGATATAATTCCACCATAAAACACACAATTTTGAGATAAAAAACTCAAAAAAATATCCAAAAGTAACCACTTCACTCAAGTAAATACAAGTATAACCATCCCATCAAACAACAAAAAAAATCTCAAAATAACTCGGGATAATGAGTGTGCATTTTTGACTCATACTCTCATGTGCTCTCCTCTAAGCCATCATGCCTCCATAGAATGTTCACCAAGGGGATAAAACACAAGTAAAGAAACTTATATCGATGATTGTGTATCTAAAATATCCTCTCTTTGAACATCACATCATTTTTAATATCCAACTCTCCCCAATAAATGAAATGAAAATCATCATGAAGATAACATCAAAGTTTCGACTCATTAAATATGTTGTGGACCCTGGACAATCATGGAGGAAGATCCAACTAATACACTAAATTGTTAGCATGTTGTAACACCTCAAAATGATATAAAAATATGGATAAATCTTACCCCTTTCTAAACCTTTTCCTCCCATGATGAGAGGAAAACCTCAAAAACACATGATCTCCAACCTCAAACTTTAGTGTCCTTCTCCTATGATTAGTGTATGACTTCTAATGGTCATGTTCTAAATTAAAACTCTCTAAGATCATCTAAAACTTCTCATTCATTATTTGTGCCACTTATGACCCAATTATTTCTAACTCTTTGACCTCAATACAATATAATGGAGAATGATAATTTATCCCATGAAATGTTTGAATGGGTCAATGCTGATGGAAGTGTGGAATTTTATGTGATAAGAAATATCAACCAAGAGAAAGTGTTTCACCCAAGATCCACCAAAATTCGAGATATATTCTTGAAACATAACCTCCAGCATCTGGATAGTATACTCAATCTTCCCACCCATCAAAGGATGGAAAGAAATCTCAAGGAACAACTAGAATCCAAAATAATTTATAAATTCTCTCTATACTTTTGAGGTAAATCAAGTATCCTAGTAAGAAATTATGGTCCTTGATACCCCATGAAGTCATGCCACCTCATGCATAAACATCATTGCTAAAAATCCCATCAAACCAAACTCCCTAATCTCTATGAAGTGGGCCAAATTCTTCAGTTTATCCATGATCACCCATATAACATCACATCCACCTTGGGATCATGGTAGAGCATCAAAAAAATCAATTTAGATGTCCTCCCACTTCTACTTAGGGATATCAAATGAATGCAACAAAACCAATCAGAACATGATACTTTACTTCCACCTACCAACATTGTAAGCACTATGATACAAACTCAGTCATTGATCTCTTCGACATGGCCTACCAAAGATAAGCCATTAAGCAATGAGATATCTTGGCCATACTAGGACACACCGCCACTACTAAGCTGTGAAACTCATGAAGAACCTCCTCACACATTGCATACGTAATGACCAACCTCCCATAAAACATCATATAATTGAATTCATTCCCTTTTTAACCCTCCAGAGTATCACCTTGTATGAAAATTTTCATCATGACTTATACATCTGAGTATCGCCACTAAGACTCCTCAAACCACTCCATAAAGTATGGTTTTACAATCATCTGGAATTAAAAATATCTTCCACCGACCCCATCGACATCAAGATGAATTTTTGTAAGATCCTCCACCAATATCCATAAATCTATAGATTCATGAACAACATCTCCCCAAGATTTGTTCTCAGTGCATCGACAAATACATTCCCCTTCCTTAGTGTGTAGGAGATCTCAATTCCATAATCTTATATAAATTTCAATCACTTATATTTTTTTAAATTCCGATCCCACTAAGATAAAACATAACTCAATCTACTGTGATTTGTAAAGATCATAAAACACTCACTGATGAGATAATTTCACTACAACTTCAAAGAAAAAACCATTGTTTCCAAATCAAGATCATGTGTGGCATATTTATGACCATGGGGAAATAACTACCTAGACACATAGGATATCAATACTCTCTATCACATAAATAAAAAACCTATGTTGAAATTGTAAGCATTACAGAACACCTCAAATATATCTCCCTCCACTGGAAGCTGGAGAATGGGAGAACTAATTAACCTATCCTTTAGGTAACCAAACACCACCTGACATTGATCATTCCAAATGAAATCCTGGTCTATCCTAGTTAAGGATTCCAATGAGGCTATATATAGAGAGAAATCATACAATAACTACTAATAATTTGCCACAAGATCGAGGAAACTATGGACCTCCATAATATTTCTGAATGTTTCCCAAGTTGGTGGTGTCGATGGACTTCTAAAACATGCCTAAGGTGATCATAATTCTCCTCCTTCGACCTCAAGTATACAAGTATTTCATTGATAAACATGACCACAAACTAATTTAGGAACTCATAGAACATGGATTGAGTCCTGTGAAAATATATGGGGAGTTCATGACACCAAATTAAATAACCAAGAATTTTAAGTTCCCATATCAACACATAAAATAAATCTTTGGGTTATATTCCATGTTCACTATCATATCATGATATCCACGCCATATATTGATCTTAGAAAACTAGTTGGATCCATTTAACTAGTTGAACAGATCATTGATCCTCATAAGATGTTAACAGTTATTAATTTTCACTTGATTTAACCACTGATATTTAATACACAACTATAGAACACCATATTCCTTCTTATAGAAAAACACCGGAGTTCCCCATGGTGAAAAGTTAGTTTAGATAAATATCTTCAATATCATATCATCAATATGAATCCTCAACTCCTGAATATCAAAAGGTGGGATCCAATAAGGGTATATCAAAATTATATAAACATAAGGATACAACTGGATCATGAACTCAATATCACATCACGGGGGTAAAGAAAAAAATTAATTAGGAAAACGTCAAGGAACTCCTCTATACTTCTAAAAAACTCCATCACTTAAACCTTCATTGATGTTTAAGGTAATATAGAAAAGTTTTGTGTTCAGCCACATTTAAGACCAACCTTCTAATATGAGTTCTGGATTCTAATTCACCAATAAAATTATCAAGGTTAAGGTCTTTATATTCAACCTATACCTTGGGAAAATAAGTATAATGGAGTTCTAAAAAATCTTCAATTACTTTAGAAGTTTAAGTTTAGGTAAGGTAAATCTAGATTGGAAAACAATATCATTAATTTGAGGATAATTTTTAGTAATATTTTCATCAAATTTGATGTGAATTTACTCCTTTAAGGTCTCAGTCCTTCTATTGAAGACAAGGTAGTATTTACTTGAGTTTGGGTACCCACTAAAGACACATTAATCATATTTAGGGTCAAACTTTCTGATATTATCCTTGGTATTAAGATAAAAAATTTATAACTAAAAACATTAAAGAATCCAACTTTAGGAATTTTTATTTTCCAAAGTTCAAAAGGGGTTTTCTCTAAAAAATAGTCTTATGAGAACATGGTTAAATATATAGAAAGTTTTATTGACTACTATGACCCAAAAGAATTGAGGTAGCTAAAACTCATTAAAGAGAGTCATATATATTTCTTATAGGGTTCTATTTCACCTTTTGATAACCCTATCTTTTTTAGTTGTTCTACGAGTGAAGATGTAATGATGATATCTTTGAGAAGCACAAAACTAATCAAAGTATTTGTTATCAAATTCTCCACCTTGGTTACTTCTAAGTAAAAATATTTTATAGCCTTTTTCATTTTAAATTTTAATTTAATAGTTAATACAGACTTTATAAGACTAATTATTATATGATAAGAATAAAAATCATGAAAATATAGTATAATCACCGATAATTAAAATCGTATAAGATTTACCACTAATACTGGAAACTTGATTTGGTCAAAAAATGTAAAGGTGGACTAATTATAAGTATTTAGAGGATGAAAATTCCTTTTTATATTTAAAGGAATATTTTTTAAATTTCTATTTTGGAATATTCACAAACTAAGTTATCTTTGAAATAAAATTTTATTGAATCTCATACTAGTCAGTTATGGTTAAACATGGAATGTGAGTGAAAGTTAAAATGACATAGGAACCAATTCCAAAGATGAGATTAATTATCTTGTGCACTTATACACTTAAATATTTTATCGATAATGGATTTTAAATCTATAATATAAAATTTTTGAAAAAAAGATGTGGTAGGTAATGGTTTTTCTTTAGAATTAGAAACTTTACAAAAATCATTTTCAAAAATAAATTGAAAACCACTATCACATAATTGACTAATACATAGTAACTTATATTTCAATACATTAGAAAATAAAATATATTTAATTAAAGTATATCTGTAGAAACCAATCATACCAATATTAGTGATTTAACTCTATGGATCATCTCCAAATGTGACATGTCCTCCATCAAAGTCTTCAATATGATTGAATTTAGAATCATCACCACACATGTGCCTTGAGGCCCCACTATCCATATAACAAGTATCTTCTCAACTTTATCTCTCAAAACCCTTGTCCTACAAAATATTAAGAGACCAATTCTTTTAGTTCTCAAATATTAGGTCCACTTAATTTAGCTAATTAAGACTTTGGAATCCAAACTTATTTATAATTTTTTCTATTTGAAATATAAAATGAGAGATGAATATTTTTTGGTCTAATATGTTTAGTATTTATTAAATTTCATTCATAAAGAAGATTCCAAAATTTATAAAAATAATTAAAAAATTTATTTTGGGAATTCCCTTATACAAAAGTAGTATTTTTAGAATTTTTTAGAAAATTATATTTTTTTGAAAAATCAATTATAGAATTAGTTTTAACATATTGAGATACCAAAATCATATTTAGATATTAGTCACCATGGGTGAATTAAGAAAGATCATTTTTAATTTATTTAATGTGAGATTCCAAATTCCCAACATTTGGTCGTTCTTTTAGTTTTAAAAACAAAACTTATTTTTTTTTAAGAATTTATTTTTTCGAAAAATACTAGATTTTAATTCTTTTTATGATCATTAAATTTTAAAACAAGTTAAAAAAACTGTTTTGAAGATTATCTCTAGCATAAAAAAGATCTTCATAACTTAAATAAGAGGTTGAAGAAGTATAAGTGAAATAATTAGAACATTCAAAATTTATTTCATTACATACCCTGATATTGGCCATGGGGAACTTATAACTTTCATCGATTGATTCATATGTTGAAAGTGAATCCTCACTAGCACTCTAATTTTAAACTATTAGTGCCTTTTTTATCTTTGATTCTAATCTTTAGCCTTTTTTCAAGGGAAAATTTATCGTTATGTGACCCTTCTTTTTAAAACTAAAGCAAGTAACTTCCATTTCTTGATTTTACTTTTTTAATCATTGAGAATATCTATTATTTTTAATATACTTTTTCATATTTGTGAAAATATAGGTAATATCAATTTTCCTTAAATGATTCATCATTGAATTACTTATAATAAATTCCCATTTTAGTTTCTTCGACCTCCTTTTCCTCATTTTTGGTTTATCTTCTCATAGTTATTTCATATTTAATGAGAGATCTGATGAGTCTCTCAACTTCCATGTTCTTTATGAATTTATTTTCTTAGATCAAGGTGACTTTGGGTTATTAATTAAATGAAAAAACCCAAAGTTTTTATTGACTAATTTCTCTATAGAAATATTATCAATAATATATATTTGAACATTACAAATTTTAGTGAATTTTGTAAAAATTTTAGAAATAGATTCATTAGGGTTCATAGAAAAAATACTGAAAGTATTGAATAAATATATCTAATATAGTTTCATTGAATTTATTTATTTCTTTATGGGTTACTACTAAGATCCTCCATGTTCCATGATTAATTTTTCATGTATAAATTTGATTAAATTCATTCTATTCTAAAACATAATACAAGGAATTTATTACTTTATCATCTAATTCAAAAGCAGAAATATCACCAGGAGTCCATTTTTTCTTTATTTTCAATAGTAAGAATAGAACCACGCATAACTATCTGCTATAAGGGATAAAAATATATATCTAATAAAGGTTTACATACTTTTCTTCAAATAACCATGATATTTACCATCAAAAAAGGAAGAATGACCCATAGAGTGTCATTTAGAAGCACCATGGATGTCTGAAAAATCCATTTAGAAAAAGAACATTTCTTGAAAAAATGGTTAAATATTTTGAAAAAATAAGATTTTAAATATTTGAAAATAAATAAAATAAATAAAAATCTATTTAAAATAATTAAATATAATCTTTCATACCAAATGTAGGCTATAGTAGGGTAAAATAGAAATAGGGGGTGAATTTCCTATTAAAAACAATAATTAAAGTCTTATAGATAAAAAAACTTTTTTAAAAGTTTGATGATAATTAAAACATTTTGAATATTTAAAAATAACATTTGATACTAGTGAAAAAATTAAAATAATGACAGAATAACTATACATGATTATAAAAGAGAAAGAAATTAAGAATGAGTGATTCACAAATTGAATGACCAAGAATATGAAAATATAAGTGCAACATTAATAAAAAATATAAATTGATAATATATAAAATAATGAAAATGAATTAATAAAGGAGTTTGGATAAATTTATTTGATGAAACCCTATGTCTCCTACTCAAATTTCTTTAAGGTTTACTGTATTATTCCCTTCTTTTTAATGGTAGCCAATATACTAAAACTTCCTTTATTTTTAATTGGATATAGAAAGAAATTTGAATATAATCGACCTGGTATTTTTAACGGTTGCTGCTAGAAACCTTAAAGAGAAGTAACCCCTTACCTTTTATCATTTTTGGAAGGAAACTCGAGTCCCTCAATTTAAGAATAAGTGTGCATCAAAAATAAAAGCGAGATGGGAAGAAGAGAGGATTTCTAGAAGCAATCATATTTAAGTACGATATCGATTCTCTCAAATAGAAAATAAGAATAACTATGAGATAATGTGAAATATTTGGGAGTGAGAAGAATTTTACAATATGACCACATTCTTTATTGAGAAACATATAACACATTGGAATTAAGAGAACTTTAGAGAGACATGAGAAATTTGAAGATCATAACACATTTTTTTTTTCAATTAGATGAGAAGGTGAGTTTGTAAGCCCTACAAAAGGGTTATTTGTAGATTTCATGAGTACTGGAGAAGTATTGGACTAATACAAAGCTTTAATGAAATGAGATAACACTTTTTTACTAGCATTTAATTAACCTCAAAAGATTTTGGATTGCCTCCACAAGTTAGACACCCAATACCACCTGGCAGTTGGTAGGCATGCTGGAACTCACTAGGCACTACCTATTCCACCAGGTAGCCAGTGCTCACCCAATACCTAGTTGATGGAATCTTAGAATATGAGAGGATATTTTTCACACCACTGACTATCTTTTGGCTCTGTACTAGGTATTCAGTGGTGCCTACTGGACATCAAATCCCACTATGGCCTTTAAATATTTCTTTAATTACTTTGATAGGTCTTCTAACTTAATTTTATAATTTTAAAAATTCTTTTAAGTCTTCAAAAATTATTCTCCAATACTCTTAAAATATTATAACAATATATAATAATTATCCTTCAATAAACATGAGAAAAACATTTACAAAATAAATTTCAATAATTCAAATGAAATCATTAGACATTATAATGATTATTTATGATCATTAAAACTAAAGAAGGTGTGAAGCACAACATAAAACAGACAAATGGGAGGTATTAACCACATATAACATAGAAACACATAAGTAGACTGCTAATAAATTCCTTAAAATAAATAAAACAAAATCCACACTAAACTGAAAATGCATAATTATTTTCTAGAAAAATAAATTCCTAATAATAAATACCAACAAAATCCTAGGTAGTGACTCCATAGTGGAACCCAAACTCCAAGAAAGTATTGTCCATACAGATCACCAAACTCACCCTAGAAACCCAAAAGTAGTTTATATATATATATATATTAGGGTGAGCATAATAGGTATACTCAATAGGATCATACTCAAGACATCTTCTGAAAATTTGGAAAGATCATACTAATGTACTGTGGAATAAACAACAGAACCAATAAGAACCTATCAAGAAAACTACCACATAGCCTCAACAAGGCTCACTCTCAAGTTTCACATACAATCATGGTAAAATGGTATCAAATAATATAATAATTAGGAACCACACAATACCTTTCCTACTGGTTTGTCACTTTTATTTTCTAATGTCAAACATCTTGTGCTGCCCATACCTTCTGTAGCCATGTAGAAACACACCAATCCTCACACCTTGTATAGTATGTTATCATGAGTATGATGGAAATAAACCTCATTAAATCCTCTTACCAAGTATATTCCCCAATATATAATATCATCTCATCCAATACCACACAATGTTTGTTGTCATCATATATCATCTTATTAATACCTTGTAGGGTCCTCTGAAACACCAATACCCCCTAGGTTTTACTAGTACATCAAGTAACACTATTCACACCGATACCTCATAGGGTCTACCAATACATAAAGTACCACTCAATCCATCATATCCTGTATTACACCAAGAAGGTAGATCAGTGAAGAGGGACAATTCATCCATATTTTCCCTAACTAACATGGATGTTTGGGGAAAACACTATTATCCAATGTATATTGAGATTCAATATGGGTATCTGACTCAGATGGGATATGTACAAAAATCACTAGAAAAAAAATAAAAGTATATATAATCCACACACAATACCAGTCTAAAGGGTATCCAAACTAATCAAAATTATTATATCCCATCGACATCACCACACAACTATCACCATATGTCACCATCATTACTAACTAAAACACTACAACCAACCCACTTTCTCACATATAATAGTCTCAACAATTATTTAATTCCATATTTAATAAAAATACATGCTTTGGCCAATTTTCATATTTATTTGTGTATCATCATTTCATTTACATCCCTTTAATTAGTAAATTCTATCCCACATTGATTCCAACCATTACCTATTTCATTTCATCACTAATATATTATTTTAGCCCAGAATTTATTCAATTTCATCCAAACCCATTTCATATTCATCATTAAAAACTATATTCCATACCACTAGTCCACTACATGACAAAACCACACTAGAAAGACAAGTCATTTACCACAATAACCCACTCATTCCTCTTACCAACTTAGAAAGGCATTCATATCCTCACTGCATAACCCACAAGATTAACTAGATCCCACTATTCCACCCATAGAATATACCGTAACATCCACTATAAAACCACCATCCTAATCTCATCACCCTTATTCCACCCATACAATATTATATAGAACACACTTACCAAACTCATGGTTAAACCCACAATAATCACATAAACATATCCATAAAAATAAACCTTATCATATCACATAGCAACAAATTTATCAATCGGAACACCCACTTTCTTTCATATTCAAAACATGTTTTTACACAAATTCCTCTTTCCATAGAAGTAATTCATTTCTATCCTTAAGTGATTATCCTTTTATGAAAGGTGAATCCAAAACACAAGCACAACAGTGACACACAAGGTTTAACAACAGTGAAAAAAATTAGTAATAATGATGAACAAGCATAGAGTGTGAAAATAATATTAAAAAAGTAGATTATCACATGTGAAAACCCCCCTTCCCAATTTATTTATTTATCCCGGTTCATTATTTTTATTAAGTCAATCTATATTACTTAATTAAAGAGAAAAAATCATGATAATCCCATAATTTACATAAAAAATGGATTGTTTTTGAGTCCCTTACCACAATCAAATATTTCAAAATCACTACACTAGAAAAAGTACAAAAGAAATGATCCTAGAATCAAGATCACATTAGGGAAACCTTAAATAACCTATTAAAAACACCCATCATCAAATAATAACACCCACCTCCCAAGATCTAACCATATCTCGTAGACATAACTTATCCTAATGATTAGTGTTGAGAAAACCAATGATAAAAGAGGGGAAACTCACCTCAATTGAAATAATTCTTGATCTCAATATGTGAGTGATCAAAAGATGCTGCAAAAGTCTCAAGATACTCCAAAAACATACCACATGTCACTGGAGATTCAATATAAATTGTGGGAAAATAGGGTAAAATCATAAGGGTGTATAATTTATACCCAAACTGAAAAAACACAGGGTCATAGTGTAATTTTTCATCTTCATGTAGTGATACCCCCAAAACTCTAACTCACAACATTATAAATTATGTTTATGTTGTGAGTGTTTAATCACTACCATAGATATATGATTTATGCCGCATATCCCCTCAATATCTCCCTTGGTCAACCTTATAAAACCAAAACCATTAAGTATAGTTTGTGTTGCTACCCATAAATCATTTCATGAAGTATATTAAAATAAAACCATTGAAATATGACCACATGCATTCTCTTTGTAAAAAATAAATCTTATTCCATGAATCACACCAAAAAAATACCTATATTCTAACTTGAATATCTCACACAATGAAATATGAAGTTCACACCATGAATCACACCATCAAAAAACCCCAACACCTTTCGAATCACCTTGCACCGTGAATAGCGTATACACACCAATGACTACAAAACCGTAGGATTATTATTATAGACCCTTTGTGTCACGATAACAACTTCCATATTGTGAACCACCTCCTTAGTTTAAATTTCAACTCCAAACCCACTATTCTCTCCTCAAACCTTCTCAGGGAACCTCCATCTCCTAAAACTCACAAATTAATGGTCTAGGAGGTTCTTTACTATTATATTATAAATCAATTTTTTTATTTAAAAATTATAATGCACCTTATATTATATTTATAATAAATTATAAATGTATTTTAAAAAAGTAATATACATACATACATATATACATATACATATATACATGCATAGATATATAAATGTGTGTGTGTGTGTGTACAAATTAATGAAGATTTAAGTTTACTAGTTTTAATATATTTTCTTAAATCGATAATTAATTTACATTACATTATTTAAGTTTTAAAATACTTTTATATTTAATTATAATTTAATTGATATTATTTTATAGAAATAGTTAATTTTTTCATTAGTTTTTCCTAGAAATTCAATGATTTAATCCCCATCATTTTTTCATTTTTAAAGGAAATATATCATTTTTTGATTTTTGGTGAATTTCATAATTATTGTGAAGATGGATTTATTTTTTAATTTTAAATTTTTTTACTTGTTTCTAGATTTATTGGATTAATCCATTATATTATTTATTTTTTTGGGAAATTTTCATTTTATAAACTTTAAATGGGAAATTCTGACTAATTCTTAGCACATAAGACTTTTTTCTTGACCTTATAAGTCTTCTATTTTGATTTCATATGACTTTTAAAAATTAATATAAATATTTTCCTTTTCCAAAAAAAAAATCTTAAGTTTATTCTATCTTGTATGACTTTCACTCTGAGTTTATAGGAATTTTTTTAATCCATGTAAAACTTTTCTTATAACTCATAAGATATTTCTCTACTTTGTGTGATTTTTTCAGAATCCTATAATAACTTTTTAATTCTTGAAAGATTTTTCATTGGAATCCCATAATATTTTTCATTCCCATAAGTTTTTTTCCATCTATCATATGACGTTTTGAATCTTGTAAGACATCACATACCATATTCATTTTTTTCATGCTTCTTATGTATGACTTTTAAATTTTTAAAATTTCAAGAATTCACATATAATAAGTTTCATGATGCTATCATTTTAGCCAACTCTACATCTTGGACATGTGACTTAAATTAAGGGGATATGAAGAGGATATGAATCATGTAAATATTTTAAAGATAAATTAAGAGTTATTACCCATGTTAACACCACATGTTATGATTATTTTCCAACATGCATTAAATAATTGTTGTTACTACCACCTGGAAGTAAATTATGAAGACTTTTTCATGCAATAAAAGTTCCCCAAGAAATTTTTGGATGTTTTTCTCATTTTAAATTTTTTCCCTCCACTATAAAAAAGGAGGAGTTGGAAAAAAGAACGGTTACATTCTGGGTAGTTGAGAGAGAGAGAGATAAAGAGATAGTGGGAGAAGGTAGAGAGTAAAATATAGGGGGGAGAGAGAGAAATAGAGAATAAGAAGATGGGATCCAGGTTAGCCATGTCTGGCCAAACTCCTGAAGTGTTTTTGAGTTGTGGATACCCAAGGAAATCTATATCAATTATTGGTTTTCATTTCTTATAACCTATTTATTTTTTATAATAATTTTAATGATTAAATAAATCTATTTATTTTATTTTTAAATTCTCTTGATTCTGATCATCTTTGAATGGTTTTATAATCTATTATGTTAAATAATTGACATCATTATTTAAATTTCTTTAGTGAGGTATTTTTTAGGAGTAGAGTGACTTCAATTTTGTTTTGATGTTTAGTGGTCTTAAAGTAGTTAAATAAATTCTCTAATATTAATAATAACCATATAAATTCATTGGTATTATATTTAATCTGAATTAAGTGTTCATTTATAGTTCATTAAATGAGTGTTAAGAAATTCAATTAGATAATATTTCTAGACAAGGAAGAAGGTTGTGTCTATGAATGTTCTTAAGCACAATAGAAGCGGGTTGGGCAATTACCAATAAAGTTTTTCCATCAACTTATTCATATTTCACCTCAGAACCAGATATAAATATATTCATGGAATCTTTAAAGAGATAATGTTTTCACATATAATTTATAATTAATTTATTTAATTAAATAATTACATTTTTTTCGAATTCTTTATTCATCGATGAATCAATAGACCATTTTTTTCATACTATTTTTTCATCCTAGGAATCAAGGGTATACTCCCTATAGAGATGATCCACACATGCTCTAAAAACCTTCGATCATCACCGTAGAATTATTTGGGTGTTAACACAGATGAATCTAATTCTTGTGATGGTCACTATTGATCATAACCAAATCCTTCAAATCAAAAAGTATTTTATTTGGTGGTGGAGGAGAATCACTCTAAGTTATTCAAAGTGTTATATAGAGGGATCTCTCTAGGTATTGAGAAGATTATCTCTATAATTCATTTTGAACAATGATGGAATATGGCTTGTATTCCTATAAAATCTCACAATTAGGTTTCTATAGTGCTAGGGTTATAAAGTAAATAAATTGTACAAGGGCCATTATTATTTTCTTAATTCATGGAAAAACACATGTCTCATAATAATATAATAATTATTATTTACTTAACATATGATAAACTCATAAATAAAATGAATATTATTTTTTGAAGGATAAATCATTGAATATTTATTAAAATAATATTTAACATGACATCTATCGCTAGACAATTAAACTCAGTCTTCCAATCTTCCTCAATATTTATCATGACTTGAATAATTAATATTTATTTATTTATTAAAATTCACTACATTATTCACTAATAAATATATAAATATTATATTCACTGAAATAGTGAATAAACATTAATTAAATATTCATGCAACTAAATAAATAAATATTTTTTTACCTTGTGAATAAAACAGAATAAATAATTATTTTATATGCACATAATTAAATAAATAATTACTTAGTGAATAAATATTTATTAAATATTCAACTCATATATATATATTCTCATAAATTACCAGTGATTGAATATCTATGATTAAACCAACATGAATAATTATTAAACCATATATGGGAATAATATTTATCCAACATGTTAAATTCATATGAAATTCAAATATGGTTTTGAATACACTTAGCGTGTGGCCCTATAGGCCCCTTTCTCAGTGGAATTAGGCTACACTACCTAAATTAAAAGGTTAGCATCTAGTAACACATAAAGGACCCCATAGAGAAAAAAGTTAATATCATAATGGAATGTAACCTCTTATGAGCATAAACTATGTAATATAATTCTTTTATCTCGATATCTCTAATAAATTAAGTCGTATAATTGTGTGATCAAACTATATTTTCAATCTTTATTTCATTGAATTTCTATAAATGAACTTTCCTATAACACTAGCATGACCATGGAATTAATCAATCATCTTAATTTCTCTCAAAGGGACTGAGATATCAACTTTTGTTAAAGGGTATAAGGGATAGATCTTTTATCACGTTATCTATTAATACAATGTCAAACCTGACACACACAATATATCCTACCTCACAACGAGTATATGTCATCACAGTTTTCATCAAAACATCAAATTATGTGACTCATAACAAGTATTAATAATAATATTAATTTTTAAGGATCTTTATACATGTCTACAAATCGGAATATCTAGTAAAACATATAAATATGGATTTTCTATTGGTGTGTCATATTCTAATAATCTCTTATACTGAATATTACATAAGGAGTATACCATGAGAAAGTGTATCAAAGTCCTATGAGTCTCCACCCATGATAGATTATATCATCTGTGTCTCATAAAATGATAATATCCAATGATCTAACCTATATTTAAGAATATTATTGTGGTGCTTATAGGTTCTCATCATAGTTGGGATCATTATGACCTATTGACAAGAAAAGTATCCTTAAGACATTGTCACATACTATGTCTTGTAGATTAAAAATAATGATGTGATAAGATATTTTATTAATATTCAAATACATAAATACAAGTAATCATAAAGTATTAGAAGTTAGTTATAGGGTAGAAAATCTAGTAGACTCCCACATTAATTAGATCCAATTACTAACAACCATTAGTCTGCTAGTTTTCATGTGATGTTCAAGATTCTATTGAGACATGGATTTAGTCGAGGTTTCCACCACAATCAACTCAATGGAAACTCTGCCTCTAGTGACTTCACCCATTTTAGAAAAATACCTCAATGCGTGATGTTTTTGGATTAGGTCCTTCATCCATTGATGAGACTATATCTCCTTTGTGAGATCCATTATTGTATTATTATCACAATACAATGTAATAGGATCTCTACTGCTAGGTAACACATTAAGATCTTGGATTTTTTTTAATCCAAATAGATTATTTAGATAAATCAAAAGTATTTATATTCATATAATCCACTATAGAATCGATGACAACTAGATACTTTGAACACTTCCATATCATAGCTCCTCTATTTATATAGAAGACATATCCTAATTTTTAATTTAGATCATTATGATCTATTTAGAAAATAGCACCGGTATATCCTATAATTACTAGTTCTTCATTTCCACTACATATAAAAAATATTAACTTAGTACACCTTAGATACTTAAGGATATATTTACCAAAAAAAATGTTGTTCTCTTGGATATTCTTTATGTTTACCTATTATGCTTAATGTGTTGGTAAAATCATGCCTAATATATGGAATACATGATAGACCCTATCATGGGTGTGTATGGGATCCTACTCATTATCACACTCTCTCATGATGTATCTAAGTACACATTTTCTTAGAGAGATGTATACCATGTGAAACATAAATTAATCCCCTCTTGGATTGTTCCATACTAAGTATCTTTAGTATCTAATCAATGTATATAATTTTACATAGTCAAATAATCCTAATAGATCTATCATTAATGATATTGATTCCAAGGATATGTGATAATTCACCTAATTCCATCATGGATAAGAACTTGTTTAATCAGTACTTAACTAACTATAAGACTGGTATGTAATTTCTAATAATTAATATTTAATCATTATAAAATACTCATAATATAACCACACTCCCTCTAAACTACTTGTAAATACATGGATCACATCCATTATTTATGAAAATAAATTATCTTATGGATTCATCGAACAAAATGTGTCATGATCTATATTCTTTCTCTAACACATAAATGGATCTCTACAACTTTCAAATCTTGTTAGAAGTTCCTAAAGTCAAAAACCTTTTAGGTTGTGTTATATAGATATATTCTTGAAGGTTTCTATTAAGGAAAGTTATTTTTTTCATCCATATTCCAATTATTATAGTCATGGAAGGTTTCTATGAAAAATATAATTTTAATGAATTTAAACATGGAAACTAAAGAAAAATTTTCATCATAGTAAATTCCCTGACTTTTTTTAAACCCTTTAAAAACTAACCTTGGTTTATAGGTACTCACCGTACCTCAATATCCATTTTTCTCTCAAACAACTAATTTCACCCAACTTTCTTTACATAAAATAGAGTATTGAACAAAAACAAAAATTCTTTCGAATACATAGAATCCATATTAGAATTCACATATTTTTTCCATCTTGAAGTTTATAATCTCTCTAATACCTACTTGTTAGAAGGAGGAACATTATTGTCAATCAATAATGAGTCACCATTTTTGGTGACTATAAAATCATATCTTTCTTGATCTCTAACCTCTCCAGTGCTCCCATGTATTACTTGTGTGTCAGGAAAAAAATATTCCATGGGGACCTATAGAACCTATTCCCATACCAAATATTGTATATCTTAAGCCTCAACTTAATCAAAGTTAATATTTCTCCCACTATCCTCCTTGAGGATGTCGTCCCTCTCAAAAAAATAGATTTTCTAGAAAAAACCACATTCTTGTATGAGGGTTTATATTGATAGTATCCTCATATTTCCTTAGGATACCTTATAAAGATACAATTCATTCCTCATAGTGCTAGTTTCTTTCTAAAGTAGACCTTAACAAACTCTTTTAATCCCCATAAATGAATATGTGACAACATGGGTTTCTTTCTAATCTGTAACTCTAAAGTAATAGCATTTACATCTTTAGTTTTTGAATGATTTAATGTGTACTCTATAGTGTGTGATTCATACCCCAAGAATGATAATGGAAGACTTTCATGGCTCATCATATACCTTACCATGTCAAGAAAGGTACAGTTCCCCCCTTTCACTAGGACAATTCCATTATGGTGTATAAGGAGGCCTGAGTAGGGATATAATTTCACACACCCATATAAATTTGATGAATTATTTGTTGAGATATTCACCACCTCAATGAGATAAAATTTTCATTATCTTCTTACCAAGTTTATTATCTACTTCATTATTTATTTTTATAATTTTTCAAAACATTATAGTGTATACTTCATTAATTAGAAATATCTATATATACTTAAATAATTAGTCAAAGTAATGAAGTAAGAATAACAACCTCTATATTATATTTTAAATCATCCACATCCATCATTATGTACCTATTATAAAAGATCTATAGCTCTTTCACCATATCTACTAAAATGTGTCTTGTTAATTTTTCCTTGTAAATAAACATGACATATGTCAAGTGTATTATCTCAAAAGATTCTAAGTAACCATCTTAATGGATCTTTGTCAAAAACTTATCATTTTAATGAAAAATATGGTGATGCCATGGATGGGTGTGAAATGAAGCATGATAACTTAATTTTTTATCAGTTACCAATACTTGGTTTTTATAATTCAATACATAAGGACTATTATTTAAATGTGACATACCATAACATATGCCAACTTTATAAAATAAAAAAAAATTATTTTTGAACTTGAAAATAAAGATATTTGTATCTAAAAAGGATATAGAAATAATGTTTTCAATAACATATGAAATATAATAAAAATATTTTAAAAGCAAGACCATCTCAATTTTCAACAGAAGGTGGTAATCTCTAATGGAAAGAGAAACAATCCTCACACTATCGGTAGCCCATAAATACACTTATCCTCTAGAAATATTTCTAAATATACTTTTTTATTATATTTAAATATAGATATTAGAACCATAAGTTACATCTAAAACATAATTTTTAGATATGGAATGTTTTTTACTTGATAAAAATGAATCTAAAGTTTCTCCTTACTTATTTAATTGGCTTTAGTTCTTCTTCTAGTGGCCCAACTTGCCACATGAAAAACATACCGCATCATTTCACTTTATCTATCTCGATATATTAATTTTCATGGAAGTATAGTTCTCAGGATCCTTATAAATGGAATGATTCTTGGGGCCCTTTCCTTTTTTCTTCCTTTTCTTATTCACCATAAGGTTCATAGGATTTTCATGCCCCAAGTCTTTATCAACTTGGAGAATATGACTAAGGAGTTCCAAAAGAGTCTTCCCATTATCTCTCATATTATAATTAGTAATAAAACTAGAGAATATTAGGTGGTGATGATAAAATGATATTTATGTTTAGCTAATCATGGATCTTTATCCCTAATATGTCTAAGCACTCAATTTAGCCAATCATCTATGCTACATGAGGCCCAGTTCGCACTGACTCTCCAATCTTATACATGAATAGTGCATTGGAGATCTCATATATCTCATATATCTTCTTCTCTTGATAAAAATATCAAAGGTAATACATTATTCTATACACATCCATATCTTTATGTTTCTTTAAAATATCTCTAGACATGGATGATAGCGTAAAACATTAGGCATTTACGGCATCATCCAAATATTTCATTAAGATATATATTTCTTAAAACACCATGTGATTTTAAAATAGTATCATCAGGTTTGATAGTATGTATAACATGAATTATCAAGATTAGAAGAGAATTTAAAACCCAAATAATTTATGATATAATTATTTAATCTATTTATTATCTTTCAATTCATGCAACATCAGCTTTAAATGAAACATAATACTTTATTCAAATATTATTATTTAAATATGACCATTATAACCTAGTGGTTAAATTGGTGGGTATGATTAATATTAAATAAATTATAAAAATTATATGATTTACATATGCATAAAATAAATAAAATTTATATTTATTGATTATAAATAAAATAAGAATCATTTTAAAGTAAAATAAATGTTTTCTGAAAAATGTATTTTTCTAAAAAATAGTTTAATTGCACTTTGTGCGCATAATTTATAATTTTTACCACTTTTATATAATTTATTATAAAAAATAAAAAACATTTTTTAATCATATTATCAGAATTATTATAGGGTGAAGTTTTTGGATTTTTCTAAAAAAATTAATTTTTTGATAAATACTGAAAAATACTGAATTTTAATTGAAAATTTTCTTTCTATTTAAATTATTTATATAGTTAAATAAAATTTAATTTTTTTAAGTAAAATTAGTTAAATTATATTAAAATTTAAATAATTTATTTCAACGTATTCAATTTCATATTGAATTTTGATATTAAAACCCTATGTACACATTAGAATTTTCTCTTTCAAAACTAGTTTTTTCATCAAGACTACAGGTATAGTTTTAAATTAAATTATACTACTTATAAAAATTGAATTAAGAAAAATGTATAATTTATTTTTAATAATAATAATTTATATTATCTAATAATTTCAACTTAATTTTTTTCCATAATTATTATTCATAAGAGTTAATAATTAATTATTGCAATTAAGGTTAAAATGGGTCTTTACGAGTTACATGTGATTATGTTAAAATTAATTTTTCAAAAACCTCGTATTTTTATTTGATAAACTGGATTTAATATTTATAATAATCTAGTCTCAATTAAATAATAATTCTCATTTTATTTTAGTTTTAAATGGTAAATTACCTGGGTTAAAAAACTAGTTACCGTGTTGAAAATTAATATGTTAAAAGTGAGTAAAACTTAAAAGCTAAAGAATAACATGTTTAAAAATGTGTTTTTTTGGATTTTTGGATCAAACATATAAAAACTACCTTCCATTATTTATCAATTTTTGAGCCATATTATGTGAGATTGACCTCCCATTTTTGAATACTTTCTGGTATTTAAAAAATGTCACTCCTCTTTAACTATAAAAGGGCACTCACTCCCCACACTTATTCACACCTCTCAATCCATTTGATTCAAACAACCCCTAAAAATTACCTCCTAAACATCATTAACCAAATTCTAGATATTATTCTAAAAGACCAACCCTAGGGTACTTAAGAGGATATCTAAAGGAGGTTTCTCTTAGAGATAGTAATTGTGTTAACAAATCTATTTCATTTTATTTATTCTTTTTTCACCTTAAATTATGTATTAAAAATTAAAATATAATAAAAACACTACCATATATATAATTATATGTTATTATATCAATTTAATAACATTTATCCCTATCCACTTTCATCAAATGGGTTACAAAATCATCATTCATGTGTATGGAAGACTACCACCCCACGAACCGATGTCATTTGTTTTTTCATTACCCCTCTCATGGTTGGGTATGATGATGAATATAAAGTATATATATGATATTTATAACATAAATATAACTATGGAGTCATTATATAATATTTAATTTTTACATTTTATTCCTTAGGGTATCTAATAACATCACTTGTGTGTATGGTGTAATACCACCTCACGAAGTGATGTGATTCATTTTTCACCAACGCTTTACATGGAAGGTAATAAAGGTAATAATAATGAATATATGTGATCTAAATGAAATAATTATTATATTTATTACATATTTATAATTATTAAATGATAATATATTATTTTATTTATTACCTTTTCACTCACTGAAAAAGTTATAACATTGTTCATGTATATGTGGAATACTACCTTCACGAAGCGATGTGACTCTCTTTTCATCAACGCACAAAATGGAAGATATATAAAAGTATATTTGAAGAAATAATATGGAATATATAATATTATAATCATTATTTAGTTATAAAATATTACTTACTTTCATTCTATAATGATTATTGAAAAATGGAAATGTTACTCATTTGTACGTACAACCTACCATGTTCAAGACCATAACATTCTTCATTTCTAAAAACCAAATTTTATTATTGGTCCTAAAACTATAATTGATTTATAAATTTAATAATCATATCAGGATTACTATTCTAGAGATGTTTATATAATGACCAATTTGACCATAGATGACCTACCAAATTAATTTTTGACACATAAGCCAAATATCATTGAAACATCCGACATAAACTTATTTAGTTATGTAATCATATATAACATGGAAATAATTTAAATGAAAGTAATAATAAACATTAAAATGTTATAAATAATATAAATAATTAACATAAGTTTATTATTCAATAAGATAAATAACATACATGATGATTCATACATAAGGTAAGGGAATTTGTCTCAATTTCATTTCATTAAGGCATATTTTGATGTTAGACACCTATAATATTTCACAAGGTGCATATACAACACTTTTGAAAATTTATATCATTAATTTATCTATTCTAATGGTATTTATAGTTTTATTTTATGTTATTTATTCGGGGGTATTATGATTCAAATATTTCCAAGTGACAAGGGACTTCTCTTTTTTTTTAAATTCTTTTAATGACTTCCTTAAAACTCTTGCTCTTCCATATCTATGTTTTTAAAATGATTTTATGAAAAAAAAATTATATGGACATAAAATATTTATAAAGTATATTTTATGTCTCTTTATTACTTTATTTTTAATTTTTTTAAGGAAACTTTTTATGTATTTTTTATGGAATGTTTTGAAAAATGATAAAAGGAATTTTCTATTATTCACACAAATAGAGACAACTAATTTTTCCACTATCATGAATGATATTTTATTTCTAACTTCCATTGCAATATTTCATGTTTTCTTAAATAAAAAACCCTATTTCTTTGTTTTTTGGGAATTTTGGTATTGAAATTAAGTTTTTAAAAGAAAATGGTATTTTGATATCCAAAAAGGTTTTTCATATGGTTTTAAAAGAGTTTTTTTAAAAACGGTTTTATGATGAAAAAGTGAAAGAATAAAATGTTTTCTTCATGATATGGTACTTGAACATTATATGAAAAAATGTGTGAGATTGATATATCTTATATGAAGGTTTGATCCCCATTTTTTCAAAAAAGGTGAGCCCGATATAGCTTATATGAAGGGTTGTGCCCCATTATAGCTCATAAAAAATGAGTGAGACTGATATAGCTTATATGAAGGGTTGAGCCCCATTATAGCTCTTGGGTGATCCCAATATATCTTATAAAATTTTTGATCCCCATTACATCTCTCCAACGTATTGGGTAATGATTATATTGGAAGTCAAACATAGAGTTATTCCAATTAAAAGGTTTTTTAAAGGGTTTTATGAATATGATACTATAAGTTATAAAAAGGGTTTTAATTTTTTATTATGGGTTTTATGGGATCCATTTTTGAAACAAATGTGTTTGTTTTTTATATAAATTTTTTTTATTTCATACATTCAAAGAACATTGAATATAAAGGTAAATTTTACCTGAGTTTTTGTGTTTTTCACTAGACTAGTGGGTTCATTTATTTTTATGCCCCTTACTGGGATTTTTTGTTCTTATACAATGTTTTAAAATGTTTTTTCACAGGGTTTAAGTATGGGTAAGGTAAAGAAATAAGTCAAGTTTAAAGTTATAGAGATTTTCCATGAAAATAAATCAGGATTTATTTTAAAACTTTAATATTATGGTATAAATGGATACTAATAAAAAGTGACCACTCTGTATTTTATGATTTTTTTATATATGAGTTATGGTCTAATTATCTAAAACTCTAAACCTAAAATGATCCTTAAATGTAAGAGAATGAATTCTTGACTAAAAACTCATCATTATGTAATGTGTAAGGACATGTCTTTATAGTTGGTATCAGAGGATGGTTTACATATATTTAAAGTTAAGGATAATGATAATAGAATTACCTTTAAATATTTTACCTTATTGTTAAGTTAAGTTGATATAGAATTTTAATATTATCATGTTAGTTCATCAAAACTATGTATGTTCAGAATGGTTTTCCATAGAGTAAATAGGGAAGATATAGTGGGAAGGCACAGAGGAGAAAATATCCTTCCAAATCAACATCCCAAGATGGTTGGAATTTGAATGGAATTGTTTATTGTGGTGATGTATCTATTGAAACAAGCTATTGATAGTGGTGTTATCTATGGTAGATATAAACCTAATCTACCATGAAGGAACATTCCCATAACATAGCATTTCATGAGGCAACATCTCTATCATTTAGTGGATTATCTAAACTAGAGGTATTTCAATGATGTATCAATTCTCTAGATAAGATATTTGAAGTCATGGGATATTTGAAACATCAAAAGGTAACCATTTACATTTACCATTTTAAAGGTGAAGTTGATTTATTGTGATATTTGGTTAATAATACTAGAGATAAGGATGATCTTGATACTATAAAATGGGGAATATTTAAGAATCTCTTCCTTGAGAAATATTTCTATAAGGTTTTTTGGATCAGGATGGATAAATAATTATTGTAATTTATGTAAAAGGATGAAGATTCAATGTTCATGTATGAATAAAACCTTACAATATTGGCCAGGTATGTTTCATATTTTATTTGGGACATTTACAGTAAAATTAATTGGTTTTACTCTTAATTTAAACCAAGTCTATGAATATATTTTTCATCATGATAATTTAAAAATTATGAGAAAGTGGTTCATTATGATGAGAAAGTTGAGTTGTATTTATTGACACTTATGTGACGAGATATGATAAGTGTAATAAATGTTTAAGGTGGTAGGAAATAAAGAAGAAACCAACTAATAATTATTGAGGTAATCCCAAAAATTGTTCTAAGTGAGGTAAAATACATTTTTTGAATGTTTTTTAGGATCTATAAAGTGTTACCAATGGGTTAAGTTTGTTAATAGGTTTCGTGAATACAAAGAAAAGAGTCCTAATAAATTAAAGAATGAGATAACATATATCCAGTCAACAGTTATATGTTTTAACTAGAATAATTTGGTTCATTATTCTAATATGTGTCTGAAGTTGCTTGATCAAGGTGTAAATAATCACGATTTGAAATAGAACGGTGTATAAAATTCATTTTCTACAACTATAGTTGATTTTGGACCATTTTTTGAAGTTGGGGAAAGTCTAGAGAACTTGGTATTTTTTTAATTTTAACCATAAGTTCAAAGTTTTAGACACTCATTTTGAGGTTTTAAGTGGTGATATCTTCAAGTGATTAATGTAGTTTTGGGAGATATTTTGTTGGGTTTATGTATATATAAAGCTTTAGTTTAACATGAAGTATGCATTTAATTTTTTAGAAATGAGTTTAATGGTATTGGTAAACTTTAGGGTTTATATGATATTTGTTTATTAAGGTTATTTTTAATAATGTTCATCCTATTTATGGGGATTTTATAAGGATAAAATTTTATGAAAAAAAGGATAGCTCGAAGGCCAGAAAACAACCCATCACAACCTACAAGTCTGAGAGGCTTGAACCCACAACTGAAGGTCTACAAGGCTGAAACTCCTACCATTGGCCTATATGATCTCCTAGTTATTATGAAATCATTATTTTAAATTAAATAGTTTAAATGATAATGATAAATTTGATTTTCAAAATATATTTTTTATCATATAGATAACCATGGGATTGAAAAGTGATATGGTGGTTAAATATATTTTTTAATAATATCATAATAATTTAGTGAAAAAACTTACCTTATGATAAACATTTTTTCTATAGTTAATTTCTAAAGATATCACTCGTGTGCACGGTGGATTACCGCCTTGAGAAGCGATGTGATTCATTTTTTAAAAACACTTTACATAGAAGGTAATAATGTAACCATAATGAATATGTGCAATATAGATAAAATAATTGTGATATTAATGACATATTTATCAGTCTATAAATATAATATATCAGTTTTTATTACTTTTTTACACACTTAAAAAGTGATAACTTCATACGTGTATGTGTGGACTACGACCTTCATGAAGTGATGTGACTCTATTTTCATCATCACACCACATGGATGATATATATAAGTATATTTATATAAAAAATATAGAATATATGATATTATTAGAATTTTAAAAATATAAAATATTACATACCTCCTTTCTATAATGATATTTGAAAAATGGAAACGTTACTCATGTGTTTGTATGGCCTACCATCCTCATGATCATAACGTACTACATTTCTAAAAAATTATTATTGATCTTAAAATTATAATTGATGAATAAATATGATAATTATGACTTTATTATTAATCAATAGATGTTTAAATAATGACATATTCGGCCATAGTCAACCTACCAAAGTCATTTTTGACACATAAGCCAAATATTGTCAAAACATCCAGCATAAACTTAATTGGTTAAGTATTAATGTATAACATGGTAATAATTGAAATAAAATTAACAATAAACATGAAAAAATTTCTTAGGAAAATAAATAATTAACATAATTTTATTATTTAGGAAGATAAAGAACATATGGGACGAGTCAGACTTAAGGTAATGGACTTCATCTCAATTTCCTTTTAATAAGGCATATTTTAATGTTAAACACCTATACTATTTTATGAGGTGTAAATATAGCTCTTTTGACATGTTATATAATGAATTTATCTATTCTCATGGTATTTACAGATTTTTTATGTTATTACTTCATGGGGCTTATGATTCAATTATTTCCAAAGTGATAAGGGACTTTTCTTTATAAAAATTCTCTTTTAATGATTTCCTTCCAACATTATTTTTCAATGTCCTTGTATTTTAAATTATTTTATGACCAATTATATATGGATATAAAATATTTATATGTATATTTTATGTTATTTTTTACTTTATTTCCAATGGTTTTCAAAATAAATATTTTTCTGTGCTTTATATAGAATGTTCTGAAAATTGATAAAAGGAATGTTTTATTCTTAATACACATGGTGAAAATGAATTTTTCCACCACCATGACCAGTATTTTATTTTTTGTATTTTTTTACAAGATTTCATGTTTTATTTATTGAAAACCCTTAATTCCCTTTTTCTGGGTATTTTGGTATTGATATGTCCTTTTAAAAGAAAAGGGTGTTTTGATATTTGAAAATGGTTTTTTTGGGTATATTTTTCATATGGTTTTAAAATAGTTTTTAAAAAGGGTTTTATGATGAAAATGTGAAAATAATAAAATGTTTTGTTCATGATGTGGTACTTGAACATTATATAAAAAACCCCAGTGTGATTGATTCAACTTATACGAAGGGTTCATCCCCATTATAGTTATTGGGTGAGCCTGATATATCTTATATTAAGGGTTGATCCCCATTATAGCTCATAAAAAATGGGTGAACCTGATATAAATTATACAAAGGTTTGATCCCCATTATAGATCATGGGTGGGACTTATATATCTTATATAAAGGGTGATCACCATTATAGTTATCCAATGCATTGGGTAATGGTTATATTAGATTTTTTTTTGTAGGATTATTCTATTTAAAATGGTTTTGAAAAGGTTTTATGAATATGATGCTCAATGTTATCAAAAATGGTTTAAATTTATTATTATGGGTCTTAAAGTCTTTATTTTTAAAAAATGTGTGTGTGTTTTTCATGTGAAAATGTTTTATTTCATATCATAAATGAACTTTGAGGATAATGGTAAATGTTACATGAGTTTTCATACTTTTCACTAGACAATAGTTTACTTTCTTTTTATGCCCCTTAATGAGATATTTGTGCTCATCCCACATTTAAGAAAACATATGGTTTAAGGATGGGTAAGGGAAAGGAAGAATTCAAGTTGAAATTCATGGTGATTTTCCTTGAAATTAAATCATGATTTATTTTAAAAGTGTTATATTATAGTGAAATGTATACTAATCGAAAGTGTCCAGTTTCTATTTTACGGTTTTATTATGTGTGATTTATGGCCTAATTATCTAAAACTATATACTTGAAAAGATCATAAAATTTAAGATAATTAAATCTTGACTTAAAACTCAATATTATGTAATATTTATGGTTGGGTACTTTTAGTTCTTCTTATTCATATTATTTGTTAGGTGCCTCAGTAATATGGGTTTCCAGTACATATAATATTTATTCATGGCATAGTATAATAAAAAAACACTTATATCATTCCTAGAAATTTGATTCAGTGAGAAGGTTTTAATTCTCTATAATGGATCATAGTAATATATTTAAAGTCTTGTGGTTTTCTATTTCTAAAATAAATAAGAGAATAATTTTATTACTTTGTCTAAATTACTGATTTAGATAAAAAAAATTAAATTTTTTAATATCCCACTATTTTACTAAAACCCAATAGCCTTAGCATTGGTTTTTGAATATATCTTTTCCTAGATATTCTAGTGGAAAGGATCTATATACCCCTTATAATAACCCAAACTTTTTCATAGCAAGTTATTTAAAGGGTTTTTTTGTGTAATTTTTAGAATACATTAATTTATAGATCCTCGATCTATTTAGTGGACTCCCAAATCCTGAAATCCTATATAAAAGTTTCCCCAATGCTTTTCCTCTTATTTACACTAATTCTTACTTATGAAGTTAAACCTTAATGTAACTAATTTAATTCAATGAAATAACTCAAGTTAAAATTCCTTAATACTTGAAATTACACTGTCTTGGGCCATTCAAGCACGTTGAACTAGGGTTTTTTCTTACTCAGTTAATGGAAGTCTATATCGACTTAGTTTTTAATTTGAGGGTTTTTTATCTTTATGTTTAGACTATCCATTTAATCTTGTTTAATACTTGTTAATATTAAGTGGATATTACTAAAGTGATTAGCCATGTCTAGATAATGTTTAAAATATTGAAATATTTATTTTAATTCCATCTTTCATTCTTATAAATTAATTAGTTTAATTAATTAAAAATCCATAAATAATTAACCATAAAATTGATATAAATAAAATAAATAAAGTGGAATAACCCTAGAGGATGCTATTTTATTCACATGTAGGTGAGGGTAACCAAATAAATTCTGGGAAATTTTATGATAAACCATGCATAGTTTGAGTTGTAACATTCCACATGTTCTCCAGTGTACCTCCTGGATTGGTTTCACCTTAGCTTAAAAATTGAACTTCCATCACTCACATAGAAGTTCCATCCATTACATAATTTTGCTCACAAGCTTATGGTGGGAACCAAAGGATTAGTTAAGGGTTTTTATATAAAATAATCTATGGGAATGAAATACCATATATAATGAGAGGAGGTGAATGACTCACATGTTGTTATTTAATTTAAATTATTACAAAAACCATGGAATAATAATAAATTAAATAAATCAATTATATACACATGATGGTCCAAGATCTTGGTCATATACATAGCATTCAACGAATATTAAAAAAGTACAGTAGCAAGAATTGGCTTCAATTAATTAATTCTTTATTATTAACATAAACACACTTGAATTAATTCAATAAATTAACTAATTAATTATATTTATATTAATGACCATATAATGCCTCTTGGAGGTACTCATCATAAATTAAGTATGGAAAATAAATATCTTGAAATGTAATTATAGATAAATACATGGAATCAATTGAGTATTTTTTTAATTCTACAAAACCATTTTTACATAGTCAATACATCTGATGTCAACAATGTAATAAGGTTTTTTATTTCTATTATTAATTATACATTATTTAATTTAATTAGATTATTTTATGGGTGAATACATCGCATTTACTAATTAGATACACATTGTGGTCATCACGTTTCATGTATCCTTGATTAATGACTAGGTAATTAGCATGTATCTTGGCTGGGTTGCATGGCGTGTACTAATGACCTACATGCCATTTGTTCTTCTTAGCACATAACTCACCTATGGACTTGATATATTCTTAGGACATAGTAATTAATGATCCACATGGAATATAAACTAGCTACATATAATGTATCTCAATAATGATCTAGTCTCATGTGGCGTAATCTTGTGTATTATACTACATGATTACTATGAATTTCACCGTAAAACTGTTTAGACTACACGATGTGTATGCTAGCTACATGTCATGTTGTCTGATAGACCATGTGAAGAGCTAGCCTAGTCAACACATAATGTACATTAAATACTCTACACATTGTTACTAATTGGAACGTCATGTATCCCATGACATATCCAAGTGTTGTGAACTTAGGTACATGACATGTACTTCAGTAACACGTCATGTATCCTTATCTACTAATATAAATTCTCAAAACCTCCTAATGGAATCTATGATCACTATTTATCTATTCTTAGTCTACTTAATATGATTTTAAACTTAAACAAAGAGAATTAATATGTCAAAAACATGTTAATTAAACTATAGATTAAAGAAAGAATAAACTTGGAATGAAAAACTAACAAAAATTACATATAATCGATCAATGAATAATAAAAAATTCCAAATTAATATGTGACCCCTTTTATACCACTTAAAGGTTCTAGGGCATATAGTAACTTGGTCTAGTGGTGACCTATAAAATTTTCTCATCAACTTATTTGCATTTCTGCTGAGAACTCAATAGAAATTTGTTCCCATAATTCGCGAAGAGAGAATATTTTCACATATAATTTATAATTAGTTTATTTAATTTAAGAATTACCTTTTTTAAATTATTTATTTTTTGATGAATCTGTAGTCCAATCTTGTCATACTTTTATTATCTTAGAGGAATCAAGTGTAGATTCTCTATAGAGGTGATCCACCCATGCTCTAAGAACCTCTAATTGTCATCATAGAATTTTTTGGGTGCTAGTACAAACAAATCTAACACTTGTGATGATCACTGTTGATTACAACTGGATCATTCAAGGAAGAAGGTATTCACTCTAGTATAATATGAGAATTTATTTGTGTTCTTCAAATAATTATATGGAGGGACCTCTCCAGGTCTTGAGAAGATTCTATCTATATTTTTTCCCTACAATGATGGAATGTGGCTCATATTTCTACAAAATTTCATAGATGGGTTTATATAGTGCTAGGGATAGAAAATAAAAAATTGCATAGGGCACTTGTTATTTTTTTAATCCCTAGAAATTTCCATGTATATTAAGAATAGGATTATTATTATTTACTTGACATGCACTAAACTCACAGATAAAATAAATATTATTTTTTTCTTGAAAAAAATTAATATTTATTAAAATAATATTTATATTACATTTTTCATTGGACTATTAGAGTCGGTCTTCCAATCCTCAATATTTATCAATCCATGAATAGTAACTATTTGTTCATTAAATAATTGTCACTACATTATTCACTAATAAATATATAAATATTATATTCACTGAAATAGTAACTAAATATTTATTAAATATTCATACAACTAAATAAATAAATATGTTTTTATATTTTGAATAAAATAGAATAAATAAACATTTTATTTTCAAGTAAATAAATAAATATTTATCTCGTGAGTAAATAGTTATTAAATATTCAACTAACTTATATATTCTCTTGAATAACTGGTGATTAAATATCTATAATCAAACCATCATATATAATTATTAAACCAAACACTGGAATAATATTTATCCAACATGTTAAGTTCCTATGTAATTTCACTGAGGTTTAGTGTGTGACCCTCTAGGCCCCTTTCTTAGTGGAATTTGGCCACACTACCTAAAATCCAAGGTTAGAATCTAGAAACACACCAAGGACACCATAAAGAGAGAAGATAATGTGAAAATGACATGTAAACTCCTAAAAATGTACATTTTGTAATATATTACCTTTACCTTGATATCTTTAATAAAAAAGGCTGCATACTGGTGTCATGAACCTATATGTTTGATGTCTCTTTCTTAAAATTTTTAGAAATGAACTTTCAGATAATACTTCCATAGACATGGACTTAATATGGTAGTTCTATTCCAATCAAAGAGTTAAAGATATCAACTTTAGTTAAAGGATATAAGGGGTAAATCATTTCCCATATCATTCATTAATACAACATCACTCTTGAGACACCCAATATATCCGACCTTTCCATGAGCATATGTCATCACAATTTCTATCAATACATCAAATTACACGAATCATGACATGTATTCATAATAATATCAAATTATAAGGATCATTACACATGTTCTCATATAGGAATATCCAATAACACATATAAATGTGGATTTCATATTGGTGTATCATGTTCTCATAATCTCCTATAAAAAAGATTATCATGGGCGTACACTATGAGAAAGAGTCACAAAGTCCTAAGATTATCCACCCATGATAGCTGGTATCATTTTTGTCTCATAAAATGATATCATCCAACTATAGAACTTATATTTTAGAATATTTTTGGGGAAATTCTAGGTTATCATCATAGTGGGAAAATGTTATGAATTGTTAGTGTGATAAGTACCCTTTGGACATTTTCACATACCATGTCATGCAGAAGAATAATCATAATTTGATAAGATATTTTATTAATATTCAGATACATGAACATAGGTAATCATAAAGGACTAAGAATTTGTTTCTATGGAACCAACTACAACAGTATAAAGGGTTTAAGAAAGTTCACACCTACTAATTTTAAATCTATTTTCACGCTATTTTTAATATAATTTTCTTTTACTTTCAAAATATTTTTTTCTTATTTATTTAAATTAATTTTCTTTAATTTATTTTTAATTCTACAAAAAATTATCCAATCCCTAAATTTATCATGTATGTGAAAAATAGAAAACAAAAGGTTTTAGTTTTGAACTTGGCATGAAAACTCCTTTAAAGAAAAACTTGGGGATCACTATATTTTATTTCTTAGGGAATAAAAAAATATTGGGATTTCATAACAAAGTATAATTATTAATTGGTGTTATTGTTATAGAGGTTTACTAATTCAATTAAAAAATTTTGTGTATGTATAGAAGTTTAAACCATAATTTATTGTCTTTAGACCCAAAAATCGATAGGACTTATCATTCCAGGACTCAATTTGTTAGGTATACTAAAGTGAAAACTCATTTGTTGAAACTGAACATCAACATAAAATTTAACTACTTCTAGAAGAATACTAAGAATAAAAATTTTTGTATCAGAAATCGAAATTATTAAAAATAGAATACTTAAATAATTGGATTCATTTTATTAATAAAATCAAAAAAATCATATAGAATATCTATATATACCTACTGGTTTTGAAATTAGATCTCAATTTGTTAATCAAAATCCTAAATTCAATTGACTTTTAAGAGAGGATCTATACAAACATCTTCAATAATTTTGTTACCATTGTGTTAATATTAAACCAATGGGAGTGAATGTAGATCAAATGAAACATAGGGATATTCCTACTTATTTAAAAGGAGAAGCTAAATAATGGTTCTTTTATTCACACCCCACTTTTATTAGAGATTATAATGAGTTTAAGAATATTTTTCTTGAAATTTGTTTCCTACAACTATGAAATATCAATTAGAAAATAAATTTATGGGATTATGAAAAATCAAGGTGAAAATTTTCATAAATATTAGTAATTATTTAAAATTTTATGTTTTTCTTTGGTAATGCCTTAGCCCAATTCCACTCATTAGTTCTTCGATGGGAGATGGAACATAACCTCAAGTTAGCCTCCTTGTATGCCAGAGGCTGAAAATAGTGTAAAGGGCCTAAAATATGCATTGGGTGGCATATTCCCTCGGTATAATAAAAATAAATAAAAATAAATAACTAACAATATCCATATCAAATTATGTAGAATAAGTAAACTTATAACCACAAATATGATTTTTTATACATAAAATATAACTAATCATCCTTGGGTTGATCCCAAATACAAAACAAACTAAAAATACAGCACAAACACACACACATTTTCCCTCCTACCATCCCTGAGCCTCATCCCGATCTCTGGATACCCTTAATTTTCCTTAGCCTGATCCACTGCACATTTCATAATCCAACCTGAGAAATAGACATAGGAGCACTGAGATTCTCATGCAGGGCTTAATCATAAACTCAATAGGGTCTCACCAAGAATCCCTAATATATGTCATCATATGCATGTGTATACATGAGGAAAATAAATAAAATAAAATTATCGTTGAACCTTCATGTGCTGACTAGGTCACCATGACACCCGATAAGGTACACATTCCCATCAAGTCATCAGGTGATAACTAGGACACCCTGAATCTAACCATATTTTATTTGATTTAATACTAGAATAAAATTGAGGCATAATTCCATTATATCGATGCCCGAACCATACCCCAAGACTTAAGGTAGGGTGGTGTCCAAACCTCAACCCCATTCCCACATACACTAGGCATGGTCATATTTCCATAATCCTCAACCCATCCCTTCCACTAAAGGGAAGTACATTAGTAACATCTCACATCATACCATGACCCGGTCCCTAGGGTAGTCCTCGTACCAAACCTACTCAAATAAAGGTCATCTCTTATCCATCAACCCATACCCTCTCACTCAATATGTTTTCATCCATGCCTTATCATTCAAGGACAAGTCCCCTTGTGCAACCACTACCCTATTAATCATGGTATGGTTTGGCGACACACACACTAAACTAAGACACTCATGGAGAGGTCCTTAGATCAATACTCTTTTCAGGGAATGGTCATCACACTGACCCATCCCCACGAGAATTTAAAGAGGCCATGTCAAGTACATACAACACAAAAAAGGACTACAATCCAACAAAAATCTCACCGGTGGATCCTAGGATAATAGTCACTTGAGACCTATCTACTCATCATGAAACATCTTAACTCACTTAAAATTGAACCCACTAGGTCACCCAGACCCACCACAGTCAATTCTCATCAATACCAGCTCATGTTTATTATAACATGCCAAATCTAGTAACCTAGATTTGGTGGTTATTTTAATATATTGTCATAAGATACAAGGGATCCCATATCAAATGATCAAATAGTTTAGTAGTCTTGGGAGACTAGATACATACATGATTCTTACATTATATATGAAAACCTAAAATAAAACATAAAAATTCTAGTGATAACTTTATTATTTTTTCTATTAAATCTATGAAATCATTCATGGATACTTTCTTGGTATCCTAGGGAAATAAAAAAATGATAAATAGTGGGATGAAATACTCATTAAGTTAAATCATTCAATATAATCTATCATAGTATAAATAAATCATGAATAATATGTTAGAGATAAAAAAATAATCAAATAAGACATACAAAAAATATCATTAAAGGGGACAAAATACAAGAATGACATAGAAACATATATAATAACATGTATAACAAAAAACTAGTTTCATAATTATTGAATTCATAGCGTTGGACATCATAATCTTACCATCAAGGCCTTGTTCCATGACATCATATTTAAATAGGTAAGGCGTACACCAAATACCCAAACTATTTTGTTTCATGAGATCTACCAATGCATCAAGGTGCTATAACAGGCCATGCTTTTCACTTACTAAGTCTAATTTATTCATAATATGAAATATATAAATAAAAATCTAATACATAATCAATTTATACATTAATAATTAAAAACTAGCATATGAAATGTTAATATTTTCCCTAGTCAATAAATAGTAAAACATGATCACAATCCATCCAAATTAATATGGTGGATCGTATCATTAGATTATATCCCCATTAAATAATAAGATTAAAAAAGGATGTCAACATAGATGAAAATACTTTTAAAATATCACTCGAATACTTCTTGAAAAAAATACCCTTTTCATTTTGAAATCATTTATTTAATATCTAGAAATTTAAATAATATTAAGTAAAAAAATTTATTTGAAAATAACCATGTAAACTTATAAAGTAAACATTAAGGTAAACAATAGTCATGAAATTTGTAAAATTCATTCATGTGGTAAGTATTAAAACAAATATTATGTTCACACTTTTTCTAAAAAGTGCCTTGTTCGGAAAATGATAAGAATATTCCTTTTTAAAAAGTTTTAAAATTTTAAATATGAGTAAAAATGACTTTAATAAATCATTGGATCATATTAAAAACATTCTTGAATTTTTGTTTAATGAAAATATAGAAATTGAAAAAAATACTCTTATCCGAATAGAATAACAAAGTCAATTTTCCTTAAAAACATCCTTTCATACATTTGAGTACTTAAAGAGAATAAAATAAAAAGAAATATTGTAATTTCTAAAAAAATAAATATAAGAGAAGAAAATATATGGATTTTAATATATAAATATCGTATAATTACTCCAATATAAACTTAAACATAAACAATATAAAAAAGGATTAGGTTTTGAAATAAACTCTTACAACTTTGGTAACTTTTGAATCATAACCCCCATTAAAAGAAACAATTTAAAGTAAAAAGTTTAAATACCATGAATATAAATAGATTTATTTTATAAAATATAAAATTTGTTTTATATATACAAAATTAATGAAATAATTAATTAATATAGAATATTTCACACGAAAACCAAAGTGATATGAGAAACACTTACCTCTAGTTTGACTTGCTTCATAAGTGATTTTAAACTCCTATATATTAAATTTATATTTATTATAATTAAATTAAAAAATAAATTAATACTTATAATATCATATATGATCCACTTATAACATTTAAACACAATTTTATTAATAATTATTTATTAAAATTTTTGTGTCTAAGTGTTAATTGTTTTGTTCTTTGTGTATGTTTCAGTTCGGTAGTTTATATCTGCAAAAACATTTCATGGTTCCATAATATATGGAATATTAATAATGATATAAAAATAATTTATATTCATTATATACATATTTATAACCATTAATTAAATGAAATCATGAAAAATGAATCAAAGCGCTTCGTGGAGGCGGTAGTCCACACATATGCATGAGATACATTGTCATTTTTTAACAGGTAGAAGGGAAAGAAGATAAATGATATATTATATTTATAGAATCATAATTATGTCATAAATATCATACATATTCATTTTTTATATCTTTATAACCATCCAAGTAAAGTGGTGATGGAAAAAAAACTAGTTATGTGGTCATGGTAGACCGCACATATGAACAAGTGATGTTTTCATCTTCTATATGATGGAAAAAAGGTTAAAATGGTTATAACATAATACTAATAACATATAAGTATATTTATGATACAAGATTAATTATTTTAGAATGGTTACAACATATTTATATGAATTCTAAGAAGAAGAAAATTAAAGAGTCAACAAAGATGGTTACCTCTTGTTTGAGAACCCTCATTTGGATTACAGCTTAATCATTATTAAGATAGTATTATAATCCAAAAAATAACTTTTATATGTGATTAGGGATGTTAATAAACTATTTGGGTCATTATTTTCTGAGACAAGAGGCTCTTTAATTGTGGAAAAGATATGATAGGTGGTGTCCATTTATAAGTGAGGGATATGACACACTTGGAATTATTCAAAAGATAAGAATATATGGATTTATTAATCAATAAATGTAGCTAAAAATGGATCATAATTGAATAAAGGATGATATATCATATAAATATAACCATCCAATATGATTCATACAAGTTTCTAGTTCATTTTAACACTTATCATTTTAGTTTTAACCCTTTAAACATGTTTTAACTCTTACCCTGGTAACTGACTTTATAACAGAGTTACTATTCATAATGAATGAAAATGAAAGTGGATTCATTAAAATATTTTGGTAGTATGATTATAAATATTGATTATATTTTATAAAATTTAAATCCTATAAGTGTTATAAATTAATTTAAAAACAAACCTGCAAAACATGATAAAAACAATTTTCTAGAAAAATGACTTTAAGTATAAAAATGATTTTAAAGAAAAATAAATTATAATGTTGATTATAATGAAATAAATTGTATTGTGTTAAATAAAATGAGACTTATTTAAATTTCATACCAAACCAAAATTTAAAGGTACCATGTAAATACTTGATTAAAATAAAATAACCAAAAATGATTTTTATTTGAAAAAAAACATTATATGCTTATGTGCCTACCATAATTCCATGTTTTATTGCTATATTATGATTTCGTGTTTTATGTTGTTTATTTACTTATGATTAATTTCTTATGAAATTCCAATATTTATTCCATGATTTATGTATATGGTCTTCGATATGTAGGTTATGATCTTTTATTTTCATGATCATGTTCTCATACCCTTATGCTCATGATTATTCTTACATATCTCACTTGTTTACCCTTAATGATCATTTGAGATCACCCATTTTTATGTTTAATTCCCTAGTTTATTAAGATATGTATTATTTTTGATGTTTTTAATAAGGTTGTTAGACAAGGAAAACCTAGTGGGAGATAATGTATCTCACTTAGGTATTAGTGTTTATGTTTCCATGTTCCCAAAGGCACTAGAATAATACAGTCTTTGGGGGTATTTTTTGTATAATTTTTTAAGTATTCCACAAATTATATGTAATTTTAATGTATAAAATGAGAGGGTATCTATATTTGGTATCAGAGAAAATGATTATGTAACCTTTGGAATATAGGATAATAAAACCTTAGTTAGAACCCTAAGGACTTTTCTAGGGATAAGTCTAAGGATAAGGAAAAGTATAGTAAAAAGTCCTGGAATTTTGGTAAAGAATGGAGTGAGTGGTTCCCTAGAAATAAATCCATGTCTGGATACTAAAATTCTATATGGATTTGGCACATAGGTACCTAGGGGTAACAACATTGATAAGATATTCTGGGCTTGACTTGGGGTAATCTGGTACACGACAATGGGCCTTATTTCACACCTGGTCTGATGCTCCCAAGGAATATGCTTTGGGAATTAACTAAATCTACACAAAAATTTATAAAGTATTTGAATATATTTTTTCTATTAACAACCTAGGATAAATATAAGGCGTCATAGATTAAATAAGCAGGATCCATGATTTAGGCACCCTATAAGTAATTTTTTATGATTATATGGTATCCCAATATGATAAATGTTTCTCACACTATACAATATGTTTTTAGTAAGTGGAGATAAATTGAAGGAATATGGTTAACATTTATTATTTTAGATGTGGAAAGTATGGGAATTATGAAAATTTATTTTCCAAGTGGAAATATTATAAAGAGAATCAAGAAGGTGGTATAAGTATTGGTTACACTTATGAAGATAATGAGATAAAAAACAACATGTGAAAGGTATGTGATGTTCTTATAGTATTTTTTACTTTAAACATAAGTATAATGATTATATTGAGGTTTAGGGAACTTAAGAATGATTAATATTTAATATTCTCAGAAATAGGCATTAATGAATAAGTAGATGAAGCATGAGTAATGGTTTAAGAATAAGGTTAGATTAATGAAGTATTTATGTTTTAGAATTTTTAGATTATGTTATAAAAATCATGAAATATATAATTATTTTAAGTATAAGTTTTAATTAAGGATTGAAAAGGACATGTTTAATGTTGATGAAGATATAGAAAAATGATTTCATAGAAATTTGGTATTTTTATTAATAGAAGGTAACCCTTAATTAATGACTGTTGTTGAGATAATGATGTTTAGATAAATATATATTGTATATGAGTAAGTAAATTGGATAGTATAGATTACCCTATAACTTATTATTTAAAAAGTGTTATATGTCATCAAGGATGAATTTTACAACTTTTGGTATTTAAAGAATATATCCAGTAATCATTGGAATAAGGAAGCATGCATGTTTTCCAAAAGGATTTATGGTAATTGTGGGAATATATGATAAGGGTATTAACATGTTTGGAATGTGACTACAAAGTAGTAAATTTTTATATATGGGGATCAATGTTAAGTCAATTTCACGAATTTCTTTCTAAAGCTTTGAAATTTCATCTTTCAGAAGGGTTATAAGGTTAACCATTTATGAAACTTTTATAATAAACTTCAATTAAAGTCATTAATATTAAAGTGTTATCTCTCCATATGATGATTTATTCATATTGGAGAGACTATTAAAACTACTTTGTGTTAATGATAGATGATGAAAATAGGATGGCATATCATGGATCTCATGATCTGTTAGTTAATCAGAAATAAAAAAGTCACCTTTCTTTTTATAGAAAGAGGTAAAGTGGACCAATGAACAACAAAGGGTGACATTTTCCTGAAATCATACAATTATATCTTTTCATGAAAATTATTCAACTTTAGGAAATAATTTATTTAAACCAAAAATGTTTTCCCAGTACCTTCGTTTTCGATGAATCAGTAGGTCCCTTAGGTCATCATAGATTTATGGCTTTATGATTGTTAATTTTATCCTAACCTTGTTCTCTATAACTTTCCATCACAACATGATGGTAAGATTTCTCTTCCATATCAATTTTTTCACTTCCCATTTATATTATCATATGTGTTAATATCATTATGATTTACTTTGGGAAACCATTATGGTTACAAATTTCACTTTTTATTATAAGTTTTAGTATTCATTTTTATGATGTGGGTTTCTAGGAATGAAACTTTCAAGTATTAAACCTTTGATAACCCAGATGAATTTTGAGGGTAAAATTCATTTTAAGGGGGGTAGAATATAACACCCTGATATTTTTAGAAATATTTTTTCAAATTAATTTAATCCATTTGATATTTTTTATTTCACGCCAAACTAAAAATATTTTATTTTATATTAAAGAACTATATGTGGATTGCATCATACGTAACATAAATTCAATCATGCGCTACACGGAACATAAATTTTATCTTTATTAACATGGAACACAAATTTTAGCTTATCTTACATATAAGACTAACTTTCCCCAATGCCTTACATAACACGCAAGACCGAGTGTTACCGAAAAATAATTCATTATTAAAATATTATTATTTAATAGGATATACATTCCCATTAAATTTATGATTATAGGATTAATTAAATTATGAATATATATAGTTTAATTCATTGGCTCCTTAATAATTAGAAAAGAATATAGAAATCAAATGAATATAAAGGGCCTGATTTTATAAAAGTTTACTTTTATGTGAAAAAGTAAATTTATATTAATAAGTTAAATTAATTAATAATTGTGAAATATATTAATTAAATTTATATTTTATATATTCAAAAAATTATTTTTGATAATTATACAATATATTTTATAGATATAAGATAATAATAAACCCAATTTTATGCTTAAAAGCCTATATTTTTATAAAGATAGTTTTACCACCTTTTTATAGAGAACCAATTTTAAATACAATTTTTGGAGATTTTATAGATTTAAAATGTCAAAATAAACTTCATATTTAATATAGAAACATAAAAATTATGTTAGTATAAATTTTTGGTATTTTTTTCAAGGGTTTCATTTTTTCAATGAATAGTTAAAAATACTGAATTTTAATTCAAAACTTTTTTTCCATCTAATTCATTTATAATGTTAAATTATATTTTAAATTGTTTTAAAATATTAATTAGATAATTATTTTATAAATTAATCTAATTTAGGTCTTTGGAATCAATTTCACTTTGAAATTGGGTATAAAAACATAGCAAGCTTTTGGATGTTTTTACTTTAAATACCCACAGTGTCGTCCCGTCAGTGGGATTATTTTTTTAAAAAACTTTCTACCACTTCTGTGATTAAAATTTGAAAAAATAAATTCCATATTTTTAATTAGAATAATTTATAATTTATAATCAGGTCATGTTTTATTTTTACAATAAAATATTAGTTAAAGTGGTTAAAATTAATTACAACGATTAAGAGAAAAATTAGGTTAACAAAGTACTTAACCTTATATTTAAGATCCAAAATGATATAGAAACTTATCCAGAACCAATTTTATGGACATTATTCATCCATTAACCTTCTAGTATTGAGTTTTGTTTATTTTTTATGACTTTTTTAGGTAAAAATGTGGGTACACCAAACTTCTTTTCAAAAATTCCAACCGTGTCATTTTCCTTCCCTATAAAAGGCCACCACCTCTCCCTATTCTTAACAAATATAAAAACACTTAGGTTGGGAAAATATCATCCTGATCTACTTCCAAAAATCCTACCCATACTCCTTGAATCCTCCCTTTGGCTAGAAAGTCTACTAAGTAATACTTTTGGTATAAACCAAAAGGAGTTACCCTATTAAGTGGTCATGCCTTCTCTCAAGCCCTTTTATTTTATTTTCCTTATTTACCCACTACACTATATTTATTCAATTATTTTATAACAAAAATTTTATCCTAAATAAACTAGTATTTTTCTATTATAAGGGTTCAACTTTCACTTATACACACCTCCATCTAACAGGTAACAAACATATTGTTTACGTGTACGATGAACTACTACCTCACTAAATGATGATTGTTCATTTTTAATTTACCACCTATCACAGTAGAAATTATGATGGAAAATATGTTTATATATGTTATATGTTATTATGTATTTAATATTATTTATTCCTTTTACAACATATATCTTTTTTACTTTCCATTTGGCGTAAATATAATAATTTTATTTGAGGAAGTGTGGACTACTTCCCCCTCAAAGCGATGTGATTCATTCACACACTACATAGAATGTATTAAGGATGGATTAAGTGAAATTATATGATATATATATAAAATTATAATTCTACTTTAATTATATTATATTCATATATTTCATTTTCTTTCTTTCATTCAATACGACAATAAAAACAGAAATTGTGTTCATGCGTACGTATAAATTATCGTCTCCATGAATGGTGTATTTCATTTCATAATTATGTATTATATAGATTATAATAATACATTTATACTGAATATAAATTATATTTATATTATAGTTTACATTTTTTAATCATGATATAAGTATAAGGACCAAAGATATAACTAATTAAGACACATGCGAAGAACAAAGAGAATATTATCCGAAGTGATACCTTAACATAGGATGGTTAACACGCGAGTTATATAAGGTTGTAATAAAACCATATATGGAACTATATATAACAATATGGTTCTATAAAAGATTTATAAAAAATTTATGTTTATTATACAGTTTTTTTGAATGAGTACGACGAGATTCAAGACACGAGGTAAGGGGATTTCATCTCACTTTTTATTTCCATGAGATACATGCTTTATTAACCACCCATTCCTTTTGTGTGGTGTGCATACTGAACATGGATGTATTAAATTATTATTATTATACTTAAATTTATGGGTATTTAAATATCTATTCTATAACCTTTATTTCATGGGTTCTAGGTTTCAAAAGTTACCAAATCGGTAAAATAGTTTTGTCTCAATTTATTTTATTTGGGACTCATGTTTTGTTATTCACCTAAATTCATTTCGAGGTGTGTATACTTACATTTTATATTTTATATCAGGAATATACTTATTTTCATGATATTATAAGCTTAATTTAATTTAATTTTCTTACAAAGAGATTATAATCCCAAGTTACCAATTTATAAGATTTTATTGAAGCAATCTCGTCATTTTTTAAGATTGTTAATGATTGTGCTCCCTTTGATGAAATATTATGAACCATCTATTAAGAACACTCACTAGTTTCATTATACTCTATTATTTCATGATATATTCATGTATTGGAACCATTATTACACTCTTTGATACATAAGATAGTTAAGAATGTGGTTTTAAGAAAGCCCGACCTTACCCTCTCTTCGGTTGGAAATCTATGTTCCATAAAAAACATGTTTTCTAAAAAAAAATTCCAAGAATATTCAACTATTATCATATAATAATTAAAATATATTGTTGAAAGGTTTTTATTTTACTAATTTTTTTAAGGAATATTATTGTCTCTTTCCGAAAAATCTATTTTTCTACACTTTTTACTGTGCAAAAGGAATTTTCTTTTTACCTCATACGATATGTAAGGACTTAACCGACATCATTTCTATGAAGATTCCTTTTAATTTTTTAAAGATTAATTTTTAATTAAGTGTTTTTAATTTTTTTTTCAAAGAAATGGGTTTCAAAACATTTTCAATATTCTTTTATAATTTTTCAAGTAAAAATATTTTCAAAACATTTTCAAGATTTCTTTATAAGTTTTCAAAGTTATTTTCAATGAAATGGTTTTCAAAACATTTTCAAGATTTCTTTATAAGTTTTGAAATTTATTTTCAAAAAAATATTTTTCAAAACGTTTTTAATATTTCTTTATAAGTTTTCAAAATGTTTTCAAAGAAAAATGTTTTTAAAATGTTTTTAATCTTATTTTATAATTTTCCATAGAAAAAGGATTTTCAAAATGTTTTCAAGATTATTTTATAAATTTTCAAGGGAAAAGGTTTTCAAAATTATTTCAAGTCTTATTTATAAGTTTTCAATGTATTTTCTAAGAAAATGATTTTCAAATGGTTTTTTTACTAACAATCCTTTTTCAAAGAATAAAGGTTATTTTCTTCAAGAAATTTTTTTGAAAGATATTTTAAAAGTATTTTCCATCTAACATGACATTTATTAATGTTACTCATGCCTTTATAGGAAAAGATATAAAGGTTCCAATCATATTCTTTCTCTGAATGGGTTATGCTTAATGTCATGGTCTTTATGAAACCCACTTCTCTTTCATGGGTTATATTTTTATGAAATTCATTTCCCTTTCATGGGTTATATGTTTATGAAATCTGTTTACCTTTCATGGGTTATGCTTCTGATGAAGTTATTTTGAAACCTATATATTTTTCTATAGGTTTTTATATGTTTACATGTTTATTATACCCATTTCATTTCATGGGTTAATATATGATTGTTTATTATTTTGTGGCACATGTATGTATAATTTCATTATGATATATTAAGACCTATATCTCCCTCTAATGCATTAGTTAAAGATTTATATCTCATGAGATAGAATAATATGATCTTGGTAGCGAACCTTGACTATTAATATGGCCATGGGAGTGAACCATGACTACCAATATGGTATGAGGAGTGAACTCATGCTACTAAAATGGCTATGGTAGTGAACCATGAATACCAATATGGTATGGGGAGTGAACCCATACTACTAATATGGCCTTGGTAGTGATTCCTTGGCTACTATGGAAATCATATTATAGCTTATGTGTCTTCTAAAATTCCATGTTTTATTCATATGTTATGATTTCATGGCCTATGTTATTTATTTACTTATGATTCATGTATTATAAACTATCAATATTTATTCCATAATTAATGTATATTATATTTTATATATAGGGTATGATCTTCTATTTTAATTATCATGTTCTAATACCCTTATGCTCATGATTATTCTTACAAATCTCCCTTGTTTACCCTTACTAAGAATTTTAGCTCACACATTTTTATGTTTCCTCCCCCAGTTTATGAAGATATATATTATGTTAGATGTTTCTAAGAATGTTTCTAGTCAAGAAGAACCTAGTGGGAGATAATTTATCTCACTTATGTATTAGTGTTTATGTTTCCATGTTTCCAAAGGCACTAGACTAGTACGGTCTTCGGGTGTATGCTTTTATAATGTTTTAAGTATTATACAAATGTTATGTAATGTTAATGTATGAAAATAGAGGTTATATATATCATTCCTTGTATTTTTCATTGCAATTCATAAAAAACCACCATCCATGGTGTTGGGTTGAAGGAGATGAAAGTGTGGGGAGGATAACCAAAATGGATTCTCCAGACCCTCGAACCCCTTAAAATCCCAAAGTCCCCCGACCCCAAAAGATCAAAATTACTCACACTTAAAACACCCCCAAATTACCCCCATTAGTTGGTCATTAAAGTATTATTGGCTAAATGGTGGTTGCTCGTAGTGTCATGGGCCACTGACCAGCCCATCAGCTAGTTATTTATCCATCACTAGCTATTCAGTGGAATGCCTATCCACCTGTACCTTCCTCTGATGCTTTCTCAAACCCCTAAGTCACCACCCTGTCCTTGAACATCATCTCAAAACACCTATTTTTTATGTTAAAACATTCAAAATTCCATTCTAATCTTAGGTTTTCAAATCCAACAATTCACCAACTCAAAACTCAAATTCCCTGTCCAAACATAAAGGTTAAAAATATATTGGTAAATACAAGTCTAACCATGATTATATTATTTAAAAATTTTGATTCAATATTTTTATGAAGAAATTATTCTTACTGATTAGATCACGATAAATGGTGCTATAAAAGGGGATTTAGTTGTTAAACCCCTCTTTTATTCTCTAACTATTATTGAAAACATGACCCAAAATACTCAATAATTTGAAACAAGAGTCCATTTACATGTTAAATTTTTTGAAGAAGTTTCTACTTCCACTTCTAAAAATAGCATGGTTGTGACTCAACTTAGTGATCATACCACTATGGTTATGTCCATGATGTTTTCCAGCACTTTAAAAATCCAACCCAAACCCAGAACCAAATTTCAACTAAAATTTAATTGTGTATTTTTTTCTTTAAATGGTCATTTTAGTTATCAATTTAATCAAATAAAAGAATATTCTGAAATTGAAATTTTATTTTTCTAGGAAGAATCTTCCAACAATACTAACAAAGGCACTATCAACCCAACCAACATTTAACCCAAATCTATAATAACCAATCGAATGAAAATTTTAGATAACTAGATCAATAGGTAAGATTTTTACAAGGTTATTAAAGTAATTCCAAATCAACATAATTCATTGATAAATATACTTCTCATTTTGGAAATAATTTATAGCCAGTACAACCTGTTCAAAAATCCTAAAATGTCCTTAAAGTGACTATGAAATAACAATGTAATATGTTGAATAATTTGATGGATTAAATGGGATAACTAAAAAGTGATATTGGTTTCATAATAATTAAAATCTTTATAAGTTTTACTTCATACCTTAATTGAATCCTAATGATAGAGGAAATAATAATACGAGTTTAATGAAACTTAGGAGTGACACTGAGTTGAAAACCACCAAATTGATAATTCCAAATCTAAGTCTTCACTCAAACATGTTGAATATAATTTTAATCCTTGTTCACCTATTTTATACCTTGTTAAATAAGCATCAACTATTGATGATTCTACTAAAAATTCATAACCTATTGTGAAATAAAAATCAATGAAAAAAGAAAATACTTAGATTAATATAACCAAGAAAGATTAGGGGAAAATGATAATACCTTATGACTCTCAAAATAGTGATCAAAATGATCAAAAAATTCATAAACTAAAATTTTAATAACCTAGGAGTAACCCACCATTAAATAAGAATACTGAAAATAAATTGGATAATGAAATTTTATAGATATTTAGAAAATTTCAAGTAAACATCCCTTCGCTTAATTTTGTGAAACAAATTCCATGGTCTGTTAAGTTTTTGAAATAAATGTTTTACTATAAGAGAAAATTCAATGGATGAGAGAAAGTAAATATGAGGATTTTTCCTCTATAATTGACCATTATTTACCTTGTAGCAACTCTTTTTTTTTCATGTAAGACTCTGGAATATTCCTAATAATATTTCTAAATCCAGGAACTAGGTCAGCATAGGGTTTCAGGGTCTGGATATCCTCAGTGTGGTGATATTAGAAATATTAAATATATTTTATCATGTGTGTGTAGTTTCTTTGAAAAAGTGTAATAAATCTTGATAAGAGTATTATATTGGAAATATGATACCACGATTGAGTTTAAAACATCGTGTTTACCCTGGGTGTGACATAAAATTTGGCAGCACCGGGTACTAGGTTAGGGGCGAGTTGGCGGGTGTTAAATGGAGGATATTGTTTTAATAAAATTAAAATAATATATCTCCCCCACCCACTTTAGTGCACACAGTATAGTAGAGGTGAGGAAACCCTCCCCCTTTGGAGTGATGGATGACCTAAATACTGAATTTATTAAACAAGGTATTGTCGATCTCTGATATTAACGGCAATCACTCCTGGATCATGGGGTAGTGGCTTCATACTACAGATCTAACTTTGAAGCTTCTTCATTTTTTCAGAAGGTAGGAGGTTTTGAGTTTTAAGTCCTAATTCCCTTTTTATGCATCATTTCAGGGTTTTATATCCCTTAGAAACTTGTTAGGGACCCCTTGAGGGTTGATCTAGAGGTTTCAAGAGAAACTAGGATGATTTGGGCAGGTCATAGGGAAATTCCCAACGGAATTACCATCTACATGGTGTGTAATGTAGTGGATCATGTCATGTGTTCTTCCCATTCAGTGAAGATGAGTTTTTGGTACTACATTCCTTGTACTGGGGTTACAGACCATGTAGTGACCCCAGGTTATGTGGCCATGGGACATGGCTAGGGAAGTCATGTGAATGTATATAGTCATGTCACCATACACATCCAAAAGTACATAGACATTGTGTGTCGTACATGGGCACATATTGATGACATGGAAAAGGGGTTATATATCTAGGACACAGCATGTACCATAGGTTACACACCATGTGTTAGATTTGGTTGGCCAAGCTGTGTTAAGGGAAGACATGGTTGGGGACCTGAGTGAGGAAAGACATGTCCTGTACTACCGATACATGCTATGTGGGCCCTCATGACCAGCCAAGTTGTGCAATCAAAAGAAATATTCGGGTGTTATATCATGGTCACGAGACAAGTGGACCCCCCATATATGTCATGTAGTCCTTTTTTATGGAAATTACCTCCTTTCATAATCTCTTTTATCAGTACTCGGATTCAGGCTTGTGGATATCCTATCATGAGTAGTTTTTCATGTAGAATGTGATGATGACCACGGTTTGGTATTTGGATTTATGATGCAAGATGATGTTTTGGGTCTCCTGGGTTAGTGATGTTTTGACCAGTAGTGGTTGAGTGTGTTCCCTTATTCTATCCCTACGAGGGTAGTGTGGCATTATATCCTTCATAGAGGATTTTGATCCCCATGACAGGATGATCTTGGATAGAGTTATTGTATCCCCATAGAGAGCTCAGGGAGGGATCCTCTATAATATTGTTAGAGTTAAATTACATTTCTGGAGAGGCTGAGGTGGTATCCTCTAGAATATCCTTTCCCTAGATCAGGTTCTTGGAATCATCATGACTGGTTGTGCCCAAATTTACCCTATTGGTAAAAGGGGTCGATGTAGTACATGTAGGGGTCGAATCCACAGGGACTGAAGAAGTAACCTTGAGATGCTATGATTTGGTGAAGGATGGGCTATGAAGTAGCCAACTTTGGGTTTGATTTTGGATGGTTTAAAGAACACTAAGAAACCAAAGTGAATTCAATTCAAAGAAAATGGGTTGATCTTAGGATTATGCTCAGGGTGGATTGAATGAATTTTACTTCTTTAGACAATTTTGGTTTTATTAATTCTTGATGAATCCATTCTTCAAAAATAACACTACCTTCATCATTTTCTGGTTTGGTTCTTACTAAACACAATTACTAATCCCCTATACACATAGAGAACCAAATTCATGATCTCTCCGAGGTATATGGTCATTTATTAATTGAATTTAGTTTTCTCAAACACAGTAAAGATGAAGAGTAGAAATTACTGAAGAATGGATGTCTTAAATTAATTATCCAATTAACAAAAATCCGTTCATAACATAACATTCAATCTAGCCTTTGAATCCTCATAAGATCAACCCATTAAAGGTTTAGACCTCCATTGATGGTATACTCTCAATGGTGGGCGGAAGATGGCTAACAAGAATTGGATTGAAGAAATGAAAACCGCGGAAATAACGAGCACTCCTCCGTGTGTGTGAATGAAATTCACACCTATGTGTGAACTAATTCACAACAACACAGAGATATCACTGTGATTTGTGATAATAAATTTTTACTAAATGAAATGGAAAATATAGAAGAGAAAGAAGTTGATTAAGAACATAAAGATACAAAAAAGAAACTTACATTGAAATGGAAAACATTACAAAGGAAATTTGGAAGCATAACCTTACAATGAAAAAAGCAACAAAAGATGATAAGAAAAATATCCACCCTATTCCCTTAACCACTAGATCCTTAAATAGGCATATTAGGAGCCTTAGGTCCATCCCCCAAAAATTAATTCACCCCCCAACAATTAATAGAGTCAAAAGGAGGGTGAATAATCAAAAGGAAATTGATGTTTCGAATTTGACCCGGAAAACTGTCCAGATTCGTCCACCATATTGACGTGTGAATTTGTAATTGAAGAAGGAAGAATCCGGAGGGGTTTTATAAGACAAATATCTTAGAACATCTGTCCTCTATGAGCTGTAAATAGTTCAAGAAATTTGGCTCATCCGTTTGGAAGTATGGTCGAAATGGTGGGACGGATTTCTGTGCATTAATGTCGGGTCCACCATTTAAATCTCAACTTCAGATCCCTTTATCATCATGAAAACATTAGAATTAGCTCCAGCCACAGTTTAATACAATGATCCTAATATTTTTATCTTTATACTGTATAAATTTGAGCATCATTGGGCTTGGTTTGTGGGCCCCACATTTGTTTGATGGGCCTTAGGCCAATTATACTTTTTCCAGAAAGTTTCTGCCTTCAGGTGAAAAAATATCCATCTTCACTTATGATTAATCCATAAGACCTAAAAGAAAAAATGTTCCAAATAAAGTGATGAATCATATACCAAAATATCAAATTAAAATGATGAATATTTTAATTTCCACAAGAAAATTATTGAGTGGGCCCAAATTGACACTTTAAGCATGAATTGTACAATGATTGGAAATGAAGTTCAATTTATGAATTGGACTAAAATTGATGTTTATGAACTTTTAAACACATTAATATTAAGATCTTAAAAATGAATATTATCCACTTTCAGTGACTAATTACACCCCCCAACTTGAGTTTTGCTAGTCCCGAGCAAAATATATTACAAATATGAAATTCAAATCCCCTTTTCCAAAAACATTTAAATACACATTGCTCACCCAAAGACCTCATATAAAAAAAATTATGGAACCCATCAAAATAATTTAAAACAAGCTAGGTCCATAAGCATATCCCAAGCCCAAGCTCATTCCTTTGTTCAAATTCATCGCCATATTTCATCCAATTTCAATTAAGCATGATAAAGTGTTGTGCATCACAAAACAAATGGGGCCCGTTTTATTATTCAAGGGGAAAAAATGGAATCTCTTGGTGGGAATCACATTAAACCTTAATATGAGTATCCATTTTTTTTATTTTTTTTATGATTTTTTTATCCACAATAGATATTAAAAGACTAACTCTGGGCAAGAAAACTATGGAGTCACGATCCCTAAGTGTCGAATGCCACATATATTGTCAATTTCATGCTCTACAATAGAGATATAAAGCCTAACTCTGGGCAAGAAAAATATGGATTCACGATCCCCAAGTGTCGGACGCCACGCATTTGGACAAAACATTGCTCTATGTGGTCAATTTTTTGTTTGTTTTTGTTTTTGTTTTTTTTGATACTCAAATTAAACTAAAATTGACCCCAGAACCCTATTCTATAATGAAAGGGACCCAATAACTCAAATTTACACCCATGATCCAGTAGACGTGCATTGTGGAATTTTTATTAAGAGGATGAAAATGTAAACATTGAAAAATCACATCGGGCAATCGCACTTTCCAAAAACTATGCTCATGAACTTAAACTTGCATTAAAATCAGAATCAAGGCATGAAAAATTTATTTGATATCCAATTATAGAGTTTGCAATGTGTGTTATCATGTTTATGGTTAATGGAATTTTTCTTTTCATGCATGTTTTTATTCACAAAAAAAAATCATTTTTTATCTCCCCCCAACTTAGAATAACACTGTCCCCAGTGTTTGAAGAAAAGAAAAGTTAGAAGGGGTTAGGATAGGAGTTAAAAGTTGAAATTGAGAATGATAAATATGGAACAAATTCACATGGTTTTTGAAGTTGAAGTCCATGATGCTCCATATTACTCCTTTGATCTCTTGGGGGATGTAGGCACCTCCTTGATTGAACATGTATCACCCAAAATAGTTCCTGAACCGTAAAAATAAGGACAAAGGAGACAAAAAAGACAACACAATTATTTATTTAATTCCAAGTACCATCATTTTAATGGTTTTCCATGTTTTTTTAAATCAAACTAATGATAAATTGTCTTATTTATATTTTCTGGGTAAGGTATTACTTAGGGATCACACTGCATGACACGAATGAATACAGTGTTCCCCTTTCATAGCCATCCATACTCATAAAAGAAGAACAGGTCAAGAGTCTAATTTTTTTAACCTACAAAAACATAAATAAAATAAAATAAACTGATGATACATTGTCTTCTTTATATTTTTTGGGTAAGGTATTACTCAGGGATCACACCGTGAGACACGGATGAATACGGTGCTCCCCTTTCATACCCATCCATACTCATAAAAGAATAATAGGTCAACAGTCTATATAATAAAAAATGACAAAATGAAGCAGAAGGAAAAAAAAGATGATTCACAGTGATTGGAAACATGAAAACCACGGGTTGCCTCCCGTGCAGCTCTTTTATTTAATGTCGTTATCCCGACTTGTACCCTAAATCTATCCATTTTTCTCTTGTTCATATGTTGGATCAGTTAACTCCTCCTTGGTTTCTTGTTTATTGAATGATTCAATGAATGGTTTTAACCTACGACCATTGACTTTGAAGACATGACCACTTGTGGGATCCTGAATCTCTATTGCCCCATGAGGGTACACATGATGCACTAGGTATGGACCAAACCATCTGGACCTTAGCTTTCCTGGGTGTAGATGAAGTTTTGAACGATACAAGAGCACAAATTTTCCCAGTTCAAAGTGTTTTACTTTGATATTCCTAGATTGGTAGGCTTGAACTTTAGATTTATTGATCCTTGAATTTTCATAAGCCTCCATCCTAAGTTCCTCGAGTTCATTAAGATATAATTTCCTTTTTGTTTTAGCCAAAGAAATGTCAAAGTTCATTTTTTTATTGCCCAAAAGGACTCATGCTCAATTTCAACAGGTAAATGACATGCTTTTCCATAAACCAATCTATATGGTGACATGCCTAGGATAGTTTTGAAAGCAGTTTGATATGCCCAAAGGGAATCTAAGAGTTTCTCGAACCAATATTTCCTAGAGGGATTGGCAGTTTTTTCAAGAATTTGCTTAATTTCTCTATTTTCCAACTCAGCTTGACCGTTGGTTTGAGGATGGTATGCAGTGGAAACTTTATAAGTAATACCATACTTAGACATGAGTGCAGAGAATGGTCGGTTGTAGAAATGGGTTCCACGATCACTGATTATAGCCCTAGGAATTCCAAATCTAGAAAGTATATGCTCTTTCAGAAATCAGATCAAAACATGGTGGTCATTGGACCTGGTGGGAATGGATTCAACCCATTTTGAGACATAATCAATAACTAAGAGGATATAGAGGTATCCCTTAGAGTTTGGAAAGGGTCCCATGAAATCAATTCCCCAACAATCAAAGATTTCAACGACCGGAATGGGAGTGAGGGGAATTTGATTCCTTTTGGTAATGGATCCTAATTGCTGACACTGAGGAAAACTTTTTCAGAATTGGAAGTAATCCTTAGTGAGGTTCGGCCAGTTGAAACCACTTTGGAGGACCTTTGTAGTGGTTTTATTTGTAGAAAAGTGGCCTCCACATGCCTCTCCATGACAAAATTTTAGAATGGACTCTTGATCAGACTCAAGAATACATCTCCTGATGATTTGATCAGGACAGAACTTGAAGAGGTAAGGATCATCAAACACATAGTGTTTGACATCAGAAAAGAATTTCCTCTTAGCTTGGGTCCCCAGGAATTTTGGAATGTCACCTGTCACCAAATGTTTTTCTATGTCAGCATACCAAGGGCAATCATTCACTGAATAGAGGTGCTCATCGGGAAATAAATCAGACAAAGAGAGGTGGTGTGAGTTGTCTTTGAATTCCATCCTATAGAGGTGATTAGATAAAATATTTTCAACACCCTTTTTATCCTTAATGTTTAAATCGAACTCTTGAAGAAGAAGGACCCGCTTAATCAATCTAGCCTTGGCATCTTGTTTTTGGAAAAGGTATTTTAGGGTTGAATGGTCAGTGAAGACAATGATGGGTGATCCTAAGAGATAAGACCTGAATTTCTCTAAGCCAAAGACAACAACAAGAAACTCTTTCTCAGTTGTGGTGTAGTTTAATTATGCATCATTTAAATATTTTCTTGTATAAGAAATGACACATGGAGTTTTCTCACACCATTGTCCTAAGACTGCTCCTACAGCGAAGTCACTTGCATCACACATGATCTAGAAAGGAAGTTTCCAATTTGGAGATTGCATGATAGGTGGATATATAAGAGTTGACTTGAGTGTTGAGAATGATTCCTCACAGCTTTCTGTCCATAAAAATGGAGAATCTTTTACCAATAGAGCACAAAGTGGTCGAGAAATAGAGCTGAAATTCCTAATGAACCTTCTATAAAAACCAGCATTTCCTAAGAAGAACCTCACTTTCTTAACAGTTTTAGGAGAGGGAAGGTGACGAATGATTTCAACCTTAGATTTATCAACTTTAATCCCTCTACCAGATACCAGATGACCTAGAACAAGTCCTTCCCTTACCATGAAATGGCATTTTTCCCAATTCAGTATGATATTCTTATCCTCGCACCTTGACAAAACCTTTTCAACATTTATAAGGCATCCCTCAAAAGTATCCCCAAAGATGGAGGAAGTCATCCATGAAGACCTCTAAAAAATCACCCACCATATCCGAGAATATTCCCATCATGCACCGCTGGAAGGTACCAGGGGCATTACATAACCCAAAGGGCATGCGCTTGAAGGAAAAAGTGTCGAATGGACAAGTGAAGGTTGTTTTTCTTTGATCCTCTAAGGAGACTTCGATTTTATTATACCCTGAGAATCCATCTAGGAAGCAATATAATTGATGACCCGCTACTCGATCGAGGACTTGATCAATAAAGGGTAAGGGGAAATGGTCTTTCTTGGTACAAGAGTTGAGCTTCCTATAGCCAATAAAAACTCTCCATCCACTACTGACCCTTGTTGGAAGCATCTCTCCATCCTTGTTGGTTATTACTGTGATTCCAGCCTTCTTTGGAACCACATGGATTGGGCTAACCCAATCACTCTTAGCTATAGGATAGATGATACCAGCTTTTAACAATTTCAAAAGTTCTTTTCTCACTACTTCCATGAGATTAGGATTGAGTCACCTCTGAGGTTGACGACATGGCTTTGAATCGGATTCAAGAATAATTCTATGAGTCCCGATAAGTGGGATAATCCCAAGAATATCAGATAGGGTCTATCCAATGGCTTTCTTGTGTCTCCTAAGGACATCTAGAAGCATCCTCTCATGATCGGCTTCAAGAGAGGAAGAAATGACAACAGGAAAGGATTTATTGTCCCCTAAGAACGCATACTTTAGTGATGAAGGCAAGACTTTAAATTCAAGATCAGATTGGTCATGACTTTCCAAGAAAGGATGAGACTTTTTATTGAACTTAGTTTCTTTGTTCAGATTTCTTGAAAAAATTGGTTCCTTGTGAACAGAATTTTTATCCACTAAATTTTCCAGAGTAGTGTCATGAATGGATATGGACTCAATGTTATTAATTTCAACCATGGTATCATTTATTGGTGATTCTATAAATTCATCAATAGAGCTATCTGAAAGAGATTCAATCCAAGGAGAAAAATTTCCCTCATGTGAATAAAGAAAATCAATCTCTTCTTGACTTAACCATCCTTAGATAATTCCTTGATGTTCATTGAGTTCATTATCAACACTACCAATCCAATTAACCTCATGGATCTCTTCATCATCCCCAATTTGAGATTTTTCATTGTAGATGTTCAAGTCTAGACTCATATTTCCAAAATTGATGGTCATGTTCCCATTTCGGACTCAGATAACAGAGTTGATTGTTGCAAGGAAGGGACGACCAAGGATGATTGGGGTTTGCTCCCTAGGACCTAAGCTTGGGTGATTTTCTAGAACAATGAAGTCAGCTGGGTAAATGAAATTTTCAACTTTCACCAAAACATCTTTTAAGATCCCTTTTGGAACTCGAACACTACGATCAGCAAGTTGAAGAGTGACAGATGTGGGTTGGAGTTCTTCGAGCCCTAACTGATAATACATGGCATAAGGAATGAGGTTCACGTTGGCACCTAGATCACACAATGCTTTGACAACTCTGTTCTCTCCTAGTTCAACATTTATTTAAGGGCATCCTGGGTCTTTCAACTTAGGAGGAATGGTCCCTTGAATGGTGGTACCCACATTAGCAGCCAAAAGGACTTGGTTTTTATGTGAAAATTTTCTTTTGAAAGTGCAAAAATCCTTAAGGTACTTTGAGTAGGAAGGTATGGTTTAGATGGAATCGAGAAGGGTAATGTTCAACTTTACTTGTGAGAAGATTTCCCTCAATGTGTAACTCAATTCAGGCTTGGTTTTCCCCCTCATGCATTGAGGAAATGGTGCAGGTTGTTGAGTTGTTTGTTGAAGTGTTGTTTCTTTCACATTGTTATCAGTTTGTTCAGTTTGAGCTTGTGGTTCATTTGAATTTTCATTAGAGTTTGAAGCTTCACATGGTTTCTGACTTATTTGTTTAGGTTTTTCAATTGATTTCCCACTTCTTAAAATTGTCACAGCCTTTAGTTGTTCGTGAGTTGTTTGATTGAAACTTGTCTCTCCCCTTGATGTTTGTTGTGGAATAGCCTGTGTGGGCATGGGTGCCTTTCCAGTTTTGATGGTTTGAAGTTCTTGTTTAATGGATGAGAATTATGAGTTCATTTTTTCCATTTGTTTGCACAGTTGTTCTATTAGGCTTTGTGGAACATTTTGGGTTGGTGCTTGAGCTTGTGGGTTTATCCCAGGAGGATACTTTGGTTGTTGGATAGGTTGTTGAATGGGTTGTTGGATAGGTTGTTGATATTGGACATGAGGATGTTGGAATTGGACCAGTTGTAGTTGGAACTAATTATGAGGTTGAAAGTTTTGTCGAGGGTATTGGTTGATACATTGTTATTGTGTTGGTTGTTGATTGTCCTTCCAACGAAAGCCTGGATGGTCATTATACCTTGGATTGAAGGTGTTCGTGAATTGTGGATTTTGAAAGTTAATTGCATTAACTTATTCTGGTGGTCCTCCTAGAATAACTTCCTTGATAGAAGGAATGGTTGGGCAATTATCAGTATTGTGGTCATTCTTGTCACAAATTGTACAAACAAGCTCAACAGTTTGGGTTTTGTGGACCTTCCTAAGATCAATATCCTCAACTTTCCTCGTGAGTGCAGCAAGTTTTTCTCTAAGGTTTTCTTCTTCTCCAAGATTGTACATTCCACCAGATTTGGGTGGCTTCTCATAGTATGTTGATGTTCCCCATGTTTGGTTTTGTTCAGCAAGATTTTCTAGATACTCGTAAGCATCATTTGGGGCTTTGTTTTTGAAGTTTCCATTACACATCATATCAATGAATTGTTTGTTTCCGGGACCCAACCCTTCATAGAAAATTCTCACTTGTTCTAGGATTAAGAAACCATGGTGCGATACCATGTTTAATGTGTCCTTGAATATTTCCCATGTTTAATAGAATGTTTCTCCCTCTCTTTCAAAAAAGTTTTGTATGCTCTTTTTAAGTGCAATTGTTTTATGATGGGGAAAGTATTTTTTATAAAATTATCATTGAATTTGGTCCCAAGAGTGAATGGATGCTGGTCTCAAATTTTTTAACCAATTATTTGCTCGGTCCTTAAGAAAAAAAGTAAAAAGTCTCATTTTATCAGATTCAATTTGATTTGGTGGGCACATGGTTTCGATAATGTCATTAAATTCTTTAACATGAAGGTAAGGCATCTCAGACTCCATCCCATGAAAGGTTGGAAGGTGGTTCAGGATGTGGGGTTTGAAAACATATTGGGAATATCCTATGTTATCATGCCTAATGCATGAGGGTGAATTGGTCCAGGTTGGTGTGAGGTAGTCATTCATGGTCGGGTCTGCAACAATTCCCAAGTTAGGGTCTTGCCCGTTATTTTGGTTCCCTCCCCGGTTTATGATTTGGTTTTGTGGGAGATTCTCCATTGTATCAAACTCAAAGTCTGAATTTGGAGTATTAGGAAGATTTGGATCTAAAGGAAATAAAACTATTTTAGTGCTTGAATCCCCAGCCCTAGGAGTATCCACCCTAACTAATCTGTTTGAGTTATCACAGGTGTAGGCAGACATGCGCCAAAAGAAAAAAAAAGCGAGAAAGGGAAAAGATAAGAGAATTGGGATGAGAATAGAAGAATGGGGGTAAGAAAAGAAGGTTTTTGGTCTAAGGAACTTACTTGGTCCCCGGAAACGGCGCCAAAATTTGGTTGTGCCCAAATTTACCCTACTGGTAAAAGCGGTCGATGTAGTACATATAGGGGTTGAATCCACAGGGACCGAAGAAGTAACCTTGAGACGCTATGATTTGGTGAAGGATGGGATATGAAGTAGCCAACTTTGGGTTTGATTTTGGATAGTTTAAAAACACTAAGAAACCTAAGAGAATTCAATTCATAGAAAATGGGTTGATCTTAGGATTATTCTCGGGGTGGATTGAATGAATTTTACTTCTTTAGACAATTTTGGTTTTATTAATTCTTGATGAATCCATTCTTAAAAAATAACACTACCTTCATCATTTTCTGGTTTGGTGCTTACTAAACACAATTACTAATCCTCTATACACTTAGAGAACCAAATTCATGATCTCTCCGAGGTATATGGTCATTTAGTAATTGAATTTAGTTTGCTCAAACACAGTAAAGATGAAGAGTAGAAATTAGTGAAGAATGGATGTCTTAAATTAATTATCCAATTAACAACAATTCGTTCATAAAATAACATTCAATTCAGCCTTTTCATCCTCATAAGATCAACCCATTAAAGGTTTAGCCCTCCATTGATGGTATACTCTCAATGGTGGGCGGAAGATGGCTAACAATAATTGGATTGAAGAAATTAAAACCACAGAAATAACGAGCACTCCTCTGTGTGTGTGAATGAAATTCACACCTATGTGTGAACTAATTCACAACAACACAGAGATATCACTATGCTTTGTGATAATAAAGTTTTAATAAATGAAATTTAAAATATATAAGAGAAATAAGTTGATTAATAACATAAATATACAAAACATAAACTTACATTGAAATGGAAAACATTACAAAGGAAATTTGGAAGTATAACCTTACAATGAAACAAGCAACAAAAGATGATAAGAAAAATATCCACCCTATTACCTTCACCACTATCTCCTTATATAGGCATATTAGGAGCCTTAGGTCCATTCCCAAACAATTAATTCACTCCCCAACAATTAATAGAGTGAAAATGAGGGTGAATAATCAAAAGCAAATTGATGTTTCGAATTTGTCCCGGAAAACTGTCCAGATTCATCCACTATATTGACGTGTGAATTTGTAATTGAAGAAGGCCGAATCCAGAGCGATTGTAGATGAAATATATCTTAGTACATATGTCCTCTATGATCTGTAAAAATTTCAGGAAATTTGGATTAGCCGTTTGGAAGGTATGGTCGAAATGGTGGGACGGATTTCTGTGCATTAATGTCGGGTCCACCATTTAAATCTCAACTTCAGATCCCTTTATCATCATGAAAACATTAGAATTATCTATGGACACAGTTGAATAAAATGATTCTCATATTTTTATATTTATACTGTATAAATTTGAGCTTCATTGGGCTTGGTTTGTGGGCCCCACATTTGTTTGATGGGCCTTAGGCCCATTATGCTTTTTCCAGTAAGTTTCTGCCTTCAAGTGAAAAAATATCCATCTTCACTTGTGATTCATCCATAAGACCTAAAAGAAAAAAAATGTTCCAAATAAAGTGATGAATCATATACAAAAATATAAAATTAAAATGATGAATATTGTAATTTCCACAAGCAGATTATTGAGTGGGCCCAAATTGGCACTTTAAGCATGAATTGCACAATGATGGGAAATGAAGTTCAATTTCTGAATTGGACTAAAATTGATGTTTATGAACTTCTAAACACATTAATATTAAGATATTAAAAATTAATATTAGCCACTTTAAGTGACTAATCAATGACCAATATTACATGGGTGATGATCCCCTATCTAGTAAGATTTCCCAATGGATTTTGTTGAATAATTCGATATATGATCCCCTATGTAGTGGGAGGTTTTAGTAGGGTTTTTTCATATTCAAATATATAATCTTCTACTCACCAGAAAATTTATGTAGGGTTGTGGAATCATCATGTATATGATCCCCTACTTCATGAGTTGTACCAGGTGGGGTTTTTGGAATCATCATGACCAACACTACATAGGAAACAATCCCCTATCCAAGTGATGTGATCACCAAGATGTCATAATGGGTTGTATTGTTCCCCAAAAAATCTTGGTTGTGATCCCCTTTTTGAGAGATCTTTAAGTTAGTAGTTTGGGTATTGGTGTCCCCTAGTGGATCCTGGGAGTGATCCCCTTTCTGAGGATGTGTGGTATTAAGTGTTCTATACTGGGTTCGTAGTGTCCCCCAATGGATCCTTGGAGGTATTCCCTTTCTAATTGATGAAACCTTTTTAGGGTTCTAGTAGGGTTTATAGCATCTCCCATTAGGGATGGGTGAGATCCGCTATCTGAGTATCAATATACACTAAGTTTAAGTGTGACATTAGTTGTGGGATTCAACGAGAATGACCTCTCAAATGCATGACCTTGGTATGTTGGTTATGTTATATAGGTTAGGAATACCTGATGGAGTGTTTTCTCTCAAAGGTGTCTTCAGGGGTGTAATAGTTGTTCCCAATGGAGTGTGTCTCATGGAGGTACTATCAGGGATAGTAGGGTTGTGCCCAATGGAGTGTATCTCTCAGGTGAGTGTCATCTAGGATGATGGATGTTATTCAGTGTGTTCTCCCAGTTGAGAATTACTTTATATCCTCGAATAGAACATGTTGTTGGCTATGAGGTTGGTACCTTATGAGACTTGGTGTATGAGGAAAGTATATCTAGGTTTTTATAGGAGTCCTTGTGGTGTTTTCACATGACTTAGTTAGAACCCTTTATATACTGAGATGAATAGTCTTGCATAGCCAAGTATAGTTTGATATGGAGTTTCAATCTCAATTGGACTCCCTCTAGATAGGTCGAGTAGAATTTTTCCTTCTAGTTTCTCTATTTTCTTTTGGGAATTTGGGTCGCCTATTGAGTATTGTTATACTCACCCCTGTATAGGCTTTTTCCACATGTGTTGTGTCTTGTGAAGACCAAAAACCTGTTGACAGAGTCCTCATAGGACCTAAGGCAAGTGGGGCTTAGTGAGCTATACTGACCGAGTTGTTTACCGGAGCAAGGAAGAGGAGATTACTGACAGTTTCTTTTGAAAGTGATCCCTCCTTCTGGTCATGCTGGATACTTTTATAGTTTTCTTTTGGTGAGATTTAATTTTCCATTTTTTGTAATTCTCTTGTAATCTAGTTTGGGATTGATGTATACATGCATTTCAGTTTTCAATTTATATATCTCTATAATATTTCATGGAGGAGTATGTGGGTGTGTGTGTATAGGTACCTTAGGCAAAGGCCTTCCATGTGTGTGATATGCCTACTCAGCACTAGTCGTCAGCATCTGGGATATGTAAGTGGGATATGGTAGTCATGGATTGATCCCCATTGGGTCAGTTTGTGATAGAGTGGTATCATAGTGGGTTTCAATTTGGGACCATAGTGTTATGAGATTGGTTTGGGTTTCATAGCGACAATGTTAGGGTGTTTAGAGTTCTTATCACGATCCAGATATTGTAGTTGTGGTGAGGCCAATAACTATCCATTCACCAGGACTCTGAAAACCTACATTTCAACTCAGTAAATTATAACACTAGTCATAGGGGAAATAATGATACATACATCATATAATAATGTGTTGTGGGTTACTTGTCCTTCTTAAGTTATCTCCCTAGATATACTCTTTGAACATTCCATATCTTGAATCTATTTCAGGATTCCACTGCAAATAAAACCAAATGGGGTTCCATGGTGGGATTGGGGTGACGATCTTCCTTGAGATGAGGTTTTAGTGAAGGGTATTGGAACTAAACCTCCGGGTGGTCTTCCGATTGAACCACCACCCGTTGAGAAGCTGATTGTGCTGATAGTGTAGATTGAGGATGGTCGTAGGATGAGTGTGTTTCATGAATTCTAGAGGATGATATATATATGTTATCAAGGTGATCCAAAACCCTAGTGTAACACCCCGAGATTTTATGAAAAATATTCTTTTAATTTCATTAATGTCTTGTGTTGTATGTTACACCAATATTACCTTGCGCTATACACAACACCGTATTAGCTTGCAGTATACGCAATACTATTCTTGGATCGTGTTACACACAATTTTGATAATAGTTATTCCACGCAACATTGAGTGTATATATATATATATATATATTCAATGTATAAATGAAATATGGTTGGATTCTGTTATACTAAACAACGAAGTATTCTTGCACAACACGCAACCCTGACTTGGCTTGCATTACACGCAATCACGACCTTCCTCGATAGCGTGTGTTGTACGCAATACCGGGTTTTACTAAACAACGATATATTATTATGAACTAGCCGTTATGAATAGTATTAACTAAATTTTAAATTTTATAACATTATTATTCATCTTACACATTTTCTAGAACATGGTATAAGAACAAAATAAATTTTTCAGGTAAAATAAGTATTTTGCAAAAAATGTAATTTTTCCACCTTTTGATGGCGCACCCACATTAAATCTTGTTTTTGAAATTTTTATAAGTTCAATTTGACAGAATAAAATTCTTCTTTGGAATAAAGAAATAAAAATTTACTTTGGATAAATTTTTCATATTATTCTGGTAACTTTCATATTTTGATGAATAGTAAAAACACGCTATATTTTAATTAAAAACAACTTTTTTCAACGCAATAATTTATATGGTTAAATTATAATATTAAATGGTTTTAAAGTATAAATAGAATATATTTTTACCATTTAATATAATGTATGTCATTAGCATTGATTTTACATTAAATTCGTAGGTTAAATCAATTCAATCTTTTGCAATGTTTTAAAGAAAAACCCATTTTCTTTCGACAATAGGATTAATTTTAATTTAATTTCTGCAACTTTTGTGTATTGAATTTGGAAAAATGGACTCCATATTTGAAATCAGTGGGTTCAAATTATGTTAATAATCTACTTTATTTTTGGGAATTATGAATAGTAACTTTGGTAATTTTTATTTACCATAGTTAAAGGTAAATCGGGTAATTAAGGGTAAATATAATATTATAAAATTACCATAACACATTCCAAAATTCTATTGGTTGGCTAAAATTAGACCCATATAACCTAAGGGTTGGATTAGATTCATTTTATGGACTTTTGACCATGAAAATAATTTAATTATTATTAAAACCAAAGAAAGTGACAACATGTCACTCTCTTAAATCTTATAAGTATAATAATTTTAATTTAGTGATAAACATCATAAAACTTCAAACATGAATAGTCTCCAGAAATATAATAAAATTATCTACATCATGATAATTTATTTATAATTTTTAGGGATTAAATAATTGTCATTAATGGTGATACATTAATGATATAGAAATTATTTATTAAGTGGAAAATAAGTAATATAGTTTTTATTAAAATAATAATACCCATTAAAAGGCCCACAAACCTGACCAAAACTTATTTTTAGTGTATATCTACACCTTAATCATCCAATGACCTAATATATAACCGTTTGGAGCCTTATAAAAGTGATTATGACACTTATATTATTTTATTTTAAATGATTCCAAAGTTGTCACCTTCATAATTTTGTAAATATAACAATTTAAATATTGTGATTTTAAGATGATAAATTAGATTAAAAGTATTATTGTGAAAGTTAATCTATTTATATTCATCATAGGATTTTATTTTTAATTTTTATGAAACAAATAAGTATATTAAATAATTATACAAAAATGTTGTAGTAATTATTTTATTAAGAGATAAACCAAATAAATGGTTTTAAAAATAATAAAATAAATATTATATGAACTATTTAATGTGATCCACTAATTTTATAGATACATATTACCTTTTATGAATCTATTAAATCTTTTAGTTCTAACATATCTCCTGTATATATTTTATGTAAATTCAAATAAATGAATAGTGTCAAAATTGACACTATTGTTATTTTATAAAAATAACATATTATAAAATTGTTTAAAAATCACAAAAATATTTAAAAATTATTAATTTAAGTTTATATGGTCTATAATGTTATAAATTAAACAATTATGGAAAATTCACAACAAATAAGTAATTATTTGTTATACTTTAAAATTTAGAATTTTATTACCACAAATAAACTTAAATAGATTAAATAAAAATAAATCAAAATGATAAGGTTTAAAATAAGATCCAAACAGGTCTAAATTTGACTGGTTAATGATATTACAACCCTATCCCATCTAATCTTTGAATATGAGTCATTTTTGGAGGTTTTTAAGTGGGGTTATATTTATTATAAATTAATATTTTTAAGAATTCCAAAGGTGCCCCTCTCCTCCCTTATAAAAGGGAACCTCCTCCCTCTCTTCCACATACCAATTTCAGCCTTAAATATCTGAAAACCACTGCCCAATTCTCTTCTACACTTCCCCAGAAACATCCTAGAGGTCCTGGTCTTCTTCAAAGACTAATTTTAGTGCCCTAAGAGGAGGTCTCAAAGAGGCGCTTCAAAGAAGAGGTAATTTCCGTTACCGATTCTTTCACCTTTATTTCTTCTTCCACTTCTTATTATTAGGTTGTTTCATTATGAAGTAATAACACCGGTATCACTCATATACGGATATGTTATTATATGTATGAAACAACCCTATTTCTTCATCTATCCGTCCTACGGAAAATGAAATCACCACGCGTGCGTACGTACGGAAAACTGTCCCCACGTCGTGGTGTAATCTATTTTCCACCACCACCTTACTTGGATGGGTATAATGGTGTAAATAATAACTATATATGATTATTGTAAAGTGATATTGATTCTGTAATAGTATACATACTCTCCAATAAAATTCCATGATCATGGGAACGATATCATCGCTCGTGCGTACGTACGGAATACCGTCTCCACGACGCGATGAGATTCATTCTCAATGATTAACCATTCATAAATGATTATAAAGTATATATAATAAGTAATCATGAAATATATGACATAATAATGATACTGGATTTATTTATATATATATATTTATGTCATCCAATTAATTTCATTCAATTCAATGAGGAAACGAAAACAACGTTCATGCGTACGTATGGCCTACCGTCTCCATGAACGGTGTATTTCTTTCCATTTATCGATATATTATATATATGTATATTCTGAATATATATTATATGTAAATCATTTTTTAAATTCTGGATGTAAGTAATCATGATATAAGTAATCATATGAATAATTACAAGTCAAAACACGGACGACAAATGAAACGATTTTACCCAAAACGCTCTTTAACATGGAATTTACAAAAGAACGGGTAATATAAAGTCATAAGTGAACCATATATGATATCATAACAATTAATATGATTCTGTAATAAGTCAATATAATTATTTAAATCATTATAAAGGAGGTTCGGATACGTACAAAGCATATCGGACCTAAGGTAAGGGATAATTATGCAAATTTCATTTTTATCCGAGATTGCTTATTCGTAAGTATTTACTGGGGATATTTCTATCATCCATGTACATGTTTTATAAAAGTGTTTTCATTATGTTTAAATTCCTTTTTAACCATTCTTTACTTTTACTACATGGTATGTAATGAATCTTTCTTTTGTTTACGTTACGAGGTACTTTTTGACTTTTCCGGCAAAAGTACGAGAATAATGTTTTTTTAACTTATACAGCACGAATGGATTTTTACGATTTTATAAAGCCTTATTTTCATGAAGCTTCCTCAAAAATATTTAATGACTATTTTCAAAAAAATCCTTTTCTTTTAAAATTGCATGTCATTTTGTAAAAAGAGAATGATTTTGAAGAAGAAAGGATATTTTCCTCAAGAATTCATTTCAAGTGTTTTATCAAAACCATTTTCCATATAAGATTAAATTATTTCATATGTGTATGTTTCAAGTATAATGTCTCAATGATTTACATGGTTTCATTTTTCTTATTATGAAATCCATTTCTTTTATATGGATTATGTGATGATGGGATGATGTTTATGAAACCCATTTTATTTATTGGGTTATTATGAATGATGTATGTTTATTTTGTGGCACAAGTAAGAATGATTTCATTATGAGATGGGTGGGACCTATATCTACCTCCAATGAATTGGGTAAAGATTTATATCTCATGAGATAGACATGGCTAGAACGACAAGTTAAACCGGTTCAGTAATACAGGACTGGAATGAGGAGTGAACTCGATTCAGAAAGGGACTTTGTCCACTAAGATGGTATTGGCAGCAATGCCTTGGCTACTATGGAAATCATATCATGTGCTTAATGGTTGGCACAATTACATGTTTTATTCCCATTCTATTTTATCATTCTTAATGTTTCTTTATGATCTATGCCTTATGTACTTCCATGTTTTATGTCATTTTCAAGCTTTTGATGTTTAAACATTATGTTCATGTTTTTAAGTTCAAATGTATATGGTATGTTTTATTTTATCCATGCTTACCCTTACTGAGCATTTGAGCTCACCCTTTTTATGTTTTCTTTTCCCCAGGATATAAAGAAAGGTTTTATGTAAGAAAAAAAAGAGGAAGATCTTTATGGGAGATGTTGAAGATCTTTCACCAGGATTAGAAGATTACATTCCAAGTTTCCAAAGACACTAAACTATTAAGTTCCTTGTGTGTCTGTTTTTGTTATGTATTAAGTATTTCGCTAAAGTAATGTAATGTCCATTTACGTCAAGCTTTGGGTCTCTACAGTTGGTATCAGAGGAAAGGTTTAGTCAACCTTTGGAAACTAGGATGCGAAAACGTTAGTGAGATCCCTAGAGATATTTCTAAGGTATGTCTAGGGATGTCCCTAAAGATAAGTATACATATAGGATACATTCCTAGAACTACGGTAACGATCATAGAATTTAACCTAAGATGTTAGATATTTAGGATACTCCCCCTTTACTATGTTGTTTTCCCTAGCATGATTTTTGCCTCTCACACTATTCTTTTTGGGTTTTAGAAAATGGATGGAAACCGGAAGATTCATGATAATGAAGGATATGATAGACAATGGAATGATTTTCTTCATGAGAAACCAAATGAAATGGGATCTGGAAGTCCAAACATCGTTATTATGCCTAATCATAAATCTCATAATATGATCAATAATCTCAACTTTGGTAAGTTTCCCGACTCAGATAATAAGAGAAAGATGGAGTTTCATGATGATCATAGAGGAAAGAAAGTTCAATTTCCCTCATGTAAATCATGTGGGAAGAGGCATCAGGGAGATTGTTTCAAAGGAACTGGAAGATGCTTTGGGTGTGGAAAAGAAGGACACAAATCTAGTAAGTGCAAAGGAAAAGGTTCAGTTAACACCATGTACAAGGATAATGGTATTGCTACGACATCAACAATGATTAGATGTTTTAAATGTGGAATGTACGGGCATTATGCAAACCAATGCCCTAATGGAAAATCTCATGAAGAGAATCAGCATGGTCATATGGGTAGTATTTATGTGGATGATGATGAGGAGACTACAAATGATATATGAGCTGAAAGAAGTGTTGAAGCTCAGTCGGTTGTTTTAGAAGGTAGTGGAATGATTGTATGTTTATCGAGAGTTATGTTGTATAGTTAACGGTACTATGGAATAAAGAATCATCTAAGGATTGTTACACTATTGTTTTTCCTAAAAGCATTTGAAAGTATATGTTGAATGGTACCAGTAACCATGGAAGGTTATTCAGATATTTTTGTAAAGTAGATGATATGCGCATAATGAAGGAATAACAAGATAATGAGATGTTTGATTGTATTCATGAGCTCATGATTGATATAAGGACTAAGTGATATCATGGTTTGAGTATATAGAATTTTGAGGATTTTGGTATGTGGAAAGTGCTAACTTTTAACTGCATTCATGTTTTCACTAAGGTTCAATGGGTATTCATTTTTCAAGAGAATACATGATTAAGGCCTTTGAATGTGTGGAATGTGACCAACAAGACATATCTTACGATATATGGGGATCAACGATGGTATTAAATATCTGGTAATCATTTTCATTATATTATGAGAGTGGACTTCAGTATTATGGATAAGCCTAAAGATTGGAATGGATTATGTTGGACATAAGTTAGTATTGTTTAAGGATAGAAGTTTTTTCGATATTATTGATGGGATGTTATAGTGATATAGTTTTAGAAAAAGGACAACCTGCAGGACGGGCGGCAACCCATCACGTCGGACAAGGCTGTGGGAATCGAACCCACAACCGAAGTGCGACTGGCCTTTATTGCCTACCACTGGCCTACAGGAAGTCCCTGGTTAGTAGAAACTAGTTTTATTTTATTTAGTGGTATGATATATGAAGTATAAGTTCATTTTTGGAATTATATACGATTAATCTAACCATAAGATGGACTTATAACTTTTGCTAACCTTTTGTTTGAAAGAGATGGAATGACCCATCATTCTCTCACATGATCTGCTAACACATCACAAATAAAAAATTCTAGTTCATTTCTTTAAGGGATGAAGTGTAAATTGTTCAATTCACGAACAACAGCGAGATTGTACCAAAATCATGCAAGTATTTCTTTTAATTCATCAACTTTAGGGAAATGATCTTGAAAACCAAATTTTTTTTCCTAGTTCCCTTATATCCGATGAATCAGATGGTACCTTAGATCATCACAAATCAATAGCTTTGTGATTGTTGGCTTTTTCATATCCATGTTCTCTACCACTCTCCATCAGAACTTGATGGTTAGATTTTTCTTCCATATCCATATTTTCACCTATGTTATCCTATGTGGAAACCCAGTGATGAGTTAATTTGGGTAACCGTTACATTTCATACTTTAGTTTTTAAATCCATGTTTTGGTATTCCTTTTTACGATATGGGTTTCTATTAAACAAACTTTCGAGTAGTAAACCATTTATAACCCCGATGAATTTCAAGGGAGAAATTCATTTTAAGGGGGGTAGAATGTAACACCCCAAGATTTTATGAAAAATATTCTTTTAATTTCATTAATGTATTGTGTTGTATGCTACACCAAGATTACCTTGCGCTATACACAACACTGTATTAACTTGCAGTATACGCAACACTATTCTTGGATCGTGTTACACACAATTTTGATAATAGTTATTCTACGCAACATTGATTATATATATATATATATTCAATGTATAAATGAAATATGGTTGTATTATGTTATACTAAACAACGAATGATTCTTGCACAAAACTCAACCCTGACTTGGCTTGCATTACACACAATCACGACCTTCCTCGATAGTGTGTGTTGTACGCAATACCGGGTTTTACTAAACAACGATATATTATTATGAACTAGCCTTTATGAATAGTATTAACTAAATTTTTAATTTTATAACATTATTATTTATCTTACACATTTTCTATAACATGGTATAAGAACAAAATAAATTTTTCGGGTAAAATAAGTATTTTTCAAAAAAAGCAGTTTTGCCACCTTTTGATGGCGCACCCACTTTAAATCAGGTTTTTGACATGTTTATAAGTTAAATATGAAAAAATAAAATTCTTCTTTGGAATCAAGAAATAAAAATTTACTTTGGATAAATTTTTCATATTATTCTGGTAACTTTCATATTTTGATGAATAGTAAAAACATGCTATATTTTAATTAAAAACAACTTTTTTCATCGCAATAATTTATATGGTTAAATTATAATATTGAAGGGTTTTAAAGTATAAATAGAATATATTTTTACCATTTAATATAATGTATGTCATTATCATTGATTTTAAATTAAATTCGTAGGTTAAATCAATTCAATCTTTTGCAATGTTTTAAAGAAAAACCTGTTTTCTTTCGACAACGGGATTAATTTTAATTTAATTTCTGCAACTTTTGTGTATTGAATTTGGAAAAATGGATTCCATATTTGGAATCAGTGGGTCCAAATTATGTTAATAAGCTACTTTTTTGTTGGGAATTATGAATAGTAACTACGGTAAATTTTATTTACCATAGTTAAAGGTAAATCGGGTAATTAAGGGTAAATATAATATTATAAAATTACCATAACACATGCCAAAATTATATTGTATGGCTAAAAGTATATTTATATAACCTAAGGGTCGGATTAGATTCATTTTATGGACTTTTGACCATGAAAATAATTTAATTATTATTAAAACCAAAGAAAGTGACAACATGTCACTCTCTTAAATCTTATAAGTATAATAATTTTAATTTAGTGATAAACATCATAAAACTTCAAACATTAATAGTCTCCAGAAATATAATAAAATTATCTACATGATGATAATTTATTTATAATTTTTAGGGATTAAATAATTGTCATTAATGGTGATACATTAATGATACATAAATTATTTATTAAGTGGAAAATATGTAATTTAGTTTTTATTGAAATAATAATACCCATTAAAAGGCACACAAACCTGACTAAAACTTATTGGTAGTGTATATATACACCTTAACCATCCAATTACCTAATATATAACCGTTTTGAGCCTTATAAAAGTGATTATGACACTTATATTATTTTATTTTAAATGATGCCAAAGTTGTCACCTTCATAATTTAATAAATATAACAATTTAAATATTGTGATTTTAAGATGATAAATTAGATTAAAAGTATTATTGTGAAAGGTAATAGATTTATCTTCATAATAGGATTTTATTTTTAATTTTTATGCTACAAATCATTATATTAAATAATTATACAAAAATGTTGTAGTAATTATTTTATTAAGAGATAAACCAAATAAATGGTTTTAAAAATAATAAAATAAATATTATATGAATTATTTAATGTGATCCACTAATTTTATAGATACATAGGACCTTTTATGAATATATTAAATCTTATAGTTCTAACATATAGTCTGTATATATTTTATTTAAATTCAAATAAATGAATAGTGTCAAAATTGACACTATTGTTATTTTATAAAAATAACATATTATAAAATTGTTTAAAAATCACAAAAATATTTAAAAATTATAAATTTAAATTTATATGGTCTATAATGTTATAAAGTAAACAATTATGGAAATTTCACAACAAATAATTAATTATTTGTTATAATTTAAAATTTATAATTTTATTACCACAAATAAACTTAAATAGATTAAATAAGGATAAATCAAAATGATAAGATTTAAAATAAGATCCAAACATGTATAGATTTTATTGGTTGATGATATTACAACCCTATCTCTTATAATCTTCGAATATGAATAATTTTTGGAGGTTTTTAAGTGGTGTTAGATTTATTATAAATTAATATTTTTAAGAATTCCAAAGGTGCCCCTCTCCTCCCTTATAAAAGGGCACCTCCTCCCTCTCTTCCACACACCACTTTGAGAATTCAATCTCGGAAAACCCCTGACCAATTATCTTCTCCACTTCCCTAGAAACATCCTAGAGGTTCTGGTCTTCTTAAAAGACCAATTTTAGTTCCCTGAGAGGAGGTCTCAAAAAGGCGCTTCAAAGAAGAGGTAATTTCCGTTACCGATTCTTTCAACTTTATTTCTTCTTCCACTTATTCTTCTTAGGTTGTTTAATTATGAAGTAACAACATCAGTATCACTCATATACTGATATGTTATTATAATTATGAAAAAACCCTATTTCACCACTTATCCATCCTATGGAAAACGAAATCCCCGTGCGTGCGTACGTACAGAAAACCATCTCCACGCCGTGGTGTAATCTATTTTCCACCACCACCTTACTTGGATGGGTATAATGGTGTAAATAATAACTATATATGATTATTTTAAAGTGATATTGATTCTGTAATAGTATACATACACTCCAATAAAATTCAACGATCATGGGAACGATATCATCGCTTGTGCGTACGTACGGAATACCGTCTCCACGACGCGATGAGATTCATTCTCAATGATTAACCATTCATAAATGATTATAAAGTATATATAATAAGTAATCATGAAATATATGACATAATAATGATACTGTATTTATGTATATATATATGTATGTCATCCAATTAATTCCATTCAATTCAATGAGGAAATGAAAACAACGTTCATGCGTACGTACGACCTACCGTCTCCATGAACAATGTATTTCTTTCCATTTATCGATCTATTATATATATGTATATTCTGAATATATATTATATATAAATCATGTTTTACATTATGGATGTAAGTAATCATGATCTAAGTAATCATATTAATAATTTCAAGTCAAAACACGGACGACAAATGAAACGATTTTACCCAAAACGCTCTTTAACATGGAATTTACAAAAGAACGGGTAATATAAAGTCATAAGTGAATCATATATGATATCATAACAATTAATATGATTCTTTAATAAGTCAATAACATTATTTAAATCATTATACAGTAGGTTCAGATATTACGAAGCATATCGGACCTAAGGTAAGGGATAATTCTGCAAATCTCATTTTTATCCGAGATTGCTTATTCGTAAGTATTTACTGGGGATATTTCTATCATCCATGTACATGTTTTATAAAAGTTTTTTCATTATGTTTAAATTACTTTTTAACCATTCTTGAATTTTACTACATGGTATGTAAGGAATCTTTCTTTTGTTTACGTTACGAGGTGCTTTTTGACTTTTCCGGCAAAAGTACGAGAAGAATGTTTTTTTAACTTATACGGCACGAACGAATTTTTACGGTTTTATAAAGCCTTATTTTAATGAAGCTTCCTCCAAAATATTTCATGAATATTTTCAACAAAATCCTTTTCTTTTAAAATTGCATGACATTTTGTAAAAAGAGAATGATTTTGAAGAAGAAAGGATATTTTCCTCAAGAATTCATTTCAAGTGTTTTATCAAAACCATTTTCCATCTAAGATGACATTATTTCATATGTGTATGTTTCAAGTATAATTTCTCTATGATTTACATGGTTTCACTTTTCTTATTATGAAATCCATTTCTTTTATATGGATTATGTGATGATGGGATGATGTTTATGAAACCCATTTTATTTATTGGGTTATTATGAATGATGTATGTTTATTTTGTGGCACATGTAAGAATGATTTCATTATGAGACGGGTGGGACCTATATCTTCATCAAATGCATTGGGTAAATATTTATATCTCATGAGATAGACATGGCTAGAACGGCAAGTTAAACCGGTTCAGTAATACAGGACTGGAATGAGGAGTGAACTCGATTCAGAAAGGGACTTTGTCCACTAAGATGGTCTTGGCAGCAATGCCTTGGCTACTATGGAAATCATATCATGTGCTTAATGGTTTCCATAATTACATGTTTTATTCCCATGCTATTTTATCATTCTTAATGTTTCTTTATGATCTATTCCTTACGTACTTCCATGTTTTATGTCATTTTTCAAGCTTTTGATGTTTAAACATTATGTTCATGTTTTTAAGTTCAAATGTATATGGTATGTTTTATTTTATCCATGCTTACTCTTAATGAGAATTTGAGCTCACCCTTTTATGTTTTCTTTTCCCCAGGATATAAAGAAAGGTTTTAGGTAAGAAAAAAAAGGGTAAGATCTTTATGGGAGATGTTGAAGATCTTTAACCACGATTAGAAGATTACGTTCTAAGTTTCCAAAGACACTAAACTATTACGGTCCTTCTATGTCTGTTTTTTCTTATGTATTAAGTATTATGCTAAAGTAATGTAATGTCCATGTACGTCAAGCTTTAGGTCTCTACACCTAGGTAGCTGATGACTGGATCAAGGTAGTCTCATGTGTTTTTCTTCTTGTGGGGACACCTCCCGAGTATATGGTGGTCCTAGCAGTGAGCCTTCTATATGGTTTTTTCAGGCGATGGTAGAGTTTGGTGATTCAGACCCATAATGAGGTGATTCTCTCTTGGCAAGAGTTTGAGTAACTCTTCAGGGAGGAGTTCTATCTATCTATGTTGAGTTTAGTGCGTACCCGGTAGTTTTTGCAACTTCGGTAGGATAACATGACTGTGTCAGTGTTCTTAGTGAGGTTTATAGACCCATCACATTACTCCTAGGATATGATTCAAGATCCATTTTTTATAGCATAGACCTTTGATTAGTGATTATTCAAGGAGATCAGATAATCATTGGTGTCATTTTCCATTTCCACCTATGCTGGTGTGCTTGAGTGGGATTTGGTGGTGGAGAGTTTTTCGCTAGAGAAAACTTTGACTGTTAGTGCGGGGCACATGGGATCTAAGACCACGGAAGCTGGTAGATGATGGAAGGATTAGGGATACATGTGTTTGAAATGATTTTAGAGGAAATCCTAGGATAGAGGGTCTGAGGTTCAGGGTTTCCAGGCCTGTTTTGGTCGGCCATAGAAGAGATGGTGTTACGCTTGCGATAGCTGGGGAAATCTTTCTAGATATTTTCTGACCCATCGTACAACTAAGAGGGAGATGGTAAACAGACCACCTTGGCATAGAAATCATTTAGATCATGGCATTTTTTAGGGTGTCAGGAATATTGGAGGAGTGTATAGAGTACCAAGAGGTGGTAGACAGTACGAGTTTCCACCACCACCCCTGGGTGGTACATGTAGGGCTTAGGGATCTAGAGGATGGGGGCGAGGAAAGCTAAAATATATAGAGTCCTTTGACCCAGGGGCTTTGAGGATGGATAGAGGTACACTTTTTGTCCTTTATACATTCTAAAGTAGTACTAATAGACATTAGTATGAGGTACTATTTTCTTTCTTCTTATTGCTCGAGGTTTTTCTAGGGTGACGTAGGGTGTTAGTGTAACCTTTTGTTGGTCTTGTTTGGAGTAGCTTAGAATGCATGAAGAAGAGGGATCCTTCCGCCGCTAAGAAGTGTTTTTATCATTTTAGTAAAACCGTGTAGGTGATTTAGTGTCTCCAAAAGAGGGTAGTGTCTAGGTTTGGTGGATGAGTCCCTTGGACTTGTGTGCTTGGGGAACAATTATGTGTTAAAGTTTTGCGCAGAGGGCCTGGTAAGACCAAGTGTTTACATTTGGGAATCCCTATTCTATTCATTGGTACCCTCACGTATTTGGTTTTAAATTTTTATGTGAGACGCATGATGAGGGTGTGGTGATGTTTTACATGAATTTTGACTCAGAAGAATTAGGGATGCTTCCCCCACTAATATGTGTTATTGAGATACGATGTAAAATTGTGTGGGGGAGTCAGTGCCACCCAAAGAAAATAGTATCGAGGTGTGGTGGATGAGTTCCTTTGACTTGTGTGTCTAGAGTAGGGTTTCATTGGACTCTATGTCAGGTTAGAGAGGTGGTGTACCAATAGACCCTATGACTTGGGATGGAATGGGTTCTTGGTGTTTTACACCTATCACAACAGAGGATCCATGTGTCGTTGGTTATACAATGTTGAACTAGTTGATCTGGATGTCGGGTGTGCTTGATCCTTGAGGTTCCCCTAAGTTCATTCTTGTAGGAAGAATGGGAACCCCTGGTGTTCTTTGCGGTGTTCTTGGTGAGTTCATTGGCGTGGGAGTCCCAGTTGAGAACTTAGTTCCATTCCCATCTGCCTAGGCTTTCCTATTTTGAGGAAGAAAATCCTTAAGGTGGGGAGGATGTAACAAATCAAGCGTTTCCTAGTAGGACTTTGGAATATTATTAAGAATATTTCCAAAGTCAGGTGATGGGTCGGTGCGGGGTTCAGGGCCAGAAGAGCCTCGTTGCGGTGATATAAAAAATATTAAATATATTTTACCACACACACGTAGTTTCTTTATAAACATGTAATAAATTATGATTGGATTATTTTATTGTAAATCTGAGACCGTAGTTGAGTTCATAATGTCTTGTTCACCCTAGGCATGACATAAAATTTTTCAGTGTCGGGTGTCGGGTCGGGGGCGAGTTAGAAGGTGATAAATAGAGGATATTGTTTTAATAAAATTAAAACAATATCACTCCCCCACCCCCTTTGGTGTGAATAGAAGAGGATTGGTGGCACACCCCTTCCCCATTAGAGCAAAAAATGATCCAAGGACCAAATCGAGGAAACAAGGCGTCGTCGATCTCTGATCATGACAGTGATCACTCCCAGATCATGGTGCAGTGGCTCCAGAGCATAGATCTAACCCCAAATCTTTGTTGCTTTACCAAGAGGTAAGAATTTTAGAGTTTTATGTCTCGATTCACTTTTTATGAATCTTTTTAAGGTTATAGAGCCCATATAGTCTTGCTAGGGACCCTGTGAGGGTCAATCTGAAGGTTTCAGGGGGGAAACCGGGGTGATTCGGGCGTCTCACGTGGAAATTCATAATAGAATTCCTATTTACATAGCTTGTAGTATAGTGGATAATGTCATGTGTTATTACCATTTAGGGAAGATGATATTTGGGGACTACACACTGTGTAATAGGGTTACACTCTGTATAGTGTCCTTGTCATAACCTGTCCCACGGGGCTTGGACGTGAGTACCCCAAGCCCACCTTCCATAGGCCAAGGGTTGGTGACTAGAACCTGAAGGATTTTCCCAAACATGGAAGTAATTTCCTTAGATATCTGTACACACTCAAAAAGGAAAACCGAAGTAAACAACCAACAAAAGTAAGGTACAACCACGAGAGTAAAGTACAACCACAAGTACAACTATAAACTGAAAACAGTGGGCTGGAATACATGACCTATAAACTGAAGGAAAGTAAGTATATGGTGTGTCTTCCCTAGAGCTCTACTTGGAGGGTAGTAGATGCAAGTCTACAGTTTAAGAATAGGATCTTGACTGCTCTCATCGCACCAAGCTCCACCAAGTCCCGAACCTCCAAAGTCTACCTCAGAGCGTCAGTAGTCTACACCAGACACCCACGTGGGGGCGGAGCCTGTCCAGGTGTGAGTATAAAAATAAAAAGTAGGGTACCTTGGGACCCCTGAAGGTCTCTAAGTAATCCACAAAGGAAAACACCACAATAAAATACACAAAGGTAATATCACAAGTATGATCTGAATCATGAAGCACAAAGTGAAAGAGACAGCTCACTCTAACGGTATAAATTCAAGGTTATTGAGATAGGGATGAATAGTCATAAAACCAGGTCATCTTATTTGTATTAACTATACGGATGACCCGTATAGGTCACTATATATTGACCCGTATTGGTTTCTAGATGTCGACTCGTATTGGTCGCTGGTGCGGACTCGTATTACTCGTTGGTGTGGACCCGTATTGGTCGCTGGTGTTGACCCATCTTGGTAGCTGATGTAAAAGTAGGAATTATTAGTCATACAGATAGATCATCCCACTTTGGAGTTTCTGATGCTGACCTGTATTGGTCTCTCTTCTTCCTCATGTCACAGACAGCCACTGGATACCCACACGAATCACGCCTAATCTTCGGAAGACTATGCTCCTCAATCCATCATTCCTTTTTCAACCGATACAAAGTACCACAAAAAGAATACTCAAAGTACCACCCCGTCATAGGGGTCCCAACATGACAGACAATGCATCGATCGAACACCCGATCTATGAGATATGGGCACTTTTATAAAAAGGGCCTGGTTGGATTCAAGTCTGATTTAACCCATATCGCATGTCAACTCTGTCAAAACTCACTTAGAGTATCTCTAAAGTACCCCATTGTCACTAGGGTCCTTATTCCATAGACAACGCATCGATCGGACACCCGATCTGTTAGTTACAACCCTTTCTGTGAAATGGGGGTGTTTACACCTCGGTTCGGCCTAGCTTGGTCGGCCCCACCGAAATATGTCAAAGGGACTGCTTCCCAAAAGGGGTCCCAACTCCACTGATGGTGTGTCAAACAAACACTCAGTTAGTCAGTTATGGGTGTTTCTTTATTTGGGGGACAGTTGGTTCTGAGCCCGGTCCGACTTGGTGAGGTCGGCCCAACGTAATGGGTCCCAGGGTCTGCTTGACCCTGCCTGGGTATATCTCGTTAAGGGTTGGCCTGGTTCCACTAGTTCTGGCCCGTCAGGGTCAGCCCGATTGGTTCGTGGGCCCAGGCCGCGGTTGGCCCGACCCGTCGGGTGGGGCTTAGCCCACCCACGCTGGCCCGCTGGGCTGTGGATCTGGCTCGACTGCTAGGCAGGTCCGGCCTATTCAACCATCCCACATCCAACCTGATCCGCCTGAAGGCGGACCTCTTCACCCAGCTAGCCCTGCGGATGCAGGGCCATTTTGTCCGGCACGATGCGGTTTCCACGCCAACCCCTCCTACCGCGGCCCGCTGGCAGCCGGTGGCGCCTACCGGCGTTGCCCCTGTCCCGCGTGGCTGGATCGGGTTGGCCACCTCTGTCCACCCCAGTGTGCGATGGCACGTTGCCTTCTACCACCCATGGTAGGTTGTCACGGGTTTCCTCCGGCCACCGCCGGTCGCCACCGACATGGTGTGTCGGTGGTTGTTTCTACATGCCACCAGAATTCCATCGTCATTTCACGATTGTCAAACTCCTTGTTGCCTCTTTCGTTGCTTCTCCACAAAGAACACACCAAGGACAAGTTTTGTTGAGGGTTCAGGCCTTGTTGGTTTCGTCTCGTTCCCTCCACGTTAACATTTTAAACCTGAGGAAAAATTAATAATAACAAAAGGAAGAATAATCCTTGAGTTTAAGATCCCGCAACAAACATCCACATGATTAGAAGAGACATCGATCAACCCATTAGTTGTTTGGTCTGCGTTCGTTATATTTTTTCAAGAATTATAATAGAGAGAACATCAAGGCACATAAACCCCCTACTTATTATGATATTCGTTGTCACACGTTCTTCCACGAGGTTTTTCGGCGTCGATGACTCCTCCTGGTTCCGACCTTCGAAAGGCGTTATTCATCGTTCTTCATTCTTAATTGGGTGAGAGTGTGTCAGAGCTTCACCCAAGAATCCTCCAAATCCTTCCCCTTATTTTTCCTGGCACATCTAACTATTTATAGAACCATTCTACAATGTTTCTATAATGATGTGATGTCACTCCATTACACAGTTTCATTTATGAAACAGATTCACTATTTTTCACCATTTAATTCATTGTTACGTTGCGGAATATGGGTCATATATGTGTTTCATTTAATGCGCCACGTCGTTGCATCATCACTGCCCCACATCATTGTCATCTGACATGAAATGAAGAGAAAAGAATAAAATAATTCTTTTAAATTCTTTTATTATTTTTTCTCGAAAAGTCAAAAAATTAACATTTCCACTCGACCCTCACCGGCCAAAGTTAAGTTGTTTCCAGGAAAATCTCAGCATTCCAGATTCAACGGTGCCCTTGGATTTTTTATCTGAGCAACGATTCAAAAGGTATAAATTCATGCCCGCATGTTTACTGAATGTACCATAAAAAAAGTTCAAAAATTCATTCTGGGCACATTGGGCCTCGAAATCACGTGCCGTCAATTTTCACAGAATCATAATAATCCCAAATAATTTGAAAAAAATACATGGAATTTTCCAGTCTTTACATTCTACCTACCTTAGGGCTTTACGTACCCAAAAGTCAAACAAGGATACATAAACAAAGAGGGGTATTGGGAACACATATGAGCCTCTCTCTCCCATGCACTCTCTTAGAGATTCTCGTGTTGTCACAGAACATGCACTAGAGGTATCGACTTTCCACAAAGGATCCACTCTTGTCGATCCTCTATCTCCACTGGGTACTCCAAAAAATTCACCCCATCGTCAATCTCCAGCTCTCCATGGTCGATGATGTGAGATGGGTCATGCACGTATCTCCTCAGTTGGGATACGTGGAAGACGACGTGCACCCTCTCTAAGTGCAGTGGCAGTGCCAAGTGGTATACCACCTTTCCAATCCTCTGAAGTATCAGGAATGGTTCGATAAACCTCAGTGAGAGTTTTTCACCTTATCCAAATCTCTATAGTCTCCATCGAGGGGAGACTCGGAAAAATACGTGGTCCCCCTCCTGGAACTCTAGTGGTCTTCGTCACCTATCAGCATAGGACTTCTGTCGGCTCTATGAATTCTTTATCCTATCTCAGATGACCTTCACCTTCTCCATGGTAGCATATACCATCTCTGGGCCCACGAGTGCTGGCTCTCCTGGATCTGTCAAGTATAAGGGCATTCTGTACGATCGTCTGTACAATGCCTCAAAAGGGGTCATACCAATGGTGGAGTGATAGCTGTTTTTGTATGTGAACTCCATCACGGGTAGGTGGTCCTCCCTACTGCGACCAAAATCTAGGACACATGCATGAAGCATGTCCTCCATGGCCTAGAAGGTCCACTCAGTCTGACCATCTGTTTGTGAGTGAAAAGTTGTGCTCAAGAGAAGTTGATTCGTGAAAGCCTCTTGCAATACTTTCCACAATTGGGATGTGAAGCATGTGTCACAGTCTGAGACTATCATCAAAGGCACCCTATGAAGTCGCATGATCTTCTGAACCTAGAGACATCCCAAGCTCTCTACCGAACCCTTCTTTCAAATATCATGGAAGTGGGCTCACTTGGTGAGTCAGTCAACGATCACCCAAATGGTATTATTCCCTCTGGATGTGCGTGTTAACCCTGTCATGAAGTCCATTTATATCCCTTCCCACTTCCACTCTGGTATCTTGAGGGGTTGGGTCCAGCCTACTAGTACCTGGTGCTTGACCTTCACTTGCTGGCAAGTGAGGTATCTAGAAACAAACTCCACCACAACTTTATTCATCCCTATCCACCAGTACTGATGCTGGAGGTCCTGATATATCTTCATCACACCTAGATATACTGCCAAGGGGGATGTATGGAACTCCCTCAGTACCTCCTCTCGTAGAATCACTGGTACAACTGTACATCATCTGAAAAGGATAGTGTGCTCTCCACCTTCAGAGTATTCGTCAGGTGCATGACCTGAGGATATCTGAGCACATGTAGTCTCACAGCTGCTATCGCCGAGTTGCGCCTCCCTAACTCACTGAAAGAGTGTAGTGGAAACTATCATTGACTAGCGGTAGACTATCTCATCTCTATCCACGTAGAATATCTAAAGCGAGGATAACTGCTTTGAAGCTTTATTCAGTAGCTGCTAACTCGATCTCTATCTAAGTGAATCTTCCACCACATTCCCCTTCCTTAGAGTATAGACTATCTAAAAGTCATAGTCTTGGAGGAACTCTATCCAACATCACTATCGTATATTTAGATCTTTCTATGTGAAGATATATCTAAGACTCTTGTGGTCTGAGTAAACAATGAACCTCTCACCCATCAAGTAGTGTCGCCGAATCTTCAGTGCGAAGACTACTACTGCCAACTCCTAGTCATGAGTTGCATAATTCTGATCATGAGGCCTTGACTATCGTGCACCATAAGCAATCACTACACCATCCTATATCAGGACGCAACCGAGCCTGATCCCTGATGCATCAAATTAAACTATGTAGTCAGTGACCTCCTCCGACAACCTCAGGATGGGAGCACTGATCAAGCTTTGCCTCAGCTGTTGAAAGCTCTGATGGCATGTCTATGACCATAGGAAGGGTTTCCCCTTCTTTTTTAAGGCAGTCATAGGTGCTGCTACTCTGGAGAAATCAGGTACGAACCTCTTATATTAGCCTGCTAATCCAAGGAAGCTTCACACCTCAGTAACACTCCTATGTGGCTCCCAAGAAAGTACTACCTCGATCTTCGCTGAATCCACTACAACTCCAACCTCTGAGATGATGTGTCCCAAGAAGTGGACCTTTTTTTATCTAGAACTCACAATTCTAGAGCTTCCCAAATAATTTTTATTCCTGAATTGTGTCCAGAACTATCCTCCAGTGTACAACATTCTCTTCCTCGGAGGTTGAGTACACAAAGATTACATTGATGAAGACCACCACAAAATGATTAAGGTATGGCTGAAGTATCCTGTTCATGAGCCCCATGAAAACTGATGGAGTGTTAGTCATGCCGAAAGGCATCACCAAGAACTCGTAATGGTCATACCGACATCTGAAGGTTGTCTTCGGTATGTCATTATCCTGTACCTTGAGCTGATGATAGTCTGATATGAGGTCTCTCTTCGAGAACCACTTTGCTCCTTTAAACTGATCAAAAAGATCATCAATCCTCAGTAGAGTATACTTGTTCTTCATAGTTACCTAGTTTAGGCACCAGAAGTCTACGCATAGCCTCAAAATTTTGTCTTCCTTCTTGGAAAACAACACCAAGGATGCCTATAGAGGAACTGTGGGCCTTACGGATCCCTTCCTTTGTAAGTCCTCCAATTTTACTCTCAGCTCCCGGAGCTTTGCAGGGGCCATCTGATATGCTGGTGTAGATATCGGTGTCGTTCCTGGGTACAAGTCAATACTGAAGTCTACCTCTCTTAGAAAAGGTAGTCCTGGGACATCTTCTAGAAATACGTCCTCATACTCATCCACCACTGCTGGGAACTATGGACTTACCTCATCCATCATGTCAAAGGTCATGAAATCCAGCTGATATGTAATCGGCTACACCCTCCTAAGTGCAAGTCCATCTCATGTTGATCTATTTTTCTTCTCACCAACAAAGGAAAATTGTCCTCCATCTTTGCATGTACATCACACCATACATCTCAAGTAGTCAATATTTGTGTTAACTGCTGATAGCCAGTCCGTGCTAATAATGATGTCATAGGGCTTCAATGCCTCTACTAAAAGATCTCATCTGAAACTCTCTCCTCTAAGAGTAAGATCACACTGTCAGCACCAGTGTGTGAATGCTGAATCTCCTCCCAAAGGATTATCCAAATGCAAAGGTCAAGTTAAAATCTCAATCGGAATCTCAGAGTCCCGAACTAAGTCTGTAACAAGGAAATAATTGCTAGCACCTATGTCGATAATCACTACTACTAAAGTAGAGAAGATACAGATCATACCTCATATCATCTTAGGGACGTCAGGATCGTGAGCCTCTACAGCCTTCAGCTGGGCCTGTCCCTGTCCACCTACTCCCAGAGCTCATGGTGGACCACCTGGGGGTAGTGGTGGGAGTGCCTGGTGACCCCGACCACCTCCCACTGCACGTCTTTCTCCCCTACCTCATCCGCCACCTAACTAATTCTCATTCTCCTCCCATTGTCGCTTCCTCGATAGCCCCTCCATCATCTTCCGATCATCCTCATGGGGAGTAAGATAGTCATGAGCTATGTGACCCTATCCCCCACAGGAAAAACAGATCATCCACTGATGGTGGCTCCCTTGGCCTCTCGAGACTCTCACCTCTGACTCTACATCCTGGAGTCACCCTATGGGAGGTCTACCCCGCTTGGGCTTCTGCATCATTTTTCTACTACCAACTGCAGATGACTCTACTACCTGTCATCCAGTAGGGGCTCTCACTGTCGGTGCCTGCTCGGCAAGGAAACTCTCCATCAACAAAGCTCGCTCTAGCACCCCAACTTACGTCGGGATGCTGAGAGAAACTGTCACAGCTCTGATATCTCGTCATAGCCCCTTCTTAAAAGTCTAATCCCTGAAGTAAGGGTCTTGTACCATGTTGCTGGAGAATTGGGAGAGGTTAGTAAATCTCACTGAGTACTGAGCCACAGTCTGGCTGCCCTGATGTAGATGCAGCAGCTCCTGAATACGCACAGAGCATAGTGTCGCTGGCACAAAATCCACCCTAAAAAGGCTCTCAAAGTCTGTCCAGGTGAGGGTCGTCTCCTTATGCACTTGGATCATCGAGCTCCACCATTTTCCAATTGATCCGTGAATAATGCTAGCATCCAAGATCGTCATCTACTTGATGGGTGTCTCTACTAAGAGAAAGACCCACAAAAATGCCTCAAGACAGTCATCTGCTACCTTGGGGTCCATCTCACCTCGAAACCTCATAGGCCTCTATAAATAAAACTCATGCAATACACTCAGTTAGAATGAATGATCCCCTGTTAGTTTCTACTACTCAATGGGTGGTGGTGCTGTTAGTACACCACCTGAATGTGCCATCATTTTGAGTGGTCCCTGTACCGATACCTCGTCACTCGGTGGACCACTATCATAATCTATAATCAAAATCTTGGCTGGCTATCTTCAGGGAGGCATCCTATAAGAAACATATTCACCACATTTAATAAGTTATATCTGGTGAGATGACTCAAGAAAGATCAAGAAAACCTTTCAAAACACTAGCAACTTGTGTTTTCATGTACCGAGTTGGAAAACAGAATTTAGGGTCCTAGTGTATGGATACGTCATCCACCGCACCAACACTAAACTCCCCGAACTGAAAACTGAACTCAAGAAACATTTCATAATTTCCTTATTAAAAGTGGACTCTTAGTTATTCTGGTAGAACCAACCGCCCTTTGATACCACTTTGTCACGACCTGTCGCATGGGGCTCAGACGTGACTACCCCAAGCCTGCCTTCCATAGGATAGAGGTTGGTGAATAGCACCTGAAAGCTTTTCCTGAATAGAGAAGGAATTGCCTTAGATATCTATACACAGTCAAAAAGGTCAACTGAATTAAACAACCAAAAAAGGTAAGGTACAACCATGAGAGTAAAGTACAACCACAAGTACAACTGAAAAATGAAAACAGTGGGCTGGAATTCAAGCCCTAGAAACTGAAGGAAATTAAACAGTCATCGCATCTACCCTATAGATCTAACTGGAGGGTAGTAGCTATAATTAGGAAGTCTAAGAAGAGTATCTTGACTGCTCCCATCACACCAAGATCCACCAAGTCCCGAACCTCCAAAGTGTGCCTCGTAGTGTTAGTAGTCTGCACCAGACACACACGTGCGGGCAGAGCCCCTATAGAGGTGAGTATCAAAATTCACAATAGGGGACCCAGATACCCTCAAAGGTCTCTCAGTAATACACAATGGAAAACACTACAATAAAATACCACAAAGGTAATATCACAATCATGATCTAAATCATGAAGCACAAAGAAAAAGAGACAGCTCACTCTAACGGTATAACTTCAAGGTTATTGGGATAGGGATGACTAATCATAAAGCCATATCATCTAATATGTAGTAACTCTAATTCTGATTCATATAGGTCACTGTATGATGACCTGTATTGGTCACTAGATGTTGACCCGTATTGGTCACCGGTGCTGAGATGTATTGGTCACTAGATGTTGACTCATATTGGTTGCTGGTGCTGACCAGTATTGGTCACTGGTGCTAACCCGTATTGGTCACTGGTGCTGAATCATCTTGTTCATCGATGCAGAGGTAGGGATGATTAGTCATACAGCTATATCACCCCACTCTAGAGTTTTTGTTGCTGACCAATATTGGTCATTCTTCTTCCTTATGTCACAACCAGCCACTAGATTCACGCACGAAGCACACCTGATATCTGGAAGACTATTCTCCTCAATCCATTGGTCCTTTTTCAATAGGTAATAAGTCACAAAAGAAACATACCTAGGGGACCGCCTCGTCATAGGGGTCCCAACGTGATAGACGACGCGTCGATCAGATGCCCGATCTATGAGATATGGACACTTTTGTAACAAGGGCCCACCTGGATTCAAGTATGATCCAACCTAGGTTGCATGTCAACTCTGTCAAAACTCACTTAGAGTATATATGAAGGACTGCCTTGTCAAAAGGGTCCTTATGCCACAGACAGTGCGTCGATCGGACACCCAGTCTTTTAGTTACACCACTTTCTATAAAATGGGTGTGTTTGCACCTCAATCCAGCCTAGATTGGTCAGGCCCGCCGAAATATTCCAAAGGGACCACTTCCCAAAAGGGGTCCCAATTCCACTAACGATGTGTCAAATGGACACCTGATTCATTAGTTACGAGCATTTATTTATTCGGGGCTGGCTGGATTTGGGCCTAGTCCGACTTGGTCAGGTCGTCCCGACACAATGGGTTCTAGGGTCTGCCTAACCCCGCCTGGGTCTGGACCGTTAAGGTTTGCCCTGGTTCCACTGATTATAGCCCTTCGGGGTTAGTCCGAAAAGTTCTTGGGCCCAGGCCATAGTTGGCCTGACCCACAGGGTAGGGCTCGGCCCACCCACGCTGGCCCATGGGTCCGGCCCATTCAGTTGGACCACGTCCGGCCCGGGCCGCCTGAAGGTGGACCACTTCACCTAGCTGGCCCCATGGATGCAGGGTCGTTTCATTCAACACAACGTAGTGCAGAGCGGGGTCTGCACCACCCCCTCCTGCCGTGGTCCATTGGTGGCGGTTGCTGTCTCCAGCGGCGCTGCCCATCTCCCATGGGGCTGGCTCGGGCCGGCCGCCTCTGGCCACCGCGGCGCACCACCTTCAACCGCCCACGGACAGTTTCCATAGGTCTCCTCTAGCCCCCACTAGCCACTACCGTCATGGCATGCCAGTGGTTGTTTCTATGGGCCACTGGAATGTCATCATCATTTCACGGCCCTCAAACGCCTTGTCGTCGCGTTCATTGCTCTGTCACAAAGAATGCATCAAGGAAAAGTTTAGTGGAGGGTATGGGACTTGTTGGTTTTGGACCGTAGCCTCTGCATTAGCATTTTAAACATGAGGAAAAATTAATAATAACAAAATGAAGAATAATCCCCGAGTTTAAGATCTCGAAACAACCATCCACATGATTAGACAAGACGTGGGTCAACCCATTTGTCGGTTTGTCTATGTTCATTATATTTTTCAAGAACAAGAAGAGAAGGACCATCAAGGAACATAAACCCTCTACTTTTTATGACGTTCGTTGCCGCACGTTCATCCTCGAGGGTTTTCGGCATCGATGATTCTTCCTGGTTCTGACCTTCGAAAGGAATTATTCATCGTTCGTCGTTCTTCACTGGGGTGGAAGTGCATTAGAGATTCTCCCGAGAATCCTCTAAATATTTCCCCTTATTTTTCCCATCATGTCGAACTATTTATAGAACCATGCTGCAGTGTTTCCATAATGATGTGATGTCGAGTCATTATGATTTTTCATTTATGAAACAACATCGTTGTTTTGCACCATTTAATTCACTATTATGTTGCCGAATACAGGCCATCCATGTGTTTCATTTAATGTTCCCCATCACCGCATCATCTCTGCCTCACAACATCGCCATCTTCCATGCAACATAGTGAAAAGAATAAAAAAATTCTTTTAAATTCTTTTATTATTTTCTCTCGAAAATTCCAAAAATTAACTTTTTTTCTCAGCCCTCATTGGCCGAAGTTAAGTTGTTTTTAAGAGAATCCCCTCATTCCGAATTCAACGGTGCCCATAGATTTTCAATCTGAGCAATGAGTCCAAATATAGAAAATCCCACTCACACATTTACTGAACGTACCTTACAAAAAGTTCAAAAATTCATTCCAGGCACATCGGGCCTCAGAATCACACACCTTTAATTTTCACAGACTCCTAATAATCTCAAATAATTTTAAAAAAAAATTACATGGAATTTTTGGGTTTTTAAAGACCCCAAGTTATGTGGCCATGAGACATGGCTAGGGAATCCATGTGAATGTATATGGTCATGTGACATTACATAGCCAAAGTACATGTAAAGGGGGTTCCGAACACGATCATGGGTTGATGACATGTCCAAGGTGTTTTTTTAGTCAAGAAACACCATGTACCATAGGGTACACTACATGTGTGAGACATTGTTGGTCGAGCCATGTGAAGTGAAGACATGGTTGGGGACCCGAGTGAGGTGATATGCATTGTGTACCATCTGTACACACTGTGTGGACCCACATGCCCAGCCAAGCCATATAATCAAAGGAAAAAATGGGTTCTCAGGTAGGGTCACACACCTTTTGGACCCCCTTATATGATATTTAGTCATTTTTTATGGACCTTACTACCTTTCATAATCTTTTTCATTGGTGCTCAGATTCTGGTCTATGAGTATCCTATCCTGAGCAATTTTTTTCATAGATCACAATGGTTTCCATGGATTGGGTCTTGTAGTTACAATTTAATGTGATGTTTTGGGTTACTTGGGTTCGTTATGTTTGGACCAGTAGTGGTTGAGTGAGATATGTTAGTCTATCCTTACAAGGTTTTTGTGGCATTACGTCCTCAATATAGGATTGTGATCCCCTCAATAGGATGATCTTGGATAGAGTTTTTTTATCCCTCCAGAGAGGCTAGGTATGAATCCTATATCATATTTTTAGATTTTTTATATCCCTAAAGAGATTATAGTGTGGGATCCTCTAGAAAATATTTTCCCTGGATTGGGTTCTCAGAATCTTCATGACCAACACTTCACGGGCGATGATCCCCTATCTAGAAGGATAGCCTAGTGGAGTTTGTGGCATCATTTGATATAAGATCCTCTATGTAGCTAGAGGTATCATTAGTGTTTTGGAATCATCTTATATATGATCCCATACTTAGTTGATAGTTTATATAGGTTTATGGCATTGTCAGGTATAAGATTCCCTACTTTGTGAGTTGCACCAGGTGGGCTTGTTGAATTGTTATGAACAACACTACATGGACGACGATCCCCTACCTGAGTGATGTGATCTTCGGGATGCAAAACTGGGTTGTAGTGTCCCCCACTGTATCATGGGTGTGATCTTCTTTATGAGAGATCTTTGAGCTATCGGTTTGGGTTGTGGTGTCCCCTGGAAGATCCTAGGAGTTATCCCCCTTTTGAGGATGTGTGGCCTTCAGTGTTCCAGAATGGGATTTTATTTTCCCCTAGTGGATCCTGGGAGTGATACCCTTTTTGAGTGATAGGAAATTCTCATGGTTATAGTAGGGTTTTTAGTGCCCCCCATTAGGGATATGTGAGATCACCTATCTAAGTATCAATATTCCAAGAGTGTCAGTGTGACTTTAGTGGCAAGATCCGACAAGCATGACCTCTCAGATGCATTTCCCTATTATGGTGGTTACATTCCATCAATTATTGATACTCTATGGAGTGTTTTCTCTCGAAGGTTCCATCAAGGATAGAATATCTGATTTTTATGGAGCGTGTCTCTTGGGAATACCATCAGGTATGGTAGGTTTATACCCAATGGAGTGTATCTCTCAGAAAAGTGTCATATGGTATGACAGAGCTTGTGGCATGTGTTATTCTAGTTGAGCATTGCTTTAGAGCCTCGAATAGAAACTTTCACTAGACATGAGGTCAGTACCACATGATTCTTGGTGTTTGAGTAAAGTATATCTGGGTGGTTATGAGATTCCTTACGGTGTTGTGACATGATTGGGTTGACACCCCTTGTGGACTGATCTGACTAGTCATGTATTGCTGAGGATGGTTTAAGATGGAGTTTCTATATCAATTGGGTTCCCTCTAGCTAGGTTGAGTGAACTATTTCCTTTTAGTTTCTCCATTTTCTTTTGGTTATTTGGGGTGCCTACTGAGTATTGTTATGCTCACCCCGGCACGGGCTTTTCCCGCATGTGTTTTGTCTTGTCCAGACTGTAGGCCTTTCCATGGAGTCCTTGTAGGACCTGAGGCAGGAAGATCTTAGTGAGCTAGATCAATCAAAGTTCTTATTGAAGCTAGGTTGAGGAAATTTTTGGTAGTTTCTTTTGATATATATCCCCTTCTTCAGAGAAGGTTGGATGCTTTTACATTTTTCTTTTGGTGAGCCGATATTTTCTCTTTTTTTAATTCTACTCTACTCTGGTTTGGGATAGATGTAAGCATGCATTTTATTTTTCAGTTTATATATCTCTACATTGTTTCATGGAGGTGTATGTTGGCACATGCATACAGGTTCCTAAGGATAATTCCTCCCATGTGTGTGATATGCCTACTCGACATTATTCACCAGCTGATGGCCTATGGAGGTGGTCTATGGGAGTCATGACTTGAGATCTATTAGGTCGGTTCATGACATACCTATTAAATGTAAAGAACTATGAAATTGTACCATTACTTCCACCACAGGGAAGTGTTAATCCATGGATTTAATGATAAAATTAGAAGATTCTATAAATGTCACAACTCATTCTATGTATTTTCCTTTACATGTTTCAAGATATGAAACTAGCTAGATTTTTTATCTAATTTTCCAACTAAATTACAGCCAAACCTATTGTGTTTATAGAGTATTTTTTGGTTCAGTTAAGATATATGATTTTCCTGGTTGATTTTTATGTTTTGGATATAGAAGATTATATATTTTTTATACATGAACCACTAATTCTTAGAAGAATTTTTTTGAAAAAAATTAATTCCATCATAAATGTTCACAAAGGAACATTGTCACTTAAATTTAGAGGATAAGTGGTTCTTTTTACATTTTTCATTCCATGAAATACCTAATGGAAGATCACTTATCCCTTAAAGTGAAAATATTTTACTAGTTTTACATTGAGTTAATTCCTAATTTTTCAAGTATTGAATCACAAATTCCTATTTATGGAAATAAAACTTTAATTGTAATTGAATCTAACTTACTAGAAAATGGAATTGTTTCTTGTAAAGATAGTTTTAATTCTAAAATTACTGCATGTTAATTTGTTGTTTTTGAAACTATTACCTTTGATTTCATTAATATAACTAAGAATCTAGGAACTAATTAATATTTTTTTTCTTTGGAAGAATCATGTAATTTTCATGTCAAATCATAGTTAAGTGATCGAAAATTAATAACCATGATTATGGAACTTCATATTTTGAATGTTCCTCTAAATCTATATTTTTTCTTGAAAACTATAATTATAAACATACAAAAAATCGATTTTGTTACTAACTTAAATCTTAAATATGCTTACTTTAGGAAATAATTGGGATTTAAAACTCATATTTTTGAGTCAAATGAACCTTATCTAATAAATAAAAATATCCTCCTTGAGTTATAACTAAAACTATTTCTTCAAAATATCAAATATATATTTTTAAGTGAGAATGAGAAATTTTCCATGATCATTTACAAAGGGATATCATCCTATCAATAGAACTAACTTTTAATAATCCTTAAGAGTCAAAAAAAATATTTAGGATGGATATTATTTGATTTAAATGGAATTATTCCTTCAGATTTCATGCATAGAATATTATTATAAGAAATACCAAACATGTTAAGTGATTTCAAACGAGATTGAATATAAAACTTTTAGAAGTTATTAAAAATTAAGTGACCACATTTTTGGTCATTTAGATCATTTTTTATACCTTAAATATCCAACGGGTGAGTTAAATTCATGTTTTTTCTAAAAAGTGTCTTTACAATTTCAAAGAATGAATTTGGGGTGCTAGTTTCTATTAGGATTACATGTAAATGGAGAATGTTCATTAATTATAAAAAATCCAATTTAGTGACTAGGAAAAACCATTTTCCTCTCCCATTTCTGAACCAATTTCTTAAGAAGTTATTGGGAAAACTCAATAATTATTTTCTTCATAGATTTTATTGTTACTTTTAAATCCATAATGCACTTTAAGTTCAAGATAAAACCACCTTCACATGTCTTTTTAGAACTTTTTTCTATAGAATAATTCCTTTTGGTTTTTTTAATTACCTAGGAACCTTTCAAAGGTACATGATTATTATTTTTTCTAACTTTTATAATGTTTTATGGAAGTTTTTATAGATGATTTTACAGTTCATGGATCATATTTTTAAATTTATTATAAGAGTTTGGTTACTGTTATTAAAACATTAATCGATAAATATGTTAATTTCAACTATTAGAAATGAAATTTCATGATCAATAATGAAGTTTTTATTGACCATGTAGTTCCCAGATATGGATTTCAAGTTGCTCAATCCATGGTTGATGTCATTACTTCACTACCAAACCCAAAAATAGTGAAATATGTGAGATATTTTCTTAAGAATGCTGATTTTTATAAGATATTAATAAAATTATTTAGAAAAACATCTTTTCTTTTATTTAAATTAATTTAAAAGGAAGTTCAATTTTTCTTTGATTATAGTTTTAAAATTTCCTTTATAGATATGAAATAAAAGTTGATAGCCCCACCCTTTGTTTAACCACCCAAATAAGACTTACCCTTTTAATTGATGATGGATGCATTTGATTTTTCCCTTGGGTAGTTTTGAATCAAAAATTGTAAAATAAGTCTCATGTGATAGTTTATATATCTTGAAAATTATATTAATCTCAAGATAAATACACAATCACTAACAATGATCTGTTATCTATTTTTTTATCTCAAAATTTTTATATGTAATTTTTTAGGATCTAAAGTAATTTTTTTTCACTGGCCATTCTACAATCGAATTTTTAATGAAGAAAATTTATGAAAAACTCAGGTTACTAAGATTAATTTTATTTTTACAAGTGTTTGATGTTGGAATAAAGGATATAAAATGGAGTGAAAACCCTATGGATATCTATTTAAGTATAATACCTAATACTATGGGTGAAAATTTTCAGATCTATTAACCCATTAAAGAAACCTATTATGATGATGAATTTCATTCTGTTGGGATTGTTAGACCATGGTTTATTGATCTTTTAAATTATCTAGTTACTGATTAAGTTCCCCATTAGTTTTCTAAGAAGTAAATTTTTAAGCATGTGATTTATTAAAAGAAATATATTTGGTATGACCCTTATATGTGGCATTTTTTAAGTGACCAAATAATTAGAAAATCCATTCTAAATATTTAAGTTCATTATATCTTGAGTTTTTTTCAATAATTTTGGTTTTGGTGGTCATTTTGAACCCCAAAGAACAAATAGGAAATTATTTTTCTTAGTTTTTTTTATCCCACCAATTTTAAATATGATTTTTAATTCTATAAAACATATAAAACTTTTTATTTTCAAGGTAACATTTCTAATAGGAATTAAATTACTCAATAAAACATTTTTTTATGGCGTTGTTGATGTATGGGGTTTATATTTCATGGGACCATTTTCCAATACCTTTTGTTAATCCCAAATAGGATTATGTGAGAGATACCCTAAGGGGAATTAAATTAGGTTATGGAATCCATTCCAATTTTATCACTATTCTACATGTACCCACTTCTCTAATAGATCTTGAACATGTATTTATTAGGGTCACTAACTTTTATCTTTAATTTTTTTGACCTATTTTAATAAATTTTCTTTTGATAATTTTTACTATATTAATTTTTTCATATATAATGTAAAGGAAGAAAAATCACAAAAGAAACAGACTCTTTTTACGTAGTTTTCAACTATGGGATAATCCAAGGAACATGAAATCAACAGTGTGTTGATGTATGAGAAACTATAATATCACTAATTTTTGGGTTTATGTTAGATCAATCCTTCCTAGTATCAATTCCCTTACAATATTTATATGTACTAAATATAGATATGGGTGTCTTTGATATCATCTTTCTCCTTCATAGACCTATTGTGAACATCATCGTGAGCCTTGTCTTCTTTCCATGAGATGTCATGTAAAAACTTGCTTTCTTATTGAATAATTATAAAATTCCTTTGTAGATTAGAAACCTATAATTACATAATCTTGTTCAATTTTCTAAATTTACAACAATTACCTTCTTCTTATTCTTATATTTCTTATTCTTCTTTGATATGGAAAGGTAAACTCTCTCTCCCTTTATCAATTTTTTCATTCATATCTAGTCAACCTTTCTCTTTCATAAGATATATCACTAGTATTTATGGATATGGATATCTCAATAAACATGTGTGGTTTAATTTTCCACATATAAAAACTTTAATGGGTCTTCAAAAAGCTCAAAAACTACCCATTAAATCGATGGTTTCATCCTCCTTTTGTGTGCACAAAAATCATAGTGGTATTCCTATATTTGTTGACTTAACATCATCACAACACATCCATCATCACCAAAGAATTTTCAGTTCCTCTCCCAAAAAACACCCTTCAAAATTTTCCAAATCATGCTCACTTTTAAATTTTTCCTTATTCTTGGAAAACCCAATACTCTCCACACCCAGAACCATAATGTGGTCATTCCCAACTTCCTATTTTGACTTTAATTTTAGAAAAGGTTATGAACCTTATGAAATACCATATAATCCTCATGAAAAACTAAATCATGGATAAATCCATAGCTACATTGGGATTCCCCATGTTGGATAGGGATTATCTTAGACAACCAAACCAATGACATGGCATATTACTCCCCATTTTACACAACTTCTAGACTTTCAAACATTTTTCTGCTCTCATTATCTAATCATGTACAACCTTCTCAACCATATCCTCCTCGAGCTCTATTGTTCCCATATTTGTCTTTACCATTTATTTTTATACTTCGTCACTATAGTCATCAAAATTCTAGGTGAAGCAGTTTAAAATTTGTTTCCATATTTTTAGGATTTTTGATATTTTTTCTCCAACTCCACTGAACCAAGGACCACCTTGACATGTAACTCATTTTCACTTTCAATAGGTGTATTTCCAATTTTAAATTCTAACCAAAATTCCCACTTAATTTTCACTATGGTATTTTCCATATCCAAAACAACTTAACTATAATCACCACAACATGGTCTAAGCTGTGGTGAAGGTTTTATTTATCAAACCACTTTCATTAATCCCCATATAATTCCTCCATACTTTAATACCAAAATATGGAAAATCTATGAATATTTTTTGATTTACATACTAAAACTTCATTATAAGAATCTAATTTCATCTTTCAAAATATTCCCAACTTTCAAACTACTTCTAAACTTCTTCTCTTTGGAGCTAGCAACTCTAATCCAAAATCAAACTTATCATGGGAAAAAATACAACACAATAACTACAAAACATGTTGAAAAAAATCCAACATCACATAATAATTAATAATAAATTAGATGACAAAACATTTGTAAATATTTACATATTTGTTGGTGTTGATTATGCATCCAAGTGCAAATTAGTTGTTACCACTGTAGATAATGATGATAAATTTGTTTCTAAGTTTGTAAAAGGAAATATGTTTTCGATATTTGGTTTGAAAAGTCCATAATCACTATTAAAGGTGCCTATTTTTATAATAGGAATTTGGAATGAATTTTGAAGGAATATGAAATTCATAATAGGTTTTCTACACCCTACCACCCTTAAAAAATTGAATGGATAAGTTATCAAACAGATAAATCAAAAAAAAAAAGAAAAAACTATCCAACTAAACATAAAATATTAGAGTTTAATATTAGATGATTATATTTAGGATTATATGAATTCATTAAAAACTCCAATTAAAAGGTCACCCTTTAGATCATTTTATGGGAAATCATATCATTTATATGTGGATATTAAACAGAAATATTTCAAGGTCATTAAAATATGTAACATGAATCTTTTTAGATCTAGAATAGAAAGAAAATTATAATTTCAATAGTGAAAATAGATAATAATTAATTAATTTGAAGGATATAGGTTATACAAGTAAAAAAACAAAGCCTTTCATGGTAAAATTATCCTTAATATATACTTCAAATATAGATAATTTCTTTTCATTTGAATACAAACTTAAGTTTTTTTCAATTAAATTTCATTCTAAATAAATTGGACCCTTTATTTTTAATCATGTTTTTTCATTTAGTGTTGTCGAGATCAAAGAAACTGGAAAAGAATCTTCATTAATAGTCAATGAGATCATACTAAATCCTTTTATATAAAGAATATAAGAGAGTCCAAGTGATAATATTAATATTCAAGCTGGTGAGGAAAAATGAACACCAGGTTGTGTATTTAATTTTCATTTGTTTTCACTGTTTCCATAATTTATGATTCTAAACTTCTCATATGAAATATTTGACAATGATTAAGTATGGGGGAGGATAATCCTTTGTTATATTTTGATTTTATATATTTTCATTTTTATTCTATTTTTTTGTCTTTCTTTTATTTTACTATTTTCTCTTTCATTTTCATGTGTTTATTTTTCAATTTTTGTGTTTTATTGAAACTTGTGAGCTCAAAATGAATACCTTTATAATTTTTCAAACCCATGGTAATGATTTAATTTATTTAACCTCTGGAACCAAATTTAAATTAATTCCAAAATAAAACATGTTTGAAATTCCAAATTTTGGGTAATTCATGAAAGTGCCACTGAATTTTGAATCTCATGATATAAATAAATTTGAAAAATCTGATCACAAACCTATGAAAACTCTACCCCTTTTGGAATATTCTTCACTATAACCTCATTCCTTGAGATAACCAAACAATGATTAGTTAACAAGAATTTGATTTGTTTCTATTAAAAAATGAGATTTTCAAGCACTTGTGTTGAGATTATTGATGGAATTGATTGATTCTAAAATCCCCCTTTTCATAAAACCTTCTTATATAGGATTTACCTTTACATTTTATCCTTGTGATACCTTATAAATCCATGAAAAACATGTTAGTAATCCACATAATAATCCCATAATCTAAATTAAACCTAATCTAGAATTGAAATGCATGAATTGGTCAAACTCACGTGTAGAGGGTTTTTATCTTATTAGTTAAAAAATCAATTTGGTCAAATTCAGGCTAGAAATAAGAATCTTAGGAGCTGTTTGAAAAGGTATTTTTAAAGATATTTTGAATAGATTAAAAAAATCTATGTAGAAATCTATTATTCTATGAGATCAATGAAAAATGAATAAAAAAAATTGGGATGGTGAAAATAAGTGTTGGAATTCTAAATAAGGTTCAAGAAGTCATACCACTATTTTAAGACTCAAATAAACCAAAATTCCATTAAAAAAAATTTATTCATAATTTGAATATATCAAAATCAGAAATCCAACTCTATTGAAGGTAGTTGAGTGGAAAATTGTTGCTGATCAAATACTGAACGCGTGATCTATCCTTGAAAATTTAAAATATTTTTAGAGAAAATTCACTACCAATAAGAGAAAGTAGAGCACCATTCTTGAGTGTAAATTATAATAATGTAATTTTTTTGAATGTTTTGGGCATAACAGAAGCATGTGATGGGTCGTTCCCAGCATTAATTTTTTTCATGATTGATGATAAATCTGATATTTTCAATATGATAAATGTCTTGATCAATATAATTTAATCAAATAATATATAAAATGTATAAAATTCAAGAACTAAAGTGTAGGATCGTCACATATTATTTATAATTAATTTAAACAATTCAAGATTACCATGTGAGAAAGATGGATATGAAAATGTATCTATGTTGTACTATTGTTGCATTGTGGTAATCAATATTATATTCCCTTTAGCATTGATCCACATGTGTTCCAAAAATATTATAACATCTCCATAGGAATCTTTGTGTGCTATCATGGAAGATCATATCACTTGCGTTGTTTGCCTTTGATAGCCTCAAGAATTGCTGCTGATGGATTCTCTTTGATCTATCTTGAATCAATAGTGGAAGGTAGAGGAATATAACTCTCTATTATTGGGTGATTTCTTCAAAAAAGGATCCCTTGATGGATTCAACATGATTCTCTTGATTTCGTTGTTCATAAAAAAAGAAATTAATTGTCTCTCTTGAAAAATAATATAATTGGGTTAATATACTGCTAGGGTTAGAAATAAATAATTACATAAGTTTATTTTATTATTTATTTAATATCAATGAAATCCTATGTCTGTAATAATAATATTATTATTATTTCTAAACATGTGCTAAACACATGAATTAAAATTAAATATTATTTAATCAAATAATATTCAATATATATTTTATTTCTCATAAGACATATAAACTTGGTCTTCCATTCCTCCACAATATTTATTGGGCTTGAATAATGAATATTTACTTGATAAATAAATATCACTACATTATGTTTCAATTAAAAAATAAATATTATATTCACTAAATAGAAAATAAATATTTATTAAATATTCTTCTCATATAATATTCTCTTGAATAACTGGAAAATGAATATATTCATTTAATAAAACATGAATAATTATTAAATCGTGTGATGGAATAATATTTATTTTAAACTTATTAAATAATAAATAATAATATATTATTCAATCAAGATTCTCATACATTTAGTGTGTGACCCTCTAGGTCTCGTTCTCAGTGGCATTAGGTGAACCAGCCTAAAGTCCAAGGTTATCATCTAGGAACATTATAAGGAACCCATAGAGAAATAATTTAATGTCATGATGGAATAATACCTCATATAGATGCTCATAGTATAATATAATATCTTTATTATTATATCTCTAATCAAGCAGGTTGCATGCTATTTCCATCAACCTATGAGTTTAATGTATCTTTCTTTGAATTTCAGGAAATAAAAATTTCTTATATAACACCATTACCAATGATTTATTTAGGCTATAACATTTCCATAAAAGTTCCTAAGATATAAACTTTCATTAAATAACAAAAGGGGAAAATCTTTTCTTGTATTATTCATTAATGAATATTACTTGTTATGCACCCAGCATATTCTACCTCACTTCCAGCATACGTTTTCATGGTTTTCATCAATGCATAAAAGTACACGAATTATAATAATAATAATTAATAATGTTAAATTCTAAATATCAATACACATTTCCACATATAGTAACATCCAATGACATATATAAATGTGGATTTCCTACTTGTGGGTCTCATTCTCATAATATCTTACACTGGTTATTACCAAGGGCATACACCATGAGAACATGTCACAGAGTCTTATGAGTCTCCACCCCTAATATCCTGAATCATTTGTGTCCCTAAAATTATTTCATCTAGATATATAACATATATATATATATATATATATTTAATAATACAATCATTGAACTTCTGGGTTCTCATCATAGTAGGGAACTGTTGTGACCTTTCAGTGTGATAGATACTCTTAGGAAATTATCACATAGTATGTTACATGGAAGAATAATCATAATGTGATAAGAAGTTTATTAATATCAAAAACTATGAATAAAAATTATCATAAAGTACATAGAAATTGGTTCTAGGGAACCATCTCTAATAGACTCTCACTTTCACTAGATCCAACTACTAATAGCCTTCAGTCCGGTATCTCTCACATGATTCTCATGCTTCTGCTAAGATAGGCCTTTATTCAAGGAATCCATCATGTTTTCTTATATGGGAACTCTTCTTACTACAACTTCACCCCTCAGATAAAAATCCATCAAGAGGTGATACTTATGGATTATGTGCTTTGTTTTTTGGTGTGACCTTGTCTCTTTTGCAAGAGTCACCACTACAGTATTATCACAATACAATGTGATAAGGTCCTTACTAATAGGTACCAAATCAAGCTCCTAGATAATGTTTCATAACCAAACAGATTCCTTGGTTGAATAAAAATATTCTATATAATCATAATCCACTGTATAATCTGTAACAACTGGCTACTTTGAACTATTCCAGCTCACAACTCCTCTGTTGAGATAGAAAAAATATCCTAACTGTGACTTCGGATCATTATAATCTATTTTAAAACTAGCATCAGTATAACCCCTAATAACTAACTCCTTGTCTCCTCCATACACTAGTAACATATCCTTAGTTATTCTCATATAATTAAGGATAACTTTAACAATATACCAATTTTATTATTATAAATTTTATTGATATCTTCCTACCATGATCAATTCATAGGAAACATCAAGTCTAGTACATAAGATGGAATAAATGAGTGATCCTATCACTGGAGTGTATAAGATCTTAATCATTATCTATTTCTCATGTTGTGTATGAGGAAACATTTTCCTAGAAATACGTATACCTTGTGACACTAGAACCAATACACTCTTGTGTTGTTATATAATAAATCTCTTTAGTATCTATTAAATATATTTACTTTAACTTAGTCCAAGAAACCCCTTGGATCTATCACAAATGATATTTATCCCTAGAAATAGGCTAATTCGAATAAGTTCTTCATGGATAAACACATGTTTAACTAGTCAGAATGTATGATTAGTATTTCATTTCCAATAAGTAATATGTCATCTCCATATGCTACTGGGATAACAAATCTATTCCCACTAAACCTCTTTAAACACATTTCTCATGTTCATTCTCAATGAAACCAATTTTTTTTATAACTTCATCAAATCAAATATTAGATGAACTAGATGCTTTCTTCAGTCAATAAATAGATGTCTATAGCCTGAAAATATTTTTGGCATCACCTGGAGTCACAAACCCTTCTGGTTGTGTCATATAAAAAACCTCCTAAAGGATCCCATTAAGGAAAGTGGTTTTGACATCCATCCACCAAATTTCAAAGTCATGGTAAACTTATATAAAAAGTAGAATTCTAATGGACTTAAACATGGAAACTAGTTAAAAGGTATCATTATAATAAATTCCTTTATGTTCTTTAAACCCTTTCACTACTAGGATTTATTTATAGGTATTTCATTTACCTTTCATGTACAATTTTCTCTTGAATACCCATATACACCATATGGGATTTACATCTGCTGAAACATCAACCAGAACCTAAACTTGGTTATGATATATAGAATTCATTTTAGAATACATGGATTTTTTCCATCACGTAGCTTCTGAGCTCTCTACTTCCTCTTTGAAGGAGAGAGGTTCACCATTATCAACTAGTAATGACTCGCCATATTCAGTGACTACAGAACCATGTCTTTCTGGTTATCTTACCTCTCTAATGATCATATGCAGTACTTATTTTTTAGGAACTAATTCTTCCATGGGGGGGGGGGGGTATGGAATCCATTCTTGTACCAACTCTTGTGTATATTGAGAATCAATTTCATCAAAGTCAATCTTTCTCCCACTATCCTTTTTGAGTATTTTCTCCCTCTCAAGAAAGATGATTGCTCTGGTGATAATCACCTTAATTTATGAGGGGTTATATAAGTAGTATCCCTTTGTTTCCTTAGGAAACCCTATAAAGAAAAAAATTTGTATCTCAGGATGCTATTTTATTACCTAATAAGGCCTTAAAAATAAATCTCAATCCCATACACATGTATAAAACAAAAAGGGCTTCTTTACACTCTATAACTCAAAGGGAATTCCATTTTCTGCTTTAGTTGGTACTCATTTTAATGTATATGCCATAGTTTGTAATGTGTATCCCCAAAAGGATGATGAAATATCTACACGACTCATCATCAACCTTACCATGTCTAAAAAGGTATGGTTCCTCCTTTCACTAACACCATTCCACTATGGTGTGTAATGTTGAGTGAGTTGAGATAAAATCCCAAACTCCCATAAAAGGCTAAGAAACTCTTAGTTAAGATATTCACCAAATCCATCTGATCAAATATTTTTTTATCTTATTTCCAATTTCATTATCTAATTAATTGTTGAATTATTTTAATTTTTCAATGGACTCAGAATTATACTTATTCACGTAGACATATTCATATCTACTCAAGTCATTAGTAAAATTTATGAAGTAAGAATACCCACCTATAGCTTCTACTGAAAATGTTCTACACACATCAGTGTGTACCAATACTAAAATCTATGTGGCCCTTTCATCCTTTCCTCCAAATGGTGGTTTATTCATTTTACCTTTTAAATAAGAATGACATATTTCAAGTGGTTTTAGCTCAAAAATGGTCTAAATAACCATTTTGACAGAGCTTTTTTAAATGATTCTCATTTACATGACCAAGATGATGATTTCATATTAGGTTATTATATGAATCATGTGAACATGATTATTTATCTATTTCCAATACTTAGTTTTTCAATTTAATACATAAATAACATTATTTAAATGTGGCATATCATAACATATGTTGTCTTTATAAGAGAAACATATTTTATTTAAAAACATGAAAATAAAACCATCTGCATCTAGGAATGATGTATAAATTATATTCTTTGTAATAGTTAGCACATAATAACAATACCTTAAAACCAGTATCGTTCCCATTGGAAATGAAAGGTGTTATCCACCAATGGCTAGAGCAGACAATCTTTCACCATTGATGGCTCAAAAATCCAGCTCTCATTGAGAAATGTTTTGCAATCTACTTGGTTCCTATATTTGGATACATATTTGAGTACCAAAAGATATATCTAACATCCAATGTGTTGATTTTGAAAGATTACACTTGATAATGAACAAAAATTTAGATTCCCCTTGCCTCTGGGTGGATTTATTCTTCCAGTGGCCTTGCTTGCCACTTGAGAAACATACTACCTCTTTTTCCTTACCCTGCCATTAGATCTTCCTCTTCTTGGAAGGATGGTTCTTGGAAGCTTTAGACTTGTTATGAGTCTTGGTCCTCTTATCCATGTTCTTCCATTTCTAATTCCCCATAAGGATCATGGGTTTCTCACACCCCAAGTTCTTATCCACTTGGGGAACCAAAGTAAGAAGTTATGAAAGAATCTTCTCATTATTCCTCATGTTATAAGTAACAATAAAATTGGAGAAGGTATTGGGTTGTGAGGAAAGTACAAGATATGTTCACAAATCATCAAGAAATTTAATCCCTAATATGTCAAAGTATTTAATGTATCTAATAATCTTGACTACATTTGGCCCAGATAGCACTAAATCTCCAAGATTATATGTAAATAGAGAATTTCAGATCCCATATCTCTCTTGTCTCACCTTCTCTTGATAGAGATACCGAATGTGATACATCATGTTATACACATCCATGTCCTTATGTTGATTCAAAATATCATTAGTCATAGATGATATCATGAAACACTAAACATATATAGAATTGTTCAAATGTTTCTCATAGAGAGATAACTCATCCTCACTAGCCTCATTACCAGGTGAATTATGAATAATTTCCTCAAGAACATACAATTTCCTTTAAGGATGTAAGATAACATATAAGCGCATTTTACATTCTTGTTAATTTTTTCTAATGATAAGGTTATCCTTATAAATTTTGTATTGAAGAGATATGTTTTAAGTAAAATTTATTATTGTTTCTAAAAATAATATTAACAAAGTTTTACTACATTATCTGATAAAATTTAGACAAATAAATAAATATTATATTTATTAATCTCCCACTATTTTATCAAATCCCAATAGACATCACCATTGGATTCAAAATATCACATTGCTTGGAAATTAGAGTGGAAAGAATCCATATTCACCTTCTCATTACCCCAACTTTGGTTGGCCAAGTGATTTGAAGGGTTTTAATTAGTCATTTCAAATTCCAACTACATTAACTCACAATTTCTTAATCTATTAAGTGAACATCCCAATCATAAAATACTTAAATTGGATTCCCTCAAACCTTTTCTCTTAGTTTCAATAAGTCTTACTTTGGAAGTCAACCCTTGATGTGAACTAAGTTAAGTAAAACCAAAACTTCATGTTATAATTCCCTGATAATTGAAATCACTCCAACTTTGGTTGGTCAATCACTTTGAACTGTGGTTCAATTTTAACTGAAGTAGTGGAAGGCTATACCAAATTAATATATATAATTGAGGGATTTTATCCTTAGGCTTAAATTTCAAATTATAATCTTTATTAAATGTTTTTTAATATTAAGTGGATTTACTTTAGTGATTAACCATGTCCTATATAATATTTATGAATAATACAATTTATGTTAGTTTTATCTTGCATTATTATTTTTTTTCAAGGAAAATAGAACAATATATAAAACAAAGAAGGAATTGAAGTACAGACAACCACTTGAGGGTGGGAAACAAGGCCTGAAGGCCACAACAAAAAAACAAGAAGGCATGCCCTAGGAACCATAGTCAGAACATCGAACCATGCAACCTGCAAGGAATGGAAACATAAAATAACCACCCCAATAGCCCAAGGAGGGTAGACCAGCCAACATGATGAGCTAAAAAGCAGACAAGAGTAGTCAGCAACTACAGCAAACCCTTCGCCTATACAAGACCAGCAACCAGTAGCACAAAGACCAACCTGAAATAGAAATCTGTGGCATCACCAGCATCAAGAAGCATGGCAGAGCACCAACCACCACCACAAGCTCCAGAGCAGGAGACAGAGAAGTTCCCACATGCTTGCAACATAGAAGACCCAACACCGCAACACACTCATTCACACCACCATGATAAATGCACACACTCACAACTACACACGCACACATACCCCCCATGCACCTAAGACACACATGCACTCACACAAACTCACGCACACCACCATCCCACCTGGATCCACACTTGCAACTAGAAAACAACCTGCCTGACACCACACCAAAACACTATAAACAAGGACCCGCAATCTTAGACAACACCTGCAATCAACCCCTCCACCAAATAGCCTCATATAACCAGCTAAAACTAGATAGACACAACCTGAATCCAACCTATAAGTACCCCCTCTACCAAAGAAAGCAGTATCAACTCGAACCAAATCCCCCATGGACCCCCTCCAGTGCCAACCACTACGAGCCGCAAGTTACAACACCAACACTAGCAAAAATCTCCCATCCTCACCCACAACACCCCCCACAATCTGAGAATATAAATACACTTGAAAAATCTGAACAAAGTCGTAATGCCCAGCCAACCCCAGAACCAGGAGACCCACGAATCACCATCTGAACTCAAGGCACTACCAAAAACCTAGCACAACAAAAAACACAACCAGAAAAATCAACCACTACCCTGCCATTCCTGAACAACAACCAGTAGAGACTATCTCTCTCATCACACACTCAAACCAGCAACACCTAAAATACCATCAGTCACCAAACCCAGTGAATCCAAGCCACAAGGAGCAAAAATCATCCATCAGATATAAAATATCTCAGGAAGTTCCATCTCTATATAATATCCCAATTAGAAGGGGTATTAGGGTTTTTATTGTACAAGGATATCCTTGAACTAATAGTTGATTCCAACAAATTCCATAAGAAGCTGAAATCTTGATGAACCGAACCATGAAAACGGGAGTTCCTTTCCTTCTAAATGAAATAAACCATAGAAGCCAACCCTAATCTTCACAAAAGTGCCAACATCGAGGCACCAACAAAAGTACCTGAATAGAGATTCATAATAGTATAAAAGGAGAAAATAGACCAATCTAATATCAACATGCCTATAAAAGAAGACCATAGCCTCCTTGAAAAAGAACAACTAAAAAATAGTTGATCCAAACTCTCAACATTTGATTCACATAGAGAACATCGGTTGGGGAAAGAAAGACCCCTACGTTGTATCTTGTCCTGAGTAGGAAACCAGTTGAGAATAAAAAACCACATGATAAAAGAGTATCTAATAGGGATACCCTTACTCTAGACTAAAGCGTTATAAGGGGAAGGGACATAAATCAGTCAAAACTCCTCCCAAGCCTTACTGAGGGAGAAATCAACCTTCCTATTCTAATTAATTTCACCACTAGGTCCTTGAGGATCATCAAAATATAGGATATACTGGTGAATATCCCATAAATCAGCTGAGATAGAAGGAGAAGGACTCAGAACCCCATCTGAGATGATATATGAAACCAAGGTCAAAGAGGGGATCCCTGAGTCAGAAATGATGTGTTCATCAAGAGAAGAGAAAATTGGCCCCCTAGGAATCTAAGCATCTAACCAAAGAGAGATACTCAATACATTGCAAACTTAAAAAGAGATATGATTTTTGAGACGACCCCGGAGACCCTGAATTTTCCTCTAGGTCCATGAGAAATTCTATGGAACTTTGGAAACCCAAAACTGAGACCAACCTAGAAAAAATGTGTGATCCCAATCCATCCAAATAGAGTTGTAAGAAGGGTTTCATAAATTCCACACATGATTAGTCATCATATATTTATTCCAATCCTCAGACCTCTTGATCCCTAAGCCTCCCTCCCCCTTAGGCTTAGCCAAAAAATCAAAAGAAACCTTAGATCCAGATGAAGGTGTGTTCTAAGATCATTATCATCCATATACATGTAAATAATTACACATTTAATAAAATTATCATTCAATTCCTAATCATTATTATTTAAGATAAATCATGCTCAAATCAATTAATTGTATTCTTTAATTAATCAATTATTTTATCTTAATTTTCATCTGAATTTCCTTAATATTCCCATTCATAATAATTTTAATCAAATTAAATTAATTTATTTAAAATTAACTATGTATAATAAAATGTACCTTGTAGGAAACACAGTCATTACCCATACAAACTACAAAATATGTATTATACTCAAATATTGTTTACTCTTGCAGCATGTGGAATACATTCCTTATCACATCATATCATGATGTGTAATATCAATATAATGATCACATGGTTTAAATGATCCCTTTTTTTAACCTAGCATGTAATTTTTCAATGCGTGGAGTAAAAACTATAATGCGACTTATACATGATGTGTTGATCCAATCATTATGCAGTAATTAATTAGGAATTTATATATATATATATATATAACCCATCACATGGAGTGTCCTATAAACATAATGACTACTCTCAAGCACATGTTGATAAGTTTTACACATTATAATAAATTAATTTTAAATTCTACATAATTAGATATAAGTATATAGAGTGTACAAGACAGCTACATGATGTGTACTATTCTCATTGTCTATCTGAGGCACACACCTAGGGACTTGGCATGTTACCTTAACATGGAAAATATTGGATTACATGATGTGTACATGGGATAAATAGTATGAGGTATCAGATTTACATAGTCACCAGTCAGGTAGAAAGTGTAAGAAGATACATGACTCGTCTATGACTTAATGACTACATTCCATGTACAAAAGTTACTCAGTGTTTACTCCAGCTAACTGTGTGCCAGGCTGGGCTAGTCAATGTATGGTGTATAATTAAATTCACCTTATATAAGAAATGAATATTCCTTGAATTAATTTTGAATTAATTCTTGGTGAATTAAACACTTCTATACGACATGTACCTCCGAGTTACATGACTTGTACTCTTGTGTTATCCAACCATATTCCTTGGCACATCCAAATGAGATATTTAAATTTATTTCATTCATAAAATTAATTAATTTGATAATATTTATGAGAAACAAAGGGGAATAATCATATCTAACAATTTATATTTAAGAATGATTAAACTGGAATTGAAAACAAAATTAAAAATGTGTAAATAAATCATTGATGTTTAAATAACTATAAATAATTATGCGACCCACTATGATACCACTTGAAGGTTATGTGAATAGATAAAGCATGTGATGGGTCATTCCAAACTTTTCTATTTTCCATGGTCAATGATTAATCAGATATTTACATGATTATGAGTTCTGTAATCAACATAATTTAATCAATGAATATATATAATGGTTTATACACTAGAACCAGAGTACATGATCATCACATATTATTTATATTTAATTTAAGAAATTAAATAATTACCTAGTGAGAAATTATTTCTATATTGATGAATATGATAATAGATTTACATCGTATCGTCATTATGTTCCAGGAATCAGGATTAGATTTCATCTAGTAGTGATCCAAAAATGTTCCAAAAATCTCTAAATATCGTCGAAGGAATCTATGGGCACTATCACATAATATCATATCACTTGTATTGTTCTCCTTTTATTGTCATGAGAATCACTTAAAAACGATTCTATTTGATATCTCTTGAATCGAGAGTGGAAGTTGGAGGAAGATCACTCTCTGTTCTTGGGAGCATTCTTTGAGAAGTGACCTCTCTAGGGCTTCGAGAGGATTCTTCAAATTTCATTGTGCACAGAAAAAGAAATGAATTATATCTCTTAAAAAATAGCATAATTGGGTTTATATATCACTAAAATTAGAAATAAATAATTACAAGAGTTCCCTTTATTATGTATTTAATCCCTACAGAACTCTATGTCTATAATAATAATAATAATAATAATAATAACTCTTTCCATACGCTAAACTCACGAATTAAAATTAAATATTATTTAATAAAATAATATTTAATATATATTATTTCTCACTGGACCTACAAAATCAGTCCACCATTCCTTTATAATATTTATTAGGCCTTGAATAATGGATATTTGTTTAATAAATAAATTTTATTTCATTATTCATAAATAAATAAATAAATATTATATTCACTAAATAGCAAAGAAATATTTATTAAATATTCTACTAACATAGTATTATCTCGAATAACTATGAATATATGTGATCAAGAAAACATGAATAATTATTAAACTGCGTGATGGAATAATATTTATTCAACTTGTTAAATAATAAATTATTATATATTATTTAACTAAGATTTTGGATACACTTAGTGTGTGACCCTCAAGGCCTCTTTCTTAATGGAATTAGAAAAAGTAGCCTAAAGTATAGGGTTAGCATCTAGAAACATATCATGGCACCCATAGAGAAATAATTTAATGTCATAATAACATAATACTTCATACATATTCTCACTATGTAATATAATCCCTTTATCATGATATATCTAATCAAGATGGTTACATGTCGATGCCATAATTTTATGTGCTCAATATCTCTTTCTTTGACTTTTCAAAAACCAAACTTTCCTATAGAAAACCATGGTCATGGATTTATTTAGGCTATATAATTTACATTAAAGGGATTGAGATTACAACTTATATTAAAGAATAAAAGGTAAAAATCCTTTCTCTTATTATTCATTAATAAAATATTACTCATGATGCATCCAACATATCATACAACACCACAAACATATGTAATCACGATTTTCATCGATAAATCAAAGTATGAAACTTATAATAATCATTAATAATAGTCGTAAATTCTAATGATAAATACACACATCCATATATAGAACATATAATGATGCATATAAATGTCGATTTCCTACTGATGGGTCTCGTTCTCAAAATATCCTATACTGGATATTACCAAGGGCACATGCCATGAGAAAATGCCTCAATGTCCTATAAGTCTCCATCCCTGATAGCCTGAATCATTTTTTCCCCTAAAATTATTTCATATGGATATAGAACATATATATTTAAGAATACTAGTGTGGCACTTCTGAGTTCTCATCATAGCAGGGAACTGCTATGACCTTTCAACGCAACAATTACTCTTAAAACATTATCACGTACTATTTTACATAGAAGAATAATCATGATGTCATAAAAAGTTTATTAATTATTGAAAACTAGGAATAAAGGTTAGCATAAAGTATATAAAAGTTGGTTCTAGGGCACCAACTACAATATTTTATTCAAAAAGGGTCAAACCACCTTATTCTTCCCTAGTGATTTTTAATATCTAAAACCAACCATCATTTAGTCACTGAACATCCCTAGAAGTTTATCATAGAAAATATAAGTCCTTGAATCAAATTGGGTGTATATTTAGGATCTTATTAAGCCTATGGTGATATTTTTATGTATTTGTATGAGAAAACGCTTTGTTAAATATCCATATATATCTTATGGGATAAAAAATTCAATAAGGTAAGTGTTTTGTGTTCATTGGAGGAAATATAATGTGGAAATATATTGAATTAACTGAATGAATAATTTTAAATAAAGTTTTTTAATATGCATGACAATTTTGAGTGGCCTGGTATTAAATTAGTGGAGCTCATAGGCCTATTTTTTGAAATTAATTTGGTGTTATTTTTATGCTTACCTATATAGGAATCCAAGTATTAAGTGTGAGATAATTGATAGAGATAATATTTTAATTACCTTTTCCTTTAAATTTAATGATTTAAACTCCATCATTTTTACATTTTCAAAGTAATTATATCGTTTTTATATTTTTAATAAATTTTTTGAATCTTTTTTACATAGACTTTTTTTTGGATTTTAAGTGTTTTTAATCATTTCTGTAATTATTTGATTAATCAATAATTTTGTTTGAGTTTTTGAGAAAATTTTATTTTTTGAACTTGGAATGTGAAATTGTTACTCAGTATTGGCTAGTAAGACTTGTTTTATCCTTATAATACTTCTATTTTGATTTCATATAACTTATTGAAATTTATGAAAAAAAATTCCATTTCTAAAATTCAAAATTTTTAACTCCCTTATACTCTGAGTTTATAAAACTTGTCTTGATCCATGTAATACTTTTCTCTCGGTTCATAAGATATTTCTCTATTTCATGTGAATTTTTCTATAATCTTGTAAGACCTTTTCATTCCCATAAGACTATTCACTATAATATCATAAGAATTTTTTATTCTTGATATATATTTTTTATGCTCTCATGTGACTTTTTCAATCTTGTAAGATATTAGATAATGTATGAATTTACAGTTTTTCTTCTTTTATATGAATTTTAATTTTTCGAAATTTAAGGAAGGTGTGAATAAAAAGTTTCACACTGCAATCATTTTATCTAACTATGCATCTGAGCCACATGAATTATATAAAGTGGAGATGAAGATTTTATGGATTGTGGAAATATTTTAAGAGAAAATAAGTCTTATTACCCATGTGAACACCTCATATGAGGATTATCTTCCAATATTCATAAAATAACCATTTTTATGACACTTGGAAATAGATCATGATGGTGGTTACATGCACAAAAATGTTCCCGATGAATTATTTGAAATTTATTCTCATTTTTAAAATGATTTTCCCTCTACAAAAAAAGTAAAAAAATATAGAGTTAACAGAGTGTATTGTTATAGTCTAGGTTTCTGAGAGATATATACAGATAGAAAAAAAAATATGTGTGCTGGTTTATCCATATCTAGCTAAAATCTTGAAGAAACTATGAGAATTAGATATATGAGGACACCTCTTTTAAGTCTTGCTTTTCATTTCATATGTCATGTTTAATTTTTCTAATAATTTGAATTCTTAAATAAAGTTGGTTGTATTTTTTTGAAATCTATTTATGATAATATGTTTTTAATGGGTTTCTAATCTTTTATTTAAAATAATTAATTTCATTTATTTAATTTCTTAAGTAAGTTATTTCTTAGGAGTGTAGTGATTTCAATTCAGTTTTTCTACTTAAAGGTCTTTGAGTGGTTAAATCGCCTTTATAATAGGAAAAATAATGATACAATGGTCTTGGAATGATTTTGAATTAGAATTAGATGTTTATTTAGAGATATTTGAGTGAGCATTGAGAAATTCAATTAGATAATATTTATAGATAAGGAAGAAGGGTGTTTCCAAAGGGTTGAAACTAGTTCATATAACCTAATTTTAAATATAATTTTACACATCTTTTAAATCCAATTTGATTATACTTTCAAAATATTAAATATTTCATTTTTTAATATAATTTATTTAGTTTATTTTTAATTCAATAAAAAATTATCCAATCCTCAATTTTATTCTTTATTTCAAAAGTAGAAAATAAAAGCGACTATCTTGAACTTAGTTACAACCTCTTTGAGATACAACCTTGGGAACCACTATATTTCACTTCTTTGGGGATAAAAATTTGGTTGATTGGGATTTTATAATAAAATATTTTTATCAGTTATTCAAAACTAATATTTAGTCAATTATTAAATCATAAAATAATAATTAAACAACTTATTGTAAATATATTAGAATATAATTATGATAATAAAAACCAATTTGATAATAATTATGCAATACTTTATAAAATAAAAAAAAAGATTAAATTTGAATAATTCAAATTTTTATAGTATAATTTTATTTTTATTTTTAATTATTAATATAATTCATTTAATAAAATAAAATAAACAACTAAAAAATTTATGACATATTTAATGTCTATTGTTATTAATTTAATAATTATATAAAAATACATTATAATTTTATAACTGTATTGTATCTTTCATAAATTAATAGTATTTAGATATAATTTAGTATCTAATTTTTTATATATAATACTTTTAGGTTTTCTAATATATATTATGGACTTATATTTTTTAGAAATATCATTTAAATTTTTTTATTTCATAACATAATGAAATAGTAGATAATATTTCTTATTTTATTTTCTTTATTATAATATTATTTATATATGGAAATTTATATTATTTTTATGAGTTTATAATGATATATAATATTTTTAAAATTATAGTAAAATATTATGGCATGATATGAAACAAGAATGTGATTTTCGGTTTAAAATAAAATATTTTTTATAAGAATATATATATATATATATTATTTTATATATTATGAGTTTTGTTTTAAAATAAAATATTTAATAGTTATAGTTCAATTTTAATAAATTAAATTTTATATATTAAATAATTATTTTAAAAATAGATGAAAATAATTCTGTTAAAAATTTATCTGAACAAGATATGATAATAAGTAATAAATGTGATGTATAATCATTATTTTGATTAAAATCTATGCTAAAAGATTATAAATTCAACTTTAATTTAAATTTATGTTCTTTAATATTTTAAATAATTAGTTTTAAAATTAAATATTTTAATTTAATGTGGCTTTAAGTTAAGTAATAATTTTGGATTCAAAATTTCTTTTAAAATAACAATTTGAGTTTAGTGGAATTATACCTATTATTATTATATTTATTTTAAAAATGATATAGAAGAATATAAAAACCTACGTAATACATATTACATGATAATATATTCAAAATATGATATAAATAGTACTCAATTAATATAAATTATTTTTTATGTCCAGATAAATATGAAAATAATTATTAATGTTGATGTAGTGCTTGTGCATCACTAAAAAAATCAAAATTGGTTCCTTGAAGATAAAAATTAAGAAGGGATAATGTTATTCTTTACATGATAGATAAATATGATAATTAATAAATTATTTTTATGTATATTAATGAAATTTGAAATTATATAACATGTTAACTTTTCAAATACTTACCTAGCGTTTACACATGATAAGAAATGTCAAAAAAATTATCATAAAAAAGTTACCCTGAATAGGATGAGGATAAAAATATATTATAAATTGTTTTATATGATAATAATTGTGAATAATAAATTATATTTATTTTATTAATTTATTTTTAAAATTAATTAATAGGATAATTATACAAAATTCTTATACATTGTCGACGCAACGCTTGTGCAAGTAGGATAAAAGTCAAAATAGTGGCTTAAAAATATTTTAAGTGGTTATTTTTATATGAATTAAGGGTTTTTTAAAATTTTATGTGTAATTATTAAATTTAAGTAATTATATAAATATTAAAACTTCAATTTTATAATTATATAATTATTTTTAAACTAAAATTACATAAATAACCCAGAAAATCTATATAAATGAGAAATATTTTTGTTAAAAATGATTTTAAAATTAAAAAAAAATTATAAAACCTTATCTTGAGTCAATTTTGGATTAATAAAATTCTACAATGTCATCTATAATCTATTTATGAGTCACTTTATATATTTAAATATCACTTTTGACCCTTAAAGATTGAATATCTGTGAAAATATCATTGAATATTGTCCATAAAATGGTACTCATTTCACCCTTTAAAAAACAAATATAAAGTTCATTTTTTCTCTCAATATTCTACCCAAATTACACTTTAAACATTCTTTTCAACATTTATAATTCCTTTTTTATCCCGAATCCCCTTTTCTGAATACATAAGATTCAATCTAAAGGAGACAATTCAAAGATCAAGGTAAGGGTTCCAAAATCAATCTTTCCTTTCTTATTTAAGAAACTTTTACCATAAAACCATTTAAAATATCTTATTATTTTTATAATAATATTTTATTTAAATTTTATAAATACATTTTTATCCATTATTAATGAGATATCACTCATTCCCTTTCTATGAACCACTTTTCTTAAGTCATTATGATGTTGAAATACATATTTCAAAATCCATATCTTTCTTTTCTATTTCCCTCTTACCCTTCCATAATATGGGTAAATTTTAAAAATAATTTTTAAGTAGTGGTATAATTATTATATAATTTTTTATGAATCTCAAATATTTTTAGTATTTCTTTTATTTTAAGTCCTTTTATAAAATGTTGTCCACCCATAGTGGTTTACGCTACCTATGTAAATAATGGTATATTGTTTTTAAATTAATACTTTCATGGATATTACTAAAAAATGATATCATGATTTAATATGATATTAATAATTATATAATTTCTTGTTTGTGATTATATAATAATAAAATATTCATGATAATAATGATATTCAATGCAAACGATCAAAGTGATTTTTAAGTTTATAAAAAAATCCAAGGAATATTTTACAAAATTATAACTATCAACCAATTTATTAAAAAAAATTCATTCTTGAATAAAATAAAACATATAAATTAACACTCTTGGGGCTTATGGAACCATTTTACAAAGATCATTGACCATTACTGTTATGCCAAATCTATTTTGAAACTATGGACTGGACAACCTCAAAACGACTAACATAAGAAAAAATATTCCAATAAATAATAAATGGTAACAAATAAATAAAAAGAAATAATAATTATGGAAATTTTTCTTAATTAATTAATTAAATGATATAATTTTATTATTCATGAATTTAGAGGACATATTAAGTTATTTAGGACTGGAGGTAAGGGTGTTTCTTTTAAAATTTTACTTTAATTTTTTTATAGATTTTATATCAACTCTATCTCTAATGTTTTCTAAGATTTTTTCACTTATCCTTATTAATAATTATCAATATTCTATACTTATATTTAATTTTACTATCAATAGTTAATTGGTTAACCCTTCATTTTTAATTCATTTTCTTTTCTTGGTTTAAGATTAATTATTATTCTTATGAATTGAAATACAATATAATATGTGTTTTATTCATGTTATGGTTTTTGGTAATTATATATCATGATGGGTGGGTCTTTAATATAGACCCATAATGTATTGAGTAATGATTTATTCTCTATATAAAATATATGAAAGTATCCAAATTGTTTATTTCATTGTAATGGTGATTATAAGGGTGATTATGAACATTATGTCCCAATAAATATTGATTATTAATCTATTTCATTTACACTTTCTTATGGATTTTTTTGTGGAATTATTTGAGCATAGAATTTATTTCATAAGTGGATATGATTTTATACTAGCTCAGAGTTTATTATTTAAAGGAGATAATTTTCCACCGGTTTTTATGTATTTCAATGGACTAACAAGGTTTCTTTCTTTTTATACCCTTTACTAAGATTTACATGTGTTTCCCATATTTTCAAATGAATTTATATGGTTTAAAGATGGGTAGGGACAATAATTAGGTCAATGTTATAGTTATGGAGATTTATCCTAAATGAATGAAATGTATTATTTTAAGAACTTGTTTTTGTGAAAAAAATGTACAATATGGGTTTTGAAATATAATGGGTTTTTTATGCTCTAAAACTATAAAACTAAGGTATTGGGGATGTAAGTGATGAAATATTATTGTAAAACATGTAACTATGGGTTGGTTATGTTTGAGATGTTACATTTGGTATTAGAGCAAGGTTTAGAAATCTTTAGGGGTTAAGATATTGGTAAAAAAATAAAGATAATTTAGGGATACTAAAGTGGTTTTATGGAGATAAATCATTATTTTACAGTTATAATATCATGATATATTTTTCGATTATTCTAATGGATTTAGAACTATTTTACCTAATCTATGTCTATTTTAGAATGGTCTTCCATATATGTAATAAATTGAATGGATTATAAAGGAAACAAGAAGATAATACTCTTCCAAATCAATAACATGAAATATTTATTGTTATAAATGATCAATTTTTTGTTGTGTTAACTCAATTAACATAATCTATAAATAGTGATACCAATACAAGGGAGTGACCAAATTCTCCATAAAATAATATACCAATATTGGATAATTTCATGTGACAACATCCTCTAGAATTTAGTGGAACCACAAACCCAGTGATATTTAAAGGATGGATACATGATTTGGAGACATTATTTGAAGTTTTGGGTTATTTAGATCATCATAAAACAACTCTTTAAGTTTTTAATCTTAAAGGTGAAGCCCATTTATGGTGGTCATTAATTAATAATAATAAGAAGAAGAATGATATTGATATCATGGAATGGAAGGCATTCAAAGATATTTTTCTTGAAAAATAATTTCCTAAAGTGCTTCTACTTGGTAGTAAAAGGAAATTTTTAGAGTTGAAGAAGTATTAAGAGGACCAAGTTGTTATTTATGAAGAAAATTTTAACAAATTTGAAAGTTATGTAGAAATTTTGTTTCTTGACCATAAAATTAAAATTGATAAATTTTACACAGGTTTGAAAACATGTTTACAAAGGGATTTGGTTACTCATGAATTTTAGATTTGTTAAGAAACTTTTTGATGAGTTGAGATGGTTGAGATAAATTTTTTTGACTCTTATGTATCCCATAACATCAAGGATAAAAATCAATCATGTTGGAAGACAATGATCAAACAACCGACAAGGAAATATGGAGGTAAGAGAATTCAATTTCTCTCATGTCCTAAATATGGTAGAAATTATTCTGTGGAATTTCTTATAAGATCAAGAAAATTTTAACAATGTGATAAATTTGGATATATGGATTGGGATTGAAAAAAAAAGTGTAATAATCAAACTAGTAATGGGAAAACTAGAGAACACAATTCTTATCAAGGTGGTGAGTAATCATTGAAATGATTTAATTATAATAACATGGGTCATTATTAAAATATGTGTCCAAAGTTAATTATTCAAGGTGACAATTATCAATATCATAAGTATAAATTTGTGACCAAGTCATTTGTTAACACTATGTGTTGAGTCAATGACTCACTTCTTTTCTTTTTTGGAAATCACAATAATCTTTATCAAAATCTGATATAATATAATATTTTTTTAGTTATTGTGTTTATATAAAATTAATTTTTTTAATTGAAATACTAGAGAACTTAATAATTTTTTTTGAAAATATAGTGATTTGAACTTATGTTCCAAACTAAATACATCAAATTTATAACCACTTTAGTGGTTTTTTAACTCACTTATATATGATAAAAATACTAAGTTCATGAGTATATGAAATATTTGTTACTGATGTTGTTACAAGTAACCCTGATATTTTTGAAATACAACTATTGGAGTTTTTTATAACATAATATATAAATAGATATGCACCACGAGTGTCAAAATTATAATTGTAATATGGATAAAAGATCATTATAAAAGTTATTTTTCACTTTGAATCTTTTTAATTTCTTATTTCTAAGTGAATTCGATCAATGTAATATTTTTTCTTGCGTTTTTTAGCTAATAGATAGCATTGAGTGATGTTATCCTTGTAAATATCTTAGTATTTCTATTTTAATTTTTCTTTTATTGATTTACTAGATCAAAGGATTCTAGCGATAATAAAATAAAGTAATTTATGATCACTTTATTGAGGGAATCTTGGGAAAGTAAGACAGTGCTTAGGAACTTCTAGTGTGTGAAAGAGAGTTGCTACTAATAGGTTTAGTCAAGGGATTCCAAGGATAGGAATATAAATCTTTTGATAGGTTATAAAATCATAGATGCCTTACAACATGTTTAAATTTATGGATACCTTAGACTAATTCTATAAATACACCATATACTTTGGTCTAAAAGCATGAATTGAATATATCCCATAAAAGAGTATTTGGTTTGTAAACCAATACTGAGATTTTCATTTTTAAAACTTATGTTTTGTTTATATATGAATCTTTATTGTGTTTTTACCTGTACTAGTAGTTAATATAATACTGGTAGTTTAAATTTCTACTGTGTAAGCACTTTCATTGGTATTTCTTGAAATATGGATTAATTTATTTTTGGTATGTTTTATAGATTTTCATACAATATATTTTTCCACTACAGACACACTTTTTTACTCTGATCTTTTATCTAATTGACTATTTAAAAAATCAGTCAATTTAATACTCATGGAGAGAAAAATTGTAATTTACTTTTTAAACTATAATCTACCCCCACTTGTATTTAAATTTCCATCCAACCTTGGTACCACACTATGGTAGATGTTGGTCCATCAAATTAAGTGGTAACATGTACATTATTTTTTTACTCAATTTATACTAATATATTCTTTCATTCCTAGGAATTTTTCTAGTAATATGAAAATATGAACTCAATAAATAGAGATAAAACTTTTTGTAAAAACTTTTGACGGTAGTATTAAACAAATAAAAATTTATATAAATCTTACAATAATTATCTATGGAATTATTTACCCAAAAATCTTATTATCAGACCTATATTGAAATTTTATATTATTTTGTGTATGGATTGAATTTCAAGATATCATAATCAGATATATTAATGAGAAAGAGAAGTTATATTTAATTTTTAGAATAATATCATTCTTGTATATAATAATAAATTAATAATAGTGATAATATATCACGAAGATGATAAATTGATAAAATATGGAAGTGATTTTTTTCTAACTCGTATCATTTAAAAGATGGAAATAGTCTAAATAAATGATTTTCTAGTGGTAAATGAATATTTGGATGTATTATTTTATGATTATTCTAGTGTTATTGCTAACTAGGAGGTGGAATTCATTGTTGACTTAGTTCCTGATTTTAATAAAATTTCAAAACCATCTTATCAAATAGATCTGGTAGAGCTATTATAATTTAAAAATCATTTATAAGAATCTATTGATAAGGTTTTTATTCATCCTAAAACTTCACATTAGGGTGCTATAATTTTATTTATTAAAAATAAATATGGTTCTATGAGGTTTTTCATTGATTATAGATCACTCAATAATATTATTATTTTGAATAAGTATATATTTCCTCATATTAACTTATTTTATCAGCTCTAGGAAGCTCGGTACTTTACAAATATTGACCTCAAGTCATGATATCATCAGTTGAAGGTAAAGAAAATAGATATTCTTAAGGTTGAATTTTGAATGGGGTATGGCCACTATGAGTTTTTAGTTATGCCTTTTAGGTTAATGAATATATTTTATGAGGAATGGCCACTATGATTTTTTATTTATATATTTTATGAATAGAGTATTCCAAGAATATTTAGAAAAATTTATAATAGTATTTATTGATAATATTCTAAAAAATTTGAGGATCATGAGAATTTTTTTAATTAATTCACTCTTTAATTTAATAAAAAAATAATTTATATGTAAAATTTAGTAAATGTGAGTTTTTATTACAATAAATTTCATTCCTTGGGAACACTCTAACTAAATATGGTATAATAGTGAACCCAAGTCGGCATCAAATGAGAATCAGTTCTACTATATTGGATTCTTTTATAGTGTTTGTTTTATTAACAACCTTAAAATTGTGAGTTGGAGTTTGTGGGATTTTCAGTTCACCATATTAATAATTTCTTGAGGTGTTGGAGTTCTTGATGAAGGGGATGATAGCATCTGGGAATTGGTGCTACTATAAAAGTGAAATGTAAACAGATATTTCCTAATGAATGGTGTGGCAAAATAATTTCATTCAGTACTATTATATGTAGAAGTGGGTTAAATATGTTTGAAGGATATTCGGGGAGTGTCTAATAGTGAGTGTTGGATAGTGTTATGTCAGAAGACCTATCCATGAAAATCCAGTTATTGATATCATGTGAGGACTTTCCCAAGAACGAAGGGAATTAAGATATAGATCCACCATGAAAAGTTTATGATGTAATTATAGGACCAAGAATACCTTTATATATTCATAAAGGAATGTTCTTAGAATTTTTTTAGTGCTTTTGGTAAGTGGCACCAAAAATTGGATTAAAGGAAGTATTTTAAAGCAAGTATAGAGTTGTGTAAACTATATGACTTAAAGACACCACACAAAAAATTGGAAAGGGAATGCCTTTCACCAAAATCAAGTATAATCAAACAAATCATAGTTTCAAAAACATCATGACATGGAGCTATCACTTTTTCAATAAAAGGAAGAATTCTCATGCAAGATGGGGTTGCATGTTAGAAGCTTGAATGAAGGAATCATGAAAAGTTAGAGTTATGTGCAACATAGTTGTTTGAATGAAGATATATTTCATTGATTATGTAAATAGGATTCTCATGAAAAAAAATATCATGATTGGCATGGTGGGATAGTATTTTTATAAAAATTCCAATTCCCTAAAGAGAAAAATAGAGAGAATTAGCATAGCAAGATTCTTGAGAGATAAACGCTTTGAACTCACCAAAGTCAAGTTATATGAATGGATTTATGAAAACCATTTATTTTTATGAGAAAATTACATGAATCACCATGTTTCTAAAATAAACTATGTTATTGAACCTTTTTTTCAAAGGATATATTAAATAAAAATAAATACAATTAAAATATTCTTGTGTAGGGACTTACAAGGACAAACTTTCATGAAAGAAATAGTTTCATGAAATTGATGAGTTTCATGGATGTGAAAAGTTTCATGAAAGTAAGTGTTGGACATTCTACATAAGTGAAAAATATATAAATTTATTGGCACTCATTGCAAACATTTCTAATAAAATAAGTTATTCTTTGAAGACTAAAGATCATCATGGAAAGTAGAGTTACTATTGTGGAAGAGTTCATAGCTAGTCTGTGAAAAATTAGTGTGAAGACCTATGGGAACCTATTAGTGTAACAACATAAAGATAAAGAAATCTTTCTTAATCTTATGTTCCAAAGAGATTTCCCTCTGATAGTAGTGAACAATAGAAGAGGGAAAAGGGAGAAAATTTTGGGGGAAGTGAGCTGACACTAAATCTTTTAAAGGGAGTGGCCATGGGAATAGGATTGACCTAGCCTAAACCCATCACTGAATGATATTTATTGGATTCTGGTACTTTGACACATTTTCATTATATACTCCTTAGATTATTCTAGTGCTGGTGAACCAAGTACAATTTTTGTGTTTTGTGTGAATTCTTTACTTACACTCTATGGGATAAAAATAGGTGTATGTGTGTTAAGTAATCATTGATCTTATCTGATTAAGGCTAAGATAAACATCATTAATCATATAACCAACAAAAGGAGAACACAATAATGTCCCTACCAAAAGAGAGTTCAAGACCATTTAAGGAAATGAGAGTTTTAGATTTTAATGTGGAAACATGAATGATTTTCATACATTGATTCACCCACCAAGTCATGAAATATCCCAATAAATACCCTTGTGGGGACAATCACTACGGGAAAAAACGATTATTGCGACGGGGTATTTGCAACGGGTCTTATTCCCGTCACAACAACTCCAATGAAAAGGGTTTTTGTGACCGGAATATATTCCCGTCGCAAATGGTCAGTTATTTGCGACGGAAATACAGGGCCCGTCGCAATTGCAATGGCGCAGTTTGAGTGCCAAAACGCGGGAAGGATATTTGTGACGGGTAGAAGGCTACCCGTCGCAATTACCCAGCAGTGGTAAATAGTGTTTGCGACGGGGAAATTTCCCCGTCGCAAACAAGTATTCACCCGGTCTTATTTGCAACGGGTCCCGTCGCAAATACCCCGCAGTGGTAAATACGGTTTTGCAACGGGACTATGTACCCGTCGCAACAGATAATCCAACGGGAGGTATTTGTGACGGGACCCGTCGCAAATACTGGCGGCGGTAAAAATGAATTTGCGACGGGGATATCCTCCTGTCGCAAATATCGGCGGAGGTAAATAGTAATTTGCGACGGGGATATCCGCCAGTCACTAATGGTGTGGCATTAGCGACGGGCCCGTCGCAACAACCCTGTTACCCGCTGCTCGTAATTAATGCGGGTGAAGGTATTTGCGACGGGCCCCATCGTGAATACTAGCAGTGGTAAATAGAAATTTGCAACGGGGATAGCCGCCCATCGCTAATGGTGGCTATTTGCGACGGGCTCGTCGCAAAAGGCCTTTTACCCGCCGCCTCTATTTAATGCGAGCGAAGGCATTTGCAACGGTATCCCGTCGCAATACCTCGTATTTGCGAAAAGTGACCATCGCAAATGCGACCGTCGCAAATAATCTAACCTATATATACACCCCATCCATTTTTTTCATAACATTCAGATCTCCATTCTTCTCTCTCTCTCATTTCCATATCTGAGCAGATTTTTTTTTGTTTTAATTTTTTCTTTAGAGAAGAGAAAGGAAGGAGTTAGAAGGTGCATATTATTAAAGGTATTTATATTTTTTTTAATTGTTAAATTATTTTCAATTGTTAATTTTATTTTTAATTGTTAATTTTTTTTTAATAGAATGTTTAGCTATATAGTATAATTAGTTTATGTGCTTGTACCAAATAATCCTTGTCTGGATACGAACAAGTAGAGGCGGCTCTGGCACAGATGTACCTAGGAGTGAAAACTCTGACAAGGTGTTTCGAGCTTGACTCGGGGTAACCTGGTACATGACAACGGGCCTTGTTGTACTCTTGGTTTGACACTCCCAGGGGATGTTTTGGTAATAATTAGAAATAAATATATAATTATCAAATAATTAAGAAATAATTATATTTAATTAAAATAATTATCAAATAATTATGAAATAATTAGATTTAATTGATTAGAAATAATTAGGAAACAATTAAAATAATTAGGAAACAATTAGATTTAATTAGGAAACAATTAGTATAATTAGGAAACAATTAGTATAATTAGGAAACAATTAGTATAATTAGGAAACAATTAGTATAATTTGGAAATAATTAGATTTAATTAGGAAACAATTAGTATAATTAGGAAATGTGATTGACCTCTCATCAACATCAATTTTCTTTTCATTTGTGTGTTGAGGCTTGACAGGAAACTTCTCTCTCCACATGTAATATCTGCTTTTACTGTCAAAATTATCAACCTCCTCGCCAATATAGAGGTGAAGAGGTTTATAATTTTGACAGTAAAAGCACATATTACATGTGGAGGTAGAAGTTTCATGTCAACCTCAACACACAAATGAAAAGAAAATTGAGGTAGATGAGCGGTCAATTACGTTTGTTTTTCTATTCATTGATTGATTAACCACCCGACGTATATACATATCTTCGCATTTATAATTAATAACATAATTAGTAACATAATTAGTAACATAATTAGTAACATAATTAGTAACATAATTAGTAACATAATTAGTAATATAATTAGTAACATAAATAGTAACATAATATAAAATATTATATTACTCTAATATTAATAGTTAAATAATACTTATAATATAATTATTTTATTATTATATGTTTAATATTTATAAAAAAATATTGATATTATTAAAATTATAAAAAATTTATAAAATATTACAATTATCAATATTTTCAACAAGTTTTGCTTTCTTCTTAACAGTTCAAATCTTAAAGGGTCGCCAATTTTCAGGTCATGCCCAATAAAAAGTTTGCGTCAACCGTGTCCAATGTAAACTCTATAATTGTTCTTGCTTGGTTGATCACCTCACAGGTAGCATTGCAATAGGACAACCCAAGTCATGTCTTTCTCATTACTTGTGGCGTCCTATTGTAACACTACTTGCGAGATGATCAACCATGTAAGGACAATTATAGAGTTTAAATTGGACAAGGTTGACCCAAACTTTTTATTGGGCATGACCTAAAAATTGGCGACCCTTTAAGATTTGAACATGTTAAGAATAAAGAAAAATCTGCTGGAAATATTGAGATTTGTAATAATTAGTAATAATTATTAATAAAATTAATCAAAAATCAAATAAATTCAAGTACATGGTTATAAATTGGCACAATTTCCAATGGATTGATGACTACCTTTTGTTCAACGTCTCATATCTTTACTACTTTCTCCCACTAAAATCAGTATGAAAAATGTGCTCTAACGTATGTTAGAGCAAGTTTTTCATACTGATTTCAGTCGTGAGAAAGTTAAAAAGAGATGAGACATCAGACAAATCAGAATAATTAGTAATATAATCTTCACAACGATGATTACAAAATTTAATTTCATTATTCAAGCATATTTCATTTTGCCAAGTATTGCTAAGTATTGCTAAATTAATAATAATTAGTGGGGATGATTACAAACTAACTGTGTCGCCTATAATTATTGGTAATTATTAATAAATAACTGTAATTATGTATCTTCTTTTTTTAGAATATTGTTTCTTATATCAAAATATTTAACAATAGTAATGGTTTTAAATTTTGTAGAAACATATATATGAATATGGAACAAGGAAATCGACATCAATCATTATTAGATGATCGTGCTTGGATAAATCAGCGCAGAAATACAAATGGTTCTAGTTTAAATCCTGTATATGTTGATGGTGTTGAAGCTTTCTTATCATTTACATCATCAAACCCAGAATTTGTTTCAGAAGGGACAATTAAGTGTACTTGTAAAAAATATGCTCTGAGAAAGTTTGAGACATTTGACATCATTGGGAAACATCTCTTGCGTTATGGTTTTCAATCAGATTATATTTTTTGGTATCAACACAGTGAAAGTAGTTCCAAAGAAGATACTAATAATTTGATTTCAGATCCATCATGGTTTCAGAATTTAGTACATGATGTTGTAGGGTCATCCGTTCAACAAACAGAAATTGAGGATGATGTTGATTTACCTCCCGAGTTGGCACCATCTGAATTTGCTGAGTTGTTCAGGTCTGCTGAGGATGCATTATATCCTGGTTGCAAGATAAGCAAATTAGAAGCAGTTGCAAAATTTATGGCTATTAAATCAGTTAATGGAATGTCAAATAAATATTTTGATCAGATATTTTCTTTCGTTAAAGCATTGTTACCTGAAGGAAATGTGTTGCTTGCTAATTATTATGAGAGCAAAAGACTCGTTCGTAATTTAGGCCTTAGTTATCAAAAGATCCATGCATGTTCAAACGATTTCATCTTATATTCTGGTGAAAATGAGTCGTTTGATATTTGTCCCACATGTGGAAAATTGAGGTATAAAGAAGCTTAATCAGGGAAGTCTGGATTGATTCCTGTAAAATAGTTGAGATATTTCCCGCTTACACCTAGGTTGCAGCGTTTATTTATGTCTCAGAATACAGCGAAAATGATGTCATGGCACAAAACCAATATTTCAAATGGTAAAATCTTGGTTCATCCATCTGATGGAGATTCATGGAAACATTTTGATCAATTGCATCCGTATTTTTCTTTAGAATCCCAGAACGTGCGATTGGGTCTTTCTACTGACGGTTTTTGTCCATTTGGATCTTTTGTTAGTTAGTATTTCTGTTGGCATGTCTTTATAACTCCGTACAATTTGCCTCCATGGATGTTGATGAAAGAGCCTTATAGCTTTTTGACATTATTAACCCCAGGACATCTGAAAAAGAATATTGATGTTTATTTGAAACCACTGATTGATGAGTTAAATTTATTGCGGAGTCATGGTGTTGGTACATATGATGCTGCTGCGAAATAGAATTTTGTGATGAAATCTACTTTGATGTGGACAATTAGTGACTTCCCAACATATGGAATGTTATCTGGCTGGAGTACACATGGTCCAAAATCACGTCTTTACTGTATGGGAGACAACAAAGCATTTATGCTCGTGAATGGAAAAAAACCTTGCTATTTTGGCTATCATCGCAGATTTCTTCCAATCGATCATCCTTTTCGGAGGAATAAAACTCATTTCAGAAAAGGTATAATTGAAAGAGATGAACCTCCAAAAATGATCTCAGGTACAGAGTTACAATCAGTTGTATTTTCATTACCTTCCATCACTTTTGGACCAACAATAAACCAACAGAAAATTCATGGTTTTGGGAAAGAACACAATTGGAAAAAATGGAGCATTTTTTAGAATCTTCCATATTGGTCTGATTTGTTGGTCCGATACATGTTGGATGTCATGCATATTGAGAAGAACTATTTTGATAATTTATTTCATACAGTTTTGGATACACCGGGTAAAACCAAAGATAATGTAAAGGCACGATTAGATCTTGCCCAAATTTGCAGGTGAAAAGAACTTGAATTATTTGAAAATGTCAGATCACAGAGATTAATGAAGCCAAAAGTAGCTTATACACTGAACAAAGAGAGTCACTTATTATTTTGTCAGTGGATTGCAGATTTGAGACTTCCAGATGGCTATGCTTCCAACTTGGGAAGATGTGTTAAAATTGGTCATATTACCGGATTAAAAAGTCATGACTGTCATGTTATAATGGAAATGATTATTCCTATTGGATTAAGAGGTTTGTTGAATTCTAATATTTTGGATTCGATAACAAATATATCATATTTTTTCTGAGACATGTGTGTGGCGACAAAAGACTACGATACACTAAGAAAACTGGAAGAAGCTGTTGTTGTAATTATATGCAAATTGGAAAAAAAAATTCCGCCGGCTTTCTTTGACTCGATGGAACATTTGATATTACATTTTCCACATGAAGCAAAATGTGGAGGTCCGGTTCAGTTTCGATGGATGTACCCATTTGAGAGATGCATGCAGAAATTGAAGAAAAAAGTCTGTAACAAAGCATCAGTTGAAGGCTAAATTGCTGAAGCTTATTTGCAAGAAGAAATTGCTTTATTTTGCTCTCATTATTTTGAATCTAAATATCCCTCAAAATTTAACCGCATGGGCCGGAACGAGGGGAACGTTGATGATGATATGAACAATCAATTATCAGTTTTCAATCAACCCGAACTTGGCTTTGGTGGAGTTCATGATAGATGACTTTCGGATGATGAACATCATAGAGCTCATACATATGTTCTACTCAACTATGAAGAAATGTCACCAATTGTACAGTGAGTGCTCTTATCCCTTATTCTATAGATTCTGTTATAGTAAATTAATCATATTTTATTTTTAGGTTATATGATGATCATATCAAGAAACAATTTCCATAAATTACAGCAACTGGCTTAGAAGAATGTCGGCAAAAAAAATTTGCCTACTGGTTTCAAAAACTGGTAACATACATTCTTTTTTGGTTTTACATATAAAATTAATTTATTACTTGTAATAGTGATAAATGTTTTACAAATTTTTAGGTATTTGTACATGCTGATAAGATTGATAGTCGATTGCGTATTTTGAGTAGCCTACCATCCAAAATGGTTAAATCTTATAATGCATATGTGGTGAATGGTTATCGTTTTCATACACGTGCATATGGGGAATCAATGAAAACAATGAATAGTGGTGTTTGTTTGAAGGGATCACATCATAGAGATATTGAAGTTGAATTTTACGGCATGCTTGAAGAAATTATGGAACTGTGTTATTTGGGACAGAATTATGTAACAATGTTTAAATGTCGATGACTGGATACTGAGAGAGGCCTGCGTATTCATCCGACTCATGGAATTGTTGATATTAAACATAAAAGTCTTCTTGAATTAAATGAACCATTTTTATTGGCTCATCAGGCACATCAAATTTATTATGTAAAATATTGTGCTACTGCAAAAGAGTTGGATGATTGGTGGAGTATAATAAAAGTTAAATCTCGATAAAATCAGTTTACTCAAACTGAATGTGGTTCCGCTGAAGTGCAAGGAAATGAAATTTTCCAGTACACTCCTCAAAACACGTTTTTTTTACAAAGAGACATGAATATTGAGGATGACACCCCACAGTTAAGGGTCGATGGTGACGATGTTGTCAATGATGTTACATCTGAATTTGAAATGATAAGAGATGATGATAGTGAAACTAATATGGAAATTTATGATGTTGATGAGGAAGATGAAGACATTGACATTGAAAACTATGAAGATGATGATGAAGATGAACATTGACACAGTAAAATGATGGTTTGAATCATAACAAATATATATCTATACATAATAGTTAATTTCAACTATTTTCTAATAACAATCATTTCATGTTTCAAATGGACTCGGAAACGTTTCGTCAGTTGCTGGTGGTTGATCTACCTATGGATGATGAGGTTCTTGATTCATCTGACCCTCAGGCTGTTGGCACTACAGGGAGCACTCGGAGGGGGCGTGGTCTTGCCAGACTGATGATTCCAGATCCTATCCCAGAGTGACGTCCACCTCTTGGATTCAATGCGCACACACGGTGGTATGGTAACCTGTGTATTTTAGTTATCTTTCATTATAATTTATTAATATTATAATTGTTTTATTATTTGTTCTTTTTCCACAGTTTTACGCATATAACTATTGAACAGGGGAGCGCTATCTTGCACAATTATTTTTCTCATCCCTGGCTCACATGGGATCAGATTCCCGCTGATGTGCAGGCCGCCATGTTCGATCATTGGCTGGTACGTAATTAAATATTATTTATTTTGAAATTTAATTCATTAATAACTTTATATTAGGGTTTATGGTATCCCATCGACGAGAGCATGAGTGCCACTATCCACGCGGCATGGGTGGTGTCTATGTGTGACCATTTCCGTCAGGTTTTGCATAATTTGAGAAAGCCGGCTGTGAAGAAAGCCAGAGTGACAGAATTTGATGTGTCCTGTAGAGCCCACCGACCAGAGTACATTTCATCTCACGTTTGGGATGGATTATGTACACACTGGTTGGGTGGTGGGTTTCAGAGGAGATCTGCATTAGGTCGACAGAATCGGGGGAGACAAGAGGTGACGCATCGAGCCGATAGTCGTACATTCAGTGCGCATAGAGAGTGTCTGGTAAGTACTTTTTTTAATATTTTATATAACATTAAATATAAACATTTTATTTTATATTCATATAGGAAGCCGAGCAGCCCAATATTTCGGCGTACGACGTTTATCAAAGGATGTACACTGACCCGACTACTGGAGAGATTAGAGGTGACCGTCAGCGTCAGATTGTGGTTAGTATTATTTTCTTTTCAGTTTGCAAATTAAATGCATATAATCATTTCATTATATTAATTTCTAATTGAAACTTAAGGAGTCATATGAGGCTGCGACCTCTCAGACACAGGCTGAGAGTCAAGACAAGACGGGTGATCAGACTAGTGCCCACCATTTTGATAAGATGGCATGGATGCAGGCGACCCAATATGGATTCGAAAAGGGATGAGTAGTTGGTATTGGCTCTCATTTGACTCCTGCAGCTTATTATGGTACTGCTGCGATGTCGGTGTCCAGCTCGAGAGGAGCTAATGGAGAGACATCATCTTCTGCCTCACAGTATCAGGAGCAACTGCGTGCTCAGAGTCATCTTATAGAGGATTTCCGTTAGGGGCTGGAGCAGATTCGTCAGCAGCAAGATGAGGAGATGCGTCGATGGCAGGAGTAGATGCGTCAGCAGCAGGATGAGGAGAGACGTTGATTTGAGGAGAAATATCAGGAGTATATGGAGTATATGCGTCGTCTGACTCATAGTTTAGGGATGGAGTTTCCTCCACCACCTCGTCCAGGCCCTCCAGGTCCTCCAGATTATCCACCCCCAGTGATTTTATTAGATGTAATAAACATTTGAGTTCGTAGTTTATTGTCATATTAACTATTTACAATTCCTCTTTCATATTGGTACGAATATTACGTGATTTAATTTGTTTTTATTTTTTTAATATATTATTACTTATTAGTATTATTTTTAATGTCTGCTTATTTTAGTAATATTACTTTTAATATTTTATATTTATTGTTAATATTGAAAAGTTTATAATTTTATAATTTTATTAATATTAATAATATTAATATTATTTTTTCATAAATATGTATGTTTATTTTAATAATATTATTATTATATTAATTTTTTATATTAATAATATTAGTACTATTATTATTATTTTTTGATATTAATATTTCATAATATATAATATTAAATTATTTATATTCATATTATTATTATTTTTTGATATTAATATTTTATAATTATATTATATATATATTTTATTATTAATATTATAATAATATAATTTATTTATATTATTAATATTAATATTATTATTATATAGATATTTTAATAATATTAATATTATATTAATTTTTTATATTATTAATATTAGTATTATTATATTATATTATTTATATTCATATTATTATTATTATATATTAATATTTCATAATTATATTTTATAAATTTTTTTTATTTAAATTATAATAATATAATTTTTTTATATTATTAATATTATTATTATTTTTATATAATATTATACGATTTGTTTTAATTATTTTATTTTTTTTATTTTTTTTAATATTTGCGACGGCTACATTTGCGACGGGAAGTCCCGTCATAAATGTTTTTTACAGTACCATTTGTGACGGGATGAATACTCGTCGGGAAAACCTTTCTACGATGGTCCGTCGCAAATACTTTCGTCGCAAGTATTTTTTTAAATTTTGCATTTGCGACGGGATTCTGACCCGTCGCAACTAATATATCTGCGACGACCCGTCGCAAATACCTTTTTTTATATATAAACGAAAACTTATTTGCGACGGGGGACAAATACTGTCGCAAATAATTTTTTTGCGATGGGACAGCCGCAAAAACACATATTTGCGACGCCGTTTTCGGCAACGGGCGATTTGTGACGGAGCCCCGTCGCAAAAGACCTTTTGTGACGGGATCCCGTCGCAAATCGCCCGTCGCAAATATTCAGTTTTCCTATAGTGAATAATTGGTATCAGATCATAGGCTTACCATGTAGGACTTTTTTTGTTCTGAATTTATTTGATCATTTTTTGGGATTTGAATTATATTATGCCTCTATAAAATGGGTTAGGGAAATATTGGGAAGAAGAAATAAAACTTAAAATTAATTCCATTTGGTGGAATAGTTTTTAGGAAAAGTGAGATTCAGGTAAAGTACTTAAATATTTATCAAAATAAATTTATGAATGAATATAATTTTGTATCTATTTATTCATGCAATGATGTGGTGGGGTTAGTCAAGGATATTTATTTTCCATGAAAAATTGGGTCTTCAATGGTGATAATATCCTAAGGAATGGAAAAGTGTAAGTCATCCACACATCAGAGAAACTAGATGAGGGAATGAAATAAGAAAACATAGATCTAATAAAGAATAATCACTATCAATAAAACCGTTTTTAAGTGTTAAATATTGATATTGAAAAATTAAATAGAATAAATGAGATATTGATTAATGTTGTTACCAATCTTGAGGAAAATAAAGATACACGAACCAAGTAATTAGAGGATATTTCTTCCAAAGTGTATACGAATAAATCTGGTACCAATGAGAAGTACCTCGACTTAAGATAAATTCAAAAAATAAAGGATAATAAGGATGAACTTTTTGCACGCATGGTATAGTTGGTCAAGAAGAATCAAAGGTTGGATCAAGTTAAGGTGACCCAGAATGATGACATTGTGAAAACAGGTGAACAATCAAAGTGACTTTCTTAAAGAAATTGCACATGAAGTGGAAAAAATAACTATATAGAAGGAGATGAAATATAGTATTATACCTCTACAATCGCAAATTTAAGAGAGTTTAAAATCAAGATTGAAATCTAGCTCAAGTTTGAAGGTGATTACTGTCAAATTGAAGAAGAAGAATAATGGGAAGATCATGGAGCTTAAGAAGAGATTGAAAACCTCTAGTTAAAAGGAGAAGATATCTCCCATGGAAATATCAATAAGTGGACTCTATAAATGTGAAAATTAGGAGCCAAAAATTAGAATATTTTTTCCAAATATGAAAGTGATAAATAACAAAATAAGGTAGCTATGAAGTAAAACTATTATGAAATCATGGAATATACCATGATTATATGACTAGAATTCCAAGGGATTAAGGTAAAAAGAACTACTACAATAACAAATCAACTAAATCATGACTATACGAGGTATGTTTTAATAGGATATGCTTTATCTATTCTAACCACGGTCATATTGATATAAATTTAAATTATAAGGTAACTAAAGGTGTCATAAGTAATTCCTTTAATCATATGATTAATGGGAAGAAAGTTATCAATAAAAGAAAGTATGTTAATCTAGAAAATAGATTTATTGAATTGGAGAAAATTAATGGATCTCAATGAAAGGTGCACCAAGCACTAGCATATGTTTACTCATTATATCCCTCATTAAGATAATAAAAACAAATTGGGAGGGAAAAGAATGAAGTTTCTCTAGTTGTGATAAGGATAGATTATTTTATAAAGGAAGATACACCAAGGAATAAACCATCTAAGGTGAATTTATTTCCTATTAAAGAAAGAAAAAATGAGGTATGCCTAAGAAGTTTCTCAAAATAAACCACATGGAAAGAAATAAAGAGAACCATTGGATTTACTATGAAAAGGGAAAACAATTGACGGAAGAGGAGTTATAAATCTTCAATTGAACAAAAGAATTATCATAAATAAAAGAATAATATTTTTAAAAATAAGATGATTCTAAATTTTTCTTATATGAAAGAAGTATGTTGAATCAAGGAATGGGTTATGAAAGCAAATGAATCATGCAAGGATAAGTAATGAGGCAAGGATATTTTGAGAAGAAAAGTTTGATTGATGATGTTTCAGAAGATCCTTGTCAGTAAAAGTACCCAAGGAATAAAATCTTATGATTTAGGATATGAATAAAAGAAAATATATGATCTGAAAAAGGATAATTCCAAATAAAACATGTAAAATAACGTTTTTGTATGTGGTGTCACTCAAAGGAGATCCACTAGCAAGGAACTGAAGAATATTACCACAAAGAAAAATCTAGGAGAATATGAGGTTATGCAATTTCTTTCTTGAAATCTGATAAAGTGGGAAGGAAAGCTAAAATATTAATGATAGAAAAATATGACCGATGACATTTCTCAAATAGAGAAAAAATAGAGAGATCCCCTCTCCCTGTGTGTTTAAATTCCATTAACTATTATTGAAGTGTTTTAGATTTGGGGGGAGATATTATCCATGGGTAAGTTGCATCAAAATATGTAATGTGATGTTTTGGCATGCTCTAGAGTTCCAACTTATAATTAAATTAGTAAAATTATAAATCTTACTAAATCCAAAATTATAATACATGAGAATAAAAAAATCATTGAAGTGATAAAAAGTAGTTGAAATGTTAGAATTATGATCTGAATGTTGATATTGAAATTAATATCAAATTGTATCAAGGTCTAGTATTGGTGTCAAGATTACCTGATTATTCTTAAATCAAACCTTGAATATGGAATAACTGAGAAGTAGTAATAAAATGGGCTTTAATGGTTTTTTGTCTAACATGTGATATCATCTGACTATTCTTAGGATATCAAAATTTTCTTTGGATAGAAAACTATCATATTGAGTATCAATGTTATATTTGGTTATGGAGCTGAGAAAGTAAGGGGTAGTATTAAAATAAGATATGTCATATGGAATCCACAACAACCAAGTAAAGACACTCAATGGATGAGATAAGAAATCATTTATCAAGTAAGGTTTAGGGAGTGATCTTAGGAGATAACTACTATTCAAAAAATAGTATCATTCATCATGTTGGTATCTATGATAATTGGTATTAGTTTCAATGATTTGTATCAGTTTGGTGTATAAATATAATTGTCAAAGAAGAAATATAGAAGAGTTCTATTATATAAGTTAAAGTTCTATGGATATTTAAGATGTAAATAAGTGACTGAAATGTAAAATGATGGTGTTATTAACAATATATATTGTTTTTTTACATCAAGTTTTGTCTCATTAGGCTTAGAGGTTTTTATGGATCTTTTCTAAGTAGTAAGTCAACCCACTGATAATCATTTTGAATGTAGCTACAGTTGAAATATTTTTTTTGATCTTGAGAGTGTGATCAAACCTACAGTCAATGAGGGAGAAATGATGCAAGAGGAAAATAAATGTTTTGGTCCAAACATGTGGGCTTAACAAGTGAATAATGTGTGGGATTTTCATATCACGAGGGGATATTATTCTCTCTTTATCAGATGCAATGACCATGTTGATGTGGGGGGAGATCAATACCCCTATGCACATCATTGATAAAGGATACAATTTTCAATAAAATAATTCAAGGTATAAATGGTATCAAAGAAGTAGATATTGTTTTTATTGACATAAATAATATTAAGGTAATGATAATGGTACTAAATGTGAAATCCATATTTCCCAAGGTACATGTTTTCTAGAGATTCTATATTTGGTACATGTAGTGCAAGGTATTCTTTGGATTTGAGGTAAAAGGGAGAGTATGAAGTATCATTAATTTGAGCACTATACTTACTCTTAAATAGGGAGTAGGGGTATGGGGAGTAGGAATAATCATGGAAAATGAAGAAGCTTTAAATTCATGATAATGTTCTCAAAAAACCCAAAGGGAGAGATTGTTGGAATCCAATGAGAATTAGTGCCACTATGTTGGATTCATTGAAATTTTTGGTTTAATTTATATCCTTGACATGGTGAGTTGGAGTTTGTTGGATTTTATTCACCATATAAATAATTTCTTAAGGTGTTAGAGTTTCCTATGAAGAAAATGACAGCATTCAATATGGAAATTAGTACTACTGTGTAAGTGAACTATAAATATAGATTTAATGAAAAATAGTGTGAGCCCTGAATTTATATCATTACTATTATATGCGTAAGCTAGTTGAAGTTATATAGATGATATTTGGGGAGTATCTAATATAAATTATTATATTGTTCAATGATTGAAGACTAGTCTTTGATAATCTAGTTGTTGACACCATGTGAGGAATTTCCCAAGAGTGAGAATTAAGATTGAGATTCATCATACAGAGTCTTTGATAGATTTCCAAGACAAATAAGATCTTTATATAATCATAAAGTAATGGTCCTGGAAGTGGTTGAGTTCTTTCAGAAAAATTAGTGGAAAATTATAAAAAATGAAGGATTTTCACTCAAGTATGTAGTTGTATAAACTTGACGGCTTGGATCTATTTCATTGAAATTTGGAAAAGAAAGGAGTTGTTCACACCCCAACATTGATTTAATCTATAATTTTGTTTAATTTTTTATTCTGGTTGGTTTCTCTTTTTTATGAGTGGGTTTTTTCTTGAAATTTTAGAGTTTTTGGAGGAGTAGTGCATGTCACTTGGTAAGTACTAAATGTGCGACAGCTGTGCGATGGGCCTGTAGTTTTAATAAATCCAAAACAAATGGTTGGAATAGGTTTTTTCAAACTACATAATTTTACAATATATAACACTCTAGTTTCCAAGTAGAGGGCATATGGTTGGTGCATGGTTTGGCCAATCATAGAGAAAAATCATGTAGATTGCACATATTCAACAAAAATGGATTTTTACTCTTTTTCCCTCACTCATTTTAACCCAAATTACACCCTTATCCCTTAATTTGGCTTTACACACACAAGGATACCTCCCCATTGGTTCCTTCTCCTTACAAGGATTTCTATAATGGTTTTATTCAAGGTTTAAGTCCAGATCTCTAAGTTAATATCTCCTCTTTTTTTATTTCCTCTATTTTCTCTCTTTTCTTCTAACCCAAACTTGGTCTAGTGACATAGGGTTATCTTTAACTCAATTTTAATTATTTTTCCTTCTATTTTTATTTTCTCTTGGTTATATATGGTTCTTGTGGCTTGATTGTGGTGGATTCATGCCACCATTTGTAAAGGTGACAAGATTCAAGGTAGGCAATCCCTTTCATAACTCTTTAATTATAAAACTATGATATACCATGGTTTAAATGCATTTTTTACATGTTCTGATAATGATAGTAATTATAATTTGTGGATTTTTTGAAGATCAGTTGTTCCTCTTTGGTTCTCATCAAATTCCCCTGAGATTTCCTTTTTTCAAAATATAAGGCTTATTTTTAAAATTCTTGTTTACTATGGGTTTGAATAAATGTTTGGTTGAATCTTTGAAATTAATGGTGAATTTATAAAGGGTTTTTTAGATTTATAACCATGTCTTATGACTCGGCTTTGTAATAAAGTATCATGAGGTATGATTAGAACTTCAAAAAAGATTTCTAAAAAAAACCCTTTAAATCATTCCCCTTTATGTTATGAAAAACGAATTTTTTAATGTTATCAATGAGGTAATGTATGTTGAAGGGGATTATGTTTTGTATAAACATTATTGATGGAATTATGTTTGTTTCTTACAAGTTCATCAAATATAAGGGTGTGAATTTTTTTGCATTATATTATAAATATTGTTATGTGTTAATGATTGAACTCACATACACATTACATTCCATGAGAAACCAGGGGTAGCTAGGTGGGAAGCCTTAAGGAACATCACTACGGGAAAAAACGATTATTGCAACGGGGTATTTGCGACGGGCTTTATTCCCATCGCAAAAACTCCGAAGAAAAGCGTATTTGTGACGGGAATATATTCCCGTCACAAATAGTCAGTTATTTGCGATGATGATATAGCACTCATCACAATAGATATGGCGCGGTTTGCGCGCCAAAACGCGGGAAGCCTATTTGCGATGGTCGCCTTCTACCCGTAGCAACTACCCGACGGTGGTAAATACTATTTGCGACGGGTAATTGTCTCGTCACAAAAAAATATTCAGCAGGTGTTATTTGTGATGGGGCCCGTTGCCAATACCGGCAGTGGTAAATAGGAATTTGCAATGGGGATATTCGTTCGTCTCTAATAGTAGGTCGGTAGGTAGCTATTTGCGACGAGCCCGTCGCAAAAACCCTTTTAACCACCGCCCGTAATAAATGCAAGCGAAGGTATTTGCGACGGGCCCTGTCTCCAATACCGGTGGCAGTAAATAGGAATTTGCGATGGGGATATCCGCCCATCGCTAATAGTATGTCGGCAGACAGCTATTTGCGACGGGCCCGTCGCAAAAACCCTTTTAACCGCCGCCCGTAATTAATGTGGGCGAAGGTATGTGCGACGGGATACCGTCGCAGATACTAGTATTTGCGACGGGATCCCGTCGCAAATAAGACCATCGCAAATATTCTAACCTATATCTACCCCCAATCCGTTTTTTTAATCATTCAGATCTCTCTTCCTCTCTCTCTTTAACTTCCTATTCTAAGTAGAAAATTTCTTTCATTTTAATTTTTTCTTATGAGAAGAGGAGAGAAGAAGTTAGGAGGTGCAAACTGCTTCAAAATATCGAAGGTATTTATATTTTTTTTAATTGTTAAATTATTTTTAATTGTTAAATTATTTTTAATTGTTAATTTTATTTTTAATTGTTAATTTTAATTTTTCTAATAGAATTTTTAGTAGCTATATAGTATAATTAGATTAAGTTGTTGAACCAAATAATCCTTGTCTGGATACGAACAAGTAGAGGCGGCTCTGACACAGATATACCTAGGAGTGAAAACTCTGACAAGGTGTTTCGAGCTTGACTCGGGGTAACCTGGTACACGACAACAGGTCTTGCTACACTCTTGGTTTGACACTCCCGGAGGATGTTTTGGTAATAATTAGAAATAAATATATTTAACTAGAAATAATTAGAAATAGTTATATTTAATTAAGAATAATTATATAATTATCAAATAATTATTAAATAATTAGATTTAATTAAAATAATCATCAAATAATTAGAAAATAATTAGATTTAATAGATTAGAAATAATTAGAATAATTAAAATAATTAGGAAACAATTAAAATAATTATGAAACAATTAAAATAATTAAGAAACAATTAAAAATAAATAATTAAAAATAATTTGGAAATAATTAAAAAAAATTAGGAAACAATTAAAAATAAAAAATAAAAAATAATTAAGAAACAATTAAAAATAAAAAATTAAAAAAAATTAGGAAACAATTAAAAATAAACAATTAAAAATAAAATAATTAGGAAACAATTAAAAATAATTAGGAAACAATTAAAAATAATTAGGAAACAATTAAAAATAATTGGAAAATTTTTAAAAATAATTAGAAAATAATTAAAAATAATTATGAAACAATTAAAAATAATTAGAAAATAATTAAAAATAATTAGGAAACAATTAAAATAATTATGAAATAATTAAAATAATTAGGAAACAATTAAAAATAATTAGGAAACAATTAAAAATAATTAGGAAACAATTAAAAATAATTAGGAAACAATTAAAAATAATTAGTAAACAATTAAAAATAATTAGAAAACAATTCAAAATAATTAGAAGAGAATTAAAAATAATTAAGAAACAATTAATAATAATTAAGAATTAAAAATAATTAGAAAAAAATTAAAAATAATTAGGAAACAATTAAAAATAATTAGGAAACAATTAAAAATAATTAGAAAATAATTAAAAATAATTAGGAAACAATTAAAAATAATTAGGAAACAATTAAAAATAAATAGGAAACAACTAAAAATAATTAGGAAACAATTAAAAATAATTAGGAAACAATTAAAAATAATTAGGAAACAATTAAAAATAATTAGGAAACAACTAAAAATAAGGAAACAATTAAAAATAATCAGGAAAAAATTAAAAATAATTAAGAAACAATTAAAAAAAATTAAGAAACAATTAAAAATAAAATAATTGGCAAACAATTAAAAATAAAATAATTAGGAAATAATTAAAAATAAATTAATTAAGAAACAATTAAAAATAAAATAATTAGGAAATAATTAAAAATAAAATAATTAGGAAACAATTAAAAATAAAATAATTAGGAAACAATTAAAAATAAAATAATTAAAAAACAATTAAAAATAAAATAATTAGAAAACAATTAAAAATAAAATAATTAGGAATCAATTAAAAATAATTAGGAAAATTAGCAAGCGTGATTAACTGCTCATCTGCCTCAATTTTCTTTTCATTTTTTTGTTGAGGCTGAACATAAAGCTTTTACCTCCACATGTAATATTTGCTTTTACTATCAAAATTATCAACCTTCTCACCAGCATAGAGGTGAGGAGGTTTATAATTTTGACAGTAAAAGCAAATATTACATGTGGAGGTAGAAGTTTCTTGTCAACCTCAACACACAAATGAAAAGAAAATTGAGGTAGATGAGCGGTCAATCACGTTTGTTTTTCTATTAAATGATTGATTAACCACCCAACCTATAAGCATATCTTCACATTACTAATTAGTAACATAATTAGTAATATAATTTGTAACATAAATAGTAAAATAATATAAAATATTATATTACTCTAATATTAATAATTAAATAATACTAATAATATAATTATTTTATTATTATATGTTTAATATTTATAAAAAAATATTAATATTATTAAAATTATAAAATATTTATAAAATATTACAATTATCAATATTTTCAACAAGTTTTGCTCTATTCTTAACATGTTCAAATCTTAAAGGGTCGCTAATTTTCAGGTCATGCCCAATAAAAAGTTTGTGTCAACCGTGTCCAATGTAAACTCTATAATTGTTCTTTCTTGGTTGATCACCTCGCAAGTAGCGTTGCAATAGGACAACCCAATTCATGTCTTTCTCATATATTAGAATTATATCACATGACTTTTTACATAGACCATTCTTTCTTGAAAAATTAATGGAAAGATACTGAAGTTCTCTTAATTTTTCAAGGAAGAATGATCTATGTAAAGGGTCATGCGAAATGATTCTTAAAGACGAGAATGACATTACTTGTGTCGTCCTATTGCAACACTACTTACGAGGTGATCAACCATGTAAGGACAATTATAAAGTTTACATTGGACATGGTTGACACAAACTTTTTATTGGGCACGACCTGAAAATTGACGACCCTTTAAAATTTGAACATATTAAGAATAGAGAAAAATCTATTGGAAATATTTAGATTTGTAATAATTAGTAATAATTAGTAATAATTAATCAAAAATAAAATAAATTTGAGTACATGGTTAAAAATTGGCACAATTTCCAGCAGATTGGTGGCTACCTTTTGTTCAACATCTCATATCTTTGCTACTTTCTCCCACTGAAATCAGTATGAAAAATGTGCTCTAACGTACGTCAGAGCAAGTTTTTCATACTGATTTTAGTTGGGAGAAAGTTAAAAAGAGATGAGTCGTCAGACAAAAGAGGCTCTTTTCCCTCACGACTCATCTCCTTGCAAGGAGATGAGTCCTTAGGAAAAAGGGATGCAGCCAATCCGCTGGAAACAAATAAGAATAATTAGTAATATAATATCCACAACGATTGTTACAAAATTTTATTTCATTTTTCAAGCATATTTCATTTTGCCAAGTATTTCTATGTATTGATAAATTAATAATAATTAGTTGGGATGATTAAAAACTAACTGTGTCGCCTATAATTATTGGTAATTACTAAAAATAACTATAATTATGTATCTTCTATTTTTAGGATATTGTTTTTCTTATATCAAATTATTTAACAACAGTAATGGTTTTAAATTTTGTAGAAACATATATATATGAATATGGAATAAGGAAATCAACATCAATCATTATTAGATGATCATGCTTGGATAAATCTGCGCAGAAATCCAAATGGTTCTAGTTTAAATCCTGTATATGTTGATGGTGTTGAAGCTTTCTTATCATTTTCATCATAAAACCCGAAATTTGTTTCAGAAGGGACAATTAAGTGTCCTTGTAAAAAATGTGCTTTGAGAACGTTTGAGACATTTGACATCATTGGGCAACATCTCTTGCATTTTGGTTTTCAATCAGATTATATTTTTTAGTATCAACATAGTGAATGTAGTTCCAGAGAAGATACTAATAATTTGATTTCAGATCCATCACGGTTACATAATTTAGTACATGATGTTGCACGGTCATCCGTTCAACAAACTGAAATTGAGGATGATGTTGATTTACCTCCCGAGTTGGCACCATCTGAATTTGCTGAGTTGTTCAGGTCTGCTGAGGATGTATTATATCCTAGTTGCAAGATAAGAAAATTAGAAGCAGTTGCATAATTTATGGTTATTAAATCAGATAATAGAATGTCAAATAACTATTTTGATCATATATTTTCTTTGGTTAAAACACTGTTACCTAAAGGAAATTAGTTGCCTGCTAAATATTATGAGATCAAGAGACTAGTTCTTAATCTGGTCCTTAGTTATCAGAAGATCCATGCATGTTCAAACGATTGCATCTTATATTCTAGTGAAAATGAGTTATTGGATATTTGTCCCACATGTGGACAATCGAGGTATAAAGAAGCTCAATAAGGGAAGTCTGGATTTATTCCTATAAAACAGTTGAGATATTTCTCGCTTACACCCAGGTTTCAGCGTTTATTTATGTCTCAGAACACAGTGACAATGATGTCATGGCACAAAACCAATATTTCAAATGGTAAAAGCTTGATTCATCCATCTGATGGTGATTCCTAGAAACATTTTGATCAAGTGCATCTGTCTTTTTCTTTAGAACCCTAGAACGTTTGATTGGGTCTTTCTACTGACGATTTTTTTCCATTTGGATCTTTTGGTAGTCAGTATTCCTGTTGGTATGTCTTTATAACTCTGTACAATTTTCCTCCATGGATGTTGATGAAAGATCCTTATATCTTTTTGACATTATTAATCCTAGGACATCTGAAAAATAATATTGATGTTTATTTGAAACCATTGATTGATGAGTTAAATTTATTGTGGAGTCATGGTGTTGGTACATATGATGCTACTGCGGAACAGAATTTTGTAATGAAATATTCTTTGATGTGGACAATTAGTGAATTCCCGGCATATGGTATGTTATCTGGCTGGAGTACACATGGTCCAAAATCATTTCCTTACTATATGGGAGACAACAAAGAATTTATGCTCGTGAATGGAAAAAAAACCTTTCTATTTTGACTGCCATCTCAGATTTCTTCCAATCGATCATCCTTTTCAGAGGAATAAATCTCATTTCAGAAAAGGCAAAATTGAAAGAGATGAACCTCCAAAAATGATCTCAGGTATAGAGTTACAATTAGTTGTATTTTCATTACCTTCCATCACTTTTAGACCGACAATAAACCAACAAGAAATTCATGGCTTTGGGAAAGAACACAATTGGACAAAACAGAGCATTTTTTGGAATCTGCCATATTGGTATGATTTATTGGTCCGACACATGTTGGATGTCATGCATATTGAGAAGAATTGTTTTGATAATTTATTTCATACAGTTTTGGATACACCAGGTAAAACCAAAGATAATGTAAAGGCACGATTAGATCTTGCCCAAATTTGCAGGCGACTAGAACATGAATTGTTTGAAAATGTCAGATCATAGAGATTAATGAAGCCAAAAGCAGCTTATACACTGACCAAAGAGAGTCGCTTATTATTTTGTCAGTGGATTTCAGATTTGAGACTTCCAGATGGATATGCTTCCAACTTGGGCAGATGTGTTAAAAATGGTCATATTACCGGATTAAAAAGTCATTACTGCCATGTTATAATGGAAATTCTTATGCCTATTGGATTAATAGGTTTGTTGAATTATAAGATTTGTGATTTGATAACATATATATCATATTTTTTCTGAGACATGTGTGTGGTGACAACAAACTATGATACACTAAGCAAACTGGAAGAAGCTGTTGTTGTAATTATATGCAAACTAGAAAAAATATTTCCATCAGTATTCTTTGACTCAATGAAACATTTGATATTACATTTTCCACATGAAGCAAAATGTGGAGGTCCAGTTCAGTTTCGATGGATCTACCCATTTGAGAGATGCATGCAGAAATTAAAGAAAAAAGTATGTAACAAAGCATCAGTTGGAGGCTCAATTGCTGAAGCTTATTTTCAATAGGAAATTTCTTTATTCTGCTCTCATTATTTTGAATCTGAATATCCCTCAAAATTTAAGCCCATGGACCGGAATGAGGGGAATGTTGATGATGATATGAGAAATCAATTATCAGTTGTTAATCAGCCCGAACTTGGCTTTCGTGGAGTTCATGATAGATGGATTTCAGATGATGAACATCATAGAGCTCATACATATGTTCTACTCAACTATGAAGAAATGTCACCAATTGTTCAGTGAGTGATCCTATCCCTTATTCTATAGATTCTGTTAGAGTAAATTAATCATATTGTATTTGTAGGTTATATGATGATCATATTAAGAAACAATTTCCACAAATTACACCAGTTGGATTAGAAGAACGTCGGCAAAAAAAATTTGCCTACTGGTTTCAAAAACTAGTAACATACATTCTTTTTTGGTTTTACATATAAAATAAATTTATTACTTGTAATAGTGATAAATGATTTACAAATTTTCAGGTATCTGTACATGCTGATAAGATTGATAGTTGATTGCATATATTGAGTAGCCCACCATCCAAAATGGTTAAATCTTATAATGCATATGTGGTGAATGGTTATCCCTTTCATACACGTGCATATGGCGAATCAAAGAAAACAATGAATAGTTGTGTTTGTTTGAAGGGATCACATCATAGAGATATAGAAGTTGACTTTTACGGCATGCTTGAAGAAATTATTGAACTGTGTTATTTGGGACAAAATTATGTAACAATGATTAAATGTCGATGGATGGACACTGAGAGAGGCGTGCGTATTCATCCGACTCATGGAATTGTTGATATTAAACATAAAAGTCTTCTTGTAGTAAATGAACAATTTTTATTGGCTCATCAGGCACATCAAATTTATTATGAAAAATACTGTGCTATTGCAAAAGAGTTGGATGATTGGTGGAGTATAATAAAAGATAAATCTCGAGAAAATCAGTTTACTCAAACTGAATGTGGTTCCACTGAAGTGCAAGGAAATGAAATTTTCCAAGACACTCCTCAAAACACATCTTTTTCACAAAGAGACATGAATATTGATGATGAAACCCCACAGTTAAGGGTCGATGGTGATGATGTTGTCAATGATGTTACAATTGAATTTGAAATGACAAGAGATGATGAAAGTGAAACTAATATGGAAATCAATAATTTTGAGGAGGAAGATGAAGACATTGACATTGAAAACTATGAAGATGATGATGAAGATGAACATTGACACGGTAAAATGATGGTTAGAATCATAATAAATATATATCTATACATAATAGTTATTTTCAACTGTTTTCTAATAACAATCATTTCATGTTTCAGATGGACTCAGAAACATATCATCAGTTGCTGGAGGCTGATCTACCTATGGATGATGAGGTTCTTGAGTCATCTGACCCTCAAGCTATTGTCACTACAAGGAGCACTCGGAGGGGGCGTGGACTTGCCAGACTGATGATTCCAGATCCTATCCCGGAGCGACGTCCACCTCTTGGATTTGATGCGCACATGTGGTGGTATGGTAACCTGTGTATTTTAGTTATCTTTAATTATAATTTAGTTATATTATAATTGTTTGATAATTTGTTCTTTTTCCATAGTTTTATGCATATTACTATTGGACAGGGGAGCGCTATCTTGCGCAATTATTTTTCTCAGCCCTGGCTCACATGGGATCAGATTTCCGCTGATGTGCAGGCCGCCATGTTCGATCATTGGCTGGTACGTAATTAAATATTATTTATTTTGAAATTTAATTCATTAATAACTTTATATTAGGTTTTATGGTATCCCATCGATGAGAGCATGCATGCCACTATCCATGCGGCATGGGTGGTGTCTATACGTGACCGTTTCCGTCAGTTTTTGCATAATTTGAGAAAGGTAGCTGTGAGGAAAGTCAGAGTGACAGAATTTGATGAGTCCTGTAGAGCCCACTGACTAGAGTACATTTCATCTCAAGTTTGGGATGGATTATGTACACACTGGTTGGGTGGTGGGTTTCAGAGGAGATCTGCATTGGGTCAACAGAATCGGGGGATACAAGAGGTGATGCATCGAACCAGTAGTCGTATATTCAATGCGCATAGAGAGCATCTGGTAAGTACTTTTTTTTAATATTTTATACAACTTTAAATATAAATAGTTTATTTTATATTCATATAGGAAGACGAGCATCCCGATATTACGACGTACGACGTTTGTCGAAGGATGTACACTGATCTGGCTACTGGAGATATTAGAGGTGACCGCCAGCATTAGATTGTGGTCAGTATTATTTTCTTTTCAGTTTTCAAATTAAATGCATATAATCTTTTCATTATTTTAATTTCTAATTGAATCTTAAGGTGTCATATGAGGCCAAGACCTCTCAGACACAGGCTGAGAGTCAAGACAAGACGGGTGATCAGACTAGTGCCCACCATTTTGATGAGACGGCATGGATGCATGTGACCCAGTATGACTTCTAAAAGGGTTGAGTAGTTGGTATCGGCTCTCATTTGACTCCTGCAACTTATTATGATACTAATGCGATGTTGGCGTCTGGCTCGAGAGGAGCTCATGGAGAGACATCATCTTCTGCCTCATTGTATTAAGAGCAGCTGTGTGCTCAGAGCCAGCTTATAGAGGATTTGCGTCAGGGGCAGGAGCAGATGTGTCAGTAGCACGATGAGGAGATGCATCGATGGCAGGAGCAGATGCGTCAGCAGTAGGATGAGGAGAGGCGTCGATATGAGGAGAAACATCAGGAGAAGATGGAGTATATGCGTCGTCTGACTCATAGTTTAGGGATGGAGTTTCCTCCACCACCTCCTCCAGGTCCTCCAGATTATCCACCCCCCAGTGATTTTTTTACATGTAATAAACATTTGAGTTCTTAGTTTATTATCACATTAAATATTTATAATTCCTATTTCATATTGGTACGAATATTGAATGATTTAATTTGTTTTTATTTTTTTAATATTTTATTACTTATTAGTATTATTTTAATGTCTGTTTATTTTAGTAATATTAATTTTAATATTTTATATTTATTGTTAATATTGAGAAGTTTATAATTTTATAATTTTATTAATATTAATATTATTAATATTATTTTTTCATAAATATGTATGTTTATTTTAATAATAATAATATTATATTAATTTTTTATATTATTAATATTAGTATTATTATTATATAATATTATATTATTTATATTCATATTATTATTATTATTTTGATATTAATATTTCATAATTATATTATATATATTTTTTATTATTAATATTATAATAATATAATTTCTTTATATTATTAATAATAATAATATTATTATATACATAATTTAATAATAATAATATTATATTAATTTTTTAAATTATTAATATTTGTATTATTATATAATATTATATTATTTATATTCATATTATTATTATTTTATATTAGTATTTCATAATTATATTTTATATATTATTTTTTTATATTATAATAATATAATTTTTTAATATTATTATTATTATTATTATTATTATATAATATTATATGATTTGTATTAATTATTTTATTTATTTTATTCTTTTTAGTATTTGCGACGGGGTTTCCCGTCATAAATTTTTTTTACTGTCGCATTTGCGACGGGAAGAATACCCGTCGTAAAAACAATTTCTACGACGGTCCGTCACAAATACCTATGTCGCAAATATTTTTTAAATTTCACATTTGTGACGGGTCAGAAACTCGTCGCAACTAATATATCTACGACGGACCGTCGCAAATACCTTTTTTATATATAAACAAAAACCAATTTGCGACGGGGGAAAAATACCATCACAAATACTATTTTTGCGACGAGACCGCCGCAAAAACATATATTTGCGACGCCATTTTTGGCAACAGGTGATTTGCGACGGAGCCCCGTCGCAAATCGCCCGTCGCAAATATTCCATTTTTCTATAGTGCATGTTTCACTAGTTTATAATCACACTATGGCTAGTGGACCTATGATAGATTTTATTTTTATTATAGGATTTACCCCTCAGTTAGACCAGTGAGGATAATGTTGAGTGTTAGGGAAGGTTATTTGTTATCTGGTGTTGATCTTGTTTAGTAGTTTTATATACTTTTTCTAGATTTTCCTAGTAGCTCCTAGGTTCCCATGATAACTATTTTGTGTACGTTATACTTTATTTTATCTTGCAATATATATGTTCAAATTGGTATCTTATATTATACTGTCCCAACTCCATTCTTTAAAAAGGTTCTTATCGCATCATAAGCCCCTTCTCTTTAAAAATATTTTTAATGATGTCTTATTAAAAGTGATTATCTCATGTTAGTAAGGAAAATAGTTTTGAAAAATAGTAGCATGTTACTTTTTTGTAAATAAATAGAAAACCTACTTTGTGCATCTTCTTTCCAACTAGAATAAAATAGATCAATATTTAAAGGGTATAATTGGATTAAAGGGTGGTGAAAATTGGGATATACAGCTCACACCTATCAACATTATAGTTTTCTCAGGTTCTGTTGAGCTACAACTAATGATCCCTAGGTTTCATCTTGGGTTTGTAATGGTGGCCAGTGAATTTTATTCACTTGATGCATAGAGATAGTAGTTGAGTCTTTGTTATTTTATTTTATTTTATTTTAATTTCATTGATGTATCGGCCTTTCCATCTTTCTTCTCGTACTTTGTATATTGTTTTTTTAGTCGTTATATTTTGTTTTTAGTTGATGTTGGCCTATGTTGTTTCATTTTTGGGTTTTATTATTATTATGTGAGATGTTTATTCTTTTTTTCTCCTTTGGTTTTACATATATATTTTATTTTATTATTTGATAAAATATACATCCAATGTTTGGAATATTCATGTTAGGTTTTCAGGTGGGAACCCCTTACATTATATTCTTTCTTCAGGTGAAATCATTCCCATTGGTCATCTTTAGATTACCTTGGAACTTTTCACCACCTCATGGTGTTTAGGTACATTCCTTGGGTATGTTGTAGGCCATTAGGTTCCCATTCTAGAGGTGACCCAAGTTGGGTTATGAAAAAATGGTATCAGAGCTCTAGGTTATTATGAATGCTTAAGTTCTTTATTCACCCTTAATAATTTGAGATGAACAGTATATTGGAGGTGGGATTATTATAAGTTATGTGGTTGGACATAGGCAGGTGCATGATCAACACCTATATTTTATGATAATTTGGTTATCAAGGTGGTATTAGGTGTTTATGTCTTGAATCTGAGCTTAATTCTTGGATTTTTTTGATGTTTTTTCTTTATTTGAGTAATTGTTTTATATTAAAAATGGATTAATTATTTTTTAAATGATACAAGAATTGGGGTGGAATTTTTGAGGAAGTAAAGGGTTCATGTTTATTATTCACAGTTTTTAAAACCATGTGTAGACCATGAAAATCCCTATGGATGAATTTCAGTGAGCTTCATATGGTTTGCGTATGATTTTCCAAACCATGCGTCCAAACCGTGTGTAGTTGTTATTTCTTCTAGATTTTTATAATTTTTATTTAATATGGTTTGGGATGGTTCAATTTATTATTACTATTGGTTTATGATGATTTTAGATGTTCATTATAGGTTATAAATGATATTTCTTTCATTTAAATTTGATTTTCCAAAATAAAAACAACGGGTAGCTCTATAAAATGGAATGTAATTTTTAAATGTAGGAATATTTTTCTAAATTTTTTGGAGTTTAAAGTAAAATAAGAGTTTGTAAATTTTTTTATTTAATAAATAATTTTTGTTTTGAATCGTTTGATATATTTTAAGAGTGTTTTTGTGAAATAACATTTTAAATTACTTCCCTACATTTTTTAAAAAGGTTTTTAAATTTTAAATGCTTTATGAAAGAATTTATTAAAAATTTGATTAAGTGTTTTAAATTAAGTTCAATGATTTAATTTGGATTTTTTTTAAATAAATGATTGAATTTATTTTTTAGTAAAGTTAATAATTTTTTTGTGTTTAAAAATTAGGATTAATGGGTGTTTTCTTAGTGTTCCGTTTTTATTTTTTGATATTTCCACATTTATTATATTTGGTTTTAATCCATTTTGGTATTTGAGAGTTGTTTTAACTAATATTTTGAGACTTATTTTTTTATTTATGTTCAGGTTTATGAAATTTGAATTTATGATGTGTTTGGTTATATTTTTTTGATCTTTATTTTAGAGTATTCCCCCATCATTTTCGGATAGATTCGTAAGAGGGAGTAACTAATGTCTCCCCACAATCAAACCCATTATTTTATCAAGTATCATCAAAGTTAGTTATTATACCAACTCCAGTCATGGAGCATATTGGTCTTCTCCTTCAATCCTATCATCATGATTTCATTAGAGAGTTATAAAGTTTTAATCCACCTCATTTTCATGGGAAACTAAATTCTCAATATGTGGAGTAATTTTTGTGGATAATTAAATAAATTTTTATCCATATTGAGCTCCTTGAGCCTCGAAATATCAAGTTTTCAACCTTCATACTATAAGGGTAGGTGGGCAGTTGTGGAAGATCCACTTAGGGACCTTTCATGTAAAATATTCAAGGCATTCTTCATCCAATACTTTTGCCCTAATGAGATTAAAGTACCGAAGGTGATGAAATCATGTAGCCTATAGTAAGGTGATAGTTCAATGTTGGAATATTCCATTTGATTCACTAAGTTGGTGTCATACCTTCCCTACTTTTACATGGATAAATCCTTAAAGTCAGATTATTTCAAGAGGTCTTTGACTAGATCTTTTTTCAGTAGTTTCTTCTACGGTCCTCCGTACTTATGAAGACATAGTGAAACAAGATGTGAGGTTCAAATCCAGATTGAAATTTTCATAAGTATTTTATGATTCATATGTCTCTAAGAGTGGTATAGGAATCTTCATTGAGGGAAATGGGAATAAAATAAAGTCATATTAGTTGGGTAATGACATCAAGAGAACATCATGTTTTTTCACATTAAACTCTTTCGGGAGAAAGTTTTGGGTGTGTTTTTAGTGTTGTAAGACAAAGAAAAAAACCTTCTTATTTAAAATAATCTAAAAACTATATTAACTATGGATTTCTAGGACACTTGTAAATATTCTATCAAGTATTTTCTCATAAAAAGGGTGAATCCATATCCACTTTCTCAAGAAATCCTCAGGCTCAACCTACTGAACCTGATGGTGAAATAACTTCTATTTAATGATTTCCTAGGTTGTTATATATATTTTTTAATTGAATATTCCTAGAAATATGTTGTAGATAATATTCTCTTGGTAATGAAATTTCTTATATTTTCATTTTTGTGGACCTCTATAAATAATTTTTAATGGAAAATTATTATGGTTGTTTCTAAATTTTAGTAGTGATGTGCAATGAATCTTGTATTGTACTGCCATTCTATTTCATCTAGAGTCCTTGGGTTTTGTTAGAGTTTATAGATATTCATAAATTTTAATGATGAGGCATGGTATTTTTAGGTGTTTTTACTCTTTATTGGAGTTCTTAAGTTTTTTAAATATTTCTAAGTCATTTATTATTTTAAAGGTTGGGGTTTGATGGGAATTCTGAATATTGTGGGGAGATCACCATAAAAGAATTTATTACCAAACCTGATGAGTGTTTATCCTTATATACATTTTAGGAGTTTTTTATTCTAGTTTTTTGGATAGTTATTTATCCCTACCTATACTAACCCTATTTTTGTCCATTTGGCTAGCCTTAAATCATGGATCATGTTGTTGATACTCCCCAAAATAGGGATTGGTCTATAACTTGTTTATTTTCTTAAGGTTGTGCTAAAGTTGGGGTGATTCATGTTATTTAGATATTTTGTATGATATATAGAGAGTACTTATATTTCAAAGTTTTTTTATTCTCTATTTGTGTAGAATTAGGTGTGTCGGTCTTCTATCTTTTAAGGTCTCTTTTATGTCAGAATTGGGTGAACTTGGGATACTAAATTTTCTTTGGTGATCAATTTGGTTCTCTGGGGATGGTTTCTTTAGTCTTGTGTTTTTAATTTCTTAATTCATGCCTTTGTTAGGTAATTTGAACCTCATTTACTAATCAGGATCAAGCCATACTTTTGGTAATTTCTAGGGGAAGAAAGTGTTATGGTGGTGAGTACTATCACACCTCAACCCCACTTTACTCTATTATTTTATTTAATTTTTGAGTCATCCTGGTTTATCTCTTTTCCCAAGTGTGTTTTTCTTGAAATTTTTTAGTTTTAGAGGATAATTTCATGTCACACTATTTTGGTTCAAAATTATTACTTTCCATCCAGAAACCATGTGATGCGACTATAGTTTTTTAATAAATATAAATTACACAGTTAATGCATGATTTTGCTAACCATGAGGCCTATCTATGTGTAGTAATATATGTTCCTAGTAGGGGGAACATGGAAAGTGCAAAGTCTATCAAACCATGAAGAAAAAACAAGAATGGTTCCTAGATTTATTAAAAAATGGGTTTTTAAACTTTTTCCCTCACTCATTTTTAACCCAAATCACACCCCCTCTCCACCCATTCAACCTCATGCATGCGAGGAGATCTCCCCTTGGTTTCTTATCCTTTTAATAATTTATCTCATTATCTTCATCATGGTTTAAGTATATATATCCAAGGTAATATCTTCTTCTCCTCTTAATTTATTTTTTCCCTCTATTTTATCTCTTTTTGTATAACCCTATCTTGGTCTGATGACCTAGGTTTCTTTTGAAATCAGTTTTAATTAGGATTTAATTTCCTTTTGGTTTCCTCTTGGTATTATAGGGTTATTGTGGAATGATTGGGGTGGATTAAATCACATGTTTGTAAAGGAAACTAGATTTAATATAGGTGTTACCTTGCATGTATATTTAGTTATAGATATATTAATTCTTGTGATTTAAATGCATATTTTACATGTTCTAAAAATGATAGTATGTACACTTAGTAGATTTTTTTAAAGGGGGGTTTTACACTTTGGTTATCATAAAATATGCATGAGATTTCGTTTTGTTTTTAAAATTTAATACTTATTTTAGAAATTATTTCTTACTGGGTGTCTAAATAAATGTCTTATTTCCTCTTTCAAATTAATGGAGAAATTATAATGGGTTTTTTGGCTTTGGAAGAATGATTTGTGGCTTAGTTTTGTAAAAAAATGTATCATTAATTCTAATTGTAACTTTCAAAAATGATTTATAAAAATAAAATACCTTAAAATGTAGCCATTTATGTTATGAAAATGAATGTTTTGATGTTACGGATGAGGTAGTTATTGGTGAAAGGGTTTCTATTTTTCATAAACATCCTTGGTAGAATTAGGGATATTTATTATGAGGGATTCAGAGGAGGGTATGTTACTTGTTATGATTTTATATTATAAATATTTCTATGTATTATTGATTGAACTCACCTCCACTTCACGTGTCATGGGAAACCAGGGGTAGTCGGTGGTAATACTAAAGACACTTACTAGAAAAGTTCATGATCATAATATTTCCAGTGGCCCAAGGATAGATTTTATTCTACTTATGGGATTTTCCCCTGGGTTAGAACTGTTAGGGTAATTTCAAGTGTTAGGTTAGGTTATTTTTTATCTAGTGTTATCCATGTTTAGTAATTTTATAGCCATATTTTAGATTGTATTGGTATCTCCTAGATTCCTATGATAATTGTTTTATGTGTTATTATTTCTTTTATCATTCAATTTTTTATTAAATTGATCTCTTATATTATACTCTACCTTCTCCCTTATTTAAAAGGGTTCTTATTATATCACACGTCCCTTCTCTTTAAAATGTTTTTCTAACAATATCTTCTTAAAAGTGTTTTTCTCAGGTTATTAAGTAAAATGGTTTAAAAAAATATCAAAATGTTACTTGTTTTTTGTAAATAAATGAAAAAACTACTTTGTAAATATATTTTCAAACTAGTAGGAAATAGCTCTATTGTAACAACCCTGACCCGGCTAGCCACCCGAACAATGTCAAGCGGTTCGGGTGTCACTACCTTAGGCGCACCTCCCCTAAATGCCAAAGGCTGCCAACTAGCAGCGAGGGTCTGAATAGGTATAGTGGGGAGGATATACCCTCTCAGAGGATCATAGTAAGGGTACTGGTCTGAGTATAACAGTAAAAATGCAGTGGGAAGAAAGACTCAGCAGACTCGAACCAAACCCGTAGAGCGGAAGCATATTTCATATCAACAATCAGTGGAAGCAATAATTATAACAACAGTAGTGGAAATAAACACAACAACATGCTAATAACATGTAACTACTACTGGATAGTAAAACATGCATCCAAAGCAGGTCATACACAACTGAATATAAAAAGGGCGCTAATGGATAACCAACAGTAGCTACAACAAGCATGCCAATACAGAAAAGTGAATAAAGCAAGGTAAACCCAGCTAGGCATGACCTCAAGGTCCATACCATCTCCATGCAATAACTAACGCAGCCCAGCTTCTGTAGCTGGCCTCTTTCCTGCATGTAAATCCATAAAGTCTACACGCGTCCCGAAGGGCCCGTGCAGGGTGTGAGACAAATCTCAGTAGGATACCACCCAACGGTGCGTACCAAATATAGGTGTTTAAGCAGTCATGCATTTCAAGGAAAGCGGTAAACAAAACTATGCACAAGTAAACACAAACTCCACTGGTTCTCAACAGCCACCATGGAGTATCACCTGCTTCGGCTAATGTCAAAATCTCTGTCGTGTAACCCAGCACCACATTCCACCTGAAACCTTGTGTCTCAAGTACCGAAGTCCCGAAGGCACGCCCAAAATAGTAACCCGGAACCATGTTCCTCCTGACACCTCTTGCCTTAAGTACCGACGTCCCGAAGGCACACCCAAAATAGTAACCCGGTACCACATGCCTCATGAAACCTCATGCCTCAAGTACCGACGTCCCGAAGGCATGCCCAAGAATAGTAACCCAACACCATGTGCCTCCTGACACCTCGTGTCTCAAGTACCGACGTCCCGAAGGCACGCCCATTCCCTAAAGGATCCTCACCTCCCCGTGGCTTTCTACGGCAAGCACCCCCAACCAAAATACCTAACCGAAACTACGGGGTCCTCTACCCACAAGAGTGGTCAAAACCACCTCATCACGAAGTATCTCTGTGTGCACACTACTCAAAGTCCCGGTGAGCGGTAATCACCCAAAATAGTCCTAAGCCACCAAAACATCTAACACCTCATGTCCCTGCGACCATGTCGCTCAATTCCGATGGCCTCGTCATCCAAGTAACCCGGGCCATGACCAACCTGACAATCGTACTGCCTCAAACTGATGTCCATGATGCCCAATCCCATGGTCAAAACCACCCAAAGTAACCCGGGAAAAGCCCCGACCTGTGATCAGCATCACTCAAGTGTAACCGGGACAAGCCCAACACAACCCAAAGGGTCCAGCAGATGCAATTCAGCAATTGCATATATAGCATGTTTAAACAGGAAAACATAAACCAACAAAACAAACTAAACAGTTGAATTGCACTATACCAAGTGTTGTCCCATACCAGCATTGTGGTCTTAAATGCCTCCAATAATTATAACAGGCTTAAATAATTTAAACTAACAGTTTAACACAATAATATTGCAATTAAAACCATTTTGGCATTCCCTGGCCAAAATTCCCCGATGAGTCATGGCCCCTCACCCGGCCCCACTCACGCAAACTGGTAACCAGGCATACCCAAAGGCATCCCAGAGGTCCCATAAACAATACAGTATGAAAAAACAGAGAAAACGGGTCCCGCTCAAAAATACCTGAAAACGCACTGAAGCCGCATTACCCAAACAACCACGAAAACACAAAATGAGGTATGCACCACCTACCTAAGACTTTCACGATGCTACTCCTTCGGTAACACCCGCCAATTCGGTCTAAAACGCGGTAAATCTACAAAATATTCAAAACCAATCAAAGGGATATAACTCGTTCTAGAATGAAAATTAGACAAAACGGCCAAAGAGGAATCGAGGCCTTATTGAGGGGGTTCCAACGCACTAATTAGCAATAGAAACGGGTCTCGGACAGAAAATCAGGAGGGGAAGAGAGGTTCGGCCGGCCTGGTTCGCGTATCCGGGCGGAGGATATGAGGTTCTGCCTTCATACGAGGCTACTGCCCGTTTTAAGCGGAAAAAAAGTATACGGCATGTACTTTGGGACTACACGCTATGTATGGTTCATTTAACTATTCATAAGAAGGAAATATTCCGCCGACTTACTTTCCGAACCTACCGACATGAGTACATGACATGTACCTCTGGGTACACGGCGTGTACTGGGTTCCTCCTCTCTTCCTCGCTGACATACCCACACATCATGTATATCCCTCACACACAGCTAGAATGCACGGTGTGTCCAAAGGGAACACGACGTGTCCCTGGTTCTTACCCGGCCAACGACCTACATGCCATGAATGGATTCACACGGTCGACGGTCTACAAATCATGTTCAAAACTACACACTGTGTAGTAAGAAAACTCTACACGGTCACCCGCACGACATGTACTCGGTGAGTACACAGTCAGACACTCGCCTAAACATACATGGCGTGTACTTAAAGTACATGGCGTGTAGTCTAGAAATTTCCAGAAACTTTCCATTTAATCCAATTTCCTCAGAAACAAGTAAAAAATTTAAACAGGGTCAGGATTTTGACCCGTTCTAAAAACGCAGATTCTTACAAACTCCCCACCTTAACGTAGCTCGTCCCCAAGCTACCAAATGAAACCAGGAGATGTCACCGAACATGCCCACCCCAGTTAAACAACCCGGACTACCCCGGTCTCAAAGGTTCTGGCCAAATTCCTCAAGAGGGCTCCCCACCTTAGGAATTTCCTTACCTGGTCTCAACCCAAAAAAACGTAAAACAAACAGGGTTTACTAATCTATTTTCCGGAAGAAAAATCCTCTCGTGATGCATCGTCACCCCTGCACCTCATTGGTTCTCCTGGGTCGCTTCTGACACCCAAAGTATCCCGCACTGCCCCAGTGTCCGCCTCTACGAGGTCCGGGTGCCTAGCACCTCAAGTAACTTGCATCCACGATGCCCCGATGCCCACGAAACCTCATGTAACCCGCATCCACGATGCCCTGATGCCCACGACACCTCATACATACATACATACATACATATATATATATATATATATATATATATATATATATATATATCACGCACCCGAGATGGTGCCAACCCACTGACTAGCATCTAGTCAGTCCACAAAGATCATGTGCACCTCGTGCACTCAAAACAGATATACCTCTACAGGTCATGCCAAAAAGGAAACATGGAGATCACGGTCACACCGCGGTGTACCTCTAACTGTCATCAGCTCACCGGCCTGCTCAGCCTCTGGCAGCTCCACGGCGTGCACCTGGCCTGAAACACGGCTGCCTGACGCCTGACCTCCCTATGGTGCTTCTCCAGTCACTAGCCACTGACCCCTGAGCTGGGTCCCACTGTCTCTGTCACGGCCTCCGCGCACAGCTGAACCTCGACTACCCTCCCTGAGTACCGAACCTAAAAAAACTCGAGACGCTGCAGTCTGTCCTGATCCCTGCCTACCGGCTATCTAAGAAGGCTGCCTACAAAACCTCTCCAGATGCCCGTCCTGTCCAAAGGGCCAGAACTCCTTCGGGGGCCTATCGCACTGAGCCCGAACATGTCTCAGCTATCCACACTGGAAGAAAATCACCGAAGAACTCCCACGAGGTGGTCTAGCTGAATCCCTGGCCTGACTGACCTGATGTAACTCTTCTCGTCCTCGCTTCCTGCTGTCCGAACTGTCAGCTGAAGCTGTCATCCTGCCCAAGTGAGATTTCTCCCTCTCGTTGCCCTCGACTATAAGCGCCTGATTCACTACCTCGGAGAAAGAACCCAGTCTGAAAATGTTCACTTGGACCCGAATGGCGTGTCTCAAGCCATCCTCGAAGCGCCTCACCCTAGCTGCATCATCGCTCACCATACCAGGTGCAAAGCGAGACAACTCTATGAAAGTAGCTGAGTAGTCCATGACAGACATGTCCCCCTGCTGAAGACTCAAGAACTCCCAAGCTCTCTCTACCCTCAGTGTCTCCGGGTAGAAGTGCTCAAAGAGCCTGCCCTCGAAGTCCTGTCATGCTAGTCCCTCGTGTCTACGAGCCTAAACTTGTACGTCCAACCAACGCTTTGCCGGTCCTCTCAACATGTACGTCGCCAGCTTGACCCTCCACCCTGGAGGTGTCTTGAGCTGCTCGAATATCATCTGCATACTCTCTATCCAGTTCTCAGCCGCCTGCGGACCACCCTCTCCCTGAAAAAGTTGCAGGTGCTGCGACTGGAACTCCCGCGTCAGATACGCCATAAAAGGCTCTGCACCTTGAATTCCACTGTCCATCCCCTGCAAGACGCATACTAGGATTGCCCGGAGCTACTCGTCGAGCCACGGCCCGAACGATGCCAAACCCGGCTGCTGTCCTGACTGCACTGGATCCTGAACCTGATCTTGTCCTTGAGCATGTACCTGCGGCTCGTGTTCTGCCTGTACCGAATTCTGACCCTGATCATGCGGCACTGTATCATCTCCTTTCTGCCACTCCATTGATCCATGAAGGAGTAACCTGCTGAATACCATAAATGGTCAGACAACCCATATATATATATATATAACAATATATTCTACGCAGATAAGGAAAGCAGTAAAAGGTAGTGCATAACAACTACCCTTACTCCCCCTCACTGCAATCCATGCCCCATGGAATCCTGGCCTCATGGCCTCCTTACCCGCTCAACAGAGCCAAGTATCGATAGCACCTCGGGCCATGCCCGTCCCGACAACTCACGTTGCCTCACCGGATGACTGAGTCGCACAATCTTGACAGTTACACTGCCTCAGTCATAGTACTTGCCTGCTCTCATAAGAGTCGGACCCAAAACCCTGCCACATGCAATTCTACAAAAAAATAAAGCATGGAATACACATTGCAACAACTAGAAATTCTATCAGGAATTTCACCATTTTACATTTCAAAGAAGGTAAATCATGGAAGTTGATTTATTTTATTCACATGGTATTATCACTTCAGAAATCATACATGCAATTATGAAATTGAAATACCCTAGAAATGTGCCTATCAAAATCCAAGAAACAAGCCTTGCCCTACCGGGCCATGGTCCAATTCTCCCTTAACACACCAGGTCAAGGGCCACATATCACAATGCAGAACATCACACACCAAGTGATCCACCAAGGTGGAAATCGTATAAACTGTAATTTGAGAAAAATCAAACAGCAATTCCCACCCATGGTAACTAGGTCCATCCCTCGTACCTGGGGCTGCAGGAACCCAAGCACAAGCTAAAAAACCCAGTCCCAGTAACCAAAACTTATCTCCAGTCTACCATATCCCAAATAGTAAAACCAGCAGAAATAAAAAGAGAAGCCTCAATCTCATTAGTATCTAGAAAAACACTGCTACTAAATCCTTGTCAAGAACTCCTCTGATACCACTTTGTAACGACCCTGACCCGACCAGCCACCCGAACAGTGCCGAGCGGGTCGGGTGTCACTACCTTAGGCGCACCTCCACTAAACGCCAAAGGCTGCCGATTAGCATCGAGGGTCTGAATAGGTATAGTGAGGAGGTTATACCCTCTCGGAGGATCGTAGTAAGGGTACTGGTCTGAGTATAACAGTAAAAATTCAGCGGGAAGAAAGACTCAGCAGTCTCGAACCAGACCCGCAGAGTGGAATCATATTCAATATCAACAAACAGTGGAAGCAATAATTATAACAAAAGTAGTGGAAATAAACACAACTGCATGATAATAACATGTAACTACTACTGAACAGTAAAACATGCATCCAAAGCAGGTCATACACAATTGAATATAAAAAGGGCTCCAATGGCTAACCAACAGTAGCTACAACAAGCATGCCAATACAGAAAAGTGAATAAACCAAGGTAAACCCAGCTAGGCATGACCTCAAGGTCCATACCATCTCCATGCAATAACTAACGCAACCTAGATTCTGTAGCTGGCATCTTTCCTGCATGTAAATCCATAAAGTCTGCACGCGTCCCGAAGGGCCCGTGCAGGGTGTGAGACAAATCTCAGTAGGATACCACCCAACGGTGCATACCAAATATATGTGTTTAAGCAGTCATGCATTTCATGGAAAGCGGTAAACAACACTATGCACAAGTAAACAAAAACTCTACTGGTGCTCAACAGCCACCATGGATTATCACCTGCTTCGGCCAATGCCGGAATCTCTATCGTGTAACCCGACACCACGTGCCACCTGACACCTCGTGTCTCAAGTACCGACATCCCGAAGGCACGCCCAAAATAGTAATTCAGAACCATGTGCCTCCTGACACCTCGTGCCTTAAGTACCGAAGTCCCGAAGGCATGCCCAAAATAGTAACCCGGCACCACGTGCCTCCTGACACCTCGTGCCTCAAGTACCGACGTCCTGAAGGCACGCCCAAGAATAGTAACCCGACACCATGTGCCTCTTAACACCTTGTGTCTTAAGTACCGACGTCTCGAAGGCACGTCCATTCCCTAAAGGCTCCTCACCTCCCCGTGGCTTTCTACGGCAAGCACCCCCAACCAAAATACCTAACCGCAACTACAGGGGCCTCTACCCACACGAGTGGTCAAACCACCTCATCAAGGAGTATCTCTGTGTGCACACTACTCAAAGTCCCAGTGAGCGGTAATCACCAAAAATAGTCCTAAGCCACAAAAACATCTGACACCTCGTGTCCCTGTGACCATGTCACTCAAGTTCGATGGTATCTCCATCCAAGTAACCCGAACCATGCCCAACCTGACAATCGTACTGCCTCAAACCGACGTCCATAACGCCCAATCCCATGGTCAAAACCACCCAAAGTAACCCAGGAAAAGCCCCAACCTGTGATCAGCATCACTCAAGCGTAACCGGGCTAAGCCCAACACAACCCAAAGGGTCCTGCAGATGCAATTCTGCAATTGCATATATAACACGTTTAAACAGGAAAACATAAACCAACAAAACAAACTAAACAGATGAATTGCACTATACCAGGTGATGTCCCATAACAGCACTGAGGTCTTAAATGCCTCCAATAATTAAAACAGGCTTAAATAATTTAAACTAACAGTTTAACACAATAATATTGCAATTAAATCCATTTTGGCGTTCCCTAGCCAAAATGCCCCGATGATCCACGACCCCTCGCTCGGCCCCCGCTCACGCAAGCTGGTAACTAGGCATACCCAAAGGCATCCGAGAGGTCCCATAAACAATACAGTATGAAAAATCAGATAAAATGGGTCCCGCTCAAAAATACCTAAAAACGCGCCGAAGCCGCGTTACCCAAACAACCACAAAAACACAAAATGAGGTATGCACCACCTACCTGAGACTCGCACAATGCTACTCCTCTAGTATCACCCACCAATTCGGTCTAAAACATGGTAAATCTACAAAAGATTCAAAACTGCTCAAAGGGCTATAACTCGTTCCAGAAAGAAAATCAGACAAAACGGCCAAAGTGGAATCGAGGCCTTACCAAGGGGGTTCCAACGCACTAATCAGCGATCAAAACGGGTCTCGGACGGACGATCGGGAGGGGAAGAGAGGTTCGGCCGGCCTGGTTCATGTATCCGGGCGGAGGATATGAGGTCCTGCCTCAATACGAGGCTACTGCCCATTTTAAGTGAAAAAAAGTACACAGCGTGTACTTTGGGACTATACGCCGTGTATGGTTCATTTAACTGTTCATAAGACGGAACGATTCTGCCGAATTACTTTCTGAACCTGTCGACATGAGTACACGGCGTTTACCTCTGGGTACACAGCGTTTACTGGGTTCCTCCTCTCTTCCTCGCCGACATACCCACACGCCATGTATATCCCTCATACACGGCTAGACTACACGGCGTGTCCAAAGGGAACACGGCGTGTCCCTGGTTCTTACCCGCCCAACAGCCTACAAGCCATGTATGACTTCACATGGTCGGCGGTCTACACAGCGTGTTCAAAACTACACGCCGTGTAGTAAGAAAACTCTACAAGGTCACCCGCACGACATGTACTCGGCGAGTACACAGTTGGCCACTCACCTAGACATACACGGCGTGTACTTAAAGTACATGGCGTGTAGTCTGAAAATTTCCAGAAACTTTCCATTTAATCCAGTTTCCTCAGAAACAAGTCAAAAATTTAAACAGGGTTGGGATTTTGAACCGTTCTAAAAACCTGGGTTCTTACATCTATCATTAAAGGGTATTCCTTGATCGGCTGGTAATGATCCAATGGGATATATAACACACGCCTATCATCATTATAGGATTATCAGGTTCTAGTGAGCTATAGTAGATGATCCTTATGTTCCAAATTAGGTTTGGGATAGTGGCTAGTGAACTTGATTCGCTTAGCACATTGATATAGTAGTTGAGGATTTTTTATTTTATTTTATTTTCATGTATTCGATGTATCATCCTTTCTGGATTTCTACTCATACTATATATCTTCCTTATCTAGTCATATTTTTTAGTTTCTGGGTGATATTGGCTTGTGTTATATCTTTTCTTGGATTTTATTAATATTATATGATATGTTTATTCTTTTTTTATTTTTTTAGTTTTTCTTATATATTGTTTCTGATCATTTGATGTTGTGTCCATCCAATATCTAGAATAGTCGTGTCAGGTTTTTTTGGTGGGAACCCCTTGAATGATGTTTTTTCTTTTGGGTGAAATTATTCCCATTGATCCTCTTTAGATTCCCTTAGCACTTGTTTCCACCTCAAGGTAATTGGGAACTCACCATGGGGATGTCGCAGGTTGACTCAAGTGACTAGTCTAAGGGTGGCATATGTTGGTTAATGGCAGAGTCCCATAAAAATCAGGTAGAATCACTTAAATTATAGTTTTATGAATATCATGATATGGATCTTCTATATTTTCAAGAAAAATAATTATTCTCATTAAATATTAAGTTTCATGTGATAATTTTCAATGAAGTAATTTTGAAATGGTAGATTTATGCACATAAAAGTTATAAAAATGAATAAATCTATAATAACTTACATGAAGTGGAGTTACATGAATAAATATATTGTGAGTTTTAAAAATGTTTTTATTTTAACTATAAATGTGGATGCCCCAAAATAGGAAGATATAAAGAATCATAAGATGAAGATTCTTGAGAGCCAAATGCTATGAATTTATCAAAGTTAAATTGTTCATATAGAGTTACGCAAACTACTTAGTTCCTCGAGAAGCTTCTAAAAATCAAAAAAAAATCATGAAAAAATCTTTTTCATGAACTTTTTTTTGTGAAGGACGTATTTTTTGGAAAATACTACCTTGAAAAGGTTCTTTCATAAGGACATTCAAGGACATACTTCTCTAAAATAAAGAGTTTCAAAAAAGTGATGATCTCCACAAAATTGAATATTTTTAAGAAATTAAGTGTTAAAATTTTACAATAAGTGAAAAAATATAAATTTATTGGAACTCATTATAGGACTTTCCAAAGGAAGAAGTTATTCAGTGAAGACTAGATTTCATATGGTAATGTGGAGTTATTATTGTGGAAGAGTTCACAACTAATTTGAGAAAGAGCGGTGTGAAGATCAATGGTAACCTATCTATATAAAAATAGAGATATGGAGAATTCATGTATTGACTTATGTGCCAAAGATATTTCCCCCTTTGAGTAGTGTGGGGATTGAGAGGACAAATGGAGTAATCCTTGGGTGGTAGTTATCTACCCCTAAATATTTTATGGGGAGTGACCTTAGGCATAGAAGTGACCTAGACTGAACCCACCAGTGAAAGATATTTAGTGTATTCTATTACTTTGACACATTATCAATGTATCATCATTGGATTTTCCCATTTTGGGTATACTAAGAACAATTATTGTTTCTTTTGTGAATGATTTACATACACTCTTCAAGAATACAGTTTGTGTATGTGAGTTAAGAGATCATAAATCTTATCTAATTAAGGTTAAGATATTGAAATCATCCATAAAATCATTAGTAAAAGGAGAATACAAGAGTGACTCAACTAAAATTTAGTTCAATATCATTTAGGGTTGTGATTGTTAAAGGTTTAAGTGGGGAAACATGAATGAGTTTGATACCATAATTCACCCCCAGACATCTCTCACTAAAGAACCTTATACTGCTAATGATCCAGCTAAAACTAAATTTATGGAAGAATGACCAAGAACATTTAATATCACATACATTTGTAGTTTTATTAGATTGATGTGTCATTACTAATGGTTTGTTGAAAAATTTACTCAGTTAGAGAATCCATTAACCAATTTAGTAAAGGGTTTTAAATTCATTTGGACAAAGGAAATTAGGAAATATTTTTAATAAATAAAAAGTATATTGGATAATACTCCAATATTATCCTTATCATTAATAAATGGGAAATTTATATTTATATTTATTCTTTATATAAGGTTCTTGGTTTATTTTTGATGCAAAATGACTGGGTAATATCATATACATCATGAAAATTGAAACCCCGCGAGAAAAATTATCCAATGCATGACCTTGAGCTTACAGTAGAAATTTTTTCTTTAAAAAAATAGTGGCACTATTTATATGGGGATAAATGTGAAATATATATGGATTATAAAAGTTTGAGGTATACATATTCATTCAAAATTAATTGAACATGAGATAAAGGTGGTTGTTATAATTGATAAAGTATTAAGATTTCATGACTCATTATCATCCAGGTAAAGTAAGGTAGAAAATGATTTTCTTAAAATGGATATTGAAACATTAACCAATTTTCATTTAGAGCATGATACATTTGTTAAATATTTACTTAAAATTGGATTAAAAATTTTTCATATAGAAAAACCTTATCTTTTAGAATAAGTAACAATACAATCATCTTTACTAGAAATAATAAAGTATACTCAAAAAGAGGATCATGGATTGTAAGATAAGATAAAATTGATAAAGGAAATAAATTTATGTAAGTTTAATATTTATGAGACATAAGTTATAAGATTTGGTAGGAGGTTATGTGTACTAAATGAATTTTATTTGAAAAAGGAATTATTGAGTGAGGCATGCATCTCTCCATATTTTATCCATACAGGCAGCATAAAGATGTATAAAGATATTCGGGAATATTTTTGGTGAGATGGAATGAAGAAATATTTACTGATTTTATAATGAAATGTTTGATTTGTCAACAGGTTAAAAGTTGAATGAAAATAAATTAAAGGAATGATTTATCTATTATCAATTAATGAATGGAAGTTGGAATATATATATCCATAGATTTCATCATGGTATTGAAAAATAGATCTCAAGGTAATAATTTGAATGGATTATTATTGATTTTTTAACTAAATCTCCTTATTTTATTCTAATTAAAGATAATATGTATTTGGATCAAAATTTTCAAATTTATATTAAATAAATAGTAAGGTTTCATGGAGTTACACTTTTTATTATGTTTGATCATGATCAATAGTTTACATTCAATTTTTGAACAAGACTTCAGAATTCATTAGGTACTAAAAAATTTTTAATACAACTTTTTATCACAAAACTAATTAACAATAATAGTAGATGATTCATAATTTAGATGATATAATCTGAGATTGTTCATTTGATTATCAATGAGGTTGGTATCAATACTTTTCATTGGTTAAATTTTCTTATAATAACAATTTTCATTCAAGAATACAGATAATACCCTTTTGAGCATTGTATGGAAAATGGTTTCAAACTACAGGTTATTGGGATGAAGTTAGGTAAATGAATTTGTTGGGTTCTAAATTGGTTAATGAGATGGTTGAAAATTTGAAATTGATAAAACATCATATGAAGGCAGATCAAAGTAGAAAAAATAGGTAAGTTGATAATAAAATGAAATATATATCCTTTTAGGTAGGAGATCACGTTTTTTAAAATCTTTATTGAAATATGTGATGTGTTTCAATAAGAAAGAATAATTAAGAAACATGATTACCTTAAGAAGCTATGAAAGTGAAGTGTCCCCACCTATTTACCAACATGTAAAAATTGTAGGGATGCACTTTATTTAAGAGGGATGTAGTGTCCATTTTTTAAATGTTATTTGTGGGTATTATAATAAATATTATGGAATTATTTTTGTTATAAATATCTATTAAAAATAATTATTTCATAACATAAAAAATGAGTAAAAATATTTATTATTTTATTTAATTTATTATAAGTTATTTTATATGTGGATATTTATATTATATTTATGATTTTATAGTGATATGTAATATTTTGAAAATATCAAAAAACTATTATGGTATGATATGAAATAAGAATTTGATTTTTTCTTTAAAAAACATTTTCTACTCTAAGAATATATATATATATATATATATATATATATATTATTTTATATATTATGAGTTTTGTTTTAAAAGAAAAATATTTAGACGTTATACATAAGTTATAATAAAATGAATTTTATATTTTGAATCGTTATGTTAAAAATAATTTAAAAGTATTTATTAAAAATTTATTAGAACAAGAAATGATACTAAGTAATAAATGAGATTATAATCACCGTTTTTGTAGCATCCCTGGCTGAAATCCACTAAGAGGTGCCCCAAGCGGGTTGTCCAAGTGACCTCAAGTGCACATTCCTCTATGTTATAGGCTGCTTGTCACATACATTACTTCTTTTAAAGTTATTTTGTCATTTAATATACATTATTTCTTTATTTGGGGGGTTTCGCATGCATTTTGGTGGAAATTATGGGTTTTCAAAATTTGGGCCAAACCTTGAGTCCATTTCCAGATTTAAAAACCAATTTTGTTTATTTTATAACTCATTCATTTTTCATGATTTTACAACAATTACACTTATCAAATGTCATAATATAATATATAAAAACTACCATATCCATTTTGACCTCATAAAAATCCCTAATCATGATGGATTTGGGTTTTTTATTAAGGTTTTGGGCTATCCCGAAAGCCAATTTCCTGGTTTAAGTTTTATTTTTAATATTTTAATATCTCATTCAATATTTACTATTTTTTGGTGATCCCACATCCCACTCGAAGCCAAAAACCTTAGTAGAACCCCAATTATCTATTTCTCCACTTTTGAGCTCATTTGTTTCACGAATTTGGGCGAAACTTCTCTGGATGTCTCAAATCGTCTAGATTTGAAGAGGTAAATTGTTTCTTTCATAACTCCTTCAATTTCTGCCCTTTCTCTCCCATTTCAGTCCCCAATTGAACTCCTCATCCTCATTAGATCCTCACTTTCAGTTTTTGTTTTCTTAGATATTCAACCTTTGGTGGATTTGGGATGATTTCTTCAAGATCTTTCAAGTAAGTGAATTCCTTCTTGGTATCTTCCATCTTCCTTTAGTTTTATTTCCTCTTTCTTGAAGTTCCTCTTGTCCATAAGTTGGGGTTATTTCCTAGGATTTAATTTGGTATAGTTTTGGTGAAATATTATGAAAGTGACTCATTAGTTTTTTAAATGGGATACCAATTCTGGTTTAGTAATTATTTAGTGTCATGTGGGCCTCAAAAGGGTGGTTTTTTAATGGGTTTATGTGTAAAACCTTATTATGCTCCTTGAAAGTGTTTTATGAAAATGTGTGTTTTCAAGTGTATATTTTGTGGTATTACTTGAGGTAATTTTATATCACTTTAGGGTGGTTTAATAAATGTTTCAAGGGCTTCCAATTCTTCTTTGGTAGGGTCTTGGTGTGATTTTGGCCTTCAAAGAAGGTTTTAAAATGGGTTTTGTGTGCAAAACATGGTTATACCCCTTGGGTTTGTTTTATGAAAATTTAAAATGATTTAGTGAGTTAAAAAAAGTGATTCAATGATGTACATGTACTGTTTTGGTGATTGTATTTACTTAAAATTGGGTTTTGAAAGGTAAATAGGTGATTTAAGATGTCAAACATTTTTAGAATATTTTATAAATTTCCGAAGTGTTTTATTAAATTGCAAGAAAGGTGCAAAACATGTTTGTTGGCTGTTTTGTGTGAGTATGATGTGAAAAATGATTTTTTTTATGAAAGAAGTATTATGTGATATGTTTGTGGGATGTTATGTGAATTGGACTATCTTGTAAAGGTTTTATAAAATTGTTTAAAGGATTTGTTGAAGTGTTAAAGAGATGTGAAAATTGTTGTGGGCTATTTTGGTGTGAGTTTGATTTCCAAAATGAATTTGAATGAAAAGAGGATTATGTGACTTATGTGATATACATATGGGATGTTTGGTGTTTGTGTGACTTGGAAGTGGTATTCTCATGTGAAAATCATATTTAATGGCCTGTGAAACTTGTTTGAGCACAAAAAGGGAAAACTCGAGTATCTAGGTGGGTGGACGTGTACTAGTATGCTAGTGATCCCGTGGGGTTTGGCCTTAGTTTCATGTATTAAGATTAATACTTGAAAAACCAACTAAACTATGGCAATGATTATTGGGGACCACTAGGTTATGGTTATGTTCCCTACTAGTGGCTCGTGCACAAGAACGAATATTGTGATGGTTACTCTCACAGAGATATGAGGTACCTCGGACCCACAACAAGCTAGTGCCTAGGGGTTATTTCCTGTTGCTTGTGCTCATTAGATGATTTATGCTTACCTTCGGTATACGGTATGTTTTTATGGAAAATTTAGTTTCTTTGGTATTTTATTTAAAAGTGTTGATTCTTTAAAATATCCCACTTGAAAACTGTCTTTATTTAAAGTTGTATCTTTTAGAAATTGTTACTAGCATTTCATGTTTAGGAAAACTTTCAAGCTTTTAATCTTTGAATATTTATCACATGGAATCTCTTAGTGGTGGTATCCTACTTGGATTTGTCCCACACCCTACTTACACCTTTGAGTGTAAGTATACTTGGTAATTTTTTGCTGCAGGTTTGGTTATAGCTTTTGTGCTAACAGTTCGGGTTTTTAGCAGTCCATCATGATGCAGTGTTGTGGATATGGCTTGAGGGCAGTGCCTCTCACCATGTGGAGGTTCTTGGGATATCCATTGTGGGTTTCTTTAGTTTTTATAGTCTTATATAATTGTTTTCAATTATGTAATTCAGTACTGAAATTTTTTAAAAGATGGTTTTGTTTGAAAAATCCAGATTTGTTTTATTGGATTCGTTCATTATTTTATATTTATAAACTTGAGTAAATCATTCAAAAATTTCATTTTCTATTACCCAGGCACTTCTTCCAGCCTGTGGGGATTGGTAACACACTTAGAGCCTTGCCAAGAGCCGGGTTTGGTGCCGTTTTTGATGGTGACCAGATTCGGTTCGTGACACTACTGACTAGTATCAAGGGTTAAATGTGTGTCCTTGGGGAGACTATGCCCACTTGATCAGAGTGTAGCACAATGATATTAAATAAGGGTAAATAGTGGAAGAAGTAATGAATAACCAGTAGAAGAATAATAAATTATCTAGATAAATAAAAAGGTAGAAGCTGAATCAGTATCAGATATAAAAATAACAATCATTTCATGATTCTATAAAAAAGTGAAATACATGGGATACAGGGGTACAAGAATATACAATCATGATAAAAAATTACAAAAGACCAAATGCTGCCTCAACTACCATCATGAGCATAGGATTTCTCCTATGCTCTCATAATCTTTCCTAGTACTAAAAACCATACATCAGAAGTTGGGTGCTTCCCTTTGCCTATACCCACAGTCATGAAGTTTGTTCGGGTGTCATGGGCATCCCGAACAGGATATGAGATATGCTCACTAAATCCCCACCAATGGAATATCCAATCTATGCATATAAAATGAGTAGTGTTCTTGTAAATCTAAGGGTAATGAAATAAATAAATAAACCACATTGGTTTGGGTTCCTCATGGGGTACCAGACTGACAATACCTGCTTTGGAATAAGTTGGATATCTTTGAGCTAAGTTCAACCTATACAAATATAATATTTATATGAATATAAATATATATAGAGACATTATAATTATCTTGGTATACATGTATGGATACATAACTAGGCCATCATAAAATTCAATTCTAAATATGTATAGAACCCAAACATGTTCTTTGGATTGGTAGATTCATCCTTAAACTTTCAAAAATAGAACCCTTAGTTCTTAATAAAGAGGAATCATGGTCACGTACAAGGTGATCCATAAATAGGAACCCAAGTAACACTCCAGGAGAACTAAAAATACCCACCACCATCATATTTTGTCCAATGTGATTCATATGTTGAACCCAAGTATAAATGTTAGAATGTTATAAGACATAACCCTCCTAGCCCATCCATAGTATACCACATAGGGGACCAAGTATCATTTATATTATAGAACATTGGCATCCACCCACCTCTCTCATCCAAGGTAATCCACTATAAAACAAGCTATCACTTATGGGTAAGTACAATATCCACCTGGTGAGCCCATTCAAGGTATTATATAAAACAATCCAAGTATTGCCCCAGAAATATTGAGATCTATTTAAAAATTATAATTATAAAGCTTGATGATCCCATCTAAGTCATCCTTAAGTTGGGATCCTTATATCACCCTTAACATGTCCTAATAATAAGGGTTTATCTAGCATGAAGATCATACCACTCATGTAATGCATTAAAATAATTACAAGGGAAAATTCACACACTTTAATTAGTGGTTTAATTCAACTAAATACATTAGGAACTTAGTATTTTAAGGAAGGAATGCCCTTTGGGGTGGATCAGGTGAGGGTGGTCCCCCTATAATGTTAATTTTAGGATCTCTAGGACTAAATTAAAGAGGATAAAATCATTTAATATAATTTATTAAACATTTGGGAGGTGTCACCAGAGGAGTTCATCATGTAGAAAAATGATTCATGATAAATAAAATAAGACATTAGGGAAAAAACTAGACCACATACCTTAGGTTGGTAGAAAACCCCTCATTCATTTTTGGCCTTTGAATCGAGTTGGAACAGGAGAAATTGAAAAAATAGACAAATATCCTGAAAATTGGGAAATTAGGTCACACCAAAATAGTGCTAAAGATAGAAGAAAAAAATTAAGAAAGGAAGGAACATGAGTGAATCTATTACATATTTGGATCCAACATGAAAAGTTTGGCTCAATCAGTGTCTAGATGAATAAGAACCAAGGGAAACTTGGTGGGAGGAGAAGAGGTTCTCCCATGTGTGGCTAATGCTAAAGAAAAAGGGTATCCATCAAAATAGGGGTTCTATCTATTTAAAAAAGGGTTCATGGTATATTCAATATGTAAATGGAATTCATATCATGAATTCCTTAGGTTCTCTTTTCCTTATCGAAAAAACTAGTTCACTTCATGAATAGGATTCACGACATGCATTGAATTCATGCCCTTTAATAAAATCCACATGGTTTATCCAGAGTAATTCATGTCAAGAATTACATTCACATCATGAATTTCTTTCACATCATGAATTCCTCCTATAGTCAACTCCATAACAACTACAACCTTTCTTCCAAAAACCAAATGAACCAACTATCATAAAGGAAAAATTATCAAGTTCTAATCCCAAAATACAAACTCAATGAGGGTTTTACTAAATTTAAATGAATCCATACCTCTTTGAAAACTAGGACAATACAACCTACCCACCTCAAAACAAATTATCCCAGATTTTTCCTTCTGAGGGTGGTAAAGTATCATCTGAGAAAAGTTATGTCCACTAAATAAGTACATCTGCCTCCCTCTCCTAGGTCTCTTCCTGCACATGTTCATGCTATCATAGAACCCATACTAGAGGAACTTTCCTTAATCAGATATCCTTTGTGATCTGATCAATGATATATATCAAGTGCTCCTCAATGGATGCGTCTACATCCAATTCAATATCCTTAGGATCAAACGAATGAGATGGGTAAGAATAATAATGGAAAATTGTGATACATGGAAGAAAACGTGCATGGGAAAGTACCTATGATGTAAATCTAGCTAATATGATAATAGGCCAACTTTATCTAGGATCTTGAAAGACCCAACATAACAAGGTGATAGCTTTCGTTGCCTCTGAATCCATCTATAACCTAATTTAGGAGAAACTCGCACAAAGATCCAGTGTCCCACTATAAATTCCAAAGGTCAACGGTGATGATCGGTATAATACTTCTACCTATAATAAGATATATCCATACACTTTTGAACAATTTTCACCTATTTTTAAGTCTATTAAAATAGATGATGTCCCATTAGAACTATCTCACCTACCTCTAACTAGCACAGGGGTGAATGGAACGACCTACAATATAAGGCCTCATAGGGAGTCATCTGAATAGTTTCTTGAAAACTATAATTATAGGAAATTTTAATTAGAGTTGGGTGTTTCTCTCAAGATCCTTCAAAATGAATGACACATTACTAGAGCATGTCCTCTAACACTCATATCATATGCTCAAACTGACCATCACCCTGAGGGTGGTATGTTGTACTCAGAAGCACCTATGAACCCAATGCCTTTTGCAACCCCTTCCAAAATCTTAACATAAAATGAGCATACCTATCCAATATGATCAAATGGGGAACACTAAGAAGGTGTACAATGTCCTGAATGTAAATCCTCTAAATTTTGTCAACTGAGAATGTATCTCAGATGGTTAGGAAGTGAGCGACCTTGGTCAGCCTATCAATGATCACTTATACAACATCACTACCATGAGGGGATCTCAGCAAGACCATTACGAAATCTATAGTGACATAATCCCATTTCCACTTAGGAATGGATAGAGGTAATAGAAGTACAAAAATCCACCGGTGCTCAGCCTTCACCTGCTGATAGGTGGAGCACTGTGTGATAAAACCTATAATCTGTCTCTTTATACCTGACCACCAATACTGATGATGTACATCTCGGTACATCTTGGTAATCCCAGGGTGCACTGTCCAAATAGAAGCATGAGATTCCCACATCAATTAATCTTGTATTTTACCAGGAACCCATACACATCTATGGATTTGTAGGATCTCATTCTCATCAATAAACCAACTTGGCTATGGGTCCTCACCCAAGGCAATCTTCCTCGGGACTAGGCCCTTGGGGTCTAAAAGCTGTCTTATCCTTACCTATTCCAAAAGATAGGATGTTACCACCAAAGCTACTAAAATAGGGTTCCCATTAAAAATCATATACCTCCATGTGCATATCTGAAAATAGGACCATCAACTACCACTCACAACTGGCCCCCTAGACAGCTTGTGTCCGAGTCTTCTAGATTAGGGAATCAACCATTGAATTTCCATTTCCAGTTGTATAAGTGAGATCAAATTCAAATGATTTTAGGTACTTTAACCACCTATATTTTCTGATATTAAATTCATTCTATGTAGAAATTTATTTAATATTTTTTCGGTCTGTATAAACAACAAACCATTCTCCCAATAGATAATTATTCCAATAGCTTAAATCATAAACCATGGGTTACAAATTGAGGTCATGTGTAGGGTAATTCTACTCGTGATTTCTTATATGGAGGGGCCCATATGTTATAACCTGATCTTCATACATCAAAACTTCTCATAGAACAATTCCTAAGGTATCACAATATACTTTATAGATTCTTCCTGACTCTAGAAGAATCAGGATCGACACTGAATCCAATCTTCCTTTCAGCTCTTAAAAATATGCTTCATAATATTCAAATCATATAAACTTCACACCCTTCTTATCCAAGACCATCAGAGGCATGTCTAGGTGTAATAAGTCTTGAATAAAATTCATGTAATAGTTATTCATCCCTAGGAAACTTTGTATACCAAATATATTATTGGGTCATTCCCGGGAAACTATAGCACTCACCTTCTCTAGGTCAATGAACACTCCTACCTCTGAGATAATATGACCCTATAAGTGAACATTATCAATCCAAAAGTGGAATTTAGTGAGTTTAGAATACATTTGATGCTTGTATTCATCATGATTTCAAGATTTTTGGCATGGTATGGTCAAGTATGAGAATTCACCAAGATATCATCCATGAAGACTACCACAAATGAATACATGTATGGGTGGAAAACCTAGTTTATTAGAGCTATGAAAATTTTTGGCTTGTTTGTAAGGTCGAACGACGTAACCTGATACTTATACAAGCCATATCTACTCTAAAATGGTTTATGTGGTATATGTGATGGTCTCACACACACCTGATGGTATCCTGACCTCAAATTGATATTATATAAAATCATCGCTCCTTAGAGTTGATTAGAGAGTTCATCTATACGATGAAGTCAATATAAGTTCTTTATCATAAGATGGTTCAACTAGTGAAAAAAACCCACACAATATGAGGATACAATCCAACTTTTGTGGAAAAAGGACATGTCAACCCATGAAAAATAATAGGTTTGTATAAAACCCTTAGCTTCTGAACCCTCTATCTTCTTCTTGAGTTCTTGGAACTTAGTAGATGTCATCCTATAAGGAGGAATAGACACTAGTTCTACTCCTAGAACTAGATCAATGGTGAACCCCACCTCTCTCATAGGGGGTGACCCATAAAATTATTTAGGAAATATGTCCCTAAAATGATCCACAATAGGAGAAAATTATATAAGTCGTATTCCCTGATCACTCATAAAAATACTAGGAACCTAGGTTGTCACTATACCTAGATCATGATGCTTTGGTCTAGATCAACTTGATTAGATATCCTATTCACCCTTATGAACATAGTTACTTCCCTTGGGTGATGTAAATGACACCCTTCAAAAGTGGAACTCAATATGGGTATGGTGTGAAACCAACCAGTCCATCCTTAGAATAACATTGAAGCCTTTCATCTCAAGGTAAAATATATTTCAGAGGAATTCATATTCACCCACATCAATTGGTAAATCCCTACATTGTTTTATACTCTCTGACCATTCTCTCAAAGGAGTATCTAGTGTCATTACACCATAAAATTAATCTATTTATAGCCCAAATATCTCCACAATTACCATAGATAAAAAGGAGTGCGGAGTGACTATATCAAATAAGGAAAAAACTAATGTAGAGACCATTAGAATAGTACCTAGAACTATATAAGGCCTTATACTCTGTTCCTTAGGAATAGGCTATGCTGCATATATATGGATAGATCCATGGCCTTGGGATTCAACCTAACTAACCTGAGCAATTTTGCTTTGTTGGAACTGAATGTATGAAGCCTAACTACCACAACCACAACCACCTCCTTGTCCTAATCAACTAATAGTGGTCCAGATCCTAACCTGACATGGATATAATGATCTTTTACCTGAATTCAATATCTATATAGAACCCTTATCACTAGGAAATAGAGGGAAAGTTTAGAAAAAATGCTGAAGGTAACCCAAAATGCCACAAGCTCGACACTTGATTGGTTCCCCCATGCATTGGGTATTCTTATGGACCACCCTACCACACTAGTGAAACACCACATAACTAGAGATTCATGTCATGTGACCCATGATTATGTAATGGGGAGACTCTAAGTGACATTGAATAATACTAGATGAACCACCACCCTACCTCAAAGTTGAACCACCCTGAATCACATTTCCAACTTCCCTCAGGTTCCACTCAATGATGAGGTACTAGTTCACTATCTTTGAAATGATGGTCAACCTTAAGACATTCACTGATAATCATATGGGATATGCATTCCCATCCTCAAATTGAGTCACAATATTCAACTTGTTACCGGTTAGTGTTGGCACAAAACATTGATGATTGGTAAAATGAGTTTAATACTCAATCAAGGAAATAACACCCTATTATAGGTCTATAAATTCCCTATAGAGGTCTACTCTTAGCATCCAAGGGAAAAATAAATTATATAAGGCTATCTGGAGGTCCACCCAGACCATACCCTGATGAAAATCAGCCTAAGTAATGACATCCCACCAACGTTTAGAAGAGCTATGAAGTAGGTAGGTCGTAAGAATAACCCTCCCGTATGGAGGCATCTTTAAATTATTGAAGATAGATAAAATGGACTCTATCCATAATGAATTATCCTAAGGACCACCATCCCTTGAGATATTAAGAGGATGCTACTGCTGAAATTCTCATGTCAACCCTTCCATAGTAAGGGTGGTCCATGGAGATCCCATTATAGAATGCATTAATCATAATAAGCTATCTCTAAACTGAGAATTGACACCTTGTGAAGGAAGAAAAATGGGTGCCTCTAGTGGCACTACATGAGGTATTATTGGTGACTTAGGGTCCACCACCTCCACATAATGGTCAACACCACCTTCCCGGTGAACGACTTTAGGATTTCATGGAGGAATATCTTTACAATTTCCAAACACATTCCTCAGATAATATTTAACAATAAACATGAATCATAGATAACAGGAGGGTACATGTACATATTCTTCCTATAAAAGAATCACACCTCTCTGCCTACTCCTAAATCTAGGTCTTGGTGATAATAAAGATTACAAAAAATAATAAGAGACAATGAATACTACCCACTATTAAGGTCTGGTTAGGGTCAAGGTCTCACACTACGCAATAGAGGTTCCAATATACGGACTTTCAATTGTAAGTTATAGAAGAAAGAACCCTTTAATTTTCAATTTTCATTCCCATTTAATAGTAACCTTTATTTAAAATTTTAAATTTAATTAACTAATAATCATTTATAAGCATATAGATATCATAGTCCAGTTAGATGCATCAACATTCAAAATTTATAAAGGCCCGTACTCTTTATAAATTGTAATTGGTGCATCATGAAATTGTGATCTAACCCTTACATATGGTATGAGGATGTAACTGGTCTTGTAAAATTATTTTATTAAATGAATCACCATTCCAAATTTATGGAATTACATGTTTTATAAATTACAATTAGCATTCATGTAATCAAATCAACTAACGTTTCATCCCATAAAACCAATGGTTTATGGTTTAAACATAGCATAATTGGTTAATTAAGGTGTAATCATCAATATATATGGGAAAACATTATTTATATTAATAAAAGAACTTTAATTAATAAAATTATTTTATCCTTTCAAGAATCATTAGCACAGTTCTATATATAATAATCAAGGCACTTAAAACACTCACATGAAATACAGGTAATGTGAGAAACAAGATATACCTATATGGCATGTCATAATAAATTAAATGTGAATCCTCAAGTGCCTATAATGATGCCTGAGATGATACATCCTTTTCATTCTAGGAAAATAAAAAAATAAGTCCATAATAAAAATATCAACAATAATAATTCCAAAAAACATATTCTTCACCCAACAGTGAATTCAATACAACTGTAATAGGCACAAACCAAAATAGAAATATCCCATCCCAAGTAATTTGGATTTTCCCCCACACTTGGGTTAGATACTCCCAAGAAAAATATCATTACCAAATTCTAACACATTATCAGTCTCTTATCTAATACCCAAATTGTTAGACAAAAGTAAAAAAAACCCTTTGATACCATTTTGCAGCATTCCATCTCGGAAGCCACAAAAAGTTGCCCTGGTCTAGTTGGCCACATGACCTCCAGAGAGCCTCCCCATATGTAAGTGGTTGTTGACTAGAAATTAGGTCCTAGGGTGTGTCCATGGGGAGACTATTCCTCTTGATCAGAGTGTATCATAGTGGTATTAAATAAGGGTAAATACCATAAGTAGTGATAAATAACTAGCAGTGGAATAATAAATCATCTAGAAAAATAAACAAGTGAAAGAATAATCAATATCAGATATAAAAATGATGATCATGTCATGATGTTATACAAAAGGTAATTAAATGTGATATATGGGTACATTCATATATAATCATGATAAATAAAAAGACAAAAGACCAAAATCTTACTCCACTAGCATTATGAGTATAGGCTCGATCCTTTGCTCCTATACTACATCCTAGTACTGAGAATCATACATCAGAAGCTGGGAACTTTCCAATGTCTATACCTATAGTCATGAAGTCTATTCGGGTACCATGGGTGGCCCGAATAGGGTGTTCTCAGAATTCCACTACCAACAGTGTCTAGAACTATCCATTCTATGCATATAAAATGAGAATTGTGTAGGTAAATCTCTGGGTAATGTAATAAACAAATAAACCAAATCAGTCTAGGTTCTTCATGTGATTCCCAACCAACACTGACTACTTTGGCATAAGTTGGATATCTCTGAACTAAGGTCAACTAGTACATATGTAATATGTATTTGAATATATATATATATATATATTATAATTCTCTTGGTATACATGTATGGATACATAACTGGGCCATCATAAAATTCAAGTGTAAACATGGATCAAACCCAAGAATGTCATTTGACTTGGTGGACGCATCCTTAAACTTTATAAAATAGAATCCTTAGTTCTTAATAAAGAGGAAACTTGGGCCAATCCAAGGTTTTCATGACCCGACCCAACGGGTCCCGAACTGTGACTACCCCAATCCTGCCTCCAAACGGTCAGGGGCTGGAAACCAGTTCCAAGTAGACATATCCCACACATGAGAGACATTATCCTAATGTATATGTACACACACACACAGAAACCTCCAAGACCATATATTGATGAAATTTATACCAACTGAAACCAATTCATGCATTCATCTATAATCCCACAATCAGAGTATGATAATAAAGTACTGAAAGTGAAAAACTGTCCAAATACAACCACAACCAAAACTGTAGAGAGCCCAAACTACTCAGAAAATGGGGACTAGTGTCAAATGAAACCACTCAAAAAACACCTTAGTCTATCTAGATTAATCTATGCTCCAATATCTCATTATCCTCCCAGGACTCCATCAAATGGGTCATTGTCTATATAAGACATGACATATGCGGGTAGATCCCATGCAGGGGTGAGTACAAAATACATAGTAGGAAACCCCAAAATCACTAAAAATAATCAAGAGTATTCAAATAATAATGATGATATAGAAATTAAAGGAATAAAAAACAACCCAGATATACTCAAGAAGGACACTGTAGCTCTAGGTGGTCATAACAAAACTGTCAGCCATAGGATTCTACTCAAAGTAATGCTTGTTCTGGGAGAACACACTCCATGATCCCTACTATCATCAGAGACACTCTCCCAAGATTTCAATATCATTGAGTACCACCCAAAAAAACTCACTGATATCTGAATATGTCAATAATTAGATAGGGGATCACACTCAGGACCACTGGTGGATACCAAAAACCCAATCTGGATCAACACGATATATAGGGGATCATATGCCATTGATACCATGAACCCTACTAAAACATCCTAATATATTGAGGATTAATTATTCACACATGGAATTCATGTTGATTCCATGAACCCTATCTATGGAATAAGAAAGAATGATAAAGGATCGCACTTCAGACTCACAATGAGAAACTAAAAGCTCTCTCTAAGACTCATCCTCTAGAGGGGATCTCAATCCATAGACGTGGAAAAAATTTCACACTATACCCTTGAGAAGTGGACTAAAGGAATATAATCAACCACTACTAGTCCAAAAATGAAGAAATAAAGGGTTCCAAACACCATCAAAGGTGGTACAATACATGTACTCGGGGTAAAAAGTGTGTCCAATCAACCCCTTATCTACCAATGTGGTACTTCCTCACATGGCATGTAAGCCTCAAAATACACAATATTATACACAATTTGTAGAGGTATTCTGGCTCCCTAACTATTCCTTCTATCCATTCACATTTATTTTCTATTGTTCCCATGTTTGTATATCCCAACCTACCTATACACATGTATCATTTGAGATACACATTGAGCCACCAGCATGGGTCACACAACATGTGACAGATGTCACATGGTGTGTGATATTTTTCTTCTCTAAAAAAACCCTACACCATATAAAGGGTCCCACGCTATGTGTATCTCAGGATTATATGTCATGTAACCCAGAGTTTTTTAGAACCTGTGGGTTCTTCATCATGTCACCGTCCACAGTGTCTCTACCATGATTCCATTTGGTAATCATGGATTTGAGTCTGGTCATCCCCTTTCATCACTAATAATTGGGATCTAGGCTCTGATATGCTTGAAAATCACCTATGTTAATCCATCTTTCACCATAATGCATCAAAACCAGAAATAATGGTTACCCTCGGTCTAATACGGTCCACCTTCGATCATCACCCATCACCCACCTTGATCGAACCCTTGATTGTGAACCACACCTACATTATCAATCTATTTCTAGAATGAATGGTCATGAAACGATCAAATACCAGGTATTTCATCAAACCATAGGCCAAAGGAATTTCCCATGATGAATGTGAAAAGAAATAGAGGAGAAATCCATAAACCATAAAATGTGAGGAATGAACCTCAACCTTTTTTCATTTTTGACCTTGATTCATTGTTGGAGAATTAGAGGAAGAAAGAGTAAAATAATCAATGAACAATTAATCAACCATAACCATTGATCCATTAATCGATTATTATTCATGAAATTGATCCATTTTCAACTAGGATAAATAAAGGGATGGAAATCACACAAATAAAACATTATACTTGGAGTTTGTATTGATCACTAATGAAGAATGGTCTTGTGTTTCTATCTTTGGTGAGATCCATGAACTCTGATGGCACAAAAATCCTCGATCTCAATTTGATCTGATGTCATTCTCTATGAATTATCTCTTCAAATTGTCCTCTATATCTCTAGGTTTTAGTGTATAATCCTAGGATCTCATCATAATCATATATTTATAAAAAAATTAGGTTATGAAAAATTAATAAAATAAATTAATTTCATTTCATTAATTTATTTAAAAATTCACCCACAACCAAGCCCAACCCAAGTGTCCAATGCAATCCAATATTATGTCTCACCAAGGGTAAAATTTGTGCCCTAGACCTAACGATGGAATCATATTTCTGATCTGATCCTCCATTTATGAGTTATTTCACCTTTTTAGGAAAACTCTGCATGCGTGATATTAATGTTTTTAATATTTTTCAAATATTAATTTTGGGCTCATCGGACCTTAGATTCCCACACCGTCTTAGCATATAGAGCCAAAAATAATCTATCTAATATTCTAATTTAATTCAAAGAAAATTAAGAGTCGTGAAATTATCCCCACTTTAGGGGTTTTGATCTTGAAAATTAAAAAACTGACTAAAAAAGATGACCATATAAAGCTTGCATCTAGGAATCCCGCTCCTAGGTGTTCTCTTGAAGATTATCATTTTTTCATATGAAACAGACTAGGGGTATTGATCATCCATTAAGGATCTTATTCTACTGATCCTTGATCTCCACCAGGTACTCAGCAAAGTTACCCCTATCATCGATGTCCAACTCTCCTCAATCGATAACATGTGATGAGTTGTGCACATACCACCTCAGTTGCGCCATGTGAAAGACATTGTGTATCTAGTATAACTAGGTCGATAGGTCCAATTAGTAAACCACCTCACCAACTCTAAATAGTATATATAAAGGACCAATGAATCTCAGTGATATCTTTCTTCCCCAATTAAATTTCCATAATCCACATCGAGGTGATACCCTAAAAAACACTTGGTATCCCTCATTAAACTCCAAAGGCCTCTATCATCAGTCTATATAGTACTTCTGACAAATCTGTATTGTCCTCATCCACTCCTAGATTATTTTCACCTTCTCTATTATATCTCTCACCAAATCTAGGCCCATGAGTTCTAACTCACTTGGATGAGTCCAAAAAAGTGGTGAACTATAGGTTCTCCAATAAATGGCCTTGAATGTTTCTATACTAATGCTAAAATGTAGCTGTTTTTAAACACAAAATACACCAATTATAGGTGATCCTACAAACTACTACCAAAATTCAACATGAAATCCCATGGCATTTCTTCTAATACCTAAATGGTTCACTCAGTATGGTCGTCAGTCTATGGGTGAAACACCGTGCTCAAACACAATTGAATCACAAATTCATCCTACAATCCTCTCTATAATCATGATGTGAATCAAGAATCACAATCAAAAATAATCATTGAGGGAACTCCATGGATTTTCACTATCTTCTATATGTACAATGTCTCATTCTCTCTATTTAAATCTTCTTATAAATATCTAGGAAGTGGGATTACTTGGTGATTTAGTATACAATCACCCAGATAGAATCATTTCCCCTAGACATACATGGTAACCCCATCACTAAGTCCATGGATATCTCATACCACTTCCACTCTAGCACCTTAATGTGTTGAGCTAAACCCTCTGGAACCTGGTACTTGACCTTTATTTACTGATAAGTGAGGCATCAAGAGAAAAATTCTACAGCCCATACCTTCATTCCTAACCACCAAAGTTAATTTCAAAGGTCCGGGTATATCTTTTCCATGCTAGGATTTACTGCCAAATAGGATGTATAAAACTCCCTCATCACCTCCTCCTGAAACATCATTAATACCATTGTTTATCCTCTAGAAAGGATAACATGCTCCCCACCCTAAGAAAATCCCTCAAGAGTATGTTTAGTAGATATATAAGTATGTAAGGTCTTGTAGTTGGTATCTCTATGATGAGTTTTCCTAAAACACTATAAAATTTGGGGGGGGGGGTAACAACCATTGACTAAAGATATGAAGCATTGTCCTTTTCCACTAAGTAAAATTTCAATTAGGCTAAATACTTTGATTCCTTAGCCAATAACTAAAAATAAGATCTCTTGCTAAGAAAGTATACCACATTTTTAGGGTAGAGACTACCATTTCTAGATCAAGATCATGGGTTTCATAGTTATTCTCATGCGATATCAACTGCCTATGCCCATAGAAAATCACTATCTACCTCTGCATCAAGACACAACCAATTTTGGTCCCAAAATCATCATATAACACTATGTACTCAACATCCTTCTCTAGAAATCTCAATATGGATGTACTATTAATCTCTTACTCAACTCCTAAAAACATAGTTGGAACCTTTATTTCCACATGAAAGGCTTCCCCTTTTAGATCAAAGCTGTCAAGGGTGTTATAACTTTTGAGAAATTGAGTACAAACCTATGATAGTACCCTTCCAACCCAAGGAAACTCCACACCTTGGTAACACTATTGGGTGGCTACCAAGCTAGAAATACCTCAACCTTCACTGAATCTACTAACTTTGAGATGACATGTCCTAGGAATTGGACCTCTTGAATCCAAAACTAACATTTCAAGAGCTTCCCATAAATATGGTGCTCTTAGAGTGTGTCCAAGACTATCCTAAAGTGTATCATGTGATCCTCCTTGCATGTCAAGTACACTAGTATATTGTTGATAGAGACCGCTAAAAATTAGTCTAATAAAGACTAAAAGATATAGTTCATGAGTCCCATGAACATTTCTAGGGAATTTTTCATTTTGAAAGGAATCACCAAGTATTCATAGTGACTATAGAGACATCTGAATGTCAAATTCAGTATATCCTCATATGGTACTCACAATTGATGATAGCATGATATGAGGTCAATATTCCAGAACCATCACACCCCTATGAACTAATCGAATAGGTCATCAGTCCTTGATATTGGATACTTATTATTCATGGTCATCTGGTTCAAGCATTTTAATCCACACAAAACCTCAAGATCTTGTATGCCTTCTTGGTGAACAACACTAGGGATGCCCAGGGTGAAACTCTATGTCTCAAAAATCCCTTCTCCTACAAGTCCTATAAATGAAACCTCAACTCATAAAGCTCTACAGGATCCATTTGATATGTTGGTGAAGATATCAAGACCGTCTTGGTCTGTAATTAAATGCATAATTATAGATCTCAGTAGGGTGTTAAGCTTGGAACATCCTCAGTAAATACATGCTAATACTACACCATAACTATTGGGAACTGGTATCCCATAGCATCTACTGATCCAAGAGTCATTCTATCCAACTGGTGAGTAATCAGATGCACTATTTTATTTCTAATCTCATCCTACTCTAGTTGAGTTTCCTTTTCACTCATAAAGGAAAACTGCATCCCATCATTATAGACACACTACATCCTTTACCTAAAATAGTCAATATGAGAATAAACTATGGATAGTCTGTCCATATATAAGATGAAATCATAAGGCATCATCACTACTAAAAAGATATCATATATTAATTTCTCACCTCCAAGCATCATATTGTGCTATCATAAAAAGTGTTCAATCACTGAGTCACCTCCCTTAGGAGTCTCCAAGTGCAAGGGTTGATCTAATGGCTCAACCGAAATCTCTAAGTCTTGAACCAAAATAAAGGAATGTCTTTCACATATGTTTATCAATATTTCATATATGGTATAAAAGACACATATTATACCTCATATCATCCCTAGATCCTCAGGTTCACAGGCCTCTATGGCCTGTAGTTTTCATCTCCCATGGCCACCGACTCCTTGAGTCTATCATGGACCACCTGGGGGTGTTGGTGGAAATAGTTCAAACCTATGACCACCTCCTACTACTCTACCAACCCCTCTACTATGTTTTCGGCCATACGGACCTCCCTACTCCTACCTCTGCCTCTTCATTGGTGGTCCCTTGATTACCTCTTGATTAGATACATGACGGGTTAGACAATCCCATGTAAGATTCCCCTTAATGTCATAGAAGAAATACATGCTCTCCCTCAGCCAACTCAAGTAATCTTGAGAGACCTACACCACTGATCCTATGTTTTGGGATTTTCTCTTAGAGCATCTAACGTGACCAAATACCATAAAATACCATCATCTACCTATTGTAAAGGTTTCATCTTCGGGTTTCCCACTACAAACACCCATTTTTGGTGACCTATCTACTAGGAAGCTCTACACCACTAATTCTCACTCAAGCACCTCAACATAGGTGGGAATGTAGAGAGATATCACTAAATCTCTAATATCTCAGCATAATCCCTGCTCGAAGGTCAATTCCCTGAAGAATAGATCTCACACCATATCCATGGAGTACCATGAGAGATCATTAAACCTCTCCAAATACTCCACCAAAGTCATATTTCCCTACTAACAATGCATAAGTTCTATGATGTGCGATGATCAGAACATGGCTACATAAAACTACTCCATAAAGAGATTCTTGAATTTTTACTAGGATAGAGTTATATTATCATGTAATTGAGTCAAAAGAATCCACCATAACATAGAGGATCCATGAATAAGAATCACCAGGAGTAATTCTATCTAATATATAGGATTCATCAAAAGTTAGAAAACTCAAATGACTGCCTCTAACCAATCTTCATCCACCTAGGGGACTAGATTTCCATAAAAACTTGGAGTTCACTGCCTTTAGAACTCATGCAGTGCACTCAACATGTGTGAATCCTTAAATAGAACTTCCAGTGCTAACTGCTACTCAATGGGTGGGGGTATATCTAGTAAACAAACTATAGGTACTATCTCTAGTACATGACCTTACACTGAATCCTCATCACTCAGCAGATCATCCTCATGATCGCACAATGGAATTTCGGTTTGTTATCTTCACAGAGGAATCTTGAAATAAAAAATATGTACCATGGTCAAATAGTATATCTAGGGAGATGACTCAAGAATGACATAGAAACCACAACTTGTTCCTATATTATGCATATACCAATGTTTTCCCTTCAAATAATGCTTATATATACCGAGTCGAAATGAATGTGATCAGAGTCCGGGTGTATGGATACATCGGTTTCTCCACCAACACAGGAGTCCTTGTCCTGAAAGTTAAACTCAAAACACATAACATTGTTTCCATAAAACCCAAACCAATATCATATACTTTTGTTCTAATATAGAAATAACTTCTTTGATACCACTTTGTCATGACCTGGCCCGATAGGGCCCAAAACACCACTACCCCAAGCCTACCTCTAATAGTCTAGGGGTTGGAGACCAACACCGAGTAAGTATATCCAACACATAGGAGGCATTAAAATAATGTAACAATACACACACACAGATATATATATATCCAAGCCCATTAAATTATAAAATTTAAATGAAAGGAAACCAATGCATGCATTCATCTATAATCCCATAATCAGAGTATGAAAATAAAGTACTAAAAGAGATAAAGGGGATAAATATAAGACAAACCAAAACTAAAGAGAGTCTAACCTACTTATAATATAGGGACTAATATCAAATGAAACCACCTATAAATAACCTTAGTATTTCTATCTCAATCTATTCTCCACCATCTCATTGTCCTCCCAGGACAGCATCAAATGGGATGTTGTCTGTATAAGATATGACACGTGTGGGAAAAGCCCATATAGGGGTGATTACAGAAATACCTAGTAGGTTACCAAAAAAACTACACACATAGTATCAAGAGTATTAATCTCATAATAATGATATAGAAATAAAATGAATAATAGATAACCAAGATATCCTCAAGAAGGACATCACGCCTCCAGGCGGTCAAAACCAAACCGCTAGCTACAAGATTCTGCTTGAAGCAACCTTTTTTCTAAGAGAACCCAATACATGAGCCATGTTATCACTAGATAAAATCTTCCAAGAGGTCATGATCATTGGTCCCTACCCAAGAAAACTCACTAGTCACATAAGAACTCAATACTCAGATAGGGGATCACACTCAGGACCATTGGAGGACACCACAAACCCAATCTGGATCAACTCGCTATATAGGGGATCTTATGCCAATGATACCATGAACCCTGCAAAAATAGCCTCATAGATGGAGGATCAACACCCCATAAATATATTTCACACTGATTGCATGAACCCCACCTAGGGTATAATAATGAATGATATAGGATCACACTCGGGTCTCATAGAGGGAAACCACAAACTCCACCTGAGACTCATCCTCTAGAGGGGATCACAATCTAGATATGTGGATGTAATGCTGAATTATACCCACAATGGGATGGAATAATGGAATACACTCAACTACTACTGGTCCAAAAATAAAAAAAATAAAGGTCTCTAAACTCCCTCAAAGGGGGTATATAGCATGTACTAGGGGCACACGGTGTGTCCAGTCAAACTTTGGTCTTCCCATGTGGTGCTTCCTCATAGGGAATGTATACCTCAAAATACACAGTGTATAGGTAATATACACGACATATAGAGGTCTTTTAGTACCCTACCCATGACATCTATCTACACCCATGTACTTCTATATGTACACATGTACACCTAGTCATGTCAATGTATCCTTGTATACATGTGCCTTTGTATCCTTCAAGATACATGTCGAGATTACAACATGGTTTACACGATATGTGATAGGTGTCACATGGATTTTTATCTTTTTATTCTCTACAGAAATACTAGAACCACAAAAAGGGTCCCATATAGCATTTATCTCTAAATTACATGTCGTGTAACCCTAGATTTTCCAAAACCTGTAGATTCTTCTCTGTGTCATCATCCATACTATCCCCACTGAAATTCTAGTCAAGAATCAGGGATCTAAGGAAGATTTCCCCTTCCGTCATTGATCACCAGGATTCAGGTTCCAATATACTCAGAAAACTCTTATGTTGAGCCATATGTCACTATCTTGCATCAAAAATAGGAAGAATGAGAACCCTTGATCTGATCTAATCCACCTTCAATCATTAATCCTTGCCACACTTTAATTTCACTCTAAATCATGAACCATACCCTCAGTATAGATCCATTATACTGAAGAACAATTGTGTAACAATCAAATATCAGGTATTTCGTCAAACTGTAGGCTAAAGGAATTACTTGTGATGAAAATGAGAAGAAATGAGGGAGAAATACATGAACCATAAAATGTGAGGAATGAACTTTTTCCTTTGTTCATTTTTTGTCTCAATTTTTTTCTGAATAATTAGAATAATGAAGAGGGAAATAATAAACAAACAATAAATCAACCGTAAATAAAATCAATTGTCGATGCACGAGTCAATTCTTATTCATGGAATTGATTTATGTTTGACTGGGATAAATAAAGATATGGAAATCACAAAAATAAAGCATTACACTTAGATTTTGGATTGATCGTTGATGGATAATGATCTTGAGTTTCTGTCATTGGTGAGATTCATGAACTCTAATAGCATAATGATCCCCGATCTCGATTTAATCCAGTGTCATTTACCAAGAATGATCTCATCCAACAATCCACTAGATATCTAGGGTTAATCAGATAACCCTGATATCTCATCAAAACTGGGTATTTATAATCAATTTTAGTCCATGAAAAATTAAAAAAATAATTTTATTTTATTTTATTAATTTATTTAAAAATTCACCCATGATTTAGCCCAACACGAGCATCTGATGTGCTCCAAGGTTATGTTTCACCTAGGATAAAACCCATGCTCAGGACTCAATGGAATCCTTAGATTTCTGATCTAAGCCTCTATTTAAAATTTATTCCACTTTTTTATAAAAAAATACATGGGCACAATATTAATATCTTTAATATTTTTAAAATATTAATTTCAGGCTCACCAATCATTGGATTCTCTTATTGTCTCGGTTCCTGTCTCTAAAAATAATCTATATAATATCCCAAAGTAATGTATGGAAAAATTATATTCATTAAAAATGTGATCAGTATAGAGGAACCCAAGTATCACTCCAAGAGCACTAAGAATACCCACCACCATCAAATTCTTTCCAAGGCAATCCATAAGTGGAACCCAAGTATCACTCTCAACATGGTATAAAACATTACCCACTAATCCCATCCATGGTATACCACATAAGGGACCAATTATTTATCATGGAATAGTACATTAGCATCCTACCACCAAGACTATCCAAGGAAATCCACTAGATAATTAGGTATGACTCGTGGGTAAGTACAAAATCCACCTAGTGAGCTCATCCAAGGTATTCTATTAAATAATCCAAGTATCGCTCCCAGTGTATTGAGATTCATTTACAATTTCTAATTATAAAATTTGATGATCCCATCCAAGGCTCCCTTAATTAGGGACCCTTTTATTGCATTCATATTTTCATAAGAATAATGGTTTAGCTGTCATGAGGTTCATAGAACTCACATAATGCATTAAAGTTATTATGAGTAAAAAATTACACAACTCAAATAGTGGTTTAACTCAAATAAATACATGATGGTATTAGGTTTTTAATGAAGGAACACCCTTCAGGGTGGATCGCATCAAGGTGGTCCCCCTAAAACATTAATTTGTGAGTTTCTAGGACTATGTTAAACAAGGGAAAATAATTTAATGTAATTTATTTAACATTTGTGAGGTGTTACTGGAGGAGTCTGGTACACGACACAATGGTGAATGATGAATAAAAAAATAATTTAAGGGAAGGAACTAGACCACATACCTTAGGTTGGTAGATGGTCCTTAATCTAATTATTGGCCTTTGAATCGAGTTATAATGGGAGAAATCATAAAAATAGAAAAATTATTAGAAAATATGGCATATTATCTCACACCAAAATAGTGTCGAAGATGGAAAAACAAATCGAGAAAGGAAGGAAGAGAAATGAATCTCTTACTGATGTGGATCCAACATGGAAAATGGCGGCTCAATCGGCATCTAGATGAAGAATAACCAAGGTAAATAGGGTGGGAGGAGAAAAGTATCTCCCATATGCAGCTGCTATTGGAGAAAAGGGGATCCATAAAAAGAGGGGTTATGCTCTTTTTAAAAGGGTTCGTGACATATTCATGATGTGAATCGAATTCACATCGTGAATTCATTGGGTTCACTTTTTCAATCTAGAAAAACTAGTTCACATAATGAATAAGATTCGTGATATGAATTAAATTAATGTCCTATAATAAAATTCACAGGGTCTATCTAGAACAATTCACATCATAAATTACATTTAAGTTGTGAATTAAAGTCACATCATGAATTACTTTCATGTCATGAATTACTCATATAGATATCTACAGCCAACTTGAAACCTTTCTTCCCAAAAACAAAAGAACCGACCTACCTAAAGGTTTGGTTACCAGGTTTTAAGACCAAAATACAAACTCAACGAGGGTTTGACCGAATTTAAAATAATCTATGCCTCTCTAAAAAATCTGGATGTTACAGTTTTGATAAAAAATTATGCTAAAAAATTATAAATAAAAAATATTTTTATAATTTAATTTTTAAATGATTGGTTTGGAATTTCAATATTTAAATTCAACGTGTTTATAGTTTGAGGGATAATTTTGAATTAAAAATTACATTTAAAATAAGAATTTGAGTTTAAGTGAAATTTAACTTTTTATTATTATATTTATATCTAAAATGATATATAACATTATATAAACCTATGGAATGTGTTTTACATGATAATATAATCAAAATTTCATATAAATATTATTAAATTAATAAAAATTAATTTTTATGTCAAGATAAATAGGAGAATAATTATTGATGTTGACATAGTTATTTCACATGATTAGAAAGGTAAAAATTAATGTCTAAGAGATAAAATTTAACAAGGGATAAATATATAATCTACTTGAGATAAAAATATCATGATAAATTAGTAATATTTTTGTATATTCATGAATTTTAAAATTATATAACATGTCAATTATCCAAATTCTGACCCAGTACATTTGTAATGTAAGAAAAGTCAAAGTTCTTAACTTAAAAATGTTATCATGATAAGGATGAGAATAATAATATATTATGAATGGTTTTATATGATAATAGTTATTGATATTAAATTATATTTATTTTAATAATTAACTTTTAAAGTTAAATAATATGATAATTATCAAAAACACTTACGCAGTGTCGATGTAGTGCTTGATCAAGTAGAAGAGAAGTAAAAAATAGTGATTTCAAAATATTTAATGCGATAATGATTATATTAATTAATATGGTAAATAAATTTTTGGGATAATTATTAAATTTAAGTGATTATATAAATATTAAAACTTAAATTTTATAATTTTATAATTATTTTTAAAATCAAATTACAAAAATAACCCAAAAAATCTATATACATGGGATTTTTATTAAAAATGATTTATAAATTAATAAAAATTTATAAAACCTTATATTGAGTCAAATAGGTATTAGTAACAATTGAAATGCCATATATTGTTCATTTATGAGCCACTTTCCTTTTTAAAATTACATTATTGCCCCTTAAAATTGAATATTTGTGAAAAAATCAATGAATGTTGTCTATCAAGGGAGACTTATTATATCACTTCAAAAAAAACATATAAAGTTCAGTTTATCTCAATATTATACCCAATTACCACTATAAACTTTCCTTTCCATCTTCATAATTCATCGATCTAGTCAAAATTCCCTTATCAAAAAGCTTCATATTTAATCTAAAGGAGGTTATTCAAAGAGAATTTTAAGGGTTTCAAACTCAATCTTTCTTTTATTATTTAAGATTATTTTACCTTAAGGATATTTTAAAACCCCTCTTATTTTCCTAAAAATATTATATTTCAATTTTATAAACATATATTTGATCTATTATTTATGATATGTCACTCATTATTTTTCCATGAACCCTTTTTCATAAGTCATTATTATGTTTAAGTACGGGTTTCATAATCCATGTAGTTTCTTTCACTCCTAGAAATTTTGGATATAACCATGCCTCTATACCCTTGGTTTTTTTAAATAGTAACAATAGAGGTCTCTATACCAACATTTTACACAAACCATTATCATAGAGTCAAAACCAATACCTTATACCAATTGTTTTAAAAACTATTGGTATATAGTTGGTTATACCAATGGTTTTTTTAAAACCATTGGTATAGTTTTCCCACAAATATAGGTCACAACCTCCCCTATACTATAATTCCTAATTTCACCCCTTATTTGCATGACCTCCTTAAATTATTTATAGTTAAATATCCCTCATTCATCCATTTTTTGATTTTATTATTCTTCATCATCAAATCATTGAGTAACAGGTCCATCATCTATTCAGTTGAGCATTAATTTCATTTTTATCTTGGTATCAAACATCAACCAAGATCATGTTAGCTCATTATTATTCCTGATTCATTGAACTGAGGTTTATTTATATTATATTTGTTGTATTATTGATTAATAAATGGTATCTTATTTGAATTATTTTTTAAATTTAGTTACTCATTGCCTCTACCCGAAATTATTATTTTTTTGTAATATATATTAAGGGATCGTATAATTAATCATTATAGTTTTTTTTGTTTTTTAATGTATTATGGGTTTATAAAATCATTCATTTAATTACTTTATGTTAACTATGGAATGAAAAAAATTTGGTATAATAATTTCAATCTAATGTTGTGTGAAATGTTTGAATAAGGATGTTGGTTGTAACACCCTGACTCGAACCATAGGGTCTGAGCCAAGGGTGACACACGACCTCATGAATACCTCCCCATGGACAATAATTTACCAACTATGGGTGAGGGGATATGTAATGGAATGGGGATACCATTCAAATATTGTCAGGTGAACATCAAAGTATATAAATCGAGTGATAATAATAATCAATAAATAAATAATAAAAAACAACCATCAAAGTATCATCACATAAAAATATAACCCATGCAGTAGTAGTATGGAATGCTAGATACAAAACCTAAAACTAAAAAAAAATATCCTAGTGTGATAATATAGAAAAATATAAGAAGTTTTTGTAGAAATCTAGTCTAAACTCCATCTATAAACATCCTCATCCTCCTAACTACTTGTTCAATTGTCCACCACAGGGCCCTTTTCCTTCACTAGACCCCTAATCTTGAAATCTACAAGCACACTAAAATGTATGAGTATGGTGTGAATAAAAGACTCTATAGGACACCACTAATGTCCCTTAACATAATTAAATAACATATAAAATAGAATTATAGGAAAGTAAATAGGGTACATATATCACAAAATATATCACACAAGTATAAAACATATATTGGGTCCTCAAAGACTAGATCTACCTACTTTGGCTCTATGTTGGAAGGAAGATTAGTAGTTTGTCTGGCACATTCCCCCTTAAGCAAGGGATAATCCCAAACATGGGTGACACATACCTTATTTAAGGGATAGTCTAATCCATGTCGAACTCATTCTTAACACATCCCTCTTGGGGTCGACACCAACATATTTTTCAGCTCTAAGAATACTTATTCACACAAATCCATCCATTATAACTTAACCCCCTTCTTGGTCAGAATAGTAATGGACACTAACAAGTGAGAGAATTCCTTATTGGGTCTCCTATAGTACCCATACAATCTAAGAAAACTCTGTATCTCAAACATATTCTTTATTCATGTCCAAGACATAACAGCATTAACTTTATCTAGATCAACTAATATCCCTTATCGTGAAACTAGGTTCCCAAGAAAGTTTATGTCTTATATACAAGAGTGACACTTCAAGTACTTAACATAAAGAATATATAACCAAATAGTACACCACATGATATCCAGTTGTCTACAATGTGATTATGACATCTTGGAATATATAATGATGTCATAAAAAAATACAATAATGAATGAATGCCAGTACAGGTTAAAATCTTGTTCATGAGATTCGTGAATACTTCCGGAGCATTTGTCTACCCAAAAGGCATAATGAGGTACTCATACAACCTATACCTTCTCCTAAATGTTTTATTTGGGATGTATTCCTATCTGAACAGAATCTGATGGTAGCCATAACATAAATCAATCTTAGAAAACCACCAAACTCTCCTCAACTGATCAAAAAATTCATCTATTATTAGAAATAGGTACCTATTTTTCACTATTATCTGATTCAACTTTTGTTAGTCCACCAAAATATGAATACTAACATCCAAATTCTTGGAGAACAACATCGAAGTACCCAAGGGAGAAGTTCTTGGTTTGATGAATCATTTTGCTTCCAGATCATCTAGTTCCATCTTGATATCTTTCAACACAGTTGGTACTATGAGATGTGGTAGAACTAACATAGTTTGTTCTCCAAATACTAGCTTGATCTCAAATTCAACTCCACTGTGTAAAGGTAACCTTTATAAGTCCTCTAAAAAGACATCCCTTTATAGGTCTACCACAATAGGTTAAGAGTAAGGAGTCCCCACCTAATCCACTATAAGGATCATTCCATCCACCTGCACTAAAAAGACTTCTCTCTGATGAGGGTCTAATCCCACTTTGCTTGCCTTGATTTTCTATTCAGTAGTTACTAAAAAAAATTCCCCTTAGATGATGAAAATTTCACTCATATCTAATAAAAATATATGTGGGCATGAAAACTATTTAACTGGTCCATTCTAAGGATCACATCGATACTTGTCATCTCCAGAATTGTTATGCTCCAAAACTACTCAAAGATAGCAACCACCATCGAATAGTTTAAACATATATGAAGATGATATACTTTCTTTCCTAGGGGTGTATCGATGAATAGTAACTTAGAAGAGAATTTAACTGGTAAATACAACCCATTAAATACTTGAGTCAATATGAATGAATGGGATGATCTTATTTTAAACAAAGAAATAGATAGATTAAAAGTGATCAGGACCATACCTCATATTGTGAAAGGTCCCTTTCTAACATCTATAGAAGCCCAGTCCACTACATAATCCCTATCAACCACCACTTTATGACACATCAGAGGATCATGAGTCACCTGGTTCACTGACCATTGTAGGGTCTATGCCTCATGATGAGGTCATATTCCAGACTTAGCTAAGTTCATCCTTGAAGACCTATCACAGAACCACTTTAGATGCCCTATGTTTCCACATTGGTAAAAAGTATTTAGATAAAAGGTACAGTCCTTGAGAAAGTATCCCTTACTCCCACAGTTATAGAATCTAATAGATTCTATCCCCATATAAGGAGTTTAAAAAGCTTCTATATGATCTGATTACTGATTTACACCCTTAAATACATCCTCCAAATTCCTCTTATTTCTCCCAGAATGGGAAATTGGGGTTATTCTAGAGAAGGCACATGTTTATCCACTGATAGTAATAAGATTACCATCAACTCTATCTTCATCAATTCCCTTCTATATCATAATTTACTTATAAAGAACTATATAATAGGTCATCAAATCAAATTTCTTGACCTATTTCCTTGGCTCTGAGTGATGTAGAATCTTAAACATCCTAGATTTATGTGCCTTGTTATCAAATATAAGTGGTCCAAATAAGATAAACACTTTGAAGTTTTATGAATAGGAATACAGTATCATCAACCCATACAAGTGCTCCATGAACTTCTGATCACAGTCTAGATTTAGCGAATCAAGGAAGAACTCCCTAAAGAAGAGTTCTATGAAGCTCTCACATGCCATTATTTTCCATCTATCAGCCTTTGGCATGAAATCCCACTATCATTTGGTTATTCCATAAATCATATAGGTCACAAGATTAAATTTATGGTCATATAGGGTCTCTACTATGTTGAATATCCTCTCAATGACCTATATCCATTCCTCTGTGTCTTGAGGGCCACTAGTTCCCTAGAATGATGGGGGTTCTAGAGATGAAGGTCACGTGAAAATTAGACCATCATCGTCCCACCCCTATGGGTTCCTCCACCATAAATAGGTACTGACCAAAAGAGTATCGGTTAGATTGGTTTTCTTTCTTGACTTTATAAGGAAATTAAGTGAGCATGGTCGGTCGTATCTTCTGGAACAATATGTGATAAAACTAGCTATGCATTACTTCTACAGGGTGGAATTTCCTAAAATTATATAAAAAACCTTAGATAAATCCAACAACTTAAACAAAAGGACTAGAACAAGAATACCATTAATAGTTCATGGGTTCACACAAGGGTTTGAAACAAATTTCAACATAAGAGGATGCCCAAAAGAACAAGGTATAACCCCCTAAACACTACCTAAAGCCCAAGTCAAGCCTTTTGTACATACACATTAGTCATATCCACACATATACACTCAAGAACGAAATAAAATAGCTCAAATAAGAAATGTAATAATAATACACTAAAGAAAATATCAAAATTTCATCAGGCATTTGATTATTTGGGGTCTATCTAATACAAGAAACAGGTATATGTGGCATGAAAACCTACATGCCTATAATGATGCATGAATACACACCAATTCATATAAAACAACATATAAACATCATGTGCATCACCCAAGTTGAATTTAATAAATGGTGATATCAAACATAAAAATATAATTCCCTAATTTATTTCTACTCAAATTTCCACTATACATTGTTGTCTAGATACTGACATTGTTCCTCTACCTGATTATTAACCATATTATCTCTTATCTTCCCTATCCCAAGTCAAGGAAAATAGAAGAAAAAAGTTAGTGAACATGGAACCTCAGATATCATTTTTTAACATGACAACCCAAACCACCAAATCCAAGTTGAGGGTTTTATAAAACCCCATACACACCTCCCCGCATGTAAGAGGTTTTCAACTAGTATTTATGGCCTACAAAATGACATGGGGAGACTATTCCCTCAGTTCCAGGTGAACATCAGGGTACATAAACAAGGTGATAACAATAATTAATAAATAAATAAGAAAATAACAACCATCAGTGTAGCATAATATAAAAATATAATCCATGCAGTAATAGTATGGAATTCCAGATAAAAAACACAATACTAACAAAAAGGATCTAAGTATGATAAGCCAGAAAAATAAAAGCAGCAACTATAGAAATCCCATCCAAAATCCATCCAACATAATTTTCATCCTCTTTCCTACCTAACCAACTGTACACTATAATGATATATCCCTTCATAAGATCCCTAAGCATAAAATCTAAAAGTGTTTAGAAATGCTCGAGTAGAGTGTGATTACAAGACTCAGTAGGACACCACCAATAAACTATAACATAAGTGAAGAAAATATAAAAAATCATTCCATGAAATTAAATAGGGTATAGATATCATAAAAATATATCTCACAATTCCAAAACATATTTCAGTTCCTTAAAAACCATCTCTACTCACTTTGGATCTATACCAGAAGGAATAATAGTTATCTTCCCGAAACATCCCCCCTCAAGTAAGGGATAGTCCCAAACATAACTGACACATCCCTTGTTCAAGAAATACTTTAATAAATTTCAACCTCATTCCCAACACATCCCTCTCAGGGGATAGTCAACTAGGCTTGAGCTACACACTAAAATATATAAGACAGAAAAATATCATATATGATATAAGATGCAAATGATAGATCAAGCATCATGTCAAGTCAAGCAGTACCATCATTAGAACAATCCATATGAAAGAAATATAATCACTTGTAAAGGATACACTTTCACATATCATATAATCAATAATCAAACATAGGTTTCTTGGGGCTACACACACACACCCACAATCATGCCAATAACCCATATAATACATTTCCTAAAGTCAAGGGCTACCTACCTTAGGTATAACAACAACAATCAAGGAATAGGTCACCATCCACCTCTAGAAGCACCACTGGATCCTAGAACCATTCCAAAATTTTATAAATTTATAACTCTTGGATTTAGGTAGAAGAGGAATAACACCCATAAGGTTAGGACAATATCAACTTACCAAATAATATTTGTTGATAATAATGATCTTAATCTAAACATTGTGCAGAATATAATTCCTTGAATTCGGATATTGATTCTATCAGTGTTTATACAAACCCTTGTTAGATAAAGTAAAAAACTATTAGATATAACAAAGACACAAAATTTAAAATTTATTTTGATCAAGGATAAGAGTATAGGAATTATCATGATCAAAGAATAACATACTAGATTGGATGTGCAAGATCAAATAGGCATTCGAACATCAGAGAGAGGATTTGGAAGGGGATATGAGAGCCAAAAATCAATTAGAGATATCCTAGGGTTCATAGTATAATAAAGGGATATTAATGATAAAATAAAATGGAGTTGGGTCATTAAATATACAAGAATCAACTACATTCTTGGAGTGAATTAAGGATTCACATCGTGAATTCTCAAGAAAACTGATACGCTGGAAAATGCATTGTCTTGGATTAAATCCCAAAATATCATTCACATTATGAATTTACCTTTCACATCAAGAACCTAGTTCACATATTTAATGTATATTCATGAATTCCACCCAAATTAATTCATGTTTTTAATATCCATTCATAGCATAAACCTCTCCCATAGTCAAAAATTCCATTATTTGAGCCATTTCCTTCTCCAAGCACCCTTAACAAGCCTCAACTTGATTAATTAATACCTTAATATTAAAAAACTTAAAAATTGGAATACCTTGAGATTTAGGATATTACATTGGTAATTGTAATGATATTATTGGAAAGTAAGTTAAATTAAAGAAAAATGATATTTATGGATTGTTTCGATACTAATTGACCATAATTATCTTTTCTTATGCATTATGATAATGATTCTGATATTTTTAATTATATTTTTAGTAAGTATGATTAAATGGAAAATTGAGTATGAGGAAGAGGTATAATATAATATTATGGATTATGTTAAAAATTTTACTTGCATGGATACATTTTCAATTGATTTTATAAGCATGATTATATATGGGTAAGTGATTTTTTTCTTAAAAAACATGGTAGAAGTGAATATTGGGTTATTGGGTTTATAGATGTTGATTTTTTAATGAAATGTTAACATGATGATTTGAAAAGGATGGATAAAATATGGGAATTGGTTTCTTTTATTTATGGCTATACCTATTTTTTACTTACATAAAGTATGAAACATGTTTTTTTATTTTGTTTTTAGGTTAGGAAAGGAAGTTAAAATGATTTATTCATGGTATTCCACCATTAATACATTATGTAAGCATGATTTGGGTTTTTAATAAAAAAATTAACTATGTTTATATCGGCTTCATTTACTTTGAAAAGGTGTTGAGTATAAAATTGGTTTTTGAACAAAAATCAATTTTATAAATATTAGTTGTATTTGTTTTGGATATTTATTGTGTATAATTTTTTTTTGAAACCAAACATTAAATTGAACAAAAAATTGTTTCACTCTATTTTGTAAACTGTTAAGGTATGGGTTATTTCTTAAACCACATTTTAATTGTATAAGTTATTCTTTATTGAAAACATATCCTCTTAGAGTTTTAATTATTTTTTAATAATTAAATTACATTTATCAATTCTAACCCATACTTGTGTCCTTTGGTATGTCTTAAGAGGTAATTATATTTTATATAAATTCAACAATTATTATGTTGAAAGGGTTCAATGTTTGAAAACATGTTTTCCTTGGATACTATCTATTTTTCTAAATAGATGTTTTCTAAATTATGTTTTAAAACTTTGAAAACTTATTTGGATGAGGAACATATATTTTTTCTATTAATATGTCTAGATTATTGATTAATCTGATACTTGTGCTTTGAATTTCATGCTACTATTATGTATTAGTTGTTTCTTATTGAATTTCTTATACATTTTTAGTTTGATACTAGTATGAAATTATTATAGTATGATCCACCTCTTATGATTTGTTTTATTAACTACTAGTATGATTTTATGACTTTCTTATTAAAATTATTATTTGGATTATATTATTGGATATTAACTATAAACATGTGATATTGAATTATTCTATTCATCTATTATGAATTTTTTCCTTGATAAAAACATATGTATCAGATATGGTACTTTTTAAATTGTGGGGAATAATGTTCTTCCTTAATAAATCTCTTCCATGATAAAAACATATGTATTTAATTTTGGAATTATTTTGTTTTCCAAATATGTATTCAAAAGATTCATGACTATCATAAATTTTTTAATCATAGTATACTGCGTTGATTTTAATAAAAACATAATTTTTTAATAAAATAGTCGATAAAAATTGTATATGGTATGAGTAAACATGATAAAATTGATGAAAATTATGATGTTCAAAGAGTAAAGAAATTTATGGATGATACAAGGACTCCAATTTGTTAGGAATTTGGTAAAATAACAAAGCTGAAATTTTTAATGTGACTGTATCATGGGAAAACCATGTATAAAATTTCTATTACTAGCATCAATTATATTCTTAACTTTTGAAGGAATTACTTCATGATGATGAAAATATTCCCTTAAATCATTATATGGAATAAAAGTTAATTGATCAACTAATAAAATTATCGCTTTCCTGAAATATTATATCTCATTTTGGAAATAAAATTCATTCCTAAATGATTTTAAAGAATGTGTTAAATCTCAGTGGAAGATAAATGTAGATGGAACACAATATCATGTTCTAAAAAAGGTAATGAGTCTCTTTCCATTAATTGTTAGGATCTAAAATCTATTCATGTATGATGAAATTTAAAAAAAATTGTGATGGTATAATGATGAGAGAATTAAGGATAATGATGAGTTAGTTTATCCTAATGATGGATTAGTATGCATGGAATATATTTAATGCAAAATGTACTAATTTTACATTTGAGGTGCATAATGTCTGGTTAAGTCTATGATGTGATGATTTTAATCTGTTTGGTCATATGCTTACTTCACACAACAAGAGTCCAATTTCCATTCACATTTATAACCATTCTCTATAGATGTTTATGAAAAACACATTTAATTTATTGAGTATACTCATATTGGGAAATTCGTATCCTGTAAAATATATAGATGTGTACATTAACCTTTAATAAAATGGTTGAATAAACTTTTTAATGTGGGTGTGTGCGCATATGATGCTTCTTCAAAATATATATTTTATATACATTTTATGTCTATGTGTATGATAGTTGGATTTCCTACTTATGAAATTATGTTTAGTTGAACATAAAGGTTAAACTATCTTGACCTGTTTATATTAAGAATACATGATTCATAAGGATTAAATATCATTGTAGTTTTAGTTACATGGGACATCAATGATTCTTTCTAATGGATCATATATACAAGAAAAATCATTTAATTCTTGACAATTCCATTGAGATTGAAAATACACCTCATTATATGTTTAGAACTGATGTTCTTAATGAATTGAAAGATGTTAGTTTTTCATTTGGTAAAGCCTGGATGAAATATATAAAGAATAATAATGCTTCCATTGAATCCAATTACAATTGGAGGAAGAATATTATCCTCTTTGATTTTCCTTATTAGTCAACCAATTTGTTACATCATTGTTTAGATGTAATATACATTGAAAAAAAATATGAAATTTTCACTTCAATCCTTATAAATGTCAAGGTGAAGACCAAAGATGATTTGCGATCTTTACATGACTTGGTGGATTAGGATATTAGGCCAAAACTGCATTATGAGTGTATCGATCAAAATAATTAGAAATTTATTTAAACTTATTATGTGTTGAAAAATTCAAAGAAAAAAATCTATAAGTACTAGATACTATTGAGGCCCCTAATGGTCATTTGAACAATATATCAAAATGGGTCAACAAAATATAAGTGAAACTGAAATCTTTGAGAACTCTTAACTATCACATCCTTCTTCAGGAATTTATTCCAATAGAAATCCATCGTTTTATATCCAGTAATGCAATGGTGACAATGGTTTTATTATTAAATTTTTATAGATATATTTTTGATAAAAAGTTATCCAAGTGTTTCTTGAAAAAGAAAATATAGTAATATGTACCAGTAATTATGTGTGAGTTAGATAAATTTTTTCCTCTATCTTTTTTCACTTTCATGTTGCATCTAACAATCATTATTCAAACTAAAATAATTCTTGAGGGGCCCTCTTTGAATTGGATGTATCCCAATGAAATAAATATATGATTAATGAAATATTATTTCAGTAATAGGAATCATCTCGAAGGTTCCATTTTGAAAGTTTATTTTTCTCAAGAATGTATGTATTTTAATTCAATGTATTTAGATGATGTGAGAACAATATGTAATCATCCAATGAGAAATAAATATGAGAATTATAATAAAATTAATTGAACTTTTCTATCACTTCCCCAATCATGGGTAATTCCTATATTATATACATTGGATACACTGAGCCTTGAAGAGTTGGATATGGCACATCATGCGGTCTTGTTTAACTGTGATTCATTCGGTAACTACATCAAGTAATTTGACAATTTATATGTTATCCCATACTATTTAATTGTACATATATCTTAAACTTTTAATCTATTTTTATATAAGAAACATAAAAAATCATTCAATTATTTCCTTTGAGAATGAGAGAGATTTTTCATAGTAAAGAGTTTACTTCTTGGTTAAGATAAATGGTATGAACATGAATTTTATAAAATAAATAATAAATATTCATTTAATTTTAAAATTCATATATATTTTAGGTATTGAGTTTATCGGTTGACTTTTTCTCTCAAAAAATAAGTGTGTTGGATTTTTATCCAAATAATTTGGTTCATGAATGAAAATCGTTTGCGATCAATGGATAAAAATTTATTATAACTGGTTGAGAAGTGAACATGAGAACAAAAAATGATGGAATCATATTAAATGTAATGACAAACTATTATTTTAGTGCATCAAATAGCTGACCATGATATAAAAATGTGTTCGATTATGGAGTTATTGATAAAATACTAATATTGGATCATTGGTCCCATGCCCGAGTTTCTATGATGAAATGCAAGTCATTTGATTTAATGATGAATATAAAACATTTATTAATGGCTGTGGATTTAGAGCTATTATCATGATTCATTTTTTGGCTACTGATGAGCCATATATTTTAACATCATTGGGAAAAAAGTTTTTTATGTGAAGGGTCCTTTAAAACTTGAGTTCAGATTCATTACTTAAGTAATCCCAAGATATATTTTTTATGATGGTGGATATGAAATTATCACTATCACTTTCTCTAATGGTCTTGGTCAATATTTTTCATATGATGACACAAATACTTCAATTGTAAGAGTTGACTATGAACCTGAAGTAGTGTTGGGTAATATGTAGAAGAAATGATATGTTTTCTCGGTTTATTTATATTAGATCAACTTTGATATTTATGGTTGGTACTATTCAACTTTCTTTAATTTGGATTTGTATAATTTAGCTTGAAAATTTTTGTATTATTTTCATGTTGGTTTCAATTTAGAAGGGTAAGATTGGTATAGATTTTTTATTTTGGTAGAATTTAATTAAATTTTCATATAGTCTATTCAATTTTACTAAATGAACAAATGAACAAATGCACAAATTAACAAATTAACAGATGAGAAGATGAAAAAATGACCAAATGTCCATATAACCAAATTTACAAATGCCAAAGTGACCAAATGACCAAATGACTAAATGATGAAATGACCAAATGACCGAATTCACAAATGACTAAAATCACAAATGACCAAATGAACAGATTCACAAATGACCAAATAAAAAAATTACCAAATGATTAAATAGACAAATGACCAAATGAACAAATGCACAAATGACCAAATGGCCAAATGACCATATGACCAAATGACCAAATGAACAAATTATCATATGACTAAATAACCATATGAGTATATGGTCATATGACCAAATGACCATATAAACATATGACCAAATGACCATACAAACATGTGACTAGATGAATAAATGACCATATGACCAAATGAATATATGACCAAATTATGAGATGACCAAATACCCAAATGATCAAATGACCAAACACAAAAATTACCAAATTAAAAATGGATAAATTATTAGGAGGTGAGGGAAACCATCATGCGACTATCGGAATTTAGATCTATGATCCACTAAAAGTGTGCACACCAAAAGTTTAGTATAGATCTATATAAATGGATCCCAAACCTTAAAAAGATGACTCCCTTGACTAAGTGTACCAGAAGTAGGAAGTCGATTCACCTTACCCACCACACAAAGTTAAACTTTCACACACCTCATGAAAAAATCAAAAACATTAAAGGCAATGGAAACACATCTAATATAAATAAATAAAATAGAAAATAAAAAATGTGGTATCAAAATTGTGGTTTAGTTCATGCTCAACACACTAAAAGAAACTTAGGTTTTATTCCATATTGCCTTTATATAATTTCATTTTCAATGGGAGTTTACTATGAGTGGAATTTATGGCATGAAATGAATCAAAAATCCAGATAGAAAAATTTGATGGAATGGATTTGGGATTTTGGGATAGTTAAAGGACCATATAATTTAAAAGGACTAGGATATTTCAATATCAGGTGTATGTTTATAGAAAATGGAGAATGATGAATGGGAATAGTTGGATAAGAAGGTATTGGTGTTAGTGATCATGTATTTGGAAAGGAATATTGCCTTCAAAATCTAATAAAATAAAACTAAAGTTTAAGTTATAAAGGAATTTGAACATATGTATGAATAACCAATGACACTTAATATGGTTTTAATGATGAGTTCATTATTTAGTTTAATACCATCAAAAGGAATATCAGTGGTAGATCATGTGAATGGCTTCAACATGATCTTCAGAAGATAGAATCAGTGAATGTAGCATTCACAAATGATGTATGGTAAATAATTCTCTTGTTGTCACTCTCAAAGAGTTGGGATGATATGGTGACTACGGTTAGTAATTCCATTGGAAATATAGATTTTATGTTTGAATATATTTGTAACATTATCTTGAATGAGGAGATAATATTGAGGGAATTTCAATTACTTTTCAATAATTTACTTAATACTGATAGAAGCATAAGGTCACCATATGGGAAATATCATAAGAAACAATCTTAATATATACTTGTGAAATGTGTCAAATCAAGTTAGTTGGTTCTAGTATTATATGATAGAGTTATGGGAATAAGGGATTCATTGAGAAGAATTGAAAATGTTGAAAGGAGGACACTTAAATGGAATAAATGTCCAATAGTTAAAATTACATTGGTTTGATAAAAGGCAGAAATAAATTGTTTCTCAATTATAATATCTTGGTAGATTCATGGGAGAATTGATGAGGATAATATTTTCATTTTATAGAAGAGTAGATATGTATGGATAATTATGTATCCAAAATTATTATAAAATTATATTTGGAAAACGATAAAGCTATAAATATTATGGTAAAAGGAGATGTGAATATTATAATGAATAATAAAGGTGTATTAAATCAAAAAGAAGTTATACATATCTTAGGTATTTGTAAAAACATTTTTTTAGTTGGAAAACGTGATGAAGCAGGCTATAGGAGTAGTTTTGAAAATCAGTTATGGAAGGTTACTTGAGGGACCACAATAATTTCACAAGATGAAAAGGATGTAACTCTTTACTTGACCATAAATTAAGATATTATTACAATGGTTGAAAGTATATCACCAAAATATCCATATATTTTTCATTGCAGACTCATTCACCACAGTGAGAGAATATAAAAGTTGTAATGGAAAAATGAATATTAAATCTTGATTGCATAGAAATTGAAATATGTGAAAGTTTTGTTTTGGGGAAACAAAAAAGGGTGTATTAAAACTTACAAATATGAAATCCTAGAAGTTGTAAATTAAAAAACATTATTCATATGTTTTGGGATCTACCTGTGTTCAATATTACATAGGTTCTATTTAATTTATAACTTTCATTTATGATGCTATTAGAAAATTATAGATTTACTTTTTGAAAAATAATTTTTATTTTTTCCAATTTTTTATTCAATGTTAAGATTTGGAGTAACTAGATTGTGGCTAGAAGTTATAATATATTCATATAGACAATGGTGGTGAGTACAATGTATAAAAAATTTGGAACCTTTTCAAGAAGAAATGTATAAGGTAGGAGAATATAGTGACTAAATATCTACAGAAGAATAGAGTGGCTAAGAGGATGAATCAAACCATGAATTAGAAGAATCGAATCATAAGTTTTCACTTAATAATGTCTAAATGAATTTTGGTATAGATTCTTAACTCAATGAAATATCTTGTATATATAATTTTAACATTTATGGTTGGGAATAAACTTCCAAAGGAGATATGATCTGGAAAATTAACATACATTCACCATATTAAAGTCTTTAGAAGCTCAGTGTATGTGCATGTTGATGTTATGGATCAAGATAATATAAATTCAAAATTCAAAGTATGTTTTCTCATTGGATATGTAGATGAAATAATTGGATGTCAACTATGAGATGATAACATATTACAAGTCATATAATGTAAATATATTCTCCTTAGTAAGAAGGTTCTATGAAAGGACAAAAAATTTGGAAGGGAAAGAATTTGAGATAAAAAACTAACTATTAAAGTCCAATTTGATCAAAGTAAGAGTACCTGAATGTCACAATGTTTTGAGAACTCGAATGAGAGTGTTGAAAGCATTGAAAGTCCAGGAGTAAGACCATAAAAAACATGCTTGAAATTTCATGAATGGTTAAAGCTATATTGGGAGCACCATAAGTTAGGTATTTTGAAAACATATCAGAGCTGGGTAGTACAGAACAACTAGCTCAGTTGAGGAGGTCAAATAGAGTTAGAAAACAAATTCAATGGTTTGGGGTTTCTATGAAATTTCTATTTTTGATAGATTCTGTAGAACCTAAGTCTAGAGGAAGTATCTTTTCCTAGTGATTCCAAGAAATGGAAGTTATAAATAGATGAATAATGTATTCATTAAAATAAAATAGAACTTTGGATCTTGTTAAGTTATTGGAAGGAAAAAAGGAGAACTTGGAAATAAGTTGGTTTACTAGTTTAAAGGGGAGGCTGATGGAAAGAAGAATTTCAAAGTGCGGTAGGGGGTGAAAGGTTTCCAACATGATAAAGGGATCAATTTATTAGAGATATTTTCACCTATAGTTAAAGATTCAATGATTTGGACGATGATATGCATGGTAGAATTAGAATATTTGTATCTTGAATATATTGATGTTAAGATGGCCTTCCTTCATGGTCATTTAAATGAAGAAATTTACATGAATCATGTAGTAAGTTTCACGGAAGTTGGGAACCAAAACATGGTATATAAATTAGAGAAAAATATTTATGGGTTGAAGTAATAACTCTGATAACGGAATCACAAATTCAATGGATTTATGTTAGAAGAAGGATTCAATAGTTGAAATGAAAATTATTGTTATTACTAAAATAAATGGAATGATGAAACATTAATAATTTTTATTTTATATATTGATGATTTTTTTTGGTTGGACCGGATGATAGATGGATTCAAAATTTGAAATGTATATTATCTGGAAGATTTAATAAGAAGGATCTTGGGAAATCTAGAAAATATATTGGGGAAGAGAATCAAAAGTGATTAGAAGGATGAAATGTTGGTATTATCCTAGAAGGACTACATCTAGACGATCTTGGAAAATTTTGGAATAGTGAGATATAATCCATTTTCTACCCATATTATTGGAAACTTCAAATTTCTCAAGGAACAAATACTAACAATGGAATATGAGTTCCAATACAGAGATAAATCACTATTTTTATCAAGTATTATTACTTTAATGTATGATGATTTATACTCAGTTGGATATTGTGTTTGTAGTGGGAGTTGAAAGTTGATTTATGTCAAACCCCAGAAGAGAACACTGGTAACCTATTATGTGGATCATTTGTTACTTAAAGGAAATAAAATATGTTTCTCTATGTTTTGGGGAGGAAGATTTGTTTTAAATATTTATGGATGTAGATTTTTTGTGAAAATGATAAGACACTACTACAAAAAAAGGATTTTATATGTCAGTTTTTTTATGTTTGTAACATAAATTACCCCATGAAATTATTGTTGTTGACATTTTAAATAAGTTTTTTACATCGGTTAATAATAACTGAAGCTATAAATATATATATGGAGGAGTTTTTTCCCCTTAGTTATAGGAAAATCAATGTGATAATGTATATATAACATCGGTTTTTTTAAAAAGCTAACAATATATATACATTATCACATAGGTTTTCCCATAACTGAGATGATAAAGTATATTATAGATGGGTTTTAATGTCGATTTTTCTAAAAATTGATGTAAAAAACCAGACTAAATTTAAATTTTAAAGGTTTTTTTCCACATCATTTTCTTAAAAAATTGATTTTATAAACACATCATCACATTGTTTTTTCAAAACCTTCATTGAAAACATCCAAAAATTCATAGGTTTTCTACATCGATTGTATAAAAAACAATGTGGAAAATCATATATCATGTTTGTTTTTTAAAAAAACTTCATAAATTTTCTTTTTAAATTTTTAATGTCATTTATTAAATAACTTATGTGAAAAAATATTTTTTTTAATAAAATTATATATATTCATCCCTCACAATAGTACAAAATCATACTAGAAATAGGAAAACAATAGAAGAAAAAACATTTATTACTTTAACATTAAACTTTATAGTGTATATTAAAAATAAATTAAAACTCAATCATACCTATGAAATAATTCACAAATTCACTCCATAAGTGTATTATCTCTTGTTTAGTATAAGTTCGAGGGTCATCAAAAAGTTACAAATTAAAAATAAAACATTAAACATGTATTCTGAAAAAAAAATGAAAATTTTAAGGAAAAGGCTTATAACAAAATCCAACCTTCTATAATTTTATTAGTGTCCTGATTAAAATTATTTCATACATAAATCCTAGAACATAGTATCCACATTACTTTACTCCTTATTTTTGATGGATCTTCTATTTAAAAATAATTTTTCAATTAAAAATAACATTTTAAGTACTTAAAATCAAAATGTTGTAATTATAAATAAAAAGGCACCTTTTCTTTTACATGTTTGATCTTTTCACTCTCCTTTCTTATTATCACTCTAAATAAATACCATCATTTTATTGAAAATAATATGTATGAAAAAAAATTAAATTTCATTATAATATATACAGTTATTAAAATATTCAAAATTTTGAGTTTAATACATTCTTAAAATTATCGCACACTATGCCATGGATAGATCAGAACCAATAAAGTGTCTTCTCTCAGAAAAAAATAACAAACATCCAATGGTGAATAATATAAAAAATATATATAATGTGAGTGATTATTCTATTGAAATATATAACAATTTATGATATGTGTGTGTGTGTGTTTTATACTCTTGAAGATAAGGAAGCATCTAATACTAAATAATTACATTCTTTTGAATTCTTTCACCAATATAAATTGTTCTTTCTGCATTATTAATTATCATCACTTTTGATGAAATAAAATGTATGATGTTGTATCATGTTTCATAAAAAATATTTAATGATACCTAATACAAAAAAACATAAGTATAAAGTTTCAATAAATTAAAATAAATGAAAGATGTATGGTATTTGACTTACCTGGAAAAGACTTGCATCGTGATGATGCCCAACTCATCTCAAGTTATAAGCTCAATGGTATCTTTTTTTAATCATCATATCCATTACATGACCACAAATTTTATCTTCCATTAGAATTTCATAAACTTCCAAAAATAAATTTTAATATATTGATAATCTATCAAGACCATAATAAGTTTTATTTGAAGTCATAACAGCCTATTTTTTTATTGTCTATATATTATTTATTTACCTTTAAAGTACTCCTATAAAAAATAGATAAATATTTAAACTTTAAAATATTAAAAAAAATTAACATTAACATGAAATAAAGGATATAATCTACACATACATCAATGGTAATTTATTGAACAAGTCTAGATAGACAAACTAAAAAATGTATGATACTTTATCCAATTGTACTGACCTCATCTATAAGAAATTGAATTCTTACTAATCTATCGATAATATCATATATAGTGACCCTAAGGTTCTCTATCTCTATCCATTGATGATGAATGGTATTTCCAATATAATATGTAATCCCATATGAAACAATATATTATTATGGATTATCTACATATAACTCATGATAAATGGGATTTTGTGGAGGAGGATGTGTGGGAGTTGGATAAGTAGGAGGAGGTAGAGGAGTGGGATCTGTAGCCTAAAACATTCTTTTCATGTCTATAAACATAAAATTTACTAAATCTCTTATCCTATCCTCTATCACCTCACCCATATCCTAAACATTAGACTCTAAATATTTTATTTTTCTTTTATAAACATCCTTCATTGTAGAAGTTTTAGGATGAACAAACACTTTTTTACCAATACACCTATCAGGTATCCATGTATATGACCCGAGTTTTTGGGATTTCCCAATTTTATAGATAAAATATCCTTTTGAACCTTAACCATGAGGGTTACTTGTGTGATATTCTCCTGAAGGGACTCTTGTATAAATTATTTGAAAAATTTAGAAGTGAATCATAATATATAAAGATTTAATTAAACTTAAATAATATAAATAAATTAAATAACTTCTTGAAATCCTCTAAGCTACATGCATTGAATATTCCATAATACATTATCCCTTTTTATTCATCCGGTCCCTCTTTCATTTTTCATGTCAATATGGGGGGAGGAGGTTCAGCCTCTACGGAGCCTAAAGACTCAGCTCCTGGGTTTTGAAAATTTTCAACAATCATTTGTTATTACAATAATGTATACCCTCCATGAGATAAATTATGAGGGTATACATTTTTTGTATTTGATCTCCTGATGAGATCTCCTCATTTGTTTAAAATTAATAATAAATAAATCATTAATATGATCAGTAATTTAAAAAAGACTCTAAAAGTTAACATTCACTTACCAAAAATGATTCTTGTTGTCTACTTTCAACAAACTACTTTTTTATATCTTCATCAATAATTATATATATATCACATGTATTTTTATATTTTCTACCTCCAAAAATGAATTCTATTATGAGGGTTGATTTAAAATCCCTTCATCTCCTAGCAGCTAAAGATAAACATTTCTTCCTAACTCCTTTAGTATCAGGTATATCATATGTCATCTGATCATAAGGGGAAAATATATATTAGTAAAAACAATTCAAAATAATTAAAAACAAATCAGATGATCTTACAAAAATTGTCTCCCACAATTTAGATATAGTCACTTTTTCAACATTTATTTAATCAGAAATCAAAATATTAACTTTTCCTTGAGATTTCACTACAATAAAAGTACTAAATTGTTTTTCATTTTATCTCATAGGAATATCATTATTATCAAAATCAATTTTTATCCTCTGGTCTTGGATACGAGGAACTGATAATTTTGGTAAACTTTTACAACCACATTTACCAAACATCAAACTCTTTTTTCCCATTTAGAAGTAGATGGCTCCTATTAAAAAGGATGAGGAGACACCATAATAGTAGTATATGTATGGTCCTCCCCATATGTATTTGTATAGTACTCCCAAGAAGTATGTGTGGGATTAGATATTTGATATGTCATTATTATTTAAATAAAAGTAACAAAAAATTAGTATAAAAAATATAACAATCCAAATATTAAATATATAGGTAGATAAAAATGAAAAATGATCAAAAAAAATGTAAACTAAACTAAACACATTTTTATTCATATTTTTTTAAATTGTTAACTAAAATTCTAACAATATTAATGTGAGATGAAATGGTATAAAAGAATGAAAAAAAATCCAAAAATGTTGTGTGAATAATAAAAAAAATAGTACATAAGTAGATAGATCCAACTATTTCATATAAAAGTAAAAAAAAAGATAAAAAGTGATCCAACAAAAAGTTAACTAAGCCAAACACATTTTTTACATATTTTTTAAATTAGTTAACTAAAATGATAATAACATTAATGAGAGATTAAATAAAATAAATGAATGAAAACAAATCTAAAAATGGTTTAAGAATAGTAAAAATGCTCCAACATATTATACCATTTTTTACACCAAAAATAATATTCTTTGAATATAATTTTTTATAATTTTTTTATTTTTATTTAACATATTATATTAAAATTATTTTTAAAAAAAATCAAAAATACATAAATTGGTTATGGGAAAACATGGAAAACCAAAACAAATCTTAACTAATATAAACAAACAATTTAAATTATAATTTATAATATGGGTTTTATTAATGAAAATAAAACTATCATATCTAACATTTTATGAAATTTTTAAAATTAAACAAGAAATAAATATATGTTAGCTATAATATTGGAAAATTACTAAAGGATTTTTTCCCAAATTCCTTCCTCATGATCATTATGTATGGAACAAACAATGTATATGATGTGCTCATCAATATTATCTGTTAATCTTTCCATGGAAGTAGAGATATCTCATAAATAAGTATCTTAATCAAGTTTTTGATCACCAATATAATATTTTTTTTACTTGTAAAATAATAGACCACTGCATATTGGATGGATCAAGAATATAGAAAAAAATAAATGTGTTTCTATGATAAAAGTATTAGCTGTGTATTCCAATATATTCAGATTAACTAGTGTCATACTGAATTCACAATTTCTGACACTTTTTTTATCAATAACCCATTTTTAGTTAAACATTAGAACTAAAATTTTGATGTAATAAACCTACCATATTTATTTAATGACTCCGTAATATGCGCTTGACATGGAGATTGGATTTTTATATTTGGCACTCAAAAAATGAATTTATTTTGTGAACACCAATACACTACTATTTTGAGCCACACTTCTATTACCCAAATATTTCATATGAAATTTAAATATGTTAATGTCATACCCTAAACATGTAATCAAATTTAAACTTGGACCACTAATAACCATATCAATGTTTCTAATGCATCTGATATACCGTGAATGATCTCTTTAAACCATAGGGAAAAAAATTTATGCTCATTCAGAATCCACATATCTTTCTTATATTTATAACTTTGTTTTAACATATTAATATGAAATGTTATAAATCACTGAGAATTATCTATGTTATTCAAGATGTATAAATGTGCTTTATTTATCTGTTCAACAGTCAATGATTTTACTTGCAATCCATGTAATCTCTTTCCCCCGTAATTGACTCGTTCATGGAAAGATGTTGGAAAATAGTTGTGCTCCACTATTGATAAATATCTTATACAGAACTTCACAACATCCTCAAAACTAGATTTCTCAATAATAGAGGCTTCAGGATGATATGGATTATTAATATACCCCTTTAATATCTTTATATATATTTCGAAAGGATACATAAAATTTAGATATATTAGTCTACAAAGATTTATTCCTTGTAACAAATGAACCATTAGATGTACCATGATATCAAAAAACATAAAAGAAAATATATTTCCAGTTGAAAAAGTCTATAAATCGCATCACTCTCCAAATTTTTCAATGAATTAAATTCAATCACTTTGTTAAAAATTTAATTGAAAAAATAACACACCTTCAAGATAATAATTCAAACATAGATGGGAAATTTTCTTTGTAATGAAACTAGTAGTGCCTATTGCATCGTGATGTGATAATCATGAGAGTTCATGCATGTCAACTTCAAATCTTTTAGTGAATTTTTTTTTAGATTTTGACACTTTTATACCATGGAGACACTAATAAAAACTAATTTTATCCATCTTAGATAATGTATTACGAGATGGAGGTAGGTATGTTCACCTTCCATCAGGAGTGAGAGCTAACTTCAAACCTATTCCCATTGAGAGTAAGTCCAATCTTGCATTCAACCCATCTTTAGTATTTACTTTAATATCTAACAATGTTCCAATCAAACTATCACAAATATTATTCTTTGTATTAATGAAATCAATGTTAGGTTTGACCTCATGATATCTCTAATATGGTTGCTCAAAAAATATTGATCATTTTTTCAAAATATTTCTATAATTACTAGATTTTGTGTGTCATTTTGAATCTGACATTAATGTTTTTACCCTCATAAAATATTTATTGGTGGAAAATATTTTTGGAGCAATATAAAAATATAATGAGCCATTGAATTCCTTTTAATAATCTTCAATGAGATTTATCTATAGATAAAAACATCTATTGACCCATGTGTACTATTTTTCTCCTATGTTGTGGTTGATAATATAAAGTCTGTTGTTAACAAATTGGATAAGATTTATGCCCCATAACACTATATCCAAAAAAATCCATTATGCAAGAAATTCATTTATAGTAAACATAATCATTGCATGTAGTTGAAAAAATTCCATTTTATAAGAATCATACACCTTAATAATTTCCTCCTATAAAAAATTCAAATCACTAATTAATGGTGACAAGAAAACATCAATATCATTTTTGGGATCTTTTGGTCCATAGATCATTAAACTCAACATGACATATTTTCACTTCATATAAAATTCAGGTGATAAGCTGTATATTACCGATAAAATAGGTCATGAACTATGTATGCTACTAAGGCTTCGATATGGATTCATTCTATCTATGCATATTCTAGGTATAAGATTTCTAACTTCATTTACGAATATAGGAGACTGTTAATCAATTTTCTTCCACTGTGGATAATTAGTTGGATAATGTAATTTTCCATTACATATCATCTCATATTCATGCCATATTAATCTTTTTTCATCATTTTAATTTACAAATAAACATTTCAAATAATTAATTATAGGAAGATACCAAATCATCTTGGCAGGAGTCTCTATAACTGCTAAATTGGCCTATGATTTTTATTTCAACTTATATCATTACATCTCACATTTAAGAAACTTTGACTGTAACATCCCGACCCAGAAGCCACTAAACCGGTGCTCTGAGACCGTTTCACCACAAGGACTCAAGAACACCTCCCCATATGCCAGAGGTTGATGACTAGCAGCAAGGGCCTAGGGTGTGATAGTGGGGAGACTATGCCCTCATACCAGAGTAAGAAAACAGTGGAAATAACTAAGTATCATACACTGCGAAAAGTAAACAAAGTGGGGAATCAATAAAAAACTGAAATAGAACATGTTTTAATAGTAAAATGTTGTAAAATCCTGAACAGCTATGCAAAACAATTCAACACTAGTCACCCATCGGGCCGACCATACAGATACAAGTATAAAAGAAACTGAAAGTAAAAGTATAGGGCTCTGATACTAACTCCGAGCCAATCCACATACCCAATCTCCAGACACTGTCAAACTGTAGCAGCCCAATCAGTAGAACCACTCGAGTAGCCGCTCGATCATGAAACACTAGGCCTTAGCCCTATCCACTATGCAACTCGTGCTCAACCTGAAAAGAATACATAAGGTCTACATGTACACTAAGGTGCACGTTCAGGGGTGAGAAATAATCTCAGTAGGGCACCTTGACAAGAAACCTATAATTATGCTGCTAAAAGTGTATGCAACAACAACGTGCTCAGCCTAGCTGGAACACAACAAAGGAAGAAAACCAAACATGCAACCACAGTCGAACCTAGGGTATGTAAACCCTATCAACTGGGAAAGTGCCACCATGGATGTCCATATCTATATACGTACACATGTATAGTCCCATACCTATACACATATACATAAATATGAATATTCATGATTAAGTGATTCAAATAACAAGAACAACATTAGCAGTCGATACTTGGGACCATAAGCCCGATATCCTGGACATTATGTGCAAGGGAATTGATTTGGATGTCATGCCACTCAAGTCTTTTATCATTAAGTCGATATCTGGGTTCATAATCCCATCGACATGTACCTGCTTTGGCCAATGCCGGAATTATGTCTCTGAACAAGCTAAACAAAAACAAGTAACCCTCTGGGAAGTACTCACAGCATGTCCCCTCTGGTTCAACCAATCACACACAAGTAAGAAGATAACACAACAGGTAACCCTATGGGAATTACTAACAGGCTATCCCCTATGGTCCTACCTAGAAACACAAGAAACCCTCTGGGCATCACACACAGTCTCACCCCTCTGGTTTAGCTAAAGCATAGAGTCTCTGGGGAAGAACTCACCATTAATTCCCCATATAGTCTTGTATCGTACTAAAGGCGCTCTGGGGAAGCACTCAACGTAAATTCCCCTTGTGGCCCACGTCGATGAACTACATACACTCTGAGGAAGAACTCAACATCAATTCCCCCTATGGTCTCACATCATATAATTATAAAGACACTCTGGAGAAGCCCTCAATGTCAATTCTCCCTATGGTCTATACACCAGGTTCTCATGGCCCTGTGTAAGTCAAGAAAGTGTAGCATCATGTATCAGGCCAAGTAAACCTCAAGAACTACTTGGATAAAAGTCTACAACATAACAACATGTCATAAATACAACCACTCCATCCTAACAATACTGGGCATGGAAACAAGGCAGCCTAACAGGCAAAGCTAGACCAAACGGTCAAAATCAAGCAACATGGGAAAACACATCCACAACAAGGTAAAATAAACTATTTACAAACAAACAACCTCTACTTAGGCACACAATGAATAGTAGGATTTCAAAAAAACAAGAAAGACGCATCGCGTCAGGCTCAACAGCCACCAACCAGGAATCACCTCTGGTAAACACTACAGCATCAGCAAACCAAGTCAGATATAAGTAAACAGCGTGGGTGGCCCGAACGCCCAACCCAACAATACATCCAAAGCCCAAAGAGATCACCAGTTTGGCACGGGTTCTAGATAACACCCAATCACCATATCTACCCAAACTCGACATAACAACTCAGGGTCGGTCAAACAATGAGCACCCGCTGGGTCCCTCAAGTCAAACACAGAGGAGGCATCATACTTGGGATCCTCCAGGTAAACACGAGCGAAGACATCCAACGCGGGATCCTTAGCGAAGAGAAAGGGAGGAATCCTATATGAGATCCTCAAAGGAATGAAAACATAGACATTCCATAACATGGTTTCTGTCAAAGGAAGAACAAGTGAGAGATCCTACAAGGGACTCCATAGGTCCGCACACAAGCAAAGGCATCCCTCAGGGGATCCTTAGAAGTACCCGATCTCAAAGCCTCATAAGCTAGAAGGGAACGTCTCACAAGGGAAACATCCACTAAAGCATAGGTTATAGGAGATAGCTAATATCTCATTTCCTATTAAAGGTCTCAACTAATTTGGTCTGAACACCCAACCTATCATCCACGCCAAGTCTCACTCTCAGGTGACAACTGAACTCGATAACTGGAGGAAGAACCCCTCCATTTAGATAGAAACACCCCAAACACCCTTTATATGACCTCTAAATGTCAAAATTATTCCACCATTGCGATATACATGAAAAAATTCTCAGAATCGACAACTCACACGCCCAATTCTGACTTCTAGAGCCCAAGATATCTCCAAAACAACTAAACTGCAATAGTACGTGGTCAGAGCACATGGCCAGAACACATTGGGTCTGCCTGTGTAATAGTATACGGCGTGTACTTTACTATACATGGAATGTAATATTCAAAAAAAATCACCCTATGTTTGTTTTCACTAAAACGCATGCCCAAGTACGACTACATGGTGTGCACTTATAGTACACGACGTGTACTCCCTAAAAACCACTATTCTATGTTCTATTTCATACGGCCAGTCACACGGCCACCGACTACACAGCGTGTACTCAAAGTACATGACGTGTACTTAAGAAAACTTTGTCTTCCCAAAATGGGAAGAACACACAGCATGTACCCCTTGAATACACGTCCTGTATTCTGGGTTTTCCGACGGGAAATCCCTGAAAATGCCCGAAACGCCTGTTTTCGCCCCCGAAACAACAGATCGAGCCTCATGGGATTACAAGCAAGAAATATATGGCTTTAAAGACTTAAAACAACATATTTAAAGAGGATATATGGATAAAACATAAATGTACCTACCTTTGGGTGGAAACCATCGAAGCTTCGATTGATTTCACGGCTCCCAGTTGTCGCACGCCGACTCAGCGCGTCGAGAGCTTCGAATCAGTACCCCTATTGCCTACCAACTCTCTCTCTTTCTTAATATCCAAATCCCCCAAAAAGACAAGACCAAGGAGAAGCGCATATGGAGCGTGTGTAAGAAGGAGGAGGAAGGAAGAGAGAATAAAAGAAAAGGAAAGAAGAAAAGAAAAGGAAGAAAAAGGGGCTCAGGCCGGCCCCAGCGCCCGACATGAGTTTATGCCTCCCCTAGGATAAACTTCCCATTCTAGACTCAACAGTGCTGAAGGAATCTCAATCCAATGCTCCGTTTAGAATTTATTGACAAAATAACCTGTGCAAATAATTTAATATTTAATTCAATAATATTAAATATTCTTTTAAAATTCGAACAGCTCAAATTTCCACCAAACTCCTGTCCTATGGTAATCTACCTATTCCGGGACCAACGGAGTTGTCAGAAAAATTATCTGAGATCAGATGGTAGAGTAAAATGACCATTTTACCCCTCACGAGCATCCAATAGCAAAAATTCAAATTTACGCTCAAAATTACTGTCTGGAAAAACACGGGTTCTTACAAACTCCCCAACATAAACCGTCTCGCCCCCGAGAAGCCCAGTGAAAGGACCGACATCTATGCTCCCAACCCAAGCATCTGCACAACCAAGCTATCTGGACCGTCAAAAGACCAGCCTTATAGCGTTAACCACCACCTTCTACATAGAATATATTCAACTATGACCAAACTGGCACTCCCCACCATACGAATACCCTTATTGTCATCTTAAAAGAAAACTCTGAGCTCAAAAGCCCACTGGAAAACAACGAAGATTAACCAAAACAAGGAGAACCACCCTCAAAAGGCCAATGGTTCACTCCCCACCATATGTCTTTCCTTACACTGCTTCAAGAGCACAACCAGAAAAGGTTCCATCCACCACATGGATGAACATTAAGAAAGAAAAAGGAGCTTGATGTAGGGTCAAAGCTCTCTTAGTATACTCAAGACCAATCAAGATAGCGCATGATCGTCTCTAATAGGAGTACACTAAGATTTAACTGAAGGCGTGCCCAGCTCCCTCCGATCCACACTAACATCCTACAAAAACCCGACCAGGATTCAACCATGGGTCAACCATTTCATAGTAATCTGACATTTCACAAATTCACCTCTCACTACTAAAAATTCGGGCTATAGCGACTACCATTGGCAGTCGTTATAGGCCTCTAGAGACTTCCCAGAGACCACCATTGGTGGTGTATTTAGCCTCATCAAAATAGGCCAACAGTGACTGCCAATGGTGGTCTCTCTAGGTGGCTGAAATTCCGGCCTACAACAACTGCCTGGCGGTCACTGTGCTATTTTATGGGTCAACATTAGCGACCGCCAATGGCGGTCGCTTTAGGTAGCCAAAATTCCAGCCTACAGCGACCGCCATTGGTGGTCGGTAATGTTGACCTGGTAGCCTATAGCGACCTCCATAGGCGGTCACTATTCTGGGAAAAAAATTTAAAAAAAATCACAGTGCATATAAATGAAATATTTTTAAGATTACAAATGTGTTTTATTATAATAGAAAATAAATAAAATACATTTATTTAAGGTTATTAGTGAAAGATATATATATATATAATATTAAATAAAATATTTTTCTTATTCATCCAGTAGGTTTTTTATGAATATTGGTAATAAAAAAATAAATTTTATGCTTAAAATTTGTATTTCTCTAAAAAGGTAATTTTACTATCATTTCAAGATTTTTTTTCTTATTTGGTTTAGTTTGTCAAATTGTTTTGTTGTCTAAAAAGGAATGTTCTTGGTGCGCACCGCACATCCGATGGGCATGTTGTCTCCTCTTACATGTCATGAATAATATTCCTATTGTTTTCGTGTGGTTTCAGGTCATCCGGAGCACGTTTGTTCCGAATTCGACCGTCTCACGCCGTTTTGGTGTTTCATGACTCCGAAAACCCGTTTCCGGTCACTGCGGTCAAAAGACACCTTCGATTGATGCGCCATCTACCCGAACAATTCACAATTTACACAACGGTTATTTTAGTATGATTTCATGGCATTTCGAGGTCATTCGGGTGGTTTTGACCCCCCAACGAGCCCTTTTAGCGCGCGCTGAGGTGCTGAAAACGACACAATCGGTCGTACCGCGCGCACCGCACATCCGATGGGAATTCTGTCTCCTCCTACACATCACGAATAATATTTCTATTGTTTTCGTATGGTTTCAGTTCATTCGGAGCATGTTTGCTCCGAATTCGACCGTCTCACGCTGTTTAGGTGTTTTATGACTTCGGAAACGCATTTCTGGTTACCGCGGTCAAAAGACACCTCCGATTGATGTGTCGTTTGCCCGAACATTTCAAAATTCATACAATGGATGTATTTGTATGATTTCATGGCATTATGAGGTTGTTCGGGTGGTTTTGACCCCCCCCCCCCAACGCGCCCTTTTAACACGCGCTGAGGTGCTGAAAACGACAAAATCGGTCGTACCGCGTGCACCGCACGTTTGATGGGTGTGTAACCTCCTCCTACACGTCACGAATAATATTACTATTGAATTCGTGTGGTTTTAGGTAATTTGGAGCACGTTTGCTCTGAATTCGACCGTCTCACGCCGTTTTGGTGTTTTATGACTCTGGAAACACGTTTTCGGTCACCGCGGTCCAACGACACCACCGATTGACGTGCCGTCTAACCGAACATTTAATAATTCACACAACAGTTATTTTCGTATGATTTCATGGAATTTCGAGGTTGTTCGGGTGGGTTTTACCCCCTAATGCGCCCTTTTAGTGCGCGCCGAGGTGCTGAAAACGACACAATCGGTCGTACCGCGTGCACCGCACGTTCGATGGGCATTCCATCTCCTCCTACATGTCACGAATAATATTCCTATTGTTTTCTTGTGGTTTTAGGTCATTCGGAGCACGTTTTCTCTGAATTCGACTGTCTCATGCCGTTTTGGTGTTTTATGACTCCGGAAATGTGTTTCCGGTCACCGCGGTCAAATGACACCTCTTATTGATGTGTCTTCTGCCCGACCATTTTAGAATTCACACAGCGGCTATTTTCGTATGATTTCATGGCATTCCGAGGTCATTCGGGTGGTTTTGACCCCCCAACGCGCCCTTTTAGCGTGCGCCGAGGTGCTGAAAATGACACAATCGGTCGTACCGCGTACACCACACATCTGATGGGCGTTTCTTCTCCTCCAACACATCACGAATAATATTACTATTTTTTTGGGTGGTTTTAGGTCATTCGGAGCACGTTTTCCCCGAATTCGACTGTCTCACGCCGTTTTGGTGTTTTATGACTCTGAAAACGTGGTTCCGGTCACCGCGGTCAAATGACACCTCCAATTGACATGCCGTCTACCTGACCATTTCACAATGAAGACAACGGCTGTTGTCGTATGATTTCATGGCATTCTGAGGTCGTTCGGGTGGTTTTGACCCCCCAACGTGCCCTTTTAGCGCACGCCGAGGTGCTGAAAACGACACAATCGGTCATACTACGTGCACCACACGTCCGATGGGCGTTCCCTCTCCTCCTAAACATCACAAATAAAATTCCTATTGTTTTTGTGTGGTTTTAGGTCATTCGGAGCACGTTTTCTTTGAATTCGACCGTCTCACGTCGTTTTGGTGTTTTATGACTCCGGAAACGTGTTTCCGGTCACCGCGGTAACACTCCACCTCTTATTGACGTTCTATATGCCTAAAAATTTCAAAATTCACACAACGGCTGTGGTCGTATGATTTCATGGCATTTTGAGATCGTTCGGGTGGTTTTGACCCCCCAACACGCCCTTTTAGCGCGTGCCGAGGTGCTGAAAACGACACAATCGGTTGTACCATGTGAACCGCACGTCCGATGGGCATTCTGTCACCTCCTACACATCACGAATAATATTCCTAATATTTTCTTGTGGTTTTAGGTCATTCGGAGCATGTTTGTTTCGAATTCGACTGTCTCACGCCGTTTTGGTGTTTTATGACTCCAGAAACGCGTTTCCGATAACCATGGTCAAATGACACCTCCGATTGATGTGACGTCTGCCAGACCATTTCAAAATTCACACAACGGATATTGTAATATGATTTCATGGCATTCCAAGGTCGTTTGGGTGGTTTTGACCCCCCAACGCGCCCTTTTAGCGTGCACCGAGGTGCTGAAAACGACACAATCGGTCATACCGCATGTCTGATGGGTGTGTTGTCTCCTCCTACACATCAAGAATAATATTCCTATTGTTTTCGTGTGGTTTCTGTTCATTTGGAGCATGTTTTCTCCAAATTCGACCATCTCACGCCGTTTTGGTGTTTTATAACTCCGAAAACGCGTTTTCGGTCACCACGGTCAAACGACACCTCCGATTGATGTGTCTTCTACCCGACCATTTCACAATTCACACAACGGATGTTTTCGTATGATTTAATGGCATTTCGAGGTTGTTCTGTTGCTTTTGACCCCCCAACGCGCCCTTTTAGCGCGCGTCGAGCTGCTGAAAACGACACAATCGGTCGTACCGTGCGCACCACACGTCTGATGGGCGTTCCGTCTCCTCCTACACATCACGAATAATATTCCTATTTTTTTCGTTTGGTTTCAGGTCATTCGGAGCACGTTTTCTCCAAATTCGACTGTCTCACGCCGTTTTGGTGTTTTATGACTCCGGAAACGCGTTTCCGATCACCGCGGTCAAATGACACCTCTGATTGACGTGACGTCTGCCCAACTATTTTACAATTCACACAACGGCTGTTTTAGTATGATTTCATGGCATTTTGAGGTCGTTCGGGTGGTTTTGACCCCCAAACGCGCCTTTTTAGCGTGCGCTGAGGTGCTGAAAAAGACACAATTGGTCGTACCGCGCACACCGTACGTCTGATGGGTGTTTCGTCTCCTCCTAAATGTCAAAAATGATATTCCTATTGTTTTCATGTGGTTTCAGGTCATTCGGAGCACGTTTTCTCTGAATTCGACTGTCTCACGCCGTTTTGGTGTTTTATGACTCCGAAAACGCGTTTCCGGTCACCGCGGTCAAACGACACCTCCAATTGACGTTCCGTCTACCCGACCATTTCAAAATTCACACAACGGATGTTTTCGTATGATTTCATGGCATTCCGAGGTCGTTCGGGTGATTTTGACCCCCCAACACGCCCTTTTAGCGCGCGCCGAGCTGCTGAAAATGACACAATTGGTCGTACCGCGTGCACCGCACGTCTGATGGGAATGTCGTCTCCTCCTACAAGTCACGAATAATATTCCTATTGTTTTTGTGTGGTTTCAGGTCATTGGAGCACGTTTTCTCTGAATTTGACCATCTCACGCCGATTTGGTGTTTTATGACTCTAGAAACGCATTTCCGGTCACCGCGGTCAAACGAAACGTCCGATTGACGTGCCATCTACCCGACCATTTTACAATTCACACAACGGCTGTTTTCGTATGATTTCATGGAATTCTGAGGTCATTTGGGTGGTTTTGACCCCCCCCCCCCCCAACGCGCCCTTTTAGCATGCACCGAGCTGCTAAAAACAACACAATCGATCGTACTGTGCGCACCGCATGTCCAATTGGTGTGCCATCTCCTTCTACACGTTACAAATAATATTAAAATTATGTTCTTGTGGTTTTAGGTCATTTGGAGTACGTTTGCTCTGAATTCGACCGTCTCACACCATTTTGGTGTTTTATGACTCCGGAAACGTGTTTCCAGTCACCGTGGTCAAACGACACCTCCGATTGACATTCCTTCTGCCCGAACATTTCAAAATTCATAAAAATACTGTTGTCGTATGATTTCATGGCATTCTGAGGTCGTTCGGGTGGTTTTGACCCCCCAACGCGCCCTTTTTGCGCGCGACGAGCTGTTGAAAACGACACAATCGGTCGTTTCGCGTGCACCGCACGTCTGATGGGAATTTCGTCTACTCCTACACATCAAGAATAGTATTCCTATTGTTTTTGTGTGGTTTCAGGCCATTCAGAGCACGTTTTCTCTGAATTCGACCGTCTCACGCCGTTTTGGTTTTTTATGACTCCGGAAACGCATTTCCGGTCACCACAGTCAAATGACACCTCTGATTGACGTGTCGTCTGCCTGACCATTTCTAAATTCACAGAATGGATGTTTTCGTATGATTTCATGGCATTCTGAGGACGTTCGGATGGTTTTGACCCCCCAACACGACCTTTTAGCGTGCGCTGAGGTGCTGAAAACGACACAATTAGTCGTACAGTGCGCACTGCACGTCTGATGGGCATTCCGTCTCCTCCTACAAGTCATGAATAATATTCCTATTGTTTTCCTATGGTTTTAGGTCATTCGGACCACGTTTTCTCCGAATTCGATCGTCTCACGCCGTTTTGGTGTTTTATGACTCCAGAAACGCGTTTCCGGTCACCGCGGTCAAACGACACCTCCGATTGACATGGTGTCTACCCAAACATTTCAAAATTCATAGAAAAGATGTTTTCGTATTATTTAATTCCATTCCAAGGTCGTTCGGATAGTTTTGACCCCCCACTGTGCCCTTTTAGCGCGCGCCGAGGTGCTGAAAACGACACAATCGGTCGTACCGCACGCACCGCACGTCTGATGGGCGTGTCATCTCCTCCTACACATCAAGAATAATATTAATATTGTTTTCGTGTGGTTTCAGGTCATTCGGAGCACGTTTTCTCTGAATTCGACCGTCTCACACCGTTTTGGTGTTTTGTGACTCTGAAAACGCGTTTCCGGTCACCGTGGTCAAACGACACCTTTGATTGACGTGTCGGCTGCCCGATCATTTCAAAATTCACAAAACAGCTATTGTCGTATGATTTCATGGAATTCTAAGGTCGTTCGGGTGGTTTTGACCCCCCAACGCGCCGTTTTAGCGCGCGCCGAGCTGCTGAAAACGACACAATCGGTCGTACCGCGCGCACTGCACGTCTGATGGGCCTGCTGTCTCCTCCTAAATGTCACGAATAATATTCTTATTTTTTCGTGTGGTTTCAGGTCATTCGGAGCACGTTTACTTCGAATTCGACCGTCTCACGCCGTTTTGGTGTTTTTAGACTCCGGAAACGCGTTTCTGGTCACCATGGTCAAACGACACCTCCGATTGACGTGCTGTCTACCTGAAAATTTCACAATCCACACAATGGTTATTGTTGTATGATTTCATGGTATTCTAAGGTCATTCGGGTGGTTTTGAACCCCCAACGCGCCCTTTTAGCGCGCGCCGAGCTGCTGAAAACAACACAATCGGTCGTACCGCGCGCACCTCGCGTCCGATGGGTGTGTCGTCTCCTCCTACACATCACGAATAATATTACTATTGTTTTCGTGTGGTTTTAGGTCATTCTAATCACGTTTTCTTCTAATTCAATCATCTCACGCCGTTTTGGTGTTGTATGACTCCGGAAATGCGTTTCCGATCACAGTGGTCAAACGACACCTCCGATGGGTGGGTCGTCTCCTCCTACATGTCACGAATAATATTCCTATTGTTTTCATGTGGTTTCAGGTCATTCGGAGCATGTTTGATCTGAATTTGGCCGTCTCACGCCGTTTTGGTGTTTTATGACTCTGAAAACGCGTTTCCTGTCACTGTGGTCAAACAACACCTCCAATTGACGTGTCGTCTGCTCGACCATTTCACAATTCACACAACGATTGTTGTCATATGGGGGGAGGGTTGTTCGAGGTGCTGGGGGGGCTATCCGGGTGCTGGGGGGTTGTCCGGGTTGTGGGGGGGCTGTCTGGGGTGCTGGGGGGCTGTCCGGGGGGGGGGGGGGGGGGGTTGTCCGGGGTGCGGGGAGGGCTGTCTGGAGTGTGGGGAGGGTTGTCCAGGGTGCAGGAGGGGATGTTTGGGGTGTGGGGAGGCCTTTCCGGGGTGCGGGGGGGGGGGGGGGGGGGGGGCTGTCCAGGGTGCGGGGGTGTTGTCCGGGTTGCGGGGAGGGCTGTCCGGAGTGCGGGGAGGGCTTTCCGGAGTGCGGGGAGGGTTGTCCGGGGTGCGGGGGGGGGGGGGGGGGGGGGGTCTGTCCAGGGTGTTGTGGGGCTGTCCGGGGTGCGGGGAGGGCTATCAGGGGTGCGTGGAGGCTGTCCAGAGTGCGGGGGGGGGGGGGGGGGGGGGGGGGCTGTCCGGGGTGCGGGGAGGGCTGTCTAGGGTGCGGGGAGGGATGTCCGGGGTGCGGTGGGGGGGGGGGGCTGTCCGGAGTGTGGGGGGGCTATCCAGGGTGCGGGGAGGGCTGTACGGGGTGCAGGGGGCTTGTTCGGGGTGCGGGGAGAGCTTTCCGGAGTGCGGGGAGGGCTTTCTGGGGTGTGGGGGGCTGTCCGGGGTGCGGGGAGGGTTGTCCGGGGTGGGTTGGGGACTAAAAATAGTGAACCTTGGCTCATTCATCAAAAACAAGTTTCATGGTTTATATTAGGAATCACATGGTTTTTTCAAAAATATTACAGAACATGCAATTGAAAACATTGAAGAATTAAATGAACAAAAAATATCCAAATCATTAATAAGTTTCATGGTTACATCTCAATTCGTGCACACAAACATTGCATCAGGCCAAAACACACATGATACCCCCAAATCACAAAAAATATCACTATAAACACAACCTAAATATCAATAACAACCCCACCATTAAAAACAGAAACACACCTCGTGAATATGATGTGTCATGAGTGGTCATGACTACTACCTTTATCAGGTGGGTCAGGGGCCTACAACAAAAAAACATTATGAATATTTTCATAAAAAAATAATATAAATTAAATAAATAAATATAGTATAAACCTACATCATCTGATCCCCTACACCACCACCTGGATGTACATATTGTCGCAGTGCTCTAACCTCAGCGATCAATTACGTATTTACCTTTTTGGAAGCGCGCAGTCGTGCCTCGAAATCTGACAACTGTTGTGTCATCTGAGCAACAACAGGACCGATAACCGCAGCGCGTGACACTACAGAATGAGGAATCCCTCTTCCATAGGTCAAACTATATCCATGCCCATCCTGACCAATAATGCGATGAAAGATCTCATCCCTTCGCATGGGAAGCTGTCGTTGGTCCTCTAGCAGATGTTCTAACTCAACTTCAAATTGATCCTGTGAAATATTTAAATATATATGAATATATTAATATAAATATTTTATGTATGTATTGGTAATGATTACAAGCACTTACTATCAATACTGCAGCCTCTGGATCATTGCGATCACGAGTCCTCATCCACACCGACATTTTATCAGTCGGTGCACCTTGTTCCCAAAACTGTATATGAATAGAATATAAACACAAAACCATATTAATTAATAAATTAAAAAATGAACAATAAATACCTCATGTAGGATCTGAGACACGTGACGAGTCCCGAGCCTGTGAGGTGGTCCCTGCAACGCTCGATTCTCAGAATGGCGTGTTGACACCTTCTACATTCAATTCATTCAAATTTCAAACAAATCACACATTCTTGAAAATATATATACCAAAATAAATATACAAACCACAACACCCTCAGTAGACCAATATGAAACTAAATCACACCACTGAGCTGGGAGGACACCTCTCGGGACTTTTTATAGAATGTCTGGGGCACCCAAATTTGGTACCCAGTGGTCCCTCTTGACTTTTCCTTTATAGTCTTTTCACATCTTACGGCATTTGCTCATACACACTGGCCGAAACTCATCAAGTCATACTTTCAAATTTTTCTATTAAAGAAAAAAATCACATATGTTATTATTGTTTATACATAGGGAATAAAGTAAAATGGTCTTCTTACCTGAACCTCCCTCCAAAGACGATCTAATGCGTCCTGAGGGATAGAAGCCCAGTCACGCGTGGTCAATGGAAATCGATGTGGTTCACATGTGATATGACCTAGCTGACGAATAAATGCAGGGGAATTCTGTCCCATAGGATGAAATACCTCATCAAATGAAACATCAAAAGTCGTGTCAGAATTCCATGATAATATTCCATGACCAGGGCCTCTCTTGCGAGAGGAAGAAGCAGTCGAGTCTGATCCTGTTGAAAACAATTTTATATATAATTTGATAGATGTTATAAATATATATATATATATATATGTGTGTGTGTGTGTGTTTATCAATTACATAAAAAATAGAGACAATGACATTCAAACATACCTCGACCCTGAGACGTAGATGCCTCGGATGGATGATGTGGATCTGTTGCCTCTTCCCCTGACATGCCTGTAGTCAAGGAAAACATTAGTAAGGGGACTATCCAAAATGTCCAAATGATAAATTGGATTGTTTTTAAAAAAAATCAAACTTGTACAGTTGTTAATCAAACAAAAAAGGATTGAATAATTAGTTGTGAATGAATTTTAAAAAATCATAAAGTTAAGAAAACAAATATACAAATTATGTACAAAATCAATCAATGCATAGACAAATTTCAAATTGAATTAATAAAAATTCAAGCAGCACATGAACCAAATGAAGAATACCACAAGAGGCGGTGGTGCGGCGAGGGAGGGGGCGAAGACGGAGGAGACAAGGGTTGGCGGGGTGCGGGGGGGGGGGGGGGGGCGGGGGGGGGCAGAGGGCGGAGGCTGGAGGGAAGAGGTGTTGGAGGCCGGAGGGACTGGAGCCTGGAGGTAGGTGGCGGGAGGCCAGATGGAATAGGGCGGTCGGAGGGCTGACGGAGGTGGGTGGCAGGAGGCCCACGGGCAGAGGGAGGTCGGAGGGTAGCCATAGGGCGGAGGGAGGCTGGAGCCGGAGCTGGAGGGCAGAGGCGGAGGAAGCCCAGAGGAGATGGAGGGTAGGGTGGAGGGCGACCGGAGGGCAGACGGCGGAGGGCGGAGGCTGACAGGGCGACAAGGGATGGCGGTGAGGGAGGGTGCGCGGCGACGGGGCAGGACGCGCGACGACGGGGGAGGGCGGTGAGGGAGGGAGCGCGGCGATGGGGGAGGGCGCGCGGCAAGGCGAGGGAGGAGGAGGGTTCGGGGGGCGAAGCGGCGAGGTGAGAGGAGGGAGAGGAGGGTTCGGGGGGCGAAGCGGCGAGGTGAGAGGAGGGAGAGGAGGGTTCGGGGGGGTGCCGAAGCCCCCCTTTTTTGGGGAAAACCTAGCGACCGCCATTGGTGGTCGCTATTGGTTAACTATAGCGATCGCCAGTGGCGGTCGCTATAGGTAAGGGGGATCCAAAGCCCAGTTTTCTAGTAGTGTCTAAAATATAAGGACATTTCAACACAACTTCTAGGATCTGATTCCACAGAAATTCTTGAAACATTGGTCCTCAGCTCGCACACGACCACTCACCGATGTAGATTCAAACGATGCCACCTACAACAGCAACATCAGAAACACTGGTCGACCAGGCTAGACACCCAAACAGAAATGCTCATCGAAACTAGTCATGAAAAACAAACACCACCAAATGGAATTGGAAAACGCTGGCCATCCTTCTCACACAGGTTTCCCTAGAATAGAACAGACATCGATATATAAGGGTTCAAGTCAAAACCCAGGGTCTCTAGGTCATCCACCTAGCCCTACAAAAAAACCTCACAACTGGGTCACAAGGTCTAACCACCTAGCCCAAAAGATCCAAAACCACTAAAAAGATGGTAAAGATCACAACGACCCAAGAAGGTCAAAACCAAAACACAACCTATAAGGGCCTTGATCTTCTCCGAGCATCCTCAGAAGGAACAATTTTTTGGAGGTTACAAACAAAATAGAAGAGATAAGCTGAACTAACACTTATCGGGTATCTGTATACAGTAATACCACAACGAGGTCCAGTTCACAAGAAAATCCTTTGTATCTATCGACATCGTTCTCAACAATCCAACTAGATAACCACAAACCCAGAAAATAACACCCAATAAGGGTTAAACAGAAAGGCATCACGTGCCATATCGGCCAATTGGGGTCACTGCACCACCTGTTCACAAGGACTGAGTCATCATCCTCACACCAACGCCTCAACATAGATCCACATAACCTGCCATCAGAGTAAAAAAGTATGTTTAAGTAGACCCAAAGGTCTCAGTCGTCAGTAAAAACACACACTAGCAGGCCTATATGCTGTGAATCCTACGTTCCTAGTATGATGAATGAGACGCCTCTTGCCTTTTCTAGCTAAGAGTCAAAATCCATACATGTCTTCTTACCAATGGCCAAGAGCCATAGATCCATAGTAAATCAAAACACCACACAACATGTACATCACTCAATGTGAAAATCATATATAACTGTAACATCGCAAAATCAAAACAGTAATCCCAAACCCTAGCAACCAGGACTTCTTACTGGAACAAGTGTTCTCGACACACCAACACGATATCCATCACAGGTTATGACACATTCCTAATACTACTGTCTACCATATCCCAAATAGTAAATACCAGGAAAGAAAACTCCTCTGATACCACTTTGTAACATCCCGACCTGGAAGCCACTAAACCGATGCTCTGAGCCCGTTTCGCCACAAGGCCTCAAGCGTGCCTCCTTGTACGCCAGAGGCTATGGACTAGCAGTGAGGGCCTAGGGTGTGATAGTGGGGAGACTATTCCCTCATACCAGAGTAAGAAAATTGAGGAAATAACTAAGTATCATACACAGCAGAAAGTAAACAGAGTGCGGAAGCAATAAACAACTGAAATAGAACATGATGTAATAGTAAAATGTTATAAAAGCCCAAACAGATATGTAATACAATTCAACATTGGTCACCCACCAGGCCGACCATACAGATACAAGTACAAAAGAAACTAAAAGTAAATGTACAGGTCTCTACTAATAACTCTGAGCCAATCCATGTACCCGATCTCCAAACACTGTTGAATTGCAGCAGCCCGATCCGTAGAACCACTCAAGCAGCCGCTCAATCATACAACACTGGGACTCAACCCTATCCACCATGCAACTCATGCTCAACCTGAAAAGTAGACATAAGTTCTACACATACACCGATTTGTACATGCAGGGGTGAGAAATAATCTTAGTAGGGCACCCCGACAAGCAACCTATAATTGTGATGCTAAAAGTGTATGCAACAACAACGTGCTCAGCCTAGCTGGAACAGAACAAAGGAAGTAAACCAAACATGCAACCACAGTCGAACCTAGGGTATGTAAACCATGTCAACTGGGCAAGTGCCACCATGGATGTCCATATCTATATACATACACATTTATAGTCCCATACCTATACACATATACATAAATATGAATATTCATGATTAAGTAATTCAAATAACAAGAACGACATTAGCTATCGATCCTTGAGACCATAATCCTGATCTCCTGGACATCTTGTGCAAGGGTGTAACTCTCCGACCCCAGTTACCTAGAGTCAGTGCATTATTTTAATACATTGGCATTATTACAAGGAATCATGTCCCGAAGGACCGATTAGTTTAGTAGTCTTGGAAAATAGATTACATACATGAATGTTACATTTCACTTTAATACATACAAAACAATATAAATAATCTTTATGAATTCCATTATTCCCTTGGCTTAACCCTACATATCAATCACAATACACTTCTTGGAATCCTGGGGAAAATAAAACATAGAAAGGGGTAAGCTCAAACGCTCAATAAGGGTAAGCAATACAGCGTAAACTTTCATAAATAATCATAAACATTTAAGGCAATGTATAACTAAAACAAAAGCCTTTTAAACTTGAAATTCAGCATAATATGGCAAAAATAAAATGAAATAATGTCATTTACTTATTCACATGGATATTCTACTAGTCGAATAATCACATGAAATATCACTAACCACTTTCATAATGATGGAATGCATAATGTCGAACTTTAATTTCTGTGTCAAGGCCTCGTGCCAAGACCTAAGGGATAACTGTAACCGGAACCCAACCCGGAGAGCCTCTATAACCAGACTCCATCCCGAAGTGCCTCTAATAACCGGACACCAACCCGGAGTACCTCTAATAACCAGACACCAACCCGGAGTGCCTCTAATAACCGGACACCAACCCGGAGTGCCTCTAATAACCAGACACCAACCCGGAGGGTCTACTGTAACCGGACCCCAACCCGGAGCATACTAGTCCAACACATTCATCTTAAGAAGAGGATGAAATATAACATAAACATTTGTATTAAAACTAACATACGAAATGCCAAAACATTAATAATAAACCATTAATGGCATAAAAATAACTCATCCATAGTCAAATATATCACAAAACCTTAAATGTAATATGGAAGATTTGCATCATAATAAATCAACTTCAAACAAGTGTAAAATTTATCAAAGGATGTTGACATAGATGAAATCAAAACTATTTGAGAGAAATATCTATTTTTTTGAAATCATTTAAAAGTCACACAATTTGGAAAAGAAGTCATTTAAATACATTTTTGAATCAAAGTGTCACATACCACTTTGAAACTTTTTAAAGGAATTAACATTTAAAAAACATTCACTTCCATATAAATAAATACTTAAAACCCATTTTGAAGACATGGACATTAATGAGAAAGATTTAGAAGAATAAATATTTAAAACATTTGAAATGATGTTTCAGTAAAAATTCCCTTAAAAGAATTATTTTGAAAACTCTTTCATAAAACATGAACATGGATAATAAATATGTCCTAGTAGATACTTACGCAAAATAACATCGGATAATAATGAGATTGTGAAATTAACCCTTACCAATTTGGAAACTTACGAAACATACACCCCATCAAAGAAGTTTCATACAATGAATATGTAAATACACATATATTAAATTGTATTACACAAGGAATACAATTATGGGCAGTACATACACCACCCAAAAGTTACTAGTGGAAATATGGCATGAATATCAAGGGAATAAGGAGTGAGATGAAAACCCCTTACCTTGCACTTTCCTTTAGTAGAGAGTACGTTTAACCTCATGTATGAAGATTTTAGTATGTTATTAAATTATACCAGAACCATATTAATATTTATGATATCATACATGATTCATTTATGACTTTATACTACCCATTTAACAATAATTTCCATGTTAAATTAACATTTCGGGTAATAATCGCTTTCTTTATCGTACGTGTTTTAACTTGTTACTCTTGATTGTATCACTTAGATCATGATTTAAATACTTCCATAATATAAAACATGATAAATATATCATATATATTTAGAATATAAATATGTATAATAGACATATATATAAAATGGAAAACACCGTTTATGGAGACGGTAGTCCGTACGTACGCATAAACATTGTTTCTGTTTTCATATAGTATTGAATGGAAGTAAGTGAATAAGATATATGTAAGTACATAAATACTTATATATATATATATATATATATATATATATCTCCAATAGCATTACAATTTCATATATTAAATACTTTTTAGTAATATATATTTTTATAATCTTTGATGAATGGTGAACTTGGAAATGAATCTCATCGCGTCGTGGAGATGGTAATCCGTACGTACGCACGAGCAAAAATATCATTCTTTTGATATTAAAATAATATATAATTGGATGGTATATCATATATACAGAATCCTTATAATTTTATATTTATTATTTACATCAAATACACATCATTATTATACCCATCCAAATAATAATGTATTGAATAACAATTACACCACGACGTGGAGATGGTAAGTCGTACGTACGCACGTATGGTGACATGTCATTCAAAGGATGGATAGAATAATGAATATGGATGTACCATATTTATAATAACATCACATTATACAGGATATACTAGATTTATTATTTTAGAATAGAAATAACAAAGAAATAAGAAGTTGAAGAAGAAATGAACTTGAAAGAGGGTGGTGAAAACATTACCTCTTCTTCGGGTTCTTCCTTTTGATTTGATCAAAAGGGCTCATAGGTTGGATTTCTGATCAAACTAAGGCCTCTAGGTTGAAGTGATGGAAGTTGAGAGAGAATTTGGGCAGAGTTTGGATGAACCAAAAGTCTTTGAAAGTGTGAATAATTGGTTAGAAGTTGGGTCCTTTTATAAGGGAGATGAGGGGCTCTTTAGGAAAAACTTAAAGTATTAATTTATAATAAATTAATATTAGGTTTATAATGGCTCAAAAGTCTATTATTAAAATTATAAGTTGGTTATGGGTCTAAATAATTTCAACCAATAGATTTTAGACAGTTTTGAGTCATTATATTAACCTTGTCTTTTAGTTTTAACTCTTGGTTAATTAGTTTAACACTTACCATGTCACTTTGTATTTTTATAATATATAGTTAATAAACTTAATATATACATCCAAGAGACCCCAAATTGGTCCATTAATGATACACCAATAATTATATAAGTCCTTTGGCCGAACCTTATATTTTTAGGAATATAATATAAATTAATAATATAATATTTTTTTTAAAAACTCATTTATGTCAATTTTGACACTACTCAATAATTGATTTTTGATAAATTCTTAACAACTTTATTAATTCAAAAAAATCATTTAAGAAAACCTAAAATGTAATATTAACCAATAAAATTCGTGTATGTCATCAAAACTTTCAAATTATATTTATTTTAACATTTATAATACCAATTATTTGATTCTTTCATTAATAAGGAAAATACTGCATCATTATTGTGTCATATATATTTTTACTTTTTCAATGTCTAAAAATTATAAGTAAAATACCATTATGTAGTAAATAATTTTATCTTTCTAATGAATATTTATAATCGAAAATATAACATATATAACCCTATGTAAAAATTGTTTTGCTAAAAGATATAAGCTTATGCCATTTTTGTATTTACTTTAACTTAATTAATATAAAGTGTCCCTATCACCTACAAGTGGCTCCATGGGGTCCCAAAATCGACCCAAAGATTCCCATGGTCGGACATGTATCCACCAATAAGGTTAGGACATGTTTTAGGGTAATTTATTATTATTATAATATTATTTTTTAACCCTTATTTACCGGATTTACCCTTTAACCATGGTAAATAAAATATTTACCGAAGTAATTATTCAAAATGACTAAAAATAAAAGTTACCTATTTAAAAAATTTGAAAATCCTGATTCCAAATATGGAATCCATTTTTCCAAATTCAAAACACATAATTGGCAGAAATTAATTTAAAATTAATTCCCACTGTCAAAAAAAAATCGTGTTTTTAAGATATAATAACTATCAAAATATTGATACTTGTTTATGTCCAGTTTAATTGCGAAATTATGTCCAATGACCAAAATTGTATTAAATGGTAAAAATATATTCTAAATATACTTTAAAACCACTCAAATTCATAATTTATCACTACTGATTATTTTGATTAAAAAAGTTGTTTTTAATTAAAATTTAGTAATTTTCACTATTCATCAAAATATAAAAGCTATCCGAAAAGTACCAAAATTTCACCCTAGGATAAATTTGATATTCCAAATCCAAAAATGAAGTCCATTTTGAGAGATAAAATTTATAAAATTTTAAAAAGTTGGTATTACTATTCATAACGGCTACTTTGATTGGTTGTGGTGTGTGTTAGAACTCGAAGTTGCGTACAACACATGATACTGTATTACTCAAAGAGAAGCGTACCGTGGAAGCTTGGGGTATTACATTGTAAATTTTTGATGACCCCATTCTAAAGAATAAATTAATTTAATCAAATTGAATATATAAAAGTTTATAATATTGGATTTGAAAAGGGTTCACTATTAAAAGTTGGTAAAAGTGCATTTTTGAAAAATACTTCTTTTATCTGGAAAAAATGAATTTGTTATTACATTATGTCTAATAAACTCATAATATGGATTCTAAAATTATAAGTATTATATAAAGTTCAAAATTTAGTTAATATTATTCATAACCTCTTTTGAATGACTTATTTGGTAAGTCATGGTGCGCTTGAACTCGGTGTTGCGTGTAGTGCAAGTTATTGAATTGTTTTGAAGAAGTACATACTATGAAATCTTGGGGTGTTACAAAGGGAATTGTGGTGGACGTTGTGCCCCTCAAGTCTTGTATCATTAAGTCGATCTCTAGGTTCGTAATCCCATCGACATGTACCTTCTTCGGCCAACGCTGGAATTATGTCTCTGAACAAGCTAAAAAAAACAAGTAACCCTCTGGTAAGTACTCACAGCATGTCCCCTCTGGTTCAAACAATCACACACAAGAAAGCAAATAACACAATAGGTAACCCTCTGGGAAGTACTCACAACCTATCCGCTCTGGTCCTACCTAGAAACACAAGCAACCCTCTGGGTAGCACACATAGTCTCACCCCTCTGTTTTAGCTCAAACATAGACTCTCTGGGGAATCACTCACCATCAATTCCCCCTATAGTCTCGTATCGTACTAATGGTGCTCTGGGAAAGCACTCTACATCAATCCCACCTGTGTTCTCTCATAGTATAATTATAAAGACACTCTGGAGAAGTCCTCAACGTCAATTCTCCCTATGGTTTATACACCAGGTTCTCACGGCCCTGTGTAAGTCAAGCAAGTGTAGCATCACGTATCGGCCCAATTAAACCTCAAGAACTACTTGGATAATATTCTACATCATAAAAACATGTTATAAATACAAACACTCCATCCTAACAATACTAGGCATGGAAACAAGTCATCCTAATAGGAAAAGCAAGACCAAATGGTCAAAATCAAGCAACATGGGAAAACACATCCAGAGAAAGGTAAAATACATTATTTAAAAACAAACCACCACTACTTAGGCACATAAGTAATTGTTGGAATCCAAAAAAATAATAAAGACACATCATATTAGGCTCAGCAACTACTAACCAGGAAGCACCTCTGGTAAACACTATAGTATCAGCAAACCAAGTCAGATATAAACAAACAGTGCGGGTGGCCCGAACGCCAAACCCAACAATACATCCAAAGGGATCACCAGTTTGGAATGGGTTCTAGGTGACACCCGATCACCATCTCTACCCAAACCCGACATAACAACTCAGGTTCTATCAAACAATTATCACCCACCAGGTCCCTCAAGTCAAACATAGAGGAGGCATCATACTCGGGATCCTCCAGGTAAACACGAGCAAAGGCATCCAATGCGGTATCCTTAACGAAGAGAAAGGGAGGAATCCTACATGGTATCCTCAAAGGAAGGACAACATAGGAATTCCATAACATGGTTCCTTTCAAAGGAAGAACAAGAGAGAGATCCTACAAGGGACTCCCTAGGTCAGCACACAAGCAAAGGCATCCCTCAGGGGATCCTTAGAAGTACCTAGTCTCAAAGCCTCATAGGCCAGAAGGGAACGTCTCACAAGGGAAACTTCCTATAAAGAATAGGTTACGGGAGATTTCTCATAGATCATCTCCTATTAAAGGTCTCAACTAAGTTGGTCTGAAAACCCAACCTATCATCCACGCCAAGTCTCACTCTCAGGTGACAACTGAACTCGATAACTGGAGGAAGAACCCCTCAATTTAGATAGAAACCCCCTAAACCTCCTTTATATGACCTCTAAATGTCAAAAGGATTCTAAAATTGCAATCTAAGTGAAAAAACACTCATATTCAACTACTCACATGCCCAATTCTGACTTCCAGAGTCCAAGATATCCCCAAAACTACTAAACTGCAGTAGTACATGGCCAGAGCACATGGCCAGAACACATTGGGCCAACCTGTGTAAGATTAGACGGAATTAACTTTAATGTACATGGCATGTACTATTCAAAAAAAGTCACCCCATGTTTATTTTCACTAAAACACATGCCTATGTACCACTACACAGCGTGTACTTATAGTACACGACGTGTACTCCTTAAAAACCATTATTCCGTGTTTTATTTCACACGGCCACCAAATACACAGTGTGTGATCAAAGTACACAGAGTGTACCTAAAAAAACTTCGTCTTCCCCAAACAGGAAGAACACATGGCGTGTACCCCTGGAATACACGTCATGTATTCTGGGTTTTCCGACGGGAAATCCCTGAAAACGCCCGAAACGCACGTTTTCAGCCCCGAAACAACAGATCGAGACCCATGGGATTACAAGAAAGAAATATAAGGCTTTAAAGACTTAAAACAACATGTTTAAATGGGATATATGTCAAAAACATAAATGGACCTACCTTCGGGCAGAAACCGTCGAAGCTTCGGTTGATTTCACGGCTCCCGGTTGTTGCACGCTGACTCAGCGCGTCGAGAGCTTCGAATCAATACCCCTCTTGCCTCCAAAATCTCTCTCTTTCTCAATATCCAAATCTCCCCAAAAGACACATCCAGGGAGGAGTGCATGTGGAGTGTGCACAAGAAGGAAGAGGAAGGAAGAGAGAAGAAAATAAAAGGAAAGAAGAAAAGGAAAGGAAGAAAAAGGGGCCTGAGCCAACCCCAGTGCCCAACATGAGTTTATGCCTCCACTAGGATAAACTACCCATTACAGACTCAACAGCACAAATGGAATCTCAATCCGATGCTCCTTTTATAAGTTATTGACAAAAAACCTTTGCAAATAATTTAATATTTAATTTAATAATATTAAATATTAAATATTCTTCTAAAATTCGAACAGCTCAGATTTCCACCAAACTCCTATCCTAGGGTAATATCTCTATTCTGGGACCAATAGAGTCTTCATAAAAATTATTCGAGATCAGATGGTATATTAAAATGACCATTTTACCCTTCATGAGCATCCAACAGCAAAAATTCAAATTTCTGCTCAAAACGACTATCTAAAAAAACACAGGTTCTTACATTGATAGACATTCATATTCCTTCTTATATATCAAATATTCATTCTGGAAGGCATGTATTTTCTTGTACCCAAAACCCATCAAGAATAATATTTTGTTCACTTTATAATATGAATCTAGAATATCATTGTCTTTAGAAAGTATTTCTTTCAATAGTTGTAGAAACTTTGTAAAACTCTTGTCACTCCATCCATTTTTCACCTTAAATCAATCTTAACACCATTGATAAAATTGTAAATTTTGTACAACCTAGATAAAATGGTTTTTTATAATCACCATATAGACACTCAATTGTAGGTTCATTCTCAATTTTCTCTACTAAAATATCATGAATTGTTTCTTCAATTTGATCAGGTTTTTCATCTTACAAATCATTATCATCAATAGATATATAATTCTACCCAGTTTCAACATGAAAAATACAAGGGTTGTAACTTGGATTAAAACCATGAAAAATTAAATGATCCTTCATCTCTATTCTTTTCAAATTATTCAGATTTAAACATTCCAGTTATGGATAAAAAAACATGTAGTTATTTGGAACAATTTCTTTATCAAATTCCAAAAAAAAATCGAGATATTCCTCATATTCATCACTTGTTCATAGTGAATTAATCCAACATAGACTAACTATTATCTACAAAAAATATCAAAAATTGAAAAAAAGTTATTATATTTTCAAAATTAATTTCAAATTTACTTTTATAAATGACAATAAAATATATAATAAAATATTAAAAAAAATACACATATTTGATAAATAAAAAATATAACATTGAACATATTTAATTATCATTATTTAATAGAAAATCACAAACCTTAATATAAAAAAATCATTCATCAATTAAAAAATATCAAAGATGTGTGAATATTCAGAACTACAAATACAAATAGCAAAGGTAAAGTGACATCAATGGAAAATTAGAACCTCAAATACAAATGCAAATAACTTGGATGTATAGAAAATAAAAACAATAAATAAAAACCATAAATTGATATTATAACTATGATGATTGAGAAGGATATATTGATGGGATAAATACACAAGTGGTGGCCGACGATGAGTGATGGTGGATGGTGGTGAGGGATGCCAACTAAAAGATAAAGTGTCATCAATGGAAAATTAGAACCGTAAAAACTATCATGGATGTATGGAAAATTAAAATAATAAATACAAACAATAAATTGATATTATAACTAGGATGATTTAGAAGGTGAAACCAATGGTAAGAACGAACAAGCTTCAGCCAATGACATGTGTTGGTGGATGGTGAAAGTGGATGCCAACTCAAATGTAAAGAAACATCAATGGAAAATTGGAACTGAAAATAAAAATGAAAATAACTTATATGCATAAAAAATAGAAATAATAAACAAAAACAGTAAATTGAAATAATAACTTGGATGATTGAGAATGTGACACCAAAAAGAATAAGGCGCAAGTAGTGGACGATGATGGGTGACGGTGGATGGTGGTGGTGGATTTCAAATGAAATATATTCAAGACCATAGATAAAATAATAAATATATTAAGGCCATAGATAAAATAATTTAAATATTTGTTTTCATATATCTAAGATGAAAAGGTTAGGGTTTTCCACATTAGAGAAAGATGATGGCTTTCATGTGAATGAATGAATCCAAAATGACTTGAAACCCCGATTAAAATTATAATTTTTTTCACATCGGTTATTTAATGACTATTTTCATGTCAATTATTAAATAATTGACCTGAAAACTATATTGGATTTATTTAAAAATTTATTTATTGAAACACCACACTAAAATTTAAGAGTATGAGTATAGGGTACAACCTCAACATATGAAACCCCAACTCAAAATGAGCTCATAAAGAAATACGGTGTTATAATAACCTATGTTGTTACATTTTCAATCAACATAGTAAATCTATTATAATGTAATAATCAATGATAGGATGTACACAAAGATATATTACCCTATTATTGTCATGATTCAGTAATTCTACAATAACTCAAATAGAAGTCCTCCCTATTATAGTACCACTTTTGATGTCTCTGTTCAGCTCTTCTACAATGGTCAACATTGCTATAGTGCCTTGAAAATTTGTGTTCAAGACCTTCAACCCCCAAACCCTTTAGTAGGGGTATTCATCCCCCAACGCCCTCTCTATATAGGTCAAACTAGAAGAGTTTTGTCTTGGTGTATAGAACAAGCCACTATCAGTTGGTCCAACTTCATACAATAAATTAGGATACACCATTCCAACACACTTCTCTAGAGATTCAAATACCTAGAAGAGAAAAAATGGTTTTGTGTTTACCTATGGATAAAAATGATAAGTTGGACATCTTAGCTATATAATATTGTTACTTTAACTATAATGGAATCAAGGTATATGGTTTCAATAAAAGCAGGTAAGTAGTTGGTTTGGTTGAACCATTTGATGAAGGAACTAAAAGTATGTTAGGAATGTGCAATTTTATTTTTTTATGATCTAAGTATGATTCACACATTAACCTACCTCATCATAAATATTTTTAAGGATAAATTGTTAGAAATATTGAAGATATATAGAAGCCAATATATGGTAGACATGTTCACTAAATTATTAGTTCAAAAAATAATAAAGTAGTATTGCACCTTAATGGGGTTTGGGTGAATGGAAGGAGGTGTTGGAACACTACATGTTGTAGAAGAGGAATTAGGTTATCCAAGTGTTGGATAGTTGTAATAGGTGGTTCCTAGAAAAAATTCTTCAAGTGGGATATTATTGGTATGTGAAGTCTGGTTTCTGTTCATTGGAATTTCTATCATTGGAATTTCATTCACCAGAATTTTGGGCATTGGATGATGGTTGGACTCAGTGCGCAGACAACGACAGTTCAATCTCTCCAGGTGATAGAAATATGATCATAATTTCATATATTTTGATGGTATCAATGAGGTCTAGAATTATTGAAAAACAATATAAGACTCTTGAATTAAGTTTCTAGAAAAATTTACCAAAATTGGTGGTTTAAGTTAATGGAGTTATTGGAGAAAACCAGTCACATACCATTTGGGGGCCTCTCCATGAAAGTAAGAATGTTGTGAGACCTGGATAACCAGCCGAAGTTTCTTATAAAAGTAAGTGGGGAACTTCTACATAGTTTATCAATGACACAACCAGTGCATCCTCATTATGTATAATGTACTAGTGAATTACATAGTTCATTAGTGGATTACGGAGCATTGATTCTATATAATGAAATATTACCTATAGTCTTGTTTGTTATATATAATACATGTTCTCATGGTGAATTTAAAGAAAGCATTAGTGTTTCTCTTATGCACATAGGATAACTTGTCTGAATCACATTATTCCCCTTGTGATTTTTCATGCTTTATGTATTTTTAGGTGTATGTATTTTTATTATCTTGAATGTCCATGAGTTTTTTGTCAAGTGCATGTGAGGTCAACTTTGTGTGGTGGGTAGGGTGAATCAAATTACTACTTATGGTATACAAAATTGAGTTTGTTAACTTCTGAAGGTTTTGGATTATACTATAATTATTTTCACTAAACTTCTAGAGTGCATACTTTGGGTGGATCAGGGATCAGAATTTTGGTGGTCATACAGTGGATACCCTTTCCTTCCAACACAAATTACCAAATGATCATATAAACCAATGACCAACTGACCATATGAAAATATGACCATATGACCATATGACTAAATGAAAAAATTACCATATGACCAAATGGCCAAATGATCGTATGAATAAAATAGAAAATTTTATTTTTGAAATGTTGTAATAGCTTTACATCAGTATATTCATACCAATATTAGAGATTATAAGAAACATAATCAGCTTCTATTTTGATTGAATTATATTTATAAAAAACTCTTAGTTTTCCAAAAAAATAATGATCTCCTCAATATGACTTTTGTAACTCAAGTTATCATTGAAAAATAGTAGCAAAAACAATTTAAAACCTATAGAATTATAATGGAAATTTTTTAGTGATTTCAAACCAAATTAAGAATATATAAATGATTTATTTAGTCTTACTATTAATATAATAAAATGTATATAATATTCTTAAATATCTAAGAAAATAAAAAAACATGCAATTATATGGTATGTATCTCAATTTATAATCAAAATACACCACATTTTATAAATATCATGAGATATTTTTATGGTTTGTTCTTACATCTTCCTAGGTATCACACCCATTTTATTTACTACCAATTTTCTAGATATTAGTTAAATTCCTCAGAATATAAGTTAAATGGGAAATATTTATGATATATAAAATGGTGATATGACCTTGTAGCTGATTCTACCCTTTACTGTTTATGTATGATTTTAGACCTTATTTTGGGTTATGTATAATTTATAGTTGTAAGTTAGGTATGAAAATTTTGTTTCATATGATGAGCATGGAATTATCATGGTATTTTAATTTTTCATGGCTAGTCTAAATTATATTTAAAACACTATTTCAACTTGATAAAGGTTTTTATATGCATAGATATTCATTTAATTATGAGTTCATATATAATTCAACCACCTGGTCGAATTATGTAAGAAATGTGTGAAATGAATCATAATAATCAAATTTAAACAAAACTTTACAATATTTGATCAACATAAACCTATAAAAAACAAGATATAATCAAATTGATACATAAAGAACAAATAAACCAAGAAAAACATTATAAGATACTTTTTTGTGTGTGTTTATAAGATACTTTAAACCAAGGAAAAATAATGTAAAATAAAACAAATAAACCAATAAAAACATTATAAAATATAATCAAATTGAAACAAATAACAAATATATAAAAAAGTGAAACACAATAAAACATACTTAAACAGAAATAAAAAACAAATTACAGTGATCTGAATTTTTCTCAGTCAAAACTTAGCTCAATTTTGAGTTCCCAAGTCTCAGTACATCCCTAGAGGTAAAATGGTAAATTTATCCTAGCAGAAAACCCCATAATTTTTTTTTCTAGTTTTGTTAATTATAAATTGTGGTGTTTACCGTTGAATTGAGCAGATGGGAAGTTGAGAGCATGAAAAGGTATCAATAATAATGTTTTCAGTATAATATAATTATACTCAATACACCAGAATCGTCATTAATTTATTTATTATATATAATTATTTCAAAAAACAAATTAAAAACATATATTTTTTGAAATTTATTGAACGTCAATTGAAACTATGAGCAATTTCAAAATTGGGAATAAATGACTGATTGAAGGGGATTCATATCATTGACAAAACATGTATCAAATATTCATATGATGATGATGATGATAAATGGAAATGAAAATATAAAGGAAAAACAAGAAGGATAAGGGAAACAATTCAAAGCCCAAAATTTCACCCACTTCATTAACTCGTAGCCATATATATTGAGTATATGTGATATGATCCAAAAATTTAGATTAATACCTACAATATCTAATCTAATAGCTGTAATTTTGAAGGTTGGAGAATATACAAGGATGGTACATGTGAAAGTTTGTATTGGGAACTGAGGACTCATCATCATTATCACCATTATGATATTTTCCCATTCATATTTCATAATACTCCACCTTGGATGTTTTAATTTTATGGAATCTTATATAATATTCACTTAAAACCCCTATAGGAAAAATAAGTGAATCCAAATTACTTTAATTTCATGTCATGTTACCTCATTAAAAACCTTACTAGGAAAACCTAATGGGAAAACATGATGAAAGAAAAAATAGTGCAGTGTTCCTAGATCCCCCTGATTATGTCATTTAATCATGTCTTCAAGACATGGGAGTAAGACCATAGGTAATAATGAATGGTGTTATTGAAAATTATAACACATGGGCAAGGCCAGCAGTTTCCATTAATTTCAAATATCCATAATTATTTACAAAATTCTCTTGGATATTTGTTATGATGTATGGTTGCCTCATCAAAAACCTCATATAGGAAAAACCCATCAGGGGAAAACCTTTGATTAAGTAAAAAGAGTACCATAGCATCACATCCTCATAGTGTTGCCTCATTAAAAACCTTATTAAGAAAACGCAATGGGAAAAACTTAACTAAGATAAAAAGATCACAACAGTTACATCTCCCTCTCATAATTGGCATCACTATATCAAATAACTCATATAATGTCCATGATCCAATCATAAGAAAAATTAGTTTTGAATTTTAGAATCATTTATCCCATTTATATTTCAATGAATAGGGAAGAATATTACCTTACATTGAAATATGATTTATTATTTTTTGAAAGGTGCATATAAACAAATACATGCATATTATTTAGGGATAAATAAAATGTGTAGTTATATTTAATCCTTATGGGATAAGTAGGTTCTTCATCAACCCCTTATGTATAAAATATTTCACTCTTGTAATCAATGGATTTAATGGTTAAGAGTATTTTTGTGAATATATAAAATCATCTCAAAATTTTTGATTTCATTTTTTGGATGATTAATTAAAAATACATGGATATTCTTTGTAATTATATCATCAAACATGTAAATTGTTTTAAACTATTCATGAGTTTTAATGCTATCCAAAACATATAGATTAATGAAAAAACATCAATTTATACAAACCATGTGATGATAAGATCAATTTTACATTCTTCCTTATATGAATATATCTTAAGATTGATATTTGAAATATAATTTAGGAATTAAAAACCCTTTGAGGGTTCATATATATATGTTGTAATCAATAAAAAATGAAAACATTAATTGTAAATAATCCAAACGTATATAAATTTCCAAACATACAAGGAATAATATTTCTTATAATAATCTTATTGGTCTTCAATAATTTTTTAGTTTGGATAATAAACAAAAAACTTTATATGTTGAACATATCAAAGTTCCTTTAAAACTTTTGTAAATTTATTATGATATCAACATCTATCAAAATCCATTGTCATTGATTATTTTTGAAATCATTTAAAATTTAAAATATATTATCAACAACATTTAATGAGATCTCATAATTGTTCTGGTACCAGTGTCACTTCAAGGAAAATATCTAAAAATATATAATTTTGTAGATATATTCATTTTCTTCTTCAAGTGAAAAATATTTTTATTGATTTATACTCATGATGAACAATGAATTTATATAATTAGTTCAACCACACTTCTGGTTTGTATAATAAGGCTATTGATTTTTAACAATTTACATTCATCTAAGTGTTGTGAGCATCTTGTCAATTTTTCTTTATGAACATTTTTTATATAGTTTGTGATGCTCAATATTTATTTTAATCAACATTGATAGAATGAAATATATACTCACCAACAGCAAATAACACATGTAAAAATTTAGTAGATTCACCTTTCATATAGTATTTAAATGGATCGCATGGTAGGTGGGTGAGACCATATATAATTTTTAATTTGTTCTTTATAAATATATGGTAAATTCATGTCTAAAATAACTTATAATGATATAAATAATTTACTTCAATAATCGGTACCTTAATAATCGGTAACTCATGGTAAATTATTATATAGTGTTCATTCCTAATAACATATTAAGAATGAATTATTTTATAATTTAGTAGAAAAAATCCATTAAATAAATTCATCATTCTCCCACTAATGGATGTTTGTTGTGTCTTCAAAAAATTGATGCTCGTGTATACTTGAATCAGTATCTTTCATTATAATTAATCCTAGATGGCCTAAACCATAATTTCATATATTTAAAATTCTAGGATCATCAAACTTTTAGTTTACCATTATTTATTCTATTGTACATAACAAATTCTTTATAATCACTTTTTATGAATTCTCGTTCCATATCAAGGTATCACTTTTATCTAATGTCTCTATATGATATTAATTTTCAATAATATCATTTATATATCTCATATAGACTTAAGATATAATAAATCATTAATAATTTTTACTACCATAGAGGAATATATTCAATCTTATGGTGTCGTTAATTAATTTTCTCTACTGATAAGTGTACTTATATGTGCATATACTAACTCTTAAATGAGTTATTTAGAATCATTTAATCAAAATAATATTTATAAATATTTTCTTCAAGATATATGTGAAAGTTTTTCAGAATATTATATTGTGCATACTCATATTTTTCATTATGATTTTCACTTATGGTGGTTGATAAACTCATAATATAATCATAATAGGTTAGGCCCATCACCAAAAGAATTATTTTATATTTTGTAACTTCTAACCCAAATATTATTTTACAATAAATTAACTTGTGAGTGGATCCCCCACATATTTTGAAACTAGTAAATGTGGTAGTGAGAACCAATGTGGAAGAATATTTTGGATTTATACCACACACTTCATCGCCATAAAAAATTATAATCCATAAACAAAATTCACTTTACCAAATAAATGAAAAATCATTTTATTAAATTTCATCAACTCTCAAATATTCATGATAAGATTATCAATATGATTATAAAAAATCATATAAAATTTTTTATGAATAATTTATTCTCTTCAAGGAATGAAATAATGTAATTACATTCACATCAGGGAATAAATTAATTCATTGAATTTCATAATCCATGAATGATAATTAATTATTTATCAATAGTGATCATATTTCATAAAATACTAATTTAATTTATTATGATAATCATTATTTAACCACTTCAGGTGGTAAAGAAGTTTTCATAAAATATATTGGGTTATAATGATTATTTAATTTTTTTTATCTCATTTATGAACTAAAATATGAATAATATACACTTCATTTGATAATATCAAATGAATTACATTAAATGGTATTAATAATCCATAAGCATGTGATAATTGATAATGTATTTATTTAATATTATTACTATAAGATAAATAATGAATAGGTAAATATGTATTTTAATATAATTTCAAAGGACACTATTTTCATATCAATATTTCAGGATGCATTATTTTATATTCATTATTAAAATTCATTGAGCTATTTAAATGTTTATTAGCATCAAACTACTTCTGGTGGTTATATTATTATTATTTATTATAAACAAATACAACACAATGATAATTCATAAAACATTATATTTACCTTGAACTTGATTTAAAATATAATCACGTATATGTTTATTCAATTTGAGGAATGAAATAAATATTTTTCAATAAATATTCTCATTCACTTTACAGAATGAAATAAAATTATTTTTTTGGGTTTTATTGTGTCTTAAAGACAAAAACATGGATATTCAATTAAATATTTACATCCTACTTCATAGTATGTGTATTAATAAAATAAAGATCTTCTCTATCATGTTTATTTAAACATAATAATCAAGTTTGACACCTTCAGAGTGTACAAAGAGATATGAGATGTTAAATTTTATTATGTTTCCATCATTCTCATGACATGATTAGTAAAATTTACATTAACACTTAAACGTATGACAAGTATGTGATGTTCATCATTCAGCCTCTTCAAGTGGAATTATTTAATTATTTTATTTTATTAATGATTTTTTTTTCAACATTGAATACATTAGTTATTAACTAATTGCATTTACTTCATGGAATTAACTATAATTTTTTCATTAATCTGTCATTACAGCTCTTCAGGAGATAATTATTTTTACTATAATAAAAGATTAAATAAATAATTCATATATTTTCCAATATTATAAAGATTGAAAAAAGAAATATGATATAGAAAATTAGACCCATGTAACATTCTCAATCTTTAAATGTTCTTAAAACCTTCTTTTGTTTATATTTTTAAGCCTATCATGTGGAAAATTAAAAAAAAACTCAATTTTATTCTTAACCTTATGCAGCACCTATGCCTTGTGTAAGGCTAAGTTGTGTTTATCAAAGGAATCATAAGGGTAAAGGGTTTTTCCCTTGATTTTTTTAAGTGTAAAGTCACTTTTCAATATGCTACGTAATGGTAGGATTGACCTCTGTAAGGGTAATCCTAAATATTCATGCATTGAATAAAGGAAAACATGAGATGTGTAAGAGTAGAACTAGGTTTATAAAGGATACATAAGGGTACCCTATGCATTTTTAAGGGTATAGACCTTTTTATATAGGTCACATAAGGGTAACATGGGTTCTATATAAAGGTAAGTTGAGTTTCATATGGATAGATCCAAATTTTCAATAGATGTGTAAGGGTATTCTAATTTATATGTGAGGGTAACCCCTAGTTTCTAAAGGTTTCATAAGGAGAAATCCAAGATATGTTAGGGTATTTTTTAATTTTACCACTTAATACGGGTAATAATCTTTACCCTTATGTGATAGATATGAGCTATGTAAGGGTAAACCTTATTACCCTTACACAACACCTTGTTTCGAATAATAAGTTTAAAACCTCTTTTTTCACTTCTTCCCTATCTCGACACTATAAAATTTTTTTACTCTTTTAAAATAAAAATTTCAGGGTAATTAATTTCCTTAGCTTTTTAAGGTTCATAACTCATGTTTTAAATATTTTAATCACTCTACTTTCAAGATTCACATGAGGAATGAATTAAATTTTAATTTAATTTTTGTATTTTCCAAATACTGTGAGCCAGAAAGTATGGGTATTTTATTAAAATACTTGAACCCTTGATATATTTTATTTTTTATTATTCTATTCATTTGGACAGTCCATAGTTCCTTTGTTTAAGTTTGGTGAAACCTTCTTTGACCAAACTGAGTTCTTTATTCAGTTTCCATGCATGGAAGAACCTCACCCTCTCTCCTTAATTTTGGATGTTGTGTTTTCAAAGATAGAACATGAGTAAGATTTACTTAAGATAATTTCATAAATAATATTTTGAATTAATATTTTTGAATCTTTCTAGAAAAATAATAATGATCTTCTTAAAATGATAATAACCCAGAATTATGGAAACAAAATAAGAATTATTCTTATCCATCTTGAGTTATTCTAGAAATAGATATTATTGAAACATGTGGAATTTCAATTATTCTCTAAGAACTAATATATAATTATTAATAAGTATAATATGTAATTATCATGTTTATTATGGATTATCCAAGAGAGAAACGTTATTATCGCATGTGATTTTTTTATTTCTTTTAGAAATAAAATGATTAGAATCAGTTTTAGGAATCCTTAGTGATTAGTTTATGATAATGAACACATGTATGTGGTTCAAGTGATGATTACATGATGAAATTTGATGATAACATCAACAATATTGAGGTAGGAAATTCCTTTCCTTTTAGGGTTCTCGTTTTCACTTGTTTCCTTAGTATAATTCTTATATTGGAATACCTTGTTATCATGCTTGATTGTGTTTACATATGGGTGTGTGTGTGTGACCCATGAGACTCATTATGATATTTGATTCCATGATTATTTTTATAGTATCTTATTTCCATTTTTGACATTGATCTCATGTTTTTATGTGTTGTTACTAGATTCCCATAATGATATGTTATGATTTCCTTGTATTCTCTACCCTATTATGTATGTTACCAAGCCTTGGAGGTTGTTATTGGTACTTTAGATAAGTGGTCTATTGTATGATGTGTATCACTTAGAGGGTGAGTGTTCATGGATTGTGATGACATTTAATATGGACCTAAGTATAGGGTTGGGGCATAATAGTCTAGGTGCCTAACCTAAGGAAGTGAGTTAAGGGCATAATGGTTGGGGGCCTGACCCAAGGTATAGATGGGGTGCGATGATATAGATACCCGACCTATGACAAAGAGAGGATATGAAGGTTTGGGGGTATGTTCCAACTCTATGACTTTAGATTTTTATTATATGTGTTACCAGTTTAGAGTATAATTATTTCTCACTTTTGACATCATATGATTATTTTTCCATCATGGAGCCAAAGAAGGTATGGCTGAGGGGGTATGTGGCCGCTTGGTTAGTGCATGACTGCTTGGAATGTGTGGTATGATTTTTATGCATATTACGCATTTATTACTATCATGAGATACACCTATTATACTTGAGAACATTTTTTAAGGACACATTGATGGTGTCCTACTAGGTATATTACTCACACTCTATGTGATTATTTTAATGTGAATGTAGTATTCATATTTAACTATATGAGTAAAGGAAAGGGGGTCATGGCTGGCTGATGGCTGGGTATTGGAGTATGGATTTGGTGGAAAAACATGATGGACTTTTGGGGACTCTACAGTTTATTTATTTGTTTGTTTTTTTTTTGTTTTTTTGTTTGTTTCACATGTACTATAGTTTAGCTTACCACCTTGGGAGCCCATTTATTTATTTATCATATGAAATGTATGTCATCTTTTAGTTTCTGCATATTAATCTAATAATTTATTATATTACATATTTATTATTTGTTTCATGACTTAATATTGAGTTTATCATCACCCCACTAACAAAATTAGACCATTGTTTATAGTTGGAAACCTATTGTGTATGAGGAGGTGTGCATGAGGTCATGTGGTACTCCAGTTCGGACCCAATGTTTCGGGTTGGCGTGTTACAAACTGGCATTAAAGCACCGATTTTATTATTTTCCTTTTGAACTAACCTAGGACATGGTATGAATGATATAGTTCTGTGGGACTTAGGTAAGGGAGTTTCCATGTGTCTAGATAAAACATTTGTAATGGACCTTTGAGTTACCATGGATGGGATTGTTATTACTATTTTTATGAGATTTTGGGTGCTTTCATACTTCATGATCAGTAATGTAGGTCCACATGTCATATGTATACCTATTTTTGTGTTTCATATTAGTTCTTTAATTTAATTAATTGATTTATGTAATTTTTTTAGGAAAAATTCTCTATCATGTGATATGTTTGTTTGCCTTAATGTATAATATATCTATGTTGGAATTAATTAGTTGAACTGTTCATGTTTTTGTGTTATTGTATATGTATATAATGATTGTAATTAATTAGGTACAAGACCTTGGTTAGTTCTAGGAGGTTTATACCTTGGGTTATGGGTAAACTCCTAGGGAAACCTTTGCGTGATCCCTTATACTAGTTAACATAATTACCTTTTCTTCTAAATTATTCCCTTTATGATACAGATATAATTACTCATAGAATACTAATGGTACCACCAACTTATGTGGGATGGGGTGCCCCCAACACTCCTATTCCACCACCTACTATATGGGAGGGTGCTCTAGAGCATGCTTCTACACTTTCTCCAATGGTGCGGGTAGTAGGCCCACTCCAGCCGAGAGTCCTTCCACTGAGATCCTTGGTTGACTATTCTATGGAATTAAAACCTTTCAAGGAACTGGTAGACCATGAGATACTAAGTACTAGTTAGATATCGTTGAGGGTATCTTTAACCTCATTGATACACTGAAAAATTGGAAGGTGAATCAAGCAACATTCATACTTTACACAACTAGAAAATGTAGTTATTTCCCTGAGACATGCCAATAATTATAGCCTAAATATTTATGCCCATAAACTATAGCCATAGGTATAGTTATTGTGCCTCATATTGGTGCAGATATATCCTGAAATATATATCCACTAGCTCTATTAAATATAGCCATGGTCACTTCCCGGGACTATAGGACAGCTAGTCTATATGGAACCAACTGCCACATATACACCAATCTATTTCAATGGTCATTTTGATTGTAGATACTCGATTTTTCAAAAATATATTTTAGGTAGTATTAGAACCCATCCTTAACCCATATAAAATACTAAAAATCTCCACTATGATTCATGGTGGTCTATTTATTTAGATAATCAACACGTTATTTATATGAATAAATATATATGTATAGATAAAAAAATCAAAACACAAGGGATTCAATCATGTGGTTTGAGGTAGTTAAACTCACCTATTTCCACTACATTTATACCCTTATGTAGATAATATCATAAATGTATTTATATAAATAAACACAAATCTATAAGGAAAAAATAAAAAAACTACTGAGATTCAAATATGGTACTTCAACTAAATTATTAGAGAACTCAACAACTTCACTATAGTGTGAATTATTGATTTAAATACTCAAATATATTAATATATTAATATAAAATACATTTATTATGTGACTACAGCCATGGGAAATTATGATAATGGCTATATATCCAAGTATATCGACTTATAGCTATGGTAATTAGGTGCATGTGGCTATAGGTATTTTGCACACTTATTTGGAGGGAAAAAAATTCCCGTGTAAAAAAAATAACTTGGGAAAACTGAATATAGCCATGGGTAATGCTCATGGATATAGATATATTATATCCAAAAACGTTTCTTGCACATTGATATAGGTGAGCTGTATCCTTGGATATAAATTTCTTTTATGTGGTTTTTTTAGTGGTGGAAAGGACGCGTCAAGTGTTGGTGGGGAGTCATGGGATAGGCTGATTTACATGAGGGACTCACTTGGGAGACCTTCAAAGACCAGATCCTCAAGGAGTTACATACTGATACACTGAAGGTTGACTGAGAATAGGATTTCATGAAACTACAGGAGGGTTCCATGACAGAGTCCTCCTACTCCACTCATTTTACTAAGATTATTTTCTTTGTACCTCTTCTGGTTGTGAATGAGGCTCAGAAGGAAAAGAAGTTCAAGATAAGTCTGCATCCTAACATCATAGATCATGTTTGAAGCTTTGACCTATAATTGTATTTGGAGGTTCTATATAAGGTCTTGACCATTTAGAGGATCTTGGTGGAGGTTCTATCAGTTGGTTCTCTTCTACCCTTCAATGCTCATATGGGTGTACCTCTTACTATTGCAATGAGTACTTTTTCTTTTAGTATAAAGAGGAAGACCAGGGACATGCAGCAGAGTGGTGGAATGTAGGTGGATCATATTTTATCTTTTCGATTTCCTCAAGAGGTGACCCATAGGGTTTCAATTATGGTAATATCAAACATTATCATAGGGGATACTCGATACCTTAGATAAAATACACCCAATGTGGAAAGATGGTACATCTCCAATAGTTTTTCAATAGATCCTTGAGGTTAGGTTTTCATAAGGGGGAAGGAATACGTGTTCAGGAAACTAGTAATTCATACGGGGTCTATAATATTATACTTAGGTGATGATTTAGACAGGTTATACATCTCAAGGATAGGGTTGTGGAGATTAGGCATGTCGTTTGTACATAGTGGATCAGACTCCAGCAGATGGTGGTGAGGGTTCATCTACAATTCAAGGTATGTTTTTTATCACCACTACTTTATCTACTAACTTTATTGATACTAGTTCTTCCATTCATTTATATATTCACAAGTATTTTCTTGACTTGACTTACAGGGAAAGTTATCCTCTGAGTTACTTTCCCTTAATACACCATTGGTAATGAAAGTTTACTAAATTTAATGATTCTCAGAGTTTTCTATGGTCATTATCAGTTATGGAAATATATGGGACTTCATGATTCTAGAGATGAAAAAATTTTATGTGATTATTAGCATGGAATGGATGGATAGCTTTCAAGCTTACATTGATTTCTATTGAAGATATTTTTCATTCACTTAACCAAAGTGAGGGAAGTTCATAATGACCAAATAGTGGGAAGTGGGAATAAGTAGATTTTGTCTAGACATGATTAATCTCAAGATGATTATGAAATAGATGGTAGGATCATATCTTTTAGAAAAATTAGTGGAATACCCCCCTCAACGTTTCATCCAGGCGTGGATCTCTATCAGGACATCTTTCTGGATGACTTCATAGGACTTCCCCTTGATAGAGGATTTGAATTTAAGATAGATCGTTTGTTGAGAGTACTATCCATTCTAATTCCCCCATATAGTATGGAGTTAACCAAACTAAAGGAGCTTAAGGTGCATGTTTATGACTTAGATTATAAGGGTTTTATTACGATGAGTACTTCACCATGGGGTGCACCTGTGTTATTCTCTAAGAAGGCAGGTTGTAGTATTCAACTTTGCATTGACTACCGAAACTTGAACAAGGTTACACTAAAGAATATATATCTTTTCCCTAGCATTAATGAACTTTTTTATCAGTTATGGATATCTTGGTAGTTCTCCAAAATTGATCCTCGATCAGGCTATCACCGACTATGGGTTAGAGAAGATGACATCCTAAAGACAACGCTTTAAAGTAGGTATGTGTTATATGAGTATCTAGTGATTTCATTTGGCTTTACCAATGCACCAATGGTTTTTATGGATCTCATGAATAATATATTCCACCCATATTTAGACTCATTCGTCATGGTGTTCATTGAAAACATCCTCATCTAATCACAGACACTAGAGTAGCATTCCATACATCTTGAGATAGTTTTGAGTACATTTTGAGAATATAGGATTTACATCAAGATGTCAAAGTGTAACTTATGGATTTAGGAGGTGAATTTTTTGTGTCATGTGGTTTATGATACACTTATATCCATGGACTCGCAGAAATGTAGGTGGTGATGTTCAGGATACAGCCTAGAATGTGCTTGAGATCAGGATATTTTTAGTCTTATCAAGATAGTACCAATGTTTTATCCGGGACTTATCCAAACAATAAAAACCCGTGATGGGGTTGATTAATAAGGGAGTAAATTTACAATAGAAAAACTAGTATGAAGACGTATTTCTTAAGTTCAAGAGGAGGTTTAGTATAGCTAAAATTCTTATACTACCTGAGTCAGGGATTGAATACTCCATGTACTATGATGCATCATGCATTGGTTTAGGATTAGTGTTGATTAATAGAAAGTAGGTAGTAGCATATGGATCACATAAAATATGACCCCGTGATAATAACTACCCAAATCATGATTTAGAGTTTGAATTCATGGTCACACTTTCAAGCATTAGAGACACTAACTCTTCAGTGGTAGGTTTTTTTTCAACACTGACCACAAGAGCCTTTATTACATATTCACATAGTGAGACCTAAATATAAGGTAGTGGTGTTGGGTTGAGTACCTATGGTTATTTAAATTTGAGATGTCCTATACACCTGATAAAGTTAATTTCATTTTAGAAATTCTTTTCCATAAGATGCATGTATCTTAGGAGCTTAGTGAGAGGCCTTAAAAGAAGTAGTGACACTTGATGAGCTTGTTGGCCAATGGGAGGATGGATTCTTTTAAGGATCTGGGATTGATGAATTTTACCCATTTAGTGATCACATATTATCTTATATACTGGTTGAGTTTTTTTCATGAGTCTAACTTAGAGTGTGTTGTGATGCAGGAACAACTATCTAGAGGTTACTTAATACCCAAGTGGTCATTGGGAAATGATGATGTGATCCTTGTTCATGGGAGAGTAGTGGTCCTTAATTTCATTAGAGATGATATAATGAGATACATACATAAATCTATATTTTTGGTACATCTTGGTGAGATAAAGATGTACCATTACATTAGGAGACAGTTCTGGTGGCCAAGGATGAAGAGGGACATTGTTGGGTTTGTTTCCTAATGTCTTTCCCACCATAGGGTAAAGGATAAGCACCAACATCCCAGTATTTTTCTCCATCCACTTCCATTTCCCATATAAAAGTGGTAGGGTATCACTATAGACTTTTTAATGGGGTTACCCAGGACTCCGAGGAGTCTTTATTCTATCTGGGTGATTATTGATCGACTAAAAAATATTTCTCAGTTCTTACTGATCTGAGAGACCCACTTAGTGGAAAAGCTCGAAAATATATATGCCTATGAGATAGTGCAATTACATGGAGTTACCTTAATCATTTTATCTGAAAAATAAACATGTTTTACATTGAAATTTTGGAAGGTCTTACAAAAATCCCTAGGGACTCAGCTGAGATTGAGCACACTATACCATCCTCAAACATATGGATAGTTAGAGATGATGATTCACATACTAGAGGATATGTTTAAATATTTCATTCCAGACTTTGGTGGAGCTTGGTATGAGAATATATCTTTGGTAGAGTTCACTTATAATAATAACTTCCTATATTCTTTACATACGACACCCTTAGAGATAATATATAGATGGTTGTTTCGTTCACTATTGTGTTGGAATGAGGCATGTGAGGTTGTATTTGTTGGGACTAGTCTAGTGTAGGAGGCCTTAGAGAGGGTATAGTTGATCAAGAAGTGGTTGGTGACAAATCAAAGTAGTTAGTGATCTTATGCTGACTGGAGGAGATGATCTTTGGTCATGTGAACCTAAATCATTAAAATAATAGCCTTGGTGATGTGAAAATGAGTCATGTTAATAAAGAATTAATTTTAAAACCATAAAATATAATATAGGTTTTGGAGGATTCATTAAGGGTTTATAAAATTAATCAAATAACATAAAAACATGTTATTTTAAAGGGGATACATAATTTTTGTCTTGGATACTTTTTATAATATTTCCATGTTTTATTTCACATGGCCACCAACTACACAGTGTGTGCTCAAAGTACACAGAGTGTACCTAAAAAAACTTCTTCTTCCCCAAACAGGAAGAACACATGGCGTGTACCCCTGGAATACACGTCATGTATTCTGGGTTTTCCGACGGGAAATCCCTGAAAACACCCGAAACACACGTTTTCAGCCCCGAAACAACAGATCGAGACCCATGGGATTACAAGAAAGAAATATAAGGCTTTAAAGAATTAAAAAAACATGTTTAAATGGGATATATGTCAAAAACATAAATGGACCTACCTTCAGGTGGAAACCGTCGAAGCTTCGGTTGATTTCACGGCTCCCGGTTGTTGCACGCTGACTCATCGCGTCGAGAGCTTCGAATCAATACCCCTCTTGCCTCCAAAATCTCTCTCTTTCTCAATATCCAAATCTCCCCAAAAGACACATCCAGGGAGGAGTGCATGTGGAGTGTGCGCAAGAAGGAAGAGGAAGGAAGAGAGAAGAAAATAAAAGGAAATAAGAAAAGGAAAGGAAGAAAAAGGGGCCTGAGCCAGCCCTAATGCCCAACATGAGTTTATGCCTCCACTAGGATAAACTACCCATTACAGACTCAACAGCACAAATGGAATCTCAATCCAATGCTCCTTTTATAAGTTATTGACAAAAAACCTTTGCAAATAATTTAATATTTAATTTAATAATATTAAATATTAAATATTCTTCTAAAATTCGAACAGCTCAGATTTCCACCAAACTCCTATCCTAGGGTAATATCTCTATTCTGCGACTAATAGAGTCTTCATAAAAATTATTCTAGATCAGATGGTATACTAAATTGACCATTTTACCCTTCATGAGCATCCAACAGCAAAAATTCAAAATTCTGCTCAAAATGACTATCTAAAAAACACGGGTTCTTACATTGAGAGACATTCATATTCCTTCTTATATATCACATATTCATTCTGGAAGGCATGTATTTTCTTGTACCCAAAACCCATTAAGAATAATATTTTGTTCACTTTATAATATGAATCTAGAATATCATTGTCTTTAGAAAGTATTTCTTTCAACAGTTGTAGAAACTTTGTAAAACTCTTGTCACTCCATCCATTTTTCACCTTAAATCAATCTTAACACCATTGATAAAATTGTAAATTTTGTACAACCTAGATAAAATGGTTTTTTAGAATCACCATATAGACACTCAATTGTAGGTTCATTCTCAATTTTCTCTACTAAAATATCATGAATTTTTTCTTCAATTTGATCAGGTTTTTCATCTTACAAATCATTATCATCAATAGATATATAATTCTACCCAGTTTCAACATGAAAAATCCAAGGGTTGTAACTTGGATTAAAACCATGACAAATTAAATGATCCTTCATCTCTATTATTTTCAAATTATTCAGATTTAAACATTCCAGTTATGGATAAAAAAACATGTAGTTATTTGGAACAATTTCTTTATCAAATTCCAAAAAAACATCGAGATATTCCTCATATTCATCACTTGTTCAAAGTGCATTAATCCAACATAGACTAACTATTACCTACAACAGATATCAAAAATTGAAAAAAAAGTTATTATATTTTCAAAATTAATTTCAAATTTACTTTTATAAATGACAATAAAATATATAATAAAATATTAAAAAAATACACATATTTGATAAATAAAAAATATAACATTGAACATATTTAATTATCATTATTTAATAGAAAATCACAAACCTTAATATAAAAAAATCATTCGTCAATTAAAAAATATCAAAGATGTGTGAATATTCAGAACTACAAATACAAATAGCAAAGGTAAAGTGACATCAATGGAAAATTAGAACCTCAAATACAAATGCAAATAACTTGGATGTATAGAAAATAAAAACAATAAATAAAAACCATAAATTGATATTATAACTATGATGATTGAGAAGGATATATTGATGGGATAAATACACAAGTGGTGGCTGACGATGAGTGATGGTCGATGGTGGTGAGGGATGCCAACTAAAAGATAAAGTGACATCAATGGAAAATTAGAACCGTAAAAACTATCATGGATGTATGGAAAATTAAAATAATAAATACAAACAATAAATTGATATTATAACTAGGATGATTTAGAAGTTGAAACCAATGGTAAGAACGCACAAGCTTCAGCCAACAACATGTGTTGGTGGATGGTGAAAGTGGATGCCAACTCAAATGTAAAGAAACATCAATGGAAAATTGGAACTGAAAATAAAAATGAAAATAACTTATATGCATAAAAAATAGAAATAATAAACAAAAACAATAAATTGAAATAATAACTTGGATGATTGAGAATGTGACACCAAAAAGAATAAGGCGCAAGCAGTGGACGATGATGGGTGACGGTGGATGGTGGTGGTGGATTTCAAATGAAATATATTCAAGACCATAGATAAAAGAATAAATATATTAAGGCCATAGATAAAATAATTAAAATATTTGTTGTCATATATCTAAGATGAAAAGGTTAGGGTTTTCCACATTAGAGAAAGATGATGGCTTTCATGCGAATGAATGAATCCAAAATGACTTGAAACCCCGATTAAAATTATAATTTTTTTCACATCGGTTATTTAATGACTATTTTCATGTCAATTATTAAATAATTGACCTGAAAACTATATTGGATTTATTTAAAAATTTATTTATTGAAACACCACACTAAAATTTAAGAGTATGAGTATAGGGTACAATCTCAACATATGAAACCCCAACTCAAAATGAGCTCATAAAGAAATACGGTGTTAAATAAACCTATGTTGTTACATTTTCAATCCACATAGTAAATCTATTATAATGTAATAATCAATGATAGGATGTACACAAAGATATATTACCCTATTATTGTCATGATTCAGTAATTCTACAATAACTCAAATAGAAGTCCTCCCTATTATAGTACCACTTTTGATGTCTCTGTTCAGCTCTTCTACAATGGTCAACATTGCTATAGTGCCTTGAAAATTTGTGTTCAAGACCTTCAACCCCCAAACCCTTTAGTAGGGGTATTCATCCCCCAACACCCTCTCTATATAGGTCAAACTAGAAGAGTTTTGACCTGGTGTATAGAACAATCCACTATCAGTTGGTCCAACTTCATCCAATAAATTAGGATACACCATTCCAACAGACTTCTCTAGAGATTCAAATGCCTAGAAGAGAAAAAATGGTTTTGTGTTTACCTATGGATAAAAATGATAAGTTGGACATCTTAGCTATATAATATTGTTACTTTAACTATAATGGAAGCAAGGTATATGGTTTCAATAAAAGCAGGTAAGTAGTTGGTTTGGTTGAACCATTTGATGAAGGAACTAAAAGTATGTTAGGAATGTGCAATTTTATTTTTTTATGATCTAAGTATGATTCACACATTAACCTACCTCATCATAAATATTTTTAAGGATAAATTGTTAGAAATATTGAAGATATATAGAAGCCAATATATGGTAGACATGTTCACTAAATTATTAGTTCAAAAAATAATAAAGTAGTATTGCACCTTAATGGGGTTTGGGTGAATGGAAGGAGGTGTTGGAACACTACATGTTGTAGAAGAGGAATTAGGTTATCCAAGTGTTGGATAGTTGTAATAGGTGGTTCCTAGAAAAAATTCTTCAAGTGGGATATTATTGGTATGTGAAGTATGGTTTCTGTTCATTGGAATGTCTATCATTGGAATTTCATTCACCAGAATTTTGGGCATTGGATGATGGTTGGACTCAGTGCGCAGACAACGACAGTTCAATCTCTCCAGGTGATAGAAATATGATCATAATTTCATATATTTTGATGGTATTAATGAGGTCTATAATTATTGAAAAACAATATAAGACTCTTTAATTAAGTTTCTAGAAAAATTTACCGAAATTGGTGGTTTAAGTTAATGGAGTTATTGGAGAAAACTAGTCACATACCATTTGGGGGCCTCTCCATGAAAGTAAGAATGTTGTGAGACCTGGATAACCAGCCGAAGTTTCTTATAAAAGTAAGTGGGGAACTTCTACATAGTTTATCAATGACACAACCAGTGCATCCTCATTATGTATAATGTACTAGTGAATTACATAGTTCATTAGTGGATTACGGAGCATTGATTCTATATAATGAAATATTACCTATAGTCTTGTTTGTTATATATAATACATGTTATCATGGTGAATTTAAAGAAAGAATTAGTGTTTCTCTTATGCACATAGGATAACTTGTCTAAATCACATTATTCCCCTTGTGATTTTTCATGCTTTATGTATTTTTAGGTGTATGTATTTTTATTATCTTGAATGTCCATGAGTTTTTTGTCAAGTGCATGTGAGGTCAACTTTGTGTGGTGGGTAGGGTGAATCAAATTACTACTTATGGTATACAAAATTGAGGTTGTTAACTTCTGAAGGTTTTGGATTATACTATAATTATTTTCACTAAACTTCTAGAGTGCATACTTCGGGTGGATCAGGGATCAGAATTTTGGTGGTCATACAGTGGATACCCTTGCCTTCCAACACAAATTACCAAATGATCATATAAACCAATGACCAACTGACCATATGAAAATATGACCATATGACCATATGACTAAATGAAAAAACTACCATATGACCAAATGGCCAAATGATCGTATGAATAAAATAGAAAATTTTATTTTTGAAATGTTGTAATAGCTTTACATCAGTATATTCATACCAATATTAGAGCTTATAAGAAACATAATCAGATTCTATTTTGATTGAATTATATTTAGAAAAAACTCTTATTTTTCCAAAAAAATAAGGATCTCCTCAATATGACTTTTGTAACTCAAGTTATCATTGAAAAATAGTAGCAAAAACAATTTAAAACCTATAGAATTATAATGGAAATTTTTTAGTGATTTCAAACCAAATTAAGAATATATAAATGATTTATTTAGTCTTACTATTAATATAATAAAATGTATATAATATTATTAAATATCTAACAAAATAAAAAAAACATGCAATTCTATGGTATGTATCTCAATTTATAATCAAAATACACCACATTTTATAAATATCATGAGATATTTTTATGGTTTGTTCTTACATCTTCCTAGGTATCACACCCATTTTATTTACTATCAATTTTCTAGATATTAGTTAAATTCCTAAGAATATAAGTTAAATGGGAAATATTTATGATACATAAAATGGTGATATGACCTTGTAGCTGATTCTACCCTTTACTGTTTATGTATGATTTTAGACCTTATTTTGGGTTATGTATACTTTATAGTTGTAAGTTAGGTATGAAAATTTTGTTTCATATGATGATCATGGAATTATCATGGTATTTTAATTTTTCATGGCTAGTCTAAATTATATTTAATACACTATTTCAACTTGATAAAGGTTTTTATATGCATAGATATTCATTTAATTATGAGTTCATATATAATTCAACCACCTGGTCGAATTATGTAAGAAATGTGTGAAATGAATCATAATAATCAAATTGAAACAAAACTTTACAATATTTGATCAACATAAACCAATAAAAAATAAGATATAATCAAATTGAGACATAAAGAACAAATAAACCAAGAAAAACATTATAAGATACTTTTTTGTGTGTGTTTATAAGATACTTTAAACCAAGGAAAAATAATGTAAAATAAAACAAATAAACCAATAAAAACATTATAAAATATAATCAAATTGAAACAAATAACAAATATATAAAAAAGTGAAACACAATAAAACATACTTAAACACAAATAAATAACAAATTACAGTGATCTGAATTTTTCTCAGTCAAAACTTAGCTCAATTTTTAGTTCCCAAGTCTCAGTACATCCCTAGAGGTAAAATGGTAAATTTATCCTAGCAGAAAACCCCATAAATTTTTTTTCTAGTTTTGTTAATTCTAAATTGTGGTGTTTACCGTTGAATTGAGCAAATGGGAAGTTGAGATCATGAAAAGGTATCAATAATAATGTTTTCAATATAATATAATTATACTTAATACACCATAATCGTCATTAATTTATTTATTATATATAATTATTTCAAAAAACAAAATAAAAACATATATTTTTTGAAATTTATTGAACGTCAATTGAAACTATGAGCAATTTCAAAATTGGGAATAAATGACTGATTGAAGGTGATTCATATCATTGACAAAACATGTATCAAATATTCATATGATGATGATGATGATAAATGGAAATGAAAATATAAAGGAAAAACAAGAAGGAGAAGGGAAACAATTTAAAGCCCAAAATTTCACCCACTTCATTAACTCGTAGCCATATATATTGAGTATATGTGATATGATCCAAAAATTTAGATTAATACCTACAATATCTAATCTAATAGCTGTAATTTTGAAGGTTGGAGAATATACAAGGATGGTACATGTGAAAGTTTGTATTGGGAATTGAGGACTCATCATCATTATCACCATTATGATATTTTCCCATTCATATTTCATAATACTCCACCTTGGATGTTTTAATTTTATGGAATCTTATATAATATTCACTTAAAACCCCTATAGGAAAAATAAGTGAATCCAAAGTACTTTAATTTCATGTCATGTTACCTCATTAAAAACCTTACTAGGAAAACCTAATGGGAAAACATGATGAAAGAAAAAATAGTGCAGTGTTCCTAGATCCCCCTGATTATGTCATTTAATCATGTCTTCAAGACATGGGAGTAAGACCATAGGTAATAGTGAATGTTTTTATTGAAAATTATAACACATGGGAAAGGCCAGCACTTTCCATTAATTTCAAATATCCATAATTATTTACAAAATTCCCTTGGATATTTGTTATGATGTATGGTTGCCTCATTAAAAACCTCATCTAGGAAAAACCCATCAGGGGAAAACCTTTGATTAAGTAAAAAGAGTACCATAGCAACACATCCTCATAGTGTTGCCTCATTAAAAACCTTATTAAGAAAATGCAATGGGAAAAACTTAACTAAGATAAAAAGATCACAACAGTTACATCTCCCTCTCATAATTGGCATCACTATATCAAATAACTCATATAATGTCCATGATCCAATCATAATAAAAATTAGTTTTGAATTTTAGAATCATTTATCCCATTTATATTTCAATGAATAGGGAAGAATATTAACTTACATTGTAATATGATTTATTATTTTTTGAAAGGTGCATATAAACACATACATGCATATTATTTAGGGATAAATAAAATGTGTAGTTATATTTAATCCTTATGGGATAAGTAGGTTCTTCATCAACCCCTTATGTATAAAATATTTCACTCTTGTAATCAATGGATTTAATGGTTAAGATTATTTTCGTGAATATATAAAATCATCTCAAAATTTTTGATTTCATTTTTTGGATGATTAATTAAAAATACATGGATATTCTTTGTAATTATATCATCAAACATGTAAATTTTTTTAAACTATTCATGAGTTTTAATGCTATCCAAAACATATAGATTAATGAAAAAACATCAATTTATACAAACCATGTGATGATAAGATCAATTTTACATTCTTCCTTATATGGATATATCTTAAGATTGATATTTGAAATATAATTTAGGAATTAAAAACCCTTTGAGGGTTCATATATATATGTTATAATCAATAAAAAATGAAAACATTAATTGTAAATAATCCAAACGTATATAAATTTCCAAACATACAAGGAATAATATTTCTTATAATAATCTTATTGGTCTTCAATAATTTTTTTGTTTGGATAATAAACAAAAAACTTTATATGTTGAACATATCAAAGTTCCTTTAAAACTTTTGTAAATTTATTATGATATCAACATCTATCAAAATCCATTGTCATTGATTATTTTTGAAATCATTTAAAATTTAAAATATATTATCAACAACATTTAATGAGATCTCATAATTGTTCTGGTACCAGTGTCACTTCAAGGAAAATATCTAAAAATATATAATTTTGTAGATATATTCATTTTCTTCTTCAAGTGAAAAATATTTTTATTGATTTATACTCATGATGAACAATGAATTTATATAATTAGTTCAACCACACTTCTGGTTTGTATAATAAGGCTATTGATTTTTAACAATTTACATTCATCTAAGTGTTGTGAGCATCTTGTCAATTGTTCTTTATGAACATTTTTTATATAGTTTGTGATGCTCAATATTTATTTTAATCAACATTGATAGAATGAAATATATACTCACCAACAGAAAATAACACATGTAAAAATTTAGTATATTCACCTTTCATATAGTATTTAAATGGATCGCATGGTAGGTGGGTGAGACCATATATAATTTTTAATTTGTTCTTTATAAATATATGGTAAATTCATGTCTAAAATAACTTATAATGATATAAATAATTTACTTCAATAATCGGTACCTTAATAATCGGTAACTCATGGTAAATTATTATATAGTGGTCATTCCTAATAACATATTAAGAATGAATTATTTTATAATTTAGTAGAAAAAAATCCATTAAATAAATTCAGCATTCTCCCACTAATGGATGTTTTTTGTGTCTTCAAAAAATTGATGCTCGTGTATACTTGAATCAGTATCTTTCATTATAATTAATCCTAGATGGCCTAAACCATAATTTCATATATTTAAAATTCTAGGATCATCAAACTTTTAGTTTACCATTATTTATTCTATTGTACATAACAAATTCTTTATAATCACTTTTTATGAATTCTCGTTCCATATCAAGGTATCAATTTTATCTAATGTCTCTATATGATATTAATTTTCAATAATATCATTTATATATCTCATATAGACTTAAGATATAATAAATCATTAATAATTTGTACTACCATAGAGGAATATATTCATTCTTATGGTGTCGTTAATTAATTTTCTCTACTGATAAGTGTACATATATGTGCATATACTAACTCTTAAATGAGATATTTAGAATCATTTAATCAAAATAATATTTATAAATATTTTCTTCAAGATATATGTGAAAGTTTTTCAGAATATTATATTGTTCATACTCATATTTTTCATTATGATTTTCACTTATGGTGGTTGATAAACTCATAATATAATCATAATAGGTTAGGCCCATCACCAAAAGAATTATTTTATATTTTGTAACTTCTAACCCAAATATTATTTTACAATAAATTAACTTGTGAGTGGATCCCCCACATATTTTGAAACTAGTAAATGTGGTAGTGAGAACCAATGTGGAAGAATATTTTGGATTTATATCACACACTTCATCGCCATAAAAAATTATAATCCATAAAAAACATTCACTTTACCAAATAAATGAAAAATCATTTTATTAAATTTCATCAACTCTCAAATATTCATGATAAGATTATCAATATGATTATAAAAAATCATATCAATTTTTTTATGAATAATTTATTCTCTTCAAGGAATGATATAATGTAATTACATTCACATCAGGGAATAAATTAATTCATTGAATTTCATAATCCATGAATGATAATTAATTATTTATCAATAGTGATCATATTTCATAAAATACTAATTTAATTTATTACGATAATCATTATTTAACCACTTTAGGTGGTAAAGAAGTTTTCATAAAATATATTGGGTTATAATGATTATTTAATTTTTTTATCTCATTTATGAACTAAAATATGAATAATATCCACTTCATTTGATAATATCAAATGAATTACATTAAATGGTATTAATAATCCATAAGCATGTGATAATTGATAATGTCTTTATTTAATATTATTACTATAAGATAAATAATTAATAGGTAAATATGTATTTTAATATAATTTCAAAGGACACTATTTTCATATCAATATTTCAAGATGCATTATTTTATATTCATTATTAAAATTCATTGAGCTATTTAAATGTTTATTAGCATCAAACTACTTCTGGTGGTTATATTATTATTATTTATTATAAACAAATACAACACAATGATAATTCATAAAACATTATATTTACCTTGAACTTGATTTAAAATATAATCACGTATATGTTTATTCAATTTGAGGAATGAAATAAATATTTTTCAATAAATATTCTCATTCACTTTACAGAATGAAATAAAATTATTTTTTTGGGTTTTATTGTGTCTTAAAGACAAAAAACATGGATATTCAATTAAATATTTACAGCCTACTTCATAGTATGTGTATTAATAAAATAAAGATCTTCTCTATCATGTTTATTTAAACATAATAATCAAGTTTGACACCTTCAGAGTGTACAAAGAGATATGAGATGTTAAATTTTATTATGTTTCCATCATTCTCATGACATGATTAGTAAAATTTACTTTAACACTTAAACGTATGACAAGTATGTGATGTTCATTATTCAGCCTCTTCAAGTGGAATTATTTCATTATTTTATTTTATTAATGATTTTTTTTTCAACATTGAATACATTAGTTATTAACTAATTGCATTTACTTCATGGAATTAACTAGAATTTTTTCATTAATCTGTCATTACTGCTCTTCAGGAGATAATTATTTTTACTATAATAAAAGATTAAGGAAATAATTCATATATTTTCCAATATTATAAAGAGTGAAAAAAGAAATATGATATAGAAAATTAGACCCATGTAACATTCTCAATCTTTAAATGTTCTTAAAACCTTCTTTTGTTTATATTTTTAAGCCTATCATGTGGAAAATTAAAAAAAAACTCAATTTTATTCTTAACCTTATGCAGCACCTATGCCTTGTGTAAGGTTAAGTTGTGTTTATCAAAGGAATCATAATGGTAAAGGGTTTTTCCCTTGATTTTTTTAAGTGTAAAGACACTTTTCAATATGCTACGTAATGGTAGGATTGACCTCTGTAAGGGTAATCCTAAATATTCATGCATTGAATAAAGGTAAACATGAGATGTGTAAGAGTAGAACTAGGTTTATAAAGGATACATAAGGGTACCCTGTGCATTTTTTAAGGGTATAGACCTTTTTATATAGGTCACATAAGGGTAACATGGGTTCTATATAAAGGTAAGTTGAGTTTCATATGGATAGCTCTAAATTTTCAATATATGTGTAAGGGTATTCTAATTTATATGTGAGGGTAACCCCTAGTTTCTAAAGGTTTCATAAGGAGAAATCCAAGCTATGTTAGGGTATTTTTTAATTTTACCACTTAATACGGGTAATAATCTTTACCCTTATGTGATAGCTATGAGCTATGTAAGGGGTAAACCTTATTACCCTTACACAACACCTTGTTTCGAATAATAAGTTTAAAACCTCTTTTTTCACTTCTTCCCTATCTCGACACTATAACATTTTTTTACTCTTTTAAAATAAAAATTTCAGGGTAATTAATTTCCTTAGCTTTTTAAGGTTCATAACTCATGTTTTAAATATTTTAATCACTCTACTTTCAAGATTCACATGAGGAATGAATTAAATTTTAATTTAATTTTTGTATTTTCCAAATACTATGAGCCAGAAAGTATGGGTATTTTATTAAAATACTTGAACCCTTGATATATTTTATTTTTTGTTATTCTATTCATTTGGACAGTCCATAGTTCCTTTGTTTAAGTTTGGTGAAACCTTCTTTGACCAAACTGAGTTCTTTATTCAGTTTCCATGCGTGGAAGAACCTCACCCTCTCTCCTTAATTTTGGATGTTGTGTTTTCAAAGATAGAACATGAGTAAGATTTATTTAAGATAATTTCATAAATAATATTTTGAATTAATATTTTTGAATCTTTCTGGAAAAATAATAATGATCTTCTTAAAATGATAATAACCCAGAATTATGGAAACAAAATAAGAATTATTCTTATCCATCTTGAATTATTCTAGAAATAGATATTATTGAGACATGTGGAATTTCAATTATTCTCTAAGAACTAATATATAATTATTAATAAGTATAATATGTAATTATCATGTTTATTATGGATTATCCAAGAGAGAAACGTTATTATCGCATGTGATTTTTTTATTTCTTTTAGAAATAAAATGATTAGAATTAGTTTTAGGAATCCTCAGTTATTAGTTTATGATAATGAACACATGTATGTGGTTCAAGTGATGATTACATGATGAAATTTGATGATAACATCAACAATATTGAGGTAGGAAATTCCTTTCCTTTTAGGGTTCTCGTTTTCACTTGTTTCCTTAGTATAATTCTTATATTGGAATACCTTGTTATCATGCTTGATTGTGTTTACATATGGGTGTGTGTGTGTGACCCATGAGACTCATTATGATATTTGATTCCATGATTATTTTTATAGTATCTTATTTCCATTTTTGACATTGATCTCATGTTTTTATGTGTTGTTACTAGATTCCCATAATGATATGTTATGATTTCCTTGTATTCTCTACCCTATTATGTATGTTACCAAGCCTCAGAGGTTGTTATTGGTACTTTAGATAAGTGGTCTATTGTATGATGTGTATCACTTAGAGGGTGAGTGTTCATGGATTGTGATGAAATTTAATATGGACCTAAGTATAGGGTTGGGGCATAATAGTCTAGGTGCTTAACCTAAGGAAGTGAGTTAAGGGCATAATGGTTGGGGGCCTAACCCAAGGTATAAATGGGGTGTGATGATATAGATACCCGACCTATGACAAAGACAGGATATGAAGGTTTGGGGGTATGTTCCAACTCTATGACTTTAGATTTTTATTATATGTGTTACGAGTTTAGTGTATAATTATTTCTCACTTTTGACATCATATGATTATTTTTCCATCATGGAGCCAAAGAAGGTATGGCTGAGGGGGTATGTGGCCGCTTGGTTAGTGCATGACTGCTTGGAATGTGTGGTATGATTTTTATGCATATTACGCATTTATTACTATCATGAGATACACCTATTATACTTGAGAACATTTTTTAAGGACACATTGATGGTGTCCTACTAGGTATATTACTCACACTCTATGTGATTATTTTAATGTGAATGTAGTATTCATATTTAACTATATGAGTAAAGGAAAGGGGGTCATGGCTGGCTGATGGCTGGGTATTGGAGTATGGATTTGGTGGGAAAACATGATGGACTTTTGGGGAATCTACAGTTTATTTATTTGTTTGTTTTTTTTTTGTTTTTTTGTTTGTTTCACATGTACTATAGTTTCGCTTACCACCTTGGGAGCCCATTTATTTATTTATCATATGAAATGTATGTCATATTTTAGTTTCTGCATATTAATCTAATGATTTATTATATTACATATTTATTATTTGTTTCATGACTTAATATTGAGTTTATCATCACCCCACTAAAAAAATTAGACCATTTTTTCTAGTTGGAAACCTATTATGTATGAGGAGGTGTGCATGAGGTCATGTGGTACTCCAGTTCGGACCCAATGTTTCGGGTTGGCGTGTTACAAACTGGCATTAAAGCACCGATTTTATTATTTTCCTTTTGAACTAACCTAGGACATGGTATGAATGATATAGTTGTGTGGGACTTAGGTAAGGGAGTTTTCATGTGTCTAGATAACACATTTGTAATGGACCTTTGAGTTACCATGGATGGGATTGTTGTTACTATTTTTATGAGATTTTGGGTGATTTCATACTTCATGATCAGTAATGTAGGTCCACGTGTCATATGTATACCTATTTTTGTGTTTCATATTAGTTATTTAATTTAATTAATTGATTTATGTAATTTTTTTAGGATAAATTCTCTATCATGTGATATGTTTGTTTGCCTTAATGTATAATATATCTATGTTGGAATTAATTAGTTGAACTGTTCATGTTTTTGTGTTATTGTATATGTATATAATGATTGTAATTAATTAGGTACAAGACCTTGGTTAGTTTTAGGAGGTTTATACCTTGGGTTATGGGTAAACTCCTAGGGAAACCTTTGTGTGATCCCTTATACTAGTTAACATAATGACCTTTTCTTCTAAATTATTCCCTTTATGATACAGAGATAATTACTCATAGAATACTAATGGTACCACCAACTTATGTGGGATGGGGTGCTCCCAACACTCCTATTCCACCACCTACTATATGGGAGGGTGCTCTAGAGCATGCTTCTACACTTTCTCCAATGGTGCGGGTAGTAGGCCCACTCCAGCCGAGAGTCCTTCCACTGAGATCCTTGGTTGACTATTCTATGGAATTAAAACCTTTCAAGGAACTGGTAGACCATGAGATACTAAGTACTAGTTATATATCATTGAGGGTATCTTTAACCTCATTGATACACTGAAAAATTGGAAGGTGAATCAAGCAACATTCATACTTTACACAACTAGAAAATGTAGTTATTTCCCTGAGACATGCCAATAATTATAGCCTAAATATTTATGCCCATAAACTATAGCCATAGGTATAGTTATTGTGCCTCATATTGGTGCAGATATATCCTGAAATATATATCCACTGGCTCTATTAAATATATCCAGGGTCACTTCCCGTGACTATAGGATAGCTAGTCTATATGGAACCAACTGCCACATATACACCAATCTATTTCAATGGTCATTTTGATTGTAGATACTTGATTTTTCAAAAATATATTTTAGGTAGTATTAGAACCCATCCTTCACCCATATAAAATACTAAAAATCTCCACTATGACTCATGGTGGTCTATTTATTTAGATAAGCAACACGTTATTTATATGAATAAATATATATGTATAGATAAAAAAATCAAAACACAAGGGATTCAATCATGTGGTTTGAGGTAGTTAAACTCACCTATTTCCACTACATTTATACCCTTATGTAGATAATATCATAAATGTATTTATATAAATAAACACAAATCTATAAGGAAAAAATAAAAAAACTACTGAGATTCAAATATGGTACTTCAACTAAATTATCAGAGAACTCAACCACTTCACTATAGTGTGAATTATTGATTTAAATACTCAAATATATTAATATAAACATTTAAAATACATTTATTATGTGACTACAGCCATGGGAAATTATGATAATTGCTATATATCCAAGTATATCGACTTATAGCTATGGTAATTAGGTGCATGTGGCTATAGGTATTTTGCACAGTTATTTGGAGGGAAAAAAATTCCTGTGTAAAAAAATAACTTGGGAAAACTGAATATAGCCATGGGTAATGCTCATGGATATAGATATATTATATCCAAAAACGTTTCTTGCACATTGATATAGGTGATCTGTATCCTTGGATATAAATTTCTTTTATATGGTTTTTTTAGTGGTGGAAAGGACGCGTCAAGTGTTGGTGGGGAGTCATGGGATAGGTTGATTGACATGAGGGACTCACTTGGGAGACCTTCAAAGACCTGATCCTCAAGGAGTTACATACTGATACACTGAAGGTTGACTGAGAATAGGATTTCATGAAACTACAGGAGGGTTCCATGATAGAGTCCTCCTACTCCACTCATTTTACTAAGATTATTTTCTTTGTACCTCTTCTGGTTGTGAATGAGGCTCAGAAGGAAAAGAAGTTCAAGATAATTCTGCATCCTAACATCATAGATCATGTTTGAAGCTTTGACCTATCATTGTATTTGGAGGTTCTATATAAGGTCTTGACCATTTATAGGATCTTGGGGGAGGTTCAATCAGTTGGTTCTCTTCTACCCTTCAATGCTCATATGGGTGTACCTCTTACTATTGCAATGAGTACTTTTTCTTTTAGTATAAAGAGGAAGACCAGGGACATGCAGCAGAGTGGTGGAATGTAGGTGGATCATATTTTATCTTTTCGATTTCCTCAAGAGGTGACCCATAGTGTTTCAATTATGGTAATATCAAACATTATCATAGGGTATACTCGATACCTTAGATAAAATACACCCAATGTGGAAAGATGGTACATCTCCAATAGTTTTTCAATAGATCCTTGAGGTTAGGTTTTCATAAGGGGGAAGGAATATGTGTTCAGGAAACTAGGAATTCATACGGGGTCTATAATATTATACTTAGGTGATGATTTAGACTGGTTATACATCTCAAGGATAGGGTTGTGGATATTAGGCATGTCATTTGTACATAGTGGATCAGACTCCAGCAGACGGTGGTGAGGGTTCATCTACAATTCAAGGTATGTTTTTTATCACCACTACTTTATCTACTAACTTTATTGATACTAGTTCTTCCATTCCTTTATATCTTCACAAGTATTTTCTTGACTTGACTTACAGGGAAAGTTATCCTATGAGTTACTTTCCCTTAATACACCATTGGTAATGAAAGTTTACTAAATTTAATGATTCTCGGAGTTTTCTATGGTCATTATCAGTTATGGAAATCTATGGGAATTCATGATTCTAGAGATGAAAAAAATTTATGTGATTATTAGCATGGAATGGATGGATAGCTTTCAAGCTTACATTGATTTCTATTGAAGATATTTTTCATTCACTTCACCAAAGTGAGGGAAGTTCATAATGACCAAATAGTGGGAAGTGGGAATAAGTAGATTTTGTCTAGACATGATTCATCTCAAGATGATTATGAAATAGATGGTAGGATCATCTCTTTTAGAAAAATTAGTGGAATCCCCCCTCAACTTTTCATCCAGGCGTGGATCTCTATTAGGACATCTTTCTGGATGACTTCATAGGACTTCCCCTTGATAGAGGATTTGAATTTAAGATAGATCGTTTGTTGAGAGTACTATCCATTCTAATTCCCCCATATAGTATGGAGTTAACCAAACTAAAGGAGCTTAAGGTGCATGTTTATGACTTAGATTATAAGGGTTTTATTACGATGAGTACTTCACCATGGGGTGCACCTATGTTATTCTCTAAGAAGGCAGGTTGTAGTATTCAACTTTGCATTGACTACCGAAACTTGAACAAGGTTTCACTAAAGAATATATATCTTTTCCCTAGCATTAATGACCTTTTTTATCAGTTATGGATATCTTGGTGGTTCTCCAAAATTGATCCTCGATCAGGCTATCACCGACTATGGGTTAGAGAAGATGACATCCTAAAGACAACGCTTTAAAGTAGGTATGTGTTATGTGAGTATCTAGTGATTTCATTTGGCTTTACCAATGCACCAATGGTTTTTATGGATCTCATGAATAATATATTCCACCCATATTTAAACTCATTCGTCATGGTGTTCATTGAAAACATCCTCATCTAATCACAGACACTAGAGTAGCATTCCATACATCTTGAGATAGTTTTGAGTACATTTTGAGAATATAGGATTTACACCAAGATGTCAAAGTGTAACTAATGGATTTAGGAGGTGAATTTTTTGTGTCATGTGGTGTATGATACACTTATATCCATGGACTCACAGAAATGTAGGTGTTGATGTTCAGGATACAGCCTAGAATGTGCTTGAGATCAGGATTTTTTTAGTCTTATCAAGATAGTACCAATGTTTTATCCGGGACTTATCCTAACAATAAAAACCCATGATGGGGTTGATTAATAAGGGAGTAAATTTACAATAGAAAAACTAGTATGAAGACGTATTTCTTAAGTTCAAGAGGAGGTTTAGTATAGCTAAAATTCTTATACTACCTGAGTCAGGGATTGAATACTCCATGTACTATGATGCATCATGCATTGGTTTAGGATTAGTGTTGATTCATAGAAAGTAGGTAGTAGCATATGGATCACATAAACTATGACCCCATGATAATAACTACCCAAATCATGATTTAGATTTTGAATTCATGGTCACACTTTCAAGCATTGGAGACACTAACTCTTCAGTGGTAGGTTTTTTTTCAACACTGACCACAAGATCCTTTATTACATATTCACATAGTGAGACCTAAATATAAGGTAGTGGTGTTGGGTTGAGTACCTATGGTTGTTTAAATTTGAGATTTCCTATACACCTGATAAAGTTAATTTCATTTTAGAAATTCTTTTCCATAAGATGCATGTATCTTAGGAGCTTAGTGAGAGGCCTTAAAAGAAGTAGTGACACTTGATGAGCTTGTTGGCCAATGGGAGGATGGATTCTTTTAAGGATCTGGGATTGATGAATTTTACCCATTTAGTGATCACATATTATCTTATATACTTGTTGAAGTTTTTTCATGAGTCTAACTTAGAGTGTGTTGTGATGCAGGAATAACTATCTAGAGGTTACTTAATACCCAAGTGGTCATTGGGAAATGATGATGTGATCCTTGTGCATGGGATAGTAGTGGTCCTTAATTTCATTAGAGATGATATAATGAGATACATACATAAATCTATATTTTTGGTACATCTTGGTGAGATAAAGATGTACCATTACATTAGGAGACAGTTCTGGTGGCCAAGGATGAAGAGGGACATTGTTGGGTTTGTTTCCTAATGTCTTGACCACCATAGGGTAAAGGATAAGCACCAACATCCCAGCAGTTTTCTCCATCCACTTCCATTTCCCATATAAAAGTGGTAGGGTATCACTATAGACTTTTTAATGGGGTTACCCAGGACTCTGAGGAGTCTTTATTCTATCTGGGTGATTATTGATCGACTAAAAAATATTTCTCAGTTCTTACTGATCTGAGAGACCCACTTAGTGGAAAAACTCGAAAATATATATGCCTATGAGATAGTGCAATTACATGGAGTTACCTTAATCATTTTATCTGAAAAATAAACATGTTTTACATTGAAATTTTGGAAGTTCTTACAAAAATCCCTAGGGACTCAGCTGATATTGAGCACACTATACCATCCTCAAACATATGGATAGTTAGAGATGATGATTCACATACTAGAGGATATGTTTAAATCTTTCATTCCAGACTTTGGTGGATCTTGGTATGAGAATATATCTTTGGTAGAGTTCACTTATAATAATAACTTCCTATATTCTTTACATACGACACCTTTAGAGATAATATATAGATGGTTGTTTCGTTCACTATTGTGTTGGAATGAGGCATGTGAGGTTGTATTTGTTGGGCCTAGTCTAGTGTAGGAGGCCTTAGAGAGGGTATAGTTGATCAGGAAGTGGTTGGTGACAAATCAAAGTAGTTAGTGATCTTATGCTGACTGGAGGAGATGATCTTTGGTCATGTGAACCTAAATCATTAAAATAATAGCCTTGGTGATGTGAAAATGTGTCATGTTCATAAAGAATTAATTTTAAAACCATAAAATATAATATAGGTTTTGGAGGATTCATTAAGGGTTTATAAAATTAATCAAATAACATAAAAACATGTTATTTTAAAGTGGATACATAATTTTTGTCTTGGATACTTTTTATAATATTTATTACATCAATTATATGATTTTATGATGTCATAATACATACTGTATATTTATACCATATTTAATTTTAACAAAAAAAATTGAGTGTCTCGATAAATTATGAAAAATTCACCATTGGAATATTTTTACATGATGATTTCAAAAATAATATTTATTTTACAAAAATAATTCTCTGAATATGAAATTTTACACTTTGAAATAAAAATCCTCATTTATTGAAAAAATGCGGGTTTCTAATGATGATAACAATTTTCAAACCCTTAAAATTTACATTTGAATTCATAAAATTATATTATCATTTATATTTAAATAAATATTATTTAATAAGAATATTTTATTAAAATAAAATTAATTTCAAAAAAATATTTAATTCATCAAAAATATTTTCTTGATTGAAACTATATATTTCTCAAAAATATAATTTGAGTTTCAACGTATCAAAATCTATTTTTTCACACTATTGAATTATTAATTTATAAAATAATAATAAAAAGGTATAAATATAATCATTTTTTTATTAAAATTAAAATTATAAATTCATATTACTAGGGATTAAATACATAACCCCTTATTAGAACAGTATATTCCCTAATGGTAAGGTGTGTGATTGTGACATTTCTTGGGGTGGTTCGGTGAACATGGTTATAGTCATGATCTCTATAATCTTAAACTTCTCACATAAATGGTTTTTATCATGCATTAGTTGTTTAATATTGGATAAGGATTGATCAAGGAAAAATATTAGTGATTCCATCTCCTTTAGAAGCTCGGATAAATAGGCTTCATAGTGTACGATCCTACTGCTCATGGTCATTGCTTTTTTCATTTGTGTCAATTGGATTTTATCATATCCCTTAATATATACTAATCATAACGGTCACTCTATAAAATCTATATTATCAATGGTTATGGTTCTTAATGATATTTTAAATCTGATAGTATATTACTTATAATGGTCCAAAATAAACATAGTAGTGCATGTGTTTTATATAACTACATTTCTTAATATGAAGTTTATTAATTTGAAAAGGGAATTTCATTTATAATACTTCAGGTCATTACATTCTCCACCCTTCAAAATTTTCAGTGTAAAAATTTCATTTCATATACTAAAATAGATGAGGGTACTTTTGTTTCATCACCTTTTCGTATTCTCATGTTGCTTCCTCAAAATTATGGTTCCACTATAGTACTTTGATCAAATGAGTTTCCTTGTTTCATGGAACTTTGTCTATTTTATCTAAGATCTTTAACGAATTATACCCATATTAAAGATCACTCTCCAATAGTAACACCTATGGATTCAATATATGTGAGGATTCTAGACTATACTTTCTTAAGAGGAATACATTAACACATCATGTTATTAATATAGGTTAGGTGAGATTACTAATTTATAAGCCATGTCTCTAATTCAATCAAGGATCTCAAAGGGGGCGATATATCTTGGACTAAGATTTCCCTTATTCCCAAACCTCATTAATTTATTCGAAAAAATATATATAAAGGAACACTTTATCTCTAACCTTAAACTCCAGATCTCATTGAAAATTGTCTTCATAGACTTTCTATTTAATTTTTGTGGATTTTATATGGAGTTTAATGGTTTGAACCTTCTCTATAATCTATTGTATAATATTAGGTCCCATAAACTTCTACTCTCCAACTTCATCCCATTATGTTGGAGTTCAACAACTTTTCCCATATAGAACCTTATAAGTATCCATTTGAATGATAGAATGGAAACTACTATTATATTAGAACTCTACTAGAATAATATGTTGATCACAACATCCTTGTAAATCCATTGAACATGATATCAATATATCCTCTATATTTTGAATGGTTCTCTCGAAATGAATATCCATATGAGGGTGATAAACAGTACTAAAACTCATTTCTGTATCTAGAACTTGTTGAAGGATTATCTAGAACATCAATGTAAACCTATGATCTTGATCAGATACAAATGAGATTGGAACTCCATGTAGTCTTATCAATCCACTTATGTATATATTAGAGATTTTTTCAAGAAAGAAATATTCATTGATAGTAATGAAATGCGCTGACTTTGTAAGGTGACCCACTACCACCCATATGGAATTATTACCTTTATATTTCCTAGGAATTCCTATGAAAAAAATCCATGGTTATGTTTTCTAATTATCATACCGGTATGGTAAATGGTTGCATCATACCCTTATAACTATCTCATTCAACCTTGACTTGTTTGCATACTAAAAATTGAGATGTAAATTCTTCAATCTCTATATTCATGTTATACCACCAAAAGTTTTACTTCAGACCTCTATACATCTTAGTGATTCCTAGATTAATATATAAAGATGATCTATGTGCATCATCCATATTTTCCTTCTTCAATTCTAGTTTTGATGGGACACGTATTTGGGTTCCAAACCTTATAACTCCATCTTTAGAAAAGAAGAACTCCATAATATATTCTACCTTCTTCTGTAGTAAATCATCATCTTTTTGGGCCTCCTTTATCCTATCAAGAATGTATTATTAAGTATTTATTTGATAAAGTAAGTATAAAGACCCTTTTATTATTCCCATTTCCACCCATTACATGTCCAAGAAGATTGGATCCCTTTCAATCCTCATCATGGATAGGGTTGTAGGATCCTTTCTTCTCAGAGCATCTGCCACTTTGTTCACCTTCTCATAATGGTAATAGATTAAAAAATCATAATCTATTATCATATATAACCACCTTCATTGGAATATACTGATCTCATTTTGTGTGAATATATACTTGATTCTTGTATGATCCGTATATATGTCACACTTCTCCCTGTATAGATAATGTCTCTGGATATTCATTGTGAAGATCCCTGCACCCAATTCTATATAATGTGTTGGTTAGTTATGCTCATGTATCTTTAATTATATGTAGGCATAGGCTATCACTTTTTCATCATGAATGAGTATATAACCCAATATCTTTTAGTACGCATAATTGTAGATTAAAAATCCTTCCCCACTAGTGGGTAATGTGAGTACTGGTGCAGTGATTAGCCTCTTCTTTAAATCTTTAAAACTCTCATCACATTCATTAGTCTAAACAAACCTAAATCCCTTATGATTTATCTTAGTTATTGGGATTAATAATCATGATAATATTCTTAAAAATTGATGATAATACCCATAAAATCAAAGTAAACTATGGATTTTTATCATAGATATTGATCTGGTACATCCTTCATTTTCCTTTTTTCGAAGTATCCATAGATATCTCTTTTTGGTGATAATATACCCTAGGAATGTTACTTGATCCATAAAAAACCCACATTTAATATACTTTCCATACAAGTTTTCTTTACATAAGGTCTTCAGTACATCCTTTAAATGCTCCTCATGTTCTTCCTTAATTTTGGAGTATATAAGAATATCATTTATAAATACTTACTCAAATTTGTTAAGGAATTACATATAGACTTTATTAATTAAGTATATTAAAATATTTATAGAATTATTGAGTCCAGATAGAATCAATATAAACTCATAGTGTCTGTACCTTATATGAAAATCAGTCTTGGGGATATCCTCTTTCTTCTCCTTTACTTACTAATATCTCGACCAATGATACACCTTAGAGAAGTATTGGTATCCATGTAGATAATGTAAAAATTCTTCAATTTTTGGTATAGGATACTTAATCTCTATCATGTTTTTTTATCTCATTATAATAAATTCATAGGAACATTGATCCATCATTATTCTTAATGAAAAGGATCGGTGCACCCCATGCTGAAGCACTTGGGTATATAAATCCTTTATCCAGATTCTCCTTTAGTTGCTTCTTTAGAACCTAAAGTTCAATAGTGGTCATTATATGTAGATTATTTTATATTGGAAAATCTTTGGGCATAAGTTTGATTTAGAACTCAACCACTTGTCTAGGAGGAAGACCAAGAAAATCTTCAGGAAACACATCAGTGCATTTCCTTACAATGGGAATTTCATCAAGGATGATAATTTCTTTATTCTAAATCAATTTAGATAGATATTATTACTCATAAGTAAATAATATTAATTCAAGATATGATAATACCAAATGATATTTCATCCTCCTCCTTGCACTTGTATAGAATTAGAGGATGATTTTCAGTATGGAGGGCGGTCTCTTTCTCTTAGTAATTTATGTTGGCTCTATACAAGGAAATACAATTAATACCTTAAATATAATTGAATCCTAGTAAAGGGAGTCTCATAATTATTTCTAGAAAATTCAGTCCATTTTTTTTGAAAGGGGATAAGTTATATGCTTGGGATGCAATAATTAGACCATTTTTCATCTTAATCGATAACTCGACTTCCATTTATTGAGGTAGTGTTTTAATAGTTCCAATAAAATTGTAAGAATCCATAGATACATGGATTATAATCCTTCCTTTCACTATTTTATTCTAGTTTTAATCATTTATTTCATCTAAAATAGACTTTGGGATAAGAATTTTGAAATTATTAAAAACATAAAAGGAAACTATGAACATTGAATAGATAACTCATAATGACATATATTCCTTAACCTATGAATTTCTAGGTTTCAATATAAGTTATCAATGATCTATTTCCTAACATGAAATCATATGGGAATTTTTGTTCCCTTCATAATGTTTTATAAGTATCTTTTGAATTCAAAAAAAACATATCTCATTGGAGTATCAAACCAGGTGTATAGTAAGTCCTCTTTATTGGGTATCAAGTGATGATCGAGTCAAATTCCAATGTGCCCGTTTCAGGGTTATTATCCCTAGGTATAATTGTTCCATATCCACATCCACTTGTATTATCCATACAGGGATATATTTTCTTGTAAACCACTTACTCTATACTTTACCAAAATTTTGTGATGTTTTCATTTGTTTAGTATTATCATTAAGTTTTTTCACTAGGGTTTTCCAATACTAATCCCTAAAAATAACTAGACTTTTTTTATACTAACTATGGAACCCATATTTTAATACACCTTAATTCAGGATTTATTACATAAAGGTACAGATAATATAATCCCAAAAGATCATTATGCCTAGTTTCTTTGTAAAATCAGGCAAAAATCATAATAAATTGAGACATGGGTACAATAAAAAAAATTTAAAAATTCCATAACAAGACCTAAAAATTTCATTACTCTCCTAAAACTGCATGGGGTGACTTGGGGACATACATAAGAAATGTGTGAGCTATAAATCCCAATAAGGGAATAATAAAATATTAGTATAAGGTAAAGTAGTACATGTGAGTCAAGAGGCATATCAAGGTAACATAATAGTTGTGAGAATCATAAACTTGAACATAAAATCATGACATGATATGATAACTTAAAGTCAACATGGGAATGTGGAAACAACATAAAACAAGACATCATAAACTTAAGTCAAGGATAAATTCCTAGACATAATAGAATAATTTACTTAGTATAATCTATAATGTATCATACAAGGTATCTCATGAGATAAAAACATTACCCAATACATTTTAGGGCTATATAATTTTGGGCCCACCTGTCACATTCATATTATTTACATGCATAAGTATTCCACATAGATCATACAACATAAGAATGGATTTCATCACTTTTAATCAGATGATTAAGGAGTATGTTTTGAGATGGTATGTGAGTATGATATACTCTATAATTCCAAATTTAGGATCGATATGATACTAATGAGATTATCAAATACAAGAGGGGGTGAATTGTATGATTAAAAAATCCTCAAGGAAATTTTGTATAACCAAAATTCACAACAACTCTAAGCTCTATTATCTTGTTTGATTCCGGAAAAGTGACTCCGGAAATGAAACTTAACAAAAGTTTACACAAACTAAAATTCTACCTTAAAGCATATAGAATCCTATAAAATCAGAGTACAAGTTTAAGGAAGTATATGAAAGTTATACTTTCCTCAACAACTAAAAAACACAGCAGAAAACAAAACACTACAAGTAACAATTAGTAACTCTTTTAACCCAAAGAGGAGGGTATCCAACAACCCTGGATAAGAGGCCCCTTGATTTATACTTTCAAGAAAGTATGTCTTACCCAATACCAGATAAGACCTCAATCTGAAGATCGGTACCTGTCTTGCTATCCCCACAATCCCTCGATTTGTAAGGAAATCGGCACCTCTGACTTCACAACCCGAAGTCTCTGATTTTATGGAAATCTAACCTCTGCACTAAGAAAATATACACGAATCAAAGTTTTAACAAGCAGTTAAAAACTTTCTGCGTGAAGCATGAGAGTTAATAAGAGCCTCTCTCTCTAGAAATCACTTCAACAGTACTTTTTCAAAAGTCAAAGCTCAAGTTCCTCTCTTCTCGTTTGAATGAACTTCTATTTATAGGCATGGCTCCAATTGTCATATTATTCCTTGAATTTTGGAGGGACTTGTACATGTGTAACTCAACCAACGGTTAATGAGTAACTGAATGCATGACATCGTTTTAGAACAAAAACAAGTATTAGTAAAAATATGGTTACATAAGAATAATCCAATATTCAAAATATAAGAAAATGAAATTTTGGAGTCTAACCAAAAATGAATTCGGATTATGTAATACAAGGATATTAGGATTATATTTTCTAGGAATTCAGAACCTAAATTCTATAGAATTACGGAGTCTGAATTTCAAGGAAATTTGGAATCTGGATTCACAAGAATTCAGAACCAGAACTTACAGAGTTCAGAGTCTGAGTTCATAGGAATCCGTATTCAGAACTCTCAAACTTCGGAGTCAGAGTTCATTGGAATTCGGAGTTAGAACTCTCAATGTTCGGTGTCAGAATTCTGAGAACTCGGAGTCAGAAATCTGAATAGTTCGTAACAAGAATTTGTATTTAGAATTCAGAGTCATAACTCAGAAGAGTTCATATCTAGAATTTGTAATCAGAATTCGAAGTCAGAACTCAGAATAGTTCGTATCCAGAATTCATAATCAGAATTCGGAGTCATAACTCGTAAGAGTTCATATCCAAAATTCGTAATTTGAATTCGGAGTCAGAACTTAGAAGAGTTCATATCCAGAATTCTTAATCAGAATTTGGATCCTAAAACAGAATTCTTCATATCTAGGTACTTATAGGATTCCGAGGTTTTGGTTATAAACCGAATTTACACTTAGGAAACTTATGAAATGAATAATGAAAACATGGTAAGGATAAATTTCCTTGGGGAAAGAAATTTTTCCTTATAGAAGTAAAACACAGGATAAAATGAGTTTTGCCTTGAGTTAAGGTGTTTTTGATTTTCGAAACAATAAGTAATGGTAAAGTCATAAGGAAACCTTATTGACTTAACAATATCCCCCAAAATAAAGGAATGTAAAAGTCATAAGGAAAACCTTATTGACTCAAAAATCTCCCCCTTTTTGGAAAGCACAAACATCCTTACGAAAAAGAATAGAAGGAATTAGAAAAACTTTTATAGACTTTGAAAATAAAACTTATCTCCCTTTACATATGAACAATGGTGAATATGACTAACTCCCCCTTAGGATTTTGAACTCTAAGGATTTTATTCTAGATTTCTGGAATAATATTTTTTATTTGAATGTGGAAATCTTCATAATGAGAACTTATCCTTTGATAAACTCCCCCTTACTTAGGGACATTTCTTATTATACTTAGAATTATTTTTCCTTCTCTCCCTTTGTGATTTTCAAAAAGAGTTTGAGGGAATGGAAAAAATATGGTGCCTGAAATATTAGTACAAACATCCATACAAAAACAAGCAACCAAAATTTCATTAAGATTGAAAGAATTTGTTCTAGGAAAAACATATACAACAAAAGATCGTATTTGGATCTATTTTTATTCTTTTGCCTTGGGTATCAGCTTCTTCACGATGGTTTTTAGCTTCTTTAGCTCTTTGTGATCCTCCTATGCTTGCTTCTCCAAGGCTTTGATCCTATCATCTTGAGCCTTCAGAGCCTCTACCTGAGCCTTCAGTAAGTCATCTTGCTTCACTATCTTTTCTTCCATCTCGATCCGGATATACCTTTCTATTTTCTAACTTTGGATAACATAATTGAACTTCCCATTCAGATCTTTGACATCCTGAATCCGAGTATTCTGTTCAATATTTAACTTTTCCTCAAATCTATTTGTAAGATCCTTGATTTTCGTGTCTTCAATATAAAAATCTTCCTTGACATCATCTTGAAATTGATCAATCTCTCTCAAATCTTCAACAACTTTCCTCGACTAGCTGGTCACTTTCTTGAAAGATTTTCTATGGGCTCCATAGTTGATAAGGAAGTTCTTGTGATTAGCCTCAATCTTTACACACCTATCCATCACCATGGATATAGAGTTTGATTTCTGATTCATGATATGATGGAGCATCTAGCATCTGGATTCAATTGATGGAAAGATCGGAATGGTGTCCACTAGCTTCTTCAGGGACTGAATGAAAAAACCATGTCCTAAAGCTGATGATTCTGAATCTGAAATTTTCCTTGGTGATGGTTCTTCCTCTATCTCTACCAGCTTCCTCTTAGATATTCCACCAGCTTCCTTATTCCTCAAAATTACCTTTGTTGGGGTATCAATAACCACTTGTTAGCCCTTATTGGTTCTCATAATAGCCTCTTCATCTGGAGACTCATGATCATTTTAAGATAATTGCACAATCTTCTCTTCATCAAGTTTTTCTTTCTTAGCTCCTACCTCAATATCTTCCAGTTGAATGAAGTCACGGCCATAACCTTCTTCCTTATAAGGATTATTCACTTCATCTTCTTCCTTCTCATCAATTACAGGTGTAGCAAGTTTCGAAGATCCAACTTGAGAAGTCCGGATTGACAACTTTTTGGAAGAACTTTCCTTTTCATGATAATCTTCAACTTGCTTAATCAGATCATCAGTGTGACTAGTACATTCTTTCTTTTCTTTCACTTCTTCCACATCTTCTATTTGTTCAGCAACCTTATCTTGTGATTTTTCCGGAGTCATAAACTTTTTCCCTGGTGTGTCAGGTAATGGTTCAACTAGGAAGGATTTAGGTATGGGAATGTTCTCAGATGCTACTTTAGTATCCTTCAAAAGATATTGCACAATCACTACCTCCGAAAACTTCTTCTTGAGATTCTTCTCTTTGGCTTTCTTCTCAAACTCTTCAGCAGCTTTCTCTTTCAGTGCTTTGGACTCTGCAGGGTCTAGGCCAAACTATGGCTCCCCTTCTTTCCTGTTTTTCTTATCATACCTCCATTTGGATACGACTTCATATGTATAATCTTTCTGTTTCTTGGGCTTTGGAGGTGCGGATTAGGTGCCTTTAGCCTTTGGGATTTTTCATTCTTCTACCACTTCCTTCAGCTTTCTCTTCTTTCCATCCTTCTTCGATGGTTCAGCCTCTTCTGCATTTTTCAGAATGACTTCTGTTTCTTCCACTAGTAGATCAAAAAACTCTCATGATTCCTTAGAAAATCCAATATTCATTCTTTTCAAGGTATCATCACTAAGTAAAATAACTTTGTAATTCCCCATCTTGGAACTTCAAGGAATCTTGAAGGATTCAGGACACCAAAAAATGATCTTTGAGAGTAGAGCAGTATACATGATTATATGTGCTCTCAAATTCTCATTCTTAATATTCTCTATCGTAATGAGAATGTGCTTCATCGGGTTGATTTTCCTTAGATTTACAAAACAAATCCAAGATATACATATCACTTTTCTTAAGAGTGTCCTTGTAACCCTTTCTTGGTATGATAAAACCTAGAACCCATAGTTGTAGGATCTGATTGTTGGTAGACAAGTGAGAAATATTTGCAGTATTGAAATCAGTAAGTCAAAGTCATTCCATATCCTTCACCTTTACGAAACTTCCTTGAACATCTGACAGCTTTTGGGAGCATAACTCGGCTTCCCCTTCATATGAAATCCCCACCAAGCTAGCAGCCTTGGTGTAAGAGAGTGCATAATTTTTACCATAACCCTTGAACGAAAACTTATCTCTCCCTTCTTCCTTAAAGAAACAAGCTGATTCATAAAATTATATGAGTAGATCCAGATATACAACATTCTAAGCTCCTGTATTTGAAATGGATACACTCTCCGACCCATTAAGACTGATATTATTTGAAATAATAGAGTCATACTTGTTGAAAAAATTTGGATGCACCAACCTATCCATGTATATTTTCCACTCTGAAATCAGCTTGACAGAAGACATATCTTGAGAAGTAATTTCAGCATACATTCGAACATGAGAAAATTATGAAAATATAGAATGGGCTTTTGAAGTTGGGCAGAGCTTCGACACACAAAATCTTTGAAAACCGATATGGGATAACCATCAGGGGTCCCCTTTTATAGGTTTTGAAGTGACGGTTCATCTTCCCATTTCAATCCATTGGCTGAGAAACTTTGTGATCAGATCTGACGGTTGAAATTTTAGCCATAAGGAAAATTTGGTAGGATCCAATCTTTTGAGGTTTTTAAAGTAAAACAATCATATTTAAGGAAACTAGAATCTGAGAAATTTTAAAAACAAAAGAAACTAACAACAAGTAAAAAGTGATTATGAAAACTAAAGAAAGGAAACATACCTTTCAGATTTCCTGGAAGATTATTCGTAGTAGGAAATTATTACTTGAAGAACTTTTGATTCCGAAAATTTGATTACAAAAAAAATATTATGAAATATTTGAGTATGGAAATTTTTATTACGGAAATTTTGAGTAAAAATCTTTATTACAAAAATTGTGAGTATGAAAATCTTTATTATAAAAGACTGACTACGAAAAAAATAACTACGAAAAAAAATTTAAAAACTAAACTGACTATGAAAAAATTTCATTACGATTTTTTTTTTGAAAACTTCATTATGAAAAATTTTGAAAACTTCATTAAGAAATTTTTTTAAAAACTTCATTATGAAAATTTTGAAAAATTCATTACGAAAAATTTTGAAAACTTCATTACGAATTTTTTTGAAAAACTTCATTACGAAAATTTTGAAAAATTTCATTATGAAAATTTTTGAAAAACTTTACAAGAAAATATACTCTCCCTATGAAAAGGAGTTTATTACTGTAAGAATATTGGTTTCAATAGAAAGTTAATAAGGAAGATTACCTTACAGTTATCATTCCTAACTTCTGTTTAATGTATTCAAATCTATCAGAGGGTAAAGATTTTGTGAAAATATCAGCAAGTTGATCTTATGTTCTGATAAATTGAAAAATAATATCCCCCTTTTGTGTGTGATACCTAAGAAAGTGATGCCTAATATCTATGTGTTTTTCATGAGAGTGATGTGCAGGGTTTTTACTAAGGGAAATGGAACTTGTGTTATCACACATAATTTGAGGCTTAGTAAAACCCATGTCATAGTCTGTGAGTGTGTGTTACATCCACAACACATGATCACAACAACTTCCAACTGCTACATATTTAGCTTCAACAGTGGAGAGTGCTACTGAGTGTTGCGTCTTGCATGACCAATAAAATAATGAATCTCCTAAGAAATGAAAAGTTCCAGATTTACTTTTTCTATCCATTCTACAACCACTGAAGTCATCATCCGAAAAACTTTTTAAAGTAAAATCATTTCCAAAAGTATAGAAGAGTCTTAAATCCATGGTTCCCTTTAAGTAGCGAAAAATTATTTTCACTGCATTTAAATGAGATTCCTTAGTATTGGATTGATATCTTGCACATAAGAACACTAAAAACATTAAGTCTAGATGACTAGCTGTCAAGTATAGTAAACTTCCTATCATACCTCTAAAGGTTGTTTGATCTACTGGTTTCCCAGCTTCATCATGATCAAGTGTGTTTAAGGAACCAATAGGAGTATTAATACTCTTAGTGTTGTTATATCCATACTTTTTAAGAATATCTTTAATATACCTATGTTGGGGTATGTAGATTTTTTCTGGTTTTTGAGAAATTTGAAAGGAAAAATGTTAACTCACCCATCATACTCATTTCAAACTCAGATTTCATTAGATCCACAAAGGAATCAGTTAAATATTGCTGAGTTGAACCAAATATAATGTCATCAACATAAATTTAAACAATAAAAACATTTTTCATATATTTCTTTATAAAAAGGGTTGGATCTGCATTTACCTTAACATAATTATTTTCAAGTAAAAATCATGTATTCTTATCATACCAAGATCTAGGGGGTTGCTTAAGTCCATAAAAAGCTTTGGTAAGTTTATAAACATATTCATGATGTTTTGTGTCTTCAAAACTAGGAGGTTGTTCAACAAAAACTTCCTCTTGTACAAAACCATTATGGAAAGCACATTTTACATCCATTTGAAAAAGTTTAAAATTGAATAATGTTGCAAAGGTAAGTAAAATATGAATAGATTCAAGTCTATCTACTGGATCATAGGTTTCTTCATAGTCTATTCCTTCTTGTTGATTATAGCCTTTAGCAACCAATCTTGCTTTATTTCTAACTATGACTCCACTTTCATCACACTTATTTCCGAAGACCCATTTTACTCCAATAAAATAAGTTTCCTTAGGTCTTTCAACCAAGGTCCAGACTTTATTACTTTCGAATTCATTTAGTTCATCTTACATGGATTTAATCCAATCATCATCACTTAAAGCTTCCTCAGTGCTTTTTGGTTCTAATTAGGAAAGGAATGCTAGATGTTCTAATTCATTTATTAAGGAACTTATAGTCCTTGCAGGTTTATTTACATCACTAATGATACTATCACTAGGATGATTCTTAAGAAACAACTAATTTGAGTTTTGTAAAACCTGTTCATCAACATAGGGTAGGAAATCTTCTGTAGTAAATGTTTCAGAAGTATCTTCTTGGAAATTTTCCTCATTAGAAGGATTTTCTATCAAAGGTTGATAATCAGTTTTTGAAAACACATTCGAAGATATAGGTTGGGGTTGTTTAAAAAAAGAGGGATTAGTTTCATCAAATTTGACATGTACTATTTCTTCAATAGTACAAGTGTTTTTGTTAAAAACTCTATATGCCTTAAAATTTGTGGAGTAGACTAATAAAATTCATTCATCGGATTTTGGTGTGAATTTGTGTCAAATATCTTTAGTATTTAGAATTAATAACTTGCATCAAAAAACCTTGAAGTATGAAAGTCTAGGTTTTATATCATTCCATAACTCATAAGGAGTTTTATTAAGAAAAGTTCTAACAAAAACACGATTTATAGTATAACAAACAGTACTCATGGCTTCAGCCCAAAAATGCTTGGCTACTGAATATTCACTCAACATGGTTCTAGTTATTTCTTTAAGGATTCTATTTCTTCTTTCAACAACACCATTTTATTGAGGTGTTCTAGGTGCTGAGAAGTTATGAGTAATTCTTTTTATACTACAAAAGGTTTCAAAATCAGAATTTTGAAATTCTCCTCCATGATCAATATGAATAGTTATTAAAGGAATGTTTTTCTCATTTTTAACTTGGGCTCTACAACTTTTAAAATAAGAAAAAAGATTCAGATTTATTTTCTAGAAAATAGACCCACATAAATCTATTGTAATCATCAACCAAGACAAATACATAATATTTGCCTCCAATGCTTCCAGTTTGTGTTGGTCCAAAAAGATCCATATGAACCAACTATAATGCATCAATGGTTGAGACTTCACTGATAGATTTAAAACTTGATTTATGTTGCTTGCCATGTTGACAAGGATCACAGACTTTTGAAGAATCAAATCTAAGCTCTGGTAGATCCTTAACTAGTCCTTTCTTAGAAATTTTACATAGGTTCATAAGGTTACAATGTCATATCCTTCTATGCCATAACCAAGAATGATCTTCCATTGCACTATGGAAAGGTAGATCCTGACTCCTAATGTCTTATAAGTTTAGTGTGTAAACACTCTCTTGCCTATTGAAAGAAAGAATAAAATATTACTTGGAATTGTGTACTACGTACTTATCATTCCTAAAATTCACAAGGTAGCCTTCGTCATATAATTGTATTATGCTGATGAGTTTGTTATTAAGACCTTTAACAAGTAAAATATTTGAAATCAAAGTTTTTACAAGAAGAACGATGTTACCTATACCGATAATTTCTCCCTTAGCATTATTTTTAAAAGTTAATTTTGCTCCTTTAGTCTTGATAATCTTTTTAAAGAAGTTTTTATTACCAAACATATGCCAGGAACATCCACTATCCATGTACCAGGTATTGATGTTGATACCCTCTTTATCTTCCTAAAAATAAGAAAGTTAGACTTTCAGAATCCAATATTTCTTGGATCTGGAATTTTTAGACAACAAAATTTTGGGTATCAACATTTTTTTAGAAAAATAAGCTTTATGAAACCCAAGATATTGAACTTTGTTCAAGGAGAAAATTTTCTTCCAATTCCCACCACTTTGACATTTAGTACAAAAAGGGGATCTAGAAGGAACAAAATAGTTGTTTTTTAAAACCAGTTTTCAGTGAGTATAACCTACTCCAGTACTGTTTCCTTGAGGTTTAATATGAGAATACATCTTGTCAAAATTTTCCTTCCTAGAGGTAAAGTTTTCAAGAAGTTTCTTAAGGGAAAATATTTCAGATTTCAGTCTGATGACTAAATTCCTATCCTCAGTAATCATTTCCTTAGAGTTAGATTTTTCCTCAAAAAATTTTATCTTTAAAATAGCATTCTTAAGATTTTTAGAAAGTTCTTCCTGAACAGAATTTACTTCCTCAAGGTCTTTAGAAATTTTTTCTAAAAGCTCATCCTTATCTCCAAGATCTCTAGAAAGATTTGAAATCTATTTTGTAATAATTTATTCCCTAGTATTTTCCTTGTCTAATTTCTTAAAAATTTTACAATTTCTTGCTTTTAGAAACTTGTAAAATCTAGATACTTCTTCATATGAAGGTATTTCTTAATTTTCTAAGGATGAAGTATCTTCAATTAGAAGTACTATTTTCGGAATAGTAATTCTTATCAAGAGATAAATTTGTTAAAGCTTCAGCAGAGCGTACCTTGGCCATAAAACATATATTAAGGAAAGAATTAGTAGCAATAAATCCCATATTCTTCTGTTCTGATGAATCATATTCAGAAGATTCACTTTCTGAAGAGTCTCCATAACTATCACTCTAAGTATCATTAGCTTTAAGACTTTTCTTGTGCTCTTATTGATAGAATTTCTTCTTGTTCCTTTCTGAATTCCTTTCCTTCTTTTCCTTCTTTTTTATTAAAGGACAATCAGGTTTGATATGAACTGTTCTTCTACATTCATAACAAGTAACTTCTCCATATTTATTATCTTTGTAGTCTCTTTTCTTGTACTTATTTTGATAATTCTTTTGAGCTACAATCTTGTTCATTCTCTGAGCAAGATTAGCTAATTCATTCTCATACTTTTCTGTATCACTAGATTCTAACTGAATAATGACTTTATTTGACTTTGATCTAGTTACTCTTTCTGGGGTCTTGGATTTAATATGTTTAGAAGTGGTTGTAAAAGAAATTCCCCCATTACCATTCTTCTTCTTAACATTTTCAGCATCTCTCTTCATTCTAGTTTCATGCTGAAGAAAAGTTCCAAACAAATCATCTAAGGAAATCTGGGTGACTTTCCTGTTCTCATCAATAGTTATCCTCTTGGACTCCCATTCATTGGGCATGATATCTATGATCTTGTCTACAAGAGCCTCATTATCCAAACCTTTTTCTCCCATGGATTGTAATCTATTCATGATAGTCATGAACCTTTGTTGTACTTTGCTTATGGGTTCTCCATAAGGAAAGTTAAAGCTATGGTATTCAGCTCTCAACATAGATCTTCTTGTCTCTATGACTTTAGATGTACCAAAATGTGTAACTTAGAGTTTCTTCCAGATACTGTTTGCAGCTTCACATGATTATATTTCACTATAGATGTTCCTAGTCATGGAACATAATAATGTATTTCTAACTCTGAAGTTTTCTTGATATTCTGATTTCTCCTGATTCGTAAAAGTTCTCAATTCCTTATCCAGAATCTTATAATCTCCAGTCATCCTTAGATAGCTATCAACTCCAGTATTGATAAAAAAAGTCTTCATCCTATCTCTCGAGTACTCATAATCATTTCCATAAAAAATAGGAGGTTTGGTAGGATTTATATTATCAATAGAACCAACATTTAAACCTGCCATCTTTAAGAAAATATTTGGCACACAAACTTGTTAGTAGTATGAGTTTGTAAACAAGATAAAATATACTAAGAAAGAAACTAGATATTGTATCTCTAATCAAAAATGAATACGAAAAAAAATATGAAACAAAATATGAATCTGGAAATATTAATCCGAGAATATGAATCCAAAAATTCAATTCCGAAAGAGTAAAAAAAATATCTTCTGAATCCAATCGTGGGATTAATTCAGATGTAACCAAACCTCTGATACCAATTGTTGAGATGGTATGTTAGTATGATATACTCTATAATTCCAAATTTAGGATTGATATGATACTAATGAGATGCTCAAATACAAGAGGGGTGAATTTTATACTTAAAAATCCTTAAGGAAATTTTGTATAACCAAAATTCACAACACCTTTAAGCTATATTATCTTTCTTGATTCCGGAAAAGTGATTCGGGAAATTAAACTTAACAAAAGTTTACACAAACTAAGATTCTACCTTAAAGCATATAGAATCCTATATAATCAGAGTACAAGTGTAAGGAAGTATATGAAAGTTATACTTTCCTCAAAAACTAAAAAACACAGTAGAAAACAAAACACTACAAGTAAAAAGTAGAAACTCTTTTAACCCAAAGAGGAGGGTATCCAACAACCCTGGATAAGAGGTCCCTTGATTTATACTTTCAAGAAAGTATGTCTTACCCAAACCCAGGTAATCCCTCAATCTGAAGATAGGTATATGTCTTGTTATCCCCGCAAGCCCTCGATTTATAAGGAAATCGGCACCTCTGACTTCACAACCCGAAGTCTCTGGTTTTAAGGAAATCAAACCTCTACACTAAGAAAATCTGCATGAAGAAAAGTTTGAACTAGCAATTCAAAACTTTCTGCATGAAGCCTAAGAGTTGATAAGAGCCTCTCTCTCTATAAATCACTTCAACAGTACTTTGTCAAAAGTTGAAGCTCAAGTTCCTCTCATCTTGTTTGAATGAGCTCCTATTTATAGGCACGGCTCCAACGGTCAGCTCCCTCCTCCAACGGTCATATTCTTCCTTGAATTTTGGAGGGACCTGTACACATGTAACTCAACCAATGGTTAATGAGTAACTGAATTCACGATATCTTTTTAGAAAAAAAACAAGTGTTAGTAAAAATATGGTTACATAAGCATAATCCAATATTTGGAATGTAAGCAAATGAAAGTTCGGATTCCAACCACAAATGAATTCGGAGTCTATAATACAAGGATATTAGGATTGTTTTTTCTAATAATTCAGAACATAAATTATATAGAATTTCGAAGTCTGAATTTCAAGGAAATTCAAAATATGGATTCAAAAGAATTTGGAACCATAACTTACAAAGTTTGGAGTCTGATTTCATAGGAATTTGGAATCAGAACTCTCAAAGTTCGGAGTCAGAGTTCATTGGAATTTTGATTCATAACTCTCAAAGTTCGGAGTCAAAATTCTGAGAACTCGGAGTCAGAACTCTGAATATTTCGTAACCAGAATTCGTATTCAGAATTTGGAGTCAAAACTCAGAAGAGTTCGTATCCAAAATTCGTAATCAGAATTCAAAGTCAGAACTCAGAATAGTTCATATCCAGAATTTGTAATCAGAATTCGGAGTAAAAAAATTAGAAGAGTTCATATCCAGAATTCATAATCATAATTTGGAGTCAGAACTCAGAAGATTTCATATCCAGAATTTGTAATCAGAATTCAGATCCTAAAACAGAATTCTTCATATCTAGGTACTTATAGGATTCCGTTTTTTGGTTACAAACCGAATTTACACTTAGGAAAATTATGAAATGAATAATGAAAACATGATAAGGATAAATTTCCTTGGGGAAGGAAATTTTTCAATATAGAAGTAAAACATAGGGTAAATGAGTTTTTCCTTGAGTTAAGGTGTCAATGATTTTCAAAACAAGAAGTAATGGTAAAGTCATAAGGAAACCTTATTGACTTAACAATCTCCCCCAAATATGAAGGAATGGAAAATTCATAAGGAAAACCTTATTGACTCAACAGTTTGGGTTACATATATGGAATTACCCAATAAATTAATTATAGTTACATATAGGTGAATACCTTTTAGTAGAAATGGGGATAGGTATTCACTACAAAAATGTTTAGTATGTAAAATCACAGGATAACTTCAATAGCATAATGAGGGTACATAGAGATTAATGAAAGGGTTTAATAAGAGTGAAAGTGGACTATAATCACATGGATATCATAATTAAAATAATAGGAATGTGTAAAAACATATTCCAATATTAAAAATTGGAAATTAAAATGTATAATATAAAGAAGTTGTTTGAATAAGGAGGGGAGGATCTCTTACCTTGAGAGGGAGCTTTTAAAATATTGGAAGGAGCTTCTTAAGAGCATGGTAAAACCTTAAAAGGGATATAGAGAATTAAATTTAGAGTAAATTTGTGGTAAAAGGGTTTTGAGTGAAGAGGAATGGGTGGTTGGGTGGGTTTTATAGTAAAATGGATGGGAATTATATATTAATTTTTAAACATAGGTTTTAGGCACTATATGATAAAATAATCAAAACCAAAAACCTTACCATCAGCTGGTTGGTGGCTCCTTGCAGTGGCATGGGCCACTGTTTAGCCCATCGGTTGTCTAGTTCTCTATCACTAGCAAGTTGGTGGTTGCATTACCCACCTAAACCTTCCTCTGGTGCTTTATTCAAACCCCTAAGTCACCACTTAGGCCTTGAACATCATCTCCAAAACACCTATTTGGGGTGTTTAGACATTCAAAATTACATTCTAATATTATGTTCTCAAAACCAATTATTCACCAACTTGAAACTCAAATTATTTCTCAAAACATACAGGATCTAATTCTATGGGGAAATATAAGTCCCCCCCATGATCGAATTAGTGAACAACTTTTGATTTAATATTTTTATGAATTAATTTTTCATACTGATGAGTGCATTATAAATTCTACTATAAAAGGATATTTAGTTGAAAAAACCCTCATTTATTCTATAACTATTATTGAAAACATGACCCAAAATGCTCAATAATTTGAAACATTATTCCATTTACATGTTAAATTTGTTGAATAATTTTCTACTTCCACTTCTGAAAATATCATGACTATGAGTCAACTTAGTTATCATACCACTATGGTTGAGTTCATGATGTTGTCCAATACTTTACAAACCCAACCCAAACCTAGAACCAAATTTAAACTCCAAGTTCATTATGTAATTTGTGATTTAAATGATTATTTTAGTGATAAATATCCAAAAAATAAAGAATATTCTAAAATTGAAATGTTATTTTTATAGGAAGAATCCTCCAATAATACTAACAAAGGCATTAATCAACCCAACAAACATTTCACCCAAACATAGAATATCCAATCTAATGAAAATTTTAGATAACTAGAACAATAAGTAAGATTTCTTCAAGGTAATTCAAGTAATTCCCAATAAATATACTTTAATGAGTAAGATAATTATCATTTTGGAAGGAATTTACAGCTAGTACAACCTATACAAAAAATTTAAAATGTCCTTAAAGATACTATGAAATAACAGCAGAATATGTTGAATACTTTGATGGTATAAATGGGATAATTGAAAAGTGATGTTTCTTTCATAATAAATAAAATATACAGAGGTTTTACTTAATACCTTAATTAAATCCTAAAGATAAAGGAAAGAATAATATGAGTGTAATGAAACTTAGGAGTGGAACTAAGTTGACCCCCCCCCCCCCAAACTAATAATTCCAAATATAATTATTCACCCAAACATGTTGAATAGTATTTTAAAGCTTGTTCACCTATTTTAGGACCTTTTAAAGAAAAACCAACTAGCAATGAGTCATCTAAAAAATTAAGAGGATATTATGAAATAAAAATCAATAACAAAATAAAATACATAGATTTATAGAACCAATAAATATTAGAGGAAAATAATAATACCTTATAACTATCAAAATAGTGATCAAAATGATTAATAAATTCATAAAGTTACATTTTAATAACCTAGGAGCAACACACCAATAAATAAGAATACTAAAAATAAATTGGATAAGGAAATTTTATAGATTTTTAGAAAATTTAAAGTTAGCATCCCTTCACTTGATGTTAGGAAAGAAATTTCATGGTCTGTTAAGTTTTTGAAAGAGTGGTTTCCTAATAAGAAGGCATTCGAGGTAGGAGAGAAAGTAAACCTAAGGAGGAATGTTTCCTATGTAATTAAATAAAATTTAACTTTTAGAGAATTTAATTTTACCCTATAATACTTTGGAGTATTCCTAATAATATTTCTGAATCCATGCACTGGGTCGGTGTGGCATTCTAGGGCCTGGAGAGCCTCGATGTGGTGATATTAAAAATATTAAATATATTTTATCACGTTCACATAGTTTTTTTGAAAAAATGGAAGAACTATTTAATGGATTATCTTATCATAAATATAATACCTATGTTGAGTTAATAACATTGTTTTTATCCTATGCGTGACATAAAATTTGTTAGTGTTGGGTACCAGGCTGGGGGAGAATTTGTGGGTGTTAAATGGAAGATATTGTTTTATTAAAATTAAAAAAATATATCCCTCCCCCACCCCCTTTGGTGAACATGGTATAGTAGAAGTGACGAACCCATCCCCCTTTGTATTGATGGATGACCCAAGTAATGAATTTAGAAAATGAGGCATCATCAATCTCTAATCTTGATGGGGATCTTTCCTGGGTTGTGGTGCAGTAGCTTCGGAGCATAGATCTAACCTTAAAGATTCTTGATTTCGCCATGAGGTAGATGGTTTTGAGTTTTAAGTACTGATTCCATTTGTATTAAATTTTTTAAGGATGTATATCCCTTAGAATCTTTCTAGATACCCCTTATGGGTCGATCTGGAGGTTTTGGGGGGGAACCGAGGTGATTCGAGTAGCTCGTAGGTGAATTCCCAACAGAATTAACATCTACATGGCATACAGTGTAGTGGAGAATGTTGTGTGTTATTCTCATTTAGAGAATATAATTTTTGAGTACATTCCATGTACTGGGGTTTCACTTTGTGTAGTTTTGATTCCCCAAAAAACTAAATTAAGAACCTTGTATTCGATAGCATGTATGACACACAATAGAAAGCGCGTAAGGTAATATAACATTTGTATACTTTATAATATATTTACTGTTTAAAATATATTCTATATATTTCAATGCATGAAACACCAAGTTATCTTGAAATACATGTGACACTAAGTTAACGTACATCATACACAGTTATGACCTTCCTCTATAGCTTTCATTACATTAAAAAGTGGCATTTTTCGATGGCTTTCTCTATACACAATATTGAGTCTTACCGAGAAACAATTTGTAATTAAAACATTATTATTTAATATAATAAGATATAAAATAGCATTTATGAATAGTATTAACTAAATTATAAAAATATATGGTTTAGACAACTAAATTGTTGGTTACAAATAAATTATAAATGAATATAAGAACCAATTGAATATTAAAAGGATATTTTTATAGAAAACTATTTTTATACTCACGAAGATGTTTTACCATAACAAATAAAAGTAATTACAATTAGTTAATTATTTTAATGGAATATATATGCTATATATTTAATCAAATATTTTTTATATTCATTCATTATATTTTATAAACATAAGATAAGAACAAACCCAATGTTTTTTCTAAAAACCTATATTTTTATAAAGCCAATTTTATCGCCTTTTAATGGTGAACCCATTTTAAATATTAATTTTTACACTATTATAAATTTAATTTGATAAAATAAAATTTATTTTTAAATTAATAATTTCAAAATTATCATAGTATGATTTTTTTTACTTTTCCGAGAAACTTCATTTTTTTATTGAATAGTGAGAAATAATGTGTTTTAGTTAAAAACTGCATTTTGTTTAAATAATTATTAATGTTAAATTATATTATAATTTTTTTTAAAGTCACATTGGATAAATTATACATCTATTAATACAATTTATTTAATTATAATCCATTTATCATTGTAAATTTAATATAAAAAACATAACAATCTTTTGAACATCTTTCTACGAAAACTAGTTAATACGCATGTCTGTGAGATTAGCGTTAATCCTAATTTTGTCATTTCTATGATTTTAATTATTCAAATACAATATAAACAATTTTAATTAATATATTATTATTTTTTTAATAATATAAACTTAATTTTTGACAAAAATGATTAGTGAAAGTGATTAAAATTAATTACAGTGATTAAAGTGTACTTGGGGTTAAAAATAGACAAAACCCTTAAGTTTAAGAGCCCAAATGACCTATAAACTTGTCCAGAACTCATTGGATGGAAATATTTCGGACATTAACCTTAAATTAATGAGTTTTTTGTGGTTTTTTATTAATTTTATTAAGTAATAACATGTTCACACCTAACTTCTTTTCAAGAATACCATGTGAGTCTTTTTCCTTCCCTATAAAAGGCCACCACCTCTACCCATTCCTCACACCTCTCCAACCCCTAAATTTTCAGACAATATCTATCAAAATTGACTCCCAAAATCCCTCCCCTAGACCTATAATCCTTATTTTGGGAATAATACCTTCTATGTATGTCTTTTGGTTAAACCAAAAGAAGTTACCCGATTAAAAGGTAATGTCATTTCTCAATCTCTCTAGCTTCATTTCCATTGTCCAACCCCTAAAATCTCCTTATTATATTATTGTGTAACAACACCAATATCCTCAATATACTAGTATTTTTTTATAATGAGATTTAGACCTATATTTATGCACACTACCATCTAATGGGTAACAAACATAATTTTTCTGTGTACGGTGAACTACTGCCTCACGACACAATAATTGTTCAATTTCTCCCTACCACCTCTCATGGTGGCCATTATGATGGAAACTCTATTTATATATATTATATATGATATTTATTTTGTCTCCATACTTATTTAATACTTTTATTACACCCACATTTAATATTTTCCATTTTATGTTAATACAATAACATCGTTTGAGGAAGTGTGGACTATTGCCCCCTCAAAGTGTTTTGATTTGTTCACACTAAACATGGAATGTATAAAGGATGTTTTTAATTAAAAATATGAAACATAAAAAATATATATATGATATTAATGGAATAATTATTTTTATAGAAATATAATATAAATATATATATATATATATATATCATTTTCTTTATTACCCTTTCACACACTTAAAAAGTGATAACGTTATTTGTGGACGTGTGGACTACCGCCTCCTCAACATGATGTGATTCCTTTTACACCAAATAATTATATATATAAGTATATATGATTAAATAATATTATATTTATTATATAATTATAATTCTATAATTATTTTATTTACTTAACTTCTTTCCACAATGATCACTTAAAAATGGGAATGTTACTCATGCGTATGTACGACCTACCGTCTCTATGATTGTAATATATTCTCATTTTCATAAAAATATTTAATTATTTATTTTAAAATTATAATTTATGTAAAAATATGATAATTATTTCATTTTTATTATTCTGGAGATTTTATATAATGAATCCTATGACCATAGTTGACCAACAATAGTTGTTTTGACACATAAACTGAATTTGGTCAAAAACACCCGATGTAAACTTAATTGTTTGAGTAGTTGTACACAACATGGTAATAAGTGAAATAAAATTAATTATAAACATTAAAAAGGTTATAAAGTAAGTATAACATTAACATAAGTTTATTATAAAGTAATTTAAAGTACATTCACCCGAAAGGAAACGCAAGGTGAGGGATTTTCGTCTCAATTTACATTCCATTGAGGCTTAATTATTTCTATGCACCTAGTTTATTTTACATGGTGTATGTACTTACCTTTACATGATACATCATGAATCTCATTAATCTTGTGATATTTTAAAAATTCATATAATTTTATTCCTTCATGAGGATTATGTTTTAAAATATTTCAAAGTGGTATGGGACACTTTGTAATGCTTAACGATTATTTTCCTCAAGACTAATACTAATGATCATTCAAAAGAATTTCCATTAAAGGAAATTATATAACCATTTTTCAATGATCCATTTCATTATTATTTGGTTATTCATGGAAATTTTCAAGTATTAGTACCATTTTTATACTCTTTCGTACTCAAAGTGTTTTTAAAATTTTTTTTAAGAAAACTCGACTTTATTAATCTCTTTAGTAATAAAAAATGTTTTCTTATAAAAACCATGTTTTATTAAAAGTTTTTCAAAAATTATTTTAAAATGATTTGGTAAAGACATTTTTACCCTTTTTTATTTTACCAACATTTCAAAGTAATCTTCTTGTCTCTTTCCTAACGAGGCATTTTCTAACCTTTTATCATACAAAAGGAATATTCTTTTTAACTTATACGGAATATACAGATTCATCCTTCATCATTTATTTGAAGCATCCTTTTTATGTTTAAAAGGTTTATTTTAAAAAAAAAATATTTTCAAAAGGTTTTTCAAAATTAAAGGATATTTTCCTCAAGAATATTTTTAAAATCTATTCTTTTATTTCATTAACGCCGATAACCCTATATATTTACTCCACATGGGATTTGTTGTATTGATACTATCCTTAATCTTGCTCTGGATGGTTTATAATTTATTTGGACAAGGATAGTATTCGCATTCCCTTCCATGATTTATTTATTATTACCCTTGAAATATCCAATCTCTTTTGATCATTGAACGTTGGATTTACCCTTAATTATCCATTTAATTTATCATGGATATTACTATTTCCTAAACTATATACCATTTTACATATGGTGTATAATTTGAATGTTGTTTGATTAATCCTTATCTTCTACTCCATATGAATATTATATAAGGAACATTGTAAAATAAATTATTTGATAAATGAGGAATGTTTTGGACTGGTGTGACATGGGTGGGGCCCAGTTATAGATAGCCCCTCGATGCATTGGTAGTCTCATAGGATGAGTAATTTGGCTAGCCACCTTAGATAGTTTTTTAACCTACATTTTTTAAACCTTCTTGTGAAAGGTCTTGATGGTAAAGGTACCATGTACCTAGGAAAACGGAATCCAATAATTAATAATTTCCATTATTTATATTCTGATATTATTCATCCATGAGATTTTGCATCAAAATATCTATGGATGCATTTCATTTTTAGGATTTGGTTATTATTAATCCATGAGATAATGCCTTAACATATCTATGGACACATTTCATTTTCAATTAATTGAATAAATGATATGTGTTTCAGTTTACTAACTTCCCATATTAGTATTTCCTTATCTAGTTATTTTAATAGAATGTATTTCCAGTTAATTACCTTTCCATACAGACTATTCTCATTGATTCGTTATTGTTTTCTCCCTATTTTTCCCTTACTGAGCATTTGAGATCACCCTTATTATATTTCTTTCTCCAGGAATCCAAGAAGCATACTATGAAAGATATGCATGTATTTTACTAGATAGATTAGAGCTATCCTTGAATTTGTTTAATTATTTATTTAGAAAGAAAAAAAAATTATGTTGTAATCAGTGTATTCATTTGTAATAAAATACTAATTTATGTATCTGGTTTACCAAGACTACTAAACTGATCGGTCCTTCTGGGCTTGATTCCTTGTAATCAAGCCAATGTATTTAGTAGCAGACATTAGTTTTGGGCTATATGGGGCTAGGTATCTACAGTAGTGAACACAGTTTGTGTGGCCATAGGACATGGCCAGGGAAGCCGTTTGAACGTACATGGTCGTGAGATAGTACATAAATAAAGTAAACACAGGGTGCCAAACATGGGCATGGGTTGACAACACATCCAAAGGATTATTTATCTAGGACACACCATATACCATGGGGTATACTCTATGTGTGAGATGTGGTTTTCCAAGCCATGTGAAGGGAAGACAAGGCTGGGGACCTGGGTGAGGCGAGGCATGCCATGTGCTGCTGGTACATGCTATATGGTCCCACATGCCCAGCTAATCCATGCAATCAGAGGACATGATCAGGTTTTTGGATGGGGTCACACACCATGTGGACCCCCCTTATATGTCGTGTAGTCCTTTTGATGGAAATTACTTCCATTCATAATATTCTTCATTGGTGCTCAGATTCAGGATTGTGAGTAGCCTATCCTGAGTAATTTTCCACTTAGAACGTGATGGTGGCCACGGATTGGGGATTTGAGTTATGATGTGAGACAATTTTTTGGATCTCTTCGGTTATCAATGTTTATATGAGCAGTGGTTGGGTGAGTTCCCTTGGTCTATCCCTATGATGGTAGTGTGGAATTATGTCCTTGTAATAGGATTTTGATCCCCTCTATAGGATGATCTTGGATAGAGCTGTTGTATCCCTCTAGAGAGGCTAAGGTGGGGTCCTCTATCATATTGTTAGAGTTTTTTATCCCTTCAAAGAGGTCGAGGTGGGATCTTATATCATATATTTTCCCTATATAGGGTTCTTGAAATCATCATGACCAACACTACATGGGCGACAATCCTCTATCTAGAAGGATAGAATAATGGGGTTTGTGGAATCATTTGATATATAATCCTCTATATAGCGTGAAATTTTAGTAGGGTTGTGTCATCATCAAATATACAATCCCCTACTCTATAGACAGTTTATATAGGGTTGTGGCATCGTTGGGTATATGATCCTATACTTTGTGATGTGTACTAGGTGGTGTTTTTGGAATCATCATGACCAAAACTACATAGGTAGTGATCCCCTATCCGATAGATGTGATCTCCAGGATGTCAGACTGGGTTTTGGTGCCCCTAGTGGATCTTGGGTGTGATTCCCTTTCTAAGAGATCTTTGAGTTACTAGTTTGGTTTATGGTGTCCCCGAGTGGATCCTAGGAGTGATCCCCTTTCAAAGGATTATGGTCTTCATTTTTTCAGACTAGGTTCGTATTTTCCCCCAACATATCCTTATAGGGATTACCTTTTTGAGTGATAGGACCTTTTTGTGGTTCTAGTAGGGTTTGTAGCCTCCCCCGTCAGGGATGGGTGAGATCCCCTATCTGAGTATCATGATATGATGATTGTTAGGGTGACTTCAGTGGTGGGATATGATGAGCATGATCTCTTGGATGCATGCCCTTGGTATAGTGGTTATATTCCATTGGTTATCAATACTTGATGGAGTGTTGTCTCTCGAAGGTGTCATAAAGGGTGGAAGAGTTGTTCCTAATGGAGAGTGTCTCTCAAACATACCATCATGGATGGTAGGGTTATACCAAATAGAGTGTATCTATTAGGTGATTTTCATCTAGGATGGTGGAGATCATGGAGTGTGTTATCCTAGTCGATCATTCCTTTAGAGCCTCAAATGGAACCTATCGCTAGCCTTGTGGTTGGTACCTTATGAGACTTGGTGTCTGAGGCAAGTATATCTAGGTGTTTCTGGGAGTCCTTATGGTGTTTTCATGTGACTGGGTTGAAACCCCTTGTATATTGAGCTGACTAGTAATGTATAGTCAAGGATGGCTCAAGATGGAGTTTCCCTCTTGATTAGGTTCCATCTAGCTAGGTCGAGTAGACTTTTTCCCTTTCATTTTCTCTCTTTTATTTTGGGTATTTTTGGCACCTAATGATTATTGTTATACTCACCCTTGTATGGTATTTTCCCATGCATGGTTTGTCTTTTACAGACCACATGCATTTCGATGGAGTCCCCAGAGGACCCGAGGTAGGTGAAGCTTAGTGAGTTATAACAGCCAAGGTTTTTATCAGAGTTGGGCCAGGAGCTTGTTGGTAGTTTATTTTTGATAGTAATTCCCTCCTTCTAGGAAATTTGGACACTTTTATAGTTTTCTTTTAGTGATCCTATATTTTCCCTTTTTTACTTATACTGTACTCTAATTTGGGATAGATGTATACATGTATTTTAGTTTTTAGTTTATATATATATACACTATTTCATGGAGTTGTGTGTGGGTGTGTGCATATAGGTTACATAGGCTAAGGCCTACCATGTGTTTGATATTCCTACTCAGTGATAGTCGTCATCCCCTATCCTATAGAAGTGGGCTAGGGGAGTCTAGGCTTGAGCCCCATTTGGTTGTGTTATGACAGAGTGGTATCAGAGTAGGTTCCACTTTGGGACCACAATGTCGTGAGCTTGGTTTGGGTTGAATATAAATAGTGTTAGGTTGTTTGGATTTTGGATCTCAGCCCATAGGTTTTTGTGTTGGTGTGGTGGATGATTTATCCATTCACCAATACTCTAATAACCATCTTTTTTTACTCAGTGTATTAGTACACTGGTTGCAAGGAAATAATGGTACATGCATCATATATGACTAGGTTGTGATTTCCTAGTCCTTCTTGAGTAATCTCCACATATATACTCTTTGACCATGTAATATCTTGAATATATTTTTTGATTACACCATAATGGCATCCATATAAGATTTCATGGAAGAATTATGGTGATGATCCACCCTTAGATGAGGTTTCAATGCAGGGCATTAGAACTAAAGATGGACCTCTGGGTGGTCTTCCATTTGATACACCACTTTTTGAGTAACTGGTTGTGCCATCAGTGCAAGGCGTGGATGCATGTAGGTAGAGTGTATTTCATGAGTTACAAAGATAGCTACATCTAAATTATTGGGTTGACCTAGACCCTCTGGTAGTTGATGACTGGCTCGAGGTAGTCACATATGTTTTCCTCCTTGTGAGGACACCTCCTAATCAGATGGTGGTCCTCATGGAAATCCTTCTATATGGTTCAGTCAGGTGATGGTGGAGTCTGGTGATGTATACCCACAATGAGATGACGCTCTCTTGGGAGGATTTTGAGTGGATATTCAGGGAAGAGTTATGTCTTTCCATGTTTAGGTTGGTGTGTATCTAGGAACTTATGTAGCTTTAGTAGGGTAGAATGACCATGGTAGAGTTATCGATGAGGTTTATAGACTTGTCATGTTACTCCCTAGATATGATTCGTGATTCATTTTTTAGAGAACAGACCTTCGATCAGGGATTATGTAGAGATATTAGGGCGTTAGTGTTATTGTTGTGCATTACCACCTATGCTAGTGTGCTTGAGTGGGCATTGGATGTGGAGATCTTTCTGAGTGAGTAGACTCTGACCATTAGTACGGAGCACATGGGATTTGAGACCACAGAATCCAGTAGCCGATGGTGGGATTAGAGATATATTAATTCAAGATACTTTAGGAGGTGATCCCGGGAAGGAGGGTATGAGGATCAAGGCTTTCAGGCTGATTTTGGTCATCCATAGGAGAGGTGGTGTCATGCTTGCGATGGATGGGGATATCTTACTAGAGATTTTCCGACCCGTTATTCTATTGAGAGGGATCTAATCGAAGAACTGCCTTGGAAGAGGTATATTTTTTATAATGGAGGTACATATAGTGGTAGACGTGGTGGAGGAGCATACAGAGCACTAGGAGGTGGAAGATGATATGAGTTTCCACCACCACCCCTAGGTGGTACACGCCTGAATCAGGGAGCTGGATAATAGGGGTGAGGACAGTTTTAGTCCATAAAGGCCTTTGACCCAGAGGATCTGAGGTTCTATTGAGGTAATCTATATATCCTTTATATTTTTTTAGTAGTATTTATAGACACTATTATGAGGTATTATTTTCTTCCCTATTTTTGATCGAGGTTTTCTAGGGTGACGTGGGACATTGATGTAACCCTATATTGGTGGTGTTCGGTGTAGCTTCAAATTAATGAAGAAGAGGGATATTTCCCCCATCGGGATGCATTTTTTTGACATGGGTAAAACCATGAAGGTGATTTACTATTGTCAAAAGTAGATAATGTTAAGGTTTGGTGGAGGAGTCCCTCTGACTTGTGTTCTTGGGGCGGGGTTATGTGTTGGATTTTTGCATAGAGGGCCTTGTAAGAACCAGTGTTTACACTTGGGAATCCCTATTCTGTTCAATGGTAACCTCACATGTTCAATTCCATATTTGTACATGAGATGCATGAGGAGGATTTAGTTCAATTTGACATGACTTTAGACTCACAAGAATTTGGGATTCTTCCCCCACTAATACGTGTTCTTGAGACTTGTTGTAAAACTGTGTGGGGGAGTCAGTGCCACCCAAATAGGATAATATCAAGGTTTGGTTGATTATTTTCTTTGACTTGTGTGTTTTTAGTAGAGTTTCATTGGTATCAGCAATAGGTTAGAGAGGTGGTGTAACGCTAGACCCTATGACTACAGATAGACTGAGTGTTTGGTGTTTTCCACCTTTTATAGCTAAGGAGACATATGTCACTAGTTATACAATGTCGACCGGGTTGAGATGGATGTCGAGTGTGGTTAATCCTTGAGGGTCCCCTGAGTATGTGATTTTAGGAATCATGATAACCTTTGGTGGACTGTGGTGGTCTTGGTGAGATCTCTAGTGTGGGAGTCCCAATTGAGAGATTAGTTCCTTTCCCATGTGCCTAGGCTTTCACTTTTCGAGGATGAAAATACTTAAGGTGGAGAGTATTTAGTGACTTTATTTTTTTCCAGTAATACTTTGGAATATTCCTCCAAATCTATGAATTGGGTTGGTACGAGGTTCGGGGCTCAAAGAGTCTTAGTGTGGTGATATTAAAAATATTAAATTTATTTTATCTTGCATGCATAGTTTCTTTAGAAACTTGGAATAACTCCCAATTGGAATCTCGAATCAGAAATCTAAGACCGCATTTGATTTTAGAATGTTGTGTTTACCCTAGGTGTGACATAAAAATTTTCATCTTTGGGTGCCAGGTTGGGGGCGAGTTGGTAGGTGTTAAATAGAGGATATTATTTTAATAAAATTAAAACAATATACCTACCCCACCCCCATTTTGTGCGAATGGAAGAGGAGAGGTGACACACACCTCCCCCTTTGGAGCATCATATGACACAAGGAATGAAATAATGAAACAAGGTGTCATCGATCACTGATCTTGATAGTGATCACTCCCAGATCATGGTGCAGTGGCTTTGGATCATGGATCTAACCCTAAAGCTTCAGTGTTTCACCATGAGGTAGGTTTTTTTGATTTTTAAGTCTAGATTCCCTTTTTATTCATCATTTTAAGGTTTTATATCCCTTAGATTCTTGTTAGGGACCCTGTGAGGGTCTACCTAGAGGTTTTGGGGAAAAACTATGGTGATTCGAGTGGATCGCAGGAAAATTCCTAATGGAATTCCCATGTACACAATGTATAGTGTAGTGGAGAATGTCATGAATTCTTCCCATTCAGGGAAGATGAGTTTGGGGGACTACACATAGTGTATCAAGGTTATATGTTATGTAGTGACCCTAGTTCATGTTGCCATGGGAAATGGCCATGGAATCCATGTGAATATACATGGTCGTGTGACAATACACAACCAAAGTACACGGACACTGGGTGCTGGACATGAGTACAATTTGACGACACAAACAAGGATTCATTTAGCCAGAAAAATATTTGTACAATAGGGTACATGCTATGTTTGATACATGGTTGGTCAAGTCATGTGAAGGTAAGACATGGCCAGGGACCTAGGTGAGCTGAGACGCACCGTCTACCATAGGTACATGTTGTGTGGGACCACATGCCTAGCCAAGTCGTGCAATCAAAGGACACATTCGAGTATTCAGGTAGGGTCACACACTGTGTGAACCTCCCTTACATTCCATATAATCCTTTTTGATAGACCTTACTGCCTTTTATAATCTTTTTCACTGGTTCTTAGATTCAGGCTTGTGAGTATCCAATCATGAGCAGTTATCCACAGAGATCATGTTGGTGTCTATGAATTGTTCTTGGAGTTACGATGTGAGGTGATGTTATGGGTTTATTGGGTTAGCGATGTTTAAACCATCAGTGGTTGAGTGATATACCTTAGTCAATCCCTATAAGGGTAGTGTGGAATTACGTCCTTGGTATAGGATTGTGATCCCCTTAATAGGATGATCTTGGATAGAGTTGTTGTATCCCTACAGAGAGGGTGAGGAGGGATCCTCTATTGTATTGTTAGATTTTTTTATCCATCTGGAGAGGTTGGGGTGGGATCCTCTAGAAAATATGTTCCCTATATTGGGTTCTCGGAATCATCATGACCAACACTACATGGGTGATGATCCCATATCTAGTATTATAGCCCAATGGGGTTTGTGGAATCATTTTATATATGATCCTATACATAGAGGGTAGTATCAGTATGGTTGTGGCATCATCAGATATATGATCCCATACTCATCAGATAGTTTATGTAGGGCTGTGTCATCATTGGGTATATGATCCCCTACTTTGTGAGTTGTACCAGGTGGGGTTCATGGAATCGTCTTGACCAACACTACATGGGAGATGATCCCCTTTACGAGAAATTTGATCTCTATTATGTCACACAGGCTTGTGGTGTCCCCCAGTGGATCCTGGGTGTGATCTTATTTCTGAGAGATCTTTGTGCTACTGGTTTGGGTTGTGATGTCCCCTAGAGGATCCTAGGAGTTATCCCCTTTCTAAGGATGTTTGGTCTTTAGTGTTTTGTAATAGATTTATAGTTTCCCCCAGTGGATCCTAGGTGGGTTCCCCTTTCTAAGTTATGAGAAATTTTCATGGTTTCAGTAGGGTTTTCAGAATCCCCAATCAGAGATAGGTGAGATCACCTATCTGAGTATCAAGATTCACTGAGTGTCAGCATGACTTTAGTAGGGGGATCTGATGAGCATGAACTCTCATATTCATGCCCTTGGTATGGTGGTTACGTGTAATTAATTATCAATAACCGATGTAGTATTGTCTCTCAAAGGTTCCATTAGGGATGGAAGAGATGTTCCTGATGGATCATGTCTCTCAGACATACCATTAAGTATGGTTGGGTTGTACACGATGGATTGAATATCTCTAACGAGTGTCATATAGTATGAAGGAGCTCATGGATTGTGTTATACTATTTTATCATTGCTTTAGATCATAGAATAGAACTTATCAATGTCCATGATTTTGGTACCTCATGAGAATTGGTGTTTGAGTAAAGTATATCTAGGTGTTTCCGGGAGTCCTTAAGGTGTTTTCATGTGACTGGGTTGACACCCCTTATGGACTGAGACGACTAGTCATGTATAGTTTAGGATGGTTAAAGATGAATTTTATCCCTTGATTAGGTTCCCTTTGGATAGGTCGAGCAGATTGTTTCCTTTTAATTTCTCCCTTTTATTTTGGGTATTTGGGGCACCTACTAAGTATTTTTATACTCACCTAGCATAGGATTTTCCCACACGTGTTTTGTCTTGTGCATACCACAGGGATTTTGAAAAAATCCTTAGAGGACCTAAGGAAGGAACATATTAGCGAGATAGACCAATCGAGGTATTTTTTGGTAGTTTCTTTTGACAATGATCCCCTCCTTCTAAGCTGATTAAATGCTTTTATAGTTTTCTTTTGATGAGCCTATATTTTACCTTTTTTACTTTTATTGTATTCTAGTTTGGGATAAATGCATGCATGCATTTTAGATTTCATTTTATATATATCTTTACTATTTCATGGAGGTGTATTTGGGAACGTACATATAGGTACCTTAGGCTAAGTCCTCTCATGTGTGTGATATTATTATTCGGCACCAGTCACCATCCCCAGGCCTATGGAGGTGAGCTAAGGGAGTCGTGGATCATACCTCGTTAGGTCGGTTTGTGAGATACCTATTAAATGTAAAGACCTAGGAAATTTTTCCATTCCTTGCACCATATAGGATTTTTAATTCAAGGATGTAATGATATAATTAGAATATTCTATGAATGTCATGCCTCTTTATGTTTATTCATATTTACAAGCTTTAAGAGATAAAACCTTCTATAACTTTTAACTAATTTTCCAACCAAAGTACAACCAAAACTACTATATTTATAGAGTATTTTTTTTTGTTCAATTAATATATATGATTTTCCCTATTGGTTTTTATGTTTTTCATATGGAAGATGATATATTTAGTATAAATGCACCACTAATTCTTGGAAGACCTTTTTTGAAAAATTGTAAGGTCATCATAAAAGTTCACAAAGGCACATTTTTACTTGAATTTAGAGGATAAGTGGTTCTTTTTAACAGTTTTCAATACATGAAATACCTAATGGAATAAAACTTATGTATTAAAGTAAAAATAATTTACTAGTTTTCCATTAAGTTTCTTCCTGATTTTTTAAGTATTGAATCACCAATTTATATTTCTATAAATTAACCTTTAATTTTTATTTAATCTAAATTACTTAAAAATGAAAATGTTTCATGTGAAGAGAGTTTAAATTATAAAACTATTGCATATTAATTTTTTGTTTTTGAAACTGTTGCATATGATTTCATTAATAGAACTGAGAATCTAGGAACTAATGAATCTATTTGTTGTTCTTTGGAATAGGAGGGTAATTCTTTATGTCAAATCATAATTAAGTGCTTAAAAATTAACAACCTTGATTCTGGAACTTCATATTTTTAATGTTCCTCTAAATATGGAATTTTTCTTGAAAACCATAATTATAAACATACTAAAAATGGATTATTATTACAAAATTAAATTTAAATATGCTTATATTATGAAATTTTTTGGATCTCAAACTGATATTATTGAGTCAATTAAACCTTATCTAAGAAATAAATATATTCTCATTGAGTTATAACTAAAACAATTGCTTGAAAATATCAAATATACATTTTTAAGTGAGAATGAGAAATTTCCCATGATCATTTCAAAAGGAATTTCATCATATCAAAAGAACCAACATTTAAGAATACTTAAGAGAAAAAATAAATATTTAGGATAGAAATTATCTGATTTAATTGTAATTAGTCATTTATTTTTCATGCATAGAATCTTACTAGAAGAAAATTCTAAACATGATAAGTGATTTCAAATAAGATTGAATCTAACACTGTTAGAACTTGTTAAAAAGGAAGTGACCACATTTTTAGTTGTTTAGATCATTTTTCCTATCTCTAATATCCAATAGGTGAGTCATATTCATGTTTTTTATAAAAATAATGTATTTATAATTACAAATAATGAATTTAGGGTGCTAGTTTCCATTAGGATTCCAATTAAATTGAGAATGTGTATTGATTATAGAAAACCCAATTTTGTGACTGGGAAATACCATTTTCCTCTCCCATTTCTAAACCAATTTCTTGAGAGGTTATTGGGAAAAACCCACAATTTTTTTCTTCATAGATTTTATAGTTACTTTTAAATCCACATTGCACCTGAAGTTCAAGAGAAAACTACCTTCACGTGTCTTTTTGGAACCTTTTCCTATATAATAATTCCTTTTGGTTTGTATAATTCCCCAGGAACCTTTAAAAGGTACCTGATGATCATTTTTTATGAATTTTAGAAAGTTTTATGGAAGTTTTTATGGATTAATTTATATTTCATGGATCATATTTTGATTTTTTTTTTGAAAATTTTGGTCATTTTTATTGAAACTTTAATTGATAAAAAACTTATTTCGAACTATGAGAAATTAAATTTCATGATCAATAAAGGAATTTTTCTTGTCCATGTAGTTCCCAAAGATGAATTTAAAGTTGTTCAATCCAAGGTTGATGTCATTAATTCACTACCACACCCAAAAAAATGAAAGATGTGAGATATTTTCTTGGGAATGTTGATTTTTATATGAGATTAATAAAAGACTTTAGAAAAATAGATTTTCTTCTATCCAAGTTAATTTAAAAGGAAGTTCAATTTGTCTTTGATTATAGTTTTAAAATTTTCTTTATATATATTAAATAAAAGTTGATAGCCCCACCCTTTGTTTAGTCACCCAAATAGGACTTACCCTTTGAATTGATGATACATGAAACTAATTTTTCCCTTGGGTAGTTTTGACTAAAAATTTGGAAAATAAGTCTCATGTGATCATTTATATATCTATAAAATTATATTAAGCTCAATATAACTACAAAATCACTAATAAGGAGTTGTTATCTATTTTTTTCTCTAGATAGGTTTATATGTAATTTGTTAGGATTTAAATTAATTTTTTTCACTAGGCATTCTATAATAAAAAAATTATGAAGAAAAATGATGAAAACCTAGGTTACTAAGATGGATTTTATTTTTACAAGTGTTTGATATTGAAATAAAGGATAGAAAAGGGAGTGAAAAACTTATATATATCTATTAATTATAATACCTACTACTTTGGGTGAAAACATTTATATGTATTCACCCATTAAAGAAACCTATCATGATGATAAATTTCATTCTATTGGGAGTGTTAGACCATGGTTTTTTGAACTTTTAAATTATCTAGCTATAGATGAAGTTCCCTATTAGTTATATAAGAAGTAAATTTTTAATTGTGTGATTGATTCCAAAAATATATATTTGGGATGAACCTTACATATGGCATGATGGTAGTGACCAAATAAATATAAAATGCATTCCAAATATTGAAATTATTATATCTTGAATTTTTTTCAAAACATTGAGTTCTGGTGGTCATTTTGGACCCCAAATAACAAATAAGAAAGTATTTGAATTATATTTTTTTTATCCCACCATTTTTAGAGATTATATTTAATACTATAAAACATATAAAAATTTCCAGTTGCAAGGTAAAATTTCTAAGAGAAATTCAATTCCTCAAAAAAAACTTTTCGTTTATGTGTTTTATGTATGGGGTAAAGATTTCATGGGACCATTTCTCATTTCCTTTTGTTATACCCAAAGATGATTTTTTGAGAGATACCCTGAATTAGGGTATGCAATCCTTTCCAATTTTATAACTTTTCCACAAGCACTCATGTCTCTACTGAATCATGAACACATATTTATTAGGGTCAATATTTTTTCTCTTTAATTTTTTTTTGATCTAATTACTCAACCTACCTATTTTAATAATTTTTCTTGTAATAATTCTTACTATTTCAATTTTTTGTATAGAATGTAAAGGAATAAAAATCACACAAGACACGGACAACTTTTACTTGGTTCACAATCATGGGATAATATAAGGAACATGCAATTGACAGTGTGCCGATGCATGATAAACTCTAAGATCACTACTTTGGGGATTTAGGATAGGTCACTCCTTCCTGGTATCACTTCCATTACAATGTGTATATTCACTAAATATAGAGATGGTTGTAGTTGATCTCATATTTCTCATTCACAGGCCTACTGTGAACATCACCATATGCCTCATATTCTTTACATGAGATGTCATGAAAACACCTAATCCATTCTTGAATAAGTCTAAAAGGTCTTTATAGTTTCAAAACCTTAAATTACTTCCTCTTATTTACTTTTCTTAACTTGAAACAATTCCCTTCTAATTATTCTTCTGTTTCTTATTCTTCTCGGATATGGAAAAGTAAACTCTCTCTCTTCCTTTCTCAAATTTTTAATTTATATCTAGTCACTTTGTCTCTTTCATGAGAGATATCACCTATATTTATGGATATTGATATCTCAATAAATAAGTGTGGTTTAATTTTCTACCTATAAACACTTTAATGGGTCTTCAGAAATCTCAAAAACTACCCATTAAATCAATGGTTTCATCCTCCTTTAGTGTGACCGAAAATCATAGTGGGATTCCTATATTTGTTGACTTACCATCACTATAGCATGTCCATTATCACCACATCATGTTCAACACTTCTCTAAAAAACACCCTTCTAAATTCCCAAAATAATACTCATTTTTTCATTTTGACTTATTCTTGGAAAACCCAATACTCTCCATGCTCATAACCACGACGTGGTCATTCCCAAATACCAATTTTGACTCTAATTTTAATAAATTTGAGGACCCTTATGAAATCCCATATTATCTTTATGGAAAAATAAATCAGGGATAAATCCATAGCCATATTTTTCTTTCCCATGTTGGATAAGGATTATCTTAGACCACCACACTAAGTTACATGGAATATTACTCCTTATTTTACACAACTTCTAGACTTTCAAACTTTTTTTTGCTCTCATTCTATAATTCGGGAAAAACTTATCAACCATGACCACCTCGAGCTCCACTAATCCCATATTTTTATTCACCATTTCAGTTTAGACTTCATTTCCCTAGTCAAAAAAATTCTAGGTGAAACAGTTTGCATGTTGTTTCCATATTTCTTGGATTTTATGATATTCATTGCTCCAACTCCACTAAAATGACTACCATCATGACATGTAACTAATTTTAACTTTCAACATGTTTATTTTAAATTTGAAATAATAACCAAAACGACCACTAAATTTTCACTATGGTATTTTCCATATCCAAAATAGCTTAACTAGAATCACCACAGCATGGTCTAAGATGTGGTGAATATTTTCTTTATTAAAACACTTTAATTCATCTTTGAATAATTCATCAAGTATTTTAAATCCAAAAATGGAAAACCCTGGGAAATTTTTCTAATTTCCATACTAAAACTCCATTATAATAATTTTATTTCATATTTCAAAATATTACCAACTTTTGAACTACTTCCAAACTTCTTCTATTTGGAGCCAATATCTCCAATCCAAAATACAACTTATCATAGAAAACATATCCAACACAACAACTCCAACACATGTTGATAAAAAATAAAACATCAAATAATCATTAATAATTAATTATATTATAACACCTTTGGAAATATTTACATATTTCTTTTTTTTCATTATGTTCCCAAGTGAAAAGAAGTTATTACCACTATATCTAATGATGAAAAAGTTGTTGCTAAGTTTGTAAAAGGAATTTTTTTTCCATATTTGGTTTAAAAAATTTTATAATCACTAATAAAGGTTCCAATTTTTATACTAGGACTTTGGAATCTCTTTTTAAGGAATATGGAGTTTATCATAGGTTTTCTACACCCAACCACCCTTAAAAATGGAATGGATAAGTTATCTAACAAAGAAATAAAAAAATGGAAAAAAAATTCCACCAAAACATAAAATATTAGACCTTAAGATTAGATGATTATCTTTGGGATTATATGATTTCATTCAAAACTCCAATTGGAATGTCACCCTTTAGATTAATTTATATAAAATTTTATTATTTACATGTGAATATTGAACACAAAGATTTTAAGTATGTTAAAATCTATAACATGAATATATTTGGATCAAGAAGAGAAAGAAAATTCAAATTTCAAGAACTAGAAGAGATATGAAAAAATTAATTTTAAAGATATAGTTTATATAATGAGAAAAAAATTCTTTCATTATAAAAGGATACTCAATAAATACTTCAAAGAGGGAGAAAAAATTTTGTTGTTTGAATACAAACTCAAGTTGTTTTCAATTAAATTTAATTATAAATACATTAGACCATTTATTGTTACTCATGTTTTTCCATTTAGTGTTTTCCAGATCAAATAACTAGGAAATTAATCACCATTCATAGTCAATGGGAACATACTAAATCCTTTTAGATAAAGTCTTAAAGATCCCCTAGGTTTGAATATTAATATTCAAGATAATGAGTACAAATGAACACAAGGTTTTGTTTTTCATTTTCATTTGTTTTCACTTTTTCTATGATTTGGGATTCTAAACTTCTCATGTGAATTGTTTCAAAATTAGTAAGTGTGGGAGGGATCATCCTTTTTTATATTTGTATTTTTTTCTTTTTCTTTTGTATTCTTTTTTTTTGTTTTTATTTTATTTTACTATTTTTTGTTTCATTTTCATGTGTTTCTTTTTCAATTTTTGTGTGTTATTGAAACTTGTGAGCTAAAAATGAATACCTTTGTAATTTTTGAAACCCTTGTTAATGAATGAATTGATTTAACCCATAGAGCTAAATTTAAATAGATGATAAAATAAAACATGTTTAAAATTCCAAATTTAGAGTAATTCAAGAAAAGACCATTGAATTCTAAATCTCATAAAATAAATTACTTTCCAAAATTTGATCACCTACCTGTGAGGAATCTAACCATTTTGGAATATTCATTACTATAACCTCATTCCTTGCGAGTACCAAATAATACTTACATAATAATAATTTTATTTGTTTATGTTAAAACATAAGAGTTTTAGGAACTTATGTAGATATTATTGAGGGAATTATGTGGTTTTAAAATATATATTTTCAAAACAAAAACCTTTTATATAGGCTTTACCTTTGCATTTTATCCTTCTGATCCCTTATAAATCCATGAAAACCTGTTAGGTAGCCACATTATAAACCTATAATCTCTATTTAACCTGATCTGGAAGTCAAATGCATGAATTGGTTGAACTTAAGTGTGTCGGGTTTTATATTATTGGTTACTTCATCAATTTGGTCTACTTTAGGCTAGAAATAAGAATCTTAGGATCTTTTTTGAAGAGGTATTTTTGAATTTCTTTAAAATATATTGTTAAAAATTAAATCTATGTAGAAATATAATATTCTAGTAGATCAATGAAAAATAAATAAAAATAAATTGTGAGATGGTGAAAAAAAGTTTTGGAATTCTAAATAAGGGTCTGGAAGTCATACCACTATTTGAAGACTCAAATAACCCTCACTACCTTTAAAAATAAATCTATTCATTTTTTTAAAACATCAAAATCATAAATCCAATTCTATTGAAGGTAATTGAGTGGAAAAAATTTTACTGCTCAAATAATAAATGTGTGATTTATCCTTAAAATTTTAAATTATTTTTAGAGCTAATTCACAACCAAGAAGAGTATGGAGAACACCATTCTTGAGTGTAAATCAGATCATGTAGTTTTTTTGAAGGTTTTGAGTGTAGCGGAAGCACGTGATGGGTCATACCCAACTTTTCTTTTTTTTCATGATTGATGATCAATATGGGATTTACATGACAATAAATGTCATAATCAATAAAATTGAATCAAAGAATATAGAAAATGGATAAAATTTCTAAACTAAAGTGTAGGATCATCACATATTATTTATAATTAATTTAAATAGCTAAATAATTACCTTGTGAGAAAATATTTCTTCATTGATGGATCTGAAAACGTATCTATTTCATACCATCATTGTGTTATAGGAATAAAGATTATATTCCCTCTAGTTTTTATCTACACATGTTCCAAAAATATTCAAACATCATCATAGGAATATCCAGGTGCTAGAATGGAAGAACTTATCACTTACATCGTTTACCTTTGATCACCTTTAGAATCACTTCCAAAGTATTCTCTTTGATCATTCTTAGCTCGAGAGTGAAAGGTGGAGTGATATACCTCTCCATTCTTGGGAGAATTATTCAGGAAGGGATCGCTTTATGGATTTAAAAGGATTATTTAGATTTCATTATTCATAAAAAAAGAAATTAATTGTCTCTCTTGAAAAATAATATAATTTGATTTATATACCTCAAGGGTTAGAAATAAATAATTTCATAATTTCTCTATATTATTTATTTGATCCCTACTAAACCCCATGTATATAATAATAATATTATTATTATTTCTAAACATGTGCTAAACTCGTGAATTAAAATTAAATATTATTTAATAAAATAATATTCAATATATATTATTTCTCATTGAACCTATAAAATTGGTCTTCAATTCCTCCAAAATATTTATTGGTCCTTGTATAATGAATATTTATTTAATAAATAAATTTCACTGTATTATTTTCTAATAAATAAATAAATATTATATTCACTAAATAGAAAATAAATTTTTATTAGATATTATTCTCATGTAATATTATCTCAAATAACTGGTGACCGAATATATTTGATCAAGAAAACATAAATAATTATTAAATATGGTAATAGAATAATATTTTTTCAACTTTTTAACTAATAAATAATAATATATTATTCAACTAAGATTCTAAATGGCATTAGGTGAAGCAATCTAAATTCCAAGGTTAGCATCTAGAAACATGCCAAGGAACCAATTGAGAAAGAAGTTAATTTCATAATGTAATAATACCTCATACAGATGCTCACTTTATAATATAACCCCTTTATTGTGATATCTCTAATCAATCAGGTTGTATGTCGGTGTCATCAACCTATATGCTTGATGTCTCTTTATTTGACTCTCTAGAAATCAAACTTTTCTATATAACACCATTTCCATGGATTTATTTGGCCTATATCATTTTCATCAAATTTACTGAGATATCAACTTCCATTAAACAACATAACGTAAAAATACTTTCTTACATTAATCATTAATGAAATATTACTCATGATGCACCCAATGTATCCTACCTCACCGAAAACATTTGTTGTCATAGTTTTCATTGATATATACATGACTTATAATAATCATTAATAATAATCTTAAAGTTTAAGGATCAATACACATGTCTGGATATAGGAATATCTAATGATAAATATAAATATGGATTTCTTACTGGAGAGTATCATTCTCATAATATCATACAGTGGTTATTACCAAGGGTGTACACCATGAGAAGGTTCCTCAAAGTCATATGAGTCTCCACCCTTGATATCCTGAATCATTTGTGTCCCTAAAATGATTTCATATGGCTATAGAATATATATATATATATATAATAATAATACTATCATGGGACTTATGGGTTCTCATCATAGTTGGAAACTGTTATGACCTTTCATTGTGATATCTACTCTTAATACATTATCACATACTATGTTACATAGAAGAACAATCATGATGTGATAAGAAGTTTATTAATACTAAAAACTATAAATAAAGTTTATCATAAATTTTATAAAAGTTGGTTCTAGGGCACCCAATCCAATAGTATCCCACTTGCACTAGAGCCAATTGTTAACAACCTTTAGTATACTAGATCTAAAATAATACTCATGCTTCTTATGATATAGGCCTTTATTCAAGTGATCCACCACGTTTTCTTCTATGATAACTCTTTTTAATACAAATTCACCTCTCTAATAAAAATTCCTCAATAAGTGATACTTCCAGAGTATGTTTTTTCTGTTAGTGTGACCTTATCTCTTTTACAAGAGTCACTGTTGCAGTATTATCACAATACAATGTGACAGGGTATTTATCGATAGGTACCACATCAAGCTCCTAGACAAAGTTTCTCAATAAAATGGATTACTTGGTTGCATAAAAAGCTATTATATACTCAGACTACACTATAGAATTAGAGAAAACTGGATTCTTTGAACTCTTCCAGCTCACAGATCCTCTGTTGAGATAGAAAATATATCCTAACTATGACTTCAGATCATTCTAATATATTTGAAAACTAGAATCAGCATAACCTATGATAACTATATCCTTGTCTCCTAGATACACCAGAAACATATCCTTAATGAAACCAAATTATTTTATAACTTCATAGAATCAAATTTTCAATGACCTAGATGCTTTCTTCAGTCCATAAATGGATATCTATAACCTTTAAATCTTTTTGGAATAACTTGGAGTTACAAACCATTTTGGTTGTGTCATATAGACATCTTCCTAAAGTTTCCCATTAAGTAAAATAGTTTTGACATCCATCATCCAAATTTCATAATCATGGTAAGCTTCTATAGAAAGTATAATTATGATGGATTTAAACATGAAAACTGGTGAAAAGGTATCATCTTAGACAATTACTTGAATCTATTTAAACACTTTAACCACTATCCTTTCTTTATAGGTATTTAATTTTCCTTTTATGTCTGGTTTTCTCTTGAATACCCATATACACCCTATGGTATTTACATATAATAGAGCATCAAAAAAACCCAAACATGGTTTTGATATATGGAATCCATTTCAGAATTCATGGCTTCTTTACATCATGTATCTTCTGAGATATCTATTGCCTCTTTGTAGGATATAGGTTCATCATTTTCAACTAGTAATGACTCACCATATTTAGTGACTAGAGAACTATGTATTTTTAGTTCTCTTACCTTTATAATTCTTCTATTCAGTACTTATGTTTCAATAACTACTTATTCCATGGGGGCCTATGGAATCTATTCCTATACCAACTCTTGTGTATCATAAGCATCAAGTTCATCAACTTAAATCTTTCTCCCACTATCCTTTTTTAGAATGTGATCCCTCTCAAGAAATATGGATTTTCTAGTGAAAATTACTTTCTTATCTAAGGGGTTGTATAGGTAGTATCCTATTGTTTCCTTAGGATACCCTATAAATATACACTTTGTGTACTAGGGTGATAGTGTATTACCTGATAAAGCCTTAATAAATGAATTGAATTTTGATACACATTTATACGAAAAAAAGGCTTTCTTTCCACTCTATAACTCAAAGAGAATTCCATTTTATGCTTTAGTTGGTACTTAGTTTAATGTATATTCCAGAGTTTGTAATGTATATCTCCAAAATGATAATGGAAGATCTATATGAATCATCATCAATCTTACCATGTATATCAAGGTATGGTTCCTCCTTTCACTAACACCATTCAACTATAGTGAGTAAGGTGGAGTGAGTTGAGATAAAATCTCAAAATCCCATAAAAGGTCAATAAACTCTTGGTTAAGATATTCACTACCTCAATCTGATCGAAGATTCTTTATCATATTTCCAATTTGATTATCTAATTCATTCTTTAATTCTTTGAATTTATCAAAGGATTCATACTTATACCTCATCAAGTAAACAAATCCATATCTACTTAAGTCATTAGTAAAAGTCATGAAGTAAGTATAACAACCTCTAGCTTCTACTAAAAATGGTCTACACACATCAATATGTACCAATCCTAAAAGATTTATGGAAATTTCACCCTATCCACCGAATAATGGCTTGTTAGTTTTTCCTTTTAAACAATCATGAAATGTTTCAAGTGGTTTTAGCTCAGAATAGTCTAAATAACCATCTTGATAGAGCTTTGTCCAATTCTTCCCATTTACATGACCAAGATAGTTATTTCATATCTAGGTGTTATATAAGTCATGTGAACATGATTCTTTATCAATTTTAAATAATCTATTTTTATAATTTAATACATAAAGACCATTATTTAAATGTTCCATACCATAAAATATATTATATTTATAAAAGAAACAACTTTTATTTCCAAACTAGAAAATAAAATAATATGCATCTAGGAATGATACATAAATTATATTTCTAGTAAGAGTTGATACATAATAAAAATCCCTTAAAACCAATATCATTCCCATTGGTAATGAAATGTGGTAGTCACCAATGGCTATAACATCCAAACTTTCACCATTGACAGCTCACAAATTCAACTCTCCTCTAGAAATATTTTGATATATACTTGGTTCCAACATTTTGATATAGATGTGATCACTAGAAGCTATATCTAATATCCAATGTGTAGATATTGAAATATTACACTCAATAATAAACACACCTTTAGCTTCCCCTTGCCTCTAGGTGTAGTTATTCCCCTAGTGACCTTGCTTGCCACATGGAAAACATATTGCCTCATTTTCCTTACCATGCCTATGGACCTTCTTATTCTTAGAAGGATGGTTCTTTGGAGCTTTATACTTGTTATGAGTCTTGGTCCCCTTCACCTTGTTCTTATTTTTACTATTCACTATAAAGACCACGGGTTTGTCACACCCCATGTTCTTATCCACTTAGTGAATCAAAGTAAGAAGTTCTGAAAAAATATTCTCATTATTTCTTATTTTATAATTAATAATAAAACTATAGAAGGTCTTGGGTTATGAGGAAATTATGAGATGTGTGCAAAACTCATCACGGAATTTAATCATTAAGATGCCAGAGTATTCAATGTATCTAATAAGATTTACTACATGAGTCCCATCTGGCACTAAATCACCAAGCTTAGTTATAAATAGATCATTATAGATCCCTTATATCTCTTGTCTCACCTTCTATTGATAGATATACCAAAGGTGATACATCATGTTATATGCATCTATGTCCTCATGTTGCTTTAAAATCTCATTAGTCATCAATGATATCATGAAACACTGAACATCTGTGGAATTATTCAAATGTTTCTCATAGAAAGATAACTCTTTATTACTAGACTCATTACCAGGAGAATTAGGAATAAGTTCTTCCAACACATAAAATTTTCTTTCATGGTATAGGATAAAATGTAAGCACATTTTCCATTCTAGGAAATTTGTGCCAATGAGAATGTTGTACTTATCAATTTTAGATCACAGTGATATATTTTAAGTCATTTTTATTGTTGTTTATAAAAATAATATGAGAAGAGTTTTAGTACATTATCTGATAAAATTTAGACAAATAAATAAATATTATATTTATTAATCTCCCAGTATTTTATTAAAACCCAATAGCCCTCACCATTGGCTTCGGAATATCCTTTTTCTTGGTAATTCTAGTTGTAAGGATCCATATTCCCATTTTAATTACCCCAAAATTGGTTGGTTAAGAAATTTTAATGGTTTTAGGTAGTCATTCTGAATTCCAACTTCATTAGATCATAGTCCCTTGATCTGTTGAGTGGACTCTCTAATCCTGAAATCCTTAAATTGGATTTCCTCAACCCTTTCCTCTCAGTTTCACCAAGTCCTACTTCGACAGCCAACCCTTGATGTGAACTAAGTTAATTCAACCCAAAACTTAATGTTATAATTCCTTGATAATTGAAAGAATCCCAACTTTGGTTGGTCAATCACTTTGAACTACAATTTGATTTTAACTGAAGTATTGGAAGTATATACCAACTTAATATATATAATTGATGGATTTTATCCTTATGCTTAAATTTAAAATTATTACCTTTATTACATGCTTGTTAATATTAAGTAGATTTACTTAAGTGATTCAATATGTCTTAGATAATATTTACGCATAAGATAATTTATTTTAGTTCTATCTTTCATAGTTGTTTACTCATTAATTTACGAGATTGTGAAAAAACATCCAAAATTAAATAACCATGAAACTTGATAGAAATAAAATAATAAAGTGGTATGATCATTATATTTTACTAATGGTTAGTTTATCTAACCAATGATAAACTAATCTTAAACCTAGGGGGAAAACACCTTGAACCATTTATGGTTCATGTTCCAGTTTTCCACTTGTCTGACTATATATCTATCTTGGGTTGGTTTTGGCTTGGATGTAAACATGAATTGCCTTCACTAAATTGGGTGATCAATCCATTATATATGCTTTTACTCACACGCAGGTGAGGGGAAGGGGTTTATATAAAAGAATCCATGGGTATATAGGCCCTTACATAATAAGAGGAGAGATGGCACATAGGCCAAAAATTTAATTTAATAAAAAATTAAAAGAAAAAAATCACATACAAAGGTCTAGTATAAACTAATTACCACCCATATACATGAAACAAATTACTCATTTAACAAAATTAGCATTCGATTATTAATGGTTCTTATTTAAGATAAATCATGCTCGAATAAATTAATTTTATTCTTTAATTAATCAATTATTTTATCTTAATTTTCATCTGAATTTCTTTATGATTCCCATACGTCATAATTTTAAACAAATTAAACAAATTTATTTAAAATTAACGATGTGTAATAAAATGTACCTTGGAGGAAACGCAGTGATTACCCGTCTGAACTACCCAATGTGTATTATACTTGTATACTATTTACTCTTATGACATGTGGCATACATAACTTATAACATCATATCATGACATGAACTATCAACATAACAATCACACATTTTACATGATCCATTTTTTAATGTAGCATATAATGATTCAATGCATAGAGTAATAACTATAATATGACTTATACATGATATGTAGATCTAAAAAATACATAGAAATTAATTAGGAATTTATATATATATATATATATAAATCATCATATAGAGTGTCATATTAGCTTAATTAATACATGAAATCACATGTTGATAAGGTTTACACACTATAATAAATTAATTTTTAATTCTGTGTAATTTGGTATAAGTACACAGTGTGTACAAGCCACTTAAATGTTTCGAGCATAGCGAAAGCATGTGGTGGGTCTTGCCCAACTTTTCTATTTTTCATAATCAGTGATTAATCTGAGATTTACATGAAGAAAAGTTCTATAATCGAAATAATTTAATAAAATAATATAAAAAATGGATAAAATTCCAGAACCATAGTGCAAGATCGTCACATATTATTTATAATTAATTTAATCAATTTAAAAATTACCCTGTGATAAATTCTTTCTTCGTTTATAGATCTGACAAAAAATAAATATTGTATCATCATTATATTGTAGGAATCATGATTATATTCAAACTCATTGTAACACCTCTGGATTTTGTAAATTATTTTTTCCAAATTAATTTATTCTTTTTGATATTTTACATTTCATGCAACACTAAAAAAATTATTTTATATATGTTAAAGCACTAAGTTTGGATTATGCCATTCCAATTTAATCATGAAATACATGAAATATAAAGGATAAGTTTATCTATAAGAAACAATAAGGCCAAATTATGTTACACATGAGAATGACTTTCCTCGATGGCATGCGTAACATGCAAGACCAAGTTTTACAAAACAACAATATATTATCAAAATATTATTATTTAATACATTAAGAGTAAACATATATATTAAGTTAGCAGTTACGAATAGTATTAAATAACTTATGAAAACTTATGGTTTACACAATAATAATATGAATTCAGTAGTTACAAAGAATATAATAACCACTTGAATATAAATGGGATGTTTTTATAAAAAAAATTATGCCCACAAATTTATTTTATCTTAATAAAGTAAATTAATTATATTTAGTGAGTGGTATTAACTTAATATATATATTATATTTTGAATCAAATATTTTTTATATCCATACAATATATTTTATAGGCATAATATAAGAACAAACTCAATTTTACATATAAAAACCTATATTTTTATTAAGGTACTTTTACCACCTTTTGATGGAAAACCTATTTTAAATATAAATTTTGGAACTTTTATAAATTTTATATTTCAAAATAAACTTAATTTTTGAAATAAAATATATAAAAATTTGGTTAGGGTGATTTTTTTTTCTATGAAGTTTCATTTTTTAATGAATAGTGAAAAATACTAAAATTTAACTCAAAACAACTTTTTCATCTAATTTATTTATATGGTTAAATTGTATTTTTAATTGATTTTAAAGTTAAATTATATCAAATTTTTAACAATTTATCCAATTTATTTTATTGGAATCAATTTCACATTGAAATTGGTTATAAAAACTTAGAAAACTTTTGAACATTTTTACTTTAAAAACCAGATTGGTCATCCCATCTGCGGGATTAAATTTAAATTAATTTCTACTAATTATATGATTATAATTTTGAAAATTTGATACCATATTTGGAATAATAATAATTTCTAATTTCTAATAATATCAAATTAGTTTTTGACCAAAAATATTAGTGAAGTTAATTAAAATTAATTAAAGTAATTGAGGTGAAATTAAGCTTAACAAGGGACTAAACCCTAAACTTAAGGCCTAAAACGACATATAAACTTCCCCAAAATCCATTTTATGGCCATATTTGTACCCTATACTCAATTTTATATAATTTGTTCCATTATTGGATCCACTTTCAATAAAAAAACATGGGGTGTGGTTTCCCTTTTCCAAATTTTACAAGAATGTCACTCCTCTACTATAAAAAGGCCTCCTATCCTACCACTTCCACACACATCTCAAGCCAATTAAGTTTGGAAAATATCTTCCAAATTAGATCCTAAAAATCCCTACCTTAATCCTTTAATCCTCCCTTTAGGTAGAAATCCATCTAAGGAAGCCCTTTGGTGCAAACCAAAAAAAGTTACCCGAATAAGAGGTAGCATCCTTCCTCAAGCTCCATTCTTTTATTTTATTTCTCCACCCCCTAAAATCACCTTATTTTATTATTATATAACAAAAAAATATCCTAAATATAATGATGTGTTTTTATATTAATTTTTCATCCTACACTTACACATACTTCCATCAAATGGGTAATAAATATACTGTTTAAATGTATGGTGAACTACCGCCTCACGAAATGATTATTGTTCATTTTTCCTTTACCCCCTTTCATGGTTGGTAATTATGATGGAAAATATGTATATATATGATATATATGATATATATTATTGATTTAATATTATTTAATTATTTTACAAAACATATCTTTATGCTTTTCATTTTTTGTAAATACAATAATTTTATTTGAGGAAGTGTGGACTACCGCCCCCTCAAAGCGATGTGATTCATTCACACACTACATGGAATGTATTAAGGATGTGTTTAGTGAAATTATATAATATATATGAAATAAAAATTATAATTTAATGATATTATATACATATATAGATACATTACATTTTCTTTGTTTCTTTCATTACGACAATAAAATGGAAACATTGTTCATGTGTACGTATGACCTACCATCTCCATAAACAGTGTATTCCATTTCATACTTATATATTTTTATAGATTATTATAATAAAAATATAATGAATATAAATGATATTTATATCATGGTTTACATTCTGTAAATCATGATATATGTATAAGGACTAAATATATAACAAATTAAGACACATGTGAAAAATAAAGTGAATATTACCTGAAGCGTAACCTTAACATGAAATTGTTAACAAGTGGGTAATATAAATTCACAATAAAAAATATATGGTATTAGATATAATAATATTTTTCTTTTATAGATGTATAATAAACTAATATTTATTATATAAGTGGTTTGAATTAGTATTATGAGATCCAATACACAAGGTAAGGGAATTTCATCTCACTCTATTTCCAGGAGATATATTCTTTATTCACCACCCACTCCTTTTGTGTGGTGTGTATAATGCCCATATATGTATTATATTATTATTATAATTAAATTTATTAGTATTTAAATATCCATTTTATTATCTTTCTTTCATGGGGTTTCTGTTTCAAAAGTTACCAAATCGGTAAAGTAATTTTGTCTCAATTTGCCTTCTTTGAGACACATGTCATGTTATGTACCTATATTTTTCAATGAGGTGTATATAATACCTTTGAAATGTTATATCATGAATATAATTATTTTAATTATTTTTTAATCTTCATTTAATTTCATTTTCTTTTATTTGGAGTATGGTTCAAATTTATCAAGTGGTAAGAGTTTATTGAAACAATCTCATCTCTTTCCGAGATTGTTTATGATTATGCTTTATTTGATGAAATATTATGATCCATATCTTAAGAACTCTCATGAATTTTCTTCTTATCTAGTTATTAATGATATATTCATGTATTTTTTCCATTTTTCTACTCTTTGGTACATAAAATAGTTAATAAAGTGTTTTTAATAAATCTTGACTTTACCTCTCACTTTGGTCAGAAATCTATGTTCCTTAAAAAAACATTTTTTCTAAAAGGATTACAAAAATATTATACTATTATCCTAATATATTTAAATGAAATTTTTACCCTTTTTTACCTTTTAAACAAACATGGTTTTAAAAGAGGAATATTCTTGTCGTTTTTCAGTCAAGGCACTTTTCTAAATTTTTTACTATGAAAAAGAAATGTTTGACATGTATGGATTTACCCGTCATCATTTCTTTGAAGGTTCCTTTGCATGTTTAAAAGGTTAATTTATAAGAATTTTTTTTTAAAATATATTTTCAAATAAATTATTTTCAAAAAGGTTTTAAGCTTATTTTATATGTCTTCAAGGAAAAATGATTTTCAAAATGTTTTCAAGCTCCTCTATAAGTTTTCAAAGAAAAAGGATTTCAAAATGTTTTCAATGCTTACTTTATAAGTTTTCAAGTTTATTTTCATGATAATTATTTCCAAAATGTTTTATGTTTTAAAAATAATTTTTCAAAGTACAAAGGATAATTTCATCATGAAGTGTTTTTCTAAATATATTTTAAAATTATTTCCCATCTGATATGACATATTTTGGAGTTACTCATGCCTTATTGGGGATCTAATCCAAGGTTCCATTAAATTATTTATTTGGATGGTTTATGTTTTAATGGAATGATGTTTATGAAACCTATTTCCTTTTTCAAAGGTTATATTCTTATGAAAAATGCTTCATTTAACTAGTTATGCATTGATGAAATGATTATAAAACCTATAACCTTTCTACAGGTTAAGATATGATTACATGTTTATGAAACTCATTTCATTTCATGGGTTATGATGTCATTGTTTATGATCTTGTGTCACATGTATGTAAGATTTAATTTTTAGATTTTCAGGACCTATATCTCCCTCCAATTCAATGAATAGTTATTTATATCTCATGAGATAGACTAATATGGTCTTGGGAGTGAACCTTGACTACAAATATGTCCATGGTAGTGAACCATGACTACCAAGATGGTATGATGAGTGAACTCATGATACTAAGACGGTCATGGGAGTGAACCATGAATACCAAGTTAGTATGGGGAGTGATATTATACTACTAATATGGTCTTGGAAGTGATTCCTTGGATACTATGGAAATCATATTATATGCTTATGTGTTTTCCACACTTCCATGTTTTATTCCTATGTTATTCTTTCATGGATTCTGTGATTTATTTTATTATGATTCATGTCTTACAAACTAACAATATTTATGTCAAGATTCCTGTTTATAGTCTTTGATATATAGGGTAAGATCTTCTATTTACATGATCATGTTCTCATACCCTTATACTCATGTTTATGCTTAAATGTCTCCCTTGTTTACCCTTACTGGGCATCTGAGCTCAGACCATTTTATGTTTCATTTCCCCCAAGATATGAAGATATATATTATGTTTGATGTGTCTAAGAAGGGTGTTAGTCAAGAAGAACCTAGTGGGAGATAATTTATCTCACTTATGTACCAGTGTTCATGTTTCTATGTTTCTAAAGGCACTAGACAAATACGACCTTTGGGTGTCTGTTTTTGTAATATTTTAAGTATTCCAAAAAAGTGATGTAATGTCTATGTACGTTAAGATTGGGTCATTATAGTTAGTATCATATCAAAGTTTTAGTCAATATTTTTAAACTAGGATGATCAAAACTTAGTGAGAACTCTAAGGAAATGTCTAAGGATAAGTATAAAGACAGGGAAAACTATATAAAAATGTCCTAGAATTTTGGTAAAGGATAGAGTGAGTTGTTTCCTATAAATACATCCCTTTATGGATACTACAATTGGATATGGATCTATCATAGATGTACCTAGGGGTAACAACTTCTAAAAATGTCTTGGGCCTAGCTTAGGGTAATTGGGTACACAAAAATGGGCAATGTCGTACACCTGGTTTGATACTTCCAGGGGATATGTTTTGGAAATTCACAAACTCTTTACAAACCATTATGAAGGATTTGAGTAGAATATGACTATGAATGACCTATTATAAACCTAATGTGTCATAGATTAAAAGGTATGTGTTTTTATTTAGACATCCTATAAGTAATTTTTCATGATTATGTGGTTTTATTCTATGATATGTGTTTCTCACCCTGTACTTTATAGTTTTTTTAATGGATGAAACCAGAAGGAATTGGGTTTAACATTGAGTCTAATAGACAATATGGTGATTATGGTCTATGAAATTGGATAATTACTAGAGATAAAGATATTGAAATTATATTGAATCATCTATCGAAATATATGATTGACAATTTGAACTTTGGTTATATTCCAAACACATTGTATAAGAGAAAGATTGACTTTTATAAATGTTAAAATTATAAGGATCATAGAGGAAAGAATATTTTTCTTCCTACATATCAAGAAGAAGGGAAGAAGAACCTTGAGGAATACCTCAAATGGATGGGAAGATGTTATATCTATGGGAAAAAGGGTCATATAGTGACAAATTGTCATGGAGTTTAATGTATCATCTATGGAGAACACAGTAATTACATAACTCAATGCCAAAACATAATAATTAACTTCTAAAAAAGGAAGGACATATTACATGACAACAATTAAAATGAAAGGATTTAACTATTTATGTATTTTGATTCAAGAATTATGAATGGTAAACTGTATAAGGATTATTCAGTTTATGTTTTTCACTAAGGATTTTCAAGAATATGTTGAATAGTTATAAGGGAAAAGAAAAGTGATTTAATGATAAGTTTATATTCATGGGAAACACGTGATTAAGGGAAATATAACACTTAATGTTTTCCTAATGTTAAGATAATGATTTTTGGATAAGATACATGTTGGATATAAATAAGTGAATTGGATAGTACTGATTACCCTAGATTTGATTATTGATTGGTTGAAAAAGTGGTTTATGTCATCATGGATGAAGTTTAAAACTTCTTGGATTTAAGGAATATATCCAGTGATATTTAGAATAAGGAAGCATGCATGTTTTCCAAAAGTATTTAGGTTAATTCAGGTTATTACCTTGTTTTAATAGAATACATGATGAGGGTATTCACATTTTTGAATTATAACAACCAAGAGTTATTTTGTAATATACAGGGGATCAATGTTAAGCTTGTTTTATGAATTTCTAAAGTTTTTTATTTTTTTCAGAAGTGTAATAAGGTTAAATGTTTGTGTAAAGTTTAAGTTAAAATTCGGAGGAAGTTTATATATATTAAGGTTGTATTTATAACACTAGTTAAAAGGTTATTTAGTGATTAACCTTAGTCAAGGATTTCCATATTATTTATTTTTGGAAATTATATTAGTGTGGTTTTAGAAAAGGACATCATGTATGTCAGGTGATAACCAATCAAGTTTGGTAAGGCCATAGGTCATGAACCAATGATCTAAGGACGACAAGGGTTTCATGCCTACCACTAGACTACATGATATCTTGGTTAATGTGTAAATATTTCTAATGAATAAATATTAATTATGAACTAGTAGTGTTACTTTTTAAGTTTAGATATTAATGTATTAACCATACTGATTTCTAAGAATATTTAGAGACAAATATTTAGAATTTTCAATTTTATGGGCCTTAAGATCTGATAAAAGTGTATTTTAGTGATTTAGGAATCAAAGTTAATTTCTAGACATCCATTTCTTGAAGTAATATATGAATTAGAGATTGATAATGACAAGAAAAAAGAATGAAATTCTTTTAGAGAAATTTATCAAGTAAGTATATTTCCTTATATTATTGGTCAATAAAAGTGTTACTCAATGTTAAGAAAATTATCAAACAAAATGTTGTCCTAATAACCTAATTTTTTTAAAATCAAATTCCTTTTAAATCATCATAGATTTATGAATTTTAGGCCCTCAAATTTTCATTGATCATTCACTTGTTTGTGATTGATAACCTTAATCACTCCCTATAAATATTTATAATTTTCCACCATGTAAATGTTTTTACTTCCCACCTATGTTCTCTTATGTTGAAACCTAGTTATATGTTATTTTGGATAACCTCTATGTTTCCAACTTTCGTTTTTTAAGGATGTTTTAGTACGTATTTTTAAAATGTGGGTTTCTATGAAAGGAACTTTCAAGTATTAAACCCTTGATAACCCAAATGAATTTCAAGGGAGAAATTCATTTTAAGGTGGGTATAATGTCACACCCCTAGATTTTTTGAATTAGTATTGTATTCTAATTAATTTATTCTTTTTGAAATTTTTCATTTCACGTAACACTGAAAATATTTATTTTATATATATTAAAGAAATAAGTTTGGCTTTCACAATTCCAAGTTAATCATGAAATACATGAAATATAAATGTTATATTTATCTATATGGAAAACTGAGGTCATCTTACATTACAGGAAAGACTAAATTTGCTCAATGACCTATGTAACACGCAAGACCAAGTTTTACTAAACAATAATATATTATTAAAATATTATTATTTAATACATTAAGAATTAACAGTCGTTGAGTTAGTGGTTATGAATAATATTAACTAAATTATGAAAACCTATGGTTTACACAAGTATAAAATGAATTCATTAGTTACAATGAATATAATAACCACTTGAATATAAAGGGAATATTTTTATAGAATACTATTTTTATGCTCACAAATTTTTTTATCATAATAAATTAAATTAATTATAATTAGTGAGTGATATTAATTTAATATATATATATATATATATTATATATTCAATAAAATATTTTTTATATCCATCCAACATATTTGATAGGCATAAGATAAGAACAATACCAATTTTACATATAAAACCCTATATTTTTTATTAAGGTACTTTTACCACCTTTTGATGGAGATCCTATTTTAAATCTAAATTTTGGAACTTTGATAAATTTTATATGTAAAAATAAACTTTATTTTTGAAATAGAAACATAAAAATTAGTTTAGGGTGAATTTTTTCATTTTTTAATGAATAGTGAACAATACTGAAATTTAACTCAAAACTATTTTTTCATCTAATTTATTTATAAGATTAAATTATATTTTTAATTTATTTTAAAGTTGAATAAGATAATTTTTTTAAAAATTTATCCAATTTATTTCATTTTTATAAATTTCACATTGAAATTGGTTATAAAAACATAGCGAACTTTTGAACATTTTTACTTTAAAAACCCGATTTTTCGTCCCGTCTCCGGGATTAAATTTAAATTAATTTCTTCTGATTATGTAATTTGAATTTAGAAAAATTTATTCCATATTTTTAATCATCATAATTTCTAATTTCTAATAATGTCAACTTATTTTTTGACCAAAAATATTAGTGAAGGTAATTAAAACTAATTACAGCGATTAAGGTGAAATTAATCTTAACAAGGGACTAAACCCTAAAATTAAGGTCTAAAATGACATAAAATTATCCAAAATAACTTTTCTATCCATATTTCAACCCTATACTACCTTTTATAAAATTGGGTCTGTTATTTTATCCACCCTCAATAAAAAAACATGGGTGGGTTTTCCCTTTTCCAAAATTTTACAAGAATGTCACTCCTCCACTATAAAAAGGCATCATCTCATCCCACTTCCACATACCTCTAAAGAAACTTAAGTTCATAAAATATATAAAAACATAGCTCCTAAAAATACCTCCCTTACTCCTTGAATCCTCCCTTTTGGCATAAATCTATCCAAGGAATCCTTTGGTGCAAAACCAAAAGGAGTTACCCGAATAAGAGGTAACATCCTTCCTCAAGCTCATTTTTTTTTTATTTTTTTATACACCCACTAAAATATAATTATTTAATGATTATATAAAAAAAAAGTATAATAAATATACTTATTTTTTTATATTAATTTTTTGGCCTACACTTACACACACTTCTATCTAATGGGTAACGAACATATTGTTTACGTGTACAGCGAACTAATGTCACATGAAATGATGATTGATCATTTTTCCTTTACCCCCTTTAATGGTTGGAAATTATGATGAAAATTATGTATATATATGATATGTATGATAGATATTATGACTTTAATATTTGGTAATTATTTTACAGAACAAATCTTTATACTTTCCATTTTGTGTAAATACGATAATTTCGTTTGAGAAAGTGTGGACAACTGCCGCCTCAAAGCGATGTGATTCATTCACACACTACATGGAATATATTAAGGATGTTTTTAGTGAAATTATATGATATATATGACATAATAATTCTATTTTAATGATATTATATACATATATACATACATTTCATTTTCTTTCTTTCAATATCACAATAAAACGGAAACATCGTTCATGTGTACGTAGGGAATACCATCTCCATGAACGATGTATTCCATTTCATACTTATATTATCTATAGATTATTATAATAAAAATATAATGCATATAAATTATATTTATATCATGTTTTACATTTTTTAAATCATAATATATGTATAAGTACTAAATATATAACAAATTAAGACACGTGTAAAAAACAAAGTGAATATTACCCAAAGCATAATCTTAACATGGAATTGTTAAAAAGAGGGTAATATAAAGTCATAACAAAACCATATATGGTATTAGATATAATAATATGGTTATATGATAGATTTATAATAAACTTATATTTATTATATAGGAGTTTTGAATAAGTACGATGAGAGTCAATACATAAGGTAAAGTAATTTTGTCTCACATTTTTTTCTATGAGATATATGCTTTATTCACCACCCATTAATTTTATTTGGTGCGTATAATACACATATATGTATTATATGATTATTATAATTAATTTTATGTGTATTTACATATCCATTTTATGATCTTTTTTTCATGGGTTTTATGTTTCAAAAGTTACCAATCGGTAAAGTAATTTTTGTCTTAATTTGACTTATTTAAGACACATGTCATGTTATGAACCTATATTTTTTATGATGTGTATATAATACCTTTGAAATTTTATATCATGATTCTCTTTATTTTCATGATATTTTAAGCTTCATGTAATTTCATTTTCTTACATAGGGAGTATGGTTCAAAGTTACCAAGTGGTAAGAGTTTTTTGAAACAATCTCATCTCTTTCCAAGATTGTTTATGATTATGATTCCTTTGAAGAAATATTATGGTAAATATCTTAATAAATATCATGTATTTTATTATCCTCTAGTTATTCATGGTATATTCTTGTATTGGTACAATTTTTTCACTCTTTGGTACATAAGATAGTTAAGAAAGTATTTTTAAGAAAGCCTGACTTTACCTCTCTCTTTGTTTGGAAATCTATGTTCCTTCAAAACCATTTTTTCTAAAAGGTTTTGAGTAATATTATAATATTATCCTAAAATATTTAAAATACTTATTTACCCTTTTTTTCCTTTTAAACAAAATGGTTTTCAAAAAATTAATCCTCTTTCCATTTTCCGATCAATGCACTTTTCTAAACTTTTTACGATGCAAAATGAATGTTCTTAATATATGGATTTACCCATCTTAATTTCTTTGAATCTTCCTTTAAATATTAAAAAGTTTAATTTTTAAGATTTTTTTTTTAAATATATATTCAAATAAATGTTTTTCAAAAGTATTTCAAGATTCTTTTATATGTTTTCAAGGAAAACCATTTTCAAAAGTTTTTCAATCTCCACTACAAGTTTTCAAAGGAAAAAAGACTTTCAAAATGTTTTTAATGCTTACTTTATAAGTTTTCAAGTTTATTTTAATGAAAATGGTTTTCAAAAGGTTTTAAATTTTAAGAATAATTTTTCAAAGGATAAAGGATAATTTCTTCATGAAGTGTTTTTTAAGATATTTCAAAATTATTTCCCATCTAAGATAACATCTATTGGTGTTACTTATGACTTATTAGGGATATGATCCAAGGTTCCATTCAATTATTTATTTGGATGGTTTATATTTTAATGGAATAATGTTTATGAAACTTGTATCTATTTTCAGGGGTTATATTCTTATTAAACCTACTTCTTTTCATGGGTTATTCTTTGATGAAATAATTATGAAACCTGTCTATTTTCCACAAGTTAAGATATGATTACATGTGTATGACACCCGTTTAATTTCATGGGTTATGATATGATTGTTTAGTATATTTTGACACGTGTATGTATGATTTAATTTTGAGAGGGGTGGGAACTATATCTCCCTTCAATGAATTTGTTAAAGATTTATATATGATGAGATAGACAAATATGGTCTTGGGAGTGAACCTTGACTACTAAGATGGCCATGGGAGTGAACCATGACTGCCAAGATGGTATGAGGAGTGAACTCATGCTACTAATATGGCCATGGGAGTGAACCATGACTACTAAGATGGTATGGAGAGTGAACCCATACTAATAATATAGTCTTTTCAATGATGCCTTTTCTACTATAGAAATCATATTATACACTTATGTGTTTACTACAATTCTATGTCGTATTCCTATGTTAGACTTTCATGGATTATGTTATTTATTTCATTATGATTCATGTCTTATGAAGTGTCAATATTTATGTCATTATTTCCTATTTTTGATCTTTGATATGTAGGTTATGATCTTCTATTTACATAATCATCTTCTCATACCCTTATGCTCATTTTTATGCTTACATCTTCCCTTGTTTACGCTTACTGAGCATCTGTGCTCACCCATTTTTATGTTTCTTTCCCCCAGGATATGAAGATATGTATTATGTTTTATGTTCCTAATAAGGTTTCTAGACAATAAGAACCTAATGGGAGATAATATATCTCACTTATGTACCAGTGTTCATGTTTCCATGTTTACAAAGTCACTTGAATAATACGGCCTTTGAGCGTCTATTTTTATAATGTTTTAAGTATTCCGTAAAATTGATGTAATGTCTATGTACATTAAGAATGGGATTTTATACTAGTAGTTATCCACACTTGTTCCAAAAATCTCTAAATGTCATCATAGGAATCTCTGGGTTCTAGCATGGCAGATCCTATCACTTGCTTTGTTCACCTTTAATCGTTATGAGAATCCCTTCCAAAGGATTATATTTGACCTATCTTGACTCAGGAGTGGAAGGTGGATAAAGTTCACACTCTATTTTTAGTATTATTCTTTGAGAAGGGATCTCTCTAGGGTTTTGAGAGGATTATCTTAGTTTTATTATGCACAACAAAAGAAATGAATTGTATCTCTTGAAAAATATTAAAATTTGGTTTATATTTCACTATGGTTAGAAATAAATAATTTCACAAGTTCCATTTATTATTTATTTAATCCATATAGAACCCCATGTCTATAATAATAATAATAATATTTCATGACATGCACTAAACTCACGAATTAAAATTGAATATTATTTAATAAAATAATATTCAATATATATTATTTCTCAATGGACATATAAACTCGATCCACCATCCCTCCACAATATTTATCAAGTCTTGAATAATGACTAATTATTTAATAAATAAATATCACTGTATTATTCACTAATAAATAAATAAATATTATATTCACTAAATATAAAATAAATATGTATTAAATATTTTGCTCACATAATATTCTCTCAAATAACTATGAATATATGTGATCAAGAAAACATGAATAATTTTTACATCGTGTACTCAAATAATATTTATTCATATTATTAGATAATAAATAATAATATATTATTTAACGGTGATTCTAGATACACTTAGTGGGTGACCCTCTAGGCCTATTTCTCAGTGACATTAGGCGAAGCAGCCTAAAGTCTAAGGTTAACATCTAAAAACATACCAAGGCACCCATAAAGAAATAATTTAATACCACAATGATATAATACCTCATATGGACACTCATTGTGTATAATACCTTAATTTTGATATCTTTAATCAAGAAAGTTACATGTCAGTTCCATCAGTCTATGTGCTCAATGTCTCTTTCTTTGACTTTTAGGAAATAGAACTTTCCTATAGAACACCATGGACATGGATTTATTTACCTTATATAATTTCCATAAAATGGACTAAGATATCAACTTCTGTTAAAGAAAGGAAGGGAAAAATTCTTTCTTATATTATTCATTAATAAAATATTACTCGTGACACACCCAACATATCATACTTCATCGTGAACATATGTAATCATGGTTTTCATCAATATATCAAAGTATGAAAATTATAATAATCATTATTAACAATAATAAAGTATAATGTTCAATAAAAACTTCTTCAGATAGAAACATCCAATGATACATATAAATGTGGATTTCCTACTGACGGTTCTCATTCTCATAACACCTTACACTTGATATTGCTAACGGCACACGCTATGAAAAGGTGCCTCAAATTCCTATGAGTCTCCATCACTGATATCCTGAATCATTTGTGTCCCTCAAATTATTTCATCTAGATATATAACATTTATATTTAAGAATACTATTGTGGAACTTCTCAATCCTCATCATAGTAGGGAATAGTTATGAAATTCCAATGCTACAATTACGCTTAGAACATTATCACATTCTATGTTATATAGAAGAACAATCGTGATGTGATAATAAGTTTATTAGTATTCAAAACTATTAATACAAGTTATCATAAAGTATATAGAAGTTAGTTATAGGGCACCAACTCCAATATTTTCTTCAAAAAGGGTCAAACCACCTTATTCTTACCTATAGATTTTTAACATCTAAATCCTACCATCCTTTAGTTAATGAACATCCCTATAAGTTCATCATGAAAAATATAAGTCCTTGAATCAATTTGGGTTTAGATTTAGGAACTTTTCAAGACTATGGTGACCCTTGTATGTATTTAGATGAGAAAAGTCTTCGTTAAATAACCATATATATCTTATGGAAGAAATTTTTCAAAAAGGAAAGTGTTTTGTGTTCATGGGAGGAAAAATAATGTGGAAATAGACTAAATGAACTGAATAGAGAATTTGAAAAAAGATTATTTAGGATGAATGATAATTTTGAGTGTCTTGGTATTAATTTAGTGGATCTCATGGGCTTTTGTTTTGAAATTAATTTGGTGCTATTTTTTATACTTACTTGTCTAGGAGTCCATTTCTTAAATGTGGGAGAATTGATAGATATAATATTTTAGTTAATTTTTCCTTGAAATTTAATGACTAATATTCACCATTTTTACATTTTCAAAGGAATTGTATCATTTTAAAAAAATTGATATATTTTGGTAATTATTTTGAACATGGATTTATTTTTGTATTTTAAGTGTTTTTAATCATTTCTAGAATTATTTTATTAATCCATAATTTTTTTAAATTTTTTGAGAAAATTTAATTTTTTTACTTGAAATGGAAAATTTTGGATAAGTCTTGGCTGGTAAGACTTTTTTCTGAGCCTTGTAATACTTCTATTTTAATTTCATATAACTTCTGGAAATTTATGAAAAACATTTCCATTTCTAAGACTCAAATTTTGTAAGCCCCTTTTACTCTGAGTTTGTAAAACTTTTCTTGAGCTATGTAAGACTTTTCTCCTAGTTTGTAATATATTTATCTGCTTCATTTGAAGTTTTTCAGAATCTTATTAGACTTTTTCATTCATATAAGACTATTCACTAGAATATCATAAGAATGATTCATTCTTGTAAGATTTTTTTTATTATATCATGTGAATTTTTGAATCTTGTAAGATATTAGATAACATATTAATATTTTATTTTTATTCTCAAATATAAATTTTAATTTTTTGAAATTTTAGGAAGGTATGAAGAAAAAGTTTCACGCTATAATCATTTAAACTGTCACAAACTAGGTTGGCATGCCATTAGACCTCATGCCGGACCCAGTCTACAACATGTACTATGGGATATTTCTGATCCCCACAGGCTGGCACAAGTTCCCGGGTATCAAAACAATACATGGGATTGATTTACTAGAAATAATAAACACAAAACAACTGAAATTATAAATAAGCTAAAACTAAAACCAAACAACCTAACAGGACCTTAACGCATTTCAGATTTAAATGTTTATAACTTGAACCAACATCCAAAAAAACGACAAAAAGGAAAAATAAAACTTTAACTCAAACCTCCAAATGGAAAGAGAGGCCACATTCCCAGGCCACCAACACAAACTTACACGAGAAGACAATTAGCAACCTGAACCACCATCACTAAGCATGATGCCTCAACCTGGAATACACAAAGAACAAGGTCTACATACACCCAAAGGTGTATGTAGGGTGTGAACCAAGATCCCAGTAGGATAACACCCAATAAAAAGGTTCAATGCCATAAAATTAAAGAGAAAATTTAATATGCTTATTAAAAAACATGCTTTTAAAAAAATACTGTTAAGGAAAAAATTTGAAAGATGGAAGTGAAAAGGAAAATAATGTTCGAAGAAAAACAATTTAAGAAATACTACTTTAAAGTGAATGAGAAAATACATAAATAACACCCACATACTCAATTTTCCTCTGTATTCCGTCGTAAGACACCATGTCATGAATAGTAAAGCATTGTGGGTAAATCCCCTAAGGTAGCTAGAACACATGGGAAGCTAGATACATCATACCTCGGTGTAAATGTGGCATAGTATCCACAATAATCAACACTCTTGTGAATGATCCACTAGTATGGAAACACATCCATAACCTACAGGTCTCTAGTTATCACAAATGTTTAGTTAGTGTTGTAACATCAATCCTGCTAGATGAAATCGGGACCAACCACTTCCATAACATCTAGCGTACTAGTCCAAATCCACCCACCTAGGTACCCAGGGTTTTCCCTTGTGCTCAATCAAGTTCCACGTTCACATAGTATATCGCTTTCTCATATCACAAACCAAACAAGACATTACACACAAAATCCACCACTTGCATACCCAAACTCTATTTTAAAAAAACACACGCACACCAAAACCATTTCAAAACATAATTCAAATCACTTGAATGACTTGATAAATTATTTAAACAACTTAAATAATATTTCTATATAGCACAATAAGGGTTTTCACATGAAAAAAATGCACAGTTCCACATATAAGAGTTCCTCTAAAAACTTAACGCACATGTAATCCTATCAAATACAACTCCCGCACTTCACATATAATTTAATAAATCCAGTTAACAATTTATAAAACACTTAAAATTATCAAGAAAATTTTTACCCAAGAAAGACACACCCGACTTCATATAAGAATGCCACTTTAAAACTAAAAGTACAGAATATGCATATCAAAACATTCTTTCCATTGTTCAAACAATTTGCAATTTAATTTTAGAAGTACATAACATGTAAAAAACACCCAAAGTGATTCATTTTCCTTTGAAAATCTCCATTTAATTACACACACACCTCAAAGACCCTGAAAACACATTTCTCACTGACCAGATGACCTTGAACTCCTTTCCAAACATGTTTTTCATCCCAAATACCCCTTAAATAAACAATTTCTCAGTTTATAAAACATATCATGTGAAAAAGAAACCATTTTAAAAATCAATTTTACATCTCAACCCTTCTAAAACCTCATTATAACCCCACAAAAAATTGTTTAAACACTTTTGTTAATTACCACAATAATAACAAAATTAAAGACACAGCCATTTCTAAAAGAAAATGAAATTCTATCACACACGCATATCAAAATATTTATAAAGTGCATTTTTCACCTTCCAAACAATTCCTAAAATCCATTTTTTTGAAACATTACATCAAATAAAAATCAAAACATAACACTTTCCTTTATTAAAAATACATTTCAAATCAACAAGAACTCAAACCACTTCAAAAGAACTTAATTCACCACACAATAAACACAAATAATGCATTTATAAATTTAAACAGACCTATTAAATTTTTCTAGAGATGTTAGATAACGGAACCACCTACCTCTCATGAAGATCCTTCCAGAAATGGCGCAAAACACACCCACACCTCATTTGTACCACGAAGAATAAAATAGGATGCCTAACCAAGGAGATCAAACTATGAAATAAATGGTTAAACCTTAAAATCAGATCTAAAACCCATTGGAAAACCAAAACTCAAAGAAATAAAAATAAAAAAAATATATGGGAGGATTAACCAGAGGGGCGGCCGCCGGAGGGAAGTAGGAGTCCGGTCGAAAAATTGTATCAGGAGGGGGAAACATGTCGACTGGTGGTAGGTCGGAGGCCAGACGGCACCGGCTGTAAGGGGGTGATTTGGGCTTGGTGTGCATTAGAGGGAGAAGGGCGCAACAACAGTGTGTCCGGGGAAGAGGCAGTGGTGCGGTGCAAGAAGGTTGGCTGGGAGGGAGGTGGATGGTTTGGAGACTGGTTGAACTAGGGGGTGTGGGGCACTAGGGTTAGGGTGGTGTGATGGGAGAGAGAGGGGGGGTTAAGGGGGGGAAGGAAAAAAAGAGAAGAGAGAAAAATCAGAGTGATAAAAAAGGAGAAAAGAAAAGGAAAAAAATAAAATTAAAAAAATAATAATAAAACCTTAAAAAATAGTTTAGGCCACATAATATATATATATATATCAATTATAACAATAATGATAAGTTAGTAATTTTATAATTATCACCATAATCTGATAATATCAACCAAATTAAATTATTAACTAAAATAATCATAATAATAACAATAATAATAATAATAAATAATTGATAATAATAAAATAAAATAAAAAATTGTGATAGTTATAATAATAATAATAATAATAATAATAATAACATCCTCAAATAACAATAATAATATTATCATTAAAACAACTCATTAAATTGTATCACACTCTTATTATTTTATTTTATTTTTATTTTATTACTCATTACATTTTATTCATTTGCCTTGAACATCGGGAAGGTTGTGTGATGAACCGGGCGAGGTCACGTGGTGACTCAGGCGAGGCCGCGCAGCTTCGAACACGGTGCGTCAGATGCATTTAAGGCCAATACAAGGGTTTTTAAATAAGTCCTCAAAAATTTTTATGTCGGGCTTCAACCTGAACTACCCCACGCAAAGAAAATTAATAAAATAAATAACTCAAAGACGACAGGTGTGAAAATTATCCACACCATAAAGCTTTCCACACCCAGAAAGCCACAACTAAGGTTGAACCCCAAAGTAGACAATGACACCCCCTTAAGGTTTAAAGAGGATCCCTATAATCAATAAGAGAAAAGAGGAAAATGCATCGTGCTTAAAGAAAGTGACTTAAATGACAACCTTAAGAAACCCATAAAAATACTTTTTGCTATGTGTCACCCGCCCCATAGAGCTAGGACACCTCTAGTTGATTAATCAAGGAAAGGAACTCTCGCACCCAGGGAAACCAACTTCACAAACCAAACACCTCATAGACATATTTAGGAACATAATCAAAAGGACAACATAGGAAAATCCCGAAGGGCTCCCCACCATTAAAAACCTACCAATTCCCAAAACAAGACTATAAAACTGACACGGGGAGGCCTGAGCGAACTCCCCACCATTATGAAGAAAGGACAACACTGATTCATTCCAGAGACAATTTTGCGAGACCCATTGTGGGTCTCCCCACTATTAAAACTGACAAGAGATACAAAATTTTTAAAATTTCCCAACAGTGACCAAACACTCCTCCACAAAGGGCGGGGAGGGAAGTACCCAACTATTGTGCACCAAAAACATGACCCAAGACAAACCAATATCTCCACATCCCTGGATGATCACCATTCAAATTTGAGACCAATTTACCCAAACAGACCCCATAAGGACCGCTAAAAGCGATTACATCTGGTTGGACACAACCCCTAGGACTTTAAGGTAATGAGACAAATATACATCCTCATAGCCATGAAAACCTCATGCACCCAAATGGGTCATTTGGAATGGAACAACCACATAAAACAATTTAAATTGCCTTCAACTTCAATACCAACGACAGAAATAAAGTTGCGGTCCCATACACTCTCGGGGTTTCTGAACACACACTAGCTTCGCTCTGAGGCCTATGGATAGAGCCCTGATGTTTGAAGCATCTTCTTCCTTGCAGTCAGGCATTGAAGACTCCCGAATGGAACTTCTCCTTTTGGTTCCACACGCAACCACACTGCAACCAAGACAACACCAACAAACACAATGCACCACAACATCCAACTACTCCCTCATGGAACATCCACCAAAATAGGGGTTTAGATTATTCACATGCATCACTTCTTCACCTTAACCAAGAAAATTAATAAGTGAAGATGCATGACAAACACTCCCCTTTGAACAGAAAAATTAGAACTCCTTAAGAGAAGGATGCACTCTTTTGAAAATAGAAATTCTCGAAGGATTCTACAAAATCCACCCTTGCTCTTAAAATAGAAATCACATTGCAAGATGTCACCAAACATGATCCTTGTGGCCAATGAAATCACTAAAAGCCTTTCAAGACATTGGTCAGCATAAATAATTCTAAACTGGATTCATCCTTCCTCGCTGGAATTCCTTTCACTGTTTCCAAGGGAACCTTCAAATGAAATAGTGTCAAACTTCATACCTGATGACTCAGACAACTCAAAGATACCAAAACCACCTTCAACTCCCCTCATGTCTATCATCCTACTTCTAGAGGATCCACTTAACCGAAAAGGAAAAAGGTATATACATAGCACTAGCACTAGAAAGGGAGAGTCATTACTTTAATCAACTGGAGGGTTGGTCAACAGCAAATTGCATGTGGCCACACTTTAGTTGCATGTTAATTCTTTACAGGGGGCATGCACTAGTCAAGAAAGAAAATCATGGACCCAATCAAACTATTCCAATAGCCAAGAAATACCACAAGCGAACACTAAATGTGCAGGGGGAACCATTACAAGGGATTCTCGGTGCACTTTTCAAAAGAAACAACTAACCACACGCTTACACACCAACTTACTACTAATAATTCAAACTCAAGACACAAATTAGTAAAAAATAATTCTCAAATCAAAACGCCTCACATCCAAGACTACCAAAACACAAGGACACACTCGGTTATTAAAACACAAAATTCTTCCTTTAACAAAACTTTTTCAAAATAAATGAAGTTAGTGGGTTGTACAAACACCAATGGTGTCTCGTGGGCCTCACACGTGCATGTTCCCATGCCACACCAGAACCCACCTCATGTCCATCCAGGCACTCATCCACTCGGACCATTGACCATTTCTCTTTCCATATATACCCATGCATGTGGTTTCCCATCAGAACACCAAGGATCAAAACCATACCATTAAATTTTTCAAAGACAAAACATTCAACCCACACATTACAAACCTTACACATTATTTCCTTTTTAAAGTGCTTCATTTCAAAACATTTTTCAAGACCAAATCATCTTTTACTTAAAAACCTAATTTCCATGAATCCAAAATAAAGAGACAATGAACGATGCAAGAGGAGACTAGTGTCAGCGAGTGAATAATACATATGGTTGGCGTCCATACGCCAATCATGCCACCGCCATAGAGAGTATTCTAGGATAGTTTCCCTGTATCCACATGGCTTGCTAGACCCTGCGAGCTCACTGGGACCACTGACCCTACTCCCATTTCATTTCCCCTAAACAAGATTAACCACAAAGACCAAATACTCAGAAAAAACTCAACTAACCCTGGTAACTTGAGTTCTGTCACAAGGTGTGTTGGCTAGGCACCTTGATCGTAGCTAGAACGTCGATTTATGACACCCTTAACTTTGGTCTACTCTAACTCTATCCCAAAGGAACTCGTCCTAAAAGAGAAAACATACTCTGATACCATTTTCTCAAGAACCATGTCGGGATGCCATCTGACCCAGTGCATGACCCGGTCCGCGACATGACCCTAGGGGAATTCCTGATCCCCACAGGCTAGCACAAGTGCTTGGGTATCAAAACAAAACAAGGTATTGATTTACCTGAAATAGTAAACACAAAACAACTGATAAGATAAATAATCTAAAACTGAAAACAGATAACCAAACAGGACCTTAATGCATTTTAGATTTAAAGGTTTATAACTTGAACTAACATCCAAAAAGGAAATGACAAAAAGGAAAACTCAAAATAAAAACTCAAACCTCCAAACGACAAGAGAGGACACATTCCCAGGCCACCAACACCAACCTACATGAGAATACCATCAGCAACCTGAACCACCATCACTAAGCATGATACCTCAAACTGGAATACACAAAGAACAATTTTTACATACACCCAAAGGTGTATATAGGGTGTGATCCAAGATCCCAGTAGGATACCACCCAATAAAAAGGTTTCATGCCACAACATTAAAGAGATAATTTAATATGCTTATTCAAAAACATACTTTTAAAAAAATAATATTAAGGAAAACATTTGTAAGATGAAAGTGAAAAGGAAAAGAATATTTGATGAAACACAATTTCAGAAATACTACTTTAAATTAGGTGAGAAAATATATAAATAACACTCACATACTCAATGGTCCTCTGTATGCCGACAGAAGGCACCATGTCATGAATATTAGAGCATTATGGGTAAATCCCCTAAGGTGGCTAGAACGCATGGGATGATAAAGACATTATACCTTAGTGTAAACATGGAATAGGAACCACAATAATCAACGCTCTCATGCACGAGCCACTAGTAGGGAAACACATCTATAACCTAGTGGTCTCTATTCATCAAAAAAATTTAGTTAGTGTCGTAACATCAATCCTGCCAGATGAATTCGGGACAAACCACTTCCATAAAATCTAGCATACTAGTCTTAATCCGCCCACCTAGGTACTCAGGGTTTTCCCTTATGCTCAATCAAGTTCCATTTTCTCTTAGTATATTGCTTTCTCATATCACAAATCAAACAAGACATTACACAAAAAAGCCAACACTTGCATACCCAAACACCATTTTAAAACAAAAACACACGCACACCAAAATCATTTCACAATATAATTAGCATCACTTGCATGATTTGATAAATTATTTAAACAACTTAAAGAACAATTCTAGATAGCACAAAAAAGGTTTGCACATGAAAAAAAATGCACAGTTCCACATATAAGAGTTCCACTAAAAACTTAACGCACGTGTAATACTATCAAATACAACTCCCACACTTCATATGTAATTTAATAAATCTAGTTAACAATTTATAAAACACTTAAAATTAGAAAGAAAATTTTTAGGCAAGAAATAAACACTTGATTTCATATAAGAACTCCACTTTAAAACTAAAATTACAAAATATTCATATCAAAACATGCTTTCCATTTTTCAAACAATTTTCAATTTAATTTTAGAAGTACACAACATGGAAAAACACCCATAGTGATTCATTTTCCTTTTAAAATCTCCATTTAATTACACACACACCTCAAAGACCTTGAAAACACATTTCGCACTGACCGGACGACCCCAAACACCTTTCCAACCATGTTTTTCATCCCAAATACCCCTTAAATAAACAATTTCTCAGTTTATAAAACATATAATATGAAAAATAAACCATTTTAATAATAAATTTTACAACTCAACCCTTCTAAAACCACATTCTCACCCCACAAAAAATTGTTTAAACACTTTTGTAAATTACTATAACAAGACCAAAATGAAGGACACAACCATTTCTAAAAGAAAATGAAATTTCATCACACACACATATCAAAATATTTATAAAGGGCATTTCGCACCTTCCAAACAATTCCTAAAACCCATTATTTTGAAACATTGCATCAAAGCACAATCAAAACACAGCACTTCCCTTTATTAAAAATACATTTCAAATCAACAAGCACTCAAACCACTTCAAAAACACTCAACACACCACATAATCGACACAAATAACGCATTTATAAATTTAAATATACCTATTAAATTTATCTAGAGGTGTTAGAGCACAGAACCACCTACCTCACATGAATATCCTTCAAAAATGGCCCGAAACACACTCACACCTCATTTGCACCATGAAGAATCAAAGAGGAGTCCTAACCAAGGAGATCGAACCCAAAAATAAATGTTTAACCCTAAAAATTGGATTCAAACCCCGGTAAAAAACGAAAACTCAAAGAAAGAAAAAAATAGAGGGGAGGCTTAACCGGAGGGGCGGACGCTATAGGGAAGTAGGAGGCTGGTCAAAAAATTACATCGGGAGGGGGAAACGCACAGGCTAGTGGCAGGTCGGGGGACGAAGGGTGTCGACTACAAGGGGGCGTGTCAGGATTGGTGCACACAAGGGGGATAAGGGTGCGATGATGGTGTGTTCAGGGAAGAGGTAGGGGCACGGCATAAGAAGGCCGACCAGGAGGGAGGTGGATGGTTTGGCGGTTGGTCAAACCAGGGGGTGCGGGGCACTAGGGTTAGGGTGGTGCGATGGGAGAGAGGGGGGGGAGGAAGAGGGAGGGAAGGAAAAAAAGAGAAGAGAGAAAAATAAGAGAGAGAAAAAGGAGAAAAGGAAAGGAAAAAATATAACCTAAAAAAATATTTTAGGCCACTTAAATAAATAAATAAATAAATATATATATATATATATATATTATAACAATAATGATAAGTTAATAATTTTATAATTATCACCATAATTTGATAATATCAACCAAATTAAATTATTAACTGAAATAATCATAATAATAATAATAATAATAAATAATTTATAATAATAAAATAAAATAAAATTTGTGACAATTATAATAATAATAATTATTATGATAATAATAATAACATCCTAAAATAAAAATATTATCATTATCATTAAAACAACTCATTAAATTTTATCACATTCTTATTATTTTATTTTTATTTTATTTTTATTTTATTTTATTATTCATTACATTTTATTCATCTACCATGAACATCGGGCAGGTCATACGATGAACTAGGCAAGGCCATGCGGTGACTCGGGCAAGGCCGTGCGGCTTCAACCATGGTGCGTTGGATGCAGTCAAGGCTAATACAAGCATTTTTAAATAAATCCTCAAAAAAAATTATATCAAGCTTCAACCTGAACTACCCAACACAAAGAAAATTAATAAAATAAATAATTCAAAGACAGTGGGTGTGACATCAACCAACTCTACGTATTAGCCACATGACTTTGATAAAGGGGATATGAAGATTCTATGGATAGTGGAAAGATTTTAAGAGAAAATAAGTCTTGTTCCCCATGTAAACACCCCATGTGAGGATTCTTTTTAAAAATGCATAAAAGAAGCATTATTTCTGACACCTTAAAATAGATCATGATGGTTGATACATACCATAAAAGGTTCTCGGTGAATAATTTGAAAGTTTTTCTCATTTTAAAATATTTTTCCCTCTACAACAAAAATTATAAGATAAAGTTGGCATAACAAATTGTTATATTCTAGATAGATGAGAGAGAGATAAAGAGATAAAGAAGAATATGAGAGCTATTTTATCCATATCTAGAAAAAAATCCTAAAGCAGATATTAGAATTGGATATATGAGGATACCACTTTCAAGTCTTGGTTTTTATTTCATATATAATATTGATTTTTTCTAGGAATTTTAATTCTTAAATGAAGTTGATTTTTTTGTTTTGGAATTCTATTTATAATAATATTTTTTGAATGGTTGTCCAATATTTGAAGTAAAATAATTAATTTCATTATATTAATTTCTTTAGTGAGTTTTTTCTTAGGATTGTAGTGATTTCAATTCAGTTTTTCTACTTAAAGGTCTTTAAGTGGTTAAATCACCTCTACAAGAGGAACAATATTCATACAATGGTCTTGGTATGATTTTCAATTATAATTAGTTGTTAATTCAGAGATATTTGAGGGAGCATTGAGAAATTCAATTGGAAAACATTTTTAGACAAGGAATAAGGGTGTGTCCAAAGGGTTAAAACTAGTTCATAACTTCTAATTTTAAATCTAATTTCACACTCCTTTTCAATCCAATTTTCTTCTACTTTCAAAATATTCAATCTCTCATTTATTTTAGAATAATTTCTATAGTTTATTTTTAATTAAATAAAAAAATATCAAATCTCCAATTTTCTTCTGTATTTAAAAGGTATAAAAATAAAAGTGACTATCTTGAAGTTAGTTGCGACCTCTTTGAGCGACAACCTTGGGAACCACTATATTTCATTTCTTTAGGGATAAAAATTTTGATTGATTGGGATTTTATGATAAATTATCATTATCGATTATTCAAAACTCATATCTACTCAATTATTAAATTATAACATAATAATTAAACAATTTATTATAAATATATTAGAACATAATTATTATAATAAAAACCAATTTGATAATAAATAAGTAATACATTATAAAATAAAATAAAAGATTAAATTTGAATAATTAAAAAATTTATATTATAATTTTAATTTTAATTTTCGTTATTGATATAATTTATTTAATAAAATAAAATAAACTAAAAATTTATGATATATAAAAAAAAATTGTTATTAATTTAATTATTATATAAAAATACATTATAATTTTAAAATTTTATTGTATCTATCATAAATTATTATTATTTAGATATAATTTAGTATCTAAATTTTTTATATATAATACTTTTAGGTTTTATAATATATATTATGGACTTATATTTTTTAGAAATATTCATTAAAAATGTTATTGTATAACATAATGAAATAGTAGATAATATTTCTTAATTTATTTTATTTATTATAAGATGGTTTATATATAAAAATTTGTATTGTTTTTATAAGTTTATAATTATATATAATGTTTTGAAAATGCTAGGAAAATATTATGGTGTGATATGAAATAAGAAAATGATTTTTGATTTAGAATAAAATATTTTTTCTAAGAATATATATATATATATACATATATTATTTTATATATTATGAGTTTTGCTTTAAAATAAAATATTTAGTAGTTATGGGTTGATTTTAACCAATTGAATTATATATATTAAATCATTATTTTAAAAATAGATTAAAAGCATTCAGTTAAAATTTTATAAAAAAAATATAAGATAGTAAGTAATAAATGTGTTGTATAATCATTATTTTGATTAAAAGTTATGTTAAAAGATTATAAAATCAACTTTTATTTAAATTTATGTTCTTTAATGTTTTAAAGGATTAGTTTTAAAATTCAATATTTTAATTTAATTTGGATTTAATTTGAGTAATACTTTTGAATTCAAAATTACTTTTAAAATAAGAATTTGAGTTTAAGTAGAATTCATCTTATTATTATTATATTTATATCTAAAATGATATATAAAATTATAAAAAAATATGTAAAAAATATTACATAACAATATACTCAAAATATCATATAAATATTACTCAATTAATATAAATTATTTTTTTATGTTAAGATAAATATGAAAATAATTATCGATGTTGATGTAGTGCTTGCGTATTAGTAAAAAAGTAAAAATTAGTGTCTTCAAGATAAGATTTAAGAATGGAAAATGTTATTATAAACTTGATAGATAAATATCATAATTAATAAATTATTTGTATGTATATTAATTAATTTTAAAATTATATAACATGTTATTTATCCAAATACTTACCTAGCACTTGCACATGATAAGAAATATCAAAATTCTTATCTTAAAAAAGTTATCATGATAAGTATGAGAATAAAAATATATTATAAATGGTTTTATATGATAAGAATTATGGATAATAAATTATATTTATTTCAATAATTTATTTTTAAAATTAAATAATAGAATAATTATCCAAAATGCTTATGCATTGTCGACATAGTGCTTGTGCAAGTAGGATAAAAGTAAAAATTGTGGTTTAAAAATATTTAAAGTGATTCTTTTGAGATTAATTAATGTGTTTTGAAAATTTTATGTATAATTATTAAATTTAAGTAATTATATAAATATTAAAAAATCAATTTTATAATTATCTAGTTATTTTTAAACTCAAATTACATAAATAACTCAAAAAATCTATATAAATGAGATTCTTTTGTTAAAAATGATTTATAAATTAATAAAAACTTATAAAACCTTTTCTTGAGTCAATTTTGGATTAATAAAATTTTAACACATCATCTATTATCTATTTATGAGTCACTTTTTTATTTTAAAATGGCATTATTTTCATATAAAGATTGAATATTTGTAAAAATATCATTGAATCTTGTCCATAAAAGGGGACTCATTTCACCCTATCTAAAACAAATTTAAAGTTAATTTTTATCTAAATATTCTACCCAAATTCCACTCTAAACATTCCTTTAAATTTTTGTAAATATTTTTTATCCAGAAGACCCTTCTTTGAAGGCATAAGATTTAATCCAAATGAGAAAATTCCAAGAGTAAGGTAAGGGTTCAAAAATCAATCTTTCCTTTATTATTTAAGCAAATTTTACCATAAAAAATTTTTAAAAATACACTTATTTTTATAAAAATATTTTATTAAGATGTTATAAAAAAACTTTTTTATCCATTCTTAATGATATATCACTCATTCCCTTTCTATGAACCCCTTTTCTTAAGTCATTATGATGTTTAAATATAGGTTTCAAAATCCATGTCTTTCTTTTTTATTCCCCTATTACCCTTTCTATAATATGGGTAAAATTTAAGAATAATTTTTAAGTAGTGGTATAATTATTCTCAAATTTTTTATGAAGATAAAAAATATTCTTGCTTTTCTTTTAATCCCTTTTATAAAATGTCATCCACCCATAGTGGATTACGCTAACTAAGTAAATAATTGTGTATTGTTTTTAAATTAATCCATTCATGTATATTACTAAAAAATTATTTCATGATTTAATATGATATTACAAATAATATATATTTTTTTTTATTACAGAATAATAAAATATTCATGATAATAATTATATTAATAGTAAACAATCAAAGTTGTTTTTAAGTGTATGAAACAATCCAAGGAATATTTTACAAAATTATAACTATATACCAATATATTAAAATCATTTCATTCTTAAATAACATCAAACATATAAATTTACACTTTTGGGGCTTTTGGAACCATTTTACAAAGATCATTGACTATTACTATTATACCAAATCTATTTTGAAACTATGGATTGGACAACCCCAAAAACGACTAACACAAGAAAAATTATTCCAATAAATAATAAATGGTAATAAATGAATAAAAATTAATAATAATAATGAAAAATTTTCTTAAGTAATTAAATAATTGATATAATTTTATTATTCATGAATTTAGAGGACATATGAAGTGATTTGGAACTTGAGGTAAGGGGTTTTATTTTAAACTTTTACTTTAAATTTTTTAAAGAATTTCTATCAAATCTCTCTACAATGTTTTCTAAGAATTTTGTTTCACTTATCACTATTGATATTTATCAATATTCTATACTTCACTTTCATTTTCCTATCAATAAGTAATTGGTTAAGCATTTATTTTTAATTTATTTTATTTTCTTGGTTTATGATTAATGATTATTCTTATGAACTGAAATAAAAGATACTATGTGTTTTATTCATGTTATGGTTTTTGGAAATTATATATAATGATTTGTGGGTCTAGGATATATCCCCATAATATATTGAGTAATGATTTATTCTCTAGATAAAATATATAAAAGTAACTGAATTGGTTATTTCACTATAAGGGTGATTATAGGGGTGATTATAAAAATAATGTCCCAATAAATCTTAATGATTTATCTATATCATTTACACCTGCTTATGGATTTGTTTTATATAATTATTTGATAAAATAATTTTAATTCATAAGTGAATATGAATTTATATGAGATCAAATTTTATTATTTAAAGGTGATACTTTTTCATGGGTTTTCATGTATTTCAATGGAATAATGGGTTTTATTTCTTTGTATAACCTTTAACAAGATTTATATGCACACCCCATGTTTTAAAATGATTTAAAATTGTTTGAATATGATTAATAAAAATTATGGAGTCAAAGTTATAGTTATGTAGTTTTATCTTGAATGAATCAAATGTATTATTTTAAGAACTTCTTTGTGTGGAAACATTTAAAATAAGTAGAAGTATGGGTTTTGTAATATAATGGGTTTCTTGATCCTATAAAAATATAAAAGTAAAGGTATTGGGAATGTAAGTGATGAAATATTAATTTAAAACATGTAATTATGGGGTCGTTATGTTTGACATGTTATAGTTGGAATCGGAGTAGGGTTTAGATATCTTTAGGAGTTAATATATTAGTAAAGAAACAACATAAAGACAATTTAGGGATATTAAATAGTATGGGGATAAAACTTTAACTTATGGTTATATTATCATGATATAGTTTTTTATTATTCTAAGGGTTTTAGAATTGTTTCATCTAATCTATGTTTACTTTAAAATGGTTTTCCATAGAGGTAACGAGGTGAATAAAGTGTAAAGGAAACGATAAGACAATACCCTTAAAATCAATAAATTGAAATATTTAGTGTCAAAGATGATCAATTTTTGGTTTTGTTAACTCAATTAACATAATACATAAATATTGACACCAATGTAAGGGAGTGAACAAATTCTCCATAGAAGAATATCTCAATAGTGGAGTATTTCATGTGACATCCTTTAGCATTTAGTGGAACCACATACCCAATGAGAGATGAAGGATGGATACATGATTTAGAGAATATATTTGAAGTTTTAGGTTGTTTATATCATTATAAATTAACTCTTGTATTTTTTCATCTTAAAGGTGAAGCCCATGGATGGGGGTCATTAATTAAGAATATCAAGGAGAAGAATGAGATTGGTAGCATGGAATGGAAGGTATTTAAATATATTTTTCTTGAAAAATAATTTCCTAAAGTTATTATACTTGGTATTAAAAGGAAATTTCTGGAGTTTAATAAAGAGTAAGAGGACCAATTTTTTATTTATGAAGAAAATTTTATTAGATTGACAAGGTATATACTGAATTTTATTCTTAACCATGAAAGTAAAATTTATAAATTTTATATAGGTTTGAAACCAAGTTTTCAAATGTATTTGGTTACTCATGAATTTTATATTTATTAGAAAAATTTTAGATGTGTTGAGAATTTTTAGATAAATTTTTTTGACTCTTATGTATCGCATAACATCAAGGATAAAAAATCATTCATGGTGGAAAACAATGAGGAAACAGCCAACAAGAAAATATAGAGGCAAGAGAATTCAATTTTTATCATTTTCTAAATGTGGTAGAAATTATTATGGGAAGTGTCTTATAATATCAAGAAAATTTTAAAAATATGATAAATTTGGGTATATGGATTGGGATTGAAAAAAATGAGTAATAATAAAAATAGTAATGGTAAAACTATATAGAAAAATTATTATTAAGGTTCAGATTTATCAAGGAAATTATTTAACTATAATAAGATGGTTCATTATGAAAATATGTGTACAAAGTTAATTATTAAAGGTGTAAATCATCAAAATCATAAGCATAAAGTTATGACCAATTCATTTTTTACCATTATGTGTTGATTAAATGAATCGTTTCCTTTCTTTGTTTTGGAAATCATAATAAACTTTATAATAATCTGACATAATATAATATTTGTTTCAGTTTTTGTGTTTATATAGAATGAATTTTTTGAAATTGAAATACTAGAGAACTTAATAATTTTTTTGAAAATCTAGTGATTTTAACTTCCATTCCAAACTACGTACATCAAATTTACAAGAACTATATTGGTGTTGTTTAACTCATCTATAGATGAGAAAAATACTAAGTTTATCGGTATATAAAATAGTTTTTGTTGATTTTGTTATAATTAAAACTGATATTTCAAAAATATAACTTTTGGAGTTTGTTATAACATCATCTATAAATAGATCCAAACCTTGAGTTTCAGAATTATAACTGGCATACGAATACAAGAGCATTATTAAATTAATTTTTCATTTTGAAGATTTGTAATAGCTTGTTTCTAAGTGCTTCCGATCAGCGTAATATTTTTTCCTGTGTTTTTTAGCCTAAAGATATAATTTATTGATGTTATCATTGTAAATATCTTAGTATTTCTATTGTAATTTTTGTTTTATAGATTTTCTAGATTTAAGGATTCTAGGGATAGGGAAATAGAGGAATTTATGATCATATTGATTGAGGGAATCTCAGGAAATGAAGACGGTGCTTAGGAACTTATAGTGTATGGAAGAGAGTTGTTATTGATAGGTTTAGTCAAGGGATTATGAGGATATTAATATAGATCTTTTGATAGGTTATAAAATCATAGATACCTTAAAATATGTTTAAATTTTTGGATACCTTATAATAAGTCTACAGATCTACCTTAAACTTTGTTCTAAAAGTGTGACTTGAATATATCCTATAAATGTGTATTTGGTTTGTAAAATAATACTCAGAGTTTTGTTTTTTAAACCTCTATTTTGTTTATATATGAATTTTTATTATGTTTTTACTTATACTGGAAGTTACTATAATATTGTTAGTTTAAATTTTTGTTGTGTAATCACTTTCATAGGTAATTATTGAAATATTTATTACTTTATTTCTGATGTGTTTTATAAATTTTCATACAGTCTATTTTTCCACTATAGATGCACCTTTTAAATCTGATCTTTGATCTAATTAATAATTTGAAAAACTAATCAATTTAATACTTATGAAGGAAAAAAATATAATTTACTTTTAAAAATACAATCCACCCCCTCTTGTATTTACATTTCCATCCTACCTTGGGACAACACTACGGTAGATGTTGTTCTATCTTACCAAGTGGTAAAATATACCTTATTTGTTTAATTCATTTATACTAATGTCTTTTTTGATTATTTGTCTACACATTCTTTCATTCCTAGTAATTGTTCTAGTAATATGAAAATACCAACTCAAGAAATAGAGATCAAACTTTTGGTAAAAACTTTTTATGGCAGTATTAAAGAAATAAAGATTTATAGAAATCTTACTATAATTACCTATATCATTTTTTTACTCAAAAATATTATTATCATACCTATATTGAAGTTTTATGTTATTCTGGTTATGGATTGACTTTTAGGATATCATACTCAGATATATTACTAGGCAAAGGAAGTTGTATTTAATTTTTAGAACGGGATAATGTTTGTATTTAAGAATGAATTAATATCAGTGATAACATATCAAGAAGCAGATAAATTAATAAAATATGGAATTGGTTGTTATCTTAATCATATCATTTAAAATAAGAAAATTGTCTAACTTAATGATGTTCTAGTGGTAAATGAATATTTGGATGTGTTTTTTGATGATTTTCATAGTTTTGTTCCTAACCAGGAGAAGGAATTCATTATTGACTTAGTTCCTAGTGTTAAGAAAATTTCAAAATTGTCTTATTCAATGGATCTTATAGAGATATTATAATTGAAAATAAAATTATAATAATATATTGATAAGGTTTTTATTCATCCTATCACTTCACCTTGGGGTGATTTTATTTTATTTATTAAGAATAAATATGGTTCTATGAGGGTTTTTATTGATTATAGATCACTCAATAATATTATAATTTAAAAAAAGTATATTCTTATTCATATTAACTTATTTGAACATCTCTAGGGAGCTCGATACTTTTCAAATATTGACCTTAAGTTAGTATATCACCATTTTAAGGTAAATGAAATAGATATTCTTAGGGTGGTATTTTGAATGAGGTATGGCCACTGTGAGTTTTTGGTTGTGCCTTTTAGGTTAATGAATGCACTTTTTGTATTTATATATTTGATGAATATATTATTCTGAGAATATTTATACAAATTTATGGTGGCATTTATTGATAATATTATATTATATTCTAAAAATTATGATAATCATGATAAGTATTTAAGTATTTCACTCTAGACTTTAATAAAAAATAAGTTATATGTAAAATTTATTAAATGTGAGTTTTTCTTACAATAAATTTCATTCCTTAGGTACACTATAACTAAAGATGGTATAATAGTGGATCCTTGTTGGAATCAAACAAGAATTAGTGCCACTATGTTGGATTCTTTGATAGTGTTTGATTTATTAACAACCTTAAAATGGTGAGTTGTAGTTTATGGGATTTGTGGTTCACCATGTCAACAATTTCATGAGGTGTTAGAGTTCTTGATGAAGAGAATGATAGAATCTGGGAATTGGTGTTACTATATAAGTGGAATGTAAAGAGATATTTTATGATGACTGGTGTGAGCTGGGAATTTATATTAGGAATATTCTATGTGGAAGTGGGTTAAAGATGTTTGAAGGAGATTTGGGGAGTGTCCAATAGTTATTTTTGTATAGTGATATGACTGAAGACTTATCCATGACAATGCAGTTATTAATATCATGTGAGTACTTTCACAAAAACTAAGAGCATTGAGATAGAGTCGCATAATTAAAAGTATGTGATTGAGTTTAGGACCATGAATACATTGATATATTCATGAAGGAATGTTCTTGGAAGTGTTTGAGTGTTTTTAGGAATTTTCACCAAAAATTATATCAAAGGAAGGATTTTTTCGCAAGTATATAGTTGTGTGAACTTGATGACTTAAATACACCATATAAAAATTTAGTAAGGGAAGGTGTCTCACACAAATCAGGTATAGTCAAACAAATCATAGTTTCATGAAAATCATGACATGGATCAGTAACATTTTCAAGAAAAAGAACTAGTCTCATGTAAGATAGAGTTGCATGTGAGAAGTTTGAATGAAGGCATCATGAAAAGGAAGGCTTAT